>CM070770.1:139458154-144825654 GCA_036346955.1 Dipus sagitta
AGAGCATTTGAGATCCACAGCCGCAGGAAATGACACTGCCGTTGTTCCCTTCACACACACACACACACACAGACACACACACACACACACACACACACTGAAGACCGAGGTGTGTCTGTGTGGGGGAGGGCCACCCTGCCGATGGATGTCTAAGTGCCCCTCCCCTTTCAGTCCCGAGCTGCCTCCTGGACCTCAGGCACAGCTCTGCAGTAATGGCAGCCCAGGGTACCTGACCCAAGGCAGCTGGAGCCGACATGACTCTGTTTTCCTGGAATTGGGAATTGTCACTGGAGACCCAGAACCTCTAGCTGGTGTGTCTGGCAGCTGAGTGAGTTTGGGCGGGGTCAGGCTGGGCTGTGGGTAGAGAGAGGAGAATGAGACTGAGCTCAAGATGGGTGGAGACAGGTTATGCTACTGTATGTAGGGCTGTGTTCCTGGTCCACACACGATGCCTGTCTCAGTTTCACTTCTTTACGGACACAGACTGTCTGTACCCTATGAGTGAACTTTCAGTTACTATAATAAAACACCTGAGTCAGATAACTTCAAAAGAGCAAAGGCTCATTTTGGTGCAAGGTTCTATGAGTTGCAGCCTATGGTCCATTGGTGGTGGCTTTGGGCCTGTTGTGAGGTGGAACATCATGGAGCTATGCAGAGGAATGAACCACGTGCCCATAGCAGCTGAGAAGCCAAGAGAGAGAGAGATAGACAGAGAGAAAGACAGAGAGAGAGGGAAGATCCCATAATCACCTTTGAGGACATGCCCCCTCCCAGTGACCTAAACCTCCCAAGAGCCCCTGCTTTTATATAGTATCAACTCCCAGGCATGCAAGGGGTTAGGAACCAAACCTGGGCCACCAGTGGCTTTGGGTATATGTATCCAAACCACAGTATGAACCACCACTTTCTGGGCTTGCTTCACACCTGACCCCATCACGTTTCCCTTCTTCCAGTGTGTGTTCCTTGCACACAGTAATGCTTGTCTGAGAGTGACCAGGCAGGGTCATGTGATGGGCAGGTGTGTTGGAATGTGCAGGGTGTCCTGGGGTCATGGCTGGGCTAAGGACCCCAGGGAAGTGCTGTGTGAGGTGGGCAACTGTGTGGAGCTCACCTAGTTCCTGTGAGTTAGTTGGAGGAGGGATTTTCATGACCATTCAGAGGTGAACTCTGGGAATAAAAAAGGGGCTTGGGAGCTGGAGAGATTGCTCAGCAGTTAGAGGTGCTTGCAAAGCCTGGTGATCAGGGTATAATTCCCCAGTATCCACATAAAGCCAGATACACAAAGTGGAGCATTTTATGCATCTGGAGTTCATTTGTAGTGGCAGGAGGCCCTGGTGCACCCATGATATCTCCCTCCCTTTCTTTCTCTCAAATAAATAAATAAATAAATAACCAAAATAAACTCATCAATAAAAAATCTTTTTTAAAAAATGGGTTCAGGGCTGAAGAGATGGTTTAGTGGCTAAGATGCTTGCCTGTGAAGCCTAAAGACCCAGGCTTGACTCCCCAGTACCCATGTAAGCCAGATGCACAAGGTAGCACATGCGCCTGGAGTTCATTTGCAGTGGCTAGAGGCAATGGGGTGCCCATTTTCTCTTTCTTTCTCTCTCTCTCCTCTCTCTACCTCTTTATCTCTCAAACAATAAATTAAATAAAAAATTAAAAAGGGGTTCACAGCATCACATGGGTATCCATGACAATGCTTTCCCATCCCATGGAGCTGTCAACCTATTGGGAACAACATAAAAGACATAGAAGCAAGAGGCTATAGTGGGGCCATGATGGGCCCTCCACTTGTTCAGGCAATCTTCATTCCCATCCTTGAGGCCTTGATGTTGACCTTGGCCATGGAACTCACTCTGGCTGGCGCAGTGTTTGTGGCTATGACATGAAAAATGGCCTTCTACTCTCCTGTTATTTTGATGGGAACTCAACCCTGGATGGCCTCTCTTCCCTGAATGCACAAAAACCTGTGGGGCAGCTTTAACCCTGACCCTCAAACCTTAACCCAGCCCAGTCTAAACTAGTCAAACCACAGGCAACCTGTGACAGTCTGTTTATTGCTATCAGTTACTGAATCACTTCAGAGCTGTTTGTTACCTAGCCGCACAGCTGGGTCCGTAGCTGACAAACACAGTTCATTGTCAAGAGGGATGGGCTTGGGATTGATTCTGTCTAGAGTCTATAAGTGGAACCCCTGTGCTGTGCAGCATAGCAAATTAGAAATGCAGGTGAAGTTTTTAAGAAGGTGCCAGGCCTTCTTGACATGGATGCATATATACTATTCATCTTGTATTGGAGTGGCTAAAGAGCAAGGAAAAACCAAATGTCCCTGGGGGGCAGGAGTGGCAAGCGATTTTCAGCACCAGTGGAGGAAATGCCTTCGTGTGGTGGCACCTCCTGCCTGGCTTTTGCAGGGTCATGAGTATCTGTCTGTGGCTGAGCTGGCTCTTTGCTTTAGTATCCTGACTGGGCCTTAGGCCAGACAGCTCTTGGTTTGAGACAGACAGACGGACACACACACACACACACACACAGAGAGAGAGAGAGAGAGAGAGAGAGAGAGAGAGAGAGAGAGAATAGGGTCTCCTGCCATTGCAAACTAACCCCAGACACATGTGCCACTTTGTGTATCTAGCTTTACATGGGAACTAGCAAATTGAATCTGGGTTAGCATGCTTTGCAAGCAAATGCCTTTAGCCATGGATCCATCTCTCCAGCCCTTGGTTCAAGTTTAAGTCCCAGACAACCACCTGCTGACCACATGCCTGGGCCCCGGGGCCTTTTCTGAGATCCTCAGTTTCCTTATCTGTGAAAGGGAGTGGTAGTTAAGGTGCCTCATTGTGGGGTTAGCACTGAGGAGGGCCCGCCACCAAAAACCCGTATAGCCATGTGCGCAGACGCGGGGGAGCTGAAGGGCTGGTTCTTAGAGCTCGTGTGAAATGTCCCCCTGAGAACTCTATGGGAAGGCGGGGAGAAAGAAGGCTGGAAGCATCAGGGTGCAAGAAAGGTGTGGCCCGGGCTGGAGAAATGGCTTAGCAGTTAAGGCATTTGCCTGAAAAGCCAAAGGACCCAGGTTTGATTCTCCAGGTCCCACATAAGCCAGATGCACAAGGGGCACATGCAGTGGCTAGAGGCCCTGGTGTACCCATTCTCTCTCTCTCTCTCTCTCTCTCTGTCTTTCTTCTATCTCTAGCTCTCTCTGCTTGAAAATAAATAAATAAAATTTAAAAAGAAAAGAAAGGTGTGGCCTGAAGACTGGGTCTTCTGTGGCCGTTAGGACTTGGGATACACTTCATTCAGCAGCAATGAATCTTCCCTGTTGTTCTTTCCCCAGCTCCATCCATGTCTCCCCCTTACCAATAGTGTCTCTTCTTACTATAGTGGAATGACCTACAGGACCTGCACTTGACCTATAGTTGGAACTAGGACAAAGAATGGATGAGAACATTTCTTGGGCTCCTGTGACTTCCAGGCCTGGCATATACACAGCTCAGGTAATCCTCAACATAGGAGAACGATTAGCCCCATTTCTCAGATGCGGAAACTGAGGCTCATTGAGGGGAATCGCAGGTTTGCCAGACTCTGAAATCTGATTCCCCCTAACCTTTCTCCCTTCTGGGATCTCTGCACCCTGTGCCCTGAGGCAGGACTTGCCCCTCCTTTAATTGTAATTCAACTACTTGTGATATTTTGGTACCAATTAATATTGATTTTACAATTGGTTTACGGAGATGTTGTTTTATTACTAATATATTTAATGTGCAAATCAATGAGAACACTTGCTTGGCCCTCTCCCTGGAAGGTAATAAAATCAAATATCTCAGGGGCAAAACGCTATCCGATCTGTGAATGGCAAAGCAGATGCTTAATGTAATAGTTAAAGACTCGCTGGGTGCTTGGCAAAGCCACCCGCTTCCCAGCTCCATTTCAACACTGCCAGCAGTGAGGGGCTTTCTGAGTACAGCGCTGCTGAGATGTGGGTGGGATGCAGGGACTGGGGTCCTGGGATAGGATGCTGTCCCCTAAGGGGCCTTGCTGCCTTTAAAGGGGCTGCTCAGTGCCAGAGCTGCCTAGCTGCCCTTTCTTCCTTCTCCTCCCTTCTTACCCTCTCCCTCCCTTCCTTCCTCCCTCCCTCCCTCCCTTTTCTTCTATTCTCTTACTGCTTTTTGTTCATTCCTCATTCATTCATCTAAACATTTGTTCTTTTTTCCAATTCATCTGATTTTCATTCATTGATTTGGTCAGTGATCTATTTCTCTGATCACTTGTTCGTTTGTTACTGTATGTTTCTTGGTTGTCGAGATGAGGTCTTGCTATGTGGTTCAGGCTGGCCTCAAACATGATCCTCCTGCTTTTGCCTCTGAGAACTGGGATGACAGCTGTGTATCATCAACACAGCCTAGTCATTGGTACTTATATTTTCTTTTTAAAATGTTTTATTTATTTATTTATTTGGAAGAGGAGGGAGGGAGAGGGAGGAGAGGAGAGAGAGAATGGGTATGCCATGGTGTCTAGCCACTGCAAACAAACTCCAGATGCATGTGTCAACTTGTGCATCTGACTTTGTATGGGTATTGGAGAATCAAACCTGGGTCCTTTGGCTTTACCAGCAACTGCCTTAACTGCTAAGCCATCTCTCCAGCCTGATATTTCCATTTTCTAATCAATCCAATTATACATCTACTGGTTTATGCAATGGTTTGTATATCTGTTTGCTCATTCATTTATTTGCTCATCCAATTATTTGGTTTTCTATTCATCAATTTATTCAATTGCCCAGTCATTTGTTTGTCCATTTGTCCATCCAACCATTCCATTTCCTCTATCCATCACACCATTCATTCTATCATTTATCTATCCATCCCTCCATCCATCATATACCCATACATTCCATCCAACTATCCATCCACCTATCCATCATACATGCTTTCATTCCATCCTACATCCATTCCATCCTACATCCATCCATTCCATATATATGCATCATATACCCATCCATTCCATCCATCCATTATTCATTCATCTATCCTCCACCTATCTATTCCATTCATTCATCCAGCTATCCATCTGTTTCATCAGTCCAGTTATTTGTTTAATCACTCCACCATATGTTCATCAATTCATTCACCCATTCACTTGTTCATTCATCGTCCAGCCATCCAGTAGACCTGAATCTTGTTGGGTGCTGAGGTTGGGGTGGCGCTCATAGGCCCAGCTGCCTCCCAGCACCCCTGTCATATGAGGAGTGGGTTCTCTTTGCTGTCTTGGTGGCTTGTTTTCCTTCCATCCATCTTCTGTCAGAGTTGATGAGCCACTGTGATGCCCTGGTTCCCTGGACTTTTCTAGAAGCCTTTCTTCCCAAGGGAGACGCCAGGGCTCATTCTGGGCTGGACTGGTCTCTGCAGTGGAGCCGCTACCCAAGCTACCACCTGGAACTGACTAGGGATTTTGCAGACACAGCTAGCATGAGTCCCCTGATACCTCAGTCTCCCTATACTGTTGTCTCTGTCAGGATGAGAAAGGTACCCCCACTCTTGACTGTGGGCTCCACCCTACCCTTGTCCTATACTAGGAACACAGAGTATGCTCAGAATAGAGAGAAGTCCAACTCTGACCTTCCAGGTCTCATCTCCAATGTTCTGGGCAGGGAGACAGTGATGTCCCACCTGACTGCAGAAAAAGAGACACAAGCAGTGAAGGCCTCCTCATACAGCTTGCAGACATTAGTGCTGGGGTTAGACCCCAGGTACCATTGCCCCCCCAAGCCTGCACTTTCCTGAGCACTGAAGCAGAGCAATTGGGGCACAGACTCTGCAGTCAGGTGCCCAAGGTCAGATTCTCACGTCCCCTGCCATAGCTTTGGGACCTCAGGCAAAGTGCTTGACTGTCTTGTGTCTTGGGACCCCCTTGTCCATCAGTGTGCCTGGAATGGTGAATTAGGGTTTATGGAAGCCCTGGCATAGGGTAGGAGGTGGGAGTGGTACTGAGGCTGCCATGGGGCTAGAGGTTTGCATAAGCCCGTCCTAGGGACTCTGGTTGGGAGTCGAGGCTGTGGGTCCTGCTGGTACAAGGTGTGGGGTCGAGGGAGGTCTGCATGTGGTTCTGTGGGACCGGCATGCCACAACTCGCACCCTTCCTGGAACCCTTCCCAGGCTGCGTTCTCTGGGGGGCAGGGGTGGTGAGACAGGCATGCTGGAGCCGGGCTCCCTGCTGTGATTTATGGGGGCACAGGTAATGAAGCCAGCTGGCAGTTAATAATCAGACGTGAAAATCTCACCATTTAATTAACCAAAAAGAAATGATCAAGGTTTCCGGAAGAGGGGAGTCTTGGTCACCCCTAAGTCAGCTGCTGCTGTGGGAGAGGAGTAGAACAGATGTGGACTCCTCACTCATTCATCCCATGGGAGTGACCCTTACTGTTTCCATTTCACGGAGGGGCAAGCTGAGGCCCAGAGAGGATGAGACACTAACCCAGAGCCCCGCAAGCACCAGTCGGTGACCTGGGACACGGTGCTGTGAACTCTGAATCCAAGACTCACTCAGTCGGTGATCTTCCTCCACACCCTGGCTCATCCCTTCTTTTCTTCCCTGGGTCTCCTCATACCTCTGCCCTCAGGAAGACCTTCTGGGCTGCTCTGGCTAAGAAGCTACTTGGAGGGACACTCAGATGTGGGCTGTTTGGGGGCAGACTGAGTAGAAAATGAGTAGCTCCCCTGGGCCTCTTCTCCCTCTGCCTCTATAAGGAAACAGTATGCATGATGTCAGCTGACTCTTTCAGAGAGACCTCAGGGTACCCACTCCCAGGAGGTTCTCATGTGCACCCTTCCTACAACCCTTCTGAGGCTCTGCTGTCTGGGGACAGGAGTTGCGAGAGCTGTGGAACGTGTGAGAAGGTAGCTTCTCCCCTTCTCTGCCTTTATTTCCCCCATGACTCGGCACCAGCCTTCTGTAAACTCTGTGTGTAAGGGAGAAGGGGGCAGAAGCAGAGGGGGAACCTGGAGTCCTGTGTTTAGTGTTGTGGCTGTGTGCGCATGCACATATGTGCGGGGTGGGGGGATAAAGGCATCTTTCTTTTCCTTCCTTGCACTGCCATCTGTTAGGCAGGTGCTGTACCACTGAGCCACTCCCCAGTCCCTGGGTGTCATGTTCTTCATTTGGTTTTTCCCTCTTTATTTAATATGTACATGGTGTGTGTGTGTGTGTATGCAGATGGACACACATATATGTAAGTGTATGTGCACACGTGTGTGAAGGTCAGAGTTGACATTGGGTGTTTTCCTCAGTCACTCGCCACCTTACTTTTGTAAGATAGGGTCTCTCATTGAACTTAGAACTCACTGTTCAGCTAAACTAGCTAGCCAGTGAGCCCCAAGGTCCTGCTTCTACCTCCCTTGTGCCGGGATTACAGGCATGTTCAACCATGCCTGGCTTTCGTGTGTTGAAGGGGATCCAGACTCAGGCACTTTACCAACTGAGCCATCTCCCCAGTCCTCATTTAAAGAGCTGACATCTCAGAGCCCTCAGCTCTGACAGGATGCTTCATGGTTAGCCTCATTTACTTTTTTTTAAACTTTATTTATTTTGAAGAGAGAGAGAAAGAGAGAGAGAGAGAAGAGGCATGCCAGGGCCTCTAGCCACTGCAAATGAACTCCAGATGCATGTGCCATCTTGTGCATCTGGCTTATGTGGTTCTGGGGAATTGAACCTGTGTCCTTAGGTTTCACAGGCAAGCACCTTAACAGCTAAGCCCTTTAAAAATTTTTTTATTTGTAAGCAGAGACGGAAAGGAGAGAGAAGAGAGAGAGAGAGAGAACGGGTGCTTTAAGGCCTCAAGCCACTGTAATGCAGAGTGGTGCAAATGCACCACTTTGTGCATCTGGCTTTACGTGGGTACTGGGGAATTGAACCCAGGTCATTAGGCATTGCAGGCAAGCGTCTTAACCACTGAGCCATCTCCAGTCCTCATTCACTTTTCACAAGAGCCTTGCATACAAAGCGTTTGGATCATCTCCATTCTCAGAGTAAACGGCATAAAGTCAGAAAGGGTCAGTGACTCCCCCCACGGATGCTCAGCTAACAGAGGCCAGGCGGAGACTAAAGCCCCGTCAGTCAGCATCCTTGCTCATGAGCCCTGGGTCGGCTGCACGTGGTTCCTGCAGGCCTAAGGATAATGGCGGTACAAGCAGGAGAGAAGATGTACTTGATGGAGGGAGGACTGGACTCACTGCTGAGGGCCAAGGTGTGGCTGGTGGGGGCCCTGCACCGGAGTCTGCCTTTGAGGGGAAAGTCACAAACCCTGAGTTTGAAAAGTGGCTCTGCTGCCATGACCTTCCGTGACCTTCGAAGGTTCTTTCTTCTCCTTGAAGGCTGACAATGGCACCTGCCTGTCAGATCTCTGTGTGTAGCCGGTGGGTGGGTGGTTTCTATAGATCAGGCAGATAGATATTTGTTTAGCACTATGTGCCAGATTCACATAAAGCTTCTTTCCTGGAAATGTGAGCTTCCCCCCACCCACACTGTTGGTAACAAAGCTTACTGGCAAGATTTACTATGAACCCCCTTTTTTCGGGGTTTCTATAAAATTCAGACATAGTATATTCAAAATGCCTACAACAGTATCTATATATGTTTGGTGCTTAATAAGTGTAGTGATGATTTCCATTTCTTAAAATGTGTGTTTATTTACGTGTGTATCTGTACTGACAGAAGTGAGAGTGTGGAAGGAAAAATACCAACATGCCCTCAGTGATTGTGTTTCCGGGTAATAGGATTGCCGGCCATGTGTTTCTTCCTCGCGATTTTCTGTTTTCTGTACTAGCGGGAGGAGGGGCTGCTTTTGCGAGTGGAAAGCAAAGGCATTTAAAAAGAAAGGAGGAAACAATAGAAGCTGCCATAGCCAGCTTTGGGGGGTGGGGGCCTTCCCTGCTGTCCCCAGCTGTCACTTTCAATGGACTACTCTCTTTCCTAGGGTAAGAGAAACCCAGAGAGATTGGAGACCCACGAGAACCCTGGGCCTCAGATTTTGGGGAGTTTCATCTTGGGCGTCTTGCCTTGGGGAATCCCTGAGGGGTGTCTACAGCTTGATTATGACCTCCTGGTACATCTTTAAAGTTGGGGATACCTCTAGGATAGCCATCAGGTCTCCAGACCCCCAAACCTCAGATATACCCCAGTTTCTTTCCTTCCACCCCAGCACTGCCCTGCTACTCCTGGGCAATTGGCATATGGAATGTGGAGACAATAGAAGCTGAGTGTAACCACTGTTTACAGAAAAAAATGGTACAAGATTTATTTATTGGAAGGTGACTGAGGAATATGAATTCTACACTCCATTTAAAATGCTTTTTATTTCTCTCAGCCTTGGGGCTCAGAGTACATCTAATTTCACCCACAGCTATAATTCTCTACCAAACAGTTCCTGCTGCTCCTCTGGGGTCCCCGGGAACCGAGTTAGTTTATGTCTGCCACTGACGAAGCTCAGGCAGGGGCAGTGGCAGCTACGTGCCAGCACGTGGGGGAGCCTCAGCCCCCACCACGCCTGCATGGGTGTTCGGCATGTGTGTGTACACGCTGGGCCAGCGCCCAGCCTGGGCCCGTAGCCGTCCGTACCCATGGCGCCAGGCCCCGGGGCCTTGGGGTGGCCTGCACACCAGCCGGCAAGAGACTCATATCTCACGCTGGATGTGTTGATTGCTCCAACCTCAGAGCTAACAAACAATTAGTTTGTTAGTATATTTATCCTGTGAACATTGGAGCCTGTGATTACAAATCCAATAGTAGAATTGTGGTGGCATTTGGAGATAAATCTGTGCTCCAGGCTTGGAGGTGTCAGCAGTGGGTGGGTGGAGACCCGGCGGGGGAAGGGGCAGACATCCCAGTGGCCTTGCTTGCCGGGGGTCCTGGGGCTGTTTTTCCAGCTACTTGTAAGCCTGTTTGCTGTTCAGCTTGTCTGTTTCAGTGCGTCTGTCCACCTGTCCCACTTCTTGTGAACCTGCCTGTCTGGCACTGGGTTGGTCCTTCCCTCTATCCTTGGCCTTGGAGTTCCAGAAATCCACGTGAAGATAAGAGCGACTCCTCCTAGGTGACCGGCATCTGAGGATGGATGGAGAGGGGGGAACTCCTAGGAGGAAAGGGCTGCTTCTGTCCAAAAGTCATGGAGGTCCCAGTGGGTCCTGGCCCTTAGCCACTTTCCTTGCCTTTGGACTTAAAAAACATATTTTATTTTTAAATTTATTCTTAGAGACAGAGAGAGGGAGAGAAAGGGGGCGGGGAGAATGAGTGCACTGGGGCCTCTAGCTACTGCAACCCAGTTCCAGATGCATGCACCACCCTGTGTCTCTGACTTATGTGGAACCTGGAGAATCGAACCTGGGTTCTTAGGCTTTGCAGGTAAGTGCCTTAACTGCTAAGCCATCTCTCTAGTCTGTCTTTGGATTTTTCAACATCTTCCCTCAGAGCTTTCCCTTAGCCACCACCCCGTCACCCACCCACCATCCTTGGTTCCCTCTTCCATCCAGCAAAACCAGTTGCCCGCTGGAGGCAGATGATTGCTACGATTGACTCCATCCTTCCCTCTGCGCCCTAGGCACCCTCGAGCTCCTTCTCTTCGTGACTTCTTATACCCTCCATGGTGCAGCTGTCCCAGCTTGGACTCCAGCCTCCCTGACTGTGTCTTTTCCACAACTTCTGGACCCCTCTTCCTCAGTTGGTGTCTTGCAGGCCGTTCCCAGGCTAGTTCTTGGCCCTGCCTCTCTGGCCGCCCTCCATCTGCTTGGGGAGCTTGTCCCTGTTCCTCCTCCGTTCTAGTAATTTCCAGATCATGGCAATCCTGAGGTTTCAGGCTCTTTTTGCCCTGTGCCTCTTGAGTCCAGGGCTCAGCAGCCCCACCTACCCTTTCACTGAGTGGGACCTGGGAGAGGTTAAGCCTCCTCCACCCTCAGCCAGGGAGTGACTCCCCCAACCTCCCAGTTCTAAACGTTTTTGGACTCGGTTATCTTCCTGCTTGGGCCACCAGTCTCTCATAGCTTGTCCACAGCAGCCTCCCAACTGTTCCCAAGGCATTAAGTGTCCCTCCATAAACACCCCCTAGCACTCCAGTCATCCTGAACCTTGAAATGTGTTTTATGTGGGGGGAGCAGGGAATAGGCACATTCCTGAGGATAATAATTCTCATTAGGGCTGGTGGTGGGATGCAGACAGCCCCAGGCAGTTTGACTGATGTTCCTCCAGTTTCCTCTTGAATTTTTCAAGACAGGGTCTCATGTAGCCCAGGCTGGCCTCAGCTTCGCTACGTAGTGAGGATGACCTTGAAGCTCCCGTCCTTCCTGCCCCTGCTTTCTGAGTGCTGGGATTACAGGTGTGCGCTACCATACCTGGTGACTCGTTTGCATAATTTCACAACTTGGTGAAGTGGGTAATTGCTCATCTCTCTTACTTTATAGACATGCAAACTGAAACTCAGACAGTTCAAAGACATGTATGAGGATATAAGAGCCAAAGTGGTTGACTTGGCACTCTACTGTGAGTCTGTATATCTCAGACCCTACATTAACAACTGTCTCTGGAAGTGGCCACTGGCCCTCGGTGGTGACAAAGGGATGTGGCCACTCTTGCTGTGGGTGATTCAGCTCTACAGGTTGCTGTGGGTTATTGAGAGAGGACTTTGGGCTCCTGACTGATGCTCAGATTCTCCAACTAAAGTCGCTTAGCTTCCTTCTTCCCTCCCTCCTCCCCTCCCTCCCTCTCTCCCTGCCCCCATCCCTCCCTTCCTTCCTCTGTGATTGACTTGCCATTAAATATACCCCCTTTCAGTGTGTAGTGCAGCGTTTCTTAGTATATCAAGACATGCAAGCAGTACTGCTATAGATCCCAGCATTTCATTACCTTAGCAGACTCCCCATCTATGAGGTAGTCAGTCCTTACTCTCCACTATTAGCAGCTGCTGTCCCCATGGAATTTTTTTTTTTTTTTGGACAATTCATGTGAATGGAATCTCACCACATGTGGCCTTTTGTGTCTGAGCCTTCACTTGCTTGATGTTTTCCAAGTTCATCCATGTCCAGCACACATCTGGGCTTTCTTCCTACTGCTGTGAAATACCTGCTGTACAGACACATCTTGCGTCGTTTACCTGTCCCTCGGTAGACACTGGCTTTTTGGCTACTGTGACCCATACTGCTCTGAACATCCCTGCACGGGAATTGCACTTGACTTGTGTATGAGCACTTAAGTGCTTTCTGTTCTCTTGGCACACATGAAGTGGAGTTGCTGGGTCATTTGGAAAAAAACACTATGTTTAAAATGCTCAGGAACTGGGGCCGGGGAGATGGCTCTGCAGTTAAAGGCTTGCTTGCAAAGTCTGACTTCCTGGGGTTTAATTCCCCTGCACTCACATAAAGCCAAGTGCCAAGTGGTGCATGCCTCTCTGATCCCTATATGATCCCGATACACCTGTGACAATGGGAGGCGGGGCCAGGAGAATCTCCAAGGTCAGCTACTCTGACATCTGTTTGGAGCACAGACAGCTCGAAGTTGTCCTCTGACCTCTACACACATGCTGTGGCATGTGTATCTGTACATACACACATCAATCAATAAAAATGTATTTTTTGATTTTTAATTTTTTATAATTAACAACTTCCACGATTGTAAACAATATCCCATGGTAATTCCCTCCCTCCCCTCACTTTCCCCTTTGAAACTCCACTCCCCATCATATCCCCTCTCCCTCTCAATCAGTCTCTCTTTTATTTTGATGTCATCATCTTTTCCTCCTCTTATGATGGTCTTGTGCAGGTAGTGTCAGGCACTGTGGGGTCATGGATATTCAGGCCATTTTGTGTCTGGAGAAGCACGTTGTAAGGAGTCCTACCCTTCCTTTGGCTCTTACATTCTTTCCGCCACCTCTTCCACAATGGACCCTGAGCCTTGGAAGGTGTGATGGAGATATTGCAGTGCTGAGCACTCCTCTGTCACTTCTTCTCAGCACTGTGATGCCTTCTGAGTCATCCCAAGGTCACTGTCATCTGAAAAGAGAAGGTTTCCTAATGAAAAAGTGAGAGTAGCATTAATATAAGGGTATGAACATTAAGAGAAGTGCTTACTGGGCAGTTTGATGAGCATAGTATATACATTTAGCCAGACAGCAGCAAATGTTATACCCCTAGGGCTCATGACTACCCCTGTTGTAGGTTTTCAGTATTGGGGATGTATTCCCTCCCATGGAGTGGGCCTCCATATTTTTAATGCTCAGGAACCATTGTCCATAGGAGAACCTCTGAGATATAGTGGTGAAAATAGGTAGTGTGGGCTGAGGATGTAGCTCAGTAAGTACAGTGCAGAGGCCCTGGGTTGAACTCCTAGCACTGTATAAATTGGGTATGGTGTCACATGTCTCTACCCCCAAGATTTGGAAGGTAGATGCAGGTGGATCAGAAGTTCAAGGTCACCCTTGGCAACATAAAACCCCGTCTCCAGAAGAACTATCACGAGGATCGGGGTGGCATAATGCACGTCACGTGCTTAACAAGCTAAGTGCCCAGTTCAGGGTGGCTATTGCAATAATGCACGCAGACAAATCAGGGGAAAGAGGCATGGGGCCTGCCTGTGCCCCTGGAAATGGAAGTGGGGCTCCAATGAGGCCCATGGATTGGTATGTCAGCATGGGTAGGGAGCAACTCAGAGTCAGATGCGTAGTCACACTGGGACCCATGCACTGCCGGCCCCAATTTGGCACCAGCCTCTCTGATGGACTTGTGTACCAGACTGATGACATCATGGTCACCACCCCTAATACTGTGTGGTAGTCTTTGCCATGTGCCAATCCTTCTTCTAAGACCCTTGTAATCATCCTCTCATTTAATCTTCACAACACCCCCTGAGAGGTAGGTTAGGTTTTATAATATACAGCTCAGGATACTTGGGCCTAAAGAGATTAATAATGTGTGCAGAGATGCACAGCGAGTAAGTGGGAAAGCCTGGATTGGAATAAGAGCCGTTTACCTCTTGAATCTGCGCCTTTAATGATCACTAGATTTTTATTGCTTATACCTGGCTGTGCTGCCTGGAGCTGGGACAATTGATGAGTGGAACCCTGTGGGGTCTGAGAAAGGCTGTCATGGGGACAGGCTCTCAGCTAACATGGCCCAGGAGGAAAACTGGGCCCCTTCCCTCTTCAGTCATCTCTGACAAAGGGCTGTCTGGTATAAACTGTCTGTTTAGTTGTATTTCTTTTCTGTCAATCTTTGGGGTTCCTGAGGGTAAGGACCGTGCTTGGCTAACCTTGCATGCCTCGTACCTCACTGGCTCATAGTAGGTAGTACATTAGCAGTAATTTGTTACTGTTGTTCTGTTGCTGACACAAGCCTGGATTCATAGTTCATATTCTGTGAGGTAAGAAGTTGGTTCTGGGAAGAAGAGGTCATGATCCACAGTCATGTCCAGGTCTCAAATCTGTAGGATGCCTTGTGAATCCTTCCTTTTCCAAATTTGTGAGTCAAAAGTACTATTTGGGATGAGGAGATAGCTCAGTGGGGAAAGCACTTACTATGCAAGCAAGAGAGCCTGAGTTCAGATCTCCAATGCCCATGTAAAGTGCTGGGCACGGTGGCATGTGCCTATATTCCGAGAACTGGAGACGTGTAGATAAGAGAATCCCTGGAGCTTACTGGCTATCTAGTTGTGGTGGTTTGCATATGAATATATGTCCTCCATAGCCTTAGGTATATTTTCTATATGTGTGTGTGTGTGTGTGTGTGTGTGAGAGAGAGAGAGAGAGAGAGAGAGAGAGAGGAAGAGAGAGAATTAGTGCACCAGGGTCTCCAGCCACTACAATTGAACTCCAGATGTGTGTACTACCTTGTGCACATGTGCAACCTTGTGTGCTTGTGTCACCTTGTGTGTCTGGCTTACGTGGGACCTGGAGATTGAATATGGGTCCTTAGGCTTCACAGGCAAGTGCTCCAACTGCTAAGTCATCTCTCTGGCCCTTAGATATATTTCTAAACACACACACATATATATATATATATGTATATATATATAATTTTTATTCATTTATTTCATAGAGATGAGAGAGAGTGAGACAGACAGACAGACAGAGAAAGGGGGGGGGGGATGAGTGTCCCAGGGCCTCCAGCCACTGCAAACGAACTTCAGATGCATGTGTCACCCTGTGCATCTGGCTTATGTGGGTTCTGGGGAATCAAACCTGGGTCCTTTGGCTTCAAAGGCAAGTGCCTTAACTTAACATCTCTCCAGATCCCTTAGATGTTTTAATTAAGGTTCAGCTTCCTGCTTCAGTCTCCAGCAGCCAGCTGGAGGAGGCATCACTGGGGGTGGATTGGAATTTCATTGCAGAGGCATAGAGAGAACTGTTTGAGCTCTGTTGCATCTTGATCACTCGCTTTTGCTGTTTGCTGGTCTCTCTGCTTGGATCCATGAAAGGGAGCCAGATTCTCCCACCATTGATGGAACTTCCTCTGGATGTCTAGGCTGAACTAAACCTGTTCCTCCCATAAACTGTCTGAATGGATATGCGTTCCAGTAATGTGGAACTGACTACCACAGTAGTCTGGCTGAATTGGTAAGCTCTATGTTTTCAGTGAGAGGCCCTGTCAAAGAATCAGATGGAGAGCAAATGAGTAAAACCTCCCACAATGTCACCATCTGGCTTTCATACACATACACATACACATACACATACACATACACATACACATACACATACACATACATATGCACATGCACTCTCACATATATTTGCACATACATATTATCATGCATACATGTATGTGAACACACCTAAAACATACATACATGCGCAAAAATTACTATAGCTGGGCCACGTTTCTCTCATGGACCTACCCCTACCTTAGAAAGTAGCTTAAATTTCTCCTTTGGAGATGCCAAGTTAGAGATACCTGTAATGTCCCAGGAGTAATAATGACAATGATGACTGCTACTTCTAGATGCAGTGGCTCTCTCTGCAGAGTCAGGACTAGCCAGCCTTCTTCTGTCAGCCTGGCCAGCACTGGCTGCTCCAGGCTATGGGGAGCTGGGTCTCAGGACCTCCAGTAGCTGATCTATGGAAGCCTGAGATGGCCAAGCCTTGTTGACAGGCAATGGAGGCTTGTATCAGGCATCATGGGGTGGACATAGGGAAGAGAATTCTGTCAATAGGGACAGGTGCAAGAAGCCATGTGTAAAGAAATAACTTGAAAGTGAGCCTTCTCTGAGCCATGAGGCAGAGCAATGCAGATCTGGGACAAGGGCTTTAGGATCATTCATTCATGCTTTCACTCACTCATTACTTGTTTTTTTTTTTTTCTTTTTTGGTGCCAGGTATTGGCTGCAAGGGTGATGGCCACATCAATCTCCAAGCCAGAGGCACTGGCACTGGAGTTTACAGTCTATAACTGGGCTAGATCCTGATTTTGAGACTTGGCTGAGCCAATGGGCTCCCTGACCTCAGTATTTTCATCTGTAGAGTGGGGATAACACTGGTACCTTCCTCACTGGCTTAGTGGAGAATTATCTGGGTCGATGTAAATAGAAGAGTTAGCACAGACCCTGGACCACAGTTCACACAAAGTAAACATAGGACCATTTATCATCCCATTATGGGCCCAATCTGGGGAGAATTCTGGGCGGCTGTGTGACCCAAAAGGTATCTAGTGATGTCCCTTCCCCAGGCAGATGACAAGCAAAGCAGAGTAGAACTCTCAGCAATGCTACTCGTTAGAGTTTCTATTGGTCCAGCATTTTTACAGAATACATAATTCTTTTTTTTTTCAGTTTTATAAGTTCATTTTTATTTTATTTTATTCTATTTTATTTTTCTCAATTTTTTAAAAACATTTTCCATGATTATAAAAAATATCTCCTGGTAATCCCCTCCCTCCCCCTTTCCCCCCTTTGAAATTCCATTCTCCATCATATCCCCTGCCCATCTCAATCAGTCTCTCTTTTATTTTGATGTCATGATCTTTCCCTCCTCTTATGATGGTCTTGTGTAGGTAGTGTCAGGCACTATGAGGTCATGGATATCAAGGCCATTTTATGTCTGGAGGGAGCACGTTGTAAGGAGTCCTACCCTTCCTTTGGCTCTTACACAGAATACATAATTCTTGATTTCCCCGAGCCCCAGTCTCTAGAGAAGCATCCTTCTGGGTGCCCTGGTTGGACTGTGGAATCAATGTGTAGGGTCAACCGCAATGAGCAAAAGCAGAAGATCCAGGCAGAACCATGGACAGAGGCTGCATGCTGTCCACGGTCCTGATCACCTCTGGAAGGTGGACTCCTGAGTGTGAGTAAACTGTGTGCATGTGCATGTGTTACACGTGTACGTGTGTGAGACGATGATTTACCTCAGTAAGGCTCCTCTTTTACTCCTGGCAAGCACTGGAGTCTCAAGCCAGTATGAATAAGAGACTTGAGGAAGACTGGTACCATGGATGACATCCCCAGCCACCCACAATTCCCTTCCATTCTGAAAGAACCTGGTCAAATCCAATTTTCATCCTTTCGAAAGAAATTGGAAGGAAATAATCACAGTAGATAACCTTTTCCTTTTCCGGACTGGAGAGATGGCTTAGCAGTTCAGTGCACTTCCTGTTCAAGTCTGAGCAGGCCTGAGAGACCTCTCAAATTCAATCCTGCGACCCATTTAAACAGCTGGGTGTGACCAGATGCATCTATAACCCAAGTCCTTCAGGGGTTCAGATGCCCAAGGATGATCAGAGTCAATCTGCCAGGTCAGAAAGAGACACCGGTTCAAACAGGAATGGATAGAAGAGTCATAGAGCAGAACGCCCCATGTTTGGATCCAGACACTGCAAGTGAGTGAACACCACTGCAGGGGAGCACATGGGATACCACAAGGGCACTTACAGGCCCTTATACACACACACACACACACACACGCATCACACCACATACCCTATACACCCATCACACCACACAGTGTCTCTTTCTCTCTCTCTCACACACACATCACACCATACACTCTCTCAAACACACACATCACACATCACACTCTCTCTCACACACACACATATCATACCACTCTCTGTCTCACACACATCACACCACTCTCTCTCACAAATCACACCACTCTTTCTCATACACATACATCACACCACACTCTCTCACACACATGACCTTACACACAGACATACAAAAAATATAACCTTTTTCTGAGATCTTCACTCTTTTAACACGTCAAACTATCCATGAGGTATGGAGTTACTGTTTGCTTCTGTGGCTGAGGAAGCAAACACAGAGCGGTTGAGTAGCTCTCCTGAGTCCAAAGAGCTTGAAGGCGGGCAGAATTGGGATTTAAACTCAGGAAGGCTGACTGTGGAGTATTCCTCCCAGCCAGTGTGTGTCAGCCCCTCTGAGCATCAGACCGAAAACACTATACTGAAACTTCAGAAGTGAGCAGTCCCAGGCCCCTGTAGTCAGGAGTATGTCGCACTTGGACACAGCCTGCTGTGGTGGGAACTGCTCTCTTCTCCATTGTGATGGAGCCTTTGAGGGGGAGCCTTGATGGAGGAGGTCTATATCACCAGGGCAAGGCCTTGGGATTTTGTAGCCCAGCTTCTTCTTGCCATTGCTCCCTAGCTTCCTTTTGCTGCTTCCTCCTAGCTAATGTGACAAGATGTAATGTCCAGGTGCTGTCTGGTCATGCCATGCTCTCCCTGCCACGATGAAACTTCTCCTCAAAACTATAAGATAAAATAAATGCTTTCCTCCTGTAAGCTGCTTCAGGTCAGAAGTTTTGTCCCAGCAATGAGTGGGTAACTGCTTCATGCATCCGGAGTGAGCAAAAGAGAGGTCGGGCTCAGCTCACTGTTCAGTCTCTTTGAGGCCAGAAGAACCAGCCTGGTGTGGCCGTGGAGGGCGCTCTCCACCGACTCAGGGGCTTAGGCCAGGCCTCTGCGTCTGTGTCAGGGGTGTAGTGCACAGACAACTGCAGGGTAGTTTTGAGCTTCTTGTGGTAGCTTCTCTTTCTTCCTTCTTCTTTATACCTTCATGGTCCTGGCCAGGGCTTCCCTGATCTGCTTCAAACTGTTGGTGCAGTAGGAAACACATGCCAAGACCATGTGGCTTTCTGTGGATGGTTTCCTATTCAAACTTCCAGAAAGGTCGAGTCTCACCTGAAGAACTGAGTCAGCCCCCCTCCTCTTTCTTTTCCTGCTCTTCCTCTTCTCCCACTTCTCTTCCTCCTCCTCTCCCCTTCTCTTGACTCCCCTTCTCTTTTTCTCATCTCCTCCAATCCCTCTTTCCCCTTGCAGTATATATGTGTGCTATGTGCAGTTTCACACTTAATCTGTGTTTTTCTGGAAACCTAGTGTGACTGTATTCTCTCACAAGATAAGACATTCCTGTGCATGTGCCCAGCAAGATGATGTGTAGATGTTGGGTGGGAAGACCCATCACCAACTACCCATTTCTCCAACTCATGGCACCCAGAGGCATATGCAAGGGTTAATCCTGACAGCATGCCAGAACCAGCTCCTTCCCTGCTCCTAGCCAAGTTCCTGACTGTCCCCCACCCAATGGCAAAGTTGTTTCTTTGAAAGGCTCCCAGCACCTGGCTTAATAGACCTTCCTTTGAGCATATTCCCAGTCCCGCACTGCTCCCCAGTGACTGGGGACCTTTTGTCAAGCACATATGAAATTAAGTGAAATAAAAATCATATTAAAAATTATTACCATCTAACAGCCATTAGTCTGCACACTGCTGTCAGCCTGTGATGGATTTCTCACTTACTTCAATGAATGTTCTAACGACAGTGATAAAATCACTCAGAAAAAAATAGAATAAACTGTTAACCCTCTCCCCATCCATGCTTGTTTTTCTTTGAGGAAAATGCAGTGAGGATCTTGGTGAAAGGGGGCTGAGCCATATGCTTCTCTTTGAATGAGGAATGAGTTGGCCTCCAGGGCTCCTAAGCATATCTCCTCCTCTGTATTTGGGGAGAATTTTGCTCTAGCCCCAGGCATGGGCTCTCTTCCAGATCGGAGATCTGGGTTCTGGTTAGACTCTGAGTTCTTTCTGAGTTAGGCTAGGAAGGGCCTAGTTCTTGGATGTTAGATTTCAAATGAGGGTTATTTGCTGAGACATACTTGTTAGGCATCTGTATCTGGTAGGAAGACCCAGGTGAACAATGTGTTTCTGGGTGGTGGCAATGGCTGGGGGCTGGGGAGAAAGGGCAGGTTAGAAGACAATAAAAGTAGGGGGCTGAGGAGATGGCTTGGTGGGTAAAGTGTTTGCTCTTTGAGTGTGAGGACCTGAGTTCAGACCTTCAATGCCCACCTAAAATCTGGGCATGGTAGCATGTGCCTGTTATCCCAGCAATTGGGAGGTAGAGATTGGCAGATCCCTGGGACTTATTGGCTAGCTAGTCTAGCTGAATCAGTGAGCTCAGGATTCAAAAAGAGACTTCATCTCAAAAAGAAAAAAATAAGTAAATGAAGTGAAGAAAATCTTTTAAAAGATTCCCAGCATTGACCACTACCACTGACTTCCAAATGCACATGCATATGTATATATATATATATATATATATATATATATATATATATGTATGTATGTATCTACACAGATGTGCTTCTGCACACATATGAATACATATGCATACACACTACACATATAACACATGCAAAAAAGCCAAAAAAAAAAGGTAGAATAAGGAGAATGGGCTAATAGGCTTGATTTGAAGGACAGTGTGAGCTCTCTGAGTGTTTATTTAGAAGGGACTAGAAGGTGGAGGACATTAGTGACTAAGGAGCAGGTATTCTGTCTTTAGGGAAGGTAAGAGTTCTGGAGCTTCTTGAGCCTGGGGCACTTAAGACATCCCAGGTGGTCTGGAGAGAGATGGCTGGGCTCTTGGGTCTGTATAGCTTCTGAGGGTTGGGTCTGGAGGGACAGATATGGCATTCCTGGCATTCATTGGGGGAGGAGTCAGGCCACA
This sequence comes from Dipus sagitta, assembly GCA_036346955.1. Classification (NCBI taxonomy): domain Eukaryota; kingdom Metazoa; phylum Chordata; class Mammalia; order Rodentia; family Dipodidae; genus Dipus; species Dipus sagitta. The sequence continues at coordinate 139,479,136 of CM070770.1, forward strand.
GAGAGGACCATGGGGCAGAAAGAAATCATAAATACAGTGCCTAAAGGGTCCCTGAGGGAGATGGAGGAGTGGCTGGGGAGGAGGAAGAATACAGCAAGGGGTAATGCTACCTAGTGACAGGGTGGGAAGGGAGCATGTTTCAAGACATAGGGAGTCATCAGCACACTGAGGAGTTGCAATGAATCAGATATAATTGAAAACTGTCAATGGCCAGGTCATTGGTACCTGGATTCAGAGACATGTGAGGAAGGGGTGGGAAGTCAGACATAGACATAGGGTGACCCATAGAACCCCTTTACAAGGATGGGGCTCTTTTTCTTGGTAGAATGATTGAGGCTTAGTTTACCCAACTACCAGGAGGCAGGGTGGGTCTGGATCTACAGATGTCCCAGAGCTTTACCACCATGATCTGGAACCCAGGTTAACTTGGTTCCTGTTTGCTAGGCCTTGTGTTGACCTGTAGGGCCAGGAAGTGGAGCCTTCCTGGCATGGCAAACTGGGTGAGGGTGCTGGAGATGTCAAGTTGAAGTTCACAAATGTGCCTAGGAATAGCATGCATACTACAAAGACCAGCCATGGCTTCCTGACCCCAGCCCAGTCCTGAGAGACTCTGCACTTTCACTGGTCTAGGCCCATTCAGGGTAGACGCCTCAGGGGCAACTGTGGGAGACCAGAGGCATAGAAGTTGAGATAGGCAGGCCACCCTACCCTGGTCCGTATTTTGTACTCCTGAGTACAGTTCTATTGTTTCCCCCCATCCCAAGTCACTGACATATCTCAAACCACATGTCTTCATGGGCGTGTACTCTGATTTGAGCACTCAGGGCTGAAGCATTCCTCTTGGAATGTCTCTGTCATTTCTAGAGAGGTTGGGTACTCAGAAGGGCTTTTGGAGGCTCTGTTTGCCCCTGTACAAAGTGGGAGTATCCAAATACCCTTCCTCCACAAGAGGACAGGCTCAGACGTTAAAGGCAATGCTCCTGTCACTGAGAAGTTTGACAGGCATTGCTGACCTCACTGGGATTAATCCTTTGGCCCAGAGCTTGAACCGTGCTCTATTAGTGACCCTTCCTCATTGCTGTGATGGAGTATCTGACAGGAAGCATTTTAAGGGAAGAAGGGTTTATTTCAGCTTACCAGGTTACAGTCCATTGTGGAAGGCAGGGAAGTCATGGTGGCAGAGGCGTGGTCACATTCAGTCCACAGTGAGGATAGAGAGAGTAATGCATGCTGCTACTCACCCAGCTTTCTCCTTTCTGTCCATTCCAGGACCCTGGCCCATGGAATGGTGCTGTCCATGGCTAAAGTGGGTCTTCCCAACTCAATTAACTTAATCAAGATAGCCCCTTATTAACCTAATCTAGATAATCCCTCTCAGGAGCTTTTAGGCTCTATCAAGTTTACGGACAGTATAAACTATCACAAGTCCACTCCTTGTAAACTTGACTCCCAAGCATACCACATTTAAGTCAGAACCTTTTACCCCTTGTCTCCAAAGGTTCATGTCCATGTCATAATGCAAAATGGGTTCAGTCCATCTTCAAAAGTCTTCATAGTGTTGAACAGTTCCAACACTGTTGAAAGGTATAAGTGCACAGTCTCTTCTGAGACTCAGGCATATTCTTAACTGTGGGCTCCCATAACATAAAAAAAGAGTTAGCTATGTCCAACATGTATTGGCACAAAGTTGACATTCCCAATCCAAAGGAGAAGAATGGAGGAATAGTAAGAATTGTCAGACCAAAGCAAGACTGAAAACCAACAGGGCAAACACCAAATCTTGTAGCTCATCTGGTGATGAGATTATGAAGGCTCCAAAGGGTTTGGGTAGCTCTACCCCCTCCAGCTGTGCCTCTTTGGGGGCAATTTTCCTTTGTACTTGAAGTTTTACTCAGCAGGTATCCTATGGTTCTGGCATCTCTAACATGCTGGGGTCTCCACTTTTACAGACGGTCACCTTCATAGTTTCAGGCAATGGCCTCTTAGGGCCTCCAATCCTGCCACACATTTCCTGGTCCCAGCAGCTCTCTGGAGCTATTGTGAAACATTACATGACCTGCTTGCATCTTTCATGCCTCCAAAACCATTGCTATGTGGATGACACTTCCAGGTTCGGCTGCCAGCTTGGAATGTAGCTTGGTCTCCTTGGGATGACTTACTAATAAGGTCTGGTTCTCCTCTGAAACTTCATGAGCCAGGCCTCCACTGTTTGCATTTCTTTCTGCATTCTTATCTTCACCCTTCTGTGGTGGTTTGAGTCAGGTATCTGCCATGGACTTATGTGCTTTAGACACTTGGTTCTCAGAAGGTGGCAGTTTGGGAAGTGAATACTTGCTGAAAGAGGTGTGTTGTTGGGAGTCGACTCAGGTGCATCAAAGCTAGCATCTTCTTGACAGAGCGTGGCTCATTTTCCTGCTTTTTTTTCACCTTCTGTGGCAAGGAGGTGATGTTCAGCCTCTGCTCATGGCATTCTTTCTTCTGCCATTATGAAGCTTCCCCTGACGCCAAACAAAGCCTTTCCTCCTTTTAGCCGGGTGTTCTATCCAAGCAACATGAAGGTAACACCTTCCATTCTTAAGTTACTTCTCGTCAGGTATTTGTCATAGCAATGCTAAAGGTAACTGGTACAGAAAATTGGCACCAAGAGTGGTAAGCCTTTGATACTGGTTTTTAGGAGGAATGTGGAAGAGTATAGAACTTTGAGCTAGAAAAGCCCTTGAATACTGTAAGCAGTGCTTAATGGGCCACAGAAGGGGTTATTCAGTTTATAGTTCAAGGTTACAATCCATCATATAGACATGGTGGCAAGAGCTTGAGGTAGCTGGTCATATTCAGTCCACAGTGAGGAAGCAGAGATCAATGAATGCTTGTGCTCAGCCAGCTCTCTCCTTTATCTATGGTTCTGGACCCCAGCCCATGGAATGGTGCCACCTACAGTCAAGGTATATCTTCTCACCTCAGTTAATCTAATCAAGACTATCCCTCATAGGCAAGCCCAGAGGCTCATCTAATCTGCATAGTCCCCTCAGGAGATTCTGGGTCCTGTCAAGGTGACATTCAGTATAAACCATTAAACGCAGGATGGAAAGAGGATTTAGTGGTTAAACAACTTGCCTGTGAAACCTAAGGACCCAGGTTCAGTTCCCCAGTACCCACATAAGCCAGATGCAGAAGGTGGCCCATGCGTCTGGAGTTTATTCTCAGTGTCTAGAGGCCCTGGTGCACCTATTCTCTCCCCCACCCTCTCTATCTGCCTCTCTCTCTCTCTCTCAAATAAATAAATAAAATAAAATATTTAAAGAAAATAAAATTTTAAAAAATTTAAAGCAGGGCTAGAGGGATGGCTTAGCGGCCAAGGCATTGGTCTGCAAAGCCAAAGGACCCAGGTTCGATTCCCCAGGATCCACGTTAGCCAGATGCACAAGGGGGTACATATGTCTGGAGTTCGTTTGCAGTGGCTAGATGCCCTGGCACTCCCATTCTCTCTCTCCTTCTCTTTCTGACAAATAAATAAATAATTGAATAAATAAATAAATAAATAAAATGTTTTTAAAAATTTAGAGCATCATACATGCCCCTATTTCCAGAAACACACCTCTTGAAGCTTTCTCTGCTCTAGCCACCTGGCTGTTCCTCCATAGGCTGCAGTTTTTTTTATAGGTGCTAAGAACGGGCTATGGTGAAAGAAGTTGGAGGCTCTTCTAGATGGGGTATCTTTGGAGAGACAAGTTGGAGTGCCTGCAGGTGTGCAACATCTGTCCAGTCCTTCATGTACTCTGGAAACCCACTTCTGGAGCAGCCTGGCTCTCAGATGACCTCCTGTGTTTCAGCCCCATTCACTGGGGGTGGGGTGGGGGGAGAGCAGTGTGCATGCTTAGCTCCTGGAAGGGTGGAGACTTGCTCAGTATAGCTCCTGACCTCCAGGGACGGGAAGAAAGCCCTCGGAGTTAGTTCACTGAGGCTGCAGTCACACTGAACCACAAGCTGGTGGCTGCAAAGAAAAGAACTCTACCCTCTCACAGTTCTGGGGGCTAGAAATCTGACATGACCCTGCAGCAGCAATGTGCCCGTTGAGGACTTTAGAGGAGGTTCCTTCCTGGCTCTTTCAGATTCCTGTGTTGCCAGTGAGCCGTGGCTTCATCACTCTACTTCCCTGCCTCTGAAGTCACCTGGCCTCCATCTCCCCCTCTGTTCTCTTGCAGGAACACCAGTCCAGCTGGATTAAGAGCCACTGATGCCAGTAGACGAGTAGATCTTGATTACATCCATGAAGATCCTATTTCCAAATAAGATCACATTCACAAGTGCTGGGTGTTGACACTTTACCATGACTTTTTGTTTGTTTGTTTGTTTGAGATAGGGTCTCACTCCATAATCCAGGCTAGCCTTAAGCTGGTGGAAGTCCTCCTGCCTTACCTCTACCTAATACAGATGATGAGGAATCAAGGCCAGGCCAACAGCCTTGGCAAGGAAGCACCTTTAACCATTGAACAATCTCCCCAGCCCTAACATGGCTTTTGAATGACACAATTCAACACACATCTCCAGAGAGTGTTCCTAAGGACCTGACAATGACCTGCTGGGGAAAAGAAGCTGCAGTCTGAGAAAAGCAAGTACCAAGAGGGTAGCCTTGGCCCCTTGGGAAGAAGGGGTTATTTCCACAGAGGATCTGGGCTTTAAGGTCAGAGAGTGATCTCTGTCCCATCTCAGGAGTAATGGCTATAGAGCCATCAGCCCTAGGGCGGCCCTGATGGTGACTCATCAGTGTTAATGCAGCTCTGGCCATGAACTCTGAGTGTGTCCTTTGGAGATTTAACTTGGAAGGGAAGACCTACCTTTAGTGTAAACATCACCATCCTGTGGGCTATGGTCCCAGGCTGAAGAAAAAGATAAAAGGAGAAAACCAGCAGAGGGAAGGCCTTCCTGCTGTCTGCATCCTGATCCTCTGAGATGAGAAGGGTTCCAACCCTAAGCTCCCACCACCATGATGGGCTGTATCCTCTTAAATTGTGAGCCCAAATAAACTTTTCTTCCCTCAAGTTGCTTCTGTCAGCTATCTTGTCACGGGAATAATAAAAGCATCGAATATAGCTGCCCTTCGGACTCAGAGAGTCACCACACAGAGGTGAGGGGTCATCCGAGACCTGGTGGATCTCTTGTGGTTTGAAATTCAGCAATGCTGAACCTGTTGCTAGGAGGGGCCTCATGAGTAGCTGTGATGGTTAAACTCTGGTTGTCAACTTGAAAGGATTTAGAATCATCATGGAAATAAATCTCTGAGCATGTCTGTGAGAGATTTTCCAGATTAGGTTCATGGGGGAGAGAAGCTCCAACCTTAGTATGGGTGGCATCATTCCAAGAGCTGGAATCCTGCCCATAAAATGTAGGAAGTTAGGTAAGCACTGTGGTGGTTTGATTCAGGTGTCCCCCATAAACTTAGGCATTCTGAATGCTAGGTTCCCAACTGGTGGAGGTTTGGGAACTAACGCCTCCTGGAAGCAGTGTATTGTTGGAGGCAGACTTATGGGTGTTACAGCCGGTTTCCCCTTGCCAGTGTTTGGCACACTCTCCTGCTGTTGTTGTCCATCTGATGTTGTCCAGGGGGTGATGTCCACCCTCTGCTCATGACATTGTTTTTCCCTGCCATCGTGGAGCTTCCCCTTGAGTCTGTAAGACAAAAAAAACCTTTTTCATCCCTACAAGCTGCTCTTGGTTGGGTGATTTCTGCCAGCAATGCAAACCTGACTGCAACAAGCACCAACATTCATCACTCTGGGCTTCCTGGCTGTGACCAGCTGCTTCCTGCTCCTGCCACCATGACCTTCCCTCCACCCATGTGGGACTAAACCCCTAAATTGTGAGCCAACATGAACTCTTCCTTCCTTACATTGCTTTTGTCTGGTGTTTTTTTTTTAAAAACATATTTATTTATTTATTTATGAGCAACAGAGAGAGAAAGAGGGAGGGAGGGAGGGAGAGAGAGAGAATGGGCACACCAGGGCCTCCAGTCACTGCAAACGAACTCCAGATACATGCACCACCTTGTTCATATGGCTTATGTGGGTCCTGGAGCTTCACAGGTAAGCACTTAACTGCTAAGCCATCTCTCCAGCCCTTGTCTGGTGTTTTTGTTGCAGCAACCAGATAGCAGCTGCTGATGCTTTTGATATTTGCTGCAGGCTCACTGTGTGTCATGGACAACATGTGGCCCAGGCATGCTTCATGGAGAGATACATGGAACAGTCACGCCAGGAACCCTTGCAGACACTCATGACTGCTACCTAAAAAGGCCCAAGGAACAACTAGAATATGTGGCAGGAGGCCAGATGTTGATAGTGGGATCTAGGAGTTCAGCAGAGACCTAAGGAGTTCAGCAAGAAACAAGCAGATATGGAAGACTGGGCCCTGTGTTCTAGGAAGATGTTGCAAAGGCTAGACTGCATCCATTCATGGGTGTGGTGGGGCTGGGGGACCAGGGGCTCAGGGAGCAGGTGATGGTTGGGTGAGTCCTGAGGGTATGTTCATCATTGCTGGGGACAAAATACCTGTCAGGAAGCCATTTAAGGAAGGGAGGGGTTTGGTTTTGGTCTGAAGTTTTAGAGGGTAGAACCCCTCATGGTGGGGAAGCTGGCAGGAGCAGGAAGCTGGCTCTCGGTGTCATATGGTCAGGGAGGAAGAAGAGAGAGAGACACGCAGCAAGAGGGGGGCTAGGCTATAACAGCAAGGCCTCTCCCCGCCTTCCACGCACACTTCCTCCAGCAAGGCTCCACAGCCATTGCAACTGGGGATTAAATATTCAAACCCACGAGTCTACGGAGGACTTTTTACCTTCAAACCGCCACAGTGTGCAGGGAGGAAACAGCAAGACAGGGACTGGTGCCTCAGCCCCCCCTTAGTCTCCACACCTTGCTTTCCTTGCAGCCTTCTAGAAAGATCCTTCCTAGTAGAAAGCTGGAGGGTTGGAGGGACACTGAGGCTAGGGTACGACATACTAATGGGGGCGAATCCTAGCTGAATGTCAACTGGCCTCCATTCTTAGACTCCATAGGACTCAGAGCAAGTTCGCAGATATTTCTCAAAGGTTTTCTCCTCTGTAAATTGGGTTCTGTGCCGTTTTGTCCCCAAGCATTGTGCCTAGAACAAAATAAATATGCAGTGTTTGGTTCCCGGTGACACACGCGCAGTAGGGGTTTGGTCATTCAGGTGGGTAGAAGCACTGTGGCTACTATGAGGGGAAAGAGGAGGTTGATGTGAGAACAGGAGTGTGCCTGCTCCCTCCTGGCCCCATGGACTCACATCTGAGCCATGGAAGCATGTGTCCAGGCAAGAGCCAAAAACCATTTCCAATGAGGAATCTGAGCATCAGGATGATGCCCAGGGAGCCGTTTTCTCCCTAACAGTGGGGCTTGCAGCCTCGATGTCTCAGAAGCAGCCCCTGGCAGGGGTGCGAACCTCCCCAGGATAACGCGGGAGAGTACCGTGGCCGATCTCACACTTGTTTTCTCTGTCCTTGCAGAACTGCAGGTTGCCATATGGAGTTCCCTGCCCGTGTGTGTGTGGTGGGGGGGGCGGAGTGGGGATGAAGATGTATGCAGAGAAATGGGCCATGCCCCGGGTTGGGAGAAACAGTATAGGCAGACACCAGGATGGAGTCTGGACACTTACCTACATCCAGGGCTGCGGATAGATGAGGGATGGCGGTATCCAGGACATACATGGAGAGAGTCGCTTGTTGGCAGGGTCATCCCAGAGCATGCCAGCACCAAGGGTGACGTTTCCTTGGGGATTTCATGCCTGTCACCCTGGTCCTGAAACTGACCCGTGTCTGCCTTAGCTTGTTAAGTGGGGGCAGAGTCTTTTAAAATTTTTATTTATTTATTTGACAGAGAGAAAGAAGGAGAAAGAGAGAGAGAGAGGGAGAGAGAGAGAGAGAGAGAGAATGGTCGCACCAGGGCTCCAGCCACTTCAAACGAGCTTCAAACACATGCACCCCCTTGTGCATCTGGCTTATGTGGGTCCTGGGGAATTGAACCTGGGTCCTTTGGCCTTGCAGACAAATGCCTTAACTGCTAAGCCATCCCTCCAAATCCAGAGTCTTGAACTACATTCATGAGCAGAACTCTCTGAGCTGGCACCTCCAGGCCTGGGGGTGGGGACTATGTGGTAAACCAAAGTTCAGCCTTGTTCTCATTGGCTCCAGGCCTATTGGTGGGGCCAATGTGATTCCTCCAGCCAGGCTTCGTTTTTTACTGGCTCTGAGCCCAGGGGATGGGACCTTTGGGCAGATGACATAAGGGATTGACAGCACTACCATTCTCTTCTCTTCAGGATACAGGAACCTTTCTGTGTCTCCCAGATCAAGCACAGATGATGAACTTGCTGGCCGGGACAGAGAACAGGTCCAGAGGAAGATCTGGCTGCTGACACAGCTATAGCTAGGAGGCCCAGATGATATGTGTGGACATGTTTATGTGAACAAGTACCTGGCCTTCATCCTGCCATCTGAATTTATGGCCAATGACCTGAGTCGTATAGCATGATGGTGACGTGCTGAGGGCTCTGAAGCCAGATGGCTAGGTTTCAAATGGACTTGGTGCCTGCTGGCCACTGACAGGAAGTGTGAGCTCTTAACTCATGTGCACTTTTGTTCATTCACATCTAAAGTGGCAACAATGACAGAAGCTATCTGTGGGGAGCCGTGAGGATCCCAGGAGATAGTGCCTGAAAGAAAGTTTTGTGCTTTGAGTGTCAAATGTTCCCCACAGGTTCGTGTGTCTGAACACTTGGTCCCCAGCTGACGGCGCTGTTTGGAAAGGCTGTAGAACCCTTAGAAGGTTGAATCTCATCTGAGGAAGTAGATCACTGGCATAGGTCCTTGAGGTTTTATAGCTTGGCCGCACTTCCTGTCTGATGTCTGCTTCCTGATTGCTGATGTGATGTGACCAGCTGCCTCACATTCTTGCTGCCATGTCTTCCTGTTCATGACGGTTTATATCCCAAGCAAGTGTAAACCATGACTTATCTTTCCTTCCTTAAGTTGCTTCTTGTCAGACCTTTGATCATAGCCAAGAAAAAAACAACTAATACACATGCTCTGGGCTCAGGAGATGGCGTGGCTGGTAATGTGTTTTCTTACAAACCTGTGGGTCAGAATTCCATCTCCAGCATCCATGTAAGATTCCAGGTGGCATCTTATTATGGGTGGCATCACCTTTAATCTCAGTGCTGGGGAGGAAGAGACAGGAGGGTCCCTGGAACTTGCTGGTCAGCTAGTCTAGATTAAATGATGAGCTACAGGCCAAGGATAGAATGTGTGTCAAAAAACAGTGGGAAACATTTCTGAAGACACCAGAGGCTTTCCTTTGGCCCCCAGATGCACAGGCACACATGCTTACACTCACACATCTGAACATGCATACATGCACACACACAGGAAAAAAAAAAAAACTGAAAAAGGAAAAGGTGTCTCTTGCCCTCTACAGATGGACTCAGGATAGGTGACCACTCCCTGGCCTCCCAGGTGAGAGCAAACTCCCAAGCCAGCCTTTGGTTGTTCCACTGGCTCTAGGCCTTGGGCCTAGTGTGACCGATGTAACACTCCAAAGTCCAGTTTTGTCCTCATTGGCTCCAGGTTTGGAGGTGGAGCCAATGTGCAACCACAAGGAAGACTTCATTATCACTGGTTCTGAGCCCAGCAGGCTGGCCTGAGTGCAGATGGCATCATGCCCATGATTGAGTAAGCCAGTTAAACAACATCTCAGTATCTCAAAGTCAGCCTTCTGTGCTGCTTGTGTGACCCATGCACATGTGGTTGTTTTTGGAATAGGTACTCAAATTGGGACTTTTTCTTTTACAAAAGTTTACTTTAAAAAAAATTAGCTTACTGCGCTAGAGAGGTAGCTTAGTGGTGAAGGTGCTTGCCTGTGAAGCCTAAGAACTCAGGTTCGATTCCCTGGTACCCACATAAGCCAGATGCACAAGGTAGCTCGTGCAGCTGGAGCTCATTTGTAGTGGCTGGAGGTCCTGACAAGCCCATTCTCTCTCTCTCTGCCTCTTCTTCTCTCTCATAACTAACTAGCTAACTAACTAAATTTTAAAAATTAGCTCACTGTTGAAAACCCTATGGTTATGAAGGGTTCAAACTATGGACCTGACACTCATGAGTTGTGTGATCTTGGGGCCAATCCAGACCTCTTTGTGCCTCATTTTCCTGATCTCTGCATCTAAGATAATAATGGTCTCAATTATAGGGTATTATAGGATTAGCTGGTTAAAAAAAATGTAAAACTCACAATAATGCCTGACCTATGGGAAGTGCTGGATATGTCTCAGCTCTGTTTTTTGATCACTATGGACACCAGCATTGCTGGCTATAGAAGCAACTATAACAATAGATACAATAGAAATGTAATGGGGCGATTAAATTCTAGCCAGTGCCAGCAGCCTACAGAGGGTTCCAAGCCGGGGATCCAGAAGCTTTGTTCACAAGTGTGATTTGGGAAAACCAATAACAGATAGGCTCATTAAAATTTTTTTGCTTTATGAGAGAGAGAGAGAGAGAGAGAGAGAGAGAGAGGAAGAGGCAGAGAGAAAGACAGAATGGGTGCACTAGGGCCTCCAGCCACTGCAAACAAACTCCAGATGCATGCACCCCCTGGTGCACATGGTTTACGCGAGTCCTGGGGAATTGAACCAGGGTCCTTAGGCTTCACAGGCAAATGCCTTAACTGCTAAGCCATTTTCCCAGCCCAGGCTCTTTTTTTTTTTTTTTGAGGTAAGGTCTCTCTCTAGCCCAGGCTGACCTGGAATTCACTGTGCATTCTCAGGGTGGCCTTGAACTCACAGCGATCCTCCTACCTCTGCCTCCCCAGTGCTGGGATTAAAGGCGTGCGCCACCACGCCTGGTTTACACTCATTTTTTGATCTGAGCAGTAGGTCTGGAGATGGTTAAAAGAGAATCTGAAGATGGTTAAGGGCCCAGAGGAATGACTTTTGTCCTAGTACCTCACTGGGAGGGACTGTACCACCAGAGGTCTGAGTACCCCATCTGGGAGACACCAAGGTAGGGTCAAAGATGGGCAAGGAGGACTGATGGACGTTCCATCCAGGTCAGGTACTGGGGTTTTGCCAGTTGTCAGCTGTGCCCAGGCTGGGTTTTCCACCTCGCTGAGGCCATCCAGGTCCTCTCCTGGGTTACATTGGAGAGGGTGAGAAGACAGCTGGTGAGGTCACTGTTTACCATAGTCTCCTGCACACTCTGAGGCCCAGAGTGTCACCCTTAGTGAGTCATGGAGGTCCTGAGGGTATATCTGGGACTGGCTGGGTGAAGCAGGGAAGGTGGGAGGCCTGCAGGCCGCGTAGGAGGTGCTGTCCTCCACAGGCAGCTTGGGTTCACACGTGATCTGGCTGTTTGCAGAGACTGAAGAAGCTGGTGGAGGGGCCAGGACACTGCTGACAATGGTCAGGGAACCTGTGGTGGCCTCCGTACACTGCCGTCATGGAGGGGCCGGGGGTGGTGGTGGGGTTCCGCTGGAAGCAGTCTAACGAGCAGGCGAGGTGGCAGAGGTGACTTATGTACCCACGCTTGCTGAGCAGAGCAGTGAGTCGTGACGGGAGGAACGAGGGGCCTGCCCAGGCCTTCCCACATGCCCGCGTGGCCAATTTGCTGGTGACCCTGTGCCAAGCTCTTAACCTCAACACCTCAAGCTTGCAGTCTACAAAGTGAGGGGGGGCGCAGGCTGTTACTGTTGGACCACAGAAGATTTCAGAAACGTGGCTCAGGGCGCAGACGGGGAACTCAGGCTCAGGCTCAGGTGTAACCTCTCGAAGGTCTGTGTGTCACTCTGGGTCTTGGGTCATCTGTTGGGCTTGGTGTGGGTGAACCCCACCGTCTCGGTCTCGGGGAGAGATGGCGCTGGCGTTCTGCTGGCTGCACATAGTTCAATGATGTGGCGGAGGGAGCCTGAGCTCGAAGTGAATTCCTGCCCGTGAGGCACTTCTGAGCTGCCTTCTCCCTGAGTCCCAGGGGGGACCTGAGGTGGGCAGAGAATAGGGGCCACGGGGTCTTATCAATGCGGCTTCGGGGTCAGTCACAGCTGGCATGACTGTTGGCCTCTGTCAGACCCTTGTGTGTCCCTAGACAAGTGTCCCCTCATCCCTGAGCCTCAGTCTCCTCATCAGTAAGATGGGTGGGGGGGCATGTGTAAAAATGACATCCTAAGGGTTATATTGCTGGACGTAAGATTTGGCTCCTGGAAGGGCTGCATTGATGACAGATGCTAATATTGGTCATTATTTTGTGCTGTTTTGGGGCCTTTTTGGGTAGCAGCAGAACCTGGGGAATAGCATGATAACACAAAAGGATGTGGGGAGGCCAGGGCAGGCCAGGGCACTGGGAGCCCAAGGGTTAAGTCTCCATGGAAACAGGCATGCATTATTTACGTGGCCTAATGAATAAAACATTTACGTGGTAGGCTAATAAATTCCCTCACACAAAGCAAAGTAAGCTATGATTTAAATATTGGCCTCCGCTGGCTGGCTGAGTTATGGGGCCTGCTCAGGGGGATCCTCTTGGTTTTACACCTCCATCCACTGGAAGAAGGAGGGGGAGGGAGGGGGGAGGGGCGGGACACTTCATAGTAAGTGGCCTTCTGAGCCCAACTGATTTGCTAGACAGTGCTGGGGCTCTGTCCCTCCCGGCCCAAGGCTGTGCACCCCAGGGGACCTTCCCAGAAACACATCTCTGAAGGATAGATGGGGTGACAGGTGGGGCTGTCTACCCCAGGGACTGACAGGACAGTGGACTGAAAGGACAGAGATGGCCAGAGGTGGACAGCCTACTGGAAGGTCTCCTGGGACTTGGGAGGGGCTTGAAACTAAGCACTAGGTCTCATGAGTGCCCGTGATGGGGCTCAGGAGCTCAAAGGCTACTTGGGGTCATCTAGGCAGTAGACATGAGAGGAACCAGGACAAGTTATAGGGCCCTAAATGGGGGTGTCAGGGGAAGATGGGGACAGGTAGAAGCTCAGAAGGGAGAAGGGAGGCTGGGTGTCTTGGCGACTGGTGCAGCGCCCCTTTGGCCTCTCCCAACCCTAGTGGCTGTCGTTGCCCAGCTTTTCATTTCTTTCTCTCCTTCCTCTCTTGGGCTTCTGCCCGTCTGTCTCTCTTCCTGTCTGTTTCTCTCCTTTCTCTACATTTCTTCCTCTCTCTTGTTTTTGGATTTCTGTTCCTCTGTGAATATCTGTCTTTGTCTCTCTCTTCCCTCCAACTTTTTTTTTTTTTTTTTTTTGGTCTCTTTGCATCTTTTTATTCTTTTTCTCTGAGAGACTCTCACACAGCCGGGCAGGGACCCCTGTGCTGATCCAGCTATGTGGGGCCTCCTTTGGGCCCGTGAGGAAGAATGGCTAGGAAAGAGGAGGGGATGCCCTTGGACTGGGGGGAGGGGCTGAGCATTTTTCTAAGGTGTCTTGAGGGCTGCAGTGATCCTTGGAAAATGGGCTCAGCCCGGTCGCTGTCACTGGGCCTCCTCAGCCAGGAGACCTTTCTGGTTCTGTCCTCAGAGAAACTGAAGCCTCAAAGACAAGATATGACCTGGGCCCTGGGGAAAACTGAAAGCGGACTGACACTCTGAACAAGCTCTCATATTAGATGGGGTCATGGCTGCCACCTGAGGAAACAAGAAGACAGTGGGCTGGGCCCAAAGGTTCAGCGCAGACTCTGCTTCTCATCGGGGGAGACCTGGGCTGTGGGAGATGGCGAGGATGGTCCCACCGGAACTGTAGCCTGAGGGTGTGGGCTGAAATGTGCAACATGGCCACTGCACTACGTGCTTGGCCCTTGAACTGCTAGCGCTCTCTCTTTCTGCGCCTCCTCAATGTCTTGGCCTACGCTTCCTCCAAACGTGGCCGTCGGGGTACATTTTGAAGCTGGCCACATGGCTTTTCCATTCCCCATGCAAGCACTCCATTGGAAAGAGCTGAGCCTCTTACAGGCTGGGCCTGCAGTCAGGCATCATAGCTGCCACGTTCTATGAGTCAAAGCTGCCTCAGTCCAGCCCAGTTTCAGGAGATCGGGAAGAATGGGTCCTACCCTTGCTTGGAGAATGTCACGTAGGCTCAGCAGGGGAAGGACATTTTGGAAGCAAGGGGCCACCTCCACTCAGTGTCATGGTGGAAAAAAGGAAGTCCCTGGCCTCCTTCCTGGATTGGTTTAAGACATGGGCTCATAGTCTGATGGGGGTTCACATTTCCGTGGACTCTCACTAGCTGTGCGCCATACAGCAAGGGATCCTGGTGCTTTGTTCCAGCCTTTGTAAGGTTGGGTTAATAGTGGACCCTGCTCCATGACGCTGTTTTGAGGGTCATGGGATTTGGCATATGTAGGCTACCTGTGGCTATCTTCAGCATTAGTGGTTCTTCTCTGCCTTTCCCCAGCTGTTGCATGACTTTTCCTGGGGAGATGTGAGAAAACACCTGTTCATCTCAGACCAGGCACTGACAACAGACCCAAGACACAATTCTACCCAAGTCTACTGTGGTGGATCAATGAGCATTTGGGGGCCCTTTGCAAGAGAATAGGTGAGGGCTGGGATGACCCAAAAGGCAGCATAGTGCTGAGAAGAAGTGACAGAGTATCCAGCACTGAAACATCTCTATTGCACCCTTCAAGGCTCAGGGTCCATTGTGGAAGAGGTGGTGGAAAGAACGTAAGAGCCAAAGGAAGGGTAGGACTCCTTAAAATGCAACTGTCCAGACAGAAATTGGCCTTCATATCCATGACCTTGCATTGCCTAGCAATACCTTCATAATAGGAGAAAAAGACGATGACATCAAAATAAAAGAGAGACTAATGGAGAGAGGGAGGGGATATGATAGACAGTGGAGTTGTGAAGGGGAAAGTGGGGGAGGGGAGGTAATTATCATGGTTTATTGTCTGTAAGCAGAGAAGTTGTCAATAATAAAATTATACACTAAAAACAAAGAGTATAGGTGAGGGTTACTTACGGGAGCAGATGACCCAGGAGGCCACATCACCAAAAAGCCCATTCCAGCATGGGTGATGAGTCATGAAAACTGCATTCCTTGCGCTTGCACAACTTGTAGGTAGCTCCACCAAAGGGTGTCCTTTTCCCTGGCAACTGCTTACTGCTTAGGTAACTTTGGGGAAGGGCTTTGGGAGTCTTGTGAGTTCTTGTCATTTCCTTCCTCATTTCTTTCCTTTCTTTGCCCTTTCCTTCCCCCTCCTCTCTATCTCTGGATGACCTTAAACTTGCTATGCAGCTTAGAATGAACTCCTAGTTTTCTTGCCTCCATCTGTCAAGTGCTGGGATTGTAGGCATGGGCCGCCACATTCAGGTTTCCTGTAACTTTCTTTAGTGTCCCTTTTTCACTGCCAGGAGGGACTATTTCAATCAAAAGGAAATAGTTACCCATCACCAGCCCCTAGGAGGGAACCCGGTTCTGCTCAGGCTCTGAGCCTCCAGCTCTGCAGCTTAGCCAAGTTTATTTCAGCTTTATGCATCTCACTTCCCCTTCTGCAAAATGAGTGTGTTCAGGGGACTTATGCCACAGGCTCCAGTGAAAGCTAAATTAACTGATGTGTGTAAATTGCTTGCAGATTGCTGGGCACACTGTGTGTGTGTGTGTGTGTGTGTGTGCGTATGTGTGCGTGCGTGTGTGTGTGTGTGTGTGTGTGTTTATGAAGCACTCTGGTGGGGTCTACTGGGCTGGTGGGGATCCTGCAAGGGCAACTGAGTGCTTCCTGACATTCTTTCCTGGATTTTGCGTTGACACTACTATATCCTGAACTGCTGGTGCCCGGGATGCTGGGGTCGCCACTCAACTCTTCCGTCCATCTAGCTAGGGACCTGTGCTGGCTCCCATTTGATGGATGCAGAAAGGGAAGTTCTAAAAGCAGAAATAACTTAAGGTTCAGCATGAATGAGAGAAACAGTTTTGGACCTATCTCTTTCCCGCTAACCACTATATACTGCATTGCCCGAGCCCCCGGGATTCGTGAATCAGTGACCTGCTCGGAGGGGAAGGAAATCACAGAACCATGAGAAGTTCGGAACACATTGGACTTTCATGAGGGCTGGCTTTGTTTTACCCTGCAAACAGCTTCCCCTACCCTTAGGGGAACCTGAGGGCTCACTGGTGACACAGGCCTGTCTAGCAGACAGGACTCCTCCTCCCCTCCCCATCCCCCAAGCCTCCCCAGTGCTCCTAGTAGGGAGCTTGAAGAAGCTCACGGAACCTTACAAGATTGGTTGGGCAGTGGTTTGGGCCCCTTTCACTGAGGCTGGTTGTGTGTCCTGGGAAGACAGCTGTAGGAACCAGGTATCATACATGCAACTCAAAGCCTTCTTTGGAAAACTCCATCAGGACAGAAGCAAGCAGGGAGTTTCAGCAGGATGGGCACCAGTGCCCAAGAGCAGCGATCTGACCACCACCTTCACACGCAGGCCTCCCCACGACTGGCTCAGTGACAAGCACACCTTGGAAAGCTAGGGGCCAAGCTTACAGAGGGCTGGTCCGCCTAGTGGCAGCTCTAAGTATTGCAGACTGGTGCTGGGGAGCCGCTGAGCATGCAGTAGACACAAAACAGGGTCTCACATGAACATTGGTGACTCTCCTGTCTAGCTCTAGAGCAGGCAGCTTCTGACCTACATGTACAGGTGTAAATAGATATAGCACATCAAGCTGTGCGTCTCACCTACAAAGCTTTCATCACAAGACAATGCAACTATACAATGTTATTAGAACGGGCTCCTCCTATTCCCTCCCAATACCATGAGACTATCTTCTGGGTCTTGAGTCTTGCATACCATAAAGTGAGGGTTCCAATCAAGATATCTTTTTTTGATTTTATCCTCATGGGTGTCAAAATCTTTTTATTTATTTTCATGTGTGTATGTGTGTATGTATGTAGAGGCCAGAGGACAACCTTGACTATCATCCTTAGGAATACCTCCACCTTCTTTGAGAAAGGGTCTCTCATTGGCCTGGAGTTCCCCAGCTGACCTAGAGTAGCTGGTCAGCGAGCCCCAGGCATCTGCTGGTGGTCTCTGCCTCCTCCGTACTGGGGTTACACCTGCATGCCACCATGTCCAGCATTTTTACAGGGGTAGTGCGTAGGAATCAGATTCAGGTCCTCAGCTTGTAGGGCAAGCACTTCACTGACTGAACTGTTCCCCAAGCCCCACCCCTAGTCCTGTTGAAATATTTTAAATAGAATTCATTTCATTTAATTATGCACTATTATTTTTAAAACTAAAAGCTTATAGAGATATAAAAGGGACTAACACAGACACAATCCTGTCTTCTAGAAACTTCTAGAAACTCAGGTTCCAATATGGTTCTTTCTCCTATTAGCTGTGTGACCTTAGACAAATAGTTTAACCTCTCACGGCTTTCTTATCCTCATTTGTGAAATGGAAGGTGATAAATACTTGCCTCTTAGACCTATGGGGGACAGAAGGAGACAGCAATAGAAGCTAAACTGCTTTGCATATTTCTTACTTAGTAGATTTTATTTTAGAAGCACATAAATATTTTATGCTGGTATAAATGGCAATCTCTTAAAATCTGGAAGTGAAATGAGGCAGATGAACCTAAGTGTGTGACCCATTGGTGTCACAATGACAAAAGAGAAGCTGTCCACAGTGACTTTACAGCATGGGAATTTGTCCGTCCATCACTAGTAGGATATATGCCCAGAGCAAAAGGAACTCTAAAAACAATCACAGCTAACTTCAGTAAGCACATTGTTAGTAAAGTGTTGGAGTCTTCCAGGCTGTTCTGTGCATAAATTTAAATAAAGCAAATGTGTTAGCTTTCCATTGCTGTGGTTAAATATCCAAGACAATCAATTTATAAGGCAAAAAGGTTTATTTTGGCTCATGCTTCCAGGGGTTTCTGACTCTATGGTCACTTGGTCCTATCTGGCTGGTTTCTTCTGGTGCAGAACATTATGATGGGAGCTTGTGGTGGAGAAGACCTCTTCACCACATGGTGGTCAAGATGCTAAGGGAGCAATAGGGAAAGGATAAGGGCCCAATGTAAGAGGACATTTGCAGATGACCTAACTTCCATGAGGCCCCATCTCTTAAAGGTTCCACCACTCCTACTATGGACTGGGACCAAGGCTTTAATACATGGGCCTTTGGGGGAACGTTTCCTATTCAGTCTATAACTGTAATTATATTAGTGCCATTGTGGATTACTTTGTGTGTGGGAGGGGGGAGGGATACAGATAGAAAATCCATGAAATCAAACAGAAACCATGCAGTCATGGGCTGGAGGGTTGGCTTAACACTTAAGGTGTTTGCCTGCAAAGCCAAAGGACCCAGGTTTAATTCCCCAGGACCCACGTTGGCCAGATGCACAAGGGGCGCATGCATCTGGAGTTCGTTTGTAGTGACTGGAGGCCCTGGCGCGCCCATTCTCGCTCTCACCCTCTCTCTCTCACCTCTTTCTCTGTTAAATAAATAAATAAATAAATAAATAAATAAAATATTTTAAAAATATCATGCAGTCCTGAATTTGAGTTGGAAGTAATATGAACTCATGATACAATTTGGCGAAAAAAATTGGAAAAAATATCCACATTGCCCACCTCTGCCTGTTGCAAAACACACAAGCCTAGAAGAAATAGAAGCAACCAGCACGCCCAGTACCGAGATGATGGTCTGTGAGCACCTCTTCTCTTGGGAAGTCAGGATTCCTGGGAGAGATGCACAACTCCACGTCTAAGTGGGATAATGGCCCCAGTTCGCCCTGGAAGACTGTCTCCCCAGAAAGCCAAGGCAGATCAAAGCTTCTAGGAGTGGATCAGAAGGACTCAGGAGTCAAGTTGAGAAAAGACACATGGCTGATGCTGAGGCAATCCGAGCTCACCAAGGAGAATAGCTGCAGTGGGCTGGAACACATCACATGGGTTTAAATTTAACCAGGTCACCATGTCACAAAACATGCAACATAAAGCAAACTGAAGCTCACAGGTCATTTGGAGGAGGCTAGAGGCTGTCACGTGATTTTGAAAGTCAGGAAAAGAGTGAAGTACCCCTCTTACTGTCAATGGATGACTGCTATCCCAGGTAACCAATGGGACATTTTCTCTTTATAGACAGACTCCAGTTAACATGTCAGGGAGAAGTGACAAAGTGGAATTTAACTGCTTTCCAGCCTCTAACAACATACAGGGCCCCAGCAGTGAGCTTTGGTCATTGTAAGTATATCAAGAGGAAAGAAATTTACTCATACTCATTCTCTCTCTCTCTCTCTCTCTGTCTGCTGGGGCTCAACCCAGGACCTTGCACATGCTAGGCAGGTACTCTATCACTGAGCTACATTCTCAGCCATCTATTTTTTTGAGACAGGGTCTCACCATGTAGCTCAAGCTGGCTTCGAACTCGCTGTATGGTCCAGGCTAACTCACAATCCTTTTGCCTCTACCTCCTGAGTGCTAGGATTCTAATATCTATTTTTAACTTTTATGGGGGGGGTTCAGTTTTTAAATATTTTATTTATTTATTTATTTATTTATTTATTATGAATTAGTTTTGTACTCAGTGAATATAGTCAAGTTGGTACCATTGTTAGGCTCGTCCATGTCCTACCCCCTCCCCCTGGCCCTTCCTTGTTGAGGTATATGGGTCATGCATTGTGGAGTTAGCCCAGTTATGGGTAGAATTGTCTCTGCGTATCATGACCCAACATGTGGCTCTGACACTCTTTCCGCCCCCTCTTCTGCAAAATTTCCCTGAGTCATGTTGGGTTCATTTTTGGTCAGTGATGAGGTGTTGGGGGCCTCTGTGTCTCTGGATCTCTGATTTTGTAGGAGTTGATTTTTCTCTGTGTTGATCTCCTTCACCCTTGTGCTGGTACCTGGTTCATCAGGAAAACAGCACCCTTGCTTGTTTCGCCAATTATTCTTAGTTTCAGCTGGGGCCCTTTTGAGGTATGGTGGGGTGGTTCTCTCCTTAGGATCTGTGTCTATATGAAAAAGAGAAGCAGATTCTCCAATGGCAAGTAAAGTTAGCACCAGACAAATGGGATAACCCTTATTTTTTTTTATAGAGAATTTAATAGGTGTAGGCCCTCTTGTAGCCCACGGTTGGTCGTAGCTTGATAATGGAGAGTGGGCTCATGTTTGGATATGGTTATTTTTAATGTTTTTGTGTGTGTGTGCCATGTGGTATACATGTGGTAGGAAGTCAGAGGAGGTGCTGTCCTCCCCTTCCACCCTCTTTTGAACCAGAGAAGGCCAGTCTAGCCAGCCTGTGGGCTTTGGGATTCTCCTGGCTCTGCCTCCCATTGCTATAGAACTGTGTGCACCATTTTACATCTGGCTTTTAGTGGATGCTAGAGATCAAATTTGTGGAGGACGTGCTTTTAACCATTGAGCACACTCCCTAGCCTGCATATATATCTTGAGGGAAGAGTGCCATGGCACATGGATTACTATTGACCTATGTGGACAGGCTTCTAGATCAACTAGTGACTCACAGGAAAGGCAGAGGGCAGAAGAACGGGGTGTGTGACATGACAGGAGGAGGGGGCATGAAATTAGCAAAATCTATGTGTTCATAATGGATATTCTCTAGGATGTATACATAGAGACCAGGGAGACCCTGGTCACACCATACAGGAATTGGTTTGGACTTTAATTCAAATGAACTGTAAAAAAATTATAGAACAATTTGTTAAAATAAGTCTTAATTGGACTTTATGATAGAAAATAATTATTATTCATCTTCCTTGGGAAATAGGGTCTTGCTATGTAGCCCAGGTTGGTCTTGAATTCATGATCCTGAGTGCTGGGATTACATATGTGTGTCATCACCCTCAGATCTATGGTTTTTTTTTTTTTAAGGTGTGATAACAGTATTAGCTAATTTAAAGTAAAAACCCAGAAGAGATATAACTGAAATAACCCTTGAGTTGCTAGGGTGTTGGGCAGTTGTTGTTTCAAAATGGTCTAGGAGGCAGAAGGGGAAAATCTCACTAGAGTGAGCCTGCCTAGCAGTCCCAAGTTCTAGAAGCTGGTGATGAGGAACAGACTGACTCTACTGAATCCTCTATATCTGTGTGACTGGGAGCAGCACCTTCTTTCCTAGCAACTTGGAAATTTTGGGGATGGAGAGATAGCTCAGTGGTTAAAGGCACTTACTTGCAAAGCCTGCTAGCTCAGGTTTGATTTCCCAGTGATGATGTGACGCTAGATGTACAAAGTCGCTCATGTATCTGGAATTGGTATGCAGCAGAAAGAGGCCCCGAAACAACCCTACACTCTTTTTCTCTATCAAATAAATAAATAAATAATAAAAATATTTAGAAAAAATATGGAAACATGGAAATTTGAAATTTTATGCAATGAACTTGAGGTTGAAATGAAATGAAATTCAAGACTTCTAGTTAAGATGGTGGTGTAGAAACCACGCCAAAGCAGCCAACAGGAGAAAAAGCCAAAAAAAAAAAAAAAAAAAAAACAGAAAATACCCTCTTCTACTAAAAAGTGAGGTGTATAAGAAATTATCAATTATAGCAGAAAAGTAGGAGAGTCCCAGAGTGTCTAGAGCCCACAGATGCAGGCAAAAGTGGCTCCAGCAGCGGAGGCACCAGGTCCGCATGGCCACAGCTACCAGGCCCAGCCTGAGCCGCAGGAGAAGTTAGGTGAGGGGATGCTCCATTCACACTGGCCTGCTTGCAAACTCAAGAAATGTGAAGGGAGGATGGCAGGGAAGGACGGAGGATGGCTATTGAGGAAGAGGAACATGTGGACTAGAGTCTTTAGGATACCAAAACCAGGCAAAGATAGAACAAAGAAAGGAAGTTATAGACCCATCTCCTTCATGAACATAGATACAAAAATTCTCAAAAAAATATTGGAAAACAGAATACAAGAATATATCAGAAAGAAAGATCATTTACCCTGACCAAGTAGGCTTTTTCCCAGAGATGCAGGGATGGTTCAACATACACAAATTGACAAATGTAATACATTATATAACTGGGCTGAAGGACAAAAATCACATGATCATCTCATTAGATGTGGAAAAGGCATTTGACAAAATCCAACATCCATTCATGATAAAAGTCATACAGAGACTGGGAATAGAAGGAACATATCTCAACATAATAAAGGCTGTTGATCACAAGCCTATAGCCAACATATTACTAAACAAGCAGCAATAACATTTGTAGGTATTTCGATTGGCCAAGACAGGGAGGTAGGAGGAAGAAGTCTCAGGTGTCCTGGACAGGTGCCCTGGTTGTTTTAAATCTTGTATTGGTTGAATGTTTCTTTGCTATGCCCAATGCCATCTTTTGCAGTGTGAATATTTATTTTGTGCCATTCTGGGGTTTTTTGAGATTATTTTTTGGTATTATGGCTCATTTAAAAGATCTTGAACTATGGGGATGTTTGAACATCATTGGGATTGATAAAAACTATGGGACTTTTAAAGTCAGACTGAATGCATTGTATTTTACATCACATATGGATATCAGTTTATGGGGGCCAGGGGCAGAATGTGGTGGTTTGATTCAGGTGCCCCCCATAAACAGGTGTTCTGAATGCTAGGTTCCCAGCTGATGGACATTTGGGAATTAATGTCTCATGGAGGGAGTGTATTGTTGGGGGTGGGTTTGTGGGTGTTATAGCGAGTTTCCCCATGCCAGTGTTTGGCACACTCTCCTGCTGCTATTGTCCACCTTATGTTGGCTAGGGGGTGATGTCCACCCTCTGCTCATGTCATCATTTTCCCTGCCATTGTGGAGCTTCCTCTCAAGCCTGTAAGCCAAAATAAACCTCTTTTTCCCAGAAGCTGCTCTTAGTTGGGTGATTTCTACCAGCAATGCGAACCTGACTGCAACACCAGCTATACATTTGATAGAGGATTAATATCTAGGATACACAAAGAACTCAAAAAATTAAACAGTAAGAAATCAAACAACCCAGTTAAAAAATGGGCTATAGAAGTAGAGAGTTCTCAAAAGAAGAAATACGGATGGCATATGAACATCTAAAAAAGTGTTCTATAGCCCTACTCATCAGGGAAATGCAGATTAAAATTACATTGAGATTCCATCTCACTCCTGTCAGCTTGACTGCCATCATGAAAACTAATGACCATAAATGCTGGTGAGGATGCAGAAAAAGAGGAACCCTTCTACACTGTTGGTGGGAATGCAATCTGGTCCAGCCATTGTGGAAATCAGTGTGGAAGTTCCTGAGACAGCTAAAAATAGATCTACTATATGACCCAGCTATAGCACTCCTAGGCATATATCCTAAGGACTCATCTCACTACCTTAGAGATACTTGCTCAACCATGTTTATTGCCACTCTACTCACAATAGCTAGGAAATGGAACCAGTCTAGATGTCCCTCAACTGATGAGTGGATAATGAAGATATGGCACATATACACAGTGGAGTTCAACTCAGCAGCAAAGAAAAATGAAGTTATGAAATTTGCAGGAAAATGGATGGATCTGGAAAGGATTATAATGAGTGAGGTAACCTAGGCCCAGAAAGCCAAATGTCACATGTTCTCTCTCATATGTGGATCCTAGCTATAGATGTTTGGACTTCTGTGTGAGTAGGAAGAAAACTCAGTAGCAGAGGCTAGTGAGCTAGAAAGGAGATATAAAGGTAATAGAAAGGAAGGGAGAGGAGGACTTAATAGGATGGTATTGTGTATATGTAAGTAGAAGAATAGATTAAAGGGGGGAAAAAGGCCTAAGTGAGGTCAGGGGAAGAGATTGAGTAAAGGAAAGATGGAGGGAGGCTAATCAAAATCTAAGAGGACATAAATAAATCATATGGAGACCTACTTTTTTAGACAATGGAATACACAGGAGCTGTAGATTGTTAGTAGCAATTTTCAGTGCCAGGGATGGGATATCTTCCAGTGAGTTGTTGGCTAGGGAGTCCCTGATGCCCCCAAAACATTACAGGCCATTGCTGAGGCCCTTGGTTTCCCACCAGAAAGAGATGGTAAGACCCTATTGCTGAAGACTCCACATACTTGGGCTGCAAGGTCACCGATAAATCCTGATGGAACTGAACTGTAAACCTCCTCCATGTAGACCAGCTGACAGAAAGCTGGAAAAAGCCACACTGCATGAAGTTCAATGGGAGAGAGAGAAATCACCAGTGAAGATACCCAACAGTGGGCACTGCAAGCCTTATATTTGGCCAAACAGGCCAAATGAGCCAATGGGTGCAATAGTGGCATGTCTGTTTGGGGGAAAACAACTACCTTCTAATTTGACTGGAGGCCTGTTCCATGGGAGGGAATACATCCCCAATACTGAAAACCTACAACAGGGGTAGTCATGAGCCCTAGGGGTGTAACGTCTGCTGCTGTCTGGCTAAATGTATATACTATGCTCATCAAACTGCCCAGTAAGCACTTCTCTTAATGTTCATACCCTTATATTAATGCTACTCTCACTTTTTCGTTAGAGAACTTTCTCTTTTCAGATGGCAGTGACCTTGGGATGACTCAGAAGGCATCACGGTGCTGGGAAGAAGTGACAGAGGAGTGCTCAGCACTTTAATATCTCTATCACACCTTCCAAGGCTCAGGGTCTAATGTGGAAGAAGTGGCAGAAAGAATGCAAGTGCCAAAGGAAGGGTAGGACTCCTTACAACGCGCCCCTGCAGACACAAAATGGCCTGGATATCCATGACCCCACAGTGCCTGACACTACCTACACAAGACCATCATAATAGGAGGAAAAGATGATGACATCAAAATAAAAAAGAGAGACTGATTGAGAGGGGAAGGGGATATGATGGAGAGTGGAGTTTCAAAATGGAAAGTGAGGGGAGGGAGGGAATTACCATGGGATATTGTTTACAATCATCAAAGTTGTTAATTATAAAAAATTAAAAATTAAAAAAAGAAATTAAAAATCAAGCAAGTCAGTAGCGTCAGTCCCGTATCTCTCACCCTGTCTTGGATAATTTGGGATATTCCCATGAAAAGGCTTTGTACATTTTCCAGGCCTTCCCATTTATTGTTCCTTTGCTGACCACTCACCCGTTCTAGGCTGACACTGTTCTGCTGAGACACTGTTTAGTAACTTTGCTAGGTTTCTGTGCAGTCCATACTGAGCTGAGAGTGAGGTGTTCACTGGGAAATAACAAGCTTTTATTGAGTGCTTGCTCTATGCATGTGCTCTGCAGTGCACTGGCTAGACATGTGATCCTGTCACCCTACCTGCAGACTACAAAACAGATCTCAGAAAGGATAGGATGGGTGTCCTGCATAGAGCCAAAGGAATGTAAGAAGATGAGCTAGGATTTGAACCCAGGTCTGTTTATATCAACAATCACAAATAACCATATCAAGCCCCAGGTGTGGAGTGGGGAGTTGTGTTACCGTCATGTGTGTGTGTGTATTGAAGGTGGTTAACCGTGGGAACCAGAGGGTATTATTCTGGCCCCGGGAGAAGTGGGCGGCCCCAATGAAGCAGGCTGGAATCCAGATGGGTCAACGTGTGAACATGGGGCTGTCAGGGCATCTGTGCATCCAGAAATCCCAAAGGCTGTGGTCAAGAATAAGGATAGGTGTGGCTCTTAGGTGACATCAGCAGCAGAAGCCAGGTAGTTCATCATGAGGGGGCCTGAGCATGCAGGGGGCAAGAGGAAGCAGGTTGGAGATCTGCCCACTGGCTATGGTTACTTCTCTGGGCTGAGGTCACTCCATCTTACTTTGCTCTCCTAAGAGTTCAGCTGTGATCGGGATGTAGAAGTTGCCTGTAGATTCAGGGAGTACCTCCCTCCATCTGTGCATCCTCAGAGCCTAGCCTCACCACTGGAATCCTAGAGCAGGCGATACTGAATGTTTTTCCATGGACATGACTACATTCAGACAGGTTTAAAATGCAGGGAACCATCAAGTGTTAAGTATTAAGAAAACCTTGGCTGGACAGATTACTCAGTGGCTAAGGTCTGCAAAGCCTAACAATCTGAGTTCAGGTTCGATTCCTCAGTACCCACATAAAGCCAGCTGTACAAAGTAGCAAATGCATCTGTATTTCATTTGCAGTGGCAACAGGCCCTGGTGTGCCCATTCTCATTCTCCCTCTCTCTCTCCCAGGCATGGTGGTGCACACCTTTAATCCCAGCACTTGGGAGGCAGAGGTAGGAGGATTGCTGTGAGTTTGAGGCCAGCCTGAGACTACAGAGTGAATTCCAGAGCAGCCTAGGCTAGAGCGAGACCCTACTTCAAAAAAAAAAAAAAAATCAACAACAACAAGAAAACCTCATGGAGAGGTGGGGCTGCGGGTGATAGCTCAGTGGATAAGGTATTTGCTGGGAAAATGTGAGTACTTGAGTTTGGATCCTCAGAACCAGTGCAATGCCAGAAATCCAGGCACGGTTGCAAAGGGTTCGGTCCATGGGGCTGGGGTAGGCATGGCAGAAGCATGTTGGTTCATGCTGGCAGGAGTGTGTGACAAAGACTCCTCAGGTCACACCAGGCCAGGAAACAGAGAAAGCTAGATTGGAGTCAAGGACAGCTATAACCTCCAAAGGCCCACCCCTAGTGACCTACTTCTCCATCTAGCCCCACCTCCTGAAGGCCACATAACCTTCCAGATAGTGCCACAAACTTGGGACTTAGTGTTGAGACAAGTGTCTCTGCTGAACCCCAACCCTAATCCTAGCCCAGTGGACCTGGAGGAATAAAGTGTTGCTGTTTTAAGCTAATTCCTTTGCAGTGCTTTGCTCTACAGCATGGACGACTGGGATGTGTTCACTTTCTGCCACATCTCTAGGTCTCTGGAGGGGTCAGTTTTGCTAGTCAGAGGAGACCAAAGGCACTTGATGAGTACCTGGCCTCTTGCAAGAGGCACACAGACATTAGTGCTTTCAGAGGACCATGCAACTAAAATAAATGTGGGGCTTTGGTGACAATCACCCAATTTCCTGTATCTGCCACTAACCAGCTGGGCAGCTTAGGGCTTAACTGGTAATAGTGGTAACAACTTCCTGCCTTTCCCTTTCCTTTCTTCCTTCCTTCCTTCCTTCCTTCCTACCTTTCTGCTTTCTTTTGTGTGTGTGCATATGGTTTATGCTCGTATGTGTGTTCCGATGTGTGTGCCTTATGTGCACGTGTGCAGAGGCCATACAAGGACTTTGGGTGTGTCCTCTTCTGTCACTCTTATTTCTTCATTTCATTGAGACAGTTTCTCACTAAGCCTGGAGCTTCCCATTTGCTGTGTACACGGGCTGACCAATGAGCCCCAGTGTTTTTCTTGTCTCTGCCCAGCTCAGGTCTGGGGTGATAAGCATGCCTGGCCATGCTCAGCTTTTTACATGGGATGCTGGGGACTGAACTCAGGTCCTCATGTTTGTATTGTAAGCACTCTTACCACTGAGCCATCTCCCCAGCTCTAGCAATCATATTTCTACTTATCTACTCCATCACACTCGAATAGAACTTTCTGCAGTGACGGAACTGGTCTATACAAGCGCTGACAAAAAGAGTAGCCACTAAGCACATAAGGCTGTTGCATCCCTGAAATGTGGCAAGTCTAAATTGAGATGTTGTTGGTGGAAATGTTCACATTTGCATTTTAAAAGAACATGTTAAATACCACATTAAGACTAATGTCGGGATGAGTACGAATGGTAGTAAGCAACAGGAATATGGGCATAAAACTAGAATGAGACCAGGAGAGAAGGAATAAAGAGAGAGGAGAGGAGGAGTTACTTGACAGGTTACGGGAGGGACAGAACACTGGAGGTGGCAGGGAGGTGTGCCTAGGGGGGAAGAGGCCAGGGAGGGTGGGGAGGGAATTACACATGAGTCAGCTCCATAGAAACCCTCATTCTGGCTAGCCTTCTATAAGATACAACCAGGGGGAGAGGGGACAGTCCACACAGAAGGTGGATAAAGCTTAACTTTAAAATCATACACTCTGGCCAATAAACCCCCAGGCCTAGAACTAGGTTACCCCCCACAGTGAGCTGTTGGCAGGGAGACTCATGAGGTCCCCAAAACAATGGAGACCATTGCCAAAACACTTGATTACCTGCCAGAGCTAAAAGGTAAGACACTATTGCTGAAGACACCACAGGCTGTAGTCACAGGACATCAGAATACCATGCTGGGACAGAAAGGGAAACGAGCTCCCAGCTGGCTAGCCCTTATAGTTCTGGAGAGCTCTATGGGAGCCGCTGAAGGAAAATAGTCACTAACAGCATGAACAAGCAGCAGACCCCACAGACTACAAAATCAACCAACCGGTCAAAAAGAACCCACCTGTGCAATAGTGGCAGGCAGCCTCTGCTGGTAAGCAACTGTTCTACGATTGGGCATGAGGCCTGATCAATGGGAGAGAACTCTTACGTTGTACTGGCAACTAAATCATAATCCTCATTTTCAGGAAACTCATAGACTCTAGAGAGAAGTTTCCAGTACTCTCTGGAAAAGAGTGGGCTTGCACATGGAAAAATAAATCACTCAAATTTGCATACCTCCTTTAACTCAAGCTGCTCTCTCTCTTGTTTGGAGAATCTGCTTTATTTTACAGATGACAGAGAAAACAGAGGAGAGCCAAGGTCCAGTGATAAGACAGGAAGCTAGTCAATTGCCCACCATGAGATGTGTCACCTCTGCCACATTTGTCAGGGCCCAGGAGTAATTGCAGGGGAAGTGGTGACATGAACACTGCTCTTACTGCTAGCCTGACAACCAGCCCCAAGTTGATGGTGACAAACATGGTAATCAGTCAAAACCTATCAAAACAGAAATTCAGAAGCTACAGAGAACTCAACACTAAATCAGACTGCCCACAGACCTGCCATGGCTCAGGGAACATTGAGGAAGAGGGAGCGGAAAGATTATAAGAGCCACAGAGTGGGTAGGAATATCCTGAGGCACAATTCTCTTCTACCCCACAGGGACTGACTGAGGCCTTCATGACCCTACAGTGAATACCATAACCCCACTCATGAGAGTCTCCAGGGTAATTGGAGCTAAGACAAAGGGATAACAAAGAACAATCTGTTATAATTAATATTAAAAAGACTAATATTAGTTCCATACTGAAACAAAGTTTTTAAAAAATTTGTTATTGATAACCTTTGTACATATAGACAATATACCATGATTGTAATCCCCTCCCACTACTCCCCCCCCCCCAATCTTTCCTCCATGGAATCCCTTCTTCTTTCCAACTAGTCTATTTTGAGTGATCATTTTCCTCCTCCTATTTTGCAGGTCTTGCATAGGTAGTATCAGCCACTGTAAGGTCATGAATACCAAAGCACTCCTCCGCTTCCGTTTTCTCTTACTTTTTTTATTTCTATTTTTTAGAATATTTTATTTAAGAGAGAGAGATTGAGAGAGAGAGAGAGAGAGACAGAGAGAGAGAGAATGGGTTCTCCAGGGCCTCTAATTACCGCAAATGAATTCCAGATGCATGTGCCACCTTGTACATCTGTCTGGCTTATGTGGGTATTGGGAAATTGAACCTGGGTCTTAAGGTTCACAGCCAAGCACCTAACCACTAAACAATCTCTCCAGCCCTTGGCTCTTACATTCTTTCTGCCACCTCTTCCAGAGTGGTCCCTGAGCCTTGGAAGAGGTGACAGAGATGTCTCATTTAGTGTTGAACACTCCACTGCTATGTCTCCTCAGCACTTTGGTGAGTTTTGAGTCCTGAAGCAATGTTTTATATTGTTTAGTCAAAGCCCCTGTGGACCCCACATCCCAGACTATGAACATGGTTGATGGTGTATGCTATGTGGTTAGGCCTACGGTGGATGTACCTGTACAGACTTCTTTCCTGTCCTTATTCCCTAAATGATACATGGAACAACTACTTGCCTAGCATCTGCTTTTAAGTCATCTAGAGATGATTTTCATGGGAGTATGTGTGTAGATTATATGCAAATACTGCACTGTTTTAAATAAGGCTCTTGAGGGATTGGATACCTTCTAGTGAGTTGTTGGCCAGGGAGGTCCCTATTGCCTCCAAAACATTACAGGCTTTTGCCAAGGATCTTGATTTCCCAGGAATAACAGATGGTAAGGCCCTATTGCTGAAGACTTCACACATATGGGCAGCAAGATCACTGAAAAATCAAGCTGATGCTGAGCTGAAAACCTTCTTCCTGTAGATCAGCCAACTGTAAGCTGGAAAAAGCTGCACTGCATATATCCCTGTGAGAGACAGAAGTCATCAGTGGTGAAAACAGTGGACACTGGAAGCCTCAAGTTTGGCCAGATGGGCCAAATGACTGAATGAGTGCAATAGTGGCATGTCTGCTCTGGGAGAGACCAGTTGCTTTCTAATTGCACTAAAGGCCCACTCTATGGGAGGGAATACATGTCCGGTACCGAAAACCTAATCAAAAGCCTATGGCAGGGGAGGTAATGTGCCTTAGGGCTATAAAACCTGCTCTTGTCTGGCTAAATGCATATATTATTCTCATCAAACTGCCCTGAAAGCATTACACTTAATGTTCATATTCATATATTAATGCTACTCTCACTTTTGGTTGGAGAAGCTTCTCTTTTCAGATGGCAGTGACCACTGGGATGACCCAAAAGGCAGCACAGTGCTGAGAAGAAGTGATGGAGGAGTGGTCAGCACTGAAACATCTCATACCCTCCAAGGCTCAGAGTCCATAGCAGAAGAGGTGGTGGAAAGAATGTAAGAGCCAAAGGAAGGGTACCACTCCTTGCAATGCAACTGTCCAGACAGAAACTGGCCTCAATATCCATGACCTCACAGTGCCTAGCAATACCTTCACAAGACCCTCATAATAGGAGAAAAAGATGATGACATCAAAATAAAAGAGAGACTCATGGAGAGAGGGAGAGGATATGGACTTGTGTAGGGGAAAGTGGCAGATGGGAGGGAAATATCATGGTTTATTGTCTGCAAGTGTAGAAGTTGCCAATAAAAAATTTAAAAAAAAAGGTTCTTGACATCTACAGGCTTTGGTGTCCTCAGGGTCATGGAACTAGAGTCCAGGGGACAGCAAGGGCGAGACTGCTCGGTTGGTGAAGTGCTTGAGTGCTTGCTGCTTAAGCGTGAGGACCTGAGTTTGGATCCCCAGAAGCCACATAAAGCTGGACACAGTGGCTGCTGCCTTTAACCCCAGTGCTGGAGAAGCAGAGATAGGAGAATCCCCAGTGCTTGTTGGCTGGCTGGTGGAGCAGAGTCAGTGAGCCCCAGGTTCAGTAAGAGACCCTGTCTCAAAAATTAAGGTGGAGAGAAACTGAGAATGACACCCAATGTCAACCTCTGGTCTCCACATGAACATAACACACATGTGTACCTACCTACCTACACACACACACACACACACACACACACACACACACACACACTCTCTCTCTCTCTCTCTCTGTATAAATATGCATATGCATACATGCACACCACACACATACAAATGCAAAAAAAGTAACTTGGGGCTGGGGAGATGGTTCAGTGTTTAAAGCCTGCTGGCCTGGGTTCAGTTCCCTAGGACTCATTTAAAGACAGATGCATAAACTGTCATTTGCATTTGGAGTTTGGTTTCAGAGGAAAGAGGCCATGGCATGCCCATACTCACATACTCTTTCTGAAATAAATATAAAAATATTTTAAAAAGTAACTTCACTTGCTTTTTAAAGATTCTATGTGCAGCTCACATCATGTGTCTATCGGTCAGCACTGATGTGACCTTGACATGATGAAACAATATGTCTAAAATGCTCAGCATGGCTCTGGGCTAGTAGAAACCCCTAAGTAGATGGTAACTATTATTATTTTTGTTTATTTTTATTTATTTATTTGAGAGCGACAGACAGACAGAGAGAGAAAGAGGCAGAGAGAGAGAGAGAATGGGAGCATCAAGGTCTCCAGCCACTGCAAATGAACTCCGGATGCATGCACCACTTTGTGCATCTGGCTTACGTGAGTCTTGGGAACTTGAGCCTCTAACTGGGGTCCTTAGGCTTCACAGGCAAGCGCTTAACTGCTAAGCCATCTCTCTAGCCCAGTAACTATTATTTTTACTGTCCTGAGTACGTAGAGGCCAGAGCTTAGGTACTTGCCACCTGGTGTCTGGAGTCCTGCCAAATGGATGTCATTGTAAGAGACAGAGGAAGGGAGCTGACATTCATGTAGCCTTCAGCCATGGACCACAGACCATGAGGGACTTTTCTGACTGCTAGTAAAATCCTCATAATTTCTATGGTAGACCTGTTATGCTGTTTGTTGGACAGGTGGGGAAACTGAGGCCCAGAAAGGTAGCATGACTTGTTGAGGTTCATATAGTTGGTTTCGTGTTAGGTGGTAATTCTTTTTTTTTTTTTTTTTTAAAAAAACTTGAACATTTTTTTTAAATTTAACTTTTATTTATTTATTTATTTGAGAGAGAGAGAGAAGGAGAGAACGAGCACGCTAGGGCCTCTAGCAACATGCAAATGAACTCCAGATCCATGCGCCACCATGTGCATCTGGCTTATGAGGGTTCTGGGGAATCAAATCTGGGTCCTTAGGCTTTTTAGGCAAGTGCCTTAACTGCTAAACCATCTCTCCAGCCCCTGGAGTGGGAATTCTTTTGAGAGGGGGGGGGTGGGGGGAAAGAGAAGAGAGGAGAGAGAAGGCCCAGGTGTGCCACCGGTGCATGTGTGGAGCTCAGAGAGAAGGCCCAGGTGTGCCACCGGTGCATGTGTGGAGCTCAGAGAGAAGGCCCAGGTGTGCCACCGGTGCATGTGTGGAGCTCAGAGAGAAGGCCCAGGTGTGCCACCGGTGCATGTGTGGAGCTCAGAGAGAAGGCCCAGGTATGCCACCGGTGCATGTGTGGAGCTCAGAGAGAAGGCCCAGGTGTGCCACCGGTGCATGTGTGGAGCTCAGAGAGAAGGCCCAGGTGTGCCACCGGTGCATGTGTGGAGCTCAGAGAGAAGGCCCAGGTATGTCACCGGTGCATGTGTGGAGCTCAGAGAGAAGGCCCAGGTATGCCACCGGTGCATGTGTGGAGCTCAGAGAGAAGGCTCAGGTGTGCCACCGGTGCATGTGTGGAGCTCAGAGAGAAGGCCCAGGTGTGCCACCGGTGCATGTGTGGAGCTCAGAGAGAAGGCCCAGGTGTGCCACCGGTGCATGTGTGGAGCTCAGAGAGAAGCCCAGGTATGTCACCGGTGCATGTGTGGAGCTCAGAGAGAAGGCCCAGGTATGTCACCGGTGCATGTGTGGAGCTCAGAGAGAAGGCCCAGGTATGTCACCGGGTGCATGTGTGGAGTCAGAGAGAAGGCCCAGGTATGTCACCGGTGCATGTGTGGAGCTCAGAGAGAAGGCCCAGGTATATCACCGGTGCATGTGTGGAGCTCAGAGAGAAAGGCCCAGGTAGTGCACCGGTGCATGTGTGGAGCTCAGAGAGAAGGCCCAGGTGGTGCCACCGGTGCATGTGTGGAGCTCAGAGAGAAGGCCCAGGTGTGCCACCGGTGCATGTGTGGAGCTCAGAGAGAAGGCCCAGGTGTGCCACCGGTGCATGGGTGTGGAGCACAGAGAGAAGGCCCAGGTGTGCCACCGGTGCATGTGTGGAGCTCAGAGAGAAGGCCCAGGTGTGCCACCGGTGCATGTGTGGAGCTCAGAGAGAAGGCCCAGGTGTGCCACCGGTGCATGTGTGGAGCTCAGAGAGAAGGCCCAGGTATGTCACCGGTGCATGTGTGGAGCTCAGAGAGCAGGCCAAGGCATGTCACCGGTGCATGTGTGGAGCTCAGAGAGAAGGCCCAGGTATATCACCGGTGCATGTGTGGAGCTCAGAGAGAAGGCCCAGGTGTGCCACCGGTGCATGTGTGGAGCTCAGAGAGAAGGCCCAGGTGTGCCACCGGTGCATGTGTGGAGCTCAGAGAGAAGGCCCAGGTGTGCCACCGGTGCATGTGTGGAGCTCAGAGAGAAGGCCCAGGTGTGCCACCGGTGCATGTGTGGAGCTCAGAGAGAAGGCCCAGGTGTGCCACCGGTGCATGTGTGGAGCTCAGAGAGAAGGCCCAGGTGTGCCACCGGTGCATGTGTGGAGCTCAGAGAGAAGGCCCAGGTATGTCACCGGTGCATGTGTGGAGCTCAGAGAGAAGGCCCAGGTATATCACCGGTGCATGTGTGGAGCTCAGAGAGAAGGCCCAGGTGTGCCACCGGTGCATGTGTGGAGCTCAGAGAGAAGGCCCAGGTGTGCCACCGGTGCATGTGTGGAGCTCAGAGAGAAGGCCCAGGTATGTCACCGGTGCATGTGTGGAGCTCAGAGAGAAGGCCCAGGTGTGCCACCGGTGCATGTGTGGAGCTCAGAGAGAAGGCCCAGGTGTGCCACCGGTGCATGTGTGGAGCTCAGAGAGAAGGCCCAGGTGTGCCACGGTGCATGTGTGGAGCTCAGAGAGAAGGCCCAGGTGTGCCACCGGTGCATGTGTGGAGCTCAGAGAGAAGGCCCAGGTGTGCCACCGGTGCATGTGTGGAGCTCAGAGAGAAGGCCCAGGTGTGCCACCGGTGCATGTGTGGAGCTCAGAGAGAAGGCCCAGGTGTGTCACCGGTGCATGTGTGGAGCTCAGAGAGAAGGCCCAGGTGTGTCACCGGTGCATGTGTGGAGCTCAGAGAGAAGGCCCAGGTGTGTCACCGGTGCATGTGTGGAGCTCAGAGAGAAGGCCCAGGTGTGCCACCGGTGCATGTGTGGAGCTCAGAGAGAAGGCCCAGGTGTGTCACGGTGCATGTGTGGAGCTCAGAGAGAAGGCCCAGGTGTGCCACCGGTGCATGTGTGGAGCTCAGAGAGAAGGCCCAGGTGTGTCACCGGTGCATGTGTGGAGCTCAGAGAGAAGGCCCAGGTGTGCCACCGGTGCATGTGTGGAGCTCAGAGAGAAGGCCCAGGTGTGCCACCGGTGCATGTGTGGAGCTCAGAGAGAAGGCCCAGGTGTGCCACCGGTGCATGTGTGGAGCTCAGAGAGAAGGCCCAGGTGTGTCACCGGTGCATGTGTGGAGCTCAGAGAGAAGGCCCAGGTGTGTCACCGGTGCATGTGTGGAGCTCAGAGGACAAGTTTCAGGTCAGTCCTCATCTTTCCACCTTGTCGGAGGCAGGGTTTCTCTCTCTCTGGATCTCATTCTGCTGCTGTTGTTCTTTGCTGTGTTCACTGCAAGCTTCCAGGAAATTCTCCTGTCTCTGCCTCCCATGGTGCTTCAGGCATGCTGAGACTATAGAAGCCCACCACAGCTTCCAGTCTTTTACATGGGGCTTGGAGATTGAGCTCAGGTATTCAGGCTTGAGTGGTGAGTGCTTCCCCCAAGGAGCCATCTCCCTACCCCCAGAGTGCGATTCTTGCTCCAAGGTAGGGCTCTTCTGCTTCAAGCAGCTCCTGCTTGCTTGGATGTCACTTCCAGGCTTCGGTCCCGCCTCCCCTTCCTGTTCTTCATCTTGTCGTCCCCCAGCTGGCTCACCGTCCTCTCTGAAGCTGGGGCCTCTGACTTGCCATCTCCTCCCTCCTTCCCTCCTGTGGTGGTGGGAAGCAGATGTCCCCCACAAACTCATATGCTTTAAATACTTGATCTTCACTTGGTGGCAATTTGGGAGGTGGGGCCTTTCTGGAGGAGTGTGTCTCTAGAATTAGATCTTGAGCTCTATTAGCCCTGAGCTTGTCAGTGCTAGTTTCGGTGGCTCGCCACCTGCTGTGGCCGAGGTGGTGCGCAGTCTCTGCTCATGCAGTGCTTCCCCTGTTCTCATGAAGCCTCCCTTCGAGACTGTAAGTAAGCCAAAATAAAACCTTTCCTCCCACCAGCTGCTTTTGGTCAGGAGTTTTATCCTATGTGAATGTGACTATCACATATCTTTTTTTTTTTTTTTCTTATGTAGCCCAGGCTGGCATTGAGCTTGCTATGTAACTGAGACTGTCCTTGAATTTCCTTCTGCCTCCATCCAGGGCTAGGATTACAGACATGTGCCACCATGCTGGCTTCTTCCCTCCTTTCGAACCCAGCTTTCCACAGGCATGAATTTATTTCTTCAAGTACAAATAGACTCTTTCCCACAAAGACACCACATATGTGGCTTGCAACATTATTTGTTAACTTCATCAAATAAAGTACAGTTCTCTGGCGCTAATGTCAATCTCCACAGCTCATTGGTTTTTTTTTTTTTTAGAAGAGCAGAGTCGCAGCGCTCCTCTCCCCACCTCCATGGGAAAGGCAGCACTTCAGCCAGCGCCGGGAACCCTGAGCTTCTCACCCCAGAAAGAGCCATAAAACACGCTCAGCGCCGGAGCACGCGCCCATTTGACAAAGACAATTTGATTTGTCCGCGGCTTCTAAAATATTCATCCTGCTTTGATGGACTATCGTTTTATAAATATAGATTATCATTAACTGACACTGGCGGTGCACCGCTGGCCGGCCCAGCGCCATGCCACTGGTTCGGGATGAAGATGTCCAATAAAAAAAATCATTATCTCTGTCTGTGAACCCCGATCTGTATCGTTCGCCTCATTTGCAGAGCAAGGGTCAGTAGCTCACGCTAACTACATCTGTTTGTGCATTTCACGGCTTGGCCACCCCTGCTGGGGAGATTGGCAGGATGCTTCTCAAGTTCAGATCTGGAGAGAGGAGCTGGGTAGATGGTGAGGGAGAGCGAAGAAGGCCCCGGGACTGGCAGGGACACATGGAGAGGGGGTGCTGGAATGGCGTGTCTCCTGACATACAGTGGAGTGCAGTCGTCATGGATCTTGGGGTATGGCAGACTCACGGCTATGGGACTTTGAGCACATTATTTAAGCAGTCTGGGTCTTAGTTTACTTATCTGTAAAGTGGGTGTTTTACTCACCCTTGTCTCCCAGGAGACTGAGCTCTTAAAATGTTTAAAGTCATAGCTGTTACTTAAGCAACATAGTAAACATTAGGTTCAAAAGAAGAGATGGTGGTATGTGGTGAATTTTTAGGCTTCCTGACTCCCAAGGTCTTCATGGACAGAGAAGCCTGTATAGTATCCATCTTCAATGGTGGCAATGAGCCAATGAACTCAAAGAGCTGGGCATATTGGATGGTTCACTGTATTTACCCAAATGGGCCTCCTCCTCCTCTCCTTTTTGAATGTGTATGTGTAGATGTGCTCACAGACACGTAGACACCAGAGGAGAATGTTGGGTATTCTTCCTTTATTATCCATCCTGATATTTCCTTGAGATGGAGTCTCTTCATATGCAGAGCTGTGGTCTGCTCAAGCTCCAGTGAGCCTCTGGTCTCTGATCCCCACAGGACCAGGCTCACAAATGTGCACGGTTATGATCAGCTGTTTGCATGGGTTGTAAGAAATCGAACTCCAGTGGTCTCTGGTTCTCTCAGGTCCTCACCCTGTGGCAAGTACTTTTATCCCAGCCCAGAGGGCCATTACCTTTGAGCTCAGTGAAGCCAGAAAGAGGGGACAGTGGAAGAGTTGTCCCAGAGACATCTGGCCCCAAGTATGCTTGCTTTTTGAGAACTCACAATGCAGAGGGTGTGAGCCCAGGGCAAAATGTGGCTCAAGGTGTCATGTTGAGATGGGCAGATATGTCCTAGCAGGGTCTCTTCTTCAGTCATATCCTCTCTTCTTCCCCTAAGCATTCTGAGTCCTGATGGGACCCAAAAGAGACACAGAGATGGGAGATATGAGATCATTGGACACATTCTCCTGTGCACTGTGCTGTCTGCGGAGGAAATTTGAGGCAGAATAAAATATTTGCCTTGCCACTGCAACAGCACCATGTCTGCAGCATTTCCTCTTACACTGAGCTGCTTGAGTGAAATATATAGCCAGGTACGGGAACAGAGGCAACTGCAGAGAAATCTTCGGTAGAGGTGGCCTGAGGGAGGAGAGAAATTGCTGGGCAAGTGAGGAGTGCAGACAGTCAGCAAACCGTTCTCAGTCATGAACAAGGGCAGAATGAAAATGGGTGAAATCAACCCTTGTATTGCAGTGCCAGCCGTGGCCAGAGGTGGGGCAGGTGACCTGGAACCATCTCAGGTGCCCTAGCATTGATTCCCTGCTCTTCCTGG
The DNA here is from genome assembly GCA_036346955.1 of Dipus sagitta. Lineage (NCBI taxonomy): Eukaryota > Metazoa > Chordata > Mammalia > Rodentia > Dipodidae > Dipus > Dipus sagitta. Next base: position 139,517,153 of record CM070770.1, read on the forward strand.
AGGCAGGCAGGGAAACCCTGCACCAAGACCTCATCTTGGTGGGGAGGCAGCCTGGGGTGCTCAGCCCTAAAGTTTATTTAAGTGAAAAAAACTGATCCAGAGACAAGAAGGAGTGTTACACCACTGTCAAGTGTTAGACGTCGCCATCAAGCAAAAAAAATTACATCCCGTCCTGACGAGCGACTAATCAAGGCATGGCAAACGGTCCTGCAATAAATTACTCCAGCGCGAAATAAACCACACAAACAGACCGATGATAATAAATGTAAATTATTTCTCTGAAGAAATTTTCTTGGTATATGAGTAATACGAACCATCAGGAAGGCGTCTTCCTTAACATTAATTACAGAAAATGACAAGTGAGCTGATGACTGGGAAGGCTCATTATCTGAGAACATATTCACAACTTTGCAATTTGCGAGAGATGTACTCCGGCTAAATTAATCTCCCTTCTTTGCATGAGCTTCTTCTAATTTTCATGTTATTAACAGGTTTGCAGTATCAGTCAGCTCTTGTCACTCTAATCAGGTTTCGGCATGTTCGCAAAAGCGAAGCGTCATTTATAAGGATAAGCCCTCATAATGGTGCTTGCTTTCATGTGGAGAATTCTACAAGGCTGCTTTTAATAAGGTACTTTAATCATCTCCTTTGCTCAACTTTTGGCCCCACTGTTCCTTTATGAAGAGTCATTAAAAGACTTTGAAGTTCATCAAGGAGGAAAAATTCATGACATTGTTTCTGGTGAGATTTGGACTGGCTCTAAGAGGAAAACAGCAGGAAGCCAGGGTAGGAGGATGACCGGTGATGTCTGGAAGCAACCTGCGCCCTTTGTCTCCACTAAACAACACCTGTGTGTCCACATTCCTGGTGGGGAGAGTCTCAGAGCCCAGGAGCCTTAGAGGAAGGCCAGCCAGGTCAGAACCCTGGACAGCGCCCAGAGGGCCCTTCATGGCTCTTTTTTAGGTCTGATCTGGCTTTGGAAATTCCTGGCCAGACTGATTTCTCTGAATGCAGATAGTCTCCCTCACTGTGCCTTGTGATTTTTGGTTTAAAAGAGAAGGATGGATTTTTTTTTTTGTTCCGACTGTGGTATGTGCAGGGTGCCTTCAAGAGCCTGAGTGGACATGTAAACCAGACTACTCTCTTTGTGTGTGAGGTGTGCGTGCATTCACTTGCGCTCTGTGCTGCACAGCTCCTGGGAGGAACGCAGAGCTTATTCTTGAATCAACACTCACAATGACCCTTTGGCCCTGCTCCATTCCCTCCTCTCTCTGCAGTGGGAAATGTCTTCACACATCTCAACGGAGATGCATGGTGTTAGCTTGCCTCCAACGATCCTTGGTGGCCTCTGACAAACATTCTTAACTCCATGTTGTCACAGAGAATCCTTCTGGCTGGGCCAGCTCATCTGTTAGTGAGCCAAATACTAGATGGAAAGTCAGACACAGGCCCTTGTTGAACCATCTGTGTCCTTGGACAGGCCACATCTCTCTTCTAGGACCATCTGTACAGCTTTTTATGGTCTCCACAGCTCAGATCTTTATCACGGTGTGTCTGATGCTTACTGGGACCCCATCTTCTCATTTCTACTGAACAGTGGAGAGGGTGGCTTTCTGTCCTGAGGTGGCAACATGATCAGCATTCACAAAGGAGTAGTCTTTCTATTTCCAAAGCAGTGCCCCTCTTCCTACTGTGTGGGTTGGTCATATCCTGACTCTGCACTTCTGGGACTGTTGTTTTTGTTTTGAGACAGGAAATCAATATGTAACCCAAACTGTCCTTGAATTCATAACTCGTGGTGCTCCTACCTCAACCTCCAGGGTACTGGGTTTGTAAATAAGTTTGTGACACCATGACCACGTTGAGGCTGATTTTTTGAAACCATATTTTTATTTATTTAGTTGCAAGCAAAGCAAGACAGAGACAGAGAGACACAGAGAGAGATACACAGAACGGATGCTCCAGGGCCTCCAGCCATGGCAAATGGTTTCCAGGTGCATATGACACTTTGTGCATCTAGCTTTATGTGGCCACTGGAGAATCGAACCCAGGTCACGAGGCTTTGCAGGCAAGTGCCTTAACCACCAAGCCATCTCTCCAGTTCCCATTCTGTTGTTCTTTGATGTGCTTCCCAAGAGCTTCTGGGAAATTATCCTGCTTCTGCCTCCCATCTCAACATTAGTGTCAGTGTGCTGGGATTACAGTAGCCTGTTGCAGCTTCTAGCATTTCACATGGGAGCTAAGGATTGAACTTGGGTACTCACACCAGCTTGAGCAGTGAGTGCTTTATTCACTGAGCCATCTCCACAACCTGACATTCCTGGATCTTAAAACTATTTCTTTGTCCATCTTTAGCTCCATTGAGTATGTTTCTATCACTGTCAACCACAGGACACAACCAGTATAGTTTCCTTGAACATGGGAAATACAGGCCTGATCGAGACCATGCCCAGCACCAAGCATGCTCAAGCTGGAAACTCAACTAGGGAGCCGGAAACTCTCTTGAGTTGATGGCTAGCCAGACATCCAGGATAGAACTAAGCACAGGGACTTCATTGGGTCTGAGAGGGGGCAGCACCTCAGTGTAAGGGCATATCTTGGGAGATATGTTGCAGCTGGGCTAGGGAACAGGATGTGGGAGAAAGGCCCTTATATCTATGTCTGACTTTAGTAGCTTGTTTTATTCCTGGATCCCTATAACCTGTGTTTATTTCTCAGTCATCATGCCCCTGTCTCTTCAGGGATGCAACCTGGCTCAGTTCTATTGTGGGTACTATGGGAAGTGACACTTTACAGATTAATAGCAAGATAGGAGAGATAGCCCAACTATAGCACCAAAGGGACTCTTAGAAGACATAAGGACCATCTGGCAGCCTATGATGAGGCCTCCAGTGAGGAAGAACTAGCACTGACTACATGATCTAGGATGACCACATCCTCTTCCAGCCCTGCCAAGCTTTAAGCAGCCCCAGACACAACTTGAGGTTACTTTGAGAGACCAGAGCCTGGACCACCAAGCCAAGCCACTCCTAGACTCCTGGTCCTCAGAACCTGAGGCAACAAATGTCATTGTTCAAGTCACTATGTGTTGGAGTCTTCTGTGACACATAGTTATAACTAATGTGTTGTTCTGGTTCTGCTTGTTTTTTTTTCCTAAATATTTTATTTATTTATTTATTTATGACAGAGAGAGAGAGAGAGAGAGAGAGAGAGAGAGAGAGAGAGAGAGAGAGAATGGGTGTGCCAGGGCCAATAGCCACTGCAAACGATCTCCACACACATGTACTACCTTGTGCATCTGGCTTATGTGGGTACTGGGGAATTGAACCTAGGTCCTTTGGCAATGAAGGCAAGTGCCTTAATTACTAAGCTATCTCTCCAGCCCTCTGCTCATTTTTGACTTTAATAAGGTAAGGCTTGGGTCAGCCTCAAATCCCCCAGGGTGATAGGACTGAATCACAGACTACAGTACAAGGCTTACCTAGTTCTGAGTGCCCAGTACCCAGCATATGGGGTCAGGTCTTGAGTCCCATCCTGGATGAGGTCAGAACACAAAAATGGTCAGATCTACCCCTCTGCTGAAAAGATAGGCAGGGAAATGAGTGCATTTTTTCAGCATGAAAGAATTAGCCTGTGGATGGCTGTAAGAGGGAACCAGTGATCGGCTGGTGCCCTTGGGGGTTAGGTACCAGGACCTTGTTTACTTCCTCCCAGGCTTTTTATAAGGATGCTTCTGATGCAGGTCTTGATGTGGATGTGTGTGTGGGGGGGGGGCAAAAGGTGACACTCTTCACCAAATGAGAAGGCCCCAAAAGAAGCTCCAAAGGAGGGAGGGGATACAAACTTCCCTTGGGGACTGCTGAAGTTACCTTTGTGTTGCTTGAAAAAAACTCCCTAACCAAAAAGCAGGTGACGGGTGGGGCATGGTGGCACATGCCTTTAATCTCAGCACTCAGGAGGCAGAGGTAGGAGGATTACTGTGAGTTCAAGGACACCCTGAGTCTACATAGTGGATAGTGAATTCCAGGTCAGCCTGAGCTAGAGTAAGACTCCACCTCGTAAAACCAACCAGCCAATCAAACAAATAAACAAAACAAAATAAAACAAAATCAAAAAACCCAGCAGGTGACGGGTGGAAAGGGGAAAGTTTCATGATGGCAGGGAAGGGACGGTAGGGCAGAGGCATCACATCCTGCCACGGCAGCTGGCAGGAAGCAGCAAGAGTGAGCTGAGCTATCTAGCGCTGGCAAGCTGGACCAAGAACTCAAAACACCCGAGGCTATGAGAACTACTTCACATCGAACCATCATAGGGACAAATTGAGTTTCAGGTGCCTGTGGGACATTCAGGTGGAGTCCCAGATGATGTGCACCCAGGGTCCTAGGCAGAGCTCAGAGGAGCTGTTTGGGCTTGGTCTTCAGTTGCTGGCGGGGAAAGAGAAATCTTGGATGTGGGTCTCACTGCCAAAGTGTGTGGTGTTGGGAGAGCATGGCAATGCCTGAGGACACATCATGGAGACGGGCACCAATGTGAGAGGGGAGGGCGCAGCCAGGAGTTGAGGAGGAGGAGGCTTCAGAGGGATCCTGTGGTGGGCACTGTCCTATGGTACTGAGATGGAGCCCACAGGATGGACATGGCCAGAGCCACCTTAGCCATGGCCCATGCTTGCTCACAAAACACCCAGTACTGCCACACGTAGCCTACTGGGAACTGCAGGAGGAGTTACAGGAAAGACCTGTGTGTGTGAACACTTGGTTACCAGCTGGTTGGTGGCACTATTTTGGGAGGTGTGCAACCTTTGGGAGATGAGGCCTCACTAGAGGAGCTGGATCTCTGATGGTGGTGGAGGAGCTTGGAGTTTGTAGTCTAGGTCCTGTTTTCTGTCCTCTCTCTCTCTCTCTCTCTCTCTCTCTCTGCTTCCTGGCTTATAGAGATGTGAGCAAGCAGCCTCATCCTCCTGCTGCCATGATGGACCCACCCCACCAAACTTGAGATAAACCTTCCTCCCCTAAATACCTTCATGTCAGGTGTTCTGACTCCAGGCACAGGAAAAATAATGAATACATTCTACCAACCAGAGCTGGGAACTGGTAATTACCAATATGGTAATGTTTCCCATTGCTGGGTGTATTAGTCAGGGTTCTCTAGAGGAACAGAACTGCTGGAATGAATTATATTAAAAAGGGAATTTATTGGATTAGCTTAGGCTAGTCCAATAGCAGTTGCAGGCCTGAGAATCAAGGAATCTGGTAGCTGATCAGTCCACGTGGCCAGATGCCTCAGCAGTCCCGACCCGGCACTGAAGACCTGGAGGCTTCCTGAGGAGCCGTTGGGTTTCAATCCACATGGGTCTTCAGTCGATGCTGGTCTTCAGTCTGCGCTAGTCTTCAGTCCACGCTGGAAGGCAGCGAGAAGCTCCGGCAGCCAAGTGGAAGAAAGGAAGGGGCTCTTTTTGCCCAGAACTTCCTTATGTGAAGTGCCCTCTGAGCAGGGCCACCCGCTCTGGGGAAGGGCTCCCTCTGGGGGAAGTACTTCCTCCTTCAGTTAATCCTTCCTGGAAGCAACCTTGGAGACCCTCCCGAAAGGGATTTCTGTGGATTACTAAACAGATCAAGTTGACAACACCTTAACCATCCCAAGTCCACCCCTTGTCAACTTGACACCAAACCATATCTCCTTACAACATACTTAATTTTCAAATGAAAACAGTAACAAGCTCATAATCCCACCTAACATGGTATAACTATCCCACATACAACCGTAAATGCAAAATCTTCCCCCAACACAAAGCAAGGTTCCTTGAGGAATGCTTAGTCTCTAATATAATAGGTCTAATACTGAATTCAACAACAGTTAGAGTGATATAATCTCAATATTGGTGTAGATATGTACAAACACTCCATATCAAGGTAGGACGGAAATATGGCAATTACAGGCCTCCTTTCTGTAATGGTCATGTGGCCTTAGCTGATATTTATAACTACCTTCTTCTACTACCTCATTCTGTATTTCCTCCACCTTCAGCAAGCACCTCAGCAGGTCTTGGTTCTTCACCTGGAGGGGTGATCCATACCTTAATTCCTGAAGGATCTGGGCCATTTATCATACTACCTCAATTGGGTTGTTGCAGTTGTCCATTGTCTTTGATAACAGGGCATGGTAACACTAGAGATGCCCTAAAGGATCTCCTGCACTCCAGATGTGCTCTTCCTAACCTTCATTGTGGAAGAGTGGTCCAATTTCCCCTTGGTAGTCTGGATCAACCACACCTGCTATCATGGTAACTCCTTTCTCAGCCTGTTCACTCAAGGGCATCAGGAGCCCAAAGTGGCCAGGGGGAAGTCTTAGCTTCCAGTTCAATGGAATGTCTTTGTGCCTCCTGGAAAAAGCACTCCCCCTTCTGGTACCAAGACCTCTAGGCCAGCAGAGCATAAGGTTGAGGGAACAGGCAGCAAACATTTAGCTAATGGGTCACTTGGGGTGATGGTAAGTGGGACCATTCCCATTTCCACCCCTTGATTCCTGGACCCGTGAATCCAGGCTATAGGAGAAACAGTACCATATATAGGATGCTGATTCAGAGCATATACAGCCTGCTGGAGGACACTCCCCCAGCCCTCCAAGCTATTGCCACCTAGTTGGCACTGTAGCTGTTTCTTTAAAAGGCCATTCCACCATTCTATCAAGCCAGCTGCTTCAGGACTGGTGGGGCACATGGTAAGACCAGTGAATTCCATGATCATGAGCTCACTGTCATATTTCCTTGGCTGTGAAGTGAGTTCCTTGGTCAGAAGCAATGCTGTATGGAATGCCATGACAGTGAATAAGGCATTTTGTAAGCCCATGGATGGTAGTTTTGGCAGAAGCACTACGTGCAGGAAAGGCAAATGCATACCCAGAATAAGTGTCTATTCCAGTAAGGACAAAACGCTGCCCTTTCCATGATGGAAGAGGTCCAATGTAGTCAACCTGCCACCAGGTTGCTGGCTGGTCACCCCATCGGGGGCTCAGAGTTGGTCTCTGCTGCTGGCAAACTTGGCACTCAGGAGCAGCCCTAGCCATGTCAGCCTTAGTTAGTGGAAGTCCATGTTGTTGGGCCCATGCATAGCCTGCATCTCTGCCACCATGGCCACTTTGCTCATGGGCCCATTGGGCAATGGCAGGGGTGGCTGAGGAAATAGGTTGACCACTATCCACAGAAGGGGTCAGCTTATCTACTTGATTATTAAAGTCAGCCTCTGCTGAGGTCACCTTCTGATGAGCATTAACACGGGACACAAGTATCTTTATATCGTTTGCCCATTCAAAGGGCTCTATCTACATACACCTTCCCCAAATGTCCTTCTCACCACTTTCCCAATTGTGCTCCTTCCAAGTCCCAGACCATCCAGCCAAACCATTGGTCACAGCCATGAATCAGTGTATAACTGCACATCTGGCCATTTTTTCTTCCAAGCAAAATGCACAACCATGTGCACTGCCTGAAGTTCAGCTGATTGTGAAGACTTCCCTTCACCACAGTCCAGATTTGTCCCAGAAAGGGGCTGTAATGCTGCAGCTGTCCACTTCTGGGTGGTGCCCTCATAATGTATCTGTAAACCATGTCCTAGTCCTCTCCTCCTCGGTCAGTTGATCATATGGCACACCCCATGGTGCTCATAGGTGCATGCTTGGGGACAGAAGGCATTGTTACAAAAGTAGAAACCATAGGTATTTGGGCAACTTCCTCATGTAACTTACTTGTGCCTTCAGGGCCTGCTCGAGCACAATCAGGTATATACCACTTCCACTTGATGATGGATGGCTCCTGTGCACGTCCAACTTTATGGCCTGGTGGGCCAGATAATACCCAGCTCATAATGGGCAGCTCAGGTTGCATAGTAACTTGATGGCCCATTGTAAAACGTTCAGTTTCCACTAAGGCCCATTAGCAGGCCAAGAGCTGTCTCTCAAAGGGAGAATAATTGTCTACATATGATGGCAGGGCCTTGCTCCAAAATCCCAAGGGTCTCTGCTGTGATTCACCTATGGGGGTCTGCCAAAGGCTCCACATGGCATTCCTATCTGCCACCAACACCTCAAGTACCATTGGATCTGCTGGATCATATGGCCCAAGGGGCAGAGCAGCCAAAATTACTGTTGCAGTCAGGTTTGCACTGCTGGTAGAAATCACCCAACCAAGAGTGGCATGTGGGAAAAAAAGAGGTTTATTTTGTCTTACAGGCTTGAGGGGAAAGATCCATGATGGCAGGGAAAATGAAGGCATGAGCAGAGGGTGGACATCACCCCCTGGCCAACATAAGGTGGACAACAGGGAAAGGTGAGTGTGCCAAACACTAGCAAGAGGAAATTTGCTATAATACCCATAAGCCCACCCCCAACAATACACTGCCCCCAGGAGGCATTAATTCCCAAATCTCCATCAGCTGGGAGAGACTTAGAATACCTAAGTTTATGGGGGACACATGAATCAAACCACCACACTGGGGGTGCGCAAGACGTTGGATAGTCAATATCAGGGTTGTGGGTAGTGGATAGGAAATAAATTAGACATCCACCAGTGACCCCCCTGGTTCTGAACGCCAGAGAGTCAGAAAAGAAAGACATGGGCCAGAGGAGCCCACAAAACAGAACAAGGTACTTCATATATACCCCCTCTTTCTATCTTTTGCTCTTCCTTCCTTCCTCTCTCTCCTTTTCACCCTTCCTTCCTCCCTTTCTCCCTCCCTCCCTCCCTCCCTCTTGCTTCTCCCCTCTTCAATCCTTTCTCCAAACCCCCTTCTATGTTCTGAGCAAGCACGGGCCCTAGCACACATCTCTGGCAATGCAGTAATGAGAAAAAGCAAGTTGGAGCCCCATGATCCAAGCTGTCTATGATTACTGGCATGTATGACTCCCTGACAGGCCATGGAAAAGGGAGAGGTCAGCTCACCTCGACTTTGACCTAGCCCTCTCCCCTGCTCCACCACCTTTCCATGATGTCTTCTGTCTCCTTCAGGGGCCAGGTACCAGCTTTTCTGGTACCCAGTTGACACCCTCCTGCCCTAGATCCAAAATGCCCAGGGGCTCTGGGCCCCCTAGGGGTGGGGAGGTCTCTCAGTAGGACAGGGTATACAACCCATGCCTGAGCTCTGACATCCGCTTCCCCTGTCTGCACGGCTGTGGAGTTCCCACAATGTCAGTGCACTTTTCAGGCTGACAGAAATCCCACCGATAATTGGGGAGAACGGAAAATGAAAACATTAAAATTTGCCATGTCATGCATTCACTTTTTTTGATTGCCTGATACCCATCGTCCACTGACAGATGCCGTGTTATTAACACTTGATTAAAAATCACTTCAGGTTTGAACCAGCCCATCGAGAAGGGAGCTTCTTGACAAGACTTGTGGTTTGTGATTGACAATTAGTAATATTCAGTGTGTCACAACACAGATAGTGTGACTTATTGGTGCTGGTGTAATGCAACACATTTCATCTGAGCTCCTCAAATTGGTACATAGGAATCAGGAAGAAAAGATGGAGTCTCAGCCAGCCGACTTTGATTACCAACAAAGGCGCGATTGTGCATCCTCGGTTCGTTCCGACCTGGAGTTCCATCAATCAGTGTGGCTGAGATCCCAGCGCCTCTTTGGGAAGGGAACCTCGAGGACCCGGAGCTCATTATGCAAACCTCGGCTTCTCCATCGGCAGCCCGAGCATTTCTGTCTGCAAATATGAAAGATCTTCACTCTGACGCTGCCTCTGCTCTCTGAATTACCAGCCTGTTCCTCTTAAAACAAAAGGCTTCTCATTTTTAAAAAATAAAACGATCATGACTTGATTGACGGGCTACATCCTTTCCTTTCAGCTATTTTTTCTAACTTGGTGTCAGCGGGAGTTGGATTCATAAGCCACATATATATATATATATATATATATATATATATATATATATATTTGTCTCAGTTCTAATTCAATTCCTTTTAAGTGCTTTTTAAGAGCAGTGCAATTCAAGGTCTTTCCCTTTTTGGGTCTGACCTGGATTCGGTTCCCTCTTTCTTTCTTTTCTTTTTTTTTAAATTTCCTTCTTGACTAAGATTAGCCAGGCAAAGCATGGTCGTTTGCACTAGAGACAGGTGATGGAGTTACTACGATTAATCTCTGCACACATTGGGAAAGCAGGCCCGAGGTGGGATTGGCGCGCTTTGCAGAGCCGTGTGCCTTGTGGCAGAGAAGTGAACAGTGGCTTGGGGGTCACACTAGCTCACCACCCTGTCAGAACTGACCCTTGGGATTGAGCACCGCCCGGGACACTCTTTACTTGTTTACTTAGCTTTTGGCTCTCTGCTCCAACCCTGACACCCAGTCTCCCCAAAACTCATGCAAATGGGCCCATGCCTGCTTTTTCACTTGTTGGACCCTTTGTGCTAGGATGCTCTTGGGAAGGTGGTAAGTGCCCACCAGATATTCATGGAGTGAATGTATGGAAGGGTGGGCAGGTGAATGAATGAATGAAAGTCTTGACAATTGGGAGTATGAACACATAGGTTTTCAGCATTGGAGACTGGCTCCCACCGTGCTAGGGAGCAAGAATCCATGCTCAGCACTCCAGGGACCCACATTTCTCTCCTCCCCTTGTCACCTCCATCTGAGGAGCATGGCTCCTCCAACTCTAGTTTCCCATCATCCTTGTCATCCTTGGTCAGCAGGGTAAATCCCCAAGAGCCAGGCTCTGTGAGGAAAAGACAGGCTGCCACGTTTGGTCCACAGTGAACCTACTTGGTATATCATTTTTCACTCATCATTCTTCATTCAGGCCACATGCATTCATGCCTCCCTGACTGTGCTGTTAAACTGTTCACAGGTGGACTGGGCTAAGGGTTTGTCACCAATGTTCTCTCCTGGGACACAGCCTTCTACTCTCTGGTCAGGCTCTTGGACACCCTTTCTTGGACCTGCCTTCAGGGACTTATTCAAGGCTCACCCACTATGAACCACCAAGTTCAGTAGACCCCCAACTGAGTCCTGGGGCCATTCCACCCCTGTCTTAGCACATCTGGGCACCCACTACCCCAAGGAGAAATAGACAAAGATATCTGCTGTCAGAGCCTATAATGATGTCTCCCCTCTGCCCAGGCCTCCTGAGTGAGGGGCCATGTCAGGTCTGTACCTGTGTTCTCAGCCCCACAACCAGATCTGCCATGAGGTGGGGAACAGTAGGAACAGGGTTGGAAAGCCAAAGCCAGCCTGGTGCTGACCCTTTCATCCATGGGGTGCCGTGGACAAGTGACTATCAACCTGTCCAACTTTTCTCATCTGTCAGTAGTGAGAGGGATGGGGCTCATGCAGGGGTGGAGCTTCTAACCTTGAGTGTGTGCCATAGACCCCTTTAGCAGTATGGAGAAGCCTGTGGATCTCTTCCCAAAATGATGGTTTGCGTGCATGTGTGCGTGTTTGCATGTGGGTTCACATGCACATGTGTGAGGTGCGTGTGGAGGAGGCTGAGGTTGATACACTTCCTCCTCTCCAGCTCTGGGGTTATAGGGTGCACTACTATGGGCTCAGAATTTTATGTGTGCTCTGGAGATCAGAACTCAGGCCCTCATGTTTGTACAGCTGGTACTTTTCTCACTGAGCCATTTCTACAGCCCTCAGAAACTATGTGAATTCTTCCATTGGCCTAAGGGTCTTACAATAAGGCCTCCTAAAGGCTTGCCTGAGCACCAAACATCCTATCCACGAACCTTTGCTGCCAGTCTACTGCTGCAGAGGTGGCTAAGGTCGCCCTCTGGCTGGGAAAATATTCAGGTAGTGAGCCTTTGCCCAAAGACCTGGACTTGTCTTGGATGTCATAGCCATATCCTCTCATAGGGAATGCTGCTATGTGGTCACCAAGCTCTTAAGACACATGGGGTCTGGGTGGAAGGCATGGTGGGCCTCACTCTGAAGAAATGGGGACCAGGCTGAGAGGACAGAGCTAGTTCACTCCTGAGAGGGACGCTAGAGAACGCCCAGAGCGGCAAGGCAAGCACTGCAGTAAGCCAGATGGGAAGCAGTGAACCAGTGTGGAAGAGGCTCAGATCCAAACCCCAGATGCCCAGTTACTAGAGGGAGCCAGGCCAGGTGAGAGGAGGAGGGAAAGAGGAACAGGAGGCGTAAGAGTCTTTGACAAACGCTGGCGTTACTGGTGGTTTTGGTCAGTACCAGGTGTTGTCAGGTTCTCGACAATTTGGTCAGAGTTGGAAAAGTTCAAACGAATAACCCAGTAGCAAGAAGTCTTATCTAAAGAGGCAGTATAGAACACACTGCAAGGAAGCATTGGGCTCCCTGAGTTGCAATGCCCCAGAGCCTTGGTTATTGCTTGGTGCTTCTTTTCATGGGTTCCAGGGAGACAAGGAGTTGGTTGCTCAGGGGTGCAGTGTGATTGGCTCTCTGTTGTGATTGGCAGGTTCAGGTTATGTAATTCTTCATTCTCTGTGCATGTCCTTTCCAATGATTCATCTGAGTTTAATCACATGCATGCCCAACCATGAATAGGCATGAGATGGTAAATAGGTCCCCCCCCCAACAAAAAGCTCACTCAGAGGATAGTTTGCATTACTGTGTATGCACTCCAAACCGGTTCAGGCTGGATAGCTCCCCTACCTCTAGTTTCAGGATGTGTTGGATGCATTTGAATGGTAACTATAAAAGAGGAGTTGTTAGAGAGGAGTGACCTAATACATTTTTGGCATGCTTGTGTGTAGTATGTAGTATGTGGTGGATGTGTGTGTATTTGTGTATATGGTTTATGCATGTGTGTGCATATGTCCCATGTGCACACATGCAGAGGCCAGAGAACATCATGTGTCTTTTTCTATTGCTCTTTCATACTGTTTTCTTAAAACGTATCTCACTGAACCTGAAGCTACAGGTTTTAGGGTTTTTTTTTTTTTTATCAGAATGGCTGACCAATGAGCCCCTGAGGTTTATTGGCATACATAGCCACACAGCTTCTTTCAAAAAAATTTTTTTGTTTATTTTTTATTTATGAGCGACAGACAGAGAGAGGGAGAGAGAGGGAGAGGGAGGGAGAGAGAGAGAATGGGCACACCAGGGCCTCCAGCCACTGCAAACGAACTCCAGATGCATGCGCCCCCTTGTGCATCTGACTCACTTGGGTTCTGGGGAATCGAACCTCGAACCAGGGTCCTTAGGCTTCACAGGCAAGCGCTTAACCACTAAGCCATCTCTCCAGCACCCCCCCAGCTTCTTAATGTGGGTGTTAGGAATTGAATTCAGGTGCTCTCAGGCCTTCATGCTTGCAATTGCTCTTACCTGCTGAGCCATCGCCCCTGCTCCCTGCTGCATAATTTGAAATAGAATGTACATGTAATGGGAGGCAGGTGGGGGTCTCGGGTTGTGAAGTGCATGGCTAGGAAGGAGGGCTGTGTGCGTAGCTCAAGCTGAGCAGAGACCCATGTTGCTAACCTTTCTCTATACTTGCCTACCTCATTAGGGGCTCGGGCAGGTTCTAATTCAGCCAAAGTGAGGCAGTGGTTCTGATTTCCAAGTCCTGTCATTTACCAGTCACAGAGCCCATAGAATGTTAACATGACAAAGAATATTTGCAGTCATGTGATTTGGGGCCAAAAACTCAAAGGAAGCAACACAGATGTATACAGACAACCAATTAGCCAAGTGGCCAGAGATGAGACCTCTCTACCCCAATCAGCATGTTCCTGTAGGCTAGCCACTCTCTGCCAGAAATGGTAATGAATGAAGGGATGCTGTTTGCAGAAGCAATGGGGAAATACTTAGGAATAAACTTAATGAGAAATGCGTGTGACCTATATAAAGACAACTACAAAATTTTATTGGTGAAATAAAAGGAGACCAGAATAAATGGAGAAGCATGCTACATTTCTGCATGGGAGACCGAAATACTGTAAAAATGTCAAACCGTTCCCATGCTAATTTGCAGATTTAATGCAACAGCAAACAACCCTGCAAAGAGGACTTGATAAAATGGTTCTGAAACTCATTGGGGAAAACATGGATCAGAACATCAAGGAATATTCTAGAAAGGGAGACTCACTGATCTATCCCCTCACTAAACATGAAAACATATCACAGAGCAGTAAGAATTAGAACAGTGAGAATGTAGATGGGGGAAAATCCCCGATTTTAGTGGACAAGAATAGAACACTTGGAAATAGATGAGATCCCACATGGAAATTAAATATGATGAAGAAACCGTCCCAAAACAACGAGTGGGTGATGAGCAACTCAATCAGAATTATTGGAATCAGCTGATTAGCAACCTGGAAGGGATAATCTGCAATTCAGACACACCTTATACTTCACCTCAAAGTAACTCCGTCTGCATAAAAAATGAAGTTCACAAACAGCAGAACACTGGAAAATAGGGCTGAGAATGGATTTGAGTATTCATTAGATCTTCAGAATACTAATTTTACAGGGACAAGAAAATGAATTAAACAGAATTTAAAATATACATATACAATAAACTGATTAGCAAGTGAAATATTTGCACTGGGGACAAGAACCATGAGGGTAATAAAATGCTCAGGGAGATACTTTATTCTTTTCATTTTTGGTATTTTGTTCAGTAAGTAAAAATTAGGAGTAGAAGGTCCGTAAATTGGGTTCCAGATGAATAAGTATTATAAAAACTTAAATATTTACTAAGGGATAATCCTTTTGTGTGTTTCCACTCTTATATTTTTGGCACGTGCATGTGTGTGTGCATGCATGTGCATATGCATGTTTGTATGTGAGCGGGTCATGTGTGTGCAGGTGCTTGTGTATGTATGTAGGCGAGTTGTTGATGTTGGGTGTCCTTCTCAGTTGCTCTTCATCTTATTTTTTGAGACAGGGTCTCCCTGATCCCTGAGCTCACTGATTTGCTAGACTAGCTGAGCAGGAAGCCCTGGGGATCCTCCTATCTCTGCCTCCCCAGTGCTGGGATTACAAGTGTGCGTGTTGCAGTCAGGTTCGCATTGCTGGTAGAAATCACCCAACCAAGAGCAGCTTGTGGGGAAAAAGAGGTTTATTTTGGCTTACAGGCTGGAGGGGGAAGCTCCATGATGCCAGGGGAAAATGATGACATCAGCAGAGGGTGTCCATCACTCCCTGGCCCACATAAGGTGGACCATAGCAACGGGAGAGTGTGCCAAACACTGGCATGGCGAAACTGGCCATAACACCCATAAGCCCTGTCCCCAACAATACACTGCCTCCAGGAGGTGTTAATTCCCAAATCTCCTTCAGCTGGAAACCTAGCATTCAGAACACCTAAGTTTATGGGGGACACCTGAATCAAACCACCATAGTGCACCACCATGCTGGCATTTGATATGGGTGCTGGGGATCCAAACTTAGGTCCTCATCCTTCCTCATCCTTGCACCAGACACTTTACCCACTGTGCAATCTTCCCAGCTCCTGCTTCCATATATATATATGTTTCATATATATGTTAGAAAGTTATATGGATACATCATATGTTAATACCATCATTTCCCTCTTCCCTGCCCCCATTCTGCTGAGGTTCCCTCCTCAGTGGGATTGTGGGTATGCATCTATATTTTTAAAGAGTTAGAAACATTAAAAGTTGGAGGAGGTGGAAAACGGAGGACTGAGGAGGTAGCTCTCCTCTTAAAGGGGCTTGCTTGCTAAATTTGCTGGCCAAGGTTCAATTCCCCAGCCACCCACTTAAATCCATATGCAAAAAGTAGCATAAGCATCTTGCCCTCTGCTCTCTTGTAGTGGCAGGAAACCCTGAAATGCGCACACACGCAACTAAATAAAATAAGAAAACATTTAAGACATATACTCTCCTAGGTTTAATCTCTTAGGATATGGGCAGAGTGTCTCACCAATGCTTTAATACCTGAATTCCTGCTTTACTTCACTTTTGTTCTCCTCAGGTCAAGGTCAAACCTTTTTCAACTCACCCTAAATATTTTAAAAAAAATTGTGCTGAAGATGGAATGCAGGACCTCATACGTGTGACACAAGCACTCTAGCACTGAGCTACATCGCCAGCCCTGTGATAGTTAATCTTGCCAACTTGACTAGATTTGGAATCATCTAGGACACACATATCTGGGAGTGTCCGTGAGGGAGTTTCTAGAGAGATTAGCTGGAGAAGGAAGACCCTCTCTGAATGGAGGTGGTGCTATCCTAATGGCCTAGGGCTGAGACTGAATTAAAAGGAGAAACCCAGCTAAGCAATGACAGGGTCCTTTTGTGGCCTTCTGGTCCACCGAGACAGGAGCAAGCAGTCTCCAGCTCCCACAGCCACAGCTACGATCTGCTGCTGGTGCCAAGGCTTCCCTGTCGCGATGGACTGCACCCCTTAAATCACGAACCAGAACAAATCCTTTTTCCTTTAAGTTGCTTCTTGTTTGGTACTTCAGAGACAGCAATGAGAAAAGTCACTAATACACAACCATGAATTTTTTTTTTTTTAACTGAGATGAAACTATCAGACAAATGCACAATCTTAGGTGCAGCTCAGTGCATGCCTGTCTGGGTTACTTTCTCATTGCTGTCCACGTCGGGAGAGAGCCACGGCAGCAGGAGCTTGAGGCAGCTTGTGACATTCAGCCCACAGTGAGGAAGCAGAGGCAGATGAATTCAGGAGCTCATCTCGATTTGCCCTATTTTTTGTTTTTGTTTTCTTTTCTTTTCCTTTCCTTTCCTTTCCTTTCTTTTCTTCGTGTGTGTGTGTGTGTGTGTGTGTGAGAGAGAGAGAGAGAGAGAGACAGAGAGAGAGAGAGAGAGACAGAGAGAGAGAGAGGGAATGGGGGCAAAGAATTGGCATGCCAGGGTCTCCAGCTGCTGCAATTGAACTCCAGATGCGTGCGCCACCTCGTGCACCTGTGCAACCTTGCATCACCTGTGCGTCTGACTTACATGGGACCTGGAGAGCCAATCATGAGTCCTTGGGCTTCACAGCCAAGTGCCTCAACTGCTAAACCATCTCTCTAGTCCTCCATTTGCCCTTTTTATATAGTCCAGCACCCCAGCCCATGGAACGGTGCTGCTGCCCACAGTTAAGGTGAGTCTTCCCACCTTAATTAACCCTCATCTAGATAATCCCTCACGGGCATGCTCTGAGGCTCATTTCTTAGGTCCTGTCAAGTTATCAATAAATATAAACCATCACAATGTCCTCAGTGCCACTGGTTTTGAGAGGGGAGACATTCACCTGTTGCTTAGCATGGGGTCCTTCCAGTGGGTAGGCAAGGCCAGGTGTGTCACCTGAGGCATGCCACCACCTCCATTTGGGGAGAAGCCAGTTCACAAGCAATTGTTATCATCAAAGCCCTCAGCCGGCGGTTGCTGCTTGGGCTTTGGACAACAGTGAGGGGGCTGTGGAGGGGATGATGAGGCCACCTCACCTCCACATCTGGTCCAGTGGCCAGGATGTGGCCCCCACCTCCCACCCGGAGATACCCTGTTCCCCAGCAGTGTGTTTCCACCTTGCCCCAGGGGCCCTGCTGCTCAGGGACACTCACCTGCAAGGGGCTTGCAGCTCCTATGCCTGATCACCCAGCTGGTTCTCTACTCACCGTCAGAGGGAGATTCCCAGAGTAAGCCAGAGCCCTCCCTTGCTTTCCAGAGCTCCCATGGGTTTCCACAGCAAAGAGAATACAATCCCCATGGGCTCTTAACTCAGAAAGTGGAGGTGCCCCTCCCACCTGTTTATCTTCTACTCTGCTCCCCACATCTTTGCCAGTCCATGTTGAATCATCTATTCTCAGGCCCCTTCCCATCACAGTGTCTTTGCATGTCCTGTTCCTACTGTCTGTGTGTCTCAGCAGCTGATGCCTCCAATATCATCCACTGAACATGCAATTTCTCCCTCCAACAAAGGCCTACCCTGACTAACCCTAACCTCATCTAAAGTGATGACTCCTTATTGCTTCTTGAGGTTTCTTGTGTGTGTGTGTGTATGTACACATGTGGTATATGCACATGTGTGTGTGTCCCATGGGCACACATGTGGAGTCCAGAGGAAGGCTCAGCTATTGTCCTCTATTGCTGTCATTAGTTATTTCCTTGAGACAAGACCTCTTGCTAAACCTGAAGCTCTCTGTTTTGGGTTAGACCAGCTTACCAGAAAGCTCCAGTGATTCTTCTATCTCTGCCCCACCTTAGTGCTGGACTACAGGCATGCACTGCTTTTCTATGGGGTGCTGGGGATTGAACTCAGGTCCTCATGGTTGCATAATAAGTGCTTTTACCTACTGAGCCAAATCCTTAGCCATAGATTTGTTTTCTTTTCTATTTTTAATATTTTATTTATTTATTGGTGGGGGGGAGGGAGAGAGAGAGAGAGAGGGCGAGGGAGACAGAGAGAGAGAGAGAATGGGCACACCAGGGTCTCCAGCCACTGCAAACAAACTCCAGATACACGCAACCACCTTGTGCATCTGGCTAATGTGGGTCCTGGGGAATTGAACCAGGGTCCTTTGGCTTTGCAGGCAAACACCTTAACCACTAAACCATCTTCTCCAGCCCTAGATTTGTTTTCTTAATAGCATTTATCACCCTCTGAAGCTGTCTAAATGAATTAATTTCCCTGCTTAATGGTTGTCAACATGGGTTATGAGTACCATGAGCCACAGGGGCTTTACCCCAGCAGCAGAGCAATGTCTGGCAAGTAGTAGATTCTATGTATAATAGAGAATGAATGAATGGATGGATGACGATCATGAGAAGGCAGTGATGGTGGCAGGGAGCAGTGGCAATGGAGGTGACACAGATGGTGAGGAGAAGGAGGAGAGTAGAGAAAGGCTCTAGCGAGAATGACCTTGGTGTATCTGACTGGCTTGCTGGTGGCCTTCCTATCTCAAGGCTGTTCACAGGGCTCAGCTCCCCTGGGCATCCTCAGTCCCCTCCCGCACAAAGCCCCACCCTCCTCTCTGCTTAATATTCAGCTTAAACTTTACCCACCCTGTTCAAACATCTCCGAACCTTCTCATCCACTCTAGATCTCACCAAAAACAAAAATATTTTGGTACTGCAAACTAAAGTAAATATTTGACACCACTTGGCACTTTTTCCGTGCATTACCTAGCAATTTGCTGAGTAAATATTACTGTGCAAACCAACAATCACTTCCTAATAATTCAAATCCAAGTCCAGTGACATGGGAAAAGGTCTCTGTATGTGTGCTTCAGCTCCAGGAACTGGAGTGGAGGGAACTGAGGAGGGCAGGGAGGTCCTGGCCCATTTAGTTTGTGCTTGGGAGAGGGGAAGAAGCTGGAAAGACTGGTATGGGGCTGGGTTGACAGGCACACTTGCTGGGGTCTGGGCATCTGAGCATTCCATAATGGGGCACACATGAGACTCAGATTTGGCCAAGACCTTGTAATTAGAATAGGTGTCAGTCCTGACGTGTGGTCACATGCATGGAGTTGTCAGTCTAATGGGTGCAGTCAGCCACTCACTGCCATGCAACCCTTGATGAGGAGCTGTGCCTCTCTGAGGATCACGTCCTTCTTCCCTGTGATGGGTGTAATGAAAGCCGCAATCCACAGGACTGCTCTGCATGAATGGCTGGAACACAGCGCTCAGCATACAGGTTACTCAGTAAATAATGGCTATTGCTGGATTGGGGTGACTTCCTCTGGGACTCATCTCTGCCCCTGTGCCTCTCCCCTTAAGCTCCGGCTCAGTGCCACCAACTGTACGAGGGTGGTAGGTTCAGATTTTGGCCCATCAGCTCTTTGCTTGGCCTGTGAAGGTGGCTGGCATGGGAGGGAGGAAGAAGGTTGGGGTGACCCATTTGGTGGGACTCTGTAGGGCCAGGTGTGCCAGGAGGGTGCTCACTTCTCTGTGCAGGGAGTCTTAGGGGTACTTTCAGTTGATAGGAAGCCAAGATGGGTGGTTTAGGAAGAGAGCCTCTCTAGCTTAAAGAGTTATGGACAGGTGAGGCTGCGGAGAAGGGGCTGAACTGAGACATTCTGTGTGAACTTCTTCCCTCTGAAACCATACAGGGCTATAAAATTAGGGAGGATGAAAGACATGCACCACCAGCCAGGCAGGTAAGGGTGATGTTGATGCATTGTACACTGGAGAATTATTACTTATATGGGACCACGCTGCCTAAGAAAAGGGCTGTATGTCAGTGTGGCCACTGCGCAAGAAGGAGGAACTGCCCCTGAATCATTGGAGCCTCCTGCCATGTTGTACTACCTTGTGGCCAGTCCTTGGGCTGAAAAAGTCACATCTGTGGTCTGGAGTTAGCCCTCCTCGCAGCATTGGGATGAGGGGCTGTCATAGACCCTGCTTTGCACAAGGAGAAGTTGAGGCCCAAAGAAATCATTGTGCAAGGCTACTAGGCTAGGAAGTGGCTGAGGCAGAATCTAAAGGCAAAACCATGTGAGCCCAGAGTAATTTTCAGTCCAGGAAGCCTCTCTAAGGATACAAACCCAGAGTTCATTAAGCCATCTGAAAATAGGAGATAGAGATTAGAGATGAGGAAGTGTAGTGGTTTGAGTCAGATGTCCCCCATAAACTCATGTGTTTTGAATGCTTGGTCACCAGATGGTGGTAGTTTGTGAGGTGGAGTCTTGCTGGAGGTGGTGTGTTATGGGGGGCAGGCTTAGGGGTGTTATAGCCAGTTTCCCCTTGCCAGAGCTCAATTCACTCTTGTTGCTTTCTGTTACCTGCTATGACAAGAAGTAATGCTCAGTCTCTACACTGCCATCCTTCCCATGTAATCATGAAACTTTCTCTTGAGAGTGTAAACCAAAATAAACCCCTTCTCACAGTGTTGTTTCTGGTCAGGTGTTTTGTTCCAGCAATGTGAAGGAAACTACAACAGGAGGGCTCTGGGTGGTAAACAGGAGCAATTTCTAGAAGCATTCTATGTAGCAAATCATAGTGTCAGCTTGAAGCTTTCAGTGGAATCTGGCTCAGTAGAGCGACCCTGCCTCACTGGAGCCAGTACAGTTAGCCAGGCAGGCCAGAGAGACAGGGAGGGGCACAATCCAGCCAACAGAGGGCTGTACCCTCAGCTCAGACAAGAGGTTGCCTCACAAAGCACTCATGTTATCCTCACGTACGCGCCTTAGAGCAAGGGTATCCAAACTTTTGGCTTCTTTTGGCCACATTGGATGAATTGTCATGGACCACACATTCAATATAAGTAGTATTCACCCTGCAGCCCATGGATTGCAAGAGAACCTATATGCTTATTTTGTATGACAACATGACATTGCCACCTCCAAAGTTCACAGTCAAGAACTGCTGGTTGGGAGATGGCTCAGTGGTTAAGAACCATTAGCACTTAAACATGAGGACCACTCAGGCTGGAGACTGCCACTTTGGGCTCCCCAGAATCCACATTAAAAAGTTTGGTGTGGCCACACGTGTCTGTAACCCCAGTGCCCATGGGGCAAAGACAGATGAGTCACTGGGGCTCACTGATGGTCAGCAGTTCTGGGGTCAAGGGAGAGACGTCAGCTCAAGGAAATACACAGATAAGCAATAAGAGAAGGACACTGGGTGTTCTACTCTGGCCTCCATACACATGTGCATGGGGCATACGCATGTGCAAACACCACACATCACTCACATATACTCTACACACGCACACATGTGTGCGCATACACGCAAAAACAATCACAGAAGTCTCATATTGTAGGTAAATTTATGATGATTTCTGTGTTCAGTGCATTCATAGCTGTCGTGGGCTGCATCCAATCCACAGCCTGTGGTTTGAATACCCCTGCACGTGAGTCCCTGGTAGTGTCCTATGACGGGTTCTATTGACTGACAGCTTGACAGGACCTAGAATCTCCTGTAAAGGATGATTTAGATGAGTTTAGCCTCTGAGCATGGCTGTGAGGGATGGTCTTGCTTAGGTTAATTGAGGTGGGAAAACCCACCTTAACTGTGGGTGGCGCCATTCCATGGGCTTGAGTCCTGGACAGCATAAAAGGAAGAGATTGGCTGAGCACCAGCATTCACCACTCTCTGCTTCTTAGCTGGGCTGAATGTGACCAGCTCAAGCTCCTGCTGCCCTGTCTTCCCCACCATGATGGACTGCAAGCTGAAATAAACCCTTCCTCCCTTAAAATATCTCTTGTAAGGAATTTTGTCCCAGTAATGAGAAGTTGACTAATCCACAGCCCACACCTAGTATTTCCCTCCTCTCAGCTCCACTGTTCCCCTTCTCCAGGTGGGAAAGGTTTGACCAGAGTTCTCATCCCCCAAGGATGGATAAATCCTTAAGGTATGAGTGAGAGGCTCGAGGGGAGTCACTGGTCTTAGGCATGACCTAGCAGTTTCTAGCCAAGAAGTTAGCCCAGACTGCCAGATTGGTTTTGAGACAGACTGCGTACCAGAGTCAGCAGAAATCTTCTGGAAAGTCTTCAAGTGTTGAGCACAGCGAGATTGGGGTGGGGGGTGCACAGCTGAAAACAGCATTCTGTGAGCCAGAAGACTTGTTTCAGCTGCAGCGTGTCATCACTGCATTTCAACAGGCAGTGGGGACAGGAGACGGCAGACTGACTACTGTGGAAAAAAGATGGGTCTCAGCAATTCTCTCCAGTATCAACAGGAAAAGAATAAGGGCATGAATGTGCTTGGTGAAAACATAGGTTGAGTAAAGAGTCAATAAATACAATAAACAACAAAGGTGTAATAAAACAAAGTTGCCCTTTGAACACTGCGTGAAGTTAAGGATGAGCCAGCCAGGTGAAATAATTAGATTTCAAGGATTAAGGGGAAAGACCTTGTAAATATCTAGATAGAAGAGAAGTTATTGCCCATTGGAATAGTTATTAAATGGATGTGGCTATGAATAATAGTGTCTAAAAGAACAAAAAAAGTATTTCTCTTTTATGTGATATTGTAAAGGCCTACAGTTCAAGGTTGGCATAGAACTCTACTCCATGATATGCCTCGGGGCTTTGAGGTATTGAGAACGCAGATTTCATCTGTCTTGGGGCTTTCCCACTTGGCTTGCATGATGATCTTTGTCATAATCAGTCAAGGGGAGGGCAATGAGAAGGGCATGCTTGCGTCTCCTTTCAAATCACCACAGTTCGCATGCGCACACCATTGGTCAGAACTTAGTCACATGACTACTCTGCAAGAGTGGCTGAGAAGTGTAGTTTTTATTCTGAGAGGCTCCAACCTAAGTTTCTGTTATTATTAGAGAAGATGAAGGTTATTAGAGAACTCTCACCCCAAGGCACTGAATCTTGGAATTAAAGATAAAATGAGTTGGTGGGGGTGGGGGAAAGCAAGAAAACAGAAAAACAAAAATTAAACAAACAAACAGAAAAAAAAAAACAATTCTTTCTAGCATCTAGAAAAATTTTAAGCTCTTTGTAAATTAACACTTGGACCAAGGAGGAAATAGAAGCAAAAACTGCAGAAAATATATCAACACACATATTAGGGGAAGTGTAGAAGTGCTCAGAAGAAGAGCCTTAAATATTGTTATAAATACACAAGAAAATTAAATATTGATATAAGAAGTTAGAAAAAAAACAAGAAAACAAATTAAAGCAGAAGCAAGAAACAAATAAAGATGGAAGAAATTATGACTTAAGAATTAGAAAATAAAACTATTTACAGAGGAAAGCACAAAGGAGCAAACACTGGCTAGCTTAATTAAGAAAAGGGCAAGACAGGCTGAGGACACAAGTAAGAAACTGTAAAGGAAGAATGACCATAGGAAAATAAAGTTTGGAATCATGCCAGGTGTGGGGGCACACACCTAGAATCCCAGCATGTGGTAATCTGAGGCAGGAACATCACAATTCCAGACCAGCTCAGCTCCATAATCAGACCCTTTCTCCAAAAAAAAAAATTTTAAGTTAACAATCACGACACTGCTTATCAACTTTGTGTAAGTGTATTGAAAGACTTGGATGAATTTGACAAGTTTTTCTCAAAGTACAAATCTTAATCAGAGCCAATTATGGAAGAGCAGAGAGTTTAAACATTTTATATGTTAAAGTATCTAAAAGCTAATTCTTCCAACAGCACTGGGCCCTG
The DNA here is from genome assembly GCA_036346955.1 of Dipus sagitta. Taxonomy (NCBI): domain Eukaryota; kingdom Metazoa; phylum Chordata; class Mammalia; order Rodentia; family Dipodidae; genus Dipus; species Dipus sagitta. The sequence goes on from CM070770.1 coordinate 139,541,165, forward strand.
GAAATCCTCCCCGGTTCCAATATCAGCTAAATCATTTCAAAGTTTTAAAAGGCAGTATGGGGAAGGCATCTTCCTGGTCATCATAATAAGGCAAATACAGCATTCATCCAAATGTAAGAAAGATTGCATACGAAACAAAGAAACCATAGTCATTTATGAAAAACAAGGTAAATAATTCCAAATAAAATAAATAAATCAAATCTAACAATACAGTGAAATAATACTTTATGAGGAAATGAGGTTTATTTTGTGAATATAAACTTGTTCATTAAGGCAGGTATTGACACAATTCATTATAGTAATAAACCTAAGGAAAAATATTAGGTGATATTCTTTACAGATGTATAAAAGGTAGATAAAAGAAATTCGATGGTCCTTTTTGATAGGAACAGTTAATATAAAACAGGGGCAGGCTGATTCTTTCTTCATATGGTATATATAGCACATTTATCTTGGCACAAAAGTCAACACCATCCATTTAGAGAAAACATTGGAAGCTTTCTCAGTAAAATGAGAATCAGTCTGTTCTCTCACTAGTATTATGCACTGAGTCAAAAGAAAGAAATTAAAGTGGTAAAAAGAATTAGAAATGGAAGTTAATCAATCGTATTTGCAGAAATATGGTCATATGTCCAGAATACATGAGCAAGTCAAATTGAAAATGACTATAAACAGGTGAATTCAACAAGGTAGTGGGGTGTAAATTGGTATGTAGAAGTGAATGGTTTTTGGCTATAAAAACAGCCAGATGAGACCCCATTTATTATTATAGAAGAAAAATCTAGGAATAAATTTATCAGGACATTTGCATAAGTTGTAAGAAAAAAACTTCAGACAACGCCAAAGAATCTGAAGAAGATATGAGCAAATGGAAAACCAGACAGTGCTCTCAGGTGGGAGGACTCAGCACCATAAAAGGGAGTTTCTCCTCAATATTACTCATGAATTTAACGTAATCCCAATTAAAGTACCAAAGTGCTTTTTCAAAAGAAAATGACTAGACACGTTGATTCTATAATTCATACTAAAAACATACAAGTAAAAGTCGAAAAACTGGAGTAGACTTTCCATGAAGAATACTAGCCCTATATAGCAATTGAAAAATCTCATACAAAAACAAGGCTGTCTGCATATTTGTGGGCACCAAGTAAGAACAGACTTACCTACAGGTGAGACAGTGCCATCTGTAACAGAGATGACTCATCTCATGCTACTCTCCATGGCAATTGTTCCACAGTTCCGGTATATCCGAAACATCCTTCGGTCTACACTAAGAATCATAGTTCATCTTCACAGCTCCATACAATGGTCTTACATGGTATCCGCACAGGGATTTCACAGTGCCACACCCCAGGGGCTCCTGCAACTATGTGGACTTCATGATTTACTTCTCTGCACTTTTCATGCTTCCAAAACCAGTACCAGGTTGGCAGCATCTCCAAATTTGTAAATGCAGGGGGGAATAAAACTTGACCTTGTAAAGCAGGATACTCCTTCAGAGTTTTTCTTTCAAGTTGCCTCCTTGCATTCTTATTTTCTTGAGCCTTTCATGGGTGGGTTTCATCCTCAGACATATTTTCTAGTGTCCCAGTGTAAAAGAGTTGGCCCACCCTTTATGGTGGTAATTTCTCTAAACCATTGCAGCTTAAGTAACCTAAAATCAATCTCTGTGACTGTAATTTTAAACTTACTTGTATTTCATTCTGTGATAAACTGGGCATCTTTCATATATTTGTGTCTATACCTTATGCTAAACACACACCGGTCTATTACTTGCAAGTTCAATTTACTCAAATTATAAGGGTATGGTTATAACACAGCCAGCCATTTTACCAAATTTTGTTCCAACAAAGTCCTTTCCTTCCTCTTTGAAACTTCATGAGCCAAGCCTTCACAGTTCACAATTTTCTGGGAGTTTAAAACATTTAAATTCTTCTTTCAATAGTCCATCAAGATCTACTTACATCATTGCAAGGCTTCTCCAACCCAAAGTACAAAATCCTTCAAAAATCCCTCCCTCAAACAAGTTCCAAAAGAAACCAAACCCACATCGCCAGATTCATTGTAGCAACAACCCACTCCTGGTGCCAATTTACTGTTGCAGTTACATTCTTATTGCTGAGACAAACACTGGATCAGAAGCAGCTTATGGGAGGAAAGGGTTTATTTCAGGCTTACTGATTCCAGGGAGAGCTTCATCATAGCACAAAAAGCTTGCTCACTTCATCAAACATCCACAGCAGAGAGGCAGAACCAACACCAGTAAGTACAAACAGCCAGAGCTCAAGTTGGTGCTCAACACACTTAGTTAGGCTTCATTCAGGATTTCCCCCCAGTGACATACTTCTTCCAGAAGGGCTCTGCCTGAGCAGGAATTCCTAAGGCTATGGGGGACATACGTTTACATTCAAACCATCAAAGTGACCAACAGCTCACTGGGTGGGGTGGAGGGTAACCCAGTTCTGATACTGGGATTTACCAGCCAGAGCCTATGGTTTTAGAATTAAGCATTCTTTACTCTTTGCAGGGTGCTTGTGCCTTGGTCACTCCCCACCAACCACTTATTAAGAGTTATACATTTAGTTAGCTAACTAGGAGGAAGGTTTCTATTGTACTGATTCATGCTATCATTAGTTTTGTGTATTTCTCCTCACCCACCTTCCCTTACTTCCATCCCCACAAGACCTTTCCATCCCCTTTATTCTGTTCCTCCACTTGCCTGTCAAGTATTATCTTCTCTCATCCCTTTCCTGTTCCCACTCTCGCCTAGCCACATTCTAGTTACATGTTGTTGTAGTCAACATGTTACGTGTTGCTTTATGTTGCTGGGATGAACAGCCAAACCAGATACCACTTACGGGTGGAAGGGATTTATTTTCAAGCTTACAGATTCAGGAGAAGTTTCATCAAATGGTGGAAGAAGCTGGCTCCCATTCATAAATCCAAGCAGAAAGAGACCACCAAACAGCTAGCACCTCAAGCAAGCACACCAGAGTTCAAAACCTCTCTGCATTACCTTTAGGCTGGAATTCATATCCTTCCCCAGTAACATGCCCACCCCCTCCATAGCAGGAGTCTGACTGCTAGGAGCTAAAGCTGCAAATTCAATTTTAATAAATACCCGAGTCTATGGGGGACATACATTCAAACTACCTCACATGTCAATAATCCTGATACTTATTACCACTTGAAGTCAACTCAAGCTGCCCAAAGTTAAGAACTACATATGACAGAGAACATGCAGCATTTATACTTTTGAGTCTGTGTGAACTTGCTTTATGTATTTTCCAAAGTCCATTCATTTTCTTGCAAACTTTATTATTTCATTTTCTATTACCACTGAGTAGATTTCCATTGTGTATATGTACCAGTGGTAATGTGAATGTATGTTACCACCCCCCCATAGCCTCTGGTATTTTTTGACAAAAGTTAAACTTCCTGCTTAAGTCTCCAGCAGCCTGCTGGAAGGGGTGTGTCACTGGGGGCAGATCTGATTCCAGCCCAGAGGTGTAGAGACAGTGTTTGAGTTCAGGGGTTCATGCTTGGTGCTCGTTTTTGGTGTTTGCTGGCTGTCTGGGTGGTTTCTCTCTGTTCAGATCTGTGAAAGGGAACCGACTTCTTCTGCCACTGATGGAACATACCCTGGATTTGTAAGCTTGAAAAACATTCTTTCCTCCCATAAACTGTGTCTATTTGGAAGTTCGTCCCAGCATCATGCAGCTGACTACAACAGTATTGCTTCTTCATTATCTATTCATCATCAGTTGATGGGTATCTGGGCTGATTCCAATTCATATTCCTATTCTTTGATTCCTATTCTTTGTGAATAGAGCAGGGACAAGCATGGCTGATCAAGTATCTCTGTAGTAAATAGTAGAGTCCCTAGGGCATAGCTGGATCAGATGGAAAATCTATTTTCGGATTTTTGAGGCTTCTCCATAGTGGTTATCATAGTGGCCGCACAAGTTTGCACTCCTACCCGCAGTGGATGAAGGTTCCTTTTTCCCCACACCCTCACCAACATTGGTTGTAGTATGATTTTTGTGATGATTACCACATTAACTGGAGTGAGATAGAATCTCAAAGTCATTTTAATTTGCATTTTCCTAATGCAAATTTCCTATGGCTAAAGATTTTGAACATAGTCTTAGGTGTTTATTAGTCATTTCTACTCCTTCCTTTGTGAACTCTCTGTTTAATTTCCTGCCTCATATTTTGGGTGGGTTAGTTAATTGTTATTGCTTAAGTTTTTGAGTTCTTTGTGTATTCAACTTATTAACCCTGTGTTAGATACATAGTTGGCAAAGATTTGCTCCCATTCTGTGGGTTGTCTATTATCTGTCTATTTATGGATTGTGTATCTGTTAATAGCTTTGTAGTTGCATAGATCCTAATAGCTGAGTGTTTGTCTAATTCCCTGGGCAATTGGGGTCTTATTCAGAAAATCTTTCCCTGTACCTATATCTTGGAGTGATCACCATACTTTTTTTTTCCAGAGTGAGAAAAGAGAATCTAGATTTGTTCTTCTACGTGTGGTTATACAATTTTTCCAGAGCCATTTGTTGAAAATACTGTCTATTCTTCAGTGTGTGTTCTTTGTCTCTTTGTCAAAGATCAGCTTGCTAGAACTTAAACCTGGATCTTCCATTCTATTCCATTGATCTGTGCATCTGTTTTTGGGCCAGTACCATACTGCCTTTATTACTATGACTTTATAGTATGTTTTGAAACCACGTATGGTGATACCATTGATAGTATTCCTTTTGCTGAGGATATTTTTGGCAATCCAAGGCCTTTTATGCTTCCCTAGGAATTTTGAGACATTTTTCCTAAGTCTGTGAAGAATCACTTGAATTTTGATTGGAATTGCATTGATTTTTATAAATTGATTTTGGTAGAATGGACATTTTCACAATATTAATTCTTCTGATCCAGAGCACAGGAGGTCTTTCCATCTTCTCGTGTCTTCCCCCATTTCTTTCTTCAGTGTTTCTATGTTTTCATGGTATAGTTATTTCACTTCATTGGTTAGAATATTCCAAGATATTTAATTTTTGTAGTTGTTGTAAATGGGACTGCTTCCCTGATTTTTTTTCTTGGTGCATTTGTTATTGGCATATATGAAGGCTATAGATTTCTATGTGGTGATTTCATATCCTGCCACTTTGATGAAAGAATTTGTCACCTTTAACAGTTTTTTTGGTAGAGTCTTTTGGGTCACTTATATATAGAATTGTATCATGTGCAAATAGGGCTAGGTTGACTTCTTCTTTTCCAGTTTGTATCCCTTTCATTTCTTCCTCTTGTCTTACTGCTTGAGCTAAGACTTTGAGTACTATGTTGAAAACGAGTAGTGAAATTGGGCACCTCTGTCTTGTTCCAGACCTTAGTGGGGAAGTTTTTCCCCATTTAGTATGATATGGGTCTTAGGTCTGTTATAAATAACCCTTATTATGTTGAGATATGATCTCTCCATCCCTAACCTCTCCAGTGTTTTAATAACGAAGGGATGTCGTATCTTATTGAAGGCCTTTTTTCATCTATTGAAATGATCATGTAATTCCTATAAAGACAATAATTTTGCTTATGTGGTGTATTAAGTTGATTGATTTCCATATATTTAACCATTTCTACATCCTTGGGATGAAGCCTACTTAATCAAGGTAAATGATACTTTTGATGTGTTCTTGGATTCAGTTTGCAAGAATTTTATTGAGAATTTTTGCATCTAAGTTCATCAGGGATATTGGTCTATAATTTTCTTGTTGTGTCTCTGATTTTGGTATTGTTGTAATACTGACTTCATAGAAGGAGTCTGGGAGTATTTCCTTCTTTTCAATCCCATGAAATAACTTGGGGAAAAAAAGTGGTTTTAGTTCTTCAATGCAGGTTTGGTAGAATTTGGCAGTGCATTCATCTGGAACCAGACTTATTTTTGTTGGGTGGCTTTTAATTACTTTTGAAATCTTATTTGATGTTTTAGTTCTATTCAGGTAAGTTATCTCTTCTATGTTTAGTTTTGGTAAGAGTAATAAGGGCAAGGAATTCATCCATTTCTTCCAGATTTTCCTATTTTGTGGAATGTAGACTTTTGTAATAGGTCCAGATGATTCTCCCAATTTCATTGGTATAACCAATTTCATGGGTTGTAATGTCTCCCTTTTCATTTCTAATCTTGCTAATTTGATTCTTCTCTCTTTTTTGACCAATTTGGACAAAGATTTATCAATCTTGTTTACTTGTTTGAAGAACCAGCTGTTTGTTTCATCATTTGAATTTTATTTAGTTTCCAATTCCTTGATTTCTGCTCTGATCTTGATTATTTCTTTCATTTCAGTATTTTTGATTTTGGATTATTCTTGTTTTTCTAAAGCCTTCAGATGGATAGCTAAGTTAATAATTGAGACCTGACTATTTTTGTAATGTAGGCATTTAGTGCTTTAAACTTTCCTCTTAGCACTGCCTTCATTGTGTTCCACGAGTTTTAGTACACTTAGTTTTCATTTTCATTCAGATCTAGGTATTTTCTGATTTCTTCAATGACTTATTCACTGTTTAATAGTGAGTTGTTCAGTCTCTAGGAGTTGTGTATTTTCTGTTGTTTCTATTGTTGATTTCTAGCTTTACTGCATTATAGTCATATATAATACAGAGAGCTATGTCAATTTTCTTGAATTTGTGGAGACTTGATTTATGCCCTAATATATGACCTATTTTAGATAAGGGTCTATGAGCTCCTGAGAAGAATGAGTATTCTGTAGAGTCAGTGGAATGTTTTGTAGATGTTTGTTTAGTCCATTTGATCTATGGTGTTGTTTAGTTCCATTATTATTTTCTTGTTTAGATGATCTGTCTATTGATGGCAATGGGGTATTAAAGCCTCCTACTATTATTATATTGGGATTTATTTCTGATTTAATGCCTAGTAGATATTGCTTTATGAAATTTTGTGCATCTGGGCTAGAGAGATGGCTTATTGGTTAAGGCACTTGCCTATGAAGCCTGAGGTCCCAGGTTTGATTCCCCAGTACCCACATGAGCCAGTTGCACAAGGTGGCACATGCATCTGGAGTTCATTACAGTGGCTAGAAGTCCTGGCATGCCCATTCTCTCTATCTCTGCTTGCCTTTCTCTCTTTCAAATAAATAAAATAAGTAAATAAAATTTTTAATTTTTTAAAAAAAATTAGTGCATCTGTGTTCAGTGCATATGCTTATGGTTGTAATATCTTCTTGTTGATTTGGTCCCTTAATGAGTATGGGTCTTCTTTATTTCTTTTGATTCAAAGTCTATTTTATCCATATTATTATAGCCATACCTGCTTGTTTCTAATTTCCATTTGCTTGGAATATATTTTATGTCCTAAAGGTTGTGGTCACCCTAAGGTGGTGTCTATCTTTATGGTAAGTTGGGTTTCTTAGACAGCAAATGGTTGGATCCAGTTTTCTGATTCAGCCTGTTAACCTGTGTTGATTCCCTTCCATTTCATATAGCTGTTTGTTCATGGCCTCATTAAGTTTTTTCAACATGCTTTTTATTATTTATTTTGGGATTCTGTTAGGAGTTTTGTTTATGCTTTCACTGGAGGCTTCCACTATGAGACTAGGCATTCTTGATGAGGATTTCTTGGCTTGGTGTCTTGTGTTACTCGTTTTGCATTTGGGTTTGCCCATCCTGAGATAGTTGTCTTACTAAGATTGCAGCAATAGTAGCCCTTGTGTAGCCTGTGTTGAGTGGCCTGGTCAGTATGTTTTAAAGTTATTTTAAAAATATTTTTATTTTTATTTACTTATTTGAAAGAGAAGATGCAGATAGAGAGAGAATGGGCATGCTTGGGCTTTCAGCTTCTTCAAACAAACTCCAGATGCATGTGCCACCTTGTGTATCTGGCTTATATGAGTCTTGGGGAATCAAACCTGGGTCCTTTGGCTTTGTAGGCAAATGCCTTAACTGCTAAACCATCTCTACAGCCCCTGGTCATCTTTGATTAAGGTGGGATGGAGGTCTTTCTGCACATTTGGGCTTGGTGCACTTGAATCTGAGCAGGGTCCTTCTTGTGTGTGCACACTCAAGGCAGATCTTGATAAGACCCTGGGAGACCTTGCCTACACAGTGTCCAGATTGATCTAGAAGACCCACATCTAGGTATATGTCCAAAATAATTGAAATAGTATCTCCAAAAGGTATTTAAGCACCCATGTTCTTAATAGTGTTTTCCATAAGAGTCAGGACTAGATGCAGTTCTATACATCTACAGATAGTTGGATAAACAAAACATGTCATTTACATGCAAAAGAATGATACTCAGCCTTAATATCAAAATAAATGCTGATACATGTTGCAACATGGATGAGCCTTGAGGACATTGTGCTAAGTAAAATCATACCAGTCACAAAATAATAATTTTGTGCAATATCACATAGTACATGATTTTACTCACATGAGATATCACATACAGTCTAATTCAGGGGCTGGGGACTTGGCTTGGTGGAAAAATTGCTTGTCATGCAAGCAGGAAGATCACTGTTAGAAGCCCCAGGACCCACATAAACGTCAGGTTCGTATGGAAGTCTACCTATATATAATCTCAGTGCTCAAGAGGTAGAGACAGGCGATCTCCCAGGCAAGCTGGCTAGCTGGCTGGACTAGCCAAATTGTCACATCTCAGGTTCAAGTGAGAGATTCAGCTTCAGTGAGTATGGTTGAAAGAATTGAGGGAGTAAGCTTTTTAAAAAAAATTTTATTGCTAACTTCCATAATTATAGACAACAAACCATGATAATTCCCTTCTCCTTCCTGCTTTCCCCTTCACAAATCCACTCTCCAGCCCCTCCTCCTCTCAATTAGTCTCTCTTTTATTTTGATGTCATATCTTTTCCTCCTATTATAGGGGTCTTGTGTAGGTAGTACAAGTCATTGTGAGGTCGGGGATATCCAGGCCATTTTGTGTCTGGAAGATTGCATTGTAAGCAGTCCTACCCTTCCTTTGGCTCTTACATTCTTCCTGCCACCTCTTCTGCAATGGACCCTGAGCCTTGGAATGTGTGACATAGATGTTTCAGTGCTGAGTACTCCTCTGTCACTTCTCAGCATTATGGTGCCTTTTGGGTCATCCCAGTGGTCAGTGCCATCTGAAAAGTGAAACTTCTGTAACCAAAAGTGAGAGTAGCATTAATTTACAGGTATGAATGTTAAGAAAAGAGCTTACAGGGCAGTTTGATGACAATAATATATGCATTTAGTCAGATCATAGCAGGCATTACACTCCGAGGGCTAATAACCTCCCCTGCTATAGTCTTTTGACTAGATTTTCAGTACTAGGTATGTATTCCCTCCCATGGAGTGGGCCTCAAGTCCAATTAGAGAGTGGTTGGTTTCCCCTATAACAGACATGCCACTATTGTACCTCTTGGCTCATTTGGCCTGGCTGGACAAACTTAAGGCTTGAAATGCCCACTGTTGTTTATCACAACTTTTCTCTCCCATAAAGGCTACATGCACCATAGCTTTTTCCAGGTTTCTGTCAGCTGATCTACAGGGAAGAGATTTTCAGCTCAGCTCCAGAAAGATTTCTCAGTGATCTTTCAGCACAAGCATGAGGAATCTTCAACAATCAGGTCTTACCATCTATTTCTGGTGGGAAACCAAGGGCCTCTGCAGTGGCCTGTAATGTTTTGGGGGGATCAAGTACCTACCTGGCCAGTCATTCACTGGAAGGTATCCCATCCCTGGAACTGAAATTTTTCTACAATTTCATGGTGACTGGGTGCACTATTATCAAAATGTAGGTTTACATATGGCTTATTCATAGCATCTGAAATTTTGATTAACCCTCCTCCCACTCTTTACTCAATCTATTCCTCTGGCCTCACTTAGCCTATTCTACCCTTCGCAATCTGTCCATCTACTTACATATATACAATACCATCCCATTTACTCCTCCCCTCTCCTTCCTCCTTTATAGCCTTTTTCTAGCTTACTGGCCTCTGCTACCAATTTTTATTCCAACTAACATACAAGTCTAAGCATTTATAGCTAGGGTCCACATATGAGAGAGAACATGCAATGTTTGGCTTTCTGGGCCTGGGTTACCTCACTTAGTATAATCCTTTCCAGATCCATCCATTTCCCTGCAAATCCATAATTTTATTTTTCTTTACCGCTGAGTAGAACTCCATTGTATAAATGTACCACATCTTCATTATCCATTCATCACCTGAGGGACATCTATACTGGTTCCATTTCCTAACTATTATGAATAGAGTGGCAATAAACATAGATTTGCAAGTATCTCTAAGGTAGTGAGACAAGTCTTTAGGATATACAGCTAGGAGTAGTATAGCTGGGTCATATAGTAATTCTACTTTTAGCTCTCTCAGAACCTCCACACTGATCTCCAGTTTATATTCCCACCAACAGTGTACAGAGGTTCCTCTTTTTCTACATCCTTGCCAGCATTTAATGTCATTTGTTTTCTTAATGATAGCCATTCTGACAGGAGTGAAGTGGAATCTCAAAGTAGTTTTAATTTGCATTTCCTTGATGGCTAAGGTTGTAGAACATCTTCTTAGATGTTTGTATGCCATCTGTATTTCTTTCTTTCTTTCTTTTTTGTTTTTTGGTTTTTTTTTTGAGGTAGGGTCTCACTCTGGCTCAGGCTGACCTGGAATTAACTATGTAGTTTCAGGGTGGCCTCGAATTCATGGCAATCCTCCTACCTCTCCCTCCCAAGTGCTGGGATTAAAGGCGTACGCCACCACTCCTGGCTTGCCATCTGTATTTCTTATTTTGAAAACTCTCTTTATTTCCATAGCCTATTTTAATTGGGTTGTTTGTTATTTAGTTTTTTGAGTACTTTGTACATCCTGGATATTAGTCCTCTGTCAGATGTATACCTGGCAAAAATTTTCTCCCATTAGGTAGGTTGCCTCTTTGCTTTATTTTATCTTTTGCTGTATATAAGCTTTGTAATTTCATGAGATCCCAGTGGCTGATTAGTGGTTTTATTTTCTGAGCAACTGGGGTTATATTCAGAAAGTCATTGCCTATGCCAATATGTTGAAGTATTTCCCCTATTTGGTTTGTAACTTCCTTACTTTCTTCCTTCCTTCCTTCCTTCCTTTCTTCCTTTCTCTCTTTTCTTTCTTTCTTTCTTTCTTTCTTTCTTTCTTTCTTTCTTTCTTTCTTTCTTTCTTTTTTTGTTCTGTCTTTGTCTGGTTTTAGTATCAGAACAATGCTGGCTTCATAGAAGGAGTTTGGTAGTATTCCTTCCTTTTTTATTTTATGGAAAAGTTTAAGAAGCATTGGTGTTAGTTCTTCCATGAAAGTCTGGTAAAATTCAACAGTGAATCCATCTGGGCCTGGACTTTTTAATTGGGTGATTTTTTTGTTATAACTGTTTTGATCTCCATACTTGTTATAGGTAGGTTTAAATGGTTTATTTCATCTTGATTTAATTTGGGTTGGTCATATAAATCTAGGAAACCATTCATTTCTTTCAGATTTTCAAACTTAGTGGAGTATATGTTCTTAAAGTATATGCTTATGATTTTTTGAATTTCATTGGTATTTGTTGTAATGGTGTATTTTTCATCTCAAATTTTATTAATTTATGTCTCTTCTCTTCTTCTTTGGTCAGATTTGCTAAGGGTTTATCAATCTTGTTTATCCTTTCAAAGAACTAATTCTGTTCCATTGATTCTTTGTATTTTTTGTTTCTATTTCATTAATTTCTGCCCTAATCTTTATTATTTCTTCCCATCTTCTGATTTTTGGTATGACTTGTTCTTCTTTTTCCAAGGCCTTAAGGTGAAGCATTAAGTTTTTTACTTGTCACCTTCCTGATTTATTATTTATTTATGAGAGAGAAAGAGATATAAAGGTAGATGGCGAGGGAGAATGAGGATATATTTAAAAATACAAGGCCCGCTGCCATTCCATAAAATTTTGAGATCCTTTTTTTCTATGTCTGTGAAGAATCATACTGGAATTTCATTGGTATTGCATTAAATCTATATATTGCTTTTGGTAGAATTGCCATTTTCACAATATTAATTTTATCTATCTAGGAGCATGGGAGGTCTTTCCATTTTCTCAAGTCCTCCTCAATTTATTTTTTGAGGTTTTCTTTTTAAAATGTTTTCATTATATAGGTCTTTCACATCCTTAGTTAGTGTTATTCCAAAGTATTTAATTTTTGTTGCTATTCAAAATGGGACCACCTTGCTGATTTCTTTCTCTATATATTTGTCCTTTGCACATAGAAAGGGTACTGATTTTTGTGTATTGATTTTGTATCCTGCCATTTTAATGGAATTAATCACCTTTAGGAGTTGTGAGATGGAGACTTTGGGTCACTATATATAGGATCATATCATATACAAATAGGGCTAACTTGACTCCCTCCTTTCCAATTTGTATCCCTTTTATTTCTTTTGCCTGTCTTATTGCTTGGGCTAAGACTTCTAGTATTATGTTGAAGAGCAGTGGTGAGAATGGGCACCCCTGTCTTGTTCCCAGTCTAAAATGGAACTGCTTGAGTCTTTCCCCATTAAGCATTATTTGGGCTTTATGTGCTTTACACATAATCTTTATTGTGTTGTGATGTAAACTCTCCATGCCTATTTTGTTCAGTGTTTTTTTTTTTTTTTTTCTTTGAGGTAGGATTTCACTCTAGGTCAGACTGACCTGGAATTCACTATGAGACTTCAGGGTGGCCTCAAAATCATGGCAATCCCTCTACCTCTGCCTCCCAAGTTCTGGGATTAAAGGCGTGTGCCACCATGACCAGCTCTTTTCAGTGTTTCGATTATGAAGTGGTGTTGTGTTTTGTCAAAGGCCTTCTCTGTATCAATTGAAATGATCATGTGGTTCTTATGGTTAAGTTTATTTATGTGGTATATTACTTTGACTGATTTCTGTATGTTGAACCATCCCCGTATCCCTGGGATGAAGCCTAGTTGATCAAGGTGGATAATGCTTTTGATATGTTCTTGAATTTGTTTTGCAAGGATTTTGTTCAGGACCTTTGCATCTAAATTCATCAGGGATATAGGCCTATAGTTTTCTTTTCTTGTTGTATCTCTGTCTAGTTTTGGTATTAGGGTGATTCTAGCTTCATAAAAGGAGTTGGGAAGTATTTCCTGCTCTCTGATTATGCAAGGCAATTTGAGAAAAATTGGTTTCAGTTCTTCAATGATGGTTTGATAGAATTCGGCTGAGAAGCTATCTGGTCCTGGACTTTTCTTTTTGGGGAGGTGTGATGGTTAAGGTATTGTCAACTTGATCTGTTTAGTAATCCACAGAAATCCCTTTTGGGTGGGTCTCCAACGTTGCTTCCAGGAAGGATTAACTGAAGGAGGAAGTCCTTCCCCCAGAGTGAGCCCCTTTCCCAGAGTGGGCGGCCCCTCTCAGAGGGGGACTTTACATAAGGAAGCTGTAGGTGAAAGAGCTCCTTCCTTCCACTTGGCTGCCAGAGCTGCTTGCTGCCTTCCAGTGTGGATTGAAGTCCAGTGCAGACTGAAGACCAGCATCAACTAAAGACCTACATGGATTGAAAACCAGCGGCTCTTTAGGAAGCCTCCAGGCCTTCAGTGCCAGATTGGGACTGCTGAGGCATCTAGTCACATGGACTGAGCACCTACCGGGTTCCTTGCTTCTTGGACCTGCAACTGCTATTGGACTACTGTTAGCTAATGCAATAAATTCCCTTTTAAATATAATTCATTCTAGCGGTTCTGTTCCTCTAGAGAAACTTGACTAATACAGGAGGGTTTTGATTACCTTTTTAATCTCCACAAATGTGATAGGTTTGTTTAGGAGATTAATCTGCCCTGACTTTAGTTTTGGTAGGTGTTATGTGACTAGTAATTCATCTATTTCTTCCAAATTATGCAATTTGTGAAGTAGAGGTTTTGGAAGTATGTCTTCATTATTCTTCTAATTTCATTGATATCTGTTGTGACCTCTCCTTTTTCATTTCTGATTTTGTTAATTTGAAACTTCTCTCTCTCTCTCTCTCTCTCTCTCTCTCTCTCTTTTGCTTGATCAAATTGGCCAGGGGTTTATAATCTTGTTCACTTGTTTCAAAGAACCAGGTCTTCATTTCATCAATTAAAAAAAAATTGTTTCCTAGTTTCCAATTCATTAATTTCTGCTCTAATCTTGATTATTTCTTTCCATCTGGAACTCTTAGGGTTGGATTCTTCTTATTTCCCAATACCTTACGTGGACAGTTAATTTGAGATCTCTGTCTTTGTAATGAAGGCCTTTCATGCTATGAATTTTCCCCTTAGGACTGCCTTCATTGTGTTCTATAAGTTTTAGTAAGCTGTGTTTTCATTGTCATTCAATTCTAGAAATTTTACTTTTTCTTTTTGATTTCTTTCACAACCCATTCATTGTTTAAAAGTATGTTGTTCAGTCTCCAGGAGCTGGTGGAGTTCCTGATGTGTATCTTGTTGATTTCTAGCTTTAAAGCATTGGTATCTGACATGATGAAGGAAGTCGCTTCAATTTTTCTGAATTTATGGAGGCATGCTTTATGGCCTAATATATGGTCTATTTTGGAGAAGGTTCCATGGGCTGCTGAGAAGAATGTGTATTTTGTAGAATTGGGGTGGAAACTTCTGCAGATGTCTGTTAGGTCTAGTTGATCTATGGCACTGTTAAGCTCTATTATTTCCCTGTTGATTTTCTGCTCTTATGATCTGTTTATTGATGATAGTGGAGTATTGAAGTCTCCAACTCTGATGGTGTTTGTGTTGATTTTTGTTTTGTTACCAAGTAGGTTTTGTTTTATAAATTGTGGTATACTTGTGTTTGATGCATATATATTTATGATTGTGATGTGCCCGTATTGGATCATTCCCTTGATGTGTAAGAAGTAACCTTCTTTGTCCTTTTTGATTACTTTTGGTTTGAAGTTTATTTCATCAGATATTAACATAGCAATACCTGCTTGTTTCTTATTTCCATTTGCTTGGCATATCATTTTCCAGCCTTTCACCCTGAGGAAGTGTCTGTCTTTAGTTGTGAGGTGGGTTTCTTGAAAGCAGCAGATAGAAGGGTCCATGTTTTTGATCCACCCTATTAACTTATGTCTTTTGATGGGTGAGTTAAGACCATTAATATTTAAGGTTATTACTGTGAGGTTCGATTTAATCCATGCCATGATGAGGTGTTTTATGGGGCTTGATGCTTCCTTGTGTTTTGTAACTTTTTGCATCTGATCTGTTTGGTTATTGTGATCTTCTTCTTGCTGTCTCTTGAGATTGGTTGTTTGATTCTTCTGTGTGGAATATTCCCTGAATTATTCTCTGTAGGTATAGCTTTGTGTTCATATAATCATAGAGTTGACTTTTTTCATGGAAAGTTTTTCTTTCACCATCTATTGTGAGGGATACTTTCACTGGGCACAGTAGCTTGGGTTTGAAGCCATAGTTTTAGACTTTGAAGTCTAAGTTCCATTCTAGGTCCTTTGGATTTCAGGGTTTCCATTTAGAAATGTGAGGTAATTTTGATGGGATTGTCTTTGTATGTAGTGAGCTGTTTCTCTCTTGCTGCTTTTAGCACTCTCTCTTTGTTTTCATTAAGAGTTTTGTAAAACTATGATGTACCTTGGACAGTTTCTTCTTTGGTCCTGTCTATTTGGTGTTCTGTGACCTTCTTGTATCTGGATGGGCTTCTTTTTTGAGAGATTGGGAAAATTTTCTTCAGTAATTTTGTTGAATATGTTCTCTATGCCTCTGACTTGGATTTCCTCTCCTTCTGGTATACCCATGATCCAGATGTTTGGTCATTTTGGGGTGTACCACAGTTCCCCTGTGTTCTGTTCACTTGATTTTTTGAACTTAGCAAAGATTTTGGCCTCCTAATCAATGTCTTCTGTCTTGTCTTTCAATTCAGAGGTTCTGCCTTCCACATGATTAACTCTGTTACAGAGGGATTCTAGAGATGACTTAGTGGTTAAGGCATTTGCTTGCAAAGCATAAGGACCAAGGTTCGATTCTTTAGATCCTACATAAGCCAGATGCACAAGGTGTCACATGTGTCTGGAGTTTGTTTGAAGTGGCTAGAGGCCCTTGCATGCCCATTCTCTTCCTCTCTCTCTCTTTCTGTCTCTCTCCTCCTCCTCTCTGTCTCTGTCTCAAATGAAAATTAATTAAAAAGCCAGACCTAGTGGCACGTGCTTTTAATCCCAGCACTTGGGAGGCAGAGGTAGGAGGATCACTATGAGTTTAAGTCCCCACTGAGTTCCTACCTCAAAAAAAAACCCCAAAATAAATAAATAAAAGCTCTATTTGATCTTTTGTCTGTTGTGTTATTTTGCATCATGTTCAGCTCTTTTTTAAAAAAATTTATTTGAGAGTGACAGATAGACAGAGAGAGAAAGAGGCAGATAGATAGAGAGAGAATGGAAGACCAGGACCTCCAGCCACTGCAAACAAACTCCAGATGCATGTGTCACCTTGTACATCTGGCTTATGTGGGTCCTGGGGAATTGAGGCTTGAACTGGGTCCTTAGGCTTCACAAGCAAGCACTTAACCACTAACCATCTTTCCAGCCCTCCATCTCTTTTTTGAGGTATGATTTCAGTTCAAGGTCTAATTTTCTTGATGTTTCTTGGAATTCATTCTTGCATTTGATCAAGTCTTTATTAAGCTTAATTAACTGGTTATTGAGATCTTCCATTTGTTGACTCACTTCTGCATATTACTGTGTTCTCATTTCTGAAATTGGGTATGTAACTTATGAGTTTTAATCTTTTCTTTTTCCCCTTCGTTTCTTATTGTTTTTTTTTAAAAAAACATTATTTATTTGAGAAAGAGAGAAAAACTTATCTATATGGAAAAAGAGAGAGAGAGAGAATGGGCATGCCAGTGCTTCCAGCCACTGCAAAGGAACTCCAGAGGCATGTACCACCTTGTACATCTGCTTTATATGGGTACTGGGAAATTGAACCTGGGTCCTTAGGCTTTGCAGGCAAGTGCCTTAACCACTAAGCAATCTCTCCAGCCCTTTCTTATTTTTTAAAGTATGTGTGTGTGTGTGTGTGTGTGTGTGTTTGCGTGTGTGTGCATGCACATGTGTGGATGTGCATATGTGTGTGTGTATGCCCTAGCACACATGTGCAGGTCTGAGGGTCACTACAGGGTGTCTGTCCCCTCCTTCCACTTTGCTTGACACACGGTCTCTCTTGTTTTATGTTTTTGCCCTTTGTGTGCCCCCAAGCTTCCAGATTGTTCTGACTCCACCTCTCATTTCTATGGATGCGTTGGGGTTACAGATGGACATGCCACTGTGCATTGGACTTTATGTGCATGCTGGAGAATTGAACTTAGGCTGGCCAGCCTACAAGCATGTGCCTATAACTGCTGAGCAATCTCCCCAGTATCCTCTTAATTCTTCAAAGACAGGGTCTCACTCTGTAGTTGAGACTGGCTTCAAACTAATGGCAATCCTCCTGCCTCAACCTCCCAAGTGTTCAGTGACAGACATGCACCACCATGCCCAGCTCCTCTATTCCTTTTAAGAGCTCCTGAATTACCATACATCATTTATTGACTGCTTTTCCACTGAGGACAGGAATTTTGGGGAGGGGGTTGTTTGTTTTGGTTTTAGTTTTTGAGACAATATTTCATTCTGTAACTAAGGCTGGTTTAAAACTCATTCTAGTTTAGACTGGCCTTGGACACATGGCATGGGCTGGGAAGATTTTCTCAGTGGTTAAAGGCAATTGCTTGCGAAGCCTGATGGTCTGGATTTAATTCCCCAGTACTCATGGAAAGCCACACACACTAAATGGCATGTATACCAGGAGTTCATTTGCAGTGGTAGGCTGTCCTCATGCACCCATTCTTCCCCCTCCTCTCAAATAAATAAATAAACAAACAATATTTTTTAAAATTCTGGAACCTATGGCGCTTGTCCTAAGCCTCCCAAACACTAGGATTAAAGGTACTGGCTTTTAATTTCTTTTTTATCTAATATACATCTAAGTCTTACCCTCTGAGTACTATTTTAGCTACATTCCACACATTTTGGTATGAACCATTTGAATGATCTGTAATTATTCTTTCTTTGATCCATAAGTTATATACAAGTGTACACTAACATGGAATTTTTACTGCTGTCTTTTATTAATGCTAATTTAATTGCATTGTGTGGTCAGAAAGAATGATCTGTATGCTAACAACCCTTGGGAATTATTGAGATTTGCTTTATTACATTGCATTCATCAAGTTTTGTAAACATGTCTTATGTGCTTGACAAGAATGGAGTTGTAGGTTTGGAGGGAACCACAAAGGGGGCCCACCACTTTGTATCATGTCACATGAAGGCTGCAGACAGTCAACATTCCAGCCTTGTCAGCGCTGACCTGGGTCCCCTGATCGATGACGTGTTTTCCAGTTATCCTCTGTGTAGCTCCTGCTGTCTCCTGTTTTCCACACTCCCCTTTGAGAAGGATGCCACTGTTGGGGTGCACACTCCAGGAGGGGAGAGCACTAAGCTTTGCTCCTATCAGCGGGTTGTCTGCACAAATGATTTAGACTTTTACATGGGAGATTTTTCTCTACCCCTCCATTTGTTTATTACCTCAATAAATTGTATCACATGGAATCATGGATGTTTTATATTTGGGGTTATAATCTACTACTCCTTAATTTTGTTGCTGAAGGTGTTTCAGCTTTGGCTGCTAAAAGCTTATTCACCTAGCTCCTGTGTTCCTTTGACATGACACGCATGTTCACACGTGTGCATGTGTGTACATATGTGCTCTGTACTTTCCTACATTCTGACACTGTAGAATGCTCTGGGGTTCTTTCCTGTATTTTCTTCAAAAAACCTAGAATCATCCATTTTTTCTCATGGACTCCTTGTGATTTATATTAGAGAATGGGATACAATAGAAGCTTAGATTTAAAATTATAACATTGGGTGCTGGGGAGGTGGCTCAGTGGTTAAGGGTGCTTGCTTGCAAAGTCTGCTGGCCCAGTTTCAGTTCCCTAGTGCCCACATAAAGCCGGTTGCACATGCACCTGGAGTTCTTGCAGTGGCAAGAAGCCCTGTTGCTCCCATGCTCTCTCTCTCCCTCATCCTCTCTTTCTCTCTCACACAAATAAAAAAATTTTAATTCTTAACATTGGTACTTGATTTAAAAATAGCAATGCATATCAATGAGAATGACTACCTCCTTCAGAATATTAAGTGTTTTAACCCTGAATAACTGTCTAGACTTACGTAATATATTTGCCCAGTATTTTAGTCCCATCTTGTACCTGTACTTCCAAAATCCATTGCTATTACTGATTTGTATAATCCAAAATGTAAAAATATTCCTTTGCCCATCATCTGCTCTCATTTGTTTTTTTTTTTTTTCAAGGTAGGGTTCCACTCTAGCTCAGGCTGACCTAGAATTCACTCTGTAGTCTCAGGCTGGCCTTGAACTCACAGCGATCCTCCTACCTCTGCCTCCCGAGTACAGGGATTAAAGGCGTGCGCCACCATGCCTGGCTTCATTTGGGTTTTAAGTATCTCCTTAAGGCCCATGTGTTAAAGGCCTGGACCCCAGAGTGGCAATATTTTGAGGTGGTGGAATCTTGTAGCGACAAGGTGTGGTGGGAGGTCTGTAGGTCATAAGCATATGCCTTTGGAGGGTATTGTGGGGCCTCAGCTCTCTCTTTGCTCCCTGGCCATGAGGTGAGTGATTTTGCCCCACCCTGTACATGTTCCTACCACAAAGTGCATCTCATCATGAGCATGAAGAAGTGAGTCCAAATAGCCAGACTGGAGCCTCCTAAACTGTGCCAAATAAAATCTTTTTTATAAGTTTATTATCTCAGGTATTGGGGCTGAAGAGATGGCTCAGCTATTAAAGGCACTTACTTTCAAAGCCCAGTTCCCCAGTACCCATGTAAAGCCAGATACACAAAGTGGCATATTGTCTGGAGTTCATTCGCAGTGACAAGAGGCC
Organism: Dipus sagitta; assembly: GCA_036346955.1. Classification (NCBI taxonomy): domain Eukaryota; kingdom Metazoa; phylum Chordata; class Mammalia; order Rodentia; family Dipodidae; genus Dipus; species Dipus sagitta. The sequence goes on from CM070770.1 coordinate 139,561,141, forward strand.
TTGACATGCTAATGTTTGTTTCTCTCTCTCTCTCTCAAATAAAAAAGTTTAAAAAGAAAGAAATCTACGATACCATTGATCTTTCTCTGATGCTGTATGGGCATAGGCTTCCTCAGTCCACCTTCCCTGGGCAGCTGAGAGGACAGTCAGTCTACTCACTTGCCTCTTTGGTTTTCAGTTCTCACTGCATTTCTTGCTCCTTGAAATTCCCTGTACTCTTCTATAAGCCCGAGTATTCATTACCATGTACTACACATTTCTAGATGTTTGTGGCAGGAAGATGATGGGGGGGGGCTATCTGACCCACAGTACTAGTCACAAAGCTAAATAAACCTGCAAAGGATAGCACCAAAACGAAGCCTCCAGGCTAATCTCATTTACAAATATAGATGCCAACATCTTAAATAAAAGATTAGCAAATTGAATCCCACAATATATTAAATGAATATTCCACAATGACCAGGTAGGGCGTATTATTGGAAAGCAAGGACAGTTCTATTTTCAGAGCTCTATTAATATAATTCATCATATTAATAGGCCAAAAGGGAGAAACCATGGATGATAAAAAGGCATTTGGTAACATTCAGCATCCATTTCATAGAAAAACCTCTCATGGCAAAATAAAAATAGATTCTTCATTAGCATGATAAGAAAGGTTCACAGAAAACACCCATCCTTGAAGGGGCAGCCAGTGCCACAAGGGAACTTTCTGAAGTTAGAGAGGGACTCTCCGTTCGTGCTCACTCAAGTTGAGAGTGCAGCCCTCCTCCTTACTTCCCTGGCTCAGTGAGCACAACATTCCATTCACTGTGAGATGTTTTGTGTTCCAAACACACACTTTGGCCCCAGAGAGACAAAAAAAAAAAAAAATAAATAAAAAAGCATAACTATGCTGGACAAGTGGCTGGCCCTTGCTGAGCTTGGGGCCCCAGTTTCTTCATTTGTGATATAGGGCTAAGATTCTCTGTCATGGGGCAGCAAACGTGAAGCCACTAGCCACCAGCACGTCACAGGGCTCAGAATATATTAGTAACCTAGCCTGTCCTTCCATACTCATTTCTCCTTTTGCCGCCTCCACATCTGTCGTAGACAGCTTCACATTGCTGAGATCAACCTCCAGACCAGATACAGTTTTTGGAGGAAGGGAATTTATTTGAAGCTTACAGATCCAGGGGAAGTTCCATAATGGCAGAAGATGCTGTCCCCGCCCCCTCTCACAGGTCCATGCACAGAGAAAAATACCACCACCAGCCCCACAAGCAAGCACAATCTAGGAACCTCAGCAGAGCTCAAGCACTCTCCATATCTTTGGCTGGAATTCCAGATCTGCCCCCACACCTTAGGGCTGGACCCTACAATCCACCCGTATTGACATCAAATTAGAAGCTTAAATAAAACTCCTGAATCTATTGGGGGACATCTATTGGGGGATATCACATCATCTCTCCATCTCTGAGATTCCCTTTTTTTGATACTTTCATGACTCCAATCTTGGCCATTTCAGTCTTCTTGCTCCAACAATGCTGTAGTTGGGATAATGGGGGACTAAGATCTCCAACTTAGCATTCAAAGTTCACAAGGAAATTGCATAGGGTCTGATGGAGAGGCAGACCCGAGGACCTTGCTGGGGCTTCCTGACCCATGTAGGGAACAGGGCAGTGAATCCAGAAATGACAGGAAAGCTCTGGAACCATGAGTCCCTTCTGGGCTACTGGTCCCATGGTGGGACCAGTGAGGAGGTGGTAGAGCGGGGAATGGGCATCAGCTGGAAAAGAGGCTCTGGCTCCTCTGGCCTTTTGCCAGCCCTTCCTACTTCTGGGTTCCCTCCTCTGGGGGCAGAGTCTGGGGTCACCAATGCCCAGTTGCTCAGATGAGAACAAAAGCCAGACCTTAGCCTCCACCTTCAGGGGCTCTGCTGATGACCTCACCAATACCCTGTCTTCCCTCCCACTGGCCATTGAGTTCCTGCCATTTTACTAAAATTCCTAAATGTCCCTCCCACCTACAAATCTCCCTGAGCTTCTGCTGCCTGCTCCTCCTCACTCTCTGCCCAGTCCTCCCCAAGTTTCACCCGCTCCTCCCCACACCTTATCTGTTGTTCCTTTCCTGCCCAGTGATCCTTGATCACTCAGAGTCACCATTTTGTCCTTGCCCTGCAGGGCAGGGACATACCCGGGATGCCTGGTCAGTGTACTAACCAATGAGGCTTCTATTTCCTGAGTCCTGATGCTTGACGCGGAGTCAGGTAGCTTGCTGCCTCTAGAGGGACGACTCTTCCCAGGGGGCGGCTCAGCTGACTCTCAGAGATGGCCAACAACTGCCTCGGAGCGTACCTGTCACCTGCAAAGCAGTCTTCCTAGAGCCCTTGTAACTGCCTCCTCTTCAATCAAGCTCCAGCTCCCCTGGCTCCCATGCCCTTCCCCGATCCCTCGAGGACAGCTATGGGCAGTGCCAACACCCAGCTGTTGTCACCCTATCTGTCACTCCTAAGCCCGCTTCCCTGGACTCCCAGTTCCTTCTGTGGAGATTTCTTGGAACCCTTTATGCAATGTCTCCTCACCCACTCTGCTTCCTCACTGACCCTGATGCCCTCGCTCCTGGGCCTCTGTGGGCTCCACAAACTGTCCTTTCAATGGTGACCATACCCTGATCTGTTGGCCTCTTCACGCCTGGAGTGAAATAAAACCTACATTTGAAAACAGGAGAATCCTGCACACAGTAGCTCAGGGGTCCAGCCTGCAGGGGTCTTTACATCCCTGCAGCTGCCCCTTTAGGGATACTCAGCCACCATGGAAGCTAAGGAAACGTTGGCAAGGTTGAGACCAGCGCTGTAATGTTTTGCCCCACAAGTGATGCACACATTTTATGTTGAGCCCATTGGTAGAACCTAATCACAAGGTGACTTGGGGGTGTGGCGTTCTAGGCTGCTCAGTAGATAGGCTTGGGAGATGGAAAATCGCTCCAAGTTTCTCTCACACCTTCCCTTCTGTGGGTGGGGGGCATGAGAAGCATTTCCCATTTGGGATGTCCCCCTCTGATGCTCACTCCAGACTGCTGGCTGGGAGGAGCCACGTCATCTGTTGGAGGTTTCTGGATGCAGGGGCCGGTGGCTGGGGCTGGCTGGAGCAGGATGTGAACTCTTGGTCAGCTCCTTCAGACCAAATAAACCAGCTTATCTGGAACTTAAAAAAAGAATTAAAAAGAGAGCGAGAGAGAAAGGCAGACAAACAAGCAACTCCAATCCCAACCAGGCAGACACAAATAGCGACTTTTAATTATATAATCTGCTTTTGATGAATTTATTTCTGACAGTTTTATAGGTTGACGAGAGAGTGCATTTTAGATGCAAAAAAACCCATTATTCATTCCAGACTCTTTGAGCATAAAAATTGTCAAATGATTTTAATACAGTTTTAAGTTTTATGTTTATTGTCAAGGAAAAAAAAAGTCCATAGCAATTACCAAGTCACATGCCCCTTAAATCTTTATGTTTCTGACAGCAAGAACAATAAAATATGTTTTTGCCCAAACCTTTTACTGTTCAGATTGACATGGCTTCTGCGACAGCTGCTTTTCTTCCATCGGAGCCCCGTTTATGAGAATGCTGACTTTGACCCTCTTCCTCCATGGGTAGGGGGGCGCAGGAGAGGAGACCCTGCTGCTCCATGGCACAGATTCATAATAGGATGGTCAGACCCCAACATTTGGGCCTGCTTTGGACGTAGGGGACAAGCAGGTGGCCAAATGTACACTTTTATACTATCTTTGGGACGTCTTGTTGATAGGGGCCCTAGGTGGGTAGCGATCCCCCTTATGTGCCCCTGGCCATAGGTGACTCAATCAGATGACCACAGAGAAGGCTACTCACCAGACGCAGGAGCTGCTTTTACAAGTAGATCTTGAGAGGTTTCTGAGCAAGGAACCCATTGCTCTTTGCAGTCCCAGCAAGTGGGAATGGGTAGAAAATACCAGAGAGAGAGAGAGAGAGAGAGAGAGAAAGAGGGAGAGAGAGAGGAAAAGGAGACCAGGGACCCAGGAGAGGCGAATTGTCATGTAAAGGACCATGGCATCTTGGCATAGGGCAAGCTCTACTAGTGGCTTCTGGATGCACTGCGGAACATCTCTCTGATGGTCCCCATTGAAGGCCCCAACAGCTTCAGGATTCACTTCTTGCCTGGCCAAGATGTTTCTAGAAGTGACCTCTGGCTCACTAGGTGTGGTCCTAGTTCAATGTCACAGGCAAAAGTGAAGTCCGCAGCTGAGGGGCACAGCAGGCGCAGTGAGAGATGGACGAGCACTTTCTGCCCGGAGCAGTGAAAGCCTCATACCTGAGCAGGTCTGAGAACCCAGTGGAAAGACGACTCATCCCTCAGGGAACCCAGGCCCCCCAGGCATGGTACTGGATGCAGTGGCACCAGGCAGGTAGCCAGGGTGTAGCCATCCTTTCCTTCCAGTGCTGAGCCATGGCCAGAGAGCCTGGAGAGGAGGCTGTCGTGGAGTCACACACCAGGGCAGGGCTGAATAGTGGTGAGCCCACAGCGGGCAGGAGCGGTGGTCCACACGGCCTTTCCCCCGCTGCCTGGGAGAACTCCTTCTCACCTTCAGGGTCTGTCCCACAGCCTTTCTGAGTTTCTCTGTCCTGCCCAGGCGTGTGCTCCTATGACACCCTCACTGCAAATTTTAGTAAGAATAGTCACAACTTCTGCTGATTTTCAGTGCTTCTCTTTTCCTTTAGGTTCTTAGTTCTACAGGGTCCAAGTCCTGATCTGGGGCTGGAAAGACAGCTCAGTGATTAAAGACACGCTTGCAAAGCCTGCCAGCCAGGTTTGATTCCCAAGCCACCCATGTAAGCCTTTTGAAAAACAACAGCAACAAAAAAGTGGCACAGCCATCTGATGTCTGTTTTCAGTGGCAAGAGGCCATGGAGCACCCCCACCCCTTCACACAGCAGTTGGTTTGAACCAGATGTCCCCCATAAACTCATGCATTTCCAGTGCTTGGTCCCCAGCCGGTGGCAATTTTTGTAGCTGGAGCCTTGCTGGAGGAGGTGTGCTGCTAGGGGTGTGCTTAGGGGCATTATAGTCTAGTTTCTCCCTTGTCAGAGATCAGCTCACTCTCGTGCTGCTTTCTGCCAGCTGTTGTGGCAAGAAGTGGTGTCCAGCCTCTGCTCTGCCGTCTTCCCCTGCTTCAGTGGAGCTTCCCCTCAAGACTGTAAGCCAAAATAAAACTCTTCCTCCCATCAGCGGTTTCTCAGCAGGTGTTTTGTCACAGTAACTTGACGCTAACAACACACACACACACACACACACACACACACACACACAAATAAATAAATTAAATAAATACAGTTTAGAAGTCCTGGTCTGATTTGCTTACTGCTTTATCCAAAAGACAGCATGGCACTCAGCAGACAGATGATCTCATTAAATTTTGCATGTATGTATGCATGTATGTAAGTAATGGAATGGGTGGATGGCTGGCTGGATGTGTGACTGGAAGGAATGGATGGACAGATAGATGGATAGAATGTATGTGTGTATGGAATGCATGGATGAATGGCTTAATTGAAGGAAGGGAGGAGAAAGGGAAGGAAGGAGGGAAAGAGGAAGGTAGGAAGAAAGGTGGGAAGGAAAGAAGGAAGGAGATCAAATAGGCTTCACTTCTCAAGGTGCTTCAACAAACCCAAGTTCCTTTCTTCCTACATTCCTCCCTTACAAGTAGACATGGCCATTCGACTATCTGGGTAATCAAACACGGATGGAAGTGGAAGCTTCCAGGGCTGATCTATGCAGTCCTTGAAGAGAAAACTGTCGAGTGCTGGGGGACAGCAAAGCCACATGTCGGAAGGCATCTGGACTGCTGAAGGCTGTGTTGAGCCTAGCCGAGCGCTGCCCATGCCATGGGCCTCTGTCCCCTGCAGGTGGAGCAGCAGAGACAAGGCCATCTGAACTCTGAAGTCACATGGTATGTTCCAGTCCTGACTTGACTATGTCTCCGGGCTGTCACTTGCCACTGGCCAGCCTCCCTGGGGCATGCCACCATCACAGAACTGAGGTGTGGAGGACTGAGCAGAGCGCCTGGCACCCGGGAGCACTATGTGAAAAGGAGTCATCATCGTAATTATTATTTTTCTCGAGTCCTGCTGTCTCCGTTTCAGGAGGTCCTGCGCTGAGAGCCTTTTGTCTCCTTCCATTTCCCAGCCAGACGGCCCCATTTTTCTCCCAGTTTCCAGGGTCTGTGAGCGCCCAGTGCCTATTACACAAACCCCAATGCATCTTTGAAGCAAGCAGCTAATTATGTTCCAGGAAGTTATAGATCTGGAGTTTCCCAGGTGCCAGCGGCAATCGCTGGCTCTGGCTCTCATTTCAAAGAACAGCCTTCCCCGGCCTGACGGAGACTGTAATTGGGAACCCCTTCTTGGCCCCAGGGGCCTGTGGGGGCCATGTCCTCTGCGCCTCGGGAGTTCACTGTCCCTTTACCTTCTTTCCCGCCTCCCAGCCTTTGCATGTCCCTGACACCCTCTGGCAGTTCGTGGCAGGGGTGGGGAGCTGGCTGTTGTGGGCTGGGGAGGGAGAGGCAGAGCAGGATCTGAGTCCAGGGCCAATGGGAATTTTCCCTCCCTTCTGAGAAAGACCTGGTTGGTCCTTCATTATACAAGTAGCTTTCTCTCTTTCTCTCCCTCCCCCCCTCTGTCTCTCTCTTGTGTGTGTGTGTGTGTGTGTGTGTGTGTACATTTATAGCATCTATGATGTATACTGTGGCATGTATGTGATATGTGTATGTATGGTGTATACATGTGCGTGTGCAGATATGCATGACTCGTGTACAGGTATACGGACGGAGGTTCGAGTAGAAAGAACATCAGGTGTCCTCTGTCACTCTTTGTTGTTGTTTTTCAAGGCAGGGTCTCACTGTAGCTTAGGCTGACCTGGAATTCACTGTGTAGTCTCAGGGTGGCCTCGAACTCACCGTGGTCTTCCTACCTCTGCCTCCCAAGTGCTGGGATTAAAGGCGTGTGTCACCACTCCCGGCTCTCTGTCACTCTTTTTTAGCATTGTCTCCTTGAGAGATGGAGTCTCTCACTTAACCCAGGTCTGCCATTTCAGTCAGCTTGGTCTACCAATGAGCCCCACTGATCCTCTTGCCTCCGTCCTGCACAGGACTGGGTTCTAGGCATGCATGACCATGCCTGGCTTTTTTCACATGAGTGCTGGGGATTGAACTCAGGCCCTTTAAGGCTCTCATACTTGTGCAGCAAGCACTCATGCTCACTGAGCCATCTCCCCATCCTCATCCCCATGTGCTGAATGACGGAGCATCTTGTGTTCCCTTAGTGGATAAAGGATTGCACCCACTTTCCACCCCGGTGCCTTTCAGCCCGGGCCAGCTCAGCTCATCTCTGTGTCCACTGCAGCTAGATAAACATCCCTCCAAGGGATGTCACCAAGGAAGCAGCTTGCTCTGCTTACAGTGGCATTCCACAATGCACTGCAGAGCCAGGAACCAGAGGGGAGGTAGTGAAGTGACCAAGGCATATCCCATTCACTGTTGCACCCCCTCCCTCCAGAATGAGAGCTCCATTTTTAAAAAAGCATTTCTATTTATTAATTTTTGTTTGCGTGCGTGAGAGAGGAGAGAGAATAGGCACACCAGGGCTGTCACTGCACTCAAAATCCAGACACATGCCCCGCTGTGTGCATCTGGCTTTATTTGGATACTGGGTAAACGAACCCAGACCAGCAGGCTATGTAAGACAGTGCCTTTAACTGCTGAGCCAGCTCTTCAGCCCCCAAAGTGAGTACCTCTTAAATCAGCACCTGGCTGGCTTTCGCCTAGTCCAGGCCCCACCACAGTGAGACCTCCCACCTCCCGGGAGATGAGTGTCCTCACACGGCAGCCTTGCTGAGGCTGCTGATGGCATCGGCTGAGGACACAAGCCAAGGCTGTCCCACTTGGTCCTTAGCATGTGGCCTGTCATACAGTGGATGCCCCACAAGCACTGCTCCCAACTGTCAAGATGCAAGTTAGCGATGATGGCAGTCCAGTGCTGAGCTGGACTCCAAACAGCTGGTGGGTGCCATCAACGGAAGGGCTGTTTGAATGTGACATCCTCTGCTGACAAGGTCATGAGCACTGGAGTGAATCCCTCAAGCAGGTACAGGTGACAAGATCCGGGTGTCTAGGTGGAACCCGAATCCAGCATGGGCCTATGCTGTGACATGTCCTGAGAAGACAGCCAACGCACTCCCGAATCTAGACAGACACCGTGCTGGGAACCCCTACATCATCACTCAGTGGAGCTCTTGCTTTATTTTACTATTTTATTTGTTCATTTTTGTGTGTGCATTATGTGTAGTGAATGACGGTGGTGGTGGTGTGTGTGCAGATGGATGTGCCCTTGCACACACATGCAGAGGCCAAAGGAGAATGTTGGGTGGACATCCTCCCCATCACTCTTTTGCTTGTTTTCTTGAGACAGTCTCTCACTGAACCTAGAGCTGCCTTTTTTTTTTTTTTTTTTGTCAGACTGGCTGATCAGAAGCCCCAGAGATTCTCCAGTCTCTACTCCCCACAGGATTGGACTTATAAGAGTACATGGCCATGCCCAGCTGTGTATGTGGGTGTTGGGGGATTGAACTCAGGGCAAATCAGATCCTCTCAGTCCCTCATACTTGCATGGCAGGAGCTCTTAATGCTGAGCCATCTTCCCAAGCCTAAAAGTCATTTCTGCAGCATGAATAGCCCACATTATTTTTCCTTCTGTCCATTCTGCATATGTGTTGGATCATTTGACCTTAATAGGCAGAGTCTAGACCAAAGAAGGTGATAGTCCTAATAATTTCTGACTAGTTGGAATTGACCCGGAGCAGTCTCTCATCAGGGATCCTGACTTTACAAAATACGTTGACAATTCTGAGAGAGCTCAGAGCCACCCCATGCAAAGGTAACAATGACAATGAAGACCGTGGGGATTTTGCACAGGGTTTCAATTAAGTATGCTGCCTTCAATTAAGCATGTGCTTCAATTCATTTCATGAAGTGTTAAAATGAATGGTGAGAGGGAAGCTCCCCAGCCCTGGCTTGGCTTGAGCTGGGGACTCCCCACCTGGCTGCCGAGTGGGCTACTGCTAGGTTTTGAACCCCTTCATGAGAAGTAAGCAAATGAAAATGGGACTCCATGCTGAGAGACAGCTGCAGGGCTGGATTCACTTTAAAACGCTTGCAGATGCAGGACTGGGAGCTCCCTGAGTCATTGTATGCATTACAACTGCATGGCTGTGACCAAACCCCAACAGAAACAACTGAAGGTGGGGAGGATTTATTTTGGCTCATGGATTCAGAGGGTTCAGACCATGGTCACTTGCTGTGTTTCTGGACTCATTGGGAGGCAAAGGATCCTTGTGGGGGAGGAGCACCCCCATGGCTGACTGGAAGCAGAGCAGGAAATACAGGAAGGTGCTAAGACACACCCCGTACATCTACTTCTCCACCTAGGCCCCACCTCCCTCTTTTCACCACCTCCTGCTAAAATGCCACCGTATTATGAATCCAGTAAGGGATTAATCCATTTGTTACATCAGAGCTTTGAGGATCCAGCCACTTCTCAAAAGCCATTCATCTGGCAACCAAGCCCCTAGTACACGACCCTTTTGGAGGGAGACACTTCATATCTGAATCATAATGGTCATCTCCTTGTCTACACACCTGGCCATCTGCCTACCCAACCATCCACCCACCTACCCACTCATCTATCCATCCATCTGCCCATCCATCAATCATCCATTATCCATCCGTCAACCCACTCACCCAGTCACCCAGCCACCTACCCAACCATCCATCATCTATCCATCCACCCATTCACATACCCACTAACCCACTCATCTATCCATTTTCCCATTTATCCACCTATCCATCCATCCACCTCTACATCTATCCATCCACCTGCTGACCCATCATCCACCCATCCACCCATCGATTATTCCACCCATCCTTGTATTCATCTACCCATGTGTTCACCCACCCATTTATCATCCATTCTTTTATCTGTCTGCAATCTACCTATCCACACAGTAGTTATTGAGTCCTAGCCTTATGCAAGGCACCATGCTGGTGGAACAGTGGCAAACACGTTCTTGTTCCTAACAGGCTTTCATTCCAAGGGAATTAAAAATAGTGAAAGTGAATGGGCCTTTCAGCAGAAGAAGCAACTCCAGGAAGGATTCAAGGAGGATTCTTCTGTGGCCTGGAGCTGAGCTATTCCCTTCAACAATGGGCCAGGTTTTGTCAACCAGTTCACTGAAAGAAACGTGATGCAGGGTGAATTTCAATCTGCCTCCTGCTCCAACTCGATTGTAGGCATGCTAAGGTCACCTGGAACCCAAAACTTCTTACACAGGGATGGCACAGGAAAAGTTAGGTGACTGAAGAAGTCGGAGGAAGTCTGGATGGGTAGACAGGGTGCATGGACTAAGAGATGAACCACAGGCCAAAGCCAGAAGGCCTGTTGCCACAGGGGTGGGTTGGGAACTACCACTCAGAGCCCCCTCTGTCCCTAGCCAGGCACGGGGTGTCTCTTCAGTGCTATGGGTCTGTGAGTCCAGCTTTGGCCCGACTGCCCTGTTGGATATCATTATCTGTGACCCAGATGGGCCATCAGGTGGACAGAGCTCAGAGCTGTGTAGGTGGCAATGCCAGTTGCCACGCTCAGTGGGTCTGCAGTGCCTCTAACGATGCGGCCTGCCCCTTTCTAATGGGAAGATCGATCTCGATGGAGAAGCTGGGATCAATAGAGGAGTTGATTAGTTCTGCGTTCTCGCTGCCATCCATTTCCAGCGTGACGGTGTCATGGAAAGGACACACAGGCCCAGGTTCAGAAGCTGTGATGATTTCTGCACATGCTTGCAGCCAATTACTTTCCCCTCTCTGGGCCTCAGCTGTTGGACCTTGAAAATGGGGCTATTCCTGCTGCCTTGGGAGGTTGTTCTGAGAGTCCTTGAATGCTGGCACTGGGATTGACAGACAGGGAGTATGGATACAGTGGGCCAAGTTCTTTATGTCCCTCTTGATGACAAGCTTTTAGGTCCCTAGGAAGGCTGAGATGGGACTGAAGCCATTCTGCCTCACATCAGTGTCTGGGTACCTTGGCTTCAGATGTGGGCATCACAGCTTTGCAAGCCTATGGGACAGGAGGGTGAGCTTGCATGGGCACATGCTGGAGGATTCTTGCTCACTCTGGAGAATGTGGAGTCAGGTACTTTGGGGTCCTGCATATACCCCTGAACAATTTAAGATCTGGTTACAAGCTCATCCCCAGGATGAGGAACTAAGGACAGGAGCTTCCATGCCGTGCAGCAGCACGGGGAGTCCTGGGAGAGTCTGCACTGCCCACAACTTTATGATGCTCTTGACCTTTAACTCCGCCACCTAGAGAGAACCACCCGTGATGGCAGTCCTCCATCCCCGTTTCCCATAATAATGAGCATAATCTTAAAAACAGCCATCTCTGGGGTGGGGGAGATGACTCAGTGGAAAAAAGCACTTGCTGCATATGTGTGAGTACCTGAGTTTGGATCCCCAGATCCCATGTAAAATCAGGAAGCTGTGATGGTGAGATGGGAGGCAGAGACAGGACAATTTCCCATAAGGTCACAGACCAGCTAGCCTGGCAAATGGAGCAGTGAACAAGCAGACTCAGGGGTCTAGAGAGATGACTTAGCAGTTAAGGCGCTTGCCTGCAAAGCCAAAGGACCCAGGTTCAATTCCCCAGGACCCATGTAAGCCAGATGCACAAGGTGGCACATGCATCTGGAGCTCATTTTCAGTGGCTGGAGGCCCTGGCATGCCATGTATTCTCATTCTCTCTTTCTGTGACTCTTTCTCTCTTTCTATCTCTCTTTCTCTCTCTCAGATAAATAAAATTTTTTTAAAAACAATGTGTCTCAAATGAGGTAGAAGGCAAGTTGACCTCTTACCTCCACATATCTGCTATGTGATATTTGTACACCTGTTCACCACTACCACCACCATCACCATCATCACCAAAAAAAAAAAAAACTCTTGTTTTTCCTTGGTCATCTGGAGAGTCATCAGGTGAATGCTTCCTGGGTCTGCCAGCCCTCCAACAGCGGGATTCCACGGAAGCCCCCAGAGTGGTCCATTGTGAGTAGGCCCATGAGCTTCAACCACAGGTGCCCAGGAGTTGGAGTCACAGGGCCCACTGCAGGGTTCACATGGGCTTTGAAACCCAGCAACAAAGTTTTCTAAGGCTTGCTGGGATGCTGGGGGTCCCTGACAGGCTGATTGTCCCCAGTGCAGGGGCCACAGAGAATCAGCTCTTGTTTGAACCCTTGTGAGCCTGTCTGCCAAGTAGGAAAAGAGACTCAGAGAGGCACCTTACTTGCTCAAGGTCACACAGCAGTGCAGGCAAGAATCATCCAGGGTTTCCTGAGTGGTCGGTCTGTGCCCTGACCCTCTGTTGGCAGCTAGGATGAGAGAGCTTCACTTTGCTCTTAGTTAGGCATGACCTTGACAGGGTCTGTTCAGCAGTGAATGAACCATGAGAGGTGCAGTGCTTTAGTAAGGGGGGGAGGGGGGCAGTTGGCTAATGGTAAGAGTGGAGGGTGGTTCTGGGGCCTATATGCTCCATTGCTAAAAGAAGAAGAATTGATAATGATGATAAAAGTTAAAGTTATCAGCCAGGTGTAGTGGCGCATGCCTTTAATCCCAGCACTTGGGAGGCAGAGGTAGGAGGATCGCCATGAGTTTGAGGCCACCCTGAGACTGCATAGTGAATCCAAGGTCAGCCTGGGCCAGAGTGAGACCCTACCTCGAAAAAAAAAAAAAAGTTAAAGTTATCGGTTCTTGGTACACATGGCCTCTGCTTTGCTGAGGGTGCTTGACAGGGTCCCGCATTCCCTGCCAGAAGCTGTGATTTCACGTGTACACTCACAAGTTCACTTCATCCACTCATCCTCACACTGTAGACTCACATGCTTACACACTCCCTCGCACCTTCCCCAGCCTGTGCCCACCAGGTTCCTGCTGTTCATTTCCTGCCTTCCTCTTTCTGCCTGGCAGACCATTCTTCTTTCTCTTTTCTTCCTCTTCAATCCCCACGCCCCTTTCTTTGTGTCTTTCTCTCTTCATGTCTTTTTTTTCCTCCCCCAGTTTCCTGCCCTAGCCTGCTGCACTATCCTGGGCCCAAGTCCTGTGCATCCCCCCTCTCCCCCTCCCCCACTCCCCTCGGGGACTCTCCCTGCCTGGGTAGGTGCCCTGGCCTGGGACCTCCGCCAGCCCCTCCCCGGGCTGGGAAAGGTGCTTCAGTGCTGCCCGCCGAGTCTGCGTGGTGTGCCGGTGATTTCATCCGCCTTTGGATATGCTCAAATTGCACATCAAAAGGATAATGCATCTTTAAGCTGTTACAACGACTTCTCAATTTTTCATTTCCTGTCAGGGTGGGAGCTGCAGGGGGGCAGGGCGGCTGCCGAGCCTGTCTCCTGCCAGCCAAGTGTCTGCCTGGATTTGAGCAGTAAGAAACCCAGGGGTGATAAATCGCTATTTCTAAGTAAATTTCATGCATTTGCCCTTTGGTTAAAGTCTCCCCTCTCAGCACTTTCCCTGTGCACACAGCCCGACTAATAACGCGCCGTGCAAGCTCTCTCCGCTGTGACAACTGATTGCACTTTGAAGTAATAATGGCTGATTTAATAATTGGTATAATTTTTCACTAGTACCTGAATGTCATCGACGCACAAAATAAGCTACCTGGACCCACGGCTGCAGCTCTTTTCCCTTCTTCAGGAAATCAATAATGCATTAAACCTCCCAACCTAGGACCCTGAGAGGCCAGGTCCTGCGGAGGCTGTAACGGGAAGAGGCTAGGGCCATCCCATGGTGCCTTGAGAGTGGGAAGGCTGGAGAGGGAACTTTGGGATTCCTGAGCCCATTCTGGCTGGAAGAGCAAAGACAGAGCCATGACTCCCAGCCCACCATCCAGGTTCCATCTCAGTGGCTCCCTCCTCTACCCTTGAAGGTGCTGGAGAGACAGAAGGACTAGAAACACCGACAAGGGATGATGACCCATTCCCCAGTGGCAGATGCTACACTCACCAACCACGTGGGCTGTGTCTGTGTGCACACGCACTCGCATGGAAATCCTCAACTTCATTATTATGAGTGGGGCCATGGACTGTGTTGGGAACAGAGTGGATAGCAAGACTCATGGGGTCCCTGTCCTCAAGGGGCTTACGGTCCCTTAAACCACATGTGAGCAAGTGTGTACTACGAAGATGTGTGGTTATCTAGGTCTGTGGTGGGCCTTCCCCCTGTTGGCTTTGAGAGGCATGTCACTTGTTGAGGTCAGACTCTTACACCCCATAGAGTTAGAAAGTGAAAAAGAGACCCTGCCTTCTTAGCATGGAGATGGTCCACCCCTCCCCGTGGCTCCTTCTCTGTCATTGGCACCTTCCTGCCACTTGCTTGGATGAAACACTCCCCATGCATAGAAAGGACACAGACATTGCAGACACATCTGGATCCCATCCTTGGGCCTATCACAATCCAGGTGCCCACTGTCACATCTAAAAAGAGAGATGGCTCAGAGGTTAAGGAACTTGCCTGGAAAGCCTAACAACCTGGGTTTGATTCCTTAGTACCCATGTAAAGCCAGATGCACAAAGTGACACATCTGTCTGGAGCTCGTTTGCTAGAGGCCCTGTCATGTCCATTTTATCTGTCTGTCTCTCTTCTCTCTATCTCTCTCTGCTTGCAAATAAATACATAAAATATTTTTTTTTAAAAAAAGAAGAACCCCAGGTTCTCAGGTCCTATGAAGATGCAAGATGATGGATATACCATCTTTAGCCTGCATGTAGACATTAGCTCCTAACACTCTTTCCCCCACTCCATGTGTCCTGGACGATCAAGAGTTTTTTGTTTGTTTGTTTTATTTGGTTTTTCAAGGTAGGGTCTCACTCTGGCACAGGCTGACATGGAAGTCATTATGTAGTCTCAGAGTGGCCTTAAACCCACAGCGATCCTCCTACCTCTTCCTCCCAAGTGCTGGGATCAAAGATGTGTGCCACTATGCCTGCCTCAGAAGTGTTTTTTTAAAATATATTTTTATTTACTTATTTTCAAGGAAAGAGAGAGAGAAAGACAGAGACAGAGAGAGAGAGAGAGAGAAAATACCAGGGCCTCCTACCATTGTAAATAAACTCCAGATGCATGCACCACTTTGTGCATCTGGATTTGTGTGGGTACTGGGGAATTGAACTGAGGTCATTAGGCTTTGCAGGCAAGTGCCTTAACCACTAAGCCATCTCTCCAGCTTCAGAAGTGTGTTTTATTGGAGTCTGGGGTTTGGTGACTGAAACCAGGGCTCATAGCAACTGCGCAGTAAAATCTGCTTGCTGTATGGATGTATTCTGGTACACAGTGTTTAGAGATGCCTAAGAGCTTCAGTCATGCCCAACTTTGGGATGACTTTGAGCTTGTCTCCCACCCACTGTGCAGTTTTCCAGGCACCAAAGGCCAGGAGGGTCCTGTGAGGCCTGGACAAGCCACCTCCCCAAGCCCTCTCCCCTCCCGCCCTCTGCTGTCTGGCTGTGAACCGGGAAATCGATTTCAACTTCATCTCATCTCCAGATCAAACATCTTAAGTGAGATTATTCACGGCCCTCCATTGTTTCTAACTCATTTCCTATTTTCCAGTTGAAGAACCCTGCCAGAAGCACTCTGCGGCAGAGATTAAAACAATTTCGGAAGCAGGCACCCAATTCTTCTCTTTGGATGGTAAGCAAATTGGATGTCTGTGAGAAGCAGGCAAATTTTATTATGAACACATAGTTTGCTACTTAACTATCCTTAAGACCTGGGGTGCTGAGAGTTCTCAGCAGGAGGGCTCCGGAGGGGGCAAGATGAAGAGCGGAAGGGAAGGAGAAACAGACCCCCAACCGGGCCTCGGCCTCCCGAGTCATGGTGGGAAGCTAGATGTCAGACCCTCATCAGAGGTGCAGGCAAACACAGTTCCTGGTCCCGTGGGACAAAGGCAACCTACCCTTGCTGTGCCTGACTAGGACCAGGCTTGGCTGTTCAAGTGCTTTTATTATTTTTATCTCTGAATCATCCCAGAATACTTGGCAAACAAAAATTGCTCTGACCTGTTTGTGGATGAGGACCAAGACTCAGAGAAGGGAAAGAACTTGGCTGAGCTCTCACAGCAAGTGGACAGTGCTTCAGGAATAGATGGACCCTTAGTCACCATTAGAGGAGGCGGACGATGGAAACAGCTGTGGCTCGTGCCCTCTCCCTCTATCCCCCGGGGTGGCAGAAGAGGAGGCAGTTCTGGAGGACAGCCCCTTGTCCCAGCCAAATATGTCCTAGACGAGCCCATAGCCAACCGATCTCCGAACCTGAGATAAAACAAGAGAAGCCACGCCAACCCTTGACGCGCACAGCTGAGACCAGAGGACTCACCCAGCTGGCCAATAGGAACATCTCATTGTTTGAAATGATTGTAAGTGACTGAGTTGGGGTGGCTTGTTATGCAGTACAACTAGCTGATACAGTCATCCACGTGAGCCTACGGGACTGGGGACAGAATCCTAGATTCTCTACAGGGATTCCCCCAAGCCCATACTGAATATCTATTGGCTACTTGTATAGATTGATGAAGGTATGGGCGTGTCATCTTCTATCCTAGTGCCTCCCCTGACTGCTCAGCCCAGTGGCCACCTCTCCCATTAGACTCCATATGCCATGTCCGCTGCCCAGGATTCTGGGCTCAATCCAATGAGATACTCAGTTACTTTCCAATTTGTAGATGAAGTAAGGAAGGCTCAGTAGCCTGGCCTATAAACAGAAGGAGGCAGAAGGGCAGAATCCGGGATTGCCCTTCTGTCCTCCTAACTACCTGTTAGCTAAAAGCTGTTGCCCAGGGCCTGTGTGAGGATGAGCATGACAGAGACCCCCCCACCCCCAGAGCCCAGAGCTTCTTGATGGCGGCATTGCTCAGACCATGTTCCTCCCATTTTAGAGACCCCCAGGCTGATCAGAAGGCACATTCAAGTCTTCAGAAGGCCCATCCAAACTAGACCTGCTCAGACCTGATCATACCACTCCCATGGGAAAGGCCTCTTTCCTTCCCAGGCCTCATCTTCCAAATGCATACAGTGGCCTGAGACCTGCCTGTGGCATCTGGCCACGAGCTCAGCATGATAGAGTCTCCTGGGCTTTGCAGGCTTGGACAGTATAACTGAGTGGGAGGGCCAAGCCCAGAATGCACATAGCTGGAGGCCACAAGACATGACACATAGGAACAGGGACAGAAGATGTTTATGGGGACCCTTGCCAAGACAGGGTGCTGTTCTGAGCCCTGTTACGTAGCTGGGAACGCTGGGGTGGCAGCTACCCATCTCTCTCTCTGTGTCCATCTTCACAGGCTGTCCTGGGCCTCTGGCTGGCCACTGAGCTCAGATTTCTTCACTTTGCAGTGGTTTCAGCTTCTGAACTGGCCGGTTCCTAGGAGTCTCCTAACCCTCCTCAGCTGCTCAGCTAGACACGGGGAATGAGTCCCTGGGGCTTCGCATGAGCTGCCTAGCTTGGTGACACCCTAGTGGGTTCTAGGCCTCAGCTGGGTGGATACTGCGCAGGGCTGGCTGGAGAAGGCTCAGCTGGAGCACGCGCTTGCGCTGGCTTCTGCCTCCTGCTAGAGGCGGAGGTACCGGTTCTGCAGCTCAAGAAGTGGGGAGGCCGAGAGAAGAGGGAACTGAAGGGGATCATGTGGTCATGACAGATTCTCAGGGTGAGGACATGCTGGCTGCACACCTGAGCATTAGTGTGACCTTGAGCATCAGAGTGGCCTCTGAGACTCGGTTTCCTCAGCTGTGAGACAGGGCTGAGGAGCATCCTCCACTCTCAGGCTGTGAGTGTGACCCGAGATAATGTCACTAGATCAGTCTGAGCCCAGGTCCCAGCATATGGATAGGCCTCAGCAAATGTATTTGTTTACCTCTGTTACTCTTCCAGACCTGGCAGCATGGGGCACAAGGTGGTACAGCTAGGTGGCCAAGCCCCAGGGTCAAGACAACAGGGAGCTAGGGGTCTTCAATGTGACTGTCATGGCCTTGGCAGCCCACAGCAAGTGTGGTATTTTTTTTTTTTCTGTCTCTGGAGCCCCAAGACCAGAGGACCCCTGGTGCAGGGCCTAGTCAGCTGTCTCAGTGCCCAGCACCCAGCACGTTCTGCCAGTGAGTGTTAATGGTATACGAGGCTCAGAGGGCACACCAAGGGAATTCAGAGCTGACACTTGTATCAGGCAGAGCCCAGGCTCATCCTTTGAGGGATAGAAATTCAATGTCACACAATATAGTTACAATTCATGAAGTCCTCTAACTCCATGCTACGCACAGGCCCCAGGTCTGTTTGGCCCCAGTGCCGACGCCCCTGCCTCGCTTCACGGAGGGGGTGTGAGCCCCTCACTTGTGGCTGTCCACATGAGTACTTTGTTTTTCCCTATCAAACTTTTATCACAGTATCACAACTTCTAAGTGGCTCCTCACGATGAATTCAGACAAAATGACCACGCCTAGGTCCCATGCCAGCTGATGACTGTCACTCTGGTGTTTTCACAAAACCCCTTTTGGGGTTCTCAGCAACAGGCTGAGCCAGGGCCAGGTGGGTCCAAACTGTTGGTGGCCTTCTCGCTTACTTTTAACAGCCTCAGTTCGTTATCAGCTTAAAGCTGTTTGCATCTGGGTTTAATTGAAAGCCTTTTTTTTTCTTTTGTAACATCACTTTACCCTCCTGTGACCTTTGGCACCAGATCACCCTCCCACAGGCTCTTCCAAATTTTCCTGTTTCTGGGCCCACATCCAAGTTTCCTTTGGGCTCTGTCCTGCTGATGAGTAACCTGATGTGGGTATCATCAAGGGAGGCAAGGTCTCAGCACCCCCACCCCCAAGGGACCAAAGCCTAGTTGTGGTGACATCCCCAGCAGACATGGATAAAACACCTCGGCCCCTCCTGAACCCCACAGCGGCTGGGGAGGTGGGGTGACTTCATCTCTTCATCTCTTCCCAGGCGGTTCCCTTAGCAACAGGGCTTCGCTTTGACAGCCGCCTTCACAGACAGTCTGCTTTCCGGGGCGGCTCTTTGCACCAACCCCTGTGCTCTTCAAGCGGAAATCATCACAGGGAGGGTGAAGCATGGGCTCAGAGCAATCTCCCCACCCTCAGGAATCCCAAGCTGCCCCAGAGCCTCCAGCCTCCCAGACGGTAACTGTCACCACCATCCCATAGAGCGGTCCTGCCCCTCCCTTCTTATGGCTTCTTGTGATCTCCCCTGCAGATCCTAATTCATTTAATGGGAGTTTCTCTCTCCCCATCCCCTCTGCCCCCTTCTTTGCTTTTTCTACCTCCTGACTTCTCTCTTCCTCCAACACACCTGTGCCCCACCTGTCTTTCACCCGCACATTAGCAGTTGACGCGTCGGCGCTGACATTTAATGTTCTTAATATAGGCCTTGGTGACAGAGGAATGGGGGTTCAGAGTTCCCACACTGCCAGGGATGCGACTGTCCCCCATGATGATTACAGGAGTGCTCTCCCCTCCATCACGGCGGGGGTTGGTGGGCTTCAACAGGTTCATGGACCTGTGGGCACTTGCTGGCTTCTCTCTGTCAATTCATGGGACTCCTCTCTCCTGGTCCTTGTTCTCTAGATGACCAAGAATAAGCACTAAGACTGCTATCACTTGTAAACTTTTTGAACATGTCCTCTGGTTGCAGCTTTCAGCCTCTCCCCCACCCCACCCCCAAGATTGGAAAAGAGAGCTACAGATAGGTCAGCAAACATGCTTAGGACCTACGATTAATAAGTGGGGTGCCCATAGCAACAGAAAATAAAATCCTTTCCATTTCAAAGCCCCCACTTGATGGAAATATGGTGACCGCCAAGTCTCGGAACAGGGTCCCGTGTGGTATGTTCATGGTCAGCCTCCACCACCAGCATGGACCCGGTGCCTCTCCTCCTTCAGCATTGCTCCCCTCTTGGCTACTGTTGCTGACGAGGGAACAAGGTTCCTCTGAATCATGGCAGTGATGTGTTGGGGATCAGAACCCTGGCAGTGAGTTAAGGAATGAATGAATGACTCCTCTGTGGTTCCTCACAGAACCCCAAAAACTTTCTTCCACCAACATGACATGATGAAGGCGGGTGGGGGGGGAGTGGTGAATACCACTTTTGTTCTGGAAGCATCAGCACTTTGCTCCAGATATTTCTGACAATCCCAGCACCCTGTCACCATCCTTCTCACAATTTTTCCTTCTCAGAGGAACATTAAGGTTCTCCTTCAAATGCCTGTCCTGGGCTCGTAGAGCGCATGGAGATGATTGTTGCATAAGTGTGGGTCACAAGGAAGGAAGAGAGGAGACATCATGAGGGATACTGAGAGGGTTGAGAGAGAGAGAGTAGGAAGTGTGGGGTCACTAAAACAGGGAGCTGGGACGAGTCAAAGCTCTGCAAGGGCAGGAGGACAAGGGCCAAGTATCATGGACCCAACAGCAGCAACTTCACTGGTGATAATGGCAGATATCATTTAGTAAAGACCTGGAGAAGTCTCCAGGTCTTCTAAGCAGTGGGCCAGAATATCAACCGCAGAACAGGGCGAACAGGGCAGGGTGTTCTCTTCGGAATTCTCACCCTAAGGTCTAATGGGGAGGTATAGGCAGAGTGAAAGTGAGGAATGGCTCCTGCTTGGTCATTGGGGTGGAACCTTGAGCATGTTTAGGGCCAGGAGCCAGGGGCTGAAGCGCTGGTCCTGGAATGCATTAGCCTGGGTGGGAGGAAGCTGTCCTCGTGCCCAAAGGGAGGAGGCGGTGGTAACTTATGGGGTATGTACACAGGTTCAATTGGAGGGACGATGACTTCATCAGCTTTGGGGGAGGAGGAGGAAGATGAGAGGGAGGTTCGAGGAGAGCAGAGGAGGTTGGCGTGTCCATCAGCTTTATGTCATTGTGACAAATATCTGAGAGAAGCCATGGAAAAGGAGGAAAGGTTGACTTGGGCTCATAGTTGTAGAGACTTCAGTGCACAGTTGACTAGCTCTATGGCTTTGGATCTAAGGTGAGGCAGAATACCATGGCGGCAGGAATGTGTGGTGGAAAAGGCTGCTCACCTCGTAGATGCCAGACAGATGGGGGAGGGTCCTAATATACTTTCAAAAGTATAACCTAAATGTCCTACTTCCTTTGAGTAGGCCCACCTTCCCCATCTCCCAGTAGTTCATTGGGGACCAGGTCATCAACACATGAACATTTGGGGGAACCATCCATTTCTAAACTATTATGGTTGGTAGCTATAATGAATGAGAGAGAGAGAATGGCAGGGACGGACAGAGAAACAGTGAGGAACATTGCTAGGCAATGATGGAAACTGCAGCACCAAGTGATAGAGCTATTTTGTAATGGGCAATATCTAAAACATTTTCCATTGCAAGATATTATAAGATGTCTCAGGGCACTGATGGGCTTGTGTGCATTGTAAACTACAGGAAGTGTATGTGGGGGGGGGGTGTTCCTTTTTTTTTAACGGTAGTGTTTGTACTTTCCCCTCATAGATCATCATCACATGGTCTCAGGTGAGATCCCTTTCTAAGTCCACATTCAGCCATGGCACACTGACAGCTTGATGTTGGTGGTGATGGGAGTGTTTACTCCAGAGAAGTTGGCAAGAGCTGCTATCAGGGTTATTTTCCCCAGGGAAACTGGTTATTAAATATTTCTTCTCACATAGAGGATGGTATGAGACCACCATGCTGCCATGAGGGATTTGGGCAGTTGACGATTGCTGGGAAAGTAGGAAATGGTTTCTGCAGTGGTGTATCTACCAGTAGATTGCATGTGCTGTGGTAAATACTCCTCAACCATACTCACATATGTAATCCTAAAAAAAAAAAAAATCAAACAGAAGAGGGACTCATTTGGAAGATGGGTTTATTAGAAGGAGGAGGATAAATGATAGAATATTATAATGTGAGGGAATTTGATCTCTCTGTCTGTCTATCTATCTATCTATGTGTATAGTGAATGAAAAATGGAAAATGTATTTCCCATTATATTCAGAAATTTTTCCCTGGTCAATGCAAAAAAGAAGAAGAAGAAGAAGAAGAAGAAGAAGAAGAAGAAGAAGAAGAAGAAGAAGAAGGAAAAGTGGTAAAATCAAAAGAAAGAAAAGGGCAAATATCACTTATTATATGATTATTTACCTAAGAAATCCAAAAGAACAACTAGCAACTATTATAATTAATCAAGGAATTCAGTAAGATGCTGACTTAAAAGAAATATTCAAAAATCAATGCCTTTCCTATGCCCCACATTAATCACCCAGAATATATGATGGAAAAAAGATGACATTCACAATAGCAACTAAAGATAGAATATATCTAATAACAAACTCAGGCATAAATGTGTGAGGCAAAACTTCACATAAAAATAAAAATTGACTGCATGGAAACAGCAGCTGCGTTCACAGAAAAGAAGATTAAAAATTGTCAATTCCATTAAGATCAATCCATACATTTAATTCAGTTCCGATTAAAGCCCAAATGTATTTTCTTACTTGCAACATTAGTTCATTGGGAGTTATAAATAGACAAGAATGCCTAAGAACATCTTAATAAATGAAATTGATCAGGGCAGAAGGAACTTCTAAGGTCAGATATTAAAATGCAAGTCCTGAGAGAGGAGAGAGAGCTATTACATTGCCTGCTACTCCAGTGCCTGCTATGGGATCTTAGTTTCCAGAATAGTACCTTTCCATAGAATTTATGGATCTGTAATTGTTGAAAAAATGATTTAGTGAGAGAATACATGCATCAAAATGCATTGTAAATATACAGTAATGTAAACCAGTATAAACTGGCACAATTAAACAAATGAGCCCATGCAGGAAAATAACTGGGGTATGCGTAACTATTTATTATATGATAAAGGTGGCATTTCAAGTCAGTGGTAAAAAGCATAAATTATTTAGTAAATAGTGCTGGGATAATTGGTTAACCATTTGAAAAGATAAAGTTAGACATTTTGATGCAAACTAATAACAAGATCAGTTATATAGCAAATTGTTGTCTCAATCTGATCAAATGTGATGGGTTCATAATAACCATGGTGTGAGCCAGGCATGGTGACACAGGTCTATGATCTCAGCACTCAGGAGGTAGAGGCAGGATGATTGCAAGTTGCATTTGAGGTCAGCCTGGGCTACATAACCAGGCTGTCTCCAAACAAAACAAAACAAAAAACTAATGAGGCTGGGGAGATGGCTAAGTGGTTAAAGATGTTTGCTTAAAAAGCCTGTAGGCCTAGATTCAATAACCAGCCCCTCATATAAACCTAGACAGACATTTGTTTGCAGCAGCAAGAAGCCCTGGTATGCCCACAAGTTCATGTGCACACGCATGCCCCCCCCACACATACATGCAAATAAATAAATTAAAAAATAACAATACAAAATGGAAACCATGTTTTGGACTGTGAAGGTTCATTTTCATGATCAACATGAATGGATATGGAATCACCTGGGAGACACACCTGTGACTGTGACTGTCTGTGAAGGGTGCTTTCAGAGAAGTTTAACTGAAGAGGGAAGACACACCCTATATGGGGGTTACCAGCCCATAGTCTGGGGTCCCAGACTGAATAAAAAGGAGAAATTGAGCAGAGCATCAACATTCATCACTCTCTGCTTCCTGACTGTGGATGCAGTGTGACCTTCTGCCTCATGCTCTGCCACCGTGTCTTCCCTGCCATGATGGACTGTATCCCTAGAACTCATTGCCATAGCAATGAGAAACATAGATGATATCTGTTGACATGTGTCACTGAATTGATGGCTGGAAAAGGGTATAGGAATCCAAAGATAAACATGGTTATAATGTATCTCAGAGTGCTTGCCCAGCATGTGCCAAAAAGCCCTGAATTTAATCCCCAGCATAAACTGAGTGTGGTGGTGCATGTATGTAATCCCAGCATTCAGTAGGTAGAGGCAGGAGAATTAGAGGTTCAAGGTCATCACTAGGGAGATGGCTCCGTGGTTAAAGGTGATTTTCCAGTACCCATGTAAAGCCAAATGCAAAAAGTGGTATGTCTCTGGCATTTGTTTGCAGCAGCAAAAGGCCTTGGTGCACCTTGCCCCCACATACATAAATAATTTTTTACATTTTTTTTTACCAGAGAGAGAGAGAGAGAGAGATAGAGAGAATTGGCACACTAGGGCCTCCAGCAACTGCAATCGAACCCCAGATGTGTGTACCACTTTGTGTGTATGTGCTACCTTGCATGCTTGCATCCCCTTGTGTGTCTGGCTTATGTGTGATCTGGAGAGTTGAACACGGGTCCTTAGGATGTTCAGGCAAGCACCTTAACCACTAAGCCATCTCTCCAGCCCAATAAATAAATTTTAAAAAATAAGTAGAAGCTAAAGTTTATATTAGGCTACATAGAGAGCTTTAGGTTAGCCTGGGCTAAAAAGAGAGACCCTGCTTCACTCTTCCCCCTCCCAATAAAAAGTCCACAACTGATAAAGTCAACGCTTTCATTGTCATTTCAACTTTATGATTGTTAGTATGCTGTGTAACCCTAAGTAAGTTACAGAAGCTTTCTGTGCCTCCATTTCTCCATAATATTAAATAGGAATTTCTATTTCTCCATAATAATAAACAAGAATAAAGCCCATTTGTTCTCGTGAAGAATAGACAGAAGGGCTGGAGAGATTGTTTAGTGGTTAAGGCGCTTGCCTGCAAAGCCTAAGGCCCCAGTTTTGGTTCTCCAGGACCCACGTAAGCCAGATGCACAAGGTGATGCATCCATCTGGAGTTGGTTTGCAGTAGCTGGAGGCCCTGGACTGCCCATTCTCACTCTTTTTCTGACTCTTTCTGTCTCCCTTTCTAATAAATAAAAATAAAAAATAACGTGTTTTTTTTAAAAAAAAATAATAAACAGAAGAAAAAGCATGCAAAGTGATTAACCTTGTGCTTGGCATACAGCAGGCACTTGATAAATGTTCTCTGTGAGCACAGCACTTGTTGAGCACCTCCAGTGGTCCCTGGAGGCACCGAGAGGTATGGGACGTAGCCTTCACCTGGAGGCAGTCACAGGTTGGGAGAGAAGGAGGAGGAGCTGGAGAAGCTCGCTCTGAGTGATGGATACAGGAGGCACGTGATGAGGGCATGACAGATTCTACAAAGCCCTGGCCCTCCAGGATGGACCAACAAATACTGGCCAGAGAATGTAAGGGACAAGCATTCCAGACTGGGGGACAGTATAGGCAAGCGACAAGTGTGTGTGTGTGTGTGGGGGGGTGTCTGTAATGTAGATGGTGTGGGGGTCGAGGCAGGAGAAAAAAGAGCGTAGGATTGTGGGACCAAGTTGAAGTGCTGGAGGCCTTGGACATTGCACAGATGAACAGTTTAATCACTGCCCCAGCAACTGTGCAGAGAATGGACTGAGTGGAGAAGAGACAATCAGCGGGATCGCGATGGGGCTGATGTGAGCACCCAGGAAAATGATGGGCCACAGCACCTGGAGCCAGTGCTAACCAGCTAGCTTCTGAGGACCCTGGAGCAGCAGACAGGATGCTGTGGGGGAGGGGCGAGAAGAACCAGGCCGATGTGCAGGTCTTGCCCTGGGGCCTCCAGGAGAATGTTGGACCGAAGATGGGCTTGGAAGATGAAACCCGTCGCTGCAGGAGGATCGATGAGGGGCACATCCATTCTCCTAAGGAAGGTACCCAGAACAAGGCGATAGACACACAACGATCCCCATGGGTCCCCACGGGACCAGGATGTGGCCTCGAGACAACCATAGGACCAGCCTGCACAGAAGCCAGAGGAGACACCCAGGAGGCCGGGCCAGAACAGAAGCAGGGGCTCCTTACATGCAGTCCCAGGAGGACAGAGGGCCTGGAAGGGACAGCTTGGGGCAGGGTCACAGTCTCCCAGGAGGCTCTGAGTCATCCATGAGGCTGCTGGTGGAGAACTGACCTGAGTCTTGTCAAAGAAGCTAGGAAGCACAGTAGACTGGCAGCTCCCAGGGGCTCTGGGGTCACACACATGGCGTATTTAAAAATAGATTTAGACACAGGAAAACTGAGGATGCAGAGGGGGTTTCCCCTACACCCCAAATCCAGCTTTCCCTATTATTAGCATCTTACATGAATACACTACATTTCTCTCCTTTAATCTTTACCCCATATGCTTTCTGGCCCTAGAATACCACCCACGATACTATGCGACGTTTAGTGCCATCCTGTCTCCCTCCTTGGGCTCTTCTTGACTGCAACCGTTTCTCGGGTTCCCCTCGCTTCTGGTGACCTTGATAGAACAACCTCGGGCAGAATGCTCCACTGTGGGGACTGGTCTGATGTATTCCCCACCATTCAACTGGAGACCTGGGTTTTAGGAAGGAGGACCATGGAGACAAAGGACCATTTTGGTCAAAGCATCTCAAGGTTACCTGCTGCCATCCTCCCTGCTGCTGTTGGCCTTCGTGGTCTGACTGAGACGGGTTTGCCAAGCCTCCTGCTGCAAAGGTACGTTTTTGGCCCTTTCCATACGTAACTCTCCAATGGGCAGTCACTAAGCATAGCCCACGGGGAAGTGTGGCTCTGTCTTCTGTCTGGATCCCCTCCTGAGCAGCTCTGTGACCTCAGGCAACCTATCGACCTCCCTGTGCCCGTTTCCTCATCTTGCAATGGAGGTGGCAGTGCCTTTCTCAATGGTAGGGCCTTACTCAAAAGGCTTTTTGCGCTTTTCTCCAAGATGGCACCCAAGGCGAAGAAGGCAGCTCCACGCCTCCCAATGCCGGGGCCAAAGCAGAGGCTCTGGCAGCCGAGAAGGCCGCGCTGAAAGGCGCCCTTGGCCGCACAGAGAAAAAGGTCCGCATGGCTCCCACCTTTGGGCGACCCAAGACACGGCACCTGCGGAGGCAGCCTGAATACCCTGGGAAGAGCGCCCCCGAGAGAAGCAAGCTTGCCCAGTGCGCCATCATCCAGTTCCCCCGGACCGCCGAAGCGGCCAGGAAGAAGACAGAAGACGACCACGCACTGGCGTTCACTGTGGACGGCAAGGCTAACAAGCACCAGGTCAACCAGGCTGTGAAGAAACTCTATGACACTGATGTGGCCGAAGTCAAGACCCTGATCAGGCCTGATGGAGAGAAGAAGGCATACTTTCGGCTGGCTCCCCATTATGATGCTTTGGATGTTGCCAACAAAATTGGGATCATCTAAACTGAATCTGGCTGGTTAATTCTAAATACACCCTTTTTTTCACTATTAAAAAAAGGGGGGAGGCTTTTGCCAGGATTAAGTTATTGACACTTGGAAAATTCTTAGAGGAGTGCTAGGTGTGTCTAAGTGCTTTGAACTTGTTCTTTGATTGTCACGCACAACCATGTATGCTGTTCTTTTGGTTGGTTGGTCTTTAGTATTTGAGTCATATGTCATATTGTAGCCCTGGCTGACCTAGAACTCACTATATGGACCCGGTTGGCCTAAACTTTGTTGATCCTTCTGCTTCTGCCATCTCTGCCTCTTGAGCGCTGGGAATAGCCATATTTTTATGAGGTCATTGCACATTTAACCCCACTCCAGGTACTAGCCCTATATTGTACCTGCTGCGACTCTCTGAATGAACCCTCACATTTGTTTTAGGCTGTTACTGTAAAATATAATTTCAGGAGCTGGTGCAATGGCTCAGTGGGTAAAGTGCTTGCTATGCAAGCATGAGGACCTGAGTTTGGATCCCCAGAACCCATGCAAAAGCTGGGTATAATATGGCCTGTGCATGTAATCCCAGAGCTAGGCAGGTGGAGACAGGAAGATCCTTGGGACCTTCTCATGCATTCACGCACACGTGTATATACACACAACCACAAGCTCCCAAATACATGAATGTGCATGTATTTTTTTAATTTTAAAAATGTAATTTCACATTTATAACAAAAATAGCAAGAATAGTACAATGCCTACTACCCTTTTTGTGATGTAGCCAGCTTCACTTGACCTCTGTGCTCAATAATTATCTCTCTTTGGGTATATAGACATATCAAAATACATTTGCATATGTGTGTATAAATATAGACAGGCATGTGGATGTATCTGTCTATAAACATATGCATACAGATGTATTTCCTCATAAGTAATCTCAGAAACATAATCATAACTTGTTCACAAATATTCAAAGAATGTTTCCTAAGAACAAGGAATTTCTCTTACACAAAGTACATTTATCAAAAATATGAAATGAATGCAGCAGTATTACAACACTCTTATTTATTCCCTAGTCTTTTTTTTTTTTTTTTTTTTTTTTGAGGTAGGGTCTCACTCTGGCCCAGGCTAACCTGGAATTCACTATGTAGTCTCAGGGTGACCTCGAACTCATGGCGATCCTCCTACCTCTGCCTCCCGAGTGCTGGGATTAAAGGCGTGCACCACCACGCCCGGCTTTCCCTAGTCCTTTTTTCATTTTCTCCAGTTGTCCCAGTAATGCCACTTATCTCTGTTTCATTTATGGTCTGGGATCTAACCCAAGTTTGTTCATTGTGTTCACTTATCCTCTGAGTAGGCCACTTTGCGACGATCACAAAGCTGGCAAGGGTAGAAGCAGAGGGTGAACTCTCCTTTACTTGTCTTAAAATTAAGATGAAATCCGTATGACATAAACTATAAAATAATTAAAATTAAAACAATGATGTTAACCTGTGACAGTATGCAATTCTTTTGTTTTGAGTATACTCACAATATTGTATGACCATCACCATTGTTTAATTCTAGAACAAAAAAAGACCCCCTATCTATTAAGCAGTCACTCTCATTTTTGTTTGCTATGACCAGCACAGCTTTGACCTGTTGGGGCTGCTTGAGAATTGAAAGAAAACAAAAGGAAGGAAGGCAGGAAGGAAGGAAGGCAGGCAGGAAGGAAGGAAGGAAGGAAGGAAGGAAGGGAGGGAGGGAGGGAGGGAGGAAGGGAGGGAGGGAGGGAGGGAGGGAGGGAGGAAGACACAAAGAATGGAATGAAAGCTGGGATCAGGTGGTCTGCAGGCTCTGTTGGAGACACTGCAGCACGGCCTAACCAGCATCAGTTTATTTATACACATTCAGAAAACCGTTGACAACAACTTTCTTTTATAAAATATAGAAAAAGCATGGGAACGGGAGACAAGATCAGATGATGTAGGAATGAGGCAGCTGCAGACTGTGTTTCTGCATATACTGTCCTACCCAAGGTCAGGCCCATACAAACAGTCCAAGAGGAAGAATTAAGGAGCGGATGTGCCCCACTCCAGTCTCTGTGATTCAACTGGAGGTAGACATGGCTGTGCCTATGTCCGTGGCTTCTACTGGCTCTCTACACTTTTTACCCTCCTTATGACCAGGAATCTATATTCTGTCTCTGTTTGTCCATTCTGGACTTTCACATAAATGGAGTCATGTAACACATGGCCTTTTGTCAATTCTGAGTTCTTTCATTTAGCATGTCTTCAAGATTCGTCCATGTTGTACCAAAATTGCATTTCTTTTTATGGTGGAAAGACATTCTGTTGTATGGATATGTCACATTTGTTCACGCATGCATCAGTTGATGCCAATGGGTTGTTTTTGCTCTTTTCCTGTTGTGTACATTGCTGACACGAGCACTTGCATATATGTTTCTGTGTAACTAAGTACTTTCAACTCTGCCTTATATGTCTAGGAGTGGAAATTCTGGGTCATGTGGTAACTATATTTAACTTTAAAAATATTTTCATTTATTTATTTGCATGGAGAGAAAGAGGGACAAAGAGATAGACAATGCGCATGCCAGGGCCTCCTGCTGCTGCAAATGAACTCCAAATGCATGTGCCACTTTGTGCATCTGGCTTTATATGTAAATACTGGGCAAGCAGGCTTTGCAAGCAAGCACCTTTAACCATTGAGCCACATCCCCAGCCCTATATTTGATTTTTTGAGATGCTTTCAAACTGTGTTTCCCAATGACTGCACCATTTTACATTCCCACTGGCAATGGCTTGGGGTTCAATTAGTCTACATTTTCACTGATGCTGTTATTTTCCATTGAAAAATAATTATAGCCCTCCTAGTGAATGTGAAATGGTATCTTATTGTGGGTTTTGATTTCATCTCTCTAAAAAGTCCTTTGTGTTTTCTGGTTATTTGTTACACTGTGTCTGTCTACTTTGAAAAAGTATGTATTTAAATCCTTTGCCCATTTTTAACTGTGTTGGTTCTCTTTTTGTTGCTGAGCTGTCAGAATTCATCATACATTCCTTTAGATAAAGGATTTATAAGTACATTCTTCTGTGTTGGAGGTATGTTTTTCATGTTATTGCTAGTATATTCTTAAAATATTTTATTTATTTATTTATGTATTTATGAGAAAAAGAGAATGGCAATGTCAGGGCCTCCAAACACTGCAAACAAACTCCAGACACATGCACCACCTGGTACATCTAGCTTTATGTGGATACTGGGGAATTGAACCTGGGTCCTTAGGCTTTGCAGGCAAGTGCCTTAACCTCT
The DNA here is from genome assembly GCA_036346955.1 of Dipus sagitta. Taxonomy (NCBI): domain Eukaryota; kingdom Metazoa; phylum Chordata; class Mammalia; order Rodentia; family Dipodidae; genus Dipus; species Dipus sagitta. The sequence goes on from CM070770.1 coordinate 139,591,718, forward strand.
GAGCCATCTCTCCAGCCCTGATAGTATATTATGATGAATGAAAGTTTTAAATTCTGATAATGTCCAAGTTATGTTTTTCTTTTGTTTGTGCATTTGGAATCATATGTGAGAAAGTAAACCATTATCTAACCCATGAGGTCAGGGAACATTTATGTTTTCTGCCAAGAGTTTTATAGTTTTAGCTCTAAACGTTTATGTTGCTAATCCAATTGAATTAATTTTTGTATATGGTATGATATGTGGATCTAATTTCTTTCTTTTTTTTTTTTTTGCACATGAATGCCATTTGTCTCAGTCCCATTTGTTGAAGGGACTTTTCTGCCCTAAGCATTTCATTTCAACTTCATTATATTGCCTTGGCATTCTTGTTGACAATCAGTTGATCATATCTATACAGAGTCTGTTTTATTGCTCTGTTTATCAGTCCCTCTGCCAATACCATGTAGTTTTGATTCCTACAACTTTGTAGTCAAGTTTTGAAATAGGGAAATGTACATCACCCAGCTCTCTTCAGTTTCTTTTCAAGATTGCCTATTCAGGACTCCTTATAATTCCATGTCAAGTTTAGAGTCAGTTTGCTCATTTCCTTAAAAAGGTGGGAATGTTCAGAGTTTGATAGGAATTTAATTGAAATGGTTGATAAATTTGAGGAACATTGTCATCTTAACAGTATTAAGTCTTCTAATTCAAAACATAGCATATCTTTCCACTTATTGAGCTTGTATTTAAGTCTTTTTCAACTGTTTTGTAGTTTTCGGTGTATAAGTCTTCCATTTCCTTGGCTAAATTTCTTTCTAAGCATTTTATTCTTTTTGATGTTATTGTAATCAGTTTCCCTGAATTTCTCTTTTTAGCATTATGCATTGTTCTTTTTAGAAATACAATTGGTTTTCATGCATTTATCTTATATTTTGCACCTTTGCTTAAATCATTATTAGTTCTAGATTTTGGGCTTTTTTCTTGTAGATTGTTTAGGGTTGTCTATATATAAGATATTATTATCTATGAATGGGGAGAGTTTTATTTCTTCTTTCTAATCTGGTATCTTTTTTTTTTTTTCTTGACTAACTGCTCTGGTTCAAACCCAGAGCACAATGTTGAGTAAAAGTGGTAAGATCAGACATTGTGTTTTGTTCTTGATCTTGAAGAGATAGTTTTTAGTCTCTCACCATCTGTAGTGGTTTGATTCAGGTGTCCCCCATAAACTTAGGTATTCTGAATGCTAGTCTCCCCAGCTGATGGCAATTAGAAATTAAAGCCTCCTGGAGGTAGTGTATTGTTGGGCAATTAGAAATTAAAGCCTCCTGGAGGTAGTGTATTGTTGGGGGCAGGCTTATGGGTGTTATAGCCAGTTTCCCCATGCCAGTGTTTGGCATAATCTCCTGTTCCTGTTGCCCACCTGGTGTTGGCCAGAGGGTGATGTCCACCCTCTGCTTATGCCATCATTTTCCCCTGCCATCATGGAGCTTTCCCCTTGAGCCTGTAAGCCAAAATAAACCTCTTTGTCTCCCCACAAGCTGCTCTTGGTTGAGTGATTTCTACCAGCAATGTGAACCTGACTGCAATACCATCAAATAGGAGTAAATTATGTGGCTTTCAAATATACCTTTTATGAGATTGAGAAATTTCTCTTATATTCCAAGTTTATATTGTTGTTTTTATTTTAATTCCAAGTGTGTTGGATTTCATTAAGTGCTTTCCTTAAATTTATAAACACAATCATGTAATTTTCCCTTCATTCTTGCTAAATCAGTGTATTATATTGAGTTTTGTATGTTGAACCAAAACTTGCATTCCTGTGACAAATTTTACTTGCTGCCATAATCTATAACCCTTTTTTTTCTTGTTTTGCTTTGTTCTGTTTTGTTTTGTTTTGTTTTTTCCAAGTAGGTTCTCACTCTAGTCCAGGTTCACTATGTAGTTTCAGGGTGGCCTTGAACTGAAGGTGATCCTCCTACCTTTGCCTACCAAGTGATGGGATTAAAGGCATGTGCCACCACACCCAGCTGATGATCTATAATCTTTGCAATATGCTACTGGATTCCATTTGCTAATATATCTTTAAGGACTTTTGCATTTATATTCATGGATGAGTAGTGGATGGATGGATAGATGGATGAGTGGCAAATGGATAGATGGATGGGTCAATGGGTGAGTGAATGGATGGATGGGCAAATGGATGGGCAAGTGTGTTAGTGGATAGATGGATAATGATAGATAGATTGTCAAGTGGTTGAGTAGGTGAGTGGGTAAATAGGTGAGTGTGTGGGTAGATGAATGGAATGTTGGAGCCATCTTCTGAGCCCCTCTATTTCTTTCTTTTTTTTAAAATTTGTTTATTTATTCCAGAGAGAGAGAAGCAGAAAGAGAGAGAGAGAGAGAGAGAGAGAGAGAGAATGGGCATGCCAGAACCTCCAGCCACTGGAAACAAACTCTAGACACATGTGCCACCTTGTGCTTCTGGCTTATGTGGGTACTGGGGTATTGAACCTGGGTCCTTAGGCTTCCCAGGCAAGCACTTTAACCATTAAGCTAATACTCTAGTCCTCTTTCTTTTTTTTTTTTAAGGAAGGAAAGGTTTATTTTGGATTATTTCTAGGGGGGCATACTTTCTATATGATGGGAAAGGCAAGGTAGGTCTGCTTGTTCCACTGGAGCTGGAGTTGGGCAGCAGAAGAAAAACAGGAAATAGGGCCAGGTTCTCACTCTCTCTCTCTCTCTCTCTTTTAAATGTGGGTGTTTACAGCAATACTGTACTACATTCTACAGGCCTTGCTATGTTGTATTTTTGAGAGAGACACTTGTTTTGATTTCTATATGATAAATCTATGAAGTCTTGGTTCATGGCTTAACATACTGTTGTTTATCCTAGAGAATGCTCCATGAACAATTGTTGAATTGTTGCCAAGTACCCTACTTAACTGGTTGATTTTCTTTCTAACTGTTCTATCCATCACTGACCATAGGGGCTTGAAGCCTCCGGTTGTTATGGGGAACCCACTATTTTCCCCACTCTGTTTTGTCAGTATTTACCTTCTATACTTTGGGGCTCTGTTGTTAGATACATATATGTACATAATTACAATGACTCTTTTATCATTATTTAAAGTATTTCTTTGTGTCTCATAACCATTCCTGTCTTAAAGATTTTTTTCTGATATTAATGTCATCACTCCAGCTCTTTGATTACTTTGTTGTGTAGTATTTTCCACATTCTTTTACTTCCAACTTCTGTGTAGCTTTATATTTTATTCCATTCCTGTCTTATTCTTTATGAAACACATATTTTTCCAGTGCACCATTTTTATTTCTTTGTCATTTATTTTAATGTGTTTTCTAAAAGTTATTTTCTTAGTATTTCCCTGGGGAATTACAATGAACATATTAATTTATGATATTCTATCTTGGAATTAATACCAACTTTGTTTTAAAATTATACAAAATCTTTGTTCCTATATAGTGTCACCTCCTGTTTCATGTTGTCTCACAAATTACATCTTTCTAAAATTTATGCCTGTTAACATAGATTTATAATTATTGTAACAAATAACATGATTATTATTTAATGAATTTATTGTTTAAATTTTATGGAAAAGGAAATCATAAACAAAACATACGATAATACTGGCTTTTATGTTTGCCTATGAAGTTTATTTATTTATGTATATATATGTATGTATATTTATATATATTTGGGTCTATAGTTCTGTGTATGCTAGTTTGGTTTTGAGTTGCTCTGTAGCATCCTTCATTTTCAGCATAAAGGACTCGTTTTCTGCATGATCCCCACTGGAATGATCACTCTTCATACTTAAAGTCATTTCATCTTTTAAAAGCCCACTTTTAAAAATCACCTATTTGTTGTGGGGATGAGTTCTGAAACAGCAAGGCTACCTTTGCGTTCTGCATCTCAGTATCACTTTGGAGTTCCCACCCTATGAGATATGAAAGGAAGAATTCAATCTTTCCATGATTTCTCCTCTGTATCTGCTTCCTTTTGGAATCATACTTGAAATGTAACTACCCTCATTTTGCCCACCAAAGTCCCTCTTCTGAACTCACTCTGTCTCTCCATTAATTAAGAATAACCTCTTCCTTCCACTCTGACCCCAAAGATCTTTTAATGCTGCTTGGAATCATTTCTCTGTGGGAGAACACTGGCTTGCCCTCCATATATTTGTGGTGAAAAGTCCTTGTCTATGCATGCTGACTGTACCTTAAATGTAGCCAGTTTCCTCTGTGGTAGTTTGATTCCGGTGTCCCCCATAAACTAAGGTGTTCTGAACGCTAGGTCCCCAGCTGGTAGCAATTTGGAAATTAAAGCCTCACGGAGGCAATGTATTGTTGGGGGCAAGCTTATGGGTATCATAGCCAGCTTTCTCTTACCAGTGTTTGGCATACTCTCCTGTTGCACTTGTCCACATAATGTTGGCCAGGGGGGTGATGTCCACCTTTTGCTCATTCCATCATTTTCTCCTGCCATCATGGAGCTTCCCCTTGAGTCCATTAGACTTTTCCCCACAAGCTGCTCTTGGTCAGGTGTTTTTTGCCAGCAATGTGAAACTTACTGCAACAGTAAAATTGGTACCAACAGTGGGGTCATTGCTGCTAGAAACCTGATTCTGTGGCTTGGGCCTTTTGGAACTGCTTTGTAGGAAGAATGTGGAAGGATTTGAAACCTTTTCCTTAGAGATGCTTTGCAGCACTATTAAGTACAGCTTGATGGACTATGCTGGTCAGAGTTGAAAGACCTGAATGCAGTAAGAACTATAAATGGTGAGGTTTGGCTTCTGAGGGTGAGAAAGAGCTTTGCCTGGCCATGGCCAGAAGCAGTTTGTGTGAGAGGCTTGCTGTTATGTCCATGTCCTGAGAACTTGTGCAGGATTGTATTGCAAAGAAATGGACCGGTGTGAGTAGAAGGATATGGCACAGAAAAATGAAATCTTTGGGCCAAAACTGATGCCCATTTAGCTGCAATTGTTTGAGAGATTACAACCATTGAGATTGGGCCAGCCAACCTGCATTGGGACAGCAGAAAGAATGCAGAGTCTTTTGACAGGACCTGAATGCTGAAGGAGTGTCCTGTTCTTCAAAGTCTGATTTATTCCCCCCTGGATTAAGAAATTGGCAGCCCACCCGGTATTATGGAGTATAACACATGCAGGAATGAGAGGGTCATTGAATTTGCAAAACAGTTTTGTATTTTGGAAATGACCATGGGTAGTGTGAAGCATACTTGTTGAATTACCTGTGTGGAGACCTCATGGAGCCATTAGGATGAACCATAGGTTGCAGCAGAGACACAATGGAGATGCCAGCATTATGTGATGGCTGGCAAGGAGAGCTGCTGCCACCAGATGAAGTTTCTGGGACTGTGAGTATCCTATCTGAAGGGTGGAATTGGAACTCCAGAGACTCATCACTGGTAAGAATTATCACACTTGGAGACTCGGAACTGACTAGAGTTGTTGGACTTGGAACTACAGAGTTTGATGTTTGCCCTGTTTAAATCTTGTACTGGTTGAATATTTCTTTGCTATGTCCAATGCCATCTTTTCCAGTGTGATTATTTATTCTGTGCTGTTTTTTTTTTGTTTTGTTTTGGTATTGCAGCTCAATTAAAAGACCTTAGACTATGGGATATTTGAACATCATTGGAATTGATAAAAACTATGAGGACTTTTAAAGTTGGGCTGGATGCATTGTGTACATACATAATGGATGGTTCAGTTTATGGGGGCCAGGGGGTTCCTGGACACTCACAAGAAGGAAAGGTCAGGCATGCCCTTCACTTCTCCCCTTGGTGGCTGGAGATCCTTAAGCACATATCTAATGGTCGGAGGTAGACTAGAGGATAGATGAAAAGAGAACCAAGAGGCCCAAAGAGAGTTCTGTCCTGGGGCTAAGGGATCCTGCGAGACAGCCAACACCTTGCTCAGGATGAGGCAGTCATAGAGGCTCTGGGCAACCCTGTGAGTGCAGCATCTTTTCTATTTTAAAAGATGGCTTTATTATTGATTGTTTATTTATTTATTTTTAAATATATTTTATTTATTTATTTCAGAGACAGGAAGAGGGAGAGAGAGAGAGAGAGAGAGAGAGGGAGAATGGGCATGTCTGGGCCTCCAGCCACTGCAAATGAACTCCAGATGCATATGCTCCCTTGTCCATCTGGTTTACATGGGTCTTAGAGAATCAAACTGGGATCCTTTGGCTTTACAGGCAAATGCCTTAAACACTAAGCCATCTCTCCAGCCCCTTGATTATTTATTTTTATTGTGTGTATGTACTGTGTGTGTGTGTGTGTCTGTGTGTGTGTGGTGTATTGTGGTTATGCACATGTCCGTATGTGTGTGCAGATGTGCATATCCTATGTACACCCGTTTGGAGGCCAGATGAGGACACCGGGTGTCCTGCTGTGTTGGTTTTCCACCATATTTCCTGGAGACAGACTCTCCCACTGAACCTGGAGCTGCTGCTTTTTCAGTCACACTGGATAACCACTGAACCCCTGCAATTCCCCTGCTTATGCCCCTCCTCAGTGCTGGTGTTACACCCAGTGCCACACCCAGTGTTTTACCTGGTGGTTGGGATTGAACTCGGATCCTCATGCTTGTGCAGCAAATGCCCTTACTCACCATCTCCCCTGCCCTGGGTTCAGTATTTTATGAGCTGACTCTCTCAGTGTTGTTTGACATGAGAGAGAAAGAAGGAATGAGGCATGAACTGGGGCCCAGGACCTATCAGCCACGCTCAGGAGATTGCGGACATTCATGGTGATGGGGAAGAGAGTCAGCAGGATGCGGAGGTCCACGGCACATCAGACGTGCGACTGTGCAGGTGGTAGAAAAAGAACGGCCTCGGACTGGGCAGCTGGGAGCCGAGGCTGGTTCTCCGGATGACTGTACACACTTAACTTTGTTTCATGGTTTCAGATTGGGGAAGGTTGAGGACATTGGGATTCTGCCTAGAGAAAGAAGAAGGGAGAAGGAGAAGGAGAATGAAAGCTAAGAGGTAAGAATGCAAAGCAAAGATGAGGAGGACATGTGGAAAAGGACGGGGCTGGACAACGATGGAAAGAAGAGAGAAGACGGGGGAAGGAGAGAGAGAGAGAGAGAGAGAAACAGTTAGCAATGGAACAAGTTGGAGATGAAAAGGCATCTGGCAACCTTGCATTGCCGATGAAATGATATTAACATTTTATTATTGTAAGGTGAGCTTTTTAAAACGGAATTTTAAATGTTACCCTGCTGTTCAGGAACACAAAAACCTTTAATTTTATGCAAATGAACCGCTAGGAGCTGAGCGCTTAATGTAAACGAACACTTTCTTTGTAGGAGAGGTTGGAAGGGAGAAAAAAAAAATTCCCCAGGATTCTTTAATTGCTGTCTGAAATTATGTAAATCCCAGCACCAGGCAGAACACAATTACCCCGCGGCCCTCCCTGCCAGCGCCGCTAATGTCTAACAAAATATCGGTGGGTGACATTTAGACGAGGTAATGCAAATGAGAATTAATTTTTTTTCCAAGACAAAGGGCAGCTGAAAAATCACCTCATTCATATACAGGAGCCAGGGAAAGCTTATGAATGCTGGGGGTGGGGTGGTGAATGGGGGTCCTGGGGCAGGAATCCCTCCCTTGGGCCTGGGTCCCTGAAATGCTGATCTTGGGGGACCCTTAGGTCACTAACCCGCTCGCTGCATTCTCAAGCCATTCTTTATAGAAATTGAGTTTCATACATGTAAATAATCATTTAAAAAATATATGTTCTTGCTCACGTAGGTGACCCAGCCTCAGCCGGGCTATCAGGTGCTGTCACAAACTTGCTTGTTCCTTGCTCAGGGCAGTCTTGGAGGTGCTCACGGGAACTTAGGTGGAGGACAAAGTTGGCACTCTGGTCCTCCAGCCAAAGGCAGAAAGGCGAATTGGAAACTCCAGGGGAAGAAGTCGGTCAGCTGTGGAGGGTGGAGGTTTTGAGTTTATGTTTCCTTCATTCTTTTATTCACCATCCCCCCTTGCCCCTTCCCTTCCTAGTCTTTCCATTTCAGAAATTTTTTTTACTTAATAATTCTTTTCTTTTATCTGAGGACCTGAGTTAGGATCCCAACATCCATGTTAACGCTGAGTGCAGTGGTGTGTGCATGTAACCCCAATGCTGGGGAGGTAGAGACAGGAGGCTCCCTGGGGCTGGCCAGCCAGTCCAACAGTGAAATCTAGGCTCAGTGAGACCTGTCCCCAAAAATAAGATAGAGGGGCTGGAGAGATGGCTCAGTGCTTGTCTGCAAAGCCTAAGGACCCAAGTTCCATTCCACAATATCTACCTAAAGCCAGATGCATAAGGTGGCACATGAGGCTGGACTTTGTTTGCAGTGACTAGAGGCCCTGACATCTCCATTTATATTCTCTCTCTTTACTGTCTCCCTCCCTCTTCCTTGCTCTCAAAAGAAAATAAAAAGATGGCGCATGATCAAGGGAGACAACAGATGTTGACCTTTGGCCTCCACATACATATATGTGCACACTCGCACACACCATATGCACCGCCATACATATGAACATATGCACATATCACACACACATCCACGTGCAAAAAATTGCTTCCAGGGCTGGGAAGATTGCTCAGTGGTTAAAGGCACTTGCTTGCAAAGCCTGCTGGCTTGAGTTCAGTTCTGCAGTGCCCACATAAGGCTAGATGTATAAAGTGGCACATGCATATGGAGTTCATTTGCAGTGGCAAGAGGCTCTGGTGTGTCCGTTCTTTCTGTCTGTGTCTCTCTTCTTAGAAATACATAAATAAAAATATTTTTAATTAGGGCTGGAGAGATGGCTTAGTGGTTAAGCGCTTGCCTGTGAAGCCTAAGGACCCCGGTTCAAGGCTCGATTCTCCAGGACCCACGTTAGCCAGATGCACAAGGGGGCGCACGCGTCTGGAGTTCGTTTGCAGTGGCTGGAAGCCCTGGCGTGCCCATTCTCTCTCTCGCTCTCTGCCTCTTTCTCTCTCTCTCTCTCTTTCTCTGTCGCTCTCAAATAAATAAATAAAAATAAAAACAAAAAAATTAAAAAATATATTTTTAATTGCTTTTAGTAAAGAGGGCTTGCCAGAGAAATCTAGGGTCCCAATTTAGCCCCATCCCACCACACTCCAAGTCCTGTTCTCTGCTACAGCTTCACATGCACACCCAGCTCCCGCCCCCTTTAAGTCTCAGCGGACTTGTGGCTTTCAGGGAGTAGCTTTCCCTGTCCCTCCCCACCTTGGCCCCACCCATGACCTTGACTTGCCAGACACAGGGGTCAATTGGGCTCTCTTCTCACTGAGAGACTTAATTCCTCAAGGACAGGGGCATGTGGTGCTCTTGATGCCCCTCTAACTCCAGTGTCTCGCACTAGCTCGGTAAATGGCTCATGACCCTGTAAATACATGGATGCACTAGAAGGAGATTGCAGTGGCCAAGGTGAACATGATGGTTTATACACACCAAAGTGTGAACCAGGAAGTAGTAATAAAGCTCTTTATCACTCCTGGAATTCTGAAAATACACTGGGTGACTGGAGGGGTGGGAATATGTTGGAAGAGGGGCGGGTGGGCAGGGATCTTGTGGGTCAGAAGAGCTCTCTGCCATTAACCTTCTGTGATGCCAACACAGCTCACGTCTTAGGTTCCATCAACTAAGATAAGTTCATTTAGTCAAGACTCCATAGTCTATCCGAGTCTTTGTTGCCAGTTTTAAATCCCAAAAACCATTGTCCTATTCTCTAGGGTATTTGGCACATTACCCAAATTTGAGGCAGTGAATGTCTCACTAAAAACAAAACCAAGCAATCTTCTAGGTGCAGTCTTAGTTATCTGCTTTACCTGGGATGGAGAGACAGCTCAGTCTGTAAGGTTCTTATCTTGTGACCATAGGGACCTGAGTTCAATCCCTGGTAGCCACATAAAATGCTGGGTGCAGTGGTACCTGTTTGAAATCCCAGCTCTGGGGAGGTGGAGATAGGTGGATCCCTGGGACTCACTGGCCCACCAGTCTAGCCTAATTGGTGAGCCCTGGGTCTATGAGGCCGATGGTGTTCCTGAGGAAGGCTCTCAAGGCTGTCCTCTGGCCTCCAGTGCGTGCACAAATACATGCACACGCAAGCATAGAGAAGCACATACATAAAAAATAAAAAAGACAATACTTGTGCCTATAGCTCTGGAAGTATTATCCCACAGTCTCTTTTTAGACTTTAAAAATAAGTTCATGATCACAGAGGAAACTGCACATTTTTTCAGCTCCCCTCCTCGAAGGCTGTAGGGTGAGTTCATGCCCACCTGCTAAAACCAGATTATGTGGGCTGGGGAGATGGCTCAGTTTGAAAAGTTCTTTCCTCACAAGCAGAAGGTCCTGAATTTAATCTGTAGTACCCATGTAAGTGCTAGGTGTAGTGGGGTGCACCTGTAATCCCAGCACTGGGGAGGTGGAGACCGGGTGATGGATGGAGCTGTCTGGTGAGTCACTAGCCTAGCTGGTGAGCTCAAAAAGAAGTGGATGAGCCGGGTGTGGTGGTGCACGCCTTTAATCCCAGCACTCGGGGGGAGGGGGGGCAGAGGTAGGAGGATCACTGTGAGTTTGAGGCCACCCTGAGAATACAGAGTGAATTCCAGGTCAGCCTAGACTAGAGTGAAACCCTACCTGGAAAAACCAAAAAAAAAAAAAAAGTGGGGTTGTCCTTGCCTCCACGTGGGCCCACACATACATGTGGACCTAGCCACACATGTTGTGTATTGGATTCTTTGGAACTGAAGAGAGGAAGGAGAAACTGAAACATTTCTTCTTGTAGGTGAGGCGGTGGAGGAAGGAAGTTGCAGAGACTCAAGAAGTAAAGTCTGGGAAAGGGTTTTGTAAGACCCCAACCTAAGGGGAAACACCAGCTGGAGGGAGAGGCTCTCCAATGGAGCTGCCTGCAAGCGGCGCAGTGTGTGCCAGAGACGCAGCTTCCCTGCGTCGTCACCCACGCTGAGGTGGGCTTTCTGGTGATGCGGCTGCCTTTGAGTGGAAGCAGCTATGGGGAGGTCGTCATCCAGGGTGGGATGAGACTTCTCATGCTGTGGCTGCATTTGAGTCACCTATTGTTCCTGTAAGCAACCTCTCCCCCTGCAAGTAACCCCAGTAAACTCAGTGACTCACCAAACTGGTTTTGGTGTGGTTGTCCTTTGGTCTGTAATCTGTGCCCTATCTTGGGAGAAGACGTGTGTTTGCATCACCCCAGGGAAAAGGTTTCCTGTGACAATATGAACACACATACACACCTGCATACGTGCACACGTGCCCCGCCACAAACAGAGGAAAACAGATGATCAGGAGATGCTGGCTGATGGGCACAGCACCACCTGTGAAAAGTTTTATTGCTAAATTATCAAACTGGAATTTGACCATCTTCAAAACCAATGGTGAGTTTACAGAAAATGTAGGGAACATAGAAATATGTTAGGAGACAAACATAAATAGAACCTGGAACATATAAACTGGGCATGATGTTGCAAACCTGTCATACCAGTAGTCAGAAGGTGGAGACAGGAGGATTAAGAGTTCAAGGCCCTTCCTCACCTACATAGGTGAGTTTGAGGTCAGCCTGGCATACATGAGAACCTGTCTCAAAAAATATATAGACAGATATATATAGAGAGAAGTCTAACTTCTATTTGGGATAACAAATATATGAAAACAAAAGTATCAGAAGGATTCAGAGAGGTTTCTAATAATGGCACTGAATATCCTGAAAGCATCTTGGTATAGCACACCTAAAATTCCTATGTGAAATTTGAAAGCTTGTTGTGCACGTTCACATATGCATGTATGCGCACACATGTGCCATGGCATGTGTGTGGGGTCAGAGGACACCCTCTAGTGTCGATCCTCACCTTCCATGTGGTTTGAGGCAAAGTCTTGTTGTCCACCATTGTGTTCATCAGGCCTGCTGGCCTGGGAGCTTGCTCTACATCCCAGCTCACCCTAGGAGTGCTGGCATTACAGATGCTCCTGCTACCATATCCAGCTTTGTATGGGTTCTGGGGACCTGAAGTGAGGTCCTCAAGCTTGTATGGCAAGCAGCTTATCCACTGAGCCATCTCCGCAGCCTGAACTATGTTTTGACATAACCATCTGAGCAGACATGGAACAGAGCCCAAAGACTGGGATAGGACTGCATGCAGATTGCTGGGAGTGCCTGCTGATCCATACAAGGAGAAAAAGTAGTTGAAGAAATCCCACAACAAAAGAAAAAAAAAAAATCCCACAAAGCAATCCTGAAAGAGGAAGTCCTCATTCAGTGCATGTGTGCTTTAGCAGAGAAACACGACCCACCACCAACAGCAGCACCCACCTGATGGGGGGCATTTGATGTCTCGGCCTTGTTCTGATCAATAGAAAAATAATTCCCCTAGAGAATGCCAAACCACAAGCAGATGGTCATGTGATCTGAGATAGACTCCATACCCACCATCTCACTAACACAGAAAGCTAGTAATGGGTTTGAAGTATTCATGTTATGTCAGTGCTATCAAACACCTGGAAGGAGCCGAAAGAGATTCTGTGGAGAAATTTCTCTTAAAACCCAACCTCAGGGGCTGGGGAGATTGCTCAGTAGTTAAGGCAGTTGCTTGCAAAATCTGCCAGCCCTGAGTTCAATTCCCCAGCCATCTATATCAAGTCCAAAACAAGAAGTAGTACAAGTGTCTACTTGCAATGGCAAGAGACCACATACACACACACACTCACACACACACACTCACACATACGCACCACACACACACTCACACACACACAAACTCACACATACACACCACATACACACATACACTCACACACCACACACACATTCACACACCACACACACACCACAAGCACATAAATAAATAAGTGAAAATTTAAAAATAACCCTCAGGAAATGCCAGGAGATACAGAGCAAATGATTGTGAGTTCACCAGCAAAACTCACGAGAGGCACTGCAGAGGTGGCTTTGTGGGTAGAGTGCTTGTCACACAAGCATAAGGATTGTTAGACAGTCTAGGAAGTTATTGAGCTCTAGGGTCAGTGAGAGACCCTATCTGATGTCTGCCTCTGCTTTCCACGTGCACATGTACATGCACACCTGCACATGCATGCATCCACACACATTAATATGCACACCTCTGCACACCACACACACACACACACACATGTGCACACATACAAAACCAGCTCATGAAATAGGACTGAGGAGATGTTTTAGTTGGTAACATGCTAGCCTCGTAAGCATGAAGACCTGAGTTCAGTCCCTAGTACCTATGTAAAATGTAACATCTGGTGGTGTTACTGAAATCCCAGCACTGGGGAGACAAAGACAGGAGGATTCTGGGAGCATGCTGGCTAGCCAGTGTAACCTAATTATTGAGCTCCAGGCCACTGAGAGGCCTTGTCTCAAAAAGAGGTGGATGACATACCTAAGGAACCACACCCAAGGTTATCCTTGGGTTTTCACAAGCATGCACACGCATGTGCACATGCACACCCTCACACATATGCATAAACACACATACACACATACACTCCACACACATACAAAAGCAGAAAAAGAAGGCAAGAGAACCCATGTAGTATGCAAATAAGCAGTGCTCTGTGTGTGGGAAGGAGCGGAAAGAAAGGACTATAGAATTAGTCCTACAGGGTTGGAGAGACGGCTTAGCGGTTACAGCATTTGCCTGTGAAGCCTAAGGACCTGTGTCCAACTCTCCAGGTCCCACGTAAGCCAGAGGCAAGGTGATGCAAGTGTGCAAGGTCGCACATGCACACTAGGGGGCACATACATCTGGAGTTTGAATACAGTGGCTTTAGGCCCTGGGCATGCCAATTCTCTCTCTCTCTCTCTCTCATTCTCACTCTCTCACATAAAAAAGGCCAGTCTGTTGGGCTTGCCTCAAAAAAGAAAAAAAAAAAAGAATTAGTCTTACAAAGATGGACACTCTTGGATGCAGAATATAACATGGTTTTGTCTAATATATTAGGAGAAATAAGACACTATCAAAACCTAAAAGGCAGATAAAAGGAATCACAAAGAACTTAAAGAAATAAAAATGTAATTGACCTGGGAAATTCAATGAATGGATTAAATACAGATTAGACATGGCCAGAGTAAAGACTAATTACCTGGGAGACAGAGCTGAACAAATTATCCAGGTCAAAGCAGGGAGAGACAGGAAGGAAAGGCACGAAGGAAAGCCCACTACATATCAAGAGCACAGATACCATGTCTAAAAATATATAACCTTCAAATTACCAGAAAGAGACAGTCAAGAGAATAGGAAGTGATATCAAAAGAGATAGCATCAATTTTCAGAATTGATGAAGGACACAGTCAGATTCAGGAAATTCAGTAAAACATGAGTATGAAAATTAAGAAGAAATCCATACCTAGGCATTTTATAATACACTTGAAGAATGGGGGTTGAGGATATGGTTCAATTGATAGAGGGCTTTCCTAGCATTCATAACCTGAGCTCTATCCCTAGCACCAGGAACTTAAAAAAGAATAGCATGGGCAAATTATATATATGTGTGCGCATATATACATATATATGTATGTATGTTTATGGAAAGACAGTGTGTGTTAGAGATATAAATATATACACACACTCAAATACACAATACATATACATGCAAAGTAGCCACAGAAAAAGATAACCTCCATGGAAAAGATGGCCAGCTATCATTTTGTAACAACAGTAGAGCCAAGAAGATGATAGTATCTATTACAAAATGCATATCCAATGAGTTGGTTTCAGAGAGGCAGATATTGCATGTTCTCTTGCATGCAGAATATAGTCTTAAGTGTGTGTGCATGTGTATGTGTGTAACATGAAAATTGAAAGAGAACTCTGAGGGATAAGAAGCTCGTATGGGAAGGGGGAGGGAAAGAGGGTAGTGGAGTACATGTGACAGGAAAACAGAGGGGCAACTATCTGGGAGGGGAAGGACAACAGCAAGAAGGAGCAGGGGGGGCAGGAAAGATGACTCAACAGTTAAGGCCCTTGCTTGCAAAGCCTGTCAGCCAGGGTTCAATTCCCCAGTACTCTTGTAAAGCCAGAGACACAAAGTGATGCTTACATCTGGAGTTCATTGGCAGCAGGAAAAGGTCCTGGGGCAGCCATATTCACTCTGTCCTCACAAATAAATAAATAAAAATATGTTTTCTAAAATAGAAAGGGGCAGGGAAGACAGAGGAGAGCAGTAGAGAGGGTAAATAAATAAGAATAAAGCATAATGATATATATATGTGTGTGTGTATATATATATGAAAATGTCACAATGAAGCCCAACATTTTACATGCTATCTTAAAATTAAAAAAAACAACAATTATAAATGCAGGCAAGTTAAAGAAAATAAAATCCAGAGGTTTTATATTAATAAGCTTTCACACATTAAAAATTTTTTAATTTATATATATTATAATAGGATTTACTCTTATATCCCCTTGCCCCAGCTCCTGCTACCCTAGGGGAACTCTGAAGTGGGGTTATAGTAATCACTGTGGGATCGTGAAGACCTCAGGCAGTCCCCATGGGGTAGCAGGGGACCGTGCCTCAGAGTGTTCCTACCCACTCTGTGGCTCTTATGATCTTTCCACCTCCTCTTCTACAATGTTCCCTGAGCCATGGCAGGCCTCTTGTCAGTCTGACACAATGTTGAGTTCTTTGTAGCCTATGATTTTTCTGCTTTGGTAGGTTTTGATTGATCACCATGTCTGTCACCATCATCATGGAGCTGGTTGTCAGGCTAGCAGTAAGAGCAGTATTCATATCACCACTACCTCCGCAAGTTCTCCTGGGCCCTGGAAGATATGGTAAAGGTGGCATGTCTTGTGGTGGGCAGTTTTCTGCACCATCTGTAAAATAAAACAGATTCTTCAACCAAGAGTGAGAACAGTTTGGGTTAAAGGGGATATGGAAAATTATTTGAGAGATTTTTTTTTTTTTTGGTGTGCAAGCATACTCTTCTCTAAAGAGCAGTGGGGAACTTCTTTCTGCAGTCTGAGTTTCCTGACCATGGGATTCTGACTTGGTTTCCAGTACCTAGTATGAGATATCTCCCACTGAGTGGGCCTCATGTCCAATCAGAGAATAGTTGATTACCTGCAGGGCCTGTGTATGCCACTATTTCACAAGTATGTACTTTTTGTCTGGCGGGTTGATTTCGTAGTCTCCAGGGTCCCCTGCTTATTCATGCTGTTGGTGACCATTGTCCTCCAGTGGCTCCCGTAGGGCTCTCCAGCACTATGAGGGTTAGCAAGGAGGAAGCTAGTTTCCCTTTCGCTTCCAGTATGGTATTCTAATGTCCTATGACCGAAGCCTGATACACATATTTTTGCATGCATGTAGTATTTGTGGTATTTTGTGGTGCATGTATGTGTGTGTGTGTGTGTGTGTGTGTGTGCAGACATGCACATCCTATGCAGAGGCCAAAGAGCAGTGGGTATTCTCTTGAATCCCTTAATTCAGGAGTTTCCTTGAGATGGCATCTCTCACTGAATCTTGAGCTGCCATTTTCAGTCAGACTGGCTCCAATGATTCTCTGGTCTCCATTCCCCACAAACCTGAGGTCACAGGTGTGAGTAGTCATGCCCAGCCATGCGAGTTCTGGGAATCAAACTCGGGGTGAGTCAGACTCTCTCAGGTCCTCATGCTCCTAACTGCTGAGCCATTTCTCTAGCCCCTCACTCATTTTTAAGTATTTTATTTATTTATTTAAGATAGAGAGAGAGAGAGAGAGAGAGAGAGAAAGTGTGTGTGTATGGGCACTCCATGGCCTCTTGCCACTGCTAATGAACTCCATCCAGACACATGCAGCACTTTGTGCATCTGGCTTTACATGGATACTGAGGAACTGAACCCTGGACTGCCAAGCTTTGCAAGTGAGCATCTTTAACCACTGAGTCATCTTTCCCGTCCCTCATTCATTTTTTTTTTTAAAGTAAAAAATACACTTCAAACAGAAAGAAAATGGGAGCCAGGCATGGAGGTATATACATGAAATCACAGTTTGGGCTTAGTAGATTGAGGTAGAGTAATTCAGGGTTCAAGGTCAGCCTGGCTACATAGTGAGATCCTGCTTTAAAAAAAAAACAAATACAGCAAAAATAGAAAGGAAAATGAAATGATCTCAATAGGAAAGTTTAAACTGCAGACAGAGGGAAGAGCAAAGGAGCTGGTAAATGCATCCATATATCTGAATAAGCATGCATTACATAAACGTGTCAGTTACTTCATCGTTGCTGGGAAAAAATACACTACATGGAGCAACTTAAGGCAGGGAAGAGTTTATGTCAGCTTACATTTCCAGAGAGTAGAGTCCATCATGTCTCTACAGCAGCCAGAGCTCAGGGCAGCTGCTCATAGTGAAGCACAGTGAGGAAGCAGAAAGCGGTGAACGCCGGTGCTCAGCTGGCCTCTCTCCTTTTTACAGTCTAGACACAGCCACGGGACGGCGCTGCCTACAGGGAAGGCGGGTCTGTCTGCCCACCTCAATGAACCTAATCAAGGTCATCTTTCACAGATGGGCATAGAGGGTAACTTAATCTCTCAGGTGTGATTCTAGGTCCTTTCAATTAACCATCAGTATAAACCCTCACAATAATATAACAAAAACAACAGCAGATCTTAGAGATTGCAAAAGAGTGAAAGAAAATACTAGATAACTGTGTCATGTAAACCAGGTGGGATTATCAAAGACCTTCAAATGCGCTGAGGTCTTGCATGGTTCAGACATTAATTTCAGAGTGCTAACTTTATAGTCACAAGTATAGAAGTGGACATCTATTTTAAGCCTTTAAGTTTAGGGTTGTTTATTATACCAGTGGAGAACTAATACATTTTCCCTACCAAATATTGAAAATGAATTTTAAAAATATTTTTAACTTATTTATTTATTTGAGAGAGAAAGAAGGAGAAAAGAGAGAATGGGCATGCCAGGGCCTGCAGCCACTGCAAATGAACTCCAGATGCATGCACCACCTTGTGAATCTGGTTTACGTGGATCCTAGGGAATTGAACATGGGTCCTTTGGCTTTGCAGGCAAATGCCTTAGCCACTAAGCCATCTCTCCAGCCCTGAAAATGCATTTTTAAGTCCATAGTATTGAGACTTTTTTGGTATTGGTACATACATAGTCATATAAAAATAACTGAACAGACTAGGGTCCCCAAATAGAACCAGAGAAGTTAAAAGATTATCCCATGAGTAGTGTTGGGACAATTAGTCCTTTGGGAGTTGATTGCTTCTAGAGCTGCTAGGTGGCTGGCTGGCTTTTGAGTTCTGTACATAACTTTATAGTGATCATCTCTGTGTGGGTAAATCCAGCAGGAACAACTTACTTTCACCATTTACCACTCAACAGGAGCAAACTAAAATGGATACCACAAAGTGCCAGCTTTAAGCATCGTTGGGTGGTGATGGCAGTAAGTGGCTCAAACATCATGCCATTAACATTGTAGAGAGCCTCCTTTCCAGCTACCTTGGAGCTATCGTGTCTCCTGTGGATGCACTGCTCACCTCTCACCCAACAGCCAATCTGCTCCATGTGTCCCCAGCCAAGGTGGACACTCAGGGAAGGATGCCATGTGCCCACTAAGGGAATAGTGAATGAGCTGTCTGAGGAGAGAGGTGAAGCCATCAGAAAAAGAAAGATAGGGCTGGAGAGATGGCTTAGCAGTTAAGCGGCTTGCCTGCGAAGCCTAAGGACCTATGTTCTACTTTCCAGATCCCATGTTATCCAGATGCACAAAGGTGAGGCAAGCACAAGGTCGCATATGCCCACTAGGTAGAGTAAGCGTCTGCTGGCGCACCAATTCTCTGTCTCTCCTCTCTCTCTCTCTCAAAAAAAAAAAAAAAAAAAAAAAAAAAAAAAAAAAAAAAAAAAGGAAAAGAAAGAAAGGAAGGAAGGAAGGAAGAAAAGAAAAGGAAAGAAAAGAAAAGAAAAAGGAAAATACACCAGAGGAAAGACTACAGCCAATGAAATCATTGAATGGTATTTTAAAACAGAAAAAAGAGTAGATGACATATTCCCAAAGCTATTATTTCTCCATTGTTGGAACTCTGTTATTTCTGTTGTCATCTTTATTTTATTCTGAATTTTCCAAGTTTTCCATTCAAGTATGACTTATATTTCTGAGACACATGAATGTTTGGGATGTTTTTAAAAAATATTTATTTATTTGAGAAGCAGAGAGAAAGAGCGGATAGAGCATGGGCATGTCAGGGGCTCCAGCCACTGCAAGCAAACTGCAGACGCATGCACCACCTTGTGCATCTGGCTTTACATGGATTCTGGGGAATCTAACCTGAGTCCTTGGGCTTCACAGACAAGCATCTTAACTGCTAAGCCATCTCCCCAACCCTGTTTGGGATGTTTTGAATCCTGAAATGCTTTTTGTGTTTTAATGAATGTTTTTAATGAAGCCTCAGGTCAAATCTCTTACCAGAATCTTTTTATTGGAGCCTTAATTTTCCCTCATTGATATATCTATAATATGTAATAGAGACATAACCCTATATCTATAATATGTAATAGAGACATAACCCTTTCTGATTCTTTCCTTAGCTCCTTGCTTGCCTTTTCATTTTGTCAAAGGGATTGTCACTGCTAGAATTAAGTTATTTGAATCTAATGAAATTTCTGAATATGTTCCTTGGATACCTTCAGCAAGTTCCTTAGCTCATGTGCCAGGAAAGTCCTCCCTTCAGTGGAGTAAAATAGACTCTTCATTTGCATATATATTCTTCTCATTTTCCTCCTTTGATTTTCATTCTGTAAATCCTGCGACTATTACTCTGGCTACACTCAAAGTTTTACTCTTCTTGATGAACTTTACAAGTTGGTTCAACCCATTTGATGTTTTGAATAAAACTGTATTAAACCTGTGAACCAATTTGGGAAGAAATTATTTTATTCTCCTCCTGCTCCTCTCCCTTATCCTTCTTTACCTTTTCTCCCTCCTCCTTCTCTCCCCAATCCTTACCCCTCCCTCTCTCCTCCTCTTCTTCCTTTTCCTCTCTCTTCAGTACAGGGGATTGAACCCAGAACCTCATCTGCCAGGCAAACACTGTACCACTGAGCTACATCCCCAGCCCAGGAATCATGCCAGTATTTCCCCTCCTTTCATTATTTTTCTAGTCCCCTGTCATCGAATAAAGGTTTGTGACATTCTTCACCTAGAACTCCTGCACACTTAATTTGAAAGTTACTGCTAAAAGTTCATGTTTTATCACATTGTAAATAAAGTTTATTTTCCATTGTATCTTATAACTGGCTACGGCTGGTGCATAGGAAAAAAAAAACTACTGGTTTTCAAATATTTGTCTAATATTTGATTGCTCATTTGCTCTAGGATTTAAAAAAATATATATATTTATGTGTGAGAGAGAGAACGAAAAAGAGAGAATGGGCACTCTTGCTGATGCAAATGAACTCTAGACACATGCCACTTTATGCATCCGGCTTTATGTGGACACTGGGGAGTTGAACCCAGGCCAGCAGGCTTTGAAAGCAAATGCCTTTAACTGCTGAGCCATCTCTCCAGGCCCCTGAGAGTTTTTCAGTTGATACTTTTATGTTTTCTTGGGCATATGTTTTACCAGCTGATAGGACAACAACCTCATTCTTTTGTTTCTAATATTTAGACCTCTCATCTCTTCCCATATATTTTATTGCATTAAGCAGAAAGAAAGGTAAGTAAAAAGTAGAAGTGGCCATGCCCCTTTTGCTCTTGATTTTAGAGTGAATGCTTTTATTATCTCTTCATTAGTTCAATTCTAATTTTCTTTTCATATATAGCCTTTGTGTTATCCTCCTATTCCTGAGTTTTAAAAAAATTAGCAATGTGTGCTTGATTTTATTCTACATCTTTTCCATAACCTTTCCTGTTATCTCTCTTTTCATCGCTCCTTTTGCTATAATGTACTGTGCTCTTGTGTTTCTTATGTATAAATTATACTTAAAATCCTGGGATGAATCACAGTTGAGTATTAAGAAGGATTTTATGAATATCATTGCTGACTTTGATTTACTCATTTTCACATCTTAATTCATAAATTAGATTCACCCATCACTTCTGTTTTTTATTTTATCTTGTGCTATCTCTCTTCTGTGCTGCCTCCACTCTACAAAATGAAACAGGTAAGGAAAATTCAAGTCAGTTAAATTTGAGACCCAAATCTTCATATCCCTACCATAGAATCAAGCATCCATGTCCTTGTCCTTTCTCCATACCATACAGAGCATGTGCTCTTTCCTCTCAGTATTGGGTCCCATAGGTGTCCCTTGAACAGTGGAATGTGAGTACATAGTTTGAGAGAAGAAATTACATACTCATGTAGTGAGCTTGGCTATATGTATATATATATATATATATATATATATAATGTGCATGTGTGTACGTGGAGGGTGCACCAGCATCTCTTGCCACTGCAAACTAACACCCACTCAGTTTTAGGTGGGTGACTGGGGAATTTAACTTGGGCCATCAGGATTTGCAAGCAAGCGCTTTTATCTGCTGAGCCACCTCCCCAGTTCTGTGTTTGCCTTCTTGTGTTTCTGCTATCTTCAAGAAAAGAGCATGCCCCAGATAAACTATTATTCCAAACAATGAGAGACCCATTGAACACATCTAGACCCTCCCTGAGCTAGTCTAGCTAACCCACGATAGTATCAACTGCTGACCACATGGCTCCCAGACATGTGAGCAAGAGCAAGTAATTGTTGTTTTAAACCATGTACTTTGGAGGTGGTTTGTTACACAGCTATGATGTAACAGTAGCTGACTGATACAGTAGATTACTTTTCACCTTTTCCTGATAGCCTGGAACAGTCTACTATAGCATGGAATTATTATTATTTTCCTCTCACAAGTTTAATCTCAACAACAAAATCAACATTGAAATGCCTACCTTGCCTTAGTGGTAGTGGTTGGGAGTTAAATTTGATTTTTTTCTTTGTGTTTCTTTTAAAATAAAATGATGCAATATAGTTTAAATGTTTCTATAGGTCCTCCCAGTATCCTATTCCTGTTCTCTCTTCTCCTCACAGATAATAATATCCAACTCAAGTATGTTCTTCCCTCCAAGATTCTAAATTTTATTACATATAACAATATATTTTTTTAAATTTTTGCATACATGGTATATTTCTTAGGTATAACCCTATAATATAAATGTCATATCTTTAAAAATATTTTTATTTTTATTTTTTTACTTATTTGAGAGAAAGAGAAAGTGTGTATGGGTGCACCAGGGCCACTTACCACTGCAAATGAACCCAAGATGCGTGTGCCACTTTGTGTATCTGGCTTAACATGGGTACTGTGGAATCAAACCCAGGTCAACAGGCTTTGTAAGCAAGCTCCATTAACTACTGAGCCTTCTTCCCAGCCCCCAATGTCCTGTATCTTGATAAGCTTTTATTGTTTCTCTTTTCTTCTGCACTTATAATATTTCAGTAAATACCTTTGGTACCCAATTCCTTCAATATCAAATCTCTTTAAGTAGTGGCTTTCACAAGCTTTTAAAACTGCAATTCATGGTTATAATTACATTTTAAATCACAATGCAATCCACTTACCTATAAATAGCCTAAGAAAAAATTTCATGAAATAATCTTTTGTATGTGTGTGTGTATGCACATGTGTGTGTGGTGTGGTATATGTACTGTGTAGTATATGAGCATGTGTATGCAGATGTGCATTCCCTATGCATGTGTGTCCAGAGGAAAAAGGAGGACGCCATCTGTCCTTTCTTATTACTTATCTATATTTCCTTGAGATGGAGTCTCCCCCTCATTCTGGATCTGCTGTCCATCACGGTGAGCTCCAGTGATTTTCTGATCTCTGCCCATCATAGACTGGGTTACAGACAAGTGTGACTACCCCCATCTTTTTATGTGGTGTGGTAGTTTAAATGGATTTACCCAATATATTCAGGAGTTTATTAAAGCTTGTAATTTAGATCTCCAGTCACCTGGATGGAGGAGGTGTCACTGTGGGTGGATCCTAGGGTCCAGCCTTAAGGTGTGGGGTGGACTTGGAATTCCAGTCTAAAGATATGCAAAGCGCCTGAGCTTGGCCTGGAGTTCCTGAAGTGTGCTTGCCTCTGTTGGTGGTGGTTGCTTTTCTTCCTGTGTGGACCTGTGAAATAGGGGCCCAGCTTCTTCTGCTATTATGAAACTTCTCCTGGATCTGCAAGCTTCAAATAAATTCCCTTCCTCCCGTAACTATGCCTGGTCTGGAGATTCATCCCAGCAACTAAAGCTGTCTGCTGCATAATTGGTACCAGAATGTGGGGAGTTGCTGAAATGAGTCTGACCATGTGGATTTTGGTTTTTTGGAACTTGTGTGTTGGAGGAATGAGAAACTTGGTGCTTACAACTGAAGACACCTTCTAGAGTGGTAAGCCAAGTATTATGGGCTATTCTGATAAGTTTGAAAATGCTAAGTACAGAGAGAATTGTATTTGGAGGCTTGGCTTATGAACTTTCTAAGGGGAAGGAAAGATTGCAAGCTGGGCTACTGGTATAAAAGCTGGCTGCATCCTGCTATCCAGGTCCAGAGAGTTTGATCAAGGTTAAACTTGTAATGGACTGATGTGCTCGGATAAAGATATGGGACTGAGAAATTTAAGATTTAAAACCCATCCAGATCCCAGAGGAGCTTTGTCACTTTCAACTCCCATAACCCAGTATATGTGAAAATCTCCTTGACCCTGGCAATTCCTTTGTGTGGACAAAGGGAGGAGGAGGGGAGAGAAAGAGGAGGAGAGAATAGAGAGAGAGAAATTTGGTATCTTGCCCATTTTAATGGCTGGGGTGATTGGGACATGCCCCATCCACCTTGCTTGGATCAGGATAGCCATGTGACCTACCCTGTCCCCAGAGCTCCCCTAGGGCGGACCAAAGGTGACAATCATGCTTCATTTTCTGTGTCAACTTTACTGGGCCAATGGAGTGCCCAGACACTTGGTCAAGCATTCTACCCAGGCCCCAGAAGGGGGTCTTCTCTGGAAACATGTTCCGGAAGTAGGTACCATTTTACACTGGCTAACATTAGTATCCACAGCTATTGCTGAGAGACAAGAACACTACCACCAGCTGCCTAGGGACCTGTAGGACTGCAGAAGGTACCTGAAGGAGCCCAAGCCCACCACTCTTTTTTCCAGGTGAGGAAGAAAGGAGTTTATTTAGGGACAATTTAAAGAAATCTTATGCTCCTGGGGCTACCTGTCATCAAAAGAGGAGAGGATATTTTAGCTACTAACTTTTTTTTTTTCTTTTTGGCATTTTTGATGTAGGGTCTCACTCTAGTCCAGGCTGACCAGGCACTCACACTGTAGTTCCAGGCTGGCCTCAAACTTACATCAATCCTCCTACCTTTGCCTTCTGAGTGCTGGGATTAAAGGCATATGCCACCACATCTGGCCCTTTTAGTTACTTAGCACTCATGTGGGCCATACTTAGACCAGGGAGGTTTTAAGTCATGCACAAGGTTAGTTTCAAATACTAATTAATTTTATTTTTTGCACAGAAGCTGGTAATATAAGATGCATGTGTGAGCAATATCACATGAATTTTTTTGTAGTTGGTTTACTTGAGTTGATATGGTATATTAACATTGTTTGGGGGCAGGAGTGATGGCTCAGCAATTCAAGGCATTTCCTTGCTTACGAAAGCCTGATGACCTGGGTTTGATTCCCTAGTACCCACATAAAGCCAGATGCACAAGTGGTGCATCCATCTGGAGTTTATTTGCAGTGGCAGGAGACCCTGACACACCTATTCTTTCTGTTTGTCTCTCTTCTCTCTATCTCTTTCCACTTGCAAATAAATAAATAAAATGTTTTTTTTTAAAAAACCTGTAAGCCAGGCTGGAGAGATGGCTTAGTGGTTAATGTGCTTGCCTACAAAGGCAAAGGATCCCAGTTCAATTCTCCAGAACCCATGTAAGCTGGATGCACAAGGGGGCACATGCATCTGGAGTTTGTTTGTAGTGGCTGGGGACCCTGCCATGCCCATTCTCCCTCTCTCTCTCTCAAGTAAATAAATAAAATATATTTTTTAAAAACCCTGTAAGCCTGAAATAATCCCTTCCCTCCACTTCCCATGAACTGCTTCTGGTTGGGTGTTTTGTCCCAGCAATGAGAAGGTAACTGCATCACTGGATAACACAGCCTTGCTCAGCCTCTTCCTGTGCCTATCCCACTCTCCCTTGTATAGTCACCCTAATGCAAGCAGTCACCCTAATGTAAGGGAATTCTCCCTCCCCTGCTCACCTTCAGCCTGTTCACATCATACACTTTCAGACCTCCTGACCCAAACCCAGTACTCCTCCATCACTTGCTGTCTCCTCTCAGTCTGCAGATGACTCAACCACAAGATGGGGAAGGGTAGTGATGGTGGAGGGGAGCCCTGTTCCCGATGGCAGCCTGGCCAGAAGATTCCATCTCTCCTTATGGGCCTCAAGAGGTCAAAATGTGTGGCAGGGGACTCAGAACCTACCACCTTCCCAGATACCTGGATAGGTGCCACTAAGCCATGTGTGCACGTGTGTGTGTGTGTGTGTGTGTGCTGGGGCAGCTGTGCCCTCCCCATCAGCAGTCTGTCCTCCACCAGCTAGTGGATGGTACAGGAGAGGCTGCGGGCTGCCCTCATTAATATTTATGACAGGGAGAGGAAGTTGCATAAATCTTCCCTGATACTTAATTAAACCAAACTTCTTTTGATTTCCCCTCTTTCTGCCTCACCGACTGTGGCCAGCATGCCTATTAGATGTTCATCTTCCCCCATTGGCCTAGACTTGGATAGAATCCACCTGCTACTCCACACATCTTGGTGACTACAGGCATCAACAGAGCCTAGGGAAACAGGTGACCCACACACACCCTTGGCAGACTCCCTGTGGCTTTGGATGAGGCTCCCTGCAGCCCTTGGGCACAGTCAGAAAACTACTGGTCCCCAGAACAGCCCTCAATACATGAAAGATGAACGGGTGGGTACTGTGACCTCTCAGCCTCCCCCGCTGATCATACAGAAAATACGCTGTGAGCCCCAAAGCCTCCAAGAGAGTGGCCCAGTTCCATAGAGAAGCTGGTGTGAGCTGTGTTCCCTCACCCTTCCCCAGTCACCACACTGGCCCCCCAGCTGGAGGACCCTGACACGAGTCCTGTCAGAGCTGGGTGTCTCCCTGAGCTCCGAGAGCTGGTTAGCGCCTGGCTGACATATCTTTGATATGGAATCATATACAGGAAGCAGCTTGACCCCTCAAGGCCCCTCTTAGCGTGGGATTGACACCGAGCATTGACTTTGCTTCAGGCTTATCCACAAATCTCAGCCAATTTTATTAAAGAGCCGCGTGTGGTGTGGAACATGCCAGGGAGACAACTTTATTTATAGATCTTGATCGGCAGAGAGGAGCCCACGCTAGCTTCCGTTGGCTCCCTGGCCGGCCTCGCTCCATCTCAGGTGGGAGGGGGTTGATTGGCAGGCGCGGCTCCTCACCAGTCCCCCTCCCAGCTCAGCTATACCCAAGACACACAGACTCATGGACCTGGGCCACACACACACACACACACACACACACACTGTCCCTTTCCTCTCCCTCTCTACCCCCTTGTACACACAAAGGAAAGGTCAAAGTGAAATGAGGACCTAATAAGAAGGAGGCAGTTGTCTGCAAGCAAGGATCACCAGAGCAGAAATTACCAGCACCTTGATCCTGGACTTCTAGCCTCCAGAACTGTGGGAAAGTGAGTATCTGTTATCAGAGTGGTGGTCCAAGCTAAAACACAGGCGCAGGCACATGGGCACAAGTGTGTGGGCATTGCTACAGACACACCTACAGCCACGTAGCAAGTTACACAATTGTGACTTGAGACAGACATGTGGGAATAAACAATGAGCTTGTTGGGCCAAGGTAGCACCTGCCCTGACTTGCCTTTAGCCTTAGCCCCTCACCGGGAAGGACACCCTGAAATGGGTTGAGACATTCTGGAGTGGGAGGAGCAAGTGGGTGTTGACAAAAAGGGGTCCCACGAGAACATAACCTAATAGGTTTACGCAGACATTCAGATCCTTCAACGCCCATGCCAGCACCTACGGTCCTGTAAGTACCACCAATTTCGAGGGAATGCCCGCGAAACCCGCACAACTGAAACAGATCCAGCTGCCATGTACCGAGGGCTCACTGTGCGCGAGGCTTCTCACGCGGTCATCCTCTCATTTTTTACCTTCATAGCTCTGGAAAGCAGAATGTTCCCTGGAAGGGACCGAGACCGGAGCTGCTGTGCCTGGGGTGACAGCGCTGAAGGGAGGTGGGGATGGCAGGAGTCGGGTCTGGTATTAGGAAGCCACTCTTGAAGCTGAGCACCCCAAAGCTTGGACAGACATTCTCCGTGCTTTCTGAACCCAGCTTACAGTTTCCTTCACTGGGCTATAGCTGACCCTGCCCAAGCAGGAGCCAACCTGCCAACTCAGCCTGCAAGGGGTGCACACAGAGAGCCAGCGTCCCATGCACCAGCAAACTGGCGAACTGGAGCGGCCCCCTGATCTCCTCCTCAATCACTGCAGACCACCATGCGGCCTTATTGTGCACCGAATCCAGACACAAGCAGGTGACCTGCTGTCAGACCGGGTATCTCTCTGGTGATATCAAGGACAGGCTGGAAATGTTTGGCTCCAGAAGCTTCTTTCTGTGGATACAGAGGATTCTGACGGGACTCATGGCTTCCTGCCAAGTGTGTGTATTCCAGGAGGATGGACATTCATGGAAATTCCTTTGGCCTCTTGTGCTGGGCTCTGGGCTGGAGATTCACTGTGTCACTCTGGTCTGTTGGGCCTAGGAAGCCTCAGAGAGTGGAGAATGGGGAGCTGTGTAGGACCAGCAAGGTGCTGAGCCTGACAGAGACCACAAAAGATGCTCGAGAAAGCCAAGCTGAGTGACTCTGGGTAGCCTCAGGACCCTCCCCCCCTCCCCACGCCCAGTTTCACCCTGGAGGTAAAGATGCTGGAAGGGCAAGGGAGAATCATGGGAGAGAGCCCTTCCCCTGCTGCTCATGGTAGGCACTAGAACCATGGATTCCTACTTCTCTCTCCCAAGAGCGAGGAGGAATGGAGGACCTCAGTGGCCCTCTGCATATGGAGGGTAACAGAAGACCACCAGCTCTGGGAGCAGGAAACAGGCTCAGGCCCTGAGGATGAGGTCCACATGAAGGGCTAGGAGCCAGGGTCCCACCCAAGTGGGTCTTTTATAATAAAGCAATGCTAGAGAAACTGAGGCTGGTGCTATAGTGTGGATGAGCACAGGAGAAAGCAGGGAGGGAGGGAAAGCATGTCACAGTGCTCAAGGCCTCTGGCCCAAGTAGAGAGCAGGGCTGGCCCAGGGCGGGGGTGGCGGTACCCTGGTGATGAGGTGGAGTTGACAGGCCTGGGCCAAGGCTGCCCAGAGACTATCAGGATGGGTCTGAGGCACACAGGGCATGACACTGGGTTCACCTCCCCTCATCCCATGGCCATGGAGCCAATAGTAGAAATGGGGTTTGTAGCTCACTGAGAAAGAGTGATTATAATCGTGAGGGTTGGGGGTGGGCAGAGCACAGAGTGACTTCCCATGGGTTTGGGGTTTTACTTCAAGCATGAAAAGGTAGGAAAACTAAATCAAGGAGGTGACTGGACATCATGGTGATTGCACTAAGCATTATTGAGTTGTTCACTTCTTTATTGGGTGTGTATCCATATGTATGTGTGGATGTGTACGGTGTGTACGTGTGAAGGGCCATGTGCATGTCATGGTACATGTACCAGAGGACAACTTTGGGGTATTAGTCTTCTCCCTACACCCTGTTTGAGACAAGGCTTCCCTTGTAACTTTGTTTTTGCACTGGGCTTCCTGCGCACCAGTCTGGCTGGCCCTGGAGCGTCCGGATTCTCCTGGCTCCACCTCCCATTGCCAAAGATGCACTGAGGTTACACTCACATGTGCCACTTTTGCATCCGGGTTTATCTGGGTGCTGTGGGTGATCTTGGGCAAGCTAGCTTACAAGTAACTGCCTTTAACCATGAAGCCCCTTGAATGGTTCACTTTAAAATGGTTAATTCTGCATTATGCAAAGTGCACCTCAATTTAAGCTAAGAAGGGCAAAGGACATGGGTATTTAGCTCTTTACTCCTGCCCTTGGGTCCCAGCTCTGTCACCTGCTAGTTGAGTGATCTTTCTGAGTTTCCGTATCTCTGTGAAATGGAGTGCCATCTGCCAGGTTACCGTGGGTAAAATGAGGGGACGTGTTTGAAAGCAGCCAGAATGCAATAGGAGTTTGTTAAATGAACCTGAAAACTCTCTAAAATGCACCTTACCTTCTTAACAATTGCAGGACAGACAAGCAAAAGAAAGGGCTTGGGACCAAGTCTCTGGCTCAAAGACCTGCCAGCCTGAGGGAAAGACCCCTAGTTGCCACTGCAAAGATAAAGACCTGAGCAGAACTGACAGGCCAGGTGAGGAAAAGATGGCTGGGGATCTACTTTCCATCCTTCCTTCTGGAGCCTTCACTGGCTATGGAGCGAACCACTCCCTGCTGGGCTGAGACAGGGAGAAGCTTTTGAGAAGTTTTGGGTCCCCAGTCCCCATCATTTTCACTCACATTTCTGAGGTAAGGCCTCCCTGAACCACAGTTCCCAGCAATATTGCTGGCACCTTACATCAGGGCCCGGGAGGCTCTTGAAGGAACCAGACAGACTAGCTGGCGAGGGGAGGAGAGGTGTATTCTGGGGATTGTAGTTGCTTGTGAAGTAGTTCCTGTAAGGAAAAACTAGAGTGGTCAGAGATGCAGGAATATAACTGTACTCCTCATGATGGGGAAGTTCAACTGGGAGATTCCTCTTTCAGTCCCAAAATGCATACTAAATAATAAAACTAAGAAAGAAAGCCCCATCAAAATGATGTCACCACATTCCACCTGGAAAAATGATCTATACTAACTGTGGTTTCAGTTTTTTATGAGTGAGCTTATTAGGGATATGGCAAGCAAAAGGAAACAGGAAAAAAAAAAAAACAAATAGATGATAAAGAGTAGACCATTAAGCCAGAAATGTCTGCAGTAGTCCCACTGAACAGGGCAAGAAAGAAAAAGTAAGAAGCAGATAAATAACAGAATGTCAGATCAGACATTTACCAACACCAGCAGGATGTCTGGATTAGCCCCCAGAATCCAATAAAATGAGTGGGAAGGCCCTTAATAAAGGAGCCAGGGGCAGGGTAGATGGTTCAATAGACAAAGCACCTGCTGTGAAACTGAGTATCTGAGTTCAAATCCCTAAACCCCACATAAGAGCCAGGAGCTGTGGGATATGCACACACGCACGTGCGCACGCACACACACCCCCCAAAGAAATAAAGGACACAAGGAAACAGTAAGAAAAAAAAAAGAAAGAGAGAGGGAGGGAAGGAGAAAGGGAAGAAAGATGGAAGGGAGTGAGGAAAGGAAGGGAGGGAGCGAAGAAGGAAGGAAGAAAGGAGAAAAGAGTGAAAAGTCAGCTGAAATGATCATGATCCATCAAGAGTCGGGCAGAATGTCCTAC
Organism: Dipus sagitta; assembly: GCA_036346955.1. Lineage (NCBI taxonomy): Eukaryota > Metazoa > Chordata > Mammalia > Rodentia > Dipodidae > Dipus > Dipus sagitta. The sequence goes on from CM070770.1 coordinate 139,622,333, forward strand.
CCCAGGTGAGGCTGATAAGCAGCAGCTCCCACCACAGGCATTTCTATACCATGGGATAAACAACATCCCTTGTCGACCTCTTCCGTAAGGCTCAGTGGGGGTGCCAGACAGACCAGGAAATGGTTTACTTTCTGCCGGTTCTCGAGGACACAATAATTTCTACACTTAGACTGTAAATATGCTTGGATCTGAGATGGGGGTAGGTGCTTACCCAGTTCCCAGAATCAGCCTTCAACAAGCTGTAATTGCCCAGGGCCATTTACTACTTAATACAGCTTATATCACATACCAGAATGATTTCTGTTTGAAATCTGAGGAGAAAGCAACAGTCTCCAGTAGTCCTTTGGTGCACTGTGAAGATGTCAAACCAGGACCAGACAGGCAGCTCTGTGATTCAGAAGACTCTGGAACTGCCAGAAGTGTGCGGGAGCAGAAATTTTTAGGGAGATTTTTGTCACAGGAAGCAATAGTAAGTTCTAGAAAGCATTTGCTTTGTTATTTCAATACAAGTTAGGAAAACATGAACGTGATTTACGTAGAAAATAAGACCTAAGCCTGAGTTGAAAAGGAATTGAAGCCAGGAGTGGTAGCAGACACCTTTAATCCCAGCTCTCAGAAGGCAGAGGTTGGAGGATCACTGTGAGCTCAAGGCCACACTGAGACTACATCGTGAATTCCAGGTCAGCCTGAGCTAGAGTGAGACCCTACCTCGAAAACAAACAAACAAACAAACAAAAAAATGAATGAAAGAAAGAAAAGGAATTGAGCAAAGAACTTAGCAGAAGTAATGTCACATCTAGAGATATTAAAAAATGAATAAAAATAAAATTAAAACTAAAATCAGCATGAAAACAGTAATAAAAAAATCAAATCAGGCTGGAGAGAGAGCTCAGGTGATAAAGTGCTTGCCTTGCAAGCATGAAAACCTGAGTTCAATCCCCAGCATGAATGTTTAAAAAAAAAAAAAAAAAGACCAGATAAGAATGAATGCTGAGCTCCAGGTCAGCCTGGGTCAGAGTGAGATCCTACTTTTAAAAAACACAAAAATCAACAAAATATCATCAGGTCAGCTCTGTAATGAACCGATTTTATGTTGTAGAAGGAAACTTGAGAAGCTCTTTTGAAAGTCAGAAAAAAAATAAGTTTGGTTTCTTTCTTTTAAAGATTAATATAAATGATGAAGTGAAGACCCCTTTAACTGGAATAAATAATGGATTAACAGGAATTGCTAAAATAATTGATATTTTTTTGTTTTGTTTTTCGAAGTAGGGTCTTGCTCTAGCCCAGGCTGACCTGTAATTCACTATGTAGTCTCAGGCTGGCCTTGAACTCATAGCGATCCTCCTGCCTCTGCCTCCCAAGTGTTGGGATTAAAGGAGTGTGTCACCATGCCCAGCATGATTGATAATATTCAACAAGCGAGAAGAAAAGAGGTCAGAAGTAATAATTAAAGGTATTTTGGAAGAAAATTGTCAAAGATAAAAAAATCAATAAACTCGCAAGTAAGTATTCAGCCAGGTTGTTGGAGACATGCACATGGTCATGTCCAGTTGGATAGTTTTATAATAACAATAAAATCTCACAAGGACATACATAATCAGGGGGGAAAAAAAGTTGCCCTGAAAGCAAGTTAGTTATGCTCAGAATTACCAAATACTAAAGACACAGAAGAATATGAGGCAAGATCTAGAGTTATGAAGGAAAGATTTTTGTGCCATGAGGATTTATTTTATTTTATTTTTTATAATTAACAACTTCCCTGATTGTAAACAATATCCCATGGTAATTTTCTCCAACCCCCCACTTTCCCCTTTGAAACTCCACTCTCCATCATATCCCCTTCACCTCTCAATAAGTCTCTCTTTTATTTTGGTGTCATCATCTTTTCCTCCTATTATGATGGTCTTGTGTGGGTAGTGTCAGGCACTGTGAAGTCATGGATATACAGGCCATTGTGTCTGGAGGAGCATGATGTAAGGAGTCCTACCATTCTTTTGGCTCTTACATTCTTTCCACCACCTCTTCCTCAACGGACCCTGAGCCTTGGAAGGTGTGATAGAGATGCTGTAATGCTGAGCACTCCTCTGTCACTTCTCCTCAACACCGTGATGCCTTCTGAGTCATCCTAAGGTCATTGCCATCTGAAAAGAGAAAGCTCTCTAACGAAAAAGTGAGAGTAGCATTAATATAAGGGTATGAACATTAAGAGAAGTGCTTACTGGGCAGTTTGATGAGCATAGTATATACATTTAGCCAAACAGTGGCAGATGTTGCACCCCTAGGGTTCATGACTACCCCTGTTGTAGGTTTTCAGTATCAGGGATGTATTCCATCCCATGGAGTGGGCCTCCAGTCAAATTAGAGGACAGTTGGTTTCCCCCAAACAGATATGCCACTATTGCACCCATTGGCTCATTTGGTCTATTTGGCCAAATATAAGGCTTGCAGTGTCCACTGTGGAGTATCTTCACTGGTGATTTCTCTCTCTCTCATTTAACTGCATGCAGTGTGGCTTTTTCCAGCTTTCTGTCAGCTGGTCTACATGGAGGAGGTTTTCAGCTCAGTTCCAGCAGGATTTCTCAATGATCTTGCAGCCCAAGTATGTGCAGTCTTTAGTAATAGGGTCTTACCATCTCTTCCTTGTGGGAAACCAAGGGCCTCAGCAATACTTGTAATGCTTTGGGGGCATCAGGAACCTACCTGGCCAACAACTCACTGGAAGTATCCTATCCCTGTGTGCCATGACAATTTTATGATTGTCTTTTTTTAAGATTTATTTTTATATATTTATTTGAGAAAGAGAGAAAGAGAGAGAGAGAGAGAGAGAGAGAGAGAGAGAGAATGGCACACCAGGGCTTCTAGCCACTGCAAATGAACTCCAGATGCAGGTGACACCTTGTGCATCTGGCTTACATGGGACCTGGAGAATAGAACCTGGGTCCCTAGGCTTCACAAGCATGTGCCTTAACCACTAAGCCATCTCTCCAGCCCTGTGCTTGTCTTTAAAGGCCAAACTTTGCTTTCATAGATAGGGAAAGATCTGGGAAGGCTACATCCCTGGGCTTAGCCTAGAAAGTTACTCTAAGAAATTATCCAGCTCCATTCTCCCCAAAACGTTTTCTTGAGATGGCAAAAATGTGGTGATGATCTGGGCATCACATACAAGTTCAAAAGTCCTTGGGATTTGAGCTTTCTGGGTGCAAGGATAGAGTTGGGCTGGAGGAGCACAGAGTGATGGCTTGGATATGGATGGTTTAGGGAATAATAGAAGATTGGGAATAATAGATGGGAAATTGAGACGGTAGGTAGCCTGTGCTTTTGAAGGTTTTTCTCCAAAAGGGAGTCAAGGAGCAGAGCATTTCCTGGAGAGGCAGGTAGACTCAAGAGGCTTGTTTTTTGTCCTTTGTTCCCCAAGGTATGCTATAGGACAGTGGGAATGATCTCTTGGGAGGGAAGTGTGTGATGTAGGAGAGGGAAGAGACTTGCTGGGCCATACAGGACAGAAAGCTAGCTGAAGTGCGAATGGAAGGCTGGCTTTGAGTGTGCATCTACAGTGAAGGAAACCAGAAGGGATACAGGTGGATGGATGCATGCTGTGGTGGAGGGGGCAGGGCAGGGAAGTGTTAAAGAAACAGGAAATAGGGGATGGGGAGTTAGCTCAGTGGGTGAAGTGCTTGCCTCACAAGCATTAGGATGAGTTCAATCCCCAGAGTCCATGTCAAAATGCAGGGCATGGCGTTGCCACCTGTAATCCCAGCACAGGGGAGGTAGAGACAGGAGGGTCCCTGGAGCTTGCTGGCCAGCTAGTCTGGCTTCATTGGTGCACTTCAGAACAATGAATGAACTTGCCTCAAAATATGGTGAATGGCATTCCTGAGGTTGTTCTCTGACCTGCACACACACACACACACACACACACACACACACACACCATATGCATACACTTCTGTACACACACACAGGTGCACCATTATGTGTACACATGCACGCACACATGCACAGTAAAAGAGAAAGATGTGAATGAGGATGTTTGGAAAGCATCTGGGAGGTAGGAGAGGGAGTAGACTGAGGAACTACAGTGGTACAGTTGTCTAGAACACACCGAGGCCTGCTAAAATTCCTGCTTGTAACTGTAAAGAGAAAGGAGAGGAGCCTGAGGAGGGGCAGAAGTGATCCTAGGTCTCTCTGGGGTCAAAGGACAACTAGAGGTGACACACTAGATCTGAGCTGGAGACACAAGAAGGTGGTGTTCAGAGAGAGGTCAGAGGTCCATGTCAGGTGTCTTCCTCCAAATCTTATGGGATGGGGTCTCTCACAGAACCAAAGTCTCCTACTGGAACTACCAATTTGGCCAGACAAGCTATCCATCAAGTCCTGGGGATCTGCCTGGCTCAACCTCCCCAGTGACAGGTTATACCATGTCCAGCCTTTACATGGGTGCTTAGGGTCTGAATTTAAGTCCTCATGGTTGTGTTGGAAGTGATGTCATTTGGTTTCTATTAGGCTTAATAAGACATACTAATAAAACCCATCTTAACTGTTTCTTCTTTTTTGTGAGAGCATACAGGAACAAAAGTGGGAGGGAGAGAGAGAGTGAGAGAGAAAACAAGAGAGAATTGGTGCACCAGGGCCTCCAGCCACTGTAATCGAACTCTAGACGTGTGTGCCACCTTGTGCACATGTGCAACTTTGCGTGCTTGCATCACCTTGTGCATCTGGCTTAAGTGGGATCTGGAGATTTGAACATGAGTCCTTAGGCTTCACAGGCAAGAGCCTTAACCACTAAGCTATCTCTCCAACCCCTCACCTGTTTCTTGATTTTTACTGTCTCTTTTCAAAATACCTCTGAAGTTCATGGTCCGCCTGTTTTGGACAGGGTAGACTGAACTCTTGTCCAAGTCCCTCTCCTCTTCTCTTGATCATTCCCATCTGGTCTTTCCCTTGACCACCCACTGAAGTGATCCCCAAGGTTCACCTCCAGACACCATGTTGCTAACCCTGAGCTCTCAGACAGCATCTCACCAGCCACCAGCAGCTTTGGGCAGAGCAGTTCCTCTCCTCTATGTGGACACTCCTTCTCTTGACTTCCAGGATGCCATCCACTCCTGGTGTCTCTTTCTTCTCAGAGCATCCCCTCCAGTACCTTTGGCTGGATCTCCACTTCCAAATGGTGCCGTGCTCAGCTCTTGGATTTCCTTTCTATCCACACCCCTTCCTTGGGTGATCTCATTTAATGACAGTTTATAAGACTGCTAGAGCGCTTGCCTGCAAAGCCAAAACACCCAGGGTCGATTCTCCAGGATCCATATAAGCCAGATGCACAAGGTGGTGTATATATCTGGAGTTTAGTTGCAATGGCTCAAGGCCCTGGTGCACCCATTCTCTCTCTATCTGCCTCTTTCTTGCTGTAATAAATAAAATATTAAATATAATACTGCTTGAACATCTGGGCATCTCATAGCCCCTTAACCTCATCTCCCACTAGCCTTCTTCTCACTCTGGTGGCCACCCCTGGCTTCCTCAATGTTCCTCAAATGCTTTTGACACATCCCAGCCTCAGGGCCTTTGCTCTTTCTTGCTCTTCCCTCTGCTGGAAACAGACTTTCCCCGGCTTTCTGAATGACTCCCTTTCTCCCTATTAGTCTTTACTGGTCCATACCCTTCTGCAGGACACCGTCTTTGGTCACACTATGATCACATCCCTCCCCATGTAGCCCCTCCCATGCTTCCCCCCACTTCACTTTTCTCCAATGTTCTCACTGTTATCTAATATCCACTAGGTTTCCTCTGCTCAGAGTCTATTTTTCCCACTGGAGTGTCAACTTTGTGAAAGCACCCTACACCTCACCTCAGCCCCATCTTCCTTGGCAGCCCATATCCCACAGCCCACATGTGGAAGTCCACTTTTGGATTGGTCCTCACTTTCTTCTTTCCACCTTAGCTTTTTTAAAAAAGATTTTATTTTTATTTATTTATTTGAGACAGACAGAGAGAGAGAGAGAGAGAGAGAGAAAATGGGCACACCAGGGCCTCTAACCACTGCAAACAAACTCCAGATGCATGTGCCACCACGTGCATCTGGCTTACATGGGACCTGGAGAATCAACCCTGGGTCCTTAGGCTTCACAGGCATGCGCCTTAACAGCTAAGCCATCTCTCCAGCCCAATCTTAGCTTTTTGTTGTTGTTGTTATTGTTCTTTCTTTCCTTCTCCTCCTCCTCCTCCTTCTTTTTTTTAAAATAGGGTCTTACTCTAGTGCAGGCTGACCTGGAATTCAGTATGTAGTCTCAGGGTGGCCTCAAACTCACAGTGATCCCACTACCTCTGCCTCCTGAGTGGTGGGATTAAAGGTGTGCACCACCATGCCCAGCTTTCTACCTTGTTTTGAGGCAGGGTCTCTCTTTCCCTCCCTCCCTCCCTCCTTTCTTTCTCTCTTTCTTTCTTTCTTTCTTTCTTCTCTTCTTTCTTTCTTTCTTTCTTTCTGTCTGTCTCCTTCTCCCCAATGTTGACTGCTGTGTTCACTACCAGCTCCTGAGCTTTTGGGAAATTCTCCTGCCTCTGCCTCCCACCTTACCCTCAGTATGCTGGATTCTTAGATACCTACCATGCTTTCTGGCTTTCTCCTTGGGGTCCAGAATCAAGCTTAGTTACTCCAACTTGAGCTGTCAGTGTGAGGTTTTGCTATGTTAATAGATCATAACTAGGGATGGAGAGATGGCTTAGTGGTTAACTGCTTGCCTGTGAAGCCTAAGGACCCTGGTTCGAGGCTCAATTCCCCAGGACCCACGTTAGCCAGATGCACAAGGGGGCACACGCGTCTGGAGTTCGTTTGCAGTGGCTGGAGGCCCTGACGCGCCCATTCTCTCTCCCTCTCTCTGCCTCTCTCTCCCTGCCTCTCTCTCTCTGTCTGTCACTCTCAAATAAATAAATAAAAAATAAACAAAAAATTAAAAAAATAGATCATAACTAATTGCTTCTGAACTACTGAAGTCACTTATAAATTTTTGTTATGCTAAAATAGCATGAAATACATTGTTGGAACATACCTTCTTTATGTCCTAAGGAGTGGGTTTTCAGGGGCCAAAAGGCATATTTTTAAGCTTTCTGATACATATTGCTAAATTGCCCTTTAGAAAATCTCCCCATTTACACTTCCTTCGGTAACAATGGTTTGTGAGAGCCTGTTTCTGCACACATTTGCCCGCAGAGGTTACTATCATTATCTTAAATCTTTAATAGTGTGATAGGTGAAAATTTATGTCTTGATGTGATTGTAATTTGTATTTTCCTTAATTACTAGTAAGGTTGAATGTCTTTTCATATTTATTAGCCTTTTATATTTCTTCATCTGTTCATGACATATTGTAAGAGATAAAAAAAGCAGGTTACAAAACATTGTGTATTATTATATGATCTTAAGTTTGTTAGAAAAATAAGACTGGCAAGAAGCAAGACAAAAATGAACTGTGGGTATGTCAGGGCAATGGGATAATGAATGAATTTCCCCTTTCATTTTTGAACTTCATTTTCCAAAATTATAGGCGATGAACATACATCATTTTCAAAGCCCCAAACAACATGATTTTAAAAAGGAGCAGTTATAATAATCGTATTAAGAGACCAAAGTTGTCAGATGGAATTGGGTAGCAAAAACAGGCCACAAGGTTATAAAAAAGCACAGTGCAATCAACCCCTTCCCCCGTCAAGGATGTCACCAAAGACTTCCTGGATACTACAGATACCCATGTGTGATATATCTGCCTCTAGAAAGAGTGGAGGCGGGGTTGCTGGGGGCAGGGCAGCAGGCCTGGGATGCGGCCGGTGGCGGATACCCGGCACTCACAGTTCACAGGCATCTATGGTTAATTACATATCCTCTTAACGCATGCAAATTGTACTCATATTATTTATATATTCAAAGCCACGGGTGAATAATATATGCATTTATGCAGAGGTAATTGCCTTAGCCAGGTTCTTCCTAGGACTTTTATTGTCTCCCCAGATATTGAAAATTCAGCTCCCTTTCCCTGACCAGTGACACTGTCTGCAGGCAGGCCTCCTCCAAGGAAGGGGCAGAGGCTAGCACGGAAAGGAGTCTAAGCTTAGAAGGGCATGTGGGTGGGCACTGGGGCAGCTCCTCCTGCTCAAGGATGAGGGCCTGGGGCTCAGGCCAGGGCTCGCTTCCAGATCTCAGCCGGGTCACTGATACTCAGCTTCTCTCTTTGGTACAGACTTAGGTCCGGCTCATATCTCCATTCAATCTGGACGTTCACCTGTCCACACCAGCCGGCCCCACCTGCACAATCCGTACCTCCTTTGTCCTGCTGATGGCTTCACTTCGGACCCTCTTAACCTTGACTTTGTACAGATCTCTGTAGCCAGAATCAGGGTGTGGTTGAGACGTGGTGGATGTTGTGGTCTCTGTGGGGACATCTTGAGTGGACATCCTCCTATCTCCCATTCCTCCTTGCCCCATCCCTGGCATCTCTGTAGGTATCCTCAGTGGAGAGGTGAGATATGAGGTGAGGAGGCAGTGGGTGAGGAGTACAGTGGGTGCCAGGGCCTCCCCCATCAAAGGAGCAGGATCATAAGCTAAGTGTGGCCCATTGACCCCTCCCTATGTGGCCATTGTCTGAGAAGGGTCCTTTGGAGAAAGCCCTGGGGATACCATCTGCACCCCACCCATGGCCCTCGCCAGGCCTTGAGCCACAGACTATCTATCATATGGGAAGAGTTGGATGGAAGGTGGTAGGGAAAGAAGTTAAGAGCTTTGGAGAAAACACAAATGGGCTCGAGGGGCATCATGAAAGCTGGGGCAGTGTGAGTTGATGGCATACGCATGGATGAGCCAAGGAGAGGAGCCTTCTCAGCAGGGGTGAGGTGGGACAAACCTGGTTCCCTGGTGGAGGCAGGATCCTAGGGGAGGAGAGACTCCTTTGCCTCTGAGGGCAGCAGTGGGGCAGGCAAGAAGAGGCTGTGAAGGCAAGGAGTATCAATGCTTCTACTTCTCATTAAGCCACTCATATGCCCCAGGGCTCAAGCCTCTGACAGCTTGTCTACCTGAAGTCACTCCCCAGGTTTATGTGTGGAGGCCAGAAAACTACCTCAGGTGTCATTCACTTCTTCTACTTCTTCTCCTCCTCCTTCTCCTCCTCCTCCTCCTCCTTCTTCTAGCAGGGTCTCACTGTAGCTCAGGCTGACGAGAAACTCGCTAGTCTTGAACTCACAGTGATCCTCCTACCTCAGCCTCCTGAATACTGAGATTAAAGGCGTACACCACTACACCTGGCTCTATCCACCTTTGTTTTTATTTTTAAAAGACAGGGTCTCACATTGGCCTGGAGCTCACCAAGCAGGCTAGACTGACAGGCCACCAAGTTCCAGGGATGCTCTTGTCTCCACCTCCTCAGCACTGGGATCACGTACCACCATGGGTTTGTTCTAGGGATCTAACTCAGGTCCTCATGCTTGTGTGGGAAACGCTTTACCACCTGAACCATCTCCCCCATCCACTCAGGATCATTTCTGATGCTTTTTATCTCAACCCACACTAGAAGATTCGGGAAACCTATCTGTGACATTCTCACTGTGCATTTTTGCCTCTATCACCATTCTGGTACAAGCCCATGCTGCATCTCTCTTGTGACCATGGCAGGCTCCTAGTACATCTCTCTGCACCCATTAGGACTCCTTTCAGGCTGGTGCTCACCCAGCAGCCACAAGAGTCCTTTCACTGAGGATAGTCACCTTCCCCTCTTCTGGCCTCCTGCAAGGGCCCCACATCACTCTGAGTGAAGCGCAGGTCCGGCTGTGGCCTCTGAAGCCCCCTGCCATCTGCCCCTCTGCCCATGGCTCCATCGTTCTCTCTTCAGTCCACTCTCCGCTCACATCGTCCGGTCATGGTGGCTGTCACTGCCTGGGGCTGACCCCAGGCCCTGCCTGAGGTTGTGGGTCGCAGCTGTTGGAGTTTAATCATCTTCAAAGTTGTCTGAGGTGAGGTGTAAACCCACCTGCCAACCCCGCGTCAGCGGCTGCCTGGACACGGCCAGCTGCACAGCCAGGTCACGCTCCTGTGGGGTCAGGGCAGCCCCTGGGGATGCAGCAGATGGCAAAGGGGCTGTCATTAAGCAGAGAGCAGTGGGGTCCAGGTGGGTGTGGGGAAATAATGCCTAGGGGGATCACTGCAAAGCCTTTATTTTTAAAATGTGTGTTTTAATACATTGCAAACATACAAAAAATAGAAGTGACTAATATAAGGAAACCTCCTCACCCATCGCCCAGCTTTAGTCCTCGGCTCCAGACCCATTTTGCTTCTTTCATTACCACTCACTCTCTCTCCCTTGTTTTGAAACGAATTCCAATCACCATAACGTTTCTATCATGAATATCTTGATGAAATACAGGATTATCCAAAGTTGCCCTCACAGCCTGGGCTCTCTCATGACAAGCTCTGGGCTGGGTTTAGGGTTTGGACCCTTGGGTACCTCAGCCTTCACCCTCCAGGCTGGAGGGTTTCTGGTGGAAGATGTCATCTTGGGTGGAGCACTAGTTTTTTGAGAAATGATGCCGGCAGCAAGGGCGGTGGACAATGGCCACTAGGGGTCTTTTCAGAGCTGGAGCCAGGGCCAAATTGGCAGGGAGAACCCAGAAGGCACAGGGCAGGGGCCAAGTAGCCTCCCACCACCCTGCCCAGCCTGACTTCGGAGAAACATAAATTCTAATCCAAATCTCAGATAGATTTTCTAGTAGAAATTGACAAATTGATTCTAAAATTGTATGGAGGAAAAGCAAAGGCCAAGAAATAACCAAGTCAACCTTAAGAAAAACAAGTTGGAGCATTTACTCTGCCTAATTTTATTTTTAAAAAATATTTTATTTTTATTTATTTATTTGACAGAGAAAGAGGGAGGGAGGGAGAGAGAGAGAAAGAGAGAAAGAGAAAATGGGCGCGCCAGGGCCTCCAGCCACTGCAAACGAACTCCAGACACGTGCACCCCCTTGTGTATCTGGCTAACGGGGGTCATGGGGAAGTGAACCAGGGTCCCTTGGCTTTGCAGGCAAACTCCTTAACCACTAAGCCATCCCTCCAGCCCTACTCTGCCTAATTTTAAAACTTACTGCCAAGGTACAAAAACTACAACAATCTCTTCAGCCAAAAAATAGTGGAAGCTTCCCTCTAGGGTCTATGACCTTCCAAGCCATGGGCTTTTGACTTAACTTTCAGTGCCAGGTGTGAATTCCCTTTCACTGGGTGGGGCTTCATCTCCAAACAGAGAGTAGCTGACTACCCCCATAACTTATGTGCCACTATTGCATACACAAGTGGTATATTCATGACTCGTCCGATACCTGCAGCAGACCAGCACAGTTCTGATCCCATCAACATTTTGACATGGCAGACAGACGAGAGTAAAAGGAAGGAGACAGTGAAGCAGAGGAAGGACTATCTTGAAAGAGGAGGGTCCTCAGGGAGTGGGGGAAAGGGAGAGGGAACAAAAGAAGATAATGGGCTAGAAAGGCAATCAAATCACTATACGTGCACATGTTAAAAGTCCCAATGAGTTTTCTGTTTTAAAAATCAAGATAGTGGGCTGGAGAGATGGCTTAGCAGTTAAGCGCTTGCCTGTGAAGCCTAAGGACCCCGATTCGAGGCTCGACTCCCCAGGACCCACGTTAGCCAGATGCACAAGGGGGCGCACGCGTCTGGAGTTTGTTTGCAGTGGCTGGAGGCTCTGGCGCGCCTATTCTCTCTCTATCTATCTCTCTGTGCCTCTTTCTCTCTCTGTTGCTCTCAAATAAATAAATTTTAAAAAATCAAGATAGTGAGAACTGTTATGAAGGCAGACAAGTAATTAAGGAGAATCAAGAAAAGTCTAGAACCAGACTCACACTGAGAGAGTCCATTGATACTTTCTTTTCCTTTTCTTTCCTTCCTTCTTCATTTTGCCCTTGCCTTCTTTATTTCCTTTGTCTTTCTTTCATTCCCTTATTATTTCTTTTGTCCATACAATGCAGAAAAGAAAGCCTTCTCAAGAAGTCATGTTCAAACAACTGGATGAAGGTATGGGGCAAATAAAAACTAAAACCAACAACACAAAAGCTGAACTCCTACCTCACACACCACACACACAGGTCAACCTCATAAGATGGACCACAACAGCCGGAACTGCAAAGCTTCTATAAGTAAATATGCGGGAAAATATATTCACAATGGCAGATCAGGCGAAGTTTAATTTGAGACCACACAAAAAGTATGCACTATAAAAGAAGTGGATAAACTGGACTTTAAGTTTAAAATGGCTTATTAAAAGACACAGCAAAGAAACCAGGCAGACAAGCCACAATTTCAGAGAACATGTTCACAATGGACATGTCCCACAGAGGGCTTTTGTTCTTATGTATAAATACATACTAGGAATAAAAACAAAAACAAGAAGGCAACTGAAAGAGAAAATAAACAAAATACACACTTCACAAGAGAAAATATAGAAACGGAGCTGGAAAATGGCTCAGCAGTTAAGGTGCTTGCCTGCAAAGCCTAACAACCTGGGATTGATGCCTCAGAACCCACAGAAAGCCAGATGCACAAAGTGGCGCATGCATATGGAGTTCGTTTTCAGCAGCAGGAGGCCCTGGGGTGCCCATTCTCTCTCTCAAATAAATAAATTAAAATTAAAATAAAAAATGTAATGGCTAGTAGGGGCTGCAGAGATGCCTCAGCAGTTAAGCGTACTTGCCTGCTGGCCCAGGTTAAATTCTCTAGTATCCACATAAAACCACTCATGGGCACAGAACGCTGACCTCTACAAGGGTGCCCATACACAGCATGCATTAATTAATACAAAAATACATGGTCAATATTAACACAAAAAGTAATCAATAGCAATAAAGAAGTGTAGTTTAAAATCACAGCAAAGTACCACCACATCAAGTAGAAATAGTTAAATGGAAAAGACTGACAACATCAAGTGTTGGTAAGGACCTGGAGCAATCTCAAAACTAATTCTGATGAGGTTGCAAGTACAATCTTTTGTAAAATGGCTTCAATCTTATTTTTATTTTTTAAATTTTTTGTTTACTTTTATTTACTTATTTGAGAGAGACAGACAGAGAAAGAGGCAGAGAGGGGTTGGGGGGTGTACCAGGGCCCCCAGCCACTGCAAATGAACTCCAGATGCATGTGCCACCTTGTACCTCTGGCTTACTTGGGTACTGGGGAATTGAGCCTTGAACCAGAGTCCTTAGGCTTCACAGGCAAGTGCTTAACCACTAAGCCATCTCTCCAACCTGGGTTTTTTTTTTATTTTTTTAAAGAGCATTTTTATTTATTTAAGAGAGAGAGCGAGAGAGAGCCGGGCGTGGTGGCACACGCCTTTAATCCCAGCACTCGGGAGGCAGAGGTAGGAGGATCGCCGTGAGTTCGAGGCCACCCTGAGACTCCATAGTGAATTCCAGGTCAGCCTGGGCTAGAGTGAAACCCTACCTCGAAAAACAAAACAAAAAAAAAAAAAAAAAAGAGAGAGAGAGAGAGAGAGACATATTAGGGCCTGGTACCACTACAAACAAACTCCAGATGCATTCACGATTTTGTGCATATGGCTTTTGTGGGTGGGTACTGGGGATTTAAACCTGGGCTGTCAGGCTTTGCAAGCAAGTGCCTTTAACTGCTGTGACACATCTCCAGCCCTGAAACTTACCTTAAAAGGCAAGTGTGGGGGCCAGGGTTCTAGATCAATGGTAGAGCAATATGGGTGATGCCTGGGGCTGGATCCCTATTGTTGCAAAGGAAGGAAGGGAGGAAGGAAAGAAGGAAGACATGAAAGGAGGGAGGGAGGAAAATAGATCTTTACCACGTGATTTAGCAAGTCCACTCATAGCATTTACCACCCCACCATATACACACAAGGAAAAGTGAACAAAAAGGTCCATAGGCAAACATTCATGAAGCCATTACTCACAAGAGCCAGACACTAGAAACCACGCTAGCGACCGCAAATGCTAGTGGTCTGGCCATACAATGTAGTATTAGTCAGCAAAAAGAAAGAGCAAAAACTCTTGGTAATTACCAGAAAATAGTACATAGCGTGCTGTGTGATTTCACTGATACAAAGTTCAAGAACAAGCACCCCTAATTTATGGCCAAAGAAATCGGAGCGGTGGCCAGCCCTCTGGAGCCCAGAGGGAGTTACTACAAACGTATGAAAGAAGAAATGTGACAGGTGATGTGATTTCATGGTAATGACTTCATGGATGTATATATACACTGATCAATATAAAGCTTGCACACTTAAAAATTTGTGCCTCTTGGGCCAGAGAGATGGCTTAGCAGTTAAGGTGCTTGCCTGGCAAGCTTATGGACTCAGGTTCAATTCCCCAGTACCCACGTAAGCCAGATGCACAAGATGGTGCATGCATCTGGAGTTTGTTTGCAGTGGTTAGAAGCCCTGGCACGCCCATTCATTCCTTCCCTCCCTCCCTCTTTCTTTTTCTCTCATAAATAAATAAATATTTTTTTTAAAAATTGTGCATCTTGTTCCTGCTTTCATTATTAAAAAAAAAAAAAAAAGCAGAGAAACTTTCAGATGATCTCACTTCAACCTCTAGTTTGACAGGGGCTCCTGAGATCAGAGAAGGAAGAGATTTGCCCAAGGCCACAGAGCAAGTTAGCCCAGGTATAACCCAGTTCCTGCCTCATTCTCCTAATCTATCCACTAGCTGGCTTCTCCTCTATTTACCAGCTAACCTTGCTCTCAGGTGTTCCGGGAGTGCAAGAAAGAGGCGGAGGAAAAGTTGAATATTCTCCTTCCTCCAGGCCAACTGACCACAGAGCTGGGGCGAGGCCTTGGGCAGCTGGGGGATCTTCCCTTTTTCAGAATGACTCCAGTGCAGGCCTGAGGAAGTGGCAGTCACCTTGGCCCCCACTCCCCACTTGGCGTGGGTTGAGGATGTGGTATGCGGTGCAGTGTGGGCAGGTGTGGGTGGGAGGCTGGTGGGAGCCCGCAGCAGCACAGGGAAGGTTAGCTGTGCTAGAGGCGGCCAAGCCGAGCCTCCACGGACCCACTCACCCCTAAATCACGCAGCCGTATGAATAATAAATAAGGACTGCTCGGATCCTTAATAGTAGTCGCATGTCTTATTAAACTAATATTTCACAAACTTTTATTCTCCCTGTGGTTGGAGGTCGGGAACAAAGCCTTCAGAGCCATCTGTGGGTACTGAAGGCCTGGGGGCCACCCTTCACGGCAGCTCAGCCTGTCTCCCCAGGTCTAGATGGGCTTGGAGGGCCATTGGCACGTTTATGCATTCTGTCAACAGTCAACGCTTAGTGACCAGGGGCTTTCTTGGAGCCAGGACAAAGGGCATAGAGGTGTGGCACCTGTTCCCTAGGAGGGGAGACAGACAGTTATCCCCAGGACCTACCAATGCTGGCGCACAGTGAGGGATAGAGGCCTGAGCCTGGGGGGAGGAGGGAATAGGGCTGCTTGAAAAAGGCTTGGGACAAGCGAGGCCCAGCAGCTACCCGGCCAGCTGGATGGCATTTATGGCAAGGGACCTTGCAGCTAGGCTGCAGGACCGGGAGTCTAGTCCCACGGTCCCTGTGTGAGACCTGCCTTTGCCACCAGTCAGGTGACCTTGGGAGGACAAGGTACAAGTCCCGGTAATGGTCTTGCCATATATGGAGCCAGAAAGGGACTCTGGAGACCAAGGGCCTCCTCTCCGGAGCTGGACGAGCGGGGGATCTTGGGCAGCCCCAGGCCTAGCTAGGACACACGGATGCTTGCTTTTCTCTTTAGTTACTGACTCTCTCCTTAAAGACTGGGGCTAGGGCTGGGCCATATCTCAGTGGCAGAGTACTTGCCCAGCATGCACAAGACCACAGGCCCTGGGTGCCATCCCCAGCACTGGAAAGACCACAACCATCAGATTTGCACCAAACCTTGACTCCTATCAGTGGATGCTCTCAGCCTCATGGGCATGAAGGGAACTTCTTTTCTGTACCTATGCATATATGTGTGAGTAGGTACACATGACAGTATGTGTGTGTGTGTGCTCGTGAGGGCTACAGATTGATGCAGGGTGTCTCCCTCAACTGCCTTCCACCTTATTTTTGTATATATAATTTATTTATTTGCAAAGAGAGAGAGAATGAATGAGCATGCCAGGACCTCCTTCCACTGCAAATAAACTCCAGACACATGCACCACTTTGTGCATCTGTCTTTATGTGGATACTGGGGAATGGAACCCAGGCCATCAGGCTCTGCAAGCAAGTTCCTTTACCACTGAGTCATCTCTCCAGCCCCCGACCTTGTTTTTTGAGATAGGGTCTCCCACTGAATCTGGAGCTCACCGATTCCGCTAGACTAGCTAGCCAGCTTGGAGAGCCTCCTGTCTCTGTCTCTACAGCACTGGGATTACAGGCCAGTGCCACGACACTCAGCTTTTCCATGGGTGCTAGGGATCTGAACTCAGGACCTTATGCCCCAGTCTACTTGGTCACCAGCCTAGATTGCTGTTCTGAACACCTACTTTGTCTCCATGGAGACGGGATGGGGCATCTCCCAGGCACAGTGCACAGACTTCCCTGTCTGCGTATTGGCCTTCCTCACCCCTCCTTATGGGTGTAGAGGATCTATCAGGGATGACTCCTCTGTCTCCCACTCTCCACCTCATCCAGGCCAATGAATTCTGCCAATCCTGTCTTGGAGCTGATGTCATACCTCATCCTCCATCTACTCACTACCAAGGCTATTTTCCTATAGACCCCCCTCCTAGTTCATCCTGTGTCCTCTGTCCCTAACCCCACCCAGCTCATGCCTGCTCTCAGATTGTCTTCACAGACACTCAGGTGTAAGGTCATCAGGCCTCCATGGCTTCTCACCCACTACCAACTAGATAACCCTGGCTCCTAAGCCAGTGTTCAAAACACCGGCTCATCTTTCCCAAGTCTCCTCTGCTCATCGTCTCCATGCTATGTGGTCCTGACTCTGCTCCCTTGGAGATCTGTAGCATAGAAAAACAAAGCATAATGTTGATTAGCCCAGGAATAATCCTGTTGTCTAAGTTTCAATAGCTATGGTGATTCTAGACTGGAATATCAAGGGATGGTCCGGGAGCCGCTAAGAGGAGGCCGTGTTCATCGCAGGCAGCCATGGGTGTGCTCAGAAGAGGCTGTATCAGATGGGTGACTGTAGCAGTTACCTTCTAGCTGCTGGGACAAAACATCCAACCAGAAGCAGCTTATGGAAGGAATGGGTTTATTTCAATTTCACAGTTTCAAGGTAAAGTTTCATCATGACGGGGGGTGGTGGGGGTGGGGAAGATGGCAGAGTAGGCAGCCAGGGCATCACATTGTGTCACAGCAGCAGGAAAGAACTCGTCTGAGAGAACCAGCTCTGAACACCCAGCGGGCTGGGCTAGCCAACCCCAAGGACTGTCCCCAGGGGCACACCCCCTCCAGCAAGACTCCACCTCCCTAAGTCTCCACCACTTCCCAAATTACCACCAGCTGAGGAGCAAGTATCAGGATATAGGAGCCTGCAGGGGAGGCCAGGACATTTTACATTCGAACCCCCACAGCGTCCTATTCAGCTGAGCAGAGACGTGAGGCTGAAAGTGTCTCGATTCCCAGAAAATGACGAGAGCTCTCTGGAAACAGCTTTGCGCACAAAGGGGACACAGGGGATGGACAGAGGCATGCAAACAACTAGAAGCTTCTCTGAGCTACTGAAATTTAGACAGTACTACTCTTTGTGATCATAGTCTATACCTAACCAAGGGGGTCTCTAGTGGAGTGGCCCAGGGCTTAATCCTGCTTCCTTGGGCTCTCTCTCCCAGGGATGTGAAGGTCCCACAAAGCAGGGGCAGAGAGCGACAGCTCAGCATGTCAAGACACAGTGTATCAGGGCTCCAGCTGAGCCGTGTGTGTGTGTGTGTGTGTGTGTGTGTGTGTGTGTGTGATATGAATGTGCATGCATATGGGCATGCATATGTGTGAATGTGGAGGACAGAGGTTGACACCAGGTGTATTTCTCGATGGCTCTCCTCTTTATTCTTACTGAGGCTGAGTCTCTTACTTGAACCCAGAGCTTGTCCATCCACTCGTTTAGTTTGTCAACTTGTCCCAGAGGTTCTCCGTGTCTACCTAGGCGGGCTACCACATCCACCTGGCACTCAGACCCCTGGAGGGGGGGGGGGCGGTTCTGAACTCAGACACTCATGCTTTGTGGCAAGTGCCTTATCAACGGAGCCATCTCCCCAGGGCCCCCATATGGATTCTTAAAGGTGGGTGCCAGACATACCAAGCCCTGAACTCCGAGCTGCCCCACGTGAGACCTGTGGGTCTAGAGGGAAGAGACAGTTCCCGTTGCTGGCTCTGCCAGGAAGGGGACAGCCAGCCAGCTTGGGAGTCGTATTTGCAGCAGCTGAGCGTGGCTGATTAGAAAGAGGGGGTTGGGATGGGGTACAGTGAAGAGCTCCCAGGTGCTTGCAAAGCCTACGGGGTGGAGCTGGAGTGAACAGTGGGAGGGAGAAACCAAACCAAAGCTGTCCGGGTAGCACACTGTGAGGAAGGGCCTTCTCCGAGTGAGAGCTCCTGGGGTGCGGTAGTGTATTCTCCAGGCCTGCAGGTAGCCCAGGTCAAGCTGGTGACTCTGCGCAGAGCTACCCCAGAGGGAGGGAGTGTGCCTCTACGCCCCTAAGAATGCCTCTCCCTCCAATTCACCTGCAGACCCAAATCTAACCTCACCTCTGATGGCTGGTCTCCCCAAGGCCACTGCCCCCCTCTCATCTCATTCTCCTGTTTCACTGGTGGTAAACTGGGTACACTGTCACACACACTGGGCCCAGGTACTGGGTCCCAAATGGGCAGGTTCAGGGAGGGATGTGACCTGCCCAAGTGACATAACTGGGCTCAGGACCGGAGCTGGGATTTCGAGCCAGCACTGGGAGGACTGGCAGGGTGATCAAACAAGTTCACACATGAGAAAATGAAGCAGAGAGAGGGCACGTGGTGCTCCCGGGCTCTGGGCACCGCTGGCCTTTGTCATGCAGGACCTCTTTTCTTTGTCTTTTCCCATTGCTGCCCCACTTCACCCAGCCCCAGGGCTCTCCATGTTTCCCTCGTACGCTTCTCAATATCTGTCTGTCCTTCCTCCCCTCCCTGCCTTCATCTCTCCCTCTGTGTCCCCCTGTCCCTTCTCCAGCAGCCCCCAGGCCTGGGCCCCAGAGTCCATGTCTCTGTTTCCCTTGCCTCCCGGCGCCTCTCATCACCAGCACGTTCTTTGTCTTTACAGCCGGCCTGGGTCTCTCCCTCTCTCCATTTATGAGCTGGCGCGTTAGTGGACAGGGCAGAGGATTGGAGGCCACTCACTAGTGACCCATCTCTCCGATCACCTTGTTATTTATCACCAGGGACACCAGTGTTTCCATAAATTACCTCGACCTGGAGCCACCCGCGCCAGAATCGATAGTCGCCTCTCGCCTAATACCCAATTATTAATAATCACGGGGGGAAGGGTGGCCAGACATGGCCAGACGTGGCACTCTGGGCTCTTGTCTGCCAGAGGAGGGAGCAGGCTGGGAGGGAGCTGGTATTTCTCTATGAGATGCCTGTGCAAAGCAAGAAATGAAGTCTAGAGGACAGGCTTTAGGGTCCTCATGTCCTCCCTAGGGTTGGGCCGAAGAATCTGAGGCCTGGTTCCACTTCAAGTTCTGAGGGGACAGACAGACCCCTGCCTCAGCACCACCAGTCTGAGGACAGGAGACATGGTCATACACTGAGCCCTAGAGACGAGCGTGCCCCTTCTCAAGGGAGGGGCATTGTGGAAGGCCCTGTCCCACCTCACTGCAGGCTGACTGGAGGCTGCCCCAGCCAGTCTGGGGAGGGGTCCAAAGGTGAAACCCCTATGCACACTGCGAGGACTGAAGCCACATCCAGATGAAACCCTTCTACCAGGAGCTGCGGAGGTTGGAGAGCGGAGTTCCCAGAGCAAGATGTGAGGCAGGAGGGATACACAGGGCATCTTAAAGGATGTGTGACCCGTGAGGCTCCAGGTTGGGGCTCCGGAGGCAGGAATCAGAACTACTTCCCAAAGAAGGAAGGATCCAAGGCAGGCAGAGACACATCCCCTACACTCTCAGAGATGCAAGCATTGCTCCAACTGTAACTGATGTAAACACACATACAGGCACACAAGCATACCTACACGCAGAAATCCAAATACACATTTCTAGATTCGCACACAGATCCCTTCGAATACCACCACTCACAAGTACAGACCCAGACACCCTCGCAGACCACCCTGCACACCACCCTTTGTGCACCCTGTGTGCACATGCCGTGGCCTCTGAAGGCATCTTCCCTGGGCCGGGCTATCTGTGGTTCTCCTGCACCTCTGTGAGCGCAGTCGGCGCCAACACTGCCACCATGTGGTCCAA
Source organism: Dipus sagitta (assembly GCA_036346955.1). NCBI lineage: Eukaryota > Metazoa > Chordata > Mammalia > Rodentia > Dipodidae > Dipus > Dipus sagitta. The sequence goes on from CM070770.1 coordinate 139,642,771, forward strand.
CATGCACAGTGCACCGGCTACAAGGCTGGATCACCAGGCCAGTGGGAGAGATTGGGAAGGGAGAGTACCTAGACCTCTCCCCAAGTCTTGGAACTTTCCATTAGGCTACTCTAAAGAGGCTTGACATCTTCCTGGAGAACAGGAATAAGACTGTGGTGCAGCTGGAGCTGGCCACTGTGGGCAGTGCTGCCCATCCAGAAGTGTCCACTGAGCCAAGTCTCTGCTTCCCATGGCTGAGGTCTGGTGGACGGGAGGTGACTCCCATCTCAGCACAGACTGTACAGGGTGTCTACACTCTCAAGGTCTATCTAACCCATGGCCTCACCATTCATTCATTCATTCATTCAGTAGTTCCTCCACTTGTTCTTTCACTGAGGTCACAGTTTGCGTTTGGACACAATGCTACAATGACCTTGTGGTGAGCAATGTAGGCAGGTCCCTGTCCTAAATGTCATGGCATTTAGAGATCACACTACAGGTATGTAGTAGGTTAATCATTGGAAACTGCCTGTAGGATAAGTTCAAAATATGACTATTGGCAATTTCTGATTCACCCTAACGATGATGTGTAATTAATATTCTAAGAAAGGGGCTGAGGGTCTCCACCTAGAGAAGGCAGTGTCATAGAATGCTTCCTGTAGAGGCTGAGTCTAGGCTAGACTTGAAAGAATAAGCAGCAATTAAATAGCCAAAGGGGGCGAGAATTACTGTGCAAGGCCCCCAGGGCAGGAGAGAGCTTGAGTATGGTGGAAACCAACAGAAGGCCAGTGTGGTTAGACTCAAGAGCCAAGAAGTGGAGGGTATGACCAAAGTGGACAAACCAGGCCATCCACAAATGGTCTGAAACATGCTGTGTTTAGGACGAGGGTGAATGTCACAATGAGCCTGGTGCTTTGCAAAGCTCACTCTGTCTGCAAGGCTTGTTAGCTGCCACTACCATCCAGGAGAGAGATGAGGAGAGAGCATGGGCAGAGGAGCCATCTTGGTTCGGTCATTTTGAGGCCCAACTTTTGTCCTCCGTGAAATGAGGCTGTTGTTTCCACTTGACAATGAGAGCGGATCAGGAGATGTGTGTCCAGCGCGTGGCAGCTGTGATCCCTCATCTTGTTTCCATGTGTGTGTGTTCACGTGTGGGTGAATGTGCATGGAGGGGGATGTGTGTGCACATGTGTGCGTGTGCAAGTGCGTGTGCATGTGGAGGTCAGAAGACAACTTCAGCTGTTACTCCTCAGGCACTGTCCTCCTTTTTCAAGTCAGGCTCACTCTCTGACCTGAAACTCATCAAGTAAGCTAAGCAGGCATGTGACACCATGCCTGTCATTTTACATGCGTTCTGGGGGTATGAACTCAGTTCCTCATACTGGCATGGCAAGCACTTTACCCACTGAGCCATCTCCCAGCTCTAATTGCTTATCTTCTTCACAGCTAGACACGGAGGCGCACGAAGGGCAGTTGGGGAAACTGAGGCTTGGAGCTATTAAGACACACACTTGAATAGTAGTATTGAGGTTTGACAGCACAGCTGCTCACCTCCAACTACAGTTGTCATTTTCTAATCTTAGGTAGAGGCAGCGGAGTTACTCCCATATCTCAGTTGTGGTAGAGTTGTGTGAGATTGCTCTCCTGGCCTGTTTTTACTAAGAGACTAGTATTAGTCAACCATTCCCAGAGCCATTGTGCACCAGGCCTGATGACAGGAACCACATGGGAACACTGCAGGTGATTCAGGGACACTTCTTGGCTTTGGCCACATGAGAGGTTGGCAGGCAGCTCTGAAGAGCTTCAACGGTCCTGCACGGTGGCTGAGGAATCACGTCATGGAATGCCACACACCCACTAAGACTGACAGGGACAGCACTCATTTGTTGATGTGGAAGGATGACTAAGCTTTGTTGTTCAGATGTTTGAAAAGAAGACCATAAACTAGTATCTATGAGTCACATGCAGTGTCACACACTTATAAACTCAACTACTTGGGAGGCTGAGGCAGGAAGATCTTTGGAGCCCAGGAGTTCAAGACCAGTCGGATCTCATCTCTTAAAGCAGCCTCCCCAAGATGACAACATTCACAGATTCTCACTTGGCGTTGCATGTACGTCATATTGTCTTGATTCTGAAACGCACCTGCTTTCTCATTTTAACATCTATGAAGCCAGGATGTGGGCTGCACTTGTTATATATATGTACTACAGCTCTTTCCTCCTTAGAGCTGTGTGACTACATCCGGGATACTTCCACAGTCATTCTCCTGGGGGGGGGGGGGAGAAAAACCACAACAGCATCCATGGATTATATATACACCCATGACAGCTTTCAGAAAGACAGAAACCAGGGAATTAGAATTCATTCGTTCATGGTGACTTCCACTTTCTTTTTCAACCTTTCCTGGGTTGTGTGGATTATTTCCAAACTGAGCACACATTGTCTCTGTAATCAGAAAGAAAAGAATTGCCATTGCTATATTGTCAAACAAAACAAAAGCTCAGCTCAGCGGTTCTTCCTCCTACAAGACAGGCTGAAGGATTGTCAAACAGGGTCCAGGTGTGAGCTGCTGGAGTCCCAAACAAGAAGGGAGAGTCATGAGACTGTGGGTAGGGAGGAGCTGGCCTCCTGAGACAGGAGTTTGGGTGGATAGAGACCAGTAGAGGTGCAACAGGCAGAGGGCACAGGGTAAGAGGAGGATCAGTCCTGGTTCCAAGGGCTAGAGGGAGGTAGTGTGACTTGAGTCCAGGCAGATGGTGGCAGTTAGCATGAGAACACTGGCTACTACTTAGTGTCTGTGTACCCTGCATCGGACACTGCTCAGAGTATCCCATACATGTTTTGTTATTGTTACCAGATGAACTGTCCCCACCCAGACTCACATGTGGGGCTGTATCAAAAAAAAAAAATGTCTTTAAGACAGGAGTGGTTTGAGAGTGAGATGAGTGAGACTAGGGTGGAGCCTAATCCAATAAAAACCTTCCTGATAAGCAAAGGAGGCCAGGTCACAGGTGTTCAGAAGAAAGATGGTGGGAGAGCCCTGGGAAGTAAATATTGTCTATGAGAAAGAGGCCTCAGCCAGCCTGAGACTACATAGTGAATTCCAGGATAGCCTGGGCTAGAGCAAGACCCTATCTTGAAAAACCAAAAAGAGAGAGGCCTCAGGAGGAACCAGACACATGGATATACACATCTCAGACACACAGCCTCTAGAAGGGTGAGCAGACAAGTCTCTGTGGTTGAAACTGATTGAAGTGATACTTGTCTTAGTACATGGCTGGTGTTTTTTTTTTTTGTTTTCATGACAGACCAGCCAGCTTCATTTGCCCGAAGACCCCTAAAGGTGGGGATTGCAACTCTTTGGCTAGGTAAAAAGCTGCCCCCACCACTGGGCCTAAAGATGGCCTTGATTTGTTTTGTTCAAGACCTCTGCAGGGACCACTCATTTCCTCTCCATGTGGTGTCCCCTGAGGTAGATGACAGCCAGGATGGCACCCTCTATGGCTGGCCGGTTGGCATTGACTGTGGAAAGGGCGTCCATGACGGGCTTCCTCTGAGTTTTGTCCATGGATTCCAAGGGTGGGCATCCCAAAGGAAGAGGACAAAAGGGCATGGCATTTTATGACCCAGCTGTAGGAGTTTACAGTGGCAGTGACCAAAGCCTACCCAAGTTCAAGGACAGGCACTACTGTCCCCACCATCCCACAGGAAGAGTACAGTAGTGTTATGATTGCCATATTTGGGAAAGACCATCTGTCTCAGAAGACACATTATCTCCATTTTGCACATGAGGGAATGTAAGTAGAGAGAGATTTAAATAGGCGAAGATCATGCAGCTGTGAGTGATGGCATCAAGTATGTTGGTGCTGGGTCAGGAAAGGCCTTGAAAGCCAAGTTCAAGGTTTAAGTTTAAAATGGGCAGGCACTGGAAAACCACTGGAGTGGGCTGGGGAGATGGCTTAGCCGTTAAGGTGCTTGCCCATGAAGCCAAAGGACCCAGGTTCGATTCCCCAGGACCCAGGTAAACCAGATGCACAAGGTGGCAGATGCATCTGGAGTTTGTTTGCAGTGGCTGAAGACCCTGGTGCCCCTATTCTCTCTCTCTCTCTCTCTCTCTCAAATAAATAAAATAAAATAAAAAGCGTTTCGAGAACCACTGAAGTTTTTTGAGTGCATATGTGTGTGTAGTGCACATGCATGTGTGTATGCATATTGTGGTGGTTTGAATCAGATGTCTCCCATAAACTGATGGGTTTTCAATGCTTGTTCCCCAGGTGGGGGCAGTTTGGGAGATGGACCCTTGCTGGAGGAGATATGTTGCTGTGGGCAGGTTTAGGGGTGTTACAGCCCAGCCTTCCCTTTGCCAGAGCCTGGCTCACACTCTTGTTGCCTTTTGCCAGCTGCTGTGGCAAAAGTGATTTCCAACTTCTGCTCTCCCATCCTTCCCCTGCCATGCCGAAACGTCCAGAATAAACCCTTCCCTCCCATCAGCTGCTGTGGGTCAGGTGTTCTGTCCCACCAATATAAAAGTAACTACAACACGTACTCATCTGTGTGTGGGTGTGCTTGTATGTGCAGGTGCATGTGCACGTGTGTGTGAGTGTATGTGGAGCACAGAGGTCGATGTCATGTCATGTGTCTCCATGTATTGTGTTCCACCTTATTTACTGAGAGCGAGTCTGTCACTGAACCCAGAGCCCACTGATCTGGCAAACTAGCCAACTTGCGCTGGAGCTCTCTGGAGCGCTCGGATTACGGGTGAACCATCGTGCCCGCCTGGTATTTAGGTGAGTGCTGAAGATCTGAACTCAGCTCCTCAGATTTGCACAGCAAGTACTTCATCTGCTGAGCCTCCCCCAGCCCTCCACTGAGCTTTCTGAGACACAGAGCGACACCATTAAACATATCCAAGGACAATCACTTTAAATGCAGAAAAGAAAGGAAAGGAGAACAGTCTTCAGGTAATGTGGCTGGGGTCACAGGGGAGGGGAAGGGTCTAACCCAGTCCAGGGCATTGCTAGGGGGCACAGGGTGGAAGGAAGGGTCTCCCCTCCAGTGCACGGTGACTAGTGTTGGTCTGGGCCTCTGAGGACCAACTGAGGTTCACAGTCCCATGGTTCCCTGACAGCCAATGTCTCAAGATATCTTAGGGTGGAACTCAGGAGCTCTTTTTCAGGGCACCTGACAGGGGTCCTGTTGGCCCCTCTCATGGGCTCTAGCAACTTTCTGGGTTTGGTCTCACAGAATAAATGGCTCCTTGGTGTTTGGATGAATGAATGAAAAGGAAACTGTGCTAACAAGAAAGACAAAGGCAAAAGGGCTTCATGTAAAACTGTAAGGAAACAGTTTTTACCTGGACAGTAACTAAAACCTCCACAGAGACTGAGGTCTCTCTAGCTTGAAGCACTTTCATAAATGAGCAACAAAGAAAATACAAGAGTCAAATGGAGCTGAACCCTAATTGGAAATATTGAATGTCAACAATGGCTCTTCACCAGTGAGCCAACCAGCAGTCCTGTCCGGCCCACAAAGGCAAGGCTGGACCTCAGAAGAGGATGGGCTTGTCACCCCTGCCCCGTGAGGGACAACTGTCATACCTTCACTCAGTGCCCTTCTTCATCTATAGAGGTTTGGTTTTCTCAACTGCAAATCAGGGGTGAGTGCAGTGTCCCCTGCAAGGGTTGTGATGCCCACAAATCAGGTACTGGGTACACAGTACCAGCCGCCTGGGCCTCAGCCTGGGTGGGACTGTAGTGGCTCCTGCAGTGGCATGGGTTTGGGGCAGGCATCTGCTCACATTTCTTTTCCCCACACTAGACTGGGGACTCCTTATTCCAATGCTCAGCTGGGCCAGACTGGAAGACTTGGAGATTGGAGTGGTTAGGTGCAGTGTGGGGAAACAGTTACTTATGGGGCTGTCCACTCTGAAGACTGGCTGGGGCAGACTGTGGCCTGGGTGCCAGCCAGGAAGCCCTGGCCCTCGCAGACCATACACAGCCAGCCAGATCTACAGGAACCAGCCAGAAACCTAAGAGAGAGGAGTCAGGGAGAGAGAGAGAAGAGAGAGAGAGAGAGACCTGAACTTAGGGAACACCTACAATGTGTCCCCATTTACAGATGAGGAAACTGAGGCTCAAAAGCATTACCCTATGAAGACGTTGGGCCTAGACCTTCCAAATTATGTGCCTGGTCCAATATCATTCCACTTTGAAAAGAGCAAGAAGGGGACATTGACCAGGTGGCCGAGGAGACATCTTGGGACCAGAGAAGAAGCGCCTTATGTGCCTCTTCATTTCAAGTTTCTTCTGAACCTCCAAGGACTGTTCTCTGAATTCACTGTCCAGAGCAGCCTGAAATGAGAGAAAGCAAAAACAAAACAACAAAAAAAAGTAGACTTCTTCCTCACCATGTGCCCCAAATGAGGATCCCTGGCCCCCTTGTTAGGTGGGGTCAGTTGAGAGGCCCTTGAAGAGTAAACACAGGCGAGGAGGACTGGAGCGATGGCTTAGTGGTTAAAACGCTTGCCTGGGAAGCCTAAGGGCCCAGGCTCGATTCTCCAGGTCCCATGTAAGCCAGATGCACATGGTGATGCATGTGGCTAGAGGTGCTGGCATGCCCATTCTCTCCCCCCCCCACTCTCCTCCTCTCTATCTCTAATAAATAAGTAAAAATAAAGCTTAAAAAAAAACAGGTGGGAAGGACCACAGAACCCCCCATATGTCCCAGCTCCTGCCTGGATTCACCTGAGATCCTAGGCCCTGCATTCCTGTTATCTAGTGTGGCCTGGAAGAGGCCTCCATAATCCCGGAGCATTGCAGGATGAAAATGTGGGACTCTGGGATGTGTATCTGGCTGCATGCAACACTCAGCCCTCATCTTTAGCTTGCTGCCATCATCGCCCAGCTGGGGTCCCTTTGGGTCACCACTCAGCTCTCTGCTGCCTGGTCAGGGCAGAGAGTTATCTCTGGGCACTGGAATGGACCACAGTCCCTTCAGGCCATCAGGAGCCCGGCAGGTCTCAGCCTTGCCCACACCTTCTCCAGCTGGCTCAGCTCAAGGCCAGGTTCACACAGCTCTTTGGACACTGATTCAAACAGTTCCCCACTCAGCAGTCTGGCCTTTAGCCAGGCCAGGTCCTGAAACATCTTCCCAGCAACTACCTCAACCCAGCTTGCCCAAAAGCCCTGCACCCCACCTTCTCCTAAAGCCTGTCTCTCCCCTGCTCTCACCAGTTCTGTTAGATTTGACATTCGCCCTGTGGCCCAGCCTCCCAGGAGACTCCCCCCACCACTCCTCCCCGCCCTTGCAGCCCTGCCTGGGGACCCCGCTTAAGTTCCAGCTGGCTGGTGAGCCCAGCCAAGCATCACAGCTCCTGCGACATCCCTGAGTGACAGAAAACAACTCGCTCCTTCCAAGAGGCGAGGCTCTGACAAACACTCACTAGGAAATAATAAAGTGGCAAAATAATTCTGCATCGGACACACTCACCAGAGCAGAAAGCGTCTGCGGAGGAGACAACATCTTGTACCATCTATCTTCCTTAAATCCCCACGCTGTGACAAAGTGGAAGGCAAAATCATGATGAATGATCGGACACATTTAGCCAGTACCTGTGCTCTGTAAGGAGCGTGGCCGGGGAAAGGGGCTCTAATGAAGATCTGCGCCCCCCCGCCCCAATCCGGCCTCGTTGGAAACAAGTCTTTATTATGAAATTGGCGCCTGGTTTTCATACCACGCAGGCTGGAGGTGCGAAGTGTGACATGAATTAACTGCGGCCCCTGCAGGGTCAGCCCAGCCCTCGCTGGCAGTACAGAGACGAACGGGTTCGGCTCCCGCCACCATCCTGTGTCTGGTTTGACAAGGTGCCAGTCGCCTTCCGATTGTGCAGGGGAACACGCCTCGGTTTTGTTCCTACCCGGCCCGCCATCATTTATTCTGCTGCCTCATTTGAATATGATGAATACTGTAGTCCTTTATTTGTTCACAACAACCAAATAATTGTAGATCCGTGGGCTTCGGGGCAATTAATCACATTTTTCCCTCCACCAATCCACTATAAACATGACATTGAACAATAAAGTACATTAACCTCTGCTTTGCACAAAACTTTGCTTATTTAAACACTGCAAGGTTATTTGTTTTCTTTCTTGCCAGGCCCCTGCCACCAGGGAAGGGTAGTGGGGAGAGGAGGCGTACCCCATATCGACAACCGCTGAGGCCCATTCTGATGCCCAGCTCGGACAGGCTGGGGCCTGGGGTCAGGAGCAAGAAGGTGTGGAGGGGCGTTGCTAGGGTAGCACTTGCAGCTGCGTGCGTGTGTGTGTGTGTGTGTGTGTGTGTGTGTGTGCATATGCATGCAGAGGGGTGACTGCACCACATGGGTGTTTGCACATACATATGTTTGTGTATGCCTACTCTCAGACTAGAGGTGTGTATGTATTCTCACATGTGTGTATGCTGTGTATATCTCTGTGTGTATTTGCATAAGCTTTCCTGGGTGTGCATGTGTGATCATTTTAAATTACAGTTGCAAATTCTTTCATAGTCCTCTAATCAGGAGAGATCTATGTCCCCTCCTCCTTTAGTATGGATAGACTTGAGACTCACCCATAAGTGTGATACTGCGAGATTTCCACGAGTTAAGTCATAAAGGCCACGCGAGGCCTGCATTGTTCACAGTGCAATCACTCTGGGACTTCCAAGCTGTTGTGAGACTGCAATGCAAGAGAGGTCTGAGAGAGGCCTTGAGGTCTACAGAAGAGAGAAAGAAGAGAGGGTCCTGATAAACACCCAGCCACCCAAGCTATCCCATCCCAGGTGCAAACAGGTGAGTGAAGGTGCCTCCAAGCCATCCCACCTCCCAGCTGAGCCCCTGAATACTGCAGAGACAAACTGTCCCCGTGGTGTCCTGTGGATTCTGAGGCCACAGGCTCCATGAGTGTGGCAGCACAGCCTTGCTTTGTGCCACCAATGTTCTATGCAGCATAGATGACAGGTAGCAAAGGCTAGGAGTCTGCAGTGTGTATGTAGTGTGTGTGTGTGTGTGTATGTGTGCATGTGTGCATGAGACATTCATTCCTCCACTCAGCACCTTACAGAGCACCTGCCCGGTAGGTCTCTCTTCTTGGGTGTATGGGACACATCAGAGAACAAATCTAAGACTATGTCCTTGTGAGACTTTAGTCTTAACAGATGGCTAAACAATAAATGGTAGACCTAAGAAACTGTCACTGAATGGCATGTGATATGGAAAAGTGGAACTAGAGCTAGGTGAGGGGACTGGCAGAGAGCTGAGGGCTGACTGTGGGTTATGGTTTTACAGAAGGTGACCATGACGGGCTCCTTGAGAACATGACTGTGATGGTGACCCTTCGTTGTCAACCTGACAGGGTTTGGAATTACCTAGGAGACACACCTCTGTGAGGGGGATTCCAGACTGGTCCCACTGAGGAGGGAAGACCTTCTGTGACTATGGCAGCACATCCAATGGGCTGGGGTCCTGGACTGAATAAAAGGGTGAGAGACAGCTAAGTTCTAGCGTTCGCCTCTCTCAGCTGTGATGGCAGACACAACCTGACCAGCTGTGTCACACTGCTCTGCCATGCCTTCTCCACCTCAAATTATGAGTCAAAATAAACCTTTCTGGGCTGGGGAGATGGCTCAGTGGTTAAAGATGCTTGCTTGCAAAGCCTGATGGATGAGTTCGATTCATCAGTACCCATGTAAAGTCACGTGCACAATGTGGCACATATGTCTGAAGTTTGTTTGAAGTGGCAAGAAGGCTTGGCATGCCCACTTTCTCCCTCTCTCTCCTTGCATAAATAAAAAGTAAATAAATAAACAGGGAGCCTTTCCTTTCGCAAGTTGCTTTTGTCAGTTGTCACATCAATGAGAAAAGTAACCAATAGAGTAATATTGGACAAATTCTCAAAACGTCTAAAAAAGTAAGTGTCATGGGTTCTATTCTGTCCTCCACCAAGTCTCACATACATATGTGTTTACCCCAGTACCTCAGAATGTGACCCTATTTGAAAGTAGAATGATTATAGATGTAATCGATTAAGAAAAGAGATGAAATTAATGAGGGCTAGGGAGATGGCTCAGTAGATAACTTGCTTCCTGTGCAAGGGCAAGTACCTAAGTACAGATCTATAGACCCCATATAAAGCTGGACACTGAATGGGTGTCTATGATCCAAGTGCATTTATGGCTAGACGGGAGAGGGAGACAGGAGAATCCTCTGGAAGCTTTTGGTCAGCTATTCTTGGAGAATGCAGTGGTGAGACCCTGCCTCAAATAAGGAAGAAGGAGAAACCCAATACCTGAATTGCCCTTGGGCCTTCTCTCATGTGCTATGGCATGTTACCCACACTCACACCTAGGAACATACACACACACACACACACACACACACACACATCATACATGTAGCAGCTACCTTCCCATTTCTGGGACAAAACAGCCAACCAAAAGCTGCTTATAGGAGGAAAGGGTTTATTTTGGATTATAGTCTCAAGGGGAAGTTCCATCAAGGCAGGTAAAGCATGGCAGAGCAGAGGCTGGGCATTACATCTTGCCACAACAACTGGGAGGCAGCAGCAGGAGTGAGTTAGTTCTTGAACACCCAGTGGGCTGAACTAACCCCAGTGACACACCTCCTCCAGCAAGGCTCTACCTCCCAAAGGTGGAGTTCCACAACTTTCCCAAGTTGCCACCAGCTGAGAAAGAAGTATTCAAAACATATAAATCTATGGAGGACATTTCATTGAAACTACCAAAATATGAGAGGGAGAGAGAGAAAATATCCTGGAGTCAGGTGGGTTTTAATTAATTTAATGAATTAAGATTCATTGTGGCTGATGTTCTTATAAGAAAGAAAAAAAGCCACACACAAAAACAGGAATACAATAGGGGTTGGGGGAATCCATGCAAAGACAATGGCCCAGATTGGGGCAATGAATCTACAATCTGAGGAGCACCAAGGATTTAATGCCAACACCAGAAGCCAGGATGAGAAGGGACACGCTCTCCTATAGCTCTATTCCAAGGAAGTATGGGCCCTTTGATCTTGACATCTCACTTCCAGAACTGTGAGACTATCTCTTGTTTTAAACCACTCACCATCTAGTACTTTGTTGCTCAGCCCTACTACACTATACTCAGTACCTGGGGAAAGGGGGAATGAGCAGTCCAGGCAGGGGATTGGCCAGTGTGAGGGCCCCATGATGGGCAAGCAGCAGCAAATTCCAGGATCGGCAGGATGGGGTGGGTGAAGAAAGCGTAGGAGGAAGCTTGAGGCAAGCCAGGGGCAAGGACAATTCATGCAGTTATGAGCAGTTGTAGAGGCTTGGCTTTTATTCACAGTAAACCATAGAGCTATTGAGAGCTTTGAGCATGACATTCTCTAGCCAGGACCTACAAGGCTCCCTCTGGTGCCTTGAAAATGGTCTATGAGGGGTGGGTGGAGGAGAGAGAGCAATTTGAAGTCAGCTGTGTGTGGTGGTGCAAGCCTGTAATCCCAGCACTCTGGGGGTGGAGGCAGGAGAGTCAGGAGTTGAAGACCAGCCTGGACTGTGTGAGAACCTGTCTCATAGAAACAAACAAACAAAAAGGAGTCAACTGCAATTAAGTAGTGGTCCATGAGAGTGGGGCAGACCAGGCAGTGATAGAAGTTGTTAGGGATGTGTTTGAAGGTCCAGGCGGCAGGACTTCCTGATGGGATGAACTATAGAGTGTGTGAGAAGAGCGAAAGATGATGCCAAGATTTCTGGCCTGAGAACCTGGAAGGTGAGAGAGCACTGATCAGGAAGGACAGAGAGGGCTGTGGGAGTCGGTGTGCCACCTGAAGGCTGATGTGTGCACTCGCACATGGCAGTGTGCACAGTGTGCCTGAGTGAGGGTCTGCATGGATATTTGTGTGAACTATGGATGTATACGGGTCTGTGGCTTTCATGAGTCTGGGGTTAAGAATTTTTTAGTCTTTAAGAAGTGCCTGAGTGGGATTTAGCAATGTGTTTTTATGTGTGTGTATGTGTTTATGTGACTTTTGTAGTGTGCAGGTGTGTGTGTGTGTGTGTGTGTGTGTGTGTGTGTGTAAGTGCTTGTAGGGGCAGAAAGGGGTAGCCAGTGGCTTCTTTGGTGGATGAGGTGGAGGTAATCGACATAGGAATTGCTATTCCCAAGTTCTTAGACTCTGCACCACAGGTGGAGCCTGTCCTTTCGAGCTCTCATGGATAAAGGGGTGCTGAAAGTGGTGGACATCCCCCCATGGGGGTGAGAGCCAGTTACTCCACGTGTTGCTCACATGCCAACAATAGGGGATTAGTGAAGTGGATTGCGTGTCTCTACAGGGTGCAACATTGGACTGTCTTCAAAAATGACATCTTCTGGGCTAGGGAAATGGTTCAGGAGGTGAGAATGCTTGCTGTGCAAGCACGAGGTCCTGAGACAGCCTGACACCAACTGAGCTTAATCTCCACTACTCATATAAAAATGCACTGGGCATGGCCACACGCACTCACACCTGTAACCCCAGCCCTATGGGGGTGGGTGGAGACCAGAAAATTGCTGGGACTTGCTGGTCAGTCAATCTGACCACAAAGACAGAGGTCAGGTTCAGTGAGAGACCCTGTCTAAGGAAATAAAGCAGAAGAGCAGGGAAGGAAGACATCTGGTGTTCTCTGACCTCCACACAGGCATCTGCACACACATGTGCACACATTACACATACATACACGCACATGCCAAAAATGATACAGTCAAGTAATAGTTATTTGGGGCTGGAGAGATGGCTTAGCAGTTAAGGCACTTGCCTGCAAAGCCAAAGGACCTGGGTTCGATTCCCCAGGACCCACATAAGACAGATGCACAAGTTGGTGTATATATCTGGAGTTCATTTGCAGCATCTGGAGGCCCTGGTGTGCCCATTCTCTCTCTCTCTCTCTTAAATAAATAAAAAAATTAAAAAATAGAAATAGTTATTTGGAAAAATTATTCCCAAATACTGTTGAATTCTGGTAACTAATAAGTCAGTCCTTCACGAAGACAAGAGGAGCAATCAGAGGCATACATCCCAAGTCACTTCGTGGCTCTAGGATCTGTGCCTGCACTAAATTCTCTACCTTCCTACCAGGTAGAAATGAAAAAACTGCCTACCTCTCACTCTAAAGGCCTTCTTCCCTTAAGGAAATTCATCCCACCACAGTGGCACTTGATGTAGTTGTAAGGTCAAGCAAGGTCACTGCTAGAGAAGATTGTTGCCATGGACTGGATGGGTGAATGCATTCTTTTCTTCTTCTTCTTCCTTTTTTTTTTTTTTGAGACAAGGTCTCAGGTAGCCCAGCCTAGTCTTAAACTCATAGTCAAGAATGACCTTGAACTTCTTATCCTCTTGTCTCCATCTCCCAAGTGACTAGTCATCATCCTCTTTCTTCTAACAATAGTTAGACTGTCTTCTCAAAAGAGTAGGGAATGAGAAAGAGTCAGTAACTTTGTGAAGCAGTTAGGATGACTGAGAGTAAAAAGGCAGGAAGGTCTGCACTCGCTAAAGATCAAAGGTTGATCTGACTTCTTATCTCTTATCTAGTTCCCTAGACCCATTTTTTCCATTCCTGAGCACCTCCCTGAGAGGGAGGTCTTTCCCTAGAATCCTGACATTGTGATGGGTCAAACTTAGACCCTAGAACTTGGCATCATGGCTGGCTTCTTCTTGAGCCAGCCTCTAGCCCAGAATAATCAGTGATCTCTCTCTGGCTCACCTGAGCTGGAAGGTAGAACCGTAAGGTTATAAATATGTTTTACCAGGGGAGGGCAATCTCTCTGGGCTGCCTGACCGCTCAGGAACCTCCGGCTTCTGGTGAGTATCTCCTAGTCTTGGCTGGGTTGGGCTGAGATGAAAGGAGAACCCCAACCCTACTTCCCGCATGGACTCGTTAGGCCCTCCTGCCCTCCACAAAGCACAAGCAGTTTCTACTTTCTTTTCTATCCTCTCTGTGCTTTCTCCAGACCCAGCATGTGTGCTCTCAAGCCACAAGGGGGTGTTTATTTTGCTTCCCTTGGTTCCGTACTTCCCTCAATAAATATAATAACTAAATAACTATCCTTCTCAGTCTTACTTTATCAATTCTTTGATTAAAATTAGACATGAACCTAGGGTTTGGGGTTCAAGGACTTTCCTGAACCCCTAGCATCCTGTTTCAACAGGTGTTGGTTACAAGTGCTAAAGATGGAACCCAAGTCTTTATGCAGGCTAGGCCAGCACTCCACCAATTATGCCACAGTCCCACACATTCTTTTCAATTGCAATCAGAAAAGGAGATTTAGAACCAATATCGAGGACTGGAGAGATGGCTTAGTCATTAAGCGCTTGCCGGTGAAGCCTAAGGATCCCGGTTGGAGGCTCGATTCCCCACATTAGCCAGATGCACAAGGGGGCACACGCATCTGGAGTTCGTTTGCAGTGGCTGGAGGCCCTGATGCATCCATTCTCTCTCTCTCTCTCTCTCTCTTTCTCTCTCTGTCTGTCACTCTCAAATAAATAAGTGAAAATGAACAAAAACCACAGGCCAGAGAGATTTGCTTAACCATGTTTGTAGCAGCTCAATTCGTAATAGCTAAGAGCTGGAATCAACCCAGATGTCCATCACTAGAAAAATGGATAACTAAGATGTGGCATATCTACACAATGGAATTCTGTACAGCAGTAAGAAAAAATGCCACAATGAAATTTGAGGAAAAATGGTTGAACCTGGAACAGATCATTCTCAGTGAACTTACCCAATCACAGAAAAAAAAATTGCCACATACTCTCACTCATCTATAGCACCTAACCTGAATCTACCCAAGATGCCTTACATACCCAGCAAGCATCTCGTGGACTAGACAATAGGATGGGTGGGAGGGAGGGGAGGACAACGGAGGGGGTGGGAAACACAAATGTAGACCCAAATGGCAATGGTACCATAAAATTCTACATCCTAAAAGGCAGACCAAATGGCTGAACCTTCACCAGGCCCTTAGAGGGAACACCTGAGCCACAAGACACTGGAGAGGGTATGATGAAGACTGACCTTAACCTTCTACAGCTTCTCTCTCTCTCTCTCTCTCTCTCTTCTCTCTAACTCTTTTATATTAGTTATCTTTTTTTTCCTTTTCTTAGTGGGCACTGACCTGTAACTCCCAGTACCAGCATGTGGCTATCATCCACAATGAGCTTTTGATCAGAGAGACCTACAAGGTTTCCTAAGAGAAAGACAGATTTCGGTCAGAGTACTTGATGACCCACCAAAGGTTAGTGGTAAGACCCTACTGCTGAAGACGCCTTATATGGTTGACACATAAAATGGAACTGCATGGCTGGAAGCTGGAAGAGAGTCAGTCCCCAGACAGTCAGCACGTCTAGTGCCAGAAGGTGCTACATGGGCTACTGGGGGAAAATGACCAATATCTGTCCAAGCAACTCATGGTCTAACCTACTTAGCAGCAAATAACCTGTTGTGATGCCCACACAAGTGCAATAGTGGCACACAGCCATGGTGGGGAACCAACTGCTCTTGATTTGGCAAACTGATCCCCTCAGTGGTACGGGACCCATAGCTGGAGCTGGGAAACAAGTCAGAACCATACCCAAACATAAGCCCACTCTCCATTATCAAGCTACCATCAATCATAGGCTACAAGAGGGCCTACACCTATTAAATCCTCTATAAAAAAAAAGTAAGTGTTATCTCATTTGTCCTGGTGCTACAGTACTCTCCATTGGAGAATCTGCTTCTCTTTTTCAGATAGATGTAGATCCTAAGGAGAGAGCCACCCCATCATACCTCAAAAAGGCCCCGGCTGAAACTAAGAACAATTGGCAAAACAAGCAAGGGTGCTGTTTTCTTGGTGAACCGGGTACCAGCACAAGGGTGAAGGAGATCAACACAGAGAAAAATCAACTCCTACCAAATCAGAGTCAGAGCCTCAGAGGCCCCCAACACCTCATCACTGAAGCAGACCAAAAATGAACCCAACATGGCTCAGGGAAATTTTGCGGAAGAGGGGGCGGAAAGAATGTCAGAGCCACATGTTGGGTCATGATATGCAGAGACATTTATCTTACCCATAACTGTGGGCTAACTCCACAATGCATGACCCATATACCTCAACAAGGAGGGGCCAAGGGGAGGGGGTAGGTCACGGATGAGCCTAATAATGGTACCAAACTGACTGTATTTGCTGAATACAAAACTAATTAATAAAAAAATAAAAAATTAAAAAAAATTTTAAAACCAATATTGATAGTGCTTTTGCCCTGGGGTGTATTAACACTTTCTTGGTTATGAAATAGGCTAGACTGACTCCACATGACACAGAACATCCCACTGACCCATTCATTGTATTGATGACATCACAGAATCTGGACAAGCTTGAGTGGCCAGTTCATTGGAGGTTTGGGGAAGACGCATGCACCCCAACGATGCTCACATATTTGTAATTTGTGTAAACCGCATTGTGCCACGTTTCCATCCTCTTCTGGTCCCCCCCCCCCACAGACGCCACTGTGTTAATATTGATCTGTGTTGCTGTGTTCATAGGGTTCTTTGCTTCATGATAACAGGTCATGACGGTCTCTCCTCCCATGAATACAACCACATCTTTGCACGTTCCCCATTACACACTAACGGCATTGGGATTTCTTTGGGTCTGAGGGCACTCATGTGCTTAATTGGCATAAGTCTTGTAGGATTTCTCTCCCAAAAAGCCCTTACCAATTTACACTCCCATCATCCATGTGTGAGGAACCCCACCTCCCTTGTTTCTGCCATTAATTGGTATTGCCCAGCATTGGAGCTTTTGCCAGTCTGGAGGTGTAAAGTGGTATCTCTTTTTAATTTGCGTTCCTCTGACTGCTAATGAGTTTGGGCATCACTTCATGTGCTTATTAACTTTGGGGGCTTCCTTTTCTGTAAATTGCCTGTCACGTCGTCCGTTTGCCTGCTTTTCTGTTGGAGTTGATGTCTTCTCATTGCCTCGCAGAGTTTCTTGCATGTTCTAGGTGTTAATCCCTTGTCAACTTTAGACTTTGGGGGAAAATTCCTAATCCTATCATCTGACTCTTAATTGGACCACATTATTTCTTCATAAAACACAATTTCTTAATTTTGATGTCATCAAATTCAGCATCATGGCTTGTGCTTTTCAAGTTCAGGGACATGAATTCTCTTCCCTTTCCCTAAGCCTAAAAATGTCCTTTAACATTTGTTTCTGTTGGCACTTTGATTTTTTTAAGTCTAATTTTTTCTTAACATACTTGCACATGTGTGTGTGTGGGTAGGTGTGTGGCCCCATCAGGGCCTCTTGCAACATGAGATGCTTGTACCACTTCTTGTGGCCAGCTTACAGGGGTGGCTTGGGAATTGAAACTGGGCTGGCAGGCTTTGTAAAAAGTGCCTTTAGCCTCTGAGTCATCTTCCTAGCCCCAGCCATATGATTGCTAACATTCACATTTCAATCTTTAATCCAGCCGGGGTTCTACTACTACACGAAGATGAAGAGGGATCAGTTTATAATTATAATTATATAGAGCTGGTTTCCTTTTCTTGCCTTTTTCTTTCTTCCCTTCTTTCTTTCTTTTTCTTTTTGGTTTTTCAAGGTAGGGTCTCACTCTAGCCCAGGCTGAGCTGGAATTCACTATGGAGTCTCAATGTAGCCTCGAACTCATGGCAATTCTCCTACTTCTGGGATTAAAGGTGTGCACCTCCATGCCCGGCTGAGCTGGTTTTCTTTAAACTATAAGCAAAACAGTTCATCCTTTCCTTTGATTTTCTTTACCCCTTATTCCAGTCCTTCATATTCACAACTAAGTCCTCAACTTTTCCATTTTATTTCATTGATATATTGGTCTATTATTGTGCTAATATCACAGTTTTTAATTACTGTGGATTTATATGAGCTCTTAATATTTGGTGGGGAAATTCACATCCTTTCATCCATCTCTTAAATTTAGTTCTTCATGAATTTTCCACTATTACATTTAATTTTTGGAGTAGATTCATTAAGTTTCATATATGTATGTATATATAATTGTACATATATATGGGTGTGTGCACATACATTAAACCCTCCATATCAGTATAATTGTGATTATGATTTGGTGAGTTTATTAATAAGTGCAGAGACTTGCCTTGGTTATGACAATTATTCTATCCAAGGGATAACAATTTACTCATTTGAAAGTTCAACTCATAGAGGTTTTATGTGTTCTTGGTTCATTTCTCAGATACTTTGTGATTTTTTTGTGCTAGGATAATGTATTTTATTTTTATTACATTTACTTATATCTATACTTTATTTTATTATAAGTTCTTACAATTACATATAGTATTTATCACCCTTTTTAATCAAATTTTTATTTTTAGTTGGTTATTGCTGTAGAAAATCTTGGTGATTTTATAGGCAAATCTTGTATGTGAGCAACCTTAGCTGAATTCTCATACTCATTCTAATAACTAGTCTACATATCTACAATTAATGAAGATATTGACTCTTCCAATCCCAACTTCATAATCTTTCTACATTACTTACAGTGTTCATTAAAATCTCTAGTTCTGTGTTAAATAACATCAATTTCAATGAATACTGTGGTTTTAAAACTATCATGTATCTCCAGACATGGTAGTGCATACCTTTAATTCCAGCACTCAAGAGGAAAAGGTAAGAGATCACTGTGAGTTCAAGGCCAGCCTGGGACTAGAGAGTGAATTCCAGGTCAGCTTGGGCTACAGTGAGACTCTACCTGGAAAAAAAAGCTGGGAAAAAAAGAGCCTAGCTATGAGTCTGCTATGTGTATAATTTGCTTTGAATTATAAAAAGTTATCAAATGAACTACATTTTTCTACTCACCTTATATAAGTTTTTTATTTATAAAAGGTACAAGATATTGTCAAATGCGTTTTCCATCTCTCATAGTTACTGAGATTATCATGTATTATTTTTCTCTATTAATATGTTGCATAAATGGAATTTTTCTGGTATTGAACTATCCTTGTCATTGAATGTGATGTATTGTTTTTAATACACCCCTATATTCATTTAGCAAAAAAGCCTAGAACTTTTAATTCAGTGTTCATAAGTTAAATAAGGATACAATTGTCATTTTTAAAATTTATTTTGAGAGTGAGAGAAAGCAGCAGAGAGAGACAGAATGGGTGCACCAAGGCCTTCAGCTGCTGCAAATGAACTCCAGATGAGTGTGACCCTTGTGGTACGTGTGCAACATTGCATATGTGCATCACTGTGCATCTGGATATGTGAGACCTGGAGATTTGAACATGAGTTCTTGGGCTTTGCAGGCAAGCACCTTAACCTCTAAGCCATCTCTCCATCCCTATGATTGTCTTTTTTGTATAGTTCCTATCTGGTTTGGAATCAGGAGTAGATAAACCCACAAAATTAGCTGGGTAGATTTCTCTAATTTTCTGATGGTTTTTTTATTTAAATATTTATTTATTTATTTTATTTTTTGTATTTATTTCTTTAAAATTTTTTTATTGACAATTTCCATAATTGTAAACAATATCCATGGTAATTCCCTCCCTCCCTCCACTTCCCCCTTTGAAACTCCACTCTTCATCATATCCCCTCCCCCTCTCAATCAGTCTCTCTTTTATTTTGATGTCATTATCTTTTTCTGCTATTATGATGGTCTTGTACAGGTACTGTCAGGCACTGCAAGGTCATGAATATTGAGGCCATTTTGTGTCTGGAGGATCATGTTGGAGTCCTACGCTTCCTTTGGCTCTTACATTCTTTCCGCCACCTCTTTCACAATGGTTCCCTTGGAAGGTGTGATAGAGATATTGCAGTGCTGAGCACTCCTTTGTCACTTCTTCTCAGCACCATGGTGCCTTCTGAGTCATCCCAAGATCACTGCCATCTAAAAAGAGAAGCTTCTCTAACCAAAACTGAGAGTAGCATTAATTTATGGGTATGAGAAGTGTTTGCTGGGCAGTTTGGTGAGCAGAGTATATACATTTAGCCATACAGCAGCAGACGTTACACACCTAGGGGTCATGACTACCCCTGTTGTAGGTTTTCAATATTAGGAATGTATTCCCTCCCATAGAGCAGCCCTCAAGTCAAATTAGAGAGCAGTTGGTATCCCCCATAACAGGCATGCCACTATTGCTCCCATTGGCTCATTTGGCCTGGCTGGCAAAATATAAGGCTTGCAGTGTCCATTGTGGAGTATCTTCACTGGTGATTTCTCTTTCTCCCATTGAACTGCATGCAGTATGGCTTTTTTCCAGCTTTGTGTCAGCTGGTCTATATGGAGGAGGTTTTCAGCTCAGCCCCAGCAGGATTTCTCAGTGATTTGGTAGCCTAAGTATGTGGAATCTTCATCAATAGGGTCTTACCATCTATTCCTGATGGGAAACCAAGGACCTTGGCAATGGCCTGTAATGTTTTGAAGGCATCAGGGACTTCTCTGGCCAACAACTCACTGAAAGGTATCCTATCCCTGGCACTGAAAATTTTCTAGTAACAATCTATGGCCCCTGGGTGTTCCATTGTCCAAAAAAGTAGGTTTCGATATGACTTATTTATATCCTCTTAGATTTTGATTAGCCCTCCCTCTACCTTTCCTTTACTTAATCTCTCCCCCTGACCTCACTTAGGGCCTCTTCACCCCCATTAATCTGTTCTACTTACATATATACAATATTTTCTGATGTTTTGAACAATTGGAATAAAATAGAACATAATCATTTCTGGAGCTGAAGACATGGCTCAGTGGTTAAGGTGCTTACTGGCAAGGCCAAAGGACCCAGGTTCAGTTCTCCAGCACCTACATAAAGCCAGATGCACAAAGTGACACATATGTCTAGAATTGGTTTACAGTGGCTAGAGGTCCTGGTTCATCTATTCTCTCTCTCTCTCCCTCTTCTGTCTCTTTCTCAAATAAATAAAATATTTTTATAGGTGATTCATTATTTCTGCAATGTGACAGGATACAAAATCAATAAGCAAAAACCAGTAGCCTTTCTATATGCAAAGGAAAAATATACAAAAATAGAAATCAGCAAAGCTGTCCCATTTTCAATAGCCACAAAAAAGTCAAATACCTTGGAATAACACTAACCAAGGATGTGAAAGAACTACATGAAAACATAAAAACATTTAAGAAAGAAATTGAAGAGGAATTGAGAAGATGAAAAGACTTCCCATGCTCCTGGATAGGTAGAATTAATATTGTGAAAGTGGCAATTCTACCAAAAGCAATGTACAGATTTAATGCAATACCAGTAAAAATTCCAGGAGCATTCTTCACAGAGATAAAAAAAAAAAAATGATCTCAAAACTCACGTGGAATGGCAGGAGATCTCAGATATCCAAACAAATCCTCACCAAAAGAAACACTGTAGCCCGCGTAGTCGTCTCGCCAGCAAGAACGCACACGGACACCAGGATCCTTCTGCAGCAAGCGTTTATTGCAGTTAACAGATGAAAAGAGGAAGACCCAGAGCCCCGAAATGGCGCCGCTTATATAGCCCCTAGGCGGCGTGTACTCTGCTGATTGGCTGCGCGCTCATCACCCCATATGACGCCCCGGGCTGGGCAGTGACTTGGCGCGCTTTCACCACTTGCACATGCGCTATTCTACTTGTTCACCAGGACCGAGGCCGGATGTCAGCGCCATCTTGTAATGGCAATCACACTCTCTCGGCTCTCCACAAAACACCTCTGGAGGAATCATCATATCAGATCTAAAGCTATGTTATGAAGCCATAGTAACAAAACAGCATAGTACTGGCATAAAAACAGAAATATAGACCAATGGAACAGAATTAAAGACCTGGACTTTAGGTCAATAGCTACTTGATCTTTTACAAAGGTACCAATAACGTAGACTGGAGAAAAGACAGTATCTTCAACAAATGGTGCTGGACAAATTGGACACACACATGTGGAAAAATGAAACTAGACCCACTCATCTCATAAAACTCAAGTCCAAATGGTTTAAAGACCTCAATGTAAGACCTGAAACTCTTCAACTACTGGAAGAAAAAATAGGAGTCATGCTCCAAGATATAGGACTGGGAAAAGACTTACTCAGCAAAACCCCAGTAGCCTAGGAAATTAAACAATCTCTCAACCAATGGGATCTCATGAAGCTAAAAAGCTTTTGTACAGATGAACATACCATAAGCAGAGTTAATAGATTACCCACTGAATGGAAGACATTTTCCCCCAGCTATACCACTTACAGAGGCTTAATATCTAGAATCTACAAATCACTTGAAACCCTAAACAGTAAAAGAAACAAACAAGCCACTCAAGAAATGGGGTAGAGGACTGAGTAGGAAGTTCTCAGAGGAAGAACTACAAATGGCTAACACACATTTAAGAAAATGTTCAACATCCCTAACCATCAGGGAAATGCAAATTAAACAACTATGAGATTCCACCTCACTCTAGTAAGGATGGCAATTATTTAAACACATCAAATGATAACAAATGTTGGTGAGGATGTGGGTAAAGAGGAACCCTCATTCACTGTTGGTAGGAATGCAAACTTATACAAGCACTATGGAAATTAGTATGGAGAGTCCTGAAAAATATGAATATAGAATCTATCAACAGACCCAGTTATTCCCTTAGTGGTCATTTACTCTAAATGCTCCATGCTTCACTGTAGAGATATTTGCTCAACTATGTTTATAGCTGCCCAATTCATAATAACTAAAAGCTAGAATCAACCCAGGTTCTCATCATTGCACGAATGGGTAATGAAGATGTGGTACATATATACAATGGAATTCTACTTACTATTAAGAAAAAAATGATACAATGAAATTTGTAGGGATATGGATGGACTTAGAATGCATTGTACTCAGCGAACACAACAATTACAGTAAGACAAATGCTGCATGTTCTCACTCATCTGTGGTTCCTAACCTGGACCACTTTCAAGTTGTTGGCATATTGGATAGACAACTTGAGGCCCAGACAACAGGGATGGAAGGGTTTGGGGAGGGGTAGGAGTTGGGGAGAAAGAAACACAAAATGAAACCCAAAATGAACTGGTACCGTAGAAACCTTTCTTCTTGAAGGTAGACTAAAACATTTAACCTTCAACAGGAGTATAGGAGGAGCATCTGAAAAGACGAGCCCTGGAGAAGGTGGGATGAAGCCTAACCTTAAAAACTTTTGGCTCTGACCTGTAACCCCCAGTACCACAAATGGGTGCTACCCACATTGAGCTGTTGATCAGAGAGACCTACGAGGTCCCCAAAACAAGATAGGCTTCTGTCAAAGCACTTGATTACCCGCCTGAGGTAAAAGGTAAGACGCTATTGGTGAAGACACCATATGCTGCTGACACAGAACACAGAGACCTGGCTGGAATCTGGAAGAGATCCAGTCCCCAGACAGTTAGACCATCTAGTGCAGGAAAGTGCTACATGAGCTACTGGGGGAAAGTGGCCAACAGTGGTGTGAGCAAGCAGGGCTCTAAGCTACTCAGAAGCAACCAGCCTGACAAGAAGCACCACCAGTGTAGTGATGGCACACAGCCTTGGTGGGTAACCAGTGGCTTTCTGATTGGCTAAGAGATGCACTCAGTGGAAAAGAACCAGTATCTGAAACTGGGACCCAGTCAGAATCCTGTGGAGACAAAGATTATGATCTCCAATGTCAAGCTCCCATTAGTCTTTGGCTGAAAGAGGGGCTGCATCCATCAAAACCAAATTAACCTATGCTGACTTCATGCTCCATGGAAAAACTGTTGTTTTCTTTTTCAGAAGCAAGCAAGACGGGAGGAGATAAACCACCCCTCCCATCTCAACCCAGGCCCAGCTAAAACCACAAAGGAATTGGAGAGATGAGCAAGAGAGCTGCTTCCATGGTAAGCCTGACAATCAGCACCAGGGTGAAGGAGACAGACCCTGAGGATACGCAACACACACCAAAGCAGAAATCCAGAGGCTTCTGAGAGCTCATCACTGAAGTAGTCATAAAAGACACCCACCAAAGCTCAGGGAATTTTGCGGAAGAGGGGGCAAAAAGATTGTAAGAGCCATATGTCATGCCCAGAGGCATTGCCTCCCTCCAGTAACTGACTGCTGCTCCCACAATGCATGACCCACAACCTCATGGGGAATACCAGCAACCCCACTGATGAGGGCCCCCAGCAGAGTGGGGACAGGGAGGAGGGAAAAGATGGTACCAACACATCATATATCCATACAAAGTATGTTCTTAATAAAAAAAATTTAAATCAAAGTTTTAACCGAAAAACCAAAAGAAAGAAAGAAAAAACAACCGTTTCTTAGAGGTTTAGTTGAATTCATTATGTAGAACCCTCTCAACCCATCTGGGTCTAGGATGGAGTTTTTTTATGGTTTTGTTTTGCTTTTGGAGTAGGATTAGAAAGAGGAGAACATTACAATTTCGATATTTCATATATTTGTTTAAGTTTACAAAGGCATAAAAGTTCCTCTTGTGCAAATTTTGGCATTTTATATCTTCCTACCATCCATGTCTAAGTATCCCATGTGGGTTCCTAAGCTTGTCAGCAACTAGCTCTTCATAATGCTTTTATCATGATTGACTTCTATTTTCTCAGGTTTTTTTTCTAAAAATAAAATTTTGATTTTATCCTCTCTACTTTTTTCCTTCATTACTTAATCAACCCTGTATCATTTATCAATCATTTATCAATCCTGTATCATTTCAGTTTTTTGGGTTTGTACTGTTTTTCCTTTCTTCATTTTCTTCTTAATATGAATGAAATATTTCTGAACATACATGCTACAAGCAACAAACCATGTGCATCAGTCTGCTTTCAATCATTATGAATAATGATTCAAAGCCGGGCGTGGTGGCGCACGCCTTTAATCCCAGCACTCGGGAGGCAGAGGTAAGAGGATCGCCATGAGTTCGAGGCTACCCTGAGACTCCATAGTGAATTCCAGGTCAGCCTGGGCTAGAGCGAGACCCTACCTTGAAAAACCGAAAAAAAAAAATGAATAATGATTCATAATGTGGTAATTTACTTATAAAAGGTGATTTACTTATAAAAGAAAAGGTTTATTTTGGCCCATGGTTTTAGAGGTCTCAATCCATGACCAACCAGCTCATTGCTTTGGGTCTGTGGTGAGAAGTGCAACACCACTCACCTTATCAGCCAGGATGTGAAAAAGAACACTTGAATGACAAAGGTCCCACAATCCCCTTCAGAGTCATCCTCATGACCTAAATACTTCCCACTAGACCTCACCTCTCAATGGTTCCATCACCTTCCAATAACACCACCCTGGTACCAAGCCCTTAGTACATGGAGACATTATAATCCTTAAAAGCTGTTGGGTCACCCAGCCCGATGAATAATGAGAGACCCTGCCTCAAACAAGATGGAAGAAGAGAACACCTCCAAGACTCTGTCCTCCACATGTATGCTATGACACATGTGCACTCACTCCTTCCCTGCAACACACACTACAAATAAAAATAAAAAACATAAAAAATTGATGCTAGGGCTGGAGAGATGAATCAGCAGTTAAGGCTCTTGCCAGCAAAGGCAGATGATGTGGTATCCATTCCCCAGTACTCACGTAAAGCCAGCCGCACAAAGTGGCGCATGCATCTGGAGTTTGTTTGCAGTGGCTAGAGGCCCTGGTGTTCGTTTTCTCTCCTGCCCCCTTTCTCCTTGCAAATAAATAAATAAAATATTTTTAATTGGTACTACTAATTTTAACTTTTAAAATGCTCTTTATTTAGCATGGATTTCAATTGTATGTGTAAACTATCATAGCAAGCCAAGATAGAAATCACAGAAGAAAAGTGGGGGAAAGCTTATATTTTGCACCTTTCTTTGTTTGATGAACAGGGTCTTGTATTTTTTTTCTTTTGCACTGGGTGCAGGAAAGTGCCAGCCAGACCTAGTCTCACAGTTTGAAGGTCTCTCTCAGCTTTTCCATTCTTCACTGGTATTCAGCAGCCAAACTAAGCTATAGAAAACCCTGTTCTCCCTGATCTAGAACCAGAAATACATTCCCTACCAGGAAGCTGAAGTCCTTGAGTCCAGCACACACATATGTCACATGCACTCCTAAGGAGAGAGCCACCCCATCATACCTCAAAAAGGCCCCGGCTGAAACTAAGAACAATTGGCGAAACAAGCAAGGGTGCTGTTTTCTTGGTGAACCGGGTACCAGCACAAGGGTGAAGGAGATCAACACAGAGAAAAATCAACTCCTACCAAATCAGAGATCCAGAGACACAGAGGCCCCCAAAACCTCATCACTGAAGCAGACCAAAAATGAACCCAACATGGCTCAGGGAAATTTTGTGGAAGAGGGGGCGGAAAGAATGTCACAGCCACATGTTGAGTCATGATATGCAGAGACATTTATCTTACCCATAACTATGGGCTAACTCCACAATGCATGACCCACATACCTCAACAAGGAGGGGCTGGGGGAGGGGGTAGGTCATTGATGAGCCTAACAACGGTACCAAATTGACTGTATTCGCTGAGTACAAAACTAATTAATAAAAAAAGAAAAATAAATAAATAAATAAATAAATAAAAATAAAAAAAATGATACCATGCTAATATCAGCACACACATATGTCACATTCACTATAAAATAAAATATGCTAATGTGACATTCTGGAGTTTGATGTTTTCAAGTGATATATCATGAACATATTCTACTGCTTATAAGATACTTTAATAGCTATATATTGCTCTAATATAAATAACCCAAAAACTAACACCTTACTCTATAGTTTTCAATATTATTATCAATATTCTTACACATCTCACAGTATTTACCACCTAGCAACCAGCAAGTTTCTGGCATAAACCAACTAGCATTGATTGAATAAATAAAATTATTATTGAACACATGATTATTTTCTTAAGTTCCTATCAGTGTGACATTGGGGTTAAGGAGAATGTAATTTGAGTTCTTTTCATATTCTCTCAAAACGTAATCCTAGTTGGAATGAGTGACAAAAGAGTGATTTGATGACTGTGGGGTTTTGAATATCTTCTAACTTAAAAGGCACGATTTTCTATTTTTATTTTGATGGTCATTTCTTTGCTTTCTAGAAAGTCTAAATCTGTTGGCTATTTGAGTTTTAGCTTCTGTCAGGTATCATGTTCTGGTGGTTTGCCCCCCATAAACTCATGTGTTCTGAATGCTTGGTCTCCAGCTGATGACAACTTGGGAGGTGGAGTCTTGCTGGAGGAAGTGTGTTGTTGGAGGCAGACCTTGAGGTTTATTACCAGTATTAATTGGATTACTCTCTTGCTGCTATTTTTCACCTGCTTTGACAGAGATGATGCCCAGCCTCTGTTCATGCCATGCTTTCCCCTGCCATCATAAAGCTTAAAGTATTGTGATCATAATACCATTCTATTACATTCTCTTATCCCCTTTACCCTGTTCCTCTACCACAGAACCCCTTCTCCTTTCCAACTAGGTCTATTTTGATGCCTTCCTTTTTTCCTTCCTCCAATATCCATGATGGAATGTTGATGGGTCCAATATTGTTCAGGTCTTTTGACGTTAACTACAGCTTCTGTGAAGTCATGAATGCATGGTGAATTCATGTTCCTTTGGCTTACATTATTTCTGTTCCCTCTTATGTTGTGTTCCCCTGAGACTTGGAGTGGATAATTCAAACATCTCATTTAGTAATGACAACTCAAAAGCCTCGAATTCTCAACATTTTGATGAGTTTTGAGTCTCCCTAGTTATCACCACCAACTGCAAAAAGAAGCTCTCTGACCAAATATAAGGACTTCACTAATCTATAGGCATAAACATAAATATTTAAGGGACAGTTTGATGGGCACAGCATATCCTTTCAGCCAGACAACAGTAGTAGCTTCCCTGCTAGGACCGATGAACTTCACAGCCATAGGGTTTTTTTTTTCTTTTTTTCCTTTTTTTAAAAAAAATTATTTATTTGAGAGAGAGAGAGAGAGGGACATACAGAAATAGGTAGGAATATATAGAGAGAGAATGGGCACACCAGGGCCTCCAGCCACTGCAAACAAACTCCAGCTGTGTGTGCCCCCTTGTGCACCTGGCTTATGTGGGTCCTTGGGAGTCGAACCTGGGTCCTTTTTCTTTGCAGACAAGTGCCTTAACTGCTAAGCCATCTCTCCAGCCAAGGATTTTGACTAGGTTTTTGGTGCCAGGCATGAATTCTCTCCTGTGGAATGGGTTCCAAATCCACCATAAAGCAGTTGGTTACCCCCACAACAGTCATACCACTTTTGCACTAGTGAGCACAAATTACCTGGATGGCTGGTTGTATAGCTCACAGGGTCCCTTGTTGGTTAAGACTTTTGATGACTTTTCACCCCCAAATGCCCGTGTAGCACTTTCTAGCACTATCACAGCTAGCCAGCAGGGAGTAGGTTTCCAGCTCTGTTCTGACTTGATTTCTCAGTGTCCTGCAGCCAAAGCATGTGGCGTCTTCAGCAACAGGGTCATACCATCTAGTTCTTGCTTATTTTCTTAATTGGTTTCAGTTCATTTACTTTTGTATCCAGCTCATAGTTTCTTCCTTCCTTGAGATAATATTCCATTTCTATCCTTTTTCTTGTAAAAAAAAATTTTCATTGGATTGTATTTCTTTTTCTTGAATAAAAAGGAGTGATTTTGTGTCTTTAAAATTTTTATGTGTGGTGCTGGAGAGATGGCTTAGCAGTTAAGCCACTTGCTTGCAAAGCCTAAGGACCCATATTTCACTCTCCAGATATCACATAAGCCAGACTCACAAAGGTGAGGCAAGGACAAGGTCTCACATGCCCACTAGGTGGTGTGTCTGGAGTTCCATTGTAGTGGCTGAGGCCCTGGCATGCCAATTCTAGCTCTCTTCCTCTTGCTAAAATAAGCATAAATAAATAAATAAATAAATAAATAAATAAATAAATAAATGAAGTGTAGCGGGCTGGAGAGATGGCTTAGTGGTTAAGGCACTTGCCTGCAAAGCCGAAGGACATCAGTTCGATTCCCCAGGACCCATATAAGCCAGATGCACAAGGTGGTGCATGTAACTGGAGTTCGTTTGCAGTGGCTAGAAGCCCTGGTGCACCCATTCTCTCTCTTTCTCAGTCTCTTTCCCTCTCTCAAATGAATAAATAAAAATAAATTAATTTTAAAAATAAAAAAGAAGTGTAGCATAAAAATTATATATATATATATTTCATATATATATATGAAAGCTCTATGGAAGGAGCAGAGAGAACCCCATGGGGGAATGGTTTGGTGACATCATACAAAAATTAGAAAGGAAAAGTACAAAAAATAAAACTGACAATTATAAAATAAATGAAAAACAGTGATAGACATTGTAAGTGATCTGTCACTTGACTTTATACAAATAAATTATTAAAAACTAGAAGGCATTGAGATTTTAATTAGTAAAAAATAACTTATCAAAACTGACTTCAGAAGAGAAAGAAATAATAAACAGACATATTACCATAAAGGAAATAGCAAATGGTATTGAAGATTTACCTACCTTCTAAAACATTAGCCTAATTCCAGACAGTTTTGCAGAGGAATTCTACCCATTTTAAGGAACACACAATTCCAGTGCTACTCAACTGTTCCAGGACTTAATTAAAAAAAAAAAACAAAAACAGGTGGTTTCAGGAAAGCAAAACTATTTGATCTAGGCTGGGGGAGATATCTCAGTGGCTAAAGGCACTTGCTTACAAAGCCTGCCAGCACAGGTTCACTCTCCCAGCACCCATGTAAAGCTAGGCACACAAAGTGGTACATGTATCTGAAATTCATTTGCAGCAGCAAGAAACCCTGGAATGCCTATGCACTCTCTCTCCCCCCTCTTTGTCTCTCTCTCTTAGATAAATAAATAAACTATTTTGTCTAGAATTCAACAAAAGTACACACATACACATGACAGACATGTATATTTATAAATACTAATTTAAACATTCAAATTAAAATAGTAAACAAAATGCTACATTCTTAAACCAAGTAAAACATATATTTGTGACCAAGGGAAGTATACCTCAGTAATACAAGAAAGGTTCACTATAAAAGATCAAATCAGTTACCATTGATGGTAAACTCAATCAATGACATGATAAGACAAAAACAGTAGTAAGTCATAGTGGAATGTAGGTGGTAGGTATATGCTCATTCATTGAAACATTCTTTCACCTTGCATACATACTTGAGAGTTTTTGTAATAAAAAAAGCAGTGAAATATCTATTAATATAATTCATCACTTTAATAGGTCTAAGGAGAATGATCATAAGATCATTTCCATTTGACAAAATTCAATATCTATTCTTAACTTTTAAAACATTTAATAAAATAGGAAAGGATGATTATTTCTTTAGCATGTAAAATAGAGTCATCTCATTCCATAAGCTGGCATTATAGTTAATTGATATTTTTATTAGGAAAAAATAATCTATGCTTAGTGCTTAATGGGAAAAACACTAACAATCTTCCCATTAATGTCAAAACAAAACAAAAATGTCCAATATTATTCTATTGGGCTATTATTTAGCATTGTTCTGGAAGAAATCACCAGTGTAATTAAAAAAAGACATTAGAGGTATAAAAACTAAGAAAGTGGGACATTAAATTGTCTTTATTTGCAGATGATATGACTATGTAGCTGGAAAATTAAAGAACAAGGCTAAGCAACTATTATAACCCACAAGCTTGTTCAATAACATGGTAGGTCACCATAAAAGAATGAGAGAGAAAGAGACCGAAGGGGGACACACAAAATACACAGTGTTCTACCATAACAAGAAATGTGCAATAGAGAGATAGGTAAACTTTGAAATACTAAGGACTACATATGATGGCTATATAAAGTTATTTCATATTCTGTGGGAAAAAAATAACATGAAACTATCAGCCCCTTTAAAATTAACTTACAGTACATTGGGATTCCACTTAAATGCCAGCAGATTGTTAAATAAAATCAGCTGATCTCAAAGGTCAGTTAAAATGGACAAACCAAAATAGAAAATCATTTTTTTAAATGTCAAGAAATAGCACAGTAACTAACGGAAGGCTTGGAAAGGCTGTGAGAAGGGCGTGCGGTAACTGCACCTCAAGGTAGATGATCCGCGGTACAGCTAAACCTCCACATGAGTGTAGGGTTGAGGTGGTATTTCAAGTGAGGGTGGGAAGACATTCAGTAATAGGTCTCAAGGTAGCCTGGGCAGTCATCTGGGGAGAAATGGTGAATCTCTACTTTGTACTTTAATTCAAAATAAATTTTATATGGGTCAGGTACTTACAGAGGGAACTGGAGTCATTAAGCTGCAGGAGACTGTTTCAATGAATTTGAGGTAGCAAAGGCCTCTCCACATATGGCAAAACCTCCAAACCCATGAAAAAGTAGGTAAGTTCAACTACAGTTTTTTTTTTAAAAAAAACAAAACTGTAAGTATGGTTTCAAAATCATCTGCCAATGCCTCATATTACCAAAATCCAGATTCTCTACACATGCAGTCTTCCTGAAAACTGCAAAATGAAGGCACAATGGGAGAGGGCTATGGGGGAGCTTGCTCAGATTACATTGTATCGTTGTGCCAAAATGCCCTTACATAACCCAGCTAAGAAAATAAAATGTAGGAGCTAGGGAAATAGCTCAGCTGTTAAAGGAACTTGCTACCAAAGCCTGCTGGCACAGGTTCAATTCCCCAGTACCCACATAAGCCAGACCCAAAAGTGGCCTGGGCATCTGGTGTTGGTTTGCAGTGGCAAAGGACCTGGTACACACACACACACACACACACACACACACACACACACACTAGATAAACAAAAATAAAACAAGATAAAATTTCAATAAATAATTTAAAACTTCCGTTAAAGTGCAAGCTATTAACAATGATAGTTTCTAACTGGTGGTTTTGTGGAGACTTTTCTTGTATTCATTTTATTGTGTTTTGTACATCAACATATTCTAGCTTTGTAATAAGAAAAAAAATAAATAAAATGAGCTCATGTAGCTACTTTCTAAGTAAAGGATAGGATTGGTAAGCATGTTTCCAATCATTTTCAGTTCTTTTAATCTGTTTTTTTCCCCTCAAGTTAATATGAATCATTTTGTGTGGAGATTCTCTGCCATCCAGATACCCTGCATACTGTTTGGCGTGTTAACAATGGTTAGATCCACTGGAGGAGAATTATCAACTGCAGAGTGTAAACTGCATCTCAGACATTCCTCACATACTCCTCACCGACTGGAGCCTCCTCTTCTGTAAGGTTTTATGGTTTTCCTCATCTAGGTAGCACATTGTAGATTATTTAACAATTTAGTCTGTTTTTTTAACTGTAGTTTTATTCCAACATTATTGATTTTTGTTATTCATTTTGTTAGTTTCTGTCACCACCCATCCACTTCATTTCATTTTCAAAATAGAGCTATCACTATTGTTTCCTGAGTATAAAAGTAATACGTGATCATCATTTTAAACTTCAAACAATTTAGAAGAGTAGAAAGTGAAAGTACCTCCTCCGCCATTGTTCTACCCTCAGGGGTGCTCACTGTTTCTTATTAGTTCTTAGCATTTTTCAGTTAATTATCTGGGGTTTCCTGGACAGAAAAATCATATCATCTTTAATTAATGTGTGACAAGGTGATGCTTTGAGAATATTAAACCCATGCATTTTCTTTTTGAAAAATTTTAATTATGAAATATTTTATATGTATGAAAAAGTACTGAAAAGAGGGAAACACATATCCTTTTCATGAGTTTAATGGCTGGTGACATCGCGCCATCATTAAGTCCCTGCTTCCATTTCTCACCTTTTTCCCTTAAGGGGACATGCTCCTGAGGGGGCTAAAGATCTTTCTAGATGCTCACAACATAGGCACACAACACAAGTATGCGAGTCTTTAGTGTGCTCTGATGTGTTCACCAGTAGTCTTTTCCTGTCTGTACCGTTAGAAAACCTGATTCTGGGGCTGGGGAGATGGCTCCGTGGGTGTAAATTCTTGCTGTGCAAGCCTTAAAGACCTGAGTTCAGATCTCCAGAACCCACGTCAAAACACACAGCTATTATCTCTGATAGTGGGAAATGGGAGGTGGAAACAGGAGAGTCCCTGGGAGCTAGCAGGCCAGCTAGCCTGGCACACAACAGAGACCCTGCCGCAAGCAAGGTGGAAGGTGACGATGGACATCTGAGGTTGTTCTCTGATCTCCACATGCATGCCATGCTGAGTGCACGTGCGCGTACACACACACACACACACACACACACAAACACACACCCCTAATCACAAGATCAAAAACAACTGATTCTGGGCTTCGGAGATTGCTCAGTGGCTAAACTGCTTGTCACTCAAGCCTGAGCACCCAAGCCCAATTCTCAGACTCCATGTAAACAGCGGGAAGGCGTGGTGGGCTTCTGTAATGCCAGGACTCTGGGAGAGATGGGAGGCATATACAAAAGAATTTCCTAGACATTCATAGCAAACTTCCCAAAGAGAACAACAGCAGGGCAGGATTGAGGGAAACCTTGCCTCAATTGTGGCTCAACAGCAAGGATGACCCAAAAATTGTCCTGTGATCTCCACATGCATGCCGTAGAACACATAACATAAGCCTGCAATCAGACACATGAACATAAGTACACATGTGGATACACACACACACACACAAATAAATACTGATGCAAAACCACATCCATGTTACTGTATACAGATTTTTATTTTTATTTTTTTGTTTTTGTTTTTTGAGGTAGGGTTTCACTTTGGCCCAGACTGACCTGGAATTCACTATGTAGACTCAAGGTGACCTTGAACTCATGACAATCCTCTTACCTCTGCCTCCCAAGTGCTGGGATTAAAGGCGTGCACCACCTCACCCTGCACTGCATACAGATTTAATTCAATCAACGATCTGCTGGCCAATATCTCATACTGTGTATAGGTTCTATTTCCTTTTGAACTGTAGTTAAGTACCTTCTACTTTTGTGTTATTACATATGGCACATGATAACCATTCCTTTTGTTTTGCGTGTGTGTGTGTGTGTGTGTGTGTGTGTGTGTGTGTTTGGTGTGGTGTGGTGCCCCATATACTCACTTGTGGCTGGAGGCACTTGCTTACGATGGCCAGGGCTGAGCACTAGGTACCCTGCTCCATAGCTCTTCCACCCTGTTGAGCCAGAGTCTCTTTACTGATTCTAAAGCTTGTGCAGCTCCAATGACTCTCGAGTTTCTGCTCCCCTGTGAGACTAGGGTTTCAGGTGTGCATAGCCATGCCCAGCTGTTTACATGGGATCTGGAGATTCGAACTTGGGCGGTCTCAGCGCCCCCCCCCCCACCGCCCCAGGCTCTTAGGCTTGTTCAAGAAGCACACTTAACTGCTGAGCCATCTCTCCAGCTGTGTGATAACCATCCTTATTCATGTCTTCTCAGGCATAAGGAAGAAAATTTATCAAGGGCAAATTTCGTCTCCCACAAGACTGTCAGAGTTCCGGTTCCCTTGCATCCATCCCATCATGGGATTATCTTCTGGCTTCTATTTTGTTGATGATGTGAATTGCATCACATTATTCCCCAGTTGCACTGCCCTGGTAACCAGTTTCTCATGCACTTACCTTTCTACTGAGCTTTCCCTTGCATTCCCCATTCAGTCTTTTCCCATTTCTTCATTTTTCTTCTTATTGTTTTGTAAAAGGTCACTCTGTATTGCACACACTAATATTTTATCTGAAATAATTTCACTCCATAGCTTGTTTTCCACTTTGTTGAAGGTATATTTTATTATATGTAACATTTTATTTTTGTGTATTAAAAGTTATCAATGTTTACCTTTATGCATAGCACTTTTTATCTGGTTTAGCAAACACTTCCTATCCAAATGGCATAACATTTGTTCCTGTATGTATTTCTAAAGGCTACAAGATTTTGCAACTTACAAGTAGTGTTTAATCCATCTGGAATCTATTTTTTTTTTTTTTTGAGAGAAGCCCAACAGATTGGCCTTTTTTAATGCAAGAGAGAGAGAAGAGAGAGAGAGAGAATTGTCATGGCAGGGCCTCCAGCCACTGCAGACTCCAGACACGTGCATCCCCTTGTGCGCATGTGTAACATTGCATCGTCACTGTGCATCTGGCTTATGTGGGACCTGTTGAGTCGAACATAAGTCCTTAGGCTTTGCACCTAAACTGCTAAGCCATCTCTCCAGCCCTGGAATCTTTTTTTTTTTTTTCAAATTTATCAGTTGTTTAATTAGGTTCTTAGTAAGAAATTTAGAACACCAATTTGTGAGGATAAACTCCATTTGTTAGAGCAAAACCCGACCGCAGATAGCCCTGGAGCTGAGGAACAGCTTTGATCTTTGGCAAAATTTGTGAGTCCACAGCTTTCTGATCCACTTTGTGTTGCTCTGTAATCTCGTATTTCTCCTTCTCTGTGTCAAAGACCTCGCCTTCCTGATGCCTGGGCTTCCGCAGTTTCTTCTTCTTGAAGTAAGCATCAGTGAGGTGTTTAGGAATTTTAACTTTGCTGATATCAATTTTTGTGGAGGTGGCAATGACAAACTTTTGGTGTGTTCTACGCAGAGGAACTCGATTGAGAGAAAGAGGTCCAGTCACAAGTAATAAGCCACTTTCCAGCTGCTTCAGGAAAACCACTCTCTTGCCTCTGTGGCGTCCTGTGAGGATGATCAGGATGGTCCCAGGAGTGACGCTGGCACGCAGCCTTCTCACATGCTGACTGAAGGGTTTCTTGCCATGGCTCAACAGCTCCCGTGGCACGTCTTCAGTAGGATAATACCTAGGCATTTTACGAAGCTTAACCACCCGGGTACCTCCATTTTTGTCACCACCGACTGGTTTTGTGACCGTAGCAAGAACCTTTTCCCTTTTTTTCTTTTCAGCCTTGGATTTGGCAGTTGAGTACTTCCTCTTGTACAGAGCCTTTCTGGAACACAGAGCTGATCGGGAGTACCGGCCAATTCCTCTCACCAGGACCGGGTTCCGGCTGCAGTGGGGCTTCCCCTTCTTTGGCTTTGTAACCTTAGGGTCACCCTTTTTGGCCTTGCCTACAGCATCAGCCTTCTTGAGTGCAGGTTTCTTCTCCTTAGTGTCTGCTTTCTCGGACTTTTCACCCGCCATCTTGTAAGATGGGAAAGACTGGAATCTATTTTTATATAAAATGAAATAGGGATTTCATTTTATATTTTCCTCATATGGCTAACAAATCATTCTGTCATTATTTCCCCTTTTTAACTTTTATTTTTAAAATGTCGAGCATATCATAAACTCCATGCATTCATTATCCAGCTCCAACAATCATCGAATCATGGCTAGTCTTGCTCATCTCTCCTTCCAAACATGTCCCACTTGAATTACTTCTTTAGTTAAAGGTTTTGATTGACAGATGTTAGTATCAAATCTTCCTGACATCATCTAATTTTCAACTATAAATATTTGGGCAGGAATCTTTAAAAGATCAAGACTCCTTTTTTAACTACGGCAACATTATTATATTAAACATAACAATGATCCCTTCTTATCAATAAAAAATTATGTCATCATTTTACTTTCAGAATTCTTTTCAGTACTAAGGCTAGAACCCAGGGCTTCATCCATGCTAGTCCTCTAGTACTGGGCTACACTACAACCCCCTCTTTGCAGTTTATTTTAATTAAGATCCAAATAGAGACCATGCATTGTGATTGGTTGAATGCTTCCCAAGCCTACTCTAGTCTTACTTTATTTGTGTGCGCATGTATGCTTGTGTGTGTGTTTGCATGTGTGTATGTGTGCGTACACACACACAGGAGCACATGTGTACACATGTATGCACATGCGTATGGAGACATGAGGTTGAGGTTCGATGTCTTCCTTCAAATATTCTCCACCTTATTTTTTGTTTATTTTTATTTATTTATTTGAGAGCGACAGATAGAGAGAGAGAAAGAGGCAGATAGAGAGAGAGAGAGAATGGGCGTGTCAGCGCCTCCAGGCCACTGCAGACGAACTCCAGATGCATGTGCCACCTTGTGCACCTGGTTTACATGGGTCCTGGGGAATTGAGCCTCTAACCAAGGTCCTTAGACTTCACAGGCAAGCGCTGAACCACTAAGCCATGTTTCCAGCACCCCCTTTTTGTTTATTTTTATTTATTTATTTGAGAGTGACAGACAGACACAGAGAGAAAGAGGCTCCACCTTATTTTTTTGAGACAGGGTCTCCCACTGAACCAACAATTCACTGATTTGGGTATACTACTTAGCCAACAGGCCCCTGGGATCCTTCTGTCTTTGAGGCCTCAGGGCTGGTACTGCAGCCATGCACATGTGGGGGCCGGGAATCCAATTTAATTCCTCATGCTTGCACAGCAAGCACTTTACCGCCTGAGCCATTCCATAGCCCTCAGTGTGTTTTAATATACAAGTATCTCTTTCCTCTTTCCCCCCTTGAAGTGTATTTATCAAAGAAACTAGACTGGGTTCTGAGTTGATTCTTTCATTGTGGCTTTCTGCCTGCATCCCTGTGATGTCCTTCAACGCATTGCTTTGCCCCTGTGTTTCCTGTAGGCAGCCAGTCAGTCTAGAAACCTGATGAGGTCCAAGCTTGATGTGGGACATGGCTACTCTACAGGTTGCTGTGTGCTCCTGTCATTGGCTATAGAACATCTACTCTGACATCCTTTCAGGGAGCATATGCTTAAAAACTGATTATTCTCTACAGCATTTAGGTATAGCATTCTTAAAAATTTTATTTTTGAGCTTGTTAATGATATTATTCAAGCAAGTGCCAATAACTGCTGAGCCATCTTTCCAGCCCCCAATGATATTATTCAAATATTTATCTTTATAAATTTCATTTTCATCTACTTGACATTTGAGAGTGTAGTTTGAAAAAATCTCCTCTATTGTGATTTTGTCTACTTTTCCTTGTAATACCAATAATGTTTTACCTCAAATGTTTGAGCATGTTGGTAGATACATACAAGTTCAAATTATTTTAGAAATGTAAGGATAGTTTAACATCAAAATAAATTTGCTTCCTTGTTAATTGTGCCTTACCATTATGAAACATCATTCTTACTGTTATTACCTTTGTGTTGCTGGGACAGAACACCCACCCCAAAGCAGCTGATGGGAGCAAAGGGTTTATCAAATCTTGGTTTACAGTCTCCAGGGGAAGCTTCATAGTGACAGGTGAAAACGTGGCATGAGCAGAGTCAGGACGTCACCTCTGCCACAGCAGGTGGAAAGGAGCAAGAGAGTGAGCCGAACTCTACCAAGGGCGAACTGGCCCCTAAAGTTGTCCCTAGAAATACACCTCTGCCAGCAAGAGTCCACCTCTCCAATTGCCACCAGCTGGGGACCAAGCATTCAAAATGCATGAGTTTATGGGGGATACCTTACTCAAATCATCACAACTTTTTTATCTCTATTATTGTTTTGCCTCATATCAATTTTGCCAGGTCCAGTTACACCACAAATTTTTGGGTTAAATTTCTCTAATCTAACACTTTCTAACCATTGCTTTAATTTTCAGTCTTCCTGAGACACAATCCTTCATCATATGGCTGCTTACTGAAGCATCTTTTACTTTAAATAAAAGGACTAGTCCACTGACAATTTTTTTATATAATTTTTTGTGTTTGTTTTATTTATTTATTTGAGAGCGACAGAGAGAAGGAGGCAGAGAGAGAGAGAGAAAGAGAGAGAGAGAGAGAATGGACGCGCCAGAGCTTCCAGCCTCTGTAAACGAACTCCAGATGCGTGCGCCCCCTTGTGCATCTGGCTAACGTGGGTCCTGGGGAATTGAGCCTCGAACCGGGATCCTTAGGCTTCACAGGCAAGCGCTTAACTGCTAAGCCATCTCTCCAGCCCACAATTTTTTTTAACTTTTATTTTTATTTATTTATTAGAGAAAGAGAGAATGGGCACGCCAGGGCCTCTAGCCACTGCAAGTGAACTCCAGATGCATGCGCCACCATGTGCATCTGGCTTATGTGGGACCTGGAGAATTGAATATGGGTCCTTAGGCTTTGTAGTGCCTTAACTGCTAAGCAATCTCTTCATCCCTACTAACAGTTATTTTTTGATAATAACATCAATTTTCACCAACTAATTTTGGGCTTCCTATTTGCTATGGTTTTTTTTTTTATTTTCTGTGAGGAGGGAGGTTTGAAGCAGAGTCTTACTATAGCCCAGGCTGACTGGAACACACTCTTCAGCCCAGACTGGACCAAGACTCACAGTGATCCTCCTACCTCAGCCTTCCCAGGGCTGGAATTAAAGGTATGTGCCACCATACCTGGCGTTACTATGCCTTTTCTTTACTTTTTCTCCCCTACTCCATTTTTTTTGCTCCCTCTTTAATAACCAGATTCTTTCATTCCCTTCTTTCTTCTGATGACTTGGAATATTTAAAATTTATTTCTCTATTTCCAGAGAGTTTGCTTAAGATTTTATAATGCATATTTCATTTACCAATATCTGAAGTTAATCAGTATTCTAAAATACTGAGGACTCTGACAACCCTTCCTTTTTGCCCATGTAATTCTCATGCAGAAGTTTAATACAATTGTTATTTTAAAACTTCCCTGATTTACCTATTTAATATTGCCTATTTAATATCTGAACTTTTCACCCCAGGGCCCACTGAACATCAGCTTAGCAACTGGCAGTGCAGGCTTTTGAAAACATTCAGCTTTGTTTCTTCCTTCTGGGTGGTTTCACTTACATGTGATGTATGTCAGTGTGTGTATGCACGCATGCATTTGTGTGAAAGAGAATGAACAGGTCTGTAACTCATGCAGCATTTCTAAGAAGATTCTAGAGGAGAGGAGATAGGAGCATATATCATGTCAGTTTGCTGTAGTGAATTATTTTTCTCCAGCCTTTATTTCATTCTTTATATACATATGAAATTTTAAGAAAACATGCCTTGTTCTGTTTCTGTCGTTTTACCATATGGAGTATCCTATCATACCCTATCTGCTTCCTTCTCTTTTCTGTCAGTGGTAAGTACCCTTTCCTGGTAATACCTATACATCAAATGGATTCATTTTAATGATTGCAGTGTATTGTATATAGGTTTAACAGAGTTAACTGAACCATGCTCTGTTTGATGAAATTTAGATTATTTCTAGGTTTTGCTAAATAGAAAATGCTGTAGTTGGGCTGAAGAGATGTGTCAGTGAAGTGGTTAGAGGCACTTGCTTGCAAAGCCTGCCAGAAAGGGCTCAATTCCCCAGTACTTAACATAGAGTCAGATGCACAAAGCGGTGCATGTGTCTGGTGTCTGTATGCTGCAGTGGCAAGAGACCCAAGCAAGCCCATTTTCATTCTCTCTCTCCTCACAAATAAATAGTATTTTTAAAAAAGAAATGCTGCAACCACTACCACATAGAGATGAAATGACACATAGGAATGTGTATTTGTCTATGGCCATACCATCCTGAACATGACCATTCTCATTTGACCTCAGAAGCTAAGCAGGGCTGGCCCTGGTTAGTACTTGGATGGAAGGAATGTATGTCTGTGTTTCTGTCTCTTAGGTAAAAGCAATGATGTGCAACTGTCATACTACACCCCATTTCGGTATTGCCCAAGTGCTCTTCAAAAATTTTCATTTTTGTTACATTTTACATCTCTCTCTTTTTTAACTTTCCATCCATGCTTTTCTTATTTATTTCATTTTGTCTTTAAAATTATTTTATTTTATTTTTATTGACAACTTCCATAATAGTAACCAAGATGCCATGATAATTCCCTTCTTCCCTCCACTTTCCCCTTTGAACTCCACTCTCTATCAAATCCTTTCCCCCTCTCAATCAGTCTCTCTTTTATTTTTAATGTCATGATTTTTTCCCTCCTATTATGATGGTCTTGTTTAGGTAGTATCAGGGACTGTGAGGTCATAGATATCCAGGCCATTTTGTGTCTGGAGGATCATGTTGTAAGGAGTCCTACCCTTCCTTTGACTCTTACATTCTTTCTTCTACCTCTTCTGCAATGGACCCTGAGCCTTGGAAGGTGTGATAGAGATATTGCAGTGCTGAGCACTCCTCTGTCACTTGTTTTCAGCACCATGGTGTCTTCTGAGTTATTCCAAGGTCACTGCCATCTGAAAAGAGAAGCTTCTCCAACCAAAAGTGAGAGTAGCTTCTCTTTCCTTCCCCTCTTTCCCCCCTGCCTGCCCTCCCTGCCCTTCCTTCCTTTTCAGGGCTGGGGAGAAATTTAGAGCTCTATGCACTTTAAGCAAGTATTCTACTGCTGAGCTATGCCTCAACCCCCTTTGACCATTTTATTTTACATAGTTTAACATTTTTTCTTACAGAATTCTTTTCACATGTATATGTGTGTCATGTAGGTATGTGTACATATGTGTGGATATGTGTTGCGTGGAAGCTAGAGGAAAACCTCAGCTGTCATCCTCAGCAATGCTGTCCACCTCCTTTGAGACAGAGTCTTTCATTGGTTTAGAGCTCACCAATTAATCTAGACTGGCTAACCAGCTGAATTCCAGGTCTGCCCTTTGCCACCCCAGCTTTGGGATTAACTGTGCATGGCACCATACCTGGTAATTATGTGGGTACTAGATATCAATCCTTGGGTACTAGATATCAGTCCTTATGCTTGTGGGGCAAGCATTTTACCAACTAACTTATCTCCACAGCCCTCCTATAGATTTTTTGTGTGTATTCATATGTGTGTAAGCACACAGGTGTGCAGGTCCTTGGGCACATGTGTGCACATCAAGAGGAAGCCAGAGGCCAACATCACGGGTCCTCCTCAGTTGCTTTCCACCTTATTTTTTTGAGACAAGGTCTCTCACAAAACGTGGAGCTCACTGATTTTGCTAGACTAGCTAGCTAGCAAACCCTAGAGACCTGCCTATCTCCACCTCCTCAGTGCACATGCTACTATGCCTAGAATTCTTACATGGATGCCAGGGATCTGAACACAGGTCTTCATGCTTGCAGAGCAAGCACTTTCCTTACTGTGGTATCTTCTGAGGCCCCTCTTGCAGATTTTTAAGAGTTCTTTATTCTTTTTTGAGAACTTTAATATATAAACATATGACAAATTGGTCATATTCCCATCAGGTTATATTCCTGCTGTCCCCATGCCACTGAAGGCCCTCCTCGGTGGGGTTATTGGTGTTCACTGTGAGGTCATGAATTCACCAATCGGTCTCTGGGTGGAAAACAATGCCTCTGGATACTCCTTCTCACCCTGTTGTTCTTATACTCTTTACACCCTTCTTTCACAATGTTCCTTGAGCCTTGGGGGGAGTTATAAATCTCCTTTAGTGTTGAGCTCTCATCAGCTTCTGATCTTCTAC
Organism: Dipus sagitta; assembly: GCA_036346955.1. Classification (NCBI taxonomy): domain Eukaryota; kingdom Metazoa; phylum Chordata; class Mammalia; order Rodentia; family Dipodidae; genus Dipus; species Dipus sagitta. The sequence goes on from CM070770.1 coordinate 139,685,086, forward strand.
ATTGAGGAGTTTTGAGTCTCCTCAGTATCTACTGCCATCTCCTTGGAGGAGGTTGTCAGGATAGCAGTAAGAGAAGCACTCAAATTTAATCTGCCACTTTCTCTGTAATGTTTTCTGGCCCCTGGCAAATTTGATAGAGGTGACTGGGTTTGTGCTAGCCAGTCAGCTTTCTTTTCCTATCATTCTGATGGGTTGGTGTCTCCCTGGTATTGGCTGATATCTGTAAAAAGCAGATTCTCTAGCCAAGAGTTAGAGCAGCATGGATCAAAGGGGATAGTACAATATTTAAAAGACTTTTGATAGCCATAACCTCTCCTTTTAGCCAAAGAATAGTGGAAGTTTCCATCTAGGGTCTATGACCTTCCTAGTCATAGGATTCTGACTTGGTTTTCAGTATGAGGCATAAATTCCTTCCCATTGAGCAAGCTTCATATTTAATCAGAGATCATTTGGTTACCCCCATGACTGATGTGCCACTATTGCACCCATGAGTACATCTTGGATAGTGGGTTGATTTTGTAGCTTGCTGGATCCACTGCTTATTTACAGTGTTGGTGATATTTATCACTGAGCAGATCACATAGTGCTTTCTAGCACTATGAGTGCTAGCTAGCAGGAACATGGTTTCCATCTTAATTCTAGAATAAGAGTTCTTTGTTTTTGATGCAAACCTTTTTCCTCTTAAGTGTACTGTCAATATTTTTAGCACATTTGTTACTTCAAAATTGTGTAGTGTCATTAATCACACAGAATTATGACTTAGAGAGCATGGTGAAGCTTATTAAGCTTTGCATTTATGGAATCTGGCTTTTATGTTTTGTTTTCAATTCTGCCCTGATCCTATATTGTCAATCCAGATTCCTTCTAACAGGGTTCTTTTATTTTCTGCTTCGAGGACTTCAATCTATTGGAATTTTCTCTTTGTGAATAGTGTGATGTAAGTCTGGTTTTTCCAACCAGTAGGTAATTGTTCCCATGTCACTTATTAAATAGTATATAGTTTTCTCAAACTTTTGATGTTGTATCTTATTGAGATTAATAAATTCAGAGGATCTATCTGAATTATTTACTTAGTTCTATTAACTATTAAATTAGTTGTTTTTTCTGGCCCCAATCTTTCAACATTTAAAAAGCATCTCTCCCTCTCTCTCTCTCTCTCTCTCTCTCTCTTTGGTTTATGAGGTAGGGTCTCACTCTAGCTCAGGCTGACCTGGAATTCACTATGTAGTCTCAGGGTGGCCTCGAATGCTCAGCGATCCTCCTACCTCTGCCTCCCGAGTGCTGGGATTAAAGGCGTATGCCCCCACGCCCAGCTGCATTGCTCTAATTTATAGAATTATGACTCTGGAAAAAATAGAGATGACTCTTTATAGTCATTTCATTAATTTATGTCCATTTGTTCTCCCCTGTTAATTTTAGGATCACTTGTAAAATTTCATGAAAAATTCTACTAAATTGTAATTGATATTGCTTTAATTATAAATATTTGCGGTGAACTTATTTTTTTCCAAAAACTCTTATATGGTTTGCTTAAACTTTTTAAATGAGCCCGGCATGGTGGCGCACTCTTTTAATCCCAGCACTCGGGAGGCAGAGGTAGGAGGATCGCTGAGCATTCGAGGCCACCCTGAGACTGCATAGAGCCAGAGTGAGACCCTATCTCGAAAAAAAAAAAAAAAAAAAAACTTTTTAAATGATGTTTTATTTTCTTGCATGCAAATAAGAAAATGTAGCCTTTGAACAACAATAAACATTTATTGAGCACCTATTCTATGTAGCCACTGTGCTAGGCACTGAAGGTTCTGTGGTGATGAAACAGAAAAACCCTCTACCCTCCTGTGGCTTAAATGTTTTATCTTTGGAAAGTGATTAACATTGTCTCTGCAGATTAGAAAATAGATTAACTTTTCAAATGCTAAATGGAACAATGTTACAATTGTGTGTTGCATATAGGTTACAGAATTTGAAATATATCTAGTAAATAAACTTATTAATGAAATTATTTATATCTTCCATATTTTTGTTTCTTTTTATCTACTTGATTTGACAAAGACTAAATAATACAATAATGTTAAGGTATCCCATTAAGATTGTGATTTTGCCAAATTCATCTTGGTATCTTTAATAGCTTTTGCTGGTATATTGCTTTTTAAAAAATACCATTTATTAGATTTTTTAATATAGAAAATGTTAAACAATAATCCTACCATCAGCATAATCCTTAACAATCCCCCAAACACACACACACACACACACACACACACACACACACACACACACTATGCACAGACTTGCACAGGGAAAGAGGAGAGGAGGGAGGAAGAGAATTCAAATTGTATATAACCTCAGGCCATCCTCCTTGACCATTAGCCATAGCTTGGATCTGGAATGTCCCCCCAAAGGCCCATGTGTTTGTTAAAGGCTTTGTCCCCAGAGTGGTAGAACCTTTAAGAGGTGGGGATCCTGGGCAGTCTTTAGGTCATTGTGGATTCTGTTAATAGTGTCTCTGGCTTTGAAGGAAGTGCTCTGGCTTAAGACAGCTGCCTTCTGCAACAGTGCTTCTCAGACATTTGTGTGCTCACAAATCCATAAGGAAGTGTACAAAAAAGCAGTGCTGGGTACAAGCAGATATTTCCAGCCAAGCGTGGCACACGCCTTTAATCCCAGCACTCAGGAGGCTGAGGTAGGAAGATGGCCAAGAATTCAAGGTCAGCCTGGGCTAGAGTGAGACCCAGCCTCAAAATAATTAAAAAACAATTAAAAAAAAAGTCACGATTCTAACAAACTACAAGAAGCTGGTTCAGGAGCCACACTTTGCAAAGCAAGGTTCTGTCCTTAGATTTGGCTGCACTTTGGAATTTCTTGGAGAATTTGATGATGGGTGGATGCCTGGGTACCATTCCCAGAAATCCTGAAGTAATCAAGATGCCTCCCGGCTACATGCAGAGCAGCAAAGTGTGAGAACCACATTTTTGGCACACCTTGTTCCTCCTCACCAGTGTGCTGGCCCCTGCCCCTGGCACACCTTGTTCCTCCTCACCCATGTGCTGGGGCTGCCCCCGCACGCCCGCCCCTCCCCCGATAGGCTGCTGCGCCCATGCTCTGATCCAGGTTCTGCTGCTGACATCCGAGGCCCAGTGAGAACCACAATTCCTGTTGTGTGCCTCTCAGAGAGCAGACTTCCTTCTACTTTGGAATGTTCCAGGTCTTGAAGATATTTTTTTAACTTTGTCTCTCCTTTTTTTTTTCTTTTCTTTTCTTTTTTTTTTTTTTTAGCCCAGGTTGGCCTTGGCCTTGCATCAATCCTTGGCCTCAGCCTCCCGAGTGCTGAGATAATACCTTTGTGGGCTATGCCCCTGAAGCTTCATGAACCCCCTCTGTTGCCCTTTTCCGTTGGGAAGGGACTGTTTTTGTCTGGTGGCATCTCCCAGAGAGCTGGTGCAATCAGGAAGTTCTGTTGTAAGGAAAGCATCCATTTAGCACATGAATCCTGCCACACTGCCACTTCCTCATTGGATAACTTCCCAGGAGACAGTCGCTATCCAGCTAATTCAACTTCAACAGCTTAACTGGGTTGCCTGCCTCCACCTGCTCTTGATTTTCCTGACTCCACCCTCCGTAATGTGACTTACTGTTGCTATGCCTTCCCTGAGGAAAAGTGGTTCTCAAAGGGGGTCCCCGGGCAGCATGCTCAGCACCACCCGGGGATTGGTTAGAAATTCAAAAACTACTCAGGCACCAGCTTGGACTAACGGAGTCAGAACTATGCAACAGGGTGGCCGTCATTTCCTTGGTTCTGTGAGCATCAGCTGTTGACTGGCTGGATCTGAGGTGGCGGTCAAAAGGTTCCCTAGGTGGCTGTAATGTGCTCCATGGCAATAAAGAGAGCCCTGATTCTAGGGCTGGGGAGATGGCTCAGCAGCTAAAGGTGCTTGCTTGCAAAGCCTGCTGACCTGGTTTGATTCCCCAGTACCCACTGGGGAAGTCAGATGCACAGTGTCACATGTGTCTGGAGTTTGCAGTGACAAGATGTCTTGACACACCCTTACTCTCTCTCTCTCCCCCTCTCTCAAACAAATAAGATATTTAAAAAACTTTTAAAATTACAGTCCTCAGACCATCTCTCAGGGGCCAACAGACACCTTGATTGGCAGCTGTATTTGTTTCCTTGCCTTGACTCTCATCTGTGATGCTCCTTTTTATTTATTTTTTCAGAGAGAGAGAGAGAGTGGAGAGAATTGGTGTGCCAGGGTCTCAGCCATTACAATAGCTGCTAAGCCATCTCTCCAGCTCTGATACTCCTTTTTAAAGGTTTTTCATCTTCCTCTTACCTCAAGAGTTAGTCTATATCTTCAGTAACTCCTGGTTTGGATGCCCTAATCTCTAAGGGAAAGTCACCACCTGTTCCAGTGATATACTGTGTGTGTTCATGTGTGTGTGCATGCTTGCACGTAGGTGTGTGTGTGTGCACACACAATTCTTGGGTTTGGCTCCCTTGGGGAGAATCTTTCTAGTCTCCTCTCTGAGATCTTCCTTCTCTTCCTCTGCTAAATTCCTGTGGCCCGTCACCATTTCAGGTCTATAGCTGAGAGAGTCCTTTCTCTTTGTGCATGTGGTATGTGTGTACGTGCGGTGTATGCAGATGCACACATTCCCTGTGCACATGTACAGATGCCACAGGACAATATCAGGTGTCCTTGGTCACTTCTGTCTCATTTCCTTTAGACAGGGTGTTGCTTATGAAACATTTTCCCAGAGGAGATGTGAACACAGGTCTATTCACCCCAGATAGGTCACAGATGAAGACCAAAGCATGATTGCACCAAAACCAGGTTTAAAAAATTTTTTTGTTTATTATTATTTATTTATTTATTTGACAGAAACAGACAGAGAGAGAAAGAGGCAGATATAGAGAGAGTATGGGTGCCCCAGGGCCTCCAGCCACTGCAAACGAACTCCAGACACATGCACCCCCTTGTGCATCTGGCTAACATGGGTCCTGGGGAATCCAGCCTCGAACTGGGGTCCTTGGGCTTCACATGCAAGCACTTAACCACTAAACCATCTCTCCAGCACCCCCCCAAACCAGTTTTTGTGAATCAATGAGTTCATTGGGGTTACTTACATAGCATGAGTGAGGGGTTACTGGCAGCATGGAGACCCCAAAGCAGCTGTAACATTGAGATGCCCCATTCTAGCATGGAGGAGAGCCTCTCCATAATGGTTAGAAAGAAATCTCTGGGTTGGGTTTCCCCCACAGCCACTCCACCCTTAGCCCATGGGTGAGTCATTGCTTACAGGAGTTTGGGGAGCCTGAAGCAGCTGTAACATGGAGGAGTCTCATCCCAACATGGATAATGACACCTCCATAGCTGCTTAGCTGGGGCTCTCCGGCCCTTGACCTTCCTCTCTATCTTATCTCCCCTTGAGGCCTGGAGACCTCATGCATTGTTGCAAACAGCTGGTACAGGGGGCGCCTCAGACCTCAATTGGGGGTCTGACCACCTTCCCCATGCTCTTCCTGCTATGGGGAAATGTCCCTGGGCCCAGTTTCGGAGTCTATTAGAGTCAGCTGCTTTTGACGAACAGCCAACAGCTGCTCTTCCTCAGAGGACATCTCACACAATACTGGTCAGAGTCCGCCCCTCACCAGTTGTTTACTGCTTTCAGAGGAATTTGCTGCACTACACAAAGTCTAAGTTTTTTTTTTTCAGCTAGTCTGGCTGAGCAGTGAGCACCAGCGATCCTCCTGCCTTTGCTCTCCTCAGTGCTGGAATTACTGGCATGCACAGCCACCCCTGACATTTTATGTGGGTGCTAGGGATCAAAGTCAGGTCTTCATGCTCCCACGGCAAGTGCTCTTACCCGCCGAGCCATCTCCCCATCCCCTAGCGATTGCTGAGACACAGCCCCGTCGCTAATATTTCTCCCCCATGAAAGTCCATACCATCTGGAGGTCACATTGACCATTTCACCTTCATCCAGTCTGTTCTCCTGTTATTATGCTTTGGGGAAATCTGGCTTAGTAAGGCTGTTTTTGAGTTCTGTTTCTTTTGTTGAAATGGTCTGGGGGATACTTTTCTGGGAATAGTGGGATTTCCTAGGCCATTTAATTCTCAGAGCCCCTACCTCCTTCTGTGACTTTTGGGGTTTGCAGAAGGCTATTGAAACAATAAGATAGCACATATCTTCATGACAAGAGTCCCTCTTCCTTATTCTTTGCATGTCAACAAAGCATCTATTCTTCTGCCACTGAAACAGGTTGTCTAGGATCCAAGACCGTGATGGAGTGTGTGACCCACAAGAGCCCGTGAAGGGACTACATAAGTACACAACAACCCCTCTGCCTGAAGTGCATCATAAGATGCCACAGGATGCCCTGGATTTGGGCAGCTAACCTATACCACCCAAGCCTCACGCCTAGATATGATAGCACAGGCCCGCATGTGTATTATGTAGCAGGAAACTTGGGGGTAGCATATATTTTATTGAAGAGTAGTAAAAACAATAAGTAATTTTTACTCCCGTTAATGTCTACAAGGTTTATGTGGCAGACTGCTTAGTGGCACCCTCCCCCACATAAAGATTTCCACGTCTTTGTCTCTGGAACCTGTGGCGACCTACCATACCTGGAGAAGAGCCAGTGTGGATAGAGCTAAGGAGCCTGAGGTGCACATATGCTGGAGCACCCCAGGAAACCCAACCACAATCCTGAGGAGAATGAGGCAAGAGGGTCAGCATGCAGCAATGTTGATACAGCAACAGAAGCAGAGAGACAGACAAGACATCCCACAGATCCCGGTGTGCTTTCAAGACAGAGGCAAGTCACTAGCCAAGAATGCTCGGGAAAAGGCAGGCAATAGACTTTCCCATGAGCCTCCGGAGGGATCATGGCCCTGCCAACACCTTCATTTTTACTGAGTAAAACCCATTTTGGACCCCTGACCTCCAGGACTATGAGATAAGAAATGTGTTGTATTAAGCCACTTAGCTGGTGGCAATTTGTTAGAACAGCAGTAAGAAGCTAATAATTCATACTCAGATAAGTTTTTCTTCTCCCTGGAAGCAAAGCACCCTGTGTGCTGTGCCTGTCCTTAGATGTCCATTGGGTGTCCAGAGAGCCCACACGGTCCCACTGAGGTGGGCATCCAGTAGGAAGGCCACAGCAGCTCTTATCCTGAGGTCTGGCTAGACTTAACTCACCCACCCCTGCTGAGACCAAGGCTTGCATAAAAATAGCAACTCTGGGCTGGAGGGATGGCTTAGAGGTTAAGGCATTTGCCTGCAAAGCCAAAGAGCCCTGGTTCAATTCCCCAGGACCCACATTTTAGCCAGATGCACAAGAGTTGCGCACACATCTGGAGTTTGTTTGCAGTGGCTGGAGGCCCTGGTGTGCCCATTCTCTCTCTCTCTCTCTCTCTCTCTCTCTCTATCTCTGTCAAGTAAATAAATAAAAATTTAAAAGTATAAAAAATAGCAACTCTGGCTGGGGGTGGTGATGCCTGCCTTTAATCCCAGTGCTCAGGAGGCAGAGGTAGGAGGATTGCTGTGAGTTCAAGGCCACCCTGAGACTATATAGTGAATTCCTGGTCTAGAGTGAGATCCTACCTCAAAAGAAAGAAAGAAAGAAAGAAAGAAAGAAAGAAAGAAAGAAAGAAAGAAAGAAAGAAAGAAAGAAAGAGAAAAGAAACTGAAAAGAGCAACTCTGTGACACAAAAGTACCCACTGACCTGGTCCCATCCAAACCTCAGGCTCATTCGCTCCCTAAAATGCAGTTCCTTTTCCACAAGGTATTCACCCGAGGATGTTAGCATGAATCCTCCCCTGGAGCGGATTAGCCTCCATTCCCTGGAGACCAACCGGGTCCCTGAAGAAATGGCATGGAAGAAAGGGCCAGCCAGCGTGGCTCTGCTTTGGAGACAGCTCGCTCTGAGAATGAGGAAAGGCATGGGCCGAGCATGCCAATTTCCTTCCCCAGAAACAGAACTGAGTGAACGGGCAGAGGTCAGGTGTTGCCTCTGGTGTGCCTCCACGGGGCCTGAAAGTATCTGACCGAGAGGCTTCTCTCAGGCCACAGACCTCCAGCCAGGCACCACGGTGAAGCTCTTTCTCTCACAGAATCCCTCCAGTAGCCCTGCGGGCATCCTCCAGTGCAATGAGACTCAGAGCTGGAGCTGTCGGTAACAAGTACCAAAACAACGTGGTGTTTCCAGACAGCTCATACAGCTAGTTGTGGAGGTGACGGGGCAGGACCCCTCCTCCAGAGCAAGGCCGGCATTGTGGCTGAGTGCTACTGAGCCCTGGGAGGAGAGAGCTAGCTCCTATTCCTCCATTTCTCAGCTGCTGTGCAGCCCCTCTGGACAGGCACCTGCCCTTCTACATCATATACAGGGGCGAGATTAGTACGGCACGAGGTCCCTGACTGGGATGCTAACCTGAGAGCAAGCATCAAGATGTTCCATTAGCCAGTTCTGGGTGACGCAGGAAGGTCTGCCCTAACTGCCAAAAGAAACCAAGTCTGTTTAAACAAACAAATACAACAAAAGGCCTGGCATTTTCCCTCCTCTATGGGAAAACCTTTTGCCATGGGAAATTGTCACTTGCGAGGCCCTGTGTATCTCGTAACACTATAATGGGCTAGCCTCATTTCATGCCATCTTCCTTTGTTCCCCCCAAAAAGAATTTTTAAATCTTTCTCACAACCAGAGAGTAAGGCAAGTGCTTTACCATTGAGCTACATCCTCAGCACAAATTTTAAAATTTCTGTCAAAGTATGTATGTGTGGTTTAGAAAGTCAAACAGCATAAAACTTGTAACACACAAAAAAAGCAATACTTCCTGCTATATTCTCAATTTCCCCTCCCATGAGACAATCACCACTAGGATTTAGATGATGGCTCCCAAAGGTCTATATGTAAGAGCTTGGTCCCCAGAGCAGCATTATTGCATTATTGGGAAGTGCTGTGGGTCTTTAAGAGGTGAGAACTAATGGGAGGTCCTTAGTGGGGACATGCCTTTGAAGGGGATTGTGGCACCCCACAGATCCTCTCTCTCTTTCACCTCCTTTGCTCATGATGTGAACAGTTTGTCTCTATTTTTACTCCTCTTAAGGAGGTACCACCTCTAGCTATAGGCCCAAAGGGAACTGGTTCCACCTGATCTTGAACTTAAAGCTCTGGAACTGTGAGCTCAATAAACCATTTTTATTTATGTGCTGCCTCCTGTATTTCATTATAGTGATGGAAAGCTGACAACCACTTCTGACTTCTAGTGGTCTTTTCTGCTATTTCCCTTCATATTTCAAAATAACTGTTTACACTACTAGTTCCATACTTTAAAAGGAACATCTATTGTCTGTCTGGTGGAAACATGAGAGGGCTGGAGAGATGGTCTAATGGCTAAGGCGCTTGCCTACAAAGCCAAAGGACCCAAGCCCTCTCTCTCTCTCATAAATAAATAAAATATTAAAAATTATGAGAACCAGTTCTCTTACACCACACCACACATTACCCCTCTTCCCATATTTCCAACATCGTTTATCATATTTATTTTATTTTATTTTTTTACTACTTAAATATGTAGTTGTATTTTTATAAGAATGAGATTATACAATATGTAATTTTATACACTTACATTTTGCACATGTAAATTGCTAATATGTAAAGATATTAGTAAATATATTTCTACAACATATTTGTTTTAATTTTAGAGTTTTTAATATATATATTTTATACATATTATAAAATATATATGTTTCAGTACATATATATTATTGACAACTTCTATACTTACAGACAACAAACCATGGTATTTCCCTCCCTTCCCCCACTTTCCCCTTTATAACTCTGCTCTCCATCATATCCCCTCCCTCTCTCCATTAGTCTCTCTTTTAATTTGATGTCATCATCTTTTTCTCCTATTATTAGGGTCTTGTGTAGGTATTGCTGGGCACTGCTAGGTCATGGATATCGAGGACAATTTCTGTCTGGACAGTTGTATGTAAGGAGTGGTACCCTTCCTTTGGCTCTTACATTCTTTCCACCACCTCTTCTGCAATGGACCCTGAGCCTTGGAGGGTGTGAGATGTTTTGGTGCTGGACAATCCTCCATCCCTTCTTCTCAGCACTATGTTGCCTTTTGGGTCATCCCAGTGGTCATTGCCATCTGAAAAGAGAAGCTTATCTAACCAGAAGTGAGAGTAGCATTAATATATGAATATGTACATTAAGTGTAGTGTATTCAGGGCAATTTGGTAAGAATAATATATGTATTTATCCAGAAAAGAGTAGGCTTTATACCCCTAAGGCTCATAACCTCCCCTGCCATAGGCTTTTTATTAGGTTTTCAGTACCAGGCATGTATTCACTCCCAAAGAGCAGCCTTCAGTCCAATTAAAGAGCAGTTGGTTTCCCCTAGAGCAAACATGCCACTATTGCACTCATTCAGTCACTTGACCTGTCTGGCCAAACTTGAGGCTTCCAGTGTCTGCTGTTTTCACCACTGATTACTTGTGTCTCCCATATGGCTGCATACGGTGCAGCTTTTTCCAGCTTTCAGTTGGCTGGTACAGGGAGAAGGTTTTCTGCTCAGCATTAGCTTGATTTCTCAGTGACTTTGCCACTCAGGCATGTGAAGTCTTCAGCAATAGGGTCTTACCATCTCTTTCTCATGGGAAACCAAGGGCCTTGGCAATAGCCTGTAAGGTTTTGGAGGCAACAGGGACCTCCCTGGCCAACAACTCACTGGAAGGTACCCATCCCTGGCACTGGAAATTTTCTAGTAACAATCTATGGCTTCTGGATGTGCCATTATTCAAGAAGGTAGATTGTACGTCTTATTCAGATTATCTTGAATTTTTTATACAATCTCTTCCCCTGACTTCGCTTAGGCCTTTCCCCTCCCTGTAATCTGTTCTTCTACTTACATATATACAATACCATCCCTTTAAGACCTTCCCTCTCCTCCCTCCCTTATAGCCTTTTTCTAGCTTATGGGCCTCTGCTACTGATTTTTGGTTCCCACTCACACACAAGTCTATACATTTGTAGCTAGGATCCACATATAAGAGAGAACATACGGCATTTGGTTTTCTGGGCCTGGGTTGTCTCACTTAGTATAATCCTTTCCAGATCCATCCATTTCCCTGCAAATTTCATAATTTCATTCTTCTTTACTGCTGAAGAGAACTCCATTGTGTAAGTATATCACATCTTTATTATCCATTCATCTATAGATGAACATCTACACTGGTTCCATTCCCTGGCTATTGTGAATAGAGCAGCAATAAACATGGTTGTGCAAGTGTCTCTAAGGTAGTGAAAAGATTCATTAGGATATATGCCTAGGAGTGCTATAGCTGGATCATATGGAAAATCTATTTTTAGCTGTCTCAAGATCCTCCACACTGATTTCCACAATGCCTGTTCCTGATTACATTCTCACCAACAGTGTAGAAGGGCTCCCCTTTTATCATATCCTCACCAACATTTATTGTCATTTGTTTTCTTGATTGTAGCCATTCTGACAAGAGAGAGATGGAATCTCAAAGTAGATTTAATTTGCATTTCCCTGGTGGCTAAGGATATAGAACACTTTTTAGATGTTTATATGAAATCTGCATTTCTTCCAGTGATAACTCTCTATTTAGTTCCATAGCCCACTTTTTAATTGGGTTGTTTGATTTCTTATTGTTCTAAATAAATGAAAAAAAAATTTTTTTATTTGAGAGAGAGAGTGAGAGAGAAGAAGATAGAGAGAGAGAAAGAATGGGAGTACAAGGGCCTCTAACAACTGCAAACAAACTCGAGATACATGTGCTACCTTGTGCATCTGACTTTTGAGTACTGGGGAATCCAACTCAGGACCTTAGGCTTTGCAGGCAAGCACCTTAATCTCTGAGCCATCTCTCCAGCCCATATCACAATTTTTGCTCACTGAGTATTCAATAATTATATAACTAATATTATGTAAATATTGATCTTAGCTGAACCTGGTAGTATACTAATAATACATTCTTTTTTTTTTAAAGGAACTTTTTAAACAATTTTTTGTTTATTTTTATTTATTTATTTGAGAGCGACAGACACAGAGAGAAAAGCAGATACAGAGAGAGAGAGAGAGAATGGGCGCGCCAGGGCCTCCAGCCACTGCAAACGAATTCCAGATGCGTGCGCCCCCTTGTGCATCTGGCTAACGTGGGCCCTGGGGAATTGAGCCTCGAACTGGGGTCCTTAGGCTTCGCAGGCAAGCGCTTAACTGCTAAGCCATCTCTCCAGCCCAATAATACATTCTTTTGTAATATGACTTTTGTTTTTCTCAGTCACTAATGGCTTTGTTTTTTTTAGACATGATTTTCCCTTTTCCTTTTTGTCTGATCTTATTTTCTGGATCCCATACTTTTTTTCTTTCTGGTTTTCTTCTTCATATTATTCTAGGAAAGGATACATGAATCTTTTTTTTATCTTGCCTATCTTGAAATGTATTTATTCTGCTCTCACAGTGAATTGGTAGCAAGGAGAGACTCAGAATTCTTGGATGGAAATAATTTTCCCTTGGAATATTTTTGTCTTTCCTTCATGTCTGCTAGCTTCCAGACTTATTATTTGCATACAGTACTGTTCTGGTTCCCCTTTTTATGCAACATTTTCTTTTCTGGAAATTTCTAGTATCTTCTCGTTATTTTCTCTGTTTTCTAAAGCACCTGTGGTGGTTTGATTCAGGTGTCCCCCATAAATTTAGGTGTTCTGAATGCTAGGTTCCCAGAAGATGGAGATTTGGGAATTAACACTTCCTGGAGGCAGTGTATTGCTGGGGGTGGGCTTATGGGTATTATCGGTCAGTTTCCCCTTGCCAGTGTTTGGCACACTCTCCTGTGGCTATGGTCCATCTGTTGTTGGCCAGGGGGTGATGTCCACCCTCTGCTCATGCCATTGTTTTCCCCTGCCATCATGGAGCTTCCCTTTAAGTCTGCAAGCCAAAATAAACTTTTTTCTCTTTTTGGATTTTGAGGTAGGGTCTCACTCTAGCTCAGGCTGACCTGGAATTCACTATGTAGTCTCAGGGTGGCCTTGAACTCACTGCAATCCTCCTGCCTCTGCCTCCCAAGTGCTGGGATTAAAGGCATGTGCCACCACACCCACCTTTTCCAAAATAAACCTTTGTTTTTTCCCCATAAGCTACTCTTGGTTGGGTGATTTATGCCAGCAATGCAAACCTGACTGCAACAGTATAGTTGGTACCAAGGGGAGGTGTCATTTGCTGCTAGACACCTGACTGTGTGGCTTTTGCCTTTTGGAACTGATTTTCAAGCAGAATGTAGAAGGCTTTGAAATTTTGGCCTAAGAGTTGTTGGACCTGGAGATAGAGTTTGATGTTTGTCCTGTTTAAATCTTGCATTGGTTGAAGATTTCTTTGCTATGCCCAATGCCATCCTTTGCAATGTGAATGTTTATTCTGTGCCATTATGGGTTTGGGGGAACTTTTTCTTTTGGTTTATGGCTCAGTTAAAAGACCTTGGATTATGGGGATGTTTGAGCATCATTAGGATTAAAAAAAAAAACCCTATGGGAACTTTTAAAGTTGGACTGAATGCATTGAATTTTATATCATGTATGGATATCAGTTTATGGGGGCCAGGGGTGGAATGTGGTGGTTTGATTCAGGTGTCCACCATAAACTTAGGTGTTCTGAATGCTAGGTTCCCAGCTGATGGAGATTTGGGAATTAATGCCTCCTGGAGGCAGTGTATTGTTGGGGGCAGGCTTATGGGTGTTATAGCCAGTTTCCCCATGACAGTGTTTGGCACACTCTCCTGTTGCTATTGTCCACTTTATGTTGGCCAGGGGGGTGATGTCCACCCTCTGCTCATGCCATCGTTTTCCCCTGCCATGATGGAGCTTCTTCTCGAGCCTGTAAGCCAAAATAAATCTTTTTTTTCCCCACAAGCTGCTCTTGGTCAGGTGATATCTGCCAACAATGGGAACCTGACTACAACAGCACCTACTGGCATCATTCTAGTTTCTCTCTCTCTCTCTCTCTCTAGGTTTTTGTTTGTTTGGTTGGTTGTTCTGTTTTTGGTTTTTTGAGGTAGGGTCTCACTCTAGTCTCAGGCTGGCCTTGAACTCACAGTGATCCTTCTACCTCTGCCTCCAAAGTACTGGGATTAAAGGTGTGTGCCACCACACCTGGCTGTTTTTATTTTTGAAATAGTCTTTACTCTGTTGCTCAGTCTGACTTTGAACTCATGATGGTCCTCCTGCCTCAGTCTTCCAAGTTTTAGAATTTCTGGAGTGAGTCACTATACCTGGCTCGTCTATGGTCTCTTAACTTTTTCTTTCAGTGTTTTCGTGTTCTCTCATACTACCTTTTTATTCTATCATATTATTTTATTTTATGGCCTCCAGTGCTTTTTCTTATCTTTCAGGGACATTATTTATATGTTTATTCGAATGCATTGTCTCTTTTCCTTCCTTGTTGCCTTTTTCTATTTGCCTAAATGTTTGATCTGCCTTTCATCCTAAGATTTTCCACAAATATCCAGTGATTCTTAGCTATTATTTATATTCACAGGTATGACATTGAGCCATGAACAGGAGGCCTTATGTCATCCCCAAGGGGGTCAACAGAGAGGGCTGTGTCATTCATTATGTCATAGGAGGGCCTGGAACGATGGTCTCTGAAGACCACTTCTATGGAGACTTTTCCAGAACACAATTCTCCAACCCACTGACCCGGAGTAGGAAGGGATGTGGGGACAGCCCTCAGCCCAACTTCTGGTACCAGTAGGAGAATTGCAGGCATTGTATTCTGTCATCTGGCAGTGATTACCCTCCCAAGGTCCATCTGGGTCTCACTCTTTCCTCAGCTGCTGTCTCAAGTTCAGAGCCTCCTCCAGCCTGCCTCTCAGAGGACAAGTTTGTCTACTGCTGCAGTTGTGGGATTTGGGGTTGGCCCCTGGCTGCCGGAGGCTGACCCCTGTCCTTCCACTCCTGCAGAACTAGCCAGCCCCACCCTGCCCATGCATGTCCCAGCCGCAGGGAGCTGCCTGGTTTGCTCCCGGCTTCCTTCCTCTGGCGGGCGGAGGATTCTGTTTTGCTCTGCAAGCCAGTTACCACTGTCCATCTGCTTTCAGTTTTCAAAATACTGCATCCAAATATTGTCTACTCTGCCCCCTCTTCTGCTTCCTTCATGGTGTGGGTTTCTACCATTTTAAGCTCTATTAAAGTCCATATGGGTGATACATCAGGAAGGAGGAGAAAAAAAACACACACACACACACACATCTTTAACCAACTATTTTACCTAAAGTTCCCCGCACTGTTTTTTTTTTTTTTTTCCTCAGCCATACTTGTGGGCTCTCCTTTTTTGTTCCCCTCCCCTCCTACTTCTTCCACCCCCTCCTCCTGTTCCTCATTCCTCTCAACTGCACTTCACCTGGCTAACTGTGACTGATCAGAAAGTCACCTCCCAAAGAGGCTTCCCCAGTCCTGGTTTCCCATCTACTGAAACCCTTGGCAGGAACCACCTCTGCACAAAGTAAGCTGCTTCTCCCTTACTTCCAGGAGCCCCCCCCCCCTTAGACTCTGGAGGTTGTAAGGAGAGAAAAGAAAGGAAGGCTTCCTTCCAGAATTCTGATCACCTGCTGGAAGCCTCCCAAGCCTGGCTGTAGCTTCATTCGCCCGGACCACATCGCTACTGCCCTGAGCAGCCAAGCCATCCTGTGGTCCCTGCCAGCTGCCCACCACAAGCGAAAGTTCATCTGCAACAAGCCTTCCCTGTGTCCTCTCAGCCTCCCTACTCCTCCAGGATTTTTGAGGCACACTGTTTTACTGTGTCCCTGCCCACCTCTCTCTCTCTGCCTTTCTCCCTGTCTGCTTCTGGCCCTCATTCTTCCATCCCTCCTCCTCTTCCCATTCTCTGTCTTCCTCCTGTCCACCCACTTCATTTTCTCTTTGTCTTTCTCCACATTCCTCCCTCACCCTTTCTGGCTATAACCCTGAGAACTTCCCTCTCTCCCTGGCACCCACACACCCTATGTATCCTTCCTCTTTCCAAGCAGCCTGTCATCGGGTGCCTGGCTGGTGAGTCCTTTCCCAGTAGAGGGGCCCAGGTGTGGCATGGCCCGGTGGCCGGCCAGACCGCCTGCTGTCTAACACTCTTGTAAGGTTACTATTTATCTAGTGCAACCAAAGTTGGCACACACATCTGGCGCCTGGTACTTAGTGCAATTATTTATGATTTCCACCAAGATTTAAAAGCTCATCGCCGGCCTTGTAATGCAGTAACTGATGGCGCTGCTAATGTAATTAAGAAAAGATTATGATGTCCACGTGGCGTACCAGATGGTGGCATTCATAGTAATCGGCGTGCACAACTGGCAGACAACTGCACAAGGGCAGCCGAGCACAGGCAGCTGGAGACCAGCATCTTCCTCGTCACTCAGAGAGGAGAGGGGACAGCCTGAACCTGGACAGAGCAAGGGAAGCAGCGACAGGGGACTGAAGGTGGAGGAAGTCTGCCTCTATCAGCCTGCTGCCCTAAGACTGACCTCTTGTTACTCCTCCCACACATGTACACACGCTGATGGAGTTTTACTCATACACAGACATGCGAAAGCATATACAGACAGATACAAGCAGAGATCACCATAAATAGGGGACCCACTTCTTCACAAATGCTAAAACTTTTATAACCCATCTAAGGCCTGAAAATATATTTAAAAATGTAACAATCTTGGGGCTGGAGAGATGGCTCAGAGGATAAGTGCACTTGTCATGTAAGCACGAGGGCCTGATTTTCCCTGAGTTTAATCCCCAGTCCCATGTAAATAGCTGGGCATGGCCATGCCTGCCTATAACCCCTGTCCTATGGGGAACAGAGAGAGGAGAATCAGTGGGACTCACTGGTTAGCTAGTCTGACCAAAAATGGTAACTTGAGGTTCAGCGAGATATTCCATCTCAAGGAAACATGCAGCTAAGAGACAGAAGACACCTGACATTCTCCTCTGGCCTCTACATGTCTCCACATGTAAACGCATAGGGCATGGGCATCTGCACACATATACATACACCATCACATGCACACACTCACACACAAACACACACCACAATACTACACTTACATGTGATAACCAACCAAGCAACCAACAAACAAAACCATGGTCCCCTTTCTTGTGCTGCTCAACAGACTGGAGAAGGAAAAGCATTTGATCAGAAAAACAGCAATAATAATCAGAAAATTGAACTGTGAGTAATGTTACATGAAGGAGGTGGGTTAGTGTAATGAGGGGTCCCATGGGAATATTTGACTTGGCAAGAATGTTTAGGGAAGGCTTCTCTGAGGTGAGAATGGAAGTGTGACCTGAAGATTAAGAGCTGACAGTTACTCATGAAATTTCCCTCTAAATACTCATGCTTATGTCCATAGGTTAGTGCTGCTCTGACCCTTGCTCAGACAGTCTTCTTTCTGCAAATGGCAGTGACTACTGGGGAGACTCAAAACTCATCACAGCGCTGAGAATAAGTGACTGTTGGGTGCTCATCTCCACGATGCCCTCTAAGGCTCAAAGAGCAAAAAGAGTATAAGGGCCAGGGGAGGAGGAAAGTGCTTTGAAACACTGTCTCCAAATATGAAATGGCTGCTACATCCACAACCTCCTAGAGACTATCATTACCTGCACAAGGCCTGCATAATACTGGGCCCATCAGCATTTAGTTATGACTAATCGATGAGGGCAAAAAGAAGACATCAAAATACATATAAAAGGGACTAAATGAAAAGAATAAGGAATTCATGGGAAGGGGGACAAGAGAAAGAGGACAAAAGAAAGTAAAGAAAGGAGATTGGAATCACAATATATTATGTACATGTATGAAAATTGTCCATAAAAGTGTGTTGTTTTAATTTAAAAAATTTTTATTTTTGTTTATTTATTTGAGTTGTGGGGGGCAGATAGAGAATGGGTACATCAGGGCGTCTAGCCACTGCAAACAAACTCTAGACACATGTGCCACCTTGTGCATCTGGATTACATGGGTCTTGGAGAATTGACCCTGGGTCCTTTGGCTTTGCAGGCAAGTGCCTTAATCACTAAGCCATCTCTCCAGCCCAAAAGTGCAGGGATTTTTTAGGTGGGGGTTCTAGGTAGGGTCTCACTCTAGCTGAGGCTGACCTGGAATTCACTATGTAGTCTCAGGGTGGCCTCTAACTCAGGGCTATCCTCCTACGTCTGCCTCCTGAGTGCCGGAATTAAAGGCATGAGCTACCATGCCCAACAGAAAAGTGGGGCTTTTTGTTTGTTTGTTTGTTTTTAAGATTAAAAGCTAACAGGTGACAAAGGAAAGACAGGGCGTTTCAGTAGAGGGAACACGTCAAGTTCACAAATCTAACAAGAAACCAGTACCCAAGAATAAATAAACCTGAAAGAAAATCAAAACAGGATGGCAGGGGGCTGGAGAGATTGTTTAGTGGTTAAGCGTTTGCCTGTGAAGCCTAAGGACCTTGGTTCTAGGATCAATTCCCCAGGACCCACGTAAGCCAGATGCACAAGGTGGTGCACGTATCTGGAGTTCATTTACAGTGGCTGGAGGCCCTGGCACACCCATTTTTTTTTTCTCTCTATCTGCCTCTTTCTGTCTCTGTCTGTTACTCTCAAATAAATAATAAATAAGTGACTTTAAAAACATGTTTTAAAAAAACAGGATGCCAAACTTTCAATAGAGCTATTGTGAGAGCACCATAGTATGGCTCCACAGTCCAACAAAGTTAACCAGTGGGGCCAAGGGGAGTGTCTCAGAGCAGACTCACTCACAGTGCATGAGTCCTTACCTACGCCATGGCAGCACCAGGACCCAGGGGGACAGAAGTGGACTTCTCAACCAATGATGCTGGGTCAATGGGATAAACAGGGTGTCCTAGAGAACCAAGAGTATCTTGACTCTTAGCTCACATTACACAGCAACTCAGTCCTGGCTGACTAGCAGAGTTAAATGTTAGCAGCTTCTGGAGAGGGCTCCTTGGGACCAAGGGTTAGGCAAGCATGTCTTCAAAAGTTCATACAAGGCTGGCATATGAGAAAAATAAAAATAAATAAAAATGAAAATCATGAATAGCTATCCCTAAAAGACAACAGCAAGCTAGTTGTAGAAGTTTGAATCAGATGTCCCTCATAAACTCACATGTTCTGAATGCTTGGTCCCCAGTTGTCGGCAATTTGGGAGGTGGAGCCTTGCTGGAGAAGGTGTGTTTCTGGGTGCAGGGTTTGGGGTGTTACATAGCCAGGTCCACCTTTCCAGAGCTCAGTTCACTCTTGCTGCTGTTTTCTACCTGCTGTGGCAGAGGTGATGTCCAGCGCCTGCTCATGCTGTGCTTTCTCCTGCCATCATGAAGCTTCCCTTCCAAACTGTGAGCCAAAACCAAAAACTTGCCGCCCATCGGCTGCTTTCGGTCAGGTGTTTGGTTCCAGCAATGAAAAGGTAACTACAACAGGCGTGGAAAAATCACCGAGGGATGGAATAATGTGAACAATTCACATTTAACAAAGAATTGGGCCGAGCAAGCCTATAAGCCCAGTGCTCCAGAGGCAGAGAGCAGTGGCAGGAAGAACATAGCAAGTTCAAGGCCAGCCTAGGCTATATAATGAGACTCTGCCTCAAAAATAAACAAATAGGAGCTAGGGCGGTGCCTTGGTACATAAAGATGCTTACTTTCAAGCCGGCTTGCTCAAGTTACAATCCTCAGAACCCATGTAAAGCAGAACTCAAAGTGACACACACATCTGATGGGATCGGGCATGATCAGGGTGGTATGGCTACAGGCAATGCACACGTCTGCAATCCCAATACACCTGTGTCAATGCGAGGTGGATCCAGGAGAATCAGGAAGATCACAGCCAAGCTAGACTGCATATCCAGCAGCCAAAGAACAACAAAAGAAGCTGCCTCATAAAGAAGGTGAAAGGGGCTGGAGAGATGGCTTAGCAGTTAAGGCACTTGCCTGCAAAGCCAAAGGACCCAGGTTCAATTCCCCAGTACGCCTGTAAACCAGATGCACAAGGTGTCACATGCATCTGGAGTTTGCAGGAAGTGGCTAGAGGCCATGGTGTGCCCATTCTCTCTCTCTCTCCCTCTCTCTCTCTCTCGCTCTCTCTCATAAATAAATAAATACATAAATTTTTAAAAAGAAGGTGGAAGGAGAAGACTACTTTCTGACCTCCACATGTGCAAAGACACAAAATAAATAAATAAATATACCTTCAAAACAAATAAAAATTTTGAGCTGGAGAGATGGCTTAGTGGTTAAGGCTCTTATGTGCAAAGCCTAAGGACTCATGTTCAATTCTCCAAGTCCCACATAAGCCAGACGCACAAGGTGACACAAGTGCACAAGGTTGCACATGTACGCAAATTGGCACATGCATCTGGAGTTCATTTGCAGTGGCTGAAGGCTCTGACACTCCAATTCTCATTCTGTCTGTCTCTCTCCCACACTCACTCTCTCTTATAAAAATAAATAAAAATTTCAAAATAAAAACAAGCAATATAAATCCATAAGATGTGAAAGTTTTCCGTAAGTCAATAAGAAAAAAAAGATAAGCACACCAGTCCTTCCCCCTCTTGTTTAGAAAAAGAAAAACATGGGGAAAAATTATTAGCAGGTGTGTGTGTGTGTGTGTGTGTGTGTGTGTGTAAAGTTTAAAGTTCCTAAACATATAATAAGGCATTCAACTTTACTAGACTTCAGAAAACTGTAAGGTCAAATCACACAATCATATACCATTACTGTGTACCAGGATGGCTTGAATCTAAATAGCAAAGTAGCAGATGTTGAACACGAACTCTCAAACACCATAAGTGAGACTGTGTATTGGTCCTTTTGGCAAACTGTTTAGTCTTATCTACGAAAAGCTCGACATCTTCAAGACCTGTAGCCTAAAAATTCTGCTCCTAAGCTAGTTCATACCATAAACATGCACCAACATGTGCACCATCCCTAACAGTTAAAAACTCGGGTCGGGGAGATAGCTCACGGGGTAGAGAAGCACCTGATGGCCAGGGTTCGGATGGACCCCCAGCACCCACATAAAACTGAGTGCAGTGGCACACACGCCTATCATTCGAATGTGCCCATGGCAATGGGAGGCAGAGTCGGGAGAATGCTGAAGCTCACAGGCCAGTTAGTCTGGTGTTCTCAGCATTGAATAATAAGAGAGACTCTGTCTCAAAACAAAGTTAGGGCCACCACTCTGAGGTTATCCTCTGACCTCTACACATGTGCCATGGCATGCGGGAGCCAACACATACACACATGCATACACACAAAAGCCTCAAAACTGGACTGGAGAGATGGGTGAGTGGTTAAGGTACTTGCCTGCAAAACCTAAGGACCAGAGTTTGATTACCAAGTACCCATGTAAAGCCAGATGCAAAAGGTGGTGCATGTGTCTGGAGTTCATTTGCAGTGGCTGGAGCCTATAGCATGCCCATTCTTTCTATCTGACTCTCTCACTCGTTCTCTCTCATTATATATATATACTTTAAATGCCCATAAATACTAGAATGTTTAAATTTATCCAAATAGTAAATTTGTGGCACTTTGGTCCATTTTTAAAATTTTATTTATCTATTTATTTGCCAGAAAAGAGTTTGATACAGAGAGAGAGAGAGAGAGTATAGGTGCACCAGGGCCTCTAGCCACTGAAAATGAACTCCAGATGCATACACCACTTTGTGCATCTGTCTTATGTGGGTACTGGGGGATTTAACTCAGGACATTAGGCTTTGCAGGCAAGCACCTTAACCACTGATCAATCTCTCCAGCCCCACTTTGGTCCATTTATGCACATAAAATGCAGATAAGCAAGTTACAAAAAGATTTGATCCCATAGGACTCCAGGGAGGCTTGCTCTCAAAACTGTCATGGATAAAAGAAGAATAGGACAAACACATGGGTTGGTGAATAGTTCAATTGAGCTGAGTATGGTAGTCACATGCCTATAATAGCAACACTTGGGATGTATAGATAGAAGTTCAAGATCATCCTTGGCCCCATAGAGAGTTCAAAGTCAAGCTGGTCTACATGAGACCCTGTCTCAAGACAACAAAAACAGGGTTGAGGGGTAGAGCGCTTGCTATTCAAGCATGAGGACTTGAGTTCAGATCTGTAGCACCCACATAAAATGACAGGTACGGTGATGTGCACCTATAGTCCAAGCATTGGGGAGTTGAAATGGAGATAAAAAGTCCTGAGGTTCACTGACTAGCTAGTCACACTGAATAGGTGAGCTCTAGGCTGAGTGAGAGACCCTGTCTCAAAGAATAAAGTGAAGAGTGATTGAGGAAGACACCCAATGTCAACCTCTGTGGTCCACACATATATGCACGTGAACCCACATACAAGTGAGCATGCATACACACAGACATGTAGACTACACACACGTATACATGCAGACACATGCAAATTTAAAAAATAAAAAATGACAAAAAAATAACAGGGCTGAAGAGATGGCTTAGTGGTTAAGGCACTTGCCTGTGAAGCCTAAGGACTCATGTTCTACTCTCCAGGTCCCACGTAAGCCAGATGCACAGTGACACAAGTGCACAAGGTCGCACATGCACCCAAGGGGGCACACTCATCTGGAGTTCGATTGCAGTGGCTGAGACCCTGATGCACTAACTCTCTCTCTCTCTCTCTCTCTCTCTCTCTCACACACACACACACACACACATAAAAAGGCCAATCTGTTGGACTTGCCTCAAAAAATAAATAAATAAACACAATGGGATTGAGTGAAAGCTAGTACTTCTTACTGTCCTCCGCCTCCCTACCCTATTTCTATATACAGGGGATGTCCAGAACAAGGCAGCAGCTTAAGGCCTTCTCTATAGAGCCACAGCCAATAGTCCAATGAGCCTATGTAGTGGGCAGCAAGGGACAGAAACCCCAACCCACTTGGAACGGCTCTAAAAGAGGGGGTTGTTTTGGACCCAAGCAGTGATCTAACCTTGTTACTGGGTCTTTGAATGGAAAGTTCCAGAACAACTTCACTCGTAGCTCTTCATACACCTTGGCTGGATGACCGGTGTTGCCCTTGATGCTGTGATTTTTCACTGCAGAGAATGGTTCCCCTAGGAGGTATATGATAATACAGTCTCCAGGGCAATTCTAAGGAGTGCTCTGGAACGAATGCATTGAGTGCCATGCTCCTTTCTCTGTAAAGTGGGTTGTGTAATTGTGTGTCAACCCCCGCTGCTGCCATAAATTAGGGATTAGGTGGAAAAAAAAAAAAACAGGACAAATCTGGAATATGGTAAATGCTCAAGGAAAGGTATAGATGTATTTTCATCTTTAAAAGTCTGGAGACCAAAATCTTTCACACTGTGCTTGGCCCCCTGCCCGACCTATATCATGTACTGCCTATCCTAAGGAAGCTGGTACCCTAGGCCACCTGGAATTTTCTGTATTGGCAAGTGATCAGAGCCTTGGTCCACTACTGGCCACTTCTCCAACCCATGTCCTCTTCTCCAACCCATGTCCTCTCAATAGAGTTTCTCAACATGGGTGAAGAATTCTAAAAATCTTTCTATAAATTTTACCTGTGGACTCTAAAGAATGAGGGAGTAAAGGAAAGGTGAAAACTAAAAATAATCTATAATGTAGAAATGCTCAAAAGAGTCTCTAGTTCATATCAGTTTGCATTGGATTATGGAAATGTTCACCATAAAGATATGGACTTAAAAAAATAAAAAAAATAAAAATAAATAAAAATTAAAAAGAGGGGCTGGAGAGATGGCTTAGCGGTTAAGCACTTGCCTGTGAAGCCTAAGGACCCTGGTTCGAAGCTCCACTCCCCAGGACCCACGTTAGCCAGATGCACAAAGAGGCGCACGCATCTGGAGTTCGTTTGCAGTGGCTGGACGCCCTGGCGCGCCCATTCTCTCTTCCTCTCTCTATCTGCCTCTTTCTCTGTCTGTCTGTCACTCTCAAATAAATAAATAAAAATAACAACAACAAAAGAGAATGGTAATACTTAATTTAAAAAAAAATAAAAAATAAAAAATAAAAAGAGGGGCTGGAGAGATGGCTTAGCGGTTAAGCGCTTGCCTGTGAAGCCTGAGGACCCCGGTTCGAGGCTTGATTCTCCAGGACCCACGTTAGCCATATGCACAAGGGGGCGCAAGCGTCTGGAGTTCGTTTGCAGTGGCTGGAGGCCCTGGCGCGTCCATTCTCTCTCTGTCTATACCTGCCTCTCTCTCTCTCTCTCTCTGTCCGTTGCTTTCAAATAAATAAATAAAAATAAACAAAAAAATTAAAAAAATTAAAAAGAAAGCCAAGTGTGGTGTTACACACCTGTAAATCCCTCACTCCAGAGGCGGGGGGGGGGGGTGCAATTGAGAGCAGCCTGGGCTAAAAACAGTAAAATTCCATCTCAAAACTTATAGTTTTTTTAAAAAAAAATACTTATTTGTTTGAGAGAGAGAGAGAGCGAGTGAGCACAAAAGCCTCCTGTCACTGCAAATGAACTCCAGATACATGTGCCACTTTGGACATCTGGCTTTATGTGGGTACCGGGGAATCAAACCTAGGAAATGCTTTTCAAAATAGAATGGTTAAGTAAAATGTTATTCCTCCACATAAAGGAATATATGCATATTCTAAAAGTGTTGGTGAGCTGTATTGTGAAAAAAAGAGATGTCCATCATGAATTTAAATGACCATTATTAAGCTATTAAGATGGGGGAATGTCTCAGTGGCTAAAGGTGCTTGCTTACAAAGCCTGACAGCCTGAGTTCGATTCTCCAGTACTCTCATAAAGCCAGGCACACAAAGTAGCACATGTGTTTGGTGTTCATTTGCAACAGCAGGAGGTCCTGGCATATCCATTCTCTCTCTCTCTCAAATGAATAAAAATATTAAAAAAAAACATTTTTAAGAACTATATTGGTATGCATGTCTGTATGTGTGTTTGCAAGATACGTGTAACTATCTTAGACATGTACACCCTAGATGTATATAACTATATACATATATAAAACATGTAAAGAAACTTGCATGTGTGCATATCTGTGTACAGGTGTGTGCTCACACAGAAAATTGGAAAATGATCTGAAATTAATAGGCCAGAAAGTGACTGACACAGTTATCACTGGTTAGTACCACTCAACATCATTTATTTTCTTTTTTATTGATTTTTTTGCATTGTCTAAAAAACTTTAGATGTGTATATGTTACTCTTTTTCACTTTTTAAAAATATTTTAGACAGACAGAATATTGACTATGTAGTGAATTGCTATGAAACCACCAACTTGCTTTCAGCATACATTACTTTTACTGAGAGAAAAATAAGTTAAATTATTCCAATAAGTATGTGTTCCTCACTAGTCAAACAACACAAAAATGCATAAAATAGTTTCAAGTTCACCTCAATTTGTATTGAATTATGAAAATGTATTCAAGAATTTAAACCATAGTGTGAAGAAATTAAAAATATCTGCACTTTTAAGATGAAAATTTTTTGCATAAAAATATCAGCTGGCCTGCAAACAATCCTAGTTTAAACTCAGCGGGTCGCAGAAACACTAACCAAAGCCTAACAAAAGACACCAAAATAGAAGTGGGATTAGATGGGGAAAAGAAGGCGTTCTTTGGGAGTGGTGGTGGGGAGGAGGTGTTCAAGAAAAGGTATTCAAAGTGAAATGATTAAAATATATTATATACATGTATAAAATTGTCAATAAAATAAAATTTCAAAACAGGGGAAAGGGAAAAGATGGTAACCAAGCATGGTGGCTCATTCCTTGAATCCGTAAGAGAGGCTAATCAGACTGGGCTACATAGCAAGACCTTGTCTCAAACAACTGCCACAAAAAAATGTCAATTCTCCCAACAGTGATGTCTACATTTAATGTAATCCCAACTTTAGTACCTCTTATTTTCTTTCTTTCTTTCTTTTTTGCCTTTTTGAGGTAAAAACTCACAATGTCATTTAGCTTCCTAAATACTCAGATTACAGGAATGTGGCACCATGTGCAGCTTTAGTACCTTTTAGTACTTTTTTGTTTTCTAGGCAGGGTCTTACTCGACAGCCCAGGCTGACCTGGAACTCCTTCTGTAGCCCCAAACTGGCTTCAAACTCCTACCTCAGCCTCCAGACTGAGATTAAAGATGTAAACTACCACATCCACCTTGTTTTTTTTTTTTTTGTTGTTGTTGTTTGTTTGTTTTGAGGTAGGGTCTCACTCTACCCCAAGCTAACCTGGACTTCACTAAGGAGTCGCAGCGTGGCCTCGAACTCACAGGCGATCCTCCTACCTCTGCCACCTGAGTGCTGGGATTAAAGGCGTGCGCCACCACGCCCGGCACACATCCACCTTGTAAAGTATAATTTATTCATTCATTTGTGTGTTGTTTATTTATTTATTTGAGAGAGAGAGAGAGAATGGGTGCGCTACAGGCCTCCAGCTGCAGCAAATGAACTCCAGGCGCATGCACCACCTTGTGCATCTGGCTTACATGGGTTCTGGGGAATTGGACCTTGGTCCTTTGGCTTTGCAGGCAAATGACTTAACTGCTAAACCATCTCTCTAGCCCATAAAGTATCATTTTTAATTGGATCAAATGATTGCAAAGTTCCCTGGAAAGAACAAATGTGGAAGAATTCCCAAGAATGTAAATGTGTGTGAATAGATACATATTTGCTCATTTTTTCATGTCTTTGGTACTTTTCTATTGTGTGTATACGGTGTGGTGTACGTACATGTACGTGCCCATGTGGTGTCCCGTGCGCACCCCTGTGGTGGTGTGCTCTCAACTGTGAGTGGAATATCGAGTGACCCTCTCCATTGCTCTTCTGCCTATTCTTATTTGAGCTGGAACCTCTTACTGCTCCCGGAGCTTGTCGGTTTTTGCATGGGCTCTGGCAATTCTTGGGGCTCTGCTCCCCCCATGGGACTGGTGCTACTGCCATGTGTGGCCATGCCCAGCTGTTTATGTGAGTTCTGGGGATCAGGTCTCCTCAGGCCCTTTGCTTGCACAGGAAATGCTCTTAACCATGAAGCCATCTCTCCAGCCCCCAAGTATATATGTTTAAAGGATTACACACAGATATAAGTATGCTTAAAAGATCTCATATTGCCTAACACCTATTAAGGCCACTAGATTACAACAGTACGGCATGACATAGGATTAAAGAATTTATAGCAAACTTCAAAATAAAGGCTCAGAAAGGTATCCTCAAAAATATGAGAATTCAATGCATAATAAATATTTCAACTTCAGTAAGAAAGAAAGGCTAATTAATACATCATTTTGACAAAAAGGAACTATCTCTTTGTAAGACAATGGAACTGAGGACTGGAGAGGTGGCTCAGCAGTTAAGTGAGCTTCCTGCAGAACCATGAGGGTCTAAGGGGGCCTGAGACTGCCAGGGTTCAAATCTCCAGATCCTTAATAAACAGCTGGGTGTGGCCACGGGAGCCTGCAACTCCAGTCCTGCAGGGCAGCAAAGAAAGCTCTGGAATCAGTAAAGAGACTCTGGCTCAAAAACAAGACTGGACAGAGCAGTGATAGAGCTGGACAACCAATGTTTGGCTCTGGCCACCAAAGGTGAGCACCCCCCTCCACAGCTACCACACCACACAGACACACACACAAGAAACTTGAGAGCTGGGTGGAGCTGGCCCAACTCATGTAACCTCACACAAGGCCCACTCATAGGCATGACAAGAGTTCGAACATGCACCTTATTCAATGTTACTCACCAAGATCAGGCTTTCAAGTTTCTACCTGCTTTTGGTCATTTCACATAACCTTTTAAATATTTTTTTTATATTTAAAACATATATATATATATATATATATATGTTGAGGTAGGATCTCACTCTAGCTCAGGCTGACCTGGAATTCACTATGTAGTCTCAGGGTGGCCAGGAACTCACTGTGGTCCTCCTACCTCTGCCTCCTGAGTATTGTAATTAAAGGCATGTGCCACCATAGCCAGCTTGAAATTTATTCATATCTGCAAGCAGAGAGAGAGAGAGAGAGAGAGAGTAGGCAGGAGTGAGAATGGGTGCACTGGGGCCTCTTGATACTGCAAACAAACTCCAGAAGCGTGCACCATTTTGCACATCTGGCTTTATGTGGGTACTAGGGAATTCAACCTGGGCCAGTAGGCTTTGCAAGTACCTTTAACCGCTGAGCCATCTCTTCAGCCCTCCTTTTAAATATTTTCTTCAGAGTTAATTGTTGTGATCTGTTGGGATAGATTGTACTTTCTCAGGTACTATATCATTAATAGTAGAGGAACTCACTACTAAAGAGTTCAATGAACAGCATTAGAAAACAAACATTAAATTGAGGGGAAAAAAGATCTGCAGTTCTTGCCTGTGACAACAAAGGGTTAACTTTTAGCTATTACAAATTGTTAAGAAAAAGACAGAGCATCCAATAGGAAAATGTTCCCAGGATAAGAATAGGCTCAGAGAAGAGTAAACCCAAATGGCCAATAAACATATGGCTCAACCGCCTCCTACTCAGGGAAATGCAAATTAAAGTAACAATGTGGTATCGCTTCTCGCCCATCAGATTGGCAAAGATTCAAGAGTGTTCACACCTACTACTGATGGGAGTGAAAGCAGAAGTAGATTTTTATGTGTAGCTGGTGGTGATAAGAATTCATTCTGCCTTTTTGGAAAGCAATATATGGAACAATCTATTTGAAAAAATCCAAATATATATGCCTTTCCACCAGCAATCCCACCCATAAGAATTTGTCTCATAGAACTAAACAAAAGCTTTTGGGTGTAAGAATAAAAGGCATTTAAGGCAGTAGTATTTGTAGTGGGCCAAGACCTGAAAGGATTTGTCAACAGAAGAGTGTTTCCATCATGGCCAGTTTATACCAAGGAAAAGATTATACTTTAATACAAGCATAGATTTGGGGCTCAAGAGGTGGCTTCGCAGTGAAGGCGCTTGCCTGTGAAGCCTAAGGACCCAGGTTCAGCTCCCTAGAGCCCACATAAGCCAGACGCACAAGGTGACGCATGAGCACAAGGTGGCTCATGCATCTCGAGTTCAATTGCAGTGGCTACAGGCCCTGGCCCAATTCTCGTTCTCTCTCTCTCTCTCTCTCTCTCTCTCTCAAAAATAAAATAAATTTAAAAATTTCTTTAAAAGAACAGGTTCACTTGGATGGGTTTCCACACTGAATTGTTAATTGTTTCAGCAATGGGGAAATAACTGATACACACTCATACACCCGTGTATGTGTGTGTGTGTGTGTGTGTGTGTGTGTGTGTGTGTGTACATGAGTGCACATGTGGAGGCTAAAGGACAGCCTTGGATGCTATCCATAGGAACACTACTCACCTCCTTTGAGACAGGGTCTCACATTGGCCTGGAAAGAGCTCACCAATTAGGCTAGAGAAGCCCAGGGATCCTCTTGTCTCTGCCTCCCCAGCTCTGAGATTATAGATGTACGCCACCACACCCAGCATTTTATGTGGATGTCGGGGATTAAACTTTGGTTCTCTTGCTTGGGAGAGAAACACTTTACCAACTAAGCTATCTCCACAGACCTCAATTATGTTGTAATTTCATGTGCTATAATCTATGACTGGCCTTCTTTTTAATACTCAGACTGTTCAGAATTTAGCAAAACTTTTCAAACTATCTTCTTTTCGACATGTCACCAACACCCTTTAGGCACCCTGGCCTTTTGACACAATAAAACAGTGGGCTGTATAAGGTTTGTAGCGTGGTGTATGTGTGTGTGCACGTGGGTGTGCAGATTTACACACCCTGTGCTCATGCATGGGCAGTCTTGGCCCCTCTCAGGTCCTCGTGCTTGTGCAGCAACCACTCGTAACCACTGAGCATCTTCCCAGCACCAAAACTTTTTGTTGTTGTTCATTTTCATTTATTTATTTCAGAGTGACAGAGAGAGAAAGAGGCAGATAGAGAGAGAGAGAGAGAATGGGCGCGCCAGGGCCTCCAGCCACTGCAAACAAACTCCAGATGCGTGTGCCCACTTGTGCATCTGGCTAACGTGGGTCCTGGAGAATCGAGCCTCGAAGCGGGGTCCTTAGGCTTCACAGGCAAGCACTTAACCACTAAGCCATCTCTCCAGCCCGCACCAAAACTTTTAAAAATAAAAGTCCCCCCCCCGCCAGTTTCCTGAATGGAGCCTAACATGCTTCCAAGACAGAGACCTCGTCCAATGCTGTGTTCTCTGCATCAAGGACAAAGCCTTGCACTGAGCAGTTACACAGTCAGTGCTGATGAAATAATGCAGATGGTCACTGACGTAGACAGGCCTACTTGGGGAAGCTTCCACAAACACACAGCCACACAGAGGAAGGGACACACGTGTTTGCTGAAGTACACACGAAACAGCATCACGTGAACACACTCACAGAGAGACCCACAATCATATAGCTCATTGAAACACACAGACACACTGAGGCATGGCAAAAATAGGCTCGAGGCTGGAGAGGTGGCTCGGTCAGTAAAGCGCTTGCTGCACAAGCACGAGACTCTGAGTTTGGATCTCCAGCACCCACATAAATGTCGGGCAGGTGTGGCAGCCCACCTGTAATCCGGGTGCTAGGAAAGCAGAGACAGAAAGATCCCCAAATTGCCTAGCTCTGGCTTCAAATGAAAGACCTTGTCTCACTAAATGGAGTGGAGAGCACTTGAGGAAGATATCCAATGTCAACCTCTGGGTTCCAAACACAAGTGCACATGCACTTGCACACACATGTATACTCCCACACATCCACCCACACGACACATATACACAAGCCAGAAAATAAAAAAAGATAGACTCCCACACTAACATTCATCTTGATTAATGCATTCACTTATCCACATGCATGCACACACTGACATGCACAGGCATATGACACACATACAAACATGCTCTCATGGTTACACATACCAAAAGATTCAGCTACACAAACATGAATAAATGCTCATATGTACATGCATACACTCCTAGCCATTGCCCAGCGGGCTTCTATGCCCTTGCTGAGCCTGGCTGGAGTGGGCTCTGCTAGCCACACTTCAGCCCTCTCAAACCTCCTGGCAGCCCTCCCTCCCTCCCAGGACAGATGATCTGAGAGGAAGTGGGGGCTACTGGACAGGCGCCCCCTGATGGATGACTGCTCTGAGGCTGCCGCGGGAGCTGCAATGTCACAGAGGCCATTAGCGTTCTGGGCAGAGTCATAAAACACGCCTGGCTTGCAGCCCCTGCCCCACCACTCTGGCTTCTGCGGTCACCCCTGCCTCTGGGCAGTTCCGAATGCCCAAGGCAGTGGCCTCTTTTAAGGAGATGAGGGTGTGGCAAGGCAAGCATAGAAATCCTGAGGTGTCTCCTTATCTGGGATGGAGAGGGAGATCCTGTGGTCAAATTTTGGGTTCATGATAAAGGCATGGAGGTAAACTATTTTCTTGCAATTAAGAGTCCACTGTACTAGGTGGGAGAGGGAGGGAGAGATAGAGAAAGAAAGAAGGAAGGAAGGAAGGAAGGAAGGAAGGAAGGAAGAAGGAAGGAAAGTGAGAGAGGGAGTAAATACCAGGGAAAGAGAGAGAGGGCCCAAGAGAGAGTAAGAGAGGGCCAGAGAGAGGATTTTAAGCATTATGAGAAGAGAAAGAAGAAAACTGCTTTGGTGAGAGAAGAGCCTTGGGTAATGTGATGTGCTGAGGTGGGGGTTGGGGAGGTGACATTGCCCTTTTCTCAGCCCAGAGCTATCCTCAATCCTCACAACAGGAGGTGGGTCCAGAATCCCAGACCTCATGTAGGCATGGCCATATGGGAACAGGTAGACAGCTCTGGTATTCTTACACCCCTGGGGCAGACACAGATTAGCAGGGGCTGAGGGTTAGAGAGGGCTGTAGATGCCAGGGGAGGGGCTGAGGCTGCACCTGGCTCCCCAGGTGGCCTCTACTGTTGTCTGAAGCACCCATGTCACACTCAATGACAGGTCCTGGACAAGAAACCAACCTCGGAGCCCAGTGCCTAGCCCAGCATTGGCTCCCTAGCAAGCCCAGTGAAGTCTTCATGGGACTGGAGCACTTGGATGGGAGATCCCAAGGAAACTCCCACGGTCATCCTGTTCACAAAGAGCCTTTGCGTGACATCCTGTGCTGTCTTAGGAAGTGAAGGGGTTAGGTTCAGAGAGCCCGTAACATACCTTCAACAACCCAAATACAGGCCAGAAGACAGTTCACTCAGGGGCTCATGCCCAGAGCTATGGACAAAGACCAATACGATGGTGGGGCAGGTCACAAGGGAGGACATGGGACTCCCAGTGAGGATTGAGGGAATCCCAGCATAGAGGAAAAAACAGAGTTGAGGGATGGAGGAGGGGAGCCAAAGAGCAAGGGAATGCCCACACTGAGCTCCCCCAAGGCAAGGATGCAGGTTTTATAATCCAAAGGCATTGGGAAGCTACAGATGGCCCTTAAGTGAAGGAGTGATGTAACCTGATTTGACACCATGTCCCTTGCCATCCTTGAAGCACATGGCTCTTAGTTCAGTACAGAAATACAGTGGTGGGCTTGGATAGAAAAAATGTAGGGGGGACATTTTGCTGCATGTAGGTACTGTGAACTCTCCCTGTCTTAAATTTTTGCCTCAAGTACAGTGCTGACAGCCGGTGTTTTATTTCATTCATTCAGCCAGTCTTTCATTCACATAGCCACCATTCTGTATCCCTGTCGTGGTGAGTGATGAACTGTTCAGGGAAGGATAGCTCAGAAGAGGGGAAAGAAATGGAGGGACATAATCTAGGACCAGCATTTATTCAGTGCCTACTTTATGCCAGGCCTGGAATAGGGCCACTGACACATGATCTCAATTAAGCCTCAAAGTCCCAGGTAGAGAGCTGCTTCCCACACCATTTTACAGGCTGAGAAACTGAGGCTCGGAGTAGGAAATCACCTGCCCAAGTCCTCACAAAGGGCTCCAGGACCCTGGCTGAGAATCTCTGGAAGATAACAGCGAGCAGCTGAGCTACTTTAACGGGTGATTTCCATCCTTGTCTTTAGGCTCTGCAAGGTTCTGAAGTTCCCAGAAAGGATAGGCCCCTGGGGGATTGGTCCAAGGGCCCAGCAGTGCCTCTTTCTTGGCTGTGATTTAATGCCTGACAGTCCTTCCACTTGCAGGGAACTCATCAGACTAATATCTCCTGATGTGAACTCCTTGTCGCCCTTGGATGAGAAATCCCAGCCCCCTGAGTTTTGTGCCCTAGACGAATGGGCTCCCGTCCCTGGACCTGTGAGCAATTCAGCCACATCTGCAGAGAGAGAGAGGTCGATAATGGCCCTTCATCAGGACCACAGCCTCTGCCTGCAGCTGTGGGGTACGTTCCCCTCGGCCTATTGCTCCCCTGAGGCTGGCCAGCATGGGGAAAGGAGGTCAGTGCTGCACTGAGGAGACTGGTACCACCAAGGAGGAGCAGGCCTTTCCCAGCCAGGCCTCAGATAGTCAGAACTCCTGGGGCCCTGAGGGCAAGAGAGGGACCTCGCAGCATTTTGCCTTTATTTTATTTTAGTTTATTTTAGTTTAGTTTAGTTTAGTTTAGTTTTCCGAGGTAGGGTCTCACTCTAGCCCAGGCTGACCTGGAATTCACTATGGAGTCTCAGGGTGGCCTCGAACTCACGGCAATCCTCCTACCTCTGCCTCCCGAGTGCTGGGATTAAAGGCGTGTGCCACCACGCCCGGCCATTTTGCCTTTATTTAAAGCTCCCACAAGCCAGTGGAGGGCATAAGGGGGGGTACAGTTAGGGTAACTGGACTCTTGGAAGTAACAAAAAGATAGGAAAGTGTGCATTTGGTAGAAATCAAAGATGATCTGACTTCTTATCTCTTGTCTAGTTCCCTAGACCTGTTTTTCCACAAACAAACAGGACCCTTCCTGGGAGGAAGGGCTTTCATGGGATTTAAATATTGTGGTTGATCAAGTTCGACCCCTGGAGCTTGGTGCCAGGGCTAGCCTCTTCCTGAGACAGCCCATAGCCCTAACCAACCAGCTGTCCCTCTGGTTCACCTGAGCTGGAAGACAGCCCACCATGATGAGGTTTTAAATACCTTGGCAAGAGGAGGATGGGTTCTCTGACCACTTGGCAACTTGCAGCTGTGGGTGAGTTTTCCCTCAGCCAGGAGGGCCCCCTAGCCCTTGCTCTCCACATGGGTTCTTTACCCCTTCCAGCTCCCCACATGGCAGGAGCTCCTTGAACTTTCTTTTCTCTCTTATCTTTCTAAGGTTTTTCCAGGCCCTCCACATGGGATCTCTAGTCATGAGGATGCTTTTCCTTGGCTCTGTACTTCCCTTGATAAATATAATGATTTAATCATTATCCTTCTCAAGTTAATTCAATTCTTTGATTAAAATTAAAAATGAACCTAGGGTTTAGGGTTCAAGGACTTTCTTGGACCCCGAACACCCTATCACATAAGTATACACTCAGAGGCTCTGAGCAAGCACCTCAAAGCAACCTGGGACCTCAGAGGTGCTGCGGAGGGGAATGGAGATGCTGGAGGTCAGTGGTTTCAGGAACAGAATTGCTAGCAGTGTTTGCAATAGCAAGAGAACACAGAACTAGCAACCAGGGCTACTCACAACGTGCTTCTGTGTGCCAAGCATGGTGCCAACCATGAGGATCATCGCGTCGTTCCTCACGGTACCCCAGGGAGGAAAGCAGTGTCATCCCCAATTCACAGAGAACGCAAGTGAGGTCAAAGCAGTTAAACACTGTTCTCAGAGAGGTGCCAGCATCCAATTCTAGGTCTCCTTGCCTCAGAGCTGGGCTTTTAGCCATTTGTCTTCCAGCGAGCAGTGTTGCTTAAGTTGGCTGTGCCTAGCACTGAGAGGCATGGTGGGACTGCATAAGACAGGCATGAACCTTGCCCTTGGGCTTGTGGTGCCTTCATGGGTGCTCAAGGGCATCTTGCCAAGGAGAAGGGTATGTGTGAGGAGATGAGAGGCAAACATGAGAGTCTTCCTCAGTTGCTCTCCACCTGATTTTTTTTGAGATATTCTCACACTGGACCTAGAGCTCACCAATTCCGTTAGACTAGCTAGTAAGTAAGCCCTAAGATCCTTCTGTCTCTTCCTCCTCAGAACTGGAATTATAAGCACATGTCACTACACCCAGCTTTTATATGGTTTCTGGGAATCTGAACTCAGGTCCCCATGCTTGGGCAGCAAACATTTTATCCATTCATCCATCCACTTCACCTGTTTTTGAACTTGACCCTCAATTTATCCTTGACCTTTTACGTAGGCCCTGGTCTCCATTCCAGAGCCTCATCCCAGTCCTGTTTCTGAGCTTCAGTCCCTTAACTCTCCACTTCCTCTTCCACACACCCCAGTCCTGAACCTCAGCCCAGCTCTGCTGGGCTGCCTCTTTCTGATTCTTGCCTTACCCCTGCCATCTCACACACCCCCAGATCTTCCTGCCCACCCCATTCCTGGAACCAGATTGGGATCCTTAGGAGGAGAGAGAAGGCAACTGTTGTAAATGTTTTTAAGTTTTTTTTTTTTTTTTTTTTTTTTTGAAGTAGGGTCTCAGTGTAGCTCAGGCTGAACTGGAACTCACTATGTAGCCTATGCTGGCCTTGAACTCGTGGTGGTACTCCTATCTTAGCCTCCCAAGTGCTGGGATTAAAGGTGTGAACCACCACACCTTGAATTCTTTTCAATATCCTGGGAATGAGAATCAGTGTCTCATGCATGTTAGGCAAGCACTCTACCACCAAGCCATGTACACTGCCTGCTTGTGAATTATGTTAAAGCTAATATGTTCCTATTTTTCTTTGGGGAATAAATTACATGTGGGAATTTCAAAATGACCTCATTCAAATGCCATGTACAAAAATCGGTCCACAGTTCCAGCCATCAGAAGAGCGCCCACTTCCTGAGGGGCTGGGAGTGTGGAGGACTGGGTGTTGGGAACACAGGAATATTCACCAAGCTGGAAAGATTAATCAAGCACACAGTTACGGCTTATGTACTTTTCTGTATGTATGATGTACTTCAATAAAAAGGTTTTTGGGGGGCTGGGGAGATGGCTTAGTGGTTAAGGCATATGCCTGTGAAGCCTAAGGACCCAGGTTCAATTCTCCAAGTCCCACATAAGCCACATGCACAAGGTGGCGCATGTGTCTGGAGTTCATTTGCAGTGGCTGGAGGCCCTGGCATGCCCATTCTCTCTCATTCTATCTCTCTCTCCGCCTCTCTCTGTCTCAAATAAATAAATAAAATAGATAAATAAAATGTTTTTTTCTTTCAACAAAAAGGGTTTTGGGTTTTATTTTGGTTTTGTGTGTATGTGCATGTGTGTTCAGATGTGTGTGAGCACACGTGTGCATGTACCTGTGTGTGCATGTGTATGGAGGCCAGAGGTCAGGTGTCTTCCTCTATTACTTCTCTATTTTTTTAAAGATTTTTAAATTTTATTTATTTGTAAGCAGAGAGAGAGAGGAAAGAGAATGGGTGTACCAGGGCCTCCTGCAAGCACCATTAACTGCTGAGCCATCTCTCCAGCCCTCCATTTAATTTTTGTGAGACAGGATCTCTTACTGAATCCAGAGCTCACCAGTTCAGCTAGACTATCTAGTCATCAAGCCCCAGAACGTCCTTGGTTCCATTTCCCTAGTGCTGGGATTACAGGTGTGTGCCATCACACCTCGCTTTTAGGTGGGTGCTGAGGATCTGAACTCAATTACTCATGTTTAAGCAACAACAACTTTACCCACTGAGCATCTTCCCAGCCCTTTCTTTTTTGTTGTTTTCTTTTTGTTGTTGTTGTTGTTTTGTTTTAGGGCTGGGCATGTGACTCAGTGGTAGAAAACTTGCCTAATATGAGCAAGGCCTTGGGTTCCATTCCCCATTTAATGTTCTGCAGCTTGGGCAGGTGGTGCCCTCAGAACAAGAGAACTGGCTGCTTGATCTTTGTAGAGAGTGGGGCATGACCACCTGGGAGGGTGGGCAGCCCACTCTGCCTTGAAAGGACATTGGAGAGGCACGTCTGGTCTTGTACCGTCATGGCAGGCTTTGGGGCCAACAGGATGATGGCAACAAGGTTCTCCCCCCTCCCACCGCCCAACCACCCCCCTGTCCGCTGGGACCCTGCCTTGGTGCCAGCTGCCTTTCCTACCCTAACAGCTGTATTTTTCAGGTACAATATGACAGGCTCAATCTATTCCTGTTATATATTTCCCAGTAAATGGACAAGGTGAAAACAGTGTCAGCTCGAATCACTATCATGACGCTTAATTCTGATTTACGGCACCTTTTGCCGCCGATCTCGAAAGTGCCTGCATCCGTGCTGAGTTGGATTGCCCAGCCAGGCCCCACGGGGGTCGGCATTCGGATCAGCTTCAATAAAAGAATTTAGGGTAAGGCGGCCCCAGGTGGGCAGGGGGCAGACTGGAGCCCCGAGGACGAGCCAGCAGATGCTGAGGCCGCTGTTCTCCCACGCCTCCCTCCCTCCCTCCCTCTGACTCTTTGTCCCCCAGCCCTGTGGTTTGTAGCAGCTGGGGAAATTTATGGAGGTTCCATAAACGGGTTTTACAGACAGCTGTTAGAGCGTGCAGAGCAAGGCTTGGCTGTCGGGGGACCTAGTCTCAGGCTTACAGCCAAGACACTTAAATATTATGGCCACACATATATAAAAAGTGTGTTGTATGCGTCCTCTGCTACCTCCCTCCTCCTGACCTGGGAGCATGGGAGACAGCCAGAGAAACAGCAGCCGTTCACAGCTGCTGGCTCTGCAGAGACAAATGCCCACGACCCCTCTCGCCGGCCCTGCAAGCGCCTGCACTGGAAGCAAGAGGCGCTGGGCCAGGCTGGGAGGCTCCTCTTGCCCCTGCCCGCCAGGCCCAGGCTCACTGCACCCACTTCTTTGAGACTCAGGAGTCTTGTACCAGCTGTTTTCACTGCCTTCAGCCCCCTCCCTTAGACTCCCCCCGCCCATGGATTCCTACCTACCCTTCTAGAACTTCACTTAGATAGTGCTTTCTCCGAGGCTTTGCTCCACCCTCCAGAGTCAGGCCTTCTATTGTAAAATGCTCAAGGTCCCCCCCCCCCCTGGACTTCTTCATAACATTTATAACAATTGTAATTAAATAATTATTGGTGTCATTATGTGTTTAATGCCTGTCTTCCCCACTGGACAATAAACTGCGTGAAAGCAGTGACCTGTCGTGTGCAAAGAAAGCCTGGCACCTAATGAATATGCGTGGAATGAATGAATGCACTTGAGTAGTCAGAGGTGGGTCCCTCGCCACCCTCAGGGCACAAGGCCCAAAAGGTTCCATTCCAGTGAGCCGGAGAAAGGCTCCGAGATGGTCTGAAAGGAGAAGCTCCCGGATAGGCTTCTAGAATCGGGGAGGTCTTCTAGGAAGAGGTACCACTGGACCTCTCAGAGCAGTAACTAGAGCTCCTCGGCCAGGAGGCGTAAGGTGAGACAGGGGCACGACCCTTGGTATCCCTGGGCCTCTGCCTCCTCATGGGGCTAACCGTGGCACTACATCATGTGGTCATTGTGAAGGTCAGCATGTTTAATGAGAAATCCTGACGGTGAGACTGCACAGAGCTGGGACCTGGTAATTCCGGGCAAAATTATTTATGAGGGATGAAAACTATTCCCCACAACTCCCAGCTGCTTCGGAAGCCATGTTGTGTTATCTCAAAACCACAGCCAGTTGATCAGGACAGAATATAAGACCCCAGAACAGCCAATCATAGGCTGGCCAGTAACCTATGACGGCTATTGTACCAATCAGATTTCCCCTCCTAGGACTGAAGCCACAGGAGAAGAATCAGTGGGAGGAGCTGATGCTGAAAGCTACATGATGGAGATTTGTGGCATCCCAGAGTAAAAAGTATAATCCCGGGCTGGAGCATGGCTTAGCAGTTAAGGCTGGTTGCCTGCAAAGCCTAAGGACCCAGGCTCGATTCCCCAATACCCACGAAAAGTCGCATGAACAGGCTGATGCGTGTGGCTCGAGTTGGTTTGCAGTGGCTAGAGGCCCTGGTGGGCTCATTCTCTCTTTCTCCCTGTGTATCTCTCTGTTTGCAAATAAATAAATAAAAACAAAATTTTAACCCAATATAGGGAGTTAGAAGGAACCAGCTCCCTGCCTATCTATGGTTTACAACTAAATTCTTTTCTTTTTTTCCTGTTTGAGGAGGAAGTATAGGTGCTTAAGTTAGTCTTTTCACTCAAAAACATACTATGTGATTTTTGGATAGAACACTAAACCACTTTGGTGAGTAAGAGAGACACTGTGAAAGCATCAGTGCCCCAAAGTTGCAGTGTGGATTGAATGAGATCACACAGTAGATTGTATTATCATCAGCCTTGTCCTTCTCACTAAGAACTACCAGCCTGACCAGACTGTGACCGCTTAAGACTTACCCTTGGGCTTCATGTCTTTTGTGGATCAAAAAAGAAAAAGAAAAAATTCAGGCTGAGGAATCTACGAAACTTGCTAAAGTAGACATATTCTTTAAGGAAGAAGCTTGTGTGGGCCACATGAAATTGCCAATATGCAACTATTTGGGCTCAAAAGTGGATTTCTACATGGTTTAATCAGAAAAAGAAGGTTTTGCTCAGGAGCCAAGGGCCACAGAAAACATTGGTGGGCCACTCCTCCCAGCACATGGTCTGGGACCTAACGAAGGACCCTTTTCATGCCCATTTCGGAGACCCATTGAAATGCTCAAGATTTCACAATTTCTACAGAGAAGTGACTGGTATGTTTCATTCCCATTTTTGCCCCTTCAGAATGGGGGTGTTTAACCATTTCCTCATAGTGTCCTTGACTAGTGGGTGGGAGGCAACTGGTCTTTTTGGTCTTTTTGGTCTCTAGAACGCTGAAGCAAGAAGAGCTAGCTATCTTTTCTCTCCAGGAAAGGAATTCCATCATGTAAGGTGTTGGATTTTGAACTTGGGCCTGACCTACTGGCAGAATAGTACTTCAGGTTGCTCGCTTAGAGGTGAGCATGTTTTAGAAAGAGGAAGTAGAAGCAATTGAGAAAGTGATGACCAGAGAACAGAGCATCATAGATGATTTTACTGGTCCCACATACCCAGCCCCTTGAAGTCAGACTTGGCCATGTAACTTACTTTAGTCAATGAAATGTGAGTGGAAGTGACATGTCACACTGAGCAGAAACTGTTAGAGCCAGCCTGTGCATCGCCACGTTCCCGTTCCTATTGAAACAACATG
Organism: Dipus sagitta; assembly: GCA_036346955.1. Lineage (NCBI taxonomy): Eukaryota > Metazoa > Chordata > Mammalia > Rodentia > Dipodidae > Dipus > Dipus sagitta. Next base: position 139,725,322 of record CM070770.1, read on the forward strand.
TTCCAGACCGAAAACTACTCCAGTAACACGAATCCTGGAAGAGAAACAAAAACTGACTTGCCAAGACACAGCCAGCTGGCCCTGGACATAGCATGAGTGAAAAATAGACTTTGTCAGTTGTAGGACCATGGGATTTTTGGAGTTCTTTGTTTCTGCAACATAACCTGGCTTATCCTGACTGGTAAGGGAGTTTGTAGATAGCACAAAGCCTGGCTGTGAATAATACCACCATTAGTTTTTCCCTATCTTTGGGAAGCCAAAGATTCAGATTTAAAGTATGGAATGAAGGCTCCAGGGAGGAAGCAAAAACATGAAAAGAGAGACAGGAAGGCCTTAGAGTAGAAGCCATGTGTCTGGTTTTACCAGCATCTAGATGCAAAGACCTTCTCCTCTGTAGAAGAAAGACTACCTTCCTTCTCTCTTCATAGCGCATGGTCCCCTAGGTCTCCCTCCCCACCCCACTTCAAGCTGAATCTGCCCCCCAGAGGAAAAGGCCTGTGTCTCTGGTTGCTGTTGCTCTGTCCCACATTGTCACAGCTGAAAACAGTCTGGCTCAAAGCAGGCAGCATAAAAAAATCTATTGATAGATTGCACTCCACTAAAACATAAAACTTGGCAATGACAACAGACACCATAAACAAGCTAGGAACAAGCTATCGCCCCAGAGAAAATATTTGCAATTTATATCACAGATAAGGGATTAGCATCCAGAATATATAAAGAATTCTGACAAATCAATAAGAAAAAGACAAATGGCCCAATAGAACACTCAGCAAATGATAAAAATAGGTCGATTTATAGAAAAAGAAATTCAAATGGCCAATAAACTTGAAGAGGGTTCATTTTCACCAGCAATCAAGGAAATAGAACATTAACTACCATAGACCATATTTTACTCATTGGATTGGTTTAGAAAAATTAAGGTTTGACATTAAATGTTTGTCAGGGAGGGTGCGTGGAAATTGGGACCCTCGAATGCTGCTGTGATCATGGAAATTGGTGCAACCACTTTGAAGGACAAGAAATCTACTCGCCAGTTTCTTCCCTGGGGAAAGCATTTGCACTGGGGCCTAGGTGAGGACATTTTCTTCAGTGCTGTCTGTAGAAGGGAAACCCCTAAATGTCCACCCATGGGGGATTCGTTACGTAAACTACCACAAGGCCTACTGAGAAGAACTGGGAAGCCATTTGGAAGCCTGGGGCAAGTCTTCTATGTCACATGACGAGGTCATGTCAGGTGAATCAAGCAAATAGGAAAAAAAAAAGAAGAAGCCAACAACACGTTTATATGTAGGGATAGAAGAGACAGACACAGTACTTTTTTGCTTGTTTACTCTTGTATGTGTGTGTGGCATGTGTGATATGCATGGGCACACCTCTGTGTACACATGTGTGTGGGAACCAGAGGTCAACATCAAGTGTCTTCCCCAATTACTTTCAACCCTATTTTTTTCACTTTAAAAAAAATATTATTTATTTATTTATTTATTTATTTATTTGAGAGAAAGAGACTGTGGTGGTTTGATTCAGATGTCCCCCATAAACTTAGGTGTTCTGAATGCTAGGTTCCCATCTGATGGATATTTGGGAATTAACACCTCCAGGAGGCGGTATACTGTTGGGGGCAGGCTTGTGATGTTATAGCCAGTTTCCCCAAGCCAGTGTTTGTCACACTCTCCTGTTGCTATTGTCCACCTTGTGTTGGCCAGGGGAAGATGTCCACCCTCTGCTCATGCCATTGTTTTCCCTGCTATTGTGGAGCTTCCCCCTTGAGCCTGTAAGCCAAAATAAACCTCTTTTCCCCACAAGCTGCTCTTGGTTTGGTGGTTTCTACCAGCAATGTGAACCTGACTGCAACAGAGACTGAGAGAGAGAGAGAGAGAGAGAGAGAGAATGGGTGCGCCAGGGCCCCCATCCACTGCAAATGAACTCCAGAAGGATGCGCCCCCTTGAGCCATCTGGCTTACATGGGACCTGGGAAATCGAACCAGGGTCCTTTGGCTTTGCAGGCAAATGCCTTAACTGCTAAGCTATCTCTCCTGCCCCATTTTTAAGCTTTTTAAATTGATATCTTCCACAATTATAGACAATAAACCATGATAATTTCCTTCCATTTCCACTCTCCCCTTCACAAATCTACTCTCCATCAGATGCCCTCCCTCTCTCCATTAGTCTCTCTTTTATTTTGATGTCACCATTTTTTCTCCTATTGAGGGTCTTGTGAAGATGGTGCTAGGCACTGCAAGGTCATGGATATTGAGGCCAATTTTTGTCTGAATGATTGCATTACAAGCAGTCCTACCCTTCTTTTGGCTCTTACATTCTTTCCACCACTTCTTATGCAATAGACCCTGAGCCTTGGTAGATATGAGAGACATTTCAGTGCGGAATACTCCTCTGTCATTTCTTCTCAGCACTATGGTGCCTTTTTGGGCCATCCCAGTGGTCACTGCTATCTGAAAAGAGGAGCTTCTCTTCTGGGATGGCTTTGGTCTTAGCTATGCTGCATGTGTGCTTGAGTTCCGCTTCACTGTGCTGTGGGTTCATCTAGGCTGGCTGGGTCGCTGGGTCCCGCTCTGGTGGCCTGCCTGTATGCTGTGTACCTGAGTTCCCTTCCCCAGGTCTCCAGTGGTTGCCGGCGCTGGCACTTGGGAAACGGCAGGCTGTGAGGGTGTCTGAAGTTGTACAGGAGCCGTGTAGCCAGTCCCCGCAGTCTTCTTCACAAGCCACTCAGCTGGTCCCTGCTGTCGTCTCCTTCAGGCTTCTTGGCTTTGCCAGGAGGCTGGTGTGGCTGGGAAATCCCTTCACCTGGCTTCTGTGGCTCAGGCAGAGCCTGGCAGCTGCGGGGACCAACACTGCTGCTGGAGCCCCTTCTGCCTGGCTCTGGGGTGTCTACAAGCTCTGGGTCTCTCCCACTTCTCTGCTGAGGCTGATAATGTCTTACATACCTTCACTTTTCAGTAAAAGAGTGCATCTTGCTGTTTTTCTGCTTATCCCCAGACCCCCACAGGCTGCTTTGGTGTGGCTACTATGCCACTATCTTACCTGGAAGTTCAGCCTCATTTTAAAAAAATTTATTTATTTGTTTATTTATTTAAGAGAGAGAGAGCACTAGAGAGAGGGAAGGAAGGAAGAAGGGAGGGAGAGAGGATGAGGATGAGCACACCAGGCCCTTTTTTGCCACTGTAAACTAAGCACAGGGTGTGTGACATCACAGGTTGCCTGCCCCCAAGTCTGGCCCAGCTCATGCCAGCCACATTCCGTTCCTGCCTTGCCCCCTGGCTTGTCCTCTCCCTGGGCTGCTACTTTTGGTTCCACTGGTCAGGAGAGGAAAAGCTAGGGGCAAGGCAAGAAGTGGCTGGAATAAGCTGGGCCAGACTTGGGCAGGCAACCTGTGATGTCACACCCTGTTCAAGAAGGCCCTGTGCTGAGTTTAATGCCCTTTACTGTTTGTTGTGTTTTTTAAATTCTTTTTTAAAATACTTTTTAATATTTTATCATTTATTTGAGAGAGGAAAAGAGGCAGAGAGAGAGAGAAGAGAATAGGCATGCCAGGGCTTCTAGCCACTGCAAACGAACTCCAGATGCATGCACCACCTTGTGCATCTGGCTTACATGGGTCCTGGGGAATCGGACCGAGGTCCTGTGGCTTTACAGGCAAGCATCTTAACCACTAAGCCATCTCTCCAGCCCGTGTTTTTGAAATTCTTAGTTTGACATTTTAACTTGTGCTCTCTAAGTCAGTCGAAATAGAACAATGGAGCCTGCGCGTGAACAGAGGAGCCAGCAACGCAGTATGTGCATCCACTGTTCCTTGCCTCCCATTCACATGGAGTGGTTTCAATGCATAGTTCTGGTGGACCCACACTGCACCGAGTCCAGGGACACTCGAAGCAATTAGGTTAGTGGGTTACATTTACATTCCAGTAGGGTGCCAACAGCCCAGAGAAGCCGCACTTGCTCCTTAGATCAAAACCTGCCTCAGAGGCTGGGTAGGTGGCTTAAGCATGGAGACCTGAATTCATGTCCCAATACTCATGTGAAAGTCAGGTGTGGCGGTGCACACCCGTAACCCCAACTCTGGAGAGACAAAGACAGGAGGATCCCCAGGATTTTCCAGTAAGCCAAATTGGTGAGCACTAGGTTCATCCCGAGCCTGAGGGGGAGAGTATCCCCAGGGGAAATCCAAACATAGTCAGCCCCGCTAAGGTGGCTGCTCTGGGGTCCCCATGCTCTGTAAGTCCTCACCCTGTGGCCGAGGGAGAAGCATCCAAGGAGAAATCTTGACATAGGGAGCCCCATCAAAGTGGCTGCTTTGGGGGTTCCATGTTCCTATAAATGACCCCTTTTCTGCTCTGTAAGTAACAATAAATTCATTGGTTCACCAAACTGGTGTTGGTGCAGTCATAATTTGGTCTGCCAGCTAAGCTCTATCTAAGGTGAAGATGTGTGTCCACGTCTCCCCAGGGGAAAGAGTTCCCATGACATGTAAAAATGATAACGCAAAGGAAGGGAGTCCAGGCCTCATGGTGTACGTCTGTCATCTCAGCTACTTGGTAGGCAGAGGCAGGGGGATTGCAAGTTTAAGGTTTTCTTGAGCTACAGACTGAGTTCAAGGCCAGCCTGGGAAACTCAGTAAGACTGTGTCAAAATGAAAAGTAAAAAGAGAGCTAAGGGTGTACCTCAGAAGCAGAGCACTTGCTGAGTGTGTACAAGGTCCCAGAGGTGAGCCCCAGAACTGGAGGGGGGAGGGGAAACAATAGCAGCCATAGTTGTTTTCTTCCCAGTCCTTCCTTCCTCATCTCTAGGCTGAACGTAGACTGTGTTCGGAGAATTGAAATGCAATCATTTTGATGCATTATTTCTGTGGTTTTGATCAAAACAAAATATGAACTATGAAATAATTTAGGCAATTCTGTGTACAAGTTAAATGCTTGTGTTTAAAAGTGACTTTGCAAACCATAAAGTAAAATCCATGCAATAACTTAAAATTATGTTGCTCTTTTACTTAAGAGTGTATTACATAGCAAATAAAACCATTATGATAAGTCAAGAGAAAACCCTGAAGACAGGCCAGAGCTTTGGTTTTAATATTTTCTCATGGCTTCTTGAACAAAGTGCTCTGGTATTCATTTTGCATTGGGCCCTGGAGCCGTGTATAGCCCAGTGCAGGGGACCACATGTGACCACAGACTCAAAGCACAGGCTGTGGCTGGTTGGAAGGCAGCACTTGCTTTTTCAGGGGTTGATGCTTCTCTGCGGCCCCATCCTGTCAGACTGCCCCATCATCCCTCCTGACCCATGAGGTGTTAATTGTCTGTGGTTTAATCTCCCTGGCCTATGGTATTGTGGCAGGATAGCCTGAGCTAACAAATGTAGACAGAGAAAACAAGAATCCCTTACATCTCTCCTCCAACACAGTGTCAAATTCATTTCTACCTTTGTAGCCTCACACAGAGTTCCAGAGTCAGCTTGCCAACCCACCCAGACAAAAGCCCATGGTATCAAAGTGAGCCTCATCCCTCAGCCCCGGGATGGAGTTTGGCCTGATTTTCCCCCATCATGAAGATGCAAGTGGGAGCTTCTTTCACTGCATAGTAGAACTGTGGAAAATGCTGGGACAATAAAGCTCACACACAGAGCTTGCAAGCAGAGGGAGTCAGAGAGAAGAGACACAAACAAAGAGAAGGAGAGAGAGAGAGAGAGAATGGACACACCAGGGCCTCTAGCTGCTGCAAACAAACTCCAGGTGCACGCACCACCTTGTGTCTTGGGCTTTCTGGGGTACTGGGGAATTGGACCTGGGCTGCTAGATTTTGTAGGCAAGTGCGTTAATCTCTGAACCATCTCTTCAGTCCAATTTTTTTCTCGATGTAGGGTCTCACTCTATTTTAGACTGACCTAGAATTCATTACGTAGTCTCAAAATGTCCTCAAATTTGTAGCGATCTCTCCCCTCTGCCTCCAGAATGCTGGGATTAAAGATGTGAGCCACCATGCCCAACCCAAGAGTTGATATAAAAATCCTCTAGCCTCCACAACAACCCTTCAAGGTAGGTACTTCCATTAAAAAATCTATTTCACAGACAGCAAAGCTGAGGAATTAAAAGGTTGTACTATTCATCTTTCTGTTACTATAACAGGATACCCCAAATTATCAACATGACCTTTGGTTTCTCCTCTCTTGGCTTGTAGGTGGTCATCTTTCCTCTGTGGCTTCATATGGTAGACTCTGTGTAAGTGTGTCTTATTCTGTGCTTGGTATAAAGACCCAAATCCTACTAGCTTAGAGCTCATCCTGATGACTTCATTTAATCTCAAAGACTACTTTAAAGTCTCTACTTCCATATGCTGAAACATTATGAGGTGGTGAATTTAGGGTAAACAGTTCAGGTTATGACTGTTTGCCAATGCACAGCTGCTCCATGGATCCTGATGACCCCCGAAGTATACGCATGTATTTCTAAATCAGCTGTGTGTGTCATCTGAGTGTCTAACCTCTGGCAAGTCAATCTTTGAATGTTTACATTGCTGGGGCTCTGGGGTCTGGCCCTGCCTTTGTACGTGAGACTTGGACAGTATTTTATGTTGGCCTAACTGGCCTTGTAAGTCAGACATTGGAATCCCAAATATCACAGGTCTGGAGTCTGGGGACAAGGAGGTACAGGGATCTACTTGCTTCTGGGTCCCTATAAAAATGGGGGCACTTGTTTATGTGTGTCTGTGGCCATCCACTTGACCATCTGTGGCCACATGCCTAGAAGGCAGAGTATGAAAGGAGAGGAAAGGATTCTATGGGTCTGAGAGTTGGAAGAAGACAGAGTACCGGGGCTGGGGATATAGTAAAGGTGCTTACTTGCAAAGCCTGCCAACCTGCATTTGATTCCCCAGTATCCACAACAAGCCAGGCGCACAAAGTGGCGCATGTGTCTGGAGTTCATTTGCAGTGGTAAGAGGCCCTCGTGTGCCTATTCTCCTTTCTCTCTCACTCTCAAATAAATTAAAAAAAAAATTTTCTTTTAAAAAAGAGAGGAAGACAGTGCTGGTGTGAGAGCAGAGGATGGTGGGCATCGGGCTGACATGAGCAATGGCTCAGCTAATGCTGGGCTGGCTCTAGGGTGAATTTGGTGGCATGTTGGTATCTTAAAAACTGTCACAAAAACAGATTCAGAAGCAAAATAATGAGACTGTATGGAAGGTACTGGAGGGGGCAGCTTCAGGTCCCAGTGAGAAGGGGTACTGCATCATGAAGAAACCTCTTTGTCACGGCACCATGGGGCCCATGGTCATCCTCACACACCGAGCTCCTTCTCTCCACACAGCTCCTGCTGGATGAAGTAATCTGTGCTCCCCACAGCCTGGGCCATGAGTGGACATGACCCTCACTCCCTGGCCCCTTGGACGCTGTGCTCAGTGCTGCCATCAGTCTGCCCCAGCCTGCACGTCTCCAGGGAGGGGAGTTTTCTCTCCACCTGTGGGTGGAGACTTAGGCTGTGGGAGCCAGGGTCCTCACTGAGGTCTGTCTGATGACTCTCTGGAGTCCATGGATGTGGCTTGGTTATGAAAAGAAGAGAGAAAGAAGGAAAGAAAGAAAGAAAGAAAGAAAGAAAGAAAGAAGAAGGAAAAGAAGGAAGGAAGGAAGGAAAAGAAAGAAAGAAAAAAGGGAAGGAAGGAAACAGAAAGAAGGAAAGAAGAGAAAAAGAAAGAGAACAGAAGAAAAGAAGGAGAGAGGGGGAGGGAGGGAGGAGAGAGAAAGGGAGAAGAAGAAAGAGTTGATGAGATGTTGCCTCTGTTTTGGGATAGCGTCTATGTCTGTACTAGGTCCCGGTTAAACCCTTCAGGGCCATAACTCACCAGTACTTTCTCCATCATACCTGTGGGCTCTGTGATCCGTAGAGTTGCTCACTGTGATTTGTTCATTTTAGAAAACCAGTGGCAGTCAAGCAGAATAGACACTAGTAGCTTCTGGCTGAGGAAGCTGTTGTCCATCTTTCTGTCTTCCCTGCACTCCAATAAACACACACACACACACACACACAGCTCAGCCTTGGCCAGCTCAGCTCAGACCTTGGGGGTATGTCCTGGCCCCACTACCCACCTGCCTGTTTCTTTTCCTTCCTTTCCTTCTCTTATCTTGTGGTTTCACCTGTCCCTTCATCTCACCAGTGAGGTTCAGATGGCCCTCCAGGATGTGGAGTACAAACAATCCCCCTGGATATGCACACTGTTTCCTGTATGCCCTGTCACCTTCGTCATTTTTGAGCTCACCCTGAATAGGGCTTGTGATCCAGGGCTTCCAGCGTTCCTTGCCTTGCGTCTAGAGCAGTTAGCATTAGCTCCACTGGGGCTCCAAGGTGTCACTCTGCATCCAGTTGAGGCTACTTATGAACTCCTCAGGAAAAGGCCCCATGGCTCTAGGCTTCAAGCTGAAGCATGGCACAGCCGTAGACTCCTACATACTTCTTCTGCACCTGGCCCCAGAGGACAACAAGCCTTTTTGCCTCTTTTGTATCCCAGCAAAATTATGATAGGTAGAGCTGCTGCCCTCATTCATTTGTAAGTCTGAGTTACTTTTCATTGGCCTCAAATCTAGAAGATGTCCTAGAGACACGGTGTTATGGTTGTATAAGCTCCAATTTTACAAATTAAGATTTGGAGGACTGGGGAGATGGCTCAGTTGGTAAAGCACTTGCCACACAAGCATGAGAACCTGAGTTTGAATCCTTTGCACCCATTTAAAATGCTGTCTAATTGGACTGGAGGCCCGCTCCATGGGAGGGAATACATCCCTGCTACTGAAAATCTACAAGAGTCATGAGCCCTAGGGGTGTAATGTCTGCTGCTGTCTGGCTAAATGTATATACTATGCTCATCAAACTGCCCAGTAAGCACTTCTCTTAATGTTCATATCCATATATTAATGCTACTCTCACTTTTGGTAGAGATCTTTTTCTTTTCAGATGACAGTGACCTTGGGATGACTCAGAAGGCATCATGGTACTGGAAAGAAGTGACAGGAGTGCTCAGCACTGCAATATCTCTATCACATCTTCCAAGGCCCAGGGTCCATTGCAGAAGAGGTGGCGGAAAGAATGTAAGAGCCAAAGGAAGGGTAGGACTCCTTACAACATGCTCCTCCAGACACAAAATAGCCTGGATATCCATGACCTCACAGTGCCTGACACTACCTACACAAGACCATCATAACAGGAGGAAAAGATCATGACATCAAAATAAAAGAAAGACTGATTGAGGGGGGAGGGGATGTGATGGAGAGTGGAGTTTCAAAGGGGAAAGTGGGGGGAGGGAGGGCATTACCATGGAATATTGTCTACACTCATGGAAGTTGTTAATAAAAAATAAATTAATTTAAGCCAGGCATGGTGGTGCACGTCTTTAATCCTAGCACTTGGGAGGCAGAGGTAGGAGGATCGCCGTGAGTTTGAGGCCAGCCTGAGAAGACATAGTGAATTCCAGATCAGCCTGAGCTACAGTAAGACCCTACCTCAAAAAAACAAAAAATAATTTTTTAGTTAATTAATTCATTAATTAAAAAATGTTGGACATGATAGTGTGTGCCTATAATCCTAGTGTTGGGGAGGCAGAGACAAGAGGATTCCCCAGAACCTGCTAGCTAGTTTATCTAGCCAAATCTATGAGCTCCAGGTTCAGTGAGAGATCCTGTCTCATAAAATAAAAGTGGAGAGTGATGGAAGAAAACTCCAACATCAACCTCCAGCCGCCACCCTCATACAAGTGCATGTGTACCCACACACATGTGCATGCACATACATGATGCACACACATGCACTCAACCCTCCCCCTCCCCGCATACACACAGAAAGAGAGAGAGATGTAGGGCTCAGAGAGATTAAGCAGCTTACCTAAAGTTTGCACAGGTGGTATATAGCAGCCCACCAGTCCCAGCCCACCAGTTTGAGTCCTCCCAGACTAGGAACCCATAAGTGAAGAAGTGTGTAGAACGACTCAGGTCCCAGTCACCTCACGAGTGACCCTGATTGAGAACTGCCTATCAAAACCCAGTGAAGCCCTAGATTTGTGAACAAAGAAACTAATTACTGTTATCTTAAGTGCACTTGGAAAAGCTTGTCACGCAGAAACCGACACCATGGACGCTGTCCTGCAGCTTACCAGGCACAGTTAACTCTTAGGGCAGGGATGAGGAAACAGAGCTGCATCGTTTGTTCCTCGTCCATTTATTCAGCAAACAGATATTGAGCCCTGTTGTGTGATCCAGGGTCTTGGCTAGGACTGGAGATTGAGGGGTACACAGGACAGACAAGAAAGGGAAGACAGGAAACCAGTTTAAGCCCACCTGTTGTCCTCAACAGATCTATGGCAGTTCTTTGGGCAGTCTGTTACTGCCTGTGTTGTCTTCAACCTCATGGTCAGCACTTCTCACACATGCACACTTGTCCTGAGTCAGGAGTCTAACAGGGCCACTGAGGACATTGGGCAAAGAGCATAGGTTAAGATTAGTCAGTATATCTAAACATAGCTTGTCAATATTGGTCATCTGTGCTGTTCAGGCCAAAGGGACACCAAGGCAGAAGAAGCCTAGTCACATTGCTTTTAGCACGTGGATTACCTGGCTGCCATATTAACTTCAGAGCAAGTTAAAAGTCAGGAATTTAACATAAAGCCTCTCACAGCGATATTCTCAGAAAAATTATTTGCAGGTCCTTAAGAAATATTCCCACTGTTTCCTCCCCATATTTCATTCCCATTTTTTTTTATTCTTATAGTGCATTCCCACAGTTCATTCAGATAGTTCATTCTCTCAGTCCTGTAAGGTCAGTGTGAGCAGTGTCTTTAAACATCACCATTCAAGGGCTAATGTGGCTGGAGTAGAAAGAAGAGGACAGGAAAGGAAGTCCAAGGGGTGGACAGGGGCCATCATATGGAGGCCTCTGAAGCCAAGGAGATTTCTGACTTTTCTTCTTCTTTTTTTTCTTTTTTTTTTTTTTTTTTTTGAGATGGGTCTCACTCTAGCCCAGACTGACCTAGAACTTACTCTGTGGTCCCAGGCTGGCCCCAAACTCGCAATGATCCTCCTGCCTCTGCCTCTGCCTCCCAAGTTGACTTTATTATTTTTTAAATTATTTTTTAGAGAGAGTGAGAGCGATATATAGACAGAACTGGCACACCAGGGTCTCAGCCACTGAAATCAAACTTCAGATGCTTGTGTCATCTAGTGCACATGTACAGCCTTGCACTTGTGTCACCTTGTGTGTCTGGCTTATGTGGGACCTGGAGAGTCAAACATGAGTCCTTGGGCTTTGAAGGCAAGCATCTTAACCACTAACCCATCCCTCCAACTTGCCTTTTTTTTTAATCAAAAGAAAGTACTGGAGGGTATTTTAGCAAGGTGTTGTATCAGTGAGAACATGACAGGCTTTGCTTCAGTACCAAATAAGCCCTAGTATCTCAGTGGCTTACTCTGATATGTGCTGATTTCTGGCTGCTGTACATTTGGAGGACCGCTTGTCAATGGTGACTCAGCAGCCCAGGCTGCCACTACCCTATGGCTACATCTTGTAGGTTCAAGATCACCCTGATGCCATCTACCTGGGGACAGGTAGGAGGGCAAGAGAAGATGGGAAAAGCAGATACTTACCCACCTTAGCTTGAACATAATATTTGTCTATCCATCTGTCTGTTTTGTTTACATCCCATTGGCCAGTGCTAACCATATGGCAAACCTAGCTAAAATCAAGGTTGGAAGACATAAAGCCACCCAGAGCTATGGTGGAGCATGCCAGCTGTATCTACCACATAGAGTAAGGTAATCTGGTTTATATTCTAATTGGCACTTCTGTTACTGTGTGAAAATTGAGTCGTCAGCAGTGGGAGTTCCGGCTGTGATGGGGTTCTGAAATGATCTCCCAACTCCTTCCCCCTTTTTTCATAAGTTGTTTTTTAAATTGTATTTATTTATTTGCAAGCAGAGAGAGAGAGAAAGATAGAAGAGAGGTAGACAGAGAGAGAATAGGCATGCCAGGGTCTCTAGCCACTGCAAATGAACTCCAGATGCACATGCCCTTTGTGCATCTGGCTTGCATGAGTCCTGGAGAATCAAACCTGGATCCTTTGGCTTCGCAGGCAAATGCCTTAACTGCTAAGCCATCTCTCCTTCCCCTTTTGAGTTTGTCATTCATAGCTTCACATGATCAGCCAGTTTTATCCCCTAGAACATTGTCCTTTGGCTAAATGGAGAAGTTATGCCCATTAAAAAGCCTTCTAAATGTTTATGCTTATCTCCTTTGATTAATGCTGCTCTCACTCCTGGTTACAGAAGCTGCATTTTACAGATGGTGGCAAATAGTAGGGAGATCCAAGACTCATCACAATAACAAGAAGATAAAACTAAATGTCTAACACTGCACACACTTCAGGTCCCAAGAAACAGTGCAGAGCAAATGTCAAATGAAAGATGAGTTCTGCTCTCACTTCTAGCCTAAAGAACCTTCTGCAGGATGCTGGTGGTAGATAGTGAGGAGACTCAAAACTCACCAAAGCAGAAAATAAGAGGCTGTTGTGAGCTGAACAGTAAAGAAGGCTTCTAACACGCCCTTCAAGGCTCAGGGTACACTGCAGAAGAGGGGCCAGAAGGAATGTAAGAGCCACAGGGTGGGAAGGTGCACTGTGGGGCACTGCCCTCCTGACACAAACCAGCTGGTGCAGTCATAACCCCACAGTGGTTCCCCACAAGACCTGCACTGTTGTGAGCTCATCAACATTTTAACATTGAGGACAGAGGAGGATGAAGGAATGAGACAACAGAACACAGGAGGGACAACCTTGAAAGAGGAGGGCCTTAAGTGGGGTATGGTTGGCAGAGAGAGGGATAAAAGAGGATAATGTGGGTTGGGGAGATGGCTCAGTGGATAAGATGCTTGCCTGCAAAGCCTAACAACCCGGGTTTGATTCCCCAGTACCCACATAAAGCCAGATGATGCACAAAGAGATGCATGCATCTGGAGTTTGTTTGCAGTGACTAGAGGCCTTGGCAAGATCATTTTCTCTCTCTCTCTCTCCCTTCCTTCCCTCCCTCCATCCCTCTCCCTCTATTTGATATCTCTCTCTGCTTGCAAATAAATAAATAAAAACAGTTTTTTTTTTTAAAAAAGAGAATAACGTAACAGGAACATGACCAAATTCCAGAAGGTCAGATATTAGTTTCCAACCATTTTTAACATTTTTATTTATTTATTTATTTGAGAGAGCATGAGAGAGAAAGACACAGAGTGAGAGCGAGAATGGGTGTGCCATGGCCTCCAGCCACTGCAAATGAATTCCAGATGCGTGCGCCACCTTGTGCATCCAGCTTACGTGGGTCATGGGGAATCGAACCGAGGTCCTTTGGCTTTGCAGGCAAATGTCCTAACCACTAAGCCATCTCTCCAGCCCATCCAATCATTTTTTAAAATCAAATACTGGAAATTGTATCCTAAGGTGATGCTCATATCAATGCTAGAGTAAAGAGTTTCAGCTACAAGTGGTGGCACATGCCTTTAAAAAGAGTTTCAAACCCTGGCATTAGGGAGACTCTAAGTTCTATACCTTTGGATTCATGGGCTGGTAAACTCTAGAAATGATTTAGAAATCAATAACGCTTACAAAAAACTCCAGCAGAGCAAGATGAGTCTGTCTCATAAAACATGGATACCATCACCACTATTCCACGAAATAAAGAGCATCTTAATATTTATAAGTTGGAAGGAAACAATAATACTATAAAAACATGCTATTTCATAGAAAAAATGATATGTTGACATATAGCACACGCATGCTTCACACACGTAGCTAGCTCCATTAGCTAGCTATGAATAGACACTTCCTAGAGTTTCTCATGAGAGCCTTTATCGTCATCAGAGAGGTGCACCTGGGCTATGACCCACCACAGAGCTGCATGGAGTTGCTGGTAGGAAGTAAACACATTTCATTCAAAGAATCACCCTCAACACTTCCAGCGTGGGTGCACATTTAAAATCGGTTCTTATTTGTTTACTGTGGTATCCTAATGTGCGTACTTTGTCCCTCACAGTTAAAAGCCACATAGCCATCTTCTTTTAAAAACTTCTTACCTGTTTGAAGGATGTTTGTCCTTAGGGGACCTACGTTAATCTGCTTTCTGTTTCTATAACAAAACACCCGATACTTGATAATTAAAAGGAATCAAGTCTGCTTGGTCTGCGAAGTCCAACAGCATAGTTCTGGGGATAATCTCTTGCTGCTTCAAGCCGTAATGGAAGGTAGAATGTCAGGTGGGCATGTGGGAGAAAGGAAACAACAGTGGGTCCTTGCTTTAGAGCAGCACGCTCTTGCAGTGATGAACCTGGTCCCATGAGAACACCCACCTCCCAACGTCACCACAGTGACACTTAAATATCAATATGAGTTTTGGTAGGGACAAACTCCACTGTGGTTCCTAATGGGAATTTTGCATGCACCATTTAGTTTAGGTTTTAGGCCCAGACATTCCAAACATTCCCTCACATCCAGAAGATACTGCATTTTCATGTGACATCGTAGGATACAGGCAGAAATGCAGTTCTTTTTATACAATACCACATGATCATGGTCCCCATATTCCTCATTTCCCATCTGCATTTCCCGTCTTGCTCACGAGCACTGGTCTGGGAACTGTTCCTTGGAGGCGACAACAGCAGTAACAACCACAGAAAGCTGGACACACGGGGTTAGGAACAAGCATACTGAGAGCCACGGGTGTTCAAATAGAAGATGATGGGAGGTGTTGGATGCAGGAAGAGCATCTCAGGCTGGATGACTGGTGACAACCAACAGAGGGACCTGCAGGGTGAACTACCCACCAGGGAAACTGACAAGAAATTCAAAGTCTACCTGGTTTTTCCATCCTTACCTCACCTCACCCAACCCCAGTACCCTCTGCCCTGCAGCCAGGCTGAACTTTTTTGGCATTCAGTTAAGAGCTCTTTCTCTTATTTTTGAGTCTGTTTACACAACCCTTCCTACCTAAAGCTTCCCTCATCCTGAGTTCCAATCCTATCAGCGTTTGCCTAGCCATCTCTTAAGAATCTTTCAAATGTGGGCTGGAAAACCTTGGATGGATTCACCAGGACCCACATAAGCCAGATGCACAAGGTGGCACATGCCCCTGGAGTTTGTTTGCAGTGGCTGGAAGCCCTGGCGTGCCCATTCTCTCTCTCTCTCTCTCTCTTTCTCTCCCTCTTTCCCTTTTTCAAATAAATAAATAAAAATAACATATTAAAAAAAGAATCTTTCAAATGTTACTTGTTCTGCTTTCCTTCTCACAGCTAAAAATAGTCTGGGCACTCAAAAGGCAGTCTTCTTTTCTGCCCTAGTGTTTTGAGGCTGGCACACTGGATATGAGGTGTCAGTTTAGAGAAAAAAAAAAATAGGAGGCAAAGATGGCTCTTTGTTCTTGGCTGAACAACTGAAGAGAGAGCTTTCAATAGATCAGCTGGGAAGACCAAGGGAGGAGGAAGTTCAGAAGGGATCATGAGAAACAGAAGTCCAGATGTGTTGCCTTCAGGATGGCCATCAGACATTCAGATAGGTGTGACAGGTGAGATACTGTATATAAAAGTGTGGTGGTCATAAAGGAGGACCAGGCTGGGGACATTTAGAAGCCATCAGTATGATGCTTAATTTTTTTTTAATTTTATTTATTTGAAAGGAGAGAGAGAGAGAGAAAGGAGACAGAGAGAGAATGGGCAGGTCAGGGCCTCTAGCCACTGCAAACAAACTCCAGACACGTGTGCCCCCTTGTGCATCTGGCTTGCATGGGTCCTGGGGAATCAAACCTGGGTCCTTTGGCTTCACAGGCAAATGCCTTAACTGCTAAGCAATCTCTCCAGCCCCCATGATGCTTAATTTTAAACCATTTTCTTTTGAATGAGATCGTGTGGGCTTTGGATCTTAGGAGCACTGAGTGTGGGATCCTTTCAGCTGGCTCACCAATCTTACCTTATTCTTTCCCTTTCAGATGTGTCCTTTCTTAGCAGACCAGGAGCCCTGTCACCCTGACACTGTTCAAATGTGCACAGTGTTCCTATCGGCCCACCTGAGAGCTTGTCTTATTCCTCAAGAACAAGGTTGTACATCCTTTCCTATAGCTTCTTCCTGGAAGGATGAATATTTCTGTTCTCACTGTTCTTACAGCCCCTTGACATATGTTGCTACCTTTGGAAAATTACTTCTCACTCTACTACATTGCCTGTGCCCTTGATAAATACTTTAAGATATTGTCCATTGTGCTTTTTCTTAGAAAGTCCTTCTAGCAGGGTGCTTTCTTACAAGGCCTGTTGGCCTGGGTTTGATTCCCTAGCACCCACTCAAAGCCAGATACAAAGTGCTTCATGTATGGCCATGAACCTCTCTCTCTCTCTCTCTCTCTCACACACACACACACACACACACACTGCTGGCTTGGGGCTGCCTGGACCCTGCCACCTTGCTGTGGAAGCAGGCCCCTTGCTCTGCCTTCCTGATTGAATGTCTCCTGGGCCCCCAACTCCCAGATCCCTTGCTCTAAAGGGTGAGCACACAGAGTGAGTGAGCAGGCCAGAACTCCCAGGTTTGTTCCCCATCTCCCAGTTCTTTGGTCCAGGACCCCTGCTGCTGCCTTGGGGTTGCCTGGTCCCTGTGTGTAGGCTGTGGAGCAAGCCTTTCGCTCAGGTTTCCTGATTGACTGGCCACTGGGTACCCAAATTCCTATTCTCCTGAGACACTGAAGGAGCTGCCCTCTTGCCCCTGGCTCTGCAGCTTCCTGGATCCTGGTTCCCAAACCCCTGATTCCCGTGTGCTGAAGAGTGTGAATGAGTGGAGTGAGTAGGCCAGAGCTCCCAGTTACCCAGGTACCTTTGATGTACTTGCTATCTCCACAATCTGCACATCTGCAGTTATTACCCCATCCTTCGCCAGTCTAGTTCACATTTAAAACAGAACACTCACTGAAGATCCTACAAGGACAAATACATGCTTTCCTCTCAATAAAATAAAACATTTCCTCAAGATGGGTAGAGCACAATGCAAAAAAAAGAAAAAGAAAAAAAAAAACCTGAGAGATCTCCACTAGTCACACAATTAAAGCCTCCAATAAAATCATACAGAAATCAACAGAAATTGAATCCCAAAATAAAATACAACAAACTACATGACCATGATCAAAAGAATTACTGAACTAGAAGCAAGCCATCAAAAAACCAACAACTGCATAAATGAAATTGAGCAGAATCATCTCTTAGAGCACTCAGCTTTTGTCATCAGGCTTAACTTAATTGACGAAAACCACAAAAGCCTCAAAAGAGATATAAATGAATTGAAGGTGAGTCAACAAATGGAAGATCCCAATAACCATCTGTGGTGGTTTGAAGAGAATAGATGGCCCCCAATAGTAGTTGCATCTGCAGCCACCTGGCTGGAGGCAGTGTCAGTGGGTGGATCTTAAGGTGTGATGGTGGGTTTCAGATTTCAATCAAAAGATATGCAAAGTGTGCCTAGCTGGAGTTCCTGAAGTCTGCTGTGGCTTTTGGCTTTTGGCTGGTGCTTCTCTCTCTCTGCTTGGACCTGTGAAGGCAGGCCAGCTTCTTCTGCCATTTATGGAACTTCCCCTGGATCTGTAAGCTTCAATAAATATCCCTTCCTCCATAACTGTGCCTGGTCTGGAAGTTCATCTCAGTGAACCCGAAGCTGTCTGCTACACCATCTGATTAAGTTTCATGAAGACTTGATCAAATGCAAGAATGAATATCAAGAAGCATCAAGAAAATCAGACCTTGAACTGAAATTGTACCTCAAAAAAGAGATGGACATGATGTAAAATAATACAACAGAAAATAAAAATCAACTAGAGCTTTTTAAAACTTCTAGAAACCCTCAGTAACAGAGTACTCATGTGGAAAAGATAACCTCTAAGCTAGAAGACAAGACAGAAGAAATTGATTGGGAGGCCAAAAAACATTACTAAGTTCAAAAAATCATGCAAACAGAATACAAGGGAACTGTGGGATACCCCAAGATGACCAAACATCTGGATCACAGGTATACCAGAAGGAGGGGAAACCTAGGCCAGAGGCATAGAGAATATATTCAACAAAATTATTGAACAAAATTTCTTAATCTCTCAAAAGAGAGGCCCATCCAGATACAAGAACCTCACAGAACACCAAACAGACAAGACCAAAGAAGAAATTCTCCAAGGCACATCACTGTTAAAACTCTTAATGAAAACGACAGAGTGCTAAAAGCAGCAAGACAGAAACAACTCACTACAAGGCAATCCCATCAGAATTACCTCAGATTTATGAATGGAAACCCTTAAAGCCAGAAGGGCCTAGAATGGAACACTTCAAAGTCTAAAAATACTGTGGCTTCCAACCCAAGCTACTGTACCCAGTAAAAGTGTCCCTCATAATAGATGGTGAAAGGAAAACTTTCCATGGAAAAAGTCACCACTATGATTACATGAACACCAAGCTAAACCTACAGAGAATGCTTCAGGGAATACACCACACAGAAGAGTCAAACAACCAATCTCAAGAGCCTATACGAAGAAGATCACAATAACCAAAACTAGACCAGGCTCAAAGAAGTACAAAGTCCAAGAAAGCACCAGACCCCTTAAAGCAGCCCATCATGACAGGAATTAAATCAAACCTCACAGATATGAACTTAAATATTAACAGTCTTAACTCACCAATCAAAAGGCACAAGTTAACAAGATGAATCACAAAAATGGACCCTTCTGATGTCTTCAAGAAACCCACCTCATCACTAAAGACAGACAAGTCCTCAGGGTGAAAGGATGGAAAGTGATATTCAAAGAAAATGGAAATAAGAAAGAAGTAGGAGGATCACCATGAGTTCGAGGCCACTCTGAGACTACAGAGTGAATTCCATGTCAGCCTGGGCTACAGCAAGACCCTACCTCAAAGAAACAAAGAAAAAATACAACACCACTTCATGTTCAAAATGCTGGACAGAATAGGCATGGAGGGTGTGTATCTAAATACAACTAAGGCTGTATATAAATCACCTAAAGCCCAAATAATACTTAATGGGAAAAGACTCAAGGAGTTCCCATGGAGCTTGGTAGCAAGACAGGGTGCCCACTCTCACTACTGCTCTTCAACATAGTACTAGAAGTCCTAGCCCAAGCAATAAGACAGGAGAAAGAGATAAAAGAGATACAAATTGGAAAGGAAGAAGTCAAGTTAGCCCTATTTGCAGATGACATGATCCTATACATAGGTGACCTAAAAGTCTCCATCTCAAAACTTCTAAAGGTGATTAATTCCTTCAGTAAAGTGGCAGGATACAGAAGCAACATACAAAATCAGTAGCCTTTCTATATGTAAAGGACAGATACACAGAGAAAAAAAAAAAAAACAGCAAGGCTGTCCCATTTTCAATAGCAACAAAAAAGTTAAATACCTTGGAATAACACTAACCAAGGATGTGAAAGTACTATATAATGAAAACATTAAAAAAGCTCAAGAAAGAAATCAATGAGGATTTTAGAAAATGGAAAGGCCTCCCATGCTCTTGGGTAGGTAGAATTAATATTGTGAAAATGGCAATTCTACAAAAAGCAATATACGGACTTAATGCGATACCAATAAAAATACCAGCATTATTCTTCATAGAGATAGAAAAAAGGATCTCAAAATCATATGGAATGGCAGCAGGCCTCGGATATCCAAGCATATCCTCAGCAAAAGAAACACCTCTGGAGGTATCATCATACCTTATCTAAAGCTATGTTACAAGCCCATAGTAACAAAAGCAGCATGGTAATTCATAAAACCAGAAATATAGACCAACAGAACAGAACTGAAGACCTGAACCTTAGGTCAAGTAACTACAGCTACTCGATCTTTGACGAAGGTGACAATAACATAGACTGGAGAAAAGACAATATCTTTAACAAATGGTGCTGGACAAATTGGATATACACATGTAGAAAGATGAAACTAGACCCACTCATCTCACCATATAAAAATCAAGTCCAAATGGATTAAAGACCTCAATATAAGACCTGAAACTCATCAACTACTGAAAGAAAAAATAGGAGTCATGCTCCATGATATAGGGCCAAGAAAAGACTTCCTGAACGAAACCTCAGTAACCCAGGAAATTAAACAATCACTCATACAACGGGATCTCATGGAGCTAAAAAGCTTTTTCACAGACAAACATACCATAAGCAGAGCCAATGGGCTACTCACTAATTGGGAGAAAAATCTTCACCAGCTATGACACTAACAGAAACCTCATACTTAGAATCTACAAAGACCTCAAAAAACTAAATAATAAAAAAATCAAACAACCCACTCCAAAAATGGAGCAGAGAACTTAATAGGGGTTCTCAGAGGAGAAAATACAAATAGCTAACACACACTTAAGAAAATGTTCAACAGCCCTAACCATTAGGGGAATGCAAATTAAAACAACTATGAGATTCCACCTTACTTCAGTAAGGATGGCAATCATTAAAAAATCAAACAATTGAGCCAGGTGTGGTAGCGCACGCCTTTAATCCTAGCACTTGGGAGGCAGAGGTAGGAGGATCTCCATGAGTTCGAGGCCACCCTGAGACTCCATAGTGAATTCCAGGTCAGCCTGGACTAGAGTGAGACCTTGCCTCGAAAAACAAAAACAAACAAACAAACAAACAAAAAAATCAAACAACTAATGTTGGTGAAGAGGTGGGGAAAGAGGAACTCTCATCCACTATCTGTGGGAATCTTAATGATCACTTTGGAAATCAATATGGAGATTCCTCAAAAGGATGAATAGAGAGCTACCAACAGACCCAGTTATTCCCTTACCAGGCATTTACCCTAAATGCTCCTTGCTTCACTACAGAGACATTTGCTCAACCATGTTTATAGCTGCTCAATTCATAATAGCTAAGAACTGGAATCAACCCAGGTACCCATCATTGGATGAATGGATATCAAGTTGTGGTACATTTACACAATGGAATTCTACTCAGCAGTAAAAAAAAAAAAATGATAGAAGGAAATTTGTAGAAAAATGGACAGAGTTGGAACAGATCATACTCAGCAAACTCACACCATCACAGAAAGACAAATGCTACAAGGTCTCACTTATCTGCAGGTCCCTAACCTGGACCCAGCTTGAGCTGCTGACATACCTGATAGGCAACTCACAGTGCAGACAATAGAGATAGAAGAGTTTGGGGGGAGGGGAAAGTGAGGGTGGAGAAAAACAAACAAAAAACTAAATCCAAAATGAACTGGTGCCATAGAAACCTTTATCCTTGGAGGTAGACTAAAAGATATAACCCTCAACAGGAGTAAGGGGAGAAGGTGGGATATAGCCTAATCTGAAAAAACTTTTTTTTGTCCCTGGCCTGTAACTCACAGTACCAAAATAGGTTTCTACCCACAATGAGCTATTGATCAGAGAGACCTACAAGGTCCCCAAAACAAGACATGTTTCTGTTTAAGCACTTGATTACCTGCCTGAGGCAAAAGGTAAGACCCTATTGATAAAGACACCATATGCTGCTGAGACAGAGCATGGCATCCAGAAGAGAGCCAGTCTTCAGACAATTAGCCCAAATAGTGCTGGAAAGCCCTACATGAGCTAATGAGCGAAAGTGGCCAACAACGGTCTGAGCAACCAGAGGTCTAAGCTACTCAGAAAGAAAGACTCTGACAAGATATACACACCAGTACAATAGTGGCACACAGCTTTATGATTGGCTAAGAGATCCACTCAGTATAAAGTAAACCATATCTGGAATTGGGAGCCAGATCAGAATCCTATGGAGACAAAGATTATGTTCTCCAGTGTTAAGCTCTCACTAGTCTTTGGCTAAAAGAGGGGTTATATACATCAAATTCTCCCTAAATTAATAATGCTTATCCCATTTAAACTATGCTGACTTTGTTCTCCATTGGACAACCTGTTCTTTAACAGAAGGCAGGGAGACCCAAGGTGATAAACTATCCCTCGTGCTTCAGCCAAGCCACAGCTGAAATCACAGAGGAATTGGGAAGAAGAGCAAGAGTGCTGCTTCCATGCTGAACCTGATAATCAGCACCAGGGTGAAGGAGACAGACCCTGAGGACACGCAACACCTACTAAATCAGAGATCCAGAGGCTCATAAGAGCTTATCACTGAAGTAGACTTAAAACTCACCCACCATGCTCAGGGAATTTTACAGAAGAGGGGGAGGAAAGATTGTAAGAGCCACAGGTTGAGACATCATGCCCAGAGGCATTCCCTTCCTCCTCTCCCCCCCAAAAAAACTGACTGGTGCTCCCACAATTCATAGCCCACAACACCATGGAGAATACCTGTAACCCCACTGAGGAGGGTCCCCAGTGGAATGGGGGCAGGGATGAGGGCAAAGAGGGTACCAACACATGATGTATCCATATGAAATATAATAATAATAATAATAATGAAAGAAGTAAACAGCAAAAGCAAAGGGTTAGTTTTTGGCTCGGAGATTTCAAATTATCCTACTAAAATCCATGGCACCCAGTGAATATGACAAACCACAAACTAAGAGAAAATATTTGTAAAAGATGTATCTGAGGGCCAGGGAGGCAGGTTCAATGGGTAAAAGGCTTGCTATGCAAGCATGAGGATCTGAGTTCAAATCCCCGCATCCACATAAAAGTAAGGTACGGTATTGTGCACCTATAATCCCAGTGCTGGAGAGGCAGAGATAGAAGGATCCCCAAGACTTGCTGGCCAACTTGTCTAGCCAAACAGGGTGAGCTCCAGGCTCTGTGAGAAACCTGTCTCAAAGAATGAGGTTGAGTGTGACTAAGGAAGACACCTGACTTCAACCTCTAGCCGCCACTCATGATCAAACATATATGAGTATACACCTTCCCATATACAAACTTGCACGCATGCTCCCCCCAAAGGGAGGTATTTGAGATAGGGACTATTATCTAGAATATACCAAAAACTAGAGACACAAAATAAGAAAACAAACAATCCAAGTTAACAACAACAACAAAAAAAAAGAAAGAATCAAAGACCTTAACAGACACTTCACCAAAGAACATATAAAGATGGCACATAAGTATTGGAAAAGACACCGCATGTCAAATGCCTACAGAGAAGTGCTATTGAAATGACACCAAGGATGGGGGAGATGGCTCAGTAGTTAAGGCACTTGCTTGCAAAGGCCTAACAACCCAAGTTCAATTCCCCAGTACCCACATAAAGCCAGATGCACAAAGTGGCACATGCATCTGGAAGTCGTTTACAGCAGCAAGAGACCCTGGTGTGCCCATTCTTTCTCTCTCACTCAAATAAATAAATAAAATAAAATATTTTTTTAAGCTGGGTGTGGTGGCACATGCCTTTAGTCCCAGCACTTGGGAGGCAGAGGTAGGAGGATCGCTGTGAGTTCAAGGCCAGCGTGAGACTACATAGTGAATTCCAGGTCAGCCTGGGCTAGAGCAAGACCCCACCTCAAAGATCCAAAAAAAAAATAATAATAATAATAATTTAAAAAAAAAAACATTGAAATTTCACTACCAACCTACTTGCCTGGCCAAAACCTGAAACACCACCACCAAATGTCGCAAGAAAGCGGAGCAACAGGACAAGTCTCTCACTGTGTTGGGAATGCAACATGGTACAGCCACTTCGGGAGACAGGCAGTTTGTCACAAAACTCAGCACACTCTTCACCTGCAAGCTGCTTGTTGCAGTTCTCTTCTCATTGCTGGCTCCAATCACATGACCCAAAGGCGCTTGTGAGAGGAACGGGCTCATCTTGCTTACAGACTCCAAGGGAAACCCCATAGTGGCAGGGGACCACATGGCATGAGTAGAGGCTGGACGTCACCTCTGCCACAGCAGATGGACAACAGCAGCAGAACAGTGTGTCAACTAACACTGGCGAGCTAAGGGTTAATAAGCCATCAAGGTCCACTCCCACTGGCACACCTCCTCCAACAAAGCTCCGCCTCCCAAATTGCCATGGGCTGGGAGCTAAGTATTCAAAACACAGCAGTTTATGGTAGACAACATACCACTGTTACGTTCTTTGGCATTTAACCAAAGGAGATGAAAACGTATGCTCACAAGATATCCTATACACAGAGGTGTATAGCCACTGCATTCGTTATGGCCACATCTTGAAAGCAACCAGATTTCCGTCAGTGGATGGATGGATAAATCACCCATGGTATATTCATTTTTTTTAATTTTTTTGTTTTATCTTTATTTATTTATTTGACAGTGAGAGCGAGAGAGGGAGAGAGAGAGAGAGAGAGGAAGAGAGAGAGGAAGAGAGAGAGAATGGGCGCGCAGGGCTTCCAGCCACTGCAAACGAACTCCAGACGTGTGCGCCCCCTTGTGCATCTGGCTAACGTGAGTCCTGGGGAATCGAGCCTCGAACCTGGGGTCCTTAGGCTTCACAGGCAAGCACTTAACTGCTAAGCCATCTCTCCAGCCCCCATGGTATATTCAAACAATGAATATTATTCAAGGCTTAAAAAGGCACTGTCAAGCGTTTACCATTGTTTTATGTAAAATAGACTTCCAAACTCCTTTCCTGTAGCTGTCTGAAATGAACAGGAACTCAAGACTACCTATAGTTTCCCCACTGTGCCACAGTGCAATAGATCTTCTTGTTCCTTTCTGACTGTAAGTTAGCATCTGTTATCCAACCTTTCCCAGCCCTCCGTCTACCCTTCATGAATGTCGTGCTTGACGGGGGTCAGGATTTTAGCTAAACCTTCTAATAAGGTTGGAACAAGAAAGTCATTAGAAAAAAAATGTTAACTCTCTCACGTACTATGGCTGGTGTGGAATGCTGGTGACCTGCTCCATCACTCTCCCACATCCTTGTTTTTAATTAAAATTTTTGTTTATTTTTATTTATTTATGTGAGAGTGACAGAGAGAGAGAGGGAGGGAGAGAATGGGTGCATCAGGGCTTTCAGCCACTACAAACAAACTCCAGATGCATGTACCACATTGTGAAACTGGCTTAGGTGGTTGAGCCTTGAACCAGGGTCCTTAGGCTTCACAGGTGAGCGCTTAACCACTAAGTCATCTCTCCAGCCCTCTCCCATCATTCTTTTTTGATCCTGAGTCTCTTACTGATCTTGGAGCTTGCTGTTGGGTTTTCTTTTTTAAAGGTTTAGCAATTGATCCTTGGGTCTCGTCTTCCCTACAGGACTAGGGTTACAAATGTGTGTGCCATGCCTAGCTGTTTATGTGGGTCATGGGGATCCAACTTAGTTGGTCTCTTAGGCCTCCTCAGACCCTCATGCTTGCATAGGAAGTGCTCTTAACTGCTGAACCATCTCTCTGGCCCCAGTTTGCTTATTTTAAAAAGGAAGGCGGTGGCTGGAGAGATGGCTAAGTGGTTACGGTGCTTGCTTGCAAAAACTAACAACCTGAGTTAGATTCCCAAATAAAGCCAGATGCACAAAGTGGTGCATGCGTCTGGAATTTGTTTGCAGTGGTTAGAGGCCCTGGTGCACCTGTTCTCTCTCCGTCTGTATCTCTCTGCTTGCAAATAAAGAAATAAAATACTAAAAAGAAAAGTGGTTTGAAAGACGGTTCAGAGATTAAAGGTGCTTGCTTGCCAAGCCTGCCAGTACCCACACAAAGCCAAATGCACAAAGTGGCATATGCATATGGAGTTTGTTTGCAGTGGCAAGAGGCTCTGGTGTGTCCTCTCTCTCTCTCTCTCTCTCTCTCTTTCTCTTAAGTAAATAAAAACATTTTTAAAAATAATAAAAAGAAAGAAAGGTGCCATTAAGCCATGAAAAAGCACAGAAGACCCTTAAGTGCATCTTACTAAGTGAGAGGAGTCAAAACTGGAAATACTCTATACTCTATACTGTATGATTTCAACAAAATGACATCTTGGGGAAGGTAAAACAACAACAACAACAAAAAAGAAAAACACAGTGGTTTGCCAGAAACGGGGGAGGCAGGGATGACTAGGTGTAACACAGGGTTTCAGCACAGTGAAACAACATGTTGTCGTGTTATCATGACACATGTCATCATATATCTGCCCAAATACATGGGATGCATGACACCAGGAACAAAGCCTAAGATACACTATAGACTTGTGATGATGATGGTGTGTCAAGATGGGCTCATCACTTACAACAAGGTGTACAACTCTGGCAGGGAACATTGAGAGTGGAGGAAGCTGCTTGTGTCACCTGGGGCAAGGAGCATGTCAGAAGTCTCCATACTTGTGTCCCACTTTGCCATGAACTTAAAATTGCTCTAAAAGGCTGGAGAGGTAGCTTAGCAGTTAAGGCACTTGCCTGCAAAGCCTAAGGGCCTAAGTTCAACTCTGCAGGAACTACATAAGCCGCACATGGTGGCACATGCATCTGGAGTTCATTTTCAGTGGCTAGAGGCCCTGGCATACCCATCCCCCCCCAGACCTCTCAATAAATAAATAAAATATTTTTTAAATTGCTCTAAAAAAAATAGTCTTGGGCTGGGTGTGGTGGTGCATGCCTTTAATCCCATCACTCAGGAGGCAGAGGTAGGAGGATCATTGTGAGTTCGAGGCCAGCCTGAGACTACATAGTGAGTTCCACATCAGCCTGGGCAAGAGTGAGACCCTACCTTGAAAAACAAAGAAATATAAATAAATAAAGTCTCGGGCTGGAGAGCTGGCTCAGCAGTTAAAGCCTCTTGCAAAGCTCGACGGCTTGGGTTTGATTTCCTAGTAACCACGTAAAGCCAGATGCACAAAGTGGCAGGTGCATCTGGAGTTCCTTTGTAGTGGCTAGAAGCCCTGGGGTGCCCATTCTCTTTGCTTCTGTTTCTCTTTCTCTAGCTCTCCTTGCAAATATATAAATAAACATAATTTTTTTCAAAGTCTTGGCATGCACATGTGCATACATGAGGGTCTCACTCTAGCTCAGGCTGACCTGGAATTCACTATGTAGTCTCAGGGTGGCCTCGAACTGACGGTGATCCTCCTACCTCTGCCTCCTAAATTCTGGGATTAAAGATGTGCGCCACCATGCCCGGCTCTGACAATATACTTTTGACTCTGGTGTGTGCACATGCAAGCCGCAACATGCTTGTGGAGGTCAGAAGACCACTTTGGGGTGTGCGATCTCACCTTCTACCTTGTTTGAGACTGAGTCTTGTAGTCATGCCACTGAGAACACTAGATTATGTGGCCCACGAACTTTTGGACTCTTGACTCCACCTCTCAAGGCCATAGGTGTGTTGAGATTATAGACGTACACACTATTTGAGTCTGGCCTTTATGCAGGTTCTGAGGATCCAAACTCCAGTTGTCAGGCTTGCATAGGAAGAGCTTTTAAGTCCTGTGCTATTTCTCCATCCCTGCTTTTGATTTGCTTGAGCCAGTTTCTTCAAAGAGATATGGTTGTTCGAAGTCTTCGAATTGTTGGGCCTAGTGTCTGAAGCTCATGGGAGTGAATATGTGTAGTTGGAGCAGTTATCCACTCACCACAGACACAAAAACAGAGAGGAGATAGAAGGAAGGATGGGAGGGAGAGGGAGAAGGATTGAAGGAAGAAGAGAGAGGGCTGGGAAGGAGGGAAGGAAGAAGGGAGAAAGAGATAGGAAGATTAACTTCCTGGGATGGGTAAGAATGTGAGGAAGGTTTCCAAGGGTAGGACCCCAGGGCTTGGACATAAATAGTGGGACTGGGTAGGATGGAGATGCTACAGCATGCTCCCAAAATCTGACAACCATTTGGGGGGGGCGGGCAGTAGTAGAGCAGATAAGCAAACACAGTCATAACACACCCTGAGCCTAGACATGGCTGGACTTGCCCAGAGTGACATATTTCTCATGTAACACATCCTACCACAGGACAAACTGGAGTCTTTTGACACTGACAGCCTTGATTGGCCCAGAGTGGTCACCTGATCATAGATGAGCCAATCAGAATATTTTTCTAGGATTTTTTTTTTTTTAAGGGAACCTGGGGGTGGGTGTAGGGGAGGGGAGGGAACCTGGGCCAATTCTTATATAGTGGTAGAAGCAACATGAAGCTTGTAAGCCATCAGCATTCAGTGTCTGCCACGTGGAGAGAGAGAGAGAGAGAGAGAGAGAGACCAGTGAGAATGACACATGCAGGGCACAGAATGATCCACAGTAAAGCGTACCATGTAAAGATTGCGGCGTAGTTTTTCTTAAATACATCGCTGGAGCAGCTCTCTGAGGAAAAGTTTCTCCAGATTAGGGAGAGTGTCAAAACACAGTTTGGACCTGTCATTCTGTAGAGCTTCTATGTGATAAAAGCAGCCTGTGTGTGCTCATGGCTTCTTATATACAACAGCACTGTCTGTGTGGGGGGTGGGGGGTGGGGGGGGAATCCTCTGTTTATTTCTTCATTCCCAACTCTTATGAAAGAGTTCCAGCCACATTCACACACCTGTCCCACAAACATGCTAACACCACCTGTTTGCCTTCTGGCTGCCGTCTGAGAACACTGACCCCATCAGAAACCATGCTGTGGGGCTGGAGAGGTGGCTTGGCGGTTAAGCGCTTGCCTGTGAAGCCTAAGGACCCCGGTTCGAGGCTCGATTTCCCAGGACCCACGTTAGCCAGATGCACAAGGGGGCACACGCATCTAGAGTTCGTGTGCAGTGGCTGGAGGCCCTGGCGCGCCCATTCTCTCTCTCTCTCTCTCTGCCTCTTTCTCTCTGTCTGTCGCTCTCAAATAAATAAAAATAAAAAATAAAAAAAGAAGCCATGCTGTGCAGAGCAGGGGAAAGTTCTGGTCAGCCAGCGCGACTGGTAACTGATGAAATTTTGCCTCTGCTCTCTTTCTCAAGGCAGAACCAATCCATTCTAGTCCCAACGGATCGATACCATCAAACGGCCCCAGGAGGGATGATGTATTTATTAATTGAGAACGTCTCTGAAGCCAAAGAGGGAGAATGTGGGGACCTCAGATTCAAGGAATTACCAAGTCATCCTTCACGCGTGTGAGTGAAGCCCTTAGCATGAAGACCTGTTCTGACTTCACCCACCTCTGTTACAAAAGGTACTTTTTATGACATTGGGCAATCACAGGGATCTTATCATGTCTTAAATATACTGACATTGTTGCCCACTGACTATAAGCGTGTTTACTATTAAAGTTTGTAGTCTTACTTGCTTTATTCTCTGATAATTGAGCAATGATTTTATTTTATTTTTATTTGCAAGCAGAGAGAGAAATGAATGCACCAGGCTCTTATGCCACTGCAACCAAACTCCAGATTCCACGTGCCGTTCTGTGCATCTGGCTTTACTTGGGTACTTGAGAATAGAACCCAGGCCACCAAAGCCTTGCAATCAAGTGCCGTTAACTGCTGAGTCATCTCTTCATCCCTGTACAATGATTTTAAAAATAAATGGCCTGACAGTGGGCTGGGGAGATGGCTCAGTGTAAGTAAGGCGCCTGTTGCACAAGTGTGAGGAACTGAGTTTGGATCCCCAGAACTCACAGAAAGCTGGATGCAGTAGCACATATCTATTATCACAGCACTCCTATGGTGAAAAGGACATGCAGACAGAAAATCCCCAGAAGTTCATGGGCAAGCTCTCCCATGTACACAGTAGGAGACAACAAAAAGACCTGTCTCAAACAAGGTGGAAGGTGAGGACTGACTTTTACTGTTGGTCCTCTGACACCACACGTGCACATCTACACACACACACACACACACACACGGCCTGGCAATATGGCTAGGCACAGGAAGTGCCCATGATTGACAAAGTTTACTTCCCAGACTTCCTTGCAGTTGAGTTGCCATGTTACCATTTCCTGGCCACTGCAATCTTTGGCATGTCTGCTGGGGATTTTTGGGGAACGCTTTGCTCCTGGTCTCCTGCTTTTCAAAAGGAGACCATGACATCTGAAGCTGGGAGGAGCAATCCTGTGTTCACGAGGCAACAAGCATGAGGGTTGAAGAGCAATCTGAGGGTGTGGCAAGTAAGGGAATGACGGGTGTTCTCAATGGCTTCATTGACTCATAGCAAAGAGATAAGATTTGTGCTGGTCATTGAAATACATGCCCAATGTTCAAGCTATTGTTGGTTAGGTTTTCTTCTATTTGCATCTGCATTCCTAAGTGAGATGTATGTCCTAAAATGGAAAAAGATAGTTTCTGTGTGAACCATCCCCAAGACATAGCCACTGTTAAAAGCCAATGTTTGAGCTAAGTATTTCAAACACTTATGCATACCAGAATACTTATAAATAAATGCAAGTACATATAAAATTGATGGAGTCATATAACAAATGCATTCGCGTACTTGCTTTGTAGAAAAATTTTTGTGTTGACAGTTTTCACACACGTACATAGTGTATTTGATCACAATCCCCTCCCTTTACCTTCTTCTGCCTCTCTCTCCATCCCCCTTTCACTGAATCCCTTCTTTCTAACTAGTCAGTCTTTTAATTTGAAGTCTATTTTGTGTGTGTGTGTGGGGGGTGGGTGTTGCCCTTCTCCATCATCCATGATGGAATGTTGATGGGTCCAAATTTGTACAGGTAACAACAATCACCACAAGGTCATGAATGCCATGGCCTCTTCATGTCCAGAAGGCAGTACTCCTCTCTGTGCTCTGGCTTTACATTCTTCCCACCCCACCCTGCTTTCCCAATATCCCCTGAGCCTTGAAGAGCATGGTAAACATGTCTCAATTAGTGCTGAGCACTCAACATCACTTATTCTCAGTGCCTTGATGAGCTCTGAGTCTTCCCAGTAATGATCACCAACTGCAAAAAGGAGCTTCTTTGACCAAAGGTGAGAGCAGAACTAATATTGCAACTGGACTGCTTGTTTATTTAATAAAATGCCATGGTATATTTCTGTCACTACAGTTCTTTTCAAGTGACTCTGTCTTCTACTGCTAGGCGTTTAGAGTATGCCCTCATATGTTTTCAACATAAGCAATGCTGAAGTAATTATCCTTGATCATACATTGGTGTGCACTTACTTGTCAGATTATTTACTTTGGGTAAAATGTGGGCATAAGCAAAGGCTGCATACATATTAAATGTTTGACATCTCTCATATTTATGCTTCACAGACCAAACAGATCTACACTCTGGTTGAGGTGGAGGTTTTGGTCTGGAAGGGAGACTGACAGTTGAACAGGCAAACCAATAGTGGATGGTTGTAAATTGTGATGAGCGATAAACAGGAAATGGACTAATGCAGCAGGGAAATAGGGACCTATTTAGATAGATGACCAGTGATGGCCTCCAGGGAGTTTCAGGGAACCTGAGAGATCAAGCATGAGAACAGCTAAGACATGGCAATGACTGAGAGATGTGCTCTCAGCAAATCACCTGGGAAGAAAGCTGAGGGGATTTAAGGAGCTCATGAGAAACCAATGTGGTCAGAACAGCCAAGGAAAGGACTCAGGGCCTTGTAGGACATGCTGGAACATTTGAATTGTATTATATTTTATTATGATGTTTATTTATTTATTTATTGTGTTTTTTCAAGGTAGGGTCTCACTCTAGCCCAGGCTGACCTGGAATTCACTATGTAGTCTCAGGGTGGGCTAGCACTCATGGCGATCCTCCTACCTCTGTCTCCCAAGTGCTGGGATTAAAGGCATGCGGCCCAATGCCCGGTTCTGAATTGTATTTTATTTCATCACAAGTCATTAGAAGGCATTAAGCAAGGGAGTGACCTGGTCCATTTTATTATTATTTTTAATGATTACTTTGGTTGCTGTTTTCCATTGTTAGTATGGGAGCGAAGCCAAGAAACCAGTAAGGAAGTAATTGGAGTAGTCTAGGCAGATAATATGGTTTAGAGGAGGACATTTGGGAATACACAAATTTGTATAGCCTCTTTGTGTTGAAACATACAAACAGGCGAATAGATAAAGAAGAAGCATTGATCAGTGGAATTCAATGATAAAAGCATATATTCCTACACTAGTAGCTCATCATTTTATTTGCTGGAGTTTTATATTTTAATATCTATCAGAGTACTTTTCCTTCATTATTCTTGTGTTTAAAAATTTTTCTGGGTATTTTCTCGTATTTACCGAGATAAGCTCAATGGATATATTGTGCCACCAAACTGCCTTCTAACTACTTATGTTTAGGCCCACAGCTTGGGCTGTAGATCACTGAGAAATCAAGCTGAGTTGGAAGCCTCCTCCTTATTTTCTAGTTGTCAGGATTCTAGAAAAAGCTTTGCAACATGCAGTCTGTTGGGAGAGAGAAGACATCAATAGTCTTCACCAGAAGTGGAGCCTACAGGCTTTATGGCTGGCCAGCCAGGCCAAATGTACCAGCTGGTACAGTGGAGCATGTCTCTTTAAGGGGAAACTAACAGTTCTCTGATTGGACTGGAAGCTTGCTCCATGGGAGGAAATACATTCCTGATGCTGAAAACCTAGTCAAAAGTCTAGAGCTGGGGAGGGCATAAGCCCTAGTGGAAAAAGTACTACTATTGTTTGGCTAAATGAATATATTATGCCTACCAAACTGCCCTCCAAAAACTTATTTTCATTCCCCTATATTGATGCTACCATTACTTTTGGTAAGAGAAGCTTCTCTTTTCTGATGGCGGGGACCACTGGGGTGACTCAAAACTCAACAAAGTGTTGGAAAGAAATGAGAGTGAAGTGTTCAGCACCGAGACATCTCCATCACACCCTCCAAGGCTCAGGGACCATTGTGGAAGAGGTGGCAGAAAGAATGTAAGAGCCAAAGGAAGAGAAAGAATGCTTACAATTCTGTATTCCAAACACAAAATGGCTTTGATATTTATGACCTCACAGTGGCTGATGCTACCTAGACAAGACTTGTTTAATAGGAGGAAAAAATATAACATCAAAATAGAGGAGGGCTGGAGAGATGGCTTAGCAGGTAAGGTGCTTGCCTGTGAAGCCTGAGGACCCATGTTTGACTCTGCAGGTCCCACGTAAGCCAGACATACAAGGTGACACAAGAGTGCAAGATTGCACATGCGCACAAGGTGGCGCACGTATCTGAAGTTGGATTACAGTGGCTGGAGTTCCTGGCGTGTCAATTCTCTCTCTCTTTCTCTCACTCCCTCTCATAAAAGTGGGGGGAGTGTCTGTTGGGCTTGCCTCAAAAAAGAGAGAGAGAGAGAGAGAGAGACTAGTTGGAAAGAATAAGGGATTCAGTGGAGGGTGAATTTGAGAGGATGAAAAGAGAAGGTTGTGGGAGGGGATTATGATCATGGTATATTGTCTATATTTTTGGAAATTATCAATAACTTAAGAAAAAAGAATGTTGTAATGTTTTATTTCACTCAATTCTTAAGATCATATGTTTTTAATATAAATGCATACATTTAGGAATTGAGTTATGAAGATATGATATTTTTGCAAAGTTGAGACTTCCTGTCTAGGGGTTTTGTATGTTTACATTTATGAAGGTCTTTGTCATTTCCTCCCTATGGACCCTGCCATTTCTCGTTTATGTCTAGCATATGCCTTATAATATTTAAGACTAACATGAATATAATTTCCACCATACTTTCTAAATGGAAATCATTGGGATTTAATGTTGTATATGGGGGGAATGCTGTAAGTAGTACCTCTCATCTTCTGAATTTGGAAAGGGCGGTTGAACTGAACAATACTGCCATGATTATTGGCAAAGCTATTGGAAAGCATAGCTACTGAGCTGCAGCTAGGTGGACTTGCGCACCCTTCCTTGAATTAGATGAAATTTTGTCTATAGTGGCAGAAATTATGGGACAGTGGCATATCTATACTCCAGAAACAGGCCCACTTGCTAAATAGTGCAGTCCCATGAAAGGAGTTGTTTCCTCCATTGGCTTTTACTTCATTGAAAGTCGTTAGAGGGCATTGAAAGAAAGGGTATGACCTGTTCCATTTTAAATAAAAAAACAGAACTTGGAACCATCTGATCTTGCCTATTTCCTTTGCCACGCTCACTAGTCACTTTTTGCAAACTTTCCCTAGCCCTAGGGTAGAGAGAGACTGTCTTATTGTAATGGAAGTCCCTCTAGAAGTACCTAGACTTCTCCTTTGACTGTTTTCAGAGTTTATTTTATTTATTTATTTGAGAGAGAGAGAGAGGGAGAGAGAGATGGGGGGGTGGGGAGAATGGGCATGCCAGGGCCTCTTGCCACTGCAAAAGAACTCCAGATGTGTGCGCCACCTTGGGCATCTGGCTTATGTGGGAATTGAACTTGGGTCCTTAGGCTTCATAGGCAAGTGCCTTAATCTGTAAGTCAAGTAACTCTCCAGCCTAGAGTTTATTTTATAGTTGGCTCTCTTACCAGTCTGTCACACTTTTGACTTTTATTCTTAGGGAAACACTTAAGCCATGAGTGAATACTAAAAATGTTTTCTTTCTTCCTAATATTTATTACTTATTTATTTATCTTATTACACTGGCTTTCTCTTATATAACAATTATAGCAGGCATCCTTGTTTTATTTCTGACTTAAGATTATTAATGTTTCACCATCATATGTGTTTGTTGATATCCTCTGATAAAGTTTGTTGTATTGTTTTTTTCTTCCTAGTTTATTGTTTTATTTATACATCATTGATGTTGAGATTTACCAAGTGCTTTTAAAGCACCTATCCTGTTAATGATATCCTGTGGTTATTTCTGTAATAATAAATTGAATTTATGGATTTCCTAATGTTGGTTTGTTGTTTGTAGTTCTGGAGTAAACCTTGCTTGATCATTGTGTGTTCTGGCTTGTTGTGCAGCTAACTGTATTCAATTTTTACTTGGTAACCTTGCAAATACTATATGCTTAAGCATGTTGGTCTGTAACAGCTGTCCAGATATTGGCTGGTTAATTGATGAGCTTTTAAAAATATTTTGTTAGCAAGGAGAGAGAATATAAGATGGTAATATGAATGAAAGCAGGAATGGGTGCACCAGGATGTCCTTCCATTGAAAACAAACTTCAGATGCATACACTACTTTGTGCATCTGGCTCTATGTGGGTACTGGGATTTGAACCTAGGCCACCAGGCTTTGCAAGTAAGCACATTTAACCACTAAACCATCTCTCCAGTCCCAGCTGATGAGCTTCGAAACAATGGTCTTGGCCCAGATGAGTTTGGGCAATGCCAGGTTAAACAGAGCAGTCAGGTGTTAGTGCTTATTTTGTTGTATTCTTGGACTTCACAGAGCCCTCTGTATACTCACACTTGCTCAGAGTCTCCGAAAGGTACACACTCAGGGGCGTGCATTGCTTTTACAAGTTCTTAGACTGCAGAAACCCTTTTTCAAAACACACGAATTAAATCCTCTGGGGAGTAGTGCTCTGTACTTATTTGCAGTTTGCCTTTTTGGTGTTATCTCTCTTGAATTTGGGTATCAGGGTCATGTTAAACCTGGGAAATGATTTTTTTTTTCTTTTCTCTTACACTGTAACAGTTTAAATAACACGGGAATCGTTTGTCCCCTGACGGTGTGATAGGACTTGCTGTAAAACCATCAGAACCAGTGACATTTCGGGGCGATACAGATGTCTGGAAAGCGCACACTCGAGTAGCATCTCCACCAGGTGCTTTTTCCTCGATAGCCAATTCTGCTTGCCACCCATTTCTTTAGGATCAAGCTATTTTGGAAAAGCCTTGGATGTGTGAATTCAAGTTTTGGATGCATTAGCAAATTGATGTCCGTGACTATGGATGGTCCTTTGCTCGAAGTGGGTCATTTTCCTGGCGAGAACTCTTTCAAATTAGCACATCCCTTTGCCTCAGGGGCTACTGGATGGTGTGTGTGTGTGTGGGGGGGGGGGGGTTCCGTTCGTCGCTGTCTTTTCTTCCAGCCACGCTAGCTAAAGGGTCCAGCTGCAGACACCCCCCCCCCCACCACCTTCCTCTGCAGCTCCATTTCATCCTGCCTTGTGCCTTTCCCCAGATACTGCAGGGGCAGGACTCCCACTTAAACCTCTTTATTCTAAATGCTTCCTTAAGGCTGATCCTCCTCTCTCTCACCCTCTTCCACCCCCAAACCTAGCTGTGTAGGCCTCTGTGAGTAAATCATTTGCCTAGCCAAAGGGGAGGCTGAGAGAATGGCTAGGGGATTGGGGTCAGTGTGAAGACCCGGGCTGCGCTGGCGTGAGGTCAGCTGGGCAGTGGGAAGAGCTGAGGGATGGTCCCGGGGTTCAGGATAGCCATAGAAGGGGGCTGGGTAGGAAGGCATCCCTAAGAAGAGGTCACTGTGGGTTCCAAGGGGGGGGGGGTGTCCCCGGGAGGACTTCCAGGTATAGCGAGGCCTAGGGGAGCCTGCGGACAAGGCCGCTGGGGGTGGGGCGGAGGGGACCGCGGAGGGAGGCCCCAGGCGCCCAGAGGCCCCGGAGCTCCCGGCGGCTGCGAGGCTGGGTAGGGGGCGCCTTAGGCCGGGCTCGGCGCGCCGCGGCCTGGCCCAGGGCTCCGCGCCCCCGCCCGCTCGCCCGCCCTGCCGAGCCCGCCTCCCCGGGCCCGGCGCCTCCCGTGGAGCCCGGCCGGCCGTCGCAGGGAGCCGCCGCCGCCGCCGCCGCCGCCGCCGCCGCCGCCGCCAGGCCGCGCCCCGCCCCTCCGCCGCCGCCGCTCCCGGGGAGGCTCGCGCTCGAGCTGCGGCGCCGGCTCCCGCCGCCTGGGCCCCGGGCCCGGCTCCTCCCGCGCCGCCCGGGCGATGAGAAGCTGCTTCTGCGTGAGACGGAGCCGGGACCCTCCACCGCCGCCGCCGCCGCCGCCGCCGCCCCAGCGGGGAACAGTTAAGTGAGAGGCCCGGGCTGCGGCGGAGGCTCCGGCCTCGGCTGGTCCTCGAGGGCGGGCGCGGGCCGCGGGCCACGGGGGAAGGCGGCGGGGGAGGAGGGGAGGGCGGGCGGACGGGAGGAGCCGGGCGAGCCGAGGCCTGCGGGCTCCGTGCCCGGCTCGCCTCGGGGACAGGCCCGGGCGGCCTCGGCCTCGGCCCAGCGTGCGCCTCGGCTGCGGGTCTCCCGGCTCGGCCTTGCGGTCGCAGGCGGGAGGAGAGAGCTGGGGACTGGAGTGGCAAGCAGCGCCCCCAGAGCGGAGGCAGGTGAGGGGCTCCACCCTGGGCACGCATTCGACACGATCACTGGACAGGCCTGGCTCGGGTCTAGCTCTCTGTGGTCACGTGGGTGCAGACCAGAGTGCACCTGACCCTCAGGCATCATCTTCTCTGGTTTCTTAGAACTGTCTCCATCCTGGGACAGTTGCTGGGCCGGCCTGGCCTGGGGGGTGCTCCAGTGCTCTGTGGGCATGTGCGTGCAGACCAGAGTGCACCTGACTCTAAGGCATCATCATCTGAGGTCTCCACCCTGGGCACACATTAGAGACAGCTTGGCCTGGGGGTCCAGCTCTCTGTGCTCATGTGGGTGTGGAGCAGCGCGTACCTGACCCTCAGGTATCAATCATCCTGTGTGCCAGCACAGAGACAAATCCTAAGGCACCTGTCTTACAAGGTGTGGTGCCCGGGCTTGGACACTGCAGTCCCAGACTATCCAGAAAGGACTCCAAAGCACAAGTGAGGCACAAGGGGTGCATTACCAGGGATATCACATCCTCAGAGACAGGCACAGTGAGCTGGGTATCTTTGTTAGAGCACACAAGTGTTCTTAAACGATCAGACTTTTCCCCACTGTCCCCTGAAACCTCTACCCCCAACAACCTGTTCAGCAAGACACTAACAGGAAAACCACAGGCAGGCCCTAAGCAAATGGTCCTTGCCCCTTCTCCCTGCCCCCACAGGAGAACCAGAGCCCCCGGATTACAGTCACAGAGGCAGATGGTAGGCTGGTTCCTCTTTAGGGGCCTTTGTCTCTGGTGCTTCCTTCTCTGTATAATCTCCTGTACATTTCTCGACAGCTGGCTGGTTCCCATCTCCTTTTAACAGGGCTGGCAAATTTTATTAGCTGCTTTGGAAAAGTTAAAAGATAAGCTTTGTGGAAACCCTACACTAACTGAAAAACTCGGTATATTCAGGAGGTTAGTTACAGGAGGGGGTGACACCCTTCTTGCTGGCTGTGAAATCACTGGGGGTGCATTGAGGAATTGGGCTGTGCTCAGTATCTACACAGGTCTTTAAGAACTGGAGTTCTGCACATGGACTAAGACCCGTGTAGGCCAGCAGCTGATGTGGTGATTGCCATTTCATTTGAATGTAGAATTGTGTTTTCTTATCCATATTTTCCATTGAAGTAGGGCCGACTTGTGGGCCTTCTTCACCACTAAAGACTGCATTGTGGTTAAGTGCAAGGGCTTTAGGATGAGACCTCAGCTTTAAGTCTTGGCTTTCCTACTTGCTGTGTGATGTTGGGCAAAGTAATGAACTTTTCCAAGTCTCAGTTCCCTCATCTGTAGACTGAAGCTGACCACCGTGTCTATATCACAGGGTTATGGTGAGACATAATTGAAATATTGCAGGGAGAGTTCAGCTTGGTGCCTGTGCCATGTGGCAAATGATTGGTGAAAGTCAAATCTTAGGATTGGCAGTGCTTGGGATCAAACTTTGGGCAATCTCTACCACCGAGCTACAACTCCAAGCCGGTTAGCAACTGTTGTTAAGGATCTGTGAATGGCCTAATCCAAAGAGAAGTAAGTTTGTGTTAGAGTGGTTGGGGAGGTGCCTGTGTGGTTAAGGCGCTTGCTTGCAAAGCCTGCCTGCCTGAGTTCAGTCCCCCACATAAAGCCAGCTGGGCATTTGTTTGCAGTGGTAATAGAGTGCCTTTCTGTTTATAGTTAAAAAGAATGATCTTACTGGGGCAAGTAAGAAGTGATTGCATAGTAAACAATGGGCTGGAACTGCATCTCATTGCAAGTTTTAGACTACAGATGACTCTAGTAAGTCACATAACCTTTCGGAATCTCCATGTCTTTTTAAATTTCATGTGTGTGTGTGTGTGTGCACATGCAAGTATGCGCAGGTGTGTGCGTGTCATGACACGGATGTGAAGATCAGAGGACAGCCTCAACTGTCAGTTCTCACTTGCACCTTACTTAAGACAGGGTCTGTTGTCATTCACTATGGAGTACAGCAGGCTAGATGGCCCAAGCTTCTGGAGAGTTCCTGTGTCTCTGCTTCCTATCTTACTGTAGACACACTGGGATTACAGACATTTGCTACTGCATGCAGCTTTGCATGGGTTCTAAGAATCCAAACTTAGGTCATCACACTTGGGCAGCAAGTGCTTTTAACCTACTCCATCTTCCCGACCCTTGAATCCCCATTTTCTTAATTGTAAGTGACTTACAAATCAAACCTATCTCATAAGGGTCATGAATTAGGAAGGCACGGATCCTGCAAGAGAGAATCCTCATTTAATTTACATGAACATTCAGCATCAGATCCTGGCTTTGTAGGTCCAGTACTTTCTTAGTGAAGGCAGGGCTATCATAAAATGAATCCAACAATATCTCAATTTTATATTTTACAAAATCACATGATCGTGTGAATACATTGCTGGGTACCCTCTCAGCATCTTGGAAGGGGTAAGAGAGAGTCCTGGAGTTTCATCTCTGTCTGTTTAATGGAAGATCTGTTCCTAGAGTGGATCAGAAGCCAAGTGGCTTGGGTCCCTTAGCTGTAATATGCTAGAAGTGCTCCGTGTTTCGTATCCAAAGAGTGGCATTCTTGCCACACTGTAATGTAATAATGGCCTTGGAGTTGAGTGTGAACCATGTCAAAGGTGCTGTTGGAACCGTGATGATGTCAAATGACTGCATGACTGGTGTGGTGAGGCTAATGACTTTGGTCACTGGCTATGCTTAGTGGCCAGTTGGTGGTACATGGGTGGCCCTGGGTCCTGGAGTGAGCTGCTTCCTATCCTGGTTGACTGGCCTCAGGGCTGTCCTTGGTTTTTGGCTCCCTGGCTGCTCTGGGGAGTTGTGGTTTCCCCGTGTTGTCTGCAGAGCCCAGGGCCTGACTCAGATCTCCTCTCTCAAGCTGCCTGGGAGGCAAAGCCACTGCAGGGTGTGTATGACATTACCTCCCTTGTTGGGGACATGCTGTGGCCATGTGTTTGGTTTGCTTGACATGCTTCTGGCAAGATGAAGAGCTTGTCCAGGCAGAAATGTGAGAGCCTCATGGGCCCAGAGCCCAGGGCTGCACATAGTTGCTTTATTGCTCGTGCTCCCCTGAGGACAGAGGGCCCTCTCGTTGGGCCTGTAGCTCAAATCTTTTATTCTTCCACTCTTTCCATCTATAGATCAGAAACAAGCCATATACATACTTAAAACATACCTAGATATTGATTAGAGGCAAGTGTTCAGAATATTCCAATATCTTTAAGGAGAGAGGAATACTTGAGTTCTTCTTCTTTTTTTTTTTTTTTTTTTTTTTTTGGTTTTTCGAGGTAGGGTCTCACTCTAGCCCAGGCTGACCTGGAATTCACTATGGAGTCTCAGGGTGGCATCGAACTCATGGCAATCCTACCTCTGCCTCCCAAGTGCTGGGATTAAAGGCGTGCACCAACACGCCCAGCAATACTTGAGTTCTTTTTTTTTTTTTTTTTTTTAATACTTGAGTTCTTAATAAGCCACACAAGTATGGGGTTCTAAGAATTTATGAAAATGCAGATTCCAGAATGTTACGGGCTGACTTGAATGAATCAGAACACTCTAGGAAAGGGACCCTGAAAACTGTGTGCGCTTGGGGTACTCTTATGCTTGCTAGCATTTGAGGACCACAGTTCTAGAAAGTTGTTAAATATACACAAAACCAACTTAACCAGTTTTAAGTATATAGACCAGGGCTGAGGAGATGGCTCAACAATCAAAAGGTGCTTGCTTGCAAGCCTGAGTTCAATCCTCCTACACCGATATAAAGCTGGACACAAAGTGGCATATACACCTGCGATCCCAGCACACCTAAGACAGCGAGAGGTCCAGCCAGGAGAATATGGAAGCTCTCAGGCAGCAGCCACAAATATGAGAGAAACTTTATCTCAAAAGAACATGGAAGAAGAGAAATATTCTGAGGTTGTCCTCTGACCTCCACATACTTGCTGTAGCATGAACATAACCCATACACACATATCATATATACCATCATACACACACATTCACACACGTGTCATAAACACATCATACACACATTTATACTCACACAGATAAATAAAATATGTAGGTCAACTAGTCTCTAGAACTTTTTCATCTTGCAAAACTAAAGTGCTGTACCCATTAACTCTACTTTCCTCTCCACAGCTCTTGGCAGTCCCATTCTACCCTCTGTCTCCCAGAGTTTGGATACTGGAAGGATCTTATAGAAATGGAACCATACAAGTATTTTTCTTTTTTTTTTTCTGTGAATGGCTTATTTTACTTAGCTGAGTACGTTCAAGTTTCTTTATGTTTGTAGTATAGGTCAGATTTTCCTTCCCTTTTTTGGTATATATGTGCATGCATGTTCTTATGTGTTTGCATTAAGAGGCTAGAGACAGACATTGGGCTTTTCCCTCTATGACCCTCCATCTTTCCTAGTAAGGTGGATCTCTCACCGAACCTAACCAATTTGGCTGAAGTAGCTAGCTAGCTTCCCACAGGGATTCTCCCATCCCACCTCCCCAGCACTGGGATTACAGGTATGTGCCATGATGTCTGGCATTTTACATGGGTTCTACAGATCCAAACTCAAGTCCTTAGACTTGTATGGTAAGCACTTTACCTGCTGAGACATCTCCTCAACACAGACTTTCCTTCCTTTTAAAAAATATTTTTATTTATTTATTTG
The DNA here is from genome assembly GCA_036346955.1 of Dipus sagitta. Classification (NCBI taxonomy): domain Eukaryota; kingdom Metazoa; phylum Chordata; class Mammalia; order Rodentia; family Dipodidae; genus Dipus; species Dipus sagitta. Next base: position 139,767,039 of record CM070770.1, read on the forward strand.
CAAGCAGAGAATGATAGAAGAGAGACAGAATGGGCACACCAGGGCCTCCAGTCACTGCAAAGGGCCTTCAGATGCATGTGCCACTTTGTGCATCTGGCTTCCTGTGGGTGTTGAGGAATTAAACCAGGGTCATTAGGCATTTCAGGCAAGTGCCTTAACCACTGAACCACCTCTCTAGCCCCCTTTCCTTTTTTCTGAAAGCTGAAAATGCTTAAGTGTGTAGACCATATTTGTTTATCCATTTATCATCATTTGCCATTGTACATAATACTATTCTGAACATAGGTATACAGACATCTCTTTGAGACCCTTTCAGTTCTTGGGGTATATATCTACAAATAGAATCGCTGAATGTATTAGTTACATTCAGAGACAGTAACTAAGATAAAATACCTGACAAAAATTACTTTAAAGGGGGAATGGTTTTTTAACAGTCCATTAAGGCTGGGAAGGCATGGCAGCAGGATCATGAGGCTGAGCTGGGGTCACGTTGTTTCTGCAGTCAGGAAGCAGAGAGAGATGAATGTTTCTGCTCACTTCCTCCTTTTGATTCAGTCCAGGACAGAAGCCCATGGAATGGTGTTGCACCACAGTTAGAATGAGTCCTCCATCTCAATTAATCTGGTCTGGAAAATCTCTCACAGGTGTGCCCAGAGGTTTGTTTCCATGGCAATTCTAAATCCTATCAAATTGATAGCCAGAGATTAACCATCACACTGAATCATATGGAAACTTCAAATTTTTAAATTTTATTTATTTGAAAGAGTGAGAGATTGAGAGAGAGAGAGAGAGAGAGAGATATCGAGAGGGAGAGAGAGGGAGAGAATGGACACACCAGGGCCTTCAGCCACTGCAAACGAACTCCAGATGCATGCAGGTGCATCTGGCTTATGTGGGTCCTAGGGAATCGAACCTGGGTCCTTTGGCTTTGCAGGCAAGTGCCTTAACTGCTAAGCTATCTCTCAAAACCCATTTAAAAATTTTTAAAGAAACAAATACATAGCTGTCTATGAAATGATGGCTGAATTTTATATTTCCATCAACCATACATCAGAATTTTTTCAATTTCTCCATTTCTTTCCCAGTACTTATTACTTTCTGAATATTTGTGGTTTTGTTTATAAAATGATACTTCACTGTGGTTTTGGTTTTAACTTGCATTTCTCTAATGAATTCACAGTTGAATATATTTTCATATGCCTCTTGGCCATTTGTAATCATCTTTGGAGAAATGTTTATTGAAATCATTGGCCCATTTTCAACTGAGTGTTTTAAAGATCTGAATACAGCCCCTCATCAGATATCTAATTTGCAAGCATTTTCTCCAATTCGTTAGGTTGCCTTTTCACTAGGTTGATTTTGTCCTTTGATATAAGTTCTAGGTGATTCATACATATTGCAACTCTAGAGGTGAACTATTGTTTACTATACCTATTTTATGGGGCAGAAACTCAGGCCCAGCTTGGTTGACTGGCTGAGAGCCCTAGCTGGAAGCGTGGGAGCTGTGATTTGAACTGTGGTCTCTGACTTTGAAGCTGTGCCTTCTCTACTGCTCTACTGCACTCCCCCCCCCCCCCAACACAGCTGTAGCTCAAGGAGGCCTAGGGGGTCTGAAGGAAGTGGCTTGGTGGAAGGGTCAGTGGAAGACCTAGGAATCGCCTCCTGTAGACCTCAGTCTTCCCTTTCTCCAGGTGGACACCTTTCTGAAGGTGAGCCCCATTGCTTAGCCAACGGAATCAGCAGCAAATCCATTTTTAAAATGCTGAGTTTAGGGCTGGAGAGCTGGCTTAGCGGTTAAGCGCTTGCCCGTGAAGCCTAAGAACCCCGGTTCAAGGCTGGATTCCCCAGAACCCACATTAGCCAGATGCACAAGGGGGCGCACGCATCTAGAGTTCGTCTGCAGTGGCTGGAGGCCCTGGTGCACCATTCTCTTTCTCTCTCTCTAGCTGCCTCTTTCTCTCTGTCTGTCTCTCAAATAAATAAATAAATAAAAATAAACAAAAAATTAATAAAATGCTGAGTTTAGCTAAGTTTGTGTGGACATTTCATGAATGTGTTTTAGGCCCATCTGCTGCTTGCTGTTGCCCTAGCCATCCGTGTTTGTTCACACCACTGTGTCTATGTCTGGAGTGGACCTCCTTCTTTCTGCAGGTGCTCACTCTGAGCGTCAAGTTTGTCCTCCTAGGACATAAGTGTCCTACCTGGGCTATTGCTGGGAGGGGCCAGATAGGTCTACTGTCAGTATGGCTCCTGCTGCATCCTGTCATCTCCTTACTCAGTAAAATTGGGGCCGTTTTAAGAGGGTAAGAGCTTCATTCATTCATTCATTCATTATCCTTTCAAAATTTATTAGCACCCACTCGGAGCTAGGCTGTGTGGTGGACACAACATACCCTTGGAAAACTTCTGTTTTGAAAGGAAAAGTGTCTAGCCTTCTGAGTGGCAAGGCTGTGTGTGTATGTGTGTGTGTGCATGCGTGTGCATATCTGTGTGCTAAGGCCACGTTTTGGGGATGGCATCAGCATTCTGGGTGACAGTACTTGTCTGGCCGGACAGTTGGAGAGGGCTTGGGGGAATGGGAGAGGTGGTCCAGACTTTGAGTGGTAGGATGGATGTCTGTAGGGAGGAACCGGGTACTATTTGCTGACCTGTGATGAGGAGGGGAGAGTGGGGGTTTCATTCTGAGATTCTTCTCAATAGAAGTTCACCTTTAGGCCCTTCATTCTTCACTTATCAACACAGTAAGTACTTACTATCAGGTTCTTACATTTCAGACATGAGGCCAGCTGCTTCCTCATGAGCTGGAAGCTTGGGAGCAGTGCACCTCCTCGGGCTCCCCACCCTAGCCCCTGGTAGTCCTCTGGTGTCTGTTTCTAGTGACAGTGCCCATGACTATCTGTTTTAACACCTTCTCCAGGGGATGCTCATGCATGCAGTCTACTGTGAGTCAAAAGACCCTGCTTCCACGTGCAGATCGTCCATCTCATAATTGCTTCCACAGATGTCTGTAGGCTATTCTGCTCCAGGCCCTGTCAGGAAGGAAATGTCAGGGGGTGCATCAAGGTCAGCCTATTTAGGGGTGTCAGTAGGATACGCAGGTAAAGACAGCTAGCTGTACACTCAGTACACCCTTGAATTTCTCAAGAGAAGCCCAAGCTGGAAGGTCATTGTGGGAGCCATCAGCATACAAGTGGAGTGATTATCCTGCTGCGTACTCGCAAAGAAACTCTGAACACCCATGGGAAATTCAGGGAGGGTGTGGCCTAGTGACCTAAAGTCAGGTGTTCTGATGATTCTGGCCTGGGAGCCTATTTGCCTGGCATTGAGGTGGCACATGGTATTTCTAGTTCGCAGTCACCAGATAAGGGTGTAACTCATCGTACAGCACTCATGGACCATTGTTCTGGGGCCCTCCTGAGGCAGTTTGCAGGGCATCTTCCTTCTGCTGGGGGTCTTTCTTTTCCTGCTGGGCAGGGGACTGACAATATGGCCCCATTGGACCAGACAGTGTGCAGGGATGACCCTTATTTGTCATGATCATGAATGGGCCTGGGTAGCGATCACCTATGAACTAGGAGTCTGTCTATAGTCATGTTCCCTGACCTGTGTAGAGCTGAGCTTAACAATGCTGGAGAACTCAATCTTGGGTTTATTTTCAAAGAGGGATTTTAAAGTGAGCCTGCCCCTTGTGGTTTATGGAAATCATGTTTGGTCCTCAAAAGGTTAATATAAATCCAAAGGAAGGTCAGATCAAATTGACGCTTTATGTGCCAGTTCTGTTATAAAACACATACACATGGCTGGAGAGATGGCTTAGCAGTTAAGGCATTTGCCTGCAAAGCCAAAGGACCCAGGTTCGATTCCCTAGGACCCACATAAGCCAGATGCACAGGGTGACACATGCATCTGGAATTCATTTGCAGTGGCTAGATTCTCTCTTTCTCCTCTCTCTGTCTCTCTCTGCCTCTCTCCCAGTCTCAAATAAATTAAATAATATTTTTAAAAATCTCAGAAAATCAAATACAAACACACACACACACACACAGCAGACTGTTACTAGGGCAAAAAGAAATGCTATAATTGTTAGTTTCCTAGCTGGAAAATTCTTTGCAACTTAGGAGATCTTAGAAAAATATTTGCTGTCACTCCCTCAATCAGAGCAGCCCACCTAACAGCCCATGACCTGCTGCCACCTGACTGCACCCACAGCATGTGTAGCAGAGATTTGGCTTCTCATCGGTCACCAACCTAGCTATCCACACCAAATACCAGGTGGTGCTGGGTACTCTCTTGAGGTTCCACAGTGGACACCTCTCAGCCTGTGCCCTGCCCCCACTTGCCTTGGTGCTCCATGGCATGTGGCCTCTGTGCAGCTTCCTGAGGGGTTAGGTCTTTGTACCTTTGCTGCAAGGTCGCCTGGTTGTGTGTTTGTGTGCATTGTGGTGTTGGTTGGGGAAGCCTGGCCATAAGGCTACCTCCTTGGGAACAGGGCTGTGATCTTTGTCTCTTGCTTGTCAGTAGAAAAGCGCCAGTACTCATGAAGCATGGGGGAGTGGTGGGCTTGTCACCTAAAGATCATCCTTGCCACTGGGAAAGAGGTGAGGAGCCCACCTTTCCCATGACACCTGGATGTGGCAGCAGCTTTTTCTGAAGGACAGCTCCAGCCTTAGCGGAGAGCCTGCCCTTGCACAGTTGCCTGCAGCCAGTGAAGTATTTCTTCTCTTCCCTGCCCTAGTCCTGCAGTTGGGAAGGGAAGATGCAGACAGTTTATGTCTTTGGTGCTCTTGAGTTTGGAATTCAAGCAAGCCACTCACAAGTTCATCCTTCTGTAGGGACTTCATTAACCCACTGTTTTTGTCATTTCAATTACAGTTGCCCCCCTTTCATACTCTGAAATTACTCTCCTCGAAAGTTGTGCAGTCAGGCCGTCAGCCCTGGTGGGCAGCATGAGCTGCTTCTGCACCACTGGGAGGCCTGGGTGGCTGGGAGGCCAGCTTCTTTGAAGGCAGCAGTCCCCACCCTCTGTAGCCCTTACCCGGAAAGCACTTTAAACTCCTTGGCCCTCTGTGGAGAGGGACTGAGCGTTGTTAGTTGGGTTTTGATTTCAGTACTGGAGTTGATAAAATGAGATAAACCCCAGGCTCACTAGAGCTGTGGAAATTAAACAGAGATGATATCAAAGTTCCCTTGAGTTTTCAGCTGTGATACAGTAGCTTAGCTTCTCCCAGGCTGGGGTGGGAGGGAGCCTTTGATTCTGAAACAATGTTCAGCATCGGTTAAGCCACGCACTACTGACTTTCAGGGATTAAGCATACCTTGGTGGCGATTTTTTTTATGGATACCAGGGAGGTGTGTGGCATCTGTGTGAAGGGGCTTCATAGTTAAGTTCACTTGTCTGTGAACCTGGGATGACAGTGTTGGTGAGGTGCTGCACTGCGGGGAGTCTGGGCTTCCTCCTGGCTCTGTCCTATAGCATGTGGTATGTGCATCTAGCATGGTGTTAGTAGGGTGTGTGTGTGTGTGTGTGTGTGTAAAAATTGAAATTTTTCTCCCTGGAAAACAAACCTGCCCCTGCCCCATCCTCCCTAGTTCACACAACACAGGAGCATGCACATACATGGGCACACATACACACTCTTGCCTTGGGGTGGGACTGCTCAGGGCAGAAACAGGAACAACTGCCCAGAGCAAGGTTGCAAAGCCTGCCCACCTCCAGCCTGGGAGTTATCTGGTAGAGGTGAGGTTGTGTGCTCACCGAAGTGGTCGGATGGGGACTGAGACCAGATGGCCTGCAAGACTCAATTAGGAGGACAGCCCAAGGTTAGCATCACCATGCCCAAGAGCAGATGTGACTCCAGGCGCCCAACACCTTCCTTTCTTGCCCAGCCTGTGTTGAGAACTGACTTGGTTTCAGATTGGCTCATTGCTGAAGTTCTGGAAAATCTCAGCACCTGCTGTCCTGCCATCCGAACACTGGGTCCATTCTGGCTTCCCCCGTGGAGACCCTCTGGGCGACCGCAGCTGGATGGCACAGGTTCCTACTTGGCTCCCTCCTCCGGGTTGGCCCTGCAACTTGCGCTTGGTAATGGAGCCCCTGTGTGCTATGGATTCTGCACACACTGGGCTGTAGATCAACCAGTTCCCTCCTGTGCCGAGCTCAGATCTCCCTCATTAGGCCTGAATTTACCTCCGTCCTACACAAACATGGCCTTAGCTCATTTTTATTGTTGTAAATTATTTATGAGAAGAATGTTGAATCTTGAAACTGAGGTACAAGGAAAATTAATCCCATGTTACTTTTCTCTTTCTGTGCTCCCCCCCCCCCACTTGACTTACTGCACTATGGCCAAAGGAAGAAGAGCTTTGGCATTTTAAAATATAATTAGTGTTGAAACTGCTTTCCCATTTGGGCAGAATGTTGGTCTCTATGCACAGCATGACAGAAAGCAGACTACACTGGGAAGGAGGGTGGCTCTGCCCACTGTCCACTGCAGAGTGAGAACTGGTGGCCTCAGTTTCCTTTTCTGTAAAATAGGGCTAGTATGGCCAGGCTGAGAAAGCCCTTTGAGATTGGCAGCGCAGTGTACAAAGCCAGCAGAGGTGTGTTCATGCTGGGAGAGGAGCTGCTCAGATTGCTGCAGGAAGGTCTCCTGTGCTGTATCCAGCCTCTCTCCTGCCAGGCAGGTTAATGCTGGTCTTAAGCGCTGCACCTTTGCTCTCTGCTCGTTCCTCTTCTGGGCTCACATTCAAGGCTCTTCTTCCCCTTGGCAGAGGCCTGGTCTCTGACCCTGGACTACAGAGTGCTGGTCTGCTCGGTTGCCTTCCTTTCTGGAGGCTTGGAGCAGCCTGGGAAACATGGAGTGCTAGTTAATAAATGGCCTTTTGTTAGGAAGGTCAATTGAAGTGATGGTAGAGACGCTGTTAGAAGTAATTTGCAGTCAGAAGATATGTAATTCAGGGCAAGAGGCTTTGAGCGATGGGTTCTGCCATGGATATCTTGGGCGTTTCTCATTAAAAGCCTCCTTGGCTGGTAGCGGGCTTCCTCCAGCACCAAGTGGGCCACAGCCCGTGCTGGAGCGGCCATTTGTCTCTGCTTCACAAAGGCTGCCTTGATCCCCAGGGCATGGCTACCCGGCAACCGGGGGAAGGGAAGAGACACAGGGCGGGGGGCGGGGGTGCGTGGGGATGGCTTCACTGGCTTACAGGCCTGTGGAGGGCTGGGCTGGGCAGGCCAGCCTGGAGGCTCTGCAGGCCTGGCTCTTTGTCTGCATCAGCTGGAGGCTGCCTGCAGCCATCTTGGGGGCGGCTTCTGGCCATTCTGGGAGCAGCATCTTTCCTTGGGAGCACACTGGTCCTCCTGCAACAGTGTATGTCAAAGCAAGAGAGCCCTGTCCTCATGCAATGTACCAGCAATGGGATAGTTCCTATGTATGCTGCCTGTCCTGTATCTCTTCTTTCATTTCTCCCACCCTCTTTCTCTCATCTAGTGAAGGCAGTACTATCTTAACAATAAACCTCACCTCACATGTTCTTTATTAAATTCACAGCGTGTCAGCTAGCACTGGCACAATTCGTACATTCTGTTAATGAGTTGTTAATTGCAGAGCATTTTTGGTAACCAACAGCAGGTACTGATATTTTGCAAACTGCAGCAGTGTTATTTCATGTTTCCCATAATACAGGAGTTCAAGTGCAGAGGCATTGTTTATTGCATGCTTTGGATCGAGCAGGGGCAGATATTTAACCCTAAACCTATATTGGGGGCACACATGAATAGCCACTCAATAAATACTTACTTAATGTCTACTTGGTGCAAGAAACACAAAGCCTCTTGCTTTATACAGAAAATCCTGCCTGGAAAATGAAAGTTGAAAATAGGAAACAATGTGGTGATACAACCTGGTCTTCACTCTGTGCCCAGGCTTCAGTAAGCGTATTGTCAGCGGAAGTAAGTAAAGCATGACTCTGTTTCTCTTTTGTCAGAAACAGACGCTAAGAGTGCAGCTATGCAGGCATCTCCTCGCCCTGACCGGAGCCCAACAGCTCTGCATTGACAAGCCTGGTTCCAGAGTCTGTCCCGGGCTCACTGACCCAGGGACTTCGATGGTTTCTATATAGGAGGCTGCAGCCATTCTTTTCTGATTCTAGACTGAGGAGGAAGAATGCGCTTCCTGCAGGCCTCTTGAGGAGAGGAGGGCGGGTGTTTGGTTTGCTTTTGAAGTAGTGACCATCCTTGAGAACTCTAGCAGCAGGCAGGCTTGAATTGCTGCAGAGGGAGGTGGAATTTAACTTGTTCTTTTCCACAGCTTACCCTTTGAAAAGTGCTTAAGCTTGTTTATATGAGGTGTTGCCATTTCTATTTGTTCTGTGACATACAGCCACTTGAGCTGCCAGGCTCAGTGCTCTCCATACTCCACCTGCCTCCTCTGGTTCCTGAGGTGGGCAGCAGCAGTCGTAATCGCACACCCCTTCCTTTCACCCAAGTGACCAACAAGAATTAGGATCACTGTTAGTGCTTAGATTTGGCTGAGTGCCACATGACCTAGGGGTTTTATCTCAAGAACGAGATGGGCCAGTCCCTAGTGTATGGTACCTCCCATTTCTGTCCAGTCACACTGAACCAGTATGCTCCAAACTGGCCAGCCCACCTGTTTTTTGCTGAGTGCCCACTGTGTGTCAGGACCTCTGGGCCTCTTCTTTACATTGGCTCTTAATTCTCAGCCCTGCTCTGGGAGTAGATCAAGACTGTTGCCATTATTTTCTCATTGCTGGGACAAAATACTTGACCAGAAGTAGCTTTTTGAGAGGAAAGAGTTCATTTCAGGCTTACATGTTTAAGGGGAAGCTTCATCAAGGCAAGAGATCATGGCAGAGCAGAGGCTGGGCATCCGTCTTGCACACCAGCTGGAAGACAGCCACAAGAATGAGCTAGCTCTGACAAAGGGGCTTGGGCTATTACACCCCAAGAACCACCCTAAGCAATACACCTTCTCCAGCAAGGTTCTGCCTCCCAAACTGCCACCTGCTAAGTTGCTTATGAGTGTCACAAACACATGAGGCTACGGGGACACTTTACATAGAAACTACCACCCACAAAGACCTCATTTAACAATAAGAAAGTTGAAGCTCCAAGAGGTTAAATTTCTTGTTCAGTGCCACTAATTTACTAGTCATGGAGCCTGGACAGGAACCCTGTTCCTGTGCCCTGGGCCCTGAATGTCTCCTCTTTGCAGAGTGCCTTGTGTGCTTGCAGAGCGTTCTGCCTGCTGTGGTCTGATGGGCTGTGGGTTAGGAAGCCTAGCTCTCTAGGGAGCTTGGGAAGGGTAGATAACAGAAGCTGCTGTTAGACCATCCGGGCCTGACTCACCTGGAGGAGTTTCTGGCACCTGCTCTGAAGTCAGGCTGCTAGGGAATAGAACTAAGAATAATGGGTTTTATTTATTTATTTTTTTAAAAAAAATTTTGTTGTTGTTGTTATTTTTATTTATTTATTTGAGAGCGACAGCAGAGAGAGAAAGAGGCAGAGAGAGAGAGAGAATGGGCGCACCAGGGCCTCCTGCCACTGCAAACGAACTCCAGACGCATGCGCTCCCTTGTGCATCTGGCTAACGTGGGTCCTGGAGAATCGAACCTCGAACCAGGGTCCTTAGGCTTCATAGGCAAGTGCTTAACCGCTAAGCCATCTCTCCAGCCCCAGAATAATGGGTTTTAGGGTTGAGTTGAAATTGCCCCCTGAGAACAGAGACACACCCTTTGTGTTCCAAGCTGACTAGAGGGGCAGGAGCTAGTGCGGGTTGAGTTTTCCATCTGAGGATTGGGCGGGTAAGGTCAGGGCCTTGGGCCAGCTGAGGTATGTGGAATTCAGTTCTGCATAGTTGCCCCTAGACTCTTGTTCTGTCTGAGATTTTGCCGGATTCACATTAAACACTGAGTTTGAATTTTGTGCTTTCTTTTTCCTTTTCTGAACCAGAACCAAGCCACCATGCCTGAAGTTAAAGACCTTTCAGAAGCCTTGCCAGAGACGCCGATGGACCCCATCACAGGAGTTGGGGTGGTGGCCTCCCGGAACCGAGCCCCGACAGGCTATGATGTAGTAAGTCAGCTTGTCTGTTTAGTTCACTGTCCAAGAACCCCTGACCTGTATATAAGACATACTTCTTTCCTGTGAGAACTTAGAATGACCAGAGGAGAGAAGTCATCGCCAAGGGGAGAGCACTGGGAATATCCTGGTCCGGGAGTTAAAGAACCTGATGCCATTGGAGGCAGGGTAATAGTTTCCGGCTATGGCCATAGCTGGCTTTTGACCCCTGTGATGGTAATTTTTAACCTTCTGTAAAAGTAAAGGGTTAGATTTATTGATTTCAAAAGTCACTTCTAGAGCTGGGTGTGGTGGCGCACACCTTTGATCCCAGCACTCAGGAGGCAGAGGTAGGAAGATGGTTGTGAGTTCAAGGCCACCCTGAGATTATAGAGTGAATTCCAGGTCAGCCTGAGATAGAGTGAGACCCTACCTCGAAAAACAAAAAAAAAATCATTTCTAATTATGACATTTTGTGAAAAAAAATCCAAGACAGACCCTGATTGTCCTGTATGCTCAATGTGTAAATGTTCTAAGTGACATGTGCTGTATTTGTATAGCCATTCACATTTTTAACAGCTTCCTACCCAATAGCCCATATCATTCTCACAATTTCCTGGAAGGCTGGGAGAATACCGTGCTGGTTTGAAGTGAAGTGACAAGGTTCCAGGCCTGGGCAACAGTGACTAATCTGGACCAGACCTCCCAATTCTGGCTTGGCTGAGAGCTTTCTTTGCTTTTCAGCAGATATCTGTGTTGTGTCCTATGGGTCAGGACTGGGCACTTTGTTCTTTCAATAGAAAGTTTGTAATCTGAGGAGGGCTTAAAGCACAGGGTGATGTTAGAACACGGTGTGCTTTGAGATTCCTCAGTGATCTGCTTTTAACTTCACCCGTGCTGTTGATGGCAGTGTCTTATTCTAGTTCTCTGAAAATGTGTCCAGGATCTAGATGAACAGAAGACTGCAGATCTCCTCAGCCAGCACAGAAACCTGCTGGGTGACTAGATTAGTGTCTGATGGGCCACAGGGGGGAAAGTTGGATGCTTGGCCCCACAACATCCCTAGGGCATAGCTTCTTAGCCTCAGCACTATTGGCATGTGAGGCCAGATATTCAGATAATTCTATGGACGGCCCTGTGGAACAGCATCCCTGGCCTCTCTCTGTACAGCCGATAGCAGTGGTAACTGCCTTTTCTGCCCTACATGTTTGCAGATGTCCCCAGGAGGAGGGGATGAGAGGGGTAAAATCAGCCTTCATTAAGAACCATGATGATCCAAGTATGTCCATACTGGAGGGTTAGTACCTATCCTCACTGCAGAAAGAGGATCCCACATCTCTTTCCCAACTGGGTGGGAGCTCAAAACATTTTAAAGTAAAAGAACCAGTGAATCTTTTTTGACAGAACCTTGAGTCTGACCTGCTGCCTGTCTTCAAAGCCCTGCTGGAATGTCTAACTTCCATAAAATAGAATCATTAGGTGTGGCTCCGTGCCATAGAACTCTGTGGAAGCTAATAAAAGTGTTCCTGATTGGAGAAGCCCAAGTGTCTAGTGATGAATGAGGTCTGACCAGCAGGGCTAGGAGCTTCTGGTCCGTGGGTGGATGGCTTGGGTCCCTTCTGGAGGGCATGCAGGGGGACTCAAGCCTTCAGCTCAGGTCTCATGTCTTCCTGCCATTCTCTTGTCGATCAGTATCTGTAACATTCTGTTTGTACTTTTGGGGTCATCAGGACTACTTGGCTAGTGGGTGGCAGATGGCCTTTGATAGTTTGGCTTTCTCAAAGTCTCTAGAAGCCTGACAGGGGCACAGTCTATCCCTATCATTTTCTCCCAACATCTAGCTCAGGGCAAAAGAGCACAGTGTCAAATGAATGAAATTAATAAGCATGTTTCACGATCAGCTATACCATGCATTTTAGTGGAAGGTGAGCAGGGCAAGGGGCTCAAGCTAGCTTGCCTGTAATTACCCAGTCTGCACAGGGCCCAGCTGCCTCTAAGAGCCTTTCAGGCAGAGAGATGGCAGTCCTCTCTTTGTTCTGGCCTCTAGACACTTCTCAGATAAACATCTCATTCATTCCCTAGAGCTCTGGCCCCAAGTTCAAGGGGAGAGGCGGAAGGGCGGGGTGAGAAGGGGTACTTCAACATTCTTTTCCTCCATAGTTACGTATTAAGTGAGAATCAGAACTAAAGTACTGAGCATTTTTTTAGGATGGCCAGGCTGCAGAGATGCCTAGAGTTAACCCCTCCTTGCACAGTGACCGCAGTCCTGCCACCAACACCAAATGTGCTGTTGGCTTTGAGTTGCAAGGGGTCTAGGCTCCTAATGATGCTTGAAACCAAAGATGCTGAAAGTTCATTTATAAAAATGTAACTTGGGGCACTGGAGAGATGGCTTAGTGGTTAAGCACTTGCCTGTGAAGCCTAAGGACCCTGGTTTGAGGCTCGATTCCCCAGGACTCACGTTAGCCAGATGCACAGAGGGATCCACATGTCTGGAGTTCGTTTGCAGTGGCTGGAGGCCCTGGTGCACCCATTCTCTTTCCTTCTCTCTATCTGTCTCTTTCTCTCTCTGTGTCTGTCACTCTCAAATAAATGAATAAAAATAAACAAAAAAAATTTAAAAATATAACTTGGGGCTGCAGAGATGATTCAGTGGTTAAAGGTGCTTGCTTACAAAGTGTACATGTAAAGCCAGATACACAGTGTGGCACATATGTCCGGAGTTTTGTTTGCAGTGGCAAGAGGCTCTGTGCTTTCAATCCTCTCTCAATAAATAAATACAAATATTTAAAAAAATGTAATTTAATGACTTCCCTCTGAGGGGAAGCTTCTCAGTTTAGAGGACCAGTATTATTTCTAAACTTTTCAATTTATTGTTCCCCTTTCTGCAATCTTCCTTGAAACAACTCTCCCTTCTGTTCTGCAGCCACTTGCTCAGATTTTGAACTGGGGTTGATAGTTGCTGCTCTCAGAGGTTGGGGTGGGTCTCCTGATCCTTGTGACCCCACAGAACCTGGCATAATGACTGCACTGTAGCTTTCTGGCCTCTGCTGACTGACAGCAGAGTTCATGCATTTGTTGCATCCGAGGAGGATGGTACTTTGGAGAGGGAGGTGAGGCCATAAGAAGTGCCTGAGCACTTGTTGCTACAGTCCTCTGCACAGAGTTTAACTTTTGGCTTCCAGGCCACTTCGGGTGCTGCATTCTTAGGGGCACTACGCTGCCATCACCGAGGGGTACTGTGGGCTTTGTTCTGTGTGTTTCCAATGACATGCATACTACCTCTTACAAATGTTTATTTTCTCTTAATATCTTTATTTATTTGCAAGCAGAGAGAGATAGAAAGAGAGAGAGAGAAAGGGAGAATGGGCACACCAGGGCTTCTAGCCACCGCAGATGAACTTCAGATGCATGAACCCCTTTGTGCATCTGGCTTTACGTGGGTGCTGGGGAATCAGACTCTGGTCATTAGGTTTTGCAGGCAATCGCCTTAACTGCTGAGCCATCTCTCTAGTCCTGAGTGTAGACTACTGAGAGGCCAGAACTGCACTGCTGCCTGTGATGACTGTGCATTCTTGCCTGCGAAGCCACTTTCTCTGCCTTACTTTTTTGATAAAAAATTTACTTGTCCTTTAAAACTCATTTCATATAGCAAAGCTAGTTGTGTCCACTGTTTGCTTATTTACTTATTCTTTGTTTTCTCAGATTTTCTTACACAGTATGTGGGTGGCATGCATGCGTGTGTGTTTATATGTGGGTGGGCACACGTATGTGTGCTCATGTGCATGTGTGTGGAGATCAGAGGTCAACATTGGGTGTCTTCCTGTATTGCTGCTCCATCTTAATTTTTGAGACAGGGTCTCTCACTGAATCTAGAGTCACTGATTTGGCTAGATTAGCTAGCCAGTGAGCCCAGGACATGCAGGTAGATCCCTGTGCTTCCCCAGCTCCGAGATTAGGGGTACATGCCTCCATGCCCAACATTTTAGTGGGCACTGGGGATCCAGGCTCAAGTCCTCATGCTTGTGTCATTTTATCCACTGAGTATCTCACCAGCCTCAGCTCCATGGATTTTCATTGACCACTCACTGTACACAAGGCACTTCAAGTGCAGCGTTCTGCATGGTGAAAGGTTGAAGATGGAGACAGGTGGATGGGTGAAGCCAGATCAGAGTTCAAAGTGTGAGCCATACCAAGGAGGTTGGTTATTATCCTGAGGGTGCAGAGGACCAGTACATTAGGGCTTTAGGTAAAGAAGCTCTCAGTTTATGTTTTCAAAAGTTCATACACATAGTATGTACAGCAAGGAAAATACTTGAGGGGATGGGCACTGAGGCCTGCAGAGGAGTCCGGAGGCCATATGATAGTGCAGAGTTGCCTAGCCCACAGTAGGCTATTGCCATGGCAGTGGGGAGATGTAGATGGATGTGAGAGATCCAGATGCATGTTATTTGGCAAGAAAACAAGGGAGGCTTAAATGTTGGGAGCTGGCACTGAGGCAAAGAAAGGGTCAGATGGCAGCGAGGCAGCTGGGTGAATACTGATGCTCTGTTGAGATAGGCACACACATACGCAGGTAGGTTGACAAGGAGCAGTTGATTTGGCCTGTTTGGGACATGGTGAGTTTGAGGTACATGTGTGACATCCATCTGGAGCCTTTGGTCTGAAGGTCCAGGGCTCATTCACACACCAGAAAGACCGGACACAAGCCCACTTACCCTGGGGAGGCTGTTTGTCACAGCACACCCTTGTCACCGTCTGGTGGGCTAGACGAGTAGGAGGGAGGTGGTGGCTAGAAACTGAGCTTGGATGCCTCTGAGGAACAGACAAGGGAAGTCTGTAGCTAGTCCTGACGTGACTCGGGAGGGAGCCTCTTTCCCTTGTGTAAATAAAGGTGGGCAAATGCCAAGCTGGTTTAGGTTGGTGGGATAGACTCTACGGTAAGGGAGGGTGTAAGTGGGTAAGGGGCTGTCTGATGAAGCCAGACTGGGAGGAGCTGAGGAGTTGGGGTCCAGAGCCCAGTCAGAAAAGAGACTGGGAGTATGTTTGTTTAGGTCTCACTCCTTTCCACTGCCCTGTGCTGGGAAGCCAGCCTTGGTCATGGTGACCACCGTGTAGCTTCCTGGGGCAGGCAGCATGTGGGCTAGCTGCTGTGATGCTAGTACTCCCCTCCCTCTTTCTTCCTTCTCTCCCTTCTCCCATCTCTCTTTGAATAGTGTTGAAACTAAGTAGACAACAAAACATTTCTTAAAAGCTCATGGCCCTGCAGTTTATCTCTGCCCAAAGCTATGAGGGTCTCCTGGAGACCCAGCCCATTGGATGTTTGGATGTTAGATGTGAGATGCTGTGGGCCCTTAAGGGAGACTGCTGTGCTCTGGGAGTACAAGGAGGCACAAGTTTGAAATCCAGAGTCATAGGGAGGCATGTTTTTTACTCATCAAAGCAGGGGGAGGGGAGACCCTCAGTGCTGATACAGGTTCAAGTAGGCTTGCATGTCTGTTTAATACTCAAGGAAATACAAAACATTATGGGAAGCACGACTAACAGAATCTTGCTAAAAGCATGTGGTACATAGCAAGTGGAAAATATGAGGCACAGTCCTTCATCTGGTCTGATCAGAGCTGTCATGCTGATCCCCAGAAAGCCCAAGTTGTGGTGGGAGGCCGCAGGGAGGGCAGGAAAAGCACCCAGCTCCTGGTGGCCAGAGGACAGTGAGGACCCAAAGCTGCAGGCGCTGCTCCTCCCGTGACTGACCCCAAAGCAGGTGAGAGGCAAAGGAATGGCTTGTTCCTGTGGTTCTTGTATCCCCTGGCCTTACCCATGCCCTTTCTGTTGGGCTTTAAGAGCCATAGACTTGGTGTTCCACCTCACAGCCCGGTTCATTTCCAGAACCAGAGTTTGTTTTGATAAAGACATTAGGTGTACCTCTTTTCTGTTTTGATAGAAAATACATTAAGCCCAGACCTACTGAAAACATGGAGAGTGGTTTTATGGCCAGCCCTTGGGCCTGTTTTCATGGCCTGAATTAGCAAACTTCTGGTGACCGAGCTACTGCTGAGAGGAGGGTGAGCTTGACATAGAGAGGGCAGAGCCTGGCACTATACAAGAAGCCACTGCTGGATGTCAGGATGTTTTGTCAGAAATAGTGGCTTCTGGGGCCTGGTTGGGGAGGAGCTTGTCTTAGCTTCTGGCCTTCCCTCCCCCACAACCATGCCAATCCAGTATTGGCCCAAATTTTTTCCCTTGGCTTACTTGACAGCTGGTTCATTCAGACAGTGGAGAGGACAGTGTCCTTGTACTGCTCTCTGTTCACAGATGTGTATTTAGAAAGAGTTGTGACAATAAAGCCTCAATTAACTGGACTGATGGAAAAGAAGAAGAGCTGGGTTTACTTTTTAAAAAAAATCAACTTTTTAATTTTGATGCAATTAAAGATTTACTTGCATATTAAGAAGTAATACAGAGAAAAGCAGTCTGTGCTTTTACCCATGTACCCTGTGGTAACTTCTTGAACCCGCTAACAGGGTGTCACAGCCAAGGATAGCAGCACAGATGCAGTCAGGATCGAGCATTTCTATTTAGTGTATCCTGGATTTCATGTCTGTTCAGGTGAGGTGCAACCACTGGATTAGGAGAGGACTGTCCTAGGTAAGATGGCTTATTCCTCATCATTTCCAAGAGATGCATGTGGGGAAGGGCCAGGAGAGAGAGGAGTGGAGGGAGGGGATGGAGTGGGGAAGAGCCTTCCTTATGGCTTTCCACATGAAGGCAAAGCAGAGAGAGCAGGGTACATGGATTTCAGACCATCTAGTTTGAAGCATTGTGGTGGGCTCTGTGCTACAGGGTGGTCCCTAGTTGTCTAGTACCTGGTGTCCTGAAATGCAGGAGTCTGGTGACAGGAGGTGGATGGGAGTATGGACATAGGAGTGTTTGGTTTGAATGCTGGAGTGCGTGGTAGAAGGCAGGACACTTTCTGGATCTAGAGCTGGCTAGCCTCAGTTGAACCAGTCTGCCTCTGGGTCTGCAAAGCCTGGCTTTCACAGCATCGTGAATTATAGGGAAAACCCCACAGTACAGTTCCCGTCTCCATCATGGTCCCTCATGCTGTCCCTTTGTAGCCTCACTTACTCCCACTGCCACCTCCTTCAGAATCCCCAAACCACTCATCTCTTCTCCCTTCCAATGACTTTATCATCTCAGAAGTGTTATATAATGGAATAATTTACATTATAGTATGTTACCTTTTGAGATTGGTATTTCCTTTTCACAAAACCTCAGCCCAAGTCTGTGGATATTCATCCAGAGATAATTGCATGTGTTAATAGTTTGTTCCTAGGCCAGGCATAGAGTGACATACACCTTTAATCCTAGCACTTGGTAGGCTGAAATAGGAGAATCACTGTGAATCCAAAGCCAGTCTGGGGATACAGAGTGAGTTCCAGGTCAGCCTGGGGTAGAGAGAGACCCTGCCTTGAAATAAAAACAAAACAATTCACAACAGAAGTTTGTTCCTTTTCATTGTTAAAAGTATTCCATGGCATGGACATATTATCCATTGAAGAACATCACAGTTTCTAGTTTGGGACTATTATGAATAAAGTTCCTATGAGTAATCAGGTACAGGTTTTTATGTGAATGCCATTTTATTCCTCTGGGATGAGTATGTTTCTGGGTCATATGGTAGCTACGTGTTTAGACATGTCGTTTTTAGCAGAATATTAAGTGACTGGCCTGCGAGGCTTCTAACATACCAAGTGCTCTAGCTTCTGTGTCTTCACCAGCCTTTGCTATTGCCAGCATCTTCTGTGACTGCCTTTCTGACAGGTATGTGGCAGTGACCCAGGTGTTTTAGCTGGTGTTCCCCAGTGGCTGGGGATGTGTAACATCTTCACACACCACTTTGACATCTATTTGTCTTCCATGAAAGTCTTGCTTATTTCCAAATCGGATGGTTGGGCTTTTACTGCTGATTCTCCAGAGGTCTTGGTGTGTTCTAGTTATGAAACCTTTGTTAGCTGGGGCTCACAGGTGGTTTTACTTCAGTGTGCACTTATCTTTCCTTTTTACAGGAGCTTTCACTCCACAAAAGTTTTAAAACCTGATGAAGCCCAGGTTCTCAGTTTTTCCATTTGAGTCGCTTTGATGCCATGTCTATGAATTCTTTTCCCTATCTATATATCCTGGAAATCTCTCCTCCTTTTGACCTGCTTCATAGTTTTACATCTGTGATCCATCTTTTTACAGTTTTTGTATAAGGTGTGAATTACAGTTGAAGTTCTTTGGAAAAGGCAGTTCTTCCTTTTGAACCTTGATCAAAGA
Organism: Dipus sagitta; assembly: GCA_036346955.1. Lineage (NCBI taxonomy): Eukaryota > Metazoa > Chordata > Mammalia > Rodentia > Dipodidae > Dipus > Dipus sagitta. The sequence continues at coordinate 139,785,436 of CM070770.1, forward strand.
ACAGATGGACAAACCACATGTTTTTTTGTTGTTGTTGTTTGTTTGTTTGTTCTGTTCCCTTGCTAACACCATATAGTATTGGTTACTGCAGCCATATAATAGGTCCTAATGTGAGTCATCCTCCTCTTTCTCCTCATTCTCTTCTTTGAGACAGGATCTTGGTACATAGTTCTGGCTGGCCTAGAACTCACTATGTAGCCCTGACTGGCCTCAAGCTTGTGCCGATCTTCATGCCTTGGTCTTCAGAGTGCTTTTCTGTAGGGTATGGGAGATGGCTCAGTGGATAAAGCACTTGCTGTGCAAGTGTAAGGACCTGGCATCTACATGAATTGAATTGTACTTTGAATTTGAATGTTTTAATTGCTGTAATATGGAAATGTACTGATATTTTTAGGTTTCTGGCTAGGCAATCATACCATCCTTTCTTCTTTTCTTAACTGTGGGCCTTTCATTTCTTTACCCTTATTGGAAAGGGTAGAACTTTTAGCCCTGTGCCCAAGGTGAAGTTAAACATCCTTGCCTTACTGTTGACGTAAGGGGGAAACATTATTCACTACACTGTATAATGCTATCTATAGTGCTTTTTGTACTATTACTGTTTTCTCAGAATATCAGCAATGGGTATTAAATTTTGTCAGGTGCCTTTTCTACATTATTTGATATGATTTATTTTTTATGTATCCTGTTAAATTGGTGGATTATGTTGAACATTGAGCCAATCTTACATTCCTGGTACAAATCCCACTCGGTCATGGCATTTAGTTCTTATTTATTGATGAATTATCTTGGCTGATTTTGTTGAGAAATTTTGTGCCTCTGTTCATGTAGGATATTGATCTGTGTTCTTTTTTATACTGTCTTTTTATGAATTCTAGATTTACAAAATGAATCAGAAAGTATTTGCTCCCCTTTTATTTTCTGGAACTGTTTCACTGGTACTGTTATTTAGGTGTAAAGTGAAATTTCCCAGCAAGCCTCCTGAGTCTGAAAGGATTTTTAATCCCCTGAAAGTTTGAAAATTTAAAATTGAATTTATGTAATAGTAATAGGGCTATTTAAACAATCATGTATTTGTGAGTTGTGGTGATTTATGTTTTTTAATAAATTGGTTCATTTCATCTAAGTTGTCAAATTTGTGTGTAGAATTCTTTTGATGCTTACAGGAGCTGTGATGACATGTTTTTGTTTTTTTTTTCATAAGTATAAGTTATTGTTGGGCTGGGGAAATGGCTTAGTGGTTAAGGTGCTTTCTTGTGAAGCCTAAAGACCCAGGTTCAATTCCCCAGTATCCATGTAAGCCAGATGTACATGGTGACACATGTATCTGGATTTTATTTGCAGTAGCTGGAGGCCCTGGTATACTAATTTTCTCCCTCCCTCCCTCCCTCCCTCCCTCCCTCCCTCCCTCTTTCTCTCTCTTTCAAATAAATGAATAAAAACAAACTATTAAAAAGTTATGGTCAGGCTGGGCATCGTGGCGCACATCTTTAATTCCAGCACTCAGGAGGCAGAGGTAGGAGGATTGCCATGAGTTTGAGGCCACCCTGAGACTCCATAGTTAATTCCAGGTCAGCCTGGACCAGAGTCCCTACCTTCAAAAAAAAATGTTATGGTCAGACTGGAGAGATGGCTTAGCAGTTAAGGCACTTGCCTATGAAGCCTAAGAACTCATGTTTGAATCTCCAGGTCCTAAGTAGCCAGATGCACAGTGATGCAATCATGCAATGTTGCACATGCTCAGAAGGGGGTGTATGCATCTGGAGTTTGTTTGCAGTGGCTAAGGCCCTGGCAACCCATTCTCTCTTCCTCAAAATAAATAAAAAGTTATTGTTTATTGAATAGTACACAGGCACATATATGTATTAATTTATATCTAATACAGTATTTATATAAGTTAGGAATTAGTTTGTTTTATAAATGAGGAAACTATAGTGAGAATGTTATTGAGTTGTCGAAGGCCACAAAGATACTACCCAATGACAATGTTGGCATGTATATAATGGTTCATCTGACTTTAAAGTTTATACTTTATCAAGTGCTAACAGTTATAAAGCCTAATGATATCTGATCAGTCATAGTGGAAAACAGTTACTTAACTGAATCTCTTATTTTTCTTTAAACTTTTATTGGGAGCTTTAATAGATGAACATGCTATCATTTGATTGTGTTCCCATCATGCTATCCTTTTTTGTCCCCTTTCCCAAACCCTTATTCCCCTGAGGACCCTCATCTGTCAGGGTAGCTGTTCCATGGTTTTGTTTTCTCATTCCTTTTGTCCTCTTCCATCATCCATATCAAAATGTTGATGGGCTCAGAACAGTGCAAGTCTTATGAAGCTATTGGTAACCACTTTGGGGTCATGAATACACCATTCGGTTCTTGTAGGGAGGACAGCGTTTCACAATACATCTTGCCACCTTATGGCTATTACATTCTTTCTTCTCCCTCTTTTGCCTTGGAAGGCATGTTAGAAATCTCCCTTAGTGTTGAGCTCTTGGCAGCCTCTTATTTTTTGTTTTGGTGAGTTTTGAGTCTCCTCAGTGTATATCACCACCCCCATACAGAAAGTTCTTTGGCTAGCACTGAGGGCAGCACTCATATTCAATCCTCCACTTCCTCTGCAAAGTCTCCTGGGCCCTGGAGATGGCTTGTTCCACAACAGGCACTCAGTTTTCTCTTCTCATCATTGTGATGTGTCTTGAGTCTCTTCAGTATTTACCACTCTCTGTAAAGAAAAAAAAAGTGAGAGCAGCATTGATCAAAGGGGATAAACATAGACATTTGTAACACCTTTAAATAGGTATAAGGCCTCTATGTAGCCAAAGAACAGAGGAAGCTTCCCTCTATGGTCTATGACCTTCCAAGCCAAACTAAGTGGGCATCATATCCAATCAGAGAGCAGTTGATTTCCCCCACTATGGCCCATTACTGTACCCATGGGTACATTTGCCTGGCTGATTGATTTTGTAGCTTGCAGGAACCACTGTTCACACTGTTGATTTTTGTCCTTCAGGAACTCGCATAGCTCTTTCCAGCACTGTGACAACTAGCCAGCAGGAAGATGGCTTTCATCTCAGTTCCAGCTTGATTTTTTTAATGTCCTATCACTACTGCCTTTGGTGTCTTCAACAGTAGGGTTTTACCATCTAGTATAGTGGGGAACCAAGTGCTTTGGCAATGACCTGCATTGTTTTGGGGGCCTTATGGGCATCCCTGACCAACAGCTCACTGGTGGGGGCAGGGTATAACTCAATTCTGGCACTGAGATTTACCAACCTATGATTTTAGAGTAAAAATTTCTCTATCCCAGCAAGGTTTTCTACCCAAACACACACTCTGTCTCTTTCTCTCTCTGTCTTTTTAAGGAAATTACATCTTTTAATTAGTTAATGAAGAAGTAGGTTTCTGTAGTACATATTTATACCACATTTAGTTTTGTGTATTTCTCCTCTCCTTCCCTCCATTCCTCCTTAGACCTTTCTATGCCTTCTCATAATCCCTCCCTACTTTTCCTCTCTCTAAGCCTTGTTCTAGCTTCCTGACTAATACTATTGACACTTATTACAAGTTATAAACAAATCTGACTATTCCAAGTTAGGATCTGTATATGAGAAAGAATATGGGACATCTGTCTTTCTGGGCCTGAGTGACCTTACTTAGCGTAATTCTTTCCAGATCCATCTATTTTCTTTCATATTTCATAATTTCATCTTTCTTTACTGCTGATTAGAACTCCATTGTGTATTTGTTATCTCATCTTCATTATCCATTCATCAGCTGGTGGGCATTTGGGGATGATTCCATTTCCTAGTTATTGTGAAAGATCACCAACAAACATGGCTGAGCAAGTTGATGTCAAGTAAACAGTAGAGTCTTTAGGCTATCTACTCAGGAGTGGTATAGCTGGGTCATATGGTGGATCTATTTTTATATTTTTTAATTATTTTTATTTATGAGAGAGCGAGAGAAGCAGATAGAAGGAGAGAATGGGTATACCAGGGCCTCTAGTCACTGCATACAAATTCCAGATGCATGTACCACCTTGTACATCTGGCTTATATGGGTACTAGGGATTTGAACCTGGATTCTTAGGCTTTACAGGCAAATGCCTTAACCACTAACCAATCTCTCAAACCTTATTTTTAGGTTTTTGAGAAACTCCGTATTGATTTACAGAATGGCTATATCAGTTTATAGTCCCACCAACAGTGAACAAGTATTCCTGTTTCCCTGCACCCTCACCAGCGTTTGTTGTCATTTGATTTTTTTTTTTAATGAATGCCATTCTGACCAGAGTGAGATGGAATCTCAAAATAGTTTTAATTTACATTTCCCTGATGGCTAAAGACATTGAACATTTTTTAGTTATTTATTGCCATATATTTGTTCCTTTGAGAACTCTGTTCAGTTCCCTGTCCCATTTTTTTTAACAAGATTAACTGATTTTTTTATTGCTTAGTTTTTTTTTGAGTTCTTTATATATTCTAGATATTAAACCTCTGTCAGATGTATAACTGGTGAAGATTTTTCTCCCACTCTGTATATTGACTTAGCTGATGGTTTGCTTAGCTGCACAAGAGATAATAGCTTTTTACTTTATTTTTTATTTTAAAAATATTTTTAAAATTTAACTTTATTAGGTATGGACATACTTAGTATATAAACATGTTAGTTCCATCCTTTCCCTCATCCCTGCCCCTTTTCTGAAGAGGCCCTCCTTGTTGGGGGAGCGGGTCAACCCCATGGGGATTGTGGGTCATGCATTGTGGGGACAGCAGTAAGTTATAGGGGAGAGGCAATGTCTTTGTGCATAATGTCCCAATTTGTGGCTCTAACAATCTTCCTGCCCCCTCCTCTGCAAAATTCCTTGAGCCATGTTGGGTGCATCTACCTCAGTGATGGGCTCTTAGGAACCTCTGGATATCTGCTTTGGTAGGTGTTGAGTGTCCTCAGTGTCTATCTCCTTCATCCTTGTGCTGATATCAGGTTTACCGAGAAAGCAGCACTCTTACTCATTTCCCTGACTCTTCTGGGGTTTCAGCTGGGGCCAGGGTGAAGTATGCTGGGTCATTTATCTCCTCAGGTACCACTCCTGACTGAAAAAGAGAAGCAGATTCTCCAACGGAGAGTGAAGTCAGCACTGGTTAAATGGGATAACCGTTATTAATTTAGAGTGAATTTAAAGGGTGTAGACCCTCTTATAGCCCAAGATTAGTGGGAGCTTGACATTGGAAAGCAAAATCATTATCTGGATACGATTCTGACTTGTTTCCCAGTTCCAGATATGGTTTCCTTTCCATTGAATGGATCTGTTAGCCTATCCAAGAGCAGTTGGTTACCCACCATGGCCGTGTGCCACTATTGCACTTGTGTGAACATCACATCAAGTTGTTTGCTTCTGAGTAGTTAGACTTTGAGTTACTCGGACAGATGTTGGCCACTTTTCCCCAGTAGCTCATGTTCTCCTTCCAGCACTAGATGGGCTAATTGTCTGGGGACTGGCTCTTTTCCAGATTCCACCCAGATCTCTCCATGGTCCATGCCAACAACATATGGTGTCTTCAGCAGTAGGGTCGTACCATTAACCTTTGGTGGGTAGTCAAGTTCTCTGACAGAAGTCTGTCTTGTTTGTTTTGGGAGACCTTGTAGGTCTTTCTAATCAATAGCTCATTGTGGATGTTAACCACATCCTGGTACAGGGAATTACAGGCCAGTACCAATGGAAAAGAAAAAGGGAAAATCAGGAAAAAAAAGAGAAACAGGAGAAAGTTAAGGTTAGGCTTCATCTCACCTTCTCTAGGGCCCTTCAATTCAGGTGCTCCCCTAAGGACTTCTTGAGGATTCAACCTTTTAGTCTAACTAAAAGGGTATATGTTTCTATGGTACCAGTTCAATTTGGGTTCAGTTTTGTGTCCCTCCCTAACCCTTTCCTTTCCCCAAGCCCTACCCTCCCTATTGTCCAGGCCTTGAGATGCCTATTAGGTATTTCAGCAGCTCAGGCTGATCCAGGTTATGAACCGCAAATGAGTGAGATCATGCAGCAATTGTCTTTCTGTAATTGTGTGAGTTCGCTTAGTATGATCTGTTCCAAGTTCAACCATGTTTCTACAAATTTCATTGTGTCATTTTTTCTTACTGCTGAGTAGAATTCCATCACGTATACCACATCTTGGTTATCCATTCATCCAATGATGGAATGATGGGCACCTGGGTTGTTTCCAGTTCTTAGCTATTATGAATTGAGCAGCTATAAACATGGTTGAGCAAATATCTCTGAACTGAGGTGTGGAGCTTTTAAAGTAAATTCCCAGTAAGGGAATAACAGGGTCTGTTGGTAATTCTATATTCATCCTTTCAGGAGTCACCATATTTATTTCCATAGTGGTTGTACCAGCCTATTATATTCCCACCAACAGTGAATGAGTGTTCCTATTTCCCCACATCCTTGCCAACATTTGTTTGCATTTGACTTTTTAATATTTGCTATTCTTACTGGGGTAAGGTGGAATCTAATAGTTGCTTTAATTTGCAATTCCCTAATGGTTAGGGATGTTGAACATTTTGTTAAGTAATTCTTCCTCTGAGAACTCCCTATTCAGTTCTCTGCCCTCCTTTTAAAGTGGGTTGTTTGATTTTATATTGTTTAATTTTTTGAGTTCTTTGTAGATTCTGGATACATTAGACTTCTGTCAGTGGTATAGCTGTCGAAGATTTTCTCCCACTCAGTGGGTAATCTACTGGCTCTGCTTATGGTATGTTTGTCTGTGCAAAAGCTTTTTAGTTTTATGAGATCTCATTGGTTGAGTGCTTGCTTAATTTCCTGGGCTAATGGGGTTTTGTTGAGGAAGTCTTTTCTCAGTTCTATATTGTGAAGGATGCCTTCTATTTTTACTTCTAGTAGTTGAAGACTTTCAGGTCTTATATGGAGGTCTTTAATCCATTTGGACTAGATTTTTGTATATAGAGAAATGGGTGGGTCTAATTTCATTTTTCCTTTATTTTTTATTTTTATTTTTTTTGGTTTTTTGAGGCAAGGTCTCACTGTAGTCCAGGCTGACCTGGAATTCACTATGTATTCTCAGGGTGGCCTTGAACTCACGGTGATCCACCTACCTCTGCTTCCTAAATGCTGGGATTAAAGGTGTGCGCCACCACGCCCGGCTTAATTTCATTTTTCTGCATATGGTCATCCAGTTTGTCCAGCACCATTTGTTGAAGATGCTGTCTTTTCTCCAGTCTACATTATTGGCACCTTTGTCCAAGATCAAGTAGCTGTAGTTACTGGTCTAGGTCTTCAACTCTGTTCCATTGGTCTATTCCAGTACCATGCTGTTTTTGTTACTATGGCTTTAATAATATAGTAATATAGCTTTAGATCAGGTATGGTAATACCTCCAGAGGTGTTTTTTTTTTTTGTGCTGAGGATATGTTTGGATATCCGAGGTCTGCTGTCATTCTATATGAATTTTAAGATCATTTTTTCAATCTCTGTGAAGAATGGTGCTGGTATTTTTTTATTGGTATTGCATTAAATCTGTACATTGCCATTTTCACAATATCTTCTCAATTTCTTTCTTGAGTTTTTTAATGTTTTTGTTATATAGGTCTTCACATGCTTTGTTAGTGTTACTTCAAGGTGTTTAATTTTTTTATTGTTGCTGTTATTGCTATTGAAAATGGGACAGCCTCACTGATTTCTTTCTCTCTATTTTTGTCCTTTGCATATAGAAAAGCTACTGATTTTTGTGCATTAATTTTGTACCCTGTGACTTTACTAAAGGAATTAATCACCTTTAGAAATTTTGAGATGGAGACTTTGGGGTCACTTATGTACAGGATCATGTCATCTGCAAATAGGGCTAACTTGACTTCTTTCTGTCAAATATTAATCCCTTTTATTTCTTTCTCCTGTCTTATTGCTTGGGCTAGGACTTCTAATACTATGTTGAAGAACAGTAGTGAGAGTGGGCACCCCCATCTTGTTCCTTATCTCAGTGGGAACTCCTTGAGTCTTTCCCCATTAAATATTATTTGGGCTTTAGGTTCTTTATATATAGCATTTATTGTGCTGAGATATAAACCCTTCATGCCTATTCTTTCCAGTGTTTTGATCATGAAGTGGTGTTGTATTTTGTCAAAGGCTTTATCTACATCAATTGAGATGATCATGTGGTTCTTATGGTTAAGTTTATTTATGTGGTGTATTACTTTGACCGATTTTTATATGTTGAGCCATCCCTGCATCCCATGATGAAGCCTACTTGGTCAAGGTGGATAATGCTTTTGATGTGTTGTTGAATTCAGTTTGCAAGGATTTTGTTCAGGATCCTTGCGTCTAAGTTCATCAGGGATATAGGCCTATAATCTTCTTTTGTTGTTGAATCTCTGTCTGGTTTTGGTATTAGAGTGATGCTAGCATCATAAGAGGAGTTGGAGAGGATTTCCTGGTCTCCAATTATGTGAAACAATTTGAGAAAAAATGGTTTCAGTTCTTAAATGAAGGTTTGATAGAATTCAGCTGAGAAACCATCCGGTCTTGGACTTTTCTTTTAGGGGATGTTTTTGATTACCTTTTCAATCTCCATGCATGTGATAGGTTTGTTTAGGAAAGTAATCTGCTCTGAGTTTAGTTTTGGTAGGTGGTATATGGCTAGGAATTCATCCATTTCGTCCAGATTATTTAATTTTGTGGAGTAGTGGTTTTTGAAGTATGCCTTGTTGATTCTTCCAATTTCATTGATGTCTATTGTGATCTCTCCTTTATCATTTAATTTTGTTAATTTGAGACCTCTTTTTTTTTTTTTTTGCTTGATCAAATTGGCCAAGGGGTTGTCAATCTTGTTTATTTTTTCAAAGAACCATGTCTTCATTACATTGATTTTTAAAATTGTTTTCTTAGTTTCCAGTTCATTAATTTCTGCTCTAATCTTGATTATTTCTTTCCATCTGGAGCTCTTTGTATTGGATTCTTCTTGTTTTTCCAATGCTTTCAGGTGGACAGTCAGGTTATTAATTTGAGATCTCTCTATCTTTGTTATGAAGGCATTTAGGGCTATGAATTTTACCCTTAGGACTCCCTTCATTGTGTCCATAAGTTTTGGTAGATTGTATTTCCACTGTCATTCAATTCTAGGAATTTTACAATTTCTTTATTGATTTCTTCCAGGATCTATTTATTGTTTAAAAGTGTGTTGTTTAGCCAGTCGTGATGGCACAGGCCTTTAATCCCAATACTCAGGAAGCAGAGGTAGGAGGATTGATTGCCATGAGTTTGAGGCCATCCTGAGACTACATAGTTAATTCCAGGTCAGCCTGGGCCAGAATGAGACCCTACTTGAAAAAAAAAAGGGGATGTTGTTTAGTCTCTGGGAGCTGGTGAAGTTTTTAATGTGTTTCTTGTTGTTAATTTCTAGCTTTAAAGAATTTGATCTGACATGATGTAGGAAGTTACTTCAATTTCCCTGACTTTATGGAGGCACACTTTATGACTTAATATATGACCAATTTTGGAGAAGGTTCTGTGGTCTGCTGAGAAGAATGTGTATTCTTAGAGTTGGAGTGGAAAGTTCTGTAGATGTCCATTAGGTCTAGTTGATCTATGATGTTGTTGAGCTCTATTATCACACTGTTGATTTTCTGCCTGGATGACCTGTCTATTGATGATATTGGAGTATTGAAGTCTCCAATTATGATGGTGATAGTATTTATTTCTGTTTTGTTGTCAAGTAGATTTTGTTTTATAAACAGTGGTGCACCTGTGTTTGGTGCATATATATTTATGATTGTGATGTGCTCATGTTGGATCATTCCCTTGATGAGTAAGAAGTTCCTTCTTTGTCCTTTCAGATTACTTTTCATTTGTAGTCTATTTTATCAGATATGAATATAGCAACACCCACTTATTTTTTATTTCCATTTGCTTGGAATATCATTTTCCATCCTTTCACCCCAAGGAAGTGTCTATCTTTAGTGGTGAGGTGGGTTTCTTTTTTTTTTTTGGTTTTTCGAGGTAGGGTTTCACTCTAGCCCAGACTGACCTGGAATTCACTATGGAGTCTCAGGGTGGCCTTGAACTCACGGCGATCCTCCTACCTCTGCCTCCCGAGTGCTGGGATTAAAGGCGTGCGCCACCACGCCCGGCGTGGTGTTTCTTGAAGAGAGCAGATAGAAGGGTCCATTTTGTTGGTCTATGCTGATAATTTGTATCTTTTGATGGGTGAGTTAAGACCATTAATATTTAAGATTATTATTGTAAGGTTTGACTTAATCCCTGCCATGATGAGGTGTTTTATGGGATTTGGTGCTTTCTTGTGTTTTGTACTATTTTGAGCCTGGTCTGTTTGGTTATTGTGATCTACTTCTAGTTGGCTCTTGAGATTGGTTGTTTGACTGTTCTATGTGGAATATTACCTGAAGTACTCTCTGTAGGTTTGGCTTTGTGTTCATGTAATCATAGAGTTGACTTTTTTCATGGAAAGTTTTCCTTTCACTACCTATTATGAGGAATACTTTTGCTATGTAGAGTAGCTTGGGTTGGAAGCCATAGTTTTTCAGACGTGAAAGTATTCCATTCCAGGCTCTTCTGGCTTTCAGGGTTTCCATTGAGAAATCTGATGTACTTCTGATGCACCTGCCTTGTCCATTGTGAATTGTTTCTCTCTTGCTGCTTTTAATGCTCTCTCTTTGTTTTCATTGTTAAGAGTTTTAACTATGATGTGTCTTGGAGAGTTTCTTCTTTGGTCCTGTTTGGTGTTCTGTGGGTTTCTTGTATCTGAATGGGCCTCTTTTAAGAGACTGGGAAATTTTTCTTCAGTAATTTTGTTGAATGTGTTCTCTATGCCTCTGGCCTGGATTTCCTCTCCTTCTGGTATACTCATTATCTGGATGTTTGGTCATTTTAGTCTATCCCACAGTTCCCTCATATTCTGTTCATTTGATTTTTTGAACTTAGTGAAGTTTTTGGCCTCCTGATCAATTTCTTCTGTCTTGTCTTCCAGGTCAGCGGTTGTATCTTCCACATGAGTAACTCTGTTGGTGAGGGGTTCTAGAGATGTTTTTATAAATTCTATTTGATTTTGCTTTCTGTTGTGTTATTTTGCACCATGTCCATCTCTTTTTTTGAGGTATGATTCCAGTTCAAGTCCTGATTTTCTTGATGCTTTCTGGAATTCATTCTTACATTTGATCAAGTATTCATTAAGCTTAATCAGTTGCTGAGATCTTCCATTTCTTGACTCACCTTCAATTTATTCATATCTCTTTTGAGGGTTCTAACATTTTCTTTAGTCAAGTTAAGCCTACTGCCAAAAGCTGAATGCTCTAAGAGACAATTCTGTTTAATTTCATTGATAAGACTGTTGGTTCTTTGATGATTTGCTTCCTGTTCAGCAATTCTTTTTTTTGTTGTTGTTCATTTTTATTTATTTATTTATTTGAGAGTGACAGAGAGAGAGAGAGAGGCAGATAGAGAGAGGGGGAGAAAGAGAATGGGCGCGCCAGGGCTTCCAGCCACTGCAAATGAACTCCAGATGCGTGTGCCCCCTTGTGCATCTGGCTAACGTGGGTCCTGGGGAATCAAGCCTTGAACTGGGGTCCTTAGGCTTCACAGGCAAGCGCTTAACCGCTAAGCCATCTCTCCAGCCCCAGCAATTCTTTTGATCAGAGTCTCATTGGTTGTTGTGTCTTCATTTTGGGATTGAATTTCTGTTGATTTCTCTATGATTTCATTGGAGGCTTCCATTGTAGGACTAGGCATCCTTGGTGGAGATGTCTCAGTTTTCTGACTTTCATTGGCTTTTTGTGTTGTGGCTGTCCATTTTAGGGAGACTATTTTATTGAGAAAGAAGCAAGTTTTTGTCCTTTGGCCCATGCCCCCTCTGACTCAGGTGAACAGGGATGTTGGTATCTGGTGGCTAGTCAGGATACCAGAGCAACAGGCCTGATTCCATAGCCCACACAGGGTCCAAGCCTCCCCAAGCAAGACACAATGGGACCTACCAGGACCAGGGAACTGGGAGGAGTCAGGGAACAGGGATCTGGCCTACTCACTCCATGCTGTGCCCGCTAGCACACACTCAAGCACAGGGAACTGGGGCCAGGGAACTAGGAGAAGCCTGGAAACAGGGTTCTGTCCTACTCACTACACGCCTTGCCTACCTGCACTACTTTACTTTATTTATTTTATTTTATTAATTGAGAGAGAGAGAGAGAGAGAGAGAGAGAGAGAATGGGTGCTCTAGGACCTCTAGCCACTGCAGATGAACTGCAGGCACAGGCGCCATATTGTGCATCTGGTTTACATTGGATATTGGGGAATTGAACCTGGGTCCCTAGGCTTTGCAGGCAAATTCCTTAACCATTGAGCCATCTCTTCAACCCAGTAATAGCTTTTTTGTTTCATGAGATTCCATTGGCTGAATGTCATGCTATGTGTTTTAAAAATATTTATTTATTTATTTGAGAGAGAGAGAGTGTGTGCACATGGGTGCACCAGGGTCTCCTGCCACTGAAACAAACTCTAGATGCATACGCAACTTTGTGCATCTAGCTTTACATGGTTACTGGGGAATTGAACACAGATTGTCAGGCTTTGGAAGCAAGTGCTTAAACCACTAAGCCATCTCTCCAGCCTCATGTTGTGTTTTTTTGATATTGATATTTAATCTTCTTTTTAGATAGTTAATATCTTCCTTTGCCAGTTTTCCCAGAGGTTTGTCATTTCTGTTGATATTTTCAAAATAACAGCTCTGTGTTTCCAAGATTTTTCTTTATTATTCTGCTTTTAATTTCATTTATTTCTGTTCCTTTTTATTTCCTTATTTCTGCTTGATTTGGATTTATTTTGCTTATTTTTTAAGTTGGAAGCTTTGAATATTGATTTGGGACTTATTCTTTAAAAATAAGTGTAAGGTCTCATATTGTAGTTCAGGATTGGCTAGAGCTCACTATATAGCCTTGGACTTCCAGCAAGCTTCCTGGTGTGGCCTCCTGAGTGCTGGGATTCTAGGCATGAGACATTCCACCTCACATGTGTGTTTTGTGTAAATCTCCCTCTCAATGCTGCTTTGATTGGGCCCCACAACTTCTCAGGTTTTGTTTCCCTTCATTCCATTCAGTGAGTTTATTTCATCTCACATGACTTCCTTGACACTTAAAAATGCTATTTAGGGGCTAGAGAGATGGCTTTGCTGTTAAGCACTTGCCTGTGAAGCCTAAGGAGCCCGGTTCGAGGCTCAATTCCCCAGGACCCACGTAAGTCAGATACACAAGATGGCACATGCGTCTGGAGTTCGTTTGCAGTGGCTGGAGGCCCTGGCGCACCCATTCTCCATCTCTCTGCTCGTTCTCTCTCTCTCTGTCTGTTGCTGTCAAATAAATAAATAAATATAAACAACAACAAAAGGTGTGTGCCACCATGCCAGGCCAAAAAAAAAAAAAAAGTGTTACTCAGGGGGCTGGAGAGATGGCTTAGCGGTTAAGGCACTTGCCTGCAAAGCCAAAGGAAACCCATTCAATTCCCCAGGACCCATGTAAATCAGATGCACAAGGGGGCGCACACATCTGGAGTTCAGTTACAGTGGCTGGAGGCCCTGGCACACCCATTCTCTCTCCTCTCTCTCTATACCTGCCTATTTCGGTATATTTCTCTCTCAAATTGTAAAAAAAAGAAAGCATTACTTAGTTTCTAAGTACTAAGATATTTTCCTGATACTTCTGCAACAAGTTTCTAGTTTGATTCCATTGAATTTGGAGAAAACATCGAATGAGTTATGTTTATTTCAACTTGTAGATGTCTTATAGCTCATGAAATGATCTATGGGTATATGTTTTAAGGACACTTGGAAAAAAATATGTATTTTACTGTTGAGAGGTATGTTCTCTAAATGTTGATTAGATTCTCTTGGTTGACAGTGTTATTGTGCTCTTTTTCTGCATGTGTGTGCAATAGTGTACGTATGTTTATATATATATGTATGGGCAAGTGCTTGCATGTGTGTGGAGGCCAGGGTCAATGCCAGGTGTCTTCTTCAATTGCTCTTCCCCCTTACTTTTTTAGACAGGGTCTTTTTCTATATCCAGGACTCACCAATTTGGCTAAACTATCCCATGTATTCTCTTGTCTCTGCTTCCCCAGAAGAGTAATCCACTAGAGTTTTGGGATTACAGGTATGTACCACCATGCCCAGTGTCTTCCATGGGTGCTTGGGTTTCAGACTTGGGTCTTCATACTTCATGGCCAGCACTTTACCAAGCCATTTCCCCAGTCCCTGGTGTTCTTAATTGAGTCCTGGTAGGTTTTGAGAGAGACTAACCATGATTGTGGGTTTATCATTTCATTTGCTTTTAGGTCTATTACTTTTTCCTCTACATAGAAGTATTTAGCAGGACTGCTGAATGGTGCCTTAGGATAACTATTTTCCTGGTGGATTGACAGTTTTATGATTATGTGCCTTTCCATTTGGCAATTTCATTAGCCCTGAAATTGATTTTATAAGAGTATAGACATTCCTTTCTTTCAGTTAATAGTTGCAGAATATATTTTCCCATCTTTTACATTCATCCTTTCCTATAGCATTATATGTGGACTATGTTTCTTATGAACAGATATGCTAGTTTTTGACAATCCACTCTGCAAATCTCCAACCTTTTTGTTTCTTTTTTAAATTTAATTTTATAAAAATTAAACATGTTATACTCTTTTATCCGCTTGCTCCAGCTTCTGGAGGCCCTCCTCAGTGGGGTTATGGTATTCACTGTGGGGTCATGAAGGCCTCAGTCAGTCTCTATGGGATGTATGGGGACTGTGCCTCAGGATATTCCTACCTACTCTGTGGCTCTTACAATCTTTCTGCCCCATTTTCTGCAATGTTCCCTGAGCCATGGCAGGCTTGTTGGCAGTCTGATTTAATGCTGAGTTTTCTATAGCCTCTGGATTTCTGCTTTGATAGATTTCGATTGGTCATCATATCTGTCAGCATTGCCCTGTAACTGGTTGTCAGGCTAACCATAAGAGCAGTATTCATGTCACCACTTACCCTACAATTTCTCCAGGGCTATGGCAGAATCTCTACCCTTGCAACTGATGTATTTAGACCATTTATGTTTATTATAATTCGTGATTTGTTTGGGGTGTTAGCATGCCATTTTAGTTTTTGTTTTCTATTTGTTTGTGTTTGTTTTTGTTGTCTTTTGAATTAGTTGAACATTTGTTAGAATTTGGTGAGGTTTGGGTTACTGAAGTGTTTTTGAGAGTATCTCTGTATATGTTTTAGTGAATATTCTATGTGTTAGGTTATACCAGTTTACCTATGTCATTTTGCAAATGGAGTGTAGAACCTTTATTATTCCATTTTATCTCCCTTTACCAGCCCTCGTTGATAATAAAAATCACCAAATATTCCCTACATACACATTTAGTATACCAAACAGTTTTATAACTTTTGATTCTACCATGAAACATAATTTAGAAAATTCATGAGGAAGAGAATCTACTTGATGTACTCATTTTTGCTGACCATATTTTGTTCTTTAACTTGAGAGTATCTTTATTTCCCCTTTATCCCTGAGGGGAATTTCACCAGGTATAGAATTCTAAGTAGATAATTTTCAGTACTTGGAAAATGGCGTGCCCTTCCTCTGTGACCTTTAATGAGGAGTCTACTGTCATCTTCCCTATAAGTTGTACATCACTTCTTTCCACTTCTGTGAAAGTTTTAGTAATTTTTCAGAAGTTTGGCTACATTGTATCTTGGTGTGGATTTATTTGAGTTTATCCTATTTGAGATATTCTTAACTTCTTGGATTAACTATGTACCTTTTGCCAAATTCAGGAAGTTTTTGGCTTTAATTCTTTAGGTACATTTACATATCTCCCCCTCCACCCAGCTAAAATTGATGACATGAATTTAGATCTTTATAATATATAGTTCACAGCCCCTGAGGTGCTGTTCATGTTTTTATTTAGTCTCTTCTCAGCTATTTTTATCCGGTCATTTCTACTCCCTGGCTCTGTCTTTTCTCCCATTCTGTTCTTCAACTCATGAAATTGATTCCTCTTAGTATATCATTCAATTCTCAAATTTCAATTTTTATTCTTCATTACATTTAAAAAAATTATTTTTGAGAGAGAATGGGCTTGCCAGGGCCTCCTGCTGCTGTGAATGAATTCCACACAGGTGTGCCCCCTTGTGGGCATATGTGACATTGCATGCTTGGATCACTGAGCATCTGGCTACATGGGACCTGGAGATTTGAACATGAGTTCTTAGGCTTCGCAAGCAAGTGCCTTAACCACTAAGCCATGTCTCCAGCCTTTCATTACACTTTTTTTTTTTTGGTCTTTCGAGGTAGGGTCTCACTGTAGCCTAGGCTGACCTGGAACTCACTATGGAGTCTCAGGGTGGCCTCGAACTCATGGTGATCCTCCTACCTTTGCCTCCTGAGTGCTGGGATTAAAGGCATGTGCCACTATGCCTGGCCCTTCATTACATTTTTATGTACTTTAGTTTTTATATGATTTGAGTGCATTCCTGAAGGCTTCATGTGTTAAAATTTAATCCTCTTTAAGAGGTATTGAGGGTGGAAAAATATCCAACTGATATTTAGAGGCAGGTCCTTAGGGATTTGAGGAGGTCCTTAGGGTGGGTCCCATGATTGAGCCATAGTGGCTTTGTAAGAAGAAGGAGAGAAACCAGAAGAGACATACACATACATATATGTTCCCAATATCTCTGTATGATGTTGGTGTCACCTCAGGGTTTCGCCAGCAAGAAGCCAAAACAAGTGTCTTTTCATTAAAACTAGCCCAGCCTATGACATTGTATGATTCATAACAAAAACAGACTGTCACTTTACAGTGTTTGGCTGGAGGGCAGTGGGTATTGTGTACAGGTGTTTTGCCCTGCCAGGCTGCCCCTATGACTAAAGAAAGCAGGGTTTCCTTGGGACTTTACCTTGGTCTGTACTATGGTCACTTCCAGGTTACTAGCATCTTTAACTCTAAGTCTTCACTCTAAGTTTTAAAAAGTCTGGGATTTATGAGGTCAGGAGAACACCACAGAACTTACTACCAGCTTATTTTGCCTGGGTCCTAAGGCCCCTGTGTGTTCCCTCACCTTTCTGTCTGCTGCTTCATTCATAGAAGCCCATGAGTCTTAGTTGTACTTACTGTGAGGAATAGGGAATGTCTATTGCATGTTCCTGGAAGTGAAGTGCTGGTTTGCTTTAATTTGATGTTAATTTGAGGTTGCTCAGAGAATCCATTCATTTCTAAGCCTGCCAGATATTGCCAAAATATTGTGCTTATAACTTATTATTGTATATTCAAGTCTGTTATAGGGGCTTGTACCAGGTACTCCTAAAAGTCTGCAAAACCCAACATGTCTCAGGGGTACCTTTCTCAATTTGGGGCTGCTTGCCTAAAAGATGTGCATGTGAGTAAGAGATGTAGCTAAGTGGAGGATTGAGAGGTGAACTCTACTGAAATACTGAGATCACTGTAAGGTAGGGATGATCAGAGGAACAGGGAGTAGCTGCTGTGGTTCTTGATTAGACATACATCTAGCGAACCTGTTAACCCATTCCTTCCATCCACCCGGTCACTCACTCATCCATCCCTCCGCTCATTCATGTCTTTGTAAAGGATTATTTTGTTTTAAAAAGCACAAATTGGGCTGGAGAGATGGCTTAGCAGTTAAGTGCTTGCCTGTGAAATCTAATGACCCCGGTTCGAGGCTCAATTCCCCAGGACCCACGTTAGCCAGTTGCACAAGGAGGCGCACATGTCTGGAGTTCGTTTGCAGTGGCTGGAAACCCTGGCATGCTCATTCTCTCTCTCTCTCTCTCTCTCTCTCTCTCTCTCTCTCTCTCTGCCTTTTGCTCTCTCTGTCTATCACTCTCAAATAAATAAAAATTTTAAAAAAGCACAAGTATACAAGTATATGCTCATCATAAAAGATTCAACCAATAGTAAATCCCTATCGTCAACCGTCTCTTTCTCAAGGTGTCTGCTGTTTTTTGTGCGTGTGTGTGTGTGTGTGTGTGTGTGTGCGCGCGCGCGCGTGCATGCGCATCTCCCTGGGTTTGTGTGTGGGAAGGTGCATGTGTGTGTGCATGTGCACATAGAGGCCAGAGAACAACCTTGGGTGTCATCCTCAGCAATACTGTAGACCTCCTTTGAGACGGGCTCTCTCATAAGCCTGGAGCTCATCTGTAGCTCACTGGCAAGCCCAGGGATTCTCTTGTCTCTGCCTTCCTAGTCCTGGGGTTAGAGGTGTGCACCACCATACCTGGCATGTTACATGTGCACTGAGGACAAAACTCAGATCCTCCTGCTTGCAAAACAAGCACTTTACTCACTGAGCTATTTTTGCAGCCTGCCTCTTTCTTTGCAGTGGCAGTAGCACATCTGAGTGTGTTCTTGTGGATGGAGGATGGAGGATGTGCAGTTTATATTTTAGCAGTTATCACCAGAAACTTTTAAAAAAAGTGCCTTACCATTTTAGATTGGACTCCCAGCAAACAGCCTGAGGAAGTGCCTGTTACCCTCTGCCTTCCCATCTCACCTCATTGTTAGTATTTTTTATCCCAAACATGGAGCTGGTTGTGTAGACTTGTGGTTCTGTGGCTCACGTGGAAACAGAGCAGCTTTTCATGTTTATTGGCCTTTCCTAGTTTTACTATTGATTTTTTTTTCGATATTAGGGATTGAATTGAAGGCCTCATGCATGGCAGTGCTCCACCTCTGAGCCCCATCTCTGACCCCTTGTTTCACTTTTTAGTTTGACACAGGCCCTTTCTGATGTACCCAGGCTGGCTTGGTACTTCAATCCTCCTTCCTCAGCCTCCCAAGTAACTGGGATCACAGGCTTATACCATCAGGCCTAGTGAATTTCTGGTTCTTGTAGTTGACTCATTTGGCTTTGGCTGTTCCTTTCTTGTTTTCTTCCTTCTTGTCTTAAGGACTTGATTGTATGATAAAACTGGGAGGCAATATTTTGGTGTGTGTGAAAAGCTATGGTTATAGCTTCAAAGTGCCTGCTACAAACTATATAGTAGTCACAAAACATTAAAAAAGGAAACTAGGAGCTGTGTAGATGGCTCAGCAGATAAAGCACTTGTCATACAATGAATACTTGAATTATCCAGAGATCCCATGAAAAAGCCAGCTGCCAGCTATGGTGGGCTTCTGTAATCCCAGTGCCCCTAACATTAGGCAAGAAGGGAGGCGGAGATGGGAGAATTGAACAACCTGCCTCAAAATGAAGTGGCAGGTGAGGACCTACTAGAAAATTGTGGCACACACACACAATCATTTTTTTTCAGATATTTATTAACAACTTCCATGATTATAAAAAATACCCCATGGTAATACCCTCCCTCCCCCCACTTTCCCCTTTGAAACTCCATTCTCCATCATACCCCCTCGCATCTCAATCACTCTGTCTTTTAATTTTGATGTCATGATCTTTTCCTCCTCTTATGATGGTCTTGTGTAGGTAGTGTCAGGCACTGTGAGGTCATGGATATCCAGACCATTTTGTGTCTGGAAGGAGAACATTGTATGGAGTCCTATCCTTCCTTTGGCTCTTACATTCTTTCCGCCACTCTTCCACATTAGACCCTGAGCCTTGGAAGGTGTGATAGAGATATTGCAGTACTGAGCACTGCGGTCACTTCTTTCCAGCACCATGATACCTTCTGAGTCGTCCCAAGGTCACTGCCATCTGAAAAGAGAAGATTCTCTACCAAAAATGAGAGTAGCATTAATAAAAGGGTATGAACATTAAGAGAACTGCTTACTGGGCAGTTTGATGAGCAGAATATATACATTTAGCCAGACATCAGCAGACGTTACACCTCCAGGGCTCATGACTACCCCTGTTTTAAGTTTTCAGTATCAGGGATCTATTCCCTCCCATAGAGCGGGCCTCCAGTCCAATTAGAGTGCAATTGGTTTCCACCCTGATAGATGTGCCACTATTGCACCCATTGGCTCATTTGGCCTGGCTGGCCAAATATAAGGCTTATAGTGTCCACTGTTGAGTATCTTACTGGTGATTTCTGTTTCTCCCATTGAACTGCATGCAGAATGACTTCTTCTAGCTTTCTGTCAGCTGATCTATATGGAGGAGGTTATCAGTTCAGTTCCAGCAAGATTTCTCAGTGGCCTTGCAGCCCAAGTATGTGGAGTCTTCAGCAATAGGGTCTTACCATCTATTCCTGGTGGGAAACCAAGGGCCTTAGCAATGGCCTATAATGTTTTGGGGGCATCAGGGACCTCCCTGGCCAACAACTCACTGGAAAGTATCCCATCCCTGGCACTGAGAATTTTCTAGCAACAATCTACAGCTCCTGAGTGTTCCATAGTCCAAAAAAGCAGGATTCCATATGATGTATTTATATCCTCTTAGATTTTGATTAGCCCTCCCTCCACCTTTCCTTTACTCAATCTCTTCCCCTGACCTCATTGTGGGCCTTTTCACCCCCATTAATTTATTCTTCTACTTACATATATACAATACCATCCTATTAAGTACCCCCCTACCTTCCTTTCTCTTCCCTTTATATCTCTTTTCTAGCTTACTGGCCTTTGCTACTGAGTTTTTTCCTTCTCACACAGAAGCCCAATCATCTGTAGCTAGGATCCACATATGAGAGAGAACACGCGATGCTTAATTTTCTGGGCCTGGGTTACCCCACTTAGTATAATCCTTTCTAGATCCATTTTCCTGCAAATTTCATAACTTCATTTTTCTTTACTGCTGAGTAGAACTCCATTGTAGAAATGTGCCATATCTTCATTATCCACTCATCAGTTGAAGGACATCTAGGCTGGTTCCATTTCCCAGGTATTGTGAATTGAGTGGCAATAAACATAGTTGAGCAAGTATTTCTAAGGAAATGGGATGAGTCCTTAGGATATATGCCTAGGAGTGCTATAGCTGGGTCATATGGTAGATCAATTTCTAGCTGTCTTAGGAACCTCCACACTGATTTCCACAGTGGCTGGACCAGATTGCATTCCCACCAACAGTGTAGAAGGGTTCCTCTTTTTCCACATCCTTGCCAGCATTTATGGTCTTTGTTTTCATGATGGTAGCCAATCTGATAGGAGTGAGATGGAATCTCAAAGTAGTTTTAATCTGCATTTCCCTGATGACTAGGGATATAGAACATTTTTTAGATGCTTATATGCCATCCGTATTTCTTCTTTTGAGAACTCTCTATTTAGCTCCATAGCCCATTTTTTAATTGGCTTGTTTGATTTCTTTTTATTTAATTTTTTGAGTTCTTTGTATATCCTAGATATTAATCCTCTATCAGATGTATATCTGGCAAAGATTTTTTCCCATTCTGTAGGTTGCCTCTTTGCTTTATTCACAGTGTCCTTTGCCATACAAAATCTTTGTAATTTCATGAGGTCCCAGCAGTTAATCTGTGGTTTTATTGCCTGAGCAATTGGGGTTATTTTCAGAAAGTCTTTGCCAAGACCAATATATTGAAGGGTTTCCCCTACTTTTTCCTCTAGCAGTTTCAGAGTTTCAGGTCTGATGTTAAGGTCTTTAATCCATTTGGACTTAATTCTTGTGCATGGAGAGAGAGAAGAATCTATTTTCATCTTTCTACAGATAAATATCCAGTTTACCCAGCACAATTTGCTGAAGAGGCTGTCATTTCTCCAATGAGTATTTTTGGCATTTTTATCAAATATCAGGTGGCTATAGCTACCTGGACTTATATCTGGGTCCTCTATTCTGTTCCATTGATCTACCTGTCTGCTTTTGTGTCAGTACCATGCTGTTTTTGTTACTATGTCTCTGTAGTATAGGTTAAAATCAGGTGTGGTGATACCACCAGCCTTATTTTTGTTGCTCAGTATTATTTTAGATATTCGAAGTTTTTTGTGATTCCAAATGAATTTTTCTATTTCTGTGAAGAATGCCATTGGTATTTTGATGGGGATTGCATTAAATGTGTAGATTGTTTTTGGTAAGATTGCCATTTTCACAATATTGATTCTTCCAATCCATGAACAAGGGGTGTTTTTCCATTTCCTAGTGTCTTCTGCAATTTCTCACTTGAGTGTTTTAAAGTTTTCATTGTAGAGATCCTTTACTTCCTTGGTAAGGTTCATTCCAAGGTACTTTATTTTCTTTGATGCAATTGTAAATGGGAGTGATCCTCTGATTTCATCCTCTGTGTGTTTGTTGTTAGCATATAGGAATGCTACTGATTTCTGTGTATTTATTTTGTATCCTGCTACATGGCTGTAGGTGTTTATCAGCTCTAACAGTTTGCTGGTAGAGTCCTTAGGGTCCTTTAGGTATATGGAATCATGTCATCTGCAAATAATGATAACATGATCTCTTCTTTTCCAATTTATATCCTTTTTATGTGCATCTCTTGCCTTATTGCTATGGCTAAGACTTCCAGTACTATATTAAATAAAAGTGAGGACAGTGGACACCCTTGTCCTGTTCCTGATTTTAGTGGAAAGGCTTCCAGTTTTTCCCCATTTAGTAATATGTTGGCTGTAGGCTTGTCATAAATAGCCTTTATTATATTGAGATATGTTCCTTCTATCCCCAGTCTCTGTAGGACTGTTATCATAAAGGGATGTTGGACTTTGTCAAATGATTTTTCTGTGTCTAATGAGATGATCATATGATTTTTGTCCTTCAGTCCATTTATATAATGTATTACATTTATCAATTTGTGCATGTTGAACCACCCCTGCATCTCTGGGATAAAGCCTACTTGGTCATGGTGAATGATCTTTCTGATATATTCTTGTATTCTGTTTGCCAATTTTTTGTTGAGAATTTTTGCATCTATGTTCATGAGGGAAATTGGTCTGTAATTTTCTTTTTTTGTTCTATCTTTGCCTGGTTTTGGTATCAGGGTGATGCTGGCTTCATAGAAGGAGTTTGGTAGGATTCCTTCTTTTTCTATTTTATGGAAAAGCTTAAGAAGCAATGGTGTTAGTTCTTCCCTGAAGGTCTGGTAAAATTCACCAGTGAATCCATCTGGGCCTGGACTTTTTTTAGTTGGGAGATTTTTGATAACTGCTTGGATCTCCATACTTGTTATAGGTCTATTTAAGTGATTAATCTCATCTTGATTTAATTTAGATAGGTCATATAAATCAAGGAACTCGTCCATTTCTTTCAGATTTTCATACTTATTGGAGTATATGTTTTTATAGTATTCCCTATGATTTTTTGAATTTCTCTGGCATCTGTTGTAATGTTGCCTTTTTCATCTCTGATTTTATTAATTTGTGTCTCTTCTGTCTTTCTTTTGGTCAGATTTGTTAAGGGTTTATCAACCTTGTTTATCCTTTCAAAGAACCAACTCTTTGTTTTATTGATTCTTTGGATTGTTTCTTTCCTTTTTGTTTGTTTCTATTTCATTAATTTCTGCCCTAATCTTTGTTTTTTCTTCCCGTCTACTGATTTTTGGTTTGCTTTGTTCTTCTTTTTCCAAGGCTTTAAGGTGAAGCATTAGGTTGTTTACTTGCGACCTTTCTAATTTCTTAATATAGGCACTTAAAGCTATAAAGTTACCTCCTAGAACTGCCTTCATTGTGTCCCAGAGATTTTGGTATATTGTGTTCTCATTATCATGTTACTCTATGAATTTTTTTGATTTCCTTCTTGATTTCTTCATTGACCCATTCATCATTTAGTAGTGTATTGTTTAGTGTCCATGATTTTGTGTATGCTCTATAGCTTTTCTTGCTATTGATTTGTAGTTAGATTCCATTCTGGTCAGATAGAATGCAAGGAATTATTTCAATTTTCCTGTATTTGTTAAGATATGCTTTGTGTTCTAATATATGGTCTATTTTAGAGAGTGTTCCGTGTGCTGCTGAAAAGAATGTGTATTCTGCAGCATTTGGATGTAATGTCCTGTATATATCTGTTAGGTCCATTCCTTCTATGACCTCATTTAGTCCAGATGCCTCTCTGTTTATTTTTGGCTGGGATGACCTGTCAATTGATGAGAGTGGGGTGTTGAAGTCACCCACTACAACTGTGTTTGGTGTTATCCGTTACCTTAGTTCTAATAGCGTTTGTTTGATGAAGTTGGGAGCCCCCATGTTAGGTGCATATATGTTTAGGATTGTAATGTCCTCCTGTTGGAGTGTGCCCTTAATCAATATAAAGTGACCTTCCTTATCTTTCTTAACTAACGTTGGACTTAAGTCTACCTTGTCAGATATTAGGATAGCAACCCCTGATTGTTTTCTAGCCCCATTTGCTTGAAACAATGTTTTCCAACCTTTCACCCTAAGATAGTGTCCATCCTTTGTAGAAAGGTGGGTTTCTTGGAGGCAACAAATTGAAGGATCCTGTTTTTTAACCCAGTCTGTAAACCTATGTCTTTTGGTTGGGGCATTGAGGCCGTTGATATTAAGAGATATTATTGAAAGGTGTGTATTTATGTTTGCCATTTTTTTGTAGTTCTTCCAGTTCTACCTTTGCTCTCTTGTGTTAACTAGTATTTGAGTATGGTTTGTTTTTTCCAGGTTTCTTATATGTGTGCTTTTCTTTCTCTTCAGCATGGAGGATTCTTTCAAGTATTTTCTGTAGAGCTGGTTTTGTCTTCAAATACTCCTTTAGCCTACTGTTGTCATGGAATGTCCTTATTTCTCCGTCTACTTGAATGGATAGCTTTGCAGGATAAAGTAACTTTGGTTGACAGTTGTTATCTTTCAGAACTTGGAACACATCACTCCAAGCCCTTCTGGCTTTTAAAGTTTGTGTTGAGTAGTCTGCTGTAATCCTGATGGGCTTCCCTTTGTAGGTAATTTGATTTTTCTCTCTAACTGCTTTCAATACTTTTTCTTTGGTTTGTGTGTTTGCTAGTTTGATTATAACATGGCGAGGAGAGGTTCTTTCCAGGTTTTGTCTGGTTGGTGTTCTAAAGGATTCCTATATCTGCATTGGCACCTCTTTCCCAATTTGGGGGAAGTTTTCTTCTATGTTTTTGTTGAAGACGCCTACTATGCCTATGGAGTGAAATTCTTCTCCTTCTACTATACCCTGAATTCTTATGTTTGATCTTTTCATAGTTTCCTGAATATCTTGAAATTCCCATTCATACTTTTCTATTAGTTTGTCTTTCTCTTTGTTGGACTGTATTAGATCTGCCACCTGGTCTTCTAGCTTAGATATTCTGTCCTCTCCTTCATCCATTCTACTTGTTAGATTTTCTACAGAGTTTTTTATTTCATTAACTGTGTTCTTCATCTAGTAATTCTGACTGGTTTTTCTTTATTATTTCTGTTTCCTTATTTATGTCTTGTATTGACCTCCTTATTTCATTAAATTGGTGTTCTGTGTCTTCTTTGATTCCTTTGATTTCCTCTTTCATTCCTGTGATTTCTTCTTTGACTTCTTTGAACATATTTACAATCATTGTTTTGAAATCTTTCTCATGCATTTCCTCTAACTTGTTCTCACTGGAGGTCATTTCTGATGCATTAATACTTTTTGGTGGATTTATATTGTCTTGATTTTTGGTGTTTCTTGTGTTATAATGTATATATTTTTTCACCTTGAATTAATTTAATGCTTGGATTTTCTAGTTAGCTGGGTATTATTAGATGTATCAGTCAATCTGACGTTATATATCTTTAGGGTAGGAGCTTAAGGTGCTAGGTGTGGCTCTTAAGATTCTCAGAGTATCTACAAAAGTGACCCTCGGTGTTGGGTTTGCCAGCTATGGGAGTATTCAAGTAGGCTGAGTGGTACAAAATACAGATAGATTCTAAAATTTAACTAAACAATGTACACATTCAATGAAAAACATCACAGAGTATTTATGCAAGAGTAGGTATTACCAGATCCTCTATCAAGAAGTAGGTTAAGATTTCTGGTCTGTTGAGAGTTCCAAGTCAGCTTGTGACCAAGTGAGACCCTTCCCTAATGTATAACAGAAGAAGAAACAAAGCCACTATAAATCAAGAAGCAACAAATAACAAGCCCAAAATATAGCTTGTTTAAGAATGGCAAATCTGACCATCCATCAGATTTAACGTGTAATTTATCCTGATATGGAAGGTGCAATTAGCACTTCTGGTTCAGGCCTATATACCAGGTTTGCTAGGCGGGTACTGACCTGGTGTAATCCCAGTTACCTTTTGGGATGATTTTGGTCTCAGTTATGCTGCGCTCCTGCTTGGGTCCCTCTTTGGTGCCCTGTGGGTTCAAGTAGGCTGGCTGGGTTGCTGGACCGCTGCTCTGTTCGCCAGAGCTGGACACTGGCTTTTCCTGTGGCTCAAGCCGAGCCTTGCAGCTGTGGCCCCACGGACCTGGAGCCGCCGCTGCTGGAGCCGCTTCTGCTGGCCTGTGTGGGCTCTGGATGCTCTGGATCTCTCCTACTTCTCTGCTGCCGTTTTAATTTCTTATACACCTCATTTTTTTAGCAAAAGTGTTTATTTTGCTGGGTTTGTTTGTTTTGTTTTGTTTTTTTGGCTTTTCCTCCCCTAGGCTGCTTTGGCGTGGTTCCTACGCCACCATCTTAACCGGAAGACTTCCACAATCATTTTTTTAAAAGAAGGAAACCAAATGGATACTACCTTAAGTGAGTGTCCAAGTTGGCTTTACTATCTATGAGGATGGAGGTCATGTGCCTCCTGTATGGTTACCGAGAAGGATGTGCACAGAAATAAATATATACAAAATTGAATATGCATATTAAATGCAAATATATGCACAGGTAAATGTAGTAAAATGGGTAAAACAAGGTAAAATGTAAATATTTTAGGGAATCTGGGGACAGGGTATATGGAATTGGTTGAATTATTTTTGTAACTTGTCTCTAAATCTGAATGTAAATATTTAAGCTTTAAAAAGCTAAATAAGTTTTCATAAGCCTATCCCAGGATGGTAGAGATATTATTGTGTCATCTTACTGACTTGGCTTTTTAAATGTCTTGCCTTTGATTTTGGATGTGGAATCAGGTGGAGTCTACCTTGCTATAGCAGTTGCCTTCTTATTGCTGGGACAAAACACCCAACCAGAAACACTTTATGGAAGGAAAAAGTTTATTTGGGCTTCCAGTTTTAGGGTAAGTGTCATCCTGGCAGGGAAGTCATAGCAGACACAGCCAACTGGGCGTCACATCTTGTTGCATCAGCTGGGAGGAAGCAGCCAGGGGAGCTAGGGAGCTGGACTATAAAATCCCAGGGCCCACCCCCAGTGACATGCCTCTTCCAGCAAGGCTCCACCAGCTGAAGGATTAAGTATGAGGCCTAATCATAAATACACATGGCTATGGGGGACACTTTACTTTCAAACACCACACTTGCTTTCCCCAAATATATGACCCTTCAGTAAGCAGACTCTCTTGCTGCCATGCAAGGACTGTGCTCCAAGCTGACCCAAAGCTCACTTTCCGTCAGGCCTGACATCCAGAGCAGTGTCTTTCTTGCTAAGGGGTCGGATCTTATAAGGAGGTTGAAGCCCCTGAGGGAAGCAAATATATGTACTTTGCCACCCCCATCAGACCATGGTGTGGCACAGGACCGATGGCCAAGTCTGAATGACTCCAGAGTTGGGATGCCAGCTCACACACAGAAGCTTCCCTGAAGCAGATCCAGGCCCAGGTATCGATGTTGCTCAGCAGCTGTCCTGCAGCAAGCCTGGGCCTGGGACATTGAAGACAAGAAGGGGTCAGAGTTTATCCTAAAGGCACAGCATCCCTTAACATCGAGCCCTCACTGTAAGGGTCTTTTAGCATATCCTAGTAAAAACTTTCTAGTTACAGAACACTTTGTGATTCTGCTGACACCATGTTTTGGGAATAAGGACATCTGTGCTTATCCTAAAATGCCAGGAACAGAGTTTGTGATGTCTATTCTCCTGTTGTTAGGGAGGTCTGATATTCATCTATAGTTTCAAGCATAGGATGTCTCCTGCTTGTGAGATAGGGAATTGCTGTCTACTTTGTTTTGTTTAAGCCATTATCTGCATAAACTCTACGTAAACCTTATACACAGAGCTATTCTAATAAAAGTTCTACAGACTGCTACCTCTGGGCTCCTGTACAAATGAATTACTTAAGTCCCCTAGTTCTGTTGACTCACCCTGGTTACATCTCATTCAATGCCTAAAAACAGGTTCAATTGGCACCAACAGGTGATGGCGCCAACAACTCACCTTTGTGTTTCAGTCAGAGCTGCTGCATTCTGTAGAACTCTTTCTTCTTGTTTAGAAACTGTTGGGTCTGTGGCATGTGCGGTTTAAAGGGGTGGCCATGTGCTTGAGCCCCATAGGGAAATTCCCCAGAGTACTTGTAGGCTGCATTCCCTGCCAGTCATCTATTGAACCTGTTCTACAATAATATAGCTCCAATTATTAGTAGTATGTAGTGGTTTTTGAAGTTATCAATTTCTTTTTTTAAAAAAAAATTATTTATTTATTTATTTATGAGAGAGAGAGAGAATATGGGCATGCCAGGCCCTCTAGCCACTGCAAATGGATGAACTACAGATGCATGCACCACCTTCTGCACCTGGCTTACATGGGTAATGGGGAATTGAACCTGGTTCCATAGGCTTCACAGGCACGTGCCTTAACCACTAAGCCATCTCTCCAGCCCAGCAATTTCTTGATTTTCTAAAAATTGAGGTGAAATCACCCATACTATAAAATTAACCATTTCAAAGTAAGCAATTTAGTGGTATTTAAAACATGCTCATATTGTACAGTCACCAGCTCTGCCTAATTCTAGAATGTCATCACCCCCAAAGGAAATTTTGCCCCCATTAAAAAGTTCCTTCCTCCTCCCCTCCCCATCAGCCCCTAGCCACCCAGTGCACATTCTCTCTGCAGTGCCCCCTACGCAAGATGGGTTACATCCATTGAGATGAAATCAGCAAGCTTTTGGTTTGGCTTCTTTCACTTAGCATGTTTTCACAGTTTTATAGCATTTTTAGTGTCTGATATAGCTATTTCCTTCTGTTTCCAAAAATGCTTAGTTAGTATCACAGCTTTTCTAAGAGACATACAGAGTCAGTTTGTCAAAGTGCATAAACATGTTTTAATTCTCAGCACAGTTGCAATGAGAAACTGATCTAGGCCCATCAGCATACTCATAATATTGAGTTTTGACTCTAGGAACCTAGTTTGTGTTTTTATTTATTTACCATCTTGTTTTATACCACTCAGTAAAGTTTTACAGTGTCCTCATATGTCTTGTCACTTCTGTATTTTATGTATATGCTTTTATTTTTCTTTCTCATGAGTATAGATTTACTTCACACAGCTTTATTGAGATAGTCAACATACAACACACTATGTATCGTTAAAGTGTATTCTTTGATGAGTTTAGGCAGTGTCTGGTTACACCTGTGAAACCATTGTTACAGTCTGTGGTGGTTTGAATAGAATAGATGGCCCCCAATATATATTCAGTTCTTTATTTGTTTGTAGTTTGCATCTGCTGTCACCTGGCTAGAGGCAGTGTCACTGGGTGGATCTTAAGGTGTGATGGTGGGCTTCAGATTTCAATCTAAAGATATGCAAAGTGTTCCTAGCTGGAGTTCCTGAAGTATGCTGTGTGGCTTTTGGCTTTTGGGCTTGTGCTTCTCTCTCTGTGCTTGGACCTGTGAAGGCAGACCAGCTTCTTCTGCCATTATGGCACTTCCCCTGGATCTGTGATCTTCAATAAATATCCCTTCCTCCATAACTGTGTCTGGTCTGAAAGTTCATCTCAGCGAACCTGAAGCTGTCTGATACACAGTCAAAACAATGAACCTGTTCCTCACCCCCAAAGGTTTCTTTGTGCTTTTTATTAATGTATCCCTCATGCCCCCAACCCCATCCATAGGAAAGCACTGGGCTGCTTCTGTTCTTGTGTGATGAGTTGTATTTTGTAGGTCTTTACTACTTTTGCTTGTTTTTTCCTTCCAGAGTTTTTCCCCCCTCTGCCTTTCCCACCCCCTCCCCTGCTATCAGAACAGTTATTTTTGGATTCCATAATATTGATGAATCATCAGTAGCTCTCATTTGTTTAGTGAATTCTATATTGTACAACTGTCTGTATGACAGCATACATGATGATAGTGTTATGGATTGTTTCCAGTGTGGGCTATTAGAAACAAAGCTGCTGCGACCACTGGGATCCAGATGTTCTCATTTCCTTGGAGGGGAACAGCTGGATATATGGTAGGTGTGTGTTTCATTTCCTCGGAGGGGAATGGCTGGGTATATGGTAGGTGTATGTTTCATTTCCTTGGAGGGGAATGGATGGGTATATGGTAGGTGCATATTTCATTTCCTTGGAGAGGAATGGCTGGATATATGGTAGGTGTATGTTTCATTTCCTTGGAGGGGAATGGCTGGGTATATGGTAGGTGTATGTTTCATTTCCTTGGAGGGGAATGGCTGGGTATATGGTAGGTGCATATTTCATTTCCTTGGAGGGGAATGGCTAGATATATGGTAGGTGTATGTTTCATTTCCTTGGAGAGGAATGGCTAGATATATGGTAGGTGTATGTTTCATTTCCTTGGAGGGGAATGGCTGGGTATATGGTAGGTGTATGTTTCATTTCCTTGGAGGGGAATGGCTAGATATATGGTAGGTGTATATTTCATTTCCTTGGAGAGGAATGGCTGGATATATGGTAGGTGTATGTTTCATTTCCTTGGAGGGGAATGGCTAGGTATATGGTAGATGTATGTTTCATTTCCTTGGTGGGGAATGGCTAGATATATGGTAGGTGTATGTTTCATTTCCTTGCTGGGGAATGGCTAGATATATGGTAGGTGTATGTTTCATTTCCTTGAAGGGGAATGGCTGGGTATATGGTAGGTGCATATTTCATTTCCTTGGAGGGGAATGGCTAGATATATGGTAGGTGTATGTTTCATTTCCTTGGAGAGGAATGGCTAGATATATGGTAGGTGTATGTTTCATTTCCTTGAAGGGGAATGGCTGGGTATATGGTAGGTTATGTTTCATTTCCTTGGAGAGGAATGGCTGGATATATGGTAGGTTATGTTTCATTTCCTTGGAGGGGAATGGCTGGGTATATGGTGGATGTATGTTTCATTTCCTTAGAGGGGAATGGCTGGGTATATGGTAGGTTATGTTTCATTTCCTTGGAGAGGAATGGCTAGATATATAGTAGGTGTATGTTTCATTTCCTTGCAGGGGAATGGCTGGGTATATGGTAGGTGTATGTTTCATTTCCTTGGAGGGGAATGGCTGGGTATATGGTGGTGGATGTTTCATTCTTTTGGAGGGGAATGGCTGGGTATATGGTGGGTGTATGTTTCATTTTCTTGGAGGGGAATGGCTGGGTATATGGTAGGTGGATGTTTCATTTCTTTGGAAGGAAATGGCTGGTTATATGGTAGGTGTATGTTTCATTTCCTTGGAGAGTAATGGCTGGATATATGGTAGGTGTATGTTTCATTTCCTTGGAGAGGAATGGCCTGGTATATGGTAGGTGTATGTTTCATTTCCTTGAAGGGGAATGGCTGGGTATATGGTAGGTTATGTTTCATTTCCTTGGAGAGGAATGGCTGGATATATGGTAGGTTATGTTTCATTTCCTTGGAGAGGAATGGCTGGGTATATGGTGGGTGTATGTTTCATTTCCTTGGAGGGGAATGGCTGGGTATATGGTAGGTTATGTTTCATTTCCTTGGAGAGGAATGGCTAGATATATAGTAGGTGTATGTTTCATTTCCTTGCAGGGGAATGGCTGGGTATATGGTAGGTGTATGTTTCATTTCCTTGGAGGGGAATGGCTGGGTATATGGTGGTGGATGTTTCATTCTTTTGGAGGGGAATGGCTGGGTATATGGTGGGTGTATGTTTCATTTTCTTGGAGGGGAATGGCTGGGTATATGGTAGGTGGATGTTTCATTTCTTTGGAAGGAAATGGCTGGTTATATGGTAGGTGTATGTTTCATTTCCTTGGAGAGTAATGGCTGGATATATGGTAGGTGTATGTTTCATTTCCTTGGAGAGGAATGGCCTGGTATATGGTAGGTGTATGTTTCATTTCCTTGGAAGGGAATGGCCGGGTATGTGGTAGGTGTATGTTTCATTTCCTTGGAAGGAAATGGCTGGGTATATGGTAGGTATATTTTTCATTTCCTTTGGAGTTGAATAGCTGGGGATATGGTAAATGTATCTTTTGTCTTTTTAGGAAACTTTCAAGCTGTTGTCCAAGTGCTTAGATCCTGTTACCTGCCGCCAGCTGAGCACAAGGTTCACCTGTTCCATCTGCCTGCTTAACATGGCATGGTTATTCTTACCTTTCACCATTCTATTGTATGTGCTTGTTTGGTAGTTGATTCACTTTGAATTTCTCTAAGAGCTGATGTTTTGAGCTCTTTTTCCATTGGTATATTTTACTTGGTAAAGTGTTCAAAACCTTTGACCCACTTATATTGCGTTGTTTGTCTTACTATTCAGTGGGAAAGTTCTTTGCATATTTCCAATATAGATCCTGTGGTGGGCATGGTAGGGCCTCCAGCCACAGCAAACGAACTCCAGATGCATGTGCCACCATGTGCAT
Organism: Dipus sagitta; assembly: GCA_036346955.1. Taxonomy (NCBI): domain Eukaryota; kingdom Metazoa; phylum Chordata; class Mammalia; order Rodentia; family Dipodidae; genus Dipus; species Dipus sagitta. The sequence continues at coordinate 139,817,984 of CM070770.1, forward strand.
CTGGCTTGTGTGGTTTCTAGGGAATTGTACCTGAGGCTTCATAGGCAAATGCCTTAACCACTAAGCAATCTCTCCAGTCCTCTTTGATTTTCTTAACAGTATTTTTAGAAAGCAAAAGTTTGAAAGTGGTTAAACCCAGCTTATTAATTTTGTATAATAGTCACTACTTCTTGCATTATATTTGAGAAATCCTTGTCAAACCCAGGGTCAGATTTTTTCCTTATAACCCTCCAGTAGTTTTATATTCAGGGCAATGACTTACTACAAGTTTTATATATAGGTTGATGGGTTGGTCAAGCGCCATGTTTTAGCATGTTGTCCAGTTATAGCCTTCTGTTCTTGCAATGCCTTTGTCTGTTTCTGCTATTACAGTAACATTGTTCTCACAAGAGTTAGGAGTGTCCCTTTCATTTTTGAGTTAGCATTATTTCTTCTTTAAATGTTTATAGAATTTACCATCAAAACTCTGGGTAATTATATAGAAAGGTTCATAACAGACTAGGCATGTAGCTCAGTGGTGAAGTGTTTGTCTACGGTGCACAAGGCCTTGAGTTCAATCCCTAGTACAAAGAAAAAGGAAAGGTTGTAACAGCAATTTTATCTCTAAAATTATGGTACTCAGGTTGTCTTTGAATGTGTCTTGGTCAATTGTGTCAGTTGAGAAAATTTATATTTAAATTGATTCAAGTTTTTCTATTCCTGAGCATAAAGTTGTTCATAATATCCCCATATTTTCTGTTTAATTTCTATAAGATCTGTAGGCCATCTTCTCTGTAACTCCCAATAAGAATAATTGTTGTCATCTCTTTTTTGTCTTCCTTAGGCTGCCTAGTATTTATCAATTTTACTGATCTTCTTATTGACTTTATTGACCCTGCTTTTGGTTTTATTGATTTTTCTCTATTATTCTTCTATTTTATCATTTTTTTATTAATTCATTTTTTTCTTTTAACTTTAGGTTTAACAGTCTAGTTTTGTAAAGTGGCAGTGTGAGTCCTTTTTTTCTTTACTAGCATAAACACTGAGCGCTATGAATTTCCTCCCAAACTGTGCACTAGCTGCATGCCTCACGTTTTATCATGTGTTTGAACTTTTTTTTAAGTTTTAAAAATTTATTTATTAGAGGTAGACACACACACACACACACAGAGAGAGAGAGAGAGAGAGAGAGAGAATGGGCATGCCATGGCCTCCAGCCACTGCAAATGAACTCCAGACACATGCGCCACCATATGCATCTGCCTTATGTGGAACCTAGAGAATTGAACCTGGGTCCTTAGGCTTCATAGGCATGTGCCTTAACCACTAAGCCATCTCTCCAACCCCATGTATGTGATATTTAATCTCATCATACTTCTATTTCCTTTATGATTTTTTTGATCAATGAATTATTTCAATATGTACTGTTTTGTTTTCATATATAGTGGTTTGATTCAGGTGTCCCCCGTAAACTTAGGTATTCTGAATGCTAGGTTCCCAGCTGATGGAGATTTGGGAATTAATGCCTCCTGGAGGCAGTGTATTGTTGGGGGCGGGCTTATGGGTGTTATAGCCAGTTTCCTCAAGCCAGTGTTTGGCACACTCTCCTGTTGCTATTGTCTACCTTGTGTTGGCCAGGGGGTGATGTCCACCTTCTGTACATGCCATCATTTTTCCCCATCATCATGGAGCTTCCCCTCAAGTCTGTAAACCAAAATAAACCTCTTTTTCCCACAAGCTGCTCTTGGTTGGGTGATTTCTACCAGCAATGTGAAACTGACTACAACAGTAAAGTGGTACCAAGGAGTGGGATTGCTTTTAGACACCTGACTGTGTTGCTTTGGCCTTTTGGAGCTGATTTTCAAGAGGAATCTGGAAGGATTTGAAACCTTGGCTTAAGAGACGCCTTGCAGTGCTGTAAGTACAGCTTGATGGACTATTATGGTCAGTGTTGAAAGATCTGAATGCAGTAAGAACTATGGACTGTGAAGTTTGACTTATGAGGGTAAGAAAGAGCTTTTGCCTGGTCTGGGCTATAGGCAGTTTGTATAAAAAGCTTGCTGTTATGCCCGTGTCCTGAGAAGTTGTGCAGGGTTGCTTTGCCTAGAAATGAACTGGTATGAGCAGAGGGATATGGCACAGAAAAAAAATCTTTGGGTGAATTGCTGCCTGTTCAGCTGCAATTGAGGGATTACAACATTTGAGATTGGGCCAGCTGACCTGCACTGGGGCAACAGGAAAAATGTAGACTCTTTTGAAGGGGTCTGAGTGCTCAAGGAGTGTCCTGTTTCTCAAAGTCTGCTTTATTCCACCCCCCCCCCCGGATTAACAAATTGGCACCCTACCTGGTATTGTGGAGTATAAGAAATGCAGGAAAGAGAGGGTCATTGAGTTTTCAATACAGTTTTGTGTTTTGACAATGGCCATGGGCAGTGTGAAGCAGGTTTGCTGGTTGCCTGCATGGAGGCCCCATGGGGCCGTGAGGATGAACCATGGATTGCAGTGGAGACCCAGTGGAGATGCCGGGACCACGAGATGGCTGCTAAGGAAAGCTGCGGGCCCCAGATGTAGTTTTCCAGGACTGTGAGTAGCCTAGCTGGAGGATTGGAATTGGAATGCCAGAGACTTGTTGCTGATAGAATTATTGGACTTGGAGATTTGCCATTGGCTAGAGTTGTTGGACTTGAAGCTACAGAGTTTGATGTTTGTCCTGGTTGTTTTAAATCTTGTATTGGTTGAATATTTCTTTGCTATGCCCAATGCCATCTTTTGCAGTGTGAATGTTTATTCTGTGCCATTATGGGTTTTGGGGGATTTTTTTGGAATTATGGCTCAGTTAAAAGACCTTGGACTATGGGGATGTATGAACATCATTGGGATTGATAAAAACTATGGGGACTTTTAAAGTTGAACTGAATGCATTGCATTTTGAATCACGTATGGTTGTTAGTTTATAGGGGCCAGGGGCGGAATGTGGTGGTTTGATTCAGGTGCTCCCCATAAACTTAGGTATTCTGAATGCCAGCTCATGGAGCTTTGGAAATTAACACCTCCTGGAGGCAGTGTATTGTTGGGGGCAGGTCTATAGGTCTTATAGTCAGTTTCCCCATGCCAGTGTTTGACACACTCTCCTGTTGCTGTTGTCCACCTTATGTTGGCCAGGGGGTGATGTCCACCTTCTGCTCATGCCATCATTTCTCCCTGCCATCATGGAGCTTCCCCTTGAGTAAGCCAAAATAAACCTCTTTTCCCCACAAGCGGCTCTTGTTTGGGTGATTTCCATCAGCAATGTGAACCTGACTACAGCAATATATTTGGGGAATTTTGAGATATGTTTCTATTATTGACAATGCATTCCATGTGATCAGAGAACATAGTTTTATGGCCTAGAGTAAGAGTCAACAGATTTTTTTTTGGTACAGGGCCTGATAGTGTTTAAAGCTTTATGGACTACATATGATTTCTATTGCATATGATTATGTTCTTAACCCTTAAGAGATGTAAACACTGCCTATTTCACAGGCTGTACACAAACAGGCTATGGGCTGGATTTGTCCTATACACTGTAATTCATTAAATCCAGCTTAAAATATGATCTGCCTTAATAAATATTGCAGCCCATTTGAAGAGAATATTTTCTGCTCTTGTTGCAGTTGTGTGTTCTATGAATGCCAGCTAGAGCAAATTGATTGATAGTGTTGTTCAAGTCCTCTGTTTTATTACTGATTTTCTGTCTACTTTTTCTTTCAGTTATTGAGAGATAATTGACCATAATTGTGGATTAGTCTGTCTCTCCTTTGCTTATTAGTTTTTGTTTTCTGAATGTTGAAGCTCAGTTGTAGGTACAGAGCATTTAGGATTGGTATGCCTTTTCTCATTGATTGGCCCTCTTATCATTTAAGTGACTCTGTTCATCTCTGCTAGTAGTTCTTACTCTGAAATCTACCTTGGAATATGTTAATATAGTCACTATAGCTTTCATACAATTATTATTGGCATAAAATATTCTTTTCCATGCTTTTACTTTGAATCCATCTGTGTCTTTATATTTAAAGAGGGATTCTTATAGGTAGCATTTTATCCAGTTTGACAATTTTTGTAGGTGATTTACATTTGAAGTGACTGTTGGGGCTGGAGGATAGATCAGCCTGTAAAAGTGCTTGCCTCACAGGCATGAGGACCTGAGTGTGATCCCCAGCATCCATATAAAATTCCAGGCATTGTGGCATGTGCCTGTAATTCCATCACTGGGGAAATGAAGACAGGCATATCTCTTGATCTTGCTGGCCATCCTAATTGGTTGCAGGCCAATGAGGGACTTTGTCTCAAAGGAGGTAGATGGCATGCCTAAGGACAATAGCTAAGGTTGTCCTCTGGCACCTGCTTATACATGCACACAAAATAAAAACTAAGAGCTTCACTGTACCAACTCTGCTCTTTGTTCTCTGATTTTTTCCCCACCTGTTAGTTGCTCCCTTTCCTCTATTTTCCTGATCTCAAGGCCTAGCTTGTAGTAGGCAAGTGCTCTCTCATTAAGCTTCGTCTCTAGCACTCCCAGGGTCTTTAAGATTATTTTCATCCCATCCCATTTTGAGAGAGAACTAGTTATAAGAATACTAGATAGATAGAAAAAGGCTTATAAGAGAAATTTTAAATTGATTTCTGTTTCTGCCACTTGGAATACAAGCAGTTGCTTACATCACACTGTTGCTCTGCCGTGTGCTGCTGTCACAGCAGCAGAACTAGAACTCAGCATCTGCCCCAGTCTCATCGAATCAGCTCCCTCTCACCTCCTCCCCAGGTGTGCTGATCTCTTCCTGATCCAGCTCCCTGAGCCCAGGCCAGTCAGCACTCTCAGACCTTCTGGTGTCTGAGGGTAAAGATCACCACAGTAAGGTTATAAATAGATGCTTACCAGGTGGGCAAGTTCTCTTTTTGGCATTATACCTCTCCTGAATTTCCAGATCCCTGCTCCAGTAAACTTCTCCACCAGGGGTGGGTGAGACCCTTACTCCTACTCCTATGTGGGCTCCCTACCCCTTCTGCCTTCCACATGGCAGAAGCTCTCTATACTTTCCTTCTGTGTTCTCTGAACAAATGTGATAATTTAATAATTATTCTTCTCAGTTTTGTTTCTTCTCAATTCTTTAGTGAAAATAGACGAACTCAGGGTTTGGAGTTTAAGGACTCTTCCTGAACCCCAAAAACCTTGTTTTAATTTTATTGTTGTTACATAGTAATTTCTTCTGGGTTTACACCATATCTCTCTAACAGCACAGTCTACCTTAAGTAACAGAAGAACACTATAATGTTTATTTCTTCTCTCCTAACTTTTGTGGTATTACTGTCATGCAGTTTCCTTTTAGGTATACCATAAACTCCATAATACATTATAACTTTTATTTAAATTTTTATTATTTTATGAATAGACTTAAGAAATAGTAAAAACCTTTTATAGTTATCCTTGTATTCCCATTGCTGGTACTCTTCATTGCTCTATACAGACTCAGATTTTCACCTGATACAGTTTTCCTTCAGACAAAAGCACCTTTTTTTTCTTTTTTTTTTTTTTAACATTTCTTGTATTGTTGGTCTGTTGGCAATGTATTCTTTCATCTTTTACATGCCTAGATAAAGTCTTTATATAGTACTCTCAGTTGGTATTTTCTTTTGTTAAAGGTGTTGCTCCATTATCCAGTGGCTAGCATTGTTTCCTATGAGAAGTTGGCTGTCAATCATATTTGTTGCTCTATACATGTGGGTCTGTCTTCTCTGGCTGCTTTGAAATTTTTTTTTCTTTTCTTCTGGATTTAGGCATTTTGATGATGCTTCTACCTCCTAAGTGCTAGCACTATAGACATATGTCATCATGCCCAGCTCCTACTGCTATTTATAAAGAATTCCTATACCATCCCTGTATGTAAGGGAGAAACTGGCAATACTGTTAGAAAATTATTTCCAAAGAAAGAACTAAATCAAAGTTGTTTTTAGGTGGTATTCCCTTGAATTTTCTAGGTAGATTCCACAACATACAAAGTATCCCAAAGCTTTGAAATGTGAATGTGATGTGAATCTTCTTAGTGTGCTGCAAAGAGCAAATTTAACATTGGTTGTTGACATCACAACTGCACACTGCTTCTCACTGTATTTGTCAAATGGCCACTGCATGTGGTTTGCATATTTTGCATAGCTAACTGTTTAAAAATAGATTTTCATATATATCCAAAAACTTCACTGAATTTTTTTTTATTGTTCCTCACCTAGTTTCCTGGTAGCTTCAAGACCCTTCTGAACATCGTTTAGGATGACAAATTTGCAAGGTCTACATGATGGGATATGCCATGACTGTGGGGAACAGCAGGCGGCTAGGAGGAGATTAGCAGGGGCTGACCCATTGATTGAGCAAATTTCCAGTCACTTGGCTCCCCTGTCTCCTAGGATATCCACCCCGAACTCCACTGGAACCTCCAGTCTTTCCTGCATGTCTGACTGGCAGTTGAGAGTGTACTCAAGGACTCTGGTATTAGATTCAAAGGCGAATTCACTGATTAACTTTGCAGCAAATGTTTAGCACCTACCACTCAGTAGGTGCTTATCAAATGGATGGTTTCCACTGGCCTCTAAGATTTGTTCCTACCTTCGAAGTCCTCTCTCTCAACAGCTCCCCCATGGTGCTCTGCCACCTCTGTCGATGTGCCTTTGCACACACACATGCACTGATCCTCTCCCGGAGGAATTATGCTTGGGCTCCATTCTGACAGTGCCATTGCAGCTTGTGCCACTCTTTACCACAGCTATTGGGTCAGCTGTGTCTGTGTACACCAGGCCCTGGAGGCCATGGAACCAAGTCATCCACATAGCTGAACCCAGCACGAAGCACTCAGGCAGACTCCATCAGGCGTATGAAGAATGCTTATTGAATTAGCTGCCTCTTTTCCGCTTTGCCTCTATGTCTGAGATATTGGATGCCAACATCCAGCTAAGTTATGTTTGTGTTAAACATGAATTGAAATGCAATTACAGCTGGCAATGCGGTGTGAGAGCTGAGTAATAGAGTAAACAAGAGGAGTGACTTAGTCACACTGGCCAGTTCATCTCCTTGGCTCTCTTGCCTCCTGTCATTGAGTATGACTCATGAACAGTCCAAGTTCAGCTCCTCTTAATTCTCATCACTTAACTCTTGCTGTCCTCCTCTTGTTGGGTCTCTTCTAGGCCCCTTTGTTCAAACCAGCAAGTGGCCCAGGACCAGAATTGACTGGCTTCAGCACTCCAGGTGGTCTGTGCAGGGAGTTGGGCAGAGGTTGTATCCACACAAGGCCAGCGACAGGGTTGGGGATGGGATAGGGGAATTGTTCCAGATCTTGAGGAAGCTATGCAAGGGCTGCAGGCTTTTGGATGACCCAGGATCACTAGTTTCACTATCTTCTTTGCTGAGGGCAGCCACACAGTGTTTATGGGGATGTGGCCTCCTCCTATGCTCATTGTTTCCACAACCTTCTCAATTGCATTCAGAGCTTGTATCTTGTGGGTGACATTGCTAGAGTCAGCAGATTTGGCCTGATGGCAGACTTTCTTCTTGTTCTCATAAAGCTAGTAGATGTCTTGTGTGTGTGTGTGTGTGTGTGTGTGTGTGTGTGCGCGCGCGCGCACCCTGTGCATGCATGTAAGGAGACCCGAGGAGGAGTCATAGCTCTCCCACCTTATCTCCTTGAGATGGGACCTCTCACTGAACCTGGAGCTTATACCATTTTTGGATTAGATTGGTTGACCAGAAAGTCCTAGTGATCTTCTGACCCCAAACTCTTCAATGCTGGGGTTATAAATATGCATGGCCACACCCAGCTTCTAACATGGGTGCTGGGATCAAACTCAGGTCCTCATGCTTGTGCAGCAAGTGCTCTACCTGATGAACCATCTCTCCAGCCTGGTCTTTTTGAGCACTATGTGGTGGCTTGTGAATAAGCAACAGGTTCCCCAGTTCAACCACCAGTTCCTTCTTGCCAGCCATCCTTCTAGGTTTGGAGGGCAATTCTGTCAAGCTCTAGAAAGGGCTGCATTCCCTCTGGGCATTGTGTGGTGAATGAGTCCCTGTAGTCCCTGCCCATGTGGCATTAACATCCCCAAGCAGGACCATAGGGTGAGTGAAGAGCCCAGGCCCTGCTCTTCCCAGGCCCTCTACTTTCCCAATTAATCCCTCAGCTATGTCTTCCTGGGTACCTTTCCTGCTTGCGTCTCACTTGAAGTCTCTCCTGTCAGCCTCTCTTCTGTCTTTGACACAAAAGCTTACGTTGTCCCCTCTGTGCCAGAGAAACAGAGGCCACCTCACGTTCCCTGCACCTGCTGTCTCTTCCCCCAGCTGTCCACTGGCCTTTCCTTCTCTCTGTCACCTCTTTCCCCTTCCAGTCGGCTCACTCCCAGGCTTTCTCTTGTCCTTGTCCTACACTTTGTCTCAGCTCTGCACACTGCTGTGTGAATGGGCTGTAACTTAAAGCTGTCGGTTATATCTATGGGATGTGGATTAGTTTCGGTAATTTACTACTGCTATAAACAGTGTTGCAAATAATATTCTCAAGTCTTCATGTAAGAATTTCTCTTAGGGAATGGTTTCCTTGTGGAATCGCTGGTCCTTTGCATCTGACTGGGTGTAGTTAGGTACTCTCCAAAGGGCTGCACACTGTGCTCCATTCAGGGGAGCACAAGCATTGTTGATGTTCTCAGGTTTGTGTTTATGTGTGTGGATGCATGCTCACACGTGTGATCTTTGTAGTATCAAAAGTTTTTAATTTTAGAGAAATAAAATTAATCAATACTCCTATATGTGTGTGTCAACTTATTTATTAATCCCTTCTATTGAAACAAAGGTATTTTATATTTTTGCTAAAAATTTTAGTGTTTTGCTTTTCACATCTAAGGAGTTCCTGACATGAGGAGGGCTCTGATGCAGCTTCTTCTGTGACCACAGCTGTCCGCTGTGTTTGTGAGTGTCTATGCTTCAGCCTGTGGCATCAGCAGAGGCTCCATGAAGGACGGGTGTCCATGGCTGAAAGGCATGGCCCCTCCTGGATGCCCACCAGCCATGAGGAAACCTACAGAGCACTGAGGCTGCTGCCCACAGCTCTGTAGAGACCCAGGGCCAAGTCCTGACCTGGCCATCTCCCTCCTGACGACCTGTAACAGGGAGAAGACTCTGGGTGCCTTGCTGTGCACAGCTCCCATCTCTCTTCTCCTTGGTCCCAGGAGCTGACTTCCTCTGTGCCCTCTGCTGCCCACCAAACTAGTGAACACTGCTCCCAACCAAATACTCCATTGTATGGGTAGCTATGCTGTGTCCTTCAGCCAGTGGACACTGAGTTGCTTGCACCATTTAACAATTATGAGAACTATCACAGTGAGTGTTTCATGAACATGTTTTGCATGGGTGTCTGTTTTCAGTTGTCCTGGGTGTAGATCAATGAGTGGAATTGCTGGGTCACATGGTAACATGATGAGGAACTGACACACTGTTTTCCAAAGTGACTGCTCTAGGCTACAGTGCCACCAGCAGCTCTGATTTGCCCACATCCTTGCCAACATTTGTTATTGTCATTTTTATTTATAGCTATTATAGTGGGTCTGAAGTGACACCTCATTGTGGCTAAGTGCTTTTCTGTGTTTTATTTATTCCTCACGAGGGCATCTGGGGCGCACCTCCTGAGAGGGATCCAGAAGGATGGTTAATTAGGTCCTGCCCTGAACCCCCTGCCCATGCAGACTGCTATGATGTAGAATGTGAGGTTTCTGGGTTCTGACCTGGGTCCAGCATGTATTTCCACAGCCAGTGAGCTGCTATGTCCAGAGGCCTTTGAACTTCAGTCCCCGTTCATAGTGTCAGACAGAAGTTTCCTCTGGAATGTCTGCAGAATTTCCTGCCCTTCCTGTCTGCCAAATGCACCTTTTAGTTGTGGATAGGCATTCCTTAACAGCTTGGTGTAAATAGGGTGATGAAATGGGTGGGTTTAGGGCTGCATGTCTCTGATAGCCCGGTGACTTCTGATGAAGTGGGTGGAGTTAACAGGATTTCTGGAGAGGTTGCTTCTCCTTGGTGTGGGTCATAGTGGGGCTGCACACCTCTGTTAGCCTGGTGATGATGGCCCACTGTGCTGTGGGTGGTCCTTAGCTGGGCAGTTGATTGATTTACAAGGTGTTTCTCATGTTTCAGTCCCACAGATTTTAAATTTCTCACCCCGTCAAATGAAGTCTATTTAATTGTTATTTTTTCTTATTATACAAGCTGTACATACTTGTTAACCAAAAAGAAAAAGAAAACTAGGTACATACTGGTAAGCAAAACAACAGTATATAAAAAAGAGCTCTATATCCATCCACCTACCTATCCCCACAACCCCAGGCTTACTGAGCCAGACTGTGTATTTATCCGGGTCTTTTTTATCATTGGAATCACCCCATATAAACCACTCTGTAACTCTCTTTTCTGAACTGCGTATTGATAGAGTTGTGTAAGTGGCTACTGAGTCATCACTCCTTGACTGCCCTCTATTCACAGGTAGGTCGCCTTCCTCCCTTGTGTCTTTATGAAAAAAAAGAAAACCAGGGGAAAACATATAAGGTCCTTTCTCTCTCACCTGGATCCAGGAATAAAACAGGCTTTTCCTTTAGCCAGTCAACTTGAGTGCTATGGCAGGGCCTTCACTGAAGCTGTTCTCTTCCTACCCTGCAGATCTCAAGGGTCAGTTTCTTCCCTCCAAGATGCCAGGCTGAGCTGTCACCTAAAGACACCTCCCTGATCCTACTTAAAGCGGAGGACCCACCTTCCACGTTGCTGTCTCTGTCACCCTTTAAAAAACACTTTAATGAGACTCCTTCATTGAGATTAAGATTAAGGCATGTCTGTTTATGTGTTTATCACATTGCTTTCCCTATTGAGAAGAGGCTGTGGCTCCTGGGAGTCAGCCCATCTCATTGACCAACCTATCTCCTGTGCTCTGTCCTCAGCACCAACATGGCCTTGAGCCTTGCCCCCAAAGTGTAGGATCTTTAGTGAAAGGATAGGTGAATTGCTTGTGCACACATCTGACCATGTTCCTAGTCTTCCTAGAAGCAGAACTCCTTGGTCATGGGACATGTATATTTTCCAGGCCATTGATAGACAGTAACGAACTCACCCAATTCTGGTTGTCCATCTTAATACCCGAACAAAGATGGGTGTGTCCATTCCTGCAGCCACTTTGTACTGACTGTGCCATTCCCTGCCTCAAAGTGTCTTTATCAGATTGGCAGAGCAAAGATCCCAGCTTGCTGTTTTCCTGAGTCAGTAATCCCACCCAGCAGCGGCTCAGTTTTTTGGTCACTGCCATTGCCCTGTGAGTTGCCAGCTGATGGGCTTAGCCCCTCTTGTGAGTACAGCTTTAGTCTTTTCCCTATTGCCTTAGTGCAGCTATTTGCATATGTTCCTTCCTGTGCTGTTTTATGTGTGGTGTATGTGTGTGTGGGCACATGGGTAGAGATCAGAGGTTGATACCAGATGTCTTCCTCAATTGCTCTTCACTTTGTTTTACCAAGGAAAAGTCTCTGTGCTTGAACCCAGAGCTTGCCAGTTTGGCTAGTCTAGATAGCCACCTTGCCCCAGAGATCCCCTGTCCCAGACTCCTGAGACAGCCACAGTGTCTGGCTTTTACATGAGTGCTGGGTATCTGAACTCAGGTCCTCATGCTTGTATGGCAAGCACTTTGTCCACTGAGCCACCTCCCCAACACTTCATATGCTTTATACAAGCTATTTATTCACGTGTGTGTGTGTGTGTGTGTGTGTGTGTGTGTGTGTGTGTCTGTTACACGTGTAATTATGTGTTGGTTTGTGTGAGTACGGGTGCACACACCTTGATGGGCGTGTGGAGGTCAGAGGACAACTTTTGGGTCCATCCTCACCATTCCACCTCATTTGACCATGGTTTCTTCCAGTTTCAGTCTGCTATGGTTCTTTTTCTTGCTGCACTTCCTGAAAGCTTCCAAGAAACTCTCCTGTCTCCACCTCCTGTGTTACTTCCAGTGTGCCTCTGGGGTTACAGAAGTCTGCCACAACACCTGGCTTTTTCCATGGAGTACTCAAGCCCTCGTGTGCTTTAAAATATTTTTTTAAATTTTCTTTCATCTATTTGAGTGGGAAAGAGGCAGTGAGGGGCTGGGGGGTGGGGAGAAAAATGGGTGTGCCAGGGCCTCTAGCCACTACAAATGAATTCCATATATGTGCGCTACCTTGTGCACCTGGCTTACTTGGGTCCTGGGAACTCGAACCTGTGTCCTTAGGCTTTGCAGGCAAGTGCCTTAACCACTAAGCCATCTCTCTAGCCCTCATGTGCTTTTTGATAAGCTATATTTCTCCTGATTAACATATCCTGGGTATAACCATAGATATACATCAACCTAAAACCTGAATAAACTAGTGTTTGGATTGCCATATTTATATAACCAGTATTCATGTTTCTCAGTTTCCTCATCTACAAAACCACATGATAATTTACCTAATTATAGCTTTGTTGTGTTAAATGAGTTTCTTGCACTAATGATTTAAAGAATAAATTATATGCAAGTGAGCAGAAACTGAGTAGCAAAGACCTACAGGCAGGGAGCAGAGGGGAAGCTGGTTAACAGAGAGGGGAGTGTTGTACAGTCTGCTAGTCTGTGACCTTCCAGAAAGACCCAGTGGAGTTGGTGCCAGCTAGACCAGAAGTGCCTCCTCTTCCCCTGAGGGGAGCCCAGATTCTTCTTGGTCTCTGTGAGCCTCTGTCTTTCTACCATCTCCCTGGCCTGGGTAAGTGGCTGTGTATCTCTGTATCTCACAAATTAAAGAACCCAGTGAAAATCCTGGGCCCAACGTAGGTAGAGATGCAGTTTCTAGCTTAGACCAAGGTCTCATAAAACAAGAAAGTCATTTTGGTGTAAAAATTTGAGGTGCTGTGCCTTAGTCTCTTTGTAGCTGCTATAACAACACCAATAACTAGATAAATTAGACGCAGAAGTTTATTGAGGTTTATGGAGTCAGGGAAGTCCAGAATGCAGGGGCCATATGCAGGGAAGGCCTCCTGGCTCTATGTAAACATGATGGAAGACATCACATGACAAGAGATCATAGGAGAGGGGTGGGTGGACTTACCCACTGCTGCAGTAACATAGGAACTCAGGGAGAGCCCGCATGGCCTAGGCACCCCTTCACGGCCCCACTTCATACAATCAGTGCAATGGCTAGTACTGGACAGCAGTACACTCTTGACATCTCTGTCATCAAAGCAAAACTCTCAACCTCATGCTTCCAAATGTGCCCTCAGTATCCTCTTATCTATGGCCTTGGTGCTAAGTTGGTGGTGTGTGCTCCCAGCTTCCTTTCACTGTGGTGGTAGCTGGGGGTCTTTGAAGTGGCTCCAAGTGGCTTCTCCTGTCTGGGTGGGTCTATCTGTAGCCCAGATAAGACTTCGTTTGGCCTGTCAGCTCTTCTAAAGACATTTCCCAAGACAGGAGCCTAGGTGTCCTGGACTCGACCAGAAAGTAGGATGTACTGAATAACTCAGTAATTTTATGGAATTCCTCACTTCTCTGTAAACTGCAGAGAACAGAGCACCTATGTCATTGAGTTGTGGGAAGGATGCAGCGAAAACTGTGATTTTCTTAAGCCAGCAGCTGGGGAATAAGTGTACTTGCATCCAGGTTCCTCAACAGCATGGCTTCGTCAGCTGTGGTCACACTGCCCAGAGTGCTGCTTGGGGCTTTCTGAGGCTCGCTTTTTCTGGGACTACTAGACTATGACTTCTGAACTCAAGCCAGAGAAGGAAGGTGGAGGCTGGACTGTCAGACATAGGCTGGTCCAGGCTTTAAGGTCTGTATACATCCATTCCTCAGTTCTGGCCATCCTCCTAGGACTGTCCAGAGCATTGCAGCTCCCTGGACCATCTGAAAGGAACTCTTACAGGATGCTAGCAGCCAAGAAGGCCAGATTCATCTGCACGAGCTGCCTTGGGGACAGTCATCTTCTTGGGAACAGGTTTTTGAGTTAACTAATGAGATTGCATTGCACCTCTAGGAAAGTCCCTAATGGTGACCACACTGGTGGTTTGCCTAAAAGGTATCATTAATTCCCATACTGACTTCTCTGGTAGTTTACCCAGATTTCTGACTTTTTAAAAGTAACATTTGAAGCCGGGCGTGGTGGCGCACGCCTTTAATCCCAGCACTCGGGAGGCAGAGGTAGGAGGATCGCCGTGAGTTCGAGGCCACCCTGAGACTCCATAGTGAATTCCAGGTCAGCCTGGGCTAGAGTGAGACCCTACCTCGAAAAACCAAAAAAAAAAAAAAAAAAAAAAAAAAAGTAACATTTGCTAATTAATTAATAAAGTAATGTGTGCATGCACAACTGAAAAGTCAAAACTTCCAGTGTGATGGCTCACACCTGTAATAGCAGCACGCAGGAGGCTGAGGCAGGAGGATTGCCACAAGTTCAAGGCCAGCCTGGACACAGAGTAAGACCATGTCTTTTGTTTAGTTTTTCTAAGGTAGGGTCTCACTCTAGCCTAGGCTGACCTGGAATTTTACTATGTAGTCTCAAGCTGGCCTCGAACTCAAGGCAGTCCTACATGAGCTGGAATGAAAGGCATGCACCACCACACCCAGCCTAAGACTATGTCTTAAAAAAAAAAAAAAGAAAGAAAGAAAAGAAAAACACAATGGAAAAACAATAGTGTGCCAAAGGTTTGTGGACGATGACAGCCCTCCCCATCTTACACCCCTTCCCCTTCCCAGAGGCAGCTGTTTTTCAGCTATAAATGTTCCCCCCTTGCTCTCATTCTCTCTCTCTCTCTCTCTCTCTCTCTCTCTCTCTCTCTATATATATATATTATATATATATATATAAAGAGAATGTATATATATACATATATATATACATTCTCTTTATACATATACATCTCTATATACATATATATATACATACGTACATATATATAATGCAGTTATACTCTTTATCTCTTGATTTATCTATCCTAGTCACTTTGTTCTCTTGTAATAAGGCACTATCATGGATTTTTGGCAAAGTAATATTCAGTGTTTACATCCTGTAACAATGCAAACATTGACTCCTTCTGAAGCAAGCAGTGTTCTAGAGTATATTTCCTTATGCCACCTTTTTTTGTTTTGTTTTATTTTATCAAACTTGTTTCATTTACTTAGTTGCCCAAATACCTAATAGTTTTTAAATTACATTTTTAAAATTTCTGATGATTTTTCAAATAGATTTATGTTCATTGTTTATAAAGTTCTAACCCTTTTGTCCCTCTCCATCCTTATTTTTCCACATGTCAAGGACAGTTTTAAATCTCATTTCCATATTCCTGTTCCTAAGATGTGGCTGGCCAGGCCCTTCTCTCCTCTTCCTGTGGGACATGGGAGTGCCGCCTTCATCTGGTGTGGGCTATGCTTGCTGGGATTTATGTATTTATTTCCAATCATTGCCGGCATATCCTTCTGTAGCTTCCTAAGAAAGGGCGCAGGGTGGCACACTGTGAGCCTTCCATATCTACACAGGCAGGGCAGTTGGCAGACTCGCCCTTAGTTGGTGGTGGGTTCAGTGTAAGAAGGAGGTTCAGTGCCAGCATTCCTCAGAACATCGAGGGCATTGTTCTCTTGACCTTCAGTTTCCCCACAGGTTGGATGCAGCCTGAGGTTTCTGACCCCCATTATAAGCAAGCTGTTTTGAAGGTGGCTCATTTATCCCAGGCTTTGCTCTGGGGTGGGCTTTCTCATTCTCTGAGCCTAGACACTCAGGGTTTCCTCATACTGAGACCCACTCATCATTCCTTTAGTGAGTTTCAACCAATCCCCCATGGCCAGATACTGGGCTTGGCACAAGAGTACAGCGTTGAGCAGAGTGGCATCTCTCAGTCCTGTGGAGGCTCTAGCCCAAGGTGGCTGGTGGAGATGGTTCATGTTAATCACACCATGCACCGTCTGTGTTTGAAAGACCAGACCAAGGCCCAGAGATGGGGAAGGAATCTCAGGACCAGAGCTTCAAGCTGAATTCCAAGTTGGGACCTTGTGAATGCTGGTGTGGCATCATGTTGAGTACTGAGTTCCATGGACATCAGCAAGGGTGTCCTTATGTTTAGGTCAGAAGCAGCAGCAGGGCTGATTTTGCCAGTGCTCATCAGAGAAGGTTCATACCGAGGCAGGCTCTGCCCTTGTGGCATTTCCTGTGATGTGGCAGTAACCTCTGGGAAGGGCAGCATGTCCCTTTCACAGAAGACACAGGACTTGCTGAAGGTATTTGGATTTCACGTTCATGTTGGCTCTGGATTCCATGCCACCTGTTCCCTGGTAGGGGTCTTGGTCTTCCTTCCTTTGTTATTGGACCATTAGCTTCTCTGACTCTGACTTGGTGGGGAAATGGAACACTTTTGTGTGACTGAGTTGGGAAGAAACATCTGTGCACATCCTACAGTTAGAGAAAGCTGATGCCATAGCCTGACAGGTCATGCTCTCTGGAGCCTTGACCAATGATGGGAAGATCTCTGATCTTCTGTGTTTCTTTCTAGAGTGGAGATGGGGAGAGTTCAAGGCACATACAGAATTATCTCCATACCAATGCTCCTGAGGCGTCACACTTGTTTAAGAAACAGCATAAGAACCTTTCTTTTCCCTTGTATTTCCTAACTGATACTTGTTCAGTTTGAAAAATAAGCATTTATCTTTTGCTAGCTGGCCTTTCAGCTTTTCTGAGGCAGCCTCAGAGGAAGTGGCTGAGTTTGGTTTGGGAATGTCCCAGGCACCCTTCTTTGTGTGGTCAGAGGCTGCTGACTGCTGGCAGTGCCTGTATTTGGTCTGTGTTAAGGTAGATGGGCTGAGGGGACACTTTTTTGTGAAGAACGGAGCTGCTTTCAGCTGTCTGTCGGGATGGTCTCAAGCTTGTCAGATCAAGGGCTAAATCCTGTGCTTACCTCCAAGGACAGCCAAAGCCCAGTACAGAGAGCAAGCTGCTTGAAGCCCCCTCTAGATGTGTTGCCAGATGTGCTACTCCCCAGGCATCCCAGTACCCCCTTTGTGGTGCTGGCCATGTTCCCCAGTGCTGTGATGTCACATTGTTGTAATGTCGGCAGCTGGATGAGAAGCCTCACAGACCATGCCCTGGACTAATGCAAAAAGAAAGAAGAAAACCAGAGACTCATCCTATGCCTCTACTCCTCCATACCGGCCCCTTATCTACTGTGTACATCTGCACACAGCACAGAGAGCATCAGGCCCACGCTGCCCCAGCCCAGCCACGGAAATTAAGGCCCACTTCACCTTTGAATGTGTCCTGGAGGAAAATTGAGAAGAGGCTTCCTAGTGAGACTAGAAAGGAAACCAGCCAAATCTAGTTTATTTCTCTGTCATGATGTAGTTCCTGACCTTGAATTGCACTTTCAAAGCTCCTCCCAAGAAGATGCAATATGACCCACCACCTCCAGACCCTAACAGAACCCCCATTGAAGCACCTACTGGCCCCAGACAGCAGGTGATCATGTCAGTCCCACCCCAGGCAGTGCCCCTCTTCAACACATTTCACACCCCATTGGGCTTTCTCTTGTGCCTGGCCCCAAGAAAGTGGTGACCAACAGCCTAATGGGCTGACATCCCTATCCCTTCTTGTCCATTACAACAAAAGCTATTCTTTTCTCATTAGGACTGTTTCTGTCAGGGTGTCTTTAATCAGTGGCTTCCCCAGGGACAGTATTTTTAGAAGTTGTATTTTTCACACTCTCCCTTTTCCCCTTTTGGAAATTCTCTTCCCTGTGCTTAGTGCAAAGAACTAATGAGATGCCAGGAGAGTGGGGCCAGCGTTAATTGGAACAGGTAGAGAAGAAGCAGAGCCCAAACACCTCCATTCCATCTTGTCTTACCTGTGACCCTCTCCTCTGTCTCTCCGGTACAGGTTGCACAGACAGCAGATGGCGTGGATGCTGACCTCTGGAAAGACGGCTTATTCAAGTCCAAGGTTACCAGATACCTGTGTTTCACAAGATCATTTTCCAAAGAAAATGTAAGTCTGGCAGTGGTTTGCTAAATGAGCACGAGTAATTTACATTCCTGTTCAGAATTTCCTCATTTTTTGTTGTGGTTTATGTTCGTTGCTATATTAATTTATCTGTGGTTTTAGTGAACAGGGTAGAATCAGCAGCCAGACTTGTTTCATTTATTAGCAGTGTTATTAGCTACATACCCAAGTGTACAGTGAATTCCATTAAAATGTGTTCTCTGAACAAAACTAGGAAGTTCCTCTCACAGCTCTCATCTGCCTCCCTTTCCTGCTAACAACAAATCACCGGGAGTGCAGACGGGCATTTTCATGTGGCTGGATGAGGTGACGGCAGCAAAGGGCAGCCCCACTCAGTGTAGGACCGTGAAGGGTCCTCCATCCCCAGACATGGCCTCATTCCCAAAGGGACCCTTTCTTTTTCTCTGAGTCCCTGTGTGACATAACATAATTATTGACATGTATAGATTTCTCTTATGCTGCTTTTGGTACATAAGCCCATAAAATTAGGAAACTTTCACGGCATCAACAAGGCGTTCCAGTAAGTGGGTGGCTTAGAAAAAAGAGAAATATTTTCAATGAGCCTCTACCTTGTATGAGTCCCACCCTGTGACTGTACTTGGTTCCCTCCTCATATGATTTCCCTCTGTTGGCCCTCTCCGTGAATGAAGGCACCAGTCCCACAGTATTAGTCTTGTTCAACTCACCTGTCTTCCCGCTTTCCTTGTCCCTAAACGGGGCACTCAGATTTTCCTCTTGGCATTGGGGGAAGAGGGCATTTTGTCTCTTTCTAATGTACTTATTTTTGAAACATTTTCACTATTTTATTATTATAAATGTAATTATGATAACAATATAGGTACATGATTTTAAAAAGTCACAACAATTTTAAACACCCTCATTCAGAAGTATGAAGGGGAGGAGTCTTCCTCTCTATCATGGCCCTCCAGCCTGAATCCCATCACCAGGTATGGGTGTGTCCCTTCAGTGACATGGCACTTGGCTTCCATCCCGCTCCATGCCTGTTCCTAGTGTGTTGGTGATTATTAGAAATATTTTTAACATGTTTTAATATGTTTAACAGGATTGGTGGAAAGCCTTCAGTTTCCCCCTAATTATAAGAGCAATATATTTGGTTGTTGTAAACTATAGGGTTTCTGAAAGAGCCAACATTAAACACTGGGAGCTGTACCCTGACAGCATCCTCCCCAGCTCTCTGTCCTGGAGCCCATCCCATGTCATCCTCCCCAGCTCTCTGTCCTAGAGTCCATCCCCATAGCACCTTCCCCAACCCCTCTGTCCCTAGAGCCTACCCAAATGTTTTTCTGAAGCTACTTCTGTTTTTCATGTCTTTCACTAATGTTGGATCTGCTGGCTGCTGCTTCCTGCAGAAGGTCTGCAGACGCACTGTGCCTGGGCTCTAGGGAGGAAGTACTAACTTAGACAAGTGCCTGCTCACATCCTCTGCCCTATCAGCATTCAGGTTTCCCTTTCTCGTCTCTAGGTAGCCCCTCTTTCCTGGTCACAGCAGTTTCACATTGCTGGCCTCTCAGAACAGCCAGGATCCCTTGGGTCATTTCCAGTTTTAGCTTGTTGCTATATTTCCCTTGAAGGCTGTGAAGTATTGGTTTTCTAGGCCATGAGAGTTCCCACACTCATGAAAGTGTCCCCACTGACAGGTCATCATGAGAGAAGTCCCTAGGGCTTACTAGTTAGGGGTATATTTCATAAATGTAGTATAGAAAACACATTGTTGACCATTAGTAGTTGGGTACTGAGTATGATGAAGGACTCTAGGACAGAGATCTGGGTGAAACACAAGAGGAGAAGTGGTATGGGAAGAAAGTGTATTTGTATGTGAAAAGAAGGAATGGGTCTAGGGCTAGGGACATAGGTTGTGGAAGAGAACATGCCTAGCATATTTGGGTTCCATCCCCCGCATCAAGGAAAAAAATGATTGGGTCTTTCTTTTGTGGGATTCAAACAAATAAGGGATGTGATTTGGTTTGGGATCAAATCTGTGGAGTGATAGAGCCCCACTGTCACTCCCCAGCCCTGGAGTGAAACATGAGCCTGGCAGATCCTAATTGTGGCAGCCAGTCGATTGTGGCCCTGCAGTCAAATGGAGGCTTGACAGAGCATCACTTTACAATGGCACAAGAGGGCGTGGGATCCCCGGAGCAGGCAGCTTCTTAATTAGGCAACTTGAGACTCCCAGTGTAGGAGTTTGGGGAGATTCCTTTGGAACCTAAATTTCTTTCCCCCAATAATGTTATTAATACAGAAACCTGGCTTTGGAGTGACATTGCTTCCTGGGGAAGGAGTGAGATTAATTGCACTTTTCATGCCCTGTACTTTCTGCATTACCTGTAATAATAATGTACATAGATTAGGTAGGGAGGATATTAAACAGAAGGATTTATGAACATTTGAATATTAAGTTGGTTATCTGTGGCTACCTTAAATGCAAGGTTGTCAAAAATAATTACAGTATACTAGCAAATACTGGCTACCAGAGACAATATAAATACCCTGAGTCAGTGCATATTGGGCTTTTGGCATGAATCATTTGCTCAACAAGGATTGGGAATACGTTCTTCATATTTATGAGGAGGAAATGAAAGAGAGCAGGGTGGGGGAGGGGAGAGGAACAAGCAAAACTAATGGTGTCGCAGACCTACCATATTAAATTCCGCATAGTGGCAGCCCCTCGGAGGAGGGCCATTCTCAGGTTGTGGGAAGCTTCGGACGTGCAGCACCCTCCTCTCGTACCATTTTGGATGCTTTTTTTAATGACTACACCACCAATGCTCTGGTTTTACTATCAGGGTTGCTTTTAGAGAGTATGGAAGATGAGGTCACTAAGTGGTTTGCAGTTGACTTCTGCAAAACCCAACTTGTCAGGCAGAAGATGCCAGAAAAAGATATTGATGAACACCTATCCATCTGCAGGGCAGCCAACATGCCCAGGTGTTAATTCATCAGTGCAGGAGGCAGTGGTGGCATGGGAAAGCCATGGAAAGAAATGATGATGGATTAGATCAGCCCATGCCAAAAGCAGCTGATGTCTGTGAGTTAGGATTGCCGTTGATTCAAGCCTTCGTGGAGGTCAGAGATTTATTCCATGTTAAGGAGGCCCCTACTTCCCACATACTATACCCCATACGTTGTCTTCCTGAGACCCAGCACCTGAAATTGTTGGTCAGTGTAGAACTATGGAAAGAAAACAATATATGTATGATGACATGGCCATGCTAACATTGCTTATAGGTTACACTTGCCACACTGACCTTCGTATTTCAGTTTGAAGCATATATTTCATTCATTGGTGTGCTTTGGGCTCATAATGTGTTTATTAAATATGCTTTCAGAACTTTTATATTATGGTTTTGATTTTTCATCCAAGAAAATCAGATTTGACTTCTGATTCTCAGTGATCTACCCTGTTGAAAAATGCACCCAAAACATTAATTTATCCAGCAAATAATTATTGAGCACCTACCATGCGTCAAGAACTAGGCCAGGCTTGGAAGTCTAGTAAGAGCAGAGATCATTTTTGTCCTGTGATTCTTAGGTTAAAGTGGAGAGAGAGAGAAAATAGCCTTACAAATGTACAATTACAATCGACATGATGTTGAAGAGATCATGCTAAGAGCATGCCTGGCTTAGTTCAGAAAGCAAGTGTCCCTTGCATGCCATTTGGAGTCCGAGCCCCCATGCACAGAGTGGAGTAGAGTCCCTTTTGTCTAAACCAGACTGCAGCAACACTGGTCTGAGGGGGTCTTCCAAGGGCAGAGTATGGGCTGGCCAGCCACCTAGATGTTTTTCCAAGGATGCAGATAAGTCAAGTAAGTACACCCAGGCTGGGTTTTGAGGGATGCAGAGTGCACCGCTAGTACCCTAGCAGGAGAGATTTGGGACAGAACCCATCATTCTTTCCTTAACTGGCTCTGACTAGGCTGTAAATGACTCTGGAGATGTTAATGAAATCTCCACAGTGGCCCCACGTATTTAAGTTGTAGGGCAGATTTCTTTAGGGCTGTTTCGAACGTGAAATGTGGGCTGCAAGTGCTGGCATGTTTGTAAAGAATTCACTCTTGCAATTACAAAATGGTGCACTGTCTTCGAAAGATGTTTTTACACCAGTTATGGAAACGGTGCACCATGGACCCAGTCTACCACCACTAAATAGGAACTTAAAGAGGCCCTTGTGCATGTCATTTCCAAAGATGTGTAATACTAGGCAGCAGGGCTTTCACTCCCTTAGTTTATGATTCTTGGGATTTTCTAAAATTTATATAGCAACTGAAATGTGTCAGTGTGCAGACCAGTGATCATGTACGAATGTGATTGTTCCCCTGCTCACTTTAGATGTAGCTCTTCCCCTGCAAGTTCCCCAGAACCTGCTCTTTAAACCTGCCAGCCCCAAGATGTGCCGTTCAGAGCTGATTGGCAGCCAGGTCTGGGGATGTGCACCCAACTGCCTTCTGCAGAGTTCTGTGTACAGCGGCTCCTGAGTACCTCATCCATCCAGCTCACCAAGGCCACTTGTGAGTGAGTGGCTATGAGATTCCACAGATGAAACTCCTTCCCAGGAGCCACCTGAGTTCCTGTGTAACCCCTGGGGAACGTTAAGTGTCACCTACTCTAATTAACCTGCTGTCGCAAGGCTGTGCAAGTCATCGTGTTAAATATGCATCTTGAAGCCAAAATGGCGAACTTACCACAGGCATATTCTGGTTAATAGTGTCTATGTCTTTTCTTCTTCCCAAGAGTCATCTGGGGAATGTGTTAGTGGACATGAAACTCATCGACATCAAGGACACGCTGCCTGTGGGCTTCATTCCAATTCAGGAGACGGTGGATACACGTGAGTCACTCTTCACTGTTCATCCCTATGACCACCTTCTTCCTCCAGGTGGACTGCTAGATAGTTTGATGTGCATTTTTCTTTGAAAACACTTGAGGAAGCCTCACTGTGTACTGTGAATAAAACCTGCTGCTTATGGTGCGTGTCTGCCCAGGTTCTGTGAAGTGTTTGCAATGCATGGGCCTCGGCCTGTCGATGAGCGGAGCCCCTCCCTTAGAATGGCATCCCCTGCGGAATGGGCGCTCTCAAGCACAGAACTGCGAATCTTGTTGGTCTTTGGTCTGTCTTCTGGTATTGCTGAAGCCAAGCTTGGCACAAGACCCAAAAGCAAAACTGAGCTGGAAATCAAAAATGCCTGGGGCATACCAGGGCAATGGTATGCCTGGCTTTTGGTGCATGCAGCGAAGAAGAAAGCTGAGCTAGAAAGACTGCATGAGGCTCGAATTGGAGCTGGGTGTGGGGGCTCCATGCCTGTGATCTCAGCACTCAGGAGGTGGAGGCGAGAGGATAAGGCACTCCAGAACAGACTAAGACAAACAAAAACAAGATTTGAATTGGAGCAGATAGTCTGTCCACTGAGCAGAGCTGAGCAGAAGGGAGATGTGGGGGAAGCGGAGGCTGTAGAGGCTCCAGGACTCAGTGTCGGGGCTCTGCTCCTGTAGTTCTGGTGGTAATGGCAGTACTGGGGAGATGGTGTGGAAAGCCTCTGTATATGCGAACCTTCTTATTTCACTGCAAGTTAGCTTGTTTTAACCCACAGCACTGAAGTGATGAATTAAAAAATAATGCAGGGCTCGAGAGATGGCTTAGAGGTCAAGGCACTTGCCTGCAAAGCCAGAGGATCCTGGTTCCACTCTCCAGGACCCACATTAGCCAGATGCACAAAGGGGTGCATGCATCAGGAGTTTGTTTGCAGTGGTTGGAGGCCCTGATGCACCCATTCTCTCCATCTCTCTGCCTCTTTCTCTCTCTCAAATCAATAAATGAATAAAATTTTTAAAAAACTGAGTTTAAAAAATCGGGAGGCAGAGGTAGGAGGATCACCATGAGTTTGAGGCCACCCTGAGACTACATAGTAAATTCCAGGTCAGCCTGAGCTAGAGCGAAACTCTACCTTGGAAAACCAAAAAAAAAAAAAAAAAAAACCAGAGAATGCTATTCTGAAACCCAAGGTTCCTTTATGAAATTCCACATATCAGTCTTGATTGTACATGCTTCATCTTTTCATTTTTAACTTTATTTTGAACCCACTGTGAAACAGTTTCCAGCTCACTACCTGCCAGCCATAACTGCTATTCTAGTGAATCAGGTAGTCCCTCTGAAGCTTCTGCTTGCTTGGTGGTCTCACTTTAGACACTGGCTGCTTCATTGTTTGTCGTGACACATATTAACTAATAATCATAATACCAGGTACTTGTCACGTATTTCCTGTATGCTGGCCCCTGCTATAAATCATTCACCTGATACCTTTATCTTTAAGAAACCTCTGTTGAGATAGGCACCATGCCCATTTCACATATGAGACAAACAAGGCACAATGACTACTTAAAATCTAAAGGACATAGCCAAGGTCAAACATCTGGAAGTGGGTGACTGGAACACACACACACACACACACACACACACACATCTGTAACCACAGAACCTGCCACACAGGAAGGGCACCTTGTATAGATACGTTTTATGTGTTTATACAGAAGGTTTTTAGTAAGTTTCATTAAGATATTGTTCTAATACTGTGTAACTCACCCTTATAAAGCATACAGTCTCATGCTTCATAGACTATTCAGACTGAGGCATCTCCCATCACAAGCAATTGTAGAGCCACATCACCACAGAAGGAACACTGTGCCCAATAGCAGTCACCAGTGTCAAGGAGACATTACTTCCCAGCCCCCATCTCTTTTCCCCCGCCAGCTATAGACAACCACTGATCTGTTTTCTACATAGATTAGCCTGTCCCAGACATGTCCTATGTGGATTCATGTCACCAGCCCTCTTGTCTCTGCTGTCTTTCGCTTAGCATAATGTTCTCAGGGTTGGCCTATGTTGTAGCCTGTACTAGAACTGTATTCTTTTTATTGCCAAATAATAAACATGCCATGTTTTGGGGTTGGGAAGATGGCTCAGCATTTAAAGGTGCTTGTTTACAAAGCCTGATGGCCTAGGTTCAATTCCCCAGTACCCATGTAAAGCAAGATGCACAAAGTGGTACATGCATCTAGAGTTTGTTTGCAGTGGCAGGAAACCCTGGCACTCCCAGCTTCTCTCTCTCTCTGTCCCAGCCCTCACCTAGCTCTCACTCAGTACTCACCCAGTACTCCCTCAGCCCTCACCTAGCTCTCGCTCAGTACTCACCCAGTACTCCCTCAGCACTTGCTCAGCCCTCGCTCAGTACCCACCCAGTACTCCCTCAGCACTTGCTCAATACCCACCCAGTACTCCCTCAGCACTTGCTCAGTACCCACCCAGTACTCCCTCAGCACTTGCTCAGTACCCGCCCAGTACTCCCTCAGCACTTGCTCAGTACTCACCCAGTACTCCTCAGCACTTGCTCAGCCCTCGCTCAGTACCCACCCCACCCTCACTCAGCCCTCAACCCCAGCAGTCACCCAGCCTTCACTCAGCACTCACTAGCTCTCATTGTTCTATCTTTTCTGACTCTAGGCATCCAGCTTGCTGTTTCCCTGACCGCAGTGTCTGTCCTTCCCACTACTGCACAGGTCCACTCCTAACAGGGCAAGCATCCGCAGTCCCACCCACATGTAACAGTCTCTGCTCTGAGACCCCACAGTGAACCAGCCTCTGCTTCTCTCTGCAGACAGTTGTGGCCCAGCACTGCAGGGTTCAGAGTGGGAAGATGTACAAGAGACTGGCTCTTCCCATATACAGTACAGTCCACTGGGGACACTATAGTCTACCAGAGGGTGTGGCCCACTGGCCTCTGCTGCTTGGCTCCTCACCCTGGAGGGAGGGCAGTGAGTGAAGACAAGGCACAGAGCCGGAACCTCCTCTGCAAAGGCAATGGCTTCGTGCTGTGATTGGATGACTTGGGAGCTCTGTTGGCCTAATCCAGCCTGGCTCTCTCATTTATAGCTGCGGGACCACAGGCAAGGCTCCTCATGCTTCTGGCCTGTTTCCTCACCTGTCAGGTGAGGGGAACGTGTCCTGCCTTGCAGTGTCGCTTGCAGCTTGCAGCTTACAGCTTACATCCTGGCCCCTCTGTTCCTTCATGGCTGTGCTTCTTCTTTCCCTGTGGGCAAGGTGGGGTTCAGTTCATCTCCCAATCTCCTCAGCCTCCATTGACACAGGGATGTGGGTACAGCGTGACCTCCATGAAGATAAGCTTTATCACCTCATGTGCTAGTTCCACAGGCTTTATTGATTAACTGATGTCTAGAAATTATCAGCCCCTATTCCACTAGGAATTTGATTTCCACAGACCTTCCAGCACAGGTGTTCTCATTCTTGTTTTTATTATTTTATTGTTTTTAATGTTCAGTTCATTACTTGAACAAGACTAAACATTTTCACAAGTGTTTGCTTGCTAATTTTCTTTATTCTCATATGAATTTTCTGTTTACAAGCTGAACTGGCCTTTACAGGCTTGTATCAATTTCCTTTCCTGCTTTTCCCTGTGCTTTGCATAGTTTAAATTTTGCATTAGTGTTGTTTTTGACAGTCGATCGACTTATAATGTCTTTTACATGGATACACATTGAAGAGCCACTTGGAGTTTCGCATTCTGCCTTTTCCTGTTTGTGAACTAGCTCAGTGTGGAGGCCCACAACGGAGTTCTGTGTGGGCCTTTGTTCTGGCCACCAGGGCCCAGCGGTTCTGGTTGCATCCATCATTGAGCACTCTGAGCTCAGGTCCTCATGGAGACATCAGGTACCTTACCACACAGAAGGGTCAATTGAAGGGAGCTTCTTCTGGTCATGGGACCATTTCCAAAGTCTTTATTCAGGGGACCAGAGAATCTCAGAGTATTTAAAGCCTTCACTTCATAAAGTCATCCAAAATGATACCACTTCTGTAATTTTTTTTCAAGGTAGGGTCTCACTCTAGCCTGGGCTGACCTGGAATTCACTCTGTAGTCCCAGGCTGGCCTCGAACTCACAGTGATCCTCCCACCTCTGCCTCCTGAGTGCTGGGATAAAAGGCATGCGCCACCATGCCCTGCTTTCCTTCCTTAATTAATTTAAAACACAGTTTGTTGTAGTCTATACAACACTTAAAAACTGGAAGACTGTTTGTTTTAGTAGATGTACTGTGTACTTTCCCTGTGTTCACTAGCATGACTGAACACATTTCTATTGCCACGTTTAATATGTTTACTTACAATTAGGTCTACTTAAGCATGTAATGAGTGGCTTCATTCCTTACCCTGAGCTGGCTATAGATGGAGGAATGGCGCCAAAAGCAGTGGCAAAAGCCAAAGCAAATGCCTGCACATCAGTCACCTCAAGGGAAAGTCCCACCTGTGTCACACCTTCAGAGGCTGGTGGAGTTTGAAGGTGCAAAGTTGCTATGACCCTCCCAACCCCATTACATGTCTTGTCTCCTTAAGGACAAGTGTTTGGGGTCTGGATTCAGAATATTGGTACAGGCTTGTAGATCTGATGTAGCCCTCTGCTTTCACACCTCTGAGAAGAACCCATATGGTTTCAGAGTCTTACTTAAGCTCGTTAAAAAGACGATTCCCCACCCAAAACATTAACAGTGACGTAACAGAACTACTCACTGTACCCACCACTCCTCCCCACTGTGAATGGGCACATTCCCTGCCATGGAGCTAGAAGGTCTTGAGAGTTGATCCTAAGCTGGATATTAAGTATTCCCAGAGGCTTAGGTGTGATTTTGACACTAAGATCCTTCCTGGTTGTTCTTGGTTGAACACCTTCTGTATGTACATTGTGGGCAAAGAAATCATATGTGTTATCACATTGTATCCACCCAGCATCTTCCAGAGGAAGAATCCCCTTAACATATAACAAAACTGAGGTTCAGGGACTTTAAGTGACTCTCCCAAACTCCAAGTCCCAGAAAATTGCATATTTGACTGATGATGGAGCCAAGCATTGTGGAAACAACCTGTAACCCTATGTCTCAGGAAGTTGAGGCTGGAGGATTGGAAGTTTGAGGACAGCCTGGGCTCTATAGTAACCAGATCCTAGCTCAAACAAAGCACTAATCAGAAGCAGATCCAACTGATTGATTCATGACTGTATTGAGACCTCGGATGAGCGAACAGCACAACCTTGCCAGTCACCACTGGTGGTTGCCGGGGCATCATCCCATTGTGCTAAGATGTGACAAGTGAGAGGAAACAGTCACACACTGGGCTTCCTTTCCTGGACAAGATCTATTTCAAACAGGCCATATAGTTGGTGAAGAAAGTTATATTTTAGATAGAATAATTTGAGCTCACCAAAGAAGAAGCAATGACAAAAGTAGAAAATCACTGTTTTAGAAACTTTAACAAAAGTGTGGCTCTTAGCAGTATCACTTGGGGGTGAGAAAACATCCAAGAACAGTGAAAAAGAAGTCAGCTCCCACAATACAGCTCAGTGAAAGTGGCCCTGCAGTGCACACACCTGTGGGGCTCAGCAGAAATGGTCATGTGGTGTACACACACAGAGCTCAGTGAAAGTGGCCCTGCAGTGCACACACATGGAACTCAGCAGAAATGGTCATGTGGTGTACACACACAGAGCTCAGTGAAAGTGGCCCTGCAGTGCACACACACATGGAATTCAGCAGAAATGGCTATGTGATGCACACACACAGAGCTCAGTGAAAGTGGCCCTGCAGTGCACACACATGGAACTCAGCAGAAATGCTCATGTGGTGCACACACACAGAGCTCAGTGAAAGTGGCCCTGCAGTGCACACACACATGGAACTCAGCAGAAATGATCATGTGCTGCACACACACAGAGCTCAGTGAAAGTGGCCCAGCAGTGCACACACACGTGGAACTCAACAGAAATGGCCACGTGATGCACACTCACAGAGCTCAGTGAAACTGGCCCTCCAGTGCACACACACACGGAACTCAGCAGAAATGATCATGTGATGCACACACACACAGCTCAGTGAAAGTGGCCCTGCAGTGCACACACGTGGAACTCAGCAGAAATGATCATGTGGTGCACAACACAGATCTCAGTGAAAGTGGCCCTGCAGTGCACACACACATGGAACTCAGCAGAAATGTGCATGTGGTGCACACACACAGAGCTCAGTGAAAGTGACCCTGCAGTGCACACACACATGGAACTCAGCAGAAATGGCCATGTGGTGCACACACACAGAGCTCAGTGAAAGTGGCCCTGCAGTGCACACACACTTGGTACTCAGCAGAAATGATCATGTGGTGTACACACACAGAGCTCAGTGAAAGTGGCCCTGCAGTGCACACACACATGGAACTCAGCAGAAATGCTCATGTGCTGCACACACACAGAGCTCAGTGAAAGTGGCCCTGCAGTGCACACACACATGGAACTCAGCAGAAATGCTCATGTGCTGCACACACACAGAGCTCAGTGAAAGTGGCCCTGCAGTGCACACACACATGGAACTCAGCAGAAATGCTCATGTGCTGCACAAACACAGAGCTCAGTGAAAGTGGCCCTGCAGTGCACAAACACAGAGCTCAGTTAAAGTGGCCCTGCAGTGCACACACACATGGAACTCAGCAGAAATGATCATGTGCTGCACACACACAGAGCTCAGTGAAAGTGGTCCTGCAGTGCACACACACGTGGTTCTCAGAAAAAATGGCCATGTGGTGCACATGCACAGAGCTCAGTGAAAGTGGCCCTGCAGTGCACACACACGTGGAACTCAGCAGAAATGACCATGTGATGCACACACACAGAGCTCAGTGAAAGTGGCCCTGCAGTGCACACACACATGCAACTCAGCAGAAATGACCATGTGGTGCACACACACAGAGCTCAGTGAAAGTGGCCCTGCAGTGCACACACACATGGGGCTCAGCAGAAATGATCATGTGGTGCACACACACAGAGCTCAGTGAAAGTGGCCCTGCAGTGCACACACACGTGGAACTCAGCAGAAATGGTCATGTGGTGCACACACACAGAGCTCAGTGAAAGTGACCCTGCAATGCACACACACGTGGTGCTCAGCAGAAATGATCATGTGGTGCGCACACACACAGAGCTCAGTGAAAGTGGCCCTGCAGTGCACACACACGTGGAACTCAGCAGAAATGTGCATGTGGTGCACACACACAGAGCTCAGTGAAAGTGGCCCTGCAGTGCACACACACATGTGGAACTCAGCAGAAATGTGCATGTGGTGCACACACACAGAGCTCAGTGAAAGTGGCCCTGCAGTGCACACACACATGCAGCTCAGCAGAAATGATCATGTGGTGCACACACACAGAGCTCAGTGAAAGTGGCCCTGCAGTGCACACACACATGGAACTCAGCAGAAATGCTCATGTCGTGCACACACACAGAGCTCAGTGAAAGTGGCCCTGCAGTGCACACACACAGAGCTCAGTTAAAGTGGCCCTGCAGTGCACACACACATGGGGCTCAGCAGAATTGACCATGTGATGCACACACACAGAGCTCAGTGAAAGTGGCCCTGCAGTGCACACACACGTGGAACTCAGCAGAAATGACCATGTGATGCACACACACAGAGCTCAGTGAAAGTGGCCCTGCAGTGCACACACACACGGAACTCAGCAGAAATGACCATGTGGTGCACACACACACAGAGCTCAGTGAAAGTGGCCCTGCAGTGCACACACACATGCGGCTCAGCAGAAATGATCATGTGGTGCACACACACAGAGCTCAGTGAAAGTGGTCCTGCAGTGCACACACACGTGGTTGTCCTCAGAAATGGCCATGTGGTGCACACACACAGAGCTCAGTGAAAGTGGCCCTGCAGTGCACACACACTTGGTACTCAGCAGAAATGATCATGTGGTGCACACACACAGAGCTCAGTGAAAGTGGCCCTGCAGTGCACACACACTTGGTACTCAGCAGAAATGATCATGTGGTGTACACACACAGAGCTCAGTGAAAGTGGCCCTGCAGTGCACACACACATGGAACTCAGCAGAAATGCTCATGTGCTGCACACACACAGAGCTCAGTGAAAGTGGCCCTGCAGTGCACACACACATGGAACTCAGCAGAAATGATCATGTGCTGCACACACACAGAGCTCAGTGAAAGTGGTCCTGCAGTGCACACACACGTGGTTCTCAGAAAAAATGGCCATGTGGTGCACATGCACAGAGCTCAGTGAAAGTGGCCCTGCAGTGCACACACACGTGGAACTCAGCAGAAATGATCATGTGGTGCACACACACAGAGCTCAGTGAAAGTGGCCCTGCAGTGCACACACACATGGAACTCAGCAGAAATGACCATGTGGTGCACACACACAGAGCTCAGTGAAAGTGGCCCTGCAGTGCACAAACACAGAGCTCAGTGAAAGTGGCCCTGCAGTGTACACACACATGGGGCTCAGCAGAAATGACCATGTGATGCACACACACAGAGCTCAGTTAAAGTGGCCCTGCAGTGCACACACACGTGGAACTCAGCAGAAATGACCATGTGATGCACACACACAGAGCTCAGTGAAAGTGGCCCTGCAGTGCACACACACATGCAACTCAGCAGAAATGACCATGTGGTGCACACACACAGAGCTCAGTGAAAGTGGCCCTGCAGTGCACACACACATGGGGCTCAGCAGAAATGATCATGTGGTGCACACACACAGAGCTCAGTGAAAGTGGCCCTGCAGTGCACACACACATGTGGAACTCAGCAGAAATGTGCATGTGGTGCACACACACAGA
Source organism: Dipus sagitta (assembly GCA_036346955.1). Lineage (NCBI taxonomy): Eukaryota > Metazoa > Chordata > Mammalia > Rodentia > Dipodidae > Dipus > Dipus sagitta. The sequence continues at coordinate 139,849,753 of CM070770.1, forward strand.
GCTCAGTGAAAGTGGCCCTGCAGTGCACACACACATGGGGCTCAGCAGAAATGATCATGTGGTGCACACACACAGAGCTCAGTGAAAGTGGCCCTGCAGTGCACACACACGTGGAACTCAGCAGAAATGGTCATGTGGTGCACACACACAGAGCTCAGTGAAAGTGACCCTGCAATGCACACACACGTGGTGCTCAGCAGAAATGATCATGTGGTTCACACACACAGAGCTCAGTGAAAGTGGCCCTGCAGTGCACACACACATGTGGAACTCAGCAGAAATGTGCATGTGGTGCACACACACAGAGCTCAGTGAAAGTGGCCCTGCAGTGCACACACACATGCGGCTCAGCAGAAATGATCATGTGGTGCACACACACAGAGCTCAGTGAAAGTGGCCCTGCAGTGTACACACACATGTAACTCAGCAGAAATGACCATGTGGTGCACACACACAGAGCTCAGTGAAAGTGGCCCTGCAGTGCGCACACACGTGGGGCTCACCAGAAGTGCACACACACAGCTCAGTCACAGTATCCCTGCTGTGCCCACGATACCTGCAGCAAGGTCTAGTCTGGGTCAAATCCAGCCCATAGCTCTGGCACACTAAGGAAGCAGGAAGGAATGGCCAGTTTCACCAGCCTTTTCATTCCCTGAAGAAAAAGGGAGCAGAGGACTCACTGTCACTTGAAAGGACTGCAGAGCTGGCAAGTCTGTGCATACGGCCTCTGGACTTTCATCGAGACAAACCAATAGTACCATAACTTTTACAGGTAGCATAGAAAACTCCACTAGAGCATGTAGATGAGAGTCAGCAGCTGTCTTGGGCTCAATAGTACTAGAAAGTCATGGTGGCCATGCCTTCTGAGGTGGAGATGGCAGGGTAGGAGAATGATGTGGTGTTGGGGACTCATTTTGGTATCCAGCAAAGCTAAAGGGGTGGGGAGATGTGTGTAATATCTAATGTGGAAAGGCTAAAACTGGGTGTCCACAGTAAGGGGTCTGTGTCCTCCCCTTGGGGTGTGTTTGAAGATTGCTCTACTGAATGGTGAAAAGGAAAAAGGAGCCTTCAGCGGGGTAGCTTGTACTAAGTGTCAATGAGTGGGTATCTGCATACTATGGTCATGGCACCTAGAAGCCACCGTGGGGCTTATTGCAACAGTCCTGGGAGGCCCTCCTGGGTTGGCATGTTTGGGGTTGGGACCTGGACCTAGAGTAGAGTGATTGCTCATTCTGGTGTCACTGTCCCTCCCAGGGAAGGCAGGACAGTTGTGGAGCTCAGACCCTCTGTCAGATGACAAGAATGACCCAGCCCTTCTGCTGCCCAGAAGGGGATGTGGGAGGAAACATGATTGGTGACATCTCCATAAGACTCATACCTTTTCTTGTCCTTTTCTTCAGAGGAGGTGGCTTTTAGAAAGAAGAGGCTCTGCATTAAATTCATTCCACGGGATTCAACTGAAGCTGCCATCTGTGACATCCGGATTATGGGCCGCACCAAGCAGGCACCTCCCCAGTACACATTTATTGGGTAAGTCTCAGCAGTTGTAGTGCCACTTTTCCCTGAGCGTACACAGGCCATTCCCAGAGACCGTCCTGAGAACTCAGCATGGCCCACAAACTCTTAGGCACAGGCTCCCATCAGCCTCTTGGCTCTGGTGCCCACTGCTGCCCTTCTGCTGAGCTGCAGCCCAGCCTCCACACCAGGCTGCTGACCTCGCCACACCTCAGCCTCAGCCGTATTTCCTTCCTAGAGCTTTCCCTTGCCCATCCTCATGCAGTCACTTTTAGGCCCCTCTGTATCATACCTGGATGCTTCTGTGGGTCTCTGCTCCGCACAGTGCTTGTCACTTCCAGGGCATTCTGTGGCATGCCTGTTTATGCCACTGGGCAGACACTGTGCATGGGAGAGTGTGTGCAATGGGTCTATTCTCCTGGAGCTGTTGTTCTAAAACACAGAGACAAGGAATGAAAAGAAGATACCTGAAGTCATTTCAGACAGTGAAAGGCTACTCCAGTTAGGGAGTCAGGAAAGGACATCAAGTACAGGCCTTCAAATCCAAGAGAATCCAGACATAAAATGAAAGCAGATCCTGGTAGGCAGAGCAGGAGTCATTATGGATGTGGGAGTGAGTGTGACATGTTCTAGGAACAAAGGGTACAAATGTGCCCAGAATGGGCAAACCAGCAACAGTGCTAGGGCCAGTAGGGAAGAAGTCACAGGACCCCAGGACATGGCAGTGGGCTGGGCTTTATTCCAAGCATACTGGGTAACTATTAGAGGTTCCAATCTGGAAGAAACACCACTATTATGTGACTCCATAAGTCACTGTGCAATTTTTTTGCCTGACGCCTGTCTTCTAACAGGTAGAGGACTTGCTAGAGGCTAAGCCCACCCATATCATGTTCGTTCTGGCCCTGAGGCTGTGTCATAAACACTTAGGGCTATAGAATCTCAGCATTACCCTTTAGGCCCTTTTGATTCTAATTGGCAGGAAACCCCACCCAGATTGGCTTAAGCAAAAGGAAACATTTGTTGGTTGACATAAAGCTAGAGTTCAGGAGCATGTGGGCTTCAGACAGGCGGAAATGGGAGCTCAAAGGATGCAAGTGCCTAGTTTCCTCTCTCCTCCCAGCTTGGGAAGACCCTATCTGTCACCCACGGCCCTTGGGGAGGTATGGTGCTGCTGTCCCTTCACCCACCACCCTCCAGGTGCAAGTGCAGAGATGAGACAAGTCTGCACTCCAGTTCATTTTGAAACTCTGAACCATTTTTCTGGGGAATGCTTGCTATTCCCTGACTGACCAGGCTGAGCTGGAAGTAAGTCCACTGACATGCAAGAACAAACAGTGAGGGGATGGGTGTGCCCAAAATATGAGCATAGGAAAGAAGTCAAAAAGGTAGAAGGGTGGCTGGAAAGATGGCTTAGTGGTTAAAGTGCTTGCCTATAAGGCCAAAAGACCCAGGTTCAATTTCAATTCCCCACGACCCACATAAGCCAAATGCACAAGGACTCCAGATTCATTTGCAATGGCTAGAGGTCCTGGAGTACCCATCTGCGCTCTCTCTCTCTCTCTCTCTCTCTCTCTCTTTCTTTCTTTCTCACCTCTCTCTCTCTCCCCCCTCCCTCCCTCCCTCCCTCTCTTTCAAATAAGTTAAAAAAACAAAACAAGATTTTTTTTAAAAAAAGGTAGAAGGGGGTGTTGGGTGTAGGATGCCCAAAAGAAAACAGATCCTCTCTGCACTCAAGAAGTCGACACAGATCTCTCAACTGAGCCAACCTGGCAGATAAATGATTTTTGTCCCCATAACCTTGGGCCTCTTTTCCCAGCCAGACTCTGCAGGCATCACACTTGTCACTGGGTCCCTGGAGGTGCTTCTCGTAGGCTTGCTTCTCAAGGTGAGCCTCCTGGGCCTGGGCTAGACTCTGCTTTTCTCTTCTTCATCTGAGCCCTGAGCTGCATTTTACGTTCATGCCAGGGCCTTTGCTCATTTTCCAGATGCTGTGTGGGCAACAGGCTCAGCCTACCCATGTGTGCAAAGTGGTGTGGCGGGGAGGGGGGCAGATTCCCCAGAAATAAAGACTAGCTTTATGTTGGTGCCCTGCAGTTCCTAGTTTTGACTCTCAGGCTATGGATCCCGGTGCTCTGAATTGATATACTATGGTTTGTAAGCCAGGCTCCAGCTGGGTGCCCTCAGCTCAGTGCTTAGCATGCACAAAGCTCTGGGTTTCAGCCCCTGCACAGAAAAATGAGCAAGGAAAAGGGCAGTGATCATTCTCTTCTATTCTTCTCAATAATCCTGCTCTGCGACTGGTTTAAACTTATTGTGCAAACAAGGTTACAGGGTTAGGAACCAGGAGAATAACCACACTTCACCTTGGAAGCGGCCATTTGCATACACAATGGAAACTACCATTTAGTACTTTTAAAGTCTAATTGCAGCTACTGCCTGCGTCTTTAATTATAACCTGTGCTATTATAAAAAGATGCAACTTTAACCAACTTAAGCAATTCTAAAGAATAGATTTTTATCAACATTTGTCTTGATATATAAAACTAAGATCTTTCTTCCTTGATGCAATTTTTAAAAAGATTGCTAAAATATGGCTTTTATTTTATTATGGGCCAAAAATTCTTTTCCAGGGGGAGATGTTCACAATGTTATTTATAAGTAAAGGAAGAGAATTCAGTGTTCAGACTCCAAAGTCATTTGTTCTTAAAAACAGGCATCATTCCACATGTCACCAGAGTTCAGGCTTCCCCACTGGGAGGCAGAAACCTCAGATTGGAAAGGGCACATCCTCTGAAGTTTGGCAGCCTGGAGCTAGGTGGCGTTGTGGCTGGAATCACTCCTCGGATAGGACAGAATTGAGGTTTAGAATACTCCTGGGATGCCCTGACAACCCATAAGACGTTTTTCAATTTTGGAAGAGATGCTATTCTTGAAGATGCAGTTCTGTGGGGCTGTGGAGAAGTTAGAACTGGAAGCAATCCTGATTCCATTGCAAAGAACATGCTTGTCACATAAGCACCATGGCTGTGTGTTGTGGCACCACAGTGGCCATAATACTAGGCAACAGAAACCTGGAATGGTGTGCATGTGCCTGTTCTTGGTTATAGTGGCTGGTGGGGCCTGGCCTCTGGTTTTGTGGTTTGAGGACATCCTCCCAGCTGATCCTGGAATGAGACTCTACACAGGTCACATCTGACTGAGGTGCTCTCCTGATCCTTGGTCCTATTGTATGAGCTTAGGAATCATCTTTCATGTGTCTGCCAGGCCCTTACATCAGCTGTCTCACCCTGGCTGGACAGAAGACCTGCTACCACCAAAACTGTAATACAAACAGCATTTATAGGCCAAAAGCCAAGGAAAATGTCTTAAGAGCAGGCAGGCATACTTGGGATAGACAAAGATGGCCAGGCCGCAAAGGTCTGTCCATGTGGCTCAGTTGCCCTTGTGCTAAGCTCTGGGTGGGACACTCAGAGCACAGAGGGAGGTGACAGGACCCATCTTACATGGGAAGAATGGGCTCCCTGGGGTCTCAGGCTATGACTTTTGAATGAGTTGATTTTTCCATAGCTCAGGTCAATGCTCCAAGCACAGTAGCACCATGAAGAATTTTTGTTTTTTCCTAAAGGGAACTGAACAGCATGGGCATCTGGTATCGCATGGGCAGAGTGCCAAGAAATCACGACTCATCTCAACCCACCACGCCCTCCCAGTCATCAGCTGCTTCCACCCCAGCCCCCAACCTTCCCAGGTGAGCCCTTGTGGATGGCATCTCATGCACACGATCACATGGTTTGAGTCTTGTCACACTGCAGACTACATAATAGTTTAGAAAGCATCCACTTGGTGTATGCTGAAATAGTACTAACTACAGCTGAAAACCTGCTAAAGTTTAAACTTGTGCCTTTACAAATTGCCTTAAAGCCCAGGGAGAAATCTGTGCTCACAGGTGTGAAGGCCACTCTATATTCTGTGTTCTACTGCAGGATTCTAAAACAGCAGGGTGGACTACTCAAACCTGACCAGCTATTCTAAAAAGCTGGTAGACAAACTTGTGTCGCAACCGCAGGGCCCCATCCTGTCCTCCAGGGGGCAGAATTCCCCTCTGTTCTGCGGCAGTCATCTGAAACTAGGAGGGCAGGGCAATGGTCAGAAAAGTCCTCACCTTCATGCTGGTTCTTTCCAGTGAGCTATAAACTATGACACAGTTATTAAACAATTGAGATTTTCAGGAGATTATGTTAATTATAATAATTAATTTCACAGGGAGTCCCTTGTGATCAAATTGGCCACTCTACAACTGATTTTGCTAGTGAATGAGAGAGAAAAAGTGTCTATACTTTTTGGAAAAAAAACAGATGGCAATTTTTTTTTAATTAGCTGCATCACTAGTAGAAAAATATTTAGGGGAAGGGACAAGCAGCAATGATGCTAAAACAAGAAGGGATTGCAGACAGTGTCACTGGGGCTTGATGTGACGGTCACCTGACATTTACTGAAGAACTTCTTCATTGCCGGGAGAGAGATGAGCATCTCTCAGAAACAGAGCCGTCACAGAGGGGCTTCCTGGGCTCCAAACACCACATACTGCACAGGGACGGTCCTCTTCACCCTGTCCCTCCACATGAACATCCGCTGCCTGGGCAGAGCACCACCATAGTGATGACCCCATTGGCAGGTATGCTCTCGTTTGGGTCCATTCAAAGATGGAGGGTCTCTCTGGTGACAGTGTCCCCCAGCAAGAGCACTGTTTAAGTGGAACCTGAGCCACCTGACACTGAAAGCAGCTTTCAGGTTCTTTGAAACAGTCAAGGACAAGAAAACTATGAGCTTCCTAGAGTGGCAAGTGAGCAGTCAGTCTGCTCAGCGAGGACAGTGTAGACTTCACTTGTTTCTCCTTTTCTCACTGACCAGCCACACGGTCATGGCTCTGTCTTGCAGGCATTGCTCAGGCCACTATCATGTACACTGGGGTCATCTCAGACCCATCCCCTGTTCTCAGAGTTGGCTCAAGTTTGAACTTAGGGCAGAGGCTACAAAGACCCTAGCAATTCAAATGCCCTGAATAGGTAAAGCTGCTCCTTGCTGACCCACACAGTCTGGAAGGGCCCAGAAACGGACACAGCCTTAAGGCAGGTGTTGGTCCATGTTGGATGAGGAGGGCCTTGTTCTTCCAGAAGAAGTGAGGAGAGTGCCCTCCCTGAAGTCTGGCAGGTGGTTGGAGAGCAGCATCACAGGCCTAGGAGAGCTAGCCCCTGGGAAACTGCAGCATTGGAGGGTAGCGCATCCCAAGAAAGCATTTATAAGGCTTTATATATTTTATAACCTCTGTTGTACGGTTTATGGTTTACAATGGCTGCAAGGAAATTGGATCAGTTTTGTTTTACTTGCCAAATAAAACAAATGTCAAAATAGTCAATATAAAATGTATTCTAATTTGGCTGAGTTAAGTCAGCCAGTGATCACTGCAGGTATGGTAATGCTTCTAAGGGGAACACCTTTTCTCTCCCAGCTCTCCTCTGGCTTGGTGATGATTACAGGTGGTGTGGAGACCTGTGTGAGCCTCTTCAGACAGCAGGACTTTTTTTTTTTTTTTTTTGCTTTTATGGGTTTGGGTTTTTTTTTAATTTGTTTTTTTAGTAGCTATGGTTTAAAAAATTGGTATGCAGATTTCTTATTTGAATTTTCCACTGAAGATATATGTATGGGAGGCTGAGTGTGCTGTTTCATTCCTGAGGTGCCAGGTCTTCTGGGGTGAGCTGGGGTCCTGTGTGTCTACTACAACTGCAGTGTGAACGCCCAGCTCCTCTGTAGGGCATGAAGGGCTCCCCAAGGAGCCCCTGTGACGTCCTATATTCCCCTCCTGGCTGCAGGCCTCACTCTTTACCAGTTGGCTGGTACTCCATGCTTTCCCTCCCGTTTCATGCTCTGGGCCTCAGCTCATGACACACCCGGCCCTCCTTTGTGTCTTGCATCCCCTGCCTTAGATCTGAGCCACCCAGCTCCTTCCCTGAGCCCCTGGGCTGGACTGTTCCCTCTGGGCCCTGGGCTGTACTTGTGCGTGGTCACCCGACAAACCTCTCAGATAGATGCCTGGGCCAGGCCCATCCCTCGTTCTCAGCAGCCCAGGCACGTGCTCAGTTTGCCTACACAGGCTTCTGTAGCAGTGAGGACCCCGTGCTGCTGCCCCTCCAGACAACTCCCGAGTCCCTAAGCACTGCTGGGGTTTTTCAATCATGAGAGTAATACAAGCTGATAGGAAGCTGGCAGAATAGAGAAAATAATGGAAAAAACAAATCCATTTCCAGTGAGCAATGCTCATAACCTTCGATTACATTTTCTTCAAGCATTTTGTCTCTATACCTGTATATAGATGACATCATCACATATAATAGAAAGCTTGTGATTTTTCTGTTTTCGCATGGAATATTAAACCACAAACAGTAGGTACACTTCTTTAAATGTGGTCTTTGTGTGGACACCCCATCAAGTTGCTAAAGCCTCAGCTGTTGGGAAAGTAGTGATGTGGCGCCCTCTACTGACCATCCAGGAGGTGGCAGGAGGCGAGCCGAGTGGGAACTGCCAAGCCAGGTCTCCCTGACAATCCAGGGAGTGCAAAAGAAGAGGCACTGTGACAGGCATGCTATCTTCTGGAGCCTGGGCATCTGCCTCATAAAGCTAAGCACATGCTCTGCCTTCAGTTCTTACTTCATAACTCGGATTTCAAACCATTCCCTGGTGCCTTTTGGAGAGCTGTCATTTTCAACTTTAGACAAAAGGGACATTTGGTGACCTTTTCACAGGCAATAGGGCATCACCTGAACACCTTCTTCATATCCCTGCACTGCTGCCACCTTCTCTTTCTTGGGAACAGGCTCCTCCTGCCTGGGCCTTCCCACCCCTGCAGATAGGGAGTCCTCCTGCCTCTGTTCCTGCGGGCAGGTCCCTGGGGAGACACATGCTCACTGGCTGTGTCTGGTGACTTGGATGCCCAGCTCAGTGGAGTTCATGTCAGAGGCAGCATAAAATGGCCTGGCAGAGTTCCTTTCCTATGCTCACAGTGAGCTCTGAACCTAGCCACAAACCTCTCTGCTCAAGTCTCTGGAGTTTCCAAGTGAAGAAGAGCAACCCACTTCTTCTAGGACCAGGACCTTCCATTTCCCTCTTGGCAGTGTGCATTCTGTCCCCTGACCATCCACTTCATGCATGGAGCCCATAGGATAAGGGTGGCCTGGGGTCTGAGTCCGGATGCTGGCTTCAAGCAAAGCACCCTCCACCCCTCATGGGGTCTCATGGGACTGATGGAATAGATGGTGCTGCTGCCAGGACCAGGATTTGGGGATGCCTGCCAGGAGCCCCCATTTGGACAAACGAATGGTTCTGTGTTCACTAGGAAGAGGCCCTGAGGCCTGCTGCCCCTGGCTTGCAGAGTAATGGTGTCCATGGCTCGATAAAGATGTCAGAGGCAAGCTTATCAAACTTGCAGACAACGTAGGGTCATTAGGGAGAGCTGACGTGCTGAAGGACGGAATCAGCACTGCACATCCACACAGCTACAGAGCCTGCAGGGCCAGGAGATGGCAAGTGATGGGTGCAAACATAGGGGCCCCTGGGAGTCACAAGGCCCATAGCACAGGAGCCGAATGTGGAAGCCCGGTTCAGCTGTGTGTGTGTGTGTGTGATGGGCTGGCTGTGAACTCGTGGTGTATGGAATGCAGCCTGCTGTTCATGGCCACCCAGGTGTAAGGAAGGGTGACTGCTTTGTGTGAAAGTTATCAAGGTGCAGTGTTAAATTTTGACCTGAGTGGAGACAGACAGCTGGTTTTGGGTGTCTAAATGGTCAGTCCACTGAAGAGAGTGCAGAAGGGTTTGTGGATGGGGATGGGCCAGGAAGAGGCTACTGGGAGCTCCAGAAGGCAAAGTAAGATCAGGTGAGCTGACGTTATTAAAAGGTAGGTTGGGGTTAAAAGATAAAACTTCATGAAGGTCGAGATTCTGTGGCATTGAAGAGTCCACCCTGGAGCTCCGGTTGTGGGTTACATTTGAAGTATCCCCATATGTGCACTTGCTGAAGGCTTAGTGCCCCCATGAGTGTTCAGAGTTGAGGCTTTGGCATAACTGAATCATCATGCTTTGGTCCTGGTCAGTCAGTGATTAATCCATTGGTGGGTTATTCACAGTTGGACAGAACATTAGGAGGTGGTGAATGCTGTGGAAGGAGAGACCTGATGGGAGGAAGTGGGCCACTGACCATTTCCTGTTTCTCTCTGTTTCCTGGCCTCCATGAGTTGAGCATCTGTCAGCCACATGCTTCCCACCAAGCCATTCTGCCTCACCTTTGACCCAGAAAGCAACAGAGTTGGGTATCACCAAACCTGTGAGTCCAAATAAGTCTTTCTTCCTCACATTATCTGTCTCAGGTATCTGTCACAGCAACAGAAACACTGACCTAGCTCCACCTGCTTGGAGGTCAGACAGCACTCAGGTTCCTCAGACCTTCCATGCCACTGGAGGCATCATGCTTCCTAAGCTGTATTTAAGAAATGTCTTGTCCTTATCTCCTCCTTCAGAAATTCAGATTTAGCAAACACCTCGCCTAGGGTGGCCTTAGAGACCAGTGGGCAGGAAGGGCTCCAGAGCAGGCCTGGACCACTGAAGTCTGCTCCAGCAGCTGCACTTACTGCCTCCTTCCACCCATGTGCTGATGGTCATAAAGGCGGCTTGGGGGCACAGAGCCACTGTTGTGGTACATCCTTGGAATGGATGGGTGCAAACAGACCTTGCAGAACACTCAGACTCAGTGCCGACACTGAGTCTGTCTCAGCCTAGTATTGGCTGGCATGAGTTGACCGTCACTACGTATCTCTCAGAAGCTGTCTGAAATAAGCAGTCAGGACCCCAGGCTGCTGGAATTCCAGGACATTCTATGCCATTGTGCATCTTGGACCTGGTTACCTTGTAACCTCCGATTGCAATGGCTAAGCTGTGTCCCCTCCATCTTAGCCTGAAATATTAAGCCATGCACACCATAGTCCCAAAGGAGAAATTGCTTCCCACAGTCCCCAGGCTATGGGTACATGAGTCCGCCCTGTGACTCTTCATAGGCATCCTCCCTCCCAGCAAGAGAGTATCAGCATTGCACCCAAAGCCCATTTCCCAGGTGTAGACCAACTAACAGCTTCCTCTTAAGTTGCCTGCCAGGAGCCACTTCTGGTGTCAGCTGGCCAAGTGCTTCCTGTGGCCTGGCACTGCTCCATGTCCCAGTGATCCGGTGATTTGTCAGCTTCCAGCCAGTTGTCAGTCACAGGTTCCAAAGTAGGTTTCTTAGTGACAGACATAATTGTACTTAACTTTTTGCACGGCTGTTATCAGTCTGTGACATATTCTGGGAATGGGGTATTTCGATTGCAGACGATCTGTCACATGCCCTTAGTCTTCCTCTCAGGGACACTGAGATTCAGTCACAACTTTTGCATGTCAGTGTCAGGTTGTGAGAACATAGATCCTTGCTGACCTCAAAAAAAAAAAAAAAATGGTTCCATCATTCTGATCCCAGGGCTGTCATCTAAAAGGTTAATGGTTCTTTCTTCAGGAGAGAGGAAATCACACTGTGGTGATCTAGAATTCAGCCCATGCCACCCACACTCATCCCCATCACATCCTTTGTCACAGCCTACCAAGTGTACTCCTTCCATCCTGCCTCCTTGATCCTGCCTCCCTCCTGAACCTGGGTACTAGCTCTGCCACCTCAGCCTGGCAGGGGTGTAATGGAGCCTCAAGTCACTAGCTGTCCCCTTGTCTACGCTGATAGTCTCAAATTCTCAGGCTGCCTCCTGTCAGTTTTCAGTTACATGATGATCTTTGTATCACAGATATCTGTCACCTGACCTGTTGAGGCAGGACTAGAACAAGAGGCCCACACTGCTGTGGCTGTGGACCACGTCTTCCTGCAACAGTGTGCATGGAGGGTGGTGCTATAGGCCCTTCCCTGTGAGAGGACCCGGCAGCTTTGCCTTGGGCTGAATGGGAAGGCTCAGCCTGAAGGGTTGGAGTGGGACAGAAGCTGTCATTTCCAGAAGTGTGTGCTATGCCTCCAGGTCATGGGAGAAGAGCTGGCCCCAAGGGTTTTTGCCTTCCTTCCAGTAGTGAGCACATTGTAGCATGACCTGAGCTGGCCTTCCATAGTGACTGGACAATTAGGAGGTGGGAGACAGTCTGCCCTAGTCCCATCAAAGGAAGGCTTGAGGCTCCATGATGGTACAGATAGTTCAATGTTCTTTTCCTTCATGTGAAAGCCATCCAGGTTTTATTTGCTTGTTTAATGATGGGACACGTTTTTATGCCTTTCTTTCATGTGATAGATACTCTTAAAGCAAAGACTGCCATGCGGGTTTTTTTGCTCAGGGAGCACAAGCTTTCATGCTGTGATTTGGACAATCTCTACTCTGTGAGGTGCTCCTTCCAGCACTCTTTGGAGAGAGCTAGCAGCTGGTTGTTTCTGAGAAGAGCCCCGTGGAGGCATAGGAACTGAGCGCCAGAGCTGGGGTCAGGTTTGAGCTGCTGGGGTGTAGGCATGGTCCCATCTTCAGTCATTCTGGGTGTACCTGACTGTGCCAGCCCCTTCTCTCCTGGAGTTAGGCTGAACTCTGGTGGGCTTTTGTAAGCCCCACCCCCCTCCAGCCTGCCTCATCTAGCAAGCATGGACCATCTCCTCTCCCTTGTCCACTGTCACTACTGCACGCTTCTCTTTCAGTCTTCTGAGGAGGCTTCAGCTATTGCAACAAGGATTTTTATGGTCACTTTTTCTCCTTTAAGGTCCCAGAGAAGACTGGTCAAATAGACAAGGCACAGGTGATCGTTTTGGGTCACTATGCTTGAAGCCTCGAAAGTGTTTTCAGCCACATATAGAAAGTGGTCAGGGAGAAACATGGTGGACCCAGGATGGTTGGAACCTCTGAGTCCCAGGTTCCTGGCACATAGGAATTAATATCAGGAAACATGAATTGGCCATATAGAGTGAGGTGGTGCAGAGACACAGGCCCCATCACTGTGCATTTGCCCACCTCCCCTCCCACCTGTTCTTCAGTCTGTCCAGCCCGCAGAGACCTACACCGTAGTGACAGGTTGCCCAGCCCTGCCGCAGTGACTTCACGAATAGTAACTCTTCCATCCTAACAGTGGCTCCAGACAGGTTATGCTGTCTGCCTCATTCTAAGTGTGGAAAGCTGATATTAGAGGTTAAATTTCCTTCCCAGAGGCCCACAGCTAGTGTCAGATCCAAGATCTGAAGCCAGAGGCCATCTCCCTTTGGCTGGTAAACCATCCTTATTCCCCACTGCCTATAGTCCCAGAGTCCCTAGTTGTCAAGCTTTAATCAGGGGCTGGGCCTATGAAATGCAGCCCCCTTGCAAGGGGCCCAGCCATCTCCACAGGCAGCTTCTCTAGGCTCCTGACTAGCACCCCAGGATAGGGATTTCCCAAAAGCCACATGGGTGGAACTCAGCCCCCAGAGGCCCCCTGGCTGGATACAGTCTTCATTCCCACCCTTGGAGGAAAAGAAAAAGACAAAGGAGGGGGAATTAAAGGAAGGGGGAAGAGGAGAGGATGATGTGTGAACACTGAGGGGGCCAGTGCCCTTGAGCTAGGGATGCTGACCGAGGCAATACCTGAGGGCTCCTGTGTCACCACCCCCTACATGGCTTCAAGGTTTCTACAGGGTTTCCACAGGGCTCCAAGAAGTGTCATTTATTCTGGTGATGATGAGAGTGGTGTGAAAGTGACCTGCCTCAAGGTGCTGGTGAGCAGAGCTGAGCTGCCTCTGAGGCCATACCCAACTTAGTGTTGGTGTCAGGGTAATTTTGAAGGAGAAATTTCATTAGAATGCAGTTTGGTATTGTTAGATATGAATGATGAGCTTAGGCTGAGCAGTACACTTTTTGATATTAATTTTTAATACGGCTTCTTGGGAAGTCAGGGCTTCTATTTAATGAAGAATTGACTATTAGTCAATACAGCTCCCTCCTCTGAACCGCCTGCCGTGGCTTTCAATCTCGCACCAGATTTTGATGAGGCATTTGCTGCCTGTAAATGTTCTATCTCTGTAACTTGGGTGGCACGATGAGTGTTGTTTTCCGCAGTGGTGGTGACGGTGATGTGTGCTTCTGGGTGGAGGTCGTCCCTAGAAGCGGCTGTGAATGTGAAGTCCTCTCCCGGGCCCGCTTGGCAGCACGCCCTGGCTCTTTGTGCAGTTGGCTTCTGCTCCGGGCTTTGGAGAAAGGCCTTTTTCAGGATTATGAAAATAGTTTTCTGTGTGTCAGAACAGATTTATCAGCTCACTTTAGGGTCGGTTTTGTGAACCCGACCGTTTAGAGGAGGATATTTTACCTTTTATCAGAGTGGAAGCTGACAGTCTATTTGCAGGTAGCGCTATGGAATATTTCACCTGGGTCTCTCAGTGTAAATCTAGCCGCCAAATAAAGTAAAAATGAGCACTGCACCAGCACTATTTCCAAGATTTCACTCCCACTCCCTGAACGCACACACTAGGCTGCTCTATTTCAAGGCAGGGTTTCAATTATTAATTTGGATATTTAATAAAATCCTTTGCCTGCAGTAACTTTCAAAAGGTCTTCTGAGTTTATTTGGGTTGGGTTTTTGCCCATGGGTAGGGTAGAAGTCAATTCACATATACTTCTTAAACACAGATGTTTTGTTTCCAGTTGAATAATAATAATAACTAGAATAAATACAGTTATCATCGTCATCATCTCAGCTACAATGTTTTGAGCATCTTGTACTGGGCAATGTATAAATTCTTGAGGCATGTGCATTTCTATAGTGTGGCACACACAGCTTTAATATTTTAACTGTGCTGCGAGGTGAGTGAGTGATTGTGCTCACTCACCTCACAGAGAAGGGTGACCTGGAGAGCATGTGACTTAAGCCAGGGCAAAGGGTTAGGGTTGGGAAGAGCCAGAGCCCCACACAAGCACCTCCTGCCTGCCTGTAAAGGGCCTTAGAGCTTCCTGCTATTTCAGACCCCTGCTCCAGTGTCTGCTAGCACCAGACCAACTGCAACTGGCCAGCCTATGGCCCACACCCCACCACCTCCTTAGCCAGGGCTTTATTGCACTAGCCAAGTTATTTTCCAAGGTCTCAAGAAGGAATGGGCCCAAGAAGGAGTGTTGCCTGGGGTTCTGGCAGGGGGAGGGGTGGGGTGCTGCTTCCAGTGTGGACTGCTCCCTGCCTGCCCTGGACTCACGCATGCAGCCCTTTATGAAGCTGAGTTTGGCAGTCCCCAGCGCTTGAAATTTGGAAAGGCGGATATTTTAGCAAGCTGGAAGAAGATGAAAAGCTAGTGGTGCCCATATGTTCCTGGTTTTTAGAAGTAAGGTCAGCAAGGTTTAGAGACTCTTAAATATTTCAGTTTATAAGATTAGACTCCATCATCTGGGATGGAAGGGTGGTGCCCTGGGCCCAGGCTTGGCTTTATTCTTCATTTCTTTCATATGGGGGGTAGGTGTTTTGGCATCACAGGGTTCAAGTATAATAAAACTTAAGTACGGTGAATAAATACACTGATATGGAGTACTGCTGCATCTCTGAGAGCTAACTTCCTATTTTGTTTTATATTTTGAAAGTGATTAGTGACTTGAAAAGTAGCAGATTGGTACAATAATTGTAAGCAAAGCAACAGAAAACTCCCAGGTTTTAAAGGAGTAGGTAATCTTTGGCATTTCTATAAGGAAGTGTTTCTCCAGCCATTTAACTCTTCCTGGCAGAGGTTTGATGTGCATCCTGCAGTCTACTTGAATAGGTGGAAATCAACTCCAGTGGGTCTTTCCAGGTCTGATATTGTCTCTGGATGGCGAAGGATGAATGAATGAGGTGCTAGTTGCTTCTCCTGCCCAAGTACAGACCAGGCCATAGACTGCTAAGCTGCTGAGAGCAGCACCTCCAGGGTGGTGTGGCCATAGACCTCCTTTCTTTGGCTTCTCAGATGCTTGCAGTAGCCCAGGGTTTACATGGCTCCCCCAGATTTCATCCCTCAACACAGTGTACCAAGCACACTTTCAGTGTAACCACTGAAGGTGAGTTTACCAAATGAAATGCTGTGAAAATAACTGTGTTTCCGACTCTTATGCAATAGCCCAGTGCACGGAGCCAGAGCAGGTAGACCCTACCTGCCTCCCACCCAGAACCAGTGGGAACCCTTTGTGTTCACTGGCATGTTCTGTGATGTTTAGCAAAACATGCTCACTCTTCATACCTCTCGGATTCTAAATTTCAGAAGTAATTTGTCACTTTAGAAGAGAGTGTCATTAATAACCATTATTTAGAACTGTCGAGTTTTCCTTGGTGTGTGTGAGTATCTGAGTTAAGCATCCAAAAAATTGGCCTTGTTGGTGGCAAACAGTACCTCCATCCTGACAGATTGAGCCCACCCCACCCTCGGCCCTACCCACCAGCCAGTTGTCCCATGTCTGCCTTTAATCACCACGAGGGTGGCAACAGAGACTGACTGAACACAGCCTCCTGGAATTCATTAGTATTATTGCCAAAGACCATGTTGTAAATTGGGAGGTTTTTTTTAACTGTTTGGAAAAAATTTCTACTTAACTATTTCATTTTATTGCACTTTAAGAAAGAAAAGAAAGATTTGAAACAGAAGAGTTCAAAAACCCGGGCTTCAGATCTCACTGGGCGTGGACCCCAAGCAGTTATTGTAAATGTAGCTGAGATGGCATCTGGCCACCCTGGGCCTGGTGGGGGAGCAAGAAGCACCCCTAAACCTTCCAATGTATGGCAGTTAAGAAACAGAATTGCCACTCAATGCATGTTAAGACACGTTGTTATCCTTAACATTAAAATCCCACTAAAGTACTAATAATTACTGTTAATATCTTCCCGTAGAAACTTCCAGTAAAGGAGCAATAGTAGAAACAGTATTTAAGGGAGAGCTGCCGGCATGATAAGAATGCAAATAAGTGTTATTAGCCTAATGATTTCGCCGTCGCCATGGCGGTGCAGCAGCAGTGTTGTGAATATGTCATCCGGCACCCGTGAATTTGGAAAGTGTGTCAAAACACAACTTCAATTAGTTTGCTCTAATTATGGCTCTAGAGAGTTTGTAACTACATCACTCCTCATTAAAAGAGATTTTCTTATATGGATTAATGTAATATACAAAGGAAAGTTTCAAAGTTCCCGACGCCATTTGCTCCCATCACAAGCAGGCTGGGAGCAGGGTCTGATCCAGGGTCCCGCTGTGGCCTGCCCAAGGTAGGGCTCCCCCCTGTGTGTGGCTGCAGTGAGAAGGGGCCATGCTGGACCAGGCAGTGTGGGGTAGCTCTCTCCTTCTGCCCCACAGCCTGCCTCCTGTAAGAAGTAGCCATTGTAGGTAGAGACAAGCAGACCTCCAGAAGAGGGTAAGAGAGCCCTCTTGACTGTTGAGAGGCCATTGCCACCTTGACCCCATTAGAACCCCTGCTTCCTAGCACTCAGTGAAGCTCAGCACAACCAGCCCAGGGGACAGTTAGTCACACAACGAATTTCCTCAAGCTTTGCTGTCCCTCATTCTCCTGAGTAGCTGGTCACGTGATGTTGATTCCCCAGTTTGAGCAGCATAGTGGTATGTTTCAACTCCAAGAGTTAAACTGTCGGATGCCAGCCAAGGAGGCCTGGGGTTTGTGCTTCCTCCAGTGGCATTTGCATAATACAGAATGTCTGAAATACAGCTTCCATGCATTTTTGTTGACTTTCAGTGTTTTGGGGAGTTGTATGTATATGACCGAGAAACGTGGCCACCTTGAGTGAGTCACAGCACTCCCCAGAGCCTCAATTTCACCTTCTCTAAGATAGGGGTAAGGGTACTGCCTTGCAAGATCACGGGGGAATTAGACTGGGACATAGAAGGTACTGCAGCTGATGCCGCGTAGGCACCCAGAGTGTCGGCTTCTTTCTGTGTCAAGGTTACCTCAGAATGGAGGTTGTCCAGGACCTTTCTTTTTTTTTTTAATTAATATTTTTTATTAATATTTTCCATGATAACAAAAAAAATCCCATGGTATTACCCTCCCCCCTTTCCCCTTTGAAAGAGGACCTTTCTTGAGCCAAGCCACTTTGTGCACCCCTTCCAGGTGCAGCCATAGCTTATGGCCAGCACTCCCATTCTGGGAGCCACAGCAGAGCAGGCATCCTCCCTGCAGAGCTGGGCCAGGGAACAGCTGGGAAGGGGTTAAGGTAGTAATTGTGTAAGTCTTCCAGGCTTTCTCCTGGTTCTGTGATAATTTGATGAAGAACTTCACCCTAATTAAATATCAAATTAGGACTAAGTGTCAATATGGCTTCCCATAGCCTGGAATGATGATTAATTGTATTCAAAACTCCAGTGGCCCACTGTAATCTAGACCAAACCGTTGTTCTTGATTATTTCTCTACCACACTTGCCATGTTTCTGTTTTAAGATTTAAACTAGTAATTGATTTGCCATATGCTGTCGAGCTGCACACACTTTAAAGCTGTGCGTTTAGGAACTTGGGGAGTTTAGAGTTGTGATTGCCTTACTCTTCCTGTGACAGCTTTTTTTTCGTTCTTTTTTTTTCTTGTCCAATGCAAAGTGATTTTGTGGGAGGGGGCTGGGCCATGAGGGAAACTCATGATATAGTCAGGTTGGTAGGCTGAAGTCATATCGATCAAGGCAAATGGGCACTCAAATGGATGCAAACAGGTGTGCATTTGTGTTCAGGTTTTGCTTTGCATTTTCTCAGTGAGGCAACATGACACAGTAGAAAGAGCAGTCCTTCAAGCCATACCCCAGCCAGTTTCTTTAGCAGTGTGATCTTATGCAAGTTCCTTAAGCTCTTCGAGCCACTTTTGCCCCTACAGCAGAATACTGCTTTCCAGGGTGGGTTGCTTAGGTTAGAGATGCCCATGAAGGCTGAGGCATGGTGGGAAGGGTCCTGGTTGCAGGTGCTTGCTTGCAGGAACAAAGCCTTCAGCGCCTGCACTCTCTGAAAGCCCCTCCTGACTTGTGTGGGAACCTTGGTTCTCCATTGCTTATAGTTCACTGTGTGGTATCTTTTCATCTTACTTATTTTATGTGTATGTATGACATTTGCTGTGTGTGGGCATATGCACATACCCTGTGAACACTCATGCAGAGGCCAGAGGAGAACATGGAGTGTGCTCTGTCACTGTTCTACCTTATTTCATCGTGACAGAGTCTCTCACTGAGCCTGGAACTTGCCGTTTTTTTGTCAGATTGACCAGTGAGCCCCAGCAATTCTCCTGTCTCCACCTCATTCAGCACTGGGGTTACAGGTATGTGCCACCACACCAGGTTTCTTATGTTGGTGCTGGGTATCAAACTCAGGTCCTCATGCTTGTGCAGCAAGCACTCTTTTTTACATGCTGAGCCATCTCTTGACACATGAATTGCTATTTCATTGCTTGGGCCATTTCTTCCCCTCCACACACTTTCCACTTCACAGGTGGGACCACACAGGAGATCTCAACAGTTACTGGCTGTGGGTCATCAGCCTCCATTGTTTTAAAATTGACACCTGAAACCTTAAACTCCGTCAGTGCCTGTCTTACAATTCTAGAGCTTTTTGCTTTGTGACATAGATTTATGTATGTATGTTTCAGTTTGCTTGTAGATAAATTCCCGCAGGGAAAATCTGATGCACAATGGCTTTTCTTCAACTCTCAGTGCCAAGCTCAGTCTTAACGTTTAGTAGGAGCTCAGTGCGAAAGGAATGAGTAGGGCAGTGGCCATGTGCTAATAGTAGCAGCCTGCGTGCTGCTGATAACCATGGTTCATCTCTCCTTGGGTGGCATCATGATCACCAGAATATTGGGGTCAGAGTCAGGCCTGAGTGTAGAGAGCTTACAAGACAATGAGGAAGCAGATCCACTTGGGGTTTTACAAAACCTCACTTGCCTTCACTGGTGTCAACTATAAGACAAAAGTGTCACATCAGACTGCAGAGATGACAGTGGTGGCTCCTCCCTGAGATGGCCTCCAATGTAAGGGAGCAAAGAAAGCTACAGCTGGAAATATTACTGTAGGACCAATAGTCATTAAAACAAGTGCCCTTCTGTTCCCACAGGACCAAGTTACAAGGAAAAGTCCAGTGTCTTCTCACTTCTCTGGGCCTCCCAGGTCTTATAGGAGCTCAGCCCCAGTGTGGGCACACAGGAGACCCTGGAGCAGGAGCCAAGCTGGGAAAAGTTGGAAGAGGGCATGCATGCTGTTCAGGTCCTCTCAGCAGAAAATGATTCATTTTCATTACCTTCAGGGCAAGCCAACACCTGAGCATATGGTCCTTAAGAAATAAGGTTCCCCAAACTGTCAGTGAGTGTGGGCGGTGGCCAGGGACCTCTTTCTGACACTGTTGACCAGCTTGGAGCATGGATGCGCTAGAAGGTGCTTATTAAAATGCCAGCAGGTGCAGTGAAGGTCCCTGTCCCTGTGACTCTCTCACCCTGCCTGTACCAGGTGTTTTATAAGCGCCTTTTTCTTCATGGAGTGGCATTCATTAAGCATGTCCTCACACCTGGCACTGAAGCTGTGCCTCACAGATGACTTCTTCACAGCACTGTTTTGTGGCAATAGAAGGGAGTTCATTTAGCCATTTGCTGTTCCCCCTTACCACTTCTACTTGGTTACTGTTGCTTTTGCATTTTCTTCCACCTTCCCTGTCCCCCACTTTGCTTCATGCCCTGTCCCTGGTCATGTGTACTGCCCTTTCACAGTGATTACTGTACAGGAGGTGGAGAAAGGCTCTCCCCTGCACCAGCACTGATAGCTCTGCCCTGGGGTTCAAGAAGAATCCTCCTATTGGCTTTGCCATCTCCTTTCTCATCAAAAGGGATGCAGTTTCTTACTGAAAGCATGGACAAGGAAAAGCCAGGGGCAAGGACTGGTGGCTGGAGTCCACTCTGCCCTGTACAACTGTTCAGTCAGCCCCATACACATGCCCGGGAGCTGCATATCTTTAAGGCCCATTGGCACCATGCCATACACACGTGTGCAACCGTGGAAGTAGACTGTCCTATGGGACTGTTAATTTATTTTAGAGGAGGCAACGATGACCTTGGGTTATTGTCTCAAACTTGAAGGTGTTAAAAAAAAACAACTTCTGGATCACAATGTTTTCTTCTTTAATCTTGGTAACAGTGTTGTCTTCAGGCACTTGTGTGACAGGAAAAGTCTGAGGTTCTCATCAGTCTTTTCTAGGATGTACCACCCAAGATCTGTGCAGCGCTTGTTCTGGAATGCCATGAGCTCCAAGGTCCTTGATTTCCAGGACTTTCTTTTTATCAGGAGAATGTGTTCAGCTTTTCTGGAGTATGCTCAGTGTATCATTAGCTGCACACACTTCCAGTAATAGTTTGGTGTCTTTCCACATGTGTGCACACATGAATCACAAACATCCAAGATATGAGTGTGCCACCACACATCCTTTGTGAGTCTCTAGAATGCGTCCCTCCATCTTCGGGCAGCCATTGGTCTGCTTCCTAGCTCCATGAGTTAGTTTGCATTTTCTAAAATATTCTAGAAACACAACCATGTCATATATGCTCTTTTTTACCCTGCTTCACTTAGCCCCTGTATATGTCCTGGGCATAGTCAGATGTGTGCTTATAAATATTTCTCCAAGACTCTCAAATTCGTCTTTTCATTTTTGTAACAGTATCATTTTAAAATATTTTATATTTATTTATTTATTTATTTATTTATTTATTTACTTATTTGACAGAGAAAGAGGGAAAGAAAGAATGGGCATGCCAGGGCCTCCAGCCCCTGCAAACGAACTCCAGACGCTTGCGCCCCCTTGTGCATCTGGCTAATGTGGGTCCTGGGGAATCGAACCTTTGGCTTTGCAGACAAACGCCTTAACTGCTAAGCCATTCCTCCAGCCCAACACAGTATCATTTTAAAAGCAAGATTTTAAAATGTTGAAACCTAATTTATGGGATGTCTTTCTTATATAGTTTATACTATTTTAATTTGGTTTTTGTTTTGTTTTCAAGACAAGATCTTACACGGGAGCCCAGGTTACCCTGGGACTCATGGTGATCCTTCTGCTTCAACCTCCCAAGTACTAGGATTATTAGTGTAAACTATCACATAGCTCTTGTGCTTTTTCATGTCTCATTTAAGAAAAAGCCAAAAGCCAGACATGGTGACACACACCTTTAATCCCAGCACTCACTTGGGAAGCAGAGATAGGATGATTGCTTGAGTTTGAGGCTAGCCTGGGACTACAGAGTCTATTCCAGGTTAGCCTGGGCTAGAGCAAGACCCTACCTCAAAAAAAAAAATACAGAAAGAAAAAGCCAAGAAATGTCTCAGTATTTTAAAAAGAATGTGACCTTCTGTCCCCTTGAAAGTTTAAAGAACCCACAAATGTTCAGAGAGAACACACTGGAATCTGTTGTCCCAGAAGGCAGCTTTAATATGACTTTCAGCCCTAGGAAAGTAGAAGGGATATGTGTGTGTGAATATGTGCGTGTGTGTGTGCACATGCATGTGTTCATGTATAGAGAATGCAAGATAAAAATAACATGTCAGGCTGGAGAAATGGCTCAGCGGTTAAGGCACTTGCCTGTAAAGCCAAAGGACCCAGGTTCAATTCCCCAGGACCCATGTAAGCCAGTTGCACAAGGTACCACATGCATCTGGAGTTTGCAGTGGCTAAAGGCCCTGGCACACCCATTCTCTCTCTCTCTTTATCCTTTCTCTCAAATAAATAAGTAAAATATTTTTTAAGAAATAACACCTGTCTACAGCTGCAGGTCAGTCCACCTTCCTTGCAATTGTCCCTCGCCACTCCCCTTTGATAGTCTGAGAGACTTCACTGCTGCCCGGCAGGGCCATCTTCATTATATGTGGCCACTGGCTTCACAAGATTAATGGTAACATTTTAAAAATTCACACAGACCTGGAATCAGCAGTAGAAAATACAGATTTAAATTAGCAAGAAAAAAGCAGAATCCCATCAAAGGAAATAAATCGTGCTGGCAACTATTGTCATGTAATAAAATGTCTTCTGTAACTGAAGGGCTTTTGTATGGGGCTGTCTGGAGCTTAGTGGCCATGTTAATTGAATAAGGTGCCTCACACTGACTAGGGGGCAAGAATGAAATTTCCTCCAGCATCCATTTAGCAGGAGCTGTTGTTGGCAGCAGGCACAATGCTCATCTGTTTGTTACAGAACCTCCCGTTCCTCCTGCACAGATGTGACAGCCACCCGAAGCACTAGCAAGGCCCAGCCTGGCAGGTGCACCCTGTCTCCTGTGGGCAGGTCCTAGCAGAGGCCAGGGAGGAAAGCCAGATGAAGCTTCCCTAGGGCTTAGGAGCGGCTCCAGTTCCAGCTCTCCAGGCAGCAAACAGATCTTGGAGTTGGGTGGCGGAAGTCACTGATGACCCCAAGAATCCAAGGAGGAAGCATGTCTTCCTTGCCAGTGCCTATCCCACAGTTCAGGTAGTCTGCTGTGTCTGCCTATGGAGTAGGCTCTATAGACCCACTCTTGTGACCTTCTCTGAAACGGCAGGCACCAACAACAGCTGCTTTCTGGGACTTCTCCATATTGTTTGAAGCTTCGTAGCCCCTGGCTTGGCTACAAACAAAACAAAAGCTAAGTGTTTGGGTCTGCCCTGTGGAGTCCTGTCACTCCCTGCTCTCCTGTCACAGGGCATGGTTGGGAATCACCATGCCATCATGGCATACAGGTTCAGCCAGAGCCTTGGGTTGGCCATTTCCAATTCCAAGCGTGGAAATCAGATTTTCCTCTTTCTAACCAGGTGCTATGGACAGTAGTATGGTCCATTTAATAATCTCCTAAAATGTTTAGAAATTCTGTGAGGTATTTCCACACACCTTTGGGCCATAATTCTTTAACCAGTCAGTCCTCTATTGTTTGATATCTCATTGGTTTTATAAGCAGTGCCATGAGGAATGTATTTATTGTTTCTGTAAAAGTATCCTTAAATTAAAAGTTGTTGCATTTTCTAAACCATTAACCAGCCAAGTCCTAGGATGAGGAGGAGGCAAGTGGGAAACCTTGCTGGAAGATTCCCAAAATTATCTTCAACTCAAAGTCAGCATCAAATTTATTCATTCGTTCACCAAGCACTAGATAATCTTACAGGATTGGCCCCAATGTGATAGTGTTGCTGGGCTGGGTTGGGCACTGAGGGTGTTGGAGGGAGGAAAGATGATGGAGAGCAGGTTCTGCTTTGTAGAAAGGGAGGGCTGTGCCCCACAGCAAGGTGGGGCATTGTGCGAGACTGGCTGGAGGAGAGGGGTGGTTAGGGTAGGCATCTCTGAGGGGAGGCAGGCTCTGGAGAGCTGGGGGAAGAGTCTGAGGCAGAGGGTCCAAGTACAGAGAGCCTGGGACACAAGAGAGCCAAAAGGATAGAGGGTCAAAGAGCTGCAGCTGAGATTGGTGGATATGAGCAGACAGAGGTGGGCCAAACAGGTAGAATCTCACAGCCAAGGGATGGTTTCTATTTAATGCAGAGGGAAGGCCCCAATGGATCTTTACAATGGCCCTGCACTCAGCTCAGGAGCAGGACTGAAGAATGATGCCAGGGTGGGAAATAGCAAGAATCAAATGGACTCCAAGTTAAAACACTGGCACGTGCTCACCACACGCCTGGTCATGTGCCACCTGCCCTTCCTGAATCATGACCCATGTGTGCTGAAAGGTGATATTCCTCTGTCACAGTGTTGACCAACAGACCCTGGGGAATGGTGCCTTGATCGCAGCTACAGCTATGTGGTCCTGGGTGTGTTGGGCTACTGGCATGGTCAGCATACAGTGCACCATCACCCATCAGGGTCACCAGACCACTGAGTGACAGGAATGTTGAAGCCCTGGCATCACTGTCTTCAGAAGCACAGGATGGGCATTGCAAGCCCTGCCTGAGTGATCACTCCCCATCCTGACAGTCAAGGTGGTGTGGCAAGCTAGCTTTCAGTGGTGATAGTTGCTATTGCCTCCAGAGCATGGGGACTGGCACTGATTCTCATTCCCAGACTTCGTACCGACTTTGCTGCTGAGGACTCCAGTTTCTGCTTTGGCAAGGTCAGAATAATTCCTTCTGTCTGAGCAGCCTGTGGAAAGGACCAGGCTGGCGGCTGACGTGAGAGCTCCTGGCCTATACTTGGTGTTGGGAATAGAACCTCAGGTTGCTCCGTGCATAGCTCACTCCTCTCGAGCCTGTTACTTTCAGGCCAACCTAATGCCAAAGCACTCTTGGGCCACTCCTATGACAGGCGACTTCTCTGTCCTGCTTAGCACTATTTATCTGACCCCTCACTCAGCCTTCTGTCCGTGCTTCCTCTGTCTAGGAAGAGTGGGGAAAAAAATGAGGGAGTAAGGAGGAGTCTATCCCCCTTTCCCGTAGCTGTCTTGGGTCAGGCCCCTCTACTCTGCTGCTCTCTGAGCCCCACCTATCCCACTCTTGCATCAGCAACTCAAGCTAAAGTTTTTGGTAACTTGATTTCAATTCAACCTGTGGCTTCCATGAGGCTCCTCCCTTAAAGACAGGCCTGTGACTCAGCTCTCTTAGTTTCATAGTTCCCATCACCACACATCACTCCTGGTCTGTGAGTGAGACCTTCCTTTTCTCTCCCTGTAAGTCCCTGGCTACTACTGCTGCTTTCTGCTGATGTCACACCTGTTCCCCTCCATCAAAGGGGGAGGGTAGAGGTTGAGGCACATGAGCCCACCTGGAAAATTATACAGAGAAATGAAGTAGAGGCTTTAATGGACTAAACTTGACCCTGGACTTGGTCAACAATGCTCAATAATTGTCTACCCTGATAGAAATTGCCCTAGAAAATAAGGTACAAAATTGAAGAGATTTGACCCTGCCATTAAGGATGTCACAGTTACGAGAGAGGATGACCAAGCACCCAGGCCCGCCTGGAATACACCCAGGGAAGGGTTTCCAGAGAGGATAGTTGGAAGGGGCCTTGAAGGATGACGAAGAGTTTGGAGACCAGGTGAGGAAGCATGGTGATTCGAGGAAGAGAGAGGACATGGCTAAAGAATCAAGCTGGGAGGCTGGAGGAATGACTTAGCCATTAGGTGCTTGCCTGCAAAGCTTAAGGATCCAAGTTTGATTCCCCAGGACCCACATAAGCCAGCTGCACAAGGTGGCACATGTGTCTGAAGTTCATTTGCAGAGACTGGAGGCCCTGACATGCATATTCTCTCTCTCTCTCTCTCTCTCTCTCTCTCTCGCTCTCTCTCTCTCCTCAAATAAATGAGCAAATAAATAAATAAATTTTTTTAAAAATCAAGCTGGGAGCCGGGCGTGGTGGCGCATGCCTTTAAGCCCAGCACTCGGGAGGCAGAGGTAGGAGGATTGCCATGAGTTCAAGGCCACCCTGAGACTACAGAGTTAATTCCAGGTCAGCCTGGACCAGAGTGAGACCCTACCTCGAAAAACCAAAAAAAAAAAAAAAAAAATCAAGCTGGGGCATCAAGAAGACAAGGACGATTCCAGGATTTCAAGACTCACTCTTCCTGGACAAGGGAGAAGCAAGCAGTGAGAGGAGGATGTTGGAAAGGAGGGCGCCAATGGGAAGCTGGCTGAAAGCAGGGTGTGGCTGTGGATGAGGACACCTGGAGTGTCCAAGGCAGATCTAGAAAACCCCACTTCAAGGAAGGAGGGCAAAGAGGCTGGATTCGTGACTCTTTTTGTTGCTGTGACCAAATAAAGGCCAAGAAGAAATTTGAGGGAGGAAAGGGTTATTTCGGCTTATAGTTTGAGGGACTACAGATCATGATGGAGGGAAGTTGTGGCCGCAGGCTGCACTGCTGGGATGCCTGTCCTCACACTCGGAGCAGGAAGCAGAGAATGGAGAGGAAGTAGAGCTCAGTTTAAGACCTCAAGCCCACCCCCAGTGGCCACCTCCTCCAACAGAGCTTCACCTTCTAAAGGTTCTACGCTTTCCAAAACAGAACCACCAACAGGGACCACATGCTCAAACACATGGGGATCATGTCTCATTCAAATCACAGCACATGCTAAGGCAAAAGAATTGCAGACTGCAGTCAGCTAAGGTCGGTGTGATGCCTGGAGAAGTAAGGTTCTGCCAGGAGTCCCGGTTGGATGGAGCCACTTCAGAGCCAGGTTTCTGGGCTGCTGTAGGACTTAACACCCTTCTTTCTGTGTCCCCTGTGCTGTGCACTGTCCCCAAAACTTACAGGTCTGCAGTAACCCATTTTGACAAGAATGGAGGGTCTGCATACAGCAGGTGCTTTTCACAGTTTCGTGACATCTCTATCACAGTTTGCCACTGTTCCATCTACCCAACATCTCCACTCTATTTCCTCACTGTCCTACAGGAAGGTCCTTCAGCTTTTAAATTTGTCAGCTGTGTCTTGTCACATCTGTGCTTAAAAACCCTTCAAGATGATATCCAAGCTTGTGCTGGGCCACATCCTGTGGTCCCATGGTCCATCCCAGTCTCCTTCTAGATCTTCCCACAGGCCAGATGTACTGTAGCTCAGAGATACCCACACAGCCTCTGGTTCACAGCCTTCTCTTTGCCACACCTCAGTCTCCCATGGGCCAGTCCACAGTTTCCCTCCTCGGCCTGTATCCTATGGAACTCCCCAGAGGTCCCATCTGCCCTGCCTCAAATGACACCATCTTTCTGATCACACTGTGGATCACACTCTAAAGCAAGTGCTCATTTATATCTGTAGATGTCACCATGCCCCACCCCACCTCTACCTGCCCTGCCACATGGTCTGTGTTGATCCTGCTTGACTCCAGAGGCCAGGTTGTCCTGTTTTCTCTTTGCCAACATCCAGGTTGGCTTACCTGCCTCAGTTCTGTGAAGGGGCCTTCTTCCTGAACCTCACCAGCCCAGGCCTCAAGCCCTGAGGTCACCACAGCACAGCTGCTAGCTAGTCCTTAGTGACCTAGTCTGCACCATGACCAGCAGAACAGAGCTTGGGACCTGTATTCCAGGGAACAAAACCCAGCCCACAGTGCTGTGGCACTTGGCATCATTCCATTCTGACCCCGGCCTGTTTGTCTAGCTTGGCTTCCCAGGTGTGCCCCAACCCACATCAGAATCTTCCCCAACTTCCTGCCTTTACTCCCTGAGGAGTCATCAAGCCACCCTTCTCTCATGGATAGCACAGTGCTCCAGGGTTCCCATGTGCATGTGTTACTGGCTCCCTGCAGCCTGGGTCCACCCGTGGGTCTGTGGCACAGCTGTCTCCGCACCACTATAGTCCTTGATGCATGCCCTGCTCCTGTGGAGCTCATCCTGGTCCTGCCTGAGAGCCCTTCCTCCTACGAATTCATCCTGGAAGGTCACGGGTATTATGTGCAGAGGGCACTATGTGGTGACTGCTCTGTGGGTGACTCTCTCTTGGGGCTTTACTTTGGGAAGCAGCTGGGTGTTGCCCAATCACAGGCTACTGAGGGTTCCAGGCCAGCCCCTGGGCCTTCTGCACCTTCCTGTAACCCTAGTCTTCCTTTCCATCGCTCTCTGAAGGCGGCTGTGAAGTCCATGCCCTGCGCTCAGAGTGTGCCTTCCTGAACCAATGGAAGGTGCTTTCCTGAGCAACTATGTGCGGTCTGTCCCGGAGGTGAGGGCACAAGACAGCAGCTCAGAGCTAACCAAGGCTGCTGGTCGCCCATGCGCATCTGGTTAGAAACCCCATCACCTCTGTTCCAGAGGGCTGTGTGCACAGGGTCTTCGGCAGCCCTGTGGTGGGTGTGGAGGCCGCTTGAAGGCTCTTGTCTGACCTTGTGTGTGTTGGTCCTTCTGCTTCACTGCTCCCCAGGTGGAGGCCTGGGCCGATTAACTACTTCGGTGGAACATTTTCACAAGGCTTGAGAAGCCCTTCCCTACCGAGATGTTCTTCTGGTGTCTGGAAGCTTCTGCCTACTTGAAAAAGCTGAGGTTAAAGGAGGTGGAGGTGCTCTGCCTGCTCCATGCCACTGTTAGCCTATGGATAGCATGGGGGGGGGGGCATGGACACTTCTGCATCTAAGGGATTCTCCACACTCCTTGTAATTACTTCTCTCTCCTCTGTCTCTCTCAGGCACATCTCTCTAACACTGCCAGCCACCTTCCGAGGCAGGAATAGCACCCGGACAGACTACGAGTACCAGCATTCCAATTTGTATGCCATATCAGGTATGTGAGCCTCTGCACAGGGCAGCTGCGGGCCTGTGTCCTGGGGCCATCTCCTCTGTGCTGCTTTCTGTGACCTCATCTGCCTCTTACTTTTCCCCACCAGAGACCTGTCCCATCCCTGCATAGCCTGGCCTTCCCTTTCCTGGTGTCACTGCAGCACTTAGAAAAACTCCAAATACTCAGCGGGTTTGCAAGCAAATGATGGAAACAGTATGTGGGTCTCTCGGGCGGAAGGGAGGTTGGAGGAGTACTCGCCACATTGCTCACCTGCCAGCCCAGGCAGGCCCCTCACGGGGATGCAGAGCAGAGCAGCGCAGAGCTGAGTCTGCTCAGATTCGAGTCTGTCCTCACCTCACATTCCTCACAGTCAGCCTGTGGCCAGAGGGGACTGTGACCGGCTCCCCATCACACACCCAGAGTCCCACATGTGGGGTTTCTGAACTGGGCCTGGAAATTGATAGTGTTACGTTGGCAGGAACCTCATCAGTCCTCGTTCCCCTTCACCTTCACCAGGGAGTGGAAAGCAAGTGGCCTCCTTGCAGAGTGGAGATTCATTAGGTGTGTGGCCAGATAGGTGACTTGCTAAGAGCCAAGGAAACTCACAAACTCGCCTCCCATTATCCCAGGCTGCCAGGCAGGGGTGTTTGTCTGTCAGGAGAAAGTGGTGACTCAGTGCCACTTACCAGCACACACCCTTAATAGAGAGTGACATTTTGAACATGGTAACATGGCATTCATTCATGTACCATAATGAATGGGTTATTTAAAAGGTAATCTTTTTTTTTCTAAAAATTGCAACTCCAGGTTACTAAATAGATGAAATAGAACAATGGCATAATTCTTGTCAGTATTAGTTTCTCTCCTTATGATCACTCCCTAATAGGTTTGGAAGGAGAAGCAAAAGGCAGTTGTTCTGTTTCTGGTTGACACTCCTTCTGGGGGGAGGGGGAGAATTCCCTGAGTCCAGGCCCTGGCTCTACTCCAGGCCCTGTGGAGGGACATGTTTGTTGAAGAAAAATGTCTTCAGGGAGCGCTGCTTCTGCCCCTGGCGATTTCAGGAAAGTCGACAGGGAGCATAACAAGAGTGGAAAGGCGACCTATTTTGTAGAAAAGCCAAGTATTTCCCCAGATGCTCTGTGACAGAGTGGCGCCCTCCAGGACTGTGATACCCAGCCAGGTCACCCTGCTCAGACAGACACAAGGACAATGCCACCACACAGACTTTTCTGCAGCTTGCAATTCTCTTTGTGGCCACATCACTGGGCTATGCCCACACTTTTTCGCATCCTCTGATGGCTTTCCCAGCTGTTGGTATTTCTGCATCAAATGGTCTGCATTGGGCACTCCCTGGTCCAGCAGGAATGTTGCTGTCTGCCTCTCAAGCTCTGCGTCCTCACCCGCAGCCTTGGTAAGGTGTTGTCTGGGCTCATTTCAGCCTCTCATTTAGCAATAGCAAGGCAACAGCCTCAGGACATGGGAGAAGCTATTCAGAAACTTCCTGTCCCATTTATGTAAGTGGCAGTGAGTGGGATTTTATCTTGCAGAGGGAGTTGAGGCTGCAGGCAGTGGCCTCCTCTCAGGTACAGACAGCAGTGCTTTCCACCAGGGCCAGGGCTGCACGTTGTGATGCTGCCAGATGTCCCGCAGCACCAGCGGGCTGCATGAGGCCTGCAAGCTCAGCACAGCAACCAGGAAAGACCAGGAAAGCTGCCCACCCCACCCCCACTGGCCACCTGCCTGTGCCTTGCTCTGGCTCCTGGGAGCAGAGATCACCCAGTCACCTCCACATGAAAACTCTGGCACCAAGTAGCACATCTCAGTTTGATGTTGTAAACTGAGAGTTTCCAATGGTTTACTCCAAAAACAGTTACCGTGAAGCTCACCACAGCTCCCGCCGCTGGCGTTCTGAGCCGGCCCTGTACACTGTCCCTGAGCACCGCAGAGGCGTTTGGCGTGTGCTGCCAGCATGCTGCTGTGCTTCCTGAAGACACGGGTTGCCTCTCTTCCCACGATGAGGAGACTTCAATTCAGTATAATTAGGAATGTGGAAAGTAGCCCAAACTTAATACGCATGTAGGTATTTACTTTTCAGTGTTTGCTCAGTGGCACATGGCACCATAGGTCTCTCTTCCTTACATGAAAACAGTATCACCCAGCATGCCTGCCCAGAGAGCCCCAGCTCAGAGCTGCAAGGCGCGAGCAGAGACCCTGTGGGACACTCCCAGGCATGCAGAGGTGCCCGTGAAATGTTTGTGGGAAAGAAGGGGAGCATTGAGCCAGAATCTGCACTGCCCAAGAATACCCTCTGTGACCCCTGGAGTAGGTGATTACCCTGATTTGCCACTTGAATGCCTTCAGTGCTTAGGGCCACCCCTCTGACCAACCATTCCATGTCTGTGAGGACCTTCCTCATTAAGCTGGCCTCTGTCTTCCTGTAGTGTGTGTCTCTGTACAGCAATCTGGTGTTCTCGCACTCTGCATCCAGACTTGCCAGCCATTCTGCATAGTCCAGTGAATATTTCTCTGGCCCATGGAAGTGGGTGAGGAACTTTGCCAGGGTTAGTACTGAAGTCCAGAGAAGCTTACGCACCTTGTTCTGCCATCTTGAACCTTAATCAAAATGGCCATGAAGCAAACTTTTAATCCTTGTACTTCTTCTTCTGGGAATCTTTTCTAGAAAATACTTACAGATGTGCAAAAAGATGTATTCGTGAATATGAGTATTTTCCATTCTAAAAATAATACTCAAAAATGGGGATTGGAGGTAAATACATCTTAAATGTCCAAAACAGGGCAGATGGTTATATTATGAAATATCTGCTCAATGGCTTTGTCTTTTCAACTGTCATTTTTTAAATCACCTTAGATAGAAAGCTCCTCATAAGTTTTGACAAACAAGAGTGTTCAGTGAGATCTCAATTCAAAATCTGCACCCAAAGTTCTGGAAAGATACACACCAGAGAGTTCCCAGTGACTCCCCCAGGCTTTCCATTCTCTTTTTATTGACAGTTCTCATTTTCTCTAACATAGTCCTGGTGCTAGTGTGGCATGCTCTTGGTAAACCCCGCCAGACCATGGTCACCTGTTTTTCCTGCAGGCTCACCAGCTGTCTGACCCACAGAATGCTTTCAGAGCTTCCTGGGAATCACTTCCAGACCACAAACCCATGATTTTATTCTTGTGCCCTTTTGCAAATTAAACTGTTCCCCATCATCTAGTCCCCTGAAGCTCTGTTCACTCGGGTTTCTCCCAGGTCTCTGACTCCAGCACCCTCCTTTCATGACTTGCTGGCCCCTATGGGCAGATCAGAACAGTGCCCAGCTGTCCATCCACAGGCCTTCAAGTGCTTGTCACCATGATCTCCTTCCTGTTCTAAGGAAGCCGGTCTTTCTTCGAGAAGGAGTCTGGCTCAGATGCATTAGGGTTTGCTGACTCTAGCCCACAACTTATGTGCAGCCTGCAAACTGAGAGTGGTTTAATATTTTTGAATCTTTGGAGAAAAAATAATATTTAGTGACTTGTGAAAGTGATATGGACTTCACATAAAGTCTGTTCCTTTGCAAATTGTCTACATCTGCTCTCATACAGTACAAAGGCAGTGGCTGCAGCAGACACCATGCTGCCCCGAAAGCCTAAAACTTTGGTCGTCTGGCCCTTGACAACATAGTGACTAGCCTCTGTCAGCCCCAAGAGCAGAGCTGCACATCCACTCTTTCCTGCTCAGTCCCTAAAACAACTCTGTCCACCGCTCTTGCTTGAGTAAGCAGTGGCCCACATTGCCCTCCCATGCTGTCCTTCCTGGGTGAAGCTATCAGAAGGTGCCTTGAAATCTAGTTCCTAGAGGGCTCCCCTCACAGGTGCCAAGTATACCTCTCCAGATTACACCCCACCCACCAGGTCTCTCCATGGCTGGTAGTTTGGTTTTTTTTTAACGTATATCTTATTTTTACACAAAAGTCTGCTATTCTAGTATTTTAATCCCAAACGCCGTCGTTCTGTCTTCACATATTTTTTTTAGGTGTGTAGACATGAGACCATTCATTAGTCTCTATTTCACCCGACCCAGAATGATCTAAGACCCTCCCCCTTCCAAATCCATACAATAGGCAAGATAGTAAAGAGAATATGAGTGTGTGGAAAACAGGATGGGAAGGCAGGCATGGCTGTCTGCAGAAGGTGCTCCTTTCAGATCAGAGTCTCAGATGGATAAGATCAAAACAAGCTGCTTGCTTGGGAAAGTGCTCGTTGCTCCTCTTCCTGAGCCCGTAGCACACCCCACAGGTGGACCACTCCATACATGCACTCCTTGGGAACAGAGCAAAGTGAGCTGAGCAGCGAAGCCTGGGGATATGTGCCTCTGGCTCTTGCTCGGGGTGGGCCTCCTTCTATAGCCCTGCCCTTGATCACATGCAATTCCACACAAGTATTAACCGCACAGACACCAACTAAAATGAGCAGGTCTACCAGGCAACTTCACATGTGGGTAAGTACATTTACATTCTGGAAAAAAAAAAATAGGAGGGCTCCTAAAATGCATTGAAGCACAGCACAGCCACTACCCATGACCATGGTATATGATGAGAGTGACCCCTGTGCCCATGGTAGAGGGGTGTCCACTCAGGGTTGAAGTGACCCTAAAACATTTTAGGGCTATGTGAGATGCACACTAGGGTCCTAGAAACCCAGGGTGCCCCTGGCCTCCTGCTCATGGCCGATGCACACCTGTGCCAGGCTTTAGCCAAGAGAGGCACAGCTGTGCCCAAGGACTCTGGAAAGAAGGTTCTCAGCCAGGGAACTTCTTTCAGTCCTGCCTCAGAATTTGTTTAACAAACAAGCCACCAGAGGTATGAGCAGCCATGGTCGCCAGACTTTTGTTACTGTCTTTAGGAACTGATTTCCATTCCAAATGCAGGTTGTTTTTACCCAAGAAAACTTACTTTTTTTCCTCCTTTTTGAGAAAAGCTGATATTGTAGTACAAGACAGTAAAATTAAGCAAATGCATATTAAAACTGGCATGTGAGAAAGCCAGAAACATCTCTACACCCACCAGTTCAGGAGGCACTACGGTGCAGAAGGGATGGGATGCCCCCAGTATACTGGGCCAGGCAGGTGCTCTTCCTCAGCACTAGGCAGGTTGGATGCTGACACTGTCACTGGCCATCAGCATAAGCTGACTGTATGAGAAGTGAGGGCGCACAGTTGTACAGTGACAGAAGCTGTACCAGGATCAGCCCTGGTCCTCTGGCTTGGCCACCCTGCCATTAGCCTCACCCCCCCCCCTCCATTTTTCCCCACTATTCTCTTTGATTTCTGGAAAAGCCAGCTTCATTCCCTCCATAGCTGTCCCCTCTTCAAAGCCAGCCCCCTTTCAAGACGCTCAACAACAGGAAGCTCTGAGGCTGCTCGGGTCGCAGTCCACCTCCTGTCAGGACAGAGTAGGAGGGTTTGAGCTGAACCACAGATCTGTGGATGAGCCATGGAATTCTGATGTCAGACTGGGAAGGCACGAAGCAATTAAAAATAATTAATGATTTCAGAGTTTCAGTCTTCTCCGTGCAGTTTTAATCTAGTTCTCATTTAAATTGGAAGATGGACATTTAATTATCAGTATTATGAAATTCATGATTTATATATTTCATCCAATTGGATAAAATTTCTGCCAGCAGCTCTTCATCTTATGATAAAAAGAGCGTGTGTGTCTTTCAGGGTGCTTGTTTAAAACCCCCTGGAGCACAAGCAGACTGCAGGGAATAGCCCTGCCTCTGCACTCCCCATGTCCCTGTGGCCTTTGTCTTTAGTGAATGTGCTCTTGTGGCCCAAGGTGACATCATATGTCTGACCTCTGCTCTCTGAGGTTGTCTGAACCATCAGGATCACTTGGAGGGAGTGGGTGAGGGTTCAGAAAGGTGGCAAGGGTCCCAGCAAGAATGTGGATTTGACACATCTGTAGATGGCAGCCTGTGGGGGAAAGTCCTGAGTGATGTGACAAGTGTTTCTGATAATGGCGCTCCAATCAAGGGGGAAGTAAGTCAT
Source organism: Dipus sagitta (assembly GCA_036346955.1). Taxonomy (NCBI): domain Eukaryota; kingdom Metazoa; phylum Chordata; class Mammalia; order Rodentia; family Dipodidae; genus Dipus; species Dipus sagitta. Next base: position 139,884,487 of record CM070770.1, read on the forward strand.
GGCAAAGGCACAGGAATTTTTATCATCACCTGGACTAGCCATTGCTCACCTTGTCAACCCATCGGCTCTGGCCCTGACTGACAGCAAAATCGAGTCTAAAGAAAAATATAATAAGAAAAAGAAGAGCTGAACACGAGGGGACGGGGAATTGATCGTGCTGCATATTTGTATATCCTGATGTAAAAGGGGTGGTTGACAGGTGGCCAGGTTCGCTCTGTACACAACCATGTGTGTGCTGTCAGGCGCACGCACACTGCCTTGTTTCGATTGATGAATTGCCTGCTTTCTTGATTAAACCTTCCGTCACTTAAGAAACAAAAAGCCTGTGTTTAGATGGCAGAGTGGGACATGTCAAAAAAATCTGTCTCCTTTACCTTTGTGCAGATGTGGGCACAGACTGTAACATGTATTATTAAAATGAATGTGGCATTTACTGTGCATTATTCCTTTCCTGGGAGAAAGGACTGTAAATTATATGCTAATAATAAGCTTTAACCCTTTCGAAATGCAGAAAGATTTAAGAGTGCAAACACTCACGGAGGCCTGGCTAATTGGATGTGCTTTTGTACATCCACCGTGGTCGCCGTGTCACTGGAGTTAATGAACAGCGCAAGCAGGCAGACACACAGGGCACTCGGGGAGCTCACCGCTCCGGGAACCTCATGGCTGTTGGAGCCTTCACAGGATTCTACAGAGGAACAAGAGGCGCCACCCCGTCCAGGGCTCCCAGCCACCTGACTTCAGAGCAGATCCACAGCTAGGCAGACCCCATAAGTCCTCTAGGGCTGAGTGTTGGGGTGACCTCTTTCACTCTCTTGCAGTTTTGCTCAGGCCAGGCTTGCACTTCTAGCAGGGATCAGGCTCCCCTGCTTGGTCCAGCCTTCTCTTCCACTGCCCAGGTGGCAAGTGCTTCTTTACCAGCAGAGCTCAGACCCCTGGGTCCTCACATCAAACCTGCATGCTCCCCGTGTCTCCAGTTCACTACTGACTGCATCCAGACCTCACCTGCCCAGAGTTATCTACATGTGGGACCCTTCACTTGTGTCCACCAGCCCAGCTCTCACACTGCGTCTTGGCTTAGGTCTCTGTGTTCTTGCCCTGGACACCCAGCAGCTAAGTGCCCCACCTCCCCTGCGAGTCTCTGCTGGACCATCTTTGAAGGCTTGTTCCCATGTTGCGCTTCCTCAAAGCCTCCAGAGAGCTCTCTCAGCCTGCTGCTCTCCTCCTGGTTTGCCACACGTGGCCTGTGTACCCTCAGTAGGCAGGGAGCCCATCAAGAAGTCTAGGGAGGCCGTTTCTCCTTTCTCATCTGGGAGGAAGTAAGTGAACAAAGCCAAGAAGAGCGAGGCTGCTGCTCCATCCTCAGCTCCCTCACTGGGCACCAGGAGCTGCCACATGCCTGGCCTTGAGCTCCACAGGACAACAGGAAACCTGTTGAAAGCTGTCATGTCACTGATGGGGTACTTGGGGTCCGATGCACAGGTTCAGAATCTTGACACATACTAGCCATGTCACAGAGGGAGCAGCACCATATGTGTGAATATTACTCCCTAGAGCCCTGTGTTGTGCTGTCTCAGACAAGTCACACCATGCTAGTTATTGACACCTGGAAAAGAAGACAACAGCTTCCCAGTTCCTTCCCAGGATTGTGTTGAGCATCTGTAAATCAGGAAGCCATGTGGGAATGTTGCTTCTCTCCATACATATCACCCTCTCAGTGAGGGATGTGTGGGGGAGCTCAGGACACTGGCGCATGCCCAGCCTGGCCTTCATCATAGCCTGGTGCTCTCTTACAGAAGTGTGACTTACACCATCACTTCTGAGAGCTCAGGAAAAATGTTCCCCAGTCCAGAGAAACTTGCAATAAAAGCCACTCTGGCACTGCTCAGCCAGCACCCCCTGGAAGCTGAGACGCCGACACGCATCATCACTTGGAAGTGAGCTGTTTTCCTGTGGCAGGCAGCCCATGGGCCCTTTCTGGGGAGGCAACAGTGTGATGGCTTGGGGCAGGAGGGAGAGAAGCACCACACAGAGCCTGCCAGCAGCTTCTATAAAATCCGCCTGAGCCCCTTTGGTGTTTTTGGGAAAAGTGCCTGGTGGGGGCTGATCAGCACAGTGTCCTTCGTGTACACTCTTCCTGCTGTCTCAGTGGGGGAACACAAGACACGTTCCAGTTTCGTCATCACAGAAAATAAAAATATTATGAGGTGACAGATACTTCAGGGCTCTTGAAAAGGTGGCCACCTCCCACTGCACTTTCGTTTCTGATTGAAAGCCTGGCAGAGCACAGGCAGCTTTGGCCGTGGCTTGGATCCACAGTGAGGCAGCCAGGGGACCCTTGGCAGGGGCAGCAGGACAGCTAGGAGCTGGTTTCCCACAAGAAGCAGGACTGGCAGGTCTGGAGCCTGGTAGTGGGTCAGCTAATGGTTGTCAGAAGTGCCTTGTGTCTGAGGCAGATGTGGTCGTGCCCCTACTATAGGGACTGTGGGAAGGAGCAGCTGAAGGTAGTCCAGTAGTGGGCCGTGGTGGGCCCCAGACCTTACAGGCACACTGTCCAGACACTACCTTGTCTGTACAGTTCCTGAACCTGTGAGTCACTAGAGAAAAGCCAGTTTGCAGACTTCTTCGTAGCTTTACCCTCCTCATAATCCCTTTGCTGGCAGAGGGAGCCATTGCAGACCTGGCAGAGACCCAGGGAGTGTGCTTAATCCCAGCTCTTCATGGGTTCCTCACACCTCTCCTGAGGTCTTCCTGAGGGAAGGAGAATGTATTTACAGTGCTGCCTGGGGCAGTTGTACCAAGTTAGCCTTTTGTTTTTCTCCATCTGTGTATCTCTCACAATAATCGGCTATAGGCTGAGAAGGGAAAATGATGTAATTAAGGCAACTTCTTTCACTTAAGCACATTTAGAGAGCTGAAGTTGGTTTTGCCTTATTAAAATGGATTAATTTTAATTACAATAATGTATTTAATAATGTCCAACCTTCCTTCAGCGCTTGCCGTCTGCAAGACTCTCATAGGCGCTGTCAGTGTGCTTTGTCGTCAATACAACGTATCCTTCCCAAGACAGCCCTTTCCAGGTGGGAAAATGGGTCTGGAGAGACTGAGCTGCCCAGAGCTGCTCCCAGGGCTGGGGTTCAAGCCCAGGTCCCAGGCTCTAACCCTGAGCCCAGGACGCTTGCTCAGGGCACAGGTTGGGTGTCAAGCTGGAAGTTGAAAATGTGCGCACCCAGAATACGTGGTGTCAGGACTAATCGGCCACGTTGAGAACCTCGTAGGAGTAAGGCCTTAGACACCTGGCTGATGAGGATTCCCATGTCCCAAGGGCATCATGAATGGTGGGTATTGATGGCTCCCATGGCTCTGGTCAGACAGAACCTTGACTGGAGTGCACAGAACCTTCTGACTTGAAGTGATCTTGGACAAGGAGTAAAGCCTTTCCCCTGCCTTTGTTTCCCTATCTGTAAAGGGGGATGTGAGTGGCTTTGGTGAAGATTGAGCTGTGTCCTGGAGGCGGAGTTACTACCAGCATGCTGCTGTGACTACAAGCCCCTCCCCCATCCCTTCTCAGCCCTTTCCCAGACAGGCAAAGGGATCTGGCAGACCCCTTCCAGGAACACCCCTCACTATCTGGGGTACTGTGGCTATATAGTTGTGAACCTTTGCCTGGGGGTCTCTAAGCACCAACGTCCTCTTGCTATGGTCCCCTCTGAGCTCTCTAGAGATGGTGAGTGACCCAAGCCATAGCTGTTTCCCTCCCCCAACCCTAGCTCTCAGGAACCATGAATCCCATCTGAACTGGTGACCACCTCATGCCACTACCCCTTCCCACCCTCTGCTTTGAAGCTTCTTTCTCTAGATTGGCCTTCCAAAGCGCCAGCCTCTGCCAAAGCCAACCCTGGAATGTTGAGCCATTTCAGACACTATGTACTCCCAGGACAGGTCCCTGGAGAGGCCCCAGCCGTGACCCGTGAACTTCTAACCTGCTTTCTCCCCTGCTTTGCACTTTCTCCAGTACCCAGTGCCCACAGGGCACGTGGTTCAGGCTGGCATACACAAACTCCCCACGGCTTACCAAGTAATGACGTAGGCATTGGCAGGATGTGGGGAGAAGTGGCCAGCTGCACTGAGGGTGTGGGTGATGAGCTTGGAAGCAGTCCTTCAGCTGTCTCACACTAGAGTGTCCTCTCCTCTGTGAGAACAAATGCACCTCACTGCTGACAGCCGCACAAAGGAAGTTGGTTCATTGTGGAGTGAGGCTACCTTTCCTGTGGACAGAGCTCCTGAGTCCATCCCTGTCATTCATTCTATTCGCTTCTGGAATGCCCAGTGCTGTTTCCCACATTTTATTCATATTCAGTGATGATCCTAAGCCCTTTCCTGGTTTATATTAAAAAAAAGAGAGAAGGGAGAAAAAACCCTTCAGTTCTCCAGCTTATCATTGGGATGGAGTTACTTATTACATATGTCAGAGAGTGAGGCTCTTACCTGTCAGATTTGTCTTAGCATTGACTCAGAAACAATGAATGATGCTGAACTCCTGTCCAGGGTGAGATCCTTTGTGGGAGAGTAGTTTCTCCTGCCTGGCTTGCTTTACAGCATGAGTGATCTTGTGATCCACTGGTGAGGCGACATTCTTAACTTTGAATGAGAGAGTAAAGCTTGCCTTGTTGGCCCTAAGCATCGCTTCTGGTGACACACTTAAGAGTCCTTAATCGCTCGCTACCTAGAGGCAATAAACACACCGGTCTTTATGTTCCATGCCTTGTGTTTGCCTGAAATATGCCCACACAAACAGAGCTCCTGCCCAACTCCTGGGAAGATCTTGTGGCTCTTGAGTCACGCTGCTTCTGCCAAAGATGCTGGTGCCTTTCTGTGCTCTGGCCAGTAGACCACATGGCTTCTTGCAGAACTTTGGCCACGTGCTTGATTGCCCAGGTCTGAGGAAGCAGCACCGTCTTTGGTTAAAACATCTTGTTCAGTGCTTGAATTAATTCATAGCCAGAGTTTAGGGTTCATTCTAGGAAGATAGGAAAATGACATCTCATTTGTCACTAATGACCAACCCAGGGCCAGGCATACAGAAGATGCTCAGTATCTGTTATTTGATTTGGGAAAGGAGCTGGTCTTGGAACTGTTCTGTCCCTTGATGTCCACACATTCCAGTTGTATGTCAGTTTCTCTTTTATAATTTTTTATATTTTTAAAATTTATGTTCAAGCAGAGAATACAAGAATATGGCACACCTGGGCTTCTTGCCATGGCAGATGAACTCCAGATGTGCATTCCACTTTGTGTGTACTGGGGAATAAAGCCCAGGCCAGCAGGCTTTGTAAGCAGTGCCTGTAACTACTGAGCCATCTCCCCAGCACTCTTTTATAATTTTGAATTACATTTTTCTCTTCTGACTTTTTTGGATTAGGGATAACATGGCACAAAAGGCTCTCCAGAAATGGTAGCTGCCATTACTGTCACAGGTTCCTTGAATCTGAAAAGCTGGGCTGTGTGCCCTGGTCTCCCATGGCATGCAGTGTGTCCTCCCCAGGCTGCTGAGCACGCGGGCAGGGGAGGGGCAAGTCTTCACTGGTTCAGGCAGTGGCCAGAAGGAAACTCCTCTGCAGGGACCTGGCACAGCTGAGGGCACCTTCTACTATAATAAAAGACAAGCCCTGGCTCCTACCTCAGAAATCAGTGATTACCTGAGATCATGATTTACTCATCAAACAATTTCAAAGAGATGGTCTCAGAGCTTAAATCAGCCTTGATTTCTTTAGGTCAGCTCTGATCTGATCTGAAATGGGATCTGGTCTGAGCTCAGCCCCATGAGTGCTTTTGCTTTTTGCCCTGTGTCATGTTCTGTCAGGTTTCTGGTTCTTCCCTTCTCATCCTCTCCCCTCCTGAGACCCTTTAGCAAAATAATAGTGATAATTATAAAAAGTCTCCTTCCTTGCCCCAGAATCACACACACACCAAGCACATCATATCCCAGTCCCTAAGGTGAATGCAGGCTTCTGTTCTCCTCTGTGTCTTCTCTCCAGGATTGGGAGAGGAATGAACAACTTTCTTCAACGTCTGGTGTGGCAGCAGGTTGCTGCTGTTGTAACGGGTAAAGCTATTAAAGGTCTTGAGGCTGAGGAATGGTATTTCTTCAGGCTACTTGTTTTTTAAAAGATATTGTACCTTTTATTTGGATTTAATGAGGACAGACATTTTAATCAGAGGTTAGTCATTTATTGTTGCAAACTATTGTTTTGATTCATCATTTTTTGCAGATAATTAAACGGTTGAATTGGCACAGTGTGTCTACTTTATTAAAGCAGGTGATTTTGGGGGGAAGGAGATGCTGTGTTTTGGATCACTGCACAAGAATGGCTTTCATCGTCATCGCTGAGTTTCTGGTTGTTTGGCAGAAAGCTCTCATGTCCTTTCTGGCCTGGAGGGGCCTGACTTTGTGTGAGCTGATGATAGCTGCTCTGCCCTCTGCAACTCGAGCTGTGGAGTAAATCCTATGCTGTTACCTTCTCAAAAGACTCGGGTTTTAATTGGATTGGGGGAAAGAGCCTACAAGTTATGAACTTTGCTGAGCAGTAGTTCTTCCGCTAAAAACAGATTAATTGTAGCCCTCACAGTGGGTGGAGTTTAAAAGTCAATTACTGCTTGTCCTATTATAATTTACACACCTAGGATTTGAAAAAGTCTGTCACTTAGTATGAAAATGAAAAGGTTACACATACCACTTGGAGCACACCTATGACTCTCCATTTGTAAATGCGCTTGCTCCATGTATTTGTATGTTTGCAACTTGTAGCTGCAGAGCTGCGCCGAGACTACATCTGCCAGCAGGATTCCTTACCAAGAGTAACCTTTAAGATTGGGGCCCTTAAGCCCATGCAGAACAGCTTTACACACAGCCCTTTGTCTGGCAGCCCAGCCCACTTGTAGGCACCGCTGACGGCTGGTGCCAAGGAGCTCCCAGATCACTCCACTCAGGGGTCATGAACTAGTCAGGGAATGGCGCCTTGGGGGTCAATTTTTTAAAAACAAATTGCTCACACCATTTGCTTTCTTTGATTTCTCCATGTTTGTGTCCTGAATCAGTTAATTCACTCATTAAGAGGATTTATTTTAGATGGACCAATTAAAACTTTGGAGGCTAATTTTTTGCTGAGCAGCGCAGACCTCTGAAAGCACAATTTATAACACGGCTTCTGCCCTTTTCCACAGAGAGCTGTCTGCAAGGACTGTAACCCCGGTGCTCAGTACAAAATTGCTGTTCTTTGTCCCAGCTCCAGGCTGAGCTGCCACCCGGCTGCTGGGTGTCTGAGACCAACCCACCCATTGTTTTAAGGTGAAGCGCCAAGTCCAGCCCAGCCTAGCCCAGGAGCAGCACGCTTTATTTGTTTGCTTGCAGAAACCCTATAGTTAATTTTTTTAATAGGAAGCTGCTGTGTAGTTTGGATATTTAAACAGTTATTAACCGAATGACAATTAACAGATTGCATAGACAGATTTTCTTTTGAAAACCTCTGAAATTGAGTACAGTTTGCAAAACTATCACGGCATAGTAATGACAATGAATTTTGATTTCCCGGAACTGATATTAGACTCCTTATTAAACTATGTGCATCTGCTTTTAATTTACTCCAAATAATTGGAAAATGCAATGAAGCTTTCCAATTAAAGCACGGCTTTATGCTGTTTAATAATACCCCATAATATTATAGCTTATGAAGTGACAGGTGAGTCGGTGTATGAATAAAACATAAAGGCAGCAATAAGGGACAGAAAGCCGGAGACAGTTGTGGGGATTTTAAATGCTGGATGTAATTTGCATATATTAATCTCTTCTTTTCAGCCTTATCAGGCGTTCTTCAGTATTTGAAGTTAAAATAGCGTTGACAGGCGGGAGTACGCTTAGTTTTTTCAAGGATTTATTACTTGTATAATTTCTGATCTTTAATAAGCAGATATGACTGATCCTCATAGTTCTATAGAAATCGGTTAATTGTTCCAGATGGCGTGTACTGATTATGCAAAATTACTTTTCACACCATTTTTTTTGTGATGGAGTTTGGAGTAAAATTAAATTTTTTATAGCCTTCTTATCATGCTGTTTTACAGTGGTTTTTCCACAGAAGTTGAATTTAATCTACTATATTACATTGACCAGCACAGTTATTCTAATGTAGCATTTTGTGATTTGACAAAGAATAATAGAACACATTGCTCATTGTTCATTCCTGTGTCCCTAATAAAAAGGAGCTCCTGTATATAGAACGTAGCTGTTATTTATGAAGAATGCCTCATTCGTGCAGTTAAAATCGCAAAATTGTATTATGAAGTAGTTCCTTTTGGGGAGAGGCTATCTGGAAAAAGCAAATGGAAACAGGCTTGTTGCTACCAATTTTACATGCTGAGGGAGGAGTCTTCTTTTAATGACCGCTGTGTTCAAATTGTATTACTTTCTTCTTTTGAAGAAGGAAAAAAAAAAAGCCCTGCATAATCTCATTCTATTAAGAGAGGTGTCATGAGTTGTCTCATCTTGATTTCCATAATCCCAGAAGCCTTTCATAATTGAATAGCATGGATAAAGGGTGGTCACACTTTGGTATTGGGGAAAAATGTCACTGATAATCATCCCTAATGTCTTCCATGGTGTGGACCTTCTGCCAGGCCCCCAGAGCCTGGTGGTGTCCTGCTCGGACTGCTGCAGGAGTCATGTGGCAGAGGTGCCCTGCAGACGTGTCCTCTTTTCCCTGATTTGGTGGATAGAGTTTTCTCTTGCGTTAAAAGTCCCATTTGGTTTGGGGCTGGGGAAGGGTGTGGCTCAGTGGCAGAGCACTTGCCTAGCTTGCCTCAATCCCTGGGATCCATCCCCGGCACTAGAAAACTAAATCCCATTCTGGTATGTGGCACTTTCAAGATAACTGATTATCTGAGGTTTGGCTTATCTTTCAAAGAGACTCCTGCACGCTGTACTGCTACAAGCAGAGCTCCCTATGCAGACACCCACATCTCCTTGCAGCCCAGCTCCTCACGCCTCATGGTTCCCCCTGTGGCCTCAGCTACTCTGCAAACTTGAGGGAGATTTGGGTCTGTTTAAGGACCTCAAATCTCCCAGCCCCAGGGAAACCAAAAGAGTTTTGTTTTGTTTTGTTTTTAATATTACTGGCCACACTGACTGCTCCTCACATGGGACCCCTATAGTGGAAACAAGACTTGGTTGCCACTCCAGGCTTTGGAGAACCAGATGTCACAGCAGTGTCTGTCTCTCTGGGTTAGCTGGGGTAGAGCACAGGGCATTCAGGGTGCTAGATTCCTCCCACCCCAACACATGCTGTTCTGTGTCCATTTTACTGAGTATTTTTGGTTAAATTCTGCTTTCGATCTAGTCTGAAGGAAGTTTAATAGTAAGGTAAAATACTTTACTATTAGCTACCTATAGACCCAGAATGATCCATTAAACCACTGATGTAGAAATGTGATTCACAGTCCTGAGCTCTTTTGTGAAATTCCCTTTCTGCCTTTCTTTCATAGTACTTCCAAAAACTGGCAACCTTCACATATACTCTTTAGTAAACTCCAAATATATATATATATATATATATATATATATTGAGAATGAAAATTATGTGAAAAAAGAATGCATAAATCAGCCATGATTAAAAATATTTGTTCTAATGCAGTAATAATTTGGTAGTAATGCTTTCATCAGGATAGCTTAAGGCTACATTAAGTGGACAGACTTTATATAGATTCTCTAATTTTAATCTTCAAAATGCTATCTAATGTCTCATTAAGACTTGCATATAATGTATCTTAAGTACAGTCATTAAATATAGTTTAGGGAGATTTATGTTCAGATATTGCTTAAAGATGTTTTAATAGGCCCATTTACTCTGATGATATTAATGAGCTCTTAATCCAGATGAAGCTTCTCAAACCAGCACTGAAGACGCCCAGCCTGAGCACAACAATGTGGAGTCAGCACCTGCTTTGGACAGTTGCCTAGAGGTCAGACCCACTGGCCCGAGGCTGGTGTGAGCCCCTTGGCAGAGCCTGGCATCTAAGTAAGAACCCCCTCCCCCCACTTACGCTGCTGCCAACCACAGCAGATGCCATTCTTACCTTACCCCAAACATAATGGGCGCTAACTGGCCAAACCTTTCATCTCCCAGGTCATTTGAGAAGCCCTGACACTGGCCATGGTGTCACTGGGCACAAGGGGTTAAAGGAAGCTGTTGCTGGCCTTGGGGAAGCATCTGCCAGGTGAGCTGTGCACAGCCTGGCATCCTTATGCGAGCAGCTCCAGCTCGCTGCACCATGAGCCAGCTATAAAAGGTCACTTGAGCTTTTCATCTTTGTGGCTGGAATGGTATCAAAGCGGCCCTTCTAATTCAAGAGTCCGAATGCAAGGAAGCCCCAGGGAACCACGTGTGGTGTTTCCCATGGCCCCATGCTCCTACGTGCAGCACAAAACAGTTGGGCTGGATTTCCCTTTCTTTCAGAGAATTATTGAAACACACATTTTTTTGTTTCAATTATTTTTTTAGGGGAAGGGAGAAAAGAACCTATGAGTTCAGAGACTTTTCTAATTACTAAATTGGTTTGTTATAAAAAAGATAATAGCAAATTTCTTCTTTTCATAATTGGACATTTCTTCCCTGTAGGCTAACGCAGATACAGCCCGTGCATGCAGAATAAGTTGTGCTTCTGAAAAGCCATAACTAGCTAATAACAGCTACAGTGTCATCAGAGAGTAATGGTGTGCTGATTAGCATAATTAATGACAAATGGTGGTGCGGAATTGGTGGATTGGTTTAGCGGATGATGAATGCAGCAAGGCCCGGGCTGGGGCCTGCCAACTAGGCCTCGCTGGCTGTCAGCCCTTCTGTTCTCGCCCAGGCAGCTCTCATTAGTCACGATGGGAGGTGCCAGTTTGTATTCTGTTTGGAGCACAGAAAACTTAATAATCCAAGCAAACGTGGCTCTCCCTTTTTCCTGTGTATTTACTCACAAAAACCTCACTTGCTTGTTCCCATTGTGGCAGGAACATTGCAACACAGCTGTTTCCAGATCTTTCCTGATTTGGAAGGAGAAACAAAAGGTAGAGTCAGGGAGATACGATGTCTCCTCGCATTCCTGTGGCCGTAGGAGTCTTCGGTTTATCTGTGTGTTTGTAAGAGGAAAAAGATGCACTCAGTAAGCTATATGTTCTGTCCTGAAATACGACTAGCACATTTATCTTTGACTCGATTAATCAGACCTCATTTGCATTCACAAATGAGACTGATAAAAATGGATTTACCTCTTAACCTTTAGAGAGGGAAAAGCATTTCTCTGCAAGATTTCTGGGGCTACAACTCCTTAACTGATAAGAAACAACTCTTTTATCAATAAAGATGAAAATCCTTAATTTGCATCAGTGAATGAGACTAATTATTATATAGTTAATTAGCATCTGGAAATGAGGATTATCTTAATTACAAAGCACAATTTCCCTAATAGCTACAAAACTGTAAGTTTGATCCGTGTGGAAATTGGTAACTATTATTATGTAATTAGTGATAACGTTAATAGTACAGAATATTTGGACATAATTTGCATATGCAAATGTAATTTACCTGAGCCAAACAAGTGGACTGTTGCCGATTAGAGCATGATATAGCAAACTGAAAGTTCTAGATAGCTGAATGGTACCTATTATGCTAAATACCTAAATTGGTAGTGGAGTTTGTAAAGGCCTTTTGTATTTAGGGAGCCTGATAGATTTTACTTTAACAAGAATTAATAGCTGGGACCATTCAGTAATGAAGACAACTGCTTAGGGAAATAGCTTCTTGACTTTGATTTCTCCATAGTCCCCAATGTCCCACGGTTCTAAGTACTTCGCCTATATATTTTAGCAATTCTGGGTTTGTGATTTTTCTTACAATAGATACGTACTTTTAAGGCGGTAATGCATTCATGAGCATGGCCAATTATAAACTGATGATGCAGTTCACTGCTCTTGAGGGCAGGCAGTTCAGGCCTTTCTGAATTTGGCCTGCATGACCCTAGAGGGCTGGTTCTGTCTGTTTTCCCTCATCTGGTCCTCATCTCCTTCTCCCTCAGGCTATAACAGTGTTCCTGAAGGTAGGGATCTGTGGGAGTAATTTTAGAGTAGACAGAGGTGGCCTTTTAAAACATATTTCATTCACAGTAGCATATGATGGATATCATTATACACAAATCATTGTATTAATCAGTCTTTGCTGGGTATGCCACAGTAACAAGCAGTCCCCTGAACCATATGGCTTACCCCACATCCATTCAGATACAAGTTGGTGGCTATGGGCTGGCAAGGATCCTGCTCCGTGTGTCTTCTCATTCTGGTACTGGGGCTGACAGAGCCCTGGCTGCAGCATCCTATGCTGAACAGTGTTGGGAAAGAATAAGGAGACCTGGAAGAAATAATCAATGGCTCCTGTGGCTTCTGGACAAAGGCCACAGCCCAGTCGGGAGCAGGGAGGCAGGAGGCCCTGCTCACATGGCAGTGGGTGAGGACAGTCATACTCTTCAGGGAAGTAGGGCACATATTTGGGAACAGTGGATGAATGCATTGGAGGCAGTTATTTCAAGTTTAGACAGTGAGTTTCAGAGGTAAAATACTAAGTCATTATTAGTTGGGCTGTGTGACTTTGGGGAGTGAGATATGGCTTCCTCGTCTGGGAAACCTTGGCTTTTTCTTCTGTCTTCTTTTATCATCAGCCCATCAGGGCTTGGTCCTTGTGTTGGCTAGTCTCGTGGCCCATGTGATACATGCCTGGGAGAAGCAGTTTTAAAGGAGGAGGGTTTATTTTATGGTTTCCATGGATGGCTAACTCTATCACTGTGGCCTGAGGTATGGCAGAACATCATGGGGGCAGGTTTATGGAAGTTATTCACCCACAGTGGTCAGGAAGCAAAGAGAAAGACAGGGGAGTGCAAGAGAAAAAAAAATGATACCATTCAAAGACATGTCTCCAGGGACCTGCATCGTCAGCGAGGGCCAAGCCTTCAACACATGAGGCAACACGTGTGGAGACATTTCATGTTAAACCATGACGGTCCTCCAGGGTTGGTAGGTACTCATAGCCTGAGCAATCGACAGGTGTTCCACTGTCGTGGGAATAGCAGTGGCTGGCTGTTAAAGGTTCATGTTGACCAAACTTGAGTCCTTCATGTTTGGGTCCATTTTGTCATTCCAGACTCTGAGAAAGTGGCTTCTTTTCTCTGGGATTCCATCTCCCGAGCTGCACATGAAGCTTTTGCACCTGGTGGTCTCTTTGTTGCTGTGTCTACCCTTTACCCCTCAGAGCCCACACTGCAAGCTGGCACCTTACAGGGGCGGGGTCATAGGTACCTGGGCATGCTGCCTCAGCACTGGTGGGACTGAGGTACCTAGGTGTGAGTCTGCCTTCATTTCCTTAAAGAATTGAATGGGTGAAATTTGTTGCTGGACAGAACAGGGCCTTGGTAGACCCCCTTTTAAATCTTTGTTAAATCAAAACTAGACATAAACCTTTTCTTTCCTGAATTATGAAAGTACCAACCATGTTCATTACTTTTAAAAGTTGGGAAGTACATTAAAGCATAGGAAAAAATAGCTGTCACTCATAATCTCATTTCTCAGAGAAACAATATTTTATAGAATATCATTTTTAACATATTTTACAGGATATTTACATGTTTCTACCTAATTGTCCATACTGGGTTTATTTTTGGCATGTGTATGTGTGTGTGGTGTCCATATGTGTGTGGGTGAATATGTATGTGCATACATGTGGAGATTAGAGGTTTACTTTAGCTGTCTTCCTCAGTCACTTTCCGCTTTGTTTCCTGAGACAACATCTCCCACTGAACTAGAACTCACCAATTTGGCTAGATTAGCTGGCCAACAAGTCCTAGGGATCTTTCTGTCTTCACTTCCCTAGTGCTGGAATTATAAGCATATGCCACCACGCCCAGCTTTTGTGTGGGTTCTGGGGATTTGAACACATGTTCTCATGCGTGCATAGCAGGCATTTTGCCGACTGAGCCATTTCCCCAGCATCATTCTGGGTAATTTTAAATCACATTTACTGAGATACAATTTATATCCTTTTTTGAGGAAAGGTCTCACTCTATCCAGGCTGACCTGGAACTCAATCTATAGCCCCAGGATGACCTCAAACAGCAATCCTCCCTCCTGAGCCTTGTGACTGCTAAAATTAAAGGTGTGAGCCTAGTCCAAAATCCACTTTTTTTTGTTTTTGTTTTTGTTTTTGTTGTTGTTTTTCAAGGTAGGGTCTCACTCTAGCCCAGGCTGACCTGGAATTCACTCTGTATTCTCAGTGTGGCCTTGAACTCATGGCGATCCTCCTACCTCTGCCTCCTGAGTGCTGGGATTAAAGGCGTGTGCCACCATGCCCAGCTCAAAATCCACTATTTTTATGAGCACAGTTCAGTAGATTTTAACAAAGATCAAAGTTACATGACAAAAACTTCCAGAAGCAAGATTCATTACCCCAGAATTTCACTCACACCCACTTCCTAGCATCCTCTTCCTCCATGGACAGTCTCTGGTCATCTCTGGCCTGTTCTGTATCACTTAAAGGGAATCATGCTATACACAGCTTCATGTGTCACCCAGCATGACATGTTGCATGGGTTGGTGGCTTGATACTCTTTATGGCTAAGTATGTGCAGTCTGTCTTGAGACCAGGTCATGTGTCCTGCTCCTTGTCATTGTGCCTTGTCTTCACTTCTAGAAGCAACACAGTTGATCCTTGAACAATACTGGTTTGGGGTTCAAACTTCACCAGTCCACTTATATGTAGAATTTTTTTGAGACATGTGGCAATTAAAAAAAAAAAGCCCTTCAGATTCGCTTCATAGCCTGTAGAACTAAGGAAAAAATAACCAGTTGGGGATGTCATGAATGCATGAAATATATGTAGGTCATTTATTTGATCACTGCCTACCATAAAATCTACACATTTCTATTATCAAAAGTCACAGTTTCTCAAGATGTATGCACCCAGACACTTACAGATGGTTCGTGACACCATTCATAGTCAAGGGAAATGTAAACAAACATAAGGGCACCACATCATATCATAACTGCATAAAATTAACCACAGTGTCTACTGTACTACTGTAGTAATTTCCTAGCCACCTGCTACTTTCTGGGCAGTCAAGTTATATAGGGATTTGCAACCTTGTGGGAGGCCAACACCTGTACTTGAGTGAGCGTGCCTTGAGATGAATATATAGATAAGCCTTTGTCTAATCATTTTGCTGTATAATGATATGTTGTCCCTCTCGGTGGTTGGCTTTGTTCACACTAATGCATATATGGAAGAAGTCTATTTGGGGTTTCCCCCTAAAGCCTTGGTAGCTGGCAATTATTATCTGGAAGTCTTGCCTATTTGAGAGGTAGGACCTACCCTCCTGTTAGTTTCTGTTTCCCAGACAACAAGTGAGGCTGCGCACCAATCCTTGCCCTCGTGGGCCTGGCCTCTTTCTCCTGCAGCCTTGGCCCTGTGTAATGGCAGGGCGGGCAGGGGCCTCCTTATGTGCACGTCCCCTCCTGTCACTACGACCTTTCGCTGGTTTGCATGTTGTCTTTGGCTGTGAGGGTCCTTTCTGCTTTGTGCCTGTGTTGTCCAGTTTCAGGAAAGCCTGATCCCAAATGTCTCCTAGCATGCTCTGGTGGCTTCATTGTTTTTTCATATTTAAATCTAAAATCCACCTATAATAGTGTCCTATAATGAGATAAGAATCTGTTTTCCCAAATCATTCATCATCAACATACTTATGACATCATCTCTCTCTTTTTTAACCAACTCATTTGAAAAGCAATCTGAAATAATTCTTTTGACCTCTGGGAATATGCTTTGTGACTCGTGTTCTGTTCTGATGGCTTGAGTGCATGCCCCAGTGGGAGGATGAGACTTTCAGCTATAAATGTGTGTTTTTATTTCCTTTATTATGTTCTTTATAATTTTTTTCAAAATGTTCCCAGTAATTGTGACCCAATTTTTTTTCACCCAGTTTAACTTTAAAATTATTTGACATTCTAAGGAACATACTTAACTGAAAACGTTGAAGTTAAAAATTGATATGGGGAGAATGGTCATCTTTAAAACATGTGACACTTCATTCCAGAAGTGAATCTCCACATATTCATTTGTCTTTTCAGTTTATTTAGTATTTTCTTTATTTTTGGTCTCTGTCTAGGTTTTAAGTTTTTAGTTATTGCTTTCCCCATTATGTTTTAACTGGGGATTAAATATTGTCGATTTTGAATACTGGCTTTGTAACTGGCCACCTCTCTTTTTGCTAGTTATTTTTAGCAGCTCCCAAGTGCATTTACTTAGAGTTCTCAGTGAACTACAGTATCCTCAGCAAACGTGCAACATTTTGTCTGTGATGACTTTCACGGCCCTTCTCTTGTTCTTGCTTTATATTGTTGGTTGGACTGTCCAAAGCAGCAAGTGAGAGAGTGAGGCCTACCTCCTCCCTTCCCCAGCCCCTGGCCTCAGTGGGCTGTTTCCAGAGGCCATTTCAAGTCTGACACAGATCTGTATGTGGGGCACAGTTACATCGCATTAAAGGAACAATTCTTCTATTTCATGGGAGGTTTTCTTCAAATTCAGGCACTAATTTGAATTTCATATAAAAAAAGTCAGCATCTATTAATACAATTTTGAGGATTTTTTTCTCATTTGACTTATCGAGACAAATCGCTTTGTTTCAGTAATTTAGCATGTAGGAAGCTATTGTTACATTTGCTTTAGTATGATGCATTATTCTTTAAATGAAATGTTCAATTTGAACTGCTGTTGTTTAAGTTAGGATTTTAGCATTTCTGGAAATGATTTGGGCTTAATGCTTATCAAAATACTATTTTTGAGTGATTTAAAAATCAGAGTTGTTTCTTTCAAGTGTGAGAATATTTCTAAAATATTGTAATACCTGTTTCTCATGGGGTTTGGGAATGAAGAATCATTTTCCTATAAGGCTCTGAACAGTCCTGGAAGTATTTGGGGACCTGGAGGGTTTTCAAGGGAGGGACACCAATTTCAATTTCTTTCACAATGATTGAATTGTTTTCAGGCTACTTCTCCTTATTCAGTTTGTCATCTATATATCCTTTTTTGTTGGTGGCGGGATCTCTCTCCATAGTCCAGGTTGGCCTCAAACTCCCATCCTTAAACATTAAGGATTACAGGCATGTGCCACCTCACTGGGCTCTAGCCGTTGTTATTTGTTTTTATTATTAAGCATATACTTTGTATAGATACATCATGTGTTGGTACCATCTTTTCCCTCCTCCCTGCCCCCATTCCACAGAGGGCCCTCCTCAGTGGGGTGCTGGTATTCCCCATGGGGTTGTGGGTTATGCGTTGTGGGAGCAGCAGTCAGTTATTAAGGGGAGGCAGTGCCTCTGGGCATGACATCCCAAACTGTGGCTCTTACAATCTTCCCCCTCTTTTGCAAAATCCCTGAGCCTTGGTGGGTGTGTTTTAAGCCTACTTGAGTGATGAGCTCTTAGGAGTCTCCAGATTTCTTCTTTGGTAGGTGTTGATTATCCTCAGCATCTGTCTCCTTCACGCTGGTGCTGATTATCAGGCTCACCATTGAAGCAGCACTCTTGCTCATCTCCCTACTTCCTCTGTGGTTTCATCTGGATCTTGGCTGAGATGTGAGGGGTGGTTTATCTCCTTGAGTTTTGCTGCCTTCTGAAAAAGGAAAACAGATTCTCCAAAGGAAAGTGAAGTCAGGATAGGTTAAATTAGATAAGCGTTATTAATTTAGGAAGAGTTTGATGGATGTAGCCCATCTTTTAGCCAAAGACTAGTGGAAGCTTGACTTTGGAGAGCATAGTTTTTGTCTCCATCAGATTCTGACCTGGTTCCCAATTCCAGATATGGGTTCCTTTCCACTGAGAGAATCTCTTAGCCAGTCAGAAAGCCATTGGTTACTAACCAAAACTGTGTGCCACCATTGCTTTGGTGTGTGCTTCTTGTCAGACTGGTTGCTTCTGAGTAATTTAGACCCCTGCTTGCTCACACCGTTGTTGGCCACTTTCCCCCAGTAGCTCATGTATTTGATGATGGGTTTTGCTTATGTTTCAAAGCACAGGTGGCATGACTGGTGTGTGTCAGTGCCATGCAGTATTACTTGGCCTGACTAGGTTTGTCCCTATGCCCAGTCCGTGGTGACTTTTTCCTTGCATTAAGATAGCATTGCCCTTTTGGTTCCAGTTGGTGTTTGTGACCTTGGGTTCAATGATATTCTAGCCCAGGGACACCCTTGGCAGGGACCCAGCCCACTAAGCTCTATACATGACGCTTCTTCCCAAGGTTCTGCCCACCTGACCTGACCTTCACTTGGGTTGCCTCTGGGCCCCAGGGAGCCTTCTATTGCTTGCTCACATCCTCCTGGTCTCCATCCAACCTGAGCCATGTCCTACTTTTCCTAAATAGTGTCCATAGTGACTTTCTCTTGACCACTCCTCTGAGTCTCCTCTGCCTCCACATCGTAGGCAGAGCCACCCAGATACACCTCAGCTGCCCATGCCAGCTGTTCCCAAGTAGTGGACAGAGCCCAGTAACAGAGCCCAAGCCCCAGCAGGACTGAGCATGTGCTGAGTGGATGATCTTGTGTGGTCTTCCTTTGTCCTGTGGCCATCCTGATGCTGAACAGTTCCATTCCTGAAGGTCATCATAAATACCGCCTGGCTCACGTCTCCCAGAACATCACTCTCTGTGTGTGTTCATTTTAAAGCACCCCTGCCGTGACACAGCAGAGACATACAAGGTGTCTGTTGAGAGGAGCCCCTGGGCCCACCTCAGGGCCAGGCCTGGTCCACTAGGCCCAAAGCCTGGCAGAGAGCCTGGGCTGTGAGCAGGTGCCCACAGGGCCTGGCGGTCTGATGTTAGCTGCCCCTATAAACACTCAGGCTGTGGGCCCCACTCAGGTGGGCCTCACAGCCTGCTGAGCTGGGTCATCAGGGAGGGCTCACTGGTCACTAGCTGAAGGCATCCTGTCTGTCCGTCCACAGAGCACCCTGGCAGGTGGAGGTGGCACAGACGTGACAGGCCATTCTTTCAGGTGGGCATCAGTGGGCCCAGCTGCCCTGGCTGCTTGTCAGTGATGTGATTCAGGGTGGGGGAGGAAAGTGACGAGGCCCCAGCACCTCCTTGCTGAAGCTCATTTTCAAAGAAGGGCAGAGTCGTCTGTCAGGACTCAGCCTAACGAGAGCCTGTGACCTGGGCAGATATAGCCACTCACTCCCTCTGCTGCCACAGGCCTGAGCGCAGTCAGTGCTCATAGGAGATGTGTCACGGCCTACAGTGAACCACAGGCCTTTGTCCTTTTTAACTGACCTTTCCATAGAAATGCAGGTGACTTATGTCTGGTTTTAGGAATAATAGTCTTGATTCAGAGCAGTTAAGTGACTTTACCAAGGTCACACAAGAAGTCAAGGCAGTGCCCATCCAGCCATGCCTTCATTGCACCTCCTACAGAATCCCTTCATAGCTTTCCTCACCGTGCTGCTGTTAGTTGAAGTGTCGGGTGCTTGGCTGTGTGTTCCACGGAGCACATGCCTGGCTTGCATCGCCATGCTCCCAGTGCGTGATGCGCAGCGCCCACGTGGGCAGCAAGTACTCTGCAGTTGAGTTCAGTGGCTGTCCAGCAATTGCTGTCCCTGGGAGTGCTGGACACACTCTGCTAGCTCCCGTGGGGCAGGCTTTCTGATGCTGCTGCTCTGAGACCTGCGTACTGCTCCCAGTGCAGCCTAAGAAGCCATCCTGCAAGGGGTGTCCAGATGGCAGCCTCAGCCACAGAGCCAGCGCCAACATGTCTGATGTCAGCCTGCAGCTTATTTGCCATGTCCCCACAGCAAGGGCGGGGCTCCCTCCCTGCTTGCCCAGCTCCTTCCCCCGTGTGAGGGAGCCCTGAGAGGGATTGTATCTCCATAAAATACAGGAAACCCCCCTTAAAGCTTGCAAACCCCAAATTCGGGTCCTTGTCCAATCATCAAATGTGGACATAGAGAAAGGTACGTTATGAGAATTTATTAAGGATAGAGTTAAAAACAAGAGAGAAGGAAAAAGCAGGAAAGATTTGCCCACCCACAAGGACTAAACCTGCAACACTGGAGAAGTTGGTGCTGTTGCTGAAGAGGATTAGGAGGCTGGTGTTTACAGCCATCATGGATGGCACTGAGTCTGAGTTCGAGTCTTGCCAGGGCAAGTTTCTTTCCTATTCTGAAATGAATAAAACTACTGGCAGCCATGTGTACCTGTTTCAGGTGTCAGCCTGCCCTGCGAGCTGCACCCCTACATCTGTGTTGCATGGCAACCTTAAGAGGAGGGGCACATCCTCACTCCCAGTGTGCAGGCTCATACCAGAGAGCTTGGCTAAGTCCCCATCCCCACAGTCCGTCCCCACAGCGGCCAGTTCTCTAAGCTGGCCCAGTGTCTACTCCTAACTGTGCTTCATGGCCTATGCATAGTAGTGGCTCAGAGAGCACCTGCCTTTTGCTCCAGGCTGGAGTCAGAAAGGCAGACAGAGAAAATGGCACCCAGGATTCCAAGCATGTTCCGCAGTCTCAGGAATACACTATATGTTCTGACCAGCCCCAAAGTGGAGACGTGGAAGCAGGGCATCTGGCCCCTGTGGCCCTCCCTTCTTCCTTCCAGGTGGCAGGGCCCTGTGGTGAGAGCCCTCTCTCCTATGCCCTGTGCTAAGGTTTCTTCAAGCCAAGGTAGGGGGAAGAGCGGGGGGAGGGGAGGGCAACGTGGCAGGTTGGGTCCCCAGCCCAGCCCTTCCAACCAACCTGGGAGCAGGAGCCAGGGCTTCCCAAGGACAGGCTCCCTTAGGTGTAGACACCCTGTGGAGGCAGGAGAGATGCCTTGAAGAGCCTGAGTGGAGATCGAGCAGGGAAGCCTGCCCAGAGCCAGACCAGGGGGTGCACTTCCAGGTGGAGGAGGTCAGGGACACAGTGGAGGGAAGGATCCAAGGGGCTGTGGCGGGGCCTGATGACTGGGTGAGCTTAGCAGTGCATTCAAGCCCAGGGGAGCAGCTGGTGCCACCCAAGCACCTGCCACCAGTTGTGGGATCTCCACTCTGCTGAGGCAGGGGAGCCCCATGACTGACAGCAGCACCTGCCTCCACGTCCTCCCACAAGCAAGAGGAACAGGTCAGGAGCCCAGAAATCAATTTGGGAAGGGATTCTTACCTTCTGATACAGCGGTAAAGATGCCCGGAACTTAGCCTTAGGTAACAGATAAGCAACAGAAAGCCAGGTGGGATATGAAGACCAGATGAGGTCAGCTGTGAGACTCCACCCAGCTCTGTGCCCAGACCCTGGGGAAACTCCATGGGTGGATTGAGGACATGCAAAATACAGTGGCCTGGTGGTTGTGAACCTTACACTGCATTCCTTGCTCTCTCTTACTGGTTATGTAAAAGTTGTATAGTATTATAAATCCATTCACGTAGCCCCCAGATCCTTGGAAGGCAGAGGGTCTTTGTGTCACAGCCTGCTCACAAGTGTGACTGGACAGTAAGCAGCCCATGTACCTTCTTGCTTACCTACAAAGGAGAAAAGGAAAATGTTAGGAGTGCCAAGTGCCTTTACCTCATGCATGTGCAAACATGCAGGCACACATATGGCCTGATGCATACACATATGTGCACACATAGACAGGCGTGTACACACATGTGCAGGCATATATACATGCAGGTGCACAGACATGCACACACGTGCAAGTACCTACGTACATATGCAGGTACACACAATTTCCCCATTAAAAAATGGACTTGGCACTGTTCCTGTGTTCTGGTGTAGGCCATAATCCAGGGACCCTGTTGCCAGCAGGTCACTGCTGGATTCTGAGACATAAAAAGCAAAGAAGGCACAGTGCTGCCCTGGGGACACTCTCCCTGCCTTGGCTTGAGCCAGGGCTGGCAGCACTTGGCTCCAGGTGCGCAGCAGAGCCCTGGCAGCTCACTGGGGGAGTAGACAAATGTTTTCTGTCAGAGTGCTGATGCCAGAAGTAAAGGAACTGTGAAGTGCTTAGCAGCTTTGCAGCCGTCCTCTTACAGCCATTTCTGTAACGTGCAGTCTAGGCCTTTCATGGGACAAGTGACTTGTTCACAGAGGCTCAGGACAGTGGCCATGGGACAGTGGAGTTTCATTTTATTTTCATTTATTTGATTTTTATTTTAAAAGTGTGAGACTCAAGTCCCATCTCCACTCCAGACAAGCCACTGGTCCCTGTATATCAGCTCATCTCTGTCAGTTGGGATAGAAGTGCCCCCGACCAAGCTGTGACCAGTTGACCCACTGGGAGTGTTTTACTGGCTATGACATGCACGAGAATACACTCCATTTTCTGTCAGTCCAGCAGGTTTGGTTGAGCCTCTGTTTTCCCCATCTCTGAGCTATGCCATCTACCAAAACCTCAGGAGGGTGTCGCCCATGAGCACCCAGGCCTTTTTCAGTGTGTCAGTCATGGCCGTAAGCACCAGCTGTTCCCTTGGGCTTGAATGCACTGATGTTAGGTCTGTGGGGGCTGGGGAAGCTGGGGGGCTGCAGTGAAGCAGACCCCAGGGGTCTGGTGGCGGTGTGCCATTGTCACCCTTGCTTTCTCTCACTCCTCAAATTGGGAGTTTTATTTTAAATCTTGAGGTAGGAAATTTCATGGACGGTCACCCTCCTGTCCCTAGACTGTGGAGGAGCCCATCAGCTCCTTTCTGCAAGGAGCAGGTGTTGCTCACACATTCCTAGCTTCCACTTGCTGCCAGGCTCCACCCAGGCCCCTGTCATACATGCACATGGACACCTGCATCCACACACTCATGTGCACATGCTACATGCTCATGGCTCTGCCCGGTGCATTGTCCCATGCTGTCCAACTACCTTCCAAGCCCAGGTGAAGCTCTCAAGCTGGTGGGACAGAGGACAGCAGGGAGAGAGAAAAGCACCCGGGGCGGTCAGGAAGACCCAGCAAGGGCAGGGATAAGAGGGCTGCGAGCTGCTCTCAGAGCCGCCTTCGTACCCACAGCGCCTCCCTGGGTCCCTTCAGCAGCGTCCAGCCAGCTTTCCAGACTGCTTTCATTTTCAACTTCAAAGATCACTCTCGAAATAAAGCTTTTCCGGTGAGAGTCTAAAGGTTTTACCCACATGTGGAAAACGGATTGAGCTGTTCAGCGTTTGCTCTGCCCTGCAGATGCCTGTGGTGACTGCAAAGGCCCCACTGTGCACTCGCTGCTCGCTCCTGTGCCCCTAGGCTGCATCTGGCCCTCACCTCCCCTTACCTCCACCCTGTGCAGATTGCTGCTCAGCTTGAGGTTAGTGGGGCAAAAGAGACTTTATTAAGCTGAAAGGAACCCTTTCTGTCTAGGTGCTGTTTAAAGCTCTTCAGCCACACTCCACCCTTCCTCTGAACTTGTCTCAGAGTGGGTCACCACAGCGGCCCCTGCAAATGAAGGGAGGGCTGATCAAAGGGTATTACCATTAAGATAAATCAGGATAAACCAGGTGTGGTGACTCGTGCCTGTAATTCCAACCACTCAGGAGGCTGAGACAGGAAGATTGCTGTGAGTGCAGTGACAGCCTTCACTGCAAAGTAAAGCCCTGCTCCAAAGAAAAAACAGAGCAAGGGTAAGTTGAACGTGGGAAGTGGGCTTTGTCTTTAGCCTCCCGCATGTCCTTAGTCCCACACAGAGTAGCTAAATAGCAGCAGAGGAGTGACTTTTGTTTTTTCTTTTTTGGTTTTTCGAGGTAGGGTCTCCCTCTAGCCCAGGCTGACCTGGAATTCACTATGTAATCTCAAGGTGGCCTCCAAATCACAATGATCCCCCTACCTTGGCCTCCTGGGTACTGGGATTTAAAGGTACATGCCACCATGCCTGGAGAGGAAGTGACTTTTTGAGCCCCAAAAGTTCCCTGTTGTAACCTTGTTGTCCTCTGAAACTACGGCAATCAAGTCTGGCACATCCTCATGAAGACCACTCCTAGTGCAGGAGTTGTACCCTCCAAGTCCCAAGATGTCCCCAGATCTCCACGTGTGAAAATGGCTCTTTAGCACATTTCTGCACAGGATGCAGCAAGTTAAACACAGAGCACTATGGTGGACTTTTACAATAAGTGAGTCAATAAGTAAAAACTGAAAACTGAGGCAATTTCACTAAAATAAATTCCCTATATATTACATCATGGCTATTAATAATGTTAAGAGTGAGATTTCTTCATATTAAAATGAGGGTTTTTTTTACAAACAAGCTGTCAATATACTTAGCTGGGGTCCTTCCATAAGCCCCTCCTGCTCATCACCGGATGGTCCTGGTACTGGAGTAAGCCTGGCTGGGTCCATGTGACAGTTGGGAAACCTAGAAGGGAAAGGCCCAGTTGTTCTTTAGCCACTATGAGCTTGAGCTTGGAAGGCGGAGGTCAAGCACATCGCCACCAACACTGTCCTGAGTGAGGTCTCCCCCACCACCACCCCACCCCACCCCACTGCTCCTCACTTTAATCTCAGTTTGTAGAAATAAAGGGCAGGTAGGCAGGCACAGACTTCTGAAAGTTCTAGAACCACCTTCCTCTCAGAACTGTTTGTATGTGGCCAGATTTCTGCCACACTGTCTCTAAGCATGCTGTATTTTCTGTGGTCCCATCACACTGCAAGTGTACCTAGCTCCTGTCCCTCACAGACACTCCCTCTGTCCAGGACCAGCAGTTTCCATGGTAAGAGCCCTGGCACCCATACTCGCAAAGCCCCTTTCTTTGCATGCCGCACAGGTTTGTTCCTCATTAATCAAGGTCTAACACTCCTGAGTCCACATTCCAGTCTGCCCCCACCCCAGGCCCCTTTCATCACTCCGCCTAGCTGAGCCCCTGCTTATTCTGAGGCACTTGAGATTTCCCCACCTCACCACCAGCACTAATAGTTGGCCCTTTGGCTGGATCAAGTTTTATAAGTAAGGAAACAAAGCAGACTGGGAGAGAGCTATTGCTTTTGCAGGAAAAGAGTGGGGGAGTCTCACAGCTGGACTGAAATTCTGCAGCTTAGTGTCAGAAGGGCTTACTCTCTGGCTGGCCAGTCACCCCATATAGGCACCTCTCCCATGTAACTTTGCAGAATGACAAATTGGTTCATGTATCACCTTCCAGATTGCTATTGACAGAACATCCTGCCATGAATGTTATAATCTCAGATACCAGACAGAGCCGTGCTGGAGGCATAAGGACACCACCTCTATACTTCTGCCCGCTCTGTATTTTGCCATGCCTCGTGACTGAGACTTCATGGAACTGTGGAGCAACTCCCTCTAGAGTCTCTTTACTAGATGAAAAGGTATGCACATGGCACCCCTGTCTCCTGCCATGCAGGGTTTTACAGGCAGAGCATTTAAAGCCACCTGTGTTTTTACCACCATAGACCCAAATGAAATCACAGTTTGGTGCTTGTCCAACAGCCTGGATGGAGTCAAGCTAAGAGGCCCAGTCAGACCCACTTTCACCAAAACTCCCACAGTAAGGACAAGCAAAACCCATGTTGCTTTCAAATCGTGTCTTTCAAAAGACAGTGGAGAGACATTTTACAGTATATACCAAGCAGAAAGCTAGTGACCCTTTTCTTCATATCCCTGAGTCTGAGAGCCCCCAACCAGCAGCCCTGTGTGTACCCTCGCCCAGACACAGGCCTTGACTTTGGGCTCTGGAGTTTCTGCCAAGCCTGGGCTGAGAGAATTTTCCACCAATCTAATTAACAGTTATGTAACAGTCAGGAGACCCATATTCAACACCCAGATCTGTTTCTGCCCACTGATTGTGCCAAGCAAGCCAGCAGACCTCTCTGTGCCCCGTGTCGTCATGGCAGAGCTGGGATGGTGTTGGCCTCACTGAGATCCAGGGCAGAGGCAAGGACCAGTGGGAACCCTGCTGGGTCTGAATTCCCATTAGAGCACTACAAGGCACCAGGGGAATACATGCGGCTCCCATGATTTCTGCGTGCCTCAGAAACTTCCTGTGTTCCCTGAGCTGCTGCACACTGGCTTCTGACTTGGGCCCCCTGCAGGATATCTTTCTTTACATTTAAAAATGTTTTTGATGTGTGTATATGTGTGTGTGCATTGACATGCATGCCATGGTGCACATGTGGAGGGCAGAGGAGGTGTCTAGGCACCAACTTCGTGGAAACGGTCTTTTGCCCATGCAGAACCGCTAGAAGGCACAGTAACATCAGACTCACTGTCTACAAGCTGCAACTTCTCGTGGCTCCACCTCTCACTGTTACAAACTCCTTGAGATCAGCTGCATGCATGACTTGACCCCTGCTCTACATGGGCATTGGTGAGTCAGCCCGGACCAGCAGGCTTTGCACCTTTAACAGCCTTTTCCTTGATCCGCATTACATCACCCTCTCCTGGAGCTTTAAAGAAAGTGAGTCAGGCAGCTGCCTGCTCTGGGCCTCTTTATCAAATGAACATGAGCTTTAAAACAAGTGAGGGTTTTGGTTTTGTGTATGGGTATGCAGAGTATGAATGGTGTGATGTGTGATGGGATGTGTGTGACGTATGCACGTGCACATAGATGTGCACACCCTGTGAGCATGCATGCAGAGGCCTGAGAAGAATGTCTGGTATACTCGGTTCATTTTCCCATCCATTCATTTCCTGAAGGCAAGGTCTCTTACTCAACCCAGACCTGCTGTTTTTGCGTTTTGTGGGGATCAGCAAGCTCCAGTGATTCTCCAGACACTCCCCCAAGGACTGGAGTTACAGACTTGTCTGGCCGTGCCCAGCTTTTTACATGGGTGCTGAGGAATCAAATTTTGGTAGTCTCAGACCCTCCTACTTGCACAGCAAGCACTATTAGCCACTGAGCCTTCTCCCCAGTCCCAAGAATGTGTTTTTTCAAGCTTCTGTGTTTCCCTGGAGCCTTTTGTGTCTCCCATCAGACCCTGTTTTCCTGACACTTACTCAGATGCCTGGCTGGCATATGTCCTCCCTGGCTGATGCCCGCTCTGGAAGTCTCGTGGTAGGGACCTGCCTGTGTTGATCCGTGTAAGCTGGGAAGTTGTGTGGAAATGTGTCCATCCACACTTGGTTCTGACTGAAGGGCCCCTTTCAAAACTTCAGGGCAGATTTTCAACGGACTGGAAGTGATTACTCACAGAAGCACAGAAGGATTTAAGGAGGAAACTCAAGAATCCAGTACAAGTTAGAAATATTACGCTCCTTAGCTTCAAAATATGAAGATATCACTCTGAATTAGGTGTGTGGGGGGAACCTCTGTCTAAATTTCAGAAAAGTCTTTCACAGGGTGTCTGCTTTTATTATCATTTCTTTCCTACCATGAAAAGTAAAAGCCAGAGAAATCCCAAGAGTTCAGAAAAGCCACTGCAGAAGTGCAGAATTTGGCCCTTTCTGGGGTCTTTTCATCCTGTAAATTTCAGAGGCTCCATCCTCAAAAGGTCTGGACCCCAGAGAACCCAGGGCTGGCTACAAAACAAAAGATAGATAAGCAATTAGTTTTGGCTATACTGAGGTACCAGTATTTCTAAATACCTTTCCTGGTGTGTGATGTACTCTACTTCCAAGAGGCATCAAGAACCTGGCCTCCCACCACCAGGAAGAGGCTGATCTGCATCCCATGAGAAGGGCCTAGTGCAGTGACTTGCACAAAGACTGGGGATTCACCTGCATCCACTGTGACCCATCCTGACACGTATCAGAGTCCACACATGGTGAGGTCTCTACGGGCCAGCACCTGGGACCCCAGTGCAGGCCCTTGCTGGCCCATCCCAGCAGTGCTGCCCAGATGGGCTGGGCCTGTGGTCCCACAGCCTGAATCTAGGTTCAGGGCAGAAGGATTGCATTTTTAATGAGCATCCCAGGTGTTACATAGTCTGACATATCTGCAAGTTTGAGAAGTGGGGCTTTGTTCTTCTGGAACTCGAGGCCAGCTTTGAGAGACCCCATTTTTAAATTGCTAGTCAAAACCAGGTTTAACTAGGCCCACGACTGGGTGCCCTCATCTGGCAGGTCACCTCGCATCCCCTGTGGAGGGGTCAGCTGCTTATTTTCCACAGACTGGCTTTCTGAAGAGGCAGGCCTTGCTGTGAAGTATTTTCTCCTGCAATGGAACTGTCTGCCTTAAACTTTCAGTTCGGGGCTCCCATGTGAAACTGCTTTTCCCAGCTGATGGCGCTGTAGTCTCACTTAACTTGGGGGTGCCTGCCTGTCTCTCCGATCCATGAAGGACCCTCCCAGATGGCTTTGTTGCACACCCACAGCCTGTAAACCTGACACCCAGTGCTCCGGTGTGTTGTGGGTCCTCTCTACCTCCCGTGGATGAATAAGGTTATGCTTGCACACAGGGACAGTGCTCACCACACGAGGCAGCTTTGCTGTGCCCACGCTGGCTGTCCTCAGAAAGTCATGGACACTCAGCTTCTCCATGTGCAGGAGGAAGGCACCCCACCATCAGCCTCCTATTTAGCATGTACCCTCAGGTTCTAACAGCCCACGAATTTGCCCCTGTGCCCTCTCTGCACAAACCCTCTGCTCCAGCTGCACTCCACTATATAATGCCATCTGAACCCACTGCTGTTGTAGGGAAAGTAGAGCCAAAGGAGCAGCTTGGGACATGGCCAGGGCCAGGGCCAGGAGGATGGGTGCCCAGCAAGGGTTGGGAGCCAGAGAGCTATGTGGGTGGAACAAAGAGGCCTGGCAGAGTGGCATATGGAGAGAATAAAGCCCCGCCCACTCTGGGTTCCACTCAGACACTGCCTCTGCCAGTCATGTGTCCCTGGCAGATTCCTTCTCAGCTCTTGTCCTGAGTATGCTCTGTAAAATGGGAATAAGTACTATCATGTAATAATAATGGGTATGTACCTACATACATGCCTCATGGGCCTGCCTTAAGGAGTAAATCAGTCACTACATAGGAAGCCCCTAGCTGTGGGCTAGCACAGGCAAGCCACCACCTCTATCAACACCTTCTTGTGAAGGGTAGACTGGTCCCTATTGCTCCCTGGCTCCTATAGTGGACATCCACGTGGCGGTGAGCAGAAGCAGAGACAGGAAGTTAGTGAGACAAACCAAATATAAGGCTTCTTCATCCAGTAGGCCAGGAGAAGCCCCTGCCTCCTGTTCCCTCGTCCATCACTGTGTGGAGCCCCTCAGCTGTCCGTGAAGCCGTGCAGTGGGTGCGGGAGGCCCCATGGGGGTCACCAGCCACTTCTTTTGGCCTCAGGTCATACTGCTGGGGATCCATTTGCATAGGTGCTCAAGTTTGTAGTTTAAACACCAGAGAACAGTTTTCAGTATGTAAGAGAAAAGCTAGACAGGAAGTCTCTCTCCAGCTAATGTGCTGAGAACCATGTGGAAATATTATTTTATCATCAGCCCAGCATGGGTGTCTCGACACTTGAAAGAGACTAAGAGAACATCTTTTTTCCTAACCCAGCGTTTTTTAGCTCCTAATATCATTTCACATTTAAAGGTGACAGCAATATCTTTAACGTTTTTCTATTGGATTAATAACGTTTAATGTTCAAAGCAATAAAGCGAAATGTTTTCATGAGAGTGCTTTATATCACTAGTGGAAAATTCAAGTTCAGAAAGAAGAGAGGACCACACACACAAAGTAATAGATGTCAAAAGCCATAAACCCAAAAAGGGAGCCTGGGCATGAGCTCGGTGCCCAGGAGGGTAGGTGGGTACACAAGCTCTGGCACAAGTAAGGGGGTCCCACTCACGGAAGTGAGCCCACAGCCCTGGCCCACTCCCCACCATCCATCTCCACCCCGCGGTGGAATATGACAATGTTCACATTTTTCATTCCCTGACGTTACCATTAATAAAGCAATGATCCAAAAGGGGCTTTGCTGAGTCGGTTCTTTATGCGCCCATCACTCACGACGAGATAATTTCACACAGGATCGTTTTAAAATTAAATGACGATAAAAACGCTCTGCTGTTCTGTGTTCACCAGTTCATGGAAGTCTATCAAGTCATTAATGTGTCATGACAAACTGCTCGATGGATACAAGAGTAATTAATTATTTGAATAAATAACAAGTTGAACTTGGAGCTTTGAACCACAATGACACACACATCCCATTAAGGGTGTCTTGGGAACCTCTTTGGGGCACTGGTATGAAGAGTTAAAACACAGGTCGGGGCATTGGAAGTGACGAAAATCCATTTCATAAACACAGGGTGATATTTTACGGGGAGAAAGGCAGTGTCACATTCCGGTGCCCACCTGCAGTTCTGAGTCAGAAGTTCCCTGGCAGCGGCCATTTCAAGACACCACTTGATCACTGATGATTTCAGAGAACAATTATACAGATTTTCATAATCACCATTAATCTCTGCATATTTTTCAAGATAATTACAGCAATTATTATTTAGATTTCTCTTTTATATGCCCATTGTAGAAAGGAACAAGTGCTTATTATCCTGGAGAGTTCAAAGAACCTTGGATTCAAACTCTCTGTCATCTCTGTGCTCATTATTTCAACTCTCGTTGCCTCTGAAAGTTCATCAGCACCAGAAATTAGAGTAATATCGCAGGCTCTATTATTAAACCTCAAGTCTGAGCTTCGACCGCTGCTGGAGTGGCTGAATTGTTCGCCGGGGGATGGCTGTGTTTGCCCAGAATTACTGTCAGGTGGCAGGAGACGCGTGTGACAGGTAGTCAGAGACAGGAGGCAGCCTCACACCTATTTTCTCTGGAAGGTCTACAAAGTGAACTAACAACCAATATTTAGAGGATACATTTTTTGTGTGTGGCATGCCCTTTAAAGGTTAATATTAAACCTGAAGCCTGGGTAATCCGTGGCATCGTACTTCACAGACACGCCAACTCAATAGACGGCAGCACGTCCCATGACATTTCCAGATCAAAGTGTATGTCGCTTCCGTCACTGCTTCTGCCTGGAGCTGCTCTTTCATCCCCCAGCATGGCGACCCAGAGAGCTCACCCACTGGAGCATGATGAGGGGAGGGGCTGCAGCTTGTGAGGCTTTGAAACAAAGCCCCCTCGCCCTCAGAGGTGTGGCTTGTGCCACTGCAGCAGGACACAGGCTGTGTGGGTGCCGGCGCTCCTTCCCCAGTGTCCCATCCCAGCCATCAGTGGTCGGTGGCATCCACCCCAGCCAGGCACCTGAACATAGAGAGCCCAGTGTCTGAGCTGCGTGGGGGGAAATATAAGGTAGAAATAACACCTTTCTCTTCGAATTAAGTGTCATTAAGTGGCGAGCTTGCTCGAATGTACTCACAGTGTGATTCTCCGGGAAATGCAAAATGGAAGGGCCCTCTTATGTCACCGAGGCTGGTCTGGTATCCACTAGTCGATGCAGGAGGGTGAAGCCGTGTCCTCTTCGGCAGCCTCTCCTCCAGGTAGGGCCTTGTAAGGGCTTGCCCTCCAGCCCGGGGCTGGGGTGGGTGGGGAGGCTCAGCCTCCAGCCAGTCATTCCCCATATTCTCAGTGTGCCAGAGAACTTGATCCCCACTAGTCAGGGTAGAGCTCTGCCAGAATGTCCCACTTGGAATGATATTTGAACCTACAGGTAGTCTCTTCAAATCTTTAGTAAAATTTAAAAGGGAACTATTCTTTCCTAGTTTGTGCAGTTTGAAGGTCTGCTATCTTATTGGCAAAATACTAGGAAAATAAATTAGTAAGTCATAGGGGTAGAGTAAAAGGAATTGGATTGTCCCATTGTCGTGGAGTCCTAGAGAATCCCTGTTTATGAAGCAGGGCTATCTTCTGGATATAGGACTCCCTCTATGCCCTGGCAATGACAGGCCCTGTAGCTCCAAGGGAGCATGGCATGGCATGGGTAATCAGGACATTAGCCAGTGCTTGGAGCACCTGCCACTGAGTTTGATGAGCAGCTGGGGAGGTGGCCCAGAGGGGCGCTGTTCTCCTTGGCTTCAGGGATGCGCAAGTAGAAAAGCCAGAATGAGCTCTCCAGGCCAAGTCTGTGGCAGGAAGTCTGTGGCATTCAGAGTGTTCCACTCAGTAGGAAGTGGTGAGCAAGGTGGGGTGGCTAGATGCCAAGGTGTGGGCAGCTGGGTATGGGGACAGCCAGAGAGCAGTGATGGTGGGGTCTAGACTCGTGTTTAGGAAACAGTGGAGCCTCCAGGTAAAGGGATGGCATAGTCAGGCCTGCACAGCTAGGTGGCTGTGAAGGTCATCACCCTGGAGACAGCCCATGGGATGCTGCCATGACCCCCCCCCACCCCCCAGTGTCTCTTCACTCCATGGAGCCCAAGTCACTAGCACCCATCTTATTTTTTTGTTCCTGTGCTTGGTTGTATATGTATGCATATTTGTGGAGGGGGCATATGTGTTTTGGCAGGTATACAAGTGTGCATGTGGGGAGCAGAGGTCAATATCAGGTGTCTTTCTCAATCACTCTCCAGCTTATTTTTTACCTTTTTAAAACTCTTGTGTGTGAATGCATGTATAATGTGTGCATACAGTGCATGTATGCCACAGCACACATGTGGAGACCAGAGAACTTCAGTGTTGCTCCTCCCTGTCCACCTTGTCCTCTCTGTCCTCACTTGTCCCACCTTGCTCGAGGTGGGGTCTCTTGTTTACCGCTCTGTACACTAGGTTAACTGGCCCATGAGTTCTAGGGATTCTCCTCTGTACGCCTCCAATCTCACTGTGGGTGGATGAGGATTACAAACACTGGCACTGTCACATCTGGTTTTACATGGGTTCTGAGGATCCAAACCCAGGCAGTCATGCTGGCCCAACAAGCACTTTCACCCACTGAGCCAGTTTCTCCAGCCCCTCCACCTTAGTCGTTGAAATGGGATCTCTCGTGGAATCCAGAGTTCACCAATTAGGCTAGACTGGCTAACCAGCAAGCCCCATGGATTGATTCTCCTGTTTCTACAGGATTAGAAACGTCGCTGCGCCCAGGTTTTACGTGAGCGGTAGGGATCTGAACTCAGATGCTCATGCTTATATGGCAAGTACTTTACTCACTGAGCCATCTCCCCAACTCCACTTCCACCCTTCTTCTTCTTCTTCTTCTTTTTTTTTTTTTTTGTTTTGTTTTGTTTTGTTTTTGAGGTAGGGTCTCACTCTGGTCCAGGCTGACCTGGAATTCACTATGTTGTCTCAGGGTGGCCTCGAACTCGCAGTGACCCTCCTACCTCTGCCTCCCAAGTGCTGGGATTAAATGTGTGTGCCATCACGCCCGGCCACTTCCACTCTTCTTGATTAAACATTTCCTGCTCCTAGCCCTAGCTAGGGCTGATTGCTTATTGATGTCACATAGGAAGGTGTCTCTGTCACATGCTTCACTTGGAGGAAGGTAGTGGAAGAGGACCCCCAAGACCTCTGTGGGCCTGAGCTTCAGTGGGGTCGTTCTACCCCAGCACTGCAGGCTTACATGATGGTATCTGTAGGTGCCTCTTCTTCCCTGCACAGGTCCTCCCTGGTGCTGTGCCCCTGAGAAGAGGAGCTCCGCTGACCTCAGATACCTCCAGCTCAGAGGCACTTCTTCCTGCCCCTTGGTTCTAGGAGAGAAAAGGAGAAGACACCAGAGACTTGCCATTTGCTGCTTTTGAGCTGCCTTTGTAAAGGGGAGCTCAGAAATCAGCTAATTTTTGTAAATTGCATTGACTGGGATTTAAATCTGAGTTCTTAAGACAGGAGTACTTGTTTGATCTTCCAGGTGATGCCCTTGTGAGACTGGGGTGTGACCAAGGTGGAGCTAGACCTCTCCAGCCAGGGTTTCCCAAGCCTAGCTGCATTGAAATCACCTGGAAGCTAATGCCCAGCGCCACCACCTGACCAGTGAAATGAGATGCCCTGGCAGGAGGGGTGGTAGGGGCTGCAAGCAGCAGCAGACTTTAAAACTCACCAGATGAGCACCTGGAGGACACTCAGTGATTTAGGCAACCCTTTCACTCACAGATGGGGACACAGATGATTGGCCCCACACACAGGCCCTGGCTGCAAGGCCAAGTCGCCGCTTACTGTTGTTTATTCAAGTTATGTGCCAGGCACCGTTCTAGCAGCTCGGAGCACTGCTATCATGGAGCCAGACTGGTAGAGCTGGCCTAGAAAGCCTTCTGGGCTTTGTACATTATATGGTAATGAAGTTCACAGCCAGCAAATGCTTATTTTGCAATGTTCTTCTGAATCCTGCATCTCCCCTAGAATAAGCAGCCCTGCTTACAGAGGTTTAGTGAGTAATGCAAAGATACAAAGAAAGCCAGGTGTGGTGGCGCACACCTTAGATCCCGGCACTCACAAGACTGAGGTCGGAGGATCTCTAAATTCAAGGTCAACCTAGGACTACAGCATGAATTCCAAGTAAGCCTGGGATAGAGTGAGACTCTGCCTCAAAAAGAAAAGGAGGAAGGGCGGGAGGGAGGGAGGGAGGGAAGAAGGAAGGAAGGATGGCAGGCAGGCAGGCTGAATTTCTCCTCAGTGCTGGGGACATGGCTTAGAGGGTAACGTCCTTGCTGCTCACGCATGACACCCCGAGTTCAGATCTCTGGTGCCCATGTAAGAGCTGGGCATGGCAGCATGTACCTATAACCCCCACACTGGGGAAGTAGAGACCAGAGGATACCTGGGGCTTACTGGCTAGGCAGTCTAGCCCAAGTAGTGAACTCCAGATTCAGTGGGAAACCATAAAGAAGAGGGCTGGAGAGATTGCTTAGTGGTTAAGACACTTGTCTGTGAAGCCTAAGGACCCAGGTTCAATTCCCCAGATCCCATATAAGCTAGATGCACATGGTGGCACATGGATCTGGAGTGCATTTACAGTGGCTAGACGCCTTGGTGCACCCATTTTCTCTCTCCTCCTCTCTCTCTTTCATAAATAAATTGAAAAAAATAAGGTGGAGAGTGATTGAGAGGGACATCCAACATTGACCTCTGGCCTCTACACTGACCTCTGGCTTCTGCATGCACACGCACGCACGCACACACACATGTGCCCACAGTTATAAGCATGCATACATGCCCACCACAGGTACACATGCAAGAAAATAAATTTCCCTCTAAAGATGCATCCGCTCCATCAGTTTCTTTGCTAAGACCTTGGGCTTGAAACACCTAACATTTATCACTGCTGTTATTACTGTGGGTCAGCAGATGGCTTTTCTCATCCAGTCATCCCAGCTGGACTGGATGGTCAGGAATGGCCCTGTCTATATGTATGGAAGATGGACAAGCTGGTGGGACCCTCCCTCCCACCTCCACATAGTGCCTCTTCCTCCAGGAGGTGGCCCTGGCCTTCTCACACAGCCAGCTCAGTGTCACACAGTAGGAGACTGCAAGCCTGGGTCTGCAAGCTGGTGTTCTGTAGGCTAATGTCCCATTAGCCGAAACAAGTCACATTGCCAAGCTGATTGGGGAGTGAAGAAATAGGTTACACTTCTTGGTGGAACAGTGACAAAATCACTTTGCCATGTGCAGCGGGGGGGGGGGGGGGTCGCAGGCGTGTGTGCTGGGACAGAAGGCACTTGTGGCTGTTTTCACAGTCTGTTACCTCTACCCACTCAAGCCTCTGTCCTGACAACAGTGCCTCCACTGACTGGTGCCAGTGAGTTGGCTGGAAAGAAGAGAGGGTCATGTTGTTAATTTATTTACATCTACTCCAGAACACTTTCTGTGATGCCCAAGAGATATATAAGTTATATACTTTATAATTAAGCAAATCTAGTGTTTGTGATGATTCCTATTAAAAAATGGATGTCTGCCCTGGGGCAGACATGTAATAACCTTGTATACATATGCACCACGGATTTGTGGGAAATCCTATGTAATTGGAATAACTTTTATACCACCTTTCCTGGGACAGTCATGAGTAGGGGTGTGGGGAACCTCTGGGTATGAGGCCTGTCTGACACCTCTGTGCCTGTTCTGTGCACACTGCCCCTCGGCTTGGACCTGCCTGCTCTTCCCTTATGCTTGGGATCATGTAGGGCATTACGGCAGGGACGGCACCACAGTGGTACTGTATCTTCCTCAGCGTGTGACAGCAGGGCTTCGTGGGCTTGCTCCAACCCAGCACTGACAAAGTTAGCTCAGATTACCTGGCTAAGATGATGTTCGTTGGGTTTGTCATTGTACAGTCACCACTTTCCCTCCACACTTAGTATGAAGTTTGTATCGTGCAAGGGCTTTAGAACAGCGTGAGTAAACTGTTCCTCATTAAACTCTTACCCGCCAGACTTAGCACCTTTGACTTGTGTCAGCCCTTCGTTCCTTCTGCATCTGAGCCCTGGCAACTCGTTGTGAGGAGGAACTTTCTGTCCCCTCTGCTTATTTCTTTCCTTGTGTCAACATAGTCAAGTCTTATTCAAGTTCATCACCTTTTTCTTTTTTTCAGTTTTTTGAAACTATGGGGTTTTTTTTGAGGCTATATAGCCAAGGCTGTCTTTGAACTCACAATCTTCCTGTCAAAGCTTCCTGAGTGCCAGGATTACAGGCATGTGCTACCACACCCAGCTCCATCGTCATTAATTTTGATGCTCAAAGTGTCCTATATTTAGCCAGTGGAAGCCTCAGCAAGCTGATTCCTGTGTCTTCTGCTGAGTTCCCAAGGTTCTTGGAGGATGTCTTTAATTTCTGGCACAAGAAGACAGTCCTGCTTTTCTTCCCTTGCCATTTCTCCAAAGAGCCTGTGACTGGTAGAGCAGGGTGCCAGAAACCAATGCCAGGACTCTCGGCACACGTGCTGCTACCAAGGTGTCATTGCTTCTAGGCCCTCAGCAGAGAGAAATGTGTGTTTGCATGTGCAGACATGTGAATGTAAATGTGTATACCCCTCCACATATGTGTTTACATATGCATACACGTATACATACAACTACACACATCTACATATCAAGCCAGACTTATACTGGCGCCTCCAGCACTCATCCACATCACAGAGTACACGCTGACCTGTGCATTGGTTTAACAGCTTTCCTGCCTCAAATTAAGCATTGGATGTTGGACATTCCTCAGCTCCTCCTCTTTTCATGATGTTTTCTTCCAGGCTATATCTTCTCTCATAGGTCAGTTGTCATTATACTGGTAACTACCCCACCCTTCCGCCGCCCACCCAACACACATGACACCAGGCCTTTTCTATCTGAGCAGTCTCTACACACCAGTCCTGCATTCTTGGTGGTAGTGTTCCAACCAGTGTGAGCTAATTTTTATCTGCTGGGGATCTTGTAATCCCCTCACAGCAAGAATATGTCAGACAGAAGCCCTCACTCATCCTCATCCCAGCTGCTCAGCCATCCCCCAACCCAACTCTCATGGCAATCCCTGGCATCCTATTCACCCAGAGCCCTAGTTACCCTACATTTCTCCTGCTCATTATTTTTGGTATGTGTGTCTATATGACATATGTACATACATGTGTTCAGGTTTATATGCTCATGAGTGGGCAGCACATGGCACTGCACACATGTGGAGAATAGAGGATACCACTGGATTTTGGTCTTCTCTCTCCATCTTGCTTAAGAAACGGCTCTTGGGATGGAGAAGAGATGGCTTAGTGGTTAAGCGCTTGCCTATGAAGCCTAAGGACCTCGGTTCGAGGCTTGAATCCCCAGGACCCACATAAGCCAGATGCACAAGGGTGCGCATGCGTCTGGAGTTTGTTTGCAGTAGCTGGAGGCCCTGGCATGCCCATTCTCTCTATATCTATCTGCCTGCCCCCCCCTCTCTTTCTCTCTCTCTCTCTGTCACTCTCAAATAAATAAATAAAAATAAACAAAAACTTTTTAAAAAGAAAGAAATGGCTGTTGCTCACCACTGCATTCACCAGTCTAGCTGACCTGTGAGCTTCTGGGAGATTCTCCTGTGTCTGCCTCCCTGTTCACCATAGGCAT
Source organism: Dipus sagitta (assembly GCA_036346955.1). Classification (NCBI taxonomy): domain Eukaryota; kingdom Metazoa; phylum Chordata; class Mammalia; order Rodentia; family Dipodidae; genus Dipus; species Dipus sagitta. The sequence continues at coordinate 139,922,392 of CM070770.1, forward strand.
GCTGGGATAACAGATGCCTGCAGCCCACAAGAGTGTCCTGCTTTTGTGTTGGTTCTGAGGATCCAACCTCAAATGTTCATGCTATAGAGCCTGTACTTTATCCACTGAGCAATCTCTCTAGCACCCCTCCTACTCCCTGAGCCAGGGCTCAGGCTGTGAATTTCCTGCCATCTATGCACATCTTAGGTCTGCACCCCACTCTACCCTCTCTACCAGAGTCCTTGTCCCAGCCACTGGCACCCTCACCTGACGTATGGCAGGACCCCTCCCAGCACCGAACCTCCAACTTTAATCTTCCAGGCCCCCTCTCTCCACAAGGGTGAGATTCTGAAATGTGAGTCTCATCACTCTCTCCCATCCACAGCCCTTGAGTGATCTCCCTTCAAACCATTTAGGGCAAAGTCAGAGGTCCTTAAGAGCTAGCCCTAGGTCACCTGTTAAAGAGTCTGAGTTAGAGCTGACAGAGTAGGGCAAAAAGTAAAAGTTATACTGTGATGCTGTTGTTACACAAAACACAACTCTGTGTTTCTTTGCATGTGTAAGCATGTAGAAAATGGCTGGTGAACCCCAAGACCTGCACACAGTTGACTAGCCTAGAACTGGGGCCTCTGGCTTTCAGAGTATTTAACTTTGCTATATTTGAGGATGGTTTCATTAGAAAACAGATTCATATGCTGAAGAGTTTCAAACCAACTTCAGAGGTCTGGGGAGACAGCTCAGCAGTTAAAGGTGCTTGCTTGTAAAGCCTGTTGACCTGAGTTTAATTCCTCAGCACTGACATTAAAGCCAGACAGAAAGTGGTGTCTGCATCTGCAATCCCAGTGTGCATATATGAGACAGAACCAGTAGAATCTGAAACTTGGAGGCAGCTAGATTGACATTCATTTGCAGTGGCACGAGACCCTGTCTCAAAGAAGGTGGAAAAACAGCACAGACACATTCACACTTGCAAAGGCACATGCACCCCCCACCACACACAAATAAAAATTTTAAATCAATAAAATATAACTTTAAAATATATGTGTTGGGGCTGGAGAGATAGCTTAGTGATAAAGGTACATACCCGCAAAGTCTAAGGACCCAGGTTCAATTCTCCAGGTCCCACGTAAGCTGGATGCACATAGTGGCGCATGCATCTGGAGTTCGTTTGCAATGGCTAGAAGCCCTGGTGCACCCATTCTCTCTGTCTCTCACCATGATAAATAATAATAATAATAATATATGTGTGTGTGTGTTGGTTTTAAGAAGGTGAAAAAGGGGCCCTAGGAGGGAAGGAAGATGCATTCCTTGCTGAGGTAGCCACCTTGCAAGCAGGTGCTTGTAGTGATGCTCGGCCAGCGGGGCAGCCTGACCAGTCATCTCCAAGCTTCGCCAGTGACGGCATGGGCTGCCTGAAGCTCCTCTATTTGGACCTTGCTCACCTTCCAGAGGGCACAGTCCCTCCTTTGGCCCTGGGTTCTGCTTTGTTCTACGCATTCAAGTCCACATGCTTGGTTTCCGGCTCACTGAGGGGCGTCTGGGTTTGCTCCTTGGGGCACATGCCATGGCGCACATGTGGGGAATAGAGGATACCACTGGGTTGTGGTGGTCATGCTGATCTCTGACCTAGGAAGCACTCGACCACAAAGGCCTCTTACTCAGGTAAAAGGATTCCTGAATGCATTGTGTCTTTCCCATGAGCAAAGTGCAATTGCTTTCAACCCCAAGCCATTAAAACTGTCCATAGAGAACTGAGAATGGTCCAGCTGGTGCCTTTGTAGTTTCCTCTGGGTATGGGCTATGCCCTCCTGCCCTTCCTGCTCCCCGTGGCCTCCAGAGAACCTCTCTGCACCTGCCGCAGGACAGGAAGGGGCTGTTCTGACTCCTCACTAGGGTACTCACTGAGTACTAGGGATTTGGAGAGGAAACGCCCCTCAATTAAGGTGACAGTAACTGTCAGGCATTTTGGGTATATGTGAGATCCAGGTTGCCTGCGCCAAATAGAACCTCAAACACTCTACCACTGAGCTGCATCCCCAGCCCTTGGGACCTCTTTTCTAGGAGACCTTGAACAGCCTGGACTCTGCTGGGGCCTTGTGTCTGTGTCAAACTTTATCATGCCAGAGAGGATAGAAGTCAGGGAGGGCCACTGTTGGGAGCCCTGTGAGTCATGCTGTGGCCACCATTGCTTCCATACCTCTGGAAGCCTTTATAATGAGAGCCATGCGTTAGCATGGCTACACACAGAGCTTGTATAAAAGCAGGCAGAAGAGGGTCTGCCACGGAAGGACCTTTGCCTCTGCGCAGCAGTAGCAGTGAGAAGACTATTCTGATGCCTAACTGAGTGGCTAATCTGTGCATACAACTTCCTGTTTTGATCTCATCAGAACTTCACAGGGATCCAGGTACTAGCAACTCTTTTCTTGTACTTGAGGAAAGAAAGGCTCAGTGAGCTCAGTCTTTGTCCTACCGACACAGCTGGTCAGAAGGGCCTGATTTGAACTCATTTCCTATAGAAACAATCAGCTGGGCCATGTATGAAAATCTCCGATCAAGTGACTCCTGTAGGGTGGCCATGCTCCGCCAGTCATGTTTGCTGTCTCATCACCCAGCAGTGTGGAGGAGTGGGCATGATTATCCTCCAGGACAGATGACAGTCTGACTCAGGGTTAAGTGACTTGCCCAAAGCCACATGGCTAATGAGTGGCTGAGCTGGCGCAGGCATGTGTGTCTGACCCCATCTTGCACTCTGTCCTCCCCACGATGCCGCTTCTCATGTGTGGGGCTCAGAGACTAAGGCTGTGGCTGATAAATCACTCCTTTTGGCTTATGAATAATGTGGCAAAACAAATTACTTTGGAGACCTACAAGGAAATTGTTGGCCTTGTATAAACTCAATTGGAATGTCACCGAGCAGACAGCTCTGGAGGTGTCTACAAATATCTTCCAAGGAATATCCCCAAAGTGAAATCACCAAGAAAGCAGAGCAGGGCTCATGTTTTGGTTTGCAAATGAGTTTTGAGAAATGGCCTTGCGATCCTGAGTTGTTGGCACTTTTCCCATCACAAATTGTAAAGGACTTTGGGAACACCACAGGAAGGGGAAAGGAAGAGGTTGGGGGCACTGGTTATTTACAGCTCCAAGCCGAGCAGGTACATAGGATTACAGGCCTCCCATTACTCTAACCGCATTTCATTTCATTCTGAAAATGACCACCTGCCAGCGAGCCGCATTGCTCCCCGTCGTGTCCACGAGTACTTCCAAGTACTGTTACTCAGGCTCACTTAACACCACTGATGGCCGTGAGCAGGTAGCAACTGAAATACTGCCAATGACATCTTAAGTTTCACATAGCTACCACGTGATTTCATGGTGCTCTTTTATCAAGCATGATGAAATCACATCCAAGTGTTGACGGGGGCATTTTCTTGACCCTTCTTCTTGTCCAGATGTCAAGGAGGGGTGCAGTCAGCTCTGAACAACTATAGGGACTCCAAGATGATGAGGGTGTCTTAGGTCCAGAGCCCTTGGGAGCTGGTCAGTGGTGGGTTTGTACAGAGCCTAAAGAGGTCCCAGAGTATGTGCTGGGTCTGGGGGCGGGGGGAATCAAAGGCCATTTCTGGGGCTTGCCTTGGCAAGTCAAATTATAATTCCCATGCAAAGAGAGGGGCAGGAGCTGTGATCCCACCTGTGGCCAGGCAGAGCTGCAGATTCACGGCAGAGCCATTTGAGAGCAGAAATCCAATCTGATGTCCAAATGGCAGCATGTAAACCAGGCTACTTCCCCAAGAAGAGTAAAGACAGGCTTTCAAAAATATATCCACTGCCTCCCCCTTTTCTTTCTTTAAAATAGGGGGTGGGATTAAAGCAGTAGCAGATTAGAGCTTTATTTGTTTAAACCTTGCAGAATCTGTAAGCATTCACAATCCTCTTGACTTGTAGTGCCTGATGGTAAAAAGAACAGTTGAATGAGCTCATTGTTTTCTGGTTTTTTTCTCTAATGTATTTTACAAACACTCCGGTGACAGGCCTGACACGCAGATTTCTATGTACTCGCACTTCAGTCTGGGATTACAGCATTAATAACAGAGTTCCATGCATCGTGCCATTTTTAAGCATGATCGTTATGATAAAGGGCATATACTTAATTACAGGCCTGCTTAATTACAGCTCTGTTGAAGCTCGTTTGTTTAGGAGAATGCTAATTGCGCTACGGAGCCCGCGGCACAGCCTTGCTTTTATCTGCTCAGTGCTGCTCGATCCATGGATCAGCGTTTTGTTAAAACCGCCACCCAAATTTTTTTTTAAATGTTTTAAAAAGGAAAGAAAAAGAATGTACCAGCCTGGCACTGAAGGGTAGCAGCCTTGAGATGTGGCTTCTGGTCAGAGTGGCAGCCAAGATGCCAGGCACATAGTCCCTGGTGTTATATTTCATGCTTTTCACCCTCACAGTGACCTTTGGAATGAATAAGGAAGAGTATTAGACCCATTTTACAGACACAGCAGCAAGACTCAGAGCTTAGGGAGCCCTGGCATGACCACACAGCCACTGTGTACTAAGCTAGAATGAAAGTTCAGTTCCTCAGAACTCCCCGTCCATCCTTCCCCACCACAGCCATCGCACCAGTGCCAGCCAGGCTCTGGGTTTGAAGCCCAACTCCTCGGCTCTCTATCCGCCAAGCCTCGATTCTGAGAACTTGTAAATGAGGAATGTTGAGGGAGAAGTCATTTGTCATGAGTCTGATGCAAGTTCATGACCTATATGGGCAGAAAATGTGGGCTTCCTTTCCTCTCTTCTCATTGGTAGAACAGGCTAGGAGAGAATTTCTCTTGCCTCTCAGGCTTAGAGGAAGCTTTGTAATGTCACTATAGAGACCTGGAGAAATGGCATTGCTGGCTCCAGTGAGGAAAGACAGATGCCACCCCTGCTTCTATGTTGTGACCACACATAGGTCTGACAGGCTCAGGGAGAGAAGTTCCTCCCTAACCCTTGACGATGGGCAGGGCAGGATGATCCTGTGAGGTGCAGCCTCTCACGGTTGCCACCAGGTCCTCCAGTGGTGTGTGGTCCCAAGTAAGGTCAGCAAAACACTGGTCCTGAGGCTGGTGATCAGTGGCTCAAGTCTAGAACAGCAGTGAAGAGAAGTTGCCCACTGTGGCCAGGAAAGGAAGAAGGAAGGAAGAAAGGAACAGTGATTCCCTACGAAAGGCAGTATGAAGGTGATTGACACAGCCTTTGGGATCACCAGAAAAATGTGTGCCATTGATTCTAAGAATTGTGCTCGGCAAGACTCTGCATGTTTCAGATTTGGAAGGGCTGGGCAGCAAAGGACACTAGGATGGGAGCTGTGGAATTCAGAGGGGACTTTGCCATCCCTCAGATTAGTCCTGCAACACACACAGGCCCTTCCTGGCTCCCCAGTGTATCAATGGTTGTTTGTCTCCTTCTGCCCAGAACCTCTTCCATGAGGAACGTGGGATCCCCTGAACCATGGATGGTCTGTCCAGCCCCTCTCCCTGTGGCAGCCTTGGACCCTATGCAGACACTGCCTTATACCCACCTGAAGCCTTCTCCCATCTAGACAAGAACCCCACTCTGGCTGCAGTCCCCATGTGCCAGACACAGTGTCGGCCCCTGGGGGTGCCAAGCAGAAGCCATGGTGAACAGAAGTAGCCAGGTTACACCTTCGTGGGGCATCGAGCCCACTGCATCTTCTTTCCGCAGGGGTCAGCTTCGGGGCGCTCGCCGTCCCGCCTCTCTCCAGAGTTCTCGGGATGCGCATGGAAGAATGCCATGCCAGCGTCAGGCACCACACTCATGCATGTGGTGTTCCGATCCTGGCACGGCTACTCTGGCACTGCGGTCTTTACGATCGCATCTTCTGTTCTCAGTAGTGAAATCACAGTATTGATGCATATAACTATAACAAAAGTCCTCCTGTTATTCCACATCTCTTTCACTCCATCCTGTACCACTGGACCTTTTAAACTACAGGACTTGACCTTGATTCTGGTAAATCCCACTCACAAGTATAGCCCAATGCCAGTCTTCTGAGCCCTTCATCAGGTTTCACTGTTAGCCAGTTGACCAACACTCCCCCCACCAGCCAAGTAAGTAGCCTATACCTGTCTTTCTTTAGGTCACTGACAACACCCTGGCCCCTTTCTCCAATGCCAAGACTAACGAGTCAGGGGTCCTCCTAACTTTAACCATTTTTCCCACTGCATTAATTCAACTTGTCTACATGACAAATTTTGTCAGATATCTTGCTAAAATGTGCACACTTTCAGCCTGCCATAATCTTTGACGTATATTTTTAGATGAGATTGATTAGCAGATAACCTGCTTTATTTGCAAGTGTAGCCTGACTCGCAGTCACGTTCACTTCTCTTCAGGGCACACCATGTTATAGTGACCCTGTTTCTCTTGAGCCTTGGCCCAGGGGATCCTACAGACTGGGTTAGGATCTGTCTTCTATCTAGACAAGTACGAGAACTGTCTGACCACCCATCCTCTGTCATGAGTGGTCGCTTACTCACTGTCTCTGTCTGTCTCAGTCACTGTACTAGACAGCCCCTTGTAGTCAGGACTGGGCCCAGGGAGTTCCCATCCCATCCCTCCTGCCACCAACCCAGGCAGGAGTGTGTCTTCCAGCAGATCCGTGGGTGCTTCCTGAAGATGGTTGTGGGAACACTCTTCCCTTCCGTCATCCAGCAGGTCTCCAGGGCTCCAAGAAGGCCAGGGGGAGTACCCCACAGTAGCAGGAGTGTAAGGGGAGCTGCAGGTGCTCTTTCATGGCTAGTGGGAGCCCTCCTCTTCCAGTCTCCTGGCAGTGGGAAGAGGACTTTGAACATGTGTGGATATGTACATGTGCATGTATGTACACAGTGTAAATATGGGTTGTTGATATATTACTTATACATGATGGGACAGAAAGCTGCATATCTATATTAAAGTTTGCTTCCATATTTAATATGCCATATAGCCCTATGTGCATAAAACACTATTGTTACAAGAATGCAAGCCTCACAAGTTAGGGCTTCTGGCCTGGGTCACTGCTTCCTGCCTGTGAGCTCAGCAGGCTCCTGGTCTCAAAATGGCCAGAAATGATGTAAGTGCTGCACACCCAGGCACAGGATCAGAGGTCAGAGCATCCAAGAGCCATGTGGGTGAGCAGTGGCTAGTGGTCCACAGTGGGTGGTCAGTGGTGGGAGCCAGCATGGCCAGATGCTGGGTAGGTCTTACTTCCATCTCTCTCTGGTAGGGTGTGGCTTTCCAAGGACCCTTCACCCACAGGATACTTCTGTGGTACACAGGCATACATGCATAGGTGTTCAGAGGGCACAAGTATGTTTGAACATGTGACATGTAATGTCCCTCCCTCCTCTTCCTCCTCCTCCTCCCTGGCCTTTGTCCCATACACCCTTCCGGCATTCAGCCTCTTCTCTTCTCCATTATTCTCAGCTGGTTGCAGGGACCTGCTCTGGTGGGAGATGGCAGGCAGACCCACGCAGGCCTTCCAGAGAGGAAGCTCTTTCTCCTCAAACAAGAGGAGGCATCATTCTTTCCTTCCCTGAAGCCACTGTGTGTGGAGCTTAGCATGCACCATTTGTCCCATCTTGTGGATTAGAGATGCTGTGACCTACTTTTCCTTTCTATCCTTTCTTTCCCTCCTCCTTTCCACTCCTGCTGCTCTTTCCCCCTAGCACTGAAGGCTTGTGCCCCCTTGCTTACCAGAGCAGTCTTCACTTCAGGAAACACAGGGCAGTGGAGACTGTCAGTTTGCAGGGAACCCTTTCGCCATGGGCTCTATTCTGCTCATGGTGTCCGCATGCCACCAAGCCAGCCACCTGCTGCTGCTCAGGTCCCTTCGGTCGGGGCTGGATCTGCAGATTATTTGGCCCAGCTCAGTCCTGACTTTGCTCAGTCCTAAAGCAGCAGCCAGACACCCTCCCAACAGCTGTTTCTCTGCCCATGGTCACACTTGGGAAGTGAAGCCTGTTCCTCCTCCATGGCAAGAGTGCCAGCAGATGCGGCGGCAGCAGTCCTCCTCTCTAACACCAACTCACAGAAAGTGCTCATGGAGACGTGGCAGGTTGCACTGATGACCCAGGCACTGGGCAGACTGCAGGGCATAGGTAGGGTGTAGAAAGCAGCCACTCCTTTGGATCCCTGTATTTCTCATTCACAGGGTGCCCATTCCATACTCTTGCCCTCTTGCCTTTTTAAAGTCAAGCACACTTGTGAACTTTGAGTCACTCCTGAAGCCCTGGGACTGTGAGTGGATCAATGACAGTGCCCACTTACCCGTATAAATGTATGTACTCATTTTACCTAAACGTACACACACACACACTCACACACTGAGCCCACTCTGCCCAGTGCCTGGCCCACTCCATTGCTGACCACAACATGCCTTCTAGCCACTACCCAGTCATCCTTTGTATGTAACTTCAGGTGATCCCCAGAGGTCCCAGCCAGGACTCACAGTCATCCGGACCCCAGAACAGTCATCATCTCTCCCTTGGAACTTGTCACATAATACCTCGCTCATTTCAGAAAGTACATGATGAACATACTACTGCCAGCTTCCTTTCAGGGTGCCTTTCTGTCACCTCCCAGCCATTTATTACCATCTTCCTGCTGTCAGCCTTGGTGGCTCCCACCGCTGTTAGTGGATGGGGGTGGGAGAGAGCTTCCCGATCAGCCTCACTATGCTCAGAGCCCTGCCTGCCTGGCTGCCCGTGTTCTCAGATGCTACTTGAGGCATCTGCCTCCCTGGTTTTGTTACGGTTGCAAGAAATGGGGCACCTGGTCCCCCTCGATAACTCCCATCACCTGAGCGGGATATCACCAGCAAGGACTCTCTGAGCCTCCCTCGGCTGGTGTATTAGTTTCCCGCACATGAGTGGTGTCTTCAATGCCTTCCTGTTTTCTTCTCTTGCAGCAATGGATGGTGTGCCTTTTATGATTTCAGAGAAGTTTTCCTGTGTTCCAGAAAGTGTAAGTTTTATGCACGGTCCCCTTCCCTGGGGAGAAGAGCAAGAGGCTAGCAATACTGGGAGGGTCACACACAGCCAAGCCTGTTGCTTGAGCATGGTGGTGAATTGACACCCCCTCGCAGGCTGTGCGTTTTCACTTTAACAATCACGGTGCTCCACGCCGGCTCAGAGGCTTCCATGGGCATGCCAGGTACTCTAGCTGGGCTCTGCTCATGCCAAGCCAGTACTGACCCCCCCCCATACACACAAGCACACTGAGGCCTGACTTGGGTGTCTAACCCCCTTGAGTGACAGAGGGACTGAGTGAGCCACCCAGGAGCAGAGGTCAGCCTCAGAGACTCGGGCATAGCCAGGGCTCTGTGCTGAGCCGCATCCCCTCCTGGAGACGCCTCTCAAATGGTGTCGGGTCCCCAGGACGGCCTTGACCATCGGTCATCTGTGCAAGCCTGGCCCATGCTAGGTCAAAAGACTTGTTCCTGGCTTTCACCCTTCCTACACAAGATGGCTTTGAATAGTTACTAAGCACCAAGGCCCAAGTTTTGGGCATCAGCTAAAGACCCCTCCAGTGTTTTCCTTGGACTCAGTTTAAAACCACCCGGCTTGCAATCTGACCTGCTCTGTAGTTTTCATTTTCGTGAAATATAATAGGCCTCCTCTGAACCCTTCTGGTAAGCAGCTTAATCTTGAAAAATGCTCCTGACGTGACATGCAGAGCCTGAGGAACTTCCGCAGACTCCACTTGGCTGCGTTGCCATGGTGACGCTGGCACCTCTCCCGCCTGTTCCCTGGGAAAGGCAGCTCTGCCCTGCTCACCAGCTCCAGTTGGGAAAGTTTAGTGGAATAGTTAGAGCCTAACGATGCAACAGCTGGACCTCTGCTGGGTCCCGGGCCGTGCGGGCAGGCGGCCCGTCCTCACGCCACGATGGCTGGCAGCTTGAACAGAGCCAAACTGTTTTGTGGCTACTGGCAGAGCAGCCCCTGGAGCTCAGGGTCTAATTTGGTGGCCCTGTCCCAAGTTCACCATCATGAATGTGTTGCTGCCGATTCAGCAAGTACCCAAGGCCACAGACTCGGGCCAAGCCCACTGCCAAGCCCTTCCAAGCATTTCTCTGTTGAATCCCCCTGCAGCCTGTCCAGAAGGGCCTGCCCACACTGCTTTTCACCAGCTGAATAACGATAAGGTGATTTAACCTGCTCTATGTCACCAGGGGGCTGATTGGGACTCCAGGCCTTGGACTCCAGAGCCGGGCTTTGGGCACATAGGGCATCCCTGTCGCCCAGTGTGGGTAGTAGCTCCACACCTAGCCCAGGGCTGCTGAGTCAGAACCACGAAGGGCCTAGGTTCCACATAACTCTCAGATTGCATCTGCTCCTCCAGAAATCTGGGATACATATACTCCTCTTTCAAAGAAACAGAAAACGTGCCTAGAAGATATTAGATCAGACACCTCGTGTGTTCAGCCCAGGTGGCTCTGAGCCTCCAGTTGATTGTCATGGCCTGTTTGATTTTCATTCTGTCTACTGAAAAGCCAACATTTGCAAAGAAAAGTCCTCCATCTCCATGGACTTGCGGATCCCAGAAAGCAATGTTACCACTTCCCACCACCATTGACCTTACAAATGATGACTTAATGGACAGCTGTTTCGTTGACCTGTCACTTTCAAAGACCTAGAATCCCCCAGTTCCTTCCTTGGATCCCCTGGACACCTGGAATTCTTAGACCCACTGCTATCCTGCGAGGGCAGCAGCCAGTGTCATCTGGTGAGAGCCTTTGGGCACCTCTGGTCCCATAGCTCCATCAAGAAAGGGCAAACCTCACCCCATCCTACTTTGGCATCAGGGAAGAGGTGAAGGTGATTGGCCACAGGACCACTTCCAACAGGTCATGACCCTCCTGGGTGCCATAGACACACAGCAAAGCAGTGGTCCTGCGGAGCTGGGGGCCTAGCCCACCATACTGTTCTTTACTTCTCCTCCTACAGCCAATGAGTGGAGAGTCGCTCTGCCCATTCCTGTGGGAGTGGTGGGGAAGCACTGGCTCACGGGGGTGGCTTGAGACATCGCAGTTGTCATACAAGCAGATGCGGGAAGCACTCTCCAGCCACCTGAGTGACCGGTCTGTGTTTTCAGATGCAGCCCTTTGACCTCTTGGGAATCACCATCAAGTCTCTAGCAGAGATTGAAAAAGAGGTAAGTGTACTGCCCAGAGAGGTGACAGGCAGACCTGGGCTGTGTCTCACTCCCCAGGGGTCCCTGTCCCTCATCAGGGATCTGTTCTAGGAACGGCAGATTTGGGGAGCCCTTCTGAAAAAAACATCTTAACTGCACTCAAATTTATTTTTTAGAAAATGGGATTCACTTTGAATGGATTCACTACAGCCTTAAGAAGACTGTGTCTGTCTTGCCTTGGGCGATCTCTGCCGGTCAAGAGGGGGAAGTAGGCCACTTGGTGGCTGGGGTGAGAACAAGTGAGAGGTGGGTGGAGTCCGGAGCTGTGAACAGGGCACCTTGTCTTCTCTAATCAACAGACAGAGTGGTCAATTCTACTCCACTTAAAAAAAAAAAAAAAAAAAGTCACAGCTCAGCGAAGTGGTGACTAGGGGGCAGGCAGGCATGGGTGCCTTCTGTTCCTCCTCCTGTCTCATGGTAGGTCACCAGGAGGGTCCCTGGGATTTAACCAACCCTCTTTATGACCCAGAGGAGGGGCCAAGGTACCTCACACTGGTAAGCCAGCCAGACTTCATTTGGCTGCCTAGTTTGAGGGCACCTGAGCATTTTCCTGTTAACAAGAGGGTCAGGATCTAGAGGAGAGCTCTGAGGAGATAGGCCTGAGGCATTGGGCTCGCATGGGAGGCCATGCCTGCCAGGATTCTCCAGCATTCATAGGACAGCATCAGAGCGCGCACGCGTCCTCTTGGATGCAGAAAAGGCCGTTACGCAGTCACGTGCCGCAGCAGCACTCCTCGGAGAGGAGCATTTGTCTCAAAGATGGAAATGGTAGAACCATTTCAATATTCTCAGTTCCTTGGGGTTTTCTCTTATGTACCCAGCTAGCAGAAGCAGGTTGCATTATTGAAAGATGGCTGAAATCAGGGAAAATTGAATCAATGCAGAACAACAAATTTCCAAACCTGTCAGAGCAAAAGCAAGACAAAAACTCCCCCTGTCTTTGATTTCCAGTAAATCATAAAAACCTGATTGTCATCTATAGTTCTGTTTATTTGTTTTCTTTCTTTCTGGTAACAAGGGAAATGGCTGGCCACTGCACGAGAAATATAGATGTATATAGAATTTCACATCTGCCCTTCTAAAAATCAGCATAGATGTGGTTCTGAGAACTGCCTGCTTATATGAGCACCTCCACAAGGGGCCTACATAGGGTGGGACCCCATGTGGGGAGGAGCTCTGTGGATCAGAGGGAGGGCCTTTGAGGCTGAGCTGCTCCAGCTTTAGGAAGGAAAGGAGGCCACCTGTGCTCCCAAAAGATCAACCAGGATCATGGACAGACATCAGGAGGAGCCCCGCTGCCTACCGGCAGCAGGCCAACACCCTGTCTGTAAAGGGGGATGTAGTAGACCTACCTCAAGAGTGCCTGGGGAGTGCTGAGTGAGCAGCTGCCCAGTGCTGCGGTTGGATGCTGGAGAGGGGGTGGCCGTCCTTATCAGTGCTGGGCTCTACATATGTTATCACTTTCCTTTTTCCAAGGTAGGGTCTCACTCACTCTAGCCCAGGCTGACCTGGAATTCACTATGTAGTGTCAGACTGGCCTTGAATTCACAGTGCTCCTCTTACCTCAGCCTCCCAAGTGCTAGGATTAAAGGTGTGTGCCACATAGCCTTACTAGATTTTACCACTTTTTCTTACCCAAAAGTGATCAAGTGGTCTCTTTCCTCCCTCTTGCATGGGACAGAAATTGAGGCTCCAAGAGGCAAAATGACTTGTTCAAAACCCAGTTATCTTCTTATGGCTGGAAATCAGTGTGTCCGTGTCCCTGGTGGAGATGGAGGGACTTGGTAGGCCAGTCAACTTGGGTTCTGATGGAGTGAGTAGGTGAGGCCCCGTAGAGTGCCTGGTGTGTGGTTGTCCCACTCTGGGGACTGAAATCTAGTCAGTTGAGTTTCCTTTTTTTAATATTCATTTATTTGCAAACGGAAAGAGAGAATATGAATATGGGCACACTAGGGCCTCATGCCACTGCAAACAAACTCTAGATGCATGCATCACCTTGTGCATCTGGCTTTATGTGGGTCCTGTGGAATCAAATCTGGGCTGTCAGGCTTTGCAAGCACGTGCTTTTAATTGCCCAGCCATCTCCAGCCCCGTACAGTATGTTTCCTGACAGGGTGTTGTCCTGACGTCAGTCTCTGAGAGAAAGCACGAGGTGCGAGGGACAGCTGTGGAGGCAGCGCCTGGGCTGGGCTTCATCTGGGAAACTGGGCAGCGATAGAAACAGCTGCAGTACTCACTGGTTTCGCTGAGACCAGCGTGTGCGGCCTGGAGCAGTGGCTGTTCAGTTCCCGCTGTTGTGGCCATGATCATTGCCATTACCATCACTACTGTCCTCCCCTCACCACAGGTCAGGGGCAGGAGGCAGCGTCCATCCACCCCAGTCAGCAGGTCACACTGCCCTGTTACTGGTGGCCAAGGATTACCATCTCAGTTGACAAATCCTAGTTTTAATTTTTAGTGTTGAATTTGAAACAAATAAATGTGGCCTGTATTTACTTCTGGGTTACATTAAAGTTGCCTTAAGGACGTGGGGAGTAAGGAGAGGAGAGAGATGAGGGTATAAGAGCAAGGGTCGCTGCAGGAGGGAGTGCCATGGGTCTGTCACTAACGGTGGGTCTGAAAGTCGTGGTGATTAGAATATTGCTGCTTGCTCTCTGCTGAACAGCGCCCTTCTCTGCAATGGCCTCAGGGTTCCCAGTGAAGGAGCGAGCGGCTGTTGTCCCTTCTCACCCCCGTCCTCAGTGTTGCTCCTGGGAGTGAGAGCTAAGGAAGGGCTCTGCTGTCATGGGCTCTTCGTCCTCAGGCTGATGTACCAGGCCTGGAGCAGGAGGGCGTCCCGTGGAGCTGCAGGGGTATCCCCTGGAACATGATTCGCTTTCTCTCTCTCTCTCTCTCTCTCTCTCTATTTTCACTTCCAGCAAACCTGGCTGCTCTCAGTGAGGTGCCCCAGGACCCTGGCTTGGAAATTTGCTTCGCTCACTGTCAACTTGTATAGTTTACCACGTTAAACCAAATGCAAAATCCCATAGGGTGCATAAAGGCAGGAGTCTGCCTTTGAGTTCAGGGCACAGGCTGATGACCTGCAAGTCTCCAGGCCTGCCAGCACCTCCGGGATCCTGCCCAGGGCTCTCCCCACTGCAGGAGTGTATTGTCTGGCAGATGCCGCCCTGTGCTGGGTGCTTACTCATGCTTCCTCTGAGCACAGTGGCATCCAACCACCCTGCAGGAGAACTCTGGACTCAGAGGTTAAGGAACCTGTGGGTGGGCAGTGCAACTCCAGAAGCCTGACAAACTCAAGGGAGAGTGTGACAGACCTGATAGCCAGGGGCAGCTGAGAGCAGGAAGTGGGGACATGCCTAAGCATGGCTGGTCCATCAGCACCCAAAGCCTGAGTGTCTGCATGGGCATTGCTGGTGGAGTGACCTGGTATCACAGATGGGGCGCAGGTCCTCAGTGCACATGCCTGTGGTCAGGTGCCCTTGGGTTAGACCCTGTAACTCCCAACCCAAGCTGGAGTACAGGCTTGATGGACACCCCCCACCCCATGATGCATAGTGTCACCATCAAGCACTTCACAGCTGGCAGAGCACCTCACAATGTGTGTTCCCAGTGTGGTGTGCATAGCCCTGATACTCCAAAAAGGTCATATTTTAAAGTTTGAATCAGTACACATGTCATCAGGCAGATGCGGGGGGGCAGGGAGAGGGAGTCTTTGAAAAGCAGTTTTTGAAACTTCTCACCATTCAAACATACTCCGAGGTGTGGTGTTGGGAAATGAAGGAAACCTTGGTTAATAAGGTAACTCAGACCCAGAGCTGTCTCTCTCCCAGCCCCAGTGATATAGCAGTCTCTTGCCCGTCTTCAGGACGCCATGCACAGCTCAGAGCAGGACAAACAGGTCACAGCAAGAGAACGTGAATTTTTGCTGTCTCCCCTCACCCTGAGGGCCCAGGAGCAGTGCTTGGCTGGTGGGTGGCGAGGGAGGCTGTGTGCTGCAGCCCCAGCAGAGCCTCGTCCTCTTCCCGCTGCCCCAGCAAACAAGGAGCTGTGTGGGGGAGTGTGGCTGCGCTCTGCAGAGCCATGATGAAGTGTCTTCCCTCGGAGTGAGGAGACGGCATATAAATACTCTCGGTCTCCGCGGCTCTTTATTTCCCTTGTAAGCAGTTGCCCCATTTCTCCATCTGATGGATTTCCTGTCCCTGCCAGAACAGGCACTCCCCACTCTCACTCCAGACATCGCCTCCATCCTCGCTTTGCTCTCTCCACGCACCAGCCCTGCCCTGGGCCTTCATCCCATCCGAGCCAAACACCCCTCACTCTCGTCTCACGGGCAGAGAGGCAGAGCCTTGAAGACACGTCCACACACTGTCACTCAAGCCTTTTTAAATCAGGAGTAAAGATCCCTGGTAAAAAGGGCACGTGGCAGCTGGGAAGCAATGCCTGTGGCCTCCATACAAAGCCAGCGCCCCCCACCTGCCCAGCTCACCTTGAACCCTTGGCGCACGCGCCTTTCTGTTCAGAGGATGCACGTGGCCGTGGACCAGGGAAGCGCTCATTAGCCCACCTCGCTTCCTGGTGGAACTGAGACCTTCCATTTTTGTGGGACTTGAAAGCTCAAAGACACGGGAGAGTCTCATTAGCACAGGGACAATCTAATATTAATCACTCCCTTAAAATTGACAAGGGAGGCAGCTCATTTAACCACTTAATTGCTACAGGTTTTTATGGGCTGCTGTTTGCAGACATATTTAATGAAGAAGTTATAAATCTAAGAGAGCTTAAAATTTTAATTTTATACCTAAATATTATCCTTGTTCTCGTGTTTGTAGTCAGTCCTCAAGAGTGTGGTCACGTGGAATGCTCTTTAAATGAGCAGATTTGCTAACTGGCCTGATTTCAGTTTTTAAAACATCGGTTCCAGCAATTAGGCTTTTTTTTTTTTTTTAGTTCCCAAATGACTAGAGAAATTCGTCTTGATTATAATTGCTCTTAGCCACGCATATCTAATTTGTGTCTTTTTAAGTGTTAATTAGTAAACAGTTTGAGCTGACATCTTTATGTGTTTGTGTGTTGAAAAATGGGGCTTATTGCTTATTTAGCTTGGGGCCGATTCCACGAGCATTTACGTCATGACATGGAGGTGAAATTAATGAAAACACATTTGGCAGAGTTAGGTATAAAGAATTTTTTACTTCAACTTGTAGACATTCGGTTTGTCTGGGCCTCTTCAAATGTGCAAGGTTAGTGTAGATGTGAGCTCTGCATCCTGCCGGAAGAAAGTGAGGTGGAAGATTTTTACATCAGTAATGAAATGGCAAAGTCCCAATTTTATAAAAGCAAAACTGTTCAGATCCCAGCACAATTGTTCATTCTTTCTACTTTTGGAATGCTTTCCTTGTGCTTATGTTAACGAATTTTGTGAAAGGTTGTTACCACCACAAAATCTGTGGTCCCTTTATGCCATCTAGTGGTTGGGTCTTAAACTGCAATAGGATTATGGGGCCTTATAATGTTCAGCTTTGTCACCACCCAGAATCCTTTCAATGGCTTTATTTCCAGTCGGGAAGGTGAAATGTTTGGAAAAACAAATCTACCTGCTTCATTCACTAAGTAAGAGGCAGTGAAATCAATAGAAGCTAACTCCCTTCTGTACTTTGTTTGAAAACCCAAGCTGCAACCCAAATTCTTAAAGCATTCACACTGTGTTGAAATATCAAGCCAAAACAAAGAAACCCCAAAAGATACCACGTTAGTGAAGTAATAGGTGTGTCAATTAGCTCACTGGATCGTTCTTTAATGTGCCTGCCAATGTATCCCATAAGTATACATAGTGATTGCCAATTCAAAATAAACTTTCATTATTTTTTTAAAGAAACCTAATGAGTTAAGTAGCCTTTCTAGAGACACAAAAGAAGTTCTAATCTTCTGAAATACAGAAGGAGCTCAGGCCCACCCTCTGCACTCTGCCAGCCAGGGCTAGGACCCCATGTTTTTACTACAGCCAGGATTAACCCTCTGCCATCCACGGTGCAGACCCTGCAGACAGTTTATTCTCTGAAGGAGCCACCTGCTAATGTCTGTTGACTTTTTTATGTCGAATGTTTTCCCCTGAACATAACTGCTGCACATGCATATAGATGTAAACCTAAGAGTCAGTGCACTGAAAGATGACTGCCCCTCCACCACCCACCCTGGAGTCCACACACGTTCAGCAGTGATAGGTGGGCTCGCCACACACCTTCGATTCTGTAGTCTGCCTCCTACACAGCTCCCATGTCCATGCACCTCTGTCCCATCCATGCCAGCAACTGCGTGATCATGCCATTATGATCATGCCATGACTTAACCACTTCCTGCTCATTGACTTTGGAGTTGTTCCCAGTTATCCACACTTGCACCATATAACACTTCCCTGCTCATGTGGCTCTGCTCCCCTGAGTTTTTCTTTAGAATAATAAATATTACTATTTTTGTCTTGCGAAAAAGGTGTGCCCACTTAAGCCCCCATCAGAGGAGCATGAGGATACCTCGCTTCACACCCCAACTTTAGCACTGCTTAGTAATCTCCCCTCACTGCTGAAGACGAAGCTCTCCTCATTTGCCTGCTGGCCATTTGCGTGGCTCTTGCCTTGGTTTTTTTCTGTCGGCTCGTGTAGTTTTTCATTCATTTTTCAGAGTCCTTTGTGTTATAAAGATAGCAATCTCCAGCCTGGCTCAGTGAATTACACTTTAGGACCTGAGATTGGATCTCCAGCACCCACTTAAGAGCCAGGCACAGTGGTGCCACACCTGCGACCCCAGTGCTAGGGAGGCAGACAGGAGGATCCTTGGAGCTGGCTGGCCTAGTCGAGTGAAATTGGTGAGCTCCAGGCTCAGTGAGAGACTCGGTCTCAAAACATAATGTGGAGAGTGAAGAATACACCCGACATCAACCTCTGGCCTCCGCATACATGCGCACCTGCACACACATGTACACAGAGAAACAAACATGTATACACTCATGCAAAGGATAACAATCTTTTCTCCATATGTTCAAGCACCTGCACATACATATGTACACATGTCTTCATGCACTTTTACAAATTTTTAATAATATACTTTGCCAACATTTTTAAGTTTTGTGACAAATTTGTTTCTTTTTTCATGGTTTGATTTTGTTTCCATGGCATTCTTAGATTTTAAAAAGTCCACTCTATTCTACTCTTATTTTAATACATTAAAACACAAAATACTTATCAACTACTTAATCCATGTGACATGTACTAAAAAGCAGTATCTAGAACTGGTTTTATTTTCTCCTGACTGGCACATGAACCAGTGTTCTTCATACTGTTTCTTTCGTGACTTCTGTCCTATATTCCCATATACAAGTGGATGCGTGCCGGTCTTCCGGGAGCCAGCTCTACTCTCTTCCCTCATTGCTGCGCTGTCTTGACTCTTCTTGCTTTACAATAGTTTGCATTTATATACTAGGGTGAGTTCCCTCTTTTTCCTCCCAGAATGTTCCTAATGCTAGTGACGTGGTCATTCTTCCAGCTGAACTTTGGAATCTTTCAGGGAGGAGAAAATTCTAGAAATTTTACCCTCCCTCCCTTCCTTTCTTTAACAGGGTCTCACTGTGTAGCCCAGGCTGGCCTTGAACTTATGATCCTCCTGCCTCAGACTCCTAAAGGCTGCTATCGCAGTCATGGGCTACCACCCCATCCTCCATTTTCTGCACTGAGCCCATAGGTAATAGGATGATTGACATTGTACATGTGCGTCCAGCAGAGGAAGAGTATACCTCAGTTTACGCGGACCTTATGTGTTGTACAGCAAAGTAGGTTTCTTTGCTGGGCTCCTACATGTTTCTATTAGAGATGCCTGGGTGTTCTGTATATGTTTGTACATGACTGTGTGTGCACACAATCTTTTAGATATGCCAATGTGTTTTGTGTGTAAGTACATAATCTTTTAGTGATGTCAAGGTGTTCTGTGTGTGTGTGTGTGTGCATGCGCACATGCACAACCTTTTAGAGATGTGTGCATAATCTTTTAGAGCTTCCTGGGTGTTCTGTGTGAGTATACAATCTTTATGAAATGCCTAGATGCTCTGCATGAAGGGGTACAACCTTTTAGATATACCTAGATGTTTTATGTGTGTTTGTGAATATGTATGTGTGCATAATCTTTTAGAGATGCCTAGGTGTTCTGTCTGTAAACACATATTTTAGAGATGCCAAGGTGTTCTCTCTGAGTGTACACAATCTAAGATGCCAGATGTTCTGTGTGTGTGAGCACAATCTTTTAGAGATGCCTAGGTGTTCTGTGTGTAAATACATCTTTTAGAGAGGCCAGATGTTGTGTGTGTTTGTGTACAAGCTCTTACAGATGTGGGGTGTTCTGTGTGTGTGAGAGAGTACACACTCTCTCATCACTTAGAGATGCCAGGTGTTTTCAGTATGAGAGAGATTACACACTCTCATCTCTTAGAGATGCCAGGTGTTCTGTGTGTGTGAGAGAGTACACACTCTCATCTGTTAGAGATGCCGGGTGTTCTGTGTGAGAGAGAGATTACACACTCTCATCTCTTAGAGATGTCAGGTGTTCTGTGTGACAGAGAGAGATTACACACTCTCTCATCTCTTAGAGATGGTGGGTGTTCTGTGTGAGAGAGAGATTACACACTCTCATCTCTTAGAGATGCCAGGTGTTCTGTGTGTGTGAGAGAGTACACACTCTCATCTGTTAGAGATGCTGGGTGTTCTGTTGGTGAGAGTGAGTACACACTCTCATATCTCTTAGAGATGCCGGGTATTCTCTGTGTGAGGGAGAGTACACACTCAATAATCACTTAGAGATGCCGGGTGTTCTCTGTGTGAGAGAGAGTACACACTCTCTCATCTCTTAGAGATGCCAGGTGTTCTGTGTGTGTGAGAGAGAGTACACACTCTCTCATCTCTTAGAGATGCTGGGTGTTCTGTGTGTGAGAGAGAGTTCACACTCTCTCATCTCTTAGAGATGCCAGGTGTTCCCTGTGTGAATTAATACACACTCTCTCATCTCTTTGAGATGCAGGGTGTTCTGTTTGTGAGAGAGAATATTCACTCTCTCATTTCTTAGAGATGCTGGGTATTCTGTTGGTGAGAGGGAGTACACACTCTCTCATCTCTTAGAGGTGCCGGGTGTTCCCTGTGTTAATGAGTGCACACTCTCTCATCTCTTAGAGATGCCGGGTGTTCTGTGTGTGAGTGAGAGTACCGCACTCTTTCGTCTCTTAGAGATGCTGGGTGTTCCCTGTGTGAATGAGTACACACTCTCTTGTCTCTCAGAGATGCCAGGTGTTCTGTGTGAGAGAGAGAGTACACATTCTCTTATCTCTTAGAGATGCCGGGTGTTCTGTGTGAGAGAGAGAGTACACACTCTCTCATGTCTTAGAGATGCCTGGTGTTCTGTGTGTGTGTGACAGTACACACTCTCTCATCTCTTAGAGATGCCCGGTGTTCTGTGTGTGTGAGAGAGTACACACTCTCTCATCTCTTAGAGATGCCGGGTGTTCTGTGTGTGTGAGAGTACACACTCTCTCATGTCTTAGAGATGCCCGGTGTTCTGTGTGTGTGTGAGAGTACACACTCTCTCATGTCTTAGAGATGCCCGGTGTTCTGTGTGTGTGTGAGAGTACACACTCTCTCATGTCTTAGAGATGCCCGGTGTTCTGTGTGTGTGTGAGAGTACACACTCTCTCATGTCTTAGAGATGCCCAGTGTTCTGTGTGTGTGAGAGAGTACACACTCTCTCATCTCTTAGAGATGCCCGGTGTTCTGTGTGTGTGAGAGAGTACACACTCTCTCATCTCTTAGACATGCTGGGTGTCCTGTGTAGAGGTTCTGCATACAGAATCTTTGATTCCATCCTCTTTCCTGTTACTTGAATAGAGAAGGTTATTTTATCCACCTTTTGTGAGGGTTTTTTTTGTGTGTATGTAGTATTTGGTATGCATGGTGGTGTGGCACACACATATGTATGTTTGTGTGCAGTTGAATGAGCCCTGAGCACGCATGTGCCGAAACCAGAGAACTCTGGGCCCCTCCTGTAACACTCATCTGCATATTTCCCTGGAGATAGTGTGTCTCTCTCTCTCCCTCCAGAGCTGCTATCTTCAGATTCTCTGGTCTCTGCCACCCTACCAGGACAGGCGTTACAGATGTACCTGGCCATATCATGTGGGTACTGGGTAGCTGAACTTGGACAGCCTCAGGCCCTCTCAAGGCCTCATCCCTAGTGACAAACACTTGTAACCTCTCAGCCATATCCCCTTCCCATAGTCACATCTTTAATGGGAGTTTCTACTCTAATATTAACCTGCTGCATTTTTTTTTATCATGCTAAAGAGTTAGCCATGTGTTTTTTCTTCCTGCGTATCTTCTTCAGAATGCATGGTGGCTTTTGGTGAATGTTTCAGTTGTCTGTGGAAATGGTCCTTTCTCTAACCTAGGCATAGTAACATGGTGGGCTGTGTTAACAGAGGCCCCAAGTCTGAGTTTTGGGGTCCCCTCCCCGTGCTGGCCTTTGTGTTTGACTGGCAGCAGCCTCAACTCAGCAGCAGCCACTATGCCATCCAGATTGTCCCCACGATGGCCTGGGACATCTGGCATGTAAATAAGAAGGCCAGGTTGGGCCGTGAAAATGTAACTGCAGCAGAGATGGGGCTGCGGGTCAGAGCTGCGGGTCTCTCACTGAACCTAGAGTTAACTGACTGACTAGACTGACTGGCCAGTGAGCCCTAGGGTTTTTTTTTTTTCTCTCTCTCTCTCTCTCTCTCTCCCTCACTGATGCTGGGGCTGTAAGTGCACGCCACCACACCTGGCCCTTTATGTGGAGATCTGAACACGGGTCCTCATGCTTACACAGCAAGTGCTCTCCCCACTGAGCCATCACCCCAGCTTGATTTGCAGAACTTCGACCCCAAACATCTTCAATAAGGTAATACCCCCAAACTGAGCAAGATGAGGGCTTCCCTAGAGTGTCTCCAATAGCCCCACAGCTTCTCACTTTCCACAGAGAAGCCAGTGAAAGTCAGTATTGTTTGACACATTTTCTACAATCTAGAGAAGTCTAGAGCAGCAGAGGTCACAGATACCCTCTTTGGTGACACCTGGGTGGATTCTGAGACGCTGTCTCGGTGAGGGAGCCTTGGGGCTGTCACAGCACAGCTGTGTCTTATTCAGCAGCAAAGGCATCTGCCCAGCCCCCAGCCCCCCCCCCCACGGCGAGGCAGAGCGCACTCACAGGTGCCTGCCCTCCAGGGTCTCAGTGAGAGCGGCTGCAGGTGGTATCCACAGAGCGAGCCTTCTCCCCCTCCCTGACATGTGCAACTGCTCAGTCTGTGGCTTGGTAGTCAGGGCACAAGAAACATGCCATCTTCTTGCAGGGTTTGCCCCATCACCCTCACACAGAAGTCCAGCCACTGTGACGAGATGGCCTGGCTGGCAGTGCGTGGGGGACCCGGGACACAGCCGATGGGGAAGCACACACCTGTCTACAGGAGCAGCCTAGCACACACATGGAGGCTGCAGGTCGCTTTCTGTGAACGAGGTCCTGTAATTCCGTGTCTTTCAACGCCATCTGCACCCATGCTGGCGCTTCGTGCAGTCTTCCATCTTTCCAGTGTCTGTAGCTACGTGGAAACGCCACACAGGTCAACCCCGTGAGCCCGCAGCCCTCACAGAATCTGTGCAGAAACCCAAGTGCAGGTCACATGGACATGCACTGCCGGCATGCACTAGAAAGACCTGCTGCTAGGACAGACACCTGGTATGCATGAGTTGCTGTCCATGGATGGGGCCATCTTAGTCATGCTCAGAGGATCCAGGGCTGAGCCCTAGGTTACAGCCGTCACACAGGACTGAACAACACAAGGAACTGCCTGAGAACTGAGCCACCACACTCGCTTTCTCTCCTTTTGTGAAACTGCCTGTTTGCCTGTCCACCCATCCCCCTCATTCACTCACTCATTCACCAACTCTACGCCACAACCTCCGTGGGCTCTGGAATGATGGACATGGCCGAGACTCCATGTGCTGAAGGAGTGGGGGAAGGGTGCCCCCAGAGCAGGTCCCCCCATGCTGTGAACTGGACAAGTAGGGCTGTGCCGGGGCACTCAGAAAGGCAGGAAGCAGGCACATTAAGGAATTGATGCTTGGCAGGTAGGAGGTAGGGGTTCCAGAAGCTATGCAGAGAAGGTCCTCTGCAGAGATTGTGCAAGGATATCACCCAGGATGGGAAACTTTGGGCTCAGCCACAGGGCACCTCACCTGCTCCCTGCTGCTCAGACACGTCCTAGATGAAAGGGGCCTTGAAATCAGAAACCAGTACTCCCAGCCCTGAATCCCAGAAGGCACAGAGTATCAGGCATCCCTTATGCCCCATCCCCTATGGGAGTCGAGGACCTGGGACAAGAAATAGGGGATAGAGGTGGGTGGTGACAAACATTGACAAAGATGGCTTAGCTGTGTCCACATAGACAAGATGGGGCTGGGGTACTAGATGGTCATGTGATCAGTCAGCAACTGTTTACAGGCTCCTCTCTAAGCTGGGCTCACTGGTGCTCAGATGTGCGGCTCCTGCCCCTGGAGTCCCTTCCTGTAGGATAAGAGCGCAAGCCGGGGCTGGGCCCCTGTGTGCCCTCAGCTGAGTGCCCATCAGCTGCCTGGGGAGCCAGAGGAAAGCACAAGTGAGCTCCAGAGTGAGTGCAAGAGTCCTCACTGCCCCTGTCCTCCCAAATATCCGATGACTGAGGACACCTCCCACTGCATCCTCACTGTGGGCTTGGCTGGGGGCCTCAGCCGCCTCCTCGAGCCTCAGTTTGCCCCACCTTCCCTGCTTCCAGAGCAGGCTGGGCAACAAGACCTGCTTACCACAGAGGAAGGATTCTGTCCCACTGCCCAGCCCCAGAGACTGGGAACTAGTAGCTTCTGCTACTGTTTTGATGGGTTTTTTTTAGAATTTATTTATTTATTTGCAAGCAGACAGAGATAGAGAAAGGGTGTACCATGGCCTCTAGCTGTTGCAAACAAACTCTAGATGCATGCACCACTTTGTGCATCTGGCTTTACATGATTACTGGGGAATCAAACTCAGGTTATTAAGTTTTGCAGCCAAGCACCTTAACTACTGAGCAATCTCTCCAGCCTCACTGTTTTGATTTTTAATGTTTGTGCACATGTTACAAGTGTGTGTGCGTGTGTGTGTGTGTGTGTCGTGCATGCGTATGTGGAGGCTAGAGAACAACGTTGGTGTCATCCTTAAGAATACCATCAGGGGGTTGGAGAGATGGCTTAGCGGTTAAGTGCTTGCCTGTGAAGCCGAAGGACCCCAGTTCGAGGCTCGATTCCCCAGGACCCACGTTAGCCAGATGCACAAGGGGGCGCATCTGGAGTTAGTTTGCAGTGGCTGGAAGCCCTGGTGCACCCATTTTCTCTCTATATATCTGCCTTTCTCTCTCTGTCGCTCTCAAATAAATAAATGAAAAATGAACAAAATAATTAAAAAAAAAGAATACTGTCAGGAAGCTGGGTGTGGTGGTGCAAGCCTTTAATCCCAGCACTCGGGAGGCAGAGGCAGAGGCAGGAGGATTGCCATGAGTTCGAGGCCATCCTGAGACTATAGAGTGAATTCCAGGTGAGCCTGAGCTAGAGTGAAACCCTACCACAAAAAACCAATAAAAATAAAATAAAATAGAATACTGTCAGGTTTTTATTTATTTGCTTATTTTAGGCAAGCCCGACAGACTGGCCTTTTTTATGCAAGAAAGCGAGAGAGAGTTGGTGCACCAGCCAGGGCTTCCAGCTACTGCAATTGAACTCCAGATGTGTGTGCCACCTTGTGTGCATGTGCGACTTTGTGTGCTTGTGTCACTTTGTGCATCACTCTGGCTTACGTGGGACCTGGAGTGCCTTAACTGCTAACCCATCTCTCCAGCCCCCATCTTTTTTTCTTTTTCTTTCTTTTTTTTTTTTTTTTTTTTTTTTGAGAGAGAGAATGTCACTGGCCTGGAGCTCACCTACTGTGCTAGACTGGCTGATCAATGTGCCCCATAGATCCTGCTGTCTCTGCCTCCCAGGACTAGAATTATAGGAATGCACCACTATACTCCAGCATTTTATCTGGGTGTTGAGGATTGAACTTCTCATGCTTGTCAGACACACACTTCACCAACTGAGTCATTTGTCTTCTCAGTACCCCCACCCCACCCCACCCCATCCCCCACCATCACTCATGTCTCCTTATTAGTCACTACTGAGGTCATGAGCTGTGATCCACAATCCCTGAGCTCCAAGTCTTGTTAAGAGTTTTGCTACCAATGAGGGCACTGAATGAGGCATTCTCTTGGGCTGTACAGTATTCTAGTACCTTCCATGGTATGAAGAGAGTGGCCCTCCCTTGACTAGGCCTCTGTGGTCTTGCCTGGGCCCTCTGGGCTTGCCCTCAACCACACCCTTCCAGACCCTTCCGCGATCCACCTGAAGTTCCATCCTGCCATGGCTACCATCATATCCCACTCCCACATGCAGCCTGGGTCTGCTCTGGCTTGTTCTGGGGCTCCAGGAAATCAGATCCTTCCCCGGTCTCAGTTTCCACATCTGCAAAGCTCAAGTGCTACAAACACACTCTCATTCCTTCCTCTCTGGAGCCCTGGTGGGTGACTAGACAGAGGAGAGGAGGGCAGGGCAGGGGAGGAAGCAGGAGGGCTGCAGGGACAGGCAGGCAGAGTATATGCTGGCCTTCCCCTTTCTCCTCTATGAGATGGCAGCTTGACGTTTCAGGCCATGATTCCTCTGCCTAACCATAGCTTATGCTGATGCAGCTACAAATGCACTGCCACCCTTATGGGCTCTGAGCACTGCTGTGCTTGAACCCTCAGTTCACTCTCAGACCAGGGCCGAGGTTCCACCATAGGGTGCTTTCACACAAATCACCTCAGTGAGGTTTGATCCACCCCTCTTGTGCATGAGGCTGGGGGCTGCAGTGATCTGGCCTCCAAGATGTGCCTGGATTCCTCTTACTAACAAAACATTGCCTTCACAACAAGCTAAGGACCTGTAAAGGCTGTGAGACTTGAGGCTGTGAGTTTCAAGGTGGTTGGAGCCCTTGGGAAAGCCCCCACAGTAACAGTGAGCTCCTGACAATGATGTCTCTTTCCTGGGTCAGACCAGGCACGGACAGCCATGCGGCTGCAATGGCGGGATGCGTCCACCAGAGGGCGCTCTGGCCTGGCACTGTTCAGCTAGACCCCTCTGCGAACCAAATGCTTTTTAATTGAAAATTTTTTTAATTCAAAAAGGATTTGCTGTTTGTACTGGAGTGCAGGTTTTCCTTATGCAGGAGACTAATGTCTTGAGTAAACAGATCCGGGCCCAAATCCACCTTCAAAGGTACTCACTGTTTGCCCAAGGGAGCGAAAGGGCTTCCAGAAGCGGCCCTAGTCTCTTGGGCAAACATTTTGGGGACTAGCAATCTTGGGCTGAGGACAGCGTCTGTGGGAAGGTGATCCGCAGCCTAAGGGGGATTATGTCGGGGGACATATGTTGAAATTTCATTTGGGGAGTTAGGAAAAACAAGAGTGGGGGTGGCTTCTCCAGCCAAGATAACCTAAAAAGGGAAAAAATTCTCTAGAGAGAGGGCGTGGGATGAGCCGTCAGTGTGATGTGTCAGCCCCTCAGAGGTCTCTGAGTGCTCAGCCTGAGGGGAAGGAAAGGGCAAGTGTGTACTTACAACCCCCACACTCCCCAGCCCAGGGTGCAACTAGAAAAAGAATTCAGAAACTGTCCTTGAGAGCCTGCCTTCTCTCTTCCAGCCACCAGAGTGGTTGGCATGACGGCCCACTGAGGCCAGTTTCTCACCGTCCCCCCACCCAGACAGCTGTAGCACCTGTTCTGGGCCCATCCCATTTGCACCCAGGTCCCCAGCCTCTGGCTGTGACGTGCCAAGGCTGGGCTGACTGCCCTGAGGGCTCCGGGCCAAGCCTGGAGCCTAGCACAGCAAGCCCTGCTGAAAGGGCAGGAGGACAGCGGGGACTGTATCCCCAGCCCTTGGCACTGACTCTTCAAGGCAGCTTGGGCCTTGTCCCTGTCTCATTTGAGTCGCCGCACCTCAGCTCTGGCCCTTCTCTAGGCATTGCCCTCCGGCCTGGCCCCCACCCCCTCCGTTCTGCTCCCACTCCCCCACCCAGTCCTCCTACCCACCCTCTATCACCACATGGTCCCCCACCTTTCCTCTCACCCTGCCCCACTCACATCACTCATGAGTGGCTCATGAGTTCAAACTGACCCTCAGAACTGACCCCATCAGCTGGTCACCTGGGAGCCACTTGAGAATACATACTCCCAGGCCCAGCTGAGCAGCAGGTCGGGATCTGTGACCCAACCTGGCCTGAGAGCTTCACGGCTGAGGAGCTGTGCTGTGTCCCACAGGGGCACACCTGTCCCTGCTGTCCTAGCATGATGCTTCCTGATCCCCAGGATGGATCCAGTACCCATCTCCAGGGTGCAGGCCTGTCTTCCTGCCTTCTGGAAACTACGCTGTGGTCCCAGCTACTCCCTAGCCCACCCCAGCCACAGGCAAAGCACTCCTGTCCTCTCTGTGACTAAACTGATGGCCCAGTGGCCCAGACCATTGTCACGGTAGAAATAGTACCCAGGCCCTCCACCCTCAAGCCTGTGCTGCTAGGATCCTCAGGCCTCTGCCCTGCTGTGCACTCTTCCCCAGATGAGTCCCTTCTCCGCCAAGGCGGGAATGCCACCTCTGTGGGATCTCACGTCCTGGATGGCACCCCGGGAGGTAGCAGGCCTGCTAGGCCGTGTTGAAGATGACTGGGCCTCTCTACTGCCACTCTGTGAGCCTGGGAATGAGGAGTTCATGGGGCTCATGCCTGATCTCAGAATTCAGCACAGAACAAGGCCTGCAGGTGCTCATGAAACCAACAAAAGAACAAATTTGTTGCTATTCACTTATGTTCACACACCCAAGTAGCCACCAGGTGGCAGTATTGGCCTGACCGTGGCTGCGCTGACAAATACCATCCAATCAGATCAAGGGTCACTAGACAGCAGAAAAGGGGGTTGGGGAGGCTGCGCTGATGATGCTATCATACCCAGCACATATTCAGCGAGTGCTTGTTTTGTGCCAAGGATGGTCCTTGTTCCACCCCCAGAAGTAACAAGCTGCACCCCATCTAAGAGATAAATCCACCCAGCCGCAAAGAGCAGGGCTGCCTGCCTGAGGTCTCCACAGCACCGTGGTCCATCTCCACTTCTCCAGGAAATGGATGCTGTGAGGCGGGACCACAGGCTCGCACCCGGCTGAGCACATGGCCCAACACAGGCCGGCTGCTCGCCTTCGTCCTCGAGTGGCTCCTAAAGCCCTTCAGCTCCTAGCTGCCCTCTTTCTCAGTCAGGCTCTGGTGGTCCTTCTTGACCCTAGCAGTTCACACGGGTAAGACCCGCGGGCCCAGCATGGCCAGCATGCCAGAAGCAGGAGCTCGAGGCCCTGGGGTCCAGCTGGGGTCTGCAGCTTCTCCCGCTGAAACAGACCCACCTCCTTCCTGCCCAGGCTGGTGCCAGGTGAAAGTGACTTTAAAGATGGCGGCTCCGCTTGGACCTGTTTTCCTGTGGAGAAACCCTAACTGTGTGTGTTTGATAACCACTGACTTACACTAAGCGCCTAAACCCAAGGCTGTTGCTGAGGCATTCCAGGCTATCCCCTAGCCCCACCTCCGCCTCACTTGCGGTGTCCATAGTGCCACCTCTGCAAGAATGGGGCTCCCTTCACCCACACCCACATTTGGGTATTGAGTGGGAAGTAGGACCCTTCCTCCATCCGAAACTCTGGCTCCTCCTGAGTTTCCATGGGGCTTGGAGCCTTTTACTGCCTGTGACTTAGGGCCTGCCTGCAAGGGACCTGGTGTCTCCAGTGTGAGGGCTAAGCTTCCGCAAGGCTGGCTCCTGACCCAGGATGACAGCATGGCCCAGCAGAAGACACGTCCCCTCCCCTGGGACAGTCCATCTCTGTCTGTGCACAGTTTCAACCCCACCCCCAGGAGGGCTCCAAGCGAAGGCAGTTTTCAGAGGATGTGGAGTGGTACCTACGCAACTCAGGAGTTCTTCCCTGGACGCGCAGGTCAGCACAGTGGTCATCACAGACAGCAAGCAGGAAACCAACACAGCTGTGGCCCAGCAAGGTCCCAGCTTGGGGGTGAGGCTGACCTCCGTTGGGCCTGGGGTTTCCTCGGGTCTGACCCAACAGCCGCGCCCATGGTCTCCCTTGAGGTGGTAGCCATGAGGTGAGAAGTGCTTGGCACGAGGTACCAGTACTGAGCGCTGCTAATGCCATGACCTCACTTCACAGAAACAGTGCCACCACCTGAGCCTGTCGCTTCCCAGAGGGCATGTTCACACATGCACACGTCCACACTTGCCACATACTCCCACAGCTCCAGTTCCAAGCCCAGGGCTGGCCCAGCAGCAGTCATTCTGCTAGGGGCTTAGCTGGGACTGTTAGCGCCTCTGCTCACCTGTGATCCTCTCTGTTCTCCCCGGCCTGATGACGCTTCTGTTCTCTCCCCTCCCCACAGTACGAGTACAGCTTCCGCACGGAGCAGAGCGCAGCCGCCCGGCTCCCACCCAGCCCCACCAGGTGCCAGCAGACCCCTCAGTCCTGAGAACCCCGCCGCCTTCCGGGGAAGAAGACGCCTCCCGCCTGGTGCCAGACTACTGATGGAGTGGCTGAGGAGCAGGTCACTCCTCCCTCACCCACCCTCCCACCCTACCCTCCCTCCTGCTCTGCATAAGCTCGCTCCACCGCCCCGAAGACTCTGGGCAGCTGAGTGGTCACATCTAGTCATCGGCTTGCCTGACGGAACTCCCCAGCTTCCCTGGGGACATTGTTCATAATCATGACTAATCTATGTGCGTTGTAGTGACCAGCAGCTCCTAGCGTGTCTGTGTGATGACCACTTACCCCACAAAAACCTTACCCACCCAGAGTCACCCCTGAGGGCCCAAGAAGTTGCTCTGGCTGCCCAATGACGCCCACTGGCTCTCTTTCTACTGACCACCATCTGCCACAGAACTCCCACAAAGCCATTATCTCCTTCCTGGAAGACCCACTTCACAAAGGACCCTGCAGGACACACTGATCACCTCTGACCCAGGGCTGCCTGGGAACATGTCCCTGTGACTGACGGGCTCCAGTGCCCCAAACATTTCATGGTGACCCTGAGAAAAGGGGCCAGCAGGCCCTGAGGCAGACCCCACTCCACTATGGACAACTGTGGACTCTCCCCCAGTTCACACACTGGACACCAGAGACCACACAGATGAAACCTCACTTTCTGTGGAAGTCAGTGAGTGCTGAACACGAACTTGACTATGGGAGCACAGTGCTTGTGCCCACGTTCCCATCCCCGCAAAGGGCTCATCTGTGGAAAACCACCTGCCAACATCAGCTCTGCCTGCCTCAGCCTGGTGCCCTGACCTGGCGACACAGGGTGTACCCTGAGAGTCACAGCACCTGGCCCTGAGGGACACAGCCCGAGGGCGTCAGCTGCTCTGCCAGGCCAGTTCCACTTGCAAAGCGTCTGTCAACAGGAACAAGTTGTTCTGAAGCTCCCCTCTGACCCAGGTCTCTGAATTTGGGTCAGAACCAACCTTTCTCCGCAAGTGTCCATCAGATACCAAGTGTCGCCCCATATGTGTTGTCATGAGAACAGTGCTTGTTGCTTCCCCGGCACTTGGGCCCCGCCCCATGCTCTGCTGTGCCAGGACTGGCTCGTAGCTTCATCTGGCATGAGAAGGTGTGCCAAGTGGCCAGTGGCTGGAGTGCAGGCGGGCTGTGGGTGGCAGTTGCAGCAACGGGTACAGACCCCATCAGCTGCAGTTCCAGAGATCGCTACCCACTGTCAGGTGGCCAGAGTCCCAAAAGAGCAGGAGACGAGAGCAGGATGGTCAAGACCGGGGGCAGGGCCAACAATACCTCACAACCTGCACCGCACTGGCCTCTCGACTCCAGACCCTCATGCGTTTACTGGACCGACCCTTCTTCCTCAGTCAGCCCTCGTCTCCACGTGGTACTTCTTCATTCCTGTATGCTAGGAATGGTCACTTTGCCCCCCCTTGCCCAAGACCTGAAGACACCTTATGGGGGTGACATCAGCCCCCTGCCCCTAGGCCCCTCATTCTCCAAACATCAGGAAAAGGCAGTAAGCTCATCTGCCAGCACCCCAGAGGCCCATGCAGTCCAGATGTGGGCCTCTGACAGGACCTATGGTCAAGCTGGCACTTATTCAAGAGAGAGATTTAAACTGTCCATGGCCAGCTCCACAAGATGCCAGGCAGCCCTGAGGACTCTACCTACAACTGCTTTTTTTTTTTTTTTTTTTTTTTTTTTTTTTTTGGTGGTGGCTGGACTAACACCAAGTGGCCTGTGTGACTTGAGGCCCAAAAGAGAGGGGTGACTACCAGTGGGCTGAAGGGACAGTGGGAGAGTGGAGGGTAGAGCTCTGGGCTCTCCTGCCCGGTCGCTTCATCACACTGTCCTTCAGCACTTCCCATGTCCAGTGATGCGATCCCCAGGAACACTGGGCGGCCATCTCTCCTCCCTTGTGGAGGGTGTGACTGTTGAGCAGCTCTTACGGGACCCAAAGGCTCACAGACAGCGACGACGGGAGACACCTTGCTAGTGATCAAAAGTCTGAGCCAGGGAGTCCCTGGAGAAAGGAAGGGGCAAACCGCACACTCCGGCAAGCTAATGGAGAGACCTCAGAGGCACCGCCGACTTAGTTTAAGAGTAACCTTGACTGTGAGCACTGTGGTAGCAGCCTGAGCTAATGCTGAGGAGCAGCCGTGGTGTCTGTGGTAGGTTTTAGGCTGCCCTCAACTTACCTCCTGACAGGTAGATGAGGGGAGCGAGCGTGTGGGTGACTGTGTGATGTGTGTTCGCGTGTGCGTCTGCCCGCCCTGTGTGAGGCTGGCGTGGACCCAGAGAGGTGCGCTCTGGGTCATACCTAGAGCTGATGAGCATTTTGTGTATTTGGGGAGCACTTTTCTTCCACCTCCCTTCTGGCCACTGTGGGAAGCACAAGGATTCTATGGGTCCCCCAACACGTCCCACAGCTGCCGCTGTCCCTCCTGAACAGACTGACCAGAGCACAGTTTCCCCATCTTTATCCCCACCACACTTCCTGTTCTGAAAATGCAGGCCCTTTAAGGGTCTTAAATGGAAATGGCACACTAGTGATAAGTGGTAGGAGGTTTGCCTTCAGATTTAAGTCCTTTTTCCCTCCCAAGTCCAAGAACTCCTTCCAGCCCCGCTCTTTGCCACTTGGAGAGCTGAGACCCCCACCCAGGAAATAAAGACCAGGTTAGGGCCGAGCCTGCCCTTACTGGTGGTCAAAGGTGTGTGGCTACCTGCTAGCCAAGGTCATGTTTCATGGAAAGCCAGGGACTCTAGTTGGTAGCCTGTCAGTCAGGAGGTCCTGAGGACAAGGGGACTAACATACTGAACACCTTCCCTCACCAGGCCTGGCTATCTAAGCACATGTCCCTGTCATTTCCCCAAAACAAGCTCAGCAGTGGGTGCCTTTGGCTCCCTGACACAGATGTGGAACCTGAGACATGTGCATAGGACAAGCTGGCCAGCGGCCTGGGTGGAACCTGGAACCAGGCCCACCGGACCTGCCGCCCTGTCCTAAGATGTGCCTCAGCCCAGCCTTTGTTTCTAGCCCCGTGATGGACTTTATGCTGCCACCAGGCCCTCCCTAATGGTCATCACACTGCTGCAGCAGGCACTGACCATGGGTCAGGTTGGGTACTCACCTACCCTGGACCCTCCCCTCAACTGAGGGCTCCATTCTGCTGGCTTGTGGCTGCCTTGCCATGTTTAGGGACTCCTGGCCAGGGAGAAGGGCAGAGGAGGGCTTCGACAAGCAGCCATCAAGCCACGCAGAGCTGAATTTATGAATTCAGTTGGTATCCACAATCCCTGAAGCCCGAGGAGGAGGCCAGCCACCTTGCTCCTGCCCCCAGGCCCTCTCTCAGGCATCCTGGCACCTCAGACAAGCCCAGCATTCTTCACCTGCTCTGGGGGCATTTCCAGCTGCCACCTCAAGAGGCCTGGTTTTGTCTCCCGGCAAAGGAGTGTGAGCTGCTGGCCAGTGTGTGGAGCTCGGAGAAGACCGAGGGAAGGCCTCCTTCCTGTGTATTTATTCAAGGTGACTGCTTGGCAAAGGGAAGTTTCACTGTGTGATTGTCTGTATTCTTAATATAATTTGTTAAATAAACGTTTGTTTTAACCTCTTTTCCCCTGCTCACTGTTGTCTGAGGCCATCAGAGGTCACTGTCTCTCAGGGGAGGTCCCCCTGCCCAGCTGCAAGCTTTCTCTCCTGCCACCCAGGGCTCTTCAGGGGCAGGTGGCCACCGCCTTGGCCTTTCGGTGTAGTGGCACGTTTTAGTTTCCGTGAACTGGGCACAGGCTCCAGGGACTCAGAAGTGTTGCCGGCACCCTGCTGTCCTCCTAGGAGAACATCCCAGAGGCCATGAATGGAAGGCCTGCCAGGAATGTGGTGGGCTCTTTCATCTCCCATTGCCCCATCCCTGCCTGGGGGCACGCCTGGCTGTGAGGGTGTCAGTGCTTTTAGGCCTGTCCCAACTGCTCACCAGCCTGCAGGATGCCACTGCACAGCAGCAGACGCAGCCGCAGGGCCCGATACCATGCAGGGCTCCTCCTGAGAGGCCCTGGTTGGGGTTTCATTATCAAAGCTCTCTGCCCTCCTCCTCAGTGACCTTTGCATCTCAACTCCACATCACAGCCTCGCCGTCTCCACCTGCGGCTCTGCGTGCCAGCCTCCGGGGAAGGAGCCAGATCAAGCAATGCTTGGCTCCACATTCATCTCCTGGGCTCCCCTGCACCTCCAGCCCCATAGCCTCCACACCCCAGTTCCCACCCTCTATCTTCCTGGTCTTTTCTCACAAAGCAGTCAAGGATTCCATGAAAATTTAGAGGTATGGGGCTAGAGAAATGGCTCTGTGGATAAAGGCACTTGCTTGCAGAGCCTGACAGCCCGGGTTTGATCTCCCAATACCCACATAAATCCAGATGCACAAAGATGGCACTTGCATCTGTAGTTTGTTTGCAGTGGCAAGAGGCCTTGGCATGCTTGCCTTCCTCCCTCCTTCCCTCTTTCTCTCTCTCTCTCTCTTTGTCCTTGCAAATAAATAAAATTAGAGGCACAGCAAAGTACCCCTATCTGCCATAATAACTGGGTCCGGTCGGTCCTGGCCCTGCGTCATCCTCAGGAGCCCTGTGGCCTGCAGTTCATTCCCAACATTTACCTGACAGTTTTCTTCCCTCTGTGGCTCCCCTGGGAAGATAGAGTGAGGGTGTGGCCCTTGAGCATAGGACAGATTGGGCAACATGCAGGCCTTTCTTTTGGGCATAGGCAATTTGCCACCATCCCATGTAGACTCCCTCCTGGATCCAGAGACACCCAGAAAGTAAGTACAAATGGGGCCTTGGTCTCAGAGGGCAAAGGCTTCAAGCACTGCTTGGGGAAAGACATACCAATACCCAGGACGCACAGGCAAAATTCATGCCCCCCAACCTAGGCAGGAGTATAGGAAGTGGCCAGCCAGGAGCCCACAGCAGGGTTCTTCTACCCATGACTCCGGTGGGCCTTGTTCCTCCCTCACCGTGTGTCCCATCAGCCTCTACCTGGCTGTCTGGCACCCTCACACCCAGCAGTGTGTACAGCACCCACAAGCACATGGCCACTGCCACAGTTCAGATATAAAATGTCCCCCACAGGCCATGTGATAAAGTCTTGGTTGCCCCTTGGCAGACTTTTTCTTTTTTTAGTTTTTCAAGGTAGGGTTTCACTCTAGCCCAGGCTGACCTGGAATTCCCTATGTAGTCTCAGGGTGGCCTCCAACTCATGATGATCCTCCTACAGCTGCCTCCCGAGTGCTGGGATTAAAGGTGTGAGCCACCACGTCCGGTCCCGTTGACAGACTTTTTGGAGATGATTGGATCATAAGAACTGTGATTGCATCAAAGATTACTCCACTGAGGTGTTCTTAGTTGGCTAATGTGTGGGAGGGGCAGTAATAAGAAGTAAGTGGGGCCGTGGGCCGCTCTTTAGTACTGCACTTTATCCACAGTCTTTGGCCCCCGCCCCACTTTCGGGCCACCGTGAGGTGCCAGGGCAGACCCAGAGGAGACAGTTCTCATCTAGTTCAGTTTCCTCTGGCTTTGCTCTGCCTTAGTGCTGGTCCCCAAGGCCACAGGGACCCTTGGTCACCTCTCCTCCGGAGGTGAGTCCCCTCCCCCGCTTCCTCCAGCCAGCCGCTGGGTGGCTGACAGCCCCTCAGAATTTCAGACCCTCCTCCTGCTGAGTCGTGCGTGGCTCCCCACCTTGACGCTGGGCGCCTCCTTGTCTTTACACATTCTTTTCCTCTGCATAGGACACTTTTCCGCCAGGATACCTCCTGTCTATCGTCCAAGACCCTCCTTGTGCACATCCGCCCTGGCCCCCTCTGAGGCAAAGGTAACAGTTCTTCATTTCAGTCCATCTGTGCCTGGCACAAGGTCACACACATCACTGAACTGCAGCCACTGAATGCTCTCATTGGCTCTTTGCTTCTGGGAGAGGGGTCCATGTCCCATGTATCATGCCCTCTCCCACTGCAGGTCTAGAAAAATGACAACCACACCAGTGTCCCCTGAGTGAATGCCCCGGAGTGGGCAGGGCCAGCAAGAGCATGCTCAGGATCTCGGGAAGGATGAATGCTGACAGTATAATGACCGTGAGGTCCTGCAGTGGCCTCTCCAGACAAGTCTCGATGTGGCCCCAAGACATCAGGGACAGACCTCAACTGGTTTGTGTCAACACAGGCCTGGCTCCAAGCCACGCAGGGGTAGTGGTGAAGGCGATGGTACGGGAGGTAACTGATGTTGGTGGGTGACACACCCCCTGGCCGGGAGCTCTGAGGAGAGAGAGATTGGGAGGTTGATGAACCACATCCCCTGCAACGGGCTCAGGGCCAGGGGCTGGGGATAGTAGTAGGCCAGAGTTTGAAAGGGACAGGACAGCTAACATAACAGATGCTGGGTCAGTTTTCGGGCTCTGTCCCTTCCCTTCTCCCACCTGGCACTGGGTGGACATGTGCACAGGTGTAGGGGAAGGGTATTGTCCAGTGGCCAGTGGCAGCTGTGCTGGACCCAGAGCTCCCACCTCTTCCCACCCACACCATGACCAGAGACTTTCTTGTGGTTGGTAAGACTGGAGCAGAAGTCTAGAGTCTGAGACTCTGGGGTCCTCTGTTGAATGGCACAGAGGTAGAGAGTGTGCAAGTCTGAATGCCCAAGATACGCCCACCCTCCACCCTGGTTGAGCACAGCTGCCATTGGAACGCTTGGGAGGGTATTGAATCCAAACTCACTCCTTAAGGGATCGGATCGGACAAGCGCCACCTGCAGGAGGCACCGGGGTCTCCACTGTTCAGTCCCTCGGGTAATTTCAGTGTGAGGCACAGGTTATATCCGGGGCTTTCGGCACCCTCCTGGTGTTCTGGTGAGGACCTTCAGTGGCCCTGGTGGCCCATGAGTCACATGCCAGCCTGTGACACTGTGAAGTAGAACCTTCAGCAAGTGAGAGGAAGCGAGGTCCCTGGGGGCTGTCCTTAAAGGGGGTTGTGGGACCCGCACTGCTTCATTCTCTCTCTCTCCTTGCTTCTCAGCTGCCGTGAGGTGAGCAGACCTCTCTGGCCTCACGTCCCATCATGATGTTCTGACACCCAAAGCAATAGCGCCACATGATTGTGAATGAACCTTTCCTCCTGCACGCTGTTGATCTCAGGTATTTTGTCACAGCAGCTGAAAGCTAACACACTCAGGTATGTGACAGAAAAAAGTAAACAGTAAAGAGCTTGTCTACCCAAAGGAGGATAAGAATATGACACCCCAGAAGAACCCGAGAAGGAGCAGACAGAGCCAGGGTTTCATTTAAACAAAAAGCACCTTCCATGAGCTGTGGGAACAGTGGAGACATGAGGCAGGGCATGTTAGTCTTTTTGTTACTTTTGAAATTCTGGCAGACTTAAAAAGTACAGAATCAGGTTGATTGCACTGAAAGATGAATATACCTCTCTCAGAATTGTTAAGTTGACACAATATAGACACATGCACAAAAGGCTTGGTTAATCTGATTAATAAGCAGAACTCCCCATCCAACACAGAGCCACAGCCTTTCAAAACTGACTCCACATGAAGCCACAAAGAAGCCTCAACAAACTCAAAAAAATAAACATCAATCCCCCAGATCGTCTCTGACTGTGTGGTGATACAATTAGGAGTTCATGACGAATGAGCTTCTTAAAACTGCACGTGACTGGAAAATGTGAAACATACGACTGAGTAAGAGGAAAGCAGAAAGCTTGGATCAAAACAGTAATGAAAGCTGGGGAAGAGGTTCAGTGCTTGCAAAGCCTGGCAGCCTGGGGATTGATTCCCCAGCACCCCATGAGGGCAAGTGCTAAAAGAGGTTCAAGTGTCTAGCACTCATTTGAAGCAGCAAGATCTTGACCCTGGCTTACCTCCCACCTCACATACACACACACACACACACACACACACACACACACACACATATGTACACATGCAGGTAAATAAATAAAGATACTCTAAAAGAGATTAATGAAAGCACTACTTATCAAGATTTAGGGACTGAGTGTGATGGTACAGGCCTGTAATCCAAGCCCTCAAAAGGCTGAGGCAGGAAGATCATGAGTTCAATACCAGCCTGAGCTACATAATGAGACCCTGTGTCACAAAATCAAAAACAAGAAATCATGGGGCATTCTTGAAGCAGTAGAGATAATACCATTTACAGTTCAAATGCATCCAAAAGCAAGAATGACTGAAACAGGCTGAGCTGACACTGAAAGAAAGTAGAAAATGGGGGGGGAGGGGCTGGAGAGATAGCTCTACACTTAAAGACACTTGCTTATAAAGCCTGATGGCCTGGGTTCAACTCCCCAGTACCCATGTAAAGCCAGATGCACAAAGTGGTGAATGTGTATGGAGTTTGTTTGCAGTGGCAGGAGGCCCTGATGCACCCTTACTTTTTCTGTTTCTCTCTCTTGTTCAAATAAATAAATAAGAAAGTAAAAATAAGTAAATGCTAAGAAATAGTAAATACTACTACTAATTCTAATATAACAACATGATAATTCAGCAAAAAGAGGAATTACAAATGTCACAATTTTATTCTTTGCAAAGACTAAAAGGCAGGCAAATTTCTGACAAGAGAGAAGGAAGATGCAAATAAAGTAAGAATTAAAGTGAAACAATTACACAGATGGCAGTAAGAATAATATTAGTAGTAGCCACATATCATTATCTGGGAAAATGTTAGACATCAAAATTAGTATAGGAAGCCAGGCGTGGTGGTGCACGTCTTCAATCCCAGGATTTGGGAGGCAGAGGTAGAAGGATTGTTGTGAATTTGAGGCCAGCTGAGACTACAGAGTGAATTCCAGCCCAACCTGGGCTAGAGCAAAACCATACCTCGAAAAACCAAAAGATAATAATAATATTAGGAGCCAAGCATTGTGGCACACCTGTAATCCTAGCACTCAGGAGATAGGATTATGAGTTTTAGGCCAGCCCAGGCTACAAGTGAGTTCTGTCCTGCTTAAATTACATAACAAGACCCTGTCTCAAATTTAAAAAAAAATTTTTTTTAAAGAGCTGAGGGTAAGACTCTGAGAGAACATGCCTAGCATAAAGCTGGACAGGGATTCATTTGCATTGGCAAGAGACCCTAGCATGCACACACACGCAAATAAAAAAATTTTAAATGAATATGTAACTAAAATCTTAGCTAACTGAAGTCAGTAGTCTATTCAGCAATCATTGAGATGAGTAGAGATCTAGGGATCCTCCAATCATGTTGGACACTAAGAGGCACGTCTGGGTAATGGATCTCACTGACCTCACTCTGCACAGAGGGCATGTGGTAAATGCCTTACCAAGAACCTCTATGCACCATCTTCAGGATGGAGACATGTCAACTATGCCCACTACCAACATTTCTTCATGTGCAGTAGAGGTCCAAGCCAATGTCATAAAACAAGAAAAAGAAATGAAGGGCTGAAGAGATGGCTTAGCAGTTAAGGCACTTGTCTGCAAAGCCAAAGGACCCACGTTTGATTGCCCAGAACCCACGTAAGCCAGATGCTCAAGGTAGTGCACACGTCTGGAGTTCATTTGCAGTGGCTGGAGGCCCTGCTGCGCCTATTCGCTCTTGCATGCATGTTCTTTCCCTCTCTCTCTCTCTCTCTCTCTCTCTCTCTCTCTCTCTCTCCCCGTCTCTTTCTCAAATAAATTTAAAAAATAAAGGTTTTATAAATTTTTTTTAAAAATGTAGTAGGATTACAAAGAGAAACAAAGCCTGGCATGATGGCACACGCCTCTAATCCCAGCACTCGGGAGGCAGAGGTAGGAGGATTGCTGTGAGTTCGAGGCCACCCTGAGACTCCATAGTGAATTCCAGCTCAGCCTGGGCTAAAGTGAGACCCTACCTCAGGAAAAAAAAAAAAGGAGAAGGAAGATGAGGAAGAAGAAGACGCACGGGAGGAGCTAGGACATGTATAGGAATTAATAAAGGGCAAGTCTTTTGTAAAGACTTTTGAACACTCATAAGTAACAGAATATGTAAATCAGTACAAAACATATATTTATTTTAACATGCCAAGACCCCTTTCCTTCCAACTAGAACAACATGTACCCCGTAAGAGCAAGAATCCTGACTCGATGTCCATGGGCAGGACAATATTTGGCATAAATGTGTCCATTCAAATTATTTATTTGTTGAATTAATGTGAAGATGCTAATTCTGTATTATTAATATAGTCACCTCAAATTAAAGTACAAGCAAAAATAATCAAATTTAAAAGTCACGTATTTTCTAAAACAAAAAAAAAATGTAAGAATCTTGCTATAGAATTTGACATTTATTCCCAAATGCTTAAATGGTTATGGAAGAATAAAAGTCCACATTAAACATTTTTGGCACTCCTTTTTCTGTGGGAGTGTAAGTGTGGCACTAGGGATTGAACCCAGGGCCTCCTGCCTGCTAGGCAAGTATATCTCCACTGAGCTGTCTCCCCACCCCTAAACATTGTTCAAAGGAGATTCATTCTTCTAGATATAGACACTGTCAAACTACTGTGAAATGTTAATAAAAGGGTGAGATTGCATATGGACTACATGGAAATGTGTGTGTTTTTGACAAAGCTAAAATCATTCTAATTTTTTTTAATGCTTTAAAGCAGTGTGATTCTGACCCTGAAACAGGTGTATCATGATAAGACACTGGGAAAATTATCCCACTTAGTGGACACAGGTACACAGTGATGTTGGGTACCCATCCAGGAGAGGAAATGCCATACCATGAAATGGACAT
This sequence comes from Dipus sagitta, assembly GCA_036346955.1. Lineage (NCBI taxonomy): Eukaryota > Metazoa > Chordata > Mammalia > Rodentia > Dipodidae > Dipus > Dipus sagitta. The sequence goes on from CM070770.1 coordinate 139,963,101, forward strand.
AGCTTCAGCATCTAAATATTGCCCCTCAAGTGATTGTAGCCACTTACCTGCACACCAGCCATCCATACATGGCAATGCCTGTGGTTCTGAGTCCTTAATGAAGGGCTTGCTGGCTAGCCTAGTCATTGAGCGCTAGGTTCAGAGAGACCTGTCTCTCTGAAGTTTTCAGAATTTTATATTTTCAAAACTATTTTATTTATTTATTTTCAAGCAGAAAGAGAAAGAGAGAGAGAGAATGGGCACTCCAGGACCTCCAGCCATTGCAAACTCCAGATGCATGTGCCACTTTCTACATCTGACTTTATGTGGGCACTGGAGAATTGAGCCCATGTGGTTAGGCTTTGCAGGCAAGAGCCTTAGCCACTGGGTCATCTCTCCAGCCCCCAAACTATTTTCATTCATTTGGAAGCAATGAGGAGAAAGAGAGAGAATGAGAATGTGCCAGGGCCTCTTGCCACTGCAAACTCCAGACGCAAGCATCACTTCGTATATCTGACTTTACACGGATACTTGGCAATCTAACCTGTGCCAACAGGCTTTGCAAGCAAGCGCCTTTAACCGCTGAGCCATCTTCTTAGCCCAAGATTTTTCAGACTCCTTTAAATTAACAATTTTAGCTGATGTGAAGTTGTATCTCTTTGTGATTGACATATGCATTCCCTGTGGACTAATGAAGCTGAGCACACATTCATATGTTTATAGGTCATTAGTATGTTCCTGTGAAGACCTGTAAGTCTTCTGCAAATTATTTTGAGGAGGAAGAGCTTATCCATCTTTCCCTTTTTTTTTTAATTTTTCTTTTATTTATTTGACAGAGAGGAAAAAGGCAGAGAGAGAGAAAATGGGCACGCCAGGGCCTCTAGCCACTGTAAATGTACTCCAAGAACACACGCCACCTTTGCATCTGGCTTACGTGGGTCCTGGGGAATTGAACCTGGGTCCTATGGCTTTGCAGACAAATGCCTTAACCACTAAGCAATCCCTCCAGCCCCCCCCCCCTTTATTTGTTTTTTTGAGACAGGGTTTCACTGTGTTGCCCAGGCTGACCTCAAACTCCTTAGCTCAAGTGATCCTTCTGCCTCAACCTCCCAAGTAGCTTGGACGACAGGTGCATGCCACTACACCCAGCTCATACTCTTTACATATTCTCAGAGCAAGCCCTCGTGGTATTGCTGTGCAAATACCTTCTTCCTCTCTGTAGCCTTTTCATCCTTGCAGTAGTTCATTCTATGAGCAAAAGTTTGAATCGGCATGGACCCCTGATCCGTCTTCTCCTTTGTGGTTTAGGCCTTCTGTGTCTTATTTAAGGATCTTTGCAGGGCTGGGGAGATGGCTCAGTGGATAGGGTTTGCTGCACAAGCATGAGGATGGGAATGCAGATCTCCAGCACCCACGTAAAATACGGGACATGGTGACACATGCCTATAATCCCAGCACAGGGAATATGGAGGTAGGTGGATCCCTAGGACTTGCTTGCTAGCCTAGTCATTGGGCGCTAGGTTCAGAGAGACTCTGTCTCAAAGAATAAGATAGAGCATGCTTCAGGAAGATGCTTGACTTCTGGCTTCCACATGTGTGCCCATACACATATGAACATGTACTCACACACGTGCGTGCACACACACACACACACACACACACACACACCAAACAAAATTGCCTGCCAGGCATGGGGTGTTTGGAAGGCAAAGACAGTAGGATCACTGCAAATCTGAGGCTAGCCTGATCTACCTAGCAAGTTCCAGGCCAAGATGCGCTACACAGCAAGAGCCTTGGGGAGGGAGGGGAAGGGGGGAAAGAGGGAGGGAGGGAGGGAGAGAGGGAGAGAGGAAGGGAGGGAACATGCTAGCACTGGGCATGGTGGAGCGTACCTATAATCCCAGCACCTGGGAGGGTAAGGTAGGCTTGTCATGAGTTCAAGATCAGCCTGGACCACAGTGAGAGAGACCTTGTCTTAAAGCACCAAAGGGGGAAAAAAAATATTCGTATGCTGCTAAGTAGTTCCAAAATGACTCTAATCTAGCCAGTACCTTCCCTACAAGCCACAGGTGGGAGGAGATGGGAGATGGGGCACAAACTTCCTGGAGGAGACCCACGTGCTGGGCTCAGAGGCTGGGCCTGAGAGGAAGGAGGTCCTGGATGTGGGGTGAATGGGGAGATGGGGTGGCATTTATTTATTTGGCTCCAGCAAACATCTTTGGAGGGTGGGCAACAGTGTCTCACTGGGCTGTGACCACAGCTGCAGTTAGGGAAGCCCACATTTAGTAGAATGAGGTAGACGGGGGACCTAGGCAGCACCCAGAAGCCCCCGGCCAAGCGAGAGCATCAACCCAGAAACCCCAGCATCTAATTCCTATGCCATCATCGTCTGAAGGAAGGTGTCCTGTCATGAGAGGTATAAGGACAGCTGGCTCGTGAGGTTGTTTTTGCTGTGGTCCTGGGGTCTGTGACACACTCAGCGGCACCCAGCCTCCCAAGGGTTTCTGGAGAGGAAGTGAGGTGGGACCCGTTACATGATTTCAGGGCACAATGGTGCTGGGATGGGATGTCCAGTAGAAGGCATTAGCTGTGGAGATGGCCCCACGGGGCTCCTCTCCTGTGGGCAGGAAGGGACACTGAAGATGTAAGGTCTGTGGCCCCCCTCCCCCACCCGCCCCCACACTCACCAGTGCCCACAGTTCTCTCTCCTGTGTCCTGCCCAGTCTTGCCAGAGGGTCCCAGACTCCTGTTCAAAATGTGCTTCTAGGCTAAACTGTACTGCCGGGGTCCTGTGGGCTTCCCGAGAACTGCAGAACTGCCATCTACCAGCACCCGATCTCCACTGCTACAGGGGACTCCCGTAACTTCCTTCAGGTTCCAGTTAAGACACTTTACAGCTCTACAAGCCCCGCCCAGTCTCATTTTCATTCTTTCAGCAGGGCATGTATGTGTGTGTGGGGGGGGGGTTATGCCCTTTTCTGTAAAGCGAATGCCCAGCTGGTACCTCCCTTGCAGGGTGCTGGGTGCTAGGCAGCGAGGATAGAAGCCGACTGCTGCCTCTGCATCCCAGGCCCAGCTCAGGGAAGCTAACTCGCACCTGGTCACGGGGAGCCCAGCTGCTTGGCTGCATGAAGCCTGACCCTGGTCCTGGCTGGGCCCACGGGGGCTGACCCTGACCCCTCAGGCACCACAATGATCTAGGACCCTCTCGCGAAGAAAGCGGAGCTTCACGGGGCTCCTCTAACAGACGGAAAATAAATCCACCATCCTCTGCTGCTGACGTGTGTTTGGAACGAGGCCAGACCACTGTGGAGTCCCCTCCGAGTGCCTCATGGGGTCCCACCCCTGCACTGCCTGCTCTGATGGGGGAGCAGCCTGAAGAGACCCTGGGACGCTCAGCGAGGAGGGCAGGACTGGCGCAGCCTAGTGGGCCTAGCGGCACTCGCCTCGCCAACAACACAGACCATTAGCACCTGGGCTTTGGGACTCACAAGCCCAAGCTCCACCCTCCCTTTCCAGGTGGCACATTCCCGAGCCTCCACCTCAGTGTCTTTAAAAGCAGGGAGATGAACAGTCTCTACTTTGAGAAGTTTTTTGAGAACACTGAGGAGATGATCACTGTTGCTCAGATTCTGGGGTTCAGGCAAGCCACCTGCCTGCCCCAGAGCCTCAGTTTTGCCAGCTGTAAAATGGGTTCCATAAACGTCCCTCTGGGGTCACTGTCTGGATGAACCTGCAACACACAGACTCCCCATATGCCCTAAAAATGGGGCTGCTGGGAACCCTCCAGTAACAGCCCTGCCACAGCCCCAAGAGCCTGTGTTCCTAGCCTGTGCCTGGAATTTCAGAGTCATTTAGGGACCTAGACACCCCCCCCCCCCATTTAGGAACAGTTGGCTCAACACAGAACCATAGCTCTCTGGTCCTCAAATTGAATAGGTGACCTGCCAAGTAGTCAAGAGGCTGTCCTGGAAAGAAGCGTAGGGCAGGGCCCTCCCCCGGCTGTCTCAGGACCCTCTCTGGTTGAGAGGCCAGGAGAAAACACTCTGCCTTTGACACCATCCAGAAGATGAAAATGGCCGGGCGTGGTGGCGCACGCCTTTAATCCCAGCACTCAGGAGGCAGAGGTAGGAGGATCGCCAAGAGTTCGAGGCCACCCTGAGACTACAGAGTGAATTCCAGGTCAGCCTGAGCTAGAGTGAGACCCTACCTCAAAATACCAAAATAAAAAAAAAAAAAAAACAGAAGATGAAAATGTCCCAGTCGTCTAATACCTCCCTTCCTTTTGGCAACTTCCATGGCTCTGAAACCCAGCCAAGATACTGGACGTGGTGCGAACATCAGTCAGCGTGGAGGCCTCCCGCAAAGCCAGCCTCGGGGATCCTCACTGCTAAGCAATGGCCTTGATCACACCCAACCTTGCCAGGTACACATGTGTGCTGCCTGACCCCACCAGCCTACGCCACAACATGCCTCCCAGTGGCTGGCCTAAGGGGCACCCCAGGAACCTGACTTCCTTCCCAGCCAGGGTTGCTGCCCACCTCCCCTCCTCCCCATCCCTTCCCCTCCCAGAAAAATATTTGGAATGGTCTCTGACTGAAATGAGATTAATCCTCAGTTCCCTGACAGTGTCTTTGGGCATGTGTTTTTATAACCTCCCCTTCAAATGAGAACCATTTGTCGCCGGGAAGCTAGGGAGGCCCTACCCGGACTGCTGGGCCAGGCATCACCAGCACCTGATTGAATGTCACGGACAGTGCGAGGGGGCAGGGTTGGGGTGAGGGCGCCATGTCTTTTGCCGGTCTGTCTCATCCTTGCCTGTCTGCTACCAGTGGCATAAGGATGTGGGTCCGCACCCTGATTCTACACCACAACGTATGCTTGAGTTGATGTCTTTGCCTCTGTGAACCTCGTTTTCCTGTTAAAAGCCTCATTTTCCCGTTAAACAGGGTCCATGTGTGCCAGGGGATGTGCCCAGCCCAGTGCCCAGAAGACCAGATTCTCCATGTTTCATGAGGCTATTGAACACAGGCTCTGCTCCTGGCAGAAGGGCAAAGTGCCCTAGCCAGAGCTTTCCAGAGGGCTGCAAAATCCCATTCTAAATGTGGCTTGGGTCCCCTCCCACTTCCATGAGAGGAGACCCTGCAAGGAACCCAACAGCCAGCACTTTAATATACGGAGTTTATAGGTGCAAGCACGCAGTCTCTTTAATTAATTCTGAGCCCTTGGTCGGTGGCCTCCTGTCTCAGCACAACCCCCCTCCACCCCCACATCCCCAGGTCCTGTTTGAAGTTTGCAGCCCCCCCCCCTTCCTGCCATCCTTGCTTGCTGAAGCAGTTACAGACCCTTAGGGCTCAGCTGGGAGGGATTTATTGGAGAATTTCAATCATGGGGTCTTGGCTCAAACTTGTTGCTTCCCAAAAAGTCTGCCTAGAAGTTTGATGCTTGTAGGACTAGGGCGCGAAGGAGGTGCTTTGACGATCTCAGAACTCAGAATTCCACCTGGGCCTGTGGGAGGATTGCAGCCCCTGGCTTGGAAGAGAGAGCGCAGGACGGCTCTCTTCAGACTCATCTCCAGAAAGATGCAGGTCCTGGGCCAATGTGGAGGTGCTGGGACTCACTCACCTTAAGTTGCTTCTTAGAAGATTTCCAGGCTCGGCGTACAGGGGTCGAGCAGTTACCTAGCAGGTGTGAAGCCCTGGGTTCCATCCCCAGTGTTATAACAATAATAATAACATTATTATTAAGAATATTAATTTCAAGCCGGGCGTGGTGGCGCACGCCTTAAATCCCAGCACTCGGGAGGCAGAGGTAGGAGGATCACTGTGAGTTCGAGGCCACCCTGAGACTCCATAGTAAATTCCAGGTCAGCCTGGGCTAGAGTGAGACCCTACCTCGAAAAACAAAACAAACAAACAAAAAAAAGAGAATATTAATTTCCCCTTGGCCCCCACCCCTCCAGCATCAGAGATAGGTCTGTGCAGGTGTCTGAACTCTACCTTGTCAACCCTTGTTGGTCCCTGGCTGGGGAAGCCGGGAAAGAGGTCTAAATAGGGAGCCCTGAGCTGCAGAATGGGGCAGCAGAGCTGTGGTGACATGCCATTCTTCCTAGGCTGTGGCTTGCCTCCCCGAAGGCATTCCCTTCGCAGACTAAGGAGCCCACGCCCTTCCACGGGAGCCCAGCCAAGAGGATCTGGAACAGGGCCCCCTGCCCGTCCACTTTCTCCCCCACCCACCCCACCCCCCCCCAGCCCAGGGCAGGGCTGGCTCGTTCCATTTCTCTGTAAGGCCTTCGCAATGATGGATAGGCCGTGGCTCCAACTGCTGCGGCCCAGGGGAGAACAAACATCTTTTGCAGTTTCTCTCCAAGCCTCCCACTTCTTGCTTAACAAGTGCAGAGAGAGGCACACACAGAAATTCCCGGGGCTTCCCGTGGCTAATGAGATGACCACATCAGGCAGCAGGAGCTTGGGGATAAAGGTCCCCGGAGGGAGGGAGCGAGCGAGGTGTCCGATTCCCTCCCAAGACGCTCCACCAACTGGGCTTCGGGGCAGGGACAGAGGCCTCGGGCTCCGGGGCGGGCCAGCCAGGCTGAGCTCCAGGCCTCCCCAACCCCGCGATGTGCACAGATCGCCCCAGATAAAGGACCCCAACTTCACCCAACTTATGCTGAGTCGCGCTTTTCAAAAAGCCCTTTCAGATGGTTTCACTTCTCTGCCCGCTTTGTTGAAAGATGTAAAAATTTCAAACCACCACAAAGTAAACATTTCAAAACCCTTGCTTTTCAAAATCACTCACATTTTCAAAAAAAAAAAAAAAATCTCTTGAGTTCCATCCCCACCCCTGCCCACCCCACTGCCCAAGCCTTTTCTTTTGTAGAATTGAGGATTGGCGTGTTTTTCATTAATTTAGAAACAGCCCAGGTAAAAAAAGCGGGTGATTTCGGGCAGTGTTTTACGGGCCGGAAGTACCTTTGTTATTTAGTAGATATATTAGATAAGTCGATGTCTTGTCAGAACCAAGCAGGTTTTCTTTATTAGGGTGAAGGCCTAATGAACTCATCTGCTTCTAATATTTATAAAGAGAAGAGAGGCCATTAATTCTACTGCTTGTGAATAAAACCATCTGTGATTTCTTTCCATTTGATGGGTTTTGGTTTTAATATACATTTTTCACAAATAAGCGCAGAGATTTTTTGGTGAAAATGTCACATTCAGGATCTCATAAAGAAAGAATGCAAAGAGGGGAAAACTAAATGTTTTGTTAGCTAAGTAATTTCTCACCTTGCAGAGTGGGGGACATCTGAGCCAACTTTAGCACATTAGGTGACGGGCTCCCCCATCCACGCTAATGCAATCCATGACATGTTACAAGGCTAACCGCGTCCGTTTTGAAGTTTGTTTTCCTTCGGGAATTACACAGTTCGTTTAACCTAATCTGTCCTGACACTTGAATTATAATATTATGAGCTTCTTCAGGGAAGTAAAACAGTAGTTGCCTGCTTAAAAGCGAAGCAGAAGCTAATAAAGTGGGCAAAATGTCAAGGAAAAGGGCTAATCGAATCATGGTGTCATTCTCTAGAGGGAATATAGTCAAGTTGTGTGTTGTTTTTTTTTCCCCCCAGTGGAAATCATGGATGCCTAGTGACATATTTCTGTTTAGGAAGAAATTTGAACTCTGAAAGCACACTTGATTAAACCCCAAACTGCAAGACATTGCCCGATGGGACCACTCGGGGACTTTGACTCCTGGGTGTCAGAGCTTAATTAAAATATTCATCCAGCTGCTCTTCCCTGGCCAAGAGGACCCAGAGGAATTAAACTAATAAGCTTAATTCTATTAGGTCACCTGCCTATGTACACAGAGATGCCAAAGACCATTTACCAGTTCAGTTCAGAAAAAAATAAAACATCAGACCCACCCTGCAAACTCAGAGTGCCCCATCGCCGCAATACCCAAGGGGTCTCCCGAGCAGACACCATCACCCTCCCATGTCAGCTTTGGACTCTGAACACACACAGCTACTTTTAATGCTCTTCCAAGAAGACCAGGGTGTCATGCTGGTCAGCATAAGGATTTATGTGTATGCACTGACTTGTGTGTTGTTTATAAAGCACACAGTATTTACTGACTGCTCTGCGTCAACATTCATATCAGGGATGTCCTTATTCCAGGAAGTGAATTCTATTGCCCAATTAACAGATGAGCCAACTGAGGAGCCATAAAGGGAAAGGCCTTGAAGCCAGAGACTGCTGAGCTCTTAGTCCTTAGGAGAGAGGGCTCTGCTGACATTTTGATCTTTGTTTTAAATGTTAATTCATTGGATATCTACTGTACAAGCACATGGTATGTTATCTGAAAGATAAAGGCTATAAAATGGAGTCAGCTTATCTGTCAGCCTCCCCTCAGCTCCTCTTCCCATATCCAAGGTAAGCCACCTTGGACAATTTCTCCTGTCTCTTCCAAAGAGCAGAGACCAGCAAATGTGTGTGTGCTTCCTCCACCAAAGCATCTGCCTGCCATTGTTGACCTGCAAAAAAAAAAAAAAAATCCCCATTTCCCATGATTCTGCCTGATACCGTCACTTATAGCCCATTTTCAGTGACAAGCACCAAGGTCATTTCCCACCTTTCTGTCCTTCACAGCTCTGCTTGGGTGACTAACCTTTGTCCATACTGTCAGGTATGATCTGCAGGATAAAATCCTGCAAGAGCACTCTGTAACCCTGGATAACTCAAGGCCCTGCCTGTCCCGAGTCTGAGAACTAAAGCCACTGGTAGGCTGTGCCCTTCTGTGAGACTGTAATTCTCACATCTGTAATTCTTCATTATAGTGCAGTCTATCCATCCAGCCCAACCCCAAGACTCTCACCACAACTCTAGTCCAACACCCCCACCCCCCCAAAAAAAAAACAAATCACTGCAAACAAATGTTTTCCTCTCAGTGTTCACTAACACCCCACTAGCTATATTTGTCACCCAGGGAAAGACACATTTCCCCGTGATCAATATAAATGGAATAGAAATCTATCTGGGGCAGAGCAGTGAGCCTGGTGTAGAGTAAGGGGACCCCGGAGGGTGTTGCGTTCCTATAACACTGCCAGCAAGCGTGGAGTCTCTGAGGCCAGGGCCCAGCCAGGCACTGATGTAGGGTTTGGGCTGGACCCACTCTGGTCCTGATGTAGAACCCAATTGAAGCCCAGCCCACTGCCTGTCCTTAGGCCCCTGTGAGCCACCTGTTCACAGAAGCAGCAACATTTGCAGCTGGACTCCGTGGAGCCACAGGGCTGGCCGGCCAGCAGTGAGCCTCGGTCACACATCTGGTTATTTGCAGTTTGCTGTGGACCTCAGCCACCAGGCAGCTCTTGGATGATTGCAGTTTGCTCCAAATAGAACCAGGTATCCGGGCAGAGCTGGCAGCAAATATAAGCAGGATGTATTAACCATATCTTTTCTTGTAAATTCATCTACTGTCAGGGTAACCCTGGGGTGGTTACTGCTTGCAAAGACTTGAAAAGGGCCAGCTAGCTTCAGACTCAGGTGCTCGGAAACACCGACTTTGCTCTAAGCAATGAAGCTCACTCTGGGTTCCATCTCTTACTTCTTCTGCCACTTTGATAATTATCTGCGGACTCAGAGCAGGGCCGGCAGAAGCAGGAAAACGGCTGGCATATGAGGGAGATGGGATCGGCAGTGATTTATTTCCAGGGATTTGATATTTTAGTTTATTATTGTTCTGTGGGTACAATAAATCATATTTTAAGATAGCTGGTAATGGAGTTTTTTTTTTTAATCTTTTTTAATTCTCTTTCAAGGGATGGGTTGTTTTTTGAAGTCAGATTTTCAAGTTTAAGAGATGTGACAATAAGAACATATCAATATATTTCCCCCCCTGGGAAATTTTACTATCCCATCTTACCACCTCGAAAAGGTCTCATTCTTAAAAAAAAAAAGGAGCTGAAAAAAAGAGCCATTGATTCTCCTGTTCAAAGTACTTTGTTTGAATATATGTAAATGTACTTTAGACATCTGACTTTTTAAGCACTGATTTGTTTTAGGAATTTTTCAATACCATGATGAGCTTGCTCTCCAACTTTGCAAAGGTGACCCTGAGCATTGCATCCACCAAAGCCTTGGGAATCTGGCACTGCTCCCCATGGAAAAGTCTTGAGGGGGGGTAACTATAATATTCCTTTGTGCAACACGCTACACCCTGGCTTGTGGGTTCTCTCGGACCATGGGCTGCAAGTCACTGACTGGGCTACGGTTTAAAACTAATCTTGGCCTCGGCTCCCTGGCAAGAGGTCAGGCAGCAAAGCTTTCACAACATGGTCTCTGGCAAGATCTGACGGGGCTCCGAGAATATAACAAGTTGTAAAAGGGCAGGGGAAGGGGAGGGAGAGAGGGAAAGAAAGGCAAAGAAGAAAGGCAAAATTAAATTTTCACAATTAAGTATATTCCTTTTTTCATTTAGTTAATTTCCAGCCGCTCACGTTTATTGCACATTAATTATGCATACAGCTTTTGTACGACTTAAAAAGTGAAGAATGCAATCCTTATCCTTTTATGGGGGGGAGGCCCGGCTTCCACGCTGCGTGCTGCGGTAGCGGCTGGAGTTGTAGATCAGAAGGTGCAGGAGCCCAGAGCCCAACCCCGTGAACAGCCAGCAGCCAGGCAGAGGCCGAGACATTTCCTATAGCCAGGTGGTGGCCCCGGGGACACTTAGCTGGATGTGTTTCTAGGCCTGAGAAGGATCCAAGCAAATCCTTGACCAGCCTCCTTGGCTTCTCTTGGCCAAAACGTATGCATAAAAACAGGAATGTGATATATAAGGTTTTCAAGGGAAGAGGACCCATTTCCTTCCTCCATCCCTCTCTGCCATCACCAACATGCCAGAGGAAGCTGAGGAGGTAACGGCCCAGACTAACTCGGCTAAAGAGGTGCTTCCCCTAGTCCCTCCAGGCCCAGCCTCACAAAGGTCTGGCAAGTGGCCCCTCTGTTAACCTGCTTTGTGGCACCCGTCAAGGGCCACAGTCTGTGTGCCCTCCTCCCAGAACAGCATGGAGACTCGTGGATGCCTACCTGTAGGCCAGTGCCTCTCATCTGGAAAGGGCTCTGTGTGCCTGCGGCCCTGCCACCCAACTTTGGCTTCTAAGCTCAGAACCCACTACAGAGGGCTGGGTTTACAAGTGAATACTGCGATTCACCACTTGGCACAGAACCTGCTCCTATTCATCAGCCAGAAGCCCAAGACCCTGGCATCACGTAGGGAGGACAGACCCTTCTGGGCCTATGCAAAGGTGCCTGCGTGTGACCAGGACCATCAATCACTCTGTGCTTGGAGCTGGGCTCCCTGCTCATCCACTTGCAGTCCTGAGGTCAGGTGCATGGGCTCCTCATACCTCATACCTCAGCCATCCAGGCAGAGAGATACCCTGTTTCTTGCATTCATTTTGCTTAAACACACCCGAAGCCACAGCCAGCCTCAATGCCCATAGCTGGGTGAGTGAGTGGCTGGCTTCCTGGTCTGAAAATGGGATTCAGATGAGATGGAGTTGTCTTAGGGTGTGGGTGGAATATTGCCTCCAAAGCCCCCAGTCAGGATAACCAGGAAATAGATAGTCACACAGACAGACAGAGGACACACAGACCCGGTTTTCAGTGAAAGAAACAGGCTTTGAGAGGGAAATCATCTGGACCAGCCTGTGGGTGTCAGATCGGCTGTGAGATGGTTCACGGGGACCCTCCCAAGCCCTACAGAGCTCGGCACACTACAGGCTGGAGCCTGACTCTTATCAAGGGTTAGAGAGGGAAACTAGCTAATTCTGGTCCCTGTGCCCACAGGATGGACAGCAGCTGCAGGATCAAAGCTAGAAGAGCAGGGTTGAGTATTCACCGCCAGGGGCTCGGTGAGCAGGATCTGGGGCTAGGAGCTGCTGCCTCCACCAGCCTGAGCTTCGTGGCCAGGGACCCCAGAACAGCACCACACTGACCCCCAACTGATGAAAAGGGGTTGGGCTTGGGCTGTCCCCTTTCTTTGTATGTTTCTTTTCTTTTTTTCTTTCTTTCTTTCTCTCTCTCTCTCTCTCTCTTTGATATATAAATAAAAACTGCTCGCCCCACAGTCCTGCTGGGATGAAATATAAAATATCACTCCTGCTTTAGAATTGTAGAACTCCCACCCAGTCCTACAGTGACTCCACAACGAACTTTAAAGTGAGACTGTCATCATAAAGAAATCAACCATGCATAATAATAAACAACATGTTAAACATTTATTACCCCACATTCTGACAAAATGAAATGTGCAAACATGCCAGAGTTCGGGTTTCATAAAACAATTTTTCATCAAGTTCTTTCCTTTGACAATAATGCCTGTGTCCATTCCTGGCTAGTGAGATGTGCTTCCAACCCAAAACTGAATGGGTCTTGGGGCCCATACGCACATGATCGCTCAAAGCATGTCTCTCGCTCTGATACATTTTCTCTGATTGACAATATTCTGGCTTTCTTCATGAACACCCACCAGTAATCCTGTCACCTGGGAGGTGGGGGAGAGTGCCACCATCCTTCGCAGACAGGAAACCCAGCAATGCAGCCAGCCACAAGTGGCAGAATCCCACCTCATTTTTTAAGAATTGTGCTTAAGTACATGGAACAATATTTACCCTCCTAACCATTTTAAAGGAGCATTCCAGTGACTTGCAGCCATCTTCGCCATCAATCTCCAGAATGCTTCATCTTGCAAAACTGAAATCGTCCCTGTTAAACACCGACCCCCCCCCATCCATCCCTCCCCCAGTCCCTGTAGCCACCATTCTACTTTCTGTCTCTGTGCGTTTGACCCTTTAAGTTTTTCATACAAGAGGTGTTACAGTATTTCTCTTCTATGACTGGTATTTTTTTTTCACTCAGCGTCAGGTCCTCTAGATTCATCTGTGTCTTGGCTTATGTCAAAATTCCCTCCCCTTTGAAGGGTACAGGCCCACATTCCCTCATGGGCACCAGCCCAGATGTGTACCTTAGGACCTCACGGTCCACAGTCACATAGGTGGCCACACAAAAACATATGCCCCCTGCTCTTTTCCTCACACACAAGGACAGATGTGAGAACATGTAGCCTGCTCTCCTAGACCTGTAGGACATACAGTAGTCACACACTGGTAAATAGAGTTACACCTTCAGATTGTTACATGCTGTTTTCATAGGAAGGGTACCCATGGAGGGCAGCACACACCCCTACGCTGGCCCAGGTCTGAAGGGGCTGTGGGAAACTTTGCAGGCCCTTGGAGATCAGAGCTGGGAGGTTCCAGGGGCTCATCTCCACACTGGAGGCTAGAAGGCATTTTATCACGTGAACGCTGATCTTCTTCCACACACACACACACACACACACATACCACATAACCACCTTCTGGCTCCCTCGACTGCAGGAAAAGAAAGGACCAGCTTTCACGATTCCAAGGAAGCTGGGGACCGAAGGGGACCCCAGGCAGCCCAGGTCTCACAGAGATTCTGACCCTTTCTCTCCTACCAGCCCCTCCCTCTCCCCCTCTGTCTCTCTCTGCACAGGGTGGAGCCAGAAGAATGGATCCCTGAGCACTCAGAAGCAAGGGGACAGGGGGGCACGAGGCAGGCTCTGAGGGACGGTTTCTGTGCGTGCTCACACCAGACAAGCACAGCTAAGCCCCTGCTGCGTGCCAGCCAGCCTCTGCTCTTGTAGGGGCTCTCCAACCTCAACTTTGTAACCCAAGCATCCGCCCATCTTTCCCTGATGCCCGGCAGGGGATTGAAACCAAAAGGAGCCTTTCAAAGGATAGCACTCTACAAGGGGTTGGTTTTTTTTTTTCTTTCCTACCAGTACTGATGTCCTGACAATCCCTAAATCCCTCCCTCTCTGGTTACTGTTAATTTTCTTCAAATGGTATGTGGTTAAAAGAATACCCTTACTTGGAGAAATACACACTGAAGTACTTAGGCGTCTGGAATTTTTTCAAATTTAGAGCAAAAAAAAAAAAAATACATAGATGTAGACATATGTATACAGGGACAGATAAAGCAGGGATGGTAAAGTGTTTCCGTGTGTTGAATCCAGGGGGTGGGCATGTGACCACTGACTGCACAGTTGTCTCCCCTTATCCACCAAAGACGCAGACCAAGATCCTCACGCATGTGTGTGACCATGGTTAGTGTGAATATTGTGTATGTGTGTGTAGTGCATCCTCCTTTATGAACATGTATATATCTATGAGTTTAATTTATAAATTAAACACAATACGAGTGTAAAAACAGTTATATGAACATGATCTTTCTTTCAAAAGAAACATGACAAATATTGATATTTTGGGACCCTGGGTTGATTGTAGATAACAAAACCTCAGAACGTGAGATGGCAGATACAGGAGTCTATGAGGCACTTCTTTAAGCTTATCTGTGCTTAGATACAGTCATAAAAAAAAATTAGAGGGGATCCTTTGCTCCCACTATATCCCTCCCCATCTGTCACTTCCCCTTTCTGCACTCTCTAACCATTAAGTAGTCTACAGGCATGCCAGTGGTGGGATGTGGAGAGAACATTCTGCCATTCTCAGAGCAGGCATGCCCAGCACTCTGTCACCGCATGGAAATGCCCAGAGCTCTACTGGATGAACCCACTAAGATGGGAGCATGGTTTTCCCAGTAAGACTTTCCCTTGCACTCTCTTCCCGGCAATCAGTGGGAGGGCAGACACCAAGTGAGAGGGTTCCTGGCTTCCCCGCCACAGTGTAGCCACACTTGAGGATGTCCCAAGCAGCTGTGAAGTCACGGCAAAGGAAACTCTGATGCAGGCTCGTTCATCTCGCCCCCGCTTGTCTCCCTGGACCAGAGCAGGTGTTCGAATGAATCACAGCTCACAACCAATGTTCCCTTTCTCACAAGTTGCAAGAGAGTCAAGGTCATTCCTCACAGGCAAGCACACTGCAGAGAAAAGGAGTGGCCAGCAGTGACATGGATGCTGCTAGCTCTGCTGCCTGTGTTCCCCAGTGATGGCTGCGGAACATAAACAGGCTCCAGGTTGGCACTGCATGAGGGGAAGTTGGGGAGCCCTTGTGGAGGAAGATCAAGCACCATTGGCTGGATCAGGGCAGATGAGATGAGATGGCAGGCCTCTGGACCAGAGATGGGTCTGCTGGTATTCGGGAGCTAACAGAATCAGGGTGTCATCTGTGAGAATCTTCGCAGGACAAGGCAACTGCTCTCGAGCTGCCTGACGTCCACCAACCAGGAAGGAGGGCATCTTTGAATGCGGAGGAGCCCCCTGCTCCAAGGAAGTTTGTTTTAATTAGCAGAGATCAAAGCCTAGATCCACCCAGCTACAGCGGACACCGGACCCGTCCTTTCTTCTCATCCTGCCCCAGTGTGGCTGCTTCAGCAGCCACCTTCCTGAGCTACCCAGGTCTCAAGGGAGTCAGTCCCCTAAAGCAGCGTGCGATGATGGAGCCCAGGGCCCCGAGTCAGGAGCTGGTGACTCATGGCTGTGGTTCTTGGTAAGAAAAGGCACACAGGCAGGAGCGATGTTCAGCTAAAAAAAAAAAAAAAAATACAGAGGTGGCCAGAGGCCTGAAAGCTAGCTAGGGCTTCAGGCAGCCCTTCAGGGAGGTCAGTAGCTGGGAGAGGTAAACAGGATGGCACAATCGTCCTCTGTAGTCAGTGGTCCTTGTCAGACCCGTGGCTCTGAGCCTGGTGCTGAGAGATCCATGGCCAATTGTTGGCATTATTCGTACCAACGCTGCTATCATCACAGGCCTGGGAGTGGGCGCTGCCCTGGGGCCCGGGGGCTGCTGTGACTTGCTAAAGGGAGACGGCAGCCTCTTCACGGTGGACAACAGGTATGAAAACAGAGCCAACGCGAAGTCCCCTTCTCACTCAGGCCCACGGCTTGGGTGTTCTCCAGGGCCTACCATGTCTCCACCCCAGGCTGATGGTCTATGCCAATGGAGAACAGAGGCCAGAGACTTCGTCCCTGTCCTGCTAGCCATGAAAGAGCAAAGCCACCGCAGGGTTCAAAAGGGAAAGAGGAAAACCCAGTAACTCGTCCCAGACGGTCTGTCCACTTTATCAAAGCTGATTTCAGGGAGTGAAGTTCCCACCGGGAGAGGCCACAGCCTCATTAGGGAGTTCAGGAAGGATGAAAAAGCCAGGCGGCCGTGCACATCCAGGGGACAATTAGGCCTTGTCCCTCCTCCTTCAAAGGTGAGCCTGCTGTCTCTGCATGTGACAGGCAAGAAATCAGGACATCTATGTAGGTCTCTCTTTCCTCCTCCTCCTCTTCTTTTTTTTTTCTTTTTTGAGACAAGGTCTTATATGGATCCCAGGCTGGCCTCAAAATCACAGTTCTCCTCCTGCCTCAGCCTGCTGGGATTATAGGTGGGAGCCATCACGCTTGGTTTCCTTTCCTCTTTCTTTGTCTTTCTTTTTTTTTGACACTGTCTCTTCCAACCTCTCTCTCTTTCCCCACAGGTCCTTTAACCACCCTCAACATCAAACTCTTTTTAGCAAGGCCACAGAGTCCCTAGCCCAAACCTACAAAAGTCACCCCCAGGAAGTTTGGACCAAAGACTTGGCCAAATGATTAGAGTGGTGTGACCTTCTTCCCACACCAAGTCCCCCCATTCTGAACTCAAATTCTTCCCATCCCAGAATGCAAACTAGTCCCTCGGAGCGAATTCTCAGCTCAGGTTTCCGGAAGCCTCCCTCAGATTCAGCACAGACTGAGCTGAGATTCTTCTGTAAATCCCTACCAGCCGCCTCCCCGGCCCGGCCCAGCCCTGTGGAATGTCTCTTACCCACATCAGGAGGTACAAGCAAGGACAGTAACACATCTGCGCACCCCTGGATGCCGCCGCCCTGATTGGAAAGGCATCCTGCTGTCTGGAGACACCGGGGTTCATTTAGGATTGCCACCCCAATGGATCCTCTAAAGGCCTGCCCACGGCCAGTGCCCAGCGCTGGCACCGTGGAAGCTTCCAGCAACACCTCGCGTGAGGCACACATTCTTACATCAGGCAATTATTTTGCGAGATCAGCGTGTTGCTTTAAGGCAAAGGCAAGCTTCACATAACTTGTTTTTGTCATAATACCGGGGGAAGCGGGCGCAATATTTGCGAAATTAGAAACAGCCCACATCTTTGTCCCTCTCGGATGGTACTTGGGTATTAATCCATTAAGGCAATCAAAAGAGCTTAAATAAAAGTCTGAAGTCTGCAATATACATGTCAATGAACAAGCGGTAAAACTTCCTGAAAAGGTGATTTCAAAGCCATATTGCCCACGCTTGGCAAATTGCATATTTAATTATTTTGTCAGTCCTCCTTCTCCTCTAATCTTTGGGGAAAATGCCTTGGGCCATACGAAACCAGTTAGGATAATTAAGGTACCGTGGAATTAGGTGTCGGCTGATTTCTCAGAAAGATACCATCCTTTAGCCTGGTATGAGATGTGTGTCGGCCCCAAAAGGCAGGCAGCATCGTAAGGTCTGCCTCTGTATAGTGAGATCAAAGGTCCTTTGCCCCTTTCAAGATGTTTGTAGAATTTGTTTCCCAATTATCCCACATTTGCACACTGGGACATCCCAGTTAACTCTTTGATGGCACCTCTGGAATTGGGCTGTAATTGACATCAAGCCTTCCCTCCTAGCTCCAGGCTCTGCTGAGATTCCAATCTGGGGTCTGAGCTCAGAGAGGTAAAGGGAGGGATGGGAAATGGGGTACAGGCCTGGGTTTTGATCCTTGAGGCAACAGCCCTGCCCTGCACTCAGAGAAACTGGCTCTTCCCGTGGCTCTGACTTCGCTGCACGTGGGTAAAAGTGTCCATGCCGGTGTAAATTGGAGCTAGGATTCTGCAAGACTTGTTTTCTTAAGAGAGTAGAACTTTACTGTTCCTGAAGATCATTCTGGAAAGGAAATGTCTGAGTACACTATCTTCCCACTTTGCAATATTTCTCCTGGTCCAGGAAGATTTTTTTAAGCCTTCAAATATTTGGGTAAAATTGAAATAAAGCAGTCCAGACTTGACATTTTAGTTATGGCATTCTATGTGTGTGATTAAAATATCACACCAACATAGAAACTCAAACAACAAATATTTTAAAGGAATCTAACATAAAGTCTTTTCTACAGTGCATTTTATTTCTTTTTCATGGTTTACTTTTTCATGTCCTGCTGACATTGACTCTGCAAATGTTTTCCCCCCCCTTTCAAAAAAAAGACTGTATTTTCTCAAGAAAGAGAGATGGAAAAATGAGAAAAAGAAAAGCCACTCCAAAATTCTTCTTTAGCAAATGGAACAGCCCTTTTTGGAAATAACTTTTTAGAAAAAAAAAAATCCCTCAACAATTTAAAAAATGAAATAGCATTGATCCAAGGAAACATGCTCCCGGCACTTTGAAGAACTTTTCCTGGTTACTTTTGTCTGTTTCTTTCCTTCCATTTTAACCCTGATAAATCCACCTGTATCCCAGCAAGTTGTAAATTGAGGAGCTAAGAGACCAAAAGCTCCAAAAGAACTTTCTTTTTGCCCTGGGCAATTTTGATTCCTTTCACTGAAATAGAGATGAGTCTGCTACGCACACCCCCCCCCCTTTACAACTGCTTTGTTCCCCTGGTGAGGGGTCCTCCTCCAGAAATAAATATATATCAAAGAGCAATGCCACAAGGAAACGCTGGTGGGTGTGCTATTTGCAAGAGAAAAGGGGTGATTTCAGCCTCTGGTGCCTGTGGACTGGGGCATCTGCTGCTAGAAGGTCCTCCCTGGCGAGGATTGGGCCATACCATGAAGGAAGAGATTCTGGATTGCCAAATGTAGCAAAATAAAATAAAATTTAAAAATGTCCCATTACAGGTGAGTTTCAGATAAATAAGGAATCTGTTTTTAGTGTATGTTCCAAAGATTCCACTGGACATACTTATGCGGGAAAGTGCTATTCCATTGTTCATCTGAAATTCACATGCTGTCTGCATTTCTTCCTGCAGCACAAGCCTTGTGTTTCAAGTGGTTCAAAAAGGCTAGGCAGGGCTTGGCGTGGTGGCACACACCTTTAATCTCAGCACTTGGGAGGCAGAAATAGAAGGATCGCTGTGAGTTCAAGGCTACCCTGAGACTGCATAGTGAGTTCTACTCATTCTGGTCTAGAGTGAGACCCTACCTCAAATAAATAAATAAATAATTTGTTTTTAAGTGCTAGGCAGGACTATCCCCATTTTCCCAGCAGGAAAACGGTGCTTTGTGTTGGACAGGGAACAGTACTTAACTGGCAACCAGCATACTGTAAGAGGAACCTGTCCCCATGCTTTCTCTGTCACCCCAGTTTCCCCAGCACAAGTTGAGGTTGGACTGAGGCCTGGGGTCCACAGCAAGGAAAGAGGGAGCTGTTCGGTCAGCTCTATGACCGCCCTAAGTAAAGATTTCCAGATCTGGTTCAGTCCCGTCTTCAGGAACTCTGGGTCAGTGACCCCACCTCCGATTAGAACGAGGACACTGAAGGTGAAGAGGATACACCAAGCTGGGTCACCCAACAAAATACCTCAGCACACACACTGACCATGAACCCATAAACCTTGAACAGTACCAACGGATTCTTACTGGGAAAATTAGGCCTCAGAGGAGGCATTCCTAACACTGACCTCGGGACTTAAAACCATGAGTTTTGATGACCTCTGGGAAAAGGTGTGCCTGGAATTCTCCGGAGCATTGACTGCTAAAGGTCTAAGTTTGCCTTGGTGGTCCTCTGCTAGTGGTGGGTCCAGGCCCCTGAGATCTGAGGTCTCCCAAACTTTTCATTTACTGCACTGAACTCAGGGAAGAGGCCATAGAGGTTCCTACAGAAAACTTGAGACTTCAGACTGCATGCCCTGCCCAGGGGCTCTCCTTGACCCACATGACAGGGAGGGAGGTACAGGATGGGGTCCTGACCCAGATGTGTTCTTAGATAGGGAGGGTACAGGTTTTCCAGGGCAACTCTTTCAAGTGTGCCCTCCTCTCCACACACAAGTGGTGTCTTATACCGACGGCATTCCAGCCCCAGGCTCAGTCCTCAAGACACATCCGTTTCTTACATCCTTTTAGAGGGAGCCGCCCTGCTCCTCAGCCCCATCCACTCACCCAGCCAGTTCTTTCTCCTATCCCCCCTAACTCCACCCTGCTGTAGGACAAGCCCTTTGGTCCTGCTGAGCCTCCAGGGAGACAGAGAACAGCTGGCTAGCATCTGGTGCTCTCCATTAGCCAGGGCCCCTGCCCCCTGGGCCTTCCGCTCCTGGGGCAGAATAATCCCGCTTCCTCTAACCTTTCTGCTGGGCCCCACGCTCCAGGGCTTTCATCAGGGCCATCGTGCCTCTGAAGCCACTCCAAGGTCCCTGGGCCTCCTATGGTTTGGCTGGACAGGGCCAGGCTGGCCAGCAGGGGTGGGGCAAGGGTGAGTGACCCCTCTCCCCTGCTGGCCAGGGAAAGGGGGAGAGCAGTTCTGTCTCAGAGAAGGGGGTAGACACAGGGCTGGGTCAGACTCCTGTACTGCCAAGGTGAGCCTCTGCTTGTCTGGAATGTGACTCTTCAGCCTCCCAAAATGGTTGGTGGGTGACCCCCGTGGCGCCCTCAGCTTCTGTCTCATTCCATCCTTCATTTGTCATTCCTTCCTGGGGGGACCTTGGGCAAATGACCTCCCCTCTGACATGCCAGCTTCTTCACTTTCAAGGGTGCTTATTAGGGAGTGATAGGCAAGGCCCTAATGAGCTGGCGTGACCCCTGGCGAGTGCTGAGCTGTGGTGTAGCACTGTGAACCAGAGCTGTGCACGGACTGGCATTTCCCATCCCAACCCAGCAATGCCCAGTCCTTCCAGGCTTGACTCCGCCCTGGAGCCCTGGGCACTGGGCATGTTGGCATCTCTGCAGGCTACCCAACACTCCACCCCCCACAGCTGAGAAGGAAAGGCCTGCTGAGTGAAAACTAGAGATCTCCTTTTTCTAGAAGCTTCCAGAGATGGCCCCAGTGTTAGGAGAGCTAAACCCATGGGCTTCTCTTTTCCGTCCCCAGCATGGGGCTTCCCCAGAGGAAGGTATAGGCACGTCCCAAGCTGTCACCAGGCAAGTCCAGTGGATTGAATGTCCACCCTCAGCATTTACAGATTTCAACAACAACAAGCAAGCTCCCAGAAGCTCTGCCACCATGCCTAACCTCAGGTCACAGCCCTCTGAGACCCACCTCAGTGGAGGTGTACAGGAAATGCCAGGTGTTTAAGGACCAGGCACAGCACACACTGCCTTTGATTTAGAAGTGAACACATCACCCCAATTTTTACTTCTGAGTCTCCTTGTCTTGTTGGGGCTGCAGAGGCCATCTTGTCAGTCCCCCGGCTTGTGACCTGGGCAGTCCCTCTGTCCCCAGCCCTGGGACCTGGGCCTGATCCACAGCTCTCATTGTTGGTAACAAACGGGTCACAACTCCACTGTTCCCCTGCCACATGCCAGGACCACAGGCAGACACTCAGCTTGGACCTCTCAATGCAATTCACTTAGCCATCAAAACTTGGAAGGAATCCCAGAGAACGGAGAGATATTTATTAAATGCAAACTTCTAATTACTCCTTTAGTAATCTGTGTTTTTTTTTTTTCTTTTCTAGTGACTGAACGACAATGCATGTTTCTAGCAATTATTTTTAACATTCGGAAAATTGCCCTTAAGATATGTGAACCACATTTTGTATGAACCGCACGTAAGAGACACAAGCTCACGCCTTCCCTCCATCTTGGTTATTAAGAAAAATGGGGAGTTAAACGTGTCGATAATCACATTACCGCAGCAAAGCATAATGGGAGGGTTTGAAAGCAAGCAGGAGAAAGAAATCAGGAAGTGCTAAAAAGGAACATCTTTGACATCTTTGAATGATTGAGAAACCCTGCCAAGGTGTGCAGCTTTCCAGGTGGAATTTTCCAGTGGTGACCAAATCCCGGCTCCTCCCAGGGCTCCGTAGGTTGAAGAGGTTAGGGGTGTCAGATCTTACCTGTTCAGCATTCTGAGGGCCACGTTTGGCTCGGGACCGACAGGGCTAGGGCTGGGCCTCAGGAGGTAGAGGCGGGCGTGTGGAGACGCTCTGTGGACAGGTGCACGGACCCATTGCTCTCCAAGGCGTTACCTGCAGTTTACTGGCCGTTTATTAGAAACCCACGCAATATCATGAAGCACCTGCAGGCAATAAAACCCCTTACATGTGTGAGGCCTTGAGGAAATTAACGGCTCCTCCCTGGGGATGCATATTTTGTGAAGATGTTTATTACAGATGAAGTGCTCCCGGGGTGGGACATTAACAAGTTGTAGAGTGATAAAAGGGTTTTTATCCTTTCTCAGTGACAGAAGTAGGAAGAAGGCTTTAGCGGAATCTATAAAAGACCCACTTCCTAATGAATTTTCTTAACTCTTTATTCATAGCATCGGCTGACTAGAGTGGAAGGGACAAAGTGGGCTGGACTCTAGGACAAGAGGGATGGAAAGGGACGCTTGATGGACTTGCACACAAGGACCTGAACGCGAATCCTGGTCCAGGTAGACTAATGCCAAGGCTGGAGGGCACTGCCTTGGAAAGTTCATTCGAGGGCACTCTGGGTGCTGGGGAGCGGGGCCCCAGGCAGGTTCCAAGCTCTTCTTTAACCCCCTACTCCCCACTCTGGCCTGCAGGCCATTACCGAGATGAAAGCCCAGGCCATGCCTTTGGACCAGGGCTGCGGAATCTAATTGAATTATATGAATGCAGTTAAACGTCTGCTTCAGAGAGGCAAGGCTGCCTTCCAAGGCTGGCTGCTCCCAGAGCTAATGGGCTATTTGAACAATAGCGGCCGAGGGCCGAACACAGGTGGGCTGTGTTAATAACTTTATTTAGACCTGCTTTTTTTCCCCCCTTTGAGGCGCACAAGCCTTCCATTAATGCATTCATTAGAGTTTATGGCCGGGCTCTGGTTTTCTCCTAATGACACTGCCCAGACCCGGCTCCCCAGCTAATTGAGGCCAGCTGCCCAGCCACCCCACCCCAGCCTCAGGACCCAGTGTCACCAGAATTAGTAGCCAGGGCGAGGGGAGGGACCAAGGGGGAGGGACTCCTGCTGCAGGAAAGGAGGGGTCAAGGGCAACTGTCTTTGGATACCCCGAGCCCCGCCCAGGGCTCCCTGGATGGCCAGTGCTCCACTTTCCCCCTCCTGGCCCTCCTACCCGCTGCAGTCACAAAGATGGACTGCATCGCACCCAACTGACTAACCCTCTGCGGCTCCCTTCTGCCCTCGGAAGAAAGTGTAGACTGCTCTGGCACGCAGCATTCTTTTAGTGGCTCCAGCCTCAACTCCCACTCACCTCTTCAGGCACACAGGGCTCCAAATACAGCCCTGTCTCCCTCCTTGGCCTGTGGTGGGAATGTCTTACCCTAACTCACAGGGCTCATCGTCCCCAAGACCTGCCAGGCCTGGTTCACATGCAGCCGTGCCCTGCATTTTCTCCTGTATCAGGATCCCGCGGATACGCACGTGCTGTTATCATCCCCTCCTTTCTCCAAGGGGTATCCAACCTGCAGCCCATGGGCCAAAATAGCTGGGAATAGCGTCCAACACAAAAGCTTAATCTTACTTCATATTATGTGATTTGTTTTGTAACTTGATTGAATGATTCTTTTTTATTTTTATTTATTTCTTTTTGGCAGAGTATCATTAAAGCCCAGGCTGACCTAGAACTCACCTGTGTTAGCTTCTTACCCACAGTGGTGGATCAAGTCTCCTACATCAGCCTCTGAGTGCTGGAAATATAGGTGTGAGCCACCACACCCTGCTGACTGCACAATTCTTTTTTTTTAAATGTTTATATTGACCACCTCCATACGTCTACACAATGTACCCTGATCATCATCCCCCCCCCCCAGGCTCACTCCTTTGTCTCCCCTCCTATATTTCCCCTCCACTGAACCACTTCTTTCCAGGGACTACTCTACTACTCTCTCCTATTTTGATATCAATTTTCTCTCATATTATGCAGTTGTTAGGTAGGTAGCATCAGCCACTGTGAGGTCATGAATGCAACTACCGCTTTGTGTCTGGAAGACAGCATTCCAAAGCACTCCTCTCCATCCTTTGGCTCCTACACTCTTTCTACCACCTCTTCCTCAATGGCCCCTGAGTCTTGGGGAGGAGGGGTGTTATGTGGCAGAGATTTCTTTTTCTTATGTTTTAAAAATATTTTATTTATTTGTTTGAGAGAGAGAGAGAATGGGCGTGCCAGGGCCTCCAGCCACTGCAAACGAACTCCAGACACGATCACTACCCTGTGCATATGGCTTCACATGGGTACTGGAGAATCCAACCTGGGACCTTTGGCTTTGGCAGCAAGTGCCTTAACCGCTAAGCCATCTCTGCAGCCCGAGATTTCTTTTAGTGCTGTACACTCCACTGACACTTCTCAGCACTTTGATGAGTTGTGAGTTTCCCCAGTGGTCGCCACCATCTGAAAAGAGAAGCTCTCTAACCAAAAGTGAGTGGGCGTAGGATTGATATATGCACATAAACATGTTTAGAAGTCAGTTTGGTGGGCATAGTATATCCACTTGGCCAAACAACAGTAGTAGTTTCTCCCTAGGGCTCCTGACCTCCCCAGCCATAGGCTTTTAACCAAGTTTTCAGTATCAGGTATGAATTCCCTCCAATGGAGCAAGCCTCAAATCCAATCAGAAAGCAATTGGCTTCCCCCATAACAACATAATTGCACAGTTCTTTTTTTTTTTTTTTCGAGGTAGGGTCTCACTCAGGGTGGCCTTGAACTCATGGCAATCCTCCTACCTCTGCCTCCTGAGTGCTGGGATTAAAGGCATGCGCCATCACGCCCAGCCAATTGCACAGTTCTTTTTAAAAATAGAGCAAGAGAGAGAGAGAGAGAGAGAGAGAGAGAGAGAATGCACACACCAGGAACTCCAGCCACTTCAAACAAACTCCAGATTCACGCACCGCCTTGTGTATCTGGCTTACATGGGTACTGAGGAATTGAACCTGGGTCCTTAGGCTTCACAGGCAAGACCTTAACTGCTAAGTCATCTCTCCAGCCCAGTTACACAGTTCTTGAGTGTGAGTTCTGTAGATAACAACATTGTGCTATGCAATGTCATACAAAATAAACATAGCATACAACCCACTGGCCCTGGGTTGGACACCCTGGCTATGGCCCAAGACATTTCTTTGTCCTTTATGGCCAGAGAAACCAAAAGACAGCCCTGCCCTGAAGATCTTGAGGACAGGATCCGTGTTCATTACCAGTATTAAAATAACAATGACACACTACTGGTCTGATCCCCAGCTAGAAGCATTGACTGCAATAGGTTATTCAGTGTTCAGCAGCACCCTGGAAGGTACATTTTCGTTTCTCCATTTCACAGATGAAAAAAAACTGAGGCTGCAAGACAGGAAATTTCCTCATTCAAGAATACTCAACTGTTATGCCCATATATTAATGCTACTCCTGCTTTTGGTTAGAGATCATGGTGTATTGTCTATATGTATGGAAGCTGTCAATAAAGAGTTTAAGGTAACAAATAAATAAGATACTCAGCTGTGCCATTTGCTCCCAGAGTGACCTCCCATCACCTCTCTAATGAGAGCATCTACATCTTGCAACTGCCACAGTGGTATGCTGAAATGGGTATATACTTGCTGACAAGAGTTTCTTGTTAGATGTTCAGGAATTAATTTTGTGAGCTGGGAAGGTCCCTAAATTTTTAAATTATACAAACTTGGGTGTAAGTTATAGTCAAATCAAAGGTAAGTTTTTTTTTAATTTGTTTACTTTATTTATTTATTTGAGAGCGACAGACAGAGAGAAGGAGGGAGAGAGAGAGAGAGAGAGAGAGAGAACAGGCGCACCAGGGCCTCCAGCCACTGCAAATGAACTCCAGACACATGCGCCCCCTTGTGCATCTGGCTAACATGGGTCCTGGGGAATTGAGCCTCGAACTGGGGTCCTTAGGCTTCACAGGCAAGCACTTAACCACTAAACCATCTCTCCAGCCCCAAAGGTAAGTTTAAAAATGCCAAATTCACCCGTCCCTGCAGGTTTGTTTCACTTTACTATGATCCAAGCTTTTGAGGTGGTGTTTGCCATGGAGGAAACACCAAGTGGTAGTTGAATGAATGTTCCCCCCCCCACACACACACACAGATTTAGGAGTTTATCAAAGCTTGCTCTTTAGGTCTCCAGCCTCCTGGCTGGAGGAGGCATCACTGGGGGGGGGGGGGGGGAATCCTGGGGTCCAGCCCTAAGGTGTTACTGGGGACAGATCTGAATTCCAGCCTAAGGTATGCAGAGAGCAGTTTGAGCACTGCCTGGGTTCGTGGCGTGTGCTTGCTTATGGCGCTGGTGGTGGCATTTCTCTCTGCATGGACCTGTGAAAGGGGGCCAGATTCTCCCATCACTATGGAACTTCCCCTGGATCTGTAAGTTTCAATATATCCCGCTCCTCCCATAAACTGTGTTTGGTTTGGAGGTTCACCCAAGCAATGTAAAGCTGACTAGGACACGCCATATGACAGGATTTCTGCCTGTCACTGTAACGAGTACCTGAGGTAATCAACTCATAAAGAGGAGGTTTGCTTGGCTCTCAGTTCTAAAGGTTCAGCCCATGACTGCTGGGCCCCATTGCTTTGGGTCTGCGGCAAGGTACACATAGTGGCTTGGAGGAGCAAAACTGCTCCCTGCATGGCCAGAAATCCAAAGGAAAAGAGAAGAAGAGACACAGTTCTTCCCCAGTCCCCTTCAAGGACACATCCCAATGACCTAAACACCTCCCACTAGACCATACCTACCAAAGGCTCCACATCCTCCCAATAGTACCACACAGGGGGGCAAACCTCTCTTTGGCACATGGGCCAACAGTACCACATGGGGAGGGGGGCGCAAGCCTCTATTCAGCACATGGGCCTTTCCAAAACTATAGTGTGGTGGTTCCAACTCCACGGTCAGAGACAGCCTCCTTCACTAGCGACATTTGGATGAGAACTGAAGGAAGTGTGGGTCCTCAGCACAGCAATCAGGCTCCCATTGCAAAGGCCCTGCACTAGGATAGGTTTGGCCTATCCAAGGAAGGGGGATGGCTGCAATGGAGGGATCAGTAAATTTGGAAGCACATAGAGGCCAGACTGGGCAGAACCTTGCCATTCATGTCTCAGACCTTAGAATTTATCTGCAGTGAGCTAGGATGCCATTAGGCCTAGTGGGAGTGTTCAGCCTGTGTCCTGTGGTTACAAGAACGAGCATATGTTTATTTTTTGTGACATTGCACATGATGTTATCATCTACAAGGTTCATGATCTCAAGACATGTGCAATTGAGTTACCAAAATTTTTTGTTTTGTTTTTTTTAAACATTTTATTATTTTTATTTATTTGTTTGAGAGAGGGAAAGAGGGGGAAAGAGAGAGAGACAGAAAGAGAGAGAGAGAATGGGTGCACCAAGGCTTCCAGCCATTGCAAATGAACTCCAGACGCATGCACCCCCTTGAGCCATCTGGCTTACATGGGTCCTAGGGAATCAAACCAAGGTCCTTTGGCTTTGCAGGCAAGTTCCTTAACTGCTGAGCCATCTCTCCAGCCCTTGTTTTTGTTTTTTGAAGTAGGGTCTTGCTGTTGCCCAGGCTGACCTGGAATTCACTATATAGTCTCAGGCTGGCCTTGAAATCACAGCGATCCTCCTACCTCAGCCTCCCAAGTGCTGGGATTAAAGGTGTGCGCCACCACACCTGGATCACAGACATGTTTTTTAAGCCCTCATGTTTTAAGTAAGTTTATGGTTTTGTGTTGTGCCACATTCATAACTATCCTGGGTTGAATGAAGCCTTCAGGCTGCAGGTTTGACCTCCTGCTTAAGAGACCAGATCTGGAAGAGAGCTGACAGGTACATCTTAAACATCTCACCCTTGGGCTGCAAGTGTAGTTCAGTGGTAGAGCACTTGCCTAGCACACATGAGTTACTGAGTTTCATCCCCAGCATAAAGGAAGGAATAGAAGGAGGGAAGGATGGCAGGATGAAGAGAGGAAGGGAGGAGAGGAAAGAAAGAAAGGAGGGAGAGAGTGAAGGCAGGGAGGGAAGAAGGGATGAAGGGAAGGGAAGAAGGAAGAAGAAAAGGGGAAGAAAGGAAGGAAAGGAAGAAAGGAAGGAAGGAAAGAAAGAAAAAAGGAAGAAAGGTAGGTAGGGATGAAGGAAAAACGGAAGGAAGGAAAGGAGGGAGGAAGGGAGAAAAGGGAGGAAGGGCAAGCTTCACTCTGGGCACCATGCTGAGTCATGGCTGCCCCCACTGAGAAATGATGGATACTGTGGTTTGTTTGGGTTTTTTCCTTCTTTTTTATTGACTTCTGGTCATGGTGTCCCCTTAGCTGGTGTGATCTGCCCCCACTTCTCCTCGTCATGAACACCAATTCCATGGTCCCCTCCTCTGAAGAGCTACCTTTGCTGTCTTTTTCCAGGAGAAGCCAAATGGCCTCTCGGGGTGCTCCTGAGTGCCTGTGAGTATCCTGGTCCTTCACCTGCCTCATTGTTGAGAAAGGTTTGTCTAGTCGCCTGTTTCCCCAGCAGCCAGGGAGCAGGGTGATGGGATGGGTTCTTTCCCCCAGGGCCAGCATGTGCCAGACTGCTGTGTATATGCGTTGGCATGAGCTGAAAGACAATCTGAGCAGAGAAAATGCCAAGCCCCAAGAAGGTAAAAGGCACTGTACAAGGTGTCAGAGATTTCATACTGAACAAAACAAACATGATTCCTATAAGGTTTGGGCATGACCAAGATCACACACACCACTCTGAGACAAAGATGAAAGCTTTCGTTAGGGAAAACAGGAGTTGCCAGGGCTGACTCACAGGAGTGGAGCACAGCCAACCTGAGTTTCCAGGTAGTGGGCTTTATAGGGCTTTTTCATTTGGGGGAAGATGAAGAAGAAAAAAAAAACTCCTTTGTTAAGTTGAATAGAAAAGTTCCCTTAGGGGAGATCATTACATTAACTACTTAGAACAGCTAGGGTACGCAACCAGAATAGTGACCATGTGACTTAAGAGATAAGGGGGCAGGAAACCATGACCTGGGGCACTGTTAGGCAAGGAGGGGGTATTGACCAGGTAGTTTCTTGAAGAATATGGATAATCTATTTTCCTATGCACCTGTCACCATTCTGCTGACCATGGTGACTCCATCTTGGGAGCCCGTCCCGACCTAGCAGTTCTCACCCTCTTGGGTGTTCAAGCCATGGATTCGGGAACTTGAGTAAGCCAAGTGTGGCGGGAGTGGTTGTGGGCGAACCCCTGGGCCTGAAGCTTTATTATCACAAGAAAGAATTTGCACTCGGGCTGGAGAGATACTTAAGTAGTTAAAGCCACTTGCTTGAAAAGCCTGACATCCTGGGTTTGATTCCCCAGCACCCATATAAAGCCAGATGCTCAAAATGGCACATTCATCTCAAGTTCATTTACAGTGGAAAGAGGCCTAGTGCACCCATTCTCTCTCTCTCTTTAAAATGAATATTTTTTTAAAAAAATAAATTTAAAAAACCGAATTTGAACGTTATCTTGTGTATCTGTGAGAAGCTGTAAGAACACAGGGCATAGTAAACTTTCAGCTCTAAACAGATAACCATGGAGACTGGGGAGATGGCTCAGCAATTAAAGGTGCTTGCTTACAAAGCATGTCTGCATGAATTCAAATCCCCAGCACCCACATAAAGCTGAATAGGCATCATTTGCAGCAGTGGGAGACTCTGGCACATACACACACATGCAAATAAAATAAAATAAAATAAAAGATCCTGAGGGCTGGAGACATGGCTTAGCAATTAGGGCATTTGCCTACAAAGCAAAAGGACCCAGATTTGATTCCCCAGGACCCATGTAAGCCAGATGCACAAGGTGGCGCATGCATCTGGAGTTCACTTGCAGTGACTGGAGGCCCTGGCATGCCCATTCTTTCTCTATCTGCCTCTCTCTCTCTCTCTCTCTCTCTAACAAATAAAAATTAATTTTTTTAAAGTTCCTGAAATAACGCCAGGTCACATGAGGTGTTCTATAGAGTAGATAGAGCTGGAGAGATGGCTTAGCAGTTAAGGCACTTGACTGCGAAGCCTAAGGTCGCATGTTCTACTCTCCAGATCCCATGTTAGCTAGGTGCACAAAGGTGATTCAACCGCAAGGTCGCACATGCCCACTAGGTGGAGCAAGTGTCTGGAGTGTCATTGCAGTGGCTGAGGGCCTAGCATGCCAATTCTCTATGTCTCCTCTCTCTCTCTCTCTCTCCCACGTGTGAGCACGCCCTAAAAAAAAATAAGAAAAACATCTTAAAATAAAGAGTAGGTAATGTACATATAATATACTATCCCAAGGGACTGGAAAAGATAGGACATTTCACTTGTAATTTCAGAAGGTTAGTATAGATTGAATCCCATAACCAACAAAGACTACTTCATAAACTCCGTCAGTGAATCTTACCTGTAAATCCTGATGGGAAAATACCAAACCAATTGCTACCAAAGAAAATCTAGTACACTGAGAGTATAATACACTGTGATTAAATAGCATGCCTTTTAGGAATGTGCGTCCAGCTGAGGAAAATCTACTTTTATGATCCAACATTCTCATCTTATGTTTTGCAGTCTAAGTTGCCTATTAAACATCATGCAGACTGTTTTTTCTGTAATATGCATGGTACGTGTGATGTGTGTGTGTGGTGGTGTGTGTCACTGTGTGGTGTGTGTGTCAGGGTGTGGTGTGTGCAGACGCAGCACTCGGTATGTGCATGGAGCCCAGAGAAGACCACCTGTCATCCTCTGAGATAGCCCTTACCCATGCTTCCTGAGTCTCTAACTAAATGCAGACATTTTGGTTTTGGTCACAATGGCTGACCAGTGAGACCCAGCAATTCCCTACTGGGGGCTGGGTTACAGGCATGCATGGACACACCCAGCTGTTAAAGTGGCTGCTAGAGAATTGAACTCAGGGAAATCTAGGCCCTCAGGCTTGTGTGGTGAGCACACTTACCCAGTGAACTCTCTCTCTAGCTCAAGATTCTTTTCTTTTTAAAAAATATTTTACTTTTTATTTGAGAGCAAGAGAGAATGAGCACTCCAGGGCCTCCAGCCACTGAAAAAAACTCCAGACACTTGCGCCACCTAGTGCATCCTAGTTTACATGGGTACTGGGGAATCAAACCCGGGTCCTTTTGGCTTGCAAGTGCCTTGACTGCTAGCCATCTCCCCAGCCCTCAAGATTCTTTTCTTGAATGAAAATGGGCATGGTGGTGCATGCCTGTACTCCCAGTACTCAGGAAGCTGTGTGAGAGGATCACAGTGAGCTCAAAGCCAGCCTACAGATGAGTCCTTCTCTCATCAAAAAAAAAAAAAAAAGCCAGACCTGGTGGTTCAGACCTGTAATTCCAATGACTCAGGAGACTGAGACAATCACAAGTTCAAGGCCAGCCTAGGCTAAAGAGTTCAAGGCTAGCAACTTAGTAAGAACATGTTTCAAATAAACTGTAAAAGAGGGCTGGGAGATGGCTCAGTGGGGTAAAGTACTTACCATGCAAATGTCAGTAGCTGCGTTCACATCCCCAGATGCCAGATGCAGTAACAAGTGTGTGGAACCCCAGCCCTCCTACAGAGAGATGGGACACGGAGACAGGAGACTCCCAGAAGCTCACTGGCCAGCTAGCTTGATATATGTTTGAGATTCTACCTCAAATAAGGTAGAAGGCAAGGACCAATAGACAAAGTAGTCCTCTGACCTCCACATGCGCACCACGACACCTGCATGCACTCACATGTAGTGATTTTTTTTTTTTTTTTTTTTGGCTTTTTGAGGTAGGGTCTCAGTCTAGCCCAGGCTGACCTGGAATTCACTATGTAGTCTCAGGGTGACCTCGAACTCTCAGCGAACCTCCTACCTCTGCCTCCCAAGTGCTGGGATTAAAGACGTGCGCCACCACGCCCGGCTCCATGTAATGATTCTTTTTAAAGTGAAAAGAAGACTAGGGGTAAGTTCAGTGGTCAAGACCAGGCTGCACGGGAGGAAGCCACCACACTGGCTGTGACGCATCACTGCCAAGGTCATGTGGACACAGTGCTCGCTCTCACTCCTTCCATCTTCACAAGGCCATCTTATCCCCGTGCTCTTCCCCTTGTGGCCAGCCCAGGAGCTCATGGTTGTATTCAGTATGATTAAACCCCAACCAAGGTCACGTGTGCCTTCCAGACCACAGTCTGCCACCCACCTGCTCAAACAAACGTGTCATACCAGCGACCTAATATGACGTACAAATATTGGAAAAGAAAGTGCCGCTATTTCAGATGAACATGTCATCTGTATGTTAAACCCAAGACAATCAAATAAAACACTATTAGAAGGAGCTGGGTGTAGCTCAGTGGCAGAGCGCTTGCCTGGCGTGTACAAGGGTCTGGGTTTCATCCCCAGCACTGGAAAATGCAGTCATTCACTAAGAAGAAAGTTTGGAAAACTAGTGGCTCATGGACAGATAACTAGAAAAAAAGTGAATTTCTGTATTTCAGTTGCAAGAGTTAGAAGATGAAGAGAAAAAAAAACTCCTTTGTTAAGTTGAATAGAAAAGTTCCCTTAGGGGAGATCATTACATTAACTACTTAGAACAGCTAGGGTACGCAACCAGAACAGTGACCATGTGACTTAAGAGATAAAGGGGGCAGGAAAC
Organism: Dipus sagitta; assembly: GCA_036346955.1. Taxonomy (NCBI): domain Eukaryota; kingdom Metazoa; phylum Chordata; class Mammalia; order Rodentia; family Dipodidae; genus Dipus; species Dipus sagitta. Next base: position 139,995,817 of record CM070770.1, read on the forward strand.
CATGACCTGGGGCACCATTAGGCAAGGAGGGGATAATGACCAGGTAGTTTCTTGAAGAATGTGGATAATCTATTTTCCTAAGCATTTGTCACCATTCTGCTGACCATGGTGACTCCATCTTGGGAGCCCTTCCCGACCTAGCAGTTCCCACCCTCTTGGGTGTTCAAGCCATGGATTTGGGAACTTGAGTAAGCCAAGTGTGGCGGGAGTGGTTGTGGGCGAACCCCTGGGCCTGAAGCTTTATTATCACAAGAAAGAATTTGCACTCGGGCTGGAGAGATACTTAAGTAGTTAAAGCCACTTGCTTGCAAAGCCTGACAGCCTGGGTTTGATTCCCCAGCACCCATATAAAGCCAGATGCTCAAAATGGCACATTTATCTCAAGTTCATTTACAGTGGAAAGAGGCCTAGTGCACCCATTCTCTCTCTCTCTCTCTCTTTAAAATGAATATTTAAAAAAAAATAAATTTAAAAAACCGAATTTGAACGTTATCTTGTGTATCTGTGAGAAGCTGTAAGAACACAGGGCATAGTAAACTTTCAGCTCTAAACAGATAACCATGGAGACTGGGGGGATGGCTCAGCAATTAAAGGTGCTTGCTTACAAAGCATGTCTGCATGAATTCAAATCCCCAGCACCCACATAAAGCTGAATAGGCATCATTTGCAGCAGTGGGAGACTCTGGCACATACACACACATGCAAATAAAATAAAATAAAAGATCCCGAGGGCTGGAGACATGGCTTAGCAATTAGGGCATTTGCCTACAAAGCAAAAGGACCCAGATTCAATTCCCCAGGACCCATGTAAGCCAGATGCACAAGGTGGTGCATGCATCTGGAGTTCACTTGCAGTGGCTGGAGACCCTGGCATGCCCATTCTTTCTCTATCTGCCTCTCTCTCTCTCTCTCTCTCTCTAACAAATAAAAATTAATTTTTTTAAAGTTCCTGAAATAACGCCAGGTCACATGAGGTGTTCTATAGAGTAGATAGAGCTGGAGAGATGGCTTAGCAGTTAAGGCACTTGACTGCGAAGCCTAAGGTCGCATGTTCTACTCTCCAGATCCCATGTTAGCTAGGTGCACAAAGGTGATTCAACCGCAAGGTCGCACATGCCCACTAGGTGGAGCAAGTGTCTGGAGTGTCTGCAGTGGCTGAGGGCCTAGCATGCCAATTCTCTATGTCTCCTCTCTCTCTCTCTCTCTCTCTCCCCCACGTGTGAGCACGCCCTACAAAAAAATAAGAAAAACATCTTAAAATAAAGAGTAGATAATGTACATACAGTATACTATCCCAAGGGACTGGAAAAGATAGGACGTTTCACTTGTAATTTCAGAAGGTTAGTATAGATTGAATCCCATAACCAACAAAGACTACTTCATAAACTCTGTCAATGAATCTTACCTGTAAATCCTGATGGGAAAATACCAAACCAATTGCTACCAAAGAAAATCTAGAACACTGAGAGTATAATACACTGTGATTAAATAGCATGCCTTTTAGGAATGTGTGTCCAGCTGAGGAAAATCTACTTTTATGATCCAACATCCTCATCTTATGTTTTGCAGTCTAAGTTGCCTATTAAACATCATGCAGACTGTTTTTTCTGTAATATGCGTGGTACGTGTGATGTGTGTGTGTGGCGGTGTGTGTCACTGTGTGGTGTGTGTGTCAGGGTGTGGTGTGTGCAGACTGCAGCACTCGTATGTGCATGGAGCCCAGAGAAGACCACCTGTCATCCTCTGAGATAGCCCTTACCCATGCTTCCTGAGTCTCTAACTAAATGCAGACATTTTGGTTTTGGTCACAATGGCTGACCAGTGAGACCCAGCAATTCCCTACTGGGGGCTGGGTTACAGGCATGCATGGACACACCCAGCTGTTAAAGTGGCTGCTAGAGAATTGAATTCAGGGCAATCTAGGCCCTCAGGCTTGTGTGGTGAGCACACTTACCCAGTGAACTCTCTCTCTAGCTCAAGATTCTTTTCTTTTTAAAAAATATTTTACTTTTTATTTGAGAGCAAGAGAGAATGGGCATGCCAGGGCCTCCAGCCACTGAAAAAAACTCCAGACACTTGCGCCACCTAGTGCATCCTAGTTTACATGGGTACTGGGGAATCGAACCTGGGTCCTTTCGGCTTGCAAGTGCCTTGACTGCTAGCCATCTCCCCAGCCCTCAAGATTCTTTTCTTGAATGAAAATGGGCATGGTGGTGCATGCCTGTACTCCCAGTACTCAGGAAGCTGTGTGAGAGGGTCACAGTGAGTTCAAAGCCAGCCTACAGATGAGTCCTTCTCTCACCAAAAAAAAAAAAAAAGCCAGACCTGGTGGTTCAGACCTGTAATTCCAACGATTCAGGAGACTGAGACAATCACAAGTTCAAGGCCAGCCTAGGCTAAAGAGTTCAAGGCTAGCAACTTAGTAAGAACATGTTTCAAATAAACTGTAAAAGAGGGCTGGGGAGATGGCTCAGTGGGGTAAAGTACTTACCATGCAAACGTCAGTAGCTGCGTTCACATCCCCAGATGCCAGATGCAGTAACAAGTGTGTGTAACCCCAGCCCTCCTACAGAGAGATGGGACATGGAGACAGGAGACTCCCAGAAGCTCACTGGCCAGCTAGCTTGATATATGTTTGAGATTCTACCTCAAATAAGGTAGAAGGCAAGGACCAATAGACAGAGTAGTCCTGTGACCTCCACATGCGCACCACAACACCTGCATGCACTCACATATAGTGATTGGTTTTTTTTTTTGTTTTTTTTTTGTTTGTTTGTTTGTTTGGCTTTTTGAGGTAGGGTCTCAGTCTAGCTCAGGCTGACCTGGAATTCACTATGTAGTCTCAGGGTGGCCTTGAACTCAAGGTGATCCTCCTACCTCTGCCTCCCGAGTGCTGGGATTAAAGACGTGCGCCACCACGCCCGGCTCCATGTAATGATTCTTTTTAAAGTGAAAAGAAGACTAGGGGTAAGTTCAGTGGTCAAGACCAGGCTGCACGGGAGGAAGCCACCACACTGGCTGTGACGCATCACTGCCAAGGTCATGTGGACACAGTGCTCGCTCTTACTCCTTCCATCTTCACAAGGCCATCTTATCCCCGTGCTCTTCCCCTTGTGGCCAGCCCAGGAGCTCATGGTTGTATTCAGTATGATTAAACCCCAACCAAGGTCACGTGTGCCTTCCAGACCACAGTCTGCCACCCACCTGCTCAAACAAACGTGTCATACCAGCGACCTAATATGACATCCAAATATTGGAAAAGAAAGTGCCGCTATTTCAGATGAACATGTCATCTGTATGTTAAACCCAAGACAATCAAATAAAACACTATTAGAAGGAGCTGGGTGTAGCTCAGTGGCAGAGCGCTTGCCTGGCGTGTACAAGGGTCTGGGTTTCATCCCCAGCACTGGAAAACGCAGTTATTCACTAAGAAGAAAGTTTGGAAAACTAGTGGCTCATGGACAGATAACTAGAAAAAAAGTGAATTTTCCTGTATTTCAGTTGCAAGAGTTAGAAAGTATAATAGAAAAGAATCTGTTTTTCCCTATTATAAAAAGTACATATTGCCTAGAAATATGCCTAAGCAGAAATGTGCAGGGTCTACAGAAATGAAACTTAAAAATCATATTGAGAAATGTAGATGAAGTTTTAAATAACTGGAGGGAATTCTTTAAAACTGAAAGCATTCCTGGGCGGGAAGGTTCATCATTATAAAAACGTTTATCTTACCCACATATAGTAGCTCATACCTTTAATCCCAGTGTTCAAGAGGTTGAGGTAAGCTGGGCATGATGGCTTACGCCTTTTATCCCAGCACTCAGGAGGCAGAGGTAGGAGGATCACTGTGAGTTCAAGACCAGCCTGGGACTACAGAGTGAGTTCCAGGTCAGCCTAGGCAAGAGTCTCTACCTCGTAGTAAAAAAAAAAAAAAAGAGAGGCTGGGGTAAGAAGGCCAACATGAGTTTGAGACTGGCCTGTGCTACAGAGTGAGTTCTAGGTCAGTCTGAGCTAGAGTGAGACTGTACCTCAAAAAATGAACAATAAGCCGGGCGTGGTGGTGCACACTTTAAATCCCAGCAGTCGGGAGGCAGAGGTAAGAGGATTGCTGTGAGTTCGAGGCTACCCTGAGACTCCATAGTGAATACCAGGTCAACCTGAGCTAGTGAGACCCTACCTCGGAAAACCAAAAAAAAAAGAACAATAAAAAAGTTTATCTTTAGCAAAGTGATCTACAAATTTAACATAAGTGCCAACAAAATGTCACTGGATTTATTTTTTCAGTAGTTTACTTATTTGAGAGAAACAGACAGAGAAAGAGGAAGAAGGAGAGAGAGAGAGAGAGTAGGCCGGAGCCTCCTACCTCTGCAAATGAACTTCTGACACATGCACCATTTTGGTTTTACATGAGTATTAGACAATTGAACTTAGGCTGTCAGGCTTTGCAAACAAGCACCTTTAACCACTGAGCAATTTCTCCGGCTCCTAGAATTTTCTTTTTTTTAGTATTTTAAAATATTCTTTATTTATTTATTGAGCAAGAGAGAGAATGGGCACGCCAGGGCCTCCAGCCATTACAAACGAACTCCAGACGCATGCACCCCTTGTGCATCTGGCTTACATGGGACCTGGGGAATTGAACCGGGGTCCTTTGGCTTTGCAGGCAAAGGCCTTAACTGCTAAGCCATCTCTCCAGCCCTGGAATTTTCTTTTTCTAACTTAATTTTAAAGTCTACTGGAAATACAAATACATCACAATTATTATTAAATATTAATTAATATTAAATATTATTAAATATTATGAAACTTTTGTGTGGGTGGTGCACATGCACATGTGTGTACATGCATGTGGAGGTCAGAGGTCAACATCAGGTGTCTTTCTCAGACTCTCCCCACCTTAGTTTTTGAGACAGCATTTCACATGGAGCTTAGAGATCCCTGATTCTGCAAGACTGTTGTGGTGACTTGAATGTATGTCCCCCATAGACTCAAGTGGTTTTGTTTTTGTTTTGTTGTTGTTGTTATTGTTTTGTTTTTCAAGGTAGGGTCTCACTCTAGCCCAGGCTGACCTGGAATTTACTCTGTATTCTCAGGGTGGCCTTGAACTCATGGCTATCCTCCTACCTCTGCCTCCCGAGTGCTGGGATTAAAGGCGTGCGCCACTACGCCCCGCTTGACTCAAGTGTTTTATAAAAGCTTGTAACTTGGGGGGCTAGAGGGATGGCTTAGCAGTTAAGGCACTTGCCTGCAAAGCCAAAGGACCCAGGTTTGATTCCCCAGGACCCATGTTAGCTAGATGCACAAGGGGCTCACGCATCTGGAGTTCGTTTGCAGTGGCTGGAGGCCCTGGCGCTCCCAGCTCCCATTCTCTCTCTCTCTCTCTCTCTCTCTCTCTCTGTGTGTGTCCCTCTCCCTCTTTCTCTGTCAAATAAATAAATAATTAAAAAAAATAAGCTTGTAACTCGGGTCTCCAGCAACCTGCCCAGAGAAGATGTGTTTAGGGAAAGACCTAAATTCTAGCCAAAGGTCTGCAAAGCAGTCTCAACTCTGGCTGGGCCCCTGCTGTCTGCTGCCAGTATTTTTTTTTTAAAACTTTACTATTGACAGCTTCCATAATTATAGAAATAAACCATAATAATTCCCTCCCCTCCCACCACTTTCCCCCTCACAAATCCACCCTCCATCGTATCCTCTCCCCTCTCAATTACTCTCTTTTTCATTTTGATGTCATCATATTTTCCTCCCATTATGAGGGTCTTGTGTAGGTAGTGTCAGGCACTGCAAGGTCATGGATATCCAGGCCATTTTGTGTCTGGAAGATTGCATTGTAAACAGTCCTTCCTTTGGCTCTTACATTTTTTTCAGACACCTATTCTGCAATGGATCCTGAGTCTTGGGAGGTATAATAGAGATGTCTCAGTACCCCATAGTTGTTTCTTCCCAGCACCATGGTGCCTTGTGAGTCATCCCAAGGTCACTGCCATCTGAAAAGAGAAGGTTTTCTAACCAAAATCTAGAGTAGCATTAATATATGTGTATGGACATCAAGAAAAGTGCTTATTGGGCATTTTGGTGAGCATAATATATGCATTTAGCCAGACACCAGCAGGCATTACACCCCTAGGGCTCATGACTTCCCTGTCATAGGTTTTCAGTATCAGGAATGTATTTCCTGCTCTGGAGTGGGCCCCCAGTCCAACTAGAAAGTGGTTGGTTTCCCCATAACAGACGTGCCAGTATTGCACCCTTCGGCTCATTTGGCCTGGCTGGCCAATCTCAAGGCTTGCAGTGTCCACTTGCTGCCAGGTTTTGTGCTCGTTGCTTTTGCTGTTTGCTGGCTGGCGATGGTTTCTCTCTGAGTGGATTGTGGAAGCGGCTTCTTCTGCCACTGATGGAACGTCCACTGGATCTGTGAGCTTGAAATGCATCCCTTCCTCCCCTCAACTGTGTCTGCTTTGGATGTTCATCCCAGCAATGTGGAGCTGTCTCCAGCAACTACCTATAGCAAGTGCTAGAGGTCCTCCCGTCTCCATCTTCCCAGCACTGGGATCCTAGGCAGATATCACCACTGCCAGCTCTTTGGTACATGGACGCTGGGGATCTGAACTCAGGTCCTCATGTTTACATGACAAGTGCTTTACACAGTGAGCCACCCCCAACCCACAAGGAAACTTTTTAAAAGAAGAATTAATGAGAAAGTTTTGCCTATAAGATAACAAAATACAGTGTAAAACTGTAGTAATTAAATCAGAGAGATACTGTTAGAGGAAAAAAAAAAGACAAGTCTGTCATTGAGAAAGCCAGTATAAAGATAATACAGCAGCAGATGGCTTTTGACTCAATGCAGAAATAATGAAATTTTTAATAAATAATGTGAAAACATTAGGGGAATCATGGGGAAAAGATAACATTAGATTCCAACCTTAATGTGAAAATAAATTCCAGATTGATTAAAGATTTACATTTTCAGAAGGAATTTTTTTAATTACCAGAAAAAAAATACGGATGAATATTTAAATAACTTTGAATATGGGGTGAAAAAAAATCTAAGTGTGATTTCAAAGATAAAAACAAAAAAGTTTTAATTGCTGTAGTTAAATTATTAAATAAAATCATTAACTATTAAGTAATATTTATATAAATGTTAAATAAAATTATGAAATATGTGGTATATCAAAGTATCCCAAATGGATGAAAGGTAAAAGAAAAACTTTAAATTGGGGAAGAGGAAAATTTGCTAAATATGTGATACATAAAAATAATGAATAGAAGGCTGGAGAGATGGCTCAGTGGTTAAGGCACTTGCCTGAAAAGTCTAGGGACCCAGGGTCTTTTCCCCAGTACCCACATAAAGCCAGATGCACAAAGTGGTACATGTATCTGGAGTTTGAGTTTGCAGCAACTAGAGCCCCAGGCACACCCATTCTCTCTTGCTTGTTCCCTCCCTCTCTCTCTCTCTCTCTCGTAAATAAGTAAATAAATAATATATTTAAAAGAGAAAGGCTTGGGCTGGAGAGATGGCTTAGCAGTTAAGCGTTTGCCTGTGAAGGCTAAGGACCCTGGTTCAATGCTCGATTCCCCAGGACCCATGTTAGCCAGATGCACAAGGGGGCGCACGCATCTGGAGTTCGTTTGCAGTGGCTGGAGGCCCTGGTGCACCCATTGTCTCTCTCTCTCTATCTGCCTTTCTCTCTGTGTCTGTCGTTCTCAAATAAATAAAATAAAAATTGAACAAAAATTTTTTTAAAAAGATGACCAATTTCACAGACTAGAAAAAGTGCTCAACTAATACAACCTTAAGACGTCAGATTCCTTATGGGATTGGTCAAGATTCAAAAGAATAACCCCAGTAACAGACTCCAGCAGCCTTGTAATCACACTGGCCACGTGACTCACATTTCTACTTCTAGCCGGGTGTGGTGGTGCACACTTGCAATCCCTAGCATTTGGAAGCCAAGGCAGGAGAAGTGGGAGTTTCAAGGCCAGACTGGGCCTACTTAGATCCTACCCAAAAAAGGATAGGAAGAAAGAGGAGGGAAGGGACAGACAGGAGTCTTCCAGATAGAAGCTTAAGGACTTGGCTGCATTGTTGCACAACCCATCCTAGAGTACATGAAAACAGAATGTGGAGCGCCCCACCGCAAGAATGTCCACACGCGAGTTTGGGCAAGAAAAGCAAATGCAGAGCTGTATGTATGACACGTTTAAGTGTGAAGTAGCTGTACACATTTATAGTCACAAAAATTCTGAACACGCAGGGCTCGGGGGACGGCTCAGTGGATCAAATGTTGGCTGCGCAAGCATGGGCAGGAAGCTCAGCTCAGCTCCTCAGCGCCCACATGAAATGCCAGGCATGGTGCCTACACGCCTGTGGTTTTTAGTATTTTAAAATATTCTTTATTTATTTATTGAGCAAGAGAGAGAATGGGCACGCCAGGGCCTCCAGCCATTACAAACGAACTCCAGACGCATGCACCCCTTGTGCATCTGGCTTACATGGGACCTGGGGAATTGAACCGGGGTCCTTTGGCTTTGCAGGCAAAGGCCTTAACTGCTAAGCCATCTCTCCAGCCCTGGAATTTTCTTTTTCTAACTTAATTTTAAAGTCTACTGGAAATACAAATACATCACAATTATTATTAAATATTAATTAATATTAAATATTATTAAATATTATGAAACTTTTGTGTGGGTGGTGCACATGCACATGTGTGTACATGCATGTGGAGGTCAGAGGTCAACATCAGGTGTCTTTCTCAGACTCTCCCCACCTTAGTTTTTGAGACAGCATTTCACATGGAGCTTAGAGATCCCTGATTCTGCAAGACTGTTGTGGTGACTTGAATGTATGTCCCCCATAGACTCAAGTGGTTTTGTTTTTGTTTTGTTGTTGTTGTTATTGTTTTGTTTTTCAAGGTAGGGTCTCACTCTAGCCCAGGCTGACCTGGAATTTACTCTGTATTCTCAGGGTGGCCTTGAACTCATGGCTATCCTCCTACCTCTGCCTCCCGAGTGCTGGGATGAAAGGCGTGCGCCACTACGCCCCGCTTGACTCAAGTGTTTTATAAAAGCTTGTAACTTGGGGGGCTAGAGGGATGGCTTAGCAGTTAAGGCACTTGCCTGCAAAGCCAAAGGACCCAGGTTTGATTCCCCAGGACCCATGTTATCTAGATGCACAAGGGGCTCACGCATCTGGAGTTCGTTTGCAGTGGCTGGAGGCCCTGGCGCTCCCAGCTCCCATTCTCTCTCTCTCTCTCTCTCTCTCTGTGTGTGTCCCTCTCCCTCTTTCTCTGTCAAATAAATAAATAATTAAAAAAAATAAGCTTGTAACTCGGGTCTCCAGCAACCTGCCCAGAGAAGATGTGTTTAGGGAAAGACCTAAATTCTAGCCAAAGGTCTGCAAAGCAGTCTCAACTCTGGCTGGGCCCCTGCTGTCTGCTGCCAGTGTTTTTTTTTAAACTTTACTATTGACAGCTTCCATAATTATAGAAATAAACCACAATAATTCCCTCCCCTCCCACCACTTTCCCCCTCACAAATCCACCCTCCATCGTATCCTCTCCCCTCTCAATTACTCTCTTTTTCATTTTGATGTCATCATATTTTCCTCCCATTATGATGGTCTTGTGTAGGTAGTGTCAGGCACTGCAAGGTCATGGATATCCAGGCCATTTTGTGTCTGGAAGATTGCATTGTAAACAGTCCTTCCTTTGGCTCTTACATTTTTTTCAGACACCTATTCTGCAATGGATCCTGAGTCTTGGGAGGTATAATAGAGATGTCTCAGTACCCCATAGTTGTTTCTTCCCAGCACCATGGTGCCTTGTGAGTCATCCCAAGGTCACTGCCATCTGAAAAGAGAAGGTTTTCTAACCAAAATCTAGAGTAGCATTAATATATGTGTATGGACATCAAAAAAAGTGCTTATTGGGCATTTTGGTGAGCATAATATATGCATTTAGCCAGACACCAGCAGGCATTACACCCCTAGGGCTCATGACTTCCCCTGTCATAGGTTTTCAGTATCAGGAATGTATTTCCTGCTCTGGAGTGGGCCCCCAGTCCAACTAGAACGTGGTTGGTTTTCCCCATAACAGACGTGCCAGTATTGCACCCTTCGGCTCATTTGGCCTGGCTGGACAATCTCAAGGCTTGCAATGTCCACTTGCTGCCAGGTTTTGTGCATTAAGCCAGACAACAGTAGGTGTTACTCCCTCATGCTTTCCCCCACCATAGGCTTTTAACTAAGTTTTCAGTGCCAGGCATGTATTCCTTCCTATGGAGCTGCCCTCCAGTCCAATTAGAGAGCGGTTTGTTTCCCCCATGACAGACGTGCCCGTATGGCACCCGTGGGCACATCTGGCCTGGCTGGCCAATCTCAAGGCTTGCAGTGTCCACTTGCTGCCAGGTTTTGTGCTCATTGCTTTTGCTGTTTGCTGCCTGGTGATGGTTTCTCTCTGAGTGGATTGTGGAAGCGGCTTCTTCTGCCACTGATGGAACTTCCACTGGATCTGTGAGCTTGAAATGCATCCCTTCCTCCCCTCAACTGTGTCTGCTTTGGATGTTCATCCCGGCAATGTGGAGCTGTCTCCAGCAACTACCTATAGCAAGTGCTAGAGGTCCTCCCGTCTCCATCTTCCCAGCACTGGGATCCTAGGCAGATATCACCACTGCCAGCTCTTTGGTACATGGACGCTGGGGATCTGAACTCAGGTCCTCATGTTTACATGACAAGTGCTTTACACAGTGAGCCACCCCCAACCCACAAGGAAACTTTTTAAAAGAAGAATTAATGAGTTTTGCCTATAAGATAACAAAATACAGTGTAAAACTGTAGTAATTAAATCAGAGAGATACTGTTAGAGGAAAAAAAAAGACAAGTCTGTCATTGAGAAAGCCAGTATAAAGATAATACAGCAGCAGATGGCTTTTGACTCAATACAGAAATAATGAAATTTTTAATAAATAATGTGAAAACATTAGGGGAATCATGGGGAAAAGATAACATTAGATTCCAACCTTAATGTGAAAATAAATTCCAGATTGATTAAAGATTTACATTTTCAGAAGGAATTTTTTTAATTACCAGAAAAAAATATGGATGAATATTTAAATAACTTTGAATATGGGGTGAAAAAAAATCTAAGTGTGATTTCAAAGATAAAAACAAAAAAGTTTTAATTGCTGTAGTTAAATTATTAAATAAAATCATTAACTATTAAGTAATATTTATATAAATGTTAAATAAAATTATGAAATATGTGGTATATCAAAGTATCCCAAATGGATGAAAGGTAAAAGAAAAACTTTAAATTGGGGAAGAGGAAAATTTGCTAAATATGTGATACATAAAAATAATGAATAGAAGGCTGGAGAGATGGCTCAGTGGTTAAGGCACTTGCCTGAAAAGCCTAGGGACCCAGGATCTATGCTCCAGTACCCACATAAAGCCAGATGCACAAAGTGGTGCATGTATCTGCAGTTTGAGTCTGCAGCAACTAGAGGCCCAGGCACACCCATTCTCTCTTGCTTGTTCTCTCTCTTTCTCTCTCTCTCTCTCTCTCTCTCTCTCTCTCTCATTGTAAATAAGTAAATAAATAATATATTTAAAAAAGAAAGGCTTGGGCTGGAGAGATGGCTTAGCAGTTAAGCGCTTGCCTGTGAAGCCTAAGGACCCTGGTTCAATGCTCCATTCCCCAGGACCCATGTTAGCCAGATGCACAAGGGGGCGCACCCGTCTGGAGTTTGTTTGCAGTGGCTGGAGGCCCTGGCGCACCCATTCTCTCTCTCTCTCTCTCTCTCTCTCTCTCTGCCTTTCCCTCTGTGTCTGTCATTCTCAAATAAATAAAATAAAAATTGAACAAAAAATTTTTTAAAAAGATGACCAATTTCACAGACTAGAAAAAGTGGTCAACTAATACAGCCTTAAGACGTCAGATTCCTTATGGGATTGGTCAAGATTCAAAAGAATAACCCGAGGAACAGACTCCAGCAGCCTTGTAATCACACTGGCCACGTGACTCACATTTCTACTTCTAGCCGGGTGTGGTGGTGCACACTTGCAATCCTAGCATTTGGGAAGCCAAGGCAGGAGAATTGGGAGTTCAAGGCCAGACTGGGCTACATAAGATCCTACCCAAAAAAGGAAGGAAGAAAGAGAGGGAAGGACAGAGACAGGAGTCTTCCAGATAGAAGCTTAAGGACATGGCTGCATTGTTGCACAACCCATCCTAAGTACATGAAACAGAATGTGGGAGCGCCCCACCAGCAAGAATGTCCACACTCGAGTTTGGCAAGAAAAGCAAATGCAGAGCTGTATGTATGACACGTTTAGAGTGTGAAGTAGCTGTACACATTTATAGTCACAAAAATTCTGAACACGCAGGGCTCGGGGGACGGCTCAGTGGATCAAATGTTGGCTGCGCAAGCATGGGCAGGAAGCTCAGTTCAGCTCCTCAGCGCCCACATGAAATGCCAGGCATGGTGCCACACGCCTGTGGTTCGAGAGCCGTGGAGGCAGAGACTGGAGGATTCCTGGGGCTTTGCTGGCTGGCCCACCTGGCCCAATTGGAGAGGTCTAGGCTCAGTAAGAGACCCTGTCTCAAAGAAGAAAGTAGAGAGCTGTTGTGGAAGATACCTAGCATTTACCTCTGGCCTTGACACACACACACATGCACACACACACATATATGCACATGTACCCACACACATACACAGACATAAAAATACACCTTCCAAAATATGAATAACAGAGTTGTTTATCTTTTTAAAGTTTATGCTTATGTTATTTTTATTTAAATATACTAAAATGATGACATTACATTAAACAGGCATACATATTTTCATTTAGAAGAGCTGTCAAAAAATAGTCAGATGCCCAGGTGATTCAAATAATCAACTATCTTTGACAAAAGCGAGTGTTGTCGGGCGTGGTGGCACATGCCTTTAATCCCAGCACTTGGAAGGCAGAGGCAGGAGGATTACTATGAGTTCAAGGCCAACCTAAGAGTACATAGTGAACTCCAGGTCAGCCTGGGCTAGAGTGAGACCTTACGTCAATAAACTGAAAAAAAAAAAAAAGGGAGGTGAGGGAATGGAGGTTACAATGCCAAATGTTGTGGCTCTTGTCTATAAACCCAGCTCTCAGGAGGCTAAAGTAAGAGGATCGCTGTGAGTTTGAGGCCATCCTGGGGCTACAGAGTGAGTTCCAAGTCAACCTGGGCTACAGTGAGACCCTGCCTCAACACAAAACAAACAGCAAAGCGTAGTGTCTGCATGGGTGTGTGTGTGTTTTCTGTCTCCGACTTTTCAGCTATGTCATCTGACTCTTGTCCACAAAGCTAAAGCTCAATGAATACTTTTTGGCTAAGTAAAAATGTGTTTTCCAGGGATGGGGAGATGACTCAGCAGTTAAAGGCGCTTGCTTGCGAGCCTGCTGGCCCAAGCTCAAGTCCCTAGAACCCACGTAAAACTGGAGTCAAAGTGGTGCATACATCTGTGATCCCAACACACTTATGGCAATGGGAGCTGGACTCAGCTCACAGGGAAGCTAGGCTGTTGGGTGCAGCAGCAAAACACTGGGAGACCCCGTGTCAAAGAAGCAAGGAGAGGGCAAACTCCAAGATAGTCCTCGGTGCTCCACACACGTGCCGAGACCTGCACACCCCTGTGTACAGATCCACACATTCACGCACACAAATGTGTATTCCTGGGACATACACATTCATGTCTGAAATGGTTCTGGGCCCTAGGTGATAGGATTAGTATGCAGTTTGTTTTCTTCTGCTTGTCATTTTCCTCCAGACTTTCTCTAATAGGTATGGTGTGTGTTTCTTAAGTTTTTCAGTTTAAAAAAAAATAGATGTATTCATTTCTTTACAAAATGGATGGCTAATGGGCTGGCCGGATTAAGTAATTGAAGGTCTGGTAACATTACAAAGGCAGTCTGGAGGGTCCAGATGTCCCATGGTTACAGTTTGCCCAGGACATGCCCTCACTAAGATGCCTTCCCTGGCATCCTTCACCCATTGCCAACTTTTCCATTCTGAGCAAGCATTGACTCACTCAGAATCTTATTAGAAGCACCCATTACCTAGTCTCAGCGCAGGCTGACCAACTCCCAGGCGGTGGCCGGGGGTGCTGTGGTCTGAAACACCAACATCAAATCTCACCTGTCTCACTTGGGCCCCTTCCCTCCACCCTACCAGCCGTCACTCTTCCTAGAGCAGGCCCATCCCTACCACCCTCATACACACAGCTCCCTTGTGCCATACTGTCCCACCTTGCTGCCTGACACTCCTGCCCATGGATGCCCCTCCTGAGCATGCATACAGAGCACCCCCCCACACTCACTAGTGAGTCTGGAAATAGCTGCTTTGAACCCCATCCAGAGCTCTGGGATCTCCACTCTCAGCTCCTCAACCACACTGGCTCCCCATTGTCCCTTCTTACCCAATTTCCAGCAGACCACCAGAGCCCTGAAGGCCTCTGCTGGTGGCCGTGTGTGCCTTCTGGAGGTGGGAGGCTTGAGGGCCTGTACAGACGTGGTTCCCATTAATGCAGACTCTCCTCACACCTGTCAGACACAGGCTGGTGCTCCCAGTGAGGGCACAAGTGGCTTCACTCGGGGTCCTCATCTTGGAATCTGGAGGGAGTCAATCCCCTGGGGGCTCTGTTCCTAGCCCCACCCCCATCCCAAATTCCTCCAGGCTGGCTAGACACCTGGCACCCCTGCCAAAAGGATCTCACACCCTCCTCATCCTACATCCCCTCCCAACATGCTCCTCACAGCCCCTGGCTGCCGGCAGGTGAGGTGTGGGTTGGGCCTTGATGTCCTTCTGATGAGAGGACAAGAAGCAAGGGTGAGGCTTGTTGGGAAGGAGCCCAGGGTTGGCACAGGTTCTTGCTTCTCCCTCATGCCCTCAGTTCCTAGGAGTATGGTATCACTCTCTGCCTTCTCTTCCCTCATCTTTACCAAACATCTCCTCTCCCCCTCCTCATCATGGTGGGATCCAACCCCAGGCTGGACACCAGGCATGGGGTAAAGCAAAACATGATGCTGGGCAAGATAGCTTAGCAGTTAAAGTGCTTGCCTGCAAAGCCAGGTCCCACATAAGCCAAATGCACAAGGTGACTCAAGCATGCAAGGTCACACATGAACACAAGGTGGCGCACATGTCTGGGGTTCGATTGCAGTGGCTGGAGGCCCTGGCGTGCCAGTTCTCTCCCTCTGTCTTTCTCTCATAAAAACAAACAAACAAAAAGACATGATGCAGTTCTGTTCCTAGAGCCAGAGGACTCCAACGCTTCTCACTGGGTGCCCCTCTGGTATGACCCTGGTATGATCTTGGACCTCAGCAGTGCCACAGCCAGAGATGGTTAGAGTGTCCTTGGCTGCCCCTGTGGGCATGCTACTATGTCAGCTTAGTGTCTCTGGCATTTTATTCACCCAGAGATGCTGGTGTCCACACCTGCTACATATGAAGTCTGAGTAAGTGAAGGCCTGAGAGACAGGACAGATGAATGAAAACATTGGTGCAGGTGGAGACGGGGCTCATGGCTTTGTGAGAGAAAGGTGCTCTTGATTCTGTGCTTAATGCAGGGGGCCTGTGAAGCCTTGCCTCAGCCAAGGACTGACTACTGAGCAACCTACCAGCCTCTCTGAATCCCACTGTTCTCTGACTTGTTATGTGAATTAAACAGGGATGCCCAATGTTATCTCAGAGGTGGGAACTGGCCCAGTCAAGTAAAGCACTTGCCACACAAGCGTGAGGACCAGAGTTCAGATCCTCAGAGCCCAGGTAAGTAAATGCCACATCAGTGTGAGGGCTACCTGTAATCCCAGCATGCTCCATGTGGAGATAGGCAATCCCCAGGGCAAGATAGCTAGACTACCTGAATTGGCAAACTCTGGACTCCAGTGAGAGACCCTACCTCAGGAAGATAGACAAAGACACCCAACATCAAACTCTGGTGTTCACATACACACGCACACATGCATGCACACCCACACACATACATGCACACCACACACACACATACATATGAAAAAAAATAAGT
Source organism: Dipus sagitta (assembly GCA_036346955.1). Lineage (NCBI taxonomy): Eukaryota > Metazoa > Chordata > Mammalia > Rodentia > Dipodidae > Dipus > Dipus sagitta. Next base: position 140,011,873 of record CM070770.1, read on the forward strand.
CCACCATCTATGGTCAGCCGTTGGCTGGCTTGGGACATAGGACTGACCCACCATACCCCACCCCTTCTCTCCCTCCCACCTTCTATAATCGTATCATCAAGAGTCTTTGCTTTTCCTTGATGGAATATACTTTTAATAGCTGATGTAAAGCCTTTGGTCATTCCACTATCTGAATTATCTCAGGATGGGCACTTCTTGATAGTTTTTTTTTTTTCCCCTTAAGAAATAGTCATGGCTTTCTGGTTCTTTATAAATTGGTTATCTTTAATAACCTTTTAGATATGTTAAGTACCATGTTGGGTTCATTAAACTCCTCAAGAAAACGAACAAACAAACAAAAACCAGGTAGGATCCTCTGTCCCCGCTCCTGCCCTGAGGGAGCAGGCTGGCATGGAAAGGCAGCAAGATGTGAGATGGAAGCTGACATGGACGCTGGGCTCTGGAGACAGAACGACATGGAGGGCGCAGCACGGAGATGGAGGAGCGAAGAGCAAAGGGGGCACCATCCTGGGCAGGGAGGGGCCAGTGTCCGAGGCCCTGATGGCTTCCAAGTCCCTGGTACAAAATTTTGCTGCCTGTCCTCTGCCAGGACCCACCTCTGTGAGGCGAGGCTAGACAGCAGAGGCCATTGTGGTGGGCAGAGTGGGTATCACTAGCCAACAGAGCCCTGGGAGTCAGAGGCTGGCAACAGACAAGACAGGCCATGGCGCCAAGCGAAGCCGGTTTCAAACTCGGCTCTGACTCCCTGCCCTTCTTGTTTTCATCTGAAAAGTGGAGCCCCCCCCCCCACCATCAGAGGTACTCTTGGGGGTTGAGCAAGCTGTCGCCCATCAGCACTGCTCTTTGGATCATCACATTCACCACCAGCCTAGAAGTAGGACCAGTGAAAGGCTGGGTGAGCCCACCAGTCTGATGCCCAGAGCACAGAGGCGAGGTGCTGTGCTTGGGATCTCAGGGCTCAGGGGCAAAGGTGACGAGAATTGAACCCAAGCCGTTAGACACCAGAGCCAGTGCCCCCGGTGCCAGCCAGAAGGAGCCATGGCTGCCCCACAGTTAAAGCAGGCAGCCTCCCTGGCCACGGCCTCCCAGGGGCAGTGATGGAGTTGCCCTTGCCTGTCAGGTTCTGATACACAACAGAGCTGACTTGGGAGCCTGGGACCCAGGTTTCCGAGAGAGGCTGGGAGCTAGGGAGACTTCCACTGAGAACCAGTGCCCGGCCTCATGCCTCCTCCACGGAGACTCCAAGCAGAGGCAGGCGCTGTCTCCTGCATGACCAGGCCAGACGTGAGCACCCCAGCCTGGGGCAAGTGCCCAGGGCCAGGAGCAGGCGGCAGCCCAGCGTCCTCTCACCTGGGCAGGGGCCGTGTGTGCCAGGCCGACGGCTCAGCCGCGAACAAAGAAGTGTGCGTCGGGGGCTTGCAGCTGCTCCCCTGGCCCGCGCGGCGATGGGCAGGGTGATAGCGGATGCTGAGGGCGGTGGGGGGGGGGGCTCCCCGTCTCCGCCTCCCCACTTCTTTATTGGCAGGATGCGCCGTTGCCAGGGAGCTGGCTGCAGGCCCCCCGCTCCAGCCGTTGCGGGGAGGATTATCAGAAAGATTTGAGGCTTTTTAATTAAATCCTAGCCGAATGCAATTCTACGCCCCGCTCACAGAAGCCCATTCAGTACCCTTTTCACGGCCTCTGATAGCTTTGTCCCGAAGGCCCCAGCTATCTGACCACTATCTGGCCACGAGGCTGTCACCACCATCCCCTGCCTCACAGTAAACAGCGCGCTCACTGCTGGCCTGTGGGGTGCTGGCCTAGTGGCCTCCAGAGAAGTTTCCCCTTGACCCAAGCCAGAAGGCCAGGGTGTCCACCTCCCTCTCCTTTGAGCCTTCAGAGTTCTCTCAGGCCATGGCACTCACGCCCACACCTTTAAGCCCTCTCTTGGCACCAGCATTGTGTCCCGGCCGGTGGCTTTCGTGAGCCACGCGCTATGAGGAAGGCTGTTACTCATTGTCTCCCCGTCACAGATGAGCAAACAGAGCCCCAGGTCCTCATGGCCGCAAAGGGGCAGTCAGGATTTGATCCTGGGTCTCTCTGACTGACTGGTCTCTCCATTGGATGGCCACATCTACTGTTTTTGAGTGCCGACCTAAGACCTCACAACCGTTCCAACTGCCCTCTCCCTGAGGCTCCCCCTGGCTCTGTCCAGCAGTCCCACTAGTGGTCACAACGCAGACGACAACAGTGACAGGAGCCACCACGCTCGTAGCTCCTGCTGGGTGAAGAGACTGACTCTCGGTGTCTCCTCCAGGCCTCGCTCAGCTCTCCGCTGTTTCTGGCTGGCTTATCAGCTGACCACTGTCACAAAGCCACAGGAGTCCTGCTCAGGTCCTCCCGGTAAGTAGCTGGTAGCCCAGCCTCACTGCTCCCCAAAGGCGACAGTGGGTGGCCTGCAGTGACAGTGAAAGGTGAGTCAGGGTTGGGGCTCATGAGCTCAGATAGGCTTCACGCTACAGAGGGAAAAAAAAAAATTAACTCAATAAATAACATGGGCACGGAGCGGGCAACCTCTTCTCAGAAAAGCTGGCGGCCCCAGCGGCATGCCTGTGTGCTCACTTTATAAGACTGTTTTAATTGCAGGCCTGTGCCCTGGCCATAGCTAGCCTGCGGAGAGGATGTGCGTGCTTTTTAATTAAATCTGTGATCCCTCAGTCCGTTAGCACTGTCTGCTGCCAAGAAGCCTCTCACCTCATTGGGTGCCTGGCACCTGCGCCACCAACAAGCACAGCCCTGCCCCTGGCCACACTGTGCATCAGGGACACACTCCGAGCAGGGTACCCTCACCCACTGCTCTGCAGGTGTGTGTGCCAGGCTCCCTCTACCCAGCACCCTTGATGAGTCAAGAGTCTCCCACCCTCGAAACCAGAGGCGACCTAGGTAAGATGGTTCCCTGGCCATTTATTTGCTATGTCACCCTAGGGAAGGGTCTTCCCCTCTTCAGCTCACATGCTGGCTTATCTTGCTCATACGCATGATCCAACTGACCCCACAACATCCCAAGGAAGGACTACAGCTGCTTCTACCTTACAGATAGGGAAACTGAGGCTCTGAAACAACTGCCAGAGGTTTGTGTGGTTTGATTATGGGGACTGGTGAGATGTCTCAGTGGTTAGAGACGCTTGCGAAGCCTTATGGCCCAGGTCCAGTTCCCCGGTACCCATGTAAAGCCAGATGCACAAAGTGGGCACATGTGCTTGGAGTTCATAATGACAAGAGGCCCTGGAGCATTCATTCTCTCTCTCTCTCTCTCTCTCTCTCTCTCTTCTCCCTCCCTCTCTCTCTCTTTCCTTCTCTCCTTCTTTCTCTCCTATCAAAATAAAAAACATACATTTTAAAATATTTTCATTGTTTATTTGCAAAGGGAGAGAGAATGGGCACTCCAGGGATTCTTGCCACTGCAAATAAAATCCAGATGCATGTGCCAACTTGGCATATCTGGCTTTACGTAGGTACTGGGGAATCGAATTCGGGCTGTCAGGCTCTGCAAGAAAATGTCTTTTAACCGCTTAGCCATCTATCCAGCCCTATAAATAAATGTTTAAAAGGCAATCTTACTATGGCTGACCTGGGATTTGAAGAGACCATTGCTTCAGTTTCTATATCTGGAAACTAAAGATAATGAGCCTCACCTGGAATTTGGAGGCATTAAATAAATAAAACAGTGGAGAGGATGGTGTGTGTTCAATACATCATCACACTTTTTACAGGATCTCATGCAGCCCAGGCTGGCCTCAAATGCCCTGTGTAATGACCTTGAGCTTCCGATCCTCCAGCCTCCACTTCCCACGTCCCGGGATCACCAGCATGCTCAGGTTATGCAGCACCAGGGATCAAACCCAGGGCTTCATGCGTGCTAGGCAGTCACTCTACCAACTGAGTTACAGGCTCTGCACTTCATAGGCTAATCCTGATGCTAATCTCTCTGCCCAGCTCTCCTTCCATACAAGGACATCTTTCCCTGGACCGCCATCTGTCCATGAGAAACTCTCCAGACCAATCTGCAGGACAGACGTGGGAGTCACATGGCAGAAAGCTTAAGCCCCCAGTGAGGCCACTCCCAGGCCTTCGACAACCTGCCACAGAGCACAGATGCCTGGTGTGCCAGGCCAAGAGCAGCCGTGTCACTCAGCAATGGTCAATACATGTGGTGAGGAAAACCGCTCAGGTACAGAGCTGCTTGTCACTGAGCGGTAGCTGACTGAAGCACCTTACATATACAGCAGTACAAAGTGCAACCATTGAAAAGAATAAGGCAGCCTGGTGTGTTCCCACATATTGGCACATCTGTAATGCCAGCTACTTGAGAGGCTGAGGCGGAAGGATAACCTGAGCCCAAGAGTTTGAGACAGGCGCAGGCAACATAAAGAGACAGTGAATCAAAATAAATTAATAAAGGGGCTGGAGAGATGGCTAGCCATTAAGTGTGCTTCTTGCATAAGCATGAGGGTCTGAGGGGGCCTGAGACCACCAGAGTTCAAATCTCCAGATCCCACATAAACAGCTGAGCATGGCCACATGCTCCTGTAACCCCAGTCCCACAGGGGAGCAGTGACCTGACTCAAAACAACACTTAAGGGTTGGAGAGCTAGCTCAGTGGTTAAAGGCATTTGCTTGCAAAGACTGGCGGTGTGGGTTTGATTCCCCAGTTCCCATATAAAGCCAGATGCACAAAATGAAACATGCATCTAGAGTTCATTTGCAGTGGCAAGAAGCCAGAGGCCCCAGCACATCCATTCATATTCTATCTCTGTCCTTGAAAATAAATTTAAAAAAAAAAGACTTGGCAGAAGCCTATGGCTTGCAAGATCAGAGATCCTAGAGCGAAGCTTCCACTGCTCTTTGGTTAAAAGAAGAGGGTAGGGCTGGAGAGATGGCTGAGAGGTTAAGGCATTTGCCTGCAAAGCCTAAGAACTCATGTTCAAATCTCCAGGTCCCACGTAAGCCAGATGCACAGTGACTCAAGCATGCGATGTCGCACATGCACACAAGGGGGTGCATGCATCTGGAGTTTGATTACAGTGGCTGGAGGCCCTGGCACACCAATTCTCTCCTCCCCCTTTTGCGTTCATGCATGCATTTAAAAAAAAGTCCAGTCTGTTGGGCTTAGTTCAAAAAAAAAAAAGAAAGAAAGAAAGAAACAGAAGGGCTGGGCATGGTGGCGCACGCCTTTAATCCCAGCACTTGGGAGGCAGAGGTGGGAGGATCACCATGAATTTGAGGCCACCCTGAGACTACATAGTGGATGAGGACAGCCTGGGCTAGAGCGAGACCCTACCTCGAAAAACCAAAATAGAGAGGGTATAACTGTCAAAAATCTTCTAAATATCTATGTTTATTCCCTTTGATCCATGCTGCTGTCAGTCGTGACTAGAAAATCTACTCCTTCCAGATGGCAGTGAATATCAGGTAGACCCAGGACCCACCACCCAGAAAAAAACAAGACTTGGTAGAAGAGCAATGGAGCCAGACACCTGGCATGCTGCTCCAGCCACTCTAGGTGAACATGCCCACCACAGGAGAGTGTATAGGATGCCACACCCCTCCCACACACAAACAAAACTGTAATATTTAAGAAATAAATAATTTTCAAATATTATGACTTAAAATGTTCTTTGGAGCAAAGCTCTGTTATCCATTCACCTGACTCAGTCATTTCCTGGATGTATGACTTCGATAAGGGGCTCCCTGCCCCCCACCACCACCCCAAGTTCTTTATCTTGGAAAAATGAGACCCACACATATTTTCACCACCAAGCTGACCCAGGGCTGGCCTCTCTGGCTCCCTGGTCTCACCAGTGAGTATTTTTATTTCTGTCTTCCCTTTCTTTTGGGGGTGGCTCTGGCCAGCTCTGACTCCAGTCTGGGCCAGGAAGCTCTCCACCATGGGACAGAGAGCTGAAATGCGGGCTCCCAAGAAGTGGGTCTTCTCTCAGGCTCAAGTCCCAGCAGCCCCCATCTTGTTCCAGCGGGAGCATCTGAGGCCCATGTGTGAGCTCTCTGGTCAGGCAGGGCTTTGGGGTCCTTGTTTTATGGCTCCCTAATCCTCACTTGGCAGAGAGGAAGTGTGGGTCAGCCCGGCCACGCGGAGAGCGCCAGAGGACCTAGAAAGGAGAGATTCATGGCTCATCAGAAGTGCCTTTTGCCTCCAAGGTTGCCCAGCCCTTCACGTGGAGATTAATCACAGGCTAGATGAAAGGTGGGGACTCAGGGGGGGCCCCATCTGAGGAGGTGCCTCTTTCCGGGACTCCCGCAGAGCTGGCCTCATTTCAGATGGAGTGGTCGCCAAGGCCAGTCTCATCTGTTTCAGTCCCACTCACTGTTCCTGGCCCATGCCTTCAGGCCCTTAGCAGTGCGCTGGACTTGGGATGACCCTGACACACTCTTGGCCAGAATAAGAGTGTCTGGCTTATGGACATGTGACTTACTTCTCATACTTAGTGCTCTGCTGACATCACCTTGAAATTTCTGCTTTATTTTGGTTTGGCTTCCTGATTTTATTATTATTATTATTATTATCATTATTATTTTGAGGTAGCATTTCACTCTGTAGCCTAGGCTGGCCTGGAACCCACTATTATATTTAGCCCAAGCTGGCCTCAAACCTGTGGCAATCCCTCCTGGGTGATGGGATTACGAAGGAACACCACCATGCCCGGCTCAGTTGAAATTCTTAGTAACTTTTGCACAGAGCTTCCCACAGTCTCAGTTTGCTTTGGGCTCTGTCAGCTAACTCGTCAGCCCTGCCTGCCCAGAGCGGTTTTGGGCATCTGTAGGCCTGTATCCTCTCGCTAGAAGTGCGCCCTGCACCGCCTGCATTCTTCCAGCAGAGGGAGCTCACTTCCTCCCAAGGCAGCCCACTGAGTCCAGAGCTGGGCAGGGGAGGCTCAGAAGAAGACTTAATACTGTAGCAAAGTCCTCCTTCCTAGCTGTCTGTCTGTATGTGCAACCTTGACCATGACACTGCACCTCAGTTTCCTGTCTGCACAAGGGGCCCATATTAGGAATGGCACTCGAGCCATTTCAATGTGATTCCTCTGGCCAACCTGAAAGATCAAACATGTGGCTTCACCTGGGCGCCACCCGTCAGGTGCCTTGTTCTCTGCTGCCATCTGCTGGCTGGAACGGGGCACTGCAACCCAGCTGGCCCTGAGACACATCGCTTTTTGTTTGTTCTGATAATTTGAAAATTATCAAGTCACTTAACGAGAACCTGCCTAGGCATCTGGAGTTTTGCAGAGAATGCAGAAGACAAAGTTCATTCCCTCTTACACGTGTAATTTGTGTGGGATACATGAATAATGAACAAAAAATGTATAACTAATAATAAGTATAATGAGTAGAAAACAGCCTGGCTTCCCTCCCCATCTCTTAACTCCTCCTGACGACTTTGGGCGTCTTCCTCCCTTGACCTGAACCTCAGATTCCGCCATCTGGAGAATGGGGACAATCACATCTACTTCTCGGGCTAATGAAGCTGTGAGACTGTATTCCTGGAGGGGGGACACTGAATAGTTTGTGAATGTTTGCTCTACACTCAGTAGGCAGGAACTCTGGAGTCCTGCCCTGAGTAATCTCCCTGAACCCTTAGAAAAAAAAGCCCTGCTAGCTAGGCACCCTGCTGTGGACAAGTGAAACAGGCTCATCAGGCCAACTAATTTTATTTATTTATTTGCAAGGAGAGAGGGAGAAAATAAGAGAGAACACGAGCTCCAGGGCTTCTTGTCACTTCAAACTCCAGATACGCGCACCACTTTGTGCATCTATCTGGCTTTATGAGGGTGCTGGGGAATCAAACCAGGGGCCATCAGGCTTTCTGAGTAAGCACCTTTCACCACGGAGCCATCTCTCCAGCCCCAAGGTATACGTATTCAAGGACACATAATACAGGGATATTAGAGGGTCCTAGGTGGGGAACAGTCTGGGACCAAAGCCTGGCAGCGGGAGGGCTGAGCACCTTATGTTCTTCCGGACCGCAGCTGGCACGCCCCAAGCGCATGCTGAGCCACCTCCACCCACCCCTCCAGGCTTCACAGCCTGGGAGAGATGGCAAGAATAGCGCCAAGGGATACCCTGGTGGCCAACAGACCCAGAGATCCCATCACAGGAAGGTATATCTGCTAAGCCTGACTCTCATGCTGAACCCAACTTCCTTGTACTAAACCTGACTCTCAAACTCACCCCAGTTTGCTTAGACCTGTGCACGTGTTAGCACTGGAAATCTCACATCCTTTAGTTCTAGGCAAATCTGTAAAGTTAAAAACATTTTCTCCATTTTCACATGAAAACAAACAAAAAAAAAAAAACAGGCTCATCTGCTGGAAACTTCTCCCTGTTGACTGACTGACAGGATGCTGGAAAGTGCTATGCACCCTGTTAGGGTAGAAAAGTCATCAACAATCTTTTCTTTAACTTTTTTTTTTTTTCAAGGTAGGGTCTCACTCTGGCCCAGGCTGACCTGGAATTCACTATGAAGTCTCAGGGTGGCCTTGAACTCATGGCGATCCTCCTACCTCTGCCTCCTGAGTGCTGGGATTAAAGTATGCCACCACGCCCGGCTTAACTTTATTTTTATTTTATTTATTTGAGAGCGAGAGAGAGAGAAAGAAAGAGGCAGAGAGAGTGAGAGAGGATGGGCACACCAGGGCCTTCAGCCACTGCAAAAAAAACCTCCAGATGCATGCGCCCCCTTGTGCAGCTGGCTTACCTGGGTCCTGGAGAGTTGAACCAGGATCCTTTGGCTTTGCAGGCAAACGCCTTAACCACTAAGCCATCTCTCTAGCCCGTCATCACCAATCTTAACCAGTGGTAGTGGTGGGGCCTGCAAGCTTTATGGCTGCACAGCCAAGCCAAATGTATCAACTGGTACAACGCGGGCATCGTGTCTATTGTGGAGGAAACCTACTACTCTCTGATTGGATTTGACACCCACCCCATAGCAGGGAATTCATGCCTGGTACTGCAGCCCTAATCAAAGGCCTATGGTTAGATCATAAGCCCTAGAGGAAAAGCTACCACTGTTGTTTGGCTAAATGGATATTGTATGCCCACCAAATTGCTCCCTAAATATTGATGTATATATCCATATATTAATACTACTCTCACTTTTGGTTAGAGAAGCTTCTCTTTTCAGATGATGGTGTCTACCAAGGAGAGTCAAAAACTCATTAAAGCACTGAGAAGAAATGACAGTGGTGTGTCCAGCACCGAGTGAGACATCTCTCAAACCCCCCAAGACTCCAAGGCTCAGGGACCACTGTGGAAGAGGTGACAAAAAGAATGTCAGAGCCAAAGGAAGGGAAATAGTGCCCATGTGTATTCCAGACACAAAGTGGCTGGCCATTGTGTGCATGACATTACAGAGGCTAATGCTACTGGATAATAGGAGGGAAAAAATGATGACATCAAAACAAAAGACAAACTAGCCAGGCGTGGTGGTGCACTCCTTTAATCCCAGCACTCAGGAGGCAGAGGTAGGAAGATCGCCGTGAGTTCGAGGCCACCCTAAGACGACGTATTGAATTCCAGGTCAGCCTGGGCTAGAGTGAGACCCTACCTCAAAAAAAAAAAAAAAAAAAAAAAAAAAAAAAAAAAAGAAGAAGAAGAAGAAGAAGATAAACTAGCTTGAAAGAAGGGGTTCAGTAGAGTGGGATAGAGAGAGGGAGCAAAAAGGAGGAAGGCTAGCTGGTGGAAGGGCTGGAGGAGAAACTCAGAGGCTGGCCAGGGAGCCAGGACAGCCCCACCCCTCCGCAGGGCCTATGCCATGGAAGGAAGATGGAGAGGGTGTGTGGGTGCAAAACATGGAGGGGCAGTGAGCTGAGTCCTAAGCCACAGCTCTGAGCTCTTCCCCGGAGGGTTAGAAAGGGCTGGAGTGAGGTCGACAGTGGCCAGTGGAGGAAGGGGGAGGGGCTGCAGATGGGCAGCAGGTGGGGGCTGGGCAGGCAGGAGACAGATGAGGCCTGGACAGGGAGGAAACAGAGAACAAGATGGGAGATAAGATTTCAAAGGCCCTGGCAGCTCGGGACAGGAGAAAGGGAGGGCCCTGGGGATACTGACCCGGGGAGCTGTCCCTGGTCCCTCCCGCCCTTTTGTGTCACCAAGCTTTGTCCCACTGCATCTCCATTCCCATCTGCTACCATCAGCCACTGCCCAGCTGTATCTTCAACCACTGTGTCCCCGACTGCGTAGAGAACACGCCTGTTCACTGTTGAGATCTGCATCTAGCACGGCACTGCTGTCCCCCCCACACACACACCCCGGCCCTGTTGGTGATCCCAACCTCTCTCCACATGTCCCTGCAGCTCTGGCTAGCCATTGCCCTAGCCCAGGGACACAGCTCACAGCTCTGAGAAGTCAGTGCCCCTATGTAAAGGACAGGGGAATCCAAGTTGAGCCCGACCCCAGGATGCAGCTCCCTCTAGCCTGACACCCCACACCTCAGTACCTGGAAGCGGAGGGAATAGAAGGGTACTGCATAGATGAGGGGCAGCTGAGCCCCAGGGAGTGCGGAGAAAAGCTCTTGATTGGGGTGTCACCCCACCCTGCTCCAGCCTCTTGTTCATGCTATTCCTAGGTGGCCTGCAGGTGGCTCTGGGGACCCAGGAGTATGCAGAGCCCCGAGGTGGTCCACGATCTCCACGTCCACCTCTGCACTCAGATATTGACAGAATCTCAGCTGCACCTCCTGCTGCTGGGGCCCTTGAGCAAGTGTCCAACTCTGGGGACCTGGATTATCCTAAGGGTCAAAGAGGAGGCCATGAAGCCCAGGGGGACCTTTGTTGAGTTGCATATGCCTCACTCACCTCAACTTTCCACGGTTGTGGCTTTACTGGGAAAAAATGGAGGGTGGAAGATCTAACTAGAGGGGAGAGTGCAGGGACAGTCTTGCTATCCAGTGGCATCAGCCACCCATGGTCGTCTCTGACCTGTGGCCTGGGGTCGGTGGGCAAGGATCCAGTTCAGTTCTTCCTCCTCCGGGGCTTATCTGCTGCCAGTCTGCGCCATGTCCCCAGGTGTGGCACTGACCAGAGACCCACATCCAGTATCTCTGCATCGATAGCATAGGAAGTGTGAGCCATGCTTGGAGCAGGTGGGCACTGATGTTCCAGCCAGTGAATCCTGTGGGAACATGAGCATCATTCCTCCAGGGAGTTTACCACGTGCCCGAGCAGGGCAACTGGACACAGGCTCTCTGGGGCAGTTCCTGGCCCTGTCATGCATCTGACACTGTCGTGAGGACACAGTTTGAACGTGTCCCTCAATGTTTCATGTGCTAGAAATTTGGTCCCTGGGTAACACTATTGAGTGAGCTGGCAGAGCCTTTCCGAGATGGTCAGTTATGGGGTGTCATCTTCCACGAGGACCAGTGAAGCTCTCAGAAACTGGGTTAGTCCCCCCCAGAGCAGCTTGTTATGAAAGAGGGGGCTTGGCCCTTTTGGGCTCCTGCTTCCCCTCTTGCCATGTGTCGTCTCTCACTATGACAAGATTGAGTGTGTTCAGGGTGGTAAGGCCACTACGATACCATCAAGGGGCTGAACACGTGGCACCACCCATCTTGGACTTTCAGCCTCCAAAACTCTGAGCTAAATAACTCTCTTTTCTTTATAAGGTAGCCAGCCTCAGATGCTTTGTTACAGCACCGGACCCTGAAGGGGCTGGGCCATTCGTAGTGCTACCTGGGACGGGCTATTGTAGTTTCCCCCTCACCTTCATCACAGGCACTGATGGAGGACCCGCGAGGGAGCTCCTGTGTTCCAGGCTTCCTCTTCCCACCGTCCCTTGCGGAGTGGCAGTCCAATTTCCCCGTAACAGTGGGGTTCAACCAGCCCAGCCCATGCCATAACTGCCTCCCTTGCCTGTTGACTAAGAGGAGCCCAGAGTGGCTCAGGGGCCTCTTGACTTCCAGTTCCACGGGATCTCTGATGTCCCTCCTGGTGGCTGAGGGTGAAGACTTCAGAATAGGAAGCAACAAACATCTGCTAGTGAGTCATTCTGGGTGGTAGTGAGCGGCACTCCCATCCCCTCTCCTTGGTTCCCGGCCCTGCATGCGTCCAGGCTCTGGCAGGAGCTGTCTCCCGGAGTTCAGCGTGTAGGACATGAGCTCTGTCTACATAGCTATGCCGTCTACTACGGCTCTAGCCGTCTAGAGAGCCTTGCCCCACCTCGGAGGCATACTGGCACCTAGCTAGTACTGGAGCAGAGTCTTCAAAAGACCACCCCACCATCCTGACTTTAGGAGACTATTAGCTCAGTGTCCCACCTTTACCAGTCTCTCTCACACACCCCACCTTATGGGGTCCCACCCTTTCCCAGTCTGTTTGGTGAACACCCTTCAAGGCTGAGAATTCAACACGTTGTATCGCAGTCCATCGCAACAGGAGGCTGTGGGTCTGACTGGCAGCTCGCTCAGCACCGGGGAGGTGACTCACAGGGGTCTCCTTCAGGAAACCCCAGAAACTCTTAGTCATTTGGGCAGCGACTGAGTGGGGAATTTGACTCCCTGAATACCTTTTTTTTTTCTTTCTTTATTTAGATTACTTTCAAGCAATGTTATGCTATTATATACAAATGTACAATAAAGTAATATTATAGTATTACTTTATCTATATTAGGAGCAGCCAACCAATGCCATTATGTTTCTTTTCTAAATTTTCAATATTTTTATTTATTTGTTTGAGATAGAGAAAGAGGCAGACAGAGAGAATAAGTATGGGTGTGCCGGGGCTTCCTGCCACTCTGAAAGAACTCTAGACTCGCATGCTTTGTTCCATTTCCCAGTACCCATGTAAAACCAGATGCACAAAGTACCACATGCATCTGGGGTTCATTTGCAGTGGCAAGAGGCCCTCGTGTGCCCATACACCACTCTCTCTCTCTCTCTCTCTCTCTCTCTCTCTCTGCTTTCAGATAACTAAATATCTTTTTAAAGGAAACATGGATGGGCGATGGAGGAGGACACCCAGTGTTCTCCTCTGACCTCTGCAAGCATGTGCACAGGGGGTGTGCATCTGCACACACATGTGCATACACCACACACACACACACACCATATTACATACTATACAATTCATATGTAAAAGAAAAAGTCATAGGATGCCCACTAAAAATGTACCTTAGTAGACTACTAGGTAATGGCTAATTTGACCAGTTGTCCATTAAAATTCTTATCGTTTGTCACAACAGAAACACAGTGTTGAGGTGCATGCCATGGCTGAACTGCTAATCCCTAGAGTTCTATGCTCCAGTACAATCGTTACTGGTCACATGTTGACACTGAGCACTTGAAATATGGCCAGTTCTAACTGACATGCCATTAGTGTAAAGACACACCAGATCTTGAGCACACAGTAGGAATAAAAGAATGTAAAATGTTTTTCATTTTATATCAGCTACATGTTGGAAATTTTGAATTAAAAAACATATACTATTAAAATTAATTGTATGGCTGGAGAGATGGATTAGCAGTTAAGGTTCTTGCCTGCCAAGCCTAAGGACCCAGGTTCAATTCCCCAGGAGCCATGTAAGCCAGATGCACAAGGTGGCACAGGTGTCTGGAGTTTGTTTGCAATGGCTAGAGGCCCAGGTGTGCCCACTCTCTCTATATATATAGATCTGCCTCTTTCTCTCTTTCAAACAAAGAAATTAATTAAATATTTATTTAAAAAATTAATTCTAGCTGGTTTTTTTTTTTTTGTGTGTGTGTGTGTGTGCGTGCGTGTTTTGCTTTTTTGTTTTGTTTTGTTTTTCGAGATAGCATTTCGCTATAGTCCATGCTGACCTGGAATTCACTATGTCGTCTCAGGCTGACATCCAACTCACAGCGATCTTCCTACCTCTGTCTCCCGAGTGCTGGGATGAAGGGCGTATATCACCATGCCCAGCTCTTCGGTGTGTTTTTGTGTGTGCAAATGTGTGTGTGTTCATGTCTATGGGCACCCGTGCACATATTTGCACATGGAGGCCAGAGAATACCCTGGGGCATTTTCCCCAGGAACACACTGTCCACCTCTTTTGGAGACAGGGTCTTTCATTAATCTGAAGCTCAGCAAGTCGGCTAGACAGGCTTGCTAGTAAGCTCCGGGTGTCTACCTGCCTCTGCCTCTCCAGCGATTACAAGCATGAGCTGTCGCCCCCAGAGCTCTTACATGGCTCCTTGGCGTAGAACTCAGGTCCTCATGCTCGCACACCAAGCACTGTACAGACGAAGCCATCGCCCCAGCCCGGCCTGTTTCTTCTTCAATGTGGCTATAGAACATTTGAGATTACATTTGTTTCCCATGTTTCTCATAGTTCATACTGCTCCAGAGTGACAAGTCCCTACAACAATCATCAAACCATTAAGGCTCCGATGGATGCACCTCCAGTCTTTATCCGATTCCCAAGGGACTCTCCCCTTCCCACTCTAACGCGCAGAACCCGGTTAGTTCTGCATGGGTGCCATAGACCAGCTGGGCTTGACCTTGGGTCACCCCAAAGTTGGGAAATGATCAATAGAAGCTAGAACTGCGCCGGGGAGATGGCTTAACACTGGCTGCGCAACCATGAGGATCTGAGTTGGATACACAGCACCCACAAAAAAAAAAAAAAAAAAAAAGCTGGGCATGGCCAGGCATGCCTACAAGCCCAGTACTGAGGGGGTAGCAATACCAGGATGGCAGGGGCTCCATGGACTTGGCATATACACAGGTGCATACACTACACACACACACACACACACACATATACATATGTACATATATATAGTATGTGCGTATATGGTTTGATTCAGGTGTCCCCCATAAACTTATGTGTTCTGGATGCTAGGTCCCCAGCTGGTGGCAATTTGGGAATTGGAGCCTCCTGGAGGTGATGTATTATTGGAGGCAGGCTTATGGGTGTTATAGTCACCTGCCCCTTGCCAGTGTTTGGCATAATCTCCTGCTGCTGTTGTCCACCTGATGTTGGCCAGGAGGTGATGTCCAGCCTCTACTCATGCCACATTTTTCCCCTGCCATCATGGAGCTTCCCCTCGAGCCTGTAAACCAAAATAAATCTTTTCCTCCCACAAGCTGCTCTTGATTGGTGCTCCTCACAGGCAGCTCATCTTGGGTCCTGAAGGCCACCTCCTCAGATCTCCTTGGGTCACCTTACAGTGCCTTGGGAGCTGATGGCTCTTCCATCTATTCAAGTCTCTGCATCTGATGTGTCACCAAATTCTGCAGAGGCCCCAAGGAATTTCCCTCGGTGGGGGGGGCATCGGACAGTCACTCAGGCTGGGCAGTGACTTTCACTAGACACTGAACAGAAGAAACTCACTCAGAGCTCACACATGAACAACCTAGGTGCTACGGAGGAGCAGGCCTCTGACTAGTGAGGAGTGATGCTTGTGGGACTCAGCTGCTGAAATCCCCAGATGCAGGGCCAGCTTGGTTACACACTGTGGTGGTTTGAATGCAATGCCCCACAGGCTCATGTGTTTGAATACTTAATCTCCAGCTGGTGGTGCTGTTGTGGAAGGTGATGGAACCTTAAGGAGATGGAACCTTTCTGGAGGAAGGATAGGCCTTGAGGTTTTATAGTCCAGCCCTGCTTGCTGCTTGCTCGCTCTCTCTCTCTCTCTCTCTCTCCTCTCGTTCCTCCCTGATGGTGTGATGATATGACCCTTGCTTCCTGCTCCTGCCATCCTTTCCCTGACATGATGGTCTTCCCCTAGAAACTGTAAGCTAAGAATAAACCCTTTCCTTTGTTCAAAATCCTTCTGGTCAGATATTTTGTCTCATCGATGAGAAGGTTACTGATACACACATTTCCATTCTGGCTTCTTGTTCACATCTGTTCAACTCCCCAGCTAGCCTGCAAGCTCCATGAAGTGTCCATCCCCAAGCCTGACACCAAGCCAGATACACATGTGGGGCTCAGTAAATAGTTAATCATTGAAACCGTGGACCTAGTAGGGTATAGTGCTGTATATCTGCAATCTCTCCACTCTGGAAGTTGAGGCAGGAGGATCATGAGCCCAGGGCCAGGCTAGGCTACATACTGAGGCCCTGTCAAGGAAGAAAAGGAAGAAGACAGAGAGAGAAAGAAAGAAAGAAAGAAAGAAAGAAAGAGAAGAGGGAGGAAGAGAGAGAGGGATGGGGGGAGGAAAGGAAACAAAGGAGGGAAGGGAAGGGGAAGGAGAAGGGGGAAGGAATCCCAAACAGTCATGAGGCTTAAAATAAATAAAGTATCATTCTTAATAAAGGAGAGAGAGAGAAACAGGCCTGACCAAACTGGCCTGTTCCATTTTCAGAGCATTAAAGAAAACCATGCTCCATTTCTCAGCAGAGATCAGTACATTCAGTACAGAATATCTAGTAAGTGGTGGTCCCTTCATATTTTATTTTTCTGAGGCAGGGTCTCACTCTAGCCCAAGTTGCCCTTGAACTCACTTTTCTTCTCCTACCTCAGCCTCCAGAAAACTAGGACTAAAGGCATGCACCACCGTGCCTGGCTAAGTGTAGGGTTTTTGTTTGGGAGGGAGATACCACCCACTCTTATGAAGGTAGAAAAGTAGGATGCTACCTTCTGGGCTCACACAGGTAGGATTTTGCCCTTAGAAGTGATGATGATGAGTAAAGAAGCAAGGGTCAAAATCTACCAGTCAGAGCACACTCTGAGCCATCCTGGGGACAGACAGTCCTCCCTGGGACTTGATTGCTTTTTGCCATACCAGGAAGGATTCCCAGGCCTGAGAGAGCAGGCTAAGGAGCTGAGCATAGCAGTTTTCTTTTGTAAAGTGGAAACAGAAAACCTCTCAGGTGAAAGAATGAATAGTTAGGCTGGAAAGATAGCTCAATGGTTAAGGCATTTGCCTGCAAAGCCTAACAACCCAGGTTCAACTCCCCAGTACCCAAAGCCAGATGTACAAAATGGCACATGTATCTGGAGTTTGTTTGCAGTGGCTAGAGGCCCTAGTGTGCCCATTCTCTCTCTCTCTCTCTCTCTCTCTCTCTCTCTCTCTCTCTCTCTCTCTTCGTGCTTGAAAATAAGTGCATAGACACATTTTCTGATGACAGCAAGGTGGCTGTATTAATTAGAATTCTCTAGAAGAACAAATGGATTGTATTACAAAGGGGATGCATTAGATTGGTTCACATGATATGGGCTGGGCAGTCTGACAATAGCTGCAGACTGGAGAGGCTGAGAAGCTGGTAGCTGCTCAGGTCCACAAGGCCAGCGGCCTCGGCTGTCCTGGTGTGTGGTGCTGAAGGCTGGAGGCTTCCTGGAGAGCGGCTGGCTTCAGTCCACAGTGAAAGGCCAAAGAAGCTCCGTGCCAATGTCAGCCAAGCACGGCAGCCACAGGGGGGTAAGGGGGGAGCAGCAGACAGCACTGCTCCTCCTCAGTGTCAGAGTTCGAGGTTTGCAACAGAAGACCAAGACGGACAATTTCTTGAATCTAATACTTTATTGGAATAGGAGATAGGGAGAAAGGGGACACACACACACACAGAGAGAGAGAGAGAGAGAGAGAGAGAGAGAAGGGCTAGAGAGAGGGGGAAAGGGAGGATTGCATGCACCTGCAACAGGAGAGCCAAGGAGAGAGTAAGGACCAGGGAAAGGGTTTTATGGAGAGGAGAGGAATTGCTTTGTGAAGGAGAGGCCTTGGGTAGTATGCAGAGGTGTGGGGCCGGGAGAAGATGACCTTCCCCCCTCTTAGCCCAATTATCATCCCAGGAGATAGGTCCAGAATCCCTGGTCTAGCATGGCCAGGTAGTAGGAGAGATGGGGGGTGGGTAGAGAGCTCTGGGACTCAGGCTTCGTGATCTGGGCTGCCACCTGAAGGGCTGCCCATTCCAAGAGCAGGTGTCCCTCCTTCAGTTAATGCTTCCTGTAAATGCCCACACACACCCACACAGAGATGTGTCTCTTCTGTGATTCCAGACCCAGCAAAGTCGATGATCAAGACCCCAACAAAGACAGACAAAAACAGTAAACAAACAACTGCACTTTGTTGAGAACTCCAGAGTATATCGGAGAAGCAGAAACCCCATTGTGGTGGTTTGATTCCGGTGTCCCCCATGAATTTAGGTGTTCTGAATGCTAGGTTCCCAGCTGATGGAGATTTGGGAGCTCCTGGAGGTGATGTGTTGTTGGGGGCGGGCTTATGGGTGTTATAGCCAGTGTCCCCTTGCCAGTGTTTGGCACACTCTCCTGTTGTTGTCCACCCAATGTTGGTGAGGAAGTGATGTCTACCCTCTGCTCATGCCATCGTTTTTCCCTGCCATCATGGAGCTTCCCCTCAAGTCTGTAAGCAAAAATAATTTTTTTGCACACAAGCTGCTCTTGGTTGGGTGTTTTCTGCCAGCAGTGCGAACCTGACGGCAACACCCATAAAAGCACAGGCACCGGGGGCGGCAGCGGGCGGCAGGAGGATGGGGGAGGTTCACATAGGAAATGGAAACAGATGACCTCTGCTGTCCCAGCCCCCAGCAGGGGGCATCTGGGAGCCGGAAATAGGCCAGGTGGGCACCTGTGCCCCCTGCACCCCACCAGTGCCATGGATATCTATGATCCTCACCATTGGGACCTGTGAGCCTCGGAGGCACAGTGTCAAGGGGCCTGCCTGGAGTCCACAAAGTTTGTTCCCCCATAGTGGCCCATGTAGTTACTGTGCAAAGCCATCTTGGAGATGGGGCCACTGCTGGAGTGTGTCCCATCCTGGAGACAAGTAGCCAGAAGCACTCTCCTATCCCTAGTTATTAGCCACCATTGAAGCACCGCTCTCTGGGGACCTGCCACTTGCAAGCTGAGCTGTGGCCCATACTACCCGAGGGTCGGGTGGATAATGGAGCCTACCCATCTACCCTGCCAGTTGCTGCTCCTCCCATCCCCTTGGGGACCACATTGAGGCTGCACAATGCCTTCTGGGGTCTATAGGCTCCCAGCCACAACTGCACCTGCTCCTCAAGGTCTAGGCTGAAGCTATACACTGCTTCAGGGGTGATGGTGCCTTGGCCACACAAAGCATCCACACCCCATGCATGAAGTGGTGTTCTTCCTCCTCCTGGAAACAGCACTTTGTCTGAGGAATGACCCAGAATACTGGTGAGTGTATGAGTTACTTTATTGATTGCTGTATCCAAATACCTGATAAGAAGTAGCTCAAGAGGGGCCCAGGTCAAGCCCCTCTATTCCCTAGCTTCCTGGGAACGGGATTTACCCCTGGAGTCTGAGCTGCCGGGACCTCCCCCATCCTCAGGGAGTGGGGTCATCGCCATGCTACGCTGTATTGCCCAAACAACAGCTGTGCTCTGCCACTCCAAAGTGCTTGTTGCCTCTGCAACTAGCTTTGCAGTCTGGGACACTGCCTTGTTCCACCTTCCCACAGTCAAGGTCACTCCTATATAATGCTTTACCCATGGGCTCTGGATGGCCACTGTGTCTTGCTGGTTCTCCTACATGAACTGGAGCTGTGTCCTGCTTCCCAGGCCCAAACCTCCTTAGGCAAGAAGTGACGGTTCCACTACAGACACCAAGACCATGACATAAGAAACGTGAAAACGCAGGAGCTATGACATCATCCAGGGAACACAGTGACTCTAGCAACTGAATGTAAAGTAAATACAATGTGCTAGTTGCCAGAAAAGGAGCTTAAATAATAATCCTTAGGAAACTCAGTGAGATACAAGAGGATACAGGTATACAGGTAGATAATTGGATGAAATCAAAAAAAGAATTCATGATTTGAATGGGAAATTGAACAAAGGCATAGATGTAAAAAAAAAAAAAAAGAACCAAATCCAAGTGGTGGCACATATCCACACTGTTACCATTTGGAAGGTAGAGACAAGAGGGTGTGGAGTTCAAGACCAGCCTCAGTTACACAGCGTGGTTGAGGCCAACCTGTACTATGTGAGTCTCTGTCAGGAGAAGAGGAGGGGAAGGAAGAGGAGGAGGAAGAGGAAAACAGAAATTTGGAGCTGAAGAATTCAATGAATGACTTAAAAAATACAATAGAGTGCCCTAACAGCCAACTAGACCAAGCAGAAAAGGAGGAATCTCTGAACCTGAAGATAGGTCTTTTGAAATTACCCAGTTAGAATAGAAAGAGAGAAGGAAAAAGAGAGACACATCTACGAACTGACAAGCCACCACTAAACAGCCAAACTGTTACAGAAGCATTTCAGCAGTAGATAAGATAAATGGGACTGGAGAGACGGCTCGGAAGTTAAAGGTGCTTGCGTGCAAAGCCAGCTTGGGTTTGACTCCCCAGTACCCATACAAACCCAGATACACAAAGTGACACATGCATCTTGAGTTTCTATGCAGTGGCAAGAAGGCCTGGCACAACCACACTCATTCTCTGTCTGCCTCTTTATCTCTGCCTCTCTCTCTAAAATAAATAAATCAATAAAGTATATTTAAAAAAAAATTTTTTTGAGGCAAGCCCAACAGCTGGTTTTTTTTAATGAGAGAAAGACAATTGGTGCACCAGGGCCTCCAGCCACTGCAATCAAACTCCAGACACGTGTGCCACCTTTCGCATATGTGTGACCTTGAGTACTTGCATCACTTTGTATGTCTGGCTTACATGGGATCTGGAGAGTAGAACATGAGTCCTTAGGCTTCACAGGCAAGTGCCTTAACCACTAATCCATCTCTCCAGCCCAATAAAATATATTTTTTAAAAAGATAAATAGTTGCTGAAAACTTCCACAATTTGGAAGAGGTGTGGGCATTGATATACAAAGCTTAAAATACCCAGGCAGCCAGGCATGGTGGTGCATGCCTTTAATCCCGGCACTTGAGAGGCAGAGGCAGGAGAATCACCATGAGTTCGAGGCTACCCTGAGACTACATAGTGAGTTCCAGGTCAGCCTGGGCTAGAGAGAATCCCTACTTCAAAAAAACAAAAAAATAAATAAAATAAAATACTCAAGCAGATTTAACCCAAAGGTCCTCACTGATATATAATGTAGCTTAACTGTCAAACATCAAAGAGAAGCTGGGCATGGTGGCACATGTCTGTAATCCTAGCACTTGGAAGGCTGAAATAGGGGGAGAAGTCATGATTCCAGGTCAGCCTTGGCTATCTAGCTGATCTTCTCAAGAAGCAAATGGATGGGGAGATAGCTCAGCAGTTAACAACGCTTGATTGCAAAGCAGGCCAGCCCAGGTTCAGTTCTCTAGTGCTCATGTAAAGTTTCACCGCGTGACCCATGCATCTGGAGCTCATTTGAAGCTGCAAGAGGCCCTGGGTTTCTCTCTGTCTATCTCTCATAAATAAAAATATTTTAGCTGGGTGTGGTGGCGCATGCCTTTAATCCCAGCACTCGGGAGGCAGAGGTAGGAGGATCTCCATTAGTTCGAGGCCACCTTGAGACTACATAATGAATTCTGGGTCAGCCTGAGCTAGAGTGAAACCCTACCTTGAGAAGTGAAAAAACTAAATAGATAGATAAAATAAAAATATTTTTAAAATATAATAATAAAACAAAAAGGAAGTTAAAGACAATGTTATTTTTCAATTAAAAAAAAAAAACTCTTGGGCTGGAGAGATGGTTTAGCAGTTAAGGCACTTGCCTTCAAAGCCAAAGGACCCAGGTTCAATTCCCCAGGACCCACATAAACCGGATGCACAAGGTGGCACATGCGTCTGGAATTCATTTGCAGAAGCTGGAGGCCTTGGCAAGCCCATTCTTCCCCTTCCTCCTACTGCCTCTTTCTGTCAAATAAATAAAAATAAAAATAAATTACTTTAAAAAAAAAAAAACTTTAAGTCAGGCACAGTGGCTCATTCCTATAACCCCAGCACTTAGGAGGCTGGAGCAGGAGTATTGCTGTAAGTTCAAGCCCAGCCTGAGATACATAGTAAATTCCAGCATTCATCTCTCTCTGCTTCTTTGGATGCAACGTTACCAGTTGCCTCACACTCTTGCCGCTGTGCCCTCCCCACCATGACATTCCCCTTGAATTGCAGCTTAAACTCTTTTCTCCTTAAAGTGATTCTTATCCGGCATTTCAGCCATAACAACGAGAAGGTGACTGATATAATTACTAGTATGAAAGCATAAAATTCACGGTAATCCAGAATACTGTAACGCTGTTAGGATAGTAGATAAGTCAGATGGTTTTAGTACTAAGGTAAAAATAAATGAATGAAAGCATAAGGCTGGGAGATGGCTGTGTGGGTAAGAGTGCTCGCTGTGCACACATGAGGAGCTGAGTTTGAGCCGCAGCTCCCATGTACAGGCTGGGTGTGGCTGTGCATGTCTGTGACTGGAGTTCTGAAGGGGCTGGAGACAGGAGGATTACTGGGGCTCACTGGTCAACCAGTCTAATCGGAAAATGACACAAACTCTAGGTTTGGTTTCTCAAGGAAATAAAGCATAGACGTGATCAGGGCGGACACCTGAAATCCTCTGGCCTCCACACATGTTTGCAAGGGGCAAATGCATCTGCACACATGTGCACATACACCACACACACCAGACAAAATTGAAACAATAAAAAAACCAACCAATTATAGCCTGGTATGGTGGCGCACACCTTTAATCCCAGCACTTGGGAGGCAGAGGTAGGAGGATCACTGTGAGTTTGAGGCCAGCCTGGGACTACATAGTGAATTCCAGGTCAGCCTGAGCTAGAGTGAGATCCTACCTTGAAAAAATAAAAAAGAAAAAGAAAATTAAGAAAAGAAACAGGAAGGAAGGATGGATGAGAGAGGGGGAGAGAGAAAGGGAAGGAGGAAAGGAAATAAAACCTAAACCACAAAGATGAACAAGAGGAAGGGAAGGGAAGGGATGGAAGAGGAGGAAAGAGGATGGAAGTAAAGGGTAGGTAAAGGGAGAGAGAAAGGGGGAGGGACAGAAGGAGGTGGAAGAGAGGGGGAAGGGAAGGATCTACAAAGAAAGTAGAAAATAACTAACAAAATGGCAGTAATAAGGGCTGAGAGATGGCTTAGTGGTTTAAAGAGCTTGCTTGCAAAGTCTAATGACCCAGGTTCAATTCCCCAGTACCCATGTAATGCCAGATGCACAAAGTGGTGCATGCGTCTGGAGTTCATTTGCAATGACAGGAGGCTCTGTCTCCTCTCTGTATCTCTGTGTCTGCCTCATTCTCCCTGCCTCTCTCTGTCTCAAATAAATAAGTAAAAATATGTTTTAAATGGCAGTAATAATTCCTTACCTGTCAATAATTACTTTGAATATACATAGATTAAACTGCCTCATCAAATGTCATAGAATGTCAGAGTAAAATTTTTTTAGATCTAACTACAGGGGCTGGGGAGATGGCTTGACAGTTAAAGGCACATGCTTGCAAAACCTCACAGCCCAGGCTCAGTTCCCCAGCACTCATATTGAGCCAGATGCAAAGCAGTGCATGCATCTGTCATCCCAACATACAATAGAAGGCAGAGCCAGAAGAATCTGAAATCCTGTGTCAGCTTGTCTGGTGTTTGCTTGCAGTCCAGCAATTCATTTGCAGCAGCAAGATACTGTCTCAAAGAAAAGTGGAGCACAGCTCCCTTGAAATTATTCTCTAACCTCCACACACATGCTATGATGTGACATGCGCGCACACACACACACACAATTTATTTTTTAAAAAAAAAGATTCAGCTGGGCTGGGGAGATGGCTTAGCAGTTAAGCGCTTGCCTGTGAAGCCTAAGGAAGCTGGTTCGAGGCTCGATTCCCCAGGACCCACTTTAGCCAGATGCACAAGGGGGTGCACATGTCTAGAGTTCGTTTGCAGTGGCTGGAGGCCCTGGCACACCCATTCTTTCTCTCTCTCTCTCTCTCTGTCGCTCTCAAATAAATAAATGAAGATTTTTTTTAAAAAAAAAAAGGCATGCGGCACCACGACAGGCTAAACTTTATTAAAAAAAAAAGATTCAACTAAGCCAGGCATAGTGGTATACATCTTTAGTCCCAGCACTTGGGAGGTTGAGGTGTGAGAATCACAGTGAGTTTGAGGTCAGCCTGAGATCAGATCAGAGTAAGATCTTACCTAGAAATAAATAATAATAATAATAATAATAATAATAATAATAATAAACTGCAAAGAACCCAGTGAGCCCATAAGGTACAGACAGGTTAAAAGTAAAAGGATGAAAGATGCTAGGAAATGGTAGACAAAAGAGAACAGGGAAGGTTATACTCACACCAGATAAAACCAACTAAGTCAAAAACTGTCACAAGAGATGCCTAAATAAGTAAAGCAAACACCAGTGGACACAAAGAGAGAGGCAGACATCAATATAATAGCAAGAGGGAGTTTAATACCTACATTCAACAGAGAACAAACCAGCCAGACAGTGAGTGAATTAGGAAATACCAGGAATCAGACTCCATAGCCTTCCAGGCGGCAGCAGTGGAGGACGCGCTCTTCTCATGTCGGATTCTCCAGGGTGGAGCATATGGTAGGCACGTAACAGGGCTCACAGTTATTGTTTTAAATCAAAACCATGCTGCGTTGTTGCAGTGCACAATGGTATGAAACTAGAAAACAAAACTAGGAGGAACTTTGGAAAATACACAAATACATACACACGAAACAACATGGGTCAGTGAAGAGATTACCAGAGAAAGTGAAGCTCTTCTGCAGTCAGATGACAGTGGAGCACTGCATACCTAAGCTCATGAGATGTAGCCAAAGCAGTGTTCAGGGTCTAAGGAGATGGCTCAGTGGGGAGGAATTCTTGCTGTGCAAGCATGAGGACCGGAATTCAGTCACTAGTGCCCACGTTAAAAAATGCTGAAGATGGGCCAGGTGTGGTGGAGCACACCTTTAATCCCAGCACTCGGGAGGCAGAGGTAGGAGGATCACCATGAGTTCGTGGCCACCCTGAGACTACATAGTGAATTCCGGGTCAGCCTGAGACCCTACCTCAAAAAAAAAAAAAAAAATGCTGAGGTTGGGCTGGAGAGATGGCTTAGCGGTTAAGGCATTTGCCGGCAAAGCCAAAGGACCCAGGTTCAATTCCCCAGGACCCACATTAGCCAGATGCACAGGGGGGCGCACACGTCCGGAGTTCATTTGCAGGGGCTGGAGGCCCTGGTGCACCCCTTCTCTCTCTGTCTCTTTCTCTGTCCGATAAATAAATAAGAATAAGATATTTTTTTAAAAAATGCTGAAGCCACTGGGCATGGTGGAGCATGCCTTTAATCCCAGCCCTCAGGAGGCAGAGGTAGGAGGATCACCATGAGTTCAAGGCCACCCTGAAACTACATAGTGAATTCCAGGTCAGCTTGGGCTAAAGTGAGACCCTACCTCAAAAAACTAAAAAAAAAAATAAAATAAATGCTGAAGACAGGCATGGTGGCGTACACACCTTCAATCACAGCACTTGAGAGGCAGAGGTAGGAGGATCGCTGTGAGTTCCAGGCTACCCTGAGACTATATAGTAAATTCCAGGTCAGCCTGGGCTATAGTGAAACCCTACCTCAAAAAAAGAAATTTTGAGCATGGATGTGTATGGCTGTAAGCTCACTGCTGAGCTGAGCAGAGATAGGAAGATCTCTGAGGTTCAGAGATCAGGCAGTCAGGCAGTCTAACTGAAAACCAGAGAGGTCCAGGTTCTGTTAGAGACTCTGTCTCAAGGAGATAAGATGGGAGAGCAGTAGAGACACCTGGTATCTTCCTCTACCTTCCACACATGTGAGCATGGGACATATGCATCTGCACATACATGTGCATACCACACACACACACACACACACACACACACAAAGCAGTACTCAGAGAGCAGTTTATAGAAATAAACACCTACATCAGAAGAGGATGGGGACGGAGAGATGGCTTAGTGGTTAAAGGCACTTGCCTGAGAAGCCTGCTGGCCTAGGTTTGATCCCCAGCACCCACATAAAGCCAGATACACAAAGAGGCACATGTGTCTGGAGTTTGTTTGCAGAGACAGAAGACCTTGGTGTGTTCATTCATTCTCTCTCTCTCTCTCTCTCTCTCTCTTTTAGACCCTTCCTCCCTTCCTGCCTCTCTCCCTCCCTTCCTCTACCTCCCGCTCTCTTTAAAATAAATAAATATCTAAATTGAATTTTTAATTTTAAAAACTTCAAGCTCTACATAGCAAGTTTGAGGCTAGCCTGGGCAACCTGAGACCCTGTCTCAAAAAAAAAAATACAAAATACAAAGAGAGAAGGTATTGGGTAGTAAAGAGAAATATTAAATATTTCATGTCTTCTTTCATATGTGGAATCTAGATTTAATTTGTGTGTGAGAGAGAGTAAGAGAGATATGAAAGCAGGAGGCAACTATTTGAGGCAAGAAGGGGAGAAGAGTAGAGGGTTAAAATATGAGGTACAATGATATATATGTGTGAAAATGTCATAAAGAAGCCCATTATTTTGTAAAGCTAACTAAAAATTATTTTGATTCAATAAACTTTACAGAGAAGGAAAGGCACATATGATTCAGACTGCCTAGATCTGAGTGCCAGTACTATCAATAGCTCTTCATTCCCTTGGTCAAATTATTTCATTTCTCTATTTCCTATTTCCATACCTGCACATCAGGGCATTGAAGGGCAGCATGGGGCATGAAAACAGAAGTACTCAGTAAATACCTGCCATCATCATCATCATCATCATCATCATCATACCTGTAGCAATAAATCAACATGCTCCCCACAAAGTAAACTGTGGATAGTAGACTGATGGCAATGCAAGGTTGTTTTCCATAGAAAATAAAATACTAGAAATAGGGCTAAGGAGATGGCTCCATGGATGTAACAATTGCACCACAACCTTGACTGAGTACCTGAGTTCAGATCCCCAGACCCTGCATATGCGCAAGAAGTTGCAATCCCAGTGTACCTGCTGTGAGAAGGGAGGTAGAGCTAGAAGGTCCCAGAAGCTTGCTAGAGGAGCCTTGAGCAGTAAGAGACCCTTCCTCAAAAGGAGGTGGAAGGCAAGGACTGACCTGAAAATTGTCCTCTAATGTCCACATGGCATGTGCCTGCACTCACACACATATATACACACTAAATAAATAATAGTAATAAAGAAATACTAGAAATAAATCAAACAAAACACATACAAAGTTTATTGATATCAGGCTCCAAAATTCATGTTGAAACTTAATCCCCAGTGTGGCGTTGCTAAGGTGGTATGGTATTCGGGTGCTTATGAGGTCATATGTCCCACCCTCACTGGTGGATCTATCCCGTTATAAAAAATGGAGGATCATAGCCAGAGCTCCTTTTTGGTCCTTCTGATGGTGGAAGGCACAGGAAGAGGTGCATCTTGGGAGCAGAAAACAGCCCTCACCAGACGCTGAATTTGCCAGTCCCTGGATCTTGACTCCTCAGCCTCTAGGAATGAGAAGACGAACCAGAAATTTATTAAATATGTATGTGAACAATAACCACAACAAGAAAATTCTTAAGTAAATGAATTAATATTGCATCTCAAGGAACTAGAACAATAGTAACAAACTCAACCCCAAATTAGAAGGAAATAACCTTTCAGAGCAGATATACAAAATGAAGTACAATGAAACACAAAAAAGAATTGATTTTTTTTTTTTGTTTTGAAAAGCTAAATAAGTGCTGGAGAGTTGCCTCAGCAGTTAAGTCACTTGCCTGTGAAGCCCAAGGACCCAGGTTCGATTCCCCAGGACCCACGTTAGTAAGATGCACAAGGTGACTCATGCATCTGGAGTTCATTTGCAGTGGCTGGGGGCCCTGGCGTGAGCATTCTCTCTCTCTACTTGCCCCCCTCTTTCTCTCTAATAAATTAAAAATTAAAATAAATAAATAAGTAAATATGTAAATGTAGGGGTCTGGAGAGATGACTTAGTAGTAAAGACACTAGCCTGCGAAGCCTAAGGACCCAGGTTCGAGTCCTCAGAACCCACATAAGCCAGATGCACAAAGGTCACGCATGCATACAAGGTGGTGCACACATCTGGAGTTTGATTGCAGTGGCAATCTGACATCAAACTGAATGGTTCATCTCTCTCTCCCCCTGCCTATTTCTGTATCTCTCTCTCAAACAAATAAATAAAAATATTTTTTAAAAAATTGAAATCTAAGCCGGGCATAGTGGTGCATGCCTTGAATCCCAGCACTTGGGAGGCAGAGGTAGGAGGATAGCCATGAGTTGAAAGCCACCCTGAGACTACATAGTGAATTCCAGGTCAGCCTGGGCTAGAGCAAGACCCTACCTCGAAAAAATTAAATTGAAATCTAGGTTGGCGAGATGGCTTAGTGGTTAAGGTGCTTGCCTGCAAAGCCAAAAGACCTCGGTTCGATTCCCCAGTACCCACATAAACCAAATGCACAGGGTGGCACATGCATCTGGAGCTCGTTTGCAGAGGCTGAAGGCCCTAACTCACCCATTCTCTCTCTCTCTCTCTCTAATAAATAAATAAATAAATAATTTTTTAAATTGGAAGCTTTTCCTGTAAGATCTGGAAAAATATAAGGCTGCCCACTTTTACTTCTATCCTACACAATACTACAAGTCCTAACCAGAGCAATCAGGCAAGAGAAATTAATAGCTGGCATCCAAATTGGAAACAAGAAAGTCAAGTTGTTTTCAGATGAAAAATACCTTATAAATAGAAAATCTTGAAGGCTTCATCAAAATTCTATTAGATCTGCTAAATGAATTCAGTAAAGTTAGAGAATACAAAATCAGTAGCTTATCTATATATTAGTGAGAAAATTGGAAAAGTAATTCCATTTTTATGATTCCTGGGGATACATTCCCAAAGAGTTTTCTCTATACTAAAAGCTATTAAATACTAATGAAAATAAGAAGACACAAGTAGGACTAGGGAGCTGGCTCAGTGGTTAAGGGCATTTGTTTGCAAAACCTGATGGCCTGGGTTCATTTCCCCAGTACCCACGTAAAGCCAGATACAAAGAGATACATGTGTCTAGAGTTTGTCTGCAGAGGCAGGAGGCCCTGGCATGCTCATATACTCTCTATCTATCTATCTCTCATAAATATAATATTTAAAAATAAAAAGGGGGCTGGAGAGGTTGCTTAGCAGCTAATGTACTTGCCTTTGAAGCCTAAGGACCCAGGTTCGATACCCCAGTACCCACATAAGCCAGATGCACAAGGTGGAGCATACATCTGGAGTTCTTTTGCAGTGGCTAGAGGCCCTGGTGTGCCCATTCTCTCTACCTCCCTCTTTCTATCTCCCCCCTCAAATAAATAAATAAGTAAATAAATAAAAAGTTTTTTTTAAATAAGATACTAATGGATGGAAATAGATCCCCATATCATAAATAAGAAGAATCAATATTATGAAAATGTCCATATTATGCAAAGTAATCTACAGTTTCAATGCAACCTTATTGAAATATCAATAGCATTCTTAATAGAAATAGAAAAACATCCAAAAATTCATATGCAATCACAAAAGACCCTGATTAGCCAAAGCAATTTTGAGCAAACAGAACAAAGCTAGAGGTTTTTAAACATACTACAAAGGTATAGTAACAAAATAGTATGATGCTTCCATAAAAACAGACACATGGACCAATAAAACAGAACGGAAGGCTCCTGAGTAAGCCCAGGAGTCCATAGACAACTGATTTTTGACAGTGATACCAAGAACACACATTGAGGAGAAGGACAGCCTCTTTAGTAAATGGTGCTGGGAAAACTGAATAGTCACAGGAAATGGATGGAAGTCAGAGTCTCATCTATAAAAATCAATCCAGAGGCTGTAGACATTGTTCAGTGGATTGAGTGCTTGCCTGGCATGCACAAGGCTCTGGGTTCCATCTCCAGCACCCCATAAACCAGGTGTGGTGGCACACTCCTGTAATCCCAGCACTAGGGAGGTAGAGGCAGGAGGATCAGGAGTTTAAGGTCACCCTCAGCTGCACAGGGAGTTTAAGGCCAAGCAGAATACATAAGATGCTGTCTCAAAAAAAAAAAAAAATCCAGACTCTGGGAAGATTGTTTAGTGGTTAAAGGTGCTTGTTTGCAAAGCTTGTTGTCTGTGGTCCCAGGGTTCAAGTCTCCAGTACCCGCATAAAGCCAGATGTACAAAGTGGTACATGCAGCTGGAGTTTGTTTGCAGTGGCAAGAGGCCCTGGAATGCCCATTCTCTCCCTCCCTCCCTCCCTCCCTCTCTCTCTCTCTCTCTCTCTCTCTCTCTCTCTCTCAAATAAATAAGTAAGTAAATTTTAAAGTAATATTTACAAAGAATTTTTAAAATCCAAATGGGGCTGGAAAGATGGCTTAGTGGTTAAGGCATGGTTAAGGTGCTTGCCTGCAAAGACTAACGACCCAAGTTCAATTCCCCAGTACCCATGTAAAGCCAAATGCGCAAGGTGGTATATACATCTGTAGTTTGTTTGCAGCCGCTGGAGGCCCTGGCATGCCCATTCTCTCTGTCTCTCTTCTCCTGATCTCTCTCTGCTTGCAAATAAATAAATAAAAATAAAAATAATCTAAATGGATTAAGGATTTATACATAATGCCCAAAATATGACAATACTAGAAGAAAGCATAGGAAAAATAGTCATGACACTGATTTAATAGGACTTTTGTTTTGTTTTGGCTTGGTTTGGTTTTTGGTTTTTCGAGGTAGGGTCTCACTTTAGCTCAGGCTGACCTGGAATTCTCTATGTAGTCTCAGGGTGGCCTCGAATTTACGGTAATCCTCCTACCTCTGCCTCCCAAGTGCTGGTATTAAAGGCGTGTGCCACCATGCCTGGCCTTAACAGGACTTTTTTTTAATAAGATAAAATCCCTAAAGTACAGGTAACAAAAACAAAACTAGGCTTTAGGCGGGGCTCCGTGGCAGAGTGCTTGCCTACCATGTGCAAAGAGGTACTGGGCTCAGTTCCCAGCACCACAAATAAATCATAAAATAAAACTAGACAAATAGGGTTATATCAGAATAAAAGGCTCAGTGGAAGAGCATTTGCCTGGCATGTGTGAAGCCTGGAGTTCAACCTCCTTCACCACCAAAAAAAGAACTAATCATTTTGGCTAAGGAAGCCCTGGGTTCAGTCCTCAGTACTACAAAAAAAATATATAAAAATACAATAATGAAACTTCCTTACAGGAAAGAATATAATCCCCAAAGAAAGAAGGATACAACCCACAGAATTTTCAGGCTATACATCTGCAAGTGATTGATATTCAGAGTATACAAGAAACTCAAACAACTCAATAGAGGATAAAGCAAGGAAGGGAAGGGAAGGGAAGGGAAGGGAAGGGAAGGGAAGGGAAGGGAAGGGAAGGGAAGGGAAAGAGGAAGGGAGGAAGGAATCTGATTTAAAAATGGACCAAAGACCTGAATTGACATTTCTCAATAGGAGATACACAAACATCACATAAAAAATGCCCAGTCTCACTAATCATCAAGGAAATGTCTATCAAAACCACAGTGACAACCAGGCATCATGGGGCACACCTTTTATCCCATTACAAGGGAGGCTGAGGTAGGAGAATCACCATGAATTTGAGGCCAGTCCAGGCTACAGAGTGATTTCTAGGTCACCCCGGGCTAGACAGAGTGAGACCCTACCTTGAAAAGAGAAAAAAAAAAAAACTAAGAAAAATAAAACCTAGAGTGACATCTCACCTCTCCAATCAGAATGGCTATAATCCAAACGACAACAGAAAACAAGTGTTTAAGGATATGGGGAAAGAAGAATCCTTACACAATACGGCTGGGAGTGCAAATTAGTGCAGCCATTGTGGAAAATGTGTGGAAATTTCTTTTTTTCTTCTTTCTTTTTTTGTTTTGTTTGTTTGTTTGTTTTTCAAAGTAGTTTCTCACTCTAGGCCAGGCTAACCTGGAACTCACTCTATAGTCTCAGGGTGGTCTCAAACTCACAGCCAATCTCCTACCTCTGCCTCCCAAGTGTTGGGATTAAAGGCGTGTTCCACCATGACAGCTATATGGAAGTTTCTTGGAAAAAAAAAAAAAAGAAAGAAAAAGATCTACCATATGACCCAGCAATCCCACGACTGGAAATGAAATCAGTATGTTGAAGAGACAACTGCACTCCCATGTTCGTGCAGCCTAAGTGTGCATAAGCAGATGAGTGGAGAAAGAAAATATAGTGTCAATATATATGTATATCAACTACAGATTGTGATATTATTCAGCCACAAAAATAAACTGATAGTGTGCAAAGAAGAACCTGGGGAACATTTTGTTCAATTAGATACATAAGACAAAAAAAAAATGTACAAGTAGCAGGCTGGAAAGATGGCTTAGTGGTTAAACACTTGCCTACAAAGCCTGACGATTCCCGGGTTTCATTCACACATACCCACATAGAGCCCAATGCACAAAATGGCATGCATGCATCTGAGTTCATTTGCAGCAGTTGGAGGCCCTGGTGTGCCCATTCTTTCGGTCTGTCTCCTCTCTCTCTCTCTCTTTCTCTCTCTCTCTCTCTCTCTCTCTCGTTCTCTCTCTCTCTCTCCTTGCAAATAAATAAAAATGAAAAAAAAAGACAAGTGCCACATGATCTCACTTATCCATAACATCTGACACATTGATCTTATATGAATAGAAAATAAAATGGTCATTTCCAGAGGCTAGAAAGGGAAGGCAGATGGAAGGATGAAGAAAAATTTGTCAAGAATGCAAAGCTGCCGGGCATGGTAGTGCACGCTTTTAATCCCAGCACTCGGGAGGCAGAGGCAGGAGGACCACCGTGAGTTCAAGGCCATCCTGAGATTACCTAGTGAATTCCAGGTCAGCCTGGGCTAGAGTGAGACCCTACCTCGAAAGACCAAAAAAGAAAAAAAAAAGTGTGCAAACTTAACAGTCGGAACTGATAAACTGTGGTGTTCTATTGCTCGGTGTGGTGGCTATCCTTAACAATAATGGGTATATATTTCAAGGTAGCTAGAAGAAAGGATTTGGAATGTTCTTATTTCAAAGAAATGGTAAATGTCAGGGGTGGGGATGGGGCTCAGTTCGTCAAGTGTTTGCCTAGCATGCGCCAAGCCCTGTGTGCCACCTCCAGTACTGCATAGACTGGGAGTTAGTGGTGCACACCTGTAATCCCAGCATGCAGGGGGCGGAAGCAGGGGGCTCAGGAAATTCAAGGCCAACCCTGGGCTGGAAAGATGGCTCCGAAGTTAAAGACGCTTGCTTGCTCAGCATCGTGGCAGGGGTTCACACTTGAACCCAGAGTTTGACCAAGTCAGACAGTCTTAGCATGCCAGCTTGCCCTGGGCATTCCCTGCCCCCACCTCTTGCGTCCTTGGATTACGGGCAGACTGCCATGCCCACCTGGCATTTATACAGACGCTGGAGATCCAAACACCAGTCCTCATATGTGTCAAATGCTTAACCAACTGAGCCCACTCCTCATTTCTTCTTCTTTTTTTTTTTTTTTTCTTTGCCTGAGGCAGGGTCTCACTCTAGCACAGGCTCACCCAGGCTGACCTGGAGCTCACTCTGTAGTCTCAGGCTGGTCTTGAACTCATGGCACTGCTCCTACCTCTGCCTCCCAGATACTGGGGTTAAAGGTGTGCGCCGCCACACCCAGTCTCCCTCTTTCCTCTTTTACGCTGACTTTTTAAAGTATTTTCCCAGTGACAGAAAGCACATCAGAACACACCACTTTGTGGGGCAGATGGGTTATGAAAACGTTTTATTAACTCTATCCTTCTCAAAGAGTCAGCTCAAGAAAGGAGGGGGCTGCGGTGAATTGACTAATCTCCCCAAAATTCATGAACACCCAGAGTCTTAGACTGTGACAATTTGGTATGAGGGTGTTTACAGATGTAATTAGGTGAACTAAAATGCGGTCATATTGGATGAGGGTGCCTCTGAACCTCTTGACTGGTGTCTTTATTAGAGAAAGGAGGCGACTCAAACACCACAACACACAGAGAGAGCTCTGGGTGAGGGTGGACCAGGGATAGGAGGAAGTGATGCTGCTACAGGCTGAGGAGCACCAAGGACAGAGGCAGGGGACGGAGCCTTCCTAGGAACCAACCCAGCTGCCCTCTGGATTCCAGGTCTCTAGGAACTGTAGGAGTGCATTGTCGTCTAGTGTTTGAAACTGCCCAGCTTTGGGGTGTGCTTTTACAGCTAGGGCAAAGAGACTGGCCATCTTGCCACTGTCACTGTCAGCTACCCAATGCCTGACAGCACCCTCACGCTGCCCTGCCCCGTGCCACATGGAGTGCTGATGCCTAGGCAGCTCTGCGCCGCCGATCACAGCACTGTGTCACCAGCATCTGCTTTCTATTTAGAGCCCACGCCTGTGAGCTCATGGGGATCCCAGGAGCCTCAGTGCCCACAAGGGTCACCAGCACTCTGTGAGCACCCACCCAAGCATGTGCCCCCCGGGGGAGGGGAGGGGTGGCAGCCCAGAGCGAGCCCACAGCACAGGGGCTATAGCAACTGCTGCTCCACCATCCAGGGTGAGGAAAAGCGAGCCATCGTAGAAGTCACAGGGGACTCCACAGCACCCAGAGCAGGGAGCAGCACAGTAACTTCCACGCGCACCGCTTGCACACGGCAAAGCCACCACCTACAGCATCCCTCGAAGGCAGACAACAGGGATCCAAGCGGGCACCCTGGCTGCATCTGCCACCACAGGGGGGTTTCCGCAGCCTGAGGAGCCCAAGGCCCGGCGAGGATGTCCACCCTGCAGAAGTAGCTTAGAGGAAGTCGGCACAGCTCCGGCCCATTCAAAGCACAGAAGAAGGAAAATCCATTTGGGGCCAAGAGCTCTGTCTGAACTTTGTCCTTTTCTCAAGCAAAAGAAAATATTATTTCACCCTCTAAAGAACCACACATAATAACAGGCGAAATGTCAAGACCAATGTTGATATAAACCCCCAAGGAAAACAAACATCTCCGTACCTTCCCCATGGCCTCCCCACCTCACCCTGCTCGGCTAGTTTAAACAGATCTAGCAGTAGGCAGAGAGGAGGCGGGAAGCCTGCCTGGCGGGCAAGGTAGGGCTGCTGCACAGCTCTCTGGGAACCCCGGAGTGAACCAGGGAAGGTCATACAGGCCGGGCCAGCCGTCTCAGATCTCAGAATGATTTCAGATCCAAGTTCACTTCCTGGCTGTGTGACCTTGGGCAAATAGTCTGACCTCTCTGAACCTGTGCCCGCATTTGGAAAAAATGGGGAAAGATAGCACGGGACAATGCCATCAAGGCATCAGGCACAGATCCTGACACAAGGACTGACCACTACTGGCCGTCACCCTCTTCCCAGACAGGTTCCAGGTTCTAGGTCTTCCAGGGAAGACCAGAGTGAGGTCTGGCTGAGGGTGCGTGCCTCAGCAATTCCTGAAGATCTCTAGGTATACATCATTAACCCAGCAAACTCATGGGATCCGCCCAGCCTCCCCAGGTAGACATTGTTACCTTCATGTTGCAAGAGAAAAAAGAAGACTCAGAAAGGTGGAAAGGACATGTCCAAGGTCACACAGCTGACTACAGGGGATGGGATTTGGAGCCAGGTGTGCCTGACTCCCAAAAGTTCCAGCCTTATCCAGAAAGCCAGAGTATGGGATGGGGGAAAGTGTGGTACACTACCCAAGAGAACTCAAGCTCCTGTACAAACCTCCACTGGCCAGCCTGTGGATTTTGGACCTCCAGGCTCCACCCAAGTGACCCTCAAGCCTCCAGTCCAGTTTTTGTTGTTGTTGTTGTTGTTATGGTTTTTTTGGGAAAGGGTCTCACATAGCCCAGGCTGACCTCTGAACTAGCTACAGAGCCAAGGATGACCTTGAACTTCTGATCCTCTTGCTTCTACCTCCTAAGTGCTGGGGTGACAGTGATGGTTGGTTTCGTTTGTTTTCCTGAATTGAAGGCAACACAGCGAGTGTCACTTGAGTTCCTTATCTGGGCCAAATCCTGAACTGGACACAAAAGACCTCCCTGCTTCTTGGCAGAACACTCCAGCTCAGTGTGGGGAAGGGGACAAGCTGATACGACAACCATGTTTTGTCGTAGTACCACAAATACTGGCTTTGGCAGGTGCCTGCAGGGACTCGAGAGGCCATAGGAGGAGAGGAGTGCAAGTTCTAGGAAAACCAAAGAAAAGTGGCATTTGCATGAGCACTTGAGAATGGCAGTAGCTCACATGGAGGGTCAGAGGGAAAGGGGGCTAGGGCCAGAGTTAGGCTCCTGCAAACGTCTAGAGGGGCAGGGTTCCTACAGACAGGTCATTTTGCTATCTAGTGTCACGACACTGGCAAGGGACATTAATTAGCTGAGCTACACCTCCCAGTGAGAGTTTGGCACTGAGCTGCTGGCCAGGACACATCAGGTGCCATCAGGTGGGTTTTAGTGGAAGGACGTGGGCCCTTGAGGAAGATTGCTGTGTTCCATGGGAGCACAGGTTGCAGAAGGCTCGAGATGAAGCTAGGGAGAAGGCAGGTGAAGAAAGAGGTTGGGATGAAGACAAAGGCCTGAGGGGCGCTGAGGAGGAAGCACCCCAGGGCATGCAAAGGTAGGAAGGACAGGACTTGGCAACAAGCACCGAGTTGGAGAAGAAGGAGAGAGTGAAGAACAGAGAACAAGTGTACCAGACGCTCAGGGTCCAGGCTACCTTGGGGCCCCGACCGTGGGGCCCTCCCCACATCCAGCCATGATGGCAACCTGCCAGGAAAGTTGAGGAGGACTTCCGTGGAGGTGCCTGAGGAAGACACCAGGAAGCAGTCTGCCAAGTGGGTCAGAGGAGACCATGGAGCTGGGGAGCAGGTTAGGATGTGGTCCCGGCGTGGTGGAGCCTGGAGTCCTTGCAGTGGGCAGAGCTATGGGGCTGGGCTGGAACATAGGCACACCTGTACTGGGATGCGGAGCCAAGGGAGAAAAGCGGCTGGAGGGGGAGCTGGAGGGAAGGAAGGCGGGGAGAGAAGCCTTAGGAAGTGGAACAGACTATGGAGGTCAAGGGCCACGGAGCCAGGGCCCCCAGCGGAGGCCTGGAAGCCAAGCGTTGAGAGGAGGTGGACAGGGACAAGGGATCAGACACTTGTCTCTGAGATGCTTGGCAGGAAACAGAAAGAGGGACTGAGGACAGTAGCTGGAAAGAGGTTCGGGGTCCTGGGAGGGCTTTGATTTCCAAATGGGAGTTGGCAGATGCTTAGACACGGCGGGGGGGGGGGGGATGCCTGTGAAGGTTGCTGAGTTCAGAGGCCATGGGGGTGATGGACCTTCTGCAAACACTAAAGAACTTGCAGACAGAGTGAAGAGCTGAGAGGATCACCTCCAGGAGAGCGAGGGGAGGCGTGGTATGACATGAGGCTGGGGGAATCCTCTGCCTGGGCCATAGGGGGTTCTCTGAGGGCAAGCTGAGGAATCTGGCAGGGTAGCAAAGAGGTGGGATAGGTGTGGGGTTTGAATTCAGCCCAGCCTGGGTTTGCATCCCACACATTCACTGCATGGCCTTGCCCAGTGAATGCCACTGTTCCTTCGTCCCCCAGCCTGACAGTAGGATGGCAAAAATAGTCCCTGCCCCATGGGCACAGATGCACAAAAAAACCACTAACCCAGGGCCCAGCAAGCAGAAGACCTCAATGAATGTTCTTGAATAAGAATAATAAATAACATGGAGCTAGTGAAGTGTTGGAAGCCAGGAAGTGGCAAGGTCAAATCTATAGTTTAGAAAGACTCGGCTGGAGGAGGAGGTAGCCTTGGGGAGAAATGAAAAGGTCGTGCACTTCTTGAGGTATTTCTCTGAAGTCTGTGGGAAGTTTGTAGTGTCAGGTTAAACATTTGATTGGTTCCATGTTTGGTTTTTGATCCGGCTGTTTCCTCAGGCCCTCCTGCTTCGGATATTTGGGTCTGAGGAGCTCGATAGAAGGCTGTCACTTGTGCTAGGCAAGTGGACTTAATAGGGCTTTGAGATGTAGTTCAGTAATGAAGTAGGCTAATGGGACAGCTAAATACAGAAAACAAATAAATTACATACAGGGTGGATTTGGGAGAAGGGTCAGGGTGATGGCTATCCCCCCTGGGACAGGCTATGTGAAATCAGTGTGGATAAGAACCTATGTCTTGGGAAAGATGCCCGTGCTCTTATCCACCCAACTCCCGGGTCCCTGGCTTGGATGAAACTCCAGGCAGCACATTCTCCATGAGGCCTTGAGGACTCTGGCTCACACACACACAATAGAAAGCTCCCAGAGAGGGCTGAAGAGGTGGCTCCGTGGTTAAAGGCACTTGCTTACAAAGCCTGATGCCCCTGGTTCAATTCCCCAGTACCCACATAAAACCAGACGCACAAAGTAATGCATGCATCTGGAGGTTGTTTGCAATGACAAGAGGCCCTGGCACACCCATTCCTTTCTTTCTTTCTCTCTCTCTCTCTCTCTCTCTCGTTGCAACTAAATAAATTTTTTAAACATAAAAAAGAGGAGCCAGGCATGGTGGTGCATGCCTTTAATCCCAGCACTCGGGAGGCAGAGGTAGGAAGATCACCGTGAGTTCAAGACCACCCTGAAACTACATAGTGAATTCCAGGTCAGCCTGGGCTACAGTGAGACCCTACCTTGGGGTGGTGGGGGGGGGGAAGAGGGCTGGAGAGATTGCTTAGTGGTTAAGGCCTGCAAAGCCTAAAGACCCAAGTTCAGTCCCCCAGTACCCATGTAAGCCAGATGCACAAGGTGGCACATATGTCTAGAGTTGGTTTGCACTGGCTAGAGGCCCTGGTGCACCCATTCTATCTGCCTTTCCCTCTCTCTCTCTCTCTCTCTCTCTCTCTTAAATAAGTAAATAAATAAAATAATAAAATAAAATGCTCTTTTAAAAAGAAAAGCCAGAGCCCAGGAAGCAGGTGACCTTCCCCTTCCAGCTCTCCACTAACTTACTGTGTGACCTTGGACAAGAGGCGTCCCCTCTAAACTTTTGCTGCCTCCTGCTCAGTCAGAAGTCTGATCCCCAGGTCCCTCCTGGAGATCCCACTGGCTCCTGTCTGTCTTTACCCTCGCACGTAGTAGGCACTCCACGGTGGCCGGAGCCCTCTTCCTAGGGCTTCGCTGTCTAGGATGATTATCTCCATGGAATCCACGCTGTAAAAATAAACATGAACTCAAGTGGCCCCGGTCTCCGTGGCAGCCAAAGGGAAGCTCGGTCCCCAGCCCGTGTCTGTTCTAGCCTAGAACAAAAGTTTCCCTGTGAAGTTGCCCCCACCCCCGCTTCCCCTTCTGCAACCAGCTGGAGTGGGGGTGGGGCAGGGGGCCAGACCCATCGCGGTGAGCTCAGCTGCCTGTCAGAACCCAGCCTGCCGCCCTCCCTCTCAGCCCTGTCCCAGCATGGGGCAGAGGCAGGTGAAGAGCCTCCAGCACTGCTCAGCTGGCTCTAGTGGCGGGTTTGCAGGGAAAGGAGAAGGCTCCCATAGGTGGCCCTAAGGATAGGTGTGCAGGAAGGAGGGTCAAAGGTGCCCCTGGGTTGTTCTCGCAGAGGGTGCTGCCCGGCTCATGCCTTTGCCCACCAAGCCCACTGTTCAGAGCTGGGTGGGAAACCTCCCTGGGGGACGTGGCAGAAACTGTGGAACTTGGTGCCAGAGAGAAATGTGCTCAAACTCTGGCCTCGTCTTAAGTAGCTGGCGGAGGCCCCTCTGACCTTCTTTGTGCCTTTGTGTCATAGAATGGTCTGTGTGGCTCACAGCCTGGGCTGCCACATCCAAGGTCAGCAACTCTTTCTCCACAATCGGAATGCACAGCGAGGTAGGTTCAGACACGTGGGGCAGCCAGGGAACCAGGGAGATGGTGGCAGCAAGGTTTGAATGAGGAGCCGTGACCCTGGGACAGACTCTGTGGAGGAGGAGGGAGCTAGGAAGTGTCGTGTTAGCCCAGGGGCTAAGGAACGCCGGCCATATGGCTGCTCTGGGTGGAAAAGCGGCACCGTGCACCCATGTAGACACAGGTCTCCCTGCAATGTGGTGGCTTCCTAAGGAGAAAGGGGACTGTGTGGAAGGTAGTATCATCTCTCCCCACCTGCCCACCCTGTGCTAAGCAGACCTTCTGGGGTCCCCCAATGAGGCATCAGCCAGAAGAGTGGCTGCACCTTCTCCTCAAGGTCATCACAGCACAGGAAGGTCACAGGAGGAGCAGATCTTCAGGGACAGTGGCCAAGTGGAATCATGATCAAGTGAGTGGTAGTCATGACAGGGCCAGCACTGTTTCTTCCCAGCAGGCCCCTGGCATGGCTGGTGGCCATGGTGGTAAAATGTGGTTAACAATGCAATATCAGAGAACAGAGGAGGATCTCATGGCAACCAGGATTTGTGTGACTAAACTCTCAATACGTTGTTCAAAAAGCACTCCATTTATTTAGGGTGGCTCATTGGCAGGATATAGTGATACAATTGATTTTTGTATTTTAATCTTGTGTCTTGCAACCTTACCAAAGTTGTTGATTAGTTCAACAGGGTTGGGGGTCTTTGTTTTGTTTTTTTAATTTATTCTTGTTTGTGTGTGTGTATGATGTGTGTA
The DNA here is from genome assembly GCA_036346955.1 of Dipus sagitta. Lineage (NCBI taxonomy): Eukaryota > Metazoa > Chordata > Mammalia > Rodentia > Dipodidae > Dipus > Dipus sagitta. The sequence goes on from CM070770.1 coordinate 140,052,299, forward strand.
CGTGCATGGCACAGGATGCATGTGGAGGTCACAAGTCTCTGTACAATGTGGTCCCATTGTGTCGGGCTTTACATAGGTTCTGGAGATCGAACTGCAGGTGGCAGGCTTGCAGAGCAAGCACCTTTACCCACTGAGCCATTCCCCTGGCCCCTGTTATTTTGTTTTGAGATAGTCTCATGTAGCCCAGGCTGGCTTGAAAACTCACTATGTAGCCTCAAAAGACTTTGAACTCCTGATCCCCCAGCCTCTACTCTGTAAGTGTTGGGATGACAGATATGTAATCCTGTGCACACCTGGTTAACTAGTTCTTGTAGCTTTTGTGGGATATGTTGGATTTTTGACATAGCTGGTCATATCATCAGCAAATAAATGCAGCTGTGTGCTGGAGGTGCTGCTCGGTGGTTAAGGCACTTGCTTGAAAAGTCTGCCATGCAGGTTCAGTTTCCCAGTACCCACATGAAGCCAGACGCAAAACGTTTGTTTGCATCAGCAAGAGGCCCTGATGTGCATGTGTTCATTCACACACACACACACACACACACACACACATAAATAAATAATTTAAAAATACCTTTTAGAGGTAGGTACATATTTTGAACTATTTTTCTTCAAATATTTTCACATGCTCTACTCAGGGTGCCTGAGAATGAACTCATGCTTCATTCTAAAGAACTGATTCTCAAGCCAGGCGCAGTGGTGCACACCTTTAATCCCAGCACTCGGGAGGCAGAGGTAGGAGGATTGTGGTGAGTTCGAGGTCACCCTGAGACTACATAGTTAATTCCAGGTCAGCCTGAACCAGAGTGAAACCCTACCTCGAAAACCCAAAAAAGAAAGAAAGGAAGGAAGGAAGAATTGATTCTCAGGGCTGGAGAGATGGTTTAGCAATTTTGGCACTTGCCTGTGAACCCTAACAACTCATGTTCGAATCTCCAGGTCCCCTGTAAGCCAGATACACAGTGACACAAGCATGCAATGTCGCACATGCCCATAAGGAAGCACATCTGTCTAGAGTTCACTAGCTGAAGACCCTGGCACACCCATTCTTTCTCTCTCTGTCTGCCTCTTTCTCTATCCCCCTCAAAATAAAAAATATATTTACAAATAAATAAGTGCAATTGTACTATTTTTTAAATATTTTTATTTATTTACTTATATAGAGAGAGGCAGGCAGACAGAGAGAGAGAGAGAGAATGAGTATGCCAGGTCTTTAACCACTGCAAACGAACTCTAGATGCATGTGCCACCTTGTACATCTGGGTTACATGGGATCTAGGGAGTTAGACCTGAGTCCTTAGGCTTCACAGGCAAGCACCTTAACCACTAAGCCCTGTATTATTTTCTTTCAAAATAAAATGGCATCGAGGACTTATGTATGGGTGTATATTTTACCCCCATGAAGTCTCTCTGGAACACCTTGAAGCAAGAAAGGAGAACTGCAGGAGTGAGGTGCCCTGAGCACCTGGCCAGCTCTGGCTTGCTGTCATGTTGCTTGTTGATGTCAAAGTTTGGGTGAGCACAGCTCCAGACATCAGAGCTGAGAAAATACATGATGTGTAACAGGGTTTGGGAGCTTCAGAACTGAGCTTTCCTCTGTGTGTAAGGCCATTTAAGTCCTTAGTGATGAATGGTATATAAAAATTAGACAACTCGCCAGGCGTGGTGGTGCATGCCTTTAATCCCAGCACTAGGGAGGCAGAGGTAGGAGGATTGCTGTGAGTTCAAGGCCACCCTGAGACTCCATAGTGATTCCAGGTCAGCCTGGGCTAGAGTGAGACCCTACCTCGAAAAACCAAAAAAAAAAAAAAAAATAGACAACTCAATGTTCAAATTATAGTATAAGTTTTTTAATCTTTAAAGCATAGGTTCTGGCCTGGAGAGATGGCTTGGCGGTTAAGGTGCTTGCCTGTAAAGCTAAAGGACCCAGGTTTGATTCTCCAGGACCCACATAAGCCAGCTGCACAAGGTGGTACATGTATCTGGAATTCATTTGCAGGAGCTGGAGGCCCTGGAGCACCCATTCATATTCTGTCTCTTTCTCTCTCAAATAAATAAATAAGTAAAATATTTTATAACATAGGTTCTGTGATGTCCCCTTAGAAGCTGTTGAGCAAGGATGAAATGCACAGGTATAGAAGGCCATCCCACTAGTGTCTGTGCAAAAACAACCTGAGGCACTGGAGAGATGGCTCGCTGGGTAGAAACTCCTGCCACACAGCATGAGTTCCACCCCCAGCACCTACATAAAAGGCCAGTTGTGGCCACACATATCTGTATCCCCAGTCCTGGGGTGGGGCAGAGATAGGAGAATCACTGTGGCTTGCTGATCACCCAGTCCAACCAAAAATGGCAACTCCAGGCTCAGTGAAACGCCACCTCATGGAAATAAAGCAGGAGAGTGACCGAGGAGGACACTGATGTTCTCCTCTGAGCACTGCATACATGCGCATGGGACTCATACATCTACACACACATGCATACGCTATGCACACACTACACAGACACACACCACAAAATAACAACAACTTGGGAAGCATGTTGACTATACAACAAAACACGGACTGCCTGCAGTCATTACAAATAACTGCGCTATGTGTGTATATCTTAGTGATGTATTTGACTTACATCCAAGTGAAATAGTTCACAAAGCAGTACGAGTCCATGTTGGTATATACACACACATACAAGTTGTGTTAGTCAGGGCTCTCTAGAGGAACAGAACCAATAGAAGAAATATGAGTTATAAAGGGGAATTAGCAGGTTAGGTTACAGGATACGGGCCGGGCAGTTCAATAATAGAGCTGCCTGCAGACTGGAGAGGCGGAGAACCCAGTAGCCGCTCAGTCCACAAGGCTGGGGTCTTCAGCAGTCCCAACCTGGCTCTGAAAGCCTGGAGGATTCCTGAAGGGCTGCGGGTCTTCAGTCCCTGTGGAAGGCCGTGGAAGCTGGCTCCAGTGTCGGGGAAGGTTCACAGCAACGCGGTAGGTGCGCGCGCACACACGGGCGAGCAGCTCATAGAGCCAGGCGAAAGGCTCAGTGTTCTCCGGGGGCGTCTTTATAGATGCATCATGGGAATGGCTGCTCACTCTGCGGGAAGGTCTTCCCCTCCATCAGTCCTTCCTGGGAACGCCCTCGCAGACTCATCCAAGAAGCACACATCTTTCTCCGTTCCTAATCAGATCAAGTAGACAACAACGGGACTGAACCGTCACACAAACCAAAGTGGCATGGTAATACACACATATGCATGTGTGTCTGAAAATATCTGAAGAAAAGTATTTCAAAATATGTACCTACCTCTAAAAAGTGAGGCTAAAAATAATACATATTTATTCCCATCTCTGTTTTAGCTGCCCTTTACCATTTTTCTACAATTAAATTTATAACAATATAAATACCACCTGTTAAGCACGTTATGCCAAATACCATATCAAGGGCTGCATGTCCATTTCCTCAGTGAATTCTTATAGCAATTCAGGAATATGGGGTTGGATAGCTCTATTTCAAAAATCTGAAACCTGGAAATGCTCCAACATCCAAAACATTTGGAGTGCCGACATGCCATACAAAACCTGCTGATGGGCCGGGGAGATGGCTCCGTGGTTAAAGGCGCTTGCTTGCAAAGCCTGCCAGCCAGAGTTCAATTCTCAAGCTGTCCGCGTAAGCCTGAAGCAAAAACTGGTGCAGCCATCTGTTTTTTGTTCATTTGCACAGAGATGAGAGGCCCTGGCACACCCATAAGACGCACACACATAGGCAAATAAATAAATACAATTTTAAAATGTTGTTCACCTGGTGTGGTAGCTCATGCCTACACTCTCAGCACTCAGGAGGCTGAGACGGCTGGATCGCCGTGATTTCAAGGCCAGACTGGGCTACAGTGAGACTCTATGTCAAACAAACAGTGATGGATTTGGATCTGGCATGACAGCACATGCCTCTGTAATCCCAGAATTTGGGAGGCTGAGGCAGGAGGTTGCAAGTTTGAGACCAGTCCGGGATGTTCAGACTAGGGATGCTCACCCAGTAAAGTCGATGCAAACATTCCAGATCTGAAAAATCTGAAACACTTATTGGTCCCAAGTCTTTTAGGGAAGGGTACTCGGCCTGTGTAGTTTTTTGAGGTATGATAGTGATAGTGAAAAGTGACAGGATAGTCACCTCAAACTGTCTTAAACAAAGAAAGGGCTAACTCACAAATATCAACCGGAAACCAAATTTGGCTTCCTGACACCGCTCAAGTCCTCTACCTCTTGCCTCTTCTCTTGGCTCCACCTCCTGGTTCATTCTCAGCCAATCACACTTGGAAGCCAGGTGGTCTAGAAGCAGCAGCCTGGAGCCAAAGCCTGGAGAGCATTCTATTGGCCTGGCTTGGGTCACATGACTATCAGTGGGCCAATCTCCATGACCCAGTGATAGGAGGGTCTCCATTTAAATCTCAAGTCACATGCTGTACCCAGGGTGCCAGAGAATGAACTCATGCTTCGGAGTTCTAAAGAATTTATTCTCAGGGCTAGAAAGATGGCTTAGTGGTTAAGGCGCTTGCCTGCAGAGGCTAAGAACCTAGCTTCAATTCCCCAGGACCCACATAAGACAGATGCACAAGGTGGCACTTGAGTCTAGATTTCATTTGCAGTGGCTGGAGGTCCTGGCACTCCCATTCTCTCTCACTCTATCTTTTTCTCGCTCTCTCAAATAAATAAATAAAGATAAATTTAAAAAAAGAAAAGAACTGATTCTCCCAAAGGAAAGACGAAAACAGAGTTAGGGATGCTGGGTGGGGTTCAAAACAAAGCCATCCACCACAATATTATTTGTAACTTATGAAAGTGGGAGCTGGAGTTCAGAGATGGGAAATAGTTGATTCAAAAGCAAGTCAATGGTATGGGACTCCATGGATGAACCCTGAAGACCATTAACTTAGTAACTACAAAGATACTGCTCTCCTGACAGAGTACAGTCTTTTGACTAATTTTGAAACAAAACAGAATCACAGGTCCCTGTTAATGGGCTGGTGTGGGCTAGAGAGGTAGCTCAGTTGGCAGAGTGCTTGCCTAGCAGGGACAAAGTCCTGAATTCCATCCCCATAACAACATAAACCAGGATTACATGCCTGAGATGGAGGCAAGAGGATCAGAAGTTCAGAATCATTCACAGCTTCATAATGTGTTCAAGGCCAGCCTGGGATACATGAGACTTTGTTTCCAAAGGGGCTGGGGGAAGGGGGGTGTGCAGACTGTGATGCTTAATTTCTTAAGATGTAGTGAGGTCACGGCAGGCCTGAGACTCCCTGGCCATTGCCACCAGCCCAAGGGTGGCATTTCACAAGAAGATTCCATAAGGCCTGGATTACCCATCCATCAAGAGAAGCTACCAGGAATAGTCCTGACACCAGCAAAGGGTAGTGCATCTGGGAGGTGTGGTGGGACCCCAGCATACAGTTTAATAAGAATGACTATTTACAGACTAGAAAGATGGCTTAGGGTCACGGTGCTTGCCTGTGAAGCCTAAGGACTCAGGTTCAATTCCCCAGAACCAATGTAAGCCAGGTGTACACAGTAGGGCATGCTTCTGGAGTTCATTTGCAGTGGCTAAAGGCCTTGGCACACCCATTCTCTCTTGCTCTCTCTCTCTCTCAAATAAATAAATAAATATAAAATATGTTAAAGAATGACTGTTTACTGGTGTCTTTTCATGTGCCAGGCACTGAGCTATGGACTGCTTTCCCTGCCTGGGGAGTGGGCACGGTTGCTGTCCTACGTTTGGAGACAAGGGAGTCAAAGCACAGACAGGTGAAGTTTCTTGCCAAGGCCACACAGCCATCTCAGTATGCCAGGCTAAGGTTTGAGAACCCTTACGCTCCTTTTTGCTTTAGACATTTTCATGTCTGTCAGCAGTGCCACCTGCTGAGACCGGGACTAGAAATCCAGCGTGCTGGCAGTGTAACCCCATGTTGAAGGGCTGGGCAGGCTGGAGCCTCTGGCTCAAGTCCTTGCTTCACTTTCCAGGCGTCCCTGTCCCCAGGAAGGATTATGCAACTGTGGCTGAGAAACAGTGTGAAGCCTCCAAGTTTCTAGATGTTCTTCCTGTACTGATTTCAGCCTTCTTCTCGCAGTTACAATTATTTCATACGGTGAAGGATGTCATCCCGGGTGGAAATAAATCCAGCCCCTAAGAAGGCAGTGAAGCTTAAACGGATACTCAATCAGGAAAATGGTCGTGAAAGATCGTTAGTGGTTTTCTTTAAAATGCAAATCACAGTGTGTACGCATGTATGAGTCAAATGGTTTTTTTAAAGGCTATCTATAGGGCTGGAGAGATGGCTTAGTGGTTAAGTGCTTGCCTGTGAAGCCTAAGGATCCCGGTTCAAGGCTCGATTCCCCAGGACCCACGTTAGCCAGATGCACAAGGGGGTGCATGCATCTGGAGTTTGTTTGCAGTGGCTGGAGGCCCTGGCACACCCATTCTCTCTCTCTCTCTTTCTCTCTGTGTCTGTTGCTCTCAAATAAAAATAAAAAATATTAAAAAAAATAAATAAAGGCTATCTATATATAGGGAAGACCCAAGAAATAAACAAAAAGATGAACTCTGAGAGCTGGCATCATGGTTATTTTTATGTTCTTGGTTTTTTTTTAATATTTTATTTTTATTTATTTATTTGACAGAGAAAGAAGGGGAGAGGGAGAGAGAATGGGCATGCCAGGGCTTCCAAACACTGCAAACGAACTCCAGACACTTGCACCCCCTTGTGCATCTGGCTAACGTGGGTCCTGGGGAATCGAACCTGGGTCCTTTGGTTTTGCAGGCAAATGCCTTAACCGCTAAGCCATCCCTCTAGCCCTGTTCTTGTTTTTTTTTTTTTTTTGTATGCTCCAAATATTCTATACTAAAGTACATTATATTCATAATCTTGAAGTTACTATTTTTTAAAAAAATTAAATTTGCTTTACTTATTTATTTGTAAGCAGAGAGAGACAGAGAGACAATAGGTGCACTATGGCCTCTAGCCACTGCAAACAAACTGCAGATGCATGTGCCACTTTGTGCATCTAACTTTACGTAGGCACTGAAGAATCCAGAGGTTATGTTTTTTTTATTTCCTTTGTGTGTGTGTGTGTGTGTGTGTGTGTGTGTAGAGCGTCTGTACGTGCATGTACCCTTGTGGCACCCCAAACGCTTGCCTGTGGGGGCTGGAGTGTAATGTTGGGCTCCCCACTCCATTGCTCTTCCACCTGGTCTTGTTTTGAGCTAGAGGCTCCATTTATTTATTCATTTATTTATTTATTTATTTATTTATTTATTTATAATGATTTGTAGTTTGTAGGGTTCCAAGGATCCTCAGGTTTCTGCTCCCCTGTGGGACCGGGGTTACAGGTACACATGACCATGCCCAGCCGTGTTATCTTGGGAGCTGGAGATTTGAACTCAGGCAGTCTCAGGGCCCCTCAGGCCCTTGTGCTTGTGCAAGAACTACTCCTAACCATTTAGCCATCTCTCAAGCCCAAAGTTATTAGATGTTTTACAAAGTTTTCTGAGTCTAAGAGGCAAAGGACTTCAGTGCCAACCTCAAACTTTTTTTTGTTTTGTTTTTTTGAGGGAGGGTCTCACTCTAGCTCAGGCTGACCTGGAATTCACTATGTATTCTCAGGGTAGCCTCGAACTCACAGCGGTCCTCCTACCTCTGCCTCCCGAGTGCTGGGATTAAAGGCGTGCGCCACAAAGCCTGGCTCAAACTTTTTCTTTTAAATTTCCTTCTTCGTTTACTTTTTTCTTTTCATTCAACAATCATCCACTGGCCTGTGCTGTGCTGTAAGGAGCTTCTGGTGAAGGGGATGGACAGAGTGACAGTCCTATATATCCTCATCAGCTGCTCAGATATGGGTGGCCCACTAGATTTGAGATGGGACTCTGACTGGCTTATCTCTGCACCCCAACCAGAGCTATATACTCCAGAAAAACTTAGGAGCAAGTCAGTGGAATTGAGGAGACATAGGTTCAAAACCCAGCTTGTTGATCTCAACTTTCCTCTTCTGTACCAGGTTGAATGCTAATTAATACATACACTGTCCTGTATGCAGAGCCTGGAAATCGTACTAGATGCTCCACAATGAGTAGAGGTCGTTTATGTCAAGCCAGGTAGCTTAGAGGATGAACAGAATCTGAGGTCAGACCTTCTTCTGCAGACACCTAGGCTAGAAGGAAACTGGGTGCATCATTTGGAGAGAGTTCAGGTTATACTCATGCTTATCTAAGAGTGCTGAGGCAGTCATTACTTTAAATTTTTTTTTTTTTTTTTGAGGTAGGGTCTCACTCTAGCCTAGGCTGACCTGGAACTCACTCTGTAGTCCCAGGCTGGCCTCAAACTTACAGGGATCCTCCTACCTCTGCCTTCAGAGTGCTGGGATTAAAGGCGTGCACCACAATACCTGGCCAATTTATTACATTTTTAAATAGAATACAAACAGAAAACTTGAGGCAGCAAAAATAACCAAAAGGGTGATGAACGAACCAAAAGGGGAAGAGCAGAGAAATGTCACATATTTCTTGATTTTAGGGTTGACTTGGAAACAGGTACATATTTTACATATAAAATATAACATGTTGGAAAATAAATTCCAAGTGTCAAAATCAAAACAGAAACCTCAAAGGCAGTAGGTAGGACCACAATCCTACCTAGTAAGGTCATCTTTGACTACAGCTCAATTTGCAGAGTGCTTGCCTCTTGTGGATGTTGATCTCTGGTGGTCAACTTGACAGGATTTAGAATCACCGAGAACACAAATCTCTGGTTGTGTGTGTGAGGGATTTTCTAGCTCAAGAGATCAGGCTGGTTGAAGCGGGTAGTTAACTTCTCACTGCCTGCACACAGCCCCTGACCAAAAGCAGCGGATGGGAGGAAAGGGTTGATTCTGAATTACAGTCTCGAGGAGAAGCTCCATCGCGGCAGGGGAAGAATGGTAGAGCTGGGCATCACGTCTTGCCATAGCAGCTGGCAGGAAGCAGCAGAGAGTGAGCTAAGCTGGACTAATAAAAGCAAGGGGGAGCTATCTATAACACCCCTAAACCCACCCCCCAGCAACACGCCTCCTCCAGCAAGAAGCTGACAGCTGAGGGCCAAGTATTCAAAGCACATGCGGGTACAGGGATACTTTACACTCACAGCCACCTTCACTGTGAGCAGCACCAACCAATGGGCCGAGGTCCCGGACTGAGGAAAAGAAGAAAGCAGACTGGAGAGATGGCTTAGCAGTTAAGGCACTTGCCTGTGAAGCCTAAGGACCCAGGTTCGATTCCCCAGTACCCACAAAACCAGATGCCCAAGGTGGCAGTTGCACCTAGAGTTCATTTGCAGTGGCTAGGGGCCCAGGCACACCCATTCTTTCTCTCTCTATCTGCCTCTTTCTCTCTCTCAAATAAACAAATAAAAACTTAAAAAAAAAAAAAAAGAGGGAGGAGGAGGAGAAGAAGGAAGCAAGCTGAGCAGCAGCAGTCATCGCTCTGTTCCTGACTGTGGACACACTGTGACCAGCTGGCCTCCTGCTGCCATACCTTAATGAACCCTTTTCCTCCGTAAGCTGCTTCTTGTCAGGTGTTTGGACACAGCAGTGCATAACGTAACGCTGCACTTAGTATGGGCGGAGCCCTGAGTGAGAAAACACACACCTGTGGTTCCAGCATTTAGAAGGCAGAAGGAGGGGATCATGGGTTTAAGGTCATCTTTGGCTATATAGCAAGATAGAGGCTAGCCCAGGGTACATGAGACCCTGTAGTGGTTTGACTCAGGCGTCACCCATAAACTTAGGTGTTCTGAATGCTAGGACCCCAGCTGATGGAGATTTAGGAATGAACACTTCCTGGAGGCAGTGTAATGTTGGGGGTGGGCTTACTGGTGTTATAGCCAGCTTCGTCTTGCCAGTGTTTGGCACACTCTCCTGTTGCTGTTGTCCATCTGATATTGGCCAGGAGGTGATGTCCACCCTCTGCTCATGCCATCGTTTTCCCTCTGCCATCATGGAGCTTCCCCTCGCGTCTGTAAGCCAATATAAACCCTTTTTTTCCCCACAAGCTGCTCTTGGTGGGCTGTTTTCTGCCAGCAATGCCAACCTGACTGTAACAGGCCCCATCTCAAAACATGACATAAGCAGCAATGAGCTTATAGAAAGTTGGTGACATAGCCCTGTAGTCACTCAAAGTGACTAAAGCACTAGAATTTTGACTGTCCACCCCTAACAAGATATAACCTAAAGGCAAATCAAAAATCAATGTATAAATTGCAAAAGAAAAAAAGCCAATCATATTGGTGTGCTATGGCCTGAATATCTGTCTCTGTCCCGTTGAATTTCACGTTAGTCAGACACTGTGACTCACACCTATAATATTTGGAAGGCTAAGGCAGCAGGATTGCCACAAGTTTGAGACCAGTGTGGGCTACACAGTGAGACCTTGTCTCAAAAAAAAAAAAAAAAATTGAGCCAGGTGTGGTGGCACACGTCTTTAATCCCAGCACTCGGGAGGCAGAGGTAGGAGGATTGCCGTGAGTTCGAGGGCACCCTGAAACTACATAGCAAATTCCAGGTCAGCCTGGGTCAGAGTAAGACCCTACCTTGAAAAACCAGAAAAAATAGAGCCGGGCGTGGTGGCGCACGCCTTTAATCCCAGCACTCGGGAGGCAGAGGTAGGAGGATCACCGTGAGTTCGAGGCCACCCTGAGACTACATAGTGAATTCCAGGTCAGCCTGAACTAAAGTGAGACCCTACCTCGTAAAAAAAAAAAAAAAAAAAACTCACTGTAGAGCTGGAAAGATGGCTTAGAAGTTGAAGGTGCTTGCTTGCAAAGCCTTCCAGCCCGGGTTCAACTCCCCAGTGCCCATATAAAGCCAGCTGCACAAAGCAGTGCATGCAACTGGAGTCCATTTGCAGCAGCAAAAGGCCATGGTGTGCCCATAGTCATTCTTTCTCTCCTCACAAATAAAAAAATTTTAAACCTCACCATAGTCTACCATTTAAATTAAAAGTATAAATATAAACTCAACATTAAAAAAAAATAACACAACTGGGAAGATGGCTCAGTGGTGGTTAAAAGTATTTGCTTGTGGACTGGAGGAATGGCTTAGCGGTTAAGGCATTTGCCTGCAAAGCCAAAGGACCCAGGTTCAAATTCTAAGGACCCACATTAGCCAGATGCACAAGATGGCACATGTGTCTGGAGTTCGTTTGCAGTGGCTGGAGCCCTTGACGTGCCTATTCTCTTTCTCCCCCTCTTTCTGTCTGTTAAATAAATAAGTAAAAATAAAGTTTTTTAAAAAGTATTTGCTTATAAAGCCTGAATGCCTGGGTTAGATTGCCCAGTACCCAAGTAAAGCCAGATGCATAAAGTGGTGCATGCATCCAGAGTCAGATTACAGTGGCAGGAGGTCCTGGCATACCCATTCATTCTCTCTCTCATAAATAAATAAAACTTTTCTTTGTAAATTTATATATATATATATATATATATATATATATATATATATATATATATATAAATAAAAGGTTGTGTGGCCTGATGTGGCGGCACACACCTTTAATCCCAGCACTTGGGAGGCAGAAGTAGGAGGCTTGCTGTGAGTTTGAGGCCAGCCAGAGATTACATAGTGAATTCCAAGTCAGCCTGCACTAGGGGAGACCCTACCTTGAAAAAGAAAGAAAAAGTTACATGAAGGTGGTCTCCTGGAGTACCTTCTGTACTGTCCTTGTGATGACATGGCTTGACACAATGCCTCCTGATGAGATGAAGAGACAAATGATGAGATGAAGAGATGAATGATGAACGATTTGTGACTTACGGTTACTTACACACCAGCTCAGTAGCCAGAGCTGGTGATGGCGCACACACAGAATTCCAGCACCTGGAGATAGAGGCAAGGAGGAGGGTTGGGCTACATGGTAAAACTCTTGTTTCCAAAAAAATAAATAAATAAATAAAAACCATTAAAAATACTGTAATACTCCAACAGTCCCATCTGGTAACCAAGGTGGCAACTAAAGGGCCAGTAGGCAGCAGCACACACAGTGTGGACCCACACCCCAGCAGGGAGAATACCAAACAGGGCGATGCCATTGGTCGCTACTCAGAATGAAACACAATTTAAAAACTTATAAATTACTTGTCTGGGGATTTTCTGTTTAATATTTTCAGACCACAGTTGACCATGGCTAACTAAAACTGGGTTTAGAGGGACTGTTAGAATGTCATGCAGAATAATTTAGCTCTGAAAATGTCCTCCCAACACCTCACAAGCACCGCTGTTTCTGCTTTCCCCATGGTTTTGTCTTGTCCAGAATGGCATATAATTAGACTCATGCCGCCAGGCTTCTTTTGCCTAGCTATATGCATTTAAGATCACTTATTTATTTTATTTTTTATTTATTTTTTATTTTTTTGAGGTAGGGTCTCACTCTAGCTCAGGCTGACCTGGAATTCACTCGGTAGTCTCAGCGTGGCCTTGAACTCGTGGTGATCCTCCTACCTCTGCCTCCTGAGTGCTGGAATTAAAGGCGTGCACCACCACGCCCAGCCAAGATCACTTACTTTTAATGTCCAGATAATATTACACTGAATGAATATGCCACAATGTGAACCTATCCTCCCCTCCCGGTGCAGGACATCTGTGTTGCCAAGTATCTTGACTCATGCTGCATTTTATCTTTAAAAAAAAAAAAAAAATCTAGGGCTAGAGGGATGGCTTAAATGGTTAAGGCATTTGCCTGCAAAGCCAAATGATCCCGGTTCGATTCTCCAGGACCCACGTAAGCTAGATACACAACAGGGCACATGCATCTGGAGTTCATTTGCAGTGGCTGGAGGCCCTGGTGTGCCCGTTCTCTCTCTCCCTCCCTCCCTCCCTGTCTTTCAAATAAATAAATAAATAAAATATTTTTTAAAAAATCTATTTTCTGGGTTGGTGAGATGGCTTAGACATTAAAGTTACTTGCTTGCAAAGTCTGCCAGTCTGGGTTTGGTTCCCCAGTACCCATGTAAAACCAGATGCACAGAGTGGTGCATGCATCTGGAGTTCCTTTACAGCAGCAAGAGGCCCTGGAGCATCCATTCTCATTTCTTTCTCTCTCTCGTTCTCTCTCTCTCCCCCACAAATAAATCAAGTATTTTTAATTAATTTCCTAGCTTGTGTACTGAACATGCCCCCAAACAAGGAGCAACCACATGAACACTGCTTTGTGCCTAGACTGTGGTCTCTAAGTGCCGTTCCTCAAAGAGATCCAGGCTCCTGGGAGAAATGCTGATTTCAGGTCTGGGGCAGCCAATTCACAAGCTCCGGTGCGCAGCACACTGCTACTCCAGAAAGCAAAGCAGCTTTCAGAGCCTACTGGGGTCAAAGGCCTCAGGAGTGAACTGAAGAGGACCCCCTGGCAGAGCTAGAGCACTGGAACGCAAACGGGAATTGCCCAGGGTGGAGAATATCAAAGACCACTAAACTCTTAGACTCACAAGGATTGAGGGTTTGCCTAGAGTGTCTAACACCTTGGATTCCATCCCCAGCACACACAAAACTCCTCCAAGTATGAGGAAACCAACTCATAATTTGAGAACTGTTAAGGAATCAAGCCAGGCATAGTGGCTCATGTCTTTAATCCCAGCACCCAGAAGGCAGAGGTATAGGAGGATCGCTGTGAATTTGAGGCCACCCTGAGACTACATAGTGAGTTCCAGGTCAGCCTGGGTTAGAGCAAGATCCCACCTCGGGAGGGGGGGGGGGGTTGGAATCAAGTGTACCAGGCACAGTGATAAAAATGAGCCTGTAGGGCTGGAGAGATGGCTTAGCGGTTAAGCGCTTGCCTGTGAAGCCTAAGGACCCCGGTTCGAGGCTCAACTCCCCAGGACCCACGTTAGCCAGATGCACAAGGGGGCGCACGCATCTGGAGTTCATTTGCAGTGGCTGGAGGCCCTGGCGTGCCCATTCTCTCTCTCTCTATCTGCCTCCTTCTCTCCGTCGCTCTCAAATAAATAAATAAACAAACAAAAAAATTTTTTTTTAAATTAAAAAAAAAACCAGCACGTGGAAGGGTGAGGCAGGAGGACTGACATGAGTCCAATGCCACCCTGAGATATACAGTGGTCCTTGTTCGCAAAACAAAACCGAATCAAATTCTAGCCAAGTCTGGTGACACACACCTGTAAGCCCAGCTACTCAGGAGGCTGAGGCAGGAGGATCCCAAGATAAACCCTGTCTGGGTTACATAACTAGTTCAAGGCCAATTAGAACAAGGTAACAGAACCTGTCTCAAAATTAAAATTTAAATTTAAAAAGGACTGGAGATGAGGATATAGCTCAGTGGTAGAACACTTGCCTAACATGTGCAAGGCCCTAAGTTCAATTCCTAGCATTAAAAAAAAAAAAAAAAAATCAAGAGTCAATTCAATCTTTGTATTGTCTGTCATATATGGTGAATGAGATCATACCGTACTCAGGACAGCTAAAGAGTTAATGAGAGAGGACCCTTTTCTCACAGAACCCAGCTAATAAACGAAGAAGGAAGACAGACTTGGAGTAACATCCCTAATGAAATAACGAATCTAAGAAATGGACATCAACTGCTAACTTCACCTGCACAAAAAGAGAGATCACAAGACATTATGAGCTCCTGACGGAAGGACACCCCCGCACCCCGCCCCCGTGAAGTATTGTTGCCAAAAATTGAACCGGAATCTGATCAAGTCTCTAGATCTAATTACAGGAAATCCAGAGGACAGAGGAACATGTTCACGGACCCCACAGGAATACAAGCGCAACATCCAGAAGGGGGAACTGCAGGACAAACAATTGGGTTTCCTCAACAAACAAATGGCAAGGACAGAGGGGCGGGGAGAGACAGTCGGAAAGAAAGACAGCGTGCCAGAAGATGTGGATTCAAAGAGACCTGAGAAATATTTATAGACCTTTATATAAGATGTGGAAAACATGACACAATGAGGGAGCTATGAACATGGGCAAGCTGGGTCTGGGTAATAATTTCTCTAGGTTGTGATGGCTGAATTGATCTAAATCAACTTGATTGGATCGATAAACACCTAGGGTCTTAATGAGACACACCTCCGGGCATGTTCTTGAGCTTGAGGGTGGGGTGAATACAGAGAAGAAGGAGCAGGGCGTGGTGGCAGACACCTTTAATCCCAGCACTTGGGAGGCAGAGGTAGGAGGATCCCTGTGAGTCTGAGGCCAGCCTGAGAGGACACAGTGAATCCCGGGTCAGTGTGAGCTAGAGGGAGACCCCGCGGGGAGGAAAAGGAGAAAGTGAGCTGAGCGCAGTCCTTCATCTCTGCTTCCTGACTGAGGGCTCGCTGAGAGCCGCTGCCTGGCCCTCCTGCCGCCATGTTTTCTCCGACATGGACTACATCGTCAAATTGTGAGTCAAAATACACACTTCCTTCCTGAAGCTGCTTTTGTCAGGTAGTTTATCACACAGAAGCAGAGAGATAGCTAACACAAGGATACTGTGGCTTTGTTTGTTTGCTTTTCGAGGTAGGGTCTCGCTCTAGCCCAGGCTGACCTGGAATTCGCTATGTAGTCTCAGGGTGGCCTCGAATTTATGGCGATCCTCCTACCTCTGCCTCCCAGGTGCTGGGATTAAAGGCGTGTGCCACCACGCCCGGCTTAAAGATTTCTTAATCTTTTAAAAATCTATATGAAGGGGTTAGGGAGAGATGGCTCAGCAGTTAAAGATGTTTGCTTACAAAGTCTGATGGCCTGGGTTCAATTCCCCAGTACCCACATCAAGCCAGATGCACAAACTGGTACATGTGTCTGGAGTTCATTTATAGTGACAGGAAGTCCTGGCATACCAATTCCCTTCCTCCCCCCCTCAAATAAATACAAAAAATATTAAATATGTATATATGAAGCAGGGTGTAGTGTTGTATACCTGTAATTTTAACATGTGGAAGGCTGATGCAGGAGGATTGCTACAAGTATGAGGCCAGCCTTGGCTACATAGTAAGTTCAAAGCCAACCTGGGCTATATAGCAAAACCCTGTCTCAAAATAAATAAATAAATAAAAATGGTGGCTTGCATTTTTAATCCCAGTATTTGAGGAGAAGCTGAGATAGGAGGATCATCATGAGTTTAAAGACAGATTGAGTATAGAGTGAGTTCCAGACCAACCTGGGCTAGAGTTACACCTGCCTCAAAAAACTACAACCAAAACCAAAACAAGAAAGAATGATAGATACATAGATATTCAGATAGATAAATTGATTTAATGTAATGAAATAGTTATGGGTGAGAATGTTATAATGTCTGAGTTTTGCTTTAAAATAATCCACTGGGGTCTGAAAGTATATCTCAGTGGCAGAATTCTTTCTTAGCACATATGAGGTCTTAGGTCAGGGTTCCAGCAACACATGCACACACGCATGCACACACACACACAGTAAGTGATTACATGTGTGTTTTAATTGCTGAACCTGAGTAATAAATGCATTATTCTTTGCTATATATATTTGAAATTTTCTATAATATAAAAAAGTTACCGGATGTGGTGATACACACCTTTAGTCCCAGCACTTGACAAGGTGAAGCAGGAGGATTCTTGCATGGGCACCGTCATGAGTGCCAGGTCACCAGCTAAGGCTATACGCAGGACCCTATCTCTTGCCAAAAACTGGCAGAGCCCAATGAGGGTCTCTCTGGTGACTCCCAGATTTTTGTCACCCTTGGTATAGAGTGGCCTGCCTTCAAAGTGCCTGTGGGGAGAATGGCAAAGTGTCTGGGTGGAGGGTAGCCCCATCAGGGCTGAAAGGGACCACTATGATGGCCCTCTGCATCAGCCTGTCTCCGGACCTCCAGCCATCAGGCAGAGGGAACCCAGCGGGTTTGAGCCCCAGCTTCAAAGCCCTCCAGGCAGGCACCAGGTAAAGCCCCCAACTGGATGCGTCCTCTGGGCGGGTGCAGTGCTGAGAAGCTCACAGAAGGCCAAAATCAAGGAGATGCCAGGAGAATAATGTGAAGAATACCAGTGGGGGTCTGAGAGACTGGGGTTCATTGCAGTGAGGTGGTACCAGGAGACTTCTGTGCTGCTGCTGCTGTTGTCAAATAGCCAAAATATGCATCACCCCTCCCTCCCCCCACCAAGGCATCACTCCCTCCCTATCATTCCTGGGTTTTCCCCCAGGATGCAAGGGGACAGCGAGATGCGGAAGAAGATTCTCTCTGTGTGTGTATATATATTCCTTGAAGCATCAAGGAGAAACACGGGTTGTTGAAAACACAGATGAGGTAGCCCAACCTGGTCAGGAAGTAAAGGAAGGCTTCCAGGGGGAAGTGACATTTACATGGAGATTCTAAGGACGCATAGGGGTGAGCTAGGCAAAGGACGGGAGGGAACCTGGCAGGCAGAGGAGGCCTGCAGAGCCAGGCCTGAGAAGCTGAAATAAGGCCACTAGGTTTGGCCAGGCAGAGAGCAAAGGGGAGGGAAGCGGAGACCAGGCCAACTGGAGGCCACAGGGAGGATTCTGGGCTTGGAGGAGTTCCCTGGGTTTGTAAAAGCCTGAATTGACATGCTCCTCCAGGGAGGGAAACTGTGGGACAGAATGTGTGGGCCGGAGCAGAGGTGGAGGCCAGGAGAATTTTCTGGCCTTTTCTGCACACAGGGGATAGTTGAAGGGCTGTCTGGATTCCAGCTCATGAACATACCCAGCACACCCCTCTCTGAGGCTGCCTGGCACCAACTCCAGAGATGCCAGTGTGGGGGCAGTGACCTTGAGTAAGGCCTTTCACCCTGTGAGCCTTACCTTTTTTGCCTGTGCAATGGGTATGAATGCTAGCTCACAGACTCACTTCAGTATTCTGTCGCAGGCTTCACTAGGACGTGGTATAGCAAGACACCCAGAAAGCTTAACAATAACAACAACAATGGCACTGCTATGCCTATCTGGACTCACTGTGGAGCCCTGGGTCTGGGATGTGGAATTTTGAGCGAATACATGCATCACACTTTCACAAAAGCACCTCCCTCAATGGAGGGTCCAGAGGGGTTGCTTAGGGGACGCATTCCAGAAAGAATAACTCTGTGTAACATGAAACCCTGACTCTGGAAACACAACCTCTATGGGAAATTGGAGGATAAGGCCAGCTCGGCAGACTGCTCAATCTCCTTCCATACAAAAGGGATATTGAAACCCAAGGGTCTCGTCACTTGGCCTCTGGCCTATGGTCTCACCCCTCAGTGTGGCCAAAGATATCTTCCTAAACATACTTGACCATGACACTGCTGGTTAAACCCTCCATGGCCCCCACTTGCCTCAGGCACAAGTCCACACGCCTGTCCATGTCTATGTAAATCACACGGGAGCATGGCTGTGATTTCTGGTGGTCCAAATGCCTTCTTTTCTCTCTTTTATTTTAATATTTTTATTTGCTTGTTTATTTATTTATTGAGAGAGAGAAAGAGAGAGAGATAAAATGGGCACACCAGGGCCTACAGCTACTGCAAATGAATTCCAGATATATGTGTCACCTTGTGTATCTGGATTTACGTGGGTACTGGGAAATCAAACCCTGGTCCTTGGGCTTTGAAGGCAAGTGCCTTAACCACTGAGCCACTTCTCTAGCCCCCAAATGCCTTTTTGCTTTATGACCTTTGCACATCCAGTGAACCTCCTGACTCCTTTAACAGGCCACAGACAATCTTCCAGATTCAAAAGACCATGAGCGAGCCAGGCGTGGTGGCACACACCTTTAATCCCAGCACTAGGGAGGCAGAGGTAGGAAGATCACCTTGAGTTTGAGGCCAGCCTAGGACTACAGAGTGAATTCCAGGTCAGCATGAGCTAGAGTGAGACCCTACTTTAGAAAAAAAAAAAAAAAAAAAAAGACCATGGGCTGGAGACATGTCTCAGCAATTAAGGTCCTTGCCTGCAAAAGACCACAGACTTTTATTAAACTCCCCAATAGTAATGGCAAGTAAAATCATGCCCACTTTCCAGATAAGAAAACTGAGGCCAGGAGAACTACCAAGTGGCTCTTGCAACTCAGCCTCCAGCTAGACCTGCCAGATGCCAAGCATCCAAGTAGAAGTGCCTGTCCATACCTCTGGGCACAACAAATGAGCAGGAATGGCTCAGATAAGACAGCCAAGGGGTCAAGGACAAAGGTTGAGGGTGCACTTGAAACCCAGCTCAGGTACTCATAAATCAGCGTTCTAAAGCAGGACATTGGGTCTCTCTGGGCCTCAGTGTCCTCACCTGTAAAGTGGGACAGAATAGGGCTTTCCCCCTTCACTGACATATGGTATCAGGAATGATATCTGTGAGGTGCTGGCATGGCCTGGGCTCTGGGTGAATGGCATGATGAACCCACCTGGGATGCATCTGGGGAAGCTGCCTGCACCAGTCCAGCCCAAACCAGCCCAGACCAGACTTCTACCACTAGAGGTTAGGCAGCCAGGGCCTGGGAACCCTCTGTGCCTTGTTTGCTGTTTGGGCTTTTGTGTTTCCCAGCGTTTCCTTTGGAAAAAGTCCAGTTTCCTCCCTGCTGGAAGGAGGCAGGAGGGGACTGTTCACGCCTGGGCCTGGATGCCCAGGGGAGCCATACAGGGAGGTGACAAGAGCCTGGGGCTTGGAGTTAAGCCAACTGGGTTTGAATGCGGGATCTGACCCTTTCAATGCTGTGTGACCCCAGACGAGTGACTTCACCTCTCTGAGGTGCTGCTTTCCTCACCTGTTACAAGGTCTCATGATGTCTGCAATAGAGGGTACTAGACATTAATGGAGGGGCTGAGATGAGAAAAGATTCTCGACAAATTTCCCTAGATTATCAGCACCCTGCTGGAGCAAGAGTCTCAAATAGCCAGGCCCCTGGATATTAGGGAGAGGGGAAAAAAATCAGCGTTTCCTGCAAAATCTTATAAAGTATAAGCAGGACTATGTACTCTGTGAGTCCATCTACATAAGACTCACCACGGGCTGGGAAGATGGCTCTGCGGTAAAGAGGACCTGAGTTTGGATCCCCATCACACACAGAAATGCTGGGCCTGTTGGTGTACCTCTGCAATGCCGAAGCTGGGGAGGTGGAGACAGGAGGATCCCCGGGGCTTGCTGGCTAGCTAGTGCAGTCCAAGCAATGAGCTCTGGCTTCAGTGAGAGACCTTATCTCATAAAAATAAGATAGAGGGGCTGGAGCTATGGCTTAGTGGTTAAGCGCTTGCCTGTGAAGCCTGAGGACCCCGGTTTGAGGCTCGATTCCCCAAGACCCACGTTAGCCAGATGCACAAGGGGGCGCACGTGTCTGGAGTTCGTTTGCAGTGGCTGGAGGCCCTGGCGCGCCCATTCTCTCTCTCTCTCTATCTATCTATCTATCTATTATCTATCTATCTGCCTCTTTCTCCCTCTGTCTGTCACGCTCAAATAAATTAATTAAAAAAAAAATAAAATAGGGGAGGGGATATGATGGAGAATGGAATTTCAAAGGGGAAAGTGGGGGGAGGGAGGGTATTACCATGGGATATTTTTTATAATCATGGAAAATGTTAATAAAAATTGAGAAAAAAATAAAATAAAATAAAAATAAGATAGAGAAGCAACAGAGGAAGACACACTGTATCCACCTCTGGCCTCCACATGCGTGCACACCTGCGCATATGTATGCTCCCACACACATAGGAATATGCATACACAAGGACCCACTATACACTCATAAACATGCAAAAAAAATTCACTCAAAACCAGCCAAACTGCACTTAGGGTGCTTGAGAGCAAGAGAGTGACTGCCTGGGAGGAAAGGGTGGTGCCTGAGAAGCACACAGGACTCTGGGATGTGGTCTCTCTCTCTTAATCTGGGGGTTCATGGCATGGGCGTGTGCCCTTTAATAATTTCATGCTTCTGCATTTTTCTGTATGCATATTATACTTCAATAAAAGTGCTAAAATGAGGGCTGGAGAGCTAGCTTAGCAGTTAAGGCACTTGCCTGCAAAGCCAAAGGACCCAGGTCTGATTCCCCAGGACCCACATAAACCAGATGCACAAGGTGGCACAAGCATCTGGGGTTCATTTGCAGCAGCTGGAGGCCCTGTCATGCCCAATCCCTCACTCTCTCTCTCTCTCTCTCTCTCTCTCTATCTGACTCTTTCTCTCTCCCTCTCAAATAAATTTTTTTAAAAATTCTTATGTGCTAAAACGATTTGAAAGCAGATACACCGGGGCTGAGAAGAAAGCCAGTGTGGGTTCCACTGAACCCACCTGAGACAGGGGCACACAAGAGTGCTCTCAGTGTGGACTAGCTGCTTGCTCTTAGGGGTCAGGAGATGAACAGGACCCTTGAGAGAGCTGTACGGCAGGCACGCCTCTCACCAACACCGCCAGCCAGCCAGACCTGCCGAGCTCACACTCAGGAGCGGCAGGCATATTCTGCCACTTAGGCAGTGACTTGACTCCATCTCCCCCAAACTCAACCTTTTTTATTATTCATTTGACTTCACCAAGAATACCCAGAGGATGGTAATGAAAAGCCTGTTTCCAAAAAGCTCTTCCTAGAATCTGGATGCTACCAAGCCCATCAATGAACCCTGGACATCCCAAACAGTGTACCCAAAGGCAGCAGCCTCTGCTCTTAGTGTCCGGGGGGGGGGGAGCATGAGCTATGACCTCAAAGGGGCACTGGTCAGCAGTGGGTCCACCCCAACTCTACTCTTCTGCATGATTCAGAGGTCATGCTCTTTTTTATTTTCACTCTCCTTCTTTCCTCTTCTGAGGGCCAACCCAAGAAGCATGCACCTCCAACATTGTGCGGCATAGCCAAAACAAATGCACATCAGATGCATTTATTTGCACAGACACTCATAAAAACTTTACTAGACACCAAATAATTACAGGAAGGGGCGAACCTCCAACTCGGCTGAGCCACAGCGTTTTGAAGTGGAATTAAGATAAAGATCAAATAAGACAGGCACCGCCCCAGCTCACACCCAGCCCCCTTCCCCAGCCATGGACCCTTGGGGTGGAGACCAATGAACTCTCTGGCTTTTGTGAGTTTGTATCCAATTCATATAAAATGCCTTTCTGCATGTTGTTCTTAGGGTTCTAATGGGTCTTTTATGGCTCCAAATGCAGTCCTTGGCATTCTCTTTGTTCTGGCTTCCATCCTGGGTTGGGAATCTCTTCGTTCTAGAGGTGGGCTGCTGAAATCACCAAGCCTATCCACTTGGCAAGAAATGTGGAGATTCTTGAGAGACAGCCTGGTAGGAATAAATGTGGATGACACCTTGCTGGTCCCATGCAGTGGGCCTAAGTCTTAACTTCATTGCTTTGGAGGTTCTGACTGAGTGGATGGCTGCTCTCAGCCCCAGGATCCAAGGCAGGGCCAGTGGGGAAGGCTGGGCTGCCTGGCATGGGCAACTGGGAATTGCTCAGGGAGTCTCCCATGCCCAAGTCACAGCAGCCTGTACCTGAACTTCGCCTGCCCTGGAGGGAAAGGAAGAGACATGGCTGAGTTCCAGATGGGTCTATTTTCCCTCTGGCCCTAACTGGTAGTGGAGCCCCTCTTCCATCCAATTCCTCACCAGATACTTAAGTTCAGAGCCTCACTGTGAGAGCAGGGCATGTGGAGAGCCCTTCCATGTCACCCTTTTAGCAACCCTTTATCGCACCCATTTCACAGACAGGGGTTATTGAGGAGAAGAGATTGAGGATTTCCCTGAAGACGCTTAGCCAGGCTGAAGCAGAGTTCAGAGGGCTCCCTGAGACCTGCTCTTCATTCCTCACCACAGTGAGGTACCTCACCCAGTGAGATGCCTCAGCCCTTAGCTCCCCAACCTAGGGACCTTCCCGGGAACTTCCAGCGGCCTTTGGGCCTGAGGGAGCCTGATTTCCTGACATGTGGAGGAATCCCATGACTAGACCTTGTGCTGAAACTCCCGGGTCTGTGGCCAAAGGGAGGAGGCTGCTGGGAGACTGAGAGACACTTGACTAGGGGTACTTACCCTCACTGGGCACAAACACCCAGCCTCCAAACCCACAGGGCTCCCCAGGAAACCCATCAGCCGCAAATATCCCCGAGGGGAGAAAGAGAAGCGCCCCAGTCACTCTTCTCTGGAGCCCGCCACTTGAGTTCAAGGTCACGGGGGCTCTTCTAAAGGCACAGAAAAACCCCAGACGCTTTTTCCCTGAGCTGTGGGAAAGTGACCTTGTCTTTCGACCCACATGTCCTGGGTCAAGTCCAGCTCGGATCCTCCGAGGGGTGTATGATTGTTCTTGGGTGAGGAAGTCCCAGGGCTAGACTTGTGTGAGCTTCTAAGCTATTTCTGCTTCGGGATTCGGTACTGGGCCCCGGGAGTGCTGGAGAGCAGTTGAGCTTGGAGCAGCTCTGGTCCAGTGTGACAGATTCTCGCGGATCTTAAGGCCCCAGTGGCCCTGGGTGACTTCCTCTTTGGATACGCGGGGTGGACCTGGATGCTTGGTAGTCTCTGCTCTGAGAGCAGAGGAGAATGGCCGGTGCGTGCGGCTCCTGGACGGCTCCGTGCTCCATCCCAGCTGGGATCCAGTGTCTCCAGCTAGGGGTGGAGTAGGGCTGTTGAACTAGGAAGGACCCCTTACTCCCTTCGCTAGCGGAAAGTGCAAAACGCCTGTGGTTCCAGACCAGGGAAGTCCTACCCGCTAGCTAGCTCGTAGGAGGCGGGTCGAGCTGGGGAGAGGAGTGCGAGGCCCTAAGATTGAGGGAATGCTGGGCAAGGCTCCGGAGATGCCCGCGGGACTAGAAGCAGCTCACACCCTTGGCTGTTTGCGTCTGGAGTCTTGAGAGCGAGCAAGCGATTGCGAGCCGCCTGCGTCTGCTCTGCTTCGGTGCAGACAAATCACGAACGGGTTCAAAGCCGGAGACCGTCCCGCGTTGGACGGCGCGCGGGTGCCAGCGGCCGCCGGCATCGTGGGTCGCAGGGCGCCCCCAGGCTGGGGAGGGGGGGGGGGCGGGCGGGCGGGCGGTGACGGGGATCGGCGGGTCTCAAAGCCGGGGTACTCGATCTCTCAGAGCCAGGTGCCGCTTGTCGCCCACAGGAAGGAGCGGACTCCGAACCCGGGCCTGTGTGCTCCCGTCCAGGCGGCTCCTTCTTCCGCAGAGGTCGCGCTGGGAGGCGCAGGAACCCGGGCGATGCTTAGCAGAGACCCGAGACCTCTGCGTGGCTGTGTGCGAAGGACCCGGGACGGTCCACTCCGCTGGGGGAAGAGACCCAGCGAGCGGAGACAAAGGACAGGGAGAGCGGGGGGGGGGGGGCGGAGAGGTCAGCGTGAATGGACAGCGAAGGGGACAAACTAGCCAGAGGGACGGAGGTTGTGGACAGAGGAGGAAGGCCGACTCCACCGTTCACTCCACGAAGCGCCTGATTCCGTCGCGGCCCCGCTTAGCTCCAGGCCGGCGGGGTGGCATGGGCTGTGACTTAAAGGCACGGAGAGAGAGATGCCAACAATCCAACACTAGCCACGGGGCAGCGAGTTGGGCTACAAGTGTGCCCTCGGAGCAGACATCCGGTAACTCGCAAAGTATCCCCCAGACAACAGCCACTGAGTCGGACTTGGCCCTGGAGCCAAGGGCATCTAGAAAGCCTCAGAGGCCCGGCCACGGGGCAGGAGGGGGAGACCTCGGTTCAGCCAGAAGAAAACGAGAGATGTGGGGTGTCAATCACCCATACGAGGAGCGTGGGGGTGGTGAACAGTTTGGGCGCTGTGGAGCCCTGCACGAGGAGTTAGGGGTCCAAGGTGCGTCTGCAGGGCTCGGGATGGGAGAAGATAGCCCTGTGCCCCCCCTCCCCCCACCAACGAGAGGGCGAGAGTCGGGGCCTGGAGCCCAGCGGTGGTTGCAGGGACTCATCGTGGCCAGCAGAGGGCGGGATGAGCTCGGTCCGCCCGACAACCCCGCGCGGAGTTCGGCGCCTCTCCGCTCCGCGAGCCCCGGCTTTAGCAGCGCCGCTTCTCCCGGCGCCCGCCGCCCAGATGCGGGCAGAAGGAGGTCCAGGTGCGGGCCCAGTCCAACTTCTGGGCCCAAGGCCTAGGGTTTCCCAGATAGAATCCAGGCAGGGAACCAAGTCTTGGCGTGTGAGGGAAACTCTACAGGCATTTATTCATCCCCCAGATACAGACACACAAAGGCGCTGAGAAATACACTGAACAAAACCTCTGGGTGATGCAGAATGATTCGGACCCTCGGGATTAAACATAGAAACGCAATGGTAACACCGAGAAACACGTACACACGAAAATCTTCCAGACAAAAAAAAAAAAAGAAAGAAAGAAAGAAAAAAAGAAAATCTTCCAGATACACATTACAGGGGCCGAGACGTACACAAAGGCGTCACATCCTCTCGGTGACACACTTAGATACACACACACACACACACACACAAAAGACATACAAAACACCAAAGACACAGAGGCAGGATGTGCAGATTTGCACACGCACGCACGGATGCTAGGGAATCAGAATACGGATTCGCACTCTCGAACCCCGTTAAGTCACAAGGACGCACACACACGTACGAGATGTGTGTGCGCAAACACACGGGCGCACAATAGCCCCAGAGGCGGGAGCGCCGACACGCACAGACACACACGGATACCCACCGAAACACACGCAGGTAGTGGGGTGGGGCGGTAGACTCTAATCCTCCACAAAGCCGGGCCCCTCCGCGGGGCCCCGCGGCACAGGGGGCCACTTCTGACCAAGCCTCCCGCAGGCTCCAAATCCGATCCGCCCTCCCGCCTCCAGCGAGGTCAGGGGACCCGCCCCCCCATGCCCTCCGCCCCCGCCCGGCTCCGCGCCGCTGCTCCGCTCCCGGAGGGGCCGGGGACCGTGCGACAGCGGCTGGGGGCAGAGGGGGACAGCCCGAGGCTGCCCTGGGGGCCGCACCCGCCCTCCCCTATGCTCCTGGACGGACCGCGCAGTGGTGGTGCCTGCCGCAGCTCCCACGCTGGTCTCCCGGCACCCCGTGCTGGAGCCAGGCCCTACGGGTTCAGGACTCTCCAGCTCCGTTCCCAAGGCTTTTTTACACCGCGGGTATCGAGGCCCGCCCGCTTTGCCAAAGCACTGTCCCCCGACCCTTGACCAGATCCCTGGGCCTCCGTCAAAGGGCAACCAACCCTGGAGACTTCCTTCGAGAAGTCGAACCCACGCCGTCCCGGGCCTTCACCCCCAGATCTTGGGGCCACCACTTCTTACCGTCGCCCCACACTCCAAACCCTGGGAGGCCTAGCTTTAGTCCGCTGTCCCCGCCCCTGCGCAAGACCCCTTATCCAACCCTTAAGGTCCCCTAAACCCTCCTGGTCTGAACCCTAGCCGGATCTTCCTTGCCCACTCAATGTCCCCAGTTCTCGACCTGGGGCCCCCTTCAACTGACCCCTGCGCCCAATCTCTGCCAGGCCTCAAGCTTTCCCAGACCCTTCTTCCCGGGCCAGGGCTCCCTTTGGTGAGTCTGGGACCAGCAGTCTCCTCTCCCTTTTGCCCGCCTCGATCTCTCCATCCCCGAGAGCCTGCCCTCTCTGCGGACGGAGCTGCCCCGGGGTAGGCGCCGCCGCCCGGGGAACGCCAACTCAGACCCTCGCGACCTACCTCGGCTGACAGTCGGGGTCCCCCGGCGGCCGCTCCCGACTGGCGCCGTCCCCGGGCCGAGCTGCTGCGCTCCCCGCGGTCCGCGCAGTCTGGCCTCGCTCGGGGCCACTCCTCTTAGCACTGGAGCTTTACAAAATATTAATAATAAAAAAAGGCAAGAAAGAAAAAAAGAAAGCCTCATTCCCCAACTCCCAAATCAATTTTTCAAAGGGGTGGGGCAAAGGATTTGTTTCGAAGGCGACCCAAACTTCTGCAAGGGACCAGCGGGATGGATGGCAGGGATCAAGGAGTCTGGGCCCACGCTGCAGGCCAGGCACAAGGCGGGGTGCAGGTCGGGGGCTCGGGGAACCCTCCCGCGGGGTGTGGGGGGGCGGCGACGGCACTATTTGACGTGGAGCCGCCGGCTCATCCCGGCGCATGGATACGAGGCGCACCAATGAGTTCAAATGTCAGGAAGTTTGAGGAGGGGTGAGGCGGCTCCCGGCCGGAGTATCCCTCCGCCGCCAGCCCCAGCTCTAAACCGAGCGGCTCCTCGGGCGCACCATGGCACTGGAGTAGTGCGGGGAGCGCACCGGGAGCCCCACGGCCCGCTGCGCCCCGCCCGGGACCCCGCTGCGCAGCCCGGGGGGGCCCCCTCCCCAGCTCGCGGGGCCGCCCCTGCGCCCCCCGCCCCCTCCCCCGCCCGTCGCCGCCGCGGCCGCCGCCGACTCCTCCCGGCGGCTCGATCAGCCGCGGCTGCAGCAGCCCGGGCTCCGGGGCTGACCGGCAGGTGACAGGGGAACAAGCGCGCGTGGCGGCGAGTGCCCCGGAGAGAGCGCGGCGCGGGCTGCAGCCGCCCCGGCCCGCCCGCACGACGCCGGGGCCCGGGGCCAGCACGTCATCGCTCCACGCTCGCCAGGGGCAGCGAGCGGCCTCAGAGGCAACCCCAGCCCCGCGGGGGCCGCATCTTCCCGGCATCAGGGCCGTGGCGGCGGCGGCGGCAGCGGCGGGCGGACGGGCGGTCGGACGGGTGATCAGCCCGGCCAGTGGGGTCCGCAGCGCGCTCCGCGTCCCATGGATATAGCAACAGGTCCCGAGTCGCTGGAGAGGTGCTTCCCTCGCGGGCAGACGGACTGCGCCAAGATGTTGGACGGCATCAAGATGGAGGAGCACGCCCTGCGCCCCGGGCCCGCCACCCTGGGGGTGTTGCTAGGTGAGTGTTGGGGCTGAAATAGCTGAGTGGTCACTAGCAGGGGACATGGGGCAATCGACACAGTGAGGGCCGACTGATAAAGTGAATGGGCTTGCAGGACTTGGGGAAAGGGGACAAGGTCAGGACTCCTGGAATCATCACCAAAGGGTCAACAAGCACACCTCGACAGGCTCCCCGAGGGGACAAAGTGTAGGGCCATCACCTAGGCAGAGAGAGGACAGACATCCTAAGCCGCCTTTCATGCCTCCCTCGCCGGGCCTGGGTTCTAGAGCTGCTAATCTGGGCGGGGCTGGAGTAGGAGGCGGGTGGCAGCGATGATGGAGGACCAGGTAGTCACCTTGGCGAGCTCGGGAGAGGTGCCAGGTCACCTGGGGAAGGGGAGGTTCTAGATGAAAAAAAAAATGTCCCCTGGTTCATCCAAACCACAGATTTTGGGGGGGATGTGGGGACAGAAGACCATGACTGGCATCATGAGGCTTGTCAGCCAGCGAGTGTCCCAGCCTCACCTCGCCTGTCTTGGCCCCAGGCGGGCACCCCCCTGCGCAATGTTGCTTCCCGTTTGTATTAACACCGAGCGCTGAATCTCCGGAGAAGGGGACAGCGCAGCGCAGAGCCAAGGCTCCGGGCCCGCGGCCTCTCCGTTCGGAGCTTACGGGCTGGGGCTGTATAGACACTGGTGCCGTGGCTAGGGGACCGCAGGCAGCGGACAGCGCTCCCCGGCCAGGGTTCCCAAGACCTGGGCTGTGGGCACCGGGCGATCGGGATGCCAGAGCCAGGCCTGGCGGCGCTGACAGCCAGGCTCTCGCCCTGTGCGCTGCAGGCTCTGACTGCCCGCATCCCGCCGTCTGCGAGGGCTGCCAGCGGCCCATCTCCGATCGCTTCCTGATGCGAGTCAACGAGTCGTCCTGGCACGAGGAGTGTTTGCAGTGCGCGGCGTGTCAGCAAGCCCTCACCACCAGCTGCTACTTCCGGGATCGGAAACTGTACTGCAAACAAGACTACCAACAGTAAGCGCCTCTCGCCTCTCGTCCTCCTCTTACCCCGCTGCAACCCGGCACCTCAGCCCGGCCGGCCCCCTGCCGGGAAGGGCCGGAGCCCGCAGGGCCGGTGGAGCTCTGCACTCGTCGGGACCCCGCGGGCAGCTCCATGGGGCCTCTGAGGGCTGTGCTTTTTGGAGCTGGGGTTAGACTATCCCATCCCGGGCCGGCCGGCACTGGATACACTCGGGTGGCCCCTAGGATGCCATCTGTTGTCCCAGAAACCTGTGCTAAGTGACAGAATTGGGGGTACGACCCAAAAGCCCTGGGCCGACTGGTGGATGTGGTGTCTGGGTCCTAGGAAGGGATTCGGCCCCACTGAGGTCTGAAGTAGAGACGAAGAATTGAATTTCCCAAAACAAAGGCAGTGCTTTAGAACAAGCCAAGCCTGACTGCTTCCTCAGCCCAAGGATGTCTGTGTGGGGACTTGGGGTTCCTGGAGCACTATGTGGGTACGGGGTACCCAATTGCCTTAGCAGACCCGGAGAGAGAGAAAAAAAAAAAAACCACCTTCCCACCAGGCTCCCTGGTGTTCTTTTAGTCCCTAGTATAGTGCAATTGGTGTCTGTCTTCCTAAACCGTCCCATGCGGGAATGTAGTTTTTCTTGACTGGAGAAGCACTGTAAACTAGTGGTTCAAGAGCAGCAAGCTGCTGTCTAGGGTTCCCAGTTGGGGTGGCAAACTGACCTGACGGAGGACTGAGTCAGCCCTTCGCCCGCTGACAGCCTGCTTTCTTTTTGCGTATTGGAGAGGGATGCCTGGGCTCTGTTCTGCTATAGCCCAAACCTCAGCCTTACCTGCTAACTCCTGCGTTTACCTGAACTATGGATTTGGATAGCAAGAGGCTAGGGACAGCTCACACAGTAGATTCACCTGCCAGGTTTTGTACCTGGTAGTGCAATGAGGAGTTTCGGCCCAAGGAGGGATGTGGGGATCCCCAGAGCAACTTTTGGGTAATGTCCGGAAAAATATCTTAGATGGGGCTGCGGGGTGGATAAGCTGTCCAGGTATTTGAGGCTCTGAGAGGGCTTTGTGCGCCCAAGTTTCCAGGGAAAAGCTGGGCTATTGGTGTCCAAGGGATGAGTGCAGTCTACCGGCTATGTCCGAGCCCAGGGCCTGGTGGGAAGAGGAGAAACTTGACTGCTTGGTTGGAGCCTGAAAATAGTGGAACCACAGGCCAGAACCCTGGAGAGGCCTGCTTGAAAAGTTGGGGTTGTGTGCTCCCCTAAATATCCCCCCTCCCGCCAAGAGCTGTTTTCTGCGCCTTGTTCTTCCCGCGGAGAGGGGCCTCTGTGGGCAGAAACTGGATGGTTTAGAGGATCCGCTCTCTTGCACAGCCTAGGTCTCTCCCTCTGTATATAGCTCCCCAGATTTTGATTGGGTCAATGCTGTTCCTATGCCCTGAAACTCTACTTCACGGAGAAGACAAGAATGCCAGTCAGTTCGCCCATAGCTGGGTACAGAGCAGCATGAATAAAATGGGGATAGCTAATGGTTGGGGGCTTTGGGGCAGCCCTGGCCTTGCTCTGCATGTCTGACCAGATCTATCTGGGCTCTGGCGGTACCACTTGCTATCCTGCTCTCGGCCACACTGACCTTAGCAACTGGACGCATGGGGCCAAAAGGCCTGGGAAAGTAGAAGTGGGCCCGTAAAGCATTTGCGTGACTAAAAAATGCTTTTTTTTTTCCCCAACATATTAGAAGACTTTGCAAGCTCTTGTACATATTTACTCCTGCATTCATTATGAGACTTCTCTTTAAAAGAAAGCAGGGATGAGTGCCCCCTGGTCCTTCAGGCACTGAGCCACAAAGTCACAATTAGAGCTGGATATTGTCTTAGAAATGAGTGACTAACCCCCTTGCTTTGCAAAACAACTAAACATTTCCAACTGCTTTGTTCTGCTCACATTTGTTTTAAAAAAGAAAGAAAAAATGTCACCTTACAAACACGCCTCTTCCAAGCTGTCAGTGGGGCTGTGTTGGGGATGAATGCGTTCACTGAGTCTGGGTCCTGGGAGGATGAAGCTGGGAAAGGGAGGGAGCGGAGCGGCATTATTCTCGAAGCTCACCCTTCCCTCCTCCTCCTTCATCCCTTCTTTCTTCTAATACTGCCAATTAAATATCTGTACTAGGCGACCTCCCAGTGTGCTGGGGCAGGGTGGTGGGTATCAAGACAATCTTGGGGACAAAAATCCAGGGATCTCCTGGAAGCATTTCTCAAAGAACAGGAGATCAGCCAGGCAGGCAACAGCTTACAGGGAAACAATGTTCTTCACACACACGCACGCACGCGTGTGTGCACACACACACACCAGAAATTTTTATTCACAATTTTTCCAGGAGAATTGCACACACATATTTATTTCATCTGGGAGCAAATGCTTTTCAGACGAGAATTCAGGCAAATGGGCGCGGAAACGTGCCTTCTTGATTTTGTTGAGTCTTTGCCTTAGCCGTATTGGGAAATGAACACCCTCCCTCCCCAACTTCTGTAAAAACCCATCCAGGCTGAGGGGGAGCTGCAGGGCTCCTCCTTGGAAAGAGCTTGCCATTTTCAATACCTTCCTCCTCTCACTCTGTCCTCAACAATCAGGTACCCAGAAGTGCAAAGTTATTTTACGCACAAACGGGGGTGATTTATTAATTGATGTTTAGGTACGTTTAGGAACATTTGATTTAAAAAAAAAAATCCACCCAGCTGTCCACTAGAGAAAAGGAGATGGAAGGCCATGGAATTGGGGCATTTTCCCTTATAACCTGAGAAGTCTACTTTTTCTCCCCATATGTGTTTTGGCGGGGGTAGGTTCCTTTTAATTAAAGGGAAAAAGCCACAGCTCCTTTTTCCTACAGCAAACCCAGTTAGAAACCGGCAGGAAGCATGACTTCCCTGTAAATCGAGATCACTGTTTCACATCCTCTCATTGGAGAGCCTATGAGAAGAGCAAAAATGACAAGCCCCCCCCCCGATTTTTTTTTTCAGTTTTGCCAAATGGTAGAATTATGTAACTCCTTTTCCGATCTTCTGGAAAGGGTTTCTGTCCTGAGGAGGTAGTGAATTCCTGGAGGAGGCTCCGGAAGGGGGGGGGGAGAATAGATGGAAGAGTCCAAAAATCTGTCACAAAATGGAGTCTAAGGGTTTGTTATACAGCTCTCAGGTCTGGGGACACAAGCCTCGTTGCGTGTGTAGTGTGTATGCGGAAGCCTTTGTGTGCAGGGGACACGGGGACTCCGCTGTCACCCGGCAGCTGGGGCTCATGAGGGGCCTGCCCCAGGCTGCCTCCGCTGCTCCAACTAACCTGGCTCCTTTGAGCCTGCGGGGGTGCCTCTGGGCTCGCCTGCCCAGGTAAGATGCCCACCCCCATGGCAGAAAGGGGCATCCAGGCTTTGATTGACTTTTACAACAAGCCTTCTGAGCCCTGAGGTGTTTTTTTTTTTTTTTTTAAACATTTCCCCCAGCTGGCTGCGGCTGTAGTGGCCCAGCCAGACTCTTCCCAGCACATTCCTTTCCTTGGAAGTGTTTACCCGGGAAAGGCCTTCTTGCCGGGCTGGGAGACTCACCTCACCCTGAGCTAGGGCAGCGTGTGAGGGCACAGCCACAGGGGCAGGGGGGCAAAATCCACGCTCCAGACTTTTCTTACTGCGGCGTTTCCCCAGATTGGGAGGTCTTCCATTGGCTCTACTTGGGTGCCACTTGCCAGCTGCAACCCCCTCCCAGTGGGAACCCCAGCCTCCATCCCCTCCCATAGGATAAATCCAGAGCTATTGGCACTCCTACTCACAGCCTAGGGTAGAGGGTCTGGCCAGGAAACCAAGTCTGCTTGGAAAGAGAAGCAAAGACTACCTTACAGAAAGGCCTTGGGGGGGGGGAGGGTGCTCTCTGTGAGGAGTGGGGAGGTAAGGTTAAAGGACTCCTTTGCCAGCCCAGGTCCAGGGACATGTGGCCTCTTGGAGGGCGCCTGTGCATTTAACCCCAGCGCCTTCACTGGACAGGAGGTGAGGGAAAGTCTTCTTGCTGTTGCAGGCATCTGCTGCTGAAGGGAGGCATTATTCGTCATGACTCCTGGCTCACCCTTATTCCCCAGGCTCTGGACTGCGATGGCCTTGCTTGTTTGCCGGGTTTTTCTCAAGTAGGGGAAGCGGCTGTGAGGATGTAGTCTGTGGTGTGTGATTAGCGATTCTAGGCTCCCTTCTGCCCTAGTGCCAGGCTTAGAGACACACAGCCCTGGCACCCACCTGATCCTCTGTTATACAGTGGGGACCTGCCCACCTGGTGAAAGCATTCTTGTGGACTCTAGCTAGATTAGGTACCCAAAGGACTGGGCTCCTTGCCTGGCATGTTGTTACACTTTGGAAATCATCACTATCATTTTGCCTTGCCTCCAAAGACACTCTTCAGACTGCAGACAGTCTCCATGTCCAGGTCAGGCTAGCAAGGTTGAGGGGCATCCCCAGGGAAACCATTCCCTGTGCCTGAGAGGACCAGGTGAAAAGTCCTGCCTCCCTCTGCCGTGGAAAGAGTTTTAGCCTCTGCGTCACCATTCGCCTCCCAGCCACAGTGCTCTGAAGAGTGCCTGCCCATCCCTGAGCCACATGGTGACTCTACTGGGTGTGATGACATCACCGTCCTTGAGGACTCTGCAAGGGGCACCTGGCGGGGCTTCAGTAAGTCATTCCGAAGGCATCGTTATCCTGTCCTGAACTTCGAGTGCTGTAGAAACTTCTGGTTGTTGGGATGGGCACAGATGTCATCCGTGCCCTGCATTTGCAGGAAGGGCAGAGCAGGGCGGGTCTGGTGTGTACCCCTGTTCCTTGTGGGCCAGAGCAGCAGTAGTTCCACTGGGGGGGGGGGCGGTAATCAGCACCCCTAGAGTCGGTCCATGGCTGGGAAACTACTCTGTATGTAGTGCAATTTCCTATTTAAAGACCTGTTCTGGCTTATTGTTTTTGTGATTCAAACGGCAGTGAAGAAAAGCTCAATGGGGGAGTGACCCAATGGATGTGATTTCTAAGAAGGAAGACTCACTTCAAGGTGGTGGGAATGTCCGGGAGGTTGGTTGGACTCTGCAGCCCGAGCTCTGTGGTTTTGTGAGGTTTCCACCCTTGATGGGCTGGCATGATTTTCAGTGAGCCACTTTGGTCCTATTGTTACACTTTTTTAAAAAAGGAAAAGAAAAGAAACAGAAGACAGGAGGGCAGGAAATCTAGTCCAAACTTGGGCATCACTTTGCCTGAAGGATAGAGGGTGCTCCCAGCAGCAAGAGTGATAACTTCCAATTTGTTGGACATAACAGGGAGGCCTCCCCACTTGAGAATGGAGACAGGGAGGATGGTGCCCCTATCCCTGGATCAGTGTCAGCTCTAAGGTCAGTCCCAGATGCTGAGGACTCCATGCCCTGGACGCTCTGGCTAACCCAGCTGGAAATTCCTCCGCCGCTGTTCTCCAACCCTCACATTCTATGTTGATGGCTGCAAAGAGCAAAACCCCAAATTTACGTGTGTGTGTGTGTGTGTGTGTGTGTGTGTGTGTGTGTGTATTACCATCAAAGTCAGAATTGGGGAGGTGATGGTAGTAAGGGGGGAGCTGAAAGCCATGTTTGAAAAAGTTGATTCAGGAAGGCAGAGGAAGCGAAGTGGCAGACGTTTGCCATTTCATCGACTGGCTGGTGTTCTCCATTCATGTCATAAATGTCTCCTGTCATTTGATGCCAAAAGCAACATGATTCGGTTCCCCGGTGGCCTATAGAGTTTTTCTCTTCTTCTTTCTTTTTCTTTTTCTTTTTTTCTTTTTTCTTTTGCAGTAAATGTTTATTTGTTAATAATAGACTTTAAACAGCCCAGCTTTGACCTCGAGTCTCCTGAAGCATCCATCTTCTCCCAGAAAAAAAAATGTTTCAAAGTTTGTGTAATTTGGGGGGAAGGTGTAAGTGACAGGCAGTGAAGGGCCTGTGTTTGCTCTAACTACTGCTGTGGCGTGGAGTGGTGGGGCATAAGGGGCCACTGTGCTCCAAGTGGCAACTTTCTTGGGTTTCAGGCCGGCCTGACAGCACTTCCTCAATGGCTTTTACCTTTTGCTTGGTCTGATCAGTACAAATAAATTTCCACGTGAGCCCTTCCTTTGTTATTCCCTGGGTAATATCGTATCCATCTCAGCTGTATGACTGACTGGCAGCCCCTGAGTCTGCCTTCCTGACCCTGGGGCCCTGGAGGGGGTGGAAGGGGGGCTCAGGTTGTGCGGGTACATGGAAGGAGCGGGTCTCAGGGAGCTGGCCCAGTACTGGCCAGAGGCTCCAGTACTACATGATAGCAATGCACCTGGTTGGCCCAGAGCTTGGGAGAAGTGTGGCATAAGAAGGAAAAAAAAGAAAAAGAAAAAAAAAAAAGATCTTTCTTCTTGGAGTCTCCTTCTAAAAGAAATAAAGTGTTTACTTCTGGCTGGCCAGAGCTATGAGAGGCTCTCCCCACCCCCAACTCTAGGGAGATTTCTAGCGGGGGAGGGAGGGTTCTAAGGGCAGCTCAGAATAATGGAAGTGCCCACCAGGGCAGCCAGGGGTATGTTACTTTTATAAAGGAAGATGCTGGGTAGAGACGAGCATGCTGGGGCCACAGGTCCTGTCAGCGCCCCCACCCCACCCCACAATAGCTTTGTGGGTACTTCAGCAGTGATGACGGCAAAGGAGGAGCAGCACTGAGCTAGGACAAGCTGGGTGTGACTGAGCCTCCCATTTGCTAAAGGGACTTGGTAATTCTTGTCATGTGATGACATCGCCTGGATTTCTACAGTCACTAGGCTGTCGGGTGTGGGCCCTAGCCTAGGCCTGGGCAGGGATCAGAAGACTGAGGTACTGTGAGGGAGACTTTCAAGTGTAGATGCTTTGGGTAGAGATCATTGTCTCAAAGAGCACAGCAGCCTTGGCATGGAGACTCTCACCACTGTCTCCTCCTAATGACATGGGCCACGGGGTCTCTAGGGAAGGATTGATAGCTCTACCTAATCCTCAGTTTCCTCATCTGTAGAATGGGGTGACAGTCCTGAGCTCACAGGGGATCGGAGCTATCCCCTGAGGATAAAGCGAAAGGGACCCAAAGGTGGCAGCCTACCATCGGGCACTCTGTTGTGTTCTCTTCCTTCCTAACGGGAAGTGAGCTGGAGGCAACCCTATCTGGCAAGAATGCATTGTTTGCCCTGCGTGGGAGGCCCAGAGAGTGTAACCTCTTAGACATACCTCCAAAGGGGCCTTGCCTGCCCTTAGATTCCTCTCCTCAGGTCTGGGACCCTTTTTTTTTTTTTTAATCCCTTCAGAAGGAGATGGGCAGATTCTCCAGCCAAACGGGGCAGCCTGTGGATGGCTGTTTCCTCCAGCAGACTCTTGGGTATGATCACCACATGTAACGTGCAAGGAGCAGAGAGCCTGGCTGACCCCCAGGGCCATAGCAGCAGGGGCGTCCAGAAGCAGCGTCTTGTGGAGTAGCTGTGTGGGTGAGGTGAGGAGACTGAAGCGGAGGAGCTCAAATGCCTTCTCCCAGGAGAAGCTCACTTCCCACTCTCTCAAGATCCTCTTGTCTTCCTTCACCATTTCCTGAAGGCCCAGATGCTGGGTCTGGACACTGCGTTGTGCCTCTCTCCCCGCAGCGCCAGCCTGGAAGGGTCAGGACCACAGAAGAGGAGGGGTCGGGTGTTGTGGGCGAGGGCTTCACAGTCCTCCATATATAAAAGGTTAACCCCCCCCCCACCAGAGGAGGGAAAGGTTAGAGTACCCCTTCCCCTGGGGAGAGCCTCTTCTCCACCTGGCCGCACAGGGGCAGCTCACAGCAGTCGGGGCCCCTGCGCCCTGCGCCCTGCTTCAGGTGGGATGCCCGCTGGGTGCTAGTCTGCTTTCCTGGGAGTATGGCACGGGCTTCTTCCTCCAGGACTCCCCGACTCCTTGGCGGGCGGAGCCGGGGGAGCTGCGGTTGATGAATTTCGGTGTCACCAGGGGTTTAGCCGGGATTTGGGAACGGGGCGCTCTAATACGCGCACACGGTCCTGCCCTTTCTAAGCGCAGCCCTTTCACCCAGAGCTGATTTATGAAGGAATCCGATCCGGGACGGGCTGCGCTGGAGCCTGGAGCCCCGGGTCCCGTCGGCCAGCAGCCCTCGGGTCTCCTTCCTTCGTGGTTCAGAGATCCTTGGAGGTTTCCCTCGGCTGCAGGCAGGACGCCCTGCTGCATGGGGCGTCTGTCTGGTAACCCAGAAGAAGCCGCGGAAGGGTCCCGCCGGAGGGAGCGGGCTGCAGGCTGGAATCGGCTTTTCCATTCCGGGTGGCGGCTCGCGCCAAGCCCTTGCCCCTCCCCGTCCTTCCAGCCGACCCTCTTGGGCAGGCCAGAGGGCAGCTACGTGGAAGGTTTGTTGATCTAGGGAACAGAAAATTGAGAGCAGCCAAGATCTTTTTTCCCGCCTGAGAAATGAGCAAACTTTCTGGACTCCGGGAGGCTATGAGGGGCCTGAAGTCGAGTTCCCAGCACGGCTGCGCAGTCCAACGGTGGGGGGGGGGCGCTCCTCTTGCGCCCCAGCCCCAGCCCCAGGAATTGTTTTTCTATGTTTTTTTTTTTTTTCTTCCAGATTTGGTTTGCAGGGGGGAAATGTGGTTGTATCAATCCACAAATATTTACTCTTAACAGACTTGTATCTGTGGAGATTTCGAACAAAGACAGTTTAGGGGGATTACAAAAACCCTAAACCCCGTTTTTCTCCCGGACTTAGTGCTTTAAATGCCAATTACAGGCGAGCCATATCCTACAGCAACCGGGAAGGCCACAGGGCCCGGGAGGGAATGGAAGGGGGAGTGCAACCATCAAATGTAACTTTTCATTATGGAAAGGATTTTACTGGTTTTTATCTTCTAATAAGATTATGTCACAAACACAAGTACCTAGGATGGTGCTGAGTGACAGGGCTCTGTCGTTTAATCAGAAGCCGCACCGCTCAAACCGTGGGGCCCTTTGTCCCACGGAGTGACCTACGGAAACTTGCCGTCCTAATCCCCTTATTCATGTCAAACAGAGAAAAGAAGCTAAGCACCTTACAACCGTGTCCCCTCCACCCCTTCCGAGGGCAACCGGAGGAGGGGGGTTTGGAGGGCCTCAGAGTCCCCCCCAACCAGCCTTTCGTTTAGGAGTGGTTTGGGCCTCTGGAGCCCGCCAAGCGTGGCACCAGAGATGAGGGGCACTTTGCAGGAGGCTGTCTATGGGTAGCATCTGAGAAGTGGGGACATAGCTTCCACCATCAGGGTACTTTGGAGGTGAGCCACTTCTTAGCCTTCACTGATGAACCCCAACAGCCCTTTCTGTCCTTTCTTCCCTGGTAAGTGGTGCTGGGGCCACACATCCACCGCCTGGTCAAAGCCAGATTGAGAGAGAGAGAAAGAGAGACAGGGAGAAGGAATGGAGATGTGAGGCTAGGGCAGATTTCGTTGGATCTCAGGGACTGATGCCTGCAGTCCTCACCCTGCCGTGGGTCTCTGAGACTGGTTATTCCCAGCTGCTGGCTAGGCCCCTTTCTTCAGAGGCCAAATTCCTTTGTTCGACCCCCGCAGAAACCTTTTCAACTGGGGCCAGTTGCCTTTATTCTTTCCACTGCTGCTGCCACCTCCTCGCCCCACCGTGTGTAGATCTTCCCCCGAAGAAGACCCAGCCCAGAAGCCAGCCAGCCCTTCCACACTGCCTCTGGGTCGGAGCCCCAGGTGTCTCCTTGGACTAGTAGCATTCCAGCTCTCCTGAGAAGGCACGGAGGCATGGACTTTAGCTACCGGCCTTCCCCTTGGGCACGGTGGGGAGCTATGGAGAAGCGCCCGTGCATGGTTCCGGGATCATGCATCTGCTGGGGAAAAGAAGAAAAAAAAAAGTTAAACCAATAAATACCCAGCAAGCAAAACGTTTGCGTTCCCAGGAGTCTGTTCTGTGACACTCTGGGGATACCAGCCCTTACTCCCAAGATTGCTCCCTGGGGTTTCAGCCCCACGCCCCCTTCTCCCCCCAGAGTCAACATAAGCAGAGGGGAAACCTCCCAGGAATTTGTCTCTCATACCCTCAGCCTCTTTGGTAAGCTCTTTGGCTGGGGACTCCCCGTGGGCACTAGCAGGACTACTGAAGCAGGCATACCTAACTGCACATAGTCTCCTCCAGGCCAGGCTCGGGGCTCAAGGAGGAGCAGGGTGTCACCTCATAAAAGCAACAGGCAAGGGCTGTTTTATGAGACAGAGAAGGGCAGGAAGTGATGCCTCCGTCCCCAGCTGCATTGGAACAGAGAGCTTCCATGGAGGGAGCTGCGTCCCAGGGAAATCAGAGCAGAATGACAGCCCCCCCACTCCCGCACAATAGACAGTGGGATTTGTGGTGAATATGCTTGTGACAGGGGCAAGTAAGAGCCAGACCCCTGGACCAGTGGACCTGGGAACCTAGAGCTCACCTCCTAAGGTCCTTTCCCAGAGCTCTCTGCAAACTCTGGCTCAGCCAAATGTCGGGTCCTGCCTCTGGGTTGGAGAAGTAGGGGTCTCTGGGGAGAGACTCTCTCCCTCAAAACACTTGATACCAACTTTGTTTTTTTGGCAAGAAAAATAAGCCTTGTTTGGAAAGGGGGGGGGTAGCTTCCAGCAAGGAGGAAAGGAACAAACCAGCGGTAGAGCAAACTTTGCGGATTAGGTTTCAGCGCCTGCGCCCCACCCCCAGCTCCATGGTGGTGATTTGTGTGCGAGGGTCTGTGACCCGGCGAGCATCAAACGGCCCGCGGGAACCGGCCGAGTTCAGAGGGACAGTGGGCAGAGGGACAACCTAAGACAACGCAGATGGTTCGTATCAGCCTGCCGGCCGCACCCTGGGCTCAGCAGCAGCGTCTGCCCCCTGGCCCAGGCTCCTCCACCAGGAAGAGACAAGAGGCCTCAGGTCTTGGGGAAGACCACTGTGAGAGCTCTAATGGAGACTCAGAAATTCGGCAGTCAGCATTAGCCATTCCTCTACCAAGCCATCCTAGTCCTGTTTGGCTCAGGAAGGAACCCGGGTTAGATGCTTGCCTAGGGTGGCTTTGGAGCAAGGGCCAACCAAAATGGGAGACCCTCTGGCCTCTTCCCAGAAGCCAGTTTACCCCATCCCTGCCTGCCAGGCAGCTGCGGTCATCCTGGTGCAGTGACCCTCTGTAGAGTGGGTCGTATCCATCCACCCAGGGAGCTGCCTTGTTCTGGGGGGGGGGGCAGGGTTGAGAAACCCCCACCTCCCTTCCTCAGACATACATTCATTCATTTTTCACTGTGATTGGATAGCCTGCCCTCTCTGTCCACTTGGGCCCAAGTGCCTGACCTGGGCTGAGGTTCTAAAAGCTAAAGAGCCTCCCTCATACTGTGACCACAGCCTCACATAGGCTCTTTCCTCCACCAGCTGTTGGCTTCTGAGCTTATGGTCCTTCTCGTCCCAGAGCCGTAGTCTGGCTCTCCACCTCATCAAACCCAGGCTCCAAGACCCTGCTGACAGTAAGCTTGTGGTCTGGCCATAGTCACAGGACCTTTGAACTGCTGCAGAATGTCCCAATTGGGAAGCTCTTCAAGGTCCTTGGAACAGTGGGTAAATTGAGGCCAAGTACAGCCAGGGCTTGCCCAGGCTCATTGTGTGATAGCATAGTAGAGGCAGGTCTGCACACACCTGGCTGGGGTCAACATGGCCAAATCCACAGTCCTTTCCCAAACATTGTCTCAGACTTTGGCATGAATGCTGGGCTAAGGTCTCAGGATCCTGGCTGTTAAGAGGGCGCTGGTGACAGGTGGCCTGGATGATGGAATGATTTTGAGTTTTCTGGGCCATGAAGGTTTGGGAATTTCATCATCTACAATTGGGACATTGAGGGGCAAGAGCCAGGTAAGTGAGCAACTCGCATCATCCCACAATACTCTTGTGTGACCCCCAGACACCCTGGACTTGGCCCTTCCTCTGCACAATGGGTCATGGAGAGGACAGCAGCCTGACCAGGGCTACTAGGGCTAGTAGGGTGCCGGGACCTTGCCAGACTCCATTTCCCAGTGTCCCTACCTCAGGGGAGCAGCCGGCTGGGTCATCTATGCATGGAAGATACATCTGTCCTCCACATGTTGGAAGCTGAGCTGAGGACATGTGGTTTGGGACGTGTTATCTTAATCATATTTATGAAAAAAAAAGGAGTTTGATATTGTTACAATTGGGAAGAGATCTCCAAATCTACGTGACGACACATCGGGAGGGGCCATCAGCAACAGCCAGGTTTCAGCTGGGCTCAGGACGTTCTTTGGGCGGTTGTAGTGAGATGGGCCCTCTATGCTGTGAAGCCAGGGACATTCGCCGGCTTCATTTTCCGGAGCAGAGATCTGAAGCGGCATTAATTACCCCGCCTTGACTGATACTTGGGCTGTCAGAGTATGGTTCTAATCCTTATTAACATTCTCTAAAGTCAGGCATGAAATATGACTTTTGCACCACACTCTTCAGCATGTGTTTTTCTTTTCCAGGGTATTTTTCAGCCTATCTTGGAGCCTCCCTGTTGTTCATTATCAACATCATCATTATTATTTTTTTTTTGCCATAGGTCTAAAGTTGCCAGCCCCAGAGCCAGCCCTGCACAGAGCCCAGCCAGGGAGGGAGCCCACGCATGACACATCTCAGTGAACAATGCAAATTGCTTCTGATTATTGAGCTTTGAATATTTTCCCCCATCATGTTTTTATTAAGAATGCCAGCCTACTTATGCTTGATAGTGTCTTCAATTAGGTTAAAAAAAAAAACGCAGGGGGTTCCCCTTTCCATAGCAGTATGTAAAGAAAATAGTTGTTATGACCGCAAAATTACCATGTAAACCTGCATCGAGTAAAGCCTTTCTGCTTTGACAAGCCCAGCAGGCCGGGCGCTTTTTTTCTATGCGTTCCAGCTGCTAGGGAAACAGTACTGAGAGGAAGCCCGCAGCAGCCTGTGATCTGCAGGGTATGTGGGGTTCTCTCAGTAGCTGACACTTCCCAAGTCTGTGAGCTACAGAAGGGTGCCCAGCTGCTCGGGGCTTCTGATGGGCAGGCCTGTCCCAGAGAGCTCGCAGCAGTGGTAGCGGCAGTAATCATAGTCCATGCTTGCTTAGAGCTGCTGACCTCTGAGGCACAAGTCCCTGCACTGTGAGTTCTCCAGTGACGCAAGGACATAGATGCTACTGATATTTTCATTTTCAGATAAGGCGCAGAGAAGCT
The DNA here is from genome assembly GCA_036346955.1 of Dipus sagitta. Taxonomy (NCBI): domain Eukaryota; kingdom Metazoa; phylum Chordata; class Mammalia; order Rodentia; family Dipodidae; genus Dipus; species Dipus sagitta. The sequence continues at coordinate 140,094,340 of CM070770.1, forward strand.
GAGAAACTTGCCCAAGGGCACATCGCTGGTAGTGTGGAGCCCCAGGCATTGTGTCAGAGGAAAACTTTTCAGTGATCCTCTGGGAGGGCAGGTTCTGGCTGCGTTGGGTGCCCTAGTAGCAGCTTGGCATGGGAGCTCCATGTATGTCTGAATGAATGGCTCCCGATGAAAGCTCCTTCTACACTGCTGGGGTATGGCTTTGATGGGGATTATTTCCCTGAGTCTTCATACTGCCCTGGGGGCAGGTGTTATTAACGTCGCTTCCCCATTCACTAACATTGACACTTGACCTGAGAAGCGTAGTGATTTCTCCAAGTTCACAAAGCCTTGCCATTGCTAAGTGATAACATCATATCTAGGCATCTAAGCCCCTTGGCACCCCAGATCTGAGCAAGTGTTCCTAAAAGCAATAATGCTTACCAAGGTTTTTAATTTTTATTTATTTATTAAAGAAAGAGAGTTGGGGGGGAGAGAATGGTTATAGCAGAGCCTGTCACTGCAAACAGAATACATAAGCATGCACCACTTCATGTATGTATCTTTACATGGGTACTGGGGAATCGAATTGGGACTGGCAGGCTTTGCAAGCAAGCGTGCTTAACCACTGAGCCTTCTCTTCAACCCTTTCAGGTAACAGAACCAGGGCTTAGAAAGGTGAAGCCACACATTCGGGGTCACGCAGCAATGAGGGCTGTATGGAATAGAGCCAGCATCTAGGACCCCCCTGTCACCACTGCTCAGCCTGAGGGCACTTGGGTTGGGGAACCTCTGGGCCTGCTCTTCCTCTGGGTCTTACTAAGGCTAGCCCACCATCCTAGCAGTAGGCAGGGAATACTGTGGCATTAGGAAGGGATGCCTTTGATTTGCCTTGTTTCACTGAGTGCCCTACCTGCCCTAGCCCCATATTATACTTGAGAAACAAAATCCTAGAGAACTTAAGTGACTTGTTCCAGGTCACACAGGTAGTGAGTAGCTGATGGGAACCTTGGTGTCCTAGGTTTGAGGTGGGGCTCCTCAGAGAGCGCGAGCCATCACCTTCCCTTCCAGCATCAAGGTTGAGCCCATCTCCCTGTGTGCCTGCCAGGTTCTTCGTGAGTGCATAGAGCCCAGGGGTTCAGAGAGGGAAAGTGATTTTCCCAGGATTCCGCAGCAAGCTGTCTGAAGCCAGGGTTCACACTCCTCCTGAAGATAATGGAGGCTCAGAGGGCAAGGGCAGAACTGCTTGCCCCCCTCATAGACAGTGGGGCAGCCAGACCTCCCAGAGCCATCTTTACCCCTGCAGTGCCTTCCTGGCTCCGGACTGCTGCTACAACTTCAGGCAGGCTGCTGTCTGCCCTTTGAAGGGAAGGCCGCCTGAGCATGTCACTTTGAACTGTAAAGGGGCCTGTGGTGAGGCTCAGCCCCCTCCCACGTGCCTCCGCCTGCCCACCCCTCCAGGTCTGGTTCCAGTCGGGCGGGCCTGGAGCCGGAGGGGCCGGCAGGGCAGCTGCCCCCTGTGGGACATCAGCCTGATAAGTGAGCAGCAGCGACAGGCCCCTGGAGGAGGTCAGAGCTGGTCGCCCACTGGTCAAACCAGCCCACATGGCAAGAGTTCAGGCTGATCACAGAGGTGCCATCCTCCTACAGACATGCCCTTGTGGCTACAGAGACACAGCTCAATACGGGTCACACTGACATTTAAATAGCAGCAATTATGATGATGATAATAATTCATAAAAGGAAACATACTACCTTGAGACAAAGACAGTCAGGGACCCAGTGCATGATGGGCCTGGCCAGCATCCTGACAGGAAGTTAGGAGGGGCATTAGGTAAGCCTGGGCCATCTGAGTGGCTATAGCCACAGTGCAGTTGAGGGCCCAAGCCCTCAGCTTCCCAGCTAGGTGCTGGCTAAGCAGGGTCAGGAGAAGGTGAGCCGGCTTGACTCAGGCTACTTGAGGTGCTGAGTGGATGAGGTGATGGAATAGGCAGAGCTAAGCAGAAGTCAAGCTAGCTGTTTTATGCATGCAGGGGTCAGTTTTTTCTTGAGTCCATGCTATGTTATCCATGCTGGCCCCCGTCTTCTGGGCTCAAGCTGTCCTCCTGTCTCAACCTCCTGGATAGCTGGGACTACAAGCATATGACACAGTGCTTGGCTTCTCAGATTCTGCTACCCCCACCGTTGTTTCCTTGAGCAGCCAAAACTTAACTGGATTCTTTTTGTATGATTTTGGGACTGGAGATGGGACCTAGGGCCTCAGGGTTGTTAGGGAAGTGCCATGATCCCCAGCCCCCTAGCCAGAATCTTCAGCCAGGCTTTGGCATCTCTAATTTGAGTTTGAGTTAACTGTGTGGACTTGGGCTAGTTGCTTGACCTTTGTGCGTCTCGGGTCCCTCAAAGTCCATTGAGAAATAGACATCCACCTCAGGACCTTGATGAGATTCAGAGAGAGTAGATACAGACTTCTCCTTACAAGTGAGGCTCTTCAGAATTTTCTCATGGCTGTTCTCACAGTCCTTTGTGATGAACCTCAAAGATGACATGCTTTAGGTATATATATCTGGACTCAACTGGAACAGGGCATAGTAGATGTTCAGTTAATACCCAGAGAAGGCCAGAGATGGCTGAGCCAGGCTCCAGGCATGGACTCTAGGTAACTGTGTGATCCTCAACAGATTCTTCAACCTCTCTGAGCCATGTTCTCTCACTGAAAATGAGAGTAATCAAAGAACACCCTCATTACCACCCTAGGGTGACCAGGAGAATTAAATGGGTTGGTTGTGTAAACAGCTGTATCAGTCAGTGTGAGCTACACAGGCAAGGACCTGTGTGTGTGTGATTGGTACCACAAAAGACATCAAGAATCTGTTGAGACATTATTCCTCCCAGAGTAGCCACTGGCAGCTAATGGTTGCTGGGGGAGACGGAATTTTGTTCTTCAGTGGTGCAGCCACTGGTAAGTTGTCCATACTCCAGTAAGTAACTCCCAACCCGTGCTCATGCAAGCGACCCTAACTTAACTCAGTGGGACACACACACACAAAGACATGAAAGTAGGAAGGGGATTCATTGGAAAGAAGGGGTTTGGTAGGGCAAAGAGGGTCATGGGGGGAAGGTGAATATGATCATAATGCATTACATACATGTATGAAAATATCTTTAAAAATATGCAGATTTACAGACTGTAAAAGGACTCAGATACTCAGGGTGGAGCCTACAAGAGTTGTATCTTAACTGGACCAGCAGTGCCTGTGCATACGAGGGTCTGGTAACCTCTGCCCAGGGTGCCCCAGTCTGGCACGGGGTCCAGGCGTGATGTCATTGTGAAAGTGTACATGAGCCCTGGCAGGCTGGCTGGCCATCCTGGAGCACACGGCCCCAAATCCTGAACCTTTCCTAGCAGCCAGCAGCAGTGGTGGGGCACAAGCAGGCACGAGTCATGTATATATTACATTACAAGATAATCTGTGCCAGGGGCGGGAGATATGGCTCCGTTGGTAAACTGCTTGCCTATTATGGATTGAACTTTGGGTTCAACTCCAAGTACCCCATAAATCCATACATCTGTAATCCCAGCACTCAAGAGGTGGAGGAAGGAGGATTAGAAGTTCCAGAAGTTCAGGGTCATCCTCATCTACAACAAGTTTGAGGCCATGCTGGGCTACATGAAACCATATCTAAAAACCAATAACAATAACAACAGCAAAAAATGAGAAGCAGGGGAGATGGCTCAGGGGAAAAGTGCTTACTTGCCAAGCCTCCTGACCTGGATTCAATTCTCTAGTCTCCCACATAAAGCCCAGGCATTTGTTTGTAGCAGCAAGAGACCCCATTGCACCCACATACATACATGCAACTAAATAAAAAAACTAAAAATAATAAAAAAGAGTGTGACAGGTTACCTGAGCAGGCTCCCACCCATGAGGTGGAAGGCTAGAGCTAGGGGGTCTTGGGGAGTTGTTGCAGGTAGGGGGGACCCCAGAAGCAGGATTATTTGGAGTCGAATCTGGGCTGAGAAAGATGGCCTGAGACAGTGGGTCTGGCTGGAGGGGCTGCTTCAGGGCTTGCTGGGACAGGAGGCTGGAGACTGACTGGGCAGGGCTGGTAGCTGTGCTGTGGGGCTTAGGTTTGATCCTGTGGGCAGGAGGGAGCCATTCCAAGTTATTGGACAGGGGAGTGATGGGAACTGGAGAGGCACTTTATGGAAATGACATTGGCAACATGTACATGGGATTAGAGATCAGAAGAGGTGGCTGCTGCCACCCCAGATGGTGAGGGCAGTGAAGTAAATAGAGGGGACACGTGAACACCAACTTCAGGTGGCCTGTCTAAGGCAGGAGGGCCAAGGGAATGTTACTGAGGCCTGGGGCTGCAGCAGGAGTAGCTGGGACCTGAGGCACTTGTTAGCCATACAGATTTACAGGCTGTGAAAGGGCCCAGATAGGTCAGGGTGGAGCCTATGAGGGTTGCATCCTAACTGGCCCAGCAGCTCCCTGTGAATATGAGGGTCTGGCAACCTCTGCCCAGGGTGCCCCAGTCTGGCACGGGGTCCAGGCGTGATGTCATTGTGAAAGTGTACATGAACCCTGGCAGGCTGGCTGGCCATCCTGGAGCACACAGCCCCAAATCCTGAACCTTTCCTAGCAGACAGCACAAGCAGGCACGAGTCAAGAGGGTGGCTGAGAGAAAATTGCTGAAGCAGGGATTGACTCCCTCTTCCAGAAAGCCCAGGATGTGGGAACCGGGCTAGGAGAGGGCAGAGCAAAAGTACCATCCTGTGGGAAGAAGGAAAGGGAAAAGGCTGCATGCTCTCCCAGCACATCCTCTGGAAGGGCTGCGTGCTCCCAACTGGATTCTCTCTGCACACAGAGTCTATAAAGGGCTTCATTTTGTATTTCCAGAGCCTGTGCACAGAATGGCCACCATGCTTAGGGCTGCATGATCTTATTAAACCTTGAAGTCTATGAGGCTCTTTTCAGAAGCATGGAGACTGAGGGACAGTAGAGGGACTTTATCATACAGCTCAGCCTTTACCCAGCCCAAGATTTCTTGGAAAGCTCCAAGACAGTATTTGAGGAAGGAAGAGAAAGGGAGGAAGGAAACCTCCCGTTGTACCAGACAGAGCCCTGCTCCAAGCAGAACTGGGATGAGAGGAACATGCCTGGCATGAGGAGCATGCAAGGGAACCAGAGTAGAAGCAGTGACTCTGGCAGGGTGAGGTGTGGGGCATCTAGAAAGCTATGTGGAGGAGCCCAGAGCAACAGACTGCCCAGCAAGATGGGAACACCATCACAGGACTGTGCTGGGCCAGTCTCTGAGCCCCACATCACATTGTATACTAGCATTCTAGAAACCTCCCCCCCCTCCCGCCATCAACAATCAACTGGGGCCTGTGTGGGCACTAGAAAGGTATGGGAGCCAGAGGCCAAAGACCCCCACACTGAGATGTATGAGTCCTGGGGGCTCTAGCTAAGGAGCAGACCTGGAGCTTAGTAGGTGCTTGTGTCACCAGACCTGCAGAGGTTCTGGTACCACCTCCTGCAGCAGCCCCTGTTAACGTCTACATGCCAGGCTGTGATCCTTCCTAAACATATGTCTGTAAACTGGACCTTTATGTCTCTAAGCCAGTATCCTCATCTGCGAAATGGGCGCAGGTGGTGGTAGGGCTAACAAGAGGAGCTTTGAGGCAGTGAAGTCAGTTGTCATCACTCAAAGGCAGTTGCTGGGGAGATGATTCACTTGGTAAAATGCTTGCCTCAAAAGCATGAGAACTAAATTCCTGTAATCGCAGTTCTGGGGAGGCAGAGACAGGAGCTCACTGGCCAGCCAGTCTAGTCTAACTAGACTAACTCCAGGTCAGTGAGAGACACTGTCTCAAAAATAAATGATCCCAGAAATAAAATAAAAGGTGGACAGCATTCCTGGGAACGATACCCAAGGTTGTCTCCTGGTCTTCACATGCACACACCCCCACGCACATGCACACACATGCATTGAAGAAGAGGGAGCAACTGTGTCATTGTGGTGGTGATTTTGCTTCTTGTTTTCCGTCTGTTTGCAGTTGGAGATCTGACCAGGGCTTTAGTCATGCTAGGTAAGCACTCCACCCCAGCGCTTTTCTTTTTAAAAAAAAAATCGATTTCTCACCAGTGGTTTATTTATTTGCAAGCAGAGAAAGAGACAGAGAATGTGTGCACCAGGGTCTTCAGCTGCTGCAAACAAGCTCCAAATACAGCACCACCTTGTGCATCTGGTTTTATGTGGGTACTGGGGACTTGAACCCGGGTCGTTAGACTTTGTAGGCAAGCACCTTAACCACTAAGCAATCTCTCTAGCAAGCATGTGTCAGATGCTAGGTGCACCATGTGACACCCACAGAATGCCTCAGGATGGGTGCTGCTGTTGTCCCATTTTATTCGTGAGGAGAACAAGACAGAGCTGGGAGCAAAGACACAGGGGCCAGCAAGTTCTCCACACATGACTGATGCAGGTATGTGCTTCAGAGGCTGGTGGTTCTGACCTTGTGGCTGTTACTTCCCATTTTCAGCCTCAGTTTTTTTCACCTGTAAAATGGGTATTCTAAACCCCCAAGTCAGAACTTAGTGACAGGATTCAATCACTAACAGCCCAGATTTCATTGAGTCAGTTCAAAGGTTGAATACTTCAAAAGCCCTGGTCTCAGGAGACAATTAACTTTTATATTGGGGTAGTGGTTCACTTGAAAACACAAAATAAAATCTTCAGATTAACTGATACCCAAAATGCTGTGTCTTGAATCATGAGCCCCATCAGTTCTTGATATTGTCTAGATCTGCATCTAGAACTACATTGTTAAATCATTTTAGGTATGTGTTAGATGTCTGAAAAGTTTGTTCAAATGTAAACTTCATACCATACTGTTAGTTTGTTTTAATAAAACTATAGATGTATATAAAAAATTAGGATTCTAGCCAAATAACAGCTGCTATGTTGTTGTTATTATTGTTGTCTAAGTCTCACAAGACTGTGGTGAAGGAGGGAGCTCGGGGTCATAAGTAGTTGCTCTGAGGATTCCCAGCTGAAGCCTGTGGCTTGGATGGGGTGTGATTGGGTGGCACTAAGGCTGCCCCTCTTTGGCAAAGGAGAGGAGGAGCCTGGGCTCATGCAATCTGAGCCAGGAACTGACCTTTAGTCTGCCAGCCCTTCAGTGGGGACAGGAGAGGCATCCTATTTGCATGGATACTGGAGACAATGAGTAACAGGAGGGGCAGCCTCCTCCTGTCAAAAGGGTAACCTGATGGCCCCGCATGCCCTTCCTGTCATAACCCTCTCACAGTGACCTTTCTACCAACCTCTCTGCAGGTCTTGCCTGGCTTAGAGGCCAGGATCCCTCTTGGGACTTTGACCTTACTCCTCTCTAGAATTTGCTGAGCTGCTAGTGTGTTCTGGGGCCACAGGCTGACATCCTACCCCAAAAGACCTCCCCAGCCCATGGGGGAGAGAAAGGCATGCCTACGGTCCTTGGAAACAGAACAGGGCTCCTCACCCAGCCTAGAGGAACAGAGGAGGGCTTCCTGGAGGAAGAGCTGTCCAAGCCAAGAGCAGATTATCCAGGGAAAGAGGGGAGGAGACCAGGTAGGGGTTAGCACACACAAGAGTCCAGAGAGAGCTGACCACATTGGGTCTCGGAGGCAGTGTTGAGGAGGTGTCCTTTATTCCAGGGGCCACCATGGCAGGATTCTAAACGAGGGAGGAGGCATGTCAGATTTCAAGTTAGAAAAAGCACTGACTTCTGAGGATTGAAGGGGTGACTGGAGCCAGAGAGGAGGCCTTGGGACTCTCCCTGGGAGAGGAGAGTGAGGGTAGGAAGGGCAGCCAGCATGGGAAAGGGGTTCTGCAAGGTGCTTTGTGGGTGTATGCATCTGAATAGATGTGGCTGCAAGTTCACCTGATGGGGATGTCAGCACATTGCAGATCTGTGGGAGCCCAACCTTGGCCTTGTCCTTTGGGTCAGGGCTCCTACTCAGCACCTAGCACTGAGTCTGGCCCATGGTAGAAACTTAGTGACTATGTGTGGGCAAACACTGTGGGCACCAGGTGTCCATATCTGTGTGCATGCACGAGGGCACACGGATGTGAATGGTAGTGTGCATTATCTCTACAGGAGCATGTGCACATGACCTTTCAGGGGTATATGCTCCAGAGGTTTCTGATCTTGACCTGTCACTTTCCACCTTCAGTCTCAGTCTCTTCATCTGTAAAATGGGTATTCTAAAAGAAAAGCCAAGTCAGCCGGGCGTGGTGGCGCACGCCTTTAATCCCAGCACTCGGGAGGCAGAGGTAGGAGGATTGCTGTGAGTTCGAGGCCACCCTGAGACTCCATAGTGAATTCCAGGTCAGCCTGGGCTAGAGTGAGACCCTACCTCGAAAAACCAAAAAAAAAAAAAAAAAAAAAAAAAAAAAAAAAAAAAAAAGAAAAGCCAAGTCAGATTTTTTGTCAGGAATGTAGTAGCCATAGGAAATTGACTGTGCTTCTGTAAATAACCTCTCACTCCGGCCAGGGAGATGCTCAGTGGGTAGGATGCTTGCTGCACAAACATGAGGACCTGAATTTGGATCCCCAGTGCCCATACACATGCCAGGCATGACAGTCCATGCCTGTAATCCCACCACTAGGGAGGCAGAGACGTGGAATCCCTGGGGTTCACAGGCTATTTAAATCTAGCCAAACTGGTGAGCTCTAGATTCAGCAAGAGACCCTGTCTCGGAGAATAAAGTGAACAGTGATCAAGTAAGACACCTGATACCAAGCTCTGACCTCCAGATGTATATGAACACATATACATGCATACGCAAACAAACGATCTATCATCCATGCTCCTATAAGTAACCCTAATCAAACTTGTTGGCTCACACACACTGTACACACACACACACACACACACACACACACACGTAGAAGGGGAACTACTTAAAGGAGATCAGTCAGAGTAGGAGAGGTTACAAGAGAGGATAATGTGGAGTGAGTATGATCAAAGTATGCTCTCTATATATACGAAAATGTCATAATGAAACCCACTGTACTATATAATTAATGCATGTGCTAATAAAAAGAAAAAAAAATGCCAAGTCAAGATTCCAGCAAACAAAGCAATAGTAGCCACTACAATATTACTGTTGGAGTCTAGAGTCAAGCCAGGAAGCCTTGGGCAAGAGGGCACGCAGCTAGTAGCCTGTCTGGAGCAGCAGCCCGGCCTGGCATAGACACCTCCTGGTCTTGACAGCTGGCACCCAGCCAGAGGCCACCAGTGCAAGCTCTGCTCAGCACTGGCACCACTGTTGCGTGTCTGCTGTCATGGTCCCGGTTTATGGCGGCAGTACCTGCTGGGCCCACTCTGCCTGAGCGGACATAGGCAGGTGGCCCTGTCACGGTCTGCTCCAATGCACACAGCATCTGGAAAGGCAGGCTCTGTGCCTCCGTGGAGACCCTAGGGGCTTATGTTGTGGATGCCAGTGCATACAGTGGGCAGGCAGTGTAGAGGGTGTGTGTGTATGTGTGTGTGAGAGAGAGAGAGGGAAAGATGGGCCTGCATATCACCCTCTGGGCCTGTTTAGGCACAGGTTTAAGGTATCATTGTGGATGAGTGGCTGTCAAGTGCCATTCCCAGGGTGTGTAGACTGGCAATTCCATGGTCTGTGGTCCGCCTGCCTGCCCTGCGGGCATTGTGGGCCTGGGTATCAGCGTGTGGCACCAGCCGTGCTGCGCTCTGTCAGGGAATGGGGGAGACTTGCATCTGTGTCCGTGTGGGCCCTGCAGGGATGACGTGTGGGTACAAGTGGGCATGACAGATGGAGTGGTGATGGTCTCTCGTGGCCCGTGATACCCCTGGCCCAGGCTTCGGGAAGACTTCCTCTCACCTTCTTCCCTGGGCAGGTGGGGTGTGATGATGGATGGCAGGCTTGCAGATGTGGGAACAGTAGGGCAGTCCACCCACCCCTTTCGCTCCTTCTGGGTCTCTTCTCAGGTGCTGCACCCAGGGGTCAGGCTGGGGTGTCAGCTGTGAGAGTGACGGCCTGGCAGAAGCATGAGAAAAGAAAGGGGCAGGGGCAGAGTCTTGGAAGCCAGAGGCTTCTCCAACTCAGATGACACCCCCCCCCCCGCAACCTGGCAGGTGGGCCACGACAGGTGTGCTCCAGTGGGGCGTGCCCCAGCTGGCATGTCGTCACAGGTGTGTGCCCACCATATCCCCCAACAGGTGTGCCCTGACTGACAGGTGTGCCCTGACTGACAGGTGTGCCCCGCCAGGAGTTTCTGTGGGAGGAGCCAGGCTTCTGACAGCTTGCGGTTCTCTGAGGTCTCTGTGTACCCACCCCCCCAGCCCAGGAGGCCAGTGCCCTCCTCTCCACCATGCCTGCCCTGCCTACGGGTCCAGCGCCTTGGGAAAGCTGACCCCGACCCTGGCAGACCCCCCATGTCTTAGCTTTGGGGCTCACAAAGGGAAAGGAGGGAAGAGAAAAAAAATCGCAGAAATTTGTCTTGTCTCTGGCTGACAGCGGAGCGAGTGATTGCCAGGCCCGCTTGGCAGTTTTTAATCATTTTATCTCTGTTCTCGGCTCTCCGGGGAGACAGCCAGTGCTTAGCAGTCTGCTCAGAAAGACCTCGGGGCGCATGGCGCAGCGGCGGCTCGGAGCTCCCATTATTAGCTGTGCTCTTCGGAGCGCGCTGCGATCTCTCCCGGGGGAGCCGGTGAAAAATTAACACGGGCCGGCGGCGCGGGCGCCCGATGTAACTGTAATTACTCCATTGATATTCCTCACACAATAGCGCTGTCATCAGTCATTTACATAAACTTTACTCCGCCAAGACGGGCGGAGGTGCCTAATCCTATTGGTGCTTCCACTGCATGCATTATACATGGCCGTGGGTCCTAGGTGAGCCGCGGCGGGGAGGGGAGGGCGTCATCGGGAAGGAGAGCTGGAGAGGAAGAGGAGGGCGGGAAGAAGGGAGGAGAGCTGGGAAGGAGGCTAGGAAGGAGGGGTGAGGAGGACGAGGGAGAAAGTCATGGAGCGGAGGGGGAGGAGCTGGGTGAGGAAAGCCATCCCCTGAGAAAGGGGGTTCCATAGGGTGGAGCCCAATAGGGCTGGGGTCCTGGCCCAGGTCTGATAAGAGCCCTCCAGGCAGGGAAAGGTCCCTCACAGCTGAGGGCAGCGCTCCCCCACCAGGTGGCTCTGCATAGGTCAGTCCTTGGAGCAGGTGAATCTGACCTGGAGCTCGGGCCATCCCTCACCCTCCTGGGCCATCCCGTCCTTTTCCTTTCTGCAGGCAACCCCAGGCCCCCTTGGGATCCTGGGCTGGGGCTGGCGGGTCTTCAGCTTCTAAGGAGTTAAAACCTTCCTGGAAATTACCCTGTAATGACCTAATTAAAGACTTGGGGGCCACCTACTCTGGGGAGAGAGCTAATAACACCCGCCCAACAATTATAATCCCAGCGGAGCCCCCCTGTTATTGCTGTGGCCTCACCCCCTCCCACTCCCCTCCTCGACCTCCTCCCCTGGCCTGGCCTGTGTAAACCCACCAGGGCTGTGGAAGGGCAGCGGCTGAGCTCCCAGCTGGGGCCAGGAGGACTCCGGATGGGACCGAGGGGAACGGACCCGGGATAGTCAAATTTCCATTGCTGAATATTTAATGAAGCCCCCCGGTTTATTTGGTTGGCCTGTCGATTTTTATTCCTCCGTCAATAGCTCCTCATATGTGGGGCTGTGTGATCTTTAGCAGTGTCTCTCCAGGGACGGCTGCCACTAAATGCAATTATGGATTTTATACCTCAATGTGTTTGATATTTCCACTGATCTAATTTGCAGCCTGGTAGTTTATTGTTTGGCATTTTAATGGCGTTCAAATGCTATGGGAAATTTGATTTCTTTTTATAATTCCTTCTTAACACAGTTAATGTGGCTGGCAGGATGGCCCAGATTTTAGAACCCAATGTATAGAAAGAAGGGGGCTATCTAAAGAAAAGGCACCCTTGTGTGTGTGTGTGTGTATATATATATATACACACACACATACATATACAGAGAGACAGAAATGTGTCCATTGGAGGAGATCTTCCTTTGAGCTCCTAGCTCAGGTGTTGGACAGGTATAAGGAAGCTAGTGGTAGTGGCCAGGGCTGAAGCAGAGGAACCGTGAGTTAGCTCCTTGCTGTTGCTGGCCTAAGGTCTATGGTCTGTAGGTCTTGTCACTGGATCTCAAGAGGTTGTAGCACCAAGGACACTAACCCTCCCACTGCCACCATGGTTTTTTTTTTTTTTTTTCTTTTGGCCTGTATCTGAGAGTAAGAGCTACAACAGCCAACACTTCTGTAGTTTGCCCCTCATCCGTGACAAATCCTGCATGGTACCGCCACTTGTCCACTCCCATGGTCCAGGGTCCTCCGAAGCCCTTCCTATACCTCCTGTCTCTCTCCTGGCTACCCTGGGAAGTATAGATAAAGGGGACCCAGCCAAGGCTGGCCAGTGTCCCAGACCTGGCTTTCTGGAGGTTCAGGCTGGAGTGCGAGCAGAGAGAACAACTCTCTGCTTCTTGGGCCAGTACCTCCGAGGTGAGCCACCTGTTCTCCTGACATGCTAGGCAGCTGACCGGGGTGGTTGCGCCCTTGGTCAGCAGGCTGGGAACACAGAGGATGCTAGTTGAACACTCTCCCAGGGGAGTAACTGGTGGCTGTTGGTGGTGTTCCACACACATCTTCTGGGGGAAAAAGACCAGAGAGGCTCAGGAGGCCTGTCCAGGTAGGAAGCAGGGAGGGATGGCAGGAGACAAGTGTACCTAGTCCCTCAGGGCAAGGTGGGCCACTGGGCTGGGGCCTGATGAGGGAGCTCTAGTGAGCATCCTCAGGCCTCCAAGACCAGTGAAGGCTCCTGGAGCACGGGGAGGGTGCGTTTGGAGCTCTGAGCTTGTGGTGTGAACTCACGCAGCCCTCTGCGTAGCACTGTCTACATCCTGAGCTCTGCACACACTTCACTCCATCTTGGCAAAGTGTGGCCTCCATCACTTCCACAGAGGCAGAGTTTTTCATCTGTCACAGCCAAGTGACAGGATAGGACGTGAATCCAGGTGTGTTTGGCTTCCTGAGCCCCAGGTGCTAATAGTGTGGTCTTCACAGGTCTGGGTATATATGCCTGTGCAGGGAGAGATGAGATCCTTTGCTGGACCTGCACTTTCTCATCTTCCTCCTCTGGTTCTTCAGTGCTCTGGCCAGCGCTTCTACCCTAGAGTCAGGACCACCCCACAGCCCCAGTCCACAGATTCATGCTTTCTGAACCTCATGCCTGCTCCAGGCTAAGGCCTAGGAGAGTGCTCTACACACATTCCCTCAGTGAAGCAGGGGCCTCGGTTATGCCGCTCCTCAGATGAAGAAACTGAGGCAGGGCTGGAGAGATGGCTTAGCAGTTAAAGTGCTTGCCTGTGAAGCCTAAGGACCAGGTTCGATTCCCCAGTACCCACACAAGCCAGATGCACATGGTGGCACATGCATCTAGAATTCATCTGCAGTGGCTGGAGGCCCTGATGTGCCCATTCTCTCTCTCTCTCTCTCAAATAAATAATAAAATATTTTTGTTTTGTTTTGTTTTGGTTTTTCTAGGTAGGGTCTCACTCTAGCTCAGGATGACCTGAAATTCACTATGTAGTCTCAGGGTGGCCTGGAACTCACGGCAATCCTCCTACCTCTGCCTCCCGAGTGCTGGGATTAAAGGCGTGCATCACCATGCCCAGCTTCTAAAATATTTTTATTAAAAAAAGAAGCTGGGCGTGGTGTGCACGCCTTCAATCCCAGCACTTGGGAGGCAGAGGTAGGAGGAGAGTTCCAGGCCACCCTGAGACTACATAGTGAATTCCAGGTCAGCCTGAACTAGAGTGAGACCCTACCTAGAAAAACCAAAACAAAACTATATAAACAAAAAAAGAAAAGAAACTGAGGTACAGAGTGGACACATTCCTGAGGAAGGGTAACTACTGAGACAGTGAGGACAACTGTCCCACACTCCATGGCTTTCTGTGAGGTTCATGGCATCTAATGCCATGAGCAGTGAGGTTCACCTGTGTCCCCAGCAAACTCAGAAGGCTGGACAGGAGTGGTTTGTCCATACTGTCTCCTACCATAGCCAAGTGGGTCCACCTCAAACCCTGCGAAGATTCCTGAACATTGCAGTGTTAGGATAGCTGGATGAGGCACAGACACAGCAGGCCCCAGCCCTGCTCTTTGCCCCCTCATAGTCATCCCTAGGGCCCCTGGCACCCACAGGGGAGGCTACTGTCTGGACACCAGGTGTTTCCTTCCTCTGCTACTGTGGCCCATCGCTAGCACTCAAGTCCTCTCACACCCTCCCCTGGACTCAGCTCGGCCTGCCTTCAGCCAGCCCAGACACACTGTCCTCTCCAGGAACACTGCTCTGTCCTCCATTCCCTGCGCATCCAGACCCAGGTCAACTCCCACACCCCTCCCCAGTTGCCCATCGGAGCTAACCCTGCCTCCTTGCAGGTACCCCCACTATCTCCTTCCCACGCTGGCATTACCCAAGGACAGGCATGCCAGCAGAGCCACTAGGGAGGGAGTGGATGGTCGCTGCAGCTCAGGCCCCTGTCATCCTGGTGGTTGAGACAGGCTAGCCTGTAGCCTGATGCTCATCACGGGGCCCTGCCCAGCCAGTGCAGACAACCGCTTTGTCAGCAAGTGATGGATCTGCAGCCCCCTCCCACCTCGCCCTGGGTCTAGGTGTTAAGTGGCTGCCCCCCCCCCTCCACACCCCCAATCCACAGTGAAATCAGAGCTGAGTAATCTGATGTTCCACTTAGGAAAGAAAAACAGGATTCGCCAGCCTGGAGGAGCCCACCATGTGGACAGAGGCAGCCCCCAACCCCCTGATAAGATCTTCTCAGCTTGTTATCCTGGGTCCCACCCCCTTGTGTGCACAGCTGGGGGGTGGAGCTCTGCAGGTAGCTGACCTGCCCCTGGTTGGTCGGAGTAAGGGGCAGTGTGTGCTTTTGGAAACAGCAGCAGAAAGAGCTGAGGTCTTGCAACTCCGGCCACCTCCCCCCCCTTCCCAGCTTGGAAAGCAAAGCCATGTTTTGACTGAGCCAGCAGAATGGGTGAGTATGGGCTGCAGAGTGTGGCCAGGATCCATGTAACCCTCCTGTCACTTCCAGCTGTGTCCCCTCAAGCAAGTCACACAACCTTCCTTGACCCTCTCCTGCCTCCCGGGCATCTGAGGAGCATCTTCCCTGTTCCTGGGTTGTTGATGAGACTCAGAAAGAGCCCTGTCTGTCCCTGGCAGAGCTGAGCGGCTCAACAAATTAGTGACCATAGCATTCATCGCCTAGGCAGGGGCGCTTTTGGAGTGAAGGGGACATTATCAA
Source organism: Dipus sagitta (assembly GCA_036346955.1). NCBI lineage: Eukaryota > Metazoa > Chordata > Mammalia > Rodentia > Dipodidae > Dipus > Dipus sagitta. The sequence continues at coordinate 140,109,715 of CM070770.1, forward strand.
TGCTGATGCACAGACTACAGGGAGAAACCAGAATAATCTTGGGTGCTGTGGGACTCTTCTACAGTGCAGGATCAAGCTACGCCAGGGAGTGTCATGGACTCCCTTATCTTTGCCTCACGCTTTATGGGTGAAGGGCTCTTGAAGGTGGAAGGGGGGGGGTGGTCTCGAGATGACTTTCGGTGTCTCTATGCAGCACTTACTATGTGCTAAGTGCTGTGTTCTCACCGCATTTTCACAACCCTAGGAGAAGATACCAGTCTTCTGCCCACTTTTACAGAGGAGGAAACTGAGGCTCAGAAAGGTCTAGTGAGTGGCCAGGAAGGGGAAGAACTGAAAGTGGGTCTGGTAGACTCAGCTGCGCACTAACCACTGTACAGTACTGCTCTTCCCTACCCCCGTGCCTGCAAAAGGGCCATCTGGAGGCCAGGTGGGAGTCATCTCACCGTGCCAGGTAACGGAGTCCCATGTGTCCTGCACCTTGCTAGCTTTCTCCCAGGCTGGAGAGCCTTCCCCGTCAGCCCCGCAGCTGTCGGGCTTAAAGAATGAGAGAGGGAGAGAAATCCATAAGCCAGCTCTGAGAGACCTGTTTGCTAGGAGGCTATTGATTGATCCCAGGAAGGCTAGTCCCATATCCCCCAGCACCCTTCAGCTTAACGTTGCAGACGATGTTGGGAGAAGGGAAAGTGAGCTCCTCTGTCCTACGGGCTTCCCTCGGTGGCGGTCACAGCCACCACCACAGCCTTGGGAGGTGAGGGTCATCTTTAGGAATCAGGTATTTGCCAAAACTGATGTTCCTGCTTCCCTTCCAAAGCCCTGGAGGACCTCCTGCATTGGGGGGTGAGGTGAGGATGGGGGTGAGAATGTTTAGAGGGGTCTCCTCACCAATACAGGAGACAAGACAGGAGAGAGAATGCTTTTTCCCTGCAGCCCACCTGGGGGGAGAATCTGGCCCTGCCACTTCCTAGCTATGGCAGCCAGACTAGTGGCTATCCCTTCATGACCTTCCGCTTCCTGTCCTGGGAACCAGGATCCCTTTCCCTCTATGATTGGGAGGTTGGACCGGGCCCGTGCTAACTTAGTCCCTGGCTGGATCCTCCTGAGTCAGGTGCAGTGGAGGTGGATGTGTTTCGCTGGGTTTTCTCTCTAGCAAGACAGGTTCTTTCAGCAGTGATGTGGAGTTCTTCAGAACGTCTGCCAAGTGCTGACAGGGACCGAGAGCCTGGGGCTCTTCCTGTGACCAGTCTTCCCCCAAGAAAGGCTGTCTGCTTCCCTCTTACCTGGCTCAGCAGGAGCAGGCTTCCTGTCTCAGTGCTCTATCCCAGCCTCTCAAGGTGTGTGTTCATCTGGCTGGTCACACCCACCCCACTGGAGGGTCCTGTGAAGACCCTGAGAGCAGGGAGCCCACTTCTCCCAAAGCAGCCAGGTGGACTTCTCAACATCTCCCCTGGGCCTACTGGGAGGACTTAGACATGGACCGCATCACTGGGAAGCACCTAGTCTTATAAGGAAGCAGACAGAGATGCCAGTATCATGAGACCTAGGGTGATCCCTGGTGCTTGTGAGGGATGCTACAGGGCCCAGCAGGACACAGGATCAACCGTAACCCAGTCCTCCCAGGATGCAGGGTTGGCAGAAGAGCAAGACCTCCTCTCTGAGCGTCTTATTCAGTCAACAACCTCTGCTACCATGTAGGACAACTTGGGAGTGAGTAGAAAGCAATTATAGAGACTTGTTAAGTCACAATGGCAACGACAAAGCTGAGGGATGGAAGAACAACCCTCCGGGGTCCTTGAGGACACAGGAGGGAAGGCGGGCTATGGTGTTGCTGAGAGAATGGCTCCAGGGTCGCGGTGGGGGGGCGACTTAGAGCTGGAACTGATCTTTAAGATCCTCAGAGATCCTGTTTCAGAAGTTGAATCAACTCTAGAGTCCAAAGATGCTCTAGAGAGGCTGTCAGCAAGGGAGTGATGACATCCTAATGCCCCTGGGAGGCCAGGTTGGGGGCAGCTAATGGAGGAGGAGAGTTTAGGGAACGAACTCCACTGTTTCCCTGGCCATCTGCTTACTGTGACATGCTCACTCCGTGATGTCCAAGGGCACAGTGATGACAAGACGAATGTCAGTGCTAAAAACGCTGATTCCCCCCTGTCTTCAGTTATCCACCTACCTGTCCATCCATCCATTCTTCCATCCTGACACTTCATCCATCCATACATCCATCTGTCCATCCATTTATTTATTCTCTGTCCACCCTATGTATTTATCCATTTTTCCATTCATCTATCATCCACCTATCTGTCTATGATCTCATCCATCCTCCTATCCACCCTCACATCTCCCCATCCATCCATCCATCCATCCATTCATCCATCGAGCTCTCACACCGTGCAGACCCAGTGTTAGGCAATGAATACATACAACAATAAAACGCACAGGCAGAGCCTGTCTTCATGGGCCCTGCACTCAGGGGAAGGTAGACTAATCAGACGGCTGATGTGGCATACTCCCTGTGGGGCCAGGGACAGTAGACATGTCTGTAAGACAAGCCTCTTTGGCCCCAGGGTTGTTCTTCTGGTGGCTGAGCAGAGTGTGGCTCTTGGAGACAAGGTTCCCTGAAGTAAACGCGTGGCCCAGTCACCCAGCCTTTCTTGTGCTCTCCCTGTAGCCAGCCCTGGCCCTCTGCTAGGACACAGCAGGCACGATTCCCTCCCTGCCAGGCTCTATAGTTGCCAGGGTGAGCTAAACAACCCAGCTCCTAATTTTGAAAAGGCCACAGTCTGACGAAGCCACAGTGTGATGTAGTCATACAGCTCCACAGGTGAGGCTTGGGGATGCTCAAAGTGAGGGGCGGAAGGGAGTGAGCACATTGTGCCTTGACGTCGGTCACATAAGATTTTACATAAAAGGAAACATGTGGGCTCACTCTGTGGACAAACTTGCTCTTAAAAATCATTATTAGTAAAGCATATATACTAGAAAAATTCAAATATAGAGTATAAACAAGGTGAAAGAGCCCTCCCCACTTACCCCCATTCCTAAGCCCAGTCCCTGAAGGTCAGCTCCAGGTACCACTTCACACATTGCCACGCTGTTCTTTGGGCAGATTTTTTGGGGGGGATGAAGTAAGATTGTGCTACACACTGTTTGACAGATGGCATCTCCCCCTCCCTGCACAGTTCCTTCTGCGCTGGCACACTGGGTTCTTCCTTGCTGTCTCCTGACCCCCTTATTTAACCAGTCCCTTTAGGATGGACAGTTGTGGCTGTTTGACCCTTTGCCTACCCCTTACACCTGCCTGCTGTGGGAATGGCCAGTGGCTCCAGGCAGCTGAAGTGCTCTGTGCAGGAGGGGAAATCCTAGCTATAGGATTCCTTCCAGGAACCCCACAGAGTCCTCCACCGTGCCCCGGAGCTTGCAGCTTCTGTCCAGGGCTGCCTGACCCAAGGGCCCATGTGTGAACTCACACTGTGTCCTTTTGTCCTTGTGGGATAGGTGCAACTCAAGAGTAGCCACTTAGACTGGGCATGGTGGCACACACTTATAATCTCAGCTCTCTGAGTTTGAGTCCAGCCTGGGTACATAGTAAGATCCTGCCTTAAAAAAGAAAATTAAAGGCATCTCACAGGAATGCAGACTTCTCTCCCCAGCACCTGGAATCGGTCCCAACCCTCCGTCCTCCTGTCCGCGAGGAGTAGCCATCACTGCCAACCATCTCCTGCTCTTCTGACCCCAACAGCTCCCTGGCTGGTGGGGAGGGCCACTCTCCAGCTTTATACAGTATGCATTTTTATTATTTTTTTTCAGCACGTTACGAAATTCATAACACCCTGTAATGACTTCCTCACAGTACTGGGTAAAGGGAAGGGGGGAAACTTGGAAGAAAAATGAACCGTGGCAGGCATGGAGTCCATTTGTAACAATATGGAAATTGATTGTTGAGTCGGAGGAATATTTTGTAGTTTGCTTAGCTGGGCTCGGCACTAATAGCTGGGAGCATTAGTGAACCCAGGGAATGAGTTATAGGTACATGAAGGAGGCCTCCAGGCTCCGAGCCTCTCTTGAAGGCAGGTTCCAGCCTGTGGGGCTGCCTGCCCTGGGCACTGGCTCCTTCCTGGCCTGAAAGAGCCAGGCCAGGCTCTGCAGCTGGAGGGGAGCCTGGGCTTCCCCTTGAGGAAGTAGTAGGGGAAGAAGATCCCAGCCTCACATCTCAACTCCTGTTTCCTGGGTGCTAGGTTACCTTGAGCAGGGGACTTGGCTTTTCTTGGTCTTAAAATGCACTGGTTGGGCTGGAGAGATGGCTTAGCAGTTAAGGCACTTGCCTGCCTGCCTGCAAAGCTAAAGAACCCAGGTTCAACTCCCCAGGACCCACGTAAGCCAGATGCACAAGGTGGCACATGTGTCTGGAGTTTGTTTGCAGCGGCTAAAGGTTCTGGCATGCCTGTTCTCTCTTTCTCCCCTTCTATCTGCCTCTTTCCCTCTCAAATAAATAAATAAAATATTTTTTAAATACACTGGTTATCTCCTGTGGGGCAGGGAACATGAGAAGCCTGTGGGCAATCCCTAAGCAAGGAGCACAGGACTGGCACTTTGCTGGTAAGCGCCCCGGCTGGCTAGGTGGATGGACACATGGATACCTGTCCAGATGAAGACGATGGCTGCAATCTGGCAGATTCTGTGCTATCAGTTGGAAGTATCAGGGGTAACAAGGCTGTCTGAGGCCATCAGGGTTACCAGAACTAAAGAGCTCATGACTATAAGAACTACAGCCCTGTTACTAAATGGGAGGGAAGGAATGACTGCCAGTCCTCCCCTTCATGTAGATAACTCATGGGTGTAGGGTGCCACCCGGCTCAGGCCTTCAAAGACTTTTGGCCCCTCAGTCCCTGTGGTCCTCAGCCCCACTCACCCAGAACCTGAGTCTGCACCCCTGCTCCCTACCTCAGGAGAGGCGCCGCTTCCTCTCACATTCTTCGGCTAAAATCATCTTCATCCTCTTCGTGCCCCTCTCCTCCCTTCACTGCCCCCATCCTGCCATTTGACCCCTTCACTGTCATTTACACTGTCCTCTTCTCCATACCCACCGTCTCCCTGTCCCTTGACTGAACAATTGCATGTCCTCCTCCTGGCCCCTCAGCCTGCCATGTACCCCACCCCTACCCTGAAATCCTCCGTGATGTTTGTAGGATCTGATTTTGTCACCCCCTTGCCTTAAAACCTCCCACAGCCTCGGCATCCTCCCACAGACTCAAGACCTTTAGGGACCATGAAGAGGCATCTCTCACACCCTCGTGCCTGTATCCCCCAAAGCCCCCTCCGTGGTGGGCTCCAGGACCAGGTTCTCAACTTCGAGCAGCCACCAGGGCTTGCTGCTCCCACTTCCCCAGCCTATTCTACTCAGCAAGTCTGGGCTGGCTGGAGCCCAAGAATTTGCATCTGTACAAGATCCCCAGAGATGCTGGAGTCCAGGAAACCTCCTTTTGAGATCGTGTTCTCCATATCCACTTTGTACAGGTCTCAGATATCAGCTTCGTTCCTACTGTGATCTTTGCACCTGCTGAGGCGGCTGCTGAAAATGGTCCTCCTCCCCATCCCAGCTTGGCAAGCCCCTGCCATCCCCTCCCATGCCACCAGACAGAAGCCAGAAGGGAACCCATCTGGTATAACACATTTTTGCCTCTGTGAGTCTCTCTGGCTGAGCATCCCTGAGACCACTGAGCAAGGATGGGACATAGTTGGCTTCAGACGAAGGGCACCCTGTTCTGCCAGCTTGACTGCTAGTCCCAACATATCAAGCACAGCATCTGGGTGCTGGGGTGGGGAACACTTGTAAGGGCACATCCACAAGTCGGCTCTCCTAATGGCCAGAGAGAGCAGAGGCCTTTGGGAAGCAAAGGCCAGAGCTGTAGTTCCAATGGGTCAGCTGAAAGGCAGGCAAGAGGCTCCAAGGGGCAACCTCTTCTGTTTTGCTTTAATCACGAGTGAGATGCTGATGTGGCCCTCCCTGGGGACAGTGAGGAGGAGAGCGGCCCAGGGGTGGTGGAGGCACCTCTGCAAACACGAGGGAAACCCAACTCAGCAGCAGCGGGGGTGGGAGGGCCAGCAGTCCTGGAAAGAAGCCATCCATTATGCTGGGAGGATGAGGCAGAGCCCCAGGGAGGGTTTGGCAGCCACCTCCCTTGCTGGCTGCTTGGTGCTGCCCACTGCTCCAACCAGGATCTTCACCCTTTTCAAGGACAAGCATGGCCGGGACCTCGCAGGAGCCACAGAGCAGCTGGAAGTTGTTGGCCACAGCAAAACTTCCACTGCATCTTTTCCGTGGGTGCCCTGGGCAGCCCTCTGTGGCCGGGGGAAACTGCTCGCCATACCTATTTTAAACACCAGTGTAATGGTTTATGGCCCATAGAGGGATAATTACGGAGTGCAGAACCCGGCTTTTATGGCCCCTCCTCCCCGGGGCACACTTAGAGAACAGTATGTGTCATGTAGCCAATTTAGATAATGATTCTGATAAAGATAAACGGAATTGTTTATTATAAGTAATTGGGTCCTCCACAGCCCAGATGAGGTGGTGATGGGGAAGGACTCCTTAGGATGTGGGGACAGGGGCCTGGATGAGGCTCCTGGGTAGAAGAGCCAGGCCTGCTCTCCCCTCCCCCTCCCTGTATCTCTCTCCCACCTCCATAACTCCTCTCTCCCTCCTTTCCTTCTCCCTCTCCTCCTCTCCTTCTCTCCCCCCTCTCTGGGACTGAATGGACCCTCCTCCATCCTGCAGCCTGGGCAGAGGCTGCTCCTGGGCATAAATAAATCATGGGCTTTTCTGTTGAGTCAGCTGGGCGGGGGAGGCACCTGGAAGGAGGGGCTGGCGAGGGGGCCCAGCCTGGCCTGTGGTCCCCATGTGGTCCAGGGACCCCTGAGGGCTGTGGTCCTCTTCACAAGACAGCTGGCAGGTGCAAGGGGTTGGGGTCAGCCCCGAGCTGATACCATAGGGAGACAGTGGGCCCCCTATTGGGGGTCTTTGAAAAATAAACAAAATGAAGGCCCTGCCATGCCTGCGGGTTCTCAGCATACACACCTGAGACCTGTAATTACACCCTGGCCCCAGGCAGGGCCGTGAGAACACTGCCCCTTAACCTGCCTGCCTGACCCCTCTCTCTCAGGTCCTGTCCATCTCTTGAGGTCCACATCTCTAGTGCCAGACCCAGGTTCAGAAATATGGGTGCACAGAGATTGGCACCTCCAGCGACAGGCTCCGGATCACAGCATCTAGGATAGCTCAGCAGGCTTGGGTCCCAGCACCCCTAAAGTGGCGACCTACGGGCTTGGGTGGCCGATCCTACTCTCTACTCTGAGAGCCATTAAGACAAAAGTCAAAACCTTGAGCCAGGGGTTCAGAATGCCTCTAAGGTGGGACACCCAGTGAGGCTTGGGGATCACGATAGCCAAGACCCTTGAAACAGGGTCCGTGCGCAGCAGAGACCCAGGGGCCCTTCAGACCCAGGTGTAAGGGCCCCACTGGACCGCCAGAGGCTCCCTGATTTGAAACCCAAACCGGAGGAGCAGCCTGTCAGGATGCCTGTGATCGGCATGATTGAGAGGGGTGCGGCGGGGAGGGGGCTCAGGCCCGGGGCGGCTTCTGTGCGGAGCACCAGAGTTGCAGAAGTGGAGGGGGGGTGAAGGGGGGATTTTCTCTTTCTTTACCCCGCTTATCTGATGGCAGGGGAGGGAGGGGCTCCTGTTCAAAGGCAGGCTCCCTTATCAGCTGGGGATTTGTTTGGGGTGAGGAAAACCCACACCTGGCAGGTCCGCTTTCCTGCAGGTGGGGACCAAGGGGGCAGCCTGAGCCGGCCTGGGTTCTAGGGGGTGTGCCCAGGTAAGCATGATAGCAAGGACGCATGAAAGTGCATGCCAGCGTTCTCCTTGGTGTACATTCCCGGGTGTTTGTGATGTCACCTGTGTGAGATGGACCCAGAGCACATTTGACCTGACCAAGGGAGTCTTAAGATGAAGCTTGGATCTAGGTCTGGACACTACTTGACTAGCTTGATGCTGGTCCCTACCAACACCACCTGTGTCCTCCCCCACTTGGGGGTGGGAGGATGATGGACCAGAAAGTGGTACCTGAATGCACCTGTGGGTTCTGCAGAGCGATGAGATAGTGCCCCAGGAAAATTGAAGGAGAAGGAGGGGCCTGTGGGAGATGTCAGGCTATGTCCAAGACCAGGCAAGATGGAGAAGGGACACCCAGGGGCTGTGTGTGGCTTGGGTCTTTTCAAGCTGGGAGTTGTCTTCACTTAATACATACCCTCATCCTAAACCCATGCCCCTGGTGAGTTTTTTTCAGGGAGACATTTTGTAATTTGAGATAATTGTGGGTTTGTGTATAGTTGTCAGAAATAACACAGAGATTCCCATACCCCCTTTTACCAGTTTCTCCGGGTGGCAAAACATCACACAATGTCACACCACGATATTGACGTGAGTGTAATGTCCCCGTTGCACTCAAGTTGTCTGACACTGTTTGTATGTGGTGGGGGTAATTCTATGCAATCAGTCACATGTGTAGATTACTGTGTCTTCCTCCATACATAAGACACAGCATGAGTCCAGCCCCACAAGGGTCCCTGAATTTGGTTCTAACCACACCTCCCTTGCACCCTCCCACCCCAACCCCCTGGACTTAACCTTACTCAGGGGCCTTTCGGTCTTCCAGGCCCCTAAACTGAGCACCAGCTCATTCATCGTGTTGGCCTCTCTTCATCTCTACTTCCCACCCACTGCTTCCTATGAGTTATCAAGGCTTGCCTAGCTATTTCTTTTTTTATTTTTTTGTTTATTTTTATTTATTTATTTGAGAGCACCAGAGAGAGAGAGAGAGAGAGAGAGAGAGAAAGACTGTTCCAGGGCCTCCAGCCACTGCAAACAAACTCCAGACACGTGCGGCCCCTTGTGCATCTGGCTAATGTGGGTCCTGGGGAATTGAGCCTCTAACTGGGGTCCTTAGGCTTCATAGGCAAGCACTTAACCACTAAGCCATCTCTCCAGCCCTTGCTTCGCTGTTTCTGTAACTGTCTCCTTCTCTGCAACTCTCAGTTGCCTTTCCCTTGTACGTGGGCTCTCTGCCTCAGGTCTGACCCCAACAACCCAGCTCCTGTGCTGTACACAGCGCTTTCTCCAACACAGCATGAGTCCTGGCCCTGCTATGTCCCACTGGGGTAAACACTGCTACTTCAAACAGCCATGCTTGGGGGGCTCCAGGGATACTGCAGTGTCCTCTAATCACTCTGCTGAGGTGGGCAAGGTGTCCACCTGAATGTCCTGCCCAGAGAGCCTTCTGCAACACTGGGCTCCCCTAGCCCCCAACTTCCCCAAAGCAGCCCTGAGCCCACAGATGGTGAGCTTCTGTCTACTCAGTTCCCTCCCCCAGAGTGGCAATAAGTCTAAGGCAGGAACCTCATCTGCAGAGTCTGTCCCTGGAAGGGGCAGGCACCATGTCTAGTCTAGATTGTGGGCTGAGCAGGCAGGTGGGTGGAGGTGGGTAAGGCAGGTTGGCCTGCTGTGCCTGTGTAGGGTGTGGACAGACAGGATTAGGAGGACGGACGGAGAGCCTGCTGACTTCTCTCTGGCTCAGACCATAGTCATCCGTTCCACTGCGGGGTCTTTCTCAAATGGCCTGTGTCCGCCTTCACCCCCATGTGGCCTGGCTGCCAGGACAAAAGCACCTGGCTCGTGAGGAGGAAACAGAGGAACAGCTTCTTAGCTCCTGCTGGATTTTAGGTCCTGAGCATGCCACAGGGATCAGGGCCTGGCAGCGAGACAGGAAGGGAGGAAGGACAGCTGTGACACCAGTCTTGGACCTTGTTTCTGAGCTGTGTGGCCTTGGGAAGGTCCCTTCACTGTGAACCAAGGGCCATGCTCATAGGTCCTCCGCAGCTCTGAGGCAGTCAGGGTGGTGGCGGTGTTGGGAGCGCACGGAGAGCTGTGCGTAGTTGGAGCATCGCTGACTTCTGGGAGGGAGGCCCTCCAAGACACTCCGGCCTGGGGCCACGGTCACGTGGTGGCCTTGGTACTTGAGGCTTCCCCTTCAGGTCGGATAGGAGGAAAAAGTGCTGCGAGGGTCTGAAGGAGCCGGTGAGGACCTGGCCGTTGTGTCCCAAAGAGGACAGACGGGAAGGGGAGCCTCGGAATGCCTGGCCTCGTGGACTCTGGCTCCGCTCCCCCAGCCAATTTCTCCACAGCACAGTAAGGAGGAAGGAGAGGCGTTCGTCCTTCCGCTCACCGGTGAGGGCTCAGCACCCAGAACCGTGCCTGACACATAGTAGGTGGTCCAAATGCAGTTTTTGAGCCAGTTATGGTAATGCATGGCTGTAGTAATCTCAACACTCAGGAGGCAATCAAGAGTTCAAGGATGGCCTGGGCTACACAGTGAGTTCCAGGCCAGAGATGGCTGCAAAGTGAGCCCCGTCTCGAAGACTCTAACAAAGGAAAGAAAGGGAAAGCATTTGTTGAATGGATGAATGAACTTGTGACAAAGTGTGGCTCTTTTCTAAGACTTAGCTGGAGGTGGGAGATAATGCTGTTGGTGTTTTGGTTTAGTTTTTGATTTTTTTAAACTATTTTTATATTCATGTATATATGTACATATGTATTTAAGAGAGAGAGAGATAGACTGAGAATGGGCACGCCAGGGCCTCCAGCCACTGTAAACGAACTCCAGATGCATTCACCACCTTGAGCATCTGGCTTACGTGGGTCTTGGGAGTTGAACCCGGGTCCTTTGGCTTTTCAGGCAAATGCCTTAACTGATAAGCTATCCCTCCAGCCCTGGTTTTTGATTTTTTTTTAAATATTTTATTTATTTATTTGATAGAGAGAAAGAGAATGGGTGCTCCAGGGCCTCCAGCCACTACAAATGAACTCCAGACGCATGCATACTTTGTGCATCTGGCTTATGTGGGTACTAGAGACTTGAACCCGGGTCCTTAGCCTTTGCAGGTAAGCACCCTACCCACTAAACCATCTCTCTAGTCCCTGGTTCTTGATTTTTGAGATAAAGTCTCATGTATCTCCTTGAACTCACTTAAGTACCTTAGGATGACCTTCAACTCCTGGTCCTCTTGCCTCCAACTCCCAAGTGCTTAGATTACAGGCATATTCTACCATGCCAAGCCTTTTCTTTTACATATAATTAATTCATATAATATCAAATCACCATTTAGTTTGTTTTTTTTTAAATATTTTTATCTATTTGCAAGCAAAGTGAGAGAGAGAAAACGGGTGCACCAGCTCCTGACACTGCAAATGAACTCCAGACACATTAGCCACTTTGTGCATCTGGCTCTACATGGGTACTAGGGATTTGAACTTGGGCAGCCAGGCTTTGCAAGCAAACAACTTTAACTGCTGAGCCATCTCTCTAGCCCCATTAAGTTTTTTAAACATTTTATGATTTATTTATTTGAGAGAGAGAGAGAGAGAAAGAGGCAGAGAGAGAGAGAATGGGCATCCCAGGGCCTCCAGCTAATGAAATGAACTCCAGATGCATGCGCCACCTTGTGCATCTGGCTTACATGGGTACTGGGGAATTGAACCTGGGTCCTTTGGCTTTGCAGGCGAGTGCCTCAACCACTAAGCCATCCTTCCAGCCCCCCCTTTTTAAATTTATTCTTGGGGCTAAGGAGACAGCTCAGTGGGGAAAGCACTTGCTGTGCAAGTGTGAGGACCTGCGTTGAGATCTCCAGCCCCCACATAAAATGCCAGCTGTGGTGGTACACGCCTTTAACCTCAACGCTGGGGAGGCAGAGGCAAGCAGAGCCATGAGGCCCTCCGGCTCGCTAGTCTAGTCACTTGGTCGAGAGAGAGAGAGAGAAGAGACTCCGAGACCCTGCCTTAAAAATCAGGTGGAGAGTGAATGAGGAAGCAATCCGACATTCACCTCAGGTCTGCCTGAGACCTGCGCATACATGTGTGCTCACACATACATACCTGTGTTGCGATTGGAACCCATGCCACCACTGAGGCACACCCCGGTCCCAGTTTCGCCATTCTAAAGCATCCCCTTCCATGGTGTCCAGTGTGGCCACAGGTCCACTAGTGCCATTTTGACCCTGAACGTGGAAGTGTGGATGAGCAGGGCACGGCGGCCCGCTTCACAGCTCTCGGGAGGGACATTGCTTTGTGTCTTCAGCTTCCTAAAAATAGAAGGTGGCCAGCAACTTCCTAGAGGAGGTCACGACCTTCAGGTTTTTGAAGATCCCTGGAGAATATGGAGAAAGTAAATCAAACACCGAGGCTAGGTCTCATATAGAGAGAGGGTTCACTGAGCTCCGAGCATCCTAAGCAGCCAGAGGGGGAAACAGGATGGCGTCGAGAAGGTTGAGAAGACTGATGAGCGCACTGGGAGAGGTGTTTGTTCGTTAGGTTTTGGTGATGTGTGTGTTGTTGTTGTTGTTGTTGTTGTTTTTCAAGGTAGGTTCACCCTCTAGCCCAAGCTGGTCTGGAATTCACTATTCACTATGTAGTCTCAGGCTGGCCTCGAACTTACAGCGACCCTCCTACCTCTGCCTCCTGAGCACTGGGATTAAAGGTGTGCGCCACCACGCCTGACATCCAGGCCTCCTAGGTAAACACCAGGAGCCCTAATCGCTAGACTATGTAGGAACCCACTGATTTCAGGTTTTTGAAGCAGAGTTTCACTCTGGCTCCAGCTGACCTACCTCTGTAGTCCAGGCTGGCTTTGAACTAACAGCGATACACCTACCTCAGTCTCCCAAGTGCTGTGAGCCACCATGCACTGCTTACTTGGAGAGTTTGGCTTTGTTTTGTTTTTGGTTTGTTTTTTTCCCCCCATTATCAAATTGATTTTTTTTTCAGGTGTCTGCTATGAGAAAGGAGAAGGGGCAGGTGTGAGCTCCCCTTGCCTGGGCCTTCTCATCAAGGCTCTGGTTAAGCCATGGATAAAGTGTAATATCAAACAGAGGCCTCTCCCCGGGCTCACACTGTCACACGGGCAAGGGGACTGCCTCAGAAACCACATGGAGAGACTCTGCCTGGGACACTCCAAGGAGCTTTCAGGCTGGGTAGTTGACTGGAGAAGACAGCTGGAGAACAGTGGCTTGTTCCTCCTCCTTCCTTGGTCGGCAGGTCTATGGGTCAGCACAGTGGGACTAACACAGGCTGCAAGATTGCTTGACTGTTGGTGGCCGATCACCATGAGGGGCCTGTCCTGGCCATTGACTGCAGTATGTTTAGCAGTACTCCAGGCCCTACCCACCCACAAGGTGTCACTAGTTCCTCACCCCATTTGTGATCATCAAAATTGCTTCCAGATGTTACCGAATGTCCCCTGGGGGCATCTATGGAGAACATCCAACCCTCTGACCTTGCACTCTGGTGTGGCCCCACCTGAGCACATTGGATGCCACATCTCCAAACAGCCTCCTCCCACATCTGGATTTTGTCCTTCACCTGCTGAAAGGAAGGGCAACTCAGGAGAGAACACCGGCCACCTTCTGTCACTCAGTCACTGCATCTTTGAAGCAAATGTGTTGGATTTTGAGTTGTTCATAATGTGTCATTCGAAGGTTTTAACAAAATAAAACAAGGGACTGAAGACATAGGATAGTTGGTAAAGGGCTTGCCTTGCATGCGTGGAGGCCTGAATTGGATCACTAGAGCTTACATAACAATGTCAGGCATGGCAGCATGCACCTGTGATCCCAGCACTGGGAGGTAGAAACAGGAGGATTCCCAGAACTCACTGGCCAGCCGTTCTAGCCTAATTGCTGGGCTGCAGGCCTATGAGAGAGGCTGTCTTATATAAAAGGTAGACGGTATTCCTGAGGATGACACCCAAAGTTGTCTTCTGGCCTTTGTAGCCACACACACACACACACACACACACACACACACACACAGTGTACACACATAACTCTGCACATATACACACTCAAAAATAAATGAGGACTGGGGGCTGGAGAGATGGCTTAGCCGTTAAGGCATTTGCCAGCAAAGCCAAAGGATCCAGGTTCAACTCTCCAGGACACACATAAGCCAGATGCACAAGGGGACGCACGCATCTGGAGTTTGTTTGCAGTGGCTGGTGGCCCTGGCATGCCCATTCTCTCTCTGCCTCTTTCACTCTCTCAAATAAATAAATAAATAAAATATATAAAAAAATAAATAAATGAAGAGATGGCTCAGTGGTAATAAAATATATAAAAACAAATGAAGAGATGAAGAGATGGCTCAGTGGTTAAAGGCATTTGCTTGAAACGTCTGACAGCTGGAGATCAATTCCCCAGAACCCACATAAAGTCTGATGCACAAAGCTGTGCACATGACTGGAGTTCATTGGCAACAGCAAGAGGCTCTGGTGCACTCATACTCTGTCAGTCTGCCTGTCTCAGATACCACACCCAGCTCTCAAATAATTTTTTTAAAAAAATGAATAAAACAAGTAAACATTTGGCAAAAGAAAGTCTACTAAGACAGACAGCAACACCTTGGCAGAGGTTGCAGGAAACACATCTGATTGTAAAGAAAACAGACACACTCCAGCACATGAGTGCTAAAGAGTATGTTTTAAAGGCAGGGCAGTGGATCACATGACCCAGGAAATGCGTGAGACAGACACAGTGCCTGTCGGACCATACTTTCAGTCCTCCTCAAACAGAACTTGCTCAGGTTTTCCCTAACAGCAACTCACTGTGGCTGCTGGCCTCTGGGTTGGGGTCTGGAGTGAGGAAGACCCGCGGGCTTTGGATCCAGTCAGCCTCAGCAGAGAGGGTGGCAGGGTGTCTTCGTCGCTGGACCCTTGCCACTTCTGCTAGGGTGAAGGTGCCTAGGCCCTGTGGCTCCTGGGCTGGAGTTTTTGGAGGGAGACAATCTTGATCATTCAATCAGGCTGGCAGCAGGCAAGTGGCTGATGTGGTATGTGTGACGTGTTGGCACGGGCACACGAGGTGAGGGTCGTGCAAAGTGAAACAAGGGAACTCCAGGGAGAGCCTGGCTCCACGAGATCACCTCGAGCTGCTCGTATACTAGGCTGCTAACTAAGGTGAGAATGGGAACCCACCTTGCTTACCTGGCTCAGGCCTATGTCTGCCCAAAAGTCGGCATGTTTGTCTTCATTCAGCAAGAAGTCCAGTGAGGGCTAGCAGTTTAATGGTCAGAGGTTCCATTGAATAGTGAGCAAGAGACGTGGGGTCTTTGCTTGGGGGTAGGGGCAGTAACAGTAGAATGAAAGCAGTAACTAAAGATGAGCTTCTGACAACCGAGTCAAGATCCCCTGGCTACAAAGGCAGAGAGACCAAGGAGGTCTGAGTCGGGAGGCCATATTGAGTGGCCAGCCATAGCAGTTGGGGTGGGAAGACAGAAGAGATGGGGACAGGGAGGCAGGAAGGGGCAAGCCCATCGAAGATACAGAATGCCAATCTTGGGGAAAAGGGGAGGGGAGCAGTCTCAAGCCCTGACCCTTCTGGCCAGGTGTAGGAGTAGGCAAGCAGCTGCCCAGTCCCCTCCCTTAGGGCCCTGGGGTACCCCGCCTACTGACCCTCTTGCCCTCCCTGCTGCCTGCCAGCCCCCTCCCTCCAGTCCAAATCCCCACCCACTGATTAGATTTGGGAAGGACTAATTAGATATAATTCATTATCCTCAAAAAATGAGATCAGAAATCAGGAGCTCTCCTCAGAAGAAGGTGGCCTCGCCCCTCATCCATCATGTAGCTAAGTAACCAATTTAAAGTCAGGCGGACGCACGCGGCAGCGTTATTACCTTGTCATAAATAGTTAGGGGAAGGCCCCCGAATGAGGCAGCTTTATAAATGGTTTTTATCACATTAGTTTGCAGTTATTTGTCATCCACTTTGCTTAAGATAAATGCCGAACAAATAATCAAATTATCAAACCAAAACCTCACAAAGTCATTTGCATTAATTGTACCAAGAGAGGCCTAGTGTCCAAATTCAGAAAGCCCCTGTCCCTGCCAGGCCAGAGTTTGGTGGGCAGGGAGAGAGGGCTTCCTGGTGAGGGTGGGAAATCTATCCTGGAGCCCAAGGCACCAAAGGCTCCACACGGGCAGCATGGGCAGACCAGCCCAGGGCTGTGGAAGACCTGGCTGGGGCTATGCATTCGTAAGTGGGCCTGTTGAAGCCTCCTCTCTTTCATGTACCCAGAGAGGCATGCAAACACTCTCTTTCTCTCTCTCTCTCTCTCTCTCTCTCTCTTTCTCAGATATGTTCCTTGCTATTGGTTGTGGGCAGAGCCGAGGCCTTTTGTCTGGCCCCAGAAGTGCCCTGTCACGGGCCTGAATGGGCCCCCTACCCCTACAGAACATGACAGCTTCGGGCAACGCCTGCCGCAGGCCTGTCTGGGCCTTGTTCTGCCACCAGTGCTGGGCAGGTGGTGAGAAGCATCCCGGGTCTGGGTGGAACATGTCCAGGGGCGCCCACTGACTCCCCCCTCCCGGCTGGGCCCAGAAGGGTCCCTTCAACAACGGCCCCTAAGCAGAAAATGGCAATTTCATGCTGTCCCCCTGGAGGCCCTCCTGAGCCCCAGCTGGGCTAGGGCTGGGCTGGCCCTGTGGGCACCCACCCCCACCCGTCCAGCCCCTCCATGCAGGTCAGGGCAGGGACCCTGCTAGCTCTTCTGGCCACACACACTGGCTCGGCTTCCCAGATTGTCCTGGGGGAGGGTGTTTACATGGGCCTTAGCTATTATTCTGAGGTGCTGGGGGTATCCACACTGGCCTTAGCCATTGTCCTATGTGGGACTGTGTACTGCCTTCAGATGTTCTATGTGGTGGCTTAGTTCTTCTTTTAGAAAAGATATTTTTATTTATTTGGGTGTGTGTGTGCGTGCATGTGTGCATGCCACGGACTCTTGCAGCTGTAAGTTTGTGCCTCGCCTTACGTGGGTGCGAGGGAATTAAACCCATGTCATCTGGCTTTGTGAGCCATAGCCTTCATCCACTGAACCATCTCCCTAGCCTATGTGAGGTTCTCTGTGCTAGTCTTAGAGGGGGTCCTAGTGTGTTCAAGGTCCCAAGAGCTTTCTGTGGTCAGTGAAGACCCACTTGAAGTTGTCTAAGAAGTGTCTACTGACATCAGTGTAAAAAGAATGGACGCTCGAACCAGGTTTCTTGGTGCGGGGGGTGGGGAGGTCACACCCCAGGTTGACGACTGTGAGACTGAGAAAGTTCTTAAACTCTGGGCTTCCGTTTTCTCTTCTATAAACTATAATGGTAACAGGGGCTCTTTGGATCATTGTGAGGGCTGATGTTTACAAGGCACTCTTATCGTGCCCTAGAACATGGTAAGTTCCATGTAAGGGCTGTAAGTGCCATGGATCGGGGTGATTACAAAGGCCAGCATGAACACTTGGTAGCTCTCTACTTTTTTTTGTTGGCTAGCTCTTTCTTCCTGGGTCTGCCAAGTCACCTTCCCTGGGCAGCTCAGGGAACCAGGACTGTAACCAAACTAGACCATCAGACATCAGTGCATGCTGTGGATCCTGGGATGTACCAGAGACTCCAGAGATATCAAAGCAGTGACAGGGCACTTTGAGGACACACGGGCAGCTCCTAGAGTCAGAGCAGGAGCTTGCTAACAATCGGCACCCATGGAAAGGGTCCTTACCACAGTGGTGTCTACACTAAGACCTGTGAAGGGCACCAGGTCACCAGGGGAGGAGGATTGAAGACAGCTTCTTTGACTGTATGGACAGCCTCACATCCACTACCTCTACTCCACGTAGGGTGGCCTCACAGCCAGCGTGGACCCAATGTGGAGTGGCCGGAAGGCCTACCGGGTCTCCTCAGGAGCTCCCTCTGCGCAGCAGGGCAGGCCGGGAGCTGGGATGCAGCAGGCCGATGCGCTGGCAGCTGCTCGGGGTGTGGCAGGCAGAGGCTGCCATGTGGGGGGCACTGAAGCTGAGCCGAAGCACATGGTTGCTGTCTGTTTATTGGGTAGTGGAGCAGGTTTAATGGGCCAGCCCCGAGGCCACAGAGAGGCGGCCTAGGAGGAGCCATAGAGGAGGAGGGGGGGGCCCTCCTCCTCCAACAGCCCCTGTTCAGCTGGGCCTGTGGAGCCTCAGGCTTTGTGGGGCCCCTACCACCCCTACCAACAGTCAGTCATGGCCCCCAAAGCACTGAGCAGGCACCTGGGAATACCAGGCTCTGGCGGGAGGGGCTGGACCCGCCCCCTTACTGTCCTTGAAGCCCCCCAGGGTTCCCTCAAGGTAGGGTCACCACAGCGGTGAAGGAGGACACCTGGCCAGGCGTGACCTCTGCCCCTCCAGGTCAGGCATGCAGCACCTCTGGCCTGGTGCTCCCCGCCACCCCAGGCCTCCATCAGTCATCTCCCCACCCTCCAAACAGCTGGTGCTTCCAGGGAAATTACCTAATGAATCAACAATGCGGGGATTGTGGAGGCAGAAAGGCACAGGAAGGGGCCTTGCTCCCAGCGCTAGGCCCACCGGGCATGGAGGACACCTGCAGGACAGAGGAGCCCTGACCCCAGCTCCCGCCCTGGGCCTCGGCCTCCCAGCGCTCTGCCGGGGAAAGAGAGAGCTGGGATCGGGGCAGCATGGACACTTCTGCGGTCTCCTGTTCCACCACCTGCCCGCGCCTTGTACAAATGGCCTGGCCTCTGAGGATTCTCACCTTATTCAGGGAGGCTGTGCTGACAGAAAGGGCCCGTGTGTAGTGGGTGCTTAGCATGGGCCTGGCATCCATGCCTGTCCAACTAGGCAGTGGCTCAGTGATAACTATCCTCACCATTACTGTCCTAGGTGAGAAAAGTCATCCATTTATAGTGCCTAGTGACCCTTGCCAGGGAGTTCTTTGCAAACCTCAGTTTGCTCAGCTGTGAAATAGGGCCAGGAGCCCTGTGGCCAGAGGGTAGTGCCAGAAACTGGCTCCTTTCCCCCAAGTCCTCCTGGCTCCCACCCAGCTCAAGTTCTGACAGCCCAGAGAATTCTGCAGAACTGCCTGAGCTGGCCACATGAGCTTCCACACCCTGCCCTCAGGTTAAAGGATGTCTGCTCCCAGGGTGGGCACAGGGGCCTGGGGAGGTGCAGGCGGAAGTGTGCGGGCCTAGGTTGGAAGCCGGTGGGCGGCCCATTGGAACAGGCCCCAAGCTGGGCACAGAGGACCCATTGTTGCCAGGCCCAGAGAGGCCAGGCCCATGAGAGCAGCCACCCTGTTGCCGAGTTTTGAAAAGTATCTAGATGAGGCAGCTCCAGGCCCTGGCCTGGGCTGTGCCACCCTAGGCAAGCAAGAGGCTTGTTCCCTTGGCTCAGATGGCACCTGACAGACAGACAGAGGAGGCTGAAGGAGAGGCAGGGCTGCCAACAGACAGACTTAACCCAAACACTGCTGGCCAGCAGAGCCACCTTGGCCATGATGCTGCACCTGGGACCTGAAGTGGGGCCTGAACCTGCTTTCCAATCCTGACTCTTTCTCTTTTTTCTTCTTTTATGAGGTAGGGTCTCGCTCTAGCCCAGGCTGGCCTAGAATTCACTATGCAGTCTCAGGTGGCCTCCAACTCACGGCGATCCTCCTACTTCTGCCTCCAGAGTGCTGGGATTAAAGGCGTGCGCCACCACACCCGGCCCAATCCTGACTCTTGCAGTGCGACCTAGGGCGAGTAAATGCACTTGTCTGAGCTTTGCCGGGCTTGGGTAATCATGGCAGCTGTCACTCTCATACTTGGGTGACTTTGGCTAGGGACTTGAGCTCTGTGAGCCATAGTTTCATCTATAAAATTAGCAATGAGAATCCTTTCTTCCTTTCTTTTTTTTTTTAAAAAAATATATCTTTTCCTTTTGCTTTTAATTTTTTATTTGTGTGGGGGGGGGTGAGTGTGTATGAAGGTATTGCCAGGGTCTCTGGACGCTGCAAATGCTAGTATGCATGTGCCACTTTCTGTATCCATCTTTATGTGGGTGGCTGGGGAACTGAACCCTGGCTGGCCCTCTTTGCAAGCAAGTGCCTTTACCCACTGAGCCATCTCTCCAGCCTCCCTTTCTTCCTTTCTAAAATAAGGTGAAGCACATGATAGGTTCACAGTAGTTCCAGGCACATAGTGGGTTTGCAGTAAGCATTAACAGCTATGGCTGTTGTTAGCATCACCGTCATCTCTGTTTTTGGATGACACCAGGCTTGCACATCACCAACCAGGCAGCACCTGGCACGTGGCCAGTGTATAGTACGTGCAGGTGCCTTTTCTGAGATGTACGCTAGAGGGCCAGCCCAATCCTGGGCCTTGGGGACCCTCCCCAGGGAATGGGCTCTTCCCAGACCCAGCCACCCATGGGGCAGGCACACCAGGCCAGGCCTTCTTTGGGGAAACCCCCTGCCTCTCTACCTCCCATGTGGGGCTATTTTGAGATAGGTAGGTAGGAGTTGCTATTCTTATCTCTGCCCTATTTTTGGCACATATGACTGGCAGGGCTTCTCTGCCCTCCTGTGTCAATGGCACCTGTGGAACCCAGGCTTGAGTCCTGTGCCAGCACCTTGCCTTCCAAGCCGGGGGAATGCCAGGGAAAGAGGACGCCTGTCCAACCACCCCTGCCTCCCTCAGCCTCCCAGTCAGGCCACCCACAGCTGGCCCCCAGGTCTGAGGCTGTGGGGGTCTCACATCTGTAAAGGGAACTGCAGGCTGCCCTCCCCTCCCCCTGCACGCTGTGTGGTTGCCATGGCAATGAGCACAAATCCCCCAGCCCTTTACAGAAAAAGCCTTGTTTGTTTTGCCTGCATAACTTCGGATACCAAGTCACAGCCTCAAGCCCCCCAACGTTTCCTGTCCGGTCCAGCACAGTTCCCCAGTGATCACATGGACAGCCCAGAGATGCGGGGGGGGGGGGACAGTACACCCCTTTTCCTCCAGAGGCCAACGACTGGGAACAAGAGCTGTGACCTTGCTTGGAGCCCCTTCCCTCTCCTTGTCTATAAGACAGAGACATGTCCTAACCTTTACTCCATGCTTAATAAATGTATACAAAACTTTGACCTTGACCAAAGTGAAATTCACCACCCTAAACCTCAGCCTGTCCACCTACAAAGTGGGGGTTAGACACCTACCCCATCAGAAGGGTTGACGCCTGCACAGCCCTTGGCAGTGAGCTTGGCACCAGCACTCAGTGGGGATCGCTTACGGTGCTGCTGCTGCTGCAGACGTCGCTGTCACTATGAATGCCAGGTGGGGTAGGGTGTCCCACCATGCTCTTGCACCTGTCTAGCTCCCTCCAGCTCCCGTCCCCAGCCAAACATACACCCCCCCCACACACACACATACTATCCTGATTTGGGGGATGGGCCTGGCATGACCCATGACTGACACCCCCTCTCCCTGAACTGGGCTGGGCTGGGCTGGGTTGGTGGGGACGGGGCTGCCATCTGTGTGGTGACATTCTGCAGTGCCCCCACCTCCCCCGGCCCCCACCCTCCCCGTTAACCACAGGCTCCTGACCCCTGGCGACTAGATCGAGTCTCCCATTTCCTTAAACTAGTTGTTGCTTTAGTGCACTGCTGAGTGTTTGCAAAGTGTGGGAGAGAAGGCTCACCCAGCACAGGGCTCCGTGTCTGCCCATCCTTCAGTGTCGGGGGACCGCCCCAGAAGGGATGTTTGGGGAAGGGGCCGCCTCCCGCCTGGGAAATGAAGGCCCCTCCCATGCTTCCCGTGCTGGGCTGCTGGGGTGGGGTGGCTGAGTTTCTCTTCTGGGCCCCTTTTCCCCTGGGTGGCATGTGTTCTGGAGGGGAGAGTCTGCAAGGTGCCCCCCACCCACCCTCAACCAACCATGGAGAATTGCTGGCCTTTGAAAAGAGCAGGCACCAGCTGCCCTCCAGCAGCCCTTGGGTATCATACCTCCTTGGTAGTGGGGCCAGCTCATGCCAGCCTGGGGCATCTCAGCTGTGTCCCTCTACACAAGGGGACTTGGACGCTCCCCGAAGGCTGCGCCGTTGTCTCCAGGGTGAATGCAAATGTAGCCCCAAACGCAGAAGGCAGCATGCTAGAGGCCCGCGTGCGTGCGTGCGTGCGTGCGCGTGTGTGTCTGCCATGAAACAAAGGTAGGAGGAGGGATTCTTGTGTCTGAGCTGCAGGCTCCATGCCCATGCCTCGGCTGTCCTCAGAACATGCTGCCAGGTGGCCGTGATCTTTGCCCTGTCTCAGAGATGAGAACACTGAGGTTGGAGAAACTCAAGACCAGGCAGAGACTGGACCTGAGCTCCTCTCCTTGCCTTCTGTAAGCCCAAGGGGCTGTCGCAGCAGGAGAATACGGAAACCAAATAGATAGACTCCCGGGAGGAAGTGTCCCCTGGAATCTAGCCTTGATAGACAGGCAGTGGGCAGGCCATGGGGAGGGGACCACTCAGGTGAAGCACAGTTGGGATGGCAAGGATTTCAGAGTCTGCAGGCAGCCAGGGGAGCTGAGCCAACTCAGGGAGAACATGCCTTCGTGTGGCTGGAGTCTTGCAACTCTTTCTAGAAAGAGAAAGAGGAGGCAGTGAGACGATAGGACAGACAAGGAAAAGCAGAGAGATTTGTGAAGGTCATGACAATGGTGACAGGAAAGGTGAATATCTGTGGCCTTTATGCTGAACACCACCGAAAGCATTTGTGTTCAAGGTAGGGTCTCGCTCTAGCCCAAGGCTGACCTGGAATTCACTGTGTTGTCTCAGGGTAGCCTCAAACTCATGACGATCCTCCTACCTCTGCCTCCTGGAGTGCTAGGATTAAAGGTGTGTCGCTTCCACGCCCAGCTACCAAAAGCATTTTGTGTGTAAGAAACATTCTGGAAGGACAGCTCGTGGCCAGCTGAGGAGACTTGGCAGTCATGGCCAGAAAGTCGGGGCTGCTTTACCCTGCGGGTTGTGAGTCACGAGTTGACTTTCATCCTCAGAGTCTGAGAGGGCAGAGTGGGGTGAAGAGGCCAGGAGAGGGCCAGAGCAGGCTGGGTATCTAGAGACCTCAGCCCTGGAGAACAAAGGTGTCATTTCCAGAAATGGTAGGTTTAGGCAGAAGTGATAAATTGATCATTCCTTTCTTCTCTATGCTTTCTTCTATTTTTGGTATTTCTTATATTGCATATATATAGTAAAGTCATCGCTACTCATTGTGAATTAGTTCAGGCGCAGCAGAAGTAAGTTAAACAAATGGGACCGTCGGCCCAGCTCCTCCACAGAGGTCAGGTGACAGAGTTAACACTGCAGACCCCTCTCACAAGTTTGTTTCATGGGATCCACATATTTTTTTCTGAGCTCATGCCTGTCCGCTCAGTGACATGAGGATATTTAGATGGGGCGCATGGATTTACCTGTCTTATAGGCACAATGTAACTATCCAGGGAATGGATGAGCTGGAATTGACTACCTCAACCCCACCCCCACACTGGACTGCTGCTGGGCTTGGCTGTCACACACACGCTATGTCAGCGAGCATCCTGTTACATATGCCACTGTACATATATTCTATATAATAGGAGCCAGGGTGTGAATGAGGTCATGCTGTCCTGAGCACCCAAAGCTTCCCAGAAGGCAGGTGGGCATAGGAGTCTGCAGCCCTAGGAAGGACTGGTGCTTCCGACATGAAGGTAGTGGTTTGAGGGCTTTTGGCCAAAGCCACAAGAACACAGTTGGACTGTGATCCCAGTACTCAGGAAGTAAAGCAAGATCATGAGTTCAAAGCCCACCTAGGCTACATAGTAATACCCTGTTTCCAAAACTAATAATGCTAATAATAATTGGTTGGTTAAAAACCAGGAACTTGGGCTGGAGAGATGGCTTGCCAGTTAAGGCAATTGCCTGCAAAGCCTAATGACCAGGGTTTTACTCCCCAGTACCCACATGAAGTTGGATACACAAAGTGGTGCATGCATCTGGAGTTCCTTTGCAGTGGCTAAAGGCCCTGGGATGTCCATTGTCTCTCTCTCTTCTCTCTCCTTTTGCAAATTAATAAATAAAAATAAAAACAGGAACTTGTAATATGGGCAGAGATTGAGCCTGTGAGTCCTCGCAGGGTTTCTAGAAGAAAGGGGTGACTGAAGTTGGCAGATGGCTGAGGAGAGTGGGAACTACAGTTGCTGCCTCTGAGTGAGCCCCCGAGGGAAGACCTCAGATGGGGAAAGTGTGGCGTGCTGGGTGGTAGTTTGGGTCGGCAGAGGAGCTGAAGCAAGGCTGCCTGAAGAAAGGAATAAGAAAGGAAAGGGAGAGGGAGGGAAGCAGAAAAAGAACGGAGGAAGGGAGGCAAAGAAGAAGTGAGGGTGCGATCCTGGTGGATGTGGACAGTTTCCCTGGTGTGCTGGCTGGGAACTTAGAGGTGGGCAGGTGGGGGTCCCTGGGGGAGTTAAGAGCCCACATGCTGGAGGAGGATGGAGGGAGAGGTACCTAGGGAGTACTGCATTGTCTAGGTCTCAGGATAGAGACTTCCAGAGAGCAAGAGTCTTTAGGGACCTCAGCGTAGGTACAAGGGTCCCCCTGGGTGGCAACAGCAGACTCCAAAGGATGGGCGTCGTTCTCTGAGACAGTGCTGGGCGCTCAGCCTCCGCCATCTCACTGCGCCTTTTTACCTCGTGCACCCGCAAAGGCAGATTGGAACCTGCCAGGTACAAAGGAGGGAGCTGAGGCTCCACAAGTCCTCCCCAGGTCCCAGGCCACAAAGCTCCACACCCCAGAGAGACCTCACCCTGTACTCCTGTCCCCAACCCGTACACCTCTGGGTTCCCCTGGGGTGCTGCTGAGCCTGGATGACAGATTAACAGTGACAGGGAGCAGCTTCCAGTGCCCAGCACTGGGAAAGCGTCCCCCACAGCCCTCCTTTGTTAAGCCATCACACAGGATTTATAATACATGAGAGGTTCCCTCAACCTTATGGGCCGTTTAGAAGTAGACGCAGAGACTAGGACAGGCACGCGGTCTGGGCCTGCCACCCAGCAGCCTTGGCCCCATGCCCTTGGGGCGAGAGGGAGTGAGGGCAGAAAAGGTGTGGCTTGTGAGGCAGGGCAGGTGCAAGGCATGGAAAGATGCTGGCTCCACGAAAGCCCAGGGCTGTGCAAGAAGGCCGGCCCCGGGAACAGGAGAGGGCAGCAGCTGAGGGTGGTTAACCACAATGTCTGTGAGGGAAGAAGGATAGTGACGCTGGACACAGGGTCTGGTAGCCTGGAGGGCAGAGGGGAATGACCTGATCCTATGGATGTGAGGACTGGGGCTGAGGGGAGGCAGCAGCACAGTCAGGGGACTTGCCTGGTCAACAATCAGTGGTGACTCAGTGTCCTTTCAGTCCAGGTATCCTGGCTCACCACTGCCAACTCGATAGCCATGTTCAGGTCACTCAGAGCTTCTGAGACACTTCTTTCTCTGTCTTTTCTCTCTCTCTCTCTCCTTTCCTCTCCTCCTTCCTTCTCCTTCTTCTCCCTCTTCCTGCTCCTCCTCCTCCTCGTCTCTCTCTCTCTCTCTCTGTTCCTGTCACTTGCAGGGACTCTTATGTAGGCCTGTATGGACCGTGTCCTCACTGACCCACCTTCTCCCATGTGCTCATGTTTGAGTGCCACCTACGGTCATTGTTTCCCTCTTTGTGTGCCTGTATACTTCTCAATTGAGTAGATGACATTCTAGTGGTCTTCTATATGTATGACTGTGTACCTGTATTCACAGTGGGTCTCCGCAAGGCCATGTGGCTCTAGGGATGAAGTGTCTTGCCTCTAGAGAGTCCATCAGCTTGTTTCTATGCTCCTGCCTTCAAAGTCACCCCAAGTGCCCCAAGCCATAGTAGGACAGGGACCCCAGTGACCATGGAAGAGGTGGGGGAGCACGTGAGAGCTATGAAGCCTTCAGAGGAAGCTGAGGGCTGATTCCTGAGCAGGAGACTGGTGACAGCTTGGGGCAGGGCCTGCCCAAGAGACAGAAATCAGACCAGGTCCCCAGTCTTGCCCTAGGGCCACACGTGGCAGTTTTTCCATAAACCAGTCAGGAGCACCTTAACCCATCTCCCGACTCCCTTATCCAGGAGTGGCACCTCATGCCTCTAATCCTAACACTCGGGAGGCAGAAGCAGGCACGTGTCTGCAAGCGCAGGGCCAGCCTGATCTACATGGCTGCTTCCAGGCCAGCCAGGGCTACACAGTGAGACCCTGTCTAAAACAAAGAAAACAAAGTCCAAACCCCCAGGTATTTCTCTTCACTCTGCCTCACCTTCCAGAGCAGGGGCTAACTAGCAGGACAGGCTCCCCAGCGCAGTCACCTAACTCTAGGTGGCGACAACCTTGCAAGGATCATAGCTCTGAGATGGCCCCAACAGCCTCCCCTCAATAGGCACATATGTAGCGGGTCAAAGCAAAAGGTGACCCCAGGTGGGTGTACATACGTGTGTGTGTGTATGGGGGACGTGTGAGCATGCCCATGGACCTCTGTGTGTGGGCGTGACTGGACACCTATGCGGTCCTTGATTAGGTAGTCCGTGTCGGTGTGCATGTTAGTGCATGTGGGCAGCATGTGTGTGCAGGGTGTGACACACTTAGATGTGCAGGCGCGTGCAAACAGCCTCCGTATACCATGTGTTGGGCAGCAAGTAGCTGATGTGTTTCAAGACGGGTAAGTATACACGGAAGAACGTGCAGGTGGAGGGGCTGTGTACACAGCACCCATGGGCCACCAGTGTATGGCACAAGTTTCTGTGGTATGAACGGGTACAGGTATGTGCATGTGTGTGAGCCTCCTGGAGCAAGCCAGCTGCCACACTAAAGTTGCAGACAGACAGACAGACACGCACACACGCAAAACCAGGGTCACCCGAGGTGGCGGTGGCTGAGCCCCCACCATCCACCAGCAAGGAATTCAGTCCCACCCCTCAGCAAAACTGGCTGTAGCTTGGCCACTGTTAAAGAGCCCCGAGCTGGGGGAGGGGCCCCGCTCGGAAATCGGCCGTAAATTTCTTGAGATGCTTTAATTTTTTAAAAGCCCCATGTAGATGCTTTGCATTGCGAAAACCCACAAATATCGACTAAATGAGGTGTGCCGGCAGAAAGGCCTGGGCCAGCCTGCAGCTCTCTCCCCGCCCGCCCAGCAGCTGGGGCCAGGCTCAGCTGGGGCCCCTGCCCTGGCCAGCGGGACCGAGGGGCCCATCTTTGTTCCGAGTGCGGGCGGCTCACACTGCCGAGTGCCTGGGTAAATAGTCGCCCGCAGTAATCGCGGGCTGATTCCAACTAATTAAATCCTGCGCCAAGAGCCCACTCCAGCCAGTATCCCAAGAGGCCACGAAAACACAGACACCCCAGACGGGCTTTGCTCTGGGTCGGGTCTGCTGCTCTAATCCCGTATCTTTTGAAAGATGGGTGCGTCCCGGGATGAGGGGTCAGCGGGCCTGCCCTGTGCCGAGCAGTGGAATTTTTCAATAACCGGCAGCTGGGTCACCAGGCACACAAAGGCAGTGTAATATCCTGCCGGCTTACTTGGGGAAAGCAAGCCGCTTACAGAGCCAGCTCCCTCCAGGCCTAGGGCAGCCACCCCCACCAACCAGGCTCCCAGAGGACAGTGACAGGCCACTGGGCCAGGTCTCCTCTCTCATAGAAGGGCAGGAGAACCAAGGTCAGCAGCCTTGGCTGTTGCCTCCTCCTGGACCAGGACTTCCAAGTAAATTCATCTTCCTTATTTAAAAAAAAAAAAAGAAAAGAAGAGAAGAGAAAAACCTAGCCACAGTGCTCACAGACCCCAGCTGTGGCCATGGCAGGACCTGTCTAGGCAGGGCTTCTGGAACCAGACCCCTTCCAAGGGCAGTGGATGGTCCTCACTTAAGGAGGAGACCCTGGCTAGGCTAAGTGCTTGACCTTGAGCAAAGGGACTCAGTGGTACCCTCTGTAAAATGGGATCACCACTCACAGTGTGAGGTTATGGAATGGATTATATCAGTCCAGAGCATGACAGCTCATCCCCCCCCCACCTCAGTTCTACAACATAATAGAGGCCAAGGCCCTCCCTCCCTCCCTCACAGTCTGGGGAGGGGGGCTGGGGTTTGTGCCAGGGGCTCTCACACTGTAGAGGGTTGTCCATGCTGGGAACCCCATAGCACATGTGAGAGTGATTAGAAACTACACAGACCCAGTTTATTTTATTTTATTTTATTTTTTTTCCCAGAGAAACAATAGTTGCCCCCTCTCCCAAGTCTGGAATGCTTTCCGCCCAGGGTCTGGGACCCCTCATTTAAATTGGCTGCGAAGGGACAGGCGCTGCCGCCCCTGGAGTAGGTTGTTAGGGATGGAGGGGGGGAACAGGAATTTACAATCCGTTACTTGAGAGGTGTCCTGCCTCCCCCTTGCCCCATCCAGGCCCAGCATGTGCCATAAAGATGTCACATTGGGTGGGGGCGCCGAGGAGCCTTCCAGGGCCTTTGGGAGGAGGTATGCTTCCTAAGCCTGCATTCGTTCCATTCCGTTCTGGCCAGGAGAGCCAGGGCCACAGCTCATCAAAGCTCTAGGAGGTGGGGAAATCCTTCCCCAGTAAGACCACCTGTGAGGCAGGTAATGGCTCAGTTGTGATGAAGTTCATGGACCCAGGACCCCTTGCCGTAGGAACACGGTCAGTTGGGCACCTCTCACTGGTGGCACAGTGTTAGGACTCATGAAGCTGGGCCTCTTTGACCTTTATAGAATCACAGCCACCTTACCTTGATGTGTGTGTGTGTGTATGCACACATGCACACGCACCTGTGTGCACATACATGTGGAAGACAGGGGTCAACATCAGTAGTTCTCTACCTTATACTCAAGACAAAGTCTCTCACTGAACCCAGAACTCACCAATAAATCTAGCTAGCCAACTCGCCCTGGGGATCTGCTTGTCTCCACCTCTCAAGTGTTGGGACTTACAGATGTACACAGTCCAGCATTTTCATGGGTGCTGGGGATCTGAACTTGGGTCTTTATGCTTGCACAGCAAACACTGTACTGACTGAGCCATCTCCCCACTCCTCTCACCTTATCTCCTAAGTGGGACTCTATGCTGTAGCTGTGAGGCTTGGTGGGCACAGAGCACCATGCCTCCCTCAACCTCAGTTTTCTCATCTGTGAAATGGGGAGAAGCAGTCCCCCTGCTCTCCAGGGTTGGAGAAATGAGATATCCAGGTTCTGAGGAGAAGGTGCAGAGCAAAGGTATGCAAGGAGCCCCCTGGAAGGGAAAAGATGTTTGGCGGGGGCGGGGGGGGGAGCCTGAGGAGTACACAGGGAGCCACTAGCAGAGGGAGGGGAGGACATAGCATGCTGGTCGCCAGACTTTGTGAGCATCTGACACACCAGGCCCCAGGGACCAGCTCACCACCAGAGAGAAAGGTTAGGCCTAGGTACCAGGAACCTGGGGATGGGTTCAATATGGGGACAGGTATGAAGGAAGTTAGGTACCTGGAGGGCTCTGCTAGGGTAAGAAGTCAGTCTCTGCCACTGTACTGGGACCTTTAAGAGGAGAAGATCAGGAGCTGTGAGAAAGAGGGAGGGACCTGACAATGCCCTGCCATGGTTTCAGATGGTTCCCAGGGCATCCACATCCTCAGGTCCCAGGGCTCTGGGCAGCGGAGGTACCAGCAGGCAGTGCTGAGATAGAGCACTGTCCTTTCTGCTCAAGGGAACAGTGGCTTGGCTGGACCCATCAACCCCAGAGCCCAGAGATAGCCGTCTCTGCATAAGGCCAGTGAGCATTCAGGAGCCTTCTACCTCAGGACTGCAGGGCACAGACCCAACGGAGACTGCGTGGGAAATGACCTGTGTGCGCGCGCATGCGCATGTGCAAGCGTGAGCGCATGCATGTGGCAGGGCGCAAACAGAATAAACAGCCCTGCCCTGTCCCCTCTGCAGGCCTGTGGCCAGGTACACAGGCCTGTTTGGACAGCTGCTGTGTCGGTCCATCTGCTGGGGAGATGCAGGCTGATAGATGGGATGGGTCAGTTGTTAACCCCTGGCTGCCCACAGGGCTGCACACTCCTTACCTTCCTCCAGGACAAGGAAGCCAGAGGTGGCTCTGGCTGCTCCAACTGCAGCTCCTGTTGCGGCCCCTGAGGGGGGACTCCAAGGTGCTGGCGGTCCACCCTCATCTCCACTAGAAAGCCAAAGCTAGGGAAAGGGGTTTCTCTCTCATGGTGCTCAGGGAAGAATATGTAAGAGTATCTCTCTAAACCTCACCCCCTTGCCCTGCTCCCACATGCTAGAGACGTGCCCCCTCACCCCAGCCTCTGCCAGTCCTACTCAGTTCTGCCTGGGTGGGATGAAGGAAATGCAGGTAATTGGGAGTCAGGACCTCCTGCAGCAGGTCCTTGTGAAGTAGGAGCAGGCTGAGATGGAGCTTGGGGGCACAATGGGGAGCTCACCTCTGTAGAGCCAGCCCTGGGGGAGATGATTGGTAGAAAGCTGTACCAGCAGGTACTTTAATCCCAGCACTTGGGAGGCAGAGGTAGGAAGATCGCCGTGAGTTCGAGGCCACCCTGAGACTCCATAGTGAATTCCAGGTCAGCTTGGGCTAGAGTGAGACCCTACCTCAAAAAAAAAAAAAAAAAAAAAAAAGAAAGAAAGAAAGAAAA
The DNA here is from genome assembly GCA_036346955.1 of Dipus sagitta. Taxonomy (NCBI): domain Eukaryota; kingdom Metazoa; phylum Chordata; class Mammalia; order Rodentia; family Dipodidae; genus Dipus; species Dipus sagitta. Next base: position 140,140,265 of record CM070770.1, read on the forward strand.
GAAAAAGAAAGAAGAAGGAAGGAAGGAAGGAAGGAAGGAAGGAAGGAAGGAAGAAAGAAAGAAAGCTGTACTAGCTTGTGAGTGAGACCGCACTAACCAACTACCCGACAACCAGGTACCCACCCTTCTGCTATCCTGCCCCATTTCCTGCCTCCACATCAGCCTTTGGTTGGGGGCGGGCATCCCAGGGTCAGCCAGAAGCCCTGTGTGCTTCAATGCCTTCCCATCGCGCTCAGACAACCCAAAGTCTCCCGCTGCTGCACCCCCACCCAGGACCCCCCTCCACCTCTCACCTGCTGGCCTCCAATAACAATTATAACAATTCTTAGCTCTCCCGCTTGAGTCCCAACTAGGAACCAAAGTGATCTTTTAAAAATGTAAATCACTCGAGCCGCTCCCTACTTAGGACCTTTCAATGGCTTCCAAAGGCTCTTGAGATTAAGACAAAAATCCCTTAAATGGCCCACAAGGCCATCTACAGGGCACAGGTTAAATAAATTAGGGCTTGTGCCTACCTCAGAGGATTCAGCCGCTGAAGTCAGGTGCTTGGGGGCCCGCCTTGGGGTCATCCCCCACAGTTCTGTGAGATGCTACGTCAGGAGCGCAATAGTGGTAGTGTGTGTTACTGCTGGTGTTAAAAAAAAAAAATTAAAAGTGGATGGAATCCTAACCAGCACTGGCTACAAAACAAAAGACTAGGCAGGGTAGGAGCCCAGGGATCCTCAGGCTTGCTCTAGTATTATCTGAGAGGCGACCTGAAGCCTAGGGACGGGGGTGGGGAGGTGGAAGAGGTGGCAGCCAGTAGTCCTTTGTACATTTCAGTAGTAAATCATAGAATGTGTTACCTATTCAAACGTAAATCCAGTTGTTGGTGCAAATACAAGTTTCTAAAGCAGATGGTGGGTCAGACCCACACGCTGGGCTGTCTTCAACGCTCCTGGCCTCCTCTGGTCCCTTCCTCCCCCTCACTTTTGCTTTGTGGTTAATGTTCACAGTGCCTCTGGGCCTTTGCACACACTGTTTGCCATCCTTTGTCGACTCAGCCCAGACCTCCAGCTTCAATAAGGGGCCTCTCTAACCGCTCCCCAAAACGCACACGCACGCGCGCGCGCACACACACACACCTTAGCATAGGCTGGACCAGGAACCATTGTGCCTATCTTCAGATTCATCTTACAGTCCGCATGGTCAGAGCCCACCTCTATCTCCTCCACAGCTGTCTGGGTCCTGGTGCCCCCGCACACAGTAAGAAACACGGCAGTGCTGGGGTTATGGGTGAGAGGGAGGGTGATGGGGTCTGGAGAATTCCACGCCACTGGTGGGGTCGGCGGCGGGGGGAGGGGGCTTGAGAGGTACATGCTGGGCTTAGAAGGATGAGAAGAATTTTGTCAGGTTCCAAGAGTAAAGGTGTTCAGAGTGGAAGACGCCAAGAGGTGCCCTGACCAGCCTCTGTATCTCCATAGCAACCTGTCTCCTAAACTGTGGTTGTCTCCCACGCCCAGGCTGTATGTCTTGGGCAAGTTGTCTTCCCTCTCGGTGTCTGTTTGCTCCTTGACAGAATGGGGGTGTTGGCAGGGACCTCTCCAGGTTGCTAAGGGAGGGTCTCCAGATCCCAGCTGAAGGTACACACACACACACACACACACACACACACACACACACGGTACTGGGTAAATGCTGGGGGGACTGCTGCAGGCCAAGGAAAGGGTTAAAGCCAGGCGCTTTTTAATTGTCAAATGACTGCGGGCGATTAGCTCTGGCAGCTTCCTCAATAATCGCTCTTCTCTGTACCTGCTGGGAGCTTAATTAAAAAACAAAGAGGCTCAATTTAAAGGCCATTACTATGCTAATGCAGCCAGGCGGGCGGTGATTAAGCGGCTCGGGCGGGCAGAGAGCGGCTGGGGCGGGGCACTGGGCGATCAGTTACCCACTAAACGGGCCAACCACATAAGGGGTCCCCTGCAAGTTGCCCATGCGTGTCCTGCCCAGCGGGGATACCAGGCTTGACCTGCAACACCCGAAATTCCCAACCTGTAAGAAGGAGGGCAGAAGCCTCCAAGTGTCACTTGTAGACTCTGTCCACTCCCTCCGGCACCCACCTCTCCAGCTCCCATGGGTGGCTTAGCTGGCAGGGGGTGTTCTGTCTATACACTATGGCTGGTATCCCTGCGAAAACCCACCGCAGTGGCACTTCTAAGGCCCACATCTCTGGGGTATCTACTTCCCCTATCCCTCACCGTCTTCCCAATCCAGGAAGGCAAAAGATTGTCGTGGTTACCTGCCAGGTTGGCCTGGGTCAGGCCCTGGCTCTACAGAGGAAGGGAGCATACCGTTGGAGGAATGATCCAAAAATCTCAAAGCCTAGGCATGGGAAGATCTGATCCATACTGGGGCCTCTGTGAGCGTGTGTGTGTGTGTGCGCGCGCAAGCATGTGTGTGTGCATGAGTGTGTGTCCTTTGATAGAGTCCTATGTCGGTTTGCAGTCTGGGTTCAAACTGAAGTGGGAACGGAAGAATGTGTGCACCCAAGCACATTGAAGAGGGCAGACCCAGCCCAAGGTCTCATGGGAGCTCCTGGGCTAACAAAACTGGCGCTGTCTCAGGCTGTATTGACAGGAGCTGTGGCAGAAAGTTAGGAAGGAGACGGTCGGCCGGCCTCACAGGTAGCAGAATAAGCTACTTAAGAGCTCCTTGGAAAAACTCCAGCTGCTTCAAAGGGTGGGTGACCAGACTATGAAAGCAGTCACAGGGACCTGGGGAGCTTTACTGAGAGGAGGTGTCACTATCCAAGACTCTGGAGGCGATGAAGGATTGCACTTAGGCTCTGGGGGCATTTGCACTCCGCTCAGGACACCTCAAATCTGTCTTGACCTCATGCCTTTGACCTTGAGTGTGTTTCCATCAGCTAGCTAGCTATCTGGTAAAATTTGTGAATATCAACTTTGATGAATTGATTGGTGATGCTGAAAATTACTCTTCCTGAGCCTAGGAAGATTTAACTTGGTTAAAAACAAAACAAAAATCAGTACAAAATACAACCCCCCAGCAGGTAAAGTTCCCCTGGTCCAGTATATTGCTGGCCACAGATTAACCCAAACCCAAGACAGACACACACAATAACAGAGCAAAATGTTATTAAAGAATTTCCATGAAAAAATCATTTATCACAATGAAAATAATTTTAGTAAAATAAAAAAATGAAAAGGGAAAAGTAAATTATTTAACTGTACTAGAAAGAAAATTGATCAAAAAAATTAAATTGTCTTAATGGAGTTTGTTCCAGAAAGCACTCACTCAGAGAAAGTTTATCAATGTTAATATGACCCCGATTAGAATGCTGTGGTGGTCTGTGTACAAAGAGGTTAAAATCCTTGGGGTCAGAAGCTAGGCATTGGCTGGACAGATGAATGGATGCCCATATGGATGAGTGAGTGGCTCAGATGGATGGATAGATGGATGGATGGATGGATGGATGGATGGATGGATGGATGGATGGATGGATGGATGATTGGGTACATTAAGGAATGGAGGCATGGATAGATGGGTAAATGAGGGGATGGACAGAGGGATGAGTGGGTAGATGATGGGTGAGTGGATGGATGCATAGCTGGCTAAGTAGCAGTGAGTGGGGTAAATGGATTGATGGCTCAATGGGAAGGAAAATCTCTGCTTTATTTTCAAAGCCTGGATTTTAGGCCTCCTGCCTGACCCTTCTTATTAACCTGCTCCAGCTCGACCTGCTATCTCCTTAGCTTGCAGATGGCCTCTGTATGCTTCATATCTTTGCTTTTTTCCGACCTCTCCCTCCTGGGATGCCTCTTTGCTTATCTGTCCTCCCTATACAGAATCCAGTTCTGGAGCCAGAAGCATCTCTGTGCCCCCAGCTGCAAGGAGGAATCTTCTAAAGTTTAAAAAATTACAGATATATATGAGAAATTTAAATATATGTCTGTATCTATTTGTCTATCTACTATATAATACATATATGGAGACACGCGCGCGCGCGTGCGCACACACACACAGAGAGAGAGAGAGAGAGAGAGAGGAGTGTCACTACAGCCCTGGATAGTCTGAAACTCTCTATGTAAACCAGGAGGAACACAACCTTGTGGCAATCCTCCTGCCTCTGCTGGGATTGCAGGTGACTTCTTTGGAGCCACCACAGGTCTTCCCTGATGCCCCCTGCCCTCCATCTGGCTGACTCCACACTTGCTCTGGTCCCATCCTGGGTCCCTTAACTCTTCCTGGGCATAGGGCTCTGGGCCTGACCTATTCTGGCCATGAAGGATCCAGAGAGAAATCCCGAGGGCTCTACATCACATCTTCTATGTAGGTCGTCAGGCCCACATGCCCCATGTGTCTTCAGCACTCAGCCCAGAGCATAGGCGGAGCAGCTCAGAGCTGTGGGAGTCAGCGCAAAGTCACCTGGAAGCTGGGCAGGGTGGAGGCAGCAGAGGCAGGAGAGGCCTTCTAGAACAGAACTGTGGGCTGGTGGCAGGAGGCCAGGCAGAGGCCCGAGACAGGGAGAGCAGCAGCAACCGGGTACCCTCTCCAAGCATGGTGGTGCCTACTTCTCAGAGCTCTTACAGGGAGCCTTCCATGTGCAAAGAAAGCACAGGGCCTGGTGTGTAGGAAACACTCAATAAATCTCAGTGCTTAATAATAACAGTACTAAGGGCTGCTGGATCTACAACAGGAGTCTGTGACCTCAGTGGGGGTGGGGGAGGGGACCTGGCTTAGTGACGTGATGAGCAGGGGGAGGAGAAGGCCCATCCTGTCTCGGCAATATTGGCCCGGCTATTAGTAAGTGCTCAGGACATGTTGGGTGGCATGTGAATGAATTGCACAGGCCAGGGAAGCCCGGAGTGAAGGAGTGAAGAGAAAGGGCGGAGGCCTGGGGCTCAAAATAAGCAGGGAATGCTTGTTCAAGGAGTGAGGCTGTGCTCTCACTGCAAATAGCCACAGCCTTAGGCTGGAGCCCTCATGACCTCAGACCAGACTATATGGGGAATGTTCAGTGTGGTGTGACCACAGACCCCCTCATGCCCTCAGACGAGATGGGGTGTGTTCAGGGTGGTGTGACCACAGACCCCCTCATGCCCTCAGACGAGATGGGGTGTGTTCAGGGTGGTGTGACCACAGACCCCCTCATGCCCTCAGACGAGATGGGGTGTGTTCAGGGTGGTGTGACCACAGACCCCCTCATGCCCTCAGACAAGATGGGGTGTGTTCAGGGTGGTGTGACCACAGACCCCCCTCATGCCCTCAGACGAGATGGGCTGTGTTCAGGGTGGTGTGACCACAGACCCCCTCATGCCCTCAGACTAGATGGGGTGTGTTCAGGGTGGTGTGAGCACAGACCCCCTCATGCCCTCAGACTAGATGGGCTGTGTTCAGGGTGGTGTGACCACAGACCCCCTCATGCCCTCAGACGAGATGGGGTGTGTTCAGGGTGGTGTGACCACAGACCCCCTCATGTCCTCAGACGAGATGGGGTGTGTTCAGGGTGGTGTGACCACAGACCCCCTCATGTCCTCAGACGAGATGGGGTGCATTCAGGGTGGTGTGACCACAGACCCCCTCATGCCCTCAGACTAGATGGGATGTGTTCAGGGTGGTGTGACCACAGACCCCCTCATGCCCTCAGACTAGATGGGGTGTATTCAGGGTGGTGTGATCACAGACCCCCTCATGCCCTCAGACTATATGGGATGTGTTCAGGGTGGTGTGACCACAGACCCCCTCATGCCCTCAGACTAGATGGGGTGTGTTCAGGGTGGTGTGACCACAGACCCCCTCATGCCCTCAGACTAGATGGGGTGTGTTCACGGTGGTATGAACACAGACCCCCTCATGCCCTCAGACTAGATGGGGTGTGTTCAGGGTGGTGTGACCACAGACCCCCTCATGCCCTCAGACTAGATGGGGTGTGTTCAGGGTGGTGTGACCACAGAACCCCTCATACCCTCAGATAAGATGGGGTGTGTTCAGGGTGGTGTGATCACAGACCCCCCTCATGCCCTCAGACTAGATGGGTTGTGTTCAGGGTGGTGTGAACACAGACCCCCTCATGCCCTCAGACTAGATGGGGTGTGTTCAGGGTGGTGTGACCACAGACCCCCTCATGCCCTCAGACTAGATGGGGTGTGTTCAGGGTGGTGTGACCACAGAATCCCCTCATGCCCTCAGACTGGATGGGGTGTGTTCAGGGTGGTGTGACCACAGACCCCCTCATGCCCTCAGACTAGATGGGGTGTGTTCAGGGTGGTGTGATCACAGACCCCCTCATGCCCTCAGACGAGATGGGGTGTGTTCAGGGTGGTGTGACCACAGACCCCCCTCATGCCCTCAGACTAGATGAGGTGTGTTCAGGGTGGTGTGACCACAGAACCCCTCATACCCTCAGATAAGATGGGGTGTGTTCAGGGTGGTGTGATCACAGACCCCCTCATGCCCTCAGACTAGATGGGGTGTGTTCAGGGTGGTGTGACCACAGAACCCCTCATACCCTCAGATAAGATGGGGTGTGTTCAGGGTGGTGTGATCACAGACCCCCTCATGCCCTCAGACTAGATGGTGTGTGTTCAGGGTGGTATGACCACAGACCCCCCTCATACCCTCAGACGAGATGTGGTGTGTTCAGGGTGGTGTGACCACAGACCCCCTCATGCCCTCAGACTAGATGGGGTGTGTTCAGGGTGGTGTGACCACAGACCCCCTCATGCCCTCAGACTAGATGGGGTGTGTTCAGGGTGGTATGAACACAGACCCCCTCATGCCCTCAGACTAGATGGGGTGTGTTCAGGGTGGTGTGAACACAGACCCCCTCATGCCCTCAGACGAGATGGGGTGTATTCAGGGTGGTGTGATCACAGACCCCCTCATGCCCTCAGACTAGATGGGGTGTGTTCAGGGTGGTGTGACCACAGACCCCCTCATGTCCTCAGACGAGATGGGGTGTGTTCAGGGTGGTGTGACCACAGACCCCCTCATGTCCTCAGACGAGATGGGCTGTGTTCAGGGTGGTGTGACCACAGACCCCCTCATGCCCTCAAACTAGATGGGGTGTGTTCAGTGTGGTGTGATCACTGACCCCCTCATGCCTTCAGACTAGATGGGGTGTGTTCAGAGTTGTATGACCACAGACCCCCTCATGCCCTCAGATTATATGGGGTGTGTTCAGTGTGGTGTGATCACAGACCCCCTCATGCCCTCAGACTAGATGGGGTGTGTTCAGAGTTGTATGACCACAGACCCCCTCATGCCCTCAGATTATATGGGGTGTGTTCAGGGTGGTGTGATCACAGACCCCCTCATACCCTCAGACGAGATGGGGTGTGTTCAGAGTTGTATGACCACAGACCTCCTCATGCCCTCAGATGAGATGGGGTGTATTCAGGGTGGTATGACTACAGACCCCCTCTTGCCATCAGATGACATGGAAATTGAAAAGAGTATCCTGCTCCCCCCCCCACTCCATGCTCAGAGCCCAAAAGATAAGAGACCATTTGTTAGGTACCCAGTGACATTCTATGTATGTGTGTATGTAAGTGGGTGTGTATGTTACTGTGTGCCCATGTGCTTATGTTCACCTGTGTGTGTGTGTAGCAGTTGGCACAGTGTTACCTGCCTGAGCCTTTCCAGAGCTGAAGGCTGGCAGGTGCAGCTGCCCCTGGACACATCCATCCAGAGCTATCCCCCCTCACCCTCCACTCTCCCACCATACCTCTGCAACTTTCCTCCCAATAGCACCTGCATCCTCTGCTTGTTCAGAGCCTCAGGCCTCCACCCTGTCTCTGGCATCCTTCCCCTCCAAATCCTTCTGAGGTGAGACCACTTCTGGGTGCCTCCTCGCTGGGAACCTAGCTTTCCTGTGCCTAGGTCAACTGAGCTTGTGTTCCTGAACCTGGCCTTTCCCCTCACCTACCAGAGCTGCACAGTTGGTTGTGGTGGCACACACCCTTAATCCCAGAACTCGGGAGGCGGAGGTAGAGGATCACTATGAGTTCAAGGCCATCCTGAGAATACTGAGTGAATTCCAGGTCAGCCTGGAATTTACCTTGAGACCCTACCCTACCTTGAAAAAATATTTTTAAATAGATACTAGTCTGTCATCAGGGCACCATGTCACATGATCCACCTCCCCTCAGCTGTCCCTACACCTCTGGGCCCCTGCCCTCCCTCACCTGCTCCAGCCACAGGGCCCTCAGTCATTCCCCGGCACTCCAGATGCACTCTGCACTCAGATCCTTTGCACTGCTGTTCCCCCTGTAATGAACCCCTTCCCTCAGACGGCATGGGCGCTTGTTTGTTATATTGTGACCTGTATGCTCAAACAGATACATACTATTGTCCCTTTACCTTCTAGAATGACCCCTCATCCTTTCGGGTATGTGAATGGAAGTTGGAGATTGGAGGCCTTGGGGTAGACTGTCTTCTGCTTCCTGATCCAGCCTCACCCCCCCCCCAACACACACATACACTGTGCCCCTCACCAAGAAGTTGTCCAGTAGTTATCAGTAAAGTAAATCACTGAATGCTTGCCTGCCTGGTCAGGCCAACTTGGGGATGGTCTCTCCTGCTCACAATTGGGCCCATCCTTCTCTGTGGGCAGGTGACCTTCAGTCTGGACTGAAGGCTCCAGACTGTGCCCAGGGCCCTAGATCAAAGGGCCTAGGGAAGCACCAGGGCAGCCCGAGCGGCAGCAGAGCCCCGCAAGGCCCTGCAAAACCACAGAGCCAGAGTCGGCTAGCAGCGCTGGCCACGCCAGCATTCCAGCCGCCTGATTGACACGCACCAGGGCCCCGCCTGTGGCTCCTGCCGCCTCCGCCACCACCGCCTGCCGCATCAAAGCAGATGTTTGCAGCTGGTTTGAGTTGGATCCCGTCAACAGGCCCCTTTTTGTCTCCAAATAAAAAACAGCTACGACCAGAATGATAAGGACGCAGCAGGCACGTGGGGGAGATGTCAGCAAGTTGGCAGCTCCTGCTGCCAGTAACAGACGGGTTCATACAGCCCCTGCCTCCCACCAGTGTCCAAGGTCCTGTCCCCTGGGTTCCTGGAACCTATCTCTCATCCCTGCCCTGCATCTTCAAGTACCATGCCCCATACCATGAGAAGCCTCTATACCACAGAGCGCTCCTGTCCCTAGCCACACAGGTCCACCCTGGGGTCCTGCCACCTTGGATGGTACCCGGGAGAGGTAGCTCTGTGACTATACTTACTTGCTAAGTGGGCATCAGGCCTCCACTTTCAAACAGGGAGCCAGGCTCTCAGCATGTTGGTGGCTTTGGTTTGCTCTGTGCCCAGGCATTCTAAGGAGCCCTAGGCGGAGGCAGCCTCCAGGGTATAGATGGGTAAATTTAAGAAGTTACCATGGTGGACACAGAGGTCCACCAAGCCAGAGCATGGGCCCCATGGGGAGGAGGGTGGTACAGCCGTGGTGTTCCAGCAGCTATGGGGCTTAGCTAGGAGAGGCCCTAAAGGAAAATGAGGCCCAGCTTCTGCCTTGGGCCATGGGTGACAGTCTCACAGATAAGTAACCGCAGCCCCAGCAATGTAACTAAGGCGCTTCAGGCTGAAATTGGAGATGAAGAGAAAGTTCCAGAGCCTATGTCATTGGGCCTTAGAATGGAAACTCCCTCTGGAATAGGTTAAACCTCATCAGATTTTTTTTTTTTTTTTTTTTTGGCCATCCACAAAGAGACTGAGCCTCAAAGGAGAGGGATGTGAGTTACCCAGGGCTATGCAACCAGTGCAGGCAAGAGACAGACATCTGACAGAGAGCCTGGAAGAAGGGAGGGTCCAGGCCTGGTGGACCTGTCACTTATAGTCCAGAGAGTGCTGGGCTTGAGGGCATGACTGGGAAGGCGGTTTGCTTTTGGACTCCCACAGGGCTGCAGAGATACAAGGTTAACGTGAACTCCAGGACTGGGGAGGTGACTCAGTGGATAATGTGCTTGCCATACAGGCGTGACAACCCGAGTTCAGATCCCCAGAACACATGGAAAACCAAGATGACACAGCGTGTGAGCAGGAGACTCACACAGAAGTTCATGGGGCCACCTAGCCTGGGGAACATGGCGGTGAGCCATGAGAGACCCCACCTCAAATGAGGGGGAAGGGGAAGACCGACACCTGAAGTTGTCCCCTGACCTCCACACGTGCACCAGTGGCATGCTCATGCCGGCCCTCACACACGTGAGCACACACACAAACGTGGACCCCAAGCTTATATACGTGGAGGGGACCAAGGAGGACACATTCATCCATCTTGTCACCTAGTGGCGTTCTTAGACCCCTTGAAGCTGAGTAGTATTTTTTTTCCTGCCCCACCTGGCTGCCATTTCATTTCTCACAAGGCTGTTTATTCATTCACCAAACACCCATTGGCAGCCTCGTCAGTGCCAGAGGCTGGGTAGGGGAATTAGACCCAGGGGCTAATCCCTAGTTCAGTGGGAGCTTTGGACCCAAGAACAACTCAAGCGGCTAGGACTGGAAGCAGCAGGGAAGGCCTTCTCAAAGGAGGCAGCGTTGTTTGAAGTGGGTCTTTGCAGGGTGAGTGGGAATTTGACAAGACGCACGGGAAAGGGAAGGGAAGGCAGGCCTTGGGAGCCAATGGAATCTTAATGGCTAAGGAAGCAAGAACACTTTCTGTCCTTGGGAATCATTGAGAAGCATGAGGGTTGGTAAGTGGTGAGTGAGGCCTGAGGAGCATTGGTTAGGTCTTGGGACTTACCCTAAAGTCACTGTGTGCTCTTGGATGGTCGGGAGTGAGGAGAACGTGGGGTCTGGTTAGACTTGAGGAGGAATGGGTTGACTGTGACAGAAATCCCTGCCGCAGTCAATCTTTTTAGCTTTTTATCGACAGCTTCCATAATGATAGACAATAAACCATGATAATTCCCTCCAATCTTTAAAGGGGAAAGGTTTGTTCGGGCTCATGGCTTCAGAGGCTGAAGTCCATGGTCACTTGGCTCCGTTGCTGTGGGCGTGTGCTGAGGCAGACCATCACGGAGGGAGTGGGCAGTAGAGAAGGCCTGTTCACCTCAGGACAGCCAGGGAACATGAGAGCGTTTAGAAGCCAGCCAGGACTCCACACTCTCTTCAAGGACATACATCCAGTGACCTAATGTTCCGTAGGCCCCACTTATGAAAGGAACGCCACCTCTGAGTGCTGTCACGGGCTCATACGTGGTCCTTTGGGACACATTCCCAAAACTGCAGCCCTGGGCTGGAGAGATGGCTTAGCGGTTATGCACTTGCCTGTGAAGCCTAAGGACCCCAGTTCGAGGCTTGACTCCCCAGGACCCACGTTAGCCAGATGCACAAGGGGGCGCACGCGTCTGGAGTTCGTTTGCAGTGGCTGGAAGCCCTGGCGCGCCCATTCTCTCTCTCTCTCTCTCTCTTCTCTATCAGCCTCTTTCTCTCTGTGTCTGTCTGTCACTCTTAAATAAATAAATAAATAAATAAACTACAGCCCCAAAGCAAGGCCTATCTCTAGGTACTACCCCCCTACACACACACACATCTTTTCCATACCAGTCGAGAAGGGGCACTTCAGTAAGGACGCAGTGGTATCAAGGACAAGCGCACTGCTGAGCAAAAGCTCGTCTTGAGGGCCAGCTTCGGGCAGCAAGCAGCCTGCGTGAAGTGGGAGTCGTTCTGGGAGTCCAGCAGAGGTTCGTGCAAACTGTGAAGTGTAGTAACAGGGGCCTCGCCTCAGCCGGCAGTCAGTCCGTGCCCATATCAGACAGACTGGGACACTGAATGACAGGAGAAGGGACGCGTGCAAGTTTCTGGGGGCTCAGAAGTGACGGGACCGGGGGTTCCAGTCCCAGAGCATGCTGCCCGGAGACTGGGGTCAGAGTGGAAATGTCCAGGGGACATCAGAGCACCTTCAGGCTTCGGGAAAAGCCAGTGTCAGAAGCTCCAGAACCGCTTCACCCCGTGCATCTCCACAGTGGTCACTGGGTTAGGAGTCTGTCGCATCTGTAGCCCACATTCAAATGCTCCCGAAAAGTTGGTTTTCTGACTTTTGCTCGTTACCCTGATGAGTTTAATATGCTGAGCATCAAACAGAGCAAAAGAAACTGAGAGCTGCTGAGCTGTGTTCTCACAGCCTGGGACTCCTCCAGGGAGGGTGCCCCACAAGCAGATTTGCTTATACTGATAAGCATTTTAAAAATGTGGGCACACGCCCCCTCCCACAATGACTGGCTGCTGCTCTCACAACTCATAACCCACAATCCCATGGTGAACACCAGCAATTCCACTAAGGAGGGCCCTCAGTGGAGTAGGGGCAGGGAGGAGGGAAATGATGGTACCAACATATGATGTGTCCATACGAAGTTTCTACTTAATTAAAAAAAAAATTTTTTTTTGGTTTTTCGAGGTGGGGTCTCACTCTAGCCCAGGCTGACCTGGAATTCACTATGGAGTCTCAGGGTGGCCTCGAACTCAAGGCAATCCTCCTACCTCTGCCTCTCGAGTGCTGGGATTAAAGGCGTGCACCACCACGCCCAGCTAATAAAAAAATTTTAACGTGGGGCTAGAGATAGGGTTTAGTAGTTAAGGTGCTTGCCAACAAAGCCAAAGGACCCAGGTTCGATTCCCTAGGACTCACGTAAGCCAGCTGCACAAGATGGTGCATATGTCTGGAGTTCGTTTGCAATGGTTAGAAGCCCTAGCATGTCCATATTCATTCTTTCTCTTCCTTCCTTCCTTCCTTCCTTCCTTCCTCCCTCCCTTCCTTCCTTCCTTCCTTCCTTCCTTCCTTCCTTCCTTTCTCTCTCTCTCTCTCCTTGCAAATAAATAAATAAAAATATTATTAAAATGTGTACACATAGGAATGCTTGTTTTTTTTCTTTTTTTAAAGCCCAGACTTTTCTGGTCCCAGACCTCTATAGAGGAGGAAGCATAAGGTGTGGGTTGGCTCACACCCCAGGAAGCTCACATGGGCCTAACAGCCATAGCCCGTGGGGTCCACAGGGTGGAGGAAGAATCTTGACAGAGTGGCCCACACTGTCTGCCCTTGGTGTGCTCATCTATGAGACGGGGACCAGCCTCAGTCTCCTTTCATGTCTGTGAGGGCTTGATGAGGTGACATGGATGACAGCCATGGAGCCTTCTCGGGGTTCAGCAGTGTTCTGAGGTAGGTGGTCCTTTGAGCCAGAAGAGCCTGGGTAGACCAGGGCAGACAGAGCCGAGGGGGTCTGTGAGGCCGGCGCGGTGGAGTTTGGCCACACACCAGGATCACGAGCCTTCCCCAGGAATGATGGAAGCCCCGCAAGCATGGTCCATACAGACACCGTACCCACATGTGGGCACAGCTGCAGAGCAGAGGGGGTGCAGATCACAGTGGAGGGCTTCCTCAGCCAGCACTGTGTCCAGGACCTCACACTGCATCCAGCCTTCCCAACTGCTCTGTAGTTAGCTGGAAGCAGTCCCTTCTCCTCCTCCTCCTCCTTCTTCTTCTTTTTTTGAGACAGTCTCGTAGCCCAGGCTGGCCTCTCACTGGCTATGTTGCTGAGGACGATCGCGAAACTTCTTATCCTTCTGCCTCTGCTGTCCTAAGTCCGGGATTATGTGTGTGTGCATGGTATGTGCCGCCATGCCTGTCTCTAAATGATGCCAGGGATAGAACCTGGCGCCTTTGTGCATTGGAAGCAAGTACCCTACCAACTATGATACAACCCTAGCCCGAGCATACCAGTGTTATAGAGAGAACTGGAGGCTCAGAGCGGTTCAATGTCTTACCGAAAGACACACAGCAAGGAAGTTACGAGGCCAGGAGGCAGGGGTTTAGCTCAGTGGTAGAGTGCTTGTCTAGCACACGCAAGACCCTGAGTTTGCTCCTTGGGACCACAACAGAAAAGCAAAAGGGAAGTTAAGGAGACAATGTGGGAGCCACCCTCCCCCTCCCCCCACAAAACCATCCCTCTGTACTTACACACAGCTCCTGACTAAGAAGTGGGTACCAGCACTGAGCCCATTATACACACCAGTAAGCTGAGGCCGGGAGAGAAGAAAGGCTCCCCGTGTCCCTGTGATTGCAGTGCGCCTGCCTGTGGCTGGCCTGCTTCTCTTTGGCCTCTCAATGTCTGCTTGGTGACTGGTTCCAGACATGCCCTCATGGTGGAGAGAGTGAGGGAGTGAAGGAGGCTCACAGAGAGGAGGGGATCCCAACCCCCCCCCCAACACACACACCCTAGCCCTCACCCCAGCTCTGCGCGGTAGACAATGCTGGGCCCCATAATTGGGAGTGAGTATTTCATGTGCGCCCCCCCGATGTTTTATTGGGAGGAGAGATGCTTGGAGACCGAACGGATGGCACATTCCCTTTATAAAGTGCGTGCCGTTTGTTTTATTTCCCGGGCTCTCGCAATCTAGGTAACAGATGATGCCCCGAGTGGCTGCGCTGCCTGGAAATGGCTGCCGGAGCCTTCGGAGGAGTATTAATAATAGATTGTGTTGATGAGCTTGGAGAAAGTCGCAATCGACCCCCTGCTGCCAAGGCATTATCAGGGCTCCAAAGCACTAGCGCCAGCACGGTGGTGGCATAGTCGCTGATTGCAGGACACACACACACACACACACACCACACACAAACACACACACACACACGCTGCCCCTCTTCAGACTAGGAATTTGTTTTTCCCAGACCTCCCCAAGATGTGCTGACCCTGGCCTGCACTGAGGCCCTGCCATGGTGGCTGAGTGAGACTTGACTAGGGTCCTGTTTGCTCAGGGTGCTGTAAACCTTTGTGGGTACCTTGGTCAAGTCCAGAGGGGTGGTGGGGACAGAGCAGCTGCCTTCTGCAAGGGAATGCACTGCCAGCCAGCATCCTAAGGGCTCTGCTTATGGTTGCCACAAACAGTGGGGCAGGTCAGGCCCTGAACCAAACCTCCCCAGGCTGAGGGTCAATGCAGAGCTGCGGTCCAGCCCAGGTTCCTCTTGCCAAGTCGCAGGCTGGCTGGTCTGGAGGGGGTCCCACAGCACCTAGTCCGAGCTTTGATCCCCTCCAGGCCTTAACTTCCTGCCTCCACAGACACACACCTGAGAGCCAGGTGGTTCTGGGCCCTAGTTTGGGATCCTTGAGGGATCGCAGTAGAGTGGGTCAACCATGGGGACCGAGTCTTGCTGAGTTACATGCTCAGCACCATCCAATCTCCACGACAGCCTGCTGGCGTCCCCGTTTCACAGGAGAGTGAGCCGAGGCAAGAGGGAGGCTCGTGAGTGCACAGAGGAGGCTACCTCCCTCACACTAGCATATCAGAGAAGGCTTCCCAGAGGAGGTGGCATTGGAGTTGGGCATTGCAGGTTGAGCAGAAGCCTGCTGGGTGGAAGAGGTGGGTGGCAGGATCTCTAGGGGTCCTCCTAAGACTGAGTGCCCTGGCCACTGTGCCAGGGCAGCAGGCAGGGCTGAAGGGAACCCTGATCATGGCACCGCAGCAGCTCGCCGTGGGCGGTGCTGATGGCAGCTCGGGGAAGCGAGGCAGGCCATTCCTGCTCCAGAACCGATTAGCAGAGAATTGCAGCTGTAATCTGCGCCCGTGATGGCGGGCCATAAAGAGGGATGGGATGTGCGCTGTGTTCCCAAGGTGGCGCCCGCAGACGTGGCCCAGGGACGCGGGGAATGAAAAATGGTTTTAATTCCCTCCCAGCAGCAATAATTTGATTCTTCATAAATTTTTCCATCAAAGTGTTGTTGAGGCTGAGTTCCCACAGAGCAGGCACGTGATGGGCAGGGGGCTGTCGGTAGAGGCGGTCAGTGGCACAGAAGGATGAGCCGCCACCCAGATCCTCTCTGCACGGGCCAGACACAGGCACAGAGACTCCACCAGGGTCGCCTCTGGGGATGGGAGATGGAGCCATGCTGTCGTGAGGGACTGGGTGGGCCGGGACTAGTCACTTGCAACACTGCTAGTGACAATGCTGTCTGCATCATTTCTAAGATGGGGCTGGAGCTCTGGTCTCCCAGGGGCCTTTGCAAGGGTCAAATGAGTGCCTGCGTGTGAAGTGCTTCTCAGAGCAGCTGCCATGCATGCTGTGGATGCCCTACATGAACCACAGGCACAGCTGAAACTGGCAGCCAAGTCAAGGAGCAGGGACAGAGTGTGCCAAAAGACCACACCACGGGGGTGCTTCAGCGACCCCGAGGCTGTACTGCAGGGACACAGCCAGAAAGTAGAGGGAGCTGTGGGCACAGACAGGATGAGGAGAGACCCCCCCCCCTCGAGGGCCAGGCTTGCAGCCTGGAGATTCTCCTAAGGGGACTGGGGAAGCCATGGAAGAGCCTGGAGCAGGGACACGCATGCTCACACGTGCAGCTTAGAATAGTTCCCTCTAAGTCCTGTGTCGTGGGCACAGGTGAGAGGGGGCTCAAGGCTTTGAGGGGCCCAGGGAGGGGAAGAAGGGACCAGGCTGGAGGGCAGGATGGTATGGAACTGCAGGTAAGGGAGGGCTAGGGAGACAGGGGAGCCAGGTCAGGGAGTAAGGCTCATCCCATACATTGCCCTCTAGTGGCCACAGTACTGACCACCAAGGAGAGGTGCCCAGTGCTCACCCTGGGTCAAGTTGGGGTCCTGCCTGCAAGGGAAAGAGGAGAGTTGTGTAACCCCCTTCACGCACATGCACGCACACAGGCACGCATGCATGCACAAGCCTGCCTTGTGCCCTTGACGGGGGAGGTCTGTCCTGTTGGGCCTGAGGACCAAGGTGGCCAGAAAAGAGGTCCCTGAGCCCAGCTCATGTGCCCTCCCTCTGCCCTACAGGCTCTTCGCGGCCAAGTGCAGCGGCTGCATGGAGAAGATCGCACCCACGGAGTTCGTGATGCGGGCGCTGGAGTGCGTGTACCACCTGGGCTGCTTCTGCTGCTGCGTGTGTGAGCGGCAGCTTCGCAAAGGCGACGAGTTCGTGCTCAAGGAGGGCCAGCTGCTGTGCAAGGGAGACTACGAGAAAGAGAAGGACCTGCTCAGCTCCGTGAGCCCCGACGAGTCTGACTCCGGTGAGCCCTGGCCCGGGGTGGGGAGGCTGCTGCACTTGGCAGGTGTGTGTTGGGGGGGGGAGGGGTAGGTCTCCCAAGCTGCACACGTATGACACCCCTGTCCACACGGAGCCAGCACCACCACGCCCCACCACCCCAGCATGCACCTCTAGGTACCAGGCCTGGGTCATACACCCCTGCATATATATACCTGTGTATGACCATGCATGCACACACATGCATAGGCAGGAACATAGACGCTTGTAAGGCACACACACACACGTGTGTGGGGGAATGTGTGCTCATGTACTGAAAACAAACAGGTACACTTGCACGCATATTCACTCACAAGTTCACACCTGACCAGCACACTCACGGGCTACACACACTCACATATACCTCACACACCCCACATCCTCTGGGAAGGCCTGGCCAGTGGCTGACACTTGGTCATTCTCGTGGTGGCAAAGGGCTTAAGCAGGGAGCAGGCGGAGCAGACTGGCCTGCTGTTCGGAGACCCGTTGCCGCACAGGCATGGGCTCTGGCCACGGGTGTAGGGTCCGCCCCTGCCAGGACATGGAGAGGGCAGTGAGCTCTCACATAGCTGCTGCTGGCCGTCCCTGGACCAGGCACAACAACCGCCCCGTAGATGCCTGCGCTGCCATGGGAGGGACTGTCACCGGTCCACCTTACCAGGCGTAGGCGAGGGCAAGCAAAGCCTCCATGGGCTAGCCTCTGAAGAAGGTGGGCCTGAGACAGGACCAGTTCAAACATGGCGCTTAAGAGGCCCGTGGCCGGGAGAGGCTCAACCACACACCCAGGCAGGCGTCTCTGAGGCCCTGACCCCCCCGAGCCACAGCAGTGAGAATATGGGCACGGGGGTATTGAGGACTAAGTGCATATGCTTCTTCATGCCACGAGTGTGTTAGCATGTGCACCTGTGTGACACTGCCTGCGATCCAGGCCTCTGTGTGCCCGTGACCGTGACTACGTCTGAGATCAGCATGTGCCTGGGTTTTGTGTCCCTCCTCACATGTGTAGACCCCCCCGTAGGCGAGCAGACACCTCTGTGTGTGTGCCCGCTGTGGTCCTGAGACCTCCCGTGAAAGGTTGTCTTGTCCCAGTGTCTCTACCTGTTGGTTTTAAGTCCCTGAATGTCCCCAGAAAGAAGGCTTCTAGCATTCTCCTTCTGTCACTCTGGTCCCTAGCTGACAGGGCACACTGCCTTTTGAGGCCAGCAGAAGGTGAGTCCCAGACAAGATGGGTGACGGAAGCACGGGCCAGCCTGGGTCACAGTTGCTATGTCTCTCTGCGAGGGGCTGCTCTTCAGAGACTGGGTGGACCTGCCCCGTGTGAGCACCAGCAGGCTGCACACCTCCCCCCTGCGTGCCCACGTGAGGCACGGGCATACGTGACTGTTCCCCACGAGAACGCGGTTCAGTGCCTTCCTGAGCGCCTGTGCAGGCCGCATGTGTCACAGTGCGCCTGTACGGTTACCACAGCTTGGCTAGGAGTGGGGCCCAAGGTGAGGGGAGTGTGCTGGGGAAGAGGGTAAGTGTAAGGTGCAGGGGTGGGCCAGGGGAAGGGTTCCACTTTGTCCTGAAGGCACCGGGGAGCCACAGAAGGTGTCAGCAGAGGGTAAAGGAATCCCGTTCAGGTCACCTAGGGGTACAAAGCGAGGACCTGGGACCGCTCCTTGGCCTCCCTGACAGGTTGGATGTGTCCCCACAGTAAAGAGTGAAGATGAGGATGGGGACATGAAGCCAGCCAAGGGGCAGGGCAGCCAGAGCAAGGGCAGCGGAGATGACGGGAAGGACCCACGGAGGCCCAAGCGACCCCGGACCATCCTCACCACGCAGCAGCGAAGAGCCTTCAAAGCTTCCTTTGAGGTCTCTTCCAAGCCCTGCCGGAAGGTGAGAGGTGCTGGGTGGGCCAGGGCCGGGGTGGGGTGTGTGTGTGTGTGTGTGCTGACACGTCTCACCTGTCTGTCACCAGGAGTAAGGACTTCCTCTCCCTCTCTCTCTTGCCAGGTCCGGGAGACACTGGCTGCAGAGACAGGCCTCAGCGTACGTGTGGTCCAGGTCTGGTTTCAGAACCAAAGAGCAAAGGTGAGAGGCCACTGTGTAGTGTGTGCCTCTGGGCAGGCCCTGGAGGACAGGGGAGGGGGTGGAAGATAAGGGTGGGGAGGGGAGGAGGCCTGCGGTGGGTGCTGGGACTCAGTGGGAGGTCTACCTCTGTCTTCCCCCCCCCGCAGATGAAGAAGCTGGCCAGGAGACACCAGCAGCAGCAGGAGCAACAGAACTCCCAGCGGCTGGGCCAAGGTGAGGCAGGCAGGAATGTAGCTCAGCCTTACACTGGGGCCAAGGAGGGGCGCAAGAGGCAGGGACCCAAGTGCTCTGATCCAAGGCCAGGAAGTTTCCTGCCTGGACCCCTGCTGAGATGTGAACAAGTTGGGGAGTGATGGGCGTGAAAGGCATGGGAAAAGGGATGGCAACAGGGAGGGGTGGTGGTGTTTATGCAGTAAAAGTGCCACCGTCTCCCTACCCCTTGTGTTCCTTTGGGCTCCCTGTGGCCAGGCTCTTTCCCAGTGTCCCTCCTGTTCCTTCCCACTCAGTGCTTAAGGGTCCCCACATGGAAAGGAGCTGTCATGCCCATCTCATGGGGAGACTGGGGCCCAGTGAGATTCAAGCACTTGCCTAGAGTCACTCCACTAGTTTGGGCCAAAGCTGGGTGTTGGCCAGAGTATGACTTCCAGGCCTGTACCTTTAGCAAGTGACATGACCTGGCCACTCCCCTGAGGATTGGGCCTCACGAAGTGTGGAGGAGGTCTGGGATGAGCCACTGCTGGTACTGAAGAATCAGGTCAAGGAGTAGGGAGCAGGATCCCCAACACTGGATTTTGCCCCAAAGCTATTTCCACTTTGGCTATCTTGGGCCACAGGCACTGCCCCTAGTCTGTAGACAGCCCTGTGCTGGGCCTTCCCTCCAGAGCTCCCTGCTCTCTCCTGGATGCCACCTCACCAAGGATGGACCCTGCTGATCAGAACCCACGCTGTGGCACCTCACTGCCCACTAACACACAGCACCCCTTTGACTTCCTTCCCACCGTGGCTTCATCGGCGGTGTAACTGACTGAAGAGTATGGTTTCATGTCCCTCATCCTTCACGGCCCCTCAGCACGCTGACTTTCCTATAGTGACTTTGACAGAGACCCCAAGGCCTCCCCACCCCACCAGCCCAGCCTCTGCTGCCTTTTTCCACAGCGCCTCCCCAGTTTTCTGATGGCTGTAGGGGAAGCCCCTCTCAGCTTCACTCCCAATGCACCCCACAGTCATCAGTCCGTCTGACCATTCGTCCTGCCTAGCTGGCCTCCACCCTCCTTTATGCTCGATGCCTTCCCAGCCTGGCATGTCCTTTACTGGTGGTTCTTTAGGGGCTCTTCCTCCAGGAAGGCCCCACCTTGATGCTCATACATGGTGAAAACTAGTGGTGAATTGGTGCTAGAGGCCCAAACAACTGCCTCCCTGCATCCGCCTGAGCTTCTGGGGATGGAGCAGGAGAACAGGAGAAGGTGGGAGGAGGTCTCTGTGACTTGGAGAGAAGATGTCTGGAAGAGAAGCCAGAGGGTTCTTTGGGAAGGGGCTGGGGACTCAGATAACTGGACAGCCTCAACCATGGGGTGGGAGGGGTGGCCTGGGCAGTCCCAGTGAGGTCAGAAGGGACCACGGGGACATCTGTGGGGGCTGCCAGGACAGGACAAACGGGGCCGGTCGGTGAAGACGTGCACTGTCCCCAGAGGTCCTGTCAAGCCGCATGGAGGGGATGATGGCCTCCTACACGCCGCTGGCGCCTCCGCAGCAACAGATCGTGGCCATGGAGCAGAGCCCCTATGGCAGCAGCGACCCCTTCCAGCAGGGCCTCACGCCGCCCCAAATGCCAGGTGACCACATGAACCCCTATGGTAAGCCTCTCCACCCCCCCCCCCGACCATGCCCCAGCAACACCCCTACCCCTGCCTGGCCAGGCAGACCTGGGGACTGTGACAGCTCCCCGCTGCTGCCCAGGGCCCCTGGGGCCAGCCCAGGCAGCCTGCCTCCTCATGACTAGAAGAGTCACAAGCTCCAGCCAGCCAGCTAGCCTATGGCCCCTGGCCCTGGCCCCTGGCCCCTGGGCAAGAAGCCTACAGTGCTGTTACCCTGCTCCTGATGCCCTTCCTATCCCCCTTCCCCAGGGAACGACTCCATCTTCCACGACATCGACAGCGATACCTCCCTCACCAGCCTCAGCGACTGCTTCCTTGGCTCCTCAGACGTGGGCTCCCTGCAGGCCCGTGTAGGGAACCCCATCGACCGGCTCTACTCCATGCAGAGTTCCTACTTCGCCTCCTGAGAGCCAGCTGGGCCACTCGGACGCTTGGGCCTGGGCCTGGGGTGGGACCTCAGGGCCTGCCGCCCACACAGACTCTATAGACAGCCATACAGTGCCCTCCCCTCAGCCAGCCAAACCTGGCTCAAGTGCCCATGGGGCACAGCTGGACAGGCAGATGGGCACAGCCTGGGCAGCCACTGTGTCCTGCCCACAGAGACCTTGTCACCTCCAGAGCTCTTGGACATCCCCTCGCCACCCAGCCTCTCAACTCCATCACCACCTTCTCCCTCCCCATCTCTTTTTTTGGGAAGCTTAAATTCTCTCTATTTTTTTAAACATCCTCTCTGGGTGTAGCAAACCTCCACGGCTCCCCATGCCAGCCTTGGAATGGTGATATTGTGACACAGTGCCTGGTACCCGAGAAATCTGTATATGGTACCCCATACTGGCACCCACCTAGCCTTCTGATCAGTCCATGGGATGGGATAGCTTCTGAGGTCCCAGGTGAGCCAAGGTCACACCTCCTAGCCTGAGCCTGGTACAGAAGTGGGGAGGAGCCTGGTGGGTATGACAGGCTACTGAAATGGCTCACAAAAGGAGGGGTGTGGGCAGAGCCCAGGCAAACCCAAAGGAACAGAGACGCATGTACAAAAGTGCCCATGTCTACAGACACCCCTGTGCGAACAAGCACACCCACGTGTGTGTATGTGTGTGTGTGTGCGCGCACGCGCGCGTGCACACAGGTGTGAAAGAGGTCAACTATGCCCTGTAATGGGCCCTGACTTGTCAGGAAGGGACAAGGAGGTCAGAGGGCAGGGCCCACCCCTTAGAACAGTTGACGAGTGAGGAAGGAAGTGGAGAGGGTTCCAATCTGAAGCAGATGGATCCCAGCCTTGGCTCAGATTGCGGGGTGGGGGTGGCTCTCTCCAGGGCAGGAACATAGCCTGAGACTCTCCCAACTCCCAGGGTGGAGATGGAGCCCCCAGAATCAGGTAGAATCAGGCCAACCACAGCAGCTCCAGGTAGAAAGGGGTGGACCTCCAAAGTCACCAGCTTGACTGCTACTTGACTCCCTCCAGTCCCACCCGCTCCGCCCGTCTTCAGACACCACCGGGAAGGAGGAGCTCACTGCTTCCGTGTGCCCCAGGCCAGCTGCCCTTCTGCTGCTTTTCCAGGTCCTTGCTTTGCTCTCCTCAAAGCTAGGCTTCTCTAGCTGTTCCCCCTGCAGCCACTCCCAGCAGCACTCCTGCCACCGCCATCCCCGCACACAGGTGCAGGTGCGAGGCAGCTCCAGCCTCTCCCGCCTTAGCCGGCCCACAGTGAGCAGACCCATCGCGGCTCCCGCTTTAGGCCTTGCCCCTGCCCATCCAGTAGTCTGGACCCCATGACCTAGCCTTACTCTTAACAAATCCCCTGGGCTTTGCACTGGTCAGATGACAAGCCACACCTCCTCTCTGTGTGTAGGGAGGACGGGGAGAGGATATGGATTGTTTCTGGCCATAGTTCCTTCACTTGGTTCGACCAGCCAGGGGGGGCATTTCTCTGTACCTGCTTGATGGCTAGTATTCCCTCTCTCTCTCTTTCCCAAGCACTTCTGCCAGTGACAGGTGTGCCCTGTGACGCTCACCGGAGGTGTGGACCACGGGAGCCGTTGGCCCCTTGCTGGCCCTTCTCAAACACTGCATCTCAGCAGCGTTTAAGCACTCCAGCTCACAGAGGCTGCAGACACTCATGGCTGGAAGCCAGGCACCCTGTGTCAGTGTCATCCCTGCCCCCAGTTTCCTGGACTCCCCCTGTCCAAAGTGGAAGTGAGGACTGTCTGATGGGTTCACCCATAACAACCCTACTGGCCCAGGTGCCCACAAACACTGCCTTTAACTTAACCCCCAAGCTCTAGGCTACCACCCTGATGCCTGCCTGCCTGCCTGGCTCAGCCTTTGGGCACATGACGACAAATGTCTCCAATTTCCAGCCCTTGTGCCTGGCTGACTCTAGAGTCTAACACTGCTGTGTGGGTTTTCTCCTCTGTTGCTGGGGGGGACTTCAGTTCCCCCCACCGAATGTTCCGGGCCAATCTTGCCATCTGGGCTTCTCCATCCCACCCCTCTCCCCACCGCTGTCACCAGACAGTTGTCATTGGGGAAAGATGTGGCAGCAGCACGCCCTAGGCCCAAGCAGCCAGCCTGGCCCTCTTTGTCCCCTTTGTCACAAAGAGAATTTCAGCAGGACGTCAGCTGATATCCCCGGTCCTCCTGGGCCAGCTGCTCTCCTAGGACTCATCCCTTTCTCCCCTGGCTGACTCATGCTGGGGACACTTGGGGTAGACACCAGCTCTCAAGAGACCTGGCCTTCCCCACACCCCCCCTCACCCCGCACCCTTGGAGTTGGGAGGGACATCAGCAGTGCTTTGTGTAGATCACCTGTCACATGACACCTGGGCAGCCTGAGCCAGGACAGGGACATGCCCAAGGCCTCAAAGCCAGGTCGTGAAAGAGCAAGCCCTCGGGAAGGGACTCTAGATCTCTCCCCCCCCCCTCCCTTGCCTTTTGATGACCCAGCCAGGAGACCAACCAACAATCTCCCTGCCAGGTCCATTCTGGGTCCTCTAAAACTTGAGTCCCAGCCTAGGTTTCTGTTGCTGCGTGTTGGCGTCCCCAGCCGGGAGCTACCTATCAGGCCTCGCCCAGGTCGTCAGAGGAGCGACTCCAGAGGGTCCCTTGTGCCGGGGACATCCCGTCATTTGTGCTCAGGGCTTCCTCACTGTAGCTGTGGCCTGCTGCCCGCAGGCTCCCGGGACACACAAGTCCTTGCCAGCTCTGGACTGCTGTGAGGACGACAGCGTCTGCCTTGGGAGGAACGGCAGCGCTTGCCCCGGCCCTGCCCACACCTTGCCAGGGGCCTTGCTCAGGTTGGGAGCTGAGGCTGCGGGGCTGGGCCAACCGAGAGAGATGAGAGATTCCCCAGGCTGGAGAAGGTGGGAGAGGCAGAGAGTGAGGGGTGGGTGGGGGCCGCTTCCGCACTGGGGATGTGGCCGGCTGCGGGCTGAGAAGAGGAAGAGACAAGAAGCTAGGCTTTGTCTCAGCTGGGGTGTCCTTTAGCAGCTCCATGAAGTCTCCCATGTTCTGCCACCCTGGGACACTCACAAGAGGCTCCATACACACACACACACACACACACGCACGCACGCACGCACGCACGCACACGCACACACACAGGCTGCAAGGGGTGTCAAAGCCAGTAGAGGGGCTGGCACAGGCAGGCTGCCATCTTGAGGCCTGCTGGATGGGTGAGCATTGGACACTGTGCCCAGAGGAGCTGGCCCAGCAGAGTGGGGACAGCCTCATCTTTAGGTGGGGGGAGGGGTTCCCCTGCAGTCCCTCCCAGTGAGGCTACTTCCCATCACACAGGGAGTCCAGGGGAAGGAGGATGGTCCTTGTCCTGCCTGGTCCCAGCCCTGAGCTCTGGGGCGAGTGGGACTCTGCAGCCCTAGGCTGGCTGCTCTGTGGAGACGGGGCTCCGTGCTCACGCACGCACACACTCACGCCTGGCACGCGGAGGCTCACACGACGACACAGGGGGAGCAAGAAGGACCCTCCACTAACGCGGCCCTCGACAGGGGCTGTTGCCAGTGGTCTCTTAGCTGGTGCCCTGCCCCCACCCGGCGGGGCCAGGCCACACGTTGCATTCTTCCGTTTTCCTTGTATAGACTCTGCCCACCCACCATCCCCACACACATTTTATTTAATAACTTGTCATTGTTAAATTATTTATTAGCGTTACCACATCACCACCCCCGCCTTCCGCCTCTTCCCACAAAAGCAGAAAATGGAAACAGCGACAAGGAAAGATGAGATGTCGGTATATTTGTAAATAAACAACCTGTACACGCCTGCGATGCCTCTCCTTGGGGGTGGGGGATGGAGCCTGAGCCAGTCCTGCTTGGCACACTAGCAGACTTCTTTCTGGCCACCAGGGGGCAGCAGGTCGAGGAGAAAGGAGGGCTTGGGGCTCCTGAGCTTGCCCAATCACACCCACGATCCTCTCTCTTCCTTGTCCTGTCCCAACCCTAGCCAGGGTCAGTCTTGAGCCAATGCATTTGTTCATCTCCCATTTTGCCCTGTCCCAGCCCCCAACACCCACTGACTCTTTCCTTCACTCAATGAGCCAGTATCCATGAAGGGATCCTTAAGTGTCACCAGTCGGAAAACCAGGGACTGATGGTCCCCCACCCCATGTGTGCGCAGAGCTTACTGTGAGCTCAGGTGAGGGCCAGTGGAGCCTTGTTCCTGGGGTACCTGACCACATCTGAAAAATCGAGGAAGGCTTCCTGGAAGGAGCTACGTATTCAGCTGAGATCTGAAGTCATCTGGCCTGGTGGGGACTGGGAAAGATGTGTGCAGGTGTTCCAGGCGTATACAACATGTCAGAGGGGGACAGATTCAAAATATCCTAACCTGAAAGGTGGCTATGGCCAGGGGTTGGGGCCAAGGATGAGACTAGAGACAGAGCGTGCCATTAGCGGTCACCTATAGGGAGCAAGGCGGGGCCAGACCCCTAGAAGTCCTGGTGAGAAAGGGGTCCATTCAGGTAACAGCCAGATCTCTGGTCACTGAGATGAGTTACAAGAGAAGGTGGGGGCTGTAAGAAAGCCTTTGGTCTGAGGCTGTGATCTGAGAGGCCTTGGAAAACTCCTGGGTAGGGATGACATGGGCCAGGGCTGGGCCTGTGGGTGATCAGAGGCTATGTGACCATGAGGTCTTCACTGAGGCATAGGTGCATGGCTTAACCCAGAAATGAAACACAGGAAATGGAGGCGCATAGGGCAGACCAGGGATGACTGGGAACCTGGCACTGGACAGAGCTGTGGGCTCTGGGGAAAATGAGCAAAATGTGTTCTCCAAGTATGCTCCTTGAAGTCTCAAGGTCCTTTGAGTGCCTTGAGTCAGTGTGAATTTGAGGGGGTGTGTGTGTATGGAAGTAGATCTTGGGACCTGTTTGCCTGTGTTGACCGGCAGGTGTCAGCTACCTGCATATGAAGGAGCCCAAGGTGTGCCTGTGTGTTGGTGATAATTGTATATGTATGCATGGAAGTGTACATTGTTGTATGTGTGTACTTCTGTGCATCAGGGTCTCTGGACCTTGCGTCCTCAGACCTGATGTCCTGCAGTTCTTTCCCACTATGCCCTCTGGCTGCTTTTCCACAGTCCCCCCAGCCCCTGTGCCTCAGGGGATCACCTGAAAGCCAGCCAGCAGTATATAACACCTCTCCCTCTGCCAGCGAACACCAGCGCCCCCTAGGGGTGGGCTCTGTCCTGGCCTCTGCTGGAGTCTTCAATTTGGGTGATTCTAGCAATCCCATAGCTCCAGGGGCACCAATTTACTTCTTCACTCTACTCCCAACAACCCTGTGAGGCAGGATCTCGAGTTTCAGAAGGCTTAGAGGAGGAGAGAACTGACTCTATATGGCAAAGAATATCAAAGCCAGGATTGGAAAGTAGGTTTGATTACAAACCCTTGAGTTTTCAAGCATCCCAGGGTGTCCTCCACCCAAGTCCACCCTCTGTGGCCCTGGGAGCTGGTCTTCCAAGGTCAACCAGGGACCAGGAGACAAGGAAATTCTCCTACTTTCAGAGAAATTGAGGCTCACAGAAATCAATCCCCACTGCACCGCACGGAGACAGGACTAAATGAGCTCCAGTCCCAAGGCTCCTGAGGGGGCCTCTATGCTCCACCCATCAGCAGCAATGGGCTGACAGCTCTCTAGCCTACAGCAATGTCTAGACTCCTGTCACTAAAAAATGTGGGGGTGGGGGCTGTGCTAATCCATTTCTCCCTTGTCCTGTTTTCACCTACCCAGAGCCCAAGAGAAGGCATGGGATGGGGGGGTGGTGGTGACAGGAGTTGAGTCCCTGGGGTCGAGGGAGGTACGAGGCCCCTCCTCAGAGTCCCCTTTACTGGGGACAAATGGGGTTTTTCAGTGTCCTTAGACCCTGACCCCAGGCATAATAGACAACGGGATTCTGTTCATGGCCTTGACCTCTGGGCAACCCCAGGAGTTTGACTGGAGAGTGGAGACAGGCCCTGGATTACTTGTCCTTTACTTGATATCCATGAGCAGTTATGCATAAGACATAACAGCCTCTACGTGGGAAGAGCTCATAGCCGTGGTGCATAAAAGATGAGAGAGAGAGAGAGAAAAAAAAAAAAGATCAGAGAGAGTGTCCTGGAGGAGGAAGTATTTGGGTTGCACCTCCAAACGTACTCAGAGTGGAGAATTGGGAAGGGCAAGGTTATCCAAGAAGGGGACAGGAGAGCAAAGGATCAGATATGGGAGTGGCAAGAAACAGTGACCACCTGGCTTGAATTTGGAGCCTGGGAGTTGGAGACAGAGGAGTGGGATCCCCAGTGCTGCCCGTGCCCATGTATGGCTGGGAAGGACACCTGACACAGCCCATTCTCCAATTCGGCTGGAACTCAGGTTAGCATGCTGTGAAATACTGAATAAAACAATAGAGTGTTTGCATTCATGACTTACACAAAAGGAGTAATAAGTGGCTGGGGAGATGACTCAGTGGTCAGAGGTACTTGCTTGCAAAGCCTGCTCACCTGGAGTCCAGTTTCCCACTACCCACGTAAAGCCACATTCACACTGTGGCACACACATCTGGAGTTCATCTGCAGTGGGTTGAGGCCCCGGCGAGGCCGTTCTCTCTCACACACACGTTTGTATGTATTGTTTTTTTGAGGTAGGGTCTCTCTCTAGCCAAGGCTGACCTGGAGTTTACTATGTAGTCTCAGATTGGCCTCATGGCAATCCTCCTATCTCTCTGCTTCTGGAGTGCTGGGATTAAAGGTGTGTGCCACCATGCCCAGCGACACACATATATTTTAAAATACTTTTATTTATTTATTTGAGAGAGAAATTTGAGAGAGAATAGGCACACCAGGGCCTCCAGCCGCTGCAACTGAACTCCAGACTCATGCACCACCTTGGGGATCTAACCTGGGTCTTTTGACTTTGCATGCAAGCGCCTTAACTGTTAAGCAATCTCTCTAGCTCCCTCTCCCACACACATATCTTTTAAAATGAGCCATAAAACAAAGCCTGTGCTCACTCCCTAAAGAAGATATACCTTCTTCATGCCTTGGAGTTTTTGTGTGTTCACCAGGATCTAAGGAGATGACACTTTTTCTTTTCTTTTCTTTTCTTTTCTTTTCTTTTCTTTTTCTCCTTCTCTTCTTCCTCTTTTCCTTCCTCTTGTTCCTCTTCTTCTTCCTCTCCTTCTTTCTCTTCTTCTTCCTCTTCTTCTTCCTCTTCTCCCTCTTCTGCTTATTTCTCTTCTTCCTCTTCTTCCTCTTCTTCTTCCTATTCTTCTTCTTCCTATTCTTCTTCTTCTTCCTCTTCTTCTTCTTTCTCTTCTTCCTCTTCCTCTTCTTCCTCTTCTTCTTCTTCTTAATGAGGAACTGACACACAGCAAATTCTTAGCATAACATGAAGCAGAAACAAACCAGTGGCCAGCGGTCCGTGGTGCATGCCTGCTCTCAATAGCAGAGTACCCAGGCGCTTTCCTTGGACACCAACGCCACTCTCATTTTTTACCCTCTTATTAAACCCTGGGACTCCTTGCTACTAAATCCCAAAGATTGACCAAGTGGTTTAATTTCTCACTGAACATGCAGTCACCAGTGAGACCACGAGGTGGCGCGCGAGAGTCATGCAGGTGAGCTCGCCAGCGCGCTCTGCTTGCAGGAGATGCTGCGGCCACCGCAGGTCCTCACTGGTCCTCACGCCTCGCCTTCGCGCCAAAGACTTCGGTGCTCCAGGCACTGGGTGGGCATTGACACCCATGCTACTGAGAATCTTTCCCTTAGCACCCCTGGGCGGTGATGAGCATCCCATCTTAGGGGACCAGAGAGGGGATGCAGAGACGTTAAGAGCCTCTGACCCAGGCCTGTGCTTCCATTCACTGCAAGTCACCACTGGACGCAACTGACCTGGAAATGGCTGGACGCCTTGGAAACGTCCAGGAGCTCTTTCCTCTCTTCTCTGAGGCTGGAGACAGACATGGGTGAGGTGTACAGACGACTGGACTTTATCATGAGCACAGGGGACATGAACAAGGAAAGTGTGGGGGCTTGGGCAATGGGAGCCTATCCCTGCAGGACAGTCGGCCCCGAGTCTGTGGTTAGAGTACCCCATTCCCTGGGGCTGGTCCAGGGGTGAAGGTGGGGCTCCTTGGATCATAAGAGAGAGGGATGCTTGACTTATGTTCCTACCCACAGGGGGAGCCCTAGAAATAGGGACAACTCACAGGAAGAGGTAAGAGGATGAGAGAGGCAGCTCCAAGGCTGAGTTCAAGGATTCGTAAGAGCAGCCTTGAGCGCACACTCCGGTAACCCCAGCACTTGAGAGACACCACAGGAGACTCGCTCATGAGTTGACATGAGCCTGGGCTTCATAGTGAGTTCCAGGCCAGCCTGGGCTGCAGAGTAAAACCCTGTCTCAAAAACAAAAATAAAGCCCTGTGTGGTGGCGCATGCCTTTAATCCCAGCACTGGAGAGGCAGAGGTAGGAGGTTTGCTGTGAGTTCGAGGCCACCCTGACACTACATAGTTAATTCCAGGTCAGCCTGGACCAGAGCAAGACCCTACCTCAAAAAAAAAAAAAAAAAAACACCAAAAAGATAAAAAACTAAAAATAATAAATAAATAAGGGAGGAGACGGTAAAAAAATGGCTGAAGCTTTAGTTTGACTTTCTGTCAGTAGTCAACAGAATCTTACTAAATCATCACACTTGTTGAGTGAATCAATGAGATAAAAATCAGGTCATGAGAAAAATAGTAGATATTTCTCTAGTAGATAATTCTCGACAGAACAAAATGATGACCTCTACACTTTTTCCTATATGAGTCCTGGTGTTATTTCTGTAACAAAAAATACTTGAAGCTGAGCACTTTAATATAAAGAAAGATTTGTTTAACTCATAGTTTTTAAATAAATAATTTCATTTATTTGTAAGCAGAGAGAGATTGAAGGGGTGCTCCAGGGCTTCTTTTCGCCTACTACAAACAAACTGCAGCATGCACCACTTTGTGTATCTGGTTTTACATGGGTACTGGGGAATGGAACCCAGACCATCAGGCTTTGCAAGTAAGTGCCTTTAACTTCTGAGTCATCTCTCCAGCCCTAACTCATAGTGTTTTACATCTACATCTTTAATATATCAAGTAGTACGGAGCAATCTTATTTAATTCATAACAGGCATTTAAATAATATTTAAAACATGGACAAATATGTCTACTTTTGTACACTGAATTTTTTTTTTTTTTTTTTGTTTTTCAAGGTAGGGTCTCTAGCCAGGCTGACCTGGAATTCACTATGTAGTCTCACACTGGCCTCGAACTCACAGCAATCCTCCTACCTCTGCCTTCTGAGTGCTGGGATTAATGGCTGTGTGCCACCATGCCTGTCTCTAAGTACTTTTTAAAAAATATTTTATTTTATTTATTTGAGAGAGAGAAAGCAGATAGAGAGAGAATGGTCACTCCAGGGCCTCTAGCCCCACAAACAAACTCCAGATGCACGTGCCACCTTGTACATCTGGCTTACGTGGGTCCTGGGGAATCAAACCTGAGTCCTTTGGCTTTGCAGGCAAGTGCCTTAACCACTAAGCATCTTTCTAGCCTTCTAAGTAGTTTTTTTTTTTTAAAGAAAACTACATGTGGGTAAAATAATGCATTAAAACAGCTATAAAATAAACTTAAGCATGGTTAAAAATAATTTTGGAACAAACATTTCAAAAGAAAATGCATAATAAAACACTTTGAAATCAAGCAAAAAGTTTGCCAGTATCTTTTCAGAAATGTATTTAAAAATCTTTCAAAGAAAGCCATCTAAAATTGTTCATCCAAACATCTTCAGCAAACCAAACACTGAAGCTCCCTTTGCATTTTAAATCAATACAAAATTATAACAGAAAAGATCTGTTTCAAGTTTCTAAACTATCTATTACTCTTAAATAAATACAAAATTAAGTCCTAGTTTCGGAGGCTGTAAGTGCAAACATCTTGGTCCCAGCCCTGGCCAGGGCCTCACGGAGGATGGAAGCACGGACAGAGATAGAGACCGTGTGGTGAGCCGGGAAGCCAGAGCTCACGAGGGTCAGGCTTGCTCTTACGAACGGACCTTCTCGTGGGAACTAACCAGGGTCCTGTGAGAACTGCACCTGCTCCTCCCAAAGGCAGCGCCCTCGGTGACCTAAATACTTCTCACCACTCCTCGCCTCTTAGAGGTTCCAGCACCTCCACACACTGCCCATGGGAGCAAACTTCAGTTCACGAATCCTCTCTAACCATAGCCAGTAGATAAGCCCCCCCAAATTTGCAGCATCACCCCACCTCGTAAAGTTTGTGGACGTTCTCCCTAATGTGTGCCCACATGCACAAATACTTAGGACCAATATCTAAGAGTAGTTAAGTGGATATTGGAAGCATTTCCTTTGCAATTGGCTCCAACAAATGTTGTCAGAGGTTTCTTGAGAACAAGGGGAAATGACAGCTGCGGGCTGGGGATGTGGCTTCAGGATAGAACACTTGCCAGGCTTGCGCAAGGTTCCAACCTCAGTTCTGCCAAACACAAAACAAAACGACTTATAGCCCTTGTATTTCATTTTTATTGAGTGCTTGTGAGTGTGTGTGTGAGAGAGAGAGTGCATGTTTGCATGCATGAGTATGAGTGTACACGTGCCACAGGTGTGTATGTGTGTGTGTGTGTGTGCGTGAAGGCCAGAGGACAACCTTGTTTTGAGACAGAGTCTGTCATCGTGGCTCACTGTGCCCTTCATGAGCTCCAGGAAATGCCATTCTTGTCATATTGTCCCTTCTGGTCACAGGTGCACTGGGATTCCAGAAGCCCTCCACAGCTGCTGGCTTTGTGCGTGTGTAGTATGCGCGGCGTGGTGTGGTGCATGTCGTGCGTGACACGTATGCACTGATGCAGCCCCCTCTGCGCTACCCTGTGGTGTATGGTGCACACACCTGCGAGGCCACAACAAGCTCTGGTGATTTCCCCGCCCCACAAGACTAGGGCCAAAGGCACGCATGGCCAGGCCTGGCTATTCACCTGAGTTCCAGAGGGTCCAACTCAGGTGGTCTCAGACCCCCTGGGACCCCTGTGCTTATGCGGACAGAGCACTTAACCACTGAGACATCTCTCTCTGGCCCAGCTTCTGCCTTTTTTTTTTTTTTTACATGGGGTCTGGGACTTCCAAAATTAGGTATACACTCACATGAGCAAATAAATGAGTAGAATATTTTTTAAGACAGTTTGCGCTATATGATGAGATCCTGTCACAGAAAAAAAAAAAAGATAATTTCTAGTATAAAATAGACTATCGCTGTAGGACATGCCACCTCCGCTCTCATGGCCAGGAGCACCTGCCTTGATGGGGCCCCCTTCCTCCCACACATACGGAGGCGAGACCCCTCTAGCCACCCAGGCTCTGGCACTGGAAGACTGAGCCACAGGGGCAGGCAGCATGTTTCCGATGTGCAGCGTTCAGCTGAAGACGTGAATTACAGTGCCGAGTCACTAATAAGCAACTGATTGGGTCACATCCATCATAAAAAGTGTCTGTAAACAGCGACAGGGACAAGGGCAGAAACCTGGAATCCTGCTCCACAAAAATGGACTGAAGTTGCAAGTCTGAAGGAAGGTATTGATCTCTTGTTATAAAATGCCCTGGCAGCACCTCGTCATAAGAACACCGATAACCGTGACAATAATAGTAGCTGCCCTTCATTAAATGCATGTCATGGGTCAGTGTTTTCACTTAATTAAAAAAAAAAGCCGCTTAATTAAATTGTCTCCTTTAATCCCCATTCAAGGTTGTAGGATTATCCCCATTCTTGGATGCGGACCCTGATGGCCTAAGGTATGAAGGAGCTCATTCAAGGTCACAGAGCTCATGAGTGGAAGCTCCTGAGAACGGGTTATCAGTGTGATCAATCTTCCCAAGGGGAAAGTGGGGAGAGCACCGTTTTCTGCAGTTCTGCCTCTCTGAGGGACGGGGCAGCTTCAGCAGCCCACGCTCCAAGGCAAGGAGCACCTTGGGGTGTGGCCCGAGGGGCAGGTGAGGTTTCGTCGTGGGAACCAGACTAAAGACTCAACACGGGGCTGACGTGTGTGATACACCTCAACCGCCTTCCTGAACACTGGCCAAAATATTGGTTCAGACAAAACAAGAAAGGTAGGGAGAGAGGGAGACTACGGCCAGGGAGCCACCCCCTGCGTCTTAGCTCAGCCCCAGATCTCCCCTAGGCACAACCTGTGCCCTTCGTGTGGCTTCCTGGTCCAGTTCAGAGAGGAGACACAGAGCACTGGGTGGTGGTCACACAGAATCGCAAGACGTTTCAGAGCAAAGACAGAAGGGAAGACAGTGGGTTCATCATCGCAAACGAAAGCCCCGCCCCCAGAAGGCGTTGGGTAGGAGTCTAGAAAGTTGGTAGACATCAAACTGGCCAGGGGGAAGAGGCAGGAAGAAAGAGGGAAACCCTCCACAGGGAAGCCAAATATGGGGAGCTGATGCAGAAGCTGGGGCAGGACAAGGCCAGACTGTGGCTCCTAGGAGCAGGGTTACATTCCTTGGGCCTTTCCCACATCGTGGGAGAAGGTGGCACATGTCCTCGAGTGATTTCTCAAAGCCAGGCAGCTGCGGAGGATTGGGCCTGGCCAGCAGCTCCATTTACGGGCGAGAATCTCCTACCGCCGAGCAGAAAACCTGTAAGACAAACCAGTGAGTTTCTTTTCCTGGACCTTCCGCATTATATACTTGGTTGCTTTGTCATTTGGCGCAACAAGGTTCGTGATCGCTTTATCTCCTTCAGGGAGCGCGTATTTTATTCAAGAACAGTCCCTCTCTGTGCTGCTCAATATTATTGGCCTTGGATCCCATGTTGGCTGCAGCGCTGGTACTCTACATTCTTTGTGCTGTGTGGTGTACGAGTGCATGTGCTATTTGCATGTGCGTGGACATACACGTGTGCAGGTATGCATGCATGTATGTGCTTGTGATGGCCAGAGGTCCTGCATTCTTTTCTATTTCTCTTCATTTACTGTATCTTTGTTTTTGTCTAACCCTTTATGTCACAATCTTCCATCATCCTTCCCTGGTTGTTTCTTGTTTTTTATTTATTATTTTTTCAAGGCAGGGTCTCCCTCTAGCCCAGCACTACTATACTCAATACTCAGTTGCTTTTATAAAACCACTGTTGTTGATAACACTCACCCACAGTCATGTACATAGCCACACCTCAGCAGGAGATACACGCACCGTCTGCTTTACTCACTCATTCTCCTGTCGCAGATATTTGCATTGTTTCTAGGTCTTCATGAGAATGAGCAATATGGCATGGGTTCTAATGAGGAGATGCCAGGACATTCTGGAGTATAGCCTGGCAGGGGTGCCGCGAAATTGGCTAGGGTGGGCACAGTGTTAACTTTGGAAGATGAAGCAGTATTTCCCACCAGCAATGAATCGACATTCCCCATTACTGCCCATCCTGATGAGACTTTTCGATTTTGTCATTCCCTAAATACTCTTAAGTGACCGCACCCTCCTGAGTGTGAGCAGCTTTTTCAGATGTATGCTCCCCATCTGTGTCTCCCTTCCGGTGAAGGGCCTGTTTATTTATGTCTTCTGCTCAATTTTCTTTTAGGTTGTCTTTTCATCATTTACTTCTAGAGTGTGTGCGTGTGTGTGTGTGTGTGTGTGTGTGTGTATGCATGCATGCATGTGCCAAATAAAAATCCTTTGTACTTTATAGTTGTTGCAAATAATTTCAGTTATAGCTTGTATACCTCCTTCCTTTATGTTGCCTCTTGAAGAATAAAAATTCTTTATTTTAATGTATCCCAATTTATCATACTTTTTATGGCTAGTGCTTTTGTGTCTTATTTGCAAAATCCTTCAATGCCTGAGTCACAAAGGCAGTGACATTCTTTTAATTTTTTTTTTTTTTTTTGAGGTAGGGTCTCACTCTAGCCCAGGCTGACCTGGAATTCACTATGTAGTCTCAGGGTGGCCTCAAACTCATGACAATCCTCCTACCTCTGCCTCCCGAGTGCTGGGATTAAAGGTGTGCACCACCATGCCTGGCCCTACATTCTTTTAAATTTTAAAGTTTTGACTTCCCCATTTCAATCTATATCTAGGGCTGGGATGATTGCTCAGTGGTTAAGGACACTTGCTTGCAAAGCCTGCCAGTCCAGGTTTAATTACCCAGCAGTTATATAAAGCCAGATGCAAAGTGGTCCATGTGTCTGGTGTACATTTGCTACAGCAGAAGACCCTGACCTCCATACCACCCCACACTGGCAAAAAATAAAGAAGATTTACTATTTAATTTTTTTTTTAGGTAGGGTCTCAATCGAGCCCAGGCTGACCTGGAACTCACTCTGTTGTCACAAGCTGGCCTCGAACTCATGGTGATCCTCCTACCTCTGCCTCCTCAGTGCTGGGATTAGAGGTGTGTGCCACCGTGCTCAGCAATCAAATTAACTTCAAAAGTCTTTTTCTATCAAGAACTACATAGTAAAATGTCTCAAAAACAAAACAAAACAGACAAAAAGAAATGTTCAAGAACTGGGGAGGTGGCTCGGTGGATAACGCCCTCGCTGTGCAAGTGTGAGGACACATTTACGTCTCCAGCACTCCAGTAAAAGCGGGGTGGTTGGGACGCCCCCAGAACATCACAGGCCATTGCCGAGGCCCTTGGTTTCCCACCAGGAATAGATGGTAAGACCCTATACATATTCTTAAATATTTAATTAATTTATTTGAGGGAGAGAGAAATAAAGAGGTAGAGAGAAGGAGAGAGAATCGGTGTGCCAGGGCCTCTAGCTACAGCAAACAAACTCCAGTCGCATGTGCCACCTTGTGCATCTGGCTTACGTGGGACCTGGAGAATCAAGCCTGGGTCCATAGGCTTTGCAGGCAAGTGCCTTAACCACTAAGCCATCTCTCCAACCCCACCAAAAATATTTTTAAAAGCATAACCAAACTGGGTTTAGATCATGTATGTTTAATATTAACACATATTATGTTACTACCATAAGTTTGATTTGTTATATAATTATATAACACTATAGCATAACAGATAATATATATATATATATAATGCATAAGGATATACAATGGCATTAACAAATTAAAGGAGAAATCTATTCAGAAAGAAAAAAACCAGCATTTAATAAAAATCAATACCCAAGCCAGGTGTGGTGATGTGTGCCTGAACCCCGGCGGTGTGGGTGTGGCAGACTACTTGTAATCCCAGTGCACGAGGTAGAGACAGGGGACTCCCCAGGGCAAGCTGGCCTGTTAAACTAGTGGAATGGTTGAGCTCTGGGTTCAAGGGCGAGACCGCGTCTATACAATAAAGAGGACAGCAATCAAGGATGGGACTGAAGTTAAGCTCTGGCCTCCACATGTGCTGCCCCCCCCACAAATATGCATATTCACATGGAACCCAGGGCCTTGCTCATGCTAAGCAAGCGCTCTTTCATGGAACCACACCCCAGTTTTACATGATCTGAATGAACATTTCATAATGTGTTGCTTACATTAAGAGCAGGACTTCCTACACTTTAACAGGGTCATATATCTATTCTTGGGCTTTGGATCCTCCATATGTTTTTAGAATCTGCTATAAAGTACCTTAAGATTTTGATTGTAATTGCTTTGGATGATCCGGGGAGAGCTGGGGGTTGTAGCTAATGAGTCTGTCCCTGTATGCATGGCATAGATCCCCCTGTGTGTTTATGTCTTCTTTGATGTTTCTCAATAAAGTAGTAACATTTTCTGCATCAGATCAGGCACTTTTCTTATTAGACTCATTTTTTTATGAGAAGGCTTCTTTATTCTTTCCTTCCTTTCTTTTCTTTTCTTTCCTTTTCTTTTTCTTCCTTCCTTCCTTCCTTTTTTTTTTTTTTTTTTTTTTTTTTCTGAGAGAGGGCCTGGCACTCCAGAGTCTCTGACTGCTACAAATGAACTCCAGGCATACGTGCCACTTTGCACATCTGGCCATCTGTCTGCCCCTAGACTTATTGTAGATCACTTTCTATCACTCTTGAAATTTGGTGTTTTCCTGAATTATTTACTGTAAGAGCAAGCATAAAGAAAAGCGGTTGAAGTTTGAATGCTGACCCATGTCCTGGCACCTTGTTACATTTTCATTACCACTGATTACCCAGAATATTTGATTACATTATTTTAGATGTTTACATTCAGGCAATCCATGTCATCTGGAAGCAATGATGATTTTATACCTTTCCTTTTTCTTTTCCCTTTTTCTTTTTTCTTTTTGCCTTATATGTTCTGACTAGAACATCCAATAAAATGTAGGTTAGGAAGCCAACAGCTTGTTCTGTGAAGAATGGATTTTTTTGTTTGTTTTACATGTGTGTGTATGTGGACTCACATGTGTGTGGGCTCACAGGTGTGTACACATGTATGTGAGGGCCACAGGCCGCTGCTGAGCATCTCCAATCACTCTTCATCTTATAGTAACCGAGACAAGGTCTCTCACTTGACCCAGTGTCTCACCCATCCCACTAGTCGAGCTCACCAGCCTGCCCCAAGCATGCCCCGTCTCCTCTTTCTGAGCACCTGAGGTTCCAGGTGGGCGGCCACAGCAACGTGGCATTCACGTGGGTGCTGGGGATCTGAACTCAGGTCCTCACACCTACAGAACAAGTGCTGTACTGACTGAGCCATCCCCCAGCCCAGAATCATTTCTATTCTTTACCACTGAGCATGATTTTGCAAGTTAAATGTTTCTTGCATTTCTAGTAAGATAGAAATTTTAATCTTCATTTTTATTGTTTATCATCATCATCATTATTCTGTAGTGCCAAGAACTAAAACCCAGGGTCTCTTGTATGCTAGGCAGGCACTGTACTACTGAACTACATCCCAGCCCAATTACTTTAATTTTTGTTTGTTTTGACATGGTCTCATTTATGTAGCTCAGGCTATCCTCAAACTCATAGCCCCCCTGCCTCAATCTCCCAAGTGCTGAAATCACGTGTGTATCACCATGTCCAGCAAGAATTTTAATCTTGGAAGGGTATGATTTATTTTCCATTTTTTAAATTTAAGTACTTTTATTTAATTTGAGAGTGTGTGTGAGAGAGAGAGGGCAGATAAAGAGATAGAGAGAATGGCTATGCCAGGGCTTCTAGCCACTGCAAATGAATTCTAGATGCATGTTTGTGCATCTAGCTTACATGGGTCCTGGAGAATCAAACCTGGGTGATTTGGCTTTGCAGGCAAGCATCTTAACAGCTAAGCCATCTCTCCAGCCCTATTTTCCATTTTTGAGGTAGGGTCTCACTATGTAGACCAGGCTGGCCTCAAATTCATAGTGATCCTCTTGCCTCTGTCTCACACAGGCTGGGATTATAGGCACACATCACTACACCTGGCTTGAGTATTGATTTTTATTAATTTTTTTCTTTCTGAGTAGATTTCTCCTTTAATTTGTTAATACCATTGTATATCCTTATGCATTATATATATTATATGTTATGCTATAGTGTTATATTATTATATAACAAATCAAACTTATGGTAGTAACATATATGTGTTAACATTAAACAAACATACATGATGTAAACCCAATTTCGTTATGTTTTTAAAAATATTTTTGGTGGAGTTGGAGAGATGGCTTAGTGGTTAAGGCACTTGTCTGCAAAACCTAAGGACCCAGGCTTGATTCTCCAGGACCCATATAGGCCAGATGCACAAGGTGGTACATGTGTCTGGAGTTTGTTTGCAGTGGCTAGAGGCCCTGGCATGCCCATTCTCTCTTTCTTTCTACCTCTTTAGTTCTCTCTCTCTCTCTCTCTCTCTCTCAAATAAATGAATTAAATATTTAAAAATATTTTGGGGAGATGGAAAGATTGCTTAATGGTTAAGGCACTTGCCTGCAAAGCCAAAGGACCCAGGTTCAATTCCCCAGGATCCATATAAGCCAGATGCACAAAGGGGCACATATGTCTGGAGTTCTTTTGCAGGGACTGGAGAACCTGGCATGTCCATTCTCTCTCTCTATCTGCCTCTCTCTCTCTTGCTCTCCCAAATAAATAAATAAAAACAATATGGGCTGGAGAGATGGCTCAGTGGTTAAGGGGCTTGACTGCAGAGCCTAATGACCCTAGTTCAATTCCCCAGTACCCACATCAAGCCAGATGCACAAAGTGTCGCATGCAACTGGAGTCTGTTTGTAGTGGCTGAAGGGCCCGGTGTGCCCATCTGTCTCTTCTATCTCTATTTGCAAATAGATAAATAAAATATTTTTTAAATAATATTAATATTTTTAGAATCAGTTTTTGTTATTTATTTTATTTATTTGCATGTGTGTGCATGAGAGTGGGACACACTAGGGTCTCCTGCAAACAACTCCAGATGCATCACCACCTTGCATCCAGCTTTACGTGAGTACTGGGGAATCAATCCTTGGCAAGCAAGCATTGCAAGCAAGCACCTTTAACTACTGAGCCATCCCCCCAGCAAACTATTTCTCAGGGTGTGTGTGTGTGTGTGTGTGTGTGTGTGTGTGTAATGGAGGAGGGGTGTGCATATGCCACAGTGACTGTGTGGAGGTCAGCAGACAACCTCAAGGTGTTCGTCTTCTCCCTCCACCTTGTTTCAGACAGGGTCTCTTTTGTTGTTTTCTTGCTAGCAAGGCCAAACTAGCTGAAACACGAGCTGTGGGAGTCTTCTTGAATGGACATGATGGGGTTACATTTATAAGACTTTACATGGGATCCAGAAATCTGAGCTCTTCTGATCAGCAGGCTTGCAGAGCCAGCACCTTTAAGCACTGAGCCATCTCTCCAGCCATTTCCATATTTGGCAGCTCCCGGGATAAAACTCAGGACCTCACACATGATAAGCAAGCACTGTGGCACTAAGTTACACCCTCACCCAGCCCTTCTTTTCTTTCTTTTTTTTTTTTTTTTTTTTTTTTTTTTGCTTCTTTTGAGGTAGGGTCTCACTCTAGCTCAGGCTGACCTGGAATTCACTCTGTAGTCTCAGGGTGGCCTTGAACTCATGGTGATCCTCCTACCTCTGCCTCTGCTGAGTGCTGGCATTAAAGGCGTGCACCACCATGCCCAGCTTTCTTTTCATTCTTGATCTTTATTGCCCACTTGACTGAGGCTGCCTGCGCTTGGGTACCAAGGTCATGTGGGCTGGCAAAGCAAGCTGAGGGGTTTCCTTCTCTTCTCTTCCATTCTCAGGAAGAAGTTGCACAGAACAGTAGCATTTGGTTTTTGAACGTTAGGAGTTGCCTGAGCTTGGAGATGTTTTAGTGACCCCTTCAATGATGTTTACTGCTTATGGAACTCCAGGAATTTTATTTCTTCTTCTTTAGAAAATATTTTTTAAAAATTTAATTGCAAGCAGAGAGGGAGAGACAGAGGAAATAGGTGCACCAGGGCCTCCAGCCACTGCAAACGAACTCCAGATGCGTTTGCCCCCTTGTGCATCTGGCTTTACATGGGTGGGTTCTGGGGAATCAAACCCAGGTCCTTTGGCTTTGCAGGCAAGCACCTTAACCACAAAGCCATATCTCCAGCCCCTTCTTTATAAAACTTTTAAGTTTATTTTTATTTCTAATTTAAAATTTTTTTTAAATTTATTTGAGAGAGTAAGTGAAAGAGGGAGAGAGAGAGAGAGGGAGAGGGAGAATGGTCAGGCCAGGGCTTCCAGCCACTGCAAACGAACTCTAGATGCATGTGCCACCTTGTCCATCTGGCTTATGTGGGTCCTGGGGAATCAAACCTGAGTCCTTTGGCTTTGCAGGCAACTGCCTAAACTGCTGAGCCATCTCTCCAGCCCCTTATTTCTAATTTTGAATAAATTCTATGGCTTAAGGAATTTGTCCATGTTGCCTATTTTTAAAGATATTAACACAAAGCTGCACAGAATATTTTCTTTTTATATATTTTTATCTCCAATCTATAGTAATATGTACTTTTCAATTCTTGATGTTTCTTCCTTGTACCTTTCTATTTTTTAATGCTTATCTATTTTATTAGTTTTTGTTTTTTTTTTCAAGGTAGGGTCTGACCTGGAATTCACTATTTAGTCTCAGGGTGGCCTCTAACTCACAGTCTTACTCCTGCCTCTGGTTCCCAAGTGCTGGGATTTAAAGCGTGTGCCACCATGCCAGGCTTATTTTATTAGTCTTTTTAAAAAATTATGTGTGTGCGTGTGGTGTTTGGATGTGTGCATGTGTGTATGGGCCACCATGTGCCATGGTACACCTTTGGAGGTCTAAGGTCAGCCTCGGTGCATATCCCCTCCTTCCTTCTTTGACACAGGATCTCTCACTGTGTAGCTCCCACATGTGCCAGTCTAGCTGGCCTGTGAGCCTCTGAATTCTCCTAGCAACACCTGCCAATGCCATAGGCATGTTGGGACTTGAACTCAGGTCAGCAGCACCTTTAACTGCTGAGCCAACTCCCCAGCCCTTACTAGTCTTTAAGAAATTTTTTTGTTTATTTTATTTATTTATTTGAAAGCAACAGACAGAGAGAGCAAGAGGCAGATAGAGAGAAAATGGGCACACCAGGGCCTCCAGCCACTGCAAAGGAACGCCAGACACATGCGCCCCCTTGTGCATCCGGCTTACATGGGTCCTAGGGAATCGAGCCTCGAACCGAGGTCCTTAGCCTTCATAGGCAAGAGCTTAACCACTAAGCCATCTCTCCAGCCCATTAGGGTTTTAAAGAACAAAATTTTGGCTTTATGCATTCCTTCTGTCGTAAGTTTGTTTTTCTATTTGGTTTATTTATGGGATCCTTCTACTTCTTTGCATTCATTTTTTGTTTGTTTGTTTGCTTTGTTTTACAAGGTAGGGTCTCACTCTAGCCCAGGCTGAATTCGTTTTCGTTTATTTATTTATGAGAGAGAGAGAGAGAGAATGAGAGTATGGTATGCCAGGGTCTGCAGGCTTTGCAAGCAAGTGCCTTTAACTGTTAAGCCATCTCCCAGCCCTACTTCTTTGAATTTTGTTACTGGGTTTTATTGTTTTTCTTTCTTTTTCTTTTGCCAGGGTTGCATGTTTATCTTGTTATATGAAGTCTCAGTGTCTGAAAAACTAGAAACACTTGAAGCTCTAATTTTCTCTCAAAGTATGACTTTTGCTTCATTGCATATAGTACTTTTAGAATTTCTTTTTTAATAAACATATTTTATTTATTTATTTATTTGAGAGACAGAGGCAGACAGAGAGAAGCTGGGCGCACCAGGGCCTCCAGCCACTGCAAACAAACTCCAGACGCATGTGCCACCTTGTCCATCTGACTTATGTGGGTCCTGGGGAATCAAACCTGGGTCCTTCAGTTTTGCCAGCAAGCACCTTAACCACTAAGCCATCTCTCCAGCCAGCTTTCAGAATTTCTATGGTGATTTAAAACGAATGGAAGGTTTAATTTTTTTTCTTTGCTTGGGCTCTCAGGGATTAGAAGGCGAATGTTGGAGTCGTCTTTGGCAATCATGGACTTGGCAGCACGTCGGTGACCTTCTTGGAGCTGGAACAGAATATCTGACAGAGATC
This sequence comes from Dipus sagitta, assembly GCA_036346955.1. Lineage (NCBI taxonomy): Eukaryota > Metazoa > Chordata > Mammalia > Rodentia > Dipodidae > Dipus > Dipus sagitta. Next base: position 140,183,245 of record CM070770.1, read on the forward strand.
AGTTTAGGGGATGAAGGCTCATTTCCACATACAGTTCCAGATCGCAGCCCTTCAGGACAGGGAAGGCATGGGGACAGGTACTGGTCACATTCAGTCCACAGTGAGGAAGCGGAGTGCAGTGAATGGTGAACGCTACTGCCCAGCCAGCTCTCTCCTTTTTATAAGGTCCAGGACCACAGCTCATGGAATGGCGCCACCCACAGTTAAGGCGTGTTTTCCCACCTCAGTTAACCTAATCAGGAATATCCCTCATAGACACGCCCAGGGGCTGCCCTAATCTACATGGTCCCCACAGGAGACTCTGGGTCCTGACGAGGTGACAATCATATAAACCAGCACACAGGCTCTCCCATCCATCCTGGCTTGGTATGTTTTGAGGTATTTTATTGGTTGATTTCTGGCATCCTCCTGGTACTGAACATTCATTACTATTAGGAGCTTCTTTATCTCTTATTATAATGTTTAATTTAATTTAATGACCTGTCTTTTCTTATTTTTCTTTCTTCATTTAAAAACCTTTTTTTTTTTTTTTTTTTTTTTTTTTTTGCTGTTCTAGGATTTGGATCCAAAGTCTGTACATCCCAAGTACACTAGGAAATTCCTTCAGTTTGTGTTCATGTGGAGTGATTTTGTTTTGTCCTCATCCTTTTTTTTTCTTTTCAATTTTTTTTTAAATTAACAACTTCCATGATTATAAAAAATATCCCATGGTAATACCCTCCCTCCCCCCACTTTCCCCTTTGAAACTCCATTCTCCATCATATCCCCTCCCCATCTCAATCAGTCTCTCTTTTATTTTGATGTCATGATCTTTTCTTCCTATTAAGATAGCTGTATCAGTGCTGGAGATATAGCTTAGTGGTTAAGGCACTTGTCTGTAAAGCCTAAGGACACGAGTTCGTTTCCCCAGTACCCACGTAAAGCTAGATGCACAAGGTGGCATATATATCTAAAATTCTTTTGCCATAACTAGAGACCCTGGCGTGCCTATTCTCTCTCTCTTTCTATCTACCTTTTTCTCTGTCTCTCTCTCAAATAAATAAATAAATACAATAAAAAAAAAGATAGTTGCAAAGCCGGGCGTGGTGGTGCACGCCTTTAATCCCAGCACTCAGGAGGTAGAGGTAGGAGGATTGCTGTGAGTTCGAGGCTACCCTGAGACTCCATAGTGAAGTCCAGGTCAGTCTGGGCTAGAGTGAAAAACCTACCTACCTCGAAAAACCAAAAAAAAAAAAAAAAAAAAAAAAAAAACAGATAGTTGCATCAAGAATAAAAGTCTAGGTTGATAAATGTTTTCTTATTATTTATTACTAATTATATGGTTTAATTCAAATCATTTTAATGTGAAAAGTTCACATCCATGAGCTCTTCAAATTTTAGCTCACTTTACTGTCTTTTCTTTTCTTACAAGTCTCAGTGTATAACATACTCTTCATTCCTGCTTTCTTAATCTATATTTATACATTATATCTCATTTTCTCTTTTTGTATTCTGGGTATTTCCTGCAGATCTGACTTCTAGTTCATTATTATTGCATCAGCTGCATCCAGTGTGTTCAAAATCATCTGATGGGATTCTTAGACCATCAGTTTCACTCTCCATTTGCACAAGTTCTATGTGGGGTACCTTCAAATCTCAATCATTCTTAAGCACTTTTCCTATATTCGATGTTGCTGGGTTTTCTTGTTTTTGTTTTTCAAGGTATGGTCTCACTGTAGCCCAGGCTGATGTGGAATTCACTATGTAGTCTCAGACTGGCCTCAAACTCACAATACTCCTATCTCAGCCTTCCAAGTGCTGAGACTAAAGGCATGCACCACCGCACCCAGCCCTATATACATTTAAATTTTTTTAAAATTTATGTGCAAGCAGAGAAAGAGAGAGAAGAGAGATAGAGAGAATGGGCATGCCAAGGGCCTCCAACTACTGCAAATGAACTCTAGACACATGAGCCTCTTTCTGCATCTGGCTTTATGTGGGTACTGTGGAATCAAACCTAGTACATTAGACTTTGTGGGCAAGCACCTTAACCACTGAGCAATCTCTCCAGCCCTGCATATGCATTTTTGTACCTATGTAAATCCATGCTGTATTTCTTTACACACTGCCTACATGATTATTTTATATTTTGTATTTGGGAGTTCCAACTGCTGAGGTGCTAAAGGGTGTCTCAGTACACTGTTGTAGCTGACTGTCACTCACTGTGGTTTCTTTTTAGTTTACCAACCATTGACTGTGTGCTCGACTGTAGGAATCCCAAGAGCCAAATTGGAGGTAGATTGCTGAGGACATTAGCATTTTGAGGAGTGTGGACTGTTAGTAGCAACTGGACTACTTCAACAGTGTGTGTGTGCGTGTGTGGTATTGCATGTGTGGTCTATGCACATGTATGTGCCCTTGCAACACCCCATACACACGCCCACCTTCAGCAGAGGGTGCTCACCTGTGGCAGGCAGAGCAGAACATTTGAGCATTCTGCTCCATCGCGCTTTTGCCCATTCTTATTTTGAGTGGGCTACTGAAGCTTGCTGTTTTTCCCAAGCCCAGACAATTTCCTGGTCTCTGCCCCTCTCTTCAGGACTGGGGTTACGGGCACACATGGCCCTGCCCCAATGTTCTGTATGTTCTGGAGATTGAAACTGAGGTGGTCTCAGGCCCACATGCTTGCACAGAACACGCACCTAAGTGCTGAGCCATTGCCAGCCCTGCTTTAACGCCCTTGGAGAGATTCACTCATCAGGTTCATTTCTCTCCCCTGGCCTCTGTCTGGCTTGAACTCAATTTGCCTAGCACAGGGCTCTGTAACATTTTCCCTGCCTTTCCTGCTTACTTGAATGTCACCACTGCATGCTTAAATTCCATTGCCCCATTGTCTTGCCATGTCCCCCCCCCCCCCCACCGAGGGTGAAAGGGAGTACAGTTAGGGTGACTGGACCCCTGGAAGTAAAAAGGCAGGAAAGCCTGCACTGGCTAGAAATCAAGATGACCTGTCTTCTTATCTCTTGCCTAGACCTCCTGTGAGGGATTTAAAGAGTGTGTTGGACTGGAGAGATGGCTTAGCTGTTAAGGCACTTGCCTGCAAAGCCAAAGGAACTAGGTTCAATTCCCCAGGCCCCCTGTAAGCCAGATGCACAAGGTGGCACATGCATCTGGAGTTCGTTTGCAGTGACTGGAGGCCCTGGCGTGCCCATTTCTCTTTCTCCCTTTCTCTCTACCTGCCTCTTTCCCTCTCAAATAAATAAATAAACAATTTAAATATTGTGGTTGGTCAAGTTCAGCCCCCAGAACAGCTGTGGGTGAGTTTCCCCCTCTGCTGGGCCTGGGCTGACTCCAGCTGGATTGAGTTGAGGGGAGGGTCCCTAGCCCTTACTCTCCACGTGGGCTCTTTATCCCCTCCAACGCCCCACATGTCAGGAACTCCTTGAACTTTCTTTCCTCTCTTTTTCCATGGTTTCCCCAGGCCCTCCACGTGGGATCTCTAGCCACATGGATGTCTTTCCATGGCTCTGTACTTCCCTCAATAAATATAATAATTTAATAAATATTCTTCTGTTGCAGTCAGGTTCCCATTGCTGGCAGAAATCACCCAACCAAGAGCAGCTTGTGGGAAAAAAGGTTTATTTTGGCTTCGAGGGGAAGCCCCAAGATGGCAGGATTAAATGATGGATTGAGCAAAGGGTTTATATCACCTGGTCAATATCAGGTGGACAATAGCAATAGGAAAGTGTGCCAAACACTGGCCAGGGGACACTAGCTATAAAACCCATAAGCCCGCCCCCAACAATACACTGCCTCCAGGAGGCATTAATTCCCAAATCTCCATCAGCTGGTATGGTGGTTTGATTCAGCTGTCCCCCATAAACTTAGGTGTTCTGAATGCTAGGTTCCCAGCTGATGGAGATTTGGGAATTAATGCCTCCTGGAGGCAGTGTATTGTTGGGGGCGGGTATGGGTGTTATAGTCAGCTCCCCCCTGCTAGTGTTTGGCACACTCTCCTGTTCCTGTTGTCCACCTTATGTGGGCCAGGGGGTGATGTCCACCCTCTGCTCATACCATCGTATCCCCCTGCCATTGTGGAGCTTCCCCTTGAGTCTGTAAGCCAAAAATAAACCTCTTTTTCCCACATGTTGCTCTTGGTTGGGTGATTTCTACCAGCAGTGCGAACCTGACTACAACAGCTAGGAACCTAGCATTCAGAACACCTAAGTTTATGGAGGATACCTGAATCAAACCAACATACCTTCTCAGTCTTTTTTAATTCAATTTTTAATTAAAATTAGAAACAAAGCTAGGGTTTGGGGTCTAAAGACTTTCCTGGACCCTGAGCACACCATTACAAGGGCATTTAGTCCTTAGAAAACTCTCTTACTTTCTAGCAAGCCCAGCAGTTCATTTTAAAGGTGATTTGAGGGCTGGAATGATGGCTTAGAAGTTAAGGCATTTGCCTGCGAAGCCTAAGGACCCAGGTTCAATTCTCCAGTACCCACATAAGCCAGATGCACAAGGTGGTACATGAATCTGGAGTTTGTTAGCAGTAGCTGGAGACCCTGGCACATGTATTCTCTTCTCTCTCCCAAATAAATAAAAAAATAAAATAAAAATGATTTGGGGGCTGGAGAGATTGCTCAGTGGTTAAAGCACTTGCCTTCAGGTACTAATAACCTAGGTTTTATTCCACAGTACCCATGTAAAACCAGATGCACAAAGTGGCACATGCATCTGGAGTTTGTTTGCAGCTGCTAGAGGCCCTGGTGTACCATTCTCTTTCTCTCTGTCTCCTTGCAAATAATTAAATAAATAATTTTTAATACTTTTTATTTTTTAATTTTTAATTTTTATTTAGTTATTAGAGACAGAAAGAGGGAGAGAGAGAGTGAGAATGGGTGCATCAGGACCCTAGCCACTGCAAACAAACTCCAGACGCATACGCCACCATACGCATCTGGCTTACATAGAACCTGGAGAATTGAACCTGGGTCCTTAGGCTTTGCAGGCATGTGCCTTAACCACTAAGCAATCTTTCCAGCTGCTAAATACATAATTTTTTTTGTTTTGCTTTTTTGTTTTTCAAGGTAGGATCTCACTCTAGCCCAGGCTGACCTGAAATTCATTCACTAGGTAATCTCAGGGTGGCCTCGAACTCATGGCAATCCTCCTACCTCTGCCTCCCAAGTGCTGGGATTAAAGGTGTGTGCCACCACGCCCGGATAAATACATAATTGTTTTTTAAAAAGTGATTTGGGGGGCTGGAGAGATGGCTTAGCGGTTAAGCGCTTGCCTGTGAAGCCTAAGGACCCCGGTTCGTAGGCCCAATTCCCCAGGACCCACGTTAGCCAGATGCACGAGGGGGGCGCACGCATCTGGAGTTCGTTTACAGAGGCTGGAAGCTCTGGTGTGCCCATTCTCTCTCTTTCTCTCTCTCTGCCTCCTTCTCTCTGTTGCTCTCAAATAAATAAACAAACAAAAATTTTTAAAAAAAAAGTGATTTGGGGGACCGCAGAGATGGCTCAGTGGTTAAAGGTGCTTGCTTACAAAGCCTGCTGGCCAGTGTTCAATTCCCAGATACCCACACAAAACTAGACACACAAAGTGATGCATGAATCTGGAGTTTGTTTGCAGTGACAGGAGGCACTTGTTCACCCATTCTCTCTCCTCTTTCTCTCTCTCTTAATTAATTAGTTAATATCTTTTCAAAGTGATTTGTCTTGCTTTACTTTTATAATGCTTGTAGCATCTAGGTGTATTTTGGTGGGAAAAGCACCGTCCAGCCTCTTGCTCAAAGTCGATCCCATGCTGGATTTAAGCAAGCCCACTTTTATAGACAAGCAAACAGAGACTCAGGACTGAAACCCAGTCTCTCCAACTCCAGAGCCTGAGTGTTTATGCAGAGTTTTGGGGTGTGGTTAGAGGGTTTCAGCTTGGCCAGGGCTCTGTGATGGATCCCCACACTCCTGCTGCTAGGGAAGAAATGAGAGACACCCAGCCTGGTCCAGAGCCACCGCCACCAGCTGCCCTTCCACACCAGCTCAGCCAGAGTCTGCTGTGCAGCCCGCTCCTCCCACCATGGGAAGGAGCCAGCAGATGCTTCCTGCACCCGAGTTTCCATGACAACCAGTCCTCCTCAGAGATGGGATGCAAAAGCCACAAGCAGTGAGTGGAACATTCCTGAACCCTGAGTCTTTTTTTTAAATAGGTGGGTCTCCTTCAGCCTTAAAGACAGTGTGAGGGGGTGTGGAAAAAATGTGCCCACCTGAAGTTGGAATGTGTCTGCTAGCCACAATGCCAACGGCTAGTCCCTGTCAGCTCAGCCATATCCCAATTATGATTCCCTGGGGTCCTGACCCAGAAGTCCAAAAAAGCAGCCAGCTTGATGCTTAGCCCAACTCAATACCAGGTTTCCATTTTTTCATTCAGCAACAATCTTCTCATGCCCTCTCCAGTCAGGTCCTAAGGGTCCTCTGACAGATGAGAGCTTTGCCCTTGGTGAGCCATCAATTTAGTGTGAGATCCAGACACAGCACAAGGCTCCCTGACACAGGGGCATTTGAGCTGGGTCTAGAAGGGTCATGAGAACAGGCTAGTGGAGAAGAAAGGAAAGCGTGTTCCCGGCCCAGGCAACCACATTCTCGTTAGTAAAGAGCTGAGGCCCAGGGACAGTGGTGCACGCTTTTAGTCACTCAGGAGGCTGAGGTAGGAGAATCACGATGAGGTTGAGGCAAGTCTGGGACTACAGAGTAAGTTCCAGGTCAGCCTGGGCTAGAGTGAGACACTGCTTTGAAAAAAAAAATCAAAAATTTAAAACTTAAAAAAAAGAGAGGAGGTGTGGTGGTTTCAATAAGGTGTCCTCCCTAGCCTCATGTGTTTGAGTACTTGATCCTAGCTGGTGGCAGTTTGGGAGGTGGAGCCTTATTGGAGGAGGTGTGTTGCTGGGGGATGGGCTTAGGGGGTGTTCTATCCCAGCTCTCTCTTGCTGCTTCCTACCAGCTGCTGTGGTAAGATGCGATGTCCAGCCTCTGCTCTACCACCCTTCTCCTGCCATGATGAAGCTTCCCTTTGAGACTGTAAGCCAAAACAAACCCTTTCCTCCCATTGGCTACTCTGGTCCCAGCAACACAAAAACAACTACACACGAATCCAGCAGGAAAGGTAACCACAGAAGAGAGCCCAGCATGATCCAGAAGCGTCTTGAATAAGATGCTACACATTTGAGCTTTATCCACAGACCAGTGCGTAGCGATTAAATCAAGTTATTCTCCAAGGAACACGTTGCATAGGGGAATGACCGCGGGAATCTGAAGGACAAAGTTGCGGTGGCAGCCACATGAGAAGGGGATGGATTTGCGGGGTGTTTAGAAGGGCAGGTGGACAGACTTGGGCAGAGATGGCCTGTAACAGGTGTGTTCACCTGAGAGGGAGCCCAGAAGCTGGGGTGGGATTAGGGCAGGACAGCCGTGACACACCCTCCGTTGGGTCATGAGCAGGCAGCCAGGGCTCCTCTTAAGATGCCAGCGATGGGGCTGGAGAGATGGCTTAGTGGTTAAGCACTTGCCTGTGAAGCCTAAGGACCCCAGTTCGAGGCTCAACTCCCCAGGACCCACGTTAGCCAGATGCACAAGGGGGCGCATGCATCTGGAGTTCGTTTGCAGTGGCTGGAGGCCCTGGCGCGCCCATTCTCTCTCTCTCTCTCTCTCTCTCCCCCTCTTTTCTGTCTGTCTGCCACTCTCAAATAAATTAATTAATTAATTTAAAAAAAAAAAGATGCCAGCGATGGAGCTCCCTGGAGCATGATGTCCAAGGCATTTCCCTCCAACTCAATAGAGAAAATCATGTTCCGGATCCTTCTTGAGCCCTGAGGCTTCTAGCAGGCTCTAACCACCAAATGGGCGCTTCCAGCCAGATCTGCTCCCCCAACCCTGAACTCCCTGCAGCGCCATCGCCCCACAGCTTCTGCAGCGAGGTTGTTCTGGGCCACTGGCTCTGCTGTCCCCCAAGCCAAGGAAGCCAAATTTCTGTCCAGTGCCTTGCTTCCTCTTTGGTGACAGGCATGTCACCAGGTTATGTATGAGACTATTTAGCTGTGTAGCCTGGGGCTGATTAATACAGAGGAAACTGTTGAGGAATCAAGTTGGTGACTGCGAATCTGAGAAAGCTGGCTCGGGGGTCATTCTGCTGGAGTTGGCTTCATATCCTTGAGCAGTCCCTCCCCAAATTAATAAGGGGCTCATACTCAGATATTCCATCCTCAGCGCTGCTGACACCCCTCCCCACAGCTCCCTCTGCCCTTCACATTACTCATGACTCCTCGTCTTCTGGTCACACTCCTTCCTACCTTCAACCCTTCCCCTGTTCACACTTAACTCCCGTTCACACGCGCACGGTTCTCCCTCACTGAGCCTCCCAGGCCACACTCGTCTCCTGCCCACACGTCAGGTAGCTTCCAACCCTGTCCCCGGGATAACTAAGTCCCCGAGCATCGTCCCCTCTCGTTCATCTCCAGTGCACAATCACGGCTCCCAGCAGGTGCCGGCCAGAGCCCAGGGATCACAGCACCGCCTGGCTGCCTGGCTGGCCTGGTGGTCTCGAGGATGCCACCCTAGCCAGCAGGAGGAAGCCGCGTGTTGGGGGGGGGGGTCCACCCGGGTTCTAAAGCTGTCGCCTCTCGCTCCCCCCCTCCACTGCACCTTCCATAGCCCCCCCACAACGGTCCCTGGAAATAAGAGAAGGGAAGGGGCGGGACCTGGTAGAGATGCACATGCAAGCCCCGCCCCGTGGTCCCCACAGCCAAGGACCCCTCCAGGGATGACCAGGGACCCAGGCTGGACTCCCTGCAGAGTCTGTGGGTCCAGGGCCTAGCCTGTGCCCTGCCTAGGGTTGCGGGGGGGGGGGTGGTGAGCTCGAGCAGTGAGGCTCCCAGACCAGCACCCGCTTCCTCCCTGGGGCGGGGCCCGGCGGCCACGGGCCAAGCGCAGTAAAATTTAAAGAGGTGAGAGAGACACTTCGCAGAAACCTCAGCAGCGCGGGGAAATGAAATAAGGCCTCGGCCGGGTCACCCCGCGGGGCCCAGGTGCGGGGTCCGCGCTCAGCACCCTGCATCCCCTCCGGGGCGCCCTCGGGACCCGTCGCTGACCCTCCCCCCCCCCTTTCAGGACAGATCGCGTCTCCAGCCCTAGGTCAAAACAGATCGAGAAACCGTCCCCAGCCTTGTCCCCGCGCTGCTGCCGGGTGTCCGCGGGAGACGGCTCTGGAGACGGCCGCCCCTCCCCCCGCGCCGCCTGCCAGCCCCCCGCCCCGCCCGCCCCGCGCGGCCCCCGACTGTCCCCCGGTGATGGATGGAGCCTTCAGCGGGCGGGCGCGGGCGGGCTCGGCTCGGGCGGAAATGAAGAGGATAAGATCTGCGAGCCGAGCCGCCCGTGACACCGTGATATCCGCCCGGTTCGCTGCGCTCCGGGGTGATGGATGGGGCGGAGCTCCCCCCCCCAAAAAAAACACCCCCTGCGCCCACAGCCCGGCCCTCGAGTGTGCGCGCGCACTCACACTCCTGCCGGAGGCCCCCGCCCTGAGACCACACACACACACACACACACACACACTCACTCACTCACTCACACGCTCGGGCACCTGACTTCCCCCATCCCTGAACACACACACACACTCACACACACATACACACACCCCTGCCAGAGGCCCCGCATTGAGACCACACACACACGCACACACACACACACAGCTGCACATCCATCCTGCATGTCCCCACGCACATACACACGAATGTCCTTCTTCCCTTAACACATGGACATCAAACACCTCTGGCTTTCTGGACTCTGGCACGAGTCACACCTCACCCATTTGCCCATTCACTACAACTTGGACACACGTCCAGGCTGGCTGCAACCCCCTCTCCCCAGCACGTGCCTCAGCGTCTCAGGGACCGCACGAGAGGAGGGTGTGACCACTGTGCAGCCTCAGCTCTGGGCAGGGGGGCCTTGGAACAGGAGTTGGACAGGAGCTGCTAATTGTGGTCATTATCTTGTCAGGCCATGAAACAGGTCAGGCTTGGCGTGGACAGGAGCAGCTGTGGGGCCAGTCGGTCCAAACAGGGTCTCGCCATCAGCGTTTCCATGACTACCGTCTTCCTAGCACTATCGCTCAGCAACATCACTGTTACTATGGTGACAGGCGCCCGCATCCCTTTTTACTTCATAGCTACCTTCTGATTTCCATCACCATTACCATTCATTCACTCACTCCCCCACCCCTCAATCTATTCACCAGCTGGGGATACCAAAATGGGCGCATCTCTGGGAGTACATAGCTGGAGGGGAGACAGAGGCAAGCAACCCCCGGGCTGTACTTTCCACAGAGCCTTGAAGAAGTGTTAGGTCTCACAACATAGATGGCTTGGTAGAAAGAATAATCCAGCGACATCAGACAGGGGAGGCAGCGGTAAAAAGAAAAGGAATGAAGCCATTGCCAGCACTGTTGCCATGATGTGGCTTTGTGAACTTGGAAAAAATGTAAGGCTTCCGGTGTCACGGGAGGCAGCAAAGAGAGGAGCCCAGTTTTGGATACTCTTACGGGTCTTTAATGACTCGGGGTTCCCTGGTATGTGGTTATGAGCAGGACCATGAGACCGGCATGGTGGCGCATGCCTTTAATCACAACACTCAGGAGGCAGAAGTCGGAGGATCGCCTTGAGTTCAAGGCCACCCTGAGACTACATAGTGAATTCCAGGTCAGCCTGGGCTACAGTGAAATCCTACCTCAAAAAAAAAAAAAAAAAAAAAAAAAAGAGAGAGAGCAGGACTTTGCTAGTTCCTACCTTAGGGACTTTTAAAATTTGAGAATGTGTGTGTGTGTGTGTGTGTGTGTGTACACCAGGGCCTCTGCAGACACTCCAGACACATGCACCACTTTGTGCATCTAGCTTTTACGTGTGTACTAGGAAATTGAACCCTGGCAGGCAGCTTCACTAGCAATTGCCTTTAACCACTTTGCCGTCTCCCCAAGTCCTTACTTTGGGGGCTTTGAGCACAGCTCCTCTGCACATTGTCTTGTCCTCAGGGAGAGCAAGCAGAAAGGGACAGAGAGAATGGGCACACCAGGTCTTCTGGCCACTGCAATGCATTGCATATGCATGCACCACTTTGTGCATCTGGCTTTACTTGGGTGCGGGGGAATCAAACCCAGCTGTTAAGCTTTGTGAGCAAGGGTCTTAACCGCCAAGCCATCTCTCCAGCCCCTGTGTTTATTTTAACAGAGAATTAATTCTTGGCTGAATATTAGCCACTGAAGGATGTAAAACATCTTCAACATTTTCAGAGTTGATCAATATCTTGATTTTGTAGTCATCAATGCTGAGAATGGTGCTTCACATAAGTAGTAAAAAAAAAAAAAAAAAAAAAAAAAACAGTTTGTTCAGGACCATTTCAGCAACTGCTGAAAAATTTATCCTAATTCCAAATCAAAAGTCATTGATTTTTTTTTAAATGAAGTTCAAGTCAACAATTCAAACAGCAATTTTAAAAATAAAAAATCCTAACACAATACAATCCAGAGATATGCTAATGTGATAGATGTGGAGGAATGATGGCAAGAAATTTTTTAAGTCTGCTTTGGGGAGATGGCTAAGTGGATCAAGTGCTTGCTATACAATACTCAGTAGATATAAGTTCAGATCCCCAAACTCTGTGTAAAAGTCAGAAGCTGTAGTGGGATTCTGTAATTCCAGCATGCCTATGGTGAGAAGGGAGGTGGAGACACGGGAATTAGTGAGAAGCTCTGACTCCAAATGAGGTGGAAGGCGAGTACCAGCTGGAAAGTTCTGCAGCGTCAACACTCGTGCGTGCAGCGGCAGGCGCGCGCCTGCCTTCGTACACACGAACACACAATACAGCAAGCGCAGATTTTTTAAGGTTTTGCTTTCTATAATTACACCATTATGTTTCTACAAGAGCAGAACGCTTTGTAGGTTCAGTAAAAATGCTGCAGTGTATAACATACACTTGTCCTGAATCTGAGGCCAGATGCTTCCGTCAGCAGTTACTGACGTGTGGTGCACTGGTGCAGTGAATGCGCAGTGTACGTGCTGGGTGTTCAGGTCTAAGGCTGCAGTGAAGTCACGTGACGCAGCATGGGTGAGCGAGGCCAGAAGCACCTCGCTCATCATGGGTCCGATTTTGAGTTAACTTTTGGCTGCTGTATGTTCAGATGCAGAACTCTTACTACTCCCTGATTTTTCATGACCCACCACATTGTCACACGACTCCATATGAGTCACAACTACAGTTTCAGAAGCTCGGGTTAAGTTGGATATGGTGGTGCACGCCTTTGATCCCAGCACTCAGGAAGCAGAGGTGGGAGGATCACTGTGAGTTCGAGGCCAGCCTGGGCTAGAGTGAGACCCTACCTCAAAAAAAAAAAAAAGAAAGAAAGAAAGAAAGAAAGAAAAAGGAGACGGAGGAGGAGGAGGGGAAGAGGGAGAGGAAGAAGAAGTCGCAGCAGCAGCTTGGATTAGAGGACTTTTTAAAAAATTTTTTTGTGTTTATTATTTTTATAAATTTATTTGAGAGTAACAAACAGAGTGATAAAGAAGGAGAGAGAGAGAGAGAATGGGCGCGCCAGGGCTTCCAGCCACTGCAGACAAACTCCAGACATGTGCGTCCCCTTGTGCATCTGGCTAATGTGGGTCCTGGGGAATGGAACCTTGAACCGGGGTCCTTAGGCTTCACAGGCAAGCGCTTAACCACTAAGCCATCTCTCCAGCCCGGATTAGAGGACTTTTGATCCTCTCTAGGGTGACTCGTGGGTGTGGAGCCATCTGATATAGATGGCCAATGTATATTTCATGAACGGAATCATTTCCAGCTTGTTTGCACTCAACATTATTCCTAGAGATTCGTATGTGTGGATGGATACATGCAGTGCCAGTTCATTCATTGGACCTGACGATTAGTAGTAGCCCACTGCATGAAAACACCCAGGCTCTCACCATCATGTAAGTACTCTTACTGATAAACACGCAGTTTTCTGATTCCATTTCAATTGCAGATGGTCCTGTGCACACCTCTTTCTGTATGATTAACAAAATATCTCCACTGAGAGAAACTGCTGGGTCCCAGAAAATGTACATCAGCAAATTGTCCTATTTCCAAATTGCTCTAATTTATCTTCCCATCAGCAGTGTAAAAGAATCATTTTCCTACATCTTTACTAATCACCATTTTCCTACATCCTTACTAATATTTGATATTGATGCACTTCAAAATGTGTGCACATTTGAAGGATGTGATCAGATCAGACATTTTTGCTCTCCCAATTACTAGTAAAGTTGGGCATCTTTTCGTGTGTGTGCGCGCGCGTGTGCATGCGTGTGCGCATGCAGATGTATGTGTCCGGTACATGCACATGGGGAGGCCAGGGGAAGACATCGGTGTCTTCCTCTATCACTCTCCTGCCTTGCTTCCCTGAGACAAAGTCTGTCACTAAACTTGAAGCTAGCCATTTTCCAGTTAGACTGGGTAACCAGGAAGCCCCAGTGATTCTCCTTTTTTGATTCTCATTATAGAAAATTACCTTAAAAATTCCTCAGCTTGGGCTGGGGAGATGCTTTAGTGGTTAAGGCCCTTGCCACAAAGCCTAGGGACCCATGTTCGACTCTCCAGATCCCATGTAAGCCAGATGTGCAAGGTGACGCAAGCGTGCAAGGTCACACATATGCACAAGATGGTGCACGCGTCTGGAGTTTGACTGCAGTGGCTGGAAGCCCTGGCATGCCAATTCTCTCTTTCTACTTCTCTTTCTCTTGCTCGCTCTCTCTTGCTCATAAAAAAAAAAGTTCCTCAGAGCTGGACGTGATGGCGCACGCATTAAATCCCAGCACTCGGGAGGCAGAGGTAGGAGGATCACCGTGAGTTCAAGGCAACCCTGAGACTACATTGTGAATTCCAGGTCAGCCTGGGCTAGAGTGAGACCCTACCTTGAAAAAAAAAAAATCAAGGCTTGCTATTTCATGTGTCTGGAACTCCTTTATCCCAGCTGCATGTGGCTCACCCCTGCAGGACCTGTGGGTCCTTACCCACGCACCATCTGTCAGCCAGGCCTTCCCTGGTCACCTGTGAGAATGAAGCGCTCCTTACTCCCTTACGCTAGGTTACATTCTCCTTAGAACTGACATAAAAATCACAGGTTTATTTTCATCTGCCCCCTCCAACAGAATGCAGCCCTGAAGAGCAGGGCCTCGTTGTTGGATACTTCTGAATGAGCAGTGTTTAAATCAATATGTAACTTTAAAGGCCCAAACAATGTCAAATTTATTCTTTTCAATCCTCACTGCACTTACTTCTTTTCATTATAAAATCGAAGGAGTTGCTTCTAATATTTCACCACTTGTCATCTTCGTAATAGTTCTTTTAAATGGGTTTTTAAATTTTTTATTTATTTGTATTTGCAAGGGAGAGAGAGAGAGGGAGGGAGGGAGAGAGAGAAGGCATGCCAGAGTCTCTTACCACCACAAACTCCAGATGCATGCACCACTTCATGTGTCTGGTTTTATGTGGGTACTGGGGAATCAAACCTGGGCCAACAGGCTTTGTAAACAAGTTCCTTTAACTATTGAGTAATCTCCCCAACCCTTTAGTAAGCTTTCAATGAGTCACTTGATGAGATTTAAAAGGTTTTTTTTTAACTTAAGGTTTTCCATGAACATGTATATTTCCAAGAGCTTAAGTATTTTATAATTATATCAATATGTATTGAAGTTAAGATTTATTTTTACTTTTAATCTTTTAATGTGGCAAATTGTACCAATAGATTTGCTAAGATTGTGTTCCTAGGCTAAAATCAATGAGTGGGGCTGAAGAAATGACTCAGAGGTTAAGGTGCTTTCCTCCAAAGCCTAATGACCTGGGTTCGATTCCCCAGTGCCCAAATAAAGCCAGATGTACAAAGTGGCACGTGCATCTGGAGTTCTCTCTCTCTCTCTCTCTCTCTCAAATAAAATAAATAAAAGTATTTTTTTAAAAGTCATTGAGTGCATTTTTAGTACTATGATGATTAATCCTTTTTTGGTATATGTGTGTTTGTAGTGTATGCATGTGTGTGTGCATATGCACATGCCCTGTGCACATGTGGAGGCCAGAGGAGAGCATTAAGTGTCCCCTCTGTAACTCTTCCCATTGTTTTCTTGAGATGGAGTCTCATACTGAACCCAGAGCTTCTGGTTATGGTCAGACTGGTTGATCAGTGAGCCCCAGAAGTTCTCCTATCTCCATTCCCCACTGGATTGGGCTTACAAGTGTGCATGACCATGCCCAGCTCCTTATGTGAGTACCAGAGAATTGAACACAGCTCTCTTTTTTTGTAGGTCTGGTTTCAAGTTTAGGTTTGCATAACTTTGTAGTTAATGTTCCAATTCCCCCTTATCCCACAGGTTCTTTAGTAATGTTTCCCCTGCCTAGTTACCCTTCAGTTGTTAAATACTAATTTCACAAGCTCGACATGATAATGCATCTCCTTTGCTGTTTGAGTCTTTCATGTGTTAGAGGAGGTCAGTGTTCCTCCACACTCCTCACATGCAAAGAATGTGTTGCTGCATAAGCTTGTTTATCTATTGTTTAGATGTCTGCATCCTCTTTATTCTTACTTGATTAAAAAATTGTCTGCTTCTGAAAGTATTAAAATCTTCCTATTTTTGCGACAAGGGCTCACATATCCGAGGTTGTCTTAAAGCTCCCTATGTACCAGAGGATGACCTTGAACTCCTGATCCTCCTTCCTTTACCTCCCAAGTGCTGAGGTGACAGGTGTTCATACATCAACACACTTAGCAAATCTTCCAACAGAATCAAGGATTTATTAATTTTTTTCTTAATGTGTTCCAGAGTACACTAAGTCCAGAATCATATATTCTTTTTAAATTTTATTTATACCTGTATACACACGCGTGCACACGCATGCATGGTGTTCATGAACCAGGATCTCTTGACGCTACAAACAAATGTTTTCATTTTGTTTTCCCTTGTTTTTAATATTTATTATTTGAAGGAGAGAGAGAGAGAGGCAGATAGAGAGAATGGGTGCTCCAGGGCCTCTAGCCACCGTAAACAAACTCCAGACATATGCGCCACTTTGTGCATCTGGCTTACGTGGGTCCTGGGGAATTGAACCTAGGCCCTTAGGCTTTGCAGACAAGTTCCTTAACAACTAAGCCATCACTCTAGCACAAATGCTTTCATTTTGGTCTGGTTTTAGTTGGGTGCTAGAAAATCAAACCTGAGCCAGCAGACTTTATAAGCAAGTGTCTTTAACTGCTGAGCCATCCCTTTAGCCCCAGAATTATATATTCTATCTCTTGATACTGTTTTTTTTTCTGAGGCAGGGTCTCACTGTAGCCCAAGCTGACCTAGAACTCACTCTGTAGAGCCAGGCTGGCCTTAAACTCACAGTGGTCCTCTTACCTAAGCCTCCTGAGTCCTGGGATTCAGAATAATATATTCTTAAGACAGTCTTTCATCATGATTCACCACCCACTTCTTCACATTGCCCTTAACATTGTCTTTAGTATTGATATTGCCATAACATTTCTCCTTTGGTCAGGAAATTACTGATTACAATACACCTCTTTCCATCCAGTTACTCATGTTATTCTTTTAGAAGAGTTTCTTAGAAAGAGCAAATAAATGAATTTTTAAGACAATCTGAAATTCTTTTTTTTTTTTTTTTTGAGGTAGGGTCTCATTCTAGTCAAGAATAATCTTGAACTCACTCTGAAGCCTACATTATCCTTGAACTCATAGTGATCCTCCTACTTCAGCCTCCTGAGTGCTGGGATTATAGATGTAAGCCGCCGAACTTGGCTTGAAATTCTGATCATGAGTAAACTTAATTGTTTACATTTATTGTTACTATTATTTTATTTGGAATTACTTATAGTGTTTTATTTTGTTTTCTTGTGGGTATCTTAATATGTTTTGTTTTGTTTGAGGCAGGATTTCATATACAGCACAGGGTGGCCTCAAACTCACTGTATAACTGAGGATGACCTTGAACTTCTGATCATCCTCCCTCCATCTCCTAAATTCTAAAACTACAAGCTTGCCCCACCATGTCTGGAATCTTTCCTATTTTCTTTTCTTTGGTTTTGGCTTTTCGAGGTGGGGTCTCACACTAGCCCAGGCTGAACTAGAATTCACTATATAGTCTCAGGGTGGCCTAGAACTCAGGGCAATCCTCCTACCTCTGCCTCCTGAGTGCTGGGATTAAAGGTGCGCGCCACCACGCCCAGCTCCTCTGTACATTTAAAAGTTATATGTTCTATTTATATTATTTGAGTATCCTTAAATTTTAACACAAATAATTGGTACAACAAAGTTAAGAGTTAATATCTCTAACATTTCCTATAACATAAGACTAAGATATTTAATTCATATATCATCATCTATATTTTTATTGTCTAGCATTTAACACAACCTTACTTTTGACTCTCCCATTAGTTAGTTATGTTTTATAGCTAAGGCTTACCATATTTTATCTAATCTGTCATCAATTATAAATTTTTTTATGTACTCCTAAGGGGGAAAAAAAAGGAGGGGTGACATCAGTAAAAATGGCAAAGTAAGGACTCTGAAATTCCTTCCTCCATAAAAGCAATGAAAACATTAGCAAAAATTGTCAGAAACAACATTTTTTTAGAACTCTGGAAATTAACCAAAGGTTTGTAGCAATCTGGGGAGTGTTTATTTAACTGAAAAAAAAATGCAATAGGCAATTCTCAGTAAGAACAGTGAGGCTTACAACATTTTCACTTCGTCTGCTCCCCCCCCCCGCCCCTCCCCAGCTCCGAAGTAGTCCTTCCACTGTACTCACAAGGGAAGCCGAGCCTGGACATCAGAAGCCATCAGAGTGGGTTGCCGGCCCGTTTCCAGAGGATGGTTCTTATTTGTCCTGTTTGGTCCTCCCCTAGAAGATCCCACTTGCAATACTGACTCGGAACTCCCCCAGTTCACATAAGCTTTCTGCATGAGGCTTGTATAAAAAATCATTAGAAATGACCGTTGAATCTTGCATACCCAAGGCTGCAATAGCAAGTGGGGCAAGCAGAAAGCTGACCAGAAAGCTTAAAAGGAAAATGGGGGGATGAAAAAGCTTGGTTATATCCCAGGAAATCCAGAAGGCTGCATGCATGTATAGGATGGTGTACACGGTTAAAGATGTAAGAAGGACTTGAGCTCTTACCTGTACATGCAGAAACTGGAGGTTGGTAAGGTAGAGTTGTATACGGACCATCTGAGCTTTGAAGGAAGGCCCCCAACTTGTATATGTTCATGTGTGCGACACACACACGCACACACACACACACACACACACACACACACACTTCTCTAAAAGATGGAGACTTGGGCTGGAAAGATGATTTAGCTGTTAAGGCACTTGCCTGCAAAGCCAAAGGACTCAGTTTTGATTACCCAGGAAGCACGTAAGCCACATGCACAAAGTGGTGCATGCGTCTGGAGTTCATTTGCAGAAGCTGAAGGCCCTGGTATGTCCTATTCTCTCTTTCTCTCTCTCTCTCTCTCTCTCTCTCTCTCTCTCTCTCTCTCCCCCCCCCTTTTTCTCTTTCTCTCTCTACCTCTCTCATAAATAAATGAGAATATTTTTTTAAAAAAGATAAAGATTTGATGGTTCCAGACATCTAAGAAAATTTCTGTTGAATTATTATCTGACCACTAAACTAGCCATGCAGAGACTTCAAAGGCCACATATGACAAGGAATATATAGACCTTACGGAATTCATTCAGAAAACTCTATAAACACACAACAAACCAACTGTCACAACATACCCGCAGGGGGTAGGGGTAAAGGAAGGAGGAATTGGATTTCCAGAGTTGCCACGTTAAATTATTGGAAATGTCCAGTTCATAACACAAAATCGAAACATACAAAGAAACAAGAAAATACGGCCCACAAACAGGAAGAAAGCAGTCAATTGAAACCATTCCTATGAAAACCCAGATGCTGGACTTATGAGAAAAAGACTATGCATCAGCTATTTCAAATATGTTCAAAGGACTAAAAGAAACCACATCTAAAAAGCTAAGGGGAAGCATGAGAAGAATGTCAAATACAGAATACCAATAAGGAGATAGAAATTATAGGAAATAACCAAGTGGAAATTCTGGAGTCAAAAAAAAATGTAAAATAACTCAAGTAAAGATTCAGTGGAGGGGCAAGTCTGAACAAGCAGAAGAAAGAATAGCCAAAGAATAAAAAAAAACAAACAAGCCTGATCAATGGAAGTTTTCCAGTATGAGAGACGGAATGGGATAAAAGGATGGAGGAATTGTCTTGTAGACCTCTGAGACATGACCAAGTGTACCAATAAATATAAACGGAATTCTAGAAGGAGGAGAAAGAAAAGGGGACAAGAATAATATTTGAAAAAAATGACCCCAAAATCTATCCAAATTTGATGGGAAACATTAATTTATATATCCAAGATGCTCAATGAACTCCAAATTAGATAATATTAAAGAGATACACATCACAGACTGTTGGAAGACAGAGATTGGAGGCATCAGAAGTCACTCATCACACACAAGGGAGCCCAGGGAGATTAACAGCTGATTTCTTGCCAGCTACCATGGAGGCCAGAGGCAGTGAGTGTGGACAACACCATTCCATGGGAAGGGGTCCCGGGCTATAGAAAAGGGAGAGAGCTGGCTGGGCATTAGCATTCATTGCTCTCTGCTTCCTCACTGTGGATGCAATGTGACCAACTCTGCTTTTACCTCCTGCCTCCATGATGGTCTGTAATCTGTAAACTGAAATAAACCCTTCCTTCTTTCCATTGATTTTTTTTGGTCAGGTATTTTGCCCTAGCAATGAGAAGGCAGCTAATACAGATGTGAAATGGTAATTCCAGTTTTCATGAAGAAATAAAGTTTGGGGTGGAGAGATGGCTCAGGGGTTAAGTTGCTCACCAGCAAAGCCTAATGACCCAGGGTTCAATTCCCCAGTATCCTTGTAAAGTTAGATGCACAGTGGCACATGAATCTGGAGTTAGTTTGCGGTAGCTGGAGTCCCTGGTCCACCCATTCTCTCTCTCTCTCTCTCTCTCTCTCTCTCTCTCTCTCTCTCTCTATCTATCTATCTATCTCTATCTCTGTATCTCTCTATCTCTATCTCTCTCTTCTCTCTTCTTGCAAATAAATAAATAAAATATTTAGAAAGATCACTGGCAAAGGTAACAATACAGGTCAATATAAAACAGAGTGGGAATATACTTTTGTTGATAACTTTCTTGTATATGCTTTAAAAGGCAATGGAATATAGCAGTAATTACAGAGCTGTGCTGATGGACAGGATGTATAACAATATACTTTCTAAAAAAAAAAAAAAAAAAAAGACAGGTGTGGTGGCTCATGCCTTTAATCCCAGCACTTAGGAGGCAGTGGTAGAAGGATCGCCATGAGTTCAAAGCCATCCTGAGATTATATAGTCAGTTCCACGTCAGCCTGGGCTAGAGTGACACCCTACCTTGAAACACACAAAAAGAAAAAAGAAAAAAGAATATGCTTTCTATGACAGTACCACAAACAAGAGAGAGGAAATTGAGCTATATAAGATGAGCAATTTATACTATTGTAAGTAACTTGATATTAGAATGAATTATATTTTTAAAATTCTTAATTATAATCTCTATGGTAACCATAAAATGCCCAATAAATGAGGAAAATAATGACAAGGAAATAAAATCAATACACTACAAAAAACAGATTTCACATGAAAGAAGGCTGTAATAGAAAAATAATGAACAAAAAAGCCATAGAACTAGAAAACAAATAGTACAAATATTACTTTATCAATAACTACATAATGAAGTAAATTCTCTGATCAAAAATCAGAAGTGTATTGCTGAAGACTCCACATGCTTGGGCTGCAAGGTCACTGAGAAATCTTGCTGGAGCTGAGCTAAAAACCTCCACTAGCTTGCCAACTTTTTGCTAGCTTTCTGGCAAAAGCTATGCTGTATGCAGCCCTTATGGGAGTGAGAAGTCATCAGTGGAGGTAAACAACAGTGGACACTGCAAGCCTTAAGTTTGGTCAGCCAGGCCAAATGAGCCTGGTGCAATAGCAGGCATGTCTGTTATGGGGGAAAGTAACCACTCACTAGTTGGACTGGATGCCTGCACCACAGGAGGCAATACATGCTTGGTACTGAAAAGCTATAATGGGAAGGGCATGAGTGCTAGGGATGTAACACCTGCTGGTGTCTGTCTAAATGTATACACTATGCTCACCAAACAACCTAGTAAGTACTTCTCTTAACATTCATACTCATATATTAATGCTACTTTCACTTTTGGTTAGAGAAGCTTATTTTTACAGATGGCAGTGACCTCTGGCATGACTCAAAGTCACCATAATGCTGAAAAGAAGTGACAAAGGAGTATTAGCACTGAAACATCTCTATCACACCCTCAGGGTCCATTGCAGAAGAGGTGGCGGAAAGAATGTAAGAGCCAAAGGAAGGGCAAGACTGCTTACCATGCACTCTTCCAGACACAGAATGGCCTGGATATTCATGATCTCAAAATTCCTGGTACTACCTACACAGGACCCTCATAATAAGAGGAAAAGATGATGACATCAAAATAAAAGAGGGGTGGGCTGGAGAGATGGCTTAGCAGTTAAGGCATTTGGCTGCAAAACCAAAGGATCCCAGTTCAATTCTCCAGGACCCACATAAGCCAGATGCACAAGGGGGCGCATGCATCTGGCATTCCTTTGCAGTGGCTGGAGGCCCTGGCGTATCTATTCTCTCTCTCTCTCTCTCTCTCTCTCTCTCTCTCTCTCACCTTTCTCAAATAAATAAATAAAATATATTTTAAAAAATAAATACATAAATAAAAGAGGGGCTAATTGAGAGGGGGAGGGATATGATGGAAAGTGGATTTGTGAAGGGGAAAGTGAAGGAGGGAAGGGAATTATCATGGTTTATTGTCTATAATTATGGACATATCATTATTATAATTATGGACATATAATTACTATAATTATGTCAATAAAAAAGTTAAAAAATCAGAAATGTAACTTAAGCCTAGAGAAGCTTTGCTTTTCAAATGGCAGTGACCATTAGGGAGACTTAAAACTCATCAAAGTTCTGAAAAGTGACTGTGGAGTATTCAGCACTAAGTGAGACATCTCTATTACTCCCTCCAAGGCTCAAGGGACATTGTGTAAGAGGTGGTGGAAAGAATGTAAGATCCAAAGGAAGGAAGGAAGGAGTGCTTTGTAAGATTGTCTTCTAGACACAAAGTAGCCTTGGTATTCATGACCTCACAGTGGCTGACACTACCTACACAAGACCTGCATAATGGGAGAGGAAAAAAAAATAGTGACATCAGAACAGAAATGGATCACTTTCTGTAAATAAAAATTACAAGAAGTGAATTTAAAAATGAATATCTGAATAGGTTTATAAAGAAAGGTTAAATTAATAACTTTAGAAAACTTTCTGCAAGAAAAAGTCTAGGACCAGGTAGTTTTACTATTGAATTATACCAAATGTTTAAAGAGGGATTCACACAAATCTTTCCTATACTTAAAAAAAAAAAAAAAAGAAACAGAAACACTTCCCATTCATTCTATGGAACCAGTATTATCCTGTTAACCAAGACCAAAGACATCGCACAGAATGAAAACTGCAATCATAATATCCCCTATGAATATACACAGATGAGTCCTTAAAATAATGGCAAACCAAATTATCAACAACTAACAAGAGTAATACAACATGACCAAGTGGGATTTATCACAGGAATACAAGATTGGTTCAACATATGAAAGTCAATCAGTGTAACACACCATATTAATTGAATCGGGGACAACAATTACATGATTAATAAATATAGAAAAGCATTTGACAGGAGAGTATAGACTGACAAATTTTGATTTGACACTTACTGAAAGCTACACCTACTGAGGGACTTAGCTTGACAAACATGTTGACCATATAGTATTCTTGTGAACATAGAAAAGAAAAACAATTAATATATTCCTAACAAAAACATGTTGACCATATATTATTCTTGTGAACATATAAAAGAAAAATAATTAATATATTCCTAATACTTTTTATATTCAAAGTACAACTCTTGTGAAGAATTGGCCAATCTGTCCTTATAGTCGCATCGCTATGAATGTCAGATCCCTTCAGTTAGCACTCAGCTGGTGGCAGCTCTTTGCCTGGTAGGATGACCTGAGTTTTCATTTCTGAAGGGCCTGGCTATACTATTAGCAGTCTTGCCAATTCTACTGGGCAGTTTTTCGTCACTGTTATGAAATATCTGGACAACTGTACATGCTTGTGCATGTACTCAAGACACAGAGGCAGAAGGATTATGAATTCTGGGCCAGCCTGGGCTATATGTTGAAATTCTGTCTCAAAAATAAAGCAAAAAATATCAAACCATGAAAGAAGAAATGATACAAGGAAGAGAAGGGGAAGGGAGACACAGGCTTCTTACTGAAGAAGTTTAGCTCATAGCTTTGGATTTTCAATGGCATGGTGCTAATATTAGCTCAATTCTGGTGAGGGTTCTCTTCAGCTGAGACACATCTTAATGGAGAAGTGTGTGTGCATGTGTGTGTGTGTGTGTGTGTGTGTGTGTGTGTGTGAACTCAAATCATCAAACAAGAACTTGAGAGAAAGAGGACATGCAAGAGAGTGTATGAGAGCCCAGGATCCCACAAGTTACCACCACAATCCCTTCTGAGGCACATTCCCAATCACCTAAAGACCTTGTCCAAAGCCCCACCTCTTAAAGGCACACACACCCCAATACCACCACCCTGAAGACCAATCCTCCAATCAGCGGACCCTTGGAGGATGAAGTCAGTCATGTGGCTTTCCATTCACCTTAATTTCAAAATGTGAAGGTATGAAGAGATAATCCCCAGAGACTTCCTGTATTCCAGACATTCTCCACTCTGCCTCCTTCATGGGAGCACAAACTTCTGAATTGGTTCCAGGATCAGTCCAGCCAGCCAGCACCATTTAGCCATCATTGAATGTTGGTTCATTGGCATGAAGAGCTCAGTATAGTCAGGGGTCAGGCTTAACTCCCAGATAAGTGGAACCACAGCTCCTCCCACTAGTGTGAGCATTTCTTCCTTCACCACCATAGCACAACATGTCAGGGACATAGAGCAAAATCCCTGTGGGCAGACCATTGGGGTAGTAATGAGAAAAGCCATTCTCATTTCTACTCTTTGATTTCAGGACCTTGAATGCTATTTATGGGATAAGTGATATCACATATTGGTGACAATGCTTCAGAGTATATGTCTGAACTATATATCTCACCCTAGAAGACTCAGCCTTCGCCCTCCCTCTGGTGCCACAATTGAAACTTCAAATTCCTTTTCCTTCTTTCACCAGGTACTGCTGCAAAGTAATGGGGAACACGATAAGAATAGTAAATTCCAGGCTGGAGAGATGACTTAGTGGTTAAAGGTACTTGCTTGCAAAGCCTGAAGGCTTGGGTTTGATTCCCCAGTACCCATGTAAAGCCATATGCCCAAAGGGACACATGCATCTAGAGTCATTTGCAGTGACAGGAGGCCCCTGGTATGCCCATTCTTTTTCTCTCTCTCTTTCTCCTTGTAAGCCTTCTTCCACATATACTCAACTTGCTGTAGAATGAGTTCTGTGATCAAAAGTGATGCTGTGTGGAATACCATGTTCATGGATAAGGCTGTGAATAGTGACCTTCAAAGAATCAGTGTACTAAGGAAAAAACTACTCCACATCAGAGTGAGTGGCACTCCAGCCCTTCTGTGTTGGAAGTGGTCTACTATAACCAACCTGCCGACCACATGGCTGGCTGTTCCCTGAGCATTGGTGTCAACACAGAGCTCAGTGTTGCCTCTCTGCTGTTGGTGGGTTAGACAGTCAGCAGTGACAGATCCATTTGGATAAGTGGAAGTTCGTGTTGCTGAACCCATGCAGGCCTCTGTCCTAATCTCCATGACCACTTGCTTCATGATCCTACTGTGAAGGGGACAAAAGTAACTGGGAAAGGAGGTTAACTGGGATCCACAGAACAAGGCATGTTGCACGCCTGGGCATTAAGATTCTTCTCTGATAATGATGTTCTTCAGTGAGCATTTATATGGGACACAGGCATACTGACTACTTTTCTTATTGCTGTGGCTAACTACCTGACGAAAAATAGCTCAAATTAGGAAGGATTAATTTCATTTTACAGTTCCAGCAGATAAATCCCATCAGGAGTGGGCAGCCCGCTGGTCACATTGTATCCATAGTCAGGAAAATAAAGTGAGGCTGGACTATAAAATCTCAAGGCTTGCCCTCAGTGGCCCACGTCCTCTACCTCCTAAACATTCCACAACTTTCTCAGACAGTGCCACTATCTGGGGACCAAGTGTGCAAACACATGAGTCTATAGGGGACATTTTAGATTCAAACCACAGCAATAATATTCTGATTTCCATAAGTTCTTGCCCCCAGCACCACCACATAGTATATCAGGAACATTATGAAACTTCAACCCTATTCAGTATGGGCTGAATGCACAATTGAGCAGGACAATGCTTAAACTACTGCAATTCTTGTGGAATCTTTCTTTATACATTCATATCAATAAATTCAGCTAGAATCAACATTGCATTTTTTTCTACCATGATCTGACATTCTTTGAGTTATAGTCCCATGTTGATGTAAGCTGGAGACGTCTCACATTTCTCTCTGGTGCGTACAATGATGCTTCATAAATCACATCTTGTACTTGATTTGCTGCCGCTTACTAGGTCTTGAGTCTGGAAATAATGAGAGATATGTGAAGTAGTAAGAGCGATCACCTCAGGAGAGGCCATTGCAGCATCTCCAGGCAAAAGGCAAGTGATCTCAGAATGACAGGAAGGGGTGTTTCTATGGGCAAGTGGGCTGGAGGACTGAGGATTCAGAATTCTAATATATTTTTTAATTTTTTGTTTATTTTTATGTATTTATTTGAGAGAGACAGACAGAGAGAAAGAGGCAGAGAGAGAGAATGAGGGCCTCCAGCCACTGCAGATAAACCAGATGCATGCGCCACCTTGTGCATCTGGCTTACATGGGTCCTGGGGAATCGAGCCTTGAACTGGGGTCCTTAGGTTTCACAGGCAAACACTTAACCGCTAAGTCATCTCTCCAGCTCCAGAATTCTAATCTTTATCACAGTATCTCTGGGTGTCCCTATCCCAAGTTTTTGAGTTCCATTCCTTGTCGAGTCTCTTTAACTTTAGCATGAAACCCTCCAAGGCTGTGAGTGGAATTGGCATTGTAATTTAACTGCCTACAGGATGAGATAATGAACTTGGTTTTCAGAACTCTCAACCTATAGATCTAAGACATAGAGGTTTTTGGTTGGTTGGTTGATTGTTAGCGCACTCCTAAATTACTCTTGGTGCTTTACACATTTCTTCTTTTCTTTTTTTTAATGTTTTCATTTATTGAGTTTCAAGGAGAGAGAAAGAGTGTGTGTGTGTATATGGGTGCACCAAAGCCTCCTACCTATGCAAATGAATTCCAGATGCATGTGCCACTTTGTGCATCTGGCTTTGCATGGGTACTGGGGAATCAAACTCAGGCCAACAAACTTTGCATGCAAATACCTTTAACTGCTGACACATCTCCCTAGCCTGCTCTACCAATTTCTTGATCTGAGTATCTAAAGTCCTAAACTGATCATATCTTCTTCAAACTTTCCAGTGCACTGAGAAGCAGCCAGCAAACTTTTTAGGCCTTGTACTTTTTTTAATTTTTGTTTTATTTTTATTTATTTATTTGAGAGCAACAGACAGAGAGAGAAGCAGAGAGAGAGAATGGGCACACCAGGACCTCCAGCCACTGAAAATGCACTCCAGATGCATGCACCACCTTGTACATCTGGCTTACATGGGTCCTGGGGAACTGAACATTGAACGGGGGTCCTCAGGCTTCACAAGCAAGCGCTTAACTGCTAAGCCATCTCTCCAGCCCCGGCATTGAGCTTTTTATTCCCACTGAACTGTTATGTGGAGGCAGCTGCTTGGTCAACCAAAGTTTTGTCTTCTATGGGCCTTGACTACAGCGACGTAAAGGGTGACAATTTAAATAGCTCTTCACCAACACGTACTATGGACGTCCAGTGTCCCCTTTACTCATGAAAACAGCTTCATTCATGCCCATAAATCTGCTGAGATTGAGACTGATTCCCACCCTGAAAGTTATTTTCCCCTTCGATGTATTATCAGACCCAGCAACTGTATCATTCAGGGTTCAGTCAGGGAAGGGAAGCCGCTGTGAGTGTATGGGATGTGGATTTATTGCAGGGATTAGCAGTGACACAATGTGGGTGGTACTTGGGAAGTCAAGGAGCAGAGAGGGAATTGGAGGGTCATAGGTAAAGTCACTAAGTAACCTTACTAATGCACTGGCTCAAGTGATATACAAGAACCCAAATACGTAGAGCCACTAAAAAAGGGGGGTCCTTATAGAGAGGCCCATGGGATGCTGTTACCTCTCAGTAGCCACCTCCTCTGGGGGCCTTTGCCGAGTATCTTGCGGTGGGCCCAGTATGCTGCTGGTGGGACGGAAGAGAGCTGCCTGTGCAGCTGAGAAGAAAGGCAGACTAAGGTGCCCTCGGCATGTCAGTGTTGCAGCCATACACAGCACCCATGACCACAAAAAAACCATCAAAGCACAGTGGCAGCTCTCAGGAGCTGGCTCATACAAGCATGAGAACCTGAGTTTGGATCCCTGGCGCCCATGTAAATGTGGAGCATGGCAGTGCCCACCTGTGATCCTAATGTCCGGGAGGTGGAGACAGGTGGATCCCCAGGACTAGCTGAATCAGCAAGCTCTGAGTTCAGTCAGAGGTGCTGTCTCAATTAGTAGAGTGAACAGCAATTAAGGGGTACACCAGACATCAACCTCTGGCCTCTACACATGCACACACACACACACACACAACCTGTGGCATCCACATAAATGCACAAACATGCATCCACACACATGCAAAAAAAAAAAAAGAAAAGAAAAGAAAAGAAAAGAAAAGAAAAGAAAAGAAAAGAAAAGAAAAGGAAAGAAAAGAAAAGAAAAGAAAAGAAAAGAAAAGACAAGACACAGCGTTTTCTGGTACCTGAGGATCAAGTCGTTTTCACCTAAAGAAATCCAGTGACCATCCACATGCACCTATCACTGAAGCCACCTCGGCACCTGCACTGTCCCTGAGAGGCTCTGTGTCCATTCACAAAAGGTTTCCCAAATGGCATCTGTGGCCATGCAAGGTGACTCCTGTGTGGGGGGGGGGGGGTAGGGGGCTGTTCATGTGTGTAAGCGCAGGTGTGCATGTGCCACAGTGTGCATGAGAGGTCAGAGGACAACTTTGCGCGCTGGTCCTTGCCTGCCGTCTTGTTTGAGGAAAGGGCTCTCATTGCTTACTGCTGCCCAGCCAGGCTAGCTAACCTGCAAGCTTCTAGGACGTTCTCCTGTTGGCTTCCTTTCTTGCCCTAGGCATATTGGGATTGCAGACATTTGTGCTAAGCATATGTCTTTTCACGTGGGATCTGCGGAAGCAAACTCAGGTGTTCACACTTGTACCTGTGCTTTACCCCCTCAGTTATGGCCCCAGATGGCTCTTCTGCACCCTTCAAGGTGATTTTGGTAGGATGCAGCCACAAGAAGGGATGAGAGACACACTCAGGCAATGTTTACTGTTATCCCAGGTCCCAGAAAAACAGTCAATGCATGCAGAGATGGGGCTGGTCACAGGAGATAGCACCAAGGAACTATGACTAACTGCCTTCTTTAGGGCTCAGGGAGAATGATGCAAGGAAAACCCTAGGGAATCTGTCACTATGTCACAGCCATGGGAGGATAGAAAGGGAATTGATGGCAGGGGCTCCTTGTATCACACTGGCACATCTGGTCACCTGGAAGGGTTTTCAAGGTCAGTTTCTGGGAATGTTGAGACATCAAAAGGAGGAAAAGACGGACTGGAGAGATGGCTTAGCAGTTAAGGATGCATGTTCAACTCTCCACGTCCCAAGTAAGCCAGACGCACAAGGTGACACAAGCACACAAGGCCGCATATGTGCACAAGGCGGTGCTTGCGCCTGGAGTTTGATTGCACTGTCTGGAGGCCCAGGCGTGCCAATTCTCTCTCTCTCACATGCACACACACAAAAATAATAATAATTTTAAAAGGAGGAAAAGACAACCATGAAAAGTTTCAATGTACAGTACAGAGATGGAGAAAGACTCGGGGAAAATTTACAAGGGAGGGATAGGCAGGATGAATGAACACACACAGGAAGTTGAGACCAGCTGACCACACCTAGCACCATCTTTCTCCCTCTCTTTCTCTATTCACTTCCTTTTCTTCTTTCTTCCCTTCCTTCTTGCCCCCAGGAGCAGTGAGAAGCTGGGCCAGTCTGTGGCTCAGTGGTTAGCTGTTATATATTAGTGGCCACATATTTTACACTCGGCAGCATGAAAAAAAAAGGGCATGAAAGCGCAATTAAATGTCTGAACTGTTGCTATTTTGGAAATTAAAACAGCCTATATTATCCTCCGTGCAACTCTGATTACTGACTCGGGGTTGAGCAGCAGTTATTCCCACCACTTTAACTGACTTCTTTCCCATAAAAACCCTTTGTTAATGGGTCCCTGGGGACCTCTGAAAATAACAAGATCTGTAATAAAGAAATTAATAACATGCAGAGCAGGCCACAGCTAAAAAGCTTTTTAGAATACATAATGGTTCTGTTCTGAGTGAGGAATATGAACACCCAAATTCCTTTCCTTTCATGTATGATGGCTGGTGGGTGCCAGGGAGGGGAAGGGGGGGATGAGTGGGCTTCTCAGCCACATGGAGTGTCAAGAGGGTGGTTCTCAGTGTGTGAGGACAGCCACCTCTAGGTGTCAGGCTCCTTGACCAGCAACCCCCTGCTCTCACAGTCGCTGCCTCTTCTCTTCCCTCCAGCCTCCCTGCCTGGTCCTCATCTCTCTCCTCCACTCTCTGCTCTGCCTGTTGGTCACTTTGATTCCCATCTCACTGACATTCTCTCTCCTCTCCTCTCCCTTCCTCTCTCCTTCCCTCTTCTCTTTCTCTTCCACTTCTTTTCTTCTCTTCTTCCTTCTCTCTCTCCCTCTCTCTCTCTCTCTCCCCTCTCCTCTCCTTTCTCTCCTTTGCTCGCTGTGGGACTTTATGTCACCTCCTCTTCCTGTCATGGCCTCCATGTTTCTATATCACTGTTTCATCCTCTTTGTCTCTTCAGTATTGTTTTCTCCTTCCCATTCAACGCTCCATTCCCTGGGTGTCTCCACCTTCATTCTGATCCTCTCCACATTCTTCTTTCTCTGCATCTCCATCCACACATATCTGTATATTCACACATGGATTTCCAGTGGAACACTATCTGAGAAATGCCTCCTAGGGGATTTCGTTGTGTGGGACTGTCCTAGAGCATGCTCACCCAACAAAGATCCCTAAATGTCACTGAGCAGCATAATCCTAGGAGACCATCACACAAGCAGTCCACTGTTGACTGAAACATATGCAGTGATTATGCATACAGATGCATGTAGAAAAGTCCATTGATGTGTACGTGCCACACATGTATATTTGTGCGATGGTTAATCTT
This sequence comes from Dipus sagitta, assembly GCA_036346955.1. Classification (NCBI taxonomy): domain Eukaryota; kingdom Metazoa; phylum Chordata; class Mammalia; order Rodentia; family Dipodidae; genus Dipus; species Dipus sagitta. The sequence continues at coordinate 140,213,935 of CM070770.1, forward strand.
CATTGTCAACTTGGTTGGAGTTAACACCTAGGAGACTGTGATACCCTTCTGTGTGTGTTTCCAGAGAGGATTAACTGATAGAGGAAGGCTACCCTGAATGTGTAGAACACCCTCCTATGGGCTGAGGGCTCAGACTCAGTGCTGGCATTCCCCTTTCTCTGCTTCCTGGCCTGCTATGACGTGGCACGTGCTGCTCCATCATGCCTTTTTAATTTTTTATTGACAGCTTCTATAATTATAGATAATAAGCCATGATAATTCTTCCCCCTCACTTTCCCCTTCACAGCTCCACTGTCCATCATATACATCCCCTTCTTAATCAGTCTCTCTTTTATTTTTTTTTTTTGCATGACAAAGTCTTTACTTTTAAATGATTACCAGTACACCAAGTAACACGTAACAAGTTCTTGAGTCCTATTATCTAGCAATTTTGAGTAAGATAGATTAGCAGCAGCCCAAACAAGTATATTACTATTTACTTCTTTAACCTTTAGCTGGAATCAGTCTCTCTTTTATTTTGATGTCATGATCTTTTTTTTTTTTATTTGAGGTATGGTTTCACTCTAGTCTAGGCTGACCTGGAATTCACTGTGTATTCTCAGAGTGGCCTCGAACTCATGGCGATCCTTCTACCTCTGCCTCCTGAGTGCTGGGATTAAAGGCGTGCACCACCATGCCCAGCTGATGTCATGATCTCTTACCTCCTATTATGATGTTCTTGTATAGGTAGTATCAGGCACTGTGAGGTCATGGATATCTAGTCCATTTTGTGTCTGGAGGAAAACATTGTAAGGAGTCCTACCCTTCCTTTGATACATTCTTTCTGCCACCTCTTCCACAATAGACCCTGAGCTTGGAAGGTGTGACAAAGATATTCCAGAGCTGAGCACTCCTCTGTCACTTCTCAGCACCATGCTGCCTTCTGAGTAATCCCAAGGTCACTGCCATCTGAAAAGAGAAGCCTCTCTAACCAAAAGTGAGAGTAGCATTAATATATGGGTATGAACATTAAGAGAAGTGCTTACTGGGCAGTTTGGTGAGCATAGTATATACATTTAGCCAGACAGCAGCAGATGTTACACCCCTAGGGCTCATGACTACCCCTGACATAGGTTCTTAGTGTTGGGAATGTATTTCTTCCTGTGGAATGGGTTTCTAGGTCAATTAGAGAGTGATTGGTTTCCCCTATAACAGACATGCCAGTATTGTATCTGTTGGCTCATTTGGCCTGGCTGGCCAAATTTAAGGCTTATAGTGTCCACTGTTGAGTATCTGCACTGGTGATTTCTCTCTCCCTTGGAACTGCATGCAGCATAACTTCTTCTAGCTTTCTGTCAGCTGGTCTACATGGAGGAAGTTTTCAGCTCAGCTCCAGCAGTATTTCTCAGTGACCTTGCAGCAATTATGTGGAGTGTTCAGCAATAGGATCTTACCATCTATTCCAAGTGGGAAACAAAGAGCCTCAGCAACAGCCTATAATGTTTTGGGGGTATCAGGGACCTCCCTGGACAGCAACTTACTTGAAGGTATCCCAACCCTGCCACTGAAAATTTTCCATTAACAATCTATGGCTTCTGGGTGTGCCATTGTCCAAAAAGTAGGTTTCCATATGATGTATTCATGCCCTGTTAGATTTTGATTAGCCCTTCCCCCACCTTTTCTTTACTCAATCTCTTCCCCAGACGTCAGGCCTTTCCACCCCCAGTAATCTGTTCTTCTACTTATTTACCATCCTCTTAAGTCCCCCCTCCCTCCTCCTTCCCTTTCTATTCCCTTTATGTCCCCTTTTTAGCTTATTGGCCTCTGCTACTGAGTTTTATTCCAACTCACATAGAAGTCCACACATTTGTAGCTGGGATCCACATATGGTAGAGAACATGTGGCACTTGGCTTTCTGGGTCTGGGTTACTTCACTAAGTATAATCCTTTCCAGGTCCATCCATTTCCCTGCAAATTTCATAATTTCATTTTTCTTTACTGCTGAATAGAACTCCATTGTTTAAATGCACCACATCTTCATTATCCACACATCAGTTGAGGGACATCTAGGCTGGTTCCATTTTCCAGCTATTGTGAATAGAGTGCAATAAACATGGTTGAGCAAGTATCTCTAAGGTAATGACATGAGTCCTTAGGATATATGCCTAGGAGATCATATGGTAGATCTATTTTTAGCTGTCTTAGGAACCTCCACACTGATTTCCACAATGGCTGGACCAGATTGCATTTCCACCAACAGTGTGGAAGAGTTCCTCTTTTTCCACATCCTTACCAGCATTTATTGTCATGTGTTTTCTTAATAATAGCCATTCTGAGAAGAGTGAGATGGAATCTCAAGGTGGTTTTAATTTGCATTTCCCTGATGGCTAAGGATATAGAACATTTTTTAGATGTTTATAAGCCATCTGTATTTCTTCTTTTGAGAACTTTCTATTTAGTTCCATAGCCCATTTTATTTTATTTATTTGTTTGTTTGTTTATTTATTTATTTGTTTGTTTGTTTGAGACTGACAGACAAAGAGAGAAAGAGGCAGATAGAGAGAGAGAACGGGCACGCCAGCATCTGGCTAACGTGGGTCCTGGGAAATCAAGCCTTGAACCAGGGTCCTTAGACTTCACAGGCAAGTGCTTAACTGCTAAGCCATCTCTCCAGCCCTATAGCCCATTTTTTAATTGGTTTGTTTGATTTCTTACTATTTCATTTTTTGAGTTCTTTTTATATCCTGGATATTAGTCCTCTGTCAGATGTATAGCTGGCAAAAATTTTCTCCCATTCTGTAGGTTGCCTCTTTGCTCTATTCACAGTGTCCTTTGCTGTACAAAAGCTTTGTAATTTCATGAAGTCCCAGTGGTTGATTAGTGGTTTTATTTCCTGAGCAACTGGGGTTATATTCAGAAAGTTCTTGCCTATGCCAATATGTTGGATGGTTTCGCCTGCTTTTTCCTCTTGCAGTTTCAATTTTAGGTCTGATGTTAAGGTCTTTGATCCTTTTGGACTTAATTCTTGTGCATGGAGAGAGATAAGGATCTATTTTCATCCTTCTATGTATAGATAACCAGTTTTCCCAGCACCATTGTTGAAGAGCCTGTCTTTTCTCCAGTATTTTTGGCATTTTTGTCAAAGATCAGGTGGCAGTAGCTGCCCGGACTTACATCTGGGTCCTCTATTCTGTTCCATTGATCTACGTATCTGTCTTTGTGCCAGTACCATGCTGTTTTGTTACTGTTTGTTATGGCTCTGTAATATAGGTTAAAATTAGGTATGATGATACCAGCAGCCTTATTTATGTTGCTCAAAATTGTTTTGGATATTTGAAGGGATTTTTTTTTTTTTTTTTTTTTTTTTTTTGCTTCCAAATGAATTTTAGGATTTCTTTTTTCTATTTCGTGAAGCATGCCATTGGAATTTTGCTGGGGATTGCATTAAATGTGTAGATTGCTTTTGGTAAGATTGACATTTTTACAATTTTGATTCTTCCAACCCAAGAACATGGGATGTCTTTCCATATCCTAGTGTGTTCTGTAATTTCTGCCTTGAGTGTCTTAAAGTTTTCATTGTAGAGATCTTTCACTTCCTCAGTTATGTTTATTCCAAGGTACTTTTTTTTTTTTGGTTTTTTGAGGTAGGGTCTCACTGTAGCTCAGGCTGACCTGGAATTCACTATATAGTCTCAAGGTGGCCTAGAACTCAAGGCGATCCTCCTACCTCTGCTTCCCAAGTGCTGCGATTAAAGGCATGCGCCACCACACCCAGGATCCAAGGTTTTTTTTTTTTTTTTTTTTTTTTTTTTTGAGGCAATCAACAATGAGAGTGATTCCCTGATTTCATCCTCAACATTTTTGTTGTTAGTATATGGGAAGGCTACTGATTTCTATGTATTTATTTTGTGTCATGCTCCATTGCTAAAAGTGTTTATCAGCTCTAACAGTTGGCTGGTAGAGTCTTTAGGGTCCTTTATGTATAGAATCATATATCTGCAAATAATGATAATTTGATCTCTTCCTTTCCAATTTGTATTCCCTTTATGTGTGTCTCTTGCCTTATTGCTAGAACTAAGACTTCCAGTACTATATTAAACAAAAGTGGAGACAGTGGCCACCCTTGTCTTGTTCCTGATTTTAGTGGAAAAGTTCCAAGATTTTTTCTCATTTAGTATTATGTTGGCTGTAGATTTGTCATAAATAGCATTTATTATGTAGAGATATGCTCCTTTTAATCCCAGTTTCTGTAGGACTTTTATCATGAAGGTATGTTGGATTTTGTCAAATGCCTTTTCTACAACTATTGAGATGATCATATGATTTTTGTCCTTCAGTCCATTTATATCATATATTACCATTCATGCATTGCTGGGATAAAGCCTACTTGGTCAAGGTGAATGATCTTTTTGATATATTCTTGTATTCTGTTTGCCAGTATCTTGTTGAGAATTTTTGCATCTATGTTCATGAGGGAGCTTAGTCTGTAGTTTTCTTTTCTTTTCTTTTTTTTTTTTTTTTCTATCTTTATTTGGTTTTGGTATCAGGATGATGCTGGCTTTGTAAAGAAATTTGGTAGAATTCCTTCCTTTTCTATTTTATGGAAAAGTTTGAGAAGCATTGGTGTTAGTTCTTTTTTGAAGGTCTGGTAAAATTCACCAGTGATTCCAGGTGGACCTGGACTTTTTTAGTTGGGAGATTTTTATAACTGCTTGGATCTCTTCCTTTTGGTCAGATTTGCTTAGGGTTTATCAATCCTGTTTATCTTTTTAAAGAACCAACTCTTTGTTTCAATGATTCTTTGTAATTTTTTGTTTCTATTTCATTGTCTGCCCTAGTCTTTATTATTTCTTCCCATCTGATGATTTTTTGTTTTCCTTGTTCTTTCCAAGGCCTTAAGGTGAAGCATTAAGTTGTTTACTTGTGACCTTAATATAGCCATTTAAAGCTATAACTTTCCCTGTTAGGACTGCTTTCATTGTGTCCCAAATGTTTTGGCATCACCATGCCTTTTTGATGGACTGAGCCCTCTGAAACCATGAGCCAAATAAATGATTTCTCCCTTCACATTGTTTCTGTCAGATGTTTTTTTTTTGTCACAATAATGTGAAAAGTAGCTAATATAATATGTAATCTTCATCTCACTTTCTCAGACAGCCCCCTGCATCTCTGTCCTTTATCTCCATCTTTTATGGCCTTGCTGCCTCTTCTGCCATGTCCCCAGTCCTGCACCTCTCAAGACCTCCACACATTTTCTCTGTGAATCCAAAACTGCTTCTCCTTTAGTTTCTCTAAATCAAAGTTGAAATTTTTCCAACCTTGATTTAGAAATTAAGTGACATATATATATCTGCTGGGCTGGAGAAATGACTCAGTGGTTAGGTGTGCTTCCTGCACAAGCATGAGGGCCCAAGAGGACCTAAGACTGCCTGAGTTCAAATCTCCACATCCCATGTAAACAGTTAAGTATAACCACATGTGCCTGAAACCAAGATCCTACAGAGGAGCAGAGATCCAAGAATCTTTGGAACCCTGCAAGCTCCAGAATCAGTAAAAGGAGAATTTTGCTCAAAACAAGACCAGGTAGAAGAGTGATGGAGCAGGACACCTGAAGTTCCACTCCAACCACCACAGAACCACAGAGGAGCGTATGGGGTAGCACAAAGACACATATTCGTGCATGCATCACACAGCACATTACACACATATGCACACACATGTGCAAATATAAAAATAAGTAAATAAAATTCAATTGCACAGAAAGTGACTAGTTCCCCCTGAAATTGTGTCCCGCTCCACATGGTGGCCAGGCAGGCTTTTGGGAGCATAAGCTGAGCCACAAGAGGTAAGAAGTCATACTCTGAATCTATCCCTCCCCTCCTGTTGAGGACAGAGCTCTGGAATTAGACCCCTTTCGTGCCCGTGCCTACCTCCTCACTGGCTGGGAGACCTGGAGTGAATCACTAAAATTCTCCAGGCAGGCCTCAGTTTCCCCACCTGGGAAAATGCAGTGCTAAATAATTCCTGCATACTTTTGAAATCTAACATGGTGCATGATCCGGTTTCTCTGGTGATCAGATGGAGCCTGTTTGCCCTGTCCTTGAATCTCGGCTGGCCTTGTCACTTGACATGGCCAGTGGAGCCATAAGGTATCTCTTCTGAGTCTGGTTCTCTTTCTCTCTCCTCCCACCCCCACCCCCGAAATTGCCGTGCTGGCCTCCTGGAGATGAGGGGCAGCACAGGCTTCAGAAGTAAGCTGTCTCAGCTGAGCAGTCTCAAGCCAGCCACATCCCTGCCAAGGCAGTGTACTGCAGACATGTGAGGAACCCCAGCCAGGTCAGCAGAACTGCCCTGCTGAGCCCAGCACAAACCGCTGACCCTTGGGATCAAGAGTCAAAACAAGGGCTGGAGAGATGGCTTAGCGGTTAAGCACTTGCCTGTGAAGCCTAAGGACCCCAGTTCGAGGCTCGACTCCCCAGGACCCACGTTAGCCAGATGCACAAGGGGGCGCACGCGTCTGGAGTTTGTTTGCAGTGGCTGGAGGCCCTGGCGCGCCCATTCTCTCTCCCTCTCTCTATCTGCCTCTTTCTCTCTGTTGCTCTCAAATAAATAAATAAAAATAACAAAAAATATTTTAAAAAAAAAGAGTCAAAACAACTGATGTCTGTAACTTTTAAGTACTGTCTTCATCATTCTTACATGTCCAGTTGGGTAGTGTTAAGTAATAGACCTTCACCTTGAAAACCAGAAATCTCCATTATCAACCTGACTGGCATTAGGACCACCAATGAACACATCTCTGGATATGCCTATGAGGCTACTTCCAGTTCCACAGAGCTTTAAACAATTCTCCAAGCTCTCTCCTCCATCCTGGGAGAAACTACCACTCTAGTTTCCATCTCTGAATTTGACCCTTCTTGGCTTCTCAAATAAGTGGACTCATACAATAATTATCGTCTGTTTTGCTTTGTTTTGAGACAGAGTGACGCTATGTAGGTCAGTTTGGCCTTGAACTTGTTATGTAACCCAGGCTGCCTCAAACTTTTGATCCTCCTGCTTCAGCCTCAAAAGGGCTGGGATTACAGATATCAGGTACCATAACTTGTCTTTTGTAAATAGCTGATTTCACTTGGTGCAATCTCCACAAGGGCCATTCATGTTTTTACATTTGTTTGTTTTTTGTATTTTATTTGTTCAGTCATTCGTTTACTGATTGGAGAGAAAGAACGTGTATAGGGGCACACCAAAGCCTCTTGCCACTGCAGGTGCATGTGCTACTTTGTGCATCTGGATTTATGTGGGTGTTGGGTAATTGAACCCAGGCCAAAAGGCTTTGCAAGCAAGTATCTGTAATCACTGAGCCATTTCCCCAGCCCATGTTTTCATGTTTTAAGCCACTAAACTTGGGAGTAGTTTGCTACTCAACAAAAGGTAAACTGACAAACATATCTTTTCACAACACACACATTCTTTTTTTGCTGCTGATTGATAAAAACCTTGTTAGTTTGTCTTCTAGGAGTTTGAAAGTCATATGTTCTATATCTGTTTTTTTTTTAATGATTATCCTTAAGGTATTTTTTTAAACCCTAAACTTGTCATATCCATTAATAAACAGAGGTTTAATAAAAGCAATTCAGCAGCCAGCTGTGATGGCTCACGTCTCTAATTTCAGCACTAAGGAGACTGAGTGTTGACAGGGTCACCATGAGAGTGAGTTCTGGGACAGTCTGGGCTACAGTGAGACTCTGCTTCAAAAATAAAGTTGGACTAGAGAGATTGCTCAGCGGTTAAGGAGCTTAGCTGCAAAGCCTAACAACCTGGGTTTGATTCCCCAGTACCAACATAAAGCCAGATGTGCAAAGTGGTACATGCATCTGGAGTTCATTTGTAACAGCTAGAGGCCCTGACATGCCAATATTCTCTCTCTGTGTCTCTCTCTCTCTCTCTCTCTCTCTTTCTCTCCCCCTCTCTGTTTGCAATATTTTTAATTTTTAAAAGTTATTCAGAATTTATGATTCACCTAGAAAATAAGAAATTTGGGTTCCTCCACATTCACATAACACAGAGAGAGAGAGAGAGACATTTTGGGATTTGAATTATGGTTTCAAATTGTTATTTATTTATTTTTGCTATCATTAGTTGTTTAAAAACTTATCAACATGTGGGGCTGGAGAGATGGCTTAGGGGTTAAGGTATTTGCCTGTGAAGCCTAAGGACCCAGGTTCAATTCCCCAGTACCCAAGTAAGCCAGATGCACATGGTGATACATATGTCTGGAGTTCATTTGCAATGGCTAGAGGCCCTGGCATGCCCATTCTCTCTCTCCATCTGTCTCTTTCTCTCTCTAATAAAGAAATAAAATAAAATATTTTTTTTTAATTTTCAACATGTGTTATTCCTTTGCTTCACTATGACTTCATATAGCCTATATGATGGTTGATTTTTATTTATTTGCAAGCAGAGAGAGAGAGAGAGAGAATGGGTATGCAAGGGCCTTTTGCCACTGTAAACAAACTCCAGATGCATGTACTGCTTTGTGCAACTAGCTTTACATGCGTATTGGGGAATGGAACCTAGGCTAGAAGGTTTTGCAAGCAAGTGCCTTTAACTGCTAAGCTATCTCTTCAGCCTATAATGGTTGATTTTTTTGTTGTTGCTGTTGTTTGTTTTTTGAGGTAGGGTCTCACTCTGGCCCAGGATGACCTGGAATTCACTATGGAGTCTCAGGGTGGCCTCGAACTCAAGGCCCAATCCTCCTACCTCTGCCTCCCGGGTGCTGGGATTAAAGGCGTGCACCACCACGCCTGGCTAATGGTTGATTTTTATCAGTCAACCTATTTGGACTGAGATGTCCTACAGGATTAGTGAACACAATTCTGCATGTGTCTGTGAGGGCATTTCCAAAGAGGATCAGATTAGGAGGGCTCTGGACCTTACCAGTGGTTTAATCCATTAAAGGATTCAAAATCTAAATAGACAGTTGGGAGGTGGTAGATAAATGGAAGGTAGGGCCTGGCTTTGGCTGGAGGTAGGTCCCTTGGGCAGGTCTTAAAAGGGTACATCTTAGCCAGGGGTGGTGGCGCACGCCTTTAATCCCAGCACTTGGGAGGCAGAGGTAGGAGGATCACTGTGAATTCAAGGCCACCCTGAGACTACATAGTGAGTTCCAGGTCAGCCTGGGCTAGGGCAAAACCCTACCTCGAAAAATCAAAAAAAGGGGGGGGGTGATACATCTTGGGGCTGGAGAGATGGCTTAGTGGTTAAGGCACACGCCTGTGAAACCTAAGGACCGAGGTTCAATTCTCCAGGTCCCATGTAAGCCAGATGCACATGGCATGCGCATGCATCTGGAGTTTGTTTGCAGTGGCTCTAAGCCATGGAGTGCCCATTCTCACTCACTCATTCTCTTTCTCTATGTGTTTCCCCCTATCACTAATAAATAAATAAATAATAAGTCCTTTAAAGAAAAGGGTAGGACTGGAGAGATGGCTTAGTGGTTAAGCACTTGCATGTGAAGCCTAATGACCCCAGTTTGAGGCTCTGTTCCCCAGGATGGACCCAAGTAAGCCAGATGCACAAGGTGGCGCATGCATCTGGAGTTCGTTTTCAGTGGCTGGAGGCCCTGGCGCGCCCATTCTCTTTCTCTCTCTCTCCATCTGCCTCTTTCTCTCTCTGTCTGTCGCTCTTAAATAAATAAATAAAAATAAACAACGACAAAAAAGGTACATCTTGCCCTTGCCTCTTCCTGTCTGCCTCTGCTTCCTGGTTTCCAGGAACTAAGCGGCTTCTGCCCACTGCCCATGCCCACTGCCATGATGCTCTGCCTGAGCTCAGCACTGAAGCTAGCTGACCATGGGCTGAAACCTCATGTGGTGGTTTGAATCAAATTTTCCTTACTTGAATACTTGGTCCTCAGCTGGTGGCAATTTGGAAGGTGTAACCTTGCTGGAGAAAGTGTTGCTGTGAGCAGGCTTAGGGGTGATATGGCCAGCTCCCCGCTTGCTCTTGCCACTTTCTGCCGGCTGCTGTGACAAGAAGCAAAGCCCAGGTTCTGCTCTACCACCCTTCCCCTGCCATGCTGAAGTGTCCAAAATAAACCCTTCGCTCCCATCACATGGTTTGGGGGGCAGGAATTCTGTCCCAGCAATGTGAAAGTAACAACAACCTCTCTGAAAATGTACCCAAAATGAATCTTTCTCCTTTTAAAATCATTTCTCTCAGTTATTTATCACTGTGACAAGAGATTTGAGAAACAAGACCCTCTGCTTCCATTTGGCTTCGTTACTTTTTCTTTTTGGAATTCATCTTCTGTCAGCTTTAAGAGGGTCTGCAAGTAGCTACACTTGCTACTTTCCTCAGTACTGTGACTAAATATATGGCAAAAGCAGCCTAAGGAAGGAAGTGATTTTGGCTCGAGGTTTACAGAGTCCAGTCCATCATGGTAGGAAAGGCACAGGGACAGGACTGCTGGTCACGTGTCTGCAGTCAGGAGGCAGGGAGATGTGTTCAGCTTGCTTTCTGCTTGTCATTTCATCCGGGACCTTGGCCCATGGGATGATGCCCCCTTCATGCAGGATAGGTCTTCCCTCTTCAGTGAAAGCTTTGTGGAAATATCCTCACAGACATACTCAGACGTATGTTTCCTTGTTGATTCTAAATCCAATCAAGTTGACAATGAAGACTAAACATCACAATATTGTCACTTGTCAACTTAACACCCAAGCACATCACTGTATTTTTTTTTTTGAGGTAGAATTTATATTGTATTTATTTATTTGAGAGACAGACAAAGTGTGGTGATTTGATTCAGTTTGTCCCCATAAACTTAGGTGTTCTGAATGCTAGGTTCCCAGCTAATGGAGATTTGGGAATTAACACCTCCTGGAGGCAGTGTATTGTTGGGGGCAGGCTTATGGATGTTATAGCCAGCTCCCCTTTGCCAGTGTTTGGCACACTCTCCTGTTCCTGTTGTCCACCTTATGTGGGCCAGGGGTGATGTCCACCCTCTGCTCATGCCATCATTTTCCCGTGCCATCGTGGAGCTTCCCCTCGAGCCTGTAAGCCAAAAATAAACCTCTTTTTCCCCTTAAGCTGCTCTTGGTTGGGTGATTTCTACCAGCAATGCGAACCTGACTGCAACACAAAGAGAAAGAGGCAGACAGACAGGCAGTGGGTATGGAAGCACCAAGGAATCCTGCCACTGCAAACAAACACCAGAGGCATGAGCCACTTTGTACATCTAGTTTTAAGTGGGTACTGGGGAATCAAACCCAGGCTTGCCAGGTTATGCAAGCAAGAGCTTTTAAGTGCTGAGCCATCTCTCCAGCCCTATTTTTTCATTTAATGTTTTCTTATTTTATTTATTTGCAAGTAAAGAGAAAAGTGAGTATGGGCATGCCAGAGCCATTGGCTGCTGCAAATGAACACCAGATACATGGGCCACTTTGTATATCTGGCTTTACAGGGGTACTAGGGAACTGAATACAGACCAACAAGCTTTGTAGACAAGCACTGAGCAATCTCCCCAGCCCCCACATCACTTTAAACCATAACGTTCCACCCCTGCTCCCTAAGGCCTTATTTCCATCACATAATGTAAAATTTACCTAGTTCATCTCCAGGTGTAAAAGTCCCCATAGTCCTAAGCAGTAACAACACTATTCAGAAGTCCAAAGGGGTGGCAAGCTGGAGAGACGACTTAGCAGTTAAGCGCTTGCCTGTGAAGCCTAAGGACCCCAGTTCAAGGCTCGGTTCCCCAGGACCCACATAAGCCAGATGCACAAGGTGGTGCATGCATCTGGAGTTTGTTTGCAGTGACTGGAGGCCATGGCACACTCATATTCTCCCTTTCTCTCTCTCTCTCTTTCTCTCTCTCCCCCTCCCTGCCTCTTTCTCTCTCTGTCTGTCTGTCACTCTCAAATAAGTAAAGAAAAATAAACAAAAATAACTTTCTTTTTTTCAAAAAGAAAAAGTCCAAAGGCTTTTCTGTAACATGGCGAACTCTTAACTGAGATCCCCTATGAAAGTAATTAAAAAAAAGTTACATACTCTCTCTATGTAACAGCAGAGTAAACATTCCCATTCCAAAAAGGAGGGAGGGAGGGATAGCGAGGGAAAACAGGACCAAAGCAAAACCAAAAGCCAGCAGGGCAAACACCTAACCCTACCAGTTCTACATCCCACATCTGGGGCTCATGATTGAATCATGGACTCCAGTGGTAGTGGGTAGCCTTGCTCCTCTAGGTCTGCTGTAAGTAGCTGCCATCTCGAGCCAGCTGGGTTCCATGGTGACTGCTTTCCTCAATGGATGTCCCACAGTCCTGGCATCTCCAACCTACTGAGGATCTCCACTGCAATTTAGTCTTCACCTTCACAGCTTCATGCTTTGGCCTCTCAAAGACTCCTTGCAGGGAATTCAATCCTGCCACATACTGCCTGGCCTTGGGAGCATTTTTGGAATCTTGGTGCAAGCCTCAGTGACCCCCTTCACTTTTTCCATACCTGCAACACCAGTACTACGTGGGCAAGCACTTCCAAGTTCTGCTGTGACTTTGAGGTCCATCCTGGTCCCCTCCTACTATAGCTGTAGTGTCCTCTGATGCTGACTCTGGGAAGATACTTCCCTAGGTGACTAGCATTCTCAGTTCAGACTCTCTCCTTTCAAATGGTGTTTTCATTTTTTTTTAAGGTAAGCCCAACAGACTGACCATTTTTTAATGTGTGAGACAGAGTGTATGAAAAATAGAATTGGCACGCCAGAGTCTCAGCCACTCAAATCAAACTCCAGATGCGTGCGGGCCCCTTGTGCACATGTGTGACCTTGCACCTGCATCACCTTATGTGTCTGGCTTACATGGGATCTGGAGAGTTCGAACATGGGTCCTCGGGCTTCACAGGCAAGCCCCTTAACTGCTAAGCCATCTATCTAGCCCTCTCCTTTCAAATGGATTTATATCATTACAAACTGTGGCTTTCAGTGGATGGGGTCTTGCCCTCAGGGCACCTTCCCTTGCTTCTGTCTCCTCTTCCCTTTCTCCCTCCCTCCCCTTTATTCTTCTTCCTTCTCGTTCTTTCTTCCTCTTTCTCACACTGTCTCTCTCTTGCTACCTGGATAAAAACAGCAGTAAACAGTAAGTATTGCACAGCCTGAATGCTATCCTGTCTTGAAATTTCCTCCACCAGGCATATCAGTCCATCACTTTTTTTATATTTTTATTTATTTATTTGCAATCAGAGAGAGACAGAGAAAGAGAGAGAGTGGGGCACTCTGGGGCCTCTAGCCACTGCAAACAAGCTCCAGGCGGGATATACCACTTCATGCAAATGGTTTTATGTGGGTCCTGGGGAATCAAACCCAAGTTGTTTGACTTTGCAGGCAATCTCCTTAACCACTGAGCCATCTCTCCAGTCCCAGTCATTGCTTTTGATTTTAGCTTCACTCAAGTTCTTGGGACATGTGCAGAATACAGATTCTTTGCCAGAATATCACATAAACGGCCTCTAGCTCAGTTGCTAATAGAGTCCTTGTTCCCTTCTGAAACTTCATGAGCTAGATCACCATTGTTTGTATTTCTCTTCACATCTTTGTCTTTTAAGCTCCCATCAGAGTGACCCATAAGCTGTGCATATAGAATTCAAGTATTCTTTAGCCCAGAGTTCCAAACTCTTCCACATTCCTCTCACAAACCAGTTCTAAAGTTGAGAAGCAGATGGTCAGGTTTATCACAGCTACAGCTCCACTTTTTGGTACCAATTTTCTGTATTGATTACTTTTCTCATTGCTGTGACAAAAATACTTAAGGAAAGCAACTTTAAAGAAGGGTTGTTCCAATAGCTTGAGGGTACAGTCCGTCATGTTGGGGAAGTCATAGCAGGAGGCCAGATGGACACACTGCATCTAGCCAGGGAGCGGAGAAATGAATGCTGGTGCTCAGCCCACCTTCTTATTTTTCATTCTGGGACCCAAACCCATGAGATGGTGCCACTCACGCTCAGGGTGGATCTTCCCTCCCCAGTTAAACCTTCCTGGAACTTTTCTCAGAGATACAGCCAGAGGCATGTTTCCATGGTGAGCCTAAATCCAGCCAAGTTGACAATGAAGATTACCCACTACCACGGCATACTTTCCACTTTCTTGGATGTCTGATATGCCCTCATTTCTCCATAAATGAGCACATTGAGGATATCCTAAAGTTCTTGAATTCATTTCAGATGATGAGGAATCTGATACTCATTTGACTCACATTTCTTTATAGATGATTTCTCTTTTATTCTGGAGTGGGGTCACTTTTATGATTTCTGTAACTCTAGCAGATAAATGGTTTTTTGTTGTTGTTGTTGTTGTTTTTTGAGGTAGAGTTTCATTCTATCCCAGGCTGACCTGGATTCACTCTGTAGTCTCAAGGTGGCCTCAAACTCACAGCAATCCTTCTACCTCTGCTTCCCAAGTGCTGGGATTAAAGGCATACACTACCACAGCTGGTTTAATGGCTGCATTTTTAAATCCAGTCACCATGGCTGTTAACTTCTCTTTTTATACTTTGCTTCTCTTTTTTGTTTTGTTCTACATTCAGGAAAATTATTTCAATTCATTAATTCATATTTCAGTAAAATAAATGTCCAGAACACACCTCCTCTGGCCTTTCCAGTTCTTATCTTTTTTAATTAATTTAACTTTTTGTTTGTTTGCTTATGTTTTTCAGGGTAGGGTCTCACTCTAGTCCAGACTGACCTGGAATTCACTCTGTAATACCAGGCTGGCCTTGAACTAACAGCGATCCTCCTACATCTGCCTCCTGAGTGTTGGGATTATGGGTGTGCACCACCACACCTTACTTAATTTATCTTTAATTGTAAGAAAATAGACATAAAAATACCATCCTGACCAAGTTTAAGCCTGTAGCTCACTGCCATCAAATATATCCATCACCACTATTCCTCTCCAACTCCCCTTGCGAAACTGAAACTGTATACATTAGATATTCACTCATCATTTTGCCCTCCCCCAGGCAACCTCCAGGCTATTTTTTCTATGGACTTGGACTCTCTTACAATCATACCTAAGACTGAATCCTACAGTATTTGTTTGTCCTTTTTCTGTTTTGTTTTGTTTTGTTTGTTTTGTTTTGTTTTGTTTTGTTTTGTTTTGTTTTGTTTTGTTTTTGAGATAGAATCTCACTCTAACCCAAGCTTATCTGGAATTCACTATGTAGTCTCAGGCTGGTCTCGAACTCACAGTGACCCTCCTACCTCTGCCTCCTGGGTGCTAGGATTAAAGGCATGTGCCACCATGCCCAGCTGTATTTGTCCTTTTGAGTTAGGCTTATTTCAGTTAGCATAATGTCAAGAATCATCCATGTTGCGGCCTATGCCACAATTTCCTCCTTTGTTTTTGTTTGTTTGTTTGTTTGTTTGCTTTTGTTTTTGTTTTTCAAGGTAGGGTTTCACTCTGGCTCAGACTGACCTGGAATTCACTCTGTAGTCTCAGGGTGGCCTCAAACTCACAGAAATCCTCCTACTTCTGCCTCCTGAGTGCTGGGATTAAAGGTGTGTGCCACCACACCACCAGGAACTTCCTCCGTTTTTGAGGCTGATATCCTACTGTATAAATATAAATGCCAGCCAGGCGTGATGGCACACACCTTTAATCCCAGCACTCGGGAGGTAGAGGTAGGAGGATCGCCGTGAGTTTGAGGCCACCCTGAGACTACAGAGTGAATTCCAGGCCAGCCTGGGCTAGAGTGAAACCCTACCTTGAAAAACCAAAAAATAAAATAAAATAAATATAAATGCCATATTTTCTTTATACATTCATCTATTAATGGACATTCGAGTTGCTTCTACTTCTTGGCTATGGTGACTAATTTTACTATAAAGATGGATATTCAAATATCTCTTTGAGTTCTTTTTCTGAGTTCATTTGGATCTATACCCACAAGTAGACTTGCCAAATCATATGGTAATGCCATTTTTAATCTTTTGTGGGACTGACATACTGTTTCCCATAGCAGCTGCACTATTATATATTCCTATCCATCATAACCCTTGTGTACTTAATACTGTCAAACTAAACACTTTGTAACTAGTTAAGATGATAACATTTTGTGCATATTTACCACAATTTATTCACATGCCCATCAATACTTATCATGTTCAGTTTGTTTGTGTTTGTTTGTTTCACATATATGTATATATGTGTATACATGCATTTTCATATGTATGTAGGTTGCAGGTGTATCTGTGCGAGTGTGTGTGCACCTGTGGACATGTGCATGTGGAAGCCAGGGGTCAATGCTACGAGCCTTCCTCAATTGCCTTCCAGTATCTTTTTCTTCAAGACAGGGTCTCTTGCTGAGCCTAGAGCTCAACAGTTCAGCCCCAGGGATTCTTCTCTCTGCCTCCCCAGTGTTGGGATTATAGACACATGTCACCATGCCTGGCATTTAATGTGGATGCTGGGGATTTGAACTCAGGTCTTCATGACTGTTCAGCAAACACTTTATCCACTGAGCCATCTCCCCAGTCCCCTAGTTATTTTTTTTTAAGAGAAAGGAAAAGAGAGAGTGTGAGAGAATTGACACATCAGGGCCTTAGCCACTGCAATCAAACTCCAGACACATGTGCCACCTTGTGCGCATGTGCCACCTGTGCACATGCATCACCTTGTGCATCTGGCTTACGTGGATTCTGGGAAGCTGAACCTGGGTCCTTAGGCTTCACAGGCAAGTGCCTTAACTGCTAAGCCATCTCTCCAGACCTCTAGTTATTTTGATAGTAGTCATCTTAATGGGTATGAGGTCAGAGACCTGATTTTCCTGGGATGGGCACTTAGCCATGCCCTCAGACAGGGTGAGGCAGGATCGGCAGAAGCGTGATGAGTGTGAAGGACCCTGTTCAGGACATAGACAGCCACTCACCTACCAGAAGTGTCGCTTGCTGTCAGCAAACAGTTGCACCCTTCTTTCTCCAAGAACTGCCCTTAGCTGAAGGGATCTGTCTTCCATGGTTACACCCTTTCCTGGAATGACACATCTCCGATTCTGGCTGGTACAAAAGTGACAGGCCCAGGCACCTTGCCTCCACTGGGAGTGACTCCGAGACCCATCCCTGCTCCAGAGCTCCTGGCCAGATGAGTTGTGCTCTCTGTTATTGCCACATGAAAGCTCATCTTCACCCTCACCCAGCTCTGCTCCCCATTCCTGTTTGTGGGAGCAAGAAGGACAGATAAAAGCATATGCCCATCTGCCCTGGTGTCTTGCCACAAAGGCTAAATCTGAGCAGTACAGCACTAAACCATGGAGTGATCTCATTAGAATTGTGTGAGCCCCACCAAGAAGGGGCCAGGGGCATAGCAGCTGAGGTGCTCAACCATACTGTTCTGGGCTTGGGGTTCTGTGTGGAGACACATCCCCTTTAACAGACAGCCTTCTCTCCAGTGTCCCCAGGATCAGGCTGCTCAGGCCCTGGGAGCCACTGACTGACTCCTGCCCACATTCACTTCACTGTGGACCCACACCTCCACCTGAACCCTCCGAAGTCTTAAAGGACAAAGTTTCCTCCAACACAAAGACCTGTAATTTTAGTACCTGAGGGCTTATGCCCTAATGCATGCTGGACCCCAGCAATACCCTCCCCACTTTGGCAACCTCTTCCTCATGCTTCCTGATCCTGTTCAAAGAGCCCCCTTCAAAGTCTTTTCTGACAGCCTTCAGCACATCATGCATGTGTTCCCCAATTTTGTGTTCCCACTCTAGCCCCTGAACCCTGTCCGTGCAAAAACGTGTCATCCCTCTAGCTGGATTGGGCATCTCCTTTTTGCATGGATGTGCATGTTCCTGTGGGTGTGCATGTTCATGAGTGTGCATGTGTGTATGTGTGTTCAGATGCATGTGGGTGTGCATGTTCATGAGTGTGCATGTGTGTATGTGTGCTCAGATGCACGTGGGTGTGCAGGCCAGAAGACAACCTTGGGTGTCATTCCTCTCATGCACCATCCACCTTTTTTTTCTCTTTTCTCTGCTTTGCTTTTCTTTCTTTCTTTCCTACCTTTTCCCTTTTTTTGAGATGAGACTTTCATTGGCCTGGATTGGCCAAGTAGGCAAGACTGGATGGCCAGCAAGTCCCAGGGATCCTCCTGTTTCTCCTCCCCAGCACTGAGATTACAAGTGCATGCCACCCTGCCCAGATTTTTTAGGTAGGTTATGAAAAATCCAACTCAGGACCTCATGCTTATGAGACAAGCACTTTACCCAAATGAGATCCCTCCCAGCTCTAGATTGGGCATCTATTAAGGGCAGGGCTTGAGTTTGATTCTCCTTGATGCCCAGTGATGCCAGGCTCAGAGCAGGCATCCATGAGTGTGACCTGCACGGGATGGGCCTGGTGTGGCCCTGGGATCACCAGAGGTTCTACCTGATCTTGTCCCCACAGTGCTTAGATGTAGATTCAGATGCTCCCACTGCCCAAGCCCTGGGGCCTACACCTGTTCAGGCATGTCTGTCAGTGCACCAAGAGAACTTGAAAAATTCCCAGTGACTGGGCTGGGACTGGGGCATGGAAAGTGAGGGACATAGGACACCTCACGTAAGGAGGCCCCGACTTGTAGATACGCGCCTGGTCTTGCAGAGCTGAGAGTGAGCAAGAACCTTCTTACATTTCACTCCCTGGGCACCTATCTTACCTCTCTCTAATCCCAGCCCTGCCTTGGAATAACAACATAACACCCATGCTTGATGGACATGGGCACTAGGTAGAGGACTCCAAACCAGCCATTTGACAGGCATTAAGTTACTTAATCCGTTCAACACCCTCATGCGATGGATGCCACAACATCTTTATGCTATAATGCCACAGAGGTGAGTGCCTACCAACTACCACAGGGCTCTGCTTGCAGCCTGGCCTGACCCTGTGCCTGTCCCTGAAGAGGAAAACCACTTCCCTCTATGGGGCACCTGCCAGCCCTCCCCTCCCCTCCCTGTCCCTGTCCCCACCTCTGGACCTTTGCACATGCTGGGCCAGGGGGCGAGTAAGCTCCTGGTACTGCATCCCCCCCACCCAGCATCCTCAAAGTGGTCCTGTAGGCAGGTGTCATGGCTCGCCCCCTCCACCCCAGGTGAAGAAACTGAGTCTGGGGGGAAGGATGGTGACTAGCCCATGGCCACCCAGGGTGTCTGCAGGAGAGCTGATAAGGGCGCCTTCTCCTACCTCCACCGACCCTCACCTCATCAGGTATTTATGGCTTTGTCCATAAAAGGACAAGCCCGTCCGATAAGATAGAAACATTTTATGGGGCAACAAAAATATAGATAAAATTTTATAGTGCAAATCAAGAGGAGGAAAGTATTAAGTTCCACAAACACCTTTAAATTTTAAACAGCCCCCATTGCAGGGTCCCTGGAGCCGAAGTTAAATAATGGATCAGAAAAGGGATAAATCTCCCAGGTCCCTTGTGTGATGGTGGAGAGACCTGATCGACAAGCAGACAGGAAGGGGGAGGGCGCAGGCCGGCCCGTGCAGCACTGGGCCCAAGCGGGCCGCAGCGCAGGCACACAGCCTCGTCTTTATTGTACTTATAAAATATACATGGCCCTTTATTGAATTGCCTGCTGTCGAAATCTGCAAGAACGTTATTGCCTTTTACTGTCCTGGTGAGAGGCAGAGCAGTAACATCTGTGTAATTTCATAAGATGCAGGAGCCATAAATCTGATTGTGCCGGATATAAGATCGATCGTAAAAAATCTCGCATTGAACCAAGATTGGGGATGCTGGGAAGCAGCAGGGGTAGGGGCAGCTTGGGAGGGGTGCTGTGTGGCACCAGGTGCCCACCCCAACCCAGGCTGCAGGTGCTTTGGGGGAGCAGGGTCCCTCTGTAGATCTCTGAGGGGAGAGTCCCCATGAGTGGTGGAATCCTTCTCCAAACTCCAGAAGGATCCACCTGTGGGACTGGAAAGGAGAGTTAAGGGGGAGCCCAGGACTTGTGGCTCTTCCTTCATGAAAGGGACGGAGGATGTAGACACACACTTAAGCAGACTTACCCACTCATAGGCATGCCCACTGTCCCAGAGGAACAGAGGTCACCAAAGTTCAGAAGAGACACATCACTACCTATCCCGTGTCCCAGCCCCTCTGACCACCACTGGGTACTGATTCTTCCCTTCTAACAATACTTGCTATGTATTTTCATAAGTATGAATCAATGGCTATTTTGAAACATAGGTTGGTATCTGGTATGGAGGCAGCAAATAAAACCCTTGCTTTCCCTCTAAGCTTAGCACACCAGTGAGAATAAGTCAGAGGGCCAAGGCTGGTCAAAATACCAGTATAAACTGGGCAGGTGCGATGATGCACACCTTTAGTCCCAGTACTCGGGAGGCAGAGGTAGGAGGATCACCATGAGTTCAAGGCCACCCTGAGACTACATAGTGAATTCCAGGTCAGCCTGGGCTAGAGTGAGGCCCTATAAGGGCATAAGTGGGACATGGTGGTGTATTCTGTAATCCTAGCACTGGGGAGGCTGAGGCAAGGAACAGCCCAAGTGCAAGGCCTGCTTGGGCGACACAGGGAGTTTCAGGCCAGCCTGGACTACATAGGAGCTGTTTCAAACAAATGAACTGAGCTACCGACCAAGTTGACCAGGAGAGTATGGCGTGGATGAGTGACCGAGTGGCTTCCTCCTAAACCATTCAAAGGCGGCCCTCTGCAAGGGGAGAGTCTTCTGGGAGGGCCCACAGCAGGAGCAGGCAGCAGAGGCGGAGAGCAGGCCATTGTCCCTAAATGCCCTTAGTTTCACTTCCTTGTCCACGGTCCCATCATGGGTGCAGAGAGGGGGTCAGGATTTTTCTTTTTTTAGAGGTAGCGTTGCTTATTCCCAAAAAGATGATCTTCTAAAAAGCACTGGATTTGTGATTTTGTGCTAGGTAACAAGCTGTCCCCAAGCTTAGGGGCCAGAGACAAGAACACTTGTTATCTCATATTCTCTTGTAGGTGTGGATCCCACAAGGTGTGTCTCAGCTGGGTCCTCAGCGCTGGAGTCTCTCAGAGGCTATGGTCAAGGTCTGGGCTGGGCCAAAGTCATCTCAAAGGTCAGCTGGGGAGGACGCAGCCACATGTGGTTGTGGGCAGGAGTCAGTCCTTTGCGGGTGCTCTCTAGGGCTACTGTGGTTCCACTTTCTAAAAGCCTTTCTAACATGGCAGAGGTGGCAATAGAGAGCGAATACTAGCAAGACAAAAGCAAAACTCTTCGGTAACTTAATTGTAACCTAATCCCAGGAGCGACATCTACTCATTTTGCGTTATTTTATTCATTAAAAGCAAGTCACCCTCCAGGGTAGGCAGATACCCAAGAGCATAAATACCGGAGGTGGGCCATTTGGAAACATGATCTGATCACAAGCAGACTCTCTAGAAGGTTCTCTTCCCCAACCTCAGTGTAGACCTAGAAGAGAATCTCCAAGGTTTTGTTGTGTAAAGCAGACCACCTCAAGAAGTCAGTCACAACTATGGCATACTGGTGAGTAGCGTGCAATATGGCTAGATCCAGAAAAAGGTGTTCCCAGACGTAAGAGTGAGGTTGTCTGCATGAAAGCCCGAGTCTGACTGCTGAGTCTATGGCGTTCTTACTAATGGATGAGCCCTTGCCGGTCTTGTGTTCCTTTGCCTCCTTCTACTACAGGCGCGAAAGCTGTTCTTTCTCCCAGGCTCCTTTGCAACTGGGCCAGCCATGTATATTGACTACTTTGCTCATTGCTGGGACAAAATCACCTCGGGGAAGGCAGGGTTTATTTTCGCTCACAGTTTGAGAACTACGGTCCGTCATGGTGGGGAAGGCGCCGCAGTGGGAGTGGGGGGTGGCTGGTTACACTGCATCACCCATGGTCAAGAAACAGAGAGTGAATGTCTTCGCTCGGCTCCCGTTGTGCTTTTCCTCTTTTAATTCAGCCTGGGACCCCAGCTGGCGGGGTGGTCCCACTCACAGTCAGGGTGGGTCTTGCTTCCTAAGTCAAACCTCTCTGGAAACGTACTCACAGACATAACCCAGATGTGTGACTCCGAGGGAATTCTAAATCTCCCAGCCAGGTTGAGCATGAAGACTCACCATCGCACCACATGCCCCAGTTCTGACGATGGCATTCAGGGTGGATTCCGGGTTAAAAAAAAAAAAAAAAAAAAAAAAGATCTGGTGCCATTTACTTGTCACTTCTTCCTGCCTTGGGTCCAGGATGGTAGTGGCCACCTTGTGATCATAAATGAATGGCTGTGAAGAGAGAAATATCAGGGTACATTGTGCATGTGTATGGAGGTTGTCAATAAAAAGTTTACTAAAATGAGAGAGATGTGGGGCTGGAGAGATGGCTTAGCAGTTAAGGTGCTTGCCTGCAAAGCCAAAGGACCTCAGTTCGATTCCCCAGTACCCACGTAACCCAGGTGCACAAGGTGGTGCATGCATCTGGAGTTTGTTTGCAGTGGCTGGAAGCCCTGGAACGTCCATTCTTTCTCTTTCTGTCTGTCTGTCTCTCTCTCTCTCCTTTTATCCCTCTCTCAAGTAAATAAATAAAAATAAAAAGAGAGAGCTAGAGAAAGGTTGCTAATAGAGAGACAGAAGAACTTTGAAGGCATTGTGGAGTAGACTAACAATTTCTCCAGTCTTTTAAAAAAATACATTTTTTATTTATTTATTTGAGAGAGTCAGAAAGAAGCAGATAGAGGAGCTAGGTATGGTGGCATATGCCTTTAATCCCAGCACTCAGGAGGCAGAGATAGGAGGATCACCATAAATTCAAGGTCACCCTGAGACTACATAGTGAATTCCAGGTAGGCCTGAGCTAGAGTGAGACCCTACACATAGGCACATAGAGAGAGAGAGAATAAGTGGCATGCTTGGGCCTCTAGTCACTGCAAATGAATTCCAGACACATGTGCCAACTTGTGCATCTGGTTTACGTGGATACCAGGGTTTCAAACCTGGGTCGTTAGGCTTTGCAAGCTGGCACATTAACCACTAAGCCATCTCTCCAGCTCTCTCTGGTCTTTTTATATCAGTAAATAGACTATTGGTTTGAACAACTCTTGAGGAATTTTTTAAAATATTTATTTACTTATTTATTTATTTGCAAACAGAGAGAAGGAGAGAGAGAGAATGGGCATGCCAGGGCATCCAGCCACTGCAAACGAAAACTCTAGATGCATGCACCCCCTTGTGCATCTGGCTAAATGTCGGTACTGCGGAATTAAACCAGGATCAGTAGGCTTTGCAGACAGGCGCCCTAACTGCTGAGCCACCTCCCCAGACCCTTTGTTGTATTCTTTTTTAACTTCTGCAACCAAATTCATCCTCTATCTGGTGGCTAATGGTAGCCAGTGTGCAGGGAGGGGATAAACTTTGAAAACACCCCCCTCCTTGGAATATACCAGTATTTAGGTACAACAGAGCAGAGAATGATGGGAAATTTTTTAAAGGAATGCAAAATGCAGAACTTGAAAGTGGAATGCATAGAAAGTTCAAGGGCCATTGTGGACAACATAGTGAGACTCTGCCTAAAAAAAAAACATGGAGGAGAGGGCTGGAGAGATGGCTTAGCGGTTGAGGTACTTGCCTGTAAAACCTAATGATGAGTTTGATTCCCCAGTACCCACATAAAGACAGATGCATAAAGTGACATGTGCACCTAGAGCTCATTTGCAGTGGCTAAAGGCTCTAGGTTGCCTAATCTCCCTCCCTCTCTCTTTCTCTCTCTCTCTCTCTCTCTCCCTCTCTCTCTCCTTCTCTCTCTCTCTCTCCTTGCAAATAAATAAAAAATATATAAAAATATATGGAGGTAGGCATGGTGGCAATACACCTTTAATCCCAGCACTCAGGAGGCTATAATGAAAGGATCCCCGTGAATTCAAGGCCAGCATGGGGTACAGAGTGAGTTCCGGGTCAGCCTGGGTAACAGTGAGACCCTGACTCAAAACAGAAAAAAAAAAAAAAAAGAGGGCTTGGAAAATTGCTGAGTGGTCAAAGGCACTTGCTTGCAAAGCTTGACGGTATGGGTTCAATTCTGCCGTACCCATGTGTGGTGGGTGGAATCAGATGCTCCCCATAGACTCATGTGCTTTGAGTGTGTGGTGCCCAGCTGGTGGCAACTTGGGAGGTGGAGCCTTACTAGAGGAGGTGTGTCACTGGGGTGGGCCTTGAGGTTCAGCCCCTAGCTTGCCAGTGTTAGTGTGGCTCATTCCCCAGGTGTTTACCCTGCTGTGGAAGAGGTGATGTCCAGCCTCTGCTCACGCCATGCCTTCCCCCTGCCATTGTGGAGCTTCCTCTTGAGACCGTAAGCTGAAATAAAAATCTTTCCTCCCATCAGCTGCTTTGGGTCAGGTGCCTTATCCAAGCAATGAGAAGGTAACTGCAACACTGCATAAAGCCAGATGCACAAAGTGCTGCATTGCATTTGGAGTTCATTTGCACACCCGTTCTACACTCCCTCTCTGTTTCCTTATAAATAAATAAATAATTTTTAACGAAAACTAAAAAAATAAAGAAACAAAGAAAGAGAATGATGTCTAATTTGGCAGGAGTGTGGCAAAGTGATTATTCCCCTGCACTATTAGTAGAAGTATAAGTTGGCTTAGTCTTTTTTTTCTTCCTTTCTTTTTTTTTTTTCTGGTTTTTCAAGGTAGGGTCTCACTCTAGCCCAGGCTGACCTGGAATTCACTATGGAGTCTCAGGGTGGCCTCGAACTCACAGCGATTCTTCTACCTCTGCCTTCGGAGTGCTGGGATTAAAGGTGTGCGCCACCACGCCCGGCTTTTTTTTTTTCTTTTTCTTTAAAATATTTTATTTTATTTTAGTATTTATTTGACAGAGAGAGAAAGAAGCAGATAGAGAAAGAGGGAATGGGCATACCAGGGCCTTTAGCCACTGCAAACAAACTCCAGATGCTTGTGCATCTGGCTTACGTGGGTACTGGAGAATCAAACCTGAATCCTTAGGCTTTGCAGGCAAGTGCCATAACCACTACGCCATCCCTCCAGGCCCTGGCTTAGTCTTATTAAAAGGTAATTTAGAATATATATATGTGGAGAGAGAGAGAGGGAGGGAGGGAGAGAGTTGGAGGGTAAGACCTATGTCTTTGCTAGTGAATGCTGTACCACTGCACTGGATCCCTAGCTCTTGGCCATATTTATTGTACTATAATATTTATAAACTCTCTGACTTAGAAACTTTCCTGTATAAATCTATCCCCTGGGCTGGAGAGATGGCTTAGTAGTTAAGGTGTCTGCCTGCAAAGTCAAAGGATCTCGGTTCGGTTCTCCAGGACCCACATAAGCCTGATGCACAAGGGGACACATGCATCTGGAGTTTGTTTGCAGTGGCTGGAGACCCTGGAGCACCCATTCTCTCTCTCTCTCTCTCCCTCCCTCCCTGCCACCCTCCCTCTTTCTCTCTCAAATAAATAAATAAAATATTTTTTTAAAAACTTTAAATAAATAAATCTATCCCAAAGAAATAATTCCAGCATGTGTGGCATGATAAGAGTAAAGCTAGCCAGGCATGGTGGCACACGCCTTTAATCCCAGCACTTGGGAGGCAGAGGTAGGAGGATCGCCTTGAGTTCGAGGCCACCCTGAGACTACATAGTGAATTCCAGGTCAGCCTGGGCTAGAGTGAGACCCTGCCTCGAAAAACCAAAACCAAAACCAAAAAAAAAAAAAAAAAAGAGTAAAGCTGTCAGAGCTGAAGAGATGGCTCAGCACTTAAAGCACTTGTCTGAAAAGCCTAAAGACCCAGAGTCAATTCCCCAGGACCCACGTAAGACAGATGCACAAGGTGGTGCATGTGTCTGGAGTTCGTTTGCAACAGCTGGAGACCCTGGCATACTCATTCTCTTTCTCTTTCTCTTTCTCTTTCTCTTTCTCTTTCTCTTTCTCTTTCTCTTTCTCTCTCTCTCTCTCTTTCTCTCTCTCTCTCTCTCTCAAATAAATACATAAAACAACAAAATTTAAAATAAATAAAAATTTTAAAATATCCTAAAAAAACATGTAAGTGCCAAAAGGTGGGGAAGTGCTTTGCAACACTGTCTTCCAAACACAAAGTGGCCGTGATACTTATGACCGCACAGTAGCTAATGCTACATATACAAAACCTAAATCATAGGAGGAAAAATTATGACATCAAAATAGAAGAGAGTAGTTGGTGAGAAGAAGGGACTCAGTGGAGAGGGGATTTGGGCGGCGGGGGGAAGGAGGGCGGTGAGAGAGGATTATGCTCATGGTATCTTGTCATATCTATATGTACAGAGACTGTCAATAAGAAGTTTTAAAAGGATGGAGAGATGGCTCAGCAGTTAAGGTGTTTGCCTGCAAAGACTAACGATGGAGTCCAATTCACCAGTTCCCACATACAGTCAGATGCACAGGGTGGTGCATGTACTGGAGAAGTTTGTTTTTATTTGTTTGTTTGTTTGAGGTAGGGTTTCACTCTAGCTCAGGCTGACCTGGAATTCACTATGTTGTCTCAGGGTGACCTTGAACTCTCTGAGATCCTCCTACCTCTGCCTCCTGAGTGCTGGGATTAAAGGCATGTGCCACCATACCCAGCTGGAGAAGTTTGTTTGCAGCAGCTAGAGGCCTTGGTGCACCCATTCTCCCTCCCTCTCTCTCTCTCTGTCCCTCTCTCTCTCTCTCTCTCTCTCTCTCTCTCTCTCATCTTCCTTCTGTCTCTCTCTGCTTGCAAATAACTAAATACAATTTTTTTAAAGTTTTAATAACAGGGCTGGAGAGATGGCTTAGCAGTTAAGGCACTTGCCTACAAAGCCTAAGGACCCATGTTCTACTCTCCAGGTCCCACATTAGCCAGATGCACAAGGTGACATAAGTGTGTAAGGTCACACATGCATACAAGAGGGTGCATGCATCTGGAGTTCGATTACAGTGGCTGGAAGCCCTGGTGTGCCAATTCTCTCTCTCTGTCTTTCACTCGCTCGCTTGCTCTCACTCTCACTGTCTCACATTAAAAAAAAAAAAAAAAAAAAAGGCCAGTCTGTTGGGCTTACCTCAAAAAAAAAAAAAGAAAGAAAGAGGGCTGGAGATGGCTTAGCAGTTAAGGCGCATGCCTGCAAAACCTAAGGACCCACATAAGCCAGATGCACAAGCGGGCACATGCACCTGGAGTTCGGTTGCAGTGGCTGGAGGCCCTGATATGTCCATTCTCTCTTCCTTCCTCTCTCTCTCCCTCCCTCCCTCTTTCTCCCAAATAAATAAATAAATAAAATGTATTTTTTTTAAAAAAAGAAAAAAGTTTTAATAATAAAGAATATGAAGTAAGTTGCTAATTTTATACTGTTTTCATGTCAGCATTGTAATATACTAGACATGTTAGGTGAAGTGTAATATATGAGTAAAACTTATTCTACTTGTTTCATTATATTCTTTCACTTGGATCTAGCAGAAAATTAAAATTGCATGTAGAGCTTACATTATATTCTATTAGACAATGCTATTTACACATAAATAGAGTACCACACAGCTTTTAATATGTTTTTATTTATTTATTTATGAGAGAGAGAGAAAGAGAGAGGGAGAATGGGCACACCAGGGCCTCTAGCCACTGCAAATTAACTCCAGATGCATGCACCCCCTTGTGCAACTGGCTTACATGGGTGCTGGAGAGTCGAACCGGGATCCCTGGCTTTGCAGGCAAACACCTTAACCTCTAAGCCATTTCTCCAGACCCCACACAGCTTTTAAGACAGGGAGGTAGACAGGTGTGTGCATTTGGGAAAAAAAAATCCCCATAATTTTCAAGTTAATAGGGAGTTTGTAGAATTAGAAAAAGGATGATCCCAGTTTAAACCAAAAAACAAAACCAGGCTGGTGTCATGCAGCCCAGTCTGGCCTCCACTTCACTTGGTAGCTGAGGATGATCCTCCTGCCTCCACCTCCCAAGTGCTGGGGTTATAGGTGTGCACTACCACACCGGTTTATGGGGTGCTGAGGATGAAACCCAGAGTTCTGTGCATGCCAGGCAAGCACTTTACCAACAGAGACATGTCTCTAGCTTCCCAAATCTGTAAGACATAAACTGTGAACTTGGAGTGAGCTTTAGGAAACTTTTTTAATGCTTGTGTTCCTTAATTTTGTTGCAACAAGTATATAATTCTTCTGTAACTGAGATGGGTTTTTAAAATAAATTTATTTATTCATTCATTTATAAGCGGAGAGAGATAGAGAGGAGAGAAACAGAATGGGTGTACCAGGGCCTCCAGCCACTGCAAACACACTCCAGATGCATGTGTCCCTTTGTGCATCTGGCTTTATATGGGTACTGGGGAATCGAACCCAGGTCATTAAGCTATGCAGGCAAGCGCCTTAACTGCTGAGCCATCTCTCCAGCCCCATGAAATGGCTTCTAATGAAGAAAAAGAAAGTAAAAATGATAATAACATAGCAGCTTCCACATGTTAGCCACACAGTCTTGTCCTTCAGATAGTAGGTTTCTGTAAATACACATGCCGCTCCCGGGAGTGAGGGCTCAGGAGAGATGACAGGCCGGAGTTCTCATGCTGCCTGTCCACTGTTCAAGGCTGCTGTCCTACTGATTGATCAAGTGCTTCCAAGACCCACGGTCTAAAATTTCTGCAGGCTTCTATGTGGGAATACTGATGTCTTTCACCCTCCTTAGCAGTCTCAGGAAAGACTCACTAGTAATTATCAGAAGTCCACACCCAAGGCTGAAGAGATGGCTCAGCAGTTAAAAGTGTTCTCTTGCAAAACCTGATGGCCTGAGTTCAGTTCCCCAGTACCCATGTAAAGCCAGATGCAAAGAGTGGCACATGCATCTGGAGTTTGTTTGCAGTAGCAGGAGGCCCTGGCATGACCATACTCTCTCTCTCTCTCTCTCTCTGTCTGTCTCTCATCTCTCATCTCTTTCTTTATATCTCTCTGTCTCTCTCAAATAAATATATGAAAAGTAAAAGAAGCCACATCCAGCTGGCTTGGGAGCAGAGGGAGGCGTCTAGTTGCAGGGTCTTTGCTGCTCAGCAATCTCTAGAGTTTCGAGTTCAGCAAGGGACTTAACCCAAGCATGAATGCTATGTTTACATCTGCTCCTGCTGCTAGCTTAGATGTGTGCCCTCTGATTTTCCAATCTCTGCTTGCCTCAACTTTTTTTTTTGGTTTTTCAAGGTAGGGTCTCACTCTAGCTCAGGCTGACCTGGAATTCACTATGGAGTCTCAGGGTGACCTCGAACTCACGGCGATCCTCCTACCTCTGCCTCCCGAGTGCTGGGATTAAAGGCGTGCGCCACCACGCCCGGCTACCTCAACTTTTTAAATATATTTTTATTTATTTGTTTGAGAGAATGCATGGGCATGCCAGGGTCTCTTGCTGCTGCGAATAAACTCCAGATGCATGTGCCACTTTGTGCATGTGACATTCATTATGTGGGTACTGGCGAATTGAACCCCAACGTGGCAGGCTTTGCAAGCAAGGGCCTTTAGCTGCTGAACCATCTTTCCAGCCTTATTTGTATTTGTGTCACTTTTATCTATAATATAGGGAGTTCCTGCCCCATACATGTCTCCTGTGGAAAAAAAAAATAGATGGATTAAAATCTTTAACATTCTCTCTGTGTAATAAATAAATAATAAATAAAAATAAAATATTTTTAAGGGCTTGAAACATGGCTCAGTGGTTAAGGCTCTTGCCTGTGAAACCTAAGGACCCAGATTTTATTCCCCAGTACCCACGTAAGCCAGATGCACAAGGTGGCACATGTATCTGGAGTTTGTTTGCAGTGGCCCATTCCCTCCCAATTCTCTCTCTCTCTTTCTCTGTTTCATAAGTAAATAAATATGAAATATTTTTTTAAAACTTTAAGAGATTCTGGCCCCTTCCTCATTCTCCTTTTCCTTCCTGGCAATGAAGTGGGTGAATTATTGTTCTTTAATAACTTAATTTATTCATTTGCACATGGCTGTGTGCATATGTGCAGGTATACCATGTTCTCTTGCTGCTGCAAAAGACTATTTGACTTTCCTTGGTTGGGCTGTAGTATTGAACCTGGGATGGCAGGCTTTGCAAACAAGCACCTTTAACCACTGAGCCATCTTCCCAGCCCCGAAGTGGGCGGTTTTGCTCTATCATGCTCCTGCCATGACCTGCTGCCTCCTCATTATCTCAAACAAAGAATCAACTAATCATGGACTGTAACTTTAAAACTATGGACCAAGGGCTGGAGAGATGGCTTAGCTTGCTGGCAAAGCCAAAGGACCCAGGCTCGATACCCCAGGACCCACATAAAGCCAGATGCACAAGGTGGCACATGCATCTGGAGTTCATTTGCAGTGGCTAGAGGCCCTGGTGCACCCATTTTTTCTCTGTATCTGCCACTTTCTGTCTCTCACTCTCTCTCAAATAAATAAATAAAATATATTTTTAAAAGCCTGTGAATCGAAGTAAATCTTTTCTCTCAATAAATTGATTATCTCACACATTTGTTAGGACCACAGAAAGCTGACACAATTATCAACAGATTTAGACTTACAAATTTAAGAACCAAAGTTCCCCACACATTTGGACATCCTTATAGAAATAATCAAAACTAGCCAGGGGTGGTGGCACACACCTTTAATCCCAGCACTCGGGAGGCAGAGGTGGGAGGATTGTTGTGAGTTCAAGGCCACACTAAGACTGCATAGTGAATTCCAGGTCAGCCTGGGCTAGAGTGAGACCTCAAAACAAAATAAATAAATAAATAAATAAATAAATAAACCATAATAATAATCAAAACTTGTAGCTGTAGGGGCCGGAGAGACAGCTGAGTCAGTAAAGTGCCTCATGTGCATGAGAACCTGAGTTTGATCCCTAGAAACCACCTAAAAAGGCCAGGCATGGTAGCACATGCTTTTAACCTCTGCACTGGGGAGGTGGAGTCAGGAGGATTCCTGGGGCTCACTGGCTAGCCAGTTTAGCCTAATTGGTGAGCTCCAGTCCAATGAGTGACCCTGTCGCAAAAAAAAAAAAAAAAAAAAAAAAAGTAGACAGTGGGCTGGAGAGATGGCTTAGCAGTTAAGCGCTTGCCTGTGAAGGCTAAGGACCCCAGTTCGAGGCTCGATTCCCCAGGACCCACGTAAGCCAGATGCACAAGGTGGCACATGCATCTGGAGTTCGTTTACAGTGGCTGGAGGCCATGCTGTGCCCATTCATTCCTCTCTCTCTCTCTCTCTCTCTCTCTCTCTCTCTCTCCTTTTTTCTCTGCCTGTCTGTCACTCTCAAATAAATAAAAATTGAGAAAAAGTAGACAGTGTTCTTAAGGAATGATATCTGAGGTTGCCCTCTGGCTTCCACATGCACCTGCACACATACACACACACGCACACACACACACACAAACGTGTAGATGTAATTGAACTCTCCCAAGCATTGATTATATCCAGTTTATGTATATGTATTGATTAAAATCACCTATACATTGATGATAACTTTTTTCTAATTTCCCAAACCATCTAGATTGTATCATACATGTATCATCTTTTTTAAAAGTGTTTCGCATGTCTTCGGAACAGAGGAATTGATCCTAAAGAACACTGGGGCCTACCTGCTGAAAGTCAGTCACTAACCAGGCCCCTGGTGCCTGCAGTCCCAGCTTCCGAGCCCACCGTGTGAGAAGCCTCTGCTCCCAGCATCATGAACTCCACCATGCTTTCCCCTCCACGATGGACGGAAAGCAGGAGCCAAAAGAAATCCTTCCTCTCTTAGGCTGTTTCTCACAGGTATTTGGATCATAGCAATGCAAAACTAACTAACACACACCTTCGTGTCCTTAGCCAGAACACAGCACAACAGCAGAGAGGACTCACAGAGAGGCCTGGCACTTGGTCCCAGCAGCATACCTACAATATGGCAGCTTCTTCCCGGAGAGTCCTGACAAGGTCTTGGCTGGCTGGCCAGTAGACTTCTCAGGTGGGACCCACAGGTCCGCTGTGGGCCTACTAACTTCGGGACTGCCTGCGGAGCTCTCCAACTCATTGCATCAGAGGTTCTTGGGTTGAATCTGAGAGACAGGAACCCTCTGCCTACCCTTGCTAGGGAGTAGGGACTCACAGCACCCCAACAGCTGCTTCCTAAAGTCATACCACAAATCATGGTAGTGACCACTGCACTGTCCCCTTCACACGCTCAGCATGGTGAGGTGTTGGAGGGCTATCTAGCCAGGCTCTGAGCCATCTGCCTGTGCAGGGAACTTCACCTCCTCATTCCCACTGGTATCTCGTGTCTTTTTGCCTAGGGCTTGGCCAAAAATCCTATCTACACATCCTTCAATGATGTTGGTACAGAAACAAATGAATCAGAACAACAGGGAAGATTGCTGCAAATCTCCAGTTGAATGAAACCATTCCTGACTGAGGAAAGACTAAAGATTTCAGCACACTTCCAAACTGCCCCACACTAAGTGTAAGGCGGAAACCATTACAGAGTTCTGGAAAGGAAAGGATTGTACTGCTAGAAGTCACCCGGCCAGAATTGGATTATATAAGATAAAAGAGGTCAATAAACCCAGCGTGGTGGCGCACACCTTTAATCCCAGCACTTAGGAGGCAGAGGTAGGAGGATCGCCATGAGTTTGTGGCCACCCAGAAACTACACAGTGAATTCCAGGTCAACCTGAGCTAGAGTGAGACCCTACCTCAAAAAAAAAAAAAAAAAAAAACGTAAAAAAAGTTCAAAAGCTGAGAGTGGCATTCAGAGGCAAAATGTGGGCTTAGCCTTCATGGAGTTCCATCCCTAAGCAACGCGCGCGCGCGCGCACACACACACACACACACACACAGAGAACAAAAACAAGAACAAAAAAAAAAAAAAAATAATGGTATCAAAAAAAATCATTAGCTGGGTATGGTGGCTCACAGCTATAACCCCAACACTCCAGAGGCTGGGGTAAGAGAATCCCCATGAGTTTGAAGCCAGCCTGGGCTACAGAGTGAGTTTCAAGTCAGCCTGGGCTA
Organism: Dipus sagitta; assembly: GCA_036346955.1. Taxonomy (NCBI): domain Eukaryota; kingdom Metazoa; phylum Chordata; class Mammalia; order Rodentia; family Dipodidae; genus Dipus; species Dipus sagitta. The sequence goes on from CM070770.1 coordinate 140,246,900, forward strand.
GTGCAAGATGCTGCCTTAAAAGAAAACAAAAAACTATTATTAACAGCTATGAAAAATGTAATAACTAAATTCTCCTTTCCCAAAACCAGCATTCAACCAGGCACGGGGTGGGGTGGTGTGCCTATAAAGCCAGCACTCAGGTGGCCAAGTCAGGAAGACCACATGTTTGAAGCTAGCTTGGACTACATAGTGAGAGCTGTCTCGAAGACTCAAAGCTAAGAAGAAAGAAAAATTGTAAAGAGGGTGGGAGGGAAGGAAGGGTGGAAGTAGGGAGGAAGAATAATGAAAGATAAAGGAAAAGGGGAGAGAGGGAAGGGAAGGGAAGGGAAGGGAAGGGAAGGGAAGGGAAGGGAAGGAAAGAAAAGATAAGGAAAGAAGAAAGGGAAAAACTAAACTGCAAGGGGAACTTTGGAAAAACACAACCAGTGTGAGAGATTTGGGAACCCCTGGCCAGTCTCAGAATTTAACAGGTCAGATACTTTGAAAATCATACAAGTTCTCTAAATAACCAAATTAACAAGATTGTTGGAATATATCTAAGTCGAATTTGAACAGGGAATACTCTCTCCCCAAACGCTCACAGAACATATGGACAAATTGATTAAGTAATGAGTCTCAAAGTAGACCACAATAAACAATAGAACCCACAGAGGCAATTTCAACAAATCAATAGGAAAAAGACAAATGACCAGATAGAAAAATGGGCAAAGGATAGAAAGTGACTATTTACAAATGAGGATATATAAATGGCTGAAAGTATATAAAAAGATGCTCAGCCCTTGCGAGTAAATACGGTACATGAAATCATACCAACAGATTGGAAAAAATAAAAGTTCCATATCAACTGTTGGTCAAGAGTCATGAAAATGTTAAAAATAATTTTAACACTGCTGGTGCAGTATGAATTTGCATGGCCCTGTTAACCATTTGGAGGCATCCATCAACAGCATGATATATGTGATCATATTGTAGACTTAGTCCCATTTTCAAAATCTACCCAGGACTTAGGGTCATAGCCAAGAGAACAAGCCACTACAGTGTCTCCCTCACTGATGTGACTGAAAGATCTGACAAATTGCAAAAAAAAAAAAAGAAAGAAAGAAAGAAAGAAAGGAAGGAAGGAAGGAAGGAAGGAAGAAGAAGGAAACAGAGAGGAAAGGGAAGGGAGAGGAGGGAAGGGGCCAAGAGGGAAGAGGGGAGGGAAAGGAAGGGAAGGGAAGGGAAGGGAAGGGAAGGGAAGGGAAGGGAAGGGAAGGGAAGGGAAGGGAAGGGAAGGGAAGGGAAGGGAAGGGAAGGGAAAGGAAAGGAAGGGAAGGGAAGGGAAAGGAAGGGAAAGGAAGGGAAAGGAAGGGAAAGGAAGGGAAAGGAAGGGAAAGGAAGGGAAAGGAAGGGAAGGGAACTTCTGAAGACTTGGGAAACAGCAGATGGATTGTTGAATGGGGAAAATCTTGAAGAAAAACCCTTCTGGAGTGGGCTGTAGAGCTTGATTCCTCTTTTATCCCCAGAGTTGACCTATGAGTGGTCCAGATATGAAACCATGTAGCATGTGCAGGCAAAAATAAATAAAATAAAACCAAGAGAAGCACATCTTTCTGCACAGATTGGAGCAAGAGGGGGGTCTCTTGATTCTGAGAATATGTCTGGGGAGTGTCTCTCTTTTTCCTTTTGTAAATAGTTGTTTATTTTTATTTGCAAGGAGAGAGAGAGAATGTGCACACCAGGGCCTCTTGCCATTGAAAACAAACTACAGATGCATGTGCCACTTTATGCATCTGGCTTTATGTGGGTACTGGGGGATTGAATCCAGGCTGTCAGGCTTTGCACGCAAGCACCTTTAATGACTGAACCATCTCTTCAACCCTCTTTTTCTCTTTCACTTGTCCAAAGGATGAACCAGTTGCAAAGCTGCACTGTGGTGACAGAGCAATGGCACAGACACCTAAAACCCCAAGAGAACACCCATCTGTCCTGTCAGATGTAGCAGGAAAAGGGGCTATGAGGGGTCCCTCGGTGTCTCTTTTCTTATATTCCCCTGAGGGTGGTTCAAGTCATGGTCTTATAGAGTTATGCCACAGCACAAGTGACTAAAACTCTAAAAGAAACCACCATCTCAGGCACCAGAAGACTAGATAAACACACCAATTGAAAGGAAACATTGGAGCTGGAGATGTAGCTCAGTAGTTAAAGGTTCTTGCTTGGAAAGCCCGATGGCCCAGGTTCAAATCCCTAGTATCCACATAAAGCCAGATGCACAAAATGGCACGTGCATCTAGAGTTGATTTGCAGCAGTAGGAAGCCCTAGCATAACCATTCTCCTCCCTCTCTCTCTCTCTCTCTCTCTCTCTCTCTCTCTCTCTCTTCATAAATATTTTTTTAAAAAGAAAGAAAAAAGAGCCCAGCATTCAGAGGCAGAGGTAGGAGGATTGCTGGGAGTTGAGGCCAGCCTGGGCTAGAGTGAGACCCTACCACAAAAAAAAAGAAAGAAAGAAAGAAAGAAAAGAAGGAAGGAAGAAAAAAATTTTGAAGGCAACACTGGATGGGGTGGTATAGCTCAGTTGGTAAAGCACCTGCCTAGCATGCACAAGTTTTATCCCCAACACTACCCAAAAATACATAAAAAGCATTTTAAAAGAGAAAGGCAACATGGTCAGGTTGGATTGAAAACACATGTGCTCGCGCGCACACACACACACCACACGCAAAGATCCAACTATATGCTGATTGCATGAAACCCACTTTAATATAGTTAGAGAGACAAAACAAAATGATAGAAAAGAGTGCCTGTAAACACTTATCAAAAGACAGCAAGCATAGCCGGGCGTGGTGGCGCACGCCTTTAATCCCAGCACTCGGGAGGCAGAGGTAGGAGGATCGCCATGAGTTCGAGGCCACCCTGAGACTCCATAGTGAATTCCAGGTCAGCCTGGGCTAGAGTGAAACCCTACCTCGAAAAACCAAAAAAAAAAAAAAGACAGCAAGCAAGCTGGGCATGGTAGTGCATACCTTTAATCCCAGCACTTGGGAGGCAGAGGTAGGAGGATCACTACGAGTCTGAGGTCACCCTGAGACTTCATAGTGGATTCTAGGTCAGCCTGAGCTAGAGTGAGACCCTACCTCGGGGAAAGAAAAAAAAGACAGCAGAGGTCTGGCTCAGCACCTGCCACACAAGCATGAGTACCTGTTGTGGACAGCTCCACGGTGCTGGGATGAACATGCAAACCAGGCACAGTTTAGGGGAGGAAGAGATTTATTTCAAGTTCACAGGTGCCCAGTGGCAGATGAAGCTGTCTCCATGCATTCAAGCAGAAAGAAACAACCTAACGGCCAGTAAAAACCAAAGGCACCAAGTACAAATGGGCAGCAAGCAACATGGACCCGGCCAGAGCTCAGACTGCTTGCTCCGCATACCTTTGAGCTGGAAATCATCCAAACACATCTTAGAGCTGAACCCCAGGATCCACCCCCAGTGACCCCTCCTCTAGCCAGGAGGCTGGGTATCCAAGTTACAAGCTTTCATAAAACACCAGAGGGCTGGAGAGATGGCTCAGCAGTTAAGACACTTGCCTGCAAAGCCTAACAACTTGGGTTCAATTCCCCAGTACCCATGTAAGCCACATGCACAGAGTGGCATAAGCATCTGGAATTTGTTTGCAGTGGTAAAAGGATATGGTGTGCCCATTCTCTCTCTCTCTCTCTCGCTCTCTCTGCAAATAAATAAATTAAATATTATCAAAAATATAAAAGACGGGCTGGAGAGATGGCTTAAAGTTAAGGCGCATGCCCACAAAGCCCAAGGACCCAGGTTCCATTCTCCAGGACCCATGTAAGCCAGATGCACATGGTAGCACATGCATTTGGAGTTCATTGGCTAGAGGCCCTGGCGTGCCCATTCTCTCTCTCTCTCTCTCTCTCTCTCTCTCTTTCTCTCTCTTCCCCCCCCCCCATCTCTAATAAATAAAAATAAAATCTTTTTCCTGCAAAGATTTCTCAGTGGTTAAATGCACTTGCTTACAAAACCTACTGGTCTGAGTTCAATTCCCCAGTACCCACATATTGCCAGATGTAAAAGTGTCACATGTGTCTAGCCTTTGTTTGCAACAGCAAGAGGCCCTGGCACCCCACACACATGTGCAAATAAATAAATAAATAAAAATTTTAAAAGCAGTAACAGGAAGAGATCTTATCAAATCCCAAATTGTCCTAAAGTTGAGTGGTCTATTTCTAGCAGGGCATGGTGACTCACACCTGTAGTCCCAGAACTCAGAAGCCTGAGGTGGGAGGATTGCTCCAAGTTCAGGGCCAGTTGGGGCTACAGAATGAGTTTCAGGCCAGTCTCAGCTACAGAATCAGATCCTGTTTACAAAACAAAAATTAAAATTTGATGCCACCATTGCATCAGTTGGCACATTTTGCCTGGCTGGCCAGCTGTGTAGCTTGCAGGGCCATTGCTGGTTAAGACCATTGATGACTTTCCTCCCCCAAAAGCCTGCGTAGGTCTTTCCAGCATCCTGACAGCTAGTCAACAGGGAGGAGGCTTCCAGCTCAGCTCCAGCTTGATTTCTCAGTGTCCTATAGAACAAACATGGGGTGTCTTCAGCCACAGGATATTGCCATCTGGTTCCAGTAGGCATGTAAGAGCCCTGCCAATAGCCTGAATTGTTTGGGTGAACTCAGAGGCCTCCCTAACCAGCAACTCACTGGAAGGTATCCCACCTTGGCACTGAAATTTTCTTGTAACAATCTATGTCTTCTAAGTACAGAATTATCCACCCCACAGGGTACTTCTGCCAAACTCTCTCTTTTTGGTTTTTTTTTTTTTTTTTTAGTCCCCTTCTCACTTTTTTAAAATATATTTTATTTATTTACTTGCAAGCAGAGAGAGACAAAGAAGAGAGACAGAGAGAGAATGGGCGCACCAAGACCTCTAACCACTGCTAATGGACTCCAGGTGCAAGTTTCACTTTGTGCATCTGACTTGATGTGGGTACTGGAGAATTGAGCCAGGTCATCAGGCTTTGCATGCAAGTGCCTTTAACTGCTGAACCATCTCTCCAGCCTCCCACTTCCATCGTTTCATTTTGGTAATTTTTTATGAGAGAGAGAATTGGCACGTCAGGGTCTCCAGCTACTGCAATCAAACTCCAGACATGTGCACCACCTTGTGCTCATGTGCAACCTGGTGTGCTTGCATCGCCTTGTGCATCTGGCTTACGTGGGACCTGGAGAGTAGAACATGAGTCCTTAGGCTTTGCAGGCAAGCTCCTTAACCACTAAGCCATCTCTCCAGCCCTCCCACTTTCATATATATGGGTTTTTGTGACCCATTGAGTTTTTTGGTTTTGTTTTTGATTTTTGATTTTTCAAGGTAGAGTCCCACTCTAGCTCAGGCTGACCTGGAACTCCCACTGTAGTTCCAGGCTGGCCTTGAACTCATGGTGATCCTCCTACCCCAGCCTCCCAAGTGCTAGAATTATAGGCATGTGCCACTACACCAAGCCAAAAGAAATATATCTCAAAACAGAAATATTTTGAACTTAATGAAAATGATAACACAACTTGTAAAATAGTGGTTGTGAAGGGTTGAGAACAAGAGGAACAGGGAAGCTTCTCTGTGGAGGGTAGAGAGTTTTAGTCATGCAAGATGAAACATTTTAGAGACCTACTATACAACCATGGCGATGGAATACCGTACTGTATACTTAAGAACTTAAGGGGCTGGGGAGATGGCTCAGCAATTAAAGCTGCTTGCTTGTAAACCCTGATAACCTGAGTTCAATTCCCCAATACCCATGTAAAGCCAGAGGCACAGTGATGCATGTGTCTGCAGTTCCTTTGCAATGGCAGGAGGCCCTGGTGTGCCCATACTCACTTTCTGTCTCTCTCACTCTTTAAAAAAATATTGTTGATAGGGTAGGTTTTAACTGTGCATATTTTTTGTTTATTTTTATTTATTTATTTGAGAGTGACAGACAGAGAAAGAGGCAGACAGAGAAAGAATGGGCATGCCAGGGCCTCCAGCCACTGCAAACGAACTCCAGACGCATACACCCCCTTGTGCATCTGGCTTATGTGGGTCCTGGAGAATCAAGCCTCAGGGTCCTTAGGCTTCACAGGCAAATGCTTAACTGCTAAGCCATCTCTCCAGCCCAACTGTGTATATTTTATTACATTAAAAAGTCATGCCAGGCATGGTGAAACACACCTTTAATCCCAGCACTTGGTAAGCAGAGGTAGGAGAATTGCTGAGTTTGAGGCCACTCTGAAAATAAGTAATGAATTCCAGGTCAGCCTGGGCTAGAGACAGACCCTACCTCAAAATTAAAAACAAGAACATGGGACTAGATGATGGTTTAGAGGTAAAGTCATAGCACAGGGTTACACTATAAGGGGTGAGGAGAGAAGGGTATCAAATAAAATTGATAAACTTTGGTCTTGAAAAAAATGGATAAAAATTGAGCCCAGGGCTGAGGAGATGACTTGCTATGCAAGCATGAGCATGATAACCTGAGTTCAGAACCATATAAAAAGCCAGACACAGTAGCAAATGTCTGCAATGCCAGGACTCCTATTGGGGGGCATGGGAGGTGGAGACAGGAGAATCCCCAGCAGCCCACAGGCCAGTTAGCTTGATGCACATAGCAGTGAACAGCAAAAGACCCTGCTTCTAACAAGGCAGAAGGGGAGGACCACTGCCTGAGGTACACACACACACACACACACACACACACACATTTTTTAAATGGACCCAAAACAAGCATAGAGAAATAAATAATCTTTATAAAAGCATGAAGCTGATAACAGAAATATAACAGAGGCAGCCAATTAAAAGCTGCTCTGTTTAAAGATAATAATGTGAGTCCAGGGGTTACTGCTTAGTATAAACAGGCTTGCCTAGAGGAACAAGACCAGTAGAACTTACATATAGTATAAAAGGGGATGTATTAGATTGGCTTACATGACACAGGCTAGGTAGCCCAACAATGGCTGTCTGCATGCTGGAGAGGCTGAGAACCCTGTCGTTGCTCCATCCATGAAACTGGATGCCTCAACATTACCAATGTGGCTCTGAAAGCCTGAAAGACTCATGGAGAGTTGTTGGTATTGAGTTCACACTAGAAGGCCAAGGACCTAGAGTCTGATGTCAGCGGAGGATGGTTGCAGCCATGAGAAGCGAAGGCAGGCAGTGCACACTTTTTCCCTCAGACCTCTTTACATCTGGGTCGTCCACTCAAAGATGCCCACTTGAGGGGTCATCAGTTCAACCTCTCTGGAAGTCCCTCAATGGATATACCCAGGTGCAATCTTCTAAGTGATTTTAAATGCCATCAAGTCAATGATCAAGACCAACCATTACACTAGACAGATTCACAACCTTTATTAACAAATAAGAAAGATTTCAAATAAATGAACCAAACATTCATATTAAAGAATTAGAAAAAATGCAATAACATAAGAATAAAGAGGCTGCAAAGATGGCTCAGCAGTTAAAGGTGCTTTCTTTCAAAGCCTATGGCCTGGACTCAATATTCCCACCCACCCCATGTAAGCCAGATGCAAAAAGTGGTGTGAGTGTGTGTACACTGTTCATTTGCAGCCACAAGAGGCTCTAATGTGCCTATGCACACACGCATGCGCACACACATACCCAACAAACAAATAATTTGGGGGGGGGGCATTGAGATAGGGTCTCGCTCTAGCCCAGGCTGACATGGAATTCACTATGTAGTCTCAGGGTGGCCTTGAACTCATGTTGATCCTCCTGCTTCTGCCTCCTGAGGGATTAAAAGCATGCACCACCACGTCTGGCAATAAACATTTTATTTATTTTTGAGAGAGAGAGAGAAAGGGGAAGAGAGCAAGACAGAATGGGCGCACTAGGACCTTCAGCTGCTGCAAACGAACTCCAGACACGTGCGCCCCTGGTGGTGCATATGCCACATTGCATGCTTTGCATCACTGTGCATCTGGCTATGTGGGACCTGGAGATTCAAACATGAGTTCCTAGGCTTCACAGCCCAATAAATATTTTTTAAATGGGAGGAAATAATAAGTACAAAAGTAGAAACAGGGCTAGAGGTATGACTTAGCAGTTAAGGCACTTGCCTACGAAGCCTAAGGACCCAGGATCAATTTCCTAGTACACATGTAAGCAAGATGCACAAAGTGGCACATATGTCTGGAGTTCATTTGTAGTGGCTGGAAGCCCTGGTATACCTATTCTCTTGCACTCTTTCTCTCTCTCTCCCTCTTTCCCTCCCTCTCTTTCAAATAAATAATTAATGGTTTTTTAAAAGTAGAAACAGGGGCTGGAGAGATTGCTCAGTGGTTAAAGTCACTTGCTTGCAAATCCTGCTGGCCAAGCTTCAATTCTCCAGCTACCCACATGAAGCTGACCAGCCTTTTGTTTGCACTGGCAAGGGGCCATGGCATGCCCATAGACATACCACATGCACATGCATACACACACAAATAAGTAGAAACATTTTGGAGGGTTATGAAGTAGGGTCTCACTCTAGCCCAGGCTGACCTGGAATTCACTATGGAGTCTCAAGCTGGCCTCGAATTCAGTGATCCTCCTACCTCTGCCTCCCGAGTGCTGGAATTAAAGGCACGTGCCAACACACCCAGCTCAAAACATTTAGATCATAGCTTCACCACTTATCTATGTGCCCATAGACAAGTCACTAATTTTGTGATTCATATATCTGTAAAATGATATACTAATAGCCCCTTACTTATAAAGTTGTTATAAAAGCTAAATGGGTAAATATAACTTAGGACTCTGCTTGTCACAGTAACATTTATAGACTAATAATACTTGCATTATAACAGTTATTAGCAGACAGAACATATTCATAAGGAAATGAGTCAGAGTGAATTATACAAAGACAGATCACTACAGTTGTGTGCACCCAGAATCATAACTGTGATAACCTGACCATCCTGATGGACAGCCTTTAGTCTTTAGATGAGATAAACCTGGGAAATTTTATCACTTACAAGTGCAGTTGTGCGCTGGAGAGATTGCTTAGTGGTTAAGGTGCTTGCCTGCAAAGCCTAAGGACCCAGGTTCAATTCCCCACTACCCACGTAAGCCAGATGTACAAGGCAGCACATGCTTCTGGAGTTCATTTGCAGTAGCTGACAGCCTTGGTGTGCCCATTTTCTCTCTCTCTCTCTCTCTCTCTCTCTCTCTCTGCCTCTGTCTCTCTTTCTCAAATGAATAAAATGAATCAATTTTAAAAATAAATAAACATATTTTAAAAACATGTACAGTTGAGCAAAAGGTTTCTCTTCAAGTGTTGAGGGAGTTTCAATGTTTTCTTTCCCTTTCCCTTTCTTTCCTTCTTTTCTCTCCTTTTTTTTTTTTTTTTTTTTTTGTCGTTTTTTTGTTTTGTTTTTGTTTTTTTGTATGACCCTGGGATTGAATCCAGGCCATTGGCTATGCTAAGTGCTACATGAGCTCTTCTGGGGAGAAGCCAATGAATGCTGGCTCCCCTGGCAAGGCACCCCCAACAAACCAAAGGCCGATTGCCCTAAATTTTACCTTGGCAAACCAATGAGTTTATTTGGCTTTCTGACAGAGCAAGGGCAAGGGATTACGGTAGTGTGAAACCCCAAACCAGCCACATTGAAAGGTCTCATCCCACCATGGATATCAATCTCCCCATGGCTGCATAGGTGCGGCCCCACGGCCCTTGATCTCTCATGATAACATGCTGTCTAAATACGGTGTAGTTTCTCTCCCTCTAAGGCTACAAAACCTTGTGCATCATTGAATACAGCTGGCATAGGGATTACCTGAGGTTTCAGGGAGGGACTATCTTTCCCCACCTTCCCCTTCTATGTGGGAACGTCTACAGGTCCAATCTAGAGTTTCTTGTATGTGGTCATAGCTGCTTCTAATAAAGATGGCAGGGCTGGGCAGTAGAGATGGCTAAGCAGTTAAGGCACTTGCCTGGCTAAGCCAGGCTCGATTCCCCAGTACCCATGTAAAACCAGATGCACAAGGTGATGCATGCATCTGGAGTTCGTTTGCAGTGGCTATAGGCTCTTGTGTGCCCATTCTCTCTCTCTCTCTCTCTTTCAAACAAATACATAAGTAAATAACTTTTTAAAAGATGGTAGGGCTGGAGAGATGGTTCAGTGGTTAAAGGCACTTGCTTACAAAGCCTGACAGCCCAGAATCAGTTCCCTAGTACCCACATAAAGCCAGATACACAAAGTGATGCATGCATTTGGTGTTCGTTTACAGCATAGGGATACTCACCTATGGAGGCCAGAGGGGAACATTGAGTGTCCCACACCATCACTGCTCTGCCCAATCTTGTTTTGAACCTGAGTCTCTTTACTGTCTCTGGAGCTTGTGTGGCTCCAACAATTCTCAGATTTCTGCTCCCCTGTGAGACTGGGGTTACAGGCACACGTGGCCATGCCCAACTGTTTGCAGGGCATCTTGTAGTCCCCAAGCTTGCACAGGAAGCACGCTTAACCACTGAGCCGTTTCTCTAGTCCAGTCCTCAACACGTTCACATTGACACGCAACGCTCACACAGGCAGTCAACACTGTGATAATGCACCAAAAAATGTCTGCAGTGAATTAGAACTTTCTTTTTCATTTTATTTTTCAAGGCAGGGTCTCACTGTGGCCTAGCCTGACCCAGAATTCACTATATAGTCTCAGGGTGGCCTCAAACTCACAGCAATCCTCGTATCTCTGTCTCCCGAGTGCTGGGATTAAAGGTGTGTGCCACCACACCCAGTTTAGAACTTTATTTTTTTGGTTTTTTTGTTTTGTTTTGTTTTGTTTTGTTTGAGGTAGGGTCTCACTCTAGCTCAGTGCTGGGATTAAAGGCATGCGCCACCATGCCCGGCTTTAGGAATTTATTATTTTTTAATTTTTTTAAATTTATTTATTTGAGAGAAAAGAGAGAGAGAATATGGCACACCAGAGTTTTCTGCCACTACAACCAAACTCTAGATGCATGTGCCACTTTGTGTATCTGGCTTTACATGGGTACCAAGGATTCAAACTGGAGCCATCAGGCTTTGCAAGAAAATTACTTTTGGGGGGAGGGTCAAGGGTTTGAGGTAGGGTCTCACTCTAGTCCAGGCTGACCTGGAATTCACTATGTAGTCTCAGGGTGGCCTTGAAATCACAATCCTCCTACCTCTGCCTCCCGAGTGCTGGGATTAAAGGTGTGTGCCACCACGGCCGGCAAAAATGAGTTTAACCACTTAGCCATCTCTCTAGTCCAGCCCCCAACATTTTCACATCCACACACATGCTTACACATGAAGTCAACAGTGTGATACTTGCACACACACAAAAAGTCTGCAGTGAATTAGAACTTTCTAAAATTTTATACTACTTATGCCTTCAGTATTGGAATGGTGTGAAGATAAAAGGTGGGGCATGGTGAACTGGGCTTTTGGGTTTTTTTTATTTGTTTGTTTGTTTTTGTTTTCCAGGCAGTGAGTCACTCTAGCCCAGGCTGACCAAGAACCCACTCTGTAACTCAAGGTGGCTTCGATCTCACAGCGATCCTCCTACCTCAGCCTCAAGTGCTGGCTTGACGGGCATGACCCACGCCTGCCTTGGATGCTGCTGGCAAGTTCTAACAGGGGCAAATGCAACTGGAAGAGCTGAGGGGCTGGGATGATGGCTCCGTGGACGGAGCACTTGCTGTGCAACTCTGAATCCCTGAGTTTGGATCCCTAGACCCCACGTAATAGTAATATATTGTGGCTTGTGCACAACTATGTCTGTGCACCTGCACACACACACACACACACACACACACACACACACATGCACGCATGAACGCACACACCAAATACATGGATTGTTTTATTTATTTATTTATTTGTTTGTTTGTTTGAGAAAGAAAGAAACATGCAATGAGAGAGAAAGAAAGATTGAGAGAGTGTGTATGGGCACCCCAGAGCCCCCTGCCACTGCACATGAACTCCAGACATATGCCTCACTTTGTGCATCCGGCTTTATTTGGGTACTGGGGAATCGAACCCAAGCCATGAGGCTTTGCAAACAAGCACCTTTAACCACTGAGCCATTTCTCCAGCTGAAACTAATTTTTTAAAAAAGAGCTCGGGAATCAGCCTGCAGTTCTGAAGTCCAAGTGCACAAAAAACTGCCCCAACTTGCAAAAAGAGATCAATTTTCCTCCTGTGTGTAGGTGATCTCCCGGAGCCCCTAGCTAATGGGGACATTCATTACATCTGGAAACATCCCCGCCAACACCCACAACACTGTCTTACTAGATTTCTCCTCGTCCCTTCCATCTAACGCAGGGCACCTGTCCTGCTTACAACCCCCAGAGCACAGAGCCCTGCTGTGGAATATGATGCTCTGACCTCCTCATCAGCCTTGTTCACCCCAATAGGAATATTATGCTTTTCCTGGTTTTTTTTTTTTTTTGTTTTGTTTTTTGTTTTTGTTTTTTTAGCTTCCAGGGTTTAACAATTCAGGAATTTAATCTTAAGAGGTGGTGGTTTGGAGGCTCTTAAACTCTAAGAGTTTTTTATCTTAAACTGACGTGGTATTCATTATGTAGTCTCAGGGTGGCCTCAAATTCAACAATCCTACCTCTGCCTCCTGAGTGCTGAGACTAAAGTTATGCGCCAACATGCCCAGCAAGAGGTTTTATCTTTCTAAATGTCAGCATTCAGGACAGCAGCTGTGACTGTGACTTTCAAGATTATCACTGGGCTGGGCGTGGTGGCTCACGCCTTTAATCTCAGCACTCAGGAGACAGAGGTAGGAGGATCACCATGAGTTCAAGGCCACCCTGAGACTACACAGTGAATTTCAGGTCAGCCTGGGCTGGACTGAGACCCTACCTCGAAAAAACAACAACAAAAAGAAAGCATTATAACAAGGAGACACTCAACCAATACAAAATTAATAACCAGCAGGTAAACATCAAAATACACAATTCAGGGCTGGAGAGATGACTTAGCAGTTAAGGGACTTGCCTCTGAAGCCTACGAACTCATATTCTACTCTACAGATCCCACATCAACCAGTGACCTAAGTGTGCAAGGTTGCACATGCACACAAGGGGCGCACTTGTCTGGCGTTTGTTTGCAGTGGCTGGAGGCCCTGGCACACCAATTCTTTCTCTCACTTTCTCTCCCCCACCCCATGCACATTAAAAAAGAAAAGGGCAGTCTCTTGATCTTGTCTCAAAAAAATTTTTTTAATAAAAAATATAAAAATATCTGCAGTTCAAGTATGATATCCATAAGGAATTCATAATATGATTATCTTTATAGACAGTTAAAAACACATGATACAATTAATTTATAATTTCTTAATTATTTTTACTCATTTATTTATTTGACAGAGAAAGAGGGAGAAAGAGAGAGAGAGAGAAAATGGGCACACCAGGGCTTCCAGCCACTGCAAAAGAACTCCAGACACATGCTTGTGCATCTGGCTCACGTGGGTCCTGGGAAATCGAAACTGGGTCCTTTGGCTTTGCAGGCAAAGGCCTTAATCATTATGCCATCCCTCCAGCCCTCCCTTTATAATTTTTTTAAAACATCTTCAACCATGCATGTGGTTCCATAGTCACAGCTACTTGTGAAGCTGAGGCAGGAGAATTCCTTAAGCTCAGAAGTTTAGGGCTGTATTACACCATGCCAAGCTGGTATTTTCACCAAGAAGCAGGTGTGGGGTTACACATTGTGAATAGCCACAGTTTTCCAGCCTGGGAAACATAATAGGGCCCAGACTTTTAAAAATAATAAGTAAGATGGTAAGTCCCTATTGTTGAAAACTCCACATGCCTGGGCTGCAGGTCGCTGAGAAATAAAGCTGGAAGCCTCCTCCCTGTTGACTGGCTGTCAGAAAGCTGGAAATAGCCTCTGCTGCAATGCAGCCTTTTGGGAAAGAGAAGTCATCAATGGTGTTAAACAGCAGCGGACCCTGAAAGCTTTAAGATTGGCCAGCCAGGCCAAATGAGTCAACTGGTGCAATAGTGGCACATCCGTTCTCTCATGTATACTCTCTGATTAAACTGGAGACCTGCTCCACAGGAGGAATTACATGCCTGGTACTGAAATCCTACCCAAAAAACTATGGCTAGGGAGGTCATGCTGCTGTTATCTCAATAAATGCATATATAATGCCCACCAAACTACCCTCTAAGCACTTTTTAGGTTTATACCGATATATTAACGCTACTGTCACTTTTGATTAGAGAAGCTTCTCTTTTCAAATGGCCATGACTACTGGGGTGACCCAGAAGTCAACATAATGCTGAGAAGAAGTGACAGAGAAGTGCTCAGCACTGAGACTTCTCCATCATATCTACCAAAGCTCAGGGTCCATTGTGGAAAAAGTAGTGGAAAGAATGTAAGAGCCAAAGGAAGGATAGGACTGCTTACCATGCATCTTCCAGATACAAAATGGCCTTGATATTCATGACCTCACAGTGCCAGACACTACCTACAAAAGACCTTCATAGGAGGAAAAGATGATGACATCAACATAGAAGAGAGACTAATTGGAATGAAGAAGGGATATTCAGTGGAGGGTGGATTTGAGAGGGGAAGAAAGGGGGTAGAGGATAGGAATTATGGTTTACTGTCTACACTTTTGGAAGCTGTCAATAAAAAGTTTTTTTAAAAAATAAGCAATATTTTAAGACTCTCAGTAAAGTAGGAATGGAAGAAAATAGTCTTATCATGATAAAAATATATGTACCTAACACTTTTGTTTCCAGAAATCACAGCGAACATCATCCCTCATTGTAAGTTTTTATGCAGCAGTTGCACTACCCCATGGATCATTCCAGTAATGTTAAACAGTAAGACATGAAAATAAAGGTCAATGGTAAAGCAGGTTTTTTGTTTTAAAAAAAAAAATGTTACTTGGGGGCTGGACAGATGGCTTAGCAGTTAACACACTTGTCTGTGAAGCCTAAAGACCCATGTACAGCTCTCCAGATCACACGTAAGCCAGATGCACAAAGGTGAGGCAAGCACAAGGTCACACATGCCCACTAGGTAGCGCAAGGGTCCGGTGTTCGATTTCAGTGGCTGAGGTCCTGGCACACCAATTCTCTCTCTCTCTCTCTCTCTCTCTCTCTCTCTCTCTCTCTCTCTCTCTCTCTCTTCTCTCCCTCTCTCTCTAAAATAAAATTTTAAGAAAACATTACTCAATGGCTAAGGATGAAGTTCAGTTGGTAGCATGCTTGCCTAGCATGCACAAAGCCCTGGATTCCTTCCCCGGGATCTCATAAAACAAGGTGTGGTGGTGCACACCTGTCCTCCCAGCACTAGGAGGTAAGAGTTAGGAGGAGCAGAAGTCCAAGGTCACCCTTGCCTGTGCAGTGAATTCCAGGCCAGCAAAAAGTATTGTGGTGGCTTGAATCCAAGGTTCCCCCATAAATTTGTGTGTCTTGAATGTCTGGTCTTCAGTTGATGGCAATTTGAGAGGCGGAGCCTTGGAGGAGGAGGAGGAGGAGAGTTGTTGAGGGCGGGCTTGGGGGTGTTAGAGCCAGTTCCCCCTTAGCAAAGATTGGTTCAATCTCCTGCTGCTGTTTTTCACCTGCTGTGGCAGATGTGATGTCCAGCCTCTGCTCATGCCATGCTCTCCCCTGCCATCATGACGCTTCCCCTGGAGACTGTAAGCCAAAATAAAAACTTTCCTCCCATCAGCTGCTTTTGGTTGGGTGCTTTGTCCCAGTAATGAGAAGGAAACTGCAACCGAGATGTTATTTAGTCTCTCTACCTCTTAGAGAGCCACAGGGCATATTAACATCGAATTTTTTATTACTACTGAGGCAAAGAAACAAGTTGGTCCTTGTTTTAACTTAGCACACCCTGAAGTTATTTAGACCACAAACACTTTCTTCCCCATAAAACAATTAGTATCTATCTGTGGACCAATGTTCCCAGATCCCAGTTCTGGACATACTATGTTAAAATCCTTTCACTCCAGGTAACAGCATTTCAAAAGCACCTGCTACCATTTCTGTTACTTGCCTTCATTGTGGGCAATCAGACAACAAAAAGAAAAGCAGGGCATATGCCTGTATTGGCAAAGCAGAGACAAAACTATCATTATTTGCAGATAATGTGCTTGTTCAACCTGAAAAAAAAAAATAAAAATAAACTGGAAAATTACAAGGACTAATCAGAGCATTGACTAAAGAGGCTTGTGTGAGGTGATAAATATATGAGGATCAATGCCTGTCCTGTACACCAGTAATAATGACTTAGAAAGCATCAGGGGACCAAAAAAATGTGCTTAGCAAAACATGTGCAAAGATATATGTGGAAATTGGATGAAGGACATTAAAAAAAAAAAAAAAAAGACTTGAGTCAATGAAGAAATGGATCTGGTCCTAGAACAGTATTGTAAAAGTGTCAATTCTCCCTCAAGCAATCTATAAATTTGATGTGTAATTTCAATGAAAATCTTTATGGGAATTTTTTTTTTTTTTTACCTTGAGAAATTGATTCTGTAACCCATGAGCAATTACACAGATGGGTCAACAAATTTGGAGGGTGTTGTAGCCTGCTCCACACTGCTGGAATGAACATCTAAACCGGCAACAGTTTAGGGGAGGAAGGGATTTATTTTAAGCTCACAGATGGAGGCTGGAGGGGGAGTTTCCTGACTGGAATCGCCTCAGGCATCTTTTCCATTGTTTCAATGTAGTGTAGTTAATGGTGGTAATCTGTTTAACGACAGCAACTTCAGTAACCTAAAATCTGTCTGTGTGCCAGGAATTTTTTTAATATTTTATTTTTATTTATTTATTAGAGACAGAGAGAAAAGAGAGAGAATGGGCACACCAGGGCCTCTAGCCACAGCAAACAAATTCCAGATGCATGTGCCATCATGTGCATGTAGTTTACATGGGAACTGGAGAATCAAACCTGGATCCTTAGGCTTCGCAGGCAAGCACCTTAACCGCTAAGCCATCCCTCCAGCCCTGTGTCCTAGTAATTTTAAACTTGCTTGAAATTTTCCAACTGTAAATCTTTTTTTGTATTTTTGTTTGTTTGTCTTTGTTTTTGAGATAGTGTCTTGCTCTAGCCCAGGAATTCACTATGTAGTCTCAAGCTAGCCTCAAACTTACAGTGCTTCCCTACCTCTGCCTCCCAAGTTCTAGGATTAAAGGCATGTGCCACCATCCTCTGAAAGCTCTGAATGTTATATCTTTCTGTTCTATATCTTCTGCCAAGCATATTAATCCATTGCTTTCAAATTTAATCTGGGTCAAACTCTCTAGGCATGGGCAGTAGAACACAGCCAGCCTTTATGCCAGTATCCTAGCTCCAACAAAGTTCCCTATGGTCTCTCCTTTCCCTTAGAAAGTTCATAAACAAGCCAAACATGGTGGCACATGCCTTTAATCCCAGCAGTTGGGAGACTGAGGTAGGAAGATTACTGTGAATTCAAGGCCAGCCTGAGACTACATAGTAAATTCCAGGTCAGCCTGGGCTAGAGTGAGACCCTACCTCAGAAAAAGGGGGGGGGAAGGATGGGGAGAGAGAAAGTTCATAAGCAAAGCCTCCAAATACAATTCTCTAATGAGCATTTTCAAATTCTTACCAAAATAGTCCATAAATTGTGTCTTACCACACTGTGAGGCTTCTGAAGTCACAAGTTCCATGTCCATACATATTCCTCCTCCAGTATACAAGCTGCAAAAGAGCAAAATCCACATGGTCAGATTCATCTCAGCAATACAACCCCACTCCTGGTACCAAATTTCTGTTGTCCTCAGCTCTACATTGCTGGGATGGACACACAAAACCAGGCACAGTTGAGGGGAGGAAGAGATTTATTTTAAGTTCACAGATCCAGGGGGAGGTTCCATCAGTGGAGGAAGAAGCTGCTTCAATGCATCCAAGCCAAGAGAAACAACAAAAAGCCAAAGCAACAGCAGGGAACTACAGCAGGCAGGAGCCCAGGTAGTGCTCACACCTCTCTGTGCACCTTTGGGCTGGAAATCAGATCTGCCCCCAAACACACCTTAGGACTAGACCCCAGGATCCACCCCCAGTGACACCTTCTCCAGCCAGGACACATTCAAACTACCATAGAGAATAACCATTGAGCAGCTTTCCTTGCAAAGTTAGTTTAAATGTTGTACTACTAAGATCCTAATGGACAACTTCACAGATAGCGGTATTTTTTGAAGGTACTTAAAAAAAAAAAACAAACATGTAGCTGTGATGACTTTCTCAAGGCTTTGGGAGTTGCAAAGGGCAGAAACTCATTTAAATTACTGTAATCAAGAAAAGGGAGTCATTGAAAGAATGGCAGATGCTCTTATGGAGTCCAGATAAGAGTTGGACGACTAGACCTCGTGGGGGTCAGTAAAAGAAATGCATCTTTCTGTTGACACTTAGTTGCAGGCCTTGTATAGCAGACAGTTTCAGGATGACTGAGATGAACTTCCAGACCAGGCACAGTTATGGAGGAAGGGATATTTATTAAAGCTTAAAGATCCAGGGGAAGTACCATAATGGTAGAAGAAGTTGGCCCTCTCTTAAAGGACCAAGCACAGAGAGAGAGAGAGAGAGGCCAAAAGCCAAAAGCAAAACCACACAGCATACATCAGGAACTCCAGAAGGAACTCAGGCACTTTGCATATCTTTAGACTGGAATATCAAATCTACCACCACACCTTAGGGCCAGATCGCCCAGTGACACCTCCTCCAGCCAGGTGGCTAGAAATCCAAGAAGTTTTAATAAACTCCTGAATCTATGGTTGGGAGCATTTATTCAAACGATCACACCTTGCATCCCCATCAGCAAGACCCCTGAGTCTCCGTTGTGCAGCCCTGCACACACACCCTCCATCAGCATGGCACCATATCCCATCAGCCAACCCCACGTCTCCATCAGTGCAAGCCCTCCCCACTACCCATCCCCCCACACCAGCCCCACACTTCCATCATGGGGGTATCTGCATCTCCACCAGTGTGGCCCCTGCAACTCCAACAGTGCAGCCCTTGTTCCCCCATCCACACAGCCCCTACATTTCCATCAATGGGGTCCTGGTATGTCCACCTGTACAGCCCTACATCACCCAGCTATGCAACTACATCAATGTAAATCCTCCTTCCATTAACCATCGAGAATCACCATCAGTGTGACGGCTGCATCTCCATCAGTGTGACCCTGCATCTCCATCAGTGTGAACCCTGCACCTCCATCAGTATGATGCCTGCATCCCCATCAGTGTGACCCCTGCATCTGCATCAGTGTGACCCCTTCATCCCCATCAGTGTGACCCCTGCATCCCATCAGTGTGACCCCTGCATCCCCATCAGTGTGACCCCTGCATCCCCATCAGTGTGACCCCTTCATCCCCATCAGTGTGACCCCTGCATCCCCATCAGTGTGACCCCTGCATCTCCATCAGTGTGACCCCTGCATCCCCATCAGTGTGACCCCTACATCCCCATCAGTGTGACCCCTGCATCCCCATCAGTGTGACCTCTACATCCCCATCAGTGTGACCCCTACATCTCCATCAGTGACCCCTACATCTCCATCAGTGTGACCCCTGCATCCCCATCAGTGTGACCCCTGCATCCCCATCAGTGTGACCCCTGCATCTCCATCAGTGTGACCTCTACATCCCCATCAGTGTGACCCCTGCATCCCCATCAGTGTGACCCCTGCATCTCCATCAGTGTGACCCCTGCATCCCCATCAGTGTGACCTCTACATCCCCATCAGTGTGACCCCTGCATCTCCATCAGTGTGATGCCTTCATCCTCATCAGTGTGGCCCCTGTATCCCCATCAGTGTGACACCTGCACCTCTATCAGTGTGACCCCTGCATCTATCTCCTCTCCCTCTATCTGCTCTCCCTTCAACTCTCAACATGCTGATTGGCTCTCTAGAGCCCATAGGCATCCCTAAACCCACCAGATATGACCTGGGGCCTAGGGACTTGGCGGAGAGGTGAATGGTATCAGATAATCATGTGGATGCTTTAGTACTCCAGAGGTGCGTCTGGATATGACTTGACATTTCCAGAATGTCACCCATCACCCCCGCCTTGGCAACACTGAACATAGGCTCTCCCATCACTGACTGGGTCAATCCCCAGTATCACATAAAGATTATGAAAATCTGGGCTGGGGTGATGATTCATTGGTTAAATCACTTGTGAAGCAACTACAAAGACCTGAGTCCAGATCCCCAAAATGAATGCAAAGCCAGACAAGACAGTACACGTGTGTAATCCAAGCATGCTCATGACAAGATGGCAGGTAAACAATCAGAGACCCTACCTCAAGCAAGATGGGAGGTGAAGACAGACACCCAGGTTGTCCTCTGACCTCCACATGTGGCACACATGCATCTCCACACAGGCATACACACATTCTCTCTCTCCCTCTCTCTCTCTCTCTCTCTCTCTCTCTCTCTCTCTCTCACACACACACACACACACACACACACACACCCTCTCTCTCCTTGCAAACAAATAAATAAAAATATTTAGTGGGGGCTGGAGAGATGGCCTAGCGGTTAAGCACTTGCCTGTAAAGCTGAACTACCCCAGTTTGAGGCTCATTTCCCCAGGACCCACGTTAGCCAGATGCACAAGGTGTTGCATGTGTCTGGAGTTTGTTTGCAGTGGCTGGAGGCCCTGGAGTGCCCATTCTATTTCTATCTGCCTCTTTCTCCATCTGTTGCTATCAAATAAATAAAAATAAAAATAAAAAAAATATTTAGTGGGGGAGGAGAGGGAATTATCATAGTTTATTGTCAACAATTATGGAAGGTGTCAATAAAACCAAAGCTAAAAGAAAAATATTTAAAACTGGGCATGGTGGCGCACACCTTTAACCCCAGCACTCGGGAGGCAGAAGTAGGAGGATCGCCATGAATTCGAGGCCACCCTGAGACTATATAGTGAATTCCAGGTCAGCCCAGGCTACAGTGAGACCCTACTTCAAAAAAAAATGCATATATATATATATATATATATATATATATATATATATATATATTCACTCCATTTTACATAGACTTTTGGCAGGCATTTTTACCCAGTGTCCGTATCTGTCCCACTGTGACAACAGCCTGAGCTCATCCTACAGGGACGCTATATGGCAATTTTCAGCCAGCATAACATGATGCCCTCTTGGCTTAGAGAATGCTTTGGTCAGGTCGACAGTCATGCTAATGGAGCTACTGACACTCCGTAGCAGAAGGAAGAAAGGAGGGTCATAAGATCCTCGTCTGGGATCCATCTATTGTTCCCTCCTGTCCTCCCCCTCCCCCTGCTGCAAGTGATTTGGGAAATGCTAGAGCATGTAGGTAGTGGAAGGTTCACTGGAAGTGGGGCTCCATGGTGCAGCTTTGGGGACTTTGCAGTGATGCAGCTACCTCCTGGTCATCCACACTTCCGTCAGTAACCCCTCATCTGAGCTATGTAAGTTACCCCATTGGTTCACCAAGTTGGATTTTGGCATAGCTGTGCTTTGGTCTCTCATCTGAGCCCTATCTAGGGTGAACAGCCATTTGTTTGTGTCTCCCAGAGATAAAATTCACACACTAATCACCCAGCCAACAGTCTTCACCAGAGAAGTCACCCCACATCGGGCCAGGTCGTCATCTGCTGCTAGCTTCCATGGTAGCTGCGTAGCATTCCTCATAAGATGCAAAGCATCAGGAGCCGGGCGTGGTGGCGCACACCTTTAATCCCAGCACTCAGGAGGCAGAGGTAGGAGGATCGCTGTGAGTTCGAGGCTACCCTGAGACTACATAGTGAATTCCAGGTCAGCCTGAGCTAGAGTGAGACCCTACCTTGAAAACCAAAAAAAAAAAAAAAAAAAAAAAAAAAGATTCAAAGCATCATTCGTTGTAGTCACTGTAAGGCAAGTTGGTGGAGATACTGATGGTGTACAGTACAGAGTTAGGAGCTTAGACTGACACATACAGGGGTAGGGCCACCGCTACAAGGATATTTCTGACTCCTAGAGAGTTCTTTCATGACCTTGAGTCAATCTCCATCCTCACCTCGGTCCCCAGGACCACTTCTCTGATTACGCTCATATTTTCGCCTTTCACATGCTACATGGGTGGATTCCACAGCACGCAGTCTTTAGGTCTGGCTTCTCTCCGTTAGCGGTTGCATAATAACTGCTCGTCTTCCTGCTGGGAGGATAGCTCTTCAGGGTGAGGACCTCGTACCACTCAGTAACTACTGACTCATCAAAGGCTAGCATGTGGGGGCGGGTACATGGTGTATGCAGGTGTATGTGCCGATGAGCGTGCCCCAGACTCACACTTGCAGAGGCCGGCGCTCACTGCGTGCCTTTCTGAGACCCTCACTGAACCCAGAGCTGTCATTTCTTTTTTCAGTCAGACTAGCTGAGAAGTGAATCCCAGCAATTCCCCGTCCCACTCCCCAAGGGACCAGGGTTGCAAGGTGTATGTGGCCACACCCAGCTATCTATGTGGGGACCAGGGAATGGAACTCAGGGTGACTGGGGCCCCCTCAAGCCCTCATGCTTGCACGGTTAAGTGCTGAGTCATCTCCCCAGCCCTCACTGTTAATTCTCATTATTTTTTTAAATATTTTATTTTTATTTATTTGACAAAGAAAGAGGCAGAGAGGAAGAGAGAGAGAATGGGCGCACCAGGGCCTCCAGCCACTGCAAATGAACTCCAGATGTGTGTGCCCCCTTGTGCATCTGGCTTGCGTGGATCCTGGGGAGTCGAACCTGGGTCCTTTGGCTTTGCAGGCAAATGCCTTAACCGCTAAGCCATCCCTCCAGCCCCCTAATTCTCATGATTAATCTACTAAGGAGAACGTTTTAATCTAATTGAAATTCTCCTTGATGAAAGAAATCAAACACTAAAGAATAAGATTTTGTATTAAAAGGCTGAGCTTTGGAGGGGGTATTGGGCCACAGTCACAAGTGACCATCGACTTACACAACAGATCATTCTCTCTCATGGTTACAGAGGCTGGCAGGCAGGGCAAAGGGCCTGGTGCCTAGTGTGAAGTTGGGCATCTTCTCACTGTGTCCACACATGGCAGAGAGAGAGCCAGTCTCTCTCTCTCTCTCTCTCTCTCTCTCTCTCTCTCTCTCTAATTATTTTTATTTATTTGAGACAGAGACAGAAAGAAAGTGGCAGACAGAGAGAGTGGCAGACAGAAGGGGTGTGCTTTGCCAGTGTAGAGAAATATATGTAAGTAGAAGAATAGATTAATGGGGGTGAAAAGGCCCAAAATGAGGCCTGGGGAAGAGATTGAGTAAAGGAAAGGTGGAGGGACAGCTAATCAAAATCTAAGAGGATATAAATAAAACATATGTAATCCTACTTTTTTGGACAATGAAACACTCAGGAGCTGTAGATTGTTGCTAGAAAATTCTCAGTGCCAGGGATGGGATACCTTCCAGTGAGTTGTTGGCCAAGGAGGTCCCTGATACCCCCAAAACATTATAGGCCATTGCCGAGGCCCTTGGTTTCCCACCGGGAATAAATGGTAAGACCCTATTGCTGAAGACTCCACATACTTGGGCTACAAGATCACTGAGAAATCCTGATGGAACTGAGCTGATAACCTCCTCCATGTAGACCAACTGACAGAAAGCTGGAAGAAGCCATTCTGCATGCAGTTCAATGGGAGAAAGAGATATCACCAGTGAAGATACTCAACAGTGGACACTGCAAGCCTTATAATTGGCCAGCCAGGCCAAATGAGCCAACAGGTGCAATAGTGGCACGTCTGTCATGATGGAAACCAACTTCCCTCCAATTGGACTGGAGGCCCACTCCATGGGAGGGAATACATCCCTGATACTGAAAACTTAAAACAGGGCTAGTCAGGAGCCCTAGGGGTGTAACATCTGCTGATGTCTGGATAAATGTATATACTATGCTTATCAAACTGCCCAGTAAGCACTTCTCTTAATATTTATACCCTTATATTAACGCTATTCTCACTTTGGGTAGAGAATCTTCTCTTTTCAGATGGCAGTGACCTTGGGACGACTCAGAAGGTATCATAGTGCTGGATAGAAGTGACTGGAGTACTGAGTAACATCTCTATCACACCTTCCAAGGCTCAGGGTCTAATGCGGAAGAGGTGGCAGGAAAGAATGTAAGAGCCAAAGGAAGGGTAGGACTCCTTACAACGTGCTCCCTCCAGACATAAAAAGGCCTGGATATCCATGACCTCATAGTGCCTGACACTACCTAAACAAGACCATCATAAGAGGAGGAAAAGATCATGACATCAAAATAAAAGAGAGACTGATAGAGATGGGGAGGGGATATGATGGAGAATGGAATTTCAAAGGGGAAAGTGGGGGGAGGGAGGGTATTACCATGGGATATTTTTTATAATCATGGAATGTTAATAAAAATTGAGAAAATAAAATAAAATAAGAAACTCCAGCTGCATGTGCCACTTCGTGCATCTGGCTTTACGTGAGTCCTGGGGAATCGAACCTAGGTCGTCTCAAGGTGGCCTCGAACCCATGGCAATCCTCCTACCTCTGCCTCCCGAGTGCTGGGATTAAAGGCGTGAGCCACCATGTCTGGCTTTCCCGCTGGCTTTGGACTGAGTGGTCGTCTCTTCTCTTTTATGTTGCAATGGTCCCAGCATGAAAGCCCCCCTTGCATGATCTAACCTAAGAACCTCTCCAAAGCCCCACTCAAAATGCCACCACACTGGGAGTCAGGGTTTCAACAAATGTATATCTCATTTTCCCCTAAGAATAGATTTACCCATATTGGTGAAATTGCCCCTAATGAGCTCTATGATTTAGCACATAGCAGGTGTTCAACAAATGCTTATGAGCTAATGAGGGAATATTTACCCAACACTGCCACCAGGTGGCGCCTCCCAGGAAAGCTGGTTTATCTCAACGGAAGATCCTGTTGGGTTTCAAACAGAGCTGAGAGCGGCTGCCACCTGGATGTGGAAACACTCCCTCTCTCCCTTGAAGCCCCACTAGCTGGCATCTTAGCCCGAATTCAGAAGTAAAAGGCCCAGCATCTGCATTCTTGGGACATAATCCAACTCGTGCTTCTGAGGCCGGGATGTAGCTGAGATTTACACATTGGCCTAGCATATGCAAGTCCCGGGGTTTGAGCCCCAGCACTACTAATTAATTAATACTTATACTAATTAATTGATACTTGTGCTGATTAATTAATTGTGTTTCTGAAAGCCACTGGCTCCAGGCAGGAAGATAGATTAGAGGAAAGCAGATACGAGAGAGAAAGAGAGCAGATGAGACATCGTTGTTGTGGGAGGCATGCATACTACAGATAACAGTGGTTTGGACTGGGCTAGTGGCACTGGGGACAGAGGAAAAAAGATGTTCTTGAGATTTACTTAGAAAAGGGAAATAAAGTTGGGTGACGGGTTTGTGAAAGGTCTAGTCTGGATGCCCAGAGAAAATGTGATGTTTCCCAGGAAGTGAGTTAGGATGGCTGCTTTGGAGAGCCCTGAGAGAAAGTACTTCTAAGGTTGGAGGGTTTTGATTTATTCAAGTGCAGAGTCTGGTGGGCTGTTGGACATACAGGTGGGAAGGTCAAGAGAGTTGTCTGAACTCGAAGGAAGGGGTCAGGAACTGGTGCAGGTGATACCTGGGCCGTGACGAGCTCTTCTGAGAGAGCACAAGAAGAGGAGACACCTGGGAGCGCATCCCTGAGCATGAAGCCCAGCATGGAGAAGATGCACCACAGCGAGATCAGACAATAGCAAGACTTAACACGTAGGGGCAGCCAGGTGATTTTTATTGCTGTCCGTCTGTTTTGTGTGAGCGTGTGTGTGTGTGTGTGTGTGTGTGTTGTGTATGGTGTGGTATGCCACCCCATATGCTTGCCTGAAGCAGGGAGTCTCCCATGGTGGCCAGAGCGGAACATCAGGTATCCCACTCCATAGCTCTTCTGACTCGTCTTGTTTGGAGCCAGAGTGTCTTTATTGATAGGGCTCCAAAAATTCTCAGGTCCCTGTGGGACTGGAGTTACAGGTACACATGGACATCCCTAACTGTTTACGTGAACTGCAGAGATCCACGGTCTGCAGGCCTCGGGCGCTCTCAGGCCTCCATGCCTGTGCAGGAAATGTACTTTTAACCACCGAGCCATCTCTCCAGCCCTATTATGGATTTTTTATTTGTTTGCATTTGCTTTTGCGAGTATAAACAGTTCTGCCATGAACATCTTTGTGCAGAAAGCATTTTCTGTTTATTTTCATGAGATAGATTTTTTTAATTTTATTTATTGATTTATTTGAGTGAGAGAGAAAGAGGCATATATAGAGAGAGAAGGGGCATGCCAGGGCCTCTAGCCACTGTAAACGATAGACACATGTGCCACCTTGTACAATTGGCTTTATGTGGGTACTGGAGACTCAAACCTAGATCTTTAGGCTTTACAAATAAGCACCTTAACCACTGAGCATTCTCTCCAGCCCAGATTCTTTTTTAAAGAACATATTTTTTTTTATTTGCAAGTAGAGAGAGAGAGATAAATAGGTTTGTCAGGGCCTCTTAATGCTACAAATGAACTCCAGACATGTGCCACTTTGTGCATCTGGCTTTACATGGGTACTGGAGAATTTAACCTGGACCAGCAGGCTTTTCAAGCAATCACCTTTCACCATAATCCATCTCCCTAACCCA
Organism: Dipus sagitta; assembly: GCA_036346955.1. Lineage (NCBI taxonomy): Eukaryota > Metazoa > Chordata > Mammalia > Rodentia > Dipodidae > Dipus > Dipus sagitta. The sequence continues at coordinate 140,273,561 of CM070770.1, forward strand.
AGATAGATTCCTAGAAGAATAACTACGTTTTAAAAAAATAACATTTAAGCCAGGTGTGGTGGCACACATCTTTAATCCAAGAATTTGAGAGGCACAGGTAGGAGGATCACCTAGAACTCAAGGCCACCCTGAGACAACTTAGTGAATTCCAGGTCAGCCTGAGCTAGAGTGAAACCCTACCTAAAACAAAGGAAGAAGAAGGAAAAACCAAAAACATTTATAGTCAGTATAATGGCTCACACGTATAATCGCAGCACTCAGAAGACTGAGGCAGGAGGATTGCCCATGTGTGAAACCAGCCTGGGCTATAGAGAGAGGGCCTGTCTTAAAAAGAAGAGAGTCTGGGAAGACTGCTCAGTGGGTAAGAGTGTTTGTGCAAGTGTGAGAACCTGAGTCCAGTCCCCAGCACTCACCTAAGGAAACCGACATGGCCAGTCCTGCCTGTACCTCAGAACTGAGAGGGACAGCGATAGGAAGTTTGCTGGACTCCCTGGTCAGCCAGTCTAGCTGAAAACAGAAGTGGGAAGCTCCAGTGAGAACCTCTCAGGAAAGTAAGTGGAAGAGTGAGACAGGAGGACACCTGACGTCTTCCTGTGGCCTCTACCGGGAGGCACACAGGGTGAATGCATCTGCGCATTGTGCGCACGCACGCACACGCACGCACACGAAGAAATAGAGGAGGTGGGGGAAGAAGAAGCTGGGCCTAGTGGCTCATGCTTGTAATCCCAGGCTGAGACAGGCAGATCATCGTGAATTCAAGGACAACGTGGGCTACAGAGTGAGACCCTGTCTCAAAAAAAAAGAAAGAAAGAAAGAAAGAAAAGAAGCCGGGCATGGTGGCACACACCTTTAATCCCAGCACTTGGGAAGCAGAGGTAGGAATATCACCACGAGTTCAAGGCCACCCTGAGATTACATAGTGAATTCCAGATCAGCCTGGGCTAGAGTGAAACCCTACCTTAAAAAAAAAAAAAGAAAAACAGCTGGTCATGATGGCACATAATTTTCATCCCAGCACTCAGGAGGCAGAAGTAAGAGGATTTCAGTGAATTCACTGCCAGTCTGAGACTACATAGTGAATTTTAGATCAGCCTGGGCTAGACTGAGACCCTACCTCAAAAAACAAAAATAAAAATAAAAATAAAAATAAAAAGAAGCCAGAGCGTGGTGGCGCACACCTTTAATCCCAGCACTTGGGAGGATCACCAAGAGTTCAAGGCCACCTTGAGACTACATAGTTAATTCCAGGTCAGCCTGGGCCAAAGAGCAACAATAGTCCTGACCCTGGAGAAACCTCATGGCACAGAGCAAGTATCTGAGGACCCCTACATCCCTGGTCCCATCCCCTCTACCCACTTCCATTTTCAGCTGCATCTGTGGATTTGTCCAGACGAGGGCAGACCACCTTTGTCCTGACGGCAACCCCTCAAAGCACATGCCACATGGCTTTTCCGGTGCCACTTGGAAATGCCATTACGCAGCGCCCTCGTCGTCATCCACCTCTCGTTGCTCTGGGCAGACGTTGCTCCAGTGCAGGGAGGGACTCCTCACAGAAGTGCAGGTGCGTTGAGCACCTCTGGCAGTCAGTGCAACCTCAGTCATGCACCCTTCACTGACTCTCACTCCCACACTCTGCTTCCTGAAATCACATCTCAGAGACACTCCCTGTACACAAACCCTTGTTTCAGGCTGGGCTTGTGGAAGGCTTAGAGGTTCAGCTTCACTGTGCTTCTCCCCAACCCATGAAAAAGTTTTTCAAAAAACTAGTGCTGCTGGGCTGGAGAGATGGCTTAGCGGTTAAGTGCTTGCCTGTGAAGCCTAAGGACCCCGGTTCAAGGCTCGATTCCCCAGGACCCACGTTAGCCAGATGCACAAGGGGACACAAGCATCTGGAGTTCATTTGCAGTGGCTGGAAGCCCTGGCGCGCCCATTCTCTCTCTCTCTCTATCTGCCTCTCTCTCTCTCTCTGTCACTCTCAAATAAATAAATAAATAAAAACTAGTGCTGGGGCTGGGGATATGACTTAGTGATTATGGCTCTTGCCTACAAAGCCAAAGGGCCCAGGTTCAATTCCCCAGGACCCATATAAGCCCATTCTCTTCTCTCTCTCTCTCTCTCTCTCTTTCTCTCTCTCTCTTTCTCTTCTCCCTCTCTCAAATAAATAAATAAATATATTTTTAAAAGGTCATTGCTGGTCTGGGGAGATAGCTCAGAGGTTAAAGGCACTTGCTTGCAAAGCCTGCAGGTCTGAGTTCAGTTCCCCAGTACCCACATAAAGCCAGATGCACAAAGTAGTGCATGTATCTGGAGTTTATTTGCAACAGCAAGAGGTCCTGGTGCACCCATACCTTATCTCAGTCTCTTCCTGTCAGTTTGCAAATAAATAAAAATAAGTTTTTAAAAAAAAACCTGTTGCAAGGGGCTGGACAGATGGCTCAGGAGTTAAGGTGCTTGCCTGCAAAACCTAATGACTTGAGTTCGATTCCCCAGTACCCATGTAAAGCGAGCTGCACAAAGTGGCACATGAATCTGGAGTTCATTTGCAGTGGCTAGAGGCTCTGGTGCATCCATTACCCCCGTCCTCTGCTGGACATGGTGGTGCATGTCTTTAATCCCAGCACTTGGGAGGCAGAGGTAGGAGGATCACTAAGCTTGAGGCCAGCCTGAGACTACATAGTGAATTCCAGGTCAGCCTGGGCTAGGACAAGACCCTTGAAAAAATAAAAAGAAAGAAAAGCCTTTTGCAATTTGTTCTTCCCATGCACCTGTGATGGCCTGATTTCATTCCTTTTCGATAACTGTGGACAAACTGGGTGAGACAGGTGTGCACTCCTCTGGCAGGGTGATGAATAGCTGGGAAACCACTTGCCCTTTGGGGAAAGAGAACCTGACATATGAGGAGTGATAGGCACCTTCCTCTATGCCTGGCCTATGTTTCACTTAGAGGGGCATCAGAGAGCTTAGTAGAGGAGCCATGGTTCTCTCGCACAGGACGAAGGCACCCCAAGATGAAATCTAGAGATTATATCATTCATTTACTCAATCATTCATTCACTCAACTACAAGCTCATGCTATGTGCCAGGTTATATTCCCAGTGAATGCCATGGGCTCCCTCCAGTAGCCAGGATACATGTTCCTTGCTGCTCAGAAACTCTGGGCCCCCAAACCCATGACCTGATCGAGCCATAGAGCATTCACCCACATTCTGCACTTGGCCTCTGTGATAGTGAATCTTGTCAACTTGACTGGATTTAGAATCACCTAGGAGCTATGCCTCTGGATGGATCTGAGAGATTTAAATGAGGAAAAAGAATAACCTTGAATGTGGATGCCATCCTCCTATAGGCTGAGGCCCCAGACTAAATGAAGAGGGGAAAAGAAGAAACAAGCCCAGCACCAGCACTCATCTCTCTGCTTCCTGTCAGCAGATGCCACGTGATCAGACACTGTAGTAGTCAGCCTCACTTTGCGGGGATGAACTTCCAGACCAGGCACAGTTATGGAGGAAGGGATATTTATTGAAGCTTACAGATCCAGGGGAAGTTTCATAATGGCAGAAGAAACTGGCCTGCCTTCACAGGCTCAAGCAGAGAGAGAGCAGTACAAGCCTAAAGGTCAAAAGCCAGAGCACACTTCAGGAACTCCAGCTAGGCACAATTTGCATATCTTTAGATCGAAATCTCAAACACACCACCACACCTTAAGATCCACACAATGGCATTGCCTCCAGTCAGATGGCTAGAGATGCAAACTACAAACAGATAAACAACTAAATATATTGGGGGCCATCTATTCTATTCAAACCACCACAGAAGGGAAGTTCCAAAATGGCAGAAGTTGGTCCACTTTCAGAGGTCCAAGCAGAGAGAAAAAAGCCACAAGCCACCACAAGCAAGCAAGCACATCTCTGGAACTCCAGGCAAAGCTCTGGCACTTTGCATATGTTTAGACTGGAATTCTGGGCTGGAGAGATGGCTTAGAGGTTAAGGCATTTACCTGTGAAGCCTAAGGACCCACCAAGTAAACCAGATACACAAAGTGGCACACACACCTGGAGTTCATTTGCAGTGGCTAGAGGCCTTGATGCACCCATTTTCTCTATATCTGCCTCTCTCTCTCTCTCTCTCTCTCTCTCTCTCTCTCTCTCAAATACATAAATAAAAATAGACTGGAATTCCAGGCTGGAAGGATTGCTTAGTGGTTAAGGCACTTTCCCACAAAGCCAAAGGACCCAGGTTTAATTCCCCAGGACCCACATTAGCCAGGTGCACAAGGGGCTCACATGTCTGGGGTTCGTTTGCAGTGGCTGGAGGCCCTGGCATGCCCACTCATTCTCTTTCTCTCCCTCTTTTTCTGTCATATAAATAAATAAATATAAAATATTTTTTTAAAAAAAATAGACTTAAATTCCAATCCACCCGCACACCTCAGGGCTGGACCCTAGGATCCACCCAGGGAAACCTCCTCCAGCCAAGTGGCTACAGGTCTTAATTACAAACTTTAATAAAACCCTGAATATGTTGGGGGTCATCCATTCAAACTACCACATTCCACCCCTGACCCCCAATAGATTCATGACCATCTCCTTGTAAATTGTATTCAGTCCTATTTCAAAGCTCCCAATAGTCTTTACCAACTTAAGATAGTTCTAAAGTCCCAAGCCTCATCTGAGATTTAAGATAGTCTCTTATCTGATTCCTTTAAAATCAAACAAGTTATATACTTTCAACATATGAAGGCACAGAGTAAACATTTCCAACTGCTGTAAGGCATAGCAAGGAGAAACTGGAACAATGCAAACTCAATAACCATCAAGCAAACATCAAACGTCTGCAGTTCAAGTCCAATATAACCAGTGACTGACAGTCTCTGGATTTTCCAATTCCACCCCACCAGCTGGGCTGAATAGCCACGGAAAACCTCCATCCCAGGTCAACAGTGTGCTAGCATGGTAGCCCTTGCACAGTCCTGGTATATCCAAAACATCTTCGGGTCTCCATACAAACCACTGTCCATTTTCCAGTGGCTTTGCCAGCCTATCAGGGTCATCACACCCTACCTCAGGCCATGTCTCAGCAGTGGCTCCTAGAGCCATGTGCAATTCATGACCACTCCACAGCATTTTTCATGCTTTGAAAAGCAATGTCAGGTGTGCAGGACACAGCCATATTCTTAATTCAGGAATAAAATAAATAGTAAGCTTGAAAAGCAGGTTCCTTCTCCAGTCAACTCTTTTCTAAAAGAGTTTGTATTTTTATCTTAGTCTTTCCTCCAGGCATCCTTGCCATTGTTTTAATGTAAAGTATTTGGACCATCTTCCTTCCAAATGTTAATGTGTCTGACAATAGCAGCTTCAGCAACCAGTATCTGTGCCAGTAATTTTAAACTTGCATGAGTTTTTCCAACTTAAAATCTTAAATCTCTCATTCCAATAGCTTTAGCCAAACACATCAGTCCATTGCACATTTAACCTTGATTAAAGTCTCTGAGCCTAGGTAGGAGAATGCAGCCATCCCTTATACCAGTAGCCCAGTTCCAACAAAGTCCTCTGCAGTCTTTTCTTTCCCTTAGAAAGTTCATAAGTCAAGCTTCCAAAGGCAATTCTCTGTGCACTTAGCATTCTCCAACTCTCATCAGAATTGTCCATAAAACTTGGCTTACTGCTCGAGAAGGCATCTTCAGTTGCAAGCACCAAGTCTATGCCCATTCCTCCAAAACAAAATTCCAAAAGACCAAAATCCACATGATCAGATTCATCTCAGCCACACCCCACTTCTGGTACCAGTTCTGTAGTAGTCATCCTCACGTTGCTGGGATAAGCTTCCAGACCAGACACAATTATGGAGGAAGGGATTTATTGAAGATAGAGGGGAAGTTCCATAGTGGCAGAAGAAGCTGACCCACTTTCATAGGTCCAAGGTGAGAGAGAAAAGCCACAAGCCTCCACAAGCAAGCAAGCACACTTCTGGAACTCCAGGCAAAGCTCCCGCACTTCACATACCTTTAGACTGGAATTCCAATCCATTCCTATGCCTTAGGGCTGGACCCTACAATCTGCCCAGTGACACCTCCTCCAGCCAGGTGGTTGCAGATCTAAATTTTAAACTTTTTTAATATTTTATTTTTATTAATTTTATTCATTTGACAGAGAAAGAGGGAGAGAGAGGGAGCGAATGGGCGCACCAGGGCCTCCAGCCTCTGCAAACAAACTCCAGATGTGTGCGCCCCCTTGTGCATCTGGCTAACGTGGGTCCTGGGGAATGGAACTGAGGTCCTTTGGCTGTGCAGGCAAACACCCTAACTGCTAAGCCATCCCTAAATTTCAAACTTTTAATAAAATCCTGAATATACAGGGAGCCATCAAATCACCACACACACCGCATGCTCCTGCCGTCATGCTGTCCCCACCACGATGGACTGCATCATCCCAACCATGAGCCAAATAAAACATTCCTTCCTTAAGGTCAGACAAGAAAAGTAACTACCACTGCTTCTGTTATCACCTTTGGACTTCCATGATTAGATATAGATTTAGGGGTCTTGCTCCAGATTCTCTTGAATCTCCCCTCAACCCCAATCAAGGAAGTCATAGAAATGGCCCAGGTCCTCCCTATCCAGAAATAAATGCTGACCAAACCAGACCATTGGATTGTGTTCTGAGAACATAGGACTGGGACATCAGGACACTGGTCACTGAGTGGGGGGACAGCCTGGGTGGCATCATGACAAGCTGAGTGCTCATATGGAAAGTCCACATTTCTGTTCTGGCTCCAGACTTTTCCAAGTCCCCCAGTCACATATCTTGTCCTTTGATTCCGTGAATACTCCTGTATCCTCCTCACAACCCCTATATGGGTTTGTGTTGACACCCTTTACATAGAAGCAAGCAGGCACTGGTTTCTGTTCTTCCTTTCTCTTTCCTTTTCTCACTGTCCCCACCATGGGTTGTTGAACACCCAAGCCTCAGTGGACAGAAATCCAACAAGCACCAGTGGATAGTGAATTGCTTGTCCAATGTCCCCAGTGCCAGAGATGGCCCATGATCCTGCCCAGCACTGCCCTCACCTACTGATGCTGGGGCCACAGCATGAGCCCTTATGAGACTTCATCAGCGTCCCATAACTCAAACCTCACTGGAAAGAAAAGAAAATGAAGTGTATAATAGAAATGAGGGGGGCTGGAGAGATGGCTTAGCGGTTAAGCACTTGCCTGTGAAGCCTAAGGACCCTGGTTCGAGGCTTGATTCCCCAGGACCCACGTTAGCCAGAGGTACAAAGGGGCGCATGCGTCTGGAAGCCCTGGCATGCCCATTCTCTCCCTCTTTCTCTCTCTGTCGCTCTCAAACAAACAAATAAATAAATATATATATGTATGTATGTATGTATGTATATATATATATATATATATATATATATATATATAGAGAGAGAGAGAGAGAGAGAGAGAGAGAGAGAGAAATAGAAATGAGGGGTTTCCTTTACCAAGCTGACCAACGTTATCTGCCTCACCTGGAAATCCAACCCTGAACATTCTCCTCAGAGAACAGACTCCTGGAGTCCTGGAGATAGGAAAGTATGAAGGTGTAAGCAGACCTTGTCCAAACCCATGGGGCACCCTCTCATCCTCAGAATGTCCTCCCTCACCCACCTCACAGGCTGAGCCCACTCACTTGTCATGGACCAATTGCATGAGCGCCACCTCCAGGCCATCCTGGAGAAAGGTATTTTCCAAACCCACAGGCTTGAGGGAGAGGTGCCAAGGGTTACCTGCATGGCACAGTCTAAGCTTATGTTACAAGGCGGTAGTATTGTGCAACTCACTTTCCTCTCTCGTGTTTTATTCCTTTGTCTTATTTTATTTTCTTTCTTTTCTCTTTAGAGTCAAACATGAGTCATTAGGCTTCAAAGGCAAGTGCCTTAACCACTAAGCTATCTCTCCAGCCCTCTTTCTTTTTTCTTTTTTCTGTTTTTAAGCAGGTTTCACTATGTAGTCTAGACTACCTGAGAGTCCATCAGTTGCATATACCACATGTGATTTACCCATTCGTTTATGCATGGCATTTTTTAGTTTGGGTTTTTTAAGGTAGAGTCTCACTCTAGCCCAGGCTGGCCTAGAATTCATTATGTAGCCTCAGGGTGGCCTCAAACTCACAGCAATCATCCTACCTCTACCTCTGGAGTGCTGGAATTAAAGGCATGTGCCACCATACCCAGCTTGGCCTTTTGTTAAAACAGGGTCCAACTCTAGCCTAGGCTGACCTGGAACTCTGTAGCCAAGGCTGGCCTTGAATTCAGGGCAATCCTCTTACCTCAGCCTCTGCAGCACTGGCATTAAATGTGTGCACCATCATGCCTGGCTTCATGCATAGCATCTTTAAAAGGTGAAGGATTTGGGCTGAGGAGCCAGCAGGCATGATGACCTGAGCTCAGATATTCAGAACCCACAGAAAATGGTACTCAGTAGCACGAGGGTCTGTGTGGTGGTTTGATTCAGGTGACCCCCATAAACCTAGGTGTTCTGAATGCTAGGTTCCCAACTGATGGAGATTCAGGAATTAATGCCTCCTGGAGGCAGTGTATTGTTGGGGGCAGGCTTATGGGTATTATAGCCAGTTTCACCTTGCCAGTGTTTGGCACACTCTCTTGTTGCTGTTGTCCACCTGATGTTGGCAAGGAGGTGATGTCCACCCTCTGCTCATGCTGTTGTTTTCCCCTGCCATCGTGGAGCTTCCCCCCAAGCCTATAAACCAAAATTTTCTTTTTCCCCCATAAGCTACTCTTGGTCAGGTGATTTCTGCCAGCAATGCGAACCTGACTGCAATAGAAAAGTTGGTACCAGAGGAATGGGATTGCTGCTAGACACTTGACTGTGTGGCTTTGACCTTTTAGAGCTGATATTCAAGAGGAATGTGGAAAGATTTGAAACCTTGGCCTAAGAGTCACCTTGCAGGGCTGAAAGTACAGCTTGATAGACTATTCTGGTCAGAGTTGAAAGACCTGAATGCAGTAAGAACTTTGGACTGTGAGGTTTGGCTTGTGAAAGTGAGAAAAAGCTTTGCCTGGACTGGGCTGAAAGCAATTTATGTAAGAGGCTTGCTGTTATGCCCATGTCCTGAGAATTTGTGCAGGATTGCATTGCATAGAAACGGACTGGTGTGTGCAGAGGGATATGCACAGAAAAAAATGAAATCTTTGGGCTGAAACTACTACCTATTCAGCTGCAATTGTATGAGAGATTACAACCATTGAGATTGGGGCATCTGACCTGCATTGTGGGACAACAGAAAGAATGCAACATCTTTTGAAGGGGACTGAATACTAAAGGAGTGTCCTGTTCTTCAAAGTTTGCTTTATTCCCCCCTGGATTAACAAATTGGCAAATTAACAAATTGGTGTTATGGAGTATAAGGAATGCAGAAAAGAGAGGGTCATTGAGTTTGCAACATGGTCTTGTGTTTTGGAAATGGCCATGGACAGTGTGAAGCAGGTTTGCTGGATGACTGCATGGAGACCCAATGGAGCCATGAGAATGGACCGTGGGTTGCAGTGGAGACCCAGTGGAGAAGCCAGGACCATGAGATAGCTGCCAAGGAGAGCTGCTGGCCCTGGATGAAGTTTTCCAGGACTGTGAGTAACCTAGCTGGAGGGGTGGAATTGGAACTCCAGAGACTTATTGCTGGTTAGAATTTTAGGACTTGGAGATTTGTCACTGACTAGAGCTGTTGGGCTTTGAGCTACAGAGTTTGATGTTTGCCTTGTTTTAAATCTTGTATTGGTTGAATATTTCTTTGGTATGCCCAGTGCCGTCTTTTGCAGTGTGAGTGTCTATTCAGTGCCATTATGGGTTTTGGGGGAGGATTTTTTTGGTACTATGGCTCAGTTAAAAGACTCAGACTATGGGGATGTATGAACATCAGTGGAATTGATAAAAAAAACTATGGGGACTTTTAAAGTTGGACTGAATGCATTGCATTTTACATCATGGATGGGTATTGGTTTATGGGGACCAGGGGTGGAATGTGGTGGTTTGATTCAGGTGTCCCTCATAAACTTAGGTGTTCTGAATGCTAGGTTCCCAGCTGATGGAGATTTGGGAATTAACGTCTCCTGGAGGGAATGTATTGTTGGGGGCGGACTTATGGGTGTTATAGCCAGCTTTCCCTTGCCAGTGTTTGGCACACTCTCCTCCTATTGCTGTTGTCTGCCTAAGGTTGCCAAGGAGGTGATGTCCACCCTCTGCTCATGCCGTCGTTTTCCCCTGCCATCATGGAGCTTCTCCTTGAGTCTGTAAGCCAAAATAAACCTTTTTTTCCCCACAAGCTGCTCTTGGTCAGGTGTTTTTCTGCCAGCAATGCGAACCTGACTGCAAACCTGTCTATAAACCCAGAGCACCTACAGAGAAATGAGAGGCAGAGACAGGATAATCTCTGGAAGCTCACAGGCCACCTAGTCTGAACAAAAAATCCCTGCCTCAGTCAAGATGAAAGGTGACATCTGATGTTGTCCTCTGACTTCCACACACATGCAATGGCATCTGTGTGCCCTGATATTCGTCCTCTCTCTCTCTCTCACACACACACAGAGAGAGAGAGAGAGAGAGAGAGATTAACAATAATAATAACCACGCAAAGGATGTTTGTACTATGAAGAGAAACCAGAATGTGATGAGTGTTAGGCTGAAGAGATGGCCCAGCTGTCAAAGGTGCTTGCTTTCAAAGTCTGACAGCCTGGGTTTGATTCCCCACTACCCTCATAAAGCCAGATGCACAAAGTGGTGCATGCATCTGGAGTTTGTTTGCAGTGGCTGGAAGCCCTGGCACACCCATATTCTCTCTCTCTCTCTCTCTCTGTGTGTGTGTGTGTGTGTGTGTGTGTGTGTGTGTTCCATCTCTCTCTCTGCTTGCAAATGAATTAATAATAATATTTTTAAAAGAGAGAGAGGGCTGGAAGATTGCTTAGTGGTTAAGGTGCTTGCCTGCAAAGCCAAAGGACCCAGGTTTGATTCCCCAGGACCCATGTAAGCCAGATGCATAAGGTGGCACACGCATCTGGAGTTCGTTTGCAGTGGCTGGATGTCCTGGCATGCCCTTTCTCCCTCTCTCTCTCTCTCTCTCTCTCTCTCTCTTTCTCTCTCTCTCTCAAATAAATAAATAGATATTAAATTAAAAGAGAGAGAAGCCAGGCATGGTGGCATGTGCCTTTAATTCTAGCACACAGGAGGCAGAGGTAGGAGGATTGCCGTGAGTTCGAGGCCACCCTGAGACTACATAGTGAATTCCAGGTCAGCCTGGGCTAGAGCAAGACTCTACCTGGAAAAAAAAAAAGAGAGAGAGAGAGAGTGAGAGAGACATGGGCTGGAGGGATGGATTTAGCAGTTAAGGCGCTGGCCTACAAAGTCAAAGGACCCAGGTTCAATTCCCCAGGACCCATGTAAGCCAGATGTACAAGGTGGCGCATGCATCTGGAATTTGTTTACAGCAGATGGAAGCCTTAGCATGCCCATTCTCTCCCTCTCTCCCTCCCTCCCTCTCTCTCTCTCTCTCTCTCTCAAATAAATAAAAAATAATTTTTAAAAATCATTTAAAGAAAAGAGAGACTTGCTCTGATACACACCCTCTAAAAAAAGCTTAAGCACAGGAAGTGTGCTCTCAGCCAGGGCTGTAGTTCACTCTCCTGCTAGAACCAGGCTTCCTGGGCCCCAGAGGCTTCACCAGCCCACAGGCACCTGAAGGTTAGAACATGGAGCTCATTGTCATCTTGCTCTGTTTTCTGCCCTAGCTGTGCTTCAGAGGGGTTGACAAAGCGCCCTACACACCATGTGATCTCCTGAGTGGCTTCAGCTGTTCGATGTACCTCCTGCACCCCATCCCTTGCTACCACCCATGAACCCTGCTTGGCTGGGGGAATGACACAAGGCACTAACTTGGCTATAGCCCCAGGACATCAGGATGGTGCCCAAGTACAAACCAAGATGCATAAACAAAACATGTGACTCCGGGAATTCTACCCATTTCAAAGAGGCCAATCAGTTAACCAAACACAGCTGGGGTGCCCACCTCCTCTGTCTAGGCAGTGGAGATGTGTGGCAAACAATAGTGGTGTAGGTGAGTTAGTTTGGGGAGCCCTCTGAGCCACCATTGTCTGGCAAGCAAGAGAGACCATCACATACAGGACAAACTTGAGCCTAGGACTGGGTAGCTCACATATCTCCAAATCCACGAAGCTCTTCGGCATACGCACTTGCAGAGTCATGAGCTCTGGAGTCAGAATGTCCAAGTTCCAGCTCAGCCACTTCAAAGCACTGTTATAAAAACAAAGAGGCAATACATGTGAAGGGCTTAGTGGGACTCTGACACCCGCTAAACCTCAAAAATGGCGACATGTTAACAACCCATAACACAGGAAGAACATTCTTCGTCTTATGAATAATGAAAGTGACACCCAGAGAAGCTGAGGAACTTAGAGAAAATCAGAAGCCCCCCCCCCCCCAAATGTCAGGCCCCCTTCCTGTGATTCCAGGACGCTGGGCTGGGTGGAGTGTCGGGTGCTTCACAGGGGACCCGGGGCTTGAGGTCCTGCCCACTGTGGGCAAAGAAGCCTCTCTGGGCCTTCCTGTCCGGAGACCCTCGGGGAGTGAGAGGCTCAGGGCCGGCCTGGGCCCAGGCGGAGCTACAGGAGGCTCCCAGGTGTTAGGGAAGAGGCTGCCTGGCGGTTCTCCAAACACATTCAGAGCCAACCCAAGGGAAACCCCAACTGTATCAGTGTGGGTGCCTGGGGCACAGGCATCGGACGCATTAAATATTAAACATGCGGGCTGCCTTCCAAGCGTGGTAATTAAAACTCTTATTTCATATTTAACACAGGATGGACGGGGAGGTCACAGGCTGCTCTAAGAGGTTTTCACAGCTCCTTGTTCACAGATGAAGTGGCTCTTCCGAGGAAAACCTCCCTCTCACTAGAGACCCTCTTGCCCTACTTTATAAAGTCATTTCCTGAAAAAGAGGGCAAGGGAGTGGAGGTCAGAAGGTCTCCAGGGTGGAGGGCTCCATTCAGGGATCCCAGCAGGCTCTGGGGCTTTCTACTTCTCCAAAAAGAGACTGTGTCCCCAGGAGGCTGAGGAGGGCTAAGCCGCAGGTCCCCTTTGTCATGGCAGCCTGGAAGCTGGAGCTGGCTTTGCAAACCCAAAGGGGAAGGAGCGCCAAGCTCCAGCAGGAAGAGGGACAGCGGGAGGGGAGCTTTCCCTTAGTCCTCTGGCGCCATCTGCTGGCTAGATGTCTAACTGCAGCTCACCAGAGGCTAGCTCGTCCGCTAGTCTATTCCTCACATGTTCCGGATCATGAGGTGAAGCACAGGTTGGAAAGATTGCTCAATGGTTAAAGACGCTTCTTTGCAAAGCCTGACAGCCGGAGTTCAATTTCCCAGCACCCACATAAAGCCAGATGCCCAAAGTGGTGCATGTGTCGAGTTTGTCTATTTGTTTGCAATAGCAGGAGGCTCTGACTTACCCATTCTCTCTCTCTCTCTCTCTCTCTCCAAATAAATAAATAAAATATTTCAAAAAAAGTGAAGGACATCAGATCCAGCTTCTCAAAAGCTTTGATGGGGTCAGGGAAATGGCACAATGGGTAAGAGTGCTTGTTTAGCAAGCATAAAGATCCAAGTTCAATCACCAGCACCCCCACAAAAAGCTGGGCATGGAACTGGGGAGCTGGCCCAATGGTTAAAGGCACCTATTTGCAAAGCCTGCTGGCCCAGGTTTTATTCCCCAGGATACGCATAAGCACACAAAGTAATGCATGTGTCCGGAGTCCATTTGTAGTGGCAGGAGGCCCTGGCATGCCTATACTTTCTCTCTCTCTTCCTCAAATGTATAAATAAAAAATTAATATAATATTTTTTAAAACGGGGCTGGAGAGGTTGCTTAGTGGTTAAGGCACTTGCATGCAAAGCCAAAGGACCCAGGTTTGATTCTCCAGGACCCACATTAGCCAGATGCACAAGGGGGGGCGCACGCATCTGGAGTTCGTTTGCAGTGGCTGGAGGCCCTGGTGCGCCCATTCTCTCTCTCTCTCTCTCTTTCTCTCCCTTTCTCTGTCAAATAAATAAATATATTAATTGTTTTAAGTTGGGAATGGCTATGCACAATCTGTAATCCTAGCACTGAGGTGTGGGAACACTAGGCTCTCTCTCTCTCTCTCCAAATAAATAAATGTTTTTAAAATACTGTAGGAGGGGGGACTAGGGAGATAGCTCAGTCCTGAGTTCAATCCCCAATACCCATGAAAATGGACCTGAATTTGATTCCCGGTACCCACATAAATGCCCAGGATATCTGTAACCCCAGCGCCCTAGGGAGGTGGTGCTGGGGAGACTCACTGACCAGCCAGTCTAGCCTAATGAGAACCTGCCTCAAGGGAAGTGGACAGCATTACAGCATTCCTGAAGAGGATACCTGAGGTTGTCCCTTGACCTCCATGCATGCGTGCGTGCGCGTGTGCACACACACACACACACACACACACACGCGCGCGCACGCGCGCGCGCACTATAGCAGAGGGTCCTCAACTATTGAACTTGGACCTCAGGGCCTGGGCCACCACTGAGAAAGGGAGAGATGGGGAGGAGCTTGTGCAGGTGGTGTTTCCAAAACACCCCTCTAGCAGAGCTAAGCACACACGGGGAAAGCTGGAGACAGGGAAGCCAGTTAGGAAGTGAGAGATGGGAAAGGGGGGTGCCCTGGACAAGGGCAGAGGGAGCGGGAGAGGAGACGGACGCTGTGGGAAATACGAGAGGCCTTGGAAACACGCCAGACAGGGAGACGGAAAGGACAGGGCAACATTTTGACTCTGCTTACTGCAAAGCTGGATTACGGGGTGGCGTTCATTGACAGGAGGCACAGGTTGACAGGTGGGGAGAGCTATAATTATGGTGCAGGTCATAGAAAAGGCAGCTCAAAATGGTTTCAATTGCTGAGAAGTCTGGAGACAGGAGTTTGGAGGTTATTTGCAGGGTGGTGATATCATCAGGGACTCTGTTTTGTTTTGTCTTGTTGGTGTGTGTGTGTGTGTTCGGCTGTGAGTAGCATCCTGGGGCTGCTCCCTTGATAGTCACAAAGTGGCTGCAGCAGCTCCAGCTTCCCCTCTGCACCTACCCAGCCCATAAAATAAAGAAGAGCAGGGGACCCCCACCTGGAGAGGAGGAATCGTCTTTCTCACCTCCCAGCGCACTTCTCCCTGCGCCTCTTTGCTCGACAGTAGACCTTGTGCCCATTTCTGTACCGATGACCGTGGCATGGAAAGGATATGGCTTTAGTGCTTGAGGCCTGCTTACCTAACAAATCACCACAGCCCAGAAGTGAGGATTCTCTGAATGGGTTAGACCAGGTTCTTCACCCTGGATGGGGCTGAGGTCCAGGCCAAGGCAGTTGAAGATTCCTCCAGGTGAATCTTTTTTTTTTTTTTTAATACATTTTTTGTTTATTTTTAATTATTTATTTGAGAGTGACAGACAGAAGGAGGCAGAGAGAGAGAGAGAATGGGGGCGTCAGGGCTTCCAGCCACTGCAAACGAACTCCAGACAAGTGCGCCCCTTTGTGCATCTGGCTAACTTGGGTTCTGGGGAATCAAGCCTCGAACCAGGGTCCTTAAGGCTTCACAGGCAAGCACTTAACTGCTAAGCCATCTCTCCAGCCCTCCTCCAGATGAATCCAATGCTGCAGACAGGACTGAACCCACTGAGTTATCAGACCAGAGTTGATTTCTAGAACTGAAAGGTGACCACCCACACCCCCAGAAGAAAGGCCAGTAGGGAGGCTGAAAAGCAACCATCAGATTCAGCACTTCTTTTGTTTAACTTTTTATTGAAAACCTCCACACATATACAATACTCCATGATCATAATACCCTCCCTTTCCCCCTTTGAATCCTCCCTCCACTGAATCCCTTCTTTGCAACTAATCTCTCTCTCTCTCTCTCTCTCTCTCTCTCTCTCTCTCTTTCAAGGTAGGGTTTCACTCTAGTCCTGGCTGACCTGGAATTCACTATGTAATCTCAGGGTGGCCTCAAATTCACAGTGACCCTCCTACCTCTCCCTCCTGAATGCTGGGATTGAAGGCATGTGCCACCACATCTGGCTCTCTCTCTTTTTTAGGCAGGGTCTCACTCTAGCCCAGGCTGACCTGGAACTCACTTTGTAGTCCCACGTCGACCTTGAATGTACAGCAATCCTCCTACCTCTGCCTCCCGAGTGCTGGGACTAAAGGCATGCACCAACATGTCTGGCTCTTATTTTAATGTCATCTTTTTTTCCCCTCTTTATTATTCAGGTCTTGTGTAGGGAGCATCAGCCACTGTGAGATCATGAATACCATGGCCACTTTGTGTCTGGAAGACAGTATTGCAAAGCACCCCTCCCTTTCCTTAGGCTCTTACATTCTTTCTGCCACCTCTTCCACAATGGTCTCTGAGCCTTGTAGGGTGTGATAGAGATGCCATACTTAGCACTGAACACTCCACTGTCTCCTCTTCTTGGCACAAAGCTTGCAGGGTCCCATCCAGCACCTTTAAAAAATATATTTATTTTATTTATTTGAGAGAGAGAGAAAAGAGGCAGAGAGAGAGAATGGGGACACCAGGGCCTGTAGTCACTGCAAACGAACTCCAGATGCATGTGCCACCTTGTGCTTCTAACTTGATGTGGGTACTGGGGATTAGAACCTGGGTCATTAGGCTTTGCGGGCAAATGCCTTAACCACTATGCAATCTCTCCAGTCCCTTGTTTGTTTGTTTGTTTGTTTGTTTGTTTAAAAAGAGAGAGAGAATGGGAGCACCTGGGGCTCTTGACACTGCAATTGCACTCCAGATGCATGGACCACTTAATGCATCTGGCTTTACATGGATACTGGAATTTGAACTTGGATCAAACCTGGGCAGGCAGTCTTTTACAAATAAGTGAGTTTAACAACTTAGTCATCTCCCCAGCCCCTAGCACCACTTGATGACATTAAACTTGAGCCACTTAGGGGCACCCAAAAGGCAAATATAGTGTCAGTACAAGACACAGAGCTGGTCTTCTTAGCAACTGAGTCATATAGCCACCATCACTGATCAACATATTACATCTTTTTCCATGGCTACAGTCTTGTTTTATAATTGAATTGACTCTGTTTATTTGGCCCTGCCCACCTGCAATTACAGTGCAATTTGTCAGCTTGACTGCTGATAGAAGAAAACAATTTTGTGTGAATGGCTGTTTGGGGACAGAGGCATCTCAGAGCCCTGAGCATTGCATTTGCTTGTGGCCCCATGGGACTCCCAGCCAGCCCATGCTACAACATTCCCAGGATGCAGATCTAGTCCCCAGGGTGACATCCTCCCACAGTCATTGTATCCTATATCCATTTGTTCCTTAATAAACACCCCTAAGATCCCAGGGCTAAACCACAGACATTGTTTATACTGGGCTTGTTGTCCTTCTTGGGCAGATTTGGTGAGGAGAAGCCTAGGAGGACCCCTCTCCCCTCACCTCACTGACCTGGGTGGCCAGGAGGGGGGTCTATGTTTCCTTTGGTGGGAAGGACCTACAGGCACAGAGCAGAGAAGGCAAGGGGAGTGGAGAACTGGAGCCCAGCTTGAGTAATTGTTAGTAATGGACAGTGTCCAGAGATTGACATGTGAGTGGCCATCATCTCCCATATGTGCATCCTACCTAAAGGAAAAAGGTTAGTGTTGGCTGGGGCAACCCTTGGCTGCCCTTTTCTTGTGAGGATTGTGGATAAATGGCCACAGGGGCTCAGGAAATCCACATAAAAAGGGCAGGAGATGGCCTGGGTGTGGTAGCACACACCTTTAATCCCAGCACTCGGGAGGCAGAGGTAAGAGGATTGATGTGAGTTCGAGGCCACCCTGAGACTACATAGTGAATCCCAGGTCAGCCTGAGCTGGAGCGAGACCCTACCTCAAAAGCCACAAAAGGCCGGGCGTGGTGGCGTACGCCTTTAAGCCCAGCCCTCGGGAGGCAGAGGTAGGAGAATCACCATGAGCTCAAGGTCACCCTGAGACTACATAGTGAATTCCAGGTCAGTCTGGGCTAGAGCGAGACCTTACCTTGAAAAACCAAAAAGAAATTAAATAAAAAGCAGGAGAGGAGAGTGAGGCAGGCCTTGGTGAGAGAAGGGCTGGGCAAGGAGAAAGAACACTATATGGGGTGGACAGAAAGACCGCAGAGCCAGAGGATAGGGCGGAGTGCTATGAAGCACTGAGCTCTGGAATAGCTGAACCTTGGCTCCCATGCGCTCTCAGCAGCTGTAGTTTACCCACACACCACTGGGCCCATGGATGGGCTCGTGAGGTTCCGTGCCCCATGAGGAACTATTAGCAGCTGATAGTTTCTTGGGGAGGGAAAAAGTCACTTGCTTCAGTGGTATAGCCCCTGGTAAGTTGTCTGCACTCCATCAAATAACCCCACACACATTGTCATGCAAGCAAACCCTAGGTAGATTCAGTGAGTTACAGTTTTAAAAAGACAAATATAGAAGGGAGGCTAGGTGAGGAAAAGAAGGGATTCAGCAGGAATGGAAGAATAAGAGAGGGTAAAGGAAATGAATGTGCTCAAAATATATTATTCCCATGTATGAAATCATCAATAAATGTTTTAAAAGAAAGAAGCAGCCGGGCGTGGTGGCGCACACCTTTAATCCCAGCACTCGGGAGGCAGAGGTAGGAGGATCGCCGTGAGTTCGAGGCCACCCTGAGAGTCCATAGTGAATTCCAGGTCAGCCTGGGCTAGAGTGAAACCCTACCTCGAAAAACAAAAAAAAAAAGAAAGAAAGAAAGAAAGAAGCAGCTGAGGAGATGGCTCAGTGACTGAAGATGCTTGCTTGCAAAGCCCAACAACCTGGGTTTGATTCCCCAGTACCCACATGAACCCAGATGCATAAAGTGGCATACGTGTTCTGGAATTGGTTTGCAGAGGCAGGAGGCCCTAGTGTGCCCATACTCACTTTCTCTCTCTCTCTCTCTCTCTCTCTCTCTCTCTCTGTGTGTGTGTGTGTGTGTGTGTGTGTGTGTGTGAAATAAATAGATATTTTATAAAAACAAAAAACAGGCAGCTGGTGTCAAGACTTCCACAGCATCAACAGAAGAACAAACACAAAGATGAATGAAGGGGAAGGGAGACAGAGACAGGGAGTGACCGTCATAATCACAGACACTTAATACATGACCCAGGTAGCCACATAGCGGTGGGGAAAGGACAGAGTCCTTGTGACAGCTTCCCACCACTAGAACCAACACCTGAAATGACCAACTTCTAAAGAGCAAAAGTTTAGGGCTGGGTATATAGTTTAGTGGTAGTGCACTTACGTAGTATGTGTGAGGCCCCAAAACTACAACAAAAGGAAAAAAGAGAGAAAAGGTTTATTTGGGCTACTGTTTTTGCAGATTCCAGGTCTTGGTTGGTTGGCCCGGTTGCTCTGGGGTGATGATACACCATGCACATTACAGACCCAAAACTGCCACCCTCGTGGTCAGGAAGCAAGAGAAAAAGAAGGAGCTGGGGTCCCACCATCCCCTGCGAGGCATGCCCTCCAATGACCTAAGGATGTCCCATGAGGTCTACTTTGCAAAGATTCTACCACCCTCCAATAGAGGACCAAGTCTTTAACCCAAAGGCCTTTCAGGGACCTTCAAGGTCCAAATGACAGGTCCTTAATAAGTACGTAAGAACAGTAGAGCATCTTTAGGGGGAAATGGAGTGAACACCACCAAGGTTCTCCATGAGCGGCAATGCATATTATACAGGCTCAAGGATCACCTGGCACCAGGAACCGGGTTGCTACCAAGAACAGAGAACCCTGGTGGCTCTGTTGCCACCTCCTCCTCTCCTTCTGATATTTACCAAGTGCCTCTGAATAAAATGCTGGGCACTAATTTAAGACATTCTCATCAAGTCCCTCCAGCCTTCCTAGGCTAGCACGCTTACCTAACCCACAGGATGAAGGATTAAGAGTCTAACCTAGAGTCGGGCGTGGTGGCACACGCCTTTAATCCCAGCACTAGTGAGGCAGAGGTAGGAGGACCGTCATGAGTTCGAGGCCACCCTGAGACTACATAGTGAATTCCAGGTCAGCCCGGGCTAGAGTGAGACCCTGCCTCGAAAAACCAAAAAGATAAAAGGAAAAAGATTAGGGTTTGACCAGTAAATGTTTCCACCCCCACAGATTTGTGTGCTGGTAGCAGTGCTGTTTTGGAGTTTCTAGAAACTTGAGCAGGTAAGGTCTAGTCAGAGAGGGTAGAGGCCATGACTTTGAAGGTTGTGCCCGGTCCCCAATTCCTTCTCTCTCAGATTCCTATCTGCTACCAAGGGAAGAAACTCCTTCCACTACAAGTTCCTACAGCCTTGATGTTCTGCCTCAAGCATGGGGGGGGGGGGGTCAAGTGACCAAGGACAGACCTCTGTGAAACTAAATGCAAATAAATCTTTTCTCCTTTAAGTTGTTCTCTCGAGGACTTCGGTCACAGAGATGCAAAATTAACTAATGTAGGGTTGGAAAGTCAGAGTCATACTTGCTCCTTTGTCACAAGTCCCTCATCACTACCCAGACTACCGGGGCAGCACGGAGGACCCCAGGCCACAGCTGGGTGGGTGGGTGTGAGGACTGTCCATAGGCAGACTGTTGCCTTTTAGCCTCTCTCTTTCTGTCTCTCTCTCTCTCTCTCTCGCTCACTCGCTCACTTTTTCCAAGGCAGGGTCTCACTCTAGCCCAGGCTGACCTGGAATTCACCATGTAGTCTCAGGCTGGCCTTGAACTCATAGCGATCCTCCTACCTCAGCCTCCCGAGTGCTGGGATTAAAGGTGTGCGCCATCATACCTGGCTTCTTCTTCTGTATCTCTCAGACCTTCCAAGTGGCTCAGGTACATTTTTCTTGCCCAGATCAAGTCAGAATCTGGTCTTGCTGGTCAGGGCAAAAGGGAAAAACAATTGGAATGTTCTGGACTTCCGGCCAAGATGGCGACCGCCTAGCTGCGCTGCAAATCCCGGGGAAAGAAAGATAGATGTAGACCCTAAGGAGAGAGCCACCCCATCATACCTCAAAAGGGCCCCGGCTGAAACTAAGAAAACTTGGAGAAACAAGCAAGGGGGCTGTTTTCCTGATGAACCGGACACCAGCACAAGGGGGAAGGAGATCAGCATAGAGAAAAATCAACTCCTACCAAATCAGAGAGCCAGAGCCTCAGAGGCCCTCAACACCTCATTACTGAAGCAGACCAAAAATGAACCCAACATGGCTCAGGGAAATTTTGCGGAAGGGGGGGGGAAAGAATGTCAGAGTCACATGTTGGGTCATGATATGCAGAGACATTTAGCTTACCCATAACTGTGGGCTAACTCCACAATGCATGACCCGTATACCTCAACAAGGAGGGGCCAAGGGGAGGGGGTAGGTCACGGATGAGCCTAATAATGGTACCAAACTGACTGTATTTGCTGAATACAGAACTGACTAAAAAAAAAAAAAAAAAAAAAAAAAAAAAAACAATTGGAATGTTCTATATCCCAAAACACAGAAAAGTCCTTCAATGGGTTCATGCCCCAGAGTAAAAATTTCATATTTCAAATACTGAGAATCAGAAATGTCACCAGGGCCCAGAACTACCTGGAAACAGGGCTTTAGCAAATGGGAACAGGTGGTTCTTCCCCTGGTTTCCTTCCTCATCTGGGCCCATATTTGTTCCTCTGTTTTTTTCGACAGTCTTGGACCTCTTCAGCCACCCACATGCAAAAAGAATTGACCCATATCACTGCCTCCAGCTCTGGCTCCTCCCAGAAACCCAAAGTCTCAGGGCCAATTGCCTCCCATTCAGATACCCCACAAGCACCCTATACTACTGTGCCCAGATTCAATTTATCACTATGCCCTGAACCTGATCTCCTTACCCCATGTTCCCACCCCATGCATGGCACTGCCACCCACCCAGCTGGACCAGTCACCAACGTCACAAATCTAAGTCACCTTAACCTCTTCCTCTCTCTTTTACCACATTTCAGTCACCAAGTCCTGATAGCTCTCTCTTAAACAGTTCTGAAACCTGCCCCTTTCTCTTAATTTCCAGAGGCACCACCTTAAATGTCTCTCGTGTGGACTACTGTTAGTCCTTCAGTCTTAAAGCAAAGTAGATGAATCCCTCCTGGGCTTCAGATCTAATTATGAGGGCCTGGGGAGATGGCTCAGATGTTAAAGACACTTGCAAAGCCTGCTGGTCCAGATTCCCCAGCCACCCACATAAAGCTGACAGTCATTCAACTGCGGTAGCAAGAGACCCTGGAGCCTACACATGATAAATAAATAAATAACTTTATTTATTTTTTTAAAATCTACTTACTAAATTGGGCATGGCTACTATGAATCCCAGTACTAGGGAGGCTGAAGCAGAAGGATCACCATGAGTTTGTGACTAGCCTGGGCTACACAGTGAGACTCTCAATCAATCAATTAATCTTCAGTTATTGACATTGGGATAGACTTACAGTTCTATAGAGACAGAGGTAGGAGGATTGCTGTGAGTTCGATGCCACCCTGAGACTACATAGTGAATTCCAGGTCAGCCCGGCTAGAGTGAAACCCTACCTCAAAAAAAAATCAATCAATAAATAAATAATAATATTTAGTGTAGAGCTGGGGAGATGGCTAACCATGAAAAGCACAAAGCCTGTCTTCCTGAGTTTGAGTCCCCAGGACCCATGTAAAGACCAGATGCACAAAGCAGAACATGTGTCTAGAGTTCCTTTGCAGAAACAAGAGGCCCTGGTACACCCGTGCTCATGCACTCTGTCTCTGTCTCTGTCTCTCTCTCTCTCTGTCTCTTGATTTGTATTTCCTCTCTTCCTCTCTCTCCTTTTCTGCTCCATCTCTCTCATGCAAATAAATAAATAGACTTTTAAAGTAGGGTGTAGAGCCTAATCTGGTGGCACACACCTTAAATCCTAGCACTCGGAAAGGCAGAGGTAGGAGGATCGCTGTGAGTTCGAGACCAGCCTGGGACCACAGGGTGAGAGCCATGTTAACCTAGGCTACAGTGACACAATACATCAAAACCTGCCCAAAAAATAGTGTATATATATGTTGCAGTCAGGTTGGCATTGCTGGCAGAAAATATCGGACCAGGAGCAGCTTGTAGGGAGAAAGGGGTATATTTTGGCTTACAAATTCAAGGGGAAGCTCCATGATGGCAACAATGGCCATGAGCAGAGGGGTGGACATCACCTCCGGGCCAATATCAGATGGACAATGGCAACAGGAGAGTGTGCCAAACCTTGGCAAGGGGAAGCAGGTTATAACACCCGTAAGCCCTCCCCCAACAATACAACACCTCCAGGAAGCTTCAATTGTCAAATTGCCACCAGCTGGGGACCTAAGCATTCAGAACACCTAAGTTTTCGGGTGACACCTGAATCAAACCACCACAAAATGTAACTTGGATTCAGCAATGATTTCGTAGATATGACAACAAGGTACAAGCAACCAAAAGAAAATTGAATTCCATCAGGATTTTAGATTTTGTGCTTTGACTAGATGCAGTGACATGTACCTGTGTCCCAACTTCTTGTGAGCCTCAAGCAGAAATCTCTTGAGCCTGGGAGTTTGGAGCCAGCTTGGGCAACATAGCAAGCATCTATCTCTTTTTGAAAAAGTTGTTTTTCAGGGCTGGAGAGATGGCTTAGCGGTTAAGTCGTTTGCCTGCAAAGCCAAAGGATCCCAGTTCAATTCTCCAGGACCCATGTAAGCCAGGTACACAAGGGGGCACATGCACCTGGAGTTTGTTTGCAGTGGCTGGAGGCCCTGGCATGCCCATTCTCTCTCCCTCTTTCTCTCTCTCTCTCTCTCTCTCTTTCTCTCTCTCTCTTCCCCTCCCTCTCTCTCAAATAAATAAATAAAATATATTTTTAAAAAATTATTTTTCAGGAACTGGGAGGTAGCTTGGTTGATAAAATGTGTGCCTTGCAAGCATGAAGAATGAACACATTTTAAAAATATTAATAATTAACAGGGCTGGAGAGATGGCTCAGCAGCTAAAGGCACTTCCTAGCAAAGCCTGATAGCCTGGGTTTGATTCCTTAGTATCCACGTAAAGCCAGACACTCAAAGTGCCTGAAATTTGTTTGCAGTGGCAGGAGGCCCTGGTGAGCCCATATACACTCTCTCTCTCTTTCCTTATTGTTTTTTTTTGGGGGGGGTGGGGTTTCGAGGTAGGGTCTCACTCTGGTCCAGGCTGACCTGGAATTCACTATGTAGTCTCAAGTTGGCCTCGAACTCACAACGATCTGCCTACCTCTGCCTCCCGAGTGCTGGGATTAAAGGCATGTGCCACCATGCCCAGCTCTCTCTTTCTTTGTCTGCCTGTTTGTCTCTCTTTTTCTCCCTCAAATAAACAAACAAAAATATTTTTAAAAGCCAGGCATGGGGCTGGAGAGATGGCTTAGCGGTTAAGGCCTTTGCCTCAAAGCCTAAAGGATCCGGGTTCGATTCTTCAGGACCCACGTAAGCCAGATGCACAAGGGGGTGCATGCATCTGGAGCTCATCTGCAGTGGCTAGATGCCCTGGCATGCCCATTCTCTCTCTCTCTCTCTCTCTCTCCCCCTCCTTCCCTCTCTCTTTCTCTCTCTCAAATAAATAAAATTCTTTTAAAAAATTCTTTAAAACAAATAATAATAAAGCCAGGCATGGTGGCACACGCCTTTAATCCCAGCACGTGGGAGGCAGAGGTAAGAAGATCACCGTAAATTCAAGGACATCTTGAGACTATGTGGTGACTTCCAGGTCAGCCTGGGCTAGAGCGAGACCTTATCTTGGAAAACCAATATATATATACATATGTGTGTTTGTGTGTGTGTATGTGTATGTGTATGTGTGTACACATATATATATTTAAGAAAAAAACAAGTGTGGTGGTGCATGCTTGTAATCGCAGGCAGTGACAGGTGGATCCCTGGGATTCCCTGTTCTGCCAGTGTAGCCTACTTTGCAAACTCCAGGCCAATGAAGAGACTCTGTCTCAAAAGCAAAAATAAACAAACAAAAAAAAAAAAGGTGGATGATACCTGAGAGGAATGACACCTCTCTTCTGGACTCTACATGCACGTACACTCACATGCATGCACGCATACACTGATGCACCCGCACACATGCCAAAATCATGTTCCCACAGACAGTATCAATAATATTGATCCAAGGAAGATAAACAAGTGACACGCACATAAAAGATACTGTCACTAGTCACTAGATAAGTGCAACTCAGAGTCACAAGAAACCTGTCATCCGTGAGGGTGGGTGGAATCAAATAGACAGGCTGGGCATGGTGGTGCACACCTTTAATCACAGCACTCAGGAGGCAGAGGTAGGATGATCGCCATGAGTTCGAGGCTACCCTGAGACTACATAGTGAATTCCAGGTCAACCTGAGCTAGAGTGAGGCCCCACCTGAAAAAAAAAAAAAAAAAAAAAAAACAGCAACAACAACAACAAAAGACAGATAGCAGCAAGGATTGGCAAGACAAGACAAAATTAGAACCCTTGAGTGTTGCTAGTAGAAAAGTCAAAGGATTCTGGGCATAGTGGCTCATAACTTTAACACCAGCACTTGGGAGTCTGAGGTAGGAAGATCTCTGCAAGTTTGAGGCCAGCCTGGCACTACAAAGTGAGTTCTAGGTCAGCCGGAGCTAGATTGAGATCCTGCCTCAAACACACACGCACACACACACACAGAATCAGTTCCTCAAAAAGTTAAACAGAGTCACCATATGGCCCAGAAGTTTACTATGTACACATATACCCAAGAGAATTAAAAACATGAAACCTGGGGCTGGAGAGATGGCTTAGCAGTTAAGGTGCTTGCCTGCAAAGCCAAAGGATCCAGGTTCGATTCCCCAGGACCCACATAAGCCAGATGCACAAGGTGGTGCATGAGTCTGGAGTCGTTTGCAGTGGCCGGTGGCTCTGGCATGCCCATTCTCTCTATCTGCC
This sequence comes from Dipus sagitta, assembly GCA_036346955.1. Taxonomy (NCBI): domain Eukaryota; kingdom Metazoa; phylum Chordata; class Mammalia; order Rodentia; family Dipodidae; genus Dipus; species Dipus sagitta. The sequence continues at coordinate 140,299,584 of CM070770.1, forward strand.
TCTCTCTCTCAAACAAACAAATAAAATAAAATAAAAGTTAAAAATTATGAAACGTGGTATTCACACAAAAACTTGTCCACTAATAGTCATAGAAGCATTATTCATACTAGCCAAAATGTAAAAACAACCCACACAGCCAGTATATTATATAGCCACAAACAGGAAGTACAATGCAGACAAAACTTAGAAACATGGCACTAAATGAAGGAAGCCAGACTCAAGCCAGGCTCAGTAGCTCACATCTGTAATCTCAACACTTGGGAGGTTGAGGTAGGAGAATTGCTATGAATTCCAGGCCAGCCTGGGCTAGAGTGACACCCTGCTTCCAAAACCCAACAACCAGAAAAAGGAAAAGGAGGAAGAGGAGGAGGAAGAATAGCATTAGCCACCAGACTCAAAAGCCACATATTTGATTTCAGTTATATGAATAGTCAAATCCAAAGACAAAGGAAATAGTGTTTTCCAGGACTAGGGGGACAGGGGATTGTAGAGAGTAACTGCTAATAAAGAATTCTTTTGGGATTAATGTTTTGGAATTAGACAGTAGTCATAATTGTACAATTTTATGTGTATGTTAAAAATTACAAACTTAGGGCTGGAGAGATGGCTTAGCGGTTAAGTGCTTGCCTGTGAAGCCTAAGGACCCCGGTTCAAGGCTCGATTCCCCAGTACCCACGTTAGCCAGATGCACAAGGGGGCACACGTGTCTGGAGTTCGTTTGCAGTGGCTGGAAGCCCTGGCATGCCCATTCTCTCTCTCTGTCTCTGCCTCTTTCTCTGTCTGTTGCTCTCAAATAAATAAATAAAAATAAACAAAAAAATTTAAAAAAAATAAAAATAATTACAAATTTAACCAGGCATGGTGACACTTTTAATCCCAGTACACAGGAGGCAAAGGTAAGAGGATTGCCATGAATTTGAGGCCATCCTGAGACTACATAGTGAATTCCAGGTCCATCTGGGCTAGAGTGAGGCCCTACCTCAAAAAAAATTATGAACTTAGGCTGGGGAGGTTGCTCAGTGGTTAAAGGCACTTGTAAGCAAAGCCTGTCATGTAAAAGAAGATGCAAAACATTGCAAACATTTGGCATTCATTTGCATACAGTGAAAAAAAGACCCTGATACACACTCACACACATGCACATGCAAGTCTAAATAAATTTTTTTAATTTTTTTTTATTTGTAAGAGAAAGAGAGATAGAAGCAGACAGACAAAGAGAGAGAATGGGCACGCCAGGGCCTTCCACCACTGCAAACGAACTCCAGATGCATGTACCACCTTGTGCATCTGGCTTATGTGGGTACTAGGGAATCAAACCTGGGTCTTTTGGCTTTGCAGGCAAGCACCTTAACCTCGAAGCCATCTCTCCAGCCCTAAACAAATAATTTTTAAATTATTACACTGGGGGCTGGTGAGATGTCTCAGTAGTTAAAGGCACTTGCTTACAAAGCCTGCCAATCTGGGTTGAAGTCCCCAGTATGGTTGTAAAGCCAAATGTACAAAGTGGTGCATGAATCTGGAGTTGGCTTGCAGTATCAAGAGGCCCTGGAGTGCCCATGCTCTCTGTGTCTGCTTATAAATAAAAATATTTTTATCGGGGCAGAGGAAGATGGAGCTGTGTGAGTTTGAGACCACCCTGAGACTACATAGTGAATTCCAGGTCAGAGTGGACTACAGTGAGACCCTACCTCAAAATAACAACAACAACAATAAAAATTGCCACATTTAATCCCAGCACTTTGGAGACAGACGTAGGAGGATCACCATGAGTTCAAGACCACCCTGAAACTACGTAGAGGATTCCAGGTCAGCCTGGGCAAGAGTGAGACCCTACCTCAGAAAAACCAAAAAGGGCTTCCAGTTAAGATGGCGGCGAAGGAACCATGCCAAAACAGGCTAGGGGAGAAAGAGCAAAAAAAAGAACAGCAAAATACATTCTTCTACTAAAAAGTAAGGTGTATAAGAAATTATCAACTGCCATAGAGAAGTAGAAGAGATTCAGAGCATCTAAAGACCACAGAAGCCGGTAAAAAGCGGCTCCAGCAGCAGCGGCACCAGGTCCGCTCAACTCACAATAGCTGGGAAATGGAACCAGCCTAGATGTCCCTCAACTGATGAGTGGATAATGAAGATGTGACACATTTATACAATGGAGTTCTACTCAGCAGTAAAGAAAAATGAAGTTATGAAATTTTCAGGAAAATGGATTGATTTGGAAAGTATTATACTTAGTGAGGTAACCCAGGCCTAGAAAGCCAGACGTCACATGTTCTCTCTCACATGTGGATCCTAGCTACAAATGATTGGACTTCTATGTGAGTAGGAAGAAAACTCAGTAGCAGAGGCCAGTAAGCTAGAAAGGAGATATAAAGGGAACAGAAAGAGGGGGGGGGGACTTTATAGGATGGTATTGTATATATGTAAGTAGAAGAATGGATTAATGGGGGTGAAAAGGCCTAAGTGAGGTCAAGGGAAGAGATTGAGTAAAGGAAAGGTGGAGGGAGGGCTAATCAAAATCTAAGAGGATATAAATAAATCATATGGAAACCTTTTGGACAATGGAACACTCAGGAGCTGTAGATTGTTGCTAGAAAATTTTCAGTGCCAGAGATGGGATACCTTCCAGTGAGTTGTTGGCCAGGGAGGTCCCTGATGCCCCCAAAACATTACAGGCCATTGCTGAGGCCCTTGGTTTCCCACTAGGAATAGATGGTAAGACCCTATTGCTGAAGACTCCACATACTTGGGCTACAAGGTCACTGAGAAATCCTGCTGGAACTGAGCTGATAACCTCCTCCATGTAGACCAGCTGACGGAAAGCTGGAAGAAGCCATTCTGCATGCAGTTCAATGGGAGAAAGAGAAATCACCAGTGAAGATACTCAACAGTGGATGCTGCAAGCCTTATATTTGGCCAGCCAGGCCAAATGAGCCAACAGGTGCAATAGTGGCATGTCTGTTATAGGGGAAACCAACTGCCCTCCAACTGGACTGGAGGACCGCTCCATGAGAGGGAATACATCCCTGATACTGAAAACTTAAAACAGGGGTAGTCATGAGCCCTAGGGGTGTAACGTCTGCTGCTGTCTGGCTAAATGTATATACTATGTTCACCAAACTTCTCAATAAGCACTTCTCTTAATGTTCATACCCATATATTAATGCTACTCTCACTTTTGGTTACAGAAGCTTCTCTTTTTCAGGTGGCAGTGACCTTGGGATGACTCAAAAGACACCATGGTGCTGGGAAGAAGTGACAGAGGAGTGCTCAGCACTGAAGTATCTCCATCACACCTTCCATGGCTCAGGATTCATTGCAGAAGAGGTGGCAGAAAGAATGTAAGAGCCAAAGGAAGGGTAGGACTCCTTACCACGTGCTCCTCCAGACACAAAATGGCCTGGATATCCATGACCTCACAGTGCCCAACACCACTTACACAAGACCATCATAATAGGAGGAAAAGATCATGACATCAAAATAAAAGAGAGACTGTTTGAGGGAGGAGGGGATATGATGGAGAGTGGAGTTTCAAAGGGGAAAGTGGGGGGAGGGAGGGCATTACCATGGGATATTGTTTACAATCATGGAAGTTGTTAATAAAAATAAATTTGAACACAGGGCATGGTGGTGCACGCCTTTAATCCCAGCACTCAGGAGGCAGAGGTAGGAGGATCGCTGTGAGTTTGAGGCCACCCTGAGACTACATAGTGAATTCCAGGTCAGCTTGGGCTAGAGTGAGATCCTACCTCGAAAAAAAAAAAAAAATGAAAAGAAATAAAATTAAAACAAAAAATTTTAATTACTAAATTGAATATTTTAAAGGGTGGTGTGTATGTATATCCCAGTCTTTAAGAAATAAACAAAAGAGCCGAGGTTGGAGGCTCACACCTTTAATCCTAGCATTTGGGAGGCTGAGGCAGGAGGATCGCTATGAGTTTCAGGCCATCCTGGAGTTATCTAATGAATTTTAAGTCAGTCTGTGGCTATAGAGTAAGTTCCAGGTTAGTCTGAGCTAGAGTGACACCCTACCTGGGGGTGGGGAAGAACCAACCTTGGGTGGCTCCCCAGAGTCCCAAGACCTTTGTAGCCTCTTCCAGCACCTTCCTTTCATTGATCACTGGGCCCAGAGAAGTGGGGCCACTGCAGTTATTTTTTTCTTAAAGGATTTAACATTTAAGATTTGACTTGAAACCCTAGGTGCTGGATACGTGGATTTTCTAAGTCTGTTGGCTCCTGTGTCTAAAAGCGCTGACAAAGCCTATCCAAGTCCTCCATTCCCTATCTCCCTCCCAAACACAAGCAATTTTTCCTCATAGCCAGCTCTGTCCCAGAAGCTCACAGAGAAGGACGTTCTGGGAAATGCAGTCCCAGCTTAGCTAAATTGACCCAGTGCAAAGCCTCCCATGATTTGTCTTATGGGCTGATCCCGCTGCCTGGACACAATTCCCATCTCCTATCCATCTCATAGCTACCCACCCTTTGCATGTCAGTTTCCTGCTGGAAGCCTCTGTGGTCATTCCTCCAGAGCTGAGCAAGCTCTTTCTATGATCTTTCCTGGCCCACTTCATCATGTGTTCCAGAGGACAGTAGCTGTTTTCCTTCCTAGATCTTCAGCCCCACCTGACAGGAGCCACAATGGAAGGGCCCAATGTGCACTCCTCTCATTTAGCAAAGGACCTTGCCACACAGCAGACACTTGAAGTTCATGAAGCACACAGATGAATGGATATCTAGGGGGTAAGAGAGGAGAAACGGAGGAGAGTGCAGAAAGATGGATGAGCTTGGGGAGGGGGGCATCAGGACATGGACTGGCCCCAGAAGCAGAGGCCCCACTGCAATGTGGCTCAGGGTATAGACTCAGGAGCCAGTTATCAGCTCTGTGACCTCCAGTAAGTTCCTTCACCTCTCTAAGTCCTAACTTGCTCATTTGTGAAGCCAGAGATAAGAACAGCGTTTCCCTCCAGGAACTGTAGGAAAACTCATCGCGCTCTCTGCAGGATGCTTAGATAGCAGTATACAAACACTTGTAAACTAAATAAACACATACATATACCAACAAATAAAATGAAGGAAAGACTAATTGTTTTTGTTTCTTTCTCAAAGTCAGGATGAAAGGCAGAAAGCTGCCACTGGGCTTACCCCTCCAAAGCAGCTGGAAGGTGTGTAGCTCTCCTACTCTGAAAATGCATAGGTTTAAGAGCTTTAAGACAAATGCCCCAACTGGTAAGAACATGTAGACCTAGAGGGTATTGCATTAGCATACTGTTAGTTAAGGAATTATAGCTCTTAGGATACCAGCTTCTGTACACTAAAATGATTTTTTAAAACATTTTAAAAACCTGATTAAAACATAATGCTCTGTTTAGTTACTGCCACAAAATATTTCGTTCGCAAATTGCAGCCTAGTGGATTTAATTTACTTTCTGCTGACACCCATATTAGGCTTGATGGAGGGGGCAGGCACAGCCAGGCTCAGAGCAATACCATGGGGATGCAGGCGTATGGATTCTCCCCCCCACTAAGTCCTTTTGAAGGAGTTGGCAAGGCCAGGTCTCTGTGCTACCCTTTCAGGGCACACCTCTATCCCAAGAGTCTCACCAATGGCAGGCAGAATATCTCCTTTCCTTGCAGAGTTTGGAATCTGGTGGAACATTGTGTGCTGAAAGCAGAAACTGAAAGCTGGGGATCTCTGGGTTAATTTTAGCCACCTTTGTTAGCCAGCCCGATCCACACCATGGCTTGTAAAAATGAGAGCCAACACTTAGCCATCAGGAGACCTTACTTAAGAATCTGATGTCAGTGGAGCGCTCAGTACTGAAACACCTCTATCACACCTTCCGAGGCTCAGGGTCCATTGTGGAAGAGGTTGTGGAAAGAATGCAAGAGCCAAAGGAAAGGTAGGACTCCTTACAACGTGCTCCTCCAGACCCGAAATGGCCTGGATATCCATGACCTCACAGTGCCTGACACTACCTACACAAGACCATCGTAATAGGAGGAAAAGATCATGACATCAAAATAAAAGAGAGACTGACTGAGAGGGGGTGGGGATATGATGAAAGTAGAGTTGTGAAGGGGAAAGTGGAGGGGCCATTACCATGGGTTATTGTCTATAATTATGGAACTTGTCAATAAAAATAAATTACTTGGGCTGGAGCGATGGCTTAGTGGTTAAGGCGTTTGCCTGCAAAGCCAAAGGATGCTGGTTCGATTCCCCAGGACCCACATAAGCCAGATGCACAAGGGGGCTGGAGGCCCTGGCGCAGCCATTCTCTCTCTGTCTGCCTTTTTCCCTCTCTCACTCTCTCAAATAAATAAATAAATAAAATAATTTTAAAATAAAATAAATTACTTAATTTACACTTGGGAGGCAGAGGTAGGAGAATCGCCGTGAGTCTGAGGCCACCCTGAGACTACATAGTGAATTCCAGGTCAGCCTGAGCTAGAGTGAGACCCTACCTCCAAAGTCTCAAGCAAGGTGGAAGTGAAAAAGGATGGAGAAAGCTAGCTTTTCAAAGCAGTTTCAGCTCAAAGTGAACCATGAGACGGCATCCCACAAGCCACCACAATGGAACTTGTGTCTGATGAGGCTGGTCTACAGCGCCCCCTGCTGCCCAGTCTAGCACACTACCTAGACAGACGGCCCTGGATGGGCTGGCCCAGGGATCTGCCCTCTAAATTCACCAACCAATTAGGTCTTCCCCTTGCCTATAAAGGCTTCTTCCTGTCAAAAACTCCGCCCTGCTCCACTTCAGCTCAGCTGTTTCCCTGTTCCACCTGCCTACCTCTCTTCACTAGCACGACAAGGATACACGTGAGTCGGCTTCCCCCACCCAGCCTAGCTGGTGGGAGGGGGGAGCATAAAACTGTTTCTTGGTTTGGATGGCTTTTCTGCTTGTCTCTGCTTTACAGTTTGGGGTAACTTCTCTCTTTGACTACATGCATGATTTTCCTCTGCTTTCTGAATCTACCATGCGTGGGTTCTTCCCAAGTTTCCCTACACAGGCTCCTAGATTCTTTCTACTGCCAACAGCCTTATGCTCATATCTCTTTTAAAAGTCTGAGTGGGGGGGGGCGGTGCTGGAGAGATGGCTTAACGGTTAAGCGCTTGCCTGTGAAGTCTAAGAACCCCGGTTCGAGGCTCGATTCCCCAGGACCCACATTAGCCAGATGCACAAGGGGGCCCACGCATCTGGAGTTTGTTTGCAGTGGCTGAAGGCCCTGGCGTGCCCCTTCTCTCTCTATCTGCCTTTCTCTCTGTGTCTGTCACTCTAAAATAAATAAATGAACAAAAATATTTTTTTTTAAGTCTGAGTTTTGGGCTGGTGAGATGCCTTAGTGGTTAAGGTGCTTGCCCAAGAAGCCTAAGGCCCCAGGTTCGATTCTCCAGGTGCCACTGTAAGCGAGATGCACATGGTGACACATGCGTCTGGAGTTCATTTGCAGTGGCTAGAGGCCCTGGAGTGGCCATTGTCTCTCTCTCCCTCTCTCTCTCTCTAATAAATAAATAAATCAGAAAAAGAAATTTTTTTAAGCCTGAGTTTTAGGCTGGAGAGATGGTGTAGTGGTTAAGGCACTTACCTGCAAAGCCAAAGGACCCTGGTTCCACTCTGCAGGACCTATGTAAAGCCAAATGCCCAAGGTGACACATGTGTCTGGAGTTCATTTGCAGTGGCTGGAGGCCCTGACATGCCCATTCACTCTCTTTCTCTCTCTCTCTCTCGCTCTCAAATAAATTAACTTAATGTATTTTAAAAATATTTTTAAACCCTCGGTTTCATGTGCTTGTGGCTCTACTCTAGTTTCCCCCCCCCCAAAAAAAAATCTCAATTTCTCTCATTAATTTATTTGAAAGAGAGAGAGACAGAATTGGCATGCCAGGGCCTCCAGCCACTGCAAATGAATTCCACCATATGCATCTGGCTTATGTAGGTTCTGGGGAATTGAACCTGGATCCTTAGCCTTCACAGGCAAACACCTTAACTGCTAAGCCACCTCTCCAGCCCCCTTCAATTTCTGTTAAATGAAACTTATAAACTCTGCAGTGTTTCCACATTGAATCAAGACAATACAATCCCACCAAAAATTATAAATTCATTAGAAATGACCCCCAATGAGACTGTTTTAGATGAAATACCTGACAAAGATTTCAAAACAAAAAAGATTTTATCTATATTCAAAGAAATCAAAGGAATCAAAGAAGAAGACAAACTCCTGAAGGAATCCTAAGAGAACACAGGAAACCCACTTAATGAAAGAAGGAGGTCATTACAAGACATGAGTAAGGAAATAGAAATACTGAAGAAAAACCAGACAGAAATACTAGCACTGAAAAACACAGGAATTCAAATAAAAAACTCTGTGGAAAGTCTCACCAGTAGAATGGATGAAGGAAAGAAGAGAATATCAAAAATAAGACCAGGTGGCATATCTAATACAGTCCAACAAAGAGAAATACAAGCTAATAGGAAGGTATGAATGGGAATTTCAAAATATTCGGGACACTATGAAAAGATCAAACATAACAGTTCAGGGTATCGCAGAAGGAGAAGAATTTCAATCCAAAGTCATAGCAGGCGTTTTCAACAAAATCATAGAAGAAAACTTTCCCCAAATAGGAAAGAAATGCCAATGCAGATCCAGGAAGCTTTTAGAAAACCAAACAGACAAAACCTAGAAAGAACCTCTCCTCACCATGTTATAATTAAACTACTAAACAGGCAAATCAAGGAAAACATATTAAAAGCAATAAGAGAGAAAAAGCAAGTCACCTACAAAGGCAAGCCCATCAGGATCACAGCAGATTACTCAACACAAACTTTAAAAGCCAGAAGAGCTTGGAATGATGCATTCCAAGTTTTGAAAGATAACAACTGTCAACCAAGATTACTTTATCCTGCAAAGCTATCTATCCAAATTAAAGGAGAAACAAGGACATTCCACAACAAAAGCCGGCTAAAGGAATTTATGGGGCTGGAGAGATGGCTTAGCGGTTAAGGCATTTGCCTGCAAAGCCGAAGGATCCCGGTTCGATTCTCCAGGACCCACATAAGCCAGATGCACAAGGGGGCACATGCATCTGGAGTTCATTTGCAGTGGCTGGAGGCCCTGGCGCACCCAAAAGATGTGGTTAAAATTATGCCGGGCGTGGTGGCGCACGCCTTTAATCCCAGCACTCGGGAGGCAGAGGTAAGAGGATCGCCGTGAGTTCGAGGCCACCCTGAGACTCCATAGTGAATTCCAGGTCAGCCTGGGCTGGAGTGAGACCCTACCTCGAAAAACAAAAAAAAAACAAAAAAAAAAACAAAAAAAAAAAAAAAAGGAATTTATGACAACTAAGCCAGCCCTACAGAAAATACTTGAAGGAATTCTTCACACTGAAGAGAAAGCAAAGCACACACATGAGGAAACAGGAAAAAATAAACCATACTCATATAACAGTTAAAATAAGAGAGTAAAAGGAAAACAGGAAGCTCTACAAAACAAAAAGAATGGTGAAAATAAGCACATACCTATCAATAATAACTCTTAATAGCAATGGCCTCAATGGCCCAACCAAAAGACACAGGCTTGCAGACTGGATTAAAAGGCGGGATCCTGTTGTTTGTTGCCTCCAGGAAACTCATCTCTCAATAAAAGATAGACACTATCTTAGGATAAAAGACTAGAAAATGGTATTTCAAGCAAATGGGCCTAGGAAGCAAGCAGGGGTTGCTTACCTAATATCTGACAGGATAGACTTCAAACAAACATTAGTAAGGAAAGATAAAGAAGGTCCCTTTATACTGATTAAAGTAACACTCCAACAGGAGGACATTACAATCCTAAACATATAGACACCTAACATGGGGCTCCCAATTTCATCAAACAAACACTATTAGACTTAAGGTCACAGATAACACCAAACACAATTGTAGTGGGTGTCTTCAATACCCCACTCTCATAAAAAAAAAAGAAATTAGAGAGTTCACAAGTAAACAATTTAATGCTTCACCTTAAGGCCTTGGAAAAAGAACAAGGCAAACCAAAAATCAGTAGACAGGAAGAAATAATAAAGATTAAAGATTAGGGCAGAAATTACTGAAATAGAAAACCAAAATACCAATCCAAAGAATCAATGAAACAAAGAGTTGCTTCCTTGAAAGGATAAACAACATTGATAAACCCTTAGCAAATCAAACCAGAAGAGAAAAGAGACAAAAATTAATAAAATTAGAGATGAAAAAGATACCATTACAACAGATACCAAAAAAATTCAGAAAATCATAAGGACATACTATAAGAATATATATGCCTCTAAGTTTGAAAATCTGAAAGAAATGGGTGATTTCCTTGATTCATATGACCTACCAAAATTAAATCAAGATAAGATAAGCCATTTAAGTAGACATATAACAAATACAGAGATCCAAGCAGTTATCAAAAGTCTCCCAACTAAAAAAGTCTAGGGCCAGATGCATTCACTGTTGAATTTTACCAGACCTTCATGGAAGAACTAACACCACTACTACTCAAACTTTTCCATAAAATATAAAAGGAAGGAATTCTACCCAACTCTTTCTATGAAGCCAGCATCACCCTGATGCCAAAACCAGACAAAGACAGAAGAAAGAAAGAAAATTACAGACCAATCTCCCTCATGAACATAGATGCAGAAATTCTCAACAAAATATTGGCAAATCGAATACAAGAATATATCAGAAAGAATATTCACCCTGACCAAGTAGGCTTTATCCTAGATATTCAGGGATGGTTCAACATATGTAAATCAATAAATGCAATATACTATATAAATGGACTGAAGGACAAAAATCACATGATCATTTCAATAGATGCAGAAAAGGCATTCAACAAAATCCAACATCCCTTCATGGTAAAAGTCCTACAGAAACTGGCAATAGAAGAAACATATTTCAACATAATAAAAGCTATTTTTGACAAACCTACAGCCAACATAATACTAAATGGAGAAAAACCTGAAGCTTTTCCACTAAATTCAGGAACAAGACAAGGGTGTCCATTGTCCCCATTTTTATTTAATATAGTACTGGAAGTCTTAGCTATAGCAACAAGGCAATAAATAAGGACAAAAGGGCATGGTGGTGCACGTCTTTAATCCCAGCACTCAGGAGGCAGAGGTAGTAGAATCACTGTGAGTTTGAGGCCACCCTGAGACTACAGAGTGAATTCCAGGTCAGCCTGGGCTAAGGTGAGACCCTACCTCGAAAAAAAAAAACAAAAAAAGGGGGGGAGATACAAGTTGGAAAAAAAGAGATCAAATTATCATTATTTGCAGATGATATTATTCTATTCATAAAGGACCCTAAAGACTCTGTCAGAAAACTGTTAGAGCTGATAAACACTTTTAGCAATGTAGTACTATACAAAATAAACCCACAGAAATCAGTAGCTTTCCTTTATATTAGCAACAAACATGGGAATCTCTCCCATTCACAATTGCCTCAAAAAAAAATAAAGTACCTTGGAATAAACCTGACCAAGGAATTGAAGGACCTCTGCAATGAGAACTTTAAAACACTCAAGCAGGGCTGGAAAAATAGCTTAGCAGTTAAGCACTTACCTGTGAAGCCTAAGGACCTTGGTTTGAGGCTTGATTTCCCCAGGACCCATGTAAGCCAGCTGCACAAGGTGGCACATGCATCTGGAGTTCATTTGCAGTGGCTGGAAGCCTGGCACTCCCATTCTGTCTATCTGGCTGTTTGTCTCCGTCTGTTTGTCACTCTCAAAAATAAACAAAAAAAAAAAAAAAAAAAAAACACTCAAGCAAGAAATTGTAGAAGACACTAGGAAATGGAAAGATATCCTATGTTCTTGCATTGGAAGAATCAATATTGTGAAAATGTCAATCTTACCAAGCAATCTACACATTCAATGCAATCCCCATTAAAATTCCAATGGCATTCTTCATGGAGATAGAAAAAAACAATCCTAAAATTCATTTGGAAGCACTTTAATTCTTGAATAGCCAAAACAATTTTGAGCAACAAAAATAAGGCTGGTGGTATAACCATACCCAATTTTAAGCTATATTACAAAGACATAGTAACAAAAACAGCATGGTACTGGCACAAAGACAGACACATAGATCAATGGAACAGAATAAAGGATCCACATGTTAGCCCAGGCAGCAACAGCCATCTGATTTTTGACAAAAATACCAAAAATATTCATTGGAAAAAAGGCAGGCTCTTCAACAAGTTGTGCTGGGAAAACTGGTTATCTATATGTAGAAGGATGAAAATAGATCTTTGTCTTTCTCCATGCACAAGAATCAAGTCCAAATGGATCAGGGACCTTAATATCAGACCTGAAACTCTGAAACTGCTAGAGGAAAAAGTAGGGGAAACCCTTCAACATATTGGCATAGGCAATGACTTTCTGAATATAACCCCAAGTGCTCAGAAAATAAAACCACTTATCAACCGCTGGGATCTAATGAAATTACAAAGTTTTTGTACAGCAAAGAACACTGTGAACAGAGCAAAGAGACAACCTACAGAATGGGAGAAAATCTTTGCCAGTTACACATCTGACAGAGGATTAATATCCAGAATATACAAAGAACTCAAAAACAAAACAATGAGAAATCAAACAACCCAATTTAAAAATGGGCTATGAGGCCGGGCATGGTGGCACATGCCTTTAATCCCAGCACTTGGGAGGTAGAGGTAGGAGGATCACTGTGAGTTTGAGGCTACACTGAGATTCCACATCAACCTGAGCTTCAGTGAGACCCTACCTCAAAAAAAAAAGGGGGGGTCTGGAGAGATGGCTTAGTGGTTAAGTGCTTGCCTGTGAAGCCTAAGGACCCCGATTCAAGGCTCCATTCCCCATGACCCACGTTAGCCAGATGCACAAGGGAGCGCACGCATCTGAATTTCGTTTGCAGTGGCTGGAAGCCCTGGCGCGCCCATTCTCTCTATCTGCCTCTTTCTCTCTCTGTCTGTCGCTCTCAAATAAATAAAATTTTTAAAAAGGGGGGGGGGGTTGGAACTAAATAGTTCTCAAAAGAAGAAATACAGGTGGCATATAAACATCTAAAACAATGTTCTACATCCTTAGCCATCAGAGAAATGCAAATTAAAACTACTTTGATGTTCTATCTCTCTCCTGTCAGAATGGCTATCATCAAGAAAACAAATGACAATAAATGTTGGTGAGGATGCAGAAAAAGGGGAACCCTTCTGCACTGTTGATGGGAATGTAGTCTGGTACAGCCATTGTGGAAATCAGTGTGGAGGTTCCTGAGACAGCTAAAAATAGATCTATCATATAACCCAGCTATACCACTCCTACGCATATATCCTAAGAACTCATCTCACTACCTTAGAGATACTTGCTCAACCATGTTATTGCCGCTCTATTCACAATAGCTAGGAAATGGAACCACCCTAGACATCCCTCAACTGATGAGTGGATAATGAAGGTGTGGCACATTTACACAATGGAGTTCTACTTAGTGGTAAAGAAAAATGAAATTAGGAAGTTTGCAGGGAAATGGATGGAGCTGGAAAAGAATTATACTAAGTGAGGGAACCCAGGTCCAGAAAGCCAAGCAGCCCATGTTCTCTCTCATATGTGGATCCTAGCTACAAATGTATAGACTTGTGTGTGAACTGGAACCAAAAATTGTTAGCAGAGGCCAGTAAGCTAGAAAAAGGCTATATGGGAGGGAGGAGAGGGAAGGACTTAAGGGGAGGGTATTGGATATATGTAAGTAGAAGAACAGATTACAAGGAGTGGAATGGCTTAAGTGAGGCCAGAGGAAGAGATTGAGTAAGAGAAGGGTGGGGGAGGGCTGAGTGATGGCTTAGCTGTTAAGGTGCTTGCCTGGGAAGCCTAAGGACCCATGTTTTACTCTCCAGATCCCACGTAAGCCAGATGCACAAAGGTGTGACAAACAAAAGGTCTCACATGCCCACTAGGTGGCACAATTGTCTGGAGTTCAATTGCAGTGGCTGAGGCCCTGGTGCACCATTTCTCTCTCTCTCTTTCTGTCTCTCTCGCTTGCTCTTGCTTGCTTTCTCTAAAATTAAAAATAAAGAACAAAAACTTTAAAATTTTTAAGATACTCTGAATAAGACATATGAGAGCTTACTTTTTTAAATAATGGCACATCCAGAAGCCATATAGATTGTTACTGGAAAATTTTTAATGCCAGGGATAGTATACCTTCCAGTGAGTTCTTGGCAAGGGAGGTCCCTGTTGCCTCCAAAACATTACAGGCTATTGCCAAGGCCCTTGGTTTCCCACAAGAAACAGATGGTAAGACACTATTGCTGAAGACTTCACATGCCTGGGCAGCAAGATCACTGAGAAATCTAGCTGGGGCTGAGCTGAAAACCTTCTCCCAGTAAACCAGCCAACTGAAAACTGGAAAAAGCTGCATTGTATGTCACTCTATGGGAGACAGAAGTCATCAGCAGTGAAAATAGTGGACACTGGAAGCCTCAAGTTTGGCCAGATAGGCCAAATTAGGAACAGGTGCAATAGTGGCATGTGTGCTCTGGGTGAAACCAGCTGCTTTCTAATTGGACTGGAGGCCCGCTCTATGGGAGGGCATACATGCATGGTACTGAAAACCTAATCAAAAGCCTGTGGCAGGGGAGGTCATGAGCCTTAGGGGTATAAAGCCTGATCTTTTCTGGATGAATGCATATATTATTGCTCATCAAACTGCCCTATAAGCACTATACAATGTTCATATTCATATATCAGTGCTACTCTCACTTTTTGGTTAGAGACGCTTCTATTTTCAGATGGTGATGACCACTGGGATGACCCAGAAGCCTGAGAAGAAGTGACAGAGAAGTGCTCAGCACTGAAACATCTCTATCACATCCTCCAAGGCTCAGGGCCCATTGTGGAAGAGGTGGAAGAAACAATGTAAGAGCCAAAGTATGGGTACAACTCCTTACAATGCATCTGTCCAGACAGAAATTAGCCTCGATTCCATGACCTTGCAGTGCCTACCAATACCTTTATAAGACCCTCATAATAGGAGAAAAAGAAGATGACATCAAAATAAGAGAGAGACTAATGGGGAGAGGGAGGGGATACGGAGTTGTGAAGAGGAAAGTGAGGGAGGGAGGGAATTATCATGGTTTATTGTCTGTCAGTATAGAAGTTATCAATAAAATAAAATAAAAATACACAGAGGCCGGGCATAGTGGCACACACCTGTAATCCCAGCACTCGGGAGGCAGAGGTAGGAGGATTGCTGAGAGTTCAAGGCCACCCTGAGACTACATAGTGAATTCCAGGTCAGCCTGAGCTAGCGTGAGACCCTACCTCAGAAAAAAATATATATATATACATAGAGGTGCAATTTGCTAAACAACCAGAGTGCTTTGTGAGGAAATTAGAACTATACACTCGAAATACTTAATAGGAGCCTAGGAAGATGGCTTAGTGGTTAAAGAGCCTCTTGCCACTGCAAAGGAACTCCAGATGCATGTGCCATTTGTCTGGCTCAAGCAAGTGTCTAACCATTGAGCAATCTCCCTGGCCCTGCCTCTGCATTTCTAGCAATGCCTTTTGCTTTCCAGTCTAGTTGCTTGGGGTTAATATAGCTAAAGCAGCACAGAATATGTTTTATTTTTTTAATTTTATTTATGTTTATATTTTAAACAGTGTAGTTTTTTTTTTTGTTTGTTTGTTTGTTTTGGTTTTTCGAGGTAGAGTTTTGCTCTAATCCAGGCTGACCTGGATTTCACTACTGGTAGTAACTCTTGCAATCCCTTCTTCATTAGGAACTGTAACTTCAAATGTATATAGTTTTGTTTTGTTTTGTTTTTCAAATGGTGTTAAAGCTAAGTGTTGTGATGCACATCTTTAATCCCAGCACTCAGGAGGCAGAGGTGGGAGGATCACCATGAGTTCTAGGCTACCCTGAGACTACATAGTTAAGTCTAGGTCTGCCTGGGATAGAATGAGACCCTATCTCGAAAAAAACTTTAAAAAAAGAAAGAAAGGAAAGAAGGAAGGAAGGAAGGAAGGAAGACAAAAAGAAAAAAATGATGTTACAATTTGTCCTATACTAGAAAGCTTAGGTCTGTTAGTCTGTTTTGAAGTGGGATCTCACTCTAGTTCAGGCTGACCTGGAACTCACTCTTCACCCAGACTAGCATTGAATTTATAGTGATCTTCATACCTCAGCTTCCCCAGTGCTGGGATTAAAGGCATTATGACATAACAGCACCCTGCTTTAGGGATTTAAATATATATTGATTGGTGGTTGACTGTGATCGCTAATACATTTGAATTTATTCTTCCACTGCATTTTTTTAAATTTTTTGTTCATTTTTATTTATTTATTTGAGAGCGACAGACAGAGAGAAAGAGGTGGGGGGGGGGGCGTGCCAGGGCTTCCAACCACTGCAAACGAACTCCAGATGCATGCACCCCCTTGTGCATCTGGCTAACGTGGGTCCTGGGGAATCGAGCCTCGAACCAGGGTCCTTAGGCTTCACAGGCAAGCACTTAACCACTAAGCCATCTCTCCAGCCCCTCCACTGTATTTTTTTATTTTTACTTGTGTGTGTGTGTGTGTGTGTGTGTGTGCACATGTGTGTGGTTTGATGTGTGTGTGTGTCCGTGTGAGTGTGGACATGCGCACTCCACCCTGCACATGTGAATGTCAGAAGACAACTTTCTGGTTGGTCTGTCTTTCCATCCTGATTGAAGCAGAGTCTCTCTCGATATTACGATTGTTGTTATTGATGTCTGTGCTTGCCCTGAGCTTCTAAGTTTCTGGAAAATCCTCTTGTCACTACCTCCTATCTCATAGCTAGCATGCTGGAATTATGGAAGCTCGTGGCTTTTTTTTTTTTTTTTTAATTTGGGACCTAGGAATTGAACTCAGGTACTCAGACTTGAGAGGCAAGCACTTTATCCACTAAACCATCTATCCCCCAGCCCCTTCCACTGTGCTTCGTTTTTTTGTTTTCACTTTTTATGCTATTTTACTCCTGACATAATCTCCTTCCTTCTTTTCGTTTTTTCCTTCTTTTTAAAATAATTTTACTTATTTGCGTGTGTATGTGACAGAGAGTGCGCACACCAGGGCCTCTTGCTGCTGCAAATGAATGTGAGATGCTTGCACCGCTTTTTGCATCTGGCTTTATATGGGTGCTGGCAAACTTTTAAGTAAGAGCTTTAACCACTGAACATTCTCTCCAGATCCAATTTTACCTTCTTTTTTTAAAAAAAAAAAAATTCTGGCTGGAGAGATGGCTTAACAGTTAAGGCTCTTGCTTGCAAAGCCCAGAGGATCCCAGTTTGACTCTACAGGACCCACGTAAGCAAGATGCACAAAGGGGTGCATGCGTCTGGAGTTTGTTTGCAGTGGCTGGAGGCCCTGGTATGCCTATTCTCTCTCTCTTTCTCTCAAATAGATAAATATATATATATATATATTTTTTAATTCTGGAGCTGGGCATGGTGGCACATGCCTTTCATCCCAGCACTTGGGAGGCAGAGGCAGGAGGATCACTGTGAGTTTGAGGACACCCTGAAACTACATAGTAAATTCCAGATCAGCTTTACAAAACCAAAACTAAAAAAAAAAAAAAAAAGTTAAGTTTTGTGCATTTCCATTTGGTCCCTTTAATATCTCTACTATTGCCTTGAGTACTTGCCCAGGTAACCCAGCTGTGTGTGAGAGACATATGATTCACTCAAGAGCCCCAGGGAAACTACTGAATGCTGACATGCAAGCACACCCAGCTGAGCTCAGCACCCAGCACACTCCAGATGTGTGAGCAGCAAACCAAATATGGTTATATGCCTTAGAGGCTGCACAGCTGTTTTCCTTGGGATAGATAACTGACATTTAGACTATTTTAAGCTTAGTAATTCTCCTCTATTTTATGTACTATTGTCTCGTCATCTTGGTTTGGATGGGTATGAAGGCGCAAGTCTATAATCCCAACACTGGGAGGCTGAGGTCGGAAAATACTGAGTTCAAAGCCAGACTGGGATGTTTAGTGAGTTCTGGGCCAGCCTGAGCTACACAATGAGGTATTTTCTCAAAAAAAGAAAGAAAGAAAGAAAGAAAGAAAGAAAGAAAGAAAGAAAGAAAAAGAAAAGAAAAAAAACAGGTCTAGAGAGATGGCTCAGTGGTTAAAGGCACTTGCTTGCAAAGCCTGATGGTTCAGACTTGATTCTCCAGTGCAAATCATTTAACATATTAACTTAACATATTCACTCAGCATATTCAACTAGAAGTATTCATGACATCACAGTGGCTGATGTTACCTACATAGACCTGCATAATATCAGGGCAAAAAAGAAAAAAAATGACATCAAAATAGAAGAAAAACTAATTGGAAGAAAGGGATTCAGTGGAGTGGGGCCAAGGAAGTTGGCGGGAGGAATTATGGATTAAGGTACGCTGAGTACATGGATCAAGGTTGTCAATAAAAAGTTTTTAAAATGCTGTAAGAAACCCTAAAACTCTATAAGCTAATTAAAAATTTTTATTAAAGGGCTGGAGAGATGGCTTAGTGGTTAAGCACTTGCCTGGGAAGCCTAAGGGCTCCGGTTTGAGGCTCAATTTCCCAGGACCCATGTAAGCCAGATGGCACAAAGTGTGCATTCGTCTGGAGTTCATTTGTGGTGACAGGAGGCCCTGGTATGCCCATATCCACTCTTTCCTCTCTCTCTCTCTCTGAAATAAATGAATAAAAGCATTTTTAAAAAAATTTTTTATTAAAGCCGGGCATGGTGCACGTCTTTAATCCCAGCATTCAGGAGGCAGAGGTAGGAGGGTCGTTGTGAGTTCAAGGCCACCCTGAGACTACATAGTGAATTTCAGGTCAGTCTGGGCTATAGCAAGACCCTACCTTGAAAAACCAAAACAAAAAAAAAAAATTATTAAAGCCGGGTGTGGTCGCACATGCCTTTAATCCCAGCACTTTGGAATGAAGAGGTAGGAGGAGCACCATGAGTTCAAGCCCATCCAAGACTACATATTGAATTCCAGGTCAGCCTGGGCTAGAGTGAGACCCTATCTCAAAAAACCAAAAAATTAAGTGAAAGAAAAGTTCAGGCCAGGTGTGGTGGCACTTGGGAGGCTGAGGTAGGAGGCTCGCCATGAACCCAAAGCCAGCCTGGTGCTACAGAATGTGTTCTAGGTCAGTCTGGGCTAGAGAAAAACCCTACCTTAAATAAACCAACAACAAGCCAGGCGTGGTGGCACACACCTTTAATCCCAGCACTCAGGAGGCAGAGGTAGGAGGATCACCATGAGTTCGAGGCCACCCTGAGACTACATAGTGAATTCCAGGTCAACCTGGACTAGAGTGAGACCCTACCTCAAAAAAACAAATAAATAAATAAATAAATAAATAAACGAACAAGAAAAAGTTCAAGGTCATTCTCAAATACAGTGAGTTTGAGGCCAGTCTAGGTATATACTGTGTGAACTTTACTTGGGGGACATGAGCAAATGTCTATTCACCCTAGATAGGGCACCAACGACAGACCAAAGAAACAATTTCACTCAATTATAGCTTAGTGAACCAGTAAGTATATTGGGGTGACTTGCAGGAGCATGAAGGACTCAAACACAACTGTCACCACCACAAAGCCCAACCACAGGTTGACAGCTCACTGAAGCTGTGTCTCTGGACTCGTGGCTAAGATTTACAGGCCTCTCAGCTGGCAGGAGCGTCTCTCTCACTAGCAGAAAAGAAAACTTTTACAGGGCAGGGAAATGGCTCAGCCACCCACTTAAAGCCAGATGCACAATGTGGCACATGCATCTGGAGTTTCTTTGCGGCTAGCTGCAAGAGGCCTTGGAGTGCTCATACTCCTCCCTCTCTCTCTCTCTCTGTCTCTCTCTCTCTCTCTCCTTGTCAATAAATAAAAAAATATTTTTAAAAGAAGCTTTTACAAGCACTATAAGAGCTAGACAGTTTCCTTGGTTAGGCAGACAGAGAGAAAAAGGGCCTTGGTAGGGGGCTATATTCTAACCCAAGATGGCACGGGGTGCAGGGGTGACTCCACTTCCTCCTCCTTCTTTCCAGCCTTGGTGAATTTTCCCACTGGCGGCTGGTTTGATGGACTTTCTGGGACCTGTACAGTACTGGATGCAAGCTGGGCATGATGGCACACACCTTTAATCCCAGCACTCGGTAGGAGGAGCGCTGTGAGTTCAAAGCTAGCCTGGGAAAAGAAAGCAAACCAAAAGCCTTGTCAATAAAAAATATACTAAGGGGCTGGAGAGATGGCTTAGCAATTAAGGTGCTTGCCTGCCTAAGGACCCAGATTTGATTCTCCAGATCCCATGTAAGCCAGATGCACATGGTGGCACATACATCTGAAGTTCATTTGAAGTGGCTAAAGGCCCTGGCACATCCATTCTCATTCTCTCTCCTTCTCCCTCTCTCTGTCTCTAATAAATAAATAAATAGATAGATAGATAGATAGATAGATAAAAATAAGTAAGGAATAAGTAAATAAACCACACAAAGCCGGGCATGGTAGTGCATGCCTTTAATCCCAGCACTCAGGAGTCAGAGGTAGGAGGATCGCCATGAGTTCGAGACCACCCTGAGACTACAAAGTAAATTCCAGGTCAGCCTGAGCTAGAGTGAGACCCTACCTCGAAAAAACAACAAATAAAAAAATAAAAATAAATAAATAATAAAAGACAAGTCTGTTAGGCTTGCCTTAAAAAAAAAGAAAGAAAGAAAGACTAGGGGTGGGGAAGATGGCTCAGCACTTAAAGGCATTTATTGACTTCAGTACTCCAGGGCCCATGTAAAGCTGGACACAAAGTGACACATGTCTATAATTCCAACATACCTATGGCCATAGGAGGCTGAGCCAGGAGAGTCCAGAAGCTCACAGGACCAGCTAAACTGGTGCACCAGAGGCAAAACATGAGAGAGCCTATCTTAAAAAGAAGGTGGGGGCTGGGGAGATGGCTTAGTGGTTTAAAGTGCTTGTTTGTGAAGCCTGACGGTTCAATTCCCCAGTACCCATGTAAAGCCAGATGAACATACATGCATCTGGAGTTTGTTTCAATGGCATGAGGCCCTAGCACACTCATACTATTATTCTCCCTCTCTATCTCCCTCCCTCTCTTATAAATAAATAATATTTTTTAAATAGAGGACTGGCCGGGCATGGTGGCGCAGGACTTTAATCCTAGCACTCGGGAGGCAGAGGTAGGAGGATCGCCGACAGTTCAAGGCCATCCTGAGACTACATAGTGAATTCCAGGTCAGCCTGAGTTAGAGTGAGATCCTACCTCGAAATACCAAAAAAAAAAAAAAAAAAAAATAGAGGACTGGAGAGATGGTTGAGCTGTTAAGGTACTTGCCTGTGAAGCCTAAGGGCCCATGTTTGACTCTTCAGTTCCCACGTAAGCCAGATGCACAAGGTGACACAAGTGCGCAAGGTCGCACATGCGCACAAGGTGGTGCATGTGTCTGGAGTTTGACTGTGGCTGCTGGAGGTCCTGGCATGCCAATTCTCTCTCTCTCTCCCCCTCTCTCTCTCATAAAAAAATAGAATAAAATTTATTTTAAATATTTTGTTTATTTACTTATTTGAGAGAGGGAGAGAGAGGGAGAGAGAGGAAGAAACAGATATATAGAGAGAGAATGGGTACATCAGAGCCTCCAACCACTGCAAACTCCAGACACATTGCTATCTTGTGGCATCTGGCTTATGTGGGTATTGGGGAATTGAACCTGGGTTCTTAGGCTTTGCAGCCAAGCGCCATAACGGCTAAGCCATATCTCCAGCTCTAAAATTTGTTTTAAAAGGAGGAACTGCAACACATATCCTTAAACCTGATTATTTTTGACAAGCTGTTCTCCATCCATCCCTACATCTGTGCTTCAGTATTTCTTTGATTTTGTTGCCCTGAATTTCTTTGTAGCATTCCCTTAGAAAATTCTAGTCTCCTTTCTGAACATGCCTGGATTCCTGAGCCCAAGAAGCAGCAAGACGGGCACACAGCTGGGAAATTGGGCACTCTGACCTAAAACAGAAACAGGTGTGTTTGGCCCAAGAGTATCCACCCTTTACCAGCTATTGGTGTCTATACCTGGAATCCCAGTGCTTGGGAGGCACAGACAAGAAGACTGAATTTCAAGTTAATTTGGGCTACATAGTGAGTTCAAGGCTGGCCTGGGCTACATAACAAGAACCTGCCTCAAAATATGTCTATATTTATAGAGAGAGATCTATATATGGAGATATCTATATATAGATCTCTCTCTCTCTCTCTCTCTCTATATATATATATATATATATATATATATAAACAAATAGGGAGCTAGAGAGATGGCTTATTGGTTAAGGTTCTTGCCTGACCCAGGTTCGATTCCCCAGGACCCATGTAAGCCAGATGCACAAGATGGTGCAGGCCCTGGCATGTCCATTTTCAGGCTGAAGAGATGGCTTAATGGTTAAGACATTTGCCTGCAAAGCCTAAGGACCAAGGTTTGCTTCCACAGTACCAACATAAAAGCAAGATCCACAAGGTGGCACATGCGTCTCTCTCTGCCTCTCTCTCTCAAATAAATAAATAAAATA
The DNA here is from genome assembly GCA_036346955.1 of Dipus sagitta. Taxonomy (NCBI): domain Eukaryota; kingdom Metazoa; phylum Chordata; class Mammalia; order Rodentia; family Dipodidae; genus Dipus; species Dipus sagitta. The sequence continues at coordinate 140,322,159 of CM070770.1, forward strand.
AATATAAAAAGAAAAACATTCTTTATTTAAAATATTTTATTTATTTATTTGAGAGAGAAAGAGAGACAGAGAGACAATGGGCAGTCCAGGGCCTCCAGCACCCCCTTGTGCATCTGGCTTACGTAGGTCCTGGAGAGTCGAACCGGGAACCTTTGGCTTTGCAGGCAAAACACCTTAACCACTAAGCCATCTCTCCAGCCCCAAAACAAAACATTCTTAATCTAGAAGCCACTCTGAGGAGGTGTGTCAGTCATTGTACTAGTCCTTTGATAGGAGGTTCAAACCTCCCAACTGAAAACTTGACTTCTATACTAGTAGAGGGGAAACTCAGAGGGAAGGACAAGGAGAAAGGTAGTGAGGATTGTTGAGGTGATAGAATTGAAGACCATTCTGTCCAGCCATCTTTGTGATCCTGGTGCCTAAGCCACACAGAAGGTACCTGACCTTTCATTGAACATTTACTACGTATCCACTTCCCCCAAACAGAGCTGTGGAGGTAGACTCAGATTTTTTTTTTTTTTATCTTGTTTACTAGTTTATGGTCATGGATACAATAAAGGATACTGATAAACAGCCAGGTGAAAGGGACACAAGATGAGGTCCAGAGGGTGTTGAGGTTAGGAACTTCTGTCCCTGTGGATTTGGGGTGTGCCACCCAACCAGGGTGTGATGTGTTCAAGTTCAGGGATTGGTGTGGAGGCTTTGACACATAGGTGTGATCTAGTGATAACAATAGCTAGAGCTCCTCTATCAGAGAATGCGGGTGCCGAGAGCTCCAAGCTGCTGACCATGGCCTGGTCTTTCTGCTGACCAGCTCCACCAGGAATCCACCAAGAGCCACCTTGTTTGAGCAAAAGAGCAGGTTCCATCTGTCAGGAACTTTGATCAAAAAGCAAATAGTACCTCTGTTACATTTGTATTTAGTTTAATTTTTTCAGCACCAAGAATCAAACCCCAGGCCTTCACAGGTAAGATGAGGGCTCTATCATTGTAGACTCAGATTTTTTAAAGTAATTTTTTAAAATATTTTATTTCAGGGCTGGAGAGATGGCTTAGCGGTTAAGCGCTTGCCTGTGAAGCCTAAGGACTCCAGTTCGAGGCTCGATTCCCCAGGACCCACGTTAGCCAGATGCACAAGGGGGCGCATGCGTCTGGAGTTCGTTTTCAGTGGCTGGAGGCCCTGGTGCGCCCATTCTCCCTCTCTCTCTATTTGCCTCTTTCTCTCTCCGTCTGCCACTCTCAAACAAATAAAAATAAACAAAAAATTTTTTTAATATTTTATTTCATTATTATTAGAGAGAGGGAGGGAGGGAAGGAGAGAATGGGTGTGTCAGGGCCTCTAGCCACTGCAAACAAACTCCAGACACATGTGCCACCTTGTGCATCTGGCTTACATGGATCTGGGGAATTGAACCTGGGTCTTTAAGGCTTCACAGGCAAGTGCCTTAACTGCTAAGCCATCTCTCCAGCCCGACTCAGATTTTGACATAATCTCTGCTAGGCAGGCTGAGATAAGTCATATCTTATTATTGTGTAGATCTCACTCTAGTCTAGGCTGACCTAGAACTCACTCTGTAGACTAAGCTAGCCTTGATCCCTCTCCTTCACCTTGAGTGTTAGGGATTAAAGGTATGCACAACTACGCCCAGCTAATCAGTATTTTTAAAAATTATTTATTTAATTATTTATTATTTGAGAGAGAGAAGAAGATAAAGAGAGAATGGGTGCACCAGGGCCTCTAGCCACTGCAAACATCTCTTTCTCTTTATTTATTTATTTTTAATATATTTTATTTATTTATTTGAGAGAGAAAATGGGCGTGCCAGGTCCTCCAGCCACTGCAAACGAACTCCAGATACTTGTGGCCCCCTTGTGCATCTGGCTTACATGGGTCCAGAGAACCAGGACTCTTTGGCTTTGCAGGCAAGCGCCTTAACCACTAAGCCATTTCTCTAGCCCTCTTTCTCTTTTTTTTTTAATTTTTATTTATTTGGAGACAGAGAGACAGAGGGAGAGGGAGAGGGAGGGAGAAAAGGTGAGACAGAGAAAATGGGCAAGCAAGGGCCTCTAGCTGCTGCAAATGAACTCCAGATGCATGTGCCACTTTGTGCCTCTGGCTTTACCGGAGTACGGGGAATGGAACCCAGGTCGTTGGCTTTGCAGGCAAATGCCTTAACCAGTGAGTCATCTCACTGGTCCCAAAAATCAAAATTTTTGAAAAAAAAATTGGGGGATTTTTTTTTTAATTTACTTGAGAGAGAGAAAGAGGCAGACAGATTAAGAGGAGTGGGAGGAGAATGGGCACACCGGAGCCTCCAGCCACTGCAGACGAACTCCAGATGCATGTGCCCCTTGTGTATTGTCTTTGCAGGCAAAAGCCTTAAACGCTAAGCCATCTCTCCAGCCCTGGAATTTTTTTTTTTTTTTTTTTTTAAGGTAGGGTCTTGCTGTAACCAAGGCTGACCTGGAATTCACTATGTAGTCTCAGGCTGGCCTCGAACTGACAGTGATCCTCCTACCTCTGCCTCCCAAGTGCTGGGATTAAAGGCGTGTGCCACCACACCCGGCTAAATTTATTCTTATTTATTTGCAAGCAGAGACAGACAGAGCAAATGGACACGCCAGGGCCTCTTGCTGTAGCACACGAACTCCAGATGCATGCGCCACCTTGTCCATCTGGCTTTAAGTGGGCACTGGGGACTCGAACCTGGGCTGACAGCTTTTGTAAAAGCTGAGCCATCTCTCCGGTCCTAAATCAAGATCTTCATAGAGTTTTGTCGTTGTTGCTTAAGAATCAAAAAGAGTTCGTTACTCGGAATTACATCCCCTATTTCAACCCAGCATCTGAACTTGCTTGACCTGCTCGAGATCGTACTGCGCATACGCACGTACGCTACCCTACAGCGCTCTCCCGACGCCCCGCCCCGAAAGAGCTCCCGCACCCGCACCGGTACACCCGGTGCTTTATCACTGAAGCACCGCCGGAAGTACTGGAAGTTTCGGGGGGCGGAACCGGAAAGCGTTTCCGGGGGCGGGAGGCTCAGGCTTGAGGCTGTCCAGGCGACAACTAGAACAGGCCTGGTGCCGGCGGCGGCGGCGGCGGTGGCGGCGGCGGTGACGGAGGCGGTCCCCCGGGCTGGGGCTGTGAGCACGGAACCATTGGCAGGTACAGCGGAACCTGGGAAACGGGCTGCAAGGGTGAGCGGAGGAAAAGCCGGGGACCGAGCCTAGAGTTCCTGGGCAGGCCCCGGGCGCCTGCCGTCGGGCCCATCCCGCGGAGCCGGGATGCTGGAACCGTGCGAGCGATGGGAGTCGCGGCGTTCCAGGTCCGACTCCTGCGCTCTCCTTCGGGCCCGGCGTGCTGGCCCAGGGCCTCCCGGGGCAGCCTCTTGCCAAGGTCACCCCGCGGCAGGTGCCCAGCGGGCCCGAGCGCTTAGAGATCCCGCCCCCGTACGAGCCATTGGCCTTTCGGGGCGCGGAGTGGGCGACCTCGGGTTCGAACCACCCACGCGTGAGGCCTGCAAGCTGACTCCGGGAGAGAGGCTGCGCTTTAACTTCTCTGGTTGTTTTCCTGGCTCTGTCACCTGTTGTCGCCTGTCCTTCTTGTCTCTGCTTGGCTTCTGTCAATCCGTATTTCTCTCCACTTTGCATTTCTGAAACGTCTCTGCATCTATGGGTCTTTTCTTTCAATTTTCACCTTGCCTTTATTTATTTGTTTATCTATCTATTTTACCTCTGTCATTCACTGCTCCGGGGCCTGAATGTCAAACTTGTGTTTTGGCTCTCTGTTTTCTCTCTCTACTAATTTTGTGTCCTATTTTATTTATTATATTTTTGGTCTCTACTAACTGGGTTTGTTTAGGCAGGGCGGGCCTTCCCGGACCTCTGAGCCATGGAAAGTGACTCATGACCCTGTGAAACTCCCTGCTCGGGTGACATTCTCCATGACTCGACCGCAGTCTGGCCTCAGTTCTGACAGGTGTCACCCATCTTAACCAAGTGTCAGGGTGCAGGAGCGCCTGGCTGACAGGCTGAAGACCCATGTCAGAACAAGAACAGCTTAATGAATCTTCACCTCTCCCCGGTGGCCTGCACAGCTTTCCACAATTCTGCCCCAGCCAGAAGCTCTCAGATGGCCTCCAAGGCTGTCAGGAGGAACCTGGCCTGAGTTGGAACTGTGGAACTAGGCTTGTCTATCCACAGGTTAAGAAAGGGTCAGGCTGAGATCTCCCTTTGGGGCTCTTGGAACAATAGCAGAATTTGGGAAAGAACTCTGGGCTTAATTAAGAGATTGGGTCCACATCTTCAGTTAAATTGTGGGAAACCTAGTTAGGAATTCATTTTTTGCTTTTCCAAAGTACCACTGGAGAGAAATAAGACAAATGACTTTCTGAAACCTTGGAAACGAAGTACCAAGAATAGACAAATTCATAAAGAGGGAAGGGAACATAGTTTACCAGAAGCTGCAGTGGGGTAGGGTGTTGTTTAATGGATACAAGGTTTGGGAGATAATGAAAACATTCTGAAAACAGTTATTTTTAATTAATTTATTTTGGTTTTTCGAGGTCACTACTTCACTGTAGCCCAGGCTGACCTGGAATTCACTATGTAGTCTCAGGCTGGCCTTGAACTCACAGTGATCCTATCCTCCTAACTCTGCCTCTTGAGTGCTGAGATTAAAAGTGTGTGCCACCACACCTGGCGAGGTCGTTTTTATAGTTGGACAGCATTATGAATGCATATGATGTCACTGAATTTTATACTCAGTTATGGTCAAAATGGTAAGTTGTGTGTATATTTTAGAGTATATACACAAAGGTACTCACTGTCACTGGAGATTCCTGAAACCAGTAAGCACTGTCAGAAATATTTAGTTGAGTGTAAGTTTGTTGATGTCTACTTTCCACAGTAGTAGGTACAGTGAGGGGTTCCGTGAATCTGCTTTAAATCATTCTCAAGGTAAAGTATAGCAAGTTTGCACCAGGTTCTCCTCCTTTTGGAATCAGGGCAGAAATCTACCTGAAGAAGAAACTTGACAAGGATATGACTTTTGACATGCAGAAACCTTGTATGGTTTTTAAAAATATATTCTTTCTTACTTTCATAATAGAAAATTGTTTCTTTGGGGGGGGGTGCCTTTGGTTTTTTATCATTGTTATGTAAGTCCTCAGTTTGCCTTTAAGACTATTTATCCCTCTTCCTAATGCGATGTGACAGCTGAATTACTGCCCTGTGTCACTGAACCTTTGCGGGCATCAGTGATTTTACGTGTTACCAAGAAGAGAAAAGCACTGCCAGCTAAAGCTGTAACAATGCTTTCTCCTCACTTGGGCTTCCTATTTTATTTTTAGTGAAAACAAAAAAACTTGGACCTGGACAGTTTTTCAAAAAATAAATCAGTTTGGGCTGGGGAAATGGCTCAGCAGTAAAGGTACATATTTGTAAAACCTTGCCCACCCAGGTTCAATTCCCCAACACCCACATAAAGCCAGGCACATGTGTCTGGCATTTGTTTGTAATGGCAAGAAGCCCTACAAGAGCACGTGCATGTGCACTCATGCACACACACACAATTAAAGTGTGTAATAAACTTCTTAATGTTCCAAGCCCTACTCCTTGAATACTTTCCAACTCAGGTGTGTCCATGGTTTTTCCACATGGTGTCATCATTTTTTTTTTCACAGTGTCATCTCTTGTGTCATGGGAAACATCCCTAGGCTCTGAGGCAGCCACAGCTATTAAAACTGCCACCTTGTGATCACATTCTGATTTCAGTAATTTTAAAATATGTGTCTTAAAGTCAGTTGAATCAATCCTCTGTATACATGTTCATAAACTTTTACTTTTCCTTTATATTTGTTAGAATAGAGAGATTTTTGTCTTATAATTACCGAAAGAAAAAATTCTTTTCATTTGTTAGTACATAATGAAATGGGTGTTTCTCATCTGCTTGGCTTTATTGAAGTATAATGATGAATAACTGACGGATGGGCAGTTGGTGCCTAGAACTCGGCCTTGCCTCTTGAATCTCAAAGAGCTGACCTCAATGGGACATTTTCCCTCGAAAGTTTTTTAAATATTTTATTTTCATTTATCTATTTGAGAGGGGCCAGGTAGATAGTGAGAAAGAGCAAGACAATAGGCACGCCAGAATCCCCAACCACTGCAGACAAACTCCAGATGCATGTGCCACCATGTACATCTGGCTTATGTGGGTCCTGGGGAATCGAATCTGGATCCTTTGGCTTTGCAGGCAAGCACCTCAGCCACTATGCCATCTCCAGCCCCTATCCTCGAAGTTTTAAGTGAAACATTTAGCTGTGGCTTAAAGCTAAAAGGAGTTGTGCATCAGATTTCATAAAGTAGGTGGCTTGCTTTGTAAAAACCTTAAATAGAATTTACTGAGTTCTTTGGTTAAAGTATTCCAGTTAGAAAAAGAGGAGAATGTTGATGGACATTCAGGATATATTTTATTTATGTAAAAGCTTTGTTTGGTGCTGGGGATTGAATTCCAGGCCTTTTGCATGGTGTGCATACACCCTGCACTTAGGAAGGGGCTCCTGGGGGGGCAAGGTATAGTACTCATCCTCTCACCTCTTTAGCTTGTCTTTAGGTAAGGTGTGGTTTCTTGGCCAGATGAGTGATTGACAGGCACTGTAGGGTTAATTCTGAAGGGAAGGGACCATAGCTCTTCACTCTCCTTTTCATACTAGGAGATGGGAGGTGGGGTCCCTATTTTCAAGACCATCAATCCTGCTACAAAAGGTTCACAGGTGTGCATGCCATGCCTGATTCGAAAGGTTTTTTTTTTTTTCTTTGTTTGTTTGTTTTGTTTTGTTTTTAACTTTTTATTGCCGGACGTGGTGGTGCACATCTTAAATCACAACACTTGGGAGACAGAGGTAGGAGGATGACCCTGAGTTCAAGGCCACCCTGAGACTACATAGTGAATTCCAGGTCAGCCTGGGCTAGAGCAAGACTCTACCTTGGGGGGTAAAAAAAAAAAAAAAAAAAAAACTTTTTATTGACAACCTCCACCACCCTTTTCCAAGTACCCTCTCCACTGATTCCCTGGAAATTTATTCCAACTAGTCTCCCTTCTATTTTGGTACCATTTTTTCCCCCACTTATTATGCAGGTAGGTAGAGTCAGCCACTGGGAGGTCATGAATACCATGCCACTTTATATCTGGAAGACAGTATTACAAAACACTCCTCCCCTTCCTTTGGCTCTTACATTCTTTTCACCACCTCTTCCACAATGGCCCCTGAGCCTTGGAGGGTGTGATAGAGATGTCTCAGTTAATGCTGAACATTCACTCTCCCTTCCCAGCATTTTGATGAGTTTTGAGTCTTTCCAGTAGTCACTGCCATCTGAAAAAAGACACTGCTTTTCTAACCAAAAGTGAGATTATCATTAACATATTGACATAAGCATAAATATTTAGAGGACAGTTTGGTAGGCATAATATGTCCATTTAGTCAGACAACAGTAGTAGTTTTCCCCTAGGGCTTATGGCCTCCCAGCGATAGGCTTTTGATTAGGTTTTCCATTCCAGACAGGAATTCCTTCTCATGGTGTGGGCCTCAAATCCAATTAACAAGCAGTTGGTTTCTCCCATAACAGACATGCCATCATTGCACTAGTTGTCACATATGGCCTGACTTGCCAGCTGTTAAAACTTAGAAGATCCACTGCTAGGGCTGGAAAGATGGCTTAGCAGTTAAGATGTTTGCCTGCAAAGCCTAAGGACCTAGGTTCGGTTCCTCAGGACCCACATACGCCAGATGCACAAGGTGGCACATGCGTCTGGAGGTCTTTTGCAATGGATGGAGGCCCTGGCATGCCCATTCTCTCTCTCTCTTTCACTCTCTCTGTGTGTGTGTGTGTGTGTCTGCCTCTTTCCCTCTCTCACTCTTTCAAATAAGTAAATTAAATTTTTAAAAAAGATCCACTGCTTGTTAAAACCTTTGATGACTTTTCTCCCCCAGCATGCTGCATAGGTCTTTCCAGCATCCTGACAGCTAGTCATCAGGGAGGAGGTATTCAGCTCAGCTCCAGCTTGATTTGTCAGTGTTCCAAGGAATATTTTAATTCTGTAAAATTACACAGGCAGTGATTGTGTTAATATCTTGGTTTTAACAAATGTGTCACAGTAACAGGAAATATTAAAGGAAAATGGGAGAGGAGTATACAGGAATCCTGCACTGTCTTTGTAATTCTTTTATAGATGTGAAATCATTCAAAATAAAATTGATGCTTAAAGGCTGGGTGTGATGGCGCACGCCTTTAATCCCAGCACTTGGGAGGCAGAGGTAGGAGGATCACCATGAGTTCCAGGCCACCCTGAGACTACAGAGTAAATTCTAGGTCAGCCTGGGCTAGAGTGAGGCCCTACCTCGAAAAACAAAAAAAAAAAAAAAATTGATGCTTAAGAAACAAAGGGCTTGCTGGATATGGTGGCACACACCTTTAATCCTGGCACTCAGGAGGCAAACATTGGAGGCTCACTGTGAGTTCCAGGCCACCCTGAGACTCCATAGTGGATTCCAGGTCAGCTTGGGCTAGAGTGAGACTCTACCTTGAAAAAAAAAAAAAAAGGTGGGGGGGCCCTTATTACCAGAGTTACAGTTATTAGAGCCTTGATCCTAATAACCCTTCTCCCCCAACAAACCATATTCAGACACCTGTCCTCAGTAAGCCAACAAACAAGTAAAAGGAAAAATTAAAAGATTCTATATAGCTGCATTGGGAAGAGAGAGAGATCCAGCGGCCACCCCTCCCCTCAAATCCATCTTTGATTTTCTCACTTGAGATAGGAGTTTAAGCTGAAGGCAAGAGGTGTGCCTAGCTAAGCAGTGCCAGACAAAGTGTGGGCCTGCTCATCCTTTGCCTCAACTCCAGAGTCTCTGCAAGGTGGTCAGATCTGCCCTGAGGCATGTTCCTCCTCTGGCTAGAACCAGGCTTCAGCCTTTTTCTTTGATCAGCAAGAGATTTATGATTAGGGAGTTCCAATTTCTTGGGGGTCCATTGTTAGGATAGTCTGATAGTCAAAGTAGAAAGACAGACTGTCTCTTTAGAATTCCTTCCTGCCAGGACTGGTACAAGCAGAATGAAGTGGTACCTGCCAGCAGCCCACACTTAGGAGGCTGAGGCAAGAGGAGTGCTTGAACCCAGTCCTTCAAAACCAGCCTGGCAACATAGTTGGACTTTGCCTGCCCTCCAAAAAAAGATAATACTAAATTTAAAACTACAGGCTAGGTGTGGTGTCACATGCCTTTAATCCCAGCACTTGTGAGGCAGCAATAGGGGGATCACTGTGAGTTTGAGGACAGTTTGGGACGACATATGAATTCCAGGTCTTCCAGGTCATCCTGGGCTACAGTGAGACCCCATCTTGACAAAAACAAAACAAATAAAAACAAAAACCAGAAGTCAAGTCCCAGAATGAGAGTTCATATAACTAAAAACTTTTGTTCTGACAGGGTTTTGCTGTAAAATAGCCCAGGGTGGTTTTGAACTTACTATGTATCCCTGCCTGGCCCTGCCTTGAAATCCTGTTTCTACCTCATGAGTGCTGGGGATGCAGGTGTGCACTACCAAGCCTGACTGATTGTAGTATTGATTACCGTTGTGTCGGTTACTCTCACACAGACTGTTTATTAAAGAGGCACATGTACACAGTGAATGGTACCAGCACCTCTTACACTTTCAATGTGATATTTCTTTCCAGATATCAGTGTGATTAACTTAAAGCAAAACTGAGAAATGGATCTGTGAAGATTTATTCAAACTGCTTTTTGATGGACATGGCATAAGGAACTTTATCTCCAGAATACAACTTTGCACTAGGTAAGTTATAAACTTGGAAATAATGCAATTTTAAAGGCTGTATTAGAATAGTTTCACTTTAAGCAAAAATAATGTAGTTTGTCACAATGTCTTGTGTTTTCTTTTCTTTTCTTTTTTTTTTTTTTTTTGTTTTGTTTTTGGTTTTCCAAGGTAGAGTCTCACTCTAGCTCAGGCTGACCTGAAATTCACCATGTAGTCTCAGGGTGGCCTCGAACTCATGGTGGTCCTCCTACCTCTGCCTCCCGAGTGCTGGGATTAAAGGCGTGCGACACTGCGCCCGGCCAGTGTCTTGTTTTTTGAGAGAGTTTCACTCCAGCATAGGTTGTCCTGAACTCAATCTGTAGCCCAGACTGGTAATAAATGAATGCCTCAGCCTCTGTAGTGCTGCAGGAGCCACCATGCCTAGTCCCTGCCATGGTATATAGGTGGGTCTTCTTAAGAAGAAATATGCCTGTTGAAGGTCAGTCATTGCCATGAACACTTTATTCAGAAGAATTTTTAATATTTTATTTTTATTTATTTGGCAGAGAAAGAGGGAGAGAGAGAGAGAATGGGCACACCAGGGACTCCAGCCATTGCAAACGAACTCCAGACATGTGCGCCCCCTTGTGCACCTGGCTAATGTGGATCCTGGGTAATAGAACCTGGGTCCTTTGGCATTGCAGGCAAATGCCTTAATCGCTAAGCCACCCCTCCAGCCCTATTCAGAAGAATTTTTTTTGATAAACTTTTTTTTTTTTTTTTTAAAGGTAGGGTCTCACTATAGCTCAGGGTGGTCTTGTACTCGTGGTGATCATTCTACCTCTGCCTCCCTAGTGCTCGGATTAAAGGTGTGTACAATCACACCTGGCTCTTGGACTGGTCTTTTATTCTGAGCTTGGGTTTTTGTCTCTTTAAAGTGAGGATGGTGACAAGGCTGTTGCAGACCCAGGTTTCCAGTGTGCTTTGTGGACTGAGAGCATTTAAGGATGGAAAGAATTGGAACTGGGCGTGGTAGCACATACCTTTAATCCCAGCACTCTGGAGGCTGAGGCAGGAGGATAGCTGTGAGTTCAAGGCCATCCTGAGACTACATAGTGAATTCCAGGTCAGCCTGAGCTAGATGAGACCCTGCTTCAAAAACCAAAAAAAGGGGAGCTGGGGAGATGGCCTGTTGGTTGAGGAGCTTGCCTCCCAAGCCAAAGGACCTAGGTTCGATTCCCCAGGAACCACATAACCCAGATGCACAAAGTGTCTCATGCATCTGGATTTCATTTGCAGTGGTTGGAGGCCCTGATGCGCCCATTCTCTCTTTCTCATTCACTCACTCTCTCTCTGCCTCTCTTTCAAATAAATAACATTTAAAAAAATTTTAAAAATAAAGGCCTGGAGAAATGGCTTAGCAGTTAAGGCATGTTCTTGCAAAACCAAAGGACCCAGGTTGGATTCCCCAAGACCCATGTAAGCCAGTGGCTAGAGGCCTTGGCATGTCCATTTCTCTCTCTCTCCTCTCCCTCTCTGCTTCATTCTCTCTCTCAAATAAAAGTATAAAAAAATTTTTTTTGTTTTGTTTTGTTTTTTTGTTTTTTTTTGTTTTTCTGAGGTAGGGTTTCACTCTAGCTCAGGATGACCTGGAATTCACTATGGAGTCTCAGGGTGGCCTCGAACTCATGGCGATCCTCCTACCTCTGCCTCCCGAGTGCTGGGATTAAAGGCGTGCGCCACCACGCCCGGCTAAAAATATTTTTTTTAAAAAGAATTTGGGTAGGCATAGGGCATTGGTACTTTTTAAAAACATATTTTTATTAAGCTGGGCATGGTGACACACGCCTTTAATCCCAGCACTCGGGAGGCAGAGGCATGAGTTCGAGGCCACCCTGAGACTCCATAGTGAATTCCAGGTCAGCCTGGGCTAGAGTGAGACCCTACCTCGAAAAAAAAAAAAAAAAATATATATATATATATATATATATATATATATATATATATATATAAATTTTTAGAGAGAATGAGTACACCAGAGCCTACAGCCACTGCAAACAAACTGCAGACACACGCACCACCTTGTGCATCTGGCAAACGTGTGTCCTCAGGAATCGAACCTGGGCCCTTTGACTTTGTAGCAAGCGCCTTAACTGCTAAGCTATCTCTCCAGCCTGGGTATTGGTATTCTTGTACATTTGTACCAAACTTTAGATTTACTAAAGCAACATTTGCTGTGTTTCAAAGTGCTTTCTACAGTAAGCATGAAAATTACCATATGCTCTGATTATAAAGAAATCCCAGAGGGTTTCAATACAAGTACCTGGTAGGTCTGCCTCTTATGTTGCTCTCATCTGTACTATAGGATGTTTAGTCCTTATTTAAACAGTGTACAAAATTTGAAGCCTGGTGTGGTGGGTCACACCAGTAATCCCAGCACTCAGGAGGCTGAGGTAGGAGGATCAGTGTGAGTTCGAGGCCAGCCTGAACTGCAGAATGAGTTTCAGGTTAGTCTGTGCCATAGTGAGACCCTGCCTCAAAACACCAACTACAAAAACTTGGATACACATTTCCTCAGAATAATGAATAGTGGCTGCTTTTAAACTCATCTGAACTGGAAGGGATCCTGGGGGTCATCTTGTTCTGGAATTCAGTGTGTTGCTCTTTTATCTTCTGCTTTTAAAAAGTCAGATAGGGGCTAGAGAGACAGCTTAGTGGTTAAGGTGCTTGCCTGCAAAGCCTAAGGTCCCATGTTTGACTCTGTAGGTCCCACATAAGCCAGACGCAAGGTGATACAAGTGCACATAGTAGTACATGCACACTAAGTGGCACACACATCTGGAATTTGATTGCAGTGGCTGTAGGTCCTGGTGCACCAGTTCTCTCTCTCTCTCTCTCTCTCATGTGCTCTCTCTTGCATTTAAAAAAAAAAGTCAGATAGGGACTGGGGAGATGACTTAGCAGTGACAGTGCTTGCCTGCAAAGCCTAAGGACCAGAGTTTGATACCCCAGGGCCCATAGAAGGTGGTGCATGTGCCTGGAGTTCATTTGCAGTGCCTAAAGGGCCTGGCATGCCCATTCTCTCACTCTATCTGCCTCTTTCTCTCACTCTCTCAAGTAAATGAGTAAAAAAAAAATTTTTAAGTCAGATAGAGCTGAGGTAGGAGTATTGCTATGAGTTTGAGGCCAGCCTGAGACTACATAGTGAATTTCAGGTTAGCCTGGGCTCTGGGGGGGTGCACTTAACCACTGAGCCTTCTCTCCAGCCCTGCTTTTATGTTTTTATAGTATCATGTGTACTTTACTTTTGCTCTTTTCACTTTTTCTTTTTTGGGGGGAAAAATCAGGTCTATGAAAAATTACAGGCTGGGCGTGGTGGCACACGCCTTTAATCCCAGCACTTTCTAAAAAGTACCAGCCTCCCTCCCAGGGAGGCAATGGTAGGAGGATTGCTGAGTTCAGGGCAGCCTGAGACTACATAGTGAATTCCAAGTCGGCCTGGTTTAGAGAGAGACCTTACCTTATAAAACAGAACAAAAAAGAAAAAAATTTTTAAATTTATTTGAGAGTGAGAAAGAGGCAGATAGAGAGAAAGAGAATGGGTGCACCAGGGCTTCCAGCCACTGTAAACAAACTCCAGACACAGGTGCCACTGTGCATCTGGCTTTTGAGGGTCCTGGGGAATCGAACCAGGGTCCTTTGGCTTTGCAGGCAAATGCCTTAACCACCCAGCCATCTCTCCAGCCCCCCAAATTTTTTTTAACTTACAGTGAGATAGAAATTTACATTTTAATTGAAACATTCCTTTCTGGAGAGAGGACATAAGTCTTGGAGAACTGACACTTAGAAGGTCACAGGACTATTCCCTAAGTTTATAGGGGCAGTAAGTCACCAGTGTTGTGCAGCAATGCTGTCTTATGAAACACTCACTCACGAAGAAGGAGAGAGTCAGGAGGTCAGCAAGCCTGCGAAAAGTCTTACAAGACCCCACCCTGAGGATATATAAAGGTTAAACAACTGCTTGGAGGGAAACAGCCACCAACCAGCTCAGGTGCCTACAGATTTTGCAGTGTGCTCCAGAAATGAAACTTCCTTGAGTCATCACCTATGCTAGAGTGGGCCTTTCTATAATGCAGCTGCCTTTGGGTCACCCTGCTCTGTAAGGAGCCCCAATAAACTCATTGGTTTACCAAAACTGGTTTTGGTACAATTGTGCTTTGGTGTGTCATCTGAGCCCTATCGGGGGTGAAGGCATTTGAGTCTTCCCAGAAAGTTTCACATGACACCTAGATACTAGAAAGGTGCCTATGAAAGGAGAACCAAAGATTATTTGAGGACTTAGTGAAGCACATAAAAAAAGGGGTCCTGGAGGGATGGCTTAGCAATTAAGGTGTTTGCCTGCAAAGCCAAAGGACCCAGGTTCAATTCCCCAGGACCCATGTTAGCCAGATGCACAAGGGGGCACATGTGTCTGGAGTTCATTTGCAGTGGCTGGAAGCCCTGGCGTGCCCATTCATATCCTCTCTCTCTCTCTCTCTCTCTCTCTCTCTCTCTCTCCCTTTTTTTCTGTCAAATAAATAAATAAACATATTTTTTAAAAAGGGGGGGCTGGAGAGATGGTTTACCCAGGTTCGATTCTCCAGGTCCCATGTAAGCCAGCTGCACATGGAGGCACATGTGTCTGGAGTTTGTTTGCAGTGGCTAGAGGCCCTGGTGCACCCATTTTCTCTCTCTCTGCCTCTCTTCCTCCCTCTCTCCCTCCCTCCCTCCCCTCTAATAAGTAAACAAAAAGATGAAAAAAATTAAAAAAAAAATAAGGGGGGGCTTAAGAGATGGCTCAGCAGTTAAAGACACTTGGCCAGACTCACAAAGTGGCACATGAGTCTAAGGTTTGTTTACAGTGTCCTTGGTGTGCCCATTCTCTCTCTCAAATAAATAAATAGGTTCCATGAAGGATGGAGGAATGAGCTGGGATTGTTTAGAAGAATCATTGCTATTGGGTTTTTAAAAAGCTATGTGCAAGCCGGACGTGGTGGTGCATGCCTTTAATCCCAGCACTCTGGTGGCTGAGGTAGGAGAATCACTGTGAGTTCAAGGCCACCCTGAGACTACATACTGAATTCCAGGTCAGCCTGAGCTAGAGTGAAACTCTACCTCAAAAAAAAAAAAAAAAAAGTTAGGTGAAAGGTGACATACATAATTTTTTTTTTCCCAAGATAGGGTCACTTTAGCTCATGCTGACCTGGAATTCACTATGTATTCTCAGGGTGGCCTCGAACTCACAGCGATCCTCCTACCTCTGTCTCCCAAGTGCTGAGATTAAAGGCATTGCAACCACGCCTGGCTGACATACATAATTTCTAGTACCTTAAGTCTGAGGGTGGTACCTGCCCTAGAGTTTATGAATGAATTGCTCATAACCTAAATTATGGGTTATTCAGAGTTGGGCATGGCAGCACACACCAATAATCCCAGTAATCAGGAGGCTGAAGCAGGAAGATTGCTGTAGGTTGAAGGCCAGACCGGGCTACATAATGAGACCCTGTCTCAAAAAATTTTTTAAGTTATTTATGAAACTCATACTCACATTTACTTTCCTTCCTGTCCTGCTATTTCGCCTCTCAGACTGTGATGGGTCTGAAATGTGCTTTGAATTTAAATCTCTACTCCATTACTTAATGTCTGTGCTGTCACACCATCCTAGGAAGTGAGAACCACTTTCTTGTTTACTTTATTTGCGAGCTGTGGATGGAACCTAGTGCTCTATGAGCACTGTTATGTTAGGCATTTAGACTGGCCTCTTGGTCTACTAACTGTTCTGAATAACGGAAAGAAAACATACCTATCAAATGAGCTAGAGAACATATTGTACTTTGTACAATGTCTGCACAGAACACTTGTTACATGAGCTGCTCCTAGACCTGTGGATTCTGCATCCAGGAATATAGCCCACTACAGATAGAAATATGTGGGGGGAAAATGGAACTGTAAGCCGGGCGTGGTGGCACATGCCTTTAATCTCAGCACTCGGGAGGCAGAGGTAGGAGGATCGCCGTGAGTTCAAGGCCACCCTGAGACTACATAGTGAATTCTAGGTCAGCCTGAGCTTGAGCAAGACCCTACCCTGAAAAATCAAACAAACACAAAAAAAAAGGCAACTATATTAGACATGAACAAACTCCATTTCCTTGTCAGTCCCTAAACACTAAGTCTAACAACTATAATCATAGCATTTACATTTAAGTATTATAGGAAGTCTAGGTCCGGGCGTGGTGGTGCACACCTTTAAACCCAGCACTCAGGAGGCAGAGGTAGGAGGATCACTGTAATTCAAGGCCAGCCTGAGACCACATAGTGAATTCCCAGTCAGCCTGGGATAGAGCAAGACCCTACATTGAAAAAACAAAATAAAAAATAAAAGTTATAGCCGGGCGTGGTGGCGCACGCCTTTAATCCCAGCACTCGGGAGGCAGAGGTAGGAGGATCGCCGTGAGTTCGAAGCCACCCTGAGACTCCATAGTGAATTCCAGGTCAGCCTGGGCTAGAGTGAGACCCTACCTCGAAAAACCAAAAAAAATAAAAAATAAAAAATAAAAATAAAAGCTGGGTGTGGTGATGTACTCCTTTATTCCCAGCACTTGGGAGGCAGAGGTAGAATTGCCATGAGTTTGAGGCCACCCTGAGACTACATAGTGAATTCCAGATCAGCCTGGAGCTAGAGCTAGACCCTATCTCGGAAAACCAAAAAAGAAGTCTAGAGATGAATCAGAGGATTCTCAAGGATATGACATGCAGATACTATGTCACTTTCTACAAAGGATGTGGGCATCTACAAGTTTTTCAAAATTGACATTAGTAGTTGAGCATGATGGTACACACCTGTAATCCTATTACTTAGGAAGCTGAGGCAGGAGGATTGAAACTTAGAGGCCTGCCTGGGTTTAAAGGCGTGCACCACCACACCCAGCCTTAAATGGGTTTAAAAATATGTATATAAGCCGGGCGTGGTGGCGCACGCCTTTAATCCCAGCTCTTGGGAGGCAGAGGTAAGAGGACCGCCATAAGTTCAAGGCTACCCTGAGACTACATAGTGAATTCCAGGTCAGCCTGGACAAGAGTGAGACCTTACCTCAAAAAACTTAAAAAAAAAAAAATATGTATATATATTTACTCACTTGTGCGTTCGCGCATGTGTGTGCATGCTTGCCACTGCAGTTTAATGCCTATTTTGCTTTATGTGAAGTGGCTGGAGAATTGAACCCGGACCAGCAGGCTTTGCAAGCAAGTGTCCTTAACTGCTGAGCCATCTCCCCAGGCCCCACATTACCCATAGAAACATAATCCATAAACATTTAAGAGTATTTTAGGAAAAAAGAGATATGGATGTGGTGGCGCACACCTTTATTCGTAGCACTCCAGAGGCAGAGGTAGGAGGATCGCCATGAGTTCAAGGCTACCCTGAGACTACATAGTAAAAGTGAGACCCTACCTCAAGAAACCAAAAAAAAATTTTTGTTGTTTATTTTTTCATTTATTTATTTGAGAGCAACAGATAGAGACAGAGGCAGAGAGAGAGAGAGAGAATGGGCGCACCAGGGCCTCCAGCCACTGTAAGTGAACTCCAGATGCATGTGCCCCTTGTGCATGTGGCTAATGCGGGTCCTGGGGAATCGAGCCTCAAACCAGGGTCCTTAGGCTTCACAGGCAAGCACTTAACCACTAAGCCATCTCCAGCCCTAAAAAAAAAAATTTTTTTTAAGTATTTTAGGGCTGGAGAGATGATCTAGCAGTTAAGGTGTTTGCCTATAAGGCCCAAGGATCCAGGTTCGATTCCCCAGGACCCACATAGCCAGATGTGCAAGGTGGCACATGCATCTATAGTTTGTTTGCAGTGGCTAAAGGCCCTGGAGCACTCATTCTCTCTGTGTGTGCCTTTCTCTGTCTCTCTTGTTAATTAAATAATAAATTAAATGATGATAAGTATAATTTTGAAAACTATTTTAATGTATTCATAGATTTATGTCCTTATCACCATAATTTTTTAAAAACTATTTATTTGAGGAGAGAAAGAGGCAAATAGAGAGAATGGGCACACCAGGGCCTCTAGTCACTACAAATGAACTCCAGATGCATGTGCCACCTTGTGCATCTGGCTTTACATGGGTAGTGGGGAATCAGACCTGGATCCTTTGTCTTTGCAGGCAAACACCTTAATCACTAAGCCATCTTTCCAGCCCCTTAATTTTTTTTCACCGGTGGGGGGGGCAGTTTCGAGGTAGGGTCTCACTCTAGCTCAGGCTGACCTGGAATTCACTCTGTAGCATATTTTTTTTTTTTTTTAACATTTTGGTGATTTTTTTTTTTTTAGAGGCAATGAGAGAGGAGAGAGAATTGGTGCACCAGGGCCTCAGCCACTGAAATTGAACTCCAGACGCTTGTGTCACCTAGTGGGCATGTGCGACCTTATGCTTGCCTCACTTTTGTGCATCTGGCTAATGTGGGATCTGGAGTATAGAACATGGGTCCTTAGGGCTTCTCAGGCAAGTGCCTTCACCGCTAAGCTATCTCTATAGCCTCCATAATTTTCTTTTGGGGGGAGTAGGTTTCAAGGTAGGGTTTCACTGTAGCTCAGGCTGATCTGGAATTCACTATGTAGTCTCAAGGTGGCCTCCTACCTCTGCCTCCGGAGTGCTGGGATTAAAGGTGTGCGCCACCACACCTGGCTCCCCCTTTTTTTTTTTTTTTTTTTTTTTTTTTTTTTGTGTGGCAGAGTTTCACTCTACCCCAGGCTGGCCTTGTACTCACGGTGATCTTCTTACCTCAGCTTCCCAAGTGCTGTGATTAAAAGCGTGAACCACCATACCTGGTATCTTTGTAGAATTTCTGACTTCCCTAAAAGAAACAAATTTTTAATCACTTCCTATTTTCTGTACCTCTAGTTTCTGTCAGCCACTAATCTACTCTTTGTCTTTTTTTAAAAAATATTTTATTTTTATTTATTGATTTGAGAGAGGGAAAGAGGCAGAGAGAGAGAGAATGGGTGCACCAGGGCTTCCAGCCACTGCAAACAAACTCCAGATGCACATGTCACCTTATGCATCTGGCTTATGTGGGTTCTGGGGAATCGAAGCTAGATCCTTTGACTTTGCAGGCAAGGGCCTTAACCGCTAAACCACCTCTCCAGCCCCATCTGTCTGTCTTTTAAGTTTTCTTATTTTGAACATTTCATGTAAATGGAATAATACAAAATGTGGCCTTTTGTGTCTGTTCCCTCCCTCTGTCTTTCCCATGTCTTCTCTTTTTCTTTGTGGTGCTGAGTGTGGAACCCAGAGCCTCTTGCATAGTAGGCAGGCACTCTTCCACTCAACTGCATTCACAGCACTAGCCTCTTTCACTAGCATGTCTTCAAGGCCTCCCGTATTGTACCGTATTTTATCCAGCTATTACTTGATGCACACCTGGTTTGTTTCTGCGTTTTGGCTTTTCTGGATAATGCTGTTATGAATATTCATGGATAAGCTTTGTGTGGACATCACGTGTTTTTGTTTCACTCAGGTACACATGCAGCAGTAGAGTTGTGGGTTACTTCATGAGTAACTGAGAAACTTCCAAACCCTTCTCTGCAGCAGCTGTGTCATCTCCATGCTTCCCAGCAGTGTATACAAGGTTCTAATTCATCCCCACACAGCGCTTCTGACAGTGGTTAATGTCTGCTTTACTTGTCATACCATCCTAGTAGATGAGAAAGGCATGCTGTATTTATTTAATGTTTATTCATTTATATTTTTTGTAGTGTCGTACTTGGAACCCAGGACTCAGTAGGCACTCTGCCACAGAGCTGCATCCTAACCCTCTTAGCCTTGATTTACATCTCCATCATGACTAATGATGCAAACATTTTGTATGAGCTTATTGGTCATTTGAACATATCCTTGGGAGAAATGTCCACTGAAATATTTGTCCATGTTTTTAGTTGGATTGTTTTTATTACTAATTATATGTTCACTTGTATATCTGTTCCGAATACAAGTTCTTCTCCCCTTCTGTAGGTTCTCTCTTTCCTTTTTTGGGTTTGTTTGTTTGTTTGTTTGTTTGTTTGTTTTGGTTTTTTCAAGGAGGTCTCACTCTAGCCCAGGCTGACCTGGATTTCTTTTTTTTTTTTTTTTAATGAATTATACCTTTCATAGACTTAGGTATACCTATTACATGAGAATTGCAATGTAAAACAAACCTAAAGAGACTTCTAATTGTATGCTAAAAATTACAAATGTTTCAAATTTTCCAGTAAGGGTGGCCTTGAACTCACAGCGATCCTCCTACCTCAGCCTTCCAAGTGCTGGGATTAAAGGCGCGCGCACCACGCCCACCTCCTTTTTCGGGTTTTTAAAGTCGGATTTCATTGTGTGGCCCTAGCCAGCCTGGAACTCGCTAGCTGTGTAAAAACTTCTGGTAATCCTGCTGTCTATGACTCCTGAGTGTTGGGCTTATAGGGTTGAGCCCCAGTGCCCAGCTTCACTTTTTGATGGTGTCTTGCGCCTTGAACTGCTGTAGCTTCCTACCTGTCAGTTCCACAGGTCCCCTCAAGTTCCTCTGTTTCCAGATCACTGTTGTTGTCCTCACTCAGACTACACTTGTTGAGGCCTTGTACCTCCACTTCAGTCTTCCTCCTGCTGTAGCCATCAACAATGCACCTCCTGAACCATGTTTGGCACCTTAACTCAAAGTGGTCACTGTTGTCCCATGCCCACATTTAACGCTCAACCCACTTTAAGCAGGGAGTCCCTCATTATCAGCTCTTTGTCCGCCACTTCTCTGTCCCCTGCAGAAGGAGCACAGGTAATGAAGTGTACCTTTATTAGAAACAAGCCATGGGCAATCTCATGAAATGGGTTTCTAGGGGTGACTTTACGATAGCTCCCACCCTCAGTGTGGTAGGACTAGGAACTCAATTCTGCACTGTGCCACACTCAGGGTACACTTAACCTCTGAGAGAGTAAGCAAAGCAGAGTGCCATGTGGCATAATTGTTCTTTCTTTGTTAATGGATGAATTTGGCTTGTAGCTGTTCCTTGTATTATCACATTGGGATGCCAGGGTTTGATATAAAATTAGCAGTCTCCCTAACTGACCCCCTTGCCTCCTGCTTCCTTTTATTATCTTTTTGAATATTTTTATCTATTTGCAAGAGAGACATGCATAGACGTGGACCCTCCAGGGCCTCTTGCTGCTGCACATGAACTCCAAACACATCTGCCACTTGATGTGTCTGGCTTTATGTGGGTACTGGAGGATCAAACACAGGCCAACAAGGTGGCTTTCTGTGGGTACTGGAGGATCAAACACAGGCCAACAAGGTTTTGCAGGCAAGCACCTTTAACTGCTAAGCCATCTCCCCAGCCCTCCCTTTTCTCTTAATATGTCTAGTTTTATTTTACTGTGTAAGCAAATATTTCCCATGCATTTATCTTGGGGGGGGTTATTGATGTTTCTCTGTCCTTTGTAAATTTCTGCTCCATGTCAGTTGCTTGTGCCCTGCCTTTATTCAGTAAGTTCTTCATATCACTCTGCTGTTTTGTCTCCTCGAGAACATAGTGATGGTGTTTTCATGAAGTTTGTGGGAAACAATCAGATTCAGAAATGCCATCTCTGATAATTCTTCGCCTAGCCCTCAGCATTGCTTCCTTTAGATATTGTAGAATCCACTTGCAGAGCCCATGTTAGTTTGAGGCATTCTTGGAACATTCTGTTCAGGTCTGAACTTCTGCCCGTCAGTACATGGGTGTTTTGGAGTTCTTTGTATATTTGAATACTCTTAGAATCAGTTTAGTTCTAAAGCTGGATGTAGGGCAGAACTGTAGTGGCACCAGGGTTTAGCTTGCATGGATTGGCTGGGTTCCAGGATAGGCCTTTAGGCACTCTTGGAAGAGTTTGTGCTCTGAGTGTTTTTTTTAATGCTGCTGAAATTGTTTCTGTAGGACAAGAGTCTCTGTTGTCTCTTTAGCCCAGCTGACAGGTGATGACATCATCTTGGGTTAATGTGCAACCTTTAATATCCTAATCCCACCCACTTCTGAATGTTACCAAGTTGCAACTGCTGTCTTTTCTGTCCCTTGGTCCCCTGGCTTTCAGCTCTGGGCCCTCCAAATGAGGGTGTATTACTGGTTTTCTGTGGGGATTGCTGCTTTTCTGCCAGAATAGCCTCCAGCAGAATTTAGAGTTGCAGGGATAATATCTCTCTTCACTTGACCCTGTCTTCACTGAATATAACTTCTTTTTGTTTGTTTGTTTGTTTGTTTTTGTTTTTTCAAGGTAGAGTTTCATTCTAGTCCAGACTGACCTGGAATTCACTATGTAGTCTCAGGGTGGCTTTGAACTCATGGGAATCCTCCTGCCTCTGCCTCCTGAGTGCTGGGATTAAAGGCGGGTACCACCACCCATGCCTGGCTTTTTTTTTATAAGTGATTGCAAAACTTTTTAAATATTTTATTTTTATTTATTTATTTGACAGAGAAAGAGCGAATGGGTGTACCAGGGCCTCCAGCCACTGCAAACGAACACCAGACACATGCGCCCCCTTGTGCATCTGGCTAACTGTGGGTACTGGGGAATCGAACCTGGGTCCTTTGGCTTTGCAGGCAAGCATCTTAACTGCTAAGCCATCTCTCCAGCCCTGTTCCACTGAATATAACTTCTTAAAGCTCATGCTTTTAGCTAACACTGTTCTGTAGAATCCAAAACTCAAGCTAATTTTCTCACATACTTGGATGATTTCAGTAGATGAGAACAATGGTATGCCTGACTTTAAGCTATCTTCTTGCCCTGGTGATACCAGAATCTATAGTGATTGGATGTATAACCATATTCCAGTTCCCACGTGTGATAAAATTGATCTCCTGAATTTAAAAAAATCAAATCTAAGCCAATAGTAATTGCCTAATTTGTTGTTAGCAAAGGATAGGTAATTTATAGAAAAGAGTACAAATCACCAGTATTATGCATTTATTTGAGGCATGGTCTCACTAGCTCAGGCTTGCCTTGAACTCATGGTGATCTTCCTGCCTCAGCCTTCCAAGAGCTAGGATTAAAGCCATGTGCGACCATGCCTGGCCACCACTCTCATCATAATGAAGGAGGTACAGATGCAAATAGCAGTGAACCATGCGTTATTCATTAGGAGATTTACCAAAAAAAAAAAAATTCTGGTTTAACATCAAGTCTGGTGAGGGTGTGGGAAGTAGACACTGTCACTTAGTGTTAGTGAGGATGTGGCTTGAAGCACAGTGACTCTGGAGAGTAGTTTGGCAATATCAGCTGCAAAGCCTTGTGACCCTGCAATTCCATGTCAGATATCTATTGTAACATTGCTTATAATTTAAGAACTCTGACAACTGAAATTCTGTATGATGAAAACTGTGTAAATTAGGGCATATTCTTGTACTGTGAGGCTCTGGGGCCACTAAACAGAATGAGTAGCTCTTTGTGGATGTGAGAAGACCTTTGAGATATATTGAAGGACAAAAGGTAAGTGCAAAGTAAAAAGCAGGTTCTGGGCCTATTTTTGTTTGTTTGTTTTTTGAGGTAGAGTCTCACTGTAGCCCAGGTTGACCTGGAATTCACTATGTAGTCTCAGGGTGGCCTCCAACTCATGGTGATCCGCCTCCCTCTGCCTCCCAAGTGCTGGGATTAAAGGCATGTGCCACCATACCTGGCTGCTAATGGTTAATTTTATTTGGAGATTAGGAATAAATGATAGAAAATTTTTATAGTTTTCTATAAATTGTTTTATGTACAGTTTCATTATCCTCCTTCTCTTTAAACAGTCAAAACCAAAATTCTACAGTGTGAGAATCTGTTCATCCCACATAATTCTCAGAATTTACATATAGAGAGCTGCGTGTGGTGGCACATGCCTGAGACTACATAGTGAATTCCAGGTCAACCTGGGCTACAGTGAGACCCTACCTTAAAGAAAAAGGGGGGCCGCTGGAGAGATGGCTTAAGGCTCTTGCCTGTGAAGCCTAAGGACCCAGGTTCAATACTCTAGGTCCCATGTAAGCCAGAGGCACATGGTGGCACATGCGTCTGGAGGTCATTTGCAGTGGCTAGAGGCCCTGGCATGCCCATTCTCTCTCTCTCCATCTCTCTGTCTCTAATAAATAAGTAAATAAATAAAAATGAATCTTAAAAAAGAATTTACATACAGACATACAAGCTATACATCTATATGGTCACCTTTTCCTTTTGAAACTATAAATAGTTTATTTTATGGCCTTTTTGTTTTTGTTTTTTTAATATTTACTTGCAAGCAGAGAGAGAAAGAGAAAATGAGAATGGGCATGCCAGGGCCTCTAGAGACCTGTTTTTGTTTGTTTGTTTGTTTGTTTTTTGTTTGTTTGTTTGTTTGTTTGTTTGTTTGTTTTTTGAGGTAAGGTTTCACTCTAGCCCAGGCTGACCTGGAATTCACTATGTAGTTTCAGGGTGGTCTTGAACTCATGGTGATCCTCCTACCTCTGCCTCCCAAGTGCTGGGATTAAAGGCATGCGCCACCACACCCGGCATCAAGGCCTGTTTTTTAGTTACTATGAAATGTTTTAAGATACAGAAATCCCATAAATTAATATTTTGTTCTAAATTCTGACATCTTTGAGGAGGCAGGGTGATGTGATGAGAAAAATACTATAGGCTTTAACATTATACTGACCTAGATTTATATCTCAGCTTGATTAAAATGAGTTTTTGACCTTGGGAAAGTTACCTAAAATAGCTGAAATTAAGACTATCAAGCCCTACATTTGCAGAGTAATTAGAGAAACTAAGTGGAGGGCTGAGAATATAATAGCTCAGTGATAGAATGCTTGTCTGTCATGTGCAGAGCCCTGACTGGGGAAGCACTGAGTAAAAAGTGGTTTACTGTCCCTGGAATAATAGCAGTTGCTCAAGATACATTAGTTTGTTCTCAAGGATGACAAAATCTTTGCGTTACCTGGTTCTTTATCCCAAAAGTAGGAAGCATGGTGTTTGCTGCTGTTTGGCTGCAGTATTGAGCAGTTTCAGACAACAGTGGCACATGTTGTAGGTGTTTCTGTCCACTTCTCTGGCAGGCTCTCTAGCCGTTGCTCTAGTTTATGCAGATCTGTGCTGTGAGAATAGATAGCTCCCATCAAGCACACTGACAGTAACAGCATAGGCAATCCGTGCAGTCCCTAATGATTTACCATAACTTTATCATCTAAGTCTGTTCAACAGGGATGATAGTCATCCTGATCAGTCTGTGTAAGGCTTTCAACAGTTGGGAGGTGAGTGGGTAGGATCACTGTAGTCTCAGTCTTTCTGCCTCAGGCTGTCGGAAGTTCTTGAGGAGCTAAAATCTCCCAGCTGCTAGAGTATCAGTGAGTGTGTCCTTTGCTACCAAAAGACCAAAGGCACAATTGTCCTGATCTCACAGCTCCAACTTCTGTGCTCCTTAATTCCTCCCTGAACTAGCTTAGTAGTCCCCTTTCTTTCCTTGCAGTGGCCTGATTCATTTCTGCCCCAGAGTCTTTGGCATACTCATTTCCTTTTTCCCACACTTCTAGTCTTTTCTTCTGGAGTAAAGATGGGGATAGAACCTGGAGTTTCACACATGCTAAGTACACACTCTACCACTGAGCTATACCCCACCCTTTTTCCCATAATTCTTTTCTCCCTCTCGCACTGCAACTTGGCAAATGTGAATTGAACTGAGGCTTAAAATTTAGTTGTTTTGATAGGAGCCATGTTTGCTTTAATTGAACTGTTTTCTTTTGCCTAGGGATTTGTGTGGTTTACAAATGCGGTCACTAAATACTGTTTTCTCACTATACACATAGCAGCAAAATCAAGAGTTAACATTGCGGAGGGTGGTAAGTGGCTCCTGATTTTGGCACAGTCACACCTGCAGGCCTTGCTCCAGGGAACAAATCCCCTGCCCACTGGTGCCCATAGGCAAAAGAACTTTGGACTTGTCCTGGTTCTCTTAGTGATGGTAAGGGGTTATATTAAGTTCCTTTGGGCTAGGGTTAGTACTAACTTTTCTTTCTCTTACAGCACCAAACAAGACTGGGATGAAATGGAGTCTGGAACAAACTCTTTTCGAGTAGAATTTCCTGATTTTTCCAGCACCATTCTGCAGAAACTAAACCAGCAACGCCAGCAAGGACAGTTATGTGATGTCTCCATTGTTGTCCAAGGCCACATTTTCCGGGCACACAAAGCCGTTCTCGCTGCCAGCTCCCCCTACTTCTGTGACCAAGTGCTCCTGAAGAATAGCAGGAGGATTGTTCTGCCTGATGTGATGAACCCAAGAGTGTTTGAGAACATCCTCCTATCGAGTTACACGGGACGCCTAGTAATGCCTGCTCCAGAAATTGTTAGTTACTTGACGGCAGCCAGCTTCCTCCAGATGTGGCATGTTGTGGACAAATGCACAGAGGTTCTAGAGGGTAACCCTACGGTCCTTTGTCAAAAGCTAAATCATAGCAGTGACCACCAGTCTCCAAGCAGCAGTAGTTACAATGGCCTGGTAGAAAGCTTTGAGCTGGGTTCTGGGGGCCATGCTGATTTCCCCAAAGCCCAAGAACTGAGGGATGGTGAGAATGAGGAGGAAAGCACCAAAGATGAGCTGTCATCCCAGCTCACTGAGCATGAGTACCTGCCCAGCAATTCATCCACAGAGCATGACCGCCTGAGCACTGAGATGGCAAGCCAAGATGGGGAAGAAGGGGCCAGTGACAGTGCCGAGTTCCATTACACCCGGCCCATGTACAGCAAGCCCAGCATAATGGCTCACAAACGCTGGATCCATGTGAAGCCTGAGCGCCTGGAGCAGGCTTGTGAGGGCATGGATGTGCACACAGCCTACGATGAGCACCAGGTCACGGAGTCTATTGACCCCATTCAGATAAAGCACTCGGTCCAGCCTTCAGGAGTGGAGGAGGACTTTCACGTCGGGGAAAAGAAAGTGGAGGCAGAGTTTGATGAGCAGGCTGATGAAAGCAATTATGACGAGCAGGTGGATTTCTATGGCTCCTCCATGGAAGAATTTTCTGGAGAGAGGTCGGATGGGAATCTAATTGGGCACAGGCAGGAGGCTGCCCTCGCCGCAGGCTACGGTGAGAATATTGAGATGGTAACAGGGATTAAAGAAGAAGCTTCCCACTTGGGATTCTCTGCCACCGACAAGCTGTATCCTTGTCAGTGTGGGAAAAGTTTCACTCACAAGAGTCAGAGAGACCGGCATATGAGCATGCACCTCGGACTTCGGCCTTACGGCTGTGGTGTCTGTGGGAAGAAATTCAAAATGAAGCACCACCTCGTGGGCCATATGAAAATCCACACGGGCATAAAGCCCTATGAGTGTAGTATCTGCGCAAAGAGGTTTATGTGGAGGGACAGCTTCCACAGGCACGTGACTTCCTGTACCAAGTCCTACGAGGCTGCGAAGGCTGAGCAGAAGACAACGGAGGCTAACTAAAAATAGGGTCTGTCCCTTGAGTGGCATGCACAGAAATAAACTATGGTAATTAATGCAAATCTGGGCACAGATGATGCGTGCTACTTGCTATTATGAGAGAAGCTTAAAAAAAAAAAGAAAGATATTTCTGAAAGACCAGTTCTAAGTAGGCCAATTAAAAAATTTAATTCCTCAAATTTGTATGTTCTGGTCCTGGCCTGGAATGAGTGATGGGGATAAGTTTGCCCAGTGCCCAGCTGGCAAGGGAAACCTTCAAGCCAGCTGTGATAGAGGCAAGTGGACTCCGTGATAGACACCTGCACTTGGGACTGGACTCCATCCCACCAGTTCGTCTTCAGGGGATAGCAGTTTTCGATCACTCATGTGTTCAAGGTCATGTTTAAATTTATTTTTGCTCTTCTTCTTAGATAATGTGGATTTCTTCTGGTAGCTGCTTCACTGAAGGAAATGTTTGTTACTTATACGAAAGCTACAGGTAATGTGATTCCTAGGATGAGGAATTTATGCTCCTTTCTAAAGGGTATTCTAATTAAAGCTATGGAAATGTTAGGAGGGTGACATTCTAAGTCTGAAACAATGAACTTATAGTACAAAGCCTCAATTTCTGTAAGATGCCATTGTCACAATGTTTCAAACTCATGTTAAGGCACAGTTTTGTATTTAGTATTAAACTGAGTTTGAACTACTTACCTAGTTGGAATTCACTTGGGTGCCAGAGATGAGTGATTCTAGTTGGTTTGTCACCCCAAGTCCCTTTCTTTAATTACAGTATCCATGCAGTGGGATCTGCTCTGGCTAGGAGTTGTCCAGCTTGCTGTGACTGATTATGGTACAAAGGGGTGCCCCAGCTGTGGCCCTGTCTTAGATAATGGTGCTTCCCAACAAGGACAGTCAGAGACCATAGTTCATGGGGCTGAGTCTGAATGCCTGACCAAGTGGCTTGGGAACTGAGTGCTACAGTGACCACCCGTTGTGAGAGAGAGAGCTGGGAGAAGCAGAATCTTACACATGGCAGGTTCTACTTCAGAAGAAAAGAGTAAG
Organism: Dipus sagitta; assembly: GCA_036346955.1. Taxonomy (NCBI): domain Eukaryota; kingdom Metazoa; phylum Chordata; class Mammalia; order Rodentia; family Dipodidae; genus Dipus; species Dipus sagitta. The sequence continues at coordinate 140,350,503 of CM070770.1, forward strand.
TTTGAGAATATATACGGCAGGTACTGTTTAAAGGGGTACACTGATCTAACAGTGCCAGTTCTTTGTGAGTGCTGGGATGTGTGTTTACAGGGGAAACAGAGTATTTGATGTGAGCAGAATAGTCTAGATCCACGCTCTCAACTGTGGATGAAGCAGCACAAGTTTACACACCCAAATAGCTGTATGCCTGGCAAAAAAGAAAGCTGGGGGTTCTTTCCGGAGCCTTTCCTGCCCACTGGTCAAGTGTTGAAGGGTGGAAAGGCATATATTCAGAATGCTTCTGAGCTGTACAACATGCCTGAGCCTATTACCAGGGCAGGACAGGGAATTACTATTATGTCATCTTTCTTTACACTTACTGGTATATTACTTTGAGGTAGAACCCTTTTTCCTTAAAATAAAAATAATTTTTCTTGAATTTGGGGTGACATTTTGTTTGTTTGTTTGTTTTTGTTTTTCGAGGTAGGGTTTCACTCTAGCCCAGGCTGGACATTTTGTTTTTAAAAAAGTTTGGCTTTGCTCTAATGTGATAGATGTTAACTGGCCGTGGCCTCTGACCTTCAAGCTATCACCTAGGTTAAACATTGTCTAGAAAGAGGATGGAAAATATTTATTTGCCAGTTAACTCTTGTAATCAAGGTTACAAAACAGGGATCTATTCACTAACACTGTATCATTCTCGATATAGAAGAAGCACTTTGTATTTAAAAACTTTATTATAAATATATATCTACATATTGTTTTCTAAACCTAGAAACTAGATATTACCTCTGGGTTGTTTGCCACATTCAGATCTTCTCTTAGTGTTGAACCTCTGCCAGCCCACAGTCCTTTCTCTGTGTACCTGACAGAAGTGGACAGAAGTGATTGTACAGTCAAGGTGGGTTTGTGTTTTGTTTTTTTTGTTTTTGGTTTTTTGAGGTAGGGTCTCTAGCTCAGGCTGACCTGGAATTCACTGTGTAGTCTCAGGCTGGCCTCAAACTGAGAGTGATCCTCCTACCTTGGCTTCCTGAGTGCTGGAATTAAAGGTGTACACCACCACGCCTGGCCCTCACTTCTTTTTGCTCATGTTAGAGACCAGCAGGTTTTAGGTATAATCCTAAAGTGTATGTAAGGAGAAATTATTTTATTGTTCCTACTAATTTCCCCACTAAGGCAGTGAAGGCATACTGTTTCATCAGTGCTCTCATGGTATTAGCAAAACATTTTCTGCCTGTTGAGAAGGTCCCTGTGCTGTTCCTCATTAAAAGTTGCATTCCAATGAGCTCTGGGACACACAGAGAGAAGTATCTGCAAGGTAAAATAAAAATATTTTACAAAAGTCATGGTCCTTCAGTTTCGCTGAATCAGCACCCTTGTCCTCCATGGTGACAGAGGTTTTTGTCGAGCAGCACTGTGGCCATTGGGCCAGGCAGATTTTATGAGGTGATTGAGTGTCAGACGCTGGCCGTGTTCCGGAAGCCAAGGAATAGCCTTAGTCTGGACATTGAAAGTGCAAGTTTCTGCATTCCTACCTTCCATCCACCCTCTCCCCTGGTTGGAGTTGATAGTTCCTCCCCTCGGCCTCCACACAGCTCTAGGAAACGCGTACTGTAACTTCCCAAAGAGTGGATAGTTGTGGGCAACGTTTTCCAAACAGTCTTTCAGGGATTGGTTCAGTGGCCTACAACCAACGTGTTTGCTCCTACTCTGAGTCTTAACTGGTCTTTCTGCCATCTCAGTAGGAATCTAAGAGCTTCAAGGCACCACCAGTGGCATTAACATTCCAGAGGCACCATGCATTTTAGATGCCAGTGACCCACAGGGGCCAGCCACAGAGATAATGTGGTAACTGATTGTTGTGTGCTGTAGGTTGCCCCTGGGCCCTTGTGGACATTGTTCATAAGAGGCTGCTCATGGGGTTCCCTGGCCACTGCATTAGGCATTTGCTGAACAACACTGACCCTGGGCAGGCTTCTAGCTATCTGGGAAAGCTTCAGGCCCTTCCTGCAGTGGCTGGCACTCTTGGAGCTTGTGAGGACGGGCAGTTGAGGTAGAGCAGAACTGCTGTCCGTGAACAGGAGTGCTGCTGCCCAGGTATGGTTACACAGGGGCCTCCCCCAGATCCCTGCCCTCCTGCCCTCAGACACTTCAGGAATGCCCAAGTCAAGGGTGTGTTACCCTTGCTCCTTCAGTGCCACTAAGTTTTTGTGATTTTGGTTGCTTTCATGGGTGACTGACTATCCAGTGAAACCAGGGTTAATTCATGTTTTTTTCTTTGCTATTTACATATTTAAAGGTACACGTTTCTTATTTCAGATTTCTACTGATAGTGCCCTATGGGAAGATGCTGGAACACATTTTGCAAATGTGATTTATATTTTTTCTTTTGCTCAAAGCCTGTGTCATGTCAGCTGCTGCTGCTACAGTCTTTCCTGATGAGGTTCCCAATGTTTCTTCCAGAAAGCTACTTTATTTATGCAAGTCAGGTGACTTGGGCCACAGAACCATTTGATGATAAACATTGTCACTAGGTGCATATCTTATTGATACTTTGTGAAATGTCATGCCTGTGTTGCAAAAGTTGAATAGTTTTGTCTTTATAAAATTGCTGTCTTCCGTGTACAGCATGGTTTTACTTCACTGAATGTTCCTGGTTAATATTTTCTTCTTATAGAAGAGAAAAAGCCCTTTTGTATGACATGTTTTAATAAATGTTATCTGTCAATTTTGTAAAAGTTTTGTTTTTCACTCTTGAGTAGATGACCATGACTTGTCTTCCTTGCGGCCTTTTCTGCTTAAGAATAAAGTTATGCCATGGCCTTTTGTAAGGAAAAACCAAATAGCCTGACCCGTCTGGAAGTGAGTAACTGGTGACAGCTGGTCATTGATCAGCTCATCAGAACCCTGCCATCCCGGTCAGTATTTAACGTTCAGCATACTGGGTATTCTGAGTGTCCAGGTCTCCTTCCTCCCTCTGCGCATCCCTCTGGGAGGCTGGCCTCTGTGGTTCTATCCTGGGGCTGGTTAGGATCCATCAGAGCCGGGGAGGCGCTTGTGGGCGAAGTTGGGACTTAGGCTCTGGCTCTCTCCTGCCTGGTGTAGGTTGATGTGGCCAGACTTGTCTGCCAGGGGTCACAGTTACAGTCAGGGGACTTCTGAGGTTTGGTACCATGCTCTCCCCTTGTCCCCTCAAGCCCAGGGATGACCGTGACCCTTGTTCTTGCCACCCTTGGGTGCTTCACTGTCCGGTGTCTGTCCCCAGGCACCCCAGCTAGTCCCTCATCTATGAGCCAGCTGTATTTTCAGAGTTGCACAGCAATGCAGGGCCGGGTTGAGATTTAGGAGCAGATCTTGTGACTGCCAGCACTGGGGGATTTCGCGACTGCTCTGCCAGTTGGTCCTTGCCTCCCCTCGCTTTGCCCTCTTGCATCCCCTTCCACAAAGTCCAACCCTAGAAAGGCGGCAGCAGCGGCTTTCAGAGTCCCCACGTATTTCCTAACGACAGCTCATTACCAGAGACACTGCTTGTTTTAGACCAAACTGAACCATCTTCCCACACAAACCTTCTGTTACCACTGTTTGTTGTGAGGCGATTCCCCCTCCCTGTTGCTGACTTTGAAGCCAGCTCCAGATTGCCTGGCTCCTTTAGCTATCCTCTAGATGGGGAAGAAGTGGTCGCTCGGAAAGGTCCTGTCGAGCCGTTACTGGAGGTGAGGCCCATCAGTCCTGACCAGGGGCAAGCAGCATCACCCTTGATGACCTCTGACCCCCTCTCCCAACTCTTTGGGGCCCCTTGAGACCCTGGTGGCCAGCAGTGTGGCAGTGGCCTGGGAAGCAGGAGTTAGAGCACACATCCTCCCTGGGGCTAATGAAAGAGCAGTGCGGGAGTGCAAGGAAGAGATGGGGTGGTGCGTTGGGAACAGAAGGGGGTGGGATGTGAGGGGTGTTACCCAGATGGAGCTTATAGCACCTGTGTGGTTTATTTAGCTTCCCTAGTAGCTGGCTCGGGGACTGTTTCCCACAAAGCCACGGAAGCATTCCTTGAGCCTCCTCAGCCCTGGGCAGCTGGAGGGTACACAGCCCTACAATTTGCCCGGTCCATGGACGCAGGAGCAGGTCAGCAACTGGAAATGAGGTAAGCTCAAACGTGCTGTAACAAGAGATTTTACTTGGTGATGATTTTAAATAACATTCTTTCTCAGGGCAGATAAATGAAGGATAAAGACAGCTCACATGGTCTTAGAAGTGCTGGGTGTATAACTCAGTGGTCGAATGCTTGCCTAATACGGCGAGGCCCTGGGTTCCATGAGCATCTGAGCAAAACAAAATAATAAACCTGCCCCTCCCCCCCCCATTTAAAGTTTTTAGTGAGAAGACAGGGACAGGCAGGGAAAAGGCAGCTGTTTGCCTTAAGGAGAAACCACAGTGGTGGGAGGGGGTGGGGAGAGAAGTCTTGGTCTTTCTCTGAACTGGTTTGGCTAGTTTGATTCAAAACCAAACAATTTGATTTTTTAAAAATCTCGTACTTTTCATTTCTTCCTAAGCAAATGATCCAATTGAACCTTGAAAGTAGCTTTATGCAATTACAGGAGAGTTACAACTGTCCTGTGTGAGGGAGCGTACAAGCACTATAAAAAAGATAATTCATGGGCAATATTGTAGGTAAATACACATTATAAAAATAGAGGCTTTTTACTGAGCCTCAAGTGATTATGAGTTTCATTTTTTTCTTCCTTATATTCTAAAATAGAAACCAGTACTAAAGCCATTAAATGTATTTATAACTTAATAAGGTACTAGTTACTCCCCAGAGCATACTGGGCTGCCTAATATCCCAGCTAACCTTGATGAATGGACATGAAAAGCTACCTCCAGAACCACCCATCTTGTTAATTTGGGGTCAGCAATGCCGTGATAAAATTTCACTTATTAGGGTTCTCTGAAAAGATCCTCAGCTGTGCGGCTCTCCAGTCTCGATGGATGGATGCCAAATCTGTGAATGCTACTGGAGTCCCTGCAGGATCAGGCTTAGCCAGAAATGGAAGGCTTTAAAATGATGGCAAGGTGCCCTTGAGCTGTCCTGAAAGTGCTCATTTGGCCTCATTTATGTAGCATGCCGTGATATGAAGCAACTTTTGGTCTTTTCATCATATGGGGAATACAAGGGAAATTTTCTTAGATTTATATGAGTGTGGTGTGTGACCCAGTGCGCGTGTGGCGGTCAGAGGATAACCTCAGAGTGTTGGTCTTCCGCCTTGTTCCGTGCTTTTTCTTTACCACTGTGAATGCCACACCAGCTAGCTCACAAGCTTTGTCATTCTCCTTACTCCTCCCATGGCCATGGGCAAGTTGGGATTACAGTTGTTTATGCTACTTGGATACAGCGTTATGTGGGCTCTGGAGAGCTGAGCTCTGATCACCAGGCCTCGTGCAGCAACTGCTTTTAACCACTGAGCATCTCCCCAGCCCTTGCAAGGTTGGTTGGTTGATTTGCTTGCTTTTGATACAGTCTTGCTGTCTAGCCTAGGCTGGCTTTGAACTCATAAAACCAAGTGCTTCCAAGCTTCACTAGTATGTATCACCATGCCTAGCTCTTAGAATTTTTTGTTGTTGTTGTTTATTTGTTTTTTGAGGTAGGGTCTTGCTCTAGCCCAGGCTGACCTGGAATTTATTATGTAGTCTCAGGGTGGCCTCAAACTCTTGGTGATCCTCCTATCTCAGCATCCCAAGTGCTGAGATTAAAGGCGTGTGCCACCACGCCCAGCAGAGTTTTTTTTTTTTTTTTTTGAACTGCATTTCTGTATATTTATAGCCACTCAGCTCACTGAACATCATACCTGCTTTAATTGGCATAAGAGGTATTGCGGTTGCAGAGAAATCCGCTTTAAGTCCTCTGTGCTGAATGTGTGTTAAGCATTTGGATTAACTCGTTTATTACAGAATCATGAGGTAGAAAGAATTTCCTTCCAGGCCACAACATGTAGCAGGAAAGGGTGAGAACTTGAGTTTTATTGAGGAGAGGTTTTCTCCCTCAGGAAAGCCCCTGTTGTCCTGAACGTGGGTACCTAGACCACTGGTAGATTACTTGCCTAGCATATTCAAGGCCCTAGTTTGGATCTCTAATACCTCAACTAAAACACAAAACCCTTCTTTGGGCCAGCAGGGATGTGTCTATATCTGACATGAGTTTTACAAAGGTGTTCATCCTTCCATACTCAAAAGGCATTGGGCTGGCCTCTAACACTGGGCAGCATGGGATTGTCCTGGTGCCTGAGGTGGTGGGTGCCATTGGGTTCTCCTACGGCTGTTGAGCTTGTCTAAGAAGTAGTACTTCAGGCATCAGTACTATTCACTTGGATCCCTTGGGTTCAGAATGCATTATGTGTAAATTAACCCCAGGTGTGAAGAGCCTGGTGATCTTCAGACTGGTAGAAAAATTCTATCAAGGGCGTGGTGGCACACACCTTTAATCCCATCACTCGGGAAGCAGAGGTAGGAGGATTGCTGTGAGCTCAAAGCCACCCTGAGACTAGTGAATTCCAGGTCAGCCTGGGCTAGAGCGAGACCCTACCTCAAAAAAAAAAAAAAAAAAAAAGGAAAGAAAGATAAAAGTTTCATTAAGCCTTCTCCAGGGAAAATGAGTGAGAGGGACCCTGTTTCCTTTTGACCAAAGTAACTTCAACTTGCCAGGGCTTAACCTACTCCTTGCTGGTAGCAGCTGTGTCCCCCACTGTTGGAAACATCTATGGACTGAGTCTTCACCCACCACAACTCTGCAAGGTGGGATACTGTTTTGCAACAATGGCAAAAAAAAAAAAAAAAAAAAAAAAAAAAAATTAGCTCAAGAACCATATTCTAGCCCAGGCAGCTCATCGAAAGCACTGTTGCTGGTGAGCGAGAGCCCAAGGCCACAAGCTTATGTGGCCACTGTCCTGGGAATTATCTCCAGGAGATTATGGGGCTCAGTACTTGCAGAGCCTGCTTATGTCTGGGTTGGTAGGCTCACCCTGTTCCTATTAGCTTCTGAGATAGCTCTCACTCCCAGCAGCCTTCACTCTACACCTAGTTACCTACTCTTCATTGCTCTGGGGAGTCTTTTTTCTCTAAGCAGAGCTGATCCTGTCACCCACTCCACCCATGCAAGGCCACTTAACAACTGCTCAAGCCTGTCCTCCCTTGCTGCTTCCCTTTGGGACATGGCTGCTGTGTCTTGGTTCTTGCATAGGTGATTTTCTCTTGAATATTCATACTTCTCTCCCCCCCTCCCCCCCAAAAAAAGCTGTGTTCTCCTGGAATGCTTTCTGTCATTTGAGTCTGCAAAAATAATTTTGATTCCTTCCTGGAATGCTCATCCTCCTAATTCATACTACTTTTAGTAATCCAGTTCCCCACCCTTTATTTATTTATTTTTTTTTTTGCAGGGAGGAAGGGAGAGATACAGACAGAGACAGAGAATGAATGAATGGGCACATCAGGACCTCTTGCCACTGCAAACAAACTCCAGACACAGGTGCCACTTTGTGCATCTGGCCATATGTGGGTACTGGGGAATTGAACTCAGGCCATCAGTCTTAGCAGGGAAGCACCTTAACCGCTGGGGCATCTCTCCAGCCCCGTCTAGTTTCTTTTGAGTTTAGCTCAGTGGTGGAACTTTTCACTGTATTGTAATTTGTGCATGTCATCTGTTGTAACTACTTTCTTGTTCTGAGACAACTGGCAAGAAACAGCTTGAGCACTGGGCGTGGTGGCGCACACCTTTAATCCCAGCACTTGGGAGGCAGAGGTAGGAGGATTGCCTTGAGTTCAAGGCCACCCTGAGACTCCATAGTGAATTCCAGGTCAGCCTGGGCTAGACTGAGACCCTACCTCGAAAAACCAAAAAAAAAAAAAAAAAAAAAAAAAAAAAAGCAGCTTGAGGAAGGAAGGCTTTATTTTGGCTCACAATTTCAGGAGATTCAGTCCATTGTGGTGTGTCAAGAGCATGCATGAAGCAAAGAATTATGCATGTTCATGCTAGATCATTTTATCCTTTTTTTCCTCAGTTTGTAACCCCAGCCCATGGGATGATGCTATCAACAGTTAGGGTGGGTCCTCCCACCTCAACTAACCTAAGCTAGGGCTGGAAGAATGGCATAGTAGTTAAGGCACTTGCCTGCAAAGCCAAAGGACCCAGGTTCGATTCCTCAGGACCCACTGAAGCCTGATGCACAAGGTGATTCATGTATCTGGAGTTTGTTTACAGTGGCTGGAGGCCCTGGCATGCCCATCCTCTCTCTCTCTCATAAATTAAAAATATACATATATCAACTAACCTAATCTAGAAAATCCCTCACAGACATTCCTATTTTTGTTTGACAAGAGGTTATCACATCCACCCACTCATTCTTCACCCTCCTGCATCCACCCACACTCCCTATGGGGAGCCACTTTATCAGAAGGTATAGGCTATGGGGGAGGACCTTTGTGTGTGGTACAGATGTGAATGCACTACGGGCACGTGGACAGAGGCCAGAGGCAAACTTTGGGAGCCCTCTTCTATTTTCTTCTACCTTATTTCCTTCAGACAGGGTATCTCACTGAACCTGCAGCTCATGCCATTTTCAGTCAAACAGACTAGCTGTCCCAGTGATTTTTCTGTCTGCTCCCCTTTGCTGGGATTACAGGTGAGGGTGACCCTGCCTGGCTGTTTACATGGGTGCAGGTCCTCATGCCGGCGTAGCAAGCTCGCTTATCCACTGAACCATCTCCCTAGCCCTTTACATTTATATTGAGACAAGATCTCACCTAGTTGCCCAGGCTAGCCTTGAACTTGCTATCCTCCTGCCTTAGCCTTCTGAGAAACTGGGATTACAGTTGTGTGCCATCACACCTACCTGACAGGAAGTAACTACAGTGCAATCATCTTTGAACAGGTATCCCTGGCACAGTTCTGTTTTATAGTCATTATACACTGCTGAAGTAAAGAATCAGTGCAGGTTGTCAACTCCTCTGTGCTTTCAGACAGTGTTACTTTCCAATGTAGCCATAAGCCTGCTTAGCTTGGGGTAAGATGTAGAAAACGGTGCTTCAATAAACTGCTTCTGATCCAGTCACAATCACCATGTTGCTGTGGGGACCCAGGTCCATGTCTTGAGCCGGCTGCCCTCATTCCGACTAGAAAAAAATCAAAGCAGCTGGCTCACTCCTTGTTCTCTGCCCCTCGCCAGATTTCCTGTTTTCATGTAAAAGACAAATAAAGAACTCCCCCCTAAAAATAAATACATAAAAGAACCAGTGCAGTTGATCATTTGGGTCTTTACCTACCAGTTATCAACATGGACATTTTGCTTCAAAAAAAAATTTGTTCAGGGGCTGGAGAGATGGCTTAGCGGTTAAGGCGCATGCCTGCAAAGCCTAAGGACACCAGTTTGATTCTCCAGGTCCCACGTAAGCCAGATGCACATGGTGGCACATGCATCTGGAGTTTGTTTGCAGTGGCTAGAGGCCCTGACGCGCCCATTCTCACTCTCTCTCTCTCCCCCTCTCTCTGTCTCTAATAAATAAAATAAATAAAACTTATTTAAAAAAATTTGTTCAACCCAATGTGATAATGCACGCCTTTAATCCCAGCACTTGGGAGGCAGAGGTAGGAGGATCACTGTGAGTTCAAGGCCACCCTGAGACTATACAGTGAATTCCAGATCAATGTGGACTAGAGTGAGACCTTACCTTGAACAAAGAAAAAGTTTTTTTTAGTATAACCCGATGGTAATGTGGCTATTGGGAAATATGTTCATACAATAAAGTTCTCAATTAAAAATAAATAGAAACTGAAAAAAAAAAAAAAAACTAAGTCAATTCCTGACCAAAATACATCAATCATGAGGAATCATCAGACAAGTCCAAATGAAGAAAGATTCTGCACAACATAGGGGGCATTTACCTCTCTAACATGGCAAAGACATAAAAGACAAAGAAAGATACAGGAACTGTTCCAAGTTGGAGAGACAATTAAATGCAGTGCATGATCCTGGGCTGCTCCTGAACCTATAAAGAAAATTTGAGGTACTGTGATGTTAAATAAATACTAATTTCATTAAAAAAAAAAAAAACAAAAAACACCTGTTTTTAGAGACTGAGGGTATGGCTCAGTGGTAGAGCAGTACTGAGCATACATGAGACCCTGATTCCCTCCCCAAGGAGCACTTTCCTTTGGAAACAGGAGCACCCAGCAATCTTATGGAGTGGCCAAAATTGCCTGCTAGCTGAGACTTCTGAAGTAAATATGGGTTCTCTTTTCATCCCAAATGAAAGATTTTATATCTGAGCAGGTACTTAGCTACCATACTGGGCATTGGTTCAGGTACTGTCAGGCAGAGAGGGAAGCAGGAGCTAAGAATTCCTGGCAGAGAAAAGCCTTCACTTGCCGCCAGGGTGGAACCAACTCCATCGCCGCACTACAGGAAAGAGCCCCATGGCTGCAAAAAGTGACTAACTTGGTTGTTCATTTCTGCTGGGAAGCTGTTCGAGAAGGGCATGCCCACAGGTGGTTTCCTGCGCCTTAGTTCTCCGTCTGGTATTAAAACTTGCAGCGATTGATTAAGAACCAGAAGTTGCTTTTGGACCACTTTCAAATTGCGGTTGTGCCAACCTGGATGAAGGTGGAATGTTTAGAGAATCTGGGCCAGGGAAGGGGCGGGGGAGGACTGTGTGTAATAAAAGCTGTGTTTCATGTGAATCAGCTCTGACGGGGCCTTGGTGTGAGCTCTTCTGACTGCCTGAAATTAGAAAGGGCAGCAGCGAAGCCCATGACTCACCCGGGAGCGCTACCAGGAAGGCTCGGTGCCGTGCTGCGGGAGGGGCGGGCAGCATCTCAGCCAACGGTTCCCAGTCTTCTCCGGCAGGGGCGGATGGATCCTTCTGGGTATTGGAATATTTTGTAGATATGATGGTATGCTGGTCAAGAAAAACTTTAAATCTCAACGTTTTTTGTTATGAATTAATTAAGCAACCTTAAAATGCATCTAAAAAGTATGCAGCCAAATAGACTAGTATTAACATAAAAATAGGAGGCTTCACAGCAGCTGTCTAGCCATGGTCATCACTCATTTATCAAATATTTATTTACATACTTTTGATTGTCTTTTTTTTGTTTGTTTGGGTTTTTTTATTTGTTTGTTTGTTTTGTTATTCGAGGTAGGGTCTCCCTCTAGCCCAGGCTGACCTGGAATTCACTATGTAGTCTCAGGCTGGCCTCGAACTCACAGCAATTCTCCTACCTCTGTCTCCTAAATGGTGAGATTAAAGGCATGTGCCACCACACCCAGCCTACTTTTCTCTTCTTTTGGTTTCTTTTCTTTTTAGATAAGGTATCATGTAGCCAAGGTTGGCCTTGAATTTGCTGTGTAGCTAAGGATGATCTAACCCTTTTTAAAAAAATATTTTTACTGGGCTGGAGATACGGCTTAGCAGTTAAGGTGTCTGCCTGTAAAACCTAAGAACCCATGTTCAACTCCCCAGGTCCCGTGTAAGCCAGAAACACAGGTGACAACACACAAGGTGATGCACATGCAAGGTCACACATGAGTCTAGAGTTTGATTGCAGTGGCTGGTGGCCCTGGTGTACCAATTCTCTTGCCCTCCCTCCCTCCCTCCCTCTCTCTCTCTTTATCTCATTAAAAGAAAGAAAAGGAAAAGGGGGCTGGAGACATGGCTTAGCAGTTAAGGTGCTTGCTTGCAAAGCCAAAGGACCCAGGTTCAATTCCCCAGTACCCATATAAGCCACTCATACACATGGTGGTTCATGAGTCTGGAGTCCATTTGCAGTGGCTAGAGGCCCTACGTACCCATTCTCTCTCTCCCTCTCTCTCTCTCCCTCTCTCTCTCTCCCTCTCATAAATATTTTCTTAAAGAAAATATTTATTTACTTGCAAGGAGAAACATGGGGTGCCAGGACCTCTGGCTACTGCAAATGAACTCCAGATGCATGTACCACTTTTGCATCTGGCTTTATGTGAGTACTGGAAAATCAAACCCAGGTCATCAAGGTTTGCAAGTAAGCATCTTTAACTGCTGAATAATCTCTCTGCCCTAATCGAAACTTTTTAAAAATATTTTTTTAAATTTTTTTTTGGTTTATTTTTATTTATTTATTTGAGAGCGACAGACAGAGAGAGAGAAAGAGGCAGAGAGAGAGAGGGAGAGAATGGGCACGCCAGGGCTTCCAGCCACTGCAAACAAACTCCAGACGCGTGCGCCCCCTTGTGCATCTGGCTAACATGGGTCCTGGGGAATTCAGCCTTGAACCGGGGTACTTAGGCTTCACAGGAAAGTGCTTAACCGCTAAGCCATCTCTCCAGCCCATATTTTTTTATTTATTTACTTGCAAACAGATATAGAAAATGAGAGAGAGGGAATAGGCACACCAAGGCCTTCTGCCATTGCAAATGAATTCCAGATACATGCATTTTTGCATATGGCTTTTTTTGTTTGTTTGTTTTGTTTTTTGAGGTAGGGTCTCACTCTAGCTCAGGCTGACCTGGAATTCACTGTGTGATCTCAAGGTGACCTCAAACTCACGGCGATCCTCCTACCTCTGCCTCCTGAGTGCTGGGATTAAAGGAATGCACCACCGTGCCCAGCTGCATCTGGCTTTATGCAATTACTAGGGAATCAAACCCAGGTCATCAGGCTTTGCAAGCAAGCTCCTTTAAACATGGAGCCACCCCTCCAGCCCCAATTTAAACTTAAAATTTTTTTTATTTATTTGTGTGCAAGAGAGAAAATGGTCACACCAGGATTTCATACCATTGTAAATAAACTCCAGATACATGTTCCACTTTATACATCTGGTTTTATGTGAACACTAGGGAATCGAACCTGGGCCATTGGGCTCTGCAAACAAGTGCCTTTAACTACTGAACAATCTCCCCAGCCCAATCTTGAACTCTTTTTTTTTTTTTTTTTTTTTTTTTTGGTTTTTCTAGGTAAGGTCTCACTCTAGCTCAGTCTGATGTGGGTCTTCAGGAATCGAACCTGGGTCCTTTGACTTTGCAGGCAAGTGCCTTAACCACTAAGCCATCTCTTCAGCGCTGTTTATTGTTTATTATTTATTTGTTTTCAAGGTAGGGTCTCATCTAGCCCAAGTTGACCTGGAACTCACTCTGTGGCCCCAGGCTGGCCTTGAATTCATGGTGATCCTCCTGCCTCAGCTTCCCCAGTGCTGGGACTAAAGGTATGCGCCATCACACTCTGCAGAGTAGAAATCTTTGATAGGAAATGTTCATTCCTTTCTACCCTGAGTTGATGGTTAAGTGATGGGTTGACTGAAAAATTTTCTTTAAAGTAGAGGATGCTGAGGGTAGCTATATAGCTATTACAGGAAGTGGCTGTAATTGTCTTTCACGGTCAGTGAAGCTCCGGCTTATATCACATCCATAGCTACGAGAGGCCCCCTTGCCAAACATAGTCGCCACTGTTTGAGAACTGTCCTCTCAAAGTTGATTTTGCAGGTCTGGATTCATAGTTTCTCCAACTATGTGACTCTCACACAGCAAAGGCTCTATCAATGTCCATGTCGTTATCTACTAGCAGGATTTATTTACTTTTGGTTTTTTGAGGTAGGGTTTCACTCTAGCCCAGGCTAACCTGGAATTCACTATGTAGTCTCAGGGTGGATTTGAACTCACAGTGATCTTCCTACCTCTGCCTCATGAGTGCTGGGATTAAACATGTGCATCACCACACCGAGCTCCAACCTGTGTTCTTAGGTTTTACAGGTAAGTGCCTTAACTGCTAAGCCATCTCTCTAGCCCCCCAAAATGCTTTTTTTTTTTTTCCCAAGGTAGGGTCTCCCTCTAGCTCAGGCTGACCTCACGGCAGTCCTACCTCTCCCTCATGAATGCTGGGAGTAAAGGAGTGCACCACCACGCCTGGCCCAAAATGCATCTTTATTTTTTAATATTTTGCTTATTTATTTGAAAGAGAAAGAAGGGCTGGAGAGGTGGCTTAGCAGTTAAGCGCTTGCCTGTGAAGCCTAAGGACCCCGGTTCGAGGCTCAATTCTCCAGGACCCACGTTAGCCAGATGCACAAGGGGGCGCACGCATCTGGAGTTCATTTGCAGTGGCTGGAAGCCCTGGCGCGCCCATTCTCTCTCTCTCTCTCTCTCTCTCTCTCTCTCTCTGTCTGCCTCTTTCTCTCTCTCACTCTCAAATAAATAAATAAATAAAATGTTTAAAAAAAAAAAAAAAAGAGAAAGAAGCAGGGAAAGAGAGAGAGAATAGGCACACCACTGCCAATGAACTCCATATGTATGCAATACCTTGAGCATCTGGCTTTACGTGAGTACTGGGGAATCAAACCTGGGTCCTTTGGCTTTGCAGACCAGTGCCGTCGCTAAGCCAGTTCTCCAGCCCCTAAAATGCATTTTTAAAATCTCTGCTGCTGTCTTAGAGCTCACCTCCTGGAGACAAATGAGTGGAACTTCTGTTACACTAGTGGCTGAGGCAGGAGCAGGATGTCTGGGAGTGGACTTCTAGCTTGGATTGGAGTGAACAGGGATGCCATATGGAGGGAATAGTGTGAAGAAAGAGGAAAGACCCCGAGGTAAGAAAGTGTGGTGGTAGCTGGGAATCCAGCAGGAAAGGGGTGGGGGCTGGTTATCATGGTAATGGATATCAACTACTGAGCATTTATTTAGCCAGGCTCTGTGCTCTATTCTTTTTTTTGTTGTTGTTGTTGTTGTTTTGTTTTTTTGAGGTAGGGTCTCACTCTAGCCCAGGCTGACCTGGAATTCACTATGGAGTCTCAGGGTGGCCTTGAACTCACGGCAATCCTCTTACCTCTGCCTCCCGAGTGCTGGGATTAAAGGCGTGCGCCACCACACCCGGCACTGTGCTCTATTCTTTACCAAATTAATGGTAATGCTTCCTTAGATTCTTTTATTTATTTATTTATTTATTTTGGTGGGGGAGGTTTTCGAGGGAGGGTCTCACTCTAGCCCCAGGCTGACCTGGAATTCACTCTGTAGTCTCAGGGTGGCCTCGAACTCACAGCTATCCTCCTATCTCTGCCTCCAGAGTGCTGGGATTAAAGGCATGCACCACCACACCCGGCTCCTGTCTCTTGCACCCAAATTCACCATAATTACATCATGTAATGCAAGATCGTGACTTGCTGCAGCTCTCTGCAGCCGAGGCGCATGGTGTTGGTTTAGTAAGGATCTGAGCTGTCAGGAAGATGAATCCAATGGAATGCTGTGACCTCAGACAAGGTGTTTATGCTGCATTCCCAGCATGGGTTGAGTGACTAATACTAGGCTGGCTAATGTAGTTTCTTGGGTGTGGAACAGCTGCCTGGAAAGAGGATCCCAGATAGGTCAAGTTCAAAAGGAGTGATGAAATAAGGCAAACCCAACTCCCATAGCCTGATGGACATGCTGTTGTTAACCTACAACCATCTGAGAATAAGATTTCAGAGGCTCCTCCTAAACTTGGTTTTTCTTTAAAATATATGTGTGTGTGTGTGTGTGTAAGGAGAGAGCAACAGAGAGAGAGAGAGAGAGAATGAATGGGCGTGCCCGGGCCTCCAGCCACTGCAAACGCACTCCAGACGCATGTGTCACCTTGTATATCTGGTTTACATGCGTCCTGGGGAATTGAACCTGGGTCCTTTGGCTTTGTAGGCAAGCGCCTTAACTTCTGAGCCATTATCTCCAGCCATAACTTGGTTTTTCTTCTATGAGAACTTTTGCTTTGGGTGTTTTTCTGTTTGTTTGTTTGTCTGATTGGTTGGTTGGTTTTTTGTTGTTGTTGGTCGTGGTTTTTTTTTTTTGTTGTTGTTGTTGTTGTTGGTTCTTTTATTTTTTTCTTGGTTTTTTTGAGGTAGGGTCACTCTAGCTCTGGCTGACCTGGAAATCACTATGTAGTCTCAGGGTGGCCTTGAACTCACTGTGCTCCTCCTACCTCCACCTTTGAGTGCTGGGATTAAAGGCATGCATCATCACGCCCAGTTTGCTTTGGGTTTTTAACTTATTTTATTTATTTTGTGTGTGTGTGTGTGTGTTCATGTATGTGAGTGTAGGTGCAGGCATGTCACTGTGTGCAGGTGGAGGTCAGAGGACAACTTTTGGATCAGTCCTCAACTTCTGCCCTATTTGAGGCAGGCTCTCTCACTGATCTCTGCTCCATTCATAAGCTTCCAGAAAATCCTTTTATCTATCTATCTATTTATTTATTTTTAGGCAAGCCCAACAAACTAGCCTTTTTTTTTTTAGTGCAAGAGAGCTAGAGAGAGAGAGAATGAGAGAGAGAGAGTTGGTGCAGCAGGGCCTCCAGCTACTACAATTGAACTCCAGCCTTGTACACCCCTTGTGCACATGTGCGACCTTGATCACTTGCATCATAGTGTGTCTGATTTACGTGGGACCTGGAGAGTCAAACATGAGTCCTTAGGCTTCACAGGTAAGCACCTTAACGGCTAAGACATCTCTCTAGCCCCAGGAAAATTCTTTTGGTTCTACCTTCCTACTAGCCATAGGTACACTGGGATTAGAGAAGCTCGTCACCGCTTCCTGCTTTTTATGTGGCACCTGAGGATCCAAACTCGGGTACTCAGCATTGCCTGGCAAATGCTTTATCCACTGGAACTGTATTTTGGGGTTTTAGAGACAGGTTTCTCTGTGTTGCCCAGAATGGTCTGGACCTTCCTATATAGGCCAGGTTGGCCTCAAACTAGTAGCGATCCTTCTGTCTGTGCCTTTATCATGCTGGGTACACAGATGTGAGCCACCTTGCTCATCTGTGATGGCTTTGAGGGAAAGGACAGCAAACAGAGAATGCCATGGACCCCATCTCTTCCTACACACTCCATTAAGTCTGACTCTTGACCTTGGAAGGTGGCTGTCACCACTCTGTCATTCTCTCTCAACTTGATTTTTGCACCAGCCTGGTCTCCCCACTCTACTTCACCCTTCACTCTTTCTGTAGACCTCCCTCTTCCCTCTCAGCACCAGCTCCCACGGAAATCGCCATCGGGCCCCTGGTTTCTACATGCTGGGCCCAAACTCTTTGCACTGTGGCCTTAGGATTTTTTTTGTTGTTGTTGTTTTTTGTTTTTTCAAGGTAGGGTTTCACTCTAGTCCAGGCTGACCTGGAATTCACTATGGAGTCTCAGGGTGGCCTCGAACTCAAGGCGATCCTCCTACCTCTGCCTCCCGAGTGCTGGGATTAAAGGCGTACGTCACCATGCCCGGTGTGGCCTTAGGATTTCTATCAGGTTGGTTTCTTCCCTGCTTCTCCATCTCACTTACACCAGTCAAATCTCCTTTGCTTTGGACTTAGTCTTTGATTTAATTTTATTTATTTATGAGCAGAGAGAATATGGATGTACCAGGGCCACTTATGGTTGCAGATGAAGTCCACATGCATGTACTACTTTGTGCATCTGGTTTTACATGGGTACTGGGGAATTGAGCCCCGAGGCCAGCAGGCTTTGCAGGCAAGCACCCTTAACCACTGAGCCATCTTCCCGGCCCTTCTTTGGACTTCACCTCAACTTCCCGGTACCCATGAGTATTGCTAATGCTATTCCCTCCAATGAGGGTGCAGACTTTGTCCTCCCCTCCTGCTGTAATCCTAACCACCCTTCAAGGCTGTCACTAAGACCTCCTCTAAGAAACCCCCTTCCCTTTCAGTCCAGCATCTCCCTCTGCAGAACCCCAAGAAGTCTAGTTTGGGTCACCCCACAGACATCATTGGAAACCTATTTCCACGAGGCATTAGCGACCAGAAGGGTGCAAAGACCTGCTTGTTTTCTGTGTTCCTTGCAGCACAGGCCCGCACCCAGAAGTCTGAACAGTCTCCTATGGTCTGGAGGCAGGCACGGGTGTGGCACCCACAAGGTGAGACAGGAGACCAAAATACTTCCTGGGACAGATATTAAAGTCTTCTGGTGAGGGCTGAAAAGGTGCGAACTGTGCCATTACTGGTTATGTTCCCTTCCGTAAGTTCCATCATCTAGCAGATTCACATCTTTCATTTTCAGTCACCTCCAAGGCGGGAGAAACTGTTGCAGAAGTTACATGGGATCTGGGGTGGTGCGTCCATTGGTCAAGCACTTTCCACACGAACATGAGGGGTTCCCCAGTATCTGCATAAATGCTAAGTGTGGCAGTGAGTACCTGTAACCCGAGCCCTGGCAAGGCAGAAACAAGGAAGCCCTGGGTAAGCTGGCCAACTACAGACTAGCCTAATCAGTGAGCTCTGGGTTCAGGGAGGACCTTGCCTCATTACATAAAGTGGTAGAGCAGAGTGTGGTGGCTCACGCCTATAATCCCTGCACTTGGGAGGCTGAGGCAGGGGGATCACTGTGAGTCTGAGGCCAGCCTGGGCTGCAGAGTGAGTTCCAAGTCAACCCAGAACACAGTGAGACCCTGCCTCAAAAAAACAAGGATAGGGCTGGAGAGATGGCTTAGTGGTTAAGCGCTTGCCTGTGAAGCCTAAGGACCCCGGTTCGAGGCTCAATTCTCCAGGACCCACGTTAGCCAGATGCACAAGGGGGCGCACGCATCTGGAGTTCATTTGCAGTGGCTGGAGGCCCTGGCGCACCCATTCTTTCTTTCTCTCTCTCTCTCTCTCTTCTCTCTCTCTCTTCCTCTTTCTCTGTCTGTCACTCTCAAATAAATAGATAAAAATAAACAAAATTACCTGGTAAATTTTCCAGTTCTCATCCCTATTTTCTCCCCCTTCTCTGTGGTCTGATTTAGTACATAGAATGTGGAATTTGAGAATAAAAACTTCCAAACATTTAAAAAAAAAAAAAAAAACAAGGATAAGAGATGGAGAGATGGTTTGGAGAGATGGTTTAGTGGTTAAGGCACTTGAAAGTCTAAGGACCTGGGTTCAATTCCCAAGTACCCACATGAAGCCAGATGCACAAGGTGGTACATGCACCTGGAGTTAGTTTGCAGTGGCTAGAAGTCCTGGCACACCCATTCTCTGTGTGTGTGTGTGTCTGTCTCTTTCTCTCTCAAATAAATAAATAAGTAAATATTTAAAGATTAAAAAAAAAGGATAGGGCTAGAGAGCTGCCTTAGAGGTTAAGGTGCTTGCCTGTGAAGCCTAAGGACCCAGGTTCGATTCCCCAGTACCTATGTAAGCCAGATGCACAAGGGGGCGTATGTTTCTGGAGTTCCTTTGCGGTGGCTGGAGGCCCTGGCATGCCCATTCTCTCTTTCTCCCTCCCTCTCTCTCTCTCTCAAATAAATAAAGAAAAAGCATTAAAAGAAAAAGAAGCTGGTAGTGCATGCCTTTAGTTCCAGCACTTGAGAGGCCAAGGTAGGATCATTGTGAGTTTGAGGCCTGCCTGAGACAACATAGTGAATTCTAGGTCAGCCTGGGCTAGTGCAAGACCCTACCTCAAAAAAACAAAAAACAAGCCGGGCATGGTGGTACACACCTTTAATCCCAGCACTCACTCGGGAGGCAGAGGTAGGAAGATCGCTGTGAGTTTGAGGCCACCCTGAGAATACACAGTTAATTCCAGGTCAGCCTGGGGCCAGAGTGAGACCCTACCTCAAAAAAAAAAAAAGATAGCTAGATCGATCGATGGATCGATCAGGTGCAAAGTGGCAAAAAAAAAAAAAAAAAAAAAGAAAGAAACATCCAATGTCAACCTCCAGTCTACACACACATGTCAATTATGAACATATGCCCACATGTGCACCCCCACTTACATGCATACATGCATGCACACCACACAGAAGATAAAAATTAAAAAAAGAAATTACTGGGTGATGAAGGCTGGCTTCATCATGTTCCAGTTTCCTCCCTTTGAGGACCCCTGCTTGCCCTGTGATAGCTGTCATGGGCTGTCTGGGATTGGAGTGGTCACCCCACAGCACAGCTGCCACTGCTCCTGCAGGCCGGTCCTCTCTCTGCAAATGGAAGCCGGAGGCAGTGCAGGCTACATTTTGTTTTTAACTTCGAAAACTGACTAGCTAGACTGAGTTTTAAAGCACAGACTTTGTCTTGTTCTTGGAATCATCTTTCAACGTCCCTGCAGCTCAGCAGCCTCAGAGAGTCACAGACTGCTCCTTTCACCAGTTTGGACTCCAAGGAAACCTACCCCCAACCCTTTCCTTGGGCAGGATGGAAACCAACTTGTTATTCTTCAGAAGGCCCCCAGGCAGCTCCTCCTGGGATCAGAGTAGCACTTGGGGGTTTTCTGTGGAAATAAAGCCTCTGAATCTGAGCTTGGGAGCCTCCCCACCTCCCAAATATGACCCTGATCTGCTCCAGGCAAAATGCTTACACGCTCTTAAAGGAGCGGAAGCAGCTGCACCCAGCTAGCAGTCTACTGACCCTTAGCTTCCCTGGGGGCTGATGACTTGGGACCTGTACCCACAGTAAGTCATCTAAGACCGAGGCCTGGGGAGAGTCTTTCTTCTTGTTCACCAGGAAAGTTTTCTTTTCTTTCTTCCTTTCTTGCTTTCTTTTTCTTTTTGGCAAAAGGTGGCACAGGTGTCTGGTATTCGCAAGGGCAAGAGATTCTAGTATACCCATTTGCGTGCATGCGCAAATAACTCTTTTTGCTTGTTTTTTCAAGGTAGGTCTCCAGCCCAGACTGACCTGGGACTCTAGGCTCAGGCTAGACTCGAATTCACAGCAATCCTCCTACTTCTGCCTCCCAAGTACTGGAATTAAAGGCATGTCCATCACTCCCAGTTTAATTTTTTTAAATACTTCATTTTTATTTTTATTTATTTATTTGACATAGAGAATGAGGCAGAGAGAAAGAGAGAGAGAGAATGGATACACCAGGGCCTCCAGCCACTGCAAATGAACTGCAGACACATGCGCCACTTGGTGCATCTGGCTTACGTGGGTCCTGGGGAACTGAATCTGGGTCCTTTGGCTTTGCAGGCAGGTGCTTTAATTGCTAAGCCATCCTTCCAGCCCTTCCTTATTTTTATTTTAATTTTTTTTGTTTTTGTTTTTGTTTTTTCGAGGTAGGGTTTCACTCTAGCCCAGGCTGACCTGGAATTCACTATGTAGTCTCAGGGTGGCCTTGAACTCATGGTGATCCTCCTACCTCTGCCTCCCGAGTGCTGGGATTAAAGGCATGCACCACCACGCCCGGCTTTTTTTTTTAATAAATAAATTGGAATGATGTACCCTCCGCCCTCGTCGAGTTACTCCTTTAGAGTAGGGACTCTACAGCAGACTGTTTCAGATCCAAGTGAGCTGGCGAGACCTAATCTTTGTCCTGTTAAGAACATCTACAGCATTGGACATTACAATGTTACTACGGGTATTTGGAGAAATTCACAGACCAAATAATATAGCTTCACTATTCAGCAAACACAGGGCCATGTTCACATTTTTTTTTTTTTTTCATGTCAGGATCTCACTCTAGCCCCAGGCTGGCCTCACAGGATCCTCCTACCTCTGCCTCCCTAGCATCATGCTCACACTTTGGTCTCCGTTCTTTCTTCCTTGTTCCTGGGTCTCCTGATAAGAGACATGCAAGGCCAGGATCCTTGGAGTGGACTTCAGAATTCAATAAGGCCTTTCTGCTGGGAAAGTTTAACTGACAGAGGCACCCAAAGACAAAAAAAAAAGAAAAAAAGAAAGAAAAAAAAGAAAACCAGCATAACATGCAGAAGTGTGTCACACATTTCATCAAAAGAAATGGTGTTCCTATGGGTGGGTTCCTGGAACACACTGTTAGTTCAAGATTATTGGTGGAGGACTAGAGATGGCTTAGCAGTTATGGCACTTGCCTGCAAAGCTTAGGGACCCATGTTTGACTTTCCAGATCCCATGTAAACCAGATGCACAAAGGTGAGGCAAATGCAAGGTCACATATGCCCACTAGGGGGCACAAGTGTCTGATGTTTGATTTCAGTGGCTGAGGTCCTGGCATGCTAATAATCTCTGTCTGTCTCTCTGTCTAAAAATTTTAAAAATTTAAAAAAAAAAGATTATTAGTGGAGCAGAGGCCCTTACAGATCACCATGGACTCTGCCCCTGGGATAGAGTGCAAGGTCAGTTACACAGTTTAGTTCCTGGGGCTCTTCTGTTGACCATCTCTGAAAAGCAGACTTTGGGGCTGAATGTTGTGTCTCACCCAGCATTTGGGGGGCTGAGGTAGGAGGATTGCCATGAGTTTATTTATTGTATTTTTTTTTTTTTTCGAGATAGGGTCTCACTCTAGCTCAGGCTGACCTGGAACTCACTATGTAGTCTCAGGGTGGCCTTGAACTCACGGCGGATCCTCCTACCTCTGCCTCCCAAGTGCTGGGATTAAAGGCATGCGCCACCACGCTTATCTAGTGTTTTGTTGTTGTTGTTGTTGTTGTTTTTACTTCTTTGTTTTTTGAGGTAGGGTCTCACTCTAGCCCAGGGTGACCTAAAACGTACTCAGTAGCCCATGCAGGCTTTGAACTCATGTCAGGGCTGGAGAGATGGCTCCACAGTGTAATGTACATCCTGTGCAAGCATGAGGACCTGAGGCTGCCTGAGTTAGAATCTCCAGATGTAAACAGCTGGGGTAGCCACACAGGCCTATAACCCCAGTCCTGCAAAGGAAAGCAGAGATTAAGGAATCATCCAGGCTCACAGAAAACAGCAAGCTCCAGTATCAGTAAGGGACTCTGGCTGAAAATAAGAATGGATGGAAGAACGAACAATGGAGCAGGAGAAAGCTCTGCTCTGATTATTGTAAGCAAGCACCCCTGCCACAGGTGAGTGCATAGGGCACCACGAGGACACACACACTTGCATACACCATACACACACATATTTAGCACAAGCAAAAATAAAATGAAATCACTGGGTATGGTGGTGCATGCCTTTAATCCCAGCACTCGGGAGGCAGAGGTAGGAGGATCACCATGAGTTCAGGGCCACCCTGAGACTACATAGTGAATTCCAGGTCAGCCTGAGCTAGAGTGAGACCCTATCTCCATAAAACAGAGGTAGGAGGATCACTGCGGTGCATGTGTGCCCCTCCCCCCACACACACAATAGACCAGCCAGCTTCTCAACTCTAGGGAAAGGCAAGGTGAGCAGCTGTCCTCTCCGGAGGGCCCCCTGAACCCCTGTCCTCCAGTTCTGAGCCACTTCATCCTAACGGGAGCCTGTCCTCTTTTTATCTTCCCAGTGTTCCTTGTTTTGAAACATTTACCAAGGGCTGGGGAGATGGCCCAGTGGATAAAGTGCTTGTTGCGCACGACTCCCTGAGTTTGGATCTCCAGCCCCCAGGTAAAAATCTAGAAGCTGTGGCAGGCTTCTCTAATCTCAGTGTGCCTATAGTGAGAAGGGAGGTGGAGAGGACTGACCTGAAAATTGTCTTCTGACCTTAAGCAAACAGCCATGAAAACAGGTGTGCACATGCACACACACACATACACACACACAAATAAATAAAATTTAAAAAACATTTATTGGGCTAGAGAGATGGCTTAGCGGTTAAGGCATTTGCCTGCGAAGCCTAAGGACCCATGTTCAACTCCCCAGATCCCACGTAAGCCAGACGCACAAGGTGACGGCAAGCACACAAGGTTGCACACGCGCCCAAGGTGACTGGAGTTCGACTGCAGTGGCTGGAGGTCCTGGTGCGCCAATTTTTTTTTTTCTTCCTCTCTTTCTCTTCCTCTCATAAAAAACAGGTCAGTCTTTTGGGCTTGCCTCAAAAACAAACAAACAAACAAAAAACATTTATTGAGCACTTGGCTTGTGCCCAGCTTGGTCCTGACCACAGGGAGCTCAGTGGGAAACAACATGCAGCCCCTGATCTCTAGCCTCAGAAAACCCCTAACAGCAGAACAGGAGAAGGTCCTGGCTGCTTATGTCCCACAGGCAAGTGATAAAACACAGTGTGATGAGTCTTAGGGAAGCGGGATGTCAGTAAGAAGCTGTGTTAGCGACTTCCCAAGGGGGATGCAGGAGCCATTGTCACTGCATGTTGACCACACACTAGGCCCCTTGTAAAAGCCCCCGACAGATCATTGTGTTATGCTCTTTCCCAAGATCCTTTGGGATCAGAATAATTGTTATCTCCCTTGGACACATGATTCTGACAGTGAAAATTGTATCCTTATTGCTTGACCAGAAGTTGAGCTGTCCTAATAAGACTTCAGGTCTGAAAGTTCTGTAGAAGGGATGGGGTGCAGGCTACCCACGTATCTGTCCCAGGAGTCCTGAAGGCAGGTGTGCCGAAAAGGTTTTCAGTAATCCTTGTCAGGTTTTCAGTTCCCAGGGTTCCATGCTGGGAAAATAAATTCCTGCTTTGGTACCAGACAGGAGCAAGACAGGAGGTAGAGGGACTGAGGTTCTCTGTGCAGCAGAAGCCTCTGGATGAGCAGAACTCCCCACCATCTTTGGCACTGGGTGTCCAGGCTTCCTGGAGTTCCAAGGGGCTGCTTGTTCTCCAAGCGGGCAAAACAGTATCTTTCAAATCGGCCCATTACAAATGAAGCAGGCTGGCCTGGCATGTGCCTTTAATTCCAGTACTCAGGAGGCAGAGATAGGAGGATCGCTGTGAGTTCCAGGCCACTCTGAGACTACATAATGAATTCCAGGTCAGCTTGAGCTAGTGTGAGACCCTACCTTGAAAAACAAACGACGACAACAACAACAACAAAAGAAGCAGGCTGGGGAGATTGCTCAGTGATTAAAGGCACTTGCTCGTAGACTGCAGGCCAGGGTTCAATTTTCCAACACCCACATAAAGCCAGATGCACAAAGTGGCGCATGCATCTGCAGTTTGTTTGCAGCCGCTAGAGGCTCTGGTGTGCCTATAGCCACATACACATACTCACACTCTTTCTCTCTCAAATAATATATTTTTTAAAAGATAAGAAAGGCCAGGTGTGGTGGTGCATGCCTTTAATCCCAGCACTCTGGAGACAAAGGTAGGAGGACCGCCATGAGTTCGAGGCCGCCCTGAGACTACATAGTGAATTTCAGGTCAGCCTGGGCTAGTGAGAAACCCTACCTGGAAAAACAAAACAAACAAACAAAAAAAAGATAAAGAAGAGGGGAGAGCTCTCACTCAGGCCTCTGGAGTCCTGACTGACAGGCAAGGGAGCAGAGCCTTCTCTTTGAAAGACTTTTCTAGGGGGTGAGGTGGGAGGGAGGGGCAGATCAGTTGAAAAGTTTTCTCATTAAGTGGCCAGAGGCAAAGATTCCAAGAAGCTAAAATCTGTGATGAAAGGGGTATAGAGAAGGGCAGCCTGTCAAGGTTGGGGGAAGGATAGAGGAGGCCTGGCAGAGGGCAGAGGGAGACAACATGGGTGTGCCTGCCCGCTGTGCTGCCCCCTTCATATTGCTGACATCTGCTCAGCCCCCTACTCCCACCCCACAGCCCACTGCACTGCTTAGTAAGCCCCCGCTCACTACAGGACTCTGCAAATCCTTTTTTTTTTTGTTTGTTTGTTTTTCCAGGTAGGGTTTTGCTGTAGCCCAGACTGACCTGGAATTCGCTATGTAGCCTCAGGGTGGCCTCTATCCTCCTACCTCTGCCTCCTGAGTACTGGGATTAAAGGCGTGCACCACCACACCCAGCCCCCTTTTTTGAATCTCATGGGGACCTCCTAACAGTCATTTGAGGCATGTGCCGTTGCCATGCCCATTTTACAGATGAGAAAACGGAGGTTCCTGGAGACTAATTCACTTGCACAGGATCTTATGGTTTGTATGTGTGTGTACAGAAGTGCATGTGCCACACTGGTTTGTGTGTGGAGGCCAGAGGACAACCTTCTACTTGTTTGAGGCAGAATCTCTTGTTGATCCCCGCTGAGATACTCACACTTGCACAGAGAGCATTTTATCCACTGGACCATCTCCCCAGCCCAGGTCTCATTTTTTTTTTTTTTAACCATACGTGTCCAGTCTCAGAGATATCATGAAGGAGGTCAAAATGCCGAGAAATGGTGGAAACCCTGAATTGAAAAACGAATTTCAGGACCAGCGATGAGTGACAGATCTAAAACTGAACTGAGCTGAGGACTGGTGGGACACACTCCCAGGAGGCCAAACAGAAGAGGACTGGCTGGAACAGGGCGGGGTTAGCTCAGTGACGGAGGGAGGAAGATTATCAGAGGCAGGTAATCGCTTTTCAGCCTTTTGGCTAAGATCAAGTGTGGGAAGGCAGGTCCTGCCAGGAGCCCTGCTCGCAGGCACCCTTGAGCTTCTAGATGACATGGAAAGGCAAGATTAGGTGGGAGGGAAGCATTCAAGCTAGCATTCCGAGTCATAGGGATTCACGTTCTTCTCCCTCTGCTGTTTATTTTCCCCCTAGCTCTCCTCACCACCTAGCGTGGGACGTGATGTTGGTAGTTTTTGCCTCCCTTTCCCATGAAAGCAGGAGAGCCTGTGAGCGCCTCGAGAGCTCGGGTTATTCCTCTCTGTCCACTTCGGAATCCCCAGCATGTACAGCAGTGAGGTACTTTAAGAAAAACACTCAGAGCCTGGCGTGGTGGCGCACGCCTTTAATCCCAGCACTCAGGAGGCAGAGGGAGGAGGATGGTTGTGAGTTCGTGGCCACCCTGAGACTACAGAGTAAATTCCAGGTCAGCCTGAGCTAGAGTGAGACCCTACCTCCAAAAACCAAAAAACAAACAAACAAAACTTCAGGGGCTGGGGAGACGGCTCAGTGGGTGAAATGCTTGCCATCTAAGTGTAAAGGCCAGAGTTCAGATCCCCGGCCCCCACCTAGATGCCTGGTGGGTATGGTGGACTGCCTGCCTACAATCCCGGCTTTTAGGAGGCAGAGAGAGCGAATCTCGAGACAAGCTGGCTGGCTAGACTACCTGAATTGGCAAACCCTGGGTTTAGGCGAAAGACCCTGTCTCAATAAATAAGGTGGAGAGTGATACCTGACATCAAACTCTGGTTTCCACACAAACACTCTCACACACACACTTGTATTCCCACCTGCACAAGCATGTGCAATCCACACACAGGTGAGCACCATGTATACAGATGCACTGTCACACACACACAGGCAAAAAAAAAAAAAAAAAAAAGAAAAGAAAAGAAAAGATAGAAACATTTATTGAAGGAACAAATATAAAACAATAGGGTCTCCAGGCTGGAGACTCTGCAGTTCTCCACTTCCTGGCAGGAAGAAGTTCTAGAGACACCTGTGCCCTTTCCTTGGGGGCTATCAGAATATCAAAACAATAGACCCCAGAAACTGTAATTCCCCCAGGAATCTCATGCTGGGAAAAGGAAAGGCTGAGGCCCTGGAGCACTTAGAGGAAGAACTCTTCTTGGGATAAAGATTTACATTTTGTTAGAGACCTTGCAGGAGAGGGGAAGGAGACAATAATGGGTGGGAAGGATGCACATTTTGACCAAATTGCTTAGTTATGTATGTATATCTTCTGCCTTCTACTTAAACCTTAGCCTCACATCAGGACCCCAAGACAGACTTGGGGGAGGGTCACTGGGTCTCTTTGTCCCTTTTCACAATATGGCCACACTGAATAAGTCATTCTTTATTTAAAAGAGAGAGAGAGAACATGAGAGCACTAGGGTCTCTGGCCACTGCAAACCATCACCATGTACCCACCATTTTGTGTGCATCTGGCTTGATGTAGGTACAGGGGAAATCAAACCCAGGCTGGCAGGCTTTGCAAGCAAGAGCCTTTAACCACTGGGCCATCTCCTCAAATCCTAACTAAATCTTTTTCTGCTCTTTCAATCAGTTTATCAAAGCCAGGTGTTCAAACCTGGCTGCTTGGTGGAGCTGTTAGGGCTTAGGCTCTGACCCTAATAACTCTGGGAATACCACAGCTAATTGAGTTTGTGACATGGTGACCTTGCTTCTCCTATTGGGACTACCTCAGTTACTAATTCTGCAACTTGAACAAACAAGGTGAGGGTGTGTGGAGACCCCAGAAGGCAGGACACTTACGCTCTGCCATGAAGAACGGAAAGAATGGCAAATCAAAAAGGTCAAGGTGGCAGTGAGCAGATGTAGCCATTGGCCAGCATTCATTCTTCATTAAAGTCAACTGAAAGAGAATCAAAACCAGCACTAAGAGCCAGGCATGGTGGCTCATGCCTTTAATCCCAGCACTCAGGAGGCAGAAGTAGGAGGATTACCATGAGTTCGAGGCCACCCTGAGAATACATAGTGAATTCCAGGTCAGTCTGGGCTAGAGCAAGACCCTACCTCGAAAAACCAAAATAAAAAACAAAAAACAAAAACAAACAAACAAACAAAAAAAAACCAGCATTAGCTCTGCTTTGACAGCATGTATAGTAAAATTGCAACGATACAGAAAAGAGTAGCATGCCCCCTGAAGTGTTCCATATTTTTTAATTTCATATTTTATATATATATATATATATTTCTATATTTATTTATTAGAGAGAGAGAATGAATGGGCACATCAGGGCCTCCAGCTACTGCAAACACACTCCAGATGCATGCCCCACTTTGTGCATCTGGCTCATGTGGGTCCTGGGGAATTGAAGCTGGGTCCTTTGCCTTTGCAAGTAAGTGCCTTAACTGCTAAGCCATCTCTCTAGCTCCATATTTTTGTATTTGGTGTGGAATAGCCCATTTACCATTCCAACCCTTAATTCAAGAACACATTTTATAAGTGCAAAATAGTGATTGGTGGTATTTGAAATAAGTGTCTCAACATAGGATCTAGAAAACTCTTTAGGATAACAATTTTATATCTTTTTTTGTTTTTAAATCAGGGTTTTACTCTAAACAAGGCTGACCTGGAACTCACTCTGTAGAGAGAAAGACAGAGAGAAAGGACATGCCAGGCTCTCTTGCCACTGCAAACAAACTCCAGACACATGCACCATTTTGTGCATTGCTTTTTATATGGGTACTGGGGAATTGAACCTAGGCCATCAGGTTTTGCAAGCGCCTTTAACCTCTGAGCCATCTCACCAGCCCACGAGTAGTTTTTGATAACAAGCTATCTTTTCAATAGCGTCATTATTGCTCAGTCAAAAAATATAATCCGGGCTGGAGGGATGGCTTAGTGGTTAAAGTGCTTGCCTGCAAAGCCTAAGGACTCATGTTTGACTCTCCAGGTCCCACATAAGCCAGATGCACAAAGTGATGCCTTGTGCACACATCTGGACTTTGATTGCAGTGGCTGGAGGCCCTGGTGTGCCAATTTTCTCTCTCACACACATAAAAGAGATAATTCCTCAAAGTTGTTTTTAATAAATTATGTACAGAAAAATAAAACCCCAAAT
Source organism: Dipus sagitta (assembly GCA_036346955.1). Lineage (NCBI taxonomy): Eukaryota > Metazoa > Chordata > Mammalia > Rodentia > Dipodidae > Dipus > Dipus sagitta. The sequence goes on from CM070770.1 coordinate 140,379,702, forward strand.
AAAAAACCAAAGCAACTCCCATGCTGCATGCTTGGGATGATCCACGGGGCCTTCTGATTCTTTCACAAGGAGAAGGGGATCAAAGAACTAGAAGGAGGAAAAAAGAGAGATTAAAGAGCCCCCCCCCCCCCAGATCTTATGTTTGAAATCTTCAGTGAGGCCTCCAAGCAATCAGATGTCATGACTTTTCTTTTTAACCAGCTTTCAACTCTGAAGGAAGTGCCAAAGTCACGTCTAGGGTCAATGGAACTATTTGCTTTAGGGAAGTCTACCTGCAGTGGGGAGAAGGTTCCATCTTCCAGGGTATCTTTTTCTAAAAAGTCTTGGTCATCAAAGTCATCCAGCAAAGCCCTCTGACTTCTGAGGGAAGGCAAGCAGTGCTCTGGTCTGAAGTTTGATGGACAGGATGTTGGCTTTACATTAAACACATGTGACGGCATGACTGCTCTCTTGTGAAGCTTGCTCATCTCATTCAAATCCGGGGTGTGCCCAGCGGGTTTCTGCCTGCTCAAAACACAGCCACCTTTTTTAAACCAGGGTAGATCTTCACAGATGTCTCTGACCTCCCCCCCCCCCCCCCACGACTGTGAGAAAGCATAGTGTTGAGTTACAACAGTCCACCTTTAGACATCATATTGAAGAATGCCACTGATTCTGATATATTCTGGATTTCACGCCACCATTTGGGACGAAAATCACATCCAGATTAAAGACAGGCTTCAGTTCCAGGAATATTTCAATTTTAATAAAGAATGCATTCTTGGGCTAGAGAGATGGTGCCGTGGTTAAAGGTGCTTGCTTGCCAAACCTGCTGGCCTGTGTTTGACTCCCCAGCACCCACATAAAGCCAGATGCAGAAGTGGTACGTGCATCTGGAGTTCATTTGCAATGTGGCAAGAGACCCTGGTAGATCCATTTCCTCTCCCTCTCATTCTTCTCTGCTTGCAAATAATTTCTTTTAAATAATGCATTCTTTTTTTTAAAAAAAAATGTTCTTTTTAGTTTTATTTATTTATTAGAGACAGAAAGAGGGAGAAAGAGAGAGAATGAGCATGCCAGGGCCTCTAGCCACTGTAAACAAACTCCAGATGCATACACCACCGTGTGCATCCAGTTTACATGGGGCCTAGAGAATTGAACCTGGGTCTTTAGGCTTCACAGGCATGCATCTTAACTGCTAAGCCATCTCTCCAGTCCAAATAATGCATTCTTTATTAAAAGAAACACAGTGACATTAGTCCCCATTTTCAGATGAGCAAGAAAAAGTTAAAAAGAGTCAGTGATGGTCTAGAAAGATGGCTCAGTGATTAAGTGAGCTTCCTATGTAAGCAGGAGGCCCTGAGGAGACCTGAGACCTTCAGAGTTTGAATCTCCAGAGGACAAGTAAACAGCTTAGTGTGGCCATGCGCCCCTGTAAACCCTAGTCCCACAGGGAAGCAGAGACCTGAGAATCATCAGAGCCCTGCAAACTCTGGAATCAGTAAAGAGGTTCTGCTCAAAACAAGACTGGGCAGAAGAGGGATGGAGCAGGATTCCTGTTGTTCGGCTCCAGCCACTGTAGGCAAGCTCCCCCACCACCATAGGAGAGTATGTGGGGTGCCACTCCCCTCCCCCACCCCTGTCACACAAACAAGCAAAAGAATTAAAAGATTCAGTGATGTATGGGCCTTGTGTTTGTTTGTTTGCTTGTTTGTTTGTTTTTCTAGGTAGGGTCTCACTCAAGCTCAGGCTGACCTGGAATTCACTATGTAGTCTCAGGGTGGCCTAAACTCACTGCGATCCTCCTACCTCAGTATCCTAAGTGCTGAGAATAAAGGTGTGCACCACACGTCTGGCTAGTCCCAGCTACTTGGAAGGCCAAAGTAGACGGATTGGAAGTTCAAGGCTCACCTGGGCAACTTAGTGAGACCCTGTCTTAAAATGAAAAGGGAGTAAGAGCTATGGGTACAGCTAGCTCAAAGGTAGGGTACTTGGTTAGTATGTGTAAGGCTTCAGCTTCAGTTTCCAATATCATCAAAAACAAATAACCCTGTTTCCCCCACCCTCAAATCAGCGGTGCACCTAAAGCAACACTAAAAGACACTATTCTCTTTGTCAGCACACCACCTAGGAGGGAACCTGCTACTCCTATGGTACTAACCACACAGTATGTATGAGCATGAATGTAAACTTCTAACTAATGACTCTAATGAAAAATGGAAGACAAGTTCAAAGTGGATCCTGCCTGGGTTTCTGGGCCCCATCTGTGTAGGAATTGGGAAGAGAAGCCTGCTTGTGCAGATTTCCTCCTGTCTTATATTCAAATGATCAAATGAGGGTTCCCTACAAATAATATATAGAAGGCATTTCTGTCTTCTCTTACCTATTGTCCTTATGAGTCCCACTGCAAGACTGGGGCTGGTCAGGCCAAGAGATCTTTTACACTGATGAGGAGACCATCTTAAGACATGATGCAACAGGGAAAGCTTGATTGATTCATTCACTCTTTCATTCAGAAATGGTTAGTTCTGGGGCTGGAGAGATGGCTTAGCAGTCAAAGCTCTTGCTTGCAAAGCTAAAGGATCCAGGTTTGATTCTCCAGGACCCATATAAACCAGATGTACAAGGTGGCACTTGCATCTGGAGTTTGTTTGCAATGGCTAGAGGCCTCTCTCTCTCTGACTCTGTCTCACCATCTCTCTCAAATAAATAAATAAAATTTTTAAAAAATTAAAAAAAAATAAATAAAATTTTTAAAAAATTAAAAAGGTTAATTCTGCCCATTCAGTACCATATTCTCTGCAGGCTGCAAAGAAAATGAATCAATAAAACAGCCCATGCTCTCAGGAACAGAGAAGCAAAACCAGATGGCTGATCATTACTTTTTTTTTTTTCAAGGTAGGGTCTCACTCTAGCCCAGACTGACCAGGAATTCACTCTGTAGTCTCAGGATGGCCTCGAATTTACAGTGATCCTCCTACCTCTGCCTCCCCAAGACACCCAGCCATTACTTATTTTTCAATACATGTTTATGAAGTACTTACTATGTGTTGGCGAAAAAGGAAAGCAACCAGACAAGTTCTCATGCTTATGGAGTTTTACTGAATAGTGGTGGGGAATGCAGATAGTAAACACACAATTGCCCAAGTAATTAGTTAATTGCCACTGTGATTGCTACAAAGAAATCTAGTGCCAAGGCAGTCAATTACAAGGGACAGTGCTGGTGAATCAGCAGGAAACCTGGAGAGTGGATTAGGAAGTACAGCAGGGGAGGAAGTCAGAGGTGACACTTGGACCCAGGGGGTGTCCATGGAGCTCCAGTCAGAGGGAGGCTGGGCCTTCCCACAAGCTGAACCAACGAGGCAGGAGTAGAGAGCAAGTCATCTATCTAAGAAATGGTTACATGGAAAATAGATGGGAGCTGTTGAAGCCATCCTTGCTTCCTTTCTTGCTGATGAAGAATATTCATTGAAGCCAGGCATGGTGGCACATGCCTTTAATCCCAGTACTCGGGAGGCAGAGGTAGGAGGATCCCTATGAGTTTGAGGCCACCCTGACACTACATAGTGAAATCCAGGTCAGCCTGGGCTAGAGTGAGACCCTACCTCGAAAACCTCAAAATCCCTGATGCACCCATTCTGTCTCTCTTCCCTCTCTCTCTGCCTCTTTCCCTCTCTGTCGCTCTCAAATAAACAAAACAAAACAAAAACCTTTAGGGGCTGGAGAGATGGCTTAGCAGTTAAGCACTTGCCTGTGAATCCTAAGGATCCCAGTTCGAGACTCAATTCCCCCAGTACCCATGTAAGCCAGGTGCACATGGGGGCGCACATGTCTGGAGTTCCAGTGGCTGGAGGCCCTGATGCGCCCATTCTCTCTCTCTCTTTTTGCTTCTTTCTCTCTTTGTCTGTTGCTCTCAAATAAATAAATAAAAACAAAAAAAGTAATATTTATTGAAGCCAGGTATTGTGGTCCCAACCCCCCTCCCCACCGTAATCCCAGAATTTGGGAGGCTGAGGCAGGATTGTGAATTCCTGGAACTATTGGTGCTACCACATTGATCAGCAGGGCTCTGCACCATGAGATAGATGTCTTGCCCCAGATCAGAAACTCCTGCGTAGCTGAAGGAGCTTTTGACCGGCATCTGCCTCCTTTCTTATCCATAGCACTCTCCACTGCCAGTCTCGCTGCTGGGAAGGAGGGAAGGCTCTCCAAATCACACCTCCTGAGCCTAATCTCTGTTTAACAAAACAGAGACTCCCAGGTGAGAAGCACCTACCTGTTCACAGGCAGTGGGTGCCAGAGGCGTCTCCAAGGAAGAGTGCTCTCATTGGCCTGGTTCCAATGGGGGATGGGGAAGCGTTCACTAGTGCAGAGGTGGTGTGACCCTTCACACAGGATGGTCCAGCAGTCAGTGGACATCTTTGGGTTTCTTTATAGAGACAGGCTCCCTCTGCTGGCCTGCCCAGTACTACTCAGGTTGGAGGCCAGTGAACTTGAGCACATCAAGTGGAGAAAGTGAGAGGACTCCAAACTCCTGTAACTTTTTTTTTTTTTGAGACTCAAGTCACATGTGTCCTGTAAGGACTCTGATGGGTGCCAACACAGACAGGGGTTTAGCCATATGAGACTGCAAAGTGGGTGGGCCCAAGTATTAACAGTAAACGCCCCAACAGCTTTGACACATTTGGCAGAAAGGTCAAATACTGGAACTTTTTTGTTCTGATTTTCCTTAATGACATGAAAATACTGTATTACAGCCAAGAAGCTCCCAGCTCTTAACAAATTTAGCAAAAATCAATTAACAATGATGACACCCCCGGGGCATAGTGGTGCACACCTTTAATCCCAGCACTTGGAAGGCAGAGGTAGGAGGATTGCCATGAGTTCAAGCCCACCCTGAGACTACATAGTGAAGTCCAGGTCAGCCTGGGCTAGAGTGAGACCCTACCTTGAAAAACAAAACAAACAAACAAACAAAATGATGAGGCCCAAGTCCAGGTCTAGAGGAAAACAGGAACTCACTGCTGTGGGCATGCGAACCAGCCCGTTCTTGTGCCCTGGGTCTGCTGATCTCACTCTTGGGCACAGATCCTAAGAATAGAGTTGAAGAAGAGTAGCAATAAGTGAGCAAGACTGGGGATGTGGCTCAGCGGGTAGAGTGTCTGCTTAGCATGCGAAAGCCCAGCGGTTGATCTCTGGCATTGCATAAACCAGCGGTGGAGGTGTGCGCACGCTTAGCACTTGAGAGGTCAAAGGTAGGATGTTCAAGGTCACTGGTTGTCTGTTCGTGTACCTGCAGTTACTGGCTTCCTCAAGCCTGTGCTAGAAACATTCTGCTGCGCAGAGGGCAGAGTTCCAGGTCTTCAGCCAGGGAGACAAAGGAGGTCAGTCTACATTTGCCATTGCTAGCTGTGTGACAGTTCATGAACCATTCAGTCTCCCAGCCTCAGTGTTACCTCCGGGGGTTGGACGATGTAGCTCAGTGGTAGAGCACTTGCCTAGTATGAGAGGTCCTAGATTTGATTGCCAGCACTGCATATATTTTAAAAGGAGATCATGTCTGTAGTATCTACATAGTACTTGTTCTGTGCAATATTCGTTAAAGGGCAGCTGTGACTGGCAGAAGACCATGGAACAGTGCCTGGAGAGGCAGTCCCTGCTTGCAATGGATGAGGTGACATTAGAAAGCCAGTCTTCTATCCTGAACAGAAGCATATATCCTTGCCTCCCAGCTTACTTTATTTCAAAGCCAGAATTAAACTACAGAGGAGCCCATTAAAACGCAAAGGGAAGTTCTCCAAAGAGTACTCAATTCCTCTGAAGCAGAGAGAAAACTGCTGAGAGGTGAGGTTCCCGTTCCCATCCCAGGTGCGAAGAGTATGGGCACGCCAGGGCCTCCTGCCACTGCAAACGAACTCCAGATGCATGCGCCACTTTGTGGGTATTTGGGAATAGAGCCGGGGCGGCTGACTTGCAAGCAAAGAGCCTTTAACCGCTCAGCCATCTCCCCAGCCCCAATAGCAACACACAATTTTTTTTATTTTTATTTATTTTTTGTTTTTTTGAGGTAGGGTCTCTAGCCCAGGCTGACCTGGAATTCACTATGGAGTCTCAGGGTGGCCTCGAACTCACGGCGATCCTCCTACCTCTGCCTCCCGAGTGCTGGGATTAAAGGTGTGCGCCACCACGCCCGGTTTAACAACACACAATTTTTGAAGCCTGGTTTTTGAAGCTGGGGTTTTACAGCCCCAAGTTGGGGAACTGTTGTGATCAGTGAGTGACACGGTGGGGCAGGTCCCCAAGCCCGGCTCATACACTCTTGCATCTCACAGCCCTCTGCTTGCAGGCGACCGAGGTCTGCAGGAATGGGCAGACTGGGCCTGGGGTCTGGGGCGTCCAGCCTTTAGGATCTCGACGTGCACTGTCGATCCCTTCTCCTGCCAGCAGGGGGCGCAGAGGAGCCGGAGGGCGGAAGGGTCGGGTCCGCGGCCCGAATTCTGGGGGACGGGGGCGGGGGTGGTGGAGGGGGGCCGGTTCAAGACCTAGGCTGCCGCTCGCTTAGTTCGCTTGTCTGTCCAGCGGTCCGCAGGACAGGGCCAGGAACGAAGGCCGGATGCGAGAGATACCCCGACAGCACCTTCCAGCCTCGGTCCGCGCCTGCCCGGAAGCGCGGGCGTCCAGGGGGGGCGGGGCTTGGAAGCGCTTCCGGGGGCGGGGGGCGCGGGCAGGGGCGGCAGCCGGAGCGGCGGGGAAGGGCCTGGCGCCGGCGGCGGCGGAGGGGGCGCCGCGGGCGATGTGAGCGGGGCGCTCTGGGCAGGTGAGGTGCTTCGTGCGCGGCCGGCGGACACCGGGCGAGGCTCGGGTGGAGTCGGCGGGGTCGAGGGCAGCCCCCGGGGCCGCTGTCGAGCTCCCTCTGGGCGCGGCGGGGAGGGCGGACGGGCGGTCGTCTCGGCGCTTGGTCAGTGCCCGGACCCCAGGGCGGCGGGGCTGAGCGGGTGGCGCCGGCTTAGAGTCGAGGCCTGGCCGGGGGTCCCGAGGCCCGGTCACCTGCTGGAGCCCCCCCCACTGCCCCGACCCGGAGGGACAGCACCGTCGGGCTCCGGACGCCCACTGGCAGGGCCGAGGGGCGATGCCCTGGACTTTCAGCCTCCGCCCCGGACGGCTCGAGAGCCTCCGCTTCCCGGCCCCTTGTGCCCCCGGGGTCGCCCCTTCGGGGATTGGGGGAGCTGAGTGGTAGAGGACCCTGGAGAGCCAGGCCTGGCCGAGGGGTCTGCCCCTGCGGGTGGCTGCCAAGGACCCCCCCTCTGCTTCTTCACGCTGCCGCCTTTCTCCTGGTAAACAGGCAGCGGCGGCCCGGGAGGTCTCCATGGTCACTCGCGCCCACTGCGGGTCCTGCCATTACCGAGGGTGGATTAGTGGCGCGCGTGTCCGTGTGTGTGTGTGTGTGTGTGTGTGTGTGTAAACACTGCTCTTTTAGGCCAAGTGACTGCGCTTTAGGGCGGCACTAGTCTGGGACACTATCTTGAGCTTTTCAGACAGCCTTTTCCATGCCGGGCCTCAGTTTCCCCATGTGACAAGTAAGGGTTTAAGTGAGCTTCCATGCCGACCCTTCCAGCATGGTTCCACTGTGCTGTGTATGTCTGAAATTGGAAGGTCTGTCTCGGGTTCAGCGTCTTGGGCATTTTCACTGTAGATTTTGGGGGGGGGGAGGGCAGATGAAGACTTTTTAATCCACTTAGTACACTTTACTTCAGCTTTAAAATGATTCCAAGAGCTGTTTTCTAAACCTCGCCTTAATGTTGCCCCTAATCTGTAGGGTGTTTGTTTTTTTTTGTAGGCAAACATTTTGTTGTTTATATATATATATATATATATATATATATATATATATATATATATGCCCATCTTTCTCTTTGTTCCCTAGTCCAGGCGGTTTTTGCTTCACATCTGGATTATTGCAACAGCTTCTTAGCTGGTCTCTGATTCCAGAGGTTCTCCCCCTCCCCCATCCTTCCTTTATTGCTAACGCCAAACTTACTATAGGAAGTTAAAAAATAGTTGAGTGCTTGCTTATTATATATCAAGATGCTTTTCTTGAGGTGGACGAAAGTAGTTGAAGGGACACTCAGTCTCCAAGGGGCCTTACACTGGGTGCCCAGACATTACCTTATGAAAAGATAACTTTGGTGAGACAAGGTTGTGTGCTGTAGAATTAAGGAGAGATGGAAGTCAGGAAGGGCAGTGGCCAGGCGTAGTGAGAGAGTGGGATTTGAGCTGAATGTTAAAGAATGAATAGGATTCTGATAGGAAAAGAGCAATCATCCCCTGTGATCCTGTGGAATGAGTATGTCAGCCTCTAGGCTGAGACGGGCTCATCTATGAGGGGAGTAGGAGGGAAGATTGGCTAGGACTTGTTTCTGAACCATCTTGAACACTAGGCCAAAGTTGAAACTCTTCTAAAGGCAGGCATTGAGGAGCTCCGGTCACCAGGGATGCTGGAGGCAGAAACCAGAGCCTGGAGGATAGGGGCATGGCAGTCCGATCGCTGTTCAAAGCAGAATGGTGTCTTGCTGCTTGTTGCCACGTTGTGTCCAGACTCTTGCCACTCTGCAGGGGGGACTTCTTTTTTGAGGCTGTCCTTGGTTTGGTCCCACTTTGCCCACCTGAGCTTTTTTCTGGCTTCTCCTCCAAGTTTGGTCCCTGCAGAAGCCAGGTTATGACTGTCTCTTGGGCTTGGCTGCAGTTGTTCCTGGTCCTCTGTGCACATTCCCCGATTCACTTCCTCCAAGACCCTGCTGAAGATATACTTCCTCCTGAGGGTGTTCCCCGACGCCCTGCCCCCATGCCTTTGTGGCAGTGGGACTCAGCAGAGGCTCCCTGGTTGTTGAGCCTGCTCTTGTCCCAGCTGGACTGGGAGAGTTTTGAGGACACCACATCTTAATAGTTTTCTCAGAGCCCTTACTAGGAGCATGCTGGAGTTGGACTTTGATAAAGATATTCAAATAGTTCCTGATTTTTGTTGGTCAACAACTTTTTTGACTTTTTGTTTTCAGGAGAAGCTGTTACTAGTTATCAGCTTTCCCTGGCTTGTGTAATTGATAGTTAATGTTACCATTCTAGGCGGATGTTTTCAGCTTTAGTTCTGGGAATGCAGAAAGCACAAAATGAATCTTTGAAACATTAAAACATTTACTCCTGATCATGGTCAAAGAAAAAAGTGTCATGTAATTCTTCAATCTAAGGCAGTGGGTAAAGAAAACCAACTTTGAACTCAAATAGACCTTGATTTGAATCCCAGAAAAATGGTTTACTACCTATATGAACTTGAATTCCTTTTCTTTTTCTTTTTTCCCTTTATTTGGCACTGAGGAGTGAACACAGGGCCTCATACATGCTAGATAAGTGTTCTAGCACTGAGCTGTATTGCCAGCTTGAGCTTCCTGTTCATCTGTGATGTGTGGGGTAATAAGTCCACACTGGAGGGTTGTTACGGTATACCGGGGAGGCAGCAAAGCTGTGAGCACTTAGGACCCACTGCGTACATTCTCATGACTATTACGTGCGACATATCAAGGCCGGATATCAAGGAGGGATACAGGCTTGCTGAACTGTGCTTATCCACCCAGTGGTGGATCTCTCTGTCTCTGAATCTTACTTCTGCCTTCCATTTGAAGCATGTATCAAGAATGTCTGGTTGAGCTGGGCGTGCTGGCACACACTTTTAATCCCAGCACTGGGGAGGCTGAGGTAAGAGAATCACCATAAGTTCAAGGCCAGCATGGGCTGCAGAGAGAGTTCCAAAGTCAGCTTGGGCTAAACTGAGACCATGGTTCAGAATAACGGGGGTGGGGGAAGGAAGGAGGGAGGGAGAGAAAAGAATGTTCATTTGGGCCTGGGCGATGGCTCAGTGAGTAAGAGCACCCGCTGTGCACGCATGAGGACCTGAGCTCCGTCTCCAGCAGCCTGCACATGCTGGTCACCTCAGTGCTGAGGGGGCAGAGATAGGTCAAATGTTGAAGCTAACTGGTCAGCCAACTAAGTGGCAATTCCAGGCTCAGTGAGAGGCTCTCTCTCAAGGAAATAAGCTGGAAGAGTGGGACAGGACACCTGATGTCTATCTAGTAATATCAGTGTTGTGAATCTAGAATGCCATCATTTATTCCCATTATGTTGCTTTGGTTTAAATTCTATTTATTTTTTTCCCCAGACTTCTTCATTGTGTTCATTTGCTGTTTTTGTAGCTGACAGACAAGCTGCTGAGTTTAGCTTAGTGAAGGTCCTCTGAAGGCAGTTGAGTTTGTAATGGTTGTTTTCCCTTGATGTTGATGGCATAGACAGTCTCCCAGATGAATGTACTTCAAGGTGAGCTTTTCTCATCCTTTTCATGAGAAGTGGAACGTGTATATATATTTCAGGTCTTCTGAAAAGCCAGCTGGTAAGCAGATGAGATTCTACTAACCCCTTACCATTTTATTCCAAGTTCTTTGCCTTATGAAGCTTATTCTTTTGCCCAAAGCAGAGATTTTCAAATAGATTTGAAACATCTATTCAGGTGTGGTGGTGTACCTCTGTGTCTCAGTTTATTTTGAGAGGCTGAGGCAGGAGGATCGCTGGAACTCATCAGGAGTTTTGAGTTCAACTTGGGCAACATAGCAAGACATTGTCTTAAAAAAAAAAAAAGGCGGGCGTGGTGACACATGCCTTTAATCCCAACACTCAGGAAGCAAGAGATAGGATCACTATGAGTTCAAGACCACCCTGAAACTACAGAGTGAGTTCCTGGTCAGCCTGGGCTAGAGTGAGACTCTACCTCTGGGGGGAAAAAAACAAAAAGAAAAAACACAAAAAAACCCCAAAAAACAAAGAGGCAATTAGCCAGGCGTGGTGGTGCACGCCTTTAATCCCAGGAGGCAGAGGTAGGAGGATCACCGTGACTTCAAGGCCACCCTGAGACTACATAGTTAATTCCAGGTCAGCCTGGGCCAGAGTGAGACTCTACTTTGAAAAAATAAAAACAAACAAACAAAAAAAGCAATTAAGCTGGGCATGGTGGCCACCCTGAGACTGCATAGTGAATTCTAGGTCAGCCTGGGCTGGAATAGAGACCCTACCTTGAAAAACCACACACACCAAAAAAAAAAAAAAAAAAAAAATTGGACCGCCTTCATGCCTGTGTTACTAACAGTAAAAAGAATGGATGCTTCACAGACCAATTTGAATACCACTTGACATATTGACCACTGTGACATATTTAGACCTCTTACCACCATGCTAGTGCAGCCTGACTTTATTTGTATAGTACATCCTCTAATGGGATTTCTTTCTACTTGAAGTTGATCAGTAAGGGTCTAGCACTGAGAAAAAATGCTGCACCTCATCAGTTTGTCTGAATTAAAGTCTTATTTCTTACAGGGGGTTAGTACTTTGACTCTGGAAACTGACTAACCTAGGTTCAGTTCCCTACATGGTGAGTCATTAGCTGAGTGACCCCAGGAAAGGTTCCTAGTCTGTCGGTTTGTTTCCCTCCTGCACAATGGGGATAATGGCAGCATCTGTCTCAGTGTTAGGAACATTCAGTAAGCAAGAGCTTCCTGGGCACAGGGTACACAGCAGGAGCTCAAGAAGCTGTGAGTCCTTGCCATTGCTGGTGAAGTTAAAGAGGCCAGTCCTCTCCTGCTTGGAAAAATCGAAGCAGCCTCTGATGTTTTGCATTGACTAAGACAAATCACACCCTCAGAATTAGTGTATCTGGGCAGACCTGGAGAATGTTAACGCCTTGGTCGGAAATGTAACAGTTTGGATAAAAATGTTCTCCCAGGCTCACATGAATTAATGCAGCAAGAACTCTAAACTTGTTTTCCTTTAAATTAGGATGAGTGCTTCATGAATATCCATCACAGAATGCCATTTTCCTTTATTTTTTTTCTTGCTCTGAGTTTCAGTAGCACCAGAATGTTTCCCGCAGCCCTGGTGCTGCTTGTCGACTGCTGCCTTCCAAAGGATTAGATTGTAGCTCATGACAGCTCCATTTTAGTTTTGATCTAGACCCAGGCAGAAATATCTAGAAAAGTTATTTTTACCTAGTTGTTACTTCTGTTACCATGCCTTTTCTCTCCAGTGCTTCAGTCTGTGCTCTTCTTAATGATTTTTTTTGTGAGAGTGCAAATTGGGGCTCTTCAGCTGTGATGGAGAAAGCCTCCTTGGAGCAGCGCCTCAGGTGTCAGCAAGGGAGTGAGGCCGGCAGGTGCAAGCCTGGCTTTGGAATCACATAGTGACTGAGAAGAATGAGTCTATCCTGGTACCTCAAGCAACTTCCAGATTTGTTACCTTTTCTTTCTTGGACGTGTACCTGGGTATTTTTATGGAAGTGTAGCATCTTGTGAAGCAATAGAGTGTTTCTAGGTTAGGTGGGAATCAGCCTACCTTGGTAGATTTTGTCCATACCTTATGAATCTTTAGCAGGGAATGGTTGAGAGCTGAGGGTGTGGCTGTGGGTCTTGAGTCACCTGTTTGTTTTAGGTTGGACCTAGGACCTCATGCATGGTAGGCAAACACTTTGCCACTGAACTATATGCCCAGCATATACTAATTTTTTTTTTTGGTGTGTGTGTGTAGTATGTGAGGTGTGTGTATGTGTGCTTATGTATGTGCAGAGCAGATCAATGCACCCCTGTGCTCATACATGAGGAGGCCAGAGGAGGAGGATGTCCCATGTCCTCCTCTATTGCTCTTCTGCCCTGTTTCCTTGGTGTGGCCATGTCTGGCTTTTTATAAAAGTGCTGGAGAATAAACTAGGATCCTTATGCTTGCACAAGCCATCTTCCCAGCCCCAGGATATATATGGACATATATATGACAGTTTGAAAAACCTTAACTATGTAGCCTAGAAATAAGAAAAATAATTGAGGAAAAATATGTCTTGAATGCATAAACATGTATATAGTATTGTGCCATTTATTACCATAACATGTACACAAATCTATGATAGCAGGTTAAAATTCATCAAAGCGTGCACACACATAGCACATAAATGGTCCTCTATGTAGTTGAGAGAAATGTAGATAAACATGAAGGTACAGTAGTAACTTGGGAGGGAGAGACGCAAAGGTCACCACAAATAGTGTGTTCCCAGCCAACCAGGGCTGTAAGCAAGACCCTATCTCAGAAAAAAGCAGGAGGCAGTGTTATGTCGTAACTGTGTAGCATACTGTAAGAACACTACTGCTGCAGTGCTTTTGTAGCTGCCCCCTGTTGCTACTGTGGTGAGCGCAAGTGTTTGCAAGATCTGCTTAAGACGCCTCTGTTATGCTCATTGCCTCAGTAAATTGCATGTGGCAGTAAAAAGTTACCTCTTGAGGTTCTTGTGTGGTTTTCAGCATGTATAATACACCAGACATGTGTCCATTGACTGAAATATGTGTCCATTGACTGTTTAATGTTATTGGTAAGGCTTTCCGACAACATATTATTGGTAAGTAAGTTTTTGGAGAGTCAAAATTAAACCTCAATTTTTGCCAGCACCCTGAGCCCCCACATTATTCAAGAATCAATGGTTGGGCTGGAGAGATGGCTCAGCAGTGGAAGGCATTTGCCTGAAAAGCCTAGGTTTGATCTGGGTTCAATTCCCTAGTACCCATATAAAGCCAGGTGCAGCTAGAGTTCATTTGCAGCAGCAAGAGCTGCGGGCACATCTATACTTTCTCACTCTATGCTTGCAAACAAATAAAAATATTTTTAAAAAGTCAACTGTGGCCAGGCATGGTGGCCCATGCCTGTAATCTCAGCACTTCAAAAGCAGAGGCCTTGAGTTCAAGTTCAAGGCCAGCCTGAGACTACATTTCTTCTTTTTCCAGGTCAGCCTGGGCCAGAGTGAGACCCTACCTCAAAAAACAAACAAACAAAAAAGTCAACTGAGCCGGGCGTGGTGGCGCAGGCCTTTAATTCCAGCACTCGGGAGGCAGAGGTAGGAGAATCGCTGTGGGTTTGAGGCCACCCTGAGACTACGTAGTGAATTCCAGGTCAGCCTGAGCTAGAGTGAGACCCTACCTTGAAAAACCAAAAAAAAAAAAAAAAAAAAAAAGTCAACTGTAATGCTGGACATGGTGGTGCACTCTTGTAATACCAGTACTGGGAGACTGAAATAGGAAGATCGCTATGAATTCAAGGCCAGCATGGGCTACAGAGTGAGACTTTGTGTCTCAAAAACAGAATGGGGGGTCAGCTACAGATGGTTGGTACCTGGCATGCACAAGGCCTTGTGTTTGATTTCCAGCACCATGTAAACTGGTATTGCATATTTGTAATCTCAGCACTTTAGAGGTGGAGGCAGGAGGATCCAAAGTTCAAGGTCATCCTTTGCTGCAGGGAGTTCTAGGCCAGCTTGGGCTATATAAGACCCCAGTTCAACCTTTCCTCCAATGAAATGGGGAGCGACTGGGGAGGAGCTTAGTAAAGTGTTTGCTTTGCAAGCATGAGGAGTTGATCTTCTTCAGGTAGAACTGTCTCCTTGCCGCCTTCTAGCACATACCCATGTGCTCTACCACACTAGCTCAGTCTCCATGCAGTGCTCACCCTGCTGGAATTGCTCCTCCAGAAGATGGCTTCTTTGGAGATTCATTTTCCTTTCTTCATATGTCACTTACTTGTTTTTGTTTAAAATCTCTCTCTTCAGGAATCTGCATGGCCCTTTTCTTGGAGCCCAGGAGCAGTACATGCTTGGTGATCCAATACAAATCTTCACCAGGGTCTTGGTGCGGACCAGCTGGTTGCTGGATGCATTGTAGACAACCTCAATGTTTTGCGAGTACAACATTCAGAGCCCAGGAGACGTTCCCAACATTCCATCTCAGGGCCTGGTACCTATTGCCTCATTGAACTCGGGCTGTGTGTGTAGGGCCATTCTTAGTGTCTGCAGCAGGGCATCCTAGCTCATACTTCCACTACTTGTGGTGGGGCTCTCTCTTGCCCCAGGGCTTGTGGAGGGTTCTGAGAGATGCCCATCTATGGGAGCAGGGACAGAAGCTTGAGCCACTAGGACTCTGCTGAATGCTTGCCAGGATCCCCTCCCTGCCGGACGCACACTTGGCTCTCGAGGTTGGCTTCCCCACTGCACAGTCAGGAGGCTGCAGCATTGTTTTCTTTTCTAGAACAGGGTTTCTCTATATATTACATAGGCTGTCCTTTCTTGGGCTGGGACTATTCCTGTGTGCCACTGCACCCAGTTTGTTTTGGGGTTCCTCCTTTTTTTTTTTTTTTTTTTTGGTTGTAGCAACAAAAAATGCTTAGTGGACATCCTTGTTATATAAGTACTATATGTTTTTTTTTTTTTTTTCTGCCATCCTTTCAGCCCTTTTCTTTTTCAAGGTAGGATTTTGCTTTAGCCAGTGCTGACCTGGAATTCACTGTGTAGCCTCAGGGTGGCCTTGAACTCATGGCAGTCCTCCTACCTCTGCCTCCTGAGTACTGAGATTAAAGGCATGAACCACCATGCCAGGCAGTACTATATTTTTGTAGGCCCAGTTCTTAGCAGTTACTTATAGACCAAAAGGCTTTGTATGTATTGATAGATATTACCAAATTATCCCTCAGAATTATTTTGCTAGCTCTTAAAACTTTGTGGGAACTGGGCGTGGTGGCACATTCCTTTAATCCCAGCACTTGGGAGGCAGAGGTCGGTGGATTGCCGTGAATTCAAGACCACCCTGAGACTAGAGTGAATTCCAGGTCCGCCTGAGCCACAGTGAGACCCTACCTCGAAAAACAAAACAAAACAAAAAATAAAAACTTTGTGGGTTAAGGCATTTGCCTGCAAGGCCTAAGATCCCAGGTTCAATTCTCCAGTACCCACATAAGCCAGATAAACAAAGTGACACATGCATCTGGAATTCATTTGTAGTGGCTGGAGGCCCTGGTGTGCCCATTCTCTCCCCACCTTCTCTTTCTCTTTCATAAGCAAAAATAAAATCTTAAAAAAAAAAAAAGCTTAAAAAAAGAAAACTTGGCCAGTCATAGTGGTGCATGTAAGTCTGATAGCTTGTAAGTGGTATCTCCCAGGGCTGGTGTGTAGCTCAGGGGTAGAACGCTTGCCTAGCATGGGCAAGGTCCTGGTTCAATCACAGCACTGTCAAATTGAAATTCTATTTCTGAAACTCTAATGTCTTTCATCATAAAATTAATGGTCTTTTTTTTGTGTTTTTTTTTTTAACTCTGTATCCTTTGCTCATTCTTCAGGGGAATTTTTTAATGTCAGCCCAATTTGATTTATACCTTAAGGAATTTGGAAACTAGCCCTTTGTCAAATATGCATGCATTTTTCCTCAATATGCCATTTATCTTGGGGCTTTTAGAGGGAAGAGGTATGTTTTATGTCATAATACTTTTATGTTGTCAAGTGCATTTGTCTTTTTTTGCTTTTGTGGCTTCTGGAATTTATGTTATGGTTGGCAAGGCTTTTATGTTGATATATGAAAATCTTCAAATACTGCTGTAAGAGTATAATTGCAATAAATGGAAAGCAATAGGACCCCCTGTATATTCCCTGGTAAATTTTAGGACACTGGTAAGCCATTTTGAAAACTCTAGGAGCTGTGTTTTCCATTGCTCAGGCCTTTGGTTTATGCAAACCTACAGCGTTAGTGTAGGTCAGGTAGCCATCACCTTTTAGTCTCCTTTGCTGACACCTGTGTGGAGGATCGGAGAAGGAAGAGCAGGGCTCTTAGTCGCTGTGTCCCTTCTTGAGCTCAGTGTGTCTGTCATATTATGTTTGACCAGTTTCCCTGGCTTTCTTTCTTTCTTTTGTTTTTGTTTTTTTCGAGGTAGGGTCTCGCTCTAGCCCAGGCTGACCTGGAGTTCACTCTGTATTCTCAGGGTGGCCTTGAACTCACGGCGATCCTCCTCCCTTTGCCTCCCAAGTGCTGGGATTAAAGGCATGCACCACCACGCCTGGCTTCCCTAGATTTCTCTGCAAGGTGCCTTTTTCTTCCAGAGCTCTTCCAGATGAAACGTGTTTTTATATCCCAAGGAGACTTGGAACCTGGGTGAGGGGATCATTTCTCTTTAGCATTTCAGAACAGCATCCTGTGCTGATGCATGGGCACCGTGATGCATTTCATAGCTTTTTTGGTGGGACCTTGCAGATATTTCAAGCAGCTTTACTTACTTAAGCCTGTTGCCATATGGTCTTACATTAGGCCTTTTGTTTTCTTTTCCTTCAGGTCTGTGGGAAGAGTGTCCGAGCAGGCTGGCTGGCTCATGTGATAGTTAACAGATCAGTCCCTCTCCCTCTGGCTGTATCCACAGTGCCGGGCTGTGTGAGTGGCCTCCTTGCTCAGGTGCCCAGTCAGTCCCTGCTCCACCACATGCATGTCCACTTTCTTCCTGAGGCTGTTCACCTTCCTCTGAGCTCACCTTGGCAATTTGGCTTCCCTACCTGTGGTTTTGTGACTTCTGACTTGGCTTCTTCATGGCTCACTCAGTCCTGGGTACCCCTCAGAGTTCTTGCTTTTTGAACACCAAAGTCAGTGCTGCTTTGCATTCCATTGAACTTGGGCTGAACCCATGTCTGAGCAGCATCTGCTCTCTGGAACTTCGACTGTAAAACACCAAAGGGCTAGTTATTTGAGCCCTAGCTCTGGGGTTTCTAATTACGGTTTTAGCATGTAAAGGTGTCTTTTTGCTTAGAGCAGGTAAAATGAGCCAGAGAGAGGGGTCTGAGGGACTCGGGATCAAAACTGTGACTGGAAGGTATAATGCACTGGTCTGTTTCTGCTATTTGCCCTTACCTCTACAGGCTTGTGTTTTGTTTTGAGACAGGGTCTCAGTTTGTAGCCCAGGCTGACCTCAGAAGCAGGATCCTCCTGCTTCCCTGCTAGGAGAACAGGTACGTGCCACCTTGCTTGGCCTCTCCAGGTGGTTTTGCTCCAGAAAGAAGTGCTGTACTTAAACTGGTGGGACTGAAGCTGCCCAGGGAGTGTGTGTGTGGTTTTTGGTTATCACTTGTCCTTCTCCATCCTAGACAGCAATATGAAGCATTTGCCACCTCTCCGTGTCTCTTTTCATCTCCCTGGGGCAGGAGTGAGAATCACTCCTTTCCTTCTGCTCTCTATCTCCTGGACCCAATGAAGATTGTAAGGGGTATCCTATAGGGAGTCTAGGTAGCAGACCCGGGAACAGTCCTGGGAAAGCCAGCCTCTTGGAGTCTCAGTTTCATCATCTCTAAATTGGGGTAACAGTGAACTGAGGCAATAGCTCAGTAAAGTGCTTGTCTTGTAAGCATGCAGACTTGTGTTCCATCCCTGGACCCCAGGTAAAATGCCAGGTGTGGTGGTACGTGCTTGTAATCCCAGCACTGGGGGGTGTTGGGGTGGAGACAGACAGATCTTTGGGGTTCAGCCAGTTTAACCTAGTTTGCGAGCTCTAGGCTAATGAGAAACTGTCTCAAAAAAAAGGTGGATGGCTCCTGAGAGGAACTTGAGATTGTCCCCTGGCCTCCACATGAATATGCAGGTGCACACATACCCACATGTACACATAAAGAAATAAAGTGGGGGGTCTGGAGAGATGGCTTAGCAGTTAAACACTTGCCTGTGAAGCCTAAGGACCCTGGTTTGAGGCTCGATTCCCCAGGACCCATGTAAGCCATGCATCTGGAGTTTGTTTGCAGTGGCTGGAGGCCCTGGTGTGCCCATTCTCCCTCCCTCCCTCCCTCTGTCACTCTCTCTTTCAAATAAACAAATAAAAAGAAATTGAAAAGAAATAAAGTGGGGTAATAGTGCCTGCCTCATGCAAGGAGTGCAGGAGGTTCAGTGAAGCCATTGTGGTAAGCTTTGACTTCCTGCCGGGCATGTGTAGACCATTTGGTACTTGGAGCTTACTGAAAATAATACTAGGAAAGGACTTACCCAGGTGTATGTATCAGTTATCTTCTCATTGCTGGGACAAAATACCTAACAAAAATCAATTTAAGGGAGGAAAGATTTGTTTCAGCTTACAGCTCCAGGTTCCAGTCCATCATGGCAGAGAAGGCTGTGTAGCCAGAGCTAGCAACAGTCAGTCCAGCAGTGAGAGAATGAGTGATAAATGCTGGCGCTCAGCTATCTTTCTCTTATTTGTTTATTTAGTTACAAGCAGGGAAAGAGAGAGGGGGGGAGAGAGAAGAGAGACAGGCAGAGAATGGGCACGCCAGGGCCTCCAGCCACTGCAAATGAACTCCAGATGCATGTGCCCCTTGTGCATCTGGCTTACATGGGTCCTGGGGAATTGAACCGGGGTCCTTTGGCTTTGCAGGAAAATGCCTTAACTGCTAAGCGATTTCTCCAGCCCCTGTCTCCTTTTTATACAACTGAGGAGTCATAGCCCCAGTTAGGGTGGATCTTCCCACCTCAGTCTTTCTAGATAATTCCTAACAGACAGGTCAAGAGATCTGTTTCCATGGTGATTGTAAATCCTGTCAAGTTGACAACCAGAGATTAATAATCATACCAGGTAAACAGGCATGACTTCAGGTGACACTCATCCCCTCTTACATATAGTAGCTGAGGCTGGTGTGGGAGTGCCATATGTACAGAGATGGGAGAGTATTGTGCTGCCCACATTGGGGGAATCCTTCCCAGAGCCACCCTTGGGATGGGGTTGGCCTCGTGTGGCCACCATTGAGGTTGTGAGATGAAAGCTGCTCCCATGGAAACTGAAAGAGCAAGAGATTCTCTGCCCACTGGTTGAAATGGCAGAAGAGGCTTATGAAGATATTAGGAAGTTCACAGACTGTCACCTGACTCCTGTATTCACATTCTCATCCAGTGGATCGTTTTCACACACGAAGTCAATATTCGTGTTAATGGTGCTATAGAAAAACATCCAGCTTTATGTGCTTGCTTTTCAAAATTAAAATATTACATGGAAAATATCTAGTTTGGGTATGGTTTTTCTGCTAAATTTAAGAACACTGATTCTGATGTTTTTAGTGAGTGGAATAATCAAATTCATTATTTTCTGAAGCAGCTGCAAATGTAATCTAAAAGAAAAAGTAATATATATCACTAGTCTGCATTATCACAAAATGAATTTGAAGCCGGGTATGGTGGCGCACGCCTTTAATCCCAGCACTTGGGAGGCAGAGGTAGGAGGATCGCCGTGAGTTCGAGGCCGCCCTGAGACTACATAGTGAATTCCAGGAGACCCTGAGCTAGAGTGAACCCTACCTCGAAAAACAAAAAAAAAAAAAAAAGAAAGAAAGAAAGAAAGAAAAGAAAAGAATTTGATTCCATATCTCTCAGAGTTAGGAGGAAGCTGCATTAAGCCTATATCCAACTGCAAGACAGGGGCTTTGATTCATCTTTGCGATCCCTCTGCTTTATGTGTGTAGGAGAGTAATGCTGAGTACTCCTATACGTGTAGGGAAAATACTTTAAGTTACCGGTTAGTATGCCATTTAGTGGTTGCGATTAAATCTCAGTTGCAGCACACATGACAAAAGTTAATTTCCTTAATTTGCAGAGTGCTCTGATAATTCAATAAAAAGGCAGATAGGGGCAAAGGATGAGAATAGGCAGTTCAAAGACAAACTGCTCTCAAGCTGCCATGGATGCATTATGGTTAAACATGCACACCTTCAATCCCAGCACTAGGGAGGCAGAGGTAAAAGGATTGCCGTGAGTTCAAGGCCACCCTAGGAATAGACTACGTAGTGAATTCCAGGTCCGCCTGGCCTAGAGCAAGACCCTACCTCGAAAAACCAAAAAGAAAAAAGAAACCATGAGACTGCTGCCGGTGCTTCCCTGTGCTGTGGGTGAAAAGAGATTGCTGTCCTCTCGTTAGAGAAGATGCCTCGGTATTATAGATTGAAATGAACAACTTCCCATTTCCTCTGCAGGGAGTTACACAAGAAAGCCAAGATGCCTGTATCATGTATGCCGCCATTCTGTGTTTGTGTTACATGAATGTCACCATTCTGTTTATTTGTAATGGCCGATTGAACTGCTTCCTGTTTTTGGCATCACTTGAGACTGGTTAAGTTTATTGTGACAGAACCTTCCATGGAATGCTATGAAGCTGGAAAAACTGAGTGTGTAACTATGGGAAAATTTTAAGATACATTAAATACATTTCCTAAGAGCAGAGTTCAGAATGGATTATGCTGACATGTTTGAAATTTCTCTGAAGAACTTGTACAGTGATTGTGTTTGGGAAGAAGGCTGGGGTGGGGGGAGTTTTGCTGTTCTCATATTTACCCATCCTATGATCTGAAGTTGTACATACGCATATATTTTACTTTAAAGATAAAATGTTAACATAGGGGTAGGCCCACTGGAATTTTGAAATGCAGGGGAAATCAAGACCTGTGCAGAGCCCATTGGGAAACAGTTCAGAGGAATGATTATTCTTGAATGTGATTTCCTACATAGCGTCTGCATTCTTCTTCTGTCCTGAGACCAGTGGACCTGCTCAATCTGGTCATGGGGTATAGAAATTGAGATTAATTCTGCCTTTTACTCTCTTTAGCCTGACAATGTGCCTAGAACTGAGATTTCATTGTAAATTCACTCTGCCTAGCTCTGAGCAGCCTTTCTTTGGGGTGTTGCTTGTTAGCAGCTCAAAGGGAGGCTTGGAATCTCATTGTCACTGCAGGAGGAAGTGTTAATGCATGGCCCAGGAGAGCTAAGCTTCCTTTCACTCAGCAGAAAGATGGAATTCCTCTCAGGTGTTAATCATGGTGTTCCCATTTTCCTCCTTACTGGTTCTTTCAAGTTAGTTCTCTTATTTTGAGGAGATGAAAAGCCAATCCTTTCAGTTTCATGCTCTATTTTAGAACTGCATTCTTGCTCTCCTCTCTCTCCTGGTCTTTGCCCAGGGCTGCACACCTTTGAAAAGCTGGAACTCGCCCTCCTTGCACCCTTTCATTCCACAAGTCTCCGTTTAGAAAACACGTTGGAAATGTTGCAACAAATGACCTTTTGCCAGCTGGGTTGTGGGTTTGTAAGCTTTACCAAATGGAGAAAGAATTATGTCTCAAGGTAATTCTTACCTCCCCCACCATGGTAGGGTTTCATTCTAGCCCAGGCTGACCTGGAATTCACGATGTGGTTTCAGGGTGGCATTGAACTCACGACAATCCACCTATCTCTGCTTCCCAAGCTCTGGAATTAAAGGCATGCATTCTGCCCATATTCTTTGTGGAGTTTTCAGTTGCTAGTATTTGGCCATTATTGATTGAGTTTCATGCTTCTCTGTTATGTATGTTATAAAGTCGTTTTCTAGGCCGGGCGTGATGGCACATGCCTTTAATCTTGGCACTTGGGAGGCAGAAGTAGGTGGATCGCCATGAGTTCAAGGTCAGCCTGGGCTGGAGTGAGACCCTACCTCAAAAACAAAAAAAGGAGGGGAGGCTTTTTCGGTGTTTTATTTTTTTTTAATATTTTGTTTTTATTTGTTTATTTGACAGAGAGAAAGAGACAGAGAGAGAAGAGAGAATGGGCACACCAGGGCTTCCAGCCATTGCAAACAAACTCCAGATGCATGTGCCACCTTGTGCATTTGGCTTACGTGGGTCCTGGGGAATCAAATCAAGGTTCTTTGGCTTTTGTAGGCAAGTGCCTTAAACTCTAAGCTATCTATCTCTTCAGCCCTTCTGTTTTTTTAAGAAAAACCTTTTTTTATTTTTTTGTTTTTTTTTTTAAAATTTTTATTTATTTGAGAGCAACAGACAGAGAAAGAGGCAGAGAGACAGAATGAGCTCACCAGCCACTCCAAACGAACTCCAGATGCATGTGCCACCTTGTGCATCTGGCTTACATGGGTACTGGGGTATCGAGCCTTAAACCAGGATCCTTAGGCTTCACAAGCAAGCGCTTAACCACTAAGCCATCTCTCCAATCCTGTTTGGTTTTTTTTGGTTTGTTTGTTTGGTTGGTTGGTTGGTTGTTTTAGAGAGTGTGAGAAAAAGAAATGGTGCACCAGGGCCTTATCCACTGCAATTGAACGCCAGATATTTGCGCCACCAAATGGGCATGTGTGACCTTGAGCTTGCCTTATCTTTGTGTGTCTAGTTTACTTGGGATCTAGAGAGAGTTCAAACATGAGTCCTTAGGCTTCATAGGCAAATACCTTAACCACTAAGCCCTCTCCAGCCCAGCAAATGCATTTTTGAAATATGAAAGTTTTACTTCTTTAGTTAAACCTCCATATCTGCTTTCTAGTCCTTAGAAGTGCCTTCTGTAGAGGATGGGCTGTAAAGATGGCCTGTGAGGTCACCTCAGTATGATCTCTACATCAGCAGCCTCATGTGGCCTCTGCCCCTCCCCTCATGCTCTGTCTGTGCTGAACCAAGATGCTTCTAGCTAGTCCTTCCTTCCGGACTTGGGCTCCTTATCTCTTTGCACATGTGATTCCTTCTGTGGGGAGTTTCCCTGCAACCTCCACACCCTCACAGATCTAACTAACCTTTATGCATCCTTCTGGTCTCATTTAAAGTATCTTTTGTTGAAGGGGCCTTCTTAGACTACACCCTAACTATAAAATATTTCATAGCTCTTTCCACAATTTATGATGGGAGAAATAGAACTCCCCTGGGTCCCAAGTGTCTGGCACATACAAGATACTCAGTACATATTTACCAAGTGAGTTATCTCTCAATCATGCATTAATTCTGGCTGTAATGTTCTCAAACTTGAGTATTCTTCCAGTTTTACACTGTCATTTTAATAGTCACATATGACTTAAACATTTGAAAAGCAGTTCTAGTCAAGATGTGTTATAAAATGCACATCAGCTGGGCATGATGGCACATGCCTTTAATCCCAGCATTCAGGAGGCATAGGTAGGAGGATTGCTATAAGTTCGAGGCCAGCCTGAGACTACATAGTGAGTTCCAGGTCAGCCTGGGCTATAGTGAGACCATACCTAAAAAACAAACAAAAAAATTAGATTTCAAACTTGTTTTTTTATTTTTTATTTATTTGAAAGAGAGAGAGAAAGAATGGGTGTGCCAGGGCCTTCAGTCACTCAAATGAACTCCAGATGCATGCACCACCTTGTACATCTGGCTTATGTGGGTACTGGGAAATCAAACCTGGGTCTTTAGGCTTTGCAGGCAAGTGCCTTAACCACTATGCCATCTCTCCAGCCCTCAAACATTTTTTATATGGGATAAGGAAATTAAAACTTTTTTAAACTTTAAAATAGTGTAAATACTGGATAGGCTGGGAAATTGCTCAGTGGCAGAGCACTTGCCTAGCACTTGGTTCTGTGTCCAGCAGTGTATGGGGTGAGGGTTAGCTTACTAGAAAGCATCCTTGTGTGTGGCTTATATTTGTATTGAACATCAATGTTCTAGATGAATTTAAAAATTATTTTGTAAAGTTCCTAGGAAAATATTCCATTTGCCTCCATTGTGTTTATCAATTCACTTTAGAGGCCAGTGTCCATCTCTGTAGCATAGGCTTTTCCTGGCAGAAGGATGCTGCACCATTCACACATGCTTTTGTCCCTGTTAAGAGAATGTTGGCTGGGGAAGGTGGCTCAGTGGTTAAAGGTACTTGTTTGCAAAGCCTACTAACCTTGATTTGATTCCCCAGTACCCATGTAAAGCCAGATGCACACAATGCATGTGTGTCTAGTTTTTACAGTGGCAAGAGGCCCAGGCACTTCCATACTGTCCTCTCTTTCTGCTGGCAAATAAAAAAAATTTTTTTTTTTTTTTTTTTTTTTTTTTTTTTTTTTGGTTTTTCGAGGTAGGGTCTCACTCAAGCTCAGGCTGACCTGGAATTCACTATGGAGTCTCAGGGTGGCCTCGAACTCACGGCGATCCTCCTACCTCTGCCTCCCAAGTGCTGGGATTAAAGGTGTGTGCCACCACGCCGGCTTAAAAAAAATATTTTTTAAATGATAATGTTGTCTTTTATTCCTATTGATCTGTTTATTTCTGCCCAGGTATCTTACAGTTCCTGTTGGTTGAAACTTGTTAGCTTTTTTTATGTACAGTTATTATTATTAATTTTGGTTTTCTAAGGTAGGGTCTCTAGCTCAGGCTGACCTGGAATTCTTATGTAGTCTCAGGGTGGCCTCGAACTCATGGTGATTCTCTTACCTCTGCCTCCTGAGTGCGGGATTGCAGGCGTGCGCCACCACACCCGGCACATACAGTTGTTTTTGAAGTCCTCTTTAGATCCTTATTCTAACACATCTTGCCTGTGCTTGTGTTTTCTTTGTAAATTGTCCTAGCTGCATGTAACAGTAACTCTCTCTTTTTTTCTTTCTTTCTTTGAGACAAAGAGAGAGGGGGAGAGATTGAGAGAATGGGAGTGCCAGGGCCTCTAAACACTGCCAAAAAATAAAATAAAATAAAACTCCAGACACATGCCGCCATGTGCATTTGGCTTATGTGGGACATGGAGAATCAAACCTGGGCCCTTAGGCTTCACAGGCAAGCACCTTAAATGCTAAGCCATCTCTCTAGCCCTCTCTTTCTTTTTTTATGGCTATGTGCTTCCATCTTCCCTTACTGCTTTGGCTATAGGTTCCAGAACACTATTTCGTAAGAGTGGTGATGGTATAAAACCTTGTCTATTTTCCAGGTCCTGATGGGAATGCTTTTACTAAAGTGTTTACCAGACTGCTCCAGAGAACATTAATTCTTTGGAATACTAATGCATGTACCTTGAGAGATGAGCTCCACACTTAACAAGTTTGCAAACTGCTGAGTTAAACAGAATGCTTGTCTACAGGACTTTCAGATGGGGTATTGTGCTAATGTGGCTAATGTGTTTTTAATCCCTAGGAGGTAAGGACATTGGGGCTAGCTCATGCTCTTGTGTTCTGTTGAATACATTTTAGGAAAGACATAATGATCTCTTTTTAAGGATGGCGTCATTGGCTTGCAGTAGATGCTGCTGGTTATATTTAAAGAGGTATACTCTGTTCTTAGCTTATTATTCCCTTACTCTGAAAGAACATTTAACTTTCTCACATGCATTTTTGGCATGGTGTTGTGGGTATTTAGTCCTGTGGGCTTTTCTCTTTTGACTTTGTGATATTACAGATTATATTAGCAATGTGTTGACATACAGCCACACTTAACGTTTGTGAAGTAGCTATTCTTCATCATTGTATATCCTTTTTTCTGTTGTTGTTTTGTTTTATTTTTGAGGTAGAGTTTTGCTGTAGCCCAGGCTGACCTGGAATTTACTATGTAATCTCAGGGTGGCCTCAAACTCACAGCGATCTTCCTACCTCTGCCTCCCAAGTGCTGGGATTAAAGGTGTGCGCCACTAACACTGGCCATATTCTTCTTTTAATAGGTTATATTTCCTGATGTTTTCCTGAGGACTGTAAGATTGACATAGACGATATAGGCAGTGTTCTTTCTGCTGTGTTCATCTTCTGGTATCAGATCTGTGCCAGATGAACTGAAATGCTTTAAATGTTTCTACATGTGTCTAGAACAGTGTGAACGGCCTGAAGATCATTTATGCCTTGGCACTTCTGGTTTTTTTTCTGCCAATTTATGTTATCCTAAAAATATGTCCATTTCATGCAGATTTCAAATTGATTTCAATCATAAGTCTAGGATAAATAAAGGCACAATATTCCTCTTTGACTAAAATGTTTTAACTCAAATTTGACAAGATTAGAAAAGAATTGTGATATGATCTAGTTATACTAACTGATTGGTCCTTTCCTGCAAGAGTCTTAAATTTAGACTTTTCTTAAATTTTTAATTATTTTCTCTGTGGTTATATGCTGTTTATCTGTATTATTTGTTTTCTTTGTGCTTTATTGTTTTTCTCACCTCCAGAATTGAGTGCCTTCACTTTTTTTTAAAGCAGGTACTGTTTAATAACCAAAAAAGGAAAAAAAAAAATCAAAGCATTGATTTTTTTTTTTTTTTTTTGGTTTTTCAAGGTAGGGTCTCACTGTAGCCCAGGCTGACCTGGAATTTACTCTGAATTCTCAGGGTGGCCTCGAACTCACAGCAATCCTACCTCTGCCTCCCGAGTGCTGGGATTAAAGGCATGCGCCACCATGCCCAGCTTTGACTCTTTTTTTTTAAATTATATTTATTTGACAGAGAGAGAGAGGAAAGAGAGAGAGAATGGGCACACCAGGGCCTCCAGCTGTTGCAGACAAATTCCAGATGTATGTGCCACCTTGTATATCTGGTTTACATGGGTCCTGGGAATCAGCCCAGGGTCTTTTGGTTTTGCAGGCGAGCACCTTAACCGCTAAGCCATCTTTCCAGCCCAACTTTCCATGTTGCACTTTTTTTTGCTTTATTATCTAATCCTCTACATTTTATTATGAAACACTTTAAACATGCACAAAAATTGAGTAGATTTTGTAGTAGACACCCAAGTGAATGTCTAAGCTGTACCACTGTTAACATTTTGCCACATTTGTTTTGTCATATGTCCATCCATCTGGTTTTTGGAGACATAGGTTATTTATTTTGATTTTTCTCTTGATTAAATCTTTTCTTATCTCTTCTCTTCTCTTCCTGTTCTGTTCTGTTCTTTTCTTTCTTTTTGTTGTTTCTCTCAAACTAGCTGACCAGCAAGCCCCAACAGTTTTCCAGTCTCCACTCCTCCCAGGACCGGGGTTACAGGCATGTGTGGTCATGCCTAACTTTTCATGTAGGTGCTAAGGCTTGAACTCAGGCAGTCTTGGGCCCTTACGCTTGCACCACAGGCACTCTTAGCCCCTGAGCCATCTCCCAAACCCTGATTCAATACTTACGGCATGTTAAAATTTCTGTTGGTTGGCCAGATCTGATTGTACATGCCTATAATCCCAGCACTCAGGAGATTGAGGCAGAAGGATCCAGAGTTCAAGTCCATCCTGAACTCCTGGATGAGATCCAATTTCAAAAAACAAACCAACTAGGAAGAAGGCCCAAGGGGTTAAAGACACTTGCCTGCAAAGCATGCCAGCTTGGGTGCAATCCCAGCCACCCAAGTAAAGCCAGATAGGGGTTTGTTTGCCACAGCAGGAGACCTGGAGCTTCTACGCCCCACCTCCACACACACACACACACACACACACACACACACACACACACACACGTACGTGTGCGCACACATAAAATTTAAAATCAAACAAAAGAAATTGGTTGACTTGGATTTTTAAAACTGAAATACAATCGTTAGCTCCGGTACTGTGTTGTAGCACACGTATGCCTCAGCAGTGCTGCGGAGTCCAGGCATGGGAAGAGAGTGGCGAGGCTGGAGCTGTTCCAGGAGTGCCTGAGCTGAGCACTGGTGGAGGACCGTGCACTGCAAATGCTTATCGTTCTTGTTGCTCCTGCTGCCTAAGTATCACTTGGCACTGGAAGGGATTGAGCATTACTTGGTCATCGAAGGTTTGCAGTAGAAATAAGAGAAATTGCAAATCAAGACCATACGGCAAAGGGAATTGCTCTATTGTGTCCAGAGTGCTGTGTATTTGAAAAGTACCGGTTGAAGCCGAGTGTGGTAGTGCACGCCTTTATTAATTCCAATAATCAGGAGGCAGAGGTAGGAGGATTGCCATGAGTTTGAGGCCACTCTGAGACTGCATAGTGAATTCCAGGTCAGTCTGAGCTAGAGTGAGACCCTTCCTTGGGAGAAAAAAAAAAAAGTACCAATCAAAAATACACAGGATGAATCTAAGGTTTTTTTTCTTTGGTTTTTCGAGGTAGGGTATCACTCTAGCTCAGGCTGACCTGGAATTCATTCTGTAGTCTCAGGGTGGCCTCGAACTCACTGTGATACTCCTACCTCAAAGGCGTGTGCCACCACGCCCAGCTGATCTGAGCATTTTTAAAAATAAATATATTTTATTATTTATTTATTTGAGAGAGAGAAAGAGGGAGAGAGAGAGACTGGACACGCTAGGGCCTCCAGCCACTGCAAATGAACTCCAGATGCATGCGTCTCCTTGTATATCTGGCTTACATGAATCCTGGAGGATCAAACTGGGATCTTTTGGCTTTGCAGGCAAACGCCTTAACTGCTAAGCCACCTCTCTAGCCCTAAGCATGCATGCATGTATGTAGTTATTTATGAGAGACAGAAAGAAAGTGAGCATGGGTGAGCAAAAGTGAGCATGGGTGAGTGAGGGCCACTTGTCATTGCAAACGAACTCCAGATGCATGCACTACTTCATGCATTTGACTTTGCAAGGTTTGTGGGGAATCAAACCTGGTCCATCAGGCTTTGGAAGCAGACACCTTTAATCGCTGAGCCATCTCTCTAGCCCTAACTATTTTTAAGAGTACTTCAAAAATAGGTAAAACAGACCACTCTTCATTCTGATCAGAAATAGCCATATTGTTTTTGCAGTGTTTTAATTTTGGTCAAGTTGAGTGTTGAGCAGGAGCAACACTAGGTTCAATGATCATTCAGTTCTTTGCCCCTAGGTGAATTAATGGAAAGATGAAAGACTAAAAACTAGATGAGGAAGTACATCCTGAACTTTAGACAGACCTTAGGAGGTGTGGTAGTATCGATGTAGTGAGCTTGCATTTATGCTAATTTGTCTTAGAATGTTTTGATGAATTATGAAAACTCTTTCTTTCCGCAGATTACGCCTCATGTCAGTAGAAATGGACAGCAGCAGTTTTATTCAGTTTGATGTGCCCGAGTATAGCAGCACCGTTCTGAGCCAACTCAATGAACTACGCCTGCAAGGGAAACTATGTGACATCATTGTCCACATTCAGGGTCAGCCATTCCGAGCCCACAAAGCAGTCCTTGCTGCCAGTTCCCCATATTTCCGGGACCATTCAGCATTAAGCACCATGAGTGGCTTGTCAATATCAGTGATTAAAAATCCCAATGTGTTTGAGCAGTTGCTTTCCTTTTGTTACACTGGAAGAATGTCCTTGCAGCTGAAGGATGTTGTCAGTTTTCTAACCGCAGCCAGCTTCCTTCAGATGCAGTGTGTCATTGACAAGTGCACACAGATCCTGGAGAGCATCCATTCAAAGATCAGTGTGGGAGATGTTGACTCGGTCACTGTCGGTGCTGAAGAGAATCCTGAGAGCCGGAACGGAGTAAAAGACGGCAGCTTCTTCGCCAACCCCATTGAGATCTCCCCTCCATACTGCCCTCAGGTGCGGCAGCCCACTGCCAGCAGTGACCTCCGGATGGAGGCGACCCCCAGCAAAGCTCTGCGGAGCCGCTTGCAGGAGGAGGGCCACTCGGATCGAGGGAGCAGTGGGAGCGTGTCCGAATATGAGATTCAGATCGAAGGGGACCACGAGCAAGGGGACTTGTTGCTGAGGGAGAGCCAGATTGCCGAGGTGAAGGTGAAGATGGAAAAGTCCGACCGGCCCAGCTGTTCTGACAGCTCCTCCCTGGGTGACGATGGATACCACACTGAGATGGTTGATGGGGAACAAGTTGTGGCAGTAAACGTGGGCTCCTATGGCTCTGTGCTCCAACATGCATACTCCTACTCCCAGGCCGCCTCACAGCCATCAGGGGCATCAGATGCTTTTGGAAGTCTGAGTAATTCCAGCCCATCCAGGTCCATGCTCAGCTGTTTCCGAGGAGGGCGTGCCCGCCAAAAGCGGGCTCTGTCTGTCCATCTACACAGTGACCTGCAGGGTGCCATGCAGGGATCTGATGGCGAAGCGATGATGAACAACCCTGGGTATGAGAGCAGTCCCAGGGAGAGGAGTGCAAGGGGTCACTGGTACCCGTACAACGAGAGGTTGATATGCATTTACTGTGGAAAGTCCTTCAACCAGAAGGGAAGCCTCGACAGACACATGCGGCTCCATATGGGAATCACCCCCTTCGTGTGCAAGTTCTGTGGGAAGAAGTACACACGCAAGGACCAGCTGGAGTACCACATCCGGGGCCACACAGATGACAAACCATTCCGCTGTGAGATCTGTGGCAAGTGCTTTCCATTCCAAGGGACCCTCAACCAGCACCTGCGGAAAAACCACCCAGGTGTTGCGGAGGTCAGGAGTCGCATGGAGTCCCCTGAGAGAACAGATGTGTACATGGAACAGAAATTAGAACATGAGGCGTCAGCCTCAGAGATGGCCCTAGATTCCCGCATGGAGATCCACACAGTGTCTGACACGCCTGACTAGGGTGGTGAAGACGCACTCCCAGACAAAGCACACTAGTCAATACCTATTCGTGATTCACTTTGTTGTAATCTTTGGTTTTCCCAACCATCTGGAAATCTCTTGGTTTCTTGGCAGTTTTTCTGAAGTTCTGGATGGAGCACTCCATTGTGTTTGTCCTCCCCCCGCCCTCTCTCCCCAAGGAGCTCAAAGCATGAAGGGCAACGTATCCAGGGAAAACACAGGCTGACAGTATTCCTCTTTGGCTGAACTCGTACCCCAGATCTGCCAGTGATTTAGCTATGCCAACTGGTTGACCCTGTGTTCTCTGCCAAGAGGCACACACTCTCTCATTGTAGGCGCATGTCCATGGAGAGAGGCTAGGATGCCGTCAGCTGATACAAATGGGTAACCTTTTTTAATTTAAGATTACTTTTAGGGAGTAGTTAAACAATTTATATATATATATAATAAAGTGGTTATTATATATATAGTATATATACATTCTCAAATTTGAGTTTATTCTGGTTGAGGTGAATGTAAGAGGAATATATATAATTTAATACAATGTGAACAGAGCTTTTGATTCTGTCTCATCCCTACCTAATACATTAGTTTTGCTCCTTCATTTCCCTTACAGAAGAATGTCAATAGGTTTTCATATATATTAGTCATTGTGTCCAAAAGCAGGCAAAGCAAATTACAGTGTTCATAGCTCTGCTTCCTAACAAATACATAAACCAAATGCCATAAAATTTCTTCAACTCTGGTTGGAAACCGTTTGGAATTTTTGTTTGTTGTCCAGCAGTAAACTGGATAACCTGTGGTGCTGACCTTTTTACATAGTGTAGTGTTTTATTAGCCAACCCCAAAGGAGCAGTGGTTTTCAAGGTTTTTTACCGGCCTACAAATCTACCTTCATTCCGTACTGTAGAAACATACATACCAGGTAACTAAATCACTCTACTATGAGTTAATACTCGCACTAAAGGAACAGAATTTGTAGTTCTGTCTACAAAATTCTCCAATCAGTGTTGTATTTTTTTGTTATTACTCTTTCTTTTTCTCCTGTCTTTTCAAACAGCCAGTTCAGGTGCACAGCAACTTTTTCTACATGCAGTTCCCAGGGAAACTGCAGAACTTGGAATTTGTACTTTTTGTAAAGCTATATTCTATGGGAATTGCAAGCAATATATCTATCTTAGTATTGTGTGTACTAATGAGAGCCTCAGTAGCTCTCCCACTCTCTCAGTGTTTCCTGCTTAAAGAAACCAACAGTTAAAAGCCCTCTAAGATACTCTGTATGTCACCAAATTTGTGTGTGTCTCACCATCTTTGGTCACGTGGTGCTATTTTTTATGTTAAGTATCTTTTTAGGTCAGTATAGATGTAGAAAATGTGAAATCTAATGGTAATAGTGAATTATGATTATTTTCCTCTCTTGAGTTCATAGTTTGAAATGAGACCTCAAAAGCATGGGCTGGCAAATGAATCACTGTATAAAAACAAACCAGACCCCTGTTAGAATTTTGGGAAATCTCTTCAGTTCACTGTTGTGTTCACACACATGTGTTCGTTCACTTTGGTGCTGTGGACTCTGGCAGAGAGCAATTTTAAAGGTAGTTTATGGTGAATCTTGCTGCCAGCCACCTGTGAGGTGTTAGCACTCTAGTCTCTCCCGAGAACTCTGGTCTGAGATCTGTACCATCTCCAGAGAAGAACAGCACAGCCACCTAAACAAGCAAACAAAAGCCAGGAAGGGAAGACCAACCCCAGAGGCTAGGTGCTAAGGAATACAGAAATAGACATTTGCTGGTTTTCTATGCTTTTTTGGCTCTTAAAATACCAAGAATGGTGGGTTTGGGGGGAAGTAGGGATTTTTTGGTTGTTTTTATTTTTTGAGAAAAAAATGTCATTCAAGCCCTTTGTAGATAATAGCCCCGGTGGTGGCTGTGCAGTAGCACCTTGTTAGCACACGAGATGTGGTCACGTGTGAACTGCTCACTGCATTTTAATCTGCTGCTCCCAAGGAGCAGCTCTTGCTAATCGGGTACATAGTATGCCTTTTCCTCATAAGACTGCCTAAGTGGTGGTTCATCTTCTCCCTGAAGCACTTGTCCAACTCCTGATAAAGCCGTGTGCCTCAAGGGGAGGCTGGACCCCAAGTGTTTACCCACTGAAATATATTCTGGGGTTTCAGGTAAATGTTTGTGACTTTTCTTTTTCCTTACACGAATAAGTTTGGTTTTGATTCTTCTTTTTGAGAATTAAATGCAAAAAAATGTGTTGTGATAAATTAAATTTGTGACAAGAAAGGCCCAAATGTAAACACATGAGAAGTCAAGCTCAGGGAAGGAACCTCCTTTTCACTCAGGCCTGGGGCCTTCTGTGAGGTGTCCAGAGCTTTCCATGGTATGTGAGACAAGTGAGGAGGAAAGAGCACTTGGGGCAGCACCTCCATGTCCTGGCTCTTGTCACTGTTTCTGTGTGACCCTTACTTACACAGAGTTCTTGTGTTTGTAAACTTGTTTAGCTGGTTTGAGTTTTACCAAAGAGTGACTTATCCAAAATTGTCTTTGACAAAAATATACATTGCTTTGATTGTACGGTTCAGGTTCAAACATTGTAATGGGACTGTTAGGGGCAGAACATTGACTGAGTTTCTCTCTAATGATCATGATTCCAATGCTGCAAGTTCCGCTTGCGCCCATTCGTGTTGCTGACACTTCACCCTCTCCGCTGCTAGCAGTGTTAAGAATGAATTCTCAAGCCATAACACAGTACTGTAAAATTCGCAGGGCTTCAAGGAGGCAGTGAGGAGGCCAGCACAGCGCTGTGTGGCCTGTCTGAGCGCTCGCTCACACTGCCATGCCTGCCAGTGGGCATGGCTGGTGAGGGCCCCTCTGTTCAGACTGGGCAGCAGCAGTTTGTTGTGCCTTGCTGATGAGGATGTGTCGGAGGATTCCTGTGACCCAGAACAGTAGCATCCTCTCCCTGCAGTTCACTCCACAGGCGAAGTACGCTGTGTGACTCCTTTAGAGCAACTCTTTTTAGAAAGCAGAGTCCCTATTTCTGTAAAATTTTAGGTTAGGTGTTTCCTTTATAACAAATGCAGAAATCAACTAAGATAAAGTGATATGTGAAGAAATCTTACAGTGAAATATATCCTGAATCTATACGGGCCTGTTCATAGTTGAGTCTCTTCTCAAGCTACCTTTTCAATCTGAGACAATGTGAAGACAGTGGCGGTGTCCTTTTCTACCAGTGCTAACGTTTTACACAAACTGTGAAGACCAAACTACTTCTGCTAACATTTGTGGTTTTAAAGTTATTGATTCTAATCAGTTCTCTGCCCTCTCATTTCTACTAAGGCTATAGATAAATTTAGAAATAATTTGTAAACACAGTACATGAAGACAAATTAATTTCTCTGGTGAGTAGGAAAGGCTCCCAGCCTATTGGCTTTGCCTTGCCAATTGTTTTTGTTTGTTTGTTTTTAGTTTTCTTTTTTCTTTTTTAAGCAGCAGAAAGGATACTGTCGGTTCACTGTTAAGCAGAATATACTGTAAAACTAAATTGATAATTTTTCAATCTTCCAGAGTATGAGTGTATGTCTCCTCTAACAATCGCAGTTGTAGCCACCTCCTTGTTTTTCCTTGGCCCAGACTGTAGACCTGCATGTTTGTGTGATTTAGTCTTTTTCACCTCCTGGATCCTAGGAAGAACTTGCAGGAACACAAGCCCAGGGCTGGGGACCATCTATGTGACTAAGCTTTACTTTGCAGAGATCACTGTGTTTTGTCTTAACTGTTTCTCTTTGTTACTGTGATTTTTTTTTTCATGTTGCTGTCGTCGTTACTGTTAAATTCTATAATGGTTTCCTGTGAAGCCTCCACTGAAAGGGACTCAAATATGCAACACCTAACTATTTTCCAAGGGCACACGCCCCTTGAATGGTGCTTCTAGACTGGTCAGGGTTATTTATTAAATTTTATATATGAAAGTATTGGGGAATTATGTAAATTCTTTATATGAAGCTATCTAGTTCATAAATCATAGATTTCATATTACTCAGTGCAACTGAACTGAAAGTTCAGAAAAGTCATTCACATTGTTCCAAATTTGTAACGGTTGTCATACATCACATGAGTCTTTTTCAGTAAGTGCCAGAGTGTTCCCACTGTTTCTGCCCAGTGCCTGACTTCTCAGCCCCGAGGAGAACCTGTTTTCTCTGGTTGCCTCCTCGGGCCTGGCACGGGCAGGGCTATTGTTTTTGATCAAGTCCCGGAGTCGGCCTTGTGGGCTCTCTGTGTGGCAGGACACAGACCTCTTGCTCTCCTCATGACTAATATGCTGTGAATGCAACCTTGGGACTTGCTACCCTGACTACAATAAGAGGTAAATTTACCTGTCATTTGAGAATGACCATTTTCTAATGTGAAACCATCTCTCTCACCACTTTATTCGTAGGGCTAACATTGTTTTCCGTTATAAATGGTTGAGCAATTTGAATGACTTAACACAGTGTCATTATCTTGCAATATAAACTGGTAACCTCACAACTCCACACTTCATCACCATGTGAAGTAAATGAAGCTACCTAGCGGATGCTCTTATCAACTAGGAACTTGCCATTAAGGATTATTTTATAGCATGGATTGAAGACTATTTATTCAAATGATATTTTACTCTTGTATTCATTTTGTTTTAGATTTGTGACATGAATATTTCAGTGCTGCTTAATTTTGTTCTGGATTCTTGTTTCTTGCTTGTAAATGGCTTTTTTATGGTATAAAGTCAATGGAAATTGCTGTTTGTAAATAAAAATGCTGCTAGAGCACCCATTCTGTGGTCGCCCTCTGTATCTGCCCCTCCTGCCTCATGAGCTTTGTGGCTCTGACAAGTATCTGCTGTATCACAGTTTGTGTAACCACCATTGTGTGAAGGGCTGGTTGTTTCATAAGATGCCTCTGGGCCAGAGCAGCAGGTATGTTCTCTTGTGTGGCCAAGATGGGATTGTCAGGACCCAGGTCTGCACCAGAGCTTTCTTTCCCCACCAGGCTGCAGAGGTACACTACAGTTCCTCTGGGCGTGCCTTGCCCAGTGCACATTGCAGTGGCATGGACTGTCCTGTCTGTATCCTCTTTTCCTGCTCAGCCAGCTGTCAACAAGAATTTCTCCTCCCCAGCCCTCAATAACAGACTTGTCCTGTGTTCCTGCCCTTCAGAGCACTTAACTTCCATTGGTATTGGCCATTCACTAGTGGGATTATTCAATTAACATGACCCCCTCCAGCCTACCAGCTTCC
The DNA here is from genome assembly GCA_036346955.1 of Dipus sagitta. Lineage (NCBI taxonomy): Eukaryota > Metazoa > Chordata > Mammalia > Rodentia > Dipodidae > Dipus > Dipus sagitta. The sequence goes on from CM070770.1 coordinate 140,416,040, forward strand.
TGAACTCTCACACTGGTGCCCGTAGCGTAGGCCTTGGCACCATGGCAGGTGTCTTCTGCAGAGTCAGGCCAAGCAGGGGGCTGGGACACAAGCAGAGTTCAGCTTGGCTCCAACATTTTACAAGCTGACATATTCCTTGCTTGTGGGTTAGAGCTGCTGGAAGTTTTCTGCCTTCTGTCCATGGCTCCTTTATGGTCAGGAAACAGTGAGATGCTGCACAGTGTGAAAGACCTTGTGAAGGAACCAGCTTACCCTGGTAGCTGAGGCCTTGGATTCCTAGGGAAAGATGGAGAAAGTGCATCGACCTGTGTGCATGGAGGTTTGACTTTCACCTCTGCCTGATGACCATGATCTTAAGACATACAGCTTCTGACTCTGTGACCTTTATGTCTCAGATACACTGACAGGTTAGCCTATTCTCGTAGGCTAGAAAAGTAGCCCAATGTTAGGAATTGGGGTGAGCATCTTACCCTGGAAGTTGGAGGAAAATCCAGAGGGGATGTGGAACTGGAGATGGAAGCTCCTGCTGGAGTGGATACAGTGACCATGAGCATACCCGGCCCCTTGGCTTTCAAAAGCCACTGGCCTTCCATTTGCCCTCAAGTCAGACCTAAATTTCTTCTAGGTGTATTTCTTAAAAATATTCAGTATCAGCTGGACATGGTGGTGCACACCTTTAATCCCAGCACTTGGGAGGCAGAGGTAGGAGGATCACCGTGAGTTTGAGGCTACCCTGAGACTACATGAATTCCAGGTCAGCCTTTGCTAGAGTGAGACCCTACCACCCAAAACAAAAAAATTTAGTATCTGCATGACATCAGGTAAAATTATTATTTATTTATTGGAGAGAGAGGATGGGCACAATAGGGCCTCTAGCCACCGCAAACGAATTCTAGACACCCTGTGCATCTGGTTTTTGTGGGTACTGGGGAAATCGAACCTGGGTCCTTAGGCTTCACAGGCAAGCACTTTAACTGTTAATCTTATCTCTCCAGCCCTGTGATTCTCTTTCTGATATCAAAGGACAACCACAACCACCTAATTGGCCTATTGATTGCCATCTCTGTTTTCTGGACCATTTCCTTAAAAGCTCTTTTATCCTCAGTGAGTGCAGTTGAATGTTGCAGCAGTTATCTTCCTGGGACAAAACACCGGGCCAGAAGCAGCTTATGGGAGGAAAGGTTGATTTCAGGCTCTTACAGTTTTAAGGGGAAGTTTCATCATGGCACAGCAGAGCAGGAGCTGGACATTACATCTTGTCACCTCAGCTAGGGAGGTGGCAGCAAGAGTGAACTGTCTCCCATGTCTGGCAGGAAGTAGTCTTAGGTACTGGGTTTGGGCCTGGGTTAATAAACTGCAAAGTCTGCCCCCAGCAACACATCTTCAGTAAGGTTCTACCTCCCAGGTTATTACCCACTGGGGACCAAGTATTCAAAACACAAGCCTATGGGGGATATTTCACTCAAACTACCACAAATGCCTCATGGGATGTTTGCTTTAGGATTCAGCAGCTGGCCTATCCAGTACAACTTTTGTTAACAAACAGTGCTCAGAAGTTAAGACCCCCCCCCAAAAAAAAAGGCAGAAAGGCCACGGGACAATCCTGTGCAGTGGCAAAGAGCTTAATCTGTGCCATGTAGCTCTCATCTATGGAGAGGGGACTGTTGCCCTAAGGTAGGCAGCATATGCCCGTTTGGACAACCTGCCACACCCTGTGAGAACAGATGCTTCCTTCATCTGCTCTGCTGGCTGAGGAGGTTCCTGGGTGCCCTGCCTCTTGTGGTGCTGAGGTATCAAACCCAGGGCTTCATGGATGATAGGCCAACGCTTACCAGCTGAGCTATGTGCTTGGCCCTGCTTCCCATTCTCTTATCCCTCAAAAAAGTTGCACATGGGAACCCCCTTTGCTATGCCTCCACCCCATGAGAACTTGGCTCTAAATGGAGTGGCCTCTGACCAGACGCGGTGGTGACATTCCCCTCCCTATGGAGGCTGTCACTGCCCTCAGTCCTAAGGCTCAAGGCATACCTTACCTTCTCTTTGCAGAGGATGGAGGGAGCATCCTTCCTCCCTTGTGGGCCCAGCCTTGGGTGCTCTCATCTGCCTTGAGCACTCCTTTAGCCTCAGCTCAAGGTTTGTTTCTGATGGACTTTCCTGGACTGGACTCTGGCATGCATGAGCCAAGAAGCCCCAGCGTCTCGCTGCCACAATGGATCCTGCAGGTTTGTTCTCCAGCTGTGTGCTGTGCTCTGGTGCCCTATGCACTTGCCTGAGGCAGGGGTAGGGGGTGGAGATGCTTGCCTAGAGTGAGCCCAATGTCAGGTGTCCCTCTCCATTGCTGTTCCGCCTGGTCTTTGGAGACTTGAGTTCATAGGCTCCTTGGGTCTCTGCTTCCCTATGGAACTTCGGTTACAGGTACATATGGCCATGCTCAGCTATTTGCATGGGATCTGGAGATCCAAACTTGGTGGTCTCAGGCCCTCATGATCGCACAGGACGTGCTTTCAACTGCTAAATCGATCTCTCCAGCCCTGCCAGCATCCTCACTTTGATGGCTGATTCTTGTTCTGGAGGATGTCCTGGCTTCCCCAGGGAGCCTGGCCTGCAGTGCTTGTGTGCATCCGTACACGTGGAAGACACTTGGGCAGGGTTCCAGTTACATCTACTTTCTCTTTGCCCTTTAACCACAGTTGCTTATCTCCATATTCTGGTCTCTCCATCTCCCTTTCCCAGTTCTCCCCCACACATGCAAGGTAAGCACTCTGTCACCAAGCTAATTCTTCCACTTCCAGCCCTTCTCATTCCTTCTTGCCTGCTGCACCCTGGCTAGTCTGGTGGTGAAATAGAATGCTATTAGTTTTCAGTTACTGAACTACCGGTTCCCTTCTTTCTCTCTGCTGCCTTGTCTCCCCTCCCCCCACAAATGGGCCTCTTGCCACCAGGCTCTGTTGAAAGGCCCCACTTCCGACTGTGGTCAAGGGTGACCAGCTGCAAGGCCTGTGAGATGGGAGACTTCTAACCTGAAGGTAAACCCTGTGCCTCTGACTACAGTTGTCCTCTTGGAAGTGGTTCCCATGCACTTCTACAGAGTGTCAGCCAGTACCTGGATCTAATGGGCTAGCCCAGATGGAAAGGGCTGGTCCCTTTACTTGGGGCTCCCTGGGCACAGTGCTTTACTGATTGTCCAAGGGGCTTATGATAGAGCCTAACAACCCTGAGGATTCTAGGAGGGCACAGGACCCTGGCTTAGCATATTCTGACCTGGGGCTGACCCTGGGCCCTGAGGTGGCCACACTCTCATAGCTCAGATGGAACAAGGGGACACATCCCGGCCTTGGAGGCTTAGCTTGAGGGATAAAATGTTCTGTACTAGCTTTGAGCTCCCTTGAGAACCTAGATCCTGCTGGAGGGAAAAGGGACCAGATGAAACCTAGTCTGAGGGAGGAGGTCCAGCTAGGTGATGAAGGGACAGGACCATGAGACAAAATTCAGAGGTGATCTAAGTACTTAGCTGTAGGAAAAATGAAACCATAAACTAGCTTTTAAAAAAGCAGGTGAAGACTTGAAGAAATTCTAAGGGAAAATATATTTGATATATACAGTATAAAATCTGTTGGGTAAAAGCAAAACAAAAACATGAGAAAGGAATTTAGTGAAAAACTGACACATAGAGCAAGAACTTTCAAAGTTAATAAGAAGGGCTGGAGAGATGGCTTAGTGGTTAAGCACTTGCCTGTGAAGCCTAAGGACCCCGGTTCAAGGCTCCATTCCCCAGGACCCATGTTAGTCAGATGCACAAGGGGGCGCACGTGTCTGTGGCTGTGGAGGCCCTGGCGGGCCCATTCTCTCTCTCTCTCTCTCTCTCTCTCTCTCTCTCTCTCTCTCTCCCTCTTTCTCTGTCACTCTCAAATAAATAAATAAATAAATAAAAGAACAAAAAATTAATGAGGAAAAGATGAATGCTACAATTTAAGAAGGAGAAAGCATAAAGAAGCAATCCATAGAAGAAATACTCAAGGCTAATAAATATGCAGTGAAGACATTTTCCTCACTAGAGAGCAATTAAGGCAATAATGAGAAGCCACTTTACTACAGTGCCCTGCGTTGACAAGGGTGAGACAACTGGGACGTTCAGTTGGAAGGATCTCTAGATACGGTACAAAATTTCAAAATTTTAAATGCATATTCATTCTAACCTGACAGTACTGCTTTCAAGAATTCATCATAGGAAGATAATCAAGTAACTGAAGGGCAATTGTATTTAACCCAGTGGAGCCAGACATGGTGGCAAAGGACTGTACTCAGGAGGTCGAAGCAGGATTGTGAGGTTCAGGCCAGCCTGGGCTACATAGCAAGACCCCTTCCTTCTTCCCTCCCTCCCTCTCTCTTTTTCTCTCTCCCTCCTTCCCTCTCTCCTTTCTTCCCTCCCTCCATTTCTTTTTCTTTTTTTTTTTTTTTTTTGGTTTTTCGAGGTAGGGTCTCACTCTAGCCCAGGCTGACCTGGAATTCACTATGGAGTCTCAGGGTGGCCTCGAACTCATGGCGATCCTCCTACCTCTGCCTCCCGAGTGCTGGGATTAAAGGCGTGCGCCACCACGCCCGGCTTCATTTCTTTTTTTTTATTTGTTTATTTTTATTTATTTATTTGAGAGCGACAGACAGAGAAAGAGGCAGAGAGAGAGAGAGAATGGGCGTGCCAGGGCCTCCAGCCACCGCAAACGAACTCCAGATGCATGTGCTACCTTGTGCTTCTGGCTAACGTGGGTCCTGGGGACTCGAGCCTGGAACCGGGGTCCTTAGGCTTCATAGGCAAGTGCTTAACTGCTAAGCCATCTCTCCAGCCCCTCCTTTTCTTTTTTTCTTTTATTTATTTATTTAAGAGAGAGAGAGAGAGGATGGGTGCGCCATAGCCTTCAGCCACTGCAAACAAATGCCAGCAAATGAACTCCAGGCTCATGCGCCACCTTGTGCATCTGGGTGGGTCCTAGGGAATTGAACCTGGGGTCCTTCACAGGCAAGTGCCTTAACCACTAAGTCATCTCTCCAGCCCAAAACATGGAAAATTCTCTATAAATGTTGGCACATAGGAAAATAAGGGTGGTAGGGTGTTTGGAGGTACATGTTGAGGAATGCTAGCAAGCTAAGAAATTTGCGTTTACCCTGTGGCCATGGGGGAGGCAGTGAAACTAGCTTCACTGAACACTAAGGGGACACCTACTTCAGAAACTTCCAAGTTTAGAGGGTTTTTCTTAGCAAATATTGTTACATGGAGTTTATAAAACCAAGATCAGCAAATTACCCGCTCCCCAGGGTGGGGGTTGATTGCCTTCACCAGAGTTTAGGAGTATCCCTCCTCCTTATAAACCTATAAACTGTGGAACACAGAGAAAGGCAGTCCAAATTTGCCACAGAATATAGTCCCTAAGGTAAGACTGGCTGACAGCATTAGAATGTGTTAAATTTTAAGGAGACGTCTGTAGAATGCTAAAACATGACATATTTAACACACTAATTGGAAAGTGCTGTTTTAACAGTACTGATAATGACGGCTGACACTCATGGAACGTTTAACAGGTGCCAGGCGATGTCCTAAGCCCTTTGCCATACATTATTTCTGGGGATCCCCAGAACAGCTCCACAAGGTAGTGCCACGGTTTGGATATTAAGTTGAAAGCTCTGTTAAAAGCTTGACGCTCTGGGGGCTGGAGAGATGGCTTAGCGGCTAAGGCATTTGTCTGCAGAGCCAAAGGACCACTGTTTCGACTCTCTAGAACCCACGTAAGCCAGATGCACAAGGGGGTGCACATATCTGGAGTTTATTAGCAGTGGCTGGAGGCTCTGGCGCTCCCATTCTCTCTCTCTCTCTCTCTCTCTGCCTCTTTCTCGCTCTCAAATAAATTAATTAAAAAAACTATTTTTAAAAAAATGCTTGATGCTCTGGCTGGCAGTATTGGGAGGAGTTGTGGATCTTTACATTGTGGGCCCAATCCTCAAAAGGGATTAAGTGGCTCTACCTGTTCTTTTTCCTCTCTGCTCTGGTTTGAGATGTGATGCTTTGCTCTTACACATGCTTCTGTCGTGATGTGTCCCCCTCACCAGAGGGCAAGCCAGTGAGTAACCCAGACTTTGATTTTTAAAATTTCATTTGTTTATTTGAGAAATACAGACTGACATGATAGCTGCAAACAAACTCCAGATGCATTTGCCACTTTGTGCAGCTGGCTTTCTGTGGGTACTGGGGAGATTGAACCTAGGCCCACAGGCTTTGCAGGCAAGCTCTTTTTAATCACAGAGCCACCCACCTAACCCACCAATCTTGGATCTGAACCTCCCAAATTGAGCTAAATAACTTTTTTCTCTTTATAAAGTTAACAGTCTTGGGTATTTCACTGTGGGAACACAGAACTAAATGGTAAGTACAATTTTGATCTTCATTTTACAGAAGAAGAAGAAACAGATTTCCAGAGATTAAATCAGTCAAAGCCATACAACCTTGATGTAGTGTGAGGTGTGACTTTTTGCTTGTCTCAGTTTAGGTAGTGAGTTTCAGTTACGTGCCAAGTCTGTGCTAGGCACTGGGGACACAGTAGTAAGCAAAACTGTTGGGGAGGCTTCAAGCTCAGCAGTGGAGAAGCATCAGTCACATGGTCATGACAATGTGTGTTCAAAGTGCAGTGAGAAAAGGGGAAGGGGACTAGAGCTTAGGTTGAGACGCCTGAATGGGGACCAGGGGAAGGGACACTTGAGAGACGCCCAGTGGTGAACTAGTGTTAACTAGCTAAGAGGGGACAAGGAGAAGGAAGAGCGTTTCAGGCAGAGGGAACAGCATGTACAAAGGCCTTGAGGGTGGAGGATCTGAGAAAGGTCAAGATGGCTGAAGCATAGGCAAGTGGCCTGAGGTGAGGCCCATGGAAGGCACAATCCTAGAGTTTGAGTTTCCAACGAGAACCTTGGTGATGATAACACTTCTTCGACACTGTGACCAAATTACAGAAACAAGAGAGGAAGGATTTATTTTGGCTTTCATTTTCAGAGGTATCAGTCAATCACAGTGGGGAGAACATGGGAGAGTGGACTAGTTTGCATCATGATAGGCAGGAAGAAGAGAGAACAGTTTTTTATATCATGGTGGACAGGCAGAAGGAAGGGGCCAGGACAAGATAAAGCCAGTCCAAGGACAGGTCTCCTATGCTCTACAATCAGGTAGGATTTTTCACTACCTCTTAATATAGTCAAAATTTGAATCCATCAATGCATTAAGCCATCAGATCTGAACCTTCATAATCTAATTGTTTTATAGACACACCCATAGGTGTACTTTATATCACTGTGAACCAAACAGCCTACCTCATGATGGATCTGTCCCTCCTTTAAAAAAAAAATTATTTATTAGAGACACAGAAAGAGAGAGAGAGTGAGAATGAGTGCACCAGGGCTTCCAGCCACTGCAAATGAACTCCAGATGCAGGTGCCACCATGTGCATCTGGTTTACGTGGGACCTGGAGAATAGAACTTGGGTCCTTAGGCTTTACAGGCATACACCTTAACTGCTACGCCATCTCTCCAGCCCCGGGGTCTATCCCTTCTTTAGACTCAGTAACTTCTTTTTGAACAGTCAAGTTTTCTTGCTATTTTCCTATCTTTCCCTTCCTCCCTTCCTTCCTTTCTTCTTTTTTTGAAGCAGGGGCTTGCTGTAGTCCAGGCTGGCCTAGAACTCACTCTGTAGCCCAGGCTAACCTTAAACCCACAAGGATCCTCCTATCTCAGGCTCTCCTAAGTGCTGGGATTATAGATGTAAGCTACCATGCCCAGCAACCGTGAGAGTTTTTTTTTTTTTTTTTTTTTTTTTTTTTTTTTTTTTTTTTTTTAGTATTTTTATTTATTTGCAAGCAGAGACAGAATGGTGGCTGGAATGAATGTGCCAGGGCATCCTGCCACTGAAAATGAACTCCAGATGCATGTGCCACTTTGTGTATCTGGCTTTACATGGGTACTGGGGAATCAAACCCAGGCCATCAGGCTTTGCAAGCAAGCACCTTTAACTGCTGAGCCATCTCTCCAGCCCAATAGTCAGGTTTTCAGTTGTCTTTGCATATATTAGCTCTGATTTCTTCTACTTGGGCTTAGAGCTGAAGTTTCAAAGGACAGTTTGATTTCCCTTGGACTTGAGTTTCTGAAAGGGGCTTATTCTAGCCTCATTAGTAATTCAGTGGTGCTTTTGGTAGGCAGTGGGCTACAGAGAAGAAGCCTTTATGGTCCCTGTCCCATATACTCACATGCTGCTTGGTGGAGTCTAGGTTAGAGAGCCTGGTGAGTGGTTTCATGAACATACACTGTGGTGGTTTGATTCAGGTGTTCCCCCATAAACTCGTGTATTCTGAGAGCCAGTTCCCAGTAATGGCAATTTGGGAATTAGAGCTTCCTAGAAGAGGTGTGTTGAGGGCATGCTTATAGCCAGCTTCCCCTTGACAGTGTTTGGCATACTCTCCTGCTTCAGTTGTTCACCTGATGTTGACCAAGAGGTGATGTCCAACCTCTGTTTATGCCACACTTTCCCCTGCCATCATGGAACTTCCCCTTGAATCTCTAAGCCAAAATAAAACAATTTTATTTATTTATTTGAGACAGAGAGTGAGATATAGAAATAGGCAGGTGAGAAAGAGAGAGAGAGAATGGGTGCACCAAGGCCTCCAGCCACTGCAAACTAACTCCAGATGCATGTGCCTCTTTGTGCATCTGGCTTACATGGGTCCTGGAGAATCGAACCTGGGTCCTTTGGCTTTGCAGGTAACCGCCTTAACCGCTAAGCCATCTCTCCAGCCCTGTAAGCCAAAAGAAACCCTTTCTCCCACAAGCTGCTTTGGTCGGGTACTTTGTACCAGCAACAAGAATGTAACTGCAACATACACCTTGGTCAAAACTCATCAAATGGAGCCGGGCGTGGTGGCGCACGCCTTTAATCCCAGCACTCGGGAGGCAGAGGTAGGAGGATTGCCATGAGTTCGAGGTCACCCTGAGACTCCATAGTGAATTCCAGGTCAGCCTGGGCTAGAGTGAGACCCTACCTCAAAAAACCAAAAAAAAAAAAAAAAAACAAAACAAAAAAAACCTCATCAAATGGTACATCTAAAATTGGGATGTTAACTGGGTGTGGTGGTACATGTCTTTCAATCCCAGTACTTAGGAGGTGGAGGTAGGAGGATCACTGTGAGTTCCAGGTCAACCTGGACTATAGTGAGACCCTGCCTTGAAAATAACAACAACAAAATAAAATAAAACAAAACAAAATAAGGATGCTATGTTTTATTTTATGTGAAATACATCCCAATAGAGCTTTTTGTTGTTGTTTTTTCTTTTTTTTAATTGAGAAAAGGACATTTATTTAAAATCCAAGAACTAAATCCATAATATAATGAACATGATTATAATTCAATTTGTGTTGAAGAAATCACTCATTCTCCTGTACAATATAAGAAACCAGAGTATTCAAAGTGGATTTGTTACATATTGAACAAGTTCATTTACTAACATTGCTATGGATATAAATGTAACTAAACACCTAGAGAACATGGCTACCTCTCATTTTCTAGTTGTACTTTTATTCATTAGGAAAGGATTTTTTTTTGAAAAGGATAATTCAATATTATCCTTTCAACATCATCTTTTTTGCTCACAACTACCAAATGGTATGTGAATATATCTTGTAATGGCACAAAAGCTGGTGACTTCCCTTGGAGAATTTTTTAAAATATATTTTTTAAACTTATTTGCAAGCAGAGAGAGAGAGAAAGAAAGAAAAGAGAGACAGACAGACATAATGTATGCATCAGGACTTCCAGCAGCTGCAAATTCCAGATGCATGAACCTCTTTGTGCATCTGGCTTTATGTGGGTACTGGGGAATTGAACCCTGGTCGTTAGGCTTTACAGGCAAACGCCTTAACTGCTGAGCCATCTCTCCAGCCCCCTCCCTCAGGGAATTTGTTCATTACTCTTTGAATTTCAGGCTTCACTTAGGAATACAATAACTATACACTCTTTCAGCTGGGTATTTCTTACCTACAAACTGAAAGAAAACTCATGAAGAATTTTATAAAGTACCAAAGCCATTGAATACTCCCAGAGTTTTTGAAGGTTATTTGAGTGTAAGAGTCTCTGACAGTACTTATGTATTCATATTATTAAAGTGCAGTACACCTCAAGCTTACCTGAGGGTGGTTGGACATAATGTTCACCATCGCCTTGGAAATTACTCACATTTGCAGCTTCGTTGGTATACACTAAGGGTTCTTCCATTTTAGTCTCTGATGACTTCAGGATTCCATAATACAATTAAAAACTCGATTAATTTTGATCAGCTCACTAGTTATGGGATCCAAAATTGTTATTGAAGAAAACTGCTCTCTACTGACAAGATAAATTTAAAAAGCCTACTTTTCCAAAGTTTGATAGCTCTTCCTTTTTTTTTTTTTTTTTTTTTTTTTGGTTTTTCGAGGTAGGGTCTCACTCTAGCTCAGGCTGACCTGGAATTCACTCTGTAGTCTCAGGGTGGCCTCGAACTCTCAGCGATCCTCCTACCTCTGCCTCCTGAGTGCTGGGATTAAAGGCGTGCGCCACCACGCCCGGCTCATAGCTCTTCCTTTTTGAGGCAGGCAAATATTTCATCTCAAATGCAAAATGCAGTGCTAGTGGTAACTAATGTCGTTTTTTTGAGGTAGGGTTTCACTCTAGCCCAGGCTGACCTGGAATTCACTATGTAGTCTCAGGGTGGCCTCGAACTCATGGCGATTCTCCTACCTCTGCACCTTGAGTGCTGGGATTAAAAGCATGTACCACCATACCTGGTGAGTTTCTTTTTAAAAGAAAAATACATTAATATACAAAACACAGGGACAGAAGTATAATTCATTGTCCCCAATACTAAGGTGTGTCCCTCCTCCAAACATCTACATCCTGACACCTCCAAACTCTTCCCTTCCCCAACCCGGACCTAGGGATGGTAGCTTCTTTTCACATTATTGCTTTCCTTAGGTTAATTCTTCCCTTTTATTTGTTCTCACACCTCCAACACAAGTTCAACCCATCCCTATGTTAGAACCCCTCTGCTGAAATCACTAGCATGGTTTTACTTTCTTGGCTGGTCTCTCAAATCTGAGATTCTGGGATGAGCTTGATTGTGTTCTTGTCTTGAATACAGTGCTGAGCCACTTCCATTGGGGAAAGGCCGGCTGGGACATGATTGATGAAATGCTCTTCCACAGGTGGTTTTGATGAAATCTGCTATAGCACTGGCTTAGGAGATCCTGTGGCTGTGGCTATGACCATTAAGGTAGGAAAGATCACTTCAACGGCTGCTTCTGAGTGCAATGACTTGCAGAATGAAAATGCTCGAGGCTCAAGTCATGGTCAGAGAACCAAAGAGCTTTTATGATGGGCCTTAAATAAACAACAACAACAACAACAAAAAACCTTTCTTGGTACCTTCCAGTGAGTTGTTGGCCAGGAAAGTCCATGATGCCCCCAAAACATTATAGGCCATTGCCGAGGCTCTCAGTTTCCCACCAGGAATAGATGGTAAGACCCTGTTGCTGAAAACTCCACATGCTTGGGCTGCAAGGTCACTGAGAAATCCTGCTGGAGCTGAGCTGAAAACCTCTCCCATGTAGACCAACTGACAGAAAACTGGAAAAAACTATGCTGCATGCAGCTCCATGAGAGAGTGAATTCACCAGTGGAGATAAACTACAGTGGACACTGCAAGCCTTAAATTTGGCCAGCCAGGCCAAATGAGCCAACAGGTACAACAGTGGCATGTCCATTATGGGGGAAACAAACAGCTCTCTAATTAGACTGGTGACCCACTCCACGGGAGGGAATACATACGTGATACTGAAAACCTATGATGGGGAAGTCATGAGCCCTAGGGGTGTAACATCTGCTGGTGTCTGCCTAAATGTACATATCATGCTCACCAAATTGCCTGGTAAGCTCTTCTGGTAATGTTCATACCCATATATTAATGCTACTCTCACTTTTGGCTAGAGAAGCTTTTCTTTTTAGATTGCAGTGACCTTGGGATGACTCAGAAGGCAACATGGTGCTGAGAAGAAGTGACAGAGGAGTGTTCAGCACTGAAATATCTCTATCCCACCTTCCAAGGCTCAGGGTCCATTGTGGAAGAGGTGGCAGAAAAAATGTAAGAGCCAAAAGAAGGGTAGGACTCCTTACAAGGCACTCTTCCAGACACAAAATGGCCTGGATATCCATGGCCTCACAGTGTCTGACACTACCTACACAAGACCATCATAATAGGAGAAAAAGATGATGACATCAAAAATAAAAGAGAGACTGATTGAGAGGGGGAGGGGATATGATTGATTGTGGAGTTGTAAAGGGGGATGTATGCGGGGGGGGGGGGGAGGAATTACCATGGCTTATTGTCTATAACTATGGAAGTTGTCAATAAAGAAAAAGAAAATTTAAAAAATCCCTTTCTTGGCATTCTGATTTAGTGTTGAGTTCTTTGTAGCCTCTGAATTTCTGCTTTGATAGGTTGTGTTTGATCATAGTGTCTGCCCCCATTACCCTGGAGCTGGCTGTCGGGTTAGCAGTAAGAGCAGTGTTCATGGTGCTGCTTCTCCTGCAAGTTCTCCTGGGACCTGGTAGATGTGGAAGAGGTGGCAAGTCTCGTGGTGGGAAGTCTGTTATCTTCTTAGTGATGGATCTTGACTCTCCTCTGTTTTCTCTGCCATCTGTAAAATAAAGCAGATTCTCCAAACAAGAGTGAGAGCAGCTTGGATTAAAGGAAGTATGCAAAGTTATTTGAGAGATTTTTGGTGAGCAGGCCCACTCAACTTCTCCAGAGAGCAGGGGGGACTTCTCTCTGAAGTATGAGTTTCTTGTCTATGGGAATCTGACTTGGTTTACAGTACCAGGTATGAATTCTCTCCCACTAGGTGGGCCTCCTGTCCAATGAGAGAACAGTTGGTTACTGGCAGAGGCTGTGTGCCACTGTTGCACAAGTATGTCCAGCTTGCTGACTTCCTAGTCTGCAGGATCCCTTGCTTACTCATGCTGTTGGTGAGCATTTTCTTCCAGAAGCTCCCACAGTGCTTTCCAGGAGGGAGCTAGTTTCCCTTTCAGTTCCTTATTTCCAGCATGGTACTCCAATGTCCTGTGACCATGGCCTGTGGTGTCTTCTGCAAAAGGGTCTTACCTTTTACCTTTGGCAGGTAATCAAGTGTTTTGGCAATGGTCTACATTGTTTTGGGGACCCTCATGGGTCTCCCTAGCTAACAGCTCATTGTGGGGGCCAACCCAACTCTGGGCCTAGGAATTACCTGCCAGAGTCTGTTTCTCTCTCTCTCTCTCTTTCTCTCTCTCTCTCTCTCTCTCTGTGTGTGTGTTTGTTTTGTTTTGTTTTGTTTTGTTTTGAGGTAGAGTCTTACTCTAGCCCAGGCTGACCTGGAATTCACTATGTAGTCTCAGGATGGCCTTGAACTCATGGTGATCCTCCTACCTCTGCCTCTCCAGTGCTGGGATTAAAGGCATGAACCACCATGCCCAGCAGTTTATTTATTTGAAAGAAACAGAAAGAGAGAATGGACACACTAAAGCCTCCAGCTGCTGCAAACAAACTCCAGATACATGTGCCACCTTATGCATCTGGCTTATGTGTGTGGGCTCTGGGAAGTCAAACCTGGGTCCTTTGGTTTTGCAGGCAAGTGTCTTAACTGCTAAGCCATCTCTTCAGTCCTGTGTTTTTTTTTTTAATCAATTAATTATTTTTATTAACAACCTTTGTTTTTTTTTTTTTTTTTTTTTTTTTGAGGTAGTGTCTCACTCTAGTCTAGGCTGATTTGGAATTCACTATGCAGTTTCAGGGTGGCCTCAAACTCATGGCCATCCTTCTACCTCTGCCTACCAAGTGCTGGGATTAAAGGTGTGTACCACTTTGTCTGGATGGAGTCTGTTTTGTTTTGTTTTGTTTTGTTTTGTTTTGTTTTTCGAGGTAGGGTCTCACTCTAGCTCAGGCTGACCTGGAAATCACTCTGTAGTTTCAGGGTGGCCTCAAACTCATGGCAATCCTCCTACCTCTGCCTCCTGAGTGCTGGGATTAAAGGTGTGCACCACCACGCCTGGCTGGAGTCTGTGGTTTTTATCTTATTTATTTATTTGAAAGAGGGAGAGAGAGAGAGGTTGAGAGAGAGAAAGAGAAAGAGAGAGGCAGATAGAGAGAATGGGTACGCCAGGGCCTCCAGCCGCTGCAAACGAACTCCAGATTCATGCGCCCCTTTGTGCATCTGGCTTACATGCATCCTGGAGAATCAAACTGGGATCCTTAGGCTTCACAGGCAAATGCCTTGACTGTTAAGCCATTTCCCCAGCACCAGAGTCCGTGGTTTTTAAGGCTAAGTTTTTTCCACCTTCTGTCTGGATTGTCCCGCCTCCCCCTTTATTGGTGGTTGTATCTTGTAGAATGCTAGTGAGAATTAGAATTTCTGTAGGACTGATTCATATTGTCTTAATTTATATGTAATTCCCTCCCCATTGTCCCTACTCCCTATCCTCCAAAGCCCACTTATCCCCAATGCTCTGCCCTCCCCTAACTTGTCAGGTAACTCCTCTTCTCTCCCCCTTCCTCTACTAGTCTCATTCTGGTTTGTACTCATCTCTAATTGATCCCAGTTAGGGACAGGCCTGCTGTGGTTCAGGGAGCATTGTGGAAGAGGGGGCAGAGAGATTGTAAGAGCCACAGAGTGGGTGGGAACACCCAGAGGCAGCCCCCCCCCCACTACCCCATTGGGACTGACTGAGGCCTTCATGACCCCATAGTAAATCCCATAACCCCACAGAGGAGGGCCCCAGGGAAATGGGAACAGGGAAGAGGGAATAAAAGGGTATAATGTTAATAAGTAAATAAATAAAAAAAATGTAGTGATTGTTTTTCCACATAATCACCACCTGATCAGTGGGGGAAAAATTCCTTTCTTGGGCTGGAGAGATGGCTTAGCAGTTAAGGCGTTTACCTGCGAAGCGTAAGGACCCAGGTTTGATTCCCCAGGACCCATGTAAGCCAGATGCACAAGGTGGCGCATGTATCTGGAGTTCGTTTACAGTGGCTGGAGGCCCAAGCACACCCATTCTCTCTCTCTCTCTCTCCTCAAATAAATAAATAAATAAAATATATTTTTAAAAATCCCTTTCTTAGCTGGGCATAATGGCACACACCTTTAATCCCAGAATTTGGGAGGCAGAGGTAGGAGGATCACTGTAACTTCAAGGCCAACTTGAGTCTACATAGTGAATTCCAGGTCAGCCTGGGCTACAGTAAGACCCTACCTTGAAAAACAAACAAACAAACATTGCTTTCTTGAATGGTGAGGTATTACTGAAGGATATGCAAATAGACTGGAAGGAAAATTAATATCTATTTGGAAATAGCACTGCCATAAATGAGAGCTTTGCAACAGGAACAAGTGTGTCATAGTAAACCAAGGGTGTATTTCAAGAGCTTGAGGCAAGGGGAAGTTTGCAAAGGCAGCAATGGGAGGATTACACAAGATATTTCAAAACAGTCTCTACCACAGTGGTTAGTACCAAGTTGGTTAGTTATCAGTTGGAGGCTGAACAGACAGTGGCTGGGCAGATGTCTTTATAGAGTACCTTTTGTATGTAAGGTTATGATAGTTTTTTTTTTTTTTTTTTTTTTTGGTTTTCCAAGGTATGGTCTCACTCTAGCCCAGGCTGACCTGGAATTCACTATGCAGTCTCAGGGTGGCCTGGAACTCACAGTGATGCCTCTCAAGTGCTGGGATTTAAGGCATGCACCATCACACCTGGCCGGTTATGATAGCTTTTATGCAGGTATAGGGTTTAGTTATTCAGTCCTACATTCTAGCATGCTATAAACTTTACCAGTCTCAACATTGTTCAAAAAGCCAAAGTCCAGGCTGGGGAGATGGCTCAGCAGTTAAATGCTCTTGCTTGGAAAGCCTTCTGGCCCAGGTTCAATTCCCCAGTGCCCATGTTAAGCCAGATGCACAAAATGGCATATATATCTGTAGTTTGTTTGCAGCAGCAAGAGGTCCTAGCACACTCATGCTTGCTTGTTTTTCCTCCTCCCGCTGACATAAATAAAGAAATAAATATATATTTCTTTATGAGGTAGAGTCTCAACTCTAGTCCAGGCTGATCTGAAACTCACACTATAGTCCCAGGCTGGCCTCTAACTCACAGTGATCCTCCTATCTCTGCCTCTTGAGTGCTGGGATTAAAGGCATGCACCAGTATGCCCAGATGATAAACAAAATTAAAAATAATAAAAACAAATATCTAAAGTCCAAAGTCTTACCTGAGACTCAAGACCATCTCTTAACTGTGAGCTCTGTAAAATCAAAACACAAGTTGCACACTTGCAACCCATAATATCACAGAACACACTTTACCATCCCAAAAAGGAGGAACTGGAGCAGACCAAGGACAGACTGAACCAGTGCAAGATAGAAAACCAGCAGGGCAAACACCAACTCCTACAGCTCCTTGCTTAGCACCTGGGAGTCATGATGAAAACATCTGGGCAACCCTGCCCTTGCAGCTGTGCTGTTTCCTCCCCAGGTAAAATCCACCCTGAGCCAATAGCTTTCCTTGGTAGCCTTCCCATAGCCCTCCAAAATTCTGGGGTCTCCACTGCAATCGTGGTTCATCTTTACAGCCCCATGGTCTGGTCCCCATGATCTCTATGCAAGGACTTCAACCCTGCCTTACATCACCAAGCTTTAGCAGCCACTTCCAGAACCATTGTGCAATTCTTGCCCCTCTAACTCCTGAATCTTAATGCTTCCCAAACTAGTACCAGGTGGACGTTGCTGCCAAATTTTATTAGGGTAGAGAGTCAAGCCTGACCTCAAAGATCAGAAAACTCCTTCTGCACTTGTCCTTCAGATTCCCTCCTTGCAAGGAATCAGCCCTCCTCCTACTGTCCCAATGTAGAGCAGCTGGCCCTTCCTCACAGTTGGCGGTAGTCTCTTAAACAATTGCAGCTGAAGTGGCTGCATGCACCCTCTGCTCCTGGAACCTGAATCCATTCACATTTCCTTCTGTGCTAAATTTTATATTTCTTTTCAGATCCTTAAGCCCTGTATTTTCCTCAGCCAAACATACCAGTACATTACTTTTAAATTCAACTCTGCTCAAGTTCTCAGGGCATGGGAAGAACACAGACAGAATATTAAATGGACTGCCTTTAACCCACTTCCTAATAAATTTATTTCCCCTCTGAAACCTAATAAACTGGGTCTCTACACTCCACACTTCTCTCTTCTTTCAAACTCTCACCAGAATGGCCCATTAAGCTTTCCTTATAGCATTGTAAAGCTTCTGCAGTACAAAGTTCTAAATCCTTCCATATCCCCGCCCCCCACAAACCAGTTAAAAAAGACTAAAGACCACATGGTCAGGTTGATTGTAGCAATGGCCCCATTTCTCAGTGTTGCCAATTTTTGGTAGCATTTACTATTATTTTTTTGTCTTTATTTTATTTTATTTTTTTGAGGCTGGGTCTCAGTCTAACCCAAACTGACCTGGAACTCACTCTGTAAACTCAGGCTGGCCTCTAAATCATGACAATCCTCTTACCTCTGACTCCTCAGTGCTGGAATTAAAGGTGTGGGCCACCACACCTGGCCACAGTTACCTTTTTATTGGAACTAAACCTCCAACCAGAAACAGCTTATGGAAGGCCAGGGTTTATTTCTGGCTTACAGTTTCAAAGGAAAGTTTCGTCATGGCAGGGAAAGAGCACAGCAGGAACAGCCAGCCAGGTATCACATCTCCACAACAGCTGGGAGGAAGTAGAGAGAGTGAGCTACCTCGTGGATACCCAGTGGAGCTAAACTAATAAAACTCAAGGCTCACCCCCAGTAATGCACATCCTCCAGCAAGGCTTTGAGCCCCTAAAACTGCCCCCACTTCAGATGCTAACCACAGCTCTGGGCCTCCCTACTTCTGTCTAGCTAGCTATAAATCAGGGTTTCCCACAATGTCCTTCTTGTGCTTACTAATTTGCTAAAATGGCTCGCAGAGTTCAAGAAGGCACTTTGTTTACTATTACTGGTTTGTTTTCAAGGATCAAACTCAGGAACTACCAAATGGAAGAGATGTGTAGGGTAAGGCATGTATGCTACTTCTGGGCATGTGGTAAGCCTGATGGCTCTCTCTTACCATGGTTAAAGGTATTATTTTTGGATGTTTCATTACATAGGCACAATTGATGAAATCAGTCCTTGACCTAGGGAGTCTCATATCTGCCACTGGTGACTGAACTCATCTTTAACCCCTTCTTCCATTGCTGAAGGCTGTGAGGAAGGGATGAATGTTCCAACTCTCTAATCACATGGTTGGTTCCTCTGGTAACCAATCTCTACTCAGGTTGTACAGAAAATAGTCTTGAAGAGTAACTGTGGGTACTTGTGCTACAGTCTGTTTTTAATCATAGCACTCACACACCAAATCATGAAGGTTTATTTCTATACCAACGGCCTAAAGGCTACCAAGAGCTCATCAACTTAGATTCAAGGATCATTGAAAGAGGAATATTATGAATAAGAGGAGACATTTCCTCTCAACCCTACTACTAAAGGAATGATGAAGATTTTAGGAGCTCTGTACCAATAATCAAAGATAAGTATCAAATATGTGTTCCTTTTAATTTTATTTATTTATTCATTCAAATTTTGTTTATTTGCAAGCAGAGAGAGACAAAGAGAAGAGACAGAGTAAGAGAAAATTGATGTACCAGGGCCTCTAGCCACTGCAAATGAACTCCAGATGCATGTGCCACTTTGTGCATCTGGCCTTATGTGGGTACTGGGGAATCAAATCTAGGTCATTATGCTTTGCAGCCAAGTACCTTAACTGCTGAGTCATCTTTCTAGCCCCAATTTATTTATTGATTGAAGAGACAGACAGACAGACAAACACTATGGGCACACCAGGGCCTCTTGTCACATTACAAACAAACTCCATGTGTCACTTTGTGCATCTGGCTTTATGTGAATACTGGGGAATTGAACCCATGCTAGCAGGCTTTGCGATAAGCCCCTTCAACTGCTGAGCCATTTCCCTAGCCATATATATATATATATATATATACACACACACACACACTTATTTCAGAATATCTTAGGATGGTTACTCCAGTTTCAACTAGTATTCTAAATACAGAATCTTGTTTGGAACAGATAAAAACAGTCTCTTGGGGCTGGGGAAATGGCCTGGTGGTTAAATGCACTTGTTTGCAAAGCCTGCTAGCCCAGGTTTGATTCCCCACTACTTACATAAAGTCAGATGCACAAAGCGGCACATGTGTCTGGAGTTTATTTGCAGTGCCAAGAGACCCTGGTGTTCCCGTACTTTCTCCCTATCCCTCTTTTTCTCCTCACAAATAAAAGTATTTTTAAAACATAGTTCCTAATCCTTTTTCTTTACAGAGTTACAGGGGCCACTAGAAGTAGTTTGTTTGCCTTATAACCTAAAATGGTGAGCTATGCACTTTTTGGATCTTACCTTGGGGACTTCCCAACTATCTTGTTTTGTTGTCTTTCACAATCTCATCAATAGATGTGTTTTGTTTTGTTTTTTAGTCTCACGAAGCCCAGGCTGCCCTTGAAATCACTATGTAACCAAGGATGATCTTGAACTCCTAACCCTTCTGCCCCATCCACCAAGTGCTGGGATTACAAGTGTGAGTCACTGATCCCGGAATCGCAGTACTAAGGGTGAAACCCAGGGCCTCATGCATACTAGGTAGGCAATCTACTAATGGAATTACATTATCAGCGTGTTATCCACAGAGATCTTGATTTTCTTGAAATTCCTTACTGGCCCATCACATTGATAAATCATGTTGGTGCCAATTCAGATTCAATTTATTACTTACAGAGTAATTCCTCTTAGTAGCTAAGTATATTATAACCAAGGATGTTGGCTCCCCACTGTCCTTTCTTCAGATACCAAAAAGCACCATAGCAAAACCAAAGAGGCCATTCACCACAGTGGTACAGCTCTCCCTGTTGCTAAGGAGCCAATTCTAGACTGTAGCTCTACAGTTTGCAGAACAGGTTCTGAAGCTCTGTGCTGAGTGGTTACCCCAGGAAGTCTCATACCTTACTAAAACGAGAAGGTCGTAAAGAAATGGTCTCATGACAGCTCCTGGCAGCGGGGAGGAAAGTGGCAGATGGTCTCAAGGCAGGTTAAGAAACCCCCATCTTCCTGTGCTCCAGAAGGATTACAGGGCATTCTTCCAAGTCTCAGATAAGCTGTCACTCAAACTTTAGCTGCCTGGCCTGTGTGGATATATGCAAGTCGCCAGGGCATCATTCATTCTTCTATAATCAGTATTCAATAGAAAGCAGAATATGCTTTAGATGTCTTTGAAAAATACATGCGAGCTAGAGAGTGAGAGGTAGACCCACAAAGATTCAGGATTCTACCACCACAATGAAGTTTCTCAGGGTACAGAGGTCTGGGAGAATGTTGGGGTATTCTAGTCTTTTGATGTGAGGCAGACACCTTTCATCTTATACCATTTCACAGTAAAAGGGGGCATCATATTTGACAAAGCTTTTTAGATTTTGGAGGCAATATGTTGCAGCTGAGTGGATTGCCCTGAACCACTTCTCAGGTAGCTTGTTGAGCTGTTGCTTTTGAGTGGAACCAAGAGCAAGAAGAATGTCTGAAGGGATCCAGGCTGCAGTGCAAGGTGTTCATTCACTTGGGTCTGTTGACCCTGCAGACTATAATACTCAAAGTATGAATGGCTAATAGGAGTGCTCCATAGAGACCCTGCCAACCCCCAATAGGAGAATCACAGTTGCACATGGCTCTGCAACATTATCTCCTCTTTTGTAGTTCAGTTTATTGTGGGTTGGAGAGAGGGCTCAGCAGTTAGAGTCACTTGCTTGCAAAGCCTGCCAGCCTGGGTTTGATTCTCCAGTATTCACATAAAGCCAGATGTACAATGTTGTGCATGTGTCTGGAGTTTGTAGGGGCAGGAGGCCCTAGTGTACCCATTCTTTTTAAAAAATATTTTACTTATTTTTATTTATTAATTTATTTGACAGAGAAAGAGGGGGAGATAGATAGATAGAGAGAGAGACAGAGAGAGGAGAGAGAGAGAATGGGTGTGCTAGGGCCTCTAGCCACTGCAAACGAACTCCAGACACATGCACCCCCTTGTGCATCTGGCTAACGTGGGTTCTGGGGAATCGAACCTGGGTCATTTGGCTTTGCAGGCAAGTGCCTTAACTGCTAAGCAATCCCTCCAGCCCCTGGTGTGCCCATTCTATGTGTCACTCTCAATAAATAAAGTATTTTTTAAAAGTTTCTTCTGAAACCAGGCGTTGTGGCATATGCCTTTAATTCCAGGACTCAGGAGGCAGAGGTAGGAGGATCTCTGTGAGTTCGAGGCAACCCTGAGACTACACAGTAAATTCCAGGTCAGCCTGAGCTAGAAAGCAAAACCTTACCTCGACAAACCAAAAAAAAAAAAAAAAAAAAAAAAAAAAAAAAAGTTTCTTCTGAGAGAGATAGCTCATGTCTTGCTACTGAGCCCCTATTGAAACTGAACATCTAGCACTGGGTCATCAGTGGCATGAGATTCAGCTACTCGGCATGAACATAACTTGATCCATCAAGCTCCAAGTTTGGCATGGATAGGAGCACTCCATGTTAAGCAGAAATGGTATATAAGAGAATGGTTTTAAGAATATTCATGGGAAATCAGGGCATGGTGGCACACACCTTTAATCCCAACACTTGGGAGGCAGAGGTAGGTGGATCACTGTGAGTTCGAGGCCACCCTGAGACTACATAGTGAATTCCAGGTCAGCCTGGGCTAGAGTGAGACCCTACCTCGAAAAAACAAAAGACAAAAAACAAACAAACAAAAATATTCATGAGAGCTAGGCATGGTGGAGCATGCCTTTAATCCCAGCACTCAGGAGGCAGAGGTAGGAGGATCACCCTGAGTTCAAGGCCACCCTGAGAGTACATAGCAAATTTCAGGTGGGCATGAGCTAGGGTGAAATCCTTTCTTGAAAAACAAAAACAAAAACAAACAAACAAAAAGAATATTCATGGCATACAAGTTGCATGAACAGCTGACCCAAAGACCCAATCACCCACTCATTCTTTATTTCCTATACCACAATCCAAACCTAATCTTTCCATATTCATCTATTCTGGAACCTACTGGAAATGGACTCCTAAAAATCCACAGCGCCATTCAAAAGTGCCTCTCAGAAATAGTGTGAAGAGGGATCCTCTGACACATGGTGGACCAAATATTTGTGTGTGGACTGAGAGATGACCAGAAGTTCAGATATACATAAGATTCATGGCATATGGTTTGATGAGATGTCAGGAATTCAGAAACAAAATGATTGGAAGATAATCACAAGAAGGCTTTGAGAAGGGGTATATAGATAGACCTCTCACAATGCTTCCTGAATATGAAAGTGTTTGTATTGATTATCTTTTGCTATATAATAACTCCACACACAAAAGTTATTGGTTTATAATACCAACCATTTCATTTTCCCATGAATCTGTGGGCTCCCCATTTGGGTTGGGATTAGCTGATTAGTTCTTCTGTTGGACTTACCTGGAGTCACTGGGGCTGGCTACTGACTGAGCCATGTGTCTCCAGTAAGCAAGTTTGGGTTTCTTTACCAGGCAGTAGAAGAGTTCTAAGAGGACAAGTTGTAAAAGCTGTAAGGCCTCTTGAGGTCTGTGTTGGAACATTCCACAATGTTTACCTCTACTGTATTTTACATATCAACCAAGTCACAAGGCCAGCCCAGATCCTAGGGGTAAGAAACAGACTCCACCTTTTGGTGAGAAGAATGTCAGAATCAGATTGCAAAGGGTCAGGCATATAGGGTTGGGAGGAGTGACTGTGGGGATTTTGAAAATAATATACAATATTAATGTCCCATGTCAAGACTCACCACTTCAAAAGAGCATTCTAATATTATTTATTTGAGAGAGAGAGAAAGAAAGAAAAAATGGGTGTACCAGGGCCTCTTGCCATTGCAAAGGAACTCCAGACATTGTGGATCTGGCTTTGATACTGAGGAATCAAACCAAACTATCAGGCTTTGCAAGCAAGCACCTTTAACTGGTAAGCCATCTTCCCAGCCCGACAAATGACATACTTTAAGGGAATCAGTCTCTTTTCCAAATTGTCCTCTTGTGTTCCTAAAAGGCACATTCTAAAATGGTCATGGTATCAGGGATGGAGGCTCTGCATGGGCTGTGCCATACAGATTTATCTCATGAAAGCCAAGCTGGCTGTAGCCACTGCTAGGAACCTAACATGCTAATATGGCCATGTTCTCCAGAGATAACTTCTTGCTACCTCATGTTACATGGATTACATTAGGCTCTTTCCATAATGCAAGAAACAGCAGCTTGCCCTCACAGCAAAAAGTCTTCTCTAAGTACAGTTCACTGTCCTTGCCTACAATGCTTATGCCAGCACCACTGTGTACTTAGAGTACCTTATTCATAATTATCTTATCCTGTACAGTATTGCTTCTTCCCTAGGAATTCATTTCACAGCCAATTCCACCAAAAAAACAAAAACAAAACAAATACAAAACAACAAAAAAGCCCCTCATCAAAACAAAACAAAGAAAAACAATTGAGCAAGCTGGGTGTGGTGGCACATGCCTTTAATCCCAGCACTTGGGAGGCAGAGTTAAGAGGATAGCTGTGAGTTCGAGGCCACCCTGAGACTACATAGTGAATTCCAGGTCAGCCTTGGCTAGAGTGAGACCCAACCTTGAAAAACTAAAAAACAACAGCAGCAGCAGCAGCAAAACAAACAAACAAAAAAAAAAAAAAAAAAAACTGAGCAAAAGATTCATGCAAATGGCATTTAGTATTTTTACTGAGTACTCCATTCCCCGAAGCAGCTGTCCTGATAAAGTGATGGAATGGCCAACTGAAGACTTAGTTATTTTTAACAATAAGGGTTGATGCCAATGTCTAACTTTATATTTAATATTTTATCTCTCTGTGCTGCTGCTGGAGGTAGAACCCAGTCACACATGCTAGGATGCGTGCACACACACACACACACACACACACACACACACGAGTACAAGATATTCAGCCTGATTGTGTCTGTATAAGAGAGGTCATTTACTATTGCTCAGAACTATTTGCCACTATTTTTGCTTAGAAATGGTTATGATAATACTTGTGATTTTTCTTTTCTTTTTGGAGAGAGGATAAAAACACCTTTAGAACAGTGGCATCTTTTTTGTTTTTTCCCTTGCTTGTAACGCTGGGGACTGATCCCAGGGCCTTCTGCATACTAAACAAGTACCCTATCATTAAGCTACACCTCTAACCCTGAAGCAGTGTCCTAAAATTATTATGGTATGGGCACACTTAAATTCATAGAACGAGGCCTCCAGCCACTGTGAGCGAACTCCAGATGCATGCGCCCCCTTGTGCATCTGGTTTATGTGCATCCTGGAGAATGGAACTGGAATCTTTTGACTTTGCAGACAAATGCCTTAACCGCTAAGCCATCTCTCCAGCCCAGAAGGTGCCTTTTTAAAAAAAAAAATCAAAATATACTTCATTCTGGAACTCTTTCAAATCTGATTCAAATTACAGACATCAAAGCCACGCAATGCAAAGGGAAACCGCAACAACCAAAGATGTGCCTGGAAGGATGGAAGGTCTCGGGACAAATCATTGTGATGGGAACCAAAATATGTTAAGACAAACTTTTAAATCAGTCTTTTCCCCCCTTTTCTTCTAGGTAGGGTTTCACACTATCCTAGGCTGTCTTGGAATTCATTATGTAGTCTCAGGGTGGCCTTGAACTCAAGGCGATCCTCCTACCTCTGCCTCCCAAGTGCTGGGATTAAAGGTGTGTGCCACAACACCCGACGGAAGGCGCTTTTTAATGACAGCTGTTTCTCAATATAGAGACCGGGCCACAGAGAATTAAGCCGCACACACGTACTAAGCTAGCTGCTAGCAGAACCAGGACTTGGACTCAGGCAGCAAGTTCCTCCTGCTTTAAAAAAATTTTGTTCAATTTTTTTTTTTCCTCTGAGGTAGGGTTTCGCTGTAGCCCAGGCTGACCTGGAATTCACTATGTAGTCTCAGGGTGGCCTCGAACTCATGGTGATCCTCCTACTGAGTGCTGGGATTAAAGGCGTGCGCCACCACATCTGGCATAATTTTTAATATTTATTTATTTATTTTGTGTGTGTGTGTGAGAGAGAGAAGAGACAGAAGAGAGAATGGGCACACCAGGGCCACCTGCCACTGCAAGAACTCCAGACGTGTGTGCCACTTTGTATGTCTGACTTTATGTGGACACTGGGGTACTGGGGAATTGAACACTGAGCTGTCAGGCTTTGCAAGCAAGCACCTTAACTGCTGAGCTATCTTTCCACCCCTGCCACTTTGTGCGTCTGGCTTTTACGTGGGTACTAGGGAACTGAAGCTGGGCTGTCAGGCTTTGCAAGCAACCACCATTAACCATGGAGACATCTCCCCAGCCCATCTCTGTTCCTTTAAACGAATGACTTAAGCTTTGTGCTCACCGCTTCGTGCCTGGCTCAGAGCAAAAGGTGAAGGGAGACAGGATTCAAGTCCATCCCCGAGCTTTTCACTTGCGTGGTCTTGGGGGAGAGGGCAAACCCTAGTTATGCCTGGTGTCCACTCATGAATATCAAGTGAGATGGACCCGAGCATCTGGAGATGTCTTCCGGCTCTTGACCTTCTGTGCTCTGTGACTACCTCCGAGTGGCAAAGAATCACTGACGTCTTGTTCACAAAGCCATTATTTCTGTTGAAAACGACAAACCCAACGTAGGCATTCGAGGGGGAGACTGGAGACTGGGTGAGGCCTGGAAGGATGTGAGGAGAATGAGATGCCAGCCTATTTCTAGGCAGGGGATGGGCGTGGCGGGACGCTGGGCCGAGGGCAGCAGAGCATCTCCGCAAGCGAGAACGTCTGCAAGGTTTAAGCAAAAGGCCGAGGCCGGCGAGGTCCGCGGGCTGCAGCGACTGCGCACTGGCGCGACCAGGCGACCGATTTGCGTGTCTCCGCCCCTGCGATGAGCTGGTTGGGGGGGGCTGGTGTGGTTCTGTGCGCCGATTGGCTGTGCCGCCCGCCACTCAGGCCAGGAGCGGACGGTTCCTACTGCGGCTGGGCACCGGCTTGCCTCTCGCGTCAACCCGCGCTTCCAGCTGCGCCCGGCCCGGCTCCGGCCCGGCTTAGCCCGGCCCTGGCCTCCGACGGCTGGGGCCGAGGGGCGGGGCGTCGGCGCAGGGGGCGGAGCCGAGGGCCGGCGGGGGGTTGGTTGGTGGCGGGTGTCGGCTGCGGGGCGTTGTGCGGGCTGTGTGTGTGTGTGTGTGGGGGGGTACCGAGGAATCTTCGGGGTGCTCATGAAGGACAGTGCGTGTGGGGGTGGCAGCGGAGAAGGGACGCAGGTGCCGGGGGCGGGGCTGAGGGAACTGCAGGTGCAGGGGGCGGGGCCAGGAGCCACAGCAGGCTTGGCCGTGGGAGGGGGCTGCGAGGTGAGGCGCTGCGGGCCGGCCTGCCCTGGGGGGGAGGGAAGCGCAGGTGCAGGGGGCGGGGCTCCGAATGGTTGCAGGTCCGGAAGCGGGGCCGCGGGTGAACAGCGGGCTGAGGGTGAGTGGTCCGCGAGAAGGGAAAGCTGTCCTCTCCACTGTCCTCGGGTGGGCTTGGGGGTTCTTCTGTGTTTCTGAAGCTCGGTAGCGCCTGGCTGTCAGCCGCCTTGGTTACTAGGCCATCCCGTGCCCTGAGTAGAGCATGCTTTTTTTTTTTTTTTTTTTTTCTCCAAAATGTTGCTGTTGGAGGGGGCATGCCTAGATTGGGGAGGGGGACCGCTGGTAAATGTACTCTTTGAAAGGTAGTAATTCGAGCAGTGCTTGGATGGGTTTTGGGTCGTTGACTCGTGGGACCAGATGCTGTTGCTTGGTGAGGGGGAAGAACAGTGATGAGAACTGCGAGAATTTGATTTTGTTACCTGAAGTCTTTTGCCTTTCTGAGTTTTGTTTCCTTCTTTGCAAAGTAAGCATCCTGAATCCTGTCCTGTGCCTCCCAGGGGCACTTTCACGATAGGTGGACAGTATTTACTGAGCAAATCTTTGGGTAAAGTTATGCGTGCCTCTTGTGCCAGGAGGCAGGTTGGATTTGGGGCCAAGAAGATCAAATGGGAATATTACTTGTCAAGAGGCAAAAGATTAGGTCATTTTTCTTATTTATTTTATTAGAGAGAGAGAGAGAGAGAGAGAGAGAAAGAGGCAGATAGAATGGACAGCCTTCAGCTGCTGCAAATGAACTCCAGATGCAGGTGCCACCTTGTGCAGCTGGTTTATGTGGTTCTTGGGGAATCGAACCTGGGTACTTGGGCTTTGCAGGCAAGTTTCTTAACCACTAAGCCATCTCTCCACCCCGAGGCCATTTTCTTGTTAGAGTTTTGGATGAGAGGTTTGTTGGTGGGGAGCTTTAAAGACTAGTGAGAGCAAGCTACTGCAACACAAGAGAGCCATGGCCAGTGGAAAGTGGAGTACCAATTATCGTTGGCTGACCTTTAGACCCCAGACCCAGTGAGGACTCTCAGCTGATACATGAGGTCCATGCTGAAGTCCTCCAGGACTCTCCCACCCCCATCCAAATTCAAACTCCATTCTGATGCATTCCAGAAAGAAAACACCAGAATGAAAGGTATGGTGAACCTTTATTAGGTTCCTATGGGGGTGGGGAGGGGGGCTGTGAGGAGATGGCAGGGCTCCATCTGTGCTTCAGAAGACTGTCCTTTACCTGTGGGTGACCTTTGGATATGCGGTATCAGCTCACTAGCAAGTTGGCCAATATGACCTGCCATGCTTTCTTCCTGTGGACAGAAGATACTGGAATTTTATTGGCTGGCCAGCATTTTTCTTCACTTAGAAGCCATAGCACTTTTGGGTACCAAGTTGGTTTCCCTAACTACCACTGTTGAGGTGGTGACCCACTGGCTTTTTGGGGATGATGTGTCAGGGACAGGTCCTTGTTGGGGCAGAGCTTATGTGGGAGTCAGGTGTTACGGGATCTAGAAGCAGCATGTGTGAGTATTCCTACCTGTTCTGGCAGAAACTGTGTCAGTGGCTCTCAGGAACTACTGTCCTTTGGGTGACTGTCATGCCCTGTGAACTAAAAGGAAATCCAAAACTTGGTGACTGACAATGATAAGAGCATATGCTGAGTAATGAGATGGTTGGCTTTTCAATTTTTTGGGTGGGTCACAACAATAAAAGTTGAGAGAAAACCATGATAATGGAAGCATCCCACCTCCAAGGCCCCCGGTCACGTGTCCCAGTCTGTTCCTTACAGCATGGAAGTAGAACAGCTGGGACATGTAAGCAGGCAGGTTCTCTTTTGAAGCCTCCCACCCACTCGGGCTGTGTGACCTCACACCAGTTCTCACCTTCTCAGAGCTCTGCTTCTCTTGCTTGTAAAAAGATAAACACAGCCATCATGTGAGGTGGTTATAAAGAATGAGACAGGTTATCTGAAAGCATTTCATTGATTGGGCTCTCAGTGTTAGGGTTCTTTTCTTTCCTTGCCCCTGCTCCCCATATGCCCATCTTTCAATATTAGTTACTCAAGGTAGCAGTTGGCATGTAAGGAGAGCAGGACTGACAATTCTGAGGCCTTAACTTCTTCTTTTTTTTGATTTTTCGAGGTAGGGTCTCATTCTGGCTTAGGCTGACCTGGAGTTCACTGTGTAGTCTCAGGGTGGCCTCGAACTCTTGGCAGTCCTCCTACCTCTGCCTCCTGAGTGCTGGGATTAAAGGCGTGTGCCACCACTCCCGGCTCCTGAGGCCTTAACTTCTTATAATAACCTCAAATATATCTCTTCGTTCTCCCACCACTGAGGTGAGAGAGCTGGACTGTGTGACCCTCCAGAGCCCTGCTAGCTCTGGCTTGCTGTCACATCTTTCTAAAAAGTAAGAGTATCTGTCTAAAGGCACAGAAGGTGCTTGGTAGATCCAGAGTCACTGTGAACATCCTAGAGAGGAACATGGGCATGATGCCTCACACTTACAATCCCTGTACTTAAGGAGGCTGAATCAGGAGGATTGATATGAGTTTGAGGCCAGCCTGAGCTACATAGTGAGGTCCAGGTCTGTTTGGACTATAGTGTGAGACCCTGTCTGAGAAAATAAATAAATGAAACTCCCCAAATCAAACAAAAAAATTCCCATCCCCCAAAAGAAAATAAAGCAAAAGCTGGCTAGCCCTTTGCCTGGCATATAATTGGTACTCATTGAATACTTGAAAGAACACAGAAGAAGCTGTGGCAGTTGTCCCTGGTATATACATCTACATATATACATATGTGTATGAATTGTACCTGTGCCTTCAACATGCATTTTTTTTTCTTCACAAGAAATATTACTGCAACATCAGTGGAATTAGTGAACTTCAACATGAAATGAAACAGTTCTGCTTCATTACCCGTTAAGCTCATGCAGTTTTTGTTTATAAACATAAATAGTCTACTTTTTTTTTTGAGGTAGGGTCTTGCTCTAGCTCAGGCTGACCTGGAATTTACTATGTAGTCTCAGGCTGGCCTTGAACTCAAGGCAGTCCTCCTACCTCTGCCTCCCGAGTGCTGGGATTAAAGGCACGCACCACCACGTCTAGCTGTAGTCTTACTTGATCATAGTCATATGTTTGTGAGCATTTGGAAAGACCTCATAATAAATTTTTTTTAAAAAATAGTATTTGTGCATATACAGGTATGCATGTGCTACTGTACATGTGTGGAGGTCAGGGACAACTTTTGGATATTGGTCCTTGCCTTCCTCCTTGTTTGAAGCAGGGTCTCTTTTGTTGTTTGCCACTGTGTTTGCTAGGCTGGCTGGGCTGGGAGCCTGATTCTCCTGTCTTGCCTCCCACATTGCTGTAGACATGCTGGGATTATAGACATGCACCAGGCTTTTATATGGGTGCTGGGGATATGAATTGAGGTTCTCATGTTTTATTTGGCAAGCACTTTATCCACTGAACCATCTCCCCAGCCTCGTGAAGTAGTAATTTCAAAATTTTTTATCTTTTTAAGAAGTTAAAAAAAAGGTTGGAGAGATGGCTTAGTGGTTAAGGTGCTTGCCTGCAAAGCCAAAGGACCGAGGTTCGATTCCCCAGGACCCATGTAAGTAACATGCACAAGGTGGCACGTATCTGGAGTTTGTTTGCAGTGGCTGAAGGCTCTGACATGCCCATTCTCTCTCTCTATCTGCCTCTTTCTCTGACTCAAATAAGATAATTTTTTTTATTTTCTGAGGTAGGGTTTCACTCTAGTCCAGGCTGACCTGGAATTCACTATGTAGTGTCAGGGTGGCCTCAAACTCATGGTGATCCTCCTGTCTCTGTTTCCCAAGTGCTGGGATTAAAGGTATACATCACCACGCCTGGCTAAATAAAATAAATTTTAAAAATATTTTAAAAAGAAGTAAAATAAAATCACCCATGAATAATTGTTAAGCAAATAGGGGAATCAACTATAAAGTTTCTTTCTTGCCTCAAACACACACAATTTATTTATTTGAGAGAGGGAGAGAGAGGCAAATAGGTAGGGCGCGCGCGAGAGAAAGAATGGATGTGCCAGGGCCTCCAGTCATTGCAGACAAACTCCAGATGCACGTACCACCTTGTGCATCTGGCTTATGTTTTTTTTTTTTTTTCTTTTTTTGGTTTGGAGGTAGGGTTTCACTCTAGCCCAAGCTGACCTGGAATTCACTATGTACTTTCAGGGTGGCCTTGAACTCATGGGGACCCTCCTGCCTCTGCCTTCCCAGTGCTGGGATTAAAGGCGTGTGCCACCATTCCTGGCCAGCCCATATATTTTTTATTTTATAGTATTCTGTAATACTCTTACTTATTCACTCAGTCTATTTTGGAAGTTGTTACAACACTGGAAAATATTCCAGTTGGTACACACAGTTCCTCCTGATAAGTGTTTCTGACTGATACTGTAAGCACCATTTTGTCTCCACCCATCCATGATGTTTACCCAGTACTGGCTTTCAGTCATTGTTTAGAAGACTAATGCCAGATGTCCCTTGTTCTGCTCGTGGGATGAAGTGGCTTTAGTCCTAGTGAACAGTAGGTTAAAGGATACTCCATGTATCTGGATCCAAGGCAGAGAAGCAAAAGAAAAAGGAAAAAGGAATTGTTCACTGGGAACTGGGAGCCAAGTTTTCCATTCAGCCTGTGATTCAGAGTCCAGCCCTGGCACTTGCTGGCTATGTGACATGGGACAATCTACCCAATGTCCACACATCTCAGTTTCCTTATCTAACAGTGGGTAATGATATTAGGATCTGTCTTGGGGTTTTGTGCGGAAGAAACAAGAATATGTGTGCAAATTAATGCACAATGGCTGGTCATGCAGATGTGTGGGAGGGCTAAGCTAATGTGGTTGAGCAGCCTGTAGTGGACTGTTTCTTGTCAGCAGATACTTACTGGGCAGTGAAGGGTGAGCATGGAGAATGCCTACAGGAATTGCCTTGGAGATGCTCATAGGCTGTGTGTGGAGACATACATTCGAACCACTGATTACAGAATAGTGTGTGGGCCCTGCTGCAGGAAGTAAGCAGTGTATGGGGTTATGGAAGCCAGAAACTGTGACTTTGTCCAGGTAACATAAGAGAGGCTCCCCAGTTCTACTTTCCCCTCCAGTGTGAAATCTGCTTAGTTCTTGTAGACACAGTAACCCCCTTCCACTTGTGCTCATTGCCTGCCATCATGTGCATGCCTTAATGGGACCATAATTGCCTGCTCACATGGCTTTATGCCTGTCTCCTGTCTACACAGGGCATGTGTCCCATTTTCTGATGAGGCCTCAGGGCTTAGGGGAGCTTCTGGGAGGCAGTGTGATGCACCTCTGGTCAGCTGTGATAGAACTGGCATTTTCCATGCTTTTTTTTTTTTTTTTTTTTTTTTTGAGGTTAGAGTCTCACTCTATCCCAGGCTGACCTGGAATTCACTGTGTAGTCTCAGGGTGGCATCAAACTCATGGTGATCCTCCTACCTCTGCTTCCTGAGTGCTGGGATTAAAGGCGTGTGCCACCACACCTGGCTTTCCATGCTTTTTTATAAAACAGTTGGTCTCTTGTGGCCTCAGTCTCTGGACTCTTACTTTTTCAGTCCTCAAACCTCTGAGTGCTGATTGTGAGAACCCTCTGCCAAACCATATCAGCTGTGTGCTTTGCATATGGTGGTAACATTTGTCCTGCAGAGTCTTCAGAATGGGGACACAAGACTTTTTCTTCCATATGCTCCAGGTGTAGGTAGAACTGGGGGAAGAACAGGTCTGATGATAAGCTGGTTTTGTGTGCTAATGCACACCCCTCATCTGCACCTGTTAGTGGCTGGTGCTGTGTGATGGTTTGAATGGATGTTCCCTAGTAAATCCAGGAATTTATTATAGGTTGTGATTTAGATCTCCAGTTGTCTGGCTAGAGGAGGTGTCACTCTGGGCAGATCCTAGGGTCCAGCCCTAAGGTGGATCTGAATTCCAACCTAAGATAGGCAAAGCACTTGGGTTCCCTGCTGTCTGGCTTCTAGTTTCTCTGCTCTTGATTTTGGTGGGCCTGTGAAAGGGGGTCTAGCTTCATCTGCCTGGTTTGGAAGTTCATCCCAGCAATGTATAGCTAGCTATCTACTACAGAATTGGTACCAGGAGTGGGGTAGAGTTGTTGAGATGAATCTGACCTTGTGGATTTTGGTCTTTTTGAACTTGTGTTCTGGAGGAATGGGAAACTTGGTTTTTACAACTGAAGACACTTTATGGAGCAGTAATCCAAGTATTATGGACTATCTGATAATAGTTTGAAAATGCTAAGTGCAGAGAGAATTGTATTTGGAAGCTTGGTTTATGAACTTTCTAAGAGGAAGGAAAGACTGCAGAAGACCTTGTTGGAACTGGGCTACTGGCATAAGGGCTGCCTACGTTCTGCTGTTCAGATCCAGGGAGTTTGTTCATAGTTAAATTTGTAATGGACTGATGTGCTTGGCTAAAGATATGAGACTGAGAAATTTATTATTTTAAGTTGGAAAAACTCAGACAAGTTTAAAATTTACTGGCATAGAGACCACTTTTAGGTTTTTAGGTTATTGAAGCTGCTATTGCCAAACACATTAGCAACCTTTTTTTTTTCCCCCCTTTGGTTTTCCGAGGTAGGGTCTCACTCTAGCTCAGGTTTACCTGGAATTCACTATGTAGTCTCAGGGTGGCCTCAAACTCACTGCAATTCTCCTACCTCTGCCTCCCAAGTGCTGGGATTAAAGGCATGTGCCACCACGCCCAGCCCACATTAGCAGTCTTAAGGAAGAGGGCCTAACTGCTTTATATTAAAACAATAGAAAGAATGCCTGAGGTGATCCCATCCCCAAAAGACTGAATGATAGGAATGGAAACTCTCTTGAGATCTGAAAAGAAGGAACATGCTCTTCAAGGTCCCTGAATTAAGAACATGGCTGTGTCCTGCACACCTGGTATTGATTTTGGAAGCATGAAAAATGCATGGAATATGTTACGAAGTGCACACAGGGTTCCATGAGCCGCTGCTGAAGTGTGGCATACAGGGAGGGCGTGATGACCCTGATAGGCCATTGGAGCCTTTGGAAGATGGACTGTGGTTTGTATGGAGACACAAAAATGTTTTGACTATACTAGGACTGTGCAAAGGCTGTGGTGAAGTGCTGCTTTCTTGGGATGGAAGTTTTCCCTGGCTGTTCAGCCCAGCTAGAGGGGTGGAATTGGAAAATCTGGAGACTATCAGTCACTTGTTATGATATCAGACTTGAACTGCAGATGTTTGATGTTTGCTTGGTGGTTGTTGAGTTTGCATTGTTCCAGTCTCCCTGTTATGCCTTATAGCAGTTGGAAATGTTTACTCTGTGCCTTTACATGTTGAAAGTATATAACTTGTTTTGATTTTACAGCACTCACAGCTAAGAGACTATCTTAAATCTCAGATGAGACTTGGGACTTTAGAACTATCATAAATTAATAGGCTGTGGGGACCTTTGAATTTGGACTGAGCACAATATATAATGTGAGATAGTTATGAATCTATTGGGGGCCAGGGGTGGAATGTGGTGGTTTGAATAGATGTTCCCCAGTAAATTCAGGAGTTTATTAAAGGTTGTAATTTAGATCTTCAGCTGTCTGGCTAGAGGAGATGTCACTGGGGGTGGATCCTAGGGTCCAGCCTTAAGGTGGATCTGAATTACAACCCAAGATATACAGAGTGCCTGTGTTCCATATGGTTTGGCTACTGGTTTTTTTCTCTTGGAAAAAAACTTGGAACTTCCCATGAATCTGTAAGCTTCAAATAAATTCCCTTCCTTCCATAACTGTGCCTGGTTGGAAGTTCCACCCAGAAACATGTGGCTATCTATTACAGGCTGGGAAGGAGAGGCTGAGGGAGTTGCCTATGCAGTCTGTGAATTAAAAAAAAAATTATTTTTATTTATTTGAGAGAGAGAGAGAGAGAGAGAGAGAGAAAGAAAGAGAAAGAAGCAGAGACAGGGAGGGAGAGAATGGGCACACCAGTGCCTCCAGCCGCTGCAAGCAAACTCCAGATGCATGTGCCACTTTGTGCATCTGGTTTATGTGGGTCCTGGGGAATTGGACCTGGGTCCTTAGGCTTTGCAGGCAAGCACTTTAACCACTAAGCCATGTCTCCAGCCCGGTCTGTGAATTTTGACTAGGGACGGGAAAGAGTTCTGTGAGGGGTGGTGCTCACAGAATGTACTACCTTGACTGTCACTGTGGGCACTCTTTTATCTTAGAGAGGATATCACTTTCTTCTTCACTCACCTGCCCTGCTGGCTCCTACTTTGACCTGCATCTTGTGCTCAATGCTGGGCACATGGAGAAGACAGAGCTCTGTCATGCCCTTTGGGAGGCCATGTAGTGGAGAGAGCAAATGCAAATGGAAGGTTAGCAAAGATGACTGACCATCATGGAGGCCTTCAAATGAAGTGGCTAAGCAGTTTCAGATCCAGAAGGAGGCAGACCTGGGTTCATGTTCTAGTCCTGCCACAGACAACTTATGTGACCTCAGTGAGTGTCCTCTCTGCTTTGTGAAATGGGTAACAGTATTACATAACTTGGGGCTTTTGAAGAGTCGGTAACTTGTACAGTAGGGTGTTTTGCACAGTACCTAGCAGGAAACTCATCTAGGAGTACCAAGCATCACCTCTACAGCTGTTTCCTTTGATCTTAGTATAGTGGTAACAGGGCTAGTCAGATAGCCAAGGTGTCTGAGAAGCCAGCTGAGAAGTTATGGAGTGCCTGAGGTGTCTTAAGGGTGTTCCTTCCAGGCTTGGGAGCTGGGCCACAAGTGTTTGCTTTTACTTCTTCAAGGAAGAGTCAGCTTTGCTTTATGGTGAATATCTTATTTTCTGTGTACTTATCAATTCCCCAAGCTTTCCCCGGGGGAGCCATGAGATGGGCTTGTCTCATCGACACTCACTGAGGAGAACAGGGACCACGAAGACCACGAAGATTCAGATCCCACCACCACTCTTCAGCAGAACTTCTGGATTCATTCTGTTATTTGTGGGAGATTTATCTCCTGAGCATCAGAGGCTGACAAAGACATGCACAGAGATTGTTCTACACATGAGCCATGTGGCCTTGAGCAAATGCCCACCCCACTGCCTCTTCATCCATGCAGGAGCTGTGATAGTGCTGCTTTCTGATGGTCATCCAGAGTTTTCCAGGGAAGATGTGGAACAGTGCCTAGCAGAGGGCTTGCACAGTGTGAGCCTCTGGACATATGAGCTAGGATAAGGCTCTCTTTTCACCAGGGTCACCAATTTCTGGAATGCCTTTTTGGGATTATTGACTACTGCTTACAGAAGCTCTGTGAGTGTTGAAGCTTGCCTGAGCTGGTGATGGGGCTAGCAACAGTGGCTAAGGGGATAGATAGGACTCATCTTTCATTGTCTTGGCAAGTCTTGATCCCACAAGGACACATGGTACTTGTGAGAGAAATGCGGTCCCTTGGGGGCTGGACCTGTCCAGGAAGTGGCGGGGCTGGTTTCTCAAGTCCTTCCTATCTCATTGTTCTGTGATTCTATAGTGGGTCTTCCATATGTAATGTGGTACTTTCCCTCTTTATGATTCAGATGTTTTCATTACAAGGTGTGAGTTTAAGATTGTTGCAGTCAGGTTCCCATTGCTGGTAGAAATCACCCAACCAAGAGCAGCTTCTGGGAAAAAGAGGTTTATTTTGGCTTATAGGCTTGAGGGGAAGCTCCACGATGGCAGGGGAAAATGATGGCATGAGCAGAGGGTGGACATCACCCCCTGGCCAACATAAGGTGGACAATAGCAACAGGAGAGTGTGCCAAACACTGGCATGGGGAAACTGGCTATAACACCCATAAGCCCACCCCCAACAATACACCACCTCCATGAGGCATTAATTCCCAAATCTCCATCAGCTGGGAACCTAGCATTCAGAACACCTAAGTTGATGGGGACACCTGAATCAAACCACCACATTCTGCCCCTGGCCCCCATAAAATGATAACCATACATGATTTAAAATGCAATGTATTCATCTAACTTTAAAAGTACCCATAGTTTTTTATCAATCCCAATGATGTTCATACATTCCCATAGTCCAAGATCTTTTATCTGAGCCATATTGCCAAAAAATAACCTCAAAAAACCCATAGTGAAAAGCCGGGCGTGGTGGCGCACGCCTTTAATCCCAGCACTCGGGAGGCAGAGGTAGGAGGATTGCCATGAGTTCGAGGCCACCCTGAGACTCCATAGTGAATTCCAGGTCAGCCTGGGCTGGAGTGAGACCCTACCTCGAAGAAAAAAAAAAAAAAAAAACCATAATGGCACAGAAAAACACTCATACTGCAAAAGACGGCATTGGGTATAGTAAAGAAATACTCAAGCAATACATGATTTAAACAGGGCAGATACAAAACTCTGTAGCTCCAAGTCCAACAACTCTAGCCAGTGACAAATCTCTAAGTCTGATAATTCTAACCAGCAACAAGTCTCTGCCCCTCTAGCTAGGCTACTCACAGTCCTGGAAAACTTCATCGGGGCCAGCAGCTTTTCTTAGCAGCCATCTCGTGGTCCCAGCATCTCCATTGGGTCCCCACTGCAATCCACGGTTCATCCTCATGGCTCCATGGGGTCTACATGCAGGCATCCAGCAAACCTGCTTCACACTGCCCATGGCTATTTCCAAAACACAAGACCATGTTGCAAACTCAATGACCCTCTCTTTCCTGCATTTCTTGTACTCCACAATACCAGGTAGGGTGCCAATTTGTTAATCCAGGGGGGAATAAAGTAGACTTTGAAGAACAGGACACTCCTTGAGCACTCAGGCCCCCCTCCAAAAGAGTCTACATTCTTCCATTGCCCCAGTGCAGATCAGCTGGCCCAATCTCAAAGGTTGTAATCTCTCAATTGCAGCTGAACGGGCAGCAGTTTCGGCCTAAAGATTTCTTTCTGTGCCATATTCCTCTGCTCACACCAGTTCATTTCTATGCAAAGCACCCCTGCACAACTTCCCAGGACACAGGCATAAGAGCAAGCTTCTTACACAAACTGCTAGTCCAGTCCAAGCAAAGCTGTTTCTCACCCTCATATGCCCAACTTCACAGTCCATAGTTCTTACTGCATTCAGGTCTTTCAACTCTGACCAGAATAGTCCATCAAGCTGTACTTACAGCACTGCAAGGCATCTCTTAGGCCAAGATTTCAAATCCCTTCACATTCCTCTTGAAAATTAGCTCCAAAAGGCCAAAGCCACACAGTCAGGTGTCCAGCAGCAATCCCACTCCTCGGTACCACTTTACTGTTGCAGTCAGGTGTGCATTGCTGGTAGAAATCACCCAACCAAGAGCAGCATGTGGGAAAAAGAGATTTATTTTGGCTTACAGGCTTGAGGGGAAGCTCCATGATGGCAGGGGAAAATGATGGCATGAGCAGAGGGTAGACCTCACCCCCTGGCCAACATAAGGTGGACAATAGCAACAGGAGAGTGTGCCAAACACTGGCATGGGGAAACTGGCTATAACACCCATAAGCCCACCCCCAACAATATACCACCTCCATGTGGCGTTAATTCTCAAATCTCCATCAGCTGTGAACCTAGCATTTAGAACACCTAAGTTTTATGGGGGACACCTGAATCAAACCACCACAAAGATTAAGACCATTACTTGAGTAATATGAAGAAAATTTAAATGCTTGGCCTTGACAGTCATAGGTTTCTTTGGAAATCATCTAATTTGAAAGAAAGGAGGAATAATGACTGCCTTTAAGTCCATGTTTATTGGATACAGTAATTCTCACCCACTCTTGCACAAGTCTGGTAAGTAGGACAATTACATTTCTAAATTAAATATTTATGGAAAAAATGTTAATAAATTCAGAAGAACTTGCTTGGTTTCTTTGTAACAATAAAATCTGTTATGTAGAATTAGTGACTTTCACTGTTTTAAGTCATTTTCTTCTTTGTGTCTTTTCTGTTGTTTGGGTTTTTTTGTTGTTTATTTTTATTTATTTATCTGAAAGTGACAGAGAAAGGGGCAGGTAAAGAGAGAGAGGGAGAGAGAGAGATAATGGGCATGTCAGGGCCTCCAGCTACTGCAAAGGAACTCCAGATGCATGCGCCCCCTTGTGCATCTGGCTTATGTGGTTCCTGGGGAGTCGAGCCTTGAACCGGGGTCCTTAGGCTTCATAGGCAAGTGCTTAACCGCTAAGCCATCTCTCCAGCCCTGTATTTTTTTTTCTTTGAGGTAGGGTCTCACTCTAGTCCAGGCTGACCTGAACTTTACTATGTAGTTTCAGTCTGCCCTTGAACTCACAGTGATCCACGTACCTCTGCTTCCCAAGTGCTGGGATCAAAGGTGTGCACCACCATGCCCGGCTTCTTTGTGTCTCTTCTGTAACTGACTTTTTCTTTTCTAGGCATTATATATCTAACTCTTTCAGTCAGTACTGTTTGTAGATTGCCATCTCTCCTCTTTACTGGGCTCCCACAATGCTATTCTCTGTCATGGCATGTGATGCCATTTCGTGAGCACTGATGACTTCCTTATGACTCCCCCACATTGTAGGTAAGAGCACTAGTTCAGGGTAGCCAGAATGACTTGAGCATGTCATGTCATTCCCTTTGCCTGAACCCTTACGTGACAAGGAGGACCAAGTGGCTAGCCTAGTGTGCAAGGTTTGAGAATATGCTCTTGAGAGTAGTTGTTGCATGTCTGTGTCCCCAAGAGCAGGATTCCACAGTAGGGTCATGGGCTGTGGCTGCTTTGCTCACAGACAGGTTAGCACTTAGTAAATGCTTCGCCAATTGTGTAGAATGTGCAGGTGAAGAAAATGGTGGTGCCCAGGACTGATTTGAGAAAAAATGAGAAAGTTGTTGGATTAGAGGTCCCTTCCATTATATAGTATCTTAACACTTTACAACATTCAAAATGTCTCTGAACGCCTGTTATTTCAGCCTCCGATTGATTGTGCATGGTCAGTAGGGTAGGCATTATGTACACAAGAGGAAACAGAAGTCCAGAGAGGTTAACTGTCCAAGACATGGCTATAGAGAGCTGGGGGCTCTCAGGCTTCCACAGTTACTTCTCCCACCCTCCAGACACCGGAAGGTGTGGGTCTGATACCCACCCTGTGGAGTCACAGATGGAAGTGCACTGAAAAAGGTATTTGTAATAGTTTTATTTGGCTGTAAATATTTTAATTTTCTGATCATTGAATTTGAGGAGTTGAGTTCAATTTTGAGTGCTGGGTTTAAAGTCCTATTTCATACCTGGGACCAATGAATGCTGACTTTTTCAGTGAAAATATAGTGATTTTTGACATGTGTACAGGTTGGATGATAACTATAGCTGGTGTTTGGGTTCTTGTGGGAAAGATTTTTGTTTTTTACTAGATTGGAGGTTGCTGAGTGTTTCAGTTAACTCATTTCTATGACTTATCTCTGGGTACCTTTGCCCTGAGCACCTTGTGGCTTTTGTGCTCATCTGATACTATGAGTCTGGCTTGAAGGGTCCTACTTTCCAGATGAGGGCAGAGACTTTGCCTGGCTTTCATACTCACTTGTCCTGATGTTTCACCTGTGGACTTGAGCACATCCATTTCATATGACATGTTTTTTTAGTAGCTGCCTGCAGGTCACACAGTGTTGATAATAAGCCATGCCAATGGTGGAGCTTTTACCTCAGATGACAACCTCTACTTCGGGGTCATTTGTTGAACTGACAGTGTGACTGCACTGGAACAGGACTGAGCCCTGACTTGCTGTGCAGTTCTGTTGTCTGTCTGCTGGTGGTTGGCTGGCTGAGAGAAGACAGTGACAGGTCTCTTAGCTCCATCATGTTTTGGGGGTGTCTTAGGCCTGGGAGAGTCTTGGAACCTAGTTTTATTAACATAGCCAGTGGTATGGAGGTATTCAGCCTGGTCTTTTAAAAATATTTCATTTATTTATTTATGGGGAGGGGGAGAGAAAGAACGGGCATGCCAGGGCTTCTAGCCACTGCAAATGAATTCCAGATGCATGCAACACCTTGTGCATCTGGCTTACCTGGGTACTGGGGAATTGAAACTGGGTCCTTAGACTTAGCAGGCAAATGCCTTAACCACTAAGCCATCTCTCCATCCCTAGCCTGGTCTTATAGATATGGAACTAGATGTCAAGATGTCAGTTTGCTTTGAGACACCTGCTTCTCATGTGAACAGGAATATCCGTGTGTGTGTGTGTGTTCAGTAAAAAAAAACCTTGGACTTGACATCTGAGAATGCCTTATGAGGACTGAATCAGAGTGATGGGAGCTGGAGGGTATAAAGGACCACTTCAGCAACCAAAGACAGTTTCACTTCCTTGTTCTTCCCTGTCCTGCCAGAACTGCTTGCTTGCCTGCCTGTCTGTGTGTCTGTCACTTCATCCACCCTTCCAGTTATTACTGGACTTCATGGGCACCAGCACTATGCTGGGTGTGGTGCCACACCAGTGGAAATCAACTAGCTGTATCCTTGCTGTCTTTTGTTATACAGCCTAGTAGAAAAATTAAATAAAGACAAAAGAAATAAGAAGTCAGAACATAAATAATGAACTGTGTCTGGTGTGGTGGTACACATCTGTAATCCCAGCACTTGGGAGGTGGAGGCAGGAAGATCAAGAGTTCAAGGCCATTCTTGGCTGCATAAAATTCAAGGCCAGTCTGGAATACATGAGACTTGTTCTCAAAACATGACACAAACAATAATTAATGACAGCATTGCTACTGGATACGTGAGTGGGACAAGGTAAGTTGGCGCATGCCTAGTGCAGAGGTAGCAGCTGCACCTACTATGGTTCCAGTCTGGAAAAGGTCTTGGTGACTCCAAGAAGTAGCAGGACTCAGTGGCTGCAACCGGAACAAGGGAGAGATTAGCGCTGCTCCCTAGGGAACGACAAGTTTTCTTGCACCATGCTGGAAATCCCTGCCATGTGTGTCTTCACTATTGACTCTTCTTATTTATTCATTTATTTATTTATTTGAGAGACAGACACACACACACACACACACACACACACACACACAGAGAGAGAGAGAGAGAGAGACAGAATGGGCGTGCCAGGGCCTCCAGCCGCTGCAAACGAACTCCAGATGCATGCACCACCTTGTGCATCTGGCTTACATGGGTCCTAGGAATTGAACCTGGATCCTTTGGCTTTGCAGGCAAACACCTTAACCTCTAAGCTATTCCTCCAGCCCCTAGTGACTCTCCTTTTTCAGGCCTCTCAGCTGTTACCTAGGCTTGTTTCTGAGCCATATCCTCCGTGATTTCCCTGATAGCAGTTGGCCTTATTTCTCTTGACTGCAAGATTGGCTGCCTCCTCTGCCTTTTGAGGGGATTGAAGGGCACCTTGACCTCATTAGCAGATTTTAATCATTAATTGCAAATCTACTGAGCATGTAATTGGGCTCCACATTATGCCACTGCCCTCCAGAGCCCACAGACTTGACAGGTAGGAGACAGTGGATGTAGGTGTTGCAGTGTTGGGAGAGGCTGAACAGTGGAAACAAACTCATAGAACAAACTGCACAAGACTCCCTGCCTTAAAGGAAGGCTTCAGCTTTCCAGGCGCAGGTTGGTCAGGGGGAGCGTCAGGCAGGCTGCACAGAAGCTAGGTGGCTGGGTGGGTGTATATGCTGAGTGTGAGGTTCACTGAGAAGGTGGAAGGAGGACAACAGGAGGTGCAGCTAAAGAGGGGCTTTGGGTCTATTCCCAGAGGGCCCAGCAGGCTGTGGCTAGGAGTTTGAGTATTGTCCTGGGGTCAGTGGAGAATGGTTCAAGACCATGTCACTGCTAATCTGGTGGCAGTGTGGGAGATGATGGTGAGGAGAAAGCTAAGGATCAGATGAGTTGGGGCTGTCACCAGAGTCCAGGTGCCAGACAGTAGGTCCTAACCATGGGGTAGAAGGCAGCATTCTAAGGTAGACTCTCCTGGTAGTGATGGGAGAGAGGGAAAAGA
The DNA here is from genome assembly GCA_036346955.1 of Dipus sagitta. Taxonomy (NCBI): domain Eukaryota; kingdom Metazoa; phylum Chordata; class Mammalia; order Rodentia; family Dipodidae; genus Dipus; species Dipus sagitta. The sequence continues at coordinate 140,458,676 of CM070770.1, forward strand.
GGGTGATATCAGAGCTCCCTGCTTTGCCAACATGAGATTGTGGGTCCATTCCCAGGAAAATGAGTATGAAAGTAATATTGGCTGGGGAGGAGGAAGATAGTGAATTAGGATTTGAACATTTTGAGTCTAGGGACCTTGGGTAAGCTTGGTGTAACTGTTCATGGTGACTAGTGTGTTTGCCTGGAACCCAGAGTTCTGGGCTGGAACATCTCATCTGCCATCAGAGGGGTTTCTGATGCTCCCTGGCTTGGTCATCCCTGAGAAGATGGCCCCTGGGTTTCTGTTGTAGGAGATGCTACGATTGCTCAGAAGGTTGTGTGATGGGCAGAGAATCCTGGCTGTACTGCTAGGGAGTATCAGTACAGAGACACTCTGGGGTACAGTGGAAGGGTGAGGGGCAAGAGAAGGAATGGCCGGCTAGGAAGGAAAACCATACTATGTCCACTAGCCTCCACCTTCTTCTCTGAAGGGTCTTGCCTCTGCCCCAAGTGGGGCCCTCCTCTTATGTTCAGCAGGGCCAGAGCCTCTCTCATACACTGTCACATCAGTCAGTCATCAGTCAGTTGGTCAGCTGGTCATCAGTCAGATGCTGACACTCCAGAGATGTAATCTTCACTGCCTTGAGCAGAGGATTCAAGGCTCTTGCTGTTCAAGGCTCTTGCTGCAGCCAGTCTCACAAAACCACCTCAAGAGATTTACTGGAGCCTTCTGTTGCTGTCCCTGTGTTCTGAAGTCTGGCTCCTGAGCAGGAAGATGATAATTTGTCCAACATTCTGGGGTTCAGGGTGGATCAGCAGCCCCAGAGGAGGGTATGTATCTAGATCCTAGGTGATAAAGTTGTTCAGACTGTACTAATGTGACTTGGGGGTGGGGAGCCTTGTGACATAAGCCTGCATCCTTGGTCCTCTCTGAGCTCAGGTAGCAGAGAAGAGTCTGCTGTAGAGTTTTCAGAACTTTCTGGTGGGGTCATAGAATTAGTGTACATGAGGTCTACCAAGATTCCTGGTAGGGCTTGAGTGGAAGTCCTGACCTGGTAAAAGTGGAGGTCTGCACCCCTGATAAGCCCAAGAGCTTGACTAAAATCACCTTACAGAACCAGGTGAGAATCCAGTGGGAATTTGATCTGTGACCCTGTGTCTTCTGTGGTCAGGAGTCCTGAGACCCTGGAGGTCCTAGATTGTAGGTCAAGGCTCTGACCCTGTGCAGACCCTGAAATCCCTATGTGTAGGCCGAGACACTGACCTATGGTGAAAGCCACAGCTGAGGAACAGTGAGACAGGACTAGACTTGCTTGAGAGGAGTGGCTATCCTAAATATTGGAAAGCCAACCATTCAAGTATGAGGCCTTTTGTCCCTTGGGAAGGAAAAAGAAAAGAGCACTGGTTGAATTGGGAAACCCAGGTGCTTGGGATGAGAGAAGGAAACATAAAATGCCATTCAGTTTTTGTGGAACAGGATGTAAAGATGGTTCACAACAGGGGCCAGTCTGAATTTGATTCAAATCCTGCCTTTGCCCATATATAGTGAGGTTACTCCAACTGGATGTGAATTTTTGGAATAAGTTACCTAACCTCTTTGGGCCTGTTTTCTCTGTTTATTTTTGACACATATTTAAATTTTATTTATTTGTGGGGGGAGGAGAATGGGCACACCAGGCCTTCAGCCACTGCAAATGAACTCCAGATGCATGTGCCACCTTGTGCAGCTGGCTTACATGGGCCCTGGGGAATTGAACCTGAGTCCTTTAGCTTTGTAGGCAAGCTATCTCTCCAGCCCTTGTTTTGTTTTATATACATATACATATATATATATATATACATATATATATATTTTTTTTTTAATAGGCTCTTGATATATAGCTTAGGCTGTCCTTGAACTTGTGATCCTCCTGCCTGTGCATCTCAAGTGCTGGGATTATAGTGTCACCAGCTTTGTTTTCTCATTTTAAATTTGTTTGTTTTTGGTTTTACAAGGTAGGGTCTCACTCTGGCCCAGGCTGACCTGGAATTCACTATGGAGTCTTAGGGCGGCCTCGAACTCATGGCGATCCTCCTACCTCTGCCTCCTGAGTGCTGGGATTAAAGGCATGTGCCACCACGCCTGGCTGTTTTCTCATTTTAAATCACTGTAATGACAATATACATCCTAGCAAATTATTGTAAGGAATCAGTGGGTATGTTACAGAGAGAAGCAGCTTAGCCAAGTGTCTGTTACCAGAGAATCTGTCAATAAGTTTTGGTGGCGGTGATGGTCCCATCGCCTGAATGCTTCTGCAGGTGTCTCCACTGGCTAAATCAAGGGGTACAGCACCTGTGAAACAGAAGGACATCAGTACCATCAGGTTCAGCTATGTGAACATTGGCATATCACAGGGAGTAGCAGATCCTCGGGCAGAAGGCAGGAGCACCGGGAGCATGGGTCTAGCAAGGATGCCACAGAAAGTAGTGTGGTGGGAAATGACAAAGCACAAGGCCTAGGAGCCCTGATCACAGGGTTGTCACTGGCTGTAGAGGAGAAGGGCAAGAGATTCTCACCCACCTGGGTGATGGTAAGGACCAGAACATTCTCAAGGTGTCCTCTACCTCCCCGGCTATTGGAGTTGGCAAGCAATGTGGGGAAGTGGAATTAGACATCATTTACCTAATATTTGTTTGTCTTTTAACCCCAAAGCCTCACTTCTGTAACAAGCAGAATTATAGAGTAGCCTCTTATTCAACAGGCAGTGGGTGGACAGGGTGAAATTAATCATCAGTTCCTGGTTATTCCCAGTTTAAATATGGCAAAAGTGACAATACTGTATCTCCAAATGTTAGTCAAAATGTAGTGCAATTTTGATGAAGTAAAAAACATGATAAAATAGTTATGTATATATGGAAAAAATGAGTTGGCTACAATGTTAACTTTTTTCCTTTGATGGGGCTAAACCCAGAACTTTGTGTTTGTTGGGCAGGCACTCTGCCATTGAACTCTACCTCCAACTCCAAAATGTTATTTTTTTTGGTGTGTGTGTGTGTGTTTTTGAGGAAGGGTTTCACTCTAGCCCTGAAATTCACAATGTAGTCTTAGAGTGTCCTTGAACTCATGAGGATCCTACCTTCGCTTTCCAAATGCTAGGATTAAATGCGTGTGTCAAAATGTTAATTTTGGCTCAAAATGTTAATTTTTTTGAAGCAGTGAGGTTGCTTTCATTCTTCCAGATTCCCATTCATGTCAGCAAATATTTGAGTTGCCTAAGTTATATAAAAACAGTGCCAGATCCTATGTGAAGGGAGTATGAAAATTGCTTGTATTAGTTACTTTTTTTGTTGCTATGACAAAATACTTGAACCCAGCAACTTAAAAAAGGAAGGGCTTACTCTGGCTCATGGTTTAAGGGGATATAGTCTACCATGGCAGGGAAGTGATGGTTGTGGGAAGGTGAGGTTGCTGGTCACATTGTATCTGCAGTATAAGTAGAGAGAGATGGATGCTGCTTCATATTGTTTTTTCTCCCTTTTAAAAATATTATTTATTTATTTGAGAGAGGGAGGGAGAGAGAAAGAGAGAGAGAATGGTTGCATGCCAGGGCCTCCAGCCACTGCAAAGGAAGTCCAGGTGCATGTGATACCTTGTGCATCTGGCTTATGTGGGCACTGGGGAATTGAACCTGGGTCCTTAGGCTTCGCAGGCTAGCACTTAACTGCTAAACCACTCTCCAGCCCTTTAAAAAATTTATTTTAGAGAGAATGAGAGAGAGACATTGAGAGAATGGTGTGCCAGGGCCTCAGCCAGTGCAATTGAACTGCAGATGCTTGTGCCACCTACTGGGCATGTGCAACCTTGTGCTTACCTCACCTTGGTGCGTCTGGCTTACATGGGATCTGGAGAGTCAAACATGGGTCCTTAGGCTTTGCAGGTAAGTGCTTTAACTTCTAAGCCATCTCTCCAGCCCTCCTTTTTTCTTTTTATTCAGTCTGGGACCCCAGCCCATAGGTTGGTGCCACATATATTCAGGGTAGGTCTTCTTGCTTCAGTTAAACTTCTTACATATACCCTGAACTTTGTCTTCTAGATGATTCTAAATTCAAGCTAGGTGACAATTAAGGTTATCCATCATATGGCTGTATCTGTTGTGGTTCATTTTCTCAATTAACTGTTAGAGTTCTAATTTGGAGCTGTTTTTTAGGTTGGGTTACAAAGTAACAGAAAACTCAAAATAAAGACATAAATATAAGTTTCTTCCTCATTTTTAAGAAGTTAGGAGACAATTGGCTTAGAGTAGGTACAGAACCTACGCGATCAGAGACCCAAGTTCCTTCTGAGTCTGAGGAAACTTCATGACTTGAAATAGCTGTTGGAGCTAGTCCTTCTATTGCATTCTAACTTGATATCTTATGATCTTGTGACCAGATAGAGCAGTAAATGAGTTTGGGAAATGTAGCTGATGTCCAGGCAATCCATTTGTGTACCTAAACATTAGACATCTTATTATTTATTTATTTACTAGAGACAGAGAGAGGGAGAGGAGAGAGAGAGAGAGAGGGAGAGAGGGAGGGGGAAGGGGCACACACACCAGGGCCTCCAGCCACTGCAAACGAACTCCAGATGCATGTGCCACCTTGTGCATCTGGCTTACATGGGACCTGGAGAATTGAACCTGAGTCCTTAGGCTTTGCAGGCAAGTGCCTTAACCACTAAGCAATCTCTCCAGCCTCTAGACATCTTATTACTAAAGAGGGAAGAGAGGTACTGGACATGGTGGTGCACATCTGAAACCCCAGTACTTGGGAGGCTGAGGCAGGAGTATCTCTAAGTTCATTGCCTCCCCCCCTGCCTGAGGCCCCTGCAGGATTGCCATAAGGCCCAGAGGTCCCACCCCCTCCCCCAACAGGATAGTCCTAAGGCCCAGCGTCATTATCACTGACCTGTTTTTGCAGACGTGGAGCTTCAGAGTGGCTGAGATTAGCCAGCATGACATGGGTAATAAATGCTGGGATTTCAAAACTTAGTACAAAGCAATAATTCTTTAATCCTATATGATCAGATAAAAGGAAAGTAGCTGGATGCAGCAGTGATTTAGTTGCTAACTTATGTAGGGGCTGGCTGAGGAGACATGCAGTGTCACTCAGCAGCAGGGGCAGGAAGATGTTACTATGTTGTTGAACAATTCAATTTCAGTGTTGAAAAGAATGGATACTTTGGTCACATTCTTCAGTGGACTCCAAGGGGGTTTGTGTTGAAGGGTAGCACATATTTATAATCCCAGCACTTGGGAGATAGCAGTAAGAGGAGTAGGAGTTCAAGCCAACCTCAACTACATAGCAAGATCAAGAACAGCCTAGGATGAAACTCTGTTCAAAGAAAAAAAGCCCAAAACCAAACCCGAAAGAATGGGAAGGGGCTGGGTGTGGTGGCACACGCCTTTAATCCCAGCAGTGGTAGGAGGATCGCTGTGAGTTTGAGGCCAGCCTGAGACTACATAGTGAATTCTAGCTCAGCCTGAGCTAGAGCAAGACCCTACCTCAAAAAACAAAGAATGGGAAGGGTATGTATGCTTTACTCCATATTAGTATCCCAAGGAGGCAGGTAATAGGACTGAGTGGGGTGCAATGTTCTGTGTTCCTTGATTTTTTTTTTATAAGGTTGGGTCTCACTCTAGCCCAGGCTGATGTGGAATTACTCAGGGTGGCCTCAAACTAACAGTGATCCTCCTACCTCTGCCTCCCAAGTACTGGGATAAGAGGCATGTGCCACCATGTCTGGCTCCTTGATTGATTTTGTGTATGTGATTCAGTGGCAGGGATGCTGATTCCATAAGCATCAGAATGTATGTTACTTCCCCTTCACCCAGATGCCATGGTGTGTGTGTAGGGGGGAGTTCTGTGGGCTAAGATGGAGGCAGTGCTTCTGTGTCACAGCCACAGGGCACAACTTGGGGGACCTGCCACTTCATAGCAGATCATAAGTAAACCTGCTCTTTATGCCCAAGGATGGCAGAGCATCATGCCTCAAAGTTCTCATTGTAAACACAACCTGAGGAGTGGTTGGGCGTAAGGTGGTCTGAGTCTTGCCTTGGTATGGGGGATGTGGGGATGCTGGAGACCCACGCATGACCAGGTCTTCTGGAAGACAGTTGGCAAAACTAAGTAAGAGCATACCCTTGGGGCACAGCAGGTGGCACACAGGAAGTACCTCATTAGTACTGTCTCTGGCCAAGAGAGACAGGCTTGCTATGGCAAGATGACTTATCATTTTTTCTTTTCTTTTTTTTTTTTGTCACTTGCTGCCATTCTTTTTTTTTAATTAATTTTTTTAATTTTTTAATTAATTAGTTTTGTATTCAGCAAATACAGTCAGTTTGGTACCATTATTAGGCTCATCCGTGACCTACCCCTTCCCCTTGGCCCCTCCTTGTTGAGGTATATGGGTCATGCATTGTGGAGTCAGCCCACAGTTATGGGTAGGATAAATGTCTCTGCATATCATGACCCAACAAGTAGCTCTGACATTCTTTCCGCTCCCTCTTCCGCAAAATTTCCCTGAGCCATGTTGGGTTCATTTTTGGTCTGCTTCAGTGATGAGGTGTTGGGGGCCTCTGAGGCTCTGGCTCTCTGATTTGGTAGGAGTTGATTTTTCTCTATGTTGATCTCCTTCACCCTTCTGCTGGTACCCAGTTCACCAGGAAAACAGCACCATTGCTTGTTTTGCCAATTTTTCTTAGTTTCAGCCGGGGCCCTTTTGAGGTATGATGGGGTGGCTCTCTCCTTAGAATCTGTGTCCATCTGAAAAGGAGAAGCAGATTCTCCAACAGAGAGTAAGTTAGCACCAGGACAAATGAGATAACCCTTACTTTTTTTTTTTTAGAGAGAATTTAATAGGTGTAGGCCCTCTTGTAGCCCACAATTGGTGGTAGCTTGATAGTGGAGAGTGGGCTTATGTTTGGATATGATTCTGACTTGTTTCCCAGCTCCAGGACTTACCATTCTTTCTGCCTGGTTTTCAGTGTTTCACTGACAGAAGATCCTGGTGCTGAGGGCACTGTAGAGGCTGAAGAGGAGAAGGATAGCTCAGGATTGCCGGGGTAAAGCTTGTGCCTTCTCACACACATTTCACCTCCAGGACATCCCTGCTGGCTTGTGCTAAATTATTTATAATCATTTCTATCTCTTTTTGTATATTATCAAATAGTCTTTCTTATGTAATAGGATATTGCTTGCTTATACATGGTGTGGTGGTTTGATTCAGGTGTTCCCCATAAACTTAGGTGTTCTGAAGCTAGGTTCCTAGCTGATGGAAATGTGGGAATTAATGCCTCCTGGTGGGGATGTATTGTTGGGGGCAGGCTTATGGGTATTATAGCCAGTTTCCCCATGCCAGTGTTTGGCACACTATCCTGTTCCTGTTGTCCATCTTATGTGGGCCAGGGGTTGATGTCCAACCTCTGCTCATGCCATCGTTTTCCCCTGCCATTATGGAGCTTCCTCCTCGAGCTTGTAAGCCAAAATAAACCTCTTTTTTTCCTATAAGCTGCTCTTGGTTAGGTGATTTCTACCAGCAGTGTGAACCTGACTGCAACAGTAAAGTGGTACCAGGAGTTGGGTTGCTGATAGACACCTGACTCTGTGGCTTTGGCCTTTTGGAACTAATTTTCAAGAGGAATGTGGAAGGATTTGAAACCTTGGCCTAAAAGATGCCTTTCAATGCTGTAAGTACAGCTTGATGGGCTATTCTGGTCAGAGTTGAAAGGCCTGAATGCAGTAAGAACTATGGACTGTGAGGTATAGCTTATGAGGGTGAGAAAGAGCTTTGCTTGGACTGGACTAGCAGTTTGTGTGAGAAGCTTGCTCTAATGCCCGTGTCCTGAGAAGTTGTGCAGGAGTGCTTTGCATAGAAATGAACTGGTGTGAGCAGAGGGATATGGCACAGAAAAAATGAAATCTTTGGGCCTAAACTGCTGCCCATTTATCTGCAAATTGTTTGAGAGATTACAGCCTTTGAGACTGGGCTAGCTGATCTGCACTGGGGCAACAGGAAGAATGTAGACCCTTTTGGAGGGTCCTGAGTGCTCAAGGAGTGTCCTGTTCTTCAAAGTCTACTTTATTCACCCCTGAATTAACAAATTGGCACCCTACCTGGTATTGTGGAGTACAAGAAATGCAGGAAAGAGAGGGTCATTGAGTTTGCAACATGGTCTTGTGTTTTGGAAATAGCCATGGGTAGTGTGAAGCAGGTTTGCTGGTTGCCTGCATGGAGGCCCCATGGGGCCATGAGGATGAACCGTGGATTGCAGTGGAGACCCAGTGGAGCTGCCGGGACTACGAGATGGCTGCTAAGGAAAGCTGCCGGCCCTGGATGAAGTTTTCCAGGACTGTGAGTAGCGTAGCTGGAGGGGTGGAATTGGAATGCCAGAGACTTGTTGCTGGTTACAGTTATTGGACTTGGAGACTTGTCACTGGCTACAGTTGTTGGACTTAGAGCTACAGAGTTTGGTGTTTGGCCTGTTTAAATTATGTATTGCTTGAGTATTTCTTTGCTATGCCCAATGCCATCTTTTGTAGTGTGAATATTTATTCTGTGCCATTATGGTTTTTTTTTTTTTTTTTTTTGGTATTATGGCTCAGTTAAAAGATCTTGGACTATGGGGCTGTATGAACATCATTGGGATTAAAAAAATATATGGGGACTTATAAAGTTGGACTGAATGCATTGCATTTCACATCATGGATGGTTATCACTTTATGGGGCCCAGGGGCGGAATGTGGTGGTTTAATTCAGGTGTCCCCATAAACCTAGGTGTTCTGAATGCTAGGTTCCCAGCTGATGGAGATGTGGCAATTAACACCTCCTGAAGGGAGTGTATTGTTGGGGGTGGGCTTATGGGTGTTATAGCCAGTTTACCCTTGCCAGTGTTTGGCACACTCTCCTATTCCTGTTGTCCACCTTATGTGGGCCAGGAGGTGATGTCCACCCTCTGCTCATGCCCTCTTTTTCTCTGCCATAATGGAGCTTCCCCCTTGAGCCTGTAAGCCAAAATAAGCCACTTTTTTTTTTCCCCTTAAGCTGCTCTTGGTTGGGTGATTTATACCAGCAATATGAACCTGACTGTAACACATGGCTTTAGCAAAAGCCTTGCAAATTGATATCTAACTAATGAAACTTTAAATCTGTATGATAAATAAAGTAGTCATAAAAGTGTAGCAAGAGCACTTAAAGATTAGCTCAATTCTCTAGTTTCTTTTTAACTTTATTTTTATTTATTTATTTGAGAGAGAGAGAGAGAGAGAATGAGGTGGAGAGAGGGAGAGAGAGAATGGGCGTGGCCAGGGCCTCCAGCTACTGCAGATGAACTCCAGATGCATGCGCCCCCTTGTGCATCAGGCTTACATGGGTCCTGGAGAATCAAACTGAGGTCCTTTGGCTTTGCAGGCAAACGCCTTAACCACTAAGCCATCTCTCCAGCCCAGTTCTTCAGTTTTATAGAACAGGAAATAAAAGCAAGAGAAGTCAAGAAGATTGTTTAGACATACTGGGCCTTCATTCCTATCTTTTCCAGAAACTTTTGAATCCATGTAGGCAAATAGAAAAGGCACCTGAAGGAGCCCACCTGCACTGTTCTGCAGAGCACCTATCAGGGCAGAATGCATATGTCCTTTTTTAGGAGTTGATAGGCAAGCCAGATCTGGTGGATAATGTCTGTCATCTTAGTACTTGGGAAGGAGAGACGGGAGAACCTGTCTATTGCAAATTCATGGGTAGTTTGGTCAACACAGGGAGTTCTAGTCCAGCCATGGCTACGTAGACCCTGTCTGAAAATAAAAGGATAGGCAAGCAGGTGTGTGAACTCATGCCTGTAATCCTAGAACTTGAGAGGATGAGGCATAAGAATTACCATGAGTTTGAGACCAAGTGAGGCTTTAGTGTGAGGCCCTGTCTCAAAACAAAGAAAGGAAGGAAGGAAGGAAGGAAGGAAAGACAGGTAGAAGAACTAATACTGAAGAGATTGAACCTATAAAGTAAGAAAACAGGGCATGCAACAAAGATTACCGCAGTAAACTGAAGCAGGCCTCTCGGCATCTACTTTGCCTTCTTAGAAAGTAGAGATGCTAGCTGGGTGTGGTTTAGTGCCTTTCGTTCCAGCACTCCAGAGGCTGATATAGGAGGATTACAGTCAGGTCAATCAAGGCCAGTTTGGGGCTGCAGAGTGAGTTCCAGGTCAGCCTGGGCTACAGTGAGACCCTGCCTTGAAAAAAATAGCACCAACATCAAAGAGAGAGAGAGAGACTTTGAAAGACAGCAGACTGACATGAGAAAGGAGCTTGTGGACTTAAAAAGGATATTAGAAAGTAGATTATCATGTCAGCATTAGGAGTGGGAAGCAATGCTGATAGTACTGGGACCAGGAGGGCAAACTGGCTAATTTGGGTGGGTGCCGGAGAGAAGCACAGGAGCAGGTAGGCAAGAGTGGTGGTTGTGTGGCCCTGAGAGCTTCTAAGGGGGAGGTCAAGATAGAAGGATTAGAAGAAACTCTCTGTTTTCTTGAGGTCAAGAAGGACTTGAATGTGCAAATTGCAAGGACTCCTCGTGAAATGATAAAATAAGCAAAAATTAACACCCACCATGTCCAGGTGAATCTCCCAATTTCAAGAGTAAAAGGAGTATACCATTTGTATCCATGCCGAAGAACTAGTTGAGGTGGGCCAAGTTTGCCCACAGTGTAGCTGGTGTATTGGGTTTTGACCCAAGAATTTTTTTTGTACATTTTTTTTTTTTATGACAGAGAGAGAGAGAGAGAGAGAGAGAGAATGAGAATATATTGGAGCGCCAGGGTCTTCAGTCACTGCAATCGAACTCTAGCTGTGTGTGCCAACCACCTTGTGTGCACGTACGACTTTGTGTACTCTCGTCATCTTGTGTATTTGGCTTACATGGGACCTGGTGAGTCGAACATGGGTCCTTAGGTTTTGCAGGCAAGCGGTTTAACTGCTAAGCCATCTCTCCAGCCCCCAAGAATTTTTTAAAAATATTTTTATAGCCGGGCGTGGTGGCGCACGCCTTTAATCCCAGTACTCGGGAGGCAGAGGTAGGAGGATCGCCGTGAATTCGAGACCACCCTGAGACTCCATAGTGAATTCCAGGTCAGCTTGGGCGAGAGTGAGACCCTACCTCGAAAAACAAAAAACAAAACAAAAAAAAAATTATTTATTTGCAAGGAGGGAAGGAGGGAGAAACAGGCATATCAGGGCTTCCTGCTACTGCAGATAAATTCCAGATGCATGTACCAATTTTTTTTAAACATTTTTTTAAAAAATATTTTTTGGTTCATTTTTTTTATTTGTTTATTTGAGAGTGACAGAGAGAGAGAGAGAGAGAGAGAGAGAGAAAGAGGCAGATAGATAGAGAATGGGCACGCCAGGGCTTCCAGCCACTGCAAACGAACTCTAGACGCATGCGCCCCCTTGTGCATCTGGCTAACGTGGGTCCTGGGGAATTGAGCCTCGAACCGGAGTCCTTAGCCTTCACAGGCAAGCGCTTAACCGCTAAGCCATCTCTCCAGCCCGCATGTACCAATTTTTGCATCTGCCTTTACGTGAGTTCTGGGGAATCGCCAACAGGCTTTGCAAGCAAATGCTTTTAACTGCTGAGCCATCTCCTTTACCCAAAGATTTTATACCCATCCAAGTTTCAGTTCACACTTAATGGTAACAGGAATTTATTTCAGTGATTCCAGAACATAGCTTTTGTGTATAGCTTTGGCTCTATACTCCCACCATTCCTAGGGGAAATCTACTGTGAGACTCAAAAGACATATAAGGCAGCTGGGCATGGTGGTGCACGCCTTTAATCCCAGCACTCGGGAGGCAGAGGTAGGAGGATCACTGTGAGTTTGAGGCCACCCTGAGACTACATAGTGAATTCCAGGTCAGCCTGGGCCAGAGTGAGACCCTACCTGGAAAAACCAAACAAAAAAAGACACATAAGGCAAGCCAGAGTGAAGGACTGGCAGTGAGAATGGAGCTGTTCTAGTATCATATACTTCTAAAGAATTGCGATTGTGATTATAAGATAGACTATAAAATGATTGTCAAAAGAAGATATACCATAAATCATAACTAATGGTAAAATCAAGAAACAGAATTCCAACTCAAAGTCAAGTCCACACTTTAAAGAGCCATGCAGATGTGAGGGATGAGGATTTGGAAGCTGTCTGTGGGCCCTGCAGCATGTCTAGGCGAGTGTCTTCTCACTAGTTCAGTGCTGTGCAGGTATGTAGTCTACCAGGGGCTGCTTTTGTGTCATTTCTCAGGACAGCATATCCTTAAACTGTTCTGGAGGGTTGTGCTTGGCATTTCATTCTCGTGTTTTGTCTGTTGGAAAAGAACTCAGCAGTTCTTCAAAAAAGTAGATGTAGGCTGGGCGTGGTGGCACATACTTTTAATCCCAGCATTCGGGAGGCAGAGGTAGGAGGATCTCTGTGAGTTCAAGACCACCCTGAGAATACATAGTGAATTCCAGGTCAGCCTGAGCTAGAGTAAGACCCTACCTCGAAAAAAACAAAAGTTAGATATTGAGCTAACATATTACCTAGCTGTTCTGCTACCTGGTTATCTACCAAGAGACAGATGTCTAGACAAAAACTATAAATGTATATTTATTTATTTATTTTTTTCATTTTAAAAATATTTAATTTTTTAAAAATGCTAAATCCTTGAGAACCTTATAATTTTGAAATAGTTTGCTTGTCCAACATTCAACAAATTACCCTTCTTTTTTCAATATAAAACTTTTCAATAGCCATGAGAATCTTTTATGTCAAAGAAATAGATTCACATGATACTCATTACAATCAAGAAAACAGTCTCTCTAAACCAAAGAATTTCTTCCTTTTTCTCACCTCCATTCCTTATCTCTATTTTACATCATTTACATAGAAATATTACAATCTAACAAGTAAATATGAAAAAATATTTTTTGCTTTCTAGAATTCATGAGTGAATTTACTCAGTCTTCTTAGCGTATTTCTTTTTAGCATCATCTGCAGCATCCACTGGGGCTTCTGAAGCTGATGAGCAAGGACCATTGGAAGCTGGTTTTGTTTCAGTTTTCTTTTCACAGGATGGAATCTGTTGCTGCCAGCCAAACAGCATCCGACTCAGTATATCCTCAAATGGAGCAAGGGGTACCAAAGAAGACTTTGTAATCATCATGGTTACCTTTATAGTCACGAGAAAGATGGTGTAAAGGAACATAAGATTATGCTTTGATATTTCTAACTGATCAGTGTGCTGGAAAGTGAACATAATTGACCCTAGTAGGGTTATCTTGGCAGTGTGGGACATCTTTAGCCACTCATCACTTTTGGGTTTCCAATCTCCTTTTACCAACTGCTCAAAAGTTGTGATAATGGAACCACCTGCACCTCGGGCCCAGCCAATAACTATCATGACTAACCAGCCATTTTTGTAATAGCTATTAGCATGTGTGACTCCTCCTACTATTTTCCAAGTTCTGGTCACTTCCTTCATTCCTGCGGCCAGGAGTTGAACTGGTAGGTATGAATAGCCCTGGGAAACTAGGTCACATGGGCAAAAAAATATAATATACCAGATTGAAGATGCCAGTAAAATATGAGTGTGGTTTGTAAGAAACCTCAATGGGGGCTCTGCAAGCAGTATACAGGATAAAATTCCTCCGCCAAAGCAGTGGAGCATTGCAGTGAACCAACTTGACAGGGGGTTCTGCCTTGCCACTGCTGCTGCCCCTGGCTGCTGCTTCAGCCCCATCACCGACATGACGTAGTGGGCGATGTCAAAGAAGGGGAACATGGACGTGCGGGAGAAGGTCAGGGTCAGCTCATCCCACTGGGTGCCCATGACGACGATCAACCCCCACCCGCCCACCCGCCAGCCCCCCAAGCAGTCGCGGCCACCAGTTTCCCACACGATCCGCGGGGCTGGCTGGGGGATAAATGTATATTTATAACAACATGATTCATAATATTTAAAACAGAAAACAATCTAAATATATTATCAGTTAATAAATGGGTAAGCAAAATATCCAATACATGGGCTTCTAGAGCTTCATGTGGTAAATTTATTCAGTCAAAAAAATACAAGTACTGATTCATGCTGTAACCTGGAAACATTCTTAGTGAAAGAAAAGTCTATATACTGCATGATTCCATTTGTGTGATGTGTCCCGAAGAGGTGAATCCGTAGAGACAGAAAGCAGATTAGTGATAGCAGAGTTGGGCAATGACTGAGGGGATAGGCAGTGACTAATAGTGGGTTTGGTATGGAGTTTTGGGGAATAGTGATAAAAGCGTTCTGGAATTAAGTCGCAGTAATGACTGCAACTTAATGAAGACACTAAAGTCACTGAATCCTACAGTTTGAATGAATGAGGTTTGTTTTTTTTTTTTTTTTTTTTTAGATGTAAGGTCTTACTCTAGCTCAGGCTGTCCTGGAACTCACTCTGTACCCTAGGCTGGTCTTGAACTCACAGCAGTGGTCTCACCTCAGCCTCCCAAGCGCTAGGACTAAAGGCATATGCCACCATACCTGGCTGAAAGAGTGAATTTTGAGGCATATTTCAGTTTTTTAAAAAATTAATTAATTTTTAATAGAAATTTTATTTTATTCATTTGACAGAGAAAGTGGGGGGGGGGGAGAGAGAGAGAATGGGTGCACTAGGGCCTCCAGCCACTGCAGACTAACTACAGATGCATGTGCCCCCTTGTGCATCTGGCTAACGTGAGTCCTGGGGAATCAAACCTGGGTCCTTTGGCTTTGCAGGCAAATGCCTTAACTACTAAGCTATGCCTCCAGCCCTAATTTATTTATTTGAGAGAGAGAAAGGGAGAGAGAGAGAGACAGACAGACAGACAGAGAAAGGGAGGGGAGGAAGATAATGGGTATGCCAGGGCCTCTAGCTGATGCAAACTCCAGACGCATGCACCACCTTGTGCATTTGGCTTTATATGGGTTCTGGGGAATTGAACCTGGGTCCTTAGGCTTCATAGGCAACTGCCTTAACTGCTGAGTCATCTCTCCGGCCCATATTTCAGTTTTAAAAAGTCTTTTCTCAGTATTAAATGTTAATTGCAGAAAATAAGAAAACAAAGATAGAAAACAAAGGCACCTCAGTATCCTGTGTGACTCCTTGGGGTGCACAAGTGTAGTGCTGCTTTCTGTGTCAGTCTCAGAGCTGTACTGACAGACCACCTCATTCCTTCTTTCCCTGTTCTTTATCTTAGTCCTTTAGCATTCCTCTCTTTTTAATTTTTTATTATTTATTTACTTTTTGTTGAGAGAGAGAGAGAGAAAGAGGGAGGGAGGGAGGGAGGGGGGGAGAGAGAGAGAGAGAGAGAGGCCTGCCAGGACCTCTAGCCACTGTAGACAAACTCCAGATGCATGAGCCACCTTGTGCATCTGGCTTATGCTGGTACTGGGGAATCAAACCTGAGTCCTTAGGCTTCAGATGCAAACTCCATAACCAGCCCCTCCCCCCTTTCCCCCTCTTTTTGTTTTTTATTAGAGAGAGAAGGGGGGGGGGGAAGAGAATGTGCACACCAGGGAGCCTCCTGTTGCTGCAGACAAATTCTAGACACATGTGTCACTTTGTGCATCTGACTTTTACGTGGTGCTGGGGACTTGAATCCAAGCTGTCAGGCTTTGCAAGTAAGTGCCTTTAACTGCTAAGCCGTCTCTCTGGGCCTCTTGTTTTTTTTTTAATTGACAACTTCCACAGTTATAGACCGTAAACCATGATAATTCCCTCCCCACCCCCACTTTCCTATTCACAAATCCACTCTCCATCATATTTCCTCCCTCTCTCAGTTTTTTATTTTAATATCATCTTTTCCTCCTATTATGAGGGTCTTGTGTAGGTAGTATTAGGCACTGTGTGGCCATTTTGTGTTTGGAGGAGTACATTGTAAGGAGTCTAACCCCCCACTTTTTTTTTTTTGGCTCTTACGTTCTTTGAGCTGCCTCTGGATATTAAGCCTCTGTCAGATGTATAGCTGACAAAGATTTTCTCCTATTCTGTAGGATGCCTCTTTGCTCTATTCACAGTATCCTTTACTGTGAAAACTTTTTTAACTTTATTTTTATTTATTTATTTATTTATTTATTTATTTATTTGAGAGAGTGAGAAAGAGAAAGAGGCAGAGAGAGATAAAGAGAGAGAGAGAGGGAGAGAGAATGGGCACACCAGGGCCTCTAGCCACTGCAAATGAACTGCAGACACATGCGCCTCCTAGTGCATCTGGCTTTCATGGGTCCTGAAGAGTTGAACCTGCTTTGCAGGCAAACGCCTTAACCACTAAGCTGTCTCTCCAGCCCTGTGAAAACTTTTTAATTTCATGCCATTCCAGTGGTTGATTAGTGGGTTTATTTCCTGAGCAACTGGAAAGTCAGATAGTCACTGCCTATGGCAGTAAGTATTTCCCCTACTTTTTCTGCTAACAGTTTCAGAGTTTCAGGTCTGATATTAAGTTCTTTGATCCATTTAGACTTTATTCTTGTGCATGGAGAGAGATAAGGATCTATTTTCATCCTTCTACATACAGATATCAAGTTTTCTCAGCACTATCTGTTAAAGAGGCTCTCTTTTCTCCAATGAATATTTTTGGCATTTTTGTTGAAAATCAGAAGGCTTTAGCTGCCTAGATATACATCTGAGTCCTGTATTTTGTTCCATTGATCTACCTGGCTGTCTTTGTGCCAGTACCATGCTGTTTTTGTTACTGTGGTTCTATACTGTAGCTTAAAATCAGGTGTGGTGATACTGCCAGCCTTATTATTATTTTTTGCTTAAAATTGTTTTGGCTGTTTGAGGTTTTTTTTGTGCTTCCAAATGAATTTGAGGATTGTTTTTTCTATTTCCATGAAGAATGCCATTGGGCTTTTGATAGGAATTGCATTAAATATGTAGATTGCTTTTGGTAAGATTGATATTTTCGTAATATTGGTTCTTCCAATCCAAGAACATGGAATGTCTTTCTCTTTCCTAGTGTCTTCTGCAATTTCTCTCTTGAGTGTTTTAAAGTTTTCATTGTAGAGATCCTCACTTCCTTGTTAGGTTTCTTCCAAGGTACTTTCTCCTCTTCTTCTTCCTCCTCCTCCTCCTTTTTTTTTGTTTTTTCAAGGTAGGGTCTCACTGTAGCTGAGGCTGACCTGGAATTTACTGTGTAGTTTCAGGGTGGCCTCAAATTCTTGGTGATCCTCCTACCTCTGCCTCCCAAGTGCTGGGAATAAAGGCGTGCACCACCATGCCTGGCTTTTTTTTTTTTTTTAACTCAATTGTAAATGGGAGTGATTCCCTGATTTCATCCTTGGCATTTTGTTCTTAGTATATACGAGGCTACAGATTTCTATGTGTTTATATTGTATCCTGTTACCTTGATAAAAGTGTTTATCAGCTCTAACAGTTTCCTGGTAGAGCCTTTAGGGTCCTTTATGTATAGAATCATATCCTCTGCAAATAATGATAATATGATCTCTTCCTTTCCAACTTGTATCCCTTTTATGAGCGTCTCTTGCCTTATTGCTATAGCTAAGATCTAGTACTATATTAAGTAAAAGTGGGGAAAAAAATAAAAAAATTTTTAAAAAAATGGCTGGAGAGATGTCTTAGTGGTTAAGGCGCTTGCTTTCTAAGCTTAAGGACCCATGTTCGACTCTCCATATCCCACATTAGCCAGATACACAAGGTGAGGAAAGTGCAAAGTTTCACATGCCCACTAGGTGGCACAAGCATGTGTAGTTTGATTTCAGTGGCCAAGGCCTTGGCACACAAATTCTGTCTTTCTGTCTGTCTGTCTTTCTGTGTCTAACATAAAAAAAAGTGAAGACAGTGGACACCCTTGTCTTGTTCCTGATTTTAGTGGAAAAGTTTCAGGTTTTTCCCTATTTAGTATTATGTTGGCTGTAGGTTTGTTATAAATAACCTTTATTATGTTGAGATATGTTCCTTCCATTCTCATTTTCTTTAGAATGTTACCATGAAGGGATGTTGGATTTTGTCAAATGCCTTTTCTGCATCTATTGAGACAATCAGGTGATTTTTGTCCTTCAGTCCATTTATATAGTATATTACATTTATCAATTTGCGTAAGTTAAACCATCCCTGCATCTCTGGGATAAAGCTTACGTGGCCAGGGTGAATGATCTTTTTAATATATTCTTGTATTCTGTTTGCCAGTATTTTGTTTACTATTTTTGCATCTGTGTTTATGAGGGAGATTGGTCTGTAATTTTCCTTTTTTGTTCTGTCTTTGTCTGGTTTTGGTATCAGTGTGATGCTGGTTTTGTGGAAGGAATTTGGTAGTATTCTTTCCTTTTCTATTTTATGGAAAAGTTCGAGAAGCAGTGGTATTAGTTCTTCCATGGAGGTCTGGTAAAATTCACTAGTGAATCCATTGGGGCCTGGACTTTTTTTTAGTTGGGAGATTTTTTTTATAACTTCTTGGATCTCTATACTTGTTATAGGTCTATTTAAATGGATTATCTCATCTTGATTTAATTTTGGTAGGTCATATAAATCTAGGAAATCATCCATTTTTTTCCAGATTTTCAAATTAGTGGAGTATATGTTCTTAAATCATGTCCTTATGATTTTTAAAAAATTTCTTTGGTATCTGTTGTAATGGTGTCTTTTTCATCTCTAATTTTATTAATTTGTGTCTCTTCTCTCTTTCTTTTGGTCAGATTTGCTAAGGGTTCATCAAACTTGTTTATCCTTTCAAAGAACCAACTCTTTGTTTCATTGGTTTTTTGTTTTGTTTTTCTGGTTTCCATTTTTTTAATTTATGCCCTAATCTTTTTTTTAATTAACAACTTCCATGATTGTAAACAATATCCCGTGGTAATACCCTCCCTCCCCCCAGTTTCTCCTTTGAAATTCCATTCTTCCATCATATCCCCTCCCCCTCTCAATCAGTCTCTCTTTTATTTCGATGTCATGATCTTTTCCTCCTATTATGATGGTCTTGTGTAGGTAGTATCAGACACAGTGAGGTCATGGAGATCCAGGCCATTTTGTGTCTGGGGGGAGCACGTTGTAAGGAGTCCTACCCTTTCTTTGGCTCTTACATTCTTTCCGCCACCTCTTCTGCAATAAACCCTGAGTCTTGGAAGGTGTGATATTGCAGTGCTGAGCACTCCTGTCACTTCTTTCTAGCACCATGATGCCTTCTGAGTCATCCCACGGTCACTGCCATCTGAAAAGGGGAGGTTCTCTACCAAAAGTGAGAGTAGCATTAATATATGGGTATGAACATTAAGAGAAGTACTTACTGGGCAGTTTGATGAGCATAGTATATACACTTATTATGCCCTAATCTTTATTGTTTCTTATTGTCTGCTGAATTTTGGTTTGCCTTGTTCTTCTTTTTTTCAAGGCAAGGTAAAGCATTAAGTCCTTTACTTGTGGCTTTTCTAATTTCTTAATATAGGTACTATAAATCTCCCTCCTAGGATTGCCTTCATTGTGTCCCACAGGTTTTGATAATGCTGTGTTCTCATTATCATTTGATTATATGAACTTTTAAATTTACCTCTTAATTTCTTCATTGATCCATTCATCATTTAGTAGTGTATTGTTTAGTTTCCATGATTTTGTGTATGCTTTATAGCTTTTCTTGCTGTTGATTTGTAGTTTAATCCCATTGTGATCAGATAGAGTGCAAGGAATTATTTCAGTTTTCCTGTATTTGTTAAGGTTTGCTTTGTGTCCTAATATATGGTCTATTTTAGAGAATGTTCCATGTGCTTCTGGAAAGAATGTGCATTCTGTAGCATTTGGATAGAATGCTCTGTGTATATCTGTTAGGTCCATTTGTTCGATGACCTCATTTAATCCAGATGCTTCTCTGTTTATTTTTTGCCAGGATGACCTGTCAATTGATGAGAGTGGGTTGTTGAAGTCACCAACTACAGTTGTGCTTTAAGTCTAATAGGGTTTGCTTGATGAAATTAGGAGCCCCCATGTTAGGTGCATATACGTTTAGGATTGTCATGTTCTCCTGTTGGAGTGTTCCTTTAATCAATATAAAGTGACCTTCCCTATCTTTCCTAACTAATGTTGGTTTGAAGTCTATCCTGTCAGATATTATGATAACACCTGCTTGCTTTATAGGCCCATTTGCTTGAAATACCCTTTTTTCATTCTTTCACCTTAAGGTAGTCTCTGTCTTTTATGGAGAGGCGAGTTTCTTGGATGCAACAAACAGAAGGATCCTGCTTCTTAACCCAGTCTGCAAACCTGTGTCTTTTGTTTGGGGCGTTCAGACCATTGATGATAAGAGCTATTATTGAAAGTTGTGTATTTATTCTTGCCATTCCTCTTGTTTTTGTAGTGCTTTCTGTTTTTCCTTTATTCTCTTATATTTACTGTTATTTGAGTTTCATTTATTTTTTTTTCCTGTTTTCTCATGTGTTTGCTTTTCTTTTCTCTTTAGTGTGAGGGATCCCTTCATGTATTTTCTGTATAGCTGGGTTAGTGGTCATGTATTCCTTTGGCCTGTTTTTGTTGTGGAATGTCCTTGCTTCTCTGTCAGTTTTGATGGATAGCTTTGCAAGATAAAGTAATCTTGGTTGACAGTTGTTATCTTTCAGAACTTGGAATACATCATTCCAAGCCCTTCTGGCTTTTAAAGTTTGTGTTGAGTAATCTGCTGCTATCTTGATGGGCTTGCCTTTATAAGTGACTTGCTGTTTCTCTCTATTTTCAATGTATTTTCTTTGGTTTGTGTGTTTGGTAGTTTAATTATAATAGGGTTATTAGAGGTTCTTTCCTGGTTTTGCCTGTTTGGTGTTCTAAAGGCTTATGGTATCTGCATTGGCATCTCTTTCCTTCTTTAGGGGAAATTTTCTTGTGGAATGAAATTCTTCTCCTTCTACTATACCCCGAATTCTTA
Source organism: Dipus sagitta (assembly GCA_036346955.1). NCBI lineage: Eukaryota > Metazoa > Chordata > Mammalia > Rodentia > Dipodidae > Dipus > Dipus sagitta. Next base: position 140,479,575 of record CM070770.1, read on the forward strand.
TGTTTGATCTCTTCATAGTGTTCTGAATGACTTGAAATTCCCATTTATACCTTCCTATTAATTTGTCTTTCTCTTTGTTGGTCTGTATTAGGTCTGCTGCCTGGTCTTCTAGTTTAGATATTCTATCCTCTCCTTCATCCATTCTACTAGTGAGACTTTTTGTAGACTTTAATTTGACTTACTGTGTTTTTCATTTCTAGCATTTCTGATTTTTTTTTTCTTCAGTATTTCTATTTCCTTACTCAAGTCTTGTCATTGACCTCTTTATTCCATTAAGTTGGTTTGCTGTGTTCTCCTTCAGGAGTTTGTTTTCTTCTTTGATTCCTTTGATTTCTTTGAACATAGTTATAATCATTCTTTTGAAATCTTTATCAGGCATTTCATGTAAATCAGTCTTACTAGGTCATTTCTGATGGATTTATAATTTTTCTTGGAATTATATTATCTTGATTTTTTTGTGTTTCTTGTATAATAATGTAGAGATTTTTGCATCTTGGGTTAATATGATGCTTAGGTTTTCTAACTGTCTGCACTTTTCTTTTTTTTAAATTAATTTTTTGTTTTGGTTTTTCGAGGTAGAGTGTCACTGTAGCTCAGACTGACCTGGAATTCACTAGTAATCTCATGGTGGCCTTCAACTCATCTTATCTCTGCCTCCCCAGTGCTGGGATTAAAGGTGTGTGCCACCATGCCCAGCTTACAGTATTCTTAAACATGTAAATCTGACATTATATATCTTTAGGGTAGGAGCTTAAGGTGCCAGGTATGGCTCTTATATTACTCCCAGAGTAACAGCAGAAGTGACCTTAAGTGTTGGTTTTCCCTGCTATGCAAGTGTTCTAGTAGGCTGGGTGGAACAAAATACAGGCAAATTCTAAAATTTAATTGAGCAATATACACATTGAATTAAAACCAGCACGGAGTATTTATATAAGAGTGGGTATTAAAACAAACTGATAATTTAACAAAGTGAAAACCCCTACGGGTGTGTGTTGCCTCATACCCTTAATCCTGTCAACTGGGAGGCTGAGATTTCTGGTTTGAACTGGGTTCCAGGTCAGCCTGGGGTCAAGTGAGTCCCTGCCCCCAAGAATGAAAGAAGATGATGACAAAGGCAGTATAAATCAGGAAGCAAGAAAGGACACCCTAAAATACAGTTTATTTGAGAATGGTCGGCGGGGTGTGGTGGCACACACCTTTAATCCCAGCACCTGGGAGGCAGAGGTAGGAGGATTGCTATGAGTTCAAAACCACCCTGAGTCTACAGAGTGAATTCCAGATCAGTCTGGGCTAGAGTGAGACCCTACCTCAAAAAAACAAACTATCAAAACCAAAAACCACAAAACCAAAGCAAGACGGCAGAGCCGGCCATCAGTCAAATCCAACACATAACCTGCCCTGACATGGAAGATGTGATTAGCACTTCCAGTACAGGCCTATACACCAGGCTTTGAGGCAGGTCCTGACCTGGTATAAGTAGGCCCTATTACCTTTCGGGATGGCTTCAGTCTCACCTTGCTACATGCCTGTTCGGGTCCCTCTTTTCTGCTCTGTGGGCTCCACTAGCTGTCTGGGTTGCTGGGTCTGCTGCTGTGTTTGCCTGTGCTGGGTTCTCTGTAGCTGAGTTCCCTTCCCCAGGTTTGCAGTGGTTGCTGACACTGGTGCTTTGTGGAGGGTGCCTGAAGTTGTATTGACCTGTGTGGCTGGTTCCTCAGGAGCTGCTTAGCTAGTCCCTGTTGTCTTCTTCAGGTTTTTGGCTTTGCAAGGAGGCTGGTATGAGTGGAGAGTCCCCCAACCTGGGTTTTGCTCCTGTGGTTCAGGCTCATAGTTCTTTGCAGAGTCCAGGACCAGGACTGGTGCTGCAGTGGGAGCTGATTCTGGCTGGTTGGCTGCCTGTTAGAAGCTCTGAGTCTCTCTTGCTTCTCTGCTGTGGTTGATAATTCCGTATATACCTTTACTTTTTGATAGAAGACTATATTGTGGTGTTTTTCTGCTTATTGCTTTCCTTAGGCTACCTTGATATGGCTACTATGCCACCATCTTAACCAGAAGTCCAGAATTCTCTCTTAGTAGATTTTTTTTTCTTCTTGGTAGGATTTTTATGTTGGGAACAATACATGGCCACAGGTGACATTAGTAGCATGTGTGGCTTGTGGTTGTGAATCACCTCAGCTCTGTGAGTTTGGGAGGCATTTACACTGTCCCTATATGTAAACGAACTGCCATACTTACACTGTGATCTCTTCACCTACCAGAACAGCCAAAGTGAAGGTTAAAGAGACAGTATCACACAAAGGCAAGGATGGAGAACAGCCAGAACTTTCTTACCCAGCTGGTGACAGTGTAAGTTGGTTTAGCCACTTTGAAAAACTGGCATCATCTACCAAAGCCAGACACAGACACACCTGTGACTCACAATTCTGTTGCTTGGTATCAACCCAATGTTGAAACTGACAAACAGAGTGGCATAGGGTTGTGTCCCAGAAGGCTTACCCTGTAGTGTTGGCAGCAACACATCTCTAATTGCCCAAACTGGAAGCAGTGCCAGAGTACATCAGAGATGGAGGGGCACATGTGATGACTGCTGTGGTGGAGGCCTGAAATCAGAATGGGATAATTAACCTCAGTTCAGTGGGAAGGTTTGGATGAACTTACAATGTTCAATCAAACACAGACTCCCATACAGATGGTGCATGCTTCCATTTCTATAGAGACTAAAAACTGGCTGGAGGAGTCTGTGCTGCAAAGTCAGACCCGTGAGCAACCCTTGGAGGCAGAGCATGGCAGAATGGCATGATGGGCTTGTGGGGATAATGATGACTCGCCATACAGATTATTATGAATGTGCTCACCTTTTAAGAATCTTTTGAGATGTGTACTCAAAATTATGTTCACTTTTTTTGTATGTATGTCTTTAAATTTATGTCAACACTAAGAATATGGAGGCTGCCTTGAGGTAGGAAGGCCTCAGACAACCAGCCCCAGTCATGAGGTCAAGTGGTGATTACTGAGAAGGTGGGAGTGAGCAGGTCCATGGTGGTGGCGAGAAAGCGTGTCAAAGCCTAGGGGTTGCATGGCACTGTGCTGCGCTGCACTGCACTGCTGTGGTAAGAGCAGGAGAGCGTCAGGTGCAGGCAGAGGGAAGGATGGAAGTGGGAGAGACTTGAGGCATAGGAGAAAGGCTGGTTGGAAGACATCCTGGAATGGATCCAAGCCCAGGCCTGGGTGGGCTCTGGGTCTCAAGCCGAAGGCCTTGTCTGAGTTGGGAGAGGACGACTGGGTTAAAGGAAGGCCAAGGGAGTGAAGTCAACTTTCCTCTGTAGAGTTCATGATGCTGCCCATCATCAGTGGGCAGTGACTAAGTGAAGTGTGCCATATGCAAAGCAGGGCTGCTTTGAAGGGGCCCAGGGAGAACACAGACCAGTGGATTGAAATCAGGTCCAGACTACAGGTGCTGTATGCTGGAGTGCTTAGTTATGTGGGTGGCAGGGTGGTCCACAGGCTGTTCCTGCGTGGATGTACCCTGTACTCACAGTCCTGCTCTTGCTATCTTCAGACAGCCACATACTCTGAGGGCAGGAGCAGTTCCGTGCCTTACTATGGAGCTCCTTCCTTGCTGGGTGGTGCCTAATGCCTCATTGAATGCATTTTCCCATGGAGCCTGTTTTTCTTTGGGGTTATTCCTCATGTCAACTGTGTATCCAAGGTGTGGTGGGAAAAGAGAACTGTGATCAACAAGGATTAATTCATGCCTGTGATTTTAGTATAGGCTTTGATATCTCGTAGGCTAATGATACAGATCTGTGGGAAAAGGATTTGACATTTCAAATAACAGGTTGAAATCAGATCTCTTAGTGCTGTCGTTGGTCTGACCTGCCTGGGCTTTGAAATTGAAGTTGTAGCCATAAGGAATGTCACTGTGCATAGAACTGTCCTGGCTTTTATAGTAGCACTTTGGTAAGTAATATGATGGGGTGGTCTGGCCTACAGGATTCCTGTAAGTCAGATCACTGCCTTGCTGGTGTCCTCTTGATCAGGGGCAGAAGGGTTGTGGTCAGAGAAAACACCTCCCAACAGAGTTTCTGGTCTGAGGGTCATCAGGGGACACAGTCTTCTTGCTGTGGATGAGTGTCCCTCAAGGGTCATGGTGTTAAAGGCTTGGTCCCCAGCATGATGGATGCTGTTGGGAGTTGGTAGGGCCTTTAGGGGTGTAGGCCTAGCAGGAGGTCCATAGGCCATTGGGGGTGCTCTAGAAAGGGAAGCAGGACCAAGTCTCTTCCTTCTACTTTCTTACTTTACTTCCTGGATCATGAGGAGAGTGCTTAGCCCTGCCATGATGATCCCATCATGACAAACTGGACTAGAACCTTAGGAACCATTAGCCATATAATATTTTCTCGCTATAAGTTCATCATGTCCAGTATTCTGTTATGATGGTGGAGAGCCCACTAGCATAGGGCTCCTTTTCCCCAGATGAAGCTGTGGGGTTTTCTCAAGTTCTCACACCAAAGGGTTTCCTCTTTCTTTCTTCTGTCTCTGCCTCCTCCTGGCACATACTTGTGGCCACCTTGCCATACTGTCACTCTTTTTTTCCCCCTGGTTACTTGGATAACCTTCTCTCTCTACCTTAGTCAGATGTCCACAAAGCCCCTCCTTCCTGTTCAGGTCAGTTCCTTTGTTCACCTTGAGTGGTCCTTGCTACAGACCCTCACTCAGGGCTAGCCTCCTGTGTGTGTTAAAGGTGGTCCTGGGGACATGGGGTGAAGGAGTATATAGATGAGTAGATGTGATTGTTGTCTTCATGGGATTGCAGTGTACAGATCAGTTTCTCCTCTCCTCTCCCCCTTCCCCACCAGCCATTCTGTGCCCAAGCCTGTGCCCCCCTCTCTTACTGCAACTGTCCTTTCTTTAAGCCCATGTGATGCTTGAACCTCCTCTGGTCATGCCTTGTGTTTTTAGTCTACTTGGCCTTATCCCCTTGGTGAGACCTTAAGCCCCTTGAAGGCAGAGCTGCACCTTACCTGATGTCTCATATATAGTGGGGACTTGATACATGTTACTGAACTAAAACCATGGACCAAATTGTGGTCATGGCTTTGAGATAACAGATTAATGTGGCAGAGACAGAGAGTATTTTCCCGAAGAAAGAAATTTGATTTGGGTAGGAACAATAACCAAAAACGTTGACAGATGAGATATTGTAGCATTTTCTAGGTTCTTCTGGTAGCCTCATCCCCTATCAACCCTTCTCCCAAGAGGCAGAAAATGATACTGATACAGAGTTCATGGAGTGCCTTGGAGCAGCAGGGTTCCTAAACTGCCCCTGTCTGTGTGGGCCTGGTTCCTCGTGCAGTGTACTGCAAAGGTCTGCTGCTGTAGAAGAGAGGGTGTAAGGGGAAGAGGACTCAGATGGAATTTCTCTGAAGTCACACAGCAGCAAGTGAAAAGTGGGTTTGACCCTAGGTCAGTCTGGAGACTGTCCAGAACCAGGCTGACCTAGGGTCAAACCCTCTCTGCTGTCTCTACTCCTGAGTCTCAATGCCAGCCCCTTGAGAGGCACTGCAGCTGCCCACCTGTCTGCATCCTTCCCACCTGCCTGAGTGCTGGGGCTGTCTGAGCCCACCAATTCCAGGGCACTTGGCTGATTAGCTCACCTTACCTGGGCCCACCTGAACAAAAGGCCTGTGAGTTGGATGGCCCAGACTTGCTGTCATGGCCACTGAAGCTCAGGCAGTCTGTTGTGACCAGGGGAGAGGACCACCTGCACCTGGCAACAAATATGGATGGTTCCTTGGGCAGAATGGGAGGGAAGGCAGGCAGGCTGGCAGGATGAATGGAGAGGACACACAGGAGCTTTACAAGAAACAAGAGGAAGGTGCCACAGGCTTTCCAGAACTCAAAAACATGGTTTTGAGTTTAACATTCTAAGTCAGTAGAGAAATGGGAAGTAGTGGCTTGGAAGGTCAGGGAAAGAAATATCTCAGAACCCTGGGCAATAATAAAAAGAAACAGAAATACTGATTAACATGTGAGCCACCTGGAGACTTCATCCAGGAGTGACATGTGGACAGTGGGGGTTGGAGAAGGAAGAAGAGGAGCAGCCAGGGAAGTGATAGATTAGTCCAACACATACTAAGACCAGCACTTAGACAAATTACTAAACTCTAAAGAGAAAGAGAAATATCTGAAGATCTTCACAGGAAAAAAAAAAAAGGTCTGCACAGAAAAGAGAAGCAGGCTCCCATTTGCTCCTGGAGGCAGGACACAGTGAGTAGTATATGCAGACAGCAGGAGGAGGAACCAGGGCCTCCACATACAGCCAAGATGTCACTCAGGTGTCCTTACAGAAGAGAGCCATTTCAAGCACCTGAGAGGGACACCAAGTATATTGATGAGGTGTATCTGAGGTATGTGCCCACTTAAATCCTCTAAATAAAGTGTTGTAGAACAGAGCAGAGGCTGAGACAGGAAGGGAAGAGAGCAGGAGCAGAAAAAGCCTATGTGGATGGTGCCTCTCTGAGCTAACAATTCTGTTTGTTAAATTATTAAGAGTTTAAAAAAATGTAGGAAGGGCTGGAGCAATGGCTTATTGGTTAAGGCAGTTGCCAGCAAAGCCAAAGGACCCAGGTTTGATTCCCCAGGACCCACATAAGCCAGATACACAAGGGGACACATGCATCTGGAGTTCGTTTGCAGTGGCTGGAGGCCCTGGTGTGCCCATTCTCTCTCTCTTTCTCTTTCTTTTCCTGCCTATTTCTCCCCCCCCCTCTCTCAAATAAGCAAAATAAAATTTAAAAAGTTCAGGAAGTCTACTGAAAAGGAAACAACAATCAGATTGAAAACAAAAACTGTAAGCCATCTCTGCAAAGCTTAGAATGTAAAAGGAGGGATGAGAGAGTAGGAGAAGAAATGTTTCATTTTGTGACCCATTTTAAACCTGAGAAGAGTATAATGTGGAGGCATAGTGATTTGTTGTGTCACTGAGAAAAATGTAGGTTCAGTTTTGACTGTTGACATTAGAAGTTGTGTTAGTGAGACCTAAATTTGACTGTTCATAATAGATAAGCCTATATGACAATGAGTTAGTACTTAAGAGTTTGCACCATCACATGAAGAAGTAAAGAGGGGGCTGGAGAGATGGCTCAGCAGTTAAAATTTCTTGTAAAACCTGATAGCCTTGGTTTGATTCCCCAGTACACACATAAAGCCAGATGTACAAAGTAGTTTATATGTCTGGAGTCTGTTTACAATGCCAAGAGACCCTGGCATGCCCATTCATTCATTTCATTCTCTCTCTCTGCTTGCAAATAAATAAAAATAAAGAAGTAAAAGGCGGTGTAGGGATGTGGCTCTGTGGAAGAGTGCTTGAGTAGCATGTGGAATACCCTGGGTTTAATCCCCATCTCTTCCACCATAAAGTGGACAGTTGAGGGTTGGTGTGGTGTGTTAAAGACATTGTGCACCTGGTTCCTTATATTGTGCCACTCTTCATCCAGAGCATAGTGCCTGCTGACCAATGGGACTGTTGAGCTCCAGTCCTCACATTTGCCTTCTTTCATCCAGAAGGGGAGGAGGGGAAGAAGAGTGTGCTCTTTTCTGTAGATATTTATGCAGCACCAACATTTATATCTCATTGAGCAGAAAATAGCATGCTAAGCTATGAGAGAGCCCAGGAGTGTTTAGTTAAAAATAGGAGTTCTTTTCTCATGTGCTGTATGTATGTGTCTTTGTGCACATGCACATAAATTTTCTTTAAAAAGGAGTTAATCTTCCTGAAGAAGAAAAGGCGAAGAAACTTAGTCTCAGATGAGAATCACTAGAAGAATGCAAACTAAAATAAATATATTTATTACTTTTCTTTTAAAAAACTTTTAAATTGACAATTTGCATACATATACATGATAGATATATTTTGATCATAATCCCCTCCCCTATCCCCTGAATCTCTTCTTTCCAGCTAGTCTCTCTTCCATTTTGATGTCATCATGTTTTCCTCCTATTATGTAGGTAGCATCAGCCACTATGAGGTCATGAATTCCAGTTGCCATTTTTTGTCTGTATGACAGCATTGTAAGCAGTCCTCCTCTTCTTTTTTAAAAATTTATTTTTGTTAGAGACAGAGAGAGGGAGGGAAAGAGGGGGGCAGAGAATGGGCATGCCAGGGCCTCTAGCCAGTGCAGAAGAACCCCAGATGTGTGTGCCACCATGTGCATCTGGCTTATGTGGTATCTGGAGAATTGAACCTGGGTTTTGAGGCTTCACAGGCAAGCACCTTAACTGCTAAGCCATCTCTCCAGCCACCTCCTCTTCTTTTTGCTCTTGCATTCTTTCCACCACCTCTTCTTCCACAATGGTCACTGAGCGTTGAAGGGTGTGGCACCTTTTTTTTTTTGAGCAGAACCAGGTGGCTGAGGAGATGTCTCACTTAGTGCTGAACACACATTGTCATTTCTTCTCAGCACTTTGGAGAGCTTAAAATTTTTTTCATTTATTTATTTGAGAGAGAGAAAGAGGCAGATAGAGAATGCGTGTGCAGGGCCTTTAGCCACTGCAAACAAATTCTAGACACCTGTGCCATCTTGTGCATCTGGCTTATGTGGATATTGGGGAATCAAACCTGGGTTCCTAGGTTTTGTGGACAAGTACCTTAACCGCTAAGCCATCTCTCCAGCCCTTAAATGTTTTTTTATTGACGACTTTCATAATTATAGACAATAAGCCATTGTAATTCCCTCCCCTCCCCTCCCTCACTTTTCCTTTCACAAATCCACTATCATATCCCCTCCCTCTCTCAATTAGTCTCTCTTTTATTTTTTATTTTTTTATTTTTTTATTTTTTTATTTTTAATTTTTTTTTGGTTTTTCGAGGTAGGGTCTCACTCTAGCCCAGGCTGACCTGGAATTCACTATGGAGTCTCAGGGTGACCTCGAACTCATGGCGATCCTCCTACCTCTGCCTCCCGAGTGCTGGGATTAAAGGCGTGCGCCACCACGCCCGGCTTAGTCTCTCTTTTATTTTTTAAATATTTTACTTTTATCTATTTTTTTGAGGCAGGGGGAGAGAGGGAGAGAAGGAGGAAGATATAATAGGCATGCCAGGACCTCCAGCTACTGCAAATGAACTCCAGACACATGCATTGCCTTGTGCATCTTGCTTTATGTGGGTAAACTGGGGAATCAAACCTAGGTCCTTAGGCTTTGCAGGCAAGTACCTTAACCGCTAAGCCGTCTCTCTAGACCTCTCTCTTTTATTTTGATGTCATCATCTTTTCCTTCTGAGTGTCTTGTAAAAGTACTTGGCACTGCGAGTTCATGGATTTCAAAGCCGATTTGTGCCTGAACTATTGCATTGTAAGGAGTCTTACCCTTCCTTTGGCTCTTACATTCTTTCTGCCACCTCTTCTGCAATGCACCCCTAGCCTTGGAAGGTGTGATAGAGATGTTTCAGTGCTGAACACTTTGCTGTCACTACTTCTCAGCACTTTGGTGCCTTTTGGGTCATCCCAGTGGTCACCATTATCTGAAAAGAGAAGCTCTTTAACCAAAAGTGAGAATAGCATTAATATATGAACATTAAGAAAGGTGCTTACAGGCAGTTTAGTGAGCATAATATATCCATTTAGCTAGACAACAGCAGGCTTTACACTCCTAGGGCTTATGACCTCCCCTGCCATAGGCTTTTGGTTAGGTTTTAAGTACCAGGCATGTATTCCCTCCCGTGGATTAGGCCTCCAGTCCAATTAGAGAGCGTTGGTTCCCCCATAACAGACATGCCACCATTGCTCCTGTTGGCTCATTTGGCTTGTCTGGCCAAATTTAAAGCTTGCAGTGTCCATTGTTACCACCACTGATGATGTCTCTCTCCCATAGGGCTGCATGCAGTGTAGCTTTTTCCAGTTTTTTGTCAGCTGGGCTACAGAGAGGAGGTTTTAAGCTCAGCTCCAGCTTGATTTCTCGGTGACCTTACAGCCAAAGCATGTGGCGTCTTCAGCAGTAGGGTCTTACATTTCTGGTGGGAAACCAAAAGCCTTGGCAATGACCTATAATGGTTTAGGGGCATTAGGGATCTCCCTGGCCAACAACTCACTGAAATATTTTATATACACACACACATTTTTGTTTAAAAAATTTTTCATTTTTCGTTTTTCAAGGTAGAGTCTCAATCCTACCTCTGCCTCCCGAGTGCTGGGATTAAAGGCATGCACCACCATTATTTGCAAGCACAGGGACAGGGAGAGGGAGGGAGGGAGGGAGGGAAGGAGAGGAAGAGGATGGGTACACCAGGGCCTCTAGCCTCTAGCCCCTGCAGACAAACTCCACTTGTGTGCACCACTTTGTGCATCTGGATTTATGTGGCGTCATAGTCAGCACCACACTGCTGGGATGAGCCTACAAACCAGACACAGTTTATAGGAGGAATGACATTTATTTCAGACTTATGGATCCAGGGGACATTCCATAATGGCAGAAGAAGCTGGCCTCTTTTACCAAATCTATGCAAAAAGAAAAACCACCAGTAGCACCACAAGGAACCCAGGCAGAACTCAAACATTCTGCATACCTAAGGCTGGAATTGAGATCTGCCCCCAGTAACACCTTAGGGCTGATCCCCAGGATCTGTCCATAGTGACACCTCTTCCAGCTAGGTGGTTGGAAATCCAAATTACAAGCTTTAATAAGACATTTTAGCATATTGGTAACATACATTTAAACTATCACATGTGTGTACTGGGGAATTAACTCTGGGTCCTTAGGCTTTATAGGCAAGTGTGTTAACTGCTAAGCCATCTCTCTAGCTCCAAATCTAAATTTTTGAAGAGCTAAGATCCACATAGGAGAGAGAACATGGGACATTTGACTTTCATTTTCCCCTGAGGTAGGGTCTTGCTGTAGCCCAGGCTGACTTGGAGTTCGCTATGTAGTCTCAGGGTAGCTTTGAACTCACAGAGATTCTCTTACCTCTGCCTCCCTAGTGCTGGCATTAAAGGCATGTACCACCACATCCAGTAAAAGATGATTTTCTAACCAAACATGAGAGCAGTCTTGGGGAGATGGTTCAGTGGTTAAAGCCACTTGCTTGCAAGGCCTATTGGTTTGGGTTCAGCTCCCTAGCACTGACATAAAGCTGCTTATGGCCCAGACTTTTTTGCAGTGGCAAGAGACCCTGTGTCAAACAAGGTGGAGCACCTGTGCCCATGCTCCCCCCCAACAAATAAAAATTTAAAAACATGAGAGCAACACTAGTATATGGGTACAAACATAAATATTTAGAGGGCAATTTGGTGGGTATAATATATCCATTTATCCAGACAATAGTAGCCTCCTTCCTTGGGCTTATGGTCTTCACAGCCATGGGCTTTTGACTTGGTTTTTGGTACCAGGCATTTCTGATAGGTGCTGCTAACTGGCATCCCCTTGTGGGGCGATGCAGAGCCCCTGGCCATGCACTAAGTGCCATGTTATTACTTTCTTCCTTCTCATAAGACATGCTCTCAGTAGGCACAGTAGACCACCTTTTTTGTCTTCCTTTTCCTTTTTTTTTTTTTTCGAGGTAGGGTCTCACTGTACCCCAGGCTGATCTGGAATTCACTATGTAGTCTCAGGGTGGCCTCGAACTCACAGCGATCCTCCTACCCTTGCCTCCCAAGTGCTGGGATTAAAGGTGTGTGTCACCATGCCCAGTTTCCTTTTCCTTTTCTTGTCTATCCTCTCTTCTTTGTCTTTTCTTCCTTCCTTACCCTCCCCACTTTTTGAAACAGGGATTGCTATATAGCCCAAACTAACCTTGAATTCATGGCAATCTTCCTGCCTCAGCCTCCCAAGCTCTGAGACTACAGGTCTGGCTAGATCACCTTTTCTCATATGATGCATTTGAAGCAACCAGGGAACTAAACAATGAGATGCTGGGCCCAGGGTGGGGCCAGGGCTGCAGAATCTGAACTAGGTCAGCTCTGCTCCCTTGTGCAGGGAGCCTGCCTCACCACATTGCTGATGCTCTGAGGTCCACTTAATGCTTTATAAAAGTACCAGATGAACTTCTGTGTTCATCTTTGACATAGTCCATAGCACATTGGATGAGTGCTATGGAGAAGTGTCCATGATCTGGTGGCCTGGAAGAAAAGGACACACAGGAGGGACACACGGTCTCAGTGGCATGGCTACCATGGGCATCTGCCTCATACCTACCTTTTGCCCCTACAGCTTCACACTGATCATATCATCTGGCCCTTAGGCACTGAGGTCATATGTTTGTGATGCTGTGCAGAACAGCTGGAAGAAAGTGCTGCTACTCCCTGCAGGGCAGGGGACAGTAGGGCTTTGGGGTGATGACTTTTATTTGTCCACCCTGATGGATTTGCCTGCAGCAATAAGGATGTGTTACTTTGGCCATTTAAACAGGAAGTCTGTTTTTTTTTTTAAACTATACCTTCCCTTTTTTTGTCATTTGTTTCTTTGAAATTGTATTTATTTATTTATTTATTTATTTTTCTCCATTTTTAATATTTTCCATGATAACAAAAAAAATCCCATGGTATTACCCTCCCCCCTTTCCCCTTTGAAATTCCATTCTCCATCATATCCCCTCCCCATCTCAATCTTTCTACTTACATATATACAATACCAACCTAATAAAAGCCCTCCTCCCTTTCTTTCTCTTCCCTTTCTATCTCCTTTTTTAACTTACTGGCCTCTGCTACTGAGTTTTTTCCTTCTCGCACAGAAGCCCAATCATCTCTAGCTAAGATCCACATATGAGGGAGAACATGTGGCGCTTGGCTTTCTGGGCCTGGGTTACCTCACTTAGTATAATTCTTTCCAGATCCATCCACTTTTCTGCAAATTTCATAACTTCATTTCTCTTTACTGCTGAGTAAAAATAAATGTGCCATATCTTCATTATCCACTCATCAGTTGAGGGACATCTAGGCTGGTTCCATTTCCCAGCTATTATAAATTGAGCAGCAATAAACATGGTTGAGCAAGTATCTCTAAGGTAATGAGATGAGTCCTTAGGATATATGCCTAGGAGAGCTATAGCTGGGTCATATGGTAGATCAATCTTTAGCTGTTTTAGGAACCTCCACACTGATTTCCACAATGGCTGGACCAGATTGCATTCCCACCAACAATGTAGAAGGGTTCCTCTTTTTCCACATCCCCGCCAACATTTATGATCATTTGTTTTCATGATGGTAGCCAATCTGACAGGAGTGAGATGGAATCTCAATGTAGTCTTAATCTGCATTTCCCTGATGACTAGGGATGTAGAACATTTTTTTAGATGCATATATGCCATTCGTATTTCTTCCTTTGAGAATTCTCTATTTAGCTCCATTTCCCATTTTTTGATTGGTTTGTTTGATTCCTTATTATTTAACTTCTTGAGTTCTTTGTATATCTTAGATATTAATCCTCTATCAGATATATAGCTGGTGAAGATTTTTTCCCATTCTGTAGGTTGCCTCTTTGCTTTCTTCACCGTGTCCTTTGCAGTGCAAAATCTTTGTATTTTCATGAGGTCCCAGTGGTTAATCTGTGGTTTTATTGCCTGAGCAATTGGGGTTGTATTCAGAAAGTCTTTGCCAAGACCAATATGTTGAAGGGTTTCCCCTACTTTTTCCTCTAGCAGTTTCAGAGTTTCAGGTCTGATGTTAAGGTCCTTAATCCATTTGGACTTAATTCTTGTGCACGGAGAAAGAGAAGAATCTATTTTCATCCTTCTAAAGATATATATCCAGTTTTCCCAACACCATTTGCTGAAGAGGCTGTCTTTTCTCCAATGAGTATTTTTGGCATTTTTATCAAATATCAGGTGGCTATAACTACATGGGGTTACATTTGGGTCCTCTATTCTGTTCCATTGATCTACGAGTCTGCTTTTGTGCCAGTACCATGCTGTTTTTGTTACTATGGCTCTGTAGTATAGGTTAAAATCAGGTATGGTGATACCACCAGCCTTATTTTTGTTGCTCAGTATTATTTTAGATATTCGAGGTTTTTTGTGATTCCAAATGAATTTTTGGATTGTTTTTTCTATTTCCGTGAAGAATGCCTTTGGAATTTTGATGGGGATTGCGTTAAATGTGTAGATTGCTTTTGGTAAGATTGCCATGAAATTGTATTTATAAATGTTGCTGTTTAAACAGAGGATGTAAGATGAAGGCTTGGGCCATTAGCTGTGTTACCATCTGGTTCTTTCTTCCTCCTGCATCTCAGGAGATCCACCCTGCTGGCCCTTCTGAACCTCTGCTCAGAAGGGGATTTAATCCCAGCACTATGGAGGTAGAGGTAGGAGGATCGTGATGAGTTTGAGGCCACTCTGAGACAACATAATGAATTCCAGGTCAGCTTGGGCTAGAGAGAGGGACCCTACCTCGAAAAACCAGAAAAATAAAAAGTAAAGGAGGATTGTGGGCCATGGTCACTGTGGGCTGGTGCCAGGTGCTGCCTGAGTAACCCTTTTCTGTGTGTCTTGTAGTGGCTTTGCCATGCTGTGATGCTGTGACCCAGTCCAGAGGAGAAAGTGACACATGGTTCACAGCACATTGGATGAGTGCTGTGGAGAAGTTGCAGTTGATGCTCTGATGGCCAGGAGGAGAAGGACACACAGTTGGAGCATCACAGGAGGGTGTCCATAAGAAGTGACATTTCACATGTGAAGAAAGGGAAGGTGCCAAAAGTAGATGATGGTGGTATTAGAGGCCACTCATACTGACGTTAGAATAATCTTTCCAGAAAATTTCTGCAGTGGTATTAGGATGAAGAGCCAGCTTCCATTTTCCATTGGAGAGAGAAGAAGTCTGGGATTGCCTGCTGGGCTCCTGCAGCCCCTGGACATCTTTCCTTCCCAGGCCCAGCCGCATGGACAGGAGCCACTGCTAGGAATGGGGCCCAGGGGAGGCTGGTAGGGAGGTAGTTCTAGTATAGAACACGTTCACAGGCTCTGTGATTGTGGGTTGGTGTCCCTCAGATCCCTCCCTCAGACCCAGCTGCCCTTGTCTGACCCTTCCCTGAAGGACTGGCTGCTGGTGTTCATCAGTGGGTGGGGTGTAAGGACAGGGTGTGATCTTCCAGAAATCACTTTCTGAATGCTGTGGTCTATCTGTTTGGAGCCTGCAGGGGGAGCTGGGCTAGAGGGACAGAAGTTCCTCCTGGGTGGCTGCTTCCACCTGGTTCCCTGCTGAGTTCACTTAGAGCAGAGCATTGCTATCTTCCCTACTTGACCCCAGGCATCAGTCTGAGCTGAGTGCCTTGTCTCCCCCAGCCCCAGCCTGGCAGCTCCCAGGCATTTGGTAACATCCTGGCACCTTTTTTTTTTTTGGAGCAGAACCAGGTGGCTGAGGAGTTATGGGGTGGCTTAACATCACACTCGCTCTGACCATGCCGTCTTGTATCAGGATGAAGGGAGTAACTCATTCACCTGCAGTGAGAACACGACTTCCATGCTTGTGCTGGGGATGAACTACTCCTGGGACAGGTGCTGTGACTAGCACTTACCCCACAGAGGTGGCTTTATTTAGGGAATGCTTAGACAAAAGCCTGGCACCCCAATCCTTTTGGTGGCCAGCTGCTGCTCTTAGTGGATCCCCACCATGGCCACATGAGAAGGATGCTGTCTGATCTTCTTGGAGCTTAGAGGCAGGAGAGTCTTGGTCAGTAGAGTCAGGATTCAACCCACAATGTCCAGGTTCCCAAGTCCTGTCCCTATGAGGGTGATGGAGATAGAGTGACTCTTGTAGGACAGATTGCCTGGCTGGGCAGAAAGAGGAGGCACCTGCCTTGCAGAGTGGTGGGTGCTGCAGAGGACCAAGCACACAGAAAGCGCACTCAGCCCATCTGGGCTTGAGGTTGAGGGAAGGAACCAGATTGTTGGTCGTGGCGAAAGTGATCTATCATGTCACCCAGACATGTGTCTCAGACACCACTAGGATTTGTCAGGAGGCCCTCATTCAGGGCAACGCAGGATCTTGTAATTAGCCACTGGGGATGGAGTGGTTCCTCCCGGCCAGTCTCCTGGGTCTTACCCCAGACACTCCCATTGAGGCCCACCCCACCTTCGAAGAACCCTGTGCTGAGGCCTGGCACTCCTTTATGAAGGCAGCAGAGTTTGTAAGTGGCGTGAGCTATGGATCTGTGCTGCCTATGCCGGCTCTTGCTCTGCATCTGTGCTTGATGAACGACAGAGTGTTGTCAGTTGTAATCAGTTGTGATCGACAATAGAACTTAAAAAGGGATTTGTCTTTTTTTGTGTGGGGTTGGGCGATTGAGGCAGGGTCTCATTCTAGTCCAGGCAGACTTAGAACTCACTCTGTAGTCCCAGGTGGCTTCAAACTCACTGCGATCTACCTACCTCAGCCTCCCAAGTGTTGAGATTATAAGCATGTGCTATGACATTCAACCTAAAAGGGTGTGAAACATTATATATCTATTATTTAAAACTGAAGCAAGCTAACTAAGTTCCACACTGACCCTGATACTCAAGTTGTGCATAGGGTAGATACATTTTCATACGCTGGTGGATCTTGCCTCTCTTTACTTTGTGGGTGCTGTGGGATAGGAGTGGTCATTGAAGTGATTAGCCACTAGGTGGCGGTGCAGCACAGGCTGAGACTCAGCATCCCCTCCAGGGGGATCCTGTGAGTTATCCTTGAAGTGCAAGCTTATGGAAGTTCATACCTACTTTTCTTCCCAAGGTGCTATGTTGCTCAGAAGTGTTTTTCATACCTATTTAAAAAGAAATCAGACAAAACTGAAATGTACAAAAGGTAAAAATCAAAGTGACATGCAGTAATTCCTTTAAGTGGTAATAGTATTAGCAATTGTGTGGTTCTTTCACATATCTTTGTCATGAATGTGTGCATGTAAGTCGTCTGTGGCATGTGCAGTGTCACTTTCTTATGAGGACTTCTCATATCCCTCTGCTATTTCTTTTTTTTTTAAAGATAGATGCCATTTTGATCATTTTTATTTATTTATTTGAGAGTGACAGAGAGAGAAAGAGTCAGAGAGAGAGAGAGAGAGAGAGAGAGAATGGGCGCGCCACTGCCAACGAACTCCAGATGTGTGCGCCCCCTTGTGCATCTGGCTAATGTGGGTCCTGGAGAACTGAGCCTTGAACCGGGGTCCTTAGGCTTCACAGGCAAAAGCTTAACCGCTAAGCCATCTCTCCAGCCCTCCCTCTGCTATTTCAATGAAAACTCCTGACTCTCCCTGCTCCACCTGTCTGCTTTCCCTGTTTTTCCTTTATCATGTGTCACTTGTATAGGATGACATCTTTATTGTCTGTTTACCTCATTAGCATTTAAAGAGAGGTTCTGACCTTTTCCTCGCTGCTGTACCCCTGGCACCCAGGGCAGTGCCTCATATGTATAAGACATTGGATATGTGTTTCTTGAATGGTTGAATGTGTGGGTGGGAGTAGCCGTGCCTGTGCTGTGAGCATCTTCTCTGTCAGTAAATATTGACTCCCCTTGTCTGTCACCTGCAGCTCACATTCCATTGTGAAGATGCATGGAAGCACACTCACGATTTCCAGGTGTCTTCCTCCTTTCTGCAGGCAGGGCTGGGCTGTGGTCAGTCACTTCCTGGATCAGGCACCTGTGTTGATGATCCTTGCTCTGCTGTGTGCTCTGGGGCCTTGTGCTCCCAGCCTATCCTGTGGATCTGCAATCCACCAGGGTTGAAGGTGATGCACTGGCTTCTCTCTCACTGAAGAGGTGGTGGAGACTTAACATCTATTTGTCCATCTGTCCTTCAGACATCCAGCCAGGGATTTGGAGACTCTTCCATGTTATTATCTGTCATGTAACACCACAAATGCCATATCCTGGTTTATTAATTGTCTTTCATCCTCTTTATGGTCCTTTCTTACATAAAAGTTAATTTTTTTAATGTATTAAAATCTACCAGGGGATGTAGAGAGGGCCTAGCAGTTAAGTGCTTGCCTGTGAAGCCTAAGGACCCCGGTTTGAGGCTTGATTCTCTAGGACACCTGTAAGCCATATGCACAAGGTGGCGCATGCATCTGGAGTTTGTTTGCAGTGGCTGGAGGCCCTGATGCACCCATTCTCTCTCTCTCTCTCACTCACTCTCAAATAATAAAATAAACAAACAAACAAAAATATCTACCAGGAGGGTGGGATTGTGGCTCAGTAGTAGAGCATGTATCTAGCATTTGTGATGTCCTTTGGTTCCATCCCCAGCACCAGAAAAAAAAAACAAATAGAACACACACAGACACACAGACACACACACAGACACACACACACACTTCCCCAAACAAACATAGGTTGGCCAATAGTTCCCTTGGTTTTCTGGCTTTTGTATGACCCTTAGGGAGAACTTCTCTCCAAGATTATAAAAACATATTGATCTGTTTTTCCTCTTGTGTTTTAATGCTGTTTTTGTTTAAATCTTTATCCCATCAAAAATTTATCCTCATATGCGATATTGGATAAAGTTTTAAACAAATTTCTGCTGTTCCTAATTGAACAGTAAATTGTTTTATCAACATTTATAAAATGATACATTCTTCACTGATTGTACATTAATCCTTCTTACACTTGCTCCTGTGTTCTGGCCTAGTCCATGGATCTCTTTTTTTCCTGTATCATTTATTGATGGTGGCTTCTGGCAGGACAAGGCCCTTCTTATTATGCTTTTTCCCCTTGAGAACTTTTCAGCTATTTTTTATCATTATTCCAGGTAAAATTTTGAATTAATCTGTTGAGTTCCAAAAAGAATCCCCTGAGGATTTGGAGTGAAGTTGCATTTATTTTATTTATAGATTAGTTGGGAAGACTTGATGGCTTTACAGTATTGTGTCCAGGGGAGTGAATTTGATCTTCTAGCGTGATCTTACAAATTTCTTCAAACGATGTAATTTCTTTTAATGTTCATTTCTAGGTACCTTTCTGTTTTGTCAGGGGTTTTAGCACCATCATATTTTCTAGCTGGCGATGTTAGTACAGAGGAAATGGTATTATGACTGGATATCTAAGACTCACAGTCTGTCTAATAGTTCCATGTGCTTCAAGCCTAGAGATTCTGGTTCCTGGAGGTCATCCTTCCTTTACAGTGAGGAAACAGACTTTTCTTGCTTTGTATTTTTTTTTTCTTTTTTTGGTTTTTTGAGGTAAGGTCTCACTCTGGTCCAGGCTGACCTGGAATTCACTATGGAGTCTCAGAGTGTCCTTGAACTCATGGTGATCCTCCTACCTCTGCCTCCCCAGTGCTGGGATGAAAGGCGTGTGCCACCATGCCCGGCTCTTGTTTTGTATTTTATTTCTTTGGTCATTTTAACAAAAGGTGGAGAGGGGAAAGCAAATCTGTAGATGTGTTTCATTGTCTGGCTTTGTTGAGTTTGTTGTGTGTCATGTTATAGCACTCCTTTCCCCTGGGGAATGTTGCTCCAGCCTCTGTACACAGGGCACATCCTCCAATGCTGACAGCCTTTCTCTTGCCCCTGCTGGGCTAGCCTTCCTCTGCCTTCTCTGGCTGGCTCACTTGCCTTGCTCTTTCACTCTCTTCAAGTGGGAAGTGCCGAACTGTCATTTCCAGGGCAGGAGCTCAGGGCTGTTTGTCAAGGAGGCCCTGCAGTGTGGATCTCCTGATCTGACAGCCTACTCCTGCCTTCTTTTAGACTTATTCTTCCTCCTCTCATAGTTCCTTTCTCTATTATGCTCCCATACATATATATTAAGTTTAATTGAGATTTCTTAAATGAAAGAAAATGTGGAATTTGTATTTCTGAGTTTGCCTTATTTGCTTAACATAGTGACCTTCAATCAAGCACTTTCCTGCAAGTGTCTCAGTTTCATTCCCTATCTTGGTGGTTGTGAATAATGCAGCAGTAAGTATGGATGTGCAGGTATCGCTGTGGTGTGTTGACTTAGAGATCATTGGTATATACTCAGGAAGGGTTAGCTGGATCATATGCTAGCTGGTTTGTTTTTGGTACTGGACGTTGAGCCAGGGACTCATTCATACTAGAGAAGCCAGCAAGCCTTCAACCACTAAACTATAGCCCCAGTCTTTTTTCTTTTACTTATTTGCAAGGAGAGAGAGAGAGAGAGAGAGGAAGAGAGGGATGGGGGAAGGGGGAGGGAATGGGCATGCCAGAGCCTATAGCCACTGCAGACAAACTCCAGATGCATGCACCACTTTGTGTGTCTGGGTTTATGTGGGTACTGGGGAATCAGACCCAGGTTGTTAGGCTTTGCAAGCAAGTGCCTCAAGCACTGGGCCATCTCTCCAGCTGCTGCTGCTGCTACTTCTGTTCCTCCTCCTCCCCCCCTCCTCCTTTTTTTTGAGACAGCATCTCACAAAGTTGCTCAGTAAGTAACTCACTCTGTAGCCCTAGACAGGTCTTGATCTCATGATTTTCCTGCCTCAGCCTCCTATGTGCTGGGATTACAGACCCATGCCACTAGACCTAGCTAATATGGCAGTTCTAATTTTAGTTTTCCATGGACCCACGGCACTGACTTTTGTAGTGGCTGTACCAGTTTACATTCCACCAGCAGTGCATAAGGGTTTCTCTTTTTCCCATATCCTTAGACAGCATTTGTTGTCATCAGTTTTCTTGATGATCACCATTCTGCCTGGGGAGAGGTGAATCTCAGATGGTTTTACTCTGGTGCACATCAGTGCCTTGACCTGTTGCCTTTCCTTAGGTCCAAAGCAATGGTGTTAGCCAGTCATGGACTGGATCCTCCAAAGCTATAAGCCAAAATTAACCCTTTTACTCTTTAGCTGTTGGTTATCAGCTATCTTTTTTTTTTTTTTTTTTTTTGGTTTTTTTGAGGTAGGGTCTCACTCTAGCCCAGGCTGACCTGGAATTCACTATGGAGTCTCAGGGTGGCCACGAACTCACGGCGATCCTCCTACCTCTGCCTCCCGAGTGCTGGGATTAAAGGCGTGCGCCACCACACCCGGCTTCAGCTATCTTTTATTGTGACAGAAATTTGACGGTCACATTTGCTGTTGTTTATTGAGTGCTTACTCTGTACCAGGCACTGCACAGGCTACTAGTATGTATAACATCCAAGAATCCTTTCAACCTGATGGTTGGCCAGGCCAAGCAACTTGCCAAGGGCACAAAGTAATGAATGGCAGGTGAGCATTCAGACCTCGTTCTCTAAGCCACAGAGAGATCCTGGCTTTTTTTTTTTTTTTTTTTTTGAGGCAAACCCTACAGAGTGGCCTTTTTTTTTTTCTTTTTTAATGCAAGAGTGAGCGAGCGAGCGAGCGAGAGAGAGAGAGAGAGAGAGTGAGCTAGAGCAAGCACACTTGCATACCAGGGCCTCTAGCCACTGTAATCAAATTCCAGATATGTGTGCCACCTTGTGTACATGTGTGACCTTGTGTCACCTTATGCGTCTGGCTTATGTGAGATCTGAAGAGTCAAACATGGGTCCTTAGGCTTCACAGGCAAGCGCCTTAACCACTAAGCCATATCTTCAGTCTGACCCTGGCTTCTTTTACTGTGACAGATCTTGCTCTGTGGTTGTCTTCATCCATATTGACCAAGCCTGTGACTTCAAGTTGTGAGTTCCTGGGGGGAGGGTGCTCAGCCACAAGTTAGAGAAAGGCCTCCCAAATCCAGCTGTGCTCTGAGCACTGTGTATAGATTGATGTACAGGTGCTGGACTTAACACTCCACTATTTCAGGTGGGCATAGATAATGCCATGAGTATGAAACCACAAATTTGTTTTAAAGCTGTTGGTGATGGGCTTGAGTGTGGTAGTGCAAGCCTTTTATCCCAGCACTTGGGAAGCAAAGGTAGGAGAATTGGTGTGAGTTTGAGGCCACTCTGAGACTACAGAGTGAATTCCAGGTCAATCTGGGCTAGAGTGAGACCCTGCCTCAAACAACAAAAAACAAAAAGCAAATAAACAAACCCAAAAAACTGTTGGTGAGTTTATGGCAGCATTATCAAGGGTTTTTCTTAACAAATATTAAAGAAAGCTAAGCTTTTTAGTGTTAAGAGGAGGGATTCTCAAGTGCATTTATATCTAAATGACAACACATCTTATGTCTCTCTAGGTCTGTGTGGACATGCTCACAGTGCTGTTGGGCACTCTGTGAAGGGTGTGATCTTGGAGACAGGGACTAGGGCATGTAGGGAGAGGCTTTCTTTTCTTACTTTACCCCTTTTACTCAGTTTATGTGTGCCTACTATGCACATGTCTTACTTTTGTTTTCAGTACTCAAGAAGTCTTTCTATCTAGAAAGGCTTGGCACACCTGGACTGGGCTGTAGGCTCCTATGGACAAGAATGAACTTTCTCCATTGACAAATCCCCAGCTTCAGCTCTTAGAGGCAGCCTTACTGGGGCCAGGGTCACCTGCTGTGGGGACACATGGCTCACTGCTTGTTGAGCTGATCTCCATGCAGCTCCATAGGTGCTCGAGAGGATGCTGTCCCTGCCTGTCCTCTCTGAATCCTTACTCTCATTTTATTTTATTTTTTGGTTTTTTCGAGGTAGGGTCTCATTCTAGCCCAGGCTGACTTGGAATTCACTATGTATTCTTAGGCTGACCTCGAACTCATGGCAATCCTCCTATCTCTGCCTCCCAAGTGCTGGGATTAAAGGCGTGTGCCACCACACCCAGCTCTCACTCTCATTTGATCCCATCTCCACAGTTGCTGTTGATGACTGTCTCCAGAGCCAGCCTTCTAACCAGGTGTTGCTGATTCCCATCCTCTGTGAAGTCTCAGCCACACATGGCATTTTGGGCATAGCAATTTCTCATCAGTGCATTGTCTCAGAGAGAAGCCAGAGGCACTGGTAATTTTTCTTGAGCTGTTGGCAGGTGGCCTAGCCCCAAAGCCAGGGTTGCCCTGCCAGGGAAACTGCTGTTAGCACCAGCAAGACTGATGTGCTATGGCCATGCTTCAGGAGTGTCTGCGCTCGTAGTCATGTGGCTCTCAGGGTGACAGAGTGAGTAGAGGAGGCACGAGCCGAAGGGTGGGTGTTCAGTCTCTTTCTCGTTTGTCTTTGACACGGCTTCCTTGCCCACGACCCACTAAAGAGCAGCATGCCCCAGCCCAGCCTACTGAGACGGCATATCCCATCCCACTTGGGCTTCCACTGACCATGTTTGGGATCCATTTTCATACTTGTCCGCAACATTTGGAAGAAATCACCTCTTGTAATTGGACATGCCTGGGTGTGTGTATTTTCTTTGAAACAGCCTTCCTCATCTTAGGAAAAAGTGATTACTCTGCCTTCTTACCAGGGTCTGCATTGGCCTGTCTCAGGCCGTTTCTTGGTTTCCTGAGCCTGAAATGTTGAAGGCGAGTTCTGAAGGCCTGGATGAAGACCAGTGTGCATCTGGGCTTTCCCTTCCCTCCCTGGGAGCCTACACACACAAGACTAGACTCTGCCGTGAGCGTTGAGACATGGGGCTGCTCTGTGGTTCTGACACAGCTGCCACGTTCTTAAGAAGTTACATCATGAGAACTGCATTTGCTCCTGCAGTGTTTGGGTTTCCAGGGAAGCATTAGCAGCAAGAGAGTGTATCTGCACATGCCTGTGTATGTGTGCATACATAAGAGGAGAGAGGCAGAGGGAAGGTGGGAAGAATGGGATTTTGGTGTGGTACAGGATAATTTGCCTATACCTAAAAAACATGTGTGCCTGTCCTTATGCCAGCTGCACACAGCCAGTACAGATCTATAATGATGTATCCCATATTATAGTTTAATCCATTTACTCAGGCTCCAGTTTCCACATCTGTAAAATGGGTTTTAAAAAGTACACACAAACCAGGCATGGTGGCACATGCCTTTAATCCCAGCACTCTAGAGGCAGAGGTAAAGAGGATCACTGAATTCGAAGTCACCCTGAGACTACAGAGTGAATTCCAGGTCAGCCTGGGCTAGAGCAAGACCCTAACTTGAAAAACAAACAAACAAACAAAAAGCACACACAAATCTCTCTTCAAAGCCTGGGACAAAGTTAATGTATAACAGTGTGTCTAGTGGCATTGAGGTCTAGGGCTGCATCCAAGCTCCTTGAGGCACAGGGCTGGTTGGAGACCTCTGTACAGAGCAGGGCTTGGGAAAAGCTTTATATCTGAACAGTTGAGGGATATGCAGAGAAGACCCTGCTGCTGCATTTGTAATGTCAGGACTTCCCATGACCACACAAGCTCCTCAGAAAGCCTCTTAGTTCTATTTGCTGTGTGTCTCCGGCATCTGTGGGAACCTGGGATAATGCAGGCTAGGTTAATGAGAAGAGGCCACTGTTGCTTGTGCTGATGGCATTTTTGTACCCACATGTCCCCTCGAACCCTGACATGTTCCATGTCCCAACTTCCTTCCTTTGACTTGGAGCACTCCCATTCAGGCTTCATACCACAACTGACTGCCCAGTGGTACCTGCTTTGTCCACCAAGGACCCAAACTGCCCCTTTTTTATGCTCAACAGAAACTAGATACATACTTCCACATAAAACCAAGGTGAGTGTTATGCCCCTGCTCAAAACTTTGGAGTGCATAAGGATTCCCAGTGCGTCCAGAGAAAACCTAGACTCTCTTTTACAGCCTATAGGTCTTTCGTGCTCTGCCCAGCATGTCTGTACACCGCCTCATGCTCAGTGCTAGCCATGCCTTCTACTTCATTATAACCTTGCCATCTCAGGACACCTGTGCCTTGGGGCCTTTGCACTCCTGTTTCCTCCTTTAGACATTGTATCTTAGTACTGAGTGGAGCTCAATGGCACAGCACTTCCCCAGAATGCAAGGAGCCCTGGGTTACATCCCCTTGCATCAAAATAACAGCAAACCAAAACACCTCCCCTCATATATATCATTCCCTTGGAGAATTCTTCTTTGGCCATCCAGGCCAATACTGTCCCTCCCCCTTCTGCTTTACTTCCTCAGGTCCCTTGTCAGTATCTGAATTAGCTTTTTTTTTTCTTTCTCCTTTTTTTTTTTCATTAATTACTTTTGTAGTCAGCAAATACAGTCAGTTTGGTACCATTATTAGGCTCATCCATGACCTACCCCCTCCCCTTGGCCCCTTCTTGTTGAGGTATATGGGTCATGAATTGTGGAGTTAGCCCACAGTTATGGGTAAGATAAATGTCTCTGCATATCATGACCCAACATGTGGCTCTGACATTCTTTCCGCCCCCTCTTCCGCAAAATTTCCCTGAGCCATGTTGGGTTCATTTTTGGTCTGCTTCAGTGATGAGGTGTTGGGGGCCTCTGAGGCTCTGGCTCTCTGATTTGGTAGGAGTTGATTTTTCTCTGTGTTGATCTCCTTCACCCTTGTGCTGGTATCCGGTTCATCAGGAAAACAGCACCCTTGCTTGTTTTGCCAATTTTTCTTAGTTTCAGCCGGGGCCCTTTTGAGGTATGATGGGGTGGCTCTCTCCTTAGGATCTACATCTATCTGAAAAAGAGAAGCAGATTCCCCAACGGAGAGTAAGTTAGCACCAGGACAAATGAGATAACCCTTACTTTTTTTAATAGAGAATTTAATAAGTGTAGGCCCTCTTGTAGCCCATGATTGATGGTAGATTGATATTGGAGAGTGGGCTTATATTTGGATATGGTTCTGACTTGTTTCCCAGCTCCAGCTATGGGTCCCATACCACTGAGGGGATCAGTTAGCCAAATTGAGAGCAGTTGGTTCCCCACCATGGCTGTGTGCCACTGTTGCACTTGTGTGGGCATCACACCAAGTTATTTGCTGCTAAGTAGGTTAGACCATGAGTTGCTTGGACAGATATTGGTCATTTTCCCCCAGTTGCCCATGTAGCACCTTCTGGCACTAGATGCGCTGACTGTCTTTGGACTGACTCTCTTCCAGCTTCCAGCCATGCCATTCCATTTTGCTTGTCAACCACATAAGGTGTCTTCAGCAGTAGGGTCTTACCACTAACCTTTGGTGGGTCATCAAGTACTCTGACAGAAATCTGTCTTGTCTTTTAGGAAACCTTCTTCCTCAAACTGTGCCACACAATTGGTGAACAGGGAAAGCTACCCAACTCCTTTTATCAAGCTAGCATCACCCTAATTCCAAAACCAGGCAGAGATGCCACAAGAAAAGAAAACTATTGGCCTATTTCTCTGATGAATTTAGATGCAAAGATCCTGAACAAAATCCTCACAAACTGAATCCAACAACACATCAAAAGCATTATCCACCTTGACCAAGTGGGATTCATCCCAGGAACACAGGGGTGGTTCAACATACAGAAATCTTGTCAATGTAATATACCACATAAACAAGGTTAAACATAAAAACCATATGATCATTTCGATAGATGCAGAAAAAGGCCTTTGACAAGATACAACATCACTTCATGATCAAAACATTGGTGAGAATTGGCATGGTTGGTCCATATCTTAACCTAATAAAGGCAATTTACAAAGCTCCGAAGGCCCAAATAATACTTAGTGGAGAGAGACTGGAGGAATTCCCATTAAGATCAGGAACAAGACAGGGTTGTCCACTCTCACCTCTGCTTTTCAATATAGTACTGGAAGTCCTAGCTCAAACAATAAGACAGGAGAAGGAAATAAAAGGGATACAATCTGGAAAGGAAGAAGTTAAGTTAGCTCTATTCGCTGATGACATGATTGTATTTGTAAGAGACCCGAGAGACTCCATCCCAAAACTCCTGAAGGTGATTAACTCTTATAGTAAAGTAGCAGGATACAAAATCAATGCACAAAAATCAGTAGCCTTCCTATATGCAAATGACAAAGATACAGAGAAAGAAATAAGGGACATAGTCCCATTTTCAATAGCAACAACAACAAAAAAAATACCTTGGAATAACGTTAACCAAGGAAGTGAAAGATCTATACAATGAAAACATAAAAACACTCAAAAAAGAAATTGAGGAGGACTTGAGAAAATGGAAAGACCTCCCATGCTCCTGGATAGGCAGAATTAACATTCTGAAGATGACAATCCTACCAAAGGCAATATACAGATTTAATGCAATTCCAATTAAGATCCCTACAGTGTTCTTCACATAGATAGAAAAAATGATCTCAAATTTCATATGGAAAGGCAGAAGGCCTCGCATATCCAAACATATCCTCAGCAAAAGACATACCTCTGGAGGCATCACCATACCTGATCTGAAGCTATATTACAAAGCCATAGTAATAAAAACAGCATGGTACTGGCATAAAAACAGGCGTATAGACCAATGGAATAGACTTGAGGACCCAGACTTTGGGTCAAGCAACTATAGCTACTTGATATTCGATAAAGGCCCGAACAATATAGGCTGGAAAAAAGACAGCATCTTCAACAAATGCTGCTGGACTAACTGGACAACCATATGCAGGAAACCGAAACTTGATCCACACA
Source organism: Dipus sagitta (assembly GCA_036346955.1). NCBI lineage: Eukaryota > Metazoa > Chordata > Mammalia > Rodentia > Dipodidae > Dipus > Dipus sagitta. Next base: position 140,506,919 of record CM070770.1, read on the forward strand.
TTTCACCATGCACTACACTCAAGTCCAAATGGATCAAAGACCTCAATATAAGACCAGAAACTCGAATACTACTGGAAGAAAACTTAGGAAGTACTTTCCATGATATAGGAATGGAAAAAGACTTCCTGAACAAAACCCCAGTAGCTCACGATCTTAAACCGTCACTCAACCAATGGGATCACATGAAGCTGAAGAGTTTCTTTACAGACAAGCATACAATAAGCAAAGCCAATAGATTACCCACAGAATGGGAGAAAATATTTGCGGGTTATCCAACTGATAGAGGCCTAATCTCTAGAATCTACAAAGAGCTCAAAAATCTAAACAGTAAGAAGTCAAACACCCCACTCACAAAATGGGGCAAAGAGCTCAACAGGCAGTTCACAGAGGGAGAAATACAAATGGCAAACACACACTTAAGAAAATGTTCATCATCCCTAATCATCAGAGAAATGCAAATTAAAACAACTATTTGATTCCACCTTACCCCAATAAGCATAGCAAACATCAAAAAATCAAATAAAAATAAATGCTGGCGAGGATGTGGAGAAGTAGGAACACTCATCCACTGTTGGTGGGAATGTAGGATGGTACAACCACTTTGGAAAGCAATATGGAGACTTCTGAAAAAGCTGACTATAGAGATACCAACAGACCCAGTTATTCCCTTACTGGGCATCTACCCTAAAACCTTCAAACCACAGGCTAGAGAGATTTGCTCAACCATGTTTGTAGCGGCTCAATTTGTAATCGCTAAGAGCTGGAATCAACCCAGATGTCCATCACTAGAAGAATGGATAACTAAGATGTGATATATCTACACAATGGAATTCTATACAGCAGTAAGAAAAAATGACACAATGAAATTTGAGGAAAAATGGTTGAACCTGGAACAGATCATTCTCAGTGAACTTACCCAATCACAGAAAAAAAATCGCCACATAGTCTCACTCATCTACAGTACCTAACCTGAATCTACCCAAGATACTTTACATACCCAGCAAGCATCTCGTGGACTAGACACTAGGATGGATAGGGAGGGAGGGGAGGGCATCGAAGGGGTGGGAAACACAAATCTAGACCCAAATGGCAATGGTACCATAATTTTGTACTTACTAAAAGACAGACCAAATGGCTGATCCTTCACCAGGCCCTTATAGGGAACACCTGAACCACAAGACACTGGAGAGGGTAGGATCAAGACTAACCTTAATCTTCTACATCTTCCCTCCTTCCCTCTCCCTCTCTCTCTCTCTCTCTCTCTCTTTCTCTCTAACTCTTGTATATGTTATCTTTTTCCTCCTTTTCTTAGTAGGCACTGACCTGTAACTCCCAGTACCAGCATGGGGCTATCATCCACAATGAGCTTTTGAATTAACTTTTTTTGTTTTGTGTTCTAGCACTGCAGTAGTGGGACCTGCTCACTTCAAGTCCTCAGTGTCTAAAGAGGGCTTTTTTTTTTTGCTTAGGACATCTGTGAATTTGGATAGGAAAAATATGATATCTTTATTTCCAGTAACTTCTAATTGAAATATAGCACTTCTTTCATTTATTAATATAGACAGTGAATCACAGTAGTCCTACCAGAACAATGAGTTTTTTCTTGTCACAACAGAAATCACAGACATTTTCATGTCTATGTTCACAATGACTTAAAAATTATAGTCATTATTAGACCTGAAGATAGATCTTTTTATATAATACAGTAATAATTATGTATATCCCTTACATGATAAAATACATATTACTATATTGAAAATGTTTAAAAAGCAATTGGATAACTACATTTAAATTTCATTGATTGCCTATAGAATTAGAAAATATTTTTATTTATTTATTTGAAATAGGAAGAGAGAGGCAGTTAGAGAATGAGTACACCAGGGCTTCTAGCTGCTGCAAGTGAACCTTGTGCATCTGGCTTTACATGGGTATTGGGAATCGAACTTGGGTCCTTTGGCTTTGCCAGCAAGCCCAGAGCCTTAACTGCTAAGCCATTTCTCCAGCCCCTCCTGTGGAATTTTAAGCATTTAAAAACCTTCTGTGAGAAGGGACCCTTCCCTCCCAAGGTGCAGGGCATAAAGCAGCTAAGAATTTCTGGGTAGATCAATGAATGAACAGTGATTGGTCTCCTTCCCCTTCCCCTGTGTCTTCAGGGTCAGGTTCCTGTGGATTGTTAAGAACTAGCTTGGCCAGAGTCTTCAAGAAACCTCATTGGACCACCTGGTGCTAAGCACCGGGACCCTAGGTACTCTCCCCACTTCTGTGTGTGTCTGCTTCCTCCCACCCTTCCTCACTGACCACTGACCCTGTACAGGGCTACTCTTTCCTCCCAGGGGTCAGCATCTAACTTGGCTGACCAGCAGAGACAAGTGTCTTAGGGCTCAAGTTCCCTGGTGACTGGATGGCCGCCCTGGTGTAGTCAGTCTGTTATCTTTAAGGCCCTTCCCTGGGGTCAGGAAGTAGTGCCCTAGGTGGGGCTCAGAGGGCCTGATCCTGAGGAGAATCTGTACTTTGGTACAGATGCTGCACCCAGGACCCAAGCTGGATGGGTGGGGATTGCTCTGGACCTGGCCAGGGTGTTCTATTTTTTTTGGCCTTGTTACTTCTGTGCATGTGAAATATCACTAGTCTGAGAGTCACTACATAAACTAGGCTTTTTCTATAATGGTGAGACATGGTGAGGAGTCAGATGGAAGTGAGTGCTGGGTCTTTCTTTCCAGCTGTCTCCTTCCATGGAAAGCACAGTGGGTCATTACATGGCAGCTGTAGTGCTTCCTCTCTAGGTGGTCTGGGTCCGGGGCAGGTCTAGCCTCCTGTGGGGGGTCCTTAGGATTGATTCCCTGGCCTCTATGAGCCTGCTGCCCACTGCCTGCAACCCTCTTCCCAGAAAAGCCATTCTTCTTTCACATTTAAAATTAATTGTTTGCTTGTTTATTTTAGCAAAAGAGAATAGGAATAAAATCAATAGAAGTTTATAGGAAATGAGGATAAAGCTAACTTTACCAGTAGGTCATAACCTTAGCTGCATATCCACTGGGGCCTGGTGAGCATTTTGTGATGGGGTGTTAGGGGTCCAGGAAACTCCTTGAACCCCAAACCCTAAGCTCTTTTCTAATTTTAATCAAAGAATTGAATAAAAAGAAGACTGAGAAGGATTGTTATTAAATTATATTGATTGAGGGAAGTACAGAACCAAGGAAAGACACCCATGTGGCTAGAGATCCCATGTGGAGGGCCTGGAAAGAAAGCATGGAAAGAAGAGAGAAGGAGCTCCTGCCATGTGGGGAACTGGAAGGGATAAAGGAGCCCATGTGGGCCCCTCCCAGCTGGGCCTGGGCCTGGGCTGAGCTAAAGGAAAAACTCACCACCCACAGCTGGAAGTTCCCCAGTGGTCCAAGAGTCTGCCCTCTCCTTGCAAAGGGATTTATAACCTTTTAGTGGTGGGCTGTCTTTGGCTCAGGTGAACCAGAGGGACAGCTGGTTGGTTAAGGCTAGGGGCTGTTTCAGGAAGCGGCTAGCCCTGACACCAAGTTCTGGGGCCTGAACTTGACCAACTGCAATGTTTAAATCCTATGAAAGACCTCCCTCCCAGGAGGGGTCCTGGTTGTGGAAAAACAGGTCTAGGGAACTAGGCAAGAGATAAATCAGATTATCTTTGATTTCTAGCAAGTACAGACTTCCCTGCCTTATTTACTTTCAGGGGTCCAGTCACTCTAACTATACCCCCTCTCATTTTCACAAATATTTCCTGAGCTCTGGTGGGAGGCACTATCAGGATCTGGCACACTGGTGTCACCAGGGTTTGAACTTGCGGGGCCTGTTCCCAAGTTCTGAGTACTCTCTGCTTCCTGGGCTGTAGTGGAGATGAGGTGAACTAGGTAGATGATGCTTGGCAAGCCCCTTGCTACTATGGGTGCTGCCACTGGTGTGTAAAGTAAGACACCTACATGTGCCACCAGATAGGGCAGGAGGAGGGGGTGGACTGGCTGCATGCTTTTGTGGGAGAAGCAGTGGTCAGTCCAGGAAGAGGGCTGTGAGTTGCCATACACATGTAGATGGACAAGTAGGGAGAGAGGGAGGGGCCTCTGGTTTGGTCAGCAGGTTGAGGTCCAGGCCTGGCTCCCCTGGGGAGACCCCAGCAAGGGCCAGGCACATGCACATGGGAACCAAGCTGCCTCCCCCTTGGTTTGGGGCTGGACTGGCTGGGCTTGTTCAGGTGCCTGTTATGTTCTTTGTCAGTCTGGTTTGAAGGAAGGGGTCAGGTAAGGGGCCTGACCTTGCTTACTGCTGGTGAGCCCTTGAGCTGGGTTTGCTTTTCATCTCAGGTTGGGCCCCCCCATTCTGGAGCCTTTGGGCCTTTCAAAAGGGTTTCTGTTGGAGGGTCATGCCCACCCTGTGCCCAGGAGGCTTTCCTTGGCTCCTGGGGCTGCTCCTCACCTCTGTCCCATCTCTCTGCATAAACAAAGCTTAATTAATACTAGGAATAATTAATATTTCCCTTTTCTGTTTATCATGTGCTAAAATACTTTATTATTTACTTCATCACTTCCAAGGGAATATTAAGCGGGCCAGGTAAAATCCCCATTATGAAGCAGAACTCATGGTGCCTCACTTACGGCTTAGACATTCTAGAATCCCCATTTCTGGAGCTGTGTACCTGTCACCATCCAGTTTTAGAACACTTCCATCACCTCAAAATGCCCTTCTGTCTGAGTGCAGTTGTCTCCCCCATAGGCATTTCATCTATAAACTTGGCTTTTCTGGTCATTTCCTAAAATGGAATCATACAGTACATTCTTTTGCCTCTGACTTCTTCCACTAGTGCAGTGTTTTTGAGGCTTACTCGTGTTGTAGCTTGTACTAGTTTTCATTTCTTTTTATAGCTGAGCAGTGTTGCATTGTATGGCTAGATCACCGCTTATCTACACTAGATGATAGACATTTGAATTGGTTCCAGCTTGTGGCTGTTATGAATAATGCTGCTGCAGACATTCTATGCATGTCTTTGTGTGGATATATGTCTCCATCCTTTTAAGGTAGATACATAGAATAGGATTACTGGGTTGTTTCAATTTTTCAAGAAGCTGCCTAATTATTTTCCAAAGTGGGTATGCCATTTTGCCTTCTCACCAGCAATGCACTAAAGTTTCATTTCTCCCCATTCTTACCAACAGTTGCTGTGGTTTATATACATATTTTTTTCTTGTCCTTTTCTCAGGCTGACCTGGAATTCACCATGTAGTCTCAGATTGGCCTTGAACTCATGGCGATTGTTGCAGTCAGGTTCTCATTGCTTGTAGAAATCTCCCAAATAAGAGCAGCTTATGGGAAAAAGAGGTTTATTTTGGCTTATAGGCTCGAGGGGAAGCTCCACAGTGGCAGGGGAAAACGATGACATGAACAGAGGGTAGACATCATCCCTTGGCCCACATAAGGTGGACAACAGGAACAGGAGAGTGTGCCAAACACTGGCATGGGAAAACTGGCTGTAACACCCAAAAGCCCGCCCCCAACAATACACTGCCTCCAAATCTCCATCAGCTTGGAACCTAGCATTCAGAACACCTAAGTTTATAGGGGACACCTGAATCAAACCACCACAACGATCCTCCAACCTCTGCCTCCTGAGTGCTGGGGTTAAAGGTGTGCACCACCACCACCACCACACCTGGCTTGTTTTAATTTTAACTGTCCTAGTGGTTGTGAGGTGGTGTCTTTGCGTTTTCCTATTTGATTTGTGGTGACAGGGAACACAGCTTTTTGTAGGGTAAAATTAAGAAATGAGTATTTTCATTCAGTCAGTTGTCCTTGCTCATGAAAGAGGAGTTTGCTCCCCGCCCAGTTCAGCTTTTCCTCTTTACCTAGCCCCTCTTTCTTCTTCCTCCTCCTCCTTTTTAAAAAACAATTATTATGAAACTTACCAAGCATCTGGAAATGTTAAGAGCTCCCTCATTGTCTTCTGATCTGGATTGAGCAACTGCCAGCTTTGCCCCATAGTCTTCATCTCTGCTCGCTCCTGTCCTGCTGTCCCATGTGAAAGTGACCAGCCCTGGGCATCACCAGAAGATGAGGGCCTCTTCTACGACTCGGCTCTCACCTCTAGGAACATCAGCAGCAGCTCAAGGGGTGCTACTCAGCATCCACCCACCTTTCTTTCCCAAGTGGACTTTCAAATGCTGCTTTTAAGTTCTTCTGAGTGTTCTGGGGAAGAGGGCCAGGTAGAAAGACCACAGGACAGAGCTGAGCCAACTAGTAGAAAAGGAGATAGCATGTTTAACTAAAGCCTAAGAAAGGAAAGGAGATAGCAAACCCGAAGCAGCTAAGGGCAAGGTTGTGGGCAAGAGCATTTTTTTTTTTTTTTGGCTACTGGACTCTGAACCCCATTATGCTTACTACTATGTGGTATGGCTCATGACCATGGGCCCTTGGGCGTTCAGTGTGTTAAGGGTACTGACACTGTCTGTCCTTCCTAGTGACTTTTGGGCTGGATCTTGACCTCCAGGGCCAATTTTCTTGTCTACCACAGACTCAGCAAGCCCCAAGTCAAGTGCATTGTCCTTCCTTATAAATCTATTCTGCCTTCTCTGTTTCTTCCCTGATGATGGACACACCTTCCTTCTGGCACCTTGCCACAGCTACTCCATCTTAGTCCAGTTGCTCTTGCTTGCCCCCATGGCGAGTTCTGTGGACTCTGTCCTTCCTGCCTCTTAGTCTATCTTCTCTGACTTCATTGCTGCACTGTAGCTCTAAGGACCCCCCCCCCCCCCCAATCTCTTGCCCTGATAACGATATTTGGCTTCCAGCTTGTTTCACTGTCCTCCTCCCTTGCTGAAAAGCTGCCCCAGGGGTATCTCTGTTCTGGATTGTTCTCTGGAGGTACACATAGTGTGGGATCAACTGGTTCTGTATTGGGTGGTCCAGACAGAATAACTAGACATGACCTTCAGGGGACACTTTAGTCGTGATTTGATGGTGGGATGTCAGATCATGACTGACTTACCGGTCTGCACCCCAGTTTTACCACATGAAAAATGAGCAAAATAAGTCCTCCTTCAGGATGCAGGGAAAGTTAGGTGAATTAGAAGAGTCAGGTGCATGGCACATGGTATGGGGTGAGTATTGGGTGGGTAATCTGTGGTCCAGGGTATTCCTGGTGACACAGTATGATGTCCAAGGAAGCACTATTGGCCTGTGTTCTTCACTGTGCCTCTACATTCACACAGAACACAAACTCTTGTGCCTGTGAGAGCCAGAGATGTTCAAGTAGTTGCACAGACCAAGTGCGATCCAATATGTCTTTGTAAAGGGCAGCCGCTACTTAGCTCAGCCAAAGGCCAAGCAGGGATATGGGCCTGATGCAGCCAGAAAAGTCAGAGAGGTAGAATTCTTGGTGAAATCTTCCACCTCTTAGATGTTGGTAGTTAATCTAAAAAATACTATTCTCTGTATGAGCCACACAAACTACCTCTGTGGGCCACAGTTAGTGCCAAGGCCACCAGCTTGTGATCTTTCTTTGCAGGCGTCCTGGGGAATCTGCTGGGTGCTGGAGCTTCATGGACTTGGTGTTGGATCTTATGAGCTCTTTTGCCTTGCAGGACTCCTCAGGCAGGTTATGTTACCGGCAGAGGCTGTGTTGAAGCTCCCTGTGGCCTGGAGACTATGTACAAGAAGAATGGTCTGATGGCTAGTGTGTTGGTCACCTCCGCCACTCCACAGGTATGGAGGCTGCTGGGTGAGGGCTGTGAGTGGGAAAAGCTGTGGCAGCAGGCCGGGACCCGTGAATACCAGCCTTCTTTAGTGATCCCAGCCACCATTCTAGGCGTGAGACTTGGGAGCCAGTCAGCCCTGCGGATCAGGGTGTTTTCTGAAGTCGTTCTCTTCAAAGAAACACAAATACCTGCTTAGTACAGCCATGGCAAGTGCCATATTCCAGTTTGGTGGCAAGAAGGGATCAGACCTTTCCCAGGAAAAGCCGCTGCTGATTATAAATAGGCCATGCATTTCAAAATGAAGTCAGTCAGAAGCCATTCCAACTGGCCTGTGTTCTTATTTACCTTGCTTCATAGGACATGGCTGTAAGGACCAGTGGTCTGAGTGAGTGGTCTGGGCCAGGATCCCTGCAGGGGGTTTGGGGATTTACTTTCCAAGCTCAGTAGTGGAATGGACACAGAAGGATGGGTGTCATCTGAAGCTGGTGCCACCATGTCTAGGACATAGTGCTGGCTGCTTTGACACATTGACAAGGCAGGGTTAGGCCCTGAGCTCCCCTTAAGGGAGCTTTTGAGATGGCTGTGGACAACCAGCCAGAGAATCAAAAGAACCCGTTTCTTATCAACCTTCTAAAAAACTTCTTGTTTTGATTTCTTGTCTTGAAATCAAATTTGTAGATGTCTTTTAAAATTCTCCAATGGGGCCAGTATAGTTTAAGTAAGGTTGTCACTTCACCATCACCAGTGAATATATTTGGGATAACTTAAAAATTTTTTTTGTTTATTTTTATTTATTTGAGAGTGACAGAGAGAGACAGAGAGAGAGAGAGAATGGGTGTGCCAGGGCCTCCAGCTGCTGCAAATGAACTCCAGGTGCGTGCGCCCCCTTGTGCATCTGGCTTACGTGGATGCTGGGGAATCAAGCCTTGAACCGGGGTCCTTAGGCTTCACACGCAAATGCTTAACTGCTAAGCCATCTCTCCAGCCCTGGTTTAACTTTTAAAAAAGATTATTTTCAAGGGGGGGGAGGGAGGGAGAAGGAGACAAAGGGTGGGCGCGCCAGGGCTTCTAGCCACTGCACACAAACTCGGCACATGCACCACCATGTGCATCTGGATTACATGGTGTTGCAGTCAGGTTCACATTGGTGGTAGAAATCACCTAAGAGCAGCTTGTGGGGAAAAAAAAGAGAGGTTTATTTTGGCTTACAGGCTTGAGGGGAAGCTCCACAATGGCAGGGGAAAACAATGGCATGAGCAGAGGGTGGACATCACCCCGGCTTACATAAGGTGGACAACAGGAACAGGAGAGTGTGCCTAATACTGGCATGGGGAAACTGGCTATAACACCCATAAGCCTGCCCCCAACAATACACTCCCTCCAGGAGGCATTAATTCCCAAATCTCCATCAGCTGAGAACCTAGCATTCAGAACACCTAAGTTTATGGGGACACCTGAATCAAACCACCACATTCCACCCCTGGCCCCCATAAACTGATAACCTTACGCGATATAAAATGCAATGCCAAGCCGGGCATGGTGGCGCATGCCTTTAATCCCAGCACTCGGGAGGCAGAGGTAGGAGGATCACCATGAGTTTGAGGCCACCCTGAGACTCCACAGTGAATTCCAGGTCAGCCTGGGCTAGAGTGAGACCCTACCTCAAAAACAAACAAACAAACAAAAATAAGAAAAAGCAATGCATTCATCCAACTTTAAAATTCCCCATAGTTTTTCAATCAATTTCAATGATGTGCATACATCCCCATAGTCCAAGATCTTTTTTTTCCTAGTCCAAGATCTTTTAACTGAGCCATAATGCCAGAAAATAACCTCAAAAAAAACCCATATTGGCACAGAATAAGCATTCACACTGCAAAAGATGACATTGGGCATAGCAAAGAAATATTCAAGCATTACAAGATTTAAAACAACCAGGGCAAACATTAAACTCTGTAGCTAGAAGTCCAACAACTGTAATTAGTGACAAATCTCCAAGTCTGATAATTCTAACCAGCAACAAGTCTCTGGTATTCCAATTCTGCCCCTCCAGCTAGGCTATGCACAGTCCTGGAAAACTTCATCGGGGCCAGCAGCTTTCATTAGCAGCCATCTTGTGGTCCCGGCATCTCCACTGGGTCTGCACTGCAATCCATGGTTCATCCCCATGGGTCTCCATGCAGGCATCCAGCAAACCTGCTTCACACTGCCCATGGCCATTTCCAAAACACAAGACCATGTTGCAAACTCAATGACCCTCTCTTTCCTGCATTTCTTATACTCCACAATACCAGGTAGGGTGCCAATTTGTTAATCCAGGGGGGAATAAAGCAGACTTTGAAGAACAGGACACTCCTTGAGCACTCAAGCCCCTTCAAAAGAGTCTACATTCTTCCTGTTGCCCCAGTGCAGGTCAGCTGGCCCAATCTCAAAGGTTGTAATCTCTCAGTTGTAGCTGAACAGGCAGCAGTTCACCCAAAGATTTTTCTATGCCATATCCCTTGCTCACAGGAGTTCATTTTTATGCAAAGCAACCCTCTGCACAACTTCTCAGGGCACGGGCATAACAGCAAGCCTCCCACACGTACTGCTAGCCCACTCCAGGCAAAGCTCTTTCTCACCCTCATAAGCCACACCTCACAGTCCATAGTTCTTACTGCATTCAGGTCTTTCAACTCTGACCAGAATAGTCCATCAAGCTGTACTTAACAGCACTGTAAGCCATCTCTTAGGCCAGGGTTTCAAATCATTCCACATTCTTCTTGAAAATCAGCTCCAAAAGGCCAAAGCCACACAGTCAGGTGTCCAGCAGCAATCCCACTACTCAGTACCACTTTACTGTTGCAGTCAGGTGTGCATTGCTGGTAGAAATCACCCAACCAAGAGCAGCTTGTGGGAAAAAGAGGTTTATTTTGGATTATAGGCTTGAGGGGAAGCTCCACAATGGCAGGGGAAAACTATGGCATGAGCAGAGGGTGGACATCACCCCCTGGCCAATATAAGATGGGCAACAGGAACAGGAGAATGTGCCAGACACTGGCAAGGGGAAACTGGCTATAACACCCATAAGCCCGCCCCCAACAATACACTGCCTCCAGGAGGCATTAATTTCCAAATCTCCATCAGCTGGGAACCTAGCATTCAGAACACCTAAGTTTATGGGGAACACCTGAATCAAACCACCACACGTGGGTACTGGGTAATTGAGCCTGGGTCCTTACGCTTTGCAGGCAAGCACCTTAACTGCTAAGCCATCTCTCCAGCCCTAGGATAGCTTTTGATTCAGAAGTCCCCTTACATGAGGGTTTATGCTGGGGGTGGATGGGGAGGGGTTACAGGAATGTTTTAAAACCTGACATCCTAGGAATGGACTCCACTAACTAGAGGAATCAGATATAAATGCTGGGTGTGGTGACACACTTGTAACCCCATCAGCACTGAGGAGGTGGAGGTAGGAGGATCTCTGGGCTTTCTGGCCAGCCAGTCTAACCTCACTGGTGAGCCTCAGGCCACTGAGGCCTCAAAAAGAGGTGGATTCATGCCACATTAGTGCTGCTGATCTTAGAGAATGTTCTTTTTGAGGATGGCAGTGTCCACTAGGAAGAGGCAAAACTTGCCAAAGTGCTGAGAATAAGTGACTGTTTAGTACTAAAGGAGACATCTCTATCACATACCCCAAGGCTCAGAGAATACTGTGGAAGAGGGGGCAGAAAGAATGTACGAGCCAGTGAGAGAGAGTGGGAGGAGTGCTTAGTTTGGAAGGCTGTCTTCCAGACAGACATGAAGCAGCCATTGACTTTATGGCCTCACAGTGATTGTTGTTACCTGAACAATATTGAGCCCATTGATACTCTATCAAGGATGATGAAGAAAGGCACATGCACGCGTGTGTGCGCGCGCACACACACACACACACACACACACACATATCAAAACAGAAGTAGTAGGACTAGTTGGAAAGAAGTGATGTTCAGTCGAAGATGATGAGGGGGGAGGACAAAAGAAAGTAATGCATGGGGATTATGATCAAAATACATTATGTAGATATGTGATTATTGTCAATAAAGTTGAAAGAACAGAGGTAGGTGGCATTCCTGAGGATAACACTTGAGGTTGTCCTCTTGCCTTCACACATATGCATACACATATGCTTATGCCCACACACATATGCTCACACCGATATGAACACATAAATACATGCTGTATATATCCAAGATGTATATGTACACATGTAAAAATCAAAACACAAACAAAAGTGCATTTGTACTGAATATGTACAGACTTTTTCTTGTCATTATCTAAATGATACAACATAGCAAGTATTTGCATAGTATTTACATTTCATTTACATGGCAGTAAGTATTAGTCATGTAGACATGGTTGAAATATGTGAGAGAACATGCATAGGTTATGTACACATACCTACTAGGTCATGTTAAATAAGAAATTTAAACACCTGCAGGTTTTGGTATCCTCAAAGGGCTCTGGACCCTATACTCCATGACTACTGAGGGTTGACTGTATGCACACATAGTAAGCACCCATATTGAATGAATGAATGAATACATGCATGTAAGTTGAAGTGCATAGCAACCCTTGGGGAATGACACATTTACTCCTATACAACTCATGATTTAGTGCTCATTGTATTTCAGGCATTGTTTTGAACATTCTCCAGGCTTTCTCTCATGTACCAGTAGCCCCATAAGATATCATTGCTCATGCCAGTATCTGGATGAGGAGCTGAAGGCTGAGAGAGGTGAAGGTGTTAGTTTTGGATCCCATAGCTGGCCACTGGATAGGATCAGACCTAGCCTCCTTGACTCTGGAGCTGGTTTCCTGCACTGTCATAGAGGGGATCAGCCCTGCCAGGCTGACTGGGGTGCTTCTTGTGAGGGAGTGCAGCATGCAGAGTGACTTCCAGATCTTCATCTGCATGTGGGCTTGGAAGGTGGAGCTGGGTATCAATTCTAGATGTCTCTGGAATAGTGCAGTGCTTTCCAGCTTTATTTCTCCTTCCCCCCAGCTTTATTTTGACAGACTATCCTTAGGTAAGAAAGCCTTTCTACATGGGGAACTTTAAAAATGCTCCACTGAGCCTGCTGTAGGTCCCCTGAGTCAGTATCTCACTTAGTTTAGGTAACACAAGCTGCTACCCTGGGATGTAGGGGTGTAGGGATGTAATATCACCATTTTACACATGATGGGGCTTGGCAACATGAATTCACTGCCTGAGGTCAGACAGCAGCTGGTGTGGAGTTGGCATTCTCTGTAGAACTGACTATAGAGCTCTAACCCAGCTTTCTGTTGCCTTTAAGACCAGCACAGAACAGCTTCCCCTGAAGAGCCCTCCAGGACTGGGTCTGAGGAAAGGAGCAACTTATGTCCAACTCCTCTTTGTAACTCGTGTTATCAGTTGTAATAGTTTTCCTCATTGGCCTAAAAACATCCTAGTTTCTTAGTATGAGTACAGCAGTTTTCAAGATACAGTCATTTTGGAAAGAGTAAAATAAAGAGGATTTAATAAAAGTATATTCCCTCACCCCTACTCTAAGATGGTGAGATTAGCAGAAACCACAAATAACTTCTTCACAAGTTGAGATAAATAAAACCCTTTATGAATAGGGCCAGTTTATATGAATGGGGCCAGTTTTAGGTGGTAATCCTAGTGCATTCCCAAGGTAGACTTTGATGGAATGAAGTAAAACTAAAGGGAAGATGTACCCAGCATTCTGTGACTCCAGTGTTGGGTTTCATGAACTCCACCACACTTGAGGAGTTTCAGCTTGTTTCTTTGTGGGAACCCCTGTCCTCTGATGCAGGACTCAGCATCTGTTACATGAGACTGTGTTAACATAGTCTTCATGACAGTCTCCAAAGCAGGGTGGTTCTCTCAGCTAGTAAACCAGGAGGCTTCCCTGTGGCCCATGTATGAATTAAGTCTTTGGAGCCATCACTACTTTTTGTTTTGCCTGTGAATGTGTGTATGTGTGTTAATGTGTGCATGTATGTTTATATACATGTACACATGCATGTGTGTGGGTGTGCATGCATGTGTGCATGTGGAGGTCAGAGGATGACATCATGTGTCTTCCTTAGTCACTCTCCACCCTGTTTCTTAAAAATACTTTATTGAATTTATTTACTTATTTATTTGAGAGAGAGAGAGACAGAGAAGGAGAAAGAAAGAGATTGAGTGTGGCTATCCCAGATCGAGTGTGGCTATCTCCTGCCTCTGTAGATGAACTCCAGACATGTGTACCACCTTGTGCATCTGGCTTTATGTGGGTACTGGGAAATCAAACCTGGGTTGTCAGAGTTGCAAGCAAGTGTCTTTAACCACTGAGACATCTCTCCAGCCCCAACACCTTTTTTATTTTTGTTTTTCGAGGTAGGGTCTAACTCTGGCTCAGGCTGACCTGGAATTCACTATGTATCTCAGGGTGGCCTTGAACTCATGGTGATCCTCCTACCTCTGCCTCCCAAGTGCTGGGATTAAAGGCATGCGCCACCACTCCCAGCTTCACCTTATTTTTTGAGACAGGGTCTCTCACTAATTCAGCTAGACTGCTAGCCAGTGAGCTCCAGGGATTTCCTGTCTATACCTCCTCAGCACCAGGATTAAAGGAGTACACTGCCATCTGTACCTGGCATTTTATGTAGGTGCTGGAGATCTGAACTCAGGTCCTCATGTTTACTGGGAAAGTGCTTTACCCACTGAGCCATTTCCCTGGTCCCACCAAATGGGACCCAGAAAATGTAAAGATTTCCTGCACCAACTTGATCTAGGGGGGAAAAAAAGGAATGGTGAACTTGAGGTCACATTAAAAATACAATAGCATAAATGATCTCCTCAGACTTTCTTAGACTGTTATTTCAAAGAGAATTGGGCGGGGTCTTTCCTTTTCTTTTATGGTGTTAGGGATGGACCCCAGGCCTCAAGTGTGCTGGGAAAGTTAACCCAGCTGTAATTCTTTATCACTATCACACCAATGGCCAGAAGTAGTTAGGGGTAGTGATCCAAGGGACATGTTCTGAGGTTAGATAGGAAACTAGGTTCATGCTCTAGCTCTCAGTTTCACAGGTGAGAAACCTTGGAGAAGTAACATTGGCTCTACTTGCTTATCTGTAAAATGGTACTAATAATGTACATAAATAAAGAACCCACGAGATACACAGGGCTACACAGGGTGCCTGGCATGGAGTAAAGTGATAAACAGGAGGCACTCTTCATTAGATGAACCCGTACCTCTCGCACCCTCTGTTCTGAGGATGTCTCAGGGGCAGCAATTCCAGGCCAGACCACTTAGGCAGTGCTTCTCTCTGTCTTCTCCACAGGGCAGCAGCAGCTCAGACTCTCTGGAGGGCCAGAGCTGCGACTATGCCAGCAAGAGCTATGATGCGGTCGTTTTTGATGTGTTGAAAGTGACTCCTGAGGAGTTTGCCGTAAGTGACACAGAACTAATGGGGGTGGTGGCACTATGACTGGGTGTGTTGTAGTTACCATCTTGTTGTTGGGATAAAACACCTAACCAAAAGCAGCATATGGAAGGAAAGGGCTTACTTTTGTTAAAGTCTCAAAGGGATGTTTCATCATAGACAAATGGCATGGCAGAGCAGAGGCTGGGCACCACATCTTGTTACATCAACTGGGAGGTAGCAAGAATGAGCAAACTGAATACCCAGTAGACTGGGCTAGTAAACCTCAAAGCCTGCTCCCATTGACATACCACAAGTATTGCTTCCTAGACTTTTCAGTTGTAAATTTCATGTATCTATTATTTTTTTCTTATTTGTATTTACTTGCATTTTCTACAGGGTTATGAATCGTTTTTTGCAGTAATAGACATTTTCATATTTTTCCAGACAGTATGTCTCTGCTGATCTGACAAGGGATGGTACCTTTAGTGGAAGAGAGCTGGCCTCTAATTTTGCCATGTCTTAGTTTTCTCCTTTGGGATTTTGTATGTTGGGTGGTGGTGGTAGGGGTTATTGGTTTTGGGATGACCTATAGCTTGATTCTGAGCACTGGCTAAGAGTCCTGTTTCTCAGCAGAACTATTAGTGATTCTCACTATGCCCATTCCTTCCATGTCTCCTATGGTGTGGAGGCTTAATCTCCCAGAGGAGCACAGGAGTGGCTAGTCCCTTTCAGTGCTATTGCTGTGGGTTCCATGTTTGTTTTGTGCCAGGCCATGCATGACCTTCATTGTGTCTGAGGGGTTGATTTAAAACTTGTTTAAGGGGACTGGGGAGATAGCTTGCTAAAAGAGCTTGTTTGCCAAGCCTCTCAGCCTGGGTTCAATTCTCCAACCACCCATTTAAAGCTGGACCGCAAAAGTATTATCTGACATTTGTGGTGGCAAGAGATAATGGGCATGCCCCCTGACACATATGCATATAAATAAATTTTCTTTCTTTTTTTTTTTTGAGGTAGGGTCTCACTCTAGCCCAGGCTGACCTGGTACTCATTTTGTAGTCCCAGGGTGGCCTTGAACTCAGGGCAATCCTCCTTCCTCTGCCTCCTGAGTGCTGGGATTAAAGATGTGAGCCACCATGCCCAGCTACATAAAATATTTTAAAAATGAACTTAAAATTCTTTTTAGTGGCTCCTCCTTCCCATTAGAATGAGCATTTAGCCTTCCTCCTGAGGTGCCCCCACCTGCCGCTTCTCCTGGCTGTCTGGCTCAGCTGTCTTTCCTTCTCTCACTTACAGCATCCTCCTGCCTCAGCTTCCTTCAGCCCAGATGTCCACTCAGCCTCTGTTCATGTTAGTCCTCAGCGAGGGCTTGCCCTGGGTTAGTATAGCTGTTATCATTCTCTTTCCTCTTCCCCACTCTGCTTTGTTTCAGAACAGCCATGGACCTAACACCACTCTCTATATGACCTTCATGTTCTTTTTCATTGTGTGCCTTCTCCACTATGTACTCCTTAGGGATAGAGAAACAGTCCCACAGTCCTGGCATCTCCATATTCCTTGAGTCTCCATTGCAACCCACAGTTTATCTTTATGGCTCCATACAGGAATTAACCCTGCTTCACATTGCTGCATCTCAGCAGCTCCTGGAACTCTGTGTACTTCATGACCCTTTCCTCACATACCTCATGCTTCCAAAACCAGTACCAGGTGGGCAGCATAGACAAATCTGTAAATCCAGGGGGGAATAAAGTTTGACCTTGAAGAATAGAATATTCCTTCACTAGTCTTTCTTCAAACTCCCTCATTTCAAAAGAATTTGCTTCCTTACTAGCTTGAGCCTTCCATGAGTTGGATTTCTCCCTCAGGGCATCTCTTCCCTTGTCCCACTGAAAAGCAGCTGGCCCACCTCTGGTTTTTTTATTTTTTAAATTTTTTTCTTTTCAATTTTTTTTTATTAACAACTTCCATGATTATAAGCAACATCCCATGGTAATACCCTCCTCCCCCACCTTCCCCTTTGAAACTCCATTCACCATCATATCCCCTCCCCCTCTCAATCAGTCTCTGTTTTATTTTGATGTCATGATCTTTTCCTCCTATTATGATGGTTTTGTGTAGGTAGTGTCAGGTACTGTGAGGTCATGGATATCCACACCATTTTGTGTCTGGAGGGAGCATGTTGTAAGGAGTCCTGCCCTTCCTTTGGCTCTTACATTCTTTCCACCACCTCTTCCACATTAGACCCTGAGCCTTGGAAAGTGTGATAGAGATATTGCAGTACTGAGCACTCCTGTCACTTCTTTCTAGCACCATGCTGCCTTCTGAGTCATCCCAAGGTCACTGCCATCTGAAAAGAGAAGATTCTCAACCAAAAGTGAGAGTAGCATTAATATAAGGGTGTAAACATTAAGAGAAGTGCTTACTGGGCAGTTTGATAAGCATAGTATATACATTTAGCCAGACAGCAGCAGATGTTACACCACTAGGGCTCATGACTACCCCTGTTTTAAGTTTTCAGTATCAGGGATGTATTCCCTCCCATGGAGCGGGCCTCCAGTCCAATTACAGGGCAGTTGGTTTCCACCATGACAGATTGCACCCATTGGCTACTATTGCACCCATTGGCTCATTTGGCCTGGCTGGCCAAATACAAGGCTTGCAGTGTCCACTGTTGAATATCTTCACTGGTGATTTCTCTCTCTCCCAATGAACTGCATGCAGAATGGCTTCTTCCAGCTTTCTGTCAGCTGGTCTACATGGAAGAGGTTATCAGCTCAGTTCCAGAAGGATTTCTCAGTGGCCTTGCAGGCCAAGTATGTGGAGTTTTCAGCAATAGGGTCTTACCATCTATTCCTGGTGGGAAACCAAGGGCCTCGGCAATGGCCTGTAATGTTTTGGGGATATCAGGGACCTCCCTGGCCAACAACTCAGTGGAAGGTATCCATTCCTGGCACTGAAAATTTTCTACCAACAACCTACGGCTCCTGAGTATTCCATTGTCCAAAAAAGTAGGTTTCCCTCCCTCCACCTTTGCTTTACTCAATCTCTTCCCCTGACCTCACTTGGGCCTTTTCACCGCCATTAATCTGTTGTTCTACTTACATATATACAATACTATCCTATTAAGTACCCCCCTCACTTCCTTTCTCTTCCCTTTATATTTCTTTTCTAGCTTACTGGCCTTTGCTACTGAGTTTTCTTCCTAATCCCACAGAAGTCCAGTCATCTGTAGCTAGGATCCACATATGAGAGAGAACATGCGATGTTTGGCTTTCTGGGCCTGGGTTTTTACCTCACTTAGTATAATCCTTCCCAGATCCATCCATTTTCCTGCAAATTTAATAACTTCATTTTTCTTTATCGCTGAGTAGAACTCCATTGTATAAACGTGCCATATCTTCATTATCTACTCATCAGTTGAGGGACATCAAGGCTGGTTCCATTTCCTAGCTATTGTGAATTGAGTGGCAATAAACATGGTTGAGCAAGTATCTCTAAGGTAATGAGATGAGTCCTTAGGATATATGCCTGAGTGCTATAGCTGGGTCATATGGCAGATCTATTTTTAGCTGTCTTAGGAGCCTCCTCACTGATTTCCACAATGGCTGGACCAGATTGCATTCCCACCAACAGTGTAGAAGGGTTCCTCTTTTTCTACATCCTCGCCAGCATTTATGGTCATTTGTTTTCATGATGGTAGCCAATCTGACAGGAGTGAGATGGAATCTCAAAGTAGTTTTAATCTGTATTTCCCTGATGACTAGGGATGTAGAACATTTTTTTAGATGCTTATATGCCATCCATATTTCTTCTTTTGAGAACTCTCTAGTTCCATAGCCCATTTTTTAATTGGCTTGTTTGATTTCTTCTTATTTAATTTTTTGAGTTCTTTGTATATCCTAGATATTAATCCTCTATAAAATGTATAGCTGGCAAAGATTTTTTTCCCATTCTGTAGGTTGCCTCTTTGCTTTATTCACAGTGTCCTTTGCTGTACAAAATCTTTGTAATTTCATGAGGTCCCAGTGGTTAATCTGTGGTTTTATTGCCTGAGCAATTGGGGTTATATTCAGGAAGTCTTTGCCAAGGCTAATATGTTGAAGGGTTTCCCCTACTTTTTCCTCTTTTTTCAGAGTTTCGGGTCTGATGTTAAGGTCTTTAATCCATTTGGACTTAATTCTTGTGCATGGAGAGAGAGAAGAATCTATTTTCATCCTTCTACAGATAGATATCCAGTTTTCTAAGCACCATTTGCAGAAGAGGCTGTCTTTTCTCCAATGAGCATTTTTGGCATTTTTATCAAATATCAGGTGGCTATAGCTACCCAGACTTACATCTGGGTCCTCTGCTCTGTTCCATTGATCTACATGTCTGCTTTTGTGCCAGTACCATGCTGTTTTTGCTACTATGGCTCTGTAGTATAGGTTAAAATCAGGTATGGTGATACCACCAGCCTTATTTTTGTTGCTCAGTATTATTTTAGATATTCGAGGTTTTTTTGTGATTCCAAATGAATTTTTGGATTGTTTTTTTCTATTTCCATGAAGATTGCCATTGGAATTTTGATGGGGATTTCATTAAATGTGTAGATTCGTAAGATTGCCATTTTCACAATATTGATTCTTCCAATCCAGGAACAAGGGATGTTTTTCCATTTCCTAACATCTTCTGTAATTTCTCACTTGGGTGTTTTAAAGTTTTCATTGTAGAGATCCTTTACTTCCTTTGTTAGGTTTGTTCCAAGGTACTTTATTTATTTATTTGTTTATTTTTTGAGCAGTTGTACATGGGAGGGATTCTCTGATTTCATCCTCTGTGTGTTTGTTGTTAGCATATAGGAAACTACTGATTTCTCTGTGTTTGTTTTGTATCCTGCTACATGGCTATAGGTGTTTATCAGCTCTAATAATTTGCTGGTAGAGTCTTTAGGGTCCTTTATGTATAGAATCATGTCATCTGCAAATAATGATAAGTTGGTCTCTTCCTTTCCAATTTGTAGCCCTTTTATGTGTGTCTCTTGCCTTATTGCTATGGATAAGACTTTCAGTACTATATTAAATAAAAGTGGGGACAGTGGACACCTTGTCTTGTTCCTGATTTTAGTGGAAAAGCTTCCAGTTTTCTCCCATTTACTATGTTGGCTGTAGGCTTGTCATAAATAGCCCCTCTTTTTTTTTTTTTTTTGATTTTTTGAGGTAGGGTCTCACTCTTAATTCCAGGCTGACCTGGAATTAACTATGTAGTCTCAGGGTGGCCTTGAACTCTTGGTGATCCTCCTACCTCTGCCTCCCAAGTGCTGGGATTAAAAGTGTGTGCCACCATGCCTGGCTATAAATAGCCTTTATTATGTTGAGATATGTTCCTTCTATTCCCAGTCTATGTAGGACTTTTATCATGAAGGGATGTTGGATTTTGTCAAATGCTTTCTCTGCATCTAATGAGATGATCATTATATAATGTATTACATTTATCGATTTGTATGTGTTGAACATCCCTGCATCTCTGGGATTGGTCAGGGTGAATGATCTTCCTGATATATTCTTGAATTCTGTTTGCCAATATTTTTTTTTTAAATTTTGGTTCATTTTTATTTATTTATTTGAGAGTGACAGAAAGAGAGAGAGAGAAAGAGGTAGATAGATAGAGAGAGAATGGGCGCGCCAGGGCTTCCAGCCACTGCAAACGAACTCCAGATGCGTGTGCCCCTTTGTGCATCTGGCTAACGTGGGTCCTGGGGAATCAAGCCTCGAACCAGAATCCTCAGGCTTCACAGGCAAGCGCTTAACTGCTAAGCCATCTCTCCAGCCCCCTGTTTGCCAATATGTTATTGAGAATTTTTGCATCTATGTTCATGAGGGAGATTGGTCTGTAATTTTCTTTGTTTATTCTATCTTTGCCTGGTTTTGGTATCAGGGTGATGCTGTCTTCATAGAAGGAGTTTGGTAGGATTCCTTCTTTTTCTATTTTATGGAAAAGCTTAAGAAGCTGTGGTGTTAGTTCTTCCCTGAAGGTCTGGTAAAATTCAGCAGTGAATCCATCTGGGCCTGGACTTTTTTTATTTGGGAGATTTTTGATAACTGCTTGGATCTCCATACTTGTTATAGGTCTATTTAAGTGATTAATCTCATCTTGATGTAATTTAGGTAGGTCATATAAATCAAGGAAATCATCCATTTCTTTCAGATTTTCATACTTAGTGGAGTATATGTTTTTATAGTATATACCTATGATTTTTTGAATTTCTCTGGTATCTGTTGTGATGTTGCCTTTTTCATCTCTAATTTTATTAATTTGTGTCTCTTCTGTCTTTCTTTTGGTCAGATTTGCTAAGGGTTTATCAATCTTGTTTATCCTTTCAAAGAACCAATTCTTTGTTTCATTGATTCTTTGGATTATTTTTTTGTTTCTATTTCATTAATTTCTGTCCTAATCTTTATTATTTCTTCCCATCTACTGATTTTTGTTTGCCTTGTTCTTCTTTTTCCAAGGCTTTAAGGTGAAGCATTAGGTCGTTTACTTGCGACCTTTCTAATTTCTTAATATAGGCAATTAGAGCTATAAATTTACCTCTTAGGACTGCCTTCATTGTGTCCCAAAGGTTTTGGTATGTTGTGTTCTCATTATCATTTGACTCTATGAATTTTTTGATTTCCTTCTTGATTTCTTCATTGACCCATTCATCATTTAGTAGTGTATTGTTTAGTTTCCATGATATTGTGTATGCTCTATAGCCTTTCTTACTATTGATTTGTAGTTTGATTCCATTGTGGTCAGATAGAATGCAAGGAATTATTTCAATTTTCCTGTATTTGTTAAGATTTGCTTTGTGTCCTAATATATGGTCTATTTTAGAGAATATTCCATGTGCTGCTGAAAAGAATGTATGTTCTGCAGCATTTGGATGAAATGTCCTGTATATATCTGTTAGGTCCATTCCTTCTATGACCTCATTTAATGCCTCTCTGTTTATTTTTTGCTGGGATGACCTGTCAATTGATGAGAGTGGGGTGTTGAAGTCACCCACTACCACTGTGTTTGGTGTTATCTGTGACCTTAAGTCTGATAGTGTTTGTTTGATGAATTTGGGAGCCCTCATGTTAGGTGCATGTATGTTTAGGATTGCAATGTCCTCCTGTAGGAGTGTGCCTTTAATGAATATAAAGTGACCTTCCTTATCTTTCCTAACTAATGTTGGACTGAAGTCTGCCTTGTCAGATATTAGGATAGCAACCCATGCTTGTTTTCTAGGCCCATTTGCTTGAAACACTGTTTTCCAACCTTTCACCCTAAGATAGTGTCCATCCTTTCTAGAAAGGCGAGTTTCTTGGAGTCAACAAATTGAAGGATCCTGCTTTTCAACCCAGTCCGCAAACCTATGTCTTTTGGTTGGGGCATTGAGGCCGTTGATATTAAGAGATGCTATTGAGGGCTGGAGAGATGGCTTAGCGGTTAAGTGCTTGCCTGCGAAGCCTAAGGACCCCGGTTAGAGGCTCAACTCCCCAGGACCCACGTTAGCCAGATGCACAAGGGGGCTCACGCGTCTGGAATTCGTTTGCAGTGTCTGGAATTCGTTTGCAGTGCCCTGGCGCGCCCATTCTCTCTCTCTCTATCTGCCTGTGTCTCTCTCTGTCTGTCACTCTCAAATAAATAAATAAATAAAATATTTAAAAAAAAGATGCTATTGAATGTCGTGTATTTATTTTTGCCAATTTTTTGTGTAGTTGTTTTGGTTATACCTTTGCTCTCTTGTGTTAACTAGTATTTGAGTATTGTTTTTTTTTTTTTTCCAGGTTCCTTATGTGTGTGTTTTTCTTTCTCTTCAGCATGGAGGATTCTTTCAAATATTTTCTGTAGAGCTGGTTTTGTCTTCAAATATTCCTATAGCCTGCTTTTGTTGTGGAATGTCCTTATTTTTCCATCTGTTTGAATGGATAGCTTTGCAGGATAAAGTAACGTTGGTTGACAGTTATTATCTTTCAGAACTTGGTATACATCACTCCAAGCCCTTCTGGCTTTTAAAGTTTGTGTTGAGTAATCTGCTGTGATCCTGATGGGTTTGTCTTTGTAGGTAACTTGATTTTTCTCTCTAACTGCTTTCAATAATTTTCTTTGGTTTGTATGTTTGGTAGTTTAATTATAATATGGCGAGGAGAGGGTCTTTCCAAGTTTTGTCTGGTTGGTGTCTAATGGATTCCTGTATCTGCATTGGCATCTCTTTCCCAATTTGGGGGAAGTTTTCTTCTGTGATTTTGTTGAAAATGCCTACTATGCCTTTGGAGTGAAATTCTTCTCCTTCTACTATACCCTGAATTCTTATGTTTGATCTTTTCATAGTGTCCCGAATATCTTGAAATTCCCATTAATACTTTCCTATTAGTTTGTCTTTCTCTTTGTTGGACTGTATTAGATCTGCCACTTGGTCTTCTAGTTTAGATATTCTGTCCTCTCCTTCATCCATTCTACTGGTGAGATTTTCTACAGAGTTTTTTTTTTTTAATTTTATTTCATTAACTGTGTTCTTCATTGCTAGTAATTCTGACTGGTTTTTCTTTGTTATTTCTATTTCCTTATTTATGTCTTGTATTGACCTCTTTATTTCATTAAATTGGTTTCCTGTATCTTCTTTGATTCCTTTGATTTTCTCTTTCATTCCTTTGATTTCCTCTTTGACTTCTTTGAACATATTTATAATTATTCTTTGGGAATCTTTCTCAGGCATTTCCTCTAACTCGTTCTCACTGGAGGTCATTTCTGATGCATTAATCCTTTTTGGTGGATTTATATTGTCTTGATTTTTAGTGTTTCTTATGTTATAATGTATATATTTTTGCACCTTGGATTAATTTAATGCTTGGATTTTCTAGATAGCTGCAGTATTATTAGATGTATCAATCTGATGTTATATATCTTCAGGGTAGGAGCTTAAGGTGCTGGGTGTCGCTGTTAGACTCTCAGAGCATTTATAAAAGTGACCCTAGGTGTTGGGTTTGCCTGCTATGAGAGTATTCAAGTAGGCTGAATGGGACAAAATACAGGCAGATTCTAAAATTTAACTAAACAATGTACACATTCAATGAAAAACAGCACAGAATATTTATTGAAGAGTAGTTATTATGACAGCCAGATCCTCTAACAAAGTCACTGACCCTTAGGGTGTGTGGTGTCCCACACCCTTAATCCTGTCAACAAGGAAGTTAAGATTTCTGGTCTGTTGAGGGTTCTAAGTCAGCTTGTGACCTAATGAGACCCTTCCCTAATGTACAACAGAAGAGGAAGCAAAGCCACTATAAATCAAGAAGCAACAAATAAACCCAAAATATAGCTTATTTAAGAATGGCAAATGTAACCATCCATCAGATTTAACATATAATTTATCCTGATATGGAAGGTGCAATTAGCACTTCTGGTTCAAGCCTATATACCAGGTTTATTTGGTGGGTACTGACCTGGTATAATCCCAGTTACCTCTTGGGATGATTTTTGTGTCCGTTATGCTGCGCTCCTGCTTGGCCCTCTTTGGTGCTCTGTGGGTTCAAGTAGGCTGGCTTGGCTGGTCTCTGGTGCTGGGTGCTGTGAGCTCCCTTCCCTGGTCTCTGGTGCTTGCTGACACCTGCACTGGCAGTGGGGGAGGGGAGGCTGTGGATGGTGGCTATAGTTCTCCTGCTCATCCACGTGATCCTCTACCTTGTGATCTGCTCCTCTGTTGTTCACTGCGGTTCTCCCTTCACATTTCTTGAGTTTGCGAAGAGCTCTGTGTGAATGGGAAATGTCCTCACCTGGCTTTTCCTGTGGCTCAAGCTGAGCCTTGCAGCTGTGGCCCCATGGACCTGCTGCTGCCACAGACCTGCTGCTGCCAGGGACCTAGTGCTGCAGCTGCTGGAGCCGCTTCTGCCTGCCTATGTGGGCTCTGGATGCTCTGGATCTCTCCTACTTCTCTGCTCTGTTGGCAATTTCTTATACACCTCCCTTTTTAGTAGAAGACTGTATTTTGCTGTTTTTTTTTTTTTTTTTTTTGGCTTTTTCTTGGCTGCTTTGGTGTGGTTCCTATGCTACCATCTTAACTGGAAGTCCATCTGGTCTTTTTAACTGTAGCTTATATGGCCTCAAACCAGTCTGTGGTGATAACTTCAAACTTGCTTGAATTTCTTTTTGTGGTGAATTTTATATCTCTCGTATTTCTGTTCTGTACTTCCTTCCATCAAGCATACTAGTCCATTACTTTGTTTTTGTAAACTTTTTTTTTTCCGAAGTAGGGTCTCACTCTAGCCCAGACTGGCCTGGAATTCACTCTGTCTTCTCAGGGTGGCCTCAAACTCACAGCAATCCTCCTACCTCTGCCTCCCGAGTGCTGGGATTAAAGGCATGCACCACCATTCCTGGCTTGTTTGTTTTTTGAGGTAAGGTCTTACTCTAGCCCAGACTGACCTGGAATTCACTATGTAGTCTCAGGGTGGCATCAAACTCACGGCGATCCTTCTACCTCTGCCATCCAAGTGCTGAGATTAAAGGCATGCGCCACCACACCCAGCTCAGTTTTTTTGTTGTAGTTATTTTCTTGTTGCTGGGACAAATGCTTGACCAGAAGCAGCTTATAGGAGGAAAGGGCTTATTTCAGCTTACAGATCCCAGGGGAAGCTTGATCATGGTGGAGGAAGATGGTTTACTTCATCGTACATCCACCGCAGAGGTCTTTTCACTTTTAATTTATGTTGGGTAGTCAAATAGTAGATGAGGGTTAATGTCTGTTTATTAAATTTGCTTAATTAACAGATGAAGAAGAAATGATGGGTTTGAATGTTATTATTTTGTAATGCAGTGAATGAATAGATGTGAACAGCAAGCATCAGTGGACACTGGCATATCATATGGGGAGGTATTGCTTGCTTACAAACAGGACACTACTATGTCCTGCCTTGCCTGAGGGATGATGCCTGTGCTCATGTCTCCAGTTGCTGACTAGAAGGAAATGCCAAGGATGGAAGGGCATGGCAGCTAGTCGCATGAGTGGAGGATTGTGCAGGTCAAATAGCCAATTCTTTTTCTTTTTCACATTTTATTATTTATTTATTTATTTATTTATTTATTTATGAGAGAGAGAGAGAGAGGGAGAGAGAGAGAAAGAGAGACAGAGAATGGGCATGCCAGGGCCCCCAGTCACTGCAAACGAACTCCAGACACATGTGCCACCTTGTGCATCTGGCTTATGAATCAAATCTGGGTCCTTTGGCTTTGCAGGCAAACGCCTTGACTGCTAAGCCATCTCTCCAGCCCCCTTTTCATGAAGATCTGGCAGAATTCACTAGTGAATCCATTTGGGCCTGGACTTTTTTTTAGTTGGGAGATTTTTTTTTTTCAAGGTAAGATCTCACTGTAGCTCAGGCTGACCTGGATTTCACTATGTAGTCTCAGGGTGACCTGAAACTCACAACAATCCTCCCACCTCTGCTTCTTGAGTGCTGGGATTAAAGGCGTGTGCCACCACACCCAGCTGGTTGGGAGGTTTTTTTTCTAACTGCTTGGATCTCTGCACTTGTTATAGGTCTATTTAAGTGGTTAATCTCTTCTTGATTTAATTTTGGTAGGTCATGTACATCAAGGAAATCATCCATTTCTTTCAGATTTTCAAACTTAGTGGAGTATATGTTCATAATGTGTGTTCTTATGATTTTCTGAATTTCTTTGGTATCTGTTGTAATGGTGGAATTTTCATCCTTAATTTTATTTATTTGTGTCTCTTCTCTCTCTGGTCAGATTTGCTAAGAACTTATGAATCTTGTTTATCCTTTCAGTGAACCAACTCTTTGTTTCATTGATGTTTTTGTTTTTTGGTTTCTGTTTCATTAATTTCTGTCCCAATTTTTATTATTTCTTCCCATCTACTGATTTTTGGTTTGTCTTGTTCTTTTTTACAAGGCTTTAAGGTGAAGTATAAAGTTGTTTAATTGTGACCTTTCTAATTTCTTAATATAGGCACTCAAATCTGTAAATTTCCCTTTTAGGACTGCCTTCATTGTGTCCCAAAGGTTATGGTACATTGTGTTCTCATTATTATTTGATTCTATGAATTTTTTGATTTTCTTCTTCATTTCTTCATTAACCCATTCATCATTTAGTAGTGTATTGTTTAGTTTCCATGATTTTGTGTATGCTCTGTAGATTTTCTTGCTGTTCATTTGCAGTTTAATCCCATTGTGATCAGATAGAGTGCAAGGAATTATTTCAATTTTCCTGTATTAAGGTTTGTTTTGTGTCCTAATACATGGACTATTTTAGAGAATGTTCCATGTATTGCTGAAAAGAATATGTACTCTGCAGCATTTGGGTGAAATGTTCTTTGTTAGGTCAATTTGGTCTATGACCTCATTTAATCCAGATGCTTCTCTGTTGATTTTTGCCATGATGACCTGTCAATTGATGAGAGTGGGGTGTTGAAGTCACCCAGTACAACTATTTTGGTGTTATCTGTGACCTTAATTCTAATAGTGTTTGTTTGATGAAATTGGCAGCCCCCATGTTAGGTATATATATTATGCTTAGGATTGTAATGTCCTCTTGTTGGAGTGTTCCTTTAATTGATATAAAGTGACTTTTAAAAAAAAGATTTCTTTTTTTAAAAAAATTCTTGTTTATTATTTATTTGAGAGCAACAGACAGAGAAAGAGGCAGATATCTTAAGAGAGAATGGGTGCACCAGGACCTCCAGCCACTGCAAACTCCAGATGCATGCACTACCTTGTACATCTGGCTTATGTGGATACTGTGGAATTGAGCCTCTATCCGGGGTCCTTAGGCTTTGCAGGCAAGTGCATAACCGCTAAGCCATCTCTCCAGCCCTAAAGTGACCGTCTTTATCTTTCCTAACTAATGTTGGTTTGAAGTCTCCTCTGTCAGATATTATAACAACACCTTCTTTATTTATTTATTTATTTTTATTTGCTTGAAACACCATTCTCCAGCTTTTCACCCTAAGGTAGTGTCTGTCTTTTATGGAAAGGTGGGTTTCCTGGAGGCAACCAATGGAAGGATCCTAGTTTTTAAAAATATTTTATTTTTATTTATTTATTTATTTGACAGAGAAAGAGGAAGGGAGAGAGAAAATGGGTGCGCCAGGGCCTCCAGCCACTGTAGAAGAACTCCAGATGCGTGTGCCCCCTTGTGCATCTGGCTAAAGTGTGTCCTGGAGAATTGAACCTGCAGGCAAACTCTTTAACCACTAAGCCATCTCTCCAGCCCAGAAGGATCCTACTTTTTAACCCAGTTTGCAAACCTGTGTCTTTTGACACAGCATTGAGGCTGTTGATATGAAGAGTTATTATTGACAGGTGTGCATTTATTTTTGCCATTCTTCTTGTTGTAATTCTTCTGGTTTTTCCTTTAGTCTCTCGTATTAACTATTATTTGAGTGTGGTTTATTTTTTCCAGGTTCTTTATGTGTGTGCTTTTCTTTCTCTTCCGCATGAAGTATCCTTTCAAGTATTTTCATTAGAGCTGATTTAGAGTTCATATATTCCTTTAGTTTGTTTTTGTTGTGGAATGTCCTTATTTCTCTGTTTATTTGGATGGATAGCTTTGCAGGGTAAAGTAACCTTGGTTGACAGTTGTTATCTTTCAGCACTTGGAATACATCATTTTGTGTTTAGTAATCTCCTATTATCCTAATGGGCTTGCCTTTGTATGTGACTTGAGTTTTCGTCTGTAACTGTTTTCAATATATTTTCTTTGGTTTGTGTGTCTAGTAGTTTAATTAATTATAATATGACAGTAAGAGGTTCTTTCCTGATTTTGTCTTTTGGTGTTCTGAAGGCTCCCGTGTTTGCATTGGCATCACTTTCCCTACTTAGGGGAAGTTTTCTTCTATGTTTGTTGAAAATACCTGCTATGCCTTTGGAGTGAAATTCTTTTCCTTCTACTATGCCCTGAATTCTTATGTTTGATCTTTTTTTTTTTTTTTAATTGTTGTCAACCATTTCATCTATAACAGCCTCGCTGGGGGTCATTTCTGATGGATTTATAGTTTTTGGTGGGATTGTATTATCTTGATTTATTGTGTTCCTTGTATTATAATGTAAAGATTTTTGCATCTTGAGTTAATTTGATGTTTGTGTTTTCTAATTCTCTGCAGTGTTCTTAGTTGTGTAAATCTGACTTTATATTTGGGTATGAGTTTAAGGTACCTGGTTTAACTCTTATACTCTAAGAAAACAGCAGAAGTGACCCTAAGTGTTGAGTTTGCCTGCTATTCAAGTATTCTAGTAGACTGGGTGGAGCAATTTACTGGCAAATTCTATCATTCAACTAAGCAGTATACACACTCAATCTAAACCAGCACAGAGTATTTATGTAGTAATGGGTATTAAAACAAACAGATAATCTAATAAAGCCAAAGTCACTAAAGGTGTGTGTTGCCACACACCCTTAATCCTGTCAACTGGGAGGTTGAGATTTCTGCTTGGAAATGGGTTCCAGGTCATCCTGGGGCTGAGTGAGTCCCTGTTCCCAATAATGACAGAGGAAAAAGACTAAAGCCCTATGAATGAGGGAACATCAAAGGCAACAATAGTCAACACCAAAATACAGCTTATTTAAGAATGGTGAAGCCAAGCAAGTATATGTAACATATAACCTTCTCTGACATGGAAAGAGAGATTAGCACTTCCATTGTAGGCCTATGTGCCTGGCTTTGTGTAAGTAGGCCCTGTTACCTTTTGGGATGACTTCCAGTCTCACTGATGCTGAGTGCCCACCTTGATTTCTCTCTGTTGCACTGTGGATCTAATATTATGATGTGCTGTGCTGGATGCTGTGCGGCTGGGGGTGAATAAGTTCTCTGGAGGTCCATGGCACTGGTGGTTGGGGGATGGGAGACTGTGCAAGATGCCTGGAGTTGTACTGGAGTTGCTCAGCTGGTCCCATTTGTATTCTCCTTCAGCAGCTGCTCAGCTGGTCCGTGCTGTCTTTTCCTTCAAGCTTCTTGACTTTGCGAGGAGGCTGATATGAGTGGAAAATCCCTCCACCTGGTTTCTGCTCCTGTAGCTCTGTGCTGGCTGGACAGGTGGGCGCGTGAACCAGGGCCGTTGGCTCCTCGACAGGATTTTGGCTGGTTTCCTCCTTTCTGGAAGATTTTAGTCTCTCCTGCTTCTCTGCTGTGGTTGATGATAAATTATACACCTTCACTTTTTGGTGGAAGAGTATATTTTGCTGGTTTTCTTTTTATTTCCCTCCCTAGGCTGCTTTGACATGGCTACTATGCTGACATCTTACCCAGAAGTCTCCCAAGTGGCCATTCCCAATAGACACTGTACAAGGATACAGAGGGAAGGAGAGGAAGATGCTTAGGGATTAAAAGAGATTTAAGAAAAGTCATCAAAGATTTATAAAAGTGGGCAGGAGTACGTGGTGACCCTACACATACACATCTGGGGACTTGTGGCTAGCCAAGAGAGTGTATGCCTCCTGGGAGGAGGGACCTGTGATGGGGTCAAGGCCCATGGTGTAGCTGCAGGCTGTGTGTGTCCCACAGCAGTGCATATATGCATGCCACCATACTTTTTTGACCTGCAGAACTTTCTCAGCTTGCATAACTGTGCATATTTGACCATGCTAGGTCCCTCACATATGTGGAATCCTAGAGTTTGCTCTTTTATGTCTGACTTACTTTATCCATCATTGTGTCCTCAGAGTTCATCTGTGTTATAGTATGCATGAGAATATCCTTCCGTTTAGGACTGAATAATACTCCATTGTTTGTACTCACCACATTGTGCTCATCCATCCATCCATTCACCTATCTGTCCACTACTTGGAGAAGCTCCTTTTTGACTGAGGTGGTAGCTAAAGGTTCCTATTTCTTAACAAAACATAAGGCCATGTACTCATCAGTGTGGTTTTCTCTAAATATGTATTATCTTACAATGATAGGGTTAAATAATTTTGAAGTCCTTATTTTCAGCTAATGGCATTGCAACCTACCTCAGTCCTTCTTCTCCACTTAGTATCTGAAATCAGAACAGAAATGAAGGCTGAGGGGGTTAGAGAGATGGCTCAGCAGTTAAAGTACTTCCTGCACAGCCTGATGACTTGGGTTTGATTCCCCAGTACCCACATAATGCACAAAGTGGTGCATGCATATGGAGTTTGTTTGCAGTGGCTGGAGGCTCTGACAACCCATTCTTTCTGTCTGTCTGTCTCTTTCTCTCTGCTTGCAAATAAAAGAAAAAGAAAAAGGAAAGCTGGACTTATCCTTATCTTAACAGATGTTTTCCTAGGTCAATACATCTAGATTTCATTCACTTTTAATAACTTCAATACTTTTAGTAACTGCATAATATTCCAATGTCTGATGAATCATAATTTTTAAATCAGATCCCTTTTATGACCTTTTAGGTTTCCAGGCTTTTGCTGCCACAGCTAATGGTACATTATGTATCCATATTTCTGTATATATGTTGTATCACATCATCTAGGTCTGAACATAAAGTCTTCTCAGGTGGCAGTGCCTTTCTTCTGTATTTGAAGTGTTGTTATGTCAATAATATGCTCATTTCACTCTCTAGGAGATAATATCTAAACAACTCATGATCCATGTCAAGAAGAAACTGCTCTAAAGAGTACTAGCATGCATAGCAATCACAGTTTTGCTTTGTATATTGTTATTTTGTAAGGTAATAATTTTGCTCTAAGTTTGACATTGAAAGGATGACCTACCTTGATCTTAGGAAGCACACACTTAGGTATTTAGAGGGGAAGTTGTAAACACCCATGTTTTACTTTCAGGTGGTTCAGAGACAGGTCCATATGTAATTACATATACAGAGGGAAAGCTAGTGGGGAAGCTGAGACAGGGATATAAATGGAAGCAAGTCTCTGAAAATCTTCATTTGTGTCCAAGACCAGCCAGTCTTCTCCCATCCTGGTGGCCTCGGCTGTGGCATGTTTGAGGATGCATGAGCACTCTTAATAGATGTCAGAATATTTGAAACTTGGACCATCTAAAGAAATCTGATATAAGGTCACCATTTAAATAAATCACTTGGAAATTCAGAAGCAAACTTAGAAAGGATGTCAGGGTGGAAAGGAAATTTCCTCATTTTCACATTCACAGACTTTTGGTTCCTTTCCGAAATGACATTGTAACATCTTGCTGTTTATTCTGTATGGGGAGTTAGCTGGAACTGCAGGAGGCCTGCTGAACTTTGGGCTCAGATCTCTTGTTTTCTTCAAGGCCTTTCTGTTCCTGTGTGTGGCAAAAGTGATCC
This sequence comes from Dipus sagitta, assembly GCA_036346955.1. Classification (NCBI taxonomy): domain Eukaryota; kingdom Metazoa; phylum Chordata; class Mammalia; order Rodentia; family Dipodidae; genus Dipus; species Dipus sagitta. The sequence goes on from CM070770.1 coordinate 140,539,302, forward strand.
ACACCTGGGGGATGAAATTAGCAGAGAGAAAGGAGAGCCAGGAGAGGGAGAAGTACGTGGCTAACCATGAGGCTGTCAGAAGTGAAAATCTGTCTGCATTGGCCACAGATCTTTAGGGCTTACTACTCATCCCACCCCGATCATGAATGTCAGGCCTGGGCATGCCAATGTCATATGCTGCTTGCCACTGTGGAGGAAGCCAGGGGGCCAAAAGCCTAGATTTCCCTCAGGTGCCTCTTACTGTCTCTCTGCCAAGCTCCCATTTGTGGTGGCATTTCATTCCTGTGCTCATGAGGAGTGCTGATGCCAGGAGGGGAGGGAGTTTATCACAGAACTCCTGCCCATTTCCTTTCCATTGTTTTGGCCTCATCCTGTACATTGGTTACCCAGTGACCATAGACCACCTTTGGATGGTGCTTGGAGGTGATGCACTTCTGTACCCAAGTCCTGTATTGGCACAGGGCACACTGTGTGCAGTGGCATTATTCTCCACTGTTTTCATGATGTACAGGGATTTTTGATGATTTGGTAATAACCTCTTTTAGTTTTATCTAGGGTAGCTTTGGTTCAAGCAAACTGATTATTTCCTAGCTCTACTGGTTAGGAACTATGAATTTATCTCCTAATACATGGGCCCATCTCTATGACTGCATTTTGTTAATCTGTGTCTTTGTGTGTCTGTTTCTCTCTCCATCTCTCTCTCTACATACATACACACACACACACACACACACACATTTCACTCATCATGTCTGTTTCTCTTCCCATCTCTCTCTCTCTCCATGTCTTTCTGTGTTTGCCTCCCTATGTCTCGTTCTCTCCATGTTTCTCCATGTCTCTCTTTGTGTGTCTCCATGTTTTTCTCTCTCCTATGTCTCTCTCCTCTTTCCCCATTTTCTCTCATTGTCTTTCTCTATAGTTCTCTCATCATGACTCTTTCTCCATGTCTTTTTCTTTTTTTTAATTATTTTTTTAAGTTTTATTTATTTGAGAGAGTCAGAGAGAGAGAGAGAGAGAGAATGGGCACGCCAGGGCCTCCAGCACTGCACATGAACTCCAGAAGCATGCACTACCTTGTGCATCTGGCTTATGTGGGTCCTGGGGAATCAAACTGGTGTCCTTTGGCTTTGCAGGCAAATGCCTTAATTGCTAAGCCATCCCTCCAGCCCTCTCCATGTCTTTTTCTTCCCATCTCTCTCTCCTTGTTGCTTTCTCAGTGCCTCTCTCTCCCCTTGTCTCCTTTTGTCTCCCTCTCTCTCACACACAAACTCAATTATTGACAATCTTCCAGGTGACTTTATATTCTCACCAAGATCCTATAAGATAGGGGTTATTGTTAGCATTTTCTAGATGGTACTTGTGACTGGGCAAAGTTAAGTCACATGTCCAAGAGTGTTATTACGTGGCAGTGCTCAGCATATGCTCGAGCACAGCATCTGAGTGTGTCCACTGGACAGGTTTAGTGGACAGATCTTCCACGGTGTTAGGTATGCAAAGGCCCATGGCTCTCATTCCTGGCCTGTTGCAGAGGCATATATTGATTGACATCTGGTTCCATGTGACATGAGGAGGTAGGTAAGTCACATGAAATGAGCTTAGTTCATATCTTGGCCTGAAGAATTATCAGTCATGACACTATCCCTTGTCCCCAGATGAGCCTCTTAGCCTGATGCTTTTCCTCAGTTGATGACATTAGTAGTGCCCTTTCCACTTCCAGTCTGTTGAGTACAATAGAAATAATGTGGCTTTGTCAAATAGCTATACATTTCCAGAACTTGCTCCCTGCTTCCACTGTGATCTCATTGTGGCTGGTGGGATATGCGGTTTGGTCCCACACTGGCCTCTGGATTCTCTTGAGCAGTACTCTACTATGTAATTTAGGGGAAGCACAAACTTCATAAGAAAAGCACAATTTTTACAAACCACAATTTTAAGACATGTATATGTATATATGTATTTGTATATTTTATATATATATATATATATACACACACATATATATATGTGTATATATATATATATAAATTTAGAGTGCTAGTATATCTGTTAATTATTCTAATTTTTAATGTATCCACAGCTTTTTAAATTGAGAAAAGTAATTCATTCTTGAAATAAAATCCGACTAGAATAAAAACTTCTAAATTAAAATTGTTTCCCTTGCTTTCTGCCCCACCTTCCAAATAACTATGATCAATTCTTAAGTTGAAATTCATCTCATATTCAGGAAGAAGGGTGTGGATCAAGATTTATGAAGAGGGAAAGGGGTGGGTGAGGCAGTTCAGAAACTTAGCCCTATCTCTTACCAGCAACAAAAATCAACTCAAAGTAGATGAAAGACTTAAATATTCGACTGGAACTGCTAGGAGAAAATGCTTTAAGAGATTAAGTGGACAAGATCCCCAAAACACAAAAACAAAGTCAGTAATAGATGAGCAGGATTACATCAGACTAATGGTTACTCACAGCAAAGGGAGCAGCCAGCATGGGGAGAGCCTGAAAAATTGAGGGCATAACTCACAAGGACAGGTTGATGAAGGCTCGATAACTAGAAACCATAGGAACTTCAGAAGGCTCAACAGCAAAACCTCAAACTAACCATCTAAACAAATACATGACATGATGACTAAATGGGCTATGAACTTCAGTAGACATTTCTCAAAGAAGACATAGAAATGGCCAGTAGGCCTATGAGATAGTGCTCAGCATCAGTAGTTCTCAGAGAATGCAGATAAATGCCATTTCTTACCAGGAAAAATGACTGTCCCCAACAAGATGAAGAACAGCTAGTGCTGGCCAGGATGCAGAGGAAAGGAAACCCTCACACACTTTCCATACCGAGTAAATGGAAAACAGTGAGGAGGGTCCTCAAAAAACTGCTCTCTGATCTAGCAATCCCATGACTGGGTATATATCCCAAGGGAATTAAACCATCATATTGAAGAGAGATTCTGTATTCCTGTGTTTATTGTGGCATTATTCACAATATCAAGAAATGGAAGTGACCTAAATGCCCCTCACCTATGACTGGATAAGGAAAATGTGGTTACATGTAGGTAGTGGAATACTTCTTAGCCACAAAAAGAATGAAATCCTGTCAGCTGAGGCAACATGGGTGCAACTGGGTATCACTATGTTAAGTAAAACAAGCCAGGCACAAAGAGACAAAGTAGCACCTAGCCTTACTCAGACTTGGAATATTTAAAGGTCTCACAGGAGCTAGGCTAGAATGGCAGTTTCCATGGGCTGGGAGACTACAGAGAAGGTGAGAAGGGGGAGCGACTGATAATTGGGTACTACATTTTATTAGAGAGGAGAAAGGAATTCTGTGTAGTGTTGTACAGTAGAGTAGCCGTATACCTCAGAAAGCTAGAAGGAGGGAGTCTGAATGCTTTGCTATAAAGTGATGATAAATGTTTGAGAGACAGATGCATCTAACCAGATTTAAACATTATACTGCCCACATGTATTGAGCTATCACAATTTACCTCATAGATAAGTAAAACTTGAATTTTTATATATCAATTAAACATTAATTTACATTTAAAGTAAGCCCCATTTTAACTCTGTCTTGCCTTTTATTTCACAGGGAAAGTGTTGCTGTTGTGACTGTGTTGTTCTGTAGATCTAAAGTGATGTGGCAGCAGTCTCTGACACCTGTATCTCTCTTCTGTTGCAGAGCCAGATCACCCTGATGGACATCCCTGTGTTTAAAGCCATCCAGCCAGAGGTCTGTACTCATCCTTTGTACTCCTCACTAATGCTGGGGTTGGGCAGAGATGGTCCAGCCAGCAACTGTCAGAGTGATTCAGTGTCTCTGTTTCTCTCTTGAAGTCTTTATAGATGCATGTGATCAATACCCTTTTCATTCTCTTTGGTGCCTGGTGTTGAGGTGGGTGTTTGAGTTCTGCAGAGCAAGCCCTCCCTTTGGCCCACACTGGCCATGGGAGCAGTTGGTACCCTTTTGCCCAATGCCTGAGACCTGGCTAGCCTGTGCTGTTCCTTGTTCCAGGTGGTATTGCAAGAAGGACTCGTTGATGAGATATTTTCTAGAGAGCTTTTCTGAGGCCTGGCTGGACTGCACTCCTTGTAAGCAGGGCGCACTGACATTTCTAGAGAGCTTTCCTTTTGCTGACCCCATGTTCTAGTGGTTGTTTTGTTTCTGTTTTTGGAATAGGTTGCCATAGTAAAACACAGACAGGCATGTTTTATGTCAAATGATAAAAGGAAAAGAGTTGATTTTGTTCCTTTTTTTTTTTTTTCAAGGTAGGGTCTTGCTCTAGCCCAGGCTGTCCTGGAGTTCACTATGTAGTCTCAGGGTGGCCTCGAACTCTCCACAATCCTCCTACCTCTGTCTCCCAAATGCTGGGATTAAGGCATGTGCCACCACGCCTGGCTGATTTTGGTCTTTAAAAATAAAAATTCCTGAAAAAGCCTGGCACTAGTAATGGTATTTTAGATGTTATCTAGGATTATGGTTTATTTATATTTATTATGTATATAATAAATGTATATTAGTCTGTATATTAGTGTAATATATGATATAAATATATAATATAGCATATATTAAATTTGTCTTTTTGCTAACAAGTAATAGATATTCATTTCAGAAGTCTGACTAATGCCAGGTGTGGTGGTGCATGCCTTTAGTCCCAGTACTCGGGAGGCTGAGGTAGGAGGCTCGCTATGAGTTTGAGACCACATAGTGAATTCCAGGTCAGCCTGGACTAGAGTGAGACCCTAAAACAGTCTGACTAGACAGAAGAGAAGTTTTTCTCATGGATATACAGGGGTGTGGCACACAACCATTGTGGTGCTGAGCCATCGTGTCACAGAGCTCTGGCAACTGGAGAGCTCCAGGATGTAGGCCATCCCTGCTTCTTGTCTTTGGTTCCCCTACTCCGTTTACTTGAAGCCATGGTTAGGGCGAGCAGACACTGCTGAGGAGCCAACCTTGGCCTCAGGGTGAGATGCAGGTGGGGGCACTAGTCAAAAGTATCTGCTGTAGCTGTAGTGTAGTTCCCATAATATGGCTAGCTTTATCGTGGTGGCTGAGGAGACAGAAAGCTTGTATATCTTAACACAGACCCAGACAATGTCTAGGGCTTCCAGGAACTGCACCCATCTGTTACACATGAGGAAGAAACCATGCCTCTGGCTGGCTTGCCATTGCATGAAGACTTGACAGTGGGCTTGTGTTAGTGTGTGTTTTGTGTTCCTTGGGTGTGGTGGGCTGAGCTATGAATGGCTAAAGTTGTCTTTTCTGTTCTAATGTGGAACGTTCATTCTTTGTAGCTAACAACTTGACCTCTGGAGCTTTATCTAGAGTAGTTGTGTGATGGTTGTCTTTGTTTTCAGCTGAGGCTATTTCTCCCTGCCCCCGGAAATAAGATCCTATGTAGTCTAGGCTGGCCTTGAACTCAGTATGTAGCCAAGGCTGGACTTGAACTCCGGATCCTCCTGTCTCCTTCTAAGTGCTAGGATTATAGATATACCCACTGCACTGAGAAAGCGGAGATGATTTCTTTTTTTTTTTTTGGTTTTTCGTGGTAGGGTCTCACTCTAGCCCAGGCTGACCTGGAATTCACTATGGAGTCTCAGGGTGGCCTCGAACTCACGGCAATCCTCCTACCTCTGCCTCCCGAGTGCTGGGATTAAAGGCGTGCGCCACCACGCCCGGCTAAAACTGAGAAAGCAGAGATGATTTCTGATCATGCTGTCTCTCAGCTTTCATCTGGAGCCCTTTAGACATTTGGGGCTTTGACCTTCATCCTGAATTTCAAGCATGGTGGTCCATCCTGCCAAGTGGCTTGTGTCACTATCCAGGCTGACTGAGGAGACTCAACAAGGGCCCAACCAAGTCTCTTCCCCAGGGCATTACAGTATGGAAGCCACCTCACGAGGGCACATCTTGATTCAGATTGTATCCAGATATTAAAATGGACATGTTTTTCCTTTAAGATTTTGGTTTGTTTTGAGAGATTACTCAGTCAGTTTGCTTTCCTTATAAACTTAAGTTCAATCTCCAGTCCCTATGTAAAAGTGCCAGGCATGGTGGTGCATGCTTGTTATATTAGGGCTGGAGAGACAGATACAGGTAGATCTCTGAGGTTTACTGGCTATCTAGTCTAGCCTAATCCAGACCAATGAGAGACCCTGTCTTCAAAAGAGTGGCTATTGTTCCTGAGAATAACACCTAAGGTTGTCCTCTGGTGCGCGCGCGCGCGCACACACACACACACACACACACTAAACCATGAAAGCAGCATTTTGGTTTGGAGGAGTGCCTTTCAATTGTAGCTACTCCTCAGAACCACCTGGGTAGCCTCTGAGGTATCTTGCCATGGGATCTGCATCTCTTGGAGCTCCTGGAACCCAGTCAGTATTATTTTGTAAAAATTGTCCACTGTGATATATAGCATGAGGATTCAGAACCAATTGCTTTGAGGTATCTGGATCAACCCCAGACTTGAACTTCCTGGGTCAATGACATATTAAAAATGAGTTTTTTCCTCATCAAAACCATAGTTAAAATAAGGGGCCATAGGAGCTGCCTCAGCGATTTTTTTTCTTCCTGCTGTTATTGTTAGCAAACTGAAAACTGGATTTTTTTTTTTTCCTCTTGGGGCTGCCTGCCATATTGTGGCTAGACCACCCCAGAGTGAGAAGGGCATGAATAAGGCACAGTTATATATTTGGTGTAGGTTAGACTTCCCAGGAAGTTGAGGCCAGCATGCAAGAGTTTGATGGACACTGGGAGTGACCTAGGCTCTTAGGAGGTCAAGAGTACTATGTGGACAGTACCTTTCAGCCCTGGTTGTGCATTAGAATAAAAATATATCCCAAAGGCCTGGGCTTCTTCACTGGATTAGAGTGGTGCTGTGGAGTCAAAGGTGAGAACCACCATGGTAGATGATTGTAAGACCCATAACAAACTGCTTTGTGAAATCCTGAGCCACAGTTAAAGATTTGTTCATAGGCTGGGGAGATGGCTAAGAGGGTAAGAGTGCCTGAAATGCAAGCATGAAGGCCTGAGAGGTCCTGAGACTGCTTGAGTTCAATTTTCCAGAACCCATGTAAATAGGTGAGCATGCCCATGCATGTTTGTAACTCCAGTCCTTTGGGAAGCAGAGGCCAGAGAATTATTGGGGCTCTCGGAAACAGCAAGCTGTGGGATCATTGGGATTTCATTTCAAGGAAACATGAGGATGAGTGATGGCGGGAGACACCTGATGTTCTCCTCTGGCCTCCTGCTCATCTGCACCTGCATGTGCATACTTCGTACCCACACACATACCATGTCACATGTACTATTGTGCAAAAAGAAAATTTGTTCCGGCCTAGTTATTAAGATTACACTGAGTTTGCCCCTATGTAGATAATACAAGTAATCTTGGTCATATTGTGGATAGACCACCCCAGAGTGGGAAGGGCTTCCCTTGGTACTCAGGGAACTGACCACTGATACTCTCAGGTACGGGGGGGGGGGGAGATGACCACAGATACTCTCAGGTACTCAGGGATCCAGGGAAACGACCATAGATATTCTCAGGTGCACATTACCCAGCAGTATAACTAGGACTTGACCCAGGTTTGCCTGAGCCCTGATAAGTATACAGCATGTGGCTTTTTCCACTGCTAGTTCTTGTATCAGGGCTCCCATGTCTAGGAAATGCCACTTCTGAGCCACTCCAAGGCCTGCAAGATCCTTCCCAAATGGGGTAATGGTGCTGGATGGGTTTAGATATGATGATGTGGGCTTCTATTTCTCCTGGATGGCCATTTTAGTGTCTACTTCCTTCACCCACCCCCACCCATTTTGGGGAGTTGTCATGTTGTCAGCCAACTCTGTGCTTTTTAATGAGGGCCTGAGATATTCAGCTCAATAAAAGCTCTGGAGAGCTATGATTCTTGCTTTTGGAGAGCCACAAGGCTCCCATTTAGCCGTGAAGCCTAGACAGAGCTCCAGACATTTTTGGATAGTCTCTAGGGGTGCTTCTGGAAGAATGCTATAGGCAGTGGGATTCCCATGCACACAGGTGTATCGTGAAGACTTGCATTGAATGGAGAGGTGGGAGAGATCTGAAACTTGAAGGCTTCTCAAGCTCCCAACCATGAGGTGCTGTCAGGAAGGCAGCTCAGTTGTGAGTGGTGGGCTGAGTCACACCCACTCAGACCCTGGCCTCTGTGTCTTTGGTTGGTTTGTAGCCTTCCTTCCATATCTGAAAACCCAGTGGTTCATTGCCTGAGCACAGGTTTGGTAGTGGTGGGTGCCAGTTGTTAACTGTTATTGGGTGGCCTGTGGTGTGAACAGGCCTTAGGCCAGTCCCCTTGGGTGCAGGGTCACATTAGATCTTCACAGAGCCTTGTGTGTCTGCTAATGCTGTCTCCCTCTTCTATAACAGAATGGAAGGAAGTTCTGTAACCCTGTTCATGGCTACCAAGTTAGTTCTCTATTGCTGTGTTACAAGTGATCAAACAGTTTAAAATCTCTCCCAGGCTGGAGAGATTGCTTAGTGGTTAAGGTGCTTGCCTGCAAAGCCAAAGGACCCAGATTCAGCTCCCTAGGACCTATGTAAGCCAGGTGCACAAGGTGGCACATGCATCTGGAGTTCATTTGCAATGGCTGGAGGCCCTGATGTGCCCATTCTTTCTCCCCCTCCCTCTCTTTCTCAAATAAACAAATAAAAATAAAATAATAAAAAAAATGTATCTCCCAAGTTTCTGTGGGCATGGGATCTAGGAATGGCCTAGCTAGGTGGTCCTGACTCAGGGCCTTACAGGAGGCTATAGTCATGTCATGGTTGGGGCTACAGTGAGCTAAAGGTGCAGCTGGGCTGGAGACTTGCCTGCTTCTACTATGGTTCCCACATGACATCTGGTGAGTTAACCCTGGATGTTGACACAAGGCCTCAGTTTCTTGTAATCTAGAACCTTTCAAGTGTCCTCATAGCATGAGAATGCCCTTATGGCATGGTAGCTAGAGTAAGTGACCCAGGGATGCAAGACACAAAGCATGATGACTATGACCTGGTCTGGAAAGCACATCTGCCCTTCACATGGTTATCCTCTCAGTTTTACAGATTAGCCCTACTCACTGAAGGAGGGGATTACACAGGCCTGAGCATGGAAGGTGAGACAGTTTGGTTCTGTCTACCATGGCACTCAGGTCAGAGCTTCAAACTCAGGTAATCAGTGAGTCTAAGGGTTTCATCTTTCTGAGTTTCAGTTTCCTCATTCATAGAATTCAGGATGGTGAATTCCTTCTGCAGAGGGCCATTTGGACAGCAGTGTGCTAAATGGTTGAAGACTACATGTACTGTCTCATTTACCCTCATTACTACCCTGGGATATGCAAGAATTTTTTTTGCATGTGCATATGTGGTGTGTGTGTGTGTGTGTATGTGTATGTAAGTGTGTGGGTGCACATGAGTTTGGAGGCCAGAGGTGTTGGGTGTTTTCCTCAGTCACTTTCTGCTTAATTTTTTCACTGGCTCCAGAGCTCACTGACTTGGCTAGACTTGCTAGCCAACAAGCCCTTCAGGTGTGTGCCACCATTCCTGACATTTATATAGGTGCTGAAGATCCAGACTCAGATCTTCCTGCTTTCATGCCACTTCTCTAGCTCAGGACATATACTTTTAAGTCTGTTTACAGATGGAGAAACAGACCCAGCGAGGCGATGCAAATGCTGGAGCCACTTGTCCTAGTAAGAAAGCGACAGGGGCAGGGTTTGCACCCTTGCTTGTTGTTGCTGCTATGACTGGGATTGCTGCCCACTGGAACCTCTGCAGGCCTGTGGCTTTCTCTAAGATATATGTCTTCTCACCCCAGTCTCCATTGTGGCACTCTCCCATCTTTCTGCCTCTCAGCCCCCTTCCTCTCCTTCGTACTCTTTCACAAATGATTCTTGGGCTGGGGTGATGGCTTAGTAGGCAAGAGTACTTGCTGTAAGCAGGAGGCCTGAGAGGGCCTGAGACAACCTGAGTTTGATTCCTTAGGGCCCACATGAACAGCTGGGTGTGGTCATGCACATTTGTAACCCCCCAGTGCTGTAGGGAGCAGAGACTGGAAATTGACTAGGGCTCATGGAAACTGGAGCACCACATTTAGAGTGAGACTCCATCTAAGGAAAATACTTGCATGGGCAATAGAGCACACCTGGTGTGCCCCTCAATCACTTATTTTATTAGGGCTAGGAAAATGATGATCTTTCTAATTCTGTGATCCCTTTATAGCTTTATTCTTGACTGTTTTTTTTTTTTATCAACTATTTGTAGGTAAAATACAGAATAAGTATGTAATTTTCTTTTTAATTATATATTTTCAGAGTTAGTACTTGGTGCCCCACTTATCAATAATGAAGAGGTGGTGGTGGTGGTGATGATGATCATGTGTGTGCAATTATTGTTTTAATTTTTAAATTTTTTTTTTTGTTTTTTGAGGTAGTGTCTCACTCTAGCCCAGGCTGACCTGGGATTTATTACATAGTCTTAGGCTGTCCTTGAACTCACAGCAGTCCTCCTACCTCTGCCTCCTGAATGCTGGGGTTAATGCCCAGCTGTTTTGACTTTTTTTTTTTTTTAACTGAAGCCAGGCATGGTGGTGCATGCCTTTAATCCCAGCATTCGGGAGGCAGAGGTAGGAGGATTGCTGTGAGTTGAGGCCACCCTGAAATTACAGGAATTCCAGGTCGGCCTGGGCTAGAGTGAGACCCACCTAAACCCCCCACAAATTAATAATTTTATTTATTTATTTATTTATTTGCAAGGGGAGAGAGAAAGAGAAACCAGCATGCCACTGCAACCAAACTCCAGATGCATGCACCACTCTGCATCTGCCTTTACATATGTGGGTGCTAGAGAATTGAACATAGGTCATCATGCCTTGCAAGCAAGTGCCCTTAACCCCTGAGCCATCTCCCCAGCCCATGTTATTTTGATTTTGATAAGCAGTTTCTCAGCTGAAATGAGCTTGTGGATGTTTATACATCCTGCCTTTCATTCAGTTGTGGTCAGGCTCTTTCTGACACATGACTGGCCTGTCTTTGGCCAATGGAAGCCCTTTGACATTGGCTCCTGAATTCTTTCAACATGACCCTGTTGTGTTTCAGTTACTTGAGTGAGTAACTGAGAGAGGGGAGGTGCCACAACAGTGTTCTGTGGCTTGGGTTGGGTTCATTGCCGTGGGTGGGCCACTTCAGGGAGCATATCACCAGACTACTTGCTTTGTGGTATGGCCATTTCCCACAAAGCAAGGGCACTGTTTTATGAGCTCAGCCATTTGAAGATTGGGATTTTCAAATGGTTTGGTCACTGGGGGTAGAACTGTGGCTCATTGTGACTTCTGCTTATTTCTGTGAGGAGGACCCACAAGAGCCTTGTCCCAGGACTCAGAGGAAGCTTTGCACATGGAGTTATGGGTTGGAAGAATGTAAAGAAAATGGAAGTTATGATTATGGTGCCATCACTGCTCTGGTTCCTAGTGACTCTGACAAGTCACTGATTTTTATTGAAAATTGACAAGTTAATGCAGATCTGATTTTGAGGTATAACTGCTTCCAGCTGCATTTAGCTTATACAGTGTTACCTAGGACCCCACTGTCACTGGTTTAATTCGGGTGGCAGGGCCCAGGTGGACTCCTGGCTGTCAGGGCTCAGACAAGGCTACAGGAGGTCTGTCTGAGGGGTCCTGGTGGAGGTGGCCTGCTGAGAGAGTATATTTAGGGTCACATTTTGCCCCTACTGATATTCTCCATGAAATCTATCATTTTACCCAGTTTTCAGTCCCCAGAGCAGCAACTCCCCTAAGATACTCCTTAGAAGCCAGTCCAAATGCCAGGCTGTTTTTGTCATTCATTTCAATGTGGAATAGCACCAAGGGAGATGTGTTTTCAGAACGTGCTATAAATGGACATGGTCTGGGCTCTACTAAGCCCAAGATCCTGTCAAAGCTAAGGTGTTGTTCACTAACTCTGCACAGTGCTGGAGGGCCAGGACTGACCCAGTGAAGTTGGCCTGAGTCTGCCTTTGCCCATCCCACCTCAGACACTTTGACAGTTCCTTACTCTCCCTGTGCTTCATCTCCTCATGCACATCTTGGGGGAATTCTAGGTTTAGTTAATTAACTATTTTTATTTTTCCTGGGTTTTACTTTATAGCAGGTATGTGAGAACTTAGTTCAGTGCTGTGTGCAAGAAGTAACTTTTTGGGCTTGAGAGATGGCTTCACACTTAAGGCACTTGCCTGCGAAACCAAAGGATCTAGGTTCAATTCCCCAGGACTCCTGTAAACCAGGTGCACAAGGTAGCTCATGTGTCTGGAGTTTATTTACAGTGGCTGAAGGCCTCGACACGTCCATTCTCACCCTCTCTGTCTCTTCCCCTTCTCCTCTCTCTTCTCTGTCTCTCTCTCACTGTCACTCTCAAATAAATAAAATTAAAAAAGAGAGCTAGGCGTGGTGGCGCGCGCCTTGAATCCCAGCACTCCGGAGGCAGAGGTAGGAGGATCATCATGAGTTCGAGGCCACCCTGAGACTCCATAGTGAATTCCAGGTCAATCTGAGCTAGAGTGAGACCTTACCTCGGAAAACCAAAAAAAAAAATAAAAAAAAATAAAAAAAAATAAATAAATAAATAAAAAAGAAATAGAAAAAAATTCAAGAAAGGAAAGAAAGAACTTGGTACTACCATTTCCCACCTGCTCAGAGTCTGAGCTGGCTCTGGGCATTATGGAAGGGAGGTTACTGCACAATAGGATCTTAAGTGAAGGCTGTGTAGGAACCAGCACCCTGTAGGAGGCAGCACTTGAGTAGCAGAGTGGCTTTGAGTGCTGCATCTGCAACCTGCAGACCTGGTGTTCGGATGGCCAGATCAAGGTCTAGGAGAGACTTGCACTGAGGTGTCCCGAGGGCCTTCACACATTGAGTAGGGACTCACTGTCATGGAGTTGGGGGCATTGCCAGTGGACCTTGGGAAGTTGAGAAGGGTTATATCTCATTGGTGATATAGGGAATGGAGTGAGGATTGAAAAGAGAGCTTTAGCAGAGTGCAAAGACAAGTGATGTGTTCAGCCACATTTCATGCTGCTTTGTTACCTGCTGTCCTGGGGAAGAGGAAAGGTAAGCCAGCTTTCCCCCCGTTCTGTGCTCCTCCAGGGCAGCATTGCCAGGATGCTGGTGGAGGCCAAGGGCTTCCCAGAAGTCATTGTGTTATTCTCTTGCCAGCTGCAGCTAGGGCAGAGGCAATGGCTATGTGTCCAGTGGGTGAAATGTGGTGAAGTGAGCTGTAGCAGGCACTGAACCCAGCAAGGTAGAGAGCTGCTGTGGTGGCAGTATTTCTTCTGGTCTCCTTGCTGCCCCATCCATGTTGTCCCGTCCTCACCATTGGCCCCACCTTTACTCAGTCATGCATCAGTCTACTGTGCCAAGGCCGGTGAAGCCAGCAGGAAGGGGATCATTGGTGCTGTAGCCAGTGCAAGGCAGACATTCAAATCAACAACAGACAAGGAAGTAGCAGGGCCATGGGGTGTTGAAAAGCAGGCAGTGAGTGTGTGTGGGGGGGGGGGGGGTGTTGAATACGGGACCAGGAAAGTGGTGGCCCAGAGCACTGCAGAGCACAGGTACACACAGTGTCTGAAGACTGAGTTGGTTATGACAAAAACGTGCCCAAGTCTCTCCTGCCAGACCCTGGACATGACTCAAGGGCCAGGGACTCATACCTAGTGAGGTCTGCAGCAAGGAGGTGGCAAGAGAGGAGCCTCAAGGCCCAGTGTCAAAAACTCGGTGGCTAAGCACCAAGCTGGAGGACTAGGGCCCCTGGAACCTTTGAGGAGCAGGGATACATGTAGGGGGCTAGGTTGAGTAGAAGTTCTGGATTGGATGATGAGCGTAGTGAGGCTGGAGAGAGAGGTTGAAGGTGTCCAGCTATGGAGTCTGAGCTCACTACTGAAGGATTTTAAAAGAGAAACAACATGGAGAGATCTGTGGTTTAGGATGTTCACTCTGAGATACACCCCACTGGAGTCAGAGAGACTGGTTAGGGGGGACCTTTGTAGGGTCTAAATATGTAGGTGGGTAGGATGGTGATGGAGGAAGGGGAAGGCCTCTTGTGGGACTGATTATGAAGCAACGTTAAAGGCCAAGAAGAGAAGCAGTCTCTGGTGTTAAGGCGAGCAGAGGGAAGGCTTGGGCCTGGAAGTGGGTAGAACATGAGGCCTTAGGGGTAGTAGGGGCTGGGAACACAGCTTAAGAAAGTCAGTGTGGAGGGCATCAACAGTGATTATCTGGAGTGCGGGGGGGCGCAGAAGCCAAAAGGACCAGGGGTGCCGACAGCATGGAAAACTAGAGATGTGAGCAAAGCATAGACTAAATAGGAGCAGGGGATGGAGGGGTCAGGAAGTTGTAGAGGGAAAAGGGCGTTCAGAGTTTTGTAGATGAAGGAGTTCTGGTGACTGCTTATGGGTAATGGCTATGACATGTGGAAACTGAGGCAGAGCATAGATGACACCTGGTGGACCAGGATGAGAAGGGAACCGGGTCAGGTACTATAGCCCCTGAGATGGGGGCAAGAAGAGGAGACAGACAGGGAAGGTATGAGCTAGAGCAATAGGGCAGACAGCAGTGTGAGGAGTCCAAGCTATCAGGAACTTGGCTGCCCAGAAGAAAGGTGTGGGCCTGACCTGAGCTTCAGAAGGTTGGGAACCAGAGTGTCATCAGCACTTTCCCCTGAGTGCCAGGCACAAACTAGGTGCTCAGCATTAGGCAAGGCAGGCAAGGGGAGGTCTGGGATGGTGCTGACCATGTCCCTGCCTTGCTGTCTGTGGCCTTGGAGGGGCCCTGTTCAGTGGAGTTTTTAAAAAAAAAAAAAAAGGCATATCTGGCTAGGGAGTAGGTGGGGCATTGAGAACAGAGATGTTTGGGACAAAGAGGCATTGTGCATGTGGGAGGGGGCTGCTGTAACTTCATTTTTACCTTCTTTTTTGTGGAGTTAGAGTGCTGACCAGCATCTGTAGTGTTTATGTTGAGATGTGTGCACAGGCCCATCGTCTGGAGCACAGGGCTCTGTGCAGCCCCATAGCTTTCCAGTTAGTGGGGTGCTGTGGTTCAGGGAGACACTGCTGTGGGGCAGGACCTGACCCTCTAGCCTGTTGTCTGAAGACATGAGCATTCCAGAAAGCCAAGGTCAGTGTTGGATGTGGGACAAGCCTTCTGTGTCCTTGCTTCTCCTTGGAATCACAGTGTCTGGCCCTGAGAGAGGGGGGCTTGTTGCCAGCAGGCATTCATTTGTGGAGAGATTGGTTTCGCTGACATCATTAAAACCCATCTTTCAGGTCATGTGCTGGGCAGTTTTCTCAGACCATTTCCCTCTGTTTCACCCAGCTAAAACACTGCCACTTCTCTTCCCTCAGTGGCAACAGCCCGGTTATGTCGCCCCACATTAGTCCTGGTCCTCAGCCTCCCCTTTGGAGCCAGAAAATCTTTCTAAAGCCAAAGTCTGGTATGTTTCTGACCTGCTTCTAGCCTTTCTTGGCTTCGTCACTGTGCAGAAGGCAGGCTGTCCTCCTCCAGAAGCCTCTGGATGCTAATAGCCAGTGATGGACCTCGTGACCCCTGTATTAGCCCACCACACCTATGCTCACTGGTATTCCCTCCATCCCATCACCTGCAGGTTGTCTCCTGCATATGCAGTGTCCGGTTGGCCCTTAGAAGATAGGGTGTCATTACAGTTGCAAAGAGGTGCAGTCTACCCTCATCTTCTCTTGGTAGGCACCCACTGCCCCTTATAGCTAGCATTTTCACTCTTGCCCAGTAGTATGGTTAGACTAGTTATCTGTCTCCCTCTAGGAACACAGAGATTACCCAGTGCTCTTCACCATCTTCTGGGACCTAGCACAGTTTCTAAGCTTATTTGTTATCCACTTGATGCATTCCCATCCCTCTTGTTATCATGTATGCAGTACTGCTCCCCCCCCCCCCCCGCCTTGTTCAAACAGTAGACTGAAGTAGGATGATGCAGGTGTCCTCTATTCGAGGCCAAGGCATAGAAAAGATGGCTTTCAGCACCAGGCTCATCTGTTTGGGCCAGCACCGGAAGCCTGAGCAGCTGCCTCTCTCATCTGCTGTTGCTCTGAGTTCACATTTGTTATTTGCTCTTTGTTTCCTAGTGATTACTCTGTCTGTGGCAGTGATCTCCTGTCACACCGGAAACTGTGGAAAAGGACTCCTGCAACCCTATGTGTGATGGAGATGGGGGTGGAGGGTGGATTCCCCTTTGGGCCCAGAAGATCTGCCCAAAAGTGGGGAAGGGCCCATGGGGGTTGGAGTTAGCTCTGGCTGTAGAAACCAGCAAGCAACACATGAGAAACTTTGACTCTGTTTTCTCCTTTCTTGAACGTGGATGTGACATGAGTGCTGGTTAGAAACCAAATTTCCTTTTAAGTGAATTAATAACACAAAACAGAACCTTTGGTGAGCAGCTGGTTATGATTTCTGTCTGTAAGGGAAGGAGGGTTTGTTTGGGCTCTGACTTTCAGAGCAACTGTAAAATTTCAGGCAGTTGTGTGTGTGTGTGTGGTGGGGCTGGGGGTGGCACAAATCCTACAGGCAAGAAAGTCTGCATGGGAAACCGACGCTGCTGCTCCCTAGCTGTGGGGTTAAGGGCAAGTACTTTCTCTGCCTGGTGTCTTCATTTCCTTACCTGTAAAATAGAAATGAGACCCATCCCATAGTGCGATGGATAGAGAAGGTTGTGTAGACAGGGGACTGGTCCACAAATTGTTTCTTTATTTGAGAGGGGACAGGAATATAATGAGGAGAAAAATCAATAGGCAGTGCTGGGCTGGAGAGATGGCTTAGTGGTTAAGCGCTTGCCTGTGAAGCCTAAGGACTCCGGTTCGAGGCTCAATTCCCCAGGACCCACGTTAGCCAGATGCACAAGGGGGCGCTCACATCCGGAGTTCGTTTACAGAGGCTGGAAGCTCTGGCGCGCCCATTCTCTCTCTCTCTCTCTCTCTCTGTCGCTGTCAAATAAATAAATAAACAAAAAAATTAAAAAAAAAAGTCAGTGCTAATAGGCCAATTTCACAAGGTCCCTGCCTCTAGCAATGTGTGCCCCATGGACAGCATTTCATGTTTCTTCTGCATCTCTTCCTCTAAGCACAGTATCTGGAGCATTGTATGAGAAGGACCTAGGTTTATATTTATATGATCATGGTTACATCGCTTAGCCCCACTGAGGCTCAGTCTTCCTGTCTGCAAAGTGAGATGATGACGTGACTCTTCAAAAAATTGGACCCAACGGACTGAATGAGAGGTTTTTTTATAGTTTCATTGAGGTATCATTGATATAAACAGATAAATAATTTGATGAGCTTCAAAATAAGTATGTATCCAGGAAACCCTAACCTCTTCAGTGATAAACATGTACATCACCCCAAGAGTTGTCTTATGTCCTTTTGCAGTCCCTCCTCTCTCACACCCCTGTTCCTTTTGAAGTCAGCAGTGTACATCTTTAAAACTTTCATACTTGAAAATCTTGGCTATTCTAGTTCTTTGCCTTTCTATGTGAAGCTTAGAAAGGCTTGTTATACTTCACCTGAAAAACTTTCTGGATTTTGATTATGGTTGCACTGAATCCATAGATTAACCTTTGGGAGAAACAACATCTTAGTAATACTAAGTCGTCTGAACCATGAGCACTAAATATCTCCATGTATTTTTATTTGTTACTTTGGTTTTTTTCAAGGTAGGGTCTTGCTGTAGCCCAGGCTGATGTAGAATTCACAATGTAGTCTTATGCTGGCCTTGAACTCACAGTGATCCTCCTATGTCAGGCCTCCCAAATGCTGGGAGTAAAGGCGTATGCCACCATGTCTGGCAGAGAAAGAGAGGGAGAGACACACAGAGAGAATAGGTGTACCAGAGCCTCTAGTCCCTGCAGACAAACTCCAGATGCACGCACCGCTTTGTGTATCTGGCTTTACATGGGTACTGGGGAAAATAGAACTCAGGTTGTTAGGCTTTATAGGCAAGGGCCTTAACTGCTGAGCCATCTCCCCAGCCCGCCATGTATTTTTTTTTTTCTGGTTTTTCAAGGAAGTCACTGGGTAGTCTCAGGGTGGCCTTGAACTCATGGTGATTCTCCTACCTCTGTCTCCCAAGTGCTGGGATTAAAGGCATGTGCCACTGAAAACCTCATGAACACAGTATGTCTACATGTGTTTAGATCATCTGTAATGTTACATAGTTTACAGTGTCTAGGTTTAACACATTTTTTGTTAGATTTTTCCCTGAATATTTTATTTTCTGGGTGGTAGTAAACGTTATTTTATTTTAATTTTTTATGGAAAGTACAACAGACTGCCTTTAAAAAAATATTATTTATATATTTATTTATTTGACAGAGAAAGAGGGAGAGAGAGAGAGAGAATGGGTGCTCCAGGGCCTCCAACCACTGCAAACGAACTTCAGACGTGTGTGCCCCTTTGTGCATCTGGCTAACGTGGGTCCTGGAGAATTGAACTGAAATTGGGTCATTTGGCTTTGCAGACAAATGCCTTAACCGCTAAGCCATCTCTCCAGCCCAGACTGCCTTCTTTTAAATGTGAGAGTGAGAAAGAGAGAGAATCAGCATGCCAAGGCCTCTAGTCACTGCAGTCAAACTCCAGACAATCACCCCTTTGTGCTCATGTGCAACCTTGCGCGCTTGCATCACTATGCATTTGGCTTACGTGGGACCTGGAAAGTTGAACATGAGTCCTTAGGTTCTGTAGGCAAGCACCTTAACAGCTAAGCCATCTCTCCAGCCCAAATGTTACTTTATTTTAAATGCAATCCTAATTGCTAATTTTTAATTTATTAGAAACATGACTGATTTTACAACATGCCCTTTATATTTTGCAACATCGCTATATTCACTTATCTGTTCTAATAATATTTTTGTAGATACCATAGGAATTTCTACGTAGATGGCATCTTTGTGAATGAACATAATCATCTTTATTTCTGAACTGAATGCTTAAAAAAATTTTTTTTTTGCCATATTGCACTAGCTACAAAGTTTCATACAGAGTTGAATGGAAGTGGTATGAGGGAAGATACCCTTGGCTTATTCCTGATTTTAGAAGAAGTCTTTCACCACTAGCTTATGGGTAGCTACAAATATTTCATAAGTGCCTTTTATTAGTTTAAGTGTGTTTTCTTATATGTTCTAGTCTGTTGGAAGCCCCTGCTCTGGAATGGATATTGAGTTTTTAAAGTGTTTGGTCTGTTACTATGGAGAATTACATTAATTGATTTTTAAAATTTATTTATTTGAGAGAGAGAGAGAGAGAGAGAGAGAATGAGAATATGGGTGTGCCAGGGCCTCCAGCCACTGCAAACGAACTCCAGATGCATGCGCTCCCTTGTGCATTTGGCTAACATGGGTCCTGGGGAATTGAGCCTGTCCTTTGGCTTTGCAGGCAAACGCCTTAACTGCTAAGCCATCCCTCCAGCCCACATTAACTGATTAATTTTTTTTATTTTTATCTATTTATTTATTTATTTGAAAGAGAAAGAGGGGGAGAGAGAGAGTGAATAGGTGTGCCAGGGCCTCCAGCCACTGCAAATGAACTCCAGATGCATGTGCCCCCTTGTGCATCTGGTTAACGTGGGTCCTGGAGAATCAAAACTGGGTCTTTTAGCTCTGCAGGCAAGCACCTTAACTGCTAAGCCATCCCTCCAGCCCACATTAACTGATTTAAATATATTTATTTGTTTATTTGACAGGGAAAGAGGAGGAGAGAGAGAGAGAGAATAAATGGGTGCACCAGGGCCTCCAGCCATTGCAAACAAACTCCAGATGCATGCGCTCCCTTGTGCATCTGGTTAACGTGGGTCCTGGGGAATTGAACCTGGGTCCTTTGGCTTTGCAGGCAAACACCTTAACTGTTAAGCCATCTCTTCAGCCCCACATTAATTGATTTTTAAAAAGTTAAAACAACCTTGGGCAGACTCACTGGTGAGGCCCCGACTGATGGCTGAGTGTCATAGTTCCATGAAGTGAGTGGCTGGGTGCTGAGAGGTTTGGGAGAAGGGCTGAAGGCTGCCTGTTACAGCCTCCTCTCCTGCAGGACGACACTTCGAGGACGCAGCAGCATCCCAGGCGTGGTGGCCTCCTTTCCCCCACTGCTGGCACCCCACAGGACAGCGGCAGGCTGTGGACATTACTTCCTGCCGGAGGCAGGCCAGGCAGTTCCCGGGGAGATGGGCAGCTGTCGAGAAAGGCACAAACAACAGAATAGATACCATTGTATATATTAATAACATACTGAAAAGAAAATAAGGAGGTCAGGAGTCTCAGTATGAATCAGTCTAGACCCAGATCAGGTGGTAGTGGTGAAGAAATCTTATTTCAAGACCATAATCATTGTGAAAATAAGAGAAGATGGCAGAAAGAGCATCTCCACAGAGAAGAAGGCTGTTATCAGTTTATTAATGAACTCACTGATGAAGACTATCATCTAATGAGAGACCATCATCTTTTAGGCATTTCTGGAGAAGTAACATCAGAAGAACTTCAGCAATGGTTAGATGGAGTAAAGGAACAAATAGCACCCCAGCCTGACTCAAGAAACGGGACAAGTAATGGAGACTCGGCAGTCCTGAGACAAAGCTCAGATGAAGGCTCTTTGTGCGAATGGTTGAACACTTTTCGGCACACAGGAAACACAACTCGAAGTGGCCAAAATGGAAACCAAACTCGGAGAGCTGTGAGTCAAACAAACCCCAACAGTGGCGAGTTTTAGTTTAGTCTGGAAATCCACATAAATCATGAGAACAGAGGATTTGAAATTCATAGAGAAAATAATATGGACATTCCTATGTCAGTTTTTAACAGAGATCCCATTAGAAGCAGGCAACAAAGATCAACCAGTCCTGTGGCTAGATGGACAAGAAGCTAAACCTCGGTGAATTTCAGTGATAGTAGAACCAGCCATGGTTCAAGGGGGCAGAATTCAATGGCAGGATTATTTTCAACATTGGAAAGGTTGAAGAGAATCAGAGGAAGAGTTGACATTCCTGGAACTAGTGCTCCCCACACTAATTTTAGTAGTCACCCAAACCATTCAGATGGTAGTGACCTTAGGCAAAGGGAGGGGCAGTGCTTTGGAGCAGCATGTTTGGGAAAATGGAGCTAGAACCAATGTTACAGTGAGGAACACAGACCAAAGATTAGAGTCAATAAGATTACGTTCTACTTTCAGTGGTCGAAGCCATTCACCAGTTCAGAGACAGAGAGGTACTGCTTCTCATGATTACCAAAGGGAAGGTAGACCTGCACAGCAGAGCACATGACAAGGGCCTGTTAGGAGGAGAGGCAGAATGAGTGTCTTCATAGAATAGGAGCAAGAACACAGAGATACTGCAAATACCCCATTCTCTAATTCAAGACTTGTGTCAAGAGTAACAGTAGTAGAAGAAGAAACTGGCAAATCCCCAGCTGCTGTACGATGCCATCCAGTAATTATACTAGACCTTCAAGTAAGGAGGATTTGTCCTGGAGAAAGTAGAGACCGGGATAGTATTGCAAGTAGACCCCGATCTAGAGTAGGCCAATACAGTTGAAAGTTACAGTGGGGGCTTTCGCTGAACTGTTTTCTCTTTTAGAGTGGTCAGGTATTCGAACCTCTGTTAGCACCAGTTCTCCTTTTCAGAGAATTTCCGAGAATGAGCTTGTTGAGCCATCCTCAGTGGCTCTTTGGTCAATTTTAAGGAAGATCATGACTGGGTTTGGAGAACTGAGTTCTCTAATGGAGGCAGAGTCTGAGTCAGAGATTGAGAGAAATGATCAGCATTTGCTAGAGGTGAGTTTAGAATTGAGTGACAGCTAATGATAGCAGTCGGCATAGTGAAGGTTCCTCACAAGACAGGGAGGCCCAAGAAGATAGTTCCAAAATGCTAGGTGGAAATGAGACCACTCAGGCACAGGCTGTGAATAGTGGCAGTAGAAGTAGCAGACAGTTGCAGAATATAAGCAGTTTAGTTGACAGTGGCACATTACCTATTCTGTGCCTTGCTTACTTCTTACTAAACGAAGGTGATGATAATGATCCAATTCAAGGGTTAACCAAAGAGCAGATTGACAATCTTTCCATGAAGAGCTATGAGCATAATGGCATTGGTAGTGAGTTCAGTGAAATCTGTAGTGTTTGTATCAGTGACTATGTAACTAGAAATAAGCTCAGGCAATTACCTTGTATGCATGAATTTCATATTCACTGTATCGATGGGTGGCTCTCAGAGAATTGCACTTGTCCAGTCTGTTGGCATCCTGTTTTAGGCTTTGGGGTAGCAAACGATGGATGAAATGATGGGCTCTGTTCAGATATCATATTTTACTTTAACTGAATAGTCCAGCAGTGTTTTGTTGAGTTACTTGTGATGCGCTAACCAGGATGAAAAAAATGACAGATTAAAGTTTGAACTATTTTTGTGTGCTTTTTAAAAACTTGTTAAAAGAGGTCATTTACAAAAAATTTAAAATATAGATGTTAGGGCTGGAGAGATGGCTTAGCCGTTAAGTGCTTGCCTGTGAAGCCTAAAGACCCTGGTTCAAGGCTCGATTTCCCAGGACCCATGTTAGCCCGATGCACAAGGGGTCGCATGCATCTGGAGTTTGTTTGCAGTGGCTGGAGGCCCTGGTGCACCCATTCTCTCTGTCTCTCTCTCTCTCTCTGCCTCTTTCTCTCTCTGTCGCTCTCAAATAAATAAATAAAAATAAACAAAAAATTTTTAATGTAGATGTTAAATTATCCAAAAGTATAGAATAGTTAATATTGCTAGAACCAAATAACCTTTAAGGTGTTTTATTTTGATAATTTTGTCATGCCAGGCACTTTTGTATATGCTCAACTCAGTATATTAAAGGTTAATATTCTTTTTCTTAATAATATAGTAGCCCTACTTAGATTTTCAAGGTTTATAGGCTTAGTACTGGGTTAGACATTGATACTAAACTTTTCTAAGGATGTTTGACTAGATGTTTACTAACTATATCTAAGTTACTTGAAGTCATAATTTAGCA
Organism: Dipus sagitta; assembly: GCA_036346955.1. NCBI lineage: Eukaryota > Metazoa > Chordata > Mammalia > Rodentia > Dipodidae > Dipus > Dipus sagitta. The sequence continues at coordinate 140,562,364 of CM070770.1, forward strand.
TGTGGCATACACACACACACATATACAGAAACTTAATTTTATAGTTAAAATCCACAGGCTAAAAACTATAAGTTTGATTCTTATTTAAGCCTTTGGGCTTATGCTACATATGGTGCAGTGTTTAATGTTGACAAGATCATCGCTGATAGAAATGTGAATTAATATATAATTTAAGAGAGATAATTTACTGAAGTGTCTCTGACAATCTGACTTATAAAGCAAGCAATATTTAATTCAGAACAAATATTTCCTTATTTGTACATGTAACATGGAAAAGGTAGACATAGATTATTTGTTGTTCATACTTTTTGTGACTTTTTTTATTTATTTAAAATTCTTTTTTTTCTTTTTTTCTTTTTATTTATTTATTTATTTTTATTTTTATTTTTTTGGCTTTTCGAGGTAGGGTGTCACTCTGGCCCAGGCTGACCTGGAATTAACTATGTAGTCTCAGGGTGGCCTCAAACTCACGGCAATCCTCCTACCTCTGCCTCCCGAGTGCTGGGATGAAAGGCGTGCGCCAACACGCCCGGCTCTTTTTTTCTTTATTAGTTAGTTTTCAGATAGATGTTTAGTTAGCAAATACAGTCAGTTTGGTACCATTATTAGGCTCATCCGTGACCTACCCCCTCCCCTTGGCCCCTCCTTGTTGAGGTATATGGGTCATGAATTGTGGAGTTAGCCCACAGTTATGGGTAAGATAAATGTCTCTGCATATCATGACCCAACAAGTGGCTCTGACATTCTTTCTGCCCCCTCTTCCGCAAAATTTCCCTGAGCCATGTTGGGTTCATTTTTGGTCTGCTTCAGTGATGAGGTGTTGGGGGCCTCTGAGGCTCTGGCTCTCTGATTTGGTAGGAGTTGATTTTTCTCTGTGTTGATCTCCTTCACCCTTGTGCTGGTATCCGGTTCATCAGGAAAACAGCACCCTTGCTTGTTTTGCCAATTTTTCTTAGTTTCAGCCGGGGCCCTTTCGAGGTATGATGGGGTGCCTGTCTCCTTAGGATCTACTTCTATCTGAAAAAGGGAAGCAGATTCTCCAACGGAGAGTAAGTTAGCACCAGGACAAATGAGATAACCCTTACTTTTTTTATAGAGAATTTAATAGGTGTAGGCCCTCTTGTAGCCCATGATTGATGGTAGCTTGATATTGGAGAGTGGGCCTATGTTTGGATATGGTTCTGACTTGTTTCCCAGCTCCAGCTATGGGTCCCATACCACTGAGGAGATCAGTTAGCCAAATTGAGAGCAGTTGGTTCCCCACCATGGCTGTGTGCCACTATTGCACTTGTGTGGGCATCACAACAGGTTATTTGCTGCTAAGTAGGTTAGACCATGAGTTGCTTGGACAGATATTGGTCATTTTCCCCCAGTTGCCCATATAGCACCTTCTGGCACTAGACGCGCTGACTGTCTGGGGACTGACTCTCTTCCAACTTCCAGCCATGCCATTCTGTTTTGCATGTCACCCACATAAGGTGTCTTCAGCAGTAGGGTCTTACCACTAACCTTTGGTGGGTCATCAAGTACTCTGACAGAAATCTGTCTGTCTTTTTAGGAAACCTTGTAGGTCTCTCTGATCAAAAGCTCATTGTGGATGATAGCCCCATGCTGGTACTGGGAGTTACAGGTCAGTGCCTACTAAGAAAAGGAGGAAAAAGATAACTAATATACAAGAGTTAGAGAGAAGAGAGAGAGAGAGAGAGGAACAGGGAGAGGGAGGGAGGGAAGATGTAGCAGATTGAGGTTAGTCTTGATCCTACCCTCTCCAGTGTCTTGTGGTTCAGGTGTTCCCGGTAAGGGCCTGGTGAAGGATCAGCCATTTGGTCTGTCTTTTAGTAAGTAGAATTTTATGGTACCATTGCCATTTGGGTCTAGATTTGTGTTTCCCACCCCTTCGATGCCCTCCCCTCCCTCCCCTTCCATCCTAGTGTCTAGTCCACGAGATGCTTGCTGGATATGTAAGGTATCTTGGGTAGATTCAGGTTAGGTGCTGTAGATGAGTGAGACTATGTGGCGATTTTTTTTCTGTGATTGGGTAAGTTCACTGAGAATGATCTGTTCCAGGTTCAACCATTTTTCCTCAAATTTCATTGTGTCATTTTTTCTTACTGCTGTATAGAATTCCATTGTGTAGCTATATCACATCTTAGTTATCCATTCTTCTAGTGATGGACATCTGGGTTGATTCCAGCTCTTAGCGATTACAAATTGAGCCGCTACAAACATGGTTGAGCAAATCTCTCTAGCCTGTGGTTTGAAGGTTTTAGGGTAGATGCCCAGTAAGGGAATAACTAGGTCTGTTGGTATCTCTATAGTCAGCTTTTTCAGAAGTCTCCATATTGCTTTCCAAAGTGGTTGTACCATCCTACATTCCCACCAACAGTGGATGAGTGTTCCTGCTTCTCCACATCCTCGCCAGCATTTATTTTTATTTGATTTTTTGATGTTTGCTATGCTTATTGGGGTAAGGTGGAATCAAATAGTTGTTTTAATTTGCATTTCTCTGATGATTAGGGATGATGAACATTTTCTTAAGTGTGTGTTTGCCATTTGTATTTCTCCCTCTGTGAACTGCCTGTTGAGCTCTTTGCCCCATTTTGTGAGTGGGGTGTTTGACTTCTTACTGTTTAGATTTTTGAGCTCTTTGTAGATTCTAGAGATTAGGCCTCTATCAGTTGGATAACCCGCAAATATTTTCTCCCATTCTGTGGGTAATCTATTGGCTTTGCTTATTGTATGCTTGTCTGTAAAGAAACTCTTCAGCTTCATGTGATCCCATTGGTTGAGTGATGGTTTAAGATCGTGAGCTACTGGGGTTTTGTTCAGGAAGTCTTTTTCCATTCCTATATCATGGAAAATACTTCCTAAGTTTTCTTCCAGTAGTATTCGAGTTTCTGGTCTTATATTGAGGTCTTTGATCCATTTGGACTTGAGTGTAGTGCACGGTGAAATGTGTGGATCAAGTTTCAGTTTCCTGCATATGGTTGTCCAGTTAGTCCAGCAGCATTTGTTGAAGATGCTGTCTTTTTTCCAGCCTATATTGTTCAGGCCTTTATCGAATATCAAGTAGCTATAGTTGCTTGACCCAAAGTCCGGGTCCTCAAGTCTATTCCATTGGTCTATACGCCTGTTTTTATGACAGTACCATGCTGTTTTTATTACTATGGCTTTGTAATATAGCTTCAGATCAGGTATGGTGATGCCTCCAGAGGTATGTCTTTTGCTGAGGATATGTTTGGATATGCGAGGCCTTCTGCCTTTCCATATGAAATTTGAGATCATTTTTTCTATCTATGTGAAGAACACTGTAGGGATCTTAATTGGAATTGCATTAAATCTGTATATTGCCTTTGGTAGGATTGTCATCTTCAGAATGTTAATTCTGCCTATCCAGGAGCATGGGAGGTCTTTCCATTTTCTCAAGTCCTCCTCAATTTCTTTTTTGAGTGTTTTTATGTTTTCATTGTATAGATCTTTCACTTCCTTGGTTAACGTTATTCCAAGGTATTTTTTTTTGTTGTTGTTGCTATTGAAAATGGGACTATGTCCCTTATTTCTTTCTCTGTATCTTTGTCATTTGCATATAGGAAGGCTACTGATTTTTGTGCATTGATTTTGTATCCTGCTACAGTTAATCACCTTCAGGTGTTCTGGGATGGAGTCTCTCAGGTCTCTTAGATATATAATCATGTCATCAGAGAATAAAGCTAACTTAACATCTTCCTTTCCAGATTGTATCCCTTTTATTTCCTTCTCCTGTCTTATTGCTTGAGCTAGGACTTCCAGTACTATATTGAAAAGCAGAGGTGAGAGTGGACAACCCTGTCTTGTTCCTGATCTTAATGGGAATTCCTCCAGTCTCTCTCCACTAAGTGTTATTTGGGCCTTCGGAGCTTTGTATATTGCCTTTATTAGGTTAAGATATGAACCAACCATGTTAATTCTCTCCAGTGTTTTCATCATGAAGTGATGTTGTATCTTGTCAAAGGCCTTTTCTGCATCTATCGAAATGATCATATGGTTTTTATGTTTAACCTTGTTTATGTGGTGTATTACATTGACAGATATCCGTATGTTGAACCACCCCTGTGTTCCTGGGATGAATCCCACTTGGTCAAGGTGGATAATGCTTTTGATGTGTTGTTGGATTTGGTTTGTGAGGATTTTGTGCAGGATCTTTGCATCTAAATTCATCAGGGAAATAGGCCGGTAGTTTTCTTGTGGCATCTCTGCCTGGTTTTGGAATTAGGGTGATGCTAGCTTTATAAAAGGAGTTGGGTAGCTTTCCCTGTTCACCAGTTGTGTGGCACAGTTTGAGGAAGATTGGTTTGAGTTCTTCCATGAAGGTTTGATAGAATTCAGCTGAGAAGCCATCTGGTCCTGGGCTTTTCTTTTTTGGGAGGTTTTTTATTACCTTTTCAATCTCCATGAGTGTGATGGGTTGATTGAGGTGATTAATCTGCTCTGTGTTTAGCTTTGGTAGATGGTATGTGTCCATGAATTTATCCATCTCCTCCACATTATCCAGTTTTGTGGAGTAGAGGTTTTTGAAATAAGTCCTGATGATTCTCTCAATTTCCCTTATGTCTGTTGTGATCTCTCCTTTTTCATTTTGAATTTTGTTAATTTCAAGCTTCTCCTTATTTTTTGCTTGATCAGATTGGCCAGGGGTTTGTCAATCTTGTTTATTTTTTCAAAGAATCAGCTCTTTGTTTTGTCAATTGTCTTAATTGTTTCCTTGGTTTCCAATTCATTGATTTCTGCTCTGATTTTAATTATTTCTTTCCTTCTGGAGCTCTTTGGGTTGGATTTTTCTTGTTTTTCCAGTGCCTTTAGGTGCATGGTTAGGTTATTGATTTGGGACCTTTCTATCTTTTTTATGAAGGCATTGAATGCTATGAATTTTCCCCTGAGGACCGCCTTCATTGTGTCCCATAAGTTTTGGTATGATGTGTTCTCATTGTCATTCAATTCCAGAAATTTTGCAATTTCATTTTTTATTTCATCCACTATCCATTTATTGTTTAAAAGTGTGCTGTTCAGATTCCAGGTGCCATTCGGATTCTTGGTGGGTCTTTTGTTGTTGATTTCTAGCAATATAGCATTGTGATATGATATCATGCAGGGAATTATGTCAATCTTCCTAAATATGTGGAGGCAGTCTTTGTGACCCAGTATATGGTCTATTTTAGAGAATGTGCCATGGGCTGCTGAGAAGAATGTGTAGTCTGTGGATTTGGGATGGAAAGTTTTGTATATGTCCATTAGGTCTAAGTGATCTATGGTTTTGTTGAGCTCTCTTACTTCCCTGTTGAGTTTCTGTTTGGATGATCTGTCTATTACTGATAATGGTGTATTGAAGTCCCCAGCTATGATGGTGTTGGTGGTTATTTCTGTTTTATTGTCAAGTAGGTTTTGTTTTATGAACTGTGGTGCCCCTGTGTTTGGTGCATACAGATTTATGATTGTAATATCCAGATCAGAGTTTCTATCCTCCACTTGGCTAACTCTATTCTTGAGAGCTTCTAGAGAGTTTTGGACTTGTTCAATTAAGTTTGTATTTTCTACTACTTTTCTATGTATAATTTCCATCCCTCTGTCAAGCTCCCTTTTCACATCATTTTCTGATTTTCTTGATGATTCTTGGCATTCATCCTTGCATTTCTTTATGTATTCATTTAGCATGGCCAGCTGATTTTTAAGGTCTTCTTTTTTTTTCACTCTCCCTCAAATCTCTTAACTCTCTTTGAACTACTTCCAATTTCTTATCTGTTAGTTCTAGTTTAGTGATGGGAGCATCCACACGATTATCGGTTCTTTGTTGCTTTCCTGCAGGTTCTACCAGTAGCTTGGTCAGGGTTGCATTGCTCATAGCTTCAATTTGGTGTTCTGATCCTAATGTTCTGATTCTATGTTTTGGTTAGATGTATTCATTGTAGGACTGGGAGATCTAACTGGATTTTCTTGCATTTGATTTTTCATGTTATTTCTTTTGTGCTGTGGTCTGCCCATGACAGTGTATGGGCATGTAGGTGGGCGTATCAGCCTGGGCTCAAGCATAATGGGAATCTGTGGCAGCCTGGGGCAGTTGCCAAGCAGCCTGGGTTTTGGCTCCCACTTGCCAAAGCTGCCTATGTACTGCCTGGCAGGGGCGCCAAAGTTGCCTGAATTCTCAAGCGGTAATGTGCCAAAGCTGCCTGTGTTTGAGCTAGGAGTAACACCGAGGCACCAAGCACTGAAGCAGCCCGAACTCTGGCTGGGAACACTGGGACCTGGAAGCAGTCTGTGCTCTCCCGCAACAGGACAATGGTGGACGGCCGGTGTGGCAGACAGGTAGGGGATGGCACCTGAGCTGGCGCAAGCGAGAGACACAGTCTGAGCTTGTGTGGCAGTTGCTGTGGGACTGGGCTCACTCAGTAAGTGGGTGAGTGGACGAGTGTGAGGAACAGTCTAAGCTTCGCGGTGGCAGCAGCAGCAGCGGCGCTGGCAGCAGGGGCGCTGTGGACACGGCAGTTATTTGGGGGAAGGGTACCTACCCATGAGGGGATCCGCGATTCCCTGTTTCCCCCGTCTCTGTGCCCTCCCACTGATAATCTATTGGAGATTTCTGTCCCCTAAAAGCCCCAATGAACCCTTAATATCTTGCCTTTCTTTCCCTGGGATTTGCAGCGCAGCTAGGCGGTCGCCATCTTGGCCGGAAGTCCTCTTTGTGACTTTTTAAATTTCAAACAATTCTTTGGATTAGACAGAGTATGCATTATACACAATTTCTCAAATTTAGTGTTAAAGTCTTTAAAAATTAGTATGAAAATGAAATGCGTAGAAAATATGTTAAGCTTAGTTGGAAATAAGTTGAAAGAAAAATGCTTAAAAGAATGTAGAATTTGGAGGCAGTGGTAGGAGGATCGCTGTGAGTTCGAGGCCACCCTGAGAATGCAGAGTGAATTCCAGGTCAGCCTGAGCTAGAGTGAGTCCCTGAGACCCTACCTCGAAAAACGAGAAAAGAAAAAAAAAAAAAAAGAATGCAGAATTTATATAAGCATGAAGTACGCACAGAAGATCTGTTTCTACTAATAAATATTAAAACTAAAAACAAACAAACAAAATGACCTTGCATTCTGCAGTAAGTTCTACTTGTTAACAGTGTAGAATCCTTTTGGTATATTGTTGGATTGAATTTATTAAAATTTTGTTTAGAATTGTTGTATCTGTAATCTTCACGCTGGTGTGTACTTTTCTTGTAAGCCTTTGTTTTTTTTTTTAATTTTTTGTTTGTTTATTTATTTGAGAGTGACAGAGAGAAGGAGGGGGAGAGAGAGAGAGAGAATGGGTGCGCCAGGGCTTCTAGCCTCTGTAAACAAACTCTAGATGCGTGCGCCCCCTTGTGTATCTGGCTAACGTGGGTCCTGGGGAATTGAGCCTCGAACCGGGGTCCTTAGGCTTCACAGGCAAGCGCTTAACTACTAAGCCATCTCTCCAGCCCCTTTGTTTGGTTTTGATATCAGTATACTACTGACCTCTCAAAAAGAGTTGGGAACATTTTTTTTTTCTTTTTCAATTTTCCCGAAGAGTTTGTATAGAATTAGTATGGCTTCATCTTAAATTATTTCATCATATGAACACTTAGACATAGAGTTTTCTTTGTGGAAATTTTACCTCATGTTTCAGCAGCATGTGAGTAGTGCTGCGTGGTGGCCAGCACATGGCCTTGTCAAAGAATGAAACAGTGGATGGAGAGCCCACCTCAGTGAGTGCTCCTCTCCTTTCTGTTGTCTTGGGCACACAGATCCTGGCTTCTAGTTGCTCTGGACTGTCTCTAAGTAGCTGCCCTTGTGTTTTATTGTAGTGTCCAGGCTCATGGTTGCAGGAATGCCATTTACTTGGGCATAGAATCAGAAGCCCCCCCTTTTTTGAGGTAAGTAATGTCTCACTCTAGTCCAGGCTGACCTCGAAGTCACTATGTAGTCTCACTCTTGAACTCACAGCAATCCTCCTTCCTGCCTCGCGATTTCTGGGATTAAAATTGTTCATCATGGGCTGGAGAGATGGCTTAGTGGTTAAGTGCTTGCCTGTGAAGCCTAAGGACCCCGGTTTGGGGCTTGATTCCCCAGGACCCATGTTAGCCAGATGCACAAGGGGGCGCACGCATCTGGAGTTCATTTCCAGTGGCTGGAGGCCCTGGTGTCCCCCCCCCCATCTCTGTCGCTCTCAAATAAATAAAAAAAAATTTTTTTTAAGTGTGTGTCACCATGCCTGGCTTAGAAGTTCCATTCTTTATTTCCAAAACTCCCTCCTATGTAAATGAATTATTTTTCATAAATTACATTGAGGTGTGGTTCTACTCTTGAAGGGTTCAGATAGCTACTACAGGTTTGTGTAGTGACACTTTTCCTTACTTCTCTCATATGATGCCTGTAGTTATAATAGAATGATTCCCCTTTGGAAGGCATTGATGAAAATATGCCCTATCTTTAGGTTTGTGTTTTCAGTGTCAGAAAACTGCAAATGAAATGTACAGTGAAACTCATATTATCTTTGGTTTTGCTTTCATAACTAGGCATTTAATGATAACATTCTTGTCACCAGGCAGTGGTACCTGCACAAAGAAGGAACATTTGCCTCCCAAAGGCTGGTAAGAAGAAAGGGGACCTTGTGAGAAGGTAGCTTGGCTTGGAAAGGCTAGGAATTTATCCCAACACAAAAGTCTTGCTTTGGAAAACCTTTCAAACTGTTTATTATACTGCCAAACAAAAGAAGCCACTCTAACAGGTGAGGGCTGGAAGAGCCCTGTAATATGTGTGTGACTGAACTCTGGTAGCTCTGAGCAGAGGTAGGGGCATCACATATCAAATGAAGCCATTTGTTAGCCTATCATCTGGAGTTCTGAGGCAGGTCATGGGAAGATCCTGCAGCTGTGCCATTTTTCTGGGAAACTCGTGGCCTGAACTTCTAGGGACAGTCTTGGTGTCGCTTGCTCCTGCTGGTTTCTGTTGCCTGCATTTCACCAATATCCAAGCAGAATTCTTACATTGCAGCCGGGTGTGGTGGCTCATGTCCTCAATCCCAACACTCGGGAGGTAGAGGAGGATTGTCATGAGTTTGAGGCCAGCCTGAGACTACATAGTGAGTTCCAGGTCAGCCTGGGCTAGAAGTAAGACCCTACCTCAATAAACCAAACCAATACCCCCCAAATACTTACATTGAAGACCCCAGGGAAATGTTCAGATCACAAGGTCACAATGGCACACAGTTCCTTCAACAGGCTACATTTTGCCTGTAATGACTGTCAGGTTATTTTGTCCAGAGGTAGTGTCACTTTATATCTGGCAACAAGCTGGCTCTGCAGATATGATGAGGCAAGAGACCCACCTCTGCCGTGGCTGGCTTCATGTGCTGGCATTCATTGAGGACAGCTGACGGTCTACTTCATGAGCCCATGACCTCATCAAAGCTGAGCCCGAGCCACACTGCCTTCTCAGGAGGTTTCCTTATGAAATGGAGTAGAACAGAAGCTACTTCAACTACCAGGGAGTTTCCTGGCTCTCCAAAGTACAAGTCTTGAAATACTTGACTGAACTTAAAACCAAAATTCTACTCCCCCCCGCCCCCGAGGACCTGTAATTCACTCTGTAGTCTCAGGGTGGCCTTGAATTCACGGCGATCCTCCTATCTCTGCCTCCCGAGTGCTGGGATTAAAGGCGTGTGCCACCATGCCCGGCTCCAAAATTCTACTTTTATTTTTTAAAAGGAAAGCAAGGGCTGGAGAGATTGCTCAGTGGTTAAAGGCACTTACTTGAAAAGCCTGATGTCCTGGGTTTGATTTCCAAGTACTTACATAAAGCCAGTTGCACAAAGTGGCACATACGTTTGGAGTTCATTTGGAGTGGCAAGATACCCTGGTGCATCCACTCTCTTTCGCCCTCTGTTTTAAAAATTATTTTTATTTATTTATTTGAGAGAGAGAGAGAGAGAGAATGGGCATGCCAGGGCCTCCAGCTACTGCAAATGAACTCCAGAACTCCTCCTTGTACATCTGGCTTTCGTGGATCCTGAGGAGTTGAACCTGGGTCCTTTGGCTTTGCAGACACGTGCCTGAACTGGTAAGCCATCTCTCCAGCCCCCTCTCTCCCCTTTCTGCTTATAAATAAATAAAAAATATTTAAAAGGAAAGCAAAACCCACAAAACAGAGAAAGACCAATTCATTTATGGCTTACGTACTTGCTATTTTTTTTTTTTTTTTTTTGGTTATGTGAGTGAGGTAAACCTCTCAACCCACCATTCTTCATGTTGCTGGAAAGTATACTGTTTAGGACCGTGCAAGTGTGCATGTTTCATGCTCTGGGAGGGGCAGATCTATGCTGTGTCTGTGGTGGTGGTGGAAATCCACAAGGTCAGGAAGCATTCTCCTCCCTTGAAGGCTGTGTGTGCCCATTGGGTCATGAGAGGTGATGTGGACTTGGTCCTTTCCTGGGGAGCAGCCATCAGTGAAGATGATTCTGATATTGTCTTCCTCAGGGGCCTAATTGAGGATAAAGAGAAAAATATGGTGAAAGTTCACCTAGAAGCTTTTAAAGAGGGTGCTGCTCACAGGCCCCTGATACTCATTGACTGGTGAGTGATCTCTGGAAGTAGTGGTTCTCCTTGTTCGCAAACGTTTGTTTGGATCAAACAAAAAATCAGGCTGACTAACTGAAATATATTGCATGTCAAGGAGTTTTTCATAATTCCAACTTTATATTCAGTAACAGTAATCATACATATATTGATAGGTGCTGCTCTAGTAAATTCACACAGATCTATCCATGGAAATTTTTCAACATTCATAGAAGGTAGGCAATTTTATTGTTCTCATTTTGAATAAGGAGGCTGAGGCCTGAAGAGATTAATCAAACTGCCATGGTCATAGGGCTTGGCAGAAGACCTGGCTCCAGGCTCCACAAACCCACTCTTGTTGACTCATCACAATTTGAATTTATTTTGACTCTTCTCGGGAAGTTGATAATTTTATGTATGGAAGAGTGCCGGGCTCCGCCGGCGGGGCAGGTAGTGCCGAGGGAAGGACCAGGCCCGCTGGTTCCTCCCGAGGGGCTGAGGAGGAGATGAGCGTCCGACGACTCAGACCTCTCCTGGCCACCGGAGAAAAACCACACTGAGTCGGGAGTCTTGTCGAAGCAGGAACTCGATTTATTGCTATGAACAGTTGCCTATATAATGTTGGGGGTGAAGGCGGGGATTGTAGGATGGTGGGGAAAGGTAAGGGCCAATAGTAAACTGTGACTATTGAAATGATAATTCTAACTCCCATGTGGAGGTAGCAGGTAAGAAGCCATTAGGCGTCTTGCTGAGTCACGTCTGGCCAGAGGCAGATCACCAAACTTTAGCTAGGCTCAGGAAGTTCCACTAGGCCTCACACCTGGGCCTTTAGAGGCCAGCATCTCCCCCTTTTGTTTTTGTAAGAGCATTAGTCACCATGGCCCCTGTCTTAGGTTGTCCCCCTCTGGGGGTCTTAACCATCATTGGGTACCAGGTGTTTAGCTCAGAGCATTCATCATGGCCCCTGTCTTAGGTTGTCCCCCTCTGGGGATCTTACCCGTCACTGGGTACCATGTGTTTAGCTCGGTGAGAACCCACCCCATGGCCTGTCTTAGGTTGTCCCCCTATGGGGATCTTACCCGTCATTGGTCACATGGAGGGCAGAGGAGGTGGCAGTGGGTCATCTGAGGAACTTAATTCCTGAGTTTCCAGCCTGTATTTTGACCTGATGAGGTTTTATTGCCTCTAGCCATTGGTGAATAAATTGTGTAATCTTATTAATTACACAAGGCCCGACAGTGAGGAGAAGGAAAAGGAGAAGAAGGAGGGGGAGGGGCCCAAGTAGAGGCAGAAGGTAGGGTAAGAAGTCATATAAGCCCGTCCACAGCAGGTTGTCCTGGAGATCTCGCTGCCACCTCTCCAAGTCTTCCTGGAGCCTCTTAATCTTGTCCTGGATGATTCCTGATTTATTGGCGTAAAAGCAGCATTTTTCCTGTAAAAACAAACATACGCCTCCTTTTTCGGCCGTTAGTAGGTTTAGTCCTCTCCTGTTTTGTGGGACTACCTCAGCCAGGGAATCTAGCTGTTGTTGAAGATAGGTCTCCCTCTGATACAGGGAGGGCCTCATTTCCAGGGATGATATTTACATCTGGGATTAAGGTGGCTGGGGCACAAAGGCCCGTCCAATTGGTGGGCAGAAAGTCATAGGCCATCCTGCCTCCACAAACATAAACCATTCCAGAAGGTGGGCAGCATTGAGCATTGGGATCAGCTGTGTTAAAAGTACAGAAGGAAGGATGAATGTATCCCACATCTATACTGGAATTATTAGGGGAAGGCGGGGCCCAAATGCAAGTTCCAGGGGAAACATTGGGAAAAGCTGGACGGGGATGGGGAAGGTGGCTGAGTAATGTTTTAAGGTCGTACAGGCAACTGTACTGCAAGCAGCCAGAGAGGCCCAGATTGGAGGCAAAGCCAGCAATCCTCCACAAGGGAGGGAATTGTTTAGTTTAGTAGGGTGAAGGACCATTTTAGGAACAGTCCTCAGGGGTGGGACACTCCCTAGAGAAGTGACTGTCAGTGTCCTCTTGTTGGGACAAATATTTTAGGTCTCTCGCTGGTACCCAAATGGGTCTTTTTTCATCTTGAGGGAAGACACATCCAAACCCTCTCCCTGCTGTGAGGAGCGGATCAGGCCCTCTCCAGGCCCCAGTCAATGGGTCCCTCCATCTTACCCAGATAGAACTGTAGGTAATGGATGAGGACCAATGTTTTTGAAAAGGGGAGAGTTGTTTATCTTCTTTAGAAAAGTTTAAAATATTTAGGGTAAATAATGCCTTTTTTAGTTGGTCGTGTGGGGGTAAGGATTTTGTTTGAGTTGTTTAAAGTAAGGGTTATCTCTATAATTGGGATGATATTTTTTTTTTTTTAGACTGTTGTTGATATTTTTTTTTATTTAACAAATCATTATAAAAGGCCTTATGGTTAGTAGTGATGAAAGTCTCGGCATCTCTAAGGATGTTTTGTCCCAGTAAGTTAGCAGTGAGCCCAGTCATCACGAGAGGGCGGACTTTTTTTCTGTTTCCACCTGGGTCAGTCCAAGGGAGCCATGTGGCAGTTTTTTAGGAGGTGGATTGTCCGTCAATTTTTAGTAGGGGAGGGCCGGGCACAAGCTGCCAGGAGGGGGGCACTTTCTCCTTTCTCAGGACCGTTCGGTCCGCTCCAGTGTCAATGAGAAGTTTGAATTTTTTATTGTCAATATTTAAAATAATTTTGGGTCTAAGGCCGGGGACCAGGGGGACGGTCCAATAGGCTTTGATGGTCTCTTTTTCCTTATTTAATGGGGCTGGGGGAAGCCCCTGGAGGAGTTTAAAGGCTTTCCCTGTATGTTAAACTTTCATTTACATTTCTTAGCCCAATGAAACCCTTTATTGTATTTAGGGCAAAGGGTGTGAGGGGCGTTGGTCGTCCCCCCAGAGCGCGGAGGAGGCTTTGTCCTGTTGGGGCACTCTTTTTTAAAGTGGCCCTCGTCCCCGCATCCAAAACATGTCAAGTTTTTAGAATTTAACTGTAATGTACAGATCGTATTGGCCAAATCTCTTTGTTTATTTTCCTGAAGGGCGGCAGCCATGGCCCTAGCCTGATGGGAGATACTGCCAACGTCCTTGGTGGCTATAACCCATCTACTTATGGAGTTGTCCTTGAGACCCGCACAGGCGAGGCGGTGATCGGCCGTCATCCCTTCCCAGACCAACATTTTAGTAAACTGATCCCGTAATGTCCCTGGGGGAAATTTTTTTTTGGAGACTTTTTTTTACCCTATCTATAAATGTAGCCAAATCCTCAGATGGTTTTTGAGTAATACTCATAAGGGGAGTTTCAGAGGGTCCCTCATCAAGCTTTTTCCATGCCGCCAAGCCCAGTGCCCTGACCTGGTCCCTATACGGGTCAGGTATAGCCGCCTGTTGAGTGCCTGTAGCATATTGATCAGAGGTACCAGAGAGCATCCCAAAAGTTATCGGCACAGGGGGCTGTTGATTTTGGTTTTGTTCTGTCTGTGTATGGCATTCATCTCTAAAAAAGGCACACCACTTAATGTATAGGGGACCTGACAAGACAGCCCTGACTAGATTTTTTCAATCTTGGGTTGTACAAGGTTGATGGGCAAGTCCCTGTAACAGGGTCTCAGCCCAAGGAGAGTTGGGTCCATCCTCCGAGACCGCTTTTTTAAGCTCCTTAAGGTCCTGAGCTTCCCACGGATACCAGGCAGCAGGGCGATTGCCCCCAGGATTTAGATTGACGGGAAATAAAAAAGTAGCTTTATTTTCTGACGGCTTGGCTGCCAAATATGGAGGGGCTGAGGGGGTCTCGGCGGCCGAATATGAAGGAGGGGCCGAGGGGGTCCAGAAAGGGTTAGTTGATGGAGGAGGTGGAGGAGGTCCCCCGGAAGGCCAGGGAGCACTCTCAAAGGGATCGAGTGAGGAGCATAAAGATGTATCCTTTTGGGGTTTTTTTAAAGCTGTATCTCCAGGAGGAGTAGCTGGATTAGGCTGTATATTATCTTTTTTTTCTGTCTTTTGTTTATGTTTGGTTGGCCTTGGAGGGAAGCAGGCCTTGAGGGCTGAGATCATAGGGAGGACCCCTGAGGGGGGTATTTGACCCTTCTCCACATGTGCCCGACAAACAAGGGCCTCTACCCTATCCCACGTGTCCCAATTAAAGAGATTTCCTTCCGGCAGCCATGGCGCCAGTTTGAGAAGGCAATCCCAGGTCTGTTGAGCCTGATTATCAGTCAAATTAAGCCCTCTACTCTTTAGGAGTGCCCTGAGAAATTCTAAGGCAGGATTGGATTTACAGTTAGACTGTCCCACATTATAAAGTTGAGAGAAAAATGTCCATAAAATTAGGGCAATAGCAACCCACATACACATGAGTACAATACAACCACAAGGATCTAAAAGATAGGTAAACATGCTGTACAAAAGCCGCAGATGTAGCTTGTCTGCGAACTAAAAGTGAAAGGAAAGAGAAAGAGAACAAAGAGATGTTGATCAACAAGTACAGGTTATAGAAGCAAAGTTTAGCGCATTAAATATAAAGACTACTTATGGTGGTACGCTCACCAGTATATGTACACCGATTGACCTCCTCAACGAATGTCTCTCAGGGGGCATTAGTCTGCCGGATTCCAAGAGCCCCACGTTGGGCGCCAGATGCCGGGCTCCGCCGGCGGGGCAGGTAGTGCCGAGGGAAGGACCAGGCCCGCTGGTTCCTCCCGAGGGGCTGAGGAGGAGATGAGCGTCCGACGACTCAGACCTCTCCTGGCCACCGGAGAAAAACCACACTGAGTCGGGAGTCTTGTCGAAGCAGGAACTCGATTTATTGCTATGAACAGTTGCCTATATAATGTTGGGGGTGAAGGCGGGGATTGTAGGATGGTGGGGAAAGGTAAGGGCCAATAGTAAACTGTGACTATTGAAATGATAATTCTAACTCCCATGTGGAGGTAGCAGGTAAAAAGCCATTAGGCGTCTTGCTGAGTCACGTCTGGCCAGAGACAGATCACCAAACTTTAGCTAGGCTCAGGAAGTTCCACTAGGCCTCACACCTGGGCCTTTAGAGGCCAGCAGAAGAGGGAAGAAGGGGGAGGGTAAAATAGTTGGTGAAAAGATGTTTCATTTAAATTTAACATTAAGATAAATTGTGTATACAGTTGCCTATATTTCCTGAGGAGAGAGCCCATTACTTGCTTTCATTAGATTCCAAAGGCTTCCAATATCCAAGTACAAGCATGTCTTCATCTCCCAAGTGCATAATACTTGTTCTGTAATTTTCATTGAGTCACTGTACAAAGTCTATGTGCTTCAAGGCTTAAGCCTCTACTATTTAGAAAATTATTTTTCTAAACTCTTTGCATTGTGCTAGATGATATAGAATAACGCTAAGCTGAGTGAGTTACTCAGCAGCCTCTGTGGCCAAATGCTTACTTAGAATGGGACAGACAAGAGATGAACAAGTTGGACTGGGAGCACCTGTCCCTGTGCCTTGCTCAAGGTCTCCCAGGGAGACATGGCACAACAGTCCAATAAGGAAAGGTGAGAGCCAACACAGAACTTGTACCTGCTGTAGAAGTCCTGGAAGGAGCATGTATCCTACTGTGGGGTGGTGGTGGAGCTTCCAAGAAAGGTGTTTGAGCCAAGGCCTAAGAATAGAGTCAGTATTGGCCAAGAGGGTTTTAGGTAGAGGAGGCAATATGTACTGAGGCCTAAGGAGAGAGAGAGAGTAAGAAAAGGACAGAGATCCTAAATAAAACATCAGTCTGGCTGGAGCATAGACTGACATTGTCACAGATAGGCTTGGAGTTAGCCAGAAACAGTCCCAGGAGATCTTTGTGCAAGGTCAGGTAATTTGACCCTGACCCTGATAGCCATGGGAAGATGCTGAAGGGTGTCAGAGAGGAGGGCTGGGAGATTGGTGTTGCTCATAAGGCTTCTTCTGCTTCACGAAGGGTAGCCTGGTGGGGGTAGCAGGTGAGAAATCACTTTATGGTCTTGGTGAAAGGCAGTGTGGTTCATGTGAAGACAGTGCCAAGGGATAGGATGGCCCATTTTGGTAGTGAACTGAGTTGGATGTGGAATGGAGAGAGATGGAGAGGGGGAGATGGAGAGAGAAAGAAGAGTTGACGCAGGAATATATTTCTGGTATTTGTTGCCTAGGCACCAACATGACTGGTGGAGGAAGGATAGGTAGGGCAAGGCCCCTGCAGAATTGAGTTGCCTTTGAGATACATGGCCGATGGTAAGAGCACAGACTACCTAGTCTTAATGCCCTTTAGCAGAACTGTAGCACCTTAGAACTCACTGTCCCTGTCTAGTCCTGTGAAAGGATCCTGGGAGCTAACTTGCTATTGTAGCACTAGTAATAGTCCAAGTGCCTCTGTGAATTGGGACCCTAGTGGGGCACAGAAAACAGAATCCTGATAAGGACAGCCTGCAGAGATGTGCTAGAGGTAACCAGCTGAGATGAACATAAGATTGGCATCTTGAGTCAGATCCCTGGCTCCAGAACCTCCTGGGAAGGAAGGGAAGAATCAGGACTTGAGTGCCTTCTCCCTGTGGAGATTGTGTGTCATGCTGGCACATTATGGTCCAGGCAGAGCTGAGCTGAGACTATGCTGCACCAGAGCCAGGGGTGCCAATCTGGAAAGGCTAGGGAACACCCTCATTAACTCCTCTGTAAGGTGGTACCGAGCGTACTGCCTGCTGGTGCAGTGCTGGGAGGATACAGGTGGTACCGAGAGTACTGCCTGCTGTGTGCAGTGCTGGGAGGATACAGGCGGTACCGAGTACTGCCTGCTGTGTGCAGTGCTGGGAGTATACAGGCGGTATTGAGAGTACTGCCTGCTGTGTGCAGTGCTGGGAGGATACAGGCGGTACCGAGTACTGCCTGCTGTGTGCAGTGCTGGGAGGATACAGGCGGTATTGAGAGTACTGCCTGCTGTGTGCAGTGCTGGGAGGATACAGGCGGTACCGAGTACTGCCTGCTGTGTGCAGTGCTGGGAGGATACAGGCGGTACTGAGTACTGCCTGCTGTGTGCAGTGCTGGGAGGATACAGGCGGTATTGAGAGTACTGCCTGCTGTGTGCAGTGCTGGGAGGATACAGGCGGTACCGAGTACTGCCTGCTGTGTGCAGTGCTGGGAGGATACAGGCGGTACCGAGTACTGCCTGCTGTGTGCAGTGCTGGGAGGATACAGGCGGTACCGAGAGTACTGCCTGCTGTGTGCAGTGCTGGGAGGATACAGGCGGTACCGAGCGCTCTGCCTTCTGTGTGCAGTGCTGGGAGGATACAGGCGGTATCGAGAGTACTGCCTGCTGTGTGCAGTGCTGGGAGGATACAGGCGGTATCGAGAGTACTGCCTGCTGTGTGCAGTGCTGGGAGGATACAGGCGGTACGAGAGTACTGCCTGCTGTGTGCAGTGCTGGGAGGATACAGGCGGTACCGAGAGTACTGCCTGCTGTGTGCAGTGCTGGGAGGATACAGGCGGTATCGAGAGTACTGCCTGCTGTGTGCAGTGCTGGGAGGATACAGGCGGTATCGAGAGTACTGCCTGCTGTGTGCAGTGCTGGGAGGATACAGGCGGTATTGAGAGTACTGCCTGCTGTGTGCAGTGCTGGGAGGATACAGGCGGTACCGAGTACTGCCTGCTGTGTGCAGTGCTGGGAGGATACAGGCGGTATCGAGAGTACTGCCTGCTGTGTGCAGTGCTGGGAGGATACAGGCAGGTATCGAGAGTACTGCCTGCTGTGTGCAGTGCTGGGAGGATACAGGCGGTATCGAGAGTACTGCCTGCTGTGTGCAGTGCTGGGAGGATACAGGCGGTACCGAGAGTACTGCCTGCTGTGTGCAGTGCTGGGAGGATACAGGCGGTATCGAGAGTACTGCCTGCTGTGTGCAGTGCTGGGAGGATACAGGCGGTATCGAGAGTACTGCCTGCTGTGTGCAGTGCTGGGAGGATACAGGCGGTATCGAGAGTACTGCCTGCTGTGTGCAGTGCTGGGAGGATACAGGCGGTATCGAGAGTACTGCCTGCTGTGTGCAGTGCTGGGAGGATACAGGCGGTATCGAGAGTACTGCCTGCTGTGTGCAGTGCTGGGAGGATACAGGCGGTACCGAGAGTACTGCCTGCTGTGTGCAGTGCTGGGAGTATACAGGCGGTACCGAGAGTACTGCCTGCTGTGTGCAGTGCTGGGAGGATACAGGCGGTACCGAGAGTACTGCCTGCTGTGTGCAGTGCTGGGAGGATACAGGCGGTACCGAGTACTGCCTGCTGTGTGCAGTGCTGGGAGGATACAGGCGGTACCGAGAATACTGCCTGCTGTGTGCAGTGCTGGGAGGATACAGGCGGTACCGAGAATACTGCCTGCTGTGTGCAGTGCTGGGAGGATACAGGCGGTACCGAGAATACTGCCTGCTGTGTGCAGTGCTGGGAGGATACAGGCGGTACCGAGAATACTGCCTGCTGTGTGCAGTGCTGGGAGGATACAGGCGGTACCGAGAATACTGCCTGCTGTGTGCAGTGCTGGGAGGATACAGGCGGTACCGAGAATACTGCCTGCTGTGTGCAGTGCTGGGAGGAATCAGGTAGTACCGAGTGCTCTGCCTGCTGTGTGCAGTGCTGGGAGGATACAGGTAGTACCGAGTGCTCTGCCTGCTGTGTGCAGTGCTGGGAGGATACAGGCGGTACCGAGAGTACTGCCTGCTGTGTGCAGTGCTGGGAGGAATCAGGTAGTACCGAGTGCTCTGCCTGCTGTGTGCAGTGCTGGGAGGATACAGGTGGTACCGAGCAATACTACCTTTTGGAAGCATGTGTTTCCATGTCTGACTTACCTAGGCTGAAACCTGATCCTTGTTCCCTGTTGCTGTGTGAGATTTTGTAATTTGCCTTACTTCTCTGAGCCTAGCAGTCCAAGACAGTTTTTCTCTTCTTAAAAGCTTATCACCATCTACTTTATACCCTCAATAAAAATGTTCACAGTGGACTCATGTTGTAGGACACCGTCTTTAGCCTTGGCCTTCCTACTTCCATGTATGATTTGCTCACAACCCCAAATCTCTAGACATTTTTTTTTTTTCCTGAGGTAGGTCTCACTCTAGCTCAGGCTGACATGGATTTCACTATGTAGTCTCAGGGTGGCCTTGAACTCATGGCGATCCTCCTACCTCTGCCTCTTGAGTCCTGGGATTAAAGGCATGCACCGCCATGCCTGGCTAGACTCTTTTTTTCTTTCTTTTTTTGTTTGTTTGAGAGGGAGAGAGAGAATGGGCATGCCAGGGCTTCCAGTTACTGCAAACGAACTCTGGATGCATGTGTCACCTTGTGCATCTGGCTTTGTGGGTCCTGGGGAATGGAACCATAGTCCTTTGTCTTTGTAGGCAAGCATCTTAACCACTAAGCCATTTCTCCAGCCGCCCAAAATATCTAGACTCTTAAGCAGCATCAAGAATAGCAGTTCCTCCTGGATGGAAGCTGTGCCTCCAGGCTACATGGTTCCTATGTCTGAACTCTTTAAAGGAGGCCCCTGGCTTACTCTTTGCTTCGTTTCCTGTGCAGGAGCCTTCTAAAGCCTTCCTCTGTCTTCCATTCCTTCACTCCGGCCCAGGTTTGAAAGGCCAAAGCACAGAACAGTGGTAGACAGGAGGAGATAGGATGGCTTTAGTTTCAAGTAACACAAAATACAGCTCTGTGTAAAGGAGTAACTGCTGAGCCTGACAGGGGGTCTTGTGGAGTCTGGAGGTAGACCAAGACTGGAGCCTGGGCCAGTACTGATCTTATATCTCCTCCCTCTGTGTCCTTCTTTTTCTGCCTCCACTGGCTTCCTTAGACTCCCTGGGTGCCAAAGGAGCAGAAGGGAACTGTCCTAGAGCTCTCATGTCCTAGGGATGAGTACCTTTTCTCTCCCTCCCTCAACAGGTCAAATTCTTATGCCTAGAACTAAAAATTGCCTGATGGGATCTAGCTTGTGTCATTCAGAACAGCTGCCTATATCCCACTCTGTGATGGGTTCCAAGTGAAGAACAAGTACCAGAGAAGTGCCAGCACTGGGAGCCAGTGTCCCTGGGCCTAACATACTATTTACTTCTTGGCTCTAGAACCTTGTTTGCTCATCAGTGCCTGCTGTGTCCTTTCTACACAAGGGCTGGGACCATGGCCCAGGGCTGAGCCATGAGCCTGCAGAGGAGCTGGCTGCTGAAACAGGCCCCTGCACATTAGTGGCTCCTAGTTGTCTCAACTTTGAGCACATCCTGTGGTTTTATAGGTAGGCCTTGGTCAGCTGTGGGGACATTTGGCCTGTAGGAGGTGAGCTTTCCATGGGCTACTTGAGATCAGGAAAAGTCCCCTCTGTGGATCCTGTAACCCTACCCATGGGTTTTGATGTTCTGATGTGCTGGCTCCTGGGGGATGAAAGTCAGAGTCTGTGGGGTCCCAGGCTATCCACAGCCTGTCTGGCCATCTGTGTTGTGTGGAGGCCCCTTAGACCTCCTCAGAGGTGGAAGGAATCCCAGAGCCACCATGTCCCTTTCTACTGGGTGGTCATGGCAGCACTGTGAGGACAGGGGCGTGGCCTTGGCATGGCAGGGAGGAATCTGGACTGCTGGCTCAGGACCTATGTCAGTATAGCCTGGGAAGACCCTTCCCTTGGACTCTCAGAATTCCATAGGAGTATTAGACACATTGTATAACAAGTAGCAGAATTGCATTTTAGATCCTTGTTTATATCTGGCTTAAATGTGAAACACCATCTTGGTATCATCTAACTAGGTTTGTGCCTAAACTTGTTTGAAAGGGTGAAGTCAAGTCTCCCTTTCACCCCAAGATGTTTGAAAAATAAGTACTTTTAATAGGCTTTTGTAAGCCAAGATTTAGTCTGTACATTGCAGCACACAAATAGGTTTGTATACAACAGGGATGGTAACAGGCCATCTTCCATCCTGTCTCCTGGCCACCCTCTTGCAGAGTGGTCCTGGCAGTGCCCGCCTGCTTGTAAATATTTGGGGTTGCCTCATTGGCGTGTCAGCATGGGGCAGGAAACAGCCAGATGATTTTACGACCCATAAAAGCAAGCACCAGACATGCTCCAAAATTCATTAGTGTTTGCTTGTCATTACAAATAGCCTGCGTTATTTGCCTTGTGACTAGACGGCTGCCGACAGGACCCAACTGCAGGGTGCAGAGGGCTCTGAAGCACAGGCCCTCTTGAAAACACGGTTTAAAGTAAAGCTTTAGTTTATGGCTGGAGGTTGTTTCTTGATTCTGCATGTGGGTACTGAAAGTTTGAAGTTGTAGACTCAGCCTGATGCTTCCTTAGTGGAAACTATGAGCTTCCTGGATCAAGCTTGCTCACAGGATGAGCTATGATCTCTTGTGAGGTTTTATTTCCTAGTCTGTGTTGCAGAGCAGACTCTGGAGGGAACATTATTCACCATGCAGCACTGTCTCACCCTGAGCCTACCCCATGCACAGAGAACAGCCCCATTTCTTCATCCTTTTTCCAACTCTTGGACCCACAATACTCAGAGCTGAGGCTGTGGCCAGCTACCATAGTCCCAAGGTGGTGGTGGGGCTGTGGATGTCTATAGGCCAGCTGCCCCTCTGGTGTGGGGTGAGCAGAGCAGCTGAGCAGTCTTGGCTGTGGATGTGCTGAAGTCAGGCCTTCGGCTGCCTTGAAGTCTGAGTAGCATCTGGTGAAAGCTGATGAGCATGGGGCCAGATGTCTGAGGTCTCCAGTGGAGTTGAAGACTGGGGTGTCATTATGACCTTTGTATGGTTGGCTTAGATATACTTGAGGTTCCATGGGCTGGTGGATCCTGTGCCTATTATTCAGTTGCTTAGCACATGTGGACCAGGCACATACCACATGCCTGGCTCCCTGCCTGGTGTCCCAAGGGCTCCATGATGAACAAGGCATACCTACATGACTATGAAAGGCACACTGAAGGAGATAGGCTGAGGACCATCTGGGATGAGAGCCAGTATTCTTAGCTGGGACAACAGGCCAGGCATCCTAGAGGGGTCCCATTTTGTCTGTGACCTAGATAACTGGTGTAGTGTTGACAACTGGGAAGTAAGGGTGTCCCAGGTAGAGGGAGCAGCATGATCACAGGGAAGGTCTTGAGGAAGAAAGTGACTTAGTGCAGGAGCCAGTGAGTTGGGCTAGAGCAAAAGAAAGGTTGAGAGCATTGTTTGAAACAAGAGCAGAGAGTAGGTGGCCTGCTCTGGAGGGCTCAGATGCCAACCCAGGACTCTGGCTGTGGTTTTAGTAGTAGTAGTAATAGGAAGAGAAGGAGGAGGAGAAGTGAAGCCTGCTGTGCAAGCCTTAGATGCAAGCCCAGGATGCTGGCTGTGGCTCTGGGCCCTGACAGAACTGTGGTTCCTGGGGGGCTGAGCTTCCTTCAGAAGTTGAACAGACATCTAGTTATACAGCCTCACAGCCCACCATCCCCCTATGTGCTGCTGTTCCCCTACTGCTTCTGTGACACACCTGTTTATAGTCAGGCCAGCAACATGGTACCTGCTAGTCATTGCTGACTCCCCTCTCCTACTTCATCTTTTCCCCCTCTCTTCTCTACCTGCCTCCTCCCTAGTGCTTCTGCCCAGCTCAGGCTGCTCTCTTACCTGCCCTGAGCTTTTTCACTTCTTTCTCAGTGGGCATCTCTTTATCCACATTTGCCCTTTAATGCCCGGCCTTGTGGCTTTATATTCTCTACCTACAGCTTGTTCAAAATTTCCATTGGTTTTCCCTGTCTCTAAGATAGGTGTGCAGGCCACATGGAAGCACTTGTCTTCTCCTCCTGGCACTCCACATACTTCTCTATTTACCAGCTCTGGCCTCTTCCTGGGCCCTTGTATTCCTTTAGGCCTGTATAGTGACCTCAACTTATCATGCCTGCTTGCCCTGCCCCCACTTAGCCAGCCCTGTTACAACCTGTGATCATACTCAGAACTTGTTCTATGCTCTGAACATCTTGTTTGGAATTGATGTCTGTCATCCCTCCTGGAAGGCAAACAACTCCATCCCCCAAACCATGCAAGTGGGGGTTGGGTATTACTCATCAGAGGGGCCAGGGAGCCAAGAGGACAAACCAAGCAGGATGTGTCTGGGTTTGAGAGGCCATGGTTTTTCTCCCTCCTTTATAAAAAGTGGTTTCACACCATGGAAGGTTGGTGGCTCTGGTGTCTGAAAGGCTTCCACACACTTCTGAGTATTCCTGTATCGAGCAAACATTTAAAAGACTGGCTTTTCCTTTTACTTTCAGGGAAGAACTGGCTTTTCTAAAAGAGTCATTCCTCCTGGTCTACTCACACCCGGCCATCTGCGGTTATCGTCAGACAGTACACATGTCAAAACAGCCTCACACCCTGGAGGATGTTCCACTGTGCAGCCATTGCTGGAACTTATCAAAATCCTGGCAGTGTTTCCAGAAATCCTCTTCTGTCCTGGGGCTGAAAGCAGCTTATGATCCAAAAGCACATTCCTGGGTGGGGAGAAGACTCTTTCAGTGTGAGGTGCTGAGTGTGGCCCCTTCTGAGGTCAGCTGTGCCCGACACTCCAGACAGAGATGGGAAGGCTGGCCTTAAGGCTGGGATCATCTCAGCCCCCATGCTACCTCTAGGCATGTCATTTCCTATAGCCACTCTTCCACTGTTCTGTCTCTAAGTCTGTCCACACCCTAGTCTGCTGTCTGGATACTATCCCACATCTCTTAGTCCTCCTCTCAGACCCCATTGTGCTAAAAGGTCAGTAAATGGCTGTTATGTGACATTGTCCCTGCGAAATACCACCATTGCCATCTTTGTCAGAAGCATTTGCAACTACTTACAAGGGACCCTCCATATCAGCCTGTTGATGTTCCCCCATTAAAGGAGAGAGTAGGGAGGGTCATCAGACTGTCATCTGAGACAGCCACCTCAGCTACCTCCTTTGCCAACTGTATGCAGTGATGTTCGAGGTCCCATAGTCTCAGGGAGAGTCTATAGAGGATGGAAGGAAGATCAAGGGACAGAGAGCTCCATCTCTGCAGTTAGGTGGCGGTCATCACCCATTTGGGGTGAGATTTTTCCAGTGATACAGCTGCTTTGGAGTCACCCATGGTACTGTAAGTGACCCTCTCCCATGCTCTATAAGTGAGCCCATTAAACTTATTGGCATGCTTGTAAAATCCCAGTGTTGAGGGGGGCAGAGGCAGAAGAATTGATATGTATAACTGAAAAGCAGAAAGCTCTAGGTTCAGTGACTCTGTCTCTGGGAAATAAGGTAGAAGGGCTAAAGACCCACGACACCCAACATCTTCCTCTGGCCTCCACATGCATTTGCAAAGGGGATGGGTGCATCTCCACATGCACATTCATACAGCATGTGTACTTATACACCACAGTACTATACACACACACACTCTCTTTCTCCAAGATATACACTCATTGGCTCACCAGGTTGGACTTTGATGGAACCCTACTTTGGTCTATTGTTGGTGTCTTGCCTGGAGAGAGCATGTGCTTACTGGTGTCTCTCCAGAAAAGGGTTCATGCAGCTGGGCATGGTGGCGCATGCCTTTAATCCCAGCACTCGGAAGGCAGAGGTAGGAGGATCACTGTGAGATCAAGGCCACCCTGAGGCTACATAGTGAATTCCAGCTCTGCCTGGGTGCAACACTGGTGTCTGCCACTTACTGCTTTGATGGATTTGCATAAATTAATCTCCATTAGCCTCAGTACTGTCACCTACAAAATGGAATAGGTAAATCTCTTCTCCGACTGGCCTCTCTTTCTACTTCTCCCTTGGTCTTTCCCACTTCTTTCCCTCCTTCTCATTCTCCTCTGTCTGTCTCTGGAACCTAAGTGTGCTCTGGTGGTCTATCCCTAGCCTTCCCCTGTGTTCTGTGGTTTTCTGTGGCTTTCATGCTTGCTGCCTGTTCAGATGTCTCATCCAGGTTATCCCCGTGTACAATACTGTGCCCAAGAGCCCCAGCTCTTGACTGCCCCCAGCCTGACTTCATGCTCTCACAGAATCACAGGGCAAGTCTGCTGTGGTGTCTTGGTCCCTTCTGTGCTCTGTGGTCCCAGCAGGAAGTGGCTGAGAAAGCATTTCCTGCACTTTCTCTTAGCTGCCCAGTGATGGCTGTTGGTTTGAGATAGTTACCACTAAGCTTCTAAAAAGTTCTTGTTTTTTCTTCTTAAATTCTCAAATGAATACCACATTTTGTTAATTCCCCTTTCCATGTCTTTTGAGAGGATCATGTCACTGTTTTACTTCTTTGAACGTGCTTCGTGGTTAACATCAGCTGTTTCTTACATTTCTGAGACAGATTTTTAGGCTTGGGGATTCTGCCCATATCTTTTTGTGCTCTGGAATAAATTAGCATGAGCATATGTTCTTTAAAAGGTTCAGAGAATTCACTTGTAAAATCACATGGCCCTGGAACTTTGGATTAAGTCTTTTTTTCACACCTTGTTTTCTTTTACATACTTACTAGCATAAGAAAGTATCAGCTGGTCCAACATAGAAGGCCATACAAAGAGTAGGTCAGCATGTGCTTCCAGAAGTTTCATTTGGTAGTCCCTGTGATATTCAGGTGTTCAGTTCCTGTAGAAATCAAAGATCTAGATAAGAAAGAGTTGGGGTTAGAGAAATGGTTCAGTGGGCAAAAAGCACTTGCTGTGCAAGCATGAGAACCTGAGTTTGATCCCCAGCACCAACATAGAAAGCTGGGCA
Source organism: Dipus sagitta (assembly GCA_036346955.1). Lineage (NCBI taxonomy): Eukaryota > Metazoa > Chordata > Mammalia > Rodentia > Dipodidae > Dipus > Dipus sagitta. The sequence goes on from CM070770.1 coordinate 140,588,670, forward strand.
TGGCAGTGCATGCCTGTAACCCAGCTCTGACAGGCATAGAAATAGGAAGATCACTGGGGCTTGCTTGTCAACCAGTTTATTTAAAAAAAAAAAAAAAAAAAAAAAAAAAAAGGTGAGTTCCAGGTTTAGTGAGACCCTCTTTCAAGGAAGTAAGACAATAAATAGAGAAGGCTACTAATGTGCTCCTCTTCTGGCCTCAACATACATGTGCTTGGGTATGTATATCTACATATTCATGCTCATTCACCACACACACAAACATATATCACATACTACACACGCTAAAAAACTGTACTGAAAATATAAGTAAATTAGATATTGCATGAACCTAAAGTAATGAATTAAGAGACAAGCTAACATTTCCCCCTGAAGCTCAGAGGAAAGACAAAAGGAGATGAATGTAATGAATTAAGGTGTTACACAGCATCAGAAGTCCTGAAAAGGAGGGATGGGCCAGATATGAGAAAGTGTTTATAATGTCGTAAGAAAAAAGTAGATAATAAGCATAGATGCACTAGGCGTTCATTTGAGAAGAGCAGGTGTGTGCTCCCATGCACGTGTTCATGCCCACACCTAGAGACAAGGCACCCTGTGGCTCTGGAGACCAACAGTCTTGTTGAATCCTGACTCTTACGTTAACCATATATGGGGGTTTGAACAAGTTTCACTTCTTCAACTCAGTTCAATTCTTTGTCTCATCTGTGAAGAGGGGCACAGGATTGTTGTGTGAGCAGGGGATAAAAGTGTAAAATGAGAATGCTTAGCACTCATTATGATCATTGCTATCATCAGTTCAGACCACAATGTCAGCTAATGATTATTTCATTTTCTTCAGTGAGCTTTCTGTATTTTTAGGTTTCCTATGATAAACACATACTAGGTCCATCATCAGGAAAATGAAGTGTATTTTTTTTTAATAAAAGAGACTATTTGAATGATGTATTTTGGAGGAAAAACAAATCTCCTAAGAATATGGAGACAGGGAGTTGAGCACAGTCTCCAGTGGCAGGGTGAAAGTTGGGCATGTGGCCCTGTGGACCTCAGTCAGCTTGTTAATCTTGTGGAGCTGAGCTGCTGGCGGCTGCTCTCCATTCTGTTAACTGGGGCCCATTCTCTGTCACGTGGGTGGGAGAGGGCTCACAGGGTTGCTCTTGGCTCCTACTTGGCTGCAACAGCTGGATGTAATTGTGCAGAGCTACAAGGACTAGGGCTGGAGAGGGGGGTGTTTTGGAATTCTGCATCATCTTCATGACCCTAAGTCTAGTACATGTTTTCCAAGAAGGCAGTCATTTGAGGGTTTAATGAAACAGTAGTGGCTGTGAATGAGTTGTTATTCTATAGGAATGAACATGGCTGAAAGGCAAGAGAGATGGATTACTTCTGCTCCTTCAGTGATCTCTCCATGCATACATTTGACTTTGTTGCTATTGGCTCTCCTCTCATCCTGTGGAATATGCTTGGCGAGGGTTCTGAGGCCTTGGGGAGCCTGGCATATTCACTCCTCCTGGGCCCTACCTCCTCCCTTTCTCTGTCCTCAGCCTCCAGCAGGTGTTTCAAATGACTGAAGAGTTGCTTTACATGAGACCATGTGGGTACCCCTTGCAGTCACCAGCTAGAGGTGAGCACAGCAGAAGTGGCTTGTGGGTTTGGGGCTATCTGCTACCCCTGCTTTCGTTATCAGGGCAGTCAGACTCACCTAACATCTGGCGAGCCTTCAGGGATCTCTGCTTTCCCATCCTACGTAAACAATAATTCAGTGCTTGCCTGGCCTTGCAGCTCTCCTTTCCCGCTACCCTTCCTCCACTGTCCTCAGTGCCTTCTTCTTTAGTCATATGGGCCCTTTGCTGTTCTCAGTCATGTCATGGTAGTCCTGACCCAGCCTTCACATGTACCCTTCCTGCTGCCTGGACCCTCTTCTGCCACACAGCTTCAGAGCATGGCCCTTACTTTTTCCAATCACTACCTCATGCCAGTTTACCAGGCAGACCCCTGGAGACAGCCTTTCCAGATGTTCTTCTCTTCCATCCTGATTCATGTTGCTCCAAATAATTTATCATCCTTTGACTTAGTACAATTCTCTCTCCCCTCCTGTAGAACATGTCTTCCATGGAAGCAAGAATGTTTTCTGTGTTCATTACTGTGTTTCTCAGACCTGCCCTAATTGCAGAATGTGAATGTTGAGGTGCCTTACAAACTGTCCATCACCACTATCCCTTCCTTTTCTTTCTCTTCCTTCAGATCATTCTTTCTCCTCCTTTCCCTTCTTCCGTCATCATCATCTTTACTACCACCATTGTCATCATCATCCAAGAGAGAGCTGAAGCCACCTCCACTTCCTTACAGCTGCATGGGAAATGGATCTAGGGAGGGTCTTTTGGGATGGACATCAGCCTTGGAAAATAAAGATAGTTGCTCTTTATTGCCCTGAGTTCCAGCAACCTGCATTCATTTCTGTCTCCCCTAGCTCCAGAAGACACAGGATCCTCAAGTTTAGGGACCTCTCCATCACAGTGTCTGGAACTTGGATATCCCTTTTCCCCCTCTATCCCTGAATTCTCCCCGCTCTCCCTCACTGTCCCTCCTTTCCTCTTTTCTTCCTCCCTCCCTCCCTCCCTTCCTTCTTCTTTGCCCTGTGCTTGCCTCCTTTCTCCTCCCTCTGTCCCTTTTCCTTTCCCTTTCCGTCCATGTACCACAGCAGCTGGTTTTGTTCCAGGAAGGGTTAGGGAAGTCCCTTACAGTTACACCCCATGAGCCTTTTCTGGACCCCTAGTCAGGTGCTTGCTCCTGTGCATACTACAGGGCTTCTACACACTTGTTAGCCTTAGTGGTGCTCTCCATAGGACACAGTATTTCCCATGCCAGCTGGTCATGGTTGTCAAATGATTCCTCATCAGAAGGTGTAGATCATCTCATGGTCATAAGAGAACTTGCCCATCACTTATAAATGTCGGCACTGACATGTTATAAGTAGGTTATGACTTTATAAAAGTTTTATATATTTTGGAATACTTACCCAACTGTTAAAACTTAATTTTGGAAGGGTTGTAATGTGTAAAATGTCATGTACTAAAATTTTTTCAAAGTACAGAACAGTATATGAAGAAAACCCATGATTTAAAAAAATACCTCTTTAACTGGCTTTTGAACTAACTTTCTACTTACTCCTTTGGGATTTTATTTATTCTCTGAGTTCTCTATTTCTTTTTCCTTTCTTTCTGTCTGTCTTTCTTTCTTTCTTTCTTTCTTTTTTTTTTTTTTTTTTGAGGTAGGGTATCGCTCTAGCCCAGGCTAAGCTGGAAGTCACTATGTAGTCTCAGGATGGCCTTAAACTCATGGTGATCCTCCTACCTCTGCCTCCTGAGTGCTGGGATTAAAGGTGTGCACCACCACGCCTGGCTTGAGTCCTCCTCTTTTCTTGTTTCATCAATGTCTTGTCTCTTCTGACTCTTTTTATTTTGTTTTTTATTTTTATTATTTTTTTGAGGCAAGCCCAACAGATTGGTCTTTTTTAATTTTAATTTTAATTTTTTTGGTTTTTTGAGGTAGGGTCTCACTAGCTCAGGCTGACCTGGAATTCACTATGCAGTCTCAGGGTGGCCTCGAACTCACAGTGATCCTCCTAGCTCTGCCTTGTCGCCTGAGTGCTGGGATTAAAGGTGTGTACCACCACGCCCAGTTCCTTTGCTTTTTCTCTCCTCCTCCATTTCCCACATCCTGTCAGCTGTAATTTTCCATTGCCCAAGTCATGAATTCACATTCTGACACTGTATACGTTGTCACAGGAAACTTCTCTGCTGGGGAGATGCAAACACACATCTTCACCTCAGATAGGACTCAGACAGCAGACCAAAGTACAGTTGCACCAAAACCAGTACAGTGAACCAGTGAGTTGATTGGGGTTACTTGCAGAGCAGGATGAGGCTGCTTTGGTGGTTCCCTAAGACAAGATTACTCCTTGAATGCTCCTCCCTCAGCCTCAGGGAGAAGGTTTACTTACAGAGCATGTGGACCCTCGAGCATCTCACCAATGAGAAGTCTCTTCCCTTCCTGGATGATGGCCTCCCCTGGCTGACTAGGTGGGGTTCAGTGTATCAGGGATTATCCCCACTGATGCTCTTCCTTCAGTCTCAGGGTAAGGGCTTAATTACAGAGCATGGAGACCCTGAAGCAGCCACTTCGATGGGGCTCACTGTGCCTTCTATATACTCTAGTCCCATCTGAGGCCATGGTACCTTGTTTGTCATTGCATACAGCTGGCATGGGGGGCACCTGATGTCTCAGGTGGGGTCTGATGACCCTTTCCATGCCCTTTTTGTGAGTTGTTCCAGCTGCTTTTAGTAAAAGCTAGCAGTAGTTATTTACCTTAGGTGGACCCTGAAAGTGGAAATCCAACCAACATCACCTAGTTAGTAGTACCCAGTGGACTATGGGGCCAGGGTTGTGTTTCCTCTAACAACCTGGGGTCATTCCAAAGAGACTAGGCAATATGTCAGGACCTACACAGTCTCTTCTTTCAGTCTATCAGTTGCTGGATAGTGGAGATATATATGTAATGTGTCATTCTAAGAAAATTAAAATATATAATGTTTAGCTGTAAACTATGTCAATATATATAAAATACTACTTTAAAGCATTTAATATTTAAATATATACACAGAAGAGTTCCTTGTTTTAAACTCCTATAGATTATAGTCACCTTTCTCTGTTGTCATTTGTCTTTGTCAAGACCTCGCATGCATTCAAGCTTTCTGTTTTCATTCCTGTCATATTTTAGTTGCTCTTATCTTCTCCCCTCCAGAAGCCCTTCGTCCTGCGCCTGTTTTACCAGCTGCTCTTCAGTCTTCTTGCAGAGCCATCATCATGGGACTGACTTCTTGGTGCTCCCCTGTGGCTGACTCTTCTTTTCAGTCCTACTGACTGAGGTTTAATTCCATCCAGTAGCATGGACAGTTCTATGAATTTCAAAAAAATGAATGCTGTCACATAGCTGTAGTAATCACAATCAAAAGACCTTGTCTGTCACCCCCAAATGTTCCCTCATGCTCCTTCACAGTTAGTTTTCCTCCTCTCATTGTCCTTGCAGTCAGCAATCTAACTTCCATCCCTGTAGATTTTACCTTTCAGAATTTCATTAAATGAAATCACTCAATACTTTTTTTTTTTGGTTTTTCAAGGTAGGGTCTCACGATGGTCCAGGCTGACCTGGAATTAACTATGTAGTCTCAGGGTGGCCTCGAACTCTCAGCGATCCTCCTACCTCTGCCTCCCGAGTGCTGGGATTAAAGGCGTGCGCCACCACGCCCGGTTCAATACTTTTTTTTTTTTTTAAAAAAGCTTTGTTATTTTATTTATTCATTGAGACAGAGAGAAAGAGACAGACACAGAGAGTGAGTATGGGTGCACCAAGGCTTTCTGCCACTGCAAATTGATGCCAGACGCACATGTCACTTAGAACGTCTGCTTTACGTGGGTATTGGGCAATCAAACCCAGGCCATCAGGCTTTGCTACCAAGTGCCTTTGACCACTGAGCCATCTCTCCAGCCCTCACTCCATACTTTTATATTACTGTCTTCCACTTAGCACAGAGCTTTTGACATTGCATTGATGTGTGGTTCTCCACTTCTTTTTTCTTTCCATTTCTTTTTGTTGCTGAGTAGTTTTTGGCTATTGGATGTACATCAGGGTTTGTTTATTCCCTCACCAGCTGATGGACATTGGGGAAATAGAGACTGAAGCTGCCATGAGCATATTCACATTTGGACAGAGTCTTCACTAGCACATACCTACCACTGGGTACTTACCACTGGGTCCGCTGGCTCCCACCTACCTTACCAAATGGCTGCACGTGGCTGACCTTGTTTTACTTGCTGACTAATGATGTGTCTCCGTGCAGCCTCTTTGAGAAAGGGTCTCAACAAATCTTTTGTCCACTTTTAAAAGAAAATTGAACTGTCTTCTTAGTATATTGAGTTGTAGCAATTCGTTATATACTTTATGTCTTTTCATTTTATCAGATACATGTATCTGTATTTTTTAGTTTGTAGCTTCATATTATAGTAGAGGAAGTGTTTCTTAAGTTTTCTTTTGTGTGTATGCACTGTACGGTATGTGTATACATGTTTGTATGACTGTGGGTGCATGTGGAGGCCAGAGAACAGTCTTGGGTCTTACCTTCAGGTCTACTGTCTACTTCTTTTGAGACAGGGTCTCTTATGGCCTGGAGCTCACCAATTAGGCTAGGCTGGCCAGTAAGCCCTAGGGATTCCATCTCCCCAGCCCTGGTTTACAGGCAGACACCACCACAGCTGGCTTTTACATGGATATTAAGGGTCTGAATTCAAGTCCTCATATTTGTATGGCAAGCACTTTGCTCACCGAGCCATCTCCCCGGCACCTGTTGCTCAGTTTTTATCTCCGAATCCCCCTCTCTCTCCTCCCTACCACCCCAGCATAGTTTCTCTGTTAAATTGGAATTTGGCTTCATCGTGTTGGTTTCACTGGATGGCTAGTGATTTGTAGTTGTTCCTGCCTTTTCCCTCCTAGTCTTTCTCCTGAGTGGCCAGGGCAGGACACAATGGTATGCCCACACTACAAGGAGGACGGAACAACAGGCTTGTAGAGACCACTGAATGTCACTAAGAGGGGGCTTTATTCTGGGGTGCCAGAGAGAAGCCTGTACCTTCCTATCTTGTTTTGCCCTGGGGGAGCTGCTTGAGGCCTGCTGCCTGAGCTCCTTCCTGTCTCTGGCCTTGTTTCTGTGCTCCTGTTCCTGATGACTCAGAGCCAAGAGCCCCTGCCCCACCCCGCCCCACCCCACCCCAGGGGCTGACTCTACCACTTCTGCAGCTCCTCCTAACATAGCCTAGTGTTAGGCTTCCTGCTTCCAGTAAGTCAGAAACCACTAATTTCCAGAAACTTTATGAGATCTCTCATTGCAGGTCAGAACCCCTCTGTTCCCATTCTCTCTGCTGGCTTGGGTTTATCTTTTTCTTTTGGATTTTTCCATCTTTGTCCAGCATCCTGGAAGTGAAGATAGTCATGTGGCATTTTAGGCCATTTAAGCATGTTATCTGTTTTGAATTTAGTAGCAGTGGCTGTTAGTGGTTTGGGGTTTGTTACAGGGACAGGTGACAGGCAGAATCAGTGTCTTCCTTTGGAAAGTGATTCTTAGATGGGGACTAATTGCTCTTTCACCTTTGACTAACAGTGTCACTTAGGGTGATAGCAAGTATTTAATTATGTGGACAGTGAAACACGCACAAGTAAAGCATTAATGTTTTGTTAAGAGCCATTAGAGTCTGCTAGAACTGTAGAGTTTACCTCTGGAGAAGCTGTAGCCCTGGATGTATCCCCGCAGTACTATGGGATCCTTCAAAGGACCTTGTGAATATTCCTCTTGATGAGCATGTCCACAGACTGGTGCATTTGTCACCTAAAAGAACTCAGGAACCCCTTTGTTTCCCATGGTACTATAAGCTTTGACTTCTCTGGCACCAACAGAGCTTGGGCTGTAGAATCAAAATGGAATTTGGATCCCAGCTCCACCTCCTACAAGTGAGCCTCAGAGCCTCATCTACCAGGTGGAGATGGTACTAGACATGTTGCCGAGTGGATCCATGGTATCACATGTGCCTTTGCCCTTTGGCACACAGTAAACATTGCTGTGTGTCCTGAACCTCTGTTTCTGGGAGCACTGTTAGCTCTCCACCCTACATGCTCAGCCTGTACAGCCAGAGGCTCATGCCCCTTCTGACCTGGCAAATTCTTGGGCTAGTCCTGACTCTGGCAGGAGCCCTCAGAAGCCCCTTCTTGGGTGTTGCCTTGCAGATCTCTTCTTGACTAATACTTTGTTGTGACTACTTTGTCAGAAACAGATGAGCATATTTGTATCTTTCTATAACATCAGAATTTATTTGCTAACAGTGAATTCACAAGCTGTGACAATTTTGTTGGCTTTAACTCACCAAGTACAACTGATTCTACTTGGTGGACTTGGCCATTGATGACAGGTCCCCATCTTCCATCTTGATTGCTAACATGAACTCATTTCTCACTCCATTTCACATGTATGTATGTGTGTTTCACAAGCTCTACAGAAGGTGCCACTTCCTCTGCAGTGTTCTCTGAACCCTGGCAGGTGTGATAGAGATGATTCCAGATGCAGAGAGTCATTGCAGGTGGTTAGATATGATAATAACATAATCCAGTTAGAGAGGAAGTTCAAGGTGCAGAACTCAGGTCTGGTCTAAGTGGGCTGTCAAACAGGGGCATCATGTTGAGCTAACGCCTGGGGACAGAGTTTGGAGCTCATCTGTGATATGTGCGCTTAATGGTTCAGTGGATGCTGTCCTGCTCTAAAGTGCTAGTTATTTTCTCATTGCTGTGACTAAATAACAGACAAAAGGCAACATAAAGGAGGAAGGGTTTACTGTTGGTCATAGTTCAGAGGAATGCAGTCTACCCTGACAGGGAAGATACTGTAGGAGTGGCTCCGTCCATGGCACCAGCCCAGAAGCAGAGAGAGGAGAGGGGAAGGCTTTCTCCTTTTCCCTTTCCATTTAGTCTCAGACCATCGCCCATGGGATGGTGCTGTCCACATTCAGGGTGGGTCTTCACCTCTCTGGTTAACCCTCAGCATTTGCACTCAAAATGCAGCAAACTTTTGTTTTATAAAACAAAGTTGCTAGGGACTGGAGTGACTGTCCTATGCAATAGGGAGTGACTTAGAGCAGGCCTGCTGGAGCCCCGGTAGAGGCTTGTAGCCCTGGCCTGGATTGAGTGAGGATGGGCTTCTGCTGCCCCAACCATTAATTGCCTTGGTGGCCTGGGAAGATTAGTTACTACTAATTTTACTTGTTGCTATGTGTTCCCTTAGAAGTTGGAGATCAGAGCAATGAGGAGGGTTCTGTGGGATGTAGTGAAACAACACATGGGAAGCCTTTAGCACAGTTCCTGACATGTAGTGGATAATAAATCTTGTAGATGCTCTGGCTGGCCCTGGCCCTCTTTCCAGGCACTGGGGCGTCCTGGTGCCCCACTCAGGCTTCAGGCTGTCCTAGGGGGTTAGCTCTTGCACCTCCTCAGTGCTCCTTTCCCCATGAGCATTGTCTTATTAATTTAGCCAACATGTTAATAGTGCTGACACTTAAAAATAATGTCAGCTCATCTAGTCATTATGACTAAGGACTACTCTAGCAGGAGGGTACTGTTTTCTGAGCTGTTTTTCAGACAAGATTGGGCATATTCAGAGTGGTATGGCTATAGATTTCAGGGATGATTTTTAGATGAATAAAGTCAGGCACGGAGTTAGTGACTTGTCCTGGACCACAGAGCTAGTGTTTGTTGACCAGTAACATCTGACTCCCAGCTACTGTGTTCTCTGGCTTTTCTGCATGCTTGTATCCTCAGCGTTTTCCCTGGAGACCAGAGCCAGTCCTGTGCCTGGCCCCAATGTGAGGGTCCCACAGGAGCACCATCACTCCTGTTTCTACCCCAGGTTCCTTCCCTTTCATATCTTGGCTGTGATGGCTTCCTGTGGCTTGCAGGTTCCAGAGTGACATACTGGCCCCTCTATTGTTTCTATGTCTCCTGAGGCTGTTCTTACCCTGTCACCAGAAGCTGGGTCTGAGATGCCTTACTCCTTCCTCAGACCACCTCACCCCACTCCCACACTGGCACTACCCGCTCCCACTTCAGTAGTCACCGCTGCCTATGTAGTTTTTAGAGCTCCTTCAACTAAATGTTTTTGCCCCACCAGCTCTTCTGAAGATTGTTCATAAGCAAATCCAGCAGTTCTTTCCCTTTGTTTTTGTTGTTGTTTTTCCCTCCTATTTAAGGATGAGATGGGAGGTGGCAGGAAAAGCTTAGTGAGGAGTACAGTGGTGATGTGGTGCAGGTGGCAGTGCCAGCCTGGTGGCCCCAGAGGTCTGATTCATTGACTCTTCCTTAAGGAGATGTGTTTCCATGTGAATATATTTTGTGATTGTGATTTGAAGAAGACAACAGTCAGAATTAAGCCCACACGTGGTAGGTCATATGCTGGTGCCAGCTTCCCACATAGCCAGGTGGCCTGGATACCATGGTGTCTTTATTTTATGGAGGATGTTGCCACTCCCCAGGCTTCCACTTCCAGGGGTTATCTCATTGGGTCCAGAAAAACTCAGGGTCAAGCCTTTCTTGGGCCATGTTAAGGATCCCAGACTCCTAAGCACAAAGCTGGCAGCTGGCAGGGGAATCTCTGACTGTGGGGCCTTGAGAGCTGCGCAGGGTGAGCTAAGACCAGTGTTGACTCTGCTGTCACCTAAGAATGCATGCAGGTTGGGAGGGGGATGTTAAGAGGAAAGTGTTTTTGTGTCAGTGAGAGAGATTTTTCCATAGACAATGTCTGGTAATAAACATTCACCTTTGACAAAGTGACTGTCTGAATTCCATGTTTCTATGAATTTTTATTTAACGCAGCTGTGCAGACACCCTTTGGTTCTGGGCCTGCTGAATTTGAGGTGTCTGTGGGGGTGGCAAGGGAGGTGTGGCCAGCAAGTACTTGGAATGCTGGTTGGAGCTTGGGATGGGAACACGGGCAGCACAGGGCTACTCTACTAAAACCATGACTCATGTGTGATCTCCAGGTGACACAGACACTATCCAGGCAGGGCTGGGGGAGTCTATGTCAGAAAAAAGCAGTTGGGAGCTGGGGAGATGGATTAGCAATTAGAGGTTCTCTCTTGTAAAGCCTGATGGCCTGTGGTTCAAGTTCCCAGCAAACATGTAAAGCCAGATCCAAGGTGGCACATTTGTCTGGTTTGTTTGCAGCGGCAAGAGACCCTGGTATGCCCCCCACATGCAAATAAATAATTTTTTAAGAGAAAAGAACAATTAGAAGATGGAACTGAAGACAGGGGCCTGCCTGGGAGGACATCCAGGAGAATGCAGAGCAAGGACAGGCCACAGGCCTTGCAGAAGAATCCAGAGGGAGGGCTGTTCAGGGCTGCTTTGTCCCACTCAGGAGTTGATAATCACTAGAGGAAAGGGCAGTTAGTTGTAAGAGAGCAAGGGGCTAGGAAGGAAGTAGCAAGTAGGAGAGGGAAGAAGGTTCAAGAAATTCCCCCATGGAGGAAGAAAAGGAAAGTAGGGGCTGGAGAAGACTGGGGTGGGGTGGGGTAGACAGCAATCTGATAGTGGGAAAGGCTTTTGCACACCAACCTGTAGCATAAAGGGTAACTAGAGAAGAGGAGGTTGGCAAGGCCTCTGGGAAGGCTGAGTGGTGGAATAGGCAGGAGAGTGTGGGTTCAGAGGAGGGAGGCAGAGGACAGCAAAGGAAACAGAAAGAATTGTGAGCTTAGTGTAGAAAGTTTGCTTCTCACAGCTTCTGTTTTCTCTGCTGTACTCAGGGCATCTGTGCTGCCTCCTAGTCTCCTTTCATGTCCCCTCAGCCTCAGCCTCAGCCCAGGGCTCCAAATGTGCAGTCTGTGAGCCCAGCGCCTCAGGGGTTATGTGCAGCCTGGGCTCACCCAGGATGCAGAGCCGCTGGGCCTTTCTGGCCTCAGCCCAAACCCCTGTCTCCCTTCTGGAGTCAGCCTTGTCTGCTCTGGTCAGTGTTAACTTAATTTCAATCAAATCAGTTCCATAGCATGGACTTCTTTTAGGCATTAGTGACTGGAAGAGTTTTGTTCGATTACTTCACATTTTCCAACCTCACTTCACACAGATGGAATCTCATGTAATCCTGTAAGGCCAAACACAGAAAGGGAACAGTGCCAAAGAGGTTGGGTCCAGAGCATGGCTTAGTGCAGATAGAATGGTCTGATTTCTTCTGACATCTTGATAATTCTTTCTGTGCTGAGGTTGGGAAGTTCCAGCCCTGTGGAGCTCTTAGACCTCATTCATTCAAAAGATGCCGTGGAGTACCTGCTGTCACCAGGCTGCATGTCCAGCGTGTTTCTCCAGACTCCTCCTGTTCCTGATGCCTCCCCAGCATCTTCAGCATCTTCACTGTCCTCAGTGATGGAACTGATGCCCAGGTCCCCCATGACAGGGCACAGTGCTGGGATTTAGAGCCAGGCCTCTTCACAGCAATTGCTTTTCTTCACTATGGTATCAAAATGCCTCTCAAACTCGTCACCATGGTATCAAAGTACCTCTCAGACACAGTCTTCCACACTGCTGAAGTTTTTCTTTGAAATGTAACTCATTTCCTAATTCACAAGTTACCTTGTATACTGTTAGTGTGTCAAATACCCAAAGTGTAGTGCTTGAATCAGGACCTTATAAACATTTTTAAAAAATCAGATATATTAGAATTCAGATATATAAATATTCAGATGAACAAAGCACCTGTTTTGGTGACTTTGATGAAACCGAAGAAAATAGCAACAAGTTTCAGTAGTTCAAGATAGCAGTGGGAGGTTAGAGTGGAAAAGGAATGGAGGCACTTAGCATTTGAGCTGAGGCTGAACTCTACAGTGTGACCCCCCAGATGGGGGAGATGCCTGTGCCAAATGTCTGCGTGTGTGAGGCTTGGAATATTTCAGTTTCTGATGGAGAATGTAGAAGTTCTGAGGTCAGCATCACCTGCTGGAGTGTGGACAGCCAGGATCTGACCTGGGTCTGTGTGTCCACATTGTTTCCTTTCTAGTGGTCTTCCCATATTGTCATGATGCAGAAATGCATGCACTTATGCACCTCTCCATTGAGGAAACAAATACAACTATCTTTCAGAAATTGGGCAACAGTGTCAGTCTGTGGACATCAGTTTAATGGGCTGGGGTTATATTTGGTTATAGCTCATGGCTTTTCAACACAGACATTGGCATTCCCAGAGGAAAGAGGCCTTTGTTTTGATAAAGCAACTAACAGGGCAGTAATACACATCTGCACAATGACTCAAGTATACGCGTAATGGTGTGTGTGTGTGTGTGTGTGTGTGTAGCAGGGAACAAACATACACATTTTCATTTTCAGAACAAGGAAAATCACAGAAAATGGGTAAACCTGACACTTCTGAGAGATTGATGTATGGTTCTGAGAAGTACAGTCACAATATTCATTTGATACAATTAACACTGAGCACTTCTCCAGCTTGTTCAGTGAATGTGGTGAGAACCACATGAGAAAGCATGTGGAGTGTCTGGCACCAGGCTTACCACATAGGGGATTCTTGTTTGGTGGTATCATTAGTTAATATAATTGTCTTCAGATATGGGGCTCTGAGTTATGAAATTGTGAAGGACTTGACAGGGTCCAGCCTCATTTTGTCCTCTGATGGGGGTGACAGAGGACAGTGGCCATTTATAGGCATGAGGCAGCCAGGAAGAGGTATGTCTTTGCACCTGGTTGATTCTCATGTGTCTTTGTGTCCAAGAGGTTTATCTTATAGCTGCTGCCTACCACCTGCAGCCAGCTTCCTGTATGTGCCTGGATGGGAGTCATTATTGGGTCCTAAGATGATTTGATGGGCCCAGCACTTCAAATATAACTGTTCAGCCAGAAAGTTTTGTCTTTGGTTAGCCCCACTGTCCCCGGTCCCCAGCTTCCTTGATCTATGTTTGTTCCAGCTTGTGGGCAGCTGACTCTCACTAAAGCTCCTTAAAATGTTCCAGGTTGGGACTGTGGAGATGACTCAGTAGCTAAAGGTACTTGCTTGCAAAGCCTGCTGGCCCAGGTTTAGTTACCCAGTTACCACTTAAAATCAGATATACAAAATGGTAGGCACATGGATCTAGAGATCCTTTGCAGTGGCAAGACACCCTGGTGTGCCACTCTCTATCCCTTTCTTTGTGTCTCAAATAAATATATAATGTTCCAGATATACAGCAAAAAAGTTGCTAATTATGCTGAGGCCCAGTATGAATTAACAAGAGATCTCAATTCAGGGTAGAGAATGTTATCCCCTACCACCTTTTTTCCTTCTGTTAGGGTTCCCCAGTACACACAAGGAATGTTAAGCCTTTATATATGTCTTTGCCTTGGTCCTTTTATGTCCTCCTGTATCTCCAGATAGATAGCCTTAGTGATAGGTAAATCAGAGTTACTTTGACTCATCAAATTATGATGCTAAGTTTGCTTATGAAAGTAGAGATACACGCTTGGGCAAGACACTAACAGTACCCTGGTACCCTTTCTTTCTGCTCTTTGGTTCTGTGAGAGATGGGAGGGGCCAGCTTTAGGAAGGAGTTACAGGGTAATCCCAGAAGCTTCTTTGGTTGTAGTGGGCTTGGCTTTGCCTGACTCTAGAAATGGAGGATGTTGTATGGCCAATGACATCTGAGATTCCCAGCTAGATTTTAATTTTAAGTTAGCCTGGGGCCCTGGAGTCACTTACAGGATAGAATGAATTCTGCTGGTTTAAACATTTACACCCTTCCCCCCTCTCAGATAATTTGCACTGTAAAAAAGGCCTTCTGATCCCAGAGAAGCTGGCAGAGTGGAGTGGTGTGACTAAGAAGCTTTTGGCACAGAAATTCTGGGAAACATGGAGAGAGTAATGGGGAAGAGCATCCCATGTCTCCTCTCCTCTGTACCTGCATGTACCTCCTCTGCAGACCCAACCTCTGCTCCTACCTGGGGAAAGCAGGTGTAGCCAAGGCTTCAGCCCTGCCATCCCCATGCCCACCTTCCACTTAGAGACTCTGGTGTATTTTGTATTATTATGAGACTCCCTGTTGATATTGACTCTCTGCTTCCTAGGAACTAGCCAGCTGTGGCTGGAGTAAGAAGGAGAAACATAGCCTTGCCCCTAATGTCGTGGCTTTTACCCGGAGGTTCAACCAGGTAAGCAATGCCCCTTGCATGTACCCCTGTTCTGGTGGTAATCTACTGGGCCAGTCAGATAAAGCCTATGAGGATCCAATCCCTAGCACCTGGCCCTAGGTCTCGGTACTCTGCCTGTACCTCTCACCATCATCCAGTCTTTGGTCATCACAGTCCAGTTTGCAGAGTGGGTGAAAATACCTTTCCTGTGCTTTTAGTCCATGTAAGCTAAGGTTCGAGTACCTCCATGTATACTCATAGGGTTCCCATGGAATAATCTGGCCTCTGCCCACCACTTCAGCTTCACCCTTCTTCATGTTCCACCTTCCTTCTTTAGGCCCCACCATCCTGGCCTGCCATCTCTTGCCTGTTATGAAATATTCCTGTCTTACCAGTGCCCTCCCCACACCATGTGTTGTGCTCTAGGCCCAGAACTTCCCTCCTTGTTCAACTCTTAGTTAGGTCTTAGCCTGAATGACCCTTCCTCAGGAGCTCTCCCCAAGTCCCTAGCCTGTCTGAGGTTACCCTGTCAAACACTCCCTCATTGTCCCTTGTCTTTCTCCACATGGTCCTTCTTGTATAACTGTAGCTCTGTCTTCCCTGCCAGTCTCTGAGCTCTGTTAGGGCCATGCCTGCCTTGTTCATCATCATGTTTGCATGACCTTGCCAGTATCAGGCCTGTCTGTGACAGACTGAGTGGACACAGGTAGAGCAAATGAATGAAATGCTCAGCAAACACTTCTTGAACTTCTTTGAAACCTGCTGCACTGGCCACGCACTGTTGCATACTGACTTGCTCCAGCCAGAACCTTTGCTCTACATGCATAAAGCTGCATCCCCATTTAGTGGAATGATATTTGATGGTCTGGGCCAACTGAGGGGCCAGACTTCTAACTTCTCCACCAGAGCACTGTC
Organism: Dipus sagitta; assembly: GCA_036346955.1. Classification (NCBI taxonomy): domain Eukaryota; kingdom Metazoa; phylum Chordata; class Mammalia; order Rodentia; family Dipodidae; genus Dipus; species Dipus sagitta. The sequence continues at coordinate 140,604,331 of CM070770.1, forward strand.
TGTAGAATGCTCCCTGCAAGGCTCCCTTTGCACAAACCAAGCCAAATGGGAATGTTCTCAGTGTTTCTTCTTCCTTCTTATTTTTGTGGTTTCAAATGAGGACAGTGGCCTGAATGTTGCATAATGTGTGTAACTGGCCCTCTGGGTGCTGGGGCCATGTTCCCTTGGGACCTTGGCTCCAGCTGTGCCTTTCCTCTAATGCCTGGCCCTGCACATCATTGTTTCTCAACCTCCCCTTCCCTCTCCAACCACAGCATTCACTCAGGGACAGCAGGAGCCTCCCAGAGGCACCAGCTTGTAATCTCCAAGATCAAGGCTGAGGTTAGCATGGATGTTCTTTAATGAGACATAATCATAGCCAAGAAAGGCATACTTTTCTTTAGGCTAGGGGCTATGCAATGCTTTGAACAGAGAAGTTCTAAAGACTTTTCCTTATTTTCTTTTTCTGTTGTAAATCTAAGCTGAGCTTAGTCTTACATAAAACAAACATATGCTTAGAACTATCAGAGATTCATAGTTTCCTTCACAAAACTTTGGCTGGGAGGCAGCTTGGTCCCCACCTCTGATCAGCCATAGCTCCTGAAGATGGCCTTCAGGGACTCTGATGTAATCTGTTTCACATATGGTGCCCGCTCAGCTTGGCAGACTGCACAGCCTGCTCTGCAAACAAAGGCATTATGTCTAGCACCAACCAAGTGGTGTAGAAGTAAAGTCACATTTTCTCAAACAGATGCTCCAAGAGGCAGCCTTCCTGCAGGCCTGCAAGCTGTTCTGAGGGCCAGAAACTCCTGGACATAGCCATGAAAACTGGCCAGAGGCCAGAACTGATCCACCATTGGGGCTGCTTTCTCTGGGATGAGCTCACTGGTGTCCATTCCTGGTGGTCTGACACATGTGAAGGCAGGACACCACCTTGGACTCTAGATAGGAGCAAGCAGGTCATTCGGCTCTTAGAACCTCAGTTTCCTCATCTGCAGCTGAGAATAACAACAGTGTTCAGGCCAGTACTGGACACATAGGAAATGATTTGTGTTAAACTTATAAAATGGAGTACAGTGGTAGAAACTCTTAAGTTAAAAGGAAGGGTATAGGGGCTGGAAAGATGGTTCAGTGGTCAAGGCACTTGCCTGCAAAGCTTAATGACCCAGGTTCAGTTCCCCAGCACCCACATAAAGAGGCACATGCATCTGGAGTTCGTTTACAGTGGGTGGAGGCCCTTGCGTGCTAATTTTCTCTTTCTCTCTTCTATCTCTCTCTGCTTGCAAATAAATAAATAAAATATTAATGAAAAGGAAGGGTATAGTCAAACTGGGAGGCTGGGGCCTGAGTGTTGAAATTATGGAAAAGATGAAGTGGTAATTAGAGAAACAGCCCAAGTGAGAAATGAGACGTTTGTGATGGGTAGAGGCCAGAGGGCAATTGCACGGAGACCAAGAAAGAGCAGCAGAGAGAAGTAAGAACATTCTGGAAGCACAGAATCTGAAAGTTGCTTCAAAATTAAGGGAGTGCTGTAGCAAGAGTCACCTGGGACAGGGCTGATAAAAAGCCATAGAACTTGGCAACAGGATATACTGGTGACCTTAGCCAGGCAGTTTTGTCAGGATATAGTTAGTGGAGTGGTAGGACTTGGGTGATGGAGAGAGCAGGTGTGGGTGTTCCTGGCAACAGTGGCTGTAAAGATGGAAGGAGGAGTGGTTGGAGGGGTCAGTGAAGTCCAGGGAGGTAGTTGTGTATTTCTTCTTTAAGTGGGAAGAACCTTGAGGATGTTTGTGGTTTGAATAGAAGGATCCAGTGGGCCAGGAAAAGCCTACTATGGGGAGATCTGGGGAATATGTGATTATGTAAAGTCCTAGAGAAGGTAGATGAGGTGGAGACCCATGAGCAACTCAGATATGAGGTGCTAGTAGAAGGGAGACAGCTGCAAGCCAGTCTGTAGGCATAGTACAAAGAGGCCCATGGCTTCACTTTCTCTGGGGAACAGGAGGCAAAAGGAAAATAAGGGGTACAGAACTTGAAAAACTTACTCCATGGTAAGGGAGAGAGCTGACTATGGAAATATGAAAGGCTCTTGGGCAGTGGCAGTGGCCCAGATGAAGCAGAGCATGAGGTAAGTGGTTTTCTCTGGTTGCCCTTCATGGCTTAGAGTGGGGGCATAAAAGTGGACATGGAGAGCTGGGAAGATGGCTTAGCTGTTAAGGCACTTGCCTGCATACCGTAAGGATCCAGGTTCAATTCCCCAGTACCCACATAAGCCAATAAATAAATAAAAGGGGACATGGCTAGTATGTACATGTACCCCCACTCCTCTCCACACAGTTTATGGAAGTGCTGAGGGGCAAGAGGACTCAAGCACAGTCGAACTCTAGTGTTATCTATACCACCAAATAATAATATTTTACATGTATTACAAAGCACTGTGAACAAAGAGGAAATATTTCAAATATGCATGACTTTTTCAACAATTAAAAAATTAATCAATATAAACCACTGTATTAATAGGCTGAAGAAAAAAAAATCAAATCAACATAATAAGTTGGCTTGAAAAGGCATTTGACAAAGTCCTACACTTATCCATGATTGGGCAGGGGGACACCTCTGGGCTGCTATACAAGCATGAGACTTGAGCTTAGATCTTTAGATCTCCAGGACTCAAGTAAAAGCCAGGCATGGTAGTGCATGCTTGCAATTCCAGCTGTGGGAAGGTTAAGATGAAAGGATCCATGGGATTTGCTGACTACCTATTTTAGCTGAATTGGTGAGCTCTAGGCTCAGAAAGAGACCCTGTCTCAAAAAAAAAAAAAAAAAGCTGGAGACTTCCGGTCAAGATGGCGGCATAGGAATCACGCCAAAGCAGCCTAGGGGAGAAAAAGCCAAAGAAAACCCAGCAAAATATACACCTTTACTAAAAAGGGAGGTGTATAAGAGATTAAAACAGCAGCAGAGAAATAGGAGCGATCCAGAGCATCCAGAGCCCACACGGGCAGGCCGAAGCAGGCGGCTCAGTTCCAACAGCAACATCAGTGGCTCCGGCACCGGCTACAGCAGCTTCAGCAGTGGCGGATCCAGCAGCGGCAGCTCCAGCGGGAACAGCGGCAGATCCAGCAGCGGCAGCTCCAGCAGCAGCAACGGCGGATCCAGCAGCAGAGGTGCTGATCTGCAGGGCCACAGTTGCCAGGCTCGGTTTGGCCCACAGGAAAAGCCAGTGCCCAGTTCTAGAAAACAGAACAGCAGCCCAACGACCCAGCCAGCAACTTGACTGAGACCAAAAGCATCCAAAAAGGTAACTGGGATTGAACCAGGGAAGGGTCTTACTTGGTCACAAGCTGACTTGGATCCCTCAACAGATCAGAAATCTTAACCTCTCTGTTGATACAGGAACTGCTTCTTATAATACCTACTCTTGCATAAATACTCGGTGCTGTTTTTGACTGAATGTGTAGAGTGTTTAGTTAAATTTTAGAATCTACCTGTATTATTCCACTCAGCCTACTTGAATACTCCCATAGCAGGCAAACTCAACCCCTAGGAACACTTGTCTGGATACTCTGAGAGTGTTAAGAGCCACACCTAACATCTTAATCTCCGACATTGAAGATATACAACATCAGATCAATTGATACAGCTAGGAATACCCAGCTAACTGGAAAATCTTAAGCAGTAACTTAATCCAAGATGCAAAAATATATACATTATAACACAAGAAACACCAAAAACCAAGGCAATAAAAATCCACCAAAAAGTATCAATGCATCAGAAATGACCTCCAGTGAGAACGAGTTAGAGGAAATGCCTGAGAAAGATATCAAAAGAATGATTGTAAATATGCTCAAAGAAGTCAAAGAAGAAATCACAGGAATCAAAGAAGACACAGTACACCAATTTAATGAAATAAAGAAGTCAATACAAGACAAAAATAAGGAAATAGAAATAATAAAGAAAAACCAGTCAGAATTACTAGCAATGAAAAACACAGTCAGTGAAATAAAAAACTCTGTAGAAAATCTCACCAGTAGAATGGATGAAGGAGAGGACAGAATATCTAAGCTAGAAGACCAGGTGGCAGATCTAATACAGTCCAACAAAGGGAAAGACAAACTAATAGAAAAGTATGAATGGGAATTTCAAGATATTCGGGACACTATGAAAAGATCAAACAAGAATTCAGGGTATAGTAGAAGGAGAAGAATTTCACTCCAAAGGCATAGTAGGTGTCTTCAACAAAATCATAGAAGAAAACTTCCTCCAAATTGGGAAAGAGGTGCCAATGCAGATACAGGAAGCCTTTAGAACACCAGCCAGACAAAACCTGGAAAGAACCTCTCCTCGCCATATTATAATTAAACTACCAAACACACAACCCAAAGAAAAAATACTGAAAGCAGTTAGAGAGAAAAATCAAGTTACCTACAAAGGCAAGCTCATCAGGATCACAGCAGATTACTCAACATAAACTTTCAAAGCCAGAAGGGCTTGGGGGTGATATATTCCAAATTCTGAAAGATAACAACTGTCAACCAAGGTTACTTTATCCTGCAAAACTATCCATTCAAATAGACGGAGAAATAAGGACATTCCATGACAAAAGCAGGCCAAAGGAGTATTTGAAGACAAAACCAGCTCTACAGAAAATATGTGAAAGAATCCTCCATGCTGAAGAGAAGGAAAAGCACACATATAGGGAACCTGGAAAACAACAAGCAATACTCAAATACTAGTTAACACAAGAGAACAAAGGTAGAACCGGAACCACACACACACAAAAAAAAGGCAAACATAAATACACACCTTTCAATAATATCTCTTAATATCAACGGCTTCAATGCCCCAACCAAAAGACATAGGTTTGCAGACCGGGTTAAAAAGCAGGATCCTACAATTTGTTGTCTCCAAGAAACTCACCTTTCTACAAAGGATGGACATTATCTTAGGTTGAAAGGTTGGAAAACGGTGTTTCAAGCAAATGGACCTAGAAAACAAGCAGGGGTTGCTATCCTAATATCTGACAAGGCAGACTTCAGTCCAACGTTAGTCAAGAAAGATAAGGAAGGTCACTTTATATTGATTAAGGGCACACTCCAACAGGAGGACATTACAATCCTAAACATATACGCACCTAACATGGGGCTCCCAAATTCATCAAACAAACACTATTAGAACTAAGATCACAGATAACACCAAACACAGTGGTAGTGGGTGACTTTAACACCCCACTCTCATCAATTGACAGGTCATCCTGGGAAAAAATAAACAGAGGTATCTGGACTAAATGAGGTCATAGAAGGAATGGACCTAACAGATATATACAGGACATTTCATCCAAATGCTGCAGAATATACATTCTTTTCAGCAGCACATGGAATATTCTCTAAAATAGACCATATATTAGGACACAAAGCAAATCTTAACAAATACAGGAAAATTGAAATAATTCCTTGCATTCTATCTGACCACAATGGAATCAAACTACAAATCAATAGTAAGAAAGGCTATAGAGCATACACAAAATCATGGAAACTAAACAATACACTACTAAATGATGAATGGGTCAATGAAGAAATCAAGAAGGAAATCAAAAAGTTTATAGAGTCAAACAATAATGGGAACACAACATACCAAAATCTCTGGGACACAATGAAGGCAGTTCTAAGAGGTAAATTTATAGCTTTAAGTGCTTATGTTAAGAAACTAGAAAGGTCGCAAGTAAACGACCTAATGCTCCACCTTAAAGCCTTGGAAAAAAGAACAAGGCAAAACAAAAATCAGTAGACGGGAAGAAATAATAAAAATTAGGGCAGAAATTAATGAAATAGAAACAAAATAAAAATCCAAAGAATCAATGAAACAAAGAATTGGTTCTTTGAAAGGATAAACAAGATTGATAAACCCTTAGCAAATCTGACCAAAAGAAAGAGAGAAGAGAACAAATTAATAAAATTAGAGATGAAAAAGGTAACATCTCAACAGATGTCAGAGAAATTCAAAAAATCATAGGGACATATTATAAAAGCATATTCTCCACAAAGTATGAAAATCTGAAAGAAATGGATGATTTCCTTGATTTATATGACCTACCTAAATTAAATCAAGATGAGATTAATCACTTAAATAGACCTATAACAAGCATGGAGATCCGAACAGTTATCAAAAATCTCCGAACTAAAAAAAGTCCAGGCCCAGATGGATTCAGTGCTGAATTTTACCAGACCTTCAAGGAAGGGCTAATACCATTGCTTCTTAAGCTTTTCCATGAAACAGAAAAAGAAGGAATTCTACCAAACTCCTTCTATGAAGCCAGCATCACCCTGATACCAAAACCAGGCAAAGATAGAACAAAAAAAGAAAATTACAGACCAATCTCCCTCATGAACATAGATGCAAAAATTCTCAACAAAATATTGGCAAACATAATACAAGAATATATCAGAAAGATCATTCACCCTGACCAAGTAGCCTTTATCCCAGAGATGCAGGGATGGTTCAACATACGCAAATATATAAATGTAATACATTATATAAATGGGTTGAAGGGCAAAAATCACATGATCATCTCATTAGACGCAGAGAAAGCATTCAACAAAATCCAACATCCCTTTATGATAAAAGTCCTACAGAGACTGGGAATAGAAGGAACATATCTCAATATAATAAAGGCTATTTATGACAAGCCTACAGCCAACATATTACTAAATGGGGGAAAACTGGAAGCTTTTCCACTAAAATCAGGAACAAGACAAGGGTGTCCACTGTCCCCACCCACTTTTGTTTAATATAGTTTTGGAAGTCTTAGCTATAGCAATAAGGCAAGAGACATGCATAAAAGGGATACAAATTGGAAAGGAAGAGGTCAAGTTATCATTATTTTCAGATGACATGATTCTATATATAAAGGACCCTAAAGACTCTACTGGCAAACTGTTAGAGCTGATAAAAACCTACAGCCATGTAGCAGGATACCAAATAAATACACAGAAATCAGTAGCCTTCATATATGCTAACAACAAACACACAGAGGATGAAATCAGAGAATCACTCCCATTCACAATTGCATCAAAAAAAATAAAGTACCTTGGAATAAACCTAACCAAGGAAGTAAAGAATCTCTACAATGAGAACGTTAAAACACTCAAGCGAGAAATTGCAGAAGACACTAGGAAGTGGAAAAACATCCCTTGTTCCTGGATTGGAAGAATCAATATTGTGAAAATGGCAATCTTACCAAAAGCAATCTACACATTTAATGCAATCCCTATCAAAATTCCAAAGGCATTCTTCATGGAAATAGAAAAAACAATCCAAAAATTCATTTGGAATCACAAAAAACCTCGAATATCTAAAATAATACTGAGCAACAAAAATAAGGCTGGTGGTATCACCATACCTGATTTTAACCTGTACTACAGAGCCATAGTAACAAAAACAGTGTGGTACTGGCACAAAAGCAGACTTTTAGATCAGTGGAACAGAATAGAGGACCCAGATGTAAGTCCAGGTAGCTCTAGCCACCTGATATTCGATAAAAATGCCAAAAATACTCATTGGAGAAAAGACAGCCTCTTCAGCAAATGGTGTTGGGAAAACTGGATATATATCTATAGAAGGATGAAAATAGATTCTTCTCTCTCTTTCCATGCACAAGAATTAAGTCCAAATGGATTAAAGACCTTAGCATCAGACCTGAAACTCTGAAACTGCTAGAGGAAAAAGTAGGGGAAACCCTTCAACATATTGGTCTTGGCAAAGACTTTCTGAATACAACCCCAATTGCTCAGGCAATAAAACCACAGATTAACCACTGGGACCTCATGAAATTACAAAGATTTTGTACAGCAAAGGACACTGTGAATAAAGCAAAGAGGCAACCTACAGAATGGGAAAAAATCTTTGCCAGCTATATATCTGATAGAGGATTAATATGTAGGATATACAAAGAACTCAAGAAGTTAAATAATAAGGAATCAAACAAGCCAATCAAAAAATGGGCTATGGAGCTAAATAGAGAATTCTCAAAGGAAGAAGTATGAATGGCATATAAGCATCTAAAAAAATGTTCTACGTCACTAGTCATCAGGGAAATGAAGATTAAAACTACATTGAGATTCCATCTCACTCCTGTCAGACTGGCTACCATCATGAAAACAAATGATCATAAATGTTGGTGGGGATGTGGAAAAAGAGGAACCCTTCTACACTGTTGGTGGGAATGCAATCTGGTCCAGCCATTGTGGAAATCAGTGTGGAGGTTCCTAAAACAGCTAAAGATTGATCTACCATATGACCCAGCTATAACACTCCTAGGCATATATCCTAAGGACTCATCTCATTTCCTTAGAAGTACGTGCTCAACCATGTTTATTGCTGCTCCATTTATAATAGCTGGGAAATGGAACCAGCCTAGATGTCCCTCAACTGATGAGTGGATAATGAAGATATGACACATTTATACAATGGAGTTTTACTCAGCGGTAAAGAAAAATGAAGTTATGAAATTTGCAGAAAAGTGGATGGATCTGGAAAGGATTATACTAAGTGAGGTAACCCAGGCCCAGAAAGCCAAGCGCCGCATGTTCTCCCTCATATGTGGATCCTAGCTACAGATGATTGGGCTTCTGTGCGAGAAGGAAAAAACTCAGTAGCAGAGGCCAGTAAGTTAAAAAGGAGATAGAAAGGGAAGAGAAAGGAAGGGAGGAGGGTATTTATTAGGTTGGTATTGTATATATGTAAGTAGAAAGATTGAGATGGGGAGGGGACATGATGGAAAATGGAATTTCAAAGGGCAAAGTGGGGGGGGGCGGGAGGGTACTACCATAGGATATTTTTTATAATCATGGAAAATGTTAATAAAAATTGAGAAAAAAAAATAAGCTGGAGACTCATCTACAATCATAGGTGTATGAAAAAAAAGATGATAAACTGTCCTGTGTTACTTTTGCTTAAAGAGTGAAATAGATTCAAGTAGGTTAAGTATAACCTAATGCTATGTTTAGATATCGTGGTTTTCTCTCACTTTAACTCTGCATTGCAATTAATTGAAAGAGCCATCTGCATATGTTGGCAGGCCTGATGAAATAAAACAATGGCATTAAAGTAAATATAGAAACATTCCAGTCACATTAGTGGTTTATGTTAATTTATAATATCTTGCACTTGTTCTGTTCTTGTTTTTAAACAAATTATACAGGATATCCTACAAGTGGAAGTTCATGCATAAATAACTGTGCTACAGTGATTCATAAATTTCATGAACATGAAAAAATAAGCTGGATAGTGGCTGAGGAAGACACCCACCATTGACCTCTGGCCTTCATATGTGCAAGCACATGTACATGTGCACCCTTCACACATATGTGCACACCCACATATGAATATGCATATACACATGCAAGACACCACACATACACATCACTAGCAGCAGCAAATTAGAAATAAAGGGTACTTTTTAACCTAATAGAGAGCATCTACAGAAATTACTTAGCCAAAACCATACTTACTATACATACACTTAGCCCACAAGATAAGGACTACAACAAGAATGTGCTTTCTCACCAGCTATGTGCATCATGGTACAGAAGTCCTGGTTAGTGGAGTAAGACAAGAAAACACAAGACATTCAGTTCAGAGAGAAAAAATCAAGCTGTCTTTAGTCATAGTTGATGTATCTGTCTATATAGAATATTCCAAGTAGATGAATTTTTAAAACCCTCCTGGAATTAATAAACAGGTACAGCAGAGTTGCAGGATATGAAGTCAGTCTATAAGTCAGTTGCTTTCCTATGTACTACCAATGAAGAATTAGAATTTGGAATTCAAAATCACTGATTGTAACAGTACCAAAACAAAAACAAGACTTGGGTATTTATTTTTCAAAATAGGTGGTTTATATGTAGAAAGCTACAAAATGTTGTATAAGTAATCAGAGCAGATTTTAGAAAAAATAAATAAATAAAAGCCAGAGAGAAATTCTAGCTTCATGGATCAAGACTCAAGAGGTCAATTCTTCTTACTAGACTTGTAGGTTCTGTGCAGTCTCACTCAGTGGCCTGTACAGCTGTTTTGTAAATAGTAACAGCCTTATTTATTGTAAAGGTTATTTGGAAAACCTGAATACCCTAGAATAACCAGTGAAATACTGAAAAGAAGACCAAAGTCAGAGCAGTCAATATTGGCAAAAGAGGAAGCACTTAGATAAGTGGAACACAACACAGACACAAATAGAACTCACTGGTCTTTCAGAGAGATGGATAGATGGTCAATGGAGAAAATATACTCATTCAACAGATGGTGCTGGAACAACCAAAGCACTCAATCGCTGTCTGTGCCCCCACCCGAGATTCTGGAAAAGATAGAAATGTAAAGATAGTAGAAAGATCAGTGATTGCTGAGGTTCTGAGGTGATGGGAGGTTGAATATGTGAAACACAAGTGGTGGTTTTGCTGCTGTTTGTGTGTGCTTGGGATTGAACCCAGGGCTTTCCACATGCTAGGCAAAGTGCTTTACCACTGAGTTGCATTCCCAGCCAGATTTTTTATTTTTGAGTTGGTGAAATTATTCCGTATGGTATTGTAATGATAGGGACCTGACCTAGTTTGTGAATACCCACATAACTTTATATCACCAAGAAGAGAGGTCCTAAAAAGGGATGCAGACCAAAAGACTCTATTCATATATGTATAACTCCGTATACAATTATTACTGTATGAAGCAACCTTTCTAAGGTGTGTGAGGTAAAAGGTTGCTCATCTAAGTAACCGTAGAGTAGAGTGGAGCCTATAAATCTGAAGACAGAAAGAACTGTGCGGAAGTACTGTATTCTGTCTTCCAGTTCTTTCCCAGGAGGGCTGGGCCACAGTTCTGAAGCAGTGCTAATGAGTGTATGCTGGAACTGAACAACAGAGCTACGAATGGCAGAGAGTGAGAGAGAGTTTCTCTCTCTCTCTTTTTATGAATGGGCACACCAAGGCCTCTAACCACTACAAATGAACTCCATATGCATACACCACCATGTGCATTTGGCTTACGTGGGACCTGGAGAATTGAACCTGGGTCCTTAGTTTCGCAGGCGAGTGCCTTAAGCACTAAGCCATCTCTCCAGCCCGAGAGATAGTTTCTTTATGGTGGACAAGGAAGAGGAAAGGCTAGGAGTATCTTTGTGGTAATGGATTCAACATTAGTGTGAACTTAATATAGATATAGATGGTTACATGTAGATGTATTTATAGCTATGTGTATATGTATGTACTAGTACCCTCACATACTTCCCTGCTTTGCCAACTGAGAGCACCAAGAAACATTGATACCCTGCTATTAACAAGCATACCCATCACCTGTTTGGTGCTAGTCTTAGTTTATAATACCATTATCTAGTACAGGGAGCCAAATTTTCTTAGAGAAATGGTGGGAATAGGCAAGGAATATACAGAATTAATACATATTATAGTGCACATAAACTAACAAACTAGTAACTTGGTGGAGCTATGGCTAAGGGAGGCAGAGCAACCTGAAACCTTGTGATGAATGGCCAAAGTGGGAATAATTTGAACAGCAAAAGAAATAACATTACATTGGATTATAACCCAAAATGCCATAAAATATTCATGAGGCCATACTGATATAAATAAGTGATCAAGTCAATAAATGGGGAAGAATAGACAAATGTTCCTGACATGTGTGTATGTGTGTATGCATGCACATGTGTGTAGAACATCAGCTTATGTGGATACTGTGTCCTCATAAAGGTGCCACATAACCCTCTACTTAGCCCACTGTGCTCAGTGCTGAGCCTAGTGACTTCCTTCCACAGAGGAGATAGGATCATAATTTATACAACCGATACCTTATTAGCATTTAATCTTTTTCACTTATATTAATAGTGTTTCCAAAAATAGTTCCATATTTTCATAAGATAAACATTCTTAAGAGAATATGCCTTAAATATCTGGGAAGTAACAATCAAATTGTTCTTCAAAATAGTCCTATTTCTACTCCCTAAAACAGGTAATAATTGTACTAGTTTCTCCACACACTTGGAAAATGTACATTCTTTAAAACATAAAAGGCTTTTTAATCAAAAAATAATAGGAAGAGGACAGATGTCACAGTAGGAAAATGGGTGAGGCACCTGAACAGGCAGTTCACAAGGTGAATACTGTAAGTGGCTTACAAGTCTTTGGAACAGAAAATGCTGAGAAATGCAAAACAAATAAACAAACAAACAAATAAACACAATTAACTGCTGGTCATGAAAGACTACAGACATTGGGTTAGAGAAGAGTTGCCATAACTGGTTCTATCTGACCCATGTGTGAGAACACAGATCTACTTAAACTTGCTGATGAATAGACAGCACCTTTTGAAGGTCAAATTCTTTACATGTATGTTTGAAAAAGATACACACATTTTTAGTAAAAACATACAAAGATTGTATATATGTATATATATGCATAAAGATGTTCACCACAGCATTATTACAACTGTATTAGAAATAGCCCACCCAACAGTAGAGGATTATGAAGTAAGGATGTATCTTTATGACAAAATACTTAGAAGCCACAAAAAATTACAGATGAACAATTTATGCACTTTTTGTTTTTTTAATATATTTTATTTATTTATTGGAGAGAAAGAAAGAGGGAGAGAGAGAGAGAGAGTGAGAGAGTGAGAGAGAGAGAATGGGCATGCCAGGGCCTCCAGCCACTGCAAACGAGCTCCAGATGCATGCGCCCCCTTATGTGTCTGGCTAATGTGGGTCCTGGAGAGTCGAACCAGGATCCTTTGGCTTTGCAGGCAAACACCTTAACAGCTAAGCCATCTCTCCAGCCCAATTTATGCACTTTTGAAACTTCTTGTGATATGATTACTGTTTTCCAACTAAATTGAAAAAGCCATAAGGATACACACCACACTGTCTGTCAGCTTGAGATTGCAAATGATTCTGGTCTTTTGTGCTTCTTCCTGCTTCCCTTGTTTTCTGCATTAAGCTTCTATTAATTTCTATAGTTAGAAAAGAGAACAGAAAATGTACAAAACTATGCTCCACCTACCTCTGTTACATCTTTCCTACCTGTCCCTTGTCTGCATCTCCTTTTGCACAGCCCTCCCCAGGCCTGCCTCTTGCATGGAACATTGCCTCAGTATTCTAGGGTTGCCCCTGCTCTGCAGAGGGCTCTCCTTTATAACTCTTCCCGAAACTCCCTGCATAGGGCGGTACCTTATCTCATTTGCTTATCTCCGTGCCAGGACAAAGGCATCTGCCCTCATGCCCACAGAGCTCTGCAGCCCTGTCAGCCTTTCAGCTGTCTCAGGTCCTGGCATACACAGTCATGCCTCAGTCTGGCCTTTCTGTGCAAAGTCTCTCCATCTTTTGTGGCCTGCCCTCCTCTCCCATACTCCTGTTCATGTGTTCTGAACTTCTCCAGCCATGATCACAGCTGCCTTTTAGTTCCAAGATGTCGAGAAGATTCCTTTAGTTTCTTCCATACCATGCCAGGTGTGGACTTAGTGCCTGGAGCCTGCACACTGTGGGGCTTCACACAATGCTGCTGGGTTGACTATTGTCTCAGAGATACCTCTGTACACTGTGTACCACAGGTCCACAGTAGACTCTGCCACCTTCCAGAATCAAACCAGGAAAATGTGTGGAGTTTTGGCATGCAGAAATCTGTTAAGTTGCACATATAAAATGTCACACTTGAGAGTATGTGGCATAAAAGTGTACATATTAAAACATAAGGCTTTATGGGCTGGAGAGATGGCTTAACGGTTAAGCGCTTGCTTGTGAAGCCTAAGATTCCCCAGGACCCACGTTAGCCAGATGCACAAGGGGGCCCATGCATCTGGAGTTCGTTTGCAGTGGCTGGAAGCCCTGGCACACCCATTCTCTCTCTCTTTCTCTCTGCCTCTTTCTCTCTCTGTGTGTTGCTCTCAAATAAATAAATAAAAACTTAAAAAAAACCCAAAAGAACAAAAAAATAAGGCTTTAGATATTACAGTTTTGTGCCTAAAAAAACTTTCTTCCATATGTGACTAGTAAACATTTGAGCTTGAACTTAATTTTGGTAATTCCTTGGAAAAAATGATTCTATGGAAACATGGGCACGCCCTGGAGGAAACCACTGATAACTGCACTGAGAAAACATGTCTATAATGCCCCTGCTTAATATAAAAGGCAAATTTCTGCTCCTGGGATTCTCTTTCCTAGTTTTCTCATTGAACAGTGACAGTATTTCAGTTGGAAGAATACATTTCATTGCACAGCCAGCTTGCTGTATTAACTCAGGGCCATCATTCACTGTCTCTTTCCTTGTAGAGTTTTCCACACCTTGCCTTCATTGTCATTGCACACGTTCCCCTGCTATATCCCATGCACCACCTCCTTCCCACAGCTGTGGGGGTATTTGTCTTGGGCATCACTGTTGTGATGGCAGTGAGGCATAAACAAGTGCTAACCATTTCCCAGCATTTCTTGGCTGACCCTCTGTTTCCTTGCAGTGTTCTAGTTAGCCTTACCCTGAGATGATTTTCATATTCCCACCAACAGACCAGGGGCTCAGGCTTCTGGGTGTGAGAGGTCACACACGAATGAAGTTCTGCACCAAAGCTGCCCACTATGCTATTGGCACATTCTGTTCCAGAAGAGTAGACCCATATCCCTCATGGCTTTGTGGGACTTTGAAAACTATTTCTGTTTATTAGTCACAGATCTTTTGGAAAATCATATTTGTTGCAGTTGTGCACATATCAGTGCTATCTTCCTTGTATTGAGGTTGGCTGGAGATTCAGACTTACCAGTGTGTGTTGTCAGTAAGCATGTCCCTTTGACCATCTGTCCATCTTTCCACCTGTCCATTCATGGTCCCCTCATCTAGTCTCCCACATCTGGATCCTTTTGAGCAGAATCCAGGCTGCTTCATCTCAAAGTTCCCTGCAGCACCTGCAGAGACACTTGTGTGTCACAGAGCTTAGTAATACCCTGGATGAGAGTATGCCTACTCCTCTCAGCCCCGTGGTGTGTACCAGAGAAGGGGTGCAGGGAACATGGGACCCACCTGGGACTGGATACCTCAAAAAACTGTCCACCTCATGTGACCACCGGCCATACTCTGGAAGCTGCCTGCTTCTTTGAGATCCCACAGTGGTGATAGGCAAGGGTGATGTGGTGGGACTGGCACTTAACTACTTTTCTGGTGTGTGTGTGTATGTGTGTATGTTTGATTCTACAGGTCAGTTTTTGGGTTGTACGAGAAATTCTGACAGCACAGACTTTAAAAATAAGGGCAGAAATCCTGAGCCATTTTGTGAAAATAGCCAAGGTAAGCTATTTTATTACTATTATTAATTTATTTTTGTCTCAATATATGTTTCCTCAATAGTTTGGGAAGTGCTTTGCTGTGAGCCTGCCCTCTAGGATTCACACAGTGCTGGAGTTGGAGGGCTGTGACCTGACCTACCCAGGCAGAGCCAGCTATGAGACCCACCTTGCTGCCAGTGCCTTGCATGCCTTAGTAGCATGCTCCTCCATCCCATAATTCTGTGGCAACCATTTCCCTCACCTGGGTGTTAGTCCAGGAACCCATTCATAGTTCTGCCTTGGATTTTTCTAGTGCTGATGGATTGTGGTTAGTACCCATGCATGCCTATTATCTTGTCATATCCTGCATAATTGTCACTAGTTTTGAGCTAAAGCCAGAGCCAGGTGACACTGCTGTCCCTACTGTCACTTCCTGCGCTGTTCTTACAAGCTGTGATCTTGCTGCTTGTCAGACCTCACCTTTCCCCTCCTCTTCCCTTATCTCTGGATGACAGCCTGTGTCATCCTGTGGCCTTCTCACACCACTGTCACATCCAGGCAGCTTCTTAACATGCTCTGACCCCACCACCTTCTGTTCCACTCTGCACAGCATTGTTGTGCCTGGCTCATAGCTTCATTACAGTGCATGTGTGGTCTTCCTACTGGGACTCTAGCAAAGGTGTTCTGGGCTGAGGCCCTTCTGTGCCAGGCTGTGGAGTGGCTGCTGTGTTAATGCAGTCACATTCAGTACCATCCCATTGGCATAGCAGGAAGGGGCAGCAGAGAGAGGTGACCCATTCATGCTCAGGGCCCAATCTTGCCAGTGGCAGAGTAGGAGTGTCTGCTGTGTTTCAGTGGGACTACTCTCCTGCCCCATGGAAGGTTAAAGATAGCAGCTTGTAACTCTGTTAGGAATCACAGTCACGATGAGGTCTTGTGAGTTCTCCTGAAGCACATGGAATTGGTGCTGGGCTTAGTTATACTTATTGCTGTCAATCAGATGTATGCTGGGCCAAAAGAAGAAGTGGGGTGTGGTTTTAACTCTTCTGGGGCTTGCCATTTGGAAATGAGTTCTGGTCCCCTCACCTAGAGATTAAGTCCTTTCCTTAATCTCTGCTTCATCCTTACTGCAGATTGTTTTGCTGTTCTGTACCTAAGGTGTTATCTTGGGCAGGCTCCTTCCCTCTCCTAAAAGAGGAAATGTGGGTTACATAATCTCCCAGAGGCTTTACAGCTCTAGGAGGAAATTTTGGGACAGACATAGCAAGTCAGATGCTAGGGTGCATTTGGTTCCCTCAGAGCATCTATTCTTACACACAGGAAACAATTAGAGATTGTTACAAGATGTATGAAATGAAGCATTAACTTGTGTGGTCAGGGCGACATTTCCAAGTAGGAACAGAATTTTTCGGATGAGGCTCATAGCTTTTA
The DNA here is from genome assembly GCA_036346955.1 of Dipus sagitta. NCBI lineage: Eukaryota > Metazoa > Chordata > Mammalia > Rodentia > Dipodidae > Dipus > Dipus sagitta. The sequence continues at coordinate 140,621,045 of CM070770.1, forward strand.
ATCTATTCACTTTTTTTATTGTGTGGTAGGCACTGCACTAGGTACTGGGACAGAGTGGTAGATAACACTTTATCCCTGCTCTCAGGGGACAAGTGGTCCAGGGTGAAAGAGAGAAAAGTGAAAAACAAATACAATTCAGAGTGCAGGGGCCATGCTCGGGCTGTGTGGAGACAGGGAATACAGGGTCACACTTGGGCTGTGTGGGCACACAGAGGTGAGTGTGCAGTCTGTATTGTAGATCTGGGAACTTGATTGCAGAAGGCATATTAGAAGTAGCACCTGGTCCTGAAGGTACCCAGGACAAGGTTCAGGAGAAGGGAAGATGAGCCTTCCAGACAGAGAAGACTGGCTCCTCTCTGCACTTGCCACTCCGGGGACAGGCTTGACACACCATTTCATGTGGCATAGGCGCCATATTACTTCCCCATTTTAACCTCAAGGACATTAAAAGCTCAGAAGGCTCAGGTGTCTTAACAAGGAAACATGAGTAGAGAGAGCTGAGATTGGAGCCAGGTGTTTGGGGCCATTGAGCTGCTTGCTGATCTAGGCTTCACTGCCTCCCTACCTCCCAATAATGAGAAATGGGAACCCCAGTCATGTTAGCACATTCCCTTAACATAAAGTCAAGATTAGAGCAATTACATTTTTTCTGCCCTAACTCTCCCGTGTCTCATTTTGTGGCCCTCTATGATAAAGAACTTGCTGAGCCTCAATTGATACCAAATGCTGTCACTCATTTGGGGCCTGGATCAAATGTGCTTGGCATGGTCTTGTGCTGGGAAGTCCTCCTGGCTTTCCAGCTGAGAGCAGTTACGCAGATTGATAACATCTTCCCTGGCCTCTTTCTCCTTGAGTGTTAAGGTAATCACAGCAGCCTGCTGATACTGTTGGCATGCCTGAAATCTTAGCTTACAGAAGCCTATTGGGGCAGGTTCAGAGTCATCCAAAAAAACATAAAAGGATTTTTATTAAATCTAATCTCAATCCACATTTCTTTCCAGCAACCAGATGAGTCAGTTTATGAAATTTTGCACATATTGTAGATGCAGACTCACCTTTTGACAATTTTAGAGAAAAAGAGCATATGGTTCCTATGAACTTTCTAGAATTATATTTTCTACATGAGATATTTTTAAGTATAATTGAATTGCATAAATATGACAACATTTGGTAACACTTGGGTATGTTTTGTTCTATTGTTTATAGCAGCAAAATAATGTATTCCATATCTTTTTTTCCAGAAACTTCTAGAACTCAACAACCTTCATTCTCTCATGTCTGTGGTGTCAGCATTACAGAGTGCTCCCATCTTCAGGCTGACAAAAACCTGGGCTGTAAGTTAATCTGTCTAAGTCTGTCCCTTTGAATTTGGCTGGCCTTTCCTTCCTGAAGAGCTGTAGGGCTTAAACCCCAGGCTTTCTCTGACTGACTGCTCTTTGCTAAGGACAGTGAGTCAATGAAACATTCTCTGGACGTCTGCAGGGCTTTCATAAACCAGCACCATTATGGGTCAAGGGAGTTGGGGGCCACTGATGTGGCTTGGCTTAGAAGCCGTTCAAGGGGATCTTCTTGGACCCCTCAGCGTCATCTACTATGGCCGGGTAAGCACATGACTTCTGCCCTCCTCTTGGCCAGCATTCATCTCTGTCAGGCTCAGAATTGCTCTTGGGAAAGTCTCTGGGCTGATGGTTTGCAGCTGCCCTGGGTCACTGGCCATATAGCTGAGAGTTTCTCTGGAGAAACCTGTGACCCTCATGTAGGAAAAAATGATTTCTTTTCTTTCCTTTTTTTTCCCCTAAGGCCTTGGATACTTTCAGCTCAGAGGTGGAGTCTGATAGTTATATAATTGAGTCTGTAGGAAAGTTTTTCTGCTGTAAAAATACTTTAAAAATATCTCAGACCTCTTTATCCTCCATAGCTGGCACAGCGCCTGACATGGGGGAAGTAATTGCTGTTTCCATAGCTCATTAGCATTCACCCCCTGGCCTGCTTGGTCTATGGTCTCTTACAGCACCGTGGTCCAAGCCGTTCAAGACCTGTTTATGTCCTGCAGGGCTGACAGAGCCTGTATGGGACTGTCAGACACACTTCCACTACTCATTTCCCACCTTCTCTCTGCCAGTCAGTGGGGCTGGACTCTGTTTCCTATTTGGCGGGCTCAGGGGCCTTTAAAATACTTCAGGATTATGTTGTAGGTGATCTGAAATGAGCCTCACTTCTTTAAGTTGCAACTTTCCCACTATCCGGCCTCAGCAGAGTTGGGTGAGATATGTCAGCCTGGAGTCTGGAAACTAGGTTTGCCTTCAGGTGCCGTTCAGAGCATGGTCCTCCTTTCCCTTCTTGTCCCTGGATTATTGGCTTGTCAGTGTTTTATGGAGCTCTAATGTTCTCCAGGATGGTCATGGGGGCCACCAAGGTCAGAGGGAGAGGAGTAAGGGTACCTAGCATACAGTCTAGCTCCCACAGAGCAGCTCCCTGTATATGGGCTTCTGGGTAAATTACAGCTCAGCAATGGTTTTGGAGATAGAAAGCCAATTTGGCTCTCTGCAGTTGCTGCTAGCTCTGTTCTTCTAAGACCATCTGAGCAGTGGGGCTTTCTTCAAAGTGTTTTGGAGAGTCTCTGTCAAATGAATTTTCCATCATTGAAAGTTGCTGTTAGGGTTTCTTGGACTGCTGGGAATTGTGTGGGGATCCAGAGGGTTGAGTTTGGGATCTTCTCAGGATAGATGTTATGGTGACTTTTAGGAAACTCTGGGGGCTGTGTAGTTGGTGAAGGCAGAGCAGATATAGTGGCCCTGAACAGAGATGCAACCCGCTTAGGGACAGGCAAGCCCTAGATGAAGCTGCACACAGTGTTTTCCAAATACTGTCTGCTTTTGGGACCATGGGCAGCACCAGCTCAGAGCAGGACTAGGACTGCACTGTTCGGCTTGGTAAATACTGCTCAGGAGGCTGGGCCTGCATGAAAGTTTAGGGTCTGTGCTGCCATGAAAACAAGGTTCTGTAGCATCTTAAGGAGCCTGGAATGTAGCCCCCACCCAGGCTGCTGTCTCTGCTACCTCAGTGGACATATACATGGATATGGAAACCAAGGGAGATGTCAGAGAGCTGCAGTTTCTTGTCACCAAGGATCAGAGAACTCAGGGCATTAGTTCAGTTCTCTTCTTTTTCTGAAAAGCCATCCCCACTGTGCCCAAGGGGTGGGACCCAGGCTGCTTCCCTGTCTACAGAGGGCCGCTTTGTCAGGGCAGAAGGCGGGAAGACACAGGGTCTAGGAAATAGGAATGTCATCTGTCAACTTGGTGTCAGGGAGAGTAGTGGCTGGGTATACTTCATGGAGTATAACTCATCCCAAATTCATCCTCTTCCCCTCTCAGCCATGGCCTCCAGGCCATGGGGGAATGGATAGACCATCTGCACTCCTGGGGCACTGACAGGTGACAGACATGAGGTGGAACACCCATCTACTCTGCAGACCTGCCTCCATGCCTGCGTCCTTCTTGCATGACATTCCTTCATGATACTATCTCTTTTTCTTTGGTTCCTGGTGCCCACGCAGCACACATTTGTTACCTAAACTGTATGTTTGTTGTCATGAATAGCAATTTTCTTCTGCTATTAATGTCTGGTCATGAGACTGGCCATAGAAAAATTGCCCAAAATGAACTACTTCCTCTCTCCTCTCCTGTCCTTTAAGTTGGGACTGATGAGCACTTATAGGTGCATGGCCAGGAAGGAGCAAGAGGCTGTAACAACCCAAGAAGCCAGTGCTTTGATAGTCCTTATTTTGCAGAAGAGGAAACTGAGGCTCCAGGAGGTAGAATGACCCTGTGTTCTCAGAGCTGCTGAACCCACAGTCTGCTTGGTCACTGTGTGGATGCTCATGATGAATCAAGTCAATGCAGGCAGAGATAAAGAATGCATATGGCTTGGGAAGTAAGGCTGAGAAATGTTGCCTACTAGTCTCTGAGCCCTATCCCTAGAAGTTGCATTGAAACCCTGAATATCTGAAAGTCTGAATAGAGAACACAATATTGGCAAGGGAGGAGACTTGCCACCTGGTTGTACCATGGATGACTTCCTGTGTGGGTCAGTCGGTCATTGGCTAGGACAAGACTATCCATGGCTGGTCTCTAGAGCCAGCACCAGGATGAGCAGACACTGAGCACAGGCTTGTACGCAGTAAGACCTAAATAAGTACTGGTTGGATACCAACAGGGAGACATGGCCAGCCTAGGAAAATGCAGACAGGAGTGATTTATCCTAGTGCTGGGGCCACTTTGGAATATTGCTGCCTCAAAGCCACAAAACCTAAGCAAGAAGTTGTATCAGCCAATTCTGATTGCCTGAGTACACATTACCTTGCCGCTCTTATTCATTCTGCAAATCAAATATTTATTGAATGCCTCCTCTTTGCCAGGTCCCAAGGCTATAGCCCAGGGCCCATGCTCATGGGTTTATGTTATTTAGGGGAGATAGATACTGTTAGCAGGAGTGAAGACTTGTCTGCCCTGCTGTCACAGCGGTGATCAAGAAATGTTAGTTGAATTCATGAACAAGGAGCATGAAGATGTGATTTTTAAAGGGCAGAGACTGTAGCAGGGGTGGATGGGCACTTGGAGGCCATACTGAGATAAGGCCTTTTATGCCAATAATGCTTTATGCTTGAATGACAGAAGCGAATCAACCCCATCAGGATGAGGGATGAACATTCCAGGCAGAGAGGGCAGAGGGGACAGCCAGTGCTGAGGCCAACAGGGAGGAGACATTGTGCCATCAGGTGACTCTTAGCTCAAGTGGCTGGGGCTCATAAACTGGGAGAGGAGTCAGATTCTATTCTGAGTGCACAGAAAGGCTTTAAGCAGGATACCGACAAAATCTAGTTTAGTAGCTCTTTGTTTTTTGTCTTTTTTATTACTGTTGCTACTGTGTAGAAAACAAATTGGGAGGAGTGAGGACCAGCCTGGACACTAGGTGTCCAGTTAGAAGGTGAGGACAGAGTCCAGGAGCAAAGTGATGTTGACTAGTGGGAGTGGGGCCAGGTAGAAGTAGACTGCTATCGGATGTGTTCTGAAGATAAGGCTTCAGGAAGCACCATGTTGAGATGAGGTGAGGATCTTTTCTTTGCCTAGTGATCTGAGAAGAGGTTGGCTTATTCCTGAGCAACTTGGGGCAGGGAACTCCTGGAATGTAGGTAAGTACTTATAACGGTAATCACAGTACTGTGTTCCACATGTCACACAGGTGAACACATGTACACATGTGCACACACATGCATGCACAAACACGTACCATACACTCTGCTTGCCTTGTGCACATGCTCAGAGTGATTCTTTCCTGCCAAATTTGTCCAGAGAATTTGACTTATTTGTAGTAGCACAATGAAAACTGCAGATCCTGGCATGGAAGAGGTTGCCATTGATGAGGAAAGGCCCTGGTCTGAGGGTGTGACCTGGGAGGGGGCTATCTGGGAGCAAGGCTCCCTCTCACCAGCATCCATGGGCATGCAGGCCACTTGGCAGACACCTGAGGCCAGCAGATGTGTAATGTCCCGATTCTTTGGATCTCAGAATCATTAGTCCAGAAAGCATCTCAGCTCCCTGTATCAGCAATAACACCATAGCCATTCCTCTCTGACATGGTGGAGGAGGCAGTGGTTGGTCTGGGCTGCTGGCCTCAGACTTTCTGAGCCTTGGTCTAGATGGGAGGTGAGTCAGATGAGGAAGATGAGAAGATGGAAGGCCAAGGAAACCAACAGTGGCAACCTCTGGTCACTCCTTTCTGTCATTCTGCAGAAGCCTGCCTGAAGTGCTTCTTAAGGAGTTCTTCCTTATCACATGGGGTGGCTGACATTTCACCCTCATCTGCCTGACATGCTGTAGTACTGGTCACTGTCCATCATGCTCTTATTGAAAACCTCTCTCCCTGGGCTTCATTCTCCTCCTCTTCTCCTGACAGCTGGCTCCTTGACTCCTTCTAGGGCCATGGTTGTGAGAGTTGCCCAGAACTGTGACCTCATTCCTTTCTTCTCAGTGAGCACGCCAGCTTGGAGAGCTTCAGCCATCACCTCTGTGCCCTTGGAAACTGGTTCTAAAGGCCTAGCCTGAATCTCTCTCCAGACAGAGGCCTAGGCACACACTGCATAGCCTGCTCCATCCAGTCCTCTGCTTGGGTGTTCCTTTGACAGTTCACACACTGGGCATGTCTAAAATCAGACTTTGATTTCCAGGAAGGAGGTAGAGTGCCAGCATGCTCTCTTCACAGACTGTGTTTTGGACCTTCAGGCAGTATGGTAGACTGAGCTTCCCTGTGTCCTGCTCCAGCACATGAACACACTCAATTCTGGATAAAATGCCAAGTTAAAGCACCAGCAAGCAAAGCTACACTGCAAGCCAAGAAAGGGAAGTCACCATGTGCTAAAAATAAAAATAAAGAGTGTCCTGGGAGTGAGCCATTCACTACTGAGAGGAGCCTGTATGGTAGGCCTTGCAGCTGGGGCCAGGGCTTAATGCTTGCTCAGTAGGGTGAGGCCCTGCTTCAGGCAACACCCAAAGGAGATACTGGAAATATGCTATCTCTAGCCATCAGCAGTCAAATGTCACTCTACCAGAAACTGTAGCCAGGGAATCCAAGCTGGAAAGTCAACTTTGAGAAACTGCCCCTCCTCGTGAACCTATACTTCATGCAGCTGTGCTATGACATCTGCACACATGTGACCTAAAATGGTGAGGGGCGTCCAGGCACATGGTGGAGATGAAAGGCCTGGGAACTGAGAGCATGGGTTCTTAAATTAGACCCTGGGCCCAGTCTCCTTGTGGGCCTCCACTGTATGGTAAGGATTAAGCAAGTAGATATATGAAAAATGTTTAGAATTGTGTCTAGCACCTGGGCTAGTGAAATGGCTAGATAAGTGTTAGCTGCTATTAGTATTGTTTTCAGCTCTTCTTGGCCCTTCTCAGATGGGCTGCATAGGCCACCATCCCTGAAGACAGACCCCCTCTCCTCTTTAAAAACTACTGACAGGGCCGGGCATGATAGTGTACGCCTTTAATCCCAGCATTCGGGAGGCAGAGGTAGGAGGATTGCCATGAGTTTGAGGCCACCCTACGCATACAGAGTGAATTCCAGGTCAGCCTGGCCTGGAGTGAGAACCTACCTTGGAAAAAAAAAACAACTACTGACAACTTTCATTCTTTCATATATATATATAAAATCAAATGTACCTTGATCATAATCCTCTCCCACTACCCTCTTTTGTTCCCCACCCTCTTCCTGTCCTTCCTCCCCTTAATGCCTTCTTTTCATTCAGCTTGTCCCTCTTCTGTTTTGATGTCATTTCCCCTCATATTATACAGGTCTTATGTGGATAGTGTCAGCCACTGTGAGTACATGAGTGCAATGTCCACTTAATGTCTAAAAGATAGCAGTATTCCAATGTACTCCACCCCTTCTTTTACACGCTTGTACATTCTTGCTTCTACCTCTTCGGTGATAGTCCCTGAGCCTTGGAGGGTGTGATAGAGATGTCTCACTTAGTGCTAAACACTCCACTGTCCCTTCTCAGCACTTTAATGAGTTTTGAGTCTCTCCAGTGGTCACTGCCATCTGAAAAGAGAAGCTTCTTGAACCAAAAGTGAGAGTAGCATTAATATATGGGTATAGGCATAAATATTTAGAAGGTAGTTTGGTGGACATGATATACCCATTTAATCAGACAACAGTAGTAGCTTCCCTCCTAGAGCTTATGACAATTTTTTTTCCTCTCCTGAGGTAGGGTCTAAATCTAGCTCAGGCTGACCTAGAATTCACTTTGTAGTCTTAGAGTGCCCTCAAACTCACAGAGATTCTCCTATCTCTGCCTCCCAAGTGCTGGGATTAAAGGCATGCACCACTACGCTGGCTGGCTTATGGCCTTTAGATTAGGTTTTCAGTACCAGGCAGGAGTTCTTTCCTATGGTCTAGGTGGGTCAGAAGTCCAACCATAGAGAGTTGGTTTCCTCTATAACAGACATGTGACCATTGGGTCAGTTGGCATATTTGGCCTGGCTGTCCAGCTGTGTAGCTTGTGGGCTGCACTGTGGCTGGTTAAGACTGTCGATGACTTTCCTTCTCCCCTAATAGCCTGTATAGCTGTTTCCAGCACCATAACAGCACAGCTCCAACTTGATTTCTCAGTGTCCTGAAGCCCAAGCATGTGGCATCCTTAGCAATAGGGTCCTACCATCTAGTTCTGGTGGGCAACCAAGAGCCATGGCAATAGTGAAAATAGGCCTTTCTTTATGACCTGAGCACCACTGCCTTCCAGCCGGCCTGGAAGTACAACTATTTGATGCCCTTCTTTCTTTCAGAGTTGCCATATGTGCTTACTTCACCACCTCTAGTGCTATGAAAATGATGCCAGCCAGTTTTAACATTATTTGCATTTTAGCTGTATTTCAGTTATGCTTTTGAGTAAAGGAAGACGTTAAGCCTGGATTAGAGAAAGGGTTGGTGTTGCAGTCAGCTTCATGTTGCTGTCAGAAAAAACCCAACCAAGAGCAGTTTGTGGGAGGAAAGGGTTTATTTTGCCTTAGAGACTTGAGGGTAAACTCCATGATGGCAGGGGAAAATGATGGCATGAACAGAGGGTGGACATCACCTTCTGTTCAACATCAGCAGCAGGAGAGTGTGCCGAATACTGGCAAGGGGGAGCTGGCTATAACACCCATAAGCCTGCCTCCAACAATACACTGCCTCCAGGAGGCTCTAATTACCAAATTGCCACCAGCTGGGAACCTAGCTTTCAGAACACATAAGTTTATGGGGAATACCTGAATCAAACCACAACAGTTGGTATCTGCTAATGGGTGACTTTCGGGGCCATTTGCATCTGGGTATGTGGTGCTTGGTGAAAGCTCGTGGTACTGAACATCTTTCAGAGCATTTTGACACTGGCAACTACCACCAAATGGTTTCATCCCTGCTCCACACTTATTTCCCGACCCTAAAATCAAGTCATCAACTTCAATCATGGCCACAGCAGCATGTCTGTCACCAGCTGTTCAGAGCCCCAACTCATGTACCCAAGAAATGCAAGAGTTGGCCAGAGGAATTTCCTGTTAAAACACGGCTACAATCAACTCATTATTTCCCTTTTGATTAGCATTCACTGTTATGTTTCTTGTCCTGTGATTGGCTCCCTGTTTGCAAGTTGAGCTGAAGTAGCTGAGAAACTGGAATAAGCAGTCAAAATGGTGGTCATGTGATGACCTGGCCAAATCAGTGCTAAACTTTGCCAAAAGCAAGTTTCTAACTTTCTAACATTTTATTTATTTTTCTTTATATATTTTATTTATTTGAGAGAAAGAGCAAGAGAAAGAGAGAATGGGCATGCCAGGGTCTTTAGCCACTGCAAACGAACTCCAGATGCATGCACCCCCTTGTGCATCTGGCTTACGTGGGTCCTGGAGAATTGAACTGGGATCCTTCGGCTTTGCAGGCAAGCGCCTTAACCGCTGAGCCATCTCTCTAGCCCTAACATTTTATTTTTAGTTCTTAAATTTTTTATTGGCAACTTTCATACATGCACATAATATACTTCAAAATTTTTTATTGACAACTTCCATAATTATAGACAATAAACCATGATAATTCCCTCCCCCTGCTCACTTTCGCCTTCTACATAATATATTTTGATCATAATCTTTTTGTCTTCCCTCATTCATCTCCTCTCTGATGAATACCCCTTCTTTCCAATCCTCCTCTTTTATTGCCATTTTTTTTGCCTTCCTCCATCATCCATGACAGCATGTTTATGGGCTCATTATTAGGTAAGTCTTATGCAGGTAATGACAGCAACTGTGAGGTCATGAATGTCCCTGCCTTTTAAATTTTACCCAAAGCAACAGTTTCCGTATTTTAGCCAAATTGCTTTTCCCTTGAACATCCCTTTGTGCTCCCCTTTCCCAGTTACTTTTCATGTGTTCTGTGCCTTTCCAGTACCACTCATGCTTATTGTAATTTTTTAGGACTCCTTTCCTACTATGCCTTTTTCCTGAAGTTCCTTCTTCTCATAATAGACTTTGTTCTCTCTCACTCAGTGCCCTCTTAAAATGTTCTAAACCTTCCTTGCCTTTGCAGACCCTTTTCATTGCTCAGCCTGGCCGAACACACAGGATGCACATTTGGTTCCAGACCTCTACCCACCCCAAGACCAGCTCTGAACTGCAAATAAGCCCTTGGCAAATATATACATTAGGAGATAGATCTTTGCCTTTCAGCTCTGCATTGAGGTCTCTAGGGACTGTATCATGGGCTTTCCATGGGTAGCATAAAAAATACATTTTGGGGGCTAGAGAGATGGCTTAGTGGTTAAACGCTTGCCTGTGAAGCTTAAGGACCTCAGTTCGAGGCTCGATTCCCCAGGACCCACATTAGCCAGATACACAAGGGGGCACATGTGACTGGAGTTTGTTTGCAGTGGCTGGAGGCCCTGGTGTGCCCATTCTCTCTCTCTGCCTCTTTCTCTCTGTCTGTTGCTCTCAAATAAATAAATAAATAAATAAATAAATAAATACAAACAAACAAACAAACAAAAAAATCCCAGCTTCCCATTTCTTTAAAAAAAAAAAAGTGCTAGAGAGAACTGGGCATGGTGGCACATGCCTTTAATCCCAGCACAAGGGAGGCAGAGGCAGGAGGATCACCATGAGTTTGAGGCTACCCTGAGACTACATAGTGAATTCCAGGTTAGCTTGAATTAGAGTGAGACCCTACCTCGAAAAAGAAAAAAACATTTTTGGCTGGGCATAGTGGCTGGTGGACACCTTTAGTCCCAGCATTTGGCAAGCAGAGGGAGGAGTATCACCATGAGTTTGAAGCCAGCCTGGGACTACATAGTCAATTCTAGATCAGTCTACACTAGAGTAAAACCCTACCTTAAAAAAAACAAAACCAGAAAGTGCATCCTAGACTTCTGACCAAGATGGCGACTGCCTAACTGCGCTGCATATCCCCGGAAAGAAAGAAAGACGTAGATCCTAAGGAGAGAGCCACCCCATCATACCTCGAAAAGGCCCGGCTGAAACTAAGAACAATTGGCGAAACAAGCAAGGGTGCTGTTTTCTTGGTGAACTGGTTACCAGCTCAGGGGTGAAGGAGATCAACACAGAGAAAAATCAACTCCTACCAAATCAGATATCCAGAGGCCCCCAACACCTCATCACGGAAGCAGACCAAAAATGAACCCAATATGGCTCAGGAAAATTTTGCAGAAGAGGGGGCGGAAAGAATGTCAGAGCCACATGTTGGGTCATCATATGCAGAGACATTTATCTTACCCATAACTGTGGGCTAACTCCAGAATGCATGACCCATATACCTCAACAAGGAGAGGCCAGGGGGAGGGGGTAGGACATGGATGAGCCTAATAATGGTACCAAATTGACTATATTCGCTGAGTACAAAACTAATTAATAATAAAAAGAAAACACCAAAAACATATATATATATATATATATGCACACATATGTGTGTATGTATATGTATGCATATATATGGTGTTGTAAACATATAATGAAAAATTTCTCATGAAAATATAAGTTGTGTGTGTGTGTGTATATATATATATATGTGCTCACACATGCAAACACACACACACACTAGAATATTGGATACATGTATATTTTTGTCTATAAGAAAGGATAATTTTCAAGGGTAAAATCATGACTTATATAAATATAGAATAAATACTTACCAAAGAATTTATTAGCTCATTTAGTTAATGAGAGAACCAATAAGATGTAGTAGCTGTATTGAAAGAGAAGGTAGAGTACCATACTTTCATAGTCAATAATTTCTAAAATAGACGCCAGGGCTGGAGAGATGGCTCGGTGGTTAAGGTGCTTGCTTGCAAAGCCTAACAATCCGGGTTTGATTCCCTAGTACCCAAGTAAAGCCAGATGCACAAAGTGGCACATGTGTTTGGATTTCATTTGCAGTGTCTGGAGGTCCTGGCATGTCCATATTCATATTCTCGCTCTCTGCTTGCAAATATTTTTAAAAATTTAAGATGGATGCCAAATTAGTCAGTATTCCCAATGTGATCATCAGCAGTATCCATGAGACAACATTTTTCATGTATATAGGACTTACTTGCATGACTATATTTTCTACAAGTCAATTTCTACCTGTATAGGGTTTTAAATAACCTTAGGCAAAGACCACTAAATTTTGAAATTATAATTTTTCTTTATGTTACATATAATAGCTCCATTGCATCTGATATTTTACACTGGAGATGTGGCTTGGTGGCTTTTTTATTTTTCAGAAGTTGGTATCAGATATATAAAGAATTAAAAATTACATTTAAAAAAAATGCCCCAGTTTTATTCCTTGCCGACTCAGTATTGAGCTCCTGAGTCCACTGGCCCATAGATTGTCGACAGCATTAAAAATTCTTTCCATACCAATGGTAGACACTGGAATTGAAACAGAATTCTGAGCCAGTTTTAATATATTCAGAGCAACAGGCTCTTTGTTGAAAAGTATTTCCACCTATCAGGAAATGTTATTTTCTCAAGGCAAAGATACTAATGTCCTTACAAGTGAATTTGGAGAGTCTTTTGTTTTTGTCACTATAGAGACAACTTCCAGAACCACTTTACCAGAAAGTAGAAGGGCTCATAAATAGTCAAATGACAAGTGCCACATACAAGGCACTCAGAATATGTTAAGAAAAATTATAAAATTAGCCCGTATATTCAGGTATTTCAGTAAGATCTGTGTTCTTCTTGGCTTTTACCCTGCAATTTCTGAATCTTGTTCATCCATTGGGATGGACACATGGCATTCTGAAAATATTTTTAAATCAACATATAGGGACTTCATTTTTACCTTTTAATTTTAGTTCACTTTATATATGTGGTACTGATTCTTTTCTCAATCCTAATGTTGTATATTTTTGCTTCCTGCCCTTTTCATATAAGTTTTACCTGTTTTATTGATAGTTTATGAAATAAATTCTTGGTTTTAGTTACCATTGCCATAGATTTGATGGTTAGCTTTGTTTTATTTTTAACATACCAGTTTCTAAATTTATCTATTGATTTATTTCTCCCACTCTCCTCATTTCCTGGCCTGTTGAGTTGATTGTGTAGTTCCTTTACATTAGTTCTTTCTTGTTTAGTTACAAATGATTTTAAACCAATGAATTTTTCTTTTATTGTAGCTTTAGCTGTATCATAGTTTAGCTTATAGTGTCCTCATGTTTGCAGCTTGTCTGTAGTCATGGCTTTTATGATCTCTTTTGCCTAAGAATTTTTGGAATATTCAGAAATGTCTAAGGAATTGGATTTCTTTTTTATTATGTTTATTATTATTATTAAGATGTTTCATATGGATACATCATGTGTTGGTACCTTCTTTTCCCTCATCCCTGCCCCCATTCCATTGGGGACGCTCCTCAGTGGGGTTGCAGGTATTCCCCATGGGGTTATGGTTTATGCATTGTGGGAGCAGTAGTCAGTTATGGGGGGGAATGCCTCTGGGCCTGATGTCTCAACCTTTGGCTCTTACAATCTTTCCGCCCCCTCTTCCTCAAAATTCCCTGAACCATGGTGAGTGAGTTTTAAGTCTACTTCAGTGATGAGCTCTTAGGAGCTTCTGCATCTTTACTTTGGTAGGTGTTGAGTATCCTCAGGGTCCGTCTCCTACACCCTGGTGCTGATTATCAGGAACAGCATGGAAGCAGCACTCTTGCTCATCTCTCTATTCCTCCATGGATTAAGCTGTGGCTTGGCTGAAGTGCCAGGGGTAGTTTATCTCCTCCAGTCTCGCTACCTTCTGATAAAGAAGAATAGATTCTCCATTGGAGAATGAATTCAGCATAGTTTAAATGGGATAAGCATTATTAATTTAGGGAGAATTTGATATATGTAACCTCTCTTTTAGTCAAAGACTAGTGATAGCTTGACACTGGAGAGCATAATCTTTGTCTCCATAGGATTCTGATCTGGTTCCCAATTCCAGATATGGGTTCCTTTACACTGAGCAGATCTCTTAGCCAATCAGAAAGCTATTGGTTACCCACTGAGGCTGTGTGCCATTATTGCGCTGGCATTTACATTGTGTCAGGGTGTTTGCTTCTGGGTAGCTTAGACCTCTGGTTGCTCAGACCCTTGTTGGCCATTTTTCCCCAGTATCTTATGTAGTGCTTTCCAGCACTAGACAGGCTAACTGTCTGGGGAGTGGCTTTCTTCTGAATTCCAGCCAGGTCTGTCTGTGCTCTGTGTCAGCAGCATAGGGTGTCTTCAACAATGGGGTCTTAGCTTTTGCCTCAGGCAGGTAATCAAGTGCTTTGACAAAAAGCTGTCTTTTGGGGGGGACCTTGTAGGTCTCTCCGATCAACAGCTAAATGTGGGTAGCAGCCAATCTCTGGGAGTTACAGGTCAGAGACAGAGAGAAAAAAAAATTTCTTTTAAGCTTAGGCTTCAATCCACCCTCACCAGAGCCCTACTTTTCAGGTATTCCCCCCTTACTCCTTTTGAGGGTTATATCTTTTAGGCTATCTCTAAGGATAAAGGTTTCTGTGGTATCAGCTCATTTTGAATTTAATTTTGTGTTTGTTTTCCCGCCTTCTCCTCCCCCCCCCCACCAAACCCTTGCATCCCTATTGTCAGGACCTTGAGTTGCCTATCAGGTATGACAGCAACTCAAACAAGTCCAGGTTAGGAACCGCAGATAAGTGGCACCATGTGGTGTTTGTCTTCTGTGATTGTGTGAGTTTGCTGAGTATGATCTGTTCCAAGTCTGTCCATTTTTCTACAAATTTCATTGTATAATTTTTTCTTAGTGCTGCGTAGATTTACATTGTGTACATGTACCACAACTTCATTATTCATTCATGCACTGATGGGCATCTGGATTGATTCCAGTTCTTAGCTATAATGAATTGAGCAGCTATAAACATGTTAGCCCAGAAAATTAAACAATCACTCAACCAATGGGATCTCATGAAGCTAAAAATGTTTTGCACAGACAAACACCACAAGCAGAGCCAATAGATTACCCACTGAAAAAAAAAAAAAAAAAAGATTACCCACTGAATGGGAGAAAATCTTTGCCAGCTATACCACTGACAGAAGCCTAATATCTAGAATCTACAAAAAAAAAAAAAAAAAAAAACCACTCCAAAAGTAGAGCAGATAACTGAATAGGGAGTTCTCAGAGAAAGAATTACAAATGGTTAACACACACTTAAGAAAATGTTAAACATCCCTAATCATTAAGAATTTGATTTCTGTGTCATCACTGTTATCTTACATTACTCTCTAGTGTGACATATTTCAGCAGTGTTTCTTCTGTGTTGGGGATAGGAGAACAAGGGCCACCAACATTGTCCCTCTTCCTCACAGGACTCATTTGTCAAGTGGGACGCAAATTGTCCTCATGGTGAATTAAAATAGTAATAATGTTGTGGAAGAAGGTTTCAGTGTATGTCATGACTTCTGAGCTTTACTACTGGGGAAATTTCCTGTCACAGCTTTTTTGTATTCTCACTCCCTTACCTCTTTTCCTAAGCACAAGTGGTTTGCTGTCTGTTTGATTCTGGGTAAGCAAGTAACTTTTTTTTTTTTTTTTTTGTATGTAGTTCTGATGATTTCTTCTTGAAGCTTACCATAAACTGTGAAATCTGAAGGACCTTAAATTCAAATGAAGTTGCAGTTTGTGATTCTACTTATAATAAAAGTTTAAGGGGCTGGAGAGATGGCTTAGCAGTTAAGTGCTTGCCTGTGAAGCCTAAGGACCCCGGTTTGAGGCTCGATTCCCCAGGACCCACATTAGCCAGATGTACATGGTGGTGCACGTGTTTGGAGTTCGTTTGCAGTGGCTGGAGGCTCTGGCGTGCCCATTCTCTTTCTCTATCTGCCTCTTTCTCTCTGTCTGTCACTCTCAAATAAATAAATAAAAATTACACACACACACACACACACACACACACACACACACACACACACACACTGTGCATCCCAGAATTCCCTTTACCACTCTTGGATTGGACTCATTGTCTTTTGTATCTCTTATCTTGCTTTATCTGGTTTTTTCGCCTTCATTTGGCCAGAGGAAATTCATAGGCGGTTTTCAAATGTGTCATGGGAAAACGAACTTTGCATTTCATCATCTTAGGGCAACCTGTGAATTATTCTTGAGAAATTTGATGCTGTTTTGAATCTCCTTCTTAAACCCAGAATGGAGCAAATGAGTGTGCTACCTATTCAGGTACTGGACAGATTGAGAGGTAGGTTCAGCATGGCAGGGGTCATTGGCAGTGACACAGCTATGACCAAAGAGCCAGTGGTGTGGGCAGTGGGAGTCAGTGTGAGTGAGGACAACATCAGGGTGTATGTGACTGCTGGATGATTCCAGGTGAGCATAAGATGAATATAGAAGATTCCAAAGAAGTCAGTGGAGTTAGTTTTGTTTTTTTTTTTTAAGGATGACTTTCTGAATAAGGGTGGAGAGGGGCACACTTAACTTCACAGTGATTCACACAGGTATGTGGTTCTACTCTGAGTATGTATTGTTCATTTGGAAAATTTCTTATCCTGAGTGTTCACTCCAAATGCCACCTCTCTATAGCTCCTGATGATCTCTTTGACAGTTCACTTACTGTTCATTCGAGTCCTAGATTTCTATTTATTCACTTGCCATATTGCTATCAAATGTCTTGCTTCTCTGTTAAGTCACATTTTCCAAGGCTATTTGGACAAGTTATCAAATGCTAGTGATTGTGAACCTAAAACAGAGACTGGCTTGGTTCCTGTTTGTGTCTGGGCTTTGTAAAAATCAGATGAATTACATGCACTAATGCTTTACTGTCAGTGGAAGATGGGATTCTTTCCTGCCCATTTGTTACTGTGATAAATAATCTTCAAGTGAAGCCAGTTTGAGCAGTTCTGAGCATCTGTGTAGCATCCTCACCCTGATCTGTCCAGAATTTCTCAGTGGGAAGAGAAAGGCTTGCTTCTCATTCTCCAGCTTCTTCAGCATAGTTCTCTGCCTCCCACCTGAAGTCCACAGGCTGCCACTGCCCATTTGCAATGAGCCCTCTCATGGCTGCAGAGACTGAGGATGGAGGAGTTAGGCTGAGCCTGACCAATTAGGTCGGTGGTTTGAAGCACCAGACATGCATGAGTATGGGATTTGCAGCCCAGGGGCCCAAGATCTACATTGCCTTCCCTGGTGCTGACAGTCATTGTTCCACTTCTGTGTGCTGCACAAGGGGCTGTTGGACATTGGCCTACTTCAGTCTGATGGATAGGGCAGGTCTGTTGGTCCAGATCCATGCACAGACTGTCAGGAATTTCAAGATCAAGCTTGGCAGAGGATGCTATAGGCATCATGTCCACTCCTGGGTTTAGCCATGGACCTTTTTTTTTTTTTTTTTCCCGAGATAGGGTTTCACTCTAGCTCAGGCTAACCTGGAATTCACTATGTAGTCTCAGGGTGGCCTTGAACTCATGGCGATCCTCCTACCTCTGCCTCCTGAGTGCTGGGATTAAAGGTGTGCACCACCATGCCTGGCCAAGCCATGGACCTTTAATTCCAGAGACACCGGGCCCTGGCAGCCAGACTTGGGGAGCTTCCAGCCTTAGCCACATGCTGTGCCAAAACCACCCCTCCCTGGTGGCCCTCCCTCAGCCCCTCTTTGCAAGCCTGGCCTCCAAACCTAGACTCATTTCCTCAAGCCATTGTGTTTGAGGAGGCTTCTTGCCATTCCTGGTACTAGATGTAGACTTGGTCATGAAGAACAGCTCTAACCTGCATCTTTACAATCCAGTCTTGAACACTGGGTTTGAAGTGTCTGCTGCTTCTTTCCCAGGAGATGTGGGGTGAATACTGAGCTGCCTTTCTCCCAGGTTCGCACACTCAAGACTTGCTTCTCTTATCTCTGGCTCTGGGTACTTGCTTACCCTGGGTTGTTTAACTAGGTCACCAAGTTAATGACTGCTTATGGAAAGGAAGGTTTTTTTTTTGTTTTGTTTTTTTTTTAAGTGAAACATCATGTCCAGTGAAAAATGGCTCAGGTAGATACTGGAGAACCCGGAGGATATCACCTGGGTTGCAACTCTGTCTTGGCTGTGTCTACATGAGTTGTGTGAAAGTTCCTGGGTGGGACCTTTCAGCACTGAGGGGTTGAGCAGAAGGCAAGGCTGAGGACTCAAGGAAAGACCTGCTAGAAGTATGAATACACTGACCAAGAACAGTTTGCTTTCCTTGAGCCCTGTACTGCTGCAGACTCTTATCCACAGAGATTAGTACTATGGGACAGTGGACTAGGGAGCTTCAGGAGCTGAAAACAGTAAGACTGCGGCCATGACACTTCCCACCCCTGTGTAAAACAGCCCTTTAAGATCTCTGTTTGTACCCAGGATTTAACATCCCACAGATACACACATCTAAGATCTTCCTTTTGTTTTCTGTTCACAGCTCTCTGATCCTTTTAGGTTTTCTGGCTTGTATCTTTTTCCTCTCAGACACTATAATTTCTTCTCATTGTAGCTGTTGAATCGCAAAGACAAGACCACCTTTGAGAAACTGGACTACTTGATGTCCAAAGAAGATAATTATAAGCGGACTCGGGAGTACATCCGGAGCCTGAAGATGGCGCCCAGCATCCCCTATCTAGGTAGGAGGCTGAATTGGCTTATTCTTATTATTTTTTCATAAAATGTGCTCAGTGCCAAATAAGATGTTTTTACAGTTTCTAGTTGAGAAATTTCCAGGAAGCAGCAGGGATCAGGGATAAAGAGGTGGTTGGTTGGTTCTGTGGGTTGGAACAGGCTGTTGATACTTCCCAGGGACGGGAACACTGGTGAGGCTGAAATGAGGGATGTGTTTCCTCTTACACACTGGGTCTGGGAACCCAAGTGCCCCAGGCTGAGTCATCCTGTGATGGTAGCAACTCTTCTTGTTTTTTTCATGTTTTCATTTATTTATGTATGTGTGTATAAGAGAGAGAAAGAGGGAGAGAGAATGAGAATGAATGAATGAATATGGATGCACCAGGGCCTCTTTTTCACTGCAAATGAACTCTAGATGCGTATGCACCACCCTATGTGTCTAGCTTTATATGAATGCTGGGGAATTGAGCCTGGGTTAGTCAGTTTTGCAAGCAAGTGCCTTTAACCACTGAGCCATCTGTCCAGCCCCGTGATAGCAACTGTTACTGGATCATCTACATCCTCCCAAACAAGAGGGATTGAGGTACAAAAACCTCAGTTCTAGTTTTCTGTATATAATTAGTATATTTCATAAGAATTGTACAAACAAAATTCTATTAATAATTATTAATTTCTTTGGTTAGAAAATATTGTGTATTCATTATAAGAAATTAGGAAGGGAAATGTTCATATCATGTTATCATACTTAAAGATATTTTGCTCCATATCTTATTCATTTTGGCCTATGTAAAAATATGTGTGTACTCTGTTTACAATACCTGGTGTTACTATCTGCATTTATACACATGGCTTAGTCCCTTCAGGTGGATTGGCCAAATTCACTTCTACTCTCTGATATTGACCATTCAGGTTGTTTCTACATTCTTGCAGTGAATATTCTTACTACAAAAAAAATTGAGATGTGGTTATGGTGATTACTTTGTAATAAACTAGAAGTGTGGATGTTGGGTCAAATTTATACACAAGGCTCACATTTTTTAATTAAAAAAAAATTGAGGGGCTGGAAGATGGTCCCGCTGTTAAGGTGCTTGCCTGCAAAGCCTAATGACCTGAGTTCGATTTCCCAGTACCCATGTAAAGTTTGATGCACAGAGTAGTGCATGCATCTGGAGTTCATTCACAGTGGTTGGAGGCCCTGGCAAGCCAATTCTCTCTCTCTTCTATCTCTCTCTCTGCTTGAAAATAAATAAACAAATAAAAATATTTTAGAAAATATTAGACAGGGTCTTACTACATAGTCCAGGCTGGACTCAAACTTGTGATTCTTCTGCCTCAGCTTCCCAAGTGCTGGGATTGTAGGCATATACCACCAAGTTCAGCTCAAATATATGCCTTTTAATGTCTATTTTAAAAAAGCTGTTCAGGGGCTGGAGAGATGGCTTAGCAACTGCGGCGTAAGGACCCAGATTTAATTCCCCAGGAACCATGTAAGCCAGACGCACAAGGGGGCACATGCATCTGGAGTTTATTTGCAGTGGCTAGAGTCCCTCGTGTGCCCATTCTCTGTCTATCTTTCTCTCCCAAATAAATAAAAAAATAAATAAAATGCTGTCCAGAAAGGTTGTGCCAATTTACATGTCTGTTAGAAGGTATTTTTTTCCTTTCTCCCATATGTACAAATATTGTGCATTTTCTTGTGTTTTTAATTTTTTTTCTTTATTTTTTTCATCTTTGCCAATTTGATATATGAAAATGCTGCTTGTAGTTTGGACTTCAGTTTTATGCTAATTTTAGTGAAAAATAATTTTATATGTTTTTGATTTGCAACATTTATTTTCAAGGTAGGGTCTTACTCTAGCCCAAGCTGACCTGGAATTTACCATGTAGTCTCAGGGTGGCCTTGAACTCATGGCGATCCTCCTACCTCTGCCTCCTGAGTGCTGAGATTTTGGGCGTGTGCCACCACACCCGGCAGGCAACAGTTTTAATAGCAAGAGAAAAGAAGGTTCTTGTTTTAAAAATTATTTTTATTTTTATTTATGAGAGAGAGAGAGAATGAGTGCTCCAGGACCTCCAGCCACTGCAAACTAACTCCAGATGCATGTGCCACCATGTGTATCTGGCTTTGTGTGGGTACTGGGGAATTGAACCTGAGTCCTTAGGCTTCACAGGCAAGTGCCTTAACCCCTAAAATATTTTTTATTATTTTTATTTATATATTTTACAGAGAAAGGGTGGGGAAAGAGAGAACGGGCACACCAAGGCCTCCAGCCACTGCCAACAAACTCCAGACACGTGTGCCTCCTTGTGCATCTGGCTAATGTGGGTCCTGGGGAATCGAACCTGGGTCCTTTAGGTTTACAGGCAAACACCTTAACTGCTAAGCCATCCCTCCAGCCTGCCCCACCCCTCTTTTTGAAGTGACTCCTGATGCTTGTAGAGATTTAGTACATTTTAAAAATTTACATATTTAGCAACTTTTATGATTTCTTCATGTTCATTATTTAATTAGATTTCGTACATCTTTGAAAGCCAACTTGGAAAATTTGGGTTTTAGTAGAAAATTGTCCATTTGATCCAAACTTTCAAACTTACTAAAGTTTTTCCTTATTTAAAATTTAAAAAAAATATTTATTTGCACACACATATGTGTATGGGCACACCAGGGTCACTTGCTGTTGCAAATGAATGCAATATGCTTGGGCTACTTTTTTTTTCTCTATGTGGGTACTAGGGAATTGAACCCAGGCCAGCAGGCTTTGCAAACAAGCACCTTTAACCACTGGGCCATCTCCCCAATCCTCTTATTTAATTTTGACCATATTTATTATATAATTTTCTCTTACAAATCTGAGGCTCTCTCTCTATACTATATAGCTATATTTGTTTTCATAATCCTAACAGTTTATTTTTTCTTTGTTTTTTTTTCTCTCTACTTCCCTCCTTTCCTTTTTCCTTTCTTCCTTCCTCTTTTGTTCCCCTCTTTCTTTTTAAAGTTTGCTTTGCTGGAGGTTTATCTGTTGGTCTTTCCAAAAAATTAGATTTTTTAAAAATCAGTAACACTGCCTTTCGGCTTTCTAATTTTTTTTTAATTTTTTTTTTGTTCATTTTTATTTATTTATTTGAGAGTGACAGAGAGAGAAAGAGGCAGATAGAGAGAGAGAGAGAATGGGCACTCCAGGGCTTCCAGCCACTGCAAACGAACTCCAGATGCGTGCGCCCCCTTGTGCATCTGGCTAACGTGGGTCCTGGAGAATCGAGCCTTGAACCGGGGTCCTCAGGCTTCATAGGCAAGCGCTTAACTGCTAAGCCATCTCTCCAGCCCTCGGCTTTCTAATTTATATTATATATTATAAGTTAATTTTATATTAGGTCAATCTAAGATGTGTTTTGTCTTTCTGATTTATTTATTTATTATTTATTTATTTTATATGTGTCACATTTTTGTTATCCGTTCATCTGTTTTGGTGCATCTTGGCTGATTCTAATTCTTAGCTATTATAAACAGAGCCACAGTAAACACAGATATGCAGATATCTCTGTAGTAGAGTATGGAGTACAATGGATATGCCTGGAAGTGGTATAGCTGAGTCAGATGAGTCTGTTTCTAACTTTAAAAAATGTTTTATTATTTATTTATTTATTTGGGGAGGGCAGGGCCTTCAGCCACTGCAAATGAATTCTAGACGCATACACCACCTTGTGCATCTGGCTTATGTGGGTCTGAGGGAATTGAACCTGGATCCTTTGGCTTTGCAGATAAGCGCCTTAACTGCTAAGCCTTCTCTTTAGTCCTGTTTCTCACTTAAAAAAAAAAAAATATTTATTTGAGAGAAGGGGGGAGGGAGGGAGGAAGAGAGAGAGAGAAGGAATGAGAATGGGCCTACCAAGGCCTCTAGCCACTGCAAATGAACTCCAGACACATGTGCCACCTTGTGCATCTGGCTTTATATGGATACTGGGGAGTCAAATCTGGGTCACTGGCCTTGGCAGGCAAGTGCCTTAACTGCTGAGCCATCTCTCCAGCCCGTTTCTAACTTTTTTTTTTGTTTTGTTTTTTGAGGTAGCTAGCTCAGGCTGACCTGGAATTCACTATGTAGTCTAAGGGTGGCCTCGAACTTGTGGTGATCCTTCTACCTCTGCTTCCCAAATTCTGGGATTAAAGGTGTGTGCCACCATGCCCGGCTTTCGTTTCTGACTTTTGAGATATTTCCATACTGATTTCCATAATGGCTATACTAGTTTGCACTCCCACCAACAGTGGATGAAAGTTCCCATTTCCCTGCATCTTCACCTGCATTTGTTGTTTGGTTTTCTTGATGATAGCCATTCTGACTGGGGAGGAGATGGAATTTCAAAGTTATTTTGATTTTCATTTCCCTTATGGCTATGGATGGTGAACATTTTTTAAAGTGCTTAAATGATCACTTGTGATTTTTTTCTTTTGTGAACTTTCTGTTCATTTCATCAGCCCATTTTGTGACTGGCAGACTTACTTTTTTGTGTTTAATTTTTGTAGTTTGGTTTAGACTGATTATTAGCCCCCTATCTGAAGTATAGATGACAAAGGTTTTCTCCCATTCTATGGGTTGGTTGATTGTTTTGTTGTTTCTTTTGCTATGCAAAACTTTTTTTAAGCAAGTATTTTCTATGCAAGCAGAGACAGACAGAGAGAGAATGGGTATGCCAGGGCTTCTAATCACTGCAAACGAACTCCAGTTGCATGACCACATTTTGCATCTGGCTTTATGTTAATACTGGGGAATCAAACCTGGATCACTAGGCTTTGCAGGCAAGCTCCTTAACTGCTGAGCCATCTCTCTAGCTCTGCAAAAAAAAAATTTTTTAATATTTTTATTTATTTATTTAGAGTGAAACAGACAGTGTGACTGTGGGTGCATAAGGGCCTCCTTCCACTGCAAACGAACTCCAGATGTGCGCGGCACTTTGTATATCTGGCTTACATGGGTACTGGGGAATTGAACCTGGGCCATCAAGCTTTGTAAGCAAGTACCTGTAACTGCTGAGCCTTCTCTCCAGCCCCTGCAGAACTTTTTAATTTCATGTAGTGTCATTTGTTGATTCTTGGGGCTTACTTGTGTGCTATTGGAGTCCTGTTCAGAAAGTTCTGGACTCTCCCTATATCCTGAAGAATGTTCCCTATTTTATTTCCTCTAGTACTTTCTGTTTTTCAGGTGTTATTTTGAAGTCTTAGAAATAAGGATCTAACTTATTCTCCTGTAAGTGGGTATATAATTTTGCCAGCACCATTTGTTGAATAAGCTGTCTTTTTTTCCCCTGAATATTTTGGGTTCATAGGTCAAAGGTTAGGTGGCCAAAGCAATGTGGATTTATTTCTGGGTCCTTTGTCCTGCTCCATTGGTGTATATTCCAGGACCATGCTGTCTTGAACTGTAGGTCTGTGTGTGGTGGCTGCCAGACCCTTTTCTCAGGTCCAGAGAGGGAGGACATGCTGATGTGCACAGTGCCCAAGGCTCTTCCTGCTTGGTCCAAGACTGTTAACTGAGGACAAGAGTGAGGGGGATCCCAGTGCTATTCTCTGGTTATACTTGCAGAGATGCCCCAATACGGTCAAAGGTCTTATTCTTTCCTCCCTCCCCTTTAAGACATATTAGCTTTAAACTCTCTGTGTAGCTAAGAATGTCTTGACTCCTGATCTTGTCTCCAAGAACCTCTTCTCTCTAATAGGAACAGTCGTTTGAGCTGCCAAGCCATCTGCCCTCTGTTTAATACTTTGCTAAGCACTTGGCTGCCCTTTTCTCACGGTGTGCTCACAATAGCTGAGGTACTAGAGGTTGCCTTGGGTCACATAAATGGAAAGTGGCAAAGCCAGATCTGGACCCAGATGGTCTGGCCTTTGGACACCTTGCCATTCAGCATATCTGGACAAATCCAGTTCTTTTTGCACTAGATCCCCTCCTCTTAGCTGTCTCTTCCTGGCATGAACTTTGGGCTCCCAGAGTCCTCTGCTCCCCTGCACCACTTCGTGCTCTGGCTCTGAGTGAGCCCTGTAAGTGGCCATGCTCCTGGATGCCTCATAGTGGCTCCCTTCCCCACTGACACCCGTTGCACTGCACTTCTCGTCAAGCAGCAGAACAACCATGTTATGTACGAGTCAGAGAGAAAGAGCAGAGACACTTGGACTGGCTGCTTTCTGTGCTCAGGATTGTGTGAGGGTTGACCGTAGGGACTTCATTGTTGCATAAGAAAGCATAAATGAGGGGCTGGAGAGATGGCTTAGTGGTTAAGCGCTTGCCTGTGAAGCCTAAGGACCCCGGTTCGAGGCTCGATTCCCCAGGACTCACGTTAGCCAGATGCACAAGGTGGCGCACGCATCTGGAGTTCGTTTGCAGTGGCTGGAGGTCCTGGCGCACCCCTTCTCTCTCTCTCTCTCTCTCTCTCCCTCCCTCTTTCTCTCTCTGTCGCTCTCAAATAGTAAATAAGTAAATAAAAATTTTAAAAAAGGAAAGCATAAATGAAGCTCTTTTGAGGTTCAGACATTGCCCAAGCCCTGCTCATGGTTTGAACATGGTATTCCTCTTGAAAACCCAACCTGTCTGGGATAGATTTGTTTATCTAAAGGGGAGCCATTACATAATTCCCAGAAAGTACAATACAGGAAAAAATGTCCAAGCCATTTGTTTTTTCCCCTGGCAAAATTTTCATTGTAGGTCTTCTCCCAGGGTAGAAGGACATTCCTCTCCAGGAGGACGAATGCTAGATCTCTCCCTGCCTTTAAAAAGTTTATTTTATTTTTATTTTGAGGGGGGAAATGAATATTGGTGCACCAGGGCCTGCTGCAAACAAACTCCAGATGCATGTACTACTACCTCGTGCATCTGTCTTACATGGGTACTGGGGGATCGAACTTGGGTCCTTTGGCTCTGCAGGCAAACATCATAACCACAAGAACAGCCCTGTCTTTGCCAAGGTTCGTTACTGACACCCTGCTCTTCCTCAGTAGCTATTTGCCTGTAATGGCAAATATAGGCTTTCTTTATGTAAGGATTCTCTTAATCCTCAATAGATGATTCTGTGCTGACCCAGGTTATACGTGTATCTAGTCCATGTGAAGAGCCCTTCACAGGTCCTTGCCGTTGTTCCTAGCCTGGCCGTGGGTGTGCATCTGTGCTCCCTCACTCTGAATTTCACAGCCAGCTGGCTGCACTTTGGTATCCAGAGTTCCTTATGAAACATGATTTGAAAAACACTGAGGGAAACACATTACATTAAAAAAAAAGACTTTCTTTAAATTAATTTCTTCCAAATTACTTCAAAGTGTGAAAGTAGGCCAACTATCTGCACCTGAATTTGTAGGCTACCAACTTCCCTAAACATGCAATCCTGATTGAAATGATAAAAGCAGGCAAAGAACTTTGAGGAATGGCTTCACCACTTACTTCTAAATGGCTGTGTTGATCGAGGGGGTGTTTGGTTTTCCTTCCAGGAAATAACTAAATAAAATTAGGAATGTGATGGATTTACAATTGCTTTAAAGCTGATCTAAAAGTACCATAGCAGTGTGGAAAATTGTGATCTCTCAAGGAACAAAACATTAGCTAGGTGTCCTGACAGCTCTGAATAGTAGGAAAACATTTAGACATTCTTGGTAAACTTTACCAGACCTGACTATGTGAAGGAAATTTCTAGAACCTGAGCTATTCCTTCAAATAAGCAAGCTTTCCAAATTTTCAGCAAGTCTTTATTATAAAATGCAACTTCTAAAGCTTAAAACAAAGGCTAGTTGTTTGTAAGTATAAACCAAAGCAAGGCAAACTGTCAGGTACTTACTTCAAAGACTTTAAAAGTAGTGTTCATTGGTCAAAAAGAAGGGTATGCTTTGATGCTTAGGGTCCCCAACAAGTCAGGGTGAGTGAGGGTTCCTGCTGTAAGCCCAGAGGGACTCTAGGCCTTACTTCAAAGCTGTGCTCTTACTGTCACGCTGAGCCCTCATTGGGTGCTTGCATGGTCAGTCACACCATTGCCACCCTGAGCACTGGCCAGAAAGAAGGAATAAGAAGTGAGCTGAGCATTATAAAGGGAAAGACAAAGTGGCAACTAGAAGAGCACTCTACCAAGTCTGGCGTATCAGGAGGGGTTTCTAGAGGGAAGTGGAGCCCTAAAATATGAGCAGTCTGGGTGCACAAGTGGGGAGGTGAGAGTCCCTGATAAAGATGATAGCTTTTGCAAGATCCCTGAAGTGGGGCAAACACGTTTGTTAGAAAAACTGGCTGGAGAGTAGAGAATGAGGGTAAGGGTGTCATGAAAAGCAACTGGACTGGAAGGGAGGTACCAGATCACTAAGGGGCTGGTTCTTTAGGAGTGGGAAGCTCAGGTTATGACCCAGTGGGCCAAGCTTACCAGGGAGCCCTGGAGGGGTTTTAAGCCAGGGTACACCTGGGTTTGCATGTTACATACATTATTTTGGCTAAGGCATAGTGAGTGGCTTCCAGGAGAGGTCTTGCTGTTATGGGATCATGGATAAGTCTGTGATAAATTGCAAACAGCTCATTTGAGAGCACATCTTTAGAAAGACTTAAGACAGTTGTAAGTACAGTTTGTATACTTGATGGAGACATGTGGCCCATCCCTGTGCTTGGGATTAGAGGG
This sequence comes from Dipus sagitta, assembly GCA_036346955.1. NCBI lineage: Eukaryota > Metazoa > Chordata > Mammalia > Rodentia > Dipodidae > Dipus > Dipus sagitta. Next base: position 140,648,338 of record CM070770.1, read on the forward strand.
TCCATGTGTGCATTTGAGCTGTGGGGTCCTTTGAAGCACAGGTGAGAGAGCATGCACAGGAGTGGGGAGCAAGTGATGCCAGCAGAGCTTCTGTTCCCCTAGATGCCCCTTCTTGGGGCTCTCCACTCCTAGGTCAAATCCAATAGTGATAAGAAGGGTTAGCAATGGTGTTATCAGGCTAATCCCAAGTTATCCAGTGTTTAGGGTATTTCTTTCCTTTAATGTCCAACAGAAAAATTCCATTCCACATGCAGGAAACCCAGCCTTTTTCGGTTTTCCACCCTGTACGTCTCCAAGGATTCCCCAGGAATTTGTTCTGTAGATCCTTCCTGATCATGGTGCTGCCTGTGCTGAACACTTGGCCCCATGTCTCTGATCCCTCCTCTTCATTGGTCTCCTCCTGCCTTTCCAGCCAGGCTCTCCAGCTGGCCCCATGTGGAATCAAGCTGCTGCTTGATCAGATGGGGAAGCAAGGCTTAGGGATGGGTAGGGGATATCAGCAGCACAAAGTAGCCTAAGCCTGGGTTCTGGTCTGACTATGCCTGGAGCCATGGGCCCTGCTACTCTCTTCTGTGCCCCTATGGCCATAGTGTGTCAGGGACTGAGCTGTTGGCCTTCCTCCCCAGCTTGGGAGACCCTTTGATCATGTTTCCCCTTCCCTAAATTGAGGAGTTCCAGCCTGTCTGGGATCCAACAAGCAGGAAAAAGCTTCCCTGTGACCCCACACTCACATGCTTTTCAATCAGCAGAATGATCTCAGACACTCTCCCACCTGAAACACCAGAAACCATTTCCATGCTTTTGTGGTTAGCTGCATATTATTCAAAATCTGTCCCTTCTAGAAAGTAAAGAATTACCTTTTCTTGTGCAATCTCAGGATTTATTGCCTTAAAGATTGCATTTCTCTGGGACTTAATAGTTTATCTCAATTTTTACAAAAAGCCAAGTCAGTATTATTAAAAACTCCTACTATGTGGAAAAAAATCCACAATTTTACCTGTGACATCCAACATCATAGGCCAGGTGGATACTGAGTTTAACTCAAGGTTTCATGCTCATGGAGCCTTACTAGCATCCTCAGTTTAGTGCCTCTGTCTCCATGGAGATAAATAGTGGCAGGAAAACATGGAGGTGAGGAAAGGAACCTAGAGGGCAGGTTGGAGTTTTGCAGGCCTTCTGCACTGCCCAGGATGAAAACCTGCTTTTTGTCCATTCTGGAGCATGAGGAGGACCTGCCATCAGCTTTTCTCTAGGCCAGGTTTTGTTTGACCCACAAGGGGAGGCCTTAGCCATTGTGCACAAGAGAATGGTCTTGTAGCAGGAAGCTGTGTTCTCACTGGGGTGCCTGTTTCCCTGACTTCCTTTAGTCTTTGGATTGCTAACTAGAAACTAACATTAGTAATGGTTTCATGATTCATGTTGATTCTTTCACCATGTGACAAGTACTTTATGGAGATGATTTCACTTAGTTGCCCCAACACACCTTCTGGTAAAGGTAGCACTATTTTTAGCTTGTTTTACAGCTGCAGAGTATAAATAAGGTGTATAATGAAAGTGACTCATTGTGGAGATTAGATTATAGACTATTCTATGTTAAGTACTTACTTTCTCTTACGCTCTGGGGTCACTTATCCCAGGGTACTCCAGCTGCCATGTGCTTGGTGGTCCTGGATTGAGACCCTTGTGGCCAAGGGTCAAGCCCTGTCAACAGCCGTGGAGGGACTGTGGAAGCAGATTCTGCCCACAAGTTGAGTCGTCACATTAAGACCAGGGCCCTAGCCAACAACTAGACTGATGCCTCATGACATATCTTGAAGCAGAGACCCTCTACTGCAGACATGCCCCCATTCCCAGTCCACAGAAACCACCAGTTGATAAAGCCTTGTCAGGCTTTGTTGTCTGTGATGCAGAAATGGGTAGGAGAGGTTAACTGTCCACCCCTCACACTGGCTGTACTTGTCTCCTAGTTTGCACTGGGAAAAGCAGTAGCTGTCATAGCCCACATACAGTTGACTGTGGGGCTCACAGGAAAAAGTGAGACCCTCCTTAAAGCTCTTGAAGTTAGGAGGTGGTTTCCACTTTGGAAGGTGATGAGTTCTTACAGACCTGAAAGGAAGAAAGGTGGCTGGCAACCATTGGCTAGGGCCTGAAAGGTCACCTCGTGATGGAGTGCACACTGGGCTTTGCACTGCATCGTGTGCAGGCCTGCTTGGGGAGATGAAAGTCTCCACTCCATGTGGCTACTCAGAAAGGCTATGCCCAAGAACGGCACTGGACACCATATCTCCATTCTTTTAAAACTACAGAAGTGGCCTGGAGAGATGGCTTAGCAGTTGTTTGCTTGAGAAGCCAAAGGACCCACGTTCAATTCCCCAGGACCCACATAAGCCTGATGTACCATGTGACACATATGTCTGGAATTCATTTGCAGTGGCTGGAGGCCCTGGTGTGCCCATTCTCTCTCTGTCTGTCTCTTTTCTCTCTCTCTCCTTGCAAATAAATAAATAAATTTGGGGGAAAAGCTACAGAAGTATATTGCTTGTTGTAAAGATCATTCTCACTAAAAAGAATTCTATAAAGTCAGGTGTGAAAATCTCATGCTTCCTCTGCTCCTTCCCGGAGGCACCACTACTAGGAGCAGGGATGTGTGCCCATCCACACACTCAATATCTTACATCCTGTTCAGTGACAGCAAATGTAGAGCCTGCCCATTCTTCCTGGTGGCTCTGTGGTTCCCTTAGGTGTGAGATGATCTGTCTGTGCAGCTGTGTAGTGGCTTGTATTTCCCTCATTATGAGTAACACAGAGGAGACATCCAGCTACTTGTGTCTCTTCTTACCTGTGAGAGTGTCCTGAAACATGGGGGAACCTCTAGGGAACTTGGACTTCATGGATTGTGGGACCGCTCTCCAAGAAGCCTGCTATTGCCTTCTGCCCATGGCACAGGCACCCACTGCCTTCTTTCTTTCTCTTCCCATCTAGATATTGCCTGCCATCTTTTATTTATGCTGAAATGAGAGGCCAGAGATGGCAATTCGTTATTATATACTTCACTTCTCCTCAGGTCCTCCAGCCCTAGGTTAGGTGTAGTCAGGTCTTCAGGCCTCGGACCCAACTGACCAGCCACTGTCTTCCCCTGTTTCTGCTTCCTGGATATCTTTTTCAGTCCTTCTCCCTGCGTCCCCAGCCTAACCCAGCATTGTAATGATCCATGAAGAAAGGCTTCCCAGCATTGGGTTCCATTGGAAAGGAGGCTAGCCTCAATCCATGGAACACTTGCCTGGGGGCTGCTCAGCAGTCCAGGCTTTGATGGAATGAGGGTGTAGGCCCCTGTCATCACATGGCTTAAGCATGGAATTCTAATTGCAGTCCCTTTATATGAGACACCCTCCCGGCTCTGTGTAGGCTCAGGGCAGCTATGAACAAGGTCCTGTCTTGAGATGTCCTTCAGCTTCAGGACACACTACAACAGGGTAAAGGAGCACCCCTCAGCGAGCCCACAGAGCCAGATTCATCAAGACCATCAACAACCTCAGCCAGCTGGCCCATGGATATGGGACAATTAAATGGCTGCCCACCAGGGAAGGGTCCCATGTGGAAATACTTGAGAGGCTACACAGATGGGAGGGATAGCCTATGTCTGGGCTCCCCATGTGTGGGGCTGAGCTGGCCCAGGACACTCCAGCTTGGGAGGATAGAGACTTAAATGTCTCTGCACTAAGGCATGTGTCTACAAGAGGTAGAACAGTAGGAGAGGACTGGTTCTGACTTAATTCTGGCATCAGAGACAGGCTGTGGTTAGCAGGGTTCATGTTTGGGGGCTTGGGCATTTGGGCAGTTGGTGAACTTCCACAGGCAAGACCCAGTTACGAGATTATGGAGGCCAGGGTTTGGTCCAGGAAGAAATGGCACATGAGATGCTAGCTAGACCAGCCATAAGGGAACATGCTGAGTGCCAAAGGGCAGGGCTGCCAAGTGTGTAGGACAAGTGGCACTCTTCCCTGCAGAAGGAAGAGAAAGGCAGAGCCTCCTGGCTTTTACCCTGGTAGAGGATTAGAAGGCCTAAGAGGCTGTGACACCTTCTCCATCACTGCCCATTATTCTTTGTCCAGTTTGCTAAGGTAAACTGGGAAGACATCTATGGACTGGTGTCTGGCATCCATGGCTGCTCATGCTCTCAGATGCATTACTGAGTGGAGATGAGGTAGAATAGGCTTCTCCTTGGTCTTTTTTTTTTTTTTTTTTTTTGGAGGGGGTGTTGAGGTAGGGTCTCGCACTAGCCCAGGGTGACCTGGAATTCACTAAGTAGTCTCAGGGTGGCCTCAAACTCATGGCGATCCTCCTTCCTTTGCCTCCTAAGTGCTGGGATCAAAAGTGTGTGCCACCACACCCAGCTTTCCTTGGTCTTAATACTATGTGCCATGAAGTTTGGAGCTCAGGAGTCTGACTGACTTGAGTTAAAATTATAAGTGTCTCAGACTGCCCATTCCTGGGAAGGTCACTTCTGTCTCTGAGCTCGAGTTTCCTAGATTGAGGATAGGGCAATTACAGAATCCAACTTCTTGGGGTGTAAGAAACTAGAGACATGCATACTACCTGGCTTGTGGAAAGCACATGACAGATGATAGGTGGCATCCTGAGCAAAATGAGTAAGACCCTGGCAGTGTAGATCTTCTTGCTCTGTCTATCCAGGAAACCATTGAGATATCCAGGAGGAGAGCCCTCAGAGCATAACGGGGTGTCATGTTTAGTTATTGAACTGGGCCTAGAAGGGTTGGCTGTGCTTTTGAAGGCAGGGATTAACAGGGGAGAGGCTGGGGACTAGAGTGAGCAGTGACAGGGACTCCATCTAGCTGTCATTCCTTAGAGGGGTTGGGGCAAAACAGTAGCTGTAGGATAATCTTAACATCTTTTTGTATAGAGACCCAGCCCATTATCTCTTCTTCACTGAAACCTGGGAACTTCCTCTTCCTCCAACACCACATCATCCCCCCGCAGCAGTGTTCATTCTTCCCAGCTGTGCTAGTATCCCACCTATGCTCCTCAGCCACAGTCCATAGGATTGGGATGGACACTCAACCCAGGCTGGCCAATCGGATCCTCTGTGTAGGGGTTAGCACTGGAATGTAGAGGTGCTGGGGCTTAGACCAGGAGGACATGTGAGCTCACAAATGTTACCAGATGCTGTGCGTGGTGGGAGCATGTTACAGGGAAAAGCAGTGAGAACAGACTGCAGATGGATATACAGTGAGGAACCCTGCAGAAAGCCCATTCCAGGCTCCTTGAAGGCTTTCCATACATTGGCTCCTTTCCCTTATGAGGCCCAGTTGTGTCTCTGCCCATAGACTCTGGAAGATACCTCATGTCCTTATATAACCAGCTTACTACATAAGCTGGACTCAGCCAGGTGTCAGAAAAAAACCAACCTCATTTTTCCCCTAGTGTCATCTCAAGCCTGTGTGTAGATGAGTTCTTTCCCCAGTTGAAGCTGAGAACTTAGCAAGCTCTTTGTTCTTTCTGGTATGGGGCATGACAATGCCCAGGCACTTCTAACAATCTAACAATGCTGTCATTCCAGATGGTCTTATGTAGCAATCATGTCTGGATTCCTAAAGCCAGATGGCCTTGCTGGCCTGGACACAAGAACATCCTTCCTGGGTTTTGCCAGTTAGTCCTGCTGCTGCTCCTATCTGCTTAGAGCGTTCTTGGGCCTTGGGGTGGGGGTGTCCATCTTCAATGCTGAGTCCTGTTTCAGGGCTATGCCAAATGCATGAACACAGCCCAGTCTTCCCCTCTTTGTGGCACTTCCCTTTCCCTCTGGGCACCTCCAGCCCTACTCTTCAGTGGCAGAATCCAGCTGGCATTGGCTCCTGAGTATGTTGCCCTCATCCCCGCCTGCCAGGCTATACTCTGGCCTTTCTTCCAGTATCTTTTACTTCTGCCTGATCTGGTGCCTCAGAACCTGAGTCATAATGTGATGTCTATGCTGGTCCATGCTATATTCTGGGAAGGGTCCCTGTCACTTGGTTTTGGAGTACAAGAATATCTACCCTTCATGCAGTGCAGGGTCCTTTCCCTATACTGTTTACACAGAGCCAGGTGAGCCTTGGCTAAAACTACAGAACTCGTTTGGGGTGGCCCCTTTGTGGGATGATCTCTTACCATGCTCTGGATTGGGTAATTCTGAGCAGTTGTTATTTTGTCCCCCAAAGAATAGCCTTTGGAAGCTCAGGTGAAACTGAGCCATAAATGGGTGTCTCTGTCGCACTTAAAATTTGATCTTAAAATTCAGATAGTTTGGGTTTCTGTTACTATAACCAGTGTCAACAAGACTAAAACTCTCAGAATGGTTGACTCATATTGCCATTGCTTTTAGAAATCGGAAGGGATCTCTTTTTATCTTGCTCAAAGCACCAAGTCTCAGAGAAGGGGTTTTTGTTCAAGGTAGTGACCAAATGGGACATGAAGGGTGTTGGCTGGGCAGGAAAAAGGTGGGGCTTTGTTGACTTTTGTTCAGGTCTGTATATGTGCTTACCCTGGGGAAAGAACTCAGTACTTTTGGAGTTCCTGTGGTTGTGGGTCTTCAGAAGTCTCTGGCTGGGTAAGAAGAGGAATGCTATTGCTCTGGCTTGGTGAGAGCCCAGCATGCTGCCTGGCTGTGTGTCCAGCAAGGGAGCAGGTCAAGGGTACCCAGGCCCAGGGCTTGTGAGCATAGCCCACTGTCTCCTTGCTCTTGTTCCATACTGCTGCCTGATAAACTGACCCCCTTCCTCCAACTTTCCCATAGGAGAACAAACTGTCCATTTCTAAGGGCTTCACATCTTCTAACTTACTCCTTCCATATTCCCAGTGTTAATAAGACTCCAGTTTGAGTGCTGGGGTGAGGTTTGAAGGAAATAATTTCAATGTCATGGCCTGCTTTATGTGGGTCCAAATGGTATAGAAAGTGGGCTATTTCATACTCTCCAGTTTGGCTTTTCAGAGCTCTTTGCTTTGGGGTTTGGACCCAAGATGGACACACCCTATTTTCCTTTGCCCTTATTCCCTACGTTTCCCACCCTTTCCCCTTCAGATATGCAGGGACAGGCATGGCTGTGGTTTGCACCAAGATTGAGTAATTTTCCTCGGGTACCATCCAGCTTCTACTATAATCACAACAACTTGCTGGAAGGTAAGAGCAGGTTGGGAACGCATGCTCAATATCTGTCACCTAGTAGCTTCTAGGTAGACACCTGCGTAGGCATTCTTGACTTGAGGCCTCATTTCCTTTCTTTCGTAAAGTGGGAACAATAACCCTTCCTTCTTAGAGCTATATGAAGGTGACATTAAAAACAATCACTTCACTTCTAAGCCATAAGTGGGCTTCAGTAAACACCAGTCTTCTGATCTCAACCTGACTAGCCAAAGCTTTCCTGTGGTTGTGTGCATGGTTAAGAACTGCTAGGCCTGAGGGTACAAATGCACTGTGTCAGTTTATACTTCTATACATACTGCAGAAGTAGACATTTCTTCACTCCTTATCGACACGCCTTGTTTTTCATCTTTGCCACTCTGAGAGATAGTACATAATGGCTGATCCTTAGTTGGAGGCACCTCACTAGTTCTTACTGGGGTGGCATCTTTTCTTATATCTTAGCCACTTGTGATGGCTAAGGCAGTTATCTACCTTGACAAGTTTTCTGTTACGGTGTTTATATCTTTCCGAATTTGAAGGCTTGGCTATCGAATGCACATAAATCCTATATGTGCTGTTATCACAGCAGTAACCTCACAATGTGCTTCTTACTTGCTCTCTGCTTTTAATGTTGGCACTTTGTTTTTTGAAAAGGTGGAAATTTATTTTATTTTAAACATATTCCTCTGTCCTCTGTCTTTTCCTTTATGGTTTTGGAACTTCCTATCCTTGTCACAGACCTGTTTAATAAGGAGACACTCTGGCAGGTAGCATGGGACTTGGGGACTTGGCAGGCAGCATTAGGACTCTTTTTTTTTGTTTTATTTTTTGAGGTAGGGTCTCACTGTGGTCCAGGCTGACCTGTAATTAACAATGTAATCTCAGCGTGGCCTCGAACTCACAGCAGTCCTCCTACCTCTGCCTCCCGAGTGTGGGATTAAAGGCGTTCACCACCACACCCGGCTAGGACTCTTATCCTAATGAGAGGTGGAGTCTTTGGTCAGGAGCCTGTTGCAGCAGTGAAGGGAGAAGAGATAAGGCCTGCACTGAGGCTGAGAGATGCCTTGATGTGGAGGATGGAGCAAGCTTGGCCCAGGGAAGAGATAAGACCTTGGTTTTGCCTTGCACAGTTGAGTACATAGGAGTAATTTGGAGGAGTTGGTGGTGTTGACCACCCTGTCTGTGAGACACTTCTAGAATATCCTGTGAAGAAAGGAAGCCATATTGACTGGAGGTCCTTGGGTAGGTCTCTTGAGGGTACAGAAGAGGACCAGGTAGGAAGAGTGATCTCAGTGTCGGTATGTGTAGGATGCTACCATCTCTTCTCCCAGGAAGCATTCTAAAATAGTGAGGCAGAGTCAGATACCTCCATGTAGCACTGATGGCTTTTATTGCAGACTTGTGTCATTACAAGGGTAATCTGAGAATATCTTTTAAAAAACCCTCCCCTTTATATACACAGAACATGCTACATGGTACACTGTGAGAAATGCTGAGGTAATAAGCCCGCACCCAGATCCAGTACCAAACACCTCACACCACATACTCCTGGCACATGGGCCCACCAGGAGGGCCTCATCTTCTGGACCCATCTGCATTGCTCCTGGCTTAGCAACAGTCCTATACCCCTGAGCCAGGCAGGACCCAGGAACCTCTGTGCTGTGTTGTGCTGCCCCAGCTATGGGTTCCAGCAGCCCCCAAGGGTGTTGCATCTCACAGGAAGTGGCCAGTTTTCCTTGTTGTGGCCCAATGCACAGAGGAAGTATTGCTTAGAGATGAGGTGAGACTGGTCCATGTGAGCATGGGACCTCAGATCTGTGGCCGTCTGGGAGCCCTGACGTATTGGCAGTGACTGCTTTTCAACTGACTGTCTCTGGCAAGGCAGGCTATTTGTGTGGAGGTTAAAATGACGTGGAGGCTAATGTATAAATGGAAGGTACAAAACTGAATACACAGTCTATATGGCCAACGTGTGGCTTTTGGCCTGGCCTTCCCTTTCCCAGCTGGAACCTGAGCCCAGGCTGCTTCCTCCTCAGAGGCCAAGGAATCTTGCCTGGAAAGAAAGGCCTGTGTAGCAGAATAGGAGAAAGGAGGAGAAAGAGGAGAAGAGGTACCTTGACCTGTGGCACAGAGCCAGGGATGGAGGTACAGAAGGTGTGGGATAAGGGATAACCCAGTAGAGGGATGGTGAGCAGTCCTGAGAAGGGGAACTACAGCGATGAGATGGGAGGGAATTCTGAAGTGTGATCCGGTGCTCAGAGGGTTGTGAGGAAGGAAGCCAGGAACTCCTGTGCAGGAGATGAGCCTTGTAGACATTCCTGAAAGAACCAGACATGCTGATGCCAGGTTTCTTCTTTGAATCAGGCCTTTGCAGCGTGTGTTCTGTTGTTAGACTCAAATACCGCAGCACTAAGGAAACACTTTCCTGAGAGAAGCTGTGGCAGCAGCTTCTGCATCTGAGAACTGAGCACAGACTAGTTAAGCGTATATGGCAAACCCCTGTGTATCTAGACATCCCACATGTGAGATGTGTCTAAGAGCATGTACATGTGATGGCTCATATGCACGTCTGTCATGAGAGTGTTTTGTGTTTTTTGAAGGAACTTAATTGATTTTTGGAAAGAGCTATTTGTAGTCCTGACCTGTCCTGGGAACATGAGGGGCTGTCTTGTGTGAAGAAAATGGGAGGATGGAGAACACTGTATCAGCTCAGTTCCATTAACTGGTACAGTGACTTTGGAAAGCAGAGTCCAGCGTCCCGTCCTTCCAGCCCGGAATGAACTGGTGAGGAGTTGTCCTTGGCCTGCATGACTGGGATGGCTCCCGGCAACAGCCATGAGGGGCCAAAGGGGAGCAGACTTAGTGGAAGGTATTGGGGTTGGGCCGGATCATCATCACCACTTTCTTGAGTGAGTAGGATCCTCCTCGGAACTCAGCCCAGTAGACACCATCTTGATAGCGGCTCCGGTAATGGCCCCCACGGTACCAGACCCCATTGAGGTTAGAGTGGGCACAGGCATTATACCACCAGCCTCCCTTCTGGTAGTGGGCACAGTTTCCTGTAGGATAGAAGGGAGTGAGGGGTCTTAGGGAGGAAGCAGTTCTCTCCCATTTACATTGTGCTTGACATTTTCTGCAGGATCCCCAGTGGGAGGTATTTGGAGCAAGAACATCTGAGAAGTGGACTCTGCCCAGTAGAGATCAACAGCTGGGCAGTAGACCCATTCACATCTGCCTTTGAGGATCAGCATTGACTAATTAGCTGTGGGATTGTAGATAGGAGACTTCACCTCTCCCAACCACTATTTTCTCATCTGTAAAGAGTAAAAGTAACCCCCACCACACAGGACCACTGTGAGAATTAAATGAGGGCCTGTGTTTAACCCTCAGCCCAGGTTCTACACAGAGGCAACACCAGGAAAAAAAAAAGAAAGAAAGAAAGAAAGAAATGGCCTGCAATGGGTAGGGAGAGGAAAAAACTGTTTTCCTCAGGAATTTTTAAGTGTTGAAAAGGTTGGATAAAGAGTTCATATAGAATGACAAGGAATGTATTTAAGATGAAATGCCTACCTTTTTCTCCCTAGCCTGAATTCCATCCAAGTGACTCTGTGTATTATTTCATAAAAAAGGGATATTTCCATGAAGCTTGGAAGTATCAAGTCAAGCTGTGTTCTGTTGCCAAGGACAAGCCATTCAGACAATACAAAATGTGGGCAAGGTGCATGCAGGCCTGCAGGGGCAGGGTACCCTGCAGTGGGAGGTGGGAGACTGAGAGGAGTCCAGTCACCTGGGCTGCTCAGGTGGGAACCTGGGCTTGACAAGGGACTCATTCCTTGGAGAGAGTCTGTCAGGCTTGGGGGGTGGTAGTTCTGATGGAGCTATGGCTCTGTTCTAGCCATGGCTGTGGGGTTGTGGGGGTGGGGTGAGAAAGCTGCAGGTGGCCTGAAGCATAAGCTAAGCATAGCCTCAGCTCACCATTGCAGGTTCCTCAGAGTGTTTTCCTGGGATTTCTCTGGGCCATGACTTGAGACGAGGACCAAGTGGCAGTGTGGTATTTAATGAGTAGAGTGAGCCCCCAGCATCCCTTCTTTCCTTGACCCTGCAGACCCCAGGACTCCGGGACCCAGGAGCCCATATGATAGCTTGGGAGTCATGGACCACCCTCCTCCCTGCCCATGGTAACTCTCAAGAAGTGTAGGCTACAGTCCAGTAGCCCAGGGTATGACCAGGATAAGGGACACCATCCCACCTTGCTCTTTGGGAAGTTTCCACAACCCTGCCCCACTACTTCAAAGCAAGGACTTCCCCTCTGGGACCCTTCCAGTGGTGCCAGCTCAGTGTCAAAGTGGACAAAGGTATCTGTTTGGTACAAGGACAGGTAAGTCAGGCCCCACTTGGCCCCTAAAGTTAGGAGAACTATGCACTAGAATATGGCTGCCTTGAGGATCTGGAGTAAGGCTCCCCTAACTCAGTATATAGGCATTATGGCTCACTTGAAGCTCAATATATTTCTGAGAGTGTCTAGAGCTAAAACCTCAAAGGGAGTTGGGGGGGGGGGGCTTGCCTTAAACCAAGGAGGCTAGGCAGGAGTGTCCATCTTGAAAGTCAGACTTGGCCTGGAAATGGTGCCAGCCTCAAGAATTCTGGGTCTTGCCAACCTGCCAACCTCTGGGTCCCTATCTGAAGAAACCAGCTGTGGGGCTCTTGAGGCATCAGCTGTGGGAGAATCTCATGTCTGCACTTATGGCCAAACTATACCTGTGTATCTTGGAATTGTATGTGTTCTCCCTTGTTAGTTTTTTTTTTTTAAATAGACATCTTAGTAAACACCTGGGTTTCAGGCATGTGATCTTGGACAAATCATGTCATACTTGCTAGCTGGTTTCATTTTGCTAGCTTCCTTACAGTATTACATTAACATTACAGGCTAGTATCTGGCTAAAGAGCTGCTGAATCAAGCCCCTGCTTCTTGCTGTATCCTCCCCAGAGCACATGCATTGTGTCTCCCTACCTGCTAGGGAGGTGTTTCCTTCACTTCCAAATGTGCAAACCAAGGCTCAGGGGATGATGCAACCTGCTAAAGATGCTCTACCAAGGAAGTGGGGACAGCTCTGAAACCCAAGGTGCATGGACCGGAGCCTGTGGGCAGGTGTGCTTCCAACAGAGGTGAGAGAAGCACAGCCTGAGCATGAGTGTCTCCCTTGTCACCCAGAAGGCACACAGCCAGTCCTTACATCCCCCAATCTCAGTTTTCTTCTCATGTAAGCTTTAGTATACCAGCCCTCAGCTGTGAGATTTGTACACTTCTGCCTTCCCTGTTTGTAAGAGCCACTGGGACTCAGCTTGGCAATGGGGATCTGAGGGCAGTGGGCAGAAGGGACCTTCAAGAAGTGAGATCAGGGCCAGGAAGCTTGTTGCAGCTGCCTGTTACCCGGAGATCTTCCTACTCCTGAGCCCTGAGTCAGGTGTTCTGGTGTTAGCTGTTCCCTGCCCAGTGCCTGGGTCTGACTTCACTTATCCTACCTGTGTAGACATCGTGGTCTCTGTCCAGGGTGGTGAACTGCTTGCCATTGTGCCAGGTGAAGGAGTCGCCTGCATTGCCATGGTAGCGCCCCAGCCGCAGCTTATAATACTCGCTCTCTGGCTCCAGGCGGAAACTGGCATATTCTGCAAAGACCTTGCGGCCAGACCAGTCCTCCATGGTCACAAGCAGTTTGTAGTTGCCTTGGTTCGTCAGCCAGTAGATGTTCTCCAAGCCCAGCCAGTACTCGCCATCAATGTTCCCAAACCCTTGCTGGGGAAGACCCAGAAAAGCATGAATTGAGGGTCTGTGGAACCCATGCCAGAAGCCTGGGTTGCAATCAGCTGCCTCATGTAACACCTTGTTAACGTAATGGGTCACTAAAGCTTCTTGATCATCATTCACATGTATAGAGAACACAGTTCTCTGAGCTGGGCACCATGTGAGCCCCTGTTCTTTGCTGTTATTTGGGGATGTGGTCATATGAGAGCCTGATGCCTAGAAGGAATGCAGCCAGCATTGGTTGGACAGAACCCTTACCTTCTCAAAACTTCATTTTCCCTCTGGAGTGTGGCCTATATGTAAGGGTCACATGTCAGTTCTAGCATACCAGCATGTGCAAGCTGAGAATGACATGTCACATCCATCTGGGCTCCCTTTTAGGTTTGAAACTCAGTGGTTCTGTGTAGTTTGTTGGGCGGGGGGGGGAGGGATTGCTGAGTAGTGGCTAGCAGAGCCTTGTGAGCAAATGGAAGTGTCTAGTGAGCACTCGTTGAGAACTTTAACTGGCTCTCATGCTGACTCTGAGAGCCAGGAGTTAGCATCAGCCTCCCTAGCATAAGTAAGGCCTCACTGTGTTATGTCCCATCTATGAGAGGAGAAGTATGACTAGGAGCCTTAAGGACCTGAGTCAGGTGGTGGAGGAAAGGGGATGCCAGAGAGAGAGAGATGGCTCATGGTGGGGACAGGGGCAACCAAGATAGAAGACACTCAAGAAAGGAGTGCAGTGGGGCTCCATGCAGAGGCCTGTAGCTGATGGGAGTTGTGGCTTTGGTGTTAAGGCCTCAGCTGCTGCTTTGCTATATTATGACATTGTGCAGGGTTCCGCCCCTTCTAACCTGTGAGGTGGGTCCATAGTAGTACCCTCTTCAAGGGCTCTGTGGGGTTAGCCACCACACACGAAAGCCCTGCCTACCAGTGCCTGGCACAGGTGGGTGCTCAGGGAACTGAGCTCATGCCATCCTTAGTGGCTCCTTATTACTCAAAGGAGGCTGAGATGAGTGTGGCAGAACCCTTGCAGCCTTTATTAAAAGGAGGAACATTCATCTCCTGGGAACTGGGGAGCCCAGAGGATGGACCAACTCCTAGGGCATGAGTATTGGCATGGTGCTCTATATAGGCTTCTTAGGGGATCCTCCCAGGACTTGGGAACCTCAGAATTTGCTCTTTCTGGGTCTTAAGACTAGATCCTCACTGTGGAAGCCTCTTACTGCTGCCAGTGCTAGGTACTAGTGGCAGGCAGAGAGGCAGCTATCCTCACCACCCTGGTGGCCTTGCAGAAATGTACCTGTCCTTGTCCTTCTCCTCATCTGGGACCGAGAGTCACCTTATAGGCAGCACAGAAAGGCCCCGCCAGTCTCACCTTATATGTCTCCCAGTTCCTGAAGAAGTTGACAGAACCATCTAGACGCCTCTGGATGACGGTCCAGCCCCCAGGGTCATGTCTCTGGTCACACCACACCTGCATGAGGCGGTTGGTATTCTCAGGCTTCACCAGGTAGATAGAACTAGTGTCGTGGCCATCTTCCAGGGCTTGTAGGCAGTCTCTCCACGGGCCTGGGGACACAGAATGCACATGTCACAACTGCTTGTCACCAAGCCATACTTCTCACTCCTTTGTGGAATGACCTAGGAAAAGCTTTCTTATTCCTCCTAGCCCTCATTTTCTCCTGTTTGTGGATGAGTGCCATATTTATTTCATTTAGGCCTGTTAAGGTTTACAGGGATCATTCGGTTTGATATTACTAAAGTTATTTGAAGTATTTTTGAAAAGTTATTTTTTGAAGCCATTTCTGTAAGTGAAATGAAATGCAATCAGAGTCCACACCTTCGGTCTCTGTTCTACACGCAGCTCCCTGAGCTTAAAGGGTGATGTCTGGATGTATCTAGATACATGGCCCTCCTCTGAACTAGACACTAAAAGGGTTCTGGGAGCCCAAGTAGCTGCCATGGGTCCTTAAGTTCCTCACTCATGGCACCCAAACTCCCTCTACCTATAGTTCCCTATGTCCTGACAGGGCAGGGTGGATTGCTGTGGTGGCAGCTGTCCTCACCACCCTTCTCAGGTCCAGCTTTAGGGATCCTGCCTCTCTCCTTCTGTGTGGGGAGGTGACACTCAGCTCTTCCTTCACAGCTTCCTTCCTGGTTGGCAGTTGGGCTCACATAGTCTATTATGATGATTAGGCAGGCAAGGTTGAGGTTTGGGTCCCTTCCGGAGGCCTTGCAGCATCATGGGAACACCCCATCTAGAGCCTTATGAGAAGGCAGGAGCCACTCGCTCCTTCACTAGCCTGTACAGTTAACTATGTGCTCCTATATTCATTCTCCAGGGGCCTCTCATCCCATTACCCTTTCCCCATTTCTCTCCCTGTGTATGGGATGTGTGGGACTCTTAAGTATCCACTCTGGGCAAAATGTATCACCCATGAGCTTCCCTCTCTCCCTCCCTCTTCCCCTCCTCCCCTCCCTCCCTTCCTTTCTTCCTTCCTTCCTTTCCTCCCTTTCTTGGTGCTGCTTCCTGCTGTTGGCTCCCCTCAGTATCCATCCTGAGGAAGGGAGGGCCAGACCTTCAGGAAGTACATTCAGAAAGGAGAAAAAGTTGTGGTTGTATTTGGCTCAAGCCCCAGGGACTGAGGCAGAGAATAGAAGTCTGTCCCTGACAGCTGGAGCAGAGCGTAGTGGGCGTGGAAAGCCTCCCAGGGCTCCACCAGGTCAGCAACACAGGAGGGGAAGGAAGACGTGGCAGGAGCCTGCAAAATAACACCCACTGAAAGCCAGCAGCCAGGCTCCTGAGGGACAGTCAGATGAGGGGCTATCCTAGAAGACATACCCTGTAGAGAGGCTCTGGAGGCCCCTGGAAAGGTGGTAGGTTGGCTCTTAGCTCCCAGACTGTGCTGCTTTCTGAGATTTTTGCTTTACATCTGAAATTTTATTTATTTATTTATTTATTGGTTTTTTGAGGTAGGGTTTCACTCCAGCCTTGTAGTCCAGGTTGTCCTGGAATTCACTATGTAGTCCCAGGCTGGTTTTGAACTTGTGGCAATCCTCTTACCTTTTGCTTCCTAAATGCTGGGATTAAAGGCATGCAGGCTGCATTTGAAGAAAAGTATTTTAGAATGTTGTGAGGTTTTCAGTCCCTTGAAGAACTTGCAGAAGGAAAAATGTAGATTTATATAATGTTGTAAACTGGTTCAGAAGTAAGTGGAACCCCAAGCCCCAGATTAAGAACACTCTGCTCTAAGTCCTGACTGGAGTAGCAGTGACAGCAGTGAAATGGTGACAGCTGGCCATAATGGCCTAGACAGAGCTCTTCGGATGCCTGCCTGGGAATTTCCACCTTGATCCTGTCCACACCCGTCCCATTTACACTTAAGGAAACTATTTATAGCCCAGGGACCTTAGGGGACACTGTGAGGCCTTGTAGCCAGTAGGAGCAGGATATGTATACCCCTCAGACGGTTTGGGTGAGAGAGGCGACACTAATGTATTCTTTCTTGTCCCCAGCCAGAGTGAACTTGAAGGTAGAGGACTTTGTCAGGGTGTTAAACCCTTTTGGTTTTATCTTTATTGATAATTTGGGTTTTTTTTTAATGATTGCCTATCATGTCCTTTCCAAATTTTAAACTTAGTATCTTTTGATATAGATGTTTTCTTTTATTTTGGTGGGGGGGGGTGCAAATCTTGTAATTTTGTAACTATCCCCATATTCTAGAACGCCTGAACATGAGTTATAAAATGATGCTTTAACATAGGGCCTTCTAGAGCCTTGGGATAGTAATGAAATGAAGCCTAAGTGCTGAGCACTTTCTGCTGCTGGAAGACTTTGCACCTGTTCCCCAAGCTGCACTTCACATGACCCAGGCCCATGACCCCTAGCAAGAGCCGCATCTCCCTCAGAAGAGGGAGCACATCTCGAGTCAAGTGCATTGCAGTCCCTTTTTCTTTACGTTAAAGGCATCAACGGTGAAGGTCAACAATGTGATGACTTGATGAAAATTAGTCCAAAAATTGGCAGCAGTGAAACAACCCTGTGGCCCTGTGGCTGGGGAGATGGCACAGTGGGTAAGAGTGTTTGCCACACAGGCATGAAGTCCCAAGAGAGCCTGAGTTTGATCCCCAGCACCCACATAAAAGGCTGGGCGTGCCCACACCCCAATCCTGTGGGGAACAGAAATGAGAGAATCACTAGAGCTCACTGGTCAGCCAGTCTGAATAAGAAAAGATTTTTAAAAAGAGGGCTGGAGAGATGGCTTAGTGGTTAAGGCGATTTTCTGCAAAGCCTAAGGACCCAGGTTCAATTCCCTAGAACCCACATAAGCCAGATTTACAAGGTGGCACATGCATCTGGAGTTTGTTTGCAGCAGCTGGAAGCCCTGATGCACCCATTCTCTTTCTCTCTCTTAAATAAATAAAAATAAAATATTTTTTAAAAAGAAAGAAAATGACATCTCTAGGCTCAATGAGAGACTCTTTCTTAAGGAAACAACATGGAAAAGCAATGGAGGAAGATACCTGCTATTCCACTCTGGCCTCCTCTTACACATGTGCATACACTACATACACACCACAACACTATACCCACATATGCCGAAAAAAGAAATGCCTCAGTCCAAACATCTTGCTTGGATGAGAAACCTCCAAATGTAATGGACTCTGACACATTTAAATAATGCCGTGAGAATGCCAACCTATAAATATTGTAATGACAAATCCATCATTGTTACACACAAATAATGCCACAGAAGACCAGGTGAGACATCCAGTTTTGGTTAAAGAATCCATGGCTCAGAGGCTGTGGGGCTGGGGAAAGGACTCCCGACACGGGGTCAGGAGCCTTTGGCTCAAATTAGCTCAAGTAGGTGGCTTTACCTCCCCTCATTGTGACTTTGGGTATGTTCCTCACTGAGCCTCAGTTTCTTCTTCTGTAACACAGGGAAAGAACACTGGATGTGCTGAGGGTCTCAGGCCAGGGGCTCAATGAAGTCTCCTTGCTTTGATGGATGAAAGCTTGATGTGTTGGAAGTTGTTCACACCCTCCCCTGTTCCCCACACATATGTGAAATCATATTTAGCTTTGGAAACTCACAAGCAAACAGCAGAGAGAGAGAGAGAGAGATTTATTAGGTATTTTTTCATAAAGCACACATTGAATGTCAAGATTTCAGTGGAGAAGGCCACAAAACTGTACTGAGATAAAGAATGGAAATCTGTTTTGTCAAGCGAAGCTGAATTTTCAAAGTGCAGTGGGCGAAGCATCCTCTGGAGCAGTGCAAGTGCCCAGCAGTGTTTGCCTTGGCTTCCCTTCTGAGAGGCAGCCCTACCCGCAGCACAGGGCCAACACTAACTCGGCAGCACCCAGGCTCACCTCTATAAAGGCCATATTTACACCATAGCCGGAAAGTTCCACATGAAGAATAGTGCAGCCGCCATGGCAGGCTAACTCTGTGTGGTTCCCTAGAGGCAGGAGGGGTGTAGGAAGTGTATAAAATGGAGTCAGGAGTAGGGGAGAATACAAAGACCCCAGGGACAGCCCTGGAAATTGTTGGAAGTGATCAAGATTGGGAGCTGAAGCCCTTGCCCTGTTCCATCCTTTCTACCTGGCATTCTTGTGTTCCACACAAGGCACACAGCTGCCCAGAAAGCTAGGAACCACTTTATCAATGGCTGAGCCATTTCTCACTACCTTCATACAGGGCCTTTCTGATAAAGGTGAGTTGGAACTGGCAGCTGTGCCAGGCCCAAGTGGACTATATATATATATATATATATATATATTGTTTCCTCTGGGTAGACTGGGGCAGACCAGCTTCATCCTACTTACCCAAGGCATATAGCTGAAATAGGGTCACAAACTGCAAGGCCTTTAGTGTGTCCTGACCATGCAGATTGCATTCTCCCTCCTACCCCTGCAGCCTCACTGTCTCCAGGGAGTGAGGGAGATGTTGATAGGCCAGCAGTTGACAGATCTGGTGACCTTGAAGCATGTAGAAGACCCTAGGGCCTATGGAAATGCCTTTAGAAAATATTCCTAAGAATGCTTTGGTCCCATCATGGCCATGGGAGAGGCCTGTTTGATAGCACCAAGATGTACGCCTTGCTTGAGAACTATATGCGGTTCTGTTATTCCCACTCATCTTCTGTCTCCCCAAAGTCTCTTCACCACCAGAAGTTATTAAATGCCAAGTCAAGTAGACTGCATAGGTATGAGTTCCACTCTGGCCAGGGCAGACTCTTTAGGTATTCCACAAGGGAAGGAGGACAAAGCCAGCACAGGCATATGAGGTGATGCTTGAGTCTCCTTTATCCGGAAGCTTAGCAAAATACTATTCTATGTCAGTGGTTAAGTTTGTACAAAGCAAGGACCTAAACACAGGAGTAGTTTGTACACTGCCAAAGGGATCTCTGTTCCCCACAGAGCCACAGTTGATAGTATGCTTATCGTTTTTTCATTGCAGGAAAAGATGCAGACACCAGACCACTCTATGGACCACTTTAGTGCTCAGTGCACAGGGCCAGGGGCCAGCAGGCATTTTAGGAGTTTATGGAGAAGTTTGAGGCTTTAAAAAACTTAGTGGTTCTAAAATATGAAAAGAAAACTACAAAATTGAAATTTATTAGACTGATTAAATTTTCTACAAAGTGTAACATCTTGTTGAGTTCATTAATTGTTAACTTTAGCCTCCATAAAAATGTTATTACCTCAGAAAACAATCTGTAGGTTAGATTTTTCCTACTTCCTAAGAATTCTTGAACATTCCTGATGTTTGCTGAGAAATCATAGCCAACCATAAATTAATTGAGTTACTCTTAGCCAAATAATTTCAAAAGCAGGGTTATTTAAATCCTTTCAAAATTGTTTCAGTAAAAATTATATTAGATGTGTGAGGTGGTGTACTTCAATGACGATATAGCCCAAGGCTTCCCAAGGGCTGTTAGTGCCCAGGAGGGCTTATAGGGGCTCTGTTCATGCCCATTTCATGCCTCAAGGTCAATAGTCCTGCTATAGTACAGTGCAGTGCCCCAGTATTGCTTTCCAAGGGCACGCTGAGAAGGGTGTTCAATCTCAACACCACCAAATTAATGAATGAATAAAAAAGAAAAGTGGTTAGGCTAGAAGGGCCTAGGAGGTCTTACTGTGCACAGAAATTAGCATACTGTTGGGCTCCAAGGACTGATAGGAGCAGAGCCTTGCCACTTCATGGGGACAGCTGGTGGCTCCCAAATCTGCCTGGGTAAAGTGGTCACTGGTCATGGAAGGCTCTCAGTTTAGTGCAGACACACGGGAGAATTTACCAGGCCCAGTACAGCAACCCACAGATGCTGTAGAAGTGGTTGGTTGTCTTGTGGTCAGCTAGCCTATTAACTCTTTCCTAGAAAGGGGGCCCAGCTTCATTGGCTTCTCCTTAAAGAACTGACATTAGCTTTCACTGATCACCTTTTATCTCTCAAGTGCTCACAAAGCCCTCTTTATTCTCTGCTCTGCCATTTTACCAAGGCTAGACCGCAAACCACTTGGTATGTAATTTGTGGCATTACAGCCTTTTTCTTTTTCTGAAACAGGTCATTTGCCTGGTACCAACTCTGATCTTGATGGTTTCTTGATAATTGCTGGCAGTAGCTCTGTGATAGATCTGTAGGGCTTCAGCCTGTTGCCACCTCTTCCAAGAAGCCTTTCATAGCCCCAGAAGAGGGACTTTATCTTTCCCAGGATTCCCCAAATGCCTTACATATTTAATGCTCTTAAAATATAGTAAGAGCGATGACTACCATGTCATGAGAGGCTGTCACTGGCCAGGTGCTTCCCATGCTGTTTCATCCCATACTCAGGAGCCCCTGCACTGAAGGCAGTTCAGGCTCAGAGAGTGCACACCTTGCAAGGTACAAGACCTACGACTGGAGCTCAGGTCTGCCTCTTATACTGGGTTTGGCCCGTTTTATGCTGCAGTTACCACACTGTTGGAATTGTTAGGGGTCTGTCCCCCAGTATGCAGCGGGCTCCTTTGTGGCAGGTGCCTATTTTGTAGGGAAGTCTGGGTAGGAACACCTGCAGTGAAGAACTTCACCAGTGTATGGGTGGCGCCTCATCGTTGGCTTTTCTGACTTTTTTGTAGAAATTACCTTAGTAATATCACCTAAGATACTTACTTTTAACGTTCAACAAAAATTTTAACATCTTTGTCATTTAAACTAAGATCCTCTTTTTTAAAAAAAAATTATTTGAGAGAGAAAGAGGCAGAGAGAGAATGGGTACACCAGGGCTTCTAGTCACTGCAAATGAACTCCAGACACATGTGGCATCTTGTACATCTGGCTTACATGGGTCCTGGGTCCTTTGGCTTTGCCAGCAAGTGCCTTAACCAGTAAACCATCCCTCCAGCCCAAGATCCTCCTTTTTTTATGAGAGAGAGAGAATCAGAGTGCCAGGGCCTCTAGCCACTGCAATAGAAATCCAGACACATGCATCACCTTGTGCGTCTGGCTTACATGGGATCTGGGGAGTTGAACATGGGTCCTTAGGCTTTGCAGGCAAGTGCCTTAATCATGAAGCCATCTCTCCAGTCCAAGATCCTCTTATCAGAACTTTTCTTTGTATGTATGGTAATTTTAACCTAAAATTTTAAATTCAAAATAATCTGTTGCTGGGCATGATGGCACACACCTTTAATCCCAACACTCGTGAGGCGGAGGTAGGAGGATCACTGTGAGTTCGAGGCCATCCTGAGACTATATAGTCATCCTGGGCTAGAGCAAGACCCTACCTTGAAAACAAATAAACAACAAAAATAATAATCTATTAAGGGAAGTTTACTCATTCTTTTTAAAAAGAAAAAGGACATCATTGCCTCATCTTAAAATTCAGGGCAAGGATTGCCAGGCTGGTTTTAAACATCCTCTTCACCTAGATTTTCCTTGAGGAGAAAGCTGAAATAGCAGTGGCAGTGGAGTGGAGAGAGAGCATCTCTAGCATCCCACAAGCAGATCCCAGCCTGTATCTACCATGTATGTGTGTATTGCTTCTATCATGGTGCCCTGACCTCAGTCTCAGCAGACCCAGCTGGCATAGTTTTAGGCACTCGGCAGTTCAGTGCTCACTAGCTTAATTCTGCTCTTATTCTCTTAAAAAAAAAAAAAATTGTAGCTGGGCGTGGTGGCTCACGCCTTTAATCCCAGCACTTGGAAGGCAGAGGTAGGAGGATTACCATGAGTTCAAGGCCACCCTGAGACTACATAGTGAATTCTAGGTCAGCTTGCACTAGAGTAAGACCCTACCTTGAAAAACAAAACAACAACAACAACAACAACAACAAATTGGCAGCTTCTCAGGGGCACAATATTGTACATTATAAAAACCCACCACAACAATCCATTTATTTGTGTGACTAGTAAGCTGGCCAAAGGTGCCTGATCTCCAGGATTTTCTGACTACTTTCTGTTTGCCAAGTGCCAAGCTGTTAGGCTTTCCAGGCTGTGAGCTGCCAGATTCCCAGCCTCCAACAGTAACAAGTGGACAGTTCATCTTCTCTTCTGCAAACACCTAGAGCCTTTGGCCCTCCTGTCACAACAAGGGCTTTAGTGACCTGAGGGGGTAAAGGGACAGCTGTGTGTCATACTCATAAGCTCCTTCTGAGCAGCTCCCTAAGGCTCCCAAGAAGGGACTGAACAGCATGGAGGAAGATGACCCAGACTCATTTTGTTTAGGAACAAGGAGGTATAGAAAGCTCTGAGAACATTACTGCTATACTGCATGGTGTAGTTTACAGTGAGAATAAAAGACAGTACACTACAGTGGAAATAGCAGACCCTGGAGGCAGGAGACTAGAAGCTTTCTCCTCAGCTTCTGTAGCCTTGCAGGCTGACTCAGACCCAGAAGTAGCCAGTCACCCGTCACCATCAGCACGACACTCCAGCTCCATTGTTCTGGGACCAGTACCTTCGCTCTGTGTGATGCTCACTTGACATCCCAGATTGAGGGAAGTGTTCTAACCCTCACTCTGTTAGAAGACACTCTTCTGTGCTGGGGAGCCACAGTCTACTGCACATGTTTCCTACTTCAGAGAGTAAGTGAGATGAAATCAGGGGAGAGAACCTGCTTAGAAAAACATTCTTGGTCAAGTCATCCAAACTCCAGCTATAGACGCATAGGATGAGAGGGTGGCTTGTGTGCCTTGTGTTGCCTATGGAGCAGTGTGGCTCCAAGAGAGGGTTACAACTCTAGTTTTATACATGGAAAGCTGACATTTTAAGGAGCACAGGACTTCAGGCTCCTCCATGGTGAAAGACAGCTAGTCCTGAAATGCATAACCCCAGAGATGTGTCCAACATGATAAAATTGACCCCTGGATTCCCTTGCAGCCTGTGTAAGGCCCTCCTCCTGGGCACCAGGTGCGTGTGGTGGTTTGTTTGGGTATGCTCCACTGGCCCTGCAGGCTGAGAAGGGCAGCTGGTCTTGGTGGGTTTACAGTGTAGGGCCTTAAAGTTTTTAGAACCCTAGAACCCAACACTCATAGGGCAGTACACACATACATACATACATACACACACACACACACACACACACACACGTGATATGCCTCTCTGTGGAAGTAATCTGGGTGGTTGAAGGTTAAGACACTTTTTTCTCTCTTAAAAAGTTTTGTTTATTTTTACTTATTTATTTGAGAGCGACAGACAGAGAAAGAAAGAGGCAGATAGAGAATGGGCGCGCCAGGGCCTCCAGCCACTGCAAACGAACTCCAGATGCATGCGCCCCCTTGTGCATCTGGCTAACATGGGTCCTGGGGAATAGAGCCTCGAACCGGGATCCTTAGGCTTCATAGGCAAGCGCTTCACTGCTAAGCCATCTCTCTAGCCCACAATCTTTTTTTTTTTTTTTTTTTTTTTTAAATAGCTGTGGGGAAGCCATTTACTAGCTGTGTATGTGATCTTGGCTAAGTGACTTGACCCTCTAAGCCTCAGTGCCCTGGAAATTCCAACTCCAAGGACTTATCTTCTCTCTGCACAGAAGGCTGTGCCACAGGAAAGGCCTGACCAGTTCTTCTATTTTATGACATTAGGGTTCCTTTTTCATCTATGGAAAAACCAGCTGAATTGCCTGCATTCTTTCTCAGGAGAGGAAACAGCAAGGAGTGCCTTACCTGTGTTTTTTTTTTTTAATATTTATTTATGATTTGAGAGGGGGAACAAAGAGAGAGAGAGAGAATGAGAATGGGCATGCCAGGGCCTCCAGCCAACGAACTCGAGACATATACACCACCTTGTGCATCTGGCTTACATGGGTACTGGGGAATCGAACCTGGGTCCTTTGACTTTGCAGGCCTTAACTGCTAAGTCATTTCTCCAGTCCTCCCTGTTGGTTTTTGTTTTGGTTTTTGTTTTTGTTTTTGTTTTGGTTTTTTCGAAGTAGGGTCTCACTCTGGCCCAGGCTGACCTGGAATTCACTATGGAGTCTCAGGGTGGCCTCAAACTCACGGTGATCCTCTTACCTCTGTCTTCCAAGTGCTGGGATTAAAGGCGTGCACCACCACGCCCAGCTTCTCCCTGTTTGTTTTTAAATACTTGCTTTGCTATGAAGCTGGTAGGTCGTACTGTTCTTCCTAGTTATCTCTAGGGTGGGCCTAGTGACAGGAGTTGCTCAGAGTCCATCCTGTCCATCCTGTCCTTTCCTAATGCCTTTTGGGAAATGGCCCTTGAAGCTGTTCTCTAACAGTATGGGAACTGGAGTAAAGGGCCACAGACCCACTATCAAGCCCAGGCTTCGTTGCAAGCATCTGTGAGCCAGAATGTCCCCAGTCTGGCCAGCCCTGAAGCAGACAGAACAAAGCCCAGGTGTGAAGTCAGAGGAGCCTGGGACTGCCTGGGCCCCTCACCTCAGCTCTTGGCAGGCACCCTTGGCCTGGGGCCATCCTGTCACTATCTGGCTGTGGCTAGGAACAAGCCATGAGTGCAGCTTCAGATAAGGGTCTATGGTTGCCTTAGTCCCCCCGGGGAAGGACATGTGCTCTGAGTGACCTCTACTACAGAGAAAAGAGTGATGGTTCTAAAGATTCTGCAGGGAAGGTTTGGAAGCTTCCAGGGCCTGGGTGCAAAGGTATTCAGTTGCAGAGGTGTTTCTCTGGCTAGGTGATGGCAGGAAATCAAGTCTGTACTAGGAAGAGCACAGAGGGGTTTTGTCTTCTAGGACCAGAACCTGCCTGAGCTGGAAGAGCACTGATAAGAGCTCTCTGCCCATTGGCAGGGTTGATGCTCAGTGCTGGGAGACCATGTGCTTTTGCCAGTCCAAGCTCAGAAAGGGCAGCCCATGCCCCTCCACTGCCACCCTACTTTTTCCTTTAGCTCCCCTTGTGTGGGTGCTCAGTGGTGAGATGGGCACAGTATGGGCTACAGTAAATTGGCTGTGATCAAGTATCAGTATTACATTTGGGAAGGAATTGCTTTGAAGAAACAGAAGGAAAAAGTAGAGTATATTCAAGTTATCTCCCATGTCGTATGCTTCCTTGGAGAGAAGTGGGTGGGTGGATGTGGGAGCTTGAATACAGCAGCCTGTGGGCTCCCTTACCTGAGCCATAGCCCATGCTGGAACACAAACAAATGAGGCACCAGGATATGTGAGAGGCCAGGAGCAGGGCTGTACCTCTGGATCTTTGTACAGACCCATTTCCATCAGGGATCATTAGGAACTTGGTTTCCCACTTATACCTTGTATATTTAGAGCACAGAAGTCCCATTTCTGTCCAACCATCCCTGCCCTCCAGGGAGATTCAGTCATGTCATCTCAATGACCCCCTCTGGTCCCTATTCTGCCCTCTATGGGCACTGGGGTATTAGCACAGTGGCCAGACAGCCCAGTATTCACTCATTCTGGATTTTAGGTACTACTTTAGACTGGGCCAATAAATTCTCATAATCTTCTAGAAATTTTGCCCTCAGTACATGTTCTTTCCCAGAGAACTCCTTTTTCAGACCTGTTATATGGGATCTAGGGATAGTCATGATGAGAAGTAGGTGATTCCTAGATGTATTCGTGCACCTGTCAACGTCCCCTCACCCAGACTGAGTTCCTAGAGACTGGGGCCATAGTTTTCACCTGGTCCTATAGAAGCATGCTCAGAGAATGTTGGCGCCCCCCCCCCATGAAATCAAAGCACAGGCTTGATTGTATTTTCTGTGACATAACCCCACGAAGTTATGGCTCTGTCCCCGTTTTGCAGGAAAAGTGAAGGCCAGAGGAGTTAAGAAACTTTCTCATGAACAAACAGCTAAAATGGAGTGGAGCCCAGTTGCAAATTTATGTTTTATTCCTATACCATATCTACTGGTTCCCTTCAGGCTCAGCAATGTCCTGAGGTTGTTGAGCACAAAACCAGAGAGCCTGAGTCAAAAGGAGATCTCCTGGATGAGTGTGACAGCAGCCTGATTATGAACATGTCCTGTGGTGCCCAAGGGCACATTTCTTCTCTGATAATCTTTCAGGACACATGAATACAACCCAACCTCTGATGTAAACCAGGTGTGGGTGCAGATGGAGCAGCCATCAGCCAGTGAGGACCAGAGCTAAAGACAAACTGTTTGCTTCAGTCTCCTTGTTTTAAGATGCAAAGACCATGATCAAAGGAGGCTCAGTTTATGGCAGGCCCAATGCCGTGCTAAACACACATTTTGCAGTATTTCATTTCCTAGAATTGAAAGTTGGGAATAGACTAAAATGGAGCCAGCCTGAAGCCTCAGATGAGGACATGGAGGTGCAGAGGGACACAGTGTCTTGCCTCATCTCAGAGCTCATCAGTGGAGGAAGCAGGATTTGAATCCAAGCCAGTCTACCCAAGGCACCTGCTCTCTCTCCATGCCCACACTCAGTCCAGGTCTTTGCTCCAAGGTGCTGTGGCAGATGCTTTGCCCTGTTCCTAGCTGTTCCCCACTGACCACCCTCTGCACACAGGTTCCGCTCCTCTCTACAGTTAGCAAAAAAAAAAAAAAAAAAAAACTGCTTCCAGTACTAGTGCTTTTTTTTAAGGTGCAAAATAAATGTAAAGCGGGATATTTTTATTAAAATATCTCCCTGCTGATACAACACAGTGGTATACCCAAGCACAGCCTCCAGGCAGATACATGGTAAGCTTTCACAGAGATGAGTTCAGTTCACATTTGGCAGTGCTTCTGGAAGGTGACACCACTCAGATGCAGAAGAGGCTGAGCTCCAAGGGCCTGGGGCTCAGAATTGAGGATCATCAATAGTCCTGGAGCTCAGAGGAGTCAGTTCAAGATGAAAGCAAAAGGTCTGACTTCAGATACAGCCTGAGGCTCCTCAGCCTATGAGCAAGTTACTCAACCTCTCCCTAAGGAGTTGTGGGATTAATTATAATACTCATGAAAATGTCCACTGCCAGTAACTTGGTTACATTTTCCCTAACCTACCAGAGACCCCATTCCTCCTCCATGCCAGTATCCTAAGAATCACATTTTAGGATGTCACCAGTACTTAAGAGTATATGAAAGCCTCACTGAGAATTCTAGGCAGCAGCATAGAAGAAAACTCATGGGCTTTGGGAAGTGCCCCTTCCTACCTCTACCCTCTGATGTGTTTATCACTCTCACACTGACAGTGCTGTCTCTTTCTCCCTTGGCTGAATGTTTATTGGGTGACAAGAATGGTAGTTCTGAGTCCTGCACATATATAGGCAAGATGTGGTAGCCACCAACACAGGGCAGCTGTCCAGATCCTAGCAAGGTTCAGGCCTGGGTTCTTTCCTTTCAAAGGCCTGAGAGCCTTTGCCCTCTCCTGAGCCCCTGCTTCCCAATTCTGCCCTCTAGCATCTATCTAAGCAATGTGGTCCACACTCTCCCAGACACCACTGGCTCCACAGCCAACACACAGAATTGCAAGAGGATTTGTGCAAGTCCTTGGCCCCGCCTTAACTAATCATGGCTCTTCCCCCATTTGCGGTCATGGCCAAGGGAAGCCTGATGCCTAGCTTGAAAGCCCACGTGGGTTGGGATCCCCCAAGGACTTACCGGATGGTTTGTCGGTGGAGGATGGGAGACTGGTGAGGGTGGGCATGGTGGGCAGAGGAGGTGGCAGCACCTTCAGGTTCTGGTCACTTTGGATCTCATTGGTGGAGATCTGGTTGATGATGCGGTTGTAGGTGGGTGGTTGGTAAACTCGAGGTGGGGCGGCAGGGGGTGGTTGGGGCACGGGCCTGGCCGCCGGCACCCTCTGGCAGTGCTCCTCAAGTTGCGCAATGACCTCCGACTGGTTGTGGGCCAGCGTGGCCAGGTGCTGGTACTTGTGCTCCAGGTCCTTGTACTTACTGGCCAGCTGCAGCATGTCAGCCGTCTGGTTGAGGATCCTGTTCTCCAGCTGGGAGAGCTCGAGCGCGCTGTCCCGCTTGCGGATGATCTCGTGCAGGAGCTGCATGTAGAGCTGGGTGACACGTGAGTTCATGTTGCGGCTCTCCTTGCGCAGCAGTTTCACCTCGCTCACTATGCCGCCGTCCACCTCCACCAGCTGCTGCAGCGTCTCGATCTGCCGCTTCTGCTTGAGCAGCTCATTGTTGAGCAGCTCCAGCTCCTGCTTGTGCACGCGGTTCTCCAAAAGCACCTCTGGCTCCTTGGAGTTGACGCAGATGGCACCTGTGACCCGCTGCTGGGGCACAATAAAGGTGTAGGTGCACTTGTCCGGGGACTCACCTGCCCGCTTATACCTGTTGAGGTAAATGTACTCCCTCGGTGAGCCCTCCTCTGGACCCTCAAAACCATCATCGGGATCTGCAGGAGCTCCCAAGGCGGCCAGCAGTCCTAGCCACCAGCAGGTCACTTGCAGTGGCCTCATGGTCCTTGCACTGTGGTGGTTATCCTTTATGAATGAAATCTATGAAAGCCTGAAAGAGAGAGAGAATGACTGATGGACCCATCCCTGCCAGTGGTCTGTGCTGTCATGATCCCAACTTTCCTGCCAGGCAGTGTTTTCTAAATGCAACACTTAGGGACAATGTTCTATTTTTCTGGAGTCAGAGAGAGGGCAACTGTGCCAGAAATATCAGAAGGAGAAAGCAGGGTCTTGCAGAGACAGAGGGGGAAAGGGAAGGCCTGTGTATCGGTAGGCTGTCCCCGGGGATCATGGCTTTTCCATTCCTGGAGCCTCAGAACCACACCCAGGCAGCTTGATGGTGGAGGGGAGGTGGAGAGTAGGCTGTCCGATATCCTGTTTCCTCTGCCTTGGGATCTGCTGACCTTTACATGTCATCATTTTCTATGTTCGTGTTGCCTGAGCTTCCCCCACCCCCAACACAGCTGTAAAGCCTCATACTACTCTTCAGTCTCCTCTGCTGCATCTGTGACGGCAGGTACAGGATTTGAGTAAAACTTGTGTCCCTAGAGTGTGGTACTGAGGCAGGCTTTTAGCAAATGTTTGTTAAATGACCAAATTGCTAGACATAGAATAGAATGTGTTCATTTTGTATTGGACAATGTCAGTAGATGGACGTGTCTAATCACATGGCTCTGATCTGTGGGTTAGCCAAGTGAGCTTTTCTAAGCCCAAATATTTGCGACTGTAGACTTCATGGTTCCGGTCATTGCATCATGGTTAAATCAGATGGGAGCAGAAGTCAAGCATGTGTCTCCGGATTTGTTTCCTGGACCATATGTCCCTTTCCCAAATGTCCATCAAACATGGTGTGCCAGGCAGTGTGCTGGATGCAGTAGCATGGCTGCAAACAGAATGGAGCCAGCCCCTGCCCTCACAGGGCTTCCACATCACCAGAGCTCCCAAGTGCTCTCAAGCAGAAGTATCATGTGCTGTGAAAGGGTATAATAGGGCACTGACCTGGTCAGAAGGGTCAGGAATGCTTCCCTGAGAAAGTGACCTGTATACTGACCCTTGAGAGTTTAGTAGAAGTAAGACAAGCCAAGAGGGAGGAGAGGATGTGCGTGGTCCCTCCTCCAGGCCCCTTGAGGGCACTGCTCCAGTAAGGCCTCTGGGTCTGTCCTGTGTCGTCAAGTTTTTCCTACACCCCTGCTGCTGTCTCTCTCAGCTTGCTGAGAATCCTCTCTTGACCTCACAGTGTGTCTCTAGCTACTGTTCCCCTCCTTGGCAAAGCCCTCAAAAAAAGCTGACCACATTCAGTGTTCCCCAAATGCTCCTCACTTTCTGTTCCTTTGTGAACGTACTATACCAGCCCTGACTCTCCATCTACTCCCTGAGCTCTGGCCAGGTTGCCAGTGGTCTCTACTTGCCAAACAGAATGACTATTTCTGGTTCTCATTAATATCCTGCTGCCTCATGCCCTTGCTGAACTTTCTCTGAAGCAGCCTGTCTCTGCCACCTTACTCTCCTGATTATCCCTGGCTTGCTCATCCTGGTGCTGTTGGTGCTGGGGTTCTTGTCCAAGTGTCGGTTACTTTCAGGCACTATAACATCCATGTTTACTTTTCCAGTCCAGGCTCCCCACTTGATCACCAATTTTTATACCCATCTGCCTCTTGACCTTGCTACTTGACTGTCCACTAGGCATCTCAAATTCAAACTATCCTTTTCTTTCCTACACCTCCATCCCAACCTGTTCCTCCCAGTTTTTCTTATTAGTAAACAGCAGTTCTGTTCTAGTTGCTCAGGCCAAAACCTCTTAAAGTCATCCTCAACACCTTTCTGCTTTCATACCTTGCATTTAGTTGACCACTGAGTATAATAGCAATGGCCTAGAAACAGTCCCAGACTTCTCCTGCTGTTCCCAGTGTCCCCTGCCACGACCATTGGTCTCCCTACCTTCACCTGTCACTGGGATTATTGCAGTAGTCTTCTAAGCAGTCTCCCTGTTCCTGCCCACCTTAGTATGTCCTCAGTCCAGTGGCTGGAAGAACCCTTCACAAAAGTCAGATGGAGTCATTAATACTCAAACCTCTCCAGCAGCTTCCCATCTTGGACTGAGAAATGGAAGACTCCCTGATTTCATCTCTGACACTGCCCCCCCCAACCCCGTCCTGCTCTGTCATCCTCTGCAGCCACACTGGCCTCCTGGCTGTTCCTCAAGCACCAAACAACCCCCTGCCCTACATGCTCTCACCCCCTTTCTGCATTGCTCACTCTCCTCCTTATGGTTTTTGCTAGAAGATCACCTTCTCAGTGAGACCCTTCCTGCCACTAAGACTGACTTCTCCACTCCTCCTCCAGAGTCATCATAAGATGTGTGCTTGTCCCCCTGTCACACCCACATGAATGTCAGCTCCTTTTGCAGGGGAAAGTTAGGCCATTGCACCATTCACAGTGCTTAGTTCATGGCCTGGAATAGAGGTGCTTAATAAATACTTGTTGATGGAGTGAAAAGATAGCCACCAACAATTGAGTGCAGTGGGGAGTGCTGTGAAGGGGGAATTAATGAGCTGGAAAGCCCATGGTCAGCCTGTGTGAAGGAAAGCCACCTAGCAGTTGTACTGTAAGACCATGTGTGGGACCCTGGGCTACTTTCCCTTTGATAATAGATACTTTTCTTATTTCCATTTCAGAGGAGGAAACTAAGACTCAGGGAGGCCAGTTGACTTGCCTAAGATCACAAGGCAGGAAGGTGACCCAACCAGAACCAAGCCCTGGTCAGGTGGCTATTAACAGTAAAAGACCATCAGCATCACCACTCTGCTACTTCTCACTCTTCTCTGCTAAAAGCCAGCCTTGGTGACAACTCAAAGCTTTGTCCTCACTGGGCCTGGAGGGGGGCTTTTGGGAGTACCTAGCTCTAGGCTGCAGCATGAAACAGCCAGTGGGCCCATGCAGATCGAGGACCATACTGGGCTGTTTTCCACTGAATGCCAGAGCCCAAGGCTAGTTCTGACATCCAGTGCAGACTTACTGGTTTGGATAGCTTCTGGGTTGGTTCTGTAGGTAGGCAGAGCTGTGGTGATGTCAGTGGAAACTGAGCTAGTTTGAGAATGTTTGCCTGGTTTCCAAGCTTATGCTGCTGTGGAGCTGGCGGCCACACCCACCCCAGAACAATGGGGAGGAGCTAGGCTCCAGGCTAGGGTGGGCCAGCCGCACCTTCTGTAGGTAGTTCACCTGCCTAGCTAGTGACAAACACCTCTCTGCTGTGGCCAAAAAACTGCCAGAGTTCCAGGGAGGCAACTTGGCTCCAGGAAAAGTTTGATTTCCAAACCTTCCCAGCATCTAGGCCCAGAGGCTGCACTTTTTATTGTTGGGTTCTGTCCCTTCCCAAGTGTAGGTCCTTACAGCTCTTGCCTTTGGACTTCTGCTGTGACATGGGGTGATCTGGTCCCTACTGTTCACGAGGTAAGCAGCATGAAAGTGCTTCAGAAACTCGAGGTTGGAGCACCAGGGCAGTGACACGAGAACAGGAACAACAGAACAGTGCCAAAGACTGATGCAGAGTGCTGAGGATGGCTGCAGCGTATGGAGTACCTTACCCCTGCACACCTCTTCGTCACCCGTGAGGAAGTATCAGTTATCCAGGAGGACCTAGGTCCAAGTCACAGAGTCTCCCAGCTCAGAAACAGTCCACTGGTCAGACCAGGTCCTGACCCTCTCACAGCATCCCTGGCATCTGCCCAGAGCTGACACAGGATAGGGAAGTTGAGGGACCAAGCAGGTGTGATCATAGGCCCCCATAATTGAAAAGAACATTTCCTGCCCTTGTTAGATTAATCACACCCAGCTTGACAGCTGTCACTTGCACCAAGATTCTAAGTCCTCAAGGTTCTCAGACACATCGGCTCCCATGATCACTCCAGTGCTTGGAGCCAATTGTTAATGTCTTGCTTGATTTGAGGGTGAGGAAATGGAAGCTCAACATGGTGGCAGGTCACAGCTGGTAGTGGGACCAATCTTAAAGCTACGTGGTGGACTGTGGGTCTTAGAGCTCCATCTCCATGGCTCAGTGGGGCGATTTGAAACTGAATGGCTTGTCAAAAGGAAGGGAAGGAATGAGGCAGTGCTGGGGACCTGATGTACATGTCCTAGGTAACCCCAGGGGTTTAAGTCTCCGTTGGACCAATGGAGTCAGGGAAATCCAGGTAGGCGTAGTAACTCATGCAGCAATACACAGCAGACGAGAAGAGCCCAAGCTCACTGAGCTGGGCAGTGAGGGCCTCGCACTAGGGCCATGCTCCCCAGGCTGCCCTTGGCCTCCACAGCATTTGTTTTCCTTAAAGATTCCAACCCAGTGTTTTGCTAGTTTGGCAGTTCTAAATGGGCAGTAATGAGCATGTTTACTTTTGCTTTCTTGATATTTATTCAGCTAATTGCATCCCAAGAGAAGTTACACACACACACACACACCACCACATTCCATCCATCTTAGACTGGAGAATAGTTCTGCTTCGATCAAAGTACCCCTCTTCTTTGGTTTCTTCCTATGACCAACAAAAGCAAACCTGGCTGTTTTCCTTGGCTTGGAAATTAAAATAAAAATGCTGGTCGGAATTACTTTTCCACATTGTGTAGTGAGGAGTTTCCATTGTGCGGGCTTCCCTCTCCCCTCCCCACCAGTGAGTTGGTCTGACCATGCCATAAGATGGCCTCTGCACACGAAGAGGCAGCTTCTCCAGGCCCAGGTCCCACCCAGCCTCTGGTGAGCTGCATCTGAGTGTCCCCACTTGGCCTGTGTGGTGGGGCCACACACCATGTATTCACATCCCTCTAGCCACCATGGTGCTGTAGTCCAGGAAGTGGGCCACTTTATGAGAGTGTGTCATTTTGGTAACATTGCTGCCTCCTGTCCTGTTAGAAGCTGCTGACACACTTCAGAGTTCTGAGCTCGAAAGTCAGATATGAGACAAGTTCAAATAATAAAAATAACTAGCCAGTTGTCACTATGTCACTGAATCTTCCTAGCAGCTCTGGGAGGGAGGAACTGTTAAACCAAGTTAGCTTTGCAAGGTGTCTTCACTGGTACTTTGCAACTCTAGAGGGTACAATGTGCAGTAATGGTTATGTCTAGTCTAATAATCTGATTTCTACCACATGCCTTCAGAGCTTAGGTCAAGCCTGAGCATCATTCCTGCTTGAAGGCAGGGACTACTGAGACCTAAAAACACAGGTCATTTGCCAAATCATGGAATATTAGGTAGCTGATCTGGGCAACAGAATTCCAAAATACACACCAAACCATACTTGCTGTGAACATGCCAATGTGACAAGAAACCCCCAAGAAAATCACTCTGGGCAGGAGGAAGGCAGGTGTGATCTTGGGGTCTCCAGGACTACAGCCCTCAGGGAGACTTCCCCATGAAGTCCAGCTCTTGGAGGTGATCTCATTGGTCCAGGTTGTAGTGCTTCTAAGCATGTGTGCTTGCTTGTGTGCTCTCTTTCTCTCTCTCACTCTCGCTCTCGCTCTTGTTCTCTTTCTCTCATCTCAGCCAGCACTGCCTTGTTGACCTGTGAGCTCAGACTAAGGCTGAATCTAGGCCAGAGGAGGCATCCCTTCCCCATAGGAGGCCTGAGAAGTGGCCACTGCCAAGGCCATGAGGGCATCTGGAACTGTTCCCTATGCCTAGTTGGCCCCCAGCATCCAGCTTCTGGGAAGAAACTTGAGCTATGCTTGAGTGAGTCTGGTGGACCATAGCATGAATTGAGATGGCAAGACCAAGGTCAAGCCAGGAAAGAGACCAGCAAAAACTCTAGCACTGACAAACTAGTATTCCTTTGAATGCTGTGGAAAGGACTGGCATGTTGGCAGAGTGGTACTCAAGCTTGATCCAGGACATAGGAGAGCCAGATTGGAAGTCTAGAAATGAAGGCCCAGGAGGGTCCAGCTGAGTTATACAATCAATAGCATTGAGAATAATGCCAGGCCAGAGAGATAGTTAAGTGCACTTCCTGTACAAACATGAGGGCCTATAGTTGTGTTATAAACTTGTGTGCCTTTCTCTCTCTGCCTCACTGGCTCTCACAACCCTGTACATAGAGGGCCACAGGTCCCATTGGCCTTGGCTGAGGCTTGTTACCTTTTGTATTAACAGTGCCCCTTTTCACTCCCAAAAATGTTTTGATCAGGCAGCACATTAAATGGTTCTAACCTAGGAGTCAGGTCACCTGTATTCAGCAATAGAGGAAACCCAGTCCTAAGAGATTAGGTCCCTGGCCTATCACTTGGAATAAATATCAGCATTGGGATTCAGCAAAACACTGCCAGCCCCGTGACCTCATTCTCTCTAAGGTTGCCTCTCCAACCAGTAGGAATAAAAGGCCCCTGTTTGTTTGTTTGTCTAATGGCCAGGATGCAATTGCTTCTTATTCACCATTGACAGAATGAGTGGAAATGGCTTTCAAGTCAGCACAAGGGTGAGTCTTGTTGGAGGTTAGAAAGAACTTCTTGATCTTGTGAGTGGTGAGACCCCAGAGTAGGCAGCTAGGATGAGCAATGGCCTCACCTTGGAAGGCCTGGAGAAGGGACTATGCATCACTGTCCTTGGAGATCCACCCCAGCCCAGAGCCAGGGAGGGAGTCACCAGTCTCCAAATGCCATCTTTCCAAGCCCAGGAGCCTGTGAGTCATTCCTCACTAAAAGGCAGTGGGGGAACTCAGAGGGGCTGTGGCTAGCTCCCAGATTCCCCAGTTCAGCTCTCATCAGACCTTCAAACAGACTATCCTCGTATCCAGCCTTCCCACCCACTGGTAATTGTGTACAGCTACATTGTGGGGCCAGCCATGTCATGGATGATGGGGACAGAGGCATGAACGAGAGAAGCAGATAGGCTAGGATTAGAAATGCTCCAGATGTGCCTGGAGGAGTGATGAGGGCGGGTCCTGCCTGGTGCCTGATGTGCTCTCGTGCTCCTGCCACGGGTGAGCTGCTGGCTTCCAGGGCAGGCTGAGTGTGGAGACGGATTGTGGTCACACCATGAAATCATAGGGCAGAGGGGATGTGGTTGGGCATGGGGAGCTGATTGCCTTTGCCAGGAACACAAGGATACTGCTGTTACTTTTTCATGATGTATTATTTGGGAACCATTTTGAGACTCCCCCAACATCTACACACTGAGCCCTCTGCCAGGAGCCGTGGCCAGCAGAGTAGAGCAGAGCAGGGAGCATCTGCTGAAGCCATCTGTGAGCCAGGCTTCTGAGTTGGCTGCTGTGCTTCTGTCAGTGCCTGGTGTGCACTGAAGCTCTGGAGTTGGAGAGTTGAAGGCTGACTACATAGCGCTGCCCTGGGGTGGCTTCCTGGGGAATCTAGGCATTGCCTGGAGCTGCTCTTTGGGACCCAGCTTAGAGCTGGCATCAGGGCCATCTTGGCCTGTAGGGATGGGCTCATCCTCTGGAAGAGCACCTTCTGTGTCATCCATGTCCTTAAGCAGTAAGGCAAGTCTCAGTGAACAGGGCTGTGAGCATCACCATTTCACTGATGGGCACATAGAGCTAAGGGATGAGGGCACATGCCCAAGGCCAGAGTTTCCAGGTCTGTGCTTGGAGCCAGCCTTCTCTCTAAAAACACACAGTTCAAAGTGGCTCCCTCCCTCTGGGTTCTTCTACCCCTATAGTCCACGCCACATATACTTCCAAGGCTGCCTGTCTAAAACACACAGCGAATCAAGTCAATGTCTTCCTTATAAACACAGCCCATGTCTACCAGACTTGTGCCTATCTTCCTTTCTAAGGTGAGCTTATAAAGGCACCTCTCTGCAAAGACATCCATTTTCAATGATGTCCCCTCCTTCCTCCAACTTGCAAGAGCAGCTGTAGCTACCTCTGCCCAGCACCTATGGCTCAGGCAGCACTGGCTGTGCCAGACTGTGATCTTTTCAGCACAAGGTGCAGGTTATTTCCCTCAGAATGGCCAGTCCCTAGAATGACACATGGGCTACTAAACAGGAAGTCAAGGACTCCATTCCACATATTTCCTGGGCCAGCTCATGTGCTGGAGATAAAGCAAGAAAGAGGAGTTGAGATTCCTGCACTCCAAGGGCCTACAATAGCAAACATTCCTAATGCAAGTGACAACACCCAGATAAGGCAGCTCAGGGGTCCCCACTATCGAGGCCAGAGTGTGAGAGGGGAGATGTCCCACGTGAGACCTTAGCCAAATAGCACTGAGGGGAATGGTGTGTCCCTCTGGGTATGTGAGCCTGCTTGTTTGAGAGCCTGGGCCTGAGACTTGCCTTACTGCTTGAGGACTCATCCATTCCAAAGATCTGTTTTCTGCTCACTCTGGATGGGCTTTGGAAGTTCAACAGGGGCTAAGACAGACATAATCTTCCCTGATGGAGGCTGTAATGAGACCACCTCAGGCAGGGGTTTGTGCATTCTGGGAGCCAGGCATCTATGGGAAGTGAGAACAGAATTCCTTCTGGGCTTTTACCCAGTGGTCTTTGCCTGCCTGCCCAAGGACTGGGCAGCAGAGGGGGCTGAAGTTATGGGGCTGCTGGCCCCAAGACAGGCTGAGTTCACCAAGTAGATCTGGCACAATGGCTTGATTGTCAGAGTCTGGCTCTCCATCCAGCATCTAGCATTCCTGTGATTAAATGTGTCTCACAGTGATGTATGCACAGAGCAGGACACAGGGACATGTTAACCCCCCCTCCCCACCATCGCCACCACTCCAAGCTGTTATCAAACCATTCATTGGACTTGCAGTCCATGGAGCAGGATATAGTCATAGAAACTGCCCCCAAATGAGGTTTCTGACATGATCTGTCGTCACCACACATTCCAAGCCAAACAACCTTCTTTTTTGGGGGGGCAAGAGGTCATACGAATTCACAGAAAAGATGTGGTGCTCAGTATATCTGTTCTTTCTTAAAGCTCCTGCTGCATGGTTGTGCCAGATGGCCATGGGCTGGGCAAGACTGATGCAGGTCAGGGTTGGAATCTGGCTCCTTGGCCATTGATGAAGAGACTGTGGATGAGGTACTATGCCCTGAGCCTTGGTTACCACGTTTTTTGGGGGGGGATTTCTGAATTTTTATATATATATATGTATATATGGTGACAATTTCTATACTTACAACAAACCATGGTATTTCCCTCCCCTCTCCTCCCCTCCCCCATTGGTTACCATTTCTATGAAATGGGAATAGCACTTCCTATCTTGGGGAACCCTTTCAGCTCCCAGTACCTCTTCTTTATGACTCATGCAACCTATTGGATATTTGTGGGGTTATTTACCATCTGCCTGCCTTGTCCTTCTGGCCAGGGCAGAGCTCCACTATGTGCTGTCAATTGAGGACATTCCAGATTAAGTGGGTTGTGATTCAGAGAGGCCAGAGGCTGAATGTACCTACCCTGGGAGGGGCTGCTGTGCTATTCCTTCTATTATAGCTACCATTCGCCAACTCACTGATGCTGTCTCAGGAACTGCTTGTGTGACCCAGGGTAGATCATGAGCTCTGATTCTGCAGCCCTAAAAAAGTATCCAAGTGGGGATATAGAAAGAGAGTGCTTAAGTGGATTTCAGTGACATGGGTGAATGCTTCCCTGAGGCACAGCACCCACATGTTGGTGCCAGGGTTCCTGATGTGAGGACAGTGTGGCAATGCACCTAGACACATGGGAGTTTAAGGTCATCTGAGTCACACAGGTACACTGTGTAACCTCCAGCCTGTTCGGTTAGAGTCATGGCAGCTGTGCTTCTGCTGCAGATGTAAGTGTCCACGGCAGCACAGGAGGCATGGACACCAGGGAAGTGCTCCGTCCTCAGATTAGCTGGGGCAGCATTCATAGCGCAGCAAAAGCAGACTTGGCTGCTGGGGACATAGGGCAGCTACCCAGTAATAGCAACAAGAGAAGCTGAGGGGCTGGAGATATAGCTCTGTTGGTCGAGTGCTGACCTAGCATGTATGAAGTCCTGGATGAAGCCCCAGTACCACATAAAACTGGGCATAATGACACATGCCTGTAATCCGAGCCCTCGGGAGATGGTGACAGGAGGATTAGAAATTCAAGGCCATCCTCTAGTGAGGCTGAGGCCAGCTTGGGCTATATAAGACCCAATTACATGCAGAGAACAAGAGCAGAAGTTGAGGTACCTTGCATAAGGCAGTGGAATGAGATAGAGAAAGGCACAGTCCTGGGTTCAAGTCCCATATAATCTCATAACTGTGTGACCTTGGGCAGGTTAACCTCCCTGAGCTTTTATTTCCCCATTTGTAAAGTAGGATGTTACAACTCAAACCTACTTCTTAGGGTTGGATGTAATGAGATAGAGTACCTGCCTCACTTAGCCAGTTGGGCACTTTGTAAACTGCTGTGGGATCCTTACTCTGCCCATGAGCTGGCAGCCTTGCTGAGAGATGCCCTCCTACACCTTGCAATCTACTTACTTGTATCTCTGTTTTTACTGAATAAAAATCCACTTGTTTTAGCCAGACCCACAGAGTCCGTGAGAACCACCAAGTCTAAGGCTGCAGCAGCAAACCTGTGGCATCTGCAGCCAAGAGGCCTGCTCTGGAAAAGCGTGTGTTTCAGAGCAGCTAGCTTTTTCAAAATGCCTCCAAAAGCTCAGGAGCCCACTGGGACCTTGGGGGCCATGGGACAGAGCTGCTGCTCACTGCCCAGGCTCACTGGCTGGGACCTCTGAGACTGCGTACGGGCCAGAGCTGTCTGTCTGAGCTAGATGCAGCAGTGTTGTGTGGCACTAGGTCCGCCAAGATTGCCGAGGGTCTCTCCTTCACCATCCCTCAGCAACTTCAGGACAGGCATTGCCACTGGTTCTCCTCTTGCAGCACCACCGAAACGCCATTTTCCTGTCTTCTGTGCCTCTGACAGGGATGCCAGCTGGGAGACCAGTAATACCCAGGCTTGGTGGCAGCTGATGCTCTGCCTGTGAGGTTAGTGTCAGAGGCTGTGGTCCATGTGTACATGTTTGCTTAGGGATCTCTAGGACAAAGACAGGCTGTAGATGTCCCCAAACCAGAATCCCAGATGTAAATCCCTCCAAGCTCCTGGATTGCCCCCAGGGTGGGGAATGGTAATGGCTACAGCATTGGCTTTGCCTCTGGAGTTATCTGAAAAGCCTTAGCAGTGTGTATCCAGAGTGGGGAAAGAATTTAGGGCCCTACTTTCTCTTCAGAATGATTCTGATGGTTGGGGCTCACGATAACCAGAGACTAGTGTTTGCAGAGGGTTTGCACGCGCGCGCGCACACACACACACACATCCACACACATGGCACCAAGTCAGGTCCCATGTGCTTCTCCTAGAAAGCAGTGATGTGTGGCTCAGAGGAGCTCTGGAGCCATACCATTGAGCCACACTTTGTAGCCACATGGCCTTGGCATAGCACCTCACTGCTCCCTCAGTTTCCTCACCTGTAATGAGAATGGACAGGCATGTGTTGTAGGGTACCTGTAAATAGCCACTCAGTTGTTACTGAGATGGACACATTATCCGCCCATTTCCCAAATCAAAAAACTGAGGTCTGAGAAAAGCCAAGTGATCTACCGGGGCCCAGGCTAGTATACAGAAGAGCTAAGACTTGAAACCAGCTCCTGATCTCTACCTACTCTGACTACACTTGGAAAACTTCATGTGGAGAACCTCCAGCTGGCTTCAGAAGTGACCTTCTCAACTTTGCTTGGAGTCCCCAGGAAAAGGGATTTTTTTTGAGTAACTGTACTGGCTTCTGGGAGCTTCAATAATCCCACTGCAGAAGCAATAGCTGACTTATGACACACATATCACAGGGAGAGGGGAAGGATCAGGAAAGAATTTCTGTTTGGAAATGTTATCTAATGCTGCTGAGCACTTTCAAGGGACTTGGTATGTGGTGCCTGTGTCGTCCCCTGGCTGGGCTGCCAGGAAAGCCTGTCCTCCCCTGTTTCTTGGCCATATCTTGCTGATGGGGACTCGAGGGCTGTCCAGTGCTGGGAGGGGTCAGGTGTCCCTGGGCATGGAGGGAAAGTCAGAGTAGCAATTTGCCCAGTCCCCATGGCAAACACTTATGGGTGACACATCCTCTCCTGCACAAGCCACCTCTGCTCCTGGTCAGCTGGAAGGATGTGAACAGGGGCTCTAGAGGACTTTATGAACAAAGGTCCCCAGCTGCCTCAGGTCTGCATTTGCC
Source organism: Dipus sagitta (assembly GCA_036346955.1). Classification (NCBI taxonomy): domain Eukaryota; kingdom Metazoa; phylum Chordata; class Mammalia; order Rodentia; family Dipodidae; genus Dipus; species Dipus sagitta. The sequence goes on from CM070770.1 coordinate 140,689,310, forward strand.
CCCTTTCTGCCATAACGTTCTCTAGCCTGGTGGCACATGGGGCTCAAAGCCTAGATTTGCCAATTCCTCGGCTACTCTGCAGCTCTCAGCCCACTGCCCTCTAAAGTATACACCTACACACATGTACACACCCAGGCTGCTGCCCCGTGCCCAGGAGCCACCCCCTTTACCCCTTAGGCTTTCTGTCTGAAGGAGGCAAGTGGGTCTTACCAGTAAACTCATTAGCATCCCAGCCCCATGATCTTGTGCCCCAAACACCACCCTGCCCAAGTGTCTGCAGTCTGTTCATCGCGCTTGTTTTGGTTGCAAGTGAAAGCAAAGGATGTTCTGCTCTAGGGTCTGGCTGCACACCCCCAGCCTTGAGGGTCAGCTGCTGGCTTGTGCCCACTGCCCCTGGCTGCCACAGAGCTGAGAGCTGGCCCCTTACCTCTTCCCTCCTGCTCGGCTCCAGGGCAGCAGCGCCTCACATGCTTCACCGCCGTCAGTGGGGCAGCCTGGCCATGGCTTCCCTTAGGAGGGGTCCTGAGTCGCAGGCTGGACTGGCTGCCAAGCAGCCCTGCCTCACTGGCCTCTGCTCACAGCCAGCTCCGTGGGGATGGGGCTGGCCAGGGTGCCTCAGGGGCTGCTTCCAACCTACTCTGTCACGGCACAACCAGCAGCCACCTCACTGTCATGCTCCGCAGGTTGGAGCTCGGGCAGCTCCACTCAGGGCTTGGGGTCCATCCCTGGGCCAACTGCAGCAGCCTCAGTTGAACTCCCAGCTCCTTTGTGGAGCCCTTACATGCCGCCAGAGGAAACTGTGAGCACAGCCTGACCCTGGTTGGCTACAGGCGCTTCTCTCCACCCACTAGTGCAAGAGGATCCCCCAGGCCCCAGAAAGGCTCCGGGCCTCCCCTCAGCCCAGACAGGGGCGGGCCGCCTAGTGATGTCACACTAGCTCCAGCCCCAGCTGGCCTGGCCCCTCCCCGCAGGCCTGCTTTGGCGGCCACAGCAGTTCCCTCCTTCCTTGGCACAGGCAGCCTGGCCAGTTCACTCCTGGCCTGCCTGCTCCCCAAAGCTCGGCAGCTCATGGGGTGCCCTGCATAGGCAGACTCCCCCCCCCCCGGATCCAGGTAATGGGGTGCGACCTGTTGCAGGTGTGGCTACAGCTGCAGGGAGCCAGGGCAATCCTGCCCTGTGTACTGCCCCAGCAACCTGGAGCCTCTCCTCAGGCCCTTTTCCCTGGCTTCACTCCCCTCCAGACCCTGGGGAAGAGATCTCAGGGCAGATCTGCTAGCCCTCTACCAAACCCCAGCCTCTTTGCCTCAGCCCCTTTCTCCCAGGCTTCACTCTCCTATCCAGAATGTGGGGAAAGGAGCCTAGGGTAGTCTGCTGCTGCAGGTTAGCCTGAGGCAGTGGTTTAGAACAGTGGAAGTACTAGGATGAGGGCCACACTCGAGAAAAGCTGCCACTTCCCCCCTAATCACTTCTTGCAGGATCCCTTCCCTGCAGCATAAATGAGCCAAGTACCACTAGGGCTGCACTGGGGGTTCATTGAGGGGAAAGGGCTTGGACAGGGTCAAGGATGATATGGGCTAGGTGGCAAGTGGACAGGGTCTTTTATTTCAGTCCCTAGTTGTGGCCCTGCCAACTTCAGTGTCCTCAACTGTGACCTGTGGGGCTGTTCAAGGAAGAAATGCAGAGGTCTTGAGAGTTCTCAGTGTGAGGATCAGCTCCATTAATGGAGCTCTGTGAACATTCAGCAACTCGGCAGGAAGGAGGGTGACATTTGTGCCACCAACCAGGCATCCCCCAGATGTATTGGCCTGTTGGACTGGTCAGAGAGGGATGACTAGGCCTGTTGAATGGTGCCCTGCAGGAGTGTAGAGAGAGGGAAGAAGGCTAGCCCTAAGGTACCCCACCCAGGACACAGACTCACCTCCTGCTTGGACTAGAGTCTGGGAAATATTGGAGATACTCTTCTTTCCTTCTTCAAGAAACTTTGGTGGTGAGGGTGGTGACATCTAGGTCCAAATCAGGAGGAAAACTTCAGTGGGCCTTTCCCACACTAAGGTACCAGGGGCCATGTTTCTGGTCCCTAAGAAGACGGACTCGCTGTAGTCCTCCTTCCTCAGGCCTGCCATCTCTAGCTTCTCCCCAAACTGCCCAGATTCTCCCCTTCTCCATCTGTCAGTCCCTTCCTTTCTTGGGAGATACTGCAGATTATTAGCCAGAGAGCTGGACTGAACAGTCAGAAATACCCCTCCTCTACCTGGTCGGTGAAGATGCCAGCTGCTGCATGCTCTCCAGAGGGCCTTGGAGGGGTCCTGAGAGGCCAAGGGGAGCCATGGCAGGCTGAGGCTCAGAATCAGCAGAAGGACATGGGGTGGCACTGTGCCCTTGGCAAGAGGCGGTCGCTACATTCTATAGCCTTAGGAGAGCTGGGAAGTTGATACATGTCTTCCCTCCCGCCCACCTCCTCCCTTCTTATCCTGTCTCTTCCTGAGAAAGTGAAGTGTTTGGGGGGAAGTTGCTATTAGCCAAGGTCCTTGTCTTCTTGGAGCCAGTAGTCAGGTTTGGAGACAGGCTAAATGTGGAATATGAGAAGTGATGGGTGCTGGGGGCATATCTCACTGAAAGCCAAGACCAGCTTGCTGATGAATCCCTGCAGAAGCTCTGGCTCAAAATCAGCAACTGATCAAGTGGAGAGTGGAGAGAGGGTAGTCTGGACAGAGAGGAGTGGATAAAGATCCTGTGGAAGGTTGCTTCTTTAAAGATGATGCTAGCACTTCCCAGCCTCCAACTGAGACGTGGGGGTCCTTGTTCTGTCTTTGTAAGTCTGCGTGGATTTGTTGTAACTTATACAAGTGGCACAGTGACTTGGCATGACCTGACTTCCAAGGTTAGGAGAGAATGTGCAATGTGGCTTCTGCCCCATTCCCTGTGATGCTCTCTCCCAGAGCCTGAAGACAAGCTTAAGTCCAGAAGATTGTGCATAACAGGCAGCACTGGCCCCCAGATAGATAGATAAGGAAACGTAACTCCAGATGGTCCCAGACCTTGATTGTGGAGTCCTCCCCATCTGTGCATTACTTTCCATTAGAGAGTCTTTCTGTTGGGGTCCTGGATACGAGGGAACAGAAATAAGCCACTTCACTCCCCCACATCCAAATCCTGACCCCTAGCACCCACCAATTTAATGATAGGATTGTTGTAGGCTACTGAGTTTTGGTGTAATTGGTTAAACCACAGCAGTAACTAGAGCAGACCCTCAGGCCAGAGCAATTACACAGTTCTTGCTTTTATTTTGTTTTGTTGGAGACAGGGCCTACAGTATGTAACCCAGGCTGTCTTTGAACTCACAATCCTCCTACCTAAGTATTGGAATTTCAAGCATATACTAACACATCTAGCTGTAAAAAGTTCTTTTTATTTTTTTTAGTTTATTTTTATTTTTATTTATTTATTAGAGAGAGAGAGAGAGAATGGGCACTCCAGGGCCTCCAGCCACTGTGAACAAACCACCTTGTGCATCTCATCTGTCTTAATGTAGTCCTAGGGAATCAAACCTGGGTCCTTTGGCTTTTTTTTTTTTTTTTTTTTTGTAAATTTTGTTAAAGAGAGGGAAAGTGTACATGTGGGCAGGGTGCGGGCAAAGAGAATTGGTGCACCAGGGCTCCAGCCACTGCAGTTGAACTCCAGACGCGTGCACCACCTTGTGTGCTTGTATCACTTTGTGCATCTGGCTTATGTGGGACCTGGAGAATCGAATATGGGTGCTTAGGCTTCGCAGGGAAGCACCTTAACTGCTAAGCCATCTCTCCAGCCCCACACCTGGCTCTTTAATGTGAGTGCTGGGGACCTTAACTCAGGTCCTGATGCTTGCACAGCAACTGCTTTTCCTTGCGGAGCGATCTCCCAGCCCAGGATCTTCTTTCTAATAGGCCACAGTGACTTGAGAAGACCAGACTGGTGGGAGCCACAGACTAAGCAACTGAATCTAGTGTCCATGGTTGCAGCCACCTAGTGAAAGAGGTGGTTGGGGATTGCAGGACTTTCTGGATAGAGAGGGAGCCTACAGGACCACCTCACCCTCTAGGAACTTGTCAGCCATGCATGTTGGTTATTGCAATTGTTCTGTCCTCATAATTTAAAGTTCTTAGGGTATTATCAAGTGATCTTACCCCACATACTAAGTTGCTTTTCTCATTGCTGTGACAAAAGACCTGAAAAAAGCAGATTAATGAAGGAAGGGGTTATTTTGGCTCAAATTTGAGGAAACATTCAGTCCATCGTGGTGGTAAAGGCATTTCAGCAGGGACATGAGACAACTGGTCATATTGTGACTATAATCAAGAGACACAGAGTAATTGAATGCCAGTGCTCAGCTTGTTTGCTCCTCTTTAGTCAGCACAGAACTTCAGTCTGTGGAATAGTGCCAACTACATTTAGAGTGGGTCTTCCCTCAGTTAAGCTAATCTAAAAATTTCCTCTTAGACATGCTCAGAGGTTTGCCTCCTGCTGGGTGATCTTAGATCCTGTCAAGTTGGTGATATTAACCATTACACATCATCCATCTTTGTCTTTGTCCAGCACCTGCCCATTTGGTGGCTGGGAGCAATCAAGTCCTTGGCTAAGTAACTCAGGCTCTGGAGTCAAATTCTAGTTCTGCTACCAAGTAGCTCTGAACCTCACTTTTTTTCATCTTTAAAATGGGGAAAGGGCTGGAGAAATGGCTTAGCAGTTAAGGTGCTTGCCTGGTTGTGAGTACTCTGAGGACAGGAACATGTGTAGGCCATGTGAAGCCCTTCTCTTGTGTAACCCATGTAGAGACAGCTAGTGGCCTGCTGGCCGAGAGTGAGGAACTATGGTTTAAAGTCTCATAGATCTGGGCACGTAGCAGCCCTTTCACTAATCTTGGGCAATTCCTTCCATCCCCACTTGTGGTAACTCCATCAAGCTTCTAACATAATGACTCCTAGAGCCCAGACCCCTCCTACTTCCTTACAGAGAACCTGTCCCCCATTTCACCTGCCTGTCAAGCCGAAGCATCATGTGACCAAAGCATTAGAGAAAGGAGTCTTTATTTTTCTATTTATAGTTTTTTCAGGATGGAAAATATGTGATGTTTACATAATCACAGAGTACAAAAGATCCTCCAGTCAACTTGACTAGAGTTAGAATTACCTAGAAGATACCTGTGGGTGTGGCTGAGAAGACACCATCCCATGGGCTGGGGCCTTGACTGCATGAAAAGGGTAAAGCTGAGCACCAATATTCCTGACTCAGAACACATTGTGACCAGCCACTCACTCTCCCTGTCATGCCTTCCTTGCCATGATGGGCTGTATCTCCTCAAACTGTAACCCAAAATAAATCCTTCCCCCCTAAAGTTGCTTCTGTTCAGGTATTTGGTGATACTGATGAAAAAATAATATACATTCACTAGATGTGACACAATTTGTATAAATTATTTTATAAAGATTTTGTCATCTTTCTGTCAGTAATACTTTTCTGTTGGGAATGTTTGGACTTTGTGTTGAGATACTGTGTACATGACAAGAATGGGGGTATGTGTGTAATATAGAGAGTGTGGTAGAGACTTTTTCTGGATCTTACTACCTAAGAATCCCTCCAATATTTAAAGCTGTACATGTCCCAAATTGACACCCCCCATTCCAGTGCTTTTTAAATGTCTGTCTATAGCCTTTGAGCCAATATTGTTTCATTCTTTACCCTTGTTATGTATCATTGAGCCAGTAGGTTGATTTTTTTTTCCACTAAATTTAGGAGTGAGGAATAATTGAGAGCCATGATTAAATATTTTGATGCTTGGTTCCTTTCCCTTCCTCTTCTTTAACTCCATGTACATACTTGTCATTGAATTCTATTATGGGAGGCTGAAGTAGGAAGATTGCCCTGAATTTGAGGCTACCCTGGGGCTACATAATGAGTTCCAGGTCAGCCTGGACTAGAGTAAGAGCCTACTTTTTAAAAAAAGAAGGAATTCTAGTTAGATATTTATTTATTGTATCATTTTTCTCTTGTGCTGCAGTTTAGATAGTTTTTTTTTTTTTTTTTTTTTTTTTTTTTTGAGGTAGGGTCTCACTCTAGCCCAGGCTGACCTGGAATTCACTATGTAGTCTCAGGGTGGCCTTGAACTCACAATGATTCTCCTACCTCTGCCTCTTGAGCGCTGGGATTAAAGGCATGCGCCACCAAACCTGGCTAGTTGAGATAATTTCTATTGCTTTTTCTCACTTTGTGAATCCTTTCTTTTCTAATATCATCTATTAATTTCATCTGAATTATTTTTTGTTAAGTACTGTGTTTTTTCATTCTCTAATTTCCATTTGTTTTTTTTTAAACTTAAGGACAGTTTATTGGATTTTGAGAGAAAACTACAGGACAGACATGAAGAGAAATAAAACAAACTAAGTGAGGTAACCCAGGCCCAGAAAGCCAAGTGCCACATGTTCTCCCTCATGTGTGGATCTTAGCTACAGATGATTGGGCTTCTGTGAGAGAAGGAAAAAACTCAGTAGCAGAGGACAGTAAGTTAAAAAGGAGATAGAAAGGGTAGAGAAAGAAAGGGAGGAGGGCATTGAAAGAAAGGGAGGTTGGTATTGTATATATGTAAGTAGAAAGATTGAGATGGGGAGGGGATATGATGGAGAATGGAATTTCAAAGGGGAAAGTGGGGGGGGAGGGTACTACCATGGGATATTTTTTATAATCATGGAAAATATTAATAAAAATTGAGAAAAAAATAAAACAAAGTTATACTGAGAAGTCAGGAATGTAGACAGGTTCAACTGTGAAAGTCTGCTAGCAGCTGTATTGGGAGGGAGGATTCAGGAAGAGAGGGAGAGAGAATGCCCAGTGACAGAGCAAGTAGGTTTAGGAATTTGACCAGTATCCAGAAAAGGAAACTAGAGCGGGGGCGGGGGAAGGTGACCCTTTTTGAGTTAGACCTTAGAAAGCAGGCAGGCTTAGCACCGAGGGTCTGTACACAGCTGCATCAAGGGAGGGTCTTCTGGGGTGTGAAGTGCATATCGCATTGTTACCAGGATGGTATTCTTCCCATCTTCATAAGTCTCAAGCAGATCATCTTTTATCTTTCTGGACCAGGATATCCTCTTGAGGTTGTGAAATAGCCTTTTATCCTTATTGTAGGAGACCTTGGCCTTGTCTGGGTGAGGGAAACTCCTGCTCTCTTCATCCATGGGTGCTGTCAACCACTGAGCAGGCCATTTGTGGAGGGTATGACTGACTGTTAACCATACTATTTGCATCAGAGGACACAACCACAGTTTGTGTTCATATGTCTCAAAAGAGTCTCTAGATACAGCTATCCACTGTTGGGTACCTATTTCTCTTCTGGGGTTCCCTACCCATTCCTTATCCTTCATTTCCTGAAAGTTTTGCCATGTTTATAGTAGCCACTCTAAAATCCTTGTCTGCTAATTCCAGTATCTAGGGAGAGGGCTGTGGATCTGACTCTTGAGTATGTTTCTTTTGATTGTGGGCCACACTTTTCTGTTTGTTCACATGTCTGTAATTTTTTCATTGTAGATGACATAATGGAAAGACTGTATTTTCTTGTCTTTCTGTAAGAGTGTGTGTTTTGTTCTAGCAGGGAGTTGAGTTACTTGACCTTGTGGAGGCTTGGTTTTTAGGCTTTTAGGTTTGTTTTGGTTTTGCTCCTATCCCTTGGAATGACCCACCCTCTGTCCTGGGCTTATTGTAGGTCATACCCTTCTGGAAATAAATCAAAAGCCTTCAGTTTTCACAATGCTGGTCTATCTTGGTAGGACTTGAACTGAAGACTCTGTTTTCCAAGCAATTTCTGGAGTATCTTCCTCCCAGCTGTTGTGTTCTGTTCTGATTCTTGGAGGTTCTCTCTATGGGATGTATACAGTGTAGTGTTAGCTCATGCTTGGATGGTATTTGTGTAGTGATTTGGGGGCTTCCTCTTCTGTATCTCTCTCCATCCTGGTATTTCCTCTCAGTTTCTAGCCTTGAGGTCTTCTGACAGGTGGACTGTAGCTGTGTCAGGTTTATTCCATGCCCCTGGGATGTGTCCTAGTGTGCTTCCCATCTTTCTAGAGTAAGGTCTTGTCCAGTGTCTCTGCCTGTGGATGTTCTCTGGAGCTGTCAAAAATGCGTTCTTCGGAGGATAGAATCTGTGTTGAACTGGGATGAGTTCCGGACCTGGGACTTCCCACATCCCAGTTGTAGTTGGATTTTCAGCCAACTCCCATCCTCTTTCCCATTGGTGCCCACCATAAATGCAACAGATGGTTGTGCTTCTTAGTCCAGGGCCCTCCCCTCCTGCTCCAGTCATATCTATTAGGAAATGATAGCCCAAGCAGTCATAGGTTGGTCCCTCTCAAGGCACCCACTTGAGCATGGGAGATGAGCAATATGTGTCCCTGTGTGACTTACTAGAGTAGTGAGCTACCTTGATGTATATAGTTAAGGGTTATATTTCAGAAGTATCAGTTTATTTTTTTCTCATTGTTATAGTTTAGCCCTTAATGCCCCCACCCCCAGAGGCCCAGGTACTGAAGGCTCAGCTCCCAGTCCTTAGTACTATTGGAAACTTTAGGATATTTAACAGAATGGGAGAATGTTAGGTCTTTTTTTTTTTTTTTTTTTTTTTTTTTTTTTTTGGTGTAGCCTTGAAGTAGATATTGGAATCCCAACCCCTCCTCTTCCTCTCTGTTTGCTTCCCAGCCACCATGAAGTGAACAGGCCTCTTCCACCATACTCTCCCACCATGACGTACTGGCATGCCACCGGCCCAAAAGCAACACTGCCAAGAAACCATGGACTGACTCTGTAAGCCCAAATGAAACCTTAACTCTTAAATAAGTTAATTGTCTTAGGTATCTTTGTCATAGCAATAGGAAGCTAAGTAAACACTTCTAAAACTACTATGAGGGAAGTAGCATAATTCCGTTCTACTAACAAGCAGACTGGGGCTTAGCAAAGTGAAGTTCCTAACACTGGGGCACACAGCTAGGCACCCATCAGGCTGTATTAAAACTACATAAAGCTAGGAGAGATGCAGTTGTACTGAAGACAAATTGAACTTCTTCACGTCTAACATACTCTTTCTTGTTTTGAAATCTCTGAACTCAGGATGCATCTTATAGCCAAAGGCATGCCATAGTCCAGCTAGCAGCCCTGTTTATTTCTTACTGGAACTTGGTACAGTTTACACTTGAGAACTGGTGTGGCAGAGCCTAACCCTCTCCTCTCCTGGTCAGGTGGTCTCAGGGAAGTGTTCTGAGCAGCAGCAAGCCTGTGGAACTGCTATACCCGCCACCCTACTGAGGTGAGAAAACAGCTGCCTCTCAGCTGACAAGAGCCAGCTGCTGGCTCCTCTCCTGGAGGCCTGTGTCAGTCCTAGGACTTGCTGCAGTGAGCCCAGTAAGAGAGCTGCCTGTTCTCTGGCTCCGTGCTGACCAGACAAGTGTGTTCAACCATCAGAGCATGGTGCATGCTAGTTTTCAGGCAGCTTTGAGAGCCCATGTTTGCTCACTAGGACACATTTCTGTCCTAACTTTTCCACCCACCTGCCAGGGAACAGAATCAAGCCAGCACCTGTCCTCCAGTGTGAGGTCACCTAGCAGTCCAGCATGTTTGTCATTTAGTCAACAAATGCTGAATAAGTCTCATCTGAGCACCAGAGTCTGGGCTCTGGGTCAACTTGTCTAATGCTGGTTTGATGAGACTTAGTTGATTGGTTTTCATTTTTGTTGAAGAACAGTATTTTCTGGAAGTCACAATTAACCTCATCCCAGCTATTTCCTACTGTAGCTGAGCTGAGACTCATCCCCAAACAGAAAACTGAGACCCACAGAAAGTAGAGACTCTGTTGTAGTTTGTTGATTTTTGTTTCTTCTTAACCAGAATGCCACAGGAATTTCCTAAAGCTATATAAAATCATTCTCATTCATATAAGGCTTTCTTTTTTTTTTAATATTGTCATTTCTGGAACCTAGTTCTGGGCCTGACAGGACCCTGGCCGGGCAGTTTGATGGTCCATGGGGGGAGGATTGTGATTCCCCTGCACTAAAATTCATGTCCCAAAGAGCAGCTAGATTCTTGCTAATACTGTTTACCTTTCCTGGGACCCAACAAGACAGCTGAGCAGATAAATGAGAGCTCTGGGCAAAAGCCTGATAAAGTGAGCTTTCCAGAAACCAGAGCGTGAGATCCCCAGACAGAGGTGCTGCTGACTGCAGGTCTGGGCTGAAGAGTTCCAAGAATCCTCATATAGACTCTGTAAGGAGGAAGGGCTGTGGGTACAACTGGCTTGCCTCAGCCCTGCCAGCCTCCAGACTGCCCCACTGCCTCTTATCTGAGGGGACTAGATAAGCCTTAATTCTGAGACTTCCCTGCTGTATGTTCTCTGTGCTGTTTCCAGTCTCCTGTTTGGTTCCTCCCCAGTGCCTGGAGGCTGACCTGTGTGCATTTCAGAAATGCAGTGGGCCCCTTGTTTTCTGGCTTCATGTGAAGTTCTACCCAGTGGCAGAAGTTGACAGGATAGGGAGAAGGTGAGGACACGTGTATTGGTAGCTCCCTCTCTGCAGGACCATGGCTGTCCTGGTGGTATTGGGAGATGGTTAGTCCTGGCTGTGAATTTCACCCACTGCTTATCAGCCACCTGACTTCTTAGTTCCCCTATCCTCCCCAAGTCTCAGTTGCCACATTTGGACTGGAGACAGTACCACCACTTGCCCAGAGTGGCTGGGAGGAATAAGTAACCCAGAGCACTCTCTGTGTCCCAGTAGGTGTTCAGTAAATGCTAGCTGCCTTCTTTGGGTAATTTGGAGTTAAAGTTTATTATCCAAATTTGGAGCTGGAGACAGTATACAATATCTTGGGTCCTCTGAAGGGCATCCATCATTTTGTGTCTCCAGGGAGCTTTCTTTTTGTTTTCCCTTCTTGATTTTCCTGTCTGTCACTGTCCCTATCCCCAGTACCATTGAGCTTTTTTACTAAAGGTTGTTTAGTCAAAGGAGTACTCCTTTGTCCCTATCTTTGCCTGAAGCTTGTGTATGAATTATGTTTAACCAAAGGAAAAAAAATCTTCTAGCATTGTGGAAAGCAGACTGTGCAAGAATAGCACATGTTAATGAGCCCCAAATAACTTAGCATTTGTTGAGCACTTTTTTTTGTTGTTTGCTTGTTTTTCGAGGTAGGGTTTCACTCTAATCCAGGCTGACCTGGAATTCACTATGTAGTCTCAGGGTGGCCTCGAACGCATGGTGATCCTCCTACCTCTGCCTCCTAAGTGCTGGGAATAAAGGCGTGTGCTACCATACCTGGCTTATTGAGCACTTTTTGATCCCCACAAGAACATGTGAATCGAGTTCTTTTCTTTCCAGATGCAGAAACTGAGGCTGAAGTGAATTTGCCTTGTCCAGGGACGCCCAATGGTCAGTGGTGCACTTGGAGCCTATGTTTCAGCCTTGGGATATCTGTCTTGATGACAGAGAAACCCCTGGCTCCTTGGGTCTCAGGGAGCAAGTTGTTTTAGATAAGTAACCAGTTGGCTAGAAAATGACAAGGATGTCTCTTTAAACATGTACTAAGGTTTTCATCCGTTCTTCTTAGGCCTTTTACACAGGACCTGCTCACAGATGCATGTGCTCACTGGCTTCTTCCAACCCCACTGATCATGCTGTCGGCCTCTTCTGGGTGACCCAGTCATGTGAACACATTTGCTTCATGCAGCTGTCTGGGGGATGGTGCTGCTTATAGGAGCCCCACAAGCATCAGACAGCTGTGTGTGTTGGTTGCTTTTCTGGCTGTCGCTAGTGAACTTCCCTTCCCAGCCCCTCACACTCTTCACATTTGCTGCTTCTCACCAGCTGAGGTCCCATCACTCTAGTAGAGTTCTTTGTAAATGGCACTAACCTAGTCTGCAGGGCTCCCCTGTGGGTGCAGTCCCGAGACTGGTTTCTTGGAGCTTATGGAAACTCGGTTCTTACATAATAGCTGCCCTCTGTTGCAGGTTCCCATGGGCCTAGCCCGGTGGCTTGATGAGTGTATCATGTCCTCAGAGCAAGACCTTCCAGGAGAGGTTTCCTCACTGCCTTCCATTGTACCTGATGAGGCGGCACACAGCCAGTAGCGGCCAGAGCCAGGATTGGGTCTGAGCCTGTGGAGATCCAAAGGCCGCACTCTTGACAGACACTTAAGGTCCCCACCCATGTTTCTTGATCTGTAGAGTAACTTTGTTTCTATGGTTGTTTGAGACAGGATCCTTGATATAGCCCAGGCCAGTCTAGAACTGAGGATCCTCCTGCCTCAGCCTCCTGAGTGCTGGGATTATAGGAATGCACCATCACACTCAGTTAGGAGAATACTGTTTATGCCAAAAAGTTAGTGCCAAGGTTCAGATGTGGGTGCCTGACACACAGTAGTTGCTCAGTCAGTGTTGGATCCTTTGTGTTTTAGCCCATTTGAGGTCAGTGTTCTTAAGCTGTAGTGTGTTCATAAATTTTTCAGCTGTGAAAACACTTTGCTGGGCCCTGTCCCCAGAGTCTGTGATTCAGTAGATCTGGGGTAAGGGAGGTCGGAATTCACCTTTAGTTCTAACAAGTTCACAAGATGACCCATGAGTTAAGGCTGGTGCAGCAGTGACCTTACCCTGCCACTGAAGGCCATTTCCTGTGCAAAGATGCTGGTCCAGCACCAGGCAGGAAGACCCCCAACCTTTTCCTGAGAGCTGGCTAACTTGCAATTTCCCTCTTCTGTTGTCACTCACCCTGACCCTGTGAAAACTCAGCATTTAAGCTGTGTATTGATGTCTGGCCTGCAAACCAAAGTTCACTTGACCAATTTCATCAACATGTTCCTGGTTTCCAGTTGCCATTCTGGTACAGAGCCTGAAAAAGTGAATCATCTTACTGGAAGTACTTTGGTAAATTATCTACCAAAACACCTTCCTAGTTTGCTGGACCCTATCCCTAGAGTTTCTGATTCAGTAGATATGGGGGGAGGGGCTGGAACTTTGCATTTAGTTCTTACAAATTCACAGGAGGACCCATAGGTTCAGGGTGGCTCAACAATGACCTTACCCTGCTGCTGAAGACTACTTCCTATGAAAAGATGCTGCTGTCAACACAAGGCAGGAAGAATGTGGCTAGGGTGCTTGTGCTTCAAGGGTTGGCTTGGTGCAGGCTAGAAGGACAGGTGAGCCACCTTATTGTGTCTGGAGCTCCAGCATCCAGCCCAGAGCCAGCCAGATGCCAGGGGCAAATAAGTGAAGGGCCTAGTATTACAGTGGTAGGCGCTAGAATCACAATTACCTAAGTGTAAACCTTGGGCATGTCCTTGCCCATTGAATGGCCCAGAGCAAGTAATTTACAATCAAATCTGAGATGAAAACGGCACTTGTATTTTTAGGGTTAGCACAAGAGTTAAATAACAGAAGGTTGAATATTCTGTTCATCGTTGTCACACCCAGCAAGGCAGGCTGGTGTGCTGGTTAGAGTGTGAATTCAAATCCAACCCCACCATGTACACAATGTATGCCTTATTCTCCTCACTTCTCTTGTTGCCCATCCTCCTCTGTAAAGCAGGACTGGAAAACAGTAGCCTGCCAGAGTTCCTCAACTACTAAAGGGATGTGCATATCAGATACTTCACTGGGTAGCTGACCTTGAGTTGCATGGGCTCTGTCCCTGTCCATAGATCTGCAGAGGGGGTGAGAAGGAGCCTCTGAGGAGATCAGCAAGGCCCTAGGAAGAAGACACCCCAGGAAAGTCACCCTCTGCCTGTCCCCCTCAGAGGGGTGGGTTGTGGTGATGGTGGTGGTGGCAGGGCAGCCAGCCTGAACTTTACTTCGGGAGCCCATCTTCCAAGTCTTTGGAAGAACAGCTCAGTCCCAGCTGGGAGCCCATTCTCAGCTGCTCTGAGGACTCTCAGGAGCTCAGTGGTGAGGAGGCAGTCCTCCAGTCCTCCTCCATGGCTGCTTTTGCCCTGGTGATGTCACCCCATCTGCTACCTGCCAGGCAGGGTCTGCATCCAGTAGGTGGACCCTTAGGGACGAACCCTCCCCCCTGCAGTGCCCTCTCCTTTCCTCCTTTGCCAGCCTTGCTCTGAGCTGCTGTGGCATTGGCCCTCCCACCCAGTGTCAGAGAAGCTTCCAACATCTCAGAATCAACCCGGGGGGGGGGCACCCCACTCCCTTTAATGCACAGCCCAGGCCATCCCTGGTTTCTATGTGTGCAGAGCGTTTGGTAAACAGAATGCTTGAGCCATGACTTTCTGGAAGGGGCAAATCCCAGCTGACGCCCCAGAAGCTCAGCCTATTTTGGGCCTGATCTCTGTCATGCTGAGGTTTGTGGTCAGAGTGTTCATCACCCCCCACTTCCCCAGCACTCGCTGTGGGGCTCTGAGGGGCAACAAGGCTGGTTTCAGTTTCCTGCTTGAGTGTTGGTTCAGCCCCCACCCTATCCCCACCCCCACCCCCATCCTGACCTTGTACTGCCTGTCTCAGGCCTGGGGTCCACTTAGTAAATGCTCTTGTCTTGTGCCCCCTGTGAATGCCATGATTCAGTACACACAAAAATGAGCTTCTCTCAAGAAAGAAAGTATTCACAGCGCTATCCAGGTCTATCCAGCTCCGCCAGGCGCCTTGGATGCTGCTGGCCCCTGCCCACTGGCAACCCCACAGGGATGGTGGCTGCCCACTCTCCACACAGGGGTCTCTCCTATTTTTTCCATACCCACAGTCTCCTTTGGTTGGTAGGCTAAATGCAACTTAAATCTGTATTCAGAACACCTTATTAATAATAAGTATCAGGTAAATATGTCTGGAATTAAGAGACTATCCACCCAACAAAATATGTGTTGTGTACTGGGCCTGACACACACTGGGACTGTGCTAGGCTCCTTTGCAGAGCTGGGAGCAGCCTGATGGATACTGTACTGGAGGCTGGACTCTTCCCCCAACACAAGCCCCTCTTCTTTACTGGTTTCGGCCTTTTCTCATTACTCTGACAAAATACCAAAAAGCAACTTAAGGGCTTATTTTGGCTCATGGTTTGGGGAGATCCAGTCAATCATTGCTAGGAAGGCATGGTGGCAGGAGCAAGAGGCAGCTGGTCACATTGTATCTGCAGTCAGGAAGCAGAGAGAGAGAGAGAGAGAGAGAGGCTAGAGATCAGCTTGCTTCTCATTTTTCCATTTTTATTCATTCTGGGACCCCATCCCAGTGGGGTTGGTGCCACCCACATTTAGGATGGGTCTGCTCAGTTAAACCTCTCTGAAAATACCCTTATAGTCATACAGAAATATGTCTCCTAGGTTATTCTAAATCTAGTCAAGTTAACAATGAACCATCACAATTACCTTCTCTTAGTCCTGGGTTTTGAAAATGCTTGTGAGTTATAGAAACATCCATGCCCACTGTGAAGGCTATGGTCAAGCCATGCCAGGTAGGAGGGAAAGCTGTATTAGCCCATTCCTTCCCTCCTGATGTCAGCATGCTGATTCTGATCTCTGCTACGTAGAAGAGCGGGTCTAGAAATGTCAAAACTTTTGTCCAGGGTCTTGGAGCAGGATCTTTCTCCCAGAGCTGACTTAGATACTCATTGTTTTAGCCCTCAACAAAACTGTGCTGTTTGTGTTAAGTAAAAACAAATGTCTTCTGTAGTGTTAACAAATCCATAGCTATTAGAGCTTCTGGAAAGCTGAGACTTTCCATACAGTCCTTGTCCCTCACTCACCCTGCCCCTAGTTGACCCCATCCCTATCCCCACTCTTGGCCAATGAGTCTCAGATGGCTGGTGGGTTCTCTGTGGAATGAGAGGAGCCTGGACTTGCAGTAGAGGTGGCATCAAGGCAAATTAGATGGTTCTCTTGCAGGGGGCATTGGATGGGATGAACCACAGGTCCACTGCCCATGGGGATCCTGGGAGAGCTTCCTGGGAGCCAAGAATAGTGTGGCCATGTGTGGGGATAAATAGGAGGAAGGCACCTGACATGTTGTCTCCTACTAACTGTAGAAACTACTGCCTGTTTACGGTGCTAAGAATTTGAAGGTGCAAGCTCCACAGACATGAAGCTTTGAAAGGACTTGGGCAGCTGGAAGAAGTGGGCTCCTTCCTTCTATACCAGTTCTCTGTGGCCTGGCATGAGGACTAGAACTACCTCAGAAGTTACTATAACTCGATGTGAAGGGTCACAGAGGCTCGCAGAGGGTTATGAGCTGTGGTACCGCCTCCCAGCCCACAAAGGGAATTGGGAACCTATACAAACTGTGGCCAGAGATAGGAGACCTGGCTGCCCTTCAGTGACAGAAGAGCCAGGACAAACCCTAACACAGCCCCAAAGCCATAGAAGACCCAGATCACCACCTTTACAGAGGACCAGCAGAAGCCACCTACAGCAGAGAGATGTCACCAGGGTCTCCTACACACAGTGCCCTGTCAGCTAGCACCTGCCAGAGTCTAAAATTTAGGGAGGAAGACCAAAAAAGAATTGGGGACTTGTCAAAGGGCAGAATTTCCTGGCCCCCTCACCTTCTCCCAGTTCAAGGTACCATAAATAGCTGACATATAGGGGAGGAGATGAAAGAACAGAGATGAACCTTGGGTTGAGTTTAAGCCGGGTTATTTTTTAATTTATTTTTTAAATTTTTGTGCTTATTTTTGTTTATTTATATGAGAGCAACAGACAGAGAGAGAAAGAGGCAGAGAGAGAGAATGGGCACATCAGGGCCTCCAGCCACTGCAAAGGAACTCCAGACATGCCCCCTTGTGAATCTGGCTTACGTGGGTACTGGGGAATTGAGCCTCGAACCGGGATCCTTAGGCTTCACAGGCAAGCACTTAACCACTAAGCCATCTCTCCAGCCCTAAGCCAGGTCATTTTTCATTTATTTTGCTTGTGTATGTGTGTGAGATGTGCATGTGTATATGCATGTTCATGTGTATGTGTGCACATGTGTGTGAAGGCACACATGCATCTGTGAGGGTGTGTATGTGGATTAACATCTTCAGTCATTCTTCAGACTCTCTGCACATTTTTGAGACAGAATCTCTCCCTGAACTTCGAGCTCACTGATTTGACTAGAATGAATAGTTAGAGAGTCCCAGGAATCCTCATGTCTCTGCTTCCTTAGTACTGGGATTACAGATGTGCACCATCACACATGGCATTTTATGTGGGTACCAGGGATCTGGACTCAGATCCTCATGTTTGCATGGCAAATGTTTCACCAACTGAGCCATCTCCCCAGCCCCAGACAGGGTTGCTTTTTTTTTAATGTTTTATTTATTTACTTGAGAGAGAGAGCGAATATGAATGGGCTTGCCAGGGCCTCCAGCCACACTGAAAATAAACTCCGGCAATATGCACCACCTTGTACATCTGGCTTTACATGGGTACTGGGGAACTGAATCTGGGTCCGTAGGCTTTGTAGGCAAGTGCCTTAAGCACTGAGCCATCTCTTTAGCCCCAGAGTCAGGTTTTCAAATATACAGGACCAATCTCAAATATGGAAGCTTTCTCTCACATGAGCTCTGCTAATAATGGAAAGCACTGCAAGGTTAAAGAGTTGGGCCCACTTCATTTAGGCACCTGCCACCTAACATGGAAAAAGGCAGTCAAATAGCACAACTGGGGAGTATTTATGGAAAGTATCAAATGTCATCCCAAGTGCATTCAACCCTCAGTGATGACTTTGATCATCTTCTGTGACCTCAGGTTAAGAGTCCCTGATCTGGCCACCTAAATTTCCCACAGATGGACAGAGGCCAAAAGTTGACCAAGGAGTGTCTGCCTTCTAGTTGGGAGAGGTGGAAGAAAGACTTTGCCCAGTGGAGATGACCCTAATGAATCAGACCCTCCAACCTTGCCGGCTGGGGTGGTCCTTGGCAGTGGAGGTGATTTGGTGCAATGGGAGAATCACAAAGAAGAAAACCTGAGCCCAGGAGCCTTGTAGGCATTTCTAAGCCCCTGACTTTTCCCTGGACACTTGCTAGGGGCTTTGACAGACATCCTCCTTATTCAATTCTAGCTCACTGCAGGTGGGCAGGGGCCCTCGCCGACCTGACTGTGGAGTAGTGATCAAAACAATCTCTGATAAAGTAACAGTTGTCACTAGGTACAGTGTGAGGAAGTATGTACAGTGCTGAGTTTACCTAGTCAGCCAAAGATTCCATCCCCTTGAGCCCTCACCTTCCATTGTCTCCTCATTGAATGCACCTTGTTTTTCAGGTAAGACACCTTCATCCTAGTAACTAGGATCAGGGTCTGGCATTGGACTCCACTCTGACAGATAAGCTAGTTCAGGAGCTGTTCATACCACCCTATGCCTTCACACCATGCCTTCCTTCTTTTCATCCTCCAGGAGGGGAAAGAAGTGGTAACTTTAGAAATGGAGACCAGTAGTCTCCAAGATGGAGGATGACCTCAATGGCTGGCTATGGAAACATATGATCAGGAGCCTCGTATGTTGCCCAGACTGGTCTTGAACTCCTGAACTCAAATGATCCTCTCACCTTAGCCTCCTGAGTGTTGGATGGATACAAGTGCATACTATCATGCTCAGGAGTCAGGACATTTTTACCTCAGTTTTGGGAGAGGTTTGAGTTTTAGCTATCTTGTAATTAATAGCAATAGAGTTTGACAGGCAATTTAAATTATACCTAGATAACTGAAATAATGACTTTTTTATAAGGTTACTAAAGGGGATGACTTGTCTTTGCCTGTTCACCACCTGATCATAGGAGGGTACCTGGCCCATTGAGTCAGTCATAGCACAAGCTATGATTGGCCACCAGGACAATCACAATATATCATCCTTCCCACCTCCCCAAATTCTTGGCCCACCAGTCACAACACATCATTCCCAGACCAATGGAGTCCTACCTCAGTTGTTTTGCTTTGTTTTTCTGAATTCTGAGGATAAAGGTTCTTGGCTTTCATTGCAGAACTATAGAATGGCAGCACAGCTGCCAGTTGTCCAGCCTCCACCATGTGGAGGATGATTGAGGTGGAAGCCTCCCCTGGGAGGGGCAGCAACATAGGGTTGGTGACTTTAGGCAGGCATCCAGCCACTGGCTCTCATCTTGCCCACCCTCTAGGGCTATCAGGACTTCTGGGTTTTGTGGTCTAGTCTTGTGGGCCACACGGGGTTCAGATAGGCATTCTCCCTTTTAGATGCCTTCCAGATAAGTTCTGTCACTTGCAACCAAAGGGATTCTGGCTTCTTTTTCTCCTTTCTTTCATTGGAGAAAAATTTAGTGAGAGCCCTTGGTGGACCCCCCCACCCTGGGATGGGTGCTGTAGAGGTGCTGTGAGCAAATAAGGGCCCAGTGGGGCAAGGGTTGAGTAAGGAGCAGGGTGAGGTAAGGGCATTGGACAGATGTGGGTTTCAATCCCCCTCTGCTTACTTGTAGGCCATCGACCTTGGACAAGTCGTTTGGCTTTGGGGAGGCCAGATCTCTCTCTACATGAGGCCTTCTTAAGAGTTCAGGAGATAAAGATGTCAGCTCGTAAGGTATTCCTTAGAGGACAGCAGCTACTGATGCCGCTATGACTAGAATCACTTCATTACACAGTGACCAAGTGTCACAAGAGAGGTGCTGCAGGAGCCTCTAGTGGGAGTGTTAACCTCGTTTCAGGAGGACAGGAGGGCACTGACTGTAAGAATGATGAGGACCTTAGCACAAGGAATTAGGAGGCCTCGCGCAAGCAGTAGGAACTTCTGGGACAGTGAGTGTTTTCCTCTCTGTGAACTTCCTTTCTGTTGCATAATTACCAGTTTCCAGAATCCAAGTGCTCTTGACTTCTAGGGCTGCAGCTTCTGCCCTTCTTTAGCAGTGAGGAAGCCAAGCCCTGAAGGAGGGTAACGATGTGTATACCCGGAGGGCAGAGCTGAGATAAGAGGCCAGAACCAATGGTTAGAGTACTGTCTGCCTTCAAGTCACAGTAAGAACGAGGATGCACCCTGGGAGCCACATAGTAACTAGATGCCAGTAATCACAGAGCCAATGAAAGAGACAGACCGCCGAACCTTCCTAGACATGGGGTCACCCAGGGTGTAGGCAGCAGATGAGCTCACAGAGTGCTTATGCTCTGATCATGGAAGAATCCCCTGGAAATTGAAGAGCCCTTCATTCCTATTGTCTACCCTATAGAAGCACGGGTGGCCTTTGGCAATCAGCCATGGAAGGACAAAGAGTCTGGGTCCACATCCTCATGTGCCCCTGCCTAGCTGGGTGACATGCAGCATCCCAGCTTGCCAGCGTCCATGTGTGTGAAGTGCCTTCCTTAGAGCTGCGTGAGGGGGCTCACAGTGCTCATGGATACAGGGTGAGCCTGCTGTGCTGCCCAGCAGCTCAGAATTGTAGCCACTCTCCTTGGCTTTGGAGGTATGCCTGGGTTACTGTTGGTGGTGGATAGAAAGCCCTATCAGTGGCTGCAAGTTTTAACTTAAAGTAAATCTGGATTCTTAAAGTAAACCTGGTCTTAGAAAACGTGGGGTCCTGTAGGTCCCTCAGTCCCTCCTTATATTTTTTTCTAAGGCTTGGGCCTTGCTTCCCTGAGAGCCAAGGCCAGACCTCAGGGCCAACAGTGCATTGCCTGGGCTTGTCCTGCCTCACAGGAAAGTTTGGCCAGGAGACTGGTCATGCTGTCCTCTGCTGACATAAGATAGGCCTGGCAGGCAAGAATTAACAAGCCATTCTGTATTCCTGTCCCTAGGAGGCTACTGGCACAGCTGTGGCTGTGAGAAATTGCCAAATTACCATTTCCAGGCCACAGTGACCAGTAAGGCCTTGGGAAGTTTTCACTGCGAGGGCCAAGGCCATTTCGCCCAGCAGGAGGGGACCCTACTCAGCAATTGCATAGACACTCCTGAGCCCAACCTGCTACACACCAAGCTGTGCTCTTGCAAACACCCAGACCAACAAGACCAGTAAGACTTGTCAGGAGATGGTGCCAAATGGCTGGTGGCATGCTCCAGTCCTAGGGAATTGTCCCTGGACCAGGTGTGACTGGTGAATGGGCTAAGGTGGTTGTGTCCACAGAGCAAAGTCAAATGGGAGGAAAAACAGGACCTTCCTCCATGGAGACCTGGGCAAGTGGAGATGACTCTCTGGCACCAGGCAGGTACTGATCACCACTTGGAAGTATGTGGCCCAGGCAGGTCTCCCTGTACCTTAGCCTCTGGTCTTCATAGGCAGAGCAGCTGCTGGATGGAGTCAGTAAGACAGCACAGGTAGGCATTTGTGGCCACCTTCATAATTTCTAGTAACTCC
The DNA here is from genome assembly GCA_036346955.1 of Dipus sagitta. Taxonomy (NCBI): domain Eukaryota; kingdom Metazoa; phylum Chordata; class Mammalia; order Rodentia; family Dipodidae; genus Dipus; species Dipus sagitta. The sequence goes on from CM070770.1 coordinate 140,710,585, forward strand.
CTAGCTCAGTTTTCCTCAACTATGTTTTGTTCATATCTGTGATTTTGAGGGTTGATGATCTATTAGTTTTTCTAATGCCTATGAAATAGTTATGAGCCTGTATGCCTCTATTGCTCTGCCACCTCTGTCCTCCACTGGGTGTGTCTATACTCAGCTAACTTGAAAATGACTTCCTTCATGTTGCAGGCCTGTCCTGGTGCCTGGCATAGTGAGCTCTGCACACTGATCACCTTCGTGCATTATTGTTACCATAATCACAGCACTAAGTCTAGGAGAAAAAGCTATTTTTGTTGTTGTTGTTGTTTTTCGAGGTAGGGTCTCACTATAGTCCAGGCTTACCTGGAATTCACTATGTAGTCTCAGGCTGGCCTCAAACTCACAGCGATCCTCCTTGCTTTGCCTCCTGAGTGCTGGGATTAAAGGCATGTGCCACCACGCCTGGCTTTTCCTTTCTTATCATAGAGGTCAATCCTGTTCTTTCCCACTTTTCCTACTGCTTAGAGAGTTGGGTTCACACCTGAAAGGAGCAGGAGTCAGCTGAGCCCCTGACTGATGGCATCAGGTGTTCAGGAGGCTGTGGTCTACTGCCAGACTCTAGAGCTGTTTGGACACTTGTGTATAGTGATAGCTCTGTTTGTGCTTGATCAAGAAGGGCCAGGACAGGATGTCTTCCAGGCTAGCAGTCCCTGTCCATTTCTTTAAGCCTTCCCTGGGAGCATCCAACACTTAAAACAGTGCCCTGGAGTCTACCTGGGCTGGGACCCTTTCACTTCCACTGAAGGGCAAGTGCCCTGTAGCCTCCCACCAACAGAGCATCCCACCAGGCATGTGGTCTGTTTGGATATGTGTATTTATTGAAAGGCACACCTCAGTCCTGAAACTGATTAATTTTCAGAGATGGCGTTCTTACAGGCAGTTATTCTCATTATACTTTTCTGTTTTCTAGAATGATCATGACTTCTATTTCATGGGGGGCAGGGGTAAAGCCTTTAAAAAATGATGATAAACTGAGTGTGGTGGCGCATGCCTTTAATCCCAGCACTCAGGAGGCAGAGGTAGGAGGATCGCCATGAGTTCAAGGCCACCCTGAGACTACATAGTGAATTCCAGGTCAGCCCGGGCTAGAGTGAGACCCTACCTCAAAAAAAACAAAACAAAATGAAAAAAATGATGATAGAGGGCTGGAGCAATGGCTTAGCAGTTAAGGCACTTGCTTGCAAAACCTAAGGATCCAGGTTCGATTCCCCAGAACCCACACAATCCAGATGCACATCGTAGCGCATGCGTCTGGAGTTTGTTTGCATGGGCTAGAGGCCCTGGCATGCCCATTCTCTCCTTTTCTCTCTCTTTCTCTTTTTTTCTCATAAACAAGTAAATAAAAAATGAAATAGTTTTAAGAAACGATGATAGAGACATTAAGATACTCAGACAAGCATGGAGCAGCTGAGGAATCTCAGGGCTGGTGTAGCACTATGGTGTAAGAAAGCCAGCTTCCTTATTCTGGAGTGGGCCCTGGAGAAGAGGGAAGAACTGGTGCAGAAGGTAAGGGGAGGGACAGTTCAGAGCCTCAGCAGTTCATTTGGAACCAGGTGCCTATGATGGGGGAGGGGCTGTTCTGTGGTAGCTGAGGGTGTTTCCCTCCATTCCCCTGGCAACCTGTGCAGCACATAGGAGATGCCCCCTGCAATGGATGCAGTATGGGCTCTGCTCACTGGCAGCCACCCAGGAGAGATGCCTGGGCTTGAGGGTGACAGTGGTATTAGGATTCAGGTGATGAACCTGACGTAACTTTGAGACTTTTATCCAAACTCAAAATGTTTCCAAGTTGTAAAAGTCCTCCAACCTGCAGCCACATACCTCCTTCCCTCGCCATCTTACCTTCCTCCTCACCACTCACCCCTGGGGGGTTTCTAGCTCAGACATGCCCTATGTCAGCCAGCAGCCTGTCCACTGCCAGAGAACCCCGTGTGATCTCAGGCCAGGGTCCCAGATGTAGGGTTTCATGGGCAAGAGAGACTTCAAAAATGAACTTTAGAGACTCATAAGGTTTCCAGCTTTGTTTTTTCAAATGTCAAATCAAGAGAAAAAGAAACTATCAACATCGTTTCCTGGAGGAAGGAACATTTTGACACCAGCAATGTAAACAGGGTCTAATCTGAAAATATTTCTTCCCAAGTAAGGACTACTGGAAGCCTTTTGCTGCCACATTTCTGAAAGTTTGTTTGTTTTTCTTTTTTCTGACACATGTGTGCATGTATGTGTGTGCAAGCCAGAGAGAGGTCTTTGTCAGGTATCTTCCACAGTTGCTCCATATAAGATCTTTCACTGAATCTAAAGCTCATCCATTGGCAAGACTAGCTAGCCAGTGAGCCTTAGGGATCCATTTGTCTCTGCTTCCCCAGCACTGGAATTACAGGTGTGCCACCATGCCCAGCATTTTCACATGGGTATTAGAGATCGCAATGCAGCTCTTCATGCTTGTGCAGCAAGCGTTTTACCCATGGAGACACCTCCAAAGCTCCTGAAATTTCTTTTTAGATTTATTTTGGGACTAGAGAGATGGCTTAGTGGTTAAGGTACTTGCCTGCAAAGCCACAGAACCCAAGTTCAGTTCCCCAGGACCCATGTGAGCCAAATTCACAAGGTGGTACATTCATCTGAAATTCATTTGCAGTGACTAAGGGCTCTGGTGTGCCCATTCTCTCTCTCTCAGATAAATTTTAAAAAATATAATTAAATTTATTTTTATGTATGTATGTATATGTGTATGTATATGGACATACCACAAACAAATACCAGCTGCTTACATCACTTCCTGCATCCAACTTACATGGGTGGCTTGGGAATTAAACCAAGGCAAGCTTTGCAGACAAATGTCTTTAACCACTGAGATATCTTCCCAACTCCATAAAAGTTTCTCTTTGTTTTTCTTTCTTTTTTTTTTTTTCCAAGATAGGGTTTTACTCTAGTCCAGGCTAACCTAGAATTCACTATGTAGTCTCAGGGTAGCCTGAATTCATGGCGATCCTCCTACCTCTGTCTCCTAAGTGCTGGGATTAAAGGTGTGCGCCACCACACTCAGCTGAAAGTTCCTTTTTAAAATGTATTCTTTTAAAAAATATTCTGAATGAAAAAATCGAGAATACAGTTGGACCATATTTACCTAGCATATAGAGGAACCATCAACCTGAATTTTGCCACCGGGCTTGTGTGTCACAGCCCCCTCCAGTTCCTGCTGTTTATCACAATTGTTTGTGAAATCCAGCTCCTCCCAAGTCTGTATGAAGGTGAGAGCTGCACTCTCAATGCCAGGGGTTTGTTTGGAACAGCCTGGGAGTCCACTGGCCATAGGACCTTCTCTCTCATGGCTCTCAGTGCTGGCATGTGAGTCCGGATTAGGTTAGTAGGGCTGTGGTGCTCCTGCCCCACAGTAACCAATGCACAAGGTCTGGGCCCTTCAAAGAAGAAAAGTGTCTGTAAGCGTTTTTAGCTCATTATTTGTCTTGACAGATCAGCTCCAAGTACAGGTATCTGGAGAAATCCTGATCCCAGGCTCTGATCATAGGATCAGAGTGTGTAGAAAATGGAGGTGTTTGTCCACGGCACAGCGCATTCATTGGTGAGTGTTCCACAGTATTGTGAGGGTCCATGAGACTATTAAACCATGAGTGCCTACAGAGTCAGGCTCAGTGACCCCACCTGTTTGGGTGATGAGACCTTTGGAGGACATGGAAGGATAGATGTATTTGGAGAGAGGCAAGATCCAGGGCTGAGAGGGGCACTACAAAGTACCCTGGTGGGTCAGCAGGTCTCTATATCCCCTCTCTCTACCCACAATCACTGTAGATTGTAGGTGTTTCATGGAGCATGGTAGTCAGTCAGTTCAGTAGTAGAGGAGAGGGCCATGGAGTTAGTGATACTAATAGTCCTTTGGAGCTTGCTGACCTTCCTCACGTGGTGTGTGTGTGTGTGTGTGTGTGTACACACTTGGGCATATGTTGCTATGCTGATGAGAATTTATCTTAAATTTGGACAGCAAATATCAGTAACTAGATAAAAGTTTTGTCTTAATTAAAGATTAACACCGTGCTATACATTTTTAAAAGTTACTTAAAACTCCACCAATGCAGAACTTCATGGTCTCAGATTTTTGTCATATGCTTAAAACAAATTCTTAGGGGCTGGAGAGATGGCTTAGTGGTTAAGTGCTTATCTGTGAAGCCTAAGGACCCCGGTTCTAGGCTCGATTCCCCGGGACCCGTGTTAGCCAGATGCACAAGGGGGCGCACACATCTGGATTTTGTTTGCAGTGGCTGGAGGCCCTGGTGCACCCATTCTCTCTCTTTCTCTGTTGCTCTCAAAAAAATAAATAAAAATAAACAAAAAAATCTGAGCTGTTTCCCTGTTATTTGACATCAGTGTTTCCAGTTTTTATTATTTTATAGTTTTTCTCTCCAACAAATACCTTTGTATATGCAATGCCCCCCTCCTTTAAAAAAGAATGATTTTTTCAGAATAAGTTCCTAAGAGAGGGATTACTTAGTCAAAAGAGTCTGGTGTTTTTCTGGCTTTGGCATCCCTAGAACTTTCCCTAAAGGTTTCCCTACCTCACTCTGCTGTTAGCTGGGTATGGGCTTCCTGTTTGACCATGGTTATGCTGTCTTACTGTGCTGGGCTTGTTTTCAGTTTAATGATGTAAGGGATTTTAGATGGCGAGTTGTATTTCTTAATTTGCATCTCTCCATCTGTTTCTCTGCTCCAAGCTGCTTCACAGTTCCTCCGTAGCTGCGAGCCACCCATGATGTCATCATGTCTGTCTGCCCCCAGGCACAGAGTCCTAATGAATGTTGGACATTCTTCCTTGCTTGCATAGAAGCTACCACAGCAGACTTTAAGAGAAAGTTGAGAGAAGTTTGAACTATAAATACATTTGGTAACACCTTTTATTTGGTCAAGGTGGTCCCAGTAACAAATGTGGACTCTGCCTCTGGGAGCATGTTTATGTCTCATTTGAATTCTAGAAGACACCAGAGTTAATATTAGCACATGAAGTATAATTTAACCCAGAGATGAAAGAGTCCTCACTAAAAACAACTCTCTTGTTACTAAGCACCCCCTAATTATCAAGAAGAGGTCTCCAAGCAGAGTCAGGACTCCATCTGGAGAAAGTCTGGAGGAAGCTTGAAGACAAGCCCTTTGCTCCTGCCTTGCTCAGCTGTCCTGGGTACCTGGGGAGCTGCTTCCTGGGCAGAATGATAGGTTGGGCTGGGAGAGGGCCAGCCTAGACTAGCCCTGGGTATACCCAGGCCTTTCTGCTCTGAAGTCATCTCTATTAGGATGGCTGCTTTATTCCTCTCTTGCCCTCCCCTTCTGTGCTGAAGGTTCTGAAATGGGCTGAGGGTGTAAAACCCTCTGCCCCTGACTTATGGTGCTTTTGACTCTCAGGTAGCCACTGACCCACCCAGCCTTAGCTCTGGTGCCTGACTCCAGCAGGTGCCTGCATGGACAGCTCTCATAGGAACAAGGAACACTGAGCTTACCAAAGTGTACACCTGTACTTCCTTTGGTCCTTGTAATTTTTTTTGTTTTGTTTTGTTTTGTTTTGTTTTTCGAGGTGGGTCTCACTGTAGCTCGGGCGGACCTGAAATTCACTCTGTGGTCTCAGGGTGGCTTCGAACTCACAGCAATCCTCCTACCTCTGCCTCCCAAGTGCTGGGATTAAAGGCATGCACCACCACGCCCGGCTTTGGTCCTTGCAACTTTAAGTGGCATTATTGATAACCTCCCTTACTTTAATAGCTAATTGTTTCTCTTAATGTGATTATCATGTCAAATCCCTGATTTCACTAAAGTAAAATAATAAAACCAAGACAATAATAGATTGACCCAGCAATTCCATTTTGGGTATATACCCAAAAGAATAAAAAATAGATGTTCAAACAAAAACATGTGCATAAATGCTCATGGTACACCATCCACAGTAACCAAAGGATGGAAATTCCTAAATGTCTCCCAGTTGATGAAAAAATGAAAAGTCTGGTCTGTGCCTACAATGTAATACTGTTTAGCTATAAAAATGAGTGAAGCACTGACCCATGCAGCACACGGAAGAGCCTCAAGAATGTCATTCTGTAAAAGGCGTCGTATTGGAGGATTCCACAGATATGAAATGTCCAGAGCCAATAAATTCACAGAGACTGACAGCAGATGAGAGGCCACCAGTCTGGAAGCCGGGGAAGTGGAGAAATATTACTTAACTGGTATGGCATTGTTCTGGAGCAAGAGAGAGATGCTGACTGTTCAATACCGTGAATGTGCTAAGGTCAGTGATGGTGAATTTGATGGTGTATGTATTTTGTCACCATTAGAAATATAGTAATATGGGTGCTATGTTGGCAGAAGTCTTGAAGGTGAAGTGACAGTATAGTAGAGAGCATGATAGGGAAGAGCTGCTAGCCCTGCATTCCAGGTAGGTTGTTTCAGTTTTTAAAAAATATTTTTATTTATTTGCAAGCGGAGAAGGAGGGCACGCACGTGCTCCAGGGCCTCTAGCCACAGCAAATGAACTCCAGATGCATGCACCCCTTTGTGCATCTGGCTTGACAGGTATACTGGGGAATCGAAGGTCATTAGGTTTTGAAGGCAAGTGCCTTGACCTCTGTGACATCCCTCCAGCCCAGGTGTTTGAGTTTTGAAATCTCCAAAAGAAGAAAAAGGCCATGGTAACCTTTAAAGTCTACATAAGGTAGCTACTCCATACCCAGTGCTGCATAAAGTGCACATGGTTTCCCAGAAGCCCTATTTTCCCCATTTTACCTACCCCAGTAGCAGAGCCAGAGGGTACACCCACTCACCAGGCCTGTAACACCTGTGTCTTGCACCCAAGCATCCTCTTGGGGTGTCTACTGGTGACACCTGCTACTCTCAGTTTGTTTTTTTTTTTTATATTTTATTTTTATTTATTTATTTGACAGAAAGAGGGAGGGAGGGAGGGGGAGAGAGAGAGAGAGAAAAGAGAGAGAGAGAGACAGAATGGGTGCAGCCAGGGCCTCCAGCCACTGCAAACAAACTCCAGACATGTGCATCTGGCTAACGTGGGTCCTGAGGAATCGAACCAAGGTCCTTTGACTTTGTAGGCAAATGCCTTAACCACTAAGCCATCTCTCCAGCCCTACTCTGTTTTTACAAATGGACAGTTACTTTCTGGAATTCATTTTTCTGCTCTTGAAGGTCTTCAAGTCTTCTCTGGGTGCCTGCCTTCTGGGGGAGGCAACCACAAGCAACCAAGCTCTCAGCTTTCTGACAGCCTGGAGGGCTACACGGAGGGACAGCAAGCTTTCTGATCTCAAGCAGCCTAATCTCATCTTTGCCTTGAGCTCTTAGGCTCACTGTAGATGCCCTTGAACTCTGATACTGTCATAGTGCAGTGGTTCCCACAAGATTGAGATCTGGCCTGGCTCTGTCACTTGCCAGGCGTGTGGCTTCAGACATGTTGCATAACCTCTCTGATTCTTAATTTCTTCATTTGGAAAAGATATGTAATGATAATGCCTCCAATGGAGGATGGACTTCTCCATTGTTAATACCACCAAGGTTTAAATAAGTATTTGTACTGTGCTGCTGTTTCCATTTAACATCTGGCTTTAGGCTCTGCAAAAGCTGGGCCTGTGTTGACCCTGCTTCCTGTAATGATCCTGGCCTGGAGAGCATGGTGAACCCTCAAGGCATGTTTGTTGAATAAAAGATGGATCCCTTAGTATGAAGCTTGTCCAACAGGAAGAGCTAATGGTGATGGTGGTAGTGTTACATTTCTCATTATTGATACATTGAAAGCTTCCATAACTTCCAAAACAGCCTTGCAAGGTTAGAATTACATGTGTTTTGCAGTCACTGTGCTTGGAGACTGATCAGTTACACAGTTGGTCCCAGTGCCTTTAGAACAGTGATAGCAAAGCCCCCTAGCTTGTCACTTGCCCTAGCCACTTCCTAGTGAGTACACACCCCCAGGAACTGGGTCACTAGTGATATGAAATGATGCTTTCGTCCATCAAGATAAGAGAGAGATTTCACCGAGCCCCGGCCTGAGACCCTCAGAACATCCAGTGTTCTTTAGTTGTGCTACAGAAGAAAAAACTGAGGCTCAGTGAGGAACATACACCCAAAGTCACAATGAACATAGGTGAAGCCATCTACAGTCACCTACTTGAGCCAGTTTGAGCCAGGGACTCCAACTCCGTGTCAGAAGTCCTTTCCCCAGCCCCACAGCCTCGGAGCCATGGATTCTTTAACCAAAATTGGATGTCTTGCCTGGCCTTCTATGGCATTGTGTGTAACAGTGATGGATCTGTCACTGCAATGTTTATAAGTTGGAGTTCTCATTGCATTATTTATATATGACAGTCCCTATTACATTTGAAGCAAGATGTTTGGACTAAGGCAATTTTTTTTTTTTTGGCATGTGTGGGCATAGTGTATGTGGTATGTGTGTACTGTATGCACGTGTGTGAGGAGGCCAGAGTGGAACATCAAGTATTTTCCATTGCTCTTCCACGTTGTTTCCTTAAGAAAGAGTCTCTCACTGAGACTGGAGCTTTTTTTCTCTCTTTTATTAAAAAAATATTTTATTTTTATTTATTTATTTGAGAGACAGAGAGAGAAAGAGAATATGTGTGCCAGGGCCTCTAGCCACTGCAAACAAATTCCAAACACATGTGTCACCTTGTGTATCTGGCTTTATGTGGATCCTGGGAAATCTGACTTAGGTCCTTTGGCTTTGGCAGACAAGCACCTTGCCCATTAAGCCATCTCTCCAGCTATTTTATCTTTTTTTAAAAAAATATTTTTATTTATTTATTTGAGAGAGAAAGAGGCAAATAGAAAGAGAGAATGGATGTACCAGGGCCTCTAGCCACTACAAATAAACTCCAGCAGCATGTACCACCTTCTAAATCTGGCTTATGTAGGTTCTAGGGAATTGAACCTGGGTCCTTAGGCTTTTCAGGCAATCGCCTTAACCGCTAAGCCATTTCTCCAGCCCTCTTTTTTTTTTTTTTTTCAAATTTTTATTAACAACTTCCATGACTATAAAAAATATCCCATGGTAATACCCTCCCTCCCCCCCTTTCCTCTTTGAAACTCCATTCTTCATCATATCCCCTCCCCATCTCAGTCAGTCTCTCTTTTAATTTTGATGATCTTTTCCTCCTCTTATGATGGTCTTATGTAGGTAGTGTCAGGCACTGTGAGGTCATGGATATTCAGACCATTTTGTGTCTGGGGGGAGCACGTTGTAAGGAGTCCTACCCTTCCTTTGTCTCTTACATCCTTTCCGCCACCTCTTCCGCATTAGACCCTGAGCCTTGGAAGGTGTGATAGAGATATTGCAGTACTGAGCACTCCTGTCACTTCTTTCCAGCACCATGATACCTTCTGAGTCGTCCCAAGGTCACTGCCATCTGAAAACAGAAGATTCTGTACCAAAAGTGAGAGTAGCATTAATATAAGGGTATAAACATTAAGAGAAGTGCTTACTGGGCAGTTTGATAAGCATAGTATATACATTTAGCCAGACAACAGCAGACATTACACCCCTAGGGCTCATGACTACCCTGTTGTAGGTTTTCAGTATCAGGGAGGTATTCCCTCCCATGGAGGGCAGCCATCTTTTTAAAAATCTTTTCTTAATCAGACTGACTGACCAGTGAGCTCTAGTGATTCTCTCATTTCTGTTCCCCACAGGATTGGGGTGTGGACACACCCAGCCTTTTATGTGGGTGTGGGGATCAAACTCAGTCTCTCTTGGGACTTAAACACTCTTACCCACTGTGCCATCTCCCCAGCCACAGGGCCACAGGGTTGTTTCACTGCTGCCAATTTTTGGACTAATTTTCATCAAGTCATCACATTGTTGACCTTCACCGTTGATGCCTTTAACGTAAAGAAAGGGGCTGCAATGCACTTGACTCGAGATGTGCTCCCTCTTCTGAGGGAGATGCGGCTCTTGCTGGGGGTCATGGGCCTGGGTCATGTGAAGTACAGCTTGGGGGACAGGTGCAAAGTCTTCCAGCAGCAGAAAGTGCTCAGCACTTAGGCTTCATTTCATTACTATCCCAAGGCTCTAGAAGGCCCTATATTAAGGTATCGTTTTATAACTACTTATGTTCAGGCGTTCTAGAATCTGGGGGTAGTTACAAAATTACAAGATTTGCGCCCCCTCCCAAAAGAAAATTTCTATGTGAAAAGACACTAAGATAGTTTAAAATTTGGAAAGGACATGATAGGCAATAATGGGGAAAAAAGCCCAAATTATCAATAAAGACAAAACCAAAAGGGTTTAACACCCTGACAAAGTCCTTTGCCTTCAAGTTCACTCTGGCTGGGGGCAAGAAAGAATACATTAATGTCGCCTCTCTCACCCAAACCGAGGGGATATTCATATCCTGCTCCTACTGGCCACATGGCCTCACAGTGTCCCCTAAGGTCCCTGGGTTATAGTTTCCTCAAGTGTAAATGGGACGGGTGTGGACAGGGTCAAGGTGGAAATTCCCAGGCAGGCATGGGAAGGCCATTATGACCAGCTGTCACCATTTCACTGCTGTCACTGCTACTCGAGTCAGGACTTAGAGCTCATGAGGTCAAAACATGACCAGAGGGCCAGAGAAATATCCTAAGGCCACAGAGAGCAAAACAATGGCAGAATTGGCTCTCCCTCCAGACCTCTTGGCACCAGAGCCCCACCCTTCCTGGGCTTCTTCAGAGGGCCACATGATCCGGGAGCAGCTGTCACCTTTCCTGAGCATGGCCAGCCTCCAATTTCTGAGCCTAGTTGCTCCATACTTGTGACTGATAATCTGCTTCCAGTGTTGAAGTCGAGAGGTCTCCTAGGGATGTGCTGACACCTGGGTAGACAGTCTTCCTGAAAGAAGCCTTTGGTTCTGAAGATCTGAGCCTGGCAACATGGAGGAGCCAGGGCAGGAGCCAGTGGTGGCTATAAATCAGCTCTTGGTAATCCACTTGGAACTGAGCCATCAGCCCTGTGCTGGCCCAGAGCTGCATCTAGTCCTCAGAAGGACATAGGCCCCCACTGAGGGCAGGTTTGTAACTTGACTATTCATGGGTAGACTGAGGGTCACAAAGGGCAGGGATCACATGACCCAGCACCTTGCATTGAGAGGTTTGTGGCTGAAGAGCACGGCCTCTGGGGCCACCAGCCATGGCCAGCAGGCTAAAGATGCAAGAGTGCAATTGATTTGAATCAAAACCTTGTCTCCTGCCACTACTGGCCAAGAGATGCTAGAAAGCCACCATACCTGTCTGTCTCAAGTCAGTGCCAGTAATGTTGCTTCCTTTGGGATCCTATAGGTAGCTGTGCTGAGGAAATGTATCTGAGGCCCAGGGCCTGGTTTGAAGTCCCCCAGTGTCACAGTCCCATCCAAGCCCAGCAGGCTTTGTATACCCATGTGCTATCACGTAGGAGCAGAACAAGGAAGGGCAAGATGGAGCTACTTATGGTTCAAAACCCACATCCCAGAGTCAGACCTAGAGTACCTCTTTGGCTCTGACACACACTCACTGTGTGACCTTAGACAAGCACCCTGGGCTCTCTGACCCTCACTTTCCTCTTCTATAAAGTCATGACTCTATGAAATTATGCAGTTCCTAGCACGAAACTCAGCGACCATCATTGCTAACCCTAGCATCTGGTGGCCTACAGTTCCCAAGCCCCCACCTCATTTTCTGAGGCAGCATTCTTGATCAAGTAGCCTTCTCAGAGCTCTGGTTCTCCTGGGGTCTGTCTGTGCACCCTCTGGGTCACAGGTGCTAGGTTGCTGTCAAAGAGGGCAAGGAGCCAGCCCAGCCCATTATCTGCTGCCGCCCAGGAAAGGGACATTTACAAATGACGTCTCCTTTACCATGGCCCTAAGGTGGGGCTCCCTCTTGCTGGGATGGTCTCTTCCACTCCCCAGAGGATCTCTTCACTGGTAGCCCCAGGCCACCTACCACCACACAACCACTGTCAGCTTCACCAGGTGCCGCATGTGGGGAGTGGGCAACAACAGGCCCCTCCCAGCCAAGCACCAGCTCCTGCTTCCCATGCTCACAATGCATGCTGGAGTATGAAGGTGACATGAAGCACCAAGGCCCCGCCCTAAACTGACCTCCACAGAAATGTGCCAGTCTGTGCTGTGACAGCTGTGTTCATTGTCAGAGCTCGCTATTACCATCCACATGGGATGCAACCATAAAAGGCACCCAAGTGCTTTCTTTCTGAACCGGTGGTGCTGGGTGCCTCTCCAGAAGGGGCTTCTGGGCTTTGTAGGCCGCTGACAGGCAGTGGGCCTCAGATGTGATGTGTTGCTAGTGGATTCAGAAGCTTACATCTGCTTCTGTCCTTGGTCTGCAGTGGAGAAAAGCTCCATGGATTTACATGGAAAAAATGAGCATTGACCACATTTTATAGTATCTAAAATTGTACAGTACTTCTTTGGGTCTTTATACCTAAGCACCACATTACTAAGGGAAAATATTTATCTTCTTTTAAAAAAAAAAAAGGCAAGATGAGTATGGTGGCACATTTCTAGTACTTGGAAGTGGGGATAGGAGGATCAGTAGTTTGAGGTCATCCTTGACTATGCAGCCTGGTTATGTGATACCCAGTCTCAAAAGTCAGAAAAGGGCTTGGTGAAATGGCTCCATGTGTAAAAGTGCTGGCTGCACAAGCCTGACCATAACCACATAAAGCCAGACATGGTAGCACAAACATCTGTAATACCAGCACTCCTGCAGTAAGGTGGGAGGCGGAGACTAGAGAATGCCCTCAAGTCCAATGGCCAGCTAACCTGGCATACACATTGGGGAACCCCTGTCCCAAAAAGTATGGAAGGGAATAGAGAGATGGCTTAGCGGTTAAGTGTTTGCCTGTGAAGCCTAAGGACCCCAGTTTGAGGCTCAATTCCCCAGAACCCACGTTAGCCAGATGCACAAGGGAGCACATGCGTCTGGAGTTCTTTTGCAGTGGCTGGAGGCCCTGGTGCGCCCATTTTTTTTTTCTCTCTCTCTCTCTGCTTCTTTCTCTCTCTGTCTGCCTAGCACTCTCAAATAAAAATAAACCAAAAAATTATTTAAAACCCAATTTTAAAAAAAGGATGGAAGGCTAGGACAGACACACAGTTATCCTCTGACTTCCCCGTGTACTCCATTGCACATGTGCACCCCCACAGGAAAAAAAAATTAAAGGAATTGTCACATCACCAGATATCTACTGACATTTCATGAGCCAACCATCCTCCTGCACCAAGAACCTTCCCTGTCATGAAAGCAGTTGGGGGGGGGGGGGCAGCACTAACCAGGGAGTGTCTCAGCAGATCTGCGGAGTATGAGGTCTGGCTGGAGCCAAGCAGAGGGCCCAGAACTTGCTTGGAGGGTGATTTTTGCCTGTTTCCCAGATCTTTGGAAGTCTTGTTTGTTCATCTTTGTTTTGTTTTAATTCATTATTTATCCAGGATGTGTCTCAGGATGGGTCTCTTTCCTGGAACCTGGAGCACTCCTGTGGGGGAAAAAGCCATCCTGGTTCAGCTCTCTGTTTATAGACCCCCATTTCCTCTCACATGGTCTCTTCCTTCACTCCTTTTCTTGGCACTGGGAGAGAGTTGCCAAGATAGCCCTCCCCCCCATACCCCCACAGTGTGTGTTCCCATGGTATTTGTTGGCTCCTTATTATCTCTAAGGGTAGCTTTTTAAAAAAATTCATGGCTTATTTAGATTTGATTTATTTGTGGCGGAAGAATCTAACCCAAGGCTTCATGAATGTGAAGCCAAGTGCTCTGCCATTGAGCTATACCCATTTCTCTAATTCTTGGTGAGTTTTAAGTTTTCTCTTATTTTTTTTTGCATGTGCATGTATGTAGTTTGTGGTATAATTGTGTATGTCATAGATGCACGTGTGTTTACAGATATGTGTGCAGAGGCCAGGGGAGAACATTGGGTGTACCCTTCCATCATTCATTTTGAGGTGGAACTCCTCATTGGTTCCAAAGCTTGGTGTCTTCACAAGCCCCAACAATTCTCCAATCTCTGCTCCCCACAGAACTAGAATTTCAGATGTGCATGGCTATGCCCAGATGTTTAAGTAAGTGCTGGGGAATTGAGCCCAGGAGGTCTCAGACCCTCTCATGCTTCCATAGGAAGTGCTCTTATCAGCTGAGTCTTCTCTGTCTCTATAGCCCTGAATTACCTTTTATTCTTGTCATCATTTCATTGTCTTACAGTTTCATCTCTGCCAGTTATCTCCTATCCTAGAAGTCTCATTTTTTTTATACTGTGTTCAGAGGACCAAACATCTGACATTCTCCCCAAACCCTAGACAGACCAGACTATTGAGAGAAGGGGTGACCCCCTGCCTCTGTTTCTCTGAGCACACTGCAGCCCATACGTGACTTAATGGTACTTGTTTCCTGTGTTCCTGGGTGGGTTTTCTTTCCACTGACTGTATCCTTGAATGTGGTGAAATCTATGCAGCTTTGAGGTTTATCATCAACTACACATTTGGGTTTCCCTCTGGGTACACTCCCATTCTTTTCTGCCAGGAGCAGTGTGCAAAGGGAAGGGAGAAGACATTCCAGAAGCCTTCAGGTCTACCGTACTAGGCAATGTACTTATCTTGGCCTGTCTTCATAGCTCTGGATCGCTGAGACTGGGGACAGGCCCAAATTTTCTCAGTTTAAAGACAAGTTCTAGAGTTTCTTGGTTTCTGTCCTGTACAGCCACCTAGTAGTATACTAAACCTCTTCCAGATTCTAGCAATAAGATCATCAAGTAAGGGAGTTACCATCTCTTCACTATTGATAAGAATTTTGTGACATTCTAGGGGAGGATTGTGAGGGTCTGTCATCTCTTCTTAGAGGTTTCTCAACCCTTGAAGGGATATACCCCCCCAAACCTACTAAAGTTTGAGTTTGTTCTTTTTTTTTGAGGTAGGGTCTCACTCTGGCCCAGGCTGACCTGGAATTCACTGTGTAGTCTCAGGGTGGCTTCAAACTCACAGCAATCCTCCTACCTCTGCCTCCTGAGTGCTGGGATTAAAGGTGTGCACCACCATGCCCAACTCTAGTTTGCTTTTTTCTTCTTTTTTTTTAATTTTTTTTGTTATTTTTATTTATTTATTTGAGAGTGACAGACAGAGAGAGAAAGAGGCAGATAGAGAGAGGGAGAGAGAATGGGCGCGCCAGGGCCTCCAGTCACTGCAAACGAACTCCAGACGCATGCGCCCCCTTGTGCATGTGGCTAACATGGGTCTTGGGGGGTCGAGCCTCGAACCAGGGTCCTTAGGTTTCACAGGCAAGTGCTTAACCGCTAAGCCATGTCTCCAGCCCAAGTTTTCTTTTTTCTTTTTTTTTTTTTTTTTTTTTTTTTTGGTTTTTCGAGGTAGGGTCTCTCTAGCTTAGGCTGACCTGGAATTCACTATGGAGTCTCAGGGTGGCCTCGAACTCATGGCGATCCTCCTACCTCTGCCTCCCGAGTGCTGGGATTAAAGGCGTGCGCCACCACGCCCGGCTTACCAAGTTTGCTTTTTTCAAGTAGCTTCTTGAGTGTCCACTTTACTCATACATGATGCAAGCCCCTCCCTTTTTGTGCATCATTTCCTAAGTCTCCACCTGTGACCTGTGAGCAGTAAGTGGCAAATGTTAGGCCTTCCCTCCAGGGTAATGTGAAACTTATAGTGTCATCAGAACAGCAGACATGGGGATCCTGGGCTGGAATCATATGTGCCAGGTGACCTTGAACAGGTCACCCAACACCTCTGGAGTTGAGAAGCCAAGATAAGGGAGGGCACCTTAGCAAACTCCATGAATATCAAGGACATGCCCCCTTTTTGTCTCATCTGAGGGTAATGATGAGACATTAGCATGCCCTTAATTCTGTATGTAGTCAGTGCCTCTGTTGAACATTTCTCCTCAGGCAGATGGTGTACCTGATGGGGTCAGGGACCATCCTGTTTGGTTCTGTTCTACTGTGTCTAGGGTACAGGAGGACTCTGAATATCTGTAGTATGAGTGTCCTTTCCCAATGATAGTGGACATCACTGAACAGGCTGGGTCCCTGCAGCTTCCCCCTCTCCATAGTGACCTGTCACTTTCCCTCAGACTCATGGCCTTTTCTGATTGGCCAGCAGTCATGCTTCTCTTCTACTTTGGCCTCTATCTTCCCCACAAAGCATCCTCTGGTGGTGTGGCCCAGGGGTGTCCTAATGTGGGTGGTGTGGCCCCAAAGCTTGCTGACAGCAGTGAGC
The DNA here is from genome assembly GCA_036346955.1 of Dipus sagitta. NCBI lineage: Eukaryota > Metazoa > Chordata > Mammalia > Rodentia > Dipodidae > Dipus > Dipus sagitta. The sequence goes on from CM070770.1 coordinate 140,726,873, forward strand.
TGTCAAAGAGGGAGGAACCAGAACAAATTAAAATTGGTGCTAAAAATGGGCCAAAGTGGTAGGACAAGTCTCAGGGAGGTGACTGGGAATCAAGAGTGCAAGGGTCATGTTTTTTGGGTCATTTTCTAAGGTAACTGAGTTCTTATAGGCAGGGGAGAGGCTGCACAAAGAGGGCAGATATGGCTGGGCCTTCTAGTCCTAAGCCTGACATAGCCATAGATTCTCCTGCTCCTTCCCCCCCACCCCCACCCCCACACAAGTATAGAGCAGCCACAATGCTGGCTTCTTCCAGCGTGCCCTACTGGCGAGGCTGATGGGCTACCGCTTGCCCACCCTCAGAGACTCCCAGGCTTCCTGGGAATGACCCTGCCTGCAGAACCTGTCCATGGAGGAGGCCTGGAAGGGCAAGGATAGGTCTTCGTCAGCTGAATCTGGATGGACAGAGCCTTTTGTCCACAGTACCCTAAAGAAGGGTAGCGCTCACAGGTGGCCCCACTGCAGAGCATGAGGAGCCTGGCCACTGAAAGCAGCTTTCCTGGGACTACACCATGGGGAGTCACATGCATTCTCTCATGGTGGAGAAAGTCAGGGAGCTCAAAACACCCCAGCCTGACAACCACACAGACATGAGTGGCTGTTATAGAGAGTTCAAGGTGGCTTTCAGGACTCTTACTCCAGCAAGATCAGCGAGAATTTTCTCTAAGAAACTAGACATCAATTTAGATCTAGCTAGTCCCCCAACCCCCCCCCCAAAAAGTCTGCTGCTCATTTCCCAGAGAACATAGGATTGGTGATATAGGCCCAGCATGTGTAGTTTGGGCATGCAGTTTCCATTGAGTAATGAATAAAGCTGACAGTTTTGCATTTGCCGCCATTATTATTTTTGGTGTACTTAAAGACTAGGTACCAAATGGCCGCAGATCCATGAACGCATTAGTGGAAGTGGAAAATAATTTGGCGACTGATGCAGCCGTCTGTGAGCTCACTCTCTGGCTGGGATCCTGGTGGCCTGAGACGTTTGGGGAGCCTTTCCGTGCACAGTAGCAGATCTCAGAGCCAGCCTTGGAAAGACAAGCTCGGGAGTGTTTTCCTTGGCATGTCATAGCCTTAGTTCTACCCAGTCTGGAGGCAGGTTTCTGAGGCTTTCACTGGGAGAATCATCTTCCATTTCCTTATGATGACATTCACTCCTCTGGATGGCCTTTATAGCACTCAGAGAAATAAGGGTATTTAGCTTAGAGATGGCAGAGCCTGGGGCTTTCTCCCACAGGCGATGTATGGAGTAGTGTGCTCCATAGCCACAGCCACTGAGCAGTAGAAGTTCAGGGCCAGATGGAAAAGTTGTCTGTGTGAACAGGACTCAACATTAGCTCCAGTCGGCCCCAGAGTATCTGAGCCTTGCTCTCTGATCAGCTTAGGGATGGGGCCCTAGAACGCAGAGCCAGACAGTGCATAGTGTTTCCCTCCATCCTCTGACAAGGGGAAGGGCAACATGGCCAGAAAGTACAGGGGCAGCCAGTTGATAGCAAGAAGGGCTAGGGAGGCCTGGTGGGCCAGGAAGGAAATGGCAGTGCAAGGCAAGCCCAGGGGCATGGAAAGTCACCAGATAACTCTAAACAGGGAAAGCCACAGTGTACTGAGGATGAGGAAGATCACAGGATGCAGAATGAACTGGGCATGAAAAGCCCAGAGGAAGAAGAATGGGAGGAGATACTGCAGTTCCTGTGTTAAGAGTCCATCAGCAAATGGCTATGGCCCTCTATCCTAACCCTGATATCCAAGTCTTCAACTAGCAGCTAAGGGTCCTCAGAAAATCACTTGGCAAGGGGCTGGAGAGGTGGCTTAGTGGTTAAGCGCTTGCCTGTGAAGCCTAAGGACCCCAGTTCAAGGCTCGATTCCCCAGTACCCATGTAAGCCAGATGCACAAGGTGGCACATGCATTTGGAGTTCGTTTGCAGTGGCTGGAGGCCCTAGTGTGCCCATTCTGTCTCTCTGCCTCTTTCTCTCTCTGTCTGTTTCTCTCAAAAAAATAAAAATAAACAAATTTAAAAAATCACTTGGCAAAAAAGTGCTTGCTGTTCTGCAAAGATGGCTTGGCGTGTAAGGTACTTGCCAGGCAAGCATGAGGACCTGAGTTCAAATCCGCAGAACCCATGTAAAAGTCAGGCACAATGATGCATGTCTGTAATCCCAATGCTGGAAAGATGGAAACAGGAGGATCCCCAAGGGTTGCTGGTTAGCTAGTCTGGCTGAATTGGTGAGTTACAGGTTCAGCAAGAGACTGGAGGGATGGCTTAGTGGTTAAGGTGTCTGCCTGCAAAGCCAAAGGACCCACATTAGCCAGACACACTAGGGGGCGCACGCGCCTGGTGTTCGTTTGCAGTGGAGGGAGGCCCTAGCGCACCCATTCTCTCTCTCTCTCCCCCCTCCCCTCTCTCTGATAAATAAATAAATAATAAAGTGGAGGGCTGGAGAGACAGCTTAGCAGTTAAGGTGCTTGCCTGTGAAGCTGAAGGACCCAGGTTTGATTCCCCAGGACCCATGTAAGCTAGATGCACAAGGTGGTTTATGTGTCTGGAGTTTGTTTGCAGTGGCTAGAGGCCCTGGCACACCCATATTCTTTCTCTCACTCTCAAATAAATAAAGAAATAAACCATTTTAAAACAATAATTTGGAAAAGTGATTGTGAAAAATGCCTGTTGTCAACCTCTGGCCTCCATACACACATGAGCACATGTACCCCCCCATACACACATATGAATAAACATACATGCATACTCACATATACCACATACATATGCAAAGTGCCTCGTTGTTGATAGGAAGGAAAGAAGGATGGAGGGAGAACAGGAATAGGGACCTTTCATTTTTAATAAAAGGTACATATTGACATAATAAAAGGACCTTTATTTCTAATAAAAGGTACGTATTAACAGCTTAAGGCTAAAATAATATGAAATTATACAAAGCGGAAAATAACCCTAAAGTTCCATACCAAAAAATGGGTACTGTTGACAGATTATGTGGCAGGATTTTTTGTGCATGTCTATAATGCCATTACAGACACACCTGATTTTTTAAAGAATTAATATCACATCATGGATATCTTTTCCATGTTAATTCTTAGAAATCTATTTTATTCTTTTAAATAGCTCCATGAAATTCCACTGCTTAGATATAAGATGAATTATCCAAACCATATAACTTTCCCTAATGTTGTTATTAATGCTCCTTGGAAGTATTGACATAGAACATATATTACATAGAACAAATATTTCTATAGAGCAAGTTTCTAGATACTGCCAAGTTTTCCTCTACAAAACTTCTGTCACTTTATGCTACAGTCAGCCTTGGATAAGAGAGACAATTTCCATACACTGCCATCAGCACTGAGGATTAACTATATATGGTTTTTTTTTTTGTTTTTTTTTTTTACTGTTGTCAGTGTCAGTGGCTGTGCTTCTCTGATCACTAGTGAGGTTTGAGCATCTTTCACATCTTTATTTACCATGTATACTTTTCCACAATTCGTTCATCTTCTGTAATGTTATCTTTATCATAGGAGGCCTTTAAATATTGACTGTCCTCAAAATGCAAGTATTTTTTCCATTCTAACATTTGTCTTTCAACCCCAGGATTATAAAAAGAGTCTCCTGTATTTTATTCTAATGCCCTTAAGCTTCAATCTCTAACTCATCTGGAACTTACTCTGTCTTAAGGCAAGATAAAGATCCCATTGTATGTTTTCCTAACAAGAGCATCACTTGTGCCAATCACCATATATTGAGGGATTCATCCTTCCCCTACTGATTTGAAATCCACCTTCTTCTTCCACAAAGTCTCCACGTGTGCATGTCTGCTGCTGGCCCCCTGCTCTGTGTCATTGTTGTGTTTGTCTGGTTCTGAGGACATGTCTTCTTTGTCATTCTTTAAAAAAAATATTCTGTTTTCAGCTTGGCATGGTGGTGCACACCTTTAATATCAGAACACAGGAGGCAGAGATAGGAGGATTGTTGTGCATTTCAGGCCACCCTGAGACTGCATAGTGAATTCCAAGACGGCCTGAGCTAGACTAGAGCAAGATTCAACCTCAAAAAACAAACAAATATATATATGTATTTGGTATATATACATATGGTTTTCATTCCAGATGACCTTTAGAATCATGAAATTTGCACATTTAAGCAATAATTGACATCCATTTCCCACCTAGGAATATTATATATTTCCTCACTTAGTTCCATATTATTTTATATCACCTTGTTAGTTTTTATTTTAATCATGGAGGTTTTGCATTTTTATGCAACTAGTCAAATACAGCTATAGAGAAAAGGCTCATGTTCTTGTGAATTGCACCTTTATTTCAATAAAATTATTCAAAGGAGTAATAATCCTGGTATCTTAGTTACTGTTCTCATTGCAATAACCAAATCCCTTACAAGAAGCAATTTAAGAAGGGTTGTCTTTGGCTTATAGTTCCACAGGATTAATCTGTCATGGCAGGGAAGGCATGGAGGCAGGAGCAGGAGGTGGCTGGTTACATTCATCCTCAGGAAGCAGCCAGACAACAGGAAGTAGGGCTACAAAACCTCAAGGCCTGCCCATAGTGATGTATTTCCTGTCCTGAAACTCCACCTCCTAAAGGTTCCACTACCTTTCCAAATAGCTTCACCAACCTGGAACTAATTGTCCAAACATAGGAGCTATAGAAGGCATTTCACATTCAAACCATAACACCTGAGAATTTTTATCTAACTTTAATAATGTGATATAATTTTCTAATAAGTTTATTTGTATGGAAATATGCACTTCTTTTCAGGAGCATTACCAGGTATTTTATACTTTTGCTGTTACTGTGCATACCTCTTTTTTTTCATAATGTCTTCTAACTGATGATAATTATCATGTTTTGAAGTTAACTCTGTTATTAGGTCTAATGTTTTTTTTTTCAGTTGATTATCCTTGATTGGTTTAACTATATAATCAATTATGTCACTTGCAAAGAATAATGTTACATACATCTTTTATATTATTCCACATTTGTTTGTCTTCTCACATTAGCCTTTGTATCAAGAATAGTGTTAAATGATAGCAGTATGGCAGACATTCTTCACTTCTCCTATTTAGTTGGACTTCAGTATTGTGGATATTATTTAATTGTCTAATATGCACCCCTTATCATGTTGAAGAAGTCAGTTTCTGACTCAGTGTGTTATTGGGAATCAGTATTAAAGGTACTAATACCATTTGGACATATTTTGAGATCATATGTTGAACTAAGATTGCACTCCTATAATAAGCCTACTTAGCCTTTCTCTATTTTAATATTTTGGTAGCTTTATTATTTGCTAGTATCAGTATTTTGAAACACTTACGAGTTTTTTGAGAATATTTTATTTGGAGCCTGTGCACCTTTATTATTGAGCTTGGTCTCTTTTTATGCCACCTATGCTAGTTTTTAGTATAATAGGTATACCAGTCTTAAAAAGAACTACAAATATTTCAGACTTTATGCACTGAAACAGCTTAAATAACATCCAGTTTTTTTTTTTCTGTTAAAGTTTTATGGATGAGCTGCACAAAGCCATCTGATATGCTCCTTAATAACACTCTCTTTCCCCATAGAAATATTTTCCGTTTTTAGCTAGTCAAAGTTTGTTGCCTCTTCTTGAGAAAATTTTGAGAAGATAGATTTTTTTCTAATAAGCACCCATTTCATCCAGACTTTTAAATATGTTGCAATAAAAACAACTACTTTAATATCTCCTTCAATCTTGGAATCATACCTCCTTTCCCGTCCCTAGTTTTATACATCTGTGTTTTCTTCTTTTTCCCATCTCAGTAGTATATACCAAAGGATTGTCTCTTAAAAATAAACTTGCCATTTTAATGATCACTCTGATAGACTTGATTGATTAGCATTTGGGAGGCAGAGGTAGGAGGATCACCATGAGTTTGAGGCTAGTTTGGAACTGCATGGTGAATTCCAGGTCAGCCTGGGATAGGGTGAGACCCTACCTCAAAAAACAAACAAGCAGGACTGGAGAGATGGCTTAGCAGTTAAGGCACTTGCCTGCAAAATCCAAGGACCCACGTTTGATTCACTAGTTCCCACATAAGCCAAATGCAAGAAGTGGTACATGCATCTGGAGTTTGTTTGCAGTGGCTGGAGGCCCTGTGCACCCATTCTCTCTTCTCTCTCTCTTTCAAATAATTAAATAAAATATTTTAAAAAACAAATAAGTAGCATTCTTAATTAGTAAGCCTAGGTACCAGCCCCCAAATGCATGCTGCTGCTTTTTGTTACTTGTTTAAGGCCCGTCCAGCCCATGCTGACCTGGAACTTACTCAGTAGCCCAGGCTGGCCTTGAACTCACAGTGACCCTCCTACCTCAGATTAGATGTTGAACACTCTTTAAATCATTTTATTTGCAAGCTGAGAGAGAGAATGAATATGGGCACACCAGGGCCTCTAGCCACTCACTGTATACCAACTCCAGATGCATGTACCACTTTGTGCATGTGGCTTTGAACACTCATTAAATGTTTGTTGAACATTTGTATTTCTACTTTTGAGAAAATTCTGTTTATTTCTTTAGCCCTTTTGCACACAACAATGAATAACAAATGAAAGTGAAACTATGTAGTCCTGGGTAGCCTGGAACTCACTATATAAACCAGGCTGGCCTCAAATTTGCAGTGATCCTCCTGCCTCTGCCTCTGCCTCCCAAGTGCTGGAATTACAGACATGTACCACCATACCCAAATCGAATAAGTCACATTTTAAAAGCTACGTGTTGGGACTAGAAAGATGGCTTAGCAGTTAAGGTGCTTGCCTGAGAAGCCCAAGGACCCAGGTTTGATTCCCCAGTACCCACATAAGCCAAATGCACAAGGTGGCACATTTGTCTGGAGTTATTTACAGTGGCTAAGAGGCCCTGGCATGCCCATTCTCTCTGTTTCTGTTTTTCTCTCTCAAATAAATAAATAAATTTTAAAATAAAAAAGTAATTTTCTGCTATTATATTTTTTAAAATTTATATTTATTTATTTATTTATTTATTTATTTAATTTATTAGAGATAGAGAGAGACAGAGAGAGAGAATGGGTGTACCAGGGCCTCTAGCCACTGAAAATAAACTCCAGATGCATGCACCACTGTGTGCATCTGGCTTACATGGGACCTGGAGAATTGAACTTGGGTCCTTAGGCTTCACAGGCATGCGCCTTAACCGCTAAGCCATCTCTCCAGCCCTGCCATTATTTATATATATATATATATGTATTTTTTTTTTTTTTTGGTTTTTCGAGGTGGGGTCTCACTCTAGCCCAGGCTGACCTGGAATTCACTATGGAGTCTCAGGGTGGCCTCGAACTCATGGCAATCCTCCTACCTCTGCCTCCCGAGTGCTGGGATTAAAGGTGCCTGCTATTATATTTTTAATTGTGCTTTTTCTTTTTGTTCTGCTTTATTATTTTTCTAGTTTTATATAACAAGTACTAAGTCTGCTTATTTTTATCTTGATTATTAGTATAAGCATTTGAGGCTACAAATTTTTTCTGAGTAGAGTTATAAGGCTTTAACTTCAACATATGTGGATAGTTTGTGATTTATTTCTTCTTTCATCTCTGAACTATTTGGTGAGTGCTTTTTCTCTACCAAATAGTTATTTTATAAAATCTGTTTTCACCCCTGGGGCAGAGGAGGGAGTGGAACAGCTCCAGACCCAGAAGAACCACATGGGTTATGAGTGTGGGAGGTATGCTTTCCCTCAAAGGAAAATCAAGGGCTGTTTCCAAAATAATGGGTGTTGGGCAGACAAAAGTGTCAGCTTCTTTTCTTTTGCCAATAAAGTTCTTGAAGAATCAAAGGAGATGGTCTTCGTAGCGGTGTCCATCACAGAATAAGCCTAATAGCAGTAACTCCATGAGCACCTCTGCCCTCCCCCTTTCTGACTGTGCTAGACCCTCAGCAGCCCTCTGGGGAATGCTTGCAAGCAGTCTGTTACCACCTCGCACCTGTGGACTGCCAGGCAATGCCCAGAGTATGATCTGTGTCCTCATTTTACCTTGGGGAACCTAGAGAAGATTTGAATCCCCTGGACCCCAGGGATTCTGTCCAGGCTGCAGGGCTTTGCCCACGTGCCTTTGTGATTCATGAGTCATAAAGCAATGAGACCTAAATGAGGCCATGTGCTCATCCAAAAAACATGGCTTCTCACTACCTGACATGTGACTGCTTGGGCGCCTGCCCCTTCCTGCACTCAGTGGCCACAGACTTCCCAAGGACTTACTGTCTAACTGAGGGTTTGTTCTGAAGCGTCTCTTTGCATGGTGGCTGTTAATTGGCAGGCAGTAATTATACAGTTGTCACCGTCTTCTCAGGGAGCTAGGATGCTGTAGAAAACAGTACTGCTTAACATTCTCTTTTTTTAAAACCAAAACAACAAAACCATGCAAACCCTAATGAGAAGCGGCTCTGTTATTTCATTTGGAACTTATCGGGACAGTTATGGGATGGAACCACACACGTGTAGTTCTCAGTGCCAGCACTCTACATTTCTGAGTCCTGAAAGTCATCTTTTTAGGCAAAGCAAAAACGTGGAAAAAACTCTTTCATCTTGAACTTTAAAAAAGAGAGAAAATAGAAAGCATAAGATGGAAATGTGGCACATTTTCATGCCATAGAGGGTTTCTTTTCCCTCAACACAGCAGAATTTTCCATACAGAAAAGATAGCCGTGTGAGAAAAACCAAAACCAGACTCGGGCTGGAAGCGAGACGAGGTGGTGATGAGAGAACAAGGATGCAGTGAGTCCCTGGACTTGTGGGAAGCTGGGACCAGCCAGTCTGTGAGTGCTGGGCTTGCAGAGGGCTCTGAGCCACTAAGAAGGGGTCTGCTAAGAAAGCACCTCCTTTGTCACCTGGTCCCTCCTTGGGCCCAGGCATCTCATGGACACCTCTGGTGGGGAGCCTGGATCAGAGGCAGAGTTGGGCACCCAGCCCTCATGCTGAGGCCAGCCAGCCACCAAGGAAGGCTGCACAGGATAGCCAGTAGAGGGCTGCCCGCTCCAGCCTTGGGGGTCTCTTTCCCACTGTGGCAGACTGGCTGGCAGTTGTGGCAGCATGGCAGTGTTGCCAGGCCCTGGGTGGGGCAGGGCAGAAACATGGTTTGGGGAGCTGTCTGCCTCAGAGGAGTGTCCATCTGTGGATGGGCATGACATGCAACAGGGGCAGATTGGCTGCAGTGTCCTGACACCTATTTAGCTCAAGCTGGGACCCTCTTCTTGTACCAGCCCATGCCTCCCAGTCCTCAACCCAGAACTGCTCTCTGTTCCATATCATTTTAGTAAAGAAGACCTGAATTCCTGATCCTCTCGCTTGTAGACTGTGAGAGCTTGACTCATTCCTGAGCCTCAGTTTCCTAACATGTCCTGTGAGGATGGAACACCTGTGCCCAGCGCTGCAGAGGGGCCATGAGACCATTGGTGCTCACCCTCCCTGAAGCAGATGGGGCCATGCCTGCCATGGCTGCTGCTCCTCCTCCTTCCGGTGTTTGTTCCTCCCAGTCTAGCTTAGTCCCTGGCACACTCAACCCCACGGCAGCCAAACCCCATGGCAGTCCACCATCATAGGCCAAGAGCAGTGCTGTCTCCTGCAGTAGCTATCTCAATAGGAATAGGAATTGTGCTGTTCCCATCCAGATGGGGCCTCCTATCCCAGTACTGGGGCAGCTGTGGGCTGGCCTTGTGTGGCTGGCATCTGGGTACCATCCCTGGCTATGGCAGTCACATCCAGACTGTCCCTCCCAAGGATATCCCACCACTGTTCTCAGTGGGGCCTGGCAAGAGAACCAGGTTGAGGTCAGTCCAGCTTCGTGGCCACTGTGGTGGTCCAGACCCTGCACCAGGAGATTCACTTCCATTGGAGTCATTACCCCCATCTATAGCCAAGGAAACTGAGGCCACCCAGCTGGTAGATGGCAGAGCCAGGACTCAAGTCTCCTGCCTCTGAGCCTCACAGTCTCCCTTACACCACAGTGTCATGTAGCAAAACTGACAGGGTCCCCAAGCCCTGGTAAGCCACTGATGACCAGACCTGGGACAGATATGTCTGAGGGAGGTGAAGAGTAGTAGTAGGTGGTACGTTTAGCAAGGCAAGTAGCCCTACTGTCTTCGTGAGCCTTCCTGGAGGATGTCAACACCACAGGAGAAATCTAGTAGGAAGAACCATTGCCTGAAGTTGAGCTATGACCCCATCTTGCCTCACTGGTTGCCAGGAACTAGCAGAAGTAGCTGGAGTACTGGATGAACAATATGGCGGGCAGGACAGAGCTGTGTGTGAGTCCTGCCTCAGCCACATCCCCACTGTGTGGCCTTGCCTGGGGCTAAAGTCTCCCTGTGGGCAGTGAGCAGCATTGTCTTTACAGAACAATGATGTAGCCACATCTCTTAGTATAGAGACAAGGATAAAGTAAGCTTTCCTAAACATCAAACATTACCATCTTTTGTATGTGACAGGCCTCCATGTAGCTCAAACTGGCCTCAAACTCACTATGCAAGGGAGGATGACCTTGAACTTCTCATCCTCCTGCCTCTACCTCTGGAGTATTGGGATTATGGGTATCCACCACCACATCCAGTTTGTGCATTGCTGAGACTTGGCGCATGCTAGGCAAGCACTTCACAGAACTATCTCTGGACTCGATGTCTCTCTTCAGCTACAAAATAAAGGTTCTGAGAAGTGTCTCAAGAGGTTATTGTCGGGGTTAAGTAAAATATACCTTCATTCTTGCATACCCCTTTCCAATCTACTTTTACCTAGCAGCTTGGTATGCTCTGTCCCATACTCTGAGGACCCACTCTCAGGGGCTCAGGTCTTAGTGGGAAGTGAGGCATTAATGTGTCAGTTATATGGGCAGCACAGTGCCCAGCATGATATCAGCAGAAGTTGGTGATTCTTGGGATTTCATATGCTTCAGGAGTATAAATATTTCCTGTTATTGGGTAATATGACACAGAAAAGGTTTCCCTGACACCTGCAGTGTTCATGAAAATGACCTGCTTCTGCAGCTGTGTTTGCCGTGGGAGTGCAAGGCTGCAGAAGTGCAGGCTCTCTCCAGGTCTGCCCAGTTCACTCACCCAGTCCTCACCACTGTTGTCCTTAGCCCACCCTCTCAGGAACTGAGGTGCATACAAGTGCTAAATCAGTGTGCTTTGTAGAAGCTAATCAGGAATGTGCCAACAGTACTGACTCTCAAGCAGTAATGACACCCCCACCCACCCACATATCCCCTTAGAACAAAAAAATGTGCTGGTCCTTCTAAGGCATACTCTTCTAGCCTTAGTTTGCAAAACACTACTTAGAGGCCACACTGTCCTCACAGGGGAGCCTGCAAGTAGAATTAACTGCATAAGGGCTGGTCCTTAAGTGCTTCAGATGGCTGGTGGGAAGAAGATGGGAACTAGTATAGATCCCAGAATGCAAGCCAGAAGGCTGTGGGCAGCTCCTTGATCTCTTGAGCTGCCTCCTCCTTCTCCCAGAGGTTACGGGGCATGGAGGGGACAGTATGCCTTGAAGTAGACCCCAGGAAGCAAGTTTCTTCCTCCCTTCTCCGTGCTGCTCTGTGGTTTCTCTGCTACTGGGCTGAGCTTCTGCCCAGCCTCTGTGAGTCAGCCAATCTGGAGTCTACACATTGTAACCACCCCACCTCGTGGCTCACATCCCTCCACCCCTGCTTAGTGCTGGGGGATGCTTTTTGTTGTGGTTGAAGACATAATGGCATTTTCAGGATTGCCATTGTGGAATCCTTGGGGAGGTAACTGGGCCACATTTTTAAGAGGGGAAAGGAAAAACAGTAAAGAGAAAGAATAAACTTGTGGGTTTAAAACTATTAAACTGAGAACTTCTATACAAGGGAAATTATTTCTAATTATTAAGTTTTGGAAACATGGTACCACCAGAAAGAAAGGAAGTGGACACAGCCCTTATGAGGAGTGCTAGCATGTGTTTCTGTGATTTAACGGTTTTTTATAACAATGTGTAGGTAGCTATTTTAAAAGCAGACATATGACTCATGGTATCCAGTACCTTTGGTCTACTGTGGTGGCAGGAAGCTCATACTCCAGAGAAGGCAGGCTTGGGTTCAATTCCATCTCGATTACTGTGTGACCTCAAGTGAATTAAACATCTTCTCTAAGTTTCCTTTTGATCCATACAAAATGAGTTTTGGAAACCCAGGTGTGGTGATTCACACCTTTAATCCCAGCACTAAGAAGGCTGATGTAGGAGGCTCACAGTGAGTTGGAGGCTAGCCTAGGTCTATAGAGTGAGTCTCAGGACAGCCTGGGCTACAGTGAGACCCTGTTTTTTAAAAAAAAAAAATCTTGGAAAGGGTAAATAAGATAAATGTATATTTTTTATTTATCTCATTTATTTATTTGCAAGGAGAGAGAGAACCAACATGGGTGCACAAGAGCCTCTAGCCACTACAGACAAACTCTAGATGTATGTGCCACTCTATGTTTCTGGCTTTACCTGGATACTGGAGAATCAAACCTGGGTTATTAGGCTTTGCAGGCAAGTACCTTAACAGCTGACCTATCTCTCCAGCCCAGGAATGAGTAATTCTTTTAATGCAATGCTTATCTATCCATGCAAAATTCCTATGCTAAGTACCAGTTAATTCCTATGTTTGTAATAATCCTTAGGGAGTTTTTACTTTTATTTATTTATTTGTTTGCAAGCAGAGAGAGAGGGAGATAGGGAGAGAGAAAGAATATGAATGGGCACAGCAGGGCCTCTAGCCACTGCAGATGAACTCTAGATGCATGTGCCACTTTGTGCATCTGGCTTATATGGACACTGGGGAATCCAACCCAGGTCATTAGGCTTTGCAGGCAAGCGCCTTAACCACTGACCCATCTATCCAGCCCCATCCTTAGGTTTTTTTAATTTGTTTTGGGGGGCTGCTGTTGTTTTAATTTTTCTAGGTAGGGTCTCACTCTAACCCAGGCTGACCTAGAATTCACTATGTAGTTTCAGGGTGGCCCCAAACTCGTGGTGACCCTCCTGCTTCTGCCTCCCAAATGCTGGGATTAAAGGCATACACCATCACATCCACTTATCCTTAGTTTTTAATATAAATTTTTATGGCTACACATTTTCCTCTGGTTATTACTTTGGCCAGAGCAATACTTGTTTTTAATATATTTTATTTATTTATTTATGAGAGAGAAAGAGGCAGAGAGAGTGAGAGAGAATGGGCGCACCAGGGCATCCAGCCACTGCAAACAAACTCCAGATGCATGCACCCCCTTGGGCATATGGTTTACATGGGTTCTAGAGAGTCAAACTGGGATCCTTTGTCTTTGCAGGCAAATGCCTTAACCACCAAGCCATCTCTCCAGCTCAGAGCAATACTTTTTAATACTTCTATTTATTTATTTGCAAGCAGAGAGAAAGAAAGAGAGAATGGATACCCCAGGGTCTCCGGCTGCTTTAAACAAACTCCAGATGCATGTGCCACTTTATGCATCTGGTTTTATGTGGGTGCTGGGGAGTTGAACCCAGGTCATTGTGCTTTACAGGCAAGCACCTTAACCACTGAGCTGTCTTTCTAGCCCAGAGCAATACTTTTGATATGCACTGTTCTAATTGTCATTATCATCAGATATTTTTTATCTTAGATCTTTTATTTTTCCCCCTGTGGCCTAGAAGGTGTGTGTGTATATGTGTGTGTATGTGTGTGTTTTCAAATGGTTGGAATTTTTTCTATATTTCAATCCTAGATATATCATAGTTAGGTCAAAGACTGAACAATATGACACTTTTTGGAAATCACAGATTTTCTTCATAATATGGATCAATGTTGTACTCCATAAATATTTGAAAATGACTATATAATTTTTAATTAATTAGCTTATTTAGTTAAGAGAGTGAGTGACAGTGGGTATGGGCCCTAGTGTATCCATACTCTTCTTCTCTCCCTGCTTACAAATAAGTGAAAATACTTTTTAAAAACAAATTTGTGGGCTGGAGTGATGACTTAGTGGTTAAGTCATTTGCCTACGAAGTTTAAGGACTCCTGTTTGACTCTCTAAGTCCCATGTAAGCCAGATACACAGGTGATGCATGCATGCAAGGTTGCACATGCATACAAGGTGGCACACACATCACAGATCTGGAGTTTGATTGCAGTGGCTGGAAGTCCTGCTGTACCAATTCTCTCCCCCATCTCTCTTGCACACACATTAAAAATAAGGCCAGTCTGTTGGGCTTACTTCAAAAAAAAAAAAAAAAACAAGAAAAGAAAAGAAAAACACCAAGTTTGTGTTGTTACTGTAATACTTACTGTATATACATACATACATCCACACATATGTGTGTACCTATATGCATACATAAATTCTGGAAGGTACAATCCAAAGGCTCTCTCTGTAGTTACAGTATTATTGAACTCACTTTTCATTTCTAGAAGTTTCTTGCTTTACATATTTTGAGGTGATGTTTTATGCACAGGAATTTGGAATTGTTGACTCTTCATCATCAACTGTGTTTTCATTGATGTCATTCATGCTGCTCTGCCTTGCTCAGTTTTCTGCCTTCAGTTCTGCTTTGTAACCCTTCTCAGCTGGCCCCACATATAGAGGGCGTCAGGGCAGTGGTCATGGAGGACTGCTGGAAGGACACACCAGCCATTTTATCTCCATATCTCCAGGAAGGCTCTGTAGGCTGTCAGCTGCAAGCTGTGTGAAGCAAGTCCTGCTACCCCTCGACCTTCCCCTAGCTTATCACCACAGACCCATCTTAATATCCTATCTTAATTTCTTGTTAAGTACCTTCAGAAGTCTCTGTCTAGCCTAGGTTATTTGTACTGGAAAGTGTCACATTTTTAATTTCTTTGGTCCTTTTAATAATTTATAATTGTGTATGTGTGTTTTTGTACACATGTGCATTGTGTGCAGGCAGATAGACAATAGCTATTTAGTTAGAAAGCTAAATAATTTTTTTAAAAAAGCAGAATTCAATCCAAATGTATGTTTTTCTGAACATAACAGCTTACTTGGACTTATTAAACTTCATCAGTTGGAGAAAAACATAATATCCATCTCTTTCATCTTGTTATTTTTCCATGTGGATCACAGGTAAAAGCCTTGTTGTTTAAGACTGTGCAAATTAGAAATGCTAAAATTGGCCAGCATTAATTCTGGTTTGTGCTTGGATTTTTGATTTATAGTTGAGCTGTCTGCATGAAAAATGAGTAGTCAGGAATTTAAGGCCAACTAGTATCTCGGGTTTCCATAAGCCACCCTTTATGCCTTCTCACAGAGCAGGGCTATTTAGCGCTCTTCTATTCTGATTAGTGGTGAGCCCTGGCCATAATTAAGTGTCTTCTTTAACCACAGGGATCTATCTTCTGGACTTAATCTACATTGATTCTGCATATCCTGCCTCAGGCAGCATCATGGAAAACGAACAAAGATCTAATCAGATGAACAATATTCTTCGAATCATCGCAGATTTACAAGTTTCCTGCAGCTATGGTTAGTACTTCTATTTGTCAGAATTGTGAAATCTTGCATCACTGAAATTTGGATTCAGTATCTTACCCATGAGAAAACTGCAGACACAAGGTAGCCTCACAGAACTTGTTTTAGGGCTAGGGAGATGGCTTAGCAGGTCAGAGATCTTGCCATGAAACATGAAGGCTCCAGAAAGCCTGATAGGCCAGGAGTGGTGGTGCACACCTTTAACCCCAGCACCCAGGAGGTAGATGTAGGAGGATCACCATGAGTTCAAGGCCACCCTGAGACTACATAGTGAATTCCAGGTCAGCTTGGGCTAGAGTGAAACCCTACCTTGAAAAACAAAAGAAACAAATAAATACAAATCCTGAGAAGGCCTGTGCTCAATCCCTAGCACTCACATAAAAAGTCAGGCATGTGTGCCTATAACCCCAGTCCTGTGGGGGCAGGGAAGCAGGGACAGGAGAATTGCTGCGGTTCATTGGCCAGCAAGTCTGACCAAAAATGGCAGCTCTGAGTTCAGAGAGACTCTGTCTCATAGAAATAGACCAGTGAGCAATAGAGGAATATACTCAACATTTTTCTGTGGTTTCTGCATGCATACCCACAGAGTATACATGTATCTGCATACATACTACACATACTATGCACATAGGGGGGAAAAACCTCTTCATTTTAATATCTTGTGCTTCTGAATTGGTGAGACAGCTCAGTAGTTAAAGGTGCTTGTTTGCAAAACCTGACAGCCTGGGTTCAATTCCCCAGTACTCACCTAGGGCCAGATACACAAAGTGACACGTGCATCTGGAGTTTGTGGTGGCAGGAGGCCTTGGCACTTATCCTTTATCTTTCTCCCTCTCTTTCACACACATGTGTACAAATAAATAGTCTTATGGTTCAAACATGTAGTGGACCCTATACACATAGATATTGTCAAAAGGTTCATGACAGATGAAGAAAACAAGACTAAACAGTTTGGCCAATAAGGGCATATATCATATATATATATATAGACCTGGACAGCAGAGTCCAGGTCTGGCTGGCTCCTGATCTACTCATTCATGAAGAGCTCAGTGGACAGCCCTCCTCCAGGCAGATCTGGGTTCCTTCCATCAGTGACTCTGCTATCTCCCATGGCCACAGAGACTGTTGCTGGGCTCTGTACCCAGCTTGCAGAGGCAAAAAGAGAGAAGTCTACAAGAGTGGATTTGATTGGCCAGATTTGGAAGTGGCTCCCATCACTTCTGCCATGTCATCTAGCTATTGTCCTAAAAGGAAAGGGATAGTGATTTGGAAAGCTACTGGCCAGGCTGTGTCATATGTAGCAAGATGTATGGGTGCCAAATATATGGAGAAGCTTACTGGAGACTCTTTTTTAATGGAAGCCAGAATGTTGAAGGTCTACCTGGACAACTGACAAGACAGTGGGCTTGGGAGTGTGGAGCCCAGCTGTGAACCAAGACCCTAATCCTTAATGAAAAAAGACACAGCCAGCTGTACAGGGAGTTAGTAGTCATGAGGAGAATGGTTGGCAAAGCTGTAGGAACTCCCTTCTCTACAGCAGAGTTTTCACAAAAGGGTGGAGGAATGAGAGTCTGGGCACACCAAGGGGGTATGAGGAAAAAACCAGCCCTATCGGTCTTATAGAGGGTGCGAGAGAACCAGTAGTCTCTGTTTGGGAGGACTACAAGGTAGCTATGATGGGTTCAAAATCATCCCAAGGAAAGGTAAGTCTGACTGTAGCTCAGCTTTCCTCTAACAGGCTCCTGTGCTCCCAGTGTAGGTCTTGCCTGTCCTGGAGCTTCTACTCCAACATCAGCACCCAGTGTCCCACTGCTTGACATATCTGTCCCATCCTGTGACCCTCTCAGGAGAAGTGCAATTACCCTGAAGATCTGGGGAGAAGAAAATGGCTAACATTGGTCACTCCAGGAAATAGGCAACACAGTGTGGCACAGGCCTCACGTGACCTGCAGTCAAAATCTGGTCCTGCCATTTCTCAGCAATATGACCATTGACTCAGTCTCCTCTGTGCAATGGGGAAATCTTTTTATCGTACCTGAAGCAGGAGTGAAGGATAGAACAGATGTCTTCTGTATGTTACCTGGTGCCCAGGCATTGGCCCTCTCTTCCCTCTCTGACACAGCTCCTTTAGCCATGGGCCAGCACCTGGGCTTCCACCCTGGCTAGGTTGGTGTTACATTCCTATCACACAAGTAGGTGGTGGGCAGGTGAGAAAGACTATCTCTTACCCCCACTGGAAACCTATTTGGGGCACTGACACTCATTTCTTATCTATTCTGGAGGTCACGACTTCTTTCCTGAGCACCTGGCCCCTGAATGGAAGCATCGGTATCTATTTCTCATCCAGAGAACCATAGTGGCCTTGGATCCCAAATGTTTGCAATCTTTCTCCTGGAGAGCAGAACCCAAGCTTAACCACCTCTGTGCCCATCTCAAGGCTCGGCCCAAGGAGAGAGAATGAGCCTTAGGATCCCAGGCACATCTCCATTGGCCATCCCTGTGCCACTCTCCTAGGCTCCCGGGCCAGAGTGGAGACTGAAGTCTTTGGGTCTTGTCCCTTTGCAGATCACCTCGCCACCCTGCCCCATGTGCAGAAGTACCTGAAATCCGTCCGCTACATCGAGGAGCTACAGAAGTTTGTGGAGGATGATAACTACAAGTGAGCCCCACCCCTATGCCACTGAGTCCTCAGTACTGGGTCCCCGCAGGTGTTCTGACCCTTAGTGAACCAGTACCCAGACACCCACAGGACTCCATAGGCCTGCATGCAGTGGCATCTCCCACCTCAGACCCACGTCCTGCAGCCCATGGGACATGTCGTGTTCGCTTTGCCATGAAGAAGGGAGCATGCTCGTGAACTCCACAGCCATGCTTGCAGCAGGCTCGGCATTCCATCTCTCACATGGCTCCTGGAAGTAGATGGAAGGGCAGGTTCTGACGGTATCTCCAGGCCAGTGAGTAAAGTTCTCCAAAGGGCTGTTTCACAGATGGAAAAGGCAGTTCCCTGTGGCTCTTAGCTCTCTGAAAACCTTTCCATCTGGCACTAGTCAAGGCCCCCAACACCATCTCTGCCACCCTGTGGGCAGATTCACTTCTCACAGAGACCCCATGGCCCTCTAGCTCATCTTCCACTTACCTGCTTTGCTTTGTGTCAGTGGCATCTGGGAATGTGCCCAGATTGCTCAGTGTGTGGGGTGCGCAGGGAGGACTTTCTGAAGCAACTCTGGCTGCCACTTTGGTTAGTGTACTTAGTACTTCATATCAAGGTGAACCTCTGCCATCTTTTGTCACCTGAATGTCAACTTTACAGATAGTCTTTTGCATCTGACCTTACTAGCTGCTTCCATTATCCTGGGATTCCCTTGAATCTTGTTATCACAGTTTGTTTTTTTTAATACCTCACAGTTTTGTATCAGCAAATCTGACCTTCCTGATTACTTGATACTCATCTAAGCTAGTAACAACTGTCCAGACCATAGCCACTACCTATGGGATCTTGGAAATGTCTGTTGAAGCAGCTCACACCTGGCCAGCCTGCTCAGCTGCAGAGACTCCACCCTGTCTGTGGATCAAGGCCACCAGGAGCACTTTGTAGCCATCCAGATGTCTGGGGTGGGGCTGGAGATTTGTCTTCCTTTCAGAGCCCTCTGTGTGGTTCTGATCATTTCGCACAGACATAGACAGAATGCTTAGTTGTTACTGTGACATCATTTGTCAAAATAAAGAATGATTTGAAGTTGAAATCTATTTCATAATAGTGAGAGGCACAGATGAAGTCTAGGGATTATCATTAAAGTTACATCCATCACTAATGGAGCTCATTTTATTTACAAAGCATTTGCTGTTCCTAAAAATTCTGCCTGCAGTGCACAATTGCTCCCGCTTAGGTTCTGGGATAATGTTTTTCATTCATGTCCCAGTCTTGCTTTTAAAAAGACAGTAGTTTTTCATTAACACTAATATGGTTTAAGGGAAGAAAAATGGCCTATAAATACTTCTGACCATGAGACAATCCTTGAACAAGCTACAGATTATGAATAATTACCCCTTCCATTCTGCAGCACACCCCCAGAACTAGATGTTAAGCAATACTCATCTGGGGTTTACAAAGAGTCTTTGTTGGGCCAAAGTGGGCAAGCCCAGGGAGAAGGCCTGTATTCTCACCCCTAGGCCCCCAACCATGGAGGACTCCCTTCCCAGGAAGATCCTGCTCTGAGTGGCAGGGTTTGTGATTCAGGGAAACCACACTGCCCAACCAGCTGACACCTGGGGGGTAAGCTACAACTTAGGATATCAATGACCTTGTTCTTCTAACACCATTTCAGTGTAGTCTTGAAATATTATACCAAGGGGCCCACCCACTGCTGTATCTTCCTCAGTCTTTAGTCTGTGTTATTAAGAAAACTCATCCAAGTCTACTTGGAAAGTTTGACCATAAGCATTAGTGAATATGACTTTGGACATTTCTATGCCCTGGATATCTATATATACATAAAGAAGGATGGATGCAAGGATGGACTTTACTCAAGTTGGATCTTACTGTACTATTTTTTTGTTTTGTTTTATTTTCTTGAGGCAGGGTCTCACTTCAGCCCAGCCAGACCTGGAACTTACTCTGTAGCTTCAGGTTGGTCTTGAACTCACAGTGATCCTCCTACCTCAGCCTCCTGAGTGTTGGGATTAAAGGCAGTGCCACCATGCCTGGATTTTCCTTGCTATTTTTAAAGATAGTTTATTTATTGGAGAGAGAGAAGGAGATAGAGAGAATGGGCATGGCAGAACCTCCAGCCACTGCAAACAAACTCCAGAAACATGTGCCACCTTGTGCATCTGGCTTACATGGGTCCTGGGGAATCAAACCTGGTTCCTTAGGCTTCACAGGCAAGTGCTTTGTTGCTAAGCCATCTCTCTAGCCCATTTTTTTGTTGTTGCTATTTTTAATTAAAATCCTTAACTTACTTTTAATTCAACCAGAAAAAAATTGAAATAGAAGGTAAGGAATTATCATTCTGTAATAAATATTCACTACAAGAGATATTAAGTCACAAAACAGTTGCCTGAGATTCACAAAAGGAGTCAAGAAAACCAAGAAGAGACCCGAGCATGATGTTTCCTGGTAACTAGGTTGCCCAGTTAGTAACCATGAGACTATTAGTACTATCCCTGTCCTACTTCCACCACCTTCCAGTTTTTGTTAGTTGTGTTACTTTTGCATCACATAGTCTAAATTAATAACATATGTCATACTCAGGAATCATAATTCCTAGTTTTATGTCTTTGAATGGATTCAGGTCTTACCACCTGCTGCTCCTCTGCACAATCGTAATTCCAGGAGCCTTTATTTTAAAATCAATCCCTTATTTAGCTGTATTTGTCAGTAACCAGGGCCCTCCTCTCCCTTGGAGGGCTGCATGGCCAGGACTGGCCTTGCTGGGCCTCCGCCTCTGCTCTCTCCCAGGTCTGCAGACCTCACTGTGTGGCTTCCAGGTGCAGGTTGCTGCTGTTGACAGTCTGATTCTTTCCCTTGTGAAAGTGTCTTGATTGTCTGCCTGGTTCAAAAGCTCAGTGAGGAAAGACCCCAGAGAGGAGGGCTCTGGGCCAGGCCTCCCAGCTGTTTATGCTGTGTGCTTTCCTGGCTGCAGACCACCTCTGCTGGTCAGACTACTGACCTCTTCCAGGCCAGTTCTCAGCTGCTGCCTTCCAGGGGTAATGTACGGGGTGCTCTCTGCCCTCCTCTGTGAGCTGCTTTCGAGCCACTGTGATGGCCTGCTGAGTGATCTGTTTCCAATTAGGTGCTGAGCTGACCTTCTCTGGTCCCCTTCTTTAGTCTCCCATTTTGTGTTTCTCATTTGTTTCCTCATCTCCCTCTGCATATTTGTTTATTCCATTCATGTTCTTAATTCTTCCACTGGAGGTGCTTGAGGGGACTTCCTCTGCTTCCAAGGCTGCCTCCCAGCACTCTGCAGGCAGTGTTCTCTCCCTTCTCTTTGCTCCCTTTGTGAGGCAGGGTCTGCTGTATTGCTAGGCCATTGCTTTTCATCTTGCTCCCATTTGGGAGGCTCTGTCTAGATGCTGCACAGCTTAGCTACAAGGAGGGAGGCTTCTGTCCTTCCTCCCATGTATGCAAAGGGACTGGTTCCCAGTCTGTGGGCTAGTCTCTGTGCTCGTAGCCTTCTCTTCCCCATGGAAGCATTCAAGCAAGCAGTATCCTTTACACATGTGAGCTCAGGGCTCCTTCAGCTCCCAGACCAGTCATAAAGGGATACCCCCAGGTTACCAGTTCCATGGAGTCTTCATTTCCATCATAGTGTCCCTGCCTATTACTTGTTAACCCCATGGAACTGTTTAATGCCCTCCATCCCCAGCTGTAAAATATACCTGGTCACAGACTTGTAAAATAAACTGTCAAGGACCAAGTAGCTCATTACTCAGTCTTCTATAACCATTGCTTCTTGGGCTTCCTATAAACTCCCTAGAGACCTCGGGAGTGGTGGTGGTGGGGACTATTATCAATATTCCTGATTTCTGTATTTCTGAGCTCTGTGACTGTGGTAGCCTTTAACATCCACTCAGTCTCCCACATTACCTTCTGTTTACCCTATGATCTGACCTTATGAAAATCTTTGGTTTCAGGCTGTCACTCAGAATTGAACCAGGAAGCAGCTCTCCAAGACTAGTCTCTTCCAAGGAAGATCTTGCAGGTATTGTAGCCACCTCAAGTGGGTGCAAAACCACTGATAGCCCAAGCTTGGCTGCTCAAATTGGCCCCACCTATGGAGCCCAAGGGCACGACATGGCAGACACAGTTGTCTCTGCTCACAGCCCCACGTACCAACATGCCAGACTCCTGATCACATGAGAGTCCATGAGGTCAGAGCATGCACAAATTACAGAAAATTCAGGATTTCCCTATGACACTCAGACCCTTGTTATCTAGGCTGCATCAGGCTTGGGTTCACAGGATACCCAAGGGTATTGGTGCCATCAGGCACTGGTGGCTTATCTTCCTAGATCATGAGATTTAGTCAACTTTTGGGGAAACACTCTGTGTTGCCAATGATGAAAGTTTGGGCTCTGCTCTTAAGCCTCAGTGGCCTTTTTTACAGGATGGAGTAAAGATTTGCACTGCCCAGATTGGCCAGGTTCCTGGGTGAGTGCAGGCCCATAGAGCATTGTGCCTGCCTAAACAGTGAGCAGTAGCCCATCAGCCCTCAGGAACAGGGTCTGACCAACACTACTGCCTACAGAGAAGCTAGTCGGGTACCCAATAAATAGCATGTCTTCCTCCTGGTTGGAACTCTGAATGACCCCCACTTGGGTTCTAAGCCAATTCATTGTTAATAAAATGATTTTATCCCTTGAGGTCTCAGTTTTCGTACCTGTAAGATGGGGATAATAAAACCATTATCTTGGGCTGGAGAGATGGCTCATTGGTTAAGGCACTTGCTTGCAATGCCTAACAGCCCAGGTTCAGTTCCCCAGTACCCACCTAAAGCCAGATGCACAAAGTAGTGCATGCATCTGGAGTTTGTTTGCAGTGGCTAGAGTCTATCTCTTTCTTTTCTTTTTTATATTTATTTATTGGTTTAGTAGAGAAGACGTGCACTAGAGGCAGAGAGAGAATGAGAGAGAGAGAGAGAGAATGGGCGTGCCAGGGCCTCCAGCCACTACAAATGAGCTTCAGACACATGTACCACCTTATGTATCTGGCTTACATGGGTCCTAGGGAATCAAACCTGAGTCCTTTGGCTTTGAAGGCAAATGCCTTAACCACTAAGCAATCCCTCCATCCTTGTCTCTCTTTCTCTCTCATTTCAAATAAATAAATAAATAAAATATCCCTCCCCCCCCAAAAAAAAACCATTATCTCAAGAAAAGGGAAAATAGCAAAACTGAGATGTTGTTCAGAAGGCAGCCAACTTAGTTTAGCCTACCGTGAGAGTTCAAGAAGCAGGAAGAAAGCTTCTGCCTGGGGTTGTGCTATCCCACAGCCCTCCAAACTCTGAGCAAGGACATAGACAAGGCCTGCAGAGCCCCTGGGGCAATTTTGCAGCTTCCTGCAAGACCCCTGTTCTGACTGTGGAGTACACTCCCAGCTTCTCTGCCCTGCCTCTGGGGTATATTCCCAGATCCTTGACTCTGCCAGACCCCATAAGCTAGACCCTGTCCTGGCACTCCCAGTCTCCCACAGTCTCCTTGCAAACCCACTGCCTTTCCCTGACAACCCACCGGCAAGGGGACTGAGGGAGAGCTCTGGGGATAGCTCAGTTTTCACTCCCCCATCTCAGTCCCTGGTCTAGAACCCTTCCCTGGCAAGATTAGGAGATGCTCAGCCTGGCTACTTAACCTGTGAGATGGGTGCTGCATGCACCTCCCTCACCGAACTGCCTTGGGAGCTTGCACAGAACTTGGCCCAGAGCTTGTCCGTTATGGCCAACCTGGTCACCATGATGCTATGCTTTGTTAATGTTAAGATTTTGTTCCTGAATAAACCATCACATTTTAGCTAAATGCGACTACTAAAGACCCTATCTGGCCCAGTTCAAGCCCAGTTTCACAGGGGCTGGCAAGCTCTGGACCAAAAACACCCCACTCTATTTCTGTTTAGAATAAAACACAATCACGCATACACCATTGCCATCTGTCTGTGTCTGCTTTCACACTGCAATAGCAGAGTTGAGTCATTGGAATAAAGACTCTGTGGCCTGGGTAGGGGATCCATCTTAGTGGTACAATGCTTGTCTAGCATGCACCAAGCCCTGGGCTCTATCCACAGCCCCATATAAACTGGGTGTGGTGATGCATGCCTATAGTTCCAGCACTTGGAAGGTGGAAGCAGGAGAATTGTAAGTTCAAGATCATTCTCAACTGCATCACTGAGGAGTTGGAGGCCAGCCTAGGATAAAAAAAAAAAAGGTAGTTTGGCCTGCAAACCCTAAACTACTTGCTGCCTAGTCTCTCACAATGGCTTGTCAGCCCTTATGTCCCTTCTATGGCCAGTGTTTTACATGGCCTGCCCCCTTAGTCAGCTGTTAATCCATTTGCCCTGTCTTCCCTACCATAGTAAAAGTGTCCTGAGGGATAGGCTGTGTGGAATTCCTGGAGCCTGGCATGCAGGGCCCTGGGTGAATGCCCATGGCCAGCTGCTTTGGCCCTCAGGCCCAGCCTCAGAGCTCCTTTCTGGGACCTATGACTACCTGTCCTTGGAAGCAGCTCTAGCATGGGCCAACTGCTGACTCTGCCTTCTAGATTAGTGCTGAGTCCAGCAGTTTCTGCCCTGTGGAGTGAGCCCCGTCCCACATGAGTGTTTTCCACCAATTTTCCAGATCCCTGGCTTCAGCCCTGAAGCAGGATGTTAGGGTTTGCATTGATGACCAGGGGCTGGTGACTTTCTGGAACACTCATACACTCTCAGTGGCCCTCGCTCCACATTTGCAGGCTCAAAAGATGAATATGGTAGATATTGCTGCTACCAGGGGCAGCCAAGAGGTACTGTAGAGGGTATACTTAGGAGGCAGCTCCAAAGGCCTTCCCAGTTCTGGCAGTTAGACTGAGCCACGTGGCAGGAGCTCTACCAGACTCTGGGACAGGAATGTGCCTCTTACAGTCCCAAGAATGGGAGGAACGCAACTTCGCTCAGCTACTCAGGAAGGGGCCTAGTCTCCAGCTCAGGGCTCTGCCCAACAGTCTGTCATCTCCACACATGCCAAGGAAAGGCCCTTAAATGTGTGCCTTCAATCACTGAAGGTTCATGCTGTGGGCCTGCTTGGGCCAAGCACTTGCTGGGAACCAGACGCCCAGCAAGAGCAAAGCAAGAGCACCCTGGCCTCTGGGAGCTAGCTCATGTCTTAGTGGAAGAGATGGGCAGCAAAAGCCAGGAAAGCAAAGATGGGCATGCTCAGAGCCAGAGGAGGCTCATGTGAGCAGGCCAACATGGTGTGTGTTGGGGCAAGTGTCTCTGACCCTTCTCTAGCCAGCTCCCCTGTCTCAAGGACTATAAGACCTTGACTCTGCATGGATAACAGCTGTAGTCTTGGATTTCTTGGGGTCCTGATTAGCATCAGCAGTGATCTGTAAGCTGTGATTGTACCCCATATTCCCTGAGAGCTGCTCCCAATTTCCCACTGGGGAAAGGCTGTGCAGATAGTTTGCCCAAAGCAAGGAGAATATGAGAAAGGAAATGAATAAACTTTCTAAGTTTTGGGGTCTATGGGGGGAAAAAAGGCCAGGAATGATGCGTTTTTAGTTTCCCTCTACATGTAATGTTTAGTTTACACATAAATGAGCTAATATTTTCCTGGAGAGATAAACATCACACAAAACGTTGCCCCTGCTCCCAGAGAAAATAAGTGATGTTTGTGTATGCCTTGGAGCTAGTGAAGACATTTCCAGATTTTGCTGGGCCCCATCTCACCTCCGTATGGCTTCCCTAGTGGACAGGTTTCCTCTGAAGATTCCTGGGCTTCACTTGAGTACAGGAAAGTCTGTGCCATGGCCTCTGTCTCTACACTCACACCTCAGGGCTCTTCCATAGCTCTCTGCTTCCTTGTTTCTTTGTCTGATGGCAAGAGCTCAGCAGACCTTCATGCAGAGCCTGGCAGTAGCACCTCTCAGCTGTGAGACCCCAAGTAGTTGGTTCAACTGCCCTGAGCCTCAGTTTTCTTGGGAATAGGAAGGCTTCAGATTCATGGCACAGGGATGCTGGGGGAACCCACTGAGGTGGTGCCAGAAACTCTGCCAATGACACAGTGCCTCTCAGGAGCGTTGGTTCCTGGCCCTCCCAGGCAAGGTCTGATGCCATCCAGATGGGGGACAGTGTGAGGCAGTCAGCCGCCCATCAGCAGCTTTCTGAGAGTGCAGCTACCCCTCCTGTGGCCTACGCTGGCTTGTGGCCATGGGAGCAAGCCCAGTGGTCCACACCTAGCCCTGGTCAGGTGCTCACCAGCCATGCCATATAGTGCTTGCCTCATTGCCTGCCACCCCGGAACC
Source organism: Dipus sagitta (assembly GCA_036346955.1). Taxonomy (NCBI): domain Eukaryota; kingdom Metazoa; phylum Chordata; class Mammalia; order Rodentia; family Dipodidae; genus Dipus; species Dipus sagitta. The sequence continues at coordinate 140,753,412 of CM070770.1, forward strand.
CAGGGTACAAAGCATTACTTCATGAAACATATCTATCTGTGGGTCAGACAGGGCTGGTGCTAGAGTCTCCTGGATGCATCTTTACTCACATTTCTGTGCTTGCTGCTGGCTGGGGCTAGGGCTGCAGTGGTGACCCTTCCCTGTGACCTGGGCTTGCTCACAGTATGGCAGTCTCTGGGCCATCCGGCTATCTCCCAGAGCAGAGTCCGTGAAAGGCTATGGGAAAGCTCCAAGCCGGGTAACCTCATCTCAACCTTACTCTGAGTCAGGGCATGTCCAAGGGGGGAGGGATGGAGACCCTGCCACTCGGTGGAGCAGTCACTAACTGTGGACTACCCTAGCCAATTCCCAAGAGGCAAATGCTCAGAGTTGCTGCATTGTTATCCTCACCACCACCTTCCTCTTCCCTGAAGCTGAGCTGAACTGAGCATGGACTCATCTTAGCAGCTTCCTGAGCCTGCCTGTGTGCTTGCTCAGTGCACTGGCTACTGCCCAGTCCATCCCCTGGGCCTCTCAGTAGGCAGGTGGGAGCCAAATATGCTGGGAAGCCGCCATCACCTGCAAGGTACTGGCCATGCCATCCCCAGCCCCATTCTGTAGGTGAAGATGCTGGATGCTCACCCTGCCTCACACATAAGGGGGGTGACAGAGCTGCCTGGTGGGCCAGGGGTCTGGACGAGTCTGTCAGTAGTAGCTAACAATGAGTAAATGGCATACAATGAGGGCTCCATCTCTGTCACCCCGCACATGTGTGCAGAGCAAGTAAGCACCTGTCCTGCATGTCCCTGCCTTTCTTACACTTTGTGACACTCACGTTCCCAGAAGTTCTCAGGGGCTAGTTCCATGTAAGAATCAGAACTCCAAACTTGCTCTGGCATTAAATGTCACCTCACCCTAGCTGGGGTGCTTCAGGCCTGACTACTTGTGGCAAGAGAGGGGAGAGTACGGCCTTCTCCCTCCCTATGTGTTTCTCCATGTCCCTCAACTTGCTATCCACAGCCAGGTGGGCCACAGTCATAGTGGTGTGCTGCTGTTCTTGGGTGGCAGTTGATAATGCTGTACCTCCTCTTCTGAATACACTCTTGAGTGTTTCAGAGATTCCACAAGTCCTCAACCTTGTCAGGCACAAATCCATTCCTGGGCCCCTGTCCTTCTACAGTCCTCAGAGTCAACTGCCAACCAGCAGGCTCCTGAGAGTCTAGCTAACCCTCCTGTGACCTCCAGTCTCCTGTGGCTATGGCCAGCCTTGGGCCTGAATCAGACCCTCATCCCATGAGCTTCCCACTGTAGGAAACATAGTTCAAGTCCATAAATGGTCTTTGGAGTCCCCTCGCTCTGCTTATTGAAGAAGAGAGCAGCCCATGGGCAAGGGGTGGGGCCTGTTTTCTCCACCTCTCTTCCCTCTGCAAACCTTTTCCGTGTTAGAAAGAGTGCAGGACCTCTCAGAGAACTCAAGGACTGAGAAATAAGGCCTGGCACAATCAAGCTGGGGAGCCAACACCCACCTCCACTCTATCCAGCTCCATGGGCTCAGCACCTTTCAGGACCAGTGGCTTCCCAGCATCCTCAGTTCTTCCTATGGCCTGGTTGTCTTTGCCTGCTGGCTTCCAAGAGAGCATGGTACCACCTCAGCCTAATAGAAAAATAATTGAGCCCTACTTTTCAGAAGGAAATAAAGTGGGCCTTCTGTGTGTTGTGGGAGATAGGTTTTGCCTCTCAATGGAGACCCGTGAGAACTGCATGTGTGAGAAAAAGAATGTGTGCGAACATAGAAATGACTGGCTCCCAGGCTTCCCTGAGAAACCTGGCTAGAAAAGGGTTTCCTTGCAGACTCTGCAGTGGGGCCCCTGTATCCCAAGTGCCTCCAGGCTCTGGCAGACCCAGAAAGGTCACAGTCCTGAATCTAAAGACAGTTTTCCACATGGGCATGCAGGAAGCAGAAGAAACTGAGTCCTTCCCCCTGGGCATTATAGGGCACATGGAGGCATGGAAGAAGCTCAAACAGCACAGTTACCACACCTCCCCCAGAGAGGAAACACACCAAGAAGGAAGAGATGGCGTGAAGCCCGGCCCAATCAGGAGTAGAGTCTGGACTGGAACCCAGGTCTTGTGACTTGAAGTCACTACTCTGCACTCTCCCACAGCTGCCTCCCATTAATTTCCAATGTGTGAGACTTGGAAAGCCTGACTGAAATGGGGCAGTGCTGGCCCACAACAGGGCTCGGCTGGATGTCCATGGGAAGAGTCTCCCCTGCCCATAGTGTGCTCTGCTCCCAGCCATGGCATCACTCCCATCTACCCAGTGCCCTCCAGACATTGTCCCCACACTGAACTTCCCATTTCTTCTAAACCTATGCCCTGAGTACACAGTACCACACACAGAGTCTGGTCTCAGTCCCCTCTCCCCACACCCCTGCCTGTCTTTGCAAACTCTCCATTGCCACCTGAGGCCTCCAATCTTGGCCACATCCAGTTGCTCCCCAGCCAGAGGAGCTTCCTATGGTGAGACTCTAAGAGCATCACCACTCCTTCGTCTCGTGAACTTCCAGGCTCCTCAGAGCCCTGGTCTCCATTGTCCCTGAGCCTGTGCACATGCTGTTCCTTCTGTCCACTGCTCCTTCCAGAGTTCTTGCACCGGCCAGGATGTCAGACCTTCCACACATCTTTCCATGGGTTCCCAAATGCTCAGCTGGGCAAGGTCCTGGACCTTCCCAGCCTCAGGTTCTACATTGTAATATTAAGATAACAGCAGGACCTACTTGGCAGTGCTATTGTAAGACTTAAATAAGGTCATGTGAACAAAGTATTTGACATGGGTCTGGTACTGAGTAGATGCTCAGTCAGTGTTGGTGATTATCATTATCCCCCTTGTTGAAGTCTTGTCCTATCACTCATGATTATTCTCCTGTCAAAGCCTGTGTTTCTCCTGGGTGCAACTGCCTGCTTACTCGTCTGTGCCCTTGACTGGCACCCCTATGAAGGCAGAACATTGTTTTCTAATCCATGTTGTAACTCCAGTGCCTAGCCTAGGGGCAGCCCAAGGTCAGGACTCAGTAAACATTTGTGGCAGAGAGAGAGAGATTGCTAGATTGATTGTTTTGGCTCATCACAGGGAGGTGGCGAGGATATGATCCTGTTCCTGTTCTGCAACTATAGATCCAGGGTTCCTAGGGGGTAAGATGGCCTTCCCAAGGTTACTCAGCCTACAAGCACAGACCCTAGGTGAGAGCCCAGGTCTGTCTGCCTCTAGACCCTGAGTCCCTTACCACCTCAGTTCATTATCTGGAACTCTGGCTACTCTAAGGCCTTTAGTAGAAAGCTGGGTGTTTTTCTCTCTCCCAATCAGTGAATGGACTGTTGAAAGTATGTTAGTTTCTTTAATGAAAACCATATTTTTTTCAGCATAATATCTGGTTCCCCATAGAAACTGTCAATTTTCATATGTTCCAATAAAACTGCTGAAGAAACAGCCACTTAAAGGGCTTCAAGCATTATTCATGGAAAAATTATGCTAAGGAAAAATAGAGCAATCCTTTGAGATAGTCAAGCCACATGGTCAGTTTTTCCAGCTGTCCATGCCATATCAGGCTGGGCAGCAGGGCCTGCCCTGTGCTAAGGAGGCCAGAACCCCAGTTCATCACCACCCCCACACTGCCTGAGGACATGACAAACAAGCTTGCCAGCTGCCCAGCTCAAAACACGGCCCCAGAAGACACGTGTCCTGGCACTATCACGTGGGGGCCACCCCAGGAACGTGAGGTCTTTCGGTAGCAGAGGGTGTCAGTTACTGGCAGAGAGGGGCCCCCATCTGGGTCCCAGATGAATGGAAATTCTTCTGCTTCCGCGTCAGACCCAGGCTGTTGGTCAACAATGCGGAGGGATTGGGGGAGGCTGAGACCCAGAGTAGGGAGAGCAGCGTCAGCTCTGACAGGCCAGGGAGGCCACAGCTCTTTGCTGGATCCCCTGCCCACCCTCCCCCCGCTGGTCCAGGGGCATCTGAGGCCAGGCATGCCTCCCAAGGCTCCAAAGCAGAAAGGAGAGGATGCATCCAGGCCTAGTTCTAGAGAGTCCAGAGTTGAGCAGAACTCGACAAGGCATACAGATATGAGAGCTCAAAGTGTGAAGCAGAGCTGAGAGGCAATAGCTATGCGGAGCCAGGTGGGAGTGAGTACCCTCAGAGTGGCCACTGGCAGCTACCGCCCCTCTAAGCCATGTGGCCCTGTTGCACCTCTGAGCCTCCCTCCAGCCACAATGAAAGTGTCAAGTACACAGGAACCAGTGAGCTAGGACTTGAATGTTTGAGGCAGGCCAGGCCGCTCCCAGCTGGTGCTTACTGGATGATAGTCCCTTGCTTTTCCCTTGCTCAGGAACAGTAGAGTGGATTGTACCTGTTCTAGATGTCCTGCAGGAAGTGCCTCCTGCTAGCCAGACCCCTCCCTGTGATCTGCCGTTCCTTTCCTGGAGTCTGTCTAGGGGGCTCTGACCCCCTGGCGTTCCTCCCCCACCTCAAGGACTGTGGCCCTGCTACAAGGAACAGAAACAGGAGCACAATGGCCAACCCTAATTATCACAGTGGTCATTTCTATTCCAACACCGGGACCTTTGGGCTCTGACTTCAGGCTGCCCGAGGAGGCGCCTTGCCATCTGACCTTTGGAGAGTACTTTTCTGCACAGTGACTCAGGCAGAGGGCTGTAATCCTCAGGCAGTGGGGCTGATAAACAAGGGGGCTCCACCCTCTGGATTCCTCTCTTGCTGTACTGCAAACCAAAACAAAGCAGGATGCTATTCATTTTCCTTTTCCTCTCTGGAGCAGCTGCAGAAGCTGTTTCCCAGTGGCATGGCCAGCCTGTGTCCCAGTAAGTAGGACAGAGGACTTTCCCTCGGGGTACCCCAGGATCACTGGCAGAGCCTAGACAGAACTGATGCCAGGGAGGGCTCACGCCATCTTGGTACTTCTGGTGTATCCCCAGGTAGAGAATCAGAGCCACAAACCAGCAGGTGCCAGCCTGGAGGCTGTGGCCAGGGAAATGCTCATGGCTAGATTGAGCACCCTCTGGTTTGTGAAAGACAGCGAGGACCTTTGCTGTAGGGTCATGCCTCTGGTTCTACTGTTACGCATGCATCTGACAGATACAACATAGAAGCCAACCTTGGGACGTAGCTAGCCAGTGGAGCTGCCCTGTTGGTGGACGTGGACACTACAGGCCTTCCTGACAGTGGCTTGGCAGCTGTGGGAGTACTGATACTGGTCTGTTCTCATCTGACCAGTAAGAAGCTGCCAGGTGACTCAACCGTATGAACCTTGACTTACCTGGGACAATCAGGCAAAGATCTGTACCACAAACCCGGGGCCTTCACTTCATGACCCATGTCATCACTCTCCCTCTGCTCTCTTCACAGGCCCCTCCACAGGCTCCAGCTCGGCAAGGTTCCGCCGGAGGCCCACCTGTCCTGATACATCTGTGGCCGGCAGCCTCCCCACCCCACCAGTGCCCAGACACAGGAAGAGCCACAGCCTGGGCAACAAGTGGGTGACTGAGCGGCCTCTCCTGGGTCCTCCCCTCCATCTCAAAAGCTCTTGGTGACTGAGCAGCCCTCTCCTGGGTCCTCACTCTCAATCCCAAAAGCTTTTGGTGTCCCTGGCAGGCACACTTTTCTAAGGCTGAGTGGACTCGGGAAGAGTGTGGGGCAGCTGGACCCAGGCTATGGAGAAATGATGCAATAATGTGATCCCAGAATGTACCCCAGCTCGGTTAGCACCTCAGGACAGCCGAGTTTAGTAGACCAGTTATTATCCTCAGGGTAGCAGTGGTGTCTCATGTCATCTGCCAGAGGGGAGTGCCTGCTGGCTCACTGGTCCTGTGGACCCCACAGCTGAGGAACATGTAGGTCCTCAGCATACCTGGGAGAAGCCATGTCTATGTCTTCTGGGCATTGGGCACAAGTTTCCGAAGAGAGAGGTCTCGGTCTCTCTCTCTCTCTCTTTCTCCCTCCCTCCCTTTTTTCTTTCCCCTCCACCTACCTTCCATCACTATGGTACAAGCCCCAGCAACCCCTGGGCTGGCCTTGGAGGAGCTCAGAGGCAGGAGGAGGACAGTCCTCAGCACTCTCTCCAGACACTGGCTACATATCTGGGAGGGCGGCCATCTCACTGAGCTGACAGGCCTCTGAGCTGCTGCACATGGTAAGAGGGAGTCCAGTGAGAGTAACAAGTCAGTGACACCCTTACAATAGTGCAGTGACATTGGTGACAAGATTCAGACCAAGTGCATGTGACTGCAGACCAGCCATGTGGTCATGGTCCATCTGCCCTCGCTCGTGCAGCCTCATCTCACAAGCTTCATCTTCATCCCGGGAGTCAGGCAGGGCGAGCAGCATTAGATCCTATTGACAGATGGAGAAACTGAGGCTCAGAAAGAGGGTGTGATTTGCCCAAGATCATGCCACAAGAGAGGGCAGAGCCTGGGTTGCCTGTGGCTCTGGGTGGAGACATTTCCCTGCAGCCGGCCCTTGTCTGTGGCACCCAGGGCCGCTGCAGCCACCGTTGCTCTGCGGATAAGGAGCTTTGCCTTCTTTCTTCCTTTCCATTTTCCAGTATGATGTGTCAGTTGAGTGTAGTTGAGAGTAAAAGTGCGACATTCCCATCGGAGAAAGCCAGGCACCTTCTGGACGACAGTGTCCTAGAGTCCCGCAGCCCCCGCAGGGGCCTCGCCCTCACCTCCTCTGCTGTCACCAATGGACTCTCCCTAGGTAAGCGTCTCCAGCCTGCGCATGCAGGCAGGGGCCGCAGGCCCAGTGTGTGCTCCATGTCTGTCTCTGTGTCACTGTGCTGGGTCCAGTGACCCCTTGCCCTTGCAGAGTGGTCCCCTGAAGGAGTAGCCCTGGGTTGTAGGTTGTCATCATCCTGCTAGTGGCCCCAAGTGTGACAGGCAGGTGGGACCCCACTTTTGAGTCCAGCTCAACTCCAAAAACTACTGTAGTGTCCTTTTTGTCCCAAGGGGAGATACCAGCCCTGACCCTGTTTGCGGCCACACTGGGAGGTTCACAGCTTCCTGTTTGTGTGCTTGTCTTTAGCTGAGAAGCCAGAGGAGATGAACAGTGAGCTTCAGGGTTGAGAGATTCCTGAACCTCAGGGCCTCCAAAGTCCAGGAGAATGCATAGGCCTGGCACACACATGCTAGGGCTAAGAAGAAATCTCCCTTGGAAAATGGGGAATGGTGCTTGTGTTGATGGAAGGACAACATGGCGCCACTGAGGCTTGGCCAGGAGATGTTGGGGTTAAGGCTGTGGCTAGTCTGGAGCTCTGCTCACAGATCTGTTCCCCTATAGTGCCCAGGTCATCCAGGGTAGATGACGCCATCTTGTCATTGCTGCCACCAGCCCCGTGCCCCTCTGACCCTCCTTGCATCTCAGTGTGCTGGTGTTGCTGGTGTGTGTGTGTGTGTGTCTGTCTATCTGTCTGCTTTGTTAGCAGAAAGTTTTCCCAGGACTGGTGGTGGGCAGACTTGCCCAACTGTGTTGGATTTGGGACAGAAGGCTAGGAGCTTGGAGGAGGCTGGTAACAGGAACATCAGGGGGGACTCTCATGACACATGTCCCTGTGCAGTTGGGTCAGTCACAGACAATACTAGCCCAAGGCCAGTTGCCTCCTAGAAGTCTGGGACAAGCAAGTCCCATACCTGCCTGTTGTCTGGAAGGAGAACATCCTGTTTGGATACACACAGGCGTGTAGGCCACATAGGATGTTGTTTCCTAGGCTTGTAGGTGTGCTTTGACCGAGACATTCTGGGTTCCATAGGCTGGTGCAAGGTAAGCAGGCTTCTTCCTAAGAACTCCACAGCCTATAAAGATCCGCAGCCTTCACTTGTGGACCCCTTCTAGGAATGTCTGATGGAACCTGGCTTCTGACAAGTGCACTCTGGGAAATGCAGGCCCAAAAGTTCACAGCCGGGCCCAGAGCAGCTGTCTAACATCCAGGAAACTCTGAGCCATGCCTGAGTCCAGGCTGCTATTCTGGAGGGAGAGGGAGTCAGGTGCTGTGCTGTCCAATCCAAGAGAAATCACAAGGTTGTTTGGTTCTGGGTCTTCAAGTTAGAGGACTTGAATCATTTTTCTGCTTGGGTTGAGTGCCTTGTCTGGTGCAGCTAGTCTGCCCCCACCACCTCCAAGCCAATTATGAGGGCCATAGCTCCAGCCAGGGCTCCTCCCCGGCCCTTCCCATTATTCAACCTTGGTGCTCTTTGCCTGCAAAGAGTCCTGAACCTCAGAGCCTCCAAAGTCCAGGAGAATGCATAGGCTTGGCACATGGATGCTAGGGCCAGGACAAAATCTCTCCTTGTCCAGGCAAGCTGGAAACCCCAGTCGGCTCCAGAGCACATGTTTGGGAAGGCACAGGGAACTAGAACATGTCCCAAGGCTTATCAGTGTCCTTGTGGTCTGTAGGGGCCCTCTTTCAAAGCTTCCGTCCCATGCAGGCACTGGCACTGAGACTAGCATCTAGCCCAGATGTGATCACCTGGCCTCTGCCCTCAGCAGTTGAGGCCTTTCCTGCCTTACCTCCCCTGGAGCATTAGGGCACAGTGGGAAGGGTTGAGGGACCTTCTTGAGAACAGTAGGGCTGAGGGGTTCTTTGTATCCTCTCAGAGCTGTCAGAAATAGACAAAACCTGCCGTGGCCCACAGGGTCAGGACACTGTGAGCTTGGGAGGCCAGAATTCAATGACTGGGAGTCCAGGAGAACAGGCCCTCTCTGCGAGGCTGCCTTGCTCACTGATCTGTGTTCCTTTTCCAGGCAGTAGTGAGAGCTCAGAGTTTAGTGAAGAGATGTCTGCAGGGCTGGAAAGGTGAGTGTGGCCTCCCTCGCTTGGGAGGTCTCAGGGCCCAGGGAGCTGGAGTCAGGCTTGGGGAGGGCGACTCTGGCCCACACACCACACAGCAGGCATAGAAGTGGCCCCTGTGGTTCTTGTCAGTAGACACTGAAGCACTTGGTCTAAGCCAGCTACAGGAGGAAACCTGGGAGCCAGCTGGGCCTAAAGTGTAGATTCTGGACCTGGAAGCCCAAGACTCACTTAAATCTTGAGATGGGTATGTGGCTCCTCCTGGTGGGCTACAAGAATATTGCACTAACGCAGCCTTTGAATTTAGGGGTTTTTTTGTTTTGTTTTGTTTTGTTTTGTTTTGTTTTGTGTTTTGGTTTTTCGAGCTAGGGTTTCACTCTAGCCCAGGCTGACCTGGAATTCACTATGGAGTCTCAGGGTGGCCTCCAACTCATGGCGATCCTCCTACCTCTGCCTCCCGAGTGCTGGGATTAAAGGCATGCGCCACCACGCCCGGCTGAATTTGGGTATTTTTGACTGCCACTCTGCTGGGCACTAGTGACAGGGAAGTGGCCACCCCTGCCATGTGTTTTTGTGACTCCTTCCGCCCATTGTTTGGCCCTATGTACAAAGCCTGTTTGCCCCAGGTACCCAGCCCCTTAAGAATTGACCTTCAGCATATACTCCACATACTGATGCTTCCTGGACCACAGCCAGGGCATCAAGAAGATGTGACACTACAGGAGGTGAAGGACACCTTGGTGATTCCAGGTCTGAGGACAGGCTAGGGCTTCATTGTCCTTCAGGGTAGCTCCTCCACCAGCGCTGAGGGGCCTGTATACACACATATACACATAGTCACTCCCACACATACACTGTCTTCCTTGTACACATGTACACAGTTATACATACACTCTCACATGTGCCGTGTACACACTTAACTGTATTCATTCATATAAGTGAGTGTGTTTCTACTCAGTTAAACTCAGTATACATACTCAGTTACATATGCAGTTATGCACTCATGCTTATACATACACTAAACACTCATATTCTTACACATGTGTACATGCATAGATGCACGCACATATGGGTCTATACACTCACATGCATATCATGTAAAATCACATCACAGGAAATATATACATACAGGCTGGAAATGGCTTAGCAGTTAAGGTACTTGCCTGCAAAGCCTAAGGACCCATGTTCGACTCCCCAGATCCCACGTAAGCCAGACACACAAGGTGATGCATTCACAAGTTTGTGCATGCGCACAAGGTGGCACACAAATATGGAGTTCAACTGCAGTGGCTGGAGGTTCTGGTGCACCAATTCTGTCTTTCTTACCTGCCCTCTCTCTCATAATAAAGAAAAACATACATACATATGCCCTTGTGCACATATACATGCTTCTCTGATGCTAAAGCTTCCATGTCTTAGTCCTGTAATCATAAAAGGACCAGAGAGGAGGTTGCCCTGTCTAGCCATTTCCCCACCCAGGGCAGATGGACTCACTGGGGGCCCATGGTCTATACTGAGCATTCTGTGTGCCAGGCTCTCTCTGGGCACTGCCTCTGTATGGTCTCATTACAGCCTCAGAATTTCTCCACAACATCCATGTAAATTGTTCCTGGTTTGTACGTGGAGAAGACAAGGCTTGAGAAGGTCAGGTGACTCACTTATTTCACCCTCATGTGGTAGGGGCAGAGATTACCCAAGTCCATACCCTCATGCTTCAAGCCCCATGCCTCTGTCTGAGGGCTAGCAGTGCCAACTGCAGGGTCTGGTGCTATGTTAGCCAGTGCCAACTGCAGGGTCTGGTGCTATGTTAGCCAGTAAGTCAGTCAGTTATCTATCTATGAAATGTAAGATGGGGCTGGAGGGAGCTACATATCGTGAGCCCTCGGAGGCTCTTTTTGCCCTCCCCCCAGGGTTTCTGGAGACATTTGCTCCGTTGCTGTTTGTGGAGCTCAAGCAAACCAGCCCAGCTACTCTTGCTCTGGGGACACAGCAGTCAGAAGGGGCTATAGGCAAACCAGCATCTGTTGATGGGCGCTAGCAAATGAGGACATCCAGTGGAACACTCAGGCACAGTGCTAAGATCCAGAATAGAATATGTGGCCCTATGTGTTCTTTCCCTCCTTCATTCTTCATGCATTCATTCCTTCATTCACTCACTGATCACTCCTTGCCCCCAGGAGGCGATGCTGTGGACAGTCATGACTGCTCTCTGCTACATATGCAGTTATGCACTCGTGCTTATACATACACTAAACACTCATATTCTTACACATGTGTACATGCATAGATGCATGCACATATGGGTCTATACACTCACATGCATATCATGTAAAATTACATCACACGAAAACATACATACAGGCTGGAAATGGCTTAGCAGTTAAGGTACTTGCCAGACCTAAAAGTCTGTAGCAAGTGCCCTTGTGTGGGCTCTCCTGTGAGCACTTGCCTCCCACTGGTTCATCCATGCCCCTGCCCAGCCCTGTCTCCAGCAGCTCTTCAGTTGCCCTGCAGAGAGGCCTTGGCCCCCCCTTTCTGCTGAGGGGAGTAAGGGGCTACTTGCTTCAGAAAATGCCAGAAGGGCTATGATGGCCCCACTCAGGATCCAAACTCAGGCAAGCCTCGACCCCCAATAGTCCTGCCACAAGTCCCTTTCTCCACCCTGCTATTCCCCAGAGTGTCCAGTCCTCAAAGGCATGTGAGCACTCCAGGCTTCCCTGCAGACTGGGCACAGCCAAGGGGAAGAGTTACTTCCAAGCTCGAAGCTCCTCTTTTCACATCCCATCTCCTCATAGTTCAGTCACCATCATGTCAACACCTGGGCCTCTTTTACCTCATCCTTCAGTTCAGCCCCATTGGGTCCTCTCTACTACACTCCTAGGCTTTCTCCAGGCCACATAGTCAGCTCTTGATAGGGGAGTAGATCTTGGGTATCTGCCTGTCTGGGCCCCAAGGTCAGCATCTTCCCAGAAAGAGCCTCACCACCAGATCCTCCAGAGATGGCTGGCCTGCCCAAGCAGAGGTGGGAGGCATGGAGTGGGGCTGCACTCAGAAACAAAACTGTGAAAGAAGAGGAGGCCTGACTAGTGCAGAGCAGCAGTACTCTTCCCCGCAGCTCTGAGCTCAGAAGGTACAACCTTCAGCTGACCAGCCCTCTGCCCCTAGCTCAGCACAGGCTAGGGAAAAGAACAGAGCCAGGCACCAAGGCAAAGGACAGGACTCCCACACACAGCTCTGCCAGTCCAGGGCACATCTGAGTCACCTTTATCACCCCTGTGAGTGAGCAGGCAGGAGAGTTTCCATTGCCTGGTCAAAGATAGGTCTTTTTGCCTCATCCTATGGATGTGGAAAAAAGTGGTCCTTGGTGTCTTCCAGAGCAGGACATGTGTGCCCATTGTGATCCTAAAATAGTCAACTTCAAAAGCACCCACAAAGCCATGGATGACTACAGAGACACCAAACCGCTGTTCATGAGAGCTGGATTCACAGGGAGCAAAGGGGCCCTCCTCTGTGCTGCTCCCTAGTCTGTCCATCTGGCTGGATGGAGTCAGGCAGCCAGGCCAGGGAGATGGGAGGCAGTCGTTGGTCACTTCTCAACTTTCAGGCTAAGCCCCTCCGCATCCTCGGAGTCCAGAGTGAAGCTCTCCTGGCTGTTCTGGCCAGCATCTTCATCCCTAGTGAGTAGGCAAGGATGTGCCTGCCCCCTCTCCTGTGTGGCTCTCCCTGTGAGGACACAGATGGAAGAAAGCCTCTCAGTGCATGCCACTTACCTGAAAAGGAGAGGGCTGGCCAAGCAAGGCATTGGAAATGGGGGCTTCAGGGACTAGAAAGAGGAAAGGGGCTTTTGCCAGCCTGGGCTGTAGCCATCCTCAGGCTCTGGAGAAACACATGGGACAGAGGCTCATAGTCAATTTTGACACTAAAATGGGAAGAAAAATAGCACCCCCAGGGTCGAAGTGTTTTAAAAGAGGAATGAAATGGATTGAAGAATAAACATAGATCTCTGAATGAAAATACACATCATTCATGTTGGTTAGCTCTGTGTTGTAGAGTTATTGAGTGACTACTTCATATTCTCTAATTTTTTCACAATGTCATAGTCTTTCTTTTCTATGCAGAAAAAATAATTAGTATTTAACTTTATCAAAGAAGATGGCATCAAAAATATTAGCTGATTGTTCTTTAAGAAGTGAAAAATGACACCAGGTATAGTGGCATATGCCTTTAATCCCACCACACAGGAGGCTGAGGTAGGAGGATTGCTGTGAGTTCCAGGTCAGCTTGGACTCGAGTGAGACCTTGCCTGAAAAAACAAAAACAAAAACAAAAACAAAAACAAAAAACAAAAAACAGAAAACAAAAAACAAACAAAAAAAAAACATGGACGTGGTGGTGCATGCCTTTAATCCCAGCATTTGGGAGGCAGAGGTAGGAGGATCACCGTGAGTTCAAGGCCACCCTGAGACTACATAGTGAATTCCAGGTCAGCCTGAGTTAGAGTGAGACCCTACCTCAAAAAAAAAAAAAAAAAAAGAAATAAAAAGAAAAGAAAGAAAATATGGAAGTATTTCAAAGTTCATTTCAAAGCCATCTCCCATCCTTCCCCACATGACATTACCAGGCCTGAAGAAGGGCTTCTTACATGAGAGATGGACTGTGGTAGAGACCTTGGGCAGACTCAGAGGGCTCCCAAGGGACATGACCACCAAAGGGAGAGAGGGGGAAAGAAGAGAGAAAGGAGACATTGTATAGCCCTGTCCGAGCAGAGGGGTCCTCTAACCTCTCTGCAGGAGCTGGGGACACAAGGAACTAGCCAGGGCTCATAGCCCCTGAAGGAAGCCACACCAGGTTCAGAGATTCCTGGCACAGTGCAGAGGGGGGTCCAGCAGGATGCCCTCTGTTGGCTGCAGTCTCGGCAGCCACTTCTGAAGGAGGTGGTAGCTAAGAAGAGGCCCAAGGGTGTTTGGTGAAGAGAGGCCCTGGGACTTGAGACTAACTTCTTCTGAAATCGTGTCCTGGGATGGGAGAGGCAGATCAGGAATGCTCAGGTTCTCTGTAGATCTCATGCAAGACAGGTAAGTTCCATCACATGTCCTGTAGTCTTGAGTCCCTAGTGTACCTCTGGAATTGAAGGGCTAGCCAGAAGTACCAGGACGACTAATCTAAGAGCCACTTACATTCTCAGTCCCTTCGGTGTCTTCTTACCTTCTCTGAGCGTCATTTTGTAATCTGTGCAGTGGGACATATGTGGTCAACGCTTAGTGCATGGGTAGAGCTGCAGGAGGAACTGATAAGGACTATTGAGAACTTTCCTCAGGTGGTACCCCTGCCCAACAAGAAAGCCACCAGGCGCAAAGACTGGGCAGAGGGAGAAACATCTCAAGTGGTATCCATGAAGGCAGGTTTCCATTAGCCCCTACTGGCAGTGCTTACAGGAGGGCCCTCTGAAGGGTACTGCAAGCAGTTGGCCCTTCTGGTGTTGGTGGGTTTGTCAAGGAGGTTTGGTGATGCAGTTCTTTCCTGGGTGAGGTTTACAGTTAGTGGACTTGTCCACCTTTCTTAAGGTGACACCAGGAAAGTAGAGTCATAGTGGCAATAGAACGTGAGGTCTGCCACCCCCAAAACAGTTTTACAGACACACATGGCCTGCCTTGGGATCAGATGACTCCAAGGGATAGCTCAGGTTTTCACAAGAATGCCTCCTGAGCCTCAAGCTCTGAAGCAAGAAGTCACCTCACCATGGCATAGCAATGTGAGTAGCAGTGCCCTGGGTGACACAGTACTCGCCCCATGCACAGACCTGGACTTGAGGTCCAGCCATTTCCAGCTCTCACCCCTCAATACTCCCTGAAGTGTGGTTTTACCCAGGTCCATGCTTGTGCCAGATTGGGCTGCTCTGCTCAGTTCCTTGGGCTAACAGCCCAGTTAGAGGTGGTTCCCCAAAGACTCCATTTCTTGCTTTGGTCCATTAGCTGGTGAGTGAGGCTCTCCGGCAGGCTCTCCTGGAGAAGAGTGGGTAATGATTTGGGAGCCTTTGTGTTCTAGCACCTTGTGCTTGACCTTGTCCTTGGCTGAGGTAGTCAAGGCTGGCCCGCTGTGAAACCGCTGCCTGCAGTGTCTCTGTCCCATGCCTGTGACTTCTCCAGGGCCAGGGCCTAGAAATGAGCCGACCCCTCCTTCTATCAGTCTGTCCTTCAGCTGCATTTCAGCTGTGTTTCCCCTGCTGCTTCAGAGCAGTTCCTGCACTTCTCAGCACAGGGGAGGCTGTGGATGCTTCATGACACCAAGGCCACCCAGTCACTCTGTTATCTGAATGATGGGGGCATGCAGTACAAGTGTGGTTCATAGGTACCCACTTTAGTAACTCTAGGATGCTGCCCAGAGAAGGATGAGTGCTTCACAGGGAGCCGAGGCCCAGCAAGATTCAGAGTGATACTCCTTGCTCAGGGATGAGAGTGACTCCCCAGAAATGGCCTAATGGAACTAGATGCCTCTTAACTTAGGTTGGCCAAGGCCGTAGGCACTATTGGTGAACAGCACCATGAGGACTTGTTCATGAATCACTCACTGGGGCTCTGTGGTCTTGAGACAGAAGGATAGTGTGGGTAGCAACTTCTGCTAAGACCAAGATTTCTGAAGCCTCAATGTAATTGTGGTACAAGACTCCTTTCAACTCCTCCATCCCCTAGATGGGCAGCAAGGACTCGGAGCTTTATGAAATTTCAACCCTAAACTGCCTACATCCTGATACAAGCTTAGGAATGGATGTCTTGGCAAGCCCAAGGCTGGGCATGGAAGCAGTAAGAACCCTAGATGCAGCCGGGCATGGTGGCGCACACTTTTATTCCCAGGATCCAGGAGGCAGAGGTAGGAGGATTGCTGTGAGTTTGAGGCCACCCTGAGAGTACAGAATGAATTCCAGGTCAGCTTGGGTTAGAGCCAGACCCTTCCTTGAAAAAAAAAAAAGGAAAAACCCTAGATGCTTCCACCCCAGCAGTCCAGTCTGGGCTTCCTCTTCCTAGTGTTGTGGCTTTGGGCAAATGACACCCCTCTGCAAGCCTCCGAATCCTCATCAAGGCAGGGATAAGAACAGCACCTGCCTATTGATGCTGTTGGAAGAGTGAATTAATACTGCTGAGCACATTGTCTGGCGCCCACCATCCATCATTACCTCCACCAGCAGCAGCATTACCACTGCCATCATCACCACCAGCAGCAACAGCATCCCATCATCATCATCTTGTGGACCCTCTGGGGTGAAATGTAAAGCTGGTTGCTAGCCTACATTTTTCCCAGAGCAAACTTCCATGAGTCTGGCCTGCTACACTGCAGAGCACTCTTTTTCACCCAGATCCATCCTAGAGAGGACACAGTCATTGACCTTCTGAAGACATGTTCAGAGACATGTTTCCAGAATGACCCTAGGAAAGATGACTGTCTCTGTGGAGTAGGGGCCACCATGAGAAAGTCCATCATTTCTGTGCTTACCAGATACCATTGTCCATGCATTTTGCATTTTCTGGCTGTGAACATTTACATGGCAAGTCCTCTCAGCACGTGGAAGGGGATAGGCTCTCCAGCTTCTGTGTTGAGGCTTCTAAGCTTCTCCAGGCTGGTGCAAGCCTGCCACGGCCAGCTGGGGCTGCCTGCCCATCATAGCCTCCCACAGCCCACAGGGAAGGAAGGCTGTCCCCAACCTGGAGTCTATTCCATTAAAGGCAGGCCCTATAGACAAGTCACCATTCTGCTGCCCTTCCATGAGACTCCAGGGAGAATAAGCTCTGTCACCCACTATGTGGAATAGTGTGAGACCAGCCATGGAGGGCTCAGCCCATAGGCAGAAGCAGGTCTTCTCAGAGTATTTGTACCTCCATCTTAATGGCAGGTCAGTACCAGGGTGGGACAGGCAGCCACTTCACCTCTGAGCCTCGGTGTCCTCCTCTGAAACAGTGAGAATACAGGGTGGGGTGGATATGTGCTTGAAAGCATTTAGGAGACACATAGTAAGTAGCTGACAAGAGCCAGTGGCTCCTAAATGCTAGCCAGCCACAGCTCCCAGGAGAACACAGGATTTTGGAGGTACCCCACCTCAGATGATCCTAGGACCTAAGAACTTCATGGCCATCCCATCTCACAGATCTTAGCAAAACCCAGCCCATGGGAGCTGCAAGCATCACCCACAGCAGAGGCACTGTGGGTGAAAGGAGAATGATAAGACCCCACACATAAATCAGATGTCCCCATAGAGCCTATGGTAGGCCCCACCACATGAACTGTCTGCCTGTCTTGCTCTCTCTCCTGGTATGATGAAGGGCTTGGGATATTGCCAAGCCTCAGTTTCTCCCTTAGGAGTAGGAGAATGATGCTTGAACAAGGTTTCAGTGTTTGAGCACAACAACCTGGTGCATATCAGTACCACTGCCCGTGACTCCTTGGTCTGTCAGTGAGCAAGCTCAGTGAGAGTGACCCTGGGCCTCTGTAGTCCCTTCGTGTTGGACTCCTCTGGGAAGGGCCTAAGCACCATTGGCTTGCCAGCACAGACTGGTTGGTAGATGTGGATTTCAGGCTTTCCACTGACAACTGTCAGTTCTACCAAACATCTGCCAGGGACACAGCACAGGTGCCCTCACATAAGGGGAGAGAAGGGTGGGGAGAGGGGCGCCATGATGTCATGACCCCCCTCCCATTATCCTGGGGCAACAGGACAAAGATTCACAAGAAGGTGGAGGGGAAGATATAGCTCCAAGTGAGTTCAGATTACAGGAGGGGCAGAACCACCAGGGACATCACCACAGAAACCGCCATTGTCCAAACTTGCTCATAAGAAATTCCCAGCAACAGCTGAGAAAGAGAGCAGCCCAGGAAAGTGTCATCGCTTACCCCTGGCTGAGACACATCAGTCATGCTAGTGCACTCAGGGTGAGGGCCCAGAAACATAGTGCCAGCAACGGGGATGAAGGGTTCTGAGTGCTCCACCGGAAGATGCATGGTTCTTGGTCAGGCATATCCACATGTGGCAATCCCTCTTTGGGTGGAAGAGAGGGAGGAGGCATTTGAGCCACTGGGGTTGGTGTGGAACACACCAACACCTGTCTGTGCCTCAGCTCATGGTAGGGCAGGGTTAGCCTGTGACCATTCTGAGACTCATTACGTTAAGGACATGGGGGACTGAGTACATGCTATGGCATGCCATCACCCTAAGAAGAGAGCCTGATGGTCAGAAGAGGAGGGTCCTTAAGCAGCCATCTCAGATGATAGCCCCAAACTTGGGTCCCTGCACAGTGGACTCAAGATGGCCACCAGGACAATCTCTTTGACTGGAGGACAGAGGCCCTGGACCCAGTGACAGTGTGAGGCCCATGTTGCAACGAGTGAGGCTGTCCCCACATCACTCACAGATGGCCAGTGTCATGGACAATAGTTAGTCACTAAGGCTGGCTGTGGATAACAGAGGGAATATTTGGAAAGGAAGATGCCAAAGATTATGTCATCATCTGGTCAATGGGCAAAGAAAGCTGTAGACAAGGACAGCATGCTTCAGGGGCAGGAAGAGGGCTGGCACGGTAAGAATGTCGGTGCTCTATGATAGGAAAGGATAGAGAGGGGGGTGTTTTCCCTAAGGAGATGGGGCAAGAAGTGACACACTTTCCTGGAAAGGTTCATGCTGTAGGCACCTGTAAGAGAAAAGCCAGCTGGAGTCTACAGGGATACCCTAGAACCCAGGCCCTCTCATGCCAGCAAGTTACAGAGTCACCTTGCATGAATGGCTGGAGACACAGAGAAGCCTGTCCAAAAGAGAGTAGCAGCAGAGGGCTCCAGTGACCTGGGGAATGCCCTGGGCCTGCTGTGCAAGATCACCTGCTGTTCTATGTCCACTTGTGCTGTCGACGTGGACTGCACAGCTTTTTTTGTTAAGCATCTTGGACTCACTGAAGCAACTAGAAGATGGGTGAACAGTGGCATGCCCGGCAATAAAATCTTAATGGCATAGTCACACAAGACCCTGGGGCTTCCTGGATGGAGGCTCTGAAGGGTCTCTGTGCCCTGACCTGGCAGCTAGAGATGTACTTGCAATGGGAGCCGGGAGCCTGAGGAGGAGGGGGGGGGAGGGCTGACCCATACAATCTGAGATGCTCTTGCCTCCAGGAGTAGCTGGTCTTTCCAGGCTGTGGCTAAAATTCACTCCTTTTCCTCTGAAGCAGGGGACGTCTCTATGCCACACTGGGGCCCAACTGGCGGGTTCCAGTTAGGAATTCTCCCAGAACCAGAAGCTGTGTCTACAGGTATTCATGCATTCACTTACTCAGCAAAAAGCTTTGGAGCACTTAACTGGGGGCAAAATTCTGTGCTAGAGGCACCCGAAAAGACAGACTATTTCCACAACACCATGCTAGGTACATAAGTTGTCCCAGAGGAGTGTGGCACACTGAGAAAGGAGAGGGAGATAGAGTAAACAAGGCTAGAAGAACTGGCCAAATGACTGGAGATCGTGGGGCTGTGAGAGCCTGGACAGCGGTGTTGTAAGATACCAGAGAAGGGGTGCCAGAGGAGTCTGAGGCAGTGGGTGGAGCCACATCCAGCAGGAACCCTTTAAAAGCAGTGGGAACCAAGGGAGAGGAGAACCATGGAGATGGGAATGGCAAGGGAAGAGGCAGGAGTAGAATCAGGATCCAGGGTAAAGGGGGTAAGGAATGGAAATGTGGGGGCACCTGTCCCTCCTTCCTGCTGTGTCCTCACCTCTCTCTCAGCCTCCAAGGATGAGAGTTGGGGATGCAAGGCCCCACATCCCTTGAGTATAGAGAAACTACAGGTGTGAGCCCTGGGGAGCAGCCAGAAGGAAGCCATGGCAGAGGGGTTCTCGGGATAGGGCAGAGTGAGGTAGGGGCTGCTAGGGGACGGGGTCTGGGAACCTGGTGAAAGTCCTCAGCAGCAGAGTTCCCCCTGCCCTTAGGTGGCTTGTCCTAGCACTAGGGATTCCTCTAGCTCTGGGGACATCATCAACTCACCAGTAAGTGGGAGGGTACCTGTCTCAGCCACTTCCAGGGCCATGTCTGACTGGCAGTCTTCCCTCAGCCCCACAAGCCCATGCAGCTGTACGGTGGGGAGCTCAGCTACTATGCCCACCATGGAGGGGCCTCTGAGAAGGAAAACCCTGCTCAAAGAAGGCCGGAAGCCTGCGGTAAGTGAAGCACACACCCAACCAAGGCATTGTGGGTAACATGGAGCTACTTGGTCTACAGACTGGCCAACTAGGCTTCCAAAGGCCTCAGTTTCCACATCTGTAAATGAGGATGTTTACTTCCTCCTGGAAACCACGTCTGGTAGAGTATGTAGGCGCATGAGCAAGCCAGAGCCCTGACAGTTGTCTAGAGAACAAGAGAAGCCCAGAGACCCTAAAGGGAGGAGGGTGCACACACTAGGAGGCAGTGTAGGTCAGACTATCTCCACCACTGTGCAGCAGTCCCATTGAGAGTCCCCATCTCCCAGGCAGCATCCCAGCACCAGTAGGAAAAGCACAGAGATGAGGAATCAGGAAACTTTTCAGGCCCACCATCAGCCTTCATACTGGATCCAGATGTCACATCCTCCATGAGCCCACAGGCAGAGCCACCCCCCCTGCACAGCAAGCCCGTCTGTGAGCTGCATCTCCTGGCTACATCTGTTCTGCCCTGCCTGTCCTGTTTTGCCCCCTCTGCACGGCCCACAGAGTCAGCTGGAGACACCTTTCCTGTTGCTGTCAACTGTGAGGTGCCATATGTAGGTGCTCTCAGAGCTCCCCTTTAGTTGCCAGTTGGCTGGTGGGTGGGAGGAGAGCCTTCACCCCAGCTGTGAGCATGCTGTGTTTCATAGGTCCAGAGTGTCAGAAAGCCTCCAGCATAATGGGACCTGGAATCTGTCCTGTGGTACACCTCCCCCTCCCCTTAGCCAAAGTGAGGCTGGAGCCCACCAGTGTCCTCAGAGCAGTGTAGTCCTTGATGCTGACTGATCCCACATGAGTCATGAATGAAAAGATCAGTTCAGTGGGTTGTGGCCATTCTGGAGTGCAATGATGAAATGAAGGGAATGGATCAGAGTTCCTCACACCCAGTAAAGATAAATCTGTGTACTTTGCATCCTGTGTGTTGTAATTAACTCCTGTTGCTGACATAAAGCATCCACCAAAATCAGCTGATGGAGGAAAAGTTTTTATTTTGGCTTACAGTCTCTAGGGGAAGCTTCATGAAGGCAGGGGAAAGCAGGGTATGAGCAGAGGCTGGACATCACCTGTGCCACAGCAAGTGGAAAACAGCAGCAAGAGAGCAAGCTGAACTCTAGCAAGGGGGAGCTGGCTATAACACCCATAAGCCCTCCCCTAGCAGCACACCTCCAACAAGGCTCTACCTTCCAAATTGCCATCAGTAGGGGACCAACCATCCAGAACATATGGGCTTATGGGGGACATCTGATTCAAATCATCACACTATGGCATTGAAGGGCCTGAAAATAGCCACTTTCCCTTGCTGGTGATCTGCTGTACCCGGCAGGAAGGAGCTTGGGTGGTGATGCCAAGAGACCTGATCCTTGGAGGCACAATCCTCTTCCAGACAAGTTGCTTACCTTGCCTTTGCAGAACTGAAAGCTCCCCTCCCCCCAAAGCTGTTTTCTCCAAACCACAGAACAGCACACTGAGCATGAAGTCCAACTTCTGTCTTGGCCTAGACTGTATGTAGAAAGGTCTTGAAATTTGGTGCTCTGTTTTACCCAGAGTAGCCCATTACAGACATTCAGCTTCTAGGCTGTGGCTCAGCATATCTGTATTTTTAAATGCTTTTTTCTGGAATACTCCTGGGCCCAGGTCACCTAACAGGATTTATGCCCCAAGGCTGCCTTTGACAAGTTGAAGAAAGGAAGGATCCTCTAAGGGAGCAGGAGAAGGAAGGGAAGAAAAGGCTTCCTCTGGGTCCTGGGTGGAGATGGCCTTGCCAGGGGATGACGGGGCCAGGGAGGAGAGGAGGCCTTGCTGGGGTGACCAAGTCTGTGATCAGGCTGCTCTGGGCCACTCCCGTCCTCCATGTCATCACCCTGCCTCTCCATCCTCTGCAGCTTTCCTCGTGGACCAGGTACTGGGTCGTACTCTCAGGATCCACCCTTCTGTACTACGGAGCCAAGTCCTTGCGCGGCACAGACAGAAAGCATGTAAGTCCCTGAAAGAACTGCCATGCTGGCTTCCTCTGGTGGGGTTGCCTCTGTGGACCGTGGGGCCTGGGGTAAGAAGGACACTTGCCTGGCTTCTCTTGTGGAGGGAAGTGTGTGGGCCCAGGCCTCCAGGCTGCTTGTTGCTCTCTTCTAGTATAAATCCACACCCGGCAAGAAGGTCTCCATCGTGGGCTGGATGGTGCAGCTGCCTGACGACCCTGAACACCCGGATATCTTCCAGCTGAATAACCCTGACAAAGGTGTGCAGCAGGCCAAGCGCTTCTGTTTTCTCTCCTGCCAGATGTGCACCTTGAAGCCTTAGGAGTCTTGAAGCCACCATTGTCCCTTCGTGTTAGGTTTGGATGGTATCCATAGTCCCCCACTGGTCCATGATTCTGCTTAGATCCCAGTTGTTTCCATTGAGCAGTGAGTGGCCTTACCTTTGACTTATGGGGCTATCCTCCCTCAAACTAGTCTAGGGGTGCTTGAATAAATAAAACGCTAGATGAGGTAGGACCACAGGTTGCAAGGGTCTTGGGCCTTGGTGTTCAGGGACCTCTAGCCTCCCTGTTCCATGAGACACTATAATGCTTAGGTCCAAAGCCAGCCCAGAAGAAGTTCCAACTTAGCCTTCCCCACTTGCCTCCTAGTCCCTTCTGGTTTTGCCTTTCCCTTGAACCCATACTGAGAGGAAGAGGTTCCGGTGCCATCTGCCCAACGGCCTTGTCTTCGCAGACCATGGCCAGTCTCCTGCGTAGCAAGTAACTAGACAAAAATCTGACATTGCTTGGTTAGGTCCTAACAGCTGGAACTTACTGAACTGCAAACTCCACATGCATCTTCACACCTTCACAGGAATGTTCTAGCACAGGGCTCATGCACAGACAAATCACCTGGGGATGTTGTCTGGGGTGGAGACTAACTACATTTCTCACAAGCTCTCGGGACAAATGGTGGTGCTGGCCAGAGGACCACACCCAAGTGTTAGGTTCTAATGTTCTCAGCTAAGAAGAAAAGAAACAAGAGTGTCAAAAGCCTAAGGAACCCAGAAAATGGGGAGGCAGTGCTGTGCCCAGTTCACTGCTCCCTGCCAACATAAGTGAGCTCATATCTGTTATACACAGGCATCCTCATTCTGGTGCCACTCAAGTTTCTTTCCCAGTTGTGTAGACCAGGATCAGAGGTGGTTTTGTTAGGGAGAACACTATTGCCTTGCAAGCTCAATGGTGAGACACTGTGGCCATGGGGACCACAGACTACTCATGTGGCTGAACCTAGAGGCAAGTAGTGTCCCCAAGCAGAAGGAAATGTGACAGAAGGGAGACCGGCAACCACTGATAGAATTCAAGAGATCTTTGAACTGGATAGGGAGAAAATTACATCTTTCTCTTCAGTAACAAATACTGGCATCTTCCTTCCCATTATGAGTATAGGCATCAAATGACAAATATGTGAGCAAAACCTCAGATTTTTCTCTCCAAAAGAAATCTCATATAACGCATGGTTACATAGATCAGAACATCATTGATCTCATCTCAACAGCACAGCATCAGAGCTGCCAGCTGCTCTGGGGCATTAGAGCATGAATACAGGAGCATATGCAGACGTACTTCACTCAGTTTGTATGTAGGTCTCAGGATTAGTGATTTTATTTGTATTTGATCTTATATACTTAAAAACAGTCTGCAAAGGAGTCCTTTGAGAGAGTCAAAAACAGCAGTGCCCAAACTGGGTGAAAGCGAAAGCCCCAGTCCAAAGCTGTTTGCCCTGCCAGCACCAGCTCCCTCAGGCTGCTCCTGGCCTTCCTTAGTTACCCAGGCTCATGTTTCCTCCACGAACTCACAGACTGACCCTTGCAGATGCCTTTCTCCTTAACCAGTGGCTTCTCTCCCATCAGGCAATGTTTACAAGTTCCAGACTGGTTCTCGATTTCATGCAATACTGTGGCACAAGCATTTGGATGATGCATGTAAAAGCAACAGGCCTCAGGTAAAGTCACCCAGATCCTGCCTGCCCCCCGAATTTCCCTCTCCCACCCTTGACAACAGGGCTCCCTTCACCACTCAGAACCCATCCGTGATGCTCCCAAGCACCCAGTCTGGGTTGGCATTTTCCCTTGAATCAAGGCATCCCTTGCTCAGCTTTGAATGAAGCCCAGCTCCAGATCAGAGACTTTGAATCCCTCCCCATAAAGGAAATACCATAGAAACATCTGCTGGGAGAGTGAGGTGACAAGTATAATATCACCCCAGGATCCAGCTCTGTCATCTATTTGTTTATCTTTCAAAGCTGATTTCATGGGAATAATCCAAACTGACTAGTGGTTCTGGCCCCACTACCCTGGCTAGTTCAAGTAACAGGTAATATATGGAGTGTTTGCCATATGTCAAGCAAGGCTGTTGATAAGTGGGGCACTGTAGCTCTCCAAAGGCATTATGAGCTTGGCTGAACCGGACTCCTGATCTGGTGCCTAGTTGGGCTTCCTCCCCTTGGGAGTATCCCAGGGACTTTCCACTTCCAGCCCTCTCTCACCAGCCTTTATGAAAAATGTTTCACATGTAGAAATTGGCAGAGCCCTTCCATGTCCTTTGAGATGGGTTTTCCTACTGTATTCATTGGGCACTGAGGATCTTGAGGCTCAGAAGGTGTCAGACACTTGTTCAAGGTTCCATAGTTACTGAGTGCTGAAGCTTAGGATCCAACTCAAGGCCACCTCATTCCCAATTCCTTTATTGCCCCTGACTAAGCTCTCCTACCTCCTCTTCCCTGGGAGCTTCTGCTGCTGCATAGGAGGACTGAGAACACAACCCACTGGCCAGACCTATGACAGAAATGGCTGCCTCCTCCCTCAGCAACTGGTAGGGAAGGATTAGAGCTTCCTGCTCCCTGTGGGCCAGGTTGGCAGCCTTGGTATCATAAAGAGACCCAAAATAAATTGTACTGGAGTCCCTTGACTCACTTGTGGAGCTTATGGGGATGTACTCACCCTGTCCACAAAGCTATATGTTCCCTGCAGTATTCCCACGACAGGAAAATACCAGAAACCTCCATGACCCACAGCAGATCCCTGCTATATAACACTAGAGAGCTGTCTGAAGGAATGACAGGCTTGTGTGGAGGTCCTTGAAAGAGTTCCAAAGGACACTAATATTGACGAGGGTCATATTGTTTGTATTACAATACACATACACATTTACGCATACTAATATGTGCATGTAAAATTCCTACAACATACAAAACTATAAACCAATGGTTTCTTGAGTATTTATTTACATACACTTCTACCTATTGTTTAGATGGGTAGAGAGATGAATGCATGAGTCGTGGGTTGTTTTCGTTTGGTTTAAGCAGTGCTGAAGGTTGAACTCAGGGGCTCAAGCATGCTAGGCAATTGCTCTGTCACTGAGCTACACCCCGTCCATTAAACTAATGTCATTACCCATCTCTGTAATGGGAAGACCAGCAGTTTTCACTTCATCTCAAGGCAATGCAAAAGGAAAAAGAGGGTAAGGCTTGAACAAAACTGCCCTCACATCAAGTGGCATTGGGGGGAAAGCTAGATCTAGGACCACCCTGGCCTCCTTAGCTTCGATGACCCAGTATGCCTGGGCTCCCTCAGCTCTGAAGTAAGAGCACACCATGCTGGGTTCACTTGCCACACACACAGGTGTGCCCTGGGACCTGTGTACAGGAGCCCATGTGGCTCTAGGTCCCTGAGGTGGGTGCCTAGCTGGGGAAGAGGCAGGTCTTAGTCTCAGCCAGGAGCAGTAAGAGCCGAGTTAGAACTTAGCATCCTTCTATAGAGAGCAGCCAGAAGGGGGCAGCAGCTGCACATCAGGCCCCAAGGAAATGTGCAAACCTGGGCAGCAGACTGACGTTTGTTCCAAAGGACTTATGGGTGGTATCTCACATACTGGTAAATATGATGTGCTGTGGAACTAATTTTCAGATCTAGGAGAGAGGTGATTTTATTTTTTCTCCTCTATTTTGTTTCCTTTTTATTTCTAATTTACTTTCCACGAAAGAGTCCCATTCTGTGCTGCATGTAATAATGAAAGGTGGGAACAGCCTGTATGCTCGATAGCAGAGGACTGCTTAAATCAGTCACAGCATGTCCCTGTGACAGAGTGCAGGGAGGCTGTGCAGAAGGCCGCTGCAAACTACTGTCATCCACACAGAACCTCATCTCAGTGATGGAGACTGTGTTTCCATTTTGCACTTCTCAAAACGGGTTTCTCTAACACTGAATCCTTTAAGCTTATTTATAATGCATGTGTAAGATACAAACAACAACATCAGAACCAGGTTGGTGGCACTTAGGAAGCTGAGGCAGAGGATCATGAGTTTGTGGCCAGCCTAGGCTATATAGTGAGACCCTGTTTCAGACAAAGCAAAAGCAGTAGAAAACAGCCATATACACACCTATGGCCCAAAACCCAGACCACACCCCAAGTCTTGAAGCTACTTCTTCCCTTTAATTTTTTTTTAAATTTTTTTTGGTTTATTTTTATTTATTTATTTGAGAGCGACAGACAGAGAAAGAGGCAGAGAGAGAGAGAGAATGGGCGCGCCAGGGCTTCCAGCCACTGCAAACGAACTCCAGGTGTGTGCGCCCCTTTGTGTATCTGGCTAACATGGGCCCTGGGGAATCGAGCCTTGAACTGGGGTCCTTAGGCTTCACAGGCAAGCACTTAACCGCTAAGCCATCTCTCCAGCCCTCTTCCCTGTAATTCTTACTCCCCTCCTACCTCACAACCACTCTCCTGGTGTGTCTGCTACACTTCTACTTAATTTTATTGCAGTGCTAAGGAGCAAATCCGGGGTTCAGATTCCAGGCAAGTGCTTTACCACTGAGCCACATAAAGCCCTCCTTTATAGTTTTAAAAATGTATTTGAAGCCGGGTGTGGTGGCACACACCTTTAATCCCAGCACTCGGGAGGCAGAGGTAGGAGGATCACCCATGAGTTCGAGGCCACCCTGAGAATACAGAGTGAATTCCAGGTCAGCCTAGGATAGAGTGAAACCCTACCTCAAAAAAAAAAAAAAAAAAGTATTTGACCCCTTCATGTATTTTCTGGGTGCATTTTTTTTTTTGCTCTGAAAAAAATTGGACTTTATTTTGTATAAAGTAATAACCCTAGTGAATGAAAAATAAGTAGACTATCAATGCACCCATTTGTTCTACAGGATAAAAATGCATTTGAAACAAGCTCAGACCTCAGTACATGCCACACATGTGTGATTTTTGATAGCCTGAAATGCTGGCATCCTGAATTCCACAAGCACTTTGAATCATTTGCCAAAAAGGACACAGAAACTTCCTAGCTGTTAGGATGCCACCATACATTCTCTTCCCAGTTTCTCAGAGATGGGCATTCCCTGGGTTTTTCAGGTAGAAGGAGCTCCAGATGGAGTGCTAAGTAGTGAGCTTCTATGGTGCCTGTTTGTACTGCGTGCGGCTTTTGGAGAACTTTTCTGTGGCAGAGCCCGTGGGATGGGATGCTTCTTTTTCTGCTCCTTGGGAACACAGAGAGGAGAGGGTTATGTAGTCCAGACTTCTCAGGGTCCCTGCCACATTGCTTTTTTTTTTTTTTCAGAGTGCATTTTTAAAAACTTCCTTTATAAATAGAACTTTGTTCACCTGTCTTCTGTCATGAGCTATTCTATGATGCATTCTTAGGATTCATGTGGCTGCCATTCATTTGTATTTACTGACTTGCTCTTGCGGTTCTACTCAGAAATGAGTTCCTGCTCTTTGCTCTCACATCCTGGCAACCTTCTCCCAGAGATGCATCTTTTCTCTAATTTCTCATTTTAATCATATTAACACCAAAATGCATTGGTTTTTGATGAAATCATGTCTAATCAAACCTGTTAGAATCCCACAGCAATGCCAAGGGAGGAGGTCTAGAGCTGGAGTGTGGAGGCAGCTTTTAGGGCAGGGGAAGCACTAGCATTGGGACTGATGGTCCTCTAGAACAGGGAGCTGGGATCTTGCCCTGGCTACCACCAGGAGAAGGCCTTAAGATTTGTAATCTCCCATACTTCCTCCTTTTCCTGGGCTTCCACTTGCCACTCTCTAATGCCATCCCTGATGACATATCCCTTCCCGAGCTGGTTTTCCTTCAAGAGCTATTTGCCCCAACCCTACAGGGTCTCCTCCCCACCCCAAGTGCAGTTGTTTTGCCCAGGGGATGGTGGCAGAGAGCATGGACTCAGATGCCAGCCCTGATTCTTATTCACTGGACCTCACTAAGCCTCAGCTTCCTCCCCTTCATAATGCGGATGCTTCCAGTGTCTGTGTCTGGCTTGAGAGCACTATTCAGGTGAAGTAGTCAGAGCAGTGCGGGCACATGGCGATCACTCATCAAGTGACTGGTATTATGGTCAGAAGTCCTCTCCAACCTGCTCATTCATAGACCTACTAGGAAAGTCATGGCCCTTCCCCTAGGGATTACCCCGTCCCTTTCTGAGGGTTGGGCTTTCTCTTCTAGGTACCTGCCAACCTTATGTCATTTGAGTAAGTCTCTGCAGGAGTTGGTGTGACTGCAAAGGCTTCTGGGAGCCTGGACTGGGCCTGGTGGAGAAAGGCAGCTCTGAGCATAGGCTATGGGCCAGGACACTAAGGAGCCTCACAACTAGATTCAAGGGACACCGCCTGCAGCCTCAGAGTCTCTGAGGGCTTCCCCAGTGTGGGATCCACCTGTCACCCCAGTGACTCTCATGACTCATTCTGCAGCACCACCTTGCAGGGTGGTGGTCAGACGCCAAACTGCACAGCCCACACCGTCTCTCTGGGCCATTTGTGTATCCACCAGCTGCTTCTGCGACTAGGGAGCATTTGACCCATGTTGGGTTCTTCGTGCTTTCTGCTGCACATACAGAGTGGACGGCGCTTATCTATGAGAAGGCCAGAGAGCAGGGACAGGCTGCAGGACAGGCCTGCTACACCCCAAGGGCACAGGCCGCTCGCCCATAGGGCTGCCTCAGATTTTGTACACCCCCAAAGCGTCCTCTGCGTGTATGTGCTGTACATGTGTGTGTGCAAGCAAGTGTGAACTCTGAGAAACATGCATTTTGGCACAAGACTTGTGACATCACACACTTCATTTGCTTTGAGGCCCTGCTCTAACCTTTAGTTACAGCCTTGTCCTCCAAGAAAAGCCCAAGTGGAGTCTAGAAATCCCGTGTTAAGGGTCCCTGTGTTCTTTTACTGTAAACAAACAATGCCTTAAATCGTGTCTTGTTTTCTGTTCCTATGGGTGCTATTCATCTGGAAGGCCTGTTCCCTGGGCCCCAGGCCCTCACGAGTCTTAATGCTGACGTCCCTCCTGAGGTGGGTCCCAGCTCAAGACTGCAGACTGGGCGCTGGCCAGCTTGCTTCCTCCCACATGCTCTCCTAGCAAGGCCTGGGGCTCTTCTCATCTCACCCGCTTCCACTTGGGAAGTTGTGGCATTTTCTCCCAGTAGCTCAGAGTCCACCATGTCCACAGACCCAACCTCCCCCACCAGGCACAGCTTTGCTCCCATCATCCCACTCCTTGACCTCCACTGCCAGGGCAGGCTCCCCAGGACTCTGGGTCACACAGGGAGCTAAGTGACAGGGAAGTCTTAAGCTCCTTCAGTCTTGCTGTCAAAAGCAGTCACCAGCAAGTTCTCCATCTGAGTCTAAGGGCCCAGTTATTGATGACCAGGTGATTAGATAGCCAAGCCCTGGGGAGTGGATGGTCCAAACTCTGCTTTCAGTTACAAGCATTCCGACAAACATACCCTGAGGGATTTTCATTTTGCACAGATATATTTCTATCCAAATTGTTCTTTATCATCATAGCTGCTCTTTCCCCCTGCCCCTCTCCCTCCTTGAATTCAAGCATCGTAGCCTGGAGAAGAAAACCCTCAGTTTTCTTGAAAGAGGCTGAATTTCTGGGTTCTTGTCAGAACTACACTAACCAGTCATCAAACTACCCCAGGGTTTCTTGGCAAGAAGCTTCAGTCATCTTAACTGCTGAACTGTAATAGGTCAATGTTTTAGAGCACCAAAGGACCCACCACTGTATCCTGAGCAAATGGTGACACTTCTCTAAAAATGTGAAGGACTTGGTGGAGCAGGTGGTGGTCACCGGGATGGTACTTTGTGGTCGAGCCTTACTACGTTCAGAAACCAATTTTCCAGTGGAGCAGACACTGGATACTTTCATGCCAAGAGAAACTCCAGATGGTAAAGTCAGTACCATCAAACCTTGACCACAGCTGCCTTGCACATTCACCCAGACCAGGGGTTCTGTTGTGTACACCCGATTCTACAAGCAATTCTTCCAGTTGGCATTGAGAGGCTGAGTGACAATGCCAGCACTGCAGCCACCCTCAACCAGAGCCCTGCCATGGTCACACTCTCACCTTCTGAGAGTCATACACTTGGATGAAATGCAGGACTGGAACATCAGCTCGTGTTTCCCTTGGGTTTCTCCATTCGTCAGACTATCCCAGGTTCTCACAAATGAAATATTAAATGCCAAAAGCTTCAGGATTTCAGACCCCAGTAAATCAGATCTTTTTCTGCCCTTTATACATTTTTCTTACCCTGCACAAGTATTTTCTTTTGAGCCTAATTTGAAAGAACACAGTCTCAGTTCTTGTCAAAGTGTCGAATCTTCTCACTACTTGAGACTGAGTTCACCTCCTCTCTCAGAAGGCACTGGACTCTTGGAGAAACTGCTTGGACTTTTTAGCAAAAGCATTGTCAGATTCGTGAGCAAAAGCCCTTGAATGTAGCAGGAGACCTGAACGGAGATGGAGTTGAAAGAAACTCAACTCCCAAGCAGGAGTTTAGGCCAGATACGTGAGGTCAATGCTGGTGGTCTTCCCAGTGCCTGCCTGCCTGTCCTGCAGGCTGCAGGGGAGGAGACCTGCAGGCTTGGCAGGTAAGGCCATGCACAAGCCATGGAGGCAAAAGGCCTTCAGTGATTCTCACCCTGGAGAGTTTTTCTTCTTAACTGTCTACAGTGCATAAGGATTTGTAAAACCATTGAAGGTGTTATGTCTTGCATGCAGGTACTATAATTTTATTTAAGCAAACAGAAGGTGGTACTCCGAAGTCAAAGTTGTAGAATGCTTTCTCCAAACTGGAGGCTGGATTTGGCAGAGACATTGCACTAAACGTGCCAGTAAAAAGAGTGTGGCCACCTCCCCTCTCCTAACCAGACACCAGAACACTTGAAATTGCCAAGGAAAGAACCTACCCTGTCTTGCCAACCAATCACTAGGGCATTTCTTTTTCTTACAGAAATGGCTAGTAGTTCTTTCATCATCTTATTTTCACTTCCTAAGCCCAAGAAAGGTGTACCTTTTTAGAATGCCATTTCATGGCTGGAGAACAGCCCATAATAATGGGAGGCTGATTGCAAGCCAAGCCTGCCGGTGGGTTCCAGAGCTCTGCAGCTACCACATGAACATTGCCAAAAGAATAGCCTCTCTCCTCTGTGACTCCCACAAGTGACTTTAACCAGCTCTATGCCATTTGTTGAAAAAAGAAAACACTACATGAATCCCTTTGAAATAATAGATTCGTTGCATAAGCATCATTTAGTCATTTCATTCATTCATTCATTCACATCTGTAACAAGTGCTTCCCATGTGCCAGGCTTAAACCAGGATGTAAATGGCCAGAAACAAGACAAATCCAATTTCTGTCCTTGTGGAACTGACCACTCAATGAACAAATAATTCCCCAGCTCATCCCAACCCTTAAGCAAGATCCTGCCTCATCCCTAGCCCTGGATACCAATCCTATGTGAAGGTTCTTCCAGAAAGGCTTCAAGAGGCCCCAACAGACTGAAAGGGCTTGCTGTGTGAATCAGTTACATTTGTAATTTGTGGGAGTCACTGCACTGAAGGCTGGCTGGCTCTGAGCAGTCAGGCACAGAGCTGTGTTCAGAATAGTGTAGGGAGGACTCCAAAGGCAGCATAAGAGAGTAGGGTCAGAATGCTCACAGTATTTACTTCACAGGCTTTTTGTCTTTAACTTCAGTGTTAAATTTAAATACAGTATGAGCTGCATGTTCTTGGGAAGTGAGAACTTGTACCTTGGACTTTAGTCCACCTTGTAACCCTCTGCTGCACAAGCGTGTATCCCATGGGCAGCCCTAAATCCCTGTGTAAGCAGCAAGGTGATAGATCACCTACCCATTTTGTAACCATCAGTCTATTCATTTCTGAATGACCAGTAGTGAAATAATAATAATTAATTTATTAGTATGGTATAACCTTTAATAAATTTTGTGCCAAAATGCATGGTTTCCCACTTAGCATTCAAAATGTTGCATAGAGAATAGTTTTCAATTTCTTATGTATCCTAAGTAAGTTGAGAATCAATTTCTACATTTTAGTTCATTTCCTGTTAAATCCGTTGCATTCTCCCAGGCTGTCTTTTTTTTCCAGAAGACCCTGCATGCAGTTGTATAAGGACTTTCTCTAATACTTGTGAATTGTCTCACCCGCAGTAACCACTGAACATCAGCCCTCTGTGGGATTCTTTAGATTTTTGGTGAAGTATTTTGTTACCTCAGTCTTGTACCAAGTTGCTGTATTTTTCAGCTTGTTACATTGATAATTGTTTCACTAATTAAATACTTTAATGTACAGACATCTTTGTTTACTTTGAAATTAAATGTGTTTTCCAATGAATACTGCTCTGTTTATTAAAATCACACACATTCGCTTGACATGCCCTTGCTGAGCCAGATGCAGACCCAGAGGAGGTAAGGAATGCTCAGAGCTCCGCCCAGTATGCCTTAACATAGAGGGAAGTGATAGGGACAGTCCTGTGGGTCTTTGGGGGAGGCAGGTGGAGAGCCTGGGGACACCTTAGAGGGTAGAGGTATTTAGAGACTCAGTTTAGAGATTCTAAAACATACGAAGGCTGAGGGTCGGTCTGGGGAAGGAGACCAGAGACGGGTGTGTAGATCTGATGCAGATGGGGAACCCAAGCTCACTGAAGGAAGGATTGGGGTGGTTATGGGATTTAAGTCTGAAAAGATAAGATAGGAGGAGTTCATGATGGTAGGGGGAAAAATCCACTCCAGCTTGCTTCAGAGACAACGGAAGAGTGTGGTACAAGGGTTGTCTGGTAGAAACCTGTGGCAAGGGCCCAGGGAGTCTCAGAATAGAAGCCTGCTAACATCTCTGTGTCGGGGCTCCCAGCCACTCTCCCCACCGGCTTCGCTGCCTTCACAGAAGCCCCTGAATATCACCGAGGGATTGTGGGCCAGGGAGTATCCATGTGATCATGAGATTCCTGGCCCCGCCTGCCTCAGTTTCCCAGCCAAAGCCTTCCAAAGCTGGCACGGGCTCCACCGTCTAGTTCCAGGCCAGCATGGCCACACCTCCGCAAATGCCACAAAGCCATGCTTACTGCGTAGCCCTAGCTCGCTTCCTTCTTGTGATTTGTGGGGCAAAGCCATCCCTGGCTTTACTCAGATGGGTTCCTCCACCCACAAACCACAGAGGTGAGGCATCTGACTCGGGGAGGAAATGAGCATGATGAGAGGGCCTGTCACAAAATCACAAAGTCTTAAGCCAAAACTTCAGCCGGTGACCGGTAGCCAGCAAAGCTCCAGCTCACCGTGTAAGGCGCCACCAACGGCCACCAGGAGACAGCAGCTAACCTCCCCCGGGCGTCCGGAGAGAGCGAGCGCAGCCTCCTCCTCACCGAGGTGAGGGGGGCGCCGCCTGGGTCTGGGTGGGGCTGGATCTCCGAGGGCTGCAAGTACAGACCCCCGGACTGCTCGGAAAGAAGAGGCGGGGCTCCAGGGTCGAGGCCACGCCTGTGGGCGGAGCCTGGGGAGACAGGGACCCGTTCCCGAAAGAGGGCGGCGTTACGATGGAGCGGATCGGGAGGTGCCGAGGTGAGGAGGGGCCGGGCCGCGGTCGGTGGCGGCCAGAGCCTGTGTCTGTGGCGAGGGGCCGGAGGAGTGAGCTCAGGACCCGGTAGAGTTCGGATGAGGTGTGTGCCTGCGGGCCCCGGTGGGGCTCCTCGGGAGGTGCGGGACGCTGGAGCCGGCGGGAGGGGCGTGGCCGGCGCAGGGCGGGGCCCGCACTGGCCGGAGCCCGACCTGAGCCGCTTGGGGCGGAAGTTCGGGGAGGGGAGTGGGCGGAGCCTGCTCCCGACTGCGGCGTGGGGTGGGTTGGGCTAGGGGGCGGGGGCGGGGCCTGGGCGGGGCGGCCGAGCCCGAGGGGCTGGTGGAGCTGCTGGGGTTCAAGAGCCCCGCTGATAGGTGAGGGGGCCAGTTGGGTGGGATTAGGGGCGGGGCGGGGGCGGGGCCTGAAGGGAACACGCCGGGTTGGGGGCGGGGCCTAGTCCAGGCTGAGGGTCGAGGA
Source organism: Dipus sagitta (assembly GCA_036346955.1). Lineage (NCBI taxonomy): Eukaryota > Metazoa > Chordata > Mammalia > Rodentia > Dipodidae > Dipus > Dipus sagitta. The sequence continues at coordinate 140,787,801 of CM070770.1, forward strand.
GTCGGCTGGGCTGGGTCTCGGGGGCGGGGCCGGGGCGGGGCCTGAGCCCGGCGAGGGGCGCGGGGCGGGGCGTCGGTTGCGGCGCTCCTAGCCGAGCGTCCGGCCGATTCCCGCCGAGGCCCGAGCCCACCCGAGTGTACCCGAGCCGGCGGCCCCCGCCCGGGGCGATGGAGCCAGAGCTCGGCGGAGCGGCCGCGGCGCTCCTGCGGCAGAAGAGGGCGGCGCTGCGGCGCAGGGGGTGCAGCTTCGAGAGCCCCAGGTACCGTGGCCGGGGAGAGGTGCAGCCCGGATGGGCGGGAGCGGGCGGCCGACCACGTGGGGGGGGTTGGCGGTGTGAGGGGACCGAGTGTGGCGAGGCCGCCGCGTGGGAGGGAGCGGGCGTCGACACTTTGGCGGAGCAGCCTCGGCCAGTCCAAAGGGGGAGATCAGCGGGAGGGCCCCGGGGACCGGTGTCCGGCGGCTAGCAGATACGGCGGACACCCGAAAACCAGACCTCGGCCCTGTCCGTAGCAGGCCCACCCGGCACACTGCGGCCCAAGCAGGGTCTCAGGCGGTGGAGAACGCGCCCTGCCCGCTTCTTCTAAATGCTCAAGGACAAGGTCGGAACCCCTAAGTCCAGCGAGAGCCCCCTTCTGGTGCCTTAACCCTCTGTCACCTATCCAGGCGCCCTAGGTGCCTGGACACCTGCTGCCTCCAGCCCCGCCCATCGCTGGCGCCCGGTGTCCCTAGCCTTACAGAGCCTCTAGGTCTACCTATCCCCGAAGGACGCCTCCTCCTGCCCAGGTACTCTGCGTCCCTGGCTGACCCCCACCGTCCTTACCTGTGATGTTCTCCTGAGGGGCTAGTCCTTCCCTCGATGCAACCTGGCCATGGGACACGCCCTCCCTACTGCGGCTGGCTGGTGCCCCTCCCTCCCTAAGCCCTGCTGGACTTCTTGCTCCCAGGAATTCCTATCGCTTGAAGCAGGTCTTCCGCTTCTTAGTGGACCCATCCTTTTCTGGATAACTCCAGCAGCCCTCTAAGCCAGATTTCCACAGTTACTTTTAAACTTCTTAAACCCACAGCCCACTTGACTGCTCGAGGGGTCTGCTGAAGCTGAGACCCTGCAGGTACCCCGGAGGAGCTCTCCATCTCCCACAGCAGTGGGGACGAGGAGAAAGGAGACCCCAACCCTGCCTCCCCCCAACTGAGATGGAAAGAAGGTTCCCTTGGAATCAACCAGGATCCTTGATCGTATCTTCTCCAGGCTCAGTCCTTGGCATTCCCTGCCCGCCTTGGCTGCTCCAGCAGTTTTGATGAGAGTGTAAGCATGGTGAGGTGAGGGCAGGAACCACAGCTGCCCTGGTCACGGCTCTGTCCTCAGAGTTTGGCCCATCATGACCTTTACAAAGTCGGGTGGCCTAGTGACTGCTCCCTTGGCTGTTGCACTTTACTCCTGCCACGTTCTACTTATCACTACTCTGTCTTTCCCTCTTTGGATAGTGTCCACCCCTCCTTCTCTAAGTCCTTCCTGAACCCCAAGCTCAGACCTGTACACACCACCAAGCATCTGAGCATCGCCCCCCGGGGTGGGTCCACATATCACTGTGTGTGTGACCCAGCTCAGAAGACTCAGACAGACACAGTCTGTGGCCGGAGCATGAAAGAACAGAAAGGTGTATCAAGAGAGGAGGCTGAAGAGAGGCAACCTGTAGTTCTCTCAGGCCTGTGGTAAAATGTTCAGAGCAGCGCTATCCCATACAATTTTCAGAGGCAGCGAAATTGTTCTGTAATCCACTCCAGGCAGTATGGACAGCCATTAGCACCTGTGGCTGTCGAGCACTTGCCATGTAGCTGCTTTGCCAAGGAACTGAATATTGAATTGTATTTAAGTAAGTAACCACCTGTGAGTGATGTTTACCATAGTGGACAGTGCCAGTTTAGAAAAAACTGTGTGTGTGTGTGCTTGTGTACATGTGGTATATACACATGTGTGTGCAAGTGTGCATGACCTATGCACATGTATGTAGAGGCCAGAGGAGAACATCACTCTTCTGCCTTATTTCCTTGAGACACGGTCTCTCACTGAACATGGAGCTTGCTATTTTTTAGTTAGACTGCCTGCCCAGCCAGCCCCAGCCATCTTCCTGTCTCTGCCACCTTCAGCACCAGGGTTACGGGCATGTGTGACCATTCCTGGCTTTTCACATGGGTGCTAGATAGCAAGCTCAGGTCCTCATCCTTGCGAAACAAGCTCTATTACCCGCGGACACCCTCTCCGTTTAGAAAATTTGATTCTTCTGAGTTCCCATTTGTACCGCCCTCTCCTTTGTCTCCATGTCCTGATGCCTGAAGGACTAAATAACGTCAAAGCCTCCAGTGTTTTTGTTCGCATTTAACCCTGTGTGGCATTATCTGATGAGCTGTAGAGATGGCTCAGCCATTAAGGTGCTTGCCTGCAAAACCTAACAACCCAAGTTCAATTTCCCACTACCCACATAAAGCCAGATACACAAAGTGATGTATGTGTCTGTAGTTTGTTTGCAGTAGCTGGAGGCCCTGGCATGCCCATTCATATTCTCTCTCTCTGCTTGCAAATAAAGTATTTTCAAAAAGATTAAATAAAGATTATAATTTTTTCCTGATTATAAAAATAATTTGTGAAATGAAAATTTAAAACTCAAGAAAGATGATAATTTAATTCTTACTGCCACATAATCCCACTGGTTCTCATCTGATCTTTTTCTTCTATATGAGCAAATATATTCACAGTTTAACTTGCTTTTGCAGTTAACTTATTGTAAGGATTTTTTCACACCCTTAGCATTAATGTTTCCCTTTTTTGCATGTATGTGTTTGTGGTGTGCATGTATTTTCATAAGTGTGTTTGCAGGTGCTCATACACATGTGTGCACATTTTGTGGAGACCAGAGGTAGACATCAGTATCCTAAGTTGCTATCCACCTTTTTTTTTTTGGTTTTTCAAGGTAGGGTCTCACTCTAGCCCAGGCTGACCTGGAATTCACTATGTAGTCTCAGGATGGCCTTGAACTCATGGCGATCTTCCTGCCTTTGCCTCCTAAGTGCTAGGATTAAAGGCGTGTACCACCACACCCAGCACTATCCACTTTATTTTTTGAGACAGGGTCTCTCACTAAACCTAGAGCTCACCTATTCAACTAGATTGGCTAGCCTGTAAGCTCTAGGGACCCAACTATCTCCACCTCCTCAGCGCTGGGATTACAGTGTACAATACTAGAACTTTTTTTTGGGGGGGGGGTTGGTTTTTCGAGGTAGGGTCTCACTAGCTCAGGCTGACCTGGACTTCACTGTGTAGTCTCAGAGTGGCCTGGAACTCATGGTGATCCTCCTACCTCTGCTTCCCGAGTGCTGGGATTAAAGGCGTGCGCCACCACGCCCAGCCCCTTCAGCATGTCTTTCTTTTTTTTATTAAATATTTTATTTATTTATTTGACAGAGAGAGAGAAAGAGAGAGAGAGAATGGACGTACCAGGGCTTCCAGCCACTGCAAATGAACTCCAGACACTTGTGCCCCTTTGTGCATCTGGCTAACGTGGGTCCTGGGGAATTGAACCTGGGTCCTTTGGCTTTGCAGGCAAGCACCTTAACGGCTAAGCTATCCCCCTAACCCTCCTTCATCATTTCTTAAGAAAACTTTTAAGTTTTAGTTGTTATGTGATGTCCCATTGTATTGATGTATTACAGTTTTGTAACCCATCTTTATTTATTTATTTATTTGAGACAGAGGGAGAAGGGAAGAGAGAGAAAGAGAATGGGTGCACCAGGGCCTGGGCCTTTAGCCACTGCAAACAAACTCCAGATGCATGTGCCACCTTGTGTATCTGGCTTATGTGGGACCTAGAGAATCGAACCTGGGCCCTTAGACTTTACAGGCAAGTGTCTTAGCTGCTAAGCCATCTCTCCAGCCCTGTAACCCATCTTTTTATGATGAGATGTGTAGTTCATTTCCAAGTTTTTCACTCTTCCTAAAGATGCGGTTAATACATATGCATTAGTCTATGTGTGTAGAGGTTCATTGTTTCATGAGATAAGATCATTGAAGTGTTGGGAATTATTGGATCAAGGAAAATGAACATTCTAAAGGCTTTTGAAATATAATACCAGATTTCCCACCAGAAAGCTTGACCAATCTGCAGTTTTCTCAAGATCATATGAATGTGATTTTTTTTTTCAAGGTAGGGTCTTGCTATAGCCCAAGCTGATCTGGAATTCACAATGTAATGTCTGGTGGCCTCGAACTCACAGTGATCCTCCTACCTCTGATGAGTGTGACTATTTTTTTCCTCACTCTCAATCCTAAACATGATCACTTATATATTTGGCAGAGGGGTACTTTGTTTTAACTTAAATTTATTTGCTTAGTGAATTTTTTCTCATATTTACTCATAACTTGCACTTATTTTTATGAACTACATATGCATAAATTTTGTCTATTTTCTTTTTGAAATTTTTTTTCAAGGTAGTATCTCACTTTAGCCCAGACTAACCTGAAGTTCACTCTGTAGTTCCATACTAGCCTCGAACTCCTACCTCTGCCTCCTAAGTGCTGGGATTAAAGGCATCCACCACTACATCCAGCTCTTCTTGGAATTTTTTTTCCTAATAGAATTGAAGAATTTTTTTAATTAAGGGAATTTTTTTTATTTTTTAAGAAATAGTTTTTCAAATTAATTACTTGCCTTTTTTGCCAGGGGACTTCCTTTATGGTGGTTTTCAATACTGTGTGTATGTGTTGTTGTTATTTTTAAATTTAGGTTCATTAATTTCTCTTCATTTATGTTCAAGTAGTAGAGAATTCTTTAACAAAGCAGGCAGATGTTCATCTACAGTTTCTCCATTTTTAAAATTTTTTTGTTCTTTTTTATTTATTTATTTGAGTGTGACAGAGAGAGAAAGAGACACAGAGAGACAGAGAGAGAGAGACAGAGAGAGAGAGAATGGGCACGCCAGGGCTTCCAGCCACTGCTAACGAACTCCAGACGCGTGCACCCCCTTGTGCATCTGGCTAACGTGGGTCCTGGGGAATCGAGCCTCGAACCGGGGTCCTTAGGCTTCACAGGCAAGCTCTTAACCGCTAAGCCATCTCTCCAGCCTGACAGTTTCTCCATTGTTAAAATAAATTTTAAAGTTAGCATGCAAATTCTCTATTATCTTCATTAAAAAATTAGTTCCTGGGCTAAAGAGATGGCTTAGTGGTTAAGGCACTTACCTATGAAGCCTAAGGACCCAGTTTTAATTCCCCAGAACCCACATAAGCCAGATGCACATGGTGGCACATGTGTCTGGAGTTCATTTGCAGTGGCTAGATGTCCCGGCATGACAATTCTCTCATCCCCTCTCTTTCTCTCTCATAAATAAGTAAATAAAAATAAAATATTTTAAAAAATTAGTTCCTTAATTCATTCATCCAGATGGCCTCCCAATTCTGGCTGTGCATCAGAACTTGTTACAGAGTGTCTTAGCCATACAGGTGCATGGCTCCCTATTCCAGGCCCATTAATCCAGGACTCACGTCGCTATTCACAGAGCTCTGTAGGCACATCTGAGGCACAGCCAGGGATGAGAGCCTTTACATCTATTACTAGGTTAGTCTTTCCCAAAGTCCTCAATTACCTCCCATTTCCTGCTGTATTAAATGTAAATGTCCTTTCCTCATGTTTATGGCTTTGAGAATATAGTTTAACCATATATACCCAGTTATCTTGTTAACATGGGGTGGGGTGAGGCATTAGTTTCAGTTTGGTAATTTTCTTTGCTAAATATCCCAGGTTAGCTCTGATAACTGGTATGTGCACACAGCAAGTTAATGAATGTGAAGAGGAAAGAATGGCGCAGGCATTGAGCAGACAGCAGGGGGAAAGACTAGCTGGGAAACCCAGAAGCACTGGGCAAGACATCCATGCTGCTAAATGACGTACATATTGTGTGCCATGATTTTGTAGAAAGGTGTGTCAAGTGTATCAAAACAAGGATTTTAAAATGAGATGGTCCTGGGTGCAAGTATGTGCCTTTTCACGCATCAACAGGCATAAACTTAAAGAAGGTGCTTAACACCCTCTGAGTCTTACTTATATCATTTGTAAAATGACCTGTATGATGTGAGCTTTAAATGAACTAATTTGTGCAGTGTTTTTTTAAAAAAAGTGAGGGCTGAAGAGATGGCTTAGCAGTTAAGTCACTTGCCTGCAAAGCCTAAGAACCCAGGTTCACTTCTCCAGTACCCATGTAAAGCCAGATGCACAAGGTGGCACATGCATCTGGAGTCTTTTTTTTTTTTTTTTTTTTTTTTTTGCAGTGGCTAGAGGCCTTGGCATGCTCATATTCTGCCCCCCCTTCAAATAAGTTACATATATATATATACATACACACACAAAAAAAAATGAGTACAGGAAATCTTACTACATGGTAGTAATTGTGAATAGAATGATTAACTTTTTATGGAAGTTCTCAATCACACCTTTTTGTAAGAATAATAGACAAGCACATGATATTTTAAGAAATATAGCTCTTGTCTTGTTTCTCTTCCAGACAGTTAAAATACAGTTCATGAGCCTGAGTCATGCTAAATTATTCATCAGTTGCTGGGCTATGTCATTTTGGCTGCAACACTTTATGGAGTCTGAGCTTCATAGGGATCAGAGCATCCACAGGGCTAGCTATCTGTAGCACTAAATTTTTCAGGGAAAGCGTTGTGTCCAGGCATCTCAACACTGAATGGAACCTTAGCCATCACCTAGGTCAGCCTCTCCCACAGTGGTTCTCGAAGTGTGGTCCTAAGACCCGCAGCATCAGCACTCTACAGAAGCCATGAGAAATGCAAATTCTCTAACCTAAGCCACAAGAACCCAATCCGAACCTCTGGGTGCATGGGTCTTGGGGGTCAGTGTTTGAGAACCAGTGCTCTGTGGCTGAGTCCCCCAGTTCTCAAACATAACTCACACAGGAAGAGGGCTATGGTTTCCAGGGCCTCACCCCTACAGATTCTGGTTAACAAGGTCAGGGTACTTAAGATTTGTATTTCTAACAAGCTTATAAGTAATGCCAGTATTTGACATAACTTTGAAAAACAGTCCTCTGGTGGCAGGGAGTGGGGATGCAGGAAACTTTTCTCCAACAACCTTTTTAGCTGACCATTCAGACTTTCTATATTCTAAGGCCAGAGAACCCATTACAGTAAAGCCAGTCTCATTATTAGTAAGCTGCTCTGCTACCTCTCCTAAGAGCAAAATGAACCTTGCCTAACCCTTGCCAGCCATCACTCATGAATCTGCCTTCACAGCCATTCATGAGGTTTGAGTTCAGGTGAAAAAATAATGGCTTAGAGTGGGTGGCTCTTGGCCTTGACTCTACTCACCATTGAAATCGTCAACTCATCCAAGACTACATGAGCATCATATCTGATACCCATGCCTCAGGAGTACATTTAAAAAGTATTATCAAGGGGCTGGAGAGATGTCTTAGTGGTCAAGGTGCTTGCCTGCAAAGCCAAAGGACCTGGGTTTGATTCACCAGAACCCATGTAAGCCAGATGCACAAGGTGGCACATGCGTCTGGAGTTCATTTGCAGTGACTGGAAGCTCTGGCACGCCCCCCCCCCCCACTTTGCTTCTTTCCCTCTCTTAAATACAAAATTTTTTTAAAAGAAACAATGAAAAAACTTCATGTTAACATTAAAAAATATATTATCAAACATGATGAATAACAAGCAAAAGAGAATTCTTGGTTCATGCAGTTGCAAAATGTTGGCATAGCCTCAAGCTTTGGAAGTTGATAGGTATAGATATTTGATTAAAGTCCTGAGGAGTCTCCATTTTCTGAGTTAGCTTTATTCTCCATATAGGCAAAGAAAGTTAACTACTACAGTTTTACTTTCTACCCCAGCATAAAGCTTATACATTTTTCCAATGGTCCTAGCATATAGCTCAAGAGTGACATTCATTGGCTGTCCTGGGGTCTGTGAGCATCCTTGAACCAACTGATTGGACCTGTGTTATGTGGTCAACCCCGTACTAAGGGATTAAATTATTTCCACTCATGGAGACCAAAAGGTAGTGGTTTCTCAAAGGAAAATTACCATGCTATTACCTGAAGAAAAAAAAAATGGATCCCAGGCTGGCCAAAGCACCATTATATCAGAGAAATTTTCCTAAAACACAGGTTCCCAGATGCCACCCAGAGTCACATAATTGATGGGGGTGGGGTGGGGATGTTGTGTTTCTATGTTTTAGTTCTTGTATAAGACTACCTTAATTAAGTAGTTAAACGATAGTTGCTAAATTTAGCCACTTCAGCTGCAGAGCTCCACTAGACAGATTCTGAATTACAAGTGGGAAACATATTTTGTCCTTTCCCCGATATCACTGCGTACATGATGGCTTCCTTATTAGTAATGCATAGAGCCCACACTGCAGAGAACACATCTGATGCCAAGACAAATGCTTTCTTGTTCCTGTTGCTTCCAGGCCAGCATCCGTTGTGAAAAGAGCAGTTATCCATTCTGCATGGGGTTGCCATCTTTTCTTCCTCCTCATGCTTCTCCTGACTCTTGTATTTTGTTGTGGTGGTTGTTTACTGGGAACCGTTCTGTTTCTCAGGTAGTTTTGTGAACAGGTATTTCCATAGAACTGTTTTTATAGACTCTATATTATGTCATTCTTTTTGTTTGTGTCAGGCCGTTAAGTATTTAATCATAAATAAATCTGCTGCTGTCAGTTTTCTTTCTGAGAAATAGCAGTCTTCCTGGGAAAGACTAAAAAAAGCTGTCTTGTGTCTGGCTGACATAATGGGCTCCTAAGGCCAATAGAAGAAAATTAATTTACATACCATGTCTGCTCTCTTAAGGGCAGAGGGTAAAATTAAGCAACTTAGATTATTCACTGAGATTTAAAATTAATGCAAACCAGCTTCCTTTCTTTGGGGAAGACAATAGTCAAATTAGTTTTGTTTTAGAAGTTAATATGAGAAATTAGGTTTAGTTGTCTTGTTTCCAGAGTTGAAGATCTGAGGAGAGTCTGACAAACAGTGCTGTAGGGAAATTGAAGAGCTATGGCCTCAACAGTGAGGGTCATCGCTTGTTCTCCTGGAGGAAATTCTCAAGCTGCATGCAGAGATGTGGAAAGAAAGAGAGGAGGAAATGAAAACTGCACATCTGGGTGTTTCTAACCCTTTAGCATCCAAGAGGACAGAGCCAATACCAGTTGGTACCAAAGTATGACAGCCTGAAGAGATTTATGGAGAAGGCCATTCACTGTTGGATTGCTTGCTGGCTTAGGCCAGTCAGAGTACCTTATTAGTGATTTATAATCAACAGAAATGTGTTGCTCATAGTTCTGGATCCTGGAAAGTTCAAGGCCATGTGGCCACTGGACATAGTATCTGATGAGGAACTATCCTCAAGGTGGTTCCTTTTAGAAGTGTCTTCACAGAAAGGCAAATGGAGCTGATTATCTCCCATGGGTCTCTTTTATGAATGCACTCATCCATTGTAACAGTGGAGCTTTCAAGATCTAATCACCCCAAAGCCCCCTCTCAGTACTATCAGACCGGGAATTAAGCTTCAACATTTGAACTTGGGCGGGGGGGGGGGGCGAGGCATAAACATTCAGACCATAGTACTTAAAAATGTTAAAAGAAGGTCTGGGAGATGGCTACTGGTTAAAGGTGCTTGCTTGCAAAACCCGCTGGTCCGGTTTCTATTCCGCAGTACCCATATGAAGCCAGAAGCACAAAGTGGCACAAGTGTCTGGAGTTAATTTGCCCCAGCAAAAGGCTCATGCATGCTCCCCTACACACACACCCACATGCACATGTGTGCACACACATGAAAATAAATAATTTTTTAAAAATTTAAAAGTCCATCAGAATTTTTAGTACATTACAAATCACTAAAACCACTAATGTCAACCTCTGTTTCTGACTTGGAAAGGTATCTAACCTATACATACATGTTAAGTGAAAAGATACAAAGTTGCTGCTTCCGGTCATGGTTAGTATATAAAATTACACATGCAAAAAAATTTTAATGGGAGCCAGAGAGATGGCTTAGCAATTAAGGCACTTGCCTGCAAAGCCAAAGGACCCAGGTTTGATTCCCCAGGACCCAGAGAAGCCAGATGCACAAGGGGGCGCAAGCATCTGGAGTTGGTTTGCAGCAATTGGAGGCCCTGGTATATCCATTCTCTTTCTCTCTCTGTCTGTTTCTATTTCTCTCTCTCTCTCTCTTAAATAAATAAAAATAAAACTTAAAACAATTCAATGGGGGCTAGAGAGATGGTTTAGCCGTTAAGCACTTGCCTATGAAGCCTAAGGGCTCTGGTTCAAGGCTTGATTCCCCAGGACCCACGTCAGCCAGATCCGCAAGGTGGTGCATGCAGTGGCTGGAGGCCCTAGCATGCCCATTCTCTGTCTCTCTCTCTCTCTCTCCCTCTTTCTCTGTCTCTCACTCTTAAATAAATAAAAATTTTAAAAAATTCAATGAGCCAGGCGTGGTGGCACACGCCTTTAATCCCAGCACTTGGGAGGCAGAGGTAGGAGAATCACCATGAGTTCAAGGCCACCCTGAGACTACATAGTGAATTCCAGGTCAGCCTGGGCTAGAGTGAGACCCCACCTTGAAAAACCAAAAACAATAATAGTAATAATAATTAATGAACATATTGTTAAAAACAAAATTAAGTGAAACTGATCTGAATATTTCATCTGAGGGGCTGGAGAGATGGCTATGGTGTTAAAGGCACTTGCTTGCAAAGTGTGCCCACCCAAGATCAATTCACCAGTACCCGTGTAAAGCCAGATGCACAAAGTGGTGCATGCGTCTGGAGTTTTATATTGGCAAGAGGTCCTGGCGCACCCATTCTCAATCTCTCTTTCTTTGCAAATATGTAAGAATATATAGCCAGGCGTGGTAACGCACGCCTTTAATCTCAGCACTCGGGAGGCAGAGGTAGGAGGATCACTGTGAGTTTGAGGGCACCCTGAAACTACATAGTGAATTCCAGGTCAGCCTGGACTAGAGTGAGACCCTACCCTACCTTGAAAAGCCCCCCCCCCCAAAAAAAAAGAATATATAAAAATTTCGAATATTTCACTTGACATAGTATATAAAAAGTACTATCATGTTCACATGTAATCGATAACAAAAAATTACCAAAATGGATTACTTTTTGCAGCGATGGTTCAAAAGCTAATGTGCATTTTACACATACAGTGCATCTCAGTTTAGATTAGCCACATAGCAGGAGCATAACGGCTGCATGTGGTTGGAGGCTGTCTTACTAGATGCTACAGTAAGGATCCTCAGGTGGAAAATACTGGAAAAAATGCAACAAGATTTCTGTTTTACTTTGATCTTTAATTCGATTAGGAAATCACTGAAATAGGGAAAGGTTAAAATAAAACTGTGGGCAAATAGATATCAGAGATTTTAGGAACCACTGAGACAAGGATGCATGATGTGACTGAGTAGCTTTCCATTTCAGGTAAATAAGATTTGTATAAGTAATTTTTAAAAATATTTTATTATTTGTAGAGAGAGAGAAAGAGGGAGGGAGGGAGAGAATGGGCACATCCAGGACACTTGCTGTTACAAACAAACTGCAGACATATGCGCCACTTTGCGCATCTGGCTTTACGTGGGGAATTGAACCCAGGCTGTCAGGCTTTGCAAGCAGGTGCCTTTGACCACTGAACCATCTCTCCAGCCATTATAAATAATTTTTTTTTGTTTTGGCTTTTCAAGGTAGGGTCTCACTCTAGCTCAGGCTGACCTGGAATTCACTATGTAGTCTCAGGGTGGCCTCGAACTCACGGTGATCCTCCTACCTCTGCCTCCTGAGTGCTGGGATTAAAGGCGTGCTCCACCATGCCCGGCTGCAGCCATGTATAAATAGTTTTTTAAAACCCCATAAGAATGGAGTTTTTTTGGTGTGTGTGTGAGAGAGAGAGAGAGAGAGAGGGAGGGAGGGAGGAGAGAAATGTTGTTTGGCCAAACAAAATACAGAGCTAAGAAGTGATTTCTGGGCTTAACATCCTCTGAGTCCTTTGTGGCCTTTGGCACAAGCCTTCTTTGGAATAAGTAAGATGGAAATCTCATTGGACTTTCCAAGAGATAATGGCAGGAGACAAATTGGACACTGCTAATGTAGTCAGTTGCCATGGGAGTGCAGAGATGTGGTTTAAAAAAAATCAGTTTTTGTTTATTTTGGTTTGGGTTTCTGTCTTTGTTTTATAAAGATTTTTGTGCCTGTTGGGCATGATCCAGTGAATGGAAAAGGATGTATAGCAGCATTCTTACATTTTGAAAAGTGTCATATGAAAAAAGAATCAGGCCCACTCAGCATGTGGCCCTGGGCTACACCTAGAATCACAGTGGGTATGAGGTTCCTAAAACAGCTTGAGCTGAGTACATGAAAGTACTTCATAGCAGCCAGTGCTGCCCGGAGCTACGGTGGCTTTAAGATGCAGTTGAAGTTTTATCATTGGAGATGTTACAGCAGCTGAATGTTAGACTTGTATTTCTCAACTGTCTCACGTTTTCAGCACACTTTTGGATCTACCAGTTTTCAGCGGCAGGCTTGAAAAGACTCAAAACCATGTTATGCAAGTTAGTGACAGCAAAGCGGGCCTCCTTTTCAGAGACCTTAGAAGTCTCCTCATAGTGTGCTGTGCTTTTGCCCCTCAGCACTTACTTCTCCGCTGCTTGAGCCAAGCGCCTCGTGCTTTCAGCAAGGTCTCTTTTATTCTCAAAGGCAATGTTCCTATCTGTGCCCATAAAAATACACAGACCTTTCCTACTGTCCATTGAGGTTGACCATTGTTCCTACTAGAAGAAATGTGTGCTGTGTCTGCTCTTACTCCACAGGGTCACACCAACCGTTAATCTTACAGTCTAATCTGCCAGGCACTACAAAAGTCACAGCAACAGTGATGTATTTTACTCTTCCAGTATAAGCAAAAGAAAATACAGTAGCATAAGCAAAAGGAAAAGCAAAATGTAATACTGACGCAGGGCATTAAGTGCTTACAGGATCCTTGGAAGGGCTGAGGAACCAGCTAGTCTAAGTTCCTAGAACCATCTCTGAGATCGCAGGATTGTCTGGTCCGGTTCCAGACTCTCAAGAGTGCCTCTAAGCCACAGCGCTAACCGCACAACAACTGAAGACAGCTCCACTTGGGATTTCCGACAGTGTTAAAGTAGGGGTCACAGAGAAAGTCACCCGCGGTGTGTACCAGGCATTCTCTCTGTTTTGTCAAAGGAAAAACAACTTGGACACATGGATGGAAAGCTGGTAGCATCTAGGCAAAAGCTCCCTGTATTCTGGGATGCTGCTTCACAGCCAGCACCCGTCTTGGGAGCAGTCTTATGGGGTGAAGTGGTACGAAAGGGCACCCCAGCCTCAGATGTGTGACTGAAATGGACTTTCCAGGCATAACTATGGGTGTCCCCACAGCACAAGTGGAAAGAACACATAACAGTGCATTTTGCTTTGCTTTCTATGACCAGAGAGAGAAGTGTCCTTGAAATGCTGCCAGCCGCTAAGCATTTCCTCATGTCTGTTCCACATGTCAGACGAGATTGATGCTTCACAGATGGGCTCTCTTTGCCCTGTGTGTCCAGCACAGCCTTCACGAAGCACCTGTCTGGGAGACTGGCGAGATAGTGGAGTAGGCTGACCAAAGCCACGGGTGATCTTCCACGAAGGCTCAAAGATCCTGACATGTTCTCCCGATTCCAAGTGGATGGCTTTCCAGTGCTTTTAGCAGCCACATAATCATTTATTTATCCAACAAATGTTTATAGAGCCCCTCTATGTGCCCAAGGCTGAGGAGCCACTGTCAACAAGGCAGTTGGGTCTCCTACCCTTGTGGGGTTGGCATTCTGGTAGATCAAAGCGTGGGTGGCCCACACCCCAGAAAACACATGCATGATGACTTCAGACAGGGGTGAGTGCCATGGAAGGGGAAGGAGGCAGAGGGAATCTGGCTGGTGTTTGCTCTGGTTCAGCCACTGATGCCCCTAGCGAGCTCTTTGGGGGAGGAAAGTGCTCACTTGACGGCTGTCAGCTCACACCTCTAAAGATGATCTTGGTTTGCAGACAGGTACAAATGCTGATTGACGCTTTTGTTAATACTTAAACAGGGGTGTCTAGCCTTTTGACGTCACAATATGACATTGTCATATTGTCATCTACAAATGTGTTAGGCCAAATTTATAGTTTTCCTGGGATGCTTGTGGCCTCTCGTCTGCAGGTTGGACACTTGTCAGTTAGGGTTTTCTTCAGCAAACTGAGCAAGGAGTATGAAAGGTCACCAGCGCTATGTGGGTATGGCTTTCTGAGTTGCTCATGCTCTAGTAGAACATGGCTGGAGAACTGGTAAGACAGCGCCAAGTTGGAGGGGCAGAGCTGAGACTGTTGTCAGTGCTGAGAGTGTGGTCTGCCTACTACCACTGAGGAACCTCTTGTCATGCCATAGTTATGTTCTCACGACGTCAGCCACCCCCACATCATGGGGCCTCACCAGCCCAGCTGTGCCTGCCCCTTGAGTTCTCACAGATTGCTGTTATTTCCTTGGGGTCAGCAGTCAGAGGCTGACACTGAAGGAGACCATGTTTCTCTTCCCCTCAGTCACTTTAGACTCATTGTGCTGAGCCTGGAGGCACTCACGGGGATTTGGAAAGGCAAGTGCTCAACTGCGTGCCCCTGGGGGCTGTCATCAGTCTCACAGGAGCCACATGTATAGAAGGACCCTCCTCAGAGGGTTGCTTAGGACCCTCCTCAGCTCTCCTTCAGGGCCAATGCCCCCAGGAAGTACCTCTATGCTGTGGGCCACCCTTCTTCCTATTCTGTGATCTTTATCCCAAGCATGTGGGACCTAGAGTATGATGTGTTATCTGGAGTACCTTGTGGTGTCTGGGGTACCCTTTTCACTCTTGCTTAGAGGCCTTCTAGTGAAGGGCAGATGAAGAGAACAGACCAGAATCAGTGGTGAGAAGAGTTGAAAGTGCTGCTCTGACCCTCTGGCAGGCCTTCCTTTGCTACCTAGCTTCCCCCACTTTAGGGTATCCAGGCTGCTGAGAGAGTCTCTGACTTCCAATGACTGACATTCCTTCTTTTGGTAGGTTCATGTGTTCTTTTACTCAGTACCTTTCAAGAGGTTCAAGTCTACACTGTGCTCAGGCTGCCCCTTCTTACTAGACAGCTAGAGCAGTAAAAAGACTTTTGCCCAGTCTTGCCCATGCTGCTGCCAGACCTTGTCCCTGTAACTCATATGGGGCAGGTTGAGCCCCAGCATTACTAAGCTAGGCAGCATCTCCGTGTCTTCTTCCCCATGCCCACACATAACCATATATAGCAGGTCTGCAGAGATGAAGCATGGACTTTGGCCAATCTCCCCTCATTCAATAAAGTTTCTTCTGTTGGACTACTTGTATTTATTTCCATGAGTTCCAAAGAGTTGTGCAAATAACTACTTACCCTTTCTTCTTTCCAAGAGGCTCTTCGACTGCTAAACATTTTTCTTTTCCTGAAGTAGGGTCTCACCCTAACTGAGGCTAACCTGGAACTCACTCTGTAGCCCAGGCTGGACTGGAATTTATGATCTTAACCACATCACCCTCCCGAGTGCTGGGATTAAGGGTGTGCATCACCATGCCTGGCATTGCTAAGCATTTTAAAACAGTTTAGACAATAAAGATAAAATATGTATGAGAAACCAGGCATGGTGACACACACCTTTAATTACAGCACTTGGGAGGCAGAGGTAGGAGAATCATTGTGAGTTTGAGGCCACCCTGAGATTACATAGTGAATTCCAGGTCAGCCTGGGCTAGGGTGAAACTTTATCTCAAAAAAAAAAAAAAAAAGAAAACATGTTTGAGAATGTTAAGGGAAACAGACACTTTTTTTTAAATTAGAAAGTTGAGACTAGAAAAGGTAAATGAATAAGCATATTTAAATTAACAGTGACAAGACAAAAATCTGAGCAGTTTGAAAATAAAGAGCTAAGTGGGGGCTGGGTAGAAGCTCAGTGGATAAAGTGCTTTGCATGCAAGCGTGTGGAGCTGAGTTCAGATCCCCAGCACCCATGGAAATTCTAGGTGGGCATGATGGTGGTTTGTAATCCCAGCACACAGGAAGTAGAGACGGGAATGGGGCCGGGGGAGGTTGCTGGCTAGACTAGCTGAATCAGCAAGCTCGGGGCTCAAGAGAGATATCTTGCCTCACTAAATACAGAGGAGAGTGATTAAGGAAGACACCCGATGTCAACTTGTGGCCTACATGTGCATGCATACGCACACCCATACATGCGTGCATACTATACATATGCAAAAAATTAAGTGAAAAGCTGGGCGTGGTGGTGCACGCTTTTAATCCCAGCACTCAGGAGGCAGAGGTAGGAGGATCGCCAAGAGTTCGAGGCCACCCTGAGACTCCATAGTGAATTCCAGGTCAGCCTGGGCTAGAGTGAGACCCTACCTCGAAAAAAAAAAAAAAAAAAAGTGAAAGTGTAAAAAATAACTCTTAAAGGTAAAAAGTTAAATGGTGAGAAGGTTTAAAAGGACTAGCAGATTAAAAAAGTATTTAAGGGGGCTAAAAATTAATGTGCTGAAGTAATCCCAATATTATAAGATTTAAAAACTAAGAGAATGTTAAATAGGGACTTTTCTCTTTCTGTAATATATCATTTCATATCTGATGTGTGGAAGAAGCCAGACAGGGAATAGGAAGGTGCCAAGAGAGGCCCAAGCAAAGTGCCGTGTGCAGCAGGCAGCGTCTCCGATCTTGAGTTTAGGGAGAAAAACAGATACAGGACACCAGATGGTCCAAGATGGTGGTCATGCAAAGATCTGCAAATCACAGAGAAAGGAGTGGTAGGGAACTTTGGCTGACACTGCCAGTCCCCTCAGAGCCCTTTGCCATTTTCTGTGTTCTCTGCCCCTACCAGTACTTTCCCCACTCTCTCAATGCACCTCCAACACCACAGGGGCGCCTCTTGGTCTCCCTCTCCTCACACGGGCAGCCACCTTGCCTGCATGTAGAAAGAGCTCCAAGCACCTATACTTGACGTCAGTACCACCTGTGGCTCTTGGTGGAGCCTGAAACTGCAAGAATGCTAGTGCCCAGATCTTCTTAGGAGGAGACAGTTTTTGTTGTTTTGAGGTGAGATCTCACTCTAGCCCAGGCTAGCCTCAAACTCATGACAATCCCACTTCAGTCTCCTGAGTGCTAGAATGATAGGCATGAACCACCATGCCCAGCTACAGTGAGATAATTTGAGGCCTCATTTTCTTCAAGCCACACTGTCCAAAACATAAAAGGAACTACATATGGAATCTTACATTATTCTACTGGCCACATTATAATGAATTCTGATAGGGGGTGTGTGTGTGTAGGCCAGAAGACAAGCTCTTGCATTGTTTTGAAAGGGCCATCCACTTTTTTTGAGACAGGGTCTCTCATGGCTCAGAACTCACCAAGTAGGCTACACTGACTAGCCTGAAGACCTCAGGGATCCACTTGTCTCTGCTTTCCCAGTGCTGGGGTTACAGGCATATGCCACCACCTACACTGCTTTTTATGGAGAGGTGGGTTTCTTGGAGGCAACAAACTGCAGGATCCTGCCTTTTAATCCAGTCTGTAAGGCAGTCTTTTGGTTGGGGCATTGAGGTCATTGATATTGAGTTATTACTGAAAGGTATATATTTATTCTTGCCATTTTTGTTTTGTAGTACTTACTGTTTTAAACCTTTACCCTCTTGTATTAACTATTATTTGAGTTTGGCTTATTTTTCCCTGTTTCCTCATGTGTGTGCTTTCCTTTCTCTTCAGCCTGAAGGATCCCTTCAAGTATTTTCTGTAGAGCTGGCTTAGTGGTCATATATTCTTTTAGCCTGTTTTTATTGTAGGATGTCCTTATTTCTCCATCAGTTTGGATGGATACCTTTGCTGGATAGAGTAATCTTGGTTGACAGTTGTTATCTTTCAGAACTTGGAATCATCATTCCAAGCCCTTCTGGCTTTTAAAGTTTGTGTTGAGTAATTTGCTGTTATCCTGATGGGCTTGCCTTTATAAGTGACTTGCTGTTTCTCTCTAACTGTTTTCAATGTATTTTCTTTGGTTTGTGTGTTTAGTAGTTTAATTATAATATGGCAAGGAGAGGTTCTTTCCTGGTTTTGTCTGTTTGGTGTTCTAAAACCTTCCTGTATCTACACTGGCATCTCTTTCCCAATTTGGGGGAAATTTTCTTCGATGAATTTGTTGAAAACACCTAGTATTTATGCCTTTGGAGTAAAATTTTTCTCCTTCTACTATACCTTGAATTCTTATGTTTAATCTCTTCATAGTGTCCCTAATGTCTTGAAATTCCCATTCATACCTTCCTATTAGCTTCCTATTATTGTCTTTCTCTTTGTTGGACTGTATTAGACCTGCCACCTGGTCTTCTAGTTTAGATATTCTGTCTTCTCCTTGATCCATTCTGGTAAGACTCTACAAAAAGGTTTTTATTTCTAGTATTTCTGATTGGTTTTTCTTCAGTATTTCTATTACTCATGTCTTGTATTGACCTTTTTATTTTATTGAGTTAGTTTCCTGTGTTCTCCTTGAGGAGTTTGTTTTCTTCTTTGATTCCTTTGATTTCTTTGAACATAGTTATAATCATTCTTTTGAAATCTTTGTCAGGCATTTCATCTAAGTCAGTCTCACTGGAGGTCATTTCTGATGGATTTATAATTTTTGGTGGAATATATTGTCTGGATTTTTGTGTTTCTTGTATTATAATGTAGAGATTTTTCATCTTGGGTTATTTTGATGCTTTGGATTTCTAATTATCTGCAATATTTATTCTTTTTTTTTTTTTTTGGTTTTTTGAGGTAGGCTCTCACTTTAGCCCAGGCTAACCTGGAATTCACTCTGTAGTCTCAGAGCGGCCTCAAACTCACAGCGATCCTCCTACCTCTGCCTCCTGAATGCTGGGATTAGAGGAATGTGCTCTATCTGCAATATATATATATATATATATATATATATATATATATATATATATATATCCAGAGAAAGAGGGAGAGAGAGAGAGAGAATGGGTGAGCCAGGGCCTCCAGCCAGTGCAAACAAACTCCAGACACATGCGCCCCCTTGTGCATCTGGCTAATGTGGATCCTGGTAACCGCTAAGCCATCCCTCCAGCCCCTACAGTATTCTTAAACGTGGAAATCTGATGTTATATATCTTCAGGGTAGGAGCTTAAGCTGCCAGGTATGGCTCTTGTATGATTTCTAGAGTAACAGCAGAAGTGACCTTAGGTGTTGTGTTTCCCTGCTATGCGAGTATTCTAGTAGGTTGGGTGGAGCAAAATACAGGTAAATTCTAAAATTCAACTGAGCAATATACATATTCAATCAAAACCAGCACAGAGTATTTATGTAAGAGTGGGTATTGGGCTGGAGAAATGGCTTAGTGGTTAAGGCATATGTCTGCGAAGCCAAAGGACCCGGGTTCGATTCCCAGGACCCACATAAGCTAGATGCACAAGGGGCACATGCATCTGGAGTTTGTTTGCAGTGGCTACAAGCCCTGGTGCACCCATTCTCTCTCTGTCTGTCTCTCTTCTGTCTCTCTGTCTCTCTCTTTCTGCTTGCAAAAAAAGAAAAAAAAAGAGTGGGTATTAAACAGATAGCCGGGCATGGTGGCTCACACCTTTATCCCAGCACTGGGGAGGCAGAGGTAGGAGGATTGCCATGAGTTCGAGGCCACCCTGAGACTACATAGTGAATTCCAGGTCAGCCTGAGCTAGAGTGAGACCCTACCTCGGAAAGCCAAAAAAACAAAACAAACAAAAAAACACAAACAGATAATCTAACAAAGTCAAAGTCACTAGGGGTGTGTGTTGCCCCACAACCTTAATTCTGTCAACTGGGGGTCTGGGATTTCTGGTCTGTAAAGGGGTCCAGGTCAGCCTGGGGCCTAGTGAGATCCTGCCCCCAAGAATGACAGAAGAAGACAAAAGCACTTTAAATCAGGAAGCAACAAAGGACAGCCCCAGCATACATCTTATTTAAGAATAGCAAGCCGGGCGTGGTGGCGCACGCCTTTAATCCCAGCACTCGGGAGGCAGAGGTAGGAGGATCACCGTGAGTTCAAGGCCACCCTGAGACTCCATAGTGAATTCCAGGTCAGCCTGAGCTAGAGTGAGACCCTGCCTCCAAAAAAAAAAAAAAAAAATGTCTACCATTAATCAGCTCTAACACATAACCTGTCCTGACATGGAAGGTGTGATTAGCACTTCCAGTGCAGGCCTATACACCAGGCTTTCTGGTGGGCACTGACCTGGTGTAAGTAGGCCCTGTTACCTTTTGGGATGGCCTTGGTTTCAGCTATGCTGCATCCCTGCTTGGGTCCCTCTTCACTGCACTGTGGGCTCGGCTAGGCTGCCTGGGTCAGTGGGTCCGCTGCTCTGTCGCTCGTGCTGAGTGCTGTGTAGCTTCCCCAGGTCTCCAGTGGTTGCCGGCACTGGTGGTTGGGGGAGGGGAGGCTGACATCCACAGATTTTTAAGGTAGGGTGTAAGGATTACATGCAGGTCTTCATGCCTGAACCACTGTGGACACTGTGCAGCTGTGCAGTTCACTTCGGGTTGTGCACATATCAGTTGCTCAGTAACCGCATGTGGCCAGTGGCCCCCAAGCTGGACAGCACAGCTGCAGCCAGCTTTCCCTTCACAGGACTTTGCCCGATCTGAAGCCTTCCTTGGCTCCTTCCTGTGTCCTCTTCTCCCTTACTGGGGAACTGAGACCACTTTCTGAAGAAATCTTTTGCATGCAAGAATGATTTCTGTAATTGAAGGAAATCTCAAGTGTTAAAAGAAAATGTGTCTCTCATCCTGAAGCTCTGCTTCATTATTTCTTTGTTGTTTTAGTGCAAAGGCAACGGTAAACTCTAGTGACACTGAGCATGTACCAGAATAGTCCCCTTGCCTTTTGCCACAGGTATAAGGCTCCAGCCTTAGACGCCTGCCTACCTCTGCTGCAGAGGCAAGCAGGCTGAAGCCAGTCTAGGGAAGATTAGCTTGAAGTCAGGGTCAGGTGTGCAGCAGGTGGCTTCTCTGACCCAGGAAAGGTGATGCAGAGAAGGAATGCCAAGGAGCCTCAGGGAGAGAGCAAAGTCACGCAGCGGGGGCCGAGCTAGTGGAACTGGAATCCTTCCTGTGGTAGGCACAGGCTCACTGGAGTGACTTCTGTTTGTGACATGTCTCAGTCAAGCCTGCTTAGCACTCCTGGAGGAGTTTGAAGAAAGCAGTGCATCTCTGATCCCAAATACCCAGCTGGGTGGGCGCCCTTTCCTTGGCATCCAGCTGAGCACTGGGGGCAGCTGTCTGTACAGATCCCTCCACAGAAGGTACTGCTCCCACCCACTATGTCTTCTGTCTGTTGCCATGTCATTGTCTTAACCCCCAGAAAAAAAAGAACAGTACAAAAAGTACCTTCTGGGCTGGAGAGATGGCTTAGCGGTTAAGTGCTCACCTGTGAAGCCTAAGGACCCCGGTTTGAGGCTCGATTCCCCAGGACCCACGTTAGCCAGATGCACAAAGGGGCATCTGGAGTTCGTTTGCAGTGGCTGGAAGCCCTGGCGTGCCCATTCTCTCTCTCTCTCTCCCTCCCTCCCTCCTTCTCTCTGTCTGTTGCTCTCAAATAAATAAATAAAAATAAACAAAAACTTTTTTTAAAGTACCTTCTGATCAAAACATTATTTAAGATTTTTCTAAATGGAAATAAAGAAAGGGCTTATTTTGAACCAAACATGAGTGACTATGGCCCCGGGGACAGACTTAAGTTACCTTGAATGACATGTTCTCACTTTATTTTTCCGTTTCTAAGTAATTGGATTTAGTTGGCTTGTTTGTCTGTCACTTGAGGTCGAGGTGAGCAAAGACACTGCTAATTGGCTCAGAAAATCATTTCAATCAGAAGGAACATGGCTGCTGCTCTCCTTGCCAAGCAGCCCCTCCCTCCCAGACGGCCCATGCCACTGTCCTCCACGGGTGCATCTCAGGAATGCATTTCTCAGTGTATTCCTGGGAACAGTCTGTGTGTTAATTCAGCAAGCATTTACTGTTTAGGTACTAGACACCATTACTCCCGGAATGTGGGGCCTGCTTCTTTTTGTCTCCCGTGTTGTTGCCAACCTAAGCCCTTTTTGTGATGGCTCTTAGATGTTTTATCTAAAATTAGATATACCAAGTAGTACTGGGCAATTGCAATGATGCCTGTTCATCCCAAAAAGCATTCTAGACCTATTTCCCATGCTCAATCAATACTGCCTTTTGTCTAAGTAAGTTTATTATTGTTTAAATTCTCACTGGATCTTCAGATCTATATTGGTTCCTTTGTCATTACTATAATAAAATATCAGAGGCTGAGTAACTTTAGCAAAGAAGTTTATTTGGGCTCATAGTTCCAAAGGATGAGGGGCTTTCTTGCTCCCTAAGTACCCCTTGGTGGCACAGGGCATCACATGGTGAGAGAGAGAGAGAGAGAATGTGTGTGCGCACATGTGCTTATTTGCCTCTGGTCTCTCTTTTAAGGCTACTCTCTTTTAAGGATTTAACCATGGGGACTCAACCCTAGTAACCTATTTAATCTTAATCATGTTTCAAAGGTCTTACCTCTACATGCTAGACTTAGAGTTTTCTTTTTTGATGTGTGTTGGGGGGTTGTACATGTTCAGGGGATGTACATTGTGCACATGTGTGTATATGTGTGGAGGTCAGAAGACAGCTTTGGGTGGTTCCTCAGAAACACTGTCCACCTTTTTTTTTTTTTAAGAGAGAGAGACGCCTCTCATTGGCTTGGTGCTTACCAATTACACTAAACTGGCTGGTCACCAAGCCCCGAGAATCTGCCTGCCTCTGACTTCCCAGTGCTGGAATTATTTATTTGGGGGCTACGGATCCAGCTTGGCTTCTCATGCATGCAAGGCAAGCATTTTACTGACTGAGCCATCTCCTAAACCCCAGCTTCCATCTTGTATTGGCTCTTGTTTTTTGGTGGTGCTGGGGGTTGAACTCAGCTTTTCACATGCCAGACAGGCACTCTACCACGGAGCTATATCCCCAGCTAAGTTTCTACCTTCTTAATACTTCACAGTGGGGATTAAATTTTGGTACATGAACCCTTGGGCACACACACAGACTATCAGAACATTGATCCCACTGACATGACCTCCTGAATGATATGATTCATAGTTGAGGAATGTCATGGCATTTGGACTACTCAGGAACAGGACCTTCTAACCCAGGTCCCTGAATAGTACTTTGCAGGTGGGTCATGATGCAGCCATCGTGGATACTGGGATCTTGAGTGTGCATTGGTGTCTGCCTCCTTCCAGCTTGTGACCAGGCTGTCCTCAGGGAAGGTGCAGGTTAGGCATGTGGCCCTGCATCTTTCTCTATCCTCAGGGAAGGTGCAGGTCAGGTGTGTGGCCCTGCATCCCTCTCTATCCTCGGGGAAGGTGCAGGTCAAGCATGTGGCCCTGCTTCTTTCTGTGGTTCTAAGCACCTCCCCTGTCTCCTTCTGCTTCAGCACAGTGCCTCAGCTTCCAGGCCCACTGATGGATCCACTGACCAAGGGGTCATGTGGGAGTCAGATGGCTCAAACCCTTCTCTGGAAAGCAAAGTCATCCCTCTCCTTTGGCATCCAGCCCCTCCAGACGTGGCCAACAAAAGACCCTGAACTAGAGTCGCAGGTCAACCTGTAAGTAAGTAAAAGAAACAGTGTCTTGCTTTGGGCTCATGTTCACCATTACTTGGAATGGGAGTGGGGAGAGGATGTGGAGGAGACTGAGATTCTGCTCTTGATGATGTCTTATTTGCATATTTGGCTGTATTCACTGGACACCTGCACTGGCCCAGCCCTGGATCAGACAAGATAGGCAATGCAGATTCACTTCCTATCTTCAGAGGTTTATGGCTTATGGGCAGATAACCACTGTTGTAGTTACCTTCTTGTTGCTGGGACAAAGTACCTGGCCACAAGTAGCTGATGGGAGGAAAGTTTTTCTTTTGGCTTACTATCTCAAGGGGAAGCTTCATGGTGGCAGGGAAAAGCATGGCTCGAATAGAGGCTGGACATCACTTCTGCCCCAGCAGCAGAGTGAGCTGAGCTGTAGCAAGGGAGAGCTGGTATAACACCCCAAAGCCAGCCCCAAGAACACCCCTCCTCCAGCAAAGCTCCACCTCCAAAATTGCCATCTGCTGGGGACCAAGCATTCAAACACATGAGTTTATGGGGGACATCTGATTCTAACTGCCACATCCACTAACTAATCACTCAGGCCAGTGCTAACAAGTGCTAACAAGCTAGGATAAGTGCCATGAAATATGTTGCCTTTATTCAGTCAACATTTACAGAATTCTCCTCTTGTGCCAGCATATAAAGGAAGATAGATATCTTCTTAACCCTTGGATACCAAGTAGCATATGAATGGAAAAACTTTGCAATATAATGCAGAAGAGATTATAATGCTAACTATATAAAATAAATAATACATCAAGAGACTAAGTGCCATAGGATGGTGCTGTTTTCTCTGTGTACTCCTGAACCCCAGGCCTTTGTCACAGAATGGGATAAGATTTCTTGGATAAGGAAGTACAGGCATGAACAGGATGCTACAAGGGAATCAAAGGCAACTAGCTCAACAATGCTTTTAAAATAAAGGGAATGCTTTGACAGTCCAATGCAACAATATGTGTAGATGTCTGTTTGTACCCAAAGCTTTGGGGTGTCAATACCAAGATGGGGCATGGATCAGAATCACGTGGGAAACAAGAACATAGGCCTGACGCTCACCCCCTGGGACTCTCCATGGATCTGGGGTGGACGAAAGCAGACACTGTAGGGTGCCTTCCCTCAAGGAACCCAGAGCATATGCAGGAGATAGACACGTAACATCTCCTGTGGGACTAGGAAAGCAGCAGCTGTTGAACGCTTACAGAGGGAGTGAGTGACCTGCCGGAGGACAGGGAAAGGTACCAGTTGAGCTCAGCCTTGCAGGATGAGCCTGGGCCTGATGTAGGAGGGTATGAAAGCTTCTGTGAACATTAGAGGTCAGGGCGAAGGTTCACATCCATGAAGGTGTGTTTCAGCAATGAGGCACATGTTGACTTAGCTGTTGTCAGCCTGGCCTTCATGACAGTATCTTAGGGAACTCAAAATGTACAGAAGTCAGGGCTGGGGAGTTGCTCAGTGGATCAAGAGCTTGCAGTGCCTGCATGAGGACCAGAGTCTGGATCTCTAGAGCCCCCATAAATGCCAGGTGATCAGAGTGGCTGTGGTGGCCTCCAAGCAAGGCAGCTTGCTAACTAGCTGAATTAGCACAGTCTGGGCTCAAGCGAGACACCCTGCCTAATGAAATAGAGGAGAGTAACTGACGAAGGTACTGAACGTCAGCCTCTGGTTCCACACATGTGCCCCTACACATCTGTGCCTATAGGCACATGTGAAAAATGTAAAGTTCTATCTCCACTGTCCCTCCAAAAGCCTGAAGTCTAGAATGGGTCCTGAGCACTGTAAATATTTTAAGCTCCCCAGAGGATTCTCATCTGTGATAAATGTTACGAAGTGAAATATATATGGAATAATTATGAAGCCCCTACTGCCTAGGAGAGGACTGTGAACTTTGCATTAGATTAGGCCTTGGAGCCATGGATAGGTGGCTTTGATGCTTTCAGAAGTAACACCATTTGGAATGTTAAAGAGTCAGAGGCGGTAGATTTGTGCCGGCAAGTTTCCTGGTCTGTTCTGAAGGGCAAGGGGCAGATGCTGGAGTCAACAGCTGCTTTTCAGAGCTACTCCCACACCACCCATGCACTGCCTCTTAGGTGACTATGAGGATTCATTGTCACCTTGATCGGAGACGGATTTCAGTGTAATGCTCAATTTCCTGAGCAAAATGCACTCAGTAAAAAGGTTGTAGTGGGAAGCAAGGAAACCCAGGGCTGTAAATGCCAACAGCACGACTGGGGAGAAGGGCCCGGCTTCCTCCTTACTACTCTTTGAGGAGAGAAGTTTGCTTGCAGGTTGGAGGTAGCCTGAGACCTTCAGCATAAGCATAAGGTAGCAACTTGAGCTGGTGCCCTCCTGACCCTATTGTTGTATCTGGGTGAGGGGCTGGGCCTGGCCTTGGTGGTTGGTCTCAGGACCCACAAAGCTGCAGCCAGAATGGGGTGGCTGGGTCATCCTGGGAAGGACCAGTGTGAGCTTTTGGGCTCTTATGAAGATGCAGAGTGACCACTCCTGAGTTGGGAGCCTTCACTGGCTAGTCTCATCCAGCAACACCAGGGAATGGGTAGATCAGGCCAAGGGATGGACCTCAAATTTGGAGCATACGTAAGGTGTTATTCTACCTTGAGCCAGAGGTTGATCTCTTTTGAAAAACTGTCAGATGTTTCTCTGTGAGTCATCACAGCATTTTGTGAACTAGTCATTCACTCAGATATTATCACCTGTGTACCAGGTACTGGCACCATCATTTTCCTATCTAGTCTTCTGAATGCATGCGTGCATGTAGCCCCTTTATCCATAAGGAAGCAGAGACCCAGAAAGGTCAGGAGATGTGTCTAGGATACACAGCTTGTAGCCTGGGATTGAACCTGTCAGCCCAGCTCCAGAGCTCACCTGTTAACCTTAGGAAAGTTTTTATGGCACATCAGTATCCTGGTACACTCAAGTACCATCAGGATCAGACACCAGTGAACTTGACCAAGCCAGAGCTGCATCTTGTGCTAGGTACTATGATACTACAGAGACGAGTACTGGCAGTGGACCTGGAAAGCAAGCACCTTTAAGCACTGAGCCATCTCCTCAGCCTTTTTGAAATGGACCTTGAAAAAGGAGTGTAGAGTCTTCCTTCTCTATTCTCTTTGGTAAGTTTTCCTAGGCAGAGGTGGGTGGTGGTATTCTAGAGGGTGAGATCAGCAAGGTCAAGGTGCAGAGTAGGGACAGTCCTTGAGCATGCTTGAGCAATGACGGACATCCTGGCATACCTCTTTTGTGGAAAGGTTATAAAGGGTTCTGGAAAGTCAGAGTTGGGAACTCACTGGGAGGATGGCTATCAGGGCCTCTCGTGGTTTTTAAGACAAGCAGGTGATGGCATGAGGTCTGTGTTAAGACAAACCACATCACAGCTGTGTACAGTGAGGAGTAGGCTAGTTAAGGGTTGGAATAGGGAGGGGCTTGTCAGGTGTGACAGAATCCCCACCCACATTGACTTGAGGCAGGAAGAAGGATGTAAAGGTTCATGCCACCAGCCGTGCACAGCCGTAGGCTCGGCATCAGGGATGACAGGATCCAAGTGCTGTCAAGCTGGAGGGTTCTTCTCTTACTCCCCTACAGTACCCCACCCCCAGCTCTACCTGCTGGCTAAGCTGTGGAATCCCAGGAAACAGCCTGCCTAGTCTTTATAGTCATAGCTTTGCAGATGGAGGGAAGAAGTCTTCCTTACAGGTTGGAAGAACCTGGGCGAGGGCTCGAGTTGCCCAGGGTGGCCCACAAGTCCCTTCCTGGTTCTGCGGGACAGTATCCATTATTAAGGATAGACATTACAGTCCTTGCTCTGGTGAGCAGGGCAGCCTTGGAGAAGAAAAGGAGTGGCCAGGAGGTAGAACAGAATGGGCATGGGTGGTGAAAGCCATTGTGGGGTCAGTTCATGGAGAAGCGGACAGTGAGGCCCATCACAGAAAGTATTTGGGAGGTTTTGTCAAAGACATGAATCGTGGAATCCGCTTACTGAGCATTCCTAGTGGTGAGGGCCAGGCATCCAGATGAAGGTGCGGAATGGGACAGAAACCTTAGGGTTGAGAGCTAGGGGAATGGGGCAGTCATTACACCTTTAAGAAATGCTTGTTGGGAAGACAGATGGCACAATTTACAGAGGCATCCCCCCCTTTTACAATTCATAACCTTGGTTCCAGGCTATTACTGATCACCCATAAGATAAAATTTCTTCACAGGCATGTTACATACAGTTCAGTCCACTGGGGAAAGCAAAGAGGCTGTCAGAAAGATGGTCATTCTGGGCCATGTTCCCTAAAAGGATGTCAGCCAAAAGGAGAGAAGTTCTAAACATTCTCAGTCCCCTCGGAATTATCTTCAGATTCTTGTTTGTTATCGGTCTTTCTTATGCTCAGTTACAGCAGACTGCAGTAAAGTTGTGTTTCTTAAAACTCCTGAAATTCAGGGCTGCAGAAATGGTTTCACAATGCATCAGGAGCCAGCTGTCACAGCTCACCGCCCTTGAGTCTTAGTGGGTAAGCATGAGCAGGAGGGCCTTTTTGATCTTTGAGGAGATTGCCCATGTATTTTTTTATTTTTGAGGTAGGGTCTCAGTCTAGCCCAAGTTGGCTTCACTGTAGTCCTAGGCTGACCTCAAACTCACAGTAGTCCTCCTATCTATGCCTCCCAAGTGCCGTGATTAAAGGTGTATGCCACCACGCTTGGCTAAGGAAATGTGTCATGTACTTGAACATTTTTTTACTCAGACACTTAAAAAGATAGCTTTGAAAGACAGCGCATGCTGCCAATGGAAAGACCACTTTATGTTAAAACAGTGCCCGGAAGAAAGACTTTTAGCTTACAATTAGGGGTCATTCTATTCCCTTGCTCTTGTGTTTCCATGAAGGACCTTCTCCACTCCTGTGAGAGGAAAAAGTTGGGCTCCTGATGTGTCCCCTCCTTTGCATGTCCCTTTGGGATCTGCTGCTGCTACAGAGCTTGTGCTTTGTTTTACCTCCTGCTTACATGTGGGAAAACCCACCTGAATGTTCTAGAAGCCTGCTGCCTCTGTCTCCTATTGGAGCTTGACAGCTATGAGACAGCAGTTCCCTTGGCCACCACCTGCGTGGCCATCTGCCTTTCTACACTTCCAACTCTCCCATTGGGTTGTGCCAGGGTCTGAGCTTGGGGAAAGCAGTATGCTGCCCATTTGGCTGTAGAACTTGGGCTTTTTTGCCAACAAAACACTGATAGTAAGGAAATCCATGTTTTTATCTCCATTTGCCTGACTCCTGTCACTAATTCTCAGCTGACTCCAACCACAGAGAAAAGAGAAATTGATTTATCGACAAGCTCCCAACACTCCAACACAGTGAAACAGGCAGGGATTTATAGAGCAAGTCTGCTCTTTCCTTTTTATTCCTTTGTTCTACCCTGTCTTTACGAGTGTCCACACATAGAAAGCACTCACACGGTATCTGTTGGGTGTAAGCCGAAGGAAATAGAGCAGAGGTGCCTGTCAGGAAGTGCCTGCAACAATACGGGCCTGAGCTAAGGCAGAGACAGTGGAAATAGAAAGGCAGGAAGGGCCAAGAAACCAAGGACAGTGTGGGATTCTATGGATATTCACAGATACAAGGTGGCATGCCATAGCATCATAAAAAATCACCAAGTATTGAAACCCATGTACGCAGAGGTTTAGTTAAATAAAATATGATACATCTGCCTGGACATGGTGGTACACACCTTTAATCTCAGCCCTCGAGAGGCTGAGGTGGTAGGATTGCTGTGAGTTTGAGACAAGCCTAGAACTACAAAGTGAGTACCAGGTCAGCTTGGGCTAGACTGAGACCCTACAGCAAAAAAACCAAAACAAAAACAAAACAAAAAAACAAAAGCTCAGAAGTTAAGGCACTTGCCCGCAAAGCCTAATGACCTGGATTCAACTCCCCAGCGGCCACCTGAAGCCAGATGCACAAAGTGGTACATGCATCTACAGTTCATTTGCAGCAGCTAGAAACCCTGGCATGCCCATTTTCTCTCTCTCTCACTCTCTGTCCTTGGAAATAAATAAAATATTTAAACAACAACAACGACAAAAAGACACATCTCTCCAGTGGAATACAACAAAGCAGAGAAAGAACTACCTGGAAAGCGGATGCTCCTCAGGGGAATAGGGCCAGGGAGAGGGGACAAAAGAGGATTATGTGACAGCAACATGACTAGATTCAGTGGTATACTGTGTGGCTACAAGAAAAAAATGCAAGAGCTTTTTGGTACTGATTTGCAAAAATCACCAGGATACATCAAACCAAAAAATGTAACTAGGCAAAGAGTAGGACTGTGTGTTTAGTTATTCCCTGACTTCCATGGGGTTCCAGGACCCCACCCCTGCAAGAAACCAAACTTGGTACATTATATAAAATGCATAATTCGTATACAACCTACAGTATCCTCCCCTGTTCTTCACAGCATCTTGCAGTGACTTAGAATAACAAATACAGTGTAAATTCTATATAAATAGTTGCTATACGCTATTGTGTAGGGAAGGATGACAAGGAAAAGATGTTTGCACATGTTTAGCACCAGCGCAATTTTTGGGAATATTTTCAACCCATGGTTGGTGGGATTCAGAGATGTGGATGCAGAGGTACGACTATGGTGTGCTACCATTTGGGTAAGGGTAAATTTATATTTCCCTCTTTGTAAATGCATACAGCATCTCTGGGAGGAAGACAAGAAATCCAGGGGATTCCTCCCAGTGGAAATAGAAAGGAGAGAAGGGGAGGAAGAAGGGATAGTGTAGAAGGGATCAGAAGAAGGGAGGTTTTCCTCTTGCATCCTTGTATACGGAGTGTGTTGTTTTTTTAAAAAATAAAATATATAGCTGGGCGTGGTGGCGCACGCCTTTAATCCCAGCACTTAGGAGGCAGAGGTAGGAGGATCGCCGTGAGTTAGAGGCCACCCTGAGACTACATAGTGAATTCCAGGTCAGCCTGGGCTAGAGTGAGACCCTACCTCGAAAAACCAAAATAAATAAATAACTAAATTAAATTAAATACACACATATAGTGTATTTATATTAAAACAATTTTCAAAAATGACATCATGGAGGGAGCCAAGTAACTAGCTAGACTAGTTAGACACTGATGTGAAAGGGGATTTAGGAGATGGCCCTAAACTTGAGTGACCTGAAAGAGGCTGGCAGTCGTGCTAATAGAGTGAGAAGAGTCTGATTTGGAATATGTTATGAAGTGAGGGCTGCTAGGTTGTCCATGAAACTGCATCGAGCCGTTGGAAGTTGGAGTTTGCAGGTGAGGAGAAAGAGCTGAGTTAGGGGTTTGATGTAGGAAGCTATGAGCCTCGAGGTCATGTTTGAAGGCTCAGGAGGGAGGGGCCTGGATTGGTGTGCGAGGAAGGTGGATCACCAGCATTGCAGGTGATATGGGATTAAGGATGCTGCTGAGGGACCAAGGTGCACCAAGATGACTCATTTGTTGCTGCTTTGTGTGGCCTAAAAGCAGGCAAGAAGATTTTCTCAGTTGGTCTCTGTTCCCCCTGTGCCCCCCCCCCCAGGATATCCTGGCCCCTTTCTGGATGCCCTTCTCAGGTTGAGCTCTGAAATCCCTGCAGGAATAACTGCCCAAAGCAACCATTTTTCCCTAAGGAGGTTATGCCATTACTAAGAATAACATTCCTTTGACTATTTGAGTCTAGTTCTTTCCAATTTTATATTCCTCAAGGACCAGCAACCCATTTTTGGTGCTCGCTTCAACTCAAAGGACAGTACAGAACACCATGAGGACATATGGCAAGTAGCAATGAGATAGTAGCGTGCTTTTTACTCAGTACTTGTGAGAGAGGAAAGGCCATCTTTTGGACTGTCCTGCCAAACATACACCTTAGCCAGCACTCATTTCTATAAATCCCATTTTGGCCTTAGAAACTGGCTCACTGTTTTCTTGTCATCTCTTGTAGTAATAAGTGTTCTTAGTTGTTTTGTTTTGTTTTTTAATTTTTATTCAGTTACTTGAGAAAGGGGAGAGAGAGAAGAGAGAGAGAGACTGGACATGCCAGGGCCTTAAGCTGCTGCAAATGAACTCCGGATGCATGTGCCACCTTGTGCATCTGGCTTATATGGGTCCTGGGGAATCGAACCTGGGGTCTTTGGCTTTGCAGGCAAGTGCCTAAACTGCCAAGCCATCTCTCCAGCCCAAATGTTCTTAGTTTTAATACCTTAGCCTCTTGTATTTCTATACATTCCATTTATCCATTAGTTTGCCCTCTTTAAAGAACAACTTCCCTTCTCCCACTACTATCCATCATGGGGCATTTCATAGTTTCATTTTCTTAGGAGACTATTTCAGTTCAGCTTCAAAAGTAAGCATTTTTAGAAACATTTCAGAGTCATAGTTTGAGCCTTAAAAGCACCATTCAGGAGTTAGCTGCTCTTCTCCCACTGCGTGGTCTGGGAGAACCCTACACAGACCAGCATGGAGCGCTCCACAGAGCTCATTCTAAAACAGCCCAGAGCTGTTTCCTTTTGAGTTACCTCAAAGTAGGATCCCTATCAGTTCCACAAGGTATGTTTATGTTTGGGAAGACATTTTCACATACAGATACTGACTATGAAAGAGAAAAAGCAAACAGGAGAAGCTCTCCTCCTGCCCTCCCTGAAAACAGGGCCTACGCTTCCTCACATGAAGGCACCCCTCCCCATCCTGCACCAGAAAACAGCTCGTTTCCTCAGAGGTAGAGAAGGCGCTGGGTGGATTTGCTTAAACCAACCCTATTAAATATCCCTTGTCTACCATTTATTTTCCCATTATTCACTTTTCCACAGTTTAACACCCATAGGAGCCCCAAACCCAGTCCCTTTGTCTATTCACTTGACATTGTATTTCCCTTTGCTGAAAGTGGCATGTAAGTGTCCAAGCCAAAGTATTTCTTTGGGTTTTCTCTCCTTCTTGTGGAGCCTCCATGCATGGAAAACCAAAAGTGGGTTTGTATGCATTTTCTCTTGTTGATCTGTCTTTGGTCAGTTTAATTTGTGGGCTTCAGGTACAGAGCATAAAGAATGTTGAAGAAAAGTTATCCATTTCAGCTGGGCGTGGTCGCGCACGCCTGTAATCTCAGCGCTCGGGAGGCAGAGGTAGAAGAATTGCCATGAGTTCACAAGGCCACCCTGAGACTACATAGTGCATTCCAAGTCAGCCTACCTCAAAAACCAAAAACAACAACAAAAAAGTTATCTGTTTTTGACAGATATGTTCTCAAGGTGAGAACATTGTAGACTGTAGCAAATTCTAGCTTTCTCCTAGTTTACCAGAAAGATACTTTTTCCTCCTCTGTGTTGTTGATGCTCCAGTATGAGCTCTGATAAGAGGTACAGATGCACAGGCTCCCCAGACACCAAGATGCTTCTAGATACCTTTTCTCATTAAGTTCACAGAAAGTACTGTGATTCTCAGTCTTTGTTCAGTTAATTCACTAAGTCCTGTTTTAACCATTGCCATCACTGAGGCCCATTAATGGGATGTTTCTTGTGGAGCAGACCAAGTCAAGTAGTTACCAGGCAACCTTTGTGTGGTACAACTTCTCTAAACATATAGGTACTAACTTATCTAAATCTTGTTCAAAGTTCTATATTTTCTTTCTATAACTTTTGTGGGTTTTGTTGAGCTGTAACTTACATGCAGTAGTACACAAGGATCTTAAGGAGAACAGTTGGATGCATTTTGACAGTTTTAAATGATTGGGCTTTTTAAAACTGTTGCAATGTCAGTCATCTTCACTTTAATTGTGTTGCCTACCTTCTGAAAGACACCATTCTCTAGACATAGGAAACACCAGCTTTCTGAATGACATTTGGTCACTGTGACAACTCCCCCACAGCATGATCTTTGTTTATTCATATGTCTGGCCTCAGAAATGACTTTTTTTTTCAGATTAACCTGATGTAACATTTACAATCTTTTAATATCTGACTCAAAAAACAAATTATATGTGTGTGCTGTATCACTCAGCTCACTTCACTTTGTACATTGTGAGCGCAGGGATTGTCTCCCTGGGCCTGACCCTAGAGAACACTATGACATAGTCTGTGTGTTCACCCTTTCCCTTCCCTAGCTGCTTCTGCAATCCAGCAGGCCTCACCTTCATGCTGCTCCCAGGCTCCTGTGAAGGAAAAACCTTTACACATGAGAGGGCATGGTGTGGTTCTTAGGTATATGAAGGACTTTCTGACTGGCTTGTATATACTCAAACATCCACCCTCCATTAGTCAACACACCTTACTAGGAGCCAACTCTGTGCCAGGGTGTCATGTCAGGTGCTGAGTAAGGATTCAGCTTTAAACAGAAGCAATAGCAGAGCCTGTCATTAAGCTTAGATACTAGTGGGAAGACAATGTTGATCACATAGCTCTTTGTAATTTCTAGAGTGGGGAAAGGGATGAGAAGAAGGCAAATTGAGAGAGGACGCTCTCGGTCCCCAGGTGAAAGGAAACTCAGTTGAAGGAAGGGGGAGGAAGGCAGTGTGGCTGAGGGCTGGAGAGAAGGAGGTTCAGAGCCAGACAAGACAGGTGGCCGGGGGAGTAAGTGATGGAGAGGAAGTTTAGGAAAAATGGAAGGGTGTAGATGTAGGACCAGCTGGCGGAAATTAATCTGTGAAGGATTTCAGCTCGATATAGAGAAAACCTACTTAACAGGAAGAATCGGGAACCTTGGGCATAGTGTGTCCTATCTCTAGTAGCGAGTAAGTACAGACTGGAGATTTATTTTCAAGTGCCTGGTAGAGATAACAGGTCACAGATTATAGGTTGGACACCAGATGGTCCTTAAGTCCCTGCACCTGGAACTCTCCAGACTCTCTTCCCACTTGGGGATTTGGTAGGGGAAATGCCTTTCATTGGCATCCAGTGGGTGAGAAAGAAGCCTGTTGGTGTTTCTCAAGCTGGCTGTAGCCTCATCGTTGATGGAATGCATTTTTGTTAAAATTACAGGTACATAGATAGATTCCACCTCTGAAGATTCATACCGAGGAAGTCTACAGTGGGAAGTGAGCATTTACATATTTAGATGGAAACAATCTTAAAGTAAACTTTAAAACTTGTGTGGGGAAAGAGAAAGACTATATGACATCATGGTGGTGAAGAATTTTATATGTCAGAAAAACAAGGACCATAAAAGGAAAGACTGAAAATATCTACATAGAAAAATTTCAGCCTGATCAAAGATACCAGGAATAAAAGAAGAAAACACTTTCTGGAAGACTTCTGTAATTTATTAACCTAGAAAAGGTTGATATTCAAAATGTATAGAGCCTACAAAGCAATTAGAAAAAGAAAAGTAGGGCTGGAGAGATGGCTTAGCAGTTAAGGAGCTTGCCTGCAAAGTCTAAGGACCCAGGTTCGATTTTCTAGTACTACATAAGCCAGATGTACAAGGGGGCACATGCATCTGGAATTTGTTTGCAGTGGATGGAGGCTCTGGTGTGCCCATTATCTCTCTCTCCCAAGTAAAGAAAGAAAGAAAAGAAAAAGAACAGTAAGAGAATTGGCAAACAGGCAAGAGAATTGGGATAGGCAAATCATGAAAAAGGGAGAGCAGATAGTCAGCTTAGGAAAAGATGTTCTGAGGGATCCAGGGACATGCAAATTAAAACCACTACTCATGGCATCCCCTTCACACTGGCCAGTGGGATGTGGAACAAAAAGAAGGCCTGAGCTGCTCAGAGGAGAGGGAACTGGAAAGGAGATTTAGCACTAGGTAGGAAAATAAGTGCACACAGCATGACCCTACAGTTGCACTCCTGGTTATATAATCTAGGGCTTTAATCACTCCTTCTTCAAGGAGACATGTAAAAGGATATGTATTACGGCATTGTTTAAAAGTTGGAAACGGTCCTACCAAATCAGAGAGCCAGAGACCCAGAGTCCCACAACACCTCATCACTGAAGCAGACCAAAAATGAACCCAACATGGCTCAGGGAAATTTTGCAGAAGAGGGGCGGAAAGAATGTCAGAGGCACATGTTGGGTCATGATATGCAGAGACATTTATCTTACCCATAACTGTGGGCTAACTCCACAATTCATGACCCATGTACCTCAACAAGGAGGAGCCAAGGGGAGGGGTAGGTTATGGATGCGCCTAATAATGGTACCAAACTGACTGTATTTGCTGAGTACAAAACTAATTAATAAAAAAATAAAATTTTTTTTAAAAAGTTGGAAACGGGCTGGAGAGATGGCTCAGTGGCTAAGACACTTGCCTTCAAAGCCTAACAACCAAGGTTTGATTCCCCAGTACCCACATAAAGCCAGATGCACAGGGTGACCCATGCATCTGGAGTTCATTTGCAGCACCTGGAGGCCCTGGTATACCCATTTTGTCTGTCTCCTATCTCTCCCTGCTTGCAAATAAATAAAAAAAAAAATATTTTTCTAAAGTTGGAAACAACAGAAGCATCTGGCAGTGAGAGTGAAGGAACTCTGGAGAAGTGATAGGGACACTGTGTAGCAGAGTCAGTGAATGAACTGGAGCTGCAGGTGTCCCCAGGTATAAATCTACAAGTCTGCTATTCAGCCAAGAAAGCTAGTTGCAGGAAACCATGCACAGTCAGGTGTTCATGTGTATACAAAATTAAAACATGGGCTGGAGAGATGACTTACTGGCTAAGGTGCTTGTCTGCAAAGCCAAAGAACCCAGGTTCAATTCCCCAGGATCCACATAAGCCAGATGCACAGGGCGGTGCATGCCTCTAGACTTCGTTTGCAGGGCTAGAGGTCCTGCCATGCCCATTCTCTGTGTGTGTGTCTACCTCTCTCTCTGCTTCTCTCTCTCTCTCAAAAAATAAAATAAAATATATATTTAAAAACATGCTAAGCTGTGTAGTGTGTTGCTGGTGTGCACAGGTTGTAGACATATGCAACAGTGATCAGGAAGTGTAAGCTCAATTAGTTCATAACTGTGTCAGGAGAGTGAGAGATGAAAATGAGGTCAGAGATGCTCACAGAGATCTCAAGTGTCTTTAATATTCACAACATAATTCTTTATCATTCTTCATCTGGAAACACTTTATAATAAAACAACTCAAAGGGAAAAGTCCAAATGATTCTGATATTGAGCTGATTTTGAGAACCAAGGCCTAGAATCAGTGTTTCTCAACTATCAGTTGAATTTACATTCCAGGAGAGTTGTAAGAATGCTGCATTCTTGTGGGGGGTAGTGGTGTGTGTGGGTGTGTATATGTGGTGTGTATGGTGTGCACAGATGCACATACAGAGGCCAGAGAACGTCATGTGTTCCCCTCCATCCCTCATCAGCATGTTGCCTTGAGATAACCTCACTGATTCTGAAGTGTGCTGTTTTTGTGAGCCCAGTGAGGTTCACTGGTCTCTGCTCCCCACCAGACTGGGGTTGCAGATGTGCATGGCCATGCCCATCTGTGTATGTGGGTGCTGAGGAAACAAACTGAAACAGGCTCAGGCCCACTTCCAGCCCTCATGCTGACATGGGAAGCACTCTTAACCCACTGAGCAACCTGTAGCCCAAATCCTTCATTTCTAACCAGCTCGGGTACAGGGACCACACTGAGAGTAACAGGGGGCACAGTGACCTTGATGTTCTATAATTCTGGCTGCCTGGGCACTGTGAAGGAGAATCCACACTGGATAATGTGTCTCTTTAGAGTCCAACTCAGGAACAGATCTTGTGAGTTGCAGATGGGAAATGTTGAGAGCCTGGGGAGACAGGCTTTGGAGGGATTTCCTCAGAGGAGAAGATCTGCAGGTGCTTAAGGGAGGTGGGCAGCAACATATGGCATTGGTTGGTTTTTATCTTCAAGTTTCTTTTGAGCACTTATGATCTTGCATTTATAGATTGCATGTGAAGCAGTGTTTCTCCAAACCAAATTATACTCTTGAGTTAGGGAAACGTCCTTGTCTTGACCTTTCAGAAAAGGAGAAGCCAGTATTCATTAGCGAGAAGGGAAGGCCGGGGTGGGGAGCAGGTGTGCAGACCTTCTACTTCACAGAAGCCATTTTGTAGGCAGTGTCCCCAAGGTCTCCAGATAGTGGGTCTCAAGCTGAGCAGTGTGTGACAGGTCTCCCAGGCTTTGTGTGTACTGGAAGAGTGTTTTACAAAGAATCAAACGTGCTATAGATATGCGTGTTTTGTGTACACACCTTGAGAAGTCCCACAGACTTTGGGTTTCATTCTCCCTCTGCACTGTAAGCTCTGGGAGAACAGGGCATGCCTTGCTGGCTTAGCACCTGGCACACTGCCTGGTACCTTGGACATGCTTAATAACCATTCTGTTCACTGAATAAGTGAAAGAATTCCAAACCACAGACAGACTTATCATTAAACTTTTTCTTTGAGATGGAGTCTTGCTAGGTTGCCCACACTGGCCTTGAGTTGTTGGGCTCAAGCAGTCCTGCCTTGGCCTCCCAAGTAACTGGAGCAATCTGCATGTGCCACTGCACTCAAATTTTTAAAAAATTATTTCATTTATTTGAGAGTGAGAGAGAGAAAAAGAGGCAGATAGAATGGGTGTGCCAGGGCCTCCAGCCACTGCAAATGCATGTGCCACCTCGTGCAGCTGGCTTTACATGGGTACTGGGGAATCAACCCTGTGTTCTTAGGCTTCACAGGCAAGTGCCTTAACTGCTAAGCCATAGCTTCAGCCCCTGCACCCAACTTTTAATTAAACTCTTTATTTTGACATATAATTATAGATTCATTTGCAATTACAAGAAATAACACAGAGGGAGCCCATATGCCCTTTCTGGGTTTCTACCAAAGGTAACATCTTCCATAGCCACAGTACAGTACCACTTCCAGAAATTATTGATTCAACCCATTCATCTTAACTTAGATTTCCTCAGTTCATATACAGTTTGATCACATGCATAAATAGATGGTGGTATTTCACAGGGCCCCTTCTGTTACCTTGTGATAAACAGCCTGCCCTTTACTTCTGTGGTTTGTCATTTCAAGAATGTTACAGAGGAGCCGGGCGTGGTGGCGCACGCCTTTAATCCCAGCACTTGGGAGGCAGAGGTAGGAGGATCGCTGTGAGTTCGAGGCCACCCTGAGACTCCTTAGTGAATTCCAGGTCAGCCTGGGCTAGAGTGAGACCCTACCTCGAAAAACCAAAAAAAAAAAAAAAAAAAGTTACAGAGGGCTGGAGAGATGGCTTAGTGCTTAAGGTGCTTGCCTGAGAACTCATATTCTAATCTCCAGGTCCCATGTAAGCCAGATGCACAGTGGCGCAAGTGCTCAATGTCGCTCATGCGCACAAGGGGGTGCTCGTGTCTGGAGTTCATCTGCAGCAGCCCTGGTGCACTTATGTTCTCTCTCTCTCAAAATAAAAAGAATGTTATAGAAATGGAATCATACAGGATGAGATCTTTAGGGTTGGCTAAGCCCACTCAGCATAGCTCTCTGGATATTCACCCAAATTGCTGTTCATAGCAGTTGTGTGCCCCTTTTAGTTGCTGAGTAGTATTCTGTAATGTGAATGTGCTTCTCGTTGCCCCTGGAAGGACATCTGGGTTGTTTCTAGTTTGGGGCTATTATGAACCAACCTACAAACAGTTTTTCTACACATTTGTGTGAACATAGTGTTTTTGTTCTTCTGGAATAAAAATTCCAGAGTTCTAATGCTGGGTCATATGAAAACTACTCATTTCCTCTCATCAGAAACTGCTGTTTTTCCATTCCTATTCACAGTGAGCAAGTGTCTAGTCTCTCCACATCCTCTCCAGCATTTGCGACGGCCACCAGTTTTTATTTTAGAGTGACCACTTTAAAGGCTCTGGCAGATATCATTAGTGAGAGGAACCTTGCAGTGAAGTACTGTGAGACTGTTAACACTAGAGAACCAGGCACATTCCAGAGCACATGTCTGTCAGAAACAGAGGGAGCTCATAAGCGCTATGGGAGGAACACATTCCAAATGTGATGTGATGTGAATGTGATCCTGACCTGAACGACCTTCTGACCATATTTAATGGGAGGTAAGGGAAGCAGGAAAAAGGAGGCAGAAACCCACCTGTGTTCAGAAAGAGCAGAGAGAAGCCTACAGGACAGGCACTGCATAAGATGCATTGGGGTATGGTGATGGTCGAGACAGATGAGGTTCTTGACAGAATAACTAGCACATATTTAAGATTTACTAAGCCATCTGTTGAGCTAAATACCTTATGGTCTATTTTAATTCCCCGACCAAGACAGATACTGTTTCAATCCCATGTTACAGATGAGATCACAGTAGTGAGTGATGGAGCTGAGATTCAAATCTAAGACTATCTGACCACTTTTTTAGTTGGGACAGCTTGATAAGGGTGAAGGGTAAACTTAAGATCTTGGTATGAGGAGCAAGTGGTACTGGAACACCCCAGAAACATGGTAGAGGAGCAGAGAGCTATCTGAGGAATTCTAAGAATTAAGGCTTTGATTTCTTGGATCCAGTCATTCTTTTTTTTTTTTCAGGTAGGGTCTCACTCTGGCCCAGGCTAACCTGGAATTAACTATGAAGTCTCAGAGTGGCCTTGAACTCACAGCAATCCTCCTACCTCTGCCTGCCGAGTGCTGGGATTAAAGGTGTACACCATCATGCCCAGCTGGATCCATTCATTCTAGAAATCTTCCTGCTTGCTTTCTATCTTCTGGTGCCTTCAAAGGAGGACAGAGGGCTGAAGAGATGGCTCAGTAGTTAAGACACTTGCCTGCAAAGTCTTAACAACCCAAGTTCAATTCCCCTGTACCCACGTAAAGCCAGATGCATAAGGTGGTGCATGTGTGTGCAGTTTGTTTGCAGCAGCTAGATGCCCTCGTATGCCCATTCTCTCCCCCTCCCTCCCTCCCTCCCTCCCTCCCTCCCTCTCTCTGTCTCTCTCTTTCTCTTTCTGTGTGTGTGTATGTGTGTGTGTCTGTGCTTACAAATAAATAATTATTTTAAAACAAGAGGACAGAGCTGGAGAGATGGCTTAGTGGTTAAGTGCTTGCCTGTGAAGCCTAAGGACCCTGATTTGAGGCTTGATTCTCCAGAACCCACAATAGCCAGATGTACAGGGGTGAAGGGCACACATCTAGTTCCTTTGCAGTGGCTGGAGGCCCTGGCGCGACCATTCTCTCTCTATCTGCCTCTTTTCTGTCTGTCGCTTTCAAATAAATAAATAAAAATAAACAAAAAAATATTTAAAAAAACAAGAGGACAGAATTCTTCCATGTTACCATTAGCCCTTAATCCCAGCACTTGGGAGGCAGAGGCGGGAGGATCGCCGTGAGTTTGAGGCCTCCCTGAGACTGCATAGTGAGTTCCAGGTCAGCTTGGGCTAGAGTGAGACCCTCTCTTGAAAAACCAACCAAAAAGAAAGAAAGAAAGGTATAATTACATCTGCTTTTCTGCGCCACTTGATGTATCTTGGAAAGTGAAACAGCTGGTCTCTTATATGCCCTCAGCTCTTCTAGTACCTGCTAGGAGACTCTAGACTCAAGCCTGACCTGTAGTCTGGCTCTGGTGAAAAGCTTCTGAAGCCCTCAGTAGATGGATCCTTCCATCTGTTTCCTGCTGTCTGCTTGTTGCAAGCCTTACACTAGAGCTTTGACATTGAACTCTCCTGCTGGGCTTCAGAAAACTGTGGTGCTTCTCAGAGTCTCTCTGCTGATCCAGGGTGAGGGCTTATGGTTGCTGTTGACTTTAACCCTTCTACTAGGACTGGGAACCATGGGGCCTGGCTGGGTAAGGTCTGGCCAGTTGTGACCTTGGGCCCGCTGAGAGAGGACCTATGTCACTTCAGTGTGCTTCCCCTTAATGGGCTGCCTGACCCCCCCCCCCCACCTTGTTTCCTCCTTCTTTGACTCTTAAGACAACATGATCATGCTTTCTAGGAACCTGACCAAGGAGGTGGCAATTTTTCTAGCTTTTGTGTGGAGCAGAAGGCTTTGCTGCAATCCCAGGCTATATATGGAGACTGAGCATGGAGGTCCCCTGCACACTGGATACATTCAATGCGTGACCCAGCATCACATATCAATCTGCTGAAATAGAAGTGTTTCTATTTAGAGCCTGGACCGCATGGCAAGGGGAAGCTGGAAGCTCCCTGGTTCCTGTAGACACCTGCCTAGTTCTGGAGCTAGGCTCTAGCCAGGCTTCACTGTTTCTTCCCCTGTTGTGCCAACAGCAGGTCCCTAGTGTTTTCTGG
The DNA here is from genome assembly GCA_036346955.1 of Dipus sagitta. NCBI lineage: Eukaryota > Metazoa > Chordata > Mammalia > Rodentia > Dipodidae > Dipus > Dipus sagitta. The sequence continues at coordinate 140,829,799 of CM070770.1, forward strand.
GTGAGATCACCCTGCTTGGAAGAGAGAAGTGTTTCCCTCAGCCCTGTCCCAGCAAACCTACTTCTTGGACCCAGGCCTCCCTTACTGCTGCAGGACAGGAAGAAGAGATTGAAAAAAAAAAAAATCTAGTCCGGCATGGTGGTGCATGCCTTTAATCCCAGCTCTCGGGAGGCAGATGTAGGGGTATCGTTGTAAGTTTGTGGCCACTCTGAGAATACAGAGTGAATTCCAGGTCAGCCTGAGCTACAGTGAGACCCCGCCTTGAAAAACCAAAAGAAAAGAAAATCTTTAAAAAGTTAATAATTGGGCTGGGAAGATTGTCCATTGGTCAAAGGCACTTACAAAGCCTGCTGGCCTGGGTTGGAGTCCCCAGTACCCATGTAAAAGCCAGGTGCACAAAGTGGTTTATGTGACTGGAGTTCATTTGTAGTAGCAAGAGGTCCTAGCACAGCCATGCTTGCTTGCACATGCTCTCTCTCAAATAGATAATTTTTTAAAAAGTTAATAATTATTGGTCTGGAGAGATGGCCTAGTAAGGCACTTGCCTGTAAAACCTAAGGATCCATATTCAACTCACCACATCCCCTGTAAGCCAGACACACAAGGTGACAGATGTGCAAGGTCATACGTGTACACAAGGTGGCTCGTGCATCTGGAGCTCAATTACAGTGGCTAGAGTCCCTGGTGTGCCGATTCTCTCTCTGCCTCTCCCTCTCTCTCTGTCTCTCTCTCTCTCGCTCCCTTGCTTATTCTTGCTCTCTCACTTGAAAAAAAAAAAAAAGGCCAGTCTGTTGGGCTTGCCTCAAAAAAAAAAAAAAAAAGAAAAGTAAAGTAAATCATTATTAATGCCAAATTTCTCTTCCCAGATTGCTCTAAAAAACTTGAGAGGAATGCATATTAATAATAGAAACAGTAATAATAGCTAACATTCAGAGCAAATTTCCTGTAATAAGCATTATACTTAGTATGTTATCTGCTTTTTCTTATTGATTGTTTATAATCCTATTAAGCAGGGGCTATTTCCAGCCACGGTTTAGAGATGAGGTAACTAGTGTCCAGAGAGGCCAAGAACCCAGGTCTGTGGCTGTAGCTGAGCTCTAGAGGACACCATGCACCTCCCCTGCTGGTGGAGACCTCGACCTCGGCTCTGGTGTTCCCTGTAGAAGTGCTTCAGCATGACAGCAGGTTTCCCAGGGATCCCACAGGCATCTGGGAGAGTGATAGTTTTCAAAGCATCATCTGTGGGCCACCTGCAACAGAATTCCCCCAGCTAGGATCACAGATGGACTGAACACAGCCTCTGGGAACAGGGCCAGGGAATGAGCATTTTTGCTAAGCCCCCTCATACAGTCAAATGTTTTCATGGACACAGGGAGTCACACTGTATGAGTAGGCTAGAAGCTAACTTAGGACTTTATGAGACTGCTACAGGACATGAGAAGGTTTTCATCCATGTAGGGTCACTTAGTAAATAGCTTGGAGCTTGTGGGCCTTCAGGATTTCTTTTTTTTATTTATAACTTCCATAAATATAGATAATATACTATGATCATAATGTCTTCCTACCACTCCTTTTCCCCCGCCGTAATCCCCCTCTACCGAATCCTTCTTTCTAACTAGTCTTTCTTCTATTTTGATATCATTTTTTTCCTGCTATTATGCAGGTCTTATGTAGGTAATGTCAGCCACCGTAAGGTCATGAATATTCAGGCCACTTTGTATCTGGAAAGCAGCATTCATTGTAAGCAGGCCTACCCTTCCTTTGATTTCTACATTCTTTCTGCTACTACTTCTGCAACTGTCCCTGAGCCTTGGAGTGCATGATAGAGATGTCTCAGTGCTGAACACTTTACTGTCACTTCTTCTCAGCATTTTGGCCAGTTTTGATTCACCCCAGGTAGTCACTGCCAATGAAAAGAGAAGCTTCTTTAACCAAAAGTGAGAGTAGCATTAATAAATGGGCATAGGGGCTAGAGAGATTTCTAAGTGGTTAAAGGTGTTTGCTTACAAAGCATGCTGGCCATGGGGTTCAGTTCCCCAGTACCCACATAAAGCCAGATGCACAAAGTGATGCATGTATCTGGCGTTTGTTTGCAGTGTTAAGAGGCCCTGGCATGCCCATTCTCCCTCTCTGTCTCTCTCTCTCTGTCTCTCTCTCTCTCTCTCCTTGCAAATAAATAATAATATTTTAAAAATAAAAAATATATGAGCATAAGTGTTTAGAGGGCAGTTTGGTGGGCATAATACATACATTTAGCCAGACAATAGTCTTTACTCCTCTAGATCTTATCATCTCCTCAACCATAAGCTTTTGACTAGGTTTTCAGAACCAGGCATGAATTCCCTCCCATGGAGTGGGCCTCAAATCTAATGAGAGAGCAATTGATTTTCCCCAAAACAGACATGCCACCATTGCTGGCTAGCTTGTGAAGCTCATGGGGTCCACTGCTGGTTAAGACCACTGATGGCTTTTCTCCTCCCAAAGGCTGTATGCCACAGAGCTCTTTCCAGCATCCTGACAACTAGTTACTAGGAAGCTTCCAGCTCAGCTCCAGCTTGATTTCTCAATGACCTGCAACTCAAGCATGTGTAGTCTTACCATCTACTTCTGGTGGCAACCAAGAGCCTTGGCAATGGCCTGTAATGTTTTAGGGGCATCAGGGGCCTTCCTGGCCAACAACTCACTAGAAGGTATCCTACTCCTGGCACATTAAATTTTTCTAATAACAAGATGTGGCTTCTGGCCAAAATTATCCACCTCCACAGGATACTTCTGCCCAAACTCTCTCTTTTTTAGCATATATATTATTAGCTAGCAAAGAAGTAGGTTTCCATATGGCTTATTCATAACATCTTAGATTTTGATTAACCCTCCTTTCACTACCCGTCTCCTGTCCTCCAGCCATCAGTATCTCTTTTGGAAGTACTCGTATCCACTGTTGTAATGCCAAAGCAGCCATGGATAATCCACCATCACGAAAACTGCTTTCCACACAGGCCATGGGCTGGCCTAGGCCACAGTTTGCCATTCTTGGAGCCAGAGTCATCCTGGTCCATCAGTCTTCTATGTCCCCCTCTGGGAGTGATTCTTACACAACTATCCATTATCTAAGGAAGCTACATTGATGAAGGTGAAGTTGCCTGTTGTTCCAGGCATGGTGATTTAGGCCTGTAATTCCAACTACTCAGAAGGGTGAAGCAGGAGGACCTCATGTTCAAGGCTAGCTTAGGCAATTTATCAAGGTCCTGTCTCAAAATAAAAAGTAAAAACCAGGGCTGAAAAAGGGCTTAGTGGTTAAAGCACTTGCCTGCAAAGCCAAAGAACCCAGGTTCGATTCCCCAGGACCCACATAAGCCAGATGCATAAGAGGCACATGTGTCTGGAGTTTGTTTTGCTTGCAGTGGCTGGAGGCTCTGGTGTACCCCATTCTCTCTCTCTCTCTCTCTCTCTCTCTCTCAAATAAATAAAGGAAAAAATGTTTTTAAAAAGTAAAAGCCAAGCTGGGCGTGGTGGTGCACACCTTTAATCCCAGCACTTGGGAGGCAGAGGTAGGAGGATCACCATGAGCTCGAGGTCACCCTGAGACTACATAGTGAATTCCAGCTCAGCCTGGGCCAGAGTGAGACCCTACCTCAAAAAACAAAAAACAAAAAACAAAAAAAAGTAAAAGCCAAGCTAGGGACATAGCTCAATGATAGATCACTTGTTGAGCATGCATGAGGCTCTAGGTTTAATCCCAAATAGCACAAAAATAATTTTTAAATACCTATTATAGCCGGGCATGGTGGCATACGCCTTTAATCCCAGCATTCGGGAGGCAGAGGTAGGAGGATCACCATGAGTTCAAGGCCACTCTGAGACTCCATGCTGAATCCCAGGTCAGCCTGGGCTAGAGTGAGACCCTACCTCGAAAAACCAAAAAAAAAAAAAAACAAAAACCTATAACAATAGATAAACCCTGAACATATGGATTTCAAACAATGTGCTATTTTTCACTCATAGCACAGCCCAATGAGGGTAATCCTAGTTGGAATCTTCTCTGTGGCCATTGAAGATGAAACATCCTCCATGTTGGTGTTTTACCCCTCGGGGTCTTCTGGTATCTCTCCAGCCAGTGGATGAAGAATCAGACCACAGGAGTGATTGTGGGAAACATTCCCACCCAACAGGAGGATAGGCAGGTACCCATTACACCCACTTTATTTCATTGGCTATGAGGATTCTTGTTCAGGCTCCAGAAACTGTGATTTACAAAATCTATGAGGCCCTTGCTCCCTGGATTCCCTTCCATCTTTGCTTAAAACCCACCTAGTTCTTTCTAGAGCTTTCCTTTTCCTTTAAAAAAATTACCAAAGTAGGCCAGTAGGAGTCAGCATATGATGTAAAACCCTTTAAAAAAATTACCAAAGTAGGCCAGTAGGAGTCAGCATATGATGTAACTGTTATTCTGTCTGGTTTCTTTTCCAAGAGCCACTGCCTGGAAGGTCCATGGTCCCACCTTCACAGTAGGAGTCAGCATATGACGTAACCCTTTAAAAAAATTACCAAAGTAGGCCAGTAGGAGTCAGCATATGATGTAACTGTGATTCTGTCTGGTTTCTTTTCTAAGAGCCACAGCCTGGAAGGTCCGTGGCCCCACCTTCTGCATTAGTGAAGGTGTGGCTTTTACCCAGTAGTTCGCTGCTGTGCAGGGCACGTCACTGTCTTACCAGCCTCCGAGATCAGCTTTCTCACCAGCCACTGCCCGTCCACTAATCCTGGGCCAGGAAGTTCACATGGTTGTGATGGTGGCACCCAGTAGAAGATGCTGCCTTCTACGTTAGTTCAGGTAACACAGTGGCTTTCATGGGTACATGCTTCCTTCTCATTCCAGTTCAGATGCACTTGGTGGTGTGCCCTTCACCATGAAGTACAGAAATTCAGGTTTCTCCACTTTGACATTCAGTCCAGCACTAGATCTTGAGAGTCTCCCCAACTGGCTGGCCACCAGAAAGGTGACCACACTGCACCTCCCAGAGTGTACACCTTGGCAGTGTCACACACCACTTTTGCCCGCCATTCTGTCTTGACCGGGGCTAGGTCATGTGGTCGCACAGACCACAAAGAGAGGAGGCAGCAGATCAGTCCAGCAGTGAGCCCAAGGGAAAGCCGCAGGTTTGTCATTGCAGTGCACATAGCAGCACTGGCCTTGTGGGCCCGGCCTGCCTAGACTGGGAGATCAATGACCATGGACCGTCAGGGACGCTGGCAGCAGAGAGCCTAGCCTACCTTGGTACTTGAAAAGATGCTGTCAGGCTGCCTCTGGGAGACCACAGGGCCGCCATGCTGGTGGAGTTCTCCCCTGTAACCTGTGGGAGATGGGGAGATAGTAAGATCAGAAGATAGGCAGTGCCTTCCTGAAGGCAGCAGCAAGCATTGATTGTATCTCCACAGCCAGATAGTGGGCCAGACACTGGACCAGGGAGAGATCAAAACCCTATGTGGAACTTTGGGTGATCCCCTGCACTGGGCACCCCTGTGCTGGACTTCTGGGGAGGGAGGGCTTTGACATGGCCACTTTGAGTGCTTCCAGCAACCCAAGGAATTGGCCCCATGTAGCCCAGCCTGCTTCCCGCCAGGAACAAGCTCTCTGCTGAGTATTGGATGGAATGTACCAGAGAGAGGAGAGGGCAGCAGACAGCAGACATTCTGTAGCCATGGAGGCTCCCTTGGTGGTTTCCATGGGGTGTTGGTTGCCCTCTGTGAGACATCTAAGGGAGGTAAATACTCCAGGGGTATAGTTGGGGCGCCTGGCTATTGACAAAGACAGGGAGCTGGCACCATGTCCTAAACCCCCTTGGTGGTGCTGAGGGCAGCGTAGGGATGGGCTCACAGCCCTATCACATGCTGTTTCATGTTACTGGGCCATCGGGATAGAACTGCTGTAGGTGTGGATTTATTCCCTTGTGGTCCTGGCTGGCACCACACTGGGGTTGCAGTCTGGGCAGACAGAACCTGTGACCTGCCTGACCTCTCTAAGCACACTGACTCTCACAGGAGCCCACTGTCTCTTCATTACCCAGGCCTCCAGGAAAGGACCTGGAGCAAGGACACTCTCTCCAGGAGGGTTCTCAGACTGGGTTAAGAGAATGGGTAGAGGGCTGGAGAGATGGCTTAGCGGTTAAATGCTTGCCTGTGAAGCCTAAGAACCCCGGTTCGAGGCTCAATTCCCCAGGACCCACGTTAGCCAGATGCACAAGGGGGCACACGCGTCTGGAGTTCCTTTGCAGTGGCTGGAAGCACTGGCGTGCCTATTCTCTCTCTCTCTATTTGCCTCTTTCTCTCTCTCTCTCTCTCTCTCTGTCACTCTCAAATAAATAAATAAAAATGAACCAAAAAATTAAAAAAAAATAAAAATAAAAAGAGAATGGGTAGAGAGGCTAGACTTAACACAGACTGGACTAGACCACAGAGGAAAATTGTGTTAGTCCCATTCAGAGATTTTTATTTTGGAAGAAAATCATGTCAGTGGAAGCAGAAAGGTAGCCTGGGTAAGACCTGGGACTGCTTTCCTTCATGGATTTGTCGCACATTTTTTCATCTAAAGGAGTGAGGATGAGAAAAGGTTAAATTTCTCATATAAGATTAATTCAGCCATCTCTCTGAAATGGTGGAGGCAAAATACCATTAGACTCTCTAATCTCATTTCTCCCATGCTGTCTTTCTTGGAGCCTATCAAACAGTGTCCTGGCAGAGAATCAGTTCTGTGGATGCTAAACCTCAGAGTCAGTCTCTTTCTGAATGTGCCACGAGGGCTGTAACTTAGAAAATGCAGCTGTCTTGTAAGGAAAGATGAAAAGGTACTGAGCTCACCTGTCTCTGCATGTAAGGTTCCAAATATTGACAATAGATCGAACGTGGGATTTTTGTGTAATTTTATTTGCATGACATATTTGAACCAAACTTATTAAAACTGTGTTTGGGGAGCTGTGTTGGTCTCGTAAGTACTGTGTGGGGTCGTAAATATACTAACTAGCCAATATGATCTGTGCCTTTTGAGAGGGCGGCTGTGCGTGCAAGATGCAAGTGCAGTAACGACGCTGTCTGTCCTAATTGCTCTTCAGCAGTGCGTGTGAGCTCTCTTATCTGAGAGACTGTTTGGGTGGGGACTGAGTGGAGGGAGGGAAATATTAGCTTCTGCTGTGAAAAATAAATATGCTTAGATGTTCGATTTTCAGATTTTCTGTTTGTTCTGGCCTCCCCCCCCCCCACCATGCTGGCACATAAAAACCTTAAATTAAATGCTGGGGGGTGGGGCGCGGGACCTGTGGAGATTTGAGAATTTTAGTCTCCTCCTTAAAAGATAGCTTTAAATGATGCTGGTTATTTTTATGTTGCATATTTGGGACAAAGACTGTCTTAAGCAAAGGATAATTGCAAGATCTGGTTCAGCAGCTCTGTCCCTTGCCTCAAGTCACTGCAGGGCTTCTATCCCCTTTGGTAATAGCGAAATGAAATTATAAACCACCAGTAGCCTTGGAAATTTTAGTCGATTCCAAATGACTAAATATTTAATTCAATCATCGCCTATACTTCTAGGGATGACTCGGGCGTTTTCTTTTTACTGAGAGCTCCATGAAAGCCAGGCTCTGCAATGGCTGCTGGGGACCGTGTCTGTTGCAAGAAGGCTCCCCTGCAGTGAGGCGCCCGGGCACTGCAAGCCGGTTCCATAGCAGCCCTTTTTGTCAATGGTAGTCAGTTTTGCAGAAGGTTTGTGGCCAGATCGCTATGTATAATACTGATGAAGCATTTTTGTTCCAGCTCTGTCTCAGAAGACCTAGGCTGTAGACGTGGGGATTTCAGTAGGAAACATTATGGATCTGTGGAGCTGGTAAGTTTATGCTGTCTGCTCAGTGGTGGCACATTGATTCAGATGTAGAGATGATCACCAAGCTCGTCAGATCTCTTGTATATTTACTGAGTACAGTGTAAGGATTTAGCTAGAATAAATATCTGCTGAAAGGCTACAATCTGTATTTCTTTTTATTGTTATATACTTTTAATCTTGTGTCTTCCAGTTTGTTAAAAAATATGTTGTAGCTTGGTCTTTTTCTCTATCAAGCAATATATGGAATTAAATTAAATGACTTAAGAATGAAGAAAATAGCATTTCATTTTCATATTATCTTATTCCTGAAAGTTTATAGACCTGGTTTTCAATGTTTAAACACTATTAAAATACATATTCTGATTTTCATATACCTTTGCCTTCTGGATGTGACAGGAGTTAGAATATTTATGAGCATTTCTTCTCCTGTTAAAAGCCTGTTAGTTGGATTAGATCAGTGTCTGTAACAGATGATAACTGTTGGAATGAAAGTATCCACTTTGTAGTGCGACTTTTTTTAGAGTGTATTTTCACTTTAAAAGAAATACAATGAAAGCATATAATTGCCTCAGTATTTTTAAAAGATAGAATTGTGATATTTTTCTGATTTTATGCAAATTTGAACAAATTTCAGGAAAATGTGCTTATCATCTTTACTGTTAAGGGCATTAACTCTACTATTCTGTTTATAAAAAAGAGTTGCTTATATCTAGTAGCATAGTGCCCAGTTATCCCCATTTATACAAGCTGTACTCTTACGGGGTTTAAGTAGTAGAAAAAAACATCTACTGGAGTTGGGTACCAGTATCACTCTACTTGGCCTCAAGCATATGTTACAGACTTCATTCACTGTGTACCTGGCCCAGGGCTGAGTATTCTTGAAAAAAAAAATGAAAGATATGATTCTTATTCTTAAGGAGATTTATGCCCTCCAGCCGAGTAGATTAGATACATAAAGTATCTAAAGGATGAGTCCAGCCGCATAACCACATGGACTCAGTGCTCGTTCTGTCAGCATGCAGAGTCAGGTCACGCCTCCCCTTAAGGAGCATGGGCATAGGTATAATTTAAGGGGGCAGAGGTTGGTAAATACCATGAGACAGACATGCAGAGAGAGCACAGTAGGGACTGAGAGAAAAGCCATAACCCCCGTTCTGGCCAGGGATATCAGGGAAGAGACATGGCAGGCATTTGTGAAGGACTGTACGATTTGGTGGGTGGCAGAAAATGGGCAGACGACAGGCAAACAGCATGACTCTTGGCAATGATGTGCTTCAAGGACAGTGAGCAAATGGTCCTGCCCAGCAGAGGTGAGGCAGCAGGGCCTGGTGGTTACAGAATAAGCAGGCCTTGCGATCAGACAAGCCTGCTTCACAACCCAGGCCCACCACTTGCTTCCATCTGAATCAAGTTACTTCACTTCTCTGCACCCCACTGGTACTTCAGAACTTACGCTCTGAAGTCATTCTAGTGACGCGATCTTGGACTGCTTTTAGCCTCAATTTTCTTACCCATAAAATAGGGATATTAGTATTGTCTACCTGGTAGGTTTGCTATGAGGATTAAATGAGATCATGAATATATACTACTTAGTAGACAGCACATTCCATATTAACCAGCTATAGTAATAAGATGAAATTTGGTAGCAGAAGTGGAAGTGTCGCCAATAGGTAGAGATTTTGGGCTTGGTCTAATAAGAGTATGGAGCTCTGGTGAGCCGAGAGAGTGGCGCTTGGGGAAATAACATGGGTGTGGCAGGTGAACTCTTCATACCTGTAGAAATCACAGAATATCAGAATAGTACTTGACAGCTGTGGATAAATTGAGCAGACATTGGAGTCACCTAGAAGACTTATCAAAATACAATGCTGGGCCCAAGTTTAAACTCAGTAGGTCTAGCGTTAACCCACAACCTGAGTTTCTGACAAGTTCCTAGATTGGGATTCATGTGCAGAGGGAAGGGCTAGCAAGTGCAGAGGTCCTGGGGCAGGGGAAAAAAAAAAAACAGTGTATTCTAAAGACCCATAAGTTGAGCCTGGTTGAGTGGCAGATGAGGGAGAGTGAGACAGTGGGGATCCCATGGGTTGTCATAGGGTTTGGTGAACAATCCAGTCTTGAACGACAAGGACAACCAAGAAAAGCTTTCAAGAAAGAAAGGACACTGTGTTGTAAACATTTTAGAATATCATTCTACCGTAAGACATTCCTGTAGACCCGTGAGATCGAGGAGACATCCCAGGGATTAACTCTCGGGTAGGTAGTCGGCAGATTTCTTCAGAAGGGTCCTGTGATCTTTCAGCAGGGAAAGGGCAGTCTTCAACAAATGGTCCCAGGAAAGCGAGAAATGTCCATGTAAGAGAATGAAGATGGGCTCTCCACTCACATATAAACAGACTAAACCAGAATGAATCAGAGATGTCAGAATGAAAGCGAAAGGCTAAGGCTCTTAGGTGAAAGGAGATTGGAGAGATGAGATGTGCAACCATAGGAAGCCAGTTTGTAGAGAGGAAGGTAGAACAGTCAAGGAGAAGAAAGGGAAGCCTGAGAAATCATGTGGATCAGAGAGAGGCAGACAGAACAGTATGTGATGGCTTTCCTACCCCTGGAGGCACAGCTGTGCACCCCTCCCTTCATCCCTGCAAGACTCACCCAGATCCTTCCAGCAAGCACTCTAGAGTGGAGCCAGACTGGATGCATGCAGCTTGTCCAAATGTTCCCTTGCAAGAAAACAGGCTCTGATGATAGCGGGGAGCACAGCTGAGGTCCAGGTAGGCCACAGCCTGGGGACAGGACACAAAGCTTGAGGCAGCTGGTTTCTGAAGTTAGACAGTATCCTCTCAAGGGGACAAACTGGCTTGTTTCTGCCCTCCCTCCCAGAGCTTGCCTTGGTGTCTGCCACATGGCAGGCCTTCAGAAACTATTTGTTGCGTGAAGGCTATAGAACATTGTAGAGATCTAGGCTGCCAAGTGCTTACCAGATTTATGACAACTGACACCTAAGGAACAAAGCCCCTAAGTCTGCCGTCATTATTCATTTGAATGGCCAAGTCGCCCTGCTTTGCCTTGCTCTTCCTCATCTAGGCTAGAGCCAGACCCTACCTCAAAATAGCAAACAAAAAAGATGCTGGGAATGGTAGCACACACCTTTAGTCCCAGCACTCAGGAGGCAGAGATAAGAGGATCATCCTGAGCTCAAGGCCACCCTGAGACTACATAGTGAATTCCAGGTCAGCCTGGGCTAGAGTAACACCCTACCTCGAAAAACCAAAAAAAAAAAAAAAGGACAAAGTTTGTGGAAATGATATACACAGAGTTAGTTTTAAAGAAGGATATAAGCTGGACTGGAACCCCAACTTGGGTCCATAATGGCCCCTCCTGCAATAGATTATTTCAAAGCATCTCATGAAAATGTCTCCCTCTGCTAGTTGACTCTTATCCCTGGCACATTTATAGGCTATTGATCATGAGTTTCCTCAAAATAGGGATCGTGGCTGTGTGTTTGCTGCTGTCTCCCTGATACCAAGTACAATGCCTAGCATTAGTTACCTAGAAAATATTGACTGAGTGGATGAATGATCTAGTCAGAGACGTTAGAGAGTAGTGTGACCAATGGAAGATGAAGGAAAAGAGAACCAGGCCTCTTTGACCGCGCCCAGCATGGTGAGGCTCATTAGCTTGCAGAGCATGCCACATAAACATGTACCATTGTTCTTTCTGATAAATTACAAGTCCAGTCTCCTGGCAGCACTCCAAGCGAGGCACAGCCATGCACCATCAACCACTCTTCATCACTTTATATCAAAATATGTCAAGGAAGGCATAAGATTGTTTGTAGCTTTTATAGATCTTTTCTTGGCCTTTGACTCAATGGAAAGGAAATTGATGTGGCATAAATGATAAATGATATGGACACAATATAGACCTCTCCCCAGCTCATTCCAGCTGCTGTCTGTCACACACACACCCCACCCACCTCATGATGCTTCTGGGAAGTCACCATCTGCAAGTGATTTTGGATCAGGATGAAACAGGCTAGAATATTGTCCATTGCTTTTTGCACTTGTGTCTGAATAGATGGGCTGTGTGGACGTTCCCTTGCTGTGGGGGAACAAAATAGAGAGGTGCTTCCCTCTGAGGGTGGCAGAGATTTGTTGTTAGGAACTCGGAGTGGCCTCAAAGGGTACCTGGCCTTTGTACTGTCTGATGACCATCAGAAATTGGTCGACAGTGAATTTGCCTGGCCTCTGCAGATTTTAACATGTGAGGACATGTTAGAACACATCAAAGTTTTATGTTCAGTAATTTGTATTTTGCTCAGACACAAATCTGAACCATACCCAGGGGACTGTTGCATAGAAAGACAATCCTTTGCTAATGAGTAACTCAGCTGCTGTCCCAGCACCCCTGACACAGCAGTTAGGTTCTTTGCTTGGAGTTGAGGGTGCCTTTGGTTTTCATGAGCATTTTATGGGCAAAATCCTATTCTAGGTGGCATTACCAAATTGAGAGATCAGTGAAGGTACCAGCATATTTCCCTCAGGAACATCAGGACATCAAATCTCAGTTCAGGCAGATGGTCTTCAGTATAACTGGCTGTGTCTAAGTCTTCTACAGCAGGTCAGCTCCCTAAGGCCCTCAAGACACACGTTCGTCTCAGAGCACTCCCCAGCAACTGACATGACCCAAACCGCAGATGTGTGTGTGCTTTCATTGATATTTTCCCTGCTTTCATGGGTAGTCAGTGTTGTTGACTTCAAAATTCTGCCAGATTAAAATCATTTCAACTAATTTCTATAAGTGGCATTTGAGGATCTTAATCATATAATTATTTATGTATTAAAATGGAGCCAGAAATCTTGTATTATTGCTATGATTTTATTGCTGTTTATTGACTGCTTACCATATGCCAGTCACTGTGCCAAGTGCTTGAGATGCAGTTACATGGTTAATCCTCACAAGTGGGTGAGGTAGGTTTTACTTGATTACGCCTTACACTGTGGATGCCTGGGAGATGGTGTGGGCACCGAACAGATCCCACTTACTGGTGGTCTGAGGTCTCACAGTCTACGAGCCCATATTCTGATAGTCTTGCTACTTACAGAGTTCTTTCTAAGAAAACTTGGCAGTTGTTAGAGCAAACACCACCACCCTCACTCAACAGAGCAGAGTTATTCTGCTTTGGGTATAAACCTAAACATATAATTTAAGACTATTTTCTGTCCATGTCTTAACAAAAAGCTTGGTTTTCAGAAGCTTATTAAGTTACCCAAAGGAGCTAGGGAAATGGCGGTTAAAGGCACTTGCTTATAAGGTCTGCCAGCCCTTGTTCAATTCTCCAGCACCCACATAAAGCCAGACACAAAAAGTGACACATATGTCTGGCATTTGTTTGCAGCAGCAAGACACACACACACACACACACACACATACATATTTTGCTTGTTTGTTTTTGAGGTAGGGTCTCACTCTAGCTCAGGCTGACCTGGAATTCACTATGTAGTCTCAGGCTGGCCTTGAACTCATGGAGTTCAGTTGCAGCAGCAAGAGGCCCTGACATACTCACTCACTCACTCACTCATATACACACACTCTTTCTCTCTCTCAAATAAGTGAATTAAAATATTTTTAAAAATAAAAAAAGAGTTACCCAGAGAGGGCTGTGAGATAGCTTAGTGGATGAAGTGCTTATCCTGCAAGCATGCAGAGTAGAGTTCCATCCCCAGGTCCCATGTAAAATGCAAGACATGGCATCACAGGGAAGCAGAGACAAGCAGGTCTCTGGAGCTCCTTAACCAGCTAGTTTAGTCTTATTAGTGATCTCTAAGCCACTTAAAGGCCTTCTCAAAAAGAGATGGATGGCATGCCTGAGGAATGATATAGGAGGTTGTCCCCTGGCTTATACACACAAAAGCACCCCAAAGAGATGTTCATGCTTTAAGTGGTTCACATTTCATTAGGATGAAGCCTGGCCATCCAACAGCTACAAACACTTTTGGCCTGCTTCACCCAGCCCCTCTCAGGCTGGTATTTATGTATGTATGTATGTATGTATGTATGTATGTATTTGACAGAGAAAGAGGGAGGGAGAGAGAATGGACGTGCCAGGGCCTCCAGACACTGCAAACGAACTCCAGACACATGTGCCCCCTTGTGCATCTGGCGAATGTGGGTCCTGGGGAATCGAACCTGGGTCTCTTGGCTTTGCAAGCAAACGCCTTAACCACTAAGCCATCCCTCCATCCCTTTGTTTTTTGTTTGTTTGTTGGTTTGTTTTGAAGCAAAAACTGTAGCCCAGGTTGACCTGGAACTTACTCTGTAGCCCAGGTTAGCCTCAACCTCACAGTGGACCTCCTACCATAGCCTCCTGTGTGCTGGAATTGAAGGTGTGCCCACCATGCCCAGCCAGACTTGGCATGTTTTGTTCTGGGTCTTTAACTCACTTTGATGGACAGAGTGGGAAACTACCTTATGGATATTGGAGGTGTGTCTTACAGAGTGCTGCTGAGGATTTTTGTCAGTCTGTCACAGTGCCTTAAGATGACCTAGATGAAATTTGTTTCCTTCTCCTGAGAAGCTGGGTTTTTGTGTATCTGCTAAGTGGGGAGAGTTCTGTAATTGAAAGGGGGGGTTCCTTTCTGCAGTGACTTCTAAGAAATTCAGAGCTCTCTTTATGGTTTGCTATAACAGTCTTAAGAGATGGAGCAGCATGAATCCTGATCTTTTTCTGTTTCCAGTTGGCTTACCCCATTTGATGTCCCCTTGGTCTGAGTGTGCTCTACATCTAATTTTGTCCTTTAAGTAAGCTATAATCCAGTAGCTGCTTCAAGACCTCCCAAAAACATAAGGTAGAGTTAGGGAGATGGCTCAGTGGCTAAAGGTGCTTGCTTGCAAAGTCTGCCAGCCTGGGTTCAGTTTGCCAGTACCCACATAAAGCTAGATGCACACAGTGATGCATGCATCTGGAGTTCATTTGCAGAGGCAAGAGGCCCTGGCACACCCATCCATTCTCATTCATTTTCCCTCTCTCCCTCCCTCCTCCTCCTCTCTCCCTCTTACTCCCCTTGCAAATTAAACAAAACATATGGTAGAGTATAAATAGCAAAGCATTTTTGCATCCAGCCCTGAACAGCACCATCCTTCTGTCTCCCATTGATTGACCACTGTTAGGTTTATAGAATGGCTTTGCCTCTTCTCTCCCCTCCCCACCCTACTTTCCCCTGCAGCGTGGTTTTACGATTCATTTTCCTAACATCAATCAAACAGGGGGAGAATTAGCACCACCTGATCAGCCATTTGGTGACCTCTTGAGCACTGAGCTCATGACATGGGTAGGTGGGGCACAAAACTGAGCCAGACACACCAGCTGCACACACACTGTATAAGCATGCCAGGCATGCCCTCCAAACCTCCCCATATGAAATCAGCCCCAGGATGTGCTGCCTCTGTGTGGTCTGGTCTCTGGTTCAGACAGCATGAACTTCCGTCTCAGAACTGGAACTCCCTGCCTCCTGTGGGCGGTGGGTGGCTCATATTCTTCTCTAAGGTCACATGGGTCCTTCCCTCATGTGCGTCTTTTTTCCTCCTCAGAGCCATGCTCGCTGCACTGTGCCACTCCCTGCTTCTGCCGTTCAGCCTCTGTCTCTTCTACCTTGTATAGTATCCCAGGGTCCAGTGGTCTCTACCTGTTAGGGTGGAGTTCCCTGCTCTACTAGAAAACACACTTTCACTTTGTGATCAGTTTGCTGTTCATAACAAGAGAGAGAGACTGTGGACGCATTGCCTGCTTGATTAATGCTTCAGCACAGGAGAGCAGCATCCTGCCCTGATGATGGTCACTTATGTACACGGCAGACAGTATTCTCATATCTAAACACAATCTTTCTAGGGCTGGAGGAATGGCTTAGTGGTTAAGGCACCTGCCTGCAAAACCAAAGGACCCAGGTTCGATTCCCTAGGACCCATGTAAGTCAGATGCACAAAGTGGTGCATGCGTCTGAAACTCATTCGCACCAGTTGAAGGCCCTGGAGCACCCATTTCTCTCTCTCTCTCTCTAATAAATAAATAAAAAATTTAGACTATATTTAAAATAAACACAATCCTTCTTGGTGCCTGTTGATCATAGCATGACCTCGCCCATCTTTGAGCTAGTGGGCAGGACCTAGAGGTCATCACTTGTGGCGAAAGCAAATCTTTGACTAGATCAAAATAGGTAAAGTGATATGCATTGTATCCTGCTCTGATGAAGAGAAAGTGTTCTCACTCTTCTGAAAGCTGCTTCCAGAAAGGCCCCATGGTTTCTTCTGAATTTATGCAAGTCTGCCATCAAAAACTGTGGCATTTACAGCCTGCCATGAACACACAGTGTGTGACAACCACTCTTTTACTTCTTTTGGTGCTGTTGAAGATGAATAAATTATCTTTTAGCCGGGCATGTTGGCGCACGCCTTTAATCCCAGCACTCGGAAGGCAGAGGTAGGAAGATTGCTGTGAGTTCAAGGCCACCCTGAGACTCCATAGTGAATTCCAGGTCAGCCTGGGCTAGAGTGAGACCATACCTCAAAAAACCAAGCAAAACAAAGCAAAACAAAACAAAATTATCTTTTTCCATCCTTTCACCACATGGGCTTTGAACATTTAGGGTTCTTTCTTAGGACTTCAGAAGTAGATCATTTATAACTTATTAACTGGCCTCTGCCAGACAGCTTGCAACACCTTTCCCTGGGGCTGTGTTAGAGAATCCAAGAGGATTCCTGGAAGTCTCTTCCTTGGTGCCCTTAAGCTCAGACCTTCAGCTGTCTCCTTTCTCAGGGGCACTTTGCTAGACAGAGGGGGCCAGGTACTTGTGTCCCTTTTTTATCTGCTAAATGAATTTAGCTATAAAAAAATTCATGCTAAAATAATCCAGCATTCCCTTGCTACAACTGATGTACCAGAACGAGCCCACAGTTTCACGCCCCCACTGTTACTGTTGAACCATGAGTAATATTTTATACTGAATTACGTTAGCCATTTAATTAAAGCAGCTACTTTGGGTTCCTTTCTGGGTAAGAAGGGAACTCTGTGTTTTTTGGGCTCAGCTTTTTAATTGGTCTGTTGCAGTTATCACTATGTTGCAGTCTTTTAAAATATAATATCAAACTGTGCTAGCTTAATAGATGTGAAGACATTTAATTACTTTGGGAGTACATTTCAGCCATTCTCCAAGTTCTCTTTCTGATCCATAGTTTCCCTTGACTTTCTCCTTTGGATGCTCTCCTGCTGACTCTCTCACCAGAACTCCTCTTGTCAAGGTCACCAGAGACCTTCATGCCACCAAATGCAGAGAGCCCTTTTCCATCTTGCTCTTTTGTGACCACTCTGCAGCACTGGGCTCTGTTAAAACGAGTTCCTCCTCTGGCATCACACACTCTCGTGGTTTTCCTCCTGCCTCCCCACCTCTCCTTCTCAGTTTCTTCCAGGGCTACTTCTCTCCTGACCTTTGGGTGCTCCTCCAGCTCTGTCTCAGGCACTGTTCCATCTGCATGTGCCTGCTGGGCGGCCTTCCCAACTCCTATGGTACAAATTTAAGTTCACAAGTCCCATATATAGATCCATATATTC
Source organism: Dipus sagitta (assembly GCA_036346955.1). Lineage (NCBI taxonomy): Eukaryota > Metazoa > Chordata > Mammalia > Rodentia > Dipodidae > Dipus > Dipus sagitta. The sequence goes on from CM070770.1 coordinate 140,847,267, forward strand.
AGTCCAGCTTTCTGTCCATGGACCCATTAGCCCAAATGCCCACTGGATATCTTTTTTAAAGTGTTTATTTTATTTAGTTACCAAAGAGAGGGGGGGCAGGTAGAGAGAATGGGTATGCTAGAGCCTCCAGGCGCTGCAAATGAACTCCAGATGCATTCACCCCCTTGTGCATCTGGTTTACATGTGTCCTGGGGAATCGAACCTGGATCCTTTGGCTTTGCAGGCAATGCCTTAACTGCTAAGCCATCTGTCCAGCCCCACACTGGATATCTTTAGTGGGATGGCCCACAGTCACCTGAACTTGTTCAACATGAACCAAACTGAACTCACCACTGTCTCTTTCCCCATGTCAAACCACTAAGTCAGTGGCACAACCTGCTGCTGAGTTACTGATTAAGAAACCAGGAAATCATCCAGGGCCACATTAACTTACCAGATCCTCTTGGTTCTGTACTCTACTAAATTTCGTGGCCAGATTTTTCCTTATACACATCACTGAACATGGTCATTGCCAGACAATCTTTTGGGTGTTTTGTATATGTAAACTACTTTAAAGTCCACACCCAAACACATGTGTATTGTTATCACCTCATTTTACAGATGAGCTAATTGAGATCCAAAGAGGTTAATTAATGGTCACACAGCTGGTAAGTAGTAGGGCTGCACCATCCCCACTTTATCCATAGTAAACTGTATTTACTTTAAAAACCCTATGATTTTGCTCTAATGCCCTTAACCCTTATCCTTGCACAGTGTGTTTAAGAGTTGGATCCTGATTTAGTATATGTGAAGTAGACTGAGTATTGTGCTTTTTTTTTTTAAAACAAGATTCCATTTTGAAAGTGACTTTTATTTCCTTGTATGTTTTTTACTTGGTCTCTTGAAGAGATGAGGGATAAGGGGAAAAAAAGAGATTCCTGCTTCCATGTACTTCTTTTTCTTCACATGTGACATTCGTTTCATTTCCTCCTGAGCTTCTGACATTTCCTCTGGTTCTCTCTGACTTCTCAAAGATTCCATTCAAAAGTGGTTGATACAATTATTGTTTATCTGTATCCTCGTTGGATTCTAGGAGCTTTGATTTCCTTATTGCTACAGAGAATGCTCTCCCTCATATACAGCTCTGGAAATATCTTTGTATTTCCAAACAAGGGACAGCGTCAGCATAAACATCAGCGTCTCACTCAGGTCATGCTTTTGGTGGTTTGAATGTGAATGCATGTCCCCTAGCCTCAGGTATTTTTGATTGGTTACACTTCTGCTTAAGTCTCCAGCAGCCTGCTGGAGGAGGTGTCACTGGGGGCGGATCTGATTCCAGCCCTAAGGTGTGGAGAGAGCAGTTTGAGTTCTGGCAGTTCATGCTTGCTCCCTTTAGGTGTTTGCTTGCTGTTTGCTGGTTTCTCTGCTTGGATCTATAAAAGGGAGCCAGCTTCTTCCACCATTGATGCAATATCTCCTGGATCTGTAACACTGGAATAAATCCCTTCCTCCCCTTAACCGTGTCTGCTTGGAAGTCCGTCCAACCGCGAGAAGCTGACTGCAGCAGTGCTCCTCGGCTTCACATTCCCATCTGTCGCTGAGCCTTAGCTCATGGGGCCCAGGACCCTGCATACAGGCTTCTACCTGCAGTTACCCTGCTCTCCCAGGCCTCCTTACACCTTCCCATTCTTCTGGAATGCCCCCGACACAGGCCTCTGCCAAGGCTCAGTTCTTCCAAGCAGCCTTTCCTGATTCCCATAGTGGGAAAGTCATCTTTCATTCTCTAGAGCCTTAGCACTCTCCTCATTTCCCACAGTACCCGCCATATTTTATGCTGTAATTATTTGCAGTCCTTTCTTACCTTCCCTAGGACAGGGAACATGATTCCTGTTTCATCAAATTCTAGCACCACTAAAAATCTCGTGTCTGGTAAATTTTCCTTTCTCTTACATTTTTTATATTACTTATTTGTGCATGTGTGCGTGTGCACACACATGCATGCACATGTGTACACTGATAAACTTCTTAATATACTTTAATGATTCTGAAAAGAATATACACTTAGTACAGAAAATTTGAAATACACTGAAAAGCACAGAAAGGGAGATTAAGTTCATCTTTAAAACCCTACCACCTGCAGATCAGTGCTATGAAGATTTAGCACACATCCCTTTAGTAGTTACACAGGCAGAATGGGCTTATATATTTTATTACGCTTCTTTACTTAAAAACAAGCGCTGTCTTTTGAAGACATAGATACTCTTCCGCAAACAACCTTGTCTCCCGTCCAAATCTTTTATTTCTCATTTATGTCTACTTGCATTGGTTGCTGTGACCTCTAGAATAAGAGTCAATCCCAGTGGTTACTATGGACATCCTTGGTCTATAGTTTAAGGTCAGTGTGTGTGTACACACACACACACACATGCAGAGGTCAGAGGAGCATATCGGGTGTCCTCTATAGCTCTTCCACGTTATTTCTCTGAAAGAGAATCTCTCATGGAACTTGGAGCTCCCTGTTTTTTTTTCATGTAGACTGGCTGACCAGTGAAACCCAGTCACATCCAGCTTTTTACATAGATGCTGGGGATTGAACTGATGTCCTTGTGCTAGCACAGCAAGTGCTCTAACCTGTGAGCCATGTCCCTGGCTCAGGTCAGGTTTTTAGGTACCATAGGAGGATGCTTTTCCTTAATCACTGCATATCTGAAAACACCTCTTGAGTTGTAGCTTCCATTAAAAACAACCTGACTGGTTTTAAATTTTTGCATCATCACCTTTTTCTCCTAAAACTTCACAAATTCTGTTACTTACTACTTTCTACCCCTGTTTAATAGATTTACAAAGGTCGTGTGGCTTAAAACAGCAAAATTTATTCTGTTATAGTTCTGAGAGCCAGAAGTACAAAGCCAAGGTATAGCAAGGCTGTGCTCCCTCTGAAGCTCTAGGAAAGGTCTCTTCCTGTCTCTTTCAGCTTCTAGGGCTGCCAGCAGTCTCGACTTCCTCGGGCTGGTAGCTGCAGCCTCCCTGAGTCATCACGTGGCCTCCTTCCTTCCCTAAGTGTCTGTTTGTGGATCTCCTTCTCATCTTCCCTTACAGAGACCTAACAGAACCATTGGATCTAGAGTCCATCCAAATCCAACAGGACCTCATTTTAAAAAACACATTGCATCTGCAGCGACCCCATTTGCAAATGGATTTGAATATGATGAGGGTGCTAGTCAACTCATTACAGTTCTTTTCTGCCCTTTAGCATCCTGAAGAGGAGTCAGAGGCAGTTCCATTTTAATTTTAGTTAATTTTTTAAAAATATTTTATTTATTTATATATTTGCAAGCAGAGAGAGACACAGAGAGAATGAGCACTCCAGGGCCTCTAGCCACTGCAAACGAACTCTAGATGCATGCAGCACTTTATGCAGCTGGCTTTAAGTGGGTACTAGGGAATCAAACCCAGGTTGTTAGGCTTTGTAGGTAAGTACCTTAACTGCTGAGCCATCTCTCGAGCCCAGTATTTTCTTTTTTGATAACCTTTCCTGCTGGATTTTCTCAAATTTTTATTCTTTTTTTCTTTTATTAAAAGAAACACATTTCCTGAAATTTTCTATGCATATATCTCTTCTGATTAATTTTATCTGAAACATTGTATCTCTGTGACTCTTAGACCCGGGTCCGTAGTCAGAAGTGAATATTTTCTTCTAGCCTATCTTTGAGTTTTACTCATTTCCCCTCTTGAAAATCGTGGAGGTCTTTTACCATCATCTATGACATCTCCTCTTTGCTTCTGGTTGTTTTGTTCTTTCTTTGTTTGTTTGTTTTATTTTTATTAGAGAGACAGACAGAAAGATGCAGAGAGAAAGAGAGAGAGAGAGAGAGAATGGGCGCACCAGGGCCTCCAGCCACTGCAAATGAACTCCAGATGCATGTGCCACCTTGTGCATGTGGCTTATGTGGGTACTGGGGAATTGAAACTCGAACCCGTGTCCTTAGGCTTCAGAGGCAAGTGCTTAACCGCTAAGCAATCTCCAACCCTGTTTTGTTCTTTTTCATTCTGTGTTCAGCATCTAAAACAATCTGGGTATTACTTCGTATGTGTTTGTGTGTGTGTGTGTGTGTGTGTGTGTGTGTGTGTGTGTAGAACAGAGGAGAATAGCAGGCATCCTTTTCTATTTTAGTCTTGTTTTCTTGATTCAGACCCTGTCAGGGAATCCAGAACTGTTGTTTTTCATCATAAATGGCTGACCAGCAAGCCTCAGGTATTCTCCTATCTCCACCTGCAGAGGACTGGAGTTACAGACATGCCTCGCCATGCCCAGCTTTTTATGTGGGTGCTAGGGATCAAACTTGGCGCCTCTCAGGCCCTCGTGCTTGTGTGACAGGTGCTCTTACCTGAGCTGCTATCTCACCTCACAGCCCCCTTTTCTTAAATAAGAGATGAGGTATCACTATATGACATGGGCTGGCCTCAAGCTCACAGTCCTCCTGGGTAGCTGAAAATACAGTCCAGCCCATTACTTCTGACTTTACTATTTTAGTTTTCTAAAATGGGCATTTTGTTCCTTTCTGCAGTGAAAATTTTCATCCTCCATTTGAGGTTTGGGGGCCTCTTTTTTTCACCTGTGTGCACAAGCATAATGTACTATTTCAAAGAGATTGTGTTTTCTGTCTCCATTGGGGTAGCAACTGCTTCTCTAAAATTTTATTTTGGTTTTATAATAAAGAATGGTTAGGGGCTGGGGAGGTGGATCAGCAGTTAAAAGGCACTTGCTTGCAAAGCTTTATGACCTGTGTTTGATTCCCCAGAACCTAATAAAGCCAAGTGCACAAAGTGGCACATGTCTAGAGTTTCTTTGCAATGGCAAGAAGCCCTGGTATATCCATATATATAACATATTCTGTTCCTCCCCCTCAAGTAAATAATAAGTTTTCTGTTTGTTTTTTTGTTTTGATTTTTCAAGGTAGGTCTTGCTCAAGCCCAGCCTGACCTAGAATTCACTATGTGGTCTCAGGGTGGCTTTGAACTCAGGGTGATCCTGCTACCTCTGCCTTCTAAGTGCTGGATTAAAGGCATGTGCAGCTATGCCCTGCTGACTTTTTTTGGGGGGGGGTTCTTTTTATTTTTTAGAGAGAGAGACAGAGAGAGAGAGAAAAAGAGAATTGGTGTGCCAGGGTCTCAGCCACTGCAATCAAACTCCATATACTTGCGCCACCTATCAGGCAGGTGCGACCTTGCACTTGCCTCACCTTTGTGCATCTGGCTTACATGGGATCTGGAGAGTCAAACTTGGGTCCTTAGGTTTCATAGGCAAGCGCCTTAACTGCTAAGCCATCTCTCCAGGCCTTTTCTATTTTTCAAGGTACAGTTTCACTGTAGCCCATGCTGACCTGGAATTCACTATGTAGTCTCAGGGTGGCCTCAAACTCTGTCTCCCGAGTGCTGGGATTAAAGGTGTGTGCCACCATGCCCAGGTGAATTTTTTTTTTATTATTTGAGAGAGACAAATAGAGAAAGACAGAAAGAGAAAGAGAGAGAGAATGGGCGCATCAGGGCCTCCAGCCACTGCAAACGAACTCCAGATGCCTGCGCCCCCTTGTGCATCTGGCTAACGTGGGTCCTGGGGAATCGAGCCTCGAACCGGGGTCCTCAGGCTTCACAGGCAAGCTCTTAAACCACTAAGCCATCTCTTCAGCCCCAATTTTTTTTTTTTAAGGAAAGAATGGTTAAAGAGAGGCTATCAGGTGGATCAGTGGGTAAGAGCACTTGCTGTGCAAACATAAAGAACTGAGTTCGATCCTCCGCACCCACATAAAAAGCTGGCATGTATGTAACCCCAGCCCTGAGGGGGCAGGTGGAGATAAGATCACTAAAGCTCCCTAGTTTTACTGAAAAACAAGGAGCTTCAAGTTTAATAAGAGACACTGTCTCAGGGAAATAAGACTTGAAGAATGCCTCTACCCTCCACATAGGTGCACTTGGGCATGTGCATCTATACAACATGCACACACACCAAAAAATGGTTAAAGATATGCTTCCTTTTTAAAATTTCAGGATCAAATGTAGTATTTCATTGTTCCTATGTTGGAGAGATATTTTGTTGTTTGTTGTCTTGTTTCATTCTTACAAAATCCTGTTGCAAAAACAAGCAGCCCTTCAGGCCTGTGCTTCTCAACATTCAGAATGCATAGCTGGCCCTCAGGTATCCTTGGTCTCTTGGGGCTGTGGCTTTTCTGAGCAAAGCAGCTGCATAGTGGTGTTGCAGAGCTCCCCGATCCATTCTTGGCATCCAGTTGTATTGGTCTTGTGGAGCTCTGTTTGGATGAGATTGGGCTCCTTGCTGGTCTGAACCAGTCACTCCAGAATTTACATGTGGCAGGGGGGTTAGTTGGAAGAGGAATATTGAAGTAGTGTTTGCTTAGCTTTTTACACAAACTTTGGTGCAGTCTACAGCTTGGGTAATGGGTGGCGGAACTGCTCTGTCCAAGTCACTGCTACCAAGACCCTCCATGTTTTTCTTCCAACCTGTGGCACTTTGGTTATGAAAGTGCCTTCAGAGATGGCTTGACGGTTAAGGCACTTGCTTGGAAGCCTAAGGACTCATGTTCAACTCTCCAGGTCCCACATAAGACAGACGCACAGTGACGTAAGCACGCAATGTTGCACATGCACACAAGTGGGAGCACACATCTGGAGTTCAATTGCAGTGTCTGGAAGCCCTAGTACACCAATTGTCTCTCTTCCCCTCTCTCCTTCTCCCCCCTCTCCCCCCACGCTCGCGCTCTCCCTCCCTCTCTCTCTCTCTCTCTCTCACTCTGTGTGTGTGTGTGTGTGTGTGTGTGTGTGTGTGTGTGTGTGTTGCATTTAAAAAAAGGCCAGTCTGGGGTGGACAGATGGCTTAGCAGTGAAGTGCTTGCCTATGAAGCCTAAGGACCCCAGTTCAAGGCTCGATTCCCCAGGCCCTATGTAAGCCAAATACACAAGGTGGCACATACATCTGGAGTTCGTTTGCAGTGGCTGGAGGCCCTGGAGTGCCCATTCTATCTTTCTCTTTCTCTTTCTCTCTCTCTCTCTCTCTCTCTCTGTCGGGCTGTTGCTCTCAAATAAATAAATAAAAATAAACAAAAAAACAGTTTTAAGAAAAGGCCAGTTTGTTGGGCTTGCCAGAAAGGAAGGAAGGGAGGGAGGGAAAGAGGCCAGGGAGGGAAGGAAAGAAAGAAAAAAAAGGGGAAGGGAGGGGGAGCGAGGGAGGAAGGAAGGAAGAATTGACTTCTTTTTTTTTTTTTTTTTTTTAGGGCAATGGCAGAGAAGTCCTTTTACTTTTTAAATATTTATTTATTTGAGAGAGACAGACTATGGGCACCCCACGGCCTCTTGTTGCTGTACATGTACACTAGACACACGTGCCACTTTGTGCATCTGACTTTACATGGGTACAGAGGAATTGAACCATGGGCCACAGGCTTTGCAAGCAAGCACTTTTAATTGCTGAGCCATCTCCCCAGCCCTATTTTTATTTTTTATTTTCTCAATTTTTATTAACATCTTCCATGATTATAAAAAATATCCCGTGGTAATACCCTCCCTCTCCCCACTTTTCCCTTTGAAATTCCATTCTCCATCATATCCCCTACCCATCTCAATCAGCCTCTCTTTTATTTTGATGTCATGATCTTTTCCTCCTCTTATGATGCTCTTGTGTAGTGTCAGGCACTGTGAGGTCATGGATATCCAGGCCATTTTATGTCTGGAGGGAGCACTTTGTAAGGAGTCCTACCCTTCCTTTGGCTCTTACATTCTTTCTGACACCTCTTCTGCATTAGACCCTGAGCCTTGGAAGGTGTGATAGAGATATTACTCAGTACTCCAGTCACTTCTTTTCCAGCACCGTGATACCTTCTGAGTCGTCCCAAGGTCACTGCCGTGTGAAAAGAGAAGATTCTCTACCAAAAGTGAGAGTAGCATTAATATAAGGGTATAAATATTAAGAGAAGTGCTTACTGGGCAGTTTGATAAGCATAGTATATACATTTAGCCAGACATCAGCAGACATTACACCCCTAGGGCTCATGACTACCCATTTTAAGTTTTCAGTATCAGGGATGTATTCCCTCCCATGGAGCGGGCCTCCAGTCCAATTAGAGGGCAGTTGGTTTCCACCATGATAGACATACCACTATTGCACCTGTTGGCTCATTTGGCCTGGCTGGCCAAATAATAAGGCTTGCAGTGTCCACTGTTGAGTATCTTCACTGGTGGTATCTCTTTCTCCCTTTGATCTGCACACTGTAGAATGGCTTCTTCCAGCTTTCTCTTAGCTGGTCTACATGGAGGAGGTTATCAGCTCAGTTCCAGCAGGATTTCTCAGTGGCCTTGCAGCCCAAGTATGTGGAGTCTTCAGCAGTAGGGTCTTACCATCTATTCCTGGTGGGAAACCAAGGGCCTCAGCAATGGCCTGTTATGTTTTGGAGGTATCAGGAACCTCCCTGGCCCACAACTCACTAGAAGGTAAAGGATTGATTTCTTAAGATGCAGTCCCTCTCACTCGGTTGTTTTCTTTGCATTTGAGAGTAGTCACTATTCAGTTACTGGTTGTCCCACCTTTTGACATTGCATCATGTCATTGCCATCTACAATTGGGCTGGGCTACATCCACATCTGTCTTGTGATGCATGTGGTCCATGGGCCAGGGGTTGGACACACCTCTAGTTCCAATAAGTTCACTGATCTTTTCTTCCTGTTGCCAGCACCCCTGCATTCCACAAAATGAGTTTTTTTTTTTTCTTAGCTTGTAGAGAGGATAATTTGGAGGGCCACAGGAACACTTTCCATCAGTATAGAGCTCCCAGGCTAGACCCTCCGTGTGGATGGTGCCATGCTTCCCAGGAGACGGAGCCATCAGAGCACTACCTGTCAAAGCAGCAGCTTGCTTCTTACTGGTGTTGCCACAGCATGATGGTAGTTTTCCATTCATCTGACCTCAAGTTTGGGTACCCCATAGAATATATAGTCCCCCAATTCTTAGCATACTAACTGAAGATTTATTGAGCTTAACAAAGGTGCTATTGAAGATCTGGTGAAAGCAAAGAAGTTTTGAAATTTTTCAGACCTTAGGGCCATGTCTTAGGGACCTCCGATCCTGTTGTCACATGCCAACTTGAATTCCACAAGTGCATAGGAGGTACCAGCTTTTGTTTCCATCCCAACATTTGAATCTCAGTGCTACCTGACTTCCCAGTTGTAGAGCTTGGCCTCCTTCTGGCCTGTCCAAGCACCTTTTGGGTAAACATCTTTCTCGGGCACTTGATCTTCAGCTCTGTAGAACTCCTTTGCCTTCCCTTCTCTTGGATACCTTCCACAGGTCCACCTGGAAAAGATCCCTTCCTGCAGCTTTTGCTTCTTGAAGGACAAAAGAGGTGCTGGTATGGGTGGACTACCTTAAAATAAGGAACCATCAGTGAAAGGGTGATCCCCAGTACCCCATCATTTTGTTGTGACTTTCCACATAGACTCAGATTTCTTAGCCAAAATGAGATAGTACAAGTCAATATAAACAAATTTTTCTCTGTTCCAAGCAGCACCACCAGTCACAGGTGTTTCTCAGTTTTCCATGGACCATCCACAAGCAGAAATGCTTACATATTTTGGCCATAAGATGAACAGTCAATATTTCATCATTGATTATCATCTTCTTCAGGGAATCTCTGCAAGTATTTCAGTGGGACACTGGGTACCAGAGATGCTGGCCAGACAGTATTGGAATCGGGAAACAGAGTGAGGATATTTAAGATGCCGAATTTGGTTAAAGTGTCCAACCTGACCTCGGTAGGGAGGTCATCTGTCAGGAGGGGTGACTGGCAACTGACAAGGCGGATGGCATGGAAGGACTGAGGAGTGGCAGTGACTGTCTAGCTGTAGTGGAGCAGCAGGAGTTGGTGGCAGTCTGGTTGTGTGGAAACTTGTTTCTCTGAACACAAAGGAGGAAGTGTGAGAACTCCCATGGCAGAAGGTGACAGTCGTGGGTCTAGACTCGGTGAGCCTGAGAAGTCAGCAGTAGACAAGACCTGTGCATTGGTGAGAGCAGCATTAACTAGATCAACCATGGATCTCTGCCCGGAGCATGTTTGAGCTGAGCACTGTGCTGACCATGGGGAGGACAGGCTGTTGCTGGAGCCCTCGCAAGGGATGGCAGAGCCCTGGAGCCAGGCAAGATCAGTTGATTTGAGAAGGCAGAAGGCTATTGTGAATTACCATGATGGCTGTTGAGCTTCCTGGAGGTGGTGGCCAGGGACAAGGATGATAAGCAAAGTCTCAGCTCATGGTGGCACTCATGCAGCCAGTATCTGTCCTCCCAGCTGTTGTCTTCTAACCAGCCTCACTGTCTGTTCTTGCACCATGGTGCTTAGCACCCCATTTGCCCAAGTGCCCACATCACTGCCCTGTCCTCTTTCTTGGCAAAATAGAATTGAGACAGAGAGCTGGAGGAAGAGGGTGCCTCCTCCATTACAGAACTTGCCTCAGGCAGTAGACACAAACAGGAGGAGGACAGAAGACAGGGCCCAAAGCAAGCCTCACCCTGAGAGCACAGAGCAGCCCTGACCAGGGGGAACTCAGCCTTGTCAATTTATACACTTATTTATTACACTGTTACATGAGATGGAACCCAGGTCCTTAATAATGTTACTAGGCAAGTGCTGTTATCCCTCCCCCACTTAGCAGCATCCCCAGGCTCCACTCCTTTTGACACTAATGTTAAAACTTTCTGCCTAAATAGTACTTCCTAAGTAAGATGTGTGTGATTTGCATATACAACATCTGCTTTCTTGACAAATGTTTATAGTTTAAAAAACTTATTTGTGCTGGAAATCATTTCTCAAAGGTCTTATACCAGAAAAATTGCATTATAGCTCCAGAGTAAATCACATTACAGTGCTGCAACCTTCCGCGGCTCCCTCAGGCAGAACTGGTCTCTGCAGCCTCTGACCTCCCCCAGCCAGCACCCTGTGTTTGCCTCTGTTGTTATGGCATTGAACCAGGTTGGGTTGTGATTTATGTGTCCCCTAGGGTAGGGATTGAGCTGCATTTATCTTTATTTGTGCAGCGGTTAGTACGGGTCCTGAAAAACAGTCCTCAATATTATTTGATAGATGACAAATGCTTAAACAAATCTTCCAGGAGTCTAAACTCAGCGTTAAAGCAGTTTAATAGACCGGGCAGGTGGCACACACCTTTAATCCCAGCACTCAAGAAGCAGTGGTAGGGGGCTTGAAAGATGGCTTAGCAGTTAAGGCACTTGTCTGCAAAGCCTAAGGACCCAGGTTCAATTCCCCAGTACCCACATAAGCCAGCTGCACAAGGTGGTGCATGTGTCGAGACTCTGCAGTGGCTAGAAGCCCTGGCATGCCCATTCTCTCTATCTCTTTTTTCTTTCTCTTAAGTAAATAATAAATAAATAAATAAGTGAAAGAAGCAGATGTAGGATTGCTGTGAGTTCGAGGCCAGCCTGGGACTACAGAGTGAATTTCAGGTCAGCCTGGGCTTAGAGTGAGATCCTGCCTTGAAAACAAAGAAACAAAAAGATATGTGCTTATGATTTAAAAAAGAAATAAATTAAATTTTAAGAAGGCTGGAAAGATGGTTCAGTGGTTAAGCCAGATATATGTCTGGAGTTCCTTTGCAGTGGCTAGAGGCCCTGGCATGCTCATTCTCTCTCTCTCTCTTCCTCTTTTGCCTCTCTCAAAAATAACTTTAAAAAAAAAAGCAGCTTAGTTGTTTGTTTGGTTTTTTTTTGACTTCTGGGTAAGATGGTGGCATAGTAGCCACACCAAAGCAGCGTGGGGGGGGGGGAAATAAGCAGAAAAATAGCAAAATACACTCTTCTAATGAAAAGCAAAGGTGTATAAGGAATTACCAAGTTCAGCAGAGAAGCAGGAGAGACCCAGAGCTTCTAACAAACAAGCAAACAGCCAGAATCAGCTCCCAGCACAGTACTGGTCTGTGCGGCCTCCCAACTCTGCCTGAGCCGCAGGAGAAGCCAGGTGAAAGGATTTTGACTCACACCAGCCTCCTTGCAAAGTCAGGAAAACTGAAGGGGAAGACAGCAGGGAGCAGCCGAGCTGCTGCTGCAGGAGATCACAAGTGGGACAAGCTGAGAAGCTCTGGTACAACTCCAGCACCTGCACAGCCTCCTTTCTGCCAACTGCCACTGCTGCACACCACCAGAGGACCACCCCTGTATTAGTCGGGTTCTTCAGAGGAACAGAGCCGCTAGAATGAATATTAGAAAGGGAATTTATTGGATTATCTTACGGTAGTCCAATAGCGGTTTTCAGGCCCAAGAATCAAGAAACCTGGTAGCAGCTCATTCGATATGGCTAGATGCCTCAGCAGTCCCGACCAGGCACTGAAGGCCTGTAGGCTTCCTGAGGAGCCGCTGCGTTTCAATCCACACAGGTATTCCATTGACACTGGTCTTCAATTCACGCTGGAAGGCAGCAAGCATCTCTGGCGGCCAAGTGGAAGGAAGAGGCTCTTTCTGCCCAGAGCTTCCTTGTATAAAGTTCCCATCTCAGAGGGGCTGCCCGCTCTGGGGGAAGGGCTCAGCCTGGGGGAAGGACTTCCTCCTTCAGTTAGTACTTCCTGGAAGCAACGTCAGAGACCCAACCAAAAGAGATTTCTGTGGATTACTAAACAGATCAAGTTGACCACACCTTAACCATTACAACCCCCAGCCACACAGCATCCAGCACAGCCAATCAGAACACCAGATCCAGCTTAAGTGAATCTACAGCACAACAGAGAAGGAGAAAAGTAGGTACTCAGCATAGATGAGATTGGAAGCCATTCCAAAAGGTAACAGGATCTACTTACACAAAGCCAGGTATACAGGCCTCTCCTGGAAGTGCTAATGTCACCTTCCATGTCAGGGCAGGTTATGTGTTAGATTTTACTAATGTGTTCTTGGTCAGCTTTACCATCTTCAAATAAACTATATTTTGTTTTTGACTATTGTTGCCTTTGACGTTTCTGGATTTATAGGGCCTTTGTCTTTTTCTTCTGTCATTATTGGGGGCAGGGCCCCAGGCTGACCTGAAACTCATTTCAGACCAGAAATCTCAGCCTCCAGTTGACAAGATTAAGGGTGTGGGCCACACACACCCTTAGGGACTTTGATTTTTATTAGATATCTATTTGTTTTAATCTCTACTCTTGCATAAATACTCCATGCTGGTTTTGATTGAATGTGCATATTGCTCAGTTGAATTTTGGAATTTGACAATAATTTGCTCCACCCAGTCTACTAAAATACTTGCATAGCAGGTGAACTCAACACCTAGGGTCACGTCTGCTGTTACTCTGGGAGTAATATAAGAGCCACACCTGGCACCTTAAGCTTTTACACTGAAGATATATAAAGACAGATTTACACGTCTAAGAATACTGCAGATAATTAGAAAATCCAAGCATCAAATTAACTCAAGATGCAAAAATCTCTACAATATAATACAAGAAACAAAAAAAAAAAATCAAGACAGCAAGGCACAGTGGTGCATGCCTTTAATCCCAGCACTCAGGAGGCAGAGGTAGGAGGATCACCTTGAGTTCAAGGCCAGCCTGAGACTACATAGTGAATTCCAGGTCTGCCTGGACTAGAGTGAAACCCTAACTCAGAAAACAAAACAAAAAAAAAAAAATCAAGACAATACAATTCCACCAAACATTAAAAATACAGAAATGTCCTCCATTGAGACTGACAAGGAATTCAAAAAAATGATTAAGTCTATGTTCAAAGAAATCAAAGAAGGAAACAAACTCCTGAAGGAATCCCAAGAGAATACAGGAACCAACCTAAGGAAATAAGGAGGTCAATATAAGACATAAGTAAGGAAATAGAAGTAGTGAGAAAATACCAATCAGAAATACTAGAAATGCAAAACAGAGTAAGTCAAATAGAAAACTCTGTAGAAAGTCTCACCAGTAGAATGGATTGAGGAGAGAAGAGAATATCTAAACTAGAAGACATGGTGACAGATACAGTACAGACCAACAAAGAGAAAGATAAGCTAATAGAAAGGTATAAATCAAAATTTCAAGACGTTCAGGACACTGAAGAGATCAAACATAAGAATTCAGGCCTAGCCGGGCGTGGTGGCGCACGCCTTTAATCCCAGCACTCAGGAGGCAGAGGTAGGAGGATCACCGTGAGTTCGAGGCCACCCTGAGACTCCATAGTGAATTCCAGGTCAGCCTGGGCTAGATTGATACCCTACCTCAAAAAACCAAAAAAAAAAAAAAAAGAATTCAGGCCTGCCGTGGTGGCGCATGCCTTTAATCCCAGCACTTGAAAGGCAGAGGTAGGAGGATCGCCCTGAGTTCCAGGCCACCCTGAGCCTACATTGTGAATTTCAGGTCAGTCTGGGCTAGAGTGAAACTCTACCTTGAAAAACAAAACAAACAAACAAAAAATAAGAATTCAGGCTAGCCGGGCATAATGGCACATACCTTTAATCCTAGCACTCAGGAGGCAGAGATAGGAGGATCACCATGAGTTCAAGGCCACCCTGAGACTAAATAATGAATTCCAGGTCAGCCTGGACTAGAGTGAAACCCTACCTTGAAAAACCAAACCAAAAAAAAAAAAAAAAAAATCAGGGTATAGTAGAAGGAGAACAATTTCATTCTAAAGGCATAGTAGGTGTTTTCAATAAAATCATAGAAGAAAATTTTCCCCAAGTAGGGAAAACAATACCAATACAGATATAGGAAACCTTTAGAATGCCAAACAGACAAAATCAGGAAAGAACCTCTCACCACCTTATTATAATTAATAATACCAAACACACAAACTGAAGAAAATACATTGAAAACAGTGAGAGAGAAACAGCAAGTCACTTATAAAGGCAAGCCCATCAGGATAACAGCAGATTACTAAACACAAACTTTAAAAGCCAGAAGGGCTTGGAATGATGTGTTCCAAGTTCTGAAAGACAAAACTGTCAACCAAGATTACAATATCCAGCAAAGCTACCCATTGTAATTGATGGAGAAATGGGACATTCCACAACAAAAACAGGCTAAAGGAATATATGACCACTAAGCCAGCTCTGCAGAAAATACTTGAAGGGATCCTTTGCACTGAAGAGAAAAGAAAGCACATACGTAAAGAAACAGGAAAAAATAATCCAAACTCAAATACTAGTTAATACAAGAGAGTAAAGGAAAAATGGGAAGAACTACAAAATAAGAATGGCAAGAACAAATGTACACCTTTCAAAAATAACTCTTTTTTGTTTGTTACGGTTTTTTTTTTTTTCAAGGTAGGGTCTCACTCTAGCCCAGGCTGACCTATGTAGTCAAAAAAACAAAAATAAATAAATAAATAACTCTTAATATCAATGGCCTCAATGCCCCAACCAAAAGACACAAGTTTACAGACTAGTTTAAAAGGCAGGATCATTCTATTTGTTGCCTCCAAGAAACCCACCTTTCCATAGAAAACAGACACTATCTTAGAGTGAAAGGACGGAAAATAGTATTTCAAGCAAATGAGCCTAGAAAACAAGCAGTTGTTGCTATCCTAATATCTGACAGGATAGACTTCAAACCAATATTAGGAAAGACAAAGAAGGTCACATTAGGGCTGGAGAGATGGTTTAGTGGTTAAGGCACATGCCTGCAAAGCTTAAAGACCCAGGTTTGATTCCCAAGTATTCATGTAAGCCAGATGCACATGGTGGTGCATGCATCTGGAGTTCATTTGCAGTGGCTAGAGGCCCAGGCTCACCCATTCTTCTCTCTTTCAAATAAATAAATAAAATATTTTTTAAAAAAAGAAATAAAAAGGCCAGGCATGATGGCATATACCTTTAATCCTAGCACTTGGAAGGCAAAGGTAGGAGGATCACTGAGAGTTCAAGGCCACCCTGAGACTACATAGTGAATTCCAGGTCAGCCCAGGCTAGAGTGAAACCATACCTTTGTGTTTGTTTCAGGACCTCTGTGAGTACCAATATTTGGGACTGCTCAAGTTCCTAGTATAAAATGGCTCAGTATTGGCATCTAACCTATAGAAATCCTCCCTTATACATTATAAATTATCTCTGGATAGCTCATAATGAAAAGTTTAATGTAAATACTATGACAATAGCTGTTATACTGTGTTGTTTAGGAACAGTGCCAATAAAAGTCTGTACATGTGGGCTGGAGAGATGGCTTAGAGGTTAAGCGCTTGCCTGTGAAGCCTAAGGACCCCGGTTTGAGGCTCAATTCCCCAGGACCCACGTTAGCCAGATGCACAAAGGGATGCGTGCATTTGAGTTTATTTGCAGTGGCTGGATGCCCTGGTGTGCCTATTCTCTATCTATCTGCCTCTTTCTCTCCCTGTCTGTCTGTCACTCTCAAATAAATAAATAAAAATAATTTTTTAAAGTCTGTACATGTTTAGTACAGATGAATTTTTTTCAAACATTTTGGACCTAGGGTTCACTGAATTCACAAATGCAAAAGCCGTAGAGACAGAGACTGGCTATACATGTAATAGATAATTAGCTGGGAAAATACAAATTATTAAAACTAACCTCAGAATAAGAATAAAATACAAACTGATTGATAGAAACTTTTACAAAAAAAAAAAATCCCCCTACTAAAATAAAGTTCAGGCCCAGATGGGTTCACTGGTGAGTTTTACCAGACCTTCACAGAAGAACTGAAACCATTGCTTCTCAGACTTTTCCATAAAATAGAAAAGGAAGGAATACTAGCAAACTCCTACAAAGCCAACATTACCCTGATACCAAAACCAGACAAAGCCAGAACAAAAAAGAAAACTACAGATCAATCTTCCTCACGAACATAGATGCAAAAGTTCTCAAGAAAATACTAGAAAACAGAATACAAGAATATATCAAGGAGATCATTCTCCCTGACCAAATAGGCTTTATCCCAGAGATGCATGGATGATTCAACATATGCAAATCCATAAATGTAATACACTATATAAATGGACTGAAGGACAAAAAGCACATGATCATCTCAATAGGTGGAGGAAAGGTATTCGACAAAATCCAACATCCCTTCATGGTAAAAGTCCTACAGAGACTGGGAATAGAAGGAACATATCTCAACATAATAAAGGCTATTTATGACAAACCTACAGCCAACATATTACTAAATGGGGAAAAGCTGGATGCTTTTCCACTAAATCAGGAACAAGACAAAGGGTGTCCACTGTCCCCATTTTTATTTAATATAGTACTGAAAGTCTTAGCCATAGCAATAAGGCAAGAGATGCACATAAAAGGGATACAGATTGGAAAGGAAGAGATCAAATTATTATTTGCAGATGATATGATTCTGTAGACAAAGGACCTTAAAGATTGTACCAGCAAATTGTTAGAGCTGATAAGCACTTTTAGCAACATAGCAGGAAACAAACTGAACACACAGAAATCAGTATCTTTCCTATATACTAACAACAAACATGCAGAGGATGACGTCAGGGAATCACTCCCATTTACAATTGCCTCAAAAAAAAATTAAGTAGCTGGACATGGTGGCTCATGCCTTTAATCCCAGCACTCGGGAGGCAGAGGTAGGAGGATTGCCATGAGTTCAAGGCCACCCTGAGACTACATAGTGAATTCCAGGTCAGCCTGGGCCAGGTTGAGACCCTACCTCTAAAAAGCAAAAAATAAAAATAAATAAAGTACCTTGGAATAAACCTAACCAAGGAAATGAAGAATCGCTACAATGAAAACTTTAAAACACTCAAAAGAAAAAGTGCGGGAGACACTAGGAAATGGAAAGACATCCCATGTTCTTGGATTGAAGAATCAATATTTTGAAAATGTCAATCTTACCAAAAATAATTTACACATTTAGTGTAATCCCCATCAAAATTCCAGTGGCATTCTTCATGGAAATAGAAAAAATAATCCTAAAGTTCATTTGGAAGCACAAAAAAAACCCTCAAATAGCCAAAACAATTTTGAAAAACAAAAGTAAGGCTGGTTTTAAATCATAGTAACAAAAACAGCATGGTACTGACACAAAAATAGACACATAGATCAATGGAATGGAATAGAGAACCCATATGTAAGTCCAGGCAGCTATAGCCATCTAATTTTTGACCAAAAAAATGCCAAAAATATTCATTGGAGAAAAGATAGCCTCTTTAACAAATGGTGCTGGGAAAACAATATCTATATGTAGAAGGATGCGAATAGATCTTTCTCTCTTTCTGTGCATAAGAATCAAGTCCAAATGGATCAAAGAACTTAATATCAGACCTGAAACTCTGAAACTGCTAGAGGAAAAAGCAGGGGAAACACTTCAACATATTGGCATATGCAACAACTTTCTGAATATATAATCCCAGTAGCTGAGGACATAAAACCACTAATCAGCCACTAGGAGCTCATGAAATTACAAAGCTTTTGTACAGCAAAGGACACTGTGAATAGAGCAAAGAGGCAACCTACAGAATGGGAGAAAATCTTTGCTAGCTTTACATCTGACAGAGGATTAATACCCAGGCTATACAAAGAACTCAAAAAATTAAATAATAAGAAATCAAACAACCCAATTTAAAAATGAGCTATGTAACTAAATAGTTCTCAGAAGAAGAAATACAGATGGCCTATAAACATCTACAAAAATGTTCTATATCCTTAGCTATTAGGGAAATGCAAATTAAAACTACTTTGAGATTCCATTTCACTTCTGTTAGAATGGCTATCATCAAGAAAACAAATGGCAATAAATGCTGGCCAGCACGCAGAAAAAGAGGAACATTTCTACACTTGGTAGGAATGCAATCTGGTACAGCCATTGTGTAAATCAGTGTGGAGATTTCTGAGACAGCTAAAAATAGATTTATCATATAAACCAGCTATACCACTCCTAGTCATATGTCCTAAGGACTTGTCTTACTACCTTAGCGATACTTGCACGTCCATATTTATTGCCACTCTATTCACAGCTAGGAAACAGAACCAGCCTAGATATCCCTCAACTGATACATGGATACTGAAGATGTGTACATTTATATAATGGAGTTCTTTTTAAAAAGGATTTTTATTTATTTACTTTCAAGTAGAGAGAGAGAGAGAGAGAAGAGACGCAGACAGAATGGCAGCTCCAGGGCCTCCAGCTGCTGCAAACAAACTCCAAATGCGTGCACCACTTTGTGCATCTGACTTTACATGGGTACTGGGGAATCAAAACCAGGGTTGTTAGGCTTTGTAGGCAAGTGCCTTAACTGGTGAGCCGTCTCTCCAGCCCCTATGCAATGGAGTTCTATTCAGTGGTAAAAGAAAATGAAATTACGAAATTTGCAGGGAAATGGATGGATTTGGAAAGGTTTATACTAAGTGAGATAACTCAGGCCCTGAAAGCCAAACACTGCATATTCTCTCATATGTGGACCCTAGATAGCTACAAATATTTAGACTTGTATATGAGTTAGAATAAAAATCGGTAGCAGAGGCCAGTAAGCTAGAAAGGGGCTATAAGGTAGAAAGGAGAGGGGAGGACTTTAGGGGAGGGTATTGTATATATGTAAGTAGATGAACAGATTACTGGGGATGGAATGGCCTAAGTGAGGTCAAGGGAAGAGACTGAGGAAAATAAGGGTGGGGGAGGGTTAATAAAAATCAAAGAGGGGGGCTGGAGAGATGGCTTAGCGGTTAAGTGCTTGCCTGTGAAGCCTAAGGACCCCAGTTCGAGGCTCAATTCCCCAGGACCCACATTAGCCAGATGCACAAGGAGGCACACGCATCTGGAGTTCATTTACAGCGGCTGGAGGCCCTGGCGCGCCCATTCTCTCTCCCTCTCTCTCTCTCTCTCTCTCTCTCTTTCTCTTTCTTTCTCTGCCTCTGCCTTTCTCTCTGTGTTTGTTGCTCTCAAATAAATAAATAAATAAAATCAAACAGGGTATGAGTAAGCCATATGGAAACCTACTTTTTTGGACAAAGACACACCCAGAAGCCATAGGTTGTTAAAAGAAATTTTTCAGTGCCCAGGATGGGATACCTTCCAGTGAGTTGTTGGCCAGATAGGTTCCTGATGCTCCCAGAACATTACGGGGCATTGTTGAGGCCCTTGGTTTCCCACCTGGAGTAGATGGTAAGACCCTATCGCTAAAGACTCCACATGCTTGGGCTGCAAGGTCACTGAGAAACCCTGCTGGTGCTGAGCTGAAAACCTCCTCCATGTAGACCAGCTGACAAAAAGCTGTAAAAAGCTACTCCACATGCAGCCCTATGGGGGAGAGAAGTCATCAATGGAGATAAACAACAGTGCGAACTGCTAGCCTTAAATTTTGCCAGCCATACCAAATGAGCCAATGGGTGCAATAGTGGAATGTCTGTTATGGGGAAAACCAACTGCTCTCTAATTGGACTAGAGGCCCACTCCATGGGAGGAAATACATGCCTGGTACTGAACACCTAGTCAAAAGCCTATGAGGAGGGATTTCATGAGCCCTAGGGTATAATGCCTACTGGTGTCTGGCTAAATACATATATTATGCTCACCAAACTGCCCAGGTAAGCACTTTTCTTAACCTCCCTATATGAGTGCTACTCTCACTTTCGGTTAGAGATCTTTTTTTCAGATAGCGGTGACTGCTGGGATGACTCAAAAGGTATCATAGTGCTGAGAAGATGTGAAAGAGGAGTGTTCACCCCTGAAACATCACCATCACACTTTCCAAGCCTTAGGGTCCATTGCTGAAGAGGTGGTAAAAATAATGCAAGAGCCAAAGGAAGGGTAGGACTGCTTACAGTGCACTCTTTCAGACACAAAATGGCCTGGATATCCATGACCTTTCAGTGCCTGATACTCCTACACAAGACCATCATAATAGGAGGAAAAGATGATGACATCAAAATAAAGACTAGCCAGGCATGGTGGCACACGCCTTTAATCCCAGCACTCATGAAGCAGAGGTAGGAGGATCACCATGAGTTCGAGGCCAGCCTACATAGTGAACTCCAGGTCAGCCTGAGCTAGAGTGAAACCCTACCTCGAAAACCCAAATAAATAAATAAAAATAAAGACTAATTGAGAGGAGCAGTGGATATGATGGAGAGTGGATTTGTGAAGCAGAAAGTGTGGGTGAGGGAATTACGGTTTATTGTCTATAATTGTGGAAGTTGTCAGTAAAAAAGTTTAACAAAAAGCACTTTAATCAAAAATACATTCATTAGTAGTTTAATAGTGATTAGAGCATATTATGTTAATAATATATAACATAGTAGCGTACTACTTACTGAGCACCTACTTCATGCAGGCATCATCCTAGACTCATTATGGGTTTTACATTACTGAATCCTCTCTACAAGTCTAGAATCAGGTGTAAGCATGGTCCTATGATACGTACATAATAAATGTGTATAGGTATGTATTTATGCATATATAATACAAAGTATATATAATATGAAGTCTCATTTTGAAATCCATTCTGACCTTCAACTCACCATGTAGCCCAGGCTGATCTTGAACTTGGTCCTCCTGCTTCCACCTCCATTTTCCCACTTTAGAGGTTGGGAGGAATGTAACTGGTTTCCTCAAGATTATAAATAAGCCTACAAAATGAGAATTGAACCTGATCTGTTAGGCCCTAAAATCTGAACCTATAACTACTAATATTTTTTAAAGGAGGGAAAATATGAAATACTATTTTAAAGATCCACTTTATGTAACCTTACTAAGTAAAAATACTTTTAAGGGCCAGAGAGATGGCTTTGCAGTTAAGGCACTTGCCTGGAAAGCCTAAAGACCCAGGTTCAATTCCTCAGTATCCACGTAAGCCAGATGCACATGGTGGCTCATGTATCTGGAGTTTGTTTGCAGTGGCTAGAGGCCTTGGCATGCCCCTATATTTATTCATTCATATTCATATTCATATTCTCTCTCTCTTTCTCTCTTTCTGTGTGTGTGTGTGTGTGTGTGTGTGTGTGTCCGTGCGTGTAATAAATAAAATAAAAATATTAAAAACTTTTAAGTAAAAGAAAATTCCTATGACTTCTATATTTGAGTGCCAGGTACACACACTGTACATGCTAAACACAATCTCCATTCACAGGGAATCCCAGTACTGATGTAGAATGGAAACAAACACCCACCCAAAGGATCAAAACTTTTAAGTAGAAGGGACATTTCTTTTTTGGGGTAGAGTTTCACTGTAGTCCAGGTTGACCTGGAATTCACTATGTAGTCTCAGGGTGGCCTGGAACTCACAGCAGTTCTCTGCCTCCCAAGTGCTAGAATTAAAATGTGTGCCACCACGCCCAGCATAAGGGACATTTTTGATTTTGAAAACATACATATGTGGGGGCTGAGGAATTTCAGTGGTTAAAAGCACTTGCTGCACAAGCGTGACAACTAGAGTTCTGATCCCCAGAACCCACAATAAGCCAGACACAGTAGCGCATGCATCTGTATCCCTGGGCACTGACGAGCAAGATGGGAGGCAGAGCTAGGACAATCCCAGAAGCTCACAGGCCAGTTAGTCTGGTGTGGCACAGTAGTGAACCAGAGAGACCCTGTCTCAAGCAAGGTAGAAAGAGAGGACCAGTATCTCAGGGTTGTCCTCTGACTCTACATGTGCACCATCGTGTGCATGCACCCCTGCGCACACACACAAGATGTATTTACATTCGTTTTTAAAATATTGTCATCTAATTGACTTTAATATGAAACTAACAACACTTTCTAGTAGCTAATAACATTTTATTCCTCCTGTTTTTTAATTTTCCTTTAAATTAATATTTTTAATTTTGCAGATGGATATTGTTTAGATAGTAGTTTTCCCTCAAATGAAGTATGCTATACATTAAAAACACTGTTCGGTGTTCTACGAGCAGTCATGGTGTTGCTGAGATGAGACTAGAGCCTCTGCTCAGAAGATCAAATCACTCGAATCTCCACCATTAAGTACATTTAACCAACTGCAAGAGAAACCAGTTTGCTCTTAGAATTGTATGAATGCCCAGCATTGTCCAGTCCTGTCTAATGGAACATTCTGTGATCATAAAAATGTTTGCATCTTTACTAACCAGTATAGTGGCCACATGTAGCTGTTGAGCACTTGAAATAGGGCTCTACTGTAATTGAGAGATGGGATGTTTTAAATTTTATTTATTTTTACATTCTGTAGCTCAGACTTGCTCACTAGTCCAGGCTGGTCTCCAACACATAGCAACCCCCATGCCTCAGCCTCTCAAGTACTGGCACTACAGACATGAGTTACCACGCCTAGCTAATGACTTTAAAAATAAATTTTAAGGAGTGGGGAAGGGAAACAAAAAAATTGTTCAAAGAACCAGAAGTGGTGGTACATGCCTTTAATCCCAGCACTTGGGAGGCAGAGGTAGGAGGAACACTGTGAGTTCCAGACCACCCTGAGACAACATAGTGAATTGCAGGTCAGCCTGGGCTAAAGCGAGACCCTACCTCGAAAAACCAAAAAAATAATAATAATAATTCTTGAAAACACCATAATAAAACGTCATGCTGCCGGGCATGGTGGCACACACCTTTAATCCCAGCACTAGGGAGGCAGAGGTAGGAGGATTGCTGTGAGTTTGAGAACAGCCTTAGAATACATAGCAAATTTCAGGTCAGCCTGGGCTAGAGTTAAATCCTACTGCAAAAAAAGGGGGGGAGCTGGAGAGATGGCTCACCAGTTAAGGGGCTTGCCTGCGAAGCCAAAAGACCCAGGTTCAATTCCCCCAGGAACCACGTAAAGCCAGATGCACAAAAGGTGGTGCGAGCCTGGCTAGAGTGAAACCCTACCGCGAAAACCCAAATAAATAAATAAAAATAAAGACTAATTGAGAGGAGCAGTGGATATGATGGAGAGTGGATTTGTGAAGCAGAAAGTGTGGGTGAGGAAATACGGTTTATTGTCTATAATTGTGGAAGTTGTCAGTAAAAAAGTTTAACAAAAGCACTTTAATCAAAAATACATTCATTAGTAGTTTAATAGTGATTAGAGCATATTATGTTAATAATATATAACATAGTAGCGTACTACTTACTGAGCACCTACTTCATGCAGGCATCATCCTAGGCTCATTATGGGTTTTACATTACTGAATCCTCTCTACAAGTCTAGAATCAGGTGTAAGCATGGTCCTATGATACGTACATAATAAATGTGTATAGGTATGTATTTATGCATATATAATACAAAGTATATATAATATGAAGTCTCATTTGAAATCCATTCTGACCTTCAACTCACCATGTAGCCCAGGCTGATCTTGAACTTGGTCCTCCTGCTTCCACCTCCATTTTCCCACTTTAGAGGTTGGGAGGAATGTAACTGGTTTCCTCAAGATTATAAATAAGCCTACAAAATGAGAATTGAACCTGATCTGTTAGGCCCTAAAATCTGAACCTATAACTACTAATATTTTTTAAAGGAGGGAAAATATGAAATACTATTTTAAAGATCCACTTTATGTAACCTTACTAAGTAAAAATACTTTTAAGGGCCAGAGAGATGGCTTTGCAGTTAAGGCACTTGCCAGGAAAGCCTAAAGACCCAGGTTCAATTCCTCAGTATCCACGTAAGCCAGATGCACATGGTGGCTCATGTATCTGGAGTTTGTTTGCAGTGGCTAGAGGCCTTGGCATGCCCCTATATTTATTCATTCATATTCATATTCATATTCTCTCTCTCTTTCTCTCTTTCTGTGTGTGTGTGTGTGTGTGTGTGTGTGTGTGTGTGTGTGTCCGTGCGTGTAATAAATAAAATAAAAATATTAAAAACTTTTAAGTAAAAGAAAATTCCTATGATTTCTATATTTGAGTGCCAGGTACACACACTGTACATGCTAAACACAATCTCCATTCACAGGGAATCCCAGTACTGATGTAGAATGGAAACAAACACCCACCCAAAGGATCAAAACTTTTAAGTAGAATGGACATTTCTTTTTTGAGGTAGAGTTTCACTGTAGTCCAGGTTGACCTGGAATTCACTATGTAGTCTCAGGGTGGCCTGGAACTCACAGCAGTTCTCTGCCTCCCAAGTGCTAGAATTAAAGTGTGTGCCACCACGCCCAGCATAAGGGACATTTTTGATTTTGAAAACATACGTATGTGGGGGCTGAGGAATTTCAGTGGTTAAAAGCACTTGCTGCACAAGCGTGACAACTAGAGTTCTGATCCCCAGAACCCACAATAAGCCAGACACAGTAGCGCATGCATCTGTATCCCTGGGCACTGACGAGCAAGATGGGAGGCAGAGCTAGGACAATCCCAGAAGCTCACAGGCCAGTTAGTCTGGTGTGGCACAGTAGTGAACCAGAGAGACCCTGTCTCAAGCAAGGTAGAAAGAGAGGACCAGTATCTCAGGGTTGTCCTCTGACTCTACATGTGCACCATCGTGTGCATGCACCCCTGCGCACACACACAAGATGTATTTACATTCATTTTTAAAATATTGTCATCTAATTGACTTTAATATGAAACTAACAACACTTTCTAGTAGCTAATAACATTTTATTCCTCCTGTTTTTTAATTTTCCTTTAAATTAATATTTTTAATTTTGCAGATGGATATTGTTTAGATAGTAGTTTTCCCTCAAATGAAGTATGCTATACATTAAAAACACTGTTCGGTGTTCTACGAGCAGTCATGGTGTTGCTGAGATGAGACTAGAGCCTCTGCTCAGAAGATCAAATCACTCGAATCTCCACCATTAAGTACATTTAACCAACTGCAAGAGAAACCAGTTTGCTCTTAGAATTGTATGAATGCCCAGCATTGTCCAGTCCTGTCTAATGGAACATTCTGTGATCATAAAAATGTTTGCATCTTTACTAACCAGTATAGTGGCCACATGTAGCTGTTGAGCACTTGAAATAGGGCTCTAGTGTAATTGAGAGATGGGATGTTTTAAATTTTATTTATTTTTACATTCTGTAGCTCAGACTTGCTCACTAGTCCAGGCTGGTCTCCAACACATAGCAACCCCCATGCCTCAGCCTCTCAAGTACTGGCACTACAGACATGAGTTACCACGCCTAGCTAATGACTTTAAAAATAAATTTTAAGGAGTGGGGAAGGGAAACAAAAAAATTGTTCAAAGAACCAGAAGTGGTGGTACATGCCTTTAATCCCAGCACTTGGGAGGCAGAGGTAGGAGGAACACTGTGAGTTCCAGACCACCCTGAGACAACATAGTGAATTGCAGGTCAGCCTGGGCTAGAGCGAGACCCTACCTCGAAAAACCAAAAAAATAATAATAATAATTCTTGAAAACACCATAATAAAACGTCATGCTGCCGGGCATGGTGGCACACACCTTTAATCCCAGCACTAGGGAGGCAGAGGTAGGAGGATTGCTGTGAGTTTGAGAACAGCCTTAGAATACATAGCAAATTTCAGGTCAGCCTGGGCTAGAGTTAAATCCTACTGCAAAAAAAGGGGGGAGCTGGAGAGATGGCTCACCAGTTAAGGGGCTTGCCTGCGAAGCCAAAAGACCCAGGTTCAATTCCCCCAGGAACCACGTAAAGCCAGATGCACAAAAGGTGGTGCATGTGTCTGGAGTTTGTTTGCAGTGGCTGGAGGCCCTGGTGTACCCATATTCTCTCTCTCTCTCTCTGTCTCTCTCTCTTCTGTCTCTCCTTATAAATAAATTAATAAAAATATTTTTTTAAAAGCTGGCCGTAGTGAGTTCGAGGCCACCCTGAGACTCCATAGTGAATTCCAGGTCAGCCTGAGCTAGAGTGAGACCCTACCTCGAAAAAACAAAAAATAAAAATAAATAAATAAATAAATAAATAAAAGCCGGGCTTTTAATCCCAGCACTTGGGAGGCAGAGGTAGGAGGATCGTCATGAGTTCAAGGCCACCTTAAGACTACATAGTGAATTCCAGGTCAGTCTGGGCTAGAGTGAGATCCTCCCTCTAAAAAGAAACAAACAAACAAACAAAAACCCTAATTCTTTGTATACTAACAAGTAAAAATTAATTAGTAGGGACTAGAGAGGTAGCTCAGTGGCTAAAGGCATTTACTTGTGAAGCTGGCTGGCTTAGGTTCATTTCCCTCAAACCCATTTAAAGCCAGAAGCACAAAGTGGCACATGCATCTGGAGTTGTTTTGCAGTGGCAAGAGGCCCAGGTATGCCTTTGCTATCCTTCCCTCCATGACTCACTCTCTCTCAAAAAAGTAAATAAAAATTGTTTTAAAAAATTAATTAAAGGACTAGATGCCACAGAATTGGACAGTGTAAGAATTTTTTTTTTTTGCATTTGAGTAGGTACATATAGCACATATGTGAGCATATACATACATGTGCTGACATGTATATCTTCCTTGAGACAGAGTTTCTCATTGAACCTGGAACTGCTGTTTATGGTCCAACTGGGGTTACTGGCATGTTATGCCCTGCTTCTTACATGGATGCCAGAGATCCAGTTCAGGCCCTCTCAGGCCCTCATGCTTGTATAGCAGCGCTCTCACCTGCTGAGCCATCTTCCCAGCCCTGCCAGACCATCGTTTAGTTTTCCCTTTTTCTCTTTCCTGGGCACAGTCCTCCTTGGGATGTGGTTGTTTGGTGTGCGTTCAACTCAAAGATATGAGACTAAATAAAGCAAAGTAACATAAAACTCCTGGCAACTTTTCTTAGCATTTACTGATGTTAATATGCATTAATTCTCTCCCCGACCTGTTTTTTGTTTTTTGTTTTCCGAGGTAGGGTTTCACTCTAGCCCAGGCTGACCTGGAATTCACTCTGTAGTCTCAGGGTGGCCTCAAACTCTCGGCGATCCTCTACCTCTGCCTCCCGAGTGCTGGAATTAAAAGCGTGCGCCACCATGCCCGTCTTTTTCCGACCTTCTTTAAAAAAATTTTGTTTATTTTTATTTATTTGAGAGCAACAGACAGAGAAAGAGACAGATAGAGAATGGGCACGCCAGGGCCTCCAGCCACTGCAAACAAACTCCAGATGCATATGCCCCCGTGTGCATCTGGCTTATGTGGGTCCTGGGGAATCGAGCCTCAAACCGGAGTCCTTAGGCTTCACAGGCAAGCACTTAACCGCTAAGCCATCTCTCCAGCCCATCCCTCTGACCTTTTTCACCAAAGCAAATGCAAATGATCTGCAAGCTCTTTTCTAAGTAAGTAGCCCGCTTTCCAGACTGTGTGGCTGTTGAATGGGCAGTGCTGTAGAAGTG
The DNA here is from genome assembly GCA_036346955.1 of Dipus sagitta. Taxonomy (NCBI): domain Eukaryota; kingdom Metazoa; phylum Chordata; class Mammalia; order Rodentia; family Dipodidae; genus Dipus; species Dipus sagitta. Next base: position 140,875,434 of record CM070770.1, read on the forward strand.
GCACCTTCACTCAGAAGACCCACTGAGCCAAGGCTGCCATTGTGGGCAGTGTGCCCACAACTTCTTCTGCTTTGTAAACAGTTACTGACATACTTTCTTTCTCTTGAAAAAATTTTCATTATGTTTGTTTCACTGTGTGTGTTTGTGTCCATTTCATTCAAGTTAACATTTTTTAGATCTTTCTTAGTGATTTAGTGATCATCTTTATTTTCACTATGTGCATTTATTTTGTCTTTTTTTTTTAAAGCAAGGCCTTAATGAATAGTTCAAGCTGTCCTTACGATCTTCCTGCTTCAGCTTTCCAACAGATTACAGGTGTACATCACCACACCCAGCTCTCCTTTGCTTGTTTCTGCCAGTGCTCTCAGATGTCTGTCAGTTCTGTCCTTTCCCATTCTGCAGTCTCTTCTCTGACCTCTTCCTCATTGCTGTCCCTGCTGGCCTTGGAATTGTTCTGTGGTTCATTTTTGTACTTTCTAGAAGTCAGTGCCCTGTTCCTCATTCTTACCCTTTCTTAATAATGAAAGCATTTGAGAATATGAATTTCCTTCACTCAAGCATTTGCGGTGTTACATGCTTTGCTAGTAGTACTGTTCTCATTGTGGATGTTTAAGTAATGCCCTGTCTTAGTATTCCTATTAAGGCCAAGAGTTTCTTCAAATCTGTATTTTTGAATTTTCAGTTGCTTGACCTTTTGAACTGCATTTCTCATTTAACTGCATTATGCTAAAACATGACCTGTACAGTTTTAAAGAATTTTTCTCTCTTATGAAATTTTATAGGACTTTTTATTCTTTCTACTCAATATTAGCTCAGTATTTTGAAGTTGAATAAGTACATTAACAAGTCATGTTCATGGACAGCTGTGGTGGCATACATCTGCAATACCAGAACTCATATGGCTAAGGCATGAGGATCATGAGATTGAGGCCAGCCTGGGCTCTATAATGAGGCCCTTTTTATTTATTTTATTTATATGCTTGTGGTGGTTTGAATAGAATAGATGGCCCCCAATATATTCAGTTGTTTGTTTGTAGTTTGCATCTGCAGCCACCTGGCTGGAGTCAGTGCCATTGTGTGGATCTTAAGGTGTGGTGGTGGGTTTCAGATTTCAATCTAAAGATATGCAAAGTGTGCCTAGCTGGAGTTCCTGAAGTGTGCTGTGGCTTTTGGCCTTTAGGCTTGTACTTCTCTCTCTCTGCTTGGTCCTGTGAAGGCAGGCCAGCTTCTTCTGCCATTATGGAACTTCCCCTGGATCTGTAAGCTTCAATAAATATCCCTTCCTCCATAACTGTGTCTGGTCTGGAACTTCATCTCAGTGAACCTGAAGCTGTCTGATACAGAACTTGGTACCGAGGAGTGGGTTGAGATGAACCTTACTATGTGGATGTTGATCTTTTGGAACCTTTGTTTTGGAGGAATCGGCATGGACTTGGTGCTTGCAACTGAAGATGTCTTCTGGAGTGGTAAGCCAAGTTTTATGGACTATTCTGATGAGAGTCTGAGAATGCTAAGTACAGACAGCATTGAACTTCGAGGCTTGGCTTATGAGCTTTCTAAGGGGAAGGAAAGACTGCAGAGGACTTTGTTGGAACTGGGCTACTGGCATAAGGGCTGGCTGCATCCTGCTGCCCAGGTCCAGAGTGATCAAGATTAAATTTGTAATGGACTGATGTGCTTGGCTAGACATATTGGACTGAGAGATTTAAGATTTTAAGCTGGAAAACCTCAAGCAAGTTAAAATTACAGGCACTGAAACTGGTTTTAGGTTACTGAATCTGCTATTGTCAAACACATTAGCAATCTTAAGGAAGATGGTCCAATTGCTTTACCATGGAAAGGATGCCTGAGGAAAGACTATCATAGAAATGCAAATACTTTTGGAAAGAGTTGACTGGAGAAGGAACCTGCTTTTCAAGGCTATGATTTGTTTCGTCCCTGAATTAAGAATATGGCTGTGTCCTGCACACCTGGTATTGGTTTCAGAAGCATGAAAAATGCGAGGAGTGGTCGTGAATTGCACATGCTTCCAGGAGCTGCCGCTGAGATGCGGCATGAGGTAGGGCCTGATGCCCTGATAGGCTGAAAGAGCCTTTGGAAAATGTGAGGAGTGGTCATGAATTGCACACGGTTCCAGGAGCTGCTGCTGAGATGCAGCATGAGGCAGGGCATGATGCCCTGATAGGCTGAAAGAGCCTTTGGAAGATGGGCCGTGGTTTGCATGAAGACCTGAAGACATTTTGGATATACCAGGACTGTGCAAGGGCTACCATAGAGCGCATTGTTGGCCTGGGATGGAAGTGTTCCCCGGCTACTCTGCCTAGCTGGAGGGGCAGAACTGTAAAGTCTGGAGACTGTTAGTCTCTGGGTATATTGAACTTGAATTGCAGAAGTTTGATGTTTGTTTGATGGTGGTTGAGTTTGCATTGTTTTAGTCTCTCCTTGCTATGCATTATACCAGTTGAAAATGTTTACTCTGTGCCTTTATATGTTAGAAATGTTTAACTTGTTTGATTTTACAGGTCTTCATATCTTAAATTGGTCAAATCTGTGGGGACCTTTGAAATTGAACTGAGTACTATTTACAATGTGTGATGGTTATAAATCTATTGGGGGCCAGGGGTGGAATATGGTGGTTTGAATAGAATAGATGGCCCCCAATATATTCAGTTTTTTGTAGTTTGCATCTGCAGCCACCTGGCTGGAGTCAGTGCCATTGTGTGGATCTTAAAGTGTGGTGGTGGGTTTGAGATTTCAATCTAAAGATATGCAAAGTGTGCCTAGCTGGAGTTCCTGAAGTGTGCTGTGGCTTTTGGCCTTTAGGCTTGTACTTCTCTCTCTCTGCTTGGTCCTGTGAAGGCAGGCCAGCTTCTTCTGCCATTATGGAACTTCCCCTGGATCTGTAAGCTTCAATAAATATCCCTTCCTCCATAACTGTGTCTGGTCTGGAAGTTCATCTCAGCAAACCTGAAGCTGACTGCTACAATGCTATTTATTAAATTGTGCTTATAATTGGTTCTTGCTAGTTTTTGCCTTGATCTATCAGAAAAACATGAAAATTTCCTACTATAATAATTTTATAAACTTCTACTTATGTTAGTTTTTAATTTTATTACATGTTTGTGGGTGTCAGTTTTGGGAGTGGATAGTTATTTTGTTCTGTTTTGTTTTAGACAAGGTCTTATATTTAGCCCAGGCTGATCTTGGACTCACAAGAGTTCCTCCTTTCTCTGCCTCCTGAGGGCTAGGGCTATAGGAATGCACCGCAACACTCATCTAAAACTGATTCTAGTTACCAATGGAAATTTTTTTTTCATTTCTTTCACCATTTTTTGTTCTAATTTACCAACAATGTGTGTATGTGTGTATGCCCTGGGTACAATCCTCAACATCACACACAAAAAATCAAAAATCAGGCTGGAGAAGATAGCTTAGCGGTTAAGGCATTTGCCTGCAAAGCCAAAGGACCCCAATTCGATTTCCCAGGACCCACGTAAGCCAGATGCACAAGGAGGCACATGTGTCTATAGTTCATATGCAGTGGCTGGAGGCCCTGGCGTGCCCATTTTCTCCCTCTCTCTCTCTCTCTCTCTCTCTCATAAATAAATTTTAAAAATAAAATTAAAAATCTTACCAATCACTGAACTTCCAAGTAGGCAGAGCTGTATTGGTAAGGGACAGAGCTATCAAATGAACATCTCTTCGGACACTTCTCTCAAAGACTCAACATGGGCCCTGTGCTGGCTCTGGAGCTGTGAGGTCACAGCCTGACACTTCTCTCAAAAGAGTCACCATGGGTCCTATGCTGGCTCTGGAGCTGTGAGGACACAGCCTATCTTGTCCTCTGCTTGTTTTCCTAGTTGGGGTCTAGATCACTGGTAGGGAACTTTGTCAGAGGGGGTAGTTAGCCTAGGGGATAATCTGGTTACTCCTGGGCTCTCTTCCCAGTGACCACTTAACTATACCCCAGGCCATACTTCCTTTTGTCCCACCCCACCCCACCCCTATATGTCTCTGTTTTTGACAGCCATTTTCCTCTATCTTGGACTGTTATTCTAGCTTACTCTTAGGGATATTTTTCTCAATATCTAGTATTGTTTTAGTATGGTCATTGATTTTTAAAATTTAGTAATTAAGGATGTGACTCAGTTAACAGAGTGCTTGCCTGGCATACATAAGCCATGGGTTCTACCTGGTGTACCACATAAACCAGAAGTGGTGGCACTCACCTGTAATCCCAGCACTTAAAAGGTAGGAGAAACGTCCAAGGCCATTGGTTGGCTTACATAGCAAGTTTGAGGCCAGGCTGGAATATATAAGACCTTGTCTCAAAAAAAAAAAAAAAAGCAACCAGGAATTAATGCTTTTCATATAAAAACTGGTCATAGATTGTTCCATCTCTATACTTCTCAAGTTATTACAATAACTATATATATATATTTTTTTTTTGTTTGTTTGTTTTTGTTTTGTTTTTCAAGGTAGGGTCTCACTCTAGTTCAGGCTGACCTGGAATTCACTATGTCGTCTCAGGGTGGCCTTGAACTCATGGCAATCCTCTTACCTCTGCCTCCCAAGTGCTGGGATTAAAGGCATGCGCCACCACGCCCGGCTTAGAATAACTAGATATATTTTTTTAATTCCCTTGTGCTTTTTGTATTTGGTCTGTTTCGTAGAATCATGTACTCTGATACTTTAGGTCAGTTTCCATATTTTAAGTGATGAACTTGTAGACTGGAGAGATAGCTCCCTGGTTAGAGGCACTTTCTTTTTTTTTTATTAACAACTCCCATGATTATAAAAAATATTCCAAGGTAATGCCCTTCCTCCCCCCCCCCCACTTTCCCCTTTGAAACTGCATTCTCCCTCATATCCCCTCCCCATCTCAATCAGCCTGTCTTTTATATCGATATCATGATTTTTTCCTCCTATTATGATGGTCTTGTGTAGGTAGTGTCAGACACTGAGGTCATGGATATCCAGGCCATTTTGTGTCTGGGGGGAGCACATTGTAAGGAGTCCTACCCTTCCTTTGGTTCCTACATTCTTTCCGCCACCTCTTCCACATTAGACCCTGAGCCTTGGAAAGTGTGATAGAGATATTGCAGTACTGAGCACTCCTGTCATTTCTTTCCAGCATCATGATGCCTTCTGAGTCATCCCAAGGTCACTGCCATCTGAAAAGAGTCGGTTCTCTACCAAAAGTGAGAGTAGCATTAATATAAGGGTATGAACATTTAGAGAAGTGCTTACTGGGCAGTTTGATAAGCACAGTATATACATTTAGCCAGATAGCAGCAGACGTTACACCCCCAGGACTCATGACTGCCCATTTTAAGTTTTCAGTATCAGGGATGTATTTCCTCCCATGGAGCGGGCCTCTAGTCCAATTAGAGGGCAGTTGGGTTCCACCATGACAGATATGCCACTATTGCACCCATTGGCTCATTTGGCCTGGCTAGCCAAATATAAGACTTGCAGTGTCCACTGTTGAGTATCTTCACTAGTGATTTCTCTCTCTCCCATTGAACTGCATGCAGAATGGCTTCCAGCTTTCTGTCAGCTGGTCTACATGGAGGAGGTTATCAGCTCAGTTCCAGCAGAATTTTTCAGTGGCCTTGCAGCCCAAGTATGTGGAGTCTTCAGCAATAGGGTCTTACCATCTATCCCTGGTGGGAAACCAAGGGCCTCGGCAATGGCCTATAATGTTTTGGGGGCATCAGGGACCTCTCTGGCCAACAACTCACTGGAAGGTATCCCATCCCTGGCACTGAAAAATTTCAAGAAACTATCTACGGCTCCTGAGTGTTCCATTGTCCAAAAAAGTAGGTTTCCATATGATTTATTTATATCCTCTTAGATTTTGATAGAGGCACTTTCTTGCAAAGCCACTGGCATAGGTTCGACTCCTCAGTATCCACATAAAAAGCCAGATGCACAAAGTGGCACATGCATCTTTGTCTCTCTCTCTCTCAAATAAATAATAGTTAGATCTTGATGATTTTCTCTTCCCTCCTCCTCTTCCTCCCTTTCTCTTCCTCCTACTCCTGCTGAATGCAACTCTGTACATGCCAGTCAAGACCTCTCCCAGCTGTAAGTGGAGAGAAGCATGTCAAGTGCTGGGCCACTTCATCGAAAATGTGTTCCAGCCTTGTGTTTGGGAACAATTCTGGCACTGTGGAGAATGGCATGCGGGGACCTTGTTAACAGCTCTAAGCCACAGGATGAGTTAAAGGAGAGGATTTCTGGGAGGAGACTGAGTCCATTTTTCTTTCGTTAAATTGTTTTTATTTATTTTTTTATGAGAGAGAGACAGAGACAGAAAATTGGCACACCAGGATCTTCAGTCACTGCAAACTCCAGACACATGCTCCAACTTGTGTGCATGCCCCACCTTGTGCTTATGCACCACTTTGTGCCCATGTGCGACCTTGCGCTTGCACTACCTTGTGTGTCTGGTTTTTACGTGGGACTTGGGGAGTTGAACATGGATTCTTAGGCTTTGCAGGCAAGCGCCTTAACCACTAAGCCATCTCTCCAGCCCGAGTCCATTTTTCTAACAAAGGGATCAGTGTAGATCTTCTATGGTCTTAATTAGCCATCAGTGGAGTGAGAGATGTAATTGAAAGAGAACAGGTGAAGAAATGACTTGTCCCTTAGTTGGCTGGGCCACTCTGCTTTTGTATCAACTGGTGTGACAATCTTCATAGTGCTGGCCACCATAGCTGCCTGAGCCAACTATAGAGTAGGACAGATGGACATCGCTGGGGCCACCACTGTGCATGCCAGCCTGCTGCAACTGGCAGGACCTTCTTCTAAGCCACTCCCCTGCCCTCACCTCTATCTGGGAAGGCCTCTGCAGTCCACATTCTGGTGTTAGTTTTATTGTGCAAGATTTGATCAGGTTACTCCAGGCTGCCTTCTCCTTGCACATGGTGAATCAGGCTACTTTTCTCTTCTTCACTTTGGCTTTTCCTAGAGGAAAGACTCAGCAAAATGCCTTTGATGTTTCTTCTATAAGTAATGAACTATCCCTTCCTTCCAGGGCTGAACCCCATTGTTATGGTCCTTTAATCATTTTCAATAAGATCTTGGCCATCAGCTATTCACATATCTGTTTATAAATGCTTAATGAATGTCTAGGCTATAAGACATGGTATGCTTAGCTCTGGACATTCAGAGGTGACAACCAACGAAGGTAGTCACTGCCCTCAGGGAGCAGAGGACATGCTGCAGTAGAGTCCAGCACAAATAAGTCATCATAGGAAGGAATGGAAGCCGCAAGTGTCCCTGGTGGTCCGGAACTTGCAAGAGGCTCTTTGCCCAGGCTGGGAAGTCAGGATTGGGAGCTCTATCTTGCCCGCCCTCTGGCGGGAAGAGGTAGTGCTGCACAGAGCTGAGACTGGGCCACAAACCATCAGCTCCTGTGTGAAGAGTGGTGTGGAAAGAGCAGTCGTGATGAGTAGACCAGTTAGGAGCCAGCTATAGTCATCCAGGTGAGAGATGCCAGCGCCTCAGATGAAGATGAGGATGGAGAGATGGTAGAGATAATAGAGGTAGACATCTTCCCCTGAGATCTGAGTTAAGTGTCATTCTGCATTTTGTGACCTTGACTTCGGAAGACACTAAGTTCCTTCAAATCATGAAACATGTTCCCTCCTTCTTGAACATTTCCTTGTGCCTTCTTTTCTCATCTCAGCAAAGGAAAAGGGCAAGAAGTTCTGAGTCTGGCAGTGTCTAGAGTGTAGTGGTAGATGTTCAATTTCTATTTGTCCCATGGATGTGTGGATCAATGGTGAATGAAAATTTTCACCATAGCTGAGACTGTGGTGAGAACTTTACCTACCACCCTGTATTTCAGGAGTGAAAGGTAAGGATGAGTGCCCCTGTCCCTTCCCATACCTGCAAGAGTCATGATGAGCCTGGCAGTGATGCTCTGTTCCTGCCAAGTCCCGGTAGGATCCTAAAGTACTTACCCATAGTCCTCATGGCAGCTGTAATAGTACCTCCCCCCCCCCACACACACACACTTGAACCCTCTCTGCCGTTTACTGTAACAGACCCTGTGCAGATGTCTGCTAGCCAGGAGGACACTGATCCTGGTGCCTCCCTGCTGCCCCATAAAAATGGCAATGTCCCTGGAAATCTGTCCTCATCTTGCACTTGTGTAGAAATAGAGAATGGTGCCCAGGATCACCCTGTCTTCTTACACCAGTTGCAGAGGTTGTGCCAAGGCAAGGCAAGAATATGGGAGACAGGCCCAGAAAGCCAAGCGCCACATGCTCTCCCTCATATGTGGATCTTAGCTAGAGATGATTGGGCTTCTGTGTGAGAAGGAAAAAACTCAGTAGCAGAGGCCAGTAAGTTAAAAAAGGAGATAGAAAGGGAAGAGAAAGAAAGGGAGGAGGGCTTTTATTAGGTTGGTATTGTATATATGTAAGTAGAAAGATTGAGATGGGGAGGGGATATGATGGAGAATGGAATTTCAAAGGGGAAAGGGGGGAGGGTAATACCATGGGATTTTTTTTGTTATCATGGAAAATATTAATAAAAATGGAGAAAAAAATAAAATAAAATAAAAAAAGAAAAAAAAAAAAAAGAATATGGGAGAGTCCCAGCACGGTGCTCCAAGTGTCCTTCCCAGAGGCATCCTGAGCAGTATCAGTGCAGCCTAACCACGTGTGCGAGAGCATGCGGAGAGCACTGCTAATCCCAGAGGCTTGCTGGCCTTTCCGTGGAGTTTGAGAACATGGCTGACCTCCAGCCCCACCAAAGTAGAGCTATCCCACATGACCAGAAGCCCCGCCATAAATCACAGGATTATTCACCACTGTGGCCAAAGCTCCTAGGGGTCATACAAGACATTCACAAGGCATAAGAAGTCACCTAACAGGAGCCAAAGACTCCACCAGACCAGTATTTTGGTTTGGTTTGGTTTGGTTTGGTTTGGTTTGGTTTTTGAGAAAGGATCGTGATACATAGCAAGGCTGACATTGAACTCCTGATCCGTTCGCCTCTGCCTCCCAGCTTCTGGGATTACAGCTCATGCTACCACGCCTGGCTTAGACCTCTGTTGGGCAATGTAGAACTCTCCTGCTCTTCAGTTTTCTGACAGTGCCTGTGTATGTATGTGGCAATAGCCCGCCACATACATAGAGGTCTTTGTGTTGTCAGAAGTTATTTTGCACGCTGAAGATGAGGAGTAAAACGTGGGCTGGGCTGGGCTTTGTCATGGGCCTTATCACCTTCTAGGGGAGGCCATTTGGGTGAGTCATGTGTTCCTGTGACTGCCTGTGCTTCAGCTCTGCTTCTGGCAACTGGTCATGTGACCTCACCTGTGTTTATATATATATATTTATATTTTATATTTTGTTTGTTTTTCCTTGCCTCGGTTTCTTCATTTATTAATGCATTAATTGAGATGCACATGTTAGGGCAGAAGAGTACATGGACTATAGAAGCACTCAGTGAGTACTGGATACTGTTTATATTTACCTTGAGAAAAAGTTCCCAATCTTTTTAAAATCATTATCCTTGGGGGAATTTGTGGGAGAGGTGAAATTTTTCCCTTTAATTTTACATAGTCATGTCTCTTAAACACTGGTGAAATTATGAGATAGCCATATCTCTTCAGAGAATTCATTGTTGGGGGTGAGTGCTGAGTTAGAGTGGCAGGAAGCACCCCTCTGGGCAAGTGTGGTGTGTTAAGTCTGGGATGTGGAGATTGCTGGCAGACCTTTGCTGCAAATTGCCAATAGATTTAAAAGGTTCAGAGATGACACATAATTTTCCCAAGTGACTTCAGAGAACTTTAGAAGTAGGAGACACTGAGTGAGTAATGTTATGACTGGTATGCGTGCTCTGGTCTCCTTTCCGCTGACCTCTGTCTAGCCCTGACTCCTTAAAGACTTTCAATTTGCAAGTACCACCTTGCCAGCACTGAAACATAGCCTGCCTGGAAGGGCTTCGTTGGTCTTTTGGAAACTGTTTAAAACTGAATGAAGCCCAAGGGCTTTCTGGTGTTGGTAAAGCCTTGAGTTTATGCCAGCTACTAATTGTTCTCTTTGCTTTCCTGGGAAGGAGGCTGGATTTGAGACTTGGCTTTGGGTCTTGCCATCTGTGAGCTGACACTTGTCCACATGTGATGTGGATTAAGGTTGTTTTTCCAGAGGCTGGGAGATGGCTCAGTCAGTCAAGTGCTTGCCGTTCAAGCGTGAGGACCCGAGTCTAAATCCCCAGCACCCATGTAAATGTGTGAAGGCCCACTTGTGACCTCAGCACTCAGGAGGAGGAGGAGGAGCCAGGGGTCCCTCAGGACAAGCTGGTTGATAGACTAGCCAAATTCATGAGCTCCAGATTTAGTGAGAGCCCTTGTCCTAGTAAGTAAGGTGGGGAGCAGTGGAGGAAGACACCAACATCAACCTCTGGCCTCTACACACTCACATGCCCACATGTATATGCACACTCACACACATGTGTGTGTACACACACACGTTGCATGCATATATGAATGCGCATGCACATATACACAAGGAAGGGAGGGAGGGAGGGAGGGAGGGAAGGAAAGCAAGCAAGTAGGGAGAGAAGAAAGGAGGGAGGGAGGGAGGATCTTTCCAAAGAGCATCACTTTAATGTTTTTCAGTTTTGGAAAATGTCTAGGTATGGATTTGATGCTGTGTTTTCTACCCCTGATAGGATCAAGGCAGGCTAGGTTGATCTTGCTTTTGGACTCCTAAGTCTAGCTTCTAGGCTGGCCTCCCCAGCTCAGGCTGGCCACTTATAGGAGGGACCCACAGACAGAGAAGCATTGCAGATGGCACTGAGCACTCTTTTCTCTTTTCTCTTTTCCTAGCTTATTTCCAGTGATGCTGATGGAGCCATCCAAAGAGCGGGCAGATTCAGAGTGGAAAATGGCTCTACAGACGAGGTAAGGACACACACCTGTGCTGTCATCAAGCACACGATTGTATCAGTGGACAGGACGTGCTCCTCATGACCACAGAGGACTCCCATAAACAGAGCTCTGGAAGGGGTTACTAGAGGTTTAGGTTTCCAGAGCTTTCTTTGAAGTACACATGAAGAGAAATGCCATCGTACTGGCATGAAAGCTGCTAGAAATTATACCTATCCTTCAAGAGATCTATGGGAGGGTTGAGGAGGTGGCTCAGTGGATAGAGCTGCTTGCCTCAAGCATGAGGGCCTGAGATCACCTGAGTTTGATCCCTAGGATCCATTAAACAGCTGAGCATGGCAGTGCACATCTGTAACTTGGGAGACAGAGGTAGGAGGATCACTGTGAGTTCGAGGCCACCCTGAGACTGCATAGTGAATTCCAGGTCAGCCTGAGCTAGAGTGAGACTCTACAAACAAACAAACAAACAAGCAGCAACAACAACAACAACAAATAGCTCTGCCTGCATCCAGAGAGAGAGAGTCCATCTCAAGGAAATCCATGGATGAGCAACTGAGGAAGAGTACTTACCATTTCCCTCTAGCCTCCACACACCTGTGAGGGCATCTACGCATGCACATGCATGCCCTACACATGAAAAAAAAATTCTCTCATAAAATCAGGTGACACACACAGGTGTTCTGGTGACAGCAGACCCAAGAAAAGTCCTGTGCTCCTGTTACAACTCCAGTCCTCCACTTTGCCAGGCCTTTCAGCGTGGCCCTGATATACAAACAAGTCCAGAGCCTAGTACAGATGTGCAAAAGACTTATGTGACTACAATGTTTATTTATTCATGAAGCCGCCAGGAAAGGAGGCCTTTACTACTTACTACTCCTTAGGCCCAGACTGTCCTTCTGCCCCTTACTGTGTCAGGCCACAGGAATCACTAAACTTTTCTTTCTTCTGTTTTTTTGGTTTGTTTTTTTTATTATTTTTTTGGTTGGTTGGTGGTTGTTGTTGTTGGTTTGTTTGTTTGTTTTTTTTTCCTCGAGGTGGGGTCTCACTCTAGTCCAGGCTGACCTGGAATTCACTATGTAGTCTCAGAGTGGCCTCGAAATCATGGTGATCCTCCTACCTCTGCCTCCCAAGTGCTGGGATTAAAGGTGTGCGCCACCACGCCCAGCTTCTTTCTTCTTTAAAACTGTTACCGCCTGTGCCCACTCTCTTTGGTTCCAGCCCCAGAACTTCAGAGTATAGTACAGATCAGATGCCTCCATTTCTTTCCTTACTGGCTGCCTCTTAGCAAGGAGGCTCATCACCATACTTCAGTATTCCAGCTTTGCACTCAAACACCTGAATTCAAGACAAACTTGGACTCAAGTTCTATCTACCTGCGTCCCCCCCCTCCCAGCCCTGAGCAAGGAACCAAGCCTTGTGAGCGTCAGTTTCTCCTTCTATAAATCAGAAACTGCCTTAGGATGATTAAGAGTACTCAATGCTGGACTGGAAGGATGGCTTAGCGGTTAAGCACTTGCCTGTGAAGCCTAAGGACCCTGGTTCGAGGCTCGATTCCTCAGGGCCCACGTTAGCCAGATACACAAGGGGGGGGGGTGCATGCATCTGGAGTTTACCTGCAGTGGCTGGAGGCCCTGGCGCACCCATTCTCTCTCTCTCTCTCTCTCTCTCTATCTAGCACTCAGGAGGTTGAGGTAGGAGTATTGCTATGAATTGAAGGCCAGTTTGGCTACACAGTGAGTTCCAGGTCAGCCTAGGATAGAATGAAGACTTGGTCTAGGAAGATGGCCAAAGCCTGCCATCTTGAGTTTAATTCTCCAGTACCCACATAAAGCCAGATACACAAAGTGGCCCGTGTGTCTAGAATTTGTTTGCAGTGGCAGGAGTCTCTAGTACACCCATTCTCATTCTCATTCTCTCTTCCACCAAAATAAAAATAAATAAATGACTCAGTGAAGTGAACTTGCAAAGTTTTTAGTGTTACACCTGGTGTTTGTAAGCATCCAGTACCTGGTAACTATCTTCATAATGGCTATTGTTGCTATGGTAACCACTGTCATATTTCCAACATTGCTTTTCTAACAATTTCCATGGCTTAACTTGAAAGGCCATACAGCATTTGTGGAATCATTGCTCACCTTATCGTTGGACCTTAGTTGCCCAACATGGTACCCCTCTCCATTGGCCAACCCCCTGAAAAAATGTCCATAGATGACAGCCAGAACAGTGTCAGTCGATCACACAGAAGAAGTAAGTTTGTTTCTGACACTTAGAAACAACCTCCCCATGTGGCCCAGGTCCTGAGAGGAGATAATCTTATCAAAAACAAGAAGCCTGGTGTGTCCCTGGGCTAAGCCAAGAGCCAGAGCATAAGGTTGTCACTGAACAGGACAGAAATTCTGCTTGTTACTCTCAGTCTTAACTCTGCGGCAGCCTGGGGGGTTCCTTTTCCAGAGAACTCTCCCCAGGCAAAACCCCTGAGTTGGTGACTCTTATGCTAGAACAAATTCAAGGAAGAAACAATCGGTGAGGCAGATTTTCTTAAAAGGTAGAAAGAAGAGGGTATTCCTGGAAAGGGAACAAAAGAAAAGCACACCTGGACACTCAGGTTTGGTTACAGTCCAGGAGGAAAAAGTAATGATGTAGCCAAATAGGTATGGGGTCATCAAAGGAGGGTGGCAGTTAATTTTGTTTAAAATCGGTATATATAGGGGTTTGGTGGCTGTCGAGTTACATTCCCAAAGGTTGCTGGGAAATCACTTCCCATTTTAACATGTTTCAAAGAATGTAACTTGTAACCAGGTTAAAAGTGAAAAGATTTCTCTTAGTAAACAAAGTTGGTACACTGACCCAGGAATGAGGAGATCATTAAAGATTTAAGGTTTTATTTTGGTGGAGTGCTTGGTTTTTTCAGTGGTGTTTGAAGTTTGAACTGTCAATAAAAGCAGAGCAGGGGGAGAGCCTCCTTCCTCCCGTGTCCTCCTTCCTCTTCCGTGTCCTGCCTTCCTCCCATGTGCTCCTTCCTCTTCCTCCTGTGTCCTCCTTCCTTTTCCTCCTAGGTCCTCTTTCCTCCCATATTCCCCTTCCTATAGCATTACAGTTTTCCCAGTCTTTCTATCCTGCCTCAGTCATTGGTTTTTGGTGCTCGAAAACCAGCAGCCACAATCCCAAGTCTATGCTTGGAAATCCTGAGTACCAGACATCACAGAGGCTATAGCACCTCAGCTCATTGTTCTGCCACCCCATTGTGCCAAACTTCAGCCTAACCACAAGGAACAAACCCTCACCCCACGGGAGCATACTTCTGACCCTGTTGGGACCTGTGTCTGCAGGAAACCCACATCTCTAGGAAAGACATGAATGGAGCCTTCATGTGGTGCTGAAATCACCATTCACTTTGGCGTCCAACACTGTTCACCTGGCCATGATGTTACTTGGCCCTGCCATAAACCAGATAGATAGAGAATGGGCGCACCAGGGCCTCCAGCCACTGCAAACGAACTCCAGACGCATGCGCCCCCTTGTGCATCTGGCTAATGTGGGTCCTAGGGAGTTGAGCCTTGAACCAACGCCCTTTTTTAAAAATTTTTTTATTTTTATTTATTTAAGAATGACAGACAGAGAAAGAGGCAGAGAGAGAGAGAATGGGCACATTAGGGCCTCCAGCCACTGCAAAGGAACTCCAGATGCATGCGCTCACTTGTGCATCTGGTTTATGTGGGTACTGGGGAATCGAGCCTTGAACCATTATCCTTAGGCTTCACAGGCAAGTGCTTAACCACTAAGCCATCTCTCCAGCTCCTGAACCAAGGTCCTTAGGTTTCACAGGCAAGCGCCTAACCACTAAGCCATCTCTCCAGCCCCTTTCCTCTTATTTTTGAATGATATAAGTCTATATTGTTCTAGATATATGACTTGAAATTTTTTTTTCTCCCATTCCATGGTGTTGCAGTTGAGTTCGCATTGCTGGCAGAAATCACCAAGAGCAGCTTTTGGGAATAAAGGTTTATTTTGGCTTACAGACTGGAGGGGAAGCTCCATGATGGCAGGGGAAAAACAATGGCATGAGCAGAGGGTGAACATCGCCCCCTGGCCAACATCAGGTGGACAATAGCAACAGGAGAGTGTGCCAAACACTGGCAAGAGGAAGCTGGCTATAACACCCATAAGCCCGCCCCCAACGATATACTGCCTCTAGGAACTTTTAATTTCCAATTGCCATCAGCTGAGGAACCTCGCATTCAGAACACCAAAGTTTATGGGGGACACCTGAATCAAACCACCACACATGGGCTTTCTTTTTTAATGTTTTGACCATGCCCTGTGAAGCAGAGTCTCTAAATCTAAAGCTATCTAGGTTGTTGATGCTAAGAAACTAATGCCCAATCTGAGATTGCATGGTCACTTTATTTTTTTATCATATTCACCTCCCATTACCTTCTCTTGTGCTCCACCCCCTCTTGCTGAAATCCTTCCCAAATTGCCCCACTTCTACTTTGATGTCTTTTTTTTTTTTTTAGGTAAGGTTTCACTCCAGCCCAGGCTGACCTGGAATTCACTATGCAGTCTTAGGCTGGCCTCGAACTCATGATGATCCCCTTACCTCTGCCTCCTGTGTGCTAGGATTAAAGGTGTGCGCCACTGCACCCGGCCCTTTGTTGTCTTTTTTTTTTTTTTTTTTTTTGACCCACTTAGTTTAATTTGGGTTTCTTGCATGCACATTAAACCACCACTCTCCCCTTTCCCAGCAACTATTAACTTCCATTAGCTCCTTAGGGAAAGGCAAGGTCACATTTTATATTTTTCTATTTCTTTAGATGTCAGGTGTGTCTTGTTTCTTTAGACAGTATAACAGTTTTATCATCTGTGACTTCAGTGTGAAGCATTTTGTGATTTTCTCTTGTGGAACTAGGTGGTGCATATGGCAGGTAAGGAGCTGGGGACTGCTGAGGAGTCTCCATTGCCACCTCTTGGAGGGCCACCTCCCCTGAGTGTTCACCAGCCCGAAGGCTCCCTGAGCCCACAGAACTCCATAGGCTTCATGGAGGTTTCATAGGTATGGTTAATTACGGACCACTAATGATGGATTCAGTCCCAGACTTTCTCCTCTCCCTGGAGGTCAGAAGATGGGGCTATAAATTCCAGGACTCTAATCAAGTCTTGGTCTCTGTAGCCCCTAGACACCTTTCTGCCGAGTCCCTACCCTGGTACAAAAGATGCCCCTCTCACCCTCTCACTCAGGAAATTCCAAGAGCTTGAGGAGGTCTGTGCCAAGAACTGGGGTCAAAACCCAAGTATGGAGCTGGGGAGATGGCTCAGTGAGTAAGAGTGCTTGCTGTGCAAACATGAGTTAGATTCCCAGCCCCTTTGTAAAAAGCTAGGCACTTCCACATATACCTGTAACACACCTGTAACCCCAGGTCTGAGGGGTGAAAACAGAGGAATCACTGGGGCTTTCTGATCAGCCAGCCTGGATGAAAAACAGGGAACTCCCAGTTCATGAGACTGTCTCTCAGGAAAATGAGGAAGAGAGCGTTAGAGACAGACACATGGTGTCTTCCTCCAGTCTCTGCATGAGGCATATGCAGATGCTCATCCATACCTACATGCATGCACTACTCGTATACACACACACACACACACACACACACACTTTCCCATTATTCCATACTCCAAAACAGATATCTCCATTTATCAGAATTGCTAATTGGTAGAAAGTTCTTCCCTTTAAACTGTCTGTATTTTCTACTTAGAATTCCTGTTTATGTGCTCCATAGCCCTCATGTAAAACTGAGCACTCCTGCTGGGCATGGTGACACACACCTTTAATCCCAGCACCTGGGAGGCAGAGGTAGGAGGATCACTGTGAGTTTGAGGTCACCCTGAGACTACAAAATGAATTCCAGGTCAGCCTGGGCTAGAGTGAAACCCTACCTCAAAACAACCATAAAAAAACCTGATCCTTCCATAACATGACAGGCCTCCCAGCATTCAAGGATATCAGTTGTTTTCATCCTAAGACCTCAAGCAGTCTCACCACCAACACCCTCTGTAGTAGCTACTTATCTCATTGCTGCTGCCACAAAATTCCTGACAAAAGCAACTTAAGGGCTGGAGAGATGGTTCAGCCGTTAAGCTGCTTGCCTACACAGCCTAAGGACCCATGTTCAACTCTCCAGATACCACATAAGCCAGACACACAAAGGTGAGGCAAGCACAAGGTCACACATGCCCACTAGGTGGTACAAGCGTCTGGAGTTCAATTGCAATGGCTGGGGCCCTTGTCCGCCAATTCTCTCTCTCTCCCTCTGTCTGCCTGTCTCTCTGTCTCTCTTTCTCTCCCTCTAAAATAAAAAATAATAAAAGCACCTTAAAGAAGGAAGGGCTTCTTTTGGCTCATCATCAAGGGTCCAGTCCATCCTGGTAGTGAAGGCGTGGTGGCAGGGGCTTGGAACAGATGGTCACATCATGTCTGCAGTCAGGAAGCAGAGAGAGATGGATGCTGATGCTCATCTTGCTTTCTTTTTTATTCAGTCCAGGACCCCAGCCTATGGGATGGTGCTACCCATGTTTAGACTGGGTCTTCCCACCTCAATGAGCCTAATCTAGAAATTCCCTCACAGATATGCCCACATTTATCAACTAGGTGATTCTAGATCCAATCAAGTCGATGATTGAGAGTAACCATCACACCCTCAGTTATTATACTGAGCCCCCATTTAGACTTCTTCCTCACTAATTTCTCATCCCTATTTCTGTAATTGTATTAATAATACTAAAAACTTAGTGAATACTTCCTGAGTACATACTACATGTCAGAGTTTCTGTTTTCAAATGCACTTGGTTTTAATTGACATATGATAATAATTGTACATATTTATGAAATACAATATAAGACTTTTTTTGTTTTATTGAGACAGGGTCTCACATATTCCAAACTAGCCTTGAACTTACTCTGTAGCCAAGGGTGACCTTGATCTTCTGATCCTCCTGCCTCCACCTCCAGAGTGCTGGGATTATGTGCTACCATGCCTGATTTAGGTGGTTCTAGAGATGAAACCCCAGGGCTTTGTGCATGTCTGGCAAGCATTCTGCCAACTGAGCTACATCCCCAGTCCCACAATGTAAAATTTCAATAACAACATACAGGGCTGGAGAGATGCTCAGTGGTTAAGGCACTTGCCTACAGAGCCTGACGATCTGGGTTTGTTTCCTTAGTACCCACATGAAGCCAGATGCACAAAGTGGCGCATGCATCTAGAATTCATTTGCTGTGGCTAGAGGCCCTGCCATGCCCATTCTCTCTCTCTCCCTCCCTCCCTTCCTCTCTCTCTCTCTCCATGCAATAAATAAATAAAAATAAAAATAAAAATATTTTTTTAATATCATATATATGTTTTGTCATCATCAAGCTAGGATGATTAGCATATCTAATTGGACATTTTATTTTGTATGTATACTTGTGCATGTGTGTGTGTGATCTATTTATAGTGCTGGGCAATCAAACTCAGGGCCTTGTGCACTGAAGTCCTCTCAACTGAATTCAGAGCTCTGGGTGGGCTCCAGACAGAAGGAGCAGGCCTGTCCCCTTCCCTGCTAGAGATGCTCTGAGGACTATGAGCCTATACTATGACCCTTCCGCTGCCCCAAGTCTAGTTCATAAGACTGTTATTTAGATGGGAGGCAACTTCATGGTGTAGCAGAGATGATTTTACAGTCAAACAGACCTAGGTTTAAACCTTAGTTCTACACTTACACACTCAAGATTCAATGTCTCCAGGTTTTAATTTCCTGATAGATAAGGAAGGGGATAAATCTTGCCCTGCACTGTCTAGCCTCCCCATCCTGTAGTTGAGCAACTTATGTTTTGTACCTAAGTGTCGGATTTTGCAAAGTCCACATTGAATACGATCTCATTAAAATCTTTTAATTGCTAATTGTCAAGAGTGCTGGTGACATCTTGATTCCATCACCTGTCCTATTAGCTAACCCACCAAGCAGCTTAATGTCTCCTTCGGATGTGCTTGTCTTGCCATCTGTGTGCTCACTCAGATTATTAATTAATGAGTGTGACCACCAGGTGGATCACTGGGGAGCCCCTCACTGCTCCCTGTTATGTATCAATTAGTAGATGGCAGAGCAGTGGGGA
Source organism: Dipus sagitta (assembly GCA_036346955.1). Classification (NCBI taxonomy): domain Eukaryota; kingdom Metazoa; phylum Chordata; class Mammalia; order Rodentia; family Dipodidae; genus Dipus; species Dipus sagitta. Next base: position 140,894,489 of record CM070770.1, read on the forward strand.
CAGTCTTTCAGCTTTTTATAATCTCTTTGTCAGCAAGGGAAAGATTCTCTTACATACTGTTGGAGGAGATGGGAACTGTACAATCTCTTGGGAGGACAATTAGCAATAATGTGTATCCTTTGGCCAGCAGTTCTGTTCAGTGAGTATTTTAGCCATATTTTAAGCAGGGAGAAAACCTGGAAGCAACCTTAATTTGCATCTATAAAGGAATAGTCATAAGATTTATTGTACAGTTACACACTGCAATGCCTAGTTGTCACTATTACAAAGAATGAAGCCAGTGTGGTGGTGCACGCCTTTCATCCCAGCACTCAGGAGACTGAGGAAGGAGGATCACTGAGTTCAAGGCCACCCTGGGGCTACAGAGTGAGTTCCAGGAGACTCTGCCTTGAAAAAAAGAACGAAGCACAGGGCCAGGGAAATGGCTCAGTAGCTAGAATACTTGCCATACAAATATGGAGTGCCTGAGTTCAGATCTCCAGACTCCGTGTAAAAAGCCAGACGCTGTGGAGGGCTTCTGCAGTCCCAGCACACCTGTGGAAGATGGGAGGCAGAGACAGCAGAAATCTGCTAGAGAATGAGTTCTAAACCAGGTGTGGTGGTGCACACCTTTAATCCCAGCACTCGGGAGGCAGAGGTAAGAAGATCACAGTAAGTTTGAGGCCACCCTGAGACTACAGAGTAAATTCCAGGTCAGCCTGAGCTAGGGTGAGACCTTGAAAAACCAAAATAAATAAATAAGAAAGAATGAGTCCTAGGTCAGGCTGGGCTATAGTGAGACCCTACCTTGAGGAACAAAAACAAAAAGGAACTTAATAAGCAGTTAAAATGGCAGGAGGAGCAGCAGCAGCTGCTTGCAGGTGGCACAGCTGGTGAAGGTTCTTGCACACCCACTGCAGCCCACAGAGTGGTAAACACAGAAAACCTGCCTGAAAGCATGGGGAAGGCAGGGACCAACCTCAGAGTTGTCTTCTGACCTCCATACACGTGCCATAGTGCACGCACATACACACACACAAACACACCCCAAAAAGAGAAAAGAAAGAATGAAAGTAGAGGTATATATACTATCATAGAAGAAATGTGTAAGTTTCAAGACTGGACAAGTTCCAAAATGATTTATGTAATGTCCTTTTCTTTTTTTTAAAAAAAAATTTGGACTGGAGGGATGGCTTAGCGGTTAAGGCGCCTGCCTGCAAAGCCAAATGACCCAGGTTCCATTCCCAGGACCCACGTTAGCCAGATACACAAGGGGGCGCAGCGTCTGGAGTTCGTTTGCAGCTGCTGGAGGCCCTGGCGCGCCCATTCTCTCTCTCTCTCTGTGTTTGCCTCTTTCTCTCTCTGCCTCATGGCCAAGAGGAAGGTTAGCTCAGCCGAAGGGGTGGTGGAGGAGGAGCTCAAGCACAGACTGGTCAGGTTGTCTACTAAACCTGTGCCTGCAGAAATGGAAAAGAAGCCAAAAAAAAGGAAATGGGGATGGATAAATCTTCCAACCAAAAAAGTACAAACAAAAGGGAGGAAGGGAGCAAAGGGCAAATAGGCTAAAGTGGCTGGCCCACAATTAAAGGTGACCTGCCTGCAGAGACGGAGGTGCGGTACTGCCCCACAAATAAATACAACTATCTTAGAAAAAGAAAATGGAGCCGGGCGTGGTGGCGCATGCCTTTAAACCCAGCACTCGGGAGGCAGAGGTAGGAGAATTGCCGTGAGTTCGAGGCCACCCTGAGAATACAGAGTGAATTCCAGGTCAGCCTGGGCTGGAGTGAGACTCTACCTCGAAAAACCAAAAAAAAAAAAAAAAAAAGAAAAAGAAAATGGAGACACTCAAGCACAAAGCGAGCCCAGCCTCTGATGAAGTGGAAAAGCAAGCAGCGGGTCTAACTGGTTATGTCACCGGGTCTGTCGGTGTCCCTGTGGCCCTTCTGGATGATCCAGAGGGAAGCTCTTATCCACTCTTTTGTAAATGCAAGCTTTTTAGTAGCTCTAGACACATTTTTTTAAATTTTTTTTTCAGTGCTGCAACTGAACCCAGGGCCTTAGGTGTGCTAGGCAAGTGCTCTACCACTGAGCTACATCCTCAGCTCTAGAAACATTTTTAAAAGGAGGGAATCCTGCCGGGCGTGTCGAGGCCACCTTGAGACTACATAGTGAATTCCAGATCAGCCTGAGTTAGGAGGGAATCCCACCTCATTCCCCCCCCCTTTTTTTTTTTCATTTTTCGAGGTAGGGTCTCACTTTGTGCTGGCTTTATGTGGGTACTGGGGAATTGAACTCTGGTTGTTAGGTTTTGCAGGCAAGCACCTTAACTGCTGAGCTATCTCTCCAGCCCCTTAAATACATACTTTAAAAAACAAAACTTGTTTTCTGTTTAAAAAAAAAAAAAAATGAGCCAGGCGTGGTGGCACACGTGTTGAATCCCCATACTCAGGAGGCAGAGGTAGGAGGATCGCTGTGAGTTCGAGGCCACCCTGAGAATCCAGAGTTAGAGTAAGGCCCTACCTTAAAACCTTGAAAAACCAAAAAAAAGACTGGAGACAGGTTACAAGTAAGCCAGATGCACCAGGTGGCGCATATGTCTGGAGTGATGTGCATGTGGCTAGAGGCCCTGGTGTGCCCATTCTCTCTATCTGCCTCTCTTTCTCTCTTATCCCCCCTTCTCTCTCTCTCTCTCTCTCTCTCAAATAAAAATAAATAAACAAATAGAATTTAAAAATAGGTTGGGTGTGGTGGTGCACACCTTTAATCCTAGCACTTGGGAGGCACAGGTAGGAGCATCACAGTGAGTTCAAGGCCACCCTGAGACTACAGAGTGAATTCTAGGTCAGCCTGGGCTACAGTGAGACCCTACCTCAATAAAACAAAAAATAAAAATCCTGTCCGATTGGGCTGGAGAGATGGCTTAGTGGTTAAGCGTTTGCCTATGAAGCCTAAGGACCCCAGTTCAAGTCTCGATTCCCCAGGACCCACGTTAGCCAGATGCACAAGGGGTCGCATGCGTCTGGAGTTCGTTTGCAGTGGCTGGAGGCCCTGGTGCGCTCATTCTCTCTCTCTATCTCCCTCTATCTGCCTCTTTCTCTCTCTGTCACTTTCAAATAAATAAATAAAAATAAACAAAAAGAATTTTTTAAAAATCCTGTCCTATCTTCTAATGTTACCTCAGCAATTCAACTGAGAAAGTCAGTCAGTTCATTAGCCAGGTGTGATGGCACATGCCTTTAATCCCAGCACTCAGGAGTCAGAGTTAGGGAGATCACTGTGAGTTCCAGGTCAGCTTGGGCTAGAGTGACTATCTCGAAAAAAACAAACAATAAAAAAAGTTAATTCATCTGTTGAACTCTGGAGGAGGCTGAGAAATTATGGTCATAATATAAAACTTTGGGTCTCATTTAAAGCCTTAATGTTTGCCTTGTGGGAATTCCTTGCCTGAAGTCAGTGAGAACTTCAAACAAAATCGGGGTGTTAGTTGTGGATTTTAATTCAGTTAACCTCAAAACACCAAGGCCAGGTTCAGTCATCCTCCTTCATTTCCCACAAGTATAAATGGAGTTTAAAAATAAAGGGCAGTGAAAACAACAAGATGATGCTTCAGTGACTTTGAAGTTTGATGCTAAAATAATGAGAGTCAGGACTCACTCAGTAGGGTGGGCAGTTGCACCCATCACAGAATTTCTGGAATTAACAGGACTGAAATGCTAGGAGTTTATTTGTGAAACAACTAGAATCCTGGCACATATTGCTAATAGTATTGATAAGTGGATCTTCTCTAGAAATGTGTTTGAAAATCTCTCCTAAAACTGAGTGCGTAATTTATTGTGTCCACGATGTATTTCCCACGGGGAGAAGGACATATATCCCTTAAAGACAGACCGTTCACAGTGGCTTTAATCATATACAGTCCGTATGTCCATCAACAAGGGAGTGAATGCAGGGCTGGCTATGTGTTCATCCAGTGGATGACATGTGATGAGAAAGAGTCACCCACTTTGCCAGTAACAAAGTGAATGTCACAGACATATGTTGAAGGACCAAAGGCCTGGCTCAAATGACTATACATGATAATATTTCATTTTTCTAATATTTTTATTTTTATTTATTTATTTGACAGAAAGAGGGAGAGAGAGAAAGAGAGAATATGGGCATGCCAGGGCCTCCAGCCACTGCAGATGAACTCCAGACACATGCTCCACCTTGTGCTTCTGGCTAATGTGGGTCTTGGGGAATCAAACGTGGGTCCTTTGGCTTCACAGGCAAATCCCTTAACCACTAAGCCATCCCTCCAGCCCAAGATTTCATTTTTTTTTAATGTGTGGATGCATGTGTACATAGGTGCATGTGTGTGTGCAGGTACACATGAACGTATGCGCATGTGCAAATGAAGGCCAGAGAACAACCTTGGGCTGTCATTCTTCAGGAACACAATCTACCTTTTTTTTTCTCTTTTTTTCCTTTCGAGGTAGGGTCTTGCCCTGGCACAGGCTAACCTGAAATTCACTATGTAGTCTCAGGCTGGCCTCGAACTCACCACAATCCTCCTACATCTGCCTCCTGAGTGCTGGGATTAAAGGTGTGCGCCACCATGCTCAGCTACAATCTACCTTTTTTTTTCCCCCTAGGTAGGGTTTTACTCTAGCTCAGGCTGACCTGGAATTCACTGTGTAGTCTCAGGCTGGCCTCGAACTCACCACAATCCTCCTACATCTGCCTCCTGAGTGCTGGGATTAAAGATGTGCGCCACCATGCTCAGCTACAATCTACTTTTTTTTTTTTTTTCCCTAGGTAGGGTTTCGCTGTAGCCCAGGCTGACCTGGAATTCATTATGTAGTCTCAAGGTGGCCTCGAACTCATAGCAATCCTCCTACCTCTGCCTCCTGGGTGCTGGGATTAAAGGCGTGCGCCACAACGCCCGGCCCCAATCTACCTTTTTTGAGACAGGTCTCTCATTTGGCCTGGAGCTTATCAATTAGGCTAGACTGGCTGGCCAGAAAGCCCCAAGGATCCTTCTGTCTTTGCCTCCTCAGCACTAGGATTACAAGCATGTGCCACCACACCTAGCCTTTTTTTTTTTTAACCTCAATGTGGGTTCTGGGGATCAGACTTAGGTCCCCATGCCTTTAAGGCAAGCACTTTACTGCCTGAGCCATCTCTCTAGCCTCTAATTTCATTTCTTCAAAGTCTTAACAGCAAGAAAAACTAACCCATGGTGATAGAAATTAAGAGAGTGATTATCTTTGATGATGTGAATAGCTAATGTCTGGAGAATGAACATGGATGCCATCCTTTAAAAAAAATGGGGGGAGCTGGGAAGATGGCTCAGCAGTTAAAGGCACTGGCTTACAAAATCTGCCAGCCTGAGATTGATTCTCCAGTACCCACATAAAGCCAGATGCACAAAATGACGCATGCATATTGAGTTCGCTTGCAGGGCAAGACACCCTAGCATGTTCATACTGCTCACATGTTCTCTCTCTTTCTGTCTTTATGTCTCCTCACAAGTAACTAAATATAACTTTTAATTTATTTGCGAGAATGAGAAAGGATGCACCAGTTACTCTTGCCACTCAAAAGGACTCCAGACAAATGTGGGTACTGGGGAATGGACCTGGGTCAGTAGGCTTTGCAAGCAAGCCCTTTAACCATTGAGCCACCTCCCCCCAGCCCCATGGAGCCATCTTAAATATTGAAAATACTTACTGTCTTGAGCCAGGCTGTGGCTACAATGCTGGAACTATGTAACAGACCATTTGTCTGTCCCTTGCTGTCTGATGCTGCTGTCAGAAGCCGGAGCCCATGACCGTCTTTTCTGAGGTCCTGGACAGATGGGTTTTTCCTTGGTTCTCTGTTTCTTTTGTCAGTTCCTGTGTGTATTCTTGTCTTTGCACCTTATCATATGTGCTTTTAATAAAGGAGAGGAGGTGTCTTGTGCTGTGAGACTCACGACTTTTGGGGTGTTGGAGGATTTTTCCCCTCCATTTCAGTTAAGTATTCAGTGAAGATGTAATTTAAATAGGTAACTTCTTCAGTCCTCAAAAATGACCTCATAGCTAGCAGTTGGCACTCATTAGAGGTACAAGACATATCACTGCCCACACTCCTTCCCTTCCTGTAAGATGCTAGCTGTATCCTGCCATGCTGAGCCCTAGGTGGTGGGTTGGGGCTGAGATAAGAGCTTCAGAGTCCTGAGTGCATTTTCTGTGCCTTTGAACTTTTTTTGGGTGGGGGGAGTGTTCAAGGTAGGGTTTCACTCTAGCCCAGGCTGACCTGGAATTCACTATGGAGTCTCAGGGTGGCCTCGAACTCATGGCAATCCTCCTACCTCTGCCTCTTGAGTGCTGGGATTAAAGGCGTGCACCACCATGCCCGGCTCCTTTGAACTTTTGATACAGGCAGAAAGCCCTTTCAAAAATAATGGGCTTTTTATTGTTTTTATTTTATTTATTTATTCATTTATTTGAGAGAAAGAGGCAGAGAGAGAGAAAATGGGTGTGTCAGGGCCTCAGGCTGCTGCAAACAAACCCAGACACGTGTACCAACTTGTGCATCTAGCTTACATGGGTACTAAGGAATCAAACCTGGGTTTTTAGGCTGGGCGTGGTGGCGCACGCCTTTAATCCCAGCACTCAGGAGGCAGAGGTACGAGGATTGCCGTGAGTTCAAGGCCACCCTGAGACTACATAGTTAATTCCAGGTCAGCCTGGGCTAGAATGAGACCCTACCTCAAAAACCAAGAAAACAAAAAAAGAGAGAGAGAGAGAAAAAAAAATGCTGGAGGGGCTGGCTTTCATCTTAGCCCTCCAAGAAAATAAAAGAATTTAGGCTCCACCAAGAGAGATCCTGAGCAGGTGCCTAATGGGTTTAGGCATGCGCATTGCAACCAATTTGACTAGCCCTGAGCTAAAGTGGTTCTCTACTTGGAAGAAGCCACTCTGGGCCATATAAGTGTTGGAGGCTCCAGAAGCTTAGCTGTGCTGAGGTCATAGAGTCTTCTCTCAGCTTTGCTGAACCTTTGCAGGCTCCAGGGCCTCAGGATCATGATGCAATAGAATGTGGTGGGTTCAAACCATCTTCCTGAGCTGGACACCCCTTTGCTGGGTCAGCAGATGTCAGAGGTTCATGCCTTAGCTGTGTGCTGCCTGGTTGCATAATGGAAAGATCTGTCGGCCGGGAGAATTGCCAGGGGTTCATGGTTACAGATTAGAGACTGTTGAGAATGAATCATGCGGAAATCCTACAAGGAACTGAATCCAATTACATACTCCTCTTGAGTCACACCAAAAGGTCAAAGCAAGGAGGAAACACCTTGGAGAGTTGACCAGAATTAACCTTGCCAATGAGGAGCAGGTGGGCAGTTTGAACAAATTTATCTTGACAAGCTGTGGACAAGCCTTATTTGCATAGTGTTCAGGACAGGTACACAGACCTGAGTCAATTTATGGGGAAACATCAGACAACCACAGAATGAGGAATACTGTATTTTAAAACTGCAGGAGAGGTGACTGCCACATTCTTCAAATCAGCCAGTGTCATAAAAGACAATCTAGAAATGTTCTTTATGGAGTCTGAAGAGACATGACAACAAATGATCCTGGACTGAGTTGGGAAACACGGTAAATGACATTGAGTTAGCAAATTGGAAGGCAAGTGATATAGTGTTGATGTTGTAAAGCTTCATTGTGGGGCTGGGAATGTAGACCAGTGGTTAAGCACCTGCCTAGCATGCATGTAGTCCCAGATTTGATCCCCAGCATCAGGAAAAAAAATCTGTATTGTGACCCCTCCTCCCAAGAAGTATACACTCCAATATTGAGATAAAGAACTGTTACTTATGCAACTGAGTCTTTTATAGCTCAGAAAAAAATTATGTGTGCACGCACATGCACGTGCTCACACACACAAAGATACATGCAAGTGAGAGGGGTCCAGGGCTTTACCAGTAAACGAATCTGATGAAAGGCATTTGGGTGCTCTGTAGTCTTTCATAATCTTGCAGATTTTTTTTTCACTATTCTTATTCTTACAGCTTAAAATGATTTCCAAATAAAAAAAATTTGTATAGCTGGTTTTTAAAATTTTAAGAGCACAGTAATATGAAGACTCTTTGACCTATAGTTTTACTCCTATTAGGGTTTAAAAATGAAGGCTATTTGTAAAAAGAGCATAAATGTTGATGTAATGGCTAAGATTTTAAAAAAGAAAAACAAAACCACTGTGTAATTGGTACTGGTTTCAGTTCAGCCCCACAACTATCTCTGCATCCTCTGGTAACATTCTCAAACTCTTCAAGTCTCAGCTTCATGTTTCTTTATCATCAAGAATGGGGCTAATGAGGCTGGGGCGATGGTTCAAAGGTTAAAGGTGCTCACTTGTAAAGCCAGCACCTACATAAAGCCAGATGCAAAGTGGCACATGCATCTGTGATCCCAACATGCTCAGAGGTCAGCTAGTCTGGCAGATATATACACACACACACACACACACACACACATACACACACACACACACACACACAGTTTTAAAGAGGAGAGTTAAGTGGAGTCTGACTTGTGAACTTGGTGCTAGAAATGCTAAAGACAGTGCACAGAAGGGCTTCTCCCTACTACTTGGCCTGTGGAGCTCTCGGTGATTGTAGTTCCCGAGTGGTGGCACTGACAGCTTCCACATTCACCTTATAACATAACACAAGCCTGAACGTGTGGCAGAAATGGACATGAAGAGGCCTGCAGCTCCATCTCACTAGCAACTGTAACACATCAATCATCTTCAAGTCCAGCGGTCTATTAAAAGAATATACCATGACCCAATCGGGTACACTCCAGAAATCTAAGAATTATTCAACCTCAGAAAAGCCATTACCATGCATAATTCATTAAATCACTGGCTCTCTGCCATTTGACGTATTCTCTCAATGATTGCCAAAAAAGTTATTTTAATTTTTTAAATTTATGACAACTTCCATACATGTACACAGTATACCCTGGTCATCATCCCCTCCCATCATCCTCATTTGTCCTCCATTCTTCCTCCGCTAAATCCCCTCTTCTTGCCAACTAGCCCCTCTTCTGTTTTGATATCATCTTTTTTTGGCATAATAACATATTGATAGGCCCAGTATCATGCAGGTCTTGTGCACATAACAATAGCCATGAGGTTATGAATGCACTGGCCATTTTTGTGTCTGGAAGACAATGTTCCAGAGCATTCCTCTCCTTCCTTTGGCACTTACATTCTTTCTGCCACCTCTTCTAGCAATGGTCCCTGAGCTTTGGAGGGTGTGATAGAGATGTCTTATTTACTGCTAAATATTCAGCTGTCACTTCTCAACACTTTGAGGAATTTTGAGTCTCCCCACTGGTCACCATCATCTGAAAAGAGAAGCTTCTCTAACCAAAAGTGAGGCTGGCCTCGAACTCACGGTGATCCTCCTACCTCTGCCTCCCAAGTGCTGAAGTTAAAGGCATGAACCACCACGCCTGGCCTTAAAGTCAGACTTTAATTAGGAAAAAGGATCTGCAGTGTGTTTCAGTGACTTCATTAATAGATGATTTTTAAAAATCCTGTATAATGATTAGGAAATTGACAAAAGACATATATAGGTAGCCCACAAAGAAGAATCTCATATGATCAGTAAAATTATGAAGATAATGTTCAGTCTCATTGATAAACAAAGAAACACAAACACAAACAACATTGAGATTACATTTTTGCCATTACATTGTGAACAGGAAACACCAAGGGTGTAGGGCAATGGCATTCTTGGCCTCTGCTGGTGAAACTGTGATCCTGTTCAGCCTCCTGGATGTGGGAGTGGCACTATGTCCCAGATTCTTGATAGAGAGTATACTCCTTGGCAAAGCAATTCAACTGCTTAGAATATATCCTAAAGAAATAGACAAATAAGTATTTGCAAATATGGGAGTAGATATTTATCAAAACTTTATTTACCATAGTCTACTATCAGCAAGTTGTTACATTTGAAAATAGTTTAGGGCCATTAAGATTAACATAACCAAAGTACATTTATTGACATGGGAAAATGTATTAAGTGAAAAAGCAAGCCCCTAAACTATATTGTTACATGGTAAGAAAAAATACATATGTCCCTGTTACATTCTGATACGTTGATTCATATTTTCCACATCAATTGGGTAATATTTTTGTATATGTGGGTATACATGCATATGTGTATTCATGTTCATCTGTGACTGTGTGTTTGTGAGGATGAGTGTGTGGTTGGAGTGGGGTGTGCAGGCCAAAGGCTAACATTAGATGTCTTCCACAGTCACTCTCCACCTTGTGTTTTTGAACCTGGAGCTCACTGATTCAGCCAGACAAGCTAGCCAGCAAACCCTAAGGTCCTTGACTCTACCTCCCCAGCTTTGGGATAACATAGGAACACCATCATATCCTGCTTTTATTTGGGTACTAAGGATCTGAACTTTACACACTGAGCCATTTCCCCAGCTCCTGACTGGACAATTTTAAAGATACATCTAAAAATTTCTACAAAGCTATGGACTTGAATAAGATGCTAAGAAGTACGTGCCAGATGAAATGCATTCCAGTTGGCCCCGCAACAGGGTAGCACAGTTGGTGCTCTAGGGGACACCAAGTCCCAAATATTGTGATGCCACAGGCCAGGAAAGAAAATTATACTCGTGTTAGATTTTTGTTTTTTTTTCCTGCACCCTAGAGATCTTCAGAGTGCTTCTATGATGTGACTACACAGAGTGTCTTTTCTAATGAGAACATGTGGTTATGGCCCCTGGGTATGTGCTGTTAATGCTGATCCCCCCACCACACTTCTTTGGCCTCTGGCTTATTGCCCACTTCTTGTTTGCTTTCTAATGAGCCTCTTAATGACACAGCTTTATTCCATTACAGAATGCAACTGCCCTGCCTGGTACTTGGCGAAGAACAGATGTGCACTTAGAAAACCCAGAGTACCACACCCGATGGTATTTCAAGTATTTTTTAGGACAAGGTAATTATGCCATTATGGTATTAGGGAAGAATGATGTTCAAAATTGTGTACTTTATAGCACCCTATATGTGTGAATCTATCCAATTTAGGGACACTAATTGATGTCAGAGCATTGTACATTGAGGTCAGTAGGAAGCTTTGTAGATTAAATATAGAATTCAGTCTCATTCTTAGGAATCTTCTTGGGTTGGAGTGAGAGAGAGAGAGAGTGAATGTGTTTGGATTATTGTAGGGTTTTGGAATTTTGGTTTTTGATTTTAAATGTTTATTTATTTTATTTATTTGAGAGAAGGAGAAAAAGAAAGAGAAAGAAAAAGGCAGATAGCTAGAGAAAGCAAGTGGGCATGGCAGGGCCTCCAGCTGCTACAAACTCCAGATGCATGCACCACCCTGTGTATCTGGCTTATGTGGCTCCTGGGGAATCATCTGGGTCCTTTGGCTTTGCAGGTAAGTGCCTTGTGTTGGTTTGATTCGGGTGTCCCCCATAAACTTAGGTGTTCTGAATGCTAGGTTCCCAGCTGGTGGAGATTTGGGAATTAACTCTTCCTGGAGGCAGTGTATTGTTGGGGGCGGGCTTATGGGTGTTATAGCCAGTTTCCCCATGCCAGTGTTTGACACACTCTCCTGTTGCTATTGTCCACTTTATGTTGGCCAGGGGGTGATGTCCACCCTCTGCTCATGCCATCGTTTTCCCTGCCATCGTGGAGCTTCCCCTCAAGCCTGTAAGCCAAAATAAACCTCTTTTTCCCACAAGCTGCTCTTGGTCAGGTGATTTCTGCCAGCAATGCAAACCTGACTGCAACAATAAAGTGGTACCAAGAAGTGAGATTGCTGCTAGACACCTGACTGTGTGGCTTTGGCCTTTTGGAGATGATTTTCAAGAGGAATGTGGGAGAATTTGAAACCTTGGCCTAAGAGATGCCTTGCAGTGCTGTAAGTACAGCTTGATGGACTATTCTGGTCAGAGTTGAAATACCTGAATACATTAAGAACTAAGGACTCTAAGGTTTGGCTTATGAGGGTGAGAAAGAGCTTTCTAGCCATTTGTGTGACAAGCTTGCTGTTATGCCCATGTCCTGAGAAGTTGTGCAGGGTTGCTTTGTGTAGAAATGAACTGGTATGAGCAGAGGGATAGAGCAAAGAAAGAAAAATCTTTGGGTGAACTGTTGCCCATTCAGCTGCAATTGAGAGATTACAACCTTTGAGATATATTGGGCTAGCTGACCTGCACTGGGGCAATAGGAAGAATGTAGGCTCTTTCGGAGGGTCCTGAGTGCTCAAGGAATGTCCTGTTCTTCAAAGTCTGCTTTATTCCCCCCTGGATTAACAAACTGGCACCCTACCTGGTATTGTGGAATATAAGAAATGCTGGAAAGAGGGTCATTGAGTTTGCAACACAGTCTTGTGTTTTGGAAATGGCCATGGGCAGTGTGAAGCAGGTTTGCTGGTGGCCTGCATGGAGACTCCGTGGGGTCATGAAGATGAACCATGGATTGCAGTGGAGACCCAGTGGAGATGCCAGGACCATGAGATGGCTGCTAAGGAGAGCTGCCAGCCCTGATGAAGTTTTCCAGGACTGTGAGTAGCCTAGCTGGAGGGGCGGAATTGGAATGCCAGAGACTGGTTGCTGGTTAGAATTATCAGACTTGGAGATTTGTCACTGGCTAGAGTTGTTGGACTTGAAGCTACAGAGTTTGATGTTTGCCCTGGTTTTAAATCTTGAATTGGTGGAATATCTCTTTGCTATGCCCAATGCCATCTTTGCAGTGTAATGTTTACTCTGTGCCATTATAGGTTTTTGGGGGTTATTTTCTAGTATTATGGCTCAGTTAAAAGATCTTGGACTGTGGGGATATTTGAACATCATTGGGATTAATAAAAACTATGGAGACTCTTAAAAAAGTTGTACTGAATGCATTGTATTTTACATCATGGCTGGTTATCAATTTGTGGGGGCCAGGGGCGGAATGTGGTGGTTTGATTCAGGTGTCCCCATCAACTTAGGTGTTCTGAATGCTAGGTTCCCAGCTGGTGGAGATTTGGGAATTAATGCTTCCTGGAGGCAGTGTATTGTTGGGGGGTGGCTTATGGGTGTTATAGCCAGTTTCCCCATGCCAGCTGTTGGACACACTCTCCTGTTGCTATTGTCCACTTATGTTGGCCAGGGGGTGATGTCCACCCTCTGCTCATGCCATCGTTTTCCCTGCTATCGTGGAGCTCAAGCCTATAAGCCAAAATAAACCTCCTTTTCCCACAAGCAGATCTTGGTTGGGTGATTTCGACCAGCAATGCAAACCTGACTGCAACATGCCTTAAGGGCTAAGCCATCTCTCCAGCCCGGTTTTGTATTTTTTGAGGCAGGGTCTTAGTGTAGCCCAGGTTGACCTGGAACTCACTCTGTAACCCAGAGTGAATTCAGGGTGATCCTTCTATTTCTGCTTACCTTACACCAAAATTAAAGGCATGTGCCACCACACCTAACTGTATTTTGTTTTGTGGGGACTGGGTTTTTATGTGTTCATTTTTAATATTTTATTTACTTATTTGAGAGAGAGAGAGAGAATCTGTATGTCAAGGCCTCTAGTCACTGCAAATCAACTCCAGATGCCTGCACCACCTTGTGAATTTGGCTTTATGTGGGTACCAGGGAGTTGAACCTAGGTCCTTTGGCTTTGTAGGCAAAGCTTTAATTACTGAGCCATGTGTCCAGCCCTGTGTTTCCATTTATTTAAACTTTATTTTTATTTATTTATTTGAGAAACAAAGAGAAAGAAAGGCAGAGAGAGGGAAGGAGAGAATGGGCACGCCAGGGCCTCTAGCCACTGCAAACGAACTCCAGACACATACCCAATGTGCATCCGGTTTACGTGGGTCTGGGGAATCGAACTGAGGTCCTTTGGCTTTACAGGCAAACGCCTTAACACTAAGCCATGCCTCCAGCCCAATTTTATCCCTGGGAAGTTAAAGGGGTTTAGATTTTTTGAATGAGTGTTTTGAGAGACAAGACTTTTCAAAATGGAAATACAACTTTAGTTTGTAGTCACTGGCGATGAGTATTTCTGCCCCACTGCTGTCTACAGCAACACTGGACTCTGGCACACACAGTCACTGGTGACGAGTATTTCTACATCACTGCTGTCTACAGCAACACTGGACTCTGGCACACACAGTCACTGGTGACGAGTATTTCTACATCACTGCTGTCTACAGCAACACTGGACTCTGGCACACACAGTCACTGGTGACGAGTATTTCTACACCACTGCTGTCTACAGCAACACTGGACTCTGGCTCACACAGTCACTAGTGAAGAGTATTTCTACACCACTGCTGTCTACAGCAACGCTGGACTCTGGCTCACACAGTCACTGGTGACGAGTATTTCTACACCACTGCTGTCTACAGCAACGCTGGGCTCTGGCTCACACAGTCACTGGTGACGAGTATTTCTACACCACTGCTGTCTACAGCAACGCTGGACTCTGGCTCACACAGTCACTGGTGACGAGTATTTCTACACCACTGCTGTCTACAGCAATGCTGGTCTCTGGCTCACAGTCACTGGTGACGAGTATTTCTACACCACTGCTGTCTACAGCAACGCTGGTCTCTGGCTCACACAGTCACTGGTGACGAGTATTTCTGCCCCACTGCTGTCTACAGCAACACTGGACTCTGGCTCACACAGTCACTGGTGACGAGTATTTCTACACCACTGCTGTCTACAGCAACGCTGGTCTCTGGCTCACACAGTCACTGGTGACGAGTATTTCTACACCACTGCTGTCTACAGCAACGCTGGTCTCTGGCTCACACAGTCACTGGTGACGAGTATTTCTACATCACTGCTGTCTACAGCAACGCTGGTCTCTGGCACACACAGTCACTGGTGACGAGTATTTCTACATCACTGCTGTCTACAGCAACGCTGGGCTCTGGCTCACACAGTCACTGGTGACGAGTATTTCTACATCACTGCTGTCTACAGCAACGCTGGGCTCTGGCTCACACAGTCACTGGTGACGAGTATTTCTACATCACTGCTGTCTACAGCAACGCTGGGCTCTGGCTCACACAGTCACTGGTGACGAGTATTTCTACATCACTGCTGTCTACAGCAACGCTGGTCTCTGGCTCACACAGTCACTGGTGACGAGTATTTCTGCCCCACTGCTGTCTACAGCAACGCTGGTCTCTGGCTCACACAGTCACTGGTGACGAGTATTTCTACACCACTGCTGTCTACAGCAACGCTGGTCTCTGGCTCACACAGTCACTGGTGACGAGTATTTCTGCCCCACTGCTGTCTACAGCAACGCTGGTCTCTGGCACACACAGTCACTGGTGACGAGTATTTCTGCCCCACTGCTGTCTACAGCAACGCTGGTCTCTGGCTCACACAGTCACTGGTGACGAGTATTTCTACACCACTGCTGTCTACAGCAACGCTGGTCTCTGGCTCACACAGTCACTGGTGACGAGTATTTCTACACCACTGCTGTCTACAGCAACGCTGGTCTCTGGCTCACACAGTCACTGGTGACGAGTATTTCTACACCACTGCTGTCTACAGCAACGCTGGTCTCTGGCTCACACAGTCACTGGTGACGAGTATTTCTACATCACTGCTGTCTACAGCAACGCTGGTCTCTGGCACACACAGTCACTGGTGACGAGTATTTCTACATCACTGCTGTCTACAGCAACGCTGGGCTCTGGCTCACACAGTCACTGGTGACGAGTATTTCTACATCACTGCTGTCTACAGCAACGCTGGGCTCTGGCTCACACAGTCACTGGTGACGAGTATTTCTGCCCCACTGCTGTCTACAGCAACGCTGGACTCTGGCTCACACAGTCACTGGTGACGAGTATTTCTGCCCCACTGCTGTCTACAGCAACGCTGGGCTCTGGCTCACACAGTCACTGGTGACGAGTATTTCTGCCCCACTGCTGTCTACAGCAAAGCAGTGGAGCACGGTGCAGAGGCAGTCATGCCTCCTGCCTTCCACCCACAGGGTGACGTCCCCCCATGGTTCTACAGTTATTACCTGTAGGGCTTTATAAAAACACTTGATTTCTCTGTGAAGTGAGATTATCACCAGTACCTCCCGCGTAGGTTTGAGCAGAAGTTTCAATTACATGTTCAAGTGGTACCACTGTAGGCCAGGGGAGCCAGCTCAAACTGGTAAAGGACTTGCCGAGCAAGCACGAGGACCTGTATCACTGCCAGTACCCAAGCAAGAACCTCCAACTACTAAGCTCTCTCCCTACTACCCATGTCTTTAAAAACCTGGGCATGGTGGCATGCACTTGTCTTTTTTTTTTTTTTTAAGTAGGGTTTCACTCTAGTCCAAGCTGACCTGGCATTCCCTATGTCATCTCAAGGTGTCCTCAAACTCATGGTGATCCTCCCACCTCTGCCTGCTGAGTGCTGGGATTACAAATGCAGTAATCCCAGCACTGGAGAGGCAGAGACAGGAGGATCCCTGGGGCTCACTGTCCAGCCAGTGAGTCTACTTGGTGAGCTCCAGGTCAATGAGAGAATCTCTTTAAAAAAAAAAAAAAAATTCGATGGCACCTGAGCAATAACACCTGAAGTTGTCTTTTGGCCTTAACACGCACGTGCACCCTCACACACACACACAAATAGGCACATGCTAAAAATAATACTAAACTTGGCGTCTGGCCCATACCAAGAACTTAGTCTCTAATAGCTTCTAGACAGTATACATTTAGAGAGAAGAACTCAAGTAAAAACACACAGAAAGACAGAAGGCAGGAGTGTGGTTAATGAGAGAAAAGACAGAAGAAAGAGTAATCACTAATGTGAGATGTGAAATTAATTCAAGAAATTGCTCGTGGGATTAATGCATTCATTTGTGATGCTGAGCTGAGCATGATCAGATCCAAGTACTGTCTTCTTAAAAACCTATTGCAGGGCTGGAGGGATGGCTTAGCGGTTAAGGCATTTCCCTGCAAAGCCAAAGGACCCAGGTTTGATTCCCCAGGACCCACGTTAGCCAGATGCACAAGGTGGCACATTTGTTTGCAGTGGCTGGAGGCCCTGACATGCCCATTCTTCCTCCCCCCCTCCCTCCTTCCCCCTCCCTCTCTCCCCCTCTTTCTCTCTGTCAAATAAATAAAAATTAAAAAAGAAAACCCATCGCAGTATTACTCTAAGAAGTCTAATCTCCAGCCAGTCAGGATTGACTGAGGTGGGTGAAGGGACATAGACATACTTACAGGGAAAGAAATCATTAAGAAGGCTGTCATCTTCCCATTGCTCGTGAGCACAGCAGCAATGACTTACAGGAGAAAGGTACCAGGATGCCACCAGCACCCACACAGCTCTGGGTCGAACAAGAAACCCAGAGGGAGGGCAGGCTCTGGGGCTGGTGGGGTCAGAGGATCAGTGGCATCGGAACCAGGCCTGTTATGTGAAACTTCTTCCTCAGGGAGACACGAACATAGGTCTGTTCACCCAGACAGGGCATAGACAACAGATCAAAGTACGACTACCCCAAACCAGTTTTGGTGAACCAATGAGTTTACTTATAGAGCAGGGTGAGGGGTTACTCACATAAGCTGTAACATGGAGTATTCTTGTCCCAGCATGGGTGATGATATCCCAGGAGCTGCCCTGGTGGTACTCCCTGTGTTGGGATTTTCACTGCAGAGGCTGCTCCCTTAGCCTCAGGGTGAGGGCATACTTAGAGGGCATGGAGAGCCCAAAGCAGCTGTACCACCAAGACATCTCATCCCAGACGGATGATAACCTCCCCATGACTGCTTAGGCGAAGCTCCTTGTCCCTTGATCCATTGTCTCTATCTACTCTATCCTCCCCTGAGGCCACGAGACCTCATACACCATTGCATACAACTGGAACAGGAGATGCCTGGGATCTCAGATGGGCATCTGATGACCCTTCCCGTGTCCTTCCTTCTATGGGGGAGTGCTAACCGGCCCAGTCTCACTCATGAGTTATCCCAGCTGCTTTTTGTTTTTCGAGGTAGGCTCTCACCCTAGCCCAGGCTGACTCGAACTCTTGGCAATCCTACATCTGCCTTGCGAGTGCTGGGATTAAAGGCCTGGGCCCCCACACCCAGCCCAGCTGCTTTTGATAAAGCTGGTTATCCTTGCCTACTGCTTTCAGTGCAGAGGAATTTCCCTCAGGAGAAGGCCCTTGCCCCTTTTATGCTTCCCCATCCTTAGTGTGTCAACTTGCCCTCCTCAGGGTCATGGGATGGTTCAGAAGCTCCAAGCATCACTTCTGGACATCACCCTGTCCAGGGGAAGCAGTCTATCTTTAGCTGAGGAAGCCTTTTCTAGAAGCCTCTTGAAAGATTTCTCCTTCTTTCTCATTGGCCAGCATTGGGTCACATGTTTATTTCTGAACCAATCCCTGGCAAGGAGAAGGGAGTGCATGATTAGTGGACAGTGATCAATTTCTGCCCAAGCTAGTCTTGGGACCACTGCTCCCTGAGAGGGTGGTGAGGGCTGCACCCCCACGCCCAGTGCCCACCACCATCCTATTGGGTTCTCACTGTTCTACTCTCACTTCTTTCCCAGTCCATCAGAATTACATTGGGAATGATGCAGAGAAGAGCCCCTTCTTCTTGTCTGTGACCCTCTCTGACCAAAACAATCAGCGTGTCCCTCAGTACCGTGCAATCCTCTGGAGGAAAACAGTAAGTACCTGGTGTGCACTTGTACTTGGGTGCTGGGTGCCAATCATTCAGTGTGTACTTCTGGAGCATCCCTTGTGTCTGCACCCCCATCCCAGAGTTCAGTTAGCATCAATGTCCAGGTGGCACAGCTGGAAGCTTCTTTCAGAGTGGATATTTCAGGATTATACTGTTGTAAGATGGGACTTCCAAGCTCTGAATCCAACAGCAACTTCTAGAAGTCACTGGTCAGACATTTCCATTCCCTCTCTAGACTTTTGGGGAAACGGCAGTATGTTTTATATAGTATACTACTTCATTAACCTGAACTAATTCCCTTTTTAATATTTATTTATCTATTTATTTATTTATTTGAGAGAGAGTGAAAATGGATATACTAGGACCTCTTGCTCCCATAAATGAACTCCAGACACATGTGCCACTTTGTGCATCTGGCTTTACTTGGGTATAGAGAATTGAACCCTAGCTAACAGATTTTACAAGCAAGCACCTTTAACCACTGAGTCATTTCTCCAGCCCAACCTTAGCTATTTCTTTTGGGGGTTTTGTAACAGTGATGGCAGTGGGTGTTTGTGTTTGTTTACTTTGTTTTTGTTTACTTTAGATAAGGTGTGTGGCCCTGACTAGCTCAGAACTTGTTATATAGACCAAATAGACTAGGTTTATCTCAAATTTCACTGTCTTCCTGCCTCAGCCTCCCAAGTGCTAGGATTACAGGCGTGCACAGCCATGCCATCTAACCTTTGCTATTTTAGTTATTTGTTTATGAGAGAGTGAGAGAGAGAGAGAGAGAGAATGGTTGTGCCAGGACATACAGCAACTACAGATGCATGTGCCACTTTGTGCATCTGGCTTACATGGGTATCGAATCTGGGTCCTTTGGCTTTGTAGGCTGGCGCCTTAACTGCTAAGCCATCTCTCCAGCCCACCTTTACTATTTTTTAATACTAATAGCTAGTACTTTTTTAATTTTACTGGGAATTTTATTACATGAACATATTGCAAATGGGTCTTATTCCCATCAGTGTATCCTCTTATGTCTCCTCTCATTCCCCCATGCCCCGGAAGGCCCCCTGCAGTAGGGTATGAGTAGTTACTATGGGGTCATGGTTGCACCAGTCCATTCTTGTGCAGAGAACAATGCCTCACAGTACACCTTCCCACCCTGTGGCCCTTACATCTTTCTGCCTCCTCTTCCACAATGTTCCGTGAGCCTTGGAGGGCGTGTTAGAAGTTTTCTTTAATGTAGAGCTCTTGGCAGCCTTTTATTTTCTGCTTTGATGAGTTTTTAATCTCTTCAGTGTCTACCGCCATCTCCCTGGAGAAGGTTCTGTGGCCAGCACTAAAAGCAGCACTCATATTTAATCCACCACCTGCTCTGTAATGCTTCTGGGGCCTTGGTGGGTGTGATAAAGATGACTGATCTCTTAGCTTTCTTTTCCTGTCATTCTGATGGGTCTCGGGTCCCTCCAGCATTTGCTGCCATCTGGGTCAAGTATGGCCTAGTCTACCATGATCCAGGTAGGTGCACTTACTCTATTTTTAATAGTGAAAGCTATGAACTAGCCGGCCTTCAACTAATAGAAAAGGTTGTGTGGAAGACCAGAATAATAAGTATTGTGTGACTACGGGCCCTGGTGTTCCTGTCTTCAAGGCATGCCCAGTCACCTCCAGCATCAGCTATATACTAGAATCTGTTTTAGGCTTCAGTGTACTTTCATTATGCGCTGTTCATTATGGTGCTTTTCCCCCTGTTTCCTGCATTCTTTTTCTAGTAATTCTTATATTTGATTTCTATCTTTCAATTTTTCTCCTTACTTTCTTCTTTTGTCATCTTTATGCTATGAGGGTTTTTGCACTGATAATATGGTACACTGGGAAAAACACACATACACACACACATCCCTACATATATGCTAACATATATATCAATAAAGTTACAACTTCAGAAATCCCAGAAACAATTTCTTGGAACCATTACTCAACAAACTATTGTTAGGAACTTTTTTTTCCCCCAAGGTAGGGTCTCGCTCTAGCTCAGGCTGATCTGGAATTCACTCTGTATTCTCAGGGTGGCCTCAAACTCACAGTGATCCTCCTACCTCTGCCTCCTGAGTACTGGGATTAAAGGCATGTGCCACCACACCCAGCTTGATTAGGAACTTTCTAATGGTAATTTTTTTTAGTTTATTTTTATTTGTTTATTTGACAGCGACAGACAGAGAGAGGAAGAGGCAGGTAGAGAGAGAGAGAGAATGGGTGCGCCAGGGCCTCCAGCCACTGCAAAGGAACTCCAGACGTGTGCGCCCTTTGTGCATCTGGCTAACGTGGGTCCTGGAGAATCGAGCCTCAAACCGGGGTCCATAGGTTTCACAGGCAAGCGCTTAACCGCTAAGCCATCTCTCCAGCCCTTGATAGTAATTTAAAGTAGTAACAATAAAATCCAACGTTTACTAAACATTTGCTGTATGTTCCATAGTATCCCAAGTCCTGCAAATGTATGACCTCAGTAGACACTATTGCAGTCAGGGAAATTAAATAACATGGCTAAGTCCACATGCCAGTAGGTGGCAGACCAAGCATACCCCAGGGCTGAGTGACAGAGTTGTCACCACTGTACATAATCAATTCTATCTTTGACTCATACTATCTTTTTTTTTAAGATTTAATTTTAATTAATTTATTTATTAGAGGGAGAGAGAGAATGGGCGTGCCTATTAGGGACTCTAGTCACTGCAAACGAACTCCAGATGCATGTGTTACCATTGTGCATCTGGCTTACGTGGGACCTAGAGAATCAAGCCTGGGTCCTTAGCCTTCACAGACAGGCGCCTTAACCACTAAGCCATCTCTCCAGCCCTCATACTATCTTTCCATTCAAGTGTGCACTCATGAAAATCAAAAGCATGTCTGCCTTAAGTGTCCCCATACCTCACAAAATGCATAACACCTATAAGAAACTCCAGAAATATGTATGAATGAATTAATAAATGACACTAAAGTCCAGCTTAATCTCTGGGGGATTCTGCCTCTACTTTCATAAACTTCCATTTTATTTTCTGAAATTTTCTTTTGCAAAAAAATGTGTGTGCGCACCCTCGCGCACCTGGGCCTCTTGCCACCACAAATTAACAGCAGACACATATGCCACTTCTTGCATCTGGCTTTACATGGGTACTAGGGAACTGAATCCCAGGCTGGCAGGCTTTTGCAAGCAAGTAGCTTAAACTGCTGAGTCATCACCATACTCCTGAAATATGTCTTTTTTTAAAAAGCAGATTGGGGGTGAATTTTTATCTGTTGTGAGGTGTTATTCATGAAATCATTCCCTACAGAGAAGTTTTTTGTAACAAAAGGCAAATGGTGGGGTCCATGGGTTGGAGGGACAGGTGCTTTCCTGTGACCCAAAAGGACTGGAAGGACGAGCATGTCCCCACCCCATGCCAGCATAACTGGGGACATCAGCCTACAACCAGCACAGCTATATGGGAATACAGTCATGCCCAGGTCTAGGAGCCCATGTGCGGGAGCACACTCTGAGTTTTCTCAAGCGCACACAGCACAGGCTCCGCCATTGTTTCCCTCATGAGTGTTGACAGTGCCTTTGTCCAGAATCTGTCTTCTGCACCAGGCAGACGGTTTTCTGGAGTATGTTTTATTTATTCATTTGTACCTTATGCTTGTTAGTCACAGCATTCCAAACTCTTCTGCTTTCAGTCTTCTCTCTGGGATGACACTCTTTTGGGGCATATCATCAGACTTTGCTGTTTCTTCCCCTTCTTCCTGCTGCTCAGGCCACTAATGCTTGGGCACATGGGAGGAGTTTGGAAGACCAGGTGATTGCAGTAGAGGACCCGGGAGGCATATAGGCCCCTGAATTTTTCTGGTTTCTTTTTGGAGTAGCTAGTGTGGTCTCTGACCTGGTCACCACTGAGTTCGAACTTGTCCTTTTGGGTCCTAGGAAAATACCTGTCCCTGAAGCCCACGGACCCTTGTCATGAAGTCCCCTTTTGGCCTAATCCAAGGTTTTGTTAGGTTTTGAACCTCTCAGAGTCTCTACAGCCTGTCCCAGGACACATCCCTGCAAGCCATGGGTGAGATGCCAGGAGACAGACGTTGTCTTTAATCTTGCCATCATCCATCCTGGCAGCTTCCTGCCTTTCACTATGTCCCACAGTTGCCACATGGCCGTTCTGCTCATTGCCCAGCTAGCTAGTAAACCTGAAGTCCTTGTGACTCTGCTCCCCAGCCCTGGGATCACAGGTGCAGGCCTGGCTTTTAAGTGGGTGCTGAGGATGTGAACTCAGGTCCTCACTGAGCCATCTCCTCAGGCCCCTCTTCAGATCTTTGAAGCTCAGAGGTCAAACAAAGTCCCTTCTCGTTTGATTTCTATATGATACACGGATTCCCACTAAGTTGAGATCATCAGCTTAGAGGAAAGGTGTGTTTGGGCTCACAGTTTTGTAGGATCCAGTGTGTGATCAGTTGGTCCCTTGCTTTGGGACCTGTGACAAGGCAGCACTTGGTAGTGAGAACCTGTGGAGAAGGAAACAGAACCTCATAGCAGCTGGGAACCAAGAGAAGAGACTAGGAGTCCACATTCCCCTTCAAGAGCACACCCCAGTCACCCAAGCAGTTTCTGCCACAGACTGGTAACCAAACCTTTAACACATCCAGACTGTAGCAGATGGCTCATCTGACCCCTGTGATACAAAGATGCTGAGGAATGGTCCTGAGATACATAGGGGTGTTGGGAGAGAGGAACCAGGGCTGAACAAGACTTTTCCCAGCATAGCCTGTGTCTGTTTCCATGCACACTCCTTGGAGAGGAGGGAGAAAGACCAGACAGGAGTTCTTTTCAGTGCCCAGGTGAGGCTTCTTCAGAGCCAGGAGCTGCCACGCTCATTGCTGATTTGATGCTCTAACTTTTCCAGGGTACACAGAAAATATGCCTGCCCTACAGTCCCACCAAAACGCTCTCTGTGAAGTCCATCTTAAGGTGAGTACTCGTGGACAAAAACACACACACCAGTGGAAAGCCTTTATGGCTTGTGTGTCCTGTTCCATTGAGCCTTGATGTTGGCACAGGCACTTGGCTAAGTCCCTCCTGGAGTCTTTATTTCAGCCTCAGGTCTATCACTGTCCCCATTTCAGGGATGAGGAAAGGGAGGTTCTGAGCAAGGAGGCCGCACCGCCGCCATGTAGTAGAGCCGAGCCCTGAGCCCGTGCAGCGTGCCTGGGGTTGCTGCATTCTTTGTCTGGTGCTCTTTGACTTTTCTTAAACTCACTTGGATACTTTTGGTTTAGCAAGAAAATCAAGAGATGTTTTTCCTTTCATTTTGATACTTTGAAATAGAAACCAGGATGTCAGCAAAGCCTCTCTGAGAATATGCTTATTCTCCGCCAAACAGCAAGTGAAATTATTGGAACATCTGTTGGCTCCCGGTTCAGCTGCCTCACGTGCCCCCATCTTCCCACCTCCCTCTCCTCCCCTCAATGCCTTGTGGCAGCTTCCCTTGGAGAATGCTCCCACTCCAATCAAGCCTGTCGCTTGGTCACCTGCTAGGATGTTGCCTCCTAATGACAGTAGCCTGTCAAGCACTGTGCTAAAAGCACTCTTTCAGTAACTCTCCAACTGAGCTGCATGAAGTAGACCTGTGACAGTCTTCCATCCACTGGGGGAAGAGATTCCCCAGTGGTGTCATGGCTGGTAAGATGCTGAGCTGGGATTAAAACCTAGGTCCCTGTGACTCTGAGGCTCAGGCAGTTCCCCACTAACGCCCTCATGTGCAGGGAATGATGCTTACCCTGGTGCCCGGGTAGTGGTGGTAGGAGATATGTTTTCAGTGTCCCCACATAGCACATCATAGCTCCAGCTCGTACTTGCCAAGATGGCTCAGAGTGACAGACTCGACTCCATCCACTAAGGATGAGTGTATCTGACTGGAGAGATGGCACCACGATTAAGAAGTAAAAATGTTACATCCCATTTTCTTGTTGGATTTCATCATCAAATTGCAGACCTTCTCCTATCTGCACCAGTCCTTCTGACTTCTCTGGAGTAGTCTGAAGCCTGACTTAGGCAGCATCAGCAAAGAGGTTAATATTTTCATTGAGCATAGACATACCTTGCTGGGTCTAAGGAGCTAAATATTTTTTAATTTTATTTATTATTTATTTGAGAGAGAGAGAGGAAGAGACAGAGAGAAAGAGAGAAGGGGCACGCCAGGGCCTCTGGCCACTGCAAACGAACTCCAGATGCATGTGCCCCCTTGTGCTTCCGGCTTATGTGGGTCCTGGGTAATTGAACTGGGATCCTTAGGCTTCACAGGCAAACGCCTTAACAGCTAAGCCATTTCCCCAGCCCAGGAGCTAAATATTTTAATTTATCCCAGGAGTAATTGCTTCGACTTTGCCTGGCTTGCGATTTCTGTGGATCTTTTTCTCTAAACTGTAGTCAAGAAGCTGCTTTCTTCTTCACATTTACAGACTAGCCATTTCATTTGCAATCATTCCATCTAGTTAGATGAGCAGCACCCCCACCCTCCAGTGCATCATTTATAGCCAGAGCAAGTCACAGCAGGAGTTTAAAGATGGTGAAAATTAAAATGTCTATGCTTGCTGCCAGCAAAAGACACGGATTTTATTTATTTTTTATTCTATTATTATTATTATTATTATTTTGTTTTTCTGAGGTAGGGTCTCACTCTAGCTTAGGCTGACCTGAACTCATGGTGATCCTCCTACCTCTGCTTCCTGAATGCTGGGTTTAAAAACGTGCGCCACCACACCCGGCAGAAGAAAAGGGTTTTATCTCTCATTACAAGTATGAATTTTAAAACTTTTGGTTTGAGACAGTCTCCTGTGTGGCACTGACTGGCCTGGAACTCACTATCCTCCTGCCTCAGCCTCCTGAGTGTTGGACTAGAAAACATGAAAAGCTATTAAACTATAAGACTTTGGCTTTGCTACTAACCAGCTTTGTTAGTCTGTTATTTAAATCTTGAGTCTCAATTTCTTCACCGTGACAATGATGACAGACTATTCCTTGCCTCCTCTGTGAATAAAAGAGGTAACCCATGCAATGCACTGAGCAGGCGTGGCTGCCTGGCATGTCGTAAGTACTCTGTACACATCAGGTCTTGTTTCTGCCTTTCAAGTGTGAATAGTGGAATCCTAGGTGAAGGGAACCCTAGAGGACAAGTTCTCCCCCACTGTTGTACCTCTACAGACATTTAGCTTTGAAGAAATTAGCATCCTCTTAAGTGCGTTTGGCCCTGTGTGACAGAGCCACTGTCAAAGAAAGAAACAGCAGCTCGTCTTCACTGCAGAGAAGAATCGCAGAGATGAATGAAGGATGCCTGAACAGGTGGCCCTGGCTCTCCCTTCCTCTCTTACTACAGGAGTGCCACTAGGGGGCGGTTACATACGTGAAGTACAGTACAACATTCGGTAATGTCGTGTAGTCAGTCATTGGTCACTCATTTGCTGATGTGTACCTCAATGTACCAGGCCCTTCAGAGGATCCAGGCATGGTTTTCTAGAAGATACATTTGTCTCCTCTGGAGAACTAAGACTGCAGGTTGCTTCCGTTTCTACTGGGCAGTGGCTCATCCTGTCCCTTCTGTTTCAGTGCCATGAATCTAGACAAGTTTGAGAAAGGACCTAGGGAAATTTTTCATCCTGAGATACAAAAGGTAAGGATATCTTTATGATCCATAATTGCATGAAGTTGATCGCCACATTAGGATGGGAAGATAGGACAGGCAGGTCGTCCGTGACTCCCAGCCTAAAGTACAGAGCTGTTCAGACATTCTGACGGGAGATGGTCATGTCTGACATTCTGACCTGCTGAGTCAGAGTTCAACCCAAACAACTGTATTTTTCAAAAGTTCCTTGAGCAGGCTGGAGAGATGGCTTAGCAGTTAAGGTGCATGCCTGTGCAGCCAAAGGACCCAGGTTCGATTCTTCAGGTCCCATGTTAGCCAGATGCACAAGGGGGCACACACGTCTGGAGTTCGTTTGCAGTGGCTAGAGGCCCTGGCACGCCCATTCTCACTCACTCTCTCTGTCTGTCTCTCCCTCTCTCTCTGTCTCAAAAAAAAATAAAATAAAAATAAATCTTAAAAAAAAAATGTTCCTTTAGGGCTGGGGCGATGGCTCAGTGGTTAAAGTGATCCAATAGGCTCAAGTTCAGTTCCCCAGTATTCCACATAGAATCGAGCACAAGGGCTGGAGAGATGGCTTAGCAGTTAAGCGCTTGCCTGTGAAGCCTAAGGACCCCAGTTCAAGGCTCAATTCCCCAGGACCCACGTTAGCCAGATGCACAAGGGGTCGCACGTGTCTGGAGTTCATTTGCAGTGGCTGGAGGCCCTGGCACGCCCATTCTCTCTCTCTCTCTCTGTCTCTCTCTCTCTCTCTCTCTGCCTCTTTCTCTCTCTGTCTGTTGCTCTCAAATAAATAAATAAAAATAAACAAAAAAATATTTTAAAAAAAATCAAGCACAAAAAGTGGGGCATGCGTCAGGAGTTCATTTGTAGTGCCAAGAGACCCTGACATGCATGGGCAGACATGCACGCATTCATGCATGTATACATACACACATACACTGATTATTATTATTTTTTTTTTTTTTTTTTTTGCGGTCCTTCCTTGAATGGGACTGACCCGTAGCCATAACTGAGGCCACCGAGCTGCCTGGTCCTCAGTTCATGAACCAGTCTTTTACTTAAGTGATTCAGAATCATGTAGAATATGAAAATAATCTTTAAAAATTAACTTTAAGCTGGGCATGGTAGCACACGCCTTTAATCCTACCACTTGGGAGGCAGAGGTAGGAGGATGCCATGAGTTCAAGGCCACCCTAAGACTACATAGTGAATTCCAAGTCAGCCTGAGCTAGAGTGAAACCCTACCTCCAAAAAAAAAAAAAGTGGTACAAGTGTCTGGCATTCATTTGCAGCAACAAGAGGACCTGGAATGCCTATACACATACACACATATACATGCAAATAAAATCATACCTAGATCATGGTAGCTAATAAATTAATGTGATCTAAGTGTTTCTTTCCTAATAATGTCTCTGCTAACTATTTCTCCTCCTGGAAGATCTGCCTCCCTGTCTCTTCAGTCTCATCTATGTCACACCCTTGGAGCAAGCTTCTGAGTGCTGTGGGACAGTGGCAGTCATTGGTTAAAACTTCCCTTAACCCAAACAGAGTTGAGAATTCCCATGTCTTTGTTTTCATTTAATTTTTTAAATTATATGTATACCCCGCCCAAAGATACTCGGGCAAAAATGGGTGCATCTGGCTAATGTTAAATTAAGCACTTTTAAGTCATGCTGTATTTAAAAGTGACTATGGCAACTTTTGTTTTTGTTTTTGGTTTTGGTTTTTGGGTTTTGGGTTTTTTAAGGTAGGGTCTCACTCTGGTCCAGGCTGACCTGGAATTCACTATGTAGTGTCAGACTGGCCTTGAACTCACAGCAATCCTCCTACCTCTGCCTCCCAAGTGCTGGGATTAAAGGCGTGCACCACCGTGCCCAGCTATGGCAACATTTTAAATGAGAATTATATGCCAACAGTAGAGTTCCTTTATCACTGCATTATACAGGTTTGATCTTGTAAGACAGGCTCTCACTTTATAGCCCAGACTGACCTCAAGCTCATGACCCTTCCTTCCTCAGCTGCCCCAGTGCTGGAATTACAGGAGTGTGCCGCCATAACAGGCTATGGTGCAGATTCTTTTTTATATGTAAATTTATAAATTTTTATTTTTATTTATTTGAGAGGGGGATAGAATGGGCATGCCAGAGCCTTCAGCCCCTGCAGACGAACTCCAGACGCATGCACCACCTTGTGCATCTGA
The DNA here is from genome assembly GCA_036346955.1 of Dipus sagitta. Taxonomy (NCBI): domain Eukaryota; kingdom Metazoa; phylum Chordata; class Mammalia; order Rodentia; family Dipodidae; genus Dipus; species Dipus sagitta. The sequence goes on from CM070770.1 coordinate 140,923,026, forward strand.
CTTATGTGGGTCCTGGGGAATAAAACCTGGGTCCTTAAGCTTTGCAGGCAAGGGCCTTAACCACTAGACCATCTCTCCAGCCCTGATGCAGATTCTTAATCCTTCTTTCTTGGACCTCAGAGTGCCCCCTGCACAGAATGAATGGACAGGAGGAGACATTCAGCAGCCTTCAGCCCGCTAATGTCACCATGCTGTGCCTGCTTTCTATCAGACAAAATATACTTTCATGTTCTTCCACAATCGTGTTTTGACTTTTTCTCTTTAACCAAATGTGAGGTTTGGTCCCCAAAATCAAGGTATCACAGCTGCCACCCTGCTGCTGCGGATTTCCATTAGGAGTCCTCGACTGCTGGCACAGGTGCAGGAAAGTCCTTAGCAGTCACGGGGTGCACTCAGTGCTTAGAAACTGAACGGGCCATGGAGCACGGTGCAACAGAGCTGTCTCCTCTCTGCTCCAGGAGGAAGATGGCGGGTCCTATTAGCATGCTGCCCTCAGTTTCTGGCTGCTTAGATAGAAGTGATATTTTTCTCAACCAGAATCCTTCCAGAAGCAATGTGTGATTAAGCTAGCTTTAAATAAATAAACTTGGGTGTCTCTGTTATCTTCCTGCATATCATCATCATTTTTAGTTCTAGATAGTTGTGGTATGTCTTTCCTAAATGAGTAGGGATTATATAAAAATCTGTAGAGCTAAATTTAAATGTTTAAAGCATTTCAAGGGTTTAAAGAAAGTAGGTATAGGGCTGGAGAGATGGCTTAGTGGTTAAGTGCTTGCCTGTGAAGCCTAACAACCCCGGTTTGAGGCTTGATTCCCCAGGACCCACATTAGCCAGATGCACAAGGGGGTACATGCATCTGGAGTTCATTTGCAGTGGCTGGAGGCCCTGGCATACCCATTCTCTCTCTCTCTCTCTCTCTCTCTCTCTCTCTCTCTCTCTCTCTCTCTCTGCCTCTTTCTGACTGACGCTCTCAAAAATAAACAAAATTTATAAAAAAAAGAAAGTAGATATAAAATGGCTCTCTCTCAAGTCCAACATAACTTTTTTTTTTTTTTAATGTAAGGGCTCACTCTAGCTGAGGCTAACTTGAAATTCACTATGTAGTCTCAGGGTGGCCTTGAACTCAAGGCGATCCTCCTACCTCTGCCTCCCAAGTGCTGGGATTAAAGGCATGTGCCACCATACCAGCTTCCAACACAACTTTTTTTAAAAAGCAAAATCAGCACCAAACTAATTATTAGACTCATACCTCCATCAAAAACAATGCCAGGAAGACTGTATTTTTAAAATTTTATTAATTAATTTGCATGTGTGTGAGAGTGTGCCAGGGTTTCTTATTGCTGCAAATGAATACCAGGTGCATGCACCACTTTTGGGTCTGTCCTTTTACATGGATGCTGGAGAATTGAACCCAGCTTGTCAGGTTTAGCAAGCCAGTGCCTTCAAACACTGAGCCATCTCCCCAGCCCCAGGACTGTATTAAGAAACACTGTTACTTGGGGTTTGGAAGATGGCTTAGTGGAAAAAGCGTTTGCCATACAAGCATGAGTACCTGAGTTCAGATCCCCAGCATGCTCATGGAAAGCTGGAAGTAGCTGGGCGTGGTGGAAGACGCCTTTAATCCCAGCACTCGGGAGGCAGAGGTAGGAGGATTACTGTGAGTTCAAGACCACCCTAAGACTACATAGTGAACTCCACGTCAGCCTGGACTAGAGTGAGACCCTACCTCTAAAAACAAAAAATCCACTCTTAGCCAGGCATGGTGACACACACCTTTAATCCCAGAATTTGGGAGGCAGAGGTAGGAGGATCACTGTGAGTTCAAGATTACCCAGTGAATTCCAGGTCAGCCTGGGCTAGAGCGAGTTCTCACCTTGAAAAAACAAACAAACAAAAATGCTGGAAGTGGCCAAGTGTGGGTGTGGTGGCACATGCCTTTAATCTCAGCACCCAGGAGGTTAAGGTAAGAGGATCACCATGAGTTTGAGGCAACCTGGGCTACATAGTAAGTTCCAGATCATCCTGGACTAGAGTATGACCCTGCCTTAAAAAAAAAAAAAAAAAAAAAAAAAAAAACTGGAAGCTGTGGCAGGCATTTGTGATCTCAGCTGTGCCTGTGGTGAGACGCGAGGCAGAGACGGGAATCACTGGAAGCAGCAGGGAGGGGAGGGGAGGCTCAGCTAGCCTGGCAAAACCAGCAGTGAACAATGTGAGACCCCTGACTTACAGGAGGTAGAAGGCAAGGACCATCACCCAAAAAATGCCCTCTTACCTCCACATGTGCACCATGGAACATGCACATGAACACACACACCAAAAAGAAAAAGAAACACTATTACTAGCAAAATTAATACCTCTTGGGCTGAATTTTCAAACAGGGAAAGAGCACAGAAACCCAGCTGATGCTCACAAATCCAGCACCAGGAGTGTTTAGAAAAGGTATCAGTGGGGCTGGAAAGATGTCTTCATTGTTAAAGGCTCTTGTTTGCAAAGCCTGCTAATCTGGATTGGATTCCCCAGTACTCATGTAAAGCCAGGTGCACAAAGTGGTGTATGTGTCTTGAGTTCATTTGCAGGGTCAAGAGGCCCTGATACACCTGATACATTCTCATTCTCTCTCCTTGCAAATAAATTTAAAAAAAAATAAAGGAAATTATGTAAAAGGAGAATTTTTTCTTTTTTTTCTTTTTTTGTTTTATTTATTTGAGAATGAAAGACAGAGAGAGAGAGAGAGGCGCAGAGAGAGAGAGAGAGACAATGGGCGTGCCAGGGCCTCCAGCCACTGCAAACGAACTCCAGATGTGTGCACCCCCCTTGTGCATCTGGCTTACATGGGTCCCGGGGAAGCAAGCCTCGAACCGGGGTCTTTAGGCTTCACAGGCAAGTGCTTAGCCGCTAAGTCATCTCTCTAGCCCCAAAGGAGAATTTTTTCAATGAAGTGCAATGACATGCAAATATGAACAAAGCCCAATGTGAAAAATGCATGACAGTTTTAGTATTTATTTATTTGTGTGTGTGTGTGAGAGAGAGAGATATGTGGTGTGGCGATAGATAGATAGATAGATAGATAGATAGATAGATAGATAGATAGAACAGACAGACAGACAGACAGACAGACGTAGACATAGATGTATGTGTGTAATGTGGGGTAGTATGGCCCCATATACTCATAGAATGGGCTAAGGTACTCAACCACCATGTCCAGGTCTTGTTTTAATCATTAGAAAAGTCTCTTTACTGATCCCGAGCTTAGAGGACCACCAACGATCTTGGGTCTCTGCTCCCCTGCAGGACTGGAGTTACAGGCATGTGTGGCCACACCCAGCTATTTGTGTGGGATCTGGAGATCAGGCAGTCTCAGGCCCTCACGCTTGCACAGAAAGCATACTTAACTGCTGAGCCATCCATCCCCAGCCCAACTTCATTTTATTTTATTTTTTTACCAGGTTCAGAAATGATAACAATGGCTGAGTTTTGAATAGAAGAACCCTGCTTTGACATAAAATAGAGGGTTTTGTGTGCTTCACCCAGTTCTTTTTGTTCTTGTGTGTATGTGGTATGTGAGTTGGTGTACGTGGGTGCACATGTATGGTCAAGTGGAGGCCAGCTGGGGGTGTCTTCCTCAGTTGCTTTCCTTTTATTTTACTGAGGCACGGTCTCTACTTGAGCCTAGAGCTTGCTGATTCAGCTACTCTGGGAAGCCCGCTTGCCCTGGAGAATGAACTTTGACTCCTGCATGCTGAGATAAGCAGTTAAGTGGGTACTATGGATCCAAACTCCAGTCCTCACACTTGCAAGGCAAGCACTGTACAGACAGCCATCTCCCCCACAAAACTCTTGGAGAATTTCTCTGGTTGACATGGTTCCTCTCCAGAAAGCCTTGGGCAAGTTGGGTGAGGGTCCTTCAGCCTCCTCCACCTCTGTCCTGGCCCTTGTCTCTGCTGTTCCTCCCATGGCTCACCTGGGCCCTCCTTCTCCACCTCCACTAATCCAGAGCTCCCTGTCAAAGCTTTTGGCTTTGATATCTGCTAATCAACCAGAATCTACTCTTTTAAAAGTTCTAAGGATGGCTCAGCAGTTAAAGACCCTTGCTTGCAAAGCCTACCAGCCTGGGTTCAATTCCCTAGTACCCATGTCAAGCCAGACATACAATGTGGCACATGTGTCTAGAGTTTGCTTGCAGTGATCTCTCCTCTCCCTCCCCGACCCCCATGTCAAATAAATAAATAAGTACATTTTTAGGCTTTTTTTTTTTTTTCGAGGTAGGGTCTCACTCTAGCCCGGGATGACTTGGAATTCACTACATAGTCTCAATGCCCTCGAACTCATGGCAATCCTCCTACCTCTGCCTCCCTAGCTCTGGGATTAAAGGTGTGTGCTACCACGCCCAGCCATTTTTTGGCTTTTAAAGGTAGGGTCTCCCTCTAGCCCAGGCTGACCTGGAATTCACTATGGAGTCTCAGGCTGGCCTCAAATTCACAGCAATTCCTCCTACCTCTGTCTCCCAAGTACTGGGATTAAAAGTGTGTGCCACCATGCCCAACAATAAAGATATTTTAAAATTTTAAAAATAAAAAAGAAGTTCTGGTGTAATTAGTTTACAGATTTATATATGGAGTCACTGAGCATGAAAAGGGAAGTTAGTTGGTGGTAAAGTCTCTGTGTTGTGTATCAGGCGTTTCACAGCCACTCATCCTTTGCGTCTCTGCAGTGACCAGTGCAGGGATAAGACAGGGAAAGAACCACCCAACTGGGTCCAATGATTTGCACCCAAATGCAGTTAAAACACACAACACTCTAATGTGGAGACTCAAGGGCTGCGTAACCCACCGAGGGTCATGTTGGGCCTTGCCACTATCAGGACTGAGGCCCAGCCCCATGCTTGCTCAGAAAACCAAGTGACAGAGCCTACTTTCCCTCTTGTTATTTTATTGTTATAATTCTCAACATCCTTATAATAAAAATAAAGTTTGTACTTGGGGGAAAAAATACAAAAGAGCAAGGATTCAAGACCAGGGCTCATGCATGCATGTGTGCACACACATATGCACATATAGATTCAGGTATGGAAGCCAGAGAACAATCTCAGGTGACATTTTGGACATTGGCCACTTTTTTTTATTAGTGACATAGTGCATAACCTTTTTTATTTTTTTAATATTTTATTTTTATTTATTTATTTGACGGGGGGGGGAGAGAGAGAGAATGGGCACACCAGGGCCTCCAGCCACTGCAAAAGAACTCCAGATGCATGCACCCCCTTGTGCATCTGGCTAACGTGGGTCCTGGGGAATTGAACCAGGGTTCTTTGGCTTTGCAGGCAAACGCCTTAACTGCTAAGCCATCCCTCCAGCCCACTATCCACTTTTTTTTTTTTTTCGAGATAGGGTCTCACTCTAGCCCAGGCTGACCTGGAATTCACTATGTAGTCTCAGGCTGGCCTTGAACTCATGGTGATCCTCCTACCTCTGCCTCCCAAGTGCTGGGATTAAAGGTGTGTGCCACCACGCCCGGCTTCACTATCCACTTTTTGTTTTTAAGTCAAACTGTCTCACTCACTGTCCTTGGGACTTACCAATTAGAGTAGGCTGCCTGGTAGTCCCAGGGAGCCTCCTGTCTCCATCTCCCCAGCTCTGGGATAGCCAGCATGTACCTTCATGCCAGGATATTTTACACGGGTTCTGGGAATTGACCTCAAGGCAAGCACGTTACCAACTGAGCTCTCTCTCCAGCCTCAAGCCAGAATTCGTTCTGGTCACCAGTCATGTAGTGGGTAGGACCCAAAACTCTTGGCTGTTGCCTTCAGTTGTAGTTTGGGCTTTTGTTATTGTAGTTTGCTTTTATTTTTGTTTCCTTCAAATAAAGATCCCCAAATCAACTTTTTTATTTTCAAAATGTCTTAATACAAAATAGTGTAAGCCAAAGCTTGGTTCTTTCAAAGAGCCAAAACGAAATGCTCCCCATTGTGCACAAGCATAACATTTGAAACTTCATTTGGCAGGACTTGCTGGTTCTGGAAGAGCAAGAGGTGAGTAGTTTATGAGCTCATTTGCTCTCCATCTGTGCCGCCTCCCTCGTCTGTAAGTATTTGCCTCTGCACGATGAGTGCCGTCCTTCCTTTCAGTCCTCCTCTGGGGATTGACGGTGTGGGCTTGTTCTCATAGAAAGACTTACTGAAGGGGTTTTTCAAGCTCTGCTTCAGAATAGCTAGCTAACATATAAATGGAGTCAAACTACTTACAACTGCATGGAACCATTCAAATTGTGATCAGGATGTGTAAAGAGGTTTAATTTCTATTAATGTAAGATGTTTGTACATTAGTCAAACATACTTGCTACACGAGATGCCTAAGTTGTTTGCATGTTTCTTTCCCTGTTACTTTATTTAAAAAGTGAGAGAGAGAGAGAGAGTGTGTGTGTGTGTGTGTGTGTGTGTATGAGAGAGACAGAGTCTTATGTAGCTCAGGCTAGCCTCAGATCCGCTATGTATCTGAGGATGATGACCTTAAGCTTCTGATCCTCCTACCTCCACCTCCCAAGTGTTGGATTCAAGGCATACACCACATATCCCATTTCTGTGTGATGCTGGGGATCGAGCCCAGGACTTTCTGCATGCTAGGCAAGCACTCTGCCAACCAGTCATGCCCTCAACCCAGCCTCATGTATAAGTCTTTCTAAGCACATACGTGATCGAGGGCAATATCCAGTATACTACCAGTAGATAACTGTTGATGCCCCTGAGGAAATGGTGGCATCATTTGTCTGGATGCAGAAGCTAAGCTTGGTAAAACACTAATGCCTCCATTTCCATCACCCCCAAATCTAAACCATCAGCCCATCCTGAAGAAAGAAGGAAAGAGAAAGAAAGAAAGAAAGAAAGAAAGAAAGAAAGAAAGAAAGAAAGAAAGAAAGGGAGGGAGGGAGGGAGGAAGGAAGGAAGGAAGGAACTGAAATGGTTCGTGGTGCTTCCATCACGATCACTCTAATATGTTAACACCACTCTTTCGTCCTTCATCTCTGGCCTAGACTGCGTGGGTTAGATTACTATTTCTCAATTTTATTTCCTTGCGAAGATGGTATTTACTTGAAGCTGCAAGAACCCCTTGTTATGAGGGAGTCAGTATCCACGAGAGGTTTGCTGAGAGCCATGTGGCCCAGGCATTCTCATTTAACCCCAAAGCTTCTCAGCTAGCATCAATTGGAACTATTTACCCTGATTCTAGCCCATTCTAGTGGTAAACTACCAGCTGAAAAGATGGACGGAAGCAAGTGAATATGGAACACTGGTAATATTCTAAAAGGTTAGTGTTTGAGGGCATGATGTCACTTCATGTTTCATTTGTCTACCAAATAGGCAGGCAACCCCCTCCCCAGGAGACACAGCATCCCATACTGCAGTACACACAGAGAGGACCAGAGAACTGTGGAGTCAGATGGAATCCTAGAAATACAGAGGGCTGTCCAAACACAAATAACAGGAAACCAAGGGTGTGAACTTCTGGATAAGGCCATCCCTTTCTCAGTTCCAAAAGATTCCTCTGGACTCACTGGGATTCTTCCTTCACACTTCATTTTTTACACAACAAATATAATCCCTACCATTCTATTTATTCTGAAGAATCTAACTGCACATTAGTTTGTTGTCATGTTGGGTTCTGTCTTATAAAATTTCAAAGTTAAAATTTTTAAGTTCCATACAAATAGAAAAAATATATATAAGCTTGTTTCTGTGTCTGAGCCAAACTTAAGTCTTGAGCACACCAGTGCCTCTGGACTCCCTCCAGCAATCACCTTCCTCCAATGGCTCAGGCGTGGTCTTGGGACCTAGAAATTTCCCTGCATCCCTTACGATCCACTGCTACAAGTGGCAGACAGTATCTCGAAGTGTCAGTGCTACTCTGTTGAGTGGCTTTTGTGATCTTTCAGGGACTGGGGTGGAGCTCAGTGGTGGTAGGTGCCCAGCATGTGTGAGGTCCTGCATTCAGCCCCCAGCACCAGAAAACAGCTCAAAAGGGTCTGTTATGATCAGCTACCCCCAGATCAAACTCCTCCTAAAATATGAAATAACTCAAATTGAGTGATACCTTGTGTATCCATTACTTCCTTATTGCTGGGACAAAATACCCAACCAAAAGCAACTTATAAAAAGAAAAGGGTTTAATTTGGCTTAAAATTCCAGAAGGCAGAGTCCGTCATGGCAGGGAAGGCATGGCAGGAGCAGGAAGCCAGCACCACATCAACAGGGAGGAAGGAGAGAGAGGAAAAAAAACAGCAAGCAGGGCCAAGCTGGACTATAAAACCACAAATCCCAGCCAAAATGATGTACCTCCTCCACCAAGGTTCTACTTCAGAGGGTTACATAATCTTCTAGAACAGCCGGGGGTTGAGTATTCAAACACATGAGCCTATTGGGGGTATCTGTAACATTCAAATCACTACACCTTGATTCCTGAAAATATATGCAAGCTCGCGCTCTCTAGTTGTGGGCATAATTTGGGAAGTTGTAGAAACTAAATAATTTTGTTCACTTACAACCAGTCTTGAGCAAGCCTCTCCTTTCCTGAACTTGCCTGACCAATGGATAAATAACGGTGTGGGCTCTCTGAACTGGTGTGGGACCTTTCTGGTCCTAATGAGCTGCTAGTTGACAGCTCATGGCTCTAATCACTGACCTAGTCCTTTTGCTGTTGGTTTGCTGGCTATCAGATCTGCTGGCCCTGACCCTGGCCCTGAAAAATCCCCTGGCTTGTTTTTTTAGTCCACTCATCCTCAGAGTGGGTTCCTTGAATCATCAGCAAAGGTGTTTCCCAGGAGCCTGTTCAATGCAAATTTCAGGTCCTATCCAAGACCTGCTGAGTTGTATACTGGGCTGGGAGCCAACTAATGTTTTCTTTCGCATGTTTACTTTTCTTTATTTTGTATTTTACACAAACCACACTAAAATGTCATTCAGTAAGTAAAGGGCAGCATCTTTAGATACAGGAAATCTGAGTTGGCATAGTCAAGACAATTGTGTCTTTATCCTTAAACCTTGTCTAACGGACTAATCTATCAAATCTATCAAATATCAAATATCAAATCTATCAAATAAATCAAATAATAGGGCTGGAGAGACAGCCTAGCAATTAAGACATTTGCCTGCAAAGCCAAAAGATCCCAGTTAGATTCTCCAGACCCACGTAAGCCAGATGCATAAAGTGGAGCATACATCTGGAGTTTGTTTGCAGTGGCTGGAGGCCCTGGCATGCCCAGTCATATTCTTTTCTCTCTCTCTCTCTCTCTCTCTGTCTCTCTCTCATAACTAAAAAATTTTTAACTAGATTGTGAATAGAGGACCACCCAAAGAGAGCTCAGGTGAAATTGGGTGGCTTCTGGCCAATTTTTGTTACCTTTCTCATTTGTTATGCACAGCCAGTTTGCTGTATTTGCCCATCTTCTCAGATATCCCCAGCCCTGTGGTTCAGTGGTCAGTAAAGCTGTGAGATTGTCCTCCAGAGACTTAGGTACCAGTGAGAAAGAGATAAGTACACAGGTTCAAGAGAAGAATTGCAGGGTGTAAGCAGTAGTGTAAGGAGAACAGTGCTGGGATGGTTGGTGACAGTGGAGGGGGGTGACCTCTCTAGAATGAGACCTGCCCAGCAGAGAAGAGCACCATCCCAGGAACTGGGGAAGAGTTCCAGGTGGAGGAGTCCGTCCGCTAGGAGTGTCCTCCTCCTTCCCACCTCTGTGGAGGAAGCCACTGCATGGATGGGTGTGTATCTGTCTCCCAGGTGTATTGGGGACAGAAAAATGTTCAGAAACACACCGTGGTGGTTTGATCCAGGTGTCCCCCAAAAACTTAGGTGATCTGAATGCTAGGTTCCAGCTGATGGAGATTATGGGTATTATAGCCAGTTTCCCCATGCCAGTGTTTAGCACACTCTCCTGTCACTGTTGTCTACCTGATGTTGGTGAGGAGGTGATGTCCACCCTCTGCTCCTGCCATCATTTTCACCATCATGGAGCTTCCCCTTAAATCTGTAAGCCAAATAAACCTTTATTTCCCCACAAGCTGCTCTTGGTCAGGTGTTTTCTACCAGCAATGCGAACCTGGCTGCAACAGTAAAGTTGGTACCAGAAGAGTGGGATTGTTGCTGCTAGAAACCTGACTCTGTGGCTTTGGCCTTTTGGAACTGCTTTGTAGGAGGAATGTGGATTAATTTGAAACCTTGTTTTCTCTTGCAGTGCTGTAAGTACAGCTTGGTGGACTATTCTGGTCAGAGTTGAAAGACCTGAATGCACTAAGAACTATGGACTGTGAGGTTTGGCTTATGAGGATGAAAAAGAGCTTTGCCCGGACTAGAAGCAGTTTGTGTGAGAGGCTTCCTATTATGCCTATGTCCTGAGAACTGTGCTGGGTTGCATTGCGTAGAAATGGACTGGTGTGAGCAGAGGGATATGGCATAGAAAAAATGATATCTTTGGACCAAAACTGCTACCCATTCAGCTGCAGTTGTTTGAGATATTAGAACCATTGAAATTTGGGGCAGGGCCTGGTGTCGCATGCCTTTAATCCCAGCACTAGGGAGGTAGAGGTAGGAGGATCGTCATGAGTCTGAGGCCACCCTGATACTGTAGAGTGAATTCCAGGTTAGCCTGGGCTAAATTGAGACCCTACCTTGGGGGAAAAAAATAATAAATTTGGGTCAGATGACCTGCATTGGGACAAAAGGAAAAATGTAGACTCTTTGGAAGGGCCTTGAATGCTGAAGGAATGTCCAGTTCTTCAAAGTCTGCTTTATTCCTCCGTGGATTAACAAATTGACACCCTACCTGTTATTGTGGAGTACAAGAAATGCAGGAAAGAGAGGGTCATTGAGTTTGCAACACGGTCTGGTGTTTTGGAAATGGCCATGGGCAGTATGAAGCAGGTTTGCTGGTTGCCTGCATGGAGACCCCATGGGACCATGAGGATGAACCATGGCTTGCAGTGGAGACCCAGTGGAGATGCCAGGACCACAAGATGGCTGCCAAGGAGAGCTGCCGGCCCCGATGAAGTTTTCCAGGACTGTGAGTAGCCTAGCTGGAGGGGCGGAATTGGAATGCTAGAGACTTGTTGCTGGTTAGAGTTATCAGACTTGGAGACTTGTCACTGGCTAGAGTCATTGGACTTGGAGCTACAGAGTTTGGTGTTTGCCCTGTTTAAATCATATATTGCTTGAGTATTTCTTTGCTATGCCCAGTGTCATCTTTTGCAGTGTGAATGTTTATTCTGTGCCATTATGGGTTTTGTGAGGTTATTTTTTGGTATTATGGCTCAGTTAAAAGATCTTGGACTATGGGGATGTATGAACATCGTTGGAATTGATAAAAACTATGGGGAATTTTAAACTTGAATGAATGCATTGCATTTCACATCATGGCTGGTTATCAGTTTATGGGGGCTGGGGGAGGAATGTGGTGGTTTGATTCAGGTGTCCACCACCATAAAGTTAGGTGTTCTGAATGCTAGGTTCCCAGCTGATGGAGATTTGGAAATTAATGCCTCCTGGAGGGAGTGTATTTTGGGGGTGGGCTTATGGGTGTTAAAGCCAGTTTACCCTTGCCAGTGTTTGGCACACACTCTTGTTGCTCTTGTCCACCCAATGTTGGTGAGGAGATGATGTCTGCCGTCTGCTCGTGCCATCATTTTCACTTGCTATTGTGGAGCGTCCCCTCAAGTCTAAGCCAAAATAAACCTTCCCCCCACCCACAAGATGCTCTTGGTCAGGTGTTTTCTGCCAGCAATGCAAACCTGACTGCAACACACACATAGCCTCAGACCCAGGTTTTCTGATTCTTAATTCTCCCAGTGCATTTGCTGTGAATCCTGGCATTCTGCCTTGACCTCCCTCCTCTGACACCATGGGCCAGTGCTTACAACCACCCACGCCTTGCCTGACCACCAATAATTCCCCATCTAAAGATGAGTCAGACAGCCTTGTGAGGCTGATTATCTCCCAACAGTGGATTTCTTCTTTCTATGAATTACTTCAGCCCATACCAAAAAGTATAGAGAATAACATAAATAAAATCTGTAAATTCTACCCAGATTAAGGACAAAACCATCAAGCATACAACTAAGACCCCATTTCCCACTCCAACCCCATTCCTCTGCCTTCCTCCCTTCTTAGCAGAAGCATTGTCATCCATTTGGTGTCTGTCATTTCCACAGGGTCAGAGGTGAGGATGGTAATCTCACATGCGGACAAGCTGCTGCTTGCTCAGCCTGCTGTATTTTTGAGTTTGCACATCTGCTTTGTGGCTTGTTACAATTAAATATCTCCCAGAGTTAGGGAAGATGAGCTTGCAGTATAAATTGCCCACAATTTCCATGTCTATTTCTAGAAGAGCCCACCAGACATCAGCCTAAGGTGATTGTGTTTGGCTCTGAATAACACTTAGCTCCTTTGCTGGGAGCCATTGCTAGTGAGGGATGAAAAGATGGTGCTGGTCCTGGGGCTGTCTGTGTCTGTTTGTCTACAGCACTGTGTTGTCCCCAACTAGCATCCTAACTGGTGCCATGAGTAGTGAAACTGTGCATGAGTTAACTTTTGATATACAGAGAGGCATATCATCTCATCTCTAAGCTATTTTGAAACCTACAAAAATAGAAGTGATTTTTTTTTAATTAAAAAGGAGAGTCTTTATTAAGCCAGCCAGCGTCTGTCCACACACAGCAAGGAGAGCAGCCGGAAGTGATTTTTGTCAAAATTGGAACCAGTGGGAGGAAAGGATCCTCAAAAGGTTCCATTCTGGTGACTATGGTGATCCTAAGTAGTGGGCACCGTGTCTCACAGCTGCTTATGCTTTAATGAAAAATTAACTTTCAGGTGATCCTAAGTAGTGGGTCACAGCTGCCTATGCTTTAATGATAAAACTAACTTTCATGCCTTCTGCTGTTTCCTTGTAAGGGCTCTGTGAATTTCAAGTTCGGGGTTCTTTTTGCCAAAGATGGGCAGCTCACTGACGATGAGATGTTCAGCAATGGTGAGTGGCCCTTCCTCCTTCCAGCTGAGAGAAAACTGCGTTGCTTTGCTGCATTTCTGACAGTTCAAAATGAACTTGTCCATTGAGTTGGAATCTTTAGCCAAACAAGAGGCAGTTCACAGAATTTCAGGAAAATGCTCTAGGGCTGTTATCCAGTTTCGTTCACTAGGTAAATGTTTCCTAGTCACATCATTTCTATCTGTCAGTCCCCACACTTGGCACTGGAGATTGAGTGGACGTGTACATGCATTTGAAGAACTTGGTTCTAGGAGCTGAGGAAGTGGCTCAGCGATTAAAGGCACTTGCTTGCAAAGTTGGCTGGCCCAGGTTCAGTTCCCCAGTACCCATATAAAGCCAGATGCACAAAGTGGTACATGCACCTGGAATTCATTTGCAGTGGCAAGAGGCCCCAGCATGCCCATACATATATGCTCTCTTTTTCTAAAATAGTTAAATAAAAAAGTTAAAGGCTGGAGAGATGGCTTAGCTGTTAAGGCACTTGCCTGCAAAGCCTAAGAACTCATGTTCGACTCTCCAGGTCCCACGTTGCCAGTGACGCAAGCACACCATGTCGCACATGCCACAAGGTGGCACACACATCTGGAGTTCGTTTGCAGCAGCTGAAGGCCCTAGCACGCCCATTCTCTCTCTCTCTCTCTCTCTCTCAAAATAAATAATTAAAAAAAATTTAAAGCCAGGCATGTTGGCGCACACCTTTAATTCCAGCACTTGGGAGGCAGAGGTAGGAGGATTGCCATGAGTTCGAGGCCACCCTGAGACTCCATAGTGAATTCCAGGTCAGCCTGAGCTAGAGTAAAACCCTACCTCAAAAAAAAAAAAAAAAAAATTAAGAAAGAATTTGGTCCTGGAGTGCAAAATTTCTCTGTGGTATTAATTTAATTTAATTGAGAGAGAGAAAAACAGGCAGATCTGTAGAGAGAATGGGCACACCAGGGCCTCTAGCCATTGCAAATGAACTCCAGATGTCTGTGCTACCTTATGCATCTGGCTTACATGGGTACTGGGGAATTGAACCTGGGTCCTTAGGCTTCACAGGCAAGCACCTTAACTGCTAAGCCATCTCTCCAGCCCTCTCTATGGTATTTCTGATTGAAAAAGTTAAAAGATGATGTCCTCTTCCTGATATTTTGCATTTTCATGTTTAAAACCTGTTTGTGATTAAGAGAAACAGTCCATCCCCTCCCCCCCTCCCTTCATGCTTCAATACAAGATGCCCCATCAGATCTGATTCTGGTGATAGTAATGTTGAGTCACCTGGTTCTGCATTTTCCTTCCCTTGAATTCCTGGAAATTAGGATTCTTCATGGCCCCAAGTAGAAAAGTGTTACCCTCATGCTGTTTGCTACTACACACATCAGCAATGCCTAGTTAATTTTCCAGTGATTTCAGTGCATGGTTAGAAAATAATGACCTGAGGGCTGGAGAGATGGCTTAGCAGTTAAGGCACTTGCCTGTAAAGCTAAAGGACCCAGGTTCGATTCCCCAGGACCCACATAAGCCAGATGCACAAGGTGGTGCATGCATCTGGAGTCCATTTGCAGTGGCTGGAGGCCCTGGCGTGCCCATTCTTTCTCTCATTCTTTCTCTCTCACTCTGTGTCTGCCTTTTCCTCTCTTGTTCTCCCTCAAATAAATAAATAAAATTGAAAAAAAAAAGAAAAGAAAAGAAAAGAAAATGATGACTCTCAAGCCCCCTGTTTTACTCACACTTTAACTCTTCCTGCAGAAATTGGAAGTGAAGCTTTTCAAAAGTTTTTAAATCTCCTGGGTGACACCATCACTCTCAAGGGCTGGACAGGATACCGTGGCGGCCTGGACACCAAAAGTAAGCTTGTTAAAAGTAACCCTTATTAAAATTGGTGGAATTCTATTATCTTCATCTGTTTTTGAACGTATACCCAAGGGTTGGGGAGGGATGAATCTTGAAACAGCTAGAGGGAAGTTCACACCCAGTCTGACATGGGTCATTAAACACATTCATTGCCTCCATTGGCTTTACAAGACTAAAACAGCCTTCAGAGCCCCTTGGAATGGCAAAGAGGTATGGTCGGCTGATATAGTACCACTAATAACGTTTCTATCAAAGAGGCACTGTAAATACCATTGAATCTCACAAAATAAATCACTTAGTAAGATAGTAGCCATCTTAGTTTGCCCAGGTACATTAGATAAGGTTCACATAATAATGAAGTTGCCTAATAACGCATGTCTCAATTGTCCCCAGGAGCCAGTGACACATATCTATACTTACTAGGGACCTCCATTGTGTGCCAGGACCATGCTGGGCTCTGGGGTCATTGCATGCATATACCAACATAGTCCCTGCCTTTCTGGGAGCCTGCTAGTCCACTGAACAGAGTGGCTAAGCAGCTGGTTCTGAGCTAACCTAGCTGTGAGTACCTACAAGAAGTAGGAAGCGCAGAGGCGCCTTGCCAGATCAGAGCATTAAGGAAAGCTGTTCTGAGAGAGAGTGTGATGTTCCACATAAGAGGGAGGTGTGATGAGTGGGCACAGTTGGAGAGTCTTGAGAAGAGAAGGAATGTGGTATGTTGTTCTAGAAACTAAGAGAAAACTTTTATAGCTGAAGGGAACCAGGGGACCAAGAAGGTTACAGTACATCCTGGAGCAGAGAGCAGGGTGGCCCTGCAGAGAGTGTTAAGGTCCCCTTGGATGTCATAAAATAGGGGAGCAGTGAGAACAGCCTATATGGAGAATGGTCTGGAGCTAGTGGAGAGGCAGCCCAAACTGAAGGTGATTACTGTGGCTGGAGGAGCAGCGGGCTCGTCGGGAGGCAGTGCATGAGGTCCAGAGCTGTTCTGAGGACATGGGCCAGGGTCCTGTGCTGAGTGAAAGTGAGAGGTAAAGAGGAAGAAAGACTCAAACTGGGTCCCTGGATTTCTGACCTGGGGGAGTTGGCGGGAGTCTGGAAATACTGGAGAGGAAGCATGGGGGATGGGGAAGAGGGGAGGGTGGATTCCAAGTTTGGAGCCCTTAGGCTGGCTTGTATCTGTGTAGCATTTCTAGAATTTTTCTGTGCTTCTACTCTTGCCATGTCCTTTGATCTCAGTCAAAGCCCTGAAGAAAGTCAGGCAGGTGGCATGAGGCTCTTGGTCCAGTCCGGGTGCCTCTACTCTCTGGGAGCCCGTCTTTTAGCAGCGTGTGTGTTAGGTCCTGAAGAGCCTCCACTGCCAGTGCAGGCATGGAGGGCTTGCTCTGACTTCCCTCCTCTGTGCACATGGTGAGCTCCTGAGTACCTGTGAGCTCATCACCCCACGGCCACCCTCAGCCTCGCTGTGGCAGTCCTCACTGCCATCCAGGGAGCGCCCTGGGTAGCCAGGCTTTCAGCTAAGTACTTGCAGGAGCCATCTTGCTGAGTCCTCCCCGGTGGCCCTGGGAGTTACATACTACTGCTATCCCCATTTTTAAATTTTAAAACAGCCTCAGAGAAAAATAGGATGACTTGTCAAAAGTATCATGACTTTAAAAAATCAAATAAAAAGTGAAAAAACCCTTAAAATTTGGGGCGGAGGGGAGTGACATAGCTAGTGAGAACTGGAATCTAACTCCACTAACTCCAGGTCTATGCTTTTAATCATAGTTCTGCCAGAAATACCACTTTTATTTTATGGGCATGACGACTATGCAGTCTTGTGTGAATTCCCTGCATTAGGCCCCAGCAGCTGGAGGCGAGAAGCCATTACATGCTCTCCTAGTTAGCCCAGACTTCTGAAATCCCGTTGTGAGCTAGGCAGGCAGCAGCCAGCTTAAGAGAGGCACAAGCAGTCCTTCTACATGGCAGGATCCTCATTTCAGAAGGAAGTTGACTCTTAGGCAGTCGCTTGTTACTTACAGGCAGGGTTAACCCAAAATGCTCGTTGAGAATGTTCTGTGTATTGTATCCCTTTGTCTGCAAGTAAGAACTGTTTCCACATGGAATGCTGTGTCCACTGAACTCACGCTTATATCTTACAGATGACACCACAGGGATAAATTCAGTTTATACTGTGTACCAAGGGCACGAGATCATGTTTCATGTTTCCACCATGTTGCCATATTCCAAAGAGAACAAACAGCAGGTATGTGTGAACGCAGGCTCTCTGAGAACACAGACTGTAATGACTTCATGAAACTAGAGACTGAATGTTACTATGAGCCCAACTTTAGATACCAACTTAAGAACCCTTTCTATAGTCTGTACATGTGATCTGTCAACAAGCTTTAAGACATACTATTTGTGGGGCTGGAGAGATGGCTTAGCAGTTAAGGCGCTTGCCTGAAAAGCCAAAGGACCCAGGTTCGACTCCCCAGGACCCACGTAAGCCAGATGCACAAAGGAAAGGGTGGGAAATCAGTGCTGTTCTATGGTTTGTGGCCTGAAAGAAGCAGCTGATGGATTGTCTCACGGCCCTGGGGATCCCTGGAGGCCTTAAGCTTGTTCCAGTTTTAGGAGAACTCTGGTAAAGGGCAGGTTGCGCAGGAAGTGCATAAGCCCAGGAAGGCTTTGTAGGTAACTGAGACTCCCTGAGTGCAGACGTCTTCTCTGTGTGGTTGAGAAGATCCACACTACTGCTCTGCTGCTAGGCATACTCCCTCCCGGCCTGAGTGGGCTCCTCCAGCCTTGTGACCTCAGATAGTCTTGATGTGCCAGTGACAGTAGATGTCTGTCTCCAGCCAGACCTCCCTGCCTGCTGCCTCCGGCCTGACCCCTCCCCAGGCTAGACACCACCAGCCTCATGAACTGTGGGAGACATGGTGGAAATGGTAACATTGAGAGGGTGGAGGTCAGGGGACTGGCAAGGAGGCTTTTGTAGAAGGGTAGAGCAGAGGAAAAAAGGTCTGAACTGGAAGAAGAGCCCGGATAATGTACTGGGCTGGTGAAAGGCAGAGGCAAAAAGTCAAGGCCATCAATGGCTGTGGTGGTGTGTTGCAGTGTTTTGTTTTGTAGCTGTGCATGTGCTCTGTTTGAGTGACTTTCTCAGTGATGTCATCTATACTCATGACAGGTGGAAAGGAAGCGCCACATCGGAAACGATATTGTCACTATCGTGTTCCAGGAAGGGGAGGAATCTTCTCCTGCCTTTAAGCCGTCCATGATCCGCTCCCATTTCACACGTATCCTGGTCCTTCGTGAATGCTGCGCTTGACAGCCTCATTGGTCCCAAGCTGACCCTCGCACAAGCGTTATAACGGGCATGTTTTCCATTGATAGAGTCTGAGACCCATTGGCTTGACATTTCTTCTAAGCATTGCCTTTCTCCCTCTTCCTCCCTCACTTTTGGGACAGTAGATACTAGTTCTTAGAGAACTGTTTGTTTGTTTGTTTGTTTGTTTGTTTGTTTGTTTTTTCAGTGAGATGGGAGATCTTACATGTAGCCCAGGCTAGCCTCAGACTTGCAATCCTCTGGCCTAAACCACCCTGGTGCTGAGATTACAAGTGTAGTAGGCAGTTCCACAATGCTGAGATGAACATCCATCCAACAAAACACATTTTTATGAGAGGAAGGGATTTATTTCAAGCTTACAGATCCAGGTGAAGTTCCGTCAGTGGCAGTAGATGCTGGCTCCCATTCACAAATCCAAGCAGAGAGAGAAACCACACCAGCCATCAAACACCAAAAAGCAACAAGCACAAAAATCCGCCACAGCTAACTGCTCTTTACACCTTTGGGCTGGAATCAGGTCCACCCCCAGTGGCACCTTCAAGCTAGACTCTAGGATCCTCCCCAGTGACACCTCCTCAAGCCAGGAGGATGAAGATCCAAGTTACAAGTTTAATGCTAACACCTGAGTCGATACTACAACAAGCATGTGCCACTCTACCCAGCCTTGGGAGAATTCTTAACTTCCAAACTTTCTTTCCTTTCCTTTCCTTGGGTAATCTATGAAATGAGGGAAACTTCCTGTTACCATTTGGTAACAAATAAGTTCAAAGAACAATAAATAGTAAATCCTCAAAAATTTGCTTTAGGGAGCAGGCATGGTGGCTCATGCCTTTAATCCCAGCACTTGGGAGGCAGAGGCAAGAGGATCACCGTGAGTTCAAGTCCACTCTGAGATTACATAGCAAATTCCAGGTCAGCCTGGACTAGAGTGAGACCCTACTTCAAAAAAAAAAATTGCTTAATATTTGTATATGTCAGTTTTGGGTAAGGGATATTAGCAATATGACTCTCCTTCATATTCAATGAATTCAGTCAGAAGCCTGAAAGTGACAACAGTAGGAGTATTTACATCATTTTAAAAATGGCAGAAAAGGGCTGGAGAGATGGTTCAGTGGTTAAAGGCACTTGCTTATAAAGCCTGATGGCCCAGTTCAACTTCCTGGTACCCATGTAAAGCCAGATGCACAGGGTGGCACATGCATCTAGAGTTTATTTTCAGTGGCAGGAGGCCTTGGTGTGCCCTTCAAATAAATTTTTAAAAATATTTTTAAAAATTGCTTTAGATATAAAATTTATGGCACATGCCTGCATTTCTGGAAGCTGGAGCTAGAGAATTGCAAGTTTGAGGCCAGCCTGGGCTACATATCAAGACTTCGTCTTAAATATTTCAAAAAGGGGCTTAGAGAGATTTCCCAGTGGTTAAAGTCACTTGCTTGCAAAGTCTGCTGGCCCAAGTTCAATTCTCTAGCACCCATATAAAGCTGGATGCAAAGTGGTATGTAGATCTGCATGTGCGTGCATGCACGTACACATACAAATTAAAAAAAAAAAACCAGGCATGTTAACTTATGCCTATAGGCCCAGAATTGGAGAGACTAAGACAGGAGAATCATCATGAGTTCAAGGCCAGCCTGGGCTGTATAATGAGTTCCAGGATAGTCTGGGATACAGAGTGAAGTTTTGTCTTTTAAGAGTCTCACGCCAGGCTGGAGAGATTGCTTAGTGGTTAAAGCACTTGCCTGCAAAGCGTAAGGACCCAGGTTCAATTCCCCAGTACCCACACAAGCTATATTCACAAGGTGGTTCACGGAAGTTTATTTGCAGTGGCTGGTGGCCCTGGTGTTCCCATTTAAAAGAGAGAGAGACCCAGGTATGGCGCGCGCCTTTAATCCCAGCACTTGGGAGGCAGAGGTAGGAGGATTGCCTTGAGTTCAAGGCCACCCTGAGACTACATAGTGAATTCCAGGTCAGCCTAGGCTAGAGTGAAACCCTACCTCAACAAACAAAAAAAAAAACAAAAAAAAGAAGCTGGGCCTTTAATCCCAGCACTCGGGAGGCAAAGGTAGGAGGATCACTGAGAGTTCAAGGCCACCCTGAGACTACATAGTGAATTCCAGGTCAGCCTGAGCTAGAGTGAGACCCTACCTCGCAAAAAAATAAAAAGAGAGAGAGACAGAGAGAGAGAGAGAAGCATCATAAAGATCCCAAGTGCTTTATTTAAAAAAAAAAAAAAAGACTCTCATGCTATACCGAGTTAGCCAGGTAAGCCCCTTTCTTTAAAAAAAAAATGGGCAGGAGAGATGTAACTCAGTGGGTAGACTGCCTAGCATGCACGAAGCCCTGGGTTCAGTCCTCAGCCCCACACACACTAAGCATGATGGTGCACTCCTGTAATCCCAGTACTCAGAAAGTAGAGGCAAGATTATCAGAAGTTCAAGGCCATCCTCAGCTACATAACAAGTTCAAGGCTAGCCTATGCTACATGAGACTCTATCTCAAAATAAAAAAGAGAGAATTATGAAAATCCAAAATGAATTTTCCTAGTTGGTTCTAAGCTGTGCTCTTAGCTGCTGCATTGAAATGTGAGAAATGACAGAATTGATCGTTTCCCCAAGTGCCTTCTCAGTGGCAGTGCCTGCAGATGCCAAAGTTCAGCCACACTGCCCCGGGGCATCCACTGTGCCAGTCATGGCCCACTTGCTCTGGGTCATAGGCCATGACAGCAAAACCCAACAAACAGAGGTCAGATGAGGGCTGAAGAGATGAACCAGTGGTTACATGTGGGGACCTGGGACTAACAGAGTTTGAATTTCCAGATCCCACATAAACAGATAGATGTGGCTACATGTACCTGCAACCCCAGTCCTAGCGGGGAACAGAGACTCAAGAATCATTGGAGCCCCACAAGCTATAGAATCAATGAAGAATCTTGTGGCTCAAAACAAGAACAAGTAGAAGAGCGATGGAGCAGGACCCCCAGTGGTCTGCTCTGTGCTCCTCCACAAGTGCACGTACGGGGTGCCACTCCCACCCTTCATCCCCCTCCCACACACAAGCAAATAGGCATCTTCAGAAAAAGTTCTCATCTACTTACTCCTATTCCCTGAAGACTCCAGTAAAAATATTTGGAGACAGGACAGTGGTGCTTTGTGCATCTAGAAATAGGTTGCTGTCTGCATTCTGACTCACGTTGGTGGTGGTGGTGGTGGTGGTGGTTTTTTGTGGTAGGGTCTTGCTCTAGCCCAGGCTGACCTGGAAATCACTATGTAGTCTCAGGGTGGCCTTGAACTCACAGCGATCCTCCTACCTCTACCTCCCAAGTGCTGGGGTTAAAGATGTGCACCACCACGCCCAGTCTGACTTGTTTCTTGAAACCTTAACCTCTTGTCAGTGTTTGACAGTTGAAATTGCCAGATTACTTTCTCAGAGTTGGGGAGCCATCTCTGAGGTGGAGAGACGTACGGTTTCTGTCTGTTCCCTTCCTTGCTTACTGGCTGATATCTCCCCTACTCACTGGAGTTTAAGACTAATATTGCCCCTTCTCATAGCAGTAGTTTTTCTTACATAGCAGAAAAGTTCTCTGAGTAGAGGGCAAGAGAAGTGAGGGTTGGGGAGATGGCTCCATGGGTAAAAGCTTGCTGCACAAGCATGCTGATCTGCATTTGACCCCTAGAGCCCACAGAAAGCCAGATGTAGTAGCATCATCTGAATCCCAGCATGCCTGTGGAGGGATGGGAGGTGGAGACTGGCGAATCCCTGAAGCTTGCTAGCCAACTAGCCTGGTGTCCTCAGTGGTAAGCAACTACAGACCCTGCCTCAAACAAGGGGCAAGGAGAGGACAAACACCTGGGATTGTCCTCTGACCGCCACCTGTGTGCCATGGCATACATGGGCCTTCTCTTTCTCACACACACAAAGAAAGAGTCAAAAGATGATTTTTAAAAATCTGTGTGTGTGTGTGTGTGTGTGTGTGTGTGTGTAGTGGTTTTTCAAGGTAGGGTTTCACTCCAACCCAGGCAGACCTGGAATTCACTGTGTAGTCTCAGGGTGGCCTTGAACTCATGGCGATCCTCTGCCTCCCAAGTACTGGGATTAAAGGTATGTGCCACCATGCCCAGCTTAAAATTTTTTTTTTAATTTACCTATCTGTGAGAGAAAGTATGGGTGCTCCAGGGCCTCTTGCAGCTGAAAATGAACTCCAGACACATATGCCACCTTGCACACCTGGCTTTATGTGGGTACTGCAGAACTGATCCTGGGCTGGCAGGCTTTTCAGGCAAGAGCCTTTAGCCTCTGAGCTATCTCCCAACCTGTGAGATGGTTTTAAGAGAGAGGGCTTTTAGAATGCCTCTTATAAGTTCTAGTTGTAAGGCTTGGCCCTTTGGTTTCTGGAAGAGGACATGTAGGTAGTGAACGCAGATTTGTCTCACTGAGTGCAGGAGTGGACATGCCAAGGGACTGACTGCGTCAGCCCTCACTAAGGCAAGCTAGGGGTAAGAGAGAGATAATAGTGGAACTCTGGCGGAGAAGACCTTTTTTTTGGGAGGGGGAGTTGAGCTAAGGTTTCACTCTAGCCCAGGCTGACCTAGAAATCACTATGTATGTAGTTTTAGCGTAGCCTCGAACTCATAGCAATCCTCCTATCTCTGCCTCCCGAGTGCTGGGATTAAAGGCATGCACCACCACATCAGGCTGTACTTTTTATTTATGTATTTTAAAGAGTTCTACTGAGATTTCATTCCCATACTATAAAACTCGCCCTTTCTTCTCTTTCTTTCTTCCTTCCTTCCTTCCTTTCTTTCTTTCTTTCTTTCTTTCTTTCTTTCTTTCTTTCTTTCTTTCTTTCTTTCTTTCTTTCTTTCTTCTTGGTGCTGGGAATGGAACCCAAGCCTCCCACATGTTAGGCAAGTGCTGCCACCAAGTCACACCCCCAGTAGTTGAGCTATTCTGGACTCTGCAGGCTCCAGCCCAAGTAGAGTAGACTCTGCTTAGAAGCTGCCACCAGCCACATTGGCTTGTTTTCCAGGCTTGTTTTGTCTACCAAAGCCAGAAGAAGGAAGGTGTGCAGTGGAAACATTTAAATTGCTTCTGGGAGATGAAATCAATGACTAACTCCATGCTAGGATTGTGTTTGTATTTGCAGATAAGGGAAGGGCTTCTTTACTTGTGATTTCTGATGGCTTTTTGGCTCTTTAGTATATTTACTTACATTGTTTTTCTCACAGCTTTGGAGGTTTCATGTATCCCCTTCCCAGAGAAAGAACACACAGATGCAAACTCTAGTCATGGGGCTCTAATGTGTACCCTCCTAGGCTGCCTCTTATAAAAAGATCAAGGTTCTGTCCCAGCCTCAGTGTAACAGGTGCCTGGTAACAAAAAGGCCTGCTCAAGAATCTTTCTGGGTCTGGAGAGATGGCTTAGTGGATAAAGCACTTGCCACACATATGTGAGTACTGGAGTTCAGATCCCCAGAACCCACACAAAGCTGGACACAGTAGCACGAGCATCTACAGTCCCAGTGCACCTGTAGTGAGATGGGGACAGAGGCAGGAGAATCCCACAGGCCAGCAAGCCTGGTGAACACCGCAGTGAACAGTAAGACTCCATCCCAAGGTGGAAGGCGAGGAGTGACAGCCAGTGTTGTTCTCTGACCTCCACACATGCATGCATGCACGTGCGCACACACACACACACATGTGCGCACGAGCATGCACGCTTCTCTACAAGGGATTTTCAAAGCACAAATTATTGGATATGAGCAGCAGGGATGTTGATTAATTTCCTTGACTATCCCCATAGATATCTTTGCCTTAGTGAGGTATGATCAGCAAAATGACAATTACAGGTAGGTGATGAACTCATCTCCATTCTTGTTCAGTCTCATTTGCTTGTTCATTTGACATTGTGAAAGAATCGTGTCCTGCTTTCTTCTGGTGGTGTTTAATATTCATGCCTCAGACCTTATAAAACTTTCTTCAAGGCCAACTGTCTTCAGGAAAAATCTACCATGTGCAGTGGACCCAGGGGTCAGGGCGATTTGGCATTTTGTTCTTTATGGAGAAACAAATTTGATATGCTTGACCTTGGCCAGAGTAGCCTCTTCCCTACGCCACTGCCTTCCCTTGGATCCTTCTGTTCTCCAAAACTAAATGGTTAAAAGATATCATGATGTGAAAGGAATGTGAACATCCGTCAGTAGCTGTGGGCTTGAATTCCAGCCCTGTCCCTTACTGACATAAAGGCTTTATGAAAAATATTTCTCCCCTGGAAGCCTTGGGCCTTGTGTAGAATGAAAGTAAAGTTATTCCCCTTTGCAGGCTTGGAGAGATCTGAGTTGGTGCTGCATCTTAAATTCCCAAGTAACCTACTGGGGTGGGGGGAGGCAATGGGTGTGCCATGGTGCCATTGCTCTAATTCTGGAGGCTCCTGGCCTGTCTACCAGTTGGTGGATTCGATCTTAGCCTCTCTCCAAAAGCAAAGGTTTAGGGGGTGCTACAGACTCCTCCTGTGAATATTCTGAACATATTACATAGTCATTGGACACATTGACAGGCAAAATATTGGTGATCTTTGAAGAAAAACTAATACTGGAATGTTCTCTATATAGGCTGAAAATATTCTCAGAAGAAAGTGTACCACTCTTTGGTCCACCCTTGCCAACCCCACCAGTGTTCACAGACCACCAGGAATTCAGGGACTTTTTGCTAGTGAAATGTAAGTTGCCATTTTGAAATCTTTATGCAACATGATCTGTATCAAAACATGTTCCGGGGGCTGGAGAGGTGGCTTAGTTCGATTCCCCAGGACCCACATAAGCCAGATGCACAAGAGGGTGCACACATCTGGAGTTCCTTTGCAGTGGCTGAAGGCATGCCCGTATTCTCCCTCTCTCTCTCTCTCTCTCTCTCTCTCTCTCTCTCTCTCTCTCTCTCTCTCTCAAAAAAACAAGTTTCACACCAGGCATGGTGGCGCATGCCAGCACTCAGGAAGCAGAGGTAGGAGGATCACCATGAGATTGAGACCACCCTGAGAGCCCATAATGAATTCCAGGTCAGCCTGTGCTAGAGTGAGACCCTACCTTGAAAAAACCAACACAGGGCTGGAGAGATGGCTTAGTGGTTAAGGCATTTGCCTGCAAAGCCAAAGGACCCAGGTTCAGTACTTCAGGACCCACATAAGCCGGATGCTTATGTGGTGTTGCATGCATCTGGGATTCATTTGCAGTGACTGGAAGCCCTGTTGTGCCCATCCCCTCTCCCCCCTCAAATAATTTTTTTAAAAACTTAAAAAAAAAAAGCATGTTTCTTCTTCTTAAGATGTTGCATAAGAAAATGACATGGTTTAAGCAGTCCAGGTTAATTCTTTTTTTAACTGATCTTTGTATTGAAAGCTTCCATAATTATAGACAATAACCCATGTAATTCCCTACCTCCCCCACACACACTTTGCCCTTTGAAACTCCACTCTCCATCATACCCCTTCCCCCTCTCAATCAGTCTCTCTTTTATTTTGATGTCATCATCTTTTCCTTCTATTATGATGGTCTTGTGTAGGTAGTGTCAGGCACTGTGAGGTCATGGATATCCAGGCCATTTTGTGTCTGGGGGGAGCATGTTGTAAGGAGTCCTACCCTTCCTTTGGCTCTTGCATTCTTTCCACCACCTCTTCCACAGTGGATCCTGAGCCTTGGAAGGTGTGATAGAGATATTCCAGTGCTGAGCACTCCTGTCACTTCTCAGCACCATGGTGCCTTCTGAGTCATCCCAAGGTCACCATGTTAATTCTTTACACATGTGTTTAGTTTTCTGGTAGTACCATGTAGGTTTTCTTTTGGGTCATCATCTACACCTGCCTCAAACAAGGTCCTACCCACCTGCCTTACAGCTTATCTGCCCTCAACACTCACAGTCCCCTGGGTCCTAATGTTGCCTTTCTGAGTTTCCGTTGATAGGTGTCTGTGCATTTGTCAGAGAAAGGTGGAGGTAGGAGAGAGTGGTTATGACATGCACTGAGCAGCAGATCGAGTTGTTGGAAAGTATGTGTATGGTGTGCCAAGCCTGGTCTCGCTAGCCAGTGAGCATACATCCTGGGTGCACTGATGGCACCCAGGGCCGGACTCTGAGCTCCCATATTCTGTACAGTAGAGCTCACTGACAACCCTCCACACAATATCCCTTAGTTACTATATTTGGAAGACCCAGCAGGACCGTCCTCGTTGCTCAGAACCAAGTTTCTCGGCTTCATTCATTGCCATCTTTTCATGGAAGTCCAGCTTGCCATCCCCAGGACCCTGGCAGTGCCACTTCTTCTGTGCCCTGTACAGAGAGGCAGGCTCCAGCCTTCTGCAGGCGTACTGCATGCCACAGTGCTTTGCTGGAGGCCTCTTGTCCCCTCCTGCCCACATACCATCTCTGCCTAATCCTGTCATTGTTGCCATGCACTTTGAGAGCATTTGAGAAAGCCTGACTTCACCTTGACCCAAACATAAGACTGACGTGAGTCCCCAGTCATAGAATCCTTCAGGATCTTGGATCCACGCTTAATCCTCCTGCAGAATTGGCCAAAACCAGTGTCACAAGCTAGGCAAGTGATACACAACATGCATGTGCTCCTTTGTCTTATGTGCCCTGCCTGTCCTTCATAGCGCTGCACGTAGGTTCTCCTCCATCAGCCACCAAAGGCTCCCATATCTATGCAGGAAGTAAGTGGCACTCTAGTCACCAAAACACATCCCAGTCTCAGCCAAGCCACTCAGTGTCACTCTTCCCTCCATAAATCCTGTAGCCCCTTAGAGACATGCCCGCAGTGAAGGCCTGTGGCTGGGCTCCTGCCTCACTGCTAGCCTCCCAGCTAAGCACGCCAGCATGTCAGGGCAGTGTTCCCGCCCAACATTAGAAGCAGCAAACTGCAAGCCACTTACAAAGGGGGTGATTCTGTTCCTTCCTTTCCCACATTCATGGCTCTTACTTCAGAGGCTGGGATGAAGGTCACCAGCTCAGGTGAGTGGGGAGGTGGGTGGGGAAATGTGTAAGTGACTTGGGTCTAAAAGAGGACATTGAAGAGCCCTGGGGGCCATGACGTCTCTTGAAAACCGTGTACCCAGCTCCCTCCAGGTGGTGCCTTCCAACAACACAAAGCCAGCGTTACCATATTTTCTGAGTTTTCCTAACAAACCACACTTGTGAAATTTCATGTGGTTCAAGTCCAAGGGGTTCAGGGGGAGTCAGGAGACAAATAGGAAGGTATCTGCCAAGGAGGGGGTGCAGGAAATAAGCATTCTTAGGGTGCTGGTGGCAGAGCAGGAACCCCAAAGAACTGTAGTGCTTTAACCCCAGATTAGTTACAGGACTACTCAGCAAAACTGGGGGTGTAGTGGTGAGCCAAAACACATCCCAGTCTCAGCCAAGCACTCAGTGTCACTCTTCCCTCCATAAATCCTGTAGCCCCTTACAGAGACATGCCCGCAGTGAAGGCCTGTGGCTGGGCTCCTGCCTCACTGCTAGCCTCCCAGCTAAGCACACCAGCATGTCAGGGCAGTGTTCCCGCCCAACATTAGAAGCAGCAAACTGCAAGCCACTTACAAAGGGGGTGATTCTGTTCCTTCCTTTCCCACATTCATGGCTCTTACTTCAGAGGCTGGGATGAAGGTCACCAGCTCAGGTGAGTGGGGAGGTGGGTGGGGAAATGTGTAAGTGACTTGGGTCTAAAAGAGGACATTGAAGAGCCCTGGGGGCCATGACGTCTCTTGAAAACCGTGTACCCAGCTCCCTCCAGGTGGTGCCTTCCAACAACACAAAGCCAGCGTTACCATATTTTCTGAGTTTTCCTAACAAACCACACTTGTGAAATTTCATGTGGTTCAAGTCCAAGGGGTTCAGGGGGAGTCAGGAGACAAATAGGAAGGTATCTGCCAAGGAGGGGGTGCAGGAAATAAGCATTCTTAGGGTGCTGGTGGCAGAGCAGGAACCCCAAAGAACTGTAGTGCTTTAACCCCAGATTAGTTACAGGACTACTCAGCAAAACTGGGGGTGTGGTGGTGAGTGGAATCCACCAATCACAGTGGAACTAGGAGCAGAATAGCCCATCAGTGCCCGCAAAGACTTGGGGAGAAACGAAGTGAGGGGTTCAGTTGATCTAGAGGTGAAGCTTTGAAAGGTAGTGAGGCTGGGGAAGATGGGCCGAAGGTGATGGAGAGGATACTGCAGTGATGGAGTGTGGCCAGCAGGGCTGCATGACTGACAGAAAAGTAGAAGTCGGGGACTAAAGGCTCTTTGTATTCCACAATGGATTTTGCAGAAGGGAGGAAACTAGCCAGGCAGAAAACTCTGAGATAACCAGAAATGACATTTCAACAAAAATTCAAGCCTTTCCCCTAATTCAACCAAAACAAATTATTTGAAGTGGAATTTTCTAAGGCATTAAGAAGAAAAAAAAATTTAAATAGAGAAAACAGTCAGTCAAACATAGCATAAATTTCTTAAGAGATGTCTTGATATACACAAGCCCAGCTTGTGCCCAGCACACATATTCTATTTAGGGAATGCCTATTCCCAAGGTGCCTATTCCCAAGGTGTTCTTTTCAGTTAGTGAACAGAACTTCCTTTGGCCTTTGTATGAGAAAAAATAATAGCTGATATTTATCTAGTTCTGTGTGCTTAACACTATACTGTTTATTATCTCACTTAAAATGACAACCCCCAGGCTGGAGAGATGGCTTAGCAGTTAAGGCATTTTCTTGCAAAGCCAAAGGACCCAGTTTCAATTCCCCAGGACCCACTCAAGCCAGATGCACAAGGTGGTGCATGCATCTGGGGTTCATTTGCAGGGCTGGAGATCCTAGCATGCCCATTCTCTCTTTCCTTCTCTCTCTCTGCTTCGCTTTCTCCCTGTTTGTCTCTCTCCCCCTCCCCTCTCTTTCTCTCAAATAAAAAAATGACAACCCCCTAAAAATATGATCTTGCCCATTTATTTTGCAAGGGAGAAAACTGAAGCCCTAAGAAGTGAAAACAAAATGACTTACGACCACATAGCTCACAGCAAAGCTAGCATCCACACTCACAACTTAGTACTGCACACTTCCTGTTCTGTGCTCTGGTGTGTTACTGCATACTCTCCTTTGTTGGTTCTTAGTATCTGAAGGCCACTAATAGCTCAGCTCTCTCCAGAAGAAATTTCCATTAGACTAAGAATCCCAGTTTTCTATTGAAGTAGATTTATTTTTTTGCGGGCGGGGGGCGGAGGGTTGAGGTAGGGTCTCACTCTAGCTAAGGCTGACCTGGAATTCACCCTGTAGTCTCAGGGTGGCCTTGAACTTACAGCAGTCCTCCTACTTCTACCTCCCGAGTGCTGGGATTAAAGGCATGTGCCACCATGTCTGGCCAAGCAGTTGGTTTTTTTTTTTTTTTAACAGTTTTCAAAATGCAGCAAACATTTAATGCCAATGATAACATCAGCTATTTTAGTCAGTTTTCATTACTGACATAAAGCCTGAGAAAAACAACTGAAATGAAGAAAGACATATTTTGACTCATGGTGTCAGAGCCTTCACTCTGTGGTCACCTAGTTCATTACAGTCTTATGTGAGGCAGAACTTCAATCAAGGTGGCAGGGTAAGGTGGAGGAAAACTGTTCACCTTGTGGCAGCCAGGAAGCAGGGAGAGAGAAAGGGCCAGGGGCAAGATACAGCCTTCAGTGGCACTCCCCCAGCGACAGTACTTCTCCAACCAGACCCCACCTCCTAATGTTTTCACTGCCTCCCAGTCACACCATCAAATTATGAATCCATCAATAAACTAACCTACTGATGAAGCCAGAGTCCTCATTAAAAGGTGATTGGAGCTGCATGTGGTGGCACACTCCTTTAATCCCAGTACACGGGAGGTAGAGGTAGGAGGATTGCCTTGAGTTCGAGGCCACTCTGAGACTACATAGTGAATTCCAGGTCAGCCTGGGGCTAGAGCGAGACCCTACCTCAAAAAATAAAAAATAAAAGGTGATTGAGGGACTGGAGGGATTGCTTAGCTGTTAAGACACTTGCCTACAAAGCCAAAGGACCCAGGCTAAATTCCCCAGTACCCACGTAGGCCAAATGCACAAGGTGGTACATGCATTTGGAGTTCGTTTACAGTGGCCGAAAGCCCTGGCGCACCCATTCTCTCCCTCTCTCTAACTCTATCAAGTAAATAAAATAAATTTTAAAAAAAAACTTAAAAAAATAAAAAGTGATTGAATTTACTGGCTTTGACCCCTAAGCCTTTGGGGAGACACTTCATATTCAAACCATAATATTACTGTTACATAGGCAGTGGCAGACATTCTCTTTGATGACTTTCCTTGAGAATATTTCTCAGTAGTAATGTCTATAATTCTTGTCTTTTTTTATTTGATTTGTTTTAGTAATCAATGGTGAAAAAGCTACATTGGAAACCCCAACCTTTGCCCAGAAACGTCGGCGTACTTTGGACATGTTGATT
The DNA here is from genome assembly GCA_036346955.1 of Dipus sagitta. Classification (NCBI taxonomy): domain Eukaryota; kingdom Metazoa; phylum Chordata; class Mammalia; order Rodentia; family Dipodidae; genus Dipus; species Dipus sagitta. The sequence goes on from CM070770.1 coordinate 140,953,689, forward strand.
CGGTCCTTATACCAGGATTTGATGCCAGATTTGCATAAGGTCTGTGGTCTTCTTTCCTCCCATGATACCTGAGAAGAGAGCACAATCCTAGCAAGGAAGCCCTGAGTGAAACACTGCCACAAGGAGTCATGAGTGTCTGTGTACAAAAATGTGATTCTTACAAAGCCAAGACATGGAAAACAAGGGCAGGTTTGGAAAGGGCATTAATATTGACATCACGAGAGCCCTGAAGAGTGCTTTTGGGAGTGGCTGCCCTTAGATTACTCAGTTATCTATGTCGTGGAGCTAATGGATAGGCAAAAACATTGACTTTGGAGAAGGACAGGGTTTCTGAAGATTTCTTTGCTGGCCCCATAATCTGTCACTGGAACAAGCATTTTCATTGACTAGAAACCCATGTTGTGCCATACATGTCCTAGGCTGCAATATGTCCATGCTGATAAGACCAGCCCCTTCCTGTTGTTACCGGTTTTCAGAGCAATGGCACCTTTCTTGGTTCTGGATGAGCTTAGCTTAGGGGCTAGAGCACCGGCCACTCAATGGTTACGGAAACTCCCCAGTCCAGTGGCTCTCAGGTTCATTGTATCATAACCAACGAAGAAGGATGAGTCTGGACTCGGCAGCAGAACAAGTTAAACAAGGGTTTGTTAGTGAAGAAAGTGAAACCAAAGCAAAAGTACTCCGGACCTAGGAGGGGTCCCGAGCTAGGAGGGAGTCCCCAGAGGGTAGTCACCTAGTGATTTAGATAGGCACTTTTCCTGTCCTTGGGGATGTAAAATGAGTATCAGGTCGAGGTGGATTGGATTGGTTACTCTGAATGTGTCGGGGTGGGCTCTGGATAGGCTTACGTGCTACAAAAAGGATTTGTTGCTTCATTTGTAGGCCACCTGACCTCCTGGTAAGTGAGCTTAAGTCAGGGCTTTTGACCTTTTGGAAGTCAGGGCTTCAGGGACTTTTATTCCCAGGCTCTGCTTCCAGGACTTTTATAAGATCTGTGCTTGTCAGCTGTATCAGGCCATCCACTTATCTTCTTATTCCTTCTGGGCCTATAACTGACTAGCTGCCTACAAAATGGGGGGCTACTTTATTTCTAATCCTTTCTCTGTCACCTTCAGTGGCACATGGCTCTTTGAAGGCCTCTAGACTCACGGTGAAATCACCAGGGTCAGTGGCTCATGAATGGATCTGGGCTGGAAAGATGCCTTAGTAGTTAAGGCACTTGTCCACAAAGGCAAAGGACCCATGTTTGATCCCCAAGACCCATATAAGCCAGATGCACAAGGTGGCACATGTGTCTGGAATTCTTTTGCTGTGGCTCTTTATCAACAACCCCCCCCCCAATAAATAAATAAAAATTTAAAAAAAAAAACTATTTAACAAGGAAGACAGAACAAGTGTCAGCCACAGAAAGACTCAGAAGTTAGCCAACCACCCCAAAGTGACCCTCAAGGTCCCAGAGCCACACAGTTTCCAGAACACCATTGCTCTATGTAGACTTCAGTGTCATGTTTTGTTTTTTTTGTTTGTTTGTTTGTTTGTTTTTTGTCATTTTTGTTGTTTGTTTTTTGTTTGTTTTTGTTTGTTTTTTGGTTTTTCGAGGTAGGGTCTCACTCTGGTCCAGGCTGACTTGGAATTAACTATGTAGTCTCAGGGTGGCCTTGAACTCTCAATCCTCCTACCTCTGCCTCCCAAGTGCTGGGATTAAAGGTGTGTACTACCACGCCCAGCTCAGTGTCATGTTTTAAGAGTGCTACTGTGTGGGACTGGCAGCCTGGAGCTGTGCAAAGTAATAGCCTAGGTCACACTGCTAGTCAGTGATGGAGCTGTTGGTTTACGTAGCCTATCAGCCCATGTTCTCAGTCATTACGTAACTCTGGCTCTTCATGTGTGAACTCCACCCCTGTGTCTAGCATAGACCCTGCACACAGCAGGTACTCACGAAATGCTCACTGAATGAATGGATACTGAAAGTAGAATTAAGACCTCTTGAACAAACGGGTACATACATTAAGAAAAGCCAACTTGTTTTCCTATTTCAGAACATGCTTAACCGGCGGTCTTTTAGTGATGTCTTACCCGAGTCACCCAAGTCGGCACGGAAGAAAGAGGAGGCCCGCCAAGCAGAGTTTGTTAGAATAGGGCAGGTAGGTTCCGTTCTGAAACCTGTCCCAAGAGATGTGGTTATGAGTCCCCTCAATGCCAGATGACCCACACCCAGACACTTGTTTTCCTGCTGTGGCAGGAGCTCCCTGACTCTTTTAGCATATTGGTGGGAAGGCAGGTAGAGTTTTTGACAGCTATGTAGATGCAGTTTCCTGTCGGTGGCAGTGAGAAAACACTCTGAAGCAAGGGAACCCAGAACAGCTGCCTGCTCCCTAAGAACTCTTTGAGGAGCCAATTTTAGAATCAGCAAATCGAACCCTAAAATCCTCCTAGTAGGAACAAACACATAATGGTGGTATCCCTCTCAGAACACCAGAGTTCCCACCCTGTTACCTAGAAATGTCCTCAGGTGTAGGTGGCTACCACTCATCCCCTTATCCCAGGGTCGCCCGTGGTGACAGTAGCGTTTCTCAGTTCTGAGCTTTCTGCCCTGATCTGGTATGACAGCAGGAAAGAGGGGAGCCAGTCTGGGCTCCTGACCCAGAAGTCGAGCACTAAGCAAGGCGGTGGGTGGAGAGGGTCCTGTGATCAAGGACAGCTTGGGGCACAGAACTTACTTTTCCAAAGCGGATATATTGGTCTTTGTTGAAAGAAAGATAACTGGCCTGTCCTCCAAGATTCTGAGCCATCAAATTGGAAAGGGAGCTGGGAATCTGTACTTTCCACTGTTTATAGTTTAGAAATCATAAGACCAACTGAAGTGCCCAAGTACAGCTGGGACAGTTTGGGCTGCGGACTGTCACTAGGCTTCACCATCTCCCACTAATTCCTGGCCAACTATGAGTCAGGCGAACCTGAAACTTTAACCCCAAATTGCTTCTGTCACACTGTTTTTCAACCTTGTTCAGTCCTGCTCTTCTTTCATTGCCGGATAACAAGCTTTAAGCAAAGCCTCTGCTCCACAGGCACTGAAGCTGAAGTCCATTGTGAGAGGGGACGCCCCATCAAGCCTGGCGGCTTCGGGGATGTGCAAAAAAGAGGTGAGTTGATGAGACCTTCTGGTTGAACTATGGATGTCCTTTGTGCTAAGTGAAATTATTGAGAAGCTTGGGAGGAAGCTTGAGCACAGAAGGAAGATTGTGCCTTCTACAGTGTCCCCAGGAGCCCAGATCTTATAGCAAGAGTCTCTGTTTCCCCAGGATGCCCCTGCCTTTGCCTGTATGATGGAGCAGAACTCTGGGCCAGGCCTGGTTCCTCAGTGCTTCTCACGCTCTGTGTGTATGTGCATCACTGGACGTCCTGACCAAGCGTGAGCTCCCGTGCAGAAGGCCTGGGCCGGGGTCAAACACTGACATCTACAAGCTTGCACACAGTTCTTGTGTTGTTGACCTTGACTCACTCTAAACACATGGCCCTAGAGCAGGCATCTCCATTTAGAGTGTGTCCAAATCCCCCTGTTTCTGACCCAGTGAGCCTGGGTGAGGGAGCTGGAAAGGTTGCTTTCTAACTAGTTCCCAGGGGCTGCTGAGGCTGCTGGTCAGAAGAGCACAGGTGACAAGCCACTGCCTAAGCTATAGCCACTCAGCCAGCCAGAAAGTCCTGTGGCCTGCCTACTTTCTGTTTCGGCTAGGGAGGGGGGACTAGGAAAGGGGGTTAGCTGATAATTAAGAACAGAGCAGAGGGGCTGGGGAGATGGCTTGGTAGTTAAAGGTGCTTGTTTGCAAAGCCTGCCAGCCTGGGTTCAGTTGCCCAACCCATGTAAAGCCAGACAGGCATCTATTTTCAGCAGCAAGAGGCACTGGCATACATTACTCATATATACAAACACATACATAAATCAATAATTTAAAAAAAACAGAAAAATATATGAATCACAGTGCAATCTTAGTATTTACATGATTTTTCATTATAAAGCAATACCCTATGAGCTTACAACACAGGACATCACTAGAGAAATGTCTATTGTAAAAGCAAAAGGACTTGAAGACATTTACTTCAGTGGTAAAAGTATACATGACTTGAGCCTCCACACTTAAAAGTCTGGTCTCTGGAAAATGATGAACTCGAAATGCAATTTATCCTAAAAACTACAACCAGCTTCAGACAACATGATGGCCAAGCATTCTTTCCCAGGATTACAGAAGGTCCTGCTATCCACCCACTCATGTGCATACTAAGAACTTGTAGTGTTTCCAAGCACTTAATAGATATCAAATGGCAGTAAGATTTAATAGCATTAAGTTATTGGACACATATTCAAAACCAAAGTCTGTGGGACCATAACATGTTCATTGGGCCACGACGCATAGCTGGTTCCACTATTGCTATCAGTTCTTAACAGACCCCACCGGCCACCCTTGGGGAAGCCCTGGTCCAGAAGACCCCATAGACTACTGTCACTTAACACTGCCAAGGCCAGCGTCCCACCTGCTGTTTCTAGAGTCATCTCTTTCCAAAGAACTGAGCTTTGTCAACCTCCTGGGTACCCATTTCATGAGCTGTGGTAGTGTCCTTGAAGGAGCCCCCAAGAGTCCTGGGCTTGGGCAGGAAGGCCTACGGGCTGTGTCCCCACCCTGAAGAGTCTATATCACATCTCTAACCTGGCAGAGGTGATCCCTGACACTCCATGCCCTTATACTCAGCCACCTCTCAGCCCATGCAGTCCCCAGCATCTGTGAGCAGCTATGAACACCTCATTTGCCAGCCCACCAGAATATCAATGGCACACAGTCAAGGCATTTCAGATACAGGTTCTGGGGTTCTACAGGCCTCCTGAGTTCCTCCTTGGTCGTCTAGGACCCTTGGATCATAGGGGTGAAGAATCTGTCTCTTAATAAGTGCCAGGGAACATTTTGCTAGTAAGATTTGGTTGTTCTGTCTTGGTGTTACCTAAATCACTGGTTTCTATTGTCTGTCTGTCTCCTGAATGTCATTCCTATCACCTTTGATTTTTCATGTCCTCTTGCTATAAGTCATAAACTCTGAACTGCCAGCCCCTCTTCTCAGGGAAATGACCTGCCCTATAGATCCAGTTTTTCAGTTTAGAAAATGTTCCCACATTCTTCAGGCGTTCTCTTCAGAACAGTTCAGGACCTGCCTTAGCAAACAGAGGATTCCTTCTGAGACTGCCGGCTTCCTAAAGTGGGAGCATGCTTTTCCTTGTTACGCTAGCAATGATTGCAGGATTTACCCTCAGCCCTAATGCGGTGGTCCTCAGCTTTTCTCGGACTTTTGAGTGTGTGAGCATGGACACTCACAGACATGCCTACAAGTGCACTCACAGGCTCCTCTACAGCCCCTGCTGGGCTTATCAGGCACTTAAGTCTGGTGGAGAATAGAAGTAATTATGTAAGACGGCAGCTTGACAAGAAAAGTCTCAAAAGACTTGCAAAGCATGGGTTGAAGCAAGGGGCCCTGGTGGAAATGCCCACACTTCTGGTGTGACTGAGACCCCATCAGGCAATGCCACCAACTCCATGCATTCACACCCACCTCAGAGGCCATGGTGAGGGAAAGCTAACTTTATACCTGAAACTGAGACCCCAGAAAGACTGTTCTTGTGACATGAACCTGTCACACAGGGAAACAGGAGTAGTTTCATTAGCAACTCTTGCTGCTTTCCTACAAACATGTTACTTCTTAAGATTTTGAAGCCTTGTGTGGGTTGACAAGCGTATTTTTTTATATTAAGACAGTATCTAACTCTTACTTCGTATATGGTTTAATGATTTTACTGAATCAGCAACACAGGAATTTTGTCTTTTTATACTTACGTGGGACTTTGTTTTATGATGAAGTCTCTAAAAACCAGACACCAATCGGCCCAACTTCCAGGTATTAACAAAAACAGCTTTAAAAGACATTACCAGTGTTTCTATTGCCCAAGGAACGTTACTATCATACAGAGACAAGTCATGGTGCCAGAAACAGGGGAACTCACTGCTTTCCTGTCGCTTATGTATTTGAAAGGTTTTTCTCCTTACGAAAGGTAACTGCGTCCAGACCCCATGCACCTAACCGGGTTTGGCTCAACTTATTCCCACGGAGTACCTGTGTTACTGTTTCAGGCATCGCACTGTACGTTGGGCCACAGTCTGTTTTTTCCTGGTGCACTTACTGTCCAATGCTTGTATTGCCTCACAGCCTTGGGAGCCCCAGTGTTTCTGCAGTAACTTCCCCCACGAAGCCGTGTGCGCAGATCCCTGGGGCCAGGCCTTGCTGGTTTCCACTGATGCCGGCGTCTTGCTAGTGGATGGTTAGTGAGTAGCTGATCCTACGTGTCTTTCTATGTGTCAGGATAGTCCTGCTAAGGTGGGTGACTGCCAATTCCCTCTACACCAGAAGTGTAAAGGTTGATTTTCGGACAAGCAGAGGGAGGCAGTTTTGAACCCAGCATTCTGGAGGGGTCATCCCTTCCCCCATTCCCTGATTAGTCCCTGGATATTAAATCACCTGCGAAAAGAACCTCCTTTGCAGCCAACACTTACTATGGTCCCAACACTGGATCTTAAATTATTTAGAGCTAGTTCCCCAAGGACATGTTCTCTCTTTAAGCCTTTAAAAAAAAAGTTTTCTGATTCAGGAAGGATTTGGTGTCTAAAATAAATGATGTGAATCTTACATAAACCATTTTTTGATGTATATAGAAGAAAGATTTTGACAAGATAGGCTTCAACTCAGTATTTCATCAGACTTTCTGACAGACAGCCCGACAGCCCGACAGCCCAGCCTTCCTGGGAAGGTAGTTGGTGCTCTGACATACAGACCAGCTGCCGCATGGTGTGCCCCTAGCCAAAGCGCTGTTAGGTGAAGTGCAACTTTAGGACAGTGTGGCTGGTATGCAAGGGGTATCCTTAGGTTACCCCAGTGTTGCAGTCAAGTTCACATTGCTAGTAGAAATCACCCAACCCACAGCAGTTTGTAGGGGGAAGAAAAGGTTTATTTTGGTTTACAGGCTCGAGGGGGAAGCTCCATGATGGCAGGGAAAATGATGGCATGAGCAGAGGGTGGACATCACCCCCTGGCCAACATCAGGTGGACAACAGCAACAGGAGAGTGTACCAAACACTAGCAAGGGGGAGGTGGTTATAACCCCCATAAGCCCACCCCCAAAAAAAGGGCCTGGGGGAACAGCTCAACAGTTAAAAGCACTTGCTTACAAAGCCTGCCAGCCAGGGTTCAATTCCCCAGTATCTACATAAAACCCAACTCATAAAGTAGTACATGCATCTGGAGTTCATTTAGAGTGGCAAGGGGCCATGGTGGCCCATATTCTGTCTTTCTACTGACAAATTAAAAAAAAATTAAAGAAGGAAAATTGAAAGGACCCCAAAGTCACCATGATAAGACTGACTTGTTGGCCTGAAACTACCATCTTCCCTCTCTCAGACCTCTGTTCCCACATGGGCCAAGTACTTGCCTTGTGCCAGGCCCTGTGCCAGCTTCTTTCTGCTGTGAAGCAGGAGAGTGAACCACTTATCACTGATTGCACCTGTCACTGTCCATGTAGGTCTTAATTGTGTGCCCATAACCTAATTGTGTCTATGACTAATTTAATAAAAGGCAGATAAAAATCCATCAAATCAAATTTAAATTTTTGAAAAACTACTTATTCTGAAAATTCAGGGTTGGGGGTGTAGTCCAGTAGTAAAGCACTTCCCTAAAATTGTAAGGCCCTGGGTTCCATTCACAACACCAAAACACAAATCCAGCCAGCCATGTGGTGCACGCCTTTAATCCCAGCACTTGGGAGGCTAAGGTAGGAAGATCACTGTGAGTTCAAGGCCAACCTGAGACTAATTCCAGGTCAGCCTGGGCTACAGCAAGACCCTACCTCAGGAGAAAGAAAAAAAAACAAAACTCTTTGAGCTTCAAATCCCTAAGTAAGAGTAATTTTTCAAAATTATGAGAAATAGTTTATAACAATGGACAATGTGACATGCTGGGGACAGTGATCCTAACTGTAAGGGGGAAAATAATAGATAAGTACTTCCTATGTTAAGTGCTTACAGCCATGTCTGACATGGAGTAGCAATTTATTAAATGGCAGTTGTATCTTTACTATGTTCACAGGAGTTCGCTTAAAAAAAAAAAAAAAAACTAAGAAAAGTACAACCAAGCCTTTAATCCCAGCACTAGGAAGGCAGAGGTAGGAGGATTACCATGACTTGAAGGCTAGCCTGGAACTACAGAGTGAGCTCCAGGAAAGCCTTGTCTAGAGTGAGACCTTATCAAGAAAAATAAAATAAAAAACAGGGGCTGGGAGATGCTCAGCAGTTAAAGGCACTTGCTTGCAAAGCCTGCCAACCCAGGTTCAATTCCCACGTAAAGCCAGATGCATATATGCATGCAAGAGTCACCCATTCTCCTCTTTTTCCTTGCAAATAAAGAAAAATGTTATATGTATATTCTCCAGACATGGTGTCATATGCCTTTGATGCTGTCACTCCTGAGGCAGAAGTAAGAGGATCACTGTGAGTTCAAGGCCAGCCTGGGACTACAGAGCGAGTTCTAGGTCAGCCTGGGCTAGAGTGAGACCCTACCTCGAGGGAAGAAAAAAAAAAAAAAAAAGAAGGACAACCAGAGCTAAGGAGTTTCGTGTCTTAGTTTTATAGAGGAGGAAATTGGGACCTGAAGAAGCCATGGGTTACCCATGATCGCTGCTTAGTGGCACATCTAGAACTAGACCCAAACATGACTCCAAGCCCAGTGGTTTTTCCACTGAGCCAACTACCTTCCATTAAAACCACAGTAAATTCTGCAAGTGTCCCTTTGCTCAACACAGGTTTCTAAAACAAATAAGGATGAAGATTATAATGATGAAAAGAATTATTACTCCTTCATGTTTTTACTTTTGGAACAGAAAAAGCCTACTGTATTGTGACTATTTGTATAATTACCTAAAAATTTAAAAGTCTGAGCCGGGCGTGGTGGCGCACACCTTTAATTCCAGCACTTGGGAGGCAGAGGTAAGAGGATCTCTGTGAGTTCAAGGTCACCCTGAAACTACATAATTAATTCCAGGTCAGCCTGGGCTAGAGCAAGACCCTACCTGGAAATGCCCACCCCCCCAAAAAAAAATTTAAGTATGAATTGCTTTTAAAAACTGTTAAAATCCAACAGGGCATGGTGGCTCACACCTTTAATCCCAGCACTTGGGAGGCAGAGGTAGGATCACCGAGTTCAAGACCACCCTGAGACTATATAGTGAGTTCCAGGCCTGGGGCTAGAGTGAGACTCTACCTTGAACCCTCCCCCCCCAAAATAAAAACCTGTTAAAATCATAACTGAGATGACCAAGTCCTTTCTGAAATGTTCGGACATGGATCCAACATGTAACAGTGGGTCAGGTACAAAGGCTAGTGTGACCTTCCAAGAAGCACTCTCTTTCAGCTATGAATGGCAGCTGTGTCCACCCACTGCCAACCTAGGTAGGCTGGCTGACAGGTTATTTTTCTCCTGTCCTGATTGTCCCTGTTTCTTTTTTTGTTTGTTTGTTTGTTTTTTGTTTTTGTTTTTGTTTTGTTTTTTGAGGTAGGGTCTCACTGTAGCTCAGGCTGACCTGGAATTCACTATGTAGTCTCAGGGTGGCCTCGAACTCACAGCAATCCTCCTACCTCTGCTTCCCGAGTGCTGGGATTAAAAGTGTGCAGCACCATGCCAGGCTGTCTCTGTTTCTTTTTGCTAAGAAGAAAAAGAAGCCTTAAAGCTATCTTTGTATCCCATGTTGTGTCACAGTTCTCTTATTTCTTTGTTTGCCTTTCTCTGATATATACTTAATCATATTATGAATTGTTTCTGTGAGTGATCTGTCCCTTTCATTGCAGGCTGAGTTCCACCCTATGCCATTAAGCCTTGGCTTAATTTCATTAGGACTTCACATCCCTAAGTAAGAGTAATTTTCTAAATTATGAGAAATAGTTTATAACAATGGACAATGTGACATGCTGGGGACAGTGATCCTAACTGTAAGGGGAAAATAATAGATAAGTACTTCCTATGTTAAGTGCTTACAGCCATGTCTGACATGGAGTAGCAATTTATTAAATGGCAGTTGTATCTTTACTATGTTCACAGGAGTTCGCTTAAAAAAAAAAAAAAACAAAACTCTTTGAGCTTCAAATCCCTAAGTAAGAGTAATTTTCTAAATTATGAGAAATAGTTTATAACAATGGACAATGTGACATGCTGGGGACAGTGATCCTAACTGTAAGGGGGAAAATAATAGATAAGTACTTCCTATGTTAAGTGCTTACAGCCATGTCTGACATGGAGTAGCAATTTATTAAATGGCAGTTGTATCTTTACTATGTTCACAGGAGTTCGCTTAAAAAAAAAAAAAAACAAAACTCTTTGAGCTTCAAATCCCTAAGTAAGAGTAAATTATTCAAAATTATGAGAAATAGTTTATAACAATGGACAATGTGACATGCTGGGGACAGTGATCCTAACTGTAAGGGGAAAATAATAGATAAGTACTTCCTATGTTAAGTGCTTACAGCCATGTCTGACATGGAGTAGCAATTTATTAAATGGCAGTTGTATCTTTACTATGTTCACAGGAGTTCGCTTAAAAAAAAAAAAAAAAAAAAAAAAACAAAACTCTTTGAGCTTCAAATCCCTAAGTAAGAGTAAATTATTCAAAATTATGAGAAATAGTTTATAACAATGGACAATGTGACATGCTGGGGACAGTGATCCTAACTGTAAGGGGGAAAATAATAGATAAGTACTTCCTATGTTAAGTGCTTACAGCCATGTCTGACATGGAGTAGCAATTTATTAAATGGCAGTTGTATCTTTACTATGTTCACAGGAGTTCGCTTAAAAAAAAAAAAAAACAAAACTCTTTGAGCTTCAAATCCCTAAGTAAGAGTATTTTTCAAATTATGAGAAATAGTTTATAACAATGGACAATGTGACATGCTGGGGACAGTGATCCTAACTGTAAGGGGGAAAATAATAGATAAGTACTTCCTATGTTAAGTGCTTACAGCCATGTCTGACATGGAGTAGCAATTTATTAAATGGCAGTTGTATCTTTACTATGTTCACAGGAGTTCGCTTAAAAAAAAAAAAAAAACAAAACTCTTTGAGCTTCAAATCCCTAAGTAAGAGTAAATTATTCAAAATTATGAGAAATAGTTTATAACAATGGACAATGTGACATGCTGGGGACAGTGATCCTAACTGTAAGGGGGAAAATAATAGATAAGTACTTCCTATGTTAAGTGCTTACAGCCATGTCTGACATGGAGTAGCAATTTATTAAATGGCAGTTGTATTTTTACTATGTTCACAGGAGTTCGTTTAAAAAAAAAAAAAAAAACAAAAATTTTAAAGTTTTTAAACCCCCAAAGGGAAGGGGGGTAAATTTTCCCTAAATTACAATGAAACCAGCCAACCCACATCCACAACAGACCCTTGAGGACTGAATGCAGATGAAAATGAGCGAGTTACTTCTCCTGCCTAAGATGCCCACACCATCCCTGGTGATCTCAGCCTGGCCCTGCTTCCACACCAAGCACAGAACAGACCCTTTGTCATAGGAACAGGCTTAACACCTCTTCACCATATCCTCCAGGGGCAGAGTCAGTGTTATTAGCACTTAAAGAGCCCAGTAAATAACCTTAAAATCAAATTCAGTGTGTAATTGCAATGTCTTAGTCATCCAGTTACCTGAAATCTTTCTGAGCATTTCTACTTAAATTAGTTCCTGCAACTTGGACAGTAATTGATCTTTCTCTTACTTTTGTCTAAAAAGGGGATTTCAAATTCCTATATGGAAAAATATTATAAACTTCTAAGTAAATTATTGTTGATACAGATACAGACCATGCTATAATACAGTGTTTAGATTATAATGATGAAAAAAATTTAAATTATTTCCCTTCATGTTTTTTTTTTTGGGAACAAAAAAAGGCCTACGTTTTGTGACTATTTGTATAATTCCTAAAAATTTAAAAGTCTAAACCCGGGGCGTGGGGCCAAAAACCTTTTTAATTCCAGCATTTGGGAGGCAGAGGAAAAGAGGATCTCTGTAGTTCAAGGTCACCCTGAAACTACATAATTAATTCCAGGTCAGCCTGGGCAAAGGAAAGGTGAAAAAAAAAAAATTTTTTCAAAAACCCCTTGGGGGAACCCTTTTCCCCCCCCAAAAAATAAAAAAACCCCGGGGGGTTAAAACCCCCCCCCAAAAAAAATTTGAAAATTAAAAAAACCAAGCCCCTTTCTGAAATGTTCGGACATGGATCCAACATGTAACAGTGGGTCAGGTACAAAGGCTAGTGTGCCCTTTCCCAAAAAAAGCACTCCTTTCAGCTATAAAAGGCAGCTGTGTCCACCCACTCCCAAACCTAGGAAAGGCGGGCTGACAGGTTTTTTTTCCCCCTTCCTTTTTCCCGGGGGGGATTTTGGTCCCTGTTTCCCTTTTTGGGCCCTAAAAAAAAAGGAAAAAGGGGAAAGCCTTTAAAGGGGCCAAAAATCTTTGTATCCCATGTTGTGTCCCCATTTCCCCTTTATTTTTTTTGTTTGCCTTTCTCGATATAAAACTTAATCATATTATAATTGTTTCTGTGAGTGATCGCCCCTTTCATTGCAGGCTGATTTCCACCCAAATCCCTTTAAAGGGCCTTGGCTTAATTTCATTAGACTTCCCCCTGGAGAGTCTACTGCTCTCAGGGTCATTTTTAAAAATCAAGATCCTGGACTGGGGAGATTGTTCAACAGTTAAAGGTACTTGCTTGCCAAGCCTGCGGGCCCCGGTCCATTCCCAACAAAAACATGAAAAAACCCAACACAAAAAGTGGTACATCTGGTGGATTTTCCGTTTGCAGCGGTTAAAAAAAAAAAATTTTTAACCCCAACCCCAAAAAAATTTTTAAAAAAAAATTTTTTTAAAAAAAAAATTTTTTTTTTTTTTTTTTAAATTTTTTTTTTTACTTTTATTTATTTATTTGAGAGTGACAGACACAGAAAAAAAAGGGGGGAAAAAAAGAGAAAGGGGGCCCCCCCCCAAATGCAAACAAAACCCCCCCCCCGGGGATCTGGGTTTTTGGGGGGGGGCCCCCGGGGGGCCCCCCCAAGGGTTTTAAACCCCCCCCCCCCCTTTTTTTTTTTTTTTGGGGAAAAAATTTAAATTTAAAAAAAAAAAGGGGGGGGGGAAAATTTAATTTTTTTGGGGAAAAAAAAAAAAAATTTTTTAAAAATTTTTTTTTTTTAAAAAAAATTTTTTTGGGAAAAAAAAAAAAGGGGGGGGGGAAAAAAAAATTTTTAATTTTTTTCCCCAAAAAAAAAATCCCAAAAGGGGGCCCCGGGGGGGGGGCCCGGGGAAAAAACCTTTTTTTTCCAAAAAAAAAAACCCAAAAAAATTTTCCCCCCAAAAAAAAAAAAGGACCCAAAATTTTTTAAACCCCCCAAAAGGGCCCCCCCCTTTCCCCCCCGGGGTTTTCTTTTTTGGGGGTTTAAAAAACCCCCCCCTTTTTTTCCCCCCCCCCCCCCCTTTTTAAAAAAAAAAATTTTTTCCAAATTAAAACCCCCCCAAAAATTTTTTTGTGTTTTTTTTCCCCCGGGAATTTTTTTCCCGGGGAAACCCCGGTTTTTTCCCCCCCAAATTTTTTAAAACCCCCCCCCCCCAAAAAAAAAAACCCCCCCCCCAAAAAAAAAAAAGGGTTTTTTCCCCCCCCCCAAAAAAAAAAAAAACCCCCCCCCGGCCCCCCAAAAAAAAAAGAAAAAGGGGGGCCCCCCCCCCCCCCCGGCCCCCCAACCCCCCCCCCCCAAAAAAAACCCCCCAAAAAAAAACCCCCCCCTTTCCCCCCCTTTTTTTTTTGGGGGGGCCAAAAAAAATTTTTAAAAAAGGTCATTCTAAATTCCTTAGCCTATGACTAAAGACACTTTTAGGGCTGGAGAGATGGCTTAGTGGTTAAGGCACTTGCCTACAAAGCGTAAGGACCCAGGTTCGATTCTCCAGGTCCCACTTAAGCCAGATGCATATGGTGGCCCGTGCATCTGGAGTTTGTTTGCAGTGGCTAGAGGCCCTAGTGTGCCCATTCTCTCTCTGTCTCTCTCTCCCTCCCTCCCTCTCCTTCTCCCTCTAATAAATAAAAATAAATTTAAAAAAATTTTACCTGAGCCAAAGTGAAACCCTACCTCAAAAAAAATTTTTTAACTGTGTTTATTCTGTTCCCTGAGGTAAGTTTCATTTCCAGGTTGTCAAGGCCTAAGGTCTTCCAAACCCTTCCATCCCATGTTGAGCATCACCATCTCTCTTCCCAGGCTGCCACCTGTATGCTATTAACACCCACCACAGCAGGGAGCTGAGAGTCGTAGTTGCAATTCGGAATAAACTGCTTCTGATTACACGGAAACACAAGCCAAGTGGTGTGACAGGAGCATCAGTGTTATCTCCCCTGTCAGAGTCACCCGTTGAAGAATTCCAGTACATCAGGGTAGGTTTACTTTCCCGCTCTCTGCTCTCCTGGTCACAGTGTCCTAAACCAACTCCCTCCAACCCTGGAGCTGTCCCACTGCTCAGTAATCCACAAGGGAGCCCCAGCCTCCTGTGCCCAAATTTACCAATGTCTAAGGTAAGAAGTCACTGGAAGGTTTAGTACAGATAAACATATTTTAAAAGATGGTTCTGAGCTGGGCATGGTGGCACACACCCTTAATCCCAGCACTCATGAGGCAGAGGTAGGAGGATCGCCATGAGTTCAAGGCCACCCTGAGACTACAGAGTAAATTCCAGGTTAGCCTAGACTAGAGTGAGACCCTACCTCGAAAAGTATTAGCAACTTCTGGGCTGGAGAAATGGCTTAACAATTAAGATGTTTGCCTCTGAAACCTAAGGACCCAGGCTCTATTCTCCAGGTCCCACATAAGCCAGATGCACATGGTGGCGCATGCAGTGGCATGCCGGTTCTTTCTCTCTGTCTTTATTTCTCTCCCTCTTCCTGTCTCAAATAAATAGAAAAAAAAATCTTTAAAAAAGAATTCACAACCTTAATGAATATTTATGTAGAATGTTTGTGTAGTATAAGTTCTAATCAGATTTCCTGAGGGCAACTCCTGGCTCTAGCACATGCAGACTTACTGACTATAAGCAAGTCATTTGACCTTTGAACACCAGATTCCTTATCTGTAAAGAGAATTGCAGTCATACCTCCTTGAGGACCTCCTTGAGGAGGCTGCATGAGGATTCAGTGAACACAGCACCTAGCACATAGGAAGCTTTCATCCAGCTTATTCACAATTGTAACTGCTGGTTCTAAGTCACAGGATGGACTGTGAAGGCTAAAGCCAACCATACATTTAAATCAGATTGTAGAAGTCTTTCCTGGCTTCTACCTTTTTTAGGACCAGAGGCCTGAATCTTAAGGACAGATGTCAGGAAGAAGTGAGGTGGGACCCCTAGATCTTCCTGCTCTGACCTTGCCTTTCCTACACACAGGCTCTGCAGTGGCCAGGGGATGGTGGCCTCCTCTGGAAGGCAGGACAGATGATGGGGGCTGCCGGAAGATGGCCACCCGTGCCTTAACCTGTGTCCTACCTCATCCTAACCCACACAGGAAATCTGTCTGTGTGACTCCCCCATGGTGATGACCTTAGTGGATGGGCCAACGGAGGAGAGTGACAACCTCATCTGTGTGGCTTATCGCCATCAATTTGACGTGGTGAACGAGAGCACAGGAGAAGCCTTCAGGCTGCACCACGTGGAGGCCAACAGGGTAAGCAGACAGGTGTAGGAATGAGTAGTAATCAGAGAAGGCAACGAATTATGTCTTCTAACTTTGGATGTCATGATTTGGTTATCTTTGAAATTTTATATTATCCATCTTATGTGAGGTGCTACTTAGCCTGGACAATATGAAAGCTGCCAATTTTAGAGAACAAAATGATTCCAGTAATATAACAGCCCCATTGACCTGTTAGCTTTCTCACCCTGCCTCTCCATGTGTCCAAATAGAAGATAAAACAGGGATGGAGAGATGGCTTGGCAGTTAAGGCATTTGCCTGCAAAGCCAAAGGACCTTGGTTCAATTCCCCAGGACTCACGTAAGCCAGATGCACAAGGTGGCACATGCATATGGAGTTCGTTTGCAGTGGCTGGAGGCCCTGGTGCGCCCATTCTCTGTCTTCCTCTCCCCATCTCTCAAATAAATAAATAAAAATAAAAATCTTTTTTTAAAAAGATAAAGCAAGCCAAAAAGCAGAATATAAATAATAAAGCATTAGTTTGGCAATCCATCCTCGGAAGGCCTTTGGAGAACAAGTATGCTCTCTTTGGCCTGTGCTCACAACTTGGGGACCAGGTGAACAGGATGGATACAGCACTTCCTCTTCCTCTCCTTAGGGCCCATTAAGAAAGGAGACAGAGCCGGGCGTGGTGGCGCACGCCTTTAATCCCAGCACTTGGGGGGCAGAGGTAGGAGGATCGCCGTGAGTTCAAGCCACCCTGAGACTCCATAGTGAATTCCAGGTCAGCCTGAGCTTGAGTGAGACCCTACCTCGAAAAACCAAAAAAAAAAAAAAAAAAAGAAAGGAGACAGGACAGAACCCTATTAGGAGAAAGTGGATCGCCACTGAGGGTCTATATCCCTAGCCTGAGCTATATAGACAGAGCAAGAATGCCCTAGTTTGGGACATAATCTAAGGTCACCAAAATAGCATTGATCCTGTGTAGACAACTGGATAACTGTGTGGGGTCTGAACATTGACACTCATTGGTGTGCACTGTCCTCCCCAAAGTCTGGGACCTGTGTTATTGGAGACACCTTCAGGTGGCCTCAGCAGATGACAAAGCTCTTCAGCCTGTCATGGCCATGATACAGGCAGGATTACTAACCTGGGACTGTTTCCATGGCACAGTGCAAACCAGCATGGTCCTTAGGTACCTACAACATACAGACATATGGGGGGATGTCAGCCCCAGAGAAAGTACAGTTCCTCCAGAAGGTCTGCAAACCCACACACGTCCCTGGAATTCCACTCAGTTAGGCTGCACAAACTGTATTGTTCTTGTTCCAGGTAATGTGCGTTAAAATGGTTAAGTACCATTTTGAGAAGGTTTAATACTGCCTGAGCTAGAGTGAGACCCTACCTTGAAAAACCAAAAAAAAAAAAAGAAGAAGAAGGTTTAATACTATTGCACTTAGTTATCTTCTTGTCGCTGGGACAAAATACCAGACCAGAAACAGCTTATGGAAGGAAGGGGTTTATCTTCACTTACAGTTTCTGGGGCATTTCCTCATGGCGAGGAAAACATGATGAGTACTTAGGTTTGCAGAAGCAAACCTGGGTCCCATCTCCACATAAGCAGGAAGGAAGTGGTCTGGGTACTGGGCTTGGAGCTGGGCTGAATCACCCGAGAGTCTGCTCCAGCAAGGCTTCACAAATTCACAAAGGCTCCACAAATTTTCCCAGATTGCCACTAACTGGGGACCGAGTATTCAAAACACACACACCTATGAGGGACATTTTAGTCAAACCACCACAAATACCAATTCAAATTTAAGAAAGAAATCAAAAATAGAAAAATCTAGATCTAATCAGGTGTTCTTGTCTATGGCTGTCATCTACCACAGAGGTGTCTGTCATTTCTCTTGTCTATGTTGGTGGTGCCCCAGCTCTCTGCAGGTGGAGATACCTGAGGAGCTTTAAAAAGTCTTGACTCACCTGAGACCTTGCTGTGTGGGGAGCTGGGTAGGCTCAAGAAGGTTTCCAGAGGCTGGAGAGATGGCTTAGAAGTTAAGGCACTCACCTGCAAAGCCTAAAGACCCAGGTTGTATTCTGCAGGTCCCGCGCAAGCCAGATGCACATGGTAGCACGTGTCTGGAGTGCGTTTACAGTGGCTAGAAGTCCTCCACTAAACCATTGCCTGGTCTCACTGAGTTCCCAGAACAATCCAGAAAACTAGGATCATTATGCCCATTTCACAGTGAAAAACCTGAGGCTACAGCCATCTGCCACCACCTGCAGAGGTGACCTGTGGTCCCAGCAGGGCTTGGACTTGTCCACCTGAGTGTGAGCTCCATCTTCTTTGTGAGAGTTGATGCAGAATCAATTACTGTAGAGCCACAAAGACCTGGACTGTGTCTGGTGCTCTGAGGAGATTTTTAGAGGCTTGAGGCACAGAGAAGATTTGAGCCTCTAAAAGTGCCTTTTTTTTCTTGATAATTTCAAATATGTATAGGATGCATTTTGACCCCCTGCCCCGCTTACCCTCTTCCTCTTTCCCTTCCCACTAAAAAACCCTTCTTCTCATTAGATCCCCATCCTACTTCCCTGCCTACCTTATTTAGGTTTTGCTTTTTTGCCAGGTGAGAGAAAGAGAGAGAGAGAGAGAGGGAAATATTGAGCAAACGAGGGCCTCTTGTCATTGCAGACACACTCAATGCAAGCACCACTGTGTGTCTGGCTTCTATGTGGGTACTGGGGATTTGAACCTGACCTGAATCTGGGCCTGAAGGGCTTGCAAGCGAGTGTCTTTAACCCCAGCTGTTATATAGGTTTGGTTTTGGTTTTGGTTTTGGTTTTGGGTTTCTTTTTCTTTTTTCAATTTTTATTAACATTTTCCATAATTATAAAAAATATCCCTTGGTAATACCCTCTGTGGTGGTTTGAATAGAATAGATGGCCCCCAATATATTCAGTTGTTTATTTGTTTGTAGTTTGCATCTCTAGCCATTTGGCTGGAGGCAATGCCATTGTGTGGATCTTAAGGTGTGGTGGTGGGTTTGAGATTTCAATCTAAAGATATGCAAAGTGTGCCTAGCTGGAGTTCCTGAAGTGTGCTCTGGCTTTTGACCTTTAGGCTTGTACTGCTCTCTCTGCTTGCCAGGCCAGTTTCTTCTGCTTTTATGGAACTTCCCCTGGATCTGTAAGCTCCAATAAATCCCTTCCTCCATAACTGTGCCTGGTCTGAAAGTTCATCTCAGCGAACCTGAAGCTGACTGTTACACCCTCCCTCCCCCCACTTTCCCCTTTGAAATTCCATTCTTCATCATATCCCCTCCCCATTTCAATCAGTCTCTCTTTTATTTTGATGTCATGATCTTTTCCTCCTCTTATGATGGTCTTGTGTAGGTAGTGTCAGGCACTGTGAGGTCATAGATATCCAGGCCATTTTATGTCTGGAGGGGGGACGTTGTAAGGACTCCCTACCCTTCCTTTGGCTCTTACATTCTTTCCGCCACCTCTTCCGCATTAGACCCTGAGCCTTGGAAGGTGTGATCGAGATGTTACTCAGTACTCCAGTCACTTCTTTCCAGCACTATGATACCTTCTGAGTCATCCCAAGGTCACTGCCATCTGAAAAGAGAAGATTCTCTACCCAAAGTGACAGTAGCGTTAATATAAGGGTATAAATATTAAGAAAAGTGCTTACTGGGCAGTTTGATAAGCATAGTATATACATTTTTCCAGACATCAGCAGATGTTACACCCCTAGGGCCCATGACTACCCCTGTGTTAAGTTTTCAGTATCAGGGATGTATTCCCCGCCATGGAGCAGGCCTCCAGTCCAATTAGAGGACAGTTGGTTTCCACCATGACAAACATGCCACTATTGCACCCGTTGGCTCATTTGGCCTGGCTGGCAAATTATAAGGCTTGCAGTGTACACTGTTGAGTATCTTCACTGGTGGTATCTCTTTCTCCCATTGAACTACATATAGAATGGCTTCTTCCAGCTTTCTCTCAGCTGGTCTACATGGAGGAGGTTATCAGCTCAGTTCCAGCAGAATTTCTCAGTGGCCTTGCCACCCTAGTATGTGGAGTCTTCAGCAATAGAGTCTTACCATCTATTCCTGGTGGAAACCAAGGGCCTCAGCAATGGCCTATAATGTTTTGGGGGCATTAGGGACCTCCCTGGCCAACAACTCACTGGAGGTATCCTATCCCTGGCACTGAAAATTTTCTAACCACTATCTATGGCTCCTCAGTGTTCCATTGTCCAAAACTAGAGGATTCCATATGATTTGTTTGCATCCTCTTAGATTTTGATTAGCCCTCCCTCCACCTTTCCTTTACTCAATCTCTTCCCCTGACCTCACTTTGGGCCTTTTCACCCCCGTTAATCTATTCTTCTACTTACATATATACAATATCAACCTATTAAGTACCCTCCTCCCTTCCTTTCTCTTCCCTTTATATCTCCTTTTTAACTTACTGGTCTCTGCTACTGAGTTTTTTTCTTCTTACACAGAAGTCCAATTATCTGTAGCTAGGATCCACATATGAGGGAGAACATGCAGCGCTTGGCTTTCTGGGCCTGGGTTACCTCACTTGGTATAATCCTTTCCAGATCCATCCATTTTCCTGTAAATTTCATAACTTCATTTTTCTTTACCGCTGAGTAGAACTCCATTGTATAAATGTGCCACATCTTCATTATCCACTCATCAGTTGAGGGACATCTAGGCTGGTTCCATTTCCCAGCTGTTATGAATTGAGCGGCAATAAACGTGGTTGAGCATGTACTTCTAAGGAAATGGGATGAGTCCTTAGGATATAAGCCTAGGAGTGCTATAGCTGGGTCATATGGTAGATCAATTTTTAGCTGTCTTAGGAACCTCCACAGTGATTTCCACAATGGCTGGACCAGATTGCATTCCCACCAACAGTGTAGAAGGGTTCCTCTTTTGCCACATCTTCACCAGCATTTATGATCATTTGTTTCCATGATGGTAGCCAATCTGACAGGAGTGAGATGGAATCTCAATGTAGTTTTAATCTGCATTTCCCTGATGACTAGGAGAACGTTTGTTTTTGTTTTTTGAGGTAGGGTCTCACTCCAGCCCGGCTGACCTGGAGCTCACTCTGTAGTTCCAAGCTGGTCTTGATTTTCCTACCTCAGCCTCCGTAGTGCTGGGATTCAATGTGTGTGCTACCATGCCTGGCTTGTTTAATTTCTTTAACCCATTCTGCTAATTTGTCAGCATGTCAAACTACCTTCTGAGTACTTAACGTTTGTTCTCATAAACTGGTACTACTCACAGCCTCAAACACAGAAGTCTTTTTATGCAAAGGGAAGAGGTGATTACAGAGATCCACAAATTACAAAGTTATCAAGAATATGTAACTTGGCCCTAGAGATGGCCTAGCGGATAAGGCACTTGCCTGCAAAGCCAAAGGACCTAGATTCAATTCCCCAAGACCCACGTAAGCCAGATGCATAAGGTGGCACTTGTGTTGAGCTCGTTTGCAGTGGCTAAGGGCCCTGGCATGCCCATTCTCATATTCTCTCTCTCTCTCAAATAAATAAAATGAAATAAATAAAAAAAAATTTTAAAGAGTATGTAACTAGTTTATCCTCAGCCCCTAAGCATGACAATTAAAGAACACTCTCCATGGCTCAGGGAACTTCACGGGAGGTAGGGGAAGAGTGGAAGGGCAAGAGGATGATATGTAGGACTGCAGAAGTCTGTCCTCTGGACACAACATATCCTTTACATCCATGGACTCACAGAAGATGGGGTTTTCTCCACATGCTTGAACCTGTCCCTATCTTATGGAGATTTGCCCATTCTCCAATAAATCACCTAGCACCCATGATTATGGATATGTTTTTAAATGAGAGGAACAGTGGAAGAATGATCTGGGATGGGGGAGAGAGCAGGAGAAGGAGATGCCACACATCACAGGCTGTGGAAGATGGGACAGAGATGAGCACCGGCCAGGGCACTTCAGCGAGGGAGAGGAGGTCTGCTAAGTTCAAGAAGCCTAGTGGGAAGGCCAGACAGTGAGTGTTGAGAATACAGTGAGAAAGCAAAAAGAGACGTCAGAAGCCGAATCTGTAAAATCCAAGACAAAGATGGCATTGGCTTGAGCACTCTTGTCAAATGTAGAAATCGAGGCCCCAGAAACGAGTTTTCCCAGACCACAGAACTAAGCCTTTCCAGCACCTCATGATGTATCCTGGAACTAGAGGCATCAGGGTGACTTGAGGGTCCAGAGACACTATGGGCCAGAGGCAGGAGAAGCCTCTCAGAAGGCACAGGAGTGTAAGGCAGGAAAAGAGCCAGAGCCCAGGTTATATCTGGGCTGTGGCACTCACCAGCTGAGGGACTCAAATTGCCCTGACAAGACTCATTTTATCATATGTAAGATTGGGAACAGTACCATCCACTTTCCAGGGTGTGAGAGTGAAATGAGTGACCCACATAAAAATTCCTGTGAACCAGAACACTCTGTATAAACCTGAAGCACTTAGTAGCACAAGCATTCAGAACTTCTGAGAGGAGGAAGGGCAGGGAAGGAACGGGGGTGAGAAAATCCCAGAATGATGAGAAAGCAAAGATAGTTTCCTTCTTTCACACCTGCACTTCATTGTAACCCTGGTCCAGGTGACATTGTGGGTGCTGGTGAAACAGGAATGGTTCCACAACATCCTGATTTCAGAGGACGAAGAAGCGCTGCCAGACACTGGCTACTTGACAGAGTTTGAGTGTCCCTGTCCCACACCACTACCACTGCCCATTATCATTGCAGGTTAATTTTGTTGCAGCTATTGATGTGTACGAAGATGGAGAAGCCGGCCTGCTATTGTGCTACAACTGTAAGTCAAGGGTGTGTCTCCTCTTTATGAACCAAAGGGACTATTCCTCTGGGTAATCTGATGGGATCCACCCATAGATTGATTTAATGGATTCTTGCTGGATTCATAAAACCTCATCCCTACCCGGAGTTCCCACAACCACCCAGACCTTTCAGTGCAACGGTTTCCACCATCATGGAACTGATGTGGGCTTGAGAGCCCTGTGAGGTTAGAGCTTCCACACCAATAGCTCTCAGATCACAGGTTCCTGTCCATGTAAATAAAGAATTGAGAACACACACTTAGAGGAGAGTAAATTATGAAATTGACTTTAGGGATAGTTAGGATTAAGAGGAAAAGCAGGGCTGGAGAAATGGCTTAGCAGTTTGGGTGACCTTCCAGAGAAGGCACAGTGGCACCCATGTTTCTGTGGGCCAGTCCATAGGTAACTACCTACTAGGAGAAAAACTACCTTGCTGCTAACCCATATTAGAACTAGCTCATCCTCTAAGATGAGGGGATGGTGACAGTGTGGTCCCACCAGCAGGTCCTTACTGGGTGTCATATGTAGTGCTTAGTGTACGGTGATCATTGTGTCATTTAAGCTAATTGTCGTTAAGGATGTCCCATCAGTGTAGAGATAAGGTGATGGGGATTGAGAGGTGGACCATTTTCAAGGTCATGCAAGTACTGAACATCAGGGACAGGGTTTGCACCTGGGCTCTTTTGACCTCAGTGCCCCAGATTCATCTTTTGTTACTACCAGGTGAGTGTCCCTTGGCCTAAATGCTTACTCCCAGAAGTGTTATAGAGTTTTGGATCTTCTAGGATGCTGGGATATTTTCACATAGATAATGAAATTTCTTAGCAATACAACTCAACTCTAAACACAAAATCCAATGTTTCATATCCACCTTATGCATATAGTTCACTTAATGCATCTGACTTTACTTTATGGTACTGGGGCATCAAACTCAGGCCATTAGACATTGCAAGTAAATGCCTTTAACCACTGAGCCGTCACTTCAGCCCCTACTGATGATATTTTAAAGACACTTACATGGGCTTGAGAGACACTTCAGTTAATAAAGTGCTTGCCAGTGCCCATGTAAAAGCTGGACGTGGTAGCATGACCTGTAATCCTAGTGCTGAGGAGGCAGAGACAAGCGATCCCTAGAACTCACTAGCCAGCTCGTCTAGCCTAAATGGTGAGCTCCAGGCCAGTGAGGGACTATCTCAAAGGACAGTGTACCCAAAGATGAACCCAAGGTTGCCCTCTGGTCCCCACAAGCATGTGCACACACAAGCACATCTGCATGCGCCCCCACACACAAGCACATAGAGGCATACCATGTACATATGCACATGTAAAACAAGTAAAGATGATCACACAGGAAAAAGTACAAAGCTTACATAAGTACCACCTATTCTGGATGTGACTGGCTTTAGCCTTAGGAAGTCTTGACTCCAGAGAAGAGCAAAGCTGCTTCTCATGACTGTGGGAAGAAACACAGCCTGTCCCACAGTGCCTGGCACCGTGGGGGTTCCCCTCCTTAAAATCCAGTCTCATCAAGCTTTTGATTCAGAGCCTAGTTTTTTTTAACCTCTGTAGATTTTATACACAGGAAGGGGCTTTTCTTCAGAGAAATTTATTTTAAAATTAGAAATGTTTGAGAGCTGGATGTGGTGGTGCACGCATTTAATCCCAGCACTCAGGAGGCAGAGGTAGGAGGATTGCTGTGAGTTCGAGGCCACTCTGAGACTCCATAGTGAATTCCAGGTCAGCCTGGGCTAGCGTGAGACTCTACCTCAAAAAAACAAAAAAACCCAGGAAGCTGAGGCAAGAGGATTGTCTCATGTTCAGTGCCAATCCGAGCTACCTATTGAGACCCCGTAGAAAGAGAAAGAGGATTGTTGACCTTGCTGTCCACCAGCGGAATGGGGGAAATTCAACGGGGCAAAGGTCCATGAACTCTGAGCTCCTTCCTATACAGTGACATTCTTAAATCATCCCCCTCCAGCTGAGAGCTTAGCACTTGTGAGCAAGGCCCTGAGTTCAGTCTCAAGCACCAAAAAAAAAAAAAAAAAAAAATCACCAGGCATGGTGGTGTACACCTTTAATCCCAGCACTTGGGAGGATTGCTGAAAGTTCAAGGCCACCCTGAGACTATATAGCAAGTTCCACATCAGCCTGGCCTTCAGCAAACCTCAAAAAAAAAAAAAAAAAAAATCCAGACCAGAGGGTAAGGTTTAAAGAGACTTTATTAGATTAAGAGAAGAAGGTGCAGAGAGCTCCTGCCGAATGGAGGACAGGACGGGGAAGAGAGCCCATGTGGGAGTAGCAGTGAGGGAGGTTTACCAGAACCTGGACGCTCAGAAGACAGAAACAGGCAGCCAAAAGACCTTGCCCGCCCCCTGCTAAGCATTTATAACCTTATTGTGGTGGATTTAACCATCAGGCTCAGGTGAGCCAGAATAAGGGCTGATTGATCTGGGCTAGGGGCTGGTTCAAGAACAGGTGCACGCCTTTAATCCCAGCACTCAGGAGGAAGAGGTAGGAGGATCGTGGTGAGTTCAAGGCCACCCTGAAGTCCAGGTCAGCCTGGGCTAGAGCAAGACCCTACCTCAAAGAAAAGAAAAAAAAGAAGCCAACCATGACACCTAGTTTTAGGGCTAAGCTTAACCAACCACAGTACCAGGATCAGGTTTGAATTCTAAGATAGGGGACTCTCTCCCAGGAGGAGCTCAGGTTGTTTATACAAAAACGGATCTAGGTAACTCCTTTAGGCAAGAGATAGGAGAGAAGGGATCCTTCTCTGACCTCTAGTGAAGTGGAGATTGCAAAGGGCCGACTTAAGAGCATTTCTGCTTTTACTTTCAGGGCACCAGTCACCTTAACTGCCTCAGGCCCAGCACCCTCCCCCAGAAATTCACGCTGTCCCTTCTAACTTCTTTTCATAGCTATGACATAATATCTGGAACAACAACTTAAGGGAAGAAATATTTGTTTTACTCAGTTTCAGAGGTTTACTCCATCATCTTGAGCTCTGTTCATTTGGGGCCTGATTTTGGGTGAGGCAGAACATCATGGTGGCAGAGCATGTGGCAGAGGCTACCTCATGGCAGATGGGAAGTAGAGAGAAGGTACCCAGGACCAGACATGACTGTCAAAGTCATGTCCCCAGTGACCTACTTCCTCCAGCAGCAAAATGTATGGTGAATTTACATTATATTCACAAAAGAAATGTATTAGCCAGGTGTGGTGGCACACGCCTTTAATCCCAGCCCAGGAAGAGGTAGGAGGATCATTATGAGTTTGAGGCAAGCCTCAGAGACTACATAGTGAATTCCAGATCAGCCTGGGCTAGAGTGAGACCCTACCTCGAAAAAAAGCAAACAAATCTAATGACGATGTTTGAGAGGTAGCCAACTGCATTCTTTTGGAAATTTACTCTCTTGATGTGTTAAGTGCATTATTATAAAGTAAAAAATCTTATGTGTTTGTTTCTTTGAGGCAAAGTCTCACTCTAGCCCAGGTTGACCTGAAACTCACAGTGATCCTCATACCTCAGCCTCCCCAGTGCTAGGATTACAGATGTGTGCCACCACACCAGGTGGACCTTTGTTTTCACAGGTCTTCTCTACAAGGATCAGAGCCACACATGGACTAGTGTTCAGAACTCAGAACAGGCCAGCACCAACATAACTGAATTAAACTAGCCTTAATGTAGTGGTGACGAAGTTCACCAAGGGACTACAAACAGGAGGACTTCAGGTTCTCTAGTGGAATGTTGGGAGGGAGTATACCACTCCACCACGCTTGTCCTGAGTGAGGTTCTTGAGTGTAACCTACCTGGCAGAAGGCCTCCTCCACCCAAAGGCTGCCAATGTGTGCCTCTGGATTCCTCTCTGCTGTGAGTGACAGTGTGACATAGGCAGGAAGCACATGGGCTATGCATTCAAATCCTGCCTCCCCCGGTAGAGCTCTGAGAACTCCAGGCAGACTCATTGACCTCTTCTAGCCTCAATCTCTTCTGTAGCATGAGCTGGTAGGATAATAGCATCTACTGTCTAGGGTTTTGGGGGTTTTTTTTCCCCTTTTTTAATTTTTTTTTTATGGGAGAGAGAAAGAGAGAGAGAGAATGGGCACGCCAGGGCCTTCAGCCACTGCAAACAAACTCCAGACACATGTGCCATCTTGTACATCGGATTTACATGGGTCCTAGGGAATTGAACCTGGATCCTTTGGCTTTGCAGGCAAGGGTTTTAACCACTAAACCATCTCTCCAGCCCTGGGTTTTTTCTTTTTGTTGAGGCAGGGTCTCCCTCTAGCCCAGGCTGACATAGAATTCACTCTGTTGCTCAGGCTGGCCTCGCAAACTCACAGTGATTTTCCTACCTCAGCCTCCTTAGTGCTGGGATTAAAGGCATACACCACCATGCCCAGTTGCATCTACTGTCTAAAATGAGACAGATTAAGTGACATTGCTCTTAAAGGTCAGTGCCTGTCACACAGTAAACTTCTCCCCAGGTGGCAGCTGTTACTGTTTGTCAATGATGTTACTCTGGCTCCAGCAGCTTCATACACTTGACATCTCGCCCCATGGTAGGGTTGACATTGGCTGCTTACAGAGAACTATGAAGAGAGCTGGGTGTGTTAGCTCATACCTGGAATGCCAGCGCTCAGGAGGCTGAGGCAGGTGCATTGCTGCAAGTTAGAGGCCAACTTGGGCTACAGAGTGAGATCCTATTTCAAAACCAAAACAGGGGCTGGGGAGATGGGTCAGCAATTAAAGGTGCTTGCTTACAAAACCTGCCAGCTAGAGTTCAATTCCCCATTGCCCATGTAAAGTCAGATGCACAAAGTGACACATACATCTGCAGTTCATTTGCAGTGGCAAGAGGCCCTAGCATTCCCATACACATCCTCTCTCTCTCTCTCTGTATGTATGTACGCACACATGCATGAGCAAACATTTAAACAGAGAAAGAAGTAGTGGGTGGCAGTTCTAGTTGGCCTGGTCTTTGTTGCTCTGGCTGCAGTGACTTCAGGGTTGTCTCTAACAAAAGCAGTCATTGTTTTGCTTGCAGACAGCTGCATCTATAAAAAGGTCTGCCCCTTTAACGGGGGCTCTTTTTTGGTTCAACCATCCGCATCGGATTTCCAGTTCTGCTGGAACCAGGCACCATATGCAATCGGTAAGAAAAACCCTCATCCTGACACACTCCCCTTATCTAGACCCACAAAAGGGATACTGCATGGCTCCTCCCCCGTGATTAACTGTGCTCTGCATGTGTAAGGCCCTGGCTTCAATCCCTACTAGCATTAGGAAAAAAAAGATACTTCACTGCTAAACTGCTACAAACTATTAGAGTGTGAGCCATTCTTCAAGGCCTGTATTCTTCCTCAATGGGAGGGTGAGTGGGTGTGTTTTCCCATTTGGGGAGCCTTAGGTGCTGTTCCTCCTGGTCCTTCTCAGCGCCTGGGTATGCGAGCATTTCAGAACAATTATGTATCATTTGTCAGCATTTGGCTAGTATTTGTGACTTTGCTTTCCTTTTCTAAAGCCCAAGAGCGAGGTCTGTAGATTTAAGATGCTAACTGGCTTGGGGGAGAAGCAGGGTTTTAGCTCAGTTCTTACCTGTGTTGAAGCCCAAAGTTTAGACTCACAGAGAGTAAGGTACTGTACCTGCTACTAAAATGCCACGATGTTTGAATTAGGGATGTGGCTCAGTGGTACAGTGCTTGCCTGTCATTCATGAGATACTGGATTTTATTCCTAGCATTGCAAATAATATAAATAAAAAATTAAATTAAATACCATGATGTGAAGAGTGGGGCTTGTGTTTATGGACAGAGCCACAGTCTGGGATCAGAGTCACCCCAAAGCTAAGAGTGTTTAATAAAACTACCAGCTAATGGGGCCTCTTAGGGAGTTTCCAGAGGAAGACAGAGGGGCCAGTACAAGCTCCTGGACTCAGATAACAGATGAAGTAGGTGAAAAGGAAAAGAGTAGACAGTGACTTCTATGCTGAGCCACCACAGGAAAGACAGGGAGCCTGGGCGTGAGCGTGGTAGAATGCGTCACCAGGAAAGCGCCCAGGGTAGACAAGATCGCCCTTGCAGACTGTAGAGAGGAGGAGTGGAGAGTGGAGATCTACGAGGCATGAAGGGTCAGGCAGAAGGACACCAGGGCCAGTGTGCCGTGGGCAAGTCAGTGTGACTTAACAACCACTGCAAGGACAATGAATAACAAAGAATAAGCCTCTGAGTCCAAGGGATACTGGGAGGGACAGTTAGGAGTAAGACACAGCCACTGCCTGCATACACGGCCAGAGGAACACAGAGGAGTGATGGTGCTGGGATATGTGGGCTGGGCCAGAAGGAAGAGTCAAGGGAAGGTTTCTAGAGGGCGTGGGGAGCCTCCAGAGGTCAGGAAGTAGGGCTTCCACAGGGAAGTGAGCAAAACTGGAGCAAGTGCACACGTGGAAGGCAAGCTGTCTTAGGAACAAAGACCTGCTCAGCACAGGGGACATGCCCTTGAGAGGCAGTCAGAGCCTTGGGAAGGATGGAAATTTCTGGAGTAGTAAGGATGACTGAGCCAGTTGTGGCCCGTGCCCAGCCAACAGGCCTGCACATATCTCTTGCAGTCTGCGCCTTCCCATACCTCCTGGCCTTCACCACCGACTCCATGGAGATCCGCCTGGTGGTGAACGGGAACCTGGTCCACACAGCAGTTGTGCCTCAGCTGCAGCTCGTGGCCTCCAGGGTGAGTAGAAAGGGACTTTCAAGGGAGCCCCAAGTGCCTGGGGGTTCCAGTGAGCTCGTCATGTCAGGCTGATGGTGACAGCGCTGCTTTGCGTCAAGATACAAGAAGGGAGAGGAAAAGGCTGATAATAGAATGATCGGCTGGGTTTCATGTGTGAGCTCCTTAGGCTTCAAAATGTCCCTCGGCTTAGGGATAGAGCCATCGGTCCTGGAGGCAGCTGGGGAGCATTCAACCAAAAAGGAGGCTCCCCCGCCCCCGCTGGCCAAAGGCTGAGCCAGTTATTCATGCCCCTGTTGCCTTCAAGAATAGTCCAACTCAGGCGGTCCTGGTGGCGCATGCCTTTAATCCCCAGCACTTGGAGGGCAGAGGTAGAAGGATGACCGCTAGTTCAAGGCCACCCTGAGACTACAGAGTGTATTCCAGGCCAGGTCAACCAGGGCTAGAGTGAGACCCTACCTCGGAAAAAAAAAAAAAAGAAAAGAAAACAACAAAAAAAAAAGAATAGTCCAACTCTAGAAAAATCGCAGCAGCAAGTCTCAATTTGAACTTGTGCCCCTGAAATTTGGTTCATGAATTGATCTGTACCCAGTAACTAACCCAGGGCTTGAGCAAAACCAAGGGCACAGAAATCCAGAGAATGTACTAATGTGTCTCCCATGGCTGGCACCGCTCTGGTCCCCTTCCCTGAGTCAGCCTCACAGAGGCTTCTCTTGGCCTGCCAGTCTGGGCTGGTGTACCCGCTACCTCCTCTGGGCCCTTTGACCACACTGCTCATGTGTCTGCGCCCCACTGCACTGACAGCTGTGAGGACACGTCCTCCCTGCAGCCACTCACACATGCCTTTGGTGTTCAGTCCCCAAGGCTCCAAAATGTGTGCATGTGTATGAAACGTGTGCATGTGTGTATATATTGTATGCATGCACATTAGTTGACTATAGAGCATATTGGTGTAAATATTTAAATAAATGACTTCCAATTAAAAAATAATAAAAACATATTTATCATAAAATTCAAAGCTGGGGAAATTGCTCAATGGTTAAAAGTGTTTGCTTGCAAGACCCACTGGCCCAGGTTCAAATCCCCAGCACCCATGTAAAAAGCCAGACAGGTGTTTGTTTGCAGCAGCAGTAGACCCTGGCATGACCCCCATATACACATGTGCAAACAAATAAAAATTTAAAAAACAATAATTAGAAATTAAAAAAAAAATCATAGCCACTTGGCTCTCACTTGCACTTCCACCATGATTTTTTTTTAAGGTATGGTTTCACTCTAGCCCAGGCTGACCTGGAATTCACTATGTCATCTCAGGGTGGCCTTGAACTCATGGCGTTCCTCCTACCTCTGCCTCCCAAGTGCTGGGATTAAAGGCATGCGCCACTACGCCCGGCACATGGTTTAATTTTTAATGGCAACCAAGTTTAAGAGCTGGCTAACAAAATTCCTAAAAGTTGGTCCATGTGCGTCACATGCAACACATTACAACTGTTGTCACCAGAGCCAGCATGTCTTGGCATGCAAGAGATTATCCATCTTCCCACCTACAGAGGGCCCGGCTGAATCCCCAGAACCATCCCAGTTCTGACTCTCACAAGTGAGGGAACTATGTGCTGTGTTGGTGTTTGCAAGTGGGGGAAGTCAACTCCTTTATTACTGGAGATAGAAAAAGGAAAAGGGAACCAAAAAAGGTCAGGCATGATGGCGCACGCCTTTAATCCCAGCACTCGGGAGGCAGAGGTAGGAGGATTGCCATGAGTTCAAGGCAACCCTGAAACTACTTAGTGAATTCCAGGTCAGCCTGGGCCAGACCTACCTCAAAAAAAAAAAAAAAAAAAAAAAAAAGGGCTGGGGGAAGGAAAAGCAATGAGGGAAGGAAGTCCACAGGAAGTCTAGCTGTACCAGATGTAGTACTACAGGGCATGCTCTGAGATCACCCCTGAGCTTGGGGCCCAATCAGAGCCTTGGATGTGCTTCAGGAAAGCCAGTGGGTACAGGGCCTGTACAGCAGACCGCTGGTAACACTTCCTCTTTCTTTCCAGTCGGATATATACTTCGCAGCAGCTGCAGCTGTGCACGAGGGCTCATCTGGAGGCAGCTCCAAGGGGGCCAGTGCCCACAATTCTCCTGAGACACCCCCAGCCCGAGATACTCCACTATTTCCTTCTTCCCTGGGGGAAGGTGAAGTCCAGTTTTTACTGTTTTAATAATTTCAGGTCCTGATTTCTCTGGTTTATAGTCAAAGATGCATGTGACCACTACCTAAAGAAGCTATTCAAAGCCATTGATTTTTTCCCAGGCGTGATGGTGCACTATTATACTCTGAGCCTTTGTGAAGCTGAATAAGGCAGAAGGATCTCACATTTGAGGGCAGCCTGGACTATGTAGTGAGGTCCAGTCTCAAAAATAAACAAGCCCTGTAAATTAATGTATTAGTAACATCTTTAAGAAACTTTATATTTGGAGTTGGAAAGATGGCTTAGCAGCCAATGTCACTTGCTTGCAAAACCTGATGGCCCAAGTTTGCTTCCCCAATACCCACATAAAGCCAGATGCACAAAGTGGTACATGTGTCTGGAGTTTGTTTACAGTGGCAAGAGGCCCTAATGCTTCTATACTCACTCATGTTCTCTTTTTGTCTGCCTCTTTCTCTCTCAAATAATTTTAAAATAAATAAACAAGCCGGGCGTGGTGGCGCACGCCTTTAATCCCAGCACTCGGGAGGCAGAGGTAGGAGGATCACGGAGAGTTCGAGGCCACCCTGAGACTACATAGTGAATTCCAGGTCAGCCTGAACCAAAGTGAGACCCTACCTCGAAAAACTTTAAAAAAATAAATAAATAAATAAATAGCAGCACTTGGGAGACAGAGGTAGGAGGATCATCATGAGTTTGAGGTTACCCTCAGACTACATAGTAAATTCCAGGTCAGCCTGAGCTAGAGTGAAACCCTACCTCAAATATAATAATAAAGCCGGGCGTGGTGGCGCACGCCTTTAATCCCAGCACTCGGGAGGCAGAGGTAGGAGGATCCCGTGAGTTCGAGGCCACCCTGAGACTCCATAGTGAATTCCAGGTCAGCCTGGGCTAGAGTGAGACCCTACCCTCGGAAAAAAAAAAAAAAAAATAAAAAATAAAAAATAAAATAAAATGAGACAGATTAAGTGACATTGCTCTTAAAGGTCAGTGCCTGTCACACAGTAAACTTCTCCCCAGGTGGCAGCTGTTACTGTTTGTTAATGATGTTACTCTGGCTCCAGCAGCTTCATACACTTGACATCTCGCCCCATGGTAGGGTTGACATTGGCTGCTTACAGAGAACTATGAAGAGAGCTGGGTGTGTTAGCTCATACCTGGAATGCCAGCGCTCAGGAGGCTGAGGCAGGTGCATTGCTGCAAGTTAGAGGCCAACTTGGGCTACAGAGTGAGATCCTATTTCAAAACCAAAACAGGGGCTGGGGAGATGGGTCAGCAATTAAAGGTGCTTGCTTACAAAACCTGCCAGCTAGAGTTCAATTCCCCATTGCCCATGTAAAGTCAGATGCACAAAGTGACACATACATCTGCAGTTCATTTGCAGTGGCAAGAGGCCCTAGCATTCCCATACACATCCTCTCTCTCTCTCTCTGTATGTATGTACGCACACATGCATGAGCAAACATTTAAACAGAGAAAGAAGTAGTGGGTGGCAGTTCTAGTTGGCCTGGTCTTTGTTGCTCTGGCTGCAGTGACTTCAGGGTTGTCTCTAACAAAAGCAGTCATTGTTTTGCTTGCAGACAGCTGCATCTATAAAAAGGTCTGCCCCTTTAACGGGGGCTCTTTTTTGGTTCAACCATCCGCATCGGATTTCCAGTTCTGCTGGAACCAGGCACCATATGCAATCGGTAAGAAAAACCCTCATCCTGACACACTCCCCTTATCTAGACCCACAAAAGGGATACTGCATGGCTCCTCCCCCGTGATTAAACTGTGCTCTGCATGTGTAAGGCCCTGGCTTCAATCCCTACTAGCATTAGGGAAAAAAAAGATACTTCACTGCTAAACTGCTACAAACTATTAGAGTGTGAGCCATTCTTCAAGGCCTGTATTCTTCCTCAATGGGAGGGTGAGTGGGTGTGTTTTCCCATTTGGGGAGCCTTAGGTGCTGTTCCTCCTGGTCCTTCTCAGCGCCTGGGTATGCGAGCATTTCAGAACAATTATGTATCATTTGTCAGCATTTGGCTAGTATTTGTGACTTTGCTTTCCTTTTCTAAAGCCCAAGAGCGAGGTCTGTAGATTTAAGATGCTAACTGGCTTGGGGGAGAAGAAGCAGGGTTTTAGCTCAGTTCTTACCTGTGTTGAAGCCCAAAGTTTAGACTCACAGAGAGTAAGGTACTGTACCTGCTACTAAAATGCCACGATGTTTGAATTAGGGATGTGGCTCAGTGGTACAGTGCTTGCCTGTCATTCATGAGATACTGGATTTTATTCCTAGCCATTGCAAATAATATAAATAAAAATTAAATTAAATACCATGATGTGAAGAGTGGGGCTTGTGTTTATGGACAGAGCCACAGTCTGGATCAGAGTCACCCCAAAGCTAAGAGTGTTTAATAAAACTACCAGCTAATGGGGCCCTCTTAGGGAGTTTCCAGAGGAAGACAGAGGGGCCAGTACAAGCTCCTGGACTCAGATAACAGATGAAGTAGGTGAAAAGGAAAAGAGTAGACAGTGACTTCTATGCTGAGCCACCACAGGAAAGACAGGGAGCCCTGGGCATGAGCGTGGTAGAATGCGTCACCAGGAAAGCGCCCAGGGTAGACAAGATCGCCCCTTGCAGACTGTAGAGAGGAGGAGTGGAGAGTGGAGATCTACGAGGCATGAAGGGTCAGGCAGAAGGACACCAGGGCCAGTGTGCCGTGGGCAAGTCAGTGTGACTTAACAACCACTGCAAGGACAATGAATAACAAAGAATAAGCCTCTGAGTCCAGGGATACTGGGAGGGACAGTTAGGAGTAAGACACAGCCACTGCCTGCATACACGGCCAGAGGAACACAGAGGAGTGATGGTGCTGGGATATGTGGGCTGGGCCAGAAGGAAGAGTCAAGGAAGGTTTCTAGAGGGCGTGGGGAGCCTCCAGAGGTCAGGAAGTAGGGCTTCCACAGGGAAGTGAGCAAAACTGGAGCAAGTGCACACGTGGAAGGCAAGCTGTCTTAGGAACAAAGACCCTGCTCAGCACAGGGGACATGCCCTTGAGAGGCAGTCAGAGCCTTGGGAAGGATGGAAATTTCTGGAGTAGTAAGGATGACTGAGCCAGTTGTGGCCCGTGCCCAGCCAACAGGCCTGCACATATCTCTTGCAGTCTGCGCCTTCCCATACCTCCTGGCCTTCACCACCGACTCCATGGAGATCCGCCCTGGTGGTGAACGGGAACCTGGTCCACACAGCAGTTGTGCCTCAGCTGCAGCTCGTGGCCTCCAGGGTGAGTAGAAAGGGACTTTCAAGGGAGCCCCAAGTGCCTGGGGGTTCCAGTGAGCTCGTCATGTCAGGCTGATGGTGACAGCGCTGCTTTGCGTCAAGATACAAGAAGGGAGAGGAAAAGGCTGATAATAGAATGATCGGCTGGGTTTCATGTGTGAGCTCCTTAGGCTTCAAAATGTCCCTCGGCTTAGGGATAGAGCCATCGGTCCTGGAGGCAGCTGGGGAGCATTCAACCAAAAAGGAGGCTCCCCCGCCCCCGCTGGCCAAAGGCTGAGCCAGTTATTCATGCCCCTGTTGCCTTCAAGAATAGTCCAACTCAGGCGGTCCTGGTGGCGCATGCCTTTAATCCCCAGCACTTGGAGGGCAGAGGTAGAAGGATGACCGCTAGTTCAAGGCCACCCTGAGACTACAGAGTGTATTCCAGGCCAGGTCAACCAGGGCTAGAGTGAGACCCTACCTCGGAAAAAAAAAAAAAGAAAGAAAACAACAAAAAAAAAGAATAGTCCAACTCTAGAAAAATCGCAGCAGCAAGTCTCAATTTGAACTTGTGCCCCTGAAATTTGGTTCATGAATTGATCTGTACCCAGTAACTAACCCAGGGCTTGAGCAAAACCAAGGGCACAGAAATCCAGAGAATGTACTAATGTGTCTCCCATGGCTGGCACCGCTCTGGTCCCCTTCCCTGAGTCAGCCTCACAGAGGCTTCTCTTGGCCTGCCAGTCTGGGCTGGTGTACCCGCTACCTCCTCTGGGCCCTTTGACCACACTGCTCATGTGTCTGCGCCCCACTGCACTGACAGCTGTGAGGACACGTCCTCCCTGCAGCCACTCACACATGCCTTTGGTGTTCAGTCCCCAAGGCTCCAAAATGTGTGCATGTGTATGAAACGTGTGCATGTGTGTATATATTGTATGCATGCACATTAGTTGACTATAGAGCATATTGGTGTAAATATTTAAATAAATGACTTCCAATTAAAAAATAATAAAAACATATTTATCATAAAATTCAAAGCTGGGGAAATTGCTCAATGGTTAAAAGTGTTTGCTTGCAAGACCCACTGGCCCAGGTTCAAATCCCCAGCACCCATGTAAAAAGCCAGACAGGTGTTTGTTTGCAGCAGCAGTAGACCCTGGCATGACCCCCATATACACATGTGCAAACAAATAAAAATTTAAAAAACAATAATTAGAAATTTAAAAAAAAAATCATAGCCACTTGGCTCTCACTTGCACTTCCACCATGATTTTTTTTTAAGGTATGGTTTCACTCTAGCCCAGGCTGACCTGGAATTCACTATGTCATCTCAGGGTGGCCTTGAACTCATGGCGTTCCTCCTACCTCTGCCTCCCAAGTGCTGGGATTAAAGGCATGCGCCACTACGCCCGGCACATGGTTTAATTTTTAATGGCAACCAAGTTTAAGAGCTGGCCTAACAAAATCCTAAAAGTTGGTCATGTGCGGTCACATGCAACACATTACAAACTGTTTGCTCACCAGAGCCAGCATGTCTTGGCATGCAAGAGATTATCATCTTCCCCACCTACAGAGGGCCCCGGCTGACTCCCCAGAACCATCCCAGTTCGACTCTCACAAGTGAGGGGAACTATGTGCTGTGTTGGTGTTTGCAAGTGGGGGAAGTCAACTCCTTTATTACTGGAGATAGAAAAGTAAAAGGGAACCAAAAAGGTCAGGCATGGATGGCGCACGCCTTTAATCCCAGCACTCGGTAGTACTACAGGGCATGCTCTGAGATCACCCCTGAGCTTGGGGCCAATCAGAGCCTTGGATGTGCTTCAGGAAAGCCAGTGGGTACAGGCTCTGTTACGAGACCGCTGGAAACATTCCTCTTTCTATCCAGTCGGATATTTACTTTCGCAGCAGCTGCAGCTGTGCACGAGGGCTCATCTGGAGGCAGCTCCAAGGGGGCCCAGTGCCCACAATTCTCCTGAGACACCCCCACCCGAGATACTCCACTATTTCCTTCTTCCCTGGGGGGAAGGTGAAGTCAGTTTTTACTGTTTTAATAAGTGCAGGTCCTGTTTCTCTGGTTTATAGACAAAGATGCATGTGACCACTACCTAAAGAAGCTATTCAAAGCCATTGATTTTTTCAAAGGCGTGATGGTGCACTATTATACTCTGAGCCTTTGTGAAGCTGAATAAGGCAGAAGGATCTCACATTTGAGGGCAGCCTGGACTATGTAGTGAGGTCAGTCACCACCCTATAACCAAGCCCTGTAAATTAATGTATTAGTAACATCTTTAAGAAACTTTATATTTGGAGTTGGAAAGATGGCTTAGCAGCCAATGTCACTTGCTTGCAAAACCTGATGGCCCAAGTTTTGTTTCCCCAATACCCACATAAAAGCCAGATGCACAAAGTGGTACATGTGTCTGGAGTTTGTTTACAGTGGCAAGAGGCCTAATGCTTCTATACTCACTCATGTTCTCTTTTTGTCTGCCTCTTTCTCTCTCAAATAATTTTAAAATAAATAAACAAGCCGGCGGCGTGGTGGCGCACGCCTTTAATCCAGCACTCGGGAGGCAGAGGTAGGAGGAATTGCCATGAGTTCAAGGCAACCCTGAAACTACTTAGTGAATTCCAGGTCAAGCCTGGGCCATACCTACCTCAAAAAAAAAAAAAAAAAAAAAAAAAGGGCTGGGGGAAGGAAAAGCAATGAGGGAAGGAAGTCCACAGGAAGTTTGGCTGTACCAGATGTAGTACTACAGGGCATGCTCTGAGATCACCCCTGAGCTTGGGGCCCAATCAGAGCCTTGGATGTGCTTCAGGAAAGCCAGTGGGTACAGGGCCTGTACAGCAGACCGCTGGTAACACTTCCTCTTTCTTTCCAGTCGGATATATACTTCGCAGCAGCTGCAGCTGTGCACGAGGGCTCATCTGGAGGCAGCTCCAAGGGGGCCAGTGCCCACAATTCTCCTGAGACACCCCCAGCCCGAGATACTCCACTATTTCCTTCTTCCCTGGGGGAAGGTGAAGTCCAGTTTTTACTGTTTTAATAATTTCAGGTCCTGATTTCTCTGGTTTATAGTCAAAGATGCATGTGACCACTACCTAAAGAAGCTATTCAAAGCCATTGATTTTTTCCCAGGCGTGATGGTGCACTATTATACTCTGAGCCTTTGTGAAGCTGAATAAGGCAGAAGGATCTCACATTTGAGGGCAGCCTGGACTATGTAGTGAGGTCCAGTCTCAAAAATAAACAAGCCCTGTAAATTAATGTATTAGTAACATCTTTAAGAAACTTTATATTTGGAGTTGGAAAAGATGGCTTAGCAGCCAATGTCACTTGCTTGCAAAACCTGATGGCCCAAGTTTGCTTCCCCAATACCCACATAAAGCCAGATGCACAAAGTGGTACATGTGTCTGGAGTTTGTTTACAGTGGCAAGAGGCCCTAATGCTTCTATACTCACTCATGTTCTCTTTTTGTCTGCCTCTTTCTCTCTCAAATAATTTTAAAATAAATAAACAAGCCGGGCGTGGTGGCGCACGCCTTTAATCCCAGCACTCGGGAGGCAGAGGTAGGAGGATCACGGAGAGTTCGAGGCCACCCTGAGACTACATAGTGAATTCCAGGTCAGCCTGAACCAAAGTGAGACCCTACCTCGAAAAACTTTAAAAAAATAAATAAATAAATAAATAAATAAATAGCAGCACTTGGGAGACAGAGGTAGGAGGATCATCATGAGTTTGAGGTTACCCTCAGACTACATAGTAAATTCCAGGTCAGCCTGAGCTAGAGTGAAACCCTACCTCAAATATAATAATAAAGCCGGGCGTGGTGGCGCACGCCTTTAATCCCAGCACTCGGGAGGCAGAGGTAGGAGGATCGCCGTGAGTTCGAGGCCACCCTGAGACTACATAGTGAATTCCAGGTCAGCCTGGGCTAGAGTGAGACCCTACCTCGAAAACCCAAAAAAAAATAATAATAATAATATAATAATAATAATAATAATAATAATAAAATAGGCAGGCAGAGAGTGGGTTCACATCTTTAATCCCAGCACTCAGGAGGCAGAGGTAGGAGGATCACCATGAGTTTGAGGCCACCCTCAGACTACATAGTGTATTCCAGGTCAGCCTGGGCTACAGTAAGACCCTACCTCAGAAAACCGAAAAGAGCCAGACATGGTGGCACACACCTTTAATTCCAGCACTTGGGAGGCAGAGGTAGGAGGATTGCTGTGAGTTCAAGGCCACCCTGAGACAACATAGTAAATTCCAAGTCAGCCTGAGCTCAAGTGAGACCCTATCTTGGAAAAAAAAAAAAGGAAAACCCAATAAAATAAAATAAAATATTGTCTTCCAGACACAAAGTGGCCATGGTACTCATGACCTCACAGTGACTGATGCTACCTGCATAAAACTAGTATAATACAATGGGGAAAGTGCTGACATCAAAATAGAAAGGCAGCTAGTTGGAAAGAGGAAAGGATTCAGGGGAAGTGAAGTGGAAAAGTGAGACCAGTATTATGGTCAAGATATACTGTTCATATGTATGGATGTACATATAAAAATAAAAATCTGGAAGCCAAGAGTGGTAGTGTACATCTTTAATCCCAGCACTTGGGAGGCAGAGGTAGGAGGATCACTATGAGTTCAAGGCCAGCCAAAGACTACATAGCCTGGGCTATGATGAGACCCTACCTTGAAAAAACAAAAGAAAAAAAGTCCAGGCTGAAGAGATGGCTCGGCAGCTAAGGTGCTTGCCTGCAAAGCCTCACAACCTGGGTTCAAATCCTTAGTACCCACATAAAAGCCAGATGCACAAAGTGGAACATGCATCTGGAGTTCATTTGCAGTGGCTAGGAGGCCCTGGTGTGCCCATTCTCTCTGTCTCTCTTCTCTGTATCTCCCTCTCTGCTTGCAAATAAATAAATAAAAATCCTACCAGGTTCAGTGTTGCATGCTATAATCCCAGTACTGAAAAGGTTGAGGCAGAAAGATTGCTGTGTGTTCAAAGCTATCTGGGCCTTGATAGCCAGTACCAGGTCAGCCAGTAATACATAGTGAGACCCTGTCAAAAAAAAAAAATTTTTTTTTGAGACAAGGTCTCACTGTAGTCCAGGCTAACCTAGAATTCACTATGTAGTCTCAGGCTGGCCTCAAACTCACTGTGATCCTCCTACCTCTGCCTCCCAAGTGCTGGGATTAAAGGCATGTGCCACCATACCCAGTAAAAAAAAAAAAAAAAAGGAATTTAACAAGCCCAGCTTGGTGGCATACACCTGTAATTCTGACCCAGGAGGATTGCTGCCAGCTTTTTAGTATTTTTATTTTTATTTACTTGAGAGAGAGAAAAGGGCATATATGTATATATATATATATATATATATATAGAGAGAGAGAGAGAGAGAGAGAGAGAGAGAGACTGGGCACGCCAGGGCCTCCAGCCACTGCAAACAAATTCCAGACGCATGTGCTACTTTGTGCATCTGGCTTACATGGGTCCTGAAGAATTGAATCAAGGTCCTTTGGCTTTGCAGGCAAGAGCCTTAACCGCTAAGCAGTCTTTCCAGCCCTACTGCCAGCTTTTTGTTTGTTTGTTTTATTTTGTTTTGTTTTAAGGTAGGGTCTCAATCTAGCTCAGGCTGACCTGGAATTCACTATGTAGTCTCAGGGTGGCCTCAAACTCACAGTAATCCTCCTACCTCTGCCTCCGAGTGCTGGGATTAAAGGCGTGCGCCACCACAGCCAGCTACTGCCAGCTTTTTGAGACCCCTGTCTGTCTTGAAAAGCTAAATAAACAAGGTTTGGAGAGATGGCTTACCGGTTAAGGCACTTACCTGAGAAGCCTAAGGACCCATGTTCGACCTTTCAGATCCCATGTAAGGCAGAGCCAGACACACAAAAGTGAGGCAAGCGGAAGGTTGCACATGCCCACTAAGTGGCACAAGTGTCTGGAGTTCAATTTCAGTGCCTGAGGCCCTGGCATGTCAATTCTCTCTCTGTCTCTGTCTCTCTGTCTCTGTCTCTCTCTCTCTCTCTCTCAAAAAAATTAAAATTAAAAAAAGGTAAATAAACAAAACAACAAAGAAACCACACTAAGGAAGCCATCATTCTAGTGTGAGAAAGGAATGGAGCTTGAGAGCTTCTGTAGTAGACAGCCTCAGGTTGTGAGCTGAATGAACTTCCAAACCAGGCACAGGTTATGGAGGAAGGGAATTTATTTGAAGCTTACAGATCCAGGAGGAGTTCCATAATGGCAGAAGAAGCTGGCCCACTTTCAAGATCCAAGCAGAGAGAATAGCCACCACCACTAGCACCACCATAAGCAAGCACACTTTAGACTGGAATTCCCTAAACACACCTTAGAGCTGGACCCTAGGATCTTCCCACAGTGACACCTCCTCTAACCAGAAGGCTGGAGATCAAAATTACAAACTTTTTTTGTTCGGTTTGTTTGTTTGTTTGTTTTTTTGTTTTTCCAGTTAGGGTCTCACTCTAGCCCAGACTGACCGAGCATTCATTACGTAGTCTCAGGCTGGCCTTGAACTCATGGTGACCCTCCTACCTCTGCCTCCAAAGTACTGGGATTAAAGGCGTGTGCCACTGCGCCCTGCTGCAAGCTTTAATAAAACTCCTGAATCGATTGCAGGACAGTCATTCAAACCACCAGAGCTTCCAACTTGTAGGGCATTTCTTTCTCCTTCAGGGGTGTACAGCTGAGGCTGTGGTCATAAAGCCCACCATTGCTCAGCGCACAGTTTCCACCCTTGCTTGGCTCATGCTCCTCAGAGGCCTCTGCCAAGGCTACAGCATGGCCGGGAAGAGCACTTCTCATAACACTGTGCCACATCACTCATCTGTATTGCTCATGGTCATGGTAAAATAGGGCAGGCAACTTTTTGTTTTCCTTATCTAGCCTGTTCTCCTGTGTGAGCATGACCAGCAGTAAGCACATTTTGTCATATTTGTACACGCATACACACACGCACACGCACACACACACACACAAAAAAAAAAAAACACAGAAACAAAGCCTAGACTGGGGAGATGGCTCATTGGTTAAAGGTACTTGCCTCCAAAGCCTGCCGACTGCCGATTGCCCAGTACTCAAAGGTAGATGTAAAATGTGGCACATGGATCCTAGAATTCATTTGCAGTGGCAAGAAGCCTTGGCACACCCATATTCACTCTAAATATTTTTTT
Source organism: Dipus sagitta (assembly GCA_036346955.1). Lineage (NCBI taxonomy): Eukaryota > Metazoa > Chordata > Mammalia > Rodentia > Dipodidae > Dipus > Dipus sagitta. The sequence goes on from CM070770.1 coordinate 140,995,727, forward strand.
TGAAAAAACAAAGCCCAGGCTGGAGAGAAGGCTTAGCGATTGAGGCACTTGCCTGTGAAGCCTAAGGACCCAGATTCAATTCTTCAGGACCCATGTAAGCCAGATGCACAAGGTGACACATGTATCTGGAGTTCATTTGCAGTGGCTAGAGGCCCTGGTGCACCCATTCTTTCCATATACCTCTTTCTCTCCCTCTATTTCTCTCTCCCCCCAATAAATAAATAAAGTAAAAAAAAAAATTAAGCCCTTAGAAAACACAAAGCCACTAAACATCCAGCAGCATGTGACATAAAATCTTTCTTAGTGCAAACTGTACTAAGGAACAAGAAATTATTCTCTTATAAATAATGTGAACCTAAACTTGTGGTGCTCTTTTTCTAAATTGTGTTTCAGGTGAAATTCAATCTAAAAATCTGTACAGGATCCCACTGAGAAACCTTGTGGGCAGAAGCATCGAGCGACCTCTAAAATCACCCTTAGTCTCCAAGGTCATCACCCCTCCCACATCCATTGGCCTTGGCATCGCTGCTATTCCTGTCACTCATTCCTTGTCCCTGTCTCGAATGGAGATCAAAGAAATAGCAAGCAGGACCCGCAGGGAACTGCTAGGTAATAATGGCTTTCAAGGGTTTTTTCCACTCTTTTTAAATAGACCAGCTGGTTTTCTCTTTGGGTGTTAATCATTCTCTAAAACCATGAGCTCAAAAGGAAATTTTCCTTTTAACAAGAGATTTTATAAATAAATCAGTTTTAGTACATCTACACCAGAGAACACCAGATCATTTTCCCCACCAACAGTGATGATGTAGAAAGCTGCCCAGGCCATGGTAACAAGGGAAATAGGCAGTTTATAAAAATACTGTGGGATTGCCAGGCATGGTGGCACACGCATTTAACAGCACTTGGGAGGCAGAGGTAGGAGGATCTCCATGAGTTCGAGACCATCCTGAGACTACATAGTGAATTCCAGGCCTGCCTGAGCTAGAGTGAGACTCTACCTTGAAAAAACAAAACAAAACAAAAGATACTGTCGGATTGGGGCTGGAGAGATTGTTCAGTGCTTCCTTGCAAAATCTGATGACTCCCAAGTTCAGTTCCCTAGGACCCACAGAAAGGCAGATGCACAAAGTAGTGCATGTGTCTAGAGTTTGTTTGCAGTGGCAAGAGGCCCTGGTGCACCCATTATCTCTCTCTGTCTCCTTAGAAATTAATAAAAATATTTTTTTAAAAAAATACTAGAATTGTAGGCACTTTCTTCCATTATCTTCTGAGACTCTGGTAAGTTGTTGTTGTTGATGTTAGGGGAAAAGTGGAAAATGAAAGGAAAGGGGAGACTCAGCTCAACAGCTGAGACAGGCTTGATTTGGGAAAGACCAAGAAGGGCTCTGGCCAGGCAAGTCAGGGCTTTTATCCAGGTAGTGAGGTCTTTGGAGTTCTTTGGTGGCAGGACATTCCACCTTACCTGGGTGCTTGGGCCACTTCAGGGAAATGACAGGTGATTTGTGCCACTTCCAGAAAAGGACAATTCGTCTGTAATTGAGATAGGTGGTCTGGGTTGCTTCTGGAAACAGACTTACAATTGTAAAATGGCAGTCAGAGCTCAAAAATGAAGACATTCTGGTTCTAACAGGTGGATGCTGCTGTCATGTTTGTTTTGCAGTGTGTATGTAGGATATAATCAGAAGGGGTAAAAACTTGAACAAGGAAACCAATTCTTTGAATCTGTATTCTCTCTCGTCTTTCTTCTTGACTCTAGCCCAATAATACACCAGTAAGAATAAAAGGGGCATTTTCTGTCCCCATGGCAGCCCTAGGGTCATGACCTGCTCACCTGTGACTCTCCCCTGCAATCCAGGCCTCTCCGACGAAGGTGGACCCAGGTCAGAAGGCGTGCCAAGGGCCAAATCAAAAATCCGGAAGCGGTTAGAAGAAAGTCAAGGAGGCCCCAAGCCAGGGACAGTAAGGTCAACTAGCAGTGACAGGTAAAGAGGGGCAGCAGCCCCTGCCCAGAGTGGTGGCCTTGTGGGTCCCAGCATACCCAGGAGGTCCTCTGGCCCACACTGCTCAGGGTCTAGATCCAGCTCCTCTGTGAGGTTCCCAGAGAGGACAGCTGCCAGGCAGGGCTGAGACAAGTGGGCACCTTTACTAGCAGCCAAACAAATGTTCACTAAGGTATATTCAGAGGCTGGAGGCATAGCTCAGTGTTAGAGCACTGGCCTCACATATGCCCAGCATGTTCCATCCCCAGCATTGCAAAAATTATAAAAATACATATTAAGAGGTGTGTTTCGGGGTCACTAGGTTTGTGGAGATTTATTAAAACAAGCCTGGCGTGGCACATACCTTTAATCCCAGCACTTGGGAGGCAGAGGTAGGAGGATCACAGTGAGTTTGAGACCAACCTGAGATGACATAGTGAATTCCAAGTCAGCCTGGGCTAGAGTGAGACCCTACCTTGAAAAAACAAACAAACAAAAAAAGACTGCTTAGTATGAGTGCAGGGAACAGACACTCTTCAACACTGGCAGCCATATAAATAGGAAGAGCCCTTGGAAAGTTCTTGATCATATGAAGATTTTTGTAGATTCACACTTTTATGTCCCATGAGACCTTGCTGTCCTTCCTATGTATGCTCCTTGTGGAAGGTAACAGGGCATTTTTCTAAGCTTCACTCATTCACCCAACACACATTTCTGGAGAACACAACACTGAGCTGAGGAGTGACATGGGAAGATGACCACCAACCCCTTATCTGTACCTTCAGGGGTCCATAAGCCATTAAGGAAGGTCAACAAGAGCCCAGGCAGCATAATGCGGGGTGACAGCAGTCAGTGAAGACTGCTAGCCACCCACACCTGGGCAGAGCGAGTCTCACACCCCTAAGTCAGTACAAGCCTTCCTGACTGAGGACAGCAGGCCTTACTCAACAGTCAGCCTCACTCATGTGACCATAAATGTTAACAGATAATCAACTTGTTTCAAATACTGACAAGTGTGGGGTGAAATTAAAAGACGGTGAGGTGCTGGGTGTGTCGCATGCCTTTCGCTATGAGCTTGAGGCCAGCCTGAGACTACATAATGAATTCCAGGTCACTCTGGGCTAGAGTGAAACCCTGCCTTGAAAAACCAAAAAACAAAAACAAACAAACAAACAAAAAAAAAGGCGGGAAGGAGGAGAAAAAAAAACATAAGTGATAGGGTGGCAGGCAGAAGGTCCACTTTGACAGGGCATCAAGGGAGACTTGTAGAGAAAGAAGCATGGGACAGGGCTAGGATTGAATGATAGGATCTAGAGTAGCAGGGACTCAACAATTACCCTGAGCAGGAGGTATATGGCCAGAGTCAGAAGACTGAGCAGACAGGCCAGGCCTAGAGAATGGCACAGAGGACTGCTCCGCAGCCCCACGGACATTGGTTGAACCGTGAACTCTGACAAGTGATACGAGCTTTGGTCCAAGTGTTAAGCAGGTATCAGTCCTGAGGAGCTGGAGAAAGCAGAGGGGTGGGGTGGCCTGGGGTCAACAGGGTTAGGCCCTGAACCTCCACCGTAGGAAGTTCAGCATTATCCTCCAGCCAGGGGAGGATTTTAGGCACAGTGACATTATCTGGATTTACACTTTAGGAAGGTAGATAATATAGTACCTCAGGAATGCCTTCTATGTGTCCCACCCTGGCCTTTTATCCTCACAACCACCATTGAACTAGACCTGTATGACTGCACGGCTTGCATTGGGGAGGGTGCTCCCCTGCACATCTTCACCTCCCTCTCCACAGGACACACACATAAACAGAAAACAGAAAACCAAAGAGGCCGTGTTCTGTGGTCTTTGCATGGAGCTTTTGACAGTGACTTTTCTCTTCCAGGATCCCATCAGGCCCCTTGGAAAGTCCTCCATCTGAAGCCACTCCCGAGGGGTGTAACCACTCCACAAGCTCCGACCAGGACCCTGTCGTGGACAGAGAGGGCAGCCCTGTGTTGAGCAGCAGCCCTTTCCAGCTCATGGCCTCCTGGGATGAAGATATTATTGACTTGAAGTAGACAGAGCCCAGGTCTTATCTGCCGTTGTTAGTTTTCTTGCAGAGGTTTATACTCTCTGAACAGCTCGAAGGTTATGTCTCGACAAAGCGTGGTTTCCAGCCTGTCTGTGATCTATTGGACCAAACCTTCCACACCCCCGGCCAGTTTGGGTCACTCTCCAGTGTCCGGTGCCATCTTTCTTGACCTGTGTTCCTTTCTGTTCAAGAACCATCAGTCCCCTTGTAATAAAGGTGGTAGATTTCATTGACGTTTTAGATCAAAACTTTGAATAAATCAAAAATGTTCATTCTTATTTACTGTAACCTCATATTTTATATACTTGTTGGAAATTTTCTTTTTCATTACATTTTTTTTGTTTTTGTTTGTTATTTTGGGGTTTTTTGTTTTGTTTTTTTTTAGGTAGGGTCTCACTGTAGGTCAAGCTGACCTAGAATTCACTATGTAGTCTCAGGGTGACCTCGAACTCACAGTAATCCTCCTACCTCTGCCTCCCGAGTGCTGGGATTAAAGGCATGTGCCACCACGCATGGCTCTCATTAGTGTTTTTTAGATACTTATTTGTTTATTTATTTGAGAGAAAGAGGCAGATAGAGAATGGGTGTGCAAGGGCCTCTAGCCACTGCAAATGAACTGCAGACACATGTGCCACTTTGTGCATCTGGCTTATGTGGGTACTGGGTAATAGAACCTGGGTCCTTTAGCTTTGCAGGCAGGTACCTTAACCACTAAGCCATCTCTTCAGCCCTCATTATCGTTTTGATTTATGTCACATGCTGTGTTTCTTTTCTAAAGAAAAGCTTTTGCTTTTTAACTTTATTATGAATAAGATTTCTTTTTGCACCAATGGCTCCCATTGCTGCATGGATTCACTGTGATGGGACCTAGCTGTGCTTGCAAATAAACAAATGAATAAATACTTTTTCTTCATTTTTTTAATAAATATTTTTTTAAAATACTTTTTTAAGCTGGGTGTGGTGGCGCACACCTTTTGCACTCGGGAGGCAGAGGTAGGAGGATCACTGTGAGTTTGAGGCCACCCTGAGACTAGATAGTAAATTCCAGATCAGCCTGGGCTAGTGAGATCCTACCTTGAAAAACCAAAATAATAATAATAATGGTAATAATAAAATAAAATACTTTTTTGAGAGCTGGGTATGGTGGTGCATACCTTTAATCCCAGCACTCAGGAGGCAAAGGTAGGAGGATTGCTGTGGGTTCAAGGCCACCCTGAGACTACATACTGAATTCTAGGTCAGCCTGGACTACAGTGAGACTCTACCTCAAAAAATCAAAATAAACAAATTAATTAAATAAAAGAAAAAATACTTTCTTTTCAAATTTTTATTAACAACTTCCATGATTATAAAAAATATCCCATGGTAATACCCTTCTGCCCCCACTTTCCCCTTTGAAACTCCATTCTCCATCATATCCCCTCCCCATCTGTCTCTCAAAAAACAAAAAAGTACCTTTTTGAGAGAGAGACAAAGAGGCAGGTAGAGAATGGGCACACTAGGGCCTTCTGCCACTGCAAATGAACTCCAGACACATGTACTACGTACATCTAGTTTTATGTGGGTACTGGGGAATGGAGCCCAGGCAATCAAGCTTTACAAGCAAGTACTTTCAACCACTGGACCATCTCTGCAGGCCCATTATTTGTTTGTTTGTTTGTTTGTTTGTTTTTTGGTTTTTCGAGGTAGGGTTTCACTCTAGCCCAGGCTGACCTGGAATTCACTCTGTAGTCTCAGGGTGGCCTCGAACTCACGGCGATCCTCCTACCTCTGCCTCCCGAGTGCTGGGATTAAAGGCGTGAGCCACCACGCCCTGCATTTGTTTGTTTTTAATTGAACTTTTATTTATTTATTTATTTACAAGCAGAGTGAGATAGCAAATTTGTGTGCCAGGGCCTCCTGCCACTGCAAACAAACCCCAGACACATACATTACTTTGTTCATCTGACTTTACATGGGTACTAGAGAATCAAACCCAGGCTGTCCGCTTTGGAAGAAAGCACCTTTAACCACTGAATCATCTCTCCAGTCCTATCTTATCCTAATTTTTTTTTATTTGTTTTTTCGAGGTAGGGTCTTACTATATCCCAGGCTGATCTGGAATTCACTCTGTAGTCTCAAACTGACCTAAACTCACAGTGATCCTCCTACCTCTGCCTCCCGAGTGCTGGGGTTAAAGGCGTGCACCACAATGCCAAATTTCCTGTCATAATGTTTAAGTTTCTTGATGAAATGAAAAAAATTGAAGGCTGGGCTGAGGAGATAACCCAGTGGTTAACGCACTTGTTTGCAGAGCCTGATGGCCCAGGTTCCATTCACCATCACCATTGTAAAGCCAGATGCACAAAATGGTGCATTCAGGGGCTGAAGAGATGGCTCAACGGCTAAGGCACTTGCCTGCAAAGCCTAAAGCCCTGAGTTCAATTTCCCAGGACCCACATAAGCCAGATGCACAAGGTGGTGCATGTTCATTTCCAGTGGCTAGAGGCCCAGGCACACCCATTCATCTTTCTCTCTCTCTCTAATAAATAATTAAAAAAGAAAAGAAGAAGAAGAAGGCTGAAGCAGAAAGTTCCAGAGGTCAGCCTGTGTTTTTAAAAAAATGGTGCAAGCATCTAGAGTTCATTTGCAGTGGCAGAAGGCCCTTGCATGCCAATTCTCAGCCTCCCCCCTTTCTCCCTCCCTCCTTCTTTTAATAAATAAAATGAAGGGCTGTATTTAGAGCATGTTTTCAGAAGGACAGCTTTAAAGTCCCCTAAAATTGGACAAGAGATACAGAGTTGAGAAGCACAGAGGAGACAAGAGGAGGACCCAACTCATGAGGCCTTATGGTATTTGGCTTATAAAGGCTGGGGGGGGGGGAGCCGCTGGAGGCCACTCTGACAATACCTACACACGTGTGGAGAGGGAGACCATCAGGCAGTGATAGGAGCAGGTGTGAACATGTTCTCAATGCGGATGCTAGCTGAGCTCACTGGTGTATCCTATCACTGGCTGAGTTACATAGTATATGGTCTAGTTTGTAGACAGTCCATGTTCTTCACCTCCTCTGAAGACATCAGCTGCCTACTGCACAAAGGAAGACACGCCCATTAGGAAAGAGAGCAAGCAATTGCAAAGAAAGGATAGGAGCTGTGATAAGAATTTATTACACAAGGGCTGGAGAGATGGCTTAGCCGTGAAGCCTAAGGACCCCAGTTCGAGGCTCAATTCCCCAGGACCCACGTAAACCAGATGCACAAGGTTGCACATGCAGCTGGGCGTGGTGGCGCACACCTTTAATCCCAGCACTCGGGAGGCAGAGGTAGGAGGATTGCCGAGAATTCGAGGCCACCCTGAGATTACATAGTGAATTCCAGGTCAGCTGAGCCAAAAAATCACAAAAACAAATAAAAAAACAAAAAAACAAACAAAAAAAAATCAAAAAAACCAACAAGGTGGCACATGCATCTGGAGTTTGCTTGCAGTGGTTGGAGACCCTGGTGCGCCCATTCTCCCTCTATCTGCCTCTTTCTCTGTCACTTTCAAATAAACCAAAAAACAAATAAAATAAAATAAAAATAATTTATTACACAAGCATGATGCAGTAGAAGACCAAAGGCGCAGTTGGCTACATCATTAAAGATACTGTTGTGGTCACCATTGAAAAATGTTGACTAGAACAATTAGGTGACTACATATAGGTCAAACCCCTATCCTAAGCATACTGGCTGGCATTTGAGTGTTTGGCATGTGTCTACATGGCCCTGCTCACAACCCACCTAGGAGAGAATCGATAAGCCCACTCAGAGATGAAGGTATCCAGGCCCAGGGAGGGATTAGAAGTCTTTTACCCCCTGGTTCTTTCCAGAATAGCACCAGCACAGCACTGAAGCTGCCTGCCTGTGCGTGTGTACACACACACACAGACACACACACACTGTTGGGTAGAAACTGGATAGACATAGCAAAGTCTTATCATAACCAACAGCAGTGGCACACATGAACAGGTTGGCTACTAAAATCCACAAGAGACTCAAAATTGGGAGGTAGTAAGATAAAAGACTCAAGGTTCTGTAGAGAACATAGAGTTCACCATGCAAACCCAGCACAATCACACGTGTAGAATTGAGGACCTAGCAAACTGGCGACAGCTTTGTAGGTGTGGTCTACAAACTGGGAGGCATGGAGGTGAGCTGTACCAGGACATGGGCCATCAGGGTCAGTCTTAGAGTTCCAGGAAGAGGGTGGCCTGGGACAGTGTGCTTGGAGACCTTGCATCTTGCAGCTATCTGGGAGCAGAGCTGGGAGAGGCAAAGAAGTGGGAGGTGAAGGCAGGAGAATCAAGGGTTCAAGGCCAACCTTGAACACATAGCGAGTCTGGTTTTCTTTTTTCTTTCTTTACTATGTAGTCTCAGGGTGACCTTGAACTCACAGCAATCCTCCTACCTCTGCCTTCCAAGTGCTGGGATTAAAGGCGTGCATTACCACGCCCAGCTTTTTTTTTTTTTTTTTTTTTTTTTTTTTTTGGTGTGTGTGGGGGGGGAGGGGTTCGAAGTAGGGTTTCACTCTAGCTCAGGCCAACCTGGAATTCACTATGTAGTGTCAGGGTGGCCTCGAACTCACGGTGATCCTCCTACTTCTGCCTCCCGAGGGTTGGGATTAAAGGCGTGCGCCACCACGCCCGGCTTTTCTTTTTTTTTTCTTTCTTCCTTTCTTTCTTTTTTAATATTTGATTTATTTGACAGAGAGGAGAGAGAGAATAGGTATGCGAGGGTTTCCTGCCTCAGTAAACAAACTCCAGAAGCCTGCGCCACTTAAGTACATCTGGCTTTACGTGGGTACTGGGGTATGGAACCCTGGCCTGCAGGCTTTGCAAGCAAGTGCCTTCAACCGTTGAGCCATCTCCCAGTCCACATAGCGCGTCTGAAGACATACTGGGTTACACGAGACACTACCAGAGGTAACTCAAAACAGATCGAAGCCTTGTCACAAACCACGTGCTCTGTCTTGGTCCCTCTCCTGCCCTTCATTGGTTAAAGAAGCAACTCCAGAAAGAAAAAATATATATGTATTACCTCCTCCCTCCACCCTCATTGGCCCGCTCAGGTTTTGGGGCACCCCTTCTAGCCCCGCCTCTGGGCTCGTACAACATTTCAATTGGATATTTACTGGACACAAGCTCCGCCCCTCCACCTTTTCCTCCCGCCCGCTGTGTCCTAGTTTCCCATCACGTTTCCAACCGGCTCTGTGTTTCCATTGGTCAGCTCTGACTTGAGGGACGGGTCAGCTCGTCCCGCCTTGCGTTCCTACTGGCTTCCGTGCCTCCCAAGCACCGCCCCCCGGCGCCCATTGGCCGGCGCAGGCAGAGCAGCTGGTGAAGAGGTGGCACCGAGGGGAGCGGTGACGGTTCACGGCGAGAACCCGTGGGGCAGGCTCTGGTCGTGGACATGACGCCTGAATCAGACGCGGAGGAGACCCAGCCGCTCGTGCGGCGTCCGGACGGCAGGTGAGCGGCCGGGGGACGCGGCGGCCTCTCCGGCTCCCTCCGCCCGGCATCGCCGCTCACCGCTGCGCCCTGTCCGCCTCCCCTCTCCCCGCAGCGCTGTCCGCGGCCGCCGGGTCTTCCTCGCCGCCTTCGCCGCCGCCCTGGGCCCTCTGAGCTTCGGCTTCGCTCTCGGCTACAGCTCCCCGGCCATCCCGAGCCTGCGGCGGGCCGCGTCTCCCGCCCTGCGCCTCAGCGACGGTGCAGCCTCCTGGTTCGGGGTGAGGCCGCCTGGGACTCCCCGCCCCCCAACTTATGCTTTCCACTCACCGCTGCATCCATCCCGTCTCCCTACCCGGCCTTGGACCCCCTCCGACCGCATCCCGGGGTCTCCCACTCCCTTCCCTCCGGAGTGTGTGTGGGGGGACGTGGGGCCTCGGTCAGCTGGTGCTCATCTCTCCACCAGGCCATCGTGACCCTGGGCGCCGCGGCAGGGGGCGTGCTGGGTGGCTGGCTCGTGGACCGTGTCGGGCGCAAGCTCAGCCTCCTGCTGTGTTCGGTGCCCTTCGTAACTGGTTTTGCCGTCATCACCGCTGCCCAGAACGTGTGGATGTTGCTCGGGGGTCGCCTCCTCACCGGCCTTGCCTGCGGCGTCGCCTCTCTAGTGGCCCCGGTGAGTGTCTCCTCCTGGCCCAGGCTGGAATCACAGCTAGTCCGTGATGAAGCCATTGGTCACACACAGAGTTGTCCTGGACATGGCCAGCAGGTCACCTTATGACTGAAATCCCCGTATCTTCAGGCCACTGACTACTGTACAGTTAGGACAGTCTTGTTCTGCATTGTCCACATTCCCTTCACTGCTTACAGCCAGCCCCTGATCCTCTCCAGACCCAGTGCTACCCCCTTTGCAGCCCCCACACCTGGCTCACTCACCTAGCCACAAATGCTTGTGCCTCAGTTTCTTCCCTTGTCAAGTGGGGATTATTCACGAATCTCTGGACCAGGCATGGTTTGTGGACGGTCTTGGATCCTAGTGACAGATTACCAAGTGAAGTGGGGCCGACTTGGATAGCCAATATCACATCCTCCTGGAGGTTGAAGTTTCTCCAAACCCTCCAGGTCATCCCCTGTGGCTTCTCCACATCTACTGGAGGCTCAAAGCAGCTAGGGGAGGGAGACTGAAAATGTGGGGAGGGTGGTGGTGTGTTTTAAACTGTTTTAAATCATGAGCATAAGGTACAAAATAACCCAGAAGTGTGGGTGATTCCCTGGTGATAGGGCAGGGGACAAGGACATCACCAACATCCTGGCTGGAATCGGGAGTTGGGCAACAAGGCAGAAGCTTGGCCCTGTCACAGAACTACTGTCTCAGAATCCGCATTTTTCCCCCCAAAGTAAGGTCTCACTCTGGCCCAGGCTGCCCTGGAATTCACTATGTAGGTATCAGGGTGGCCTCGAACTCACAGTGATCCTCCTATCTCTGCCTCCCAAGTGCTGGGATTAAAGGTGTAAGACACCACTCCCAGCTCGCATTTTTTTATTTAAAATATTTTATTGATTTACTTATTTTGAGAGAGAGTTACATAGAGAACATGGGCACACCAGGGCTTCCAGCCACTGTAAACAATCTCCAGATACATGTGCCACCTTGTGCATCTGGCTGACGTGGGTACTAAGGAATTGAACCTGGGTCCTTAGGCTTTGCAGACAAGCACCTTAACTGCTAAGCCATCTCTCCAGCCAGCCATCCACGTTTGGGGGAGGAGGGGTTCAAGGTAGGGTCTCGCTCTAACCCAGGCTGACCTGGAATTCCCTATGTAGTCTCAGGGTGCTCTTGAACTCAGATGATCCTCCTAACTCTGCCTTCTAAATGCTGGGGTTAAAAGCATGTGCCATCACACCCAGCTCACATCTGCATTTTATTTATTTATTTATTTATTTGAGGGAGAGAAATAGGCAGAGAGAGAGCAAGAGGGAGAATGGACGTGCCAGGGTCTCTAGCCACTGCAAACGAACTCCAGACACATGCACCCCCTTGTGCATCTGGCTTAAGTGGGTCCTGGAGAATTGAACCGGTATCCTTTGGCTTTGCAGGCAAACGCCTTAACCACTAAGCCATCTCTCCAGCCCCGCATCTGCATTTTTTTTTTAAAGAATTTTATTGGGGCTGAAGAAATGGCTCAGTGGTTAAGGCACTTGCCTGCAAAACCTAGGGTCCCAAGTTTGATTCCCCAGTACCCACAAAACACCAAATGTACAAGGTGGTGCATGCATCTGGAGTTCATTTGCAGTGGCTAGAGGCCCTGGTGTGCCCATTCTCTGCCTCTTTTTTTCTCTCTCTCTCTCAAATAAATAAATAAATACAACTTTTTATTCATTTATTTATTTGAGACACAAGTAAGTAGAAAGAAAGTATGGACACACTAGGGCCTCTTGCCACTGGCTTCATCTGGCTTTACATGGGTACTGAGATATTGAAACCAGGCCATCAGGCTTTGTAAGCAAGTGCTTTTTGTCTGCAGAGCCATCTCTCCAGTCCCAGCCTCTGCATTTTATCAAAGGTATTTGTGCACATTAAATGAGTGTCAAGCCAAGTACAGTGGCACATGCCTGTAATTCCAGGATTTATGAGGTAGAAGCAGGAAAATCAAGAATTCAAGGTGGAGCCAGGCCTTTAATCTCAGCACTCAGGAAGCAGAAGTAGGAGGATCACCATGAGTTTGAGGCCACCCCAAGACAACATAGTGAATTCCAGGCCAACCTGAACTAGAGTGAGACCATGTGGGATGGGCGGGGGGAATCCTATAAACATCAGCTACAGATTGCCTGAGGCAGCATATTCCTTTTTTATTTAAAAAAAAATTTTTTTATTTATTTGAGAGTGACAGAGAGAGAAACAGGCAGAGAGAGAGAAGGAGAGAGAGGATGGGCACGCCAGGGCCTCCAGCCACTGCAAATGAAGTCCAGATGCGTGTGCCCCCTTGTGCATCTGACTTATGTGGGTCCTGGGGAATTGAGCCTCGAACCAAGGTCCTTAGCCTTCACAGGAAAGCGCTTAACCGCTAAGCCATCTCTCCAGCCCTGAGGCAGCATATTCTTATGACCAATAAGAGTATAATTAGCAGCTGCTGGGCCTGCAAGTAGCCTCAGGCCTTTCAGGGTTTGTTTGTTTATTTATTTGAGAGAGAGAGAGAGAAAGGCAGTTTTTAAAGAGAGAGAATGGCCGGGCGTGGTGGCGCACGCCTTTAATCCCAGCACTTGGGAGGCAGAGGTAGGATTGCCGTGAGTTCGAGGCCACCCTGAGACTACATAGTGAATTCCAGGTCAGCCTGGGCTAGAGTGAGAACCTACCTAGAAAAACCAAAAAAAAAAAAAAAAAGAGAGAGAGAATGGGCACACCAGGGTCTCCAGCCACTGCAAAGAAATTCCATACACAAATGCCACCTCATGCATCTGACTTATGTGGGTACTGGAAAATCGAACCTGGGTCCTTAGGCTTCTTGGGCAAGCAGCTTAATCAGTAAGCCATTTCCAGCCTGTTACGTGTTTTTTGTTTTGTTTTTGTTTTGTTTTATTTTATTTTACTTTATTTTTTTCTGAGGTAGGGTCTCACTCTAGCTCAGGCTGACCTGGAATTCACTATGGAGTCTCAGGGTGGCCTCGAACTCATGGCGATCCTCCTACCTCTGCCTTCCGAGTGCTGGGACTAAAGGCATGCGCCACCACGCCCAGCTCAGCCTTTCAGTTTTAAGAACATGTGGACCCCACATAAAGTCTTATCTTTATTGCCCACAGGTCTATATCTCAGAAATTGCTTACCCAGCAGTCCGAGGACTGCTCGGCTCTTGTGTGCAGCTGATGGTTGTCACTGGAATCCTTTTGGCCTACTTGGCAGGTAGATTTTCATACTGTCTTTTGATCCCTATTAATAGCTGTGTGGCCACTTAACAGATGTGAAAACCAAGGCTTGTAGCGATTAGTTTACCCGAGGTCATACCCCTCAGGACCTTGGGCTTGTGTGGGTCTGGTGAATGAGTTCTGGGGAGGGCTAGAGAAGATGGTGTTTTTACTTTCCCAGAAACCCACATTACTGAAGGTATAGCAGAGGATTCTAGTGGTGGTCGTGGGGGGAAGGGAAGGGCGCTGCAAATTTCAGCATATCAACACTGAATTCTCAGCGTTAGCAAAATGCCTTGGGAAGGAGGCTGCTTTCCAAGGACCCTGGGGGGGGGGGGTGATAGGGTGACCAGAAGTTTTAGGAGGAGATATCTTCTTGTTAGGAATGGGTGGGAAGTAGGCAGCCTTCAAACCTGGCAGTCCTATCACCTGATAAGTGACCTTGGCCAAGTCTCACTGCCCCTGAGAGCCTCAGTTTTCTGTGCATAAATGGAGATAATGATAGCCCCACCTAGTCCAAGGCTGGCAGGACATTTTTTAAATGACATATGACAGTGTCTTCAAGCAGGTCCCAAATGAGAGGTTTTTTTTTTTGTTTGTTTTGTTTTTCGAGGTAGGGTTTCACTCTAGCTCAGGTTGACCTGGAATTCACTATGTAGTCTCAGGGTGGCCTCAAACTCATGGCGATTCTCCTACCTCTGCCTCCCAAGTGCTAGGATTAAAGGCGTGTGCCACCACACCCAGCTCTGAGAGTTGTTTTTTTTTTTAATTTTAATATTTTATTTTTATTTATTATTAGAGGGAGAGAGAGAGAATGGGTACATCAGGGCCTCTAGCCACTGCAAACAAACTCCAGATTCATGTACTACCATGTGCATCTGGCTTATTTGGGTTCTGGGGAATTGAACCTGGCTCCTTAGGCTTCGCAAGCAAGTGCCTTAACCACTAAGCCATCTCTCCAACTCCCAAATGAGAGTTGTTAAGGGATAGCTTGAGGGCCATAGGGGTCTGACGGACTGTGGCTTGGCCTGGGGTACATACCACCTGGATTTTCACAGCAAACCCCACACAATTCCATGGTCCTTCCTTTTTGGTTTTCTGAGGTAGGGTCTCACGCTAGCCCAGGCTGACCTGGAATTCACTATGTAGTCTCAGGGTGGCCTCAAACTCACAGCAGTCCTCCTACCTCTGCCTCTCAAGTGCTGGGGTTAAAGGCGTGCACCACCACACCTGGCTTCATCTTTTGACCTACCTACCCACCTGACATTCAGAATCTTGCCAGCATCTGGGCTGCCTGGGGAGCCCTGCAGTCAGTGAGCAATGAGCCAGAGTTCCCACTGCGCACAAATGGTGACAGTAGTGGTGTAGGGGGCAGACATTCAGTGTCCATCATCCATAGCATCACTTCCAGTAAATCTCATCATACTTCTATTACCTTTCATTAATCAGTCTCTGTCCCTTTTGATCCACTGATGTGATTTCACTGTTACCCCACAGTGATACAGTGACATCACATCTTAGCTTCCCATAGGAATAATAACTAATGCCTAAGTAACTAAACTTGGTGGAACAACTATAAGTTATTTATACCTATGGTTAAAACAAATATAAACTATCCGGCACTCCAGTACAACATGGAAGAAAAATATGGCTATCACTAAGTGATTATTGCCATCATAAGGACCTGGGCTCAGTAAGCCTTTGGGCTTAGTAAGATTGGGAATTAGAGAGGTAGTACTCTAAACTCATTTCTTCCTGGGTCCCTTTGTCAGAGAGCTCTTTGGCATGTAAAAGTCTAGACAATTCTACTTAAAAAAAAAATTTTTTTTTGAGGTAGGGTCATATTTTAGCTCAGGCTGACCTGGAATTCACTATGCAGTCTCAGGGTGGGCTTGAACTGATGGTGATCCTCCTACCTCTGCCTCCCAAGTGCTGGAATTAAAGGCATGAGCCACCACACCTGGCTATTTTTTTTTTTTTTATTGAGAGAGCAATAATGGGCATGCCAGGGCCTCCTGCTACTGCAAACAAACTCCAGGTGCTTGTGCCACTTTGTGCACCTGGCTTTACATGGGTACTGGCAAATCAAACCTGGGCCATCAGGCTTTGCAAGCAAGTGCTTTTATCCACTCAACCATCCCTTTGCCCCAATACTACATTTATACCACTCCCCTTGTATCTTCCAGATACTCAAATCCCACCATATCCATAGTTCCATTTATACTTTGGTATTCATTTAAATGCGTCACCCCTCAAGAAGTCCTGAAGGAAGAACATGTTCACTACACAGTTTCCACTCTGTTCCTGCTCCTCCTTGGAGGAGCCAGCGTGGCTGCCACTTGGGGTCTCCAGGAGGGTGCAAGTATGTGAGGACTAAGCTCGTCTTTCTCACCCCTATCCTTTGCACAAATGGGACTGTGGGACTGGGCGTGGTGATGCACACCTTTAATCCCAGCACTTGGGAAGCAGAGGTAGGAGGATCGCTGTGAGTTCGAGGCTACCCTGAGACTCCATAGTGAATTCCAGGTCAGCCTGGGCTAGAGTGAGACCCTATCTCAAAAAACTGAAACAAACAAGTGGGACTGTGTCATCCCTTGGCAGTTCAGAGCCAGCACCTCATTCTGTCTTTCATGACCACTTACAGTCCTGTTTCCCTTAAAAACAGGCACACATTCTTAGAACTGTGTTGTTAGGCAATTTGGTCATTGTGTGAACATACCAAAGTATACTTCCAGAAGCTTAGAAGGTCTTTCTAGGTCAGACAAGGGGTGTCACAGAGATATAGTCGCCTGATGCTGCTTTAACAGCCTGCTCTTTCACAGAAGATAGTGTTTTTTGTTTTTGTTTTTTTTTTTTGTAGTAGGACTACATTCTAAATTTATGAAAGAAAGTGCAACATAGGAACTAGGGATATGGCTCATGGGGTAAGAGCACTTGCCAAGCTAGCATGAGGGCCTAATTTACCTGAGTTCATCTCCCAGCACCCACATAAACAGTTGGGCATAGCCATACCTGTCTGTAACCCCAGTCCTGTGGAGGCCAGAGTCTGGAGAATTGCTGGGGCTCGCTGGTCAGTCTGACTAAAAACAGTAGCTCTGGATTCAGTGAGAAATTGCATCTCAAGGAAACCTGCGGATGAGCAAAGAGGATACCTGAAGTTCTCCTCTGGCTTCCACAAGTGCATGTATAGACCGTGCGTCTGCACGCACATGTGTGAGTATCACACCACACATACCACACATGCAAAACAAAGGGATAGCAAGTTCATAAGCCAATGGCAGTCATTTCTTACCAAGTCTTTTGTAGTGTTCATAATAGTATTGCTATGCTTTCATGTGAATAGCAGCACAGTGTTTTGTTTACACCAGTGTCACCACAGATGTTTAATATATTGCCATGTGTTTCCATAGCTACCACATACTAGGCAGTGGGAGTTTTTCAGCTCTGTTGTAATTTTATGAGACTACCATTAAACATGCAGTCCGTTGTTGACCCAAGCTGTATTTCACTGATATAGAAGTTGATGTTCCACCAACATTGTGACTCAGCTGTAGCTGGCCCACAGAATCCATTTATGAACAATCCTAATAACAGTATCATTAATGAACAGGAAGATGGCTGCGCAGAGGCAGTGAGGTGCCCGCCTTTGAAGCAGAGTCCCAGGGTTAGCAAGAGGGTTAGACTGGCTCACCCTGACGCTAACCTCTCCCCCCAACACACACACAGGCTGGGTCGTGGAGTGGCGCTGGCTGGCTGTGCTGGGCTGTGTGGCCCCCACCCTCATGCTGCTGCTCATGTGCAACATGCCCGAGACCCCACGCTTCCTCCTGACCCAGCACAAGCGCCAGGAGGCCATGGAGGCCCTGCAGTTCCTGTGGGGCTCTGAGCAGGGCTGGGAAGAGCCCCACATCGAGGTTGAGCAACAGGTGAGAGGCTGGGAACCCAGAGGGGGCCCCTCCATCCTCAGTGAGAACCAGTGCTCTTCTGTCTGAGCAGGTGGGGACCAGCTGGAACTCTACGTAACTGGGCCCTGCTTATCACTAGCAGTGCCTGTGCCTCTGCTCCTACTGTCCTGAGAACGGCCAGGCTTGGGAGGAGCACATGGAGCCCCAGAGGTTAGGACTTGGATTTAACTGCGGAACTGTAGAACTAGGGCGGTGGCTTAGAGAGAGGGGGGTGTAGAGTCAGACACTTCCCAGCTGTGTGGCCTGGCCATAGTTAGCCTTAGTTTCTCTATAAAATGGCTGTTCCTCCCTCCTGTGGTGGTGAGGATGCAGTGTAGAGGGCTGTGGGAAGTGCTGTGCCCCGGCCAGCAGGGGATCCCTTGAACACACTGCAAGTGGTTGGGACTAAGGGAACCGAGTTTGTGTGTGTATGATGTAGGCTGTTTGCACGTGTGTGTGCAGATGCACAAGGGTGCCAGGAGAAAAGGTTGGGTGTTTGTCACTTGCCACTTCTCTGTGATTTCCTTGAATTGAGACAGGGTCTCTCCCTCAGCCTGGGGCTGCTGTCCATTAGTGAGCCCTAGTGATTCTCTGCTCACCCCACCCTGGACTGGAGTCAGAGCTCTGTATGGCCATGCCCAGCTTTTTTCTGGAGTCTCTTTGTGGTTTTCCCAAGTAGTCAGGAGGCACCATGGGAAATTTAGAATGTCTTCCATCACAAAGGAGGAGGCTGCAAACAGGGCTGGGGAGATGGCTCAGTGGTTAAGGCACTTTCCTGCAAGGACTTGTCTGCACATCCCAAGGGGGTAGAAACAGCAAGCTGAGGCTTACTCCCCTCCATCAAACCTTCAGGGCTCAAAAAAGGGCCGTGGGACAGGGTAAAGAGAAAACCAATGGTTTTCATTGAAACAGGACTTCCAGTTGGCCCTGCTGAGGCGTCCTGGCATCTACAAGCCCTTCATTATTGGCGTTTCACTCATGGCCTTCCAGCAGCTCTCAGGAGTCAACGCTATCATGTTCTATGCTGAGACCATCTTTGAGGAGGCCAAGTTCAAGGTAAGAGGCCTCTGTTTGTTTGGTTTGTTTGCTTTGTTTTGTTTTGTTTTGTTGTTGTTGTTTTTCGAGGTAGGGTCTCACTCTAGCCTAGGCTGACCTGGAATTAACTCTGTAGTCTCAGGGTGGCCTCGAACTCACGGCAATCCTCCTACCTCTGCCTCCCGAGTGCTGGGATTAAAGGCATGTGCCACCACGCCCGGCTCATAAGAGGCCTCTACATAGCCTGCCTCATCCAGACCCCACGTTCGTGACTTTGTCTCCTGAAGCCTAGGGCTTTGCCACCCAGCCAGGACTGGGGAAGAGGGCCCCATCTCTAGCTAGCCTACTGACCAGCCTCCCTGTGCTCCAGGACAGCAGCCTGGCCTCGGTCACCGTGGGTGTCATCCAGGTGCTGTTCACAGCAATAGCAGCCCTCATCATGGACAAAGCGGGGCGGAGGCTGCTGCTGGTCTTGTCAGGTGAGGCCTGAGGGGGGCGGCTCAGCCCTGGCCCAAAGGGGAAATGGAGGCTCAAGAAGGTGGAACAGCTGTGAAGCTTGTGAGCCATTTGGATAGGTGACTGTCCCTGTATGAGTCTCCATTTCCCCTTTATGGAATGGGCGTTCACAGTAGCGGCCCACAGGGCTGCTGCGCTGAGAGATCCCGGGCGTTGGCTTTGGCCTGCACACCCTTGGTGCGCACTGGCCCCGTGAAGGCCTCGGTGGTGGGGGTTAGACCGTCACTGCCACCATCACTGCCTCTGTAGGTGCACGTGGCGGGGGGGGGGGGAGATCTGCTCAGTAACGTCCAGTGTCTGCTGAGGCTCAATGCAGGGTAGGGGTGCTGTCAAGTCAGGGATCCTGGGATCAAGGTGCCAGAATGCCAAGCTGGCTGCTCCCAGGAGCCTGGCCTTCCCTGCTCAGAGCGGCCCGGCCCCCTGCCCACCCCAAGCCCTGCCTGCAGGTGTGGTTATGGTGTTCAGCATGAGCGCCTTTGGGACCTACTTCAAGCTGACCCAGGGAGGCCCCAGCAACTCCTCCCATGCCGACCTCTTGGCACCCATCTCTGCGAAGCCTGTTGATGTCAATGTGGGGCTGGCCTGGCTGGCTGTGGGCAGCATGTGCCTGTTCATTGCTGGTAAGAAGGGGACCCAGGGCAGGCTGGGAAAGGGCTGATATCCCAGTCACCGCCCCTGGCTCCCCCCCACACATGCACACATTGCGCTTGTGTGCACACTCACACACACACTTCCTACAGCTTACATTAGGTCTGGGCTTACCTGGTTTTACCCTTCTGTCCTGGAGAGTTTGGCTTCTGGATGTGTGGCTCTGACCACATGATGGGACCTGAGCCAAAGCCTCCAAGTCTCTTTCACTTCGTCTCTGTGACAACCTGCAAGTACGTCCCATCTTAGCGACCAGGCTGGATGTCTATGAAGGGAAAGGACTGGCCCAGGACCTTCCATCAGGATGGAGCACTTGCAGGAATCCCGGACCCTGTGGCCCACAGGCTGGGAAGCTGGTCTCCTTAAGCATGGCCCTAGTGGGCTCTGACACCGACTTATTCCCGCAGGCTTTGCAATAGGCTGGGGGCCCATCCCCTGGCTCCTCATGTCTGAGATCTTTCCTCTACATGTCAAGGGTGTGGCTACCGGTGTCTGTGTCCTCACCAACTGGCTCATGGCTTTTCTGGTGACAAAAGAGTTCAGCAGCATCATGGTGAGTGCAGGCCCATGCCTCCCCCTCCAGCAAACTGTGAAGAAAAACTGTGCAAAATTACTTTTGTTGCCATAGTCCTGAGTGTAAGCTGAGGGTCACCATGCCTGGGACAGTGCTGTTTTAGTCAGAGTCCACAAGGAGCTGGATGGCCTGGGGAAAATGAAGAACCCAGGCTATGACCTCCTAGAATCTTCAGTCTGGACTAGGGATATGGCTCAGTGGGTAAAGTGATTGCTGTGTAAGCATGGGGACTTGAGTCTGATCCCAACGTCCGTGTACAGTGCTGGGCATTATAGCACATGCCTATAGTCTCAGCACTGGGAAGCTGGAGACAGGAGGATCCTTGGGACTTAATGATTAGCTAATCTAGCCAAATTAGTGAGTCCTAGGTTCAGCAAGAGGTCCTGTCTCGAAAAAAGAAGGTGGAGCTGGGTGTGGTGGCGCATGCCTTTATCCCAGCACTCGGGAGGCAGAGGTAGGAGGATCGCCATGAGTTCGAGGCCACCCTGAGACTACAGAGTGAATTCCAGGTCAGCCTGGACCAGAGTAAGACCCTACCTCAAAAAACCAAAAAAAAAAAAAAAAAAAAAAAAAAAAAAAGTGGATCAATGAGGGAAGGACACACAAGACTCCAAACCCCTCAGAGTAAGCTGATGGTCACTGGGAGCAGGGGCGTCAAGTTCATCAGTGAAGTAGCCACTGACTGGTAAGTTGCCTGTGCCACAGGAAACGACCTTCCACTCACAATCATGCAGGGAGCTCTAATTTAACACAGTGAGTTACAAAAAAACAAAAAAGGCATGAAAAGTAAGATGAGGATTAATGGAGAAGAAAGGGTTTTAATGGGAGGGGAGGTGGATAAGAGGGTAATTGGGGCCAGGGGAATAAGATCAAAAAACATATATATATGAAAATGTCAAAAATGGAAAAAAAATAAAATGTTTATTTTTCAAGGTAGGGTTTCATTCTAGCCCAGTCTGACCTGGAATTCACAATGTACTCTCAAGGGTGCCTTGAACTCAAAATGATCCTCCTACCTCTGCCTCCCAAGTGCTGGGGTTAAAGGCATGCACCACCACACCTCTCAAATATATATATATGTATATATATGTACATATATATATACATATATTATTTATTTATTTATTTATTTAATTTGGTTTTTCAAGGTAGGGTCTCACTTTAGTTCAGGCTGACCTGGAAGTCACTCTATGTTCTCAGGGTGGCCTAGAACTCATGGCGATCCTCCTACTTCTGCCTCCCAAGTGCTGGGATTAAAGACATGCGCCACCACGCCCGGCTTTATTTTTATTTTTAAAAGGTAGAAGAGCCACTGAGGAAGACACCTAACATCAACCTCTGGCCTCCAAGCACGTGTGCGTGCATTTACCCACACACATGCATGTACACGCATAAAAAATCTTCAGGCTGCCGGGCATGGTGGCACATGCCTTTAATCCCAGGGAAGAATGGGCGCGCCAGGGCCTCCAGCCACTGCAAACGAACTCCAGACACTGTGCCCCCTTTTGCGTCTGGCTAACGTGGGTCCTGAGGAATCGAACCTGGGTCCTTTGGCTTTGCAGGCAAATGCCTTAATTGCTAAACCATCCCGCCAGCCCAATAAAATATATTTTTAAAAATAATGATAATTTTAGCCGGGCGCCTTTAATCCCAGCACTCGGGAGGCAGAGGTAGGAGGACTGCCATGAGTTTGAGGCCACCCTAAGACTACATTGTGAATTCTAGGTAGGTAGGCCTACGCTAGAGTGAAACAAAACCCTACCTCAAAACAACAACAACAACAAAAAAAACAAGTCTTCAGTCTGTTTCAAGGTGAAGATAGCATAGCTGACGTCCCCATTAATGAATGTCAGGGACACAGGCCAAGATCCTATAGTCTATGGAAGAGGTTTTGACAGGCCTAGGCTCCAACCCCACCTGGCCACTTCCTTGCTGTGTGACCTTGTATAATACTTAACTTTTCTGAACCATCGTCCTCAGCTCAGAATGAAAGCAGGCAACAATAATTAAGCTTGGAGTCTGTCATATGGTGGACTGACACAGACATGGCCCCAGCCAGCCACCCCAACAGCCATCTGTTCTGTCATTCACGCCCTCTAGGTCTCTTGGAGTGTGCCATGCCCAGGCCTGTTTGAGGCTCAGGAGACTGCAGGGACTGAGTTAGATAGGGTCTGTTGTATGGCAAGGCTTCAGAAGGTGGTGAGCAGCGGTGGGACGTAGGTCAGTGAGGAACGTGCATACCGTGTGGCCTGGGGCCCACTCAGGCAGGCAGGCTGACCAGGAACACAGACAGAACCCTGCTGTGGAGTGTGGGAGGGAATGGACAGCAAAAAAGTCCAGAAAAGAAACCCAAAAGCAAGTGACAGACCTGAAGGTATCCATGACCAGCAGGCTTTGAGGCGGGAAGTGTCACCAGATGCCTGGGGCCAAGGAGCTGAGAAGCAAAGGGCCTTTGTTGCAGACGCTGACCGAAATGAGAGCTGCTCACTCTTCCCATCATGCCAGTGGTCCTGAGTGACCCCAGGTTCTCTAGGCTGTGCTCACTATGCCCTGTCTTAAGGTGTCCTATTCCCACACCATAAGGAGAACTTGGTGCCAGAGCTTTAGAGAGTGGGGCCAAAGCTTCTGGCGGGGAGGAGGGAGACAGGCCTGGGGTACCCAGAAGCAGGAACCAAGTTGTCACTTAGAGTCCATTTCTGACCTCAAGGCAGTGACTACATTGCCATGAGCCTCAGTTTCTGTAGCCACACACCTACGCCTTGGACAGTGTTCAGGTCGTGCAGTTGGAATGGGTACCAGGCTGTCCTCTACTCAGCTGGGTGGAGATGTAGTAGGCCTGGTACTGGCAAGGCAGGCTGGGGTCAGGGTGTGCCCAGGTGGCAGGGATGGGGTCCTGACACCTTGCCACATCCATCCACATGTACCTTTTCTGTGCCCACAGGAGATCCTCAGGCCTTACGGAACTTTCTGGCTCGCCTCTGCCTTCTGTATCTTCAGTGTCCTTTTCACTCTGTCCTTTGTCCCTGAAACCAAAGGCAGGACTCTGGAACAAATCACAGCCCATTTTGAGGGACGATGACAGCTCCTTTCTGTGAATGGTGGCCCTGAGCTGGGCTGGCTTTGGTGGGTCTCAGAAGGAATGGAGTGGCCTATATTTGCAATGGATCTCTGCTTGATCCTGAGCCTCTGACTCCCCAGGCCCAGGGGAGCCAAGATACCACAGCCCGTTGATCCTGGGCCTCAGGGTCTTCCTTGTCCAGCTCTCACAGCCCAGACTCACTCTGTGAGGTTCCCCAGACTCTGAGTCCAGGCTCCGCCACACCCTACAGACTCAGGAACGTCTCCAGGAGCTGTGCAGTCCTGCAGGTTAGCTCCCCGGGCATCCCCTGCATGAGGCTAAGGCAGCTGAAGCGTGTGGGCCCTGGACTCCTGTTTTCCAGCTGGAGATTTTTTAGAGGAGATCTTGCTCCTCTCATGTGACTGTGTTACCAGAAAAGAATTTTGCCAAATAAAGATTTGAGTCAGTAATTAGGCCAAGACCTCTTTATGTGAGCCCAGATGGAGAAGGGCATGTTCCCGTCAACCCAGCCCTCCTGGCCATCCCAGACTTCTTCCAGACTACCTTCTTGGGATCAGCCAGCTTAGCCTGGTCACTTGGAGATCATGTCTGGCTCCTTTCTTGGGCTCAGTTTCTTGGGTCATTAGCTAGTAAATGTGGTTGAGTTTCAGAAAATAACAGCTTCTTTCTCTGAATTTAATGGAGCCAGACATTTTTATATTTATTTATTTGACAGAGAGAGAATGAGTGCACCAGGGCCTCCAGCCACTGCAAACAAACTCCAGATGCATGCGCCCCCTTGTGCATCTGGCTAACATGGATCCTGGGGTATCGAACCTGGGTCCTTTGGCTTTGTAGGCAAATACCTTAACTACTAAGCCATCCCTCCAGCCTTTCCTTTTTTGTTTTTTTCAAATTACATTCTTTTTGATTCTCTGAAGCAGAGTCTTACTGTAGCCCAGACTTAACCTGGAACTCACTCTGTGACCCCAGGCTGGCCTCAAACCTCCTACCTCAGCCTTCCCAGTGCCACCATACCCAGCTACAAATTACTTTTATTATCCCCCCACACACACCTTCCCTTTGTAACTCTACTCTCCAATCATATCCCCTCCCCCTCTCAATCAGTCTCTCTTTTATTTTGATGTCATGATCTTTTCCTCCTATTATGGTGGCTCTTGTGTAGGTAGTGTCAGGCACTGTGAGGTCATGGATGTCCAGGCCATTTTGTGTCTGGAGGAGCACGTTGTAAGGAATGCTTCCCTTCCTTTGGCTCTTATATTCTTTCCACCACCTCTTCCACAATTGACCCTGAGCCTTAGAAGGTGTGATAGAGATGTTTCAGTGCTGAACACTCCTCTGTCACTTCTTCTCAGCACTGGTGCCTTTTGAGTCATCCCAGAGGTCACCACCATCTGAAAAGAGAAGGTTCTCTATCAAAAGTGAGAGTACTATTAATACAAGGGTATGAACATTAAGAGAAGTGCTTACTGGGCAGTTTGGTGAGCATAGTAAATACATTTAGCCCCAAATATAAAATATTTAATAAAAAAGGGCTGGAGAGATGGCTTAGTGGTTAAGGCACTTGCCTGCAAAGCCAAAGGACCTAGGTTCAATTCCCTAGGACCCACATAAGCCAAATGCACAAGGGGGCACACGCATCTGGAGTTTGTTTGCAGTGGCTGGAGGCCCTGGCGCACCCATTCTTTCCCTCTCTCTCTCTCTCTCTCTCTCTCTGTCAAATAAATAAAATAAATATTTTTATATTTATTTATAAATCTATTTGAGGGAGACAATATGAATGAGTATGGACACACCAGGGCCTCCAGCTACTGCAAATGAACTCCAGACGCATGTGCCACCTTCTTTGACTCTCTTTTTCTCTATCTCTCTGTGCTTGCAAATAAATAAATAAAATTTTTTTTTTGAGGAAGGGTCTCGCTCAAGCCCAGGCTGACCTGGAATTCACTATGTAGTCTCAGCGTGGCCTTGAACTCATGACAATCCTCCTACCTTGGCCTCCTTAGTTCTGGGATTAAAGGCGTATGCCACCACGCCCAGCTAAAACTATTTGCAAAATATATTTTAAGGGTTGGAGAGATGACTTAGCAGTTAAGGTGCTTGCCTGTGAAGCCTAAAGGACCCAGGCTCAACTCCCCAGAACCCACATAAGCCAGATGCACAAGGTGACACATTTGCACAGGTAGCACATGCGCACAAGGTGGTGCATGTATCTGGAGTTTGATTGCAGTGGCTAAGGGCCTGGTGTGCCAATTCTCATTCACTCTCCTATGTACAAAAAAGAAAAAAGCAACCTGGGTGTGGTGGTGCACACCTTTAATCCCAGCACTTGGGAGGCACAAGTAGGAGGATCTCTGTGAGTTCAAGGCCACCCTGACACTACATAGTAAATTCCAGGTCGGCCTGGACTAGAGTGAACCCCTACCTTCAAAAAGCCAGAAAAAAAAAAAAAAAAAAAGATGAGATGAATGATAAAGGAATAAGATGAGAAGGCCTAGAGGTAAAAGAGTGACATGATGGATATAGAGATGGGATGATGGTGATGGAATAAGGGAGATGATGGAGTTAGAAATTGAGATGACAGGGAGGGAAATATGGTTTTTTGTCTGTAAGTATAGAAGTTGTCAATAAAAATATATGTATATTTTTAAAAAATGAAATTGAGTTAAGGTGCTTTCCTGAGAAGCCTAAGGACCTAGGTTTTGATTCCCCAGGACCCATGTAAGCCAGATGCACAAGGTGGTGCATATGTCTGGAGTTCACTTGCAGTGGCTACAGGCCCTGGCATGCCCATATTCTCACTACTCCACCTTCCTCTTTCTCCCTCCAATAAATAAAATATTTTTTTGAAAAAATAAATTAAGATGATAGAACTGCAATAGACCTGGCCTAATTGAACAAATCTGCACAGGATAAAACCTTAGAGGTTCAATGGCTGGTCACTGAACCAACCACACATGGTCAAAGCACTTGTTACATCCTGTAACTGGCTGCGTATGAGAAGGGCCTTCCACCCTCATCACTAAATCAGCTCTTAGTATCAACACCAGAGGGAGAAGTTTCTCAGAAGGGTCCAGGTACACATCAGGTGTCTGATGACTGGGAATGGCTGTTTGACTTGACATACCCAGCCGCGAAGGACTTAGGCAAATGGTGTCCCTCAGTGGTCTCCTCAGCCAGTGCCAGCCATCCACAGAACACTGGTTTTGTGCAGGATAACTTCCCCAAGGGCAATGTTTCAAGCTCCAGCTTGCCCATTTTCCTGCCTCTGCAAATGGGTTAGTGAAGGACAGGAGAAAGCGATCAGCCCCATAAGCTATCCAAGACATGGTTAAACACGTGGGCAAGGAATACATCACTGGCTTCAAACCCTACCTGGCCTCCTCTCTCTAATCTGGGAGCCAGGGCTAGGATAGCATGGCAGGTAAGACAAGAGTTAGTGCGCTTAGTTCAAATTTTGGTTGCACTGGGCTGGGCAGATGGCTCATCACTTAAACGAACTTGTTTGCAAAGCCTAATGGCTCAGGTTTGATTCCCCAGTACTCATGTAAAGTCAGATGCAAAGTGGCGTATGTGTCGAGTTCATTTGCAGTGGCAGGAGGCCCTGGCACACCCATACACACACTCGTGTGTGTGTGTCGTTATATCAAATTCTGGTTGTACTGTTCACTGCCTGTTTCTTAGGCTGTCTGAGCCTCAATTTGCTCATCTTAAAATGGACATAAACTGGGCGTGGTAGTGCACGCCTTAAATCCCAGGAGGCAGAGTTAGAATTGCTGTGAGTTCGAGGCCATCCTGAGACTGTATAGTGAATTCCAGGTCAGCCTTGACTAGAGTGAGACCCTACGTTGAAGAAGAAGAAAAAAAAGACATAATGATGCTACCTCTCTCCTGGTATACGGTTGTTAGTATAAAAAGGATTTATTAAGCAGAGCAAACTAAGGATAACACAAAATAAATGTTAACTATTGGTGAGGGGAGAGGAGGAGCTTATGCAAGGGCAGTGTGAGATTCCAGGAATACTTAACATTTTAAGGTGTTTTTGAGGAAGGATCTCACTATGTAGACCTGGCTGAATTCAAACTTGCTATGTAGCCCAAGCTGGCCTTAAACTCTCAATCCTCCTGCTTCAGTCTTCCCAGTGTGGAACTACAGCTGGAAGTCTTTATATTTCATCTCTTTTTTTGTTTTGTTTTTCGAGGTAGGGTTTTACTCTAGCTCAGGCTGACCTGGAATTCACTATGTAGTCTCAGGGTGGCCTCGAACTCACGGCGATCCTCCTACCTCTGCCTCCCGAGTGCTGGGATTAAAGGCGTGCGCCACCACGCCCGGCTATATTTCATCTCTTATTCTACTCCCTCAGAAACTCCTATCCACACTATCTTCTGATTGCTACCAGCACCTACGCCTAGGTAACAATGATTTCCGTACCCTTGTACTCTTTTTTTCAAATACTTTATTTATTTGAGAGGGGGGAGGGAGACAGAAAGAGGCAGACAAAGCCAGAGAGAATATGAGCATGCCAAGGCTTCCTGTCACTGCAAACGAATTCCAGACACATATGCCACATGGTTCATCTTAAGGGACATACTGGGGAATCAAACCCAAGCCACCAGCCCCAGGAGCAGGCGAAGACAGGTGCAGCAGACACTGATTTACTGGCTTGAAATCCGCCCTGCCCAGGGACGCCCACCACCCCTTACCACCTCTACACAACCATCCCAGAATAACTTCTAGGCAAATTTTGGCTTCAAAAAAAAAACGAAGGCGTGACCTATCGTCTGGGGGACGGGGCGCTGCGGAGACTTCTGGGAAATGGAATCCCGCGGACGACGTGTGGCCCCTGCGCATGTCCGGAAGTGACGCATCTCGGCGCGTCCGCTTGAAGCGGCGGTAGGACCGTGGTGTTTGGCAGCGCGTGGTGGCCCATGGCCTCAGGTCGCCTGCAGCTCTTAGCTAGCGGCAGCTTTTTTCACCGGAAGAGTGAGTGTGGCTAAGGGGCAGCGTGTAAAGGCCACTCGGGTCCCGGGCAGGCTCAGGACGGGGCCTGAGGGAAAGGCCAGAGAGGAAGAGTCCAAGGATGTGTTGACGGAACGACGTGCGAAGCGGGGGGGATGAGCTCTGTATCCCGGAACGGTAATCTCCACAAGTGTCTTTTTTGAAGGAATGTTTTGAGAA
This sequence comes from Dipus sagitta, assembly GCA_036346955.1. NCBI lineage: Eukaryota > Metazoa > Chordata > Mammalia > Rodentia > Dipodidae > Dipus > Dipus sagitta. The sequence continues at coordinate 141,024,115 of CM070770.1, forward strand.
TGAATGCACCAGTCTCCACCTGGCGCATTTGGCTTAACAAGGGTGCTGGGGAGTCGAACTTGGGCTGTCAAACTTGGTAACAGAGTCTCTAACCGCTGAGGGATCTCTACAGTCCTTTTTTTTTTTTTTTTTTTTTTTTCAAGGTAGGGTCTTCACTGTTTTGGTTTTTCGAAGTAGGGTTTTTCTCTCTAGCTCAGGCTGACCTAGAACTACGTAGTCTCGGTGCCCTTGATTCTGGGATTAAAGGCTTTGGCCACCACACCCAGCTTGTCTCAGATTTAAATTTTTTTTTCTTTTTTCTGAGGTGGGGTCTCACTCTAGCCCAGGCTGACCTGGAATTCACTATGTAGTCTCAGGGTGGCCTCGAACTCATGTCAATCCTACCTCTGCCTCCCGAGTGCTGGGATTAAAGGCGTGCGCCACCACGCCCGGCTCAGATTTAAATTTTTAATCACCTAAATTTTCCTTTTATAGCTTATGTGACATGTCACTGATAGTTTTACAATGGATTTTCCGTTGCTAATTATAGAAATGAATCCAAAATACTTTAAATCACTTCTGGGGGCTGGAGAATGGTTCCGCAGTTAGGGCACTTGCCTACAAAGCCTAAGGACCCAGGTTCTATTCTCCAGTAGCCAAGTAATCCATATGCACAATGTGTCACATGCGTCTGGAGTTTGTTTGCAGTGGCTAGAGGCCCTGAAGCACTCATTCTCTCCCCCGCCTATGGAAGGGGAGGTCATGAGCCTTAAGCTACTAAATGCAGATATTATGCTCAAACTGTTAGCACTACATTTAATGTTGATATTCATATTAATATATGCTACTCACTTTTGGCTAGAGAAACTTCTCTTCTGATGGCAGTGACCATTGGGATGATACAAAAGGCAATATAGTGCTGAGAAGTGACAGGAGTGCTCAGCACTGAAACATCTTTATCACACCCTCCAAGGCTCAGGGTCCATTGGGGAGGAGGTGGCAGAAAGAATGTAAGAGCCAACAGAAGGGTACCACTCCTTACAATGCAACTGTCCAGACAGAAATTTGCCTTAGGTACCCATGACCTTGCAATGCCTAGCAATGCCTTCACAAGACCCTCATAATAGAAAGACAACAAAATAAGAGACTAACAGAGAGGGAGGGGATATGATGGAGTAAAGTTGCGAAGGGAAAAGTGTGAAGGGAAAAGTGGGGGAGGGAATTATGGCATAGAAGTTGTCAATAAAAAAATGTTTTTTTAAAAAAAAACCTGGGCTGGGCATGGTGATGCTCTCCTTTAGTCACAGCACTCAGGAGGCATGTGTTCAAGGCCAGCCTGGAGCAAGACCCTACATCGAAAATCCAAAAAAAAAAAGTGTCTTTTAACCTCATTAAGCCTTTATGGAATCTAGGACCAGGTAGTGATGGGTTCATTAGCTCTTGGGAGTGGGGGGTAGAAGATGAATTTAAAGCCAGCCTAATAGAGATCCTATCTTAAAAACGTCTTCTGCTGGGTGGTGCACTTGATCTCAGCACTTGGGCAGAAGTAGGATTCAGTATGTTTACCCAGAATGTGCTACCATAGCCCCTACACCCACATAATGAGCCAGCTCCCAAGAAAACAGAAAGGCAGGTTTTTTTCTCTTGATCTTTTATTGAAATATATCCTTTCTTAAGCTTCTTAGCTCTGCAAGAAAGAAAAAAAGCTCCAATCAGAAAACTGGTAAACAAGATTTATTTCCTAGACCCTAGCACTTGCCTTCCAAAAATACCCCAAGGTCCCCATCCCACCAGCTTTCATCTTCTAACCAGAGAACAGAGGTAGTAGTCACTCACAGCTGGGCATTCCACTGCACCACTGTTGATGTCGTCTATGATGTCATGGGGGTGGCGGCCATCCACATTGCATCCCACAGACTGTGCAGTGCCCAGGATCTCTTTGATAGTTCCTGCAATTAAAATGCAAGGGGAAACTTACGGCTCCGTGCTTTATACCTAGAAAACACTACACCCCAATCCTGAACCTTTTAAGTGCCCTTCAATAGCAGACTGGTAACAATCAGTGGAGATTCCCCTATGGTCTTGCAGTCTTGCTCTTACCAGAAAGTTCTCTGGCCAAAGACCGGTGGCGCATCTGTCGGGCAATGTTGACAATCTCATCGAAAGAAATATTGCCACTGTGTTTAACTGCAAGAGAAACAGGCTTTAGTAGTCTGCAACCAGATCACAGAGCATCTGCCTAACTATGTTCAAGCTGTTCCCATGCTTTCGGCACAGAGTCATCCACATGAAGAACAACCCTGTTTCCTAAAAGCTGGGGCTTACTGTCAGCTCACCACTGGATTGCACCAGCCAACAATAATTAGTCAGGTGCAGTGGCAGGTGGCTAAAAGCCTAACTACCCAACCCTTCACTAGCTCAGAGTTTGTACTGGTCTAGGATGAGAAACAATGGGCTTAAGTGTAGCCAATGTCAACCAACCCTCAAGACTCCTGATTGTATGTAGGTTGTCTGTCTCAGGCACACCTGCTACGTAAGGCAATCTGTTCCACACAGGGAACAGCCTCAACAACCACCCCCAAGGCCAGGTTTCATTAAAGAGACCACATGACTATGTAGCAAACACTGCACTCAAGCCACTAGGGACAGCCAACCCAGACAAGGCTCAACTCACTGTTTTTCTGCTTCTTTCTGTCTCTTGGTGGCTCCTTGAGGGCTTTGATGATCAGGGCGGAAGCAGAAGGCACCACTTCAATCTGCAGAAGAAATTCTGGATATGAACAAGCTCTGGCCATCTCCAATGACCAATCGGGCTCACTGGTACTAGGGCCAGGAAGATCCTTCTGTCCAAGAAAATTTCAAACCAAGCCCAAGTAAATACCTGAGCCTGTCTGTTCTGAATGGTCAGCTTCACTGTAATCCTCAGACCCTTCCAATCACCGGTTGCCTTGGCGATGTCATCACCAACCTTTTTTGGAGACTGTAGAAATAAAGGTATATATGTAACTAGTTAAGTGTGCCCAGAGTCACAGCCTTAAAGCCTGCCCAATACTGCTCATCTGACAGCACCCCAGACCCTTACCCACCATGCAGGGGGTTTGAAGGACCAAATACCTAGCCAAAGGATCACCTTATGCTGGGAAAATGAGGCTGAGCTGTCTTGCCTAGTTGTAAGTTCAGCCACCCAGTGGGTGCCCATCTTTCTTACAAACCCAAAAAGGGTGGGGCTAGAGATGGCTTAGTGATTACGGCATTTGCCTGCAAAGCCAAAGGACCCACATAAGCCAGATGCACAAGGAGGCACATATGTCCATAGTTCATTTGCATTGGCTGAAGGCCCAGACATGCCCATCCTTTCTGCCTTTCTCTTAAATAAAATTAACTTTAATAAATAAAGGCCTCGGGAGAAGGCTCAGGAGTTTAAGGAACTTTCTTTTAGTGAGCCTAGAGCTCAATTCTCCAGTAAGCTAGATGCACAATATACCAACTGGTGCATGTGCCTGGAGTCTCTATGTGGCAAGAGGTCCAGACGTGCCTATATCCTCTGTAATGACAAATAGAAACTTTCAAGTTGGACACTGTGGCACACGCCTTTAATCCTATCACCTGTGAGGCAGAGGTAGGTGGATCACCATGAGATCAAGGCCACCCTGACTACAGGGAATTCCAGGTCAGCATGGGCCAGAGAACCTACCTCTAAAAAGGGGGGGGGGGGCTGGAGAGATACTTAGCAGTTAAGACGCTTGTCTGTGAAGCCTAAGGATCCACATAAACCAGATGCACATGGTGGTGCATGTAACTGGGATTCATTTGCAATGGCTAGCTAGAGGCCCTGATGTGCCCATTCTGACTCTCATATAAGAAAAAGTGGGGGCGAGGGATGGCTTAGTAGTTGTGTGCCTGCAAAGCCAAAGGGCCCAGGTTTGATTCCCCAGGACCCACATTAGCCGGATGCACAAGAGGGCGCATGCGTCTGGGGTTTGTTTACAGTGGCTGAAGGGCCTGGGGAGCCCATTCTCTGCCCCCTTTCTGTCAAAAAATAAAAAATAAAATGTTTTAAAAATGAAAAATAAAGGGGGCTGAAAATGGCTTGGCAGTTAGCACTCGGTTATGGGATTACTGATAAAGACATGCATGCCTAATAACACTGAAGCTTGCATACAATGTATAGAAAATGGCGTATTTAGACCAAGCCGTAACCACAGGTTACAGGGCCCTTTCCATGCCAGTCGTATTTGCACAAACCAAAGAAATGGCCATCGAGCAGGGCCAACTTACCAGACCCAGGGGACCGATCTTGGGGGCCAGGGCAGATGTGGCGCCGACCTCGCCTCCGGTGCACCTCAGGTACACTGAAATAAAGCAGCCATTAGACCCTCTACGGGACAGGGGGACCTCTCCGCGCACTCTCGGGAATCGTAACAAGAGCCTGTGTCACTTTTGTAAACAGCACCCCCAGCCTCCACGGGGACGAGGTGGGCACCGCTCATCCCCGGTCCGGGCCTTCGGGAGTCTCCTCCCAGAGACAGGCCTTACCCTAGGCATACGGGCTGGGCTGTAAGAACGCCACAGACGTCCGCTCCTCCCTCCCCATTTACACGAGGAAGACGAGGCCCAGACAAGGGACGAGACCCGTCCGGGCAGGCCACCGAAGGCCTCGGGGACGCCGGGCCCTAGTGCCCGGCAGCGGGAAGCACGCGTCAGGGAGTGCGAGCCGACGGGCGGCAGAGGCTCCATCCGCAGCCCCGGTCGCGGCTTGGGCACGCACCCACTTTGATCTCGTTGGGGTCGAACTTAGGCGGCATGGTGGAGGCGGCTGGTGTCGGATGAACCCGGATTCGGGACGACCGAAGAAAGTTGCACCTTAGCCTCCTCCGAGCCGAAAGACGAAAGGCCGGAAAGCACCCGGATCACGCCTGATAAAGGCAGGAAAGCACAGCTCTCGCGAGAGCCACTGGCTCCTCCCAGTCTCTGGGCGACGCCCTTGCCGCCATGTTTTTTGTGGGCAAGCCCCTGAGGCTGATCGCTGGAGAGGCGGGTACCCGGGTGAGCTAGAGATTCCGAAGCGGGCTTAGGGCACTTAACCCTGGGACAGTCAGAGAAGAGGGACTGCTCCTGAGATTCTTGGACCTGCTATTCCTCATGTCACATCGTGAGGGACACTCTGGGGTCCCTGGACCCAACCCTTCCCCTAAGGGATCTGCACAGCATCCTGGTACCCCAACCTCGGCGACCCTATAGTCCCCGCAACCCATTTGTGGTGCGTGTGCTTTAGTTAATCAAAGAATCAATTCAGACCTAAGGCAGCCCGGCTCTTAAATCTGCAATTCCTTCGTTTCCAGGGTCTCAAGACTTCGTCATCCTGGTCTGCATGACTTTCTGAGAGTCAGAGTTTTGGTCCTCAGCTCATTCGTTTGGAGGAAAGCGGACTCCAGCTTCGCAGGACCAGTGCGGATGGTCTGCGATCCCGCATCCATGACCAAGCACTCAGAGTGATCTGCCTGCCTTGGGGTCCAGCCCAGGGTCGGAAGGTCGGGACCTCTGCACAAAACCAGGTTAGCTACTGTCCGACTAAGCCCGGGAAGGATGGGTGCGGTTCTCCATCGCGTGAGGAGTGGGTGAGGGATAGACCAGCGGGAAGCAGGGCTGGGAAGGAAGGGAGAGCCATGGTCATTGGGGGTGTGTTGAGAGATCTGGACATTTGGGGTAGGGACGAGAGAGGGCTAGTCATTGGGGAGCAAAGGGGAAGTGCTGGACATCGCGGAGGGATGGGGAAGGGCTGTTTATAGCCACTGCCCATCCCCGCAGGCAAGGTGGGTGAGGAGGAAGAGTCCTGAGCTTGCTCTGCAGGCCTGGCAGCCTCCCCAGACAAGTACACGCCCAGACAGCAGAGACCTGTAATCTCTGAGGACCAGGGGTCTTCAAAAACACCACTCCCCGAGTCCTCATCTCCCCAGCCCCTGTGGTAGTGTGTGAACCAGTTTGTCACTTTTGGGGTGCTCCGTGGATTCCATTTATTGAGTACCATGCCAGTACTGTGCTGTGGGCTTTACATACATGCAGTCAGAACCCAGTGTTGGTAGCATTATTACACAGGAGAAACTGAGGCTCTGAAAGGTGAGCTAAAGTGTCAGCTGATGAGTGACAGATCTTGGATCTTAAAGCTCATGCTGTTAAACACACTCGTCCCTGGATAATGGTTTCCTGCCTGTTGCTGGTCCTTACCTTAGGAGCACTGACCATTGTAGATACTGGGCAGAATAATGTGCTTACATATGCTGAGCTACTTGAGCACCAAGGATCTGGGCAAACTGCACAGTATCAGGACTTGAAGGATGAGAAGTCCAGGCTGTCTGTCACTGAACTTAATGAGCATTTGTTTTCCTTATTTTGATGTCATGATCTTTTCCTCCTGTTATGATGGTCTTGTGTAGGTAGTGTCAGGCACTGTGAGGTCATGGATATCCACGGAGCATTTGTTTCTCTACTACTATACCCGGTGGTGAGAATCTAATGGAATAGTGACTGTGGTGTGGTTAAGGTGCCCGAGGATTGCTCTTTTTTTTTTTTGTTTGTTTGTTTTGTTTTTTTCAAGGTAAGGTATCGCTCTAGCCCATGCCGGCCTGAAATTCACTATATAGTCTCAGGGTGGCCTTGAACTCACAGTGATCATCCTACCTCTGCCTCCTAGGTATTGGGATTAAAGGCATGTGCCACCACGCTGGGCTCCTGAGGATTGCTCTTTTTTTAAGATTTATTTTTATTTATTTATTAGAGACTGACAGAGAGAGAGAGAGAGACAGAGAGAGACAGAATGGGCATGTCAGGGCCTCTAGCCACTGCAAACGAACTCCAGACCCGTCCATCACCATGTGCATCTGACTTACGTGGGACCTGGAGAATTGAACCTGGGTGCTTAGGCTTCACAGGCATATATCTTAACTGCTAAGCCATCTCTCCAGCCCCAGGATTGCTTTTTTTTTGGGGGGGGGTGTGGAGGGATTGAGGTAGAGTCTCATTTTAGTCCAGGCTGACCTGGAATTTACTATGTAATCTCAGGGTGGCCTCAAACTCATGGCAACCCTCCTACCTCTGCCTCCCAAGTGATGGGATTAAAGGTATGCACCACCATGCTCGGCCCACGGGATTGCTTTTTAATTTTGATTTAACTCATGGATATCTTTGGTTAGGAAATATAGTTAAGCCCCTCAAGTCATGGCTGGTTCTACTTTGGTGTTGCTTGCTTCTCCAACCGTTCCCCAAGCTAGAGGTGACCCAGCAGCTGAGTCTATTTGAGTCCTCAGAGATCATGCTTGGAAAGCACCTGAGGTGGAGGAGAGATGGAAACCCTCCCCCTCATCGCCAGCCCAGGATGTTGATATCAAGGCCTCACAGTGAGTCAGTGGCAAATGTGGATCTGAACCCAGGACTCCTGGCCTACTTTTGTGGTCTTTGTGCCCCATCTCTGCTTATTGTTTTGTTAATAAAGAACGGTGTTGGGCTGGAGAGATGGCTTTGCGGTTAAGCGCTTGCCTGTGAAGCCTAAGGTTCAAGGCTCCATTCCCCAGGACCCACGTTAGCCAGATGCACAAGGGGGTGCACGCATCTGGAGTTCGTTTGCAGTGGCTGGAGGCCCTGGCGCACCCATTCTCTCTCTCTCTCTCTGTCTCTCTCTCTTTCTCTCTCTCCCTCTTTCTCTCTGTCTGTAGTTCTCAAATAAATAAAAATGAACAACAACAAAAAAAGAACAGTGTTGAGCATGACCCTGTGGGCTCAGGGCACTGATGAATGGGGCAAACAGCCCTGCCCACATGGAGCTCACAGTGTAGCAGACCAGGACCTGTCCACAGTGTCAGAGGCTGTGACACATTCCCAGTTTTCTGATTTCTCCCTATGCCCCAGAGTCCTGGAGATCACTCTGGGAAAAGGGAAGCATGCCACTCTTCTTCCGGAAGCGGAAACCCAGCGAGGAGGCACGGAAACGCCTGGAGTACCAAATGTGTCTGGTGAGGGACAGTGTATTTCCTCTGACTCTTTCCCGCCTCCTCTGCTCCCAGAAATTGGGTTCCTCCCAAGCCACGCCCCTCCTCTCTGCTGTCCCACCCCTGCCAGTGCACTTCCCTCCCACACTGAGTTCTCAGCACTACCGGAACCCTCTGGACTGCAAGCTCTGGGAAAGAAGGGGTAATAGGGCCGCCTCCAGAATGGATCCATGAAACCAGATAGTGGCTGTGGTCCCTTTCAGCTCCTTCCATGTTTCTTTGACTGGTTTGCCCACTCCACAAGGATGCTTTGCTTGGACATTTAAAAATGATTCTCGGAGGCCTGGGATATAGCTCAATGGTAAAAGGCTTGTTTAACATGTGTGAAGCCCTAAATTCAAGTCCCAACACCGCCCAAAAAAAAAAAAAAAAAAAAGAGGAGGAGGAAGCCGGGCATGGTGGTGCACGCCTTTAATCCCAGTGCTTGGGAGGCAGAGGTAGGAGGATTGCTTTGAGTCTGAGGCTACCCTGAGACTCCATAGTGAATTTCAGGTCAGCCTGGGCTAGAGTGAAACCCTACCTCGAAAAAGAAAAAAAAATGGGAGGCTGGGGGTATGGCTCAGGGGTAAAGCATGCCTGGCATGCTTGGGGGCCCCTGGCACCTTACAGAAACAACATTAATAATAATATTAGGAAATAATTTTAAAAATTCTTTTTCTCCTTTAGGCAAAAGAAGCTGGGGCAGATGACATTCTTGACATCTCTAAATGTGAACTCTCAGAGGTAAACTGAGACTTTAAAAAGACTAGAGCACTAGTCAAGAGATATTTCCATTCCTGTCATAAAGAATTAAGATGGATCCAGGTGTGGTGGTGCACGCCTTTAATCCCAGCACTCAGGAGGTAGAGGTAGGAGGATTGCCATAAGTTCGAGGCCACCCTGAGACTGCATAGTTAATTCCAGGTCAGCCTGGACCAGAATGAGACCCAACCTCAAAAAAACAAAACAAAACAAAACAAAAGAATTAAGATGGCCAGGAGTGGTGGTGCAGGCCTTTAAACCCAGCACTCAGGAGGCAGAGGTAGGAGGATCACTGTGAGTTCAAGGCCAAGGCCAGCCTGAGACTACATAGTGAATTCCAGGTCAACTGGGCTAGAGTGAAACCCTACCTTAAAAAAAAAAAAAAGAATTAAGACGATCCTCTGGCCTCCACATAGGCTCCAAGAGCGAAGGCATCTAGTCTAGTTAGAAAATTAGTCCTATGTTTTGGTGCACTTGGGAGGTGGAGGCCAAAGAATTTCTAGTTCAAAGCCAGCTGTGTCTCAGAAGGCAAAGCACTTGCCTGACACGGTCAAAGCCCTGGGTTCCATCCCAAACAGCACAAAAGAAGACAGAGAGAGTTCACAAATAGTGTGGGCTACATACAAGGATCCCATACAAAAAAAGAGAAGATACCTACAAACCCCTCTGATACTGGCAGAGTCAGGCTGCTGTAGCCCCTGACAGAGTTCATGATGGGGACTCGGTAGGTGGGCTAGGGCAGGGCCATCTCCTGTCGACTATCAGAGGAGGGCTGACCACCCCTCCCCCAGTTCTGTTCCTCCCTCAGCTGGGCACTATTCTCCAAGTCAGCATTTTGCCCTCGCCTCCCACCCATCTCTCCCTCAGCCCAGTGCCACTCCAAGAGCAGATGACAGGTTGGCAGGAGAGGAGGCACTTACCCTTTTTTGTCTTGTCTTAGATCCCATTTGGGGCTTTTGCGACATGCAAAGTTCTGCAGAAGAAGGTGAGCGGAGTCTTTATCTTCAGAGAACGGCTTACTGTGTGCTTGCTTGGCAGAAACCACATGGGACTTTGAGGCGCCATCTTCCCCCTCACATGGCCACCTCCCTTCCCGTTGGCTCTCACCTTTGTTTTGGCCCACGGTAGGGGTTGTCACAGTTAGAGAGCAGACTGGGGGTTAGACAACCCTGGCTCCACCTGGCAGTGCCTTCATGACTTGGCTAACTTCCTGAAACCCTCACGTCTTGGTTCCTTCATCTGTGGAGTGAAGACGTTCATAGCTGTACTCTTGGTGGTGAGCGAGAGAGGAGGCGTACAATGCTTATGACTCCCCAGTGTCACAATAGAAACTGTACTCATTTCATCCTGGGGAGATGAGGAGTGGATTGCAGGGTTTCCAGAAGAGCAGTGTCGCCTCTGCAGGCTGGGATGAATGTAGGTGTGTGTACTCTTAGGAGCATGTCTAGACCCAGAGAGAGAAAAGGGCCTTCCTACCAACAGCGTGATGAACCTTTTGCCTCTGAAATATTAAAGCAGCAGCTGACTTGTGTATATAACCACAGATGACATGGAATGAGCACTGGATAGTGTTCTCACCCTGGGCCAAACATGTCCATTTGTCTTGTTAATCATCATGACAACCCTCCAATGCAGGCACTTCTTATTCTCCATTTTCCGTGATGATGCTAAGGCAGGGGCAGTCTAAGGCAACAGATAATCTCTTCTCAAAACAGAAGGTAGAATTAAACACCAAACTCCCTTGTGCCCTTGGAATTCCAGACCTTTTAAAAAAATATTGAGAATCTAAACATATGAACATATTACAAATTGGTAATAATTCTATTAGGTTATACTCTCCCCTCTCCCCAGTCCTCATTTTACTGAAGGTCCTCAGTTATTGGTAGTCACTGTGGGGGTAATAAAGGAGACTCAAAACTCATCAGTGCAGATAATTAGCGGCTGCCCAGAGCACAACACTAAAGGAGACTTACAACACACCCTCCAAAGCATAGGGAACATTGCAGAAGAGGGGACAGAAAGAACCTAAGAGCCACAAGGTAGAAAGGTGTACTCTGAGGAATTCCAGATCTTAAAATCATCATGTTCAGTAGTCCTGTGACTTTAACAGCATCTCCCGTCATGTGTCTGGCTGAGCAAATGACGCCCCAAGTGTGGTAGGGCCACTGTGTTCCCTGTGCGAAGCCACTTGCCTTTAGCCTTTCCTGCCTGCTTCTGCCCTGATCTCTCGCCGACCTTTATCTCACAGGTGTTGATTGTGCACACAAATCACCTCGCTTCCCTGCTTCCCAAATCCTGCAGTATCCTGAGTCTCGCCACCATCAAGGTAACCGGCCCAATCCAGCCACTGGGGTCTCTGGTGCACCAGGGGGCAGCTGGCTTTCTCCACCCTCCTCAGCTCTCCTCTGTTAAAGCTTATGCTAGATAGGCCTTCTAGAAAAGCCGTTGTGGGGTTTTATCAGTGTGGTTTACTGGGCATCTCTGGATGTTACACATGGCATAGGGCAGCAAAGAGAACCAGGCCAGGCCCTGGCTTTGACGTCGCCACTCTAGCTGGAAACTCAGCATGAGTTAGCTGGCAAGAAGGATGGAAGCCATAGCCCAAAAAAAGAGAACACAAGGAGCCAGGTGTGGTGGTGCACGCCTTTAATCCCAGCACTGGGGAGGCAGAGGTGGGAGGATCGCCGTGAGTTCAAGGCCACCCTGAGACTACACAGTTAATTCCAGGTCAGCCTGGGCTAGAGTGAGACCCTACCTAAAATAATAATAATAAACAGTAGAGAAGACATCACCCCTGGGCTATTCTGCATGAACTGGAGGTTTGTGAGTGGGAATATACACTCCGAGTGAGGGCTGGAGCATGCACACTGCACACTAGGCATTCTTCATGGTACCTTGACAGGTGAGGTGGGGGAAGTTTTTGCTGCATTCTCTTTTCTTTAACTCCCCACATACTAAACACATTGCTCTCCCACTGAGTCACACAGAAACCCATGTTTTTGTTACCGTTTGTTATTGTTTGTTTTGGTTTTTGTTTGTTTTTTGTTTTTCGAGGTAGGATCTCACTCTAGCTCAGGCTGACCTGGAATTCACTGTGTAGTCTCAGGGTGGCCTCAAACTCATGGGGATCCTCCTGCCTCTGCCTCCCGAGTGCTGGGATTAAAGGCATGCACCACCACGCCCGGCTCTATTTTTTTTTTAATATTTTTATTTATTTGAGAGAGAAAAAGAGGTAGAGAGAGAGAGAATGGGCATGCATGGGCCTCTATCCACTGAAAACAAACTCCAGATGCGTGCGCCACCTTTGGCTTTGCCAGCAAGTGCCTTAATCGCTAAGCCATCTCTCCAGCGCTGGCCATTATTTCTATATTCAGGAAAAAAAAGAAAGAGAAAGAGAAAGAGAAACATTTAAGCCAGACATGGCAGCACATACCTGTAACCCCAGCACTGGGAAGGCTGAAGCAGGAGGACCAACAAACACTGAAAAAGAGAGGAAAAGACACGGAGCGGGGAGGAGGAAGGGAGAATGGAAAGGAAAGAACATGAGATGGGAATGCGGAAGAATGAGTAGAAGGAAGGGTGGGTTGCGGTATCATATGTGCTAGGTGGCCCTGTTACCCCCCAGCTGCTCTGGAACCTAGAGTCCCAGCGACTGACAGGACTCCTCTCTCTACAGGTTCTGGATCTCCATGACAATCAGCTGACCGCCCTTCCTGATGACATAGGGCAACTGACAGCCCTGCAGGTAAGGCCACAGGACATGGAAGCCCACCCCGATGGTGGAATGTTCTGGTGTGCTCTCAACAGTGGACGCAGGTTGCGCTTGGTGCCTGTGGCCCCCTTGCCATTGCGCTTGGGCTCTGGGCGTCTCTACCGGGTTTTTGGCACATGCGCTTTGTGGGACTTCATCATGAGCTTCCATGTCTTTGCCCAGAAACAAATACCCAGTGAGGAGGGGGCTGGAGAGATGGCTTAGCGGTCAAGGTGCTTGCCTGCGAATCCTCAGGACCTAGGTTAGACTCCCCAGAACCCACGTAAGCCAGGTGCACATGGTGGCACATGCAATCTGTAGTTCATTTGCAATGGCTACAGGCCATGGTTGTGCCCATTCTCCCCACCACCTCAAATAAATAAATGAAAATACCCAGTGAGTCCGTATCTCAAGAAGACTGATTCTGCACTCCCAGCTTGCTCGTCAGTCGCCACCCTTGCATGAAGAATGCCTGCGCTAAGCCTGCCCCTGGCATCCCCTGCAGAGCTCCCAGCCGCCACCCTGCCAGACTCAGTGCTGGTAGAAGAAGCGGCTCCCATGGCGCTTAGACTGCAGATGCACTCTCTTCACTAAGACCCAGAAGACCCCCTGTAGACTCAGCGGCAGAGCACAGGCTTAGCACATCCAAGCCTGGATTTCCACCCCAGCACCTCTAAACAAATAAAGACCCGTATGATGATGGGACCTAGCTGGCTTTCTAGCCTCCTCTCTCTCCTTTGCTCACCAAGATCACTTCCTAGTCTACCCCTGGTCCCACCCCATCAGGGCCTGTCCACAGCAGCTCTGTTCTGGGCCTGTCGGCAGGGCTTGACCTTGGTCCCAACCTCCCTATCTACGTGAATCCCCTGTCTCCCGGGCTTATTTCCCGAGAGCAGAGTGCAGTCCATCATTGTGATTACATACTCACTGCCCACTGATGGGCCTTCTGCTAAAATGACATCTCTAGGGGTAGGGGCCCTTTGCCCAGCTCACTGCTTGACCCCAGAGAGGACTGAGGAAAGGTTTCCATGAACACACCATCACATCAGTGAAGTGACTGCATGTTACAGAAAACTGAGGTGTGAACTGTAACTGGCCCAAAGTCACACAAGCACAGTAGCAGAGCAACAGTGATTGTCCCCATTGGGAACCACAATGCAGACACACACACACACACACACAGAGAGAGAGAGAGAGAGAGAGAGAGAGAATGGGTGCATCAGGGCCTCCCGCCACTGCAAATGAACTCCACATGCATGTGCCGCTGTGCATCTGGCTTTATGTGGGTAATAGGGGATTGAACGTGGGTCCTTAGGCTTTGCAGGCAAGTGCCTTAACTGCTGAGCCATCTCTCCAACCCTATATAAATTTTTCAAGAAACATTTTATTTATTTATTAGAGAGAGAGAAAGAGGCAGGAAGAAAGAGAGAATGAATAAGTGTGTCAGGGCCTCTAGCCACTGCAAACAATCTCCAGATGCATGCACTACCTTGTGCATCTGGCCTTACATGGGTACTGGGGAATTGAACCCAAGACATTAGTTTTTGTAGGCAAATGCCTTAACCGCTGAGCCATTTCTCCATCGTATCAATTTTTTTTCTCCTTTTTGTTGTTGTTGTTTTTTCCGAAGTAGGATCTCATTCTATCTCAGGCTGACCTGGAATTCACTATGTAGTCTCAGGGTGGCCTTAAACTCACCATGGCCACCCTCCTACCTCTGCCTCCCGAGTGCTGGAATTAAAGGTGCCCTTCATATTGTATCAATTTTTGATGGCTAGTGTGGTATCAGGTTGGCCTGGCTCACCTGGCATCGTCACATCCCGGAGTGACCATTGCTGTGGGAGTCTTCTGAGCCCAGGCTCCAATCCCAACACCGCCAGCTCCAGCCTTGAAACGTGGTACAGATCGCAGAATCATTCAGTTGGCTCAGCTACTGTCGCTCGACACTGGATAACCAGAGCCTAATCCACTGCTGCCTCACCCGGCCCCCAACCCTGTTAGCCCTTCTCCCACCCTCACTGGTTGTATGCGTTTCCTTGGCGTTCTGCTGTCAGTGTAAATGACAGAGCCTCGGCCAGGAGCAGGCCTCCCTGTCTTGGGCACATGGCTTTACCTCTGAGACTGTTGTTCCTCAGCTGGGCCTGTAGCACCTATACCATCCTGGCAGGACTGCAGGAAGGGCTAAAGGGAGGCATATCAGTGCCTGGATGTCCCTGCTGTCATGTGGGACTCCTCATGTCATTCCTTTCTTTCTTAGGTATTGAATGTGGAAAAGAATCAACTGACCCATCTCCCACGCTCCATTGGGAACCTAGCCCAGCTGCAGACCCTCAATGTGAAAGGTAAGGGGCAGGAAGTCCTGCCCACGTAACTCTTAGACAGCTCCAGGATCAGACCACCTCCAATCAGCCAGGACACATAGGGTGGTCCGCGTGGGTGCCATTGAGTGCCACGGTGATGCTGTAAGCCACACTGACCCCCTGCTTGTTCCTTCTGTCTCCTTGGCGACAAGAAGCGGACTGTCTGGACTTAGAGGGCAGGGTGCCTGAAACTGTGACAGCTAGGCTCAGTAGCTGGAAGAGGGAGGAATGGGCTGACAGCAGCACTGGTGCTGAGTGGCACAGGCTACTCCCGGAACGGCGCTTGCACACATGCACACAGCACTGTGAGCGGCCTCCATGGGCAGGCAGGCAGAGCACAGGGGTTTGCCCAGCTAGCGTGAGGGACTCCAAGGCTCAGTGGTATGGCCTACTCAAGGCTTCCCCAGGAAGGAACCGGTCCAGATTCCAATGCCGTGTCCTCCTCCTCCCCCTCCCCCTCCGAGGAGGACTTGCCTTGCCATACCCCAGCTCTTTTCTTTCCTCTTCCCAACCCTCAGCCCTTTCTGCACAGACTGCCTCAGGCTCATCTCATTGTGGGCTGTGTGTGACTGAGGAGAAACCAGTGGTGCCCCGTTTAGTGATCACTTTCTATGTGGCAGTGTTGTAGAAATTCTCTGGAAAGATCACTCCAAGGCCAGAATGAGTGAAAGTAGAGGAGTTTATTACCCGAGGGGCCAAAAAGCGTGAGGTAGCCCTCCAAAGAAGCTTTGGCCCCAGCGGAGATCTTATTTCCGTCTTATAGTTCTCATAGCCAAGGGGAGGGAAGGTGAACAGACGAGATGTGACAATTTGCATATCAGTCATTTCTGTAGTCAGGCTACCCTAACAAGGAATGCCATTTTACTTTGTTTTAGCCTAAACTGTCCTTATCATCCCTTTGGGCCCTTTCTGGACAGTTTCTCCTTTGGGATTTTTTCATCTGCTGACAAAGATAGGTTTTAGCTCCTCAACAATTAACTCGTACAGTAACCCAGTGAATCGGTTCAACTTTTAGCTTTTCTACTGCAGCAGCACTGTGCCAGGGTCCTCATGTCATCTCATATCCACTCCTTCGATACTCCTGGGAGGCCACATAGTGTTATAATTTCCATACCCATTTTACAGATAAAAAACTGAGGCCTGGGCTGGAGGGATGGCTTAGCGGTTAAGGTGTTTGCCTGCAAAGCCAAAGGACCCAGGTTCAATTCCCCAGGACCCACATAAGCCAGATGCACAAGGTGGCGCATGTGTCTGGAGTTCATTTGCAGTGGCTGGAGGCCCTGGCACAGCCAGTCTCAGTCTCTCTCTCTTTCTCTCTCTCCCTCCCTCCCTCTTTCTCTCTGTTAAATGAAAAACATAAAATAAAAACAAAACAAAACTGCGGCCTGGGGAGGGAGGTCACCCTGCTTGCTGGTAAGTGGTGACAATCTCTGCAGCACTGTCCCCTGAGTCCTCTGGATTTCAGGAAGTGGCAGAGGGGCTTTGGGGTGCTGAGTCCCGCTATCCTGGTCTCTTCAGACAACAAGTTGAAGGAGCTGCCAGACATGTTGGGGGAGCTGCGAAGCCTGCGCACCCTGGACATCAGTGAGAACGAGATCCAGAGACTGCCACAGATGCTGGCACATGTTCGGACCCTGGAGGTGAGTTTGGCTGCCGTTCTGGCGGTTCTCTGTGGACTACCACACCCCTGCATTCTAGAGTGCCTGCCCTGGTCCCAGAGTGCCAGGTCCATCAAGCCACGGTCCTAGGAGCTCACAAAGCAAACGGTGTGTGAACACGTGGCATGACTTTGCTGCCATCGTGGAGTGGAGGGAAGACGGAAGTCGAGCGTGAGGAAGAGCAGATGCCCAGCTCTCCATGGAAGTCATGGCGTGAGAGCCAACGAGGTCTGTGGTGTAGACCTGGACAGCGGGCATCCGGTGGAGAGAGCAGGCTGAGGAGAGGCCGGAGGGAAGCACAGGCCCGGGATGAGGAAGTGATGATGTTGGAAGTTGCTGTGCCCAGAGCCCAAAAGGCTGGGAGAGAGAGAGAGAAGACAGCCAGGGGAACGTGTTGGGGGTTTGGGCTTCCACGTGGCAGTACAGAAACTGTGCCTCATTAGACCATAGGGACCCTGTATGAGTCATCTCAGACTGACCTAGCAAAGGACCCAAGACCAGGCAGCTTACACAAGAAAAGATTGTGTTCTCGTGGGCAAGAGCCTGGAGGTCCAAGATCAAGGGACTGAGAGGGCTGATCGTTACTGAAGCCTTCTCTGCAGAGGTTTGTCTTCCCTGTTACCCGTCATCTGCCTTCTGTGTATTTCTGTGTCGAAATTTCCTCCTCCTCTTCTTCTTTTTTCTTTTAATGGGATCCCAACTTCCTTAATACTGTAGTTTCTTTGTTTATTTCCTTGCTTTCTATTTTTATTTATGAGACAGAGTGCACAAGGCCTCCAGGCACTGCATACAAACTCTAGACACATGCGCTACCATGTGCATCTGCTTTATGTGGGTACTGGGGAATTGAGCCTGGATCCTTAGGCTTCGCAGGCAAGCACCTTAACAGCTAAGCAATCTCTCCAGCCTCCAGATCTCTTTTTTTAATATATATTTTTATTGACAACTTCCATAATTGTAAACAATATCCCATGGTAATGCCCCCTCCTCCCACTTTCCCTTTGAAACTCCACTCTCCATCATATCCCTCCCCCTCTCAATCAGTCTCTTTTAGTTTGATGTCATGATCTTTTCGTCCTATTATGATGGTCTTGTGTAGGTAGTGTCAGGCACTGTGAGGTCATGGATATCCAGGCCATTTTGTGTCTGGAGGAGCATGTTGTAAGGAGTCCTACCCTTCCTTTGGCTCTTACATTCTTTCCGCCACCTCTTCTGCATTAGACCCTGAGCCTTGGAAGGTGTGATAGAGATATTGCAGTGCTGAGCACTCCTCTGTCACTTCTTCTCAGCACCGTGGCCAGATCTCTTCTTAAAAGGGCATCAGTCAAAAAGCTGGGCATGGTGGCACACACCTTTAATCCCAGCACTCTGGCGGCTGAGGTAGGAGAATCTCTGAATTCAAGGCCAGCTTGGGCTACAGAGGATTTCTAGGTCATCCTGAGCTAGAATAAGACCTTGCCTCAAAAAAAAAAAGGGGGGGAGAAAGAGAAAAAGAAAAAAGAAAAGACAGACATGTACTACCAATACCTAGGAGGAGAATAAGGAGTTCAAGATCATCCTCAGCCAATATGGAAAGTTCCAGGCCAGTCTGAGCTACATGAGAAAAAAGAAAAAAGAAAGAAAGAAAGAAAGAGCAGGGAGCTGAAGAGATGGCTGAGGGGTTAAAGGCACTTGCTTGCAAAGCCCAACAGCTGGATTCAACTTCCCAGTGCCCACATAAAGCAAGATACACAAAGTGGCTCAAGCGTGGACTTTGTCTGCAGTGCCAAGAGGCCCTAGCATGTCCATACTCTCTCTCCCTTCCCTCTCCCCCTCAAATAAATAAATAAACAAAATTTAACCAAAAAGAGAGAGAGAGAGAAAGGAGATATCAGTCCGATTGGGTTATGGTCCAGCCTAACTCTAAATGAAGTCTTATTCTTGGGTCCAGAGATTAGGACTTCAGTGTATAAAGGGCAGGTACAGACAACAGTGCAAACCAGCCTACACAAGATAGTTTATGTTCACCTGGTAATTTCTAGGGCTAGACCTGTGTTAGCTTCCTAACTCTCATAGAAATCTTACGGGCCACATACTGTGGACCATATTGCAGAGGAAGAGACCAGGGCACAGCAGCTTGTGGGGCTTACCAAGGGCTACACAGCTGGTCATGGGGGTTTCCTATCCAGCCCCCTGCATCAACCCCTGTGCTTTTTACCTTGGTGCAGTCCCATGTTTTTAAATATTTTATTTATTTATTTATTTATTTATTTTATTTTTGGTTTTTCGAGGTAGGGTCTCACTCTAGCCCTGGCTGACTTGGAATTCACTATGTAGTCGCAGAGCAGCCTCAAACTCATGGCGATCCTCCTACCTCTGCCTCCCGAGTGCTGGGATTAAAGGCATGCGCCACCACGCCCGGCTCTAAATATTTTATTGTAATTAATTAATTTATTTGACAGAGAAAGAGAGAGAGAGAAAGAATGGGTGCGCCAGGGCCTTCAGCCACTGCAAACAAACTCTAGACCTGTGCGCCCCCTTGTGCATCTGGCTAACATGGGTCTGGGGAATTGAACCTGGGTCCTTTGGCTTTGCAGGCAAACACCTTAACCGCTAAGCCATCCCTCCAGCCCAGTCTCGTGTTTTTGTTTTTGTTTTTTTTGAGAGTGACAGACTGACAGACAGAGAAAGAGGCAGAGAGAGAGAGAGAGAATGGGCGCACCAGGGCCTCCAGCCACTGCAAACGAACTCCAGATGCATGCGCCCCCTTGTGTATCTGGCTAATGTGGGTCCTGGGGAATTGAGCCTCGAACCGGGGTCCTTAGGCTTCACAGGTAAGCGCTTAACCGCTAAGCCATCTCTCCAGCCCAGTCTTGTGTTTTTAATGAGGGCTTATCTGTCATAGTGGGGACAGGCTGGCTGAGGGCTCCAGAACTCCCTGATTCAGTCAGTAGATCACTCCTTTCAAGCCACACTGCACAGCCAAGGTGTCTGGAGAAGACAGTGGGTGAGCTGACCCAGCGAAGGGGCATGGCTTCCTTCTCTGACTTCCCTACCAAGGCGGTAGCTTCCGAAAGTGTAAGGTAGTGAGGACGGCAGCCGAACAGCTGGCTCATGTCCATCCTCTGTGCGGTCCACAAGAATGTTCTGTGGTGATGGGAATGTTCAACGACTGTGCCGCCCAAATCAGCGGCCACTAGCCTACTTGTGGGCACTCAAAAGGTGGCCAGTGTCACCAGGGAACTAAGTTAATTCGTATTTAACCAGCCATGTGTGCTTAGCCGCTACCAGATGTGTCTGCACAACTCAGAGTGAGGGTTCCTGGGCCTGAGGCAGTCCTGAGACGTGTCCTAAGGGCCCTGGGGGATTGGGATATGGCTAAGTGGTGGAGCCCTTGCCTAGCATGCTTGAGCCACAGCACTGCGGCAAAGCTCTGAGAGGCTCATATTCTCCAGGAAGCTCCTTTTTAAAAAACTTATTTTTTTATTATTGAGAACTTCCATAAGTAAACACAATAAACCATGACAATTCCCTGCCCCCCCCCCACTTTCCCCTTCACAACTCTACTCTCTATCATATCCCCTCCCCCTCTCAATCAGTCTCTCTTTTGTTTTGTTTGATGTTATAATATTTTCCTCCTATTGGTCTTATGTAAATAGTGTCAGGCACTGTGAGGTCATGGATATCCAGGCCATTTTATATCTGGAAGAGTGCATTGTGAGGAGTCATGCCCTTCCTTTGGCTCTTACATTCTTCCTGCCACCTCTTCCACAATGGGCCCAGAGCCTTGAAAGGTGTGATAGCGATGTTTCAGTGCTGAACACTCCTCTGTCATTTCTTCTCAGCACTGTGGTGCCTTCTGAGTCATCCCAGAGGTCACCACCATCTGAAAAGAGAAGTTTCTCTAACCAAAAATGAGAGTAAAATTAATATATGGGTATGAACAGTAAGAGAAGTGCTTACCAGGCAGTTTAATGAGCATAATATATGCATTTAGCCAGACACCAGCAGGTGTAACACCCCAGGGCTCATGACTAACCCCCGTCATAGGTTTTCAGTACCATGAAGCTTCTTGGTGGTACCTGGATCAAACCTTTTTTTGTTTGTTTGTTTTTCAAGGTAGGGTCTTGCTATAGACCTGGAATTTACTATGTAGTCTCAGGGTGGCCTCGAACTCACAGCAATCTTCCTACCTCTGCCTCCCGAGTGCTGGGATTAAAGGCGTGCACCACCACACCCAGCCCTTTTTTTTTTTTAATACGTTTTTGTTTATTTATTTATTTATTTATTTATTTGAGAGCAACAGACAGAGAGAAAGAGGCAGAATGAGCCCACCAGGGCCTCCAGCCACTGCAAAAGAACTCCAGATGCATGTGCCACCTGTGAATCTGGCTTACGTGGGTCCTGGGGGAATCGAACCTGGATTGAACCTTAACCACTAAACCCTGTTTTTGCTTTTTTTTTTTTTTCTTTTCTGTTTTCGAGGTAGGGTCTCACTCTAGTCCAGGCTGACCCGGAATTCACTCTGTATTCTCAGTCTGGCTTCGAACTCACGGGTATCCTACCTCTGCCTCCCTAGTGCTGGGATTAAAGGTGTGCGCCACCACGCCCGGCTTTGTTTTTGCTTTTTTTTTTTTTTTTTGAGACGAGGCTGACCTGGATCACACTCTGTAACTCAGGCTGGAGTATCGTGACAATACTCTCACCCTTAGTCTCCCAAATGTTGGGATCTTAGGTGTGAGCCACCATACCCAGCTCATGGGCTTCAGAGTGGCCCTTCTCTGCTCCCTGGGCAGGCACGCCGCTGGCATGTGGGGAATGCAGTGAGCGCTCACATTAATAATGAAGTCAGGCAGCTTTGTACCATGCCGGGCAGTGGGGTGTTCCACGCGGTAAAGGGAGCCCCTGTGTCCACAGACACTGAGCCTCGACGCCTCATCCATGGTCTACCCACCACAGGGGGTGTGTGGCGCTGGCACCGCAGCTGTGCAGCAGTTCCTCTGCAGAGGTAAGCGCAGACCTCCTCCCTCAATGGCCACCCTGTGCCAGCTCAGGCTGGGGACAGCATAGACCAGATGGTCATAGACCCTGCCACAGAGGTCACGCTCGGGCAAGGGAAACAGTGAGTGATCGCACAGGGAAATAAAGCCACAGGCTGGGGCATCGGACTTGGGTTGGGGTTGGGGAAGACCTTACTGAAAAAGCAACATGGCTACCAGCTAAAGTATGGTTCTGACCTAGAAACCAGGCAGGAGGGGATGAGTGTTGAAGGGACTGGGGGAGGGTTGGGGAGACCGAAGCATGATGGGAAGAAGCCAGTGTGCTGGAGTGCTAAAATTGGGAGGAGAGATGGGGAGACAGCCGGGGCGGCGCTGGGCCAGCATCCAGCACGGGACTTGATTTTACAAGAATCACTGAGATTAAGGAGAAAGGATTGGAGGAGGCAAGAAAGAGTGGAGGACTGGACGCCAGTAACAGCTACTCAGGGCCTCCACCGGCCTGGGTTCCAGGAGGGGAGCAGCTCCCGCCTGCCTCCCCGCCATGAGGCTGTTCTCAGGGTTCCTGCCACCTGTGGAATTTACAGAGCATAGCCTGGACTTGCATACATATAGTCATTTGATTGACAATGCAGGTGACCAGCAAGGTGAAGGATGATTTTCCCAATATGCAAATGATCCCAGACCACTGGCTCCCCTTGTGAAAGAAAAGGAACCCTGGCTAGGGACCCAGCTCAGTGGTAGAGTACTCACCTGGTCACCGCAAGGCCCTGGGTTCCATTCCCAGAACCATATAGCAAAAACAGAAAATAAAAAAGACTTCTTCTTTTAAAAAATATTTATTTATTTATTTATTTATTTATTTGAGAGAGAGAGAAAGAATGGGCACACCAGGGCCTCTAGCTACTACAAACGAACTCCAGATGCATGCACCCCTTGTGCATCTGGTTCACATGGGTCCTGGCATATCAAACCTGGGTTCTTAGGCTTCACAGGCAAGTGTCTTAACCATTAAGCCATCTCTCCAGCCTGAACATGATTTCTTAAGGGCTGGGGAAATGGCTTAGTGGTTAAGGTACTTCTCTGTGAAGCCTAAGGACACATGTTCAACTCACCAGATCCCACATAAGCCAGACACACAAGGCTTTGCAAGCATGCAAGGTTGCACATGCACACAAGGCAGCACACGCATCTGGAGTTCTATTGCAGTGTCTGGAGGCCCTGGCATGCCAATTCTGTCTGTCTCTCACTCTTTCATTAAAAAAGGCCAGTCTGTTGGACTTGCCTCAAAAAAGAAAAAATGAGTTCTTAATGTTTCCCTTACATAGAAGACAGGCAATACTAACAGTAAACTTGAGAAGTTGGGGTCTGGGAAGATGGCTCAGTGAGGAAAGCACTTGCCATGCAAGTATGAGGACCTGAATTCAAGTCCCCAGCACCCACATAGAATGCTGGACATGGTAGTGCATGCCTATAATTTCATGTTGGAGAGATGGGGGATCCCTGGAGCTCACTGGCTAACTAGTGTAACTGAACTGGTGCTCTGGGTCCAGTGAGAGATCTTGTCTCAAAGAATGATGCAGAGAGTGGTTGAATAACACACCCAACATTGCTGAATATGGTGGCACACGCCTTTAATCCCAGCATTTGAGAGGCAGAGGTAGGAGGATTGCGATGAGTTCGAGGTCACCCTGAGACTACATAGTGAATTCCAGGTTAGCCTGAGCTAGAGTGAGACCCTACCTCAAAAAAACAAAAAATAAATAAATAAATAAAAATATTTTTATTTGTCGGAGAGAGTACGGGTGTGCCAGAGCCTCTTGCCACTGCAAATGAATGCCAGACACATGAGCCCCTTTGTGCAGCTGATTGTATGTGATACTGGGGAATTAAACCCTGGCTGATAGACTTTGCAAGGAGACATATTTAACTGCTGAGCCATCTCCTCAGCATTCTTCCTTCTTTTCTTCTTTCCTTTCCTCACTTCCTTCTTTCCTTCATTCCTTTCTGATAGACGAGGCTGGCCTCAAATTCACCGTGTACCCAGGCTGGCCTTGAACTCGCACTCCTCCTGCCCCAGGCTTCTGAGTCTCGGGATGGCAGTTGCATGCCACTATTTCAGTCACTCCTCATTGCTGTGACCGTATACCTAGACGATAACAACATAAGGGAGGAAGGGTCTACTTTGGCTCGCAGTTTCAGAGGCTTCAGTGTGTTCAGCTGACTCAGTGTTCCCGAGCTGTGCTGAGACAGACGAGCAGTAGCAGAAGCACATAGCAGAGCAGAGCTGCTCACGTCGTGGGCGCCAGAGCAGAGGGACACAGGGAAGGGCCAGGGACAAGGTGTGCCCTTCAGAGCTATGCTCCCACTCACCTACTTCCTCCAAGCAGGCACCACTTCCTACTTTCCAGCGCTTCTCAATGATGCCATCAGATTAAGAATCCATCTGTGGTGGGGCTGGGGGACAACTCAGTGGTTGGGGGTCCTTGCTTGCAAAGTCTTAACAGCTCAGGTTCATTCCCCAGTACCCACGTAAAGACAGGTACACAAGGTGGTACATGCATCTAGAGTTGATTTACAGTAGCAGGAGGCCCTGGCATGCTCATTCTGTCTCTTTTTGCCTCTTCCCCCCGACTAACAAATAAATATATTATTTATTTATTTATTTGCAAGCAGAGAGAAAGAGGAGTGAGTGAGAGAGAGAGAAAGAAGAAAGATAGAGAGAGAATGGGCATGCCAGGCCTATAGCCACTGCAAATGAACTCCAGACACATGTGCCCCTTATGCATCTGGCTTACGTGGGTCCTGGGGAATAGAACCAAAGTCCTTTGGCTTCTCAGGCAAACACCCTAACCACTAAGGCATCTCTCCAGCCCATATATACATATACATATACATACATATATATATATATATATATATATATATATATATTTTTTTTTTTTTTTTTTTTTAAAGACTTCATTCATGGGTAGCCAGGCCTGGCAATACAGGACTGTCATACCAGCTACTCAGGAGGCTGAGGCAGGAGGATCTCCAGTTCAAGGCCAGGCTTTGCTACATAATAAGACCCAGTCTCAAACACACACACACACACACATGCAGAAACAGGTGTGATGGTGAACACCTATAATCCAAGTATTCAGGGAGCTGAGGTAGGAGGATCAAAGTCAACTCAAGGGACTGGAGAGACAGCTCAGTAGTTAAAGGAGCCTGCTTGCAAAGCTTGCCAGTCCGGGTTTGATTCCCCAGTACCCACGTAAAGCCAGGTGCACAAAGTGGCTCACATATCTGGAGATAGTTTGCAGCGGCAAGAGGTCCTGGTGCACCCATACTTACTCCACCTCTCTTTCTCACAAGTAGTTTTTTTTTTTTTTTTTAATCATTTCAGGATTGGCCTGGGTTGTGCAGTACGTTCAAAGTCAGCTTGGGCTATGTAGCAGGACCCTGACTCAAGAAAAAGTATTGTCAGTATCTACTCAAGCTAAATACGCAAATCTCCTTTGACTCCCCAGTTCCATGACTAGGTGTTTGCCCAACAGAAAGACACATGAATGCAGGCCACAAGCCTGCACACAGCTGCCCACAGCAGCGCTGCTCCCTACCGCAACGGCCATCGGCAGGAGGATGGATAAATGAAAGGTTTCATATTCATGTATGATCCGCACACAGCCCTGGAATAACAAATAATCACTGCACGAAGCAAGCTGGGTGGCTGTCAGTGTCCACGTCTGACCGTGGCTGTAAGGGTGTGCTCACCCAGAAGCTTGCTTCAAGCTGAGACACAACCCCTGCCCAGCATGCATGAGGCTCTGGGTTTAGTCTCCAGCCAGTAAAATGAAGAAAAAAAAAAATTCCTGGATGTGGTGGTGCACACCTATGATCTCAACAGTTGGGAGGCACAGGCATGAGGTTTCCAAGTTTGAGGTCAGCCTGGACTATCTGCTGAGACTTTGTCTCAGAAAACATTTTTTTTTTTAAATTCTGTACTACTTAGGTAAACAACAGAAGTTTAAAATAATACAGTGGTGAGCATACATATAGCTAGTAAGCAGCTCAAATTGCTAGGCATGTGTTCTTGAACTTTTTTTTTTTTTTTTTTTGGTTTTTGAGATAGGGTATCATCCAACCCAGGCTGGCCTTGAACTCAAGGCAATCCTTCTATCTCTGTCTCCCCAGTTCTGGCTCGGCATGTGCCACCACACCCTGCAGGCCTTGAGCTTTTGATCCTCCTGCTGCCTGAGTAGCTAGCATTAGAGGCCTATTCTACTAGACAGACCCTTAAGTAATTCTGTAATTTTTAGAGTATAGAGAAAGCATATGTATAAGATTTTTGGGTTGTTCTTTTTTGTTGTTGTTTATTTTTATTTATTTATTTGAGAGCAACAGACAGAGAAAGTGGGGGGAAGAGAAAGAGAATGGGTGCACTAGGGCCTCCAGCCACTGCAAATGAACTCCAGATGCATGTACCATCTTGTGCATCTGGCTTACATGGGTCCTGGAGAATTGAGCCTCGAACCGGGGTCCTTAGGCTTCACAAGCAAACGCTTAACCGCTAAGCCATCTCTCCAACCCCTGGGTTGTTCTTTTTAGCAACATAAGAGAAAAAAAATTAGGGCCAGGTGTGGTGGTACACACCTTTAATCTCAGCACTTGGGAGGCTGAGAAAGGAAAGGAGGATCCCTGTGAGTTCAAGGCCAGCCTGAGACTACATAGTGAATTCCCGGTCAGCCTGAGTTAGAGTGATACCCTCCTGCAAAAAAATAAAATAAATAAATAAAATAAATTATTTGCTTAATCTGAACACATAGGGGGTCTGAAGCAAGAGTCACCATGAGTTTGAAGCAAGTCTGGACTGCAAAGAAAAACTCTAACTCAAAACATAAAGAAAAATCAGAGCCAGGCATGGTAGTACACATGTATAATTTCAGCCGTTGGGCCAATCTTAGGTACATAGTTCAAGGCCAGCAGAGTCTCATGTACCCCAGGCTGGCCTCAAGCTTGCTATAAAGCTGGAGTTGACTTTGAACCTCTTCCTCTTCTGCCTCTGGTTTCCAAATACTGGGCTCACAGGCACGCGCTCCCATTGCAGTCAGCTTCAGTGTCGCTGGGATGAACTTCCAAACCAGGCACACATTATGGAGGAAGGGGTTTATTGAAGCTTACAGATCCAGCAGAAGTTCCTTAGTGGTGGAAGAAGTTGCCCCCCTTTCACAGGTTCACCCAGAGAGAAAAGCAGCCACCACCAGCAGCAATCACACGCCAGGATCTCCAGGCAGAACGCAGACACTCTGATCACCCCCAGTAACAAACACCTTAGGGCTGGACCCCAGGATCCACCCAGTGACATCTCCTCCAGCCAGGCAGCTGGATATCCAAGTTACAGCTTGAATAAAATTCCTGAATCTGGGCTGGAGAGAAGGCTTAGCAGTTAAGGCACTTGCCTGCAAAGCCAAAGGACCCAGATTGGATTCCCCAGGACCCACATAAGCCAGATGCACAAGGTGGTACATGCGTCTGGAGTTTGTTTGCAGTGGCTAGAGGCCCGGTGTACCCATTCTCTTCTCTCTCTTAAATAAATTAAATAAATAAAATTCCTGAATCTATTGGGGAGCATCCATTCAAACTGTCGCAGCTACCATGCCTAGTTTATGTGCACTGTTTTATGAATATAGGGTGTTAAACCCTTCCAAGTTCTGCAGGAGAAAACGCCTGTGCCCCAGAGGAGGACGGTGCTGGTTTCACAGCTAATCTCTGGTTTCTTCTTCCACCTCATTCGTTCTTGGATGAAAGGGGCAGAGGGGGGCTGGAGAGATAGCTTAGCAGGTAAAGCGCTTGCCTGCGAAGCCTAAGGACCCAGGTTCGATTCCCCAGTACCCACGTAAGCCAGATGCACAAGGTGGCACGTGCATTTGGAATTTGCAGTGGCTGGAGGCCCTGGTGTGCCCATTCTCTCTCTCTCTCTCTCTCTCTCTCTCTTTCAAATAAATAAATACGCCAGGCATGGTGGCGAGGAGGCAGAAGTAGGAGGATCACCAGGAGTTCAAGGCCACCCTGAGACTACATAGTGAATTCCAGGTCAACCTGAGCTAGAGTGAGACCCTACCTCGAAAACCAAAACAAAACAAAAATACATAGAAAGGGGCAGAGGAGCCGGGCGTGGTGGCGCACGCCTTTAATCCCAGCACTCGGGAGGCAGAGGTAGGAGGATTGCCGTGAGTTCGAGGCCACCCTGAGACTCCATAGTGAATTCCAGGTCAGCCTGGGCTAGAGTGAGACCCTACCTCGAAAAACCAAAAAAAAAAAAAAAAAGAAAGGGGCAGAGGGCCTTCCTGTTTATTCACTCAGCTGGCACGGAGCACAGGGCTGAAAGGTAGACTAGTGAGTACAAAGTGAGAACCAGTCTAGGAGGGATGAGAACGGTGGACTGAGCCAGGCAGAGTGGGCTGCCACAGAGGAGGGAGGGCAAGGGCAGCAGGAGCGGATCCTCCTGACCCACCTGTCCCTTCTCCCGCAGAGTCAGGACTGGAATACTACCCGCCTTCTCAGTACCTGCTGCCAGTTCTCGAGCAGGATGGAGCTGAGAACGTGCAGGACAGCCTCGACGGGCCCACAGACAGATTCTCTAGGGAGGAGGCCGAGTGGCAGGTAAGGCGTACCTGTCTGTGGGGCGCGGGGGGGGGGGGGACGGTGGAGGCGCCTGTGTGCCAACACAGGTGTTGGGGGCTGCAGGCATAAGGTGTTCAGAGCCACACTCCTCCATCCAGACCCTCAGTGTTAAGCACTGTGGCCACTCCAGACCTCCAGCTCACCCTGTGTCAGCAGTCCAGGGCTCCTTTCTGTTTCCAGATCAAACCACACCCTTCCCCACCACTGCCTTGGGGTAAGCCCTTCCCTGCCTGGAGTCCTCTCACTTCCCCATGCGTTCTCAGCTTAAACATAGTGCCACGTGAGAAGCACCAGCCCAGCTCAGGCCTCAGAGCACCCTGCATATTGCCCTGGTAGCACTCACCACGGTGCTGAGTTAAAAGCGCTTGCCTGTGAAAGCCTAAGGATCCTGGTTCGAGGCTTGATTACCCAGTACCTATGTAAGCCAGATTCACAAGGTGGCGCATGCTTCTGGAGTTCGTTTGAGGTGGCTGGAGGCCCTGATGCACCCATTCTCTCTCTCTGTGTCTGTCTGTCGCTCTCAAATAAATAAATAAAAATAAAAGTAAATAAATAAAAAAACAAGGATTATCTACTTAGTCAGTAGGTCGCAGTGCCCTCCCCTGTTGGATGGGGCTCTCTGAGAGGCCTGCTGGTGTCTGGCTTGCTCCTGGTCTCTCAGCATGCTACTTGCTGGCCAGTACAGTCTATTCCCTAGCTCTGCTCTAGTGGAGGGGGCAGACAGGCACCCAGGTTGGCACCTGTGACAGGTGAGCCCTCTCAGTCCCCAGCTCTGGGCCAGCATGATACAGGCTCAGAGGAGGATGCCCATTAAGTTTTGCCATAGTAGCCTGGGCATACCCACTACTGGACCCAGGCGGGAGTTGCCTTTGCCCACCTTCTTGTGCCCATCCAGGCTCACAGAGCAGGTCCTCCTGTGGCCATGGGTGGGGCAGTGAGGGCACGGGCATGTTGCCAGTGCCGAGGAGAGGGAATTTGCAACTGTATGGCTCTTTGGGTAGTTGTTGGAAGATGGAGAGGGAAGCAGTAACTGAGCAGGAACACGATGCCAATCCTTTATTTATTTATTTGACAGAGAAAAAGGGAGAGAGAGAGGGAGAGAGAGAACGGGTGTGCCAGGGCCTCCAGCCACTGCAAACGAACTCCAAATATGTGCACCCCCTTGTGCACCTGGCTAAAGTGGGTCCTGGAGAATCAAACCTGGGTCCTTTGGCTTTGCAGGCAAATGCCTTAACCACTAAGCCATCCCTCCAGCCCACAGTGCCAGTTCTTACCTTCAGGAAACTTTTGCAATATTGATCCCTGTTGGGGGATATTGGGGTTAAATCTCACGATAACTCCTTAGCAACCTACATGGCATGTTGGCATTTACAAGGGTTTGAGGGTTCAAAGCTGGATACAGTGGTGTGTTACTCAGACATTCAGAAAGTCAGATAGCCCATTATTAATTTTTTTTAATGAGAAAGAGATAAAGAGAGAGAATTGGTGCACCGCAGCCTCCAGCTACTACAATCAAACTCCAGATGC
The DNA here is from genome assembly GCA_036346955.1 of Dipus sagitta. NCBI lineage: Eukaryota > Metazoa > Chordata > Mammalia > Rodentia > Dipodidae > Dipus > Dipus sagitta. Next base: position 141,053,818 of record CM070770.1, read on the forward strand.
AAATGCCACCTTGTGTACATGCATGACCTTGTGTGTCTGGCTTATGTGGGACCTAGGGAGTCAGACATGGGTCCTTAGCCTTCTCACGCAAGTGCCTTAATCACTAAACAATCTTGCCAGCCCCAGATGGCCCATTTTTAAGTCTTCTTTCTGGAGCCCCAGGCCTGCCTACTACAGCCTCCCATAGCTGTCTTGGGGCACTCTTTCCTGTGGCACTGAGCACATGTGGCTCTCACCCTGGGTTCCCCTGGGGCCCACTGAAGCCTTTCTCAGTCCTCCATTCCCCCTATTCCAGTGCAACAATCTGGGTGCTCCGGGGTCTGCCCAGTGGGAGCCACAGCCACCACCCTGTCCTGACTGCTGGTTCTTCTCCCCCAGAACAGGTTCTCCGACTACGAGAAGCGCAAGGTAGGGAAATGCCTGTTCTCCTCTCACTTCTTCCATTACCATCTCTGCTCCACCAAGCTCCCCGGGCGCAGCAGCTTCTTCCTGGCTCTGCAGTAGACGTGAAAGAAAGGCCCGTGTCTTGCCCCTGCAGGAGCAGAAGATGCTAGAGAAGCTGGAGTTCGAACGGCGCCTGGACCTTGGCCAGCGAGAACATGCGGAGCTGCTGAGACAGAGCCACAGCCACAAGGACGAGATCCTACAGACCGTGAAGCAGGTGGGAGCAGCCACCCTGGCCCACTGCACCCCAGCCCCCCGGTGCAGCCTGAGAGCCCACAGAGGTGGGATGGCAGGGGTCTGAGCCATCCCGCCATTCCCTGGGTCACCCAGGCCAGCCTCCTTGGCATAGTGGGCACTCAGAGGCCTGGTGGGGAGGGAGCAGCCCAGGGTCATAGAGAGGACCAGCAAGTCGGGGTAAGAAATCCACTCTCCCAACCAGAACCCCCACAGTGCCCAGCGTACAGGGTCCCAGTGTCTCAAGACCTGTGCTCCCCCCACCCCCTGCTACAGGAGCAGTCTCGGCTGGAGCAGGGGCTGAGCGAGCACCAGCGCTGCCTCGACGCTGAGAGGCAACGGCTGCGGGAGCAGCTGAGGCAGACGGAGCACAGCATCACCAGCCGCATCCAGAAGCTCCTGCAGGACAACCAGAGGTCAGCCCCTGGCTAGCCCAGCCCCAGAGGCCTATGTTCCCAGGGTGCCCTCTAAGGGTTGGGGACACGGAGTCCCTTCACAGAGTCTTCACTCATGCCCAAGTGCTGCACTGCTAGGATCCAGTCAGATGCTTCGGTTTGCACCACCTTGCAGAGGAAGGAACCTGCTCTGAACATTATGAAGCCTGGGTTCTTGTCATAGCTACCTGATTGCACGTAGGGTCCCATTTTTCTTGTCAGTCGAGTGAGTTAGGATCCCATCTTGTTCCAGCATTTTGGATTCCAAGTAGCCTGTTATCTGCAGTCAGCCATTCACCCTGTACTAAGATTTAACTTAAATTCTGTCTGAAGTAGGAGCTACTAAGAGCAGATCTCTGTGGGACTAGAGAGGAAGAGGCCAGGTAGCCATCGCGAGGAACCTAAGAACATCTCCTTAGGGTCTCTTGCAGGAAGATTCCAGAAGCCAGCTGTAGTCACATCCTTTGCTACCTTCAGGCTTCCTTTTTTCAAGGCCCTGGCTCCTCATTCCTCTGTCATCTGTCGGTGACAAAGTGAGTGAGTGACCATTTGTGGTGCTTTTTAGGTACCAAATACTTTGTGTGTTCTCATTTACATTTTACAAACAGAAAGTGTTTTTTTTTTGTTGTTGTTGTTGTTTTTGTTTTTTTGTTTTTCGAAGTAGGGTCTCACTCTAGCCCAGGCCGACCTGGAATTCACTATGGAGTCTCAGGGTGGCCTTGAATTCATGGTGATCCTCCTACCTCTACCTCCCAAGTGCTCGGATTAAAGGCGTGCGCCACCACACCCGGCTTTTTTTTTTTTCCCTTTCTTTTTTTTTTTTTCGAGGTAGGGTCTCACTCTAGCCCAGGCAGACCTAGAATTCACTATGTAGCCTCAGACTGGTCTCGAACTCACAGTGATCCTCCTACCTCTGCCTCCTGAGTGCTGGGATTAAAGGCATGCGCCGCCACGCCCAGTTTAGAAAGTGTTTTATTTATATTTCCTGTCACAGGTGAGGCTGAGTGGGGCTTCACAGGCCTGAGAACAGAGCTCCTGAGCGGCGGGCTCAGGGGCCCCTGCCCAGTTCTAAGCCCCCCCCCCCCCGCATGTCCAGGTGATGAGGTGGGCAGCTTGCTTGGCAACAGGACTGTTAGTGACCACAGGGGCCATCTTTGTTTTTCCCCCACAGGCAAAAGAAAAGTTCTGAGATTTTGAAGTCACTGGAGAACGAGAGGTAAGTGTACCTCCAGGGCCATGGCTCCTAGGTAAGCGCCCCTGGGGTTTTCCAGATGGTACCAGAAAGTCCCCTGAAGCTGCAGGAGATCCCCTCTTGGTATCTAAGAAGACTCATTGTTTACAGTCTTTAAAACATATGTATGCTCCTGATAAGAATTCAGAAGCGTGATGAACATGATGAACGCAGCTGGATGTGTAATGTCCAACTATATTTCAAGTAGAAAAATTAGGGCCAAGGGCACTTGCTTACAAAGCCTGATAGCTGTGTTCAATTCCCCAGCCACCCACACAAAACCAGACAAGAATTTGATTGCAGTAGCAAGGGACCCTGGCAAACACACACACACACACACACACACACACACAAATAAAATAAATGCTTTTTTTTTAATTAGAAAAAAAGAAAACCTCCATGTTATTAGAAATAAAAAGCATAGAGCCAGGCATGGTGGTGCCTTTAATCCCAGCATTCAGGAGGCAGAGATGGGAAGATTGCCATGAGTTCAAGGCCACCCTGAGACTACATAGTAAATTCCAGGTCAGTCTGGCCTAGAGCAAGACCCTACCTCAAAAAACAAACAAAAAAGAATATAATGCTTTTGTTCCTTAGTATCTGAGGGAATTGGTTCCAGAGCCCCCCTGCAGATACCAAGACTATTGGATGCTCAAGTTCCTTAAGTGAAGTGAAGCATTTGCCGATGGCCTCCGCACTTCCCCCGTGTACCGTGACGCGTGCCGTGAAGACGACTTGTAATGGCTCATGCAGTGTAATGCTGTGCACATAGCAGCTACATCAGATCATTTAGGTCTGATGGCAAAGGGAAAAAAACATGCATGTACTCAGCACAGGATTTGTGGAACCCACAGATATGCAAGGCCAACTGCATTCGTTAGGAGAAAGCAAAAGAGGAGAGAAGTGGTCGGTACCATTTAAGCAGGACGCATCATTTCTTTCTTTCTTTTTTTTTTTTTTTTTTTTCTGAGGTAGGGTTTCACTCTAGCTCAGGCTAACCTGGAATTCACTATGTAGTCTCAGGGTAGCCCTGAACTCATAGCAATCCTCCTACCTCTGCCTCCTGAGTGCTGGGATTAAAAGCATGCACCACCACGCCTGCCATTTCTTTAATATTTTATTTTTTTATTTATTAATTTGAGAGAGAGGAAAGAGCAGACAGAGAGAGAGAGAATGGATACACCAGGGCCTTCAGCCCCTGCAAATGAACTCCAAAGGCATGTGCCACCTTGTGCATCTGGTTTTATGTGGGTCCTGGAGAATTGAGCCTGGGTCCTTTGGCTTTACAGGCAAGTGCCTAAACTGCTATACCATCTCCCCAGCCCTGGGATGCATCATTTTCAAAAGACATTCTGCGTGCAAAAAGCAAAGGGGCCAGGCATGGAGGCGCACACCTTTAATCCCAGCACTCGGGAGGCAGAGGAAGGAGGATCGCTGTGAGTTCGAGGCCACCCTGAGACTACATAGTTAATTCCAGGTCAGCCTGGACCAGAGAGAGACCCTACCTTGAAAAACAAACAAACAAAAAAAAAAAAAAAAAAAAAACCCAAAAAACAAAGTGAAGGGACTGTCGCCAAGGTTAACACTGAGCATCTGTGAGGGAGGGAACTGCAGGTGGTGGCCTTGGTTTTTCCCTTGTGCATCTGCCAGGTTGGCTGTCTTAGGCACACCACTTTTGTCATTAGAAAAGGTGATGGAGGCTAGGGATTTGGCTCAGTGATTAAAGTGCTTGCTGTGCAAGTGTGATGATAATCTCCAGACAGACCCCAAGTAAATGTAGCAGGCATCTGTAATCCCAGACCTCCTTCAGTGAGACAGGAGGTGAGATAGGAGATAAGAGAATCCCTGAAGCCAGCCTGGCATTCACAGCAGTGACCCAATAAGAGAACTTGCCTCAAACAAGGTGGAAAGTAAGGACCAGCACTTAGAGTAAGCTGACCTCTGATCTCCACATGCATTCCATAGTACACATGCAGCCACCCTCAACACACAAACACATACATACACACATTTCACAACACACACATACCCACACTCAACACACAAACACATACATACACATATTTCACAACACACACATACCCACACTCAACACACAAACACATACATACACACATTTCACAACACACACATACCCACACTCAACACACAGATGCACGCATACATACACACAAAGATAATAGTAAAGGAGTCGGGGGGTCTGGAGAGATGGCTCAGCAGCTAAGGCACTTGCCTGCAAAGCATAAGGACCCATGTTCTATTCCCCAGTACCCACGTAAAGCCAGATGCCCAAGGTGGCACATACATCTGGAGTTTGTTTGCAGTGGCTGGAAGCCCTGGCACGACTGTTATCTCTGTCTGCCTCTTTCTCTCTATTACTGTCTCTCAAATAAATAAAATATTTTAAAAGATAAGGAGTCTGTGGAGATAGGTCAGTATTTAAAGGGGCTTGCTTACAAAGCCTGCCAGCCTGGGTTCAATTCCCCAGTACCCACATAAAGCCAAATGCAAAGGGTGGTGCATTTGCAGTGGCAAGAGGCCCTGGCATGCCCATATTCTCCCTCCCTCTGTCTCTCTCTCTCTCTCTCCAACAAATAAATAAAATATTTTTTAAAATGATAATAAATAGCCAGGTGTGGTGGTGCACACCTTTAATCCCAGAACTTGGGAGGCCAAGTGGGAGGGTTGCTTTAAGTTCAAGGCCAGCCTAAGACTACTTAGTGAATTCGAAATTAGCCTGGGCTAGAATGAGACCCTGCCTTGGGGAGTTAAAAAAAAAAAAAAAAAAACAAGCAGGGTGGCACATGCCTGTAATCCCAACACTTGGGAGGCTGAGACAAGAGGATCACTGCAAGTTTGAGGCCTGTTTGGTCTACACTGTGAGTTCCAGGTTAGCCTGGGCTGCTGGGGCCCCACCACAGGAGTGTCAGTGCAGCCCTTGTCACCTCGGAAGGTCTTCTGCTCCATGCTCCCTGGAGGCCCTTGAGCTGTGGGGCTTCCCAGGCTGGGCGCAGGGGAGACTGGCGGCGCCGTCTATTCCGTCCACACTGACAGAGCACACAGGACAGCTCCTGCGCCAGATGTCCCCTTGTCCTGGGCAGCAGGCAGGACTGCCCAAAGGCATGCCTGGTCTAAGTGTCTACGTCGTACCGGCAGGAATGGGCAGGGTGCTGACCCTTCTGAGCCACTCTGCCAGTTGAGTGCAGAAAAGCACACACAGCTGGAGGCATAGGCATAACTGCTCTTTAAATGAGCATTTCTTATGCCGTGGTTGTCGCTCCATGCCATGCTGAAGAGCATTCCACCACATGGCTTTATTTAAGTAACTTTTTTGGCTTTTTGAGGTAGGCCCAGGCTGACCTGGAATTCGCTATGCAGTCTCAGGCTGGCCTGGAACTCACAGTGATCCTCCTACCTCTGCCTCCCAAGTGCTGGGATTAAAGGTGTGCGCCACCATGCCTGGCTATCATACTTTATTTAAATAGCTCTCTGTCCATGAACATTTAAGTTGTGTTTAGTGTTTTTTGGTTTTTTTTTTTTTTTTTTTTTTTTTTGGTTTTCTGGTTTTTTGAGGTAGGGTCTCACTCTAGCTCAGGCTGACCTGGAGTTCACTATGGAGTCTCAGGTTGGCCTCAAACTCACGGCGATCCTCCTACCTCTGCCTCCCGAGTGCTGGGATTAAAGGCATGCGCCACCACGCCCGGCGTGTTTAGTGTTTTATAGCTACAAATGTGACATGAACAACCTCTCAGTGTACGCTTAATGTAGATTTGGTGTGTGGGGGATGCATGTATATGTGTGCATGTGCACTGGTGGAGGCCGGAGGACAACCTCGGGTGTCAAACTCAGGAACACCTTCTGCCTCTAAGGCAGGGTCTCTCACGGGTCTGGAGTTCACCAAGTACACTAGATAGCTGACCAGTGAGCTCCAGAGATCCTTCTGTCTCTGCTTCCCCAGTTGTGGGAGCACATGCATGCACCATCACGCCAACAGTTTTTGTGTTTTGTTTTGATTTTCAAGGTAGGGTCTCGCTGTAGCCCAGACTGACCTGGAATTCACTATATAGTCTCAGTCTGGCCTCCAACTCCCAGCAATCCTCTTACCTCTGCCTCCCAAGTGTTGGGATTAAAGGTGTGCGCCAGCAAACCTGGCCCAACATTTTTTAAATGGGTTCTGGGATCAAATTCAGGTCCTTGCAAAGGAAGTACTTTACCAACTGAGCTACCTCCCCAGCTCCTTGTGTGACGACTGTTGTTTTATAATATTCTTATCATTTATTTATTTATTTATTTGAGAGAGAGAATGGGCATACCAAGGCCCCTTGTCACTGTAAACAAATTCCAGATATATGTGCCACTTTGTGCATCTGGCTTTATGTGGGTACTGAGGAAATGAATCCTGGGCCAGAAGGCTTTGAAAGCAAGACCCCTTGATGGCTAAGCCATCTCCCCAGCCCTATATCACTATTTTTTGTTTTGTTTTGTTTGGTTGGTTGGTTGGCTAGTTATGGTGTTTTGTTTTGTTTTGTTTGTTTTGTTTTGTTCTGTTCTGTTCTGTTCTGTTTTGGTTTGTTTTGTTTTGAGGTAGGGTCTCACTCTAGCCCAGGCTGACCTGGAATTCACTGTGTAGCTCCAGGCTAGCCTTGAACTCATAGCAGTCCTCCTACCTCTGCCTCCTGAGTGCTGAGATTAAAGGTGTACGCCAAAACACCGGCTCTATATGACTGTTTTTGAGGGAAATAAGTAAAGGGCATCTAGGCAGGTGCCACCCTGCCTTTGCAGACACATTTGCCAGCTAATGCTCCTCCAGGAAGCATGTGAAAGTGCCCGCTCTTCCCCATTGTTGCCGGGAGCAGGCCATGTTTTTGTCCCGGCCCTGTCTGACTCCCTCCAGCTGCCAGCGATGTTAGGCATCTTCGTGTTTCCTTGCTGGCCATTGAACTGGCTGAAGCATGGGCTCTTTGCATCAGTGGCCCAGCTGTCTAAGGGAATGTTCATCTTTACCCGAGGTTAACAAGGCACCATTATGTGTGACACCATGGGCATGCAGGAAGCAAATATAGGTTGGCATATCAGGGAGGGCTTCCTGGAAGAGGCAGTACTCAATCTGGTGGATTCCCTGTTGGAAGCATATTTGCCCATGGATTGATAAGTTTGTTTTTCCCATAGAATAAGAATGGAACAGCTGATGTCCATAACCCAGGAGGAGACAGAGAACCTACGGCAACGTGAGATCGCCTGTGAGTTGCGGGATGGGGAAGATGAGGCCCCTCTGGACAAGGCTAAGGGTCTGGGTGGACAGGTAGACTGCCCCTCGCTATCAGCCCTACACGTGGAGGGCACTGAGTATTGGCCCTGGAGGGCACAGCCAAGTCAGTCATGGGGCTTGGGCTCTGAGGCCAGGACAGGCTAGGAACCAGAGCTCAGTTCAGACCTTAGGGAAAATACTAGTCCTTGACTTTTTATTTTTATCTTTTTTTTTTTTTTTTCATTTTCTAGTTTTTCAAGGTAGGGCCTCCCTCTAGCCCAGGCTGACCTGGATTTCACTATGTATTCTCAGGGTGGCCTCACACTCATGGTGATCCTTCTACCTCTGCCTCCCAAGTGCTGGGATTAAACCATGCCCGGCTCTTTTTTTTTTAATATTTGTATTTTGTTTATTTCAAAGAGAGAAAGAGACACAGAGAGAGAGGGAGAGACAGACAGACAGACAGACAGAATGGGCGTGCCAGGGCTTCCAGCCACTGCAAATGAATTCCAGATACATGCGCCACCTTGTGCATCTGGCTTACATGGGTACAGGTCCTTTGGCTTTGTAGACAAGTGCCTTAACTGATAAGCCATCTCCCCAGCCCTGTCCTTGACTCTTCTGAGCCTTTTTGCATGCCTGTAAAATGAGGGAAAGGACAACTCCCTGACTACCTCACGGGTCATCGGGAGGATCAGAAGGGGTCACACCCAAGCATGTCACAGAGCTGACTGTTCTAGCTTCTGCCACTGAGCGCGTGGCTCAGCCTCTTTTGGGCTCTCAGGTACTCCCCAGCTTCCTGACATTCCCAGCTGTGGTCCTGCTGCTAGGGAGGCCTCTCCCGACAGGCCCTACGAACCTGCAGAGGTGGCTAGTGTTCCCATCTCTCTAGCTTCTGTTACAGAGGGGCTTTCTGTGTTCCAGGATCGGTGCCAGGTCCTCACCACACACACCCTCACCATACCTACACAGGGTCGGGTCACAAACACCTCAGTGTTAAAGGTGACTTACAGCACACCGATTGTCAATGAAAAACTCTGGGAACTCTCCAGACAGATATTAATCAAATTAATTTTGTAGGAATGAAATAAGTCCCCAGGGCTTGTATTCTCCCCAAGTCATACCTTCCCATTGCCACTGTGAGGCTTTTCATCTTTTCTTATATATATATATCTTTTTTTAAATTTATTTTACTGATTTATTTATTAAAGACAGAAAGTGAGAGAGAATGGGCATACCAGGGCCTGCAGCCACAGCAAACGAACTCCAGATACGTGTGCCTCTTTGTGCATCTGGCTAATGTGGGTCCTGAGGAATAGAACCTGGGTCCTTTGGCTTTTTAGGCAAACACCTTAACCACTAATCCATCCCTCCAGCCCTGTGCTGCTTTTTTTAAAACGAGGCAGAGGTAGGAGGATTGCCATGAGTTCAAGGCCACTCTTAGATTACATAATGAATTCCAGGTCAGTCTGGACCAGAGTGAAACCCTACCTTGAAAAACTTTAAAAAAAAAAGGGGGGGGGCTGGAGATATGGCTTAGTGGTTAATGCACTTGTCTGCAAACCCAAAGGACCCAGGTGCAAATCTCCAGGACCTATGTAAGCCAGATGCACAAGGGGGCACATGCATCTGGAATTCATTTGCAGTGGCTGATGGCCCTGGCATGCCCATTCCCTCTCTCTCTCTCTCTCTCTCTCTCTCTGTCTGCCTCTTTCTCTCTCAATAAACAAATAAATAAATTTTTTTTTAAATATAAAAACAAGCTAAGCTTTATTTTATGTTGAGTAGTGGAATTTGTTGGATATCAAACTCAGGGCCTTGCACATGCTAGGCAAGTACTCTTACCACTAGGCCATGTCCAACCCCTTATTAATTTTATAACTAAAATTTTTTTCAACAAAAGTAAAATGACTGGGGGCTGGAGATTGCTTAGCGGTTGAGGCGGTTGCTTGCAAAGCCTAAGATGCTTATTCAAATCTCCAGATGCAAGTGATTTAGGCATGCAATGTCGCACATGCACACAAGGGGGTGCACACATCTGGTGTTCGTTCATAGCAGCTGAAAGGCCCTGGGGCGCCCATTCTCTATCTCTCTAGCTCTTTCTCCCTCTCAAAAATAAAAATTAACTGGGCTAGAGAGGTGGTTTAGTGGTTAAGGCACATGCCTACAAAGCCTAAGGACCCAGGTTCGATTCTCCAGGTCCCAAGTAAGCTAGATGCACATGGTGGTGCATGCATCTAGAGTTCATTTGCAGTGACTAGAGGCCCTGGTGCACCCATTCTCTCTCACTCACCCCCCCCCATAAATAAGTAAATTTAAAAAATCTTAAAAAAATAAAAATTAATAAATTAAAATAAAATAAAATGACTGGGATATAGCTGCTTTGGTAGAGTGCTTGCCTAACATGCCTAAAGCCCTGGGTTCCATCCCCATACTGCATACACCAGACATGGTGGCACACACCTGTAATCCCAACACTTGGGAGGTAGAGGCAGGAGAATTAGAAGTTCAAGGTCATCCTCAGCTATATAGTGAGTTCAAGGCCAGCCTGCGATACATGAAACACAATTCGAGATTTTGTGTATGTGCTATTTAGTATTACACAGTTAGCGAGCCTCCCATGCTTATTTTAGTTTAGAAAAAAAAAAAAAAAACACATCAGGTGTGGTGGTACACCACTTTTTAATCCCAGCACTCAGAAGGCTGAGGTAGGAGGGTCCATGAGTTTGAGGCCAGCCTGGTGTCTCAGAGTGAGTTCCAGGTCAGCCTGGTGCGTAGTGCACATCTTTAATACAGCACTGTGGAGGCTGAGGCAGGAAGATCGCTGAGTGACGTCCTTGCTTAAGAGTCACTACCAGGGAGTAAGCAGGGGAATCCTCCAAGCCTGTCCTCTCCTCTACTGTGTCCCTACCTGGGGAACCCCCAGTAGCTGTCCTTTCTCAGCCGCCTCTCACTCCTCTGTCCCCAGCCGCCATGCAGCAGATGCTGACCGAGAGCTGTAAGAGCCGGCTCATCCAGGTGGCCTACGAGTCTCAGAGGCAGAGCCTGGTCCAACAGGCCTGTTCCAGGTAAGGTAAGGAAGAACATTCCAGGTGAGGGCTTCAGGGGAGCTGGCTGAGGACCCAAAATTACAGTGAGAGCTAGACACTGGAATCCCCTGTCCTGGGCTATCCCAACCTCAGCCATGCTACCCGGGGCTAGTGATGACCTGCCTTCCAGATTTTCCTATCTGGATCAGTATTGAGCAGTGGTGATTAGGGCTGGTGCCTGCCTATGCACTTCCTGTGTGCCTGGTGCTAGGCTATCTATGGGGACTCTATTGTTATTAGTTCCAGGTTTTAAAAAATATTTTATTTGTATTTATTTATTTGAGAGAGGAAAAGAGACACAGAGAGAGAATGGGCACGCCAGGGCTTCCAGCCACTGCAAACAAACTCCAGATACATGTGCTACATTGTGCATTTGGCTTACATGGGTCCAGTTCCAGGTTTTTTTGTTTGTTTGTTTGTTTTTGTTTTTGTTTTTTTGAGGTAGGGTTTCACTCTAGCCTAGGCTGACCTGGAATTCACTATGTAATCTCAGAGTGGCCTTGAACTCGGGGCAATCCTCCTACCTCTGCCTCCCGAGTGCTGGGATTAAAGGCATCTGACACCAAGCCCAGCTATTAGTTCCAGTCTTCATCAAAGTTCAGGTTCTGAGAGACTAGGTAGTGTCCCCACAGATGTACACACTGCAGGTTGCCGGACCAGGACCAGAGCTCACTTGTCAGTCGCTGGGGCTCCATAGGTTCAGAGTGATTTGTGCTTAAAGGGGTAACGGGGCTGCTTTCCAGCTGACAGCCACTCCAGGGTCTGACTCACTGAGCTCGCCATTGGTATTGTGGCATCCTGAAGGTTCCAGATACCCAGCACAGCCAGGTGGGCAAGCTCAGTTAACCCTGAACTACAAAGTTTCTGACCAGAAAAATGGGGTCCATCTCAGTAGTTACATATAAAGCTGTTAGAAAGCCAGATGTGGTGGTACACACCTCTAATCCCAGCACTTGAGAGGTAGAGACAAGGATCAGGATTGTTCATTCTCGTGCATAGCAAATTCAAAACCAACCTGGGCTACATGAACCTATGTCCCCCCCCCCCCCCGCAATAAAACAGAGCTGTTGGAGGATTCAGTGAGCATAAGTCTGTCACTTGAGGGTCCAATAAATAATAGTTACTAGTGTAAAAGAAACTACTGGTACGTGGGAAGCCTGAGATTGGAGCCTCTGTGCCAGTCACTGGTCTTGTTCTAAAATGCAGAACAGAAGGGCCGGGCGTGGTGGCGCACGCCTTTAATCCCAGTACTTGGGAGGCAGAGGTAGGAGGATCGCCGTGAGTTCGAGGCCACCCTGAGACTCCATAGTGAATCCCAGGTCAGCCTGGGCTAGAGTGAAACCCTACCTCAAAAAACCAAAAAATAAAAAATAAAAAATAAAATGAAATGCAGAACAGAGGGCCACCACGGCAGACGTGCTGGGCATGCCGGGCAGCTCACGGGGAGCTCATGAGCTCCCCCTCCATGGAGGTGGTCCGGAAGGGGCCAGGCATCCGGTTCAGGGCAGGCCTTGCAAAGGGGACCCAGGACTGGGGACAAAGGACTAGGAGGTTCTCCCTGCCAGTTCCCATGTGTACACCCTCCCTTCTGGACAAACTGTCCATCAGTAGCATTGAATGAGTAAGTCCGAGGTCTCCAGTACACAGTAGGTGCTCAGGAAATACTCAGTGGGTAACCGTGCTCTCTTTGTGGCAGCATGGCTGAAATGGACAAGCGGTTCCAGCAGATTCTGTCATGGCAGCAGATGGATCAGAACAAAGCCATCAGCCAGATCCTGCAAGAGGTAAGCCCTTGCCTGGGGCCCGGCCAAGACCTCCTGAAGGACTCGGGGCCTTCCTGACCTTGATGCATGAGCATCCGCCTCCAGGGGTGTGACCTTCGGGTCACTGGCGCTAGAGAAGGTCCCATGCAGGTAACAACAGCTGCTGTGAGGCCACGAGGGCAGCAGCCACACCACATCCAGAGGACGGCGTTCCACAGCACCCCTCCCCCCTCCACCCCTTACACCCCTTCTGCCCTTTATTCCGCTGAGCTTTGTATGGGTGATAGAGACATCCAGTACTTTCTTTAGTGTGTTAAAGTTTTCATTGTAGGGGTCTTGGTTGCATTTATTCCTAGAGTTTTATTTATTTATTTATTAGGTAGGTTCTCACTCTGGTCCAGGCTGACCTGGTATTAACTATGTCATCTCAGGGTAGCCTTGAACTCACGGCGATCCTCCTACCTCTGCCTCCCGAGTGCTGGGATTAAAGGCATGTGCCACCATGCCCGGCTGATTTTTTTATTTTTAATTTTTATTTATTTATTTACTGTATTTATTTGAGAGAGAGGGAGAAAAAGAGGCAGAGAGAGCATGGCCAAGCCAGGGCCTTCAGTCATTGCAAACGAACTCCAGACACATGTGCCACCTTGTGCATCTGGCTTACGTGGGTCAAGGCGAATTGAACCTGGGTCCTTTGGCTTTGCAAGCAAACACCTTAATCACTAAGCCATCTCTCCAGCCTTAGAGATTTTTGTTGTTGTTGTTTTTGAGAGATAGAGAAGAAAAAGAAAGAAAAACAGCATAGGCATTCAAGGTCTTCTTGCTGCTGCAAACAAACTCCAGATGCATGTGCCACTTTGTGCATCTGGTTTTACATCGGTACTAAAGGAATCAAACCAGGGCCATTAGGCTTTGCAAGCAAGTGCCTTTGACCTCTGAGCCATCTCTCCCGCCCTATTTCTTGTCTTGCCGCTGTGGCTAAGAATTCAAGCACTATATGGAATAAAAGTTGAGAGAGTGGATACCTTTGCCTCATTTCTTTTTTAAAACTTTTTAAAAAATATTTATTTAAGAGATATAGAAACAGGCAGGTTAAAAAAAAAAAGGAAATAGGCAAGAAGAGAGAGGGAGAGAGAGAATGGGCACACCAGGGTTTCCAGCCACTGCAAATGAACTCCAGATGCATGTGCTCCCTTGTGCATCTGGCTAACATGGGTCCTGGGGAATTGAACCTGGGTCCTTTGGCTCTGTAGGCAAGAACCTTAACCGCTAAGCCATCTCTCCAGCCTCCTTACTTCATTTCTGATTTTAGAGGAATTTTAATGTCTGTTTTCACCAAGAAATCTAGTTTGGGGGCTAGAGGGATGGCTTAGTGGTTAAGGTGTTTGCCTGCAAAGCCAAAGGACCCAGGTTTGATTCCTCAGGACCCATGTTAGCCAGATGCACAGGGGGTGCAAATGTCTGAAGTTCATTTGCAGTAGCTGGAGGCCCTGGCATGCCCATTCTCCCACTCTCTCCCTCTTTCTCTGTCAAATATATTAAAAAAAAAAAAAAAAAAAAAAAGAGAAAGAAAGAAAGAAATTTAGTTTGGGGCTGGAGAGATACTTGCACCCCTTTTAAAAAATACTTATTTATTTATTTATTTGAGAGAAAGAGAGAGTGAAAGGGCACACCAGGACCTCCAGCTACTGCAAATGAACTCCAGATGCATGTGCCACCTTGTGTATCTGGCTTACATGGGTACTGGGGAATCGAATAGGGATTCTTAGGCTTCACAGGCAAGTGCCTTAACCAGTAAGCCACCTCTCCAGCCCTGCAACCCCACCCCTTTTTTTTTGAGGTAGGGTCTCACTCTAGCTCAGGCTGACCTGGAATTAGTCTCAGGGTGGCCTTGAACTCACAGCAATCCTTCTACCTCTGCCTCCCAAGTGCTGGGACTAAAGGCGTGTGCCACCATGCTGGCTTACCAACACCCCCTTTTTTTGAGCCTAGCTTATGTGGATAGCTTGGACATTGATCCCTGTGCCAGCAGGCTTTGCAAGCAAGCACCTTTAGCCACTGAGCCATCTTCCCAGCCCTACTGTATTATACCTTTTTGCTTTCAATCTGCTGTGACATTGCTAGTAAAATGTGTTTCTTGCAGATAAGAAATAGTCAGATTTTGTTCTTGTTTGTTTGTTTGTTTTTGAGGTAGGGTCTCACTCCAGCCCAGGCTGACCTGGAATTCACTATGTAGTTTCAGGGTGGCCTCAAACTCACAGTGGTCCTCCTATCTCTGCCTCCTGAGTGCTGGGATTAAAGGCGTGTGCCACCATGCCTGGCCGTTTATGGATCTTTTGAGGTAGAATCTCATTCTAGGTGAGGGTGACCTGTAACTCTAGCTCTAGGCTGCTTCAAACTCATGGTGATCCTTCTGCCTCAGCCTCCTGAATGCTGGAATTAAAGGTATGTGCCACCATACCCAGCTCCTTGTTTTTATATTTTTTAATATTTTTATTTATTTATTTGTACATGAGCATGTGTGTATGTGTAGACATGCCAAGGTCTCTTGTTGCTTCAAACAAATGCATCACTTTTTACGTCTAATTTTAATGGGTACTAAGGAATAGAACCTAGGCTGACAGGTTTTGTAAGCAAGCACCTTAAAGTGCTAGGCCATCTCCCCAACCCCATTTTCAAATTTTTAAAAAATATTATTTTTAGGCCTAGAGAGATGGGTTAGCAGTTAAGGTGCTTGCCTGTGAAGCCTAAGGACCCATGTTCAACTCTCCAGGTCCCACGTAAGCCAGACACACAAAGGTGAGGCAAGCGCAAGGTCACACATGCCCACTAGGTGGCGTAAGTGTCTGGAGTTCAGTTGCAGTGGCTAAGGCCCTGGTGCTCCAATTCTCTCTCTCTCTCTTTCTATGTCTGTCTCTCTAAACATAAAAAAAATGTCAAAAAAAATTTTTTTTAGCTGAGTGTGGTGGTGCATGCCTTTAATCCCAGCACTCAGAAGGCAGAGGTAGGAAGATAGTGGTGATTTTGAGGCCAGCCTGAGACTATAGTTATTTCCAGATCTGCTTGGGCTAGAGTGAAGCCCTACCTTGAAAAACAAAAACAAAAAACAAAACAAAACAAACAACAACAAGAAGAAGCAAAGAGAGAGAAGAGAGACAGAGAGAATGGACACACCAGGGTTTCCAGCTGCTGCAAATGAACTCCAGATGCATGCACCTCTTTGCACATCTGGCTTTACATGGGTACTGGGGAATTAAGCCTGGTCATTAGGCTTTGCAGGCAAACACCTTAACTACTGAGCCATCTCATTTGCAGCAGCTAGAGGCCCTGGTACACCCATTCTCCTCTCCTTCTTTCTCTCTCTCTCTTTCTCTCTGCCTTTCTCTCTCTAAAATGAATAAATAAAAATAAAATATTTTTTAAAAGCCAGGCGTGGTGGTGCATGCCTTTAATCCCAGCACTCGGGAGGCAGAGGTATGAGGATCACCATGAGTTAGAGGCCACCCTGAGACTATATAGTGAATTCAGGTCAGCCTGGGCTAGAGTGAGACCCTACCTCAAAAAAACAGAAAGAAAAAAAAAAAAAAAAAAAGCAGGGCTAGAGAGATGGCTGAGCAGTTAAGGTGCTTGCCTGCGAATCCTAAGGACCCAGGTTTAATTCCCCAGGACCCACATAAGCCACATGCACAGCACCTGCTTCTGGAGTGTGTTTGCAGTGTCTGAGGACCTAGCTCACCCATTCCCTCTTGCTTTCCCCTTTTTTTCTCTCTCTCTCAAATAAATAAAATAAAATAATAAATTTTTAAATGAAAGCAAAAGAAAAGAAGGCTGGAGAGATGACTCAATGATTAAGGTACTTTCCTGCAAAGCCTAATGACCTGAGTTCAATTCCCCAGTACCCACCTAAAGCCAGATTTAAAGCATGTATCTGGAGTTCATTTGCGGTGGTTATAGGCTCTAGTATGTCCATTCTCTCTGTCTGTCTTCTGTCTCTCTTTTCCTGCTTGCAAATAAATAATAAAAATATTTAGCTGGGCATTGTGGTGCACACCTTTAATCTCAGCACTCGGGAGGCAGAGGTAGGAGGATCTCTGTGAGTTCAAGACCACCCCGATACTATAGTGAATTTCCAGGTCAATCTGGGCTTAAGGGAGACCCTACCTCGAAAACCAATAATAATAATAACATTTTTTTAAAAAAATGAAATAAAATGAAGAGGAGGCTGGAGAGATGGCTTAGCAATTAAGGCATTTGTCTGTGAAGCCAAAGGACCCAGGCTCAATTCCCCAGGACCCTTGTAAGCCAGACGCACACGGTGATGCATGTATCTGGAGTTCATTTGCAGTGCCTGAAGGCCTTGGAGCATCCATTCTCTCTCTGCCTCTTTCTGTCTATTTGTCTACCTCTTTCTTTCTGCCTCTCTCAAATAAAAATAATTTTAAAAAAGAAAAAGGGAAGGAAGAAGGAGAGAAGGAAGGAAGGAAGGAAGAAAGGAAAGAAAGTAAGAAAAAAGAGAACTGGGGAAATGACTCAGTGGTTAAAAGCACTTGCTTGCAAAGTCTGTTGGCCCAGGTTTGATTTCCTAGTACCTTCATAAAGTCAAATACTCAAAGTAGCACATGCAAATCTGGGGTTTGAATTTGATTGCAGCAGAAGGAGGCACTTGTGCACCCATTTACACACACTCTTGTCTCACTCTGTTCATAAATAAATTAATACGAGACCTGGAGAGATGGCTTAGTGGTTAAGGCACATGCCTGCGAAGCCTAAGGCCCCAGGTTCGATTCTCCAGGTCCCATGTAAACCAGACGTATACAGTGGCGCATGTGTCTGGAGTTCATTTGCAGTGGCTAGAGGCCCTGGCATGCCCATTCTCCCTCCCTCCCTCCCTCCCTCTCCCTGTTTTTCTCTCCCTGTCTCTAATATATAAATAAACATGAAGGAAATTTTTATTTCTGTCTTCCTAAGAAGCATAAAAATCATATGCTAAGGTGGGGGGAGGTTTAGTTTAGTTTTTTTTTTTTTTTTTTTTTTTTTTTGAGGTAGAGTCTCACTGTAGCCCATGCTGACCTGGAACTCACTCTGTAGTCCCAAGCTAGCCTCAAACTCACAGCAGTCTTCGACCTCTGCCTCCCAAGTGCTGGGATTAAAGGTGTGCGCCATCACGCCTGATTGCTAAAGTGTTTTATGTGCAGATGATGTTCCCTGGATGGATACAGGGAAGCCAGGGTGTATATCCTGGGCTGAGCAGCCTGTATATGTGATCTCCCTGGATGGACACACAGGGAAGCCGGGGTGTGTATCCTGGGCTGAGCAGCCTGCATACAATCTCTTGCAGAGCGCGATGCAGAAGGCCGCATTCGAGGCTCTCCAGGTGAAGAAAGACCTGATGCATCGGCAGATCAGGAACCAGGTGAGTGCTGGCCCCACCCGCTTTGTCTTGCTCTCAGCTTTCCGAGCTGCAGATCTGGCTCAGCTGGGCCGCGGTCAGTCACTAAGGCTTGAATCCATGGCTTGCCAGCTCACAAGAGTCTCTGCTTTGGAGAGCTCTGTTTCCTCAGCATCCTACATTAAGGTTACAGCCCAGAGGTGGTCTCATCCCAGACCCTGGCCAGAGGTCTGCCTGGCAAATGTGGTCTGTTCTCTGTGAGTGCATGGGCTAGGGGATGCGCATCACTAACACATGACCTTGACTGCTTGATTCCCCTCCATACTGACCTTGCCAGGGAAACAGTCAGCTCAGACCCCAGTGCCCCCATCAGCTCAGAATGACTGAGCGAGAGAATGATTCTTGGAGCGGGTTGGAGTCCCCACTTTGAATGGGCATGTGGGTACCAAAAGCCATCGAGAGCCCTGTCCTCTGCCGAGACGAGACCTCGGTCTGGCTGGAGAGGACCACCCTCCCGTGCAGACTGATGACTCACCTGTGGAGTGGAGTGGCCTTGGGCAGGCCCACTGCTGGGCCTCTGTGGTATGGGGCTGGGGCCAGAGGTGACGTGAGCTCTCAGGCCATGGGAACACTCATCACTCCATATTCAGCACACTTTGAATTTCATGTTTTTGCATGGTCTTTTTTCTTTCTTCTTTTTTGAGTTGAGCTATACCAACTTACTATTTTTATTTCCCTCTTTGATTTCAATCCCACATTGCCGGACATGAAGCTCATTCCTCTGACCAAGGGTTGCTGGGATCAAGGACTCAGGGATGGAAGAGGGTCATTGGCATAGGGTAGAGTAGAGAAGTCACTGGCTGTGGGGTCTGAGAGTGCGTAGTGACCCCCAGACATTCTCCATGTGGGTAATTCTGACCCTGAAGGCCTTCAGACCTTGAGTTGGGATATCCCAAGGAAAGGCTCTCACTTGTCTGAGCTGTGTTTGTGGGCAAGGTGCTTAGCCTCTCCGACCTCAGTTTCCTTATCCAGAGACGCACTGGTCAAAGCACACCGTCGGTGCTCAGTAAGTATCCGCCGTTGTTACTGAGTCACTTCCATTACCCTGTACTCCCCTTAGTAGCTGCGTGGAGGAAGCAAGAAAATCCAAGGGGTAAAAGACTCAGTGGTAGCCAGGCATGGAAGCACACACCTTTAATCCTAGCACTTGGGAGGCAGAGGTAGGAGGATCGCTGTGAGTTCAAGGCCAGCCTGGAACTACAGAGTGAGTACCAGGTCAGCCTAGGCTAGAGCAAGACCCTACCTTGAAAAACCACAAAATAAAAACGGCTCAGTGTAATGCTGCGTCTCACACACCCTCACTCAGCACCTGCTCTGCAACAGGCCCAGTTTGGGCTCTTGGTTACTGGTATTGACAGAGACGTGTGGCCGTGTTCCTGGACACCCAGAGCCCTGAAATAGTAGCTTGTTTTTAGCCCTCTTGGTGAGGTCCCCTGGTCCACAGGTTCTCTTTGGTCCAGAACCACTTCATCCTCTCTAGAAAGGCTCCTGAGCCCCCAGAGGACAACCACACAGCAAGAACCACGGTGAATGCAAATCAAACCCTACCCCTGTCTCATCTTCTGTTTAGATTAGGTTAATAGAAACTGAGTTACTGCAGCTGACACAGCTGGAGTTAAAGAGGAAATCCCTGGACACAGAGGCGCTGCAGGTACGTGAGACTCCCAGCCTGCCGCCCCGCACTGGCCACGCCCCAGCCCCAGAACACTGCTCCTCAGCTCACCCGCTGGGCTTCCCAACAGACAGGGGCAGGTCTCCTCTGCAGTGCCCTGGAGAAAGCCTCAGCCCCATGGCGCCCAGCACAGGCCGGGATCAGAGGTTGGGTGTCCTGGCGCTAGGCAGGAGGGTCAGAGGAAGGAGGGCTTCATTGCCGAGGCCCGTCAGGCCATGTTACCATCTCTGCATTTCCTTCTTTGGGAGCGGGTCGCAGGGTCACGCCGAGCTGGGTTTGGTCAAGCCATGCTTCTGGACAGCTAGTTCTACTCCGTGGGCTAACATTCCCTGTGGAAGGAACTTCTAGGGTTCTGAGGATGTAGAAAGAGAGGGCCCAGCCATTTCTAGGTTGTTCCCTGTCAGCTCTGGCTTGGGTGTCTTGCTCACAGATGCCAGGGGACAGTAAGGACCAGCCACAGTCAGCTGGACTGCTGGGACCTGGCTCAGATCCCCCTCCCCCCATCGCCTTGCTGTCCAACCTTGGCAGACTGGAGAGGACCCCGGTCTTCTCAGATGCACACAAAGCGTCCGTCTGGGGTGGCACATGAGGACATGATGCCCATGCTGGGCTTTTGAGCAGTGTCCATCCATGTCACTGTCCCTGTGTTGCTCAGTGGAAGTGTCTCAAGCTGACTCATGAGCTCCTATTCAGGCCTGTTCCCAGAGGTGCTGTGAGACCTTAGGCATGTTACCGTCCCACCTTGAGCCTTCCTCTGTCCCCTCCCTAAGATGGAAGCCATCACCCAGGGCCAGCCTCTGTCACTGGCCGTCAGAGAAGTCCATTGGCGAGCCTCCAACAGTCGTTACAGATGAGGAGCTAACATTGCTCAGAAGAAGCTGCCATCCCCGCTCTTGGCGGGTATCTTTGTCCCTGTCCATGAGAACCACAGTGGTGTCAGGGCCCTCATGAGGTTCCCATGGGCAAGTGGACACAGGCGTGTGGCCACAAACCCATGCTCTGTTGTGCATGTGCCTCCCTGTGGGTGGCACCTTCCTCATATTTTGTGGGGCTCCTGTACCAGCCTCCTTGCCATGCTTCCATCCACGTGCTATAGTCAAGCAAGACCTGTGTCTTGTCATTTCTTTTGTTTCATGTCTCTCACCACCCCATTACCATCAGTCACTAGGATCCCATGCCTGGCCTGAAGCCCACAAAGCAGGGAGTTGAGGGCTTGAGAGAAAGGGAGCGGGCTGCCAGGGAGGGGAGCACTGGCCTTTGTCCCCCCAGCCCAACCGTAGAGGCATTGGTCAGAGCCCTGAATTGAGCCACCAGCTCAGAACTGAGAGAGCAAGATCCCAGGCTACGTCCAGCTACGCTGAGCTCACGGTGGGCCCGGGTGTGGTTTTGTGTTGCAGGAGATGGTCTCAGAGCAGCGCTGGGCACTCACCAGCCTGCTCCAGCAGCTACTCAAAGAAAAGAAGCAACGGGAGGAGGAGCTCCGGGACATCCTGGTATGCACTCGGCCCTGACACCCGGCATCACGGAGCCGCGTGGTGTGCGGCGCGGCGTGGTGTGCGTGTGCAGTGTGGTGTGCGTGTGCAGTGTGGTGTGTGTGTGCAGTGTGGTGTGTGTGTGCAGTGTGGTGTATGCACGTGTTTGTTGATACACTCTCCCTCAAAGGGGGGAGGTTGGCTTTCCTGCGGAGGCTGGGGTGGAGTCACACTCCATCGCCTGGTCTTGTCTTGAGCCGGAGTCTCCTTTCACTGATTCTAGAGCTTGGGTCTCTTCTCCCTGCAGGGCCGGGGTTACAGGCACCCAGGGCCACACCCAGATGTTTTACATGGAATCTGGATGTTTGAACTCAGGAAGTCTCAGGCCCTCTCAGATATTCATGCTTGTGCAGGAAGTGCACTTAACTGCTGAGCCATCTCTCCAGCCCTGTGCTTTTTGCCTCTTTCTTTCTTTCTCTTCCTGCCTCCCTCCCTCCTCTTTCTTTCTCTTCTTTCTTTCCTTCTTTCTTTCTGCCTTTCTCTTTCTTTCTTTCTGTGTATGCATGTATGTGGAAGCCAGGGGACAACCTTGGGTGTCATCCTCAGAAGTGCCTTCTACCCCTCCTTTGAGACAGAGTCTCACATTGGCCTGAAGTTCACCAGTTAGATTTGACTGGGCAGCCAGTGAGCCCCAGGCCTCCTCCTGCCTCCACTTTCCCTACACTGGGATGTAAGTACATACCCCATATGTGACATTTTTTCTTTTGTTCATTTTTGTTTATTTATTTGAGAGCGACAGAGAGAGAAAGAGGCAGACAGAGAGAGAGAGAGAATGGGCGCGCCAGGGTCTGCAGACACTGCAAACGAACTCCAGATGTGTGCGCCCCCTTGTGCATCTGGCTAACAAGGGTCATGGGGAATCGAGCCTCGAACCGGGGTCCTTAGGCTTCACAGGCAAGTGCTTAACTGCTAAGCCATCTCTCCAGCCCCATGTGTGGCATTTTTATGAGTAATGAGTACTGGGGATCAAACTCAGGTCCTCATGCTATGGAGGCAAACACTTTACCAACTAAGCTATGTCACCCAGCTCCTGTCCATGCTTTTGTTTGTTTTGTTTTGTTTTGTCGTTTTTTGAGGTAGGGTCTTGCTCTAGTCCAGGCTGACCTGGAATTCACTGTGTACCGTCTCAGGGTAGCCTCAAACTCATGGCGAACCTCCTACCTCTGCCTCCCGAGTGCTGGGATTAAAGGCGTGCGCCACCACGCCCGGTTGTCCATGCTTTTTAAAACATTTGTTACTTCAGTAATAGGTACTACTTGAAGGAAGAATGGGAAATCCAAGGAATTTAGAGTTACTAATTGACTTTGGGTCATTTGGTTTTGCAGGCAAGTGCCTTAACCACTAAGCCATCTCTCTAGCTCCTGTCACTGTTGGTTTTTTGTTTGTTGGTTGGTTGGTTTTCTGAGGTAATGTCTTGCTCTAGCCCAGGCTGACCTGGAATTCACTATGTAGTCTTAGGCTGTCCTTGAACTCACAGCAATCCTCCTACCTCTGCTTCTTGAGTGCTGGGATTCAGGGTGTGAGCCACCACGCCCGGCTACTTGCCAATTTTAAAAATATATTTTTTTATTTATTTTCTTTTTTTTTTTTTTTTTTTTTTTTTTTTTGGTTTTTCAAGGTAGGGTCTCGCTCTAGCCCAGGCTGATCTGGAATTCACTATGGAGTCTCAGGGTGGCCTCGAACTCATGGCGATCCTCCTACCTCTGCCTCCCGAGTGCTGGGATTAAAGGCGTGCGCCACCACGCCCGGCTTATATTTTTATTTATTTTCAAGCAGAGAGAAGGGGAGAGAGTGAATGGGTACACCAGGCCTCCTGCCACTACAAATGAACTCCAGATGTATGCACTACTTTGTGCATCTGGCTTTATGTGGGTGCTGGGGAATGGAACCCTGGGCTAGCAGGCTTCCACTGTTTTCATATATAGTTTTAGCATTGTATACTTGTTTCTAGCTATTTTTTATTTTAATTTTAAATATTTATTTGAAAGAAAGAGAGAGAATGGGGGCACCAGGGTCTCCAGCTACTGCAAACCAAGTCTAGATGCATGCACCACCTTGTGCATTTGGCTTATGTGAGTCCTGGGGAATCAAACCTGGGTCCTTAGGCTTCGCAGGCAAGTGCCTTAAGTGCCAAGCCATCTCTCCCGCACTAATTTTAAAAATATTTTTTATTTTTATTTTATTTATTTATTTGACAGAGAAAGAGGGAGAAAGAGAGAATGGGCACGCCAGGGCCTCCAGCCACTGCAAACGAACTCCAGATACATGCTCCCCCTTGTGCATCTGGCTAATGTGGGTCCTGGGGAATCAAACCTGGATCATTTGGCTTTGCAGGCAAGCGCCTTAACCGCTAAGCCAGCCCTCCAGCCCTAATTTTATTTACTTTATTTATTTATTTATTAGAGAAAGAAAAAGAAGCATATATATAGAGAGATAATGGGTGTGCCATGGTCTCTAGCCACTGCAAATGAACTCCAGATGTATATGACACTTTGTGTATCTGGCTCTACTTAGATAGTGGGGAATCAAACCTGGGTCTTTAGGCTTTGCAAGCAAGTGACTTAACCACTAAGCCATCTCTCCAGCCCTATTTCTAGCTATTTGTATATATGTCTTGTCAAGACAAAATGGCATATCCCAGGTAGGCACAATGGAACAGGCCTCTTATCCCAGCTACTTGGGAAGCTGAGGCAGTCGGGTTGCAAATCCAAGGTCTGTCTGGGCTACAGAATAAGTTCAAAGCTAGCATGGGCAACTCACCAATCCCCTATCTCAAAAAGTAAAAAGAGGGCTGGAGAGATGGCTTAGTGGTTAAGCGCTTGCCTGTGAAGCCTGAGGACCCCAGGTTCCAGGCTCGAATCCCCAGGACCCACGTTAGCCAGATGCACAAGGGGGCACATGTGTCTGGAGTTCATTTGCAGTGGCTGGAAGCCCTGGTGTGCCCATTCTCTCTCTCTCTTCTCTCTGCCTCTTTCTCTGTCTGTCGCTCTCAAGTAAATAAATGAAAATAAACAAAAAATTATTTTAAAAAACAGAAAGTAAAAAGAGGGCTGGAGATACAGCTTAGTGGTAGAGTGCTTGCCCAGCATGTGTAAGACCCTGGGTTTCATCCCCAGCACCAAGTCAAGGGGAGATAGGCACATCCTCCTTAATAACCAGCCTGTATTCATGTCACTAGAATGTTCCTCTGCATTTGTTTCCATGGCTGCACTGAGGCAGGCTGGCATCTGGCCAGGCCTCTGAGGCCTAGTATCTTGGTGTCACTGGAGCTCAAGATTTAAGGGAAGCCCTGAGTATTCCCCCCAGTACAGGGCTCACCAAGTCCAGGGTAGGCCACTTGATAAACTTGGTAAGAGTGGCTCAACCTTCCTGTGCCCAAATGTCTTTTTTTTTTTTTTTTTTTCAAATTATTTTTTCCAAGGTAGAGTCTTGCTCTAGCCCAGGCTGACCTAGAATTCACTATGTAGTCTTAGGGTGGCCTTGAACTCACAGCCATCCTCCTACCTCTGCCTTCCGAGTGCTTGGTTTAAAGGCGTGCGCCATCACTCCTGGCTCCAAATCGCTTTTTTGACTCTCCACTGCATCTGAGAGTGGCTGAGCCCTACTTACTATGAACACCCCTCCGGATGAGGCAGGCACCTCATCTGCCCAGTGAAGGTGGAGGCCAGACCCATCAGCCGGGGCTGAAAAGAGACAGTTGGTCCTGTGTCATTGTGAACGTCCCAAACACCCACAGCTCCGCTCTAGGCCAGGCCTGTGCCAGTTGAGAAGAGTGAGAGCAGCTCTTTCTGGAGTGTGCACAGTCCACATGCTGAGCAGAAGAGGCCTGGTCCTCGCCATGCCTCGCCGCCATCTCCACGTGGCGCTGCTGTGTGAATGGTACCCAGCAGTGCTGGCAGCAGCTGTGCACTGTGCCCAGGGCTCCTGTCCTCTGCAGACTAGGGCCACAGAGCTGGGGGAGGAAGCACCAGTTCAGCACAGCACACCAGCCAGAGTCATGGACATAGAGGGACACACACACACACACACACATATAAATTTTTTTATAGGGGCTGGAGAGATGGCTTAGCAGTTAAGGCATTTACCTGCAGAGCCAAAGGATCCTGTTTCAACTCTCCAGGACCCACATACACCAGATGCACAGGGTAGTGCACGCATCTGGAGTTCGTTTACAGTGGCTGGAGGCCCTGGCACACACCCATTCTCTCTCTCTCTCTCTCTCTCTCTTTCTCTTTTCCTCTCTCTCTCAAATAAATAAATAAAATATATTTAAATGTTTTATATTTTTTTATTTTTTATGTTTTATATATTTTTAATTTATCTATTTATTTACTTATTAGAGTCAGAGAGGGAGGGAGGGGGGGGGAGAGAGAGACAGAGAATAGGTGCACCAGGGCTTCCAGCCACTGCAAACAAGCTCCAGATGCATGTGCCACCACATGCATCTGGCTTATGTGGGACCTGGAGAATCGAACCTGGGTCCTTAGGCTTCGCAGGCAAGCGCCTTAACTGCTAAGCCATCTCTCTAGCCCCACATTAATTATTTTAAAGGCCAGGTGGCGCACGCCTTTAATCCCAGCACTTGGGAGACAGAGGTAGGAAGATCACCGTGAGTTCGAGGCCACCCTGAGACTACATAGTGAATTCCAGGTTAGCCTGGGCTAGAGTGAGACCCTACCTCAAAAAAACAAAAAAAAAAAAATTTTTTTTTAAAGGAAAGGGAAGGAAACAGAGTTCTCCTTTACTTTCTGTGGGAGAGACCACCAAGGGGAAGTCTCCCACAGGCGCTGGGCGATGCTTGTCACTGCTACTGTTCAAAGCACAGGCTTGGACTGGAGCTGTGACTCCGCTGGTAGAGCGCTTGCCTAGCATGCATGAGGCCCTTGAGTTCAGGCCCCAGCACTGCGCAAACCAGGCATGGTGGCACATTTGCAAGGTGAAGGCAAGAGAATCACAAGCTTAAGGTCATCCTCAGCCACATAGGGCCAGCCTGGGCTACATACCTTAAGCAGAAAAAAGAAAGAAAAAACTCAGGCTACAGAGTGACGCAGGCTTGCTCTGGATCCTGCCATGACCCTGGGCCAATTACTCGGTTACTTATCCCTTGAGTCCTGATTTTCTCATCTGGGAGGTAGACTGTCCTTCACAGAGTCGGGAAAAGAATAAAATGGCATCTTTCAGTGCACTGCCCAGTGTGGCCTGCAGTACCCTGCAAACAGAGCCGCTGTGTCACTTCATGAACACTGCCCAAGTGGCATCATGAAGGCCTCGCTGACGTTCATAACTCTTTAGACTTCTCCCACAGAAGACCTCAGGATCTGGTAGCCTCCTACCTGGCATCCCAGAGACAAACCTGCCTTTGTGGGGCACAGAGATGGTAGCATAAGGCCTTACTGTCCCACAAGCAGACTTTTTTTTTTTTTTTACTTTATTTTTATTTATTTATTTGAGAGAGAGAGAGGCAGGGAAGGAGAAAGAGAATAGGTGCAGCCTCCAGCCACTGCAAACGAACTCCAGACGCATATGCACCCTTATGCATCTGGCTTACGTGGGTCCTGGGGAATCAAACCGAGGTCCTTTGGCTTTGCAGGCAAACGCCTTAACTGCCAAGCCATCTCTCCAGCCTCCCTTTTTTTCGAGGTAGGGTCTCACTCTAGTCCATGCTGACCTGAAATTCACTATGTAGTCTCAGGGTGGCCTCAAGCTCATGGCGATCCTCCTACCTCTGCCTCCCAAGTACTGGGATTAAAGGCGTGTGCCACCACGCCCAGCACAAGCAGACTCTTAAGAGGGGAGCCCTTTCAGAGGCAGTGGTAGGGTGTGGGGCCAGGTGCGGGAGCCAGGATCAGGAGCCCTTGCCACATTGTGCCATTGGGCACAGCAGAGCTTCTGGTCTTCACACAGTGGCTTGTTTTTTTTTGTTGTTGTTGTTTGTTTGTTTGTTGTTTTGTTTTGTTTTGTTTTTGAGGTAGGGTCTCTCTCTAGCCCGGGTTGACCTGGAATTCGCTATGTAGTCTCAGGGTGGCCTCGAACTCACGGTGATCCTCCTACCACCACCTGGCCACACAGTGTTTTAAAGCGAGGACAACAGGTGGGTGGGAAAGTCCTTGCTCAACTACTCAAAGGAACACAGCTCAGACCACTGTCATCTGATGGCCTTTGTTTACTGATCGGTAGTTAATGTGGCTGCTTGTGTTCTGGGCAGACGGAGTTAGAAGCCAAAAGTGAAACCAAGCAGGAAAACTACTGGCTCATCCAGTACCAGCGGCTTTTGAACCAGAAGCCTCTGTCCTTGAGGCTGCAGGTAAGGCCCTTGGGATCATCCAGCCTTTGGACAGTGGGGCTCTTTCCAGAGGTATCTCAGTTGGTCCTTGCTACTGACCGCCCCCAACTCTGACCCCAGTGTGCCAGGGAGAGAGTAGACTGAGGGGGTATTTACTTTGGTGATGAGAAAACCAATGCACCAGTCCTTGCTCCGTGGACAGACACCAGCAAGCCACAGTGAGCTTGTGGCCACACTCTTCCCTTCCTCTGCATACACATATATGTGCACGCACGCACACACACATACCCTGTTTATTCATTTAGGATGCTGGCACTGGTAGGTAAGTGCTCTGCCACTGAGTTATATCCCCATGCCACACACACATTTTTTTTTTTTTCTTTTTGCTTTTCAAGGTAGGGTCTTGCTCTAGCCCAGGGTCACCTGGACTTCACTATGTAGTCTCAGGCTGCCCTCAAACTCATAGCAGTCCTCCTACCTCAGCTTCCCAAGTGCTGCGATTAAAGGCATGTGCCACCATGCCCGGCTAAAATTTTTTTTTAATGTCATTTATTTATTAGAGAGAAACAGATAGAAAGAATGGAAGCACCAGGGCTCCCAGCTACTGCAAACAAACTCCAGATGCATGCATCTGGCTTACATGGGTAGTGAGGAATCGAACCTGGGTCCTTAGGCTTCCCAGGCAAGTGTCTTAACTGCTAAACCATCATGGCAGCTCAATTTTTTTTTGTTTTTGTTTTTGTTTTTCGAGGTAGAGTCTCACTCTGGTCCAGGCTGACCTGGAATCCACTATGTTGTCTCAGGGTGGCCTTGAACTCATGGCGATCCTCCTACCTCTGCCTCCCGAGTGCTGGGATTAAAGGCGTGCACCACCACGCCCGGCTTCAATTTTTTTTAATAAAAAAAATTTAAGTTCTTCTACACATACCATTCAGATAACTTGCTTTTTGTTCTGAACTACCGACAGATCGCTCCCCGTCCGTGTCCATAGCACTCTTGTCATTTTCAGACACCTGTGTAGCATCCAGGATGTGGCTGAACCCTGGTTGCTTCGGGCAGTTCCCTCTTGGAAGACAGTAAGGTGGCTTACTGTGTTCAAGTTTACTACTAGGATGGCAAACCCCTTTGTGTGGGGGTCTTTGTGTACTTACACACACCTTCCTGTGGGGAAACTGCCGAGGATACACTCTGCGCTTACATGGTGAGACCCTCTGCTGCTGCTTGTAAATGACAGGGGTTTTCTTTCCTTCCACCCTGGCGCCCTTTGCCTCCCTCACGGGCCATGCTGCAGGAAGAAGGCATGGAGCACCAGCTGGTAGGTCTCCTGGTGGAGCTGTCAGCCGAGCACTACCTGCCCATCTTCGCCCACCACCGCATCTCACTGGACATGCTGAGCCGGATGAGCCCTGGGGACCTGGCCAAGGTGGGCAGCCACAGTCCTGGAGATGACCAGGCCAAGGGTTGTTGACATGGTTTTGTTGTTTTTTTGTTGTTGTTGTTGTTTTGTGTTTCATGCCATTTGTGGTGAGGTAAGATCTGTCCAGATCAAACGGCTCAGGGCCTCCTTACATCTGGTGGCCAACACTGCTGCCCACTCTGTCCACAGCCACCTTTGTAAGAGGCTCGGCCTCCCATCTAGCTAAGAAAGCCAAGCATTTAGATTCTGCTGCCTTAAGACCTCCTTCTCAGATCATCACCTGTGGGGCCAACCCAGGTGCCTGGGGGTTTTCTGGTCCAGCCTCAGACTGAGAGCCGTGGAGTTACAAGTCTTGACCACAGCCCTGCCCAAGGCCCAGTTCTGTTCTGGGCACAGGCTGAGCTCCTTACACAGAATTCATCCACTCACATTAAAGTCGATTATGATTCTGACAGTGCCTCTTCACGTCTCGGTTCTGAGCACATCTCACACACCAGCCCAGTGAATCATCCCAACAGCCCCCAGAAGGAGGTATTCCTCCCATTCTATAGAGGAACAGATGAGGGAGGCCCCTGGCAGGCCTGGGAGTTGGCACAGAGTCTCTGCCCTCATGCACGCGCTTAGGACAGATGCAGACATGTGGCACTGCAATGTCCAGGGCCAGACCACCCGGGCTCTGGGGCCAAGGAACCGTGTGACTCAGCAGTTCAGTCTCAGTTGTCTGTCTCCATCCTCACTTTACCACAGTGGCAGAGGAGTCTGGGGCTGTGCAGGTGACACATTCCAGGCAGTCCTTGACACCCAAAGCATGGTAAACCATCAATGTTACTCCTTTGAGGAGCTCACTTTCTCCCCTGCCACACTGGTTGTTACGCCCTGGCCTGAACTGGCCACCTTCACAGCCGTGCCGCTGCCGTGCCTCATGCTGACCTCGAGGCACAGGCTTCCGTGTTGCCACTGGTGTCACAGGCGGGGGGCATGGGGTGACGCAATCCTGTAGGCCTGGACACTTGTGGCAGCTCAGTGCTTTAGAGCTGTCCCTCATCTGCTCTCCACCCTGTCACAGGTGGGCGTCTCTGAAGCCGGCCTTCAGCATGAGATCCTACGGAGAGCTCGTGACCTGCTGGATGTAGCCAGGGTCCAACCAGGTACAGACTCCGGGGCTCTTTCCATAGCCTATCCTCAGCAGAGGCCAGCTATATGTGGGGGCTGAGGTCGATACCTAGGGGCTGCTGGCTCCAGGACAGAGCATCGGGTACAGTAGGGGCTCTGCTGGGGCAGGAAGGGGGAGAGAGAGAAAGGGTTTCCCCCTTCTGCTGTCATCTCAACTCCCAGACACCCTGGTGAAGCTCAGCCCTGGCCAAGGGCCTGTTCTGCGGCTCCCCCACCAGATGGCCACACGGCCCTGGGCAAGTGATATCCCCTCTGGGAGCCTCACACCTCTCATCTCTGAGAGTGCCCAGCCCTGCTGCAGACTGGCTCTGAAGGATCCCCTGAACATTCTGGAATAGATGCCCCTATTAACAAGCTATGGCCATCCTACCAGCCTTATGCAATGGCAAGGTGCCAGTGTCATGAGATCACTTCACTGTCATTTCACAGATAGGGATCAGAGCCCCTCCCCCCATCACTCAGGGACCTGAAGGCCAGGGGAGCCCCTAAGAATTAGCATCATCTGGGGTGAGCCCTTGATCAGCCTATCCCTCTGGTTCTCTTAGAGCCTGAAACCACCCAAGGAGGAGGCTCTCAGGGCCCCAGTACTGCCCACGGCTCCCCAGGAGCCTCCCGAGGCAGTGAGACCGTCGGCTCCCCCAGCAGAACTGGAGACCCCAGCCTCGGAGTGTGTTGTGTGCCTGGAACGTGAGGTAAGTAGGGCAACAGGGCCAGAGCAGAGTGTGGAGCCTGAGCCGGACCACCCTCCCCACCCACCAGACTCCTCGGCCTCTCCAGACACACGGTTCACTTCTAAATGGCTTCTCTGGTTACATAAGTATACCGGGTTCATTAGACTGTGGGGAAACACAGCAAAGCCCAAAACAGGAAACCAAGATGACCCAAGTCCCATGACCCAGATATAAGCCATGCTAACATCATTTTCTGGACCTTTTGTTCTTCACAAGAGAGATTTTTTTCCTCAATTTATTAACTATATTAGGGAAATTTTCCCATGTCATAAGATACCAAAAACATGGTTTTCTCTGCCAAAGCTTTTTTAACTTGCTACAAAATTAGCACTTGTTGAAAAAAAAAAAAAAAAACCATAGCAGTGTTTAAAGTACAGATCCTCCCTCTCCTCCTCCACCCTGGGACCCTCCTGAGAAAGGCAGCTGTGAAGTGGGCATATGGCACATGCCCAAGACCCCAGCATTCAAGAGGTGGTGTCAGGAGGACCCTGTGAGTCCCAAGCCAGCCTGAGCTATATATAGTAAGACCCTTTCTCAAAAAAAAAAAAAAAAAAAAAAAAACAGAAGTAGTTAGGGTGGCAGTTGGATGGGCCCTGGCCCTTCAGTGACCCGGGGCTGCGATGCTGGAGTTTGGAAGGAACAGCCGGGCATAACTATAGCCAAGCCCCTGCCCTCCTGCCCTGCAGGTGTCTCCCACTTGCTTACTATGCCAGGTGGCTTTGAATGGTTTGGAGCACATCCTTGATGTTTTTCTCAGAGCACCTGTCTACCAAGAGGAAGGTTGGAATCATGTTAGACCAGGCGTTCTGGGCTAGGTGGGTGTGTACACAACAACACCACCAAAAAAATAAATTGTAAATAGGGCTAGGAGTCAGGCATGGTGGCACACGTATGTAATCCCAGCCCTAGGGAGGTGCAAGCAGAAGGACCAGGAGTTCAAGGTCATCCTTGGCTAGGAGTTTGAGGCCAGCCAGGATGCCTGAGAGCCTGTCTCAACACAACAACAACAACAACAACAAAGATGCCCCCGTAGATAACGCCCTTGCTGCACAGGCGTGAGTACCCGTGTTTGAATCCCCAGAAGCCATGGGGTAAAAGCCAGTCACTGTGGCGGGCATCTGGAATCCCAGCACACCTACAGTGAGAAGGGAGGTGGAGAATGTTTGAGAAGCTCGTGGGACAGCTTGTCTGACAAGTAAATGGGGTGACCAGCAAGAGAGATGGAAGGTGAAGAACAGCCCCCCGAAAGTTTGCCCCTGGTCACACACACCGTGACATACATGGGTCTGCCCTCACACATACCATGAACACACACACCAAGTCCATATACACTGTGAGCGCAGCCTCAGTGGCAGAGCACTGGTTCCCCCTCAGCACTAGAGGAAAGGGTTGTGGATTATATATATACATATTCACACACACCTTTTGCAAAACATAGAAAAACAAACACAAAGCTACAAACAAAAGGTTTTCACACCCCATGGCATATGGGACTTGGTCATGTCCTCAGGGAGTGCCAGGCCATCAGCCCACTGCTGCTGCTGTCTCCACAGGCCCAGATGGTCTTCCTCACCTGCGGCCACGTCTGCTGCTGCCAGCAGTGCTGCCAGCCACTGCGCACGTGCCCACTGTGCCGCCAGGAGATCACCCAGCGCCTTCGGATCTACCACAGCAGCTGAATGCAGCTGCCCTCGGCGCCACCTCCGCCACAAGCCCAGGGCTCCCACTCACCCCTGCTACACCGAGGCTAGGATGAGGCCATCCTGGGCCTTTTCCCACTACCTGCCACCCTCTGCCTTGAGCTTCAAGCAGGCAGGCAGGACATTCCCAGTCTGTGGCATAGCTGGTTTGAGCTCTGGATGAGAGAGGGAGCAACTCTTCCAGTGCTGAGTGAGGCCTTTGTGGCGTAGGAACTGGATGTAGAGACCGTGCCATCACTGGGGCCAAGGAATCTGTCCTAGCCAAGCCATGGCTCCACCCCCAGCTGTTGGCTCCTCCTAGGGGTGGCCTCATCCGTGGAGTGCACCCCAGCTGTCCTGGCATGAGATGAGGGACATCCATGCGAGGGCATGGGCTGTGCCAGACTGTGCCCCCAGCCCCACTCTGCTACTCTCTACCTACCCGCCCTCCACATCTGCGCCCTCAGCCCACGTAGGCAGCACTACCCAAAGCAGGAACATTAATCAATAAACCGATCTGGGAGCTCCCTCCTGAGTCACCCCTGCATCCTGGGGAAACCCTGGGGGACAGGAGGGGCTGTGTCCAAGGAGAGCACAGCTCTTCTAGGGAAAAGGGCCAGAGCTGCAGCACCTGGGCCAAAGAGGGGAAGGTACCCCAAAGGAAAGTACCCCAAAGCAACCTTCTCCTTGAGACCACAGCTTTCTTTATTCACAGGGCACGTGCTCTGTGGGCCAGGTTGTGTCCCTGCAGTCATTATCCTGAAAGGGGCTAGTGCCTGGAGCTGGCCACCCCAATGTGACTGCCAAGTGTGGAGCTAGGAAGCATTCTGACTCCCCAGCCAGGCCTCTCCCAGAATTCTAGGAGCCAGGCACATTCGTTACGTGTCTTCTAGCAGACTGACTGGAGCCCAGGGCAGGCACTGACTTTGGACCAGAGACACCTGCTCAGGGGCACCCAAGCTCTGCCTCTGGCGTACTCAGTGCTCCTAGCCCTCCTGCAGACAGGCCTCCATGTCCAGTATGGGACAGGGTAGAGACCCGACTTACACTAACAGCCACCAGGAGATGCTAGGTGCAATCACTGGACTATGGGGACAGGTCCTAAGAGCACAGCCCCTCTATGACCATCTTCTGTCCTGCAGTGCTGAGCAGGACTGGGTGAATGGCCTTCGTGGTGGAGACCCGTTTGTGCAGGGCAGGAGTTACTGTTCTTCCCATCTTCTCCCTGGAGACTTCTGATGGCTCCCTCCCCTACATCGTCCTCCTGGGCTCAGGCTTAGCCAAGTAGGGAAGACTGAAGCCTAGGCAGGCCAGGCCACTTTGTGGAGGAGCAGTTTTGTGGATCTCACTTGGGCCCAGGGAGCAAGAACTTTTGTCACTCCTCCTAGCCAACGAGCCTGCTCAAGGTTAGAAACCTGCCAAGCTTAAGAGCCAAACACTGAATGCATGGCCCCACATCCTTATACCTCAGCCCTGCTGAGTGAGGGAGGATCAGGCCCAAGACCTAGGCTACCGTGAGCAAGCTGCCAAGGGCAGCTCATGTACCCTAAGGTGACTGGCTGCCCCAGCACCCAAAAGAGATGATTTTACTCGTGGACAGAGCAGTCCACCCTCACGAGCTGCAATGGCGGGGTGTCTGTGCCACAAAGACTCACCCAAGACACCCACGCTGCTGGGCCCCCAATGGACAGGCATGGCCCACATCAAGTGCTCAGCTCTGGAAAAAGTTTGCATGGCTGTTCGCACCCAGCATGGGCCTGGAGCCTCCTACTCTGCTGGGCCAGAACCCTGAGCAGCCATTATTAGGGTGGTCACCTGCTGGCTCTGTGACCTTGGACAAGGCTCTCTGAGCCTCAGTTTCTCCTTCTGTAAAATATGGTAATGTGTGCCAGGCATGGTGGCACATGCCTTTAATCGCAGCACTTGGAAGGCAGAGGTAGGAGGAGCGCCATGACTTCGAGGCCACCCTGACACTACATAGTTAATTCCAGGTCAGCCTGGGCCAGAGTGAGATCCTATCTCAAAAAACCAATATATGTACATATGGGGCTGGAGAGACGGCTTAGCAGTTAAGGCACATGCCTGCGAAGCCTAAGGACCCTGGTTCGATTCTCCAGGTCCCATATAAGCCAGATGCACATGGTGGTGCATGCGTCTGAAGTTCATTTGCAGTAGCTAGAGGCCCTGGCATGCCCATTCTCACTCACTCTGTCTCTAATGAATGAATAAATAAAATCTTTAAATATATATATATATATATACATACATATATATACATACACACACACACATATATATATGGTAATGTAAGAACTCAGACCATGGGCAAGTAATAACTCTCATCACATAATGAGCCCAGAAAGTTGGGGCGAATGACAGCCTCTAGACACAGGCCCAGGTCTCCCGGATCCCAGCACCACACAAGAGAGCAAACTTTAAATAAAGCATTTATTGATTAGCAGAAGCTTAAACAGTTTGCATAGTATTCATTCTCAATACCATATCTGGAAGGATGATCAAAACCCCCAAGGCACTAGAGAGTCATAAGAGATCAGTGAGGATCGAGTAGGGCTGGAGGACCAGCCACGACCTGTGGACCGAAGGCCCCTGCCTGGGGAGCAGGTCGAGGGAACAGGGTGCCTGGCCAGGTGGGGACCTCACTCTATGTGTCTTAAAAAGAGAGTTTCTGGCTTGCCTACCCCCCCCCCCCCCCGGCAACATGGAGGGAATCTGTAGGCTCAAGGTGGGGCAGCCTTGGCTTGACCTCTTGCCCAGGAGGAAGGAATAAAGGCCAAACCTAAAGTGACACACCTCGATTTTGAAGAGGGGCCCGAAGCTCTCAGGTTAGGTGACTTAAGACTCAGGTGCCAGGCATGCCTGACCCTTCTTCCCTCCATGGTGTCTCAGAGAGCCATGGCCCTCGCTGACCCTCACGAGCCCCTCCAGCTCCCTGGTAGGCAGTGAGTACCTTGAAAGTGCAGGAAAGGTCAGACGCCCCCCAGGGCAGCTGCCGACCCAGAACCCCACGTCCTGCTTCAGCTTCCAGCCACTCTCACTTTGCCATCCTGGCCCTGGACACTCCCCAGCTCCCAGCTTCTCCCCAGAGGTCAGCTCCTTCCTCCTCTCTGGACACTTCCTTCCACAGACCAGCACATTCCGGGCCTTTCTCGTTCCACCCCCAAGCCCCTTTGTCCCTTCCCCATCCTTCTCCTGCAGCTGTAGCTAGGAAAGCGAGGCCCATGTTCACTGAGAATGCAGCCTTGGGGCCCGGTGGAGACGGGCCAGGACAGAGACGGCCTTAGTGTTTGTCATCTTCCTCCCCGTTCAGGTGCCAAGGAGCCCCTGCCAGGCTTCGAGGCACAGCACCAAATTTGATGCTTCCATCTCCCTCCCTCTGAGGACAGAAAGATCCACCATGAGGGAAACAGAGGTAACAGCAGGAGGGCAGGATGGAAGGGCTCCTTGGGCCCCTGAATAAAGAGGAAAACCTCAAAACCAGACCCTGCATCCAAGACCAGCCCACAGAAGAGAAAACGGGGAGCAATAACAGATACTGAACCCCATAAGGTGACTCACGTGGGCCCGACCCCTGGAGGTTCCATACCCACCCCTACCCACCTCCCCCAAGGCACAGGCGGAAGTGCCCTTCCCCAGAGCCGGGCCCACGGTGCCTTGGAGGAGAGGCCCGGTGCTGTCCCACAGAAGCCCCTGGCAACCAGCCTAGAACTCCGTCTGCACCCCGGCGCTGTCCTCGGTGGTGGTGTGAATGGGGGGTCGGTCACTGGGGCTGGACACCTGCTCCCCGGTCTCCTGGTCACTAGGCTTTGGGGGCTCAAGGTCCACAGCCTTTCCAGGTGGGAGATGCTGGAGGGGCGAGGCTGGTGGTGAAGAAGCCTTGGGGTCTGCCATGGGCTGGGGGCTCTCCTGGGCAGGGACCCCATTGAGCAGAGGGCTGGCTGGTGGGGGGCTCTCAGCCCGCAGATCTTGGGCCAGGAGGCCTCGGAGCTCAGTGACACTGTCTGGGGATGCAGGGGATGGTGGCTCAGGGCCAGCCTCGAAGGGCAGCCCCGCTTCCTCATCCTGGACCACCGACATCACCTGCTTGGCACGCCGGCGCTTCTCTGAGAGGGTGGCCTGCCTCAGGGGCGCAGGGGCTGGGGCTGCCACCACTGTCTCCATCACCACTGTCGCCGTACTGTTCACCCCAGTCAATGGGCGAGCCCTCAGCAAGCAGGTGCAGGTTGGGGTCGCTGTTGTGCAGAACCATGCTGTCCCGGTAGAGGTTGTGTTTGCGCTGCACAGCGGCCTCCTTCACAGCTGCGGACCAGAGGGAAGGGGCAGCGCATTCAGTGCGAGGACCGCCATGCTGGGCCCAGCGTCCATGCACACCCTGCCTCATCCCCCCCCCACACACACACACTGTGGTCTGTGACTGGGTCACGACTCACTCCAGGCCGCACTGCTGCAGGACTGGGACTCTAGCCCAGAGCCCAAGCGGCAGCCGCCCTAGCCTTCGTATGATCCTCCCAGCAAAGCCAAGGACCAGAGAAGAAACTTAAACACACAGCAAAGCAATGCCACCCTCCCAGAGCCACATGGCTGCCAGGAGGCTGGACCTAGCCTTAGCAGGAGTCTCCAGGGCCTCTCTATGCACCCTGTGATGCGCCCCCCCACATCCCCCAGAGTGCCCGTTCCCCACTCACCCTGCAAGATGTCCTTCATGACGGTCTGCAGCACCACCTCCTCATAGGTGTTCTCCACCAGGATGAACCTGGCGAAGTCTTCAAAGATCAGCTCCTGGAAGCGCGGCAGCTCCTGCCAGGAGAGCAAGGAGGACGGGTCAGGATGGCTGGGGAAGACAGCTCTGCCCCACTGACCCAGTCCCCAAGAGGCTGAGTGGGGCTGAGGGTGGAGACTCACCGACTTACAGGTGGGGGCCAGCTTCTTGAGCAGGAAGGGGATGGTGATCTGCAGCAGCGCCTCCCGGAAGAACCTCTTCCTCACGGAGCTGCTGTCGTAGTCGTACTTCTGTGGGGGAAGGGGGTGGGAGGGCTCTGGGTCAGGGAGCTCCCCCAGCTGGTGAGAGGGTGGGGGCCCACGATCTGACCCCAAGCCCAAAGTGCTCCTGTGCAGCCAATGCCAGGTGCCCCCTGGCATGAGGGCAATCTTGAGTCAGTGGCGAGGGCTCAGCTCAGGGCCGCGGGGGCGGGAGGCTCACCTTCAGCACCCGCTCCAGGATCCGCTGGATGGACTTGCACAGCTCCTCCTTGGTGGGCCCCTTCCCCAGTTCCTGGTGCAGGAGGGTCTCGAAGGTGTACACGGCGTTGTCCATTTGCTGCAGGGTACACAGCAGGGCACGTAAGGCCCCCAGCGACCACAGCCGGCCCCTCGCTGCGTGCTGCTGAGGACGTCCTCAGCCAGCCTCCCGCCCCAGGCCTGCCAGGGAGGAATAAGGGGCAGTCTGGATACTCACTGAGTGTCTACTGTGTGCCTGGCACAGTGCTGGGCACAGATGCCATGCCTGACTTGTGAGTACAGGAAGCGGGTGAGCTTCCTGAAGGAAGGAGTCTCTTAAGCTAAGACCTGACAGGCCAGCAGAGCGCGCCAAGTGAGCAGAGGTGGGAGAGCAACCAGTGAGGCATCAAAAAGAAAGAGCCGGGCGTGGTGGCGCACGCCTTTAATCCCAGCACCCGGGAGCCAGAGGCAGGATTGCCGTGAGTTTGAGACCACCCTGTGACTATATAGTGAGTTCCAGGTCAGCCTGGGCCAGAGTGAGACCCTGCCTCAGAAAACCAAAAAAAGAAAGAAAAAAGGAAGAAGCGCCTCCCTCACCCACTAGTGGTGGCAGCGAGCAGGCTATGTGGCTCGCTGAGGACAGCAGCGTCCGGCCTACCTCACGCATGTGGATCTGGGCTCGCTGCTTGAACACAGATGTGCTGGACACATCAAAGCGCTGCTGCAGCCCGTCGAGACGCAGTGGCTCCATTTTCTCATAGCAGCTCTGCATCTTCAGAGGGTGGTACGCCAACTGGGACAGCTTCTCCATGTACTGCGAAGGGGCAGCAGGGACACACAGGACTCGAGCTGCAGCCACATGGGTGGTTACACAGTCCTACAAACCTTCAGCTTGTCTAGACCTGTCACCAGTTACCAGGGATGGTCTCCTGGGGACAGTGCCCACTAAAGGCAAGCCAGGGAGGACCCTGGACAGGAGGGAGGAGGAGTTGGTTGAACAAAGAGGGAGTCTAGAGGCTGTGCAGGGGAGCCAGCCTGGTGATGGAAGACTGGGGGCGAGTTGTGCACCCTCTCTGAGCCTCAGTGTCTCTAGCCCCAAAGTTGGAGAGTGGCTTTTCTAAGGTCCTTTTGGATTCTCAAAGTCTTATGATTTGAACTCCAGGACAAAACACACTCTGGCTAC
This sequence comes from Dipus sagitta, assembly GCA_036346955.1. NCBI lineage: Eukaryota > Metazoa > Chordata > Mammalia > Rodentia > Dipodidae > Dipus > Dipus sagitta. Next base: position 141,092,615 of record CM070770.1, read on the forward strand.
AACTATCATCTACCCACAAGGAGCTAACTATCCTTCTTGCTTTTTTTTTTTATATATATTTTTATTTCTTTATTTGAGGGGTGGGGTAAGAGAGAGAGAGAAAATGGGTGTGCCAAGGCCTCCAGCCACTGCAAGCCAACTCCAGACGCATGAGCCCCCTGTGCATCTGGCTTACATGGGTCCTAAGGCTTCGCAGGCAAACGCCTTAACCGCTAAGCCATTTCCCCAGCCCTCCTTCTTGTTTTGTGTTTTTGTTTTTATGGTTTTTTTGAGGTAGGCTCTCATTGGAGTTCACTATGTACTCTCAGATTGGCCTCGAATTCACAGCAATACTCCTACCTCTGTCTCTCAAGTGCTGGGATTAAAGGCATGTGCCAACATGCCTGGCTCCTGTTCTTGTTTGTAAATATTTGTTTTGTTTGTTTATTTGAGGTAGGTTCTCACTGTAGCCCAGATTGGCTTTAAACTCAGAGCGATCATCTTACCTCAGCCTCCCAAATGTTGGGATTGTAGGCATGAGTCACTGTGCCCTGCAATACAGTTTTTTATTTTTTCATTTATGTGTGTGTGTGTGTGTGTGTGTGTGTGTTAATGGGTGCACCTGGGCCTCTTGCAGCTACAGATGAACACCAGGTGCTTGTGCCACTTTCTGCATTTGGATCACATGGGTGGCTTAGGAATTGAATCTGGATTGGCAGGCTTTGCAAGCAAGTACCTTTCATAGCTCAGCCACCTCCCCAGCCTGCTAAGTTTTTTTTGTTGTTGTTTATTTTTATTTATTTATTTGAGAGCGACAGAGAGAGAAAGAGCAGATAGATAAAGAGAACGCCAGGCCTCCAGCCACTGCAAACGAACTCTAGACGCGTGTGCCCCCTTGTGCATCTGGCTAACGTGGGTCCTGGGGAATCGAGCCTCAAACCAGGGTCCTTAGGCTTCACAGGCAAGCGCTTAACCGCTAAGCCATGTCTTCAGCTCCTAAGTTTTTTTTTTCTTTTCAATATTTATTTATTTACTTGAGAGAGCAACAGAATGAGAATAGTATATATATACAGAGAGAATATGGGCACACCAGGGTCTCTTGCCACTGCCAACGAACTCTAGACACATGTGCCACTTTGTGCATGGTTTTATGTGGGTACCAGAGAAGAGAACCTACACCAATGGCTTTGCACACAAGTGCCTTTAATCCCTGAGAAATCTCTCCAGCCCTCATTAAATTCTTTAGTACTTTAGCTCTTCTTGCTTTGTAAGAGCTCGTGGCAGGAGATAAATGTTCCCTTTTTCCTTTAAGTAAAGCTGGTAAACAGCTGAGCATGGTGGCGTATACCTTTCATCCCAGCACTCAGGAGGCAGAGGTAGGAGGACTGCAGTGAGTTCGAGGCCACCCTGAGACTACATAATGAATTCAGGTCAGCTTGGGCTAGAGAGTGAGACCCTACCTTGGGAACCCCCCCCCCCCAAAAAAATCCTGAAGTTGGTTAACAGCTCTGTCCTGTGGGTTCTTCTCCCTATAGGTACTGCCTGAGAGAACAGCCCACCCTGAGTCAGAGTCAAAGGATGTTCATGGGGTAGGTAATCAGTCCCAAACCTAGGCCTCACCTCGCCTAGCTTGTCAATGCCGCCTTCGTTAATCACGTTCAGGTTCATGTCGGTGACCTCCTTGAAGAAGACATCCCGCACCTCAGTGAAGCCCTGGCTGGTGGGCACCATCAAAGCTTCCAGGATGGATGGGATGTAGGGCTGGACGTGGTTCCGCACACACACCTCTGCCTTGGGGAGGATGAAGGCTGAGCGGGGAAGAAGCCATGTCAGCAGAAGTGCTTGCTGGGTGTGGCACTGGGACACCACTGCCATCACAGCTGTCCCAGCCATCCCAGCCCCCATGCCAGGATACACTTTGTTACAGCTGATGCTAACATCAACGAGCCCACCTGCCCCAGAGGGGGAGTCCATAAAGACAACAAATGGGGCTGGAGAGATGGCTTGGTGGTTAAGGTGCTCGCCTGCAAAGCCAAAGGACCCAGGTAATCCAGATGCACAAGGTGGCACATGCATCTGGAGTGTGTTTGCAGTGGCTGGAGGCCTTGGCGCACCCATTCTCTCTCTATATATATGCTTCTTTCTCAAACAAGGTAGAAGATGAAGACTGACACCCTGTGACCTCCAAAAGTACACTGTAATGTGCACCCATATGCACACACACACATATACACAAAAAAAAAATGGTAAAAAGAAGGCTGGGGTTGTATAGCTCAATAATAGGGTGCTTATCTAGCATGCATAATAAGGCCTTGGGTTCAATCCCTGATACCACCAAAAAAAAAAAAAAAAAAAAACCTGGGTTTATAGAAATAAAATCCACAGAACAACTCACAGTTGTCAGAATAATAGCTGTGATTTGATCCTTATTTTTCAACACAACAATGAGAAAGACATGGGTCATGCCACAGAGAGGAAAGTTCACCAGGCCCCTGGAAGACCATGTACAAGCACCTGTGGGCCCAACACACAGGCCTGGCACTGGCTCGTGGTTTCAATGTACGAGGCCCCCAGTAGCCTCGTGTGTTTGTGATTAAGCCACAAATTGATCCCCAACTGGTGGTGGGAAGTTTGTAGAGCCTTTGGAAGGCAGCGCCTTGCTTCACAAACAAGGCATGCTGCTTTGGGCAAACCCTGGGTACTGGAGCCAAACATCACTTGCTGCACTCAGCCCACTCTCTCTAGTTCCTCCCTGCTGATGTGAAGACACAATGTCTGAATTAGGTATGAAAAAATAAATAAATAAAATAAAACAAACAAGGAAAAAAAAAAAGATACCATGTCTGTCTGTCTGCTCCCACCAGGATGAAACTTCCCCTTGAAACTATAAGCCAAAATAAACTCTTTCCCTCCATAAGCTACTTCTGGTCAGTTTTTTTCTTTCCCACCTGCCTACCTCGAATCTTGCTGGCCAGGTGCTCCTTGGAGGTGACAATCTGGTCCATGTCAGTGCGGATAATGGCCTCCATGGCCGGCCGCGCCAGCTGCAGCTTGGACAGCGCCTCCTCGAAGCGCGCCTTGGTCTGCTCGAACACCAGGCGGTACACAGCATCTGAGATCTGCGGGCACGGCAGAGCCGTCAGCACCAGGACTGAGACATAGTGACAGCAACTTCGCCCCCCCCCACCACCCGGGGTCCCAGGCCACGCACCTGGATCCACTGTCGCTGCCGCTCCTGTGGCTTTCCCTTCAGCCGCGGGCCTGAGCTCCGCCTTCAGGGCGGGGCCCAGCTCCTCCATCACCAGGTTGCTCAGGATCTAGGGCGCACAGCGGGAGTCAAGGCAGGGCTTCTCTGGGCATCCCAGCAAGACCTGCCGCACCAGCCTCCTCCTCCCGACCAGGCCCTTTTCTCCACACCACTGCTGCACTGACTCCAAAGCATCACACTGCAGGTATCAGACTTGGCCACCTGGGTGCCCTGCAGAATCCTCAAGACCCAGGGCCTCTGCCTGTCTCCTGGCCCTCTGCTGCACATGCAAGCGTGTGTTTGTGGAATATCAGTTCCTCCCAGTGAGATGAACTCCTGAGGACTGGCGCTGGCCGCCACCTTGCTCGGAGCTGCGCTCCCAACAGCCGGTGACTTAAGTGGACAGCATAACAGAAGTCCCTCGCTGGACCAAATCTGAGCTTGTCAGCTTCCCAATCCCAGCCTCATGCACTGGGCCTCAAGGTGACCTCCAAGGTCTCCCTCCCCCAAGCAGCCCTCCTGGCCTCACCTGCACCTCATTTCCACAGAGCATCTCCCAGGTGCCATAGAGCTCCTTGGACTGGCGGTACATGCGGATGGCATCCGTGAATGCAGGGCCCTCCACCTTGGAGTCCTCAGGGATCCCTGCTCCCAGAGAGAGTGAAGGGAGAAAGGAGGTCAGCGAAAAGCCCAGTCACCCTCTACCGAGACCAGCTGACCTGACCAGAGGCGCACACCCACGGCAGACAGGGCAGGAGTCATTATGACACCCTTGCAGGAGTTACAGTAGTAATAGTCCCCACCAACAGCAGACAGAAATCTTTTGTTTGTTTGTTTGTTTTGTTTTGTTTTGTTTTTCGAGGATGGGTTTCACTCGAGCCCAGGCTGACCTGGAATTCACTATGGAGTCTCAGGCTGGCCTGGAACTCACAGCAATCCTCCCACCTCTGCCTCCCCAGTGCTGGGATTAAAGGCGTGAGCCACCACGCCTGGCTTCAGACAGAAATCTTTGTTCCTACACATCATCTACATCCCCCAAGACCCCAAAACTGGCACGTTTACTAACCCTAAATTACAGTAAAGTATAGAAAAACAGACCACCACCGGCTCCAAGGTCACGTCCCTGGCACAAGAGCAGGACAACAGAGTCAGAACTAGCAGGAGCCACTCCCTCCCCGTGATGCCGCCCAACATGGCTCTGGGACACCAGAGACATTGTACCCCAAACCTCCCCTCCCACCAATCCCATCAGGGCTCTGCAAACCTCTCCATTGTGTGCCAAACAGTAAACATTTCCAGCTGCGCAGGCCAGACAACTTCTGTCCCAATAGTCAATACCAGCAGCCGAGTGCAAAAACAGCCACAGCACCATACTGCAAAAGTAGGCCAGGGGCTGAACTTGGCCTGTGGACTGTTTCCTAGACCTAGATCATTGAACCCCAAAAAGGCCTGTTTCTTCTGAACAGTGGGGACAATGACCCTGGCCTAGTGTCATGTATCCACTGGGGGGCTCCGTGAGCTGCAGGGTGAGGACAGACTGTGAGCCCCGGCAAGTTCAAGGGGATGGAATCAGGGACTCTGAAAGACGTTTTCTTTGTGTGGTTTTGGTTTTCTGAGGAGCTGGGAATTAAACCCAAGGCTCTGGGCATGCTAGGCAAGCACCCTTACGCTGAGCCAAATCTTCAGTCCCTGAATGACACTCTCCATCAGAAAACCAGTTCTTAGGGCTGGGGAGATGGCTCAGTGGTTAAAGATGCTTGCTTACAAAACCGGCCAGCCTGAGTTCAGTTTCTCAGTACCCACATAAAGCCACATACACAACATGGTGCATGCATCTGGAGTTTGTTTGCTGTGACAAGAGGCCCTAGAGCGCCCATACTCTCTCTCTCTCTCTCTCTCTCAAATACATAAACACAAATATTCAAAAGAAAGAAAGATGGCTGGAGAGATGGCTTAGTGGTTAAGGTGCTTGTCTACGAAGCCTAAGGACCCAGGTTTGATTCTCCAGGTCCCACATAAGCCAGATGCACATGTCGGCGCATGCGTCTGGAGTTCGTTTGCAGTGGCTAGAGACCCTGATACACCCATTCTCACTCTCTCTCTCTCCCTCTCTGCTCTAATAAATAAACAAATAAATAAACAAATATCTTTAAGAAAGAAGCCAGGTGTGGTAGCACACGCCTTTAACTCCAGCACTTGGGAGGCAGAGGTAGGAGGATCACCATGAGGACAAGGCCACCCTGAGACTACACAGTGAATTCCAGGCCAGCCTGGGCTACAGTGAGACCCTACCTCAAAAAAAAAAAAAAAAAAAAAAGAAAAAAAAAGAAAGAAAGAAAAGAAAAAGAAAACCAGTTCTCAGCCGGGCGTGGTGGTGCACGCCTTTAATCCCAGCACTCGGGAGACAGAGGTAGGAGGATCGCTGTGAGTTCGAGGCCACCCTGAGATTACCTAGTGAATTTCAGGTCAGCCTCGCTAGAGTGAGACCCTACCTCAAAAAAAGAAAAGAAAAAAAGAAAACCAGTCCTCATAGCTCCAATGGGCCAAGAGTCTGTTTTGTCTGTGTACACACATCAGTGTTGGGTACAAATGCCAGAAGAGATTCTCTAAATCAATAGGGGGGCTGGGGATATGGCTCAGCAGTGGGGCACTTGCCTAGTATGCACAGGGCCCTGGGTTCAATCCCCAGTACTGCAAAGAGAAGTCGGGTGTGGTGGCACATGCCTTTAATCCCAGCACTCGGGAGGCAGAGGTAGAAGGATAGCTGTGAGTTCGAGGCCACCCTGAGACTACATAGTGAATTCCAGGTCAGCCTGAGCTAGAGTGAAACCCTACCTCGAAAAACAAAAACAGAAAGAAGAGAGGAGGAGGAGAGTACCATTGGTAACAGCTAGGAAGAATCCCGTTTCTGTGCTGTTATTGCTACTGGTGTTGTAGGGTGAGTCAGTGAACAAGGCGTGGACCCTGGACTCGTGCTAAGGCAGGCAGCAGGAAGTTACCAAATCTGGCTAGGGGAAAACATGGTTAACGCCACCACCACGCTTGGCTATGTGCCTCTGACCACAGCGCTCACAGAGCCCAGAAGAGGAAACGGCAGCCTGAGCGTCAGAAACCCCAGCGCCCACTGCAGTGACTACGAGCTGAGTCACCTCAGAGGAGAACCCCTCTCTGGTGTGGGTGCCCCTCCCCCCGCTCCCCGCAGCCTGTCAGGGCCCAGCACCCATCCCTGCATTTCAGGGAACCCAGGTCAGGCAGGCAGGCTGGAAGCAGAGGAGGGGTGCTTCAGCAGGGGAAACCCAAGCCAGGGCTGTCCACCTGTGCCAGGGAGGAGCCTCCAGCCAGGCTCCCAGGAGAGACCAGAGACCAGGAGTGCATGACTGGCAGCTTCTCCCAGGCCCTTCCTGCACGTAGCAGCAAGGTGGGTGTGCAGGACAGGGGGACCCTGCTAGGAGGGTGCTCTGTAAGCATCAAGGTGGGTGTGCAGGACAGGGGGACCCTGCTAGGAGGGTGCTCTGTAAGCATCAAGGTGGGTACGCAGGATGGGGGGGTCCTGCTAGAAGGGTGCTCTGTCTGGACCCTAGGGACCAAGTGTCTCCATTCTACATACTGAGCCACTGACTTTGACAGGTTTAAAGGTCACCCCTCCTGGGCTCTTCTCTGAGCCTGCTGGTGTTCCCCATATTCATAAGGTAACACCTTAACCCTTAGTACCTCAGAACGGAGTTGTTTTGAATTTGAATTTATATCAACTTATTTCTTTCCCTTTCTATCTCTCCCTCTCTCCTCACCCCCACCCCCATAGTCAGCCCAGGCTGGGCTCAAACTCGTGGTGATTCTCCTACCTCAGTCTCCCAAATTCTAAGATTATGGGCTCGAACAACAATACACAACCATCAAAAAGGTGAAATTTCTTAAAAAGAAAGCTGAAGCCGGGTGTGGTGGGAGGCAGAGGTAGGAGGATCACCATGAGTTCAAGGCCAGCCTGAGACTACATAGTGAATTCCAGGTCAGCCTAAGCTAGAGTGAGACCCTACTTCAAAAAACCAAAAAGCTGCCGGGCGTGGTGGTGCAGGCCTTTAATCCCAGCACTCAGGAGGCACAGGTAGGAGGATCGCCGTGAGTTTGAGGCCACCCTGAGACTCCAGAGTGAATTCCAGGTCAGCCTGGGGTAGAGTGAGACCCTACCTCGAAAAACCAAAAAAAAAAAGAACCAAAAAAACAAAAAGCAAAAGCCAAAAAAGAAAGAAAGAAAGCCAGTAGCCGATGAGGTGGAGTACATCTACAGCACAGGCTACTCAAGGGGTCAAAGTGGGAGCTGGAGAGATGGCTCAGTGGTTAAAGGTGCTTACTTGCAAAGCCTGATGTCCTGGGTTCAAATACCCAGTACCCACGTAAAAACAAAGTAGTGCATGTGTCGAGTTTGTATGCAGTGGTGGAAGGCCCTAGTGCACCCCTTCCCCCACCTCTCTCCCTCTCTCTCTCCCTCTCTCTCATATCTATATCTATATCTATATCATCTATATCTATATCATCTATATCTATATCTATCTATCTATCTATCTATCTATCTATCTATCTATCTATCTATCTATATCATAAGATTTTTCTTACCTGTAGTCTCAGGGTAGTTTCAAACTCATGGCGATCCTCCTACCTTTGGCCCCCGAGTGCTCGGAGTAAAGGATTGCACCACAACACCTGGCTCTCATAAATAAATAAATATTTTTGAAGTATTTTATTTATTTATTTATATTATTTGTGTGTGTGACAGGGGGGAGGGAGGGAGATTTATGGGTGCACCAGGGCCTCTTGCACTGAAAATGAACTCCACATACCACTTTGTGCATCTGGCTTTACGTAGATAGTGCTCTAAATTAAGCTGGGGCCAACAGGCTTTGCAAGCAAGCACTTTGAACGCTGAGGCATCTCTCCAGCCCTGTGGTACTTAGTTACAGCCGTCCTGAGACTTCACATACATCATCCCGTTTAGTCCTCACAGCCCAGGATAAGAAAGCTGGTCTTAGCCTCAATGAAGAAACTGAGGCGCCAGCTGAGCATGGTGATGGACACCTGTAACCCCAGCACTTGAGAGTCAGGCAGAAGCTAGCCTGGGCTACACAGTGAGACCACCCCCCCCATCTTAAAGAAATGAAAGATCAGAGAGGCAAAGTTACTGGCTTGAGAACACACAGCCAAAGAATAGGTGAATCAGACTTGAGCCCAAGCTCCCCAACCCTAACCAGACCTGCAGACTCTGAGCAGAGAAGCAACGGTCCTCCCGCCCAGCAGTAGGCAGAGGAGGGCTACAGCCAGACAGGAAAGGCCTTGGCCCCTGCACCCCAAGCACACATGGAGAGCTCAGCCAGTGCCCCAGCTGCCTCTTGCCACCCCCCACTGCTCCAGGAATGCAGGATGTGAGGGGGGCCCTGGCCTGCCTCCTTCCCCACCTACCCCCCACTTCCTGGCAGGGCCAGGAGCGAGCAATTCCCGCTCCACACATTCCAGGCCCAGCCTCGACAAGGGGCGGGCGGGCCGGCGGGCAGAAGAAGGGGACTTTCTCACAGCGCTGGGGTGGAGGGAAGGGCCACGTTGAAGCCTTGTCAGCTCTCGCTTGTGCTGAAGGAGCTGGCCTCTCAGACACCTTTCTGTCACAGCTCTGCAGGGTCTCTCTTCCTGCCCACAAAACCCAAGACGTCCCATATGAGCACTCACTGTGTGCCAGGCTGTGGGCCAAGGGTTTAATCCAAACCAGCATACTGCTTATTGCCCTGGCAACCTGAGGAACTGAATAGTGTGACTCCTCACCTGGTCTAGGTCCCCTACCCTACCACACTGGGAAGCCAACAGGAGCTATAGTGACCTATAGAGGGCACATGGGCCAGCAATGAGTGCCGGTGGAGGGTGCCCCAGGCCAGACAGCCAGAGCCACAGCCGCAGGGACCTGGGAACAGGAGGCCTTTTGTGGGTGGCAGGGCAGGGCCCAACCCAGGTGGCAGGGGTTGGCCTGGCTGAAGACCCAGTTTCTCCAGCCTGGCAGATTCCAGAAGGGGTGGAGGCGGTTCTGGAGAGGTGGGGTGAGATGAGTTCCACCCAGGTATCCACACCTCCCCCACCACTGGGTGGAGCTATGCCCAGGGGCGGGGGTGAGGGCGGGCATGGGCCTCCCTCTGAGGCCAGATCACCAGGAAAAAAGCTCAAGGCCCAAAACAGGGCTGCTCTTCCTCGAAGGAGAGACCCACCATTGTCCCATGCTTCCTTGGGGAGGCAATCTGAAACCTGTATAATTCCTCAGAAGCCTACAAGGCCCTTCCAGACCTGACCCCCCTCCAGGCCCACTTCAGGTCACCACCCTCCCACAACTGCAGGGCCTGGGCAGTTGCTACTCTTCGCTGCGCCCACGGGCCGCACTTCATCCTGTCCACAACCTCCGCCAGGAGCTTCCCTGCCCAGTCCCCAGGACTGTGCATCACCTCCACTATGAAGCCTCTCCCAGTGTCCCCTCCCTAGCCAAGGGCAGCACCTCCCTAACACATGCACAGGATCTCTGAGTGGCTCCCAGCCAGCACCCAGCTCCCGGCTGACATCATCTTGGTAGCTCATCTGTTTTACATCTGTCTCTCCATCAGCTGCACGAGGACAGGCAGCATGCCTGGCTCCCTTGTTGCAACCTCAGAGGAGGCGCTAAAAATCTGTGCTGAATAAACGAGTGAGGACTGGGGAGATGGCACAGTGGTGAGAGGCGCCTGTTTGCAAAGCCTGATGGCCTGGTTTCCATTCCACAGAGCCCATGTAATGTAAAGCCAGAGATGCTGATATGCAGATATGGTGTTATGTGTCTGGAGTTCATTTACAGCAGCAAGAGGCCCTAATGTGCCCAATCTCTCTCTCTCTCTCTCAATTAAATAAATTAATTAATGAACTGAAGAACTAAAGCCTGAGTTTACAGATGAGGAAGAAATTGATCATCCTAGATTACTGTGTGTGTTGTTAGTTAAAGAAGGAAATGATGCTGCTGGGCATAGTGGTGCACGCCTTTAGTCCAAGTAATCAAGGAGGCAGAGGTAGGGGGATCATGTGAATTTGAAGCCACCCTGAGACTGCATCGTGAATTCCAGTTCAGCCTGGGCTAGAGTGAGACCCTACCACAAAACACAAACAAACCAAAAAAAAAAAAAAAAAAAAAAAAAACCAGGGCTGGAGGGATGGCTTAGCAGTTAAGATGCTTTCCTGCAAAGCCAAAGGATCCAGGTTTGATTCCCCAGGACCCACATTAGCCAGGGGTGCACACATCTGGAGTTCGTTTGCAGTGGCTGAAAACCCTCTCCCTCTCTTTCCCTGATAAATAAATAAATAAATAAATAAATAAATAAATAAATGGAAATCAGAACAGCTCATACAGCAGGGTTGTCATAGCGTACTCAGCCACTGGGTGTCGCTGTCCAACACACTAGTAAGCATTGTCCCCTCCTGGCGGCTCACCATTGTTGCAGTGTCGGACACAGTCCTGCAGCACAGCCTGCCACTTGTCCTGCTCGGTTTCCGTCATCATGCAGAAGTAGTAGTGACGGGCATACGGGTGCCAGAGGATGAGCGGGAACTGCGTGGGGCACTTGAGGATGGGGGCGGTGCCTGATTTTGACGTGGTCCCTGTGGAAACACATCTCTGAGCAGCTGCCTTCTGCAGTGTCCCTGTAAAAGGGCTCAGGGGAAAGCAGGGAGTGGGCACCACAGCTGAAGGGTAGACTCAGGCCCAGGGAAGGGTGGTGGCATGTCCTGGCGTGGCCAACAGATCCATGGGGTTCTGTCCTCCACAGCACAGTTAAGGGGTCCAGCCTCTGTGTAGATCCCCACCTTACAGCTGAAAGTAGGTCACATCCCTCTTGGACACAGCTCTAAACTCCATGTGGAAGGCATAATGACATGAGTCAAAGCCTTCAAATTCAAAGGCCAAGCATTACCTTCTTGGGTTTCCCTCCAAATTTCAACTATTGTTGCCAAAGTGGTGGTTTAAATGCCCATGAGGGGAAGTAGGCATGTGAGAGAAACAAAATAAATGGAAGGGAATTTTTCCCTTTCTATTGGACCCTCATGGATATTTGAGATTCAGCAAGATAACGGGTCCTGGGCTCTGATCCACCACTGTGGTCAGTAATATGACAACAACAATTCTCTGTATCCCAGATCTGGCTGAGCCTGGGTTAGGCTCAGAACTAGCACTTCTCGGGGTCTGCACCACACCCTGAGACCTATCTTCTCAGCATCAGTATTCCAGAGATGCTGAGGGTCAGAGTGAGAGGAGACACAGCAAAAGCAGAATGAGGCTTGGAATCCTAGAAGGCAGACTCCTGCCCAGCCTCCACTACTTTCGTCCCAAGTCCCAGGTCTGAGCTGCGGACTGTCAGCATGGGGCTTCGGGGGAGCCTCAGCACGGTCAGTCACCTGCTCCTAGAGTCTCTCAGGGTCTCAGGGAGCTCAGCCTAAGGCTTTGGCAGAGGCCCACACAAATCCACGCCTGGGGCAAACCTCCCCTCTCGGGCTTTGGAGGGCTCACCTTTTGGGGGTTCAGGTTGTTCAAGGAATCTACAAGTAGCTCTAGACCCACAAACACAGGGCCTGGAACAATGGGCTGAGGGCCACCCCTCCCCTGGCCAACTCCTGAGGCCCATTACAGGGCAATGTGGCTAAAGGGACTCCCAGTCCCTTTACCTGGTAGGGAGTTGCCAACAAGCTCCAGGTACTGGTCTATGGAGGTGAGGATCTTGTAGCCTGCACTGTTGATGATGGCTCTGGGTGGCATCTGCCGCTCATAGGCCTGTGGAGGCAAGAGAGATTGGCCCTTAGTGTTAAGGGTACGGTCAGGCACAAATCATCTACCTCTGGCTCCATGACCCTACCCTGCTGCCTGTCCAAGATGAAGATAAGGAGGCAACGAGGCATAAGAAGTGACTGACTGAGGATAGAATTTAGCTTAATGGTAGAATGCCTGCCTGGTATGCTCCTGGGACTGCGTTCAGTCCCCAGAATAGACACTGATTATCATAATGACTAGAGACACAGGGTTGTGAAGCACAAGAGACCTGCCTCTGGGTCCTGACCTCTACAGCTGGGAGAGGAGTACTAAGTGCCAAGCAAGCACTTAGCACAGTGTCTTGGCACCTAAGAAGCTTGGCTGACATAATTGTTACCATGACCACAACTAACACTTTTTTTTTTTTTTTTGAGGTAGGGTCTCTCTCTAACCCAGGCTGACCTCTAGCTCCAAATTCACAGCAATCCTCCTGTCTGAATACTCTGTAGTGCTGGGATTAAACGCATGTGCCACCACACTGGGCCATACATTCTCTTTTAGAAGAGAATGAATACACTGCTTTTCCTATAGCAGGTGTGACTGTAGGAAGGGGGCGGGAAGTAATTCTGACCTAATTGCTCATACAGCAGGGCTGCCATGCTGCTGTCTGCCAGTAGGGGTCACTATCCACTACAATTACTGCCAGCAGCTCAGATCCTCAGGGCAAGGAACTGCAATGGTTTCCAAGCCTTTGAGATTACCCTAAAGCTTGTCTGGTGCAAATTCTTGACCAGGTTCAGACCTGAAGCAAACTCTGGGTGTGGGTCTAGCAGCCTCTTTAACAGCTCTCCAGGTGACTCTGATGTCATTTGAGAGCCACCACCTTGGGGCACAAGGACAGCTCCTGGCTATTTTCTACTACTCTAAAGATCACACCCTCTTAAACAGGTAGAACAGGCCTGTCTTTGGGGAAATATTTGATAGATGAAATCAGGTCTGGAGTTCGACCAAGTAGGGTTTCCTAAAGGGTCCAAAGCAAAGATAAGGCAAAGCCAGCCCCCATTCCTTCTGAACTACTCATGAACAGAGTTCTGTCCCACAGCACGGCAGGGAGGAATGAGTGGTGGGAACTTAAAGACCTCCACTCAGGGACCAGCCTAGGGCAGAGACTGGCCTACACACAGCTGCTCGGAGTGTGGAAGAGCGAGGATGGAAGGGGTCTCAGTAGAGGCAGGAAGGCCAGCCAGGAAGGAGGCTAGGGGAAGCAGAAGGTGGGCCCTAGCCTGAGGTAATGGGGAAATTTGGAGGGACTTGGGAGTGATTAGGGGGGTTCAGGCAGGAACTCCTGATGGCTTTATTTGTTTTGGTTTTTTGTTTTTCGAGGTAGGGTCTCCCTCTAACCCAGGCTGACCTGGAATTCACTATGTAGTCTCAGGGTGGCCTTGAACTCTTCATCAATCCTCCTACCTCCCAAGTGTTGGTATTAAAGGCATGAGCCACCATTCCCAGCTGCTCCTGATGGTTTTATGAGGGTTCTAGGATCTGTGCCCCGGATGGATAATGAAATGCCATGCAAAGAAGGAACCTTTAGGGCAAGCATGTTTGAGCACTGGGAACGACACGAAGACCCTGGCCACACTGTAGTGGTACTAGGTGGCAGGCAAGAGCGCAGCGGGTATAAGCAGGGGTCTGGATCCTCGGATTTTGGAATGGGGTTAGTGAGAACTCATGTGGAAGAGGAGAGCTGGTCGGGGGATCCCAGAAGGACAGCCGGCGAGGGCCTCACTCACCACTTTGTTCTCATACAGCACCAGCCCGTAGTTGTGGGGCACCAGGCTGAAGCGGTTCCTCCACTTCTTGTTGTCCTCCTGGTACTGGAAGAGGTTCCCCGAGAAGATGATGCGCTCATCCAGGGGCACCTGTGGACAGGACGGGGTGGGGAGTGAGGTCCCTGCCCAGAAAGGGAGTAAAAGGTCTCCTAGAGGTGAAACAACAGGGTCTGTGTTCTCACTCCTGGCCAGTCACCCCTCACCCCATCTCTGGTCTTGATGAGACCGGGCTGCATCCCACTCACTAGGCAGACCGAGAGACCTGAGACTCAGGGCAGTGGGGGGCTTGCCTGGGGTCCAAGCAGAGCATGGGTAGAATCCAGCCCAGGCCCCAGTTCAGGGCAATGTGAGGCCCAGGGTCTCCCACTCTACCTGACCCAGAGCAGGCTGTCAGGCAGAGCCACCTGGGAACGACACTGAGGAGCAGGCTGCTTCTGCCGTCCACCCACCCCTGCCACCTTGGGGCAGAGTGGTCCCTCTTAGCTGGAAAGGCCATCCTCACAGGCCAGAACTTCAAAAGCCTCAACAATCTGGGTAAAGTCTGCCTAGCTCTGAGTCTCAGTTTCCCCTCAGTGCAATGAAAACTTGAACTTGTCTCCAGAGACTCCCCAGATCTGACAGCCAGTTTTGTTGGCATCCCGGATCCTGGGTGGGGGTAGAAGATAGTCTGGGGGTAGTGTTTGATGTTTGACCAGCATCCTAGCAGGTAGGTGACCTGTGTGGGCTGCAGACACACCCAGACTTTCCTACAAAGCTCTCTGTCTGACTCAGTCAGTGTCTAGTGTCTCATCTGTGAAAACTGGACACGTGACAGCTGGCACGCAGGAGCTGGCGTGACAGTCACAATGACCATGGCCGTGTTAGGATTCACCAGAGTTCATGCGACAGGCTCCCAGCTGCAGGACTAAATTGGAGATGGGGGAGGAGAGTCCTCACACCAGGGGTAGAGGCCCAAGCCAAAGCTATAGCCATCAAGGAACATGTTTCCTGAGCCGACAAGCACCAGGAAGTTCCTGGAAGGGAAGTAAGGAAACAGCGACGGACAGTGGAGGCCTGGCGAGTCTAGGGATCTTTGTTTCTCAGCAGCTTCTGTTTATTCTACAATGCTGAGGCAGGGTCGCTGTGAGTTCAAGGCCAGCCTGGGCTGCAGCGTGAGTTCCAGGTCAGCTTGGGCTTAGAGCGAGAACCCCATCTCAAGCAAAGCAACAAACTGCAGCACTAATAATGATAATGAAAACAGCACTTGTTCAGTGGTGGACACAGTCTGCTTAGCCTCCAACACTGTTCGCTGGTCAGTGAGGCGTGGAGAGAGGGTGTCACTTGTCTGCTCTTGTGATGAGGGTGGGTACAGGGTCAGCCCCGATATGCAGTCAGATTTTGTCCAGATTGTCGGTTCCCTTTTCCTTCCCGCAGTCCTTCCCCCTTGAAACAGGATCTGGGGGTTGGTGGGGTGCCAAGCTTGGCTGCCTGGGCTGGGCACTGCTTCTGTGGGCCTGAAGCCTCGCAAAGCAAATACCTAGCAGAGCAGGGTCTTACCAAGGTGTTAGGAAAGCCCTGGCTACCCTTTCTAGAAAAGACGGATCTGAGGGCTGGGGTTTGGAAGTCTAAATATAGATCTCAGCGAGTCAGCTTGGTGACTTGGGCAAAGCCCACGGAGGGCGGAGGGGCAGGGAACCCATTTTTTCCTGTAAATATTTTCCTCCAGATAGGAAGCTGTGGTCTCAGGTCCTATTGTCTGAGCACAATGGGATCTCCTGTCAAAAGTGTAGTTTTCCCTTGAGGAGCAGCAGGGGGGAGCTGGGAAGAGGGGAGCCAGGGGAGAATGCGGAGAAACAAGAGTGACAGGCCAGGAAGGGGGAGTAAGGAAGCAGGAGGGTGTGGGCACCATGTCTTCCGTTTACTGCACATGATAGGAGTGAGGGTTTAGCTCACTTGGTGAAGGCAGGAGGATCAGAAGTTCAAGGATACCCTTGCCTACATGGTGAATTCCAGGCTAGCCGGGGATACATGAAACCCTGTCTCAAAAAGAAAAAAAAAAAAAAAAAGCATGATAGCTGTATCTTTTTGCAAATGGACTAGAGTGAGACCCTACCTCAAAAAAACAGGGGGCGGAGGGGCTGGAGAGATGGCTTATCGGTTAAGGCGTTTACCTGCAAAGCCAAAGGACCCAGGTTCAATTCCCCAGGACCCACGTAAGCCAGATGCACAAGGGGGCGCATGCGTCTGGAGTTCGTTTGCAGTGGCTGGAGGCCCTGGCACACCCATTCTCTCTCTTTCTCTGTCAAATTAATTAATTTTTAAAAATCCTAAAAGGACCACTAGTCCAGACTGACCTGGAATTCACTCTGTAGTCTCAGGGTGGTCTCTCAAACTCAAGGTGATCCTACCTACCTCGGCCTCCCGAGGGCTGGGATTAAAGGGATGCGCCACCACACCCGGTTTAGAATTACTTTCTTTCTGGAATGGGAGGGTCTTGCTGTGTAACCCAAGCTGTCCCTGAATTCATCATCCTCCTGCCTCAGCATCCAGAACCCTGGTCGTACATGCCTATGCCACCCACGCGTGGTTCATTCTAGTATTATTATCTCTATGATTGTTTCTACTCAAAACAGTCACTGATGACTAACACTATTATTTCTCTTTATTATTACCATGACTTCACATGGTGGTCAGTTTTACGGATGGCAAAAAAGGACCAGAACTCCCAACTCCCAGCTTTCAGGGTCTGGATCTGTTTCCTGCTGTGAACAGGCACCCCTGAGAGTGTGAGGGGCACGTCTCCTGCAGAGAAAATGCTTGGCACAGCAGCTGTTCCTGCTTCTCCTGGGCTTGTGGGATTTGAGCTACCTGCCCTTCCTCCTCCTTCCCTCCCTTCCTGCATGTGACCAGGTGCCATGGCACACACATGGAGATCAGAGGACACCTTTGGGTGTCCAACGGGCCACCTCATTTGAGGCAGGGTCTCTTGTGGCTCAATGTCCCATCCACCAGGCTAGATGGCCTGCAAGCTTTTGGGAAATTCTCCTGTCTCCACCTCCAATCTTACCGTAAGCACAAGGGGATTATAGAAGTCTGCCTTAATTTCTGGCTTTTGTGGGGGGAAAGGGATTTTGGGATTTCAAACTTAGATTCTCACATCTGTGTGGCAAACTTTCTTGTTGTTTTGTTTTGTTTTTTGTTTGTTTTTATTTCTTTATCTGAGAGAGAGAGAGAGGCAGATAGAGATAGAGAGAATGGACACGCCAGGGCCTCCAGCTACTGCAAACAAATTCCAGATGCATGCGACACTTTGTGCATCAGGCTTACGTGGGTCCTGAGGAATCAAACCTGGGTCCTTTGGCTTTCAGGCAAGCGCCTTACCTACTGAGCCATTTCTCTAGCCCTTGTTTTGGTTTTTTGAGGTAGGATTTCACTCTAGCCCAGGCTGACCTGGAAGTCACTATATAGTCTCAGGGTGGCCTCGAACTCACAGAGATCCTCCTACCTCTGCCTCCCAACTGCTGGGGTTAAAGGTGTGCACCACCACACCCGGCTGTTTTTCTTTTTATGAGACAGGCTGTAGGTATGTAAACCTCAAGCCCTACTCACTATGTAGCCCAACTGGCTCATGGTAATCCTCCTGTTTAGCCTCCCAAGTGCTAGGATTACAGGTTTTGTCACCATGCCCAACTTGCCTATGACATTTCATTGTGGATAGAGGAACAGTTCCAACTTGTTCACCTGGGCGGGTTCACGTACCCTTTCCTAACACAGGTGCACACCTGCCAAACTGCCAGGCCAGGCCACATCCAGGCACCTCTGCTCCATGCTGTCATGGGGTCAGGAGGTTGCCATAACACCAGAAGAAACTCAGGCACACAGTCCATCCCCTCTCCAGGGACAAGCAGAGCATTGGCAGGAAGGGCCTTTGGGCTAAGATCTGAACCAGCCACAAGTCACCCAGGGACCAATCAGCTCTGGGCCTTTGTAAATCCGGTTCCCTCTATCACAGTCCCTTCCAACAACAAACTCTTCCTCAGCCCTCAGGGCCAGGCAGTCTTCTCACCCAGGCTTCCTACCTCCCAGTTTTATTGTATAAACAGCTGTTTACTGTCTGTCACCCAGCACATCTGCTGAGAAGTCAGGGGCCACGTGATCCTAGCACCTGACCTTGTGGCCAACAGAGTCATCAGCAAAGATTTGCCTGTAGGAAGCCCTGAGGTTTAACTCCAGCCACCTCAGCAAGCCTCCAGCTCTGTAACTCAGCTCCTAAGCCAGTTTTTTAATTCCTGCCCCTCTGATATCATAGGCATTCCACTTGCATCGGGGAACCAACCGAAGCCACCAGTCTGGGGCCCTCTCAGACATTTTCTGGACTCTGTTGTCATCTCAAATACCCAACCGATCCAGGCTCCCCATCTCTCCACAAGGCTATTCTGACCTGTGACTGATAAAGAAGCTTCTCTCTGGAAGTCATTTCATAGACAGACAAACTGAGGCTCTACAAGGTGACATCCCCTCATCTAATACTCCCCGGCAGGTGGGGATTCAAACCTCCAGAAAGCCCATCTGACTCCCTTCACTGCCTCCCAGAGTCCTCTCAGCCCTAGGAAGGATGTGTCCATTTGTCAGATGTGGAGACTGAGCGCTGGAGGTTGAATCAACTACCCACGCCAGCAGGTAATGAAGAGCATCTGACTCCAGGTCCCCGCCCTCTTTCTCTCCAGATCATGGGGTTCGAGAGGGCAGGCCCCGTGTCTGGCTGAAGGAGGTCTCTGTCCCTCTTCTGTGGCACTGACTTCAGCCTGAGACTAGATGTCCGGTGCTGGAAGGAAGATGAGACTGGGCAGAGAAGTGTGGGACAGGAGCAAGGGCAACACTGCAGGCTACCAACTACAGAAATCTGCTATGGGCCCCGGGTTCACCCAGTTCACCTGCTGAGAACCCCACTTCCGGAGAGATCAGCTCAGCCAATCAAATTCCCCAGAGGGACACTGGCAATCTTCTGACAGTGGCCACAAGCCAGGATTAATTAGGTACAAGGCTGTCACTGAGCCACTGCAGGTCCAGGCTACCCTCCTCACCATCCTTCCCTTTGCCACCTGCCTGGCCATGCAAAAGCCCAAAGATGGAGGTCACTAAAGGGAACTGAAAGCTGGGTGTGGTGGCGCACACCTTTAATTCTAGCACCTGAGAGGCTGAGGTAAGAGTATCTCTGTGAGTTTGAGGCCAGCTTGGAGCTACAGAGTGAATTCCAGTGATGCCTGGGGTAGAGTGAGACCCCACCTTGAAAAACAAAAAAAAAAAAAAAGAGAGAGAGAGAGAGAGAGACAGGAGGACCAGAAGTTCAAGGTTCGAGGTCACCCTGGGCTACATGACAGAATGATTCAGAGAGAAACCAGGTGTGGTGGGGCATCATGTACTAGCACTAGGGAGGCTGAGGTAGAAGAACTCATCAAGAGTTCAAGGCTAGCCTAGAGCTACAAAGTGAGTGCTAGGTCAGCCTAGGCTAGAGTGACACCCTACCTTGAAAAAAAAAAAAGAGAAAGAGGGCAGCCCCACTTTGTACCCTTAACATCCCCCAGCTCAGCCCCATTTCAGGCCAATCACAGAATATCCCCCCTGCAGGCCACACTGACCCCCAGGCTAGAGCTAGACAGCTTCCTGGACGAACCTAACCTTACCGCTAATAACAGGAAAATGACAAGGTTGTCGATGACATCAGCGTCAGCCAACACTTGCCAAGCACCCTCCTTGCTCCGGGCACAATTGGGAGGGAATATGCTCACATCCTTCTTGGCCGGTGAGCTGGCCTTGAATCTGCGGCTGTCAAGACTGCAAAGCCCAGCTATGACAATACAGGGGTTGCCCGGGCACACTGGGGTACACCCTCAGTGAATGAAGAGCTTGTAGAGACCTTCCCAGCAACACTGGCCCAGAGACCCTCTCACCTTGCGCCAAAGCAGCTGCGCCTGAGGCAGCCCGGTGCCCTCAATCTCATGGCGCATGCTGTTGAAGAGCGCCACGCCATACTGGTCCTCGTAGAAATGGAGGAACTCCCTCAGAATCTTCTCTGTTTTCTCTGAAAGGGAAGCACAAATGGGCGTGTGAGGTCATCACAGAAAACTAGGGAAAGGGGTCTGCAAAGCCCCAGATTTCCATGTGTAGAATCGTTGGCATAAATGCCTCTCACCCCGGCTATATATTTATGTGTGTGTGTGTGTGTATGTATGTATGTGTGTGTATATATATATATATATGGCTTTTGCAGTGTTGGGGATGTTTTGGCTACTTGCATGCTAGGCATATGTGACCCATCACATCTTGTCTGCACAAGCCAGCCACCTTGGGATGTGGCAAACCTCCCTCTAGACAGGAAGATGGTCAGAGCCCCAACAAGAAGAAAACAAAAATCGGGCTGGGGCTGGGGTGGGGTGGCTGCAGAGCTGACTTAGTGGTTAAGGTGCTTGCCGTGAAGCCTAAGGACCCAGGTTTGATTCTCCAGGTCCCACGTAGCCAGATGCACAAGGGGGCGCACTGCATCTGCAGTTCGTTTGCAGTGGCTGGAGGCCCTGGGAATGCCTATTCTCTCTCTCTCTTTTTCTGCCTCAAATAAATAAATAAATCTTAAAGGAGAAAACAAAACCCCAACAGGCCCATGAGAGATGCTCAGCCTCACCAATGACCAACTCAGGGCCAACTGAGCAAGACTGCTTTTTCTCCTATCATGGAGAGGCAGGCTCTGTGACAGTGGCCGGCAGCTGTGTGCATAAGGTTGACATGTGTGCCCTTTGGGTTCTTTTTTAACATTTTATTTATTTACTTGCAAGAAGAGAGAGGGGGAGGGAGAAAGAAAAAGAAGAATGGATGCCTCTAGCCACTGCAAACAAACTCAAGATGCATGCACCACCTTGTGCATCTGGCTTTATGTAGGTACTGGGGAATTGAACCCAGGTCGTCAGGCACTTCTGGCAAGTGCTTTAACCCCTGAGTCATCTCTCCAGACCCCTTTTAAAAATACTTTATTTATTTTCAAGGAGAGAGAGAACCCTTTGCTTTTTAAATTTATTAATTTGCAAACAGGGAGAGAAACAGAGAATGGACACACCAGGCCTCTTGCAGCCGCAGCAAATGAATTACAGGTGCACGTGCCACTTTGTGCATATGGCTTTATGTAGGTACTGGGGAACTGAACCCCGGGCAAGAAGGCTTTGTAAGCAAGCACCTTTAACTGCTGAGCCATCTCCCCAACCCCATGTGTGCCTTTTGATGCCTTTCTCATACCTGCAGGCACGTAGGCACCGGCTAACCATGCAGTGTTGGAAATAACCAGCACAAACCAGTCCGTAACCAGGACATAACCCAGGATGGAAAAAAGCTGGAGCAATTCTATGTGAAGGGAGGGAGTTACAGCCTCACACTCAACACCCTCTCAGAGAGAGGATGATGTATAGGAACCCCTGGGGACTCAGAGGTAAAGGTGGGGACGGCCACAGGCCACTATGAAGGGTAGAGCCTCTGCGTGCAGGGAAGGAGCTCAGAATGAGCTTCATTTTCTGCCTCGTTCACTTTTTATAGCTTTGAATGATTTTACAATAAGTATTCAAAGAAACATCCTGAGGTTAGTTCACCCACTGGCTATTTGCCCCTCTCTTCTACTAATGCAGTTTCAGAACAGAGAGGGTAAGTCTATGGGCTCCAGAGCAGGCCCAGCATACATCAGACTTGGTATTGCTGCTGCCTAGGTGCCCCTATTTACAGATGAGAAAACTGAGGCCCCAAAGAGAGCTGACGAGAACTTCCTGGTCTAAGAAGTTCCAGCTAGAGTCCCACCTTGCAGTTTGCGTAGCTCCCCTCTCTGGGCCTCATGTTCCCCTTCACACTAAGAGGGCTAGACTCAAGGGATGGACAGGTCCTGCCACCTGTAAGCAATGCATTCAAATTTCCAAAGACTTGATCTTTTCTCTAGGGATCCTTCGTCCATCTCCAGGTACCAAGGAGAGGGTAGTCTTTCATTTAATCCCTTCAGTGGTCTGGGGACACACAGCCTGTGTCTTTTCCATTTTACAGAAGAAGAAACTAAGACCCAGAGAGATCCAGTCGCTCACATGGTCACAAAGCTAGTGGGTGGTAGAGTTCGGCTTTGGTTCTGGAGCCCAGCCAGGAGCGAGGACCCAGGCCTCATGTCACATTGCCATACTAGGTCTCAG
The DNA here is from genome assembly GCA_036346955.1 of Dipus sagitta. Taxonomy (NCBI): domain Eukaryota; kingdom Metazoa; phylum Chordata; class Mammalia; order Rodentia; family Dipodidae; genus Dipus; species Dipus sagitta. Next base: position 141,114,647 of record CM070770.1, read on the forward strand.
GCCTTTGTGTGCTTGCACCCCTAACCTTGCCTCCCTGACAGTGGAGAGGCATGCCCTCTGGGATGGGGGGAAGCTCAGCTCCCACATCGCCCCTCAGACCCAGCCTGTATCCCTTTTCTGAAATGAAGCTGTGTCTGTCCAAATTCCAGTTTGGGAGTGGAAGGAGAAAATAAATGAGGAATGTGTTTCGACTGCCTGTTTTTTTTAAAACTCCAAACAACAGTACTCTCCAAGACCATGGGAATTGTGCCGAAGACGGCGAGGGAGGGGAAGGGCAGGAGGGGGGATGGGAAATGGGTTGGAGGTCACTGAGAAAGGATGGCAACAGGACCATCACCCTCAGTTAGTTAACTATTGCCAGCCCCAGAGTGAGGCACAGTGAGAGCCAGGGGCGGCAGAGCCATCCTTGTCCACCATGAGGGATGAGAAGGCTCAGGAACCCAAAATCCTCAGCCTGGGTTTTGCCTTAACTCCCTGAAGCCAATGGGCATCCTACCAACATGGTGGCAGGATAGGTGAGTTGAATCTTCAGGCATGGCTCTAGGAAGCCCACCTTGGCCCTTGACACTCACTCTCAGACAGGGCAGGATTCCTGTAATGTTGAATCTGCAGGCCTAACCCCAGGCCAGGCCCAGGAGGAAGTTGCCATCCAGAGAAAGGAATCAACCCCAGATCCACCCAGCCCTCTATAGCTCTCAGCTGCCTGGTCAGTGCCCAGGCTGGGAGTACTGAGCCCAAAAGGGTGCTGGCCTGGTCCGAGGTCAGGGCAGGAAGGGAGGGCAAGGCTGTCCTGGGAGGAAGACTCGGGCATGTCCCATCACCCCATCGAAGGGTGTCCAAGGAAGGCCAGATCAGGCACGGCTGTGGGCTGGAAGAAGCTTCTGGAAGCCCTAATGGATTAAGTTTGAGGACCTGTGACCAATGACAGGGCTGGAGGCAGAGGCCAGCAGAAGGCTGCAGCCTGAATCTCTGGGCCAAGATGCTAACACTGATGGATCCAAAAGCATGGGACACATAGCAGCTGGGGATGGAGGGCGGTTAGGATGAAATTCATTCTAGATCCATCCACACTGGGGTTGTAGACAGGTTACCCAGATAAGACTGGGGGCCACTGCCCATGAGAGGAGGCAGGGAGTCTTGGGAAACAGGAAGCCACCAGAGACAAAGGGGGAGCGGAGAGGCAAAGTGTAGAAACCTGAGGGGGTAGGGGAATACCTCCATTAAGTGGAGTGGGAGAACAGATACAGGCCCACATAACCTAAAACTAATCACATTGATCATGACCCCCAACTTCACCCAACTGCAATTCCAAGTATGCCTTCTACCAGACCAAGAACTATTTGGATTTGGATCCAAATTTGGCTGACTCCTCCTTCTTAACAAATTTATTTATTTCAGTGAGAGAAAGAGTATAGGCATGCCAGGGCCTTTTGCCACTACAAACGAACTCCAGATGCATGCGCCACTTTGTGCATCTAGCTTTTACATGGGTACTGGGGGAAACTGACCTCAGGGCCATCAGGCTTTGCAAGCAAATGCTTTTAACCACTGAGCCATCTCTCCAGCCCTGCCTCAGCCGGGTTTTTTTGTTTGTTTGTTTGTTTTTGTTTTTTTGTTTTTCGAGGTAGGGTCTCACTCTACCTCAGGCTGACCTAGAATTCACTATGTAGTCAAACTCACGGCAATCCTCCTACCTCTGCCTCCCGAGTGCTGGGATTAAAGGCGTGCGCCACCGCGCCCGGCTTCAGCCTCTTTTTGAGTGTTGACATCACAGGCAAGAGCCACGATGACTGAGCTACTTCCTCCGTTTTGCCACCTCCAGCAGCTAGCTCCCAAGAGCAGTCAGAAGGATCCCACAACTCAGCGTCCTGCCTGGGTATCTGTGGGTGGTCCGAGCTGCTCCAAGCAGCCCTCTCTCCTCCACAGCTGCCCACGCCAGCTGTTTCAGTTTCCTCCCACAGCTTCTGGGGACACCCAAATGTGTGGATTTGAGGAAGGCATTGAATAAGGCTTCTGAGGCCAAGGCTAATCGCCTTGAGGCTCAATCTGCACCAGAGAGGGTAAGAGACTCACTTCAGATCACACAGCACACTGAAGCAACTGGGGTTTGAGCCACAGCTGACTAACCTCTCATGGTCCTGGCTCTGACCACTGCCCACAGGACCCCACAGAGTGTCCCTTCTCGTCAGAGGGCAGTGAGGTGGCAGGCTATCTGCTGAGGGTTTTGGACCCAGAACCTGGGAAGTCTCAGATAGATAAACCAATGCAATGGCTTCTGTAGGGTAGAGATGCGGGGGTGAGGCAGTCCCCGAGTGCGGGCGCGGGTGCGGGCCCGCCTTGCTCACCAGCCTTTCCCGCCCCAGTAGCACTGACTCAGCCCCAGGGGCTGCAGTGGAAGAAGCCATGGAGGAAGTGGGGATTGGCAGTGCCACCATCTAGCTTCCTAATGAGTGTGGCATGGGGGCTGTTGAGATCTCAAGTCCCCCGTGTGGGAAATGGACACCACAGAGCCAGATGACAGGACGTAGACAGCCACGCCACAGAGAACTCAGAACTCCACAAATGCAACTCTTCATTTTTGTTGTCGTTGTTTTGGTTTTCAAGGTAGGGTTTCACTCTAGCTCAGGCTAACCTGGAATTCACTATGTTGTCTCAGGGTGGCCTCAAACTCACGGCGATCCTCCTACCTCTGCCTCCCGAGTGCTGGGATTAAAGGTGTGCGCCACCACGCCAGGCTAACAAAGGCAACTCTTAATTGTAACTGCGCTCAGTTTGTAACTACTGTGGCAAGAGACAGGCTGAGATGTTTATTAGCAGGTACAACTTTGATAGCTTGAAACATAAATTAAGACTGTTTTCCCCTAAAAACAAAGACAAAAGGGGTTGGGAAGATGCCTCAGTAGATAAAATGTAGCCACACAAGAATGAGAACCTGAGTTCAAATCCTGAGCAAAACCCGGGCATGGTGGCACATGCCTTTAATCCCAGCACTCGGGAGACAGAGGGAGGAGGATTGCCGTGAGATCGAGGCCAGCCTGGAACTACAGAGAAAGTCCAGACCAGCCTGGGCTTGAGTGAGACCCTACCTAGGGGGAAAAAAATCCTGACTAAACTGGGTGTGGTGGGGCACGCCTTTAATCCCAGCACTGGGGAGGCAGAGGTAGGAGGATCACTGTGAGTTTCAGGCCGCCCTGAGACTATATAGTGAATTCCAGGTCAGCCTGGGCTAGAGTGAAACCCTGCCTCGAAAAACCAAAAAAAAAAAAAAAATTCCCGAGTAGTGTACCCACATAAAATGCTTGACCAGCACCTGTAATCCCAGGGCTGGGAAGGTAGAGACAGGTGAATCTCTATGGCTGACTGGCTAGCTAGTCTAGCCCAGTTGGTGAGCTCTATGTTCAATGGGCAACCCTTCCTCAAAATATAAGGTGAGTAGGGCACGCTGGAATGCACCTTTTAGTCCCAGCATTCAGATGGCTAAGGTAGGATTGCAATGGGTTCGAGGCCAGCCTGGGACTATAGAGTTCCAGGATCAGCCTGGGCTAGAGTGAGACCTTACCTCAAAATATAAATAAATAGGGCAAGAGAGATGACGCTTGCCTGTGAAGCCTAAGGACCCTGGTTCGAGGCTCGATTCCCCAGGACCCACGTTAGCCAGATGCACAAGGGGGTGCACGCATCTGGAGTTCGTTTGCAGTGGCTGGAGGCCCTGGCGTGCCCATTCTCTCTCTCTCTCTCTCTCTCTCTCTCTCTATCTGCCTCTTTCTCTGTCTGTTGCTCTCAAATAAATAAATAAGCTGGGCATGGTGGCGCACGCCTTTAATCCCAGCACTCGGGAGGCAGAGGTAGGAGGATCGCTGTGAGTTCCAGGCCAGCCTGAGACTACATAGTGAATTCCAGGTCAGCCTGGGCTAGAGCAAAACCTTACCTTGAAAAACCAGTATGTGGAGCCGGGTTCCCACCTGACATGAGCTGGGCTCTCTGCACTGCACCCCTCTGCCAACAACATGCTCCCCCAAATAGGAAGTAAGCTTACCGCATGCAGACTAACAAGTACTTTTTCTTGGCGCCTACATATATGTCTAAATTGTCCCAAGAGCCCCATGGGGACACAGGTAAACACAAACCCCATTACACAGACATATAGAGGTTCAGGATGCCACAGCTCAAAGGTCACATACTAGGCCCCCACATCGCATGCGTCACCTTGTGTGCATGTGGCTTTTTGTGGGTACTGAGGAATTGAACCTGGGTCCTTTGGCTTTGCCAGCAAGTGTCTTAACTGCTAAGCTAAACCATCTCTCCAGCCCATTGTTCTTTTATAGTATTTATGTAATACTTATTTATTTGAGGGGAGGGGGCAGAGAGAGAGAGAGAATGGGTGCACCAGGGCCTTTAGACATTGTAAATGAATTCCAGATGCATATGCCACCTTGTGCGTCTGGCTTTTTATGTGGTGGGATTAAAAGCTTGCACCACCACAACCGGCTGTTACCTCCATTTTGACATTTATTATTATTATTATTATTTATTTGAGAGCAGCAGACAGAGAGAGAAAGGCAGATAGATAGAGAGAAACTGGGTGCGCCAGGGCCTCCAGCAACTGCAAACGAACTCCAGACACGTGCGGCATCTTACTCATCTGGCTTATGTGGGTCCTGGGGAATCAAACCTGGGTCCTTTGGCTTTGCAGACAAGCTCCTGAACTGCTAAGCAATCTCTCCAGACCCTCCATTTTATAGGTAAGAAAACTAAAGCTCAGAAAGACTCACTTACTCAAAGACACACATCCTGGATGGGATTACAAATGGGATTTGGAGCCGACATGGCGGAGTCCGCCTTTAATCCCAGCATTCGGGAGGCAGGGGTAGGAGGATCCTCATGAGTTCGAGGCCACTCTGAGACTACATAGTAAATTCCAGGACAGCCTGGGCTAGAGTGGGACTCTACCTTGGAAAAAAAAACAGTGGGATTTTTGGAAGCAGGTTGGGAGGAGATGAGATTGCTTGATTGATATGGAGTTTTGCTATGTAGCCAGGCTGGCCTAGAATGCAGAGTAATCTTCCTATTTCAGCCTCCCACGTACTAGGATTACAGGTGTACATCACCATGTCCAGCTGGTAGGATTTTTGTTTTGCTTTGCTTTGTTTTGTTTTGCTTGTGTGCTGCTGAGAAATCCTAGGGCCTGCGCATGCCACGCAAGCATTCTACCATTGACTATGTTCCTGGCCCAGCAGTAAGTGTTTTCTTTTTTCTTTCCTTCCTCCTTCCTTTCCCCACCCCCTGATCCCCCACCCCACCCCCAAGGTAGGGTTTCACTCTAGCCCAGGCTGACCTGGAATTCACTATGTAGTCTCAGGGTGGCCTTGAACTCATAGCGATCCACCTATCTCTCTGCCTCCTCTGCCTCCCAAGTGCTGGAACTAAAGGCGTGAGCCACCACACCTGGCCCTCTTTATATATTTTATTTTATTTTATTTTATTTTATTTTATTTATTTGAGAGAGATAGAGGCATATAGCAAGAAAAAAATGGGCACACCAGGGCCTCTAGCTACTGCAAACAAATGTGCCACCTTGTGCATCTGGCTGACGTGGGTACTGAGGAATCGAACCTGGGTCCTTAGGCTTCACAGGCAAGTGTCTTAACCACTAAGCCATCTCTCCAACCCTTTGTTTCTGTTTTTGAGACAGGGTCTTACATAGCCAAGACTAGCCTTTAACTCCTTGACTTCGTAATCCCCCAGACTCCACCTGAGTGCTGGCTGGGATTACAAACAAGGGCCCATGCTAGGGATCAATCCCAGGACTTTGTGCATGCTAGGCAAGCAGTGTACCAACCACGCCACAGCCTCAGCTTTTGAACCTTGCCTCCCCTGGGGCCTGCTCAAAGCCTCACATCCACAAAGCCCCCAACTCAGTGGCCGGTCACAGTGAATCACAATGCCTTCACAAGGCCCTGGCATTACCATCTCTGGCTAAGCCTTTGCCTGGGTCCAAGGGGGGAGCCAAGCAGGCATGACTGTCTCCATTTTACAGATGAGGAAACCCAACTTCAGCCTCTCCCCAAGGTCAGGCAGATGCGATATCAGAGCAGGGACAGAAGTGTGGGTCTCCAAGGAGTCAGGGGTGGCATTGTACCTTCCCGCCCAGGTGGATCCCTGCTCGTGATCCTCTCAGGGCGGGCAGGCGTGGGTGAGGCTCTGCGGGCTCAGATGACCTAAGATCTTAACAACAATCTCAGCAGTGCTGCGCCAGCCCCAGGAGCCGACCGCAATGCTGGCCTCAGCACCTCGGCTGAGCAGCCCACTGGGCCGACCACAGCTATCTCAGACTGGACAGAGACACTAGGGGAAAGGACAGGGCACAGCTCACGAAAGGGGCTCCGTTTCCACACGCGCAGATAGCCTCGAAGCTCAAGGCCCAACTCTGCCACCAACTAGAAACGAAGCCTTGGCCAAGGCACTTGCCTTCACTGAGCCTGTTTCCCTATGCAGAATGGCACACGAGTACCCACTTGACTGGCAGAGAAGGAAACCAAGGAGCCAGCCAGAGGGAAACACCTCACCCTGGCGCAGAGGAATCATATGACCAGCACCAACAGCCGGAAGAATGCTGATGGCTGATTTTTCCAAGGCCACAGAGTTAAGGATCAAGCTACTTCCTGTGCAGATAGCAGGGGCTGAACAAGAATGAGAAGGCCCCAGGGTGGTCGAAAGTCTCCTTGAGGAACTGGAGGAGAAGTTCTGGGTCAGTTGCGCAGATGGGGAAACTGAGGCCTGGGGAGAAGAGGCTTGTGAGCTGAGTATGGGGGGAGGAGTAAAGGGTCTTCTGGGAACATGCTCGAGGTACAGCCTTGAGAACCCTGAGTGCCAGATTAAGCAGTTCCTGCTGACCTCTCGGGGCTGTCCAGGCTGTCCTAAGTGAACTACGTGATCACCACTGGTCTTCCTCAGCACAAAGTAGGGACGGGTGGCACTGAATGGCACTGGGAAATATTTCACTTGAGAAGCCTGAGCCCCAGAAAACAGAAAGCCCCTCCCAGGTTAGTAAAAGCCAGAATGAGCCCAGGTCCAGAACTGTGGAGACTGAGCCTGAATCCTCCTCCCCGAGCCAGCCTCATGTAGACCACGGGGCTTCAACAAGCCAGTCCCCACCCTGACTTGGCTCCAGCTGTAGCGGCTGTGCCTCAGTGATCCCTGGCTCAGCTGGTCCCTCCAGTGGGCACCACAGACACGCCCCACCACCAGGCCCAGCTGGGTTTCAGGGTTTCGGGGCTGTGAGATCTGAGGACTGAAACCCCAGCAGGTGACAGCAAGGTAGGGTGGGGCCGGCTCAGAACTGGCCTGCCTGGTTCTCAGAGCACCAGGGAGCGGTCCAAGTGAGGAGGGGAGGGGAGGTAGTCCGAACGCTGACCCGCCCACTCCAGAGCCCAGGGGATGGCACAGGCAGGGTGGAGAGGGGCTCAGTTTCCCTGTATGGTCAAATCACACAATCCCTGTCATCTGACTGAACAGCGGGGGAAGCCTGAGGTCCAGAGAGGGGGTTATACTGTCCTAGGGTCATACAGCACATGTTTCTCCCAGATCACTCCGTTCTCACAACGAACACATACTAGTACCCATCTGTTGAGGCACCCAGGTGCCCACGGTGGTGAAATTATTTCATGCATGGCCCCCACTTCACAGAGGAAGACGCCAGGGCTCTGAGAGGTTAAGGACTTCTCTGAGGACACACAGCTTATGAACAACAAAGACCCAGGTCAGCCTGCATCCAACAGCGAACCAAACCAGCCTCTGGGAACGGGGCCTCCACAGGGCACCCAGTGGGTGGCCCCTGTCAGGAGGGCTGATGCAGAGACTCCTGCTCAGGACCTGTAATCAGGTGGGAAGCTGGGAGCAAAGATAATGACAGGCTCCATCCTCCAGCAGGAAAGGAATAGGAGTCAGCCCATGGAAAGAGCTAGGACCCTGACAGAGAGGCGGAGCGGTGTCAGTGAGATAGCTGAGGGCACCTCGGTTACGCTTGTCCAGAAGGTAAAGTGCTAGAGGGCAGAAAAGCCAATGGGCACCACTCTACAAGCTACGCCGGAAGGCAGGGAGGCTCGGCACCTGCAGCGATGGCACGTGCTTGGGACCCCGCTTCTGGGCTGCCAACAATCAGGCCTGTGAGCTGGACACCCCAGTAGGCCTGGGACAGTCACAAGGCCAGCACAGCACAATCTGGTTTGTACCACCTGTCACTACCCACCCCCAACCAGGCTACTGTCCCTATGCCTGCCTGGGCCTCCAAATTTCCACTCCTCTACCCTGACTCCCTTTGGTCTCATCCACATCTGGAGCAAGACGGAAGTAACCTGTTCCTTCCCCATGCTCAGACCTTCTTTCGGGAATAAAGGTTGGACTCTGGTAGACACTCAGCACCCGGAGTATTCTAAAGTCCGGCCACCCTCCCAATCCGCTGCGCTTATTCCTGTGCAGGGCACGGTGGTGTGTACTTATAATCTCAGCACTGGGGAGGTGGAGGCGGGTGGATCCTTGGGGCTTGCTGTTCTAGCCTACTTGGTGAGCTCCATTTAAAATAAAAAACTGGAGTGCTGGAGGGATGGCTTAGCAGTTTAGGCACTTGCCTGCAAAGCCACAGGACCCAGGTTCAATTCACCAGGACCAATATAAGCCAGATAGATGCACAAGGGGGCACATGCGTCTGGAATTCATTTGCAATAGCTGGAGGCCCTGGCACACCCATTCTTTCTCTCTTTCTCTATCTCTTTTTTTTTTCTCTGTGTCTCTATCTCACAAATAAATAAAAACAAAATTTTAAAACTGGAGAGGGGTTGGGTGTGGTGGTGTACACCTTTAATACCAGCACTTGGGAGGCACAGGTAGGAGGATTGTCGTCAGTTCGAGGCCAGCCTGAAACTACATGATAACCTACCCTGAAAAACCAAAATAAATAAATAAACTGGAGAGACGGGGGCTGGAGAGATGGCTTAGCAGGTTAAGGCACTTGCTAGCCTGGAGAATTATGAAAGACCCTGCCCAAAACAAGATGGATGGACCAACACCAGAGGTTGCCCACACTCACGCAGGGACATACATGAATACACCCATAAAACGAAACAAAAACCTGAGCCCTGATCCCCACCACTCATTTGATTTAATTTAATTATAATAATAATTACAGCATGAACTAATGCATGTCACAGTTGCTCCAGAGCCAGCACTGAGACAATAACCATAAAATGTTAGCAATAGGGCTGCAGAGATGGCTTAGCAGTTAAGGCACTTGCCTGCAAAGCCAAAGAACCCCGGTTCGATTCCCCCAGTACCCACATAAGCCAGATACACAAGGTGGCTCAAGTGTCTGGAGTTTGTTTGCAGTAGCTATAGGGCCTGGCATGCCCATTATCTACCTGCCTCTCTCTCTCTCTCCCTCTCAATAAATAAATAAAATATTTAAAAATTTTATTTAAAAATGTTAGCAATAACTGTCACCATGATTTCATTTAACCCCAATGGGGCTTATTGTTAAATCCATTCTATGGATGAGTGATTTAGGTGTGGTGGCACACACCTTTAATCCCAGCACTCAGGAGGCAGAGGTAGGAGGACCGCTATGAGTTCAATGGCACCCTGAGACTACACAGTGAATTCCAGGTCAGCCTGGGCTAGAGTGAGACCCTACCTCAAAAAAAAAAAAAAATTCTATGGATGAATGACTTACTAACAGAAGTGAGACCAAAACCAGGCCACGAAACCTGTCTGCTCTGGCTCCCTGATCTCGTCCACTACCAGAACCGTGTCACAGGGAGAAAAAGCTGGGGAACACGTGGGACTTTCCTCCACTGACTGACAGGTGGACTTCCACCAACTACTGAGGTTTGGAAACAGGGTGCAGCGGTATTCTTTTTTGAGGTAGGGTCTCACTCTAGCCCAGGCTGACCTGGAATTCACTATGTCGTCTCAAACTCACAGTAATCCTCCCACCTCTGCCTCTCAAGTGCTGGGATTAAAGGCATGTGCCACCACACCTGGCCATTACTTATTTGCATGTGTGTGTATGGGCATGTCAGGGCCTCTTGCCACTGCAAGTCAACACTAGACACATGCACCACTTTTGGCATCTGGTTTTATGTGGGCACTGGGGAACTGAACCTGGGCTTGGCAGGCTTTGTAAGCAAGGGCCTTTAACCACCAGGCCATCTCCCCAGCCCAGGGCTCAACTCTTGAGACCAGTAATGGAGGGCTGAAGGGAGAGGTCTGTGGAACATGTGAGTCCATTAGAAGAAAACTGGTGCCTGATCTCAAAAGTCCTCTGATCTGGAATATTCTCCCAGTGCTCCAAATGACCAAATGATTCCAGCCACTGTAAATGAACTCCAGATGCATGTGCCACTTTGTGCATCTGGCTTTATAGGGGTACTGGGGAATCGAACTTGGGCTGTCAGGCTTTGTAAGAAGCCCCTTTAACCACTTAACCATCTTTCCAGCCCGATTCTTTTTATTGATTTGCGTGTGTGTGTGTGTGTGCGCGCGTGCGTGCGCACGCGTCCCCCACATGCCAGGGCCTCTTGCTGCGGCAAATGCTTGCCAGATGCATGCACCACTTTTTGCATCTGGTTTTACGTGGGTACTAGGTTACCAGATCCAGGCTGGCAGGCTTTGCAAGCACCTTTAATGGTTGAGCCATCATCCCAGCCTGACATTTTTTTCTTTGTTGAGACAAGCTGGCCTTGAACTTGATATGTAGCTGAGGATGTTCCTGAACTCCTGATCCTTCTGTCTCCACCTCCCAAATGTTAAGCTTCCAAATATGTACCAACGTGCCCAGCAAACCAAAAGGTCCATGAAAATTTTTTGGCTCGAACCCAGGGCCTCACATATGCTAGGCAAGCTATACCCCAGCTCCTCCTCAGACTCTCAGCAGCAACTCATGCCTTCTGAGCGACAAGCTCCTTCCACCCTGGCCCCCCCAAACTCAGCCCTGCTTTCTGTCCACTCAACACCCCGCTTCTGCCTGGCTGTAGGAGCTCCATAAGCAGGTAAGGAACCAACGACCCCTGGGGGAAGGTCATCCAGTTCCAGATGCCAAAATGGCCACCTGGGGGGGGGGGAGACGACACCGTGGGCCTTCAAATGGCTCCCAGGGCCTAGAAGGGCTGGGTCTCCTTATCCCAAGGCAGATTTGGGAGTAGTGAGCTGGGACTTAAATCACACAAAGCTACCTTGAAAGCTCTTCTCCGCTAGCAAATATTTAACCAAGGCTCAGCGACAACAGGTCTGATGGGGAAGGGTTGGTGTTCAGACAGGAGAGCCCGAGGGCTGGGGAGAACAGCTGAAATGGAGGCCCAGGAAAATGTCCCCAAGAGTCGGGCAAAGGCCCGCCCACCCAGGACTGCCCTTCACACCCTCGTCCTCAGCTGGAGAAGTTGGTTCCCATCTGGATACAAACACGAGAAACAAAGGCTCTCTCATCCCCGCCCAGCCCCACCCGCCTGCCCGCCTGGCAGCAGTCCTGTGCCCACAGCCTCTAGCTGGCAGCCTGATCAGGGAGTCCAGGACACAGACATCCCTGCTCTTAGTGGGGGACAGAGAAGAGGTGCCAAGGCCTCCAGCAGCATCCCCCACCCTCAGCAGGGTAGGCTGACCCACACCTATCCCAGGCCTGCCGCGGAGCTGGCATCATGCCCACCCTCCAGGAAGCACTCGCTGTGTGACTGAGGGGTAGGCTCTGCAGACAGCCCCCCAGCCCTCTGCCACAGCCATAGACACACCCGGGGACTAAGAGGCTCAAAGAGCCATGAAGAAAGGGTCTGAGGCAGCTTGGAGGATCCCCCCCCCAGAGCTGCGAGATGCCCCAAGAGGCCCAACCACCTCATACTGTGCTCCCTCCCACAGCTGCCCAGCCTTCACTTCCACATCTGGCTCTGTGGTCTGTGGCCTCCCCTCTCTGTGCCTGTCTTCTCTCTGGCACCTCTGTTCTCAGGATTGCATGTCCTTACAAAGCACAGAGGCCTGGCTGATCTGTGACATGAACTTTGCGCAGGCTGTGCTCCATCCCACCCACTCCGTCCCCTCCACGCCTGCCTGTTGTTTGTTTGCGGCACTGGGGGTGGAACCCAGGGCCTCTAACAAACTAATTAAGTAGTCTGCCACTGAGCTATGCTCAAGCCTCGCTGTTAACGTCGCCTCAGCATCCCCATCTCCTCTATTCTCTTCTTCTCACTCTCACCACCCTCATGGAACCTAAGCCCTCCTAACCTGGGGCCAGCCTACCTGCCAAATTTGCCCTGGCCACCCCCACGCCAAATCCCGACATTCGGGAGGCTAAGGCGGGAGGGTTGTGAGTTCAAGGCTATTATATGTGTTTCATAGCAAGCCCCTGTCTCCAAGAAAAATAAAAATTAAACAAAAGCTGTGTGTGGCGGCTCAAACTCCCTTCTCAGCCCGAGACCGGAGCAAAAGGCTGGTCTGAGGTCCCAGAGTTCTATGCTGCAATGAACACATTAGCAGGTGCCCACTACAGACCAGGACCCCTGTCCTGGGCCTGTATGAGAGCTGACACCCATGTCCCAGAACTCCAGCCTAGAGGTGGAAAGTGAAATGGCCAGGCAGAACGTGCGGACCGATTCCTTCACCAGACACTTCCATGACTCCCACATCTGCACCTAGCCCCTCTTCATTAGCCAGCACACTGCCACAAAGGGACAGAGGATGAGGACGGGACAGACACAGCCCACAATCATAATCCACATTCCCTATGGACTAAATCAGGAGAGACCAAGATAGTGGCCAGCGGTGGAGGTGAGGTCAGGTAAAGTTCTCGAGCGCCACATCACCATCCTATTGTCATTCAGTGCTGGGCACTCAGGAGAGAGCAAGAACACAGTCCCTGCCATCAATGGAACAAGGTGTCTAAGAAAAGAGACAGACTGTCAACCAAAAACGACAGTGGGTAACTGTCCTGGCTGGGAGGATCCGAGGTAAGCGGGAGCTCACAGGAGAGCGAGTGGCCCAGCCTGCAAGGGTCCAGGGGACACACACCCAGCTAGGTGAAAGAGGAAGCCACGGAAGACGAGTGTGCCCAACAGAAGACACAGGAAATGCAAGCGAATCTTCCAACACACAAGGAAACATGAGTCCATTCCAGAAATGTTTCTCGCACCTCCTGCACCAGCCAAGGGCATTTCCGTAACGAGGCGTCCACTTTCCAGACTCAGACCTCAGTTCAAATACTAACCCCACCCCTCACTAGCCACGGGCCTCTGCGCAAGTGGCTTCGTTCTCCCTGGACCTTGGTGTCCTGTGCTGTACATGGAAGGACGGCAGCCCCTCACCCTGTCAGGCTGTCAGAGAATAAAGGGATTGGGTGATTCCACAAAGGGTTTACATGATCGACGTCAGTGACCGAAGGGCTAGCAGGAACACCAGCTATCTCTGAGCTGCTGGCCACAAGGTGAGTGGCCAGGGTGGGCCGTGGAACCTGTCCCAAGTGAAAAGCAATGACGCAGTCCCTCTGAAGAGAAGACAGGTGATGGGAAGGTGACATGTCTGGGGTCTAATCTTCCTGGGCCCTGGTCTTTCAGAGGTTAATTAATCACAAAAGGGGAAGCAGAGCGAGAAACCTCAGGAGCCCTCTGAAAGCAAACACCCTCCAAACCGCAGCCGTGGCTCCATGGCACTGGGGATGGGGATGCCACCTCCCCCCTCCCCCACACCTGGGCTGTGACACTGGTCACCAGGGATGCCAGTCCCTCATCCCCAGAGTTGGTACCAGCTGGGAAACCAAGTGCCCAGCATCCTTGTTCAGCAGTCACCAACCAGTTCATGAGTGGCCCCAGGCAAGCTTCTTTTTTATCTCCAAACTCGTGCTTCCCACAGGTGTACCTGGATTTACCTGGGGGCGGGGGGCAGCTAATGTTTGACCCTGTGGCCTGAACCATCACAGTGATACACTACCTCGAAAAAAAATGGAAAAAAAAAAAAAGTTTTACTTGCCTCAAAGGGTTGTTGTAAGGATGAAATAAGATGATGTGTGAGGAGCACTGGGCACCCTGCCTGACTAACAGGCAGAGCCCAATAAATGCCAGTGCTGTTCTAGTAGGAATTAATAAGTAGTACATGCCAGTTACTGCAGCCCAGCTCCAACGGGAGAGGGCTGAACAGGTCACAAGCCTGCACAGTTCATCAGCCAACCTCCTTCACACTAAGTCTAAGGTTTCTCCCCAAGCTGCCTCAGAACCCCAGACTCCTTCCTGTGCAACACACACACACATACACAGACTCATGCATGGACGTATATACACGTACACATGCCAAGGCAAAGAGCCCTATCAAGCCTTATCAAGCTGATCTGAGTTCTGTCTATCAGCCTAGGGTACAGAAAGGCACTGTCCTTAACTGTCATGAGCCCCTTATTCAGGTCAGAAGCCTTGTTACTTGTGAGCCCAACTTAAGCCTTCTTTTATTTATTTTTGTTGCCATTGTTTTGAGACAGGGTCTTAGTATGTATAGCACAGGCTGGTCTCAAACCCACAGCAATCCTCCTGCCTCTGCCTCCCAAGTGCTGAGATGTTGGCTAATAATTTAGCTTTAATAACTGTTCCGTGGTGTGTGGCCATTTCTCCCGCGTCTGGCCTCCCCATCCTTCGCAGAGCTCCCAGCAGTGCCATGTTGGGCCGGAGCATCTGGAGGCGCATGACCTCCGTGGTCCGCCGCAGCCACTACGAGGAGGGCCTGAAGAAGACCTTGCCATTTTCCGTGGAAAACAAGTGGTAGTTACTGGCTATGATGGCTGTTTTCTTTGGGTCTGGATTTGCAGCACCTTTCGTTATAGTAAGACACCAATTGCTTGAGAAATAAGGATGTTTTAATTCATCCATTTAACAGATATGAAGAATATTTGAGAGGTAAATCTCAGAAATGGATCAGACTCTTAAACTCCTACAAGATATGCTTGAAGCCCGGCGTGGTAGCGCACGCCTTTAATCCCAGCACTCAGGAGGCACAGGTAGGAGGAGGATCACCGTGAGTTCAGGGCCATCCTGAGACTACATAGTGAATTCCAGGTCAGCCTGGCCTAGAGTGAGAGCCTACCTCGAAAACCAAAAAAAGAAAAAAGAAAAAAAAAAGATATGCTTGTAAATAAACTAATGACATTTAAAAAAATGTTTCATGTCCACTTCTCCTGTGAGGACGGGGACCCTGATCATGTCCTCTTTGTGACAAGTCTCCAGCACAGAGCATATATAGTAGCCCTCTGACTGTGTAAGCCCCACAGTTCAATTTCCCAGGACGCCAGAAGACAATAAATAGGGTTTTCCCAGAAAGGTTAACTCTGATTTGGGGACAGCCCCCTGCCCAGCCCCAGAGGCAGGATACACCATGGGCTCTGTGACCCCAGCACTCCCTAAAGAAAGGGCCTTTCCTACATAGGGCGGGGCAAGGAGCCTGGACAGGCCAGCCTCAGTTCACATATCAATGGCAGAGAAGGTCATCACCCTGTCATGCCAACTAAGACCAGTCACCTAAGCTCAGCCTCTCAGCTTCCTCTTCCGGCTCAGCAGTTGTCAAGTGATCTGCCACCTGCAGAGACTGGGAAATTGGAGAGGCCAGATCTGCAGGCGGCGTCCTCCCCACGTTGGGCTGGGCAGCTGAAAAGGCCAGGATCTGCGGCCACTCACATGGGCAGGCGCATGCCAGCGCTTACCCTGGCCCTCCCAGAGACTCGTGAGGGCACTATGCAAAACGATTGAGTGTCATGTACAGAGGTGATGCTGCCCTGGACGGAGAGAACCGTGCGACCAGTCTGGGAGGTTTCCCTTCCCCAGTGCCTGCCCTCTCTGCTGTGGGCCACTGCACATGGCTCTCCCCTCCTCCTTCATCCTCTGGTCCCTCCTCTAAAGAGGTATCATGGACCTGGGGCCCCTGAAGACCATCTGAGTTCCCACCTCCACAGGGGTCCAGGCTGGCTCTGTCCTCCCCTGCAGAGGTTCTCAGGAGACAAGGACCAGGACACCCCATCTGGCACCCCTCGTCCCGGCACACAGCCTCACACGGGCAGGTATACTCCAATGATGGTGGGATCTATGTGTTCATCTCAGCCCACAGTCATGATTGCAGCTGCCCACTAAACAATGTCGTAATGATGACAGTGGAAAAACCCAACCATCAGTTGTAGGGTTTCGCTGAGCAAGTGAGAAGACAGAATATCAGGGTGTAATGGAATATTCCAAATCTACTCAACAAACTATGGGGGACTTGTGTGCCCACTATCAAGGCAGAGGAACAGACCACGTGTCCAAAACATGCCTGAAAGTCAGAGGTTCTGGGTGGTAAGATTATTGGGGCTTTTTTTTTCCTTCCTATTTCTTTTTTCTTTCTTTTTTTTATTTTTAAAATTTTTTTAATTTACTTATTTGAGAGAGAGAGGGGCAGATAGGGAGAAAGAGAATGGGCGCGCCAGGACCTCCAGCCACGGCAAACAAACTCCAGACATATGCACCACTTTGTGCATCTGGCTTATGTGGACCCTGGGGAATTGAACCAGGGTCCTTTTGGCTTTGCAGGCAAGTGCCTTAACCGCTAAGCAATCTCTCCAGCCCTATTTTTTTTTTTTTCAAGGTTGGGTCTCGCTGTAGCCCAGGCTGATGTGGAATTCACTATGTAGTCTCAGGATGGTCTCCAACTCACGGCGAGCCTCCTACCTCTGCTTCCCAAGGGCTGGGATTAAAGGTGTGTGCCACCATGCCCAGCATCTTCCTATTTCTTATCTGCACTTTTAAAAAATTTTTATTTATTTATTTATTTATAATTTTTTTGTTATTTATTTATTTATTTGAGAGCGACAGACAGAGAGAGAAAGAGGTCGATAGATAGATAGAGAATGGGCATGCCAGGGCCTCCAGCCACTGCAAAGGACCTCCAGACATGTGCGCCCCTTGTGCATCTGGCTAACGTGGGTCCTGGGGAATCGAGCCTCGAACCGGGATCCTTAGGTTTGACAGGCAAGCACTTAACCACTAAGCCATCTCTCCGGCCCTTTATTTATTTATTTATTTACTTACTTACTTATAAGAACACCAGATACATATTCTACTTTGTGCATCTCGCTTTACATGGGTACTGGTGAACTGAACCCAGGCCAGCAAGCTTTGCAAGCAAGTGCCTTTAACCACTGAGCCATCTTCCCAGCCCTCTGCTTTCTTTTTTCTTTTTGTATATACGTGTGTGTGAGTGAGTGAGTGTGTGTGTAGTAGATGTAGTATGGTGTTTGTGTGGCAGATGCGTGCGTGTGTGCAGATGCACACGCCCCACGCACACACATGCAGATGACGTGTGTGTTCTCTACTAGCGCTCATCTCCGTGTTTCCTTGATTCAGAGGCTCTCACTGAACCCTGAGTTGCCATTTTCAGTCAGGCTGGCTGACCAGCAATTCTCCAGTGCTCCTGGGACCGGGGTCACAGACATGTACAGACATGCCCCGCTGTTTACATGGGTGCTGGGAGTCAGACTCAGGGTGAACCAGACCCTCCTGTTCACACAGCAAACACTCTTACCCTCTGAGCCTTCTCTCAGCCCCATTACATAGGTTCTGCCTTTTAGTGACCATTCGACTGTTCTCACGCACAACAGCAACTGTAAAAGGGACAGCTCTGAGGAAGGACAAAGGTAAAAAAGTCAAGCCACCAGGGCTGGGAGCACCTGGCTGCTCTGGCAGATGTCAGCAGATACAAGCCACGGTGGATCTATGAGGGAGGTCAGAGCTGTCAAATGACCTGATCTAATTTCCTGTTGTCACTTGAATCCAGGCTGCCAAGGAACTTCCAGGAAAGAAAAACTCTTACTCTGGTGAGGGTCTGGATCCCAAGGGGTGTGTCTTTTCCAAAATGTTCATGGCAGTGTACAAACAGTGACATTCCTTATAAAGCTCACAGTTTTGGGCTGAGGATGGAGTTCAGTTGATGGACTGCTTGCCTGGCATGCACAAAACCCTGGGTTCCATCTCCAACATTGCATAAAGTGGGCATGCCACCGCACAACTACAATCCTGGCATTTAAGAGGTGAGGGCTTGAGAGATGGCTTAGTGGATAAGGTATTTGCCTCCAAAGCCTAAGGACCCAGGTTCCCAAAACCCACGTAAGCCAGATGTACAAGGTGGTGCATGTACCTGGAGTTCGCTTGCAGTGGCTGGAGACCCTGTCAGGCATGATCATTATCTCTGCCTGCCTCTTCGTCTCTCTCTCTCTCTCTCTCTCTCAATAAATAAATTTAAAACTAGCGGCTAAGTCACTTGCTTGAAAAGCCAAAGGACCCAGGTTTGATTCCTCAGGATTCACATGAACCAGATGCACAAGGTGGAACATGTGTCTGGAGTTCGTTTGCAGAGGCTGAAGACCCTGGTGCACCTACTCTGTCTCTCTCCCTTCATTCTATCTCTCTGCCTCTTTTGCTCTATAAAATAAATAAATAAAAATAAAATGTTATGAAAAATGAAAAAAGAAAATATTTTTTAAAATAAAATAAAATAGAAAGAGGTGGGCTGATGCATTAAGTAGTTCAAGGTCATCCTTGGCTACATGGCAAGTTCCAGGCCAGTCTGGACTGCCTGAGACCCTCTCAAATATATAAATCATACACACATACATGCAAACATACAGGTTCACAGATCTCTAGGAGGTAGTTACAACCATCCTTACTTGACAAATGGGTAAACAGAACACAAAGCTGAGGTCACAAAAAAACATGTAACAGGAGCCTAGAGCCCTTCAGAAAGGTATCCTTGGAGCACGAGTGTGACTCAGGAGTACAGCGCTTGCCTAGTAGGTATGATGTTCTAGGTTCTGTTCCCAGCACTGCAAAGAAAAATAATCAAAGTCCTGCTAGGCGTGGTGGTGGCATATGCCTTTAGTTCCAGCACTTGGGAGGCAGAAGCAAGAGGATCGCCATGAGTTCAAGGCCACCCTGAGACTACATAGTGAATTCCAGGTCACCCTGGGCTAGAACGAGACCCTACCTCAAAAAAAAAAAAAAAAAAAAAAAAAAATTCAAGTCTTTGAGCCTCATGAACACCTTCAGCCACCCAAGTTTAGTGCCAGGTCCGCAGCATCCAGGACACAGAGACAGTTAAGCAGAGGCATGGAAAGGCAAGAGGACTGATTTATGGTTGTTTACCCTCCCATGTGGATGGGAGCCCATCCATCCTGACCACCCTACTGGCCCCACCTACACCAGGCCCTCAGCACCCCACAGGTAAACAGACTCCATATTTCCAGAATCAACCCACCAACTGTGGCTGCAACCACCACAGTCCACACAACCATAGCCAGAGCAAGCGCCCACTGACTTCTGCTACTATTCTCCCCACAGCAGTGGGCAAAGTCCCCTCTCTGGGTCAGCTAGCCAGTGATCATGGGAGGGAGCGCCCCACTCCTTGACCCCTTTGCCTAGCACCTCGTCACTGCATGTGGCTCCTCTCCAGTCACAGGCAACCATCTTCTGAGCCAGTCCCTACATGTGGCCCACTCTGGTGCAAGTTCATCTTGTTCTTTGAGGCTTAGCTCAAGCAATCCCTTTCCAGAATCCTCCCTGTCCCTCTCCAGAGCCCACTCTATACTTGAACATCTTTTGGGCTCTTCTCAGATTGGAGTGACTTAGTTTCTGGAGTCAGAGGTTGGAACTGTTCCCCCAAATTACAGTCGACAGGGTTATTAATAGTCGTGTTAAGGATCACCATGATTTTGAGGTCACCCTGAGACTATACAGTGAGTTCCAGGTCAGCCTCAGCTAGAGTGAGACTCTACCTCGAAAAAACAAAAGTAAAAACTTTTTGGGGGCCAAGTGTGGTGGTGCAAACCTTTAATCCCAGCACTTGAAAAGCAGGGGTAGGAGGATGGCTATGAGTGAATTCATAGTGAATTCCAGGTTAGCCTGGGCTAGAATGAAACCCTACCTTGAAAAACTAAAAAACAAACAAACAAAAACAGAATTCATGATGGAAGGATGGCTTAGTGGTTAAGACATTTGCCTGTGAAGTCTAAAGACCCATGTTCGATCCTCCAGATCCCATGTAAGCCAGACACACAAAAGATAAGGCAAGCAGAAGACTGCACATGCCCACTAGGTGGTGCAAGCATCTGGAGCTTGATTGCAGTGGCTGAGGCCCTAGCGTGCCAATTCTCTCTGTCTCTCGCGCTATGAATATTAAAACAATTTTTGTTTTGTTTTGTTTTTTGTTTTTCAAGGTAGGGTCTCAGTCTAGCCCAGGCTGACCTAGAATTCACTATGTAATCTCAGGGTGGCCTTGAATTCACTGTGATCCTTCTACCTCTGCCTCCCAAGTGCTGGGATTAAAGGTGCGTGCCACAACACACGGCCAAATTTAAAAAAATTTTTTTAAACTTTTTTTTAGGGCTGGAGAGATGGCTGAGCAGTTAAAGACTTGTTTGTGAAGCTTGCTGGCTAGTACCCACATAAAGACAGATGTACAAAGTGATGCATGCACCTGGAGTTCATTTGCAGTGGCTGGAGGGAGGCCTGGCACACCCAGGCTTCATGTTCTCCCTCCTCTCTCTTTCTCTGCCTCTCTCTCTCTCTCTCTCTCAAATAATAAAATGTTTTTAAATGGTTCAAAAATCTACTCTTATGCGTGTGCACACAAGTGCACACCAGGGTCTCTTACCACTGCAAACGGAACACCTGTCCAGCTTTATGTGGGAGGCTGGGGGACTGAACCCAGACCCGAAGACTTTGCAAGCAGCTGCCTCGAACCACTGAGCCGTCTCCCTAGTCCTATCACTCCGACTTTATAGCAAATGAAGCTGCCAGGAAAAGAGGGGAGCCCGCCGGGCGTGGTGGCACATGCCTTTAACCCCAGCACTCAGGGAGGCAGAGGTAAGAGGATCACCGTGAGTTCGAGGCCACCCTGAGACTCCATAGTGAATTCCAGGTCAACCTGGGCTAGAGTGAGACCCTACCTCAAACCCCCCCCCAGAAAAGAGGGGAGCCAATCCCCTGGAACCAATCCATAGCTCAGGTCCAAGGAGTGACAGTAACTGACCTAGGGCACCTGGCTGGTAGCCGAAGGAGCACACTGTTAGTTAGCAACCAAGGCCGCTGTGCGCCCCCAGAAGCACTCCATGCAGCTTGCAGGGACGGAGGCCAGCCTAGAGCGCTCCAGGCCCCAGGACCAGGGCTGGGGCTGTGAGTCCTGCAGGGACTTTCAGGGTTTGGAACTTGTCCCAAGAACTCAGAAGGGCTTAAAAGGACCTAAAACAGGCGGGAAATTATACCACAAGGGAAAATGAGGCCCAAAGTTAGAGGCAGGTGTCACTCAGGGCCACATGCAAGTCTATCTGAGAAGGTCCCTCTTAGAAGCCATCCAAGAGTATGGGGGAGGACAGCCCCTAATTGCACAGGAAGTCTGCTGGGCACTACCCATAGAGGGGGCCGGACAGGCAAGCTGCCCAGCCTCCAGCCTGCAGGGCAGGCTAAACAGCTCCTCCAGCCACCATCTCAAAGGCAAAACAGGAAAGCTGAGCCACTCAGCCCGCGACAGCCCCGCCTCAATGGAGGTTTGGTCTCACAGGGCCAGGAGGACACTATGTCACTGAGAAAGTAACCCTGTGCTCAGTGCAGGGGCCCCTTGCCTCAGGCCAGAAGGAAACGACCAGCTTCGGAGACCCTGGCAGGCCCGAGGTCAGGGAGACAGAAAGGGTCTACTGTATTCACTCACTTGACTGATGACATCACCCCCACCAATTGTCATGAAGTAGTTCCCCTACTTTAGAGAAGGGGAAACTGAGGTCCAGAAAGATGGGCACCTTAACCGAAGTCACACAGACCTGTGACTGTCCTCTGGAGGGCTGTCCTATGGTCCAGCCCCAAGGGGTCAGGCCCCACTCAGCAACCCCCCCCCTTTTCCTGGTGGCCTTAAACATGGGAGCTGGGGTGGGGGGGAGTGCAGCTTTGGCTATTTTTAGTCAGACACACAGCTCCCTGTCTGGGAGTGGACAGGCCAGGGCAGTCCTCAGACACAGGCCTGTCTATGAGGCCAGCACAGGACTTGCCTCTCACCAAGTGCTTGTTTACTCAAAATTATAACCTCTACGGCCCCAATCAGCCCTCCCCTGACTGCGTCAGCCTATCTGTAGGGGAGGGGGCAGTCAGGGGCAGTCTCGGAGAACTTGCGACTCCTTTCCTCTTTCTGGGTCTCAGTTTACTCAGCAGCAAAATGAAGGAAAGGACTGATTATTGTCTTTTAAATTTTTTTCTTCTCTCTCTCTCTCTCTCTTTTAGTTTTTCAAGGTACAGTCTCACTCTAGCTCAGGCTGACCTGGAATTCACTATGCAGTCTCAGGGTGGCCTCGAACTCATGGCAATTCTGCCTCTGCCTCCCAAGTGCTGGGATTAAAAGCATGTGCCACCATGCCTGGCTTTATTTCATTTTTAAAACAGGAACTCACTATGTAACCCAGGCTAGCCTTGAACTTGCAGTCCACCTCAGCCTTTTAAAGGTTAGATGATTTCAAAAGATTTTGTTCTTAATTTATATGCAAACAGAGACAGACAGACAACACGGGCTTACAAGAGCCTCTTGCCATGCAAATGAACTCCAGATGCATGCACCACTTTGTGCATCTGCCTTACATGGGTACTAGGGGAACTAAGCCCAGGCTGAAGGTTTTTCAAGCAAGCGCCAGGGCCTCCAACCACTCACTGCAAATGAACTCCAGATGCATGCACCACCATGTACATCTGGCTTACATGGGACCTGGAGAATCAAATCTGGGTCCTTAGGCTTTGCAGGCAAGTGCCTTGACCGCTAAGCCATCTCTCCAGCCCGCCTTCTTTTTTTTAATTTTGATTTTTTTTTTTTTAGGCAGGGTCACTCTGTTGCCCTGGCTGGCCTAGAACTCACTCTGTAGTAGCCCAGGCTGACCTCAAAGTCACGGTAATCCTCTTGCTTCAGACTCCTGAGTGTTAGTATTACAGGCATGAACCAGCACAACTGTCTTTTACCCACTCTTTCTTAAAATGCAATTAAATGTCATTCAACTTGCTATCACTTGCCCTAAACACCTCTCCCTGACTGCCAAACCTGGTGTGTCTCTCCTCCCCTTCTTCCTTCCTACCTTCCTTCTTTCCTTTCCTTCCACTTTTTCTAAGTGTGTGTGTGTGTGTGTGTGTGTGTAGGTCAGAGAACTTGGGGTCATCCTCAGAAATGTCCATCTTTCTAAAAGTTACATTAATTTTTTTTCTCTCTTCTCCCTCTCTCAAACAAATAAACAACTAAAAACAAAAAAGGGCCGGGTGTGGTGGCGCTCGCCTTTAATCCCAGCACTCGGGAGGCAGAGGTAGGAGGATCGCCGTGAGTTCAAGGCCACCCTGAGACCACATAGTGAATTCCAGGTCAGCCTAGGCTAGAGTGAGACCCTACCTGGAAAAACAAAACCAAAACCAAAAACAAAAACAAAAATGAAAGAAAGAGTGTGGGTGCCCTCTCGACATTGCAAATGAATTCCAGGTGTATGTGCCACTTTGAGGGTCTGGCTTTATAAGGGTACTGGCGAATTGTACCTGGACCAGCAAGTGCCTTTAACTGCTGAGCCATCTCCCTAGTCCCCCTCCCCCTATTTTTTGAGACAGGGTCTCTCATGGGTCTGGAGGTCACCAATCAGGTACACTGGCTGTCCAGTCTCCACCTCCGCAGCACTGGAATTTCAAGTGTGAACCACAATGCCTGGGCTTTTACCTGCGCTCTGGGGAATCTAACACAGGTCCCTATGCTTGCGCAGCGACCACTTTATCAATCAAGCCACCCCATCCTCAGGAGCCCCTCCTCTTCTTTTCAGTGCTGGGGATGGAACTCAGGGCCTTAAAAACACTAGACAAGAGCTGGAGGGATGTGTTAGCGGTTAAGGCATTTGCCTGCAAAGCCAAAGGACCCAGGTTCGATTCCCCAGGACCCACGTTAGCCAGATGCACAAGAGGGCGCACACGTCTGGAGTTCCAGTGGCTGGACGCCCTGGCGCTCCCATTCTCTCTCTCTCTTTCCCTCTTTCTCTGTCAAATTAATTAATTAATTAAAATTTAAAAAAAAAAAAAACACTAGACAAGTACTTTCTTTTGAGACAGGCTCTTATGTGAATTCACTATGTAACTGAGGTGCTTGAGTTCCTGATCCTCCTGCCTCTACCTCCTGAGTGATGAGGTTATAGCTATGTACACCATGGCCTGACTGAACCTCCGTAACTGTAGACTGAATGAGTAAAAGAATGACTGTGTCTGGGGCCCATTACCCCTTAGCAGGTCTCACAGGCATACACCTTTGTCCACATAGTAACCCACCTCGTCTGTCTTCAAAGGTACCTAGAGACCCCTGGGAAAGGGTTTTCATAAAAAGAGAATTTTGTTGTTTTTTCAAGGTACTCCAGGCTGACCTGGAATTCACTCTGTAGTTCCAGGCGGGCCTTAAAATCACAGCAATCCTCCTACTTCTGCCTTCCAACTGCTGGGATTAAAGGCATGTGCTACCACACCTGGCAGAAAAAGAATTTTTAAGAGCAGATATTGATCTTGAGGTCACAAATGGAGAGAAAAATCAGAGACACACACAGGTGTTTTGTTTTGTATTTTTTTTGAGGCAGGGTCTCACTGTAGCCCAGGCTGACCCGGAACTCACTATGTAGTCTCAGGGTGGCCTCGAAGTCATGGTGATCCTCCTACCTCTGCCTCCTGAGTGCTAGTATTAAAGGCGTGCGCCATCACACCCGTCAGAGACACAAAGTTTTTGATCCCGGGTCAAATAGCGAATAGTCATCAGGGCTAGGCTTGAGATTCACATGCCTAGTTCTGGACACATGGGCCTTTTATCCTCCATGTCCCATGCCAGGCAAGGCACAAGACCTCTTGCCATGCAAATGAACTCCAGGCGCTAGCACCACCATGTGCATCTGGCTTATGTGGGTTCTGGGGAATTGAATCTGTGTTCTTAGGCTTCTCAGGCAAGCGCCTTGACTGATCTAAGCTATCTGTCTGCCCCAAAATATGTATTTTTTAAAGTTCTAGCCTTGCTGAGTGTGGTGGCACACGCCTTTAATCCCAGCATTCAGGAGGCTGTTACTGCGAGTTTGAGACCAGCCTGGGACTGCAGAGTGAGTTTCAGGCCAGCCTGGGCTAGAGTGAGACCCTACCTTGAAAGGGGGAAAAAAAAAAAAAAATAAATAAATAAAATTTAAAAGAAAAACACCCTGTCACTCACTATATTATCTCCACCAGAGCTGGGGGGTGTGGCTCAATGGCAGAGCACTATGCCTAGCATGTGCAAGGTTCTGAGTTCAATCCCCAACACTGCAAAAAAAAAAAAAAAATAAATAAATAAAATTTAAAAGAAAAATCACTCACAAGCCCTGTCTAGAACTGTGGCTGAGAGATGGCTTACTGGGTGGAGAATGCTTAGCGGTTAAGCGCTTGCGTAAGCGCTTGCGTAAGCCTAAGGACCCCGGTTCAAGGCTCAATTCCCCAGGACCCACGTTAGCCAGGTGCACAAGGGGGTGCATGTGTCTGGAGTCCATTTGCAGTGGCTGGTGGCCCTGGCAACACCCATTCTCTCTTCTCTCTCTCTCTCTCTCTCTCTCTCTTTCTCTCTGCCTCTTTCTTTCTTTGTCGCTCTAAAAAAAAAAAAAAAAAAGTACTGGGGGATGAAGAGATAACTTAGAGGTTAAGCGCTTGCCTGTCAAGCCTAAGGACCCTGGTTCAAGGCTCAATTCCACAGGACCCCCGTAAGCCAGATGCACAAGGTGGCACATGCATCTGGAGTTCGTTTGCAGTGGCTGGAGGCCCTGGTGTACCCATTCTCTCTGTCTATCTGCTTCTTTCTCTGTCTGTTGCTCTCAAAAAGAAAAAAAAAAAAAAGTACTGGGCTGGGGAGATGGCTCAGTGGCTAAAGGCACTTGCTTGCAGTCTGCCAGCCCAGGTTCAACCCGCTAGCACCCATGAAAACCAGATGCCCAAGGCAGAGCATGTGCATCACAAGTTCATTTGCAGGGGAAGGAGGCTGGTGCACTCGCTCGCCCCCCCAACACACACAAATAATTATTTTTTTATACTTTATTTTTATTTATTTATTCCATGAGAGAGAGAGAGAGAGGAAGGGTGCGCCAGGGCCTCCAGCCACTGCAAATGAACTCCAGGCGCACGCACCACCATGTGCATCTGGCTTATGTGGGTTCTGGGGAATTGAATCTGTGTTCTTAGGCTTCTCAGGCAAGCGCCTTGACTGAATCTAAGCTATCTGTCTAGCCCCAAAATATGTATTTTTTAAAGTTCTAGCCTTGCTGAGTGTGGTGGCACACGCCTTTAATCCCAGCATTCAGGAGGCTGTTACTGCGAGTTTGAGACCAGCCTGGGACTGCAGAGTGAGTTTCAGGCCAGCCTGGGCTAGAGTGAGACCCTACCTTGAAAGGGGGAAAAAAAAAAAAAAAAAAAAAAAACATTAGCCTAGTATTTGAAAGGTCCTGAGTTTGACGTGGAAGTCCAGGGTCAGGAGCTTCAAAGTGGAGCATGACTGCTTTCTGGAACACAAGGTAGGATGTTGGCAGACTTGGCGTATCTTCTTGTCATATCTGCCTAATAGAGTAACAACTGTAAAAGCTCGTCACTTATGTTGGGGAGCAGCTGAGGTTGCACTTGCTGAGCGTACACAAAACCCTCCCCAGCACTGCATAAACCGGACATGGCGGCACACGTCTCTAATCCCAGCATTCAGGAGCTAAAGACAGGAGGACAAGTTCAAGATCATCTTTGCCTGCATAGCCAAAGCCAGTTCAAGGCCAGCCAGGGCTACATGAGACCTTGTCTTTAAAAAAATAAATAAATAAATAAAATTTAAAAGAAAACAACCCTGTCACTCACTATATTATCTCCACCAGAGCTGGGGGGTGTGGCTCAATGGCAGAGCACTTGCCTAGCATGTGCAAGGTTCTGAGTTCAATCCCCAACACTGCAAAAAAAAAAAAAAAAAAAAAAAAAGCATGACATGTCTGGTCACCACCAGCCCACCCTGGACCAGGAGACTCAGAGATGAGCAGATTTACCCCAAATCACCAGTCCACTCAGTGACAGGGCCAGGACTTGGGCCCAAGTCACCTGCATACGGAGCCTGGCCCTGGAACCTCTGGGCTCCCAGCTTAATGCTGACCACTCACTGTATCACCTGGCAGGTTCCTTCACCTCTGTGGGCCAGAGGGGACCAGTTCCAGGGGTGGGCGGGGCCCCTGGGGGGGGCACTTCCTGTTCTCCCAGTTTCACAATCTGAGAGATCAGCAGATTGCACTGACTCAGGCCCTGAGACTCCTCCAGAAGATGGAGCTTGGGTTTTGCTGTTCACCATAGGCCCCCCACCCCCCACCTTTAGGGCTTTAAAACCAGCCCTCTGCCCTCCTCCTTCTCTACAACTCTGCCCAGCTGGGCTTCAGAAAACCCTTCTTCCTCAGGCAGGGAAGTGGGTGGGGGTGGGGCCTGGGAAGGAAAAGGCAGCTCAGGAATTTCTGCAACCACAGGATGATGCTTCAGAGACGGGGTGAAGTGAGTCATGAGCCCTGCCTGGGGGGAGGGGGGGGCCACGAATCAGAGGAGAGTGGGACTGGTCAAAGAGAGACTGTGAGCCTCACCCTGAGTAATATGGGTGGGATATATTTGTGCAACCTACCGGGGAGAGCTCTGACACATGCCCCTCTGTTCCCACTCACCCCCTCCTGCTCCCTCCAGGCCTCTGCCTCTCTTCGGGGCCTTTTCACACTATCTCCCTCTCCAGTCTGGGCAACAAGAGTTATATAGTCACAATGGAGTTTGGTTTTAATCACTAAAGCCTCAGTCTCTCTGCCTGCCACTGAGGTAAGATGTCAGTGAGATAATCGAAGCAGAGAATGGATTGAAAGAGTGTTTGGTTAAAGGTTAGCTAGGAAACGGTCAGAGTGACACATGCCTGTTATCCAGCACTGTGAAGGCCGAGACAAAAGCATCTCAATACCAAACTGAGACACAGGAAAGAAAGAGAGAGAGAGAAAGAGAAAGAAAGAGGAAGGGAAAGGGAAGGGAAGGGAGGGAAAATGGAGGGAGGGGGAAGGAAGGAAAGAAGGAAGGAAGGTGGAAAGGAAGGGAGGAAGGAAGGAGAGAAAGAAAAAAGAAAAAATTTGGGGATAGGCATGTAGCTCAGTGGTTAAGAGTGACTGCCCAGCATGCATGAGGCCATGGGTTCAATCTCCAGCACTACATAAACCAGATGTGGTAGCATATGTTTATAATCCCAGCACTGGGGAGTTGGAAGCAGGAAGATTGAGAATTCAAGGCCAGCCTTAGCTATATAGTAAGTTTGAGGCTAGCCTGGGCAACACTATGTGACCATGGATATCAGTCCATATCACCAGCTCATAGCAGCCGAAAAAGCTCACCAGATCTGGAAAGATGCTCAGAGATGCCAAGGTGTCCCCGGAGGGAATCTCCCTCAAAATGTCCAGAGGGGGCTGGGAAGATGGTTCAGTGGTTAAGAGAGCACTTACCACGTAAACACGAAGGCCCTTTGGGCTACAGAATGCCAACTTTGACTCCCCAAAACCCATGTAAAAAACTAAGTGTGGTACCAGGTGGGCAAGGCCTCGTTTTTGGCTGCTCAACTTTCCTGAACTTCCAGGTCCCTACCCTGATAAGCGCCCCTCATCTCAGTCATGTGGGCTGAGATGGGGGGGGGATTCCCCCCCTACTCCCACATGGGCTCCCTACCTCCTCCTGCCTTCCACATGACAGGAGCTCTCTGTACTTCTCTTAATCTAATAAAGTCTCTCTACGACTTAAAAAAAAAACAACAACTAAGTGTGGGACTAGAGAGATGGCTTAGTGGTTAGGGCACTTGCCTGCAAAGCCGAAGGACCCAGGTTTGATTCCCCAGGACCCACGTAAGATGCACAAGGTGGCACATGTGTTTGGAATTCATTTACAGCAGCTAGAGGTCCTGGCACACCCATTCTCTCTCTATATATATATATCTGCCTCTTTCTCTCTCTCAAATAAATTTTAAAAAAAAAAAAAAGAAAAACTAAAAGCCAGGTATGGTGGCACACATCTTTAATCCCAGCACTTGGGAGGCAGAGGTAGGAGGATCGCTGTGAGTTCAAGGCCACCCTGAGACTACATAGTGAATTCCAGGTCAACCTGAGCTAGAGTGAGACCCTACCTCAAAAGACAAAAACAAAAAGAAGGAGAAGAAGAAGAAAAACTAAGTGGGCCACACATATCTGTAACTCTGGGTGGGAGGGGGGAAGATCCAGATTGAGGGAGAGACCCCATCTCAAGGAAAAAATAAAATATGAATAAGAGAAGCCGGGCATGGTGGCGCACACCTTTAATCCCAGCACTCTGGAGGCAGAGGTAGGAGGATCATGAGCATTCAAGGACACCCTGAGAATACAGAGTGAACTCCAGGTCAGCCTGAGCTAGAGTGAGACCCTACCTCCAAAAACAAAAACATGAATAAGAAAACACCCAGTGTTCTCCTCTGACCTCCACATACACCTGCATGTCTGCATTGTGCGAGTGCGCCGCGCTCACACACACACACACACACACACACACACACACACTATCCAGATGAGTCTGCACCACAGCCAGGAAGAAAACACAGTGACTCAATTTCTCCCAAGAACCAACATGGAAGAAACATTCCAATGTCCAGCATTTGCAGAAAGCCTAAGAAATGTCTGTCCTCAGCTGGAACAAGATGCAGCCTTTGGGAACGGTTTTTTGGGGAGGTTTTAACGACCCAGGAGAGATGTTTATTGCAAATGGTTTAGAAAAGAAGTGAGTTGAGTCATAGACCCGGCAACCTGGGACAATAAACACAGGAGAGAAACACTATCAAAGGACAAAGTGGTTAGGCCGGGTGGTGTGCAAGCGAGTGAGTATTCTTGTCTTTCAGCTTCATTCCTCAGACAGCAGGGAGGGCGGGCGGTGGCCCAGTTTGAGTTTAGAAAGGTCTCTTTAGGCAGTGTGTGGGAGGGCCTAGGGGTGAGATGGGAGGCCCCTAGGCGGCCAGGCACTGGGAGAAGACGGAGGAGAGGGATAGAGGAGGCTAGGGGGAGGGGAGGGCAGGGTCAAAGCCAACAAAAGCACATTATGTAAGACCCAACATGAGAGATAGCATAGTCCCCAGACACTTCACCCCCAGGGGCTGACCCAGACCTCAAGGCGAGGGTAGCAAGGCAGGCCCAACTTCCGGACTGCCTGGTCTCTCAGCAAAACCCAGGGTGCCACTCCTCCATCCTTCACTTGGTACACCTGCAGGCACCTCCAAAGGGCGGAGGGATTATTTGAGAGAGAGTATGGGTACACCAGGGCCTCTTGCCACTACAAACGAACTCCAGACAATTGTGCCACTTCATGCATCTGGCTTTACGTGGATGCTGGGGAATCGAACCCAAGCTGTCAGGCTTTGTAAACAAAGGCCTTTAACTGTTGAGCCACCTCTCCAGCCCCAGAATGCTGAGGGATTTAAGATCAGTTTGCAATAGGCAATATTTGTCTTGCTGGATAAATAAATGAGATTCCTTTTTCATACCTGATTATCAAAACATCAATCATAGCCAGGCGTGGTGGCGCACGCCTTTAATCCCAGCACTGGGGAGGCAGAGGTAGGAGGATTGCTATGAGTTTGAGGCCACCCTGGGAATTCAGAGTGAATTCCAGGTCAGCCCAGGCTAGAGTGAGACCCTACCTGGAAAAAACAAACAAACAAAAAATCAATCATGGGGCTGGAGAGATGTCTTAGCGGTTAAGGCGTTTGCCTGCAAAGCCAAAGAACCTTGGTTCGATTCCCCAGGAACCCACTTAAGCCAGATACACAGGTAGCGCATGCATCTGGAGTTCGTTTGCAGTGGCTGGAGGCCCTGGCGTGCCCATTCTCTCTCTCTCTCTCTGTCATAAATTAATTAAATTGAAAAACATTTAAAGAATCAATTGAGATAGATCTTAGCAGGAGGATATTAAATGCTTGCCACCTTGCAAATGCTATACATCAATACCTCAAAATATTCCCCAGCAGTACTCTTTGAGGCCTCTGTGATGCCAGCACCCTTGCATTGGATGTGACCAAGCCTTCTAGCGCATTACAAGCGTACTGGCCAAACAGGCAACTGCGCAAGCAGCCATTACCAAGGGCCTCGGCAGAAGGAGCAGGCTCAAGTGCTCTGACATAGAGCAATGTCCACAACTTATCCAGGGAACAAAGTCAAATCGCAGGACCAGGCAATAGGATCTCTTCTTATAAGCAACAGTAGATGAGTGTGCACATGTTTAAAAATGGTGACAGGGGCCGGATGTGGCGGTGCACGCCTTTAATCCCAGCACTTGAGAGGCAGGGGTAGGAGGATCCCCGTGAGTTCAAGGCCACCTTGAGACTACATAGTGAACTCCAGGTCAGCCTGGGCTACAGCAAAACCCTACCTCGAAACCACCCCCCCAAAAGAAAAAAAAAGGATAGGGGCTGGAGAGATGGCTTAGCAGTTAAGGCATTAGCCTGCAAAGCCAAAGGACCCAGGTTCAATTTCCCAGGACCCACGTAAACCAGATGTACAAGGTGGCATATGCATCTGGAGTTCCTTTGCAGGACTAGAGGCCCTGGAGCAGTCATTCTCTCTCTGCTTCTCTCTTTCTCAACTAAATAATTTTTTAAATGGTGACAGGCCAAACAAATAATTTCTTCTGAACAATGACAGCAAAGAAAGATGGACGGAACTTTGTGTTTTTGTTTTTTGAGGATGGGTCTCACTCTAGCCCAGGCTGACCTGGAATTTGTAGTCTCAAGGTAGCTTCAAACTCACCACAATCCACCTACCTATGCCTCCCCAAATTCTGGGATTATAGGCGTGCACCACCATGCCTGGCTTTAAAAACTTCGTTTTGTGCTGGAGAGATGGCTTAGCGGTTAAGGCATTTGCCTGCAAAGCCAAAGAACCTCGGTTCAATTCCCCAGGACATACGTAAGCCAAACGCACAAGGCGGCGCATGCATCTGGAGTTTGCAGTGGCTGGAGAGGCCCTGGCATACCCATTCTCTCTGTCTCTCTCTCTCTCTCTGTCTGCCTCTCTCTCGTGCTGTCAAATAAATAAAAAATAAAATATTTTTTAAAAAACCTTTTTTTTTATTGCCGGGCGTGGTGGCTCATGCCCTTAATACCAGCACTCGGGAGGCAGAGGTAGGAGGATCGCCATGAGTTTGAGGCCACCCTGAGACTACATAGTGAATTCCAGGTCAGCCTGGGCCAGAGTGAGACCCTATCTCAGAGGAAAAAAAGAAAAAAAAAAACTTTTTTTTTTTTTTCCTGTTTGTTTGAACTCTGGTTTTTATTCTTTCTCCTCAGAAAGTGTCTGTGCATGCATCCTTAGCCAAGGGAAGGGTAAACCTAGCAGAAGGACGGAGTATCCAGGCACTCAAATGCTGGGACTGCCAGCCAGCCCTCCAGGGGATAAATCTAGCACACCTCACAGCAGCAGGAATGCAATGGTCAAGCCCCTTGAGGATATCCTGGATACAAAGGGACTCCCTGCACCCCTCTACAGGCAATGCCAGCTTTCCAGCCAGGAGTCTGACCCCAAGCCCCACCCCCTCACCTACGGTGGCATCTTGGTTTCTGTGGCAAGCCCTCAGAGGGCTCAGAACACATACAAGAACCCCGATGCACTCTCTCATTCCAGTTCTGTCCCCTGGGCCGCGTAGAAAAGATGGCCCAGCCTCGTCCCTCATCTGCCCACGTCCTGCTTCTTTCTACTCATCCTACAGGTGCCCATCACTATCCTCTGGACCAGCTCCAGACAGCCTACATCCATCACTAAAGCAGAAGAAACACGGGATCAAGGCTTGTGAAAACCCTGGTGGGTCCTCGCATCGAGGAACCAGCCATCCTGACCCCAGGACAAGACATGCCTCAGAGAAAACACAGCAGCCACTGACCCCACCACCACCACCCTACTCTGAACTCCAACACTAGCCACTCACCTTGCTCACCAGAGAACCCAATTACAAACACTCAAGGGCAATCTCCGTAATAGCTACAGCTTGCTGAGCACTTCTTCTGTCCCAGGTGTTGAGCTAAGCAGAACCTTATCTACTGAACTAAACGCTCCCAACAGTTGTTACTCCCATTTTACAGGTAAGAAAGCTGAGGCTCAATCCTAATGTAGCCAGACAAAGAGGAGGAGGAGTGGGGTGGGGTGGGGAAGGACAAGGGAGGGGAAGATTAGGGAAGAGAGGGGAAGAATGTCCTAGTGGCACAGGTCTGTAAGCTCAACTAGTCAGGAGGCAAAGAGGCATGAGAACTGCAAACTACCTGGGATGCAGAGGGAGTTCAAAGCCAGTGTGGGCAACTTAGTGAGACCCCGTCAAAATAAAAGACGAATGGGGGGAGGGAGGGCATTACCATGGGATATTGTTTACAATCGTGGAAGTTGTTAATAAAAAAATAAGTAAATAAATTTTTTTTTAAAGTATAAAAAGGGCTGGACATATACCCTCACTAGTAGATGGTTTACAAAGAAAAGCAAAGAACCTGGGCTTGGTGGTACACACCTGGAGGATCACTGTGAGCTCAAGGCCATCCTGAGACTACATAATGAATTTCAGGTCACCCTGGGCTAGAGCAAGACCCTACCTTGAAAAACTAAAAAAGGGCTGAAGAGATGGCTTAGCAGTTAAGGTACTTGCCTGCAAAGCCAAATGACCCAGGTTCAATCCCCCAGGACCCACATAGGCCAGATGACAAGGTGGCGCATACGTGTCTGGAAATTGTTGCAGTGGCTGGAGGCCCCTGGCACGTCCATTCTCCTTCTCTCTCTCTCTCTCTTTCTCTCTCAAGTAGATAAATAAAAATCAAACATTTTTTTTAAAGGTGGGCATGGTGGCACACGTCTTTAATCCCAGCGCTCGGGAGGCAGAGGTAGGACCACCATGAGTTCGAGGCCACCCTGAGACTCCATAGTGAATTCCAGGTCAGCCTGGACTAGAGTGAAACCCTACCTTGAAAAACTTAAATAGGGAGGGTATTACCATGGGGTATTTTTTTATAATCATGGAAGTTGTTAATTAAAAAAAAAAAAACTTAAATAGAAAGAAAGAAAAAAGAAAAAAAAAGGGAAAGGAAAGAAAAGAAAAAGCCAGGCGTGGTGGCGCATACCTTTAATCCCAACATTTGGGAGGCAGAGGTAGGAGGATCGCCTTGAGTTCAAGGTCATCCTTAAACTACAGAGTAAATTCCAGGTTAGCCTGGGCTAGAGTGAGACCCTACCTTGAAAAAAAAAAAAGAAAAGGAAAGAAAATGGAGCTAGACGTGCTGGCCCAAGGTCAGCCAGCTAACACCACACAACTTACACTTGTGTAGTCTGTGTTGGGGCCTTGAACTGGCTCCAGTCTGGAGATTTGTGGGGGTAGTGGTAAGGTTCTACCCTCACAACTAGAAAGGGTTACAGCCACCAGGTGGCACAACCTCCACGGTTCGCAGCTAGGGAAACTGAGACTCGGGAAGGGAAAACGTGCCCCAGGTGACAAGGGCTTCCTGGCTCTCAAGCCTGAATCCTTCCTCTTTCCTCACTGAGTGGGACAGAGCCATTCTGCTACCAGCAGCAAGGCTGCTGGGGTGGAACAGGCCCCTGCTTGCCAGAGGCTTTTGAGATCCCAGGATGAAAGGTGCCGGGGCAGCAAAACAGCACCCTGGGTAGGAGCACGCCTGACCTTTGCCAGGACTTGCAGGCTGGCATTCACCTGCTCACCTGCTCAGGGAGGGTACAAGGCTGCAGGCCAAGCCTGCAACACCCTAACAGGCCTGGGAGCTCAAGGCACAGTGCGAAGGGGGTTCCCACAACTGACACTACTAGGAGGAGGCGGCCCCAGGTAGGGAGGACTCTGGAATTTTAATCGCCTGCTATGGAAGTGCCCCAGTGCTCCCCGGGTGGGGCGAGGAGGGTTACATGGGTGGCTGGAGGTGGCAGAGACTCAACTTCAATCCCCTCTAACAGATTTCTCAGGTGGCCCCTTTCTTGGGAGCTTTGGGGCTCCCTTCCTTGCAGCCTCTCTCACGCATGCACTTCGGGAGCCCCCTCAGGTGAGCCCGCCCAGGAATCTGAGGCATCTGAAGGGGTTTATGAATAGCACTGAAGTGTTGGGGAAGAGAGGTGAACAGGTTTTGAGTGGGCACACCCCTCTTTTCCCCAGCCCTGAATCCGCAAAACAAACTCAACCCTGTCAGGCGGGGAGGCCACCTTCCCTGGCTCAGTGTCCATCCTAGTAACATGGCCAGAGGGGCAGGGGTGGGTTCTCAGCCCAGGGCGTTAGATCCCGCCAAAGCTGGGTGTGGGGAGAGGAAAAACCCAGGAGAAGCAGGACACAACTCATCCAGGCCTACTGAGAGCCCCAGCAGGCAGCACTGAATGGAGAGACTGTTACAGAGCCCCAGGAGGGTGCCACCAGCAGGGAGGGGACAGGAAGACTCCACCCAGCCCTTCCTCCCAGAGTCCAGGCCTTGTCCTACAAGAAGGCCTTCCAGGACTTAACCCCCAGCTGATCAAAGGCCAGAGAGAGGGTCTGATTTGTTTCTATGGCATCTGACTCCCATGCCAAACCCTAGGCCTAGCCCAAAGGAAAGCTTTAGTGGGGAACCTGTCACTGGGTCAGCTCTTCCTCAGCACCTCCAGAGTGGAGCCCAGGGGGACGTGGAGGTAACTGACACCTGGCCCCTGCTATCAAGGAACTGGCATGGAGGACATAGCTGAAAGCTCAACAGGACATCAAGAAAAGCAAAGCGCAGGGGACACCACCCTCTGGTCTCACTGCACAGGGAAGTAACTGAGGACGAGGGAACTGTCTGCTCTCCAAGATCGCCCACCTGGACAGCACTCTATGTCTCATCTCAGTGCCTCCTCCCTGTCAGGCCCTGTGTGCAACCAGCCACATGAACTGGTTCACTGAGGTCCCATCAACCATCAGTATGGACGCTGTACTGATCCCATTTCAAAACTCAAGATACTGGAACACTGAAGAGATTTGTTCCAAGTTCACATGCCTGGGGGAAAAAAAAATGCAAAATGCAGGCCTGCTGGTCAGCAGCAGATGAGTTTTGAGATAGTCTGAGTCTCACCCCATCTCTCACTCTCCAGAGGGAACCCAGGATCCTGCAGCAGGCCCTGGGCTTCCTCCCCCCAACCCCCCTACACACACACAGATTGGGGAGCAACTCCCTTCTGAGAAGTGGACATCATGCATTGACGACGAGCTGAGAAGAGAGCTGGGCTTGACCAGTCCCACTAGGCCAGCTGCCAGCACCCTACCGAGTCAGAGCCAAAAGACAAGAGACCCGCCCACTCCAGGGTACCCCATCCTAGCCCCACTCGTCAGAATGAGCCCCCTAGGAAGGCCCTAGAGAGACCTTCCCTGTAAGCTTCGGCCACGTGTACGGAGCTGGGGCCAGGAGGAGTTGAGGATGGGACAGCTAAGAGGGAAGGTCAGAAGGCTCCGGGCCGAGCAGGGCAGATTCCAGAAAGGGTGGATGGTGAGCTTGGAACTCTGCTGGGCGGGATCGGTGGCGACCTCCAGGACACACAATCCGGGGTATGGGCTCGGGATCCGAAGGGATTGGGTTCCGAGGGGGGGGTTCCAGTAGGGAAGGGGAGGGGTGTTCCAGGCCTCCTCGAAAGGGGGGAAGGGAGTACACAGAAGAGGGCAGGATGAGGCGCCCAGACTGGAGGGAACAAGTCCGGACGCGGTGTACGCGGTCCTCCATCATCTACCGCTCGGCCCCAGGACCTTGATTTCGGGGACCCCCCTTCCCCAGCCGGGGAGGATGGGGGCGTGGCCCCGGGTGCCCGACAGAATCCCTGGGGCGCGCGGCTCAGTCCTCACCTGCGATGTGCTGGCGCCGAGCGTCGTCCAGGTGCGTGGACAGCACGTCCCCCATGGCGAGGAGGATCCGCGGCCCGATCCGCCCGCCGCTGCCCGCCGCTGATCAGACCGACGCCGCCGGTGCCATGGAGCACGGCCAGCCCCGCTCCCGCCGCCCCGCCGCCCCGCCGCCCCTGGCTGAGCCCGGCGATCCCGCTCCTCTCCGGCTCGGGGTGCGCACCCTCTCCCGCCGCGTCCCTCCGGCCCGCAGCCTCCGCCTCCCGCGCCCGCCGCCGCCGCCCCGCCGCGCCCCGCCCCCTCGGTCTAGCCACGCCCCCTCCCCAGCGCCGCGCGGGCGGGGCGCCCGGGCCCCGGGGGAACGACGTCAAGACCGCGGTGAGACCCAGACAAAGACCGAGTCCTCGAAGGGGGGAGACCCTGGAGAGCTGCGCGGGACGGGCACCAGACCCGGACCATAGCGAAGAAAGGGACTGGTGGGGGGCATCTGGGAGGATGGGGTGCCCTGGAGGCTGCCGCCCCGGGGTTCGGCCCCTCCTCAGGCCAGCAGGACGTGGGAGACTGCAAGCAGGCGCCTGGACCCACGGAGTGCAGCCCCGGAGTGCCGCGCATCCCCTGCCCCTCTCCGCCTGATCCCTTACCCCTTGCCCCCTGGCCCCCAGTCCCGCCCGCCCGAGGCTGCCCGCTCTCAGGAAGTTCCCTAGCCTGAATCGGACCTGCCCCAGAAGGTGTGCCGGCCGGTCTTACACAATAGCTACGGGCGAGGGGGAGGGGAGGTAGATGATGAGGAGCTGTTGTGGGGAGAACTTGAGCCCAAAAGCACTGGGGCCACCAGCGCCAGAAGTGCATTCTTCCGGCCCAGCCTGTGTACATGGCACTCGAGAGGCGGCTTAGTGAAACAGACCAAGTCAGGAATGAAAGAAGGAATAGCACTTTATTTTTTGTTTATTTTTATTTATTTATTTATTTGAGAGCGACAGAGAGAGAAAGAGGCAGAGAAAGAGAGAGAATGGGCACGCCAGGGCCTCCAGCCACTGCAAACGAACTCCAGATGCATGCGCCACCTTGTGCATCTGGCTTACGTGGGTCCTGGAGAATCAAGCCTCGCACCGGGGTCCTTAGGCTTCACAGGCGAGCACTTAACCACTAAGCCATCTCTCCAGCCCAGGAATAGCACTTTAAAGCTTGCAAGGCTAAAACCTAATGAAAAGCCAGAAACCCCGACTTTGGGTCAATAGACTGTAGGACTGAGCATGAGTGGGTCAGTAGTACAAGAATGAGTTTCAATTTCTGGACCTCCCAAACTGGTAGAGAAGGCAAATTAAGAGCTGGAGAGATGGCTCAGCAGTTAAGGCACTTGCTGGTAAAGCCAAAAGACCCAGGTTCAATTCCCCAGTATCCATATAAAGCCAGATGGACAAGGTGACACATGCATCTGCAAT
Source organism: Dipus sagitta (assembly GCA_036346955.1). Taxonomy (NCBI): domain Eukaryota; kingdom Metazoa; phylum Chordata; class Mammalia; order Rodentia; family Dipodidae; genus Dipus; species Dipus sagitta. The sequence goes on from CM070770.1 coordinate 141,153,024, forward strand.
TCGTTTGCAGAGGATAGGGGCCTGGAGTGCCCATTTTCTATCTGCCTCTTTCTCTCCCTCCCCCTCATAAGTAAATAAATATTTTAAAAAAGAAGAAGAAGGAAAGCCAGGTGTGGTGGCGCATGCCTTTAATCCCAGCACTCAGGAGACAGGTAGGAGGATCGCCGTGAGTTCTAGACTACCCTGAAACTACATAGTGAATTCCAGGTCAGCCTGGACTAGAGTGAGACCCTACCTCAAAAAAAAAAAAACAAAAACAAGAAGGCAGATTAAAAACTAGGGTCCCCAAACACTGGAGTAGGGTACAGAACCCTGCCTTGGCTCAGATCTATCCTGTATTTGACATCCGTTGCTACTTGCTTGCACCCAATGGCTACACTAACCTCTTTGTGCACCCCACCCCGTTATTAGCCTGCTCTTACCGTCACCGTGACATATGGCAGCAAATGGGGATCCTAACAGTTATCATTACTGAGCACCTGTCTATCAAACCTGTCACCACCACAGGAGTGTTAGATTGGGAGAGGATTGAGGTGATGCAGGGCCTCAGTCATGCATTTCAGTCACTCACCAGTCATTCAGGAGCTCCGTGGTAAACTCCCATTTGCTAAGCCTTCTGTAAAATGCTGGCAATGAGGCTGAATATGGTGGGAATGTGGTGGCATGTGCCTGTAATCCCAGCCCTACAGAGATGGAGGGAGGAGAATCAAGAGTCTGAGCCCATAGGGCTAAAGAGATGGCTCCGTGGTTAAAGGTGCTTGTTTGTAAAGCTTTCTGGCCCAGGTTCAGTCCCCCAGCTCTCCCCATAAAGCTAGACACAAAAAGTGGTGCATGGGGCTGGAGAGGTGGCTTAGCGGTTAAGCGCTTGCCTGTGAAGCCTAAGGACCCCGGTTTGAGGCTCGATTCCCCAGGACCCACGTTAGCCAGATGCACAAGGGGGCGTATGTATCTGGAGTTCGTTTGCAGTGGCTGGTGGGCCTGGCATACCCATTCTCTCTTGTAGCCCGCGTAGTCGTCTCGCCAGCAAGAACGCACGTGGACACCAGGATCCTTCTGCAGCAAGCGTTTATTGAACAGATGAAAGAGGAAGACCCAGCGCCCCCGAAATGGCGCCGCTTATATAGCCCCTAGGTGGCGTGTACTCTGCTGATTGGCTGCGCGCTCATATGATGCTCATATGACGCTCATATGCCCGGGCTGGGCAGTGACTTGGCGCGCTTTTGCCACTTGCACATGCGCTATTCTCACCAGGGCCGAGGCCGGATGTCAGCGCCATAATGGCGGTCACCTCTCGGCTCTCTACATCTCCCCCTGTTTGTTTTAATAAGATGACAACTGCCTCATAGCCCAGCCAGCGCAGCACCAAACAACCCTATGCTCGATCAAGCAAATTCCTTCCTTGGGGAATAAGCGATCAAGAGCTCACTCCCTCACCTTATCAGGTGCAATGGTGACAAGTCCTCTGAGTGCAAAGGCCAAGGGAGAGACAAAAAGGGGAGTTAACACCCATCCCTGTGCAATGGAATATTGTTCCTGGGGGTGCAAGGGCTGTCAATCTCATATTTTGGTGCTGCAGCCACTTAGGCAAGGGCTGATTAGACTTAGATCTCCCATCGACTCAGTGCAATGGGCTAAACCCTTGAGGTGCATCGACTGAGGGTCTCAGTCTAATTAATTAACCAAATTTCAGGAGATGATCCCTGTTCCATAGCCACAAGTGCTTGCGCAATAACGGCCTTGTCACATTGCTATTGAGCTCTGAGCTTGCAGAACAACCAAAGCAGGAACACTAAGCCACAACATAGGGCTGCACCAAACAGCGCCACTCCCACCCATTCCTTAAAGAAAGAGGAGGCTGAAGAAATCCAGGATGTCAGGCCCACAGCTAGGGAGGGGTCAACTCTAGTAGAGTAGGGTCTTCATAATGGATCTTGTCCACTTCTTCGGCTCCTGCACAGGATCTCGATGATTCGTCAGGTCTCACAAGTCTACGTGTTAGGCGTTCTGGTAGCCAGAATGGATTGTCTTCTTCCTGTGGAAAAACACAAACAGCTCCCCTGGATCTTATTAAAATAGGATCCGGGCCTCTCCATTGACCAGTCAAAACATCTTTCCACTTAACCATCTCCTGTGGCCTGTTAGGCTCTGAGCAATGACGGTCAGCCGCCGAATGGCCCTGACTGTCCAAATTTAAAAAATTAAGAGTAAAGAGTGCTATGGATATAGTCACTCGTGGGACTGAGGGCAGAGCCTCCTCGACTCCCCCTTTTTGTTTTATTAAATAAGACTTTAGAGTGCGATGAGCCCGTTCTATAATACCCTGTCCTTGAGGATTATATGGGAGACCTGTCAAATGGGTCACTCCCATCTGGTGACAGAACTGTCCAAATTTTTGAGAAGTATAAGCTGGTCCATTGTCAGTTTTAAGAATTTTGGGCTTCCCCCAGGCACTCCACGCCTCGAGGCAGTGTTGAATAACATGGGCTGCTTTCTCCCCGGTTAATGGGGAAGCAAACATAACTCCAGAACAAGTATCAATGGAAACATGTAAATATTGTAATTTGCCAAAAGATGGGACGTGAGTAACATCCATCTGCCAAATTTGTAATGGGCGAATTCCTCTGGGATTAATTCCTACATGAGGCACAGGTAAAAATTGACAGCAATTTTGACATTGAGTTACTATATCTCTAGCCTCTTTTCTAGTGATGTCAAACCGACGACGCAATGTCTCAGCTGTGACATGAAACCTTTTATGAAAACTTTTAGCCAACTCCAATTTTGATGAAAGAACAAGCATGATAAACTTCGTGGCCCGATCTGCCAAGTCATTTCCACGGGACATGGGCCCCGGTAGGCCCGAATGAGCCCTGATATGCGTAATGAAAACAGGAGATCTCCTATTAATCAAGGCAAACTGAATCTTTTGAAAAATTGTTGCAAGCTTGCTAGATGCCTTAATCAACCCAGCAGCCTCTAAAGTTTTTGTTGCATTTACTACATAACAGGAATCCGAAACAATATTCAGGGGACCTGGGAATTTTTCCAAAACTTCTAATACTACCAAACATTCCACAACTTGAGGTGAGGTTTCATGATATTGTTTAGATATAATCTTATCATTAACCACATAGGCCCCTACTCCTGTTTTTGACCCATCTGTATAGACCACCAGCCCATCTTGAAGTGGCTCCCGAGATATAATGCGTGGGAACACAACCTCTTGGGTTAAGGCAAATTGTAAAATAGGGTGTCTAGGGTAATGATTGTCTATTAAACCACCAAAGGAGGTGATTAACACCGCCCAAGTATCAGAAGTAGCAGTTAATATCTGAACTTGATGGGCTGTATAAGGCACAATTAAAGACCTGGGTTCTTTTCCAAAATGAGTAATGGCTGCCTTTAATCCACGAAGGGCAAGCAGAGCAATTGCATCTGGGTACCAATCAATAATCTTAGCAGGAGAAGCGTTGGGATGAACCCACAATAAGGGTCCATCTTGCCACAGCACGGCAGTTGGTAAATGCCTAGTTTTAAAAACGCACAGGTCGAAAGTTTTGGCTTCCTCTATGCGTTTCAACTGAGCATCCTGTAAAGCTTCTTCTACCACTTTTAGGGCGCGGCTTGCAGCTGGTGTTAAGGCTCTAGGTGAAGAAATATGAGCATCTCCTTCCAGGATGTCAAACAATGGCTTCAATTCAGCAGAGGGAATTTTTAGAAACGGTCTCAACCAATTTATATCACCCAATAATTTCTGAAAATCATTTAACGTTCGTAAATGATCTCTGCGGATCTCTAATTTTTGAGGAACTATTTTTTCTGGGTAAATAACCGTCCCTAAAAAGGAACCTACTTCTGAAACTTGAACCTTCTCGGAAGCAATATGCAGGCCCCATTGTCTTAAGGTTTTTAATAATAAAGGATATACAGTCTGTAAAACAACTAATTCCTTATGGCACATAAGAATATCATCCATATAATGGATTAACAGCAGAGAGGGAAATTGTTTTCTAACTGGTTCAAGGGCCAATTGCACATATAACTGACATATAGTGGGGCTATTGGCCATGCCTTGAGGCAAAACTTTCCATTGATATCTTTTATCTGGCTCAAAATGATTAACAGCAGGTAGAGTAAATGCAAATCTATGTCTATCTTGTGGGCATAAAGGAATGGAGAAGAAGCAATCCTTAATATCTATAATTATAATTTTCCATTGTTTAGGCAAAGCAGAGAGCAAAGGCAGGCCTCGTTGCACGGAGCCAAATAGCCGCATCTGTGCATTGATGGCCCTCAAATCATGGAGAAGTCTCCATTTTCCAGATTTCTTTTTTATAACAAAAATAGGTGTATTCCAAGGAGAAGTAGAGGGCTCCAAATGACCAAGCTGTACTTGTTCTTTAACCAGCCTCGTAGCAGCTTCTAACTTTTCAGAGGAAAGAGGCCATTGAGGAACCCATATGGCTTCCTCTGTGAGCCAGGATATGGGCATGGAACCCTCAATGGCAGCTAATGAAAACCCAGACCTTGCTTCCCTGCATTACCTTCTTGTGGGATCGGGCTTAATCTCCCTTGCTCTTTTTTGCCAAGGCCTCTTCCTTCCTTATATCCCATCCTTTTCATAATATCTAGAGCTTGCTGAGAGTATTCGTTAGTCAATGCTAGTCCTAATTCCTGTAAAATGTCTCTTCCCCATAGATTAACAGGGAGAGGGAGCACATAGGGTATAAAGCTTCCTGTTTGACCTTCTGGTGTTTGCCAAGTCAGTGACCGTGAACTCACTGCAGGGCTAGCCTCATATCCTAACCCTTGTAAAGAGTGAGACGATTGTGTAACAGGCCACGCCTTAGGCCACCATTGGGAGGAAATGATACTTTTATCAGCTCCAGTGTCCAAAATGCCAGAAAAGCTCTTCCCTTCTATCTGTAGTTGTAAAGTAGGCCTAGTTGAAAGATCAACTACCAAATGAGCGCAGTCAGTTCCTGAAGAACCAAGCCCCTTTGTGCCTCTTGGCATTTGGGTGGAAGGAAAATGGTCGTGCAAGCTGGGGAGGAGAACTAATTGAGCAATCTTATCCCCAGGGGAAATTGAAAATATGCCTTGCGGGCAAGAGCAAAGAACCTGAAGCTTTCCAGTATAGTCTTGATCCATTATTCCAGGATGAATCATAAGCCCCTTTAGGGTAAGAGAGGAGCGTCCTAAAATAAGGCCGACACTTCCTTTAGGGAGGGGACCTTCAAATTCAACCGGGACTGGTTGCACTCCCATATGTGGCATTAATAAGAATTGGGAGGTGGAACGGAGGTCCAGTCCTGCGGAACCTCTTGTTGCTCTACAGCTAGACATGCCCTCCTGTTGTCCACTTGTGTCCCATATCTTTTGGGGCCCTGAGACCTGGGGCCCTGAGACCCGTTTTTTGGAACATTCTCATTTCTTTCTTCAGAAGGGGTATCATGCTGAATAAGTTTTCCCTGAATATCTCTAACTGAGTGACACTCATTGGTCCAGTGATTGCCCTTCTTACACTTGGGGCATAGTCCTGGAATTTTCTTTTGTGCAGGAGCACGACAATCTTGTTTTAAATGACCCGCTTTGCCGCAGTTATAACAAGCTTTATTGCCTCCGAGACTCTGGCGGTTTTTAGCCTGTAATATAGCCGCTGCAAGGCCAGCATTAGTGAGTGGGCCTCCGAGTCCTCGGCAAACCTTTATCCAGTCTGTCAGCCCTTTGCTTCTCCTAGGAGCAATGACTGTCTTACACTCTGGGGAGGCATTTTCAAACACTAGTTGTTCTATCATTGGCTTAACTCGTTCTGGGTCCCCAAATATCCTGCCCGCTGCATCCGTCATCCTGGCTACAAAGTCCGAGAATGACTCCTGGGGGCCTTGAATAATCTTTGTTAGGTGTCCCCCGGCCTCGCCCTTTTTTGAGAGGGCTTTCCATGCTTTAATAGCAGCGGCAGAGATCTGACCATATGCTCCCCAGTCATAGTTTGTTTGATTATGAACAAATTGGCCTTGCCCTGTTAGTAAATCAAAGGTCCAGTGCCGTTGATTATCTTCTGCACTGGCATTAGCCCTTGCCTGAGTTTGAGAAGCATCGTGCCAAAGGGCTTTCCATTCTAAATATTGTCCCATATTAGGAAGAGCAGCTTTTACTGTAACTTGCCAATCATTTGGAGTCATTGCCATAGTGGCGAGTCTCTCAAGCTGCATAACTGTAAAATTAGCATCTACTCCATACTTATTAACTGATTCAGCAAGTTCCTTAATGAGGGCATACTCTACCGGCGCATGAACGCGGCCTCCATCCGTAGCCTCAAACACCGGGAAGGCTTGTAAGCACCTCCTTCTGTCCCCCTCTGAAAGGAAGGAATCTGAACAATGCTTGCCGGCATAAGGCAGAGGAGCACTGGGAATGATAGGGGCGGCAGATTGAAAAGCCGCGCGGTTCTTATCTCCTATCTTCTTTTGTTTTCGATTTTGCAGTAGCTCATCAAAATAATATCTCTCCTCCCCATAGCGAGCCGCTTCGCCATCTAATTCTTCCTCCTCGGAGGGACTAAGATCCTCAGACTCTGAGCTATCAATTCCTAAAGCCTCCAATTCTTTTATCGGATAAAGAAGCCTCCTTTTTGGACTTCTCTTTTCCCTCTCATGTTTCTCTCCCAGGGCGTCTTTTCCCTTGTCTTTTCTTTCTGTGGACTTAGCGTCCGCGGAAAGGCCTTTTTTCTTAGAGACGTCTTTTTCTTTTTCCTCAAGGGCCCCTAACCTTTTATCCCGTTCTGTTTCTGACATGCTGTCTTGTAGCTCCGAATGTGAGGCTCCCATGTTCACAAAGAAGAGAACGAGAGCCACCATCACAATAGGGAGAGCGAAAATTGCTCCTACCAATTTGGATGAAAGATGAGACAAGTCAAGACCAAACATGCCTCTCAGAACCTACCTCAGTCCTGCAGTTCTGAATCCTTCCCCGTGAATGGGGGGTCTCCTCGGCGCCGGCGATGACAGGCACCCGGCGTCCCGGGTTTCGGCACCAGTTGTAGCCCGCGTAGTCGTCTCGCCAGCAAGAACGCACGTGGACACCAGGATCCTTCTGCAGCAAGCGTTTATTGAACAGATGAAAGAGGAAGACCCAGCGCCCCCGAAATGGCGCCGCTTATATAGCCCCTAGGTGGCGTGTACTCTGCTGATTGGCTGCGCGCTCATATGATGCTCATATGACGCTCATATGCCCGGGCTGGGCAGTGACTTGGCGCGCTTTTGCCACTTGCACATGCGCTATTCTCACCAGGGCCGAGGCCGGATGTCAGCGCCATAATGGCGGTCACCTCTCGGCTCTCTACACTCTCTCTCTCTCTCTCTCTCTCTCTCTGCCTCTTTCTCTCTGTCTGTCGCTCTCAAATAAATAAATAAAGATAAACAAAAAAATTATAAAAAAATAAAAACCAAAAAAATAAAATATATACCTAAAAATAAATATTTTTTAAAAAGTGGTGCATGCATCTAGCATTCATTTGTAGTAGCAAGTGACTCCAGGCAAGTGTCAATGCTTCTTTGAGCCTCAGTTTCCTCAGCCACCAAATATGAATAATGACACTTTATAGTAAGGATGAAAAGAGTTAATGTACCTCCACTGAGCACAGTGCCTGGCATATGGCTGGTCATTTCTCAATAAACAGAAATGTCATTCTATTATTCATCAGGGTCCCTAGACTCGAGAAGTTTGAGGGAGGAGCAGAACAATGTGAAGTTCTTTTGTTGTTGTTGGTTTGGTTGGTTGGTTGGTTGGTTGGTTGGTTTTTCAAGGTAGGGTCTCACTCTAGCCCAGGATGACCTAGAATTCATTATGTAGTTTCAGGCTGGCCTCAAACTCACAGCGATCCTCCTACCTCTGCTTCCTAGTGCTGGGATTAAAGGCGTGTGCCACCATGCCCAGACCTGGCAGTTGTGTTTTAAGGACAGTCACAGAGGCTAAAGCCAAAACTAAAAGTTGAAAAACAAGAATGGTGACAGCCTATATTGGGGAAGGGCATTCCAGGGAGTGGGGCCTCTATATAGGAGGCACTCGGGGAGGACAAAGTCATCAGGTGGGGTTGAGATCAAGCTGGCAGGGACTTTTAGTTTCCTTATGAGAGGTGGTTCGGAGAGGGAAAATTATTTCCCCAGGTTCCACAGTAAGGCTGACGCAGAACTTGGTGGCATGTTGTCTGTCATATTCTCTGGGCAACTAGAAGCAAACGTGCTGATAAGCTCACCCACCACCACCATTCCCAACTACAGGGGCTAGAAAGGCCTGTTCTCCCCAAGGAGGGGACAGTTGGGTTCCTCCATACACATAGCAGGCATTTCTTCAGCCAGGCTGGAGGCTGGGGCCAGGTAGGAGAGAGGGAAGATAGCAAGCAGCCTGTCCTTCACCTTCCCAGTGTATGCGGACCCTTACCCCGGGGCGTTCACACATTTCCCGGCATGCCAAGTCCCTGGCCCAAGGACTCCTCTGAGCATCCATGGCCTGAAAAGTGGAAAGGCATTATAAACTGTAAGGTATTACGCATGCATGTGAATAGTTCCCCCTAACCTTAGGGTCAGTCCCTGACAATTCTATATTCATTACACGTTCAATACAATACACACAAAATATTACTTTCTGAGAGGGGGGGAGAAGGAAAATTGATTCCAAAAAAGAGGGTGAACTGGAGAGGATGGAAGGGGAAGCATACATTTGTCCAAATGATAGAATATATGCTCAAAATGGACATATCTTTTTATGTATTTATTTCATTATTTATTTATTTAAGAGAGAGAAAGAGGCAGATAGAAAGAGAATGGGCACGCCAGGGCCTTAGCCACTGCAAATGAACTCCAGATGCATGTGCCACCTTGTGCAGCTGGCTTTATGTGGGTACTGGGGAAATCAAAGCTGGGTTATTTGGCTTTGCAGGCAAGTACCTTAACCACTAAACCATCTCTCCAGCCCTGGACATATCATTTTTGGGGGTTTTGGAGGTAGGACATCTTTTTATTTTTTTCTGAGGTAGGGTCTCTCTCTAGCCCAGGCTGACCTGGAATTCACTGTGTAGTCTCAGAGTGGCCTTGAGCGGACAGCGATCTTGGTACCACTGCCTCCTGAGTGCTGGGATTATAGGCGTGTGCCACCACACCTGGCTTCAAACTCTATTTTTGTTCATTTGACACAAGGCCTCTTGTATCCCAGACTGGCTTCAAACTCACTATGTTGCGGTGTCTGCCCTTGACTTCTTCTTTTTTTTTTTTTTTTTTTTTTTTTTTTTTGGTTTTTTGAGGTAGGGTCTCACTCTAGCCCAGGCTGACCTGGAATTCACTATGGAGTCTCAGGGTGGCCTCAAACTCATAGTGATCCTCCTACCTCTGCCTCCCGAGTGCTGGGATTAAAGGCATGCGCCACCACGCCCGCTCTGCCCTTGACTTCTTGATCCTCCTGCCTCGCCCTCCCAAGCACTGGGTTTCTGTGTGAGACACCATGCCCAGTCTCACCTCAAGTTCTTCTCTCTTTTTTTTTTCCATGTATGTGTGTAATGTGGTATGTGTGTGTGTGGTGTATGCACAAGCATGTGCCCGTGCATTGCTCCATGCACTTGCCTGAGGCTGGGTGCTCTCACCTGTAGTGGCTGGAGGGGCAGTCAAGTGTCCCCCCCACCCCCACCCCCGTCGCTCTTACACCTGTTCTTACTTGAGCCAGAGTCTCTTACTGATCACAGAACTTGCTGTCTTTTTCTAGAGCCCCAGAGATTCTCTGCTCCCCATAGGACTGGGGTTACGGAAGCGTGTGGCCATGCCCAGCTATTTATGTGGGTCCTAGGGATCTAACTCTAGCAGGCTCTCAGGCCCAGCTTTCTAGCCCATGCCTCCGACTCCTGATTTTCCCGCACGAGTGCTTGCTTTTAAGAATTCACCACCATGCCCAGCTGCATATCAATTAATAAAGTTTGTTGGGGGGATTGTGTGTACATATGTATAGAGTGCATGTGTGTGTGTGTGTATTTATATGTATGTGGATATGTGTGTGTGTGTGCGCGCGCAGGTTCATGTGCATGTGTGTGCACATTTATGTGCAGGCCAGAGGTTGAAGTCATTGGTTTTCCTTTATTTCTCTCCTTATTTTTATTTATTTCTTTATTATTTTTTGTTTTTTGAGGTAGGGTCTTACTCTAGCCCAGGCTGACCTGGAATTCATTCTGTATTCTCAGGGTGGCCTTGAACTCACCACAGCTATCCTCCTACTTCTGCCTCCTGACTGCCAGGGTTAAAGGTGTGCACCATCACGTCTGGCTTCTCCTTATTTTTTGAGACATAATCTCTTACTGAACTCAGAGCCCACTGATTTCAACTAGACAAGCTAGCCAGCAAGCCCGTGGATCCGCCTGTCTTTGTGACCCCAGCTGAGTATTACAGACACACACCACCGTGCTTGGCATTTTATGTGGGTGCTGGGGACCTGAACTCAGTCCTCATGCTAGCTTGGTAAACATTATACCAACTTAGCCATCTCCCCAGCCCTGGTTTATTTATTTGTTTGTTTATGTATTTATTTATTTATTTATTTATTTATTTTGACAAACAGAGAGAGAGGGAGAATGGGCACACCAGGGCCTCCAGCCATTGCAAATGAACTCCAGATGCATGTGCCTTAACTGCTAAGCCATCCCTCCAGCCCTGGTTTTTGGTTTTTTTTTTTTTTTTTTTTTTTTTTTTGCTTTTTCAGGTAGGGTCTTGCTCTAGCCCAGGCTGCCCTGGAATTCACCATGTAGTCTCAGGGTGGCCTCGAACTCACAGCAATCTTCCTACCTCTGCCTCCGGAGTGCTGAGATCAAAAGCATGCACCACCACGCCAGGCTCTGTTTTTTTGTTTTTTGTTTTTTTTAAGACAAAGCTCATACTGTAGCCCAAGCTAGCCTGGAGCTCATTATGGAGTGCAGGTTAGCCCTAAACTGACTCAGCCTCCTGAGCGCTGGGATTATAGGCATGAGCCACCATACCCAGTGCAGGGCTTTTCAAAATGATATTCCACAGTGTACATGCCACAGTCCACTCAGTTCTGGAATATATAGACATAGTTGTGGAGGGAGTATGCCAGGTGAGGGTCTCAGTGGAAAAGGGAAGCCAAAGAATTCCTCATAGGGCCCTGGGGTGCCACAAAACTTCTGAGACTCCCAGCAGGAGAGGGGGGTGGGGCAGAGCTCTGCCATGGATAGGTGGGACCAGATTAAGAGACAACTGGAACACCCAGAACAAGATTTGTTCTAGGAAGCTCATAAAACTCTCAAGAAGTTCTCAGCTCTTTTCCGCATGTTAATAAATCAGGCCAGTTATGGCCCTTGGGTGGGGAGGGAATAAAGGTTTTTACCATTTGCTTTACTTTTTTCCCCCTCTGGAGAAGGAACCTGGGCCTCAAATATGCTAACTAGCCCTCCACCTCTGAACTCTCCCCTAGCCTGCTTTTTTTCTTTTTTCTTAAGAAAATTGAATATAGGCATCAGCATTATGTAGGATTCCAGGAAGTTAGACAGCAGAGAATTTCTCAACTCTAAAATGTTGGCAACCGGTACCCTCATGCCAAAAGTCATTTTAATGCTCAGCATTTTTTTCTTTCTTTTGCATGTGTATGTGTGTGCCTGTATGCATGTATGCTTATCTGTGTGGACACACATGAGTGCACATGTGCATGCATGCTTGTGTAGGCCAGAGGTTTATGTTGGGAGTTTTCCTCAATTGCGCTCCACCTTGTCTTCTTTTTTTTTTTTTTTTTTTTTTTTTTTTTTTGGTTTTTCAAGGGTCTCACTCTAGCATAGGCTGACCTGGAATTCACTATGTAGTCTCAGGGTGGCCTTGAACTCACGGTTCTCCTCCTATCTCTGCTTCCTGAGAGCTGGGATTAAAGGCATGTGCCACCACGTGCAGCTTATTTTAAATATTTTTATTTATTAGAAGATACAAAAAAAAAGAGAGAACATGAGCACACCAGGACCTCTTGCTACTTCAAAGGATCTCCAGATGCATATGTTACTTTGTGCATCTGGCTTTATGTGGGTAACTAGGTGATCAAAACTAGGCCAGCAGGCTTTGCAAGCAAGCACCTTTAACTGCTGACCCATCTCCCTAGCCTCCACTTTATTATTATTACTACTATTTTTATTTCTCCAGGTAGGGTCTCACTGGACTGAATTTATATGTACTCTCGAGGTGGCCTCAAATTCATGGGAACCCTCCTACCTCAGCCTCCCAAGTGCAAAGATGAGAGCTACCATGCCCAGCTATATATTATAGCGTTGTTTTGCGAGGTAGAGGCTCACTCTAGTCCAAGCTGACCTGGAACTCACTCTGTTAGTCCAGGCTGGCCTCAAACTCACAGCATTCCTCTTACCTCTGCCTCCTGAATGCTGGGATTAAAGGTGTTTGCCACCATACCCAGCCAAGAACTTTTTCTACAGTAATCCTTTCTCTGCTCTGGAAGGCGGGGAGAGGGCAGTCTCTGGTTGTTTTTGTTTTTGTTTTTGTTATTGTTTTTGTTTTTCGAGGTAGGGTCTCACTCTGGTCCAGGCTGACCTGGAATTAACTCTGTCATCTCAGGGTGGCCTTAAACTCATGGTGATCCTCTTACCTCTGCCTCCCGAGTGCTGGGATTAAAGGCGTGCGCCACCACGCCCGGCGAGTCTCTGTTTTTATTAGAACTCCAGATGCTGTCTGTACCCACCAGGTTCTCCCACCCCCTTCCTAGGTGACACCATGGATAGAGATAAAGGGTAGGATCCCAGGGATCTGGTGTAGAGAGGGAAGGAACTCTGCTGCCCACCTGCTGAGTCTGCCCCTCCTAAACAGAGAATGCCACCTACAGTCCCTGAGTCACCCACTGGTCCTCTGTCAGGAAGTGGCTTCTGCCAACCTGCCTCCCCACAGGGCCACCCTGCCCCACCCCATCATGAAGCACATTTGGAAACAGGGACCCAAATGTGAAGAATTACAGCCCTTTACTTCAAAAGGGAGGTTCCAAAAGAGAGCTGGACTAAGGCCAGAGAAGAGGAGGCATTTGCCCAAAACTTGGAGCAGGGGCTCTGGCCAGCACCCCTTCCTTGTTACATAGGAAGAAGGAGTGGCTCTTCCTTGCCCCACGGGTCCCTCAGTCTCTGTCCCGGTTGGCTCTGAGCCCCAGCTCTGTTCTGCCCACAAACCTGTCAGACCTGAAATAGACCAAAAGAAAACACACACACACACACTTCCAAGTAAACAGCAGGAGGTGTGTATGAATCAGGATTTTGTTTTTAAGGAATATCATGTGTCCACCTGTTTACCTGGTTGGCATGGCCCGTGGTGTGGAAGAGACCTTGGCACCAGGCCTGGACCTCCCCTCTCTATTAACTATTGGGTGGTGGGAGGAGCCGAAGCTGGAAGCCTGTTCTGCCCTGTCACCTGGCCCCTCTCTTTCCTTCTGTGGCACAGTGTCACCTCCCCCATCTGCACCCACCACTCTCTACCCCAACCCTAGTCTAGGGCCCTATGGCTCCCATTCTCAGATGGGAAGTCATGTGAATTATTCTTTTCTTTTCCCCTTTCCTTTTTTTTTTTTTTCTTTTCCTTTCTTTAAAAAAAAAATTATTTATTTATTTAGGAGAAAAATAGAGAGAGAGAGAGAGAGAGAGAGAATATGCATGGGTGTGTCAGGGCCTCTAGCCACTGCAAATGAACTCCAGACACATACGCCACCATTTGCCTCTGGCTTATGTGGGTACTAAGGAATCAAACCTGGGTCCTTAGGTTTCGCAGGCAAGCCTTATCCACTAAGCCATTTCTCCAGCTCTCTTTACCTTTTTTCTTTCTTATTTGATTTTTAAAGATTTATTTATTTTTAGCCAGGCGTGGTGGCACACACTTTTAATCCACTCCAGAGGCAGAGGTAGAAGGATCACCGTGAGTTCGAGGCCACCCTGAGACTACATAGTGAATTCCAGGTCAGCCTGGGCCAGAGTGAGACCCTACCTCGAAAAACAAAACAAAACCAAAAAAAAAAAAAAAAGATTTATTTATGTATTTATTAGAGACAGAGAGAAGGAGAGAGAATGGGCACACCAAGGGCCTCTAGCCACTGCAAACGAACTCCAGATGCATGTGCCACCATGTGCATCTGACTTACGTGGGACATGGAGAATTGAACCTGGGTCCTTAGGCTTCGTGGGCATGTGCCTTAACCATTAAGCCATCTCTCAAGCCTTTTTATTTTATTTTTGTGTTTGTTTGTTTTGGTTTTTCGAGGTAGGGTCTCACTCTAGTCCAGGCTGACCTGGAATTCACACCTGATCTTAGCCAAAAGGCCGAGAAGAGATTGGAATTCACTCTGTAGTCTCAGGGTGGCCTCGAACTCTCAGTGATCCTCCTACCTCCTGATGCATGTGCCACATTGTGCACATGCATGACTTTGTGCAGCTCATTTATGTGGGTTCTGGGGAGTCGAACCTGGGTCCTTAGACTTTGCAGACAAGTGCTTAACCGCTAAGCCATCTGTCCAGCCCCGGGATTGCTTTTTAAGACAGGGTTTCATGAATCTCAGGATGGCCTTGAACTTCTCTGGTCCTCCTACCTCCCTGAGATTACAGGTTTGCCCCACAGTACCTGGCTTCACAGTTATTTCCTGAGGATAAAGTAGAAGAAATGAAATTGCTGGGCTCTACCTCCTTTTGAGGCTGGTGACAAACTCCTCAGCTGAAGTGACTGTAGCAGCCAACAGTTCCTCAGGCACTTCCCATATCCCTTGTCAAGAAGCCCTTAGGCTGAGGGGTGGTGACTTGTGCTCAAGTCTTACCTCCCACATCACCATATCCTCCAGGGCGAGGGGCCCTGAGGTCCTGACTCGTGGTGAGGCCCGGGGGGGCCATGTGCAGCGCCTGCAGCCACTGGGCAGTCACTCCCAGTTCCTCTGGCCGGCAGGGGAAGGGACTCAGCCCCACCAGCCCCCGCCCACCTCTCTCATTTTAGCCTTGGTTTCCTGCTGGGCCACAGCTGCCCTCACCAGCCGATGACTCAGAGCCTTCCCAGGATGGCAGTGCCCTGCCCAGCCCTCTGGGTGGGGTGACCCAGCTTTCGGTTAGGTTAGGCGGGATCCCGAAGAAGGCGGGGTCGCTCCACCCCAGGCCCTCCTTCTTCTCTCTCTTAGGTCTTGCTGATGTCTGTCTCACTCTAGCTCAGGCTGACCTGGAATTCACTCTGTAGTCTCAGGGTGGCCTTGAGCTCACAGCCCAGCATGGTGGCACAAGCCTTTAATCCCAGCACTCGCTGTGAGTTTGAGGCCACCCTAAGACTACATACAGAATTCCAGGTCAGCCTGAGCTAGAGCGAGACCCCACCTTGAAAAAAAAAAAAAAGTGTGGGATCAATCCTGAACTCGAGAAATATTTCCTGAGCACCAAGTATGCCAGGGGGCGTGTGACTGGTGGAGTTACAGAGAGAAGGGGAAGGGGGAGGAAGAGATGTGGAAAGAGCCCCTGAACACTGTGTGAAGAACCTGGAGCAGGGAGCTGGCAGGAACGGGGCCGCCCGCCCGCATATGGCGCCACTGTGAGAATCGGGAAAGTCAGTAAGGAGGGTACGAGACAAGCTCTTGCCAGGGCTCCAGCTGGCTTGGCAAGTGCAGCATGGACTGGATTCAGCTGCAGTTACCCACCCTCACCCTGTGCCCTGGGTAAGGAGGCCAGGGCGATGTCTCTTCCTGGGAGATTTTTTTAAATTTATTTTTATTGACAACTTCCATAATTGTGAACAATATCCCATGGTAGTTCCCTCCCTCCCCCCACTTTCCCCTTTGAAACTCCACTCTCCATCATATCCCCTCCCTCCTCAGTGTCTTTATTTTTAATTTTTGTGTGTGTGTTTTCAAGGTAGGGTCTCACTCTAGACTAGGCTGATCTGGAACTCACTGTAGTCCCAGGCTGCTCAAACTAACAGCGATTCTCCTACCTCAGCCTCCTGAGTACTGGGATTAAAGGTGTGCACCAACACGCCTGGCTCAGAGATATTTTATTTATTATTATTATTATTATCATTATCATCATTTGGTTTTTCAAGGTAGGTGTCTCACTGTAGCTCAGGCTGACCTGGAATTCACTATGTAGTCTCAGGGTAGCCTTGAACTCACAGTAATCCTACCTCTGCCTCTCGAGTGCTGGGATTAAAGGCGTGTGCCACCAAGCCCAGTCAGAGATATTTTAATTGTCACTATGTCTGGTGACTGCCTGAAAGTCATGGGTACTATACTTGGTGGGTCAGGCCAATCAAAGACAGACATCTCCCTACCTCCAAATCCAGGGCTGAGACTCTGCTGCCCAGTTAATCTATAAATGGTGCTGAAGGTTTGCATCAGCCATATAGTGATAATGATGGGATAGTATGTGTATGACATCAAGCAGCCGCCAGGTGCCAGGCATCAGCCAGGTCTTGGGGCATGATACCTCATGACAGTTCCACAAGGGCTGGGCCTTCGTTAGCCCCATTTTACATGTGAAGAAACTAAAGCTGGCAGGGGAAGCCCGCCCCAAGACCAGGAAGTTGGAAAGCCATTTTTCCAACCTGGTCCCACTTTTCCCCAAAGCATTCTGGGTCTCCACTGGTAGGACCAAAGTTAATACATCTGACAGATGGGAAAACTGGCACACAAACGATTGAGCTACTCCCCAGTGGGTCACTAGCAAAATCAGGCAGACCCGTGTCTGAGCTCATCAGTCAAAAGTCTTCTCTCCCCAGCAGCACACCAGGAGCCTCTATTTGCCTGGGCTCAGGACCTTCTCCCAAATACTTTTTCTCTTTTTCTTTTCTTTCTTCTCCTTCTTCTTCTTCTTCTTCTTCTTCTTCTTCTTCTTCTTCTTCTTCTTCTTCTTCTTCTTCTTCTTCTTCTTCTTCTTCTTTTTTTTTTCAAGGTAGGGCCTCATGCTAGCACAGGCTGACCTGGAATTCACTCTGTAGTCTCAGGGTGGCCTTGAACTCATGGCGATCCTCCTGCCTCTGCCTCCCCAGTGCTGGGATTAAAGGCGTGCGCCACCATGCCGGCGAAGTCTAATTTTTTCTTAGGCAGTGTTGGGGATGGAAGGCAGCTATGCTCACCACTATCCCACCAACACTGGACCCAGTTGCTAGGCAAGTACTCTGCTGCTGACCCCAGCTCTACTGAGTTCAGATGATCCAAGGCAATGAGCTGGGGAGGCCAGGGCCCTGGGAGTTCCTGCTTGGGAAGGTGTGGCCTGAGGCAGGATGGCATTGTGGGAGGAGGTGGTGCATAACACCTGGGCACCAGTGTGTGCCAGCTGAGCTACTGAGCCGTTTCATGGGAATTCTCTAAGGGCTGCTCCAAGTGAGGAGGAAGGAATCCCTGAGGCCCAAGTAAGGGCGGAAGACCAACGTAAGGAACACGCACTCACTGCGGCTTTCTCTCTCTGCTCTCTTTCCCCTTCTGTCTTTCCCTCCTCCCTCCTTCTGTTTCCACCCCCTCTCTCAACAAATAACACCGTCATAGGGCTGGAGAAATGGCTTAGCAGTTAAGGCACTTGCCTGCAAAGCCAAAGGATCCAGGTTAGATTCCCCTCATAAGCCAGATGCATAAGGTGGTGCATATGTCTGGAGTTCCTTTGCCATGACTAGGGGCCCTGGCATGTCCATTTTTTTTTTTTCTCTCTCTCTCTCTCTCAAATTAAAAACAAGGGAGGGGGGCTGGAGAGATGGCTTAGCAGTTAAGCCTTTGCCTGTGAAGCCTAAGGACCCCAGTCTGAGGCTCGATTTCCCAGGACCCATGCAAGCCGGATGCACAAGGGGCCACATGCGTCTGGAGTTCGTTTGCAGTGGCTAGAGGCCCTGGTGCACCCATTCTCTCTCTCTCTCTCTCTGCCTCTTTCTCTCTCTGTCTGTTACTCTCAAATAAATAAAATAAACAAAAAACATTATTTTTTCTTTCTTTTTTGTTTTTCTTTTGGTTTTTCGAGGTAGGGTCTCACTCTAGCCCAGGCTGACCTGGAATTCACTATGTAGTCTCAGGGTGGCCTCGAACTCATGGCAATCCTCCTACCTCTGCCTCCCGAGTGCTGGGATTAAAGGCGTACACCACCATGCCCAGCGAAAAAATTATTTTTAAAAAAGAGCTGGGGGAATGGCTTAGCAGTTAAGGAGCTTGCTGGCTAAGCCGAAGGATCCAGGTTCAATTCCCCAGGACCCAAGTAAACCAGATGCTCAAGGGGACGCATGCATCTGGAGTTTGTTTGCAGTGGGTGGAGGCCCTGGTGTGCCCATTCCCTCGTTCCTTCTACCTCTATCTGCCTCTCTGTCTCTCTCAAATAAATAAGTGAATAAATAAAAATAAAACATTAAAAAAAGAACACAGGCATAGCTCTCAGTGAGTTATTGGACACACTGATTCTGCTAGATTAGTCAACAAACTCTGGGGATTCTCCCAAGAGCTGCGGTGATGGGTCAGCCACCATGCCTACCTGGCTGGGAAAGTATACACATCTATACACACACACACACACACACACCCCGCACATATTATGCACACACATATACATTAAAAAAAGACCTCATTATTTTGAGATTCATCACTACTACTGTGTTAATAGTCATCCCTTTTCTCTTTCTAACTACTTTTATTTATTTATTTGGAAGCAGAGAGAGACAGAGAAAGAGGGGGAAGAGAGAGAGAATGGGTACACCAGGGCCTCTGGCCACTGCAAACAAACTCCAGATTGCATGCACCCCATTGTGCATCTGGCTCTATGTGGGTACTGGGGAATTTAGCCCAGGTCGTCAGGCTTTGTATGCAATCTCTCCAGCCCTAATCATCCCTTTTCATTGCTGAACTCTAGTATGCCATTGAGACAAACCACAGTTTAAGATGATCATGGCAACACATCTCTACTCTCAACGCTTGGAAGCAGAGGCAGGAGGATTGTCTTGAGTTTGAGACTTGTCTGGGCTACACAGTGAGTAGCAGGACAGCCTGGGCTACTGAGACTCTTGTCTCAAACTCTTTCTCTTCAACCACCCCATCCTCTGCCCCGCAAAACAGGTTGTGCCACAGTTTATCCTCCTGTTTACTGATGAGCATTTAAGTTGTTTCCCATTTGGGCTACAGCAAAGAAGCATGTAGTCTTCTCTCTCTCTCTCTCCCCAAAAAACAAAAAACAGCTGGGCATAGTGGCATGCACCTTTAATCCCAGCACTCAGGAGGGAGGTAGGAGGATCACCTTGAGTTTAAGGACACTCTGAGACTACGTAGTGAATTTCAGGTCAGCCCTGGGCTAAAGTGAGAGTCTACCTCGAAAAACCTAAATAAATAAATAATAAAAAAAATTTTTAATGTTTGTTTTTTGAGATAAGATCTTACTCTAGCCCAGGCTGCCCTGGAATTCACTCTGTGTCCCCAGACTGGCCTCAAACTCATGACGATCCTCCTACCTCTGCCTCCCGCAAGTGCTGGGATGAAAGGTGCACACCTCCACGCCAGGCACACAGTGTACATTTTTGCAGAAGCACTTCTGTGGGTACAGATTGTCATTTGTCTTAGGTAACTAGCCAGGAGAGGAATTTCTGGTTCATAGGGCAAGTATTATGCTAAACATTCGCCTTTCTTTCTTTCCTTCTTTCTTTTCTTCCTTCCTACCCTCCCTCCTTCCCTCCTTTCTTTCTTTCTTTCTTTTCTTTCTTTCTTTCTTTCTTTCTTTCTTCCTTTCTTTCTTTCTTTCTTTCTCCTTTTTTAAGGTTTTTCTAGGCAGGGTCTTGTTCTATTTCAGGCTGACCTGGAGTTCACTATGTACTCTCAGGCCAACCTCAAACTCACAGTGATTCTCCTACCTCTGCCTTCCAAGTGTTGAGATTAAAGGCTTTCACCACAATGCCCCACTTTTTAAAAACTTTTTATTGTCAAACTCCATACATATAGACAATATACCATGATCATAATCCCTTCCCACCATCCTCCCTTTTCCCCCCTCCCCTATCTCCTCTCCAATGAATCCCTTTTTCTTTCCAACTAGTCTCTCTTTTATTTTTTAAATTTTATTTATCCATTTTGAGAGAGAGAAAGAGAGAAAGGCAGATAGAGAGAAAGGGCACACCAGGGCATCCAGGCAGTGCAAACAAACTCCAGTTGCATTCGCCCCCTTGTACATCTGGCTTATGTGGGTACTGGGGAATCAAATCTGGGTTTTTTTTTGGCTTCACAGACAAGTGCCTTAACTGCTAAGCCATCCTTCCAGCCCCTCTCTTCTATTTTGTTTTTTTCTTTGAGGTAGGGTCTCACTTTAGCCCAGGCTGACCTGGAATTCACTCTGTAGTCCCAGGATAGCCTCGAACTCACGGTGATCCTCCTACCTCTGCCTCCCCAGTGCTGGGATTAAAGGCCTGCGCCACCACACCTGGCCCTCTCTTCTCTTTTGATGTTATTTTCACCTCCTATTATGCAGGTCCTATGTAGCTAGCATCTGTCACGAATTCCACAGCCACTTTGTGTCTGGAAGGCAGTATTGCAAAGCGCTCCTCTCCTTCTTTTAGCTCTTACCTTCTTTCTGTCACCTCTTCCACAATGGGCCCTGAGCCCTGGAGGGTATGACAGAGATGCGTCAGTGCTGAACACTCCACTGTCATTCCTTCTCAGCACTTTGGTGAGTTTTGAGTCACCCCAGGGGTCACCGCCATCTGAAAAGAGAAATTTCTCTAACCAAAAGGGAGAGTAGCATTAATATATGAGCATGGAGGCCAGGCGTGGTGGCACACACCTTTAATCCCAATACTTGGGAGGCAGAGGTAGGGATCGCTATGAGTTCAAGGCCACCCTGAGACTACATAATGAGTTCCAGGTCAGCCTGAGCTAGAGTGAAACCCTACCTCAACCCCCCCCCAGCAAAAAATATATATATATGTATGTATGTATGTATATACACACACACACAGACATAGACATAGACATAAGTATTTAGAGGGCAATTTGGTGAGCATAATATATGCATTTAGCCAGACAGCAGTAGTAGTTTCCCTCCTATAGCTTATGACCTCCCAAGCTATAGGCTTTTGATTAGGTTTTCAGTACCAGGCATGAATTCCCTCCTGTGGAATGGGCCTCAAATCCAATCACAGAGCAGTTGGTTTCTCCCATAACAGACATGCCACTGTTGCACCAGTTGGCACATTTTTACCTGGCTGGCCAGCTGTAAAACGTGCACGATCCACTGCTGGTTAAGACCTTTGATGGGTTTTCTCTCACAACAGGCTGCGCAGCTCCTTCCAGCATCTTGACAGCCAGTCAACAGGGAGGAGGCTTCCAGCTCAGCTCCAGTTTGATTTCTTAGTGTCCTGCAGCCAAGAATGCAGTCTTCAGCCCAGACTGATCTCAAACTCACTGCAACCCTCCTACCTCAGTCTCCTGAGTGCTGAGATTATAAACGTGAGCCATCTCACCCAACTTTTTTTTTTTTTTTTGTCTTTCAAGGTAGGGTCTTGCTGTATAGCCCAGGCTGACCTGGAATTCACTATGGAATCTCAGGATGGCCTCAAACTCACAGCAATCCTCCTACTTCTGCCTCCCAAGTGCTGGGATTAAAGGCGTGGGCCATCACGCCTGGCCTCACCCAGCTTTTTTTTGTTCAGTGTTTTTACTTATTTATTTGCCTGCACACATGTGTATATGGGTGTGCCAGGGTTTCCTGCCACTGCAAATGAGCATCAGATTTACATGGGTACTGGGGAATTGAACCCTGACTAGCCAGCAGACATTGTAAACAGGCACTTAACTGCTGAGCCAGCTCCCTAGACAGCCACCCCCCCTTTTTTTTTCTTTTTTTGAGTGTAGTCACAGGCTGGCCTCGAACTCACCACTATCCTTCTACGTCTGCCTCCCTAGTGCTGGGATTAAAGGCATGCACCACCACACTTGGCTCCCTTTTGTCAGTTTTGAGACTGGAGCCAGCTGTGGTGGTGTATGCCTTTAATCCCAGCACATGGAAGGTGGTCATGGAGCCCATACTGGCCTCACACTTGCTATGCAGCTAAAATGATCTTAAATTTATGGTCTCCTGCCTTCACCTCCCAGTGCTGAGTTATAAGGTGCATGCCATCAGGGATGGCTTTTTTTTTTTTTTTTTTCATTTCCCTTATGACTAGTGACTCATGGTGTTGAACATTCCTTTCTATGCTTACTGGATTTTATGTTTCACTGAAATATTGCATCATTTATGATAAATGTGAAGCACTCTAGCCTGGTGGTTTTTTATTTTTATTTTTTGTAGTTCCTGCTACTGGGAAGTTAGAGGCAGGGAAGATCAGTGGAGATCAAGAGTTCAAGAATATTTTAGGAAAAAAAAAAAAAAGAATAATTTAGGGCTGGGTGTGGCTTTTAATACCAGAGCAGCCTGGGCTACATGGAGACCCTACCTGGGGGTGGGGGAGAAAAAAAAGAGTAGCCTGAGGACTCATTCTCCTGTTTCTGTTTCCCACCTGTTGTGGCAGAGGTGATGTCCTGCCTTTGCTCATGCCATGCTGTCCCCAGCCATCAGGAAGCTTCTCCTCAGGACTGTAAGGCAAAATAAATCCCTTCCTCCACTCAGTTGCTTTTGGTGGTGGTGGTGGGGGGGAGGTTATCTCAGCAATGAGAAGGAGCAGACCTGTAAGCATACACAATGAGGAGGAAAATGCTTTTATAGTGGATACTTTGAAAAACAATGGGAAGACCCAAATGACATCTTGCTAGGCTTGCTTTATGACCCAGATGATGTAGTTTCAAGTAGTTTGATAATTCAAATATGACATTTGATGAGCAGGAAGACTAGAATGGTGAAGATCTAGTTGACACCTGTGGTTTTCTGTTCACCAAGAGAGGTGAATGTAAAGAAGGAGACTGGGCTGGAGTGATGGCATCGCGGTTAAGGCGCTTGCCTGTGAAGCCTACGGACCTAGGCTCAATTCCCCAGTACCCATGTAAGCCAGATGCACATGGTGGCATATGCGTCTGGAGTTTGTTTGCAGTGGCTGGAGGCCCTGGCATGCCCATCCTCTCTCTCTCTCTCTCCCTCTCAAATAAATAAATAGGCATAAAATATTTTTTAAATTTAAATGGGCGTACCAGGGCCTCCAGCCGCTGCAGAACTCCACATGCATGCGCCACCTTGTCCATCTGGTTTACGTGGGTTCTGGGGAATTGAATCTGGGTCCTTTGACCTTGCAAGCAAGCACCTGACTGCTAAGCCATCTCTCTAGCCCAAAAATAAAATATTTTTTTTAAAAAAGGAAACTGTGAAGTTTCTTCTGTGGAAGGAACATTTTGTAAAGCAGTGCTCCCATATAACAGAAATATTTATCAGATAATCACATTTAAATATCAACTTTGGTGATCGCCAGCACAGTAATTCTGGCACTTTTGGAAGCAGTTATTTGGTTCCTGTACAGAAGAAAACTCTGACTTGGGTTTCACTACAGTGTTTTCAACTGCACCTCAGTCACCTTGTAATGCCTGTGTACTAGTAGTCAACTTGACTAAACGTCCGATATTACTAGAATTAAATACCTTGACACTGACTGCTTTGCAGATTTTTTTTTTTTTTTTTTTTTTTGGTTTTTCGAGGTAGGGTCTCATTCTAGCCCAGGCTAATCTGGAATTCACTAGGTAGTCTCAGAGTGGCCTTGAACTCATGGCGATCCTCCTACCTCCGCCTCCCAAGTGCTGGGATTAAAGGCGTGCGCCACCACCAAGATTTTAATTCAAAATGGGAGCTAGTTGTGGTGGCACACACCTTTAATCCCAACACTTGGGAGGTCCAGGTAGGAGGATTGCTGTGAGTTTGAGGCCATCCTGGGACTACATAGTGATTTCCAGGTCAGTCTGGGCTAGAGTGAGATGTAAGCCAGATGCACATGGTGGTATATGTGTCTGGAGCTCATTTGCAGTGGCTAGAGGCCCTGGTGTGCCCATTTTCTCTTTCTCTCTCTCTGTCTCATAAATAAATACAAAACTATATATATATAAAAAAAAAACAATCTAGGGCTTAGCGGTTAAGTGCTTGCCTGTGAAGCCTAAAGACCCCGGTTCGAGGCTCGATTCCCCAGGACTCACGTTAGCCAGATGCACAAGGGGGCACATGCATCTGGAGTTTGTTTGCAGCGGCTGGAGGCCCTGGCGCACCCATTCTCACTCTCTCTATCTCCATTTCTCTCAAATAAATAAATAAAAATAAACAAACAAAAAAACAATCTAGCCAGGTGTGGTGGTGCACGCCTTTAATCCCAGTACTCAGGAGGCAGAGGTAGGAGGACTGCCATGAGTTTGAGGGCACCCTGAGAATACGTAGTGAATTCCAGGTCAGCCTGGGCTAGAGCAAGACCCTACCTAGAAAAATAAGCAAACAGGAGTGAGATCCTACCTCAAGAAAAAAAAAAAGAAAAAAAGAAAAGAAAAATAAACAAACAAACAAAAGATTTGATTTCTGACTTTACCTTCCTATATGGTTCTTCTGCAAGGGCCAGGGTGTCTTGTTGGTGGCTCCAAGGCAGGCAGGCTTCATGGATGTGTCTGGAGGAAGGCTGGCTAGAGATTCTGGAATGGCAGGATCCTGCCTTGTGGGCCAGTAAGGCTCCATTGCCCCCTAGTGGTGGCTGAAACATGGTCATGGAGGAAATTCAGCTCCTTCAGGGTGAAAAGTGGACAGGTCACAGAGGTCCAGAGGTACACACACACACACACACACACACACACGCCCGGCAGAGCGGCAGAGGCTGGTTCTATCACTGCATGTCCTCGCAGCAACTTCTCTGAGGCCTGTCTAGTCCACAGTTCTAGTGTCTACATAAAAGTGAGGCTGATAGCCGGGTGTGGTGGCGCACACCTTTAATTCCAACACTCAGGAGGCAGAGGTAGGAGGATTCCCGTGAGTTTGAGGCCACCCTAAGACTACATAGTGAATTCCAGGTCAGCCTGGGCTAGTGTGAGACCCTATCTCAGAAAACCAAAAAACAAAACAAAACAAAACAAAACAAAACAAAAAAAAAAACAACTGAGGGTGAGGGCTAGAGAGATGGCTTAGTGGTTAGGGCACTTGCTGGCAAAGCCAAAGGACACTGGTTCAGTTCCCTAGTATCCATGCAAATCTGGATGCACAAGGTAGTCCATGTGTCTGGAGGGTTTTTTTTTGCAGTGGCTTCAAGTCCCTGGTATGCCCATTTTCTGTCTCTATCTGCCTCTTTCTCTCTCTCTTGCAAATAAAAACACATTTTTAATCCCAGCACTCGGGAGGCAGAGGTAGGAGGATCACCGTGAGTTTGAGGCCACCCTGAGACTACATAGTGAATTCCAGGTCAGCCTGAGCTAGAATGAGACCCTACCTCAGGAAAAAAAAAAAAAAAAATTAAAAAAGAGAGTGAAGCCTGAGCCAGAGTGAAACCCTACCTCCAAAGAAAAAGTGAGGGTAATGCCTTTAATCCTAGCACTCAGGGGGCTGAAGTAGGAGGATCCTTGTGAGTTCAAAGCTAGCCTGAATCTACAGAGTGAGTTCCAGGTCAGCTAAGCTAGAGTGAGATCCTGCCTTTAAAATGACAACAAAAAAGCCGGGCGTGGTGGCGCACGCCTTTAATCCCAGCACTCGGGAGGCAGAGGCAGGAGGATGGTCGTGAGTTCGAGGCCACCCTGAGACTACACAGTGAATGCCAGGTCAGGCTGGGCTAGAGTGAGACCCTACCTCAAAAAACAAACAAACAAACACACAAACAAAAAAAAGTAAAATGACAACAAAGGCCGGGCATGGTGGCACAAACAGAGGCAGAGGTAGGAGGATCACCGTGAATTTGAGGCCACCCTGAGACTACATAGTGAATTCCAGGTCAGCATGAGCTAGTGTGAGACCGTACCTCAGAAAACCAGAAAAAAAGACAACAAAGAAAGTGATGGTGATGGGCCTGATGGTGCACACCTTTCTTTTTTTCTTCCAAATTTTTATTAACAACTTCCATGATTATAAAAAATACCCCATGGTAATACCCTCCCTTCCCCCACTTTTCCCTTTGAAACTCCATTCTCCATCATACCCAACCCCCATCTCAATCAGTCTCTCTTTTACTGTTGATGTCTTGATCTTTTCCTCCTCTTATTATGGTCTTCTGTAGGTAGTGTCAGGCACTGTGAGGTCATGGATATCCAGGCCATTTTGTGTCTGGAGGGAGCATGTTGTAAGGAGTCCTGCCCTTCCTTTGGCTCTTACATTCTTTCCACCACCTCTTCCGCATTAGACCCTGAGCCTTGGAAGGTGTGATACAGATATTGCAGTACTGAGCACTGTGGTCATTTCTTTCCATCACCATGATGCCTTCTGAGTCATCCCAAGGTCACTGCCATCTGAAAAGAGAAGATTCTCTACCAAAAGTGAGAGTAACATTAATATAAGGGTGTGAACATTAACAGAAGTGCTTACTGGGCAGTTTGATAAGCATAGTATATACATTTAGCCAGACAACAGCAGACAGTACACCCCTAAGGCTCATAACTACTCCTGTTTTAAGTTTTCAGTATCAGGGATGTATTCCCTCCCATGGAGCAGACGTCCAGTCCAATTAGATCCTAATCACCACATAAACCAAGAATGCATCTGGATTTTGTATGCAACAACAGGAGGACTCTGTCTGTTTCATAAATAAATAAATAAATAAATAATAAATAAAATATGTCATAATAGCCGGGCATGGTAGTTCACACCTTTAATCCCAGCACTCTGGAGGCAGAGGTAGGAGGATTTCTCTGAATTCAAGGCCAGTCTGAGACTACATAGTGAATGCCAGGTCAGCCTGGGCTAGAGTGAGTCCCTACCTTGAAAAACCAAAAAAAAAAAAAAAAAAAAAGTCATAATAATTATTTTATTTATTTATTTGAGAAAAAGAGATAGGAGAGAAAGAGGCAGATAAGTACAGAGAATGGGCATGTCAAGGCCTCTATTCTGGGGCTGGAAAGATGGCTCAGCTGTTGATGTACTTGCCTGCAAAGCTTAATGAACTGGGTTTGATTCTCCGGTACCCACGTAAAGCAAGATGCACAAAGTAGCACATGCATCTGGAGTTTGTTCGTAGTGGCTAGAGGCCTTGGCATGCTCATTCTCTCTCGGTGTCTCTCTCTTCTCTCTCTCTAAGCTTGCAAATAATAAATTATTATTATTATTTTTTTGAGGTATGGTCTCACTCTAACCCAGGCTGATCTGGAACTCAATATTAGTCATAGGCTGGCCTTGAACTCATGGCGATACTCCTTCCTCTGCCTCCTGAGTGCTGGAATTAAAGACATGCACCACCATGCAAGGCAAAAAATATTTTATTTATTTATTTGAGAGGGAGAGAAAAAAAAAGAAAGAGAGAGAGAAAAAGAGAGAGAAAGAAAGAAAGAAAGAAAGAAAGAAAGAAAGAAAGAAAGAAAGAAAGAAAGGAAGGGCATGCCAGGGCCTCTAGCCCTGCAAACAAACTCCAGGCACATGTGCCACCTTGTGTATCTGGCTTTATGTGGGTATTAGTGAATCAAATCCAGGTCCTTAGGCTTTGCAGGCAAGTGCCTTAACCACTGGGCTATCTCTCCAGCCCAAATAAAAATATTTTAAAAAGTGGATTTTACTATTCTGAAGAGACACTAGTAGAAAAGAAGGGAAGGGGATGGTTGGGAGAGGGAAAGAAGAGCAGTGGGAAGGCATTATGATCATGTTATATTGCCTATGTGGCGGTTTGATTCAGGTGTCCCCCATAAACTTAGGTGTTCTGAATGCTAGGTCCCCAGCTGATGGCAATTTGGAATTAAAGCCTCCTGGAGGCAGTGTATTGTTGGGGGCTGGCTTATGGGTGTTATTGCCATCTTCCACTTGACAGTGTTTGGCATACTCTCGTGTTGCTGTGGTCCACCTGATGTTGGCCAGGAGTTGATGTCCACCATCTGCTCATACCATCATTTTCCCCTGCCATCATGGAGCTTCCCCTTAACTCTGTAAGCCAAAATAATCCCCCCCTTTTTTTTTCCCCACAAACTGCTCTTGTTGGGTGTTTTCTACCAGCAATACAAACCTGACTGCAACAGTAAAGTTGGAACCAGAGGAGTGGGATTGTTGCTGCTAGAAACCTGACTCTGTGGTTTTGGCCTTTTGGAACTGCTTTGCAGGAGGATGTGAATGAATTTTAAATTGTGGCCTAAGAGATGCCTTGAAGTGTTGTAAGTACAGCTTGATGGACTATTCTGGTCAAAGTTGAAAGCCTTGAATGCAGTAAGAATTATGGACTGTGAGATTTGGCTTACGAGGGTGAGAAAGAGTTTTGCCTGGACTGGACTAGAAGCAGTTTGTGTGAGAGGCTTGCTGTTATGCCTGTGTCCTGAGAATTTGTGCAGGGTTGCATTGTATAGAAATGGACTGGTGTGAGCAAGAGGGATATGGCACAGAAATGAAATCTTTGGGCCAAAACTTCTGCCTGTTCAGTTGCAATTGTATGCGAGATTACAACCTTTGAGACTGGGCCAGCTGACCTGCACTGGGACAACAGGAAGAATGCAGACTCTTTGGAAGGGGCCTAAATGCTAAAGGAGTGTCCTGTTGTTCAAAGTCTGCTTTATTCTCCCCTGGATTAACAAATTGGCAGCCCACCTGGTATTATGGAGTATAATAAATGAAAGAGGGCTGGAGTGATGGCTTAGCAGTTAAGGCATTTGCCCACAAAGCCAAAGGACCCAGGTTTGATTCCCCAGGACACACATAAGACTGATACACAAGGTGGTACATGTGTCTGCAGTTTGTTTACAGTGGCTGGAGGCCCTGGCACACCCATTCCTTTTCTTTGTCTTTCTCTCTTAAATAAATGAGCAAATAAATAAATTTAAAAAGAAACCAAATGTAGGAAAAAGAGGGTCATTGAATTTTCAACACAATTTTTTTTTTTCTTTTTTGGAAATGGCTATGGACAGTGTGAAGCAGGCTTGCTGGATTAATTGCTTGGAGACCCGATGGAGCCATGAGGATGAACTGTGAGTTGCAGTAGAGACCCGATGGAGATGCCAGGACTATGTGATTGCTGCCAAGGAGAGCTGCCAGCACTGGATGAAGTTTTCCAAGACTGTGAGTAACCTAGCTGGAGGGGCGAAATTGGAACTCCAGAGACTTGTCAGTGGTTAGAATTGCTGGACTTGGAGACTTGCCACTGAGTATATTCATTGGACTTGGATCTACAGAGTTTGATGTTTGTCCTGTTTAAATCTTGTATTGGCTGAATATTTCTTTGCTATGCCCATTGCCATCTTTTGTAGTGTGAATGTTTATTCTGTGTCTTTTTTTTTTTTTTTTTTTTTATGGCTCAGTTAAAAGATCTTGGAGCCGGGCACATGCCTTTAATCTTAGCACTCAGGAGACAGAGGTAGGAGGATTGCCATGAGTTCAAGGTCACTGTCAGACTACATAGTTAATTCCAGGTCAGCCTGGGCTAGAGTGAAACCCTACCTTGAAAAACAAAACCAAACAAAATTCTATTTAGGGCTTGAGAGATGGCTTAGTGGTTAAGGTGCTTGCTTGGCAAAGCCTAAGGACCCATGTTTGACGCTCCAGATCCCACTTAAGCCAGACACACAAAGGTGAGGCAAGCACAAGGTAAAAACATGCCCACTAGGTGGCAAAAGTGTCTGGAGTTTGATTTCAATGGCTGCGGCCCTGGCATGCCAATTCTCTCTCTCTCTCTCTTTCAATAATATACTATTTATTTGCAAGTAGAGAGAGAGACAGAGAGAAAGAGAGGGAGACAGAAGACAGAGAAAGAGAGAATGAGTGTGTATGGGTGCACCAAGGCCTCTTGCCATTACAAACCAATTTCAGACTCTTGTGCCACTTTGTGCAACTGGCTTTGTGTGGGTGCTGAGGAATTGAACCCAGGTAGAGAGGCTTTGCAAACAAGCACCTTTAACAGTTTAGCCATCTCCCTAGCCCAAGATTGAGCTTCCAGTTCTGCAAACCTTGGATTACATCATTGCTACCTACTGACTATGGCGCTGTGAGTCAGTGACTCGACATCTGTGAGCTTTGTTTCACTTGTCCATGCGGGTCAAAGTGGTGCCTCTGGGACAGGGTGTCTGCTGATCCCATGAGCTGATGCTCCTAGAACGTTATGTCCCTAGCACATTGTTAGTGCTAGATAATGATGTACTTATGATTCAGACATGGATGAGGTGGCTTGTATGGATGGGAACTAGGAGCAAGCCTATCCAAGTCATCCCCCCGCCCCCTGCCTCATGGTCCCTCCCTGAGCCAGTAAAGTTCTTATAATAGTCAGGCATCATGCTGCATGCCTGGAATCCCAGCCCTTAGGAGGCTGACATAGGAAGATGAACTACACAGCTCAAAACAACAAAAGCACTCAAATGAGTCTGTCTTCTAGATGCTTTCTCACTTAACAGCTACCTGAAGACAGGGACACTCTGGTCTGTTTAACAGCCACCTGGTATAGGGCAGGAAGGGAGGGAGGAGCACTGTTGTTGGTGGCCACCTGGCAGAGGACAGGCCCTCTGCTGAGGTGCAGGTGCAGGGTGGGGAAGAGGGCAGTGAAGAAAGAGCCCAGAGCTGGGCACAGTGGCTCACACCTTTAACCCCAGCATTGGGGAGGCAGAGGTAGGAGGATCGCTGCGAGTTCAAGGACACCCTGAGACTACAGAGCGAATACCAGGACAGCCTGGGCTAGAGTGAGACCCTACATTGAAAAACAAAAGGAAAAAGAAAGAAAGAAAGAAAGAAAGAAAGAAAGAAAGAAAGAAAGAAGAAAGAAAGAAAGAGCGAGCCCAGGATCTGAGCTGGGGCAGTGGCTCCGTGGTTAAAGCATTTGCTGCAGAAGCCTGATGACCAGGGTTTGGATCCTCAGAACCCTCACAAAGCTGGACACAGTAGCACACCAGTCTGCTGTAATCCCAGTGCACCAATAGTGGACACAGGAGAATCCACAAACTCATGGGCCAGCTAGTCTGGCTTTTGCAGCAGCAAACAAGACTGTTTCAAACAAGGTAGAATACAAGAGCTGACATCCCAAGGTTGTACACACACACACACACACACACACACACACACATCCAGGAATAGGAGCTGGGGAGAAGGCTCAGTGGTTCAAGGATCTTGCTTACAAAGCCTGTGAACCAGAGTTTAATTTCTCAGTCCCCATGTAAAGTCTGATGCAAACAACAAAACAAAACAAACAAACAAACAAAAAGCAACACAGGTGTCTGACATTTATTCGCAGCCCACACACATGGGAAAATACATTTTTTTGTTTTGTTTTGTTTGGTTTTCGAGGTAGGGTCTCACTCTGTCCCAGGCTGACCTGGAATTCACTATGGAGTCTCAGGGTGGCCTTGAACTCATGGTGATCTTCCTACCTCTGCCTCCCGAGTGCTGGGATTAAAGGTGTGCACCAACATGCCCAGCAAATAAGTAATTTTAAAAAATATTTTATTTTATTTTTTATTTGAGAGAGATACAGAGAGAGAAAGAGGCAGATAGATAGAGAGAATGGGTGCTCCAGGGCCCCTAGCCACAGCAAATGAACTCTAGATGCATGTGCCACCTTGTGCATCTGGCTTATATGGGTACTGGGGAATTGAACCTGAGTCCTTAGGCTTTGTAGGCAAGTGTCTTAACCACTAAGCTATCTCTCCAGTCCTAAATATATGGGGGCTGGAGAGATGGCTTAGCAGTTAAGGCGCTTGCCTGTAAAGCCAAAGGACCCAGGTTCAATTCCCCAGGAGCCACGTAAAGCCAAATGCACAAGGTAGTGCATATGTCTGGAATTCATTAGCAGTGACTAGAGTCCCTGGTGCACCCATTCTCTCTTTCTTTCTTTCTTTCTTTCTTTCTTTCTTTCTTTTTAGTAAAAGGCAAAAGATTTGTTCGGTCTGAAGAGCCATTCTCTCTTTCTTCCTTCCTCCCTTTCTTTCTTCGCTCACTCGCTCACTTTCTTTCTTTCTTTTTTTCTTTCTTGTCTTTTCTTTTCTTTCTTTCTTTCTTTCTTTCTTTTTTTTTTTTTTTTTTTTTGAGGTAGGATCTTACTCTAGCCCAGGCTGACCTGGAATTCACTGCGTAATCTCAGAGTGGCCTCGAACTCACAGTGATCCTCCTACCTCTGCCTCCCAAGTGCTGGGATTGAAGGCATGCACCACTATGCCCGGCTCTCTCTCTCTATCTGCCACTTTCTCTCTCTCTCAAATAAATAAAAATAAAATAAAATGTCATTATGAGGGGTGGGACAAAAAATCATTATGAAACCCATAATTGCGTACAATTTATGTATATATTCTCCCCCCATAATGAACAAAATATGCAGCTCAGTGGTAGAGCTCTTGCTTACCTTCAAGGCTCCTATCAACCCAGTCCTGACCCTCAGGATCCTGCTTGTTCCTCCCAGGAACCTGCAGGTGGCGGCATCAGCCTGCTTCTGGGCAATAGTTTCCCAGTGAGTCTTGGCTTTCCAGAGCCTTGGGAGCAAAAAAAAAAAAAAAAAAAAAAAGACAATTATCAGGCTCTAGGGACATTCTGTGACTTTGGCTGGACCCCAGATTTCACAGCTCTAAAGGAAGCAGGGATGGCATTTTCTTTCTCTCTTATTTTATTTTATTTCAATTTAATTTTATTTATTTGAGAAAGAGAGAGAGAGAGAGAAAGAGAGAGATAGAAAGAATTGGCACACCAGGGCCTCTAGCCACTGCAAACCAGCTTCAGACACATGCTCCATCTTGTGCATCTGGCTTACATGGGTCCTGGGGAATCGAACTGAGGTTCTTTGGCTTTGTAGGCAAGCGCTTTAACTGCTAAGCCATCTCTCTAGCCTTTCTGCCTTTCTTTCTTCTTCCTTCCTTCCTTCCTTCCTTCCTTTCTTTCTTTCTTTCTTTCTTTCTTTCTTTCTTTCTTTCTTTCTTTCTTTCTTTCTTTCTTTTTGGTTTTTCGAGGTAGGGTTTTACTCCAGCTCAGAATTCACTATGCAATCTGAGTGGCCTTAAACTCATGGCCATCCTCCTACCTCTGCCTCCCAAGTGCTGGGATTAAAGGCATGTATCACCACACCTCGCCTCCTTTCTTTTATAATATTTTTATTTTTATTTATTTATTTGACAGAGAGAAAGAGGCAGAAAGTGAAGGAAGGGGGAGAATGGGTGCGCCAGGGTCTCCAGCTGCTACAAATGAACTCCAGACACATGCACCTCCTTGCTCATCAGGCTTACATGGGTCCTTGGGAATTGAACCTGGGTCCTTTGGCTTTGTAGGCAAGTGAGTGCTTAACTGCTAAGCCATCCCTCCAGCCCTGGAATTTTCTTCTAGATGTGACATCTCAGTCTTCCTGAATTCTTTTTTTTTTTTTAATTTTTTGTTTATTTTTATTTATTTGAAAGCGATGGACAGAGAGAGAGAATGAGGCAGATAGAGGGAGAATGGGCGCGCCAGGGTCTCTGGCCACTGCAAACGAACTCCAGATGTGTGCGCCCCCTTGTGCATCTGGCTAACGTGGGTCCTGGAGAATCGAGCCTTGAACTGGGGTCCTTAGGCTTCATAGGCAAGTGCTTAACCGCTAAGCCATCTCTCCAGCCCCTGAATTCTTTTTTTTAAATTTTTTTGTTTGTTTTTATTTATTTATTTGAGAGCAACAGACAGAGAGAGAAAGAGGCACACAGAGAGAGAGAGGGAGAGAGAGAATGTGCGCGCCAGGGCCTCCAGCCACTGCAAACGAACTCCAGATGTGTGCACCCCCTTGTGCATCTGGATAATGTGGGTCCTGGGGAATAGAGCCTCAAACTGGGGTCCTCAGGCTTCACAGGCAAGTGCTTAACCACTAAGCCATCTCTCCAGCCCCTTCCTGAATTCTCAATCACCTTTAATATTCACGCCACAATATGTGGAAGGTTCATTCAGCACACAATTTCTCTCTTTCTCTTTCCGCAGTCCCATATAATACCTCAAGGTGGTCTGGAACTCACTGTGTAGCCCAAGCTGGCCTTGAATGCATGATCCTCCGGCTTCAGCCTCTCAAGTGCTAGGATTACATGTATGCGTCACCAGGACCAGCTGTGCAGTCTCTCTTACATCATCCTCTGGTAGACTAGACCCTCAAGTGGAGGCACACAGAAATGCCATCATACAAACTGTTCTAGCCATCCTGATGTGTTTAAGATGCTAAGGCTGCTTTTGATTCTTGTTTTTTTCTTTTTCTTCTTTTAATATTTTTATTTATTTATTTATTTGCAGGCAGAGAGAGACAGTATGAACACACCAGGACCTCTAGCCACTGCAAATGGATTCCAGATACATGCACCACTTTGTGCATCGGGCTTTATGTAGGTAATGGGGAATTGAATTCAGGTTGTTAGGTTTTGCAGGCAAGTGCCTTAACCGCTGAGCCATCTCTCCAGCCCAGCTTTTTTTTTTTTTTTTTTTTTGAGGTAGGGTTTCACTTTAGCCCAGGCTGTCCTGGAATTCACTATGTAGTCTCAGGGTCCTACCTCTGCCTTCCAAGTGCTGGGATTAAAGGCATGTGCCATGCACGACCCACCCAGCTTTTGTTTCTTTCTTTCTTTCTTTCTTTCTTTTTTTTTTGGTTTTTCGAGGTAGGGTGTTACTCTAGCCCAGGCTGACCTGGAATTCACTATGGAGTCTCAGGGTGGCCTCGAACTCACAGCGATCCTCCTACTTCTGCCTCCCGAGTGCTGGGATTAAAGGCATGCACCACCACGCCCAGCTGTTTTGTTTCTTTTTTTTAAAAATTATTTGTGGACACACACACACACACACTGAATATGGGTATGCCAGGGCCTCTTCCCCTGCAAACAAACTCCAGAAGCATGAGCTATTTTGTGCATCTGGCTTTATGTAAGTACTGGGGAATAGAACCTGGGCTGGCAGACTTTGCAAGCAAGTCCTTTTAACTGCTGAGCCACCTCTCCAGCCCCTTATGCATCTGGAATTTATTTACAAGAGCAAGAGGTCATGTTATGCCCATACTTATATCTTTCTCTCTCTTTCTCCTTCTTCCCCTTCCCTCCCTCTCCTTCTCTCACTCAAGTACTTGGAATAAATTTTAAAAACTTAAATTAAATGTATGTATGTTTTTTGTTCTTTTTTTTCCCCAAGGTAGGGTCTCACTCTAGCTCAGGCTGACCTGGAATTCACTGTGTTGTCTCAAGGTGGCCTTGAACTCATAGCGATCCCTTTACCTCTGCCTCCTGAGTGCTGGGATTAAAGGCATGTGTCACCACGCCAGGCTCCAAGCCCCTTATTTTCTCTTTTTAAAATTGTTTTTTTCTGGTTTATTTATTTAGGTATTTTTATTTATTTATTAGAGACAGAGAGAAGGAGAAAGAGAGAATGGGAGCACCAGGGCCTCTAGCCATGGTAGATGAACTCCAGATGCATGTTCCACCATGTGCATCTGTCTCACGTGGGACCAGAATAATCGAACCTGGGTCATTAGGCTTCGCAGGCAAGTGCCTTAACCACTAAGCCCTGTTTTTTTTTTTTTTTTTTTTTTTTTTAGGTAAGGTCTCCCTCTAGCTCAGACTGACCTGGAATTCACTAGGTAGTCTCAGGGTAGCCTCGAACTCATGGCGATCCTCCTACCTCTGCCTCCCTAGTGCTGAGATTAAAGGTGTGTGCCACTATACCTGGCTTTTTCTGTTTCTTGAGACAAGGTCTCAAATAATACAGACTGGCCTCAGACTTGCTATGTAGCCAAGGCTGACCTTGAACTTCTAATTTTTCTGTCTTCATTTCCTCAGAACTGGGATTCCAGACATGTACCACCATACCTGGTTTATGGGGCTTTGTACATGCTAGGCAATCACTCTATCAACTGATCTACATTTCTTTTTAAAAATATTTTATTTATCCATTTGCAAGCAGAGAGAGAGATAGAGAGAGACACAGAGAGAATGGGCTCACCAGCCACCACAAACGAACTCCAGATGCATGTGCCCCCTTGTGCATCTAGCTTACATGGGTACTGGGGAATCGAACCTGAGTCCTTAGGCTTCAAAGGCAAATGCCTTAACTACTAAGCCCCTGATCTACATTTTTATTGAGGGTAAGTTTGATATTTAATATTTACTTTTTTTTTTTTTTTTTTTTGGTTTTCCGAGGTAGGGTCTCACTCTAGCTCAGACTGACCTGGAATTCACTATGGAGTCTCAGGGTGGCCTCAAACTCATGGTGACCCTCATACCTCTGCCTCCCAAGTGCTGGGATTAAAGGCGTGCAGCACCACACCCGGCACTTTTTTTTTTTTTTTTTTTTTTTTGAGGTAGGGTCTTACACTAGCCCAGGCTGACCTGGAATTCACTCTGTATTCTCAGGGAGGTCTTGAACTCACAGCAATCCTCCTACCTCTGCCTCCTGAGAGCTGGCATTAAAGGAGTGTGCCACCATGCCCAGCCATTTACTTTTTTTTTTTCCAAGGTAAGGTCTTGCTCTAGCTCAGGCTGACCTGGAATTCACTATGTAGTCTCAGGATGGCCTTGAACTCATAATGATCCTCCTACCTCTGCCTCCCAAGTGCTGGGATTAAAGCCATGCTCAGCTCATTAACAATTTTTTTTAATGAGCGATATTCTACCAATATATTTATTTAAATTGTAAGCTATAGCACATTAACAATTTCACTACAAATAAATTTTCGTTTTCCACTGTATAAGAATAAATTTTATAAGAATTAGTGTCTATTACTCATTATAAAGTATATACTAATGGAATATGGTTACATATAGCTATGTGACCTCAAGATGACAGTTTAGGATCATGACAAGCCTCAAAATAAATTTCTGGGGTTCATTCTTGACCTGAAGTTTGATTCTCATAGGTCCCACAAACAGCAGGATGGTCATTTACACAAGGGCCGACACACATGGATCTGAGTGTTACCGTCTGTTATGACACGATGGAGAATGTCAGGCATGGTTCTGAACATGTCCAGGTTGTCCTCATGGACCTGGACTCCCAGCTCCTCGCTAAGGTTCATGAATAAATAAATACTCATAGCCATAAGCCGCTTTGCAGTTCAACCTCACAACGTGGTACGGACTCCTAGAGATCCAGCTTCGAGCCAGCTCTAAAATGCCACTCAAACACTCCTTGCGACGTGGAATTTGATAAAACCTTGGGTCTCAGAAAGTAGTATCTAAATACACACTCTGGATGTCTTTGACTCTTTCCCCAGAGTGCAGACGCTCTATTCTCGAAGCTTCTTTTGCCAATCTAAAGTCTCCTGTGTACAAAACAGTTCCATTATTGCCCTGAAATAAAAACCTAACTGATCCTGGGCAGTGCCCGGCTGGTAGGAGAGTTACAACAATCTCTTCCTTAATTCATTTTTTCCAAAGTCTTTTTTTTTTGGGGGGGGGGTTGCTAGTTAACAACAGCTCCTTAGTAACAGGAGAACAGTACAGGAAAACCTTCAAGCCTTGTGGCAAAGGGACAGGAAATAAGCACGGGCTTTCAGATTCTCCCTCTTGAAGCCGTCTATGAAACAGTTGGATAACCGCTCATCTGTCCCTGGAAGGAGCCGGTAGAGCCACAGAGGACTAAGAGGCCGAAACACTGACGGCGCTACCACTCTACATTTACAGATTTTTGATTTTTCGAGATAGGGACTCACTCTAGCCCAGGCTGACCTGGAATTCACTATGTAGTCTCAGGGTGGCCTCGAACTCAGGGCAATCCTCCTACCTCCTGAGTGCTGGGATTAAAGGTGTGCACCACCATGCTTGGCTTTAATTAAAATATTTTTATTGGGGCTGGCCTGGAGACATGGCTTAGCGGTTAAGCACTTGACTGTGAAGCCAAGTGACCCCGGTTCGAGGCTCAAATTCCCCAGGACCTACATTAGCCAGATGCACAAGGGGGCATCTAGAGTTCGTTTGCAGTGGCTGGAGGCCCTGGTGCGCCCTTTCTCTGTCTCTTATCTGCCTCTTTGTCCGTCCGTCGCTCTCAAATAAATAAATAAAAAATAAACAACAAAAAAATTTAAAAAATAGCACAAGGTGGCTCACGCCTTTAATCCCAGCACTCAGGAGGCACAGGTAGGAGGACCGCTGTGAGTTCAAGGCCACCCTGAGACTACATAGTGAATTCCAGGTCAGCCTGGGCTAGAGTGGGACCCTACTTCGAAAAACCTAAATAAAGAAATAAAGAAATAAATAAATAAATAAATAAAAAATAAAATAAATATTTTTATTTGCCTGGTATAGTGGTGCACACCTTTAATCCCAGCACTAGGGAGGCAGAGGCAGGAGGATTGCTGTGAGTTTGAACTACCCTGAGACTACATAGTGAATTCCAGGTCAGCCTATGCTAGAGTAAAACCCTACCTCAGGGAAATATATATATATACACATATTTAATTTGGGCTGGAGAGATGGTTTAGTGGGTTAAGACACTTGCCTGCAAAGCCAAAGGACCTCGGTTCAATTCCCCAGGACCCATGTAAGGCAGATGCACAAGGTGATGCATGCATCTGGGGTTCATTTGCAGTGGCTAAAGGCCCTGGTGTGCCTATTCTCTCTCTCTTTCTATTTCTCTCTGCTTGTTTCTCTTTCTCAAATAAATAAAGAAATAAAATATTTTAAAAATATTTTTTGTTTATTTGTACTGTGTATGGACACACCAAGGCTTCTTGCTGTTGCAAGTGAATGACAGACAGATGTGACACTTTTTGCATCTGGCTTTCCATGGGTACTGGGAATCTAACCTGAGCTGCCAGGCTTTGCAAACAAGTGCCTTAAACCACTGAACCATCTCCCCAGCCCTATAATTGCTTATTTTGCTAGAAAAGCATCTATTTTTTTTGTGATTCTGTTTTACCATAATAGGGTTTAGTAATTAATAACATCCAGATCTCTATATATTGCCTTTCTTATATCTAATATTGCATTTTAAAAAATTATTTTAGTTTTTGAGACAGGATCTTATACTAGCACAGGCTGACCTGGAATTCACTATGTAGTTCCAGGCTGGCCTTGAATTTATAGCAATCCTCCTACCTCTGCCTACCTAGTAATTCCTAGGATTAAATTAAAGACATGCATGTGCCACTATACCCAGCTTTTACTTTCTTTTATTCAGACTTCCTTTTATTTATTTAGGCTTTTATTTAGTTATTTACTTTTTATTTATTTGAGACAGAAAGCATGAGCTAGAGAAAGAGAGAGAGAGACAATGGGTACATCAGGGCCTCTTGCCACTGTAAACAAACTCCAGAGGCATGCACCAGTTTGTGCATCTGGCTTTAAGTGGGTTCTGGAGATTTGAACCTGGGCTGTCATGCTTTGCAAGCAAGTGACTTTGTTTTTTTCTTTTTGGTTTTTCGAGGTAGGGTTTCACTCTAGTCCAGACTGACCTGGAATTCACTCTGTATTCTCAGGGTGGCCTCCAACTCATTTGATCCTCCTACTTCTGCCTCCTGAGTGCTGGGATTAAAGGTGTGCACCACCACGCCTGGCTTGCAAGTGACCTTTTTTTGGTTTTGTTTTTGTTTTTCGAGGTAGGGTCTTGCTCTAGCCCAGGCTGACCTGGAATTCACTATGTTGTCTCAAGGTGGCCTCGAACTCATGGCAATCCTCCTACCTCTGCCTCCTGAGTGCTGGGACTAAAGGTGTGTGCTACCACGCCCGGCTTTTTTGTTTATTTTGTAGTGGAAAAGAAGCTGAAGGCGGATTGATGCACTAAGTTACTGTCAGAGTTAACTGCTGAGGAGCTGAACTGATCTCTCAGTAGCTGAAGGAATCCCAAAGAGAGAACTGTCTGGAGTGCGCAGAGGGATGATAAGAGTTTAGACTAAAATAGAGTAAAACAGAGCTCATGGGTAGAGCAACCTGACTACATGATTCATATGCATGTTGATTCATAGATACGTTTTGAAATATTGTTTTGAATTATATAGGCTGCACAACCTAACTGTCACGTCCTGCTTCTGTAAGCCAGCTGCCCGCTTGCTCCCTCCCTCCCTCCCCTCTGCTATGAACACTATAAAATGAAAGTAAAATTTCAGCTTAACGCCAAAGTTACTTTGGGGAGCGATCCCAACTTCAGTCTCCGGGAAATCAACTCCTCTACTTTCACTCATGCTGGTGTTGGAGTGATCTTTTCAGAAAAGCTCTGAAACAGTTTGTTTTTGTTATTTTGGTTTTTCAAGGTAGGGTCTTGCTCTAGCCCAACCTGACCTGGAATCCACTATGTCTCAGGGTGGTCTGGAACTCACATGGATGCTCCTTCCTCTGCCTCCCAAGTGCTGGGTTTAAAACTGCCCAGTAAGCACTTCTCTTAATGTTCATACCCATGTATTAATGCTGCTCTCACTTTTGGTTAGAGAAGCTTCTCTTTTCAGATGGCAGTGACCTCTGGGATGACTCAACAGGTACCATAGAGCTGAGAAGAAGTAACAGAGGAACACTCAGCACTGAAATATCTCAATCACACCTTCCAAGGCTCAGAGTCCATTGTAGAAGAGGTGGCAGAAAGAATGTAAGAGCCAAAGAAAGAGTAGGACTCCTTACAACGTGCTCCTCCAGACACAAAATGGCCTGGATATCCATGACCTTACAGTGCCTGACACTACCTACACAAGACCATCATAATAGAAGGAAAAGATAATGACATCAAAATAAAAGAGAGACTGATTGAGAGAGGGAGGGGATATGATGGAGAGTGGAGTTGCAAAGGGAAAGTTGGGAGGAGGGAATTATCATGGTTTATTGTCTATAATTATGGAAGCTGTCAATAAAAATGTGTGTGCCACTACACCTGGCTTTTATTATTATTATTAAGAACATATTTTGTAGGAACACATCATTTGTTGGTACTTTCTTTTCCCTCACCCCTGCTCCCATTCCATTGGGGACCCTCCTCTATTCCCCCATGGGGTTGTGGTTTATGCATTGTGGGAGCAGCAGTCAGTTATTTTGGGGGGAAGGAATGCCTCTGGGCATGATGTCTTGTTGCGGTCAGGTCCGCATTGCTGGTAGAAATCACCCAACCAAGAGCAGCTTGTGGGA
The DNA here is from genome assembly GCA_036346955.1 of Dipus sagitta. Classification (NCBI taxonomy): domain Eukaryota; kingdom Metazoa; phylum Chordata; class Mammalia; order Rodentia; family Dipodidae; genus Dipus; species Dipus sagitta. The sequence continues at coordinate 141,194,076 of CM070770.1, forward strand.
AAAAAGAGGCTTATTTTGGCTCACAGGCTTGAGGGGGAAGCTCCACAATGGCAGAGAAAAACAACAACATAAGCAGAGGGTGGACATCACCCCCTGGCCAACATAAGTTGGACAATAGCAACAGGAGAGTGTGCCAAATATTGGCAAGGGGACACCAGCTATAACACTTATAAGCCCACCTGCATCAATACATTCCCTCCAGGAGGTGTTAATTCCCAAATTTCCATCAGCTAGGAACCTAGCATTCAGAATACCTAAGTTTATGGGGGACACCTAAATCAAACCACCACATTCTGCCCCTGGCCCCCATAAACTGATAACTTTAAAAGTCCCCATAGCTTTTTATCAATTCCAGTGATATTCATACATCCCCATAGTCTAAGGTCTTTTAACTGAGCCATAGTACCAAAAAATCCCCCCCCCCCATAAAACATAATGGTACAGAATAAACATTCACATTGCAAAAGATGGCATTGGGCATAGCAAAGAAATATTCAACCAATATAAGATTTAAAACAACCAGGGCAAACATCAAACTGTAGCTTCAAGTCCAACAACTCTAGCCAGTGACAAATCGTCTCTGACATTCCAATTCCGCCCCTCCAGCTAGGCTACTCACAGTCCTGGGAAACTTCATCTGGGCCAGCAGCTTTCCTTAGCAGCCATCTCATAGTCCCAGCATCTCCACTGGGTCTGCACTGAAATCCACGGTTCATCCTCATGGCTCCATGGGGTCTCCATGCAGGCATCCAGCAAACCTGCTTCACACTGCCCATGCCATTTCCAAAACACAAGACCGTGTTGCAAACTCAATGACCTTCTCTTTCCTGCATTTTCTATACTCTACAATACCAGGTAGGGTGCCAGTTTGTTAATCCAGGGCGCAGTAAAGCAGATTTTGAAGAACAGGACACTCCTTGAGCACTCAGGCCCCTTCAAAAGAGTCTACATTCTTCCTGTTGCCCCAGTGCAGGTCAGCTGACCCAATTTCAAAGGTTGTTATCTCAACAATTTGCAGATGAACAGACAGCAGTTTAGGCCCAAAGATTTTTTTCTGTGCTATATTCCTCTGCTCATACCAGTTCATTTCTATGCAAAGCACAACTTCTCAAGACATGGGCATAACAGCAAGCTTCTCACACAAACTGCTAGCCCAGTCCAAGCAAAGCTCTTTCTCACCCTCATAAGCCAAACCTCACAGTCCATAGTTCTTACTGCATTCAGGTCTTTCAACTCTGACCAAAATAGTCCATCAAGCTGCACTTACAGCACTGCAAGGCATCTCTTAGGCCAAGGTTTCAAATCCTTCCACATTCCTCTTGAAAATCAGCTCCAAAAGGCCAAAGCCACACAGACAGGACAACCCCACTCTCGGTATCACTTTACTGTTGCAGTCAGGTCCTCATTGCAGGTAGAAATCACTCAACCAAGAGCATCTTGTGAGATAAAAGAGGTTTATTTTGGCTTATAGGCTCAAGGGGAAGCTCCACGATGTCAGGGGAAAACGACGATATGAGCAGAGGGTGGACATCACCCCCTGGCCAACATAAGTTGGACAATAGCAACAGGAGAGTGTGCCAAATACTGACAACAAGACACTGGCTATAACACTCATAAGCCTGCCCCATCAATACATTCCTTCCAGGAGGTGTTAATCCCCAAATCTCCATCAGCTGGGAACCTTGCATTAGGGACACCTAAGTTTATGGGGGATACCTGAATCATAGCACCACATGTCTCAAATTGTGGCTCTTATAATCTTTCTGTCCCCTCTTTTGCAAAATTCCCTGAGCTGTGGTGGGTAAGTTTTATTTCTATTTATTTATTTAATTTATTCATTTATTTTTATTGACAACTTCCATGATTGTGAACATATTGTAAACAATATCCCATTGTAATTCCTTCCTTCCCCCCACTTTCCCCTTTGAATCTCTACTCTCCATCATATCCCTTCCCCCTCTCAATCAGTCTCTATTTTATTTTGATGTCATTATCTTTTCCTCCTATTATGATGGTCTTGTGTAGGTAGTGTCAGGCACTGTGAGGTCATGGATATGCAGGCCATTTTGTGTCTGGAGGAGCACGTTGTAAGGAGTCCTTTGGCTCTTACATTCTTTCTGCCACCTCTTCCGCATTAGACCCTGAGCCTTGGAAGGTGTGATAGAGATATTTCAGTGCAGAGCACTCTTCTGTTACTTCTTCTCAGTACCATGGTGCCTTCTGAGTCATCCCAAGGCCACTGCCATCTGAAAAGAGAAGGCTCTCTAACCAAAAGTGAGAGTATCATTAATATATGGGTATGAACATTAAGAGAAATGCTTACTGGGCAGTTTAGTGAGCATAGTATATACATTTAGCCAGACAGCAGCAGACATTACAGCCCTAGGGCTCACGACTACCCCTGTTGTAGGTTTTCAGTATCAGGAATATATTCCATCCCATGGAGCGGGCCTCCAGTCAAATTAGAGGGCGATTGGTTTCCCCCATAACAGATGTGCCACTATTGCACCCGTTGGCTCATTTGGCCTGGCTGGCCAAATATAAGGCTTGCAGTGTCCACTGTTGAGTATCTTCACTGGTGATTTCTCTCTCTCCCATTGAACTGCATGTAGTGTGGCTTTTTCCAGCTTTCTATCAGCTGGTCTACATGGAGGAGATTTTCAGCTCATCTCTAGCAGGATTACTCAGTGACTTTGCAGCCCAAGTATGTGTAGTCTTCAGCAATAGGGTCTTACCATCTGTGGTAGTTTGAATAGATGGCCCCCAATATATTCAGTTCTTTATTGTTTGTAGTTTGCATCTGCAGCCACCTGGCTGGAGGCAGTGTTACTGGGTGGATCTTAAGGTGTGGTGGTAGGTTTCAGATTGCAATCTAAAGATATGCAAAGTGTGCCTAGCTGGAGTTCCTGAAGTGTGCTGTGTGGATTTTGGCTTTTAGGCTTGTACTTCTCTCTCTCTCTGCTTGGGCCTGTGGAGGCAGGCCAGCTTCTTCTGCCATTATGGAACTTCCCCTGGATCTGGAAGCTTCAATAAATCCCTTCCTCCATAACTGTGTCTGGTCTGGAAGTTTATCTCAGCGAACCCGAAGCTGTCTGCTACACCATCTATTCCTGGTAGGAAACCAAGGGCCTCGGCAATGGCCTGTAATGTTTTGGGGGCATCAGGGACCTCCCTGGCCAACAACTCACTGGAAGGTATCCCATTCCTGGCACTGAAAATTTTCTATTAACAATCTATGGCTCCTGTGTGTTCCATTGTCCAAAAAAGTAGGCGAGTTTCAAGTCCACTTCAGTGATGAGCTCTTGGGAACCTCTGGATCTCTGCTTTGGTGGGTGTTGAGTATCCTCAGGATCTGTCTGCTACCCCTTGGTGCTGATCAACAGTTTCAGTATGGATGCAACACTCATGCTTGTCTCCCCAATTCCTCTGTGGTTTCAGTTGTGGCCTGACTGAAGTGTGAGGAGTAATTTAACTCCTTGGGTGTTGATACTCCGTGTGCACCCTCTGGTACAGGGTACCCAGGAATTCCTGGCTTTTTTTTTTCTTCAGCCTTTATTTTGTTTTTTTTCTAGTCCAAGCTTACCTGAAACTCACTCTGTAGCTCAGGCTGACCTCACTCACAGTGATTTTCCTGCCTCAGCCCTCAAGTACTGGAATGAAAGACATATATCACCACACCCAGCTTTTCCTTTATTTCCAAATTTTAATGTAATTTAATTAATAAATTTTTTTTCTAGCCGGGTGTGGTGGCACATGCCTTTAATCCCAGCACTTGGGAGGCAGTGATAAGAGGATCACTGTGAGTTCGAGGCTACCCTGAGACTACATAGTGAATTCTAGGTCAGCCTGGAATAGAGTGAAACCCTACCTCGAAAAACCAAAAAAAAAAAAAAAATTTATTTTTCTTTGAGACAGAGTCTCACAGATCCTAGGCTGATGGAACTCATAGGTACCTGAGGATGGTCTTGAGCTCCTAGTTCTCTTGCCTCCACTTCCTAAGTGCTGGGATTACAGATGTGCACCACCACACTTGGTACTTGGGATTGAACCCAGGGTTTTGAACATGGGAGGCAGGCACTCAACCAATTGAACTACTTTCCCAGCCCACACTTTCCTCTACTTAAGATTTTCCTACTGGGCACATAGCCCAGAGGTAAAGCACATACCTAAGATTTACAAAGCCCTAGCACCAAGGAGAAAAAGGGATTTTACATTTTATTTGCAGTTTCAAACAGTGAGACCTAGACTGGGCATGATGGTGCATATCTGTAACCCCAGTACTCAGGAGGCAGGAAAGTCACTGAGTTCAAGGTTATGCTTAGCTACATAGGGAGTAGAAGGCCAGCCTAGGATATATAATACTTTCTCAAAAAAAAAAAAAAAACTGAGAAAAAGGGGACTGGAGAGATGGCTTAGCAGTTAAGGCTCTTGCCTGCAAAGCCAAAGGACCATGGTTCAATTTCTCAGGACCCAGGTAAGCCAGATGCACAAGGGGGCACATGCATCTGGAGTTTATTTGCACTGGCTGGAAGCCCTGGCGTGCCCATTCTCTCTCTGTCTCTGTCTCTCTCTCTCTCTCACTCTGCCCCTTTCCCTCTCTCAAAAATAAATAAATAAATAAATAACTGAAGGAAATAACTGGGTGTGGTGGCGCATGCCTTTAATCCCAGCACTCAGGAGGCAGAGGTAGGAGGATCGCCATGAGATTGAGGCCACCCTGAGACTACATAGTGAATTCCAGTTCAGCCTGGGCCAGAGTGAGACCCTACCTCAAAAAAAAAAAAAAAAAAAAAAATCTGAGGGAAAGAAGGAAACAAAACAAAACCCTGTAATCCTAGTACTCCCCAGAGCCTGGGACAGGAAGACTTGGATTTCCATGATAGCCTACAAAAACTTTGTTTCATTTTGTTCTTTTCAGCTTGTTTTCGAGGCAGGGTCTCACTCTAGCCCAGGCTGACCTGGAATTCAATCTGAAGCTCCAGGCTGGCCTTGAACTCATGGCAACCCTCCTACCTCTGCCTTCTAAGTGATGAGATTAAAGGTATGTACTACCTTGTCTGGCCTTTTAATTTTTTTTTTTGGCATTAATTCTTTCTTTCTTTCTTTCTTTCTTTCTTTCTTTTTAAATGTTTTGTTTATTTTCAAGGAGGGAGGGAGAGAAGGAGAGAGAGAGAAAGCCAGGGCTTCTAACCACTGCAAACAAACTCCAGATGCATGTGCCACTTTGTGCATCTGGTTTACATGGGTACTGGGGAATCGAATCTGGATCAGTTAGGTTTTACTGAGGGCCATCTCTCCAGTCCTCTTCCTTCCTTCTTTCCTTCCTTCCTTTTTTTTTTTTTTTTTTTTCTTTTTTGAGGTAGGGTTTCACTCTAGCTCAGGATGACCTGGAAATCATTTATGTAGCCTTAGGGTGGCCTCGAACTCATGGTGATCCTCTTACCTCTGCTTCCCAAGTGCTGGAATTGAAGGCATGCACCACCACAAGCTCCCTGCTTCTTTCTTTCTTTTTCATGTGCCTGTGTAGTATGTATGATGTGTTGTGTATGTGGTAAATGTGTGTTTGTGTGTGCAAACACATGCACACAGGGTGCGTATGTGGAGGCCAGGGAACATCTTGTGTTCCCTATCATCTTGAGATGATTCTCTGTGAACCTAGAGCTTCCATTTTCATAAGCCCCAGCAATTCTCCAGTCTCTGCCCGCTCCCTGCCAGGACTTTGGTTACAGGCATGTGTGGCCAACCCTAGCTGTTTACACGGGAGCTACAAAATTGAACTCAGGCCCTCATGCTCTTACCAGCTGAGTCAGCTCCCCATGCCAAGACTTGTTTTGAAAAAAAGCAAGCAAGCACCTGAAGTTCCTTTGCAGTGACAGAAGGCTCTGGCATGCCCATACTCCTATTTTCTTTCTCTCCTCCAAAGTAAAGAAATAGATATTTTTTAAAAATCTTAACAACAGGGGCTGGAGAGATGGCTTAGCAGTTAAGCGCTTGCTTGTGAAGCCTAAGGTTCAAGGCTTGATTCCCCAGTACCCACGTAAGCAGATGCATGAAGTGGCACATGCATCTGGAGTTCGTTTGCAGTGGCTGGAGGCCCACGTGGGCCCACTCTCTGTCTCTCTGCCTCTTTCTCTGTCTGTCGCTCTCAAATAAATAAAAATAAACAAAAAAATTAAAAAATCCTAACAACAACAAAAGAGCTGGGCGTGGTGGCACATGCCTTTAATCCTAGCACTCAGGAGGCAAGGGTAGGAGGATCACTGTGAGTTCCAGGTTGGCCTGGGACTACAGAGTTCCAGGTCAGCCTGGGCTAGAGTGAGACCCTACCTTGGAAAAAAAAATAAAGAACCTGGACTTCCCCTGGATACATGTCCTTCTCCCCTCAGAGCAAGTTGGAACTGTGGGGGCTTTTGGTGAATCTGGGCATAGAAGGGCTTATAAACGTACTGAAGCAGCTCTTGGGTGCTTGTGTAGATCCACTGAAGGCTCTTTCGGCCCCGGGGTGGGACATGGCCAACAGATGTCTTCAGCTTATTGGGGATCCATTCAGGGGAATAACTGCTATTTTTGTTCTGCATAGGAAACATCTGCTCAAACAGCTCCTCCATGTGCCCAAGGGGGAATTATGTCATGGCCAGGAAAGAAGGTGAGGAGTGCTTGCGGATTAGTTGGGACAGCATCGAAGGAGGAATATCCTGGTGAAGAGGAGGATGGTAGTCTACATACACTGAGCAGCGAGGCTCCGGTAATAGCCAGACCCGGACTCAAATCCAGCCTTCCTGCTAACCAGTGCCCGGTCCCAGGCATGGCTCCCTTGACTATATGCTTCTTTTCTGCTGTTTTTTTTTTGGTTTTTTGGGTTTTTTTTTTTGTTTGTTTTTTGTTTTTGTTTTGTTTTGTTTTTTGGTTTTCCAAGGTAGGGTCTCACTCAAGCTCAGGCTGACCTGGAATTCACTATGTAGTCTCAGGGTGGCCTCGAACTCATGGCAAGCCTCCTACCTCTGCCTTTCTGGCTCCTAGTGCTGGGATTAAAAGCGTGTGCTGCCACCACGCCCGGCTTTTTTTTTTTTTTTTTTTTTTTAAGTATGGTTTTACTCTAGTTCAGGCTGACCTGGAATTCACTATGTAGACTCAGGGGCCTCGAACTCTCAGCAATCCTCCTACTTCTGCCTCCCAAGTGCTGCGCCACCATGCCTGGTTTGCTTCTTCTTCTTTTTAATTTATTTTATTCATTTGTGTGTGTGTGTGTGTGTGTGTGTGAGAGAGAGAGAGAGAGAGAGAGAGAGAGAGAGAGAGAGAGAGAGAGAGAACGGTGTTCCAGGGCCTCCAGCCACTGCAAACAAACTCCAGATGTATGCACCACCTTGCGCATCTGGCTTAAGTGGGATCTGGGGAGCTGAACCTTGGTTCTTAGGTTTTGCAGGCCAGCGCCTTAACCACTAAGCCATCTCTCCAGCCCCCAACTATCTGCTTCTTGACTCACAGGAGAGCTCTGACTCAGAACAAGGAGCCAGAGCTCAGGTGTGTATAAGTGGGGACACTCATGTCCAGAGGGCGGAAGTTGCTGGGCAGGGTTGGCACGGCAGCAAGCCAGACCCAGCTTGCTAGAATTGCTGGCTCCCACAGAGCCAAGGGTCTCCCCAGAGCTCAGCCTGCGAGAAGGTGGGAAAAGCTCTGGGCCTGGGCAAGCGCTCCACCACTGAGCCACATCCTCAGCTGGGTCTGACCCTGGGATGAGCTGTAAGCCAGAAGGTGGCTGAGGTCAGGCTGGGTGAGCGGAGAAAAGCAGAGGTGGAGAAACAACAGAGGAAAAGCAGAGGAGGGAGGGCCAAAGCAAGGAGCAGAGAAGAGGCAAGAAGCTTGGATGCCCAGAAAGGCAGCCTATGTTTAATGCTGGCGAGGGGAGGTACCCTTGCTTTCCTTAAGCTGCTAAGAGTTTTTCAGACCACAGTGCTGGGGGTGGGAGTGGGAGGGAGGCGTGTGATGAGGACTCCCGGGGTGACCTGTCACGAGCTAGAGGGAGGGCTAGTGATGCTAAGAAATCATCTTATTTCACAGTGATACTTCCTGGATCTCATGAGAGCCACCTACCGAGTCAGGGCAGATCCAGGTTTGGGGGGACTGGAAGCGTCAGCAATTTAGGGGCCAATCTCCGGGGAAAGAACCAAAATTATAAACACAAAATGAGGAACTGGGCTTACTGTATAGTGTGTCCACATCCAGTCAGCCATCTCTGCTTTCTGCTTTCTCATGCTCCGTCACCCGAGTTGTACCCCTTCCGGGCAGAAAGGGGGCAGCGAGAGGTAAGAGCCCAAGCTCCAGGTCAGGGAACCTGGGCTGGAATTCTGGCTGAGTTTTATTTCCTGCATGGCCCACATCAGTCCTCTACTCCTGAATCCTCAATGGGCATGGCTACTGAAGACCACTGTCAAGGTTAAAATAATATACATGTGTATACATGTATATTAGTATACATATAGTATACATGTGTATATTAGTATACATATAGTATACGTGTGTAGCACAGCACAGAGGTTACCCTCTTAAGGATGGAGGGGCCATGGCCCTTAAAGTGACCCGTAGTGGAGTCTGGCTGGGGATTCACAAAGAGCTTTCATGGAGGGGAAAGGAGATACAGTTTTTGGGTTTTTTTTTGTTTGTTTGTTTGTTTTTGTTTTTTTGAAGTAGGGTCTCACTGTAGCCCAGGCTGACCTGGAATTCACTATGTAGTCTCAGGCTGGCCTGGAACTCACAGTGATCTTCCTACCTCTGCCTTCCGAGTGCTGGGATTAAAGGTGTGCACCACCACGCCCGGCTAGATATAGGGTCTGTGTGTATGTGTGTGTGTTTTAATTTAATTTTTTTTTATTGACAACTTCCATAATTGTAAACAATATCCATGGTAATTTCCTCCCTCCCACTTTCCCCTTTGAAACTCCACTCTCCAGCATATCCTCTCCCCTTCTCAATCAGTCTCTTTTTTATTTTTATTTTTAGTTTTTTTTTGTTTTTCAAGGTAGGGTCTCGCTGTAGCCCAGGTTGACCTGGAATTCACTCTGTATTCTCAGGGTGGCCTTGAGCTCACAACAATCCTCCTACCTCTACTTCCCAAGTGGTGGGATTAAAGGCATGAGACACCACACCTGGCATGATTTCCTTTTCTTTTCTTTTTTTTTTTCGAGGTAGGGTCTCACTGTAGCCCAGGCTGACCTGGAATTCACTATGGAGTCTCAGGGTGGCCTTGAAGTCATGACAATCCTTCTACCTCTGCCTCCCGAGTGAGGTGTTTAAAGGCGTGTGCCACCATGCCCGGCTTATTATTTATTTATTTATTTATTTAAGACAGTGGGAGGGAGAGAGAGAGAGTGAGAATGGGCGCACCAGGGCCTCTAGCCAGTGGAAACGAACTCCAGACGCATGCACCATCATGTGCATCTGGCTTACATGGGACCTAAAGAATCAAACCTGGGTCCTTAGACTTCACAGGCAAGTGCCTTAACCGCTAAGCCATTTCTCCAGCATCCTCTCTTTTATTTTGATGTCATTATCTTTTCCTCCTATTACGATGGTCTTGTGTAGGTAGTGTCAGACACTGTGAGGTCATGGATATCCAGGCCATTTTGTGTCTGGAGGAGCAAGTTGTAAGGAGTCCTACCTTCCTTTGGCTCTTACATTCTTTCCACCACCTCTTCCGCAATGGGCCCTGAACCATGGAAGCTATGATAGAGATATTTCAGTGCTGAGCACTCTGTCACTTCTTCTCAGCACCATGGTGCCTTCTGAGTCATCCCAAGGTCATTACCATCTGAAAAGAGAAACTGCTCTAACCAAAAGTGAGAGTAGTATTAATAGATGAGTATGAATTTTAAGAGAAGTGCTTACTGGGCAGTTTGGTGAGCATAGAACATACATTTAGCCAGACCTGAGCAGACATTACACCCCTAGGGCTCATGACTACCCCTGTTGTAAGTTGTCAGTATCGGGGATGTAGTCCCTCCCATGGAGTGGGCCTCCAGTCAAGTTAGAGGGCGGTTGGTTTCCCCCATAACAGATGTGCCACTATTGCACCCATTGGCTCATTTGGCCTAGCTGGCCAAATATAAGGCAGTGTCCACTGTGGAGTATCTTCACTGGTGAATTCTGTCTCCTATTGAACTGCATGCAGTGTGGCTTTTTCCAGCTTTCTCTCAGCTGCTCTACATGGAAGAGGTTTTCAGCTCAGTTCCAGCAGGATTTCTCAGTGACCTTGCAGCCCAAGTATGTGGAGTCTTCAGCAATAGGGTCTTACCATCTACTCCTGGAGAGATGACTTTGCAGGGAAGGTGCTTGCCTTTGAAGCCTAAGGATCCAGGTTCAATTCCCCAGTATCCATGTAAATCAGATGCATAAGGTGGCACATGTGTCTGGAGTTTATTTGCAATGGCTAGAGGCCCTGGCATACCCATTCTCTCTCATAAGTAAGTACATAAATAAAATAATTTTTAAACTTTTATTTATTTATTTATTTATTTATTTATTTACTTATTTGAGAGAAAGAGACAGAGACTGACACATGTGCCACATTGTGCATCTGGTTTACGTGGGTATTGGGTAATTGAACCCAGGTTCTTAGGCTTTGCAAATGAGAATCTTAACCACTGAACCATCTCTCCAGCTCAATGTTGGTGTTTTGTTTGTTTGTTTGTTTGTTTTGTTTTGGTTTGGTTTTTCTAGGTAGGGTCTCACTCTAGCCCAGGCTGACCTGGAATTCACACTGTATTCTCAGGATGGCCTTGAACTCGTGGCAATCCTACCTTTGCCTCCCAAGTTCTGGGATTAAAGGCGTGCGCCACCATGCCTGGCAAGCACAAGGTTTTAAAAAATATTTTATATATTTATTTTCAAGAAGAAAGAGATAGAGAATAGGTGCGGCAGGGCCTCCCATCACTGTAAAGGAACACCAGATGCATGCGCCACTTTGTGCATACGGCTCTTTGTGGGCAGTGGGGAATCAAACCTGGGTGGTCAGGCTTTTCAAGCAAGCCCCCTTCACTGCAGAGCCATCTCTCCATCTTTGAAAGAAGATATAGTTTAACGATGGGCAGAAAAACTTCCTATCAAGCTGAGTCTCTGTCTTCTATGATGTATGTCACCTTTTTCCCCCTCTAGTCAAAACATTAAAATTGACCTTAACCTTCTGGAAATAGCTCTCATATTTTTTACTAGTATATGTTAATTATACAAAATAATGGGTTTTACTGTAAGTTTCATAAGTGGATATAATATATTTTTATCACATTCATCTCCTTCATCACCCTCTTTTTAAAAATGTATTTATTTGACAGAGAAAGAGAGAATGGGCACGCCATGGCCTCCAGCCACTGCAGATGAACTCCAGACACATGAGCTCCATTGTGCATCTGGCTAACATGGGTCCTGGGGAATCGAACCTGGGTTGTTTGGCTTTGCAGGCAAATGCCTTAACCGCTAAGGCGTCCCTCCAGCCCACCCTATTTTTTATTTTTTTAATTAATTATTTATTTATTTGACAGTGACAGAGAGACAGAGAGAAAGAGGCAGATAGAGATAGATAGAGAATGGGTGCGCCAGGGCCTCCAGCCACTGCAAACGAACTCCAGACGCGTGCACCCCCTTGTGCATCTGGCTAACGTGGGTCCTGGGGAGTAGAGCCTTGAACCGGGGTCCTTAGGCTTCACAGGCAAGTGCTTAACCGTTAAGCCATCTCTCCAGCCCCCACCCTATTTTTTAAAAGTTTGTTTGTTTGTTTGTTTGTTTTTTGAGGTAGGGATTCACTCTAGCCCAGGCTGATTTGGAATTCACTATGGATTCTCAAGGTGGCCTTGAACTCACAGTGATCCTCCTATTTCTGCCTCCTGAGTGCTGGGATTAAAGGTATGCACCACCACACCCAACTTTTAATATATTTTTTGCACATATTTGTGCATGCATGCCAGGACCTCTTTTGGCTAACTCTTGCCATCTTTTAAAGTATGTATATATTTAAAATCATTTATTTAGTTAGTTAGTTGAGAGAGAGGGAGAAAGAGAGAGACAGGTAGAGAGAGAATGGGTATTCCAGGGCTTTCAGCCACTGCAAACAAACTCCAGATGCATGTGTCACCTTGTGCATCTGGCTTACATGGGTCCTGGAAAATCGAACCTTTGGCTTCACAGGCAAGCGCCTTAGCCACTAAGCCATCTCTCCAGCCCCTTTTTTGGTTTTTTGAGGTAGGTTCTCTCTCTAGCCCAGATTGATCTAGAATTCACTATATATTCTCAGGGTAGCCTCAAACTCAAGGCAATCCTCCTACCTCAGCCTTCCAAGTGCTGGGATTAAAAGAGTGTGTCACCAGGCTGGAGAGATGGCATAGTGGTTAAGGCACTTACCTGCAAAGTCAAAAGACCCAGGTTTGATTCCCCGGGACCCATGTAAGGCAGATGCACGGGGGTGCATGCATCTGGAGTTTGTTTGCAGCGGCTGGAGGCCCTGGCACACCCATGCGGCTCCCAAAAAAGGGGGAACCCCGTTAGGGGCTCCTAGCTCCAACTGGCCAGCAGTCGAAGCTGTCCCAGAGGTTGCCGCACAACGTGGTGGGTGTAGTTCTCCTGAGTACCTGTGGAAGCAAAAGGTTAGTAGGGAAGGGATGACTCCAGACAAGGGATGAGGTCTGAGGCGCTTTATTTCTGGGGGCGAAACCTTTTATGCAGTTGGAGGCAGGAAGAAAGGGTGAGGGGGAAGAGAAGGAGGAGTGAGAGAGGGGCGTCCAATCAGTAGTTGCCAAGACAGTCTTTTGTGGTATCACATTGCACAAGGGAAGCGGTCAGGGACCACTGACATATTCTGCACGTACACATTTCGATGGTATGCAAGATAAGTTGTTTTCACAGATCAGTTCCCAAGAGTATGCGCACACAAAATTCTTCCTGAGTAACTGTTAAACCCATAGGAATTTCCTGTATCCAATGTTTTCTTAAGTCTGTTCTATATCATGGCCATGACTACTTGTTTGATCAGAGTGAAGGTGGGGGCAAGACGGCAGCGCTTGATTTACTCAAGCCTGTCTTGTGACAGTTAAATTTGGTTTGCACACATCCTGTTTGGCAAGCCTTCAGGCAGCTGCTTGTTTCAATCTTGCAGAAAGGCAGGCAGGAAGTCAGCCAAAGGTTAGTGGCGGAGAGCTGAGGAGGGGGAGGTCTTCATGGTTCCCGACATCTCCCCCGTTCCTGTTTTAAAAATGGATGGAGGTGGCTAGGAAGGCTGCCCCGGGCAAGGTTACCGGCTGGGTGCTGCCTCGACCGGGTTCCTAGCGGCGACAGAGTCGTCTCCACGTGCCCGCGATTCGAGACTTGAGCGAGCGAGGCTGATTGCTGATTTTTTGAAACATCTCGAATTTTAAGGCGGGAGGAGGAGCGGCAGGTTCTTCATCAGTATTGAGCTGTTGGTACATCACTGCGGGGTGGCTTTTAGTAGCGTCATCTATTTGTTTCTTTACAAATCCAGTGAGTCTTCGGAAGGCCCATGGGCCAAAGGATATGAGCAAAAGGAAGCCAATAAAGGGTCCCAGAAAGGCTGGGAGTAAAGTCGACAACCACGGGGTCGTCGAGAACCAATTCTTGTACCAACTTTCACTCTGATCAATCTCCCTACGTCTCTCCTCCAGGCTATCCTCAATGCGTTTAATGCTATCTCTGACTAGTCCTGTTTCATCCTTAAACACGCAGCATTCCTCTTTTAAGGCGGCGCAAACTCCCCCTTCCTTTAAAAAGGCAAGATTAAGACCACGGCGGTTTTGAAGAACCATTTCTGCAAGAGAATTAACAGTATTAGTAAGGTATTTAAGTCCTTGTTTAAGTTCGGCAATATCAGAGTCAACCTTGCGTTGAAGAACCGCTAGGTGGCGGTATTGGTCGTGGGTTTGAACGAGGGAAGCGATGCCCGTGCCGGCACCTGAGGTGCCCAGGGCTAGGAGGACACCAACAGTGATGGCAGTGATGGGCTCGCGTTTGGAGCGGCGGTAGCCAGGGCCGGACAGGCGAGACGGTAACAGGTCCTCGGTGTGATGGACGGAGAGGCGGGGAAGGAGAAGAATAAGAACACAATAATCATGAGTGGCAACAAAGGCATCAATAATGATGTGAGGAGAGAGGCCCGAGGCACAGGCAAAATAAGTGCCGTTGGGGGCGAGGAGGAAAGGGTTACGAAATTGTCCCGGAAGAACCAGTGTCGAGTTGCAAGTAGAGTCAAGTTGTGGGGGCAAACGAGTATGATTGGGGCGGAGGCAGAGGCCAGAGCCCACAACTTGACTGACCGTGATGGCGTGGTCGTTGTCCATACCCCAGGGGAGAGCGTGTGGGTCAGAGGTGGGTAGGGGGGTGTCCAGGACCACGACTCCTTCATAAAACGGAGGGGCAGGAGAGAAGCAGATCCAGCATTCTTTGTAGGCAGGATCGGTGATGGCCATGGCAGAGGCATTCATGAGGTCCAGGAGGCGAGAAGCATCAGAGGGGGCACCGGGAGGAATGGTGAGTTGTAAAGGGGAGTCACTAGCGGGTGTGAGAAGGCGGGTGGGGACATGTGAAGGGATCGGGGGAAGGGATGGCCGGGGGGTGGGGAGGCGAGGAGGGGTGGTGTTTGGTTGGGGTGCTTGCAGGATATTGGGGCCTAAGGAGAAAGGGCGGCGGGGGCGTGGTAGGGAGGTGAGAAGTTGGACTGTGAAAAGGAGGCCAGGGTCCGTTCCGGAGGTGTAGAGGCGAAGGAACAAATGTAGGAGCAGCGGGATCCAGACAAGAAGATGCAGGAGCAGTACTGGCTGGGCCCGTGCCGTCATGGCGAGGTGATGTTGGGTTTTCTGAAAAAGAAACAGAGGGGAGAACCTCAGGGGCCGGGTCCCTGGGCGGAGTGAACGGCTTAATGAAGCGCTCAGGGAGCCATCTAGTTTCGTCTGTGTCTGGGTTATGGACACAGGCATGACCTTTGCCCCAAATGAGAACAGGATGTGGGCCAAGCCAAGCGCCTGTGCGAACATCTTTCCACAGAACAGTGGAAAAGGAAGTGGCTGAGGCGGGGTGCCAGAGGCGCTCAGCTGCAGATTTTCCATGTGTGTCAAGGGTGAGGAAGTTAAGAACGAAAAGTGCATGATGGAGCAAATTTCGGGGGGTGAGCTTGTGCCCATGAAAAACAAGATCTTTGGAGGAAAGTTTGTGTAGCATGTTTTTGAGGGTAGAGTGAGCCCTCTCAACAATGCCTTGACCTTGGGGATTGTGGGGAATGCCGAATTTGTGACAAATCCCGAATTTTGATAGGAAGTCTTTCACCTTTGCTGATGTATAAGCAGGACCATTGTCGGACTTCACAGTTTTTGGGGTACCCAAGATGGAGAAGCAGTGGATAAAATGTGCCACTACATCTTTGGCAGCTTCCCCCGTGTGGAGGGATGCACAGAGAAAACCACTGAAGGTATCAATGGACACATGAACATACTTAAGAGAGCCAAAAGGCTGAAAGTGAGTGACGTCTGTTTGCCAGAGGGCCCCGGGTATAAGGCCTCGGGGTTTAACCCCAGTGAGGGGTTCGGGGAGAAGAGAGAGACAGGAATGACAGGTTTTTACAATGTCTCGAGCCTGATCCCTGGTAATGGAAAACATGTGGCGCAGGGTTTGCGCGTTAAGATGATGAAGGGCATGAGCCCTCTGGGCCTTCTCAAAAGGAGAAGGGGAGAGAGAAGAGAAAATGGCTGCCATGGCTAAGATGGAGGACGGTCTGGTGGCAGCGTCCACCTGAGCGTTGCCTTCCGCGAGGGCACCAGGCAACGAGGAATGGGCGCGAATGTGTGCGATAAAGAAGGGGTTGGAGCGTGCCAGGATAAGTTGCTGAATCTGGGAAAAGAGCTGAAAGGCCGTGGTAGAGGGTTTAATAAAGGGAACTGTTTCCAAGAGTGGAATAGAATGAGCAATATATGCACTATCAGTGTAGAGGTTAAAAGGGGAAGAGACAAGAGTGAAGGCTTGCAGAATGGCAAAGAGCTCGACGTGTTGAGCAGATTTGTAGTCAGTGGGAAAGGAGGAAACCTTGCATTAATGGAGACAGCAGCGGTGCCTGAGGAGCTGCCATCCGTAAAAATAGAAACAGCAGCTGGGATAGGCGAGGGCCGAGAGAGGGTAGGGAAGATGACTGGATGATGGTTAAGAAACTGTATAAGTTTGTCAGAAGGGTAATGGGAAAGAATGTGACCAGGGTAGGAGGTAAGAAATAGTGCCCAGTCAACAGAGTGAAGCTGCAGGTGTAGGAGGTTTTGGGGGGTATAAGGAACAATAATAGAGTGGGGGTAAATACCAAAAATTTTAACAGAGAGGGTAAGGCCCTGGCGGAGCAAAGAAACAACAAGGTCAGGGTATGTAGCAAGAACTTTGGAAGGGGTGGAGGGGAGATGGACCCAGTAGAGAGGAGCATTCTGATAAAACACTGCCGTGGGGGCAAAGGTGGTCGCAAGAACGATGAATTGCAAAGGAAGCTTGGGGTCAAAGTAGGAGAGGGATTGTCCCTGGATGGCTTGTTCAACAAGGTTGAGGGCTGAGCGGGCTTCGGGGGTGAGAGATCGGGGGGAAGTGGGGTTAGAGTCACCTTGAAGAATGTCAGTTAGGGGCTTGTGGTCTCCAGTAGAGAGTTTTAGGTAGGGACGAAGCCAGGTGATGTCCCCTAAAAGCTTTTGGAAGTCATGGTAAGTTTTTAAGTGTGAGGTGCGGAGCTGGAGTTTTTGCGTGCGGACAGTAGAAGGGAGGAGTTCAAAACCAAGAAAAAGGTGAGGAGGATGCAGTTGAACCTTGTCTTGGGAAATGGAAAAGCCGTGAGCCTGTAAAGAGGAAACGAGGTGGGATGCAGCGCGCAGGAGAGCATCAGGATCGGGACCGAGGAGTAAAATGTCATAACCCTTCAAAATGTTTTCCATTTAATTTTAAAGTTAATTTTGGACGTTCCTTACTGATAGGTTGAACCCAGTAAGCATCTGATGAACCAAATCCTTGAGTCCCTCGACCCTGAAAATTAGCAACCCTTTCAGTTCTTATCATAGGGAGGAGCAACAATTGAGCTATTCTCTGACCAGGCAATATTGTAAAGATTGTTTTTGGAGAAGACACCATAATTTTAAGTTCTCCTGTGAAATCTGCATCAATAACTGCAGGTGCTATTTGTAATCCCTGCATAGTACTGATACTTCTTCCCAAAATTAAGCCTACACTGTCCTTTGGCAGTGGGCCACATACTCCGGTAGGCAATGCTTGAAGTCCCATTTCTGGAGTCAATACTGTGTAGGTGGAGGAACTGAGGTCGAGTCCGGCACTCCCTGGGGTGGCTCGGAGAAGTTGGGAGACTGGCTGTAACTGGCTGTTTGAGGAACGAACTGAATTGCCCCATAAACTTGTCTTTGCGGGGCCTGGGGCTGGCCCCTCCTCCCGTTTCCCTGCTGCTGGACAATAGGGTTGCCATCTCTATCTGTTTGAGATCTACATTCCTTTGCCCAGTGTTTTTCTCTTCTGTACCTTGGGCAAAGACCAAAAGCTGGATTATTGGGATTTCCATTTTTTCTTTTAATTGGACAATCTTTTTTCATATGTCCTAATTTTCCACAAGAAAAGCACTTGCCAGATCTTGCTGCAGTGGCGGCCATTTGAAAAGGAATTCCTTGTAATGCTGCAGCCATGGCTATCCCCTGCGTATAGCTAGGGCCAATATCAGCACATAATCTAATATATCCTTGTAGATCAACTTTCTTTCTATAAGGCCGTATGGCTGCTTTGCAAGCACTATTTGCATTTTCATAAGCAAGCTGTTTTACAAAGTCCATACCAGCACCAGCATCTCCAAATACTCTCCCTGCTGTTTTTATCAATCTATCAACAAAATCAGCATAATTGTCATCAGGACCCTGTATAATCTTAGTTAAATTTTTCCCCATAGCCTCTCCTTTTGAAGGAAGAGTAAACCACGCTTTACGAGCTGTTGTGGGTATTTGTTGATAAACAGCAGGGGGATATGTAATTTGATTGTCATTTCTAGCATAGTTTCCTTCCCCAGTAAGCATATCAACATTCCAATTACCATTTCCTGCCTGTTGATTTAACATTGCAGTCTTTTTGCATAACATATAGAATTCTACTTTTCAAATTAAATATTCTCCTCCTGATAAACAAGCTTTGCCTATAGATTTTCAAGTAACAGGACATTAAGATGTCAAAATTGAGACAGTTACTTTACATACAATAGAGGAGAATCTGGTCTTTTCTGAGCCAAAACAGCTAGCTAAATATTAATATAACCCTTGATAAATCTTTTTGAAAGAAAAAACATTATTTGACAACCAATGATTTTGGCTTAAACTTGATAGCTATTGATTTCATGTATCACAGAAATTTTTATTAACATAAAACAATTTTATGTTTTACTCATGAATTAAATTTGATAAAGCTTAAGCAAGCTATCCCAACATATTTAGTTTAAAAACCTCTAACTTTAGGCATGGTGTTTAGGTTTAGCCTGAATATTTTTTTTTTTTTCCTTCCTTTCTTTCTTCCTTTCTTTCTCTCTTTTTTTTTTTTTTAACATCTGCACACCTTTATTTACATACTTTAACATTCTGATCTAAGTACCACTCAAAAGCATTTTTTAATGAGCATTCTATGTCCCAACATTGAAAAATTCCTTTCCAGTTCCTTCAATCAATTCATCTCACCACATTATTAACCATCTTTCTTATAAGGCTATTAAAAAATTAAAGCAAATTGATTCTAGAAGAGAAAGGGGTGTCACTTGTGTTCATCTCATCTTTTTAGTCACAAACAGTCACAAACACGACACGACTAGCAAGCACAATGAGCACACATAAAGACATACACACACACACAAAGGTTAGTTCAGACATTTAATGTCTTCCTGAAGGACGGCACCAGGGCCGCGCCCAGCTGGAGGGGGGGTGCGTGGGGGCGCAGCGGTGGGAGCGGCGACAGAGGAAGCAGGAGAAGGGGGGGGGGCGAGAGGGAGATGGAAGGGAGCCGAGAGCGCGTTCGAGGCGGTCGGCGATGTTTTGGAGACCAGCCTGCGAGCGAGTAATCATGGGATGAGTAGAGGAGGAGGAAGCGGCGGCGGGGGACGAAGATGGGACGGCTGCACCAGAGTCTGGGGCATGAGGGGGCTGGGGGGGTCGAAGAATCGCGGGATAGGCTTGTAAAGCAGAGGGAGCGGGTGGGGGAGGAGCGTCGGGGGCAGAGACGCGGGACAGAAGGCGGTCCAAAGAGGAGGAGATTTCCTGAATTGCGAGGTGAAATTGAGTGGGGGATAGAGGGGGAGAGGGCAATGGCTGAGAGCGGGGATCGTAGGCGGCTGCAGCCGTATCTAAAGCGGCTGCATCCTCAGGAGAGAGCGGCTCCGGAGAGGGGGCGCGAGCGAGCGCCACAAAGGAGGACGCAGGATCGGAAGGAACAGAGGGCTTAGAGGGAGCGGGAGCGTAAGGTGGCGGATAGGAAACGGTAGACTGAGAGTCCTCGGAGGGGGATAGGGGCAGTGAAGACAAACCAGGGAGAGGCCCGGTGAACGACATTAAGAAATTGACAGAGATCAGCCTTGGAAACATGGACCTTGCGAGAAACGAGCTCGTCCTGCAGGGATTGGAGGAAACGAGCCTCGGAACTAAGGGAAGAGCCCATGGCGAAGGGCGGGGGCCAGAGGCCGAGAAGAAGGGGACTCGCGAGGGAGTCGAAGGGGTCCCAAGTGGGACGAACGGGGGCTCAGAAAAGAGCCGGAGGGGTCCCGAAGGGGACGGGGGTCGACTAAGGGGTGACAAAGTCACGAATGTGCGCACAAAGGGGAGAAACCACGCGAAAAAAAGGGGGGTCTTACCCGAGAAGAAATTGGGGCGTGGAATCCCGAACTAACCGTCGACCGGTAAGGAGAAGAAGACACGCACGTTGGGCGCCAGATGCGGCTCCCAAAAAAGGGGGAACCCCGTTAGGGGCTCCTAGCTCCAACTGGCCAGCAGTCGAAGCTGTCCCAGAGGTTGCCGCACAACGTGGTGGGTGTAGTTCTCCTGAGTACCTGTGGAAGCAAAAGGTTAGTAGGGAAGGGATGACTCCAGACAAGGGATGAGGTCTGAGGCGCTTTATTTCTGGGGGCGAAACCTTTTATGCAGTTGGAGGCAGGAAGAAAGGGTGAGGGGGAAGAGAAGGAGGAGTGAGAGAGGGGCGTCCAATCAGTAGTTGCCAAGACAGTATTTTGTGGTATCACATTGCACAAGGGAAGCGGTCAGGGACCACTGACATGTTCTGCACGTACACATTTCGATGGTATGCAAGATAAGTTGTTTTCACAGATCAGTTCCCAAGAGTATGCGCACACAAAATTCTTCCTGAGTAACTGTTAAACCCATAGGAATTTCCTGTATCCAATGTTTTCTTAAGTCTGTTCTATATCATGGCCATGACTACTTGTTTGATCAGAGTGAAGGTGGGGGCAAGACGGCAGCGCTTGATTTACTCAAGCCTGTCTTGTGACAGTTAAATTTGGTTTGCACACATCCTGTTTGGCAAGCCTTCAGGCAGCTGCTTGTTTCAATCTTGCAGGAAAGGCAGGCAGGAAGTCAGCCAAAGGTTAGTGGCGGAGAGCTGAGGAGGGGGAGGTCTTCATGGTTCCCGACACACCCATTCTCTCTCTCTCTCTACCTGCCTATTTCTCTATCTCTCTCTCAAATAAATAAATAAATAAATAAATAATTTTTTTTGAAAACACTGTGCCACCTGGCCCAGCTCTCACCACTTTTTTTTTAAAAAAAATATTTTATTTATGAGAAAGAGACAGATAAAGAGAAAGAGAAAATGGGCACTCCAGGAGTTCCACTGCATAGGAACTCCAAACACATGTGCTCCCTTGTGCATCTGGCTTACATGGGTCCTGGGGAATCGAACCCGGGTCCTTAGGCTTCACAGGCATATGCTGTAACTGCTAAGCAATTTCCCCAATCCCTCTTGCCACGTTTTTTTTTTTTCAAATTTTTATTAACAACTTCCATGATTATAAAAAATATCCCATGGTAATACCCTCCTTCCCCCCACTTTCCCCTTTGAAACTCCATTCTCCATCATACCCACTCGCCATCTCAATCAGTCTCTCTTTTAATTTTTTTTCTTTTTTTTTTTTTGGATTTTTGAGGTAGGGTCTCACTCTGGCCCAGGCTGACCTGGAATTCACTATGGAGTCTCAGGGTGGCCTCGAACTCACGGCGATCCTCCTACCTCTGCCTCCCGAGTGCTGGGATTAAAGGCATGCGCCACCACGCCCGGCTCTCTTTTAATTTTGATGTCATCCTCTTGCCACTTTTTTATGTCTGGTTTATGTGGCTGGTTTAAGAGTTGAACCCCAGCCAGGCGTGGTGGCGCACGCCTTTAATCCCAGCACTCGGGAGGCAGAGGTAGGAGGATCGCCGTGAGTTTGAGGCCACCCTGAGACTCCATAGTGAATTCCAGGTCAGCCTGGGCCAGAGTGAGACCCTACCTCAAAAATCCAAAAAAAAAAAGAGTTGAACCCCAGGTTCAGAAGGCTTTGCAAGCAAACACTTTTAACTGCTGAGTCTTCCTCCCAGCCTTCTAGTACCCTTATTTATTTATTTACTTATTTATTTATTTATTTATTATTTATTTATTTGCGTGTGTGTGCGTGCACACGCACGTGCCAGGACCTCTTGCTGCTGCAAATGAACACCAGACATTTGCGCCACATTTTCTGCATCCAGCTTACATGGGGAGCTTGGGAATTGAACCCAGGCTATCAAGCTTTGCAAGCAAGCACCTTTAACTATCTTCCCAGCCCCCACATTACCTTCTCTTATTCCCCTTCCATTCCCTCTGTTCCTCTTTTTCTTCAAAACTAGTCCTCTTTCTACTTTGTCCTGTGATGCGTGTGCGCATGTGCGCATACTTATGTGTGCATATGTATGTATATGTGTGTGTCCAAATGAGTTCCTTTAGGGTTGCTACAGGATCCCAGACGAGGGGTCATTTATGATAGCATGGTCACCTTACCAGTGGCTACACCGAGGAAAATGTCTCTTGCTCCCTCAGCACCCCTTAACTTCCTATAGCTCCTGGGGAGGGGAGGGGAGGGCAGTGGAGCCTCATGAGTTCCTTTCCCCAGCTACCATTTTCTGTTATAAGACCTCAAGAGGGCCGGGTGTGATGGCACACACCTTTAATCCCAGCACTCAGGAGGCAGAGGTAGGAGGATCACCACGAGTTCGAGGCCACCCTGAGACTACATAGTGAATTCCAGGTCAGCCTGAGCTAGAGTGAGACCCTACCTTGAAAAACCAAAAAAATAAATAAAAATAAATAAATAAAAGACCTCAGGAGGGATGGGGCCTTATGCTCCTCTGCCTCCCCATGACAGGATATTGTGTCAGGCTCAGTTTCCTGCAGGTCTTAAGTAAGTAACCATAACTGCTGTAAAATCAGGAGTACAGCCAGGCGTGGTGACACACACCTTTAATCCCAGTACTCAGGAGAGCAATGGTTACACGCTCTGAAGCCAGCGTTCCACCTCACTCCACTCCTTCCTTCGGCTCTCACATGAGTTTTGCCCCTCTTCTACCATGTTTCCTGAGCCTTGGAGGAGTGTCTTTTGGTTTGCTTGAGAGAAGGTTTCAGGTGTTGCTCAAGCTGGCCTTGAATTTCACTAGGTAGCCAAGGTCTTGAACTCTTGATCCTCCTGCCTCTATTTCCCATGTGCTAGATTACAGATGTGTGCCAGCTGGCCCAGCTTAGTTCCTGCATTTTCCTCTTTTTAAAAAAAAAATTAGCTGGGCCTGGTGGCGCACGCCTTTAATCCCAGCACTCAGGAGGTAGAGGTAGGAGGACAGCTGTGAGTTCAAGGCCACCCTGAGACTACATAGTTAATTCTAGGTCAATCTGAACCAGAGTGAGACCCTACCTCAAAAAAATGAAAACAAAATCTATTTATTTGTGTGTGTGTGTGTGTGTGTGTGTGTGTGTGAAAGAGAGGGAAAGAGGGAGAGAGAGAAAGAATGGGGTATGTCAGGGTCTTTTGCTGTTTCAGTGCAAATAAATAAACTTTGTATATCTGGCTTGACATGGGTACTGAGGAATTTAGCCCCAGATGGCAGGTTTTGCAAGCAGAGCCTTTAATCTCTGAGCCATCTTCCCAGCGCCCCCTTTATTTATTTATTTATTTATTGGTTTTTTCGAGGTAGGGTGTCACTCTGGCCCAGGCTGACCTGGAAGTCACTCTGTAGTCTCAGGGTGGCCTCGAACTCATGGCAATCCTCCTACCTCTGCCTCCCGAGTGCAGGGATTAAAGGCGTGTACCACCATGCCCGACCCCCACTTTTTTAATGTGAGAGAGCGAGAGTGTGTGTGTGAGAGAGAGAGAGAGAGAGAGAGAGTGAGCAGGAGAGTTGGCATACCAGGGCCTCCAGCCACTGCAGTCCAGCTCTAAATACATGTGCCCCTTTGTTCGCATGTGTGACCTTGAGCGCTTACATCACTTTGTGTGTCTGGCTTTTTTTTTTTTTTAAGGTAGGGTCTTGCTGTAGCCCAGGCTGACCTGGAATTTACTCTGTAGTCTCAGGGTGGCCTCGAACTCATGGTGATCCTCCCATCTCTGTATCCCAAGGGATTAAAGGCTGAGCCACAATGCCTAGTTTTATTTTAGCCCAGCCTTAAAAAAAAATTAATTAATTCAATAATTTGCAAGCAGAGAGAGAGAGAGAACAGAGACAGAAAGAATGGGTATCCCAGGACCTCCAGCTGCTGCAAAGGAACTCCAGATGCAGGCACCACTTTGTGTATCTGGCTTATGTGGGTACTAGGGAATCGAACCTGGGCTGTCAGGCTTTGCAAGCAAACACTTTTAGCTGCTGAGCCATAACTCTAAACTAACCTTGTTTCTTCTTCCTTCCTTCCTTTTCTTTCTTTCTTTCTTTCTTTCTTTCTTTCTTTCTTTCTTTATTTCTCTCTCTCTCTCTTTCTAAAATCTTTGTGTGTGTGTGTGGTCACATTGCCACAGTTTGTATGTGGAGGTCAGAGCACAACTTTGGGTGTTGGTCCTCACCTTCCATCTTGTTTGAGGCAAGGTCTCTTTATTGCACATCTCTGTGTAAGCCAAGTTATCTGGTCCACGAACTTCTGAGAGTTTCTTGTCTCCACCTTCCATTTCCCCTAGAAGAACTGGGATTACAGGTGCTTGCTACCAAATCCATCCTACTTATTTATTTATTTTTATTTGAGAATGACAGACAGAGAGAAAGAGGCAGATAGAGAGAGAATGGAACCACCAGGGCCTCCACCCACTGCAAACGAACTCCAGACACACGCGGGACCTTGTGCACCTGGCTTATGTGGGTCCTGGGGAATAGAGCCTTGTAGACTTCACAGGCAAGCGCTTAACCACGAAGCCATTTCTCCAGCCCCCAGATCCATCTTTTATGTGGGTTCTGGGGATCTAAACTCAGGTACTCATGCTTTTACAGCAGGTACTTTATCCACTGAGCCATTTCCCTAGCCCCACATCTTTTTTTTTTTTTTCAGAACACCTTTAGGAAGCAGGTTGGAAAATCAGAGTGCCTCTTTAAGATTTCAGGATCACCTGACGTGGTGGCACACGCCTTTAATCCCAGCACTTGGAAGGCAGAGGTAGGAGGATCTCCGTGAGTTCGAGGCCACCCTGAGACTACATAGTGAATTCCAGGTCACCCTGAGCCAGAGTGAGCCCTACCTCAAAAAAAAAAAAAAAAAAAAAAAAAAAAAAGATTTCAGGATTAATAGCTTCAGATTTTTAGCTATATATGTGAGTTGGGGTAAGAGTCAGTAGAAGAGGCCAGAAAGCTAGAAAGGGGCCATGAAGGAGGGAGGAGAGAAGGGGGTCTGGATTAAAGGGAGGAGATAGAAGATATATAAATAGAGGGTAGACTACTGAGGGTGGATAGGTCTAAACGGAGTCAGGGGAGGGAGGGATAGAGGAGAAGGTGTGGGAGGAGGATTAATTAAAATTGAAGATGTTAGGCATATGGCATGCGGGAAGCTACTTCTTTCTTTTTTTAATATTTTTATTTATTTATTTGAAAGAGACAGAAATAAAGAGGCAGACAGACAAAGAGACAGAGAGAGTGAATATGGGTGCACCAGGGCCTCCTGCCATTACAAAGGAACTCCAGACACATGAGACACTTTTATTTATTTATTTTTATTTTTTTGGTTTGTATTCTCAGGTGGCCTTGAACTCACAGCAATCTTCCTAACCTCTGTTTCCCGAGTGCTGGGATTAAAGGTGTGTGCCACCACACCTGGCTTTGCATCTGGTTTTATGTGGATAAGGGGAATTTGAGAACTGAACCCGAGCTGTCAGGCTTTGCAGGCAAAAGCCTTTAACTGCTGAGCCATCTCTCCAGCCTAAAACCTACTTCTTTGTTAGCTAATTTATAAAATATATAATTTTTGCAAATAAATAAAAATATTTTTAAAAGATTTAAAGGGCTAGAGAGATGGCTCAGAGTTAAGGCACTTGCCTGCAAAACCTAATAATCTGAGTTCAACTTCCTAGTACCCACGTAAAGCCAGATGCACAAAGTGGCACATGCATCTGGTGTTTGTTTGCAGTGGCTAGAGGTCTTGGCATGTCTATTCTCCCTCTTTCTGTGCTTGCAAATAAATTTTAAAAATTTTAATATATTATTTAGGGTTGGAGAGATGACTCAGCAGTTAAGGTGCTTGCCTGCAAAGCTTAAGGACCCTGGTTCAATTCCCTAGTACCCAAGTAAAGCCAGATGCACAATGTGGCTGGCGCATGCATCTGAAGTTCATTTGTAGTGGCTAGAGGCCCTGGCACACCATTCTTTCCCTCTCCTCTATCTATCTATCTATCTATCTATCTATCTATGCATCTATCTATCTATCTATATCTATATATCTATATATCTATATCTATATCTATATCTATATCTATCTATCTATCTATCTATCTATCTATCTATCTATCTATCTATATATATATATATTGCCAGGTATGGTGGTGTATGCCTTTAGTCACAGCACCCTGTGGGGATGGATGGGGTACTTCTGGGAGAGTTATTGGTCAGGGAGACCCCTGATGCTCCTATAACAAAACAGACTATTTCCAAGGCTCTTGGTTACCCACTAGAGCTAGATGGTAAGACCTTATTGCTCAGGAGAACACATCTGTCAGTTGTAAGACACTAAGAAATCAAGCTAGAATTCAGCTAGAAGCTACTTGCCTGCTGGCTAGCTGTCAGAGTGCTGGAAAGTGCTGAGGGAGAGTAGTCAACAGTCTTAACCATCAGTGAACCACACAAACTTCACAACTGGTCTGCTAGGCAAGATATATCCACTAGTGCAATGGGTGTCATGTCTGTTATGGGATAACCAACAACTCTCTGATCAGGTTTGAGGCTGGCTCCACAGGAGGGAAATCATGCCTGTTACTGAAAACCTAGTCAAAAGCCTATGGCTGAGAAAGTCATAAGCTCTTCAGAGGACGATACTACTGTTTGGCTAAATGGATATAAATATTTATGCATATATATCAGGGCTGCTCTCACTTTTTTGTTTATTTTTATTTATTTATTTGAGAGCGACAGATAGAGAGAGAAAGATGCAGATAGATAGATAGAAAGATAGATAGAGAATGGGAGCACTAGAGCCTCCAGCCACTGCAAACAAACTCCAGACACATGCGCCCCCTTGTGCATCTGGCTAACGTGGGTCCTGGGTAACTGAGCCTTGAACCCGGGTCCTTAGGCTTCACAGGCAAGCGCTTAACCACTAAGCCATCTCTCTAGCCCTTTTGTTTTTCTGAGGTAGGGTCTTACTGTAGCTCAGGCTGACCTGAAATTCACTCTGTATTCTCAGGGTGGCCTCAAACTCACAGCAATCCTCCTACTTCTGTCTCCCAAGTGCTAGGATTAAAGGCATGCGCCACCACACTGGGCTGCTCTAATTTTTTTTTTTGGGGGGGGTTTCAAGGTAGGGTCTCACTCTAGCCCAGGCTGATCTGGAGTTCAATATGTAGTCTCAGGTTGGCCACCTGAGTGCTAGGATTAAAGGCATGTACCACCACACTCAGGAGAGAGAGAGAGAGAGACAGAGAGAGAGAAAGAGAGAGAGAGAGAGAATAGGCATACCAGGGCCTCTAACTGCTGCAAACAAATTCCAGATGCAAGTACCACTTTATTGTTTTTATTTTATATTTATTTATTTATTTATTTTTGGTTTTTCACTATGTAGTCTCAGGGTGGCCTCAAACTCACAGTGATCCTACTACCTTTGCCTCTCAAGTGCTAGGATTAAAGGCGTGAGCTACCATGCCCGGTTCTTTTTTTTTTTTTTTTTTTTCGAGGTAGGGTTTCACTTGGAATTCACTATGTAGTCTTGGGGTGGCCTCGAACTCATGGTGATCCTCCTACCTCTGTCTTCCAAGTGCCACCATGTCTGGTTTGACCAAGTGCTGGTATTAAAGGCGTGCACCACCATGCTCGGCTTTTAAAATATTTTTAATTATTTATTTATTTTATTTATTTGAGAAAAAGAAGGAGAGAGAATGAGCACACAAGGACCTCCAGCCATTGTAAATGAACTCCAGACGCATTCGCCACATTGTGCATCTGGCTTATGTGGGTCCTGGGGAATTGAACCTGGGTCCTTTGGCTTCGCAGGCAAACTCCTTAACTGTTAAGCCATCTCTCCAGCTCTTAGTTTTAATTTTTGATTTTTTTTTGTTGGGGGTTGCTTGTGCCACTTTGTGCAGCTTGCTTTACGCGGGTACTAGGGAATCAAACCTGGGTCATTAGGCTTTATGGGCAAGCACTTTAACTGCTGAACTATCTCTCTAGCCCTGTTCTCACTTTTGGTTAGAGAAGTTTCTCTTTTCAGATTGTGGAGATCACTGGGGAGACTCAAAACTCACCAATGTACTGAGAAGAAGTGATAATTGGAGATGCATGTGAGGCTTTGTGCATCTGGCTTTATGTGAGAATTGGGGAATTGAACTCAGGTTGAACCCTGAGGGCCAGGGTGTCCCATACTTAGGTACTACAGGTCTAGCTGCTCTTCGCAGATGTGAGTGTATGTTGGAGAGTAGCTGGGTGACAGTGGTAGAGACATCACTTTTTCATCTTCTACCAATGAAACTAGCAGCAAAAAGGCAGGACAAAGCCGGGAATGGCGGCACACACCTTTAATCCCAGCACTTGGGAGGCAGAGGTAGGAGGATCACTGTGAGTTCGAGGCCACCCTAAGACTAGTGAATTCCAGGTCATCCTGAGCTACAGTGAGAAACAAAAACACAAAAAAACAAAAGCAAAAAAAGGCAGGACAGCAACTGACCTCCCCCAAACTCATACATACTCAGTATACAAAACTCATACATGTCTGGCGTGGTGGCACACACCTTTAATCCCAGCACTTGGGAGGCAGAGGTAGGAGGATCACCGTGAGTTTGAAGCCACCCTGAGACTACATAGTTAATTTCAGGACAGTCTGGGCCAGAGTGAGACCCTACCTCGAATAAACAAAAACAAACAAAACTCATACATATCTAGCACCAATTTAATTCAGGTTCATACTGTGGGGTTTCTAATATTTTTATTTTTATTTATTTATGAGAGAGAGAGAGAGAGAGAGAGGAGAATGGGTAGTCCATGTGCTGCAAACAAACTCCAGATGCATGTGCCACCTTGTGCATCTGGCTTACGTGGGCCCTGGGGATTTGAACCTGGGTCCTTTGGTTTTGCCAGAAAGCACCTTAACCAATAAGCCATTTCTCCAGTACACTATGTTTTTTTTTTTCAAAGGTAGGGTTTCACTCTAGCTCAGGCTGACCTGAAATTCACTATGTAGTCTCAGGGTGGCCTCCAACTCATGGTGATCCACCTACCTCTGCCTTCCAAGTGCTGGAATTAAAGGCGTGTGCTACCGGCTCAACAGTGTTTTTTTTTTTTTTTTGTGTGTGTGTGTGTGTGTGTGTGTTGCTGTTGTTTGTTTGTTTTGAGGCAGGGTCTACTCTAGCCAAGACTGGCCTCCAACTCAGATCGATGCTTCTACCTCAGCCTCCAGAGTGCTGGGATTAAAAGCATGTGCATCGCCCTGCCTTGTTTATGTGTTTTTAAAAATTATTATTGTTATTATTTATTTATTATTATTATTATTTTGGTTTTTCGAGGTAGGGTCTCACTCTAGCCTAAGCTGATCAGGAACTCACTCTGTAGTTTTAGGGTGGCCTTGAACTCATAGTGATCCTCCTACCTCTGCCTCCTGAGTGCTGGGATTAAAGGCGTGTGCCACCATGCCTGGCTTAAAATTATTTTTTTACTATTTATTTTTATTTATTTATTTGCAAGCAGAGAGAGATAGAAGAGAGACAGAGAGAATGGGAACACCAGGGCCTCTAGCAGCTGCAAAGGGACTCCAGATGCACGTGCCACCTTGTGCATCTGGCTTTATGTGGGCACTGGGGAATCCAACTCAGATTGTTAGGCTTTGCAGGCAAGTTCTTTAATCGCTGAGCCATCTCTCCTGGAATTCACTATGTAGTCTCAGGATGGCCTCAAACTCACAGCGATCCTCCTACCTCTGCCTCCCGAGTGCTGGGATTAAAGGCGTGCGCCACCATGCCCAGCTCTTTCTTTTTTTCTTTTTTTTTCTTTTTTTTTTGTTTCAAGGTAGGGTCTCACTCTAGCGCAGGCTGACTTGGAATTCATTATGTAGTTTCAGGGTGGCCTGGAACTCACAGTGATCTTCCTACCTCTGCCTCCACTGCTTATTTTTATTTATTTGAGTGACAGACACAGAGAGAAAGAGGCAGATAGCGAGAATGGACTGGCAACGAACTCCAGATGCATACGCCCCCTTGTGCATCTGGCTTACGTGGGTCCTGGGGAATCGAGCCTCGAACCGGGGTCCTTAGGCTTCACAGGCAAGCGCTTAACCGCTAAACCATTTCTCCAGCTCTTTCTTTTTTCTTTTTCTTTTTTTCTTTTGTTACAGTGATATTAATGGGTAACAATTCACTGGATCCTTCCAGGTCCCCCCACCTTTTTTTTTTTTTTTTTTTTTTTTTTTGAGGTAAGGTTTCACTCTAGCCCAGGCTGACCTGGAATTCACTATGTAGTCTCAGGGTGGCCTTGAACTCATGGCGATCCTTCTACCTCTGCCTCCCAAGTGCTGGGATTAAAGGCGTGCGCCACCACGCCCGGCCAGGTTCCCAATTTTGAGTAAAGTGCCTTATAATGTTTATGCTGTTGAATTCTTTAGAAACTGTTTCTAACCTGGTGCGGGGAAGGGGGGGCGGAATCTAATGGCCCCACAGCTAGGGCAAGAAGGTGGTGTGAACACGGATTAAAGCAGCTGATGGGAGGATGGTCTCAAGGCAGAAAGGAGGCAGGTGCAAGCTGGAGGAGGCGGGGAAGATGGCCCAGACAGCACCCTGGGAATAGGTGGTTAGGTGGAGCACCCACACCCGGTTGCTTCTCTTTTCAGGTCCATCCATTTCCTGTTCTGGCTCCCGTTTCTGCATTCTCTGTCCTTCGTGGCAGCTCCCTCCCAATTTGCCCTCGGTCCCCAGCCTCTCCCTTCTCCCTCTCAGTATCCTTCTGTTCACCTGGACTGCTCCAGGTCCCGGTTCCGCTGTCACGGGACCCGTGAGTAAATCACCAGACTCTATCCCAACCGCACGCCCGCAGCGGGCTCTGCAGAGGCTGCGGGACGCGCACGCGCATGCGCAGCTGCAGGTGCAGGTGCACCTGCAGGTTGGCGGGGGTGGGGGGAGGGGCTGGGGATCGGCGGAACAGCCCTGTACTTCCTGCGTCCTAATCCCCGCCGGATGGTGGAGCTAAACTGGGCCAGTGGACAGTGCTTGGCTGGGCCCAAATCCCAGGGGCGTTCGGGTTCTCATTGCAGATACAAGCTGTCCACACGGTCAAATCTCTCCCTTGGTCAGGGCCTTGGGACTGAAACTTGGCCTCTGGACTTCTCCCCTGGGCATCAGGAAGGCAGATTGCTAGCGGAGTCATGGGTCTGCGCTGATCTTAGCTCAGTGACTGGACAGTACCGCACACTGGGAAGATGATAACAATGGTACCAACCTCGCAGGGCTGGGGTGAGAATTCAGCGAAAATGCCCTGGGTTGTGAGTGGTGCCAAACTCTGTCAACAGAGCAACCAGGCTGCTCACCTGTACTCCCAGCACTCGGGATGCTGAGGCAAGGGGCGTGCTGCAAGTTTGAGGCTAGCCTGAGCTATGTAATGAGACCTTCTTCCTCTAAAAATAATATAATGTATATAATATAACATAATATAGTGGTATAATATATTATATAATGAAACAAGGCTGGGCAGATGGCTCAGTGGCTAAAACACTTGCCACTTTGAGTACCTGAGTTTGGATCCCAGACCCTCTGTAAAAAGCCATAAACCGAGGTGGGTTTTCTGTAATCCCAGTGTGTCTACTGCAATAAGGGAGACAGGAATTTTCCCAAAGCTTGAAAACAGGTAGGTGAAAAAGCCTGTCTCTCTGTAGTCTTTTTTTTTTTTTTTTTTTCCTGTAGTAGGGTCTCACCTGGAATTCGCTATGTAGTCTCAGGTGGCCTCCAACTCAGGTGATCCTCCTACCTCTGCCTCTCAAGTGCTGGGACTAAAGGCATGTGGCACCACGCCCCACATTTTTTTGTTTTTGTTTTAGGGGCTCAATGTAGTTCAGGTTGACCTGGAATTCACTATGCAGTCTCAGGGTGGCATTGAACTGATGACGAGTCTCCTACCTCTGCTGCCGAAGTACTGGGATTAAAGGCATGCACTACCACGCTACTCTCTCCTCTTTATTATTATTATTTTATTTATTTATTTTTAGTTTTTCGAGGTAGGGTTTCACTCTAGTCCAGGCTGACCTGGAATTCATTATGTAGTTTCAGGGTGGCCTTGAACTCTCTGTGATCCTACCTCTGCCTCCCAAGTGCTGGGATTAAAGGCATGCACCACCACACTTGGCTTATTTTTAAAAAGACCTTATTTTTACTATTTATTTATTTATTTTTAAATATTTTATTTTTATTTATTTATTAGAGACAGAGAGAAGGAGAGAGAGAGAGACAGAGAGAGAGAGAATAGGCATGCCAGGGCCACTAGCCACTGCAAACGAACTCCAGACACATGTGCCACCATGTGAATCTGTCTTACTTGGGGCCTGGAGAATCAAACCTGGGTCCTTAGGCTTCACAGGCTTGTACCTTAACTGCTAAGCCATCTCTCCAGCCCTATTTTTATTTTTTTTAATTAATTAATTAATTAATTTATTTTTGAGGTAGGGTCTCACTCTCTAGCCCAGGCTAACCTGGAATTCCCTATGTAGTCTTAGGGTGGTCTTGAACTTACAGTGATACACCTACCTCTGCCTCCCGAGTGCTGGGATTAAAGGCACGTGCCACCATGCCAGGGGTAAGACTTTATTTTTAATATTTATTTTTCAGAGAGAGCTAAAGAGAGGGGGAGAAGGAAGAGGGAGAAAATGGGCACACCAGGGCTTTTTGCCACTACATATGAAATCCAGAGACATGTGCTGTTTTGTGCATCTTGCTTTACATGGGTACTGGGGAATTGAACCCAGGCCAACAGACTTTGCAAGCAAGGGTTTTTAACTGCTGAGTCATTTCTCCAGCCCTCCTTTTTATGTTTTTCTTTTTCTTTCTTTATTTAAAATTTTTTTTAAATGTTTTTAGGTTTTTGAGGTAGGGTCTCACTCTAGCCCAGGCTGACCTGGAATTCACTATGGAGTCTCAGGGTGGCCTCGAACTCATGGCAATCCTTCTACCTCTGCCTCGCGAGTGCTGGGATTAAAGGCGTGCGCCACCACACCTGGCTTTATTTTTATTTTTTATTGACAACTTCCATAATTGTAAACAATATTCCATGGTAGTTCCCTCCCTCCCCCCCACTTCCCCCTTTGAAACTCATTCTCCACCATATCCCCTCCCCCTCTCAATCAGTCTCTCTATTTTGATGTCATGATCTTTTCTTCCTATTATGATGGTCTTGTGTAGGTAGTGTCTGGCATTGTGAGGTCATGGAGCCTTTTTATGGTTTTTAAAAAAATTTTTGTTTATTTATTTATTTGAGAGCGGCAGAGAGAGAGGGAAAGAGGCAGAGAAACAGAGAGAATGAGCGCACCATAGCTTCCAGCCACTGCAAATGATCCTCCTACCTCAGCCTCAGCAGATGTCCTCTGACCTCCACACACTTGCTGTGGCACATGCATTCGTGCATTTGAATACATTAACGCACACCAAATATATATACATATTTAATCTCATGAAGTATTTATTTATTTGAGAGAGAGAAAGAGGCAGAGAGAGAGAGAATGGGCATGCCAGGGCCTTCAGCCACTGCAAATAAACTCCAGATGCATGTGCCACCTTGTGCATCTGGCATATGCACAAGGGGTCCTGGAGAATTGGACCTAGATCCTTTGGCTTTGCAGGCAAATGCCTTAACCACTAAGCCATCTCTCCAGTCCAACAACAAATATTTTAAAAGTTTTTTTTTCTAATTAATGACTTACATAATTATAGACAATAAACCATGATAATTCCCTCTCCCACCTTCCCCTTTGCAACTCCACTCTCCATCATACCTCTTCCCCCCTCAATCAGTCTCTCTTTTATTTATTTTTTATTTTTTATTTTTTTGTTTTTGTTTCTGTTTTTTTTTTAATTTATTTATTTGAGAGCAACAGACAGAGAGAGAAAGAGGCAGAGAAAGAGAAAGAATGGGCGCGCCAGGGCCTCCAGCCACTGCAAACGAATTGCAGATGCATGCGCCCCCTTGTGCATCTGGCTAATATGGGTCCTGGGGAATCGAGCCTTGAACCGGGGTCCTTAGGCTTCACAGGCAAGCGTTTAACTGCTGAGCCATCTCTCCATCCCCTCTCTTTTATTTTTTATGTTTTATCATTATTATTATTATTATTTTTGTTTTTTTGAGGTAGAGTTTCACCCTAGTCCAGGCTAACCTGGAATTCACTATGTAGTCCCAGGGTCGCCTCAAACTCATGACAATCCTCCTACCTCTGCCTCCCAAGTGCTGGAATTAAAAGGTGTAAGACACCACACCCAGCTTTCTCTTTTATTTTGATGTCATCATCTTTTCCTCCTATTATGATGGTCTTGTGTAGGTAGTGTCAGGCACTATGAGGTCATGGATATCCAGGCCACTTTGTGTCTGGAAGAGTGCACTGTAAGCAGTCCTACCCTTCCTTTGGCTCTTACATTCTTTCCCCCACTTCTTCTGCAATGGACTCTGAGCCTTGGAGGGTGTGATAGAGATGTTTCAGTGCTGAGCACTCCTCTGTCACTTCTTCTCAGCACCCTGGTGCCTTCTGAGTCATGCCAAGGTCATCAACATCTGAAAAGAGAAGCTTTTCTAACCAAAAGTGAGAGTAGCATCAATATATGGGTATGACCATTAAGAGAAGTGCTTACTGGGCAGTTTGGTGAGCACAGTATATACATTTAGCCAGACACCAGCAGATATTACACCCCTAGGGCTCGTGTCTTCCCTTGCCATAGGTTTTTGGTATTAGGCATGTATCCCCTTTCATGGAGTAGGCCTCCAGTCCAATTAGAGAGTGGCTGGTTTCCCCCAAAACAGACATGCCACTATTGCACCCATTGGTTCATTTGGCCTGGCTGGCCAAATATAAGGCTTGCAGTGTCCACTGTTGTTTATCTTCACTGGTGTTTCTTTCTCTACCATGGAACTCCATGCAGTATATCTTTTTCCAGCTTTCTGTCAGTTGGTCTACACAGAGGAGGTTTTCAGCTCAGTTCCAGCAGGATTTGTCAGTGACCTTTTAGCCCAAGCATGTGGAGTCTTACCATCTACTCCTGGTGGGAAACTAAGAGCCTCAGCAATGGCCTATAAAGTTTTGGGGGCATCAGGGACCTCCCTGGCCAACAACTCACTGGAAGGTATCCCATCCCTGGCACTGATAATTTTCTAGTAACAATCTATGGCTTCTGGGTGTGCCAATGTCCAAAAAAGTAGGTTTCCGTATAATTTATTCATACCCTCTTAGATTTTGATTAGCCCTCCCCCAGTCTCTCCTTTACTTAGTGTCTTCCCCTGACCTCACTTAGGCCTTTCCACCCCTGTTCTACTTACATATGTGCAATATCATCCTCTTTTTTATTATTTTTAATTTTTATTTATTTATTTGAGAGCGACAGAGAGAGAAAGAGGGAGAGAGAGAGAATGGGAGCGCCAGGGCTTCCAGCCACTGCAAACGAACTCTAGATGTGTGTGGCCCCTTGTGCATCTGGCTAACGTGGGTCCTGGGGAATCGAGCCTCGAATTGGGGTCCTTAGGCTTCACAGACAAGCGCTTAACTGCTAAGCCATCTCTCCAGCCCTAATATCACCCTCTTAAGTACCTCTCCTCCTCACTATACACCAATTTTTTTTTAAAAAAATATTTTTTTATTTATTTGACACACATAGAGAAACAATAGGCACACTAGAGCCTTTAGCCACTGCAAATGAACTCCAAACACATACACCACTTTGTGCATCTGGCTTTATATGGGTACTGGGGAATCAAACCCAGGTCCTTAGGCTTTGCAGGCCAGCACCTTAACCACTGAACCATCTCTCTAGCCCACAAACCAATTTCTTTTTTTAAGAAATTAGCTGGGTGTGCTGGTGCATGCCTTTAATCCCAGCACTTGGGAGGCAGAGGTAGGAGGATCACTGTGAGTTGGAGGTTACCCTGAGACTACATAGTGAATTTCAGGTGAGCCTGAGGAAAAAAGAAAGAAAGAAAAATTAACCAGGAGTGGAGGGGCACATCTTTAATTCCAGCACTTAGGAGGCTGAGGTAGGAGGAACAGTATGAGTTTGAGGCCAGACTGAGACTATATAGTGAATTCCAGGTTAGCCTGGGCTAGAGCAAGACCTTACCTCGAAAAACAAAACAAGTAACCAAAAAAATACAGAGCAAAAGGTAGTTTTGAGCTGAGTATGGTGGTTAATACCTGTAATCCCAATGCTCAGAAGGCAGAGACAGGAGAATCAAAAATTCATGGTCGGTCTTGACTACATAATGAGTTCAAAGTCATATTGAGCTACATGAGAGAAAGAGAGAAAGGGGGGGGGGGGAGGAAGGAAGAAACAAGAAAGGAAAGAAAGAAGAGGAAAGAAAGAAAAGGCCAGGTGTGGTGGCTCACGCCTTTAATTCCAGGAGGCAGAGGTAGGAGGATCGCTGAGGCCACCCTGAGACTACATAGTAAATTCCAGGTCAGCCTGGGCTAGACCGTACCTCAAAAAACCAAAGAAAAAAAATAAAAAAGAAAAGAAAAGGCATATAAGGTGTCTGAGGGGGCTGGGGAGATGGCTCAAGAGTTAAGGCCCTTGCCTGCAAAGCCTAACAATCCAGGTTGGGTTCCCTAGTATCCACATAAAGCCAGATGCACAAGGTGATGCATGCAGCTGGAGTTTGTTTGCAAAGGCTAGAGGCCCTGGGGTGCCCATTCATTTTCATTCTCTCCCCTGCCACTCCCCCCATCCTTGTGAATAAATAAATTAAAAGCTTTTTTTTTTTTTTTTTTTTTGAGGTAGGATCTCACTCTAGCCCAGGCTGACCTGGAATTCACTCTGTAGTCTCAGGGTGGCCTCAAACTTACAGTGATCTTCCTACCTCTGCCTCCCAAGTACTGGGATTAAAGCCGTGCCCCACTATGCCCGGATATATGTGTTTTTTTTTTTTTTTTTTTCGAGGTAGGGTCTTGCTCTAGCTCAGGGTGACCTGGAATTCACTAGCAGTCTCAGGTTGGCCTTGAACTCATGGCAATCCTCCTACCTTTGCCTCCGGAGTGCTGGGATTAAAGGCGTGCGCCAATGTCCAGCTGTTTTTGTTTTTGATATGAGACAGGATCAGGGTCTCATGTAGCCCAAACTGACCTTGAAATCCTGATCCTTCTACCTCTAGCTCTCAATTGCTATGATTACAAGCAGGCACCATCATTCTTGAGTGGGTTCCCAGTCTGTTTTTGAGAGCAACAGACAGAGAGAGAAAGAGGCAGAGAGAGAGAAAGAGACAGAGAGAGAGAGAGAGAGGGAGAGAGAGGGAGAGAATGGGCGCACCAGGGCCTCCAGCCACTGCAAACGAACTCCAGATGCGTGCGCCCCCTCGTGCATCTGGCTTACGTGGGTCCTGGGGAATCGAGCCTCAAAGTGGGGTTCTTAGGCTTCACAGGCAAGCGCTTAACCGCTAAGCCATCTCTCCAGCCCCTGATCCATCCTCTTTAAAATAATATCTATTCTAGGCCTGGCATGGTGGCTCACACCTTTAATCTCAGCACTTGGGAGGCAGAGGAAGGAAGCTCACCATGAGTTCAAGGCTAGCCTGGAGCTACAAAGTTCCAGGTCAGCCTGGGCTAGAGACCCTACCTTGAAAAAAGAAAACAATAATATCTCTTTTGATTTTAGCCATCACCAGGGGACATCCAGTTACACATCTGCAGAAAAAAAAAAAAAGTGTTTTTTTTTTTGCAGTAATAAAAAAGGTTTTTTTTTTTTTTTTGTCCTTTCACAGAAAATAAGGAGCTGCTATATTTGCTGTGACTTTTGAGGAGACCCCCTCCTCCCGATTCATACATCAAAAGCCACCCAGGAGTCCTAGAGGACTGTAGCCAGGGCCTCTCCCTTCTAACCTGAAAATTAGGCTCCTTCTCCCTCACTCAGTCTGCTTACACTGGTCCCCTCTCTGTCCTTGGAGGAGCCAAACTCCTTTCTGTGCCTGTACCTACTGTGTGTTTGCCAGGACTCTCTTCCATCCCCTCCTGCTATCTTAAAAAAAAAAAACACATTTTTAAAGGCAGGGCGTGGTGGCGCATGCCTTTAATCCCAGCACTTGGGAGGCAGAGAGGTAGGAGGATCACCGAGAGAGTTCAAGGCCACCCTGAGACTACATAGTGAATTCCAGGTCAGCCTGAGCTAGCATGGGACCCTACTTCAGAAAACAACAACAACAACAACAAATTATTTATTTGAGAGTGAGAGAAAGAGGCAGAGCGAGAGAGAGAATGGGCACACCAGGGCCTCCAGCTGCTGCAAATGAACTCCTGACGCATGTGCCACCTTGTGCATCTGGTTTACCTCAGGCCTAGGGCATTGAACCTGGGTCCTTTGGCTTTGCAGGCAAGCGCCTTAACCACTAAGCAATCTTTCCAATTCCTTGACCCATATTTTCATGGTACATGCATTAACTGTGGAGTCTCTGTTGACATGTGCCAGCTGGTTAAGGAAGGAGTATATGGCAGAATAACTGTATTGGTGTCCTCTCACATTCATACACTACCTCTTCCTTCTCCTCCATACGTACCCAGAAGCCATTGATGTGTCCTATGGGCGAAGTCCAAAGAGATGATAGAATGTACCTTCATCTAGGAAACCATGCAAATGATCTTTGGGGGCAGATTGGTGTGGAGGTGAGAAAATGATCAAATCTGATAACCATGGAGCTGGTGGCTTGAATCAGAGCACATGATCTTTTGACTAGACTCAGCCACATTTCATGATTTTGGGACATTTCTCAAGGCTTCAGTTTGTTTTCTTGTTGTTCAATATATAGTAATAGTTCAGAATTCAGATTCTAGAACTGGATTATTCCTTGTTCACTACCAAACAATACATCTCCGCTGAATCTTAATTTCCCCATTTTGGGGGTTGGAGAGATGGCTTAGTGGTTAAGGTGCTTGCTTGTGAAGCCTAAGGAATCAGGTTTGGTTCCCCAGAACCCACTTAAGCCAGATGCACAAGGTTGTGCATGTGTCTGGAGTTAAAAAAGAAAAAAAAATTTCCTCATTTAAAAAATATTAATTTTTTTGTTTTGTTTTGTTTTTTCGAGGTAAGGTCTCACTCTAGCCCAGGCTGACCTGGAATTCACTCTGTAGTCTCAGGGTGACCTTGAACTCACAGCATTCCTCCTACCTCTGCCTCCCAAGTGCTGGAATTAAAGGCATGCACCACCACGCCTGGCTGTAAATTTTTGAATAATATGAAGAAAGGGCCCCAGTTCATAGTGCTGTTCCAAACATTTAATGAGTACTTACTGATTTTACAACTGATACCTCTCCCATCCTTTGTGATTTTTTTCTTCTAGCTTTTTTTTTTTTTTTTTTTTTTTTTGAGACAGGCTTGCTATGTAACCCAGGTTGTCATAGAACTAATGGTGAGTCTCCTATC
Source organism: Dipus sagitta (assembly GCA_036346955.1). Lineage (NCBI taxonomy): Eukaryota > Metazoa > Chordata > Mammalia > Rodentia > Dipodidae > Dipus > Dipus sagitta. The sequence continues at coordinate 141,233,374 of CM070770.1, forward strand.
TCAGCTTCCTGAGTGCTGGGGTTACAGGTGTATGCCACTACGTTCAGAATTCCTTTGTGTGTCTCTGTGTTTTTAATTTTTTTTGGCCTTGAATAAATAATACGAATATGAGTAAATAATATGCGCCACCTTGTGCATCTTGCTTACGTGGGTCCTGGAGAATCAAACTTGGAGTCTTTGGCTTTGCAGGCAAGTGCCTTAACCACTAAGCCAACTCTCCAACCCTACTTTTTGAGTTTTTGTTTTTGTTTTTCTAGTCCAGGCTGACCTAGAATTCACTATGTAGTCTCAGGATGGCCTCATATTCACAGCAATCCTCCTGCCTCTGCTTCCCGAGTGCTGGGATTAAAGGGGTGCACCACCACACCCGGCCAGATGTCTTCTTTAAATTTTTTTAAAAACATTATTTTTATTTATTTGACAGAGAAAGAGGGAGAGAGAGAGAGAGAGAATGGGTGCGCCAGGGCCTCCAGCCACTGAAAACAAACTCCAGATGCCTACGCCCCTTGTGCATCTGGCTAACGTTGGTCCTGGGTAATCGAACCTGGATCCTTTGGTTTTTCAGGCAAACACCTTAACTGCTAATCCATCCCTCCAAACCCCATATATATATGTGTGTGTGTGTGTGTGTGTGTGTGTGTGTGTTTAATTTTTTATTTTTTTATTAACAACTTCCATGATTATAAAAAATAACCCATGGTATTACCCTCCCTCCCCCCAACTCACCCCTTTGAAACTCCATTCTCCATCATACTCCCTCCCCATCTCAATCAGTCTCTCTTTTACTTTTGATGTCTTGATCTTTTCCTCCTCTTATGCAGGAAGTGTCAGGTACTGTGAGGCCATGGATATCCAGGCCATTTTGTGTCTGGAGGGAGCATGTTGTATGGAGCCCTGCCCTTCCTTTGGCTCTTACATTTTTTCCACCACCTCTTCCGCATTAGAACCTGAGCCTTGGAAGGTGTGATACAGATATTACGGTACTGAGCACTGCGGTCATTTTTTTCCATCACCATGATACCTTCTGAGCCGTCCCAAGGTCACTGCCATCTGAAAAGAGAAGATTCTCTACCAAAAGTGAGAGTAGCATTAATATAAGGGTGTGAACATTAATAGAAGTGCTTACTGGGCAGTTTGATAAGCATAGTATATACATTTGGCGAGACAACAGTAGACGTTACACCCCAGGACTCATGACTACCCCTGTTTTAAGTTTTCAGTATCAGGGATGTATTCCCTTCCCATGGAGCGGGCCTCCAGTCCAATTAGAGGGCAGTTGGTTTCCCCCATAACAGACATGCCACTATTGCACCTGTTGGCTCATTTGGCCTGGCTGGCCAAATATAAGGCTTGCAGTGTCCACTGATGAGTATCTTCACTGATGATATCTCTCTCCCATTGAACTGCATGCAGAATGGCTTCTTCCAGCTTTCTGTCAGCTGGTCTACATGGAGGAGGTTATCAGCTCAGTTCCAGCAAGATTTCTCAGTGGCCTTGCAGCCTAAGTATGTGGAGTCTTCAGCAATAGGGTCTTACCATCTATTCCTGGTGGGAAACCATAGGCCTCGGCAATGGCCTATAATGTTTTGGGGGCATCAGGGATCTCCCTGGCCAATAACTCACTGGAAGGTATCCCATCCCTGGTACTGAAAATTTTCTAGCAACAATCTATGGCTCCTGAGTGTTCCATTGTCCAAAAAAGCAGGATTACATAGTTTTATTTATATCCTTTTAGATTTTGATTAGCTGTCCCTCCACCTTTCTTTTACTCAATCTCTTCCCCAGACCTCATTTTGGGCCTTTTCACTCCCATTAATCTATTCTTCTACTTACATATATACAATACCATCCTATTAAGTACCCCCCTCCCTTCCTTTCTCTTCCTTTTCTATCTCTTTTCTAGCTTACTGGCCTCTGCTACTGAGTTTTTTCCTTCTCACACAGAAGCCCAGTCAGCTGTAGCTAATATCCACATATGAGAGAGAACATGCGACGGATGCTTGGCTTTCTGGGCCTGGGTTACCTCACTTAGTATAATCCTTTCAGATGCATCCATTTTCCTTTTTTAATATTTTATTTTTATTAATTTATTTGAGAGAGAGGGAGAGAGAGAGGGGAAGAGAGTGCGATTGGATGTGCTAGGGCCTCCAGCCACTACAAATGAACTCCACTGTTCATCTTATGCATCTGGCTTACATGGGTCCTGGGGAATCGAACCTTGGGTCATTTGGCTTTGCAGGCAAGCACCTTAATCACTAAGCCATCTCTCCAGCCCTTATTCCATATTTTGAAAGCAATGCTCCCCATTAATAAAGAGTCAGATGAAAACGGACATATGGCTATTTTGGTGAATGGGGACTCCAGGAAAAATGCTGGCTCCAGAGCTGATTCCATAGCATGTTCCTATTAGATTTGGATATTAGAAACTTCTGGAATTGTAACTCATATATGATTGTAGCTTCAGTGACGAAAATATTAGCTACACACGGTCGTTGGAGGACAAATCTTTGTTAATGAATGATACACAGCCTGTCAGTAAGTTAAGGGCTCCCTCGCCCCCCCCCCCAGGTATCTGAGTCTCAGGTGCCTTTTTTCTCCCCCTTTGAAAATGGAGATTAAAAAATCCAACGCTGGGCTGGAGAGATGGCTTAGCGGTTAAGGCGGTTGCCTGCAAAACCAAATGATCCCGATTGGATTCTCCAGGACCCACGTAAGCCAGATGTACAAGGGGACACATGCATCTGGAGTTCGTTTGCAGTGGCTGGAGGCCCTGGAGCACCCATTCTCTTTCTCCCTCTTTTTCTATCAAATAAATAAATAATTTTTTTTAAAAATCTAATGCTGAACTAATGAGGGGATGCCTGAAAAGGCCCGTGGCACAGAGTTCCACGCTCAGTGAACAGAGGATAGAGATGCCCAAAGAGCTAGAGATGGTATAGATGTACCCCAGCTTATGTTGTGGAATGGTACTGCTAATAAGAGATTAGCCTAGGAGTCCCTTCTGTGGCCTGGGGGGTGGGGGTGGGGGAGGAAAGAATGGAAGGCTCCCAGAAAAATTAAAGACAGCATCACAGCGGGGCTTTTCGGAAGATGTCAGTGTCCAGGGATCCTAGTGCAAAGGTGGTAGGACCCCGGAGTCCCCGGGGGTTGGAGGGATGCGAGCGTAAGGCGAGGGGGAGGGCGCTGGTCGCTCACCAGCCAGGGCCTGCCTCGCGCTCAGCCGCATCCTAGAGGGCGGGGCCTCGCGCCCGCGCCGCGGTGCGATTGGCGCAGGCGCGCGGGTGACGCTGACGGCTGGCGCTTGGCCCCGCCCCCCGCCCACCTCGCGCGAGCGCGCGCGCGCCGCTACCCCGGCTGCCTCGCTCTGGCCGGCGTCGCGCCCCCGCGCAGTGTCCGCGCGTCAGTGTCAGTCCGTCAGTCGGTCCGGAGAGCTGCTGCGTGAGGGGCGGCGTGCTCGGGGAGGCGGGGGCGTCGGCGGGCGTCGAGTGAGGAGCGTCGGAACCCGGAGACTCAACACCACAGCGCCATGGCTCCCATTGGCCTCAAAGCGGTGGTCGGAGAGAGTAAGTAGGGTTGGGGTCCTGCCCGCGGGCTACGGCCGTGGTGGTGGTGGTGGGGGGCCGCATCATCCTTCACCGCAGCGCCCCGGCCTCCCCGGCGACGGCTGCAGGCCGGCTGGGCCCCGTTATGTTCCGGCGCCGCCCTCCTGGGAGGGAAGGCCCGCAGGCTGCCCCGCGCCCTGCGCTTCGCCACCCGCCCCTCACCTCACCCCATAAGCCGCCTCCATCGCCGTCCTGCTTCACCTCCATCACTCACTCCTTCCCTCCATCGCTCCCTTGCCTCGTTTTTCTACCCTTCATCCCAGCCCTCCTGCATCACCCCACATCTCTCCGGAATAAACATCCTTCTTTCCTTTTACCTCCATCCCCCTTCGTCTCCGCTCACCACGTCGCTCCTTCTCCCTTCCCTTATTTTCTTCCCTTCATGCCAGCCCTCCTCCCTCCTTCACCCCACATCTCTCCTAAATAAACATCCCCTCTTTCCTTCTTACCTCCACCCCTTTCATCTCCATCACTCACTCCGTCCTTGCTTCTCCTCCTTTCCTACCCTTCGTCCCAGCCCTCCTCCATCACCCCGCATCTCTCCCAAAGGAGCATCCCTCTTTTCTTTTTACCTCCATCCTCCTCCATCTCCATCGCTCCATCTCTCCTCCCCCTTCATCCCATCCCGGATTCCTATCGCTCCCCTCTGCACCCCGCCTTTATCCCCTCGGGCCAGCCACCCTCCGCAGCATCACTCCCTTGCACCTAGATTCTCCACTCCCTCCCCTCCCGTTTCTTCACTCCTCCCTGGCAGTCTTTATTCCCGGAGCTCCCCGAATCCACTCCTTTCTCTCCCTCCAATCCCTCCCTCTTTCACCTCCTCCCTCGTGAATCGTGACCGACGAAATCCCGGCCTGCGTCCTCCTCCGGACGGTCCTCCCTCTCCCGGGAGACCCAGCCGAGCGCGGTCCCCCGGCGGGTCGCAGAGACCCTCCTGGGAGGAGCTGGGTGCGCGCGCCCGGCCTCTCGGGCCAGCTGGGGAGGAGGCGCCTGGATGCCCCAGCTCTGCGCCGCTGCCCGCCGGCCGGCCTGCGGGGCTCACTCCGCCTCCTGGTGCCGGGGCAGGCTTCCAGGACGGGGTCTTAGCGGAGTCGTGAACCCTTGGCAAGGACTCGGGGAGATGGGGAAGCGTCAGTGTGTGGCGGGAGGAGTGGCCCTGCCCTGCGCCGCAGTCTGCAGTCCCGGCGTGTGCTAGACTCGGCCCTGTGCTGCAGGGAGGAAATAACTGGTTGTTGATGGATTCATGGTGAAAGACACAGCGGGAACGGGCTTTTAAAATTGGGTAGTGGGGAGTGTCACCTGCCACCGAGTGAGGGCCGCTGGTGGGTATTTCTCAGTACTAAAATAAGATGGGAGATCTAGGTAGAAAAACAGCGCCGCTTTCTTGAATATTTTGACTTTTTTATAGCAAAAGGAAAAAAAAAGCATAGAAGTAGGAGGATGGCTGTGAGTTCGAGGCCACCCTGAAACTACTTAGTGAATTCCAGGTTAGCCTGGGCTAGAGACAGACCCTATCTCGGGAGGAAAAAAAAAGCACGAAGATTGCTGTGGCTCTTGCTTTTTTTTTTTTTTTTTTTTTTTTCTGAGGTAGGGTCTCACTCTAGCCCAGGCTGACCTGGAATTCACTATGGAGTCTCAGGGTGGCCTCGAACTCACGGTGATCCTCCTACCTCTGCCTCCCGAGTGCTGGGATTAAAGGCGTGCGCCACCACGCCCGGCTTTGGCTCTTGCTTTTATTTAAAACTTTTTTTTCCCCTGTAGGAGGAGAGGATTAAAAAGAAAAAGAAAGAATAAAAATGGTGGAAATTTAGTTTCCTTTCTAGTGAGCCTTTTCTATTCTCCTCTCTCCATCCAATGTAGACACTTTTGGCTGTGTAGAATGTCCTTTTTAAGCAACATAACTCTTTCTCCTTCCCCTCCTTTTTCCTTCTTTCTTTCTTTCTTTCTTTTTTGGTTTTCAAGGTAGGATCTCACTCTAGCTCAGGCTGACCTGGAATTCACTATGGAGTCACAGGGTGGCACCGAACTCACCATGATTCTTCTACCTCCTACCTCTGCCTCCTTAATTCTGGGATTAAAGGCATGTGCCACCATGCCAGGCTTGCACACTACATTTTGAAGATAAAATATACAATTTACAGTACTCACCCCTTCACCCCCCCTTTTTTGACAGGGTGTACTTGTACAAGTCCAGGCTGTAGACTTGAAACTATGTAATCCAGACTGGTTTTGAAATGTGGCAATGCTCTTGCTTCAACCTTCTGAGTGGTGGATTATGGGCATGCATCTCCATGCCCAGCTTTTTTTTTTTCTTCTCTCTCGTGATATGGTCTCACTCTCTGACCTGGAATTCACTATGTAGTCTCAGGGTGGCCTTGAACTCCTGGTGATCCTCCTACCTCTGCCTCCCGAGTTCTGGGATTAAAGGCATGTGCCACCACGCCTGGCTTCATGTCCAGTTTTTTGAAACAAGTCTATGCCATGGCTGGCCTGGTACTCACTACGTTGCCCAGGTGGGCTTTGAACTCATGGTGATCCTCCAACCTCAGCCTCCTGAATGCTGGGACTACAGGTGAGCACCCCCACATCATGCTCAGATTTTAAAAAAATATTATTTTATTTGAGAGAGAAAAAAAAAGGTAGAGAGAGAGTGAGAGAGAGAATGGGCGTGCCAGTGCCTCCAGCCACTGCAAATGAACTCCAGATGCATGTGCCTCCTTGTGCATCTGGTTTATGAGAGTCCTGGGGAATCAAACCGGGATCCTTTGGCTTTGCAGTCAGACACCATCTTCTCCAGCCCCAGGCTCATTTTTGCATTCTTTTGTTGGGATCCTTGTTTATGCAGGTGGTTCCTTAGTCCCTTTCTTGTGCCTTTTTAGACACAAGCATAAAGATTGAAAAGAAATCAGTGTGCATGATGGCAAAAGTGTGTGTGTGTGTGTGTATAAAGCAAAACTACTGTATACAAAAATAAAATTAAACCAGTTTTTTAAATGGTGTCTGTGAAGGGTTCTATTTCTTTCTTTCTTTTTTTCTTTTTGGTTTTTTGAGGTAGGGTTTCATTCTAGTCTAGGCTGACCTGGAATTCACTATGTAGTCTCAGGGTGGCCTCTAACTCACAGTGATCCTCCTACCTCTGCCCCTCGAGTGCTGGGATTAAAGGCATGCGCCCTGTGCCACCCCACCTGGCAAGAGTTCTATTTCTGTAAGAATTGAGTTAGGTATCCATTTTGGGAAAATGTATCATTGTAGTCTTTAAAAAAATTGTTATTAACATTTTCCATGATTATAAAAAATATCCCATGGTGCTACCCTCCCTCCTCCCACTTTCCCCTTTGAAATTCCATTCTCCATCATATCCCCTCCCCATCTCAATCAGTCTCTCTTTCATTTTGATGTCATGAACTTTTCCTCCTCTTATGATGGTCTTGTGTAGGTAGTGTCAGGCACTGTGAGGTCATGGATATCTAGGCCATTTTATGTCTGGAGGGAGGACGTTGTAAGGAGTCCTACCCTTCCTTTGGCTCTTACATTCTTTCTGCCACCTCTTCCACATTAGACCCTGAGCCTTGGAAGGTGTGATCGAGATGTTACTCGGTACTCTAGTCACTTCTTTCCAGCACTATGATACCTTCTGAGTCATCCCAAGGTCACTGCCATCTGAAAAGAGAAGATTCTCTACCCAAAGTGACAGTAGCGTTAATATAAGGGTATAAATATTAAGAAAAGTGCTTACTGGGCAGTTTGATAAGCATAGTATATACATTTTTCCAGACATCAGCAGATGTTACACCCCTAGGGCTCCTGACTACCCCTGTTTTAACTTTTCAGTATCAGGGATATATTCCCCCCCATGGAGCAGGCTTCCAGTCCAATTGGAGGGCAGTTGGTTTCCACCATGACAGACGTGCCACTATTGCACCCATTGGCTCATTTGGCCTGGCTGGCCAATTATAAGGCTTCATTGTAGTCTTTTATCACTGACATGGTTTAATTCTAGCTCTGTATTTATTTGTTTTGTTTTTTAAAAATATTTTATTTTTATTTTATTTATTTATTTGGCTTTACAAGGAGAGAGGGAAAGAGGCAGATAGAGAGAATGCGTGGGCTTCCAGCCACTGCAAATGAACTCCAGACACATGTGCCACCTTGTACATCTGGCTTATGTGGGTCCTGGGGAGTTGTACTAAGGTCCTTTGGCTTTGTATGCAAGCACCTTAACTGCTAAGCCATCTCTCCAGCCCCTAGTTTGGTTTTTTTGAGGTAGGGTCTCACTCTAGCTCAGGCTGACCTATAATTCACTATGTAGTCTCAGGGTGGTCTTGAACTCACAGAGATCCTCCTACCTCTGCCTCCTGTGTGCTGGGATTAAAGGCTTCTGGCACCATCCCCAGCTCTAGCTCCTTATTTATTTATTTTTTAAAAATATTTTATTTTATTTATTTACTTGAGAAAGAGAGAGGAAGAGGGAGGGAAAGCAAGAGAATGGGCGTACAAATGAACTCCAGACGCATGTGCCACCATGTGCATCTGGCTTGTGTGGGTCCTGGAGAATTGAACCTGGGTCCTTTGGCTTTGCTGGCAAGCACCTTACCCGTTAAGCCATGTCTCCAGCCCTCTAGCTTCTTATTTTAAATGAGGTTTCTTCTTTGTCTTTTATCTCAAAAAGTAAAATAATGAAAAAAATTTAATTTTATTTTAGCTGGGCATGGTGGTGCATGCCTTTAATCCAAGCACTTGGGAAGCAGAGGTAGGAGGATTGTCATGAGTTCAAGGCAACCCTGAAACTACATAGTGAATTCCAGGTCAGCCTGGGCTAAAGTGAAACCCTACTTGGAAAAATAAAACAAAAAATTTTTTACTTATTTATTTATGAGAGAGAGAGAAAGAAAGAAAAAGATAGATAGAGAATGGGTGTGTCATGGCTTCTAGCCGCTGCAAATGAACTCCAGACGCATGTACCACCCGTGCATCTGGCTTTATATGGATACTGGGAAATCGAACCTGTGTCCTTTGGCTTTGCAAGGAAGCATCTCAACCACTAAGCCATCTCTCCAGCCCAAAATATTGAAATTTTTTAACCACTGTCAGTATATTTTTCATGATAAATGAAAAATAATCTTGCTCAGCTTTTTTTTTTTTTTTTTTTTTTTTCTGAGGTAGGGTCTCACTCTAGCCCAGGCTGACTTGGAATTCACTATGTAGTCTCAGGGTGGCCTCGAACTCATGGTGATTCTCCTACCTCTGCCTTCTGAGTGCTGGGATTAAACGCGTGCGTCACCATGCCCGGCTTGTTCAGCTTTTTTTCTTTTAGTTTTATTATTATTTTTGTAATATTTATTTGCAAGGGAGAAAGAGAGAGAATATGAGCGAATGAGTGTGCCAGGGCCTCTTGCCAGTGCAGGCAAACTCCAGATGCATGTGTCACATTGTGCCTTTGACTTTATGTGGGTACTGGGGAATTGAACCCAGGCCGTCAGGCTTTACAGTCAAACACCTTTAATCACTGAGCCATCTTTCCAGCCCTGTTTTTTTTTAATTTATTTTTAAATTTATATTTTAATTTTTAAAATTTTATTTTTTAATTAATTTATCTTTTATTAACAACTTCCATGATTGTAAGCAATATCCCATGGTAATGCCCTCCCTCCCCCCACTTTCCCCTTTTAAACTCCACTCCATCATTTCCCCTCCCTGTCTCATGTCTCAATCAGTCTCTCTTTTATTTTGATGTCATGATCTTTTTCCTCCTATTATGATGGTCTTGTGTAGGTAGTTTCAGGCACTGTGAGAAAACTTTATATTTTTGCAATGAGAGAAAGAGGAAAAAAAAAAAAAACAGGTGTGCTAGAGCCTCTTGTCACTGCAAATGAACTCCTGATGCATGCTCCACCTTATGCGCTCACCACTATTCATCTAGCTTTCCATGGTCCTGGGAAATGGAACCTGGGCTGTCACACTTTGCAAGTAAGCACCTTTAACTGTTGAGCCATCTCTCCAGTCCTTATTTTTTTTATTTTTTTGAGTGAAGAGGAGGTTCATGTTTGAATATTACATACACTTGAATGTTACTTCCACAGCAAGGTCTTTTTTAAAAAAAGTAATTTATTTGAGAGAGCGAGTATGAATATGGGTGCACCAGGGCCTCCTGCCACTGCAAATGAATTCCAGATGTATGTGCCACTCTGTGCATCTGGCTTTATTTGGGTACTAGGGAATCTAATCTAGCTCAGGCCTTCAGTCTTTGCAAGTACCTTTAACTGCTGAGCCATCTCTCCAGCCCCTGTTTGGTTTTTTTGAGTGAAGAGGCTCATGTCTGAATATTACATCTGCTTGAAACCTTATAGAGTAGTTTTTTTTTTTTTTTTTGGTTTTTCGAGGTAGGGTCTCACTCTAGCCCAGGCTGACCTGGAATTCACTATGGAGTCTCAGGGTGGCCTCGAACTCACAGCAATCCTCCTACCTCTGCCTCCCGTGTGCTGGGATTAAAGGCGTGCGCCACCACGCCCAGTGGTTAAAAAATATTTTTATTTGCACACACATACATGCATGTGTGTGTATGGGTACATCAGGGCTTCTTGTCCCTGCAAGTGAACACCAGGCACATGTATCACTTTTTGGGTCTGACTTTATTTGGGGACTGAGGATTTGAACCTGGGTTGTCAGACTTTGCAAGCAAGAACCTTTAACCACTGAGCTATCTGCCCAGCCCCAGAGCAGAGTCTTTAACTGATGGATTCAGGGCCCAAGAATAGCAGCTGGCTCATAGTAGACAGTTAATATTTGTTGACTGAATGCATTTTATTCAGGTTATGAAGAAAAGTAAAAGCCAGTTATGGTGGTGCATGCCTTTAATCCCAGCGTTCGGGAGGCAGAGGTAGGAGGATTGCATGAGTTTGGGGCCAGCCTGAGCTAGAGTGAGACCCTACCTTGAAAAACCAAAAAAAAAAATAATAATAATAATAATAAAAGCGAAATAGGTGTAGTTTTAGATTACTTGCCATCTCTCAATATCTCTCTCTTTCTCTCTCTCTCTCTCTCTCTCTTTTGGTTTTTCGAGGTAGGGTTTCACTCTCTAGCTCAGGCAGACCTGGAATTCACTATGTAGTCTCAGGGTGGCCTCGAACTCATGGCGATCCTCCTACCTCTGCCTCCTGAGTGCTGGGATTAAAGGTGTGCACCACCAAGCCTGGCTCCTTTCCTTCTGTCATAATTGTCTGCCCCCATCCAACGTAGAGTCTTACACATGAGCACTACCACAGATTCACACATTCCTAGCATTCCCCTAATTCATTCTGGATTATTCTTCATTGTATAGCCAGTGGCTCCAGTACAACAGAAGTAGAGGAGACGGCTGACTTTAGCCAGTCATTGTACAAACAATTGTTTAGATCTTGCTAGGGACTGTGGGAGTTTCAGAGCTGAGAACTTAGTAAAACCGGGGACTACTCATGCTATGCTGACAAACAGCATTCTGGAATGTTTTCTCTGTCACTTCCCTATCACATTTAGGACATGCTCAGATGCACTTATTTGAGTTGGTCTGACTCAACTAGTACATGATTTTCTTCAGGGAGGTGTGGGGGTCTGATTACATCTGTCCTCAGTGCATGCTTTAGGGCCTGGCACCCAGGTCATGTTGAATAAATGATGATTAAGAGAACCAACTCTAACTACACTTCTGGAAAACAAATCCATATCCATTGTGTGCATCAGTTTCTAAATCTATAAGATGGATAATAAAAGTACTTGTCTTGTAGTATTTTATGAGTATTAAATGAGGAAATACAGATGAAGCATTTAGCACAATGCTTGGCACACAGTAGACTCAGTAAATATTGTCATTAAGGAAAGATTCACAAAGAGCCAGGACTGGTGGTGTACACCTGTAATCTGGCAGTGTGGAGGTTGAGGCGGGAAGGTTAAGAGTGAGGTCATCCTCAGCTACCTAGTGAGCTTGAAGCCATCCTGGGCTATATGAGATCCTATTTCAAAAAAGAAAAAAAAAAAGAGCCGGGTGTGGTGGCACATGCCTTTAATCCTAGCACTCAGGAGGCAGAAGTAGGAGGATCACCATGAGTTCGAGGCTACCCTGAGACTACATAGTGAATTCCATGTGAGCCTGAGCTAGAGCCGGACCCTACCTCAAAGAGAGAGAGAGAGGGAAGGGGGGAATGAACTCCAGACGCATGCACCCCCTTGTGCACCTGGCTTATGTGGGTCCTGGGGAATTGAACTGGGGTCCTTAGGCTTCACAGGCAAATGCCTTAACTGCTAAGCTATTTCCCCAGCCCTTATTATTATCATCATTATTATTATTATTATTATTTTTCAAGGTAAGGTTTCACCTGGAATTCACTGTGTAGTGAATCTTCACACCTGACTCCCTAGTGCTGGGGGGGGGGGGAGAGAGAGAGAGGGAGAGAGAGAGAGAATGAGAGAATGGGCGTGTCAGGGCCTCCAGCCACTGCAAACGAACTCCAGATGCATGCGCCCCCATGTGCATCTGGCTTATGTGGGTCCTGGGGAATCGAGCCTCGAACCGGGGTCCTTAGGCTTCACAGACCAGTGCTTAATGGCTAAGCTATCTCTCCAGTTCCCCTTATTTATAATTATTATTATTTTGGTTTTATGAGGTAGGGTCTCACTCTAGCCCAGGCTGACCTGGAATTCACTATGTAGTCTCAGGGTGGCCTCGAACTCACGGCGATCCTCCTACCTCTGCCTCCCGAGTGTTGGGATTAAAGGTGTACACCACCACGCCTGGCTCATTCTCTCTTTCTCACTGCCTCTTTCTTTCTTTCAAATAAATAAAAAAAAATTATATGAGAAAAATTCCACAAGGAAGATTACAGAAGGTGCTAAGGGTTTGGGAAAGCAATGGGCTACTTCTATCCTTGGGGCTATGGTTCTGGTGAGAAACAGTACAGTGGGTGAAATTCTTGAAGGAAATGCAAATGAATTTGAAAATGGAAGAATCAAACTGAAGAGCATATGGACAGGGCTGGGCATGGCGGTGCACATACATTGGGAGGCTAAGAAAGGAAGATCTGGAGCTCAGGGCCAGCATAGGATACATAGAAAGACCCCATCTCAAAACAAACATTCCTCACACCCTGCCCACCAACCCAAATCAACAAAGAACCTATGGACAAACTTACATCTGGGTCCCAAGGTCTGTTTTCAGGTCTATTCATTTCTTTACATTTCAAAGCGTTTTGAGACAGGATCTCACATCATAGCTCAGACTGGCCTGGCACTCGTAACAATCCTCCTGCCTCAGCTTCCTGAGTGCTAGGATAATAGGTATGGGCTGCCACTCTGAACTTTTCACTTCTTTCTTTCTTTTTCTTTTTTTGGTTTTCGAGGTAGGGTCTCACTCTGTCTCAGGCTGACCTGGAATTCACTATGTAGTCTCAGGGTGGCCTCGAACTCATGGTGATTCTCCTACCTTTGTTGGGATTAAAGGTGTGCGCCACCACACCCAGCTTTATTTTTTATTTTTTATTTTTTTGAGGTAGGGTCTTGCTGTAGCCCAAGCTGACCTGGAATTCACAATGTAGTCTCAGGGTGGCCTTGAACTCGCAGCGATCCTTCTACCTCTGCCTCCCAAGTACTAGGATTAAAGGTATGCACCACCATCCCCTGCCTTTCTTTCTTTTTTTTTTAATTTATTTATTAGAGACAGAAAGGGGGAGAGATAGAGAGGAGGGGGAGAGAATGGAGGCACCAGGGCCTCTAGCCACTGCAAACGAATTCCAGACACATGTACCACCTTGTACATCTGCCTTACTTGGGACCTAGAGAATTGAACCTGGGTCCTTAGTCTTCACAAGCAAGTGCCTTAACCTATAAGCCATCTCTCCAGCCCTCTTTTTTTTTTTTTTTTTTTGTCTTAGTTTTTTTCAGGGTAGCATTTCCTCTAGCCCAGGCTGACCTGGAATTCACTATGTAGTCTCAGGGTAGCCTCAAACTCACCGTGATTCTCCTACCTCTGCTTCCCAAGTGCTGGGATTAAAGGCAAGCGCCACCACGTCCTCTTTCTTTCTTTCTTTCTTTCTTCTTTTTTAAATATTTTATTTATTTACTTCTTTTGAGAAAGGGAGAGGCAGATAGAGAAAGAGAGGACCTCCAGCCACTGCAAATGAACTCCAGGCGCATGTGCATCTGGCTTATGTAAGGGTCCTGGGGACTTGAATTTAGATCTTTATGCTTAACCACTAAGCTGTCTCTCCAGCCCCCTTCTTTCTTTCTTAAATCTTTGTGCATATGTTCATGTGTGTGAGTGCAGGCGTACACATGCTATGGTGAACATGTAGAGGTCAGAGGATAAGGTAGGAAATTGGTCCTCACTTTCCACCTTGTTTGAGGCACGGTCTCTTGTTCACTACTGTGGAAACCAGATTACCTGGCCTGCAAGCTTCTGTAGATTGTCCTGTCCCTACTTCCCACCTGGATATAGGAGCTAGGGGACTACATGTGCGCACTGCTATGGTTCTGTGGATCTGAGCTCAGTTCCTCATTCTGTGCAACAAGTGCTTTGCCTTGAGCCATCTCTCTGTTCCAGGCTTTCATTCCTTTACCTTTTTTGTTTGTTTGAGGTAGGGTCTCGCTTTAGCCCAGGCTGACCTGGAATTCACTATGTAGTCTCAGGGTGGCCTTGAACTCATGGTACTCCTACCTTTGCTTCTTGAGTGCTGGGATTGAAGGTGTGCGTCACCACGCCTGGCCTACCTTCCAATTTCTATTAAACTGTTACTAAGATACATTCTAGGATGTACTGTTAGCTTTTTTTTTTTTTTTTTAATTTCCTAGCAGTTGCCATTTCTCTTCATGTTCTTTTTAAATTTAATTTAATTAATTTTCTTTTTGAGTCTTTCAAGGTAGGGTCTCACTGTAGGTCAGGCTGTCCTGGAATTCACTATGTAGTCTCAGGGTAGCCTTGAACTCACAGCAATCCTCCTACCTTTGCCTCCTGAGTGCTGGGATTAAAGGTGTATACCACCACGCCTGGCTAATTTAATTTAATTTTTAAATTTTTATTTTTATTTATTTATTAGGCAGATAGAGAGAGAGAGAAAGGATGAGCATGCCAGGGCCTCTAGCCACTGTAAATGAACTCCAGATGCATTTGCCATTTTGTTCATCTGGCTTACCTGGGTCCTGGGGAAATGAACCTGGGTCTTTTGGCTTTGCAGGAAAGCACCTTAACTGCTAAGCCATCTCTCCAACCCTATTTTTATTTTTATTTATTTATTATTTATTTGAGAGAGAGAGAGAGAGAATGGGTGTGCCCAGGGCCTCTAGCTACTGCAAATGAACTCTAGATGCATGTGTTACCATGTGCATCTGGCTTAAGTGGGTACTGGGGAATCATTCAAATAACAAACATATTTTGAATTCTATTAAGTACCTGTTGACTTTTTCCTTTTTTTTTTTTTTTTTTTTTTATGTAGGGTCTCACCCTAGCCCAGGCTGATCTGGAATTTAATTCACCGTGTAGTCTCAGGGTGGCCTCAAACTCACAGCAATCCTATCTCTCTGCCTCCCAAGTGCTGGGATTAAAGGCATGTGCCACCATGCCCAGCAAGACTTTTTCCTTTTTTAAAATTAAAGCCTAATTTGCACATTGTGAAACTCACCCTAAAATGGATGAATTCACTTAAAAAGTGCACACTTCTTCAAATTTCAGCTGTCTTATAGCAATGTAGTGATCAAAATAGAACAGTTGCCAGACATAGTGACAGATGCATCAGAAAGTGATGGCATGAAGAATTTGAGGGCAGTATTGGTCATATAATATAGCAACACCCTGTCTTAGGACAAACCAACCAAACTATCTATTTTTCCAAGTTTTCCCATGCTGTTCCTTATAGATAGTCTCTCCTCCCACCCCAAGTTCATGGCCACCACAGCCTTGCTATACAGCACGTAGCTTTGTGTGTGTGTGTGTGTGTGTGTTTTGGTTTTTGGTTTTTTGGGGTAGGGTATCACTCTAGCCCAGGCTGACCTGGAATTCTCTATGTAGTCTCAGGGTGGCCTTGAACTCATGGTGATCCTCCTGCCACTGCCTCCTGAGTGTTGGAATTAAAGGCATGCACCATCATGTCCGGCTCAGCATGTAGCTTTTATTTATTTATTTTAAAATTTATTTATTTATTTATTTATTTATGAGAGCAAAACAGAAACAGAGAGAATGGGCATGCCAGAGCCTTTTAGCCACTGCAAATAACTCCAGACGAATGCACCACCTTGTGCATTTGGCTTACGTGGGTACTGGGGAATCAAACCTGGGTCCTTGGGCTTCTCAGGCAAGCACCTTAACTGCTAAGCCATCTCTCCAGTCCCAACATGTAGCTTTTAAAATGTGACTTGTTTGATTTGGGTATGGTGGTACATGTCTGTAACCCCAGCACTTGGGAGGCAGAGGCAGGAGGATCACTGCAAATTTGAGGCCAGCCTGGTTTATATAGTGAATTCCAGGCTACCCAGGACTACATAGTTTCACTTTCATTTGTTATTCATTGTTATGTGTAAAAGGGCTAAAGAAATGAACAGAATTTTCTCAAAAGAAGAAATACAAATGTTCAATAAGCATTTTTTTTTTTTTTTTTTGTTTTTCGAGGTAGGGTTTCACTCTAGCCCAGGCTGACCTGGAATTCACTATGGAGTCTCAGGGTGGCCTCAAACTCACCGCAGTCCTCCTACCTCTGCCTCCCGAGTGCTGGGATTAAAGGTGTGTGCCACCACGCCCGGCTCAATAAACATTTAATAAGTGTTCAAAGCCACATGCGCAAAGTGGTACATGCATCTGGAGTTGGTATGCAGTGAGTGGCTAGAGGGCCTGGTGTGCCCATATTCATTCTCTCTCTCAGCTTGCAAATAAAAAGATTTAAAGAGTGTTCAACATCTAAGCTGAGGTAGGAGGGTCACTGTGAGTTTAAGGCCAGCCTGGGCAACAGAGTAAGTTCCAGGTCAGCCTGGGCTAGACTGGCCTTAAACAAATAACAAAAAGTAGCAGCATGCATTTGGGGGCTGGTGCCTAGGTTTACTAATTAAGAATGCTATTTATTTATTTGTTTTTTTTAATATTTTATTTATTAATCTGAGAGAATGGGTGCACAGGGCCTTCAGCCACTGCAAACAAACTCCAGATGCATGTACCACTTCTTACATTTGGTTTATGTGAGAACTAGTGAATCAAACGTGGGTCTTTAGGTTTTGTAGGCAAGTGTTGTAACTGCTAAGCCACCTCTCCAGTCCTGTTTGTTTTTTGAGGTAGGGTCTCACTCTATCACAGGCTGACCTAGAATTCACCATGTAGTTTCAAACTAACCTCAAATTCATGGCGATCCTCCTACCTCTGCCTCCCAAATGCTAGGATCAAAGGCGTGCACCACCACATCTGGCTTTTGTTTGTTTTGTATATGTATGTGTGATGTGTGTGCATATGTTTGGCTAGAGTGGGCATGTGGAGATCAGGACCTCCACTGACAATCCTTGGATTCACTTTGTTTGTGGCAGGGTCTCTTGTTCACCACTGCACATGCCAAGTTAGCTGGCTTGTAAACATTACTGTAATTCTGTCTCCACCTCCTATCTCACTGTAAACACACTGGGATTACAGACATACACAATTGCATCCAGCTTTATGTGGATTCAGAGGATCTAAATTTACATCCTCTTGCTTGCAAGATCTTTACCCACTGAGATGTTTCCCACCCTACTTTTTGTTCTTTCTTTCTTTTAAAAAAAATTCAATTTATTTATTTGAGAGATAGAGAAAGAGGCAGATAGAGAGAAAGAGAATGGGCACGCCAGGGCCTCTAGCCACTGCAGACGAACTCCAGATGCATGTGCCCCCATGTGCATCTGTCTTATGTGGGTCCTGGGGAATCGAACCAGGGTCCTTAGGCTTCACAGGCAAACACCTTAGCCACTAAGCCATTTCCCCAGCTCTCTCTCTCTTTTTTTTTTCTTTTGAGACAAGGTCTCACTCTGTGGCCTAGCCTCGAACAGTTTGGAACTAAGTCACCTAGGCCAGGCTGGCCTTGAACTCATAGCAGTACACTTGCTTTCCTGTCTTGTGTGCTGAGATTATAATTGTGAGCCTATACCTGTTGTAATTAAGTACTTTGATTTTTTTTTTTTTTCTCCTGAGGTAGCTCAGGCTGACCTGGAATTCACTATGTAGTCTCAGGGTGGCCTTGAACTCACAGTGATCCTCCTACCTCTGCCTCCCGAGTGCTGGGATTAAAGGTGTGCACCACCACACCTGGCTACTGGTTAAGTACTTTGAATTATACCTTTGCTTGTACTTACTCTACTTTCCTGGATATTCCCTCAAAAAATAGTTTCATCCCCCAAAACCTTTCCAGGATAAATAAATAGTATTGTGTTGGTCTTGAACTCACAGTGATCCTTCTACCTGTGCCTCCCAAGTGCTGAGATTAAAATGGTGAGCCACCATGTCCAGCCCTATTTTTTAAAAATATATATTTTATTAATTTATTTATTTGTGGGAGAGAGAGAGAGAGAATGGGTACACCAGGGCCTCTAGCCACTGCAAATGAACTCCAGATGCATGCACCACCTTGTGCATCTGGCTTTCTGTGGGTACTAGGAATTGAACCTGGGTCCGTAGGCTTTGCAGGCAAGTGCCTTAACCACTAAACTATTTCTCCAGCCCTCTTATCTTCTTTTAAAATTATCTTTTTAGGGGCTGGAGAGATGACTTAGTAGTTAAGGTGCTTGCCTGTGACTGCTAAGGACCCAGGTTCAATTCTCCAGTACACATGTAGGCCAGATGCACAAGGTGGCACATGTATCTGGAGTTTGTTTGCAGTGACTAGAGGCCGTGGTGTTCCCATTCTCACTCATTCGCTCCCTCTCTTTCAAATAAATAAATGAAAGTTTTTTAAAGTGTTTTTTTTTTTTTTTTTCAAGGTAGCATTTTGCTGTAGCTCAGGCTGACCTGGAATTCACTATGTAGTCTCAGGTGACCTTGAACTCACAGCAATCCTACCTCTGCCTCCCAAGTGCTGGGATTAAAGGCATGTGCCACCACACAGGGCTTAAAAAAATGTTTTAAAAATTAGGGCTACAGAGATGGCTCAGCAGTTAAGGCGCATGCCTGTTAACCCTAAAGACCTAGGTTCGATTCTCCAGGTCCTGTGTAAGCCAGATGCACATGGTTGTGCATGCGTCTGGAGTTTGTTTGCAGTAGCTAGAGGCCTTGGTGTGCCCATTCTCACCCCCCCAATAAATAAATAAATAAAAATCTTAAAAATTATCTTTTTTCTAGTCATGGTGGTGCATGCCTTTAATCCCAGCACTTGGGAGGCAGAGATAGGAGGATTGCTGTGAGTTCAAGGTCAGCCTGTGCTAGAGTGAGATCCTACTTCAAAAAAACAAAAAAAAAATCTTTTTATTTGAAAACAGAGGAAGGAGGGAAGGAGAGAGAGAATATATGAATGCGAATATGAATGAATGAGAATGGGTACAACAGGCCCTCTTGCAAACAAATTCCTGGTATATGCTTCACTTTGTGTATCTGGCTTTATGTGGGTACTGGGGAATTGAACTGGGGCCATCAGGCTTTGTAAACAAGTGCCTTTAACCACTGAGCCATCTCTCCAGCCCTAAAAATATATCTCATCTGTGTGATTACATGGGCAGGCTTTAAAATCAAATGGATATTACCTATTAACCTTGTTCATTTTGAGCAAGTTGAGGAAACTCACCCGTTTGTAAAATTATGACAGTTCTATTTATCTTGCAAGGTCGTTGAAAGAGATGATGTATAGTGTAAGTTTGCTAGTATAGTGCCTAATATATATACTAGATCATTATTTTCAAAGGGACCTCACTCCACCCACCTAGTGGAGCCATGCTGCTGGGAATTGGTACTGCTTGCAAAGGGCAGACGTGAAAATAGACATGCATCATCGAAGGCAAAGATACTATGAATAAACAGCTGCTTTGTGCTCAGCTGTAAACATGACTTCTAAATCACACCCTCCAAGGATCAGGGAACCTGGCAGAAAGGGGGTGGAAAGAATGTACCAGCAGGATGGGAAGTGGGGCTGCGGAATACTGTCTTCTGGCTATAACAAGTTATACTCATGGACTTAAGGCAGATGGGGTTTTCTGCACATGACTGAGCCTGTCAGTATCACCATAGATGAGGGAGTGGTTCATGACATGCCACACTTCCAGAGAAAATAGTGTAAACTGATCACTGGAAGAAAGGAGTTACTTTCTTTAGTGGTGTAGCCACAGCCACAGCCAACTCAATTATGCAAGTGACCCTAATTTAAATCAGTGAGTCAAAAAAGTAAATATAATAAGAGTTGAGCATAGTGATGCATACTTTTAGTCCCAGTACCCAGGAGGCTAAGAGAGAAGGATCACCATGAGTTTAAGGCCAGTCTGGGACTATAGAGTAAGTTTCAGGTCAGCCGGGGCTAGAATGAGACCCTCTCTTGAAAAATACCAAACAAACAAACAAATGAGGCTTGAAATCAGGATGAGATCATAGGAGAAAAAGGTTTTAGTGAATGGGAAGGTGGAAGAGAGAGGGTCTTGTAGTTAAATTTACGTTGCTGGGACAAAACACTTGGCCCGAAGCAGCTGATGGGAAGAAAGGATTTAATTTTGGCTTAAGTCTCAAGGGAAGCTCCATGATGGCAGGGGACAATATGGCACGAACAGAGGCTGCCACACCTTTGCCATGACAGATGAAAACAGCAGCAGAAGAGTGAACCAACTCTAGCCAGGGAGACTGGCTATAAAACTCCTAAGCCTGCCCCCAACAATATACCTCCTCCAGCAAGGCTCAGCCTCCCAAACTGCCATCAGCCGAAAGCCAGACATTAAATTGCTGGACGTGGTGGTGCACGCCTTGCCTTTAATTCCAGCAAGAGGCAGAGGTAGGAGGATAGGCATGAGTTCAAGGCCACTCTGAAACTACAAAGTGACAAAAAAATAAAATGTGTAAGTTTATGTGGGACACCTAATTCAAACCACAACAAAGGGTAACTGGGAGGAGTGGGAACAAAAGCATTGTGGGGGCTGGGGAGATGGCTTATCAGTTAAGGCACTTGCCTGCGAACTCCAAGGACCCAGGTTCGATTCCTCAGAACCATCTAAGCCAGATGCACATGGTAGTGCATGTGTCTGGAGTTCATTTGCAATGACTAAGAGGCCCTGGCATACCCATTCTCTCTCACTTCCTTACTTTCATAAATAAATATAGATAAATAAATGCATGGCAGGGCTGAAGACATTGCTCAGCGGTTAGGGGTGCTTGCTTGAAAGCCTGATGGCCTTGGTTTGATTCCCCAGTACCCACATAAAGCTAGATGCACAACGTGGTGCATGCATCTGGTGTTCATTTGCAGGGACAAGCAGCTCTGGCGCAGCCATTCTCTCTGTCTCCTTGCAAACTAGAATATTTCTTTAAAAAACCAGGTGTGGTGGTGCACACCTTTAATCCCAACACTTGGGAGGCAGAAATAGGAGTTCAAGGCCATTCTGAGACTACATAGTGAATTCCAGGTTAGCCTGAGCTAGAGTGAGACCCTACCCCGAAAAAACCAAAAAGTAGAGAAAAGAAAAACAAAACAAAACACTGCAGGGCTGGAGAGATGGCTTAGTGGGTAAGGTGCTTATCTGTAAAGCTAAAGGATCCAGCTTCAATTCCCCAGGACCCATGTAAGCCAGATGCACAAGGTGGCACATGTGTCTGGAGTTCGTTTGTAGTGGCTGGAGGCCCTGGAATACCAATTCTCTCTCTCTCTATCTGCCCCTCTCTCAAATAAATAAATAAATAAAAGTAAAAATATTTAAATTTACCTGGGCGTGGTGGCACAAGCCTTTAATCCCAGCACTCAGGAGGCAGAAGAAGTAGGAGGATCACTGTGAGTTTGAGGCCAGCCTGAGACTGCATAGTGAATTTTTTTTGAGGTAGGGTCTCACTGTAGCTCAAAGAGACCTGAAATCCATTACGCAATCTCAGGGTGACTTTGAACTCATGGCAATCCTCCTACCTCTGCCTCCCAAGTGCTGGGACTAAAGATGTGTGCTACCATGCCTGGCTAATTTTTAATTAAAAAACCATTTAATTTTAATTTTATTTATTTGAGAGAGAGAGAGAGAGAGAATGGACATGCCACGGCCTTCAGCCACTGTAAACAAACTTCAGACACATGTGCCACTTTGTGCATCTGGCTTATGTGGCGCCTGGGGAATTGAACCTGGGTCCTTTGCTTCGTAGGCAAATTCCTTAATCATTAAGCCATCTTTCTAGCCCAAAGACCTTTTAAAAAAACATTTTGGGGTTGGAGAGATGGCTTAGCGGTTAAGCCTTGGTGCGAGACTCATAGTACCCAACGTAAGCCAGATGCACAAAGTGGTGCATGCATCTGGAGTTTGTGTACAGTGGCTGGAAGCTCTGGTGTGCCCATCCTCTCTCTCTCTCTGCCTCTTTCTCTGTCGCTCTCAAATAAATATTTTTTTGTCTTTTTTTTGTTTATTTTTATTTATTTATTTGAAAGCAACAGACAGAGAGAGAGAGAGGCAGAGAGAGAGAATGGGCACGCCAGGGCTTCCAGCCACTGCAAACGAACTCCAGATGCGTGCCCCTTATGCATCTGGCTAACATGGGTCCTGGGGAATCAAGCCTCGAACTGGGGTCCTTAGGCTTCACAGGCAAGCACTTAACCACCAAGCCATCTCTCCAGCCCTCAAATAAATATTAATTAAATAATTTTTGATGCTTTTTAATATTTTCACTTAGTATAGGTAATCCTGTCAGTCTTCCCTTTAATGTTTTCTAATCATGTTTAGAAAGCTCTTGACCAATAATAAAAAGTCATCTACACAACCTTCTACCTTTATTGTTTTAATTATTTATTTGATAACTGTGGATTTGAAAAAACTGTTTATTTGCACTTGTGTGTATATATGTGTATGGGCATGCCAGGGTCTCTTGTCACTATAAATATTAAACACCAGATGCATATGCCACTTTTTGTACCTAGCTTGGGAGTCCAACCTGGGCGGGCATTCTTTGCAAGCAAGCACTGTTAATCACTGAGCTATCTCCCCAGCCCCTGTGGATTTCTGTTTTTTTTTTTTTTTTTAGTTTTTACAGTTTATTGGTTGCCTTATCTGTTTTTCTTTCTTCCTTCCTTTCTTTCTTTTTTTCTTTTGACAAGGTTTCCTCATGTAGTCAGGGTGGCATCAAACTCAAGATTCTTCTGCCTCAGCCTCCCAAATGCTAAGATTATAAGCATATGCTATGACATATATAGTCCTGGAATTAATTTTTGTGAATGTATGAAGTATAAATATAAATATATGTTCTCCAGTAAACTCTAGTCCTTTTTCTTAGTGTAATAGTTGAGTTTCCTTTCCTCTCTTTACTGATTTAAAATGTGAACTAAAAAGGCCGGGCGTGGTGGCGCACGCTTTTAATCCCAGCACTCAGGAGGCAGAGGTAGGAGGATCGCCATGAGTTTGAGGCCATTCTGAGACTACATAGTGAATTCCAGGTCAGCCTGGGCTACAGTGAAACCCAATCTCAAAAAAAAAAAAAAAAAAGAAAGAAAGAAAGTCAACTATACCTATGGGCCAGAGAGGTGACTCAGTGGTTAAGGTGTTTGCTTAAAGACCAACAGCCCAGGATTGATTTCCCTAGTACCCATGTAAAGCTAGATGCACAAATCAGAACATGTATCTGGAGCATGTTTGCAGTGGCTAGAGGCCTTGGCATGCCCATTTTTTCCTCCCTCCCTCTCCCACTTCCCCTTCTGTTTGTCTCTTTGTGCTTTCAAATAAATAAGTAAAAATATTTTTAAGGGCTGGAGTGATGGCTTAGTGGGTAAGGTGCTTGACTGCAAAGCCTCTAAGGACCCAGATTAAATTCCCCAGAACCCAAGTAAGTCATATGCACATAGTGGCTGGTGGTGCATGCATCTGGAATTCGTTTGCAATGGCTAGAGGCCCTGGCATGCCCATTCTCTCTCTCTTTAATAAACAAGTAAATAATTTTTTTTTTTTTCGAGGTAAGGTCTCACTCTAGCCTAGGCTGACCTGGAATTCAGTATGTAATCTTAGGCTGGCCTTGAACTCACAGCAGTCCTCCTACCTCTGCCTCCCGAGTGCTGAGATTAAAGGCATGTGCCACCACATCCAGCTAAAAAATATTTTTTAAAAAGTCACCTTTATTGTGCAATATGGAAATGATCCTCAGGATTTCCTGTCTCCCTCGCCATGCTGAACTATCACTGTAACATTTTATAAATACTTCTTTACTTGGCTCTCTCCTAGCCACTATCGTCCACCACAAGCCTAATGTAAGCTTCATGAGAGCCAAGGTTGTGTTTGGCTACTACTCTGTCCTCAGCCCCTCAACTGTGGTGGTATGCAGTAGGTACTTATAAGTATTTGGAATGAACAATTAATTAAAAACAGCCTATATACTGTTTCTCTTTTGAACCTGTTTTTCTTTTTTCTTTTGGTTTTTCAAGATAGGGTCTCACTGTAGCTCAGGCTGACCTGTAATATTATGTAGTCTCAGGGTTGCCTCGAACGCGTGGAGATCCTCCTACCTCTGCCTCCCAAGTGCTGGGATTAAAGGCGTCCGCCACCACACATGGCTTGTTTTCTTGCTCTTCTTAATTTTTTTAATAATTTTTATTTATTTAATTGGCAAAGAGTGAGAGAGAGAAAGAGGCAGATAGGTAGGTAGGTAGGCAGGTAGGCAGGCAGGCAGACAGATAGATAATAGAATTGGTGCGCAAGGGCCTTTAACCACTGCAGATGAACTCCAGATGTGTGCACCACCTTATGCATCTGGCTTACTTGGGTCCTGGGGAATTAAACCTGGTCCTTTTGCAGGCAAGCGCCTTAACCATTAAGCCATCTCTCCAGTCCTTGCTTTTTTTTTTTTTTTTTCCTTTTTTGAGGTAGGGTCTCACTCTAGTCCAGGGTGATCTGGAATTAACTGTGTAGTCTCAGGGTGGCCTCGAAGTCATGGTGATCCTTCTACCTCTACTCCTGAGTGCTAGGACTAAAGGGGTGCACCACCACACCTGGCTTTTTTAAAAAATTATTTATATTTATTTATTTGTGTGTGTGTGTGAGAGAGAGGGAGGGAGAGAGAAAGAAGGGGAGAGGGAGAGTGGGCATACTAGGGCCTCCAGCTGCTGCATACAAACTTCAGATGCATGCGCCACCTTGTGCATATGGCTTTACCTGGGTCCTAGGGAATCAAACCTGGGTCTTTTGGCTTTGCAGACAAACATCTTAACCGCAGAGCCATCTCTCCAGTCCTTCCTGCTTTTTTTTTTTCTTTTCAAATTTTTTTTTATTAACAACTTCCATGATTATAAAAAATATCCCATGATAATACCCTCCCTCCCCCACTTTCCCCTTTGAAACTCTGTTCTCCATCATATCCCCTCCCCATCTCAATCAGTCTCTCTTTTATTTTGATGTCATGATCTTTTCCTCCTATTATGATGGTCTTGTGTAGGTAGTGTCAGGCACTGTGAGGTCATGGATATCCAGGCCATTTTGTGTCTGAGGGGAGCACGTTGTAAGAAGAACTTTTTGCTTTTTTGACACAAGGTCTAACTCTAGACCAGGCTGACCTCAAATTTACAACGCTACAACAGCCTCCTGAATTATAGGAGTGTGCCACAGAATCTTGCTTCCATATTTTTGTATATTTCCTTTGAATAATTAAAGCTGTTAAGATCCTTCCTCTTGCATTTGGTAAGACAGCTGTTACACACTTCCCCTGTGGCTAGCTGCCCTGAGCAGGGAGCTGTTAATTAAGCAGCCCCTTTGGTTGTTATGGGAAACTGATGCACACAGGGCCTGCCCCAGAGACAGTGTAGAGAATCAGAAGACTTATTCATGTTGGCAGGACTTAGGGGAATGACTTACAAAGCCTGAGTACTGAGCTCTGAAAGCTCAGTTTTTATAGGTGGTATGGTGGGCAGTCTGACATCATCCTGAGTTCTTTACACTATTAGTGGTTAAACTGGGCTACCTGACTAGGGACTACAAGTGGAAATTTACAGAAGTTAGGGGAGTTTGCCTAAAGCTGCACTAAACAGATAACCTAGTACAAGCAGAATGCAGCTGTATAGATTGGGAGGAGATTCAGGGTCATGCTGTCTCCCTGGTAAAGGTTTGCCCAATAGAAACTGCTTTGAGGCATTATCTGGGTCTGGTTTTCTGTCAAATTTCTTCTTCCACATGGTGACCAATCAGATTATCATCAGCTGCTGTAAATACTTCACAGACACCTCAAGGAAACTTCACCCTAGCTCTGAGGACCAGTGTAACCAGAACTGTAAGAGAAGCCAGGACTTATAAGTCAGGAGGCCTTGTTCGATTCACAGTAAGGACTCTGGGAGAAATAACTTCTGCTGTGACCAGCAAGCCTGAGTGAACTCTAGATGACCCTAACCCTGTATCTCTACAGCTAGTCTCACTTAGCACCAAAGGGGGAAGTACCACCCCAGTCTCAACAGAAAGCTTATAATCGATGCTTATGCAAGGCTGTGAGTGGTCATTGTGAGGGGTTGGATTGGTGGACCCAGAAGCCGGGCAGAAACAAGGGTGTGGTGGTGGAACTAGAGGCTGTAAAAAAGCGTGCCACACCCCCCTTTCTGGCTTTTAAGCAAGCTGTTTTTCACTCTCTTCAGGTCAGTCCAGGAGGCTTCTCTCCTTTATAAACCCTTGCTTTTGCAGCATTTGGTCCCAATAAAGGTCTATTTGAAGTAGTTTTTTTCTTGCTCATGGGGTAAAGTGGACGGAGCTAGTATCACTTAGAGCAGATGAAACCATGGACTAAAGACTTGCACCACTCAGCTTTTACACACACACACACACACACACACACACACACACACATCCCTCCCTCTTCCCATTACCCTTCTTTGTCTCTACTCCCAAACCTCTGGTCTCCTTTATCGCCCCCCCCCCCCCCATAGATCTCCAGGTTGTCCTCAAACACAGTAATCCTGCTTGTGCATCCCAGATGCTGGGATTACAGGTGTCTGTCCCCACACCTAGCTAGACCTGGTCCTCATGGGGTTCAGACAAGTGGTAACAGCAGGGATGGTACTGACAAGAGCTCTATGGGGTAATGTTCGGGACCCATGCGGAATGAGGGAAACCTGAAAGGGGAGGAAGCATAGCCTGGAAAGATGTTGTTATCAGTGAGCCCTGAGTAAGATAAGCAGAGGAATGTCTGAGGCTGGCAAGGAAATGAGGGTCAATATAACTGGCACTGGGGAGGAAGAAGGCAGAGAAATTGGAGGGGTGCTGGGACTCTGTTTAACCTTGCTAGGTCTTCCATCATTTTTCTAGGAGCCCAGAGGACTCACTGAAGATTCTCTCTCTCTCTCTGTGTGTCTCTCTCTCTCTCTTTCTCGCTTTTTAAAATTTATTTTTTTAAAAATATTTTTATTTATTTTCAAGCAGAGAGAGGAAGGCATACCAGGGTCTCAAGCTACTGCAGATGAACTCCAGACGCATGCACCACTTTGTGCGTGTGCCTTTATGTGGGTCCTGGGGAACTGAACCCTGGTTGTTAGGCTTGGCCAGCAAGCACCTTAACCATTGAGCAATCTCTCCAGCCCTCTTCTCTCTCTCCCCTCTCTCTCTCTCTCTCTCTCTCTTTTTTCAGAGGTAGGGTCCCACTCTAGCCCAGGCTGGCCTGGAATTCACTATGTAGTCTCAGGGTGGTCTCGAATTTGTGGTGATCATCCTACCTCTGCCTCCCAAGTGCTGGGATTAAAGGTGTATGCCATCATGCCCGGCCCTACTGAAGACTTTAAGTCAGGAAAGGAAGAGTTAGGGCATAGATTAGAAAGATATGGTGCTGTCTGGAAGCAGTGAGTTAGGGTCATTGGTGGGGTCTACTCTGGGAAGCTGTGCTGAGAACACTTTGCAAGGTCAGAGACAGAGTAGTGGTAGAGGGGAGCTGGGGCTGGGCTTGGTGGCACACGCCTTTAATCCCAGCACTTGGGAGGCAGAGGTAGGAGAATTGCCATGAGTTCAAGGATACCCTAAGACTACATAGTGAATTCTAGGTCAGCCTGAGTTAGGGTGAGACCCTACCTTGAAAAAAAAAGAGAGAGAGCAAGAAAGAGGTGGACTGGAAGGAGTCTTAGGGTGTGAAGAGTTAGGTCATGGCCATTGGATGTGAAGGATGAGTGGAGGAGGAGCTGGAAACCAGTTTCTAGTTTAGCAGCAGTGAGAAGAGCAAAGGGCAGGAGAAGCAGCAGGTTTCATGGAAGATTAGCTTCTGTCAGGATCCAGCCTCAGGTGCTGTCTTGGGACAGATGTTAAGATGTTAAGAGGCAGTGAGGTCTGTGAGAGCTCTCCGTGAGGGTGTGGCATGGGGGGTCAGTGGATGAAACCGACTACTTAAAGGGCAAATTCTGAAGAAAGTAGAAAGTGAAAAGGAAGGAGAGGGATGCTGACATTTACTGATTGGCCCAGCAAGAGCAGCTGAAATGCTTGAGTGTCAGAGCTGGGAGGCCAATCTAGTAGGCAGAGATGGACTTTTTGCCTCACAGGCTCCTGGAATTCAAAGTGACCTTGAGCCAGCCATGAGTCTTCAGCTCAGAAGTAAACCTCACCCTCCAGGTGTTTTTCAGAGTCCTAAAGCAGGCAGCTTGCCTATACTGACTTCATTTGAAGGACATGGTCATTTGGAGGAGGGAGTGGGGGGAATGTGGAAGTGTTGTTGTCAGTAAGCACACAACTCCAAGGATTTGGACTTTATGCTGTGTTAAGATGATATCAAATTGTGGGATCTTGGGGGTTGGGGAGATGGTTTAGTGGTTTAAGGTGCTTGCTTGCAAAAGCTGTCAGCAAAAAAAGTAGCCTGACATTTGTTTGCAGTGGCAAGAGACCCTGGTGTGCCCATACACAAACATCTATACACATGTGGGAATAAATGAATGTATATTTAAAACACTGTGGACTCTTTTCTGGCCGGTGTCTGTAGAAGCCCCATTTAGGACTCTCATCTAGAGCAGGAGTCAGAATGTACTAGTGTGTTGACCAATCACCTCAGCAGACTTCTTCCTTATTTGTGACTGCTGGGGACAGATGGCATTATTCTCAAGCTTCGTGTCAATAATCTCTGGCTTTTTGCTTTGTTTTCTGAGAGATTTCTTCAACTTTATCACTGTACCCTTCTATTTGAATTTTTATTTCTGCTGTCATGGTCTATAAAAATTCCCAGGGCTTGAGGTGGCTTAGCAGTTAAGGCATTTGCCTGCAAAGTCAAAGAACCCAGGTTTGATTCCCCAGGACCCATGTTAACCAGATGCACAGGGAGCGCACGCATGGGGGCGCACACATCTGGAGTTCGTTTGCAGTGGCTAGAGGCCCTGGCAGCCCATTCTCTCACTCTCTTTCTCTGTCAAATAAATAAAAATAAATTATTTTTTTATTTTTTTGTTCATTTTTTTCTAAAAATAAATTATTTTTTAAAAATTCCCAGTAGCTGGACTGGAGAGATGGCTTAGCAGTTAAGACACTTGCCTGCAAAGTCAAAGACCCACATTCGATTCCCTAGGATCCATGGTAAGCCAGATGCACAAGGTAGCACATGCATCTGGAGTTTGTTTGCAGCAGCTAAAGGCCCTGGTGCACCCATTGTCTATATGCCTCTTTCTCTCTCAAATAAATAAAAAAAAATTAAAAATATTTTGGGCTGGAGAGATGGCTTGGCGGTTAAGGCGCATGCCTGCAAATCCTAAGGACCCAGGTTCGATTCTCCAGGTCCCACGTAAGCCAGATGCACATGGTAGCACATGCATCTGGAGTTTGTAGTGGCTAGAGGCCATGTTGTGCCCATTCTCTCTCCCTGTCTCTGTCTCTAATAAATAAATAAAAATAAAATCTTTAAAAATATTTTTTAAAAAGTCCCAGTAGCCTTATTCTTCTTTCTTCTTTATTGTCCCCAAGTCTTGTTTGGATGCAGTTTTTTTTTTTTTTTCTGGGAAAAACCAAACCAAATCAAACCAACCAACCAACCAACCAAACAAACAAACAAACAAAAAAAAAACTTTATAGTCTCAGTTCCCTCCAGGCTGACCTGGAACTCACTCTGTAGTCCCAGATTGGCCTTGAACTTACAGCAATCCTCCTACCTTTACCTCTGAGTGATTATTAAACCCATCCTGGCTTCTTAATTTTTTTTGTTTTAAAAAAAATTTTTTATTCATTTTTATTTATTTAGTTGACAGTGACAGAGAGAGAGAACGGGCATACCAGGGCCTCCAGCCACAGCAAACAAACTCCAGACGTGTACACCCCCTTGTGCATCTGGCTAACATGGGTCCTGGGGAATCGAGCCTTGAACCGGGGTCCTTAGGCTTCACAGGCAAGTGCTTAACTGTTAAGCCATCTCTCCAGCCCTTTTTTATTTTCTTTTCTGAGGTAGAGTCTCACTCTAGCCCAGGCTGACCTGGAATTCACTATGGAGTCTCAGGGTGGCCTTGAACTCATAGCGATCCTCCTACCTTGCTTCCCAAGTGCTGGGATTAAAGGTGTGTGCCACCACGCCTGGCTTCTTTTTTTTTTTTTTTAAGTATTTTATTTTTATTTATTTGTTTATTTGACAAAGGAAGGGAGAGAGAGTGAGAGAGAATGGGTGTGCCAGGGGCTCCTGCCACTGCAGACGAACTCTAGACACATGCATACCCTTGTGCATCTGGCTAAAGTGGGTCCTGGAGGATTGAACCTGGGTCCTTTGGCTTTGCAGGCAAATGCCTTAATCACTAAGCCATCCCTCCAGCCCCTGGCTTCTTAATTTTAAAAAAGTTATTTATTTGAGGCTGGGTGTAGTGATCCTACCTCAAAACAACATACAAAAATTTATGTATTTGAGAGAAAGTGTATGAGGTTGCCGGGGCCTCTTCCCACTGCAAATGAATTCCAGATGTACAAGCCACTTTGGGCATTTTTGGGCATCTGGCTTTACTGGGTACTGGGGAATCAAACCCAGGCTGGCAGGCTTTGCAAACAAGTGCCTTTAGCTGGGCGTGGTGGCGCACGCCTTTAATCCCAGCACTTGGGAGGAAGAGGTAGGAGGATCGCCATTAGTTCGAGGCCACCCTGAGACTGCATAGTTAATTCCAGGTCAGCCTGGGCCAGAGTGAGACCCTACCTCAAACAAACAAACAAACAAACAAAAAAAAAAAAAAAAACAAGTGCCTTTAACTGCTGAACCATCTCCATAGCCCCTCTTTAAAAAAAATTTTATTTATTTATTTATTTGAGAGAGCGAGAGCGAGAGCGAGAGCGAGAGAGAGAGAGAGGGAAAGAGGCAGACAGAGATCAGAGATAGAGAAAGAGGAAGGACGCGCCAGGGCCTCCAGCCACTGCAAACGAACTCCAGACACATAGACACATGCACCACCTTATGTATCTGGCTTATGTGGGTCCTGGGGAGTCAAACTGAGGTCCTTTGGCTTCGTAGGAAAATACCTTAACCGCTAAGCCATCTCTCCAGCCCCCGTGCCCTTGTTTTTTCAAGGCATGTTTGTGTACAGGCATACATGTGCATACTTTTATGCACACATCTAGAGGCCAGAGGACAACCTTAGGTGTTGTTCCTCAAGAATACCATCCACCTGGTTGTTTGTGTGTGTGCGCCCTTGCAGAACCCTATGTACTCACCTGTGGCAGGGACCAACATTGGCTTGCTGTAGTTAAAGTTGGGCATCCCACTCCATCACTCTCCCAGTAGTTTTTTTTTTTTCCTTCAAGGTAGGAACTTACTTTAGCCTAGGCTGACCTAGAATTCACTATGCAGTCTGAGGCTGGCCTTGAACTCATTGCAATCCTCCTACCTCTGCCTCCTGAGTGGCATTAAAGGTACATGACACCATGCCTGGCCTTTCTAGTTTTTTTTTTTTTTTCTTTTGTTATGAGAGAGAAAATTGGCATGCCAGGGCCTCCAGCTGCAATCCAACTTCAAATGTGTGTGTGACCTTGAATGTGCGTCTGGCTTCTGCGGTATCTAGGGAGTCAAACATGGGTCTTATGGTTTCATAAGCAAGCGCCTTAACTGCTAAGCCATCTCTCCAGCCCTAGTTTTTTTTTTGAAAATATTTTTTATTTATTTGAGAGAGAGATACAGGAATAGGCAGGTAGAGAGAGAGAGAGAGAGAGAATGGGCGGGCCAGGGCCTCCAGCTACTGCAAACAAACTCCAGATGTGTGTGCCCTCTTGTGCATCTGGCTTATGTGGGTCCTAGGGGGTCGAACCTGGGTCCTTAGGCTTTGCAAGCAAGTGCCTTAACCACTAAGCAACCTCTCCAGTCCCCTTCCACCTTATTTATTTATTTGAGAGAGAGATACAGAAATAGGCAGGGAGAGAAAAAGAGAATGGACACGCCAGGGCCTCCAGCCACTGCAAATGAACTCCAGATGTGTGTGCCCCTTGTGCATCTGGCTTACCTGGGTCCTGGGGAGTCGAACCTGGGTCCTTTGGCTTTGCAGACAAGTGCCTTAACCACTAAGCCATCTCTCCAGCCCCCCCCCCCCAATACACCTTTTTATGAGACAAGGTCTCTCATTGGTCTGGAGTTTGCCAAGTAGGTTCGACTGGCTGGTGAGCAAGCCCTAGAGATTCTTCTATTTCTGCCTTTCCAGCACTGGTGTTATAGGTATTTTCATATGGCATTTTTACATGGGAATTGGGGATTGAACTCAGATCCTCATGCTTGCAAAGCAAGTACTTCACTGGCTGAGCTTCTCAGCACACCTCTCATCCTTTTAAGTTCCACAAGTACTTAGTACTGCCAATTCTTAAAGTTTTTGAAGTTCTTCTGTGTATAGTTTGCTAGTTTTATTGTTAACCTACTACTGGATTAGGGTTCTATCTGTAATGGACTCAGTTTTTATGGGATGCTAAGTCACTTACTACATCTGTTATAGGAAATAAGACCACAGACTCTGAATGTAAAAATAAGACTTTATCACTTACAGGAACCACATTCCAGGAAGGAAGGAGGGGAGTGGCTCTCAGCCAGAAGTCTGGGACCACCACACCCTAGTTTCCTAACAGAAAGTGACATGCTTTTCTAGGCCACTATTTTTGTGTCTTTTTTTGTTTGTCTGTTTGTTTTGTTTTGTTTTGTTTTGTTTTTCGAGATAGGGTCTCATCTAGCTCAGGCTGACCTGGAATTCATTATGTAGTCTCAGGGTGGCCTCGAACTCACCATGGTCCTCCTACCTCTGCCTCCTGAGTGCTGGAATTAAAGGCGTGCACTACCACACCTGGATATTTTTGTGTCTTATTGAAAGGCAGTTAAAAGCCTTCTGCCCTCTAGGAATGATTGATTATCTGGGCAGCAAACAAGAGCCTGACTAAATAGAAGCAGGTTAAAAACATATATTTGGGATATCCCAAATCCAGGAGTTTCATGTTGAACTAGCTCATTAGCTAACCTTGAAATACCAAGTCAGGCTGGAGAGATGGCTTAGCGATTAAGGCACTTGCCTGCGCAGCCTGAGGACCCAGGTTAAATTCCCCAGTACCCATATAATCCAGATGCACAAAGTTGCACATGCATCTGTAGTTCGTTTGCAGTGGCTACAGGCCCTGGTGCACCCATTCTCTGTCTATCTGCCTCCTCTTCCACTCTATCTCAAATAAATATATATATATATATATTGGTTTTTAGAGGTAAGGTTTCAGTGTACTCCAGGCTAACCTGAAATTCACTATGTAGTCTCAGGCTGGCCTCGAACTCATGGTGATCCTCTTACCTCTGCCTCCCAAGTGCTGGGATTAAAGGCGTGTACCATCACACCCAGCTTCAAATAAATAAATAAAATATTTTAAGCAAGAAATAGCAAGTCAAGTGATGTTTAAGACCATGTTCTAGGACTGAGGTCTTCATACCCTCCCAGACTCGGTGTATATCCTCAACAAAGTGGTCTTTGCCATAGAGCATTTAATTTTAACTCAGTTACACATTGTAGAGGACAAACCAGTCACTATTCACCACCTTTCTATCACTCATTTGAGAGCAGGCACCAAGACCATCATCCCAGCACCCAGATCTTTGCCTCATTTTCTAGTGGAATTTTCAAGTCATGCCTAGGTAAAAAGACAGTATGCCTACACCCAAAGAAAATTGCCTCTACTCCGGATGATTTTGTGTTTTTGAGGCCCTTCTCACTCTATCCCAGACTGACCTGGAACTCACTGTGTAGCCCAGGCTGGCCTCGAACTTATGGGGGTGAGGGGAGTCTACCTACCTTGGTCCCCGAGTGCTGG
Source organism: Dipus sagitta (assembly GCA_036346955.1). NCBI lineage: Eukaryota > Metazoa > Chordata > Mammalia > Rodentia > Dipodidae > Dipus > Dipus sagitta. The sequence continues at coordinate 141,267,309 of CM070770.1, forward strand.
ACTAAAGGTGTGCTCCACCATGCCTAGCCCTGAGGAAACAATTTTAATCACTCTCAACCCTAAAAGGCATGAAGTAGGAGCCCAAATAAGAAGTAATATGAGGGCTGGAGAGATGGCTTAGCAGTTAAGGCACATGCCTGCGAAGCCTAAGGACCCCAGTTCGATTCTCCAGGTCCCACATAAGCCAGATGCACATGGTGGCGCATGCATCTAGAGTTCGTTTGCAGTGCCTAGAAGCCCTGGCATGCCCATTCTCACTCTCTTTCTCTCCCTCTCTGTCTGTAATAAATAAATAAATAAACATAAAATCTTTAAAAAAAAAAAAAAAAGTAGCTGGGTGTGGTGGCACACGCCTTTGATCCCAGCACTCGGGAGGCAGAGGTAAGAGGATCACCGTGAGTTTGAGGCCACCCTGAGACTCCATAGTGAATTCCAGGTCAGCCTGGGCTAGAGTGAGACCCTACCTCGAAAAACCAAAAAAAAAAAAAAAAAAATGAAATGATAGAATGAGGTGGGAAACTGACTAGCCAGGCTAGGGAAATGGACAATAGAAAACAATAGCATTACAGACCTAAGAAGCCAACTTAAAGGTATAAGAAGCAGAGTGTTATCTCCAGAAAGAACGTTTCACAGTCTCTCTCTGGGAGACTGGCTGGAAACACTTCATTTGCATGCTCAAGGGAAGCTAGCTTGTGTTCAGTCCTCTCTTTTGGCTGTTCAATTCTTCTCTTCTGGGAACTCCACCTTCTTCCTGTGCTTGATCTTGGACCCAGCCCCCCACAGGATGTTTTCTTTTCCTGGTATCTACTATAACCATTTGTGTGGATTTGGGTAAAGGAAGCAACCCTCCTGAAATTGGACCTTTGTGTCTGTGTTTTGGGTGGGTGACATTTCCTCCCTTCTGGAAGCTTTCCTGAGGCTTTTGTCTTAGTATGACACCTAAAAGATGGTTGTAGTGAGGGCTGGAGAGATGGCTGAGCAGTCAAGGCTCTTGTCTGCAAAGTCTTAAGGACCTAGGTTCAATTCCCCAGTGCCCATGTAAACCAGATGCACAAGGTAGTGCATGCTTCTGGAGTTTGCAATGAGTGGCTAGAGGCCTTGGAATGCCCATTCTATATGTATATCAAATAAATAAAATAAAATAAGTTTTTAAAAAATGGCTGTGCTGAAAGTTCCAGAAGGGACTTAAACTGTGGCCTTGTCATGCTGCATGGAGCTAAGCATTTTGTATTATCTCAGATCTGTAGATCTAAAAACCAGATTAAATCTGAGAGCAGAACAACTGGGCAGGATTCTTAGTTGTGCAAATAAGATGATTCCTAATACCGTGGTCTCTCCTGCATTTGTTTTCTTTATCAAGTAGACTAGAAGGTGTCCTAATCTTGCCACTGTTGATATCTGGCCAGATTGTAGGCACATGTAGTTGTTTGGCAGCATCCCTGGCCTCTGTCCACTGGATGCCCATAGCTTCTTAGTTGAGACACTCAAAATGTCTCAGAGGGAGCAAAGCATATAGAGGCAAACGCACATAGAGGACCAGTGGAGAACCCCTATCTGCTCTGAGCTTCCGTGATTAAATGAAAACTCATTCTATGTCCCTCTCTTCAAAGTATGCTTTCCCTATAACTTTAGTCCCCAGGGAAACCCCTGTTCAAGGTAAGAAATGTTATAGGAACCATTAGATGCTATTTCTATCATATCTTGGGTTTCCTCACAGGATCTGTGTTAGGAAGAGCATGGCTGTTGGGTGGGAAAGCCCAGCACTGCTGCTGGTGGTAAGGGAGAAGCGTAGTATCTTTTCTTTTTTGTTTCTTTAGCAAGTATAAAATGATTCCCAAATCACTGAATCACTATTCTTTTTCTTTTTTGTGATGCTGGGGCTTGAACCCTGGACCTTGTGCATGCTAGGCAATCACTCTGCCACCGAGCTACATACCAGGCCTTTACATCTTTTTTAAAAAATATTTTTAAGATTTATTTATTTATTTATTAGAGACAGAGAGAGAGAATGAGCGCTCCAGGGCCTCCAGCCACTGCAAACGAACTCCAGATGCAAGTACCACCATGTGTATCTGGCTTACATGGGAACTGGAGAATTGAACCCAGGTCCTTAGGCTTTGCAGGCAAGTGCATTAACTGCTAAGCCATCTCTCCAGCCCTACATCTTTTTAAATATTTTATTTTTATTTATTTATTTGACAGAGAAAGAGGGAAGGAGGGAAGAGAGAGCGAGAGAATGGGCATGCCAGGGCCTCCAGACACGTGTACCCCCTTGTACATCTGGCTAATGTGGGTCCTGGGGAATTGAACCTGGGTCCTTTGGCTTTGCAGGCAAACGCCTTAACCACTAAGCCATCCCTCCAGCCCCCTACATCTTTTTGTTTTGTTTTGTTTTTATTTTTACTTATTTATTTGACAGCGACAGACAGAGAGAGAGAAAGGGAGATAGAGAGAATGGGCGCACCAGGGCTTCTAGCCACTGCAAACGAACTCCAGACGCATGCATCTGGCTAACGTGGGTCCTGGGGAATTGAGCCTCGAACCGGAGTCCTTAGGCTTCACAGGCAAGCACTTAACCTCTAAGCCATCTCTCCAGCGCCCCCTCCCACATCTTTTTAAAAATGTAGTTTTGTTTATTACACACACACACACACACACACACACACACGGTGGGGGGGGGATTAGGGAGGGAGGAAAGGAGGAAGGAAGAAAGAAAGGAGGAAGGAAGGGTGCACCAGGGCCTCTAGCTACTGCAAATGAACTCCAGACACATGTGCTACCTTGTGCATCTGGGGAACTGAACCTGGGTCCTTTGGCTTCCAAGCAAGCACCTTAACCACTAAGCCATCTTTCTAGACCTACAACTTTTTATTTTATTTTTAAAAATTATTTTTATTTTTTTTTAATTTGCAAGCAGAGCGAGGGAGACAGAGAAAGAAAGACTAGGCATATCAGGACCTGTAGCCACTGTAGATGAACTCCAAATGCATGTGCCACTTTGTGCATCTGGCTTTATGTGGGTACTGGGAAACTGAACCCAGGTCGTTAGGCTTTTCAGGCAAGTGCCTTAACCACTAAGCCATTTCTCCAGCTTCTGTATCTTTTTATTTTGAGAGTTAGGGTAAGTTGCTTGTAGGCCTTGGAATTGCATTCCTCCTGACTGAGCCTCTTGAGTAGGTGGGATTGCTGGTGTATCCTGTAACGTCAGTACGTCATTGGTCTATTGATTCAAAGTATCAGCATAAGTAAATTATATTGGGTGCTATCACTTATTGACCTTAAGAAGATATAAATTGGGGTGGGGAGGTGGCTCAGCGGTTAAAGGTACTTGGTTGTAAAACCTGCTAGTCTGGGTTCAGTTCCCCAGTACCCATGTAATGCTAAATGCACAGTGGCCCATTTGTCTGGAGTGGTTTGCAAGAGGCTCTGGTGCACCATACACATTCTCTCTCTTTCTCCTTCCATCTCTCTCTCTCTGCTTGTAAATAGATAAATATTTTTAAAAAGAAGATATAAATTGTTTTGGTTTCCATTTTCTTTGCTGATCTTTCCATTTTTGCGTATTTTGTAATTTCACAGTTCCTTTTTTCCAAAGAACCTTGTTTTAGGCAACCTTCAGAAAAAGAAAGTGCCTTTCCTTTATTTTATTATTTTGATGCTGGGGACTGAAGCTAGAACATCACGCATGCTGAGCACACACTTTGTACTGGGCTGTACCTCCAGCCCCACAAACAACTCTCCTGTAGAACTGAAGCAAGGGGACAGTTACCTGTAAAGGACACCTAGGAAACTCCTGTTACTTATCTCCAGGCTGGCCTCAAACTTGCTGTGTAACTGAGAATGACAAACTTCTGATTTTCCTGTCTCTACCTCCCAAGTGCTGGGATTCCAGGTGTGCACCACCACACCTGGTTCATGCAGTGATGGAACCCGCCTTACATATGCTAGGCGTTCACTCTACCACAGCCTTAAGAGTTCCTTTTTATTAAAGTTCCAAGGTCCATGAACATAGCTTCTTAACCTTTTGGCTCTAAACAGGAAAATAAGATAAGTACGTTAAGAGAAAGTGAAGTTATTTTTGCAACTATCTAGCATCCTATGGTCTGAGGTCAGGATTTTGTTCTCAGAGATCAGCATTCATCATTATGCACTCTTCTCAGTTTTTGGCAGCAGCCCAAGGTTTGGATGTCATAACCTTGTATGTGAGACTTATGCAACCTCTGGGTGCTTAACCGCTGAGTCCATCTCTCCAGTCCTTCCCTCATATTCTTAAAAGTTGAGTTATCCTTTTACCTTCTCAGGACCTCCCAAATCCTTATCACACTCTAGTTTGCTAAGGTTTTTTTTTTTTTTAATATTTATTTGCAAGCAGAGAGAGAGAAAGAGGAGACAGAATTGGCGTACCAGGGCCTACAGACACACGCACTACTTTGTGCATCTGTTACATGGGTATTGGACAATCGAACCTGGTGCTTAGGCTTTGCAGGCAAGTGCCTTAACTGCTGAGCCATATCTCCAGTGCCCCCTTTTTTCTTCTTTTTCTTTTTCTTTTTGTTTTTTTTTTCGAGGTAGGGTCTCACTCTACCCAGGCTGACCTGGAATTCACTATGTAGTCTCAGGGTGGCCTCGAACTCGCAGTGACTTCCTCTGCCTCCCAGTGCTGGGATTAAAGGTGTGCACCACCACGCCTGGCTAGCCCCCCCTTTTTAATATTTTTGTTTGTTTGTTTTTTCAAGGTAGGGCCTCACTCTAGCCTAGGCTGACTTGGAATTTACTATGTAGTGTTAGGGTGGCCTCAAACTCATGGCTGTCCTCTTACCTCTGCCTCCTGAGTGCTGGGATTAAAGGTATGTGCCACCACACCCAGGCTATATATATATATATATATATATATGTTATATATTTATTATATATAATAATTTATTATATAATTATATATATATGTATATTTTTTAAGCAAGCCCAACATACTGCCTTTTTTAATGGGAGGGTGAGAGAGAGAGAGAGAGAATTGGCATGCCAGGGCCTCCAGCCACTGCAATCAAACTCCAGACATATGCGACCCCTTGTGCACATGTGCTACCTTGTGTGCTTGCATTACTGTGTGTCTGGCTTATGTGGGACCTAGAGAGTTGAACATAGGTCCTTAGGTTTTTCAGGCAAGTGCCTTAACCGTTAAGCTGTCTCTCCTGCCCCCGGCTAATATTTCCTTAAAAAATATATTGCTTATTTATTTGGGAGAGAGAGAGAGAATGGGCACACCAGAGCTTCTAGCTACTGCAAATGAACTCCAGATGCATGTTCACCTTATGCATATGGCTTGCATGGGTACTGGGGAATCGAACCCCGGTCCTTAGGCTTTGCAGGCAGGTGTCTTAACCACTGAGCCATTTCTCCAGCCCTGCATGAATATTTCTAAGGAACAGATCTTGAGAGCACTTGAAAAACTTGTGCTAAAGTTTCAGAACTGCTTCTTACTATCTTCTATGTGAACTTATTCCATCTGTAAGATGTGGCAAGGAGATTCTTGTTCTGGGAATATAGCTCAGTGGTAGAGTCCTTGCCTAGCATGTGTGAGGCCCTGGGTTTAATCCCCAACAACACAATATAGAACTAAACTAAAATACACCAAAACTTGTAAAGCTTACACAGCCAGTAAATACCTGAAAGTAAATTTTTGTTGTTGTTGTTGTTGTTGTTTTGTTTGTTTGTTTTTTGGTTTTCCGAGGTAGGGTCTCACTCTAGCCCAGGCTGACCTGGAATTCACTATGTAGTCTCAGGGTGGCCTCCAACTCACAGCAATCCCCCTACCTCTGCTTCCCAAGTGCTGGACTTAAAGGTGTGCACCACCATGCCTGAATTTTTTTTGTTTTTGAAGCAAAGTAAAAGTTTTATTCAGGAAAGACACAGCTGTCAGGCTGTCTCGTGAGAGAAAAGCACAGCCTGAAGGTAGATTTTTACCCCCAGTCTGTTTCAGGACATTGTAAAATTAACCCTAAGGGGTATCGTGACTTTGCCAGAGGAAATCAGCATTATACCCTATCCCCATGGGGATTCCTTCAGGAGGTGGCATTTAGCAGAACTAGTACTTTTGCACACACTAACTCTGGAATGCCCTGGGGTTAGTGAAAGGGGGAAGGAATTTTGGCCTGAGGTTAGACTGCCTTAATTCCCTTAGCAAAACCAAGACCTTCCTCCTCCAACCAGGGGAAACCAGGCTTTCCTGAGGAATCTTTTATACACTTGGGGTGCTCTGGGATTATAAGAGCATTGAATATTTGATATGTCCATGTTGCTTTTTATTTATTTATTTTTGGGTTTTCGAGGTAGGATCTCACTCTAGCTCAGGCTGACCTGGAATTCACTATGTAGTCTCTGTGGTCTGAACTCAGGGTGATCCTCCTACCTCTGCCTCCCAAGTGCTGGGATTAAATGCTTGTGCCACCATACCTGGCTTTTTTTTTTTTCTTAATTTTTATTAACATTTTCCATGATTATAAAAAATATCCCATGGTGCTACCCTCCCTCCCCCCACTTTCCCTTTGAAATTCCATTCTCCATCATATCCCCCTGGCTGGTTTTTAATTTGTAAAATATTGATTTGTGTGTGTATGTGTGTGTGTGTGTGTGTAGTACACCAGGCCCTCTTGCCACTGCAAACAAATGCCAGATACACTACTTTTTGCATCTGGCTTATGTAGCAGCTCAGGAATTTAATGCAGACTGGCAGGCTTTGCAAGCAAGTGCCTTTACCCACTGAGCCATCTTCCCAGCCCCCATGCCCATGGTATTTGGGATTTGGGTACTTCCCAAGATCATGTAACATTAATCACACTATTTGGTGTTCTATGGGCTCAGGATATTTGACACATGTCACCTGCTGGGTCAGTTATTTGTCCATGGAATATAAGGGTGGGACTTTAGGGAGCTGCAGGCCCTCAGTGTTCCCTGCAAGCCATTCTAGAGACTGTGTCCAAAGATTCCAGCTGTAATTCTGAGTGCATATGAACTTGTTCCAGATAATCTTAGACCACCTGCTGCTTTTCTCCAGACTGAGGAGAGGTATACTGAGTTCATGATTCATGCAGGACCTGGAGGACATGATAGAGATGATCTCCTTTCCTATTCAGTTGACCAGGAGAGAAGCAGGGCCCTTCAGGGACTTGACTGTCCAGATTATAGAGAGATGAAAGCTGTGCCCAGGCGTGGTGGTGCACACCTTTAACCCCAGCACTGGGGAGGCAGAGGTAGGAGGATCCTTGTGAGCTCAAGGCCACCCTGAGACTACATAGTGAATTCCAGGTCAGCCTGGGCTAAAGTAAGAACCTATCTTGAAAAAATAGTAAACAAACAAAAGAGATGAAAGCTGTCCCTGGCCATTTGAACACATGAACTAGTTGCAGATCAACTAGAAGGATTGTGGATAAGACACTTTGGCTGTAGATACATGTGGCTTGGTACAGGGAAATTAGGCCTCCTGGCTGGACCAGCTCCAGAAGTCTGTGCCTCTTCATACAGAGAACCTGCAAAGGAGAGGGCATGTGATGGCAGGGATTATATTCGCGAAAGTAGCCCGGGCTTCTTGATTCTTAATGCTAAAATGGGCTCTAATCCTTGTTTCCTTTTTAGTACTGGATTAAAAAATGTAGGGCAAGGCTAGGATTGGCTGTTAATAATACCTAAGGCAAATATATGTGCTGAGAATTTTGGACAGGAAATAACTGTAGAGGAAGATTGCTGTTATGTATGTCTTTTAGCACGTGTGGTACTTTGTTTTTCTGGTTATAACTCTACTTTCCCCTATCAAAAGGTATCTTGAGAAATATTTTTCAGTGCATTTAAATTCATTTTTAAAATATTTTTTATTTATTTATTTATTTATTTATTTGAGAGAGAGAAAGAGAAAGGTAGAGGCAGATGGAAAGAATGGGAGCGCCAGGGCCTCTAGCCACTGCAAATGAACTCCAGACACATGCGCCCCCTTGTGCATCTGGCTTATATGGATACTGGGGAGTCGAACCAGGCTCTTTAGGCTTTGTAGGAAAGCACATTAACCACTAAGCTATCTCTCCAGCCCTTTATTTATTTATTTATTTGAGAGAGAGAGAGACAGTTAGAGAGAAAGAATACATGTATACACACACACATTTTTTTGTTTGTTTTTTGAGGTAGGTTGCTCTAGCCCAGGCTGACCTGAAAGTCACTATGTAGTCTCAGGCTAGCCTTGAACTCACAGCAGTCCTCCTACCTAAGCCTTTCAAGTGCTGGTATTAAAGGCATGTATCACCATGTCTGGCCCTATTTTCCTTTTAAAATACTTTATTTATTTGAGAGATAGGCAGATAGACAGTGACAGAGAATGGGCTCTCCAGGACCTCTAGCCACTGCAAATGAACCCTAGATGCATGTGTCTCCTTGTGCATCTGGCTTTATGTGGGTACTGGGGAATCAAATCTGGGTCCTTTTTTTCTTTTCTTTTCTTTTTGGAGGTAGGGTCTCACTGTGGTCCAGGCTGACCTGGAATTAACTATGTAGTCTCAGGGTGGCCTCAAACTCACAGAGATCCTCCTACCTCTGCCTCCTGTGTGCTAGGATTCAAGGCGTTCGCCACCACACCCGGCTGAACCTAGGTCCTTTGACTTTGCTAGCAAATGCCTTAACTGCTAAGCCATCTCTCCAGTCCCCCACCTTATTTTTTGAGACAAGGTTTCTCACTGAACCTGGAGCTCACTTATTCAGCTAGGCAGGCTGGCCAGCAAGGTCTAGAAATCCTCCTGTCTTTGCTTTTCCAGCATTGGAATTACAGGTTCCTGCCAGTATGTCCAGCAGTTATATGGGTGCTGGCAATCCAAATGCAGGTCCTCATGATTGTGTGGCAAGCACCATACCCACTTAGCCATCTTCCCAGCCCCTAAATTAATTTTCGGTAGCAAAAAAACACAGTCTTGTGTTGGAGGGATGGCGTAGCGGTTAAGGCATTTGCCTGCAAAGCCAAAAGACCCAGGTTCGATTCCCCAGGACCCACGTTAGCCAGATGCACAAGGGGGTGCATGCATCTGGAGTTTATTTGCAGTGGCTGGAGGCCCTGGCGCACCCATTCTCTCTCTCTCTCCCTCTTTTTTGTCAAATAAATAAATAATAAAATATTTTTTAAAAAACAGTCTTCTTCAGTCAGACAGTAAGTTCAAATGAAGATAGTGTAGTTCAGGGGTAGAGGACTTGCTGGGTTTCTTCCCTAGCAGCAGACTACACAACAAAACAACAACAGAGAAATATGCTTGTTTCTGTTATTGTAGTAGTAAAGATTAAAATAGACAAACCTCAGGTATTATTTTATCGGTTAACATGCTAGTTTGGAGAGTCATACAGCACTGGTGAGAATGTAAATTGAATTATGCCTATGGAAAATAATTCAGCTGATTTTATCAGAAGCCTACCAGACATGGTGGTGCACGCCTTTGATCTCAGCACTTGGGAGGGAGGATCACTGTGAGTTTAAGGCCAGCCTAGGCTAGAGTGAGGTTCTACCTTGGGGGAAAAAAACTTACAATACATACATTGTGACCCACCTACCTGTTCCAGATCTGAAAGCTTTCTTTCAAAGAAAAGCCCTGGGCATAGCACTTACCAACATATTGTTCTAGAGCAGCAGCATTGGAAGGCACACACTAGGCACCAAAGAGTAATCATTTTATTTCAAAAAGCAACATTTGGTGTCTTTTCAACTTTCTTTTTCTTTTTTTTAATTTCTTTACTTTTTTGTTTATTTTTATTTATTTATTTGAGAGCGACAGACAGAGAGAGAGAGAATGGGCACTCCAGGGCCTCCAGCCACTGCAAATGAACTGCAGACACGTGAGCCCCCTGTGCATCTGGCTTACGTGGGTCCTGGGGAATTGAGCCTTGAACCAGGGTCCTCAGGCTTCACAGGCAAGCGCTTAACTGCTAAGCCATCTCTCCAGCCCTCTTTCCAACTTTCACATATATATGTGGTTTTCTTTTTGTTGTTATTTTTATTTTTTGTTTTTCAAGGTAGGGTCTTGCTCTAGCCCAGGCTGACCTGGAATTAACTGTGTAGTCTCAGGCTGGCCTTGAACTTACAATGATCCTCCTGAGTGCTGGGATGTGCACCACAATGCCTGGCAAAAGCTTCACGTTTAGACCACATTATATTATTGAAAATAGTAAAAAACATTTTAAAAAACTTTAAATTTTGTTTATTTATTTATTTATTTATTATTTATTTATTTATTTGAAAGCAACAGACAGAGAAAGAGGCAGAGAGAGAGAGAGAGAGAATGGGTGCGCCAGGGCTTCCAGCCACTGCAATCGAACTCCAGATGTGTGCACCCCCTTGTGCATCTGGCTAATGTGGGTTCTGGGGAATTGAGCCTCGAACCGGGGTTCTTAGGCTTCACAGGCAAGCGTTTAACCGCTAAGCCATCTCTCCAGCCCCATTTTAAAAAACTTTAAAAAATAATTAAAAAAAAGAAAATAGTAAAACAGAATTTGGAACCATTGTACCCTAAAGAGGGACGTAAATGTCAGCTGTTAGCCTTTGAGTCATTCCAGGATTGTGTGTGGCCTGGACTTTCAGACTGGCAAAAATCACATTTTCTATGAAGCCTCCATGAATCATTAGACACGTATGTGGTTATGGTGTTGTAGGAACTAGATTACCAAAATGGTGATGGAATAAGAGCATATCATAGGTGAGCTCAGAATTGGGAAATCCTCACAATTCCTGTTTTTGGAGTTGAAGGGGGACTCAATGTGGCCTGAGATATCACAGCCTTCTATTCCCCCAAGACCCTAATATCTTCACAGGAAGGCTTCCATGTCATATCTTTTTAGGTACTTCTCTGAGTACAGTTTTCAGAAGCTACATGATTCCTGACAGATTGACTTTAGAAGCAGAGTGGAGAAGCCAGCTGTCTGCTATGAAGCCAGATATAAAGGAGGGCTATAATGTAAAACACTGCTGGTTTCCTTTCTTAAGATTTCTTGTTATGGAAAGCATAGGCTTTTTTTTTTTTTTTTCATTAAGATAACTACTTATGGCTGGGTGTAGTGGCACACACTTTTAATCCCAGCACTTGGGAGGCAGAAGTAGGAGGATCTCTGTGAGTTCAAAGCCACTCTGAGACTACATAGTGAATTCCAGGTCATCCTGGGCTAGTGCAAGACCCTAGCTATTTATGGAGGCTGGGGAGATGGTTCAGTGGTTTAAGGAACTTGCTTGCAAAGCCTGCTGGCCCAGGTTTGATTCCCCAGTACCCACATGAAGCCATGCACAAAGTGGCATGTGCATTTGGAGTTCATTTGCAGCAGCTAGAGGCCCTAGTGCACCTATAACCTCTCTCTTTTTCTCTCTGCTCACAAATAAATAAAAATATATTATTTATTTTAAAAAGATACTATTGGTCTGGAGAAATGGTTTGGTGGCTAAGGCACTTGCCTGCAAAGCCTAACAAACAACATGAGTTTGATTCCTCAGTACCCACATCAAGCCAGATGCACAGTGGTGCAAGCATCTGGAGTTCGTCTGCAATGGCTAGAGGCCCTGACATACTTATTCTCTATCTGTATGTCTCTCCTCTTGCTATCTCCCTCTCTGCTTGCAAATAAATTAATATTTTTTTTGTTTTTGTTTTTCAAGGTCTGGTATCGCTCTAGCCCAGGCTGACCTGGAATTCACTATGTACTCTCAGGGTGGCCTCGAACTCACAGCAATCCTATCTCTGCCTCCTGAGTGCTGGGAATAAAATATTTTTTAAAAGATACTATTTATGCTGGGCGTGGTGGCACACGCCTTTAATCCCAGCACTCAGGAAGGCAGAGGTAAGGAAGATCGCCATGAGTTCGAGGCCACCCTGAGACTTCATAGTGAATTCTAGGTCAGTCTGGGCTAGAGCGAGACCCAACCTTGAAAAACCAAAAAAAAGAAAAAAAAAAAGATACTATTTATGTTAACATATAATGGGTTTGTTATTTTATTTTAATATTTTTATTTATTTGCAAACAGAGAGAGAGAGAGAGAAAGAAAAGAGAGAGAGAATGAACATGCCAGGGCCTCTAGCCACTGCAAACGAACTCCAGATGCATGAGCCACTGTGTATCCGGCTTTACATGGGTACTGGGGAGTCAAATTTGGGTTGTTAGGCTTTGAAGGCAAACACCATAGCCACTGAGCCATCTCTCCAGCCTGGGTTTGTTATTTTAAATGAATCAGTAAATATTTTAATTTTAATATCACCAATTCATTCATTAATTAATTCATTTGTGTGTGGGTGTGTGGTATGTGTGTGTAGTAATATCAGATGTCACTGCAAACAAACTTGAGATGTCGGTCCTCTCTTTGCACCTTGTTTGAGACAGGATCACTTTTGTATTGCTGCTGGGAAAGCCAAACTGGCAGCCTTTCAAGCTTTGGAGGTCTCCTGACTCTGCCTTCCATTGTCATAGGTGCATGGGAATTATAGACACTTGTACCATTTTGCATTTGGGTGCTGTAGATTTGAATTCTGGCTGGCAGGCTTACAGAGCAATTGCTTTTAACCACTGAGCCATCTCCCCAGCCACACAGTTTAAATTTTTTATTTATTTGCAAGAGAGAGAAAGAAGCAAATAGAGAGAGAATGGGCAAGCCAGGACCTCCAGGCCCTGCAAAGGAACTCCAGACATGTGCTACTTTGTGCATCTGGTTTTACGTGGGTACTGGAAAATTGAACCTGGGTCCTTTGGCTTTGCAGGAAAGCACCTTAACTGCTAAGCCATCTCTCCTAGCCCCCTCAAGTTTAAATTTTTTTAAAAATATTTTCATTTATTATTTATTTGCAAGGAGATAAAAAAAATGAGAGAAAGGTAGAGTATGGGCACACCAGGATCTCCTGCCACTGCAAACAAACTCCATGTGCATGCACCATTCTGTGCATCTGGATACATAGGTACTGAAGAATTGAACCCTGGTTTGCAGGCCTTGCAAGTGTCTTTAACCTCTGAGCCATCTCCAGACCCTCACCATTTTTTTTTTTTGAGGTAGGGTCTCGCTCTAGCCCAGGCTGACCTGGAATTCACTATGTAGTCTCAGGCTGGCCTCAAAATCATGACAGTCCTCCTACCTCCCCCTCCTGAGTGCTGGGATTATAGACATTCTCTGGGATCATTCAGTTTTAAGAACATAAAGAAGGCTTGAGACCAAATGTTTGTTTGGCAGTGGATTAAAGAGATAGGAATGAACTATCTTTGTGATGGGTTGATTTGGGTTGATTGGTCCAATTGCATGACTCAGGAGAACAAAGCCCACAGGAAAATGTTAGTCTAATAGTAAACAGTAGTGAAAGTGCTTGAAATTATAGCAAGTCTCTCTTCCTTTTTTAGAGATCATGCATGATGTGATCAAGAAGGTCAAGAAGAAGGGAGAGTGGAAGGTAAGTAAAAGTACAATTACTGATCCTAAAGGTGAATTCATGGGGAAAAAATAAGAATGAGGGAAGTTAGGCATGGTGGTGCATGCCTTTTAATCCCAGCACTCAAGAGGCAGAGGTAGAAGGATCGCTGTGAGTTGAGGCCACCCTGAGACTACATAGTGAATTCCAGGACAGCCTGAGCTAGAATGAGAACCTACCTCGAAAAACCAAAAAATAAATAAATAATAAAAGAATGAGGGTAGAAGCTGGGTTTGGTGGTGCATGCCTTTAATAATCCCAGCACTTGAGTGGCAGGGCTAGGAAGATTGTTGTGAGCTCAAGGCCACTGGGACTACAGAGTGAGTGCCAGGTCAGCCTGGGCTACAGTGAGGCCCTACCTTGGGAGGTGGGAGCAGAATGGGGGTAGAATTGGAAGGAAGGAGTTGGACAAAACTGAGGGCTTTTTCTGTGACCAGATACAAAATGCTCTTGAAGAAAAACAGATCTGCTCTGTCTCTCGTTTTATAGGATCTTGGTTCAAAAGTCTCTTAGTCATGCCAAGTATAGTGGCGCACACCTTTAATCCCAGCACTTGGGAGGCAGAGGTAGGAGAATCTCTGTGAGTTCGAGGCCACATTGAGACAACATAGTGAATTCCAAGTCAGCCTGAGCTAGAGCGAGACCCTACCTCGAAAAAAAAAAAAAAGTCTCTTAGTTGTAAAGCAGTCCTAAAGATCTGATAGACAGCAATAGGGCTCTTTTATTCAAAGATTTTTCAATGAGATAATCAGGGCAGGAGCCATGCCACCCTGAGCTGTTCTTTTCCTTCCAGGTGCTGGTGGTAGACCAGTTAAGCATGAGGATGCTGTCATCCTGCTGCAAGATGACCGACATCATGACTGAGGGGATAACAAGTGAGCACAACACTCTTTGCCTTCCCTTGCAGCAGCATGCTCTAACCCTTCCTAAGTATTCTCCTGTTTGATGCTTGCTTCCAGTACCCTGTGTGGTAAGACCATAAGCCCTTGAGATTCCTGAAGCTCTCTGTTCATTACTGAAGCCCTCACATGGAAAAAAGTGCTAGTGCTCCTTAAATATCACTCAAAGGAACGCCAAAATCTGGTTAAATCAAGAAAAAAGAGCAGTCTGTCTACCCAATAGAAAGAAGACCTGAACACTTAATCCAGGTGGCCAATACATGCGTGAAAAGAACTTAGCTTTATTAGTGTAAGGAAATGCCGTTCATACTGAGACACTGGGACACGCCAGAGTTAGATAGTTAAGCTCAGTATAGCAGTTATGTTCTCATTGCTGGAACAGCTGACCAGCATCTTATTGGAGGAAAGGGTTTACTTCAAAGCTTCTGGCTTGCTTTAACAGAATTTGAATGCTTTACCTTTTTCTTTCTGTTGTTTTTTTCCTGAGGTAGAGTCTCTCTCTACCCCAGGCTGACCTGGAATTCAGTATGTATTCTCAGGGTGGCCTCAAACTCATGGCTGTTCTTCTACCTCTTCCTCCCAAGTGCTGGGATTAAAGGCATGTGCCACCATGCCTGGCTAGAGTGTTTCATCTTTGAACTGTTGAAAGGAGCAGGATTATATAGATGAAAGCAATGACTATACAGTTAGGTTTTGCTTTGTTTGGTAGCTTTTCTGCTGTGTTTTTTGTTTTGTTTTGTTTTGTTTTGCAGTGCTGGATGTTGAACATGGGGCCTCATGCAATACTAGGTAACACTTTACCACTGGACCAGATCCCCAGCCCTAGGTGGTCCATTTGTTGATAGATAAAGCCAAGGTGGGACTGACTTCTAAAGGGATTCTTGAGGATCATTTAGGACAGACAAAAAGAAACTGAAGGAAGAGGCAAAGGGACTTTGATAGCATGTAGTGGTTTGTCCCACTTCCTACCACTGAAGTGGGAAGAGAGCAATATGGTAAGATTTCAGGTTTTTTGACATCTTGGGTAAAGTGAAACAGTTGACGTCACTCCCAGGGAAATGTTAGCTTAAGGAAAGGATGAGGAGCTGTTTGTCCTCCCTTCTTGGTGCCTGTTAGAAGGTGGCCTAGTTACGCTAATAATTTTCTTGGTCACCATGGGCTCTTTCCTTGTCTAGTTGTGGAAGACATCAACAAGCGCAGAGAGCCACTCCCCAGCCTGGAGGCCGTGTACCTCATCACCCCATCAGAGAAGGTAAATTCCCCAAATGGGGGTTGCTCGTGCCAAGGTTAGATCCTGAGCTTGGGATTTCTGGCATCTGACCTTTTTTTAAATTTTTTTATTTTTTGGTGAACTAATGTGTTTATTGGGGTTTCGTACAGAGCATTACAGGAGCAATAGATGACTCAATGTAGCCACACCACGAGAAGTCTCATCCCACCCTGGATGACGACCTCCCCAAAGCTGCTTCTACTCAAGGGCAGCTGCATCAGCAGAAAGCCCACCTCAGCGTGGGTGACGACGCAGGGAAGCTGCATCTCTGGAGCACGCTGCACCACTGCGCACCCCCACTGGCAGACAGCTCCTTAGGAGAGTCGCCAGCACACTGCTCCACTTGCAGGCAGCTCCATCAGAGAGTCTATCTGACTTTTTTGTTTGTTTGCTTGTTTTTCAAGATAGGGTCTCACTCTAGCTCAGGCTGACCCGGAATTCACTCTGTAGTCTCAGGGTGGCCTCCAACTCATGGCAGTCCTATCTCTGAGTGCTGGGATTAAAGACCACGCCCTGGCATATCTGACATGTTTAATTTAAGCCTGCATTTAACACACTGCTATGTTTAAGCATGCAGTCCACAAATGGGGTGTGGTGGGGGAACTTTGGGTACTGAGAAGTGAGGAGTGTATTAAGCCTTTGGAAAGGCTATACTCTGGAATAATCCTGATTTTCAGTGCTGGGATCTTGGTTATGGCTGGGCATAAGTGCTGGGATCATACCTCAGAAATCTGCTGTTGATTTGTGCAAGGAGCCTGAAGCCAGACTGGGCTTAACCTAGTCGGATACTGGTCAGCATGGCTTCCTGAATTGGATTTAGTGCCTTTTATTCCTGTTCACAGTCCATCCACTCTCTCATCAGTGACTTTAAGGACCCACCAACTGCTAAATACCGGGCTGCGCATGTGTTCTTCACGGACTGTAAGTAGACCTGTGATCTGCTCTTTGCTGGCCCAGGGTAGCGTTTCTGTACAACTCCACTGAGCCTAGACTGAGTCAGGCTGATAGTCACAAAGTGTGTTGTTGCCACAGTTAGTTGTTCCTATCTTTTCTCTTCAGAAGATGAGTCATAAAGGGCAACAACACACACACACATCTGGAGCTACCTGACCATGCAGTTGTTCTTGATGATAAGTAGCTTACCCAGCTCCTCCAGAGGACTTCCTGCTGAGTTTTCCTGATGCTGGCCTTGGTCTTCATTGTGCAGACTTACAGATACCTCTGTAACCTATAGTGTATTTCCATCTGTGTCTCGGCTACAAAGGTTGTAGAGCCTGCATCATTGCCCTGGAGTTTGTTGCTTGATTTTGTGTAAGCTTATGCAGGGATCCTAGTGGAGAAGCTGTGAGAGCCCAGTTAGCCACGCAGGATAAAGCAGTAAGACTTTATCTAGCCTTCTCCCAGAGGACAATTCCCCCCCCCCCCCGCTGCCACAAGAAAATAGAATAATCTTGCAGACTGTAAAGGGGCAAGAAGATAGCCTCAATGACAAGGGACCAGTAATATGCCCTCGTAGCACCTGAAGCTCTATGTTCAGCCTAGGAGAAGTACTGGCTGTCAGGGCCTCCTGTGCTGCTGAGCTCCTAGCGGCACATTGCCACAGCTTTCTTTTTCTTTATTATTTTACCCATCATAAACATGCTAATTTTTTTTTCTTGGATTTTAGAGGTAGAGTCTCACTCTAGCCCAGGCTGACCTGGAAGTCACTATGTAGTCTCAGGGTGGCCTCGAACTCACGGTGAGCCTCCTACCTCTGCACGACCCCCCCCCCATGCTGGGATTAAAGGCTTGTGCCACCTTATCCCTTAATCACTATGTTTTCCTTCTCCTTGGTAATCAAAATTGTTTTTTAAAGGCGTGTGCCACCATGCCCAGCCCTCTTTTTTAAAAAAAATATTTTATTTGTTTGAGAGAGAGAGAGAGAGAGAGAATAGGTGTACCAGGCCTTCCAGCCACTGCAAAGAAACTCCAGATGCATGTGCCACCTTGTGCATCTGGCTTACATGGGTACTAGAGAAATGAACCAAGGTCCTTTGGCTTTGCAGGCAAGCACTTTAACCGTTAAAGCCATCTCTTTAGCCCAGAAAATAGCTTTCATTAACCCTCCTGCTGCTCGTTTCTCTGTGGTGGGTCAAGGGTCCTTAAGGTGGTTTCCTCTTCCTTTTACCACCTACATGTACTGGATATTTTAGGATGGGCTGCACCTTTTAGGTGATTTTTAAAAATCTGAATAAAATAATGTATTGGACATGTGAAGCTCTTACATGAGCCAGCAGATGGACAGGAAACCTGACTGTCTTTGTCATTTTTACAGCATGTCCAGATGCCCTGTTCAATGAGCTGGTAAAATCCAGAGCAGCCAAAGTCATCAAGACGCTGACGGAAATCAATATTGCATTTCTCCCATATGAGTCCCAGGTACACAGAATCTATATGCTGCTTACTCCATCAGGAGTCTGAAGGGGGTGGGGTAGGGTAATAAAGTGGGGGAGGAAGGTCTCATATTCTGAATTGCCAAATGAAGTGTTCTGTGTGGGTGTTTATTTAATGGAAATGATTTTCCGTGGGCGTCTGCCTGGGTTTCTTCTTAGTTGGCCACTATTTCTGACTTTTTGTCAGCTATCCTGCCTTATTTTGTTCATTACTCACTCCTTTTAGGTGACTCCTTAAATAACACAAAGTAGCCAACCCTAAAAGAGTGGGGAAGGAGAATAGGGGCAGGGATCAGAATATCCCATCTGCTGTAAAGGAGTCTGTTTTTGTTGGCAATAACCCTAGCTTGTCACGTGCTAAGGGAACAGATGGTCTCCTTCGTCATTAGCTGTTAACACTTCACACCCCAAGGCCCTGCTAACTCCTTCCCCTGGAAAAAACCAAGGTTGTTTGATCCATAAAGGTGAAGCTGATTCAAGAATGTATGAGTCAGAAACATAGGACTTCTCTGCGTTCTGATAAAAATGATGAAGGTGGTGTGCTGGATCTTTACAGAACTATAGAGCAACCTAGTATCAGGAAAGATGAGAGCTAGGCTCATTCTCTTCTCTCTTGGCCTAAAGCCCGCTTCCTGCTGGAGGGGAAGATACTTTTCCCCCTGTGTGAGTCCCATCATCACCTGGGTTGAACAAAATCCAGCTTTAGCATATTCAGTCATATTGTATCTCAGAAAACTTAAGTGACAGACCTTTAAAAACCACTCTTTAAACTGGACATGGTACTTCGTGCCCATAATCTCATTACTCGGGAGGTATACTTGATAGTTTGAGAGGGAATTTTGTTTGTTTTTGTTTTTGTTTTTCGAGGTAAGGGCTCATTCTAGCCCAGGCTGACCTGGAATTCAGTCTGAATTTTCAGAGTGGCCTGGAACTCATGGTCATTCTCCTGTCTCTGCTTCCCGAGTGCTGGGATTAAAGGCATGCGCCACCATGCCCGGCTTGAGAGGGGATTTTTAGCCACCATAATCCACTAAAAGGGAGCAGGAAGAAAGTGAGGAACAGAAAAGTACTTACAACAATTTACTGAGGATAGGACATTATTAAATCTATAAAAAGCTCTTTTATTTGCCCACAGTTGTGGCACAGTCTTCACCTCATTGCTTGTTTATTAAAAGCAAACTCAAGCTGGCCTGTGAGCTTGTACACTGACCTCTCCTATTCTCTCCTCCCTGCTTCGTCATTGTTCATCAGAAATCCCAGGTGCACACCCTAAGATCCTTGGCACCACCCAGTCTAATGGAAGTCTCTTGCTGATTATAAACACCCCACTTCTTTCAAGTCCTCTTTTTCCATGAGTCAAGTGTCCTTCCTGTTTAGCCCTCCAGGGCTCTATTCTTTTCTCATATATTTATCAAGTCCTTGATACCATGCGATGTACTTTTCATTCTGTTTAATGTGTGTCTTGGCCTGTTACATTTCACACTCCTTGGAGATAGGGGTGGTTGATCACTAATAGTTCTCATGATGTGCTTGGAGCTGGAATAAACATAAACATGTCCTCTAGAGTGAGAGTGAGACTCTACCTTGGAACAAACAAAATAAATAAAGTCCTGTAGACGCCCCACCAGAGTGCAGGGAGTCTCAGTGGCTTGCCATGCTGGACCATGTATGCTTTTTCCTCTTAGGTGTATTCCTTGGACTCTGCCGACTCTTTCCAAAGCTTCTATAGTCCACACAAGGCTCAGATGAAAAACCCCATGTTGGAGCGTCTGGCAGAGCAGATTGCAACCTTGTGCGCCACCTTGAAGGAGTACCCGGCCGTGCGTTATCGAGGGTAAGCCCACATGTGAGGCTGCCTTGAATGGCAGTTTGCTTGTCTCCCAACTGAGGAGCTATGCAGGTCAGCCTAAGTTATATTTTCCAAAAAAGGGCGAGGGTTAGTGGGGGCCACTGGAGAGATGGCTTAGTGGTTAAGGCGCTTACCTGAGAAGCACAAAGACCCAGGTTTGACTCCCCAGAACCCATGTAAACCAGATGCACAAGGTAGCGCATGTGTCTGGAGTTCGTTTGCAACAGCTGGAGGCCCTGGCATGCATTCTCTCTTGTTTTCTCTGCCTCTTTCTCTCTCTTTCAAATAAATAAATAAAAATATTTTTTAAAAGGAGGGTTTGAAGTATCTCTCACTTAAGATTATTCTAGTGTTGGGTGTAGTGGCATATGCCTTTAATTCTAGCACTCAGAGGCAGAGGTTGGAGGATCTCTGTGAGTTCAAGGTCAGCTACTTGGAAAGACTCCTACTTCCACTTAGGCTGTGTAGAAAAAAAGGAGTAAGAAAGTCATTTATGTGCTTGGTGCTGAGCTGGATGTTTTATTTATTTATTTATTTGTTTGTTTAGAGTGAGGGTTTCACTGTAGCCCCGGCTGACCTAGAATTCTGTAGCCCAGGATGGGCTCAAACTTGCAGTGATCCTCCTAGTGTTAGGATTAAAGGCATGAGCCACCATGCCTGACTACTTTCTTAACTATTCATTTATAATATTTAAATATTTTGCCGGGCGTGGTGGTGCACTCCTTTAATCCCAGTACTCAGGAGACAGAGGTAGGAGGATTACAGTGAGTTCAAGGCCATCCTGAGAGTATGTAGTGAATTCCAGGTCAGTGTGAGCTACAGTGAGACCCTACCTTGAAAACCAATATATATATATATATATATATATATATATATATATATATATATATATATATATATTAAATACATCCTGTTTTAGGGGAAGGGCTTGAGATAGGGCCTCATGTAGCTCAGATTGTCCTCACATTCATTATGTAATGGAGGATAAACTTCAACTCCTGATCCTCCCGCCTCTATCTCTTGAGTGTTGAGATTACAGACAGGTACCACCATGCCGAGAATATGTGAATATACTTATGTAAAAATCCTAATACAGACAATGCTCCTGTCTCTCCTGGCCTTCCTGCACTGCCTTGTGTCCTTCCAGGACACTTGGGCACATCATTTGGGTGTTCAGTCTACTCACCTTTTTTTTTTTTTTTTAAGGTAGGGTCTCACTCTGGCCCAGGCTGACCTGGAATTAGCTATGTAGTCTCAGGGTGGCCTCAAACTCAAGGCCATCCTCCTACCTCTGCCTCCTGAGTGCTGGGATTAAAGGTGTGTGCCACCACACCCAGCTTTACTCACCTTTTTTTTGTCATTGTTTTTGTGTATCTGGCTAATGTGGGTCCTGGGGAATTGAGCCTCAAACCAGGGTCCTTAGGTTTCATAGGCAAGAGCTTAACCGCTAAGCCATCTCTCCAGCCCTGTTTTTTGTTTTTTGAGGTAAGGTCTTGCTTTAGCCCAGAGTGACCTGGAATTCCTACGTAGTAGCAATCCTTCTACCTCAGCCTCCTGAGTACTGGAATTAAAGATATGTGCCACCCTCAGCCAGTCTACTCACCTTCTGCCATTCTCCCTTTGCCAGGGAGTACAAGGACAATGCTTTACTGGCTCAGCTAATCCAGGACAAACTTGATGCCTATAAAGCTGATGACCCAACCATGGGTGAGGTAAGACTGGGCTTGGGCCATGAGGTTAACTTACCAAGTGAATAGTGTTTCTGTAGCAGACTTGGGGACAACACGCTTCTGTAGCTTACTGGGCTGTTTTTTCTGTACACGGGCCTGTTATGAAATACCCAAAGCCCTTGGGGCTAGGAGATCTAGAAATGTTCAACATAGCTACGGTGACCAGCCTGTTTCTGTTTGAGACTTTCCCATTTTTAGCCCTGAATGTCCCTCTAGGGAGATCCCCAGGAGTAAAGTAGCAGAGATGGAGTATTGATAACTCTAAGCCTAATTCAGATTTCACTAGCTTTTGCATGTGCCCTCAGTATGAAGTACAGGTTTTGACATCTTGCATAGGCTTTGTCAGTGCTTTTGTCAAGCAGCAGACACACTGGTCAATGCTGCTGGGAAAGGATTGCTCCTCAGAGCCGTCTTCCTGATGTCCTGGTTGCAAGAGGGGCTCTGTCAGTTGTAGAAGTTCGAGGTGGTTAGGTGGCCTGTGACGAATCTTCCTGCTTCTTTCCAGGGTCCTGACAAGGCACGCTCCCAGCTTCTGATCCTGGACCGAGGCTTTGATCCCAGCTCCCCTGTGCTTCATGAATTGACTTTCCAGGCCATGAGTTATGATCTGCTGCCTATTGAAAATGATGTTTATAAGTAAGTATAGTATGACAGAGTCCAGAATGACCACAGCTGTGCAAATGAGTTAAGGAAAAGGATGTTTTGTCCTAGGAAAAGCAGATGCATTGATACAGTCTCTCAAACCTGTGAGCTCTTCTGTGGTTTCTCAAGTCCATGTGGCATTTTTAGGCAGAAGCTCTTGCTCCTGGAGAACAGGACATTTCTAGGTGTTCCATTCTCAGCTCTCGTCATGTCAGCTTACAACCACTCAGAGGTATCAACAGGTTGATGTGTGCATCTTGTTCAGAATTGAAACTCCATATTTATAGGTCATACACTGTGACAAAATATTTCAACAGGAATCTCTTTACTGAACTTGTGTGTAGTAGAACTGTTTTGTCATCATAAAAAAAAAAAAAAAAAGCACTTTACTTGGCCAGGTATGGTGTTGCCCATCTTTAGTTCTAGTACTCAGGAGGTTAAAACAAGAGGATTGTGAGTTTTGAGGCTAGTTTGGACAACTTAGAATGTTTCAAAATAAACAAGAAAATGAAGAGTCACTTCAGAGTGAAGCTCTAGAGACATACAGGACTTGCTCTCTGCGTCCTTACTCTCTATAGTCCCTGTGGTCCTTGCCTCCTTGTTCCCTGTGGCTCTTGTCTGCTCTGGGCATTCATGATTTCACTTGTGGCAGTATGCCAAAGGCCTCTTGCAGAAGCTGCCAGAAGCCATTTAGGTACTATGTACATTTGGGGGTTGGTACCCCAGCCTTTCCCCAGGGTGGGACCCTCAGGGACTTTGTCTTTCCCCTCTATGTAACTCTAAACCCACATATAGTTGAACATTAGGCCCTGGACTAGGTGGTTGGGGGAGAGCTCTTAACCACCTGACCCTGAGTTACAGCAGATTCTAAGGTGCTGACTGAGCAGAGTGCTTAGTCTCTTCCCCATCCAGGGAATTGTAGCTGTGTTTGTGCTGACATAGCTGACTTGATCAGCACCTCAGATTGTCCTGGTATGAATCACTCCTATGATCACCTGGCCACTGAGAACTGTGGTGCTGTCCTTAGAAACCAAAGCGGGCAGCTAAGCATGGTAGGGCATGCCTGAAGTCCTAGCATTTGAGGGTAGAAGCAGAAGTTTAAGGCCAGCCTGGGTTACATAAGATCCTGTCTCAAAAACAAAAAACAAAAACAAAACAAGAAGGGGCTGGGCGTGGTGGCACACACCTTTAATCCCAGCCTTTGGGAGGCAGAGGTAGGAGGATCACTGTGAGTTTGAGGCCACCCTGAGACTACTTAGTGATTTCCAGGTCAGCCTGGGCTAGGATGAAACCCTACCCTGAAAAAACAAAAAAAAAAAAGGGGGGGGGGACGAGAATAAAAGAAACCGAAGGGTGCTTCTCAGAGAATGCTGTGGAGAAACAGCCTCACCATTTCCTAGGTATGAGACCAGCGGCATCGGGGAGGCGCGGGTGAAGGAGGTGCTTCTGGACGAGGATGACGACCTGTGGATCACTCTGCGCCACAAGCACATCGCAGAGGTGTCCCAGTAAGAGCTTTGGTTCCCCCTTCTTCAGGGTGGGAACCCCTTCTCTCAGGGCCGGGGTGGGGGTAGGACGCATAAACTGAGCAACCTGGGTGGGGGGGTGAGTGTTTCTTTGGCAGACTCACCCACATGCTAACCAAAAATGATCGATCCTTCTATTCTCTGTGCTTACACTTCTCCACATCACCAAGTTAGAAAATCCACTGTGGGTGGGGTTGAGAATTCTTGGAAAGCATTGGTAATTTAGCTCTCAGAAACATGCTTCATAAACACCAAGTATTTAAAGCCAGTTCATTCTACCAGGAGCTCCAGGTACCATGGCAGACATTGTGACTGTCTCTTTTAGAGCCGCCTGGCAGCTTCCTGCTGGCTTCTTGCAGTTCACTAAGAGCTGATGTCCTTGTACTGACCTGTACCTTGCTCTGAAAGTGCTTCATATTATTTCTTAGAGTTAAATACTGTTATATAGCCAGGGCATGGTGGCACGTGCCTTTAATCCCAGCACTTGGGAGGCAGAGGTAGTAGGATTGCCATAAGTTCGAGGCCACCCTAAGAATGCATAGTGAATTCCAGGTCAGCCTGGGCTAGAGCAAGACCCTACCTCAAAAAATCAAAAAAATAAAAACAAAATAAATACTGTTATAAACCCTGGGCATGGTATCACATGCCTTTAATCCCAGCACTCAAGATGCAGAGGCAGGAGGATTGCTGTGAGTTCAAGGCCAGCTTGGAACTATAGAGTGAATTCCAGGTCAGACTTGGCTAGAGTGAGACCCTACCTGGAAAAAAAACTAACCAACTAGCTAAATACTATTACAAGACCTTTAAACAGATAACAGTTCTACTTTATAGAAAGATACATTCTGCTACATTGAGTTGGTGATATCTTCAGGAAATTCACAAGGAAGGGTGGGAAAGTACTATACCTTGTGTGGTTCTGTTTGAAGACATGATTTCCATACCTTTTTGATTCTCCTACCTCTGCTTCTTCAGAAATTTCCTACCAGTGAGCACCACCAGAACATGTGTCAAACCTTTTGATCACTCAGCCTTAAAAAATATTGACCCACATCTCCAGTCATAAACTTTATTTATTAATTAGTCATAAGTCATGTATATTTGTGTTTTTCAAATACAGCTTATATATGTTCAAATATGCATTTGTAAAGAGGAGGAGAAAAACACAAATGGATAATTCCTGTACCTTCCTCTTTTTGGTTTTTTGAGGTAGGGTTTCATTTCACTCTAGCCCAGACTCACCAGGAATTTACTATGTAGTCTTAAGGTGACCTTGAACTCACAGCAGTACTCCTACCTCTGCCTCCCAAGTGCTGGAATTAAAGGCATGAGCTACCATGTCCAGCTACCTTCTTCTTTTTGTACCTTGAGTCATCTTATATACCCCATTCTGGACACCAGTGGGTTAGACTATCAATGAGAAAAATTGTGTGTCCTTCTGTTAATCTCTATACCTATACGTTGTTGTATCTAGTTATTGTCCATCCTACTGCCCTCTTACAGTGTACTTAATAAACTATGACTCTTAAATAAATAAATAAATAGAAAATCACTTTTTTGTTTGTTTGTTTGTTTGTTTTTATTTTTTGAGGTAGGGTCTCACTCTGGCCCAGGCTGACCTGGAATTCACTGTGTAATGTCAGAGTGTCCTCGAACTCACAGTGATCCTCCTACCTCTGCCTCCCGAGTACTGGGATTTAAGGCATGTGCCACCATACCCGGAGTTTTTGGATTTTCTTTTTTTTTTTTGGTAGAAAATCACTTTAAGTATATACTTCAGTGACAGAAAAATTGTCACCTAGTCAGACCTAAGAAAGGCAGCCCCTGACTTCCCCAGCTTCTCCAGAGTGTTTGGCAGTGTGAAGTTTATCTGCCACCTTCTGTTTTTCAGGGAAGTTACTCGATCTCTGAAGGACTTTTCTTCTAGCAAGAGAATGAATACTGGAGAGAAGGTAAGCCATGCCACTATTTAGACACCCTGAAGGGTTATTCCCTCCTTTCTATGTGTGTCTAGGGAACTAAAGCCATATTTCTTTCTTCACTGAACATCAGTTTGCCTTGTTTTCACATTTAAGATGCATGTCTGGGGGCTGAGGTATATATGGGTCAGTGGTAGAACCTAGCATACACAGGCCCTTAAGTTTGATCCTCAGCCCAGCAAACCAACCAACAGACAAACCATGGAGAGCTGCTGGAAGGTACTTGGAAGATTAAGACTGCTTTGGAATTATGATTACTTTTTCTTCCTTTTGTGTATATGTAAATAGGGTGTGTGTGTTGGGGGGTTGTATGCATGTGTATGTGCCCATGCAGCACCCCATACATTCGCCTGCCATGGCTGGAGGGGAACATTGGTGTTCCTTTTCCATTGTTCTTCTACCCATTCTTTTTTTATCTTTTTTTTTTTTCTTCTTCCAAATTTTTATTAACAAGTTCCATGATTATAAAAAATACGCCATGGTAATATCCTCCCTCCCTCCACTTTCCCCTTTGAAACTCCATTCTCCATCATACCCACTCCCCATCTCAATCAGTCTCTCTTTTACTGTTGATGTCATGATCTTTTCCTCCTCTTATGATGGTCTTGTGTAGGTAGTGTCAGGCACTGTGAGGCCATGGATATCCAGGCCATTTTGTGACTGGAGGGATCATGTTGTATGGAGTCCTACCCTTCCTTTGGCTCTTACATTCTTTCCGCCACCTCTTCCACATTAGACCCTGAGCCTTGGAAGGTGTGATAGAGATATTGCAGTACTGAGCATTTCATTCTACCCATTCTTATTTGAGCTGGAGTCTCTTTTAATTTAATTTAATTTATTTATTTGACAGCGAGAGAGAGAGAGTGAGAAAGAGGCAGAGAGAGAGACAGAGAATGAGAATGGGTACACCAGGGCTACCAGTCGCTGCAAACAAACTTCAGATGTATGTTCCACTTTTTGCATCTGGCTTATGTGGGTCCTGTGAAATCAAACCTAAGTCCTTAGGCTTTGCAGGCAAGTACCTTAACAGCTGAGCCATCTCTGAGCTTGAGCCTCTTCTTAATCGCAGTGATTCTTGGGTCTCTGTTGCCCTGTATAACTGGGGTAACAGACACACATGGCCACACCCAGCTGTTTACGTGGGTCTTAGGGATTGAATTTTGAACAGTTCTTCAGGCCTTTTGAGCCTTCATGCTTGCACTTTTTTTTTTTTTTTTTTTTTGAGGTAGGGTCTCACTGTAGCCCAGGCTGACCTGGAATTCACTATGTAGTCTCAGAGTGGCCTCAAACTCATGGCAATCCTCCTACCTCTTCCTCCTGAGTGCTGGGATTAAAGGTGAGCATCTCCATGCCCAGGGTCAGGAAGTACTCTTACTTATTTATTTTTATTTTAAAATTAATGACAACTTCCATAATTATAGACAATAAACCATGATACTTCCCTCCCCCTCACTTTCCCCTGCACAACTCCACTCTCCATCATATCCCCTCCCTTTTCTCAGTCTCTTTTATTTCGATATCATTATCTTTTCCTCCTATTTTACTGGTCTTATGTGGGTAATGCCAGGCAGTATGAGGTCATGGATATCCAGGAGATTTTTGTCTGGAAGAGTGTATTGTAAGGATTCCTATCCTTCCTTTGATTCTTACATTCTTCTTGTCACCTCTTCTGCAATGGACCCTGAGCCTTGGAAGTTGTGATAGAGGTGTTTCAGTGCTGAACACTCCTCTATCACTTTTCTCAGCACTATGGTACCTTTTGAGTCATCTCAGAGGTCACCACCATCTGAAAAGAGAAGCTTCTTTAACCAAAAGTGAGAGTAGCATTAATATATGGGTACAGGAAGTACTCTTAACCAAGACAAGACTGAACCATCTCTCCAGCCTTCATGCTTGATTTTAAGCCAGAAGAATCATGAGACTTTTTCTGTGGATTTAGAAGTCATAACCTGACTTATTGAGGCTGCCCTTTGATTCTGCAGCTTCTTACTCTATTAGAAGTGACATGACTGTCTTAAAGGGTGTAGACTTACAAAAGTGCAGTTACTGTTGGTGTTCCTGCTGGGCGTGGTGGTGCACACCTTTAATCCCAGCACTTGGGAGACAGAGGTAGGAGGATTGCTGTGAGTTCAAGGTCTACCTAGGACTACAAAGTGAGTTCCAGGTCACCTGGGCTAGAGCAAAACCCTACCTCAAAAAGGCAAAACAAAAGCAGTGTAGAGAAGAAAACTATTTTTTTCTTCACAAATTTACACTCTACAACTTTTTTGTTTTTTGTTTTTCGAGGTAGGGTCTCACTCTAGCCTAGGCTGACCTGGAGTTCACTATGTAGTCTCAGGGTGGCCTCAAACTCACAGTGATCCTCCTACCTCTGCCTCCCAAGTGCTGGAATTAAAGGCAGGTACCACTATGCCCAGCTGTACATCTTTTTTCTTTTCAGGCACAATTTTTTTTTCATTTTGTTTTTAAATCAGTAAAACGAACTGGGTCCTCGAAGCTGCAGTGATCTAAGCAGTAGCAAGTTTCTGTATTCGTCCTTTTTATAAAAAAATGCTTAAATTATCACACTGCTGGCACACTTCATTTGCATGAAATTATGTACCATACATACTTATTCATTGTAGTTATTTATCTCCCCCATCCCAGAAAGAAAAAAAAGCTTATTCCTGAAGATAAGTTCATTGAAATCTAATCAAACTTCTTTAAGTGAATTGTGACAAGATTATAAATGATATGAAAAATGACATTTTAACATTTGGCCATCAACTTAAGAAAATGGTTTGCTATGTGCAACTTTAAAAAAGTTTTTATTTATTTATTTATTTGAGAGAGGGAAGACAGAAAGAGGCAGGCAAAGAGAGTGTGAGTACACCAGGGCCTTCAACTATTGCAAATGAACTCTAGACACATGTGCCACTTTGTGTGTCTGGCTTTATGTGGGTACTGGGGAATGGAACCTGGGCTGTCAGGCTTTGCAGCCATCTTTCCTGCCCACAACTTTCTAGTCCAGTAAACATAGAATAAAACTTAAATGCTAGACTTCAGGGTTTCATTCCCAACCTAGATGATCTTCATGACATTTGGATCAATACTTTTTTGAGCCAGAGGCCTGTGGTCTTATGTTTAACAAGTTCATGCTGAGTCATGGAGTATGAACTTATGAAGTCCAGTATGCTAAGTCAGAGTATGGACCTGTTACGTCCAGTGTGCTGAGTCATAGAGTATGGACCTATGAAGTCCCAGTGTGCTGAGTCAGAGTGTGTACCTGTGAAGTCCAGTGTGCTTCTGTGTTTTCCTGTGCCCTCCAACTTCACAAAGCCTCACTAGATCGGGGCCATTGGAGTGAACAATGTGCTTTCCTTTTCCTCACAGACCACCATGCGGGACCTATCCCAGATGCTGAAGAAAATGCCTCAGTACCAGAAAGAGCTCAGCAAGGTGTGGTGACCCAAAATAATGTCTTTGACTCAGTGGAGCAGTTATAAGGTTTCTCAGGGCTCTGCTGTTCTGGTTGATTCACAGAAATCCAAAGTTCAGCTGTCTTCGGTTTTTATTAATATATAATATATTAATATTAATGTAATAATATTAATATATATTATTACATTAATATTAATATAATAATAATATAAAAGGACAAACGCTGAGATAAGCCCCTTTCTTTTTACCCCTCTTTCTCTCCTTTATTTTTCATCCCCTGCTATTGGAAGGAGGCCTTGGTTCCTCACCATGTGGCCCTTCGCCGGTGCTTGGCTGTCCTCATGGCACAGCCATTGGCGTCCCTCAGAGTGATCTGAGAGAGGGCCAGGAGGATGTCAGCCTCTATATCCTGATCAAACACTAATTATCACTTCTCTGCCAGGGCCAAGCATTAAACCCAGTCCACGCCCAAGGAAATGGGAATTAACTTGCCGTCCTGGAGGGAAGTGTGTCAAAGAATGTGTGAACACGTTATAAAACTAGCATGCCACCCCACCCTCCTAAAGGATTTCTCCCTCCTTTCTTTGGAGAATGTAGTTTGACCCTCTCTCTGGTTACATTGCCTTTTACCTTGTGATGTCTCAGTCCTTTGTGAGGCTAGACTTGGTGGTCTTTATCTCGGAAGCACTCAGTGGCTGTTGTGTGCATCAGTGCTGAGTTCCTTGGTCACCAACTCTCCCATGCTTTTCCTAGTATTCGACCCACCTGCACCTTGCTGAGGACTGTATGAAGCATTACCAAGGCACCGTAGATAAACTCTGCAGAGTAGAACAGGTAAGACTGTTTTCCTTCCCATTCTGAATGACAGGTCTGATGCTGTGCCCATTCACTGGCTGAATTTTAACCTCTGACCTTGAACATCCTGCAGCACCATAGGAGCTAGAGACGGGGAGCCTATGATCCTGCGTTGTCTCAGCTTTGGAGCCAGGGGCAGCTCCACTCTGGAGGGTAGGGACTAGGTGGATCTAGAGTGCTGTGCCATTTGGATTTTGCATGCTTGACTCTTTTCAAAGGCCCTGTTTTCCTTGGGATGGCAGAAGAGAGTCTTAGGGTATTGTGAGCCTTACAGTAATAGGACCAACTGACTTTTATGTAAGGATGTTTTTTCTCCTGATGTGGCCAGACCAGCTCTGGAGCCCTCGGTGCCGAGGGACGAGGACTGGTGCTATAACAGGTTGGGAGTGTTCCCAATGCCTTGATGATCATAGGCCTGGAGGCTGAGTTTGGTCTGTTGCTGGTGTAGTCAGTGTGCTCAGCTTTGTTGTCCTTGCCTCAGCTCTGCACTGACAGCTGCACTGACATTTCTGGGTGTTGTATAATGGACTTAAGTTTGGCCCTAATTTCCTAAATTGTGGCAGTGTTACTAAACTGTGTGGAAACTTTGTTACTATTTTGGATTTTGTGTGTGTGTGTGGTTTTAAAAGATCAAATGCAGAGTGTCATGCAGGCCAAGAAGTCCCTATACTACTGAGCAACACTGCCAGCCCCTCCCCCCCCCAGCTTCTAAGGAAAGAGAACATTAAAAGATTCTGAGGCACCGGGCCATGGTGTGCACGCAGTAAATCCAGCTACTCAGGAGGCTGCAACAGGAGCACTACAAGTTCAACGCCTACATGGACAGCTAATTAAGATTGTCTCAAAAAAAGTGAAAAGATGCTGGGTGTGGTAGTACACACCTTTAATCCCAGCATTTAGGAGGCACAGGTAGGAGGATTGACATGAGTTCGAGGCCACCTGAAACTACATAATGAATTCCAGTGTGGGCTAGAGTGAGAGCCTACCTTGAAATACCAAATAAATAAATAAATAAAGTAAAAAGAGGCCTGGGAATGTAGCACAACGACAGAGCACTTGCCTAGCAAATCTCTGAGTTTGATAGTCAGTCCCATTTGCCCCCAACAAGATTCTGAAGCTTCGGCCAAAAATCTTTTTACCAAAAAATGCCAACTCACACTCTCAGTATAGAGCTGAGATTTGAGTCCTTGGTTTGCTGTGACAAGCTCAGAGCACTATTGCATGCCATGTCTCCAAATGTTAACTCATTACAAGGAAAGCAACCCTCCTCCTCCTCAAATGTACTGTTTCTCAGGTAATAATGGCAAACATGTCCTCTCTCAAAGAACTTGACCACCCAACTGCTTGGTTATGCCTAGGCCAGTAAGAACGCAGGTTCAGCCAGGCGTGGTGGCACACATCTTTAATCCCAGCACTCAGGAGGCAGAGGTAGGAGGATCGCAGTGAGTTCAAGGCCACCCTGAGACTACATAGTAAATTCCAGGTCAGCCTGAGCTAGAGTGAGACCATACCTCAAAAACAAAACAAAACAAAAAAAAGAACACAAGTTCAGGGCCATAGTGTAGCATAGCTCAGTTAGTAGAGTACTTGCCTAGCATACACAAATCTCTGGGTTTTGTCCCCAGCACTACAAGACTGATGTCATGTCACATACTTGTAATCCCAGCACCTAGAAGGTGGGGAGCAGAAGGATCAGAAGTTCAAGGTCATTTTCAGCCAAACAGCAAGTTTAAGGCCAGCCCGAGGTACATGAGACCCTATCTCAAAGCAAGTTAAAAAGGCCAGACTTGGTGGTGCACTCCTTTAATCCAAGCACTTGGGAGGCAAAGGTATGAGGATTGCTAGGAGTTCGAGGCCACCCTGAGACTATGTAGTGAGTTCCAGATCAGCCTGGCTAGAACGAGACCCTGCCTTAAAGAAAAAAAAAAAACAACAACAAAAACGACCAGAAGAGACAGGGCCCAATGGTCATCACTAGCACAGAGTTGCTCCATTGGAGCCAAAATATTCATTTTACCCCATCTTAGAGCCAAGTTGATATGAGTGACAGGTCAAAATACCTGCTAACTCTGAGGAGGAAAAGGGAAACAATTGGCTCTGCTTGTGAGGGTGGAGCTGTCAGGGCTTGGTGGGGTGTGGTGACTGGGTGTCTTATTGTCTTGTCTTGTTTCTCAGGCATCACCGAAGAAAACTTGAACAAACTGATCCAGCATGCCCAGATCCCCCCAGAGGACAGTGAGATCATCACCAACATGGCTCATCTTGGTGTGCCCATAGTCACAGATGTAAGGACCAGTTTGTAGGCTGGGAGAGGTGGGGTGTTGGCATGCTGTATCTGTTCCATACTCGTAATTGGCAGCTTTTTATAATATAGCCACATACCACCCTCAGCATCAAGAAAAGGAGACCAGGGCTGGGGAGATGGCTCTGTGGGTAAAGGCACTCACTCACAAAGTTGGCTGGCCCAGGTTTGACTTCCCAGTACCCACATAGAGCCAGACACACAAAGTGATGCATGTGTTTGGATTTCATTTGCAGTGACAAGAAGCCCTGTTTCTCTCATACTCTTTCTCTTTCTCTCCCTCCCTCCCTCTCTCAAACAAATAAAAAAATATTTAAAAAAAAGAAAGAAAAAGAGGAATCCAAAGGAGGGGTGAAGGGATAAACAAAGCAAAGGTCACAGTCAAGAATTAGACATGTGGGCTGGAGGGATGGCTTAGCAGTTAAGGCGCTTGCCTGCAAAGCCAAAGGACCCAGGTTTAATTCCCCAGGACCCATGAAAGACAGATGCATAAGATAGTGCATGCATCTGGAGTTCATTTGTAGCAGCTGGAGGCCCTGGTATGCCCATTCTCTCTCTCTCTCTCCTCCAAATAAATAAATAAAAATAAAATACATTTTAAAAAAAGAATTAGGGCTAGAGAAATGACTTAATGGTAAGGCACTTGCCTGCAAAGCCAAAGGACCCAGGTTCTATTCCCCAGGATCCACATAAACCAGATGCACAAGGGAGTGCATGCATCTGGAGTGGCTGGAGGCCCTGGCACACCAATTCTCCCTCTCTCCCTGTTTATTTCTCTAGCTCTCAAGTAAATAGTAAAATATTTAAAAAAAAAAAAAAAAAGAATTAGGCATGTGTAGATAGCTTAGCATTAAAGACATTTTCTTGAAAAGCCTGCTGGCCCAGGTTCACTTTCCTAGTACCCATGCAAAGCCAGATGCACAAAGTGGCACTGTGTCTAGATTTCACATGCAGTGGCAGGAGACCCTGTCACATGCATGTGTTCCCCCTCTCTATGTGTCTCTTTCTCACAAATAAATAAAAATGAAAAAGAGCCAGGTGTGGTGGCACACATCTTTAATCCCAGCCCTAGAGAGGCTGAGGTAGGAGGATCGCCATGAGTTCAAGGCCACCCTGAGACTACATGGTGAATTCCATGTCAGCCTGAGCTATAGTGAGACCCTACCTCAAAGAAAATAATAATAATAATAATGAAAAAAATAAAATCTGGGCATGGTGGTGCACGCAGCACTCGGGAGGCAAAGGTGTGAGGATTGCCATGAGTTCAAGGCCACCCGAGACTACATAGTGACAGTGTGAATTCCAGGTCAGCCTAGGCTAGAGTGAAACCCTACCCTGAAGAAAAAAAAGAAAAAAAAAAAAAAAAAAAACCCTTTTTGGCAATCAGGTGACTGAGAACCAAGCCAGGCAGGGTGTCCAGAAAGCCCAGGGGCCACACAGTATGATCTGAGAGAACAGGTCGGTCTTAAAGGACCCTGTCAAGAGTGCCTTGAACCCCAGGTGGAGGAGCCCCACTTGTCCTTTCCTCTGAGGATAGTCAGCCATTGAGTAGTGCTGACAAAGCCAACTGGAATCTCAAAGAACTGGATTCCATTGCCACTGACCAGCCACCTATAAGTAGAAGGAGTTTGGTGTTTGTAAAACATGGTTCACAAGAGGGAACAAAACAATGGAGATGGCTGAGTATGGTGGCTCAAGCCTTTAATCCCAGCACTGTCAGGAGACTGAGGTAGGAGGACCACTGTGAGTTCAAGACCAGCCTGAGACTACAGAGTGAGTTCCAGGTCCACCTGAGCTAGAGTGAGACCCAGCCTCAAAAAAAAAAAAAAAAAAAAAAAAGTGGAGATGGGCTAGAAAGATTGCCCAGTGGTTAAAGACATTCATTTGCAAAGCCTGCTGGTCCTGGTTCAATTCCCCAGTACCCACGTAAAGCCAGACACACAAAGTAGTACATACATCTGGAGTTTGTTTGCAGTGGCAAGAGGACCTGGTATGCCTATACTGTCTGTCAAATAAATTAAATAAATAAATATATTTCAAAACATAAAATAATGGAGGTTATTGATTCATTACAACCCTGCTGTGGAAATGAAGTGAAAAACCAGGTCATACCCAATCTTGCATTCTCCTGCAATGGATGGCAATCTGTGTTTGTTTGTTAGTTAATTAGTTAGTTTTCAAGGCAGACTCTCACTCTAGCCCAGGCTGACTGGAACTCACTCTGTAACCCAAGCTGCCTTCAACCTCAGCGATCCTCCTACTACCTCAGCCTCCCAAGTGCTGGAAATAAAGGTGTGTGTCACCACACCTGACTGATTTGCTTTTTGAGATGGGGGTTCTTCTGTAGTCCAGGTTGGCCTGAAACTCATTATGTAGTCCAGGATGGCCTCAAATTTTGTGGTAATTCTCTTGTTTCAGCCTCTTGAGTGCTGATATTACAGGTGTGAACACCATACCTAGGTTGGATTTTTTGTCACAACACTTATATGCCTGTTTTCATAACTAAAGTTTCTTAAAAGGGCACATTTGAGGGGCTGGACAGATGGCCCAGTGGTTAAAGGCACTTGCTTGCAAAACCTGATAGCCCTGGGTTTGCCAGACACACAAAGTGGCACATGCATCTGGAATTCATTTGTAGTGGTAAGAGGCCCTGGAGTACCCATGCTCAATCTCTTTCTCTCTCTCTCTCCCGCCCTCCCTTCCTTTTTTCTTTCTTTCTTTTCTTAGGCAAGCCCAACAGACTGGCATTTTTTTTTAATGTGAAAGAGAGAGGAAGGGAGGGAAGGAGGGAAAGAATTGGCACTCCAGGGCCTCCAGCCACTGCAATCGAGCTCCAGACGTGTGTGTCACCTTGTGCACATGTGCAGCCTTGCACGCTTGCATCACCTTGTGCTTACGTGGGATCTGGAGAGTCAAACATGAGTTCTTAGGCTTCTCAGGCAAACGCCTTAACCGCTAAGCCATTTCTCCAGCCCCTCAGTCTCCTTCTATATGCCTTTCTCTCTGTCTCTATCTCAAATAAATAAATATTATTAAGCCAGGCATGGTGGTGCACAGCCTTTAATCCCAGCACTAGGGATGCAGAGGTAGGATCACTGTGAGTTTGAGGCCACCCTGAGATATTTATATTTGTTTTTTCGAGGTAGGGTCTCACTCTAGTCCAAGCTGACCTGGAATTCATTATGTTGTCTCAGGGTGGCCTCAAACTCATAGTGATCCTCCTACCTCTGCCTCCTGAATGCTGGGATTAAAAGTGTGCACCATGACGCCCAGCTATATACCATTTTCTAAAAGGGCATATTTGGGGATATTCCCCCTTCTTTTTTTTTTTAAGTTTATTTTTATTTTTATTTATTTAAGAGGGAGAGAAGGGCAGAGAGTGAGAATGGGTGTGCCAGGGGCCTCCAGCCACTGCAAACAAACTCCAGATGCATGTGTCACCTTGTGCATCTGGCTTACGTGGGTTCTGGGGAATTGAACCAAGGTCCTTTGGCTTTGTAGGCAAGTGCCTTAACAGCTAAGCAATCTCTCCAGCCCCTATTCTTCTTGTCAGTGCTGATTCTGGGTCCTTGAACAAGTTCTCAGAGTTCACCAGACCTGGTGGCTCCACCGGGAGCCTAACCTTGTATGTACTTGTATTCAGTCTACGCTACGCCGCAGAAGCAAGCCAGAGCGGAAGGAGCGTATCAGTGAGCAGACATACCAGCTGTCACGATGGACTCCGATCATCAAGGACATCATGGAGGTCAGTGTGAGATGTAGGCAGTGGGAGCCAGGGCCCAGGCCCTTCTCTGTATGGCTCAGGTGCTTCTAGTGCCCCTGTTTAAGGCTCTGTCAGCCCTACCAGTGCACTTTGTTCTGAGGTTCATGAAGAATCATGAGACTGCCACATGGAGACCCTAATAGTGTTTGCCTTCTGCTTCTGTCTCGAGATTTAGTCCCGTGGTATAGAGACCCTTCTGTGGAACAGTGTCTGAAAGAGTCAGGCCAATTGCAGTGTCTCAGGCTCAGATGAGCGTTCAAGCACTCTACTAGGGGGTGGGGGCCACAGCACACCTCAGCCAGCTCTGAGGAAAGCCTCACAGGGGCTGCAGCTTGCCCTCCTCTCCTACTGATCCTGAACCCTTCGTACACTGGCAGACAGATCCCCTACTCTGCTGCTTAGACTAATCCCTTACCTGGAGTGATCTTGCCCTTCTCTCCACATCCTGAATTCTGCTTTGCTTTAGTATCTCTGCAAGGTCTCATGGTGTCCATAGGGCACCCCATCTGTCTGACTGTCCAGCACCCATGAGCCTCCTGCATTCTGATGCTTTGGTCAGAAGTCCTATTTACATATGCTTGTGCTGCCCTGTTTAGGATCATCTTCCGATGATCTTCTGAGCCTGTCACCTTGGCTGCTGTGTCTATCAGCTGTCACAGGTGCAAGGTGGTAGGCTTCATAGCAGCCCTGTGGTGTCAACTCCCTCCCCTCATTTTGGAGGGTGAGCTGCCTAGAGCCCTACACCACTAGGTCTTTAGGTTGGACTTGAGACAATCTGTTCAGCTCCCACACCTGATGATCAACACTAGGGGCCAGAGAATGCAGGTGTTTTCTCCGGATCCTTGGGTTCATTCATAGCAGCCTAGGCATTGCTACTGAATTATATGCCAAAGTAAGTATATTTTAAAGTATATAGAATGAGTCAGTGTCCTATTTTTAAAGCCTACAAACCAAAGGATGCATAGACATGAAACAACCAGGAGCCAGTTCCATGTCTGCAGTGAGACAGAAGAAGCAACCCTCTGGTGCATTTCTCTCTTGCTTCTCTGCCTGTCCCTCACCCCCTAAGAAGCCCTGAATAGGCCTCTATGTGCTGCTATAAGGAAGAGAATGCATTGCGGCGTACGAGGAGGAGGAGACCTAGAGCCCACCCAACAGACAATTAGGCCCTTGACAAACTGCAGGAGGTTCTACCAGACTGATGGCACATGTCACGAATTTAGCAGAGTACAACATGCAGAACCTCAGTGGGTGATACAATGGAGTCCAGTGGAAAAGAGGCAAGGAAAATGAGTGCTTTGTGTATTTTATATTGACAAACAACAGGGTCAGGGCAGTCTTAAAAGCAATGCCATGGAGTGTGTGGTGGGTGTCCAGGCCTGTTCTGGGCCCCTCAGCTGCAGTACATACACAGGAACAGTGGTCACAGAGACCTGGCTGTGGTTTTGCTGTCTGACGTCATTTTCACATCCTCTTGATTTGGCTCCCATCAGCCCTTCCAGACAGATGATACCCTGATTGATGTCTGTCTTTTCTTCCTCCAGGACACTATTGAAGACAAACTGGATACAAAACACTACCCATACATCTCCACCCGTTCCTCTGCCTCCTTTAGCACCACTGCTGTCAGGTGGGTGTGGGGGTGCAGAGAATGCTGTCTAGGCATCCCCATAGTGTCCTGCAGTGCAATGATGTGAGCCATCAGAACTCTCACATTTTCAGTCATGGTCAGGGTACAGCAGACTCAGGCCCACAGAGGCCTATATGGCTCTGCCCACTGGCTTCCAGTCCCTCACAAGCTCACCCACTTCTTTTTTCACTCTGTTGGCCTCAGACACAAGTGTGTATGTGTTTTTTAACCAGTGTATTTTTTAAACAAACCGAGACAAACCAGACAGAGCTAGTGGCTAGAGACAGGACTGTCCCCAGCACCTGTAACTGCAATTCCCTAGGCTTGTCCCACATGTCCTTCCTCTCCCCTCCTCTTTCTGTCTTCATTTTTGCCCTTTGTCTGGCCCAGAGGCCTATAGTGGCTCCTATGGCCTTGGCATCCCCTCTTACTGCAGCACAGATGAATAATCAGGGCCAAATGTGGAGAGGAGAACTACCTCCAAGTGTCACCCGCCCAGGCTGGCTGAGGAAGGCAAGGTATCGAATGACCTCTTGTAGAAGACCTGGACAGTGTCTGGGTGCTCCCAAGTTTGGAAAGTGAATGCAACAGTGTCATGAGTCAGGAAGAAGGGCAAAACCTTTCCATATCCAAAGGAGACTTTCCCCTTCATTTCACATTTCCTGTTTTCTTAGCCTGGAAGCAACCTGCCTCCCCCTGTTTTTTCTGAGCCCAGGTTCCTACTGAAAGAAGCCCACTGATAGAACCCTGGTAAAACCTGGGCAGGACTCTGAAGCTCCTCCCTAGTCTTGTGCCATTGTACTCAGCAAGTCTCCATCACAGCGCAGCGCAGGCCTGCTTCCCTCACCCACCGTGTTAGCTTGCCACTGTGTAAACAGTCTCCCTCCCCAGGAAAATAGTGCTGGGAGGCCTGGCCCATGGAGGTCTGTATGGCACACATTTCCTCAGGAGATTATTATACCAGCCTTAGACAGCTAGACCTCTAACTGTGTCCTTCTGCTCAGTGCTCCAGGGTCAAGCCTAGAAACGTGCATGACCTGGAGCAGAGGCCTGAGAGAACACCACACAGGCAAAGCTGCTGAGCCTGATGCCTCAGATGCTAGAGCTAAACTGAGCCTGTCTGTTGCCCACACATTTCTAAGAAAGTGACAGAGCCACAGCATAGGCATTTGCAACAACTCTTCTTAACATAGCCAGACAGCTTGGAAATTGCATTGCACGTTAGCTCGGCTGGTCCTTACTAAGTGTCTGCTCTATTTGGGTCACAGGGAAGCAGAGACACTGTGTCACAAGCACTGTGGGTGAAGCACTGGACGCTGTTGCTGCATCCGTAACTGATCTCTCCCTCTTCCCCTTAGCGCCCGTTATGGGCACTGGCACAAGAATAAGGCCCCTGGGGAGTACCGCAGTGGCCCCCGCCTCATTATTTTCATCCTCGGAGGCGTGAGCCTCAATGAGATGCGCTGTGCGTATGAGGTGACCCAGGCCAGTGGCAAGTGGGAAGTGCTGATAGGTGAGTGGGCGTGTGTTGTGTGGGAGGAGCTGCCTCATCGCACTGTCGCTCCATCTCATGCTTTGTGCTGCCTTCCATCATAGGCTCTTCCTCACCCTGCACAGCCTGGTCCTAGATGACAACAGAAGCTAAGGATGAAGGGGCCGGTCTGCCCTGCTTTGTCTCTTGCTGTAAGACAGCACCGTGGAGTGGAAAGAAACCTGATCATAGAGTCTCAAATCCAGACTGCCATTGCCAAGTGAAGTCACCTTGAACCAGTGACTTGACCTCTGTAAACTACCATTTCCTTATTCAACAAAAGAGGGTTCATAACACCCATTTGCAGCCTAGAGCTGACATTGGGACTTGTGTCATAGTAGCCTCATGATGGCAAGGAAGCCGTTACCATCCTCCACCAGTCACCTGGAGATGGTCAGACAGTGTGTACACAGGTACTGCCTGACACCTATCAGACTTGTGGCAAGACTCTATTAAGAGTTTGCTCACCAATTTCTACCACCTTAGAGTCTGCCATGCCTTGTATTTCTTGTTTATTTCCAAAAGAGAGGAAGCAGTTGGTCTGATACAGCAAGAGACTTTTCCCCTGCCTCATGCCTCCAAGAGCATCTGTGCTTCTAGGGCTGGCAGCTGATAAGGAAAGGAGAGAAATCTTGGTTTCTCCAGATGTACTCTTTTTGTTCCATCTTGTCCTTAACAAAATGGAGTTGTACCTGCCCAGGAATCCCTCTTGACGGTAATAGACTATCCCATACAGGAGCCTGCCCTGACTGGACAGCCTATGCATGCTGAGTAAGATGTGAAGCCTGAGATCATGGTCTCCCTTTGGAAAGAGTATGCCAGGCACCCAGAGGGAATTGACACTGTCCATAGTATATGGATTGCCAACGGGCCATTTCCATGTATACTGACACAAAAGAGGCCCTGAGCCATCTGAGCTAGAAAGGCTTCCCTGACCCCACCCACAGGGTACCCCACTGCT
The DNA here is from genome assembly GCA_036346955.1 of Dipus sagitta. Taxonomy (NCBI): domain Eukaryota; kingdom Metazoa; phylum Chordata; class Mammalia; order Rodentia; family Dipodidae; genus Dipus; species Dipus sagitta. The sequence goes on from CM070770.1 coordinate 141,307,543, forward strand.
GCTCATAACCGAGGCATGGTCATTATCTCCATAACAAGTATCAGTTATTTCTCCAATATGGGATGACTGACAGCACCTCCAAGCTGTCCGAGTGAATAGTCTCATAGACCCGTCCTCATTACTACTACTGGGTTCACCAAGATAGACCTGAGGCTGTCCCTACCTACGCAGTCCCGCAACCCAGCAGGGAGATTGTCTGCTTTCCCCAGCCTTGCGGATTTCCCTGATCTGGTCACCTGTCAGTCTCCCAACAACTGTTTCCCCTTCTGTAGTGTAGGCCCCGTCATAGTGCGCTGCTCCAAGCTTGCATATATGTTGCATGAATGTGTTAGATAATTCTGAACTCAGACACAGCTGGACAGCAGCTGTCATGGCCAGGCTTTGGGTGTGACCCTTCCTTGTCCCCTTTGGACATGCCCTGAAGTTCTCTGTGGGAGGTGGAACCCCAGGGATAAAGGCTGCCCGTGTGGGTTCATGGAGGGCCTTGTGCAGACAGCCAACTTCCGCTGTGTGGCCTCCTGTGCTTCATGCATGTCCAGTGCCTTGCTGCCTTTGTGTATGTATGTGCATGCTCACATGCGTGTTCATCTGCTTCTCACGCCTCATCAGCTGCAAACACTGTAGGCCTAAGTTGGCATGTTCCTGTGACGTTCCTTTGTTCAAGCAGTCAGCTGGCCTCTGTTCTCCCACAGGTTCTACTCACATTCTTACTCCCACCAAATTTCTCATGGACCTGAGACACCCCGACTTCAGGGAGTCCTCTAGGGTATCTTTTGAGGATCAGGCTCCAACAATGGAGTGAGAGCCAAAGAAACAAAGTAAAAGCAGCTTATTACAGAAAAGAAACTCTTCCACTCTGAAGGGCTTTCTTTGATTATTCCGTCACTTTTTATTTTCCCTTTTTACTTTATTATTTCTTTGATTTTCTTTTACCAAGAAAATGCTTGCAGTTGTCAACACCGATTGAAAATGTGTCCCGTGCCGCCTTCACACCCTGGGCTCCTCCCTGCCAGCTCATTCATGTTTTGGGTGACATGCTGCGCGGCTAGACAGCTGCAGGCAGCTGGGTTAGACCCAAGTAACAGTAAGTCTGTGAGCAGTCCACAGAGGGAAAGGTGGAAGTTGAGGGAGGCCTGAAGTAGGGTGCCCAAGCCTGTTGGCCCAGGGGAGAGCTTGTGGGCATCCACAGGGCACATAAGGGTGCTGGTGGCGACATGGTAGAAGCGTACGTGAGACCAACAGATGTTCAAGGAAAGGCCACATGCAAAGGGCAGGCACTGGAAAGAGTTCATGGATACCTGATGGTGAGGAATGATTGGCAGGGAGCATCAGGACAGACAGATGCAAACACCTTTTCCCTGGGCTGATACTTTCCAGAGAGCCCATCCTAAGTGGTGATTGGTCTCTCGTCACTGTGGGCTTGGTGACTCCACTCTCCGGCTGGAAGAGCTTTTCTTTCATGCTGCTGTGGAGAAACTGCACTCTCCAGTCATTTGCTCACAGCATAGTGCTTTTCAGCCAGCTTGGTGATATGCAAGCCAGCAGTCCCAGCTTCCCAGTCAGCAAAAGCAGATGGATTACAGTTCAAACCCCTGTCTTAGGGGAAAAAAAGTAAAACAAGGATTGGGGTTATAGCTTAGTAGTCAAGCTCTTGCCTAGCATATGGGAGGCCCTGGCAGTTCAGTAACCCAATACCGCTCCCAACACACACACAATTGCTTTTATTCTATTTTAATTCTGTGGATCTTTCAGGAGTTGAGTAGTCATGCCCTCTCTCCCACCAAAGCTGCTTCCTAAGGGCTAGAGCCCTCAGGAGGAAAAGTCTGTTCCTGATGTGTGGTGTGCCTTTAATCAAATGTCATTTGCTCTCCCATCAAGCCTGTTCCCCAGGAGCACCTTGTATGGTGGACCATCTAAATTCTGTTCTTCCACATCATCCCTGTTTCCATCTTTTAAATGTATCAGGAACCTCCTAAGTGACAGACTGGGGCTTAAGACCTCTGTCACAGTGTTAATAATTCCTCAGTATTACATGTTTTATGATGGAGCCACATGACCTTTTTGTAAGCCATTGACAAGGGGTCCTGAAAATGTCCCTTCACTCTGAGCTGAAATGTGGCCAAGTGAGTCATCAGTGTGAGTCATCTGCAAGCAATGGAGAGATGTGGACTGGGAACAGGACTGGCCTCTTATACACTCCTCTGTGAACACTGTATGGGAGGTTAGTCCCACTCCTTGGGTCACAGCTCTACAAGGTTCCTTGGTGCTCTGACAGTCTAGAATTCAGTATTTCAAACCCGGGCTTCAAACTGCACATACCTTCCTTCTCTCTTCCTATGGGTCTCAGAGGAATGGCCCATTTGAAGCAGGCATGTTTAGATACTTTGGTGCTCTAGCCTAAAGCTATGAACAGGAAGCACTCCACTAATATTTCCCCTCCTCTCAGTAGACAGTGGCATTTCTAGGATAGTAACAGTGACTCAGCTCCCCTCCTGTCAACTCACCTGCATCTGCTGATGCTAGTCTGTAATCTCAGCACTCAGAGGTAGAAACAGGAGTTCAAGAGCCAACCTCAGCTACATAGCAAGTAGGAGGCCAGCCTGAGCTACATGAAACCTTACCTCAAAAGAAAATACAGCTAGGTGTGGTGGTGCATGCCTTCAATCCCAACACTTGGGAAGCAAGGTAGGAGGATCACTATGAGTTTGAGGCCAGCCTGGGGCTACAGAGTAAGTTCCAGATAAGTCTGAGCTAGAGTGAGACCCTACCTCGAAAAACAAGCAAACAAAAAAAAAATACATAAATAAATGGACAAGTTAAGATTGCAGGACGGGCACGTGCACACATGCACCACTCAGCCCCAAGGTCTGCTAGAGCTAATTCAAGGGTTCCCTGCCTTCCAAGAAAGCACTCCTTTATTTCTTTGCAGAGTGAGCCTTTTGTTTCATATTTAATCAGTAGAGACAACTCAACTGCCACCAGAATAGAGAAAGAGCCAATAGCCTCTGATTATACATTCCTCCCCCTGCTGAGGTATTGCACTGGGCAGTTTTGGAATCTACAGTTAAGAAGCAGCAAGGCAGCCGGGCATGGTGGCGCACGCCTTTAATCCCAGCAGTCGGGAGGCAGAGGTAGGAAGATCGTCGTGAGTTCAAGGCCACCCTGAGACTACATAGTGAATTCCAGATCAGCCTGGGCTAGAGTAAAACTCTACCTGGAAAAACAAAACAAAAAAATTAATTTTTTTATGAGAAAGAGAAAGAACTGGCACACCAAGGCCTCCAGCCACTGTAGTCCAACTCCAGACACGTGTACCACCTTGTGCGCATGTGCGACCTTGCGCACTTATGTCACCTTGTGCTTCTGGCTTATGTGGGATCTGGAGAGTCAAACATGGGTCCTTAGGCTTTGCAGGCAAGCACCTTAACCGCTAAGCCATCTCTCCAGCCCTTATTTTATTTAATATTTTATTTATTTGAGAGAGAATGGGTGCATCAGGGCCTCTATCCACTGCAAATGAATTCCAGACACATGTACCACTATGTACATCTGGCTTATGAAGGTACTGGGGAATCAAACCTTGGTCCTTAGGCTTGGCAGGCAAGTGCCTTAATCACTAAGCCATCTCACCAGCCCTATTTTATTTTTTGAGGTAGGGTCTCACTCTAGCTAGGCGGACCTGGAGCTCACTATGTAGTTAAAAACTTGCCTTGAACTTCCAGCAATCCTCCTACCTCTGCCTCCTAAGTGCTGGTTGGTTAAAGGCATGTACCACCACGCCCAGCAGATTATCTTTTAAGAGAAGATGAGGTCCAGCCATGCTGGAGAATGTCCCTAGGATCCCACCAGGCCTCATCTTAGTGTCCACCAGCCATTCCTACAGACTGTCCATAAGTGATGTCTTCTGATTAGATTTTTGTTTGTTTGTTTTTGGTTTTGGAGGTAGGCTGTCACTCTGGCCCGGGCTGACCTGGAATTCACTATGTAGTCTCAGGGAGGCCTCAAACTCATGGCGATCCTCCTACCTCTGCCTTCCAAGTGCTGGGATTAAAGGTGTGTGCCACCATACCCAGATTGATTAGATTTTTAAAGCTCCTACCCTGGTTGATGTAGTCCAACAAACCAGCAGTCATGAGGCGATGGCCAGCCGTGGCTGTGCACCCCTGTAATCCTAGCACTCAGAGGCAAAGGCAGAAGGGTCACTGCAGGTCTCAGGCCAGGCAGAGCTATACCGTCAGAGCTTATCTCAAAAACGCAACCAGCCAGGCATGGTGGCACATGCCTTTTAATCCCAGCACTCAGGAGGCAAATGTAGAAGGATCACTATAAATTTGAGGCCAGTCTGGGACTACGGAATGAGTGCCAGATCAGCCTGAGCTAAAGTGAGACCTGCTTTGAAACCCTCCCACCCCCCAAAATGAAAAAGACAAATATGGGAGAGACCTTGCAGGTTTCATGTGCAACTTGTAAGATAATCTTGGTGCTTTTATGTAGAATATCTTGTCACATTCCAGACTGGTGCTAGGTAAGTTTCATTCAGATCATTTGAATAAGAACCAACAGCCAGCTTCTGTAAAGTATTCCTTGTCTGTGTTCCATGAGAGAGCATATCCCTCCCAGGGAGCCCTGAAAGACCAGACTGTACCCCCACCAACCCTCCCTGAGAATTTCCTATGGGATGAACTGGTGACCCTCAAAAGCAGTCATCAAGCCTGCCTGGTTCATTTGCATTCTCAGGCCCCTCCTAGCCAATCTTAGAACTCTTGTCTTTCAGAATCTTCCCAGAGTTTGCTGTGTGTGGCCCATGGTGTTGAAGACATGAGATTGTCATTTGGATAGGTCTCAACTTTGTTTTCAGAGACTGCTGCTGGCACTTCAAAATCACTTAGTTATGTGGGCTAGAAGAGACCCTCAGAGCAGCATAACCTACATGCTCTTCTCTTCAGAAAGCCAACATGGCCAGCTACCTGGGTTTTAAAACAAGACCATTTGCAAAATAGGGTGTACGGACTCACCTAGCACATTTTGCAGTGTTAGTGGTGGTAAGAGCTTGATTAACATTATTGAGACAGTGCAGACTCTTGGGTGTCAAGAACTGGCTTTTGGGGCTGGAGGGATGGCTTAGCAGTTAAGGCATTTGCCTGCAAAACCAAAGGACCCAGGTTCGATTTCCCAGGACCCACATTAGCCAGATGCACAAGGGGGTGCACATGTCTGGAGTTCATTTGCAGTGGCTGGAGGCCCTGGTGCATCCATTCTCTCTCCCTCCCTCTTTCTCTCTGTCAAATAAATAAAAATAAAATATTTAAAAATATTTTAAAAATAGAACTGGCTTTCGGGGCTGAGGAGATGGCTCATTGGGTAGAGTGCTTGCCACCAAGCATAAGGACCTGTGTTCGGATCACCAGCACTCATTTTTACATGAGACAGGTTTGGTGGTATACACCTGTAATCCCAGTGGTAGGAAGGTGAAGATAGGAGGATTCCTATGGCTTGCTAGCTAACTAGTCTACCAGAATCAGTGAGCTCTAGGTTCAATGAGAGACCTGTCTCAAAAACTAAGAGAGAAACTGAGGAAGGCACCCAGTGTTGACCTTTGGCCCCCACATGTATACAGACACGAGTGCACAAAAATAAAAACAACTGGCTTTTTGGATGAGTTGGATTAATAGCAATCAAACCTCCCTGTAAAGAAACCAGGCAAGTGTTGCTGACTGTCAGATGCCATACTAGTTGTCTCTAGGAATGTTCTTCAACAAAAACTAGGAAGACCAGATAGTTAGGAATGAGATATTACCAGAAAATTCTAGAGCATAGACTCCTTCACCTCTTTTTGTCTTCCCTGAAATTGGACGAGAAGTTGGGGAGTGCATTGGAACAGGCATCTAAGGAACCCCTTTGAATTTGTCCTCAAAATCAAAGCTGCCATCTTATTTCCTGGAACACAGTTGTATAACTAGGGGCTGACCATAGGGGCAATTTTTTTTCGACTAGCATCTTCCTGTTGGCTTTAGGAAGTGCTGGGCCACACTCCAGGTCCAGAGGTTGCCTTTTAGTGTCCAGCACATGACCTGCATCCAGTGGAAGTCTGGAAAACTGTCATTGGCTCATGCTTCAGAATTTGTAGCAAACCTCATAATGTTACTGTGCTTTTCCCTCATTTCTACTGCATCCTTTAACCATTGCTTTTTTTTTTTTTTCTTTTGGTTTTCAAGGTAGAGTCTCACTCTAGCCCAGGCTGACCTGGAATTCACTACGTAGTCTCAGGGTGGCCTCAAATTCACGGTGGTCCTCCTACCTCTGCCTCCCAAGTGCTGGGATTAAAGGCGTGTGCCACCATGCCTGGCCACTCAGTACTCCTAGGGAAGTTAGTAAGCTCACACAAGTGAATATAGGGCTAGGGACATGGCTGGATGGGTCAAGCGCTTGCTTATGAGGACCTGAGTTAAGATTCCCAACACCCATGTAAAACTGTCCTAGGCAGATTTGCAGGGCCTGCTCCCTGGCTTGCCTAGCCCAGTAGGTGAGCTCTGAGTTCAAGTAATGTGGGGGCTAGAAAGATGCCGTAGCTGTTAACACGCTTGCCTGTGAAACCTAAGGACCCAGGTTCAACTCCACAGAACCCATGAAGTCAGGTGCACATAATGATGCCTGCACACAAGTGGCACATGCACATAAGGTGATGCACACACCTGGAGTTTGTTTGCAGTGGCCAAGGCCCTGTTGCACCAATTCTGTCCTCTCTCCCTCTCTCAGAAAAAAAAAAAAAAAAAAAGTAATGTGGAGCAGGGCATGGTGGTATACACCTTTAATCCCAGCACTCCAGAGGCTGAGGTAGGATCAGTGTGAACTCAAGGCCAGCCTAGAACTACAGGCTGGGCTAGAGTGAGAGAGACCCTACCTCGGGAAACAGCACACAACAAAAAGTAATGTAGAGAGCGACTGATGGAGTAAGACACCCAACTCCATCCAGCCTCTGGCCTATACTCATTTGTGGTACACCCACACACATTCACCCAAACACGTATGCATGAGCATGCACACATACAAAAAATAAAAAAAGGAAGTATGCTTCATCAGTAAGGAACCTTATAGAAAATACCCAGGGATACTGCAGAAAGGCTCATCATCCCTATTTAAGAAGCTGCAAGTCTGCAGAACAATAAATGAGCTGCGAAGCACATGGCCAGGGCAGGCTGCGTGCTAAGGGCACCCCACTTGTCATCCCTGGAAGTAGGCAAAGACGGACTCCACTAAGCAGGGGGCCGGGGGGGGGGGCTGGTTGCTAAGACTTGAGATGCTGGAAGATGATGACTGTTACATCTAAGAGGGTGGTGCAAGTTTTCTGCTGGTCTAGACCGGCCAGGAAGTCCCACAGCTCCAGGTCAGCTGAACAAGTGATGGTCACAGGTACAGGGACCCCAGTATTAGAGTCACAGCCGATAAGCTAACCCAAGGCTCCTTTTGCCTGCCTTTGGAGCAGAAATCTGGAAGTGGGGTTTCCTCCCCAGTCTCCTATGAAGGCCCAGCCCTTCCAGGTTCCCAGGGAGGCACATTTTCAAATGCGGCTCTCTTTTGTTGAGTTCTTCTCTCCCACCGGGATCTTTCTTTGAAGTCCACTGCTGCATGCGTGCAGGCCTCATGCTCACACACCACCCGTCACTTCTGTTCTGTTTGATTAAGTCCATGTCCAAGCCACACAAGCCATGCATCATTTCTACTGCACTTCTGAGATCTCTCTTCCTTATGAAAAAGGCCTTCATTTTTTAATTTTTTATTGTTTTACTTTTGCACTAGAAGTATATCTGATTCCATTAGCTTAAACTTTTGCAAGCATTTCTAATCTCTTACAATGCGCGGTACCTGCAAGGTAAGGCCTCAGGTCCCCACCCTTACCCTCTCACACCTGAGGTCCCACCACCACCCCAGCACCAGTCTACTGGCTCTTAGAGGTCAGGGGCTCCTTGGGCTCTGCCTAACTTACAGCCTCCTTGGCGAGCACCATTCTTCCCACATACAGGCCCTTATCCACCCCTGTCCCATTCCCAGCCATTGCCCCTTGTTTGGAATTACTCTCCCTGGTTCACCTTGAATTAAAAAGACTGAGCAATGTCCTGCCCTGTGGCCTGTCACCTGTCAGCTGACAGGGCTCTGGTGGAGAGGTGGTTCCTAGGTAAAGCCTAGGACCCTGTCTGAGCAGGAGGATGGGTTTTGTTTAACCCCAAAGGCCCCTAAAGGTCTCCATGGCCTATTGTAACAAGTCCCCAGGGTTCCATAGCCAATCCCCTCCCAGGTTCCTCTGGATCCAGACCAGGGTGGGGGAGGGGCCAGGTGCAGATCTGGGAATGGAGAAGAGGGAAAGAAGCAATAGGCTGGAATATATAGTCAAATTCATGGACTTCTCTGCTTCCCCAGGGTCCACGCACATTCTCACCCCACAGAAACTGCTGGACACGCTGAAGAAACTGAATAAAACAGATGAAGAAATAAGCAGTTAAAAAACTAAGTCACCCCTCCAAAGCCCAGCCTCCTTCCCACAGTGCTCTGCAGCTCCCAGCGCGACGGCTTGGTTACTCTGCTGCCTCCCCACCCTGCACGCCCTGGCTGTCCAGTCGCCGTGCTGCGTTAGTTCGTGTGAGATGATACCCTCTTCTCATTTGCAACAAAAGAGAGTAGTGCGTTGTGTTTTATAAAAAATGAGTATCTTCTGTATGTTTCCCACAAGAAGTTCACATGCAAGCGCCACAGTGCAGAAGTGTTGGAACTCTAAACCAAATGGACCCCTTCCCTTATTTATGATCCTGCGACCTTGTACATAACCCTGTGCTATGCGTGCAAATTGCTTGAGTATGGAAAGGTAGATGTTTGGGTGTTTTTCAAAGCTTGTTTGGGGTTGTTTCTCTTCTTGTTGGGAATCATAAGGTGTCTGTTCTTCAAGTATTTCACACTGAGGAGTAATCTGTTATCTTCTCGCCAGTTTCTACCCTTTCAACATACGTTGGGAAGTGACAGTCAGTACAGAGACTCCAGGAAGCTGGGATGGAATGGACTTCTTTTCTTGCCCCACTGGCTTGTGCCCTGGTATTGCAGCTTGGAGTGTAGGGTTAGGGATATCTACGTGAAACCAGACTGGGTACTAGTTAGTGTTTCTCCCACAGTCTGGGTCTGCTCTCCCAACCAGTGTTCATAGTACTGTGACCCTTGGTGATGTCTTGCAGCCTGTCACCATGCCTAGACTCCTGCTTTATCCCTGGGCCCTTCTAGAGAACAATTAGGCTTGACCCTCTCCTCACCCAGGCATCACTCCAAACAGCCTAGGGTAGAGGTCAAAGGTCAGTAATCAACTAGAACAGGTGGGTTCTGGTACTTTGGTCAGAGGGCACTTTGCTGTAGCAGGCTTGAAGGACAGGGTCCTGCTGACCATGTCCTCACTCTGCAAGCAACACTGTGTCAGATTACCCTCAGTTTCCAGTACTCCACAATTCTTTATTTTGTATAGTGTGCAGTCATATATCATTGTGCTTGTAAGAGAAAATCACTTTATTCTCTGTAAAAACTGTATAAATCATAGCTGTAAAGCAAAAATTAAAGAAGCCAATGCTGGAAGGATGTCTCACATCCTCAGGACGCAGCAGTTCCCTGATCTCTGGGAGTGAGCACACCACCTGTTCTGCTGCTGTCGCCATGAAATATGACAGTGGAAGTCACAAAAAATGTCCCTTGCCCAGCCCTCCCCGCACCCTGCCTTCCCTCAGACCATGTGTGTGTTACTGTGTCTCGTGCCGTTGTTGCAGACGTGACGTATGCCTTCCTCTGCGGCTATGTTCTCCCGCCTGGCCTGCCCATGAGGTGCATCGCGCCTTCTCCCCTCCTGGCTCTGGAATCTCCCTTCGCACTCAGATTAGTTTTCAGGTCCCTGTCCTGTTGCCCTTCTCTCCTTCAGCAGTCTTCTCTCCTTAGGACAGAACCATAGGAACATGCTTGGTTTATTTCTCCTGTGCAGCTCATTTTGTCTCCTCCCCCTGATCACGCAATGCTTATGCTTCAGGACCTTGTTTGTCGAACATTTGGGTTTTCCTTTCTGTTATTTATATAAGTAATTTATCAAAAGGATATTTTAAAAAAAAAGCTAGTCTGTCTTGAAACTTGTTTACCTTGAACTTCTCAGAATCTCAGTGTTTGAAAGTATTGAAGCACAAACATGTATCGTCTGTACCGTCTAATCAATAAAAGAAATCTGCGCCCACTCCTGGTGTCCAGGTCACTCCCGGGCTGCTTCCACTTCAGAGACCACAGAGGAGGCCCACCTCCCCACCGCTGTGGCTTGGGGTCTACTGGATCCAAATTGCCATAACTTGCATCTGTTAGGTCTGTACCTGTGTCACATTTGGGAACAACCTGTGAAGCTTGTCTCTGGCCTCTGGTAGCAAGATGTTGCCTAGACTGAAGGCAGGCCCTCCACTACCCTGTTCCTCTCTAGAGGCCTCTGCCTCAGACGCTGCAGGGCTGTCTGGAGATGTCCCCCAACGGGAACATATGGTGCACACTGTAAGATCAGTCTACATGCCTAATTAGCTTCTTCCTCCTAGAGTAGAAGCTGACGTGTGTCCCACGAGTCTTGAAACCTTCCTTGACCTGGAGGATGTGCCATGAGCTTGGCCCAGTTCAGGATGCAAACCCCAAAATCCCCCAGGAAACTTGCTATGGTGCTGGGCACAGGTGGCGGGGCTGTTTGGAAGAATTTGTCCCTAGTCAGTCACTGAATTCTGTTCTGCTGTGGTTTGGATGTGGCTCATTCCTAAAGGTTGGGAACTTGTCACTCAGTGTAGCAGTCTAGGGAGGTGATAGAACCTTTTAGAGTTAGTGCATTGCCCTCAGGAGGAATCGCAGTTCTCCCCAGAGGACTGTTTTACAAAACAAGTCCGTCCTCTCCTGGTCTTTGACCTCTTGTCTTACTATACGAGTTTTCTCACATGTTCCCATCATACAGTGCCGTCAGCCATGAAATGCCAGGCCCCTGAACCTCCATAACCAGCTAAGTAATCTTGGTGGTACATGCCTCTATTCTCAGCTACTTAGGAGGAGGAGGTAGGAGGATTGTGAGTGCAAGGCTTGTTTGGACTATATAGTTCAAGGCAAGCCTTGTTAACTTAAACCCTGTCTCAAAAAAAAATTTTTAAGAAGGTCTGAGGATTGAACTCAGTGTTACAGCATTTTACCTAATATGTGTGAGTCCCTGAGTTTAACCCCAGTACCATAAAAAAACAAAGAAGGGCAGAGGAGATGGCTTAGCAGTTGAGGGTACTTGCTTATAGAGGCTGCCCGGGTTTGATTCCCCATTACCCCTGTGAAGCCAGTTGCACAAAATGGCGCACGCATCTGCAATACCTTTGCAGTGACAAGGGGCCCCAGCATGTCCCTTTGCTCCCTCTCTCCTTGCAAATAAGTGAAAATAAATGTTTAAAATAAACTAAGCCGGGTGTGGTGGCGCATGCCTTTAATTCCAGCACTTAGGAGACAGAGGTGGGAGGATCACTATGAGAGTTTGAGGCCACCCTGAGATTTCATAGTGAATTCCAGGTCAGCCTGAACTAGAGTGAGACCCTACCTGAAACAACAACAAACAAAACAAACAAAAAAAAAAAAGGGCCGGAGAAATGGCTTAGTGGTTAAGGCACATACCCACAAAGCCTAAGGACCCAGGTTCAATTCTCCAGGTCCCACATAAGCCAGATGCACATGGTGGCACATGCGTCTGGAGTACCCATTCTCACACACACACTCTCTCTCTTTCTCTCCCTCTCTCTGTTTCTAATAAATAAAAATAAAATCTTTGAAAAAAAAAACTAAATAAATCTCTGGTCTTTACCTATTGTCCAGCTGCAGGTATCTTGTTATAGTAACAGAAAATAAACTAAGATCTTCACAGCCTGGAGAAATCTGGAAACTCAAGGTCAACTAACAGAACTTATACCACCACTATCACCCTGGTGAGACGTGTCGTAAGCAGATCATGATGGCAATGGCTATTTAGTAACCATGCCAGGCCTCTGCCATACCCATCTGTTAGGAGTATCCTCTGCCATTTTACACATGAGGAAGCTGAGGGCAGAGGGGCAATACTTAGCAAAGCTCACTGTCCTGGTGGGTTGGGGGGGGTGTCAAATAGATATAGATATTGTGTTAATATCAGCCTTTCACCACAACACCTTGGAATAACAGAGACATTGGAATTTTTTGTTTGTTTTCTATTTTTTGGGTTTTTTGAGGCAGGGTCGCGCTCTAGCCCAAGCTGCACTGGAACTCACTCTGTAGCTCCAGGTTAGTCTTGAGTTCACAGTGATCCTCGTACCTCAGTCTCCCAAGTACTGGGATTAAAGGCATGCACCACCACATCCAGGCTTGGAACTATTTTTTGTTGTTGTTGTTGCTTTCTTTTAATTTTTTTTTCCAAGGTAGGGTCTCACTCTAGCTCAACCTGACCTGGAATTCACTATGTAGTCTCAGGGTGGCCTTGAACTCTTGGCAATCCTCCTACCTCTGCCTCCCGAGTGCTGGGATTAAAGGTGTGCGCCACCACGCCCAGCTTCTTTTAAAATTTTATTTATTAGAGAGAGAGAGAGAAAGAAAGAGGTAGATAGAGAATGAGTGCATCAGAGCCTTCAGCTGCTGCAAAGGACTCGAGACACATGTGCCACCTTGTGCATCTGGCTTTATATGGGTACTGGGGAATCAAACCTAGGTCCTTAGGCTTTGCAGGCAAGCACATTAACTGCTGAGCCATAAATTGCCCAGACTAGCCTTGACTTTATGATCCTCTTGCCTCAGCCGCCTCATAGCTAGGATTATATATGTGTTCATCACACTTGACAGTCCTCTTCCTGACTGTTTCTGGCTTCCCTTGATCCAGGCTCTCTGTCACTTCTGTCCATCTCCCACCAGCACAGAGCAGAGGAACACAGTGCTTTAGTCTCCTATCAAAGTCCCAGCTCCTGGTGTTACAGGGCTCAGATGGAGCTTGAAGACCATTCCTCCAGACACCTCCTGTGCTGTTACATATCCTTGGTCAGGAAGGGACGACAGCAGACCAGCTTATTCAACGCATAATGACTTAGTTGGTAGACTGCTCTATTAGTATGCATGAAGCCCTGGATTCCAGGTCCAGCACCACATTAAGCTCGAAGTGATGCTACATGCTGATTATCCTGTCACTTGGGAGGTGATAGGATAGGAGGCAGGGGATCAGGAGCTCAAGGTAATCCTTAGCTAAATAGTGAGTTTGAGGCCAGCCTAGGCTGCATGAGATCATGTCTTAATACAAACATATGCTGGGACTTCCAGTTAAGATGGTGGCGTAGGAACCACACCAAAGCAGCCTAGGGGAGAAAAAGCCAAAAAAAAAAAAAAAAAAAAAAAAAAAAAACCAAAAACCCAGCAAAACACACTCTTCTACTAAAAAGTGAGGTGTGTAAGAAATTACCAACGACAGCAGAGAAGTAGGAGAGATCCAGAGCCCATATAGGCAGGCAGAAGCAGCTCCAGCAGCAGCAGCACCAGGTCCACAGGGCCACAGTGCCAAGCTCGGCTTGAGCTGCAGGAAAAGCCAGGTGAGGGGATTTTCCACTCACACCGGAGCTCTCCACAAACTCAAGAAACGTGGAGAACTGCAGCGAACAATGGAGGAGCAGATCACAAGGTAGAGGATCATGTGGACCAGCGGGAGAACTAGAGCCAGCATCCACAGCCTCCCCTCCCCCACCACCAGTGCAAGTGCCAGCAAGCACCAGAGACCAGCAGGAGATCACAGCACCCAGCACCAGCGACCAGAGCAGCGATCCAATGACCCAGCCAGCCTACTTGAACCCACAGTGCACCAAAGTGGGACCCAAGCAGGAGCGCAGCATAACTGAGACCAAAATCATCCCAAAAGGTAACTGGGATTACACCAGGTCAGTACCCGCCAAATAAGCCTGGTATATAGGCCTGAACCGGAAGTGCTAATTGCACCTTCCATATCAGGATAAATTACATGTTAAATCTGACTGATGGTCAGATTTGCCATTCCTAAATAAGCTATATTTTGGGCTTGTTATTTGTTGCTTCTTGATTTATAGTGGCTTTGTTTCCTCTTCTGTTGTACATTAGGGAAGGGTCTCACTTGGTCACAAACTGACTTGGAACCCTCAACAGACCAGAAATCTTAACCTCCTTGTTGACAGTATTAAGGGTGTGGGGCACCATGCACCCTAAGGGTCAGTTTAGAGGATCTGGTTGTCAAAATACCTACTTTTGCATAAATACTCTGTGCTGTTTTTCATTGAAAGTGTACATTGTTTAGTTAAATCTTAGAATCTGCCTGTATTTTGTTCCACTCAGACTACTTGAATACTCTCATAGCAGGCAAACCCAACACCTAGGGTCACTTTTGTAGAAACTTTGAGAGTCTTGAGAGCCACACCTAACACCTTAAGCACCACCCTGAAGATATATAACATCAGATTGATTGATACATCTAATAATATTGCAGCTAACTAGAAAATCCAAGAATTAAATGAATCCAAGATACAAAAATATATACATTATAACACAAGAAACACCAAAAATCAAGACAATATAAACCCACCAAAAAGTATTAATGCATCAGAAATGACCTCCAGTGAGAATGAGTTAGAGGAAATGCCTGAGAAAGATTCCCAAAGAATGATTATAAATATGCTCAATGAAGTCAAAGAAGAAATCAAAGGAATGAAAGAGGAAATCAAAGGAATTAAGACACAGGAAGCCAATTTAATGAAATAAAGAGGTCAATACAAGACATAAATAAGGAAATAGAAATAATAAAGAAAAACCAGTCAGAATTACTAGCAATGAAGAACACAGTTAATGAAATAAAAAACTCTGTAGAAAATCTCACCAGTAGAATGGATGAAGGAGAGGACAGAATATCTCAGCTAGAAGACCAGGTGGCAGATCTAATACAGTCCAACAAAGAGAAAGACAAACTAATAGGAAAGTATGAATGGGAATTTCAAGATATTCAGGACACTATGAAAAGATCAAACAAGAATTCAGGGTAGGGCTGGAGAGATGGCTTAGCGGTTAAGACATTTGCCTGCAAAGCCAAAGGACCCAGGTTTGATTCTCCAGGACCCACATAAGACAGATGCACAAGGGGCGCATGTGTCGAGTTCATTTGCAGTGGCTAGAGACCCTGGTGCACCCATTCTCTCTCTATCCCTTCTGTCTCTCTCTGCTTGCAAATAAATAAATAATTTTTTAAAAAAATAAATAAAAGAATTCAGTGTATAGTAGACGGAGAAGAATTTCACTCCAAAGGCATAGTAGGCATTTTCAACAAAATCATAGAAGAAAACTTCCCTCAAATTGGGAAAGAGGTGCCAGTGCAGATACAGGAATCCTTTAGAACACCAACCAGACAAAACCTGGAAAGATCCTATCCTCGCCATGTTATAATTAAACTACCAAACACACAAACCAAAGAAAAAATATTGAAGGCAGTTAGAAAACTCAAGTTACCTACAAAGGCAAGCTCATCAGGATCACAACAGATTACTCAACACAAACTTTAAAAGCCAGAAGGGGGCTGGAGAGATGGCTTAGCGGTTAAGCGCTTGCCTGTGAAGCCTAAGGACCCCGGTTCGAGGCTCGATTCCCCAGGACCCACGTTATCCAGATGCACAAGGGGGCGCACACATCTGGAGTTCCGTTTGCAGTGGCTGGAAGCCCTGGCGCGCCCATTCTCTCACTCGCTCTCTATCTGCCTCTTTCTCTCTGTCTGTCGCTCTCAAATAAATAAATAAAAATGAGCAAAAAAAAAAAAAAAATGCCAGAAGGGCTTGGAGTGATGTATTTCAAGTTCTGAAAGATAACAACTGTCAACCAAGGTTACCTTATCCTGCAAAGCTATCCATTCAAATAGATGGAGAAATAAGGACATTCCACAACAAAAGCAGGCTAAAGGAATATGTGAAGACAAAACCAGCTCTACAGAAAATACTTGAAAGAATCCTCCATGCTGAACAGAAAGAAAAGCACACATATAAGGAACCTGGAAAAAACAAACAACACTCAAATACTAGTTAACACAAGAGAGCAAAGGTAAAATACACCTTCAATATTATCTCTTAATATCAATGGCCTCAATGCCCCAACCAAAAGACATAGGTTTGCAGACTGGGTTAAAAAGCAGGATCCTTCAATTTGTTGCCTCCAAGAAACTCACCTTTCTACAAAGGATGGACACTATCGTAGGGTGAAAGGTTGGAAAACGGTGTTTCAAGCAAATGGGCCTAGAAAACAAGCAGGGGTTGCTATCCTAAGATCTGACAAGGTAGACTTCAGTCCAACATTACGTAAGAAAGATAAGGAAGGTCACTTTATATTGATTAAAGGAACACTCCAACAGGAGAATATTACAATCCTAAACATATATGCACCTAACATGGGGGCCCCCAAATTCATCAACCAAATGCTATTAGAACTAAGGTCATAAATAACACCTAACACAGTGGTAGTGGGGGATTTCAACACCCCACTCTCATCAATTGACAGGTCATCCCAGCAAAAAATAAACAGACAGGCATCTGGATTAAATGAGGTCATAGAAGAAATGGACCTAACAGATATCTACAGGACATTTCATCCAAATGCTGCAGAATATACATTCTTTTCAGCAGCACATGGAATATTCTCTAAAATAGACCACAAACATAGGACACAAAGCAGATCTTAATAAATACAGGAAAATTGAAATAATTCCTTGCATTCTATCTGACCACAATGGAATCAAACTACAAATCAATACCAAGAAAAGCTATAGAGCATACACAAAATCATGGAAACCAAACAATACACTACTAAATGATGAATGGGTCAATGAAGAAATCAAGAAAGAAATAAAAAAATTCATAGAGTCAAATGATAATGAGAACAAAACATACCAAAACCTTTGGGACACAATGAAGGCAGTCCTAAGAGGGAAATTTATAGCTCTAAGTGGCTATATTAAGAAATTAGAAAGGCAGCCGGGCATGGTGGCGCATGCCTTTAATCCCAGCACTTGGGAGGCAGAGGTAGGAGGATTGCTGTGAGTTTGAGGCCACCCTGAGACTACATAGTGAATTCCAGATCAGCCTGAGCTACAGTGAAACCCTACCTCAAAAAAAAAAAAAAAGAAAGAAAGAAAGAAAGAGAAATTAGAAAGGTCTCAAGTAAACAACCTAATGCTTCACCTTAAAGCCTTGGAAAAAGAAGAACAAGGCAAACCAAAAATCAGTAGACAGGAAGAAAATAATAAAGATTAGGGCAGAAATTAATGAAACAGAAACCAAAAAAATAATCCAAAGAATCAATGAAACAAAAAGTTGGTTCTTTGAAAGGGTAAACAAGATTGATAAACCCTTAGCAAATCTGATCAAAATAAAATAAAATAAAATAAAATAAAAGAGAAGAGACACAAATTAATAAAATTATAGCTGAAAAAGGCAACATCACAACAGATACCAGAGAAATTCAAAAAATCTTAGGGACATACTATAAAAGCATATACTCCACTAAGTATGAAAATCTGAAAGAAATGGATAATTTCCTTGACTTATATGACCTACCTAAATTAAATCAAGATGAGATTAATAACTTAAATAGACCTATAACAAGTATGGAGATCCAAGCAGTTATCAAAAATCTCCCAACTAAAAAAAGTCCAGGCCCAGATGGATTCACTGCTGAATTTTACCAGACCTTCAGGGAAGAACTAACACCATTGCTTCTTAAACTGTTCCATAAAATAGAAAAAGAAGGAATCTTACCAAACTCCTTCTACAAAGCCAGCATCACCTTGATACCAAAACCAGGCAAAGATAGAACAAAAAAAGAAAATTACAGACCAATCTCCCTCATGAACATAGATGCAAAAATTCTCAACAAAATATTGGCAAACAGAATACAAAAATATATCAGAAAGATCATTCACCCTGATCAAGTAGGCCTTATCCCAGAGATTCAGGGATGGTTCAACATATACAAATCAATAAATGTAATACATTATATAAATGGACTGAAGGACAAATATCACATGATCATCTCATGAGATGCAGAAAAAGAATTTGACAAAATCCAACATCCCTATATGATAAAAGTCCTATAGAGACTGGGAATAGAAGGAACATATCTCAATATAATAAAGGCTATTTATGACAAGCCTACAGCCAACATATTACTAAATGGGGAAAAACTGGAAGCTTTTCCACTAAAATCAGGAACAAGACAAGGGTGTCCACTATCCCCACTTTTATTTAATATAGTACTGGAAGTCTTAGCCATAGCAATAAGGCAAGAGATGCACATAAAAGGGATACAAATTGGAAAGGAAGAGATCAAGTTATCATTATTTACAGATGACATGATTCTATACATAAATGACCCTAAAGACTCTATCAGCAAACTGTTAGAGCTGATAAACATCTACAGCCATATAGCAGGATACAAAATAAATACACAGCCGGGCGTGGTGGCACACGCCTTTAATCCCAGCACTTGGGAGGCAGAGGTAGGAGGATTGCCATGAGTTCAAGGCCACCCTGAGATGACATAGTGAATTCCAGGTCAGCCTGAACTAGAGTGAGACCATACCTCGAGAAACCAAAAATAAATAAATAAATACACAGAAATAAGTAGCCTTCCTATATGCTAACAACAAACACACAGAGGATGAAATCAGAGCATCACTCCCATTCACAATTGTATCAAAGAAAATAAAATGACTTAGAATAAACCTAACCAAGGAAGTGAAGGATCTCTACAATGAAAACTTTAAAACACTCAAGCAAGAAATTGCAGAAGATACTAGGAAATGGAAAAACATCCCTTGTAGCAGACAGCTTCAGGTTCACTGAGATGAACTTCCAGAACAGGCACAGTTATGGAGGAAGAGATTTATTGAAGCTTACAGATCCAGGGGAAGTTCCATAATGGCAGAAGAAGCTGGCCTGCCTTCACAGGCCCAAGCAGAGAGAGAGAAGCACAAGCCTAAAAGCCAAAAGCCACAGCACACTTCAGGAACTCCAGCTAGGCACACTTTGCATATCTTTAGACTGGAATCTCAAACGCACCTCCACATCTTAGGGCTGGACTCTTAAGATCCACCCAGTGACACTGCCTCCAGCCAGGTGGCTGCAGATGCAAACTATAAACAATAAAAAACTGAATATATTGGGGGCCATCTATTCAAACTACCACATCCCTTGTTCCTGGATCAGAAGAATCAATATTGTGAAAATGACAATCTTACCAAAAGCAATCTACACATTTAATGCAATCCCCATCAAAATTCCAACAGCATTCTTCATGGAAATAGAAAAAACAATCCAAAAATTCATTTGGAATCACAAAAAATATCAAATACCTAAAACAATACCGAGCAAGAAAAATAAGGCTGGTGGTATCACCATACCTGATTTTAACCTATACAACAGAGCCATAGTAACAAAAACAGCATGGTACTGGCACAAAAGCAGACATGTAGATCAATGGAACAGAATAGAGGACCCAGATGTAAGTCCGGGTACCTATAGCCACCTGATATTTGATAAAAATGCCAAAAATACTCATTGGAGAAAAGACAGCCTCTTCAGCAAATGGTGCTGGGAAAACTGGACATCTATCTATAGAAGGATGAAAATAGATTCTTCTCTCTCTCCATGCACAAGAATTAAGTCCAAATGGATTAAAGACCTTAACATCAGACCTGAAACTCTGAAACTGCTAGAGGAAAAAGTAGGGAAAATCCTTCAACATATTAGTCTTGGCAAAGACTTTCTGAATATAACCCCAATTGCTCAGGCAATAAAACCACAGATTAACCACTGGGACCTCATGAAATTACAAAGATTTTGTACGGCAAAGGACACTGAATAAAGCAAAGAGGCAACCTACAGAATGGGAAAAAAATCTTTGCCAGCTATACATCTGATAGAGGATTAATGCCTAGGATATACAAAGAACTCAAAAAATTAAATAATAAGAAATCAAACAAGCCACTTAAAAATGGGCTATGGAACTAAATAGAGAGTTCTCAAAAGAAGAAATATGGATGGCATATAAGCATCTAAAAAATGTTCTACATCCCTAGTCATGAGGGAAATGCAGATTAAACCTACATTGAGATTCCATCTCACTCCTGTCAGATTGGCTACCATCATAAAAACAAATGACCAAGCCGGGCGTGGTGGCGCACGCCTTTAATCCCAGCACTCGGGAGGCAGAAGTAGGAGGATTGCCGTGAGTTTGAGACCACCCTGAGATTCCATAGTGAATTCCAGGTCAGCCTGGGTAGAGTGAGACCCTACCTAGAAAAAAAAAAAAAAAAAAAGACCATAAATGCTGGTGAGGAGGTGGAAAAAGAGGAACCCTTCTACACTGTTGGTGGGAATGCAATCTGGTCCAGCAATTGTGGAAATCAGTGTGGAGGTTCCTAAGACAGCTAAAAATTGATCTACCATATGACCCAGCTATAGCACTCCTAGGCATATATCCTAAGGACTCATCTCATTACCTTAGAGATACCATGTTTATTGCCACTCAATTAATAATAGCTGGGAAATGGAACCAGCCTAGATGTCCCTCAACTGATGAGTGGATAATGAAGATATGGCACATTTATACTATGGAGTTCTACTCAGCGGTAAAGAAAAATGAAGTTATGAAATTTGCAGGAAAATAGATGGATCTGGAAAGGATTATACTTAGTGAAGTAACCCAGGCCCAGAAAGCCAAGTGTCGCATGTTCTCTCTCATATGTGGATCCTAGCTACAGATGATTGGACTTCTGTGTGAGTAGGAAGAAAACTCAGTAGCAAAGGCCAGTAAGCTAGAAAAGAGATACAAAGTGAAGAGAAGGGAAGGGAGGGGGTACTTAATAGGATGGTATTGTATATATGTAAGTAGAAGAATAGATTAATGGGGGTGAAAAGGCCCAAAGTGAGGGCAGGGGAAGAGATTGAGTAAAGGAAAGGTGGAGGGAGGGCTAATCAAAATCTAAGAGGATATAAATAAATCATATGGAATCCTCTAGTTTTGGACAATGGAACACTCAGGAGCCATAGATTGTTGCTAGAAAATTTTCAGTGCCAGGGATGGGATACCTTCTAGTGAGTTGTTGGCCAGAGAGGTCCCTAATGCCTCCAAAATATAGGCCATTGCTGAGGCCCTGGGTTTCCCACCAGGAATAGATGGTAAGACACTATTGCTGAAGACTCCACCAACTTGGGCTGCAAGGTCACTGAGAAATCCTGCTGGAACTGAGATGATAACTTCCTCCATGTAGACCAGCTGACAGAAAGCTGGAAAAAGCCATTCTGCATGCAGTTCAATGGGAGGAAGACAAATCACCAGTGAAGATACTCAACAGTGGACACTGCAAGCCTTATATTTGGCCAGCCAGGCCAAATGAGCCAATGGGTGCAATAGTGGCACATCTGTCATGGTGGAAACCAACTGCCCTCTAATTTGACTGGAGGCCCACTCCTTGAGAAGTGACCGGAGTGCTCAGTACTGTAATATCTCTATCACACCTTCCAAGGCTCAGGGTCTATTGCAGAAGAGGTGGCGGAAAGAATGTAAGATCCAAAGGAAGGGTAGGACTCCTAACAACATGATCCCCCCCAGACACAAAATGGCCTGGATATCCATGACCTCACAGTGCCTGACACACCTACACAGACCATCATAATAGGAGGAAAAGATGATGACATCAAAATAAAAGAGAGACTGATTGAGATGGGGAGGGAATATGGAGGAGAATGGAGTTTCAAAGGGGAAAGTGGGGGGGAGGGAGGGTATTACCATGGGATATTTTTTATAATCATGGAAGCTGTTAATAAAAATTTGAAAAATAAATAAATAAGCAAAACAAAATGCACTGGACAGATGGGTCAGTGTTTAAAGGTGTTGGCTTGCAAAGCTTCCTGGCCCAGGTTCAATTCCCCAGTACCCACATAAAGCCAGATGCACAATGTGACATGCATCAAGTTCATTTGCAGTGGCAAAAAGCCTTAGTGTGCACTCTCCCTCAAATAAATACAGTATTGAAAAAAAAGGAGGGGCTGGAGAGATTGCTCAGTGGTTAAGGCACTTGCTTGCAAAGCCAAAGGACCTTGGTGCAACTCCGCAGGACCCACATAAGCCAGATGCACAAGGTGGTGCATGCATCTGGAGTTTGTTTGCAGTGGCTAGAGGCCCTGGCATGCTCACCCTCCCCCCCCCATGTCTTTCTCTCTCAAATAAATAAATAAAAATAATAAAGTATTTTTTTAAGAAAGGGATTTTTTATTTATTTTTATTTATTTATTTATTTATTTGAGAGCGACAGACAGAGAGAGAAAGAGAGAAGGGTAGGATGGGCGCACCAGGGCCTCCAGCCACTGCAAACAAACTCCATATGCATGTGTCACCTTGTGCATCTGGCTTACGTGGGTCCTGGGGAATTGAACCTCGAACCGGGGTCCTTAGGCTTCACAGGCAAGTGCTTAACCACTAAGCCATCTCTCCTGCCCTAATAAAATATTTTTTTAAAAAAGGACTGTAGCCTGAGCTAGAGTGAGACCCTGCCTCAAAAATAAATAAATAATAAATAAAAAATGGACTGGAAGCCAGGCATTGGCAGCACACTCCTTTAATCCCAGCACTTGGGAGACAGAGGTAGAAGGATTATCTTGAGTTTGAGGCCACCCTGAGGCTGCATAGTGAATTCCAGGTCAGCTTGGGCTGGGCTAGAGCAAGATCCTATCTAGAAAAACAAAACAACAAAAGAAAAAAGCAGTGCAAACAGGCAAAGGACTTGAATAGATAATTTCACTAATGAAAATACACAGATGGCTAATCAGCACATAACACAGTGTTGAGCTTTACTTCATTAGGGAAATATAAATCAAAGCCACAATGATATAGCTATGAAACAAGCAAATGTTGGTGAAGATGTAAAGAAATAGGAAGCTTGAACACTATTGGTAGAAATGTACAACCATGTAGCTGCTAAGGAAAACGTCGTAAGGCCCTGGTGCACTCATTTTCTCTATCTAGCTACCTCTGTTTGCCTCTTTCTCTCTCTCAAATAAATAAAAATATTTATTTATGTATTTATTTATTTATATTTGAGAGAGAAGGGGTGTTCCAGGGCCTCTAGCCATTGTAAATGAACTCCAGATGCATATACCTCCTTGTGCATCTGGCTTACATGGGTACTGAGAAATCGAACCTAGATCCTTAGGCTTCACAGGCAAGTGCCTTAACTGCTGGAAGATCTCTCCATCCCAAGGGGAAAAAATGTTTTTGAAAAGTAGCCAGGGGCTGGAGAGATGGCTTAGTGGTTAAGGTACTTGCCTGCAAAGCCTAAAGACCTAAGTTCAAATCCCCAGAAACTACGTAAGCCAGCTGCACATGGTGGTGCATGCATCTGGGATTTGTCTGCAGTAGCTAGAGGCCCTGGCATGCCCATTCTCTTTCTTACTCTCTCTCTCTCTTTGCCTCTTTCTCTCTCTTTTCCTCTCTCTCTCTCTCTGCTTTTCTCTCTCTTTCCCTCCCTCTCTCTCTGTCTCTATGTAATAAATAAATTAATTAATTTTTAAAAAATTAGCCAGGCGTGGTGGTGCACACCTTTAATCACAGCACTCGGGAGGCAGAGGTAGGAGGATCGCCAGGAGTTCAAGGCCACCCTGAGACTACAGAGTTAATTCCAGGTCAGCCTGGGCCAGAGTGAGACCCTACCTCGAAAAACCAAAAAAAAAAAAAAAAAAAAAAAAAATTAAAAGCCGGGCATGGTGGTACACTTGGGAAGCAGAGGTAGGAGGATTGCCATGAGTTCAAGGCCAGCCTGAAACTACATAGTGAATTCCTGGTTAGCCTGGGCTAGAGTGAGACCCTACCTCAAAACCCTCCCACCAAAAAAAAAAAAAAAAAAGATGGCTGCAAGCAACACTCCCTGGCAAAAACTTCCTGCTTCTTCCTCAACTCAGCTAACCCCTTGAGTCTACAAACCAATGGGATCTCTCCTTACACACCTGAGTCGGATAATAAGGCTCACTCTAGATGTCTAATCCTTAAATCCTGACCACGTTTGCAAACTTCCTCTGAGGCTTCCCCTGAAGTCCAGTGCGTTGCTTTGGCCTGGGTATTTTCCCACTTGCCTCCTACTTGTGTTTTGCTTTGTGGTGCTCTTCTCGGTTTGTTACATGAATGATCTTCTTTGATATCTGTCTTTCACTGTTTTTTTTTTTTTTTTGTTGTTGTTTGTTTGTGTGTTTTTTGTTTTTCCGAGTTAGGGTCTCACTCTAGCCCAGGCTGACCTAGAATTCACTCTGTAGTCACAGGCTGGCCTTGAACTCACGGCGATCCTCCTACCTCTGCCTCCCAAGTGCTGGGATTCAAGGCATGCATCACCACACCTGGCTCTCTTTCACTGTTTTGTTTTTAATTATTTTTATTTATTTATTTGAGAGAGAGAAGGAGGCAGACAGAGAGAGAGAATATGGGCATGATAGGCCTCCAGCCACTGCAAACAAACTCCAGATGTGTGTCTGGCTTATGTGGGTCCTGGGGAATTGAACCTAGGTCCTTTGGCCTTGCAGGCAAATGCCTTAACAGCTAAGTCATCTCTCCAGCCCTCTTCACTATTTCTTAATTCTCTCTGTTTTTTTCGGGGGCGGGGGAGGGAGCGGCGGTTGGTTTTTGGTTTTTTCAAGGTAGGATCTCACTCTAGCCCAGGCTGACCTGGAATTCACTATGTAGTCTCAGGGTGGCCTCCAACTCACAGTGATCCTCCTACCTCTGCTTCCCAAATGCTGGGATTAAAGGCATGGGCCACCACACCTGGCTCTGCTTTCGCTTTTCTAAGATTCCGCTTACATGGGGCAGGAGGGAGTGACTGGAATCTCAGGGGAGGATCTTGTAACACTCTCCCCCTCACCAAGAAGGAGTGTTAACAGCCTCATGACCATATACCTGGCTATCTGTTGTATGGTTATGTTTATTTTGGTGCCGTGACTGTGGGCCCAGAATCTGTGGATCACCACAGTTATTCTGTTTCATGATCGCAGTGCCCAGGTCAATCCCAGAGGACGCAGCTGTGCTACAGCCCCAAAGCTCTCCTGCTCCCCACCTTCACCCCAGGAATGCCACTGCCTACATTACAGGAACCTGGACACACAGAACCAGCACCAGAGACAGAATGGAGAAGCATGAGAGTTTTGTTTTCACACAAGCGTAGGCCTAGAGGAATCTTTTCCTAAGCCTGGACCCTGATTCTTGGCGGTTCAGAGCTTATATACCTTATGTTGGACTACTGTCATTATTGTTAGTTCTCAGAGCTCAGAACCCGGCCTAGTGCCAGGGACCTTGAGTATACAACAGACAAGTTTTACAGAAACGGAAAAATACTTGGTAGACAGGTGCCTGCAGCTGTGCTGTGGAGATGCAAAAAAGCAAGATGATTTACAGTACAGGACAGAAACTGCAATACAGATCATGGCCTTGAGACAATAAAAAACTACAGTGTTGGACGTAACCAGCACAAAAGACTATACAGTATAGGACATGACCTGTACAAAAGTCTATACAGACTGGTATAGAGAGGCCAGGCATGGTGGCACACATCTTTAATCCCAGCATTGGGGAGGCTGAGGTAAGAGGATTGCTATGAGTTTGAGGCCAACCTGGGACTACACAGCAAGGCATCCTGGGCTATAGCAAGACCCTACCATGAAAAACCAAAAAAAAAAAAAAAAAAAAAAAAAAAAAAAAAAAAAAGTCTAGTAACCTTGGGGGAGAGGCTTCTAAATCTCCTTACACCAATTTCCATCTCATACAGACCTAACTTCTTTGAACAGCCACGTTTGCAGGAGTGTTACTAAGCCATTCATTGGACTTTTGTGTGGATCTATAGTCATCTCTTCATAAGTGCTTAGGTCAAGAAGGAACTCTTGAGCAGGGTGTGGTGGCACACGCCTTTAATCCCAGCACTCACTTGGGAGGCAGAGGTAAGAGGATCACTGAGTTTGAGGACACCCTGAGACTTGTAAGACCCTACTTCAAAATGAATAAATAAATAAAAGGAATATTTAGCCAGTGTCCCAGGGAGTGCCCAGGCTGGTGGGAAGAGGAGACACAGGCTAGCAGGTATGACTAGAGAGATTCGCACTGAAGGGGCACAGCCCCAAGCGGTCAGAGCCCCTTTGGAACACACAGCCAGATGCCAGCCAGAGCATGTGCCAGGTGGATAGTTACAGTGATTCTAGGCCAGCCTACGGTACACAGTGGGACCCTGTCTCAAAACAACAAAAAAATGCTGGGGAGATGGCTCAGTGGTTAAAAGCACTTGCTGCAAAGGCATGACAACTATAGAGTTCAGATCCTCAGAACCCACGTAAAGCACAAAGCAGTACAAACATCTGTAATCCTATGTGCCTATGACAGTAGAGGCAGAGTCAGGAAAATCCTGGGCCTTCATCTTCTGATTGGCCCAAAGGGGCAGACTGGTGGCTCCTAAGGCCCCTTACCACTAACTTTTTAATGAGTTTTAAAAAATATTTTATTTATTTATTTGAGAGAGATACAGGGAGGGGGGGGGAGGAGATGGCCTACAGCCACTGCAAATGAATTCCAGATACATATGTTAGCCTGTGCATTTGGCTTACATGGGTACTGGGGAATTGAACCTGGGTCCTTAGGCTTCACAGGCAAATGCCTTAACTGCTAAACCATCTCTCCAGCCCCCACTAATTAATTTTTTTCTTTGGTTTTTCAAGGTAGGGTCTCACTGTAGCCCAG
Source organism: Dipus sagitta (assembly GCA_036346955.1). Taxonomy (NCBI): domain Eukaryota; kingdom Metazoa; phylum Chordata; class Mammalia; order Rodentia; family Dipodidae; genus Dipus; species Dipus sagitta. Next base: position 141,334,381 of record CM070770.1, read on the forward strand.
GCTGACCTAGAATTCACTATGTAGTTTCAGGGTGGCCTTGAACTCACAATGATCCTCCTACCACTGTCTCTGAAATGGAGTGCTGGGATTAAAGATGTATATTTCCACACCCAGCTTTTGGATTTTTTATTTTTTTCCAAATTTTATTTATTAACAACTTCCATGATTATAAAAAATATCCCATGGAAATACCCTCCTCCACCCCCCACTTTTCCCTTTGAAACTCCATTCTCCCCATCTCAATCAGTCTCTCTTTTATTTTGATGTCATCATCTTTTCCTCCTATTATGATGGTCTTGTGTAGGTAGTGTCAGGCACTGTGAGGTCATGGATATCCAGGCCATTTTGTGTCTGGGGGAGCACGTTGTAAGGAGTCCTACCCTTCCTTTGGCTCTTACATTCTTTCTGCCACCTCTTCCTCAATAAACCCTGAGCCTTGGAAGGTGTGATAGAGATATTACAGTACTGAGCACTCTGGTTACTTCTTTCTAGCACCAAGATGCCTTCTGAGTCATCCCAAGGTCACTGCCATCTGAAAAGAGAAGATTCTCTACCAAAAGTGAGAGTAGCATTAATATAAGGGTATGAACATTAAGAGAAGTGCTTACTGGGCAGTTTCATAAGCACAGTATATACATTTAGCCAGAAAGCAGCAGAAGTTACACCCCTAGGGCTCATGACTACCCCTGTTTTAAGTTTTCAGTATCAGAGATGTATTCCCTCCCATGGAGCAGGCCTCCAGTCCAATTAGAGGGCAGTTGGTTTCCACCATGACAGATGTGCCACTATTGCACCCGTTGGCTCATTTGGCCTGGCTGGCCAAATATAAGGCTTGCAGTGTCCACTGTTGAGTATCTTCACTGGTGATTTCTCTCTCTCCCATTGAACTGCATGCAGAATGGCTTCTTCCAGCTTTCTGTCAGCTGGTCTACATGGAGGAGGTTATCAGCTCAGTTCCAGCAGGATTTCTCAGTGGCCTTGCAGCCCAAGTATGTGGAGTCTTCAGCAATAGGGTCTTACCATCTATTCCTGGTGGGAAACCCAGGGCTTCAGCAATGGCCTATAATGTTTTGGGGGCATCAGGGACCTCTCTGGCCAACAACTCACTGGACAGTATCCCATCCCTGGCACTGAAAATTTTCTAGCAACAATCTATGGCTCCTGAGTGTTCCATTGTCCAAAAAAGTAGGTTTCCATATGATTTATTTGCATCCTCTTAGATTTTGATTAGCCCTCCCTCCACCTTTCCTTTACTCAATCTCTTCCCCTGACCTCTGGATTTTTTTTTTTTTTTTTTTTTTTTTTTTTTTTTTTTGAGGCAGGTTCTCACTCTAGCCCAAGCTGCACTGGAACTCACTTTGTAGCTACTGGCTGGTCTTGAGCTCACAGTGATCCTCTTACCTCAGCCTCCCAAGTTCTAAGATTAAAGGCTTAATTAATTTTTAAATATTTGTATTTACTTATTTGTAAGCACAGAGAGAGAGAAGAAAAACTGGCAGAGTGGGTGTGCCAAGGCCACCAGCGGCTGCAAATGAACTCCAGATGCATGTGCCATTATTTGCATCTGGCTTTACATGGGTACTGGGGAACTGAACTTGGTTGTTAGGCTTTGTAGGCAAGCGCCTTAACCCAGTGAGCCATCTTTCCAGCCCCACTCTAATTAATTTTCCACATCATTTCTTTCCACTTGGGGAAAAGAATGGTCTCCCTGGAACTCGAAGATATGTCCAAGAGCTGGCATCCTACTCTGAAAGGCCATGGCCTCAGACGCCCAAGCTTCCTCAGACGTGGAGCTGCTTGGAGGGGGAAGCCAGACAGGAGCTCCCAGCCAAGAACAGTGCGGGGGCTCTTTAAACCCAGCCTTACTCTCTGGGGCTGTTGCTATGTACAGGCTCCACTTCCTTAGCAACCACCTGGCCTCTTAAAGGGGCCTTAAAGCAGTGTTTGCTATCTGCTATGGCTCCCAAAAAGGCGAGCAAAGGAGTACTCAAGGAGACCGATGTCAAGAAGAAAGGGGGCAAGAAGGATACCAATGTGGTCATCAAAACTGTAGACTCACCCCTGACAGAGGAGACTCGAGAGTTCTACCACAATCAGATCCGAGACCTGGAGGACCGGCTGGCCCGGTGGGTGGGATGGGTGGGTGGCAGGGATACTGATGCTGCCCAGTCAGACTTACATGCAAGCTCAGACAGAGGGCCCTAGGCCCGTGTTCTGGCCTCCCATGGGATGTCTGGACCTCAGCTTCATACCCAGCCTCAGTTTCCTCATAGGTAAATTGGTAACATCAGGAGGCAGCAAGACTTTTGATGGGTAAATAGAATTCCTTGCTTCTTCGCAGCTCCCAGAGCCCAGGGACCACAGTACTAGCAATTCAACCCCAGACAAGGGCTACATCCCTCCATCCCTTGGGAACTCGATATATATACTTCTTTTGTGTGTGTGTGTGTGGTTTTTCAAGGTAGGGTCTCACTCTAGCCCAGGCTGACCTGGAATTCACTATGTAGTCTCAGGTTGGCCTCGAACTCACAGTAATCGTCCTACCTCTGCCTCCCGAGTGCTGGGATTAAAGGTGTGTGCCACCATGCCAGTCTTAAAAAAATTTTTTTATTTGCTTATTTGCAAGCAGAGAGAGGTAGAGAGAAGGGAAGAGAGAGAGAGAGAGAAAGAATGGGTGCACCAGGGCTTCCAGCTGCTTCAAACGAACTCCAGATGCATGCACCACTGTGCATCTAATTATGTAGCTACTGTGGAATACAGCCTGGATTGTTGGGCTTTGCAGGTAAGTGCATTAACCGCTGAGGCCATCCATACAGCTCCAGGATTTTGATTTTTTTTTTTAAATATGTACTTATTTATTGAAGAGAGAAAGATGGAGAGAGAAGAAGAGAGAAATGGGTGTGCCAAGGCCTCTAGCCACTGCATACAAACTCCAGATGCATGTGCCACCTTCTGCATCTGGCCTCCTGTGGGCACTGGGCAATCGAACCTGGGTCCTTAGGTTTTGCAGGCAAGTGCCTTAACCGCTGAGCCATCTCTCTAGCTTGATATTTTGTTTCTTTAAAGTAAGGTCTCACTTTAGCCCAGACTGACCTGGAACTCACTCTGTAGCCCAGGCTGGCCTCGAACTCACAGCGATTCTCCCACTTCAGCCTCCTGAGTGCTGGCGTGCAACATCAGGCCTGGCTGGGATCATGATCTTAATATAAAGAGATAGTGTTTAATCACTGGGATGAATTGGAAATTGCAACCTCTAGTGGCCAGATGGGCCACTTGTCCCTCCTTTTATCTACAGGCAGTGTTTGTGCACTTCATGACTTGCCCAGGGGCCATGTATTTGTTTCAGAGGCAGGTATCACTCTGTAGCTCAGGCTGGCCTTGAACTTTAAGTGACCATCCTATCTCAGCGTCCCAAGTTCTGGGGCTATAGGTAGATACGACATTCAGCTCAGTTGCCCTGAGGACAGTGTCATAGAATGTGACATCCTATCCTAGGGCCAACTTTGTATGTGGCCAGGGCGGTAGGGAGGGGACCTTCTAACCCTTCCTTACATCTATCATTTTTTTCCTTTTTTCTTTTTTTTGAGAGTGATGGACACAGAGACAAAGAGGCAGAGAGAGAGAGAGAATGGGCACACCAGGGCTTCCAGCCATTGCAAACGAACTCCAGATGTACCCCCTTGTACATCTGGCTTATGTGGATCCTGGGGAATTGAGCCTAGAATTGGGGACCTTAGGCTTCCTAGGCAAGCACGTAACTGCAAAACCATCTCTCCAGCCCCTGTTTTTTTTTTTTTTTTCAAATATTTTATTTATTTATTTGAGAGAGAGAGAGAGAGAGAATGGGTGCACCAGGGCTTCCAGCCACTGCAAACGAATTCCAGACGCATGTGCCCCCTTGTGCATCAGGCTTACATGGGTCCTGGAGAATCGAACCGGGATGCTTTGGCTTTGCAGGCAAATGCCTTAACCACTAAGCCATCTCTCCAGCCCCTTTTTTAGATTTCTTTTTTCTTTTTTCTTTTTTCTTTTGTTTGAGGTGGGGTCTCACTCTAGCCTAGGCTGACCTGGAATTCACTGTAGTCTCAGGGTGGCTTCAAACTCATGGCGATCCTCCTACCCCTGCCTCCTGAGTGCTGGGATTAAATTCCTATGCCACTACGCTCAGGACTAAAACTAGTTTTTAATCCAGACATGCTGATAACACATGCCTATAATCCCAGCACTTGCAAGGTAGAGGCAGAAAGATTGTCACGAGTGGGAGGATGTTCTGGACCACATAGCGAGACTGTGAGAGATCAATAAAAGCCTGGTGTGGTGGGGCATGGGCTAGAGTTGAGACCCTGTCTTGAAAAAATAAAAAGTAGCTTCCTCCCAGTTATGAGGGCCCAGCCCCAATCTCAGGGTGACCCACAGAAAGACAAGGAGGCAGCAGCTTGTCAAGCTTGTCATAATGATGATGCTACAGGGCTGGAGGGATGGCTTAGTGGTTAAGGCGCTAGCTTGCAAAGCTAAAGGACTTAGGTTCAATTCTCCAGGACCCATGTAAGCCAGATGCACAAAGTGATGCATGCTTCTGGAGTTCATTTGCAGTGGCTGAAGGCCCTGGCATGCCCATTCTGTCTCTATCTGCCTCTCTCTCAAATATAAATATAAGTATAAATAAAGCATATTAAATTTTTTAAAAAAGATGTTACTCCCCGAAAAATAAAAAATATTTAAAAATAAAAGAATGATGCTACAGAAAATGACAGTGAATGCTGAGTCTGTGCATACCTGTGAAGTCTGGTATTGTCACTCAGTGTTTCATACCAACCCCATGAGAGAGACACACACCCAGGTACTGAGGCTCAGAGAGGGAAGTTCCTACCAGAAAGAAGAGGCACCAAGACACCAGCCCTAGCCTCTCTCCCTCCTCTTACACCAGCTGCTTCCTCTTACCCTGAGATGGCCTGTATGTGGTACCCAATTAAAAGATACTAGTGTGCTGGAGGGATGGCTTAGTGGATAAGGTACTTGCCTGCAAAGCCAAAGGACCCAGGTTCAATCCCCAGGACCCACATAAGCCAGATGCACAAGGTGGCATATGCTTCTGGACTTCGTTTGCAGTGGAATGCCCTGGCATGTCCATTCTCTCTCTCTCTCTGTCATGCAAATAATAAAATTAAATAAGAATTCAAAAAAGATACTGGCTAGGGCTGGAGAGATGGATTAATGGTTAAGGTGCTTGCCTGTGAAGCCTAAGGACCCATGTTTGACTCCCCAGATCCCACATAGGCCAGACGCACAGGGTGATGCACATGCAAGGTTGCACATGTGCACAAGGTAGCGCATTCATATGGAGTTTCTTTACAGTGGCTGGAGGCTCCAGCGCACCAATTCTTTCTTTCTCTCTCTCTCTCCCTGTCTCCCTCACTCATACAGAAAGGTCAGGGGCTGGGCAGATGGTTTAACGGTTAAGGCCTTTGCCTGCAAAGCCAAAGGACCCAGGTTCAATTCCCCAGGACCCACGTTAGCCAGATGCACAAGGGGGCACACCCATCTCAAGTTCCTTTGCAGTGGCTGGAGGCCCTGGTGCACCCATTCATTCTCTCTCTCCCTCTTTCTCTGTCAAATAAATAAATAAAAATAAAAAATTTTTAAAAATGTCAGTCTGTTGGGCTAGCCTAAAAAAATAAATAAAAGATATACTGGCTAAATGCATTATGAAGTGAAAACAATTTTCCAAGTATTTCAATTTGGCAATTAGTAAATCAGTTATACAATGCTCTTAAAATTCATAAACTGCCAGGCATGGTGGCACATGCCTTTAATCCCAGCACTCAGGTGATCCTCTCACTCTAGCTCAGGCTGACCTGGAATTCATCTGTTCATCTGCAGTCTCAGGGTGGCCTCGAACTCACAGCGATCCTCCTACCTCTGCCTCCTGAGTGCTGGGATTAAAGGCATGTGCCACCACGCCTGGCCCAAACTTCTCTTGAGCTAAGACACCAGATGGAATGTATCAGGAAAATACAGTCATCAGCCAGTTATTGGATGCTTACTATTTGCCAAGCCCTCTGCCAGGCTCTGAGCTACAGAGCTGATCAAGGGTCTGCCAAGTGGAGGAAAGGCAAAGCAGGGTGACAGTAGAGGAAGGCATTGTGGCAAAGAGCCTCACTTCTAGGTTAGATTGGGATTCAAATTCTGGCTTTGCCTGCCTACTGAGAGTTCCTTCTTAAGACTACACTTTCAGGGATCATTTCTATAGTTCGTTACTAGAGAAGATGCTCTGACTGGGTCGAGTACTGGAAACCACAAGGAAGCTTAGTGTGCTCTCCAAGCAGGCTCTTGGTGTTGCTTTGCTGTAACTGTCAAAAAATGGCACATGCATCTGGAGTTCATTTGCAGCAGCTGGAGGCCCTGGTGTCCATTTTGTCTATCTCTCTTCTCTCTCTCTGCTTGCAAAAAAAAAAAAAAAAAAAAATTAAAAAAATTGAGCCAGATGTGGTGGCACACACCTTTAATCCCAGCACTCGGGAGGCAGAGGTAGGAGGATCACCGTGAGTTCGAGGCCAACCTGAGGCTCCATAGTGAATCCCAGGTCAGCCTGGGCCAGAGTAAGACCCTACCTCGAAAAACCAAATAAATAAATAAAATTGAGCTGGACGTGTTGGTATATGCCTTTAACCCCAGCACTCAGGAGGCAAAGGTAGGAGGATTGCTGTGAGTTCAAGGCTACCCTGAGACTGAATTTCAGGACAGCCTGGGCTTCAGACCCTACGTCAAAAAAAATTAAAAATATTTCCTTATTAGAGAGAGAATATCACCAGGGCCTCTTGCTGCTGCAAATGAACTCCAGACACATGTACCACTTTGTGCATCTGGCTTTATGTGGGTCCTGGGGCATTGAACCTGGGCTAGAGCTTGGCAAACAAGCCTCTTTAACCTTGGAGTCATCTCCCCAGCCCTCCAGCGATGTTAATAAGCACAAAAGGCTGAGTACAAGCATTGGCTGAGGTCAAGATCTCTCACTGGAAGGCACAGTGGGAAATGAGACTAGATTCAGACATTAAATGTCCAGCCATTTTGGGAAGAGGGCCAAGGAGAGCAGGCTCAACTGCACCCAAGACCAGGCTTGCCAGCCTGACCCTGAACCCATCTTGCCCTGTCCTGTTCCAGGTACCAGCGGAAGGGAGATGAGCTGGCTGTGCAAGAGAAGCTGTTCCGTCAGGAGTTCGAGCAGCTGGCCAACAACAAGAAGGAGATCGTGGCCTTCCTCAAACGCACGCTCAACCAGAGGGTGGACGAGATCACGGACCTCAATGAGCAGCTGCAGAACCTGCAGCTGGCCAAAGAGATGGAGAAGGACGCTTTTGAGACACAGCTGGCTCAAGTGCGCCACGAGTTCCAGGAGACCAAGGATCAGCTCACCACGGAAAACATCGCCCTTGGTGAGGAGGGGACAGGGCAGGGTGACTGCGGGAACACGCCACTGCTGGCTGCAGGGCTCACTCCTGTGCTGCCATTTTGCTTATGCGGGTGGCCCAGGGAAGGACCGTCTCTGACTCTCAGCTTCCTTACCTGGGAGATGGGGATGACACAGCTACCTTAGCTAACAGCAGCTGCATGGTGCTTCAAACACACTGTCAAGTGTCCCTGCAATCCTGCAGCCAGAAAGTGATTCCTCTTCCCTAGTTTGTCTATGAGGGTGGAGTGTACGTCCAGTGTCACCAGGATGGGAAAGGGTATTGTGAAGCTCAAATGACAGCTTGACTGATCCCAGTTCTGCTGCTGCTGTTGTCTGATCACTCTCACGAGCAGGGTGAAGATGGTATCAAGGGAGGCTATGTGGGGGTGGGTAGGGAAGGAGCCTGAACGAAGCTTGGTAAGATGAGTGGAGAGCAGACATGGCCATGACGTGCACAGGGCCCGCGGGCCAGTCCTTCTGGAGCAAAAGCCATGGGAGTGGGGAGATAGGACATGGACGAATAGGAGGACGTGGGCAGTAAGGTTGAGACCTGGGGGAATCACTCAAGGCCCTCTGAGATAGTCCCTCATTGGTCTTGTGGTCCCGGTGGGCAGGGGCGAAGTTGGCTGCCCTGGAGGAATTCCGGCTGCAGAAAGAGAAGCTCACAGACAAGTTCACGATGCTGAAGGAACAGCTGCAGAAGCAGGAGAGTGAATACAAGGACTACGTGTACAACCTGGAGAAGAAGTCGGTGCTGGACAAGGACAGGTGGGCAGGCTGGACACTCTGCTGGGCCACACACGTCACAATCTCAGACCTTTTTTTTGTCATTTATTTTATTTATTTATTTATTTGAGAGTGACAGAGAGAGAAAGAGTCAGAGAGAGAGAGAGAGAGAGAGAGAATGAGAATGGGCGCGCCAGGGCTTCCAGCCACTGCAAATGAACTCCAGATGTGTGCGCCTCCTTGTGCATCTGGCTAACGTGGGTCCTGGGGAATCGAGCCTTAGAACCAGGGTCCTTAGGCTTCACAGGCAAACACTTAACAGCTAAGCCATTTCTCCAGGGCCCCCCTTTTTTGAGGTAGGGTCCCACTCTAGCCCAGAATTCACTATGTAGTCTCAGGCTGGCCTTGAACTCACGGCGATCCTCTTACCTCTGCCTCCCAAGTGTTGGGATCAAAGGTGTGCACCACCATGCCTGGCTCTTTAAAAAAAAAAAATTATTTGAGAGAGAGAGAGAGAGAATGGGCACCCCAGGGCCTCTAGCCACTGCAAATGAACTCCAGACGCATGTGCCCCCTTGTGTTAACTGGTGTGTGATGTTGATGTGTGCACGTGTGTGGCCAGAGAAGACATTGGGTGTCCTCCTGTATCACTTTCCACCTCATTTCTCTGAGACAGTCTCTTCTCCCCCCCCCGCCCAAGTAGAGTTTCACTCTAGTCCATGCTGACCCGGAATTCACTATGTAGTCTCAGGGTGGCCTCAAACTCACAGTGATTCTCCTACCTCTGCCTCCCCAGTGCTGGAATTAAAGGCGGGCACCTCCAATGGGGAGGGCGGATAGGCTCTGGACTCCATGACCACTTCTGTCTCCCAGAACCCTGGCTGGGATTTATGGAGACAGGGAGACAGAGAGTAAGCTCCCAGCTCATTTCCGGGCCATGAATGGAGATTTCCTTTTGTCACTTACTTCAATTGTATTTATTTAATAGGTAATAATATGGTGTGATGGCTCAAAGTGCAAATGAGCAGAGGTCCTCTACGGGGGAAAGCCTCCTGCCAGCCTGGAGGTGTTTAATGGCCCTGGGTGCTCTAGGAGCCCCCCAAAAAGGACGTGCCAAGGCATCTGCCTGACCCTCTTTCATTCCCGCCCTACTTGCCAGGCTAAGGAAAGAGATCATTCAACGTGTGAGCCTTGTGGCCACTGAGTTCCGCAAGGTGGCCTCCAACCAGATGTGGGAGACGACAAGGCGGGCCATCCTGGAGAACAACAACGTGTCCCAGCAGCTGACCGAGGTGTCCAAGCAAGGCCTGAAGCTGCTGCAGGAGAACGAGCACCTTAAAGACATCAAGGACAAGTTGTGCAAACAGCTGGAGATGCTGGAGAAGACCCAGGAGGTCATGGCCAGGAAGAGCAGAGGCCATCGAAAGGTGTGCCAGCAGCGCCCTCAGTCACATGAAGGGTGGGCCCCAGACCAGAGCCAAGTCATAAGGGCGAGCGAGGCAAGGACGATGCAGCGAGGGGCAGGCCCAGCTCTGGAGTTCACTGTTTGGTTTTAACCCTCCATAGTGAAATGGAGCCCATTCCCCAGCCGTGCCTCAGGCTAGGGGGTAAGGGTGGGCTGGGTTCCTGTAATAGGCCTGGGGCATAAACGTGTGCCCACCCCGGCAGGTTATCCTTATGCTCACGGAGAAGTGCCGCCAGCAGCGACAGGGCTCAGAGGAGGCTGAAAAGCTGCGCCTTCTGTTGTGCCAGCTGGAGCAGAACTCGGTGCAGCTGCAGACCGACTACCAGGAACTGAGGTGCGCTGTGCAGGATGGGAGCTGGTGGGGTGTGGTCCAAGACCACAGATCCCGGCTTTGCCTGTCTCCTTTTGGACGTACGGCTCAACCCATGACTTCTCCTCTCAGGACAGGCCTCAATATTCCTTCTGTCAGACAGGCTGAGGCCTGGGTGGGGATGGGCTGCTGGGAAAGGGCAGGACCTTGGGCAGAGTGGTGGCAGACACAGCTGTGGAATGGAGACCAGCTCTTGGCTCCTGGTATCCTGAACCAGAAGCCAGAAAGAACAGCTGGAACGGAAGCTGGAGCAGCAGCAGGCGGAGGCAGAACGGCTAAAGCAGGAGCTGACAGAGCAGCAGAAGGCTCGGGCTAACCTGGAGGTTGTCCTGGCCCAGGCTACCTCCTTCCTACGGGACATTCTGCAGGTAAGCAGGAAGTGGGAGACTGCAGAAGAAGGGTGGGCTAAGAACAGAAGCTACCCTCAAAACACTTGGCCACTGGAGAGATGCTGGGCTGGCACCAGGCTTGGGGGCCCCAATCCTAAGAAGTCCATGGCCAGCCTATGCGTTTCTGATTCCAACTGAACTTCAAAGATCCATCTGAAAGGGCTGGAGAAATGGCTTAGTGGTTAAGGCACTTGCCTGCAAAGTCAAAGGATCAAGGTTCTATTCCACAGTACCCATGTAAAGCCAGATACACGAGGTGGCACGTGCATCTGGAGTTCGTCTGCAGTGGCTAGAGGCCCTGGCATGTTCATTCTCTATCTGTCCCCCCTCCCTCCCTTCCTCCTCTCAAATAATAATCTATTTGAGATCTGGGCCTTGCGGCACAAACCTGTAATCCCAGCTACTGGGGTGGCTGAGGCAGGAGGATTGCAAATTCAAGGCCTGACTGTGCTACAGAACAAGTTTGAGGCCACCCTGGGCAACTCAGTGAAACTGTCTCAAAAAAAGTTTTCTTTTTTTTTTTTTTAAAAAAAAGGGCTGGAGAGATGATTTAGTGGTTAAAGCACTTGCAAAGCCTAAGGACCCATGTTCAATCTCTCCAGATCCCACATAAACCAGACGCACAAAGGTGATGCAAGCACAAGGTCACTCATGTGCACTAGGTGGTGCAAGCATGTGGAGTTCAATTGCAGTGTCCGGATTCCCTAGTGCGCCAATTCTCCCTTTTATTCTCATAAAAAAATAATTACAGCTGGGCATGGTGGTGCATGTCATTAATCCCAACACTTGGGAGGCCAAGATAGGATCACTGTGTGTTCAAGGCCAGCCTGAGACTACATAGGGAACTCCAGGTCAGCGTGCGCTAGAGCGAGACCCTATCACAAAAAAAAAGTAAAGATGGGCATGATGGCGCACAACTTTAATCCTAGCACTCAGGAGGCAGAGGTAGGAGGATCACTGTGAGTTCAAGGCCACCCTGAGACTACATAGTGAATTCCAGGTCAGCCTAAGCTAGATGAGACCCTACCTCAAAAAAACAAAACAAAACAAAACAAACAAACAAAAGTAAAAAGAACACTGGAAATATGTCTGTGGTACAATGCTTGTCTAGCATTCACAAGACCCTGGGTTCAGTCTCCTTCACAACCAAAAAAAAAAAAAAAAAAAAAAAATCCTTCTTTGATGTTCTGGAAGGCTTTGGACCTGTTTTCTCAACCTGACAGTAGGTCTTCCACCCCAGCCCACACACTAACACTGGAAGCGGGTGGGTGCTGGGGCCACTGAGTTCTTGAACCTGCCCCACACCCACCAGCAAATGAAAGTAGAGGAGGACGACGGCGCATTCGACACGGTGTTCCAGCTGCACCGCAAGGAGCTGCTGCAGCAACTGCTGGTCCTGCTCAGCTCTGCTGTCACCTCAAAACCCCAACTGGTCCTGTGCCCCAGCCAGGAGAGCCTACCCAAGGACAGGTGAGCAGGGGGCCGCCCTCCGTTGACTCTGGTCCAAAAGCTTGTGTCCCTTAACATCTCCCAGAACCTCGGCCTCCTCTTGGAGATGGAGGTGATAACCCCAGGCCCCTCCCCACAGCCAGTCCAACGTGCAGCCACGCCAGGTGCCATCTCCACTGCTGCAGCTATCTGCCATCACAGCCTACCAGCCTGGGGATCTAGGCCTGGTGCCCCGCCGAGCCCACATCCCACACAACCCTCAGGACCTCAGAGCGCTCTCCCATGTCACCCGCATGAGAAACTTCCGGTTACAGAATGGTCCTGAGGTGAGAATGTCAGGGGCCCTGAGCACAGCAAGGGGAAAGCCAGCCCTAAGTGCACACTGCGGCTCTGCCAGGCTGGAGCTGGGTGACCTTAGGGGTGTGATGGGACCTTTCCATCTGTGAAATGGCCTAAAAAGTAGAACAGGGCCTCTGGGCTAAAGTTTGCCTCACACATCCCTTGGGAAGGGGACTTGCTGGACCCAGTTGTCCCCAGCCCAGCGGTAAGGAAGGGGTAAGCCCCCTTGAAGAGGCCTCAGGTTTCACGCTGACATCTTTAATCTTGCAGATCTCCCTCCCTGGCTCGCTCAAAAGACTCAGAAAGTTTAGTCTTCCTAAAACTTTCCAGCATCCCAAGTAAGCTCATGGAGAAAAGGCCAAACCCTATCCCAGAGATGGACTGTTCCAGCCGCAGTACCCCCTTGAATCTGCCGGTGCACTGAGTCAATCCAGAGAAGAGTTATATAAACAGTGGATACCACAGGTCATGGTGTGGCAGCTCTGTGGCTGTGGCTATGGCTGGGCTTGGGGGCACTGCAGTCAGACAGGTAGCCGTGTCCACTGGTGTCAAGGGCCTGATGAGGGTCTCTGGCTTCGAGCACGGATGTGGTCCAAGAGCAGGTCTGTGGCCTGATCCAGCAACGGGGGCAGTAGTTCCTGTTCCTCGGGAGAGAAGCGGCCCAGGACATAGGCCTGCACTGCATTAGGGTGGGTCGGTCGGCCAATGCCCACCCGCAGCCTCAGCATTGCCTGTGGGGAGCCAAAGGAACCAAGCGGCTTCAGTGAGGCACACTGGGGGCCCCACCTTGGGTGCCCCACCCAGTGCAGAACAAAGGGTAGACTCACACTGGAGTTGAGACAGCTAATGCAGGAACGAACTCCATTGTGGCCCCTTGGAGGGATACAAGAGGAGCGGCTCGTTAGTGCTATCGTGAGTCAGCACCCTTCTACTCTTTTCCACCCTCTGGGGAGAAGGGTTCAGCGGTAACTGGGAGACTAGCATCCCTACCCCCAACTCTGAGCACTGCAGGGTCTCACCTGGCACTGCCCCCTAGCTTCAAAGCCAGCTTCCCCAAGGGCTTGTCCAACTCATCATGCACCAGGTAGACCTCCTCCGCTGTCAGTCCGAACAGCTCCACTTGGCACATAGAAACGTGAGTCCTGGTTATCGCCTCAATGAACCCCTCCCTGCATATAAAGAAACTGAGACACACCCCCCTCACGCCAAAGTACTCATCCAGCAAATGGAGTTCAACAGGCACGTAGCCCCTCTCTGGTCCCTACCCTGTCCTGGTCCTCTCACCCCGGGAGCCCTCAACTCACCTGCTCGGGCCACACTACGGCCATTGGCATTCATGAGCCTCCGCGGCCGCAGCAGGACCAACTGGGCATCCCCGAGAGGGGCCAGGGCGAGGTCAGCGACACAGCGCTGGTCGCGCTCCCAGCTCTCTGCCACTCCCAACCGCTTCGCCAGCTGTCCCAGCACAGCCATGCCCACGCTGTGTCGCGTACCGGGCAGTCCGGGGTTCCCAAGGCCAGCCACCTGCGGGCAGCACCAATAGGGAAACTGAGGCCAGGCAACTCATCACCTGGTACCCAAAACCGAGGAAGAGAAACGGAGAGGAAGATGGGAATGGTATGGGGCGCAAAGGACCTAGGAACTGCTGGAGGCTCCGAAGGGCTCGGGGCGCGGCGACCCGGTGCCGGAGCGCAGCCGCCGAAAGTTCGGAGCCAGTAGAGCATGGGGCCGGTTTTCTAGGTAAGAAAGCAAGCCAGGGCTTTGGAAGTGGAGCGAGGGCCCTGGAGCCCCTACGTCGCCGGCCACGTTCCACTCACCAGCCACCGCTTCCCCGGGGACCGAGGTTCCAAAACACATTGGCTCATGGCCCGACCCCGCCACAGGCCCGCGCGGAAAAGGCCGGACGGCGACATGTTGTCCCCTATTCACGGCTCGGGCCCCGCCCCTGACGTCAGACAGCCCACGACCAATCGCATCGCCACATGTCCCAGGAGCGACCAATCCGGGACGAGCTTCGCGGCCGCCGTGCTCCCGAGGGGCGGAAGTGGCAGGGCGTGCGGGGCTAGCCTCGTGCGCTGCCGGGCGCCGGGTCTCCGTGTCCCTGTGCGATTTGTGCGACGTTCTCAAAGCCCTTTGCTCAGTCTTCGGCTTGGAGGCGCAAGCCCACTGTCGGGGTGTCTTGCTGCAGGACCCAGCAAGTCCTTCGCTGGACGTAGACCTCAAGTTTAAGATCCGCCAGGGGACGTTGGAGGGGGCGTGGCCGAATGGGCGGAGTTTGTGGGCGTCCTGGAGCTGGCGCCTAGCAACGCCAGAAGCCCGGGGGTCTGCGAGCGGTGGGAAGAGGCCCCGAGGGAGTTGGCGCCCAGGGGGAGACCCGCAGGGATAAGGGCTCATGACAGACTCCAGCGAGGTGAAGGGTTTACCCAAGTCAGACCGCAAGGACTGGAACTCGCTGACGTTGCTGGAAAAGGTTGAAGTACGTCGGAGACGAGGCCGCCAGTGCCCTTCAGGGAGGCCCTGGCCACCGCCTAGAATGAGGGGGTCCTCGATGTGTGGCGTGGGGAGGGGAGAAGGGGGAGAGGGGTTGCAGGAGCTGATGGCCAGGCCGAAACAGCATTGGATCGGATGAGAGGACAAGAGATGAGCAAGCAGAGAGATTTTAGGGAAGGCAGGACCCCGAGGGCTGATGGAACATGATTCTCTGGCTCTGGTGGCAATGGGGAAGTTGACCACACGGAGGTGCGGAAGTCCTGGGAAAGAAGTTAGGTCATGTTCTTGCTCAGTATGGCCTGCTGGGCCTGAGAGCTCCACTGGATATGCAAGGAACCCCAAGGGCTTTGGGATGTGGAGCAAGGTCTGAGCTGTGGGGTGGGGGACGGGGGGGGGGAGGGAGAAGGGGAGCAGAGCTGAGAACTAATGGGGAGCAAGCGCAGTGTGAGAGCAGAGGAGAGTGTGGTCCTGAGGCTGATCCCCAACCTTGACTGGAGGAGAGGACAGGGAGAGAGGCAGAGCTGTAGCGAGAGTAGAACACCTCTAGGGGAATAAGGCTGGGAGAGTAAGTGTGCTTCCTTCCAGCGCGCATTTCCAGCCCCTCCACCACCAGGTGAAGTAGCAAGGGAAGTGTAAGTCCTTGAGTCCTGCCCCAGATTGCTGTCTCTCCGTCGTCCTAGGACCTAGAAAATACCCACTCACAGAAAATCAAAAAACCATGGGTAATTCCCGCCCCCAGCGGGACTCTGCAACGCATCTTTGGAACCAGCCAGGTGTTCTACAACTTTGAAGATATGAAACCAACGGTCACACTGACAACAGTGCCTATCAGAATCAAAGAGTAGTGAGTGCCTTACTTGTCCCCTGGGACCCAGGTTCCTGCCCCACACAGCCGTGGAGTACATACTTCCTATGGCCAGTTATCTTCTCTCTGACCCTCAGTGGACACTACTGGAGTCCTTTTCAAAGGATACAAGGCTGATAATCTGGATGAGCTCCAAGAATGGCAGCCTACCCTCCCCGGCCCTCTGCCTACTCCTCCTGTCTCTATCCCAGTCACCCTCCTCCCAACACAACCCCACCCCCAACAGTGAGGCCTGGGTTAGTCCAAAGAAAGTCGAGGCCAGCATCCCTGTCTGAACTCCCCCCGACTCACAGCTACCAACGAGGCCATCAGTGCCTAGAGCAAGAGGACTGGGAAATGGCCGTGCTGTTCTTCTCTCGAGCCCTTCATCTGGACCCCGACAGGGTGAGAGGAAGGCCTGGGTGGACAACTGGTAGTCACAGGCTGGCAGACACTTTCTCCTCCCTCACTGTTGTGCCTGCCACACTCCTGCTCTCAGGATCACCAAGGTTCTGGTAACTGGGTGTCAAGCCTCTGGGAGATAAGAGTCTTTTCCCTGTGCATGATGGGGTACGGGATAGCAACCTGGGCCTTTTCACTCTCAGATAGAGTTCTACGCCTTCCGTGCCGAGGCCTTCATCCAGCTCTGCGACTTCTCTTCTGCTGTCCAGAACCTACGCAGGGCCTGTAACTTCCAACCAGACAATGTCAAGTACCTGGAGAGGCTTGCCTTTGTGCTTTACTTGCAGGTACCTGGACTGCTTAGGCCCGTGTGAGGTGCTCACTTCACATCCCAACCCACTGGCTTGCCATCCAGTTACAGGGTTCCTCCTTTGTTTCTGGAATCGGTTCTGTGTCTTTGGGGAGTCCGTCTCGGTGTCTGTGTGCCCACCTGCTGCTCCCCTCCCTTCCTGAGTTGGTTGCAAAGGTGTCCAAAAGAATTTCCTGCAGTAAGGTCCTCTAGGTATTGTCTAATAGGGTCACCACCAGTCACATGAACGTACTGGAAATGTGGCCAGTGTGACTGAAACACTGAATTAAAAAAATATTTTATTTATTTATTTGAGAGAGAGAGAAAGAGAGGCAGATAGAAAGAATGGGTGTTCCAGGGCCTTTAGCCACTGCAAATGAACTCCAGATGCATGCACCCCCTTGTGCATCTGGCTTACGTGGGACCTGGGGAATCAAACCAGGGTCCTTAGGCTTTGCAGGCAAATACCTTAACTGCTAAGCCATTTCACTAGCCCTGAAACACTGAATTTTAAGTTTGATTTGGGCCTGGCTCAGTAATAGAGCACTTACCTAGCATGCATGAGGCCCTGAGATCCATTCTCAGCAGTAAATAAATTTTATTTATTTTTTGAATTAATTTAAGTTTTTATAGCCACTTGCTGTTTTTGGTGGGTATTCTAATGGATAGCACATATCTAGAGTGAACAGGTTCCCAGGGCTAAGGAGGTAGTGGTGACTTCACTTGCAGTTCAAAATTAAAGCAATAATAAACAAAATACCAGGAGTCCTGATCATTTCATTTTTCTCAACTCTCCCTCTGTGTGGTGATTTGAATGGATGTCCCCCAATAGATTCAGGAGTTTTAGTAAAGCTTCTTGGATTTCCAGCTACCTGGTTGGAGGAGGTGTCACTGGGGGTGGATCTGAATTCTAGCCTAAGATATACAAAGTGCCCGGGTTCTATCTGGATTTTTATTTATTTATTTTTATTTTTGCTTTTACTTTTTGTGGTAGATTTTCTCTTCTTTTGCCATTATGGAACTTCCCCTGGGTCTGTAAGCTTCAAATAAATCCCTTCTTCCTCCCATAAACTGTGTCTGGTCTAGAGGCTCATCCCAGCAACCTGAAGCTGTCTACTGCACTCCCCCACCTCACTGGGGATTGAACCTCAGGCCTCCTGTAGTGATGGGATTACAGGTGTACCCCTACCAAATCCAGGCTTGATACTTTTTTTTTAAGACAGGGTCTCCTAGTCCAGACTGACTTCAAACTTGATATGTACCCAAGGATGACCTTGAGCTTCTGATCCTCCTGTTCCTATATCCGGAGTGTTGGCAATACAGATATAAGCCACAAATCACAGTTCATGAAGCTCTAGGGGATCAAGCCCTGGGCTTCGTGCATGCTAGGCAAACTCTCTAACAACTGAGCCCCATGATGTCTGGTGTATTTTTGTTGTTGCCTTCGTGGTTTCTCTTCCCTTGTGTGTGTATCCCAGTGTTCCTCTCCCCAGCTCTGTGTCTCCCTTCATCTCTATCTCTTAATGTCTCTCCCATTTCTAAAAGGCTCTGTCTCTGCCTCTCCCTTCTCCTCCATTGTTGTCCTCTACCAACTATTTGGTGCAGCTGGGCTGGTTACAGGCAGAACTGACTGTCCCCTGTGTCCCCAGGGACAATGCCTGTATGATCAATGTGACTTCCAAGAGGCTCTAAATATCTTCTTACAAGTGTCTGAGCTACAGCCCCAGAAGGCTTGTTTCCGGTACCGGTGGTGAGTGTGATGCCTGCCCTCCCTGCCTCCGAGCAGCCCTTCCTGCCTGCCGCCTTGTCAGAAAACATCCTGCTTTCTGCCCTCAGCATGGCCTGCCTACTGGCCCTCAAGCAGCATCAGGAATGTCTCTCACTCATCACCAGGGAGGTGAGGCATGGCACAGCCACCCCCGATGTCTACATCCTCCGGGCCAGGATCTACAACTTCTTCCAAAAGGTAGAGCAGAATGGGCAAGGCAGGTGTGTGGCCCTCCCTCAGGCCTGGGAACCCCTGTATCCCAAGATCACAGGAGGAGACAAGGATGTCACTAGCCCAGAAGTCCTGTACCTACAGTGTCCCCTTGGTGCTCCCAGCCTCCCTGATGGGCTGCACAAGGGGACAAGGGAGACAAGTTATAGGGAGGAGGTGGAAGGAGATGTAGAGAGAACTGCAGGGTTGGGAGGACATTGGATTCTGAGGTCTTCCTAGAGACAGCAGAAGAGCAAGAAGTCTTGAGAGAGGGAGAGAAAGAGGGGGATGGAAAGGAAAAGAGGGATGAGAGAGAAGAGGGGTGGTCATACCTGGTGCAGGAAAGCCAAAAGAGAGAGTGATAGAGGGCCACTGAGAGGGTTTTTGGAAAGGAGGTGAATGGTCCTGTGAGAGAGTGGCCTTGGATAATGTGCTGAGGTTGGGGGTGGCAGGGGAGGGGCATTCCCTCTTCTCAGCTCAGAGGTGACCTCAATTATCATAACAAGAGGTGGCTTCAGAATCCCAGACCTAGTTAGAGTGTGTGGCCTGGTAGGAGGTGGGAGAAAAGGCAGTAGGATAGAGAGCTCTGGGCCTCTGACAGTTCCAGGTGTGGCAGTGGCAAGCACCCTGTGCGCTGCAGGTCTTTGATTGGAGGGTGAACTCTGTGGGTAGGGATGGCAACTGGAGGCCTGGAGAGGAGTTGGGAATGTGAGAGAAGGTGAGGTTGGGATTAGAAGCATTTGCATCCTTCAGAGGTTGGGACCAGAGGCTCTGGAAGTCAGCTAGAGGAAAAGTAAAGGAAGGCTTCAGAAAAGTCTGGGAGATAGAAAGGGGACAGGGAGGGCTGGAGAGCTGGCTTAGCAGTTAAGGCATTTGCCTGAAAAGCCAAAGGACCCACGTTCGATTCCCCAGGAGCCACATAAGCCAGATGCACAAGGGGGCGCACGAGTCTGGAGTTCGTTTGCAGTGGCTGGAGGCCTTGGCATGCCCATTCTCTCTCCCTCTCTCTCTCGATCTCTCAAATACATAAAAATAAAAAATAAAATATTAAACAAAAAGAAAGGGGGCAGGGTGGTCAGGCTAGAGGAAGAGGGCTGCTTTTGCCTCACTCTCCCAGGCTGGGAGGAGGACGGGTGCTGTCCTCTGGCCGTGCTGAGTAAGGATGCCCAGGTGATTTCTTGCTCAGCCGAGAGTTGGGCTTCAGGTCCTGATGCAATGCTGGTGACTCAGTGGGACAGTCTCCTTCAAAGGCATGGTTAGCATCGCCAATTATTGTTGGTTCCCACCCTGGCCTATCCTGAAAAGTGACCTCTTTGCCCAGGTTCCTCCCTGGAAGCCCTGGAGGAAGGTAGACAGAGCAGCAGCCCGGGGTGGGGGCGGTGTGGGAGGGGGCTGCAACAAGATCACACAGCCTCGCGTTCTCAGAGCTGCTGTCTCTGTCCCAAATCCGCCTACTCCAAAGCCCTGCTTGTAGCTTCAGCGGCTCCGGCCCATCTCTACCCAGCTCCTCTCACACCCACTGCCTAGTCCACCCTCCAATCAATTACCTGCAGAATACAGGGTGCTTGCTAAAACTGTTTACTGACTGACTGGCTGGCTAACCTGCCTGCTAGCGGAAGGCATTTGCCCGGGGCTGTTTTCTGCTCATACCCTGGTTACAATCTGCTTGGTGATAGTGACCTAGAACTTAAAGGAGGGGGGCTTAGGGGAGAATGGGGGGAGTACAACAGTCACAGTCAGGAGGCCGCATGCTGCCTTCCAAACCGAATGAGCCTCACAGGTCTCCTATAAGTAGACAACCTTGGCACAGACCACTGAAGCCCACTTGGGGTCACAGCTGTGAAGAGGCCAGGCAAGGCGGAGGCTAGAGGCAGGATTTTCCCACGTTGCCTCCTGCCTCATTTTCAGGGGCAGAAAAGATGGAGGAGGGATGGATGGCATGATGCTAGCTAGTAAATCGGAGAGGCCTGCCTTCCTTTTCCCCTCACTGAGACAGTGTACCACCCTCCTCAATGCCACCCTACCCTTGCAGCCCAAGCTATGCTATCAGGACCTGCGTAGCGCCTTGCTGTTGGATCCCAAGCATCCGCAGGCCAAAAGGCTACTCCAGATAATGGTGGACCAGGCCCAGCAGGCCCGCCAAGACGCAAGCATCCTGGCCGTGCAGGGCAAGCTGCAGCGTGCACTGAAACGCATCAACTGTGCCATTGACAACAATCCCCTGGACCCCAGCTTCTTCCTCTTCCGGTATTGGATGGGGAGGGCTGATCGCCCCATCATACCTGCTGCATAGTCTCAGGAGAGTCCCTGGCCCTCCGCAGGCCTCAGTTTCCCCATCAACCTCTTCCTACCGGGGTCACGGCACCATGGAGGTGGTCTCTGTCACTGCTTCCCAGTTATCTGTGGAATCCTAGGACTCCGGGTCTGCTGAACCGTTCATGCTGGAAGATGACACTAGGCGTTGAACCTGGTCCTCTAAGGATTCCGGGTTATTTTAACTTTGATCCTAGGGTGTTTTTTTTTTAATTTTTTGTTTATTTTTATTTATTTTATTTGAGAGTGACAGACAGAGAGAGAAGGAGGCAGAGAGAGAGAGAATGGGCGCATCAGGGCCTCCAGCCACTGCAAACAAACTCCAGATGCATGCGCCACCTTGTGCATCTGGCTTACATGTGTACTGGAGAATCAAGCCTCGAACTGGGATCCTTAGGTTTAACAGCTAAGCCATCTCTCCAGGCCTTTGTGTTGTTGTTGTTGTTGTCTTGTTTTTTCCAGGTAGAGTCTCACTCTAGCTCAGACTGACCTGGAATTCCTCTGTAGTCTCAGGATGGCCTCGAACTCACAGTGATTCTCCTACCTCTGCCTCCCAAATGCTGGGATTAAAGGCGTGCGCCACCACGCCTGTCTAGGTTTTCTCATCTAAATAGTTGGGTAAAATATTGTATGTATAAAGTGTCTGAACATAGAGCTGCCACATATCTGGCTCCCAAAAAGAAAAACTATCCTTGAGAAATAAAAATGACCAGTGCCCCTGAGATTACATAGTGAATTCCAGGTCAGCCTGGGCTACAGTGAAACACTACCTTAAAAAAATAAAAAACCAAAAAAAAAAAAAGACCAGTGACAGGCGGCTGAGGAGGTGGCTCAGGTAAAGGGCTTGCTGCACAAGCATGAGGTCCTGAGTTTGCATCTCCAGGAACACATCAGGCCAGATGCAGTAGCATGTGTCTGTGATCCCAGTGTGCCTGGAGACAAGCAGCAGCAACACAATCCCCAGAAGCTCCTGGGCCAGTTAGCCTGGTGTTCCCAGCAGAGAGCAACTGAGACCCTGCTTCAAATAAGGTGGAAGGCAAGGACCAACCCTGGAGGCAGTCCCCTGACCCCTAAATACACAAATACACACACACACACACAGAGAGAGAGAGAGAGAGAGAGTTAAATTGGGTCTGGGCCCAGGTTCGATTCTCCAGGTCCCATGTAAGCCAGATGCACATGGTGGTGCATGCATCTGGAGTTCATTTGCAGTGGCTAGAGGCCCATTCTTTCCCTCCCTCCCTCTCTCTCTCTGTGTGTGTCTCCTTTTCTCTATCTCTAATAAATACATAAATAAAACAATTGGGTTTGGGGGGATGACTCGGCAGTTGCATGCAAGGCTGCTGATGACCCAAGTTCAATCCTTAGCACCCCTGTAAAGCTGGGTACAAAGTGGAGCCACACTTAAATCTGTGATCCTTACATGACAGGGAGGTGGGGCCAGGAAAATCCAGAAGTGGCAGAGAGAGTCTGTCTCAAGAAGGTGGATCGTGAGGCAGAGGTGGTAGACTCACTGTGAGATCCAGGACAGCCTAGGGCTATAGAGTGTTGCAGGTCAACCTAGACTGGAGTGAGACTCTACCCACCCACCCCCAAGAAAAAGCCACAAAAGTAAATAAACTTAGCAGCGACTAGCAGGTTAAACTAAGTGGCAACTCAGAACCAGTCCCCACAGGACAAACCTAGCACATGGGTAAAGGTCCCCACCACAGTCACAGGTCATGTGTGAGGTCAGAAGGCCCAGGTGGCCCTGCAGGACACACGCCAGTTAGCAGAGCTGCTTTGGCCCACGAATCCCTCCCTGCCACACGGGCTTCCACAGGGGCACCTTGTACCGCCGGCTCCAGGAGTTTGACCAGGCTGTGGAGGATTTGCTGAAGGCGATGGACATGGTGCTGGACAGTGAGGACCCCCTAGTGCGCCAGGCCCAGCGCCAGCTGCTTCTAGCCTACAACGACTTTGCCGTGCACTGCTACACGCACGGCGCCTATCAGGAGGGCGTTCAGCTGCTCAACAAGGCCATCAGGGACGAGCAGAACGAGAAAGGCCTGTACATCAACCGCGGAGGTGAGCCAGCCCCAGGCGGAGAGGAGGGAAGGAAGCCGGCCCTGTAAGGAACGCCTTGGACCAACTGGCTACAGTCTCCTGCAGTTCTCAGCTGGGACCGCGCAGGGTCTCAGCCACCAGTTTCACGACCCCAGCCTCCTCCACACACACACACTCAGGCTGAGGCAGGCTGGGTGGCACTGCTGGGCACTGGGAGTTGGGACTCACTCACTCCCCCGCCCCCGGGTCTGGGATCCTAGATTGCTTCTTCCAGTTGGGCAATTTGGCCTTCGCGGAGGCGGATTACAAGCAGGCCCTGGCGCTGAGCCCACAGGACGAGGGTGCCAACATGCGGATGGGCGTGCTGCAAGAGAAGATGGGCTTCTGTGAGCAGACGCGCAGGTGGGCAGGCCCATCGGAGGGTGGGCGTGGTGGGCAGATGTTGGTCCCTGCAGGGGCTACCCTCTGGGATTCCTGGCAGCTTCTCTCAAAGTTGGCTCCTAAATATATATTTTATTCTTCAAATCTCTACAAATACCTTTAAAAAAATTTATTTATTTATTGTTTATTTTTATTTATTTATTTGTTTGAGAGCAACAGGCAGAGAGAAAGAGGCAGATAGAGACAGAATGGGCGCGCCAGGGCCTCGAGCCACTGCAAATGAACTCCAGACACGTGCGCCCCCTTGTGCATCTGGCTAACATGGGTCCTGGGGAATCTAGCCCGGAACCAGGGTGCTTAGGCTTCACAGGCAAGTGCTTAACCACTAAGCCATCTCTCCAGCCCTACAAATACTTTTTTCCCTCCCGATTAGCAGAGTCATTATGAAATATTTAGGGCTGGGAAAATGGCTCAGTGGGTAAGGGAGCTTGCTTGCAAAGCCTGCCAATTTAGGTTTGATTCTCAGTACCTAAGTAAAGCCAGCAGCATAAAATGGCACGTGCATCTGGAGTTTGTTTGCAATGGCAAGAGGCCCTGGTGTACCCATACTCACTCTCCCTATCCCTCAAATAAATTTAAAAAAGATAAAAAGGGCTGAAGAGATGGCTTAGTGGTTAAGGTGCTTGCTTTGCAAAGCCAAAGGACCCAGGTTCAATTCTCCAGGACTCATGTAAGCCAGATGCACAAGGGGGTGCATGCATCTGGAGTTTGTTTGCAGTGGCTGGAGGCCCGGGAGTGCCCATTCTCTCTCTCTCTCTTTTTTTCTCTCTTTCTCCACCTGCCCATTTCTCTATCTCTTTCTCTCTCAAATAAATAAAAATAAATAATAGAATTTTAAAAAGAAAACAAAGAAGAAAATTTAAAGGGTAGTAATAAGATTGGAGAGATGGCTTAGCAGTTAAGGGACTTGCCTGTGAAGCCCAAGGACTTAGGTTCAACTCCCCAGAACCCATGTAAGCCAGATGTACATGGTGGCACATGCGTCTGGAGTTCATTTGCATTGGCTAGAGGCTCTGGCATGCCCATCCTCTCTCTCTCCCCCCTCGGTAATAAATAAACATAAATATAAAAGGGTAGTAATATATGATTCAAAATGTGCTATTTCCTAATGACGGGGCATGGTGGTGCATGCCTTTAATCCCAGCACTTGGGAGGCAGAGGTATGAGGATGACTGGGAGTTCGAGGCCAGTCTGGAACTACAAAGTGAGTTCCAGGTCAGCCTGGACTACACAATGAGACCCTACCTTGAAAAAAAAAGTGCTATTTCCAAAGCCTACTGTCCAGCTCTACTTCCTCTAAAGATTCCTCCAAACTCTCTCTATATATTTTTTAAGATAGGGTCTCACTCTAGCCCAGGCTGACCTAGAATACATTCTGTAGTTTTAGCCTGGCCTTGAACTCACAGTGATCCTCCACCTGTGCTAAGATTAAAGGCATGCACCACCACAGACTATTTTGAAGTATTTTATGTATTTTTTAAGCATTTTTATGTATTTGAGAGAAAGGAAGAGAGAGAATGGTCATGCCAGGGCCTCTAGCTATTGCAAACAAACTCCAAATGCATGTGCCACCTTATGCATCTGGTGTTATGTGGGTACTGAGGAATCAAACTCAGGTCTCCCCAGCTCTGCCAGTCTTTTTTTTTTTAATATTTTATTTATTTATTTGAGACAGAGAGAAGGAGAGATAGAGAGAGAATGGGCACACCAGGGCCTCCAGCCACTGCAAATGAACTCCAGACGCATGTGCCACCTTGTGCATCTGGCTTACGTGGGACCTGGAGAATTGAACCTGGATCCTTAGGCTTCGCAGGCATACACATTAACTGCTAAGCCATCTCTCCAGCCCTCTCCTAGTCTTTTTGCTGTAACCGCTAAGCCATTTCCCGGTTCACTCCTAGTCTTTTTTTAAAAAATATTTTTATTTGGCTGGAGAGACCCGTGTTTGACTCTCCAGGTCCCATGTAAGCCAGACACACAAGATGACCCAAGTGTAAGGTAGCATGTGCGCACAAGGGGTCATATGTGTCTGGAGCTAGATTGCAGTGGCTGAAAGCCCTGGTGTGCCCATTCTTTCTTTTCTTTTCTTTTCTTTTCTTTTTTTTTTTCTCTCTCTCTCTCACTCTCGCATTAAAAAAAAAAAAAAAAAAGGCCAGTCTGTTGGGAGGGCCTCAAAAATATTTTTATTTATTTACAAAGAGAGAGAAAATGAACACACAGGGCCTCCTGTCACTGCAAATGAACTCCAGACACAGGTACCACTTTGTGCATTAGACTTTACATGAGTAGTAGGGAATCAAACCCAGGCCACCAGGCTTTGCAAGCAAGTGCCTTAGCTGTTGAGCCCTAACTCTGCTAATCTTTATTTTTTTATTTTTATTTACTTTTTATGAGAGAATGGGCACACCAGGGCCTCTAGCCACTGCAAACAAATTCCAGACACATGCACCACCATCTGCATCTGGATTAAATGGGGAATTAATTCTGGGGAATCAAACCTGGGTCCTTAGACTCCACAGGCAATGCCTTAACTGCTAAGCCATTTCTCCAACCCATAACTCTGCTAATCTTAATGGAAGGGGACTCCCAAATTGTTTTTCTTATTGCAATTGAATTACGTTAACAACCCATTATCTTTTATGCTTGTAGTTTTCCTTTCCTTGTTGATAGTGGTGGCTTTGTTTGTTTGTTTGTTTTGTTTTGTTTTTCAAGGTAGGATCTCTCTCTAGCTCAGGCTGACCTAGAATTCACTATGTAGTCTCAGGGTGGCCTCAAACTCATGGCGATCTTCCTACCTCTGCCTCCTGAGTACTGGGATTAAAGGCGTGTGCCACCATGCCTGGCTTCCAGAAACTTTATATATATATATATATATATTTCATGTATTTATTTATTGGAGAAAGAGAGAGAGAGAAATAGACATATATATATAGAGAGAATGGGCACACCAGGGCCTCCAGCCACTGCCAATAAACTCCAGACACATGCACCACTTGGGGCATCTGGCTTAGGTGGGTATTGGGGATTTGAACCTGGAACCTTAGGCTTTGCAGGCAAGCACCGTAACCACTAAGACATCTCTTCAGTCCTACCTCTGCCTCCTGAGTGCTGGGATTAAAGCTGTATGCCACCACTCCTGGCTATTTTTTCATTTTTTACTTGCTGTGTTTGACAGTCATAGAAAGGCCTTCCCCATCCCCAAGCCTATTAAAATATTCACTTACATCAGGGTTTCCTATAGGCAGCATGTCAAGGCCATGCCTGGCAGGAGCGGGGTAGAGGCTTCCGGTTTTCCTCTCAGCAGGGCCAGGAGGCTGCCATCTTTCCCATGCAGTCTAGCTCATGGCAGTCCTGGGCTCTCTCCATCCCGCAGGCAGTTCCAGAAGGCAGAAGACCACTTCTCAGTGGCCATTAAGCACAACCCCTATAAAATCCGGTACTACATGCACCGGGCCAAGAGCCGACAACTCCTGCAAGACGTTTTTGGGGCTCGCCAGGATGTCGCCACTGTGCTACTCCTGAATCCCAAGCAGCCAGAGGTGGGCTCCTGCTACATCAGTGGGAACGGCTGGTGGGCGGGCTTGAGTCAGCACCCCAGATGCTTCTGCAGTTGCTCCTGTCTCCGAAAGAAGTCTGGCTGGGTGACAAGCTGCTGATCCTGGAGTTTCCTGTGAGCTAGACAGAGTTGTCATCATGTGAACCCCCACTACTCCCTCTAACTCCCCCGCACCTCCAAGTCCAACAGTGGTTGCATCACCCCCCTCCACAGACTCTGAGTGAGGCTCAAGGAAGTTTCCCTTGCCCCAGGTCCTGCAGCTCAGGGGTCAGAAGGTTGTTCTTCCCATCAGAGAACAGACTCCTTCTGGGGTGAAAGGTCTGGTTTAGAACTAGCTGCAAGGCCTGCCTCTGTCCAACCCTGAGAGAGAGGGGCAACCCGAGCCTCTTGCTACCACTCTGGCTCACTCGTCTGGTCTCCCCTGTCCTGGCAGATGTTACCACTGATAACCAGCCTCTTCCCGAACATGTCAGTGGAGGAAGTGCTTGAAAGCCAGATAGCCCACCTGGCCAGCCTGCAGCTGAAGCAGATGGGGGAAAGGAACCAGCAGGCCAGTCACCCTGAAGGCATTATGGGGTAAGCTTCCAGAGTGGGGACCTCGGGCCAGGAGTGGGAATTGGTGGGGCTCAAAACTCCTCTGGCCTAGTTGCCTCCTAGAGCCTGCACTGCCCAGTTCTTGGGGACAGCATGTTGCGTTCTGGAGGCTGACCTTTTGTGGCCACGGCTTGGCAGGGTGCTCAGGACGCAGGAACTAGAGCGCCTGAAGGCTCAGGCCCGGCAGCTCTCCTGGCCGCTGGCGGAGGCTGAGAGCCCTGAAAATCCAGAGGCCGCCCTTCAAATCCTGGACCATGTGACAGAAGCAGAGGCCGCCCCTACGATGGAGAAGGAAAAAAAGAAAAAGGTGAGTGGGTCCTATGCCATGGCCTGGGGACCTTGGGGTCTAAGGCAGGACTGGCCTCCATCTGGCCTCTACTGGCCCATCTCACTGTGAGAAGGGGAAGCGCCAGCAAGGGGTGGCCCTGGTGTGTGTGGGGGGAACCCAGCCTCAGAGAGACTACACATCCAGCCCATGTTCACCTGGTCCACTGGTGCCATATTTCTTGAGTTGTTTCTAAAAGGGTTTTGTTGTTGTTGAATGTAACACAAATACAGACAAATGCAGAAATCCATTTGCTTGGTCTGTTGGGATTTCTTTTTTAATTTTTAAAAATATTTTAGTTTTATTTGAGAGAGGGAGAGAGAAAGAAGCAGAGAGAGAATGGGCATGTCAGGGCCTCTAGTCACTGCAAGCAAACTCCAGACACATGCACTACCTTGTGCATCTGGCTTATGTGGGTCCTGGGGAGTTGAACCTGGGTCCTTTGGCTTTGCAAGCAAATGCCTTAACCACTAAGCCTCTTCTCCAGCACTCTGTTTTTGAGCCAAGGCCTGTGAAGCCCAGATGGCTTGGAACTCATTATGTAGCCCAGGCTTGCCTGAAACTTCCAGCAATCCTCTTGCCTCAACCTCCAGAGTACTAGCATTACAGATAAACCATCTTACAAGTGCATAATTTTCACAAACTGAATACACCATGACACCATCACCCAGGTCAACAAAGAGCACATTCCCAGCTCCCAGAAGCCCCTTCTTGTATGCAGCCTCCTTGGCCCCTGCCCTGCCCCTAAAGCTGCCCTGATTCTTAAGCCTATGGGTGAGGTTCACTTTTTCTTGGTAGAAATGACCAATGTGCTGGTGACACATGCCTTTAATCCCAGAAGTAGGAAGATCACTGTGAGTTTGAGGCCACTCTGAGACTACATAGTGAATTCCAGGTCAGCTAGAATGAGACCCTACCTTGAGGAAAAAAAAAGAAGAAGAAGAAGCCAGGTGTGGTGGCGCATGCCTTTAATCCCAGCACTCGGGAGGCAGAGATAGGAGGATCACTGTGAGTTCGAGGCCACCCTGAGACAACATAGTGAATTCCAGGTCAGCCTCCTGAGGCAGGGTGAGACCCTACCTCGAGAAAACAAAAAACAACAACAACAAAGAAAAAAAAAGAAGAAGAAATGACCAGTTTGGCCTGCCCTCCTGTCTCTGACTCCTTTCCCTAATGTTACATGTGGGAGATTCCCCCACGTTGCCTCTCACTCAGTTCAGAGACCTTTTCCATGGAAGACAAACATCAAGCTTGTGTTCAAAGGGGACTTTATGCTGCTGAAATGAATGCATTAGCAGTATCCCTCCCGAGTTCACATTAGAATAGATACAAAGTACAAAACTTCCATCTTGGTACCCCTTGAAGTCATCATGGGTTCCATCCCTACACTCAGGGAGATGTTGAGCTAAAAGGTGCACTATGCAGAGCCCACCATGATGGATGACAGACACCTGGTGTCCTTGGCACCTTCAGCTCTACCTCATCACCTACAGATGTGACTGGGGTGGAGAGCAGCAGCCAAGAGTCTGCCTGAGGGCTCTAGCAGATCTGGATCCAAACTTGTTTCTTTTTTCTTTCAATATTTTGCTTATTTATTTAAGAGAGAGAGAGAGAGAGAGAGAGAGAGAGAATGAATGGGTGTACCAGGGCCTCTAGCCCTGCAAATGAACACCAGATGCATTCATCACCTTGTACGTCTGGCTTTACATGGGTACTGGGGAATTGAATCTGGGTCCTTTGGCTTTGTAGGCAAACACTTAACCTCTAATCCATATCTCCAGCCCCCAAACCTGTTCTTTTGTTGTTGTTGTTGTTGTTTTGTTTTGTTTTTTATCTTCAATCAAGTGGCCCCAGCAGGTTGCTTGGGTGCTCAGAGACTTGGTTTTCTGGATTATGAAATGGTCACAGCAGAGATTTCCAACAGGAGGACAGGGGACGAAGTGGTGGAAACAGGCTCCTAGTGCATCACTGCCATGTGCCAGGGCTCAGCACTTTACAGCAGGTTGGAGCCCAGCTCCCACCATGAATGAGTGATCATTTTGCAGAGGGGAAAATGGAGGCCCAGCAGCACCTCAAACTTCATCTTTCTCAGGGCACCATGCCACTCCTTCCTGCAGTCTTAGCCCCTGGATGTCCCCAGCCACCCTTACCTGGTGTCCGTGAGGAGCTGTCATCTTGGGAGAAAGGTCGCTGCATAACCCCAGGAGCCTCCTGGCCTGCAACTGTCCAGCTGTCTCCTGCCACAGGTCAAAGAGAAGCTGACACCTCACAAGGAGGCATCCACGTCGGGTAGCTACCCGGACCAGACCTCCTCAGGCTCCGTGCTCAGCTGTGAGTCCCGGGTGTTCCTGTTAGGCCTCATAACCAAAGCAGCAGAGCAGTCAAAGGTCAGGGGTCAGGCTGGGTATGAACTTGGGTGCTGGGTATGAACTTGGGTTCTGCTGTTGATAGCTGCGACTCTAGGCAGGTGACTTTAATTTGGGAGTGATGGGCCCAGCCTTCCAGCGGGAATGGTAAGGGACCCAAGTCACCACCAGGCTCTTTCCTTGCCCCCTCCAGGCCCATCTCTTCTCTGACCCTTAGTGAAGCTCTGAACTAAGACACAGACCCACTGTCTAACAGGTTTTGACTCCCCCCTCCCCCGGAGTTCTTGGGACCAGCCCAAGAAGGAACAAAAGGGAAACTTGCAAAGGCTGCTTCCCAGAGCCCTTCTGGGGGCGGGGGGAAGAGGCATCAGACCCCAGGGTCACAGGGTGGGCTTGTACCTGACACCAGTGACGGATGAAGGACAGGGTCCGAGCCCCAGGGAGTGAGCCCTAAGTCAACTCTAGCAGAATCAAGCACGCAGGAGAGCTGCCAGACAGGCTGAGTGGAGGAACCACCACCAGCCCTTTGAAGATGTCAAAGGGGCTTTGAACTGGAGGAAGAGTGGGACTTAGCCTGGGAAGGGGAAGAGCAGGGCAGGGCACTGCTGGGGCAAAGGACCCAGGATGGCAGGGTCACAGAGGGCAAGAGACAGCCACAAGAGGGAGGCTGGGGAAGGGCCAGTGGGACTGGGGCAGCTCCCATCACAGACCTGGTCCTACCAAAGCAGCAAGGCTGGTAAGACCTGGCAGGCCTTCCCCTCCAGCCCTTTTACTCTCAGGGATATGGGCTGGAAGGGGCCCAGAGGCCCCCATTTCCTGGAGCTTCCCAGGATGAGGCGCAGGTGTGAGGGTTGTTCTTGGCACACCCTTCCCAGCAGTGATGTCAGGCATGTCGGAGACGGAGACATCCATCTACAAGAGCACGTCCACCATTGCTGAGACAGTCTCTGACTCCTCTCTGCTGAAGCCTCAGTTCTCAGACTCCAGAAACAAGGAGGGCCTGGGCCTGAGCAGGGACCTCAGGCAGACGGAGATGGCCAAGGACCAGAGCCTGCCCACCAAGACTGCAGCTTCCCGTGGTCCAAAACATAAGTCCTGTGTCTCTAAGGCCACCGGGGACCCTGAGCCGAAGCCCAGCAAGACCAAGGCTGCTAAGAGCTCCAGAAAGAAACTCAGAAGAGCCAAGGCTGAGCGCATGTACAGAAGGAGGAGCAGGAAGGCCACTTTACTCCAGGGCCAAAGCCAAGGACTAGGTCAAAGTGCCAGCAGGACCACGGCTGCCCATGACCAAGGCAGGAGCCACAGCAGTGCCAGCAGTCCTCAGGACCAGAGCCCAAGGCCTGGCCAGGTCAAGGATGTCCAGAATCAGAACACAGGCTCGAGTTCCAACAAGACTGCTGCCATCTGGAGACAGAGCCCAAGTCATGACAAAGCCAAGGCTTCCCAGGGTGAGAGCCAGAAGCCAGAGGCTCGTCGCCCCCCCAGTAATGATGCTGCTCCCTGAAGGGGCCAAGAGAAGCCAGCCATTCTTGCTGGGGCCAGACTGAACCTGCCATGCTGGCTCTCGGCAGAGCTGCCTCCTTTCAGGGCAACAAGAAACTCTAAACAACATTGCTTTGGTCCCACGGCTACGTTTATTATCTCTCTCTTCTCGTCTTTTACAAAATTAAAAACTTCGAAATCCAGGCTGAGGTGGTAGCCCAAGTCCCACCCTTCATGGAAACTATTGAGGTCCTACCCTGGCCTGTGCTACTGGGACACAGGCCACGGGCTGAAGTGTGAGTAGGAAGCCAGGGAATAGGGGCGCAGGTGACAGCCCCACGAGCCATCAGCCATGAGCCTCAGTCCCTGAGTTGCGATTCACATTGAGGAGGCTCAGGCTGCAGGGGAGGTCACGGCCCTGGAGATGCTCTGGGGTGCTCAGGGCCTTCCCTGGGGAAGATGCCCTCTACCCAGTTGAGAGGCCTGGGCCCTCACAAGCTATCTGTCCTTGGCCTGGCCCACACCCCTCTTCATCTTGACTTGTATCTGGGTTCCACTTGCCAGCTCGCTCAGGACAAGGGTCCTCTTACCGGGGGAAGCCCCAGGCCTTTCCTGTGTGGCATGGCTGGGTAGAGAAGGCAAGGATGCCACCCCGGAGGGGTCAGAGGAAGAAGGTGATTCGGGAGGCCACGGTCTTGCAGCCGTTGGAGGAGAAGAGCTGCTTGTTCTCAGGGAAGAAGGTGAGGCTGTCCAGCACAGCCTCAACCACCTCCTCCTGGGGCTCCAGGCCCAACTGGGCCAGCTCGTTGAGCACACAGTGCCTCACGTGGTGCCGCTGCAGCGGGAGGAAGGGGACCAAGGCGTCCAGTAGGTGCTCCTCCATGATGCCAGAGTGCCAGAAGCCATCTGCAGGAAGGGTGGGTGGGTGGGGAGGGCTGCTGAGCTTCTCAAGCCAGGAGAGAGCGCCCCCCAGGGGTAGTAGAGGTGTGGCACAGGCTCATGGGGGCTCAGCTGATAGTGCAGAAAACCCTGGGCCTGGCCCTGCTTCAGCCTCATGGGGAAACCTAGCCCACCCCAGGGAGTCCAT
The DNA here is from genome assembly GCA_036346955.1 of Dipus sagitta. Lineage (NCBI taxonomy): Eukaryota > Metazoa > Chordata > Mammalia > Rodentia > Dipodidae > Dipus > Dipus sagitta. The sequence goes on from CM070770.1 coordinate 141,366,842, forward strand.
CCCACTGAGTAAGGCCACCCCAGGGTGGGCCCGAACCGACTCACGGAGTGGGTTGTCCAGCACAGCACGGGAGATGGCCGGCTCCAGCTCGCGAAGGCTGATCTCCTCACGTTCTCTGCGGAAGAGCCACGCGTCCAAGGTCACCTGGTTGATCTGCTCGCCACCAGTGTTGCTAAAATCATGACAACCCAGGCTGAGAGTCACTGAGAGACTTCTCCAGTCACACCTAACATGACTCAAAGTGTCCCCTATTTCCCTTTCCCTCCCCAGCTCCTGTGACCATGGAACATGTATATATGCCATGTACTTTATAGTTTACAATACTTTTTTTTTTTTTTTGCAGGGAGTATATTGACACAGGCTGATCATCATGTAGCCCAGGCATGTCCTAAATTTAAACTTATCCTCCTGCCTCAGCCAAGTGCTGACATTACACACATCACCATACCCAGCTTACAAAACATTTTTTGTCCCCAAGGAAGGATCTCACTCTAGCCCAACTCACAATGATCCTCCAATCTCAGCCTCCCTAGTGCTGGGACTAAAGATGTGCCTCACCATCCAGGCTTACAAAACACTCGTGTTCCTTCACTGACTTCTTCACCCAGCCTCCAGGAGCACAGTGGGCATTACCACTGGCATAGCATCCAGAAACAGAGGCCGAAGCGCCAAGAGGTAGGGAGAACACTTAGCCTAAGAATCACGGCAAGGAAGCAGAGCTGGGACTATAGGACTAGAACACCAGTCCCATTGTGTCCTCCCAGCCACAAGAGGGAGACAGCTCTTTTTTTTGTTTTTGTTTTTGTTTTTGTTTTTGTTTTTGTTTGTTTGTTTTTCAAGGTAGGGTCTCACACTAGCCCAGGCTGAGCTGACCTGGAACCCACTATGTAGTCTCAGGGTGGCCTTGAACTCATGGCAATCCTCTACCTCCCAAGTGCTGGGATTAAAGGCATGCGCCTCCACACTTGGCTAAGAGAGACAACTCTTGAACAGGTAGAGGTTCCACAAAGAAATGCTGAGACATCCAAAAGACAGAGCCCAGAAAGACTTTGAGAGCAGTGAAAGGGAAGTCAGCCACCTCAAATCACAGCCACTAGGGAGTGTGTGAGGGGCCTGAGAGAGCCCAACTGAGCTCTTGGAACAGTACTCTGCTGGGAGCACAGGCCCAGACTGGACAGCTGAACTTCGAAGAAGTATCCCCCACTGTGCCTATTACAACGTTGGCCATACCTGATGAAGATAAAGATGGCTTTCCGATAGTTGGTCCCATACACCACCCAGGAGGGGCCCAGGAACGGTCGCAGGACCTCCATCAGACCAGGGGGCATCTTGTCCATCTCATCGAAGAGGAAGAGAGAACGGCCGCAGGCAGTGAGGTTCCCCTGGACCCAGCTCTTGAGATCCTTCTATGGGGGAGAGACAGGAGCTCGAGGGGGGCTGAGACAACTGCCTAGCCCCACCCCTCTTCCCAGACCAACAACAATCCTCTTTCCAAAGAAATGAGAACAGGTTCTCAGAGAGCACCAACCCCTTAATGGGATGGATGGTAAAAGGGTGGCCCAAGGAGGGGCAGAGATCTGCCCAAGGTCACACAGACAGTCAACAGGAGAACAGGGACACAAGCCCAAGCGCCCCACTTCTCTGTTCATGACCCCTACTGCTTCCATGGCAGGGGAGACTTCTTCCTGCTCCCAGAATCTCCCAACAGTGCTGCCAGCTGAAAGCAATCAGCCTGGAAAGGGCTTGACCACCAGCAACAGTAGTCATCACAGGCGGCATTTACCAGTGAGCGCTTCCTCTGAGCCCCAACTTGGGGCTAAAATCTTTGGCAGGGACATGATAATGCAGACACAGTTACTCAGGAAGTAAGATCTCCCCTGTATAATGCCTGTGTCCCTCATGATGATGCTGGCCAACAGGTATCATTACTACCCCCTCCCCCATCCACACACACACACACACACACACACACATACACACATGCGCGCGCGCACACACACGTGCGCGTGCACGTGCACCAGAGCACACCCTCACACCCTGCCGGGCAGACAGCATCCTGAGCTCTGTTCCTCATGGGTTTGGAGGGCTGAGGCCTCAAATGGTTCCATGGCCTGGGGCATGGGCCCACCCTCTCTGGGCTCAGGACTCAGCTCAGGGTCTGTCATCCCGCTGGGCAGGAGAAAGGAGATCCAGGATGCACGTAGCCTACCTTGTAGCGCTCAATGTGGCTGGGATGTGGGAAGTGGATGATGGGGGAAAAATGGTGCACGTGACGGCTGCGAAGGCCGCCCTGGAAGAGGTAGTGTGCCAGCAGCGAGCTGACGTAGGACTTCCCAGTGCCTGTCCAGCCATGCAGGGAGAGGACCAGAGGCTTGCTGGGGGTCGGGTCCTGGACGAAAGCCTTCAACAACTTCACTATCAGAGCTCTGGCCAAATGTTGGCCAGCCAGGTGCTGAGCCAGGTCACACTCCAGACCTAGGACCACAGAAGGAGAGTGTCAAAGCTAGGGCCAGACCAAGGCCAGTGGCTCCCACCTATAATCCCAGCATTTCAGAGGCTAAGGCAGGAGGATGGCAGAAAATCTGGGTCCAGCCTGAGCTACATAGTGAGTTCCAGCCATCCTGTACTACAGAGCAAGACCCCGTCTCAAAACAACGAAAAGGTTGGGGGCCAGATGTGGTAGCACACACCTTTAATCCCAGCACTCCCAGGAGGTAGAGGTAGAAAGATCGCTGTGAGTTCGAGGCCAGACTGGGACTATAGAATGAATTCTAGGTTATCCTGGGCTAAAGTAAGACCCTACCTAGAAAAAATAAATTAAAAAAAAAAGTTGGGAGAAGATTGCTCAGTGGATAAAGTGCTCATTATTAGTCAAGCAGGAAGTACCCCACGTTCAGTCCCTCAACCCCATGTAAAAAGTAGGAAGCCCATGGCAGGCTTCTGTAACCCAAGCACACTGATGCTGGCTGCGAGATGAGAGGTACAGACAGGAGAACTTCCCAGAGTTCATTGCAGGAGCAGAACAAACAGCAGAGCAGGGCTGGAGAGATGGCTCAGTAGTTAAGGTACTTGCCTGCAAAGCCTAAGGAACCAGGTTCGATTCCCCAGTATCCATGTAAAGCAGACGCACAAGGTGAAGGTGGTGCATCAACAGTTCATTTGTAGTGGCTGAAGGCCCCAGCATGCCCGCTTTCTCCTTCTCTTTCTCTTTTGTCTGCTTCTTTCTCTTTCTCATAAATAAATAAATGTCGGGTGTGGCGGGGCAGGCCTTTAATCCCAGCACTCAGGAGGCAGAGGTAGGAGGATCACTGTGAGTTCAAGGCCACCTGAGACCACATAGTGAATTCCAGGTCAGCCTGGGCTAGAGTGAAACTCTACCTCAAAAAAACGAAAAACAGGTTGGGCTGAAGGGATGGCTTAGCAGTTAAGGCGTTTGCCTGCAAGGCCAAAGGATCCAGGTTCCACCCATGCTTAGCCAGATGCACAAGGGGGCGCACATGTCTGGAATCTGTTTGCAGTGGCTGGAGGCCCTGGCTCGCCCATTCTCTCTCACTCTCTCTCTCTTTCTCTGTCAAATAAATAAATAAACAAATAAATAAATTTATTTTATTTATTTTTAATTATTATTATTATCTTTTTTTCCCATTTTCCGAGGTAGAGTCTCACTCTAGCTCAGGCTGACCTGGAATTCACTATGTAGTCTCAGGGTGGCCTTGAACTCACAGTGATCCTCCTACCTCTGCCTCCCAAGTACTGGGATTAAAGGCATGTGCCACTATGCCTGGCAAAATTTTATTTAAAAAAAAAAAAAAACCTGAGGGCTGGAGAGATGGCTTAGTGGTTAAGGCGTTTGCCTGCAAAGACAAAGGATCCTGGTTCGATTCTCCAGGACCCATATAAACCAGATGCACAAGGTGGCACATGCATCTGGAGTTTGTTTACAGTGGCTGGAGGCCCTGGTGCACCCCTTCTCTCTCTCTCTGCCTCTTTCTCTCTCTCAAATCTCTCAAATAAATTATATATATATATATGTGTGTGTGTGTGTGTGTATAAATACATAATATATATACACACACACACACATATCAAAAAAAAAAAAACAGTGCAAAAACCCAGCACAAGAAGCCCTGCTTTAAATGAGATAGATAGGCAAGGACAGGCACAAAATTTCAAAGTTTTCTTCTGACCTCCACAAACGCACTTGTTTCCCACCCCCCCAAGGTAGGGTCTCACTCTAGCCCAAGTTGACATGGAATTCACTATGTAGTCTCAGGGTGGACTCGAACTCATAATGCTCCTCCTACCTCTGTCTCCCAAGTGCTGGGATTAAAGGCGTGCGCCACCACCCCAGGCTAATCCTTTTACTTCTGCCTCCCAAGTGCTAGGTAGACTACAATGCACCGTGTCTGCCCTCACACACAACAAATTATTATATTATTATTAGAAAACAGCTGGCACGGTGGCTCATGCCTTTAACCCCAGCACTCAGGAGGCTGAGGTACCATGATTCATGTTCGAGGCCAGCCTGGGGCTAGAGTGGGTTCCAAGTCAGCCTGGGCTACAGTGAGATCCCCTACCTTGAAAACAAAACCAAAACACCAAAAGATCAAAGAAATACTGAATAAACATTTTCACCAAGACTGAGGTTCAAGGGGGAAGAATGTCTCGAACCTGGTCTGGAGGATCCTGTGTTTGGAGGCGTTTGTCCAAGTGAAGACGGGGCATGACTCTTTGGGGGACAGTCTCCGTCTGCAGGGGCCACCCTCAGCCTGGCCTAGCTCGGCAGCGCCCCCACCGGCGGTTCTCTAGACTTCGCCAGCCTCCAGTGAGTGCTCCTGTCCCCAGAGCCGACCCATCCCCAAGGCGGGCTTCTCCCTGGACCCGCAAGCAGACCCTCCGTGGAGTCCTACCACGCACGCCCCAGCACGCGCCCTGCTGTCAAAGGCCTCTCTCCATCTTGGCAGGCAAGCCCACCGGGCACCCCCAAACTAACGCCTTGGACTCAAACCTGAGGATCTCAGGTTCCCTTCGGGCAGAGCCCAGGCTGACTGCAAGTCTGAGAGGCCCCACCCCACAGCGGTTCTCCCCTCGGGGTTCACAGATGCTTCGTCCCCACGGGAGCTCCCCAACCTGCCACCCTCCCCACTGGGCTTCCCCACCCCTCACCTGGCAGGTCAGGCCGGAAGTCGCATTCGCAGAAGGAGGCGAAGTTGCAGCGCAGAGAAGCCAGGTCCCAGGCGGCGGCGGCGGCTGAGACCATCCAGAGAAGCCCGAAGAACCAGCCCCAGGGCCGACACTGGTGCCTCGCAACCGCCATCCGTGTGAGGCCCGATCTAGATCTGGGGCCTCCCATCTCCTCGGCGAACTACAACTCCCGGCATGGATCGCTCTGCGGCAGCCACGCCCACCGCCTACAACTCCCGGCTCCCAGCCCGCGCGTCCCGACGGGTCGTGGTGCAGCAGTACCGCAAAGTGGCCTCCAGGTGGAGCCCGCGAACCGCCCGATCCGAGACGCGGGCCGCGTTACCATGGCCACGGTAACTAAGGGACCATCGTGGTCGATTACATACATACATACATACATACATACATACATACATACATACATACATACATACATACATACATACATACATACGGATTATGACCGCAGAGGGTAACACAACAATTATAACAAAAACTTTCGTGGAACCTTACACCTTGCTTGCTTACTCCTTTTCCAAGGTCTTCTTTATATTTTGTGAGTTCACTAATAACCTCTTAAAATTTTTTTTGTTTATTTTTATTTACTTGAGAGCGACAGACAGAGAAAGAAAGAGGCAGAGAGAGAGAATGGGCGCGCCAGGGCCTCCAGCCACCGCAAACGAACTCCAGATGCATGCGTCACCTTGTGCATCTGGCTTATGTGGGTCCTGGGGAATCGAGCCTCAAACCGGGGTCCTTAGGCTTCACAGTCAAGTGCTTAACCACTAAGCCATCTCTCCAGCCCCACTAATAACCTTTTGGTAAGCAGCTCGGCTATTAACATCAGGACTCTTACTTACGTGCCTATAAATAGTACCTGCTATACTGATACTGATATTTCCTTTTTCTTTTTAAAATTTTATTTATTGAGAGAAAGAGAGAGAGAGAGAAAGAGGCACATAGAGAATGGATGCACCAGGGCCTCCAGCCACTGCAAACGAACTCGACACATGCACTAGCTTGTGCATCTGGCTTACGTGGGTACTAAGGAATTGAATCTGGGTCCTTAGGCTTTGCAGGCAAGTGCCTTAACCGCTAAGCAATCTCTCCAGCCCCTCTTTTTCTTTCTTTCTCCTTTTTTTTTTTTCAAGGTAGGGTCTCACTCTAGCCCATACTGACCTGGAATTCACTATGTAGTCTCAGGGTGGCCTTGAACTAATGTGATCTGTCTACCTCTGCCTTCCCAGTGCTGGGATTTAAAGGCGTATGCTACCATACCCAGCTTTTTTAAAAAAAATACATATTTTATTTATTTAAGAGAGAGAGAGAGAGAGAGAGAGAGAGAGAATGGGCGCACCAGGGGCTCTAGTCACTGCAAACGAAATCCAGATGCATGCACCACCTTGTGCATCTGGATTTTACATGGGCACTGGGGAATTGAACCTAGGTCCTTAAGCTTCACTGGCAAGTGCCTTAACCTCTAAGCCATCTCTCCAGCCCTTTTCTTTCTTTCTTCTTCTTTTCTTTTTTTTTTTTTTTTCAAGGTAGGGTTTCACTGTAGCCCAGGCTCACCTGTTATTCACTATGTAGTCTCAGGGTGGCCTTGAACTCACGACAATCCCCCTACCTCTGCTTCCCAAGTGAGGGGATTAAAGGCATGTGCCACCACCCCAGGCTCTTTTCTTTTTTGAGGCAGGGTCTCACTTTAGCAGATACTGACCTGGAATTCACTATGTAGTCTCAAGGTGGCCTTGAACTCACAGAGATCCTCCTACCTCCATCTCCCGAGTGCTGGGATTAAAGATGTGCACCACTAAGCCTGGCAGTAGTGATATGTCAGTGAGATGTAGGCAATACAGTGTTGGGTTCAGAAAGTGATAAATTATCATGGACTGTCTGAAACATGAATACTTCTTTCTTAGCAGTGACCACACACTAAATTGTCTGCATAAATCCTAGGACATAGATTCCTTTATCGTCCCCATTTATTGAATTTGAGATCCAAGAGGTTAAGCCTCTTATCCAAGTTCCCTAGCCAGTACACAATAGAACTAAAGGCACTTCCAGCTGTTGTCAAAAATCTAATGTGACATGTCATGTGCCCCTCCCCACCTCTTGTGGTCAAAGGATTCAAAGGCAAAGTCTCAAATTCAGTGAAGAGGCTCCGAGGGTGCCAAATTTGGCCTGAAATCATGTTAATCCACTTGTCAAACTCACTATATTTCCCACTCACTGGTGCTGGAAAACCAAGATAACTGCTTTTAGGACTAACCTCAAAGATCCCTGCACAACCACCTAGACATGCTCTTTTTGTAATCACTTTATTTTTTAAATTTTTTATGTTCATTATTATTTATTTATTTATTTGAGAGCAACAGACAGACAGAGAGAAAAAGAGCAGAGTGAGAGAGAGAATGGGCTTATCAGGGCCTCCAGCCACGGCTACTGCAAACGAACTCCAGACGCATGCACTACCTTTGTGCATCTGGCTTACGTGGGTACTGGGGAATCGAGCCTCGAACTGGGATCCTTAAGCTTCACAGGCAAGCACTTAACTGCTAAGCCATTTCTCCAGCCCTATTTTTATATGATTTACTTTATTTTATTTAGTTATTTGAGAGAGAGAGAGGCAGAGAGAAAGAGAGAGAGAGAGAGAATAGGCGCTCCAGGGCCTCCAGCCACTGCAAACGAACTCCAGATGCATGCACCCCTTGTGCATTTGGCTTATGTGGGTCCTGGGGAATCAAACTGGGATCCTTTGGTTTTGCTGGAAAACGCCTTAACCACTAAGCCATCTCTCCAGCCCCATTTTTTCTTTTTTTGTTTTTTTGTTTTTTTGTTTGTTTTTTTAGTTAGAATCTCACACTAGCTCAGGCTGACCTGGAATTAACTGTGTGGTCTCACAGCGATCATCCTCCCTCTGCATCCTGAGTGCTGGGATTAAAGGCATGTGACACCACAACTGGTGGGGGTTTTTTTTTGTTTTGTTTGTTTTTGGTTTTTGCTATTTATTTATTTGAGAGAATAGACAGAGAGAATGGGTGTCCCAGGGCTCTAGCCACTGCAAATGAGCTCCAGACGCATGTCCCACCACCTGAATAGACATGTTCTTGTTCTCTCTCTCTCTCTCTCTCTTTCTCTCTCTCTCTCTCTCATACACATACAGAGTAGATAAGGTCTCGTTACAGCCTAGGCTGACCTGGAATTCATTATGCAGTCTCAGGATGGCCTTGAACTCACAGCAACCCTCCTACCTCTGCCTCTCAAGTTCTGGGATTACAGATGTGTGCCACCACGCCCAGGTAAAAAAATACTTTATTTGCCTGTGTGTGTATACCAGAGTCTTCTTGCTGCTACAAATGAACACCAGACTCATATGCCACTTTTTTGTGTCTGGTATTATGTGGGTACCAGAGCATGGAGCCTGGACCAGCAGGCTTATGCAAGCATGTGTCTTTGACCCCTGAGCCATCCCCCTAGCACCAAACAGACTTCTGAAGCCACATTTCAAAGCTTGAAATCAGTAGTTCCCACTACTGATTTAAGAAAGGAAAGACCTCCATGTCTGGAGAGTCAGATTGCTTTGTGTCCCCATGTTCTGCTGCTGACTCCGAAATCCCTTCTCCTTCCAGGTCTCAGTTCTCCAGAGGGGAGTTGTGATCCTAGATTTTTTAAAACCCTCTTACAAGCCAGGCATGGTGGTGCATGCCTTTAATTCCAGCACTTGGGTGACAGAGGCAGGAGGATCACCAAGAGTTCGAGGCCACCCTGAGACTACAGAGTGAATTCAGGTCAGCCTGAGCTAGAGTGAAACGCTACCTCGAACAACCAAAAAACAAACAAAAAACCTCTTACCCCAAACACCTGGAACCTTGCATGTATGTGAGTGGAAAAGGATGTTGTGGCTTCCTGGGGCAGGGCTTGGGCTCAGCCAAGGGCGAAGAGTGGGCTGGTCCTTCCATTGAGTTGGGTTGGCTTAGCTAAGTGCCCCGCTCCCTTGCTGGTTGAGTACAGGGATTGGACTTGTGTTTGCTGTAACCCTGACTCCCGGCACAATCTGGAATGTCCCAGGTGCTAACCAGGTATTTGTTAAAAAGTTTTCCATCTTTCACATGAGAAAAAAAAAAAAAAAAACCTTTCTTCCACCCCCAGACCTCATGGAGAGACAGAAGAAAGAGTCATAAAAGTTTATTATATGAAAGAAAGAACACAGCTTATATACATTTATTTACAGAACAGACTTATTTACAAGCAAGATGGAGGCCTTGGTGCTGATGGGCACAGGTGCCTGGAGGAGAAAAGAGGTATGAGGAGCCTCCCATGGCTCAAAAAAAGTCAGAGGACCTCTGTAGAGAGGAGGGCAGCAGAAGCTGGTTGGAGGAACAAGGGTCCCTTGTCCTTCCTGAGGGGAGACTTGGTGAGTGTGTGGCAGAGGAACGGAGCCCAGAGTCCACACAGGACCCTGGAAGTGCAAGGGCGATCCTGGAGTTGAACCCAGAATATTCTTGGGCTGATCACAGTGTCTCTGGGGTGCTCTGGGAGAAAGGCCTGAGCCCCTCTGCCCTTGATGCTGCCAGCAACTGCAGAGGGGCAAGGTCCCCGGGGTCACAGCTCACTGGAGCGGACCACAGGCTCCAGCTTGTGGGACAAAGCAGTAAGGACCTTGTCGAACTTCTCATAACGGCGGGCCTGGCTGCTGTTGGCGCCTTGGCTGCCCCACAAGAGGCGCATCTGGAACTCAGTGCTGAACACCTCCAGGAGCTCTGGCTGGGCCTGGAAGCCTGGAAGGCAGGGACACAGCAGGGTGAGTTGGGGGGGGACGACGACGACACAGGGTCAGAGGACCACCACTCAGCTGGGAAAGTCGAGGGCCCCCACATTCTTCAGGGCTCCACTCATAGGGTCCCTTCCCTAGTTATATGTTGATGAACATGACCTTACACATTAGAACTTGGTCTTCAATGATTTGCAATGTACTTTTTTTCTTTTTAATTTGCAAGCAAAGAGAAGGACAGGGGGGGAAAGAAGGACACAGAGAGAGTTGGAGCATGGGTGCGCCAGGGCCTCTTGTTGCTGCAAATGAACTCCAGACACATGTGCCATTTTGTGTGTCTGGCTTTACATGGGTACTTGGTAATCAAACCCAGGCTGGCAGACTTTGCAAGCAAGTGCCTTTAGCCAGTGAACCATCTCCCCAGCACAACATAAATTTTTTAAATTTTTTGTTTTTATTTTTTCAAGGTAGGGTCTCACTCTAACTCAGGCTGACCGGGATCTCATTCTGTAGTCACAGATGGCCTCAAACTCACAGCAATCCTCCTACTTGTGCCTCCTGAGTGCTGAGATTAAAGGTGTGTGCCACCCTGCCCAGCAACAGGTAAATTTTCTATCTCCAGTGATTTTTTTTTTTTTTTTTTGAGACAGGGTCTCATATAGGGTAGGCTGGCCTCAAAGTTGCCATGTAGCTTAGGATAACCTTGAATTTCTGATCCTCTTATCTCTATCTCCTGAGTGCAGGTGTTCATGACCATGCTTGGTTTATGGGGTACTGGGGATCCAATCCAGGGCTCTGTGCAGGCACTCAAACACCTGGGCTATGTTGCCAGCCCTCCAGCCAGTTTTCAGGACTTATTTAAATAATGCCCAAAGTAGTGGAGAAGCCATTGTCTAAAGCCACGCTAACATTCTCTGTTCCTTGCCCAGAAGAACTTCTATATTCCTTCAGCCTGAACTCCTTGAAGACCAGGAGACAGTCTATCTCCACGCAGGGCCCTAGCAAGTACTCTAGAGAGAGATGGAGAGGTCGGCCTGCCAGAAACCCACTTGGCAGATGAGAACACATCCCTAGCCGGCTGAGTGACACAAGGAAGGGACTCAGCGGTCTCTGTCAGACCCTACTTGGTGCCCTCACTAGCAACTGCCTGTGTAATAAATGAGAGAAAGGAGCTAGGGAGACAGGTCAGGACAGAGGGATGAGAAGTGTGGGTGAATCCTTGGAGAAAGGGGAAAAACGCAGGCAGAGGAGGCAAGGTAGGGTGTTCGTAACCCTCCCCCGTGTGACAGAAACTCACCCTGCAACTTGACTTCGGCGTTGGTGTGGTAGAGACCCCCATGGTGTGCCACAGTGCGGGCAGCCTCCAGGTGGGCCAGCACCACCTCCACACCGTGCTCTGTGCTGCCCCAGGGCTCGGGACCCTCCGCAGGGGCGGAGTCACACTCCAGCAGAGTGATGAGTGGTAGCACGTGCGGGAACGTGGTGTTGCTCAGCGGCGGGCCTTCTGCCGGAGGAGACCAGGGCACCTCAGAGACCTGGACATCCCACTGTCTCCTGCACCCCCGCCCACCCCAGCTGCCTGAGGTCTCAGGATGGCTCCCAGGGCTCCTAACTCCTGGGGCCATCTTTCTTTTCCCAGGGAAACCCAACCCCCTAGGGCTGGGCTTGGACAGGGCTTACATAGCTACCCCATGGACAGAGTGAGGCCAGGTAAGCTCTCACCCACACTGGGGGAGTGTCCGCCAGCCCAGAGAGGCCTGGGGACCTGCCAGGTCACAGAGCAACGTGGAGAAGTACCTTTGCCCTCGTTGAGGCTCTTGAGAAAAGGCTTCAGCTTTTTCTCGTACAGGATGGCGCCCTCGGTGTACCGCTGCCGCAGCGTCACCCAGGTCTGCTCCAGCCGCGAAATCTGACGGGATCACATTGACTGTCAGAGGCCCGCCAGGAACCCCGCTTCAGGGCTCCGGCAGACAGCCCAGCAGGAGTCCCCCTCGCCCCTCCCCCTAGGGGCCCCGCAGTACCTGGGCCATATCCAGGGCGCCCATGACCGCGGCGAAGCTAAACATATTGCCCATGGTCCCCCGCAGCTCGGCCGCCAGCTGGATGGTCTTGTGCAGCAGCGCGGCCCGCTCCTCCGCCGAGCCCGTGCAGCCCAGGATGTCCACCGCCAGCATGATGGACATGGTGTGGAACCTGCGTGCGCGGAGGGCAGGCTCAGAGGGCCGGGGCCCGGGCCAAGGTTGTGACAGGTTGTGATACGTCAAAGGGATTAGGGGGCGTGACCAGAGCGAGGGATGCGAGTATGATTGGTCAGTATAAGTTAAGGACGGCAGGAGGAGGGGCTTGTGATTGATGAGTGAAACTCATTGGTAATGAACCCAGAGGCTGAGGACGCTGGACAGGGCCGAGGCTGATCGGCGAGGAGATGGGAAAGGAGGGTCTGAGATAAAGGATGCAGTCTTTGGCAGGATAGCTTCAAGCTGGGTACCAAGAGGTTGCGGTTGGCCAATGGGATAGGAGGCGTGGCCAGAACCCCTAGGGTGCCTGGACCAGGGCCTGGACGCCCCAGGAAAGGGGAGTGAGGTAGCCCGGGGTTCTGTTCCGTAGCCCGCCATGGGCCCGTTGCTGGCCTTACCTTTCCAGCAGGTCTAGTCGTAGCTGCCGGCCATGGGGGAGGGTGAGCAGCTCCATGCCCCAGCGGACTCCCATTAGGGTCTGCATCTCCTTGGTAACACCCAGTATCCTAGCAACCTACAAGGACGCCCAGAGGGCTGATTAATTTCCTGCCAGAGTTGGCCCAAGCCATCGGGGAGCGACAGAGATTCTAAGAGGGTCGCCGGGTTGGGAGAGGGGGTTTGAATACCAATCCCACTGCTAATATAGAACAAGTGATTCTCCTTTTTTGAGTGAGCCTCAGTCTCCTCATCTGTAACATGGGGACGAATGGAAAGATACCCCAGTTTGACCATGTTAAATACTCACTTAAAAGTTAAGAGTCATGAGGCTAGGATGATAGCTTGCTTGCAAAGCCTGCCCAAGCTCATGTTCAATTCCCAAGCCTCCCACGTAAGCCCTGCTGCGTTCATTTGCAGTAAGAGGCCCTGGCAGTAACCCCCCCAACACACACATGTGCAAATAAATAAATAGACTTTTTTAAAGATTAAGGGCTGGAGAGATTGCTTAGTGGTTACAGCACTTGCCTACAAAGCCAAAGGACCCAGGTCCAATTCCCCAGTACCCACGTAAAACCAGATGCACAAGGTGGCATATGTGTCTGGAGTTTTGCAGCGGCTAGAGGCCCTGGCACATTCATTCTCTCTCTCTCAAATAAATAAGTAACATATTTTTTTAAAGATTAAGAGCCAAAGTACTCTTATTCAGAGAGTAACCCCACGGCTCAGGGAGAGAATAGAATGGACTCGCCCAGGGTCAAACACTGACCCTACATCATGTCTTCCACCCCCTTCCTCACCAGCAACATCCCTGACTTTTTGTTTTTCATTTTCTGAGCTTTGAGATCAATGTTCCACCCAAACAGCAGGAACTGAGGGAAACTGAGGCACGGGAAAAACTGGGGTTCTTAGCAGGGTCAAAGCCTCATACAGCCAAGCGAAGGCCAGGGCCTTGACAGTTACCGCCAAGGGAATGTGTTGTTGCTTGAGCGTCCACTAGGGGGCGGGGAGGCGGGTTTTCCCTGGACCAGCCGGCGGCAGCTTCTTCAGGGAGTCGCTGGGGCAGGGACATTCTGTAAGCTACTTGTCTCACCCTTCCTGGGGAATCTGAGATTTGACTCCTGCCCCAAATCCAGAGGACACGGGTGCTGTCCTGCACCTACCAGGCAGTCAACCTTGGTGACATGCCGAGCCAGCGTCCGGGCGTCCACCTCTGACAGCAGCTCCTTGACCTTGCGCAGAAGGCCCACCTCCAGGGGCCGGTTCTCCTTGGGGATCAGCAGTGACTGGAAGGTTGCCGGGTTGAAGGACGAGGTGGCTTCCACCACGGGGGCTGTGAAGGCCTTGCCCCATTCCCCCTCGGGGGTCCCATTTTCTGTCAGTTCCTTTAGTCTCTCCCTGGAGTTCCTGGCCTGCCGGCTGGAGGCCTCACCCGCTGCCCATTCTCGGCAGCCCCGGATGGGAGGCTGGAGCTGACAGTAGTGGCCTGAGTCCGGGTCACTGTAGCTGCTGAGGGACGGTGATGGGGAGGCCTTGCAGAGGGTGTGGGAGGGGCTGGCATGAGAACTTTTGTCCGACTCTCCATGGGGCTTTGGGGTGCTTCCGGGACACAGCTGAGGTTCACTGGAGCGGCGGGCAACAGGGGAGGCAGGCAGCACTGTGGCAGAGGGGGCTGCAGGTGTGGTGTGGACGCGGGTCACTGCGGAGAGAAGAGACAGGACTAGTTATCTTGGCTCCTCACCAGAGTGAGGCCCCGTCCTTGCTCCCCAAAGAAAAGTGTCCACCCTCCTTATGGGGAGGACATTCCCTGTCTCCTGGACCAGAGGAGCTAGCTCGCCCCTGTCCTACAGCAACTGCAGATCCCAGAAAGCCAAACCTCCTCAAGTTCACTGTGCCACTGGAACTCTTCCCCAAAGGACCAGGAATAATAAATAATTTACAGGGTATATGATGCATGACCAGAGCTGGTGACATGTTGGACAGACTCTGTCACCAGTAAAACTATCAACAAAAATCAGAGGCAAGGGCTGGAGAGATGACTTAGCAGTTGAGGCGCTTGCCTGCAAAGCCCAAGGACCCAGGTTCAATTCCCTAGGACCTATGTAAGCCAGATGCACAAGGTGGCACATGTGCCTGGAGTTCCTTTGTGGTGGCTGTAGGCCCTAGCGTGCCCCTTCTCTCTCTATCTACCTCTCTCTCTCAAATAAATAAATAATCAGAGGCAAAAGCCAAGCGTAACGACACACACCTGCAATCCTAGCATTTGGAAGGCTGAAGCAGGAGGATCCCCAAGAGTTAGAGACTAGACTGGGACAGTAAGTTCCAAGATAACATGAGTTACATAAACAGGCCCTGCTGAAAGAGAGAGAGGGGGAGAGAAAGGAAGAGGGAGAAAGAAAGGAAAAGAGTGAGAGAAAGGAAAGGACAGAAAGAAAAAGAAAGACAGAAAAAACAAAAAACAAAAAATAAATCTAGCTGGGTGTGGTGGCTCACATCTTTAGTCTCAGCACTTAGGAGGCAGAGGTAGGAGGATCACTATGAGTTTAAGGCCACCCTGAGACTACATAGTGAATTCCAGGTCAGCCTGGGCTACAGTGAGACTCTACCTCGAAAAACCAAAAATAAAATAAAATAAAATAAATAAATAATAAGTCTGAGCGAGGCATGGTAGTGCACACCTTTAATTCCAGCACTTAGGAGGGTGAGGTAGGAGGATAGCTGTGAGTTTGAGGCCAGCCTGAGACTAATTCCAGGTCAGCCTGGGCTACGAGACCCTACCTTGAAAAACCAAAAAAAAAAAAAAAAAAAAAACCAAAAACTTATGATTAAAAAAAAAACAATAAAATTTTAGCTGGGCATGGTGGCACATATCTTTAACCCCAGCACTCAGGAAGATGACATAGGATGATCACCTTGAGTTCAAGACCAGCCTGAGGCTACAGAGTGAGTTCCAGGTTAGCCTGGGTGGGCTGGAGAGATGGCTCAGTGGTTAAGGTGCTTGCCTGCCAAGCTAATGACCAGAGTTCAGTTCCCCAGTATCCGTGTAAATCCGGATGCACAGGGTAGCACATGCATCTGGAGTTTATTTGCAGTGACTAGGGGCCCTGGTGTGCCCATTCTCTCTTTGCTGGTGCACATCTTTAATTCCAGCACTTGGGAAGTAGACATAGGAGGATGTCCATGAGTTAGAGGCCAGCCTGAGTCTACATAGTGAATTCCTGGTTAGCCTGGGCTAGAGTGGGACCCTACCTCAAAAACAAAACAAAACAAAACAAAAAGCCGTGCGTGGTGGCGCATGCCTTTAATCCCAGCACTCGGGAGGAAGAGGTAGGAGGATCACTGTGAGTTTGAGGCCACCCTGAGACTACATAGTGAATTCCAGGTCAGCCTGGGCTAGAGTGAGACCCTATCTGGAAAACCAAAAAAAAAAAAAGACACTTCATGGACCTAGCTTCTGAATCAATGCCAGCAGCTCTTCTGATAGGACACTGCTCCACAGCAGGCAGAAATACACAGGTAACAGACCTCCCACCCCCCACAGCCCCTCCACCTCTACTGTCTTACCAGTGCTATAGGCTGGAGAGCTGGGGCTCTCAGAGATGGGGGACAAGGGCGAGTGCAGGTCTGGGATCTGGTCCATGCTGAGTGCGCAGTTGCGGATGGAGTCCCGGGGGTGGGGCAGTGAGGCACTGTGGACAGGGATTCCCATGAACACACAGGTCAGAGGTTAGAGGCCATGACTCACCTCTGGGGCCTGTCCCCCCAGAAATAGAAAAAGACTTGGAAATTATCAAGTTCAATTTCTCAACAAACAGGTACAAAAAGGAGGCCTGGAGAAGAAAACGCTGGGCTGAGGTAACTCAGGCAGGTCAGGAGTGGAGCTGGAAGGTTCAGCCCTAACCCTCTGCTGTCCCTGATCCTCACCAGGCCCTGGCCCCTGCAGCGGCTCTGACCCATAACCAGCTCTGCTCTCCACCCTGACCCCATACAGAACAGTCTAGTCTGCTTCCCCTCGCCTAGTTTTTAGCCAGTACCTCCATACCACCTGCTCTCTTTCCCTACCCCTAGCTAGCATTCTCCTCTCCCAAAAGCAGAGGCCAGCCTAAGGCTTGGGGGCACCTAGCTGAGCTGAGGCTTCCTGAGCTCCTCTGTGTATGTTCTTGCCCAGAATCTTAGAGAACTATCTCAGGAGAAGGACTAGCAGGCAAACGGAGAACCCAAGCTGGGCGTGGTAGCGCACGCCTTTAATCCCAGCACTCGGGAGGCAGAGGTAGGAAGATGGCCAAGAGTTTGAGGTCACCTTGAGACTACATGGTGAATTCCAGGTCAGCCTGAGCTAGAGTGAGACCCTATCTCAACAATCCATTAAAAAAAAAGGAGGGGAACACTTAGGAAACCTAGCCCACCAACCTGGCCCCCTTTGCTGCTCTCACACTACGTCCTGGATGCCTCCAGCACACCTGGCCTGTGTATCCTGGCACCACTAGGTTCACTGGCTCCCAGCCACAGGCCAGTGGTTGCTGCTGCAGGGTATCCATTCGCCCATCAACCCCTTGGCTAGCAACACCCAACCCAGGCCCAGGGAGATGGGTCTCGAGGGTCTATCCAAATGTTTGTGGCAAAGGACAGCAAGTCTCTGTGTAAACACCATGGAAGACACAGAAGCAAAGACTTGAGGGCTGGGGCTCAGTGGGGAGAGCGCCTGCCTAGCATACATGAAGCCCAGCACTGCATAAATTGGGCATGGTGGTAAATGCCTATAATCCCAACACTCAGTAGGTAGGTAGAGACAGGAGCACCAGAAGTTTAAAGTCAACCTAAGCTAGAGTTCTGCCCGGGACACAAGAGACTTTGTCTCAAACTAAAAAAAAAAAAAAGGCCCGGCGTGGTGGCACAGGCCTTTAATCCCAGCACTCAGGAGGGGCAGGGGTAGGAGGATCTCCATGAGTTCGAGGCCAGCCTGGGACTACATAGTGAATTCCAGGTCAGCCTGGGCTAGAATGAGACATTACCTCAAAAATAAAGGGGGAGGGTCACAGACTTTTACTTCTTTTTGGGCACACCAGGGCCTCTTGCCACTGCAAATGAATTCCAGACCACTTTGTGCACTCAGCTTTACGTGGGTGCTTGGGAATGGTACTGGGCCGGCAGCTTTGCAAGCAAGCCCTCTTTAACCACGGAGAGACATATCCCCAGCCCTTGTTTTGTTCTGTTTTGATGAGGTAGGGTCTCACTCTAGTCAAGGCTGGAAGTCACTGTAGCCCCAGGCTGCCTTCAACCTCAGCAATCTCCTTACCAAAGCCTCTCAAGCACTAAGATTTAGGGTGTGCACCACCACGCCCAGCTTTGGATTCACATTTCGATCCTATCACTTTGTAGCCATTGGCTTCCTCTTTTATTCATTTATTTATTTGCAGTGCTAGTAAGTAAGTGTGCTCCATTCCCGAGCTGCATCACCAGCTCTCAGTTTCCCTTCTATAAGCCTACCTGCACATCTGTAGGTTGCGGGCAGAACACCTCTCCCAGAGAAGTGGTAGCAGACAAGACTGGCATGGGCAGCACTTGGCACAGGCCAAGCACAATAGGGCCCCCACTATCTTTAGCTGTGGCTTTCCCTGGCATGTGGGGCCTGGCTCACCATGGTTTTCACACTGCAAAACCCTCTGCTCCACAGCCACCTTGACCTAGGTGGCTATGGGGAGAAGTGGCGCCAATACCAGGCCCCTGGGGTTCAGAACATAACTCAGGGATCTTCGTCAGTGAGGGAGGGTTGGGAAAGACAGGGTCCTCTACAGGTGGACACAGAGGTGAGAGAGGAGGAAGGACAGGGTCAAGGGCACCCCACAGGTAGTGGCAGAGCTGGGACTGCAGCTGTGGGACAGACCTATATTCTAACCTCCATGCTGAAGTCAAACAAGCAAACAAAAACCCTTTTGCTCCCCTGCACAGAGGCCCTGGGAGAGCTGCCTCAGCCAGCACAGGGAGCCTGGGCCTCCCTTCCTCACCAGCACTCTAATGACTCACATGCCATCTGACAAATCGGGGAACAGGGGCTTGACTAACCTGTTGGGACAGCCATCGCTGCGGGTGACCTTGTCAGCTGTGAGCCCGTCGGTCATGGTGACGCTGCGCCTCTTCATATGGCTGCCCTTGGAGCCCGAGGGGCTGGAGGGGCTGACAGCCTTACCACTACTCTGGCCCAGGCCATAGCTGGCCTCGAGGTAGCGCAATGGGAAGGTGCGGTTCACAGGGCAGTAGATGATGGCTCCGCTCTGTTCCGACACTGCCTTGCGGCTGCCCACGTGATAACGCACGAGGGCGGGCACATGGTCGAAGCTCTCCTGCTCAAACAGGTACTGGATGTGGGTGTAGCTCTCTCCTGCTTTTACCACCACCTTGTTGATCTTGAAGTGCAAGGCCTGGTTACGCCAGCGGCACGTGAGCACATAGTCCCCCAGGCTGGTGAGTGAGTCCCGGATGAGGAAGTCACCATTGCGTTGTACCAGCGTCTCGGAGACCTGTGGGAGGCATGGATAGGCTGGAGTGTGGTAGGGAGAACCAGGGGAAGGGGCACATAGTGACTCAGGATTAGGGACACACACGAGCCTCCAGTAAAGATACATCAGACACCTGGAGCTTGGGACCAGGGACACAAGGGCCCAGATCCTGAGGGGTGCTTCTGCCGAGGCACAGGTCCATGGCACAGAGATCAGGCATACGGGGATGTGCTACTCTGCAATGGACGCCACAAAGACCTGGCATCTGGAGGCACTGGAGTGACCTTGATCTCTGATGTGGGTCTCAGATCCAGCCTTTCTCAAGGCTCCTTTAGGGGAGAGTGACTTCCAGGCCCTCGCTCCTCCAAATGTCCAGAGCCCAATTCAACTCTGGGCCTCTGATCCCCCCAATCTGGCCTCTATGCCTGTACCACAGCTGATGAACCCTGCCCTTCCCTCAAGCATCCTCACTCAGTGCCCCCTTAGTGCCCATACGCCTTGCTGCCAAGCATTCCATTTTCATACTTCTACGTAAAGTTCCGACACACTGCATCCACCCAGGGCTACCAGACTCCAAGAAAGCTACCACCATCCATTGATTTCTACATTCTTGGTCTCCAACAAATGGGCAGTGACCCATCAGCCCAGGTCTTTGGCTTGTAATGCCTCTTCAGCCTAGAAACTCAACTTAGCCAAAACTGAATGTGCCAAAGATAGACACTCAGTGACCAAACTCAAAAGAGATTGAGCTGTAGGCCAGGAACAACAAAAATAATAGCAACAGCAAAACCAATAGTACTTGAGCTCTCTTGTTTGTTTTTCGAGGTAGGGTCTCAGTTTAGCCAGGCTGACCTGGAATTCACTATGTAGACTCAGGCTGACTTCAAACTCATAGCAATCCTCCTACCTCTGCCTCCTGGGATTAAAGCCATAAGCCAACATGCCTGGAGATTATATATACACATATATATATATATATGGCATCTGTATTTATGTGAGTACTAGGGAATTGAATTGAATCAGGGCCAGCAGACTTTGCAAGCAAGTGCCTTTGACCACTGAGCTATCTCCCCAGCCCCTGCTTTTTTGGGGGCAGTCAGTGTCTCACTTTATCCCAGGCTGGCCTGGAACTCAGTCCAAGCTCAGGCTAGCCTGGAACTCACAGTGATCCTCCTATCTCAGCCTCTCAAGTGCTAGGATTAAAAGCGTGCACTACCATGCCCAGTCAGAGACTCTTTCAAGGTTACACAGTTAGTAAATTGCAAAGTTAAACCTCATTCCTGCCAGGCAACAGGGCAGCAGGTCAGAGGCTCTCTGGCACTTGGGGCTGGATGTGGGGCTAGCCAAGGCATGGGTGGAAGGGTGGAAGGCTGAGGTCCCTCCCTGGGTCGGCTCACCTCTCGGGGGATGCGGCCATGGTACCAGGCATGGCTGCGGAGGTCCGTGCTGCTGAGCTTGAGCTCTTCCTCTAGTTCCTTGTGCAGCTTCTCGGGCGAGGAGTCCAGAATGTACTTCTCCTTGGAGAACTGCGCGGGAGAGGGCAAGCATTGGCATCTGATTCCAAGCTGTCGTCTTCCTTCCCGCCCGACTCACCCATCCTGCCCCAGGTGAACTTTTCACCTGGAGTGCTGGTGGTCCTGACCCCTTATTCACAGATCCCTATCTCAGCTGAGGTAAAGGAATCTCGACCCATCCCACCAAACCATGCCTGTGGTACCCCAAGCCCTATGCTGTAGGCTGGAGATAAGGCTTAGTGGTTAAGGCATTTGCCTGCAAAGCCTAAGGGCCCAGGTTTGATTCTCCAGGTACCATGTAAGCCAGATGCACATGGTGGCGCATGCGTCTGTAGTTCGTTTGCAGCGGTTGGTGGCCCTGGCGCACCCATTCTCACTCCCTCACCCTCTCTCTGTCTCAAATAAATAAATAAATAAAATAGACAAATAAAACGTTTAAAACTTTGCTGTATGCCGGAACCGGGGGCTGTGATGCATGAGGCAAGCCCTGGCCCCTGAAGCCCACAGGCTAAAGGGTGAGGCCAAGGCACGCCACAGGGGCTGCCGTCAGCACCACGGCGGTGGACAGCGGCAAGGAGCGCTGGAGACACTTTGCAACAAGGAGAAAATGTCTGGAAGAGGTGGAGGATCTGGAAAGCCTTCCTGGAGGGGATAGTGATACCAAAAAAAAAAAAAAAAAACCTTCAAGAGGCAACAGGGACATCTACAGGTGAGTATGGGAGGTGGCAGAGACTGCACAGGCCCCCAAATGGATGGACCAGGATCCATTCTGGGACGTGAACAGCATAGTGTAAGGGCTGGACAGCAGCCACAGTCAGGAACAGGGAACCCACACAGACAGCCTCCATTGCCTGTTACAATCCTCCAGGCCCCTCCCCTTTGCAATCTCTAGAGATCCTGCCAGATGTAGAAACTGCAGCCTATGGATGAAGTTCAAGGTCAATGACTGGAGATAATGCCCAGGGCTTCCACCTGCCCAAGGTAGTCTTGATTGCCT
Organism: Dipus sagitta; assembly: GCA_036346955.1. NCBI lineage: Eukaryota > Metazoa > Chordata > Mammalia > Rodentia > Dipodidae > Dipus > Dipus sagitta. Next base: position 141,388,480 of record CM070770.1, read on the forward strand.
GATCACTATGGCCGGAAGCTGGAGCTTATCCAATCCCAGGCACCCTAGGATCAGGGTGAGGGAAAGGAATCCCACTGTTAGTTAGACACAGTCCACCATAGAGCCCAGCCCAACCCATGTGAGCAGTCTGGGCCTCAACTCCTTCTTCAGTAAAATGGGTGGGATGCCAAGACCTTCCTCACCTCACAGATGGGGTGACAACACTCCTGAGCACTGCAGCTGGCACCCACACACCCTTGTCATTGTGGGGCCACAATGCCAAGTCCCAAAGTTGGCTATTGTGGGACAGACATATCCTGGAGCTGGCCAGAAGGGGCAGATACAGAAGCAGGGAAGGGGAATGTCTCCCAGGGACCCCTTCCTGAGTCTGGCAGACCACTCCTCAAACTGCTCACAGAGCTCAGGGCCACACTCCACAGCTCTATTCTCCACCCACTGCCAGCGCCAGGAATATCTAGACTTCCTGATTCCATTAACTGAACACAGACCAGACCCCTCTTGAGTCTTCTTTTAGGACTGAGGCCCAAGCGACCAAAAGGATCTCTGCCCTAGACAGTCCATGCAGAATCCCCATAACTGCCAGGTGTCTATATATTCAGAGAGGCAGAGTCTCTCTGTCTAGTCAGGAGTCCCTTCCCTCAAGAGGTGACATTTCTACCGAGGCCTGAAGAAGCTAAGAAAAAGGAAGGGGCTCAGGACATGTGGTCAGGGAAGAGCTGTGGCAAAGATGGGGCTCTGTGGGCAGAGCCAGGGCTGTAGGTAGCAAGGCAGGCAGAGCTGCAAGACTTCTTAAGGAGCTGGGGATCCCTCAGAGGCCACAGCACAGTGCAGGGGTGTGAGGGAAGAGGGCCAAGAGGTCAGAGAGAGTGCCAGTGAAGGTCCTAGGAGGAAGGTAAGTCACTCTTTGTGGTGGGCAAAGCTGGAGCAGAAACAGTTGGCAGAGAGCCCATGACACAGTGGGCTCCCAGGAGCCTGTAGGACTCTGGGGACAGATGGCACCTGTGTGGAGCGGGGAAGGCGGGGCTCGGGATCAGGTCTGATGCAGGGACTCAGTCCGAACCAGAAACTGATGCCCCAACAGGGCAGAGAAGTCCACAGCCAAGATTTGAGCTCTCTCTCTCTCTCTCTCTCTCTCTCTCTCTCCTCTCTCTTTCTACACACACACACACACACACACACACACACACTACTCTTAAGGGGCCCCCTAAATCTGGGTATCCTTAGCCCCATCCTTCTTGCTCTGAAGTGTTCACACCAGCCTAGGCCTCTCTCCTCATACCACTCCACGCCCTGGCAAAGGAAAAGCACAGGGCACAGGGAAAGGGGAACCAGTACCAGCTTTGTGGGTCCCTTCTCCTAGACAGAGCGTGAACTTAAAGCCTCCCAGTTACAGCAAAGAAGGGCCAGAGGCTGTGTGCTGAAGAATCTAGATTTGCCACTAGTGACCTTGAGCCAGTCACTTCCTCTCTCTGAGCCTGAGTAGCTTCCTCTATAACAGCGCACTGGGAGTCAAGCTCCGTTTTTACAATCCCTGATCAATGGTCAGAGAAAGGGAAGGGGCCAACCTGGCCCTCCCGCACACCTGAGGGGAGGGAGCCCTAGGATCCTTGTGCCCTCTCTTTCACCCTCGACCCGGGGGTCCCCAGCTTCCTAGAGTTGAGGGCGCTGAGGTGCGAATGCAGCATCCCTGCTCTCAGTGCACTGCGATTGGCCAGAGATGATCTCACCGCCTCGCCCTGCGCACGCCTGATTGGCCAATGCAGGGATGCTGCGCTCCGCCGCCGGCGGGGCCATCATTCAGGCGGGCTCCGAGTGTGTGTGTGTGTGTGTGTGTGTGTGTGTGTAAGAGGCTGAAGGAGCACTGAGGTAACACACCCGGCGTCTCCCAGGAGACCTGGGAAGCAGGAGCGCGGAGACCCCAATAGTGAAGGTCTTAACCTCTTTCCACCAGCCAGTGCCCAGCATCTCCCTCCCCAGTTCCCTTAGGTATCCCAACCCCGAGCACGGCCACGAAGGATGCTCCGCAGAGAGGCGGGGTCCGGGTCCTCCCCTCCACCCCCTTCCGTTTAACCCTCGCACCGCCAAGGCGCGCTCCGGCGCTGCCAGGCAAACTGGGCTAGGAGACCCTCGACCCCCGCAAGCTCCAGCCCACCCAGAGGACAGGAGAACGACTGCGCTCTAGCTGCAGCCGCGGTCCCCGCAGCATCATCCCCGCGACCTGCCCCCCGCTCAACCTTCAAGACCCCCAGAGCCTCTGGTACAATGGGGAGGCAGGTGGCTCGGGTCAGCCGCAGGAACCTGAGTACGGGCTGGACGAGCTCTCAGCCCAGCCTCCGGCACTCTGGCACCCCCAGGAGCCCGGCGTCCCGGGAATGGTCCCCAGATGCGCGCCCCGTGGAGCTCCCGGGCACCCCGAGGTGATGTTGGGGAGACCGCGCCCCCCTCCTTCTGCCAGCCACCCCGGCCACTGCTACCCCGTGGGGAGGTCCGGGCTGTGGTCCCCGCTCTGCGGCAGGGCGCAGCGGCCCCGGGTCCCCGCACGGCGCCCGGCGGGCTCCGGCCGCCCCCTCACCTGCACCTGCACCAGCGAGCCGCGGTAGAAGCAGCAGGCGGCGGCGGACAGCGCGCTCCACAGGCTGCAGCGCTCCGTCATGGTGGGGCCGGGCAGCCAGGACCCCTCGAGCGTGCGTGTGTCGGGGACAGTGGCCGGCCGGCCGGCGGGGCAGGGGCGCGGGGACCGGGCGGGCTGGGCACCGGCTGCGCGTGCCTCTCGGCGGCGCGATTACCTCATCGCCTGGTCGGGGGAGGAGCAGGGAGGCGGGGCGGGGAGACCCCACCCTCCAGCCGGCCGGGGAGGGAGGGAGGGAGCTAGGGGAGCCGGGGAGCAGGGAAGGGGACCATTGTTCCTCCCTCCGCCCCCCAGCCCCGCGCCGGAGCCCCACCACCTGACAAGGGGGGATGCCAACCCTGGGCAGCGGTGTGGAGTGGGAGCCCCTGGGCTGCCTTCCCCACTCCCGCGCCCCTCCGGACCCAGAGCAGGCAGCGACTTTGAATTCAATCCTATCTAAAGCTAGAAAGATCTCGGTGTACGTTTGATACAATCCTTTGTAGCCTCTGGAAATCTCTGAGAACAGGGTTTCCCATCTCGGACTGGGAATGCAGGGTCAGACTGGCTGACTGCTGGAGTGCCTGGGTCCTAAGGCTCAGGGGTCTCAGATGGCCAAGCCCAGCTCACCTGCCTCTCCTACAACTCTTGGAGCACCCCACCCCTCCACCCCTTCTCTGGGAGATTAGAGTGGTTGGGACAAGGAGGGGTCTGAACTCCAAAGCCTGCAGGATTGAGAAAGAGCAAAGAAGCCAGGCTTGAGGAGGGTTGTGGTGAGTCTGAAGCCACCCGGGGCTACAGAGTGAGTTCCAGATCAGCCTGGAGTTTAATGAGACCCTGCCCCCAAGAAAATAAAAATAAGAGATGCGCACTTCAGGACAGGACTGGAGTTTTGCTATGTATTTACAACTCTCATCAGATACTTGAAAAATAAACCGAACGTTCCTGTGAGGATGCCTTGGTCGGTTCCAGAGAGCAGGTGTAATTTCACTTATAATGTTTTCTGTGAGAGTGTGATGTATGCACGTGTGTCCTGTGTGCACGCATGTGGAGACCAGAGGAAGATATCAGGTGCCCTCTTCTATCCTTCCCACTGAGGGGGTGACACAGACGGTGTCCATCTGCAGTGCTCCCCCTGGGCCCCTCTCCATAAAGCCTTCATTGGTCTCCCCCTCACCAGTTCAGTCAACCCCTACTGTGTGGCTTTCTGTCAGTGGCACCTGTGATCCCGAGCCTTGTCCCTCCTTTTTACATGGGGCCTCTACAGCAGGGGAGGGTGATAAGGTATGTCTGGGGTCAGGAGCCAGCCTGACCTGTCTCATTCTGGGCTCAGATGTTGCCTCGTTGACACCAAATCACCCCAGCCAGTGCCAGACCTGGGACCAAACCCTGGGTCTGGGCTAGGCATGCAGGTCGGTTGGTGGAGCGCTTGCCTAGCATGCAGGAAGCCCTGGGTTCCATCCCCAGCACAACCTGACCCCGGTGGGGGTGGAGGAACACTTCTTTAAATCCAGCACTGAGAAGGAGAAGCAGGAGGATCAGGGGTTCAAGGTCATCCTTGGCTACATACTAAGTTGGAGGCCAGCCTGGGTTGCATGAGACCCTGTTTCTAAACAAACAACAAATAAATGAACAAACCAACTAAAGACTGAAGGATTGTAAAACCCACCCAAACTCTACGTGTTCTTCCCTGGTGCCCACCTGGCCTGGCCGCCCTGCCACCCCTCTTGCCCTCAGCCATATGCTCCCTACTCAGCCCAACCCAAGCACAGGGTGGAGGTTCTATTTTGGGGGTGGTTCAAGGTAGGGTCTCACTCTGACCCAGGCTGACCTGGAATTCACTATGTAGTCTCAGGATGGCCTCGAACTGATGGCCATCCTCCTATCTCTGCCTCCTGAGTGCTGGGACTAAAGGCAGAGGTTCTTGATGGGAAGGCCAAAGGCATTGTCTTGAATCTGATTATCAAGCTTGGGGTGCAAACTCAGCTCTGCCCCATCATAGCTATGTGACCCTGTGCAAGCCATTGCTCTTCACTGGGCCTCATTTACCATCTGCAGGTGGACACCTGAAGGCCTTTTGTGTCCCAAGATGAGGGAAAGTCAGACCTCATTAGTGTGACAAATGCCTTTGCCAGTGCCTAGCCGTCAGCATGGGTCTGTATACAGTAAGCACTCGAAAATAAGGACTTAGCTTATAATTATTATCACTCCCCTGTCTCAACCTCCTGAGTACTGAGTTGGCCATTGTATGCCACCAAGCTTCGTAAAAACTACATTTTTGGCCAGGGTGTGGTGGCGCACAGCCTTTAATCCCAGCACTTGGGAGGCAGAGGTAGGTGGATCGCTGTGAGTTCGAGGCCACCCTGAGACTACATAGTGAGTTCCAGGTCAGCCTGGGACTAGAGTGAAACCCTACCTCGAAAAAAAAAAAAAAAAAAACCTACATTTTTGGCCAGGTATGCTGGCACACACCTTGCATCCTAGCACTCAGGATGCTGAGGTAGGAGGATTGCTGTGAGATCAAGGCCAGCCTGAGACTACATAGTGAATTCCAGGTCAGCCTGAGCTAGACCTTACCTGGAAAAAACAAAACAACAACAACAAAAAAAAACCCTACATTTTTAACATTCCAAGTGCCTACAACAAATTAGTTTCTGCCTTTCCTTTTCCATCTCCTTCACCCTGCACCTCTCTAGGGTCTTGGGCTGGCCTGAAACTGGCCAGTCAGCTAAGGATGACCTTGACCTCCTGCCTACACCTCCCATGTGCTGGGATTATGGGGCATAAACCATCATGCCCGGTTTATGAGGTGTTGAGGATCAAACCCAGAAATCTGTGAATGCTACGCAAGCCCTCTGCCAACTGAGCGACAGCCCCAGCCCCAGCCCCAGCCCCAAATTAGGCACTTGTGCTTGTGAGCTAAAGAGTTACACCACCCCTTCCTGTGGCCTGCTCTGAGCATCAGCCCATAGACATCCAGGACTGGGTAGGATCACAAAGCTGTGGCTGCTTTCCCAAGAACACCCTTGGGATCCTGTCGAGCTTGGGGGTGAGCAGGGTCTGGCAGTAACCAACACAGGGATGCTCTGAGTTTGGGGCCAGCAGAGTGACTTCGGCATGGGGAGTAGCAGCTGCTCAGAGTGATATCTGTCTTCAAGCCTTCCCTGACCCATGACCCTTGTCCCTTTCCTCCCGGAGGACATCTGGCTCCTAACAGGCTTTCTGAGCCCTGAAGCGTTCCCTGACCAACCCCCAGTCTGGCCCCTCCTACCTTCACATAGTCCCCACCAGCTTCCAGCTCTCCAGTGGCCCTGGAAGAAAAGAAGAGAAGTGAATGTCCCAAGCTACCTGCTGACGTGGAGCCCGAGTGTTCACCAAAGGGCTGTGAGGCCCCACAGGTGCTCCTCCCCTCCCCAGCTGTATAACCCCGGGCAAATCCCTTCACCTCTCCGAGCCTGGGTTTCCTAGCCATAGGTCAGGAACAAGGACAGCCTGTGCCTGACAAGAGTTGTCTTGGAGGTTCAAGACACATACTCTTCTGGTGTCCTCGCTCACTCCCTCCTTACCTTGCCCACCCCTATTCCCACCCCTGGCAATAACCAGGTCCAGACTGGAGCTCAGCCCCTGTGTCCAGCCCTTCACTCCTTGGTGCAAAGTGCCAGCACATGGTGGAGCCACTGCTGGTAGTGGGGTACATACACAGTGATTCCTTTGGTTTTCAGGGTGGCAGGGGTGGAGTCCAGAGGCTGGAGGTGACTGTTTTCCAGGGTACTGAACAAACAGCCTTCCTCCTTTTTCATGGGCAGCCGCTTTTATCCACCAACCATGGCCTCCTGTCATTCCCCTGGATGTCTGAGGCATCTCCAACTTGCCATCCACAAGCAGAGTTGTCCTGTGTGTCCCTCCCACACTGCCTTCCCTTCTCAGCACGATGTTCACTCCTTCCTGTCTAGTAGCCATAGCCTTGGGTCTCTCTCCTTGGCCGCCAGGCCACACCTATCCACTAGGCCACGCCACGCCCAGAAGGAAATCTACTATTGTCCTTTCTTTTTTTTCTAATTTATTTATTTTTTAAATTATTTCCTTTATTTTTTCTCTTTATCTTTATTAATTAGTTTTGTATTCAGCAAATATTCTAATTTATTTTTATTTATTTATTATAAACAGAGAGAGTGAGTGAGAATGGGCACACCAGGACCTCTAGCCACTACAAACAACTCCAGATGCATAAGCCACCATGTGCATCTGGCTTATGTGGGACCTGGAAAATCGAACCTGGGTCCTTAGGCTTCGCGGGCATGAGCCTTAACCGCTAAGCCATCTCTCCAGCCGCTACTGTCCTTTCAGAACAGATGCTGACCACGCTCCCTGCATCCATCCCATGGCCTGGCCACCCTTGGAGCACACTACAGCCTTCTTGCTGGCTCCAGCACTACATCAGACAGCGCGCTTAAGGAGACAGCCAAAACAGGTCATCCCAAGCCTCAGTGATTCCATCTCTTCCCCTTCCTCCCTCCCTTCTGTTCTTTTTTCTTTTTCTTTTTCTTTTTCCTTTTTTTCCAAGGTATGGTCTTGCTCTAGCCCAGGCTGACCAGGAATTCACTATGTAGTCTCAGGCCGGCTCAAACTCACAGCAATCCTCCTACCTCTGCCTCCTGAGAGCTGGGATTAAAGATGTGTGGCTCCCTCTCTTCTTTCTTTCCTTCCCTTTTTTTCAGGGTCTCATATATCGCAGACTGGCTTCTGAACTTGCTATAAAGCTGAGGGTGACCTTGACCTTCTGATTCCCTTGTCCCTACCTCTGAGTGCTGGGATTTCAGATGTGTACCACCATGCCCAGTTTCTATGGTGCTGGGAATGGAACCCAGGGCTTCACACATGCTAAGTAAGCACTCTACCAACTAAACTATATCCCAGACCTCCCCTTCCCCTTCTCTCATTCCTGAAACTCCTGGACTCAAATGATCTTTCTGGGGCTGGAGAGATGGCTTAGCAGTTAAGCGCTTGCCTGTGAAGCCTAAGGACCCAGGTTCGAGGCTCAGTTCCCCAGGACCCACGTTAGCCAGATGCACAAGGGGGCGCACGCATCTGGAGTTCGTTTACAGAGGCTGAAAGCTCTGGCACGCCCATACTCACTCTCTCTCTCTCTCTGCCTCCTTCTCTCTGTTGCTCTCAAATACATAAATAAACAAAAAATATTTAAAAAAAAATGATCTTTCTGCTTCAGTGTCTCAGCCTTCTACAGAGTTGGTATTATAGGTACACAGCCACCACACCTGGCTTCAATTCTTTTTTTTTTTTTTTTCTAGTGCTGGAGATGGGACCCAGGGACTTGCACATACTATGCAAAATCACCACTGTGGTGTGGCGCCACACTCTTTTATTCCCAGAACTCGGAGGCAGGGGTAGGAGGATCACAGCGAGTTCGAGACCACCCAGAAACTACATAGTGAATTCCAGGTCAGCCTGGGCTAGAATGAGACTGTACCTCGAAAAAAAAATCACCACTGAGTTCCTGGGCTCCATCTGCAGCCCTTCCATCTGTAGAAAAAATAAAATTTATACTTCCTACCACAGCAAAGTAATGTATCATTCAAACTGGAACTTCTCTGGTCTTATAGAAAACAGGTGTAGGCCAGGTCATAGGTTCCCAAACTACAAGGCCCTGTGTGCTGGTGGTGCCTGACTGCCTATCTCATCAACCCTCCACCATGCTTCCTTAGATCATTTGATTATTTTTTGAGGTAGAGTCTTGCTCTAGCCCAGGCTGACCTGGAATTAGTCTTAGGCTGGCCTCAAACTCACAGGGATCCTCCTACCTCAGCCTCCCCAGTGCTGGGATTAAAGGTGTGCGCCACCACACCTGGTTTCCTCAGGACATTCTGTCCCTCACTCTGGTCCAGCTGCACTGGCCTTACAACTCATTCCTGCCACAGAGCTTTTGCGCTTACTGGGGGTGCTCTGCCCACTGCTCTTCCCTCGGATCGTCACGGGGGTTGCCCTCCCTCCCCCTGCTTCATTCAGAACTCCGCTTAAAGTCGCCTTCTCTGAGAGCCTTCCAGGACCGTCCCACGCATAACAGCCCCTCATCCTCACTCTCTGTTCCCAGCCTGCTCAAGTGCCCTCAGACTTTCCAACCTCTGGCTGAACAACCCCTTCACATTCATGTGTTGACTGGAGATTAGGGAGGTCTTCATGAGAGGGCTGACTTTCTCTTCACCAGTGGGTTCCAGCAAAGTGCCAGGCACAATCATGTGCTCATCAAATGTGGCTTGACAGATTGCACTACCATTAAGCAGCCACTGCCAGCCATCTCATGGGACCATTTATTCTGACAGGGCTGGCCCTTGTGACTATGCTAGCAAAGGCCCCAAGCTTCCCACCTGTGAAATGGTTTAGAAAAGTTGAACACTGGGGAAATGTGGTTTTTTTAAATATTTTATTTTTATTTATTTATTTATATGACAGAGAAAGAGGTAGAGAGAGAGAAAGAGAGAAAGAACGGGCAGGCCAGGGCTTCCAGCTATTGCAAATGAACTCCAGACGCGGGCACCACCTTGTGCATCTGGCTAACATGGGTTGTAGGGAATTGAACCAGGGTCCTTTGGCTTTGCAGGCAAATGCCTTAACCACTAGGCAATCCCTCCAGCCCGAGAAATGTTTTTGAAAACACAGTATCCTAATATTCAAAACAGGGCTGGAGATTTGGATCAGCAGTAAAGGCACTTGCTTGCAGAGCCTGACTTCCTGGGTTTGATTCCCCAGTACCCATATAAGGCCAGATGCACAAAATGGTGCATGTATCTGGAGTTCAATTGCCGCCTCTCTCTCTCCCTCTCTCTCTTTGCTTGCAAATAAATAAATTAAAAAAATTTGTGTGTGTTTTTGAGGTAGGGTCTCACTCTAGCCCAAGCTGACCTGAAATTCACTATATATTCTCAGGGTGTCCTCAAACTCATGGCAATCCCCCTACCTCTGCCTCACCAGTGCTGGGATTAAAGGCATATGCCACCACACCTAGTTTAAATAAAAATATTACCTAGTTTAAATAAAAATATTTTTAAAAATTCAAGCCAGGTGTGGTGGCCCACGCCTTTAACCCAGGAGGCAGAGATAGGAGGATTGCCATGAGTTCGAGGACACCCTGAGACTACATAGTGAATTCCAGGCTGAAACCAAAACCTAAGTGAGGTACGGGGAAGAGATTGAGTAAAGGAAAGGTGGAGGGAGAGCTAATCAAAATCTAAGAGGATATAAATAAGTCATATGGAAACCTACTTCTTTGGACAATGAAACACACAGGAGCCATAGATTGTTACTAGAAAATTTTCAGTGCCAGAGATGGGATACCTTCCAGTGAGTTGTTGGCCAGGGAGGTCACTGATGCCCCGAAACTATTACAGGCCATTGCCAAGGCCCTTGGTTTCCTACCAGAAATAGATGGTAAGACCTTATTGCTGAAGACTCCACATACTTGGGCTATAAGGTCACTGAGAAATCCTGCTGGAGCTGAGCTGAAAACCTCTTCCATGTAGACCAGCTGACAGAAAGCTGGAAAAAGCCACACTACATGCAGTTCAATAGGAGAGAGAGAAATCACCACCAGTGAAGATACCCAACAGTGGACACTGCAAGCCTTATATTTGGACAGCCAGGCCAAATGAGCCAACAGGAGCAATAGTGGCACATCTGCTATGCGGTAAACCAACCACTCTCTAATTTGATTGGAGGCCCACTCCATGACAGGGAATACATCCCTGATACTGAACACCTACAACAGGGTAGGCATGAGCCCTAAGGGTGTAATGTCTGCTTTTGTCTGGCTAAATATATATACTATGCCCACCAAACTGCCCAGTAAGCACTTCTCTTAATGTTCATACCCATATATTAATGCTACTCTTACTTTTAGCTACAGAAGCTTCTCTTTTCAGATGGCAATGACCTTGGGATGACTCAGGAGGCACCATGGTGCTGGGAAGTGACAGAGGAATGCTCAGAACTAAAATATTGCAATCACACCTTCCATGGCTCAGGGTCCATTGCGGAAGAGATGGTGGAAAGAATGTAAGAGCCAAAGGAAGGGTAGGACTCCTTACAAGATGCTCATCCAGACACAAAATGGCCTGGATATCCATGACCTCACAGTGCCTGACACTACGTACACAAGACCATCATAATAGGAAGAAAAGATCATGACATCAAAATAAAAGAGAGTCTGATTGAGGGGGAAGAGGATATGATGGAGAGTGGAGTTTCAAAGGGGAAAGTGGGGGGAGGGAGAGAATTATCATGGGATATTGTTTACAATTATGGAAGTTGTCAGTAAAAAAAAATAATAAATAAAGAAAGAAAAGAAAACAAAAGAAAGAAAAAGAAGAAAGAAAGCTGAGGTAGAGAGGAAAAGAAAAGCTGTACAGATAGATAGCTCTGGGTCAAAAGCACTTCCTATGTAAGCATGAGGGCCTGAGGAGGCCTAAGAGACTGCTCTGAGTTTGATCTCCAGGACTCACAAAAGCAGCTGGGCATAGCCACGAGGGCCTATAATATAACCCCAGTTACACAGGGACCAGAGACATGAGAATTGGAGAAAAAACAGGATCCCTTTTGGATCAGTAAAAGACTCTGGCTCAAGTAAGAGTGGTTGGAGGAGCAATGGATCAGAACACCCAATGATCCCCCCTGGCCACCACAGGCGAGTGCATAGGGCACCCCATGGGCACATCCTATACATTACACACACACCCCATGTCACACACAAAAAAAGTGGGGGGAAAGAAACATAAAAAAAAACAAACATATATATAGGTTTGGAAAGATGGCTCAGAAGTTAAAGGCATTTGCTTGCAAAGCCTGAAGGCTTGGGTTTGATTCCCCAGTACCCAAGTAAATCCAGATGAACAAAGTGGCACATGTGTCTGGAGTTCGTATGCAGTGGTAAGAGCTCCTGGCACACCCGTTCTCCCTCTGCCCTGCCATCCTTGAAAATTAAATAATAATAAATATATTTTTTAGGGCTAGAGAGTTGGCTTAGCGGTTAAGGCACTTGCCTGAAAAGCCTAAGGACCCATGTTCTACTCTCTAGATCCCACCTTAGCCACATGCACAAAGGTGAGGCAAGCACAAGGTCGCACATGCCCACTAGGTAGCACAAGTGTCTGGAGTTTGATTACAGTGGCTGAGGCCCTGACACGCCAATTCTCTCTCTCTCTTCTCTCTCTCTCTAAAAAGAATATGTGTGTGTGTGTGTGTGTGTGTGTCATATTATCATGTATTATTAATATGTATGTATATATATATTTGTTTTTTCGAGGTAGGGTCTCACTCTAGCCCAGGCTGACCTGGAATTCACTATGGAGTCTCAGGGTGGCCTCGAACTCACGGCGATCCTCCTACCTCTGCCTCCCGAGTGCTGGGATTAAAGGCGTGTGCCACCATGCCCAGCTATATATATTTTTTTAAGCACTTGGCAGGCAGAGGTAGGAAGATCACTGTGAGTTTAAGGCCAGCCTACTACAGAGTAAGTTTCAGGTCAGCCTAGACTAAAGTGAGACCCTACCTGGAAAAATAAAAAATAAAAACACTGGGCTGGAGAGGTGGCTTAGTGGTTAGGACACTTGCCTGCAAAACCAAAGGACCCAGGTTCAATTCTCCAGGACCCAGGTAAGCCAGATGCACAAGGTGGTGCATGCGTCTGGAGTTTGCAGCAGCTGGAGCTAGCACTCCCATTCTCTCTCACTGCCTCTTTCTTTCTGAAATAAATAAATAAATATAATATAATATATTTTTTAAAATAGGGCTGGAGGGGATGGCTTAGCCATTAAAGCATTTGCCTGCAAAGCCAAAGGATTCTGGTTCGACTCTCCAGGACCCACATAAGCCAGATGCACAAGGGGGCACATGCATCTGGAGTTCATTTGCAGTGGCTGGAGGCCCTGGCACGCCCATTCTCTCCACCACCCCCAGCCTGTTTCTCTCTCAAATAAATAAATAAAATATATTTTAAAAAATAGAGTGAGACCCCACCTCAAAAACCAAAAAAGGAAAAAAAGAAAAGAAAAAAAAATAAAGCCAGGCATGGTAGTGCACGCCTTTAATCCCAGCACTCAGGAGGCAGAGGTAGGAGGATTGCCATGAGTTCGAGGCCACCCTGACACTACATAGTAAATTCCAGGTCAGCCTGAGCTATGAATGAGACCCTACCTCAAAAAAACAAAATAAAGTAAAAACAAAAACATATGTATAGTAGGATCCCCCAGCTCCTGAGTCCAGGAGCTCCTTCTTGGGTTGCAGATTCTTGAGTTGACATTCTGAAGTTTCTTATTGCTAACTTTCCCTCCTAGAAAAATCCTTCCAAGCCTAGTGTTATAGTTTAAGCCTGGGGAGATGGCTCAGCAGTTAAAGATGCTTTCTTGGAAAGCCTGCCAGCCGGGGTTCAATTCCCTAGCACCCACATAAAGCTGGACAGGCATTTGATTTAAGTGGCAAGAGACTCTGGTGCACCCATACACACACAGACATGCAAACAAATAAGTAGAAAACAGAAAAATATATGGAAGTCCTTCCTTATATCTAAAAGCTAGTCTGTCACCAAGAGTGGGAGTGAGGAGGAATAGAGATCCCTCCCCCTCTTCCCGGGTGAGGTGTCCCATCCCAACATTTCCGGACATTCAGTCCCGGAAATCCTCCCACTGTTGGGAAGATTAGACTGGACACTGCGAGCAGCCCAGCACTTCCTCCGGCTTCCTGTTCACTTCCCCTTGGGCTCTGGGGCAGGAGTACAGCCTTGAGGAGGGGAGGATATCCCAGGGGTCTTCTGCCTGGCAGGTGGTCAGAACCAGTGGAGGGAGTGCCCAGGGGAGAGGCCCAGACCAGGAGGCTCAACCCAAGATCTCCCCTGCCAACACAGCACTGTGACCTTCCAGGATATCATGTGACCCTGTCCATGACAACCTGCTGCCGTCACAGTCTGGACATTGCCACTGGCCTCCCTGCCTCCATCTGTGGTCCATCAGAGGCCCCCCACAGCCCTGTTCAAATGAATGGGAAGACTGCTCATGGTTAAAGGTGCTTGCTTGCAAAGCCTATTCGGCCAGGTTCATTCCCCAAGCCACTGTCTTAAAGCCACCCACTTAAGCTGGGCACAAAAAAGTGGCACAAGGGCTGGAGGAATGGCTTACAGGTGAAGGCGTTTGCCTGCAAAGCCAAAGGACCCAGGTTCAGTTCCCCAGGACCCATGTTAGCCAGATGCACAAGGGGGCGCATGTGTCTGGAATTAGTTTGCAGTGGCTGGAGGTCCTGGCATGCCCATTGTTTCTCTCTCTCCCTCTTTCTCTGTCAAATAAATAAACAAATAAAAATAAAAAATATTTTAAAAGTGGCACAAGAAAAAAAAAAAAAAACAGAAAAGCTAAGTCAGGGCGTGGTGGCGCACAGCCTTTAATCCTAGCACTCAGGAGGCAGAGGTAGGAGGATCACCTTGAGTTCGAGGCCATCCTAAGATTACATAGTGAATTCCAGGCCAGCCTGGGCTAGTGTGAGACCCTACTTCGAAAAAAAAAATGTGGCACAAGTGTTTAGCATCAGTTTGCAGCAGCAGAAAGAGGCCCTGATGTGGCCCCTCCAAACTCACACACACAAATAAATAAAATAAAATAAAAAAGCTAAACAAAGGTAGGAAAGTAGGTAGGGTGGCTCAGACTTTTAAACCCAGCGCTCGAAAGTCTGAGGTAGTCAGATCTCCTTGAGTTCAAGGCCCACCTGGGCTGCAGAGTGAGTCCAGGTCAGCCTGAGCTAGAACGAGACCCTACCTTGAAAAACACAAACAGAAAAATTGAAGTCAGAGCACAGTTCTCCTCTGCCCCACCCTCTAATGGTGGCAGGTGTGGGGGGAGGGGCAATTTCCTTAGCTTGAGCGCTAAAGGTTCCCAGCAGCCTCCTGGGGATGGGCTCCCCTCCCACACCATGCCAGATGTCCACCAAGCAGAGGTGCTCACTGAGCACCCCCAAGCAGCACCAAACCCTCGGCAGCTTTGCACCTTCCACTGCAGGGAGCTAGTAGACTGGCCCTCAATGTTTTTGTTCCCATCAGCGCAGTGCTAGGGATCAGGATCCAGGGTCGTGTGCTCTACCACTGAGATACACCCCTAACCCTCTGCAGTCCTAAGGACAAAGTTTAGTCCTCCTTGGGCTGGAGAGATGGCTTAGCAGTTAAGGCACTTGCCTGCAAAGCCAAAGGACCCAAGTTCAATTCCCCAGGACCCACCATGTAAGCCAGATGCCCAAGGTGGCACATGCATCTGGAGTTCATTTGCAGTGGCTAGAGGCCCTGGCGTGCCTATTCTCTCACTCTATCTGCCTTTCTCTCTCTCAAATAAATACAACATAAAAAATATTTTAAAAGTTTAGTCGTACTGTATGGCCTTCTGTATGGAGCTTCTAGCCACATCTCCTCTCCTGTAATCGCTCGTACATTCCTGCCCCTCACACTTCCTCCAAAGAGCTCCACTGTCTGCAGCCTCTGGGCCTTTTCGAGGGGCGTGCCCTCTGCCTAGACCATCCTGTCTCCCTTAAGGCCATGACAATTCCTACTCAGCCTTCAGCTCTCAGACTGCTTGGAGATTCTAGAACACTGTCCCTCTCCTTGTCATGGTCAAATCCAGGAATCAAAGCATCCGTTTGTAAAAACTCAGCTCAATGAATTAATTAATTTCTTATTTTATGGGCTTAAAAGATACTTGCTCTCTAGTATTAGTGGTGAAATCTATTAACAAGCAATAGTGACAATTAAGTTAAATCATGCCCATTAATCACCCACATTCACTATTTAAATAACCAACCCCTTTAATTGCCTGTATGAACTGATTTGTTCTGATAACTGATACCATGTATTGCATTCGTCAGCTTAATTAATGGCATTAATGAGCAGTAATTAGCACCCATTATCCTTTATTTCCATAATGCCTGCTTAAATCTGAACTTCACCTTTGGGATCTCTGACCTGGACCACACGGAAAGGGATTATGGAGAAGTGGGGAGGGGTGCCTTGCCCTCCACCCAGGCCTGTCTGCTCTCTCTCCATCCCCCAGTTTGTTTCCTTAGGCCTCAAGGCTAGGCCATATAGACTGGAGTAGAGCTGTCCAACCTCTGCTACCTGCTTCTCAGAGGCTCAACATCCACATCTGTGAAGTGGGCACATCATGTCTATTTTCCCCCAAGGTTGTGAATGTTCCCACGAGGAGGAGGGGCAAGGTTGTCCCACCCTTATGGGGCTCCTCACCCACGGAGCTTTCATTCTAAACAGCCTTTTTCTCTTTTCCTTTTCTCCCTTTTATTTCTCCTTCCCTTCTCTTCCCTTTCCTTTCCTGACAGTCTCATGTGGTTCAGGATGGCCTTGAACTCCTGCCTCTACCTCCCAAGTGCTGGGATTACAGGCTTGTGCTACCATGCCTGGTTTATTCAGTGCTGGGGGATTGAACCCAGGGCTTCATGCATACTAGGCAGCAGTCTACCAGTTTTCTTTCTGCTTTTTGAGACAATTTCTTTCTTTTCTTTTCTTTTTTTTTTTTTTCGAGGCGGGGTCTCCCTCTAGCCCAGGCTGACCTGGAATTCACTTGGTAGTCTCATGGTGGCCTCGAACTCAGCAGTGATCCTCCTACCTCTTTTTGAGTGCTGGGATTAAAGGCATGTGGCACCAAGCCTGGCCAACTTTGGCTTTTTGAGACAGGATCTCACTATGTAGCTCAGACTGGCCTTAAACTTACAATCCTCCTGCCTCCACTTTCTGAGTGCTGTGATTACAGGTGGGCACACTACACCTCAGATTCCTTCAAGTTGTGCTCATCCCTACAGAGAAGCAATGGGTGCCTCTCTGCTCTGTGTGTCTTTGGCATGGGGGCCTTGGGCAAAGAACACTGGGGAGGAAAGCCCCATTTCTCCTGGTTCAGGCACGGGGCCTGTGAGATTCCTTGCCAGGAATTCCCTGGGTTTTAGCTCCTGCCCTGTCCCACCCCTTAGGACGGGCCAGTACAGAGCTGGGCACATCCCTGCTTCTGCCTTCTTGGCAGCTGGGAGCTATCAGGAAAGGCAGTGGCCTGGGAGGAAGGGCAGGGCCCAGGATACTGAGGCCAGAGCTGCTAAGGACAGTTCTGAACCTGATGAAGGGAGCCAGTGGGAGGCTGGCTGTGATCTCAAAGCCTCCCAATACTACAGGGAGGACCAATCTGAAGTGAGAAGCCTGACCCCAGCACACAGCTGCTCTCTCAAACTAGAGCCAGGGTGGCCTGAGGTCAAAGTTTGCTGAGTGAGTTCCTCACATGGGGTGGTACCCCTGGATACTGAGAGCTGCTCCTGCATGGAAAAGGGGAGAGCTGAAGAGGAGAGGGAGAAGAAAAAATAACATTTCAGGGTTGGAGAGATATCTTAGTGGTTAAAGCACTTGCCTGCAAAGCCAAAGGACCCAGGTTCAATTCCCCAGGACCCACGGAAAGCCAGATGCACAAGGTGGCTCATTTGTCTGGAGTTTGTTTGCAGTGGCTGGAGGTCCTGGCATGCTCATTCTCTCTCTCTATCTGTTCCCCCCTCTCTAGCATAAATAAGTAAATAATTTTTTTTTAAAAAAAAATAGCTTTTCAGTCAGATAGGTGAAGAGAAGAAAAGCCCTGGAAGCGGAAATGGAGTGGAGGGAACAGAAAATCCTCAGGGCTTCCTGTGACCCACACAAGGCCCTTTCCTTAAATGGGTCTGTTTCCCTCCTATAGCATAAGCAGCTGCCATGTGGTGATTTACTTAGTCTATGCCCAGGAAAAACCCTCTGCCTACCATTCTGTCTAAGCCTCACCATGATTCTGTGAAGCTGGGGAAACAGGCTGAGAGGGAGGGGAGAAGGGATTCATTCATTGTGGCATAGCCAATGAGTATCTAACCCCCTCTCTTCCCATACCTCACCCCACATAGATCCAGCAACCTGAAAATAGGGTCCTCTGAGGGTTAGGGGAATGTAGCTCCAACTGGGGGTTGTGGGGTGGTGAGAGAAGAGCCATCCTTCCCAAGACAGCCGGGTTCCCACAGCCCAAGGCATCCGGGGGGGTCTTGGGGACTGTGAGAAAGTCTCCACAGGAAATGAAAGCCAGGAGCAGCTGGGCCCCTTCAGAAGCAAGGACCCGCCGCCCAGAGCCCAGGGAGGCTCCACAGGCTGGGCCCATGGCGACCCCCTCCCCTGGTGGGTAATCGGTAATCGCTACCAGATGCCCAGCAGCTGACGTCATTCCACAGGCCGAGAGGGTCGTGGGACTCTGGGGAAAGTTGGGAATTTTTGGACAAGAGTCAACATTCCAGAAGGAAATGGGGAGGGGGGGATCCTGGCCTGTGCTCAGAACCTGGCACCAGGGCTGGGACAGACACAACACAGATTGCCCTGGCTTTCTTGTAGGGTACCCCTTGTCAAAGGTCTTAGTTTCCTTCCAAACAGGCCCCTTTGGAGTGGGGACACTGGGGCCTGGGTCTCTGGGTGGGAGGCGGTACTGAGGAAGGCAACACTGCATTCAGACCCCCCTAAGAGGGCAGATCCTTTGGAAACATAAGCCAGAGTGGAGCCCTCCTCCACTCAAGGACAGCTGTGGCTCCCAGCTTGCTTACTTGGAAACCAGGTCCCTGCTGAGTCCCTACATTATCTGAATCCATTTCCTCTCTGTTTTTTTTTTTAAATTTTTTGTTTATTTTTATTTATTTATTTGAGAGCGACAGACAGAGAGGAGGGAGAGAGGGAGGGAGAGAGAGAGAGAGAAAGAGAGAGAATAGGCGTACCAGGGCTTCCAGCCACTGCAAACGAACTCCAGACACATGAGGCCACTTTGTGCATCTGGCTAACGTGGGTCCTGGGGAATCGAGCCTTAACCAGGGTCCTTAGGCTTCACAGGCAAGCGCTTAACCTCTAAACCATCTCTCCAGCCCCCATTTCCTCTCTGATTTCTCCTTCTTTTTTTTTGTGGGAGGGGGTTGAAGTAGGGTTTCACTCTAGCCCAGGGTGACCTGGAATTCTGTAGCTCCAGATTGGCCTCGAATTCACAGCAATCCTTCTACCTCTGTCTCCTCAGTGCTGGGATTAAAGGGATGCGCCACCACACCAGGCTTTCCTTCTGTCATTCTTGTTCTCCTCCAGGCATTTTGTTCTCTGCTATTCACCAAACATGCCAAGGGTGACTGATGCCAAGGATGAATCCACCTCAGGACCTTTGCACACCCGGTTCCCTCAGTCTGGTGAAACCTTTCCCAGACAGCAAGAGGGTTTCTTCCCTCACGTCCTTTGTTGAAACATCACTTTTTCACTGACACTTTTTCATGACTCACTGTTCTAATCTGACATCACTAGTCTCTTCTCCCAAGACCAGTTTCCTCACTTGATGTTAAATTGTCTTGGTATGGGCTGGAGAGATGGCTTAGCGGTTAAGCGCTTGCCTGTGGAGCCTAAGGACCCCAGTTCAAGGCTCGATTCTCCAGGACCCACGTTAGCCAGATGCACAAGGGGGCGCACACATCTGGAGTTCGTTTGCAGTGGCTGGAAGCCCTGGCGCACCCATTCTCTCTCTCTCTCTCTCTCTATCTGCCTCTTTCTGTCTCTGTCACTCTCAAATAAATAAATAAAAATGAACAAAAAAAAAATTTTTTTTTAATTGTCTTGGTATCTCTTCTAGTAGCCCTGTGACTCGTCTATCTGGCTTATCATCTGTCTCCCTTGTGCTGGATTAGGGGCTCTGTAAGGGTGTGTTTTAAAAATATTTTATTTATTTATTGCCAAGCAGAGAGACATAGAAGAGAGACAGAGAGAATGGGTGGGCCAGGGCCTCCAGCCACTGTAAAAGAACTCCAGATGCATGTGCTACTTTGTGCATCTGGCTTTACGTGGGTCCTGGGGAACTGAACTCAGGCTGATAGGCTCTGAAGGCAAGTGCCTTAACTGCTGAGCCATCTCTCCAGCCCCAAGGGTGGGCTTTGACTGCTGTGTCTACTGCTGTCTCTCCAGATCCTGGGACAAGTCTGGGGTGTACATCAGTAAATGTTAAGATGAATGAAATGCTAACTCAACTAAAGAGGTGTCATCTTGACAAGGCCATTAACCACTTCAGAGCCACCACTTGTAAGTCTCCCATCACCTCCTTTCCACAGCATTGTGGAAAGTCATTTGAAGTAATAGTAGGAAAAAAAAAAAAAAGCTTTGGAGTCTGCACGTGTTGGCGCACACCTTTAATCCCAGCACTCGGGAGGCAGAGGTAGGAGAATCATCATGAGTTTGAGGCCATCCTGAGATTACCTAGTGAATTACAGGTCAGCCTGGGCTAGAGCGAGACCCTACCTCAAAAAAATAAAAAAATAATATAAAAAAGGCTTTGGGATTTTCCTTTCAGGACGAAAATGTGGTTAAGATCTCAGGCTAAGGAGCTGGTCTGACTGGGGAGCAAATATAAGCTCTGATGGATACACAGTCTGTGTGTGGCCCTGTCCCCACTCGAAGCCTCGGACTCCCCACTGGCAAAATAGAGCAATCAAGGCACCCACTTCCAGGGACTATCGGACGCTTGCCAGTTAGGAAGCAACGAGACCCTGGGCTGACATTTCTGTGGGAGCACTCTTTCCCTTTCCAGATCTGGCCTCCTCTGTCACATGGACTGGGGGTGGTGTGGGCAGGGCTCTCTGGACCCTGCTGTTTCCCCACCAGAAAGATGCAGTTCTCCGATGATGGGGGCAGGCTGCGCTGGTGTGCTCCACTGGGAAGCTGAAGGCCCCTCCTCTCTCCTTCCTCCTCCATGATCTCAGCAGGGAACAAGGCACCAGGAAACTCCTGCAGCCTCACCTCTTCCCCTTCCTTCCTCCCCATCCAGGTGCACCCTGCCTTCCCCAGAGTGGGGGAGGGACACTATCTCCCTACATTGGGCTACTCTTTACAGACACTGGTATGAGTCGTTGGGATGGTTGGGAAGGGGACCCCCATCTTGCTCACTGCAACTTTTTTTTCCTAATTGTTTTATTTTATTTATGTATTTGAGAGAGAGAAAGAGGCAGATAGAGAGATAACGGGCACACCAGGGCCTCTAACCGCTGCAAATGAACTCCAGATGCATGCACCACCTTTTCCATCTGGCTTACTGGGCAATTGAACATGGGTCCTTAGGCTTTGCAGCAAGCGCCTTAACCATTAAGCCATCTCTCCAGCCCTCACTGCAACTTTTCAGATGCCCTCCTGCCCAGCTGGATGCTCAGAGAACAATTTAGGCCCACATGAGCTCCTGGCAGGCCAGAGGCCCGAGCTGAGGCAGGACTAGCTGGAGAGCAGGAAGGGAAGGCTGCTGTCCTAACTCCTGGGCACACAGCTGAGGTCTGGGGAGTCCTGGGAGAAATGCTCAATAGCCCCTGGAGGGCAGGTGAGACACTGCCCACGGCACCAACACAGCTTGATCTGGCCTGCTAATTCATACCCAGAACCCCTGAATACTTCAGAGGATGGAAGGACAGAACATCTTTGTTTTCCCAGGTCAGTCTGAAGCCAGAAGCACCTCCACAACAAGAGGCCTCAGCGACAGTGGGGAAAAGGCCTGGGCTGAACCCTAGACTCAAAGCTTCTCAAGACCCTTCCTTGGATGCCCTGGCCCTGACTGAAGGGAATGCATGTCTAGAGGTTAATAGCATGGGCACAAGGGACGGAGTCAAACCTTGGTTCTGACTTCCATTAGCTGCATCAAAACTGGCAAGCAATGCCAGGCATGGTAGCGCACTTCTTTAATCCCAGCACTAGGCAGGCAGAGGTAGGAGAAGAGCCATGAGTTCGAGGCCACCCTGAGACTACACTCAGCCTGGGCTAGAGTGAGACCCTACCTCGAAAAACCAAAACCGAAACAAAGCAAAACAAAAAACTGGCAAGCAAGCCCGGTGTGGTGGTGCTCGGCTTCAATCCCAGCACTCCAGAGGCAGAGACAGGAGGATCACCGTGAGTTCCAGGCTACTCTGAAACTACGTATTGAATTCCAGGTCAGCCTGGGCTAGAGTGAGACCCTACCTTGAAAAACAAAACAAAACACAAAAACTGGCAAGCAAGCCTTTCTTTCTTCATCTCTAAAATGAAAGTCAGAAGAGTACTTCTCTCCTGGGACGGTCGTAAGTAGAGGAGCAGATAGATATTCAGCTTTTTACAGAGGGCACAGCAAGGGACAGAGTCACACCTGAAGAAGGCTGACTTTGAAAAGTCTCAGATGCTGCCAGAAGTGGCAGCTGTAATCCCAGTACTTGGGAGGTGGAGGCAAGGGGATCAAAAAGAGTTGGAGGCTGTTACGTGACACCCTGACAGAGAGAGAGGGTGTGTGCGGGAGACAGAGAGAGGGGAAGGAATAGAAAGAAGGAAGAAAGAAATGGATAGGTAGCCCCAGATGCTGAGCCCATAGCGGGTTTGTCAGCGGCCCCAGCACGCGCCTCCCCCATTGGACGCTGACTCTCCGCTGGCCGTGCCCGGAGCCCGCTCGGTCACTCACCTCCGCGGCCCGAGCGCGGGGCACCTTTGGCCCACTGCATTCATGGTCCCCCGCGGACCTCCTCCGTCGGATGCCAAGGCCTTCCTCACTCAGCCCGGGAGCCTCGGCGCTCAGAGAAGGAGCCAGGGGCGGAGCCTGACCTTACACCACGCCCCAGACACGCCCACTCACCGCCTCCCCCACTGCGAACTGCTCCGCCTGGGACACACCCCCCTCCGCCTCCCCTCTCGCTCCGCCCCCTCCCTGTCAAGCAGCCCCGCAACCCAACACACCTCTCCCCATCGCTCCGCCCCTCAACTTTGCCTGGCCACGCCCTACTCCCGTAAACCAATCAGAGTCGAGAGTGGGCGGGGCCAGGTTTCCCTGGGAAGCCTAGGACCTGGGATGGCTCTGAGCGCCTCCAGAGCTCGGTGCTCCTCCTCCTTGAACAGATCTTGCTCCTTCAACACCAGGAGGCAGCCCAATTGAGGAGAGGGTGGGTGGCAGGAGAAGGCAGCCAGGGAGGATGGAAAAGGCTTAGTTTTATTAATCATAAAAACAGCATTCCCGCCGGGCGTGGTGGCGCGCACCTTTAATCCCAGCACTTGGGAGGCAGAGGTAGGAAGATTGCTTTGAGACTACATAGTGAATTCCAGGTCAGCCTGTGCTAGAGTGAGACCCTACCTCGAAAAACCAAAACAAACAAGCAGCATTCCAAAGGCGGGCACCACCACACTTTTAATCCCAGCACTCGTGAGGCAGAGGTAAGAGAATCGCGTGAGTTCGAGGCCACCCTGAGATGACATAGTGAATTCCAAAAAAAAAAAAAAGGAAAACAGCATTTCTAGGCTGGAGAGACGGTTAGCGGTTAAGGCTCATGCCTGCGAAGCCTAAAGACCGAAGTTAGATTTTCCAGGTCCCACCTAAACCAGATGCCCAAGGTGGAGCATGGGTCTGGAGTGCGTTTTCAGTAGCTAGAGGCCCTGGCAAGCCCATTCTCTCCTCTTCTCTCTCTCTGTCCCTCTCTGTCGCAAGTAAAAATAAATAAAAAATTAAAATGAAAAAATACCAGCATTCCCGCGCATCTGTATTCCCATTATCCAGAATGATTGTTATTCCAGCACAACCTGAACGACATAGGAAGACTAACCCTGTCTCAGAAAGCAAAAATGCAAGACAAAAGTAGCTTCCTGGGCTGGATAAGGCCGGAGTACCAGAGTTCATTGCCCAGACCCCAAGTAAAAAGCCAGGAGCCATTGCGGGCTTCTGTAGTTTTAGCATGCTGATGCTAGTGACGGTGGAGATGGGAGAAGTCCTCTCTGAAGCTTGTGGCGCACCCAGCAAACAACAGCAGAGGGAGAATCCACAGTGAAAAACATGACCTCAAATGAGGTGGACAGGTGAGGATCAACCTGGAAGTTGGTCTTTGAGGGCCTGCACTCACACACGAACACCCACACACAAATTTTAAAAAATATATATATATCATTCCAACTAACCAACTATTTGCCATGTACCAGACTCTGTTAAGACTTTTCAGGTATGTTACTCTTTTGTTGTGTGTTTACACACTTGCATGTGCAGATGCTCATACCTCATGTGTGAGCATACAGAGGTAGGAAGACTTCAGGTGTGCTCTTCTATTACTCTTCTGCCTTGTGTCCTTGAGGAAAAGTCTCTTTCTGAACTTGGAGCAGTTAGACTTCCTGACCAGGGAACCACAGCAGTCCTCCTGTCTCTGCCACCCCCCTCACCCCCCACCCCACCCCATCCCCTGCCCCAGCACTGGGGTAACAGGCTTGCATAGCCGTGCCTGGCTTTTTACATGGGTACCGGGGATTGAACTCAAGTCCTCATGCTTGCGTAGCAAGTGCACTTTACTGCTGAACCCTCTCCCCACAGCCCAGATGTTATTGATTGATCAATTGATTGATTTTTCCAGGTATGGTCTCACTGTTGCTCAGGCTGACCTGGAATTCATTATGTAGTCTCAGGCTGGCCTTGAATTTACAAATGTTCCTCCTACCTCTGCCTCCTGAGTGCTGGGATTAAAGGCATGCACCACCATACCCAGGTTGTTATTCTTTTAATTTTTTTTTTTTTTTTTTTTTTTTTTTTTTTTTTTTTTTTTTTTTTTTTTTTTACTTACAAGGTAGGGTTTCGCTCTAGCCCAGGCTGACCTGGAATTCACTATGTAGTCTCACTATGTAGCCTCGAATTCATGGCAGTCCTCCAACCTCTGCCTCCCAAGTGCTGGGATTAAAGGCATGCACCACTACGCCTGGCTAAAAAAAATATTTTTAAATTTGTTTATCAGTGGGCAGATAGATAGAATGAGCACACCAGAGTCTCCAGCCACTGCAAACAAAATTCCAGACGCATGTGCCACATTGTGCACCTGGCTTACATGCGTACTAGGAAATCAAACCTGGGTCCTTAGGCTTTGCAGGAAAGCCCCTTAACCACTAAACCATCCCTCTAGCCACTGGCTCTTATTCTTAAAATCTTACCACAACCCTACAAGGTAGGTACCATCATCATGCCCATTTATCAGATGAGTGCCTGACGCTGAGAGGGAGCAAACTCATCCAAAGGCAATGCAGCCAGTAAGACACCAAGTCCAGAGTCTGGTTTGGATCCACTATGCACCTCTTTCCAAACTGGAGGTCTGGACTGGATTACACCTCTGCACACTGAGGCTGAGCTTAGTGTCCCATGGAGAAGCCATAGAGAAAGATAAGCTGGCTCCAAACTCGCTTTTGCTAATCTCAGATCCTCTTTATTTCAACAAGCATACCTGGCTGGTTGGTTTAGGCAAAGGCTCTGAAGATTGCAAAGATGCAGCCTCCTCTGGTTGGGGTTGAGGGATGGGAAGTCCATGGCTTGGGACTTAGAAAGTAGTGGGTACATTGTTATACATGAGTGCACAGCCATGTGACCTTGGCTGAGTCTCAGTTTCCCCACTTATGCATAGATTTTTTTTTTTTCTGAAACAAATTCTTTGGTCCAGTCTGACCTCAAACTCTCTATATAGCTCAAGGATGACCTTGAATTTTGCCTTCCTATATTCACCTCTAGAATGCTGGGGTTATAGCCATGTACAATTTTTTTTAAAGGGCTAGAGAGATGGCTCAGCGGGTAAGGCAGTTGCCTGCAAAGCCTAAGGACCAGGGTTCAATGCCCCAGTACCCACATAAAGCCAGATACACAAGATGGAATATGTGTCTGTAGTTCATTTATAGTGGCTAGAGACCCTGGTACACCCATTCTCTCTCTCTCTCTCAAATAAATAAAATTTTAACAAAGGAATTCTCTGGGCTGGAGGCATGGCTCAGCGGTTAAGGCACTTGCCTGCAGAGCCTAAGGACCTGGGTTCAATTCCCCAGGACCCATGTAAAGCCAGATGCACAGTGGCACATGCATCTGGAGTTTGTTTGCAGCCGCTAGAGGCCCTGATGCAACCATTCTCTCCCTCTGTCTCTCTCCTCTCTGTCTCTCTGCATGCAAATAAATAAGAAAGAAAGAAAAAATTTTCCATGAATAAACTTAGCAAAAACTCCATTTACCATAAAGGGAGGCTAAAGTCGGGTGCGGTGGTGCACACCTTTGATCCTAGCACTCAGGAGGCAGAGGTAAGAGGATCACCATGAGTTCGAGGCCACCCTGAGACTACATAGTGAATTCCAGGTCAGCCTGGGCTATAGCAAGACCCTACCTCGAAAAACTTAAAAAAATGTCATATAATCACTATTAGTGTTTTTGCGTGAACTCAATTCATCTTATAAGCAAGTTGCATCACTAAGTGGCTTTCTAGGCCAGGAGAGGTCTGAAGAAATGCCGGCCAGCAGAACTAAAGGTGGGGGTCTGGGGAAGGGATCCAGCATCTGGAAGTGGGGCTCACCAGGCAGCCGAGGCCCACCCCTGTAGGAGTCGGCTTGGCCTTGGAGTCAGTGGGCCTCAGCTCTCATTCTAGTTTTGTTACTGAGGCTGTTCAGTCTGGCAGGGGGCAGATGACTTCCCCTCTCTGAATCCATTTTGTCACCTGTCAAGTTGAAACAATGACAGTATCTCTGACTAGTTACTAGTTTTCTTTTCTCTCTCTTGTTGTTGTTGAAAATTAGGTCTAAGTGAAAGGTTTCTGCAGCGCAGTGCCTGGCCTGTCATTAAGCATTTAGTTATTATGTAGCGCTTTCTTTTGTGTGTGTGTGTGTGTAGGGGGAGAGACGGGGGGGGGGGGGGGCTGGTTTGAGGCAGGGTCTCAGTCTAGCTCAGGCTGCCCTCAAATTCACAGTGATCCTCCTACTTCAGTCTACCAAGTGCTAGAATTAAAGGCACCCACCATTATGCCCAACCCACTCTCTCCCCCTTTCTTCCTCCCTTATTTTTATTATTGATTGATTGATTGTGGGGGGCAGAGGACATGTGGAGGTCAGAGGACAATTTCTGAGTTGGTCTTCACCTTCCACCCTGTCTGAGGCAGGGTCTCATTGTTCACTGTTACATTTGAGAGATTCTGGGAAATTCACCTGGGATTACAAAAGCCCACCACAGCATCTGGCTTTTAAGTGCAGTCTAGGGATCTGAACTCAGGTATTTGGAGTTGTGAGGCAAGTAGATTTATCCACTGAGCCATCTCCTAGTCCTTTCTTTTCCTTCTTTCTTTCTTCTCTCCCTTCCTTCCTTCTTCTTGTTTTGTTTTGAGACAAGGTTTCATTCTGTAGTCTAGGCTGGCTTTGATCTTGGGACAGTTCTCCTGCCTCAGCCTCCTGAGTGCTGGGATTACAAGTATGAGTCACCCCACTTGGCTAGCTTTTACTGTTTTGTCCAGATGCGTGCATGGGGCAAGAGACCCAACCCTATACTGCCCACCCATCCCAGCCCTGATGGTACCTACCCTTCTGGGCGCACATCCCTGGGTGCTGCTTTCTCCTCCGTGTCTGCCTCAGGGTCCTCAGCCTTCCTCACAGGGTTCATCTCCACCATTGAAGGGTTGCATCTCACTGCTGGGGTGTCCTCCAGCTGGGTGTCATCCCCCACCACCTCCTTGGCTTTGTCTAAGCCTGGTGGGTCAGGGAGACCTCGGAGTACCAGGTGGGACTCAGGGCTTACCTCCTGGGCCTTTCGGGTAGCCTGTTGGTCCCGAGCCCTCTTGATGCCTGGCCGAGGCATGGTGCCCATGTGGCTGTACATGTCACTGGAGCGAGCATAGGCCGGAGGGCTCTTTGGGACTGTCACCAGGTCATCCTGGGTGGCTTCAAAGGTGTCAGGCTCCAGATAGGGTCGGATGCTGATGGAGGCTGAGGACCGCCTCAGAGTGAAGGAGCGAGGGAGGTTCGAAAGACTCCCAAAGCCCTTGAACTTAAAGAACTCTGGAAAGGGGAGGAGAGAAAGGGGGATTAGTGACGACCACACCAGAAGCAATGTGATGATAATGAAAAGTATTGGCAGTCCCCTCCAGTGGGGGGTCTGAGGAGGGTTGGGGGCTTCATGAACACCCCCTTAAGTCATTCTCATACTTCTAGAGGCAGGGTAACATACAGATTTGGAGGCAGGGCCCCGGAGTCAAACCCTTATTCTTCTACATTATAGTGGGGTGACCTTAGGCAAGTGACTAACTTGATCTCTGAGCCCCCTTCTCTGCCCCAATAGAACTGATATCCCTTGGGCAGCAGGAGGGTTGTAAGTACTGTGTGCCACATGATTCCTGGCTCAAAGAGTACCCTCAAAAAGAAGTAGTGGGGCTGAAGAGATGGCTTGGTGGTTAAGGCATTTGCCTGCAAAGCCTAAGGACCCAGGTTTGTTTCCCCAGGACCCACATAAGCTAGATGTACAAGGTGGCACATACATCTGGAGTTGTTTTGCAGTGGCTAGAGGCTCTGGCACACCCATTTCTTTCTCTCTCTCTCTCTCTCTCTCTGCCTCTTTCTCTCTCTGTGTCTGTCAAATAAATAAATACATAAAATGTTTTAAAAGAAGTAGCAAAGATGAAAATGATGATAAAAATGTTTCTGAGGGGCTGGAGAGATGACTTAGCAGTTAAGGGACTTGTCTGCCAAGCCTAAGGACCCAGGTTCAATTCTCCAGGTCCCACACAAGCCAGATGCGCAAAGTGGTGCATGCATCTGGAGATCGTTTGCAGTGGCTAGAGGCCCTGGTGTCCCATTCTCTCTCGCTTTCTCTCTCTCAAAAAAAAAAAAAAAAAATATCTCTAAGGCGGGGTGTGGTGGTGTATGCCTTTAATCCCAGCACTCAGAAGACAGAGGTAGGAGTGTCACTGTGAGTTCGAGGCCAGCCTGGGACTCCATAGTGAATTCCAAGTCAGCCTGAGACCCTACCTCGAAAAAAAAAAACAGACTGTCTCTGCCTTTGTCAAACATGCTGCCTGGGTTCGATGCATGTGCGTGATGTCCCATTTTCCACACCCACATTTGACAAGGATAAAGGGACTCACCCACACTCACCCAGTGGAGTCATCTTAAGCCTGGATGAAGACCCAGGCCTCTGGACTGTGGGGTCCTTCCCTACCTGCCCACCCCACCTGGACTTAGCCCCAGACCAAGACAGCCAGGGCCTTGCTTCTAGAAAGGTCAGTCTGGGGCGAGATCTCACTAGTGATCATCAGAAGGACCACCCACTGCCTGTCAGAACTATTTTTGTTTGTTTGTTTGTTTGTTTATAAGAAGCAGGCTCTTGTTCTGAAGCCCAGGCTGGCCTCCTGATTCTGCATCCTGAGTGCTAGAGTTACAGGTGTGGGCCACCATGCCCAGCTGCACCACTATTTTTTTTTTTTTTGTCACACTAGTCATCTGGAGGAGATAGTGATGGGGCAGGGAGAGAAACTGAGGCCCAAAGTCCCGGGATGAAAATTGAACTATGCTCCATAGCCCATGACACCTCAGACAGTCTTTTTTTTTTTTTTCCCCCAGACAGTGTCTTGACCCCAATCTGTCCATCTGTGGGATGCATTCACATCACCCCTCTCCCATCCCAGTGCTGTCAGATCAGAAGAGTCAGAGAACAGAAGTTTGTTGGGGACGGGGGGGGGGGGGGATCAATCTGGAGAAAGAAATGGAAATGGGTAGGTGTGACTCACCAAGGAGCCTGTTTTGAGTGGTTCCCACCTCACTGATGGTGGGAACACGGGGCAGCACCCAAGGCCTCTCCCTGTGGCCCTCAGCCCTACTAGCTCCCAAGACATCTCCTCAAGATCTGCTGCAACAAAGGTTCCAAACAGTAGATGGGGTGTGGGCAGGGATTTCCTGTCCGGCTGCGAAATAAAAGGGGTCAGGATGTAGCAGAAAAGGCAGAGAGACAGATCAGGAAGTGAGAAGCAGAGAGAGAGAGACAGAGAGAAAGAGAGAGAGAGATAGACAGAGTGGGCCTGGGTCATAGCATAGGCAGATAGTGACATGGAAATACCCTGAAGAGAGAGAGATGGACAGAAAGAGAAAGAGAAACAAGACAGCCATAGAGAACCAGATGCAGAGAGGCCGAGGTAGACAGACAGAGGATAGCCTGCACTTACTGAATTTTTTGCTGGTCTTCTTGGGCCCCTCCGTTGTCATCTTGGTGACTTTTGCGAAGTCCCAGTTGACATGTGGCTGCTGCAGGCTATGGACATCAAGTTTGAAGGACCTCCCCCAACCACCCCTTCCCCTTTCTCTTGCCCTCTCACTCACTTCCTCTGTGTATTTTTAAACCAGTGAAACTCCCACAGCCCCACCCTCCCACCCTCTTCGCAGGGGGCGGGGGCTGGGGCCTCCCCAGCACCCTGCCCCTGAGGGTTTCCTTGGCCAGCAGCAGGAGCAGGGGGCACACCACAAGCCTGTGGGACCTGGAAGGTCTGGAGAACAAACCACAGGCTCTGGGAACAGAGCCCACTAGACGGGGGCTGCTGGGGATCTGCCAACAGCTGTCAGGGGCCTGGCCCATGGGTTGGGAAGACAAGGGGAGAGGTGTACTTCCAGGACAGTTTATTCTAAACCTTGGTACCCTGCAGACAGATTGGCAGCAACAAGAAGAGAATGCTTAAGACAGGCATGGAGGCACATGCCTTTAATCCCTGCACTCAGGAGGCAGAGGTAGGTGGATCGCTGTGAGTTCAAGGCCACCTTGAGACTACACAGTGAATTCCAGGTCAGCCTGGACTAGAGCGAGACTATACCTCGAAAGAAAGAGAATGCTGGGATGTAGGTCTGTGAGCGTGGGCTTCTGAGGGTCAAATTCAACTTTTGGTTGGTCACTCTGTCATCATCACGTGAGCATGGGCTGGGGGAGTCACCTCCCTGATCCTCCCTCTCTATTAGCTGGAGGTGTCCACCTCACTGGGGCCAGGATGCCAGGCAGAGGCTGGCACGGAATCACTGCCTGCGAAGTCGTGCTGGCTCCTGCCCACCCACTGGACATGGACAGAGATGGGAAGTCTGAGGCCTGGAGATGCACTGGGATTTCTCCAAGTCACAGAGAGGATCGCGGGCATAGACTATATTACAACTTCTCCTTCTAGTTCCCTTAACCCCCAGGCTGACGCCCTACACACATCCCACACGTGCACAGCACATGCATGCTCATGTGGGGAGAACGGACATGAGGAAATGCAACCTCCACTGATACAGAGATCGTCTTGAACCACCTGTAGTGATATCAGCACATTGGGGCTGGGTTGCCCAAAGGGCAGGGCTTCAAATCTAGTTCTGTAGGATGCTAACAATTACTTCTTCCTCTGATACCTCAGTCATCAAATCTCTACAATCGGACAGTGAAGGGTTGAGCTATTTACTTTCTTTTCTTTTTCCCATGTTAGGGATGTAACTCATATGTTAGGCAAGTGTTCTACCACTGAGCTACACCCCTACTCCAAGTTTGGCTATGTAGTCTCAGGGTGGCCTCAAACTCACAGCGATCCTCCTACCTCTGCCTCCCAAGTGCTGGGATTAAAGGCGTGCACCACCACGCCCTGCTTTTTGAGACAATTTCTCAATTTCTCAACTGAAGTTGGTTGGTTGTGTTTTTGCGGCTTACCTGGAACTCACCCTGGAGCCCCAGACTGGCCTCAAATACACAGTGATCCTCCTACCTCGGTCTCCCGTCTCCTCAGTGCTGGAACTAAAGTCATGCACCACCATACCTGGCAGGCTTTATTATGTCACTTAAATATATGTGTATATATATATATATATATATATATATATATATATATATGGTGTATTTATTTGAGAGAGAGAAAGAGGGAGGGAGAAAAAGAAAGAGAGAGAGAGAAAGAGAATGGGTGTGCCAGGGCATCCAGCTACTGCAACCGAACTACAGACAAACGAGCCTCCTTGTGCAGCTGGTTTATGCGGGTCCTGGAGAATCAAACCAGGATCCTTTGGCTTTGCAGGCAAATGCATTAACCACTAAGCCATCTCTCTAGCCCTCACTTTTTTTTTTTTTTTTTTGAGATTGCCCAAAGGGCAGCTCTAGCCCTGGCTAACCTGGAGGAATTCACTATGTAGACTTAGGATAACCTCAAACTCATGGCAATCCTCCTATCTCTGCCTCCCAACGGCTGGGATTAAAGGCCTGCACCACCATGCCCAGTTATTATGTCACTTAAAAAAATTTTTTTTTTGTTTTCTTTTTGGTTTTTTGAGGCAGGGTCTCACTCTAGCACAGGCTGACCTGGAATTCACTATGTATTCTCAAGGTGGCCTTGAACTCACGGTGATTCTCCTGCCTCTGCCTCCTAAATGCTGGGATTAAAGACATGCCCCACTATGCCAGGTTTATTTCACTTTTATTCATTGATTTTTTTTTTTGAAGGGGCAGGGTCTCGCTCTAGCCCCAGGCTGACCTGGAATTCATTATGTAGTCTCAGGGTGGCCTTGAACTCACTACAATCCTCCTACCTTTGCCTCCCGAGTGCTGGGATTAAAGGTGTGTACCATACCCCTGGTGTTTTTCTCTTTTTCTTTTCAGACAAGATCTCATATATCCCAGGCTGGTATCAAGTTCGAGATCTTCCTGTCTCAGCCTCCAAGTGTTGGGGTAATGATGACTCCTACGTGACCACCCCTTGGGCTCCAGGTTTGGTATTGGTACCCTGGCCCTCAGGCAGGCAACCAGATTGTAAGAGAGGAAGCTTGAGGTCAAGCGATATCCTTTATCCTTCATGAAAATCATGACTCCAATCTCATGTTACCCGCAATGGGAAGCTGCTAGTCTAGCTGTAGAGCCCCAGGGACTGACTTCCAGGTCTGAGGCTCCCCAGGACTTGGTAGGTGGATGATGGTCCTGGGTAGGAGAGGGGTCGGGCTGACCCTTCTCATGAGGTGCAGAGAACTCCAAGGCCCCGAGAAGGATTGAGACATAGACTACAAGGTCACAGCAGCAGGGTCCTGCTCACACAGACTTGGATGGACCAGTGTTCAAATGCTAAGGGTGGAGTTTCAGGGCTGTGAGCATTGGGAGAGAAGAGGACTATGATCACCCCTATTACTGAGCATTGGGAATGTGCCAGGAGTGTGTTGGATGTCTCCACACAACAGACCTGTGAGGCACATCCTGACACTGACCCATTTTACAGATGGGGAAACTGAGACTAGAGGAAGGAGCCGAGCCCAGATGAACAGATAGGCCAAGAATCCAAACACCCAAGCTGGCAGCATCTGCCCTCTCCAGGCTGTCAGAAGAGGGGGAAAAGTTCCAGAGCCTGGTATGAGCTGCCTCTGGATTCTCTCCTTGGAGACAATTCCAGTGCCTAATCTGTGGCATTAGCCTGCCAGGGCTGGCTTCCTGGCCAGGCCAGTTCCCAACTTGCTATTTTGCATAACAGTTTTAGCTTCTCTGAGCTTTATTTTCCTTATCTGTGAAGTGGGACCACAGCAGCTCCTACTTACTGGGAGAAGTTGCTGGCCAGTATGCTGTGGCCTCTAGCAAGCCCTGGCTCTGTAGCTGAAGGGTGGGCATACAGGCAAGGGGCACACTGGACCCGGCCTGGCCAACCATGGGGGGCAGACAAGGCACATAGTGAGATGAGGCTGTGTTGTTATGGAACAAGACACCTTGTGAGAGCCGGAGCTGAGCTTACCGTTGGCCCAGGCACCTCGGCAGTTGCTAGCGTCCATGGGAGAATGAATGGGGCTCAGTGTGGTGGCTTAGCTGAGCTCAGAGATCCCTTTGTGCTGCCTCAAGTGGCCGTTGGGATTGTGGCTGGAGACCTGATGGCGGCTGGCTGTTCTGCAGACCCTCCACAGCCTTTGCTGGAGGCCAGCCTGAGGCCCACTTGCTTTAGCACTGACCACCAACGGTGTACTCTGGAGCAAGGCCCTTGGCCTAGTGTGGACTCCCTCCACTCCCTCGTTCCAGTCCTTCCAATGCCAGCTTGAGCTAAGTGCCCCCAGAGATGCTGCTTTCTGGGAGAGGAATGGGTCTTACCCCTCCATATGGCCCCCACTGTAAGTGTTCAGAGCGGGCTTTTCCCTGAAGGACTGGCAGCCTGGCATGCAGGCAGTATAGGAAGCCGGGCATTGAATCCCAGCTCCACAGCTTCCTGGCTGTGTGGCCCTGGGCAGGCTACTTGGCTACTCTGAGCCTGTTTCCTCTTCTGTCACCTGGACCCAGTCATAGCAACCTCCTTAGGCACAAAGTTAAGGAGATGAAAATGTCAACAGAGGGCCAGGTAGGGACAGCAAAGCTGGCAAGAGCAGAGCTTGCATGGCTAGACATGGCTCTGGGCATCACACCATCGTTCTCTACCCTTGGGCCTTCAACCAGGGAATCTATGAATCCACAAGCAACTCACATTTCCCATCTCGTAAGCCTGTCACCCTCTCTCCTCCAGAGGCCCTCATTTTTATCTACCCTTGCAAGGGGGGGGGGGGAACGACAGGATCCATGCCGGAGTCAAAAACTGGTGTTCTGATGTGGGGCGTGGTTGGTGGTGCATGTCTTTAACCCCAGCACTTGGGAGGCAGCGGTAAGAGGATCGCTGTGAGTTTGAGGCCACCCTGAGACTACAGAGTGAATTCCAGGTTTGCCTAAGCTAGAGTGAGACCTTACCTCAAAAAACAAACAAACAAACTAGTGTTCTGGGATGGAGAGATGGCTCAGTGGTTAAAGTCACTTACTTGCAAAGCCTGATGACCTGGGTTTGATCCCCAGTGCCCATATAAAGCCAAATGCACAAAGGGGGGTATGCAGTGGCAAGAGGCCCTAGAGGGCCCATACTCTTTGTCTGCCTTGTTCTCTGTCTCTCGCAAATAAATAAATAAAAATATAATTTTTAAAAAGGTGGTGCTCTTTCCTTCCTGCTCTGTGCCTCAATTTCCCTGTTTTGCTTTGTTTTGTTTCAGTACTGGGGATTGAACCTAGGTAGTCATTTTGTTGTTGTTGTTGTTGTTGTTGTTGTTGTTGTTTTTATTTTTTGAGGTAGGGTCTCACTCTAGCCCAGGCTGATCTGGAATTCACTATGTAGTCTCAAGGTGGCCTCACACTCACAGCGATCCTCTTACCTCTGCCTCCTAAGTGCTAGGATTAAAGGCGTGTGACACCATGCTCCGTTGAACCTAGGGTTTTGCATGTGCTAGGCAAGTGCTCTATTACTGGGTTATATCCTCCTCCCTCCCCCATTTTCATTTAAAAAAATATTTACTTGCATGGAAAAAGAAACAGAGATGACAGAGACAGAAAGAGAGAGAATGAGAATGGGCACACCAGGGCCCCCAGCCACTGCAAACAAACTCCAGATGCGTGACTTACTCTGTGCATCTGGCTTTAGGTGGGTACTGGGGAATCAAACCCTGGTCGTTAGTCTTTGCAGGTACGCACCTTAACCACTGAGCCATCTCTCTAGCGCCCCCTTCTGGTTTTTTAGCCAAGGTCTGATTAAGTTTTACAGGTTGGCCTTGAATTTGCTAATCTATTAACACAGACAGGCCTTGGACTTTTGAGCTTGCAGTTTTTAAAAAATAAATTTTTAAGACGGGCGTGGTGGTGGCACACGCCTTTAATCCCAGCACTCGGGAGGCAGAGATAGGAGGATTGCCATGAGCTCGAGGCCACACTGAGAATACAGAGTAAATTCCAGGTCAGAGCTAAAGTGATACCCTACCTGGAAAAAAAAAAATTATATATATATAATTTATTTATTTATTTGAGAGAGAGAGAGAGGTGGGGCAGAGAGAGAGAGAGAAAATGGGTGCACCAGGGCCTTCATCCACTGCAAAGGAACTCCAAATACATGTGCCACCTTGTGCATCTGGCTTACATAGGTCCTGGGGAATCAAACTTGGGTCCTTTGGCTTCACAGGCAAATGCCTTAACTGCTAAGCCATCCCTCCTGCCCTTGACCTTGCAGCTTTAACTTCCCAAGTAGCCGGGATTACAGTTCTGTGTCATGAGGCCTGTTTGTGCTAATTTAAGTGTTAAATGACAACAGGACAGGAGGCTGTCTTAGGGCCCATTTAAACAACCAGCCAGTGAGTGTTTACTGAGGACCAGCCACATGCTAGGCCTTGACAGTTTCCTCAATCCACAGGGGAAGTAGTCAACATTCCTTCAAGCCAGAAGTCAAAGTGAGTGAAAAATAGCTAATTTCTTTTTGCTTTCTCCTGGGACATGAGGCTCCAGGCCTGGGCAACCTTCCAAAGTCACCTGATCATTCCAGCCTCCCCCGGGGAGAGCAGAGGACCCAAGGCTCTAAGGGGAAGTAACTGACAAATGTCAGGGCTCTTGTTGAGGTAGAGGTGACAACATCACCGGAAACTCTGCCCACAGGATGTGACTTAGGGAGGGCTGGTGGGAAATAGGCCCCAGTCATAGCCTGAAATCACCCTCCACATCTTCTATCAGCACTGAGGAAGTGTGACTATACCTAAGCTCTGTCATAATCCTAGATGGACAGTTCCCTTGACAATGGAATTGTTTGAGGTTGGTATCAAACTGGCCTGGTTCAAGTACCAGTTGGCCACTGGCCAGCTATGTGACCCTGACCAGATAACATCACCTATGTCGGCTGCCTTAATGTGCATCGTGGAGGTGACACCAGTGTCTCATCCCCAAATGGCTGGGTAACAATTGAGATAATTCTCATAAAGAGCTAAGTGTAGGAATTTTCTTTTCCTCTTGTGTTTTTTTTTAATTAATCTGCAAACAGAGAAAGAGAGAGAGAGAGAGAGAGAGAATATGAATGAATATGGGTGTGCCAGGGACTCTAGCCAGTACAAACGAACTCCAGATGCATGTGCCACTTTATGCATCTGGCTTACATGCATACTGGGGAATCGAACCCAGGTTGTTAGACTTTGTAGGCAAACGCCTTAACCACTGAGTAATCTTTCTAGCTCTTTGTTTCTTTCATTCTTTAAAAATTTTTTTTTCAAGGTAGGGTCTCACTCCAGCTCAGGCTGACCTGGAATCTCAGGGTGGCCTCAAACTCACAGCAATCCTCCTACCTCTGCTCCCAAGGGCTGGGATTAAAGGCGTGTGCCATCACGGGCTGGGATTAAAGGCGTGTGCCATCACGGGCTGGGGTTAAAGGCGTGTGCCATCACGCGCAGCTTAATGATCCTATCTGAATCCTGATTTGTTAAATACGACACATCCCCAGGAAGCTTAGGCTGGTCATAAAGTTATCAATGTGGTGTAAGTACACGTGCAGAATCAACCATGGACAGCCACTTGTACAAATGGCTGTTTAGCAACACACAAGCTGCCTTAAAGATTTATGCTTACAGCCAGGCGTGGTAGCGCACGTTTTTAATTCCAGCCCTCGGAAGGCAGACGGTAGGATGACTGCCATGAGGTCGAGGCCACCCTAAGACTACAGAGTGAATTCCAGGTCAGCCTGGACTAGAGAGACCCTACTTCTAAAAACCAAATATATATATTTATTTTAAAAAAACAGATTTATGCTTACAGGCAGACATTCAAATATACAAATAGTTGGGTGTGGTAGTGCATGACTTTAATCAAGCACTTGGTAGGCAGAGGTAGGAGGATCACCATGAGTTCAAGGCCACCCTGAGGCCTGGGCTAAAGTAAGACTCTACTTCAAAAAACCAACAACAACAACAACAAGAAACAGTATGTCCTAAAAATATGGGCACATTTTAAAACATTAAGACAATTCTGTTAACCATTATAGTCCCAGAGTATGACGGGGTACAATAAGAACCTACTTGAGAAATGTAATTAGTATAGTGCATGATTGATTCAACATCGTTCCCAGGGAACAGTCCAGTCACATGACTGCAGACCCCTTCATACCAGCCGTCGTCATTCTTCATCCTTCTTGATGACATGCATGACGGTGCTGTCCATCAACAACAGCTTGTCCTCGCCTTCTGTATAGTCACGTATTGCAACAACTAG
Source organism: Dipus sagitta (assembly GCA_036346955.1). NCBI lineage: Eukaryota > Metazoa > Chordata > Mammalia > Rodentia > Dipodidae > Dipus > Dipus sagitta. The sequence continues at coordinate 141,425,932 of CM070770.1, forward strand.
TTCAATATCATTGTTGGGGGCCCGCACAGGATCCCCACCTGCACAGAGATCATTCTACTGGACTACTGCTGCTTCCTCATCCGCACAGTCCATCGGTGGCAGGGGTGGAGGCGGACAGTCATCACACGCGGCGTGCCATCTGGCGGTGGAGGTGGCGGTGGAGTGGGGCTAGCAGCAACTGGGCCAATAGTGGGTGGAGAAGGTGTAGGCACAGCAATGGCAATGCCATTGCTACTGCTTCCGCAGTTTTTTTCGACTTCCACTTCCTCCACGGCTTCCACCGTGTGTCCTTGGTCTCTGATTTAAAGAAGCTGTCCTAGCCAGGCGTGGTGGCGCACGCGTTCACTCCCAGTACTTAGGAGGCAGAGGTAGGAGGATCGCCGTGAGTTCAAGGCCACCCTGAGACTACGAAAGTGAATTCCAGGTCAGCCTGAGCTAGAGTGAGACCCTACCTAGAAAAACCAAAATAATAATAATAATAAATAAAAATAAATAAAGAAGCTCTTCTGCCTGGACTATGCTGACTTCCAGGCCTTGCAGGACTAATCATGTAGTCATTAGGAACTGTTGGGGATTTAACAGGTTCTAGGGTTTTATAAGGAATATTCTGCCCCAAAGTCCCTCAGCCTGACATGGGAGGACTTGGTGGTTTCTGAGTAGGAGGATTTGTTCTAGACAGTGTGCCAGTTCTTGCAGGCTGGCTATTTCCATCCTTAATTCCATGGCCCACATCATCCAGAACTGTGTAGTTGATAGGTTTCCGAATATACCTTACAGGGTGTTCCATATCCATAGTCGGTGAGATATGATTGACGGAAGACTCCATTATACGAAGCTGAGAGGCTTGGATGTCCAGCAATTGGAGTGCATTGTTAGCCAATGCATTTATTTGCTAAGAAACACCAGCTAGAGATTGGGTTGCATATGCTCTGGTTTCTTCTAATGTTTTTCTCTTGCCTGTAGCCTGTGTGCAGTTGTTTTCACAGTAGTCCACTGTTCTGGTAGTTCTCTGTCAGTGCCCTCTTGCCTGACGGGACCTCCTCCTCTAGTAACATCTGCAGCTCGGCCAGTTTCCACCCCTCCACTCACTTCCTCTCGCCTGGAAGACTGAGGAGGCAGCAAGCTCTGCCAAGGCTCCAAGCACCTCACAGCCCAGACACCCAGAGCCTGGACTGCTGCACACATCCATTTCTTTATTTTTTAAGGTGTGCACCACCTGCGCTTGTTTTTTAAAATATTTTTTGCTTATTTTTATTTATTTATTTGAGAGCAACAGACAGGGAAAGAGGCAGAGAGAGACAGAGAGAAAGAGAGAGAGAGAAGGAATGTCTCTACAAATGAACTCTACATGCATGCACCACCTTGTGCATCTGGCTTATGTGGGTACTGGGGAAATGAGCCTCAAACCTCAAACTGGGGTCCTTAGGCTTCAAAGGCAAACGCTTAACCGCTAAACCATCTCTCCAGCCCCCCCTTTTCTTCAATACTTATTTGACAGAGAGAGAGAGAATGGGTGTACCAGGCCTCCAGCCACTGCAAATGAACTCCAGATACATGCACTCCCTTGTGTACTAGGGAATCGAACCTGGGTCCTTTAGCTTTGCCCCAATCATTAGGTTTTTCAGGGAAGTGCCTTCACTGGTGAGCCATCTCTCCAGCTTCAAACATAATCAAAAATCCTTAAGGGGGCGTGGTGGCACACGCCTTTAATCTCAGCGCTTGGGAGGCAGAGGTAGAGGATCGCCTTGAGTTCAAGGCCACCCTGAGACTACATAGTGTATTCCAGGTCAGCCTGGGCTAGAGTGAGACCCTACCTCAAAACTGCCCCCCCAAAATATATATGTATATCCCTGAGGCTATGAGGAACATACATATATTCACATTCAAACCCCCACAGGAGCTGTTTGGGGTTTGTGCCAAACTGACCTGGTTCAAGTACCAGCTGGCCACACTGGTCAGCTGTGTGACCCAGGAATAACATCACCTGTGTCAGCATCCTTATGTACACAGTGGAGTGACACCAGTGCCTCACCCCCAAATGGCTGGGTGATGATTGAGATACTGTTCATAAAGAGCTAAGTGTAAGGTTTGGCCATTTATTTTCTTTCAATACATTATAATTACCACAATCACTATGTCCCTATTATCCCTGATTTTCCCCTCCCTACTCCCTGCTTTTAATAAGTACTTTACTCAAGCCGGGCGTGGTGGTGCACGCCTTTAATCCCAGCACTTGGGAGGCAGAGGTAGGAGGATCACAGTAAGTTCGAGGCCACCCTGAGGCTTAATTCCAGGTCAGCCTGGACTAGAGTGAAACCCTACCTGGAAAAACCAAAAAAAAAAAAAAAAAAAGTACTTTACTCAATGAAGCTGGCCCCAGATCATGCTCTGACATATGGCTCAACTGCCCTGAAACCCTTGCTGGCTCCAGGTTTTGACCCTGACCCTCAAAACCCTCCCTGGAAGAGGCCCTTTCCCACAACAGGGCTTTATGGGACCCCAAGTTCACTAAAACCTGCCTGCTGGGCATGGTGGTGCCCAGGACTTGAGACACTGAGGCAGGAGGATCTCTATGAGCTGGTCAGCCTGGGCTACTTGGCACCAGATCAGCCAGGACTGAATAGCCGTACCCTATCTCAAACAAAGAAACTGAAACAATAGGTGGGTGCCAACTGGAGGGCTTCCTTCAGGCTAAGCTGACCAGGGGACGTGGGGTACAATGAGGAAGGCAGGAGGGGCCTGGGAAGGTGGGAGACAGCAGAGTTTGCTGGGCCACAGTCTATAGGAGGTAAGCTGAAAAGGCCTCAGTATCACACAGACTCTCTCTGGAGAGATGGCTTAGTGGTTAAGCACTTGCCTATGAAGCCTAGGGACCCCGGTTCGAGGCTCAATTCCCCAGTACCCACGTAAACCCACGTAAGGTGGCCCATGCATCTGGAGTTCGTTTGCAGTGCGCACTGATGTGCCCATTCTCTCTCTCTGCCTCTTTCTCTTTCTGTCTGTTGCTCTCAAATAAATAAAAATAAAATAAGAGCTTCCTTAAGACAGCAAAGGGAAATACTTGCTGACTACAGTTCAAAACGATCTGGCTCAGATTGTGGAGGATGACAGGTGGAGAGGCCAGGGTGGAGTGGCTGGACTCAGGATCCACCCACCGTGTGCTGGGAAGGAGGGGACAAGTGGAGGGGATGCCGAGGAGGTGGAAAAGGCAGCTTTGCTGGGGCTGCTCACTGAGCAGAACCGCAGGAAGGGTCAGGAGGCTCCCGGAGACTGGAAGAAGCTGGGAAGGGAGTGGCTGTTAGGGTCATGGGGTGAATAGTGGGCATGGGGCCTGCGTAAAAACAGCAGGTCTTCGTCAGACGGACGGTCAAATTAGGACAAGCCACGAGAATCCTCTATACATCGTGAGACAGCTTTGTAACTGTGCGACATTGGGTAAGCCACCTCCCCGTTTTGAGTGTCACTCACTGTCTTCTGTGAAATGGGATAGTGGTCCCTGCTTCACAGGGTCGGTTCAAGACTCATCAGGAAAGCCCAGCACTTCTTGAGTGCTAGGTCCATGTTAGCTCTTACTGCGATGACCGACCGGGGACTGACCAGCTCTGGCGCAGCTGGGCTCGGGGTGGATGGATGGATGGATGGAGGATCTCGCTCATCCTGTCCTCCTAGAGAAACGCAGGATTCAGGGCTCACAAGGCCCCAGCTCGGCACGCTCGCCGCCTCCGGTGTCGCCGCGCCCCCTGGCGGCCGTCGGTTGCCATGTCAACGGCGGGTGGCTGCAGGGGGCCGACGGAGGGGTGGCGGCGGGGACCGTGCTCGCTTGCCAGGGCCCGAAGGCCGCTCCCTTGGAACCAGCTGCCTTCGCCTCGGAAGGAGCATTCGTTCCCAGCCCAGGAGGACGGAGATCTCCGTGACAGCTGACACTAGGGGGTAAACTGAGGCACGCGGCGGGGCAGCGTCGGCCAGGTGTCGAGCGCGGCCCCACCTCCGAAGGCAGAGGAGGGGCTGCGGGCGGTGACGCGCCGAGGGCGGCCGCCGGACTGCGAGCGGGCGGGAGGCGGGAGGCGGCGGCGGCAGGTGCGGCCGCGGAGGGGGGGGGAGGAGGAGGAGGGAGGAGGCGGGCGGAGGGGGAGGGGAGGACCGGGCACCTCCCCCTTTATAACGCGCCCCCTCCTGGGCTCTCGGGCCGCCTCCTCGTCGGCGCTTCCAGTCTCGCCCCCTCGCCCGGCCGCCCCGGGTCCGGGCTCGGGCCAGGGAGTCCCCAGGCCGTGGCTTTGGGGGTCGGCTCCCTCCCTCCGTCCCTCCCCCCCCCCAGCCTCCTCCCCGCGCAGCCCGGCGGAGGCGGCGCCGTCGGAGGAGGAGGAGGAGGAGGAGCAGGGCACTGCGGCTGGCCCCGGATCGGGCGCCAGAGCGGCAGCAGCTACGGCAGCAGCGCGGCCCGGGCCGATGCAGCGGGACGTACCGACCCGAGCTCCAGCCCCAGCGCCCCGGCTTCCCGCGCCCCCAATCGGGGCCGCCAACAGCAGTGGCGGCGGAGGCGGAGGCGGGGGCAGTGGCTGCGGCGGAGGCTCCTCTGCAGCTCCGGCTCCCCCTGGCCTCCCGGGAACTACAAGTCCCAGGGGGCCTGGCGGCGGGCGGCGACCGGAAGAGGCGGGATCGGCGCCTCGAGGCCGGAAGTGGCCGTGGAGGCGGAAGTGGCGCGGCCGCGGAGGGGCCTGGAGTGTGGCGGGACCTGGAGCGGCATCAGCAGCAGCGGCGGCAGCATCGGCGGCTGGAGGTGGCGGCGGCGGCGGCGGCAGTGGCGGCGGCGGTGGTGCGCTGGAAGCGGCCATGGCAAAGCAGTACGACTCAGTGGAATGTCCCTTTTGTGATGAGGTCACCAAGTATGAGAAACTTGCCAAGATCGGCCAAGGCACCTTCGGGTAAGGTTGGGCCCGGCAGCTCCCCGGGCCTGCATTTGCCGGGGTTGACGTCGGGAAGCCCAAGGACGGGCCCCAGGTGGTCGGGAAGCCTCCAGTCCCCGAGGTTGTTCCCTGGCGTCTCGAGGCCGCGCGCTGATGGGCCCCGTGCAGTCAGAGCTGCCTGGCTTCGAGGAGCCTGAGGCCTGGGATGCGGGCCGGGGAGGGTTTGCATCGGGGCGCCCAGAGGCGAGCGGGGTCTCCCCGAGAGACTCCTGGTTGGAGAGAAGAGGGCCGGGGGAAGGACTCAGACGCTAGGAGAGAGACTGGAAACAGCCTGGGTGGAGTCGCTGCTTGCCAGGCTCCGGGGCCCAGCCGCGCCGGGTGTCTTGGCTCCTGCTCTTCCTCCTCTCGTAGCGGATAGTCGGGCCCTAAGGAAATGGCTGATGAGTTCTCTTGGGTCTCCTTCCTCTCGACCTGCAGGGAGGTGTTTAAGGCCAGGCACCGCCAGACGGGCCAGAAGGTAGCTTTGAAGAAAGTGTTGATGGAGAATGAAAAGGAGGGCGTAAGTACGGTCCGGGGACACTGGGCTGGGTTTCCACAGTTACTTAGGGGTCTTTCACGTTGAGATTTCCGTTTATACCCAGCACCTTGGAAATTTTTTTTTTTTTTTTTTTGGTCATGCAGGAAACTTAGCTTTCTGCCTAAATTTTAATAATTCAAATGGTTTGAAGCATTTGATATACAATTTTTCAGCAAAAAAATAACACTGAAAAGTTGGGGCCAAGAAGGGAGCTCATGGGCTGGAGAGATGGCTTAGCGGTTAAGCACTTGCCTGTGAAGCCTAAGGACCCTGGTTCAAGGCTCGATTCTCCAGTATCCACGTAAGCCAGATGCACAAGATGGTGCATACATCTGGAGTTCGTTTGCAGTGGCTGGAGGCCCTGGTGTGCCCATTCTCTCCCTGTCTCCCACCCTCTCCCCCCCTCTCTGCCTCTTCCTCTCTGTCGCTGTCAGATAAATAAAAAGAAAAAGAAGAGAGCTCATACTTATATTAAGGTGAATGTTGATTCTAGAAACCAATTAATTATTTTTGGTTTTTCGAGATAGGGTCTCACTCTAGCCCAGGCTGGCTTCAAACTCACAGCAATCCTCCTACCTCAGCCTCCTAAATGCTGGGATTAAAGGGCGTATACCACCATGGGTGGCCAGAAGTTAAGCTTTTAAACACCTTTAACTTGTTGTTTAATTTTGTTTAGCATGGAAGGACAATACATCCACGTAAACTTAAAAGGTGACCAAGCTCAGTGGAGCTCCCCTCCCTATCTTTGCTTCTGTCTGGCTTCCTAGAGACTGCCTTCACAAGGGAAGGTCTTCATATTACCAACAGATATACAGTTAAAATTTTGAAGGTTGCCTGGGCGTGCTGGTGCAGGCCTTTAATCCCAGCACTTGGGAGGCAGAGAGAAAAGGATCACCGTGAGTTTGAGGCTACCCTGAGACTACATAGTGAATTCCAGGTCAGCCCGGGCTAGAGAGAGACCCTATCTCAAAAAAAAATTTTTTTTCTTGCCAGGCATGGTGGCAGCGCACGCTTTTAACCCCAACACTCCGGGCAGAGGTAGGAGGATCACTGTGAGTTTGAGGCCACCCTGAGACTACATAGTAAATTCCAGGTCAGCCCGAGTTAGAGTGAGACCCTACCTTGGGGGGAAAAACAAAAAAAGGTGAGCCTGGAGTATATAGTGAGTCCACAGAGAGAAAACCTCAGTGTCTCACCAAAAAACAAAAACCAAAACCCAAACCTAAGAAGTGGTAAGTACAGAGGGTGTGTGCATAGTATTGCTATTCGTTATTTTTTGTTGTTTGTTTGATTCCCACCCACCCACCCCCAAGGTGGGGTATCACTCTAGCCCAGGCTGACCTGGACCTGGAATTTACTATGTAGTCTTAGGGTGCCCTTGAACTTATGGCAATCTTCCTACCTCTGCCTTCAGAGTGCCTGAATTAAAGGCGTGTACCACCACGCCTGTCTGTCTCTCTCTCTCTTTTTTTCTTTTCTTTTCTTTTTTTTTTTTTTTTTTTTTTTTTTTTAGGTAGAGTCTCACTGTAGCTCAGGCTGACCTGGAATTCCCTCTGTAGTCTCAGGGTGGCCTCGAACTCATGGCGATCCTCCTACCTCTGCCTCTGGAGTGCTGGATTAAAGGTATGTACCACCACGCCTGACTTTTTTTTTTTTTTTTTTTTTTTTTTAAGTTTTAAGCCAGCACTAAGGAGGCAGAGATAGGAGGATTACCATGAATTCAAGGCCACCCTGAGACTACAGAATGAATTTCAGGTCATCCTGGGCTAGAATGAGACCCTACCTTGGAAAACCAAAAAAATTTATTGATTTATTTATTTGTGAAAGAGGCAGAGAGATTGAGTATGGGTGTACCAGGGCTTCCTGCCACTGCAAATGAACTCCAGATGCCTGTGCCACTTGGTGCATCTGGCTTTACATAGGTACTGGGGACTCAAACCTAGGCTATCAGGCTTTGCAATCAGGCACCTTTAACCGCTGAGCCATCTTTCCAGCCCCGAATTTCTTTTTCCTTTCTAAAAAAATAAAAATTTATTTGACAGAGAAAGAGGTAGATAGAGAGAATGGGCACGCCAGGGTCTCCAGCCACTACAAACGAATTCCAGATGCATGCACCCCCTTGTGCATCTGGCTTATGTGGGTCCTGGTTAATTGAACCGGAGTCCCTAGGTCTCGCAGGCAAACATCTCGACCACTAAGCCATCTCTCTCCAGCCCCTCTTTTTTCTTTTTTTTGAGGCAATCCCAACAGACTGGCTTTTTGTTTTGTTTTATTTTTATGAGGGAGATAATTGACAGGCCAGGGCCTGAAACCATTGTAATCAAACTCCAGACCTGTGTGCATGTGTGACCTTGAGCATGCATCACCTGTGTATTTGGCTCACGTGGGATATGGGGAGCTGAACATGGTTCTTTAGACTTCATGAGCAAGTGCTTTAACTGCTAAGCCATCTCTCCAGCCTCCCTGAAGTACTGTCTCTTTGGGCCAGGTTGACCTGGAATTCACTATGAAGTCTCAGGCTAGCCTCAAACTACTGGCAGTCCTACTTCTGCCTCCTCTGTCTCTCTTTTGAGACAAGGTCTCACTATGTAGCCCTTGCTAGCCTTGAAAGTTGTGTCAGTTCTCCTGCCTTTGACTCCTGAGTGCTAGGATTACAGGTGTGCACCACCACACCAAGAGCATCTCTCCCTAGTGTAGGCCTCCTGCCTGGGTCATTGACCCTTAGTGTAGACGCCTAGCTTGGCCCAGGTTCTTGGTCTGTAGCTCTCCCACTTTTGACCACTCCTCTCTTTCTCTACCCAGTTCCCCATCACAGCTTTGCGGGAAATCAAGATCCTACAGCTTCTAAAACATGAGAATGTGGTCAACTTGATTGAGATCTGTCGAACCAAAGGTATTGTCATTGGGAACTTGACAGTGAGGTTTGGCCCCAAGGGCTTTGCACCCCTAGCTGGACACACATAGGTTGCCTCTTCTTGACTTCACAGCACACTGCTTCCCCAGGTCTTTTCATTGGAGCTAGTGCTTCCCCAGGGCATGTGTTGGGCGGGCTGGAGGTGTAGGAGCTGGCTGTGGGAAAGTGAGGTGGATGTTTCTAATTTATTTTTTTTTCTTTTTGTCCATTCTGTGTCAGCTTCGCCCTATAACCGCTGCAAGGGCAGCATATATTTGGTGTTCGATTTCTGTGAGCATGACCTGGCTGGGCTGCTGAGCAACGTCTTAGTCAAGTTCACGCTATCTGAGATCAAGAGGGTGATGCAGATGCTGCTCAACGGCCTGTACTACATCCACAGGAACAAGGTGGGGCCAGAGCTGCTGGGCGAGACCTGGGTCGGGGCTTGCCTTCCACGATTGTGTGGAACCTGGCCAGGCCCACACTCATGTCCTCCCTGCAGATCCTGCACAGGGACATGAAAGCTGCCAATGTACTTATCACCCGGGATGGCGTCCTGAAGCTGGCAGACTTTGGGCTGGCCCGTGCCTTCAGCCTGGCCAAGAATAGCCAGCCGAACCGCTATACCAACCGCGTGGTGACACTGTGGTACCGGCCCCCAGAACTGTTGCTAGGTAAGGACTCCAGCTGGCAGAGATAGGGTCAGGTGCCAGGGCTTCAAGCCTCAGTCTCAAGGGGCCCTCTTGGTATTCTCTTCTCAGGGGAGCGGGACTACGGCCCACCCATTGACCTGTGGGGTGCTGGGTGCATCATGGCAGAGATGTGGACTCGCAGCCCCATCATGCAGGGTAACACGGAGCAGCACCAGCTTGCCCTCATTAGCCAGCTTTGTGGATCCATCACCCCTGAGGTGCGTAGATGAGCCCAGGTGGGCCCCTTTCTGAAGAAGTGTAGAGACCCAAGTCTGCTGCCCAGGGGGGCCTGATGGAGGGAATGCAGTTCTTAAGAGTCGTGTGGCCTGCACACAGGTCTCAACCCAGCCAGCTTTGGTGTAAAGGGGTGGGAAGTTTTTTTGTTTTAATGAGAGGATTGGCATGCCAGGGCCTCCAGCCACTGCAGTCTCACTTCAGACATGTGCACCATCTCACGCGCATGTGCTACCTTGTGCGCTTGCTTCACCTTATGCATCTGGCTTATGTGGGACCCGGAGAGTCAAATAGGAGTCTTTAGACTTCACAGGCCTTAACCGCTAAGCCATCCCTCCACCCCCGAGAGATCTAATTTTTAAAAATATTTTATTATTTATTTGAGAGAGAGAGAGAATGGGCACACCAGGACATCTAGCCACTGTAAACGAACTCCTGATGCATGTGCCCCTTGTGCACCTGGCTTATGTGGGTCCTGGAGAATCGAACCGGGATCCTTTGGCTTTGCAGGCAAATACCTTAAGCACTAAGCCATCTCTCTAGCCCCCCAAAAGACCTATTTTTGTTCAGAAGTTTCACCCCTTGGTTGGGGCCTGAAGTGATACTGAACATCATGACAGACGTTATATGGGAGAACAGATGTAGTCATGGCAGTCAGAATCAAAAAGAGGGGCCTAAAAAAAAGGGAACTGCTATATTGGACTACTCAAGACTGGGAATGTCGCTCAAACCTTAACGCTGGCTGAGCTGATAAGTGCTGGGCTTTGTAATGAAATAGGAATGTACCTGGGCTGGGGTAAACTTACGTCAGTGGTGGCCACTGATTTTACTTTGGAAGGATCGGTTTATTTTTATTTATTTATTTGAGAGTGACAAACAGAGAGAGAGAATGGGTGCGCCAGGGCCTCCAAACTCCAGATGCATGTGCCATCTTGTGCATCTGGCCTACATGGGTCCTGGGGAATCGAACCAAGGTCCTTAGGCTTCACAGGCAAGCGCTTAACCGCTAAGCCATCTCTCCAGCCCAGGACCCAGTTTTTTTGAAGTGAAGGTGGTAGGGGAGCACCTGAGGAAGTTGTCTTAGCCCCTTCAGATGCCAGATAAGCACACCTTGTCCCCAACTCCATCCTCACTCAATGCCTCCCTCCCAGGTGTGGCCAAATGTGGACAAATATGAGCTGTTTGAGAAACTGGACCTGGTCAAGGGTCAGAAGCGGAAGGTGAAGGACAGGCTGAAGGCCTACGTGCGTGACCCCTACGCTCTGGACCTTATTGACAAGCTACTGGTTCTGGATCCCTCGCAGCGCATTGACAGTGACGACGCTCTCAACCATGACTTCTTCTGGTCAGACCCCATGCCCTCAGACCTCAAGGGCATGCTGTCTACTCACTTGACGTCCATGTTTGAGTATCTGGCACCGCCTCGCCGGAAGGGCAGTCAGATCACGCAGCAGTCTACCAACCAGAGTCGAAATCCTGCCACCACCAACCAGACGGAATTTGAGCGTGTCTTCTGAGGCCAGTGCCAGCCCTCTTGCTTAGGGCTGGTATGGATTGTTTCTGCTGTGAGACTGCGCTGTGGGCTTGATGGCTCATTGTACTCCCTACCCTGGGAACAGTCAGCTGCGTGCACTGGGCTGCAGTGGCGTGTCGGCCAGACACAAGGACAGGAGAGCACCAGGGCCGTCTTGGCCCTCCTCCATGGGTCTCTTTCTGGTGCTGCCTGAAGGGTCTCTACATAGCGTGGACAGGAAGAGGGTGGAAGAGGCTCAGCGCCGGTGACAACCCTAAACGCTCCCAGCACAGTGGGAGAGAGCACAGGTTCCTTGTCACTCCCAGCACTCCCCTCAGAGTGAGAAATTTGGGGAACTGAAGCGCCTTAGAAACAGGCTGCTCTTGGCCTAGAGGCCTCAGGAACATGGGGCCAGTGAGAACTCTTGGTTTCTTCAAGAGGATGATTTTATCGTGTTTTCTTTTGTTCAGTTCAGAGACATTCCTGGATTCCATTTAATCAGAATTAAAAGTCGATTTCTTTTTCCAGTAAGTGACTGTTTTCTGCATTGGGACCCTCAGCTCTTTTCCTACGGTCAGAAGCTAGGATTTGGTTGGTTAAATCCCTATATGTTCACCCTTATTTGTCCTGTACACAATTCTAACAGCATTTTATCTTTTTCTCTCTTTCTTGGGTACCTTCCAAAACTTATGGTCGTGCTCCTGAGGACATTTTCTAGTGCCCTGCTGTCCCTGTGCCTGGTGTCAGTGAGGGTCTCCTTTGAGCTGCAGCTGCAGTGACCCTCGGCCCAGGCTGGGGTGACATAACTGGGGTGACAGCACTGTAGCTTCCAAAGTTCTAGAGAGCTTGGAGGAAACAGGACAGGGGTAATGTGGGTCAGGGTGGTGAGGGAGCAGCAGAGAACAAGGGTACTGGGGAATCAAACCTGGGTTCTTTGGCTTTGCAAGCAAGCACCTTAACTGCTAAGACATTGCTCCAGCCCTGTCTTTTTTATGTGTTTATATTCATGTGTACAAGTGCTTGTGTGTGTGAATGGAAGTCAAATGACAATTTTATTTATTTATTTTATAAAAGACACATTTGTTCAGCGTTATGATCAGACTATTACATTTAACAATCAACAGCATGGGTGAAAAAAAAAAGTCTACATTAAAACCCTTTGTTGGAATGCTTTACACTTTCCACAGAACAGAAACTAAAATAACCTGTTAAACAATTAGTCACAAATACAGTCCTCGAGTTTTTTTGCCCATACACGTGAGTATTGTCTAAAACATGTCTTTGTAGCAGCTAGGCACTGCCACCACTATGTTTGGCTGACTTCACAAATCTGTTGTTTTAAAGTACTGGTCCTCACCTACCTCATCTGAGGCAGAATCTCATTCATGACTGTTTGCCAGGCTAGCTGGCTGAGCTGTGAAGTTCTGTCTCCACTTCTTCCACTGTCAGCTTGCTGGCATTAGACAAAACTGTCAAGCTTCTGCCTTTCACATGGGCTGGGGGTCTGAACTCAGGCACTTAAGCTTCAGTAATAAGTGCATTTTTTGAGGCATGGTCTCTAGCTCAGGGTGACCTGGAACTCAACTGTAGCACCAGGCTGGCCTCGAACTCAATGGTGATCCTTCTACCACAGCCTCCTGAGTGCTGGGATTAAAAGCGTGTGCCACTGTGCCTGGCTTTAAAACTTTATGAGAAAGAAAATAGGCATGCCAGGGCCATTTGCTGCTGCAAATGAAGTCCAGAAGCATGTGTCACTTTGTCCATCTGGCTTTACGTGGGTACTGGGCAATCAAACTCAGACTGATACTTTGCAAGCAAGCACCTTTAGCCACTGAGCCATCTCCCCCAATTTTTCTTTTTTTGGTTTTTAGAGGTAGGGTCTCACTCTAGCCCAGGCTGACCTGGAACTCACTCTAGTTTTAGGCTGGCCTCATGATAATCTTCCTATCCCTCCCTCCTAAATGCTGATAGGTATGTGCCACCATGCCCAGTTAAAAGCCATATTTTATATATTATTTATTTGAGAGAGAGAATGGGAGTGCCAGAACCTCTGGCCACTACAAATGAACTTCAGATACATGCAACACCTTGTGCATCTGGGTTTTATGTGGGTACTAGGGAATCAAACTTTATTTTGGAGAGAGACGGAGAGAGAGAATTGGTGTGCCAGGGCCTCAGCCACTGCTATTGAACACCAGATATATGCACACTCTTGTACACATGTGACATTGTGTGCTTGCATCACTGTGTGTCTGGCTTACATGGGAACTGTAGAGCCACATGAGTCTTTAGGCTTCACAGGCAAGCACCTTAACCACTAAGCAATCTCTCTTGCCTCCCCCCTCAATGTTTTTGTCATTTTGAGGTAGGGTACTACCTCACTGTAGCCCAGGCTGTGCTGGAATTCACTATGTAGTCTCAGGGTGGCCTCAAATTTATGGCAGTCCTATCTCTGCCTCCCAAGTGCTGGGATTAAAGGTGTGTATCACCATGCCCAGCTTGTTTATATATATATATATATATATATATATATATATATATGTATATAATGTGCTTTGAGTTGAGCTGTTCATGATGGCATTTGCCTTTTAATCCCAACACTCAGGGGGCTGAGGTAAGAGGAGCTCTGAATTCAAGGCCAGCATGGGACTACAGAATGAGTTCCTTTTTTTCCCCCAAGAAGATAAAAGAGAATGGGTGCATTAAGGCCTCTTGCCACTGCAGAGGTATTCCAGGCACATGTGCCACTTTGTGCATCTGGTTTTATATGGTTACTGGGAAATTGGACCTGGGCCATCAGGCTTTTGCAAGCAAGTGCCTTTAACAGCTCAGCCATCTTTCAAGCTTCCTGGTCTTTTTTTGAGCCAGTTTCTCTTTACTACTACCCAAGCTTGTAGGTTCCCTTGATTTCTTGAGAATCTGCTCCCCTGCAGGATGGTGGGGGTCAGGTAACAGGTGTGTGTGGCCACACCCAGCTGCTTATGTGAAATTTAACTGGCAATCTCAGACCTTGCTTGTGCAGGAAGCATACCCAACTACTGTGTCATCTCTCTAGTCTGGCTGTTTTATTTTATTTTTTTTATTTTTATTTTTTGGTTTTTGAAGGTAGGGTCTCACACTAGGCCATGCTGACCTGGAATTCATTATGTAGTCTCAAGGTGGCCTTGAACTCACAGCAATCATCCTACCTCTGCCTCCTGAGTGCTGGGATTAAAGGCATGCGCCACCACACCAGGCTATTTTTTTAATTAAAAAATATTTTAGGGATTGGAGTGTGGTGACATACTCCTTTAATCCCAGTACTTGGGAGGCAGAAGTAGAAGGATTGCTGTGAGATTGAGGTCACCCAAAGACTACATAGTGAATTCCAGGTCAGTTTAGGCTAGAGACCCTACCTTGAAAAACAAACAAACAAACAAATTAGGGCTGAAGAGATGCTTTAGTGATTAAGGCTATAGCCTGCAAAGCCTAAAGACCTAGGTTCAGCTACCCAGAACTCATGTGAGCCAGATGCACAGGGTAGCCCATGCGTTTGGAGCTTGCAGTGGCTAGAGGCCCTGGTGTGCCCATTAAACAAAAAAAAAAAATTTTGTTGTTGTTGTTGTTTGGTTTTCAAGGTAGGGTCTCTCTAGCCCCAGGCTGACCTGGAATTGACTCTAGTCTCAGGGTGGCCTGGAACTCAAGGCCTCTTACCTCTGCCTTGCAAGTACTAGAATTAAAGGAGTGTGTCGCCACACCCAGCTCAAAAAAATTTTTAAATGTATTTAGGGATGGAGAGAGGGCTTAGTGGTTAAGGCACTTGCCTGTGAAGCCTAAGGACTCATGTTCGACTCTACAGATCCCATGAAAGCCAGATGCACAGTGACGCAAGCATGCAATGTCGCAAATGCACACCTGGGGGCGCACATGTCTGGAGTTTGATTTCAGTGGCTGGAGGCCCTGGTGCACCAATTCTTTCTCAAAAAAAAAAGAGGCCGGGCGTGGTGGCACATGCCTTTAATCCCAGCCCTTGGGAGGCAGAGGTAGGATTGCCATGAGTTCAAGGCCACCCTGAGATTGCATAGTTAATTCCAGGTCAGCCTGGGCCAGAGTGAGACTACCTCAACCCCCCCCCCAAATAAATAAAAATATAATTAAAAAATGTATAGGGCTAGGTGTGTGGCTCATGCCTTTAATCCCAGCACTTGGGAGGCATAGGTAGGAGGATTGCTGTGAGTTCAAACCCACTCAGAGACTATATAGTGGATTACAGGTCATCCTGGGTTAGAGTGAGACCCTACCTCAGGGAAAAAAAAAAAAAAAAACCCTGATGTTTTCTCTGGAAGATTAAAGCCTCCCAGGCCCAGCGCTGGAGAGTGCATCCAGGGCCTTTCTCCACATGCTGGGCAAGTTCTCTACTACTGAGCCAAACCCCGCTCCCAGGGTGTATTCTTTGACCCAATACTACCTCTGAGAGGAAACTTCATGCTGGGCATGGTGGTACAGTGCTTGTAGTCCCAGCACCCAGAAGGTTGCCAGCCTGCTGTATAGAATGAGTTCCAGGTCAGCCTGTGCTAGAATGAGACCCTGCCTCGGGAAAAAAAAAAAAAAAAAGGAGAGAGAGGAACTTCTCATAGGCAGTTATACAATGATACTCTGCTATCTCATTTGATCTCACCAGCAGCTGAATGCCTGGCTTCCATTCATTCCCTGAATGTGTAACATGGTTGACAGCACAGCAGAGCCTTCCCTGTCTCTATGTAATTCACATTCTAGTTGGTCCAAACTAGTCTGATGGACTAGATTCTATAAAACAACAGCCCATGGGCTGGAGAGATGGCTTAGTGGTTAAGGCACTTGCCTGCGAATCCTAAGGACCCAGGTTCGATTCTTCAGATCCTACATAAGCCAGACCCTGGCATGCCTACTCTCTCCCTTTCTCTCTCTTTCCCTCTGTCTCTAATAAATAAATTTAAAAAATTAGCTGGGTGTAGTGGCGCATGCCTTTAATCCCAGCACTTGGGAGGCAGAGGTAGGAGGATCATCATGAGTTCGAGGCCACCCTGAGACTACATAGTTAATTCCAGATCAGCCTGGGCCAGAGTGAAACCCTACCTTGAAACACCCCCCCCCCCGAAAAAAAAAAAGTTGAAGTAGGGCTGGAGAGATGGCTTAGCAGTTAAGGCACTTGCCTACAAAGCCAAAGGACCCAGGTTCAACTCCCCAGGACGCACATAAACCAGATGCACAAGGGGGCGCGCGTATCTAGAGTTTGTTTACAGTAGCTAGAGGCCCTGGTGTGCCTATTCTCTGATTCTCTCTATACCTGCCTATTTCTGTATCTCTATCTCAAATAAATAAATAAAAATAATTTTTTTTTTAAGTTGAAGGAGAAGCAAAGAGTAGGGGAAGCTGAGGGCATCATAATTGGCACAGGATTAAAAAATCCAAGGGAAATGTTATGGCGGGTGGGGTTGGGGGCAGGGTACACAATTACCAGACCACAACCTTCTGAGTTTGCTGCAGTGGGTGGTTTTTCCTTCATGCTTCTGTGTTTTCTTGAATTTAACATTTTAAGTTTTTTGCTTGCTATTTATTTATTTGTGAATTTATTTATTTATTTACTTTGGTGTTTCAAGGTAGGGTTTCACTCTAGTCCAGGAATTCACTATGTAGTTTTATGGTGGCCTCGAACTCACAGTGATCTTCCCAAGTGCCGGGATTAAAGGCATATGCCACCACTCCCAGCTGCATTTAATGTTTTTTTTTTTTTTTTTTTTTAGTTTATTTGCAAGCAGAGAGAGAGGAGAAAGACACAGAGAGAATGGGCACACCAGGGCCTGTAACCACTGCAAACAAACTCCACATGCATGTGCCCCTTGTGCATTTGGCTTACATGGGCCCTGGGGAATCGAACCTGGGTCCTTTGGCTTCACAGGCAAGCGCCTTAGCAGCTTAGTCGTCTCTCCAGCCCCATTTAGTGTTTTGATTCATGCAGTAAGCCATAAAGTAGGAGCAAATGGCTCAGCTCTCTCTCCTTGCTACCTCAAGTCCAGCTCATGGAAGTGCCGGGCCTGCTTCTGTTTCAAACCCTGGCATGATGTGGGTTTCATCCATTTGTAGAGCGACAGGGACCTTGTGGGGAGTTCACCTTGTTCCTGGTATCAGCATAGTGTGGGCCCTCTTTGTCATGGACACTTGAGCAAGTCGGGGAAAGACAAGGGCTAGGAAAAGCGTATGAAGCAGAAAGGTCTTGGCCATCTCAGACCCTTTGCGAGCATGTTTATTAGGTTTTGGTTTTGGTGTTTCGAGGTAGAGTCTCGCTGTAGCCTCGGCTGACCTGGAATTCACTACGTAGTCTCAGGGTGGCTTCGAACTCATGGCGATCCTCCTACCTCTGCCTCCCACGTGCTGGGACTAAAGGCGTGCGCCACCACGCCCAGCTGTTTTGTTTTGTTTTTGAGGCAGGGTCTCCATGCAGTCCAGGCTGACCTAGAACTCACCGTATCTCAGACTGGCCTCAGACTCATGGGGATCTTTCTGGCTCAGCCTTGCTAGTGCTGGGATGAAAGGCCTGAGGCACCTCCCAGCTGCATGCGCTCTTGACATTACTTTGCAGGCCAGGGACCATGTCCTGTGTCCCATGTCCTGTGTCCCATGTTCTTTTGACCAACTGGCTTGGCAAAACTAAGCCTGTTTCTCCAGCACACTGGGACTCCCAAGTCAAGGGCACTTCATTCATGTTCAAGCTGGACCTGTGTTCCCTCTGCGCAAGGCCAAATGGCTTTCATAGCAAGGGAAGGTGGGCTGTGTGGAAGAGGCCAGACAGAGCCAGACTCGCCTAGGCAGGAAGCATAGCCCCAGTACCTGGAAGTCTTCCAGATACAGGCCACACACACCCCCGCCCCGCCTCCCATAACACCTCTCCTGCCCTCCTGCTGCTCACCTTTGACCTCCACTCAGTTGTTATTTAACTTACTAGGAGATGCCAGCTAGCCCTACAGTGGGCGACAGCAGCTAGGTCTGACCAGGAAGTCCCTGGACTGATCCCAGGATGGAGGTGGGAACCTATCAGGTAAAGCCGCTCTCAGTAGAGAAGGTGGGAAAGGGAGACTCCCCTCTCTCGCCCAGTAGGGCCCACAGTCTCTGCTGCAGCAAAGCAGAATCGGTTTGGCAAAGGTTGCCTCTCCCCTAGTCATTCTTGCCCTGCCCCGAAGAGTATCAGGAAGCCCAGGGATGAAAGGTGCCAGGTCGCTGCCTATGTCTTGGCCTGTGGCTGAGAAGTTCTGGTGGGAAGCAAGCATGGAGTGCCAGGGCTCATCGGGGTGTCCTTCTGCAGCTAAAACTGCCTCCTTCCAGGTAGGAGAGCCTGCTGATCTCTGACAGGTTGCCTCGACTCGCTAGGTCTTTCCTTCTTCTGTATGAGTATAAATGTTCCTCAGGGGTTCAAGGATGACAGTCAATGTAGGCCCCAGGAGCCAAGGCAGGATGGTGTAAGAGACTGCTCATCACATAGCTCCGCTCTCCCACAGGGACACTCTCCAGTGACTACCCCGTGTGTCTCCTGGGAAACTCTGGAGACAGGGGTCTCCAGAGCAGAGACCAGTATTACCTGCCTAACTGTTTTTTTTTTTGGGGGGGGGGAGTTGTTGAGGGAGGGTCTCACTCTAGGCCAGGATGAACTAGAATTCACTGTGTAGTCTCAGAGTGGCCTTGAACTCATGATGATCCTCCTACTTCTGCCTCCCAAGTGTTGGTATTAAAGGCGTGTGCCACCACAGCCCATTACCTACCTAACTCTCACCTCCCCTGATATGGCTGTACAAGGCAGGTGTCAAGTATAGCTGTTTGGAGAAGCATGAACTCAGCGTCCTGTGGGGTTCTGGCTCTGGACTTGGCCCAGGGCCTCTTCATATACTCTTGTCACAGCCCTCCCGGGTAGAGACAGCTTGACAGATGAGGATTCGGAGCTGGGGAGGGGAGCCCGGGCACAGCTGCAGGGGTCCCAGAGGGGAAGTCTCAGACCAGACAAATGACTTAGCCTCACCCCACTGGTGTCCTCTGTTGGTGGAGAGGCAGGAGATAGCACCCTAGTGTCTCTCTCTGAAGCAGCCTGGGGCTTTGGCTGTGAACTACAAAGCTACAGCTCACCTAGCCAGGTCGCAGGGGAAGGGTGCTCTAGATGGCCAGGGTTACAGAGGCCCCTGCAAGGTCATCCTGTCCCCTCAGTTTAGAAGCTTCGGCTCTAGAGAAGTGAGGTGAGTTGCTCAGGAACACAAGGTAGGTCACTTTAGGGACCAAGAAAAAGAGAAGGTGGGCCTACCCCCCCCTCCCCCCAGAAGCTGAGAGCAATGCACGGGGACCTGCAGTAAAAGGTCAAGGCCAAAGGGTCACAGAATAGCACAAGCCAGGTTGTCACCGGAACCAGATCCACCCTGAGGGGGAGCCTGCTCTAACACTCTATAAATGACTAAGCTACTTTAGGGTCCTATTGTCTCCTCTGGGAGATAGGCTAAATGATGTAGAGACCAGCTTCTTTTTAGGGGGCGTTGTGGTTTTTTAGGTAGTGTTTGGCTGCAGCTCAGACTGACCTGGAATTCAGTATGTAGTCTCAGGGTGACCTCACAGCGATCCTCCTACCTCTGCCTACTGTGTGTCAAGATTAAAGGCTTGCACCACCATACCGGTCTTTATTTTTTCTTTTTTCTGTTTTTCCTGGTAGGGCCTCACTCTAGCCCAGACCAGTGGTCCTCTTACCTCAGCCTCCCTAATACTAGGATTAGAGGCATGTACCACTATGACCAGCGTTTTTTTTTTTTTTTTTTTTTATGTTTTTGTATTCTTAAACTTATTTATTTGCAAGGACAGAGAGAGCGAGAGAAGAGAAAATGGATGCATCAGGGCCTCCTGCCACCAGAAGCGTGTACTACTTTGTGCATTTGACTTACCTGGGTACTGGGGAATCGAACTCAGGCTGTCAGGCTTTTCAAACAAGTACCTTAAACTGCTGAACCATCTCTTTAGCCTTGCTTTTGTTTTCAGGTTGGTTTATTTATTTATTTATTTTGGTTTATTATTTATTTGGTTGTTGATTGGCTTTCTTCCTCCCCGTCCCCCTTCCTCCTCCTCCTTCTTGTTCTGTGAGGCAGGGTCTCACTGTAGCCCAAGTTGACCTAGCACTTACTTTGTATTTCCAGCCTAGCCTCAAAATCATAGCCATCCTCCTACCGCTGCCTGCAGAGTACTGGGTTTAAAGGTGTGCACTACCACACCTAGCTTTCATAACACTTTTTTTTTTTAAAGATTTTATTTTTATTTCTTTATTAGAGACAGAGAGAGGGAGAGAAAGAGAGAGAGAGAGAGAGAGAGCATACCAGGGACTCTAGCCACTGCAAACGAATGTCAGACACATGCACCACCTTATGCATTTGGCTTACGTGGGACCTGGAGAATTGAACATGGGTCCTTAGGCTTCGCAGGCAAGTGCCTTCACCACTAAGCAATCTCTCCAGCCCTCATAACATTTTTAAAGATATTTTAATTATTTACTTTACAGAGAGACTGAGAAAGAGGTAGATAGAGAGAGAATGGGCGCTCCAGGGCCTCTAGCCGCTGCAAACAAACTCCACACACATGTGCCACCTTCGGTATCTGTCTTACATGGGTACTGGGGAATCAAACTTGGGTCCTTAGGCTTCACAGGCAAGCACCTTAATCACCAGGCCATCTCTTCAGGCTCCAAAGCATGAACCACCTCTCCCAGCATATTTGTTTTATTTTTATGAGACAGGATCTCAGAATATGACCTTTTAAAGTATTTTATTTATTTATTTATTCATTGTGTAAATTTTGATATTTATTTATAAGCAGAGAGAGATAGAATTGGTGCATCAGGACCCCCAGCCACTGCAAACAAACTCCACATGCATGTGCCATCTTGTACATCTGGCTTTACGTCGGTACTAGGGAATTGAGCTTGGGTCCTTTGGCTTTGCAGGGAAGTGCCTTAGCCACTAAGCCCTTTATATAGCCCTCTTTTTTTTTCTTTTTTTTAATTAAATTTTTTTTTTTTTTTGGTTTTTCGAGGTAGGGTCTCACTCTAGCCCAGGCTGACCTGGAATTCACTATGGAGTCTCAGGGTGGCCTCGAAGTCATGGCGATCCTCCTACCTCTGCCTCCCGAGTGCTGGGATTAAAGGCGTGTGCCACCACGCCTGGCTTTAGCCCTCTTTTTTTTTTTAATTTTTATTTATTTATCTATTTTCTTAGGTAGGGTTTCACTCTAGCCCAGGCTGACCTGGAATTCACTATGTAGTCTCAGGGTGGCCTTGAACTCATGGCAATCATCCTACCTCTGTCTCCCATGTGCTGGGATTAAAAGCGTGTACCACCATACCTGGCAATTATTTTTTAAATATTTTATTTTCAAGGATAGAGAGAAAGAGAGAGAGAAATGAGCATGCCAGGACATCTAGTTGCTGCAAATGAATTCCAGACCCATGTGCTACTTTGTACATTTGGCTTTACCTGGGTAGTGGCGAATCAAACCCAGATTATTAGGCTTTGGAGGCAAGCACCTTAAGTGGTCAGCCATTTCTCCAGCCTTCATATATTGTTTATTTTTTCTGCAACAGGGTCTCATGAATCCCATGCTGACATTCAATCTTATTTTATTTTATTTATTACAGACAGAAAGAGGAAGACAGAGAGAATTGTCATGCCAGCACCTCTAGCCACTGCAAACAAACTCCAGATAAGCCGGGTGTGGTGGCACGCGCCTTTAACCCCAGCATTCGGGAGGCAGAGAGGTAGGAGGATCACTGTGAGTTTTAAGCCACACTGAGACTACATAGTGAATTCCAGGTCAGCCTGAGCTAGAGTGAGACCTATCTCGAAAAACCAAAAAAAAAAAAAAAAAAAAAAGAAACCCTCCAGATAAATGTGCCACCATGTTTATCTGACTTATGTGGGACCTGTAGAATTGAACCTGGGTCCTTAGGCTTCACAGCCAAGCACCTTAACCGCTAAGCCATCTGTCCAGCTCTTGTTTGTTTTTATGAGATAGGGTTTCACTCTAGCCCAGGCTGACCTGGAACTATGTAGTCTCAGGGTAGCTTCAAATTCACAGCAATCCTCCTACCTCTGCTTCCTGAGTGCTGGGATTAAAGATGTGTGCTACGATGCCCAGCTACAAAGTGCTTTTATAATCGACAAAGAGCACACGAATATGCTAGAAAAATGGGCCAAGCTGGGCATGGTGGTGCATGCCTTTAATCCCAGTACTCGGGAAGCAGAAGTAGGAGGATCGCCATGAGTTTGAGGCCACCCTGAGACTACATAGTGAATTCCAGGTCAGCCTGGGCTAGAGCGAGACCCTACCTCGAAAAACCAAAAAAGAAAAAAGAAAAAAAGGTTTTTGCTTGTAAACCCTGCTAGTTCTAGTTTACTGATAAAGGCATATGCAAAAAGTGGTACATGTATCTGGTGCTCTTCAATGGCAAGAGGCCCTGGTGGTGTATTCTATCCAATACATACATGTATGCATGCAAATAAATAAATTTGGAGAGGTGGCTCAGTGGTTAAAATGCTTCCTTGCAGCTGTGGTGGCGCACGCCTTTGATCCCAGCACTTTAATCCCAGTACTTGGGAGGCAGAGGTAGGAGGATCAACATAAATTCGAAGCCACACTGAGACTACATAGTAAATTCCAGGTCAGCCTGGGCTAGAGGGAGACTCTACCTTGAAAAACACACACACACAAAAGCTTGTTTGCCAAGCCTTCTGGTCTGGGTTCAATTCCCCACAATCCACCTAAAGCCAGATTCACCAAGTGGCTCATGTATCTGGAGTTCATTTTTCAGTGGCAAGAGGCCCTGGCATGCCCCTATTCTCTCTCACAAGTAAATAAAACAAAAAACCTTTTTTTTTTTTTTGGTTTTACAAGGTAGGGTCTCACTCTAGCCCAGGCTGACCTGGAATTCACTATGTTGTCTCAGGTGGCCTCAAACTCACGGGGATCCTCCTACCTCTGCTTCCTGAGTGCTGGGATTAAAGGCGTGCACCACCAAGCCCGGTTTAAAAAAATTTTTTTTGTTTGCTTTTTTGTTTGTTTGTTTTTCAAGGTACAGTCTCACTAGCTCAGGCTGACCTGGAATTCACATGCCGGGCATTGTTTGCTTTTTTTTTTTACTTTTATTTATTTATTTCTTGAGGTAGGGTCTCACTCTAGCTCAGGCTGACCTGGATTTCGCTATGAAGTCTCAGGCTGGCCTCGAACTCACGGTGATCCTCCTACCTCTGCCTCCCGAGTGCTGGGATTAAAGGAGTGCGCCACCACACCCGGCCTGTTTGCTTTTTTTTGAGGCAGGGTCTCAGCCTAGCCCAAGAACTCACTCTACAGTCCCAGCCTGGCCTCGAACTCACAAGGATCCTCTTACCTCTGCTTCCTGAGTGCTGGGATTAAAGGTGTGTACTACCATGCTTGGCTAAACCATTAAAAAAAAAAAAAAAAAAAAAAAAAGGAAGCAGCCGGGCAAAGTGACACATGCCTTTAATCCAGCACTCAGGAGGCAGAGGTAGGAGGATTGCCATGAGTTCAAGGCCAGCCTGAAACTACATAGTGAATTCCAGCTCATCCCAGGCTGGAGTGAAACCCTACCTCGAAAAACCAAAAAGAGCCGGGCGTGGTGGCACATCCTGAGACTACATAATGAATTCCAGGTCAGCCTGAGCTAGAGTGAGACCCCACCTCAAAAGAAAAAAAAAAGTAATCAGGGATGTGGTGAAGTTCATGTCTTTAATCCCAGCACTTCTGCGGAGGTAGGACGATCACTATGAGTTTGAGGCTACCATGGGACTACATAGTGAATTGTGAGTTTCAGGTCAGTTTGGGCTGGATTGAGACCCTACCTCAAAAAACAAAAACAAGAAGAAGAAGAAAAAAAAGATGGGACTCTCCACCCAGTGGCCTGGTCATTCTGGGAAAAGGGTGCTTTCCTCACACACAGATCACCAGCTGTGTGCCAAGAGCAGAAATCCAGCCAATGACAGAATCCTCCCAAAACATTACTTATTTCAAAATCACAGTCTCTATGTATTGCAAACTGGTCTTGAACATGTAGTGATCCTCCTCTCTGCACTCCGAGTACGTACACCATCATGCTTGGTTTGACGTTGGTGTTTTGGGCTGTGTGTGTGTGTGTGTGTGTGTGTGTGTGTGTCTGTAGGCCAGAGGTTGACACTGGGTATCAGGTGTCTTCCTTGATTCTTCTTTTTTTGTTGTTTGTTTTTTGAGGTAGGGTCTAGCCCAGGCTAACCTGGGATTAGTTTTAGGTTTGCCTTGAACTCACAGTGATCCTTCTATCTCAGCTTCCTGAGTGCTAGGATTAAAAAGGTGTGTACCACCATGCCAGCCCATTCTCCACTTTTTTTTTTTTTTTTTTGTTTCAAAGTAGGGTCTCACTCTAGCCCAGGCTGACCTGGAATTCACTATGTAGTCTCAGGGTGGCCTCGAAATCACGGCAATCCTCCCACCTTTGCCTCCAAGTGCTGGGAATAAAAGCATGTGCCACAATGCCCGGCTTTGAAATGAGATACTTTTTTTTTTTTAATTTTTTTGTTTATTTATTTATTTGAGAGACAGACAGACAGAGAAAGAGGCAGAGAGAGATAGAGAGAGAATGGGCGCGCCAGGGCCTCCAGCCACTGCAAACGAATTCCAGACGCGTGCGCCCCCTTGTGCATCTGGCTAACATGGGTTCTGGGGAATCGATCCTCGAACCGGGGTTCTTAGGCTTCACAGTCAAGCGCTTAACCGCTAAGCCATCTCTCCAGCCCGAGATACTTTTTTTAAAACAAATTTTTATTTATTTATTTTAGAGAGTGAAAGAAAGAGGCAGATAGACAGAATGGGCATGCCAGGGCCTCCAGGTGCTGTAAAGGAACTCCAGATGCATGTGGTACCTTGTACATCTGGTTTACTTGGGTTCTGGAGAATCGAACCTGGGTTGGCTTTGCAGGCAAACACCTTAACTGTTAAGCCATCTCTCCAGTCCCCTCCACTTTTTATTTACTGAGTCAGTGTCTCTCACTTGAACGTAGAGTTTATCTAATCTAGGTGGCCAGTTTGACCCAGGCATCTGCCTTCTGAGCACTGAGATTAAGGGCAGGTCACTCCACCCACCTGGCATCGACGTGAGTGCTGACAGGGGAGCTCTGATCCTCGCTCTGGCATAGCCAGCGCTGTATCCACCAAGCCACCTCTCAGCCCTGTGCTGGTGTTTTCCCAGGCACTTGTGCTTCTTAGGTGGTGGATTGTCCTTCAACCTCAGTACTCAGGAAGCTGAGGCAGGAGGATTGCCAGCCTGGACTATACAATGAGACCCTGTCTCAATCTCAAATCAAACAAACCAGAAAACACACACACACACGTATGTTTTTAAACTTTTTTTATTTTTAGAAGTAGGGTCTCACTCTAGCTCAGGCTGACCTGGAATTCATTAAGTAGTCTCAGGGTAGCCTTGAACTCACAGCAATCCTCCTATCACTGCCTCCCAAGTGTTGAGTGCTGGGATTCAAAGCATGCACCACCACACCCAGCTCCCAAATCTTTCATAAATATCCCCAGTGTAGGAAAGATGGAGGGAGGTAATGAAATCCTGTCAGCCAGCTGAAGGATTGCCTTTTATCTAAGGGATTTTCTCCAGCTGGTTGTGTGCAGCACCTGGCTGCCTTCCTAGTCACAGCTGTCACAAGAATTTCATAGTGATGATTTTTCATGTTTGGACAAATGGGGGACCTCAATAGGAAAGATTACTGTCCCCCACCACTGGTGTCCTCATATTCACTCTACACAGCGGCAGCCTAAAGGAGTTTCCAAAGTACAAACCTCTCCCCTAAAGCCATTTTAATATCAGCCAAATTTAATCCTGATTTTTTAGGGGGAGGGGCAATGTCTCACTCTAACCCAGGCTGACCTGAAACTCTCTCTCCAATTCTGTAACCCAAGGCTGGCCTGAAACTCTCGGTGATTCTCCTAACTAAACTTTTTATTTTTATTTATTTATTTATCATTTCGTTTTTTTCAAGGTAGGGTCTCACTAGCTCAGTGTGACCTGGAATTCACTATGTAGTCTCAGGGTGGCCTCGAACTTATGGTGATCCTCCTACGTCTGCCTTCTGAGTGCTGGGATTAAAGACATGCGCTACCACACCCAGCTTATTTTTATTTTATTTATTTTTATTGTTTTTTATTTATTTTTATTTTCAAATTTTTTAATTAACAACTTCCATGATTGTAAAATATATCCCATGGTAATGCCCTCCTTCCCCCCACTTTCCCCTTTGAAACTCCAATCTCCATCATATCTCCTCCCCCTCTCAATCAGCCTGTGTTTTATTTTGATGCCATGATCTTTTCCTCCTCTTATGATGGTCTTGTGTAGGTAGTGTCAGGCACTGTGAGGTCATGGATATCCAGGCCATTTTGTGTCTGGGGGAAGCACGTTGTGAGGAGTCCTACCCTTCCTTTGGCTCTTACATTCTTTCCACCACCTCTTCCGCATTAGACCCTGAGCCTTAGAAGGTGTGATAGAGATATTGCAGTACTGAGCACGCCTGTCACTTCTTTCCAGCACCATGATACCTTCTGAGTCATCCCAAGGTCACTGCCATCTGAAAAGAGAAGATTCTCTACCAAAAGTGAGAGTAGCATTAATATAGGGGTATGAACATTAAGGGAAGTGCTTACTGGGCAGTTTGATAAGCATAGTATATACATTTAGCCAGACAGCAGCAGACGTTACACCCCTAGGGCTCATGACTACCCCTGGTTTAAGTTTTCAGTATTAGGGATGTATTCCCTCCCATGGAGTGGGCCTCCAGTCCAATTAGAGGGCAGTTGGTTTCCACCATGACAGATGTGCCACTATTGCACCCGTTGGCTCATTTGGCCTGACTAGCCAAATATAAGGCTTACAGTGTCCACTGTTGAATATCTTCACTGGTGATTTCTCTCTCTCCCATTGAACTGCATGCAGAATGGTGTTTTCCAGCTTTCTGTCAGCTGGTCTACATGGAGGAGGTTATCAGCTCAATTCCAGAAGGATTTCTTAGTGGCCTTGCAGCTCAAGTATGTGTAGTCTTCAGCAATAGGGTCTTACCATCTATTCCTGGTGGGAAACCAAGGGCATCAGGGACCTCCCTGGCCAACAATTCACTGGAAGGTATCCCATCCCTGGCACTGAATATTTATTTATTTTTGTTGTTTATTTTTATTTATTTATTTGTGAGCGACAGAGAAAGAGGCAGAGAGAGAGAGAGAGATCGAATGGGCGCATCAGGGCCTCCAGCCACTGCAAACGAACTCCAGACACATGTGCCCCCTTGTGCATCTGGCTAACATGGGTCCTGGGGAATTGGACCTGGGTCCTTTGGCTCAGCAGGCAAACAACGCTTTAACCACTAAGCCATCCCTCCAGCCCTGGTTTGTTTTTCTTGGGGTAGGGTCTCACTCTAGTTCAGGCTGACCTGGATTTCACTATGTAATCTCAGGGTGGCCTCGAACTCTTGGTGATCCTCCTACCTCTGCCTCCTGAGTGCTAGGATTAAAGGTGTGAGCCACCACGCCTGGCTTTTATTTTATTTTATTACATTTTTGTTGTTTTTGTTTTTCAAGGTAGGGTCTCACTCTAGCCCAGGCTAACCTGGAAATTCACTCTGTATTCTCAGGGTGGCCTCGAACTCATGGTGATCCTCCTACCTCTGCCTCCTGAGTGCTGGGATTAAAGGCGTGTGCCACCATGCCTGACATATTTTATTTTATTTTTTACTTATTTTCAGAGGGGGTGAAGAGAGAGAAGAGAGGAGAGAATATGAGAATAGGTGGGCCAGAGACTTTTGTCACTGCAAATGAAGTTCAGACACATGCATCACTTTGTGCATCTGTCTCTACATGGGAGCTGGGGAATCAAACCTGGGCCATTAAGTTTTGCAAGCAAACACCTTTAACCATGGAACAATCTCTCCAGCCTAGCCCCAAATCTCTTTTTATTTTATTTTAATCTTATTTATTTACAAGCAGAGAGGTACAGAGGTAGAGGTAGAAAGAGAGAGAATTGGCACACCAGGGCCTCCTGCTGCTGCAGATGAACTCCAGGCACATACACCACTTTGCGCAGTTGGCTTTACTTGGGTACTGGGGAATTGAACTAGGGTTGTTAGGCTTTGCAAGCAAGTGCCTTTAGCCCCTGGGCCATCTCTCCAGCCCCAGTCCAAATTCTTTCAAGTAATTTTATTTTATTTATTTATTTATTTTGGTTTTTCGAGGTAGGGTCTCCCTCTAGCTCAGGCTGACCTGGAATTCACTGTGGAGTCTCAGGGCGGCGGTGATCCTCCTACCTCTGCCTCCCCAGTGCAGGGATTAAAGGCGTGCGCCACCACGCCCGGTTTTATCGTATTTTTGATTATATTGTGAGATTTTTGTGTGAGCATGATTGGTAAGACTGAGCAGTGGAAGTTCATGAGTGCAGAGCTCACCGCTTGTCCAGGGGTCCAACGACTGGGGATGTATTTGACTCCACAACCTTCAAGGATGAGCTGCTTCTTAGCTACCATATCTTCAACCTCATCTACATTGAACTTGGTGAAGCCAAACTTCTTTGAGATATGGATCTTCTGGGCTAGGAAAGTTGAACTTGGCTCTGAGCAGAGCCTCAGGCACATGCTCTTTATTCTGCAGCTTGGTGCGGCTAGACATGATAACCTGGACAATATGAACCCTGGCCACTGTGTCCTGGGCTTCCCAAAGGCTCCCTGTCTGCCTGTCTGGAGACTAGATTGGGAATAGCATGAGATCAGACATATGGATAGCCACCAGAAGACTGTCCCCAAGGTCCTTAGGACCACCTGTACAAGCAACAGTTTACTACACTTCCAAGCAAGAAGGCTGCTGTATGGCACATTGGGCCATCACCGTTCAGATTCTTTTCTTAAAAAATATTTTTGTTTATTTTTCTTTATTTATTTGAAAGTGACAGAGAGAGAGAGAGAGAGAGAGAGCGAGCTAGCAAGCAAGCATGCGAGTATGGGCTTCCAGGGCCTCTAGTCACCGCAAACGAACTCCAGATGCATGGGCCACTTTGTGCATCTGGCTTAGAGCCTCGTACTAGGGTTCTTAGGCTTCACAGGCAAGTGCTTAACCGTTAAGCCATCTCTCCAGCCCCAAATTCTTTTCTTTTTTCTTTTTTTCTTTTTGGTTTTTCAAGGTAGAGTCTCACTCTAGCTCAGGCTGGCATGGAATTCACTAGTTAGTCTCAGGGTGGCCTCGAACTCATGGTGATCCTCCTACCTCTACCTCCCGAGCGGTGGGATTAAAGGCGTGCACCACTATGCCCCGCTCACAGTCCAAATTTTTTATGGGAGTCCAAGACCCTGCCTCATGGAGCATCTGGGTCTAACCTGATGGAAGTGTAATTCCACCTTTTGCCTTTCCAACGCCCTGCCCCACCCCACCCCTTTTAGTAAACCTCCCCGCATCCTACAAGGCCTCAGCCCGCGTGTCCTTTCCAGTATTCTCAGAACAGCGGTTAGGGACCCCAAGAACGTGTCTGGACTCTGGCTGTCAGATTCGTGAGGGCAGAGTCCCGGCTGCCTGCCTGAGCAGCGACATTTCGAGGCTGGGATTAGGTGACCACAAGGCGTGCTCCAGCTTTGTCATTCTATCCTTGTTCAGGAACAGCGGTGAAGGCTGTTGACTTTGGACTGGCTATTTTAGGACGTGTGGCTCTGCGGTCCTTAGGAGGATGGTGGATCAAAGGAGTGCGTGTCCCTTTAAGGGAGAGAGCGCCCCTCAGAATCATGGCAGAACTAGCCTTCGGTCCAGCGTTCTGCCCCTCACAAAGATGGCCGCTCGAAAGTCGGCGACTCTCATTGGTGCAGGCAGGAGTCTTCGGCGTCGCTGATTGGTTAACGGCAGGGGCGCGTCAGGGTGGGCGGGGAGAGGCGGGGCAGTGCCCGCTCGGCCTAGCTCTCCGTGGCACCGGGAGTATGTCGCGGGCGCTGAGCCACCTGCGCGCGGCTGTGTCCCTAGCAGCTATTTCTGCACGTTGTCCAGCGACCGAGGGCGCGGCGCGGCGGGGCCTGAGCACGTGGCCGGCGCCGCAGGAGCCCGGCATGGAGTATCAGGTGTCCGGCGTGCAGGCGGGTGGCAGCGCCCTCACACGTGGGCTGGGCCTGAGCGGCACAGCATCCGGGCTCCGCCAGCTTAAGGGGGCGCGGGAGACTGGGGAGGTGGGCCCGTGAGGAGGCGGGGACATCCTGGAGTCTGGGGTGGGGACAGGGACCAGGAAGTTGGGTCCGCTTTATAGAGGGAAAGGTGATGGCACCGGGAGGTTCAGAAGCTTTTTGGGGGTTCAGAAATTCCAGTGACCCGAGGCCGGTGTGGGGAGGAGAAGGGGGAATTCTGGAGATCAGACTTGGCAGTATAGATCTGGGTAGGGTACCCCCAAACTCAGAAGATTGGGAATCCAAGTGCCTGGAATTGGGGGTGGGAGGACAGATAGGAATCTGGACTAGTCATGAGTCCAAGAATCTGAAAAGCAGGAAAATGTCTTCAGGTGTTGTGTGTGTCAGGGCCCAGTTGCCAGTGGCTAGAACCTGATTACAGTCAGGCAGGTGGCACCGGTTTGAGGGAAGCTGGGCTTCCAGCCAGTCTTGAGGCTCTTAGGGCAGGCGACACCGGATCTGATGGCTACAAGGAAATTAATTGCGTAAGAATGCATTTCTCAGAACGTAAATAATGGATACGTGAGATTTGAGTCCTCAAAGATTAATGTTGAGTCCTCCCATTCCTTTATTTTCTGCTCCCACCCCATCTTCAAAGCCATCTCCCCCGAGGCTGGACCTACCACCTACCTTTAGGTTCTGGTTGAGTGACCTGGGCTCACCTTCCCTCCCTTTGTCCCTCCTCTTCCGGATCTGGCAGTATAAACAGCTGTTCTTATGGCCAGATTGTGGAACTCCAAAGGGCCTCAGGATTGGGTGTGAAAGTCTGAGAATTTTAGAATTCTAAAACCTTGTTCTCTGTGGTCCTGGCCCTAGTGCAGTATGGTTGTGGAGGGATTATGAGGTTGAAGGGCGAGGCAACAGCTTGGGCAGCCAGAGCAGGAAGCACATATAGGTCCGTTAGTCTTGCCATCTTTGCCTGCCACTCCCTGGGTGGGGCTCAAGTGCCCCAGGCTCCCATCTTTGCCAGAGCTGGAAATATGCCACTGTTCTCTCCCTGTTGCTTAATCGTAGACTAGGGCAAAAGGCTGGCGCTGCAGACCTAGTGCACTGGCTTGGCCATTGGCGGGCTAGGTGCCTCTGTCCCTAAGGATCTAGTGAAAGGGGACTGTTGTTGCCAGGATGCTGTGCGCGTGCTCAACACCCTGCAGACGAATGCCAGCTACCTGGAGCAGGTAAAACGCCAAAGGAGCGACCCTCAGGCACAGCTGGAAGCCATGGAGAAGTACCTGACAAGGAGTGGGCTGCAGGTAAGGTATGGTGAGCCTGCAGCACCTCTCCATAGGATTTTCTGGGAGTCCCTGTGGCTGAGCTGGGGACCTTGTCTGCCTGTCCCTAGGTGGAGGACTTGAACCAGCTGAACATCATCCACGTCACTGGGACCAAAGGGAAGGTGAGAGAAGGACCCAGGAGTGAGTGTCCACGTGGTGGGCTGGTGGGATGAGTTATTTTGCTCACTGTTGTGAACAAATACCCAACCAGAAGCAGCTTACAGCGGGGGGTTGTTTTTGCTTAAAGTTTGAGGGAAGTCGTGGCGTCAGGAGCACGAGGCAGCTGGTCTCATTGCATCCTGTCAGGAAGCAGAGAGGGATGAATGTTGTTTGTTACTTCACTAGCTTGCCAGTCCACAATGAGGGTGGGTCTCAGTTCACCTAATGTAGGAATTCCCTCCCAGACAGGACCAGAGATGATTCTAGATCTGTCAAGTTGACACTAGTAATCATTATACCACCCAACACCGCCGGTTCTTTTTTTTTTTTACTATTTTATTTTTATTTATTTATTAGAGAGAGAGAGGGAAAGAGGCAGGTAGATAGAAAGAGAGAGAATGGGCGTGCCGGGGCATCCAGCCACTGCAAACGAGCTCCAGATGTGTGTACCACCTTGTTCATCTGGCTTATGGTGGGTCCTGGGTAATTGAACCTGCGTCCTTTGGCTTTGCAGGAAAGTGCCTTAACCACTAAGCCATCTCTCCAGCCCAACACCTGTTCTTTTTTAGGGCTCCACTTGTGCCTTCGCGGAGCGAATCCTGCGGAATTATGGCCTGAAGACTGGATTCTTTAGGTACTGAGCTGAGGATGGATGTGTCTCTTAGCCTCATGGGGGACTGTGGAACTAGGGCTAGCTGGTATCCTCCCCAAGATGTGATCTTACCACTTAATGGCAGCTCTTAGTTGTCATAATGAAAAAGATGTGGGGGGGGGAGAAGTAAGGTGACACCAACTTGAGAGATTACTTAAGTACATGGCTAGAGTAGTCAGATGCTGCTTTATTAAATTCCAAATAATAGTGTTTTTTTTTTTTCTTTTTCTGATACAGGATCTCATTCTAGCCCAGGTTGATAGGGAACTTACTCTGTAGCCCAGGCTAGCCTCAAACTCTGGTGGTCCTCTCTTCTACCTTAGCTTCCAGTGGGGACTAACAGGCATGTGCTATCACACCCAACTTGTTTTTGCTTTTTTTTTTTGAGGTAGGGTCTTCTCCCTCTATCCCAGGCTGACCTGGAATTCACTATGTAGTCTTAGGGTGGCCTCGAACTCACTGTGATCTCCTACCTCTGCCTCCCGAGTGCTGGGATTAAAGGTATGTGCCACCATGCCTATGCCCAGCTTTTTTTTTTTTGTTTTGTTTTGTTTTGTTTTGAGGTAGGGTCTCACTCTAGCCCAGGCTGACTTGGAATTCACTCTGTATTCTCAGGGTGGCCTCGAACTCATGGTGATCCTCCTACCTCTACCTCCCGAGGTCTGGTTTAAAGGCGTATGTCACCACGCCTGGTTTATGCCCAGCTTTTAAAAAATTTATTCATTTATTTGAGAGACCAGAGAGAAAGAAAGACAGATAGAATATGGGCCCGCCAGGGCCTCCTGCCACTATAAACACACTCTAGATACACATGCACCAGTTCTGGCTTTACATGGGTACTGGGAAATAGAACTTTGGTCATTATACTTCTGGGTGATCCTCCTATCTCTGCCTCCTGAGTGCTGGGATTAAAGGCATGTGCCACCACGCTTAGCCTGTGTTTGCTTTTTTTTTTTTTAAATAAATCTTTTATTTATTTGTTTATTTACTTGTTTTAGCTTTTTTAGAATTTTATGTATTTATTTGCAATCAGAGAGAGAGAGAGAGAGAATGGGCACGCCAGGGCCTCTAGCCACTGCAAATGAACTCCAGATGCATGTGCCCTTTGTGCAAATGGCTTACGCAGGCAAACGCCTTAACCCCTAAGCTATTTCTCCAGCCCACTGTTTTTACTTTTTGTTTTTTTTTTTTTCCGAGGTGAACTCTCGCTTTAGCCCAGGCTGACCTGGAATTCACTGTGGAGTCTCAGGGTGGCCTCAAACTCAAGGCGATCCTCCTACCTCTGCCTCCCGAGTTCTGGGATTAAAGGTGTGTGCCACCGTGCCTGGCTTGTTTTTACTTTTTTTTTAAATAGTTTTAATTATTTATTTGAGAGAGTGAATAACTATGAGGCAAAGGAACTCCAGACACATGCACCATCTTGTGCATCTGGCTTTACATGGGTGCTCGGGAATCGAACCTGACTCCTTTGGCTTTGTCAGCAATTGCCCTAGCTGCAAAGCCATGTTTCCAGCTACTTTTTTTTTTTTTTTTTGAGGTAGGGGGTAGGGTCTTGCTCTAGACCAGACTGACCTGGAATTCACTATGTAGTCTCAAGGTGGCCTCGAACTCACGGCAATCCTCCTATCTCTGCTGGGATTAAGGATATGTGCCACCACGCCTGGCTTGGTTTTGATTTTTTGAGACAGGATCTCATTCTGTAGCCCAGGATGACTTGGAACTCACTCTGTAGCCCCAGGCTTGCCTCAGACTCCTGTTGATCTTCCTACTGGAGTTCACTATGTAGTCTCAGGTGGCCTCAAACTCGAACTCATGGCAATCCTCCTGTCTCTGCCTCTTGAGTGCTGGGATTAAAGGCGTGCACCACCACGCCCGGCTTTTCTTTATTTTGATGCCGGGTCTCACTTTAGCTCCTACTGACTTGAAACACTCTTAGTCCAGGTTGGCCTCCAACTCTCAAGTATCCTACCTCAACCTCCTAGGTGCTGGGATTAAAGGTGTGCGCCACTGCACTTGGCTTCCAAATACAATTTTTAAGTAACATAGAAATGTTCATTACGATGTTTTTACAGAAGGGGCTGATAGAAGTAATTTATGATGTTGATGGCCGAGCCCAGAGGTGGGCAGTAGAGCTCTGCCAGCCTTAGCTGCAGCCCCCTCCTAGAGGCAGCGCCCCCTTGTGGTGGCACGAGACATTGATTTCCACAAGAGGTTAGAGGTTGAATCTATGTCCTGGGCTCTGTGCATGCCTCTCTCACCTTCATTGTATGACATTTTGTTGTTGTTTTGTTTTCGGGGTAGGGTCTCATTCTAACCCAGGATGACAACCTGGAACTTACTTTGTAGTCTCAGGCTGGCCTCAAACTCACAGTGATCCTCCTACCTCTGCCTCCAAGTGCTGGGATTAAAGGTGTGCACCACCATGCCTGGCAATGAATGACATTTTAGGAGAGTGAATCTATAGTTATCCCTTCAGGACTTATTTATTTGGAGAGGAGCATTTCAGATTTTTCTTCCCTTTACCAGCTCTGTCAGGCTACCTCTGCCAGCATCTGAAACCAACTATTCTTTGTCCAGAATAAAGAGGGGACTCAACATAAGAGAGTCTTTCAGGACTCGAGTGCAGCCACACGTAGAATGAAGTTCTGAGAAGGCAGTTTCCTTGTGCGATTATTATAGTGCCCACCAGCTGAAGCCAGCACTGCACCACCAGGTGATATAGCCTCACAGGACCACTCACTGTGTGTTTGTCACTGACCAAAATGTTGTTAAGAGCTGGACTTGATGGCCCACCTTTAATCCCAGCACTCTGGAGGCTGAGGTAGGAGGATCACTCTTGAGTTCGGGGCCACCCTGGGGCTACAGAGTGAGCTCCAGCTCAGACTGGGCTATAGTGAGACCCTGCCTGGAAAAAACAAACAAACAAACAAACAAAGGTTGTTAAGCAGCGAATAACTATATGAGGCAATGATTTGTCTTCTAAAATAATTTTTTGGGAGCTAAACATGGTGGCTTATAATCCTAGAACTTGGGAGATAAAGGCAGGAGCATCAGAAAGTTCAAGGTTTTTCTCAGTTATATATTGAGTTCAAGGATAGCTTGTGCTACATGAGACTTTGTCTGAGAAATTAAAGTAAGAAGCTGGGCATGGTGATACATGCCTTTAATCCCAGCATTCGGGAGGCAGAAGTAGGAGGATTGCTGTGAGATCAGGGCCACCGTGAGACTACATAGTGAATTCCTCATCAGCCTGAACTAAAGGGAGACCCTACCTCAAAAAACCCAAAAATAAATAAAATAAAAGTAATGGAGCTGGGCGTGGTGGCGCATGCCTTTAATCCCAGTACTTGGGAGGCAGAGGTAGGAGGATCACTGTTAGTTCGAGGCCACCCTGAGAATACAGAGTGAATTCCAGGTCAGCCTGGACTAGGGTGAGACCCAACCTTGAAAACCAAACTAAATAAATAATAAATAAAGATAAAAAAATAAAAGTAACATGACCCTGGGGAGATAGCTCAGTGGTAAAAAGTGCTTGCTTATAAAACCTGCTGGCCTGGGTTTAATTCCCCAGCCACCCATATAAAACCAGACACACATTCATTTGCAGTGGAATGCCCTCTCACACACATGAAAATAAAAAATAATAATAATTTGGGGGTTAAAACCCGTCACCATTGACCTGCGTGAGGATGCAGCTCGAAGTCAGCAGATGGCGCTTTGTCTTTGAGTGCTGAGAGACAGATGAATGTTGTGGGCATGTATTAGAGAATGACTGATCACTGACAAGAAAAGCAGGGGGAACATGCTAGACCATCCTGGGATTATTGTTTCCTCCTTTGCAGAAGGGATGTCTTAGAGGGTGTTACCATGAATAGTGAGCCAGGCAATGATGACAGGGGAAGAGACAGGTGGAAGCTGGAGAGACAGGGGGCTGGGACAGAGGACATGGCAGACGTTAGGTATAGCTCCTGCAGGGCCTGAGAGGGCATCTTGAGGGCATCCCAGTGCTTCAGGAGGGTTTTCTTCAGGGGACGTGATGAGTTTCCCAGTGAAGTCTGATGGACAGGGAAGGCCCCGGGGCTCGGGGAGGGAGTCCCGATGACCCCAGGTCTCCCGGCAGCTCTCCTCACCTGGTGCAGGTGCGTGAGCGGATCCGTCTCAACGGGCAGCCCATCAGCCCGGAGCTCTTCACCCAGCACTTCTGGCGCCTTTACCACCGCCTGGAGGAGACCAAGGTACCCGAGTCAGAGGGCTGGTGGGCAAGTGGGGCAAGGGGTGCTGCCTGTCCTGGGACCTCAGCTCCTTAGAGCAGAGGCTTTAAGGACTGTGGGGGCTCTGAGAGCTGCAGGACATGATGTATTCCTACGTGCAGGAGGACAGCCATGTCGCTATGCCCGCCTACTTCCGCTTCCTCACACTCATGGCCTTCCATGTCTTCCTCCAAGAGAAGGTGCGTGCCCTCCCCAGATCCCTGTATCTGAGGCCTTAGGACCAGGTTCTCAGCAGAGGGGGCTCTCTGCTCCCAGGTGGCATCTGGGCCTCTTCTGCCATGCCGTCTGTTTTTCTGCAGGTGGACCTGGCAGTGGTAGAAGTGGGCATCGGCGGGGCTTATGACTGCACTAACATCATCAGGTGAGGCAGCTGCTTGGGGACAGGCTAATGGTCAGGGACCCAGGCCTCACCTGCTGTCTTGTGGCTCAGAGTTACAGTGTCACAACTCATCTCCTACAGGAAGCCTGTGGTGTGTGGAGTGTCTTCCCTTGGCATTGACCACACTAGCCTTCTGGGGGACACGATGGAGAAGATTGCATGGCAGAAAGGGGGCATCTTTAAGGTGAACAGGCAGGCTGGGAGAGGGGAGGAACATGGGGGGCCAGGGCCTGACCCCTCAGGCACAGAGAAATGGGGCAGGGGCAGAACCACTAGTATTCCAACCCAGGACCGGGTCCTGCTCGATGTCAGAGTCAGTTCTTGTCTCTGTCCTCTGTGTGACTTGAGCCTCTTTCTGGCCTCTGTTGAAGCCAGACTCAGTCCTCGGTCTGTGGGGGCCAGCAAGGTGTGGGTGGAGGGCTCCTGCAGCCTCCGTCTCACTCTCCCTGGCCTGCCCACAGCATGGTGTCCCTGCTTTCACCTGTGCTGCAGCCGGAAGGTCCCCTGGCCGTGCTGAGAGAGCGAGCTCATCAGATCTCGGTGAGTGAATGGATGGTTTGGTGGCAAGGTGAGGTGCCTGTCCTACTGGGAGGCACTCTCTGCTGCTGGACTTCAGCTGCTCACCTGTGCAGTAAGGGAGCTGGACCGGCTGCTCCTGCCGCAGAACACATCCCGTTCTGCGAGCGAGTCTCGGTGGGCTCCAGAGGGTGGGGTGTGATTAGAGGGCTACTGGCCACAGTGGTAGCTCTGTTGACCAGCTGCTGACCCTACCCTTTCCCTGTAGTGTCCCCTGTACCTATGCCCACCCCTGGAAGCCCTGGAGGAGGGCGGGCCACCACTGACCCTGGGCCTAGAGGGAGAACACCAGCGGTCCAACGCGGCCTTGGCCTTGCAGCTGGCGCATTGCTGGCTGCAGCAGCAGGACCACCTGGGTGAGTGAGCACTGTGAGCAGGTGGGTGGGGCATAGGTGGGGGTCAGCTTGAAGGGGTCTGAGCACGCTGGGCCTCACACACTGCACATCACACAGACATCCAGGAGCTGAAGAGATCCAGGCCGAGTGTCCCATGCCAGCTGCCCCTGGCACCTGTGTTCCAGCTCACATCCCACATGCGACACGGTAAGTCAGAACTTCCTGTCCGACCAGGACCACTGCCTGTCTTTGTGCCCTTTCAGCTGTACCCTTTGGTTTCCTGTTGGGGAAGTGGGAGCAGTTCAAGGTGGTACCCAAGGATCTATATTCCTCCCAGACTTGGAGCCTCAGTTTCCTTATCTGCGAGATGAGACGATAAGAAGACCCACGGCCAAAGACTGTTGTGACCATTCAGGGTTGTGATATCACTAAGGTGCTGAGCCCAGAACCTGTGAGATATGGGACGGAGTACTTCACTAGTGGTAGTTTCTGTCCTTGTCGTCGTGGTTACCAGACCATAAAGTCTCAGGCTATGCGGCTATCTTTGCTTCTTAAAAAAAAAAAAAGCCGGGCGTGGTGGCGCATGCCTTTAATCCCAGCACTGGGGGGGGGGGGGAGGACAGAGGTAGGAGGATGCCGTGAGTTCAAGGCCACCCTGAGATTACATAGTTAATTCCAGGTCAGCCTGGACCAGAGTGAGACCCTACCTTGAAAAACCAAAAAAAAAAAATAAATTATTTTCATTTATTTGAGGGAAGGAGGGAGGGAGAGAGAGAGAGAAAAAGAGTACTCATGCCACTGCAAACAAACTCCAGATGCATGTACCACTTTGTACATTTGGCTTTACATGGGTACTGGCGAATTGAACCCAGGTCATCAGGCTTGCAAGCAAACATTCTCTAGTCCTCTTTTTTTCTTTTTAACTTTTTTTTATTGACAACTTCCATAATTGTAGACAATAAGGCATGATAACTCCCTTCCTTCCCCTACTTCCACCTTCACAAATCCACCCTCCATCATATCCCCTCTCCTTCGCAATCAGTCTTTTTGATGTCATCCTCCTTTCCTCCTGTTATGAAGGTCTTGTGTAGGTAGTACCAAGCACTGCAAAGTCATGGATATCCAGGCCATTTTGTGTTGGAAGACTGCATTATAAGCAGTCCTTCCCTTCCCTTGGATTTTACGTTCTTGCCGCCACTTCTTCCACAATGGACCCTGAGCCCTGGAAGGTATGATAGAGACGTCTCAGCGCTGCACTACTCCTCTGACACTTCTTCGCAGCACTGTGGTACCTTTGGATTCATCCTAGTGGTCACTGTCACCTGAAAAGAGAAGCTTTTCTAACCAAAAGTGAGAGTAGCAGTAATACGCGGTTAGGAATGTTAAGTGCTTATAGGAAGCTGGTCGTGGTGGCGCACGCCTTTAATCCCAGCACTCAGGAGGCAGAAGTAGGAGGGTCGCCATGAGTTCAAGGCCACCCTGAGACTACATAGTGAACTCCAGGTCAGCCTGAACTAGAGTGAGACCCCACCTTGAAAAACAAAACAAAACAAAAAAATGCTTACAGGGCAGTTTGGTGAGCATAATATATGCATTTATCCAGACAACAGCAGGTGTTATTCCCCTAGGGCTTATGACCTCCCCTGCCATAGGCTTTTGACTCAATACCAGGCATATATTCTCTCCCATGGAGCAGGCCTCCAGTTCAATTAGAGAGTGGTTGGTTTTCCCATAACAGACATGCCTCTATTGTACCCCTTGGCTCATTTGGCCTGGCTGGCCAAACCTAAGGCTTGCAGTGTCCACTGTTTTCACTGCTGATGACTTCTCTCTCCCATAGTGCTGCATGCAGCTTAGCTTTTTGCAGCTTTCTCTCAGCTGGTCTACAGGGAAGAGGTTTTCAGCTCAGCTCCAAGTATGAAGTGGAGTCTTCAGCAATAGCGTCTTTACCATATATTTCTGGTGGGAAACAGAGCCTTGGCAATAGCCTGCAGTGTTTTGGAGGCAACAGGGACCTCCCTGGCTAACAATGCATTTGAAGATATCCATCCCTGGCACTGAAAATATTGAAAATATTCTAGTAACAATCTATGGCTTCTGGGTACGCCATTATCCAATAAAGTATGTTTTCATATGGCTTATTCATACATCTTAGTTTTTTTTTTTTTCTTTTGCTTTTTGGTTTTTCGAGGAAGGGTCTCACTCTAACTCAGGCTGATCTAGAATTCACTATGTCGTCTCAGGGTGGCCTTGAACTCATGGTGATCCTCCTGCCTCTACCTCCTGAGTGCTGGGATTAAAGGTGTGTGCCACCATGGCCAGCTCATACATCTTAAATTTTGATTATTCCTCTTCCCATGCTTCCTTTACTCAATCCCTTCCCCTGACCTCACTTAGGCCATTGCACCCCCAGTAATCTGTTCATCTAATTACACATACATAATACCTTTTCCTTAACTCTTCCCTTCTCCTCCCTTACTTTTTTTTTTTTTTTTTTTTTTGAGGTAGGGTCTCATTCTAGCCCAGGCTGACCTGGAATTTCATTATGTAGTCAGGGTGGCCTTAAACTCATGGTGGCCTCAAACTCATGGCGAGCCTCCTACCTCTGCCTCTGAAGTGCTGGGACTAAAGGTGTGTGCCAACATGCCTAGCTCTGTTTTTATATCCTTTTTAAAATATATTTTATCTATTTGAAAGAGAGAAAGAGGCAGAGAGAGAGAGAGAGAGAATGGGTGCACCAGGGCCTCCAGCCACTGCAAACAAACTCCAGATGCATGCACCCCCTTGTGCATCTGGCTTACATGGGTCCTGGAGAATCAAACTGGGATTCTTTGGTTTTTGCAGGCAAATGCCTTAACTGCTAAGCCATCTTTTATTATTATTATTATTTTTCCTAGTGAATTCTTAAAAAAAAATTTTTTTTATCAACAACTTCCATGATTGTAAACAATATCCCATGATAATGCTCTCCTTCCCCCCTCTTCCCCCTTTGAAACCCCATTCTCTTTCGTATCCCCTTCCCCTCTCAATCAGTCTCTTTTTTATTTTGATGTCATGATCTTTTCCTACTATTATGATGGTCTTGTGTTGGTGTCAGGCACTGTGAGGTCATGGATATCCAGGCCATTTTGTGTCTGGAGGAGCATGTTGTAAGGAGTCCTACCCTTCCTTTGGCTCTTACTTACGTTCTTTCCGCCACCTCTTCTGCAATGGACCCTGAGGCTTGGAAGGTGTGATAGAAATATTGCAGTGCTGAGCACTCCTCTGTCACTTCTCAGCACCATGGTACCTTCTGAGTCATCCCAAGGTTACTGCCATCTGAAAAGAGAAGGTTTTCTACCAAAAATGAGAGTAGCATTAATATATGGGTGTGAACATTAAGGGAAATGCTTACTGGGCAGTTTGATAAGCATAGTATATACATTTAGCCAGACAACAGCAGACGTTACACCCCTAGGGCTCATGACTACCCCTGTTTTAAGTTTTCAGTATTGGGGATGTATTCCCTCCCATGGAGTGGGCCTCCAGTCCGGTTAGAGGGCAGTTGGTTTCCACCATGACAGACGTGCCACTATTGCACCCGTTGGCTCATTTGGCCTGGCTGGCCAATTATAAGGCTTACAGTGTCCACTGTTGAGTATCTTCACTGGTGATTTCTCTCTCTCCCATTGAACTGCATGCATCGTGGCTTTTTCCAGCTTTCTGCAAGCTGAGTCTTTTTAAGCAAGTTCCTTTAATGGCTGAGCCATCTCTCCAGCCCTGCTTTTCTTTCTTTCTTCCTCCTCCTCCTCTTCCTCCTCCTTCTCTTCTTCTTCCTCTTATTTATTTAGGCAAGTTCTCATTAGCCCAAAGTCCTCAGCCTCCCAAGCTGGGGCTATAGGTGTGAGCCACTCCCCCAGTTTTGTGTTTTGAGGCAGGGTCTCATTGGAGTCCAAGCTGACCTGTAACTTACTCTAGCCCCGGCTGCAAACTCAACCTCCCAGTGATTCTGTTACCTCAGCACCAAGGGCTGGGGTTACAGGCTGAGCCCCCATGCCGGCTGCCTTCGCTTCTCATCCCCACGAAGCTCTCAGCCCATGCAGCGCTCACACTGTTAGACTCCTTCAGTGAATGGTTTCGGTGTTTCCACTGTGCCAGGCCTGCTCCGGGGCATCCACGACAGTCCTAGCACAGATCTCAGGTCACATTCGAGCCGCAATCCTCACTCGCTTTGTTAGTTCAGAGCTCGGAAGCTATCGAGTTGAGATCATGTATGATAG
Source organism: Dipus sagitta (assembly GCA_036346955.1). NCBI lineage: Eukaryota > Metazoa > Chordata > Mammalia > Rodentia > Dipodidae > Dipus > Dipus sagitta. The sequence continues at coordinate 141,467,906 of CM070770.1, forward strand.
CCCCCTCTCTCAGGGTTGCCTGGAAGAGTCCATCAGATGAGGCAGCCCAAGCCCTGAGCCTAGGGCCTGGCACTGGCAAGAAGCTTGTGGGCTGATGGGCTCCTCAGAGTCCCGAGAGGGCATCCTGTGGGGTCAGTGCATTCTGGGTTACACGCACATTTGAAGACTGGGGTGGGAAAGGATCCCAAAGTACTTGTCTCGTTCACCTGCGCCAGGGCTCCGTGACGCAGAGTGGCCCGGTCGGACACAGGTGCTGCGACGCGGATCCCTCGTCTGGTACCTCGACGGTGCCCACACCACCAGCAGTATGCAGGCCTGCGTGCGCTGGTTCCGCCAGGCACTGCATGGCAGAGAGCAGCCCGGCAGGTGAGCCCAGGTTGGGGGGAGGCAGGGCCTTGGCTAAAGGATGGAGCATGGAGTGGGGTGAGGCTCAGTTGGTGTGGTGGGGTAAAGGTTGGCTTGTGGGGAGTTGGGGCAAGATGGGATGCAGGGAGGAGCTGCTCTGACTCCTTCCTTCCTGTGCAGTGGGCTTGAGGTGCGTGTCTTGCTCTTCAACTCCACCGGGGACAGGGACCCAGCGGCCCTGCTGAAGCTGCTACAGGTGAGGGGCCAGTCTGGTGGCTGTGCCACCCCGTAGGCAGCCCTCCCTGGTTCTGGCCGTGCCACCCCACTGGGCCTAGATTTCCTCCACTGTGAAGTGGTCACCTGAATCATACTGAAGATGACATGTAAAGGCTTCAGGCCCTCAGGGAGTCTGCCATAAGCCATTGCTCTTGTTCTCTTGCAGTTGGAAGGAGGGCTCCATGGTGGTTAAAGGGACAGGCTGTAGACACCTTTGACACACTCCGTTAGCCAGTGACATACAGCCTGGCCAGAAACGTCATTGCCCTGCCTCAGCTTGCCTCTGCAGGCGCACATTTATCAAGTGTGCTTTAAGGAGTCACAAGGTTTCAAGGCACATAGAGGCCCTTCTCTCCTTGGGGAAACTGAGGCTGCTCTATCTAGACTGTCAGGGCTGAAGTAACTCCTAGGAATCATCTTCCATTTCACAGGGCAAGAAGCTAAGGCTACTCATGTCCAGAAAGTGTCACAGCTCTTTCCCCAGCCTGGGTCCAGGGCCTGCTTGCTAGCTAAGTGGCCTTAAGAAAGTGCCACCTGCCTGAGCTTCTGTTCCTATCTGTACATTAGGCCATGCTTCCATTGCCAGGCCACGAGGCTGGGAAGGGGACCCTGAGGCAAACGGAGCTGGGGCTGAAGGGCAAAGCTGGTGTCCACAGGCCAATGCCTTTAGACACGTGGGCTCGGGAAACCATGTGGAAGTCACAGGGTGGGGGCAGTCTCTCCAAGAGTCTCATACCAAGTCTCCCACCCCACTTCTAGCCCTGCCACTTTGACTATGCTGTCTTCTGCCCCAACCTGACAGAGGTGTCACCCACAGATAACGCAGGTGAGAGCGGACAGATAGGGTGCGTGGGGTGAACTGGGGCTGAGGACTGTGAGGTGGACTGCTGCTGACGGAAGGGAGGACTTTCAAACTGCAGGGCTGGGCTAGGAGGTAGGGTTTGTTGTATAAACACCCTTAGGTGCATTTTAAATTTGTGTCATCTAACTGTAATCCTGCCAAAAAAAAAAAAAAAAAAAAAAAATTAGCAAGGAGAGCTTTTTTGTTGTGTTTTGTTTTTTGTTTTTTGAAGTAGGGTGTCATTCTAGCCCAGGCTGGAATTCACTCTGTATTCTCAGGGTGGCCTCAAACTCCCAGCGATCCTCCTACCTCTGCCGCCCAACTGCTTGGATTAAAGGCGTGCACCACCACGCCCAGCTAAGGAGAACATTTTTCAAAATACATGCTAAAGGCCATTTATAGCTACTAACGTCAGCTATCAGTTTTGTGTATCTTGACCAGAATTTGTTACTGAAAATGAACTGGAGGAGAATAGAAATTACTAGTATGCACTCCTAAAGGAAGGGGGCCTACTAGCTGGTAAAGAGTTGGCATATATGTAAGTATGTGAATACTGGGTTGCAGTGTAAAATAAACAGTCACTATGCACTGTGTTAAAGTATGAAGGAGTAGAGAAAGTACAGATCTTCAGGGCCTACTTCAGACTAGGGAGAACTCTAGAATGTACTTTTATTCTTTTTCTTTTAAAATATTTTATTTATTTTTGAGGCGAGGAGAAAGTAAATGAGTATGCCAGGGCCTCTTGCCACTGCAGAGGTACTCTAGAAGCATGCACCACTTTGTGCATCTGACTTTATAGAAGTACTGGGGATTTGAACCTGGGCCAGCAGGCTTTTATAAACAAGCACCTTTAACCATTGATCCATCTCCCTAACACTTGGAATCTTTTTTTTTTTTTTCCTGAGGTAGGGTTTGACTCTGGTCCAGGTTGACCTGGAATTCACTATGTAGTCTCAGGATGGCCTCAAACTCACAGTGACCCTCCTACTTCTGCCTCCCAAGTGCTGGGATTAAAGGAGAATCTTATTTTATTTTATTTATTTGACACAGAGAGAGAGAGAGAATTGGTACGCCAGGGCCTCCAGCCACTGCAAACAACTCCAGATACATGTGCCAATTGTGCATCTGGCTAACATGGGTCCTGGGGAATTGAATCTGGGTCCTTTGGCTTTGCAAGCAAATGTCTTCACTGCTAAGCCATCCCTCCAGCCCGTCTTTTTTTAACTTTTTTTTTTTTTTTTTTTTGAGGTAGGGTCCTACCTCTGTCTCCCGAGTGATTAAAGGTGTGCCACTATGCCCAGCCTAGAATCTTCTTTTTTCCCCAAGGTAGGGTCTTGTTCTACCCAGACTGACCTGGAACTCACTGTGTAGTCTCAGTCTGGTCTCGAACTCACAGTGATCCTCTTACCTCAGCCTCCAGAGCACTGCGATTAAAAGCATGTGCCACCATGCCCAGCTTGGGATTTATTTTTTTTATTTTTTAAATCATTTTTCAAGGTAGGGTCTTGATCTAGCCCAGGCTGACCTGGAATTCACTATGTAGTCTCAGGGTGGTCTCAAACTCACAGCAATTTTACCTCTGCCTCCCGAGTGCTGGGATTAAAGGCATGCATCACCATGCCTGGCTGGGAATTTATTTTTAACTGGATACCTGTTTTTTGAGGCAAGCCCAACAGACTGGCCTTTAAAAAAATATGTGTGTGTGTGTGTATAGATATATTTTTTTGGGGGGGGGAGAGAAAGAGAGACAGAGACAGAGAGAGAATAGGCACATCAGGGCCTCTAGCCACTGCAAACGAACTTCAGATGCATGCGCCACCTTGTGCATCTGGCTTTATGTGGGCACTCAAGAACTGAACCCTGGTCATTAGGCTTTGCAGGCAAGTGCCTTAACTGCTGAGCCATCTCTCCAGCCTTTTGGTTTTTTTTTCGAGGTAGGGTCTCCAGCCCAGGCTGACCTGGAATTCACTATGTAGTGTCAAGGTGGCCTTGAACTCATGGCAATTCTCCTACCTCTAACTCCCGAGTGCTGGAATTAAAGGCATGTGCCACCACACCCGGATGGCCTTTTTTTTTTTTAATGTGAGAAAGTGAGAGAGACAGAGAATTGGCGTGCCAGGGCCTCCAGCCACTGTAATTGAATTCCAGATGTGTGTGCCACCTTGTGTGCATGTGCAACACTGCCTGCTTGCATCACCTTATGCCTCTGGTGTATGTGGCACCTGGAGAGTCGAACATGGGTCCTTAGGCTTTGAGGAAAGTTGTTGAATTCGGCTGCACCTCAGTTTTCTCACTGTGGGGACCAGTGGCAGAGTCTGGTGAAGTGATGTGTAGAAAGGACCAGGTGGTAACACGTGCTCACTGGGCCAGTGCTGGCCCCTCTTCCTGTCCCCTCCACACATGCCTGTGTCTGTGCCCTCTGTGCCCTGCAGATCAGCAGAACTTCACGGTGACTCTGGACCAGGTGCTGCTCCGCTGCCTCCAGCACCAGCAGCACTGGAGTTTCCTGGCTGCGGAGCGGGCCAGCCTGGTGCCCGATGGGTCAGCCTCCCTGCTGCTGGCACCCCACCCCTGGCAGCCCATGCTCCCTTGTCTTCAGCTGCATCTCTCACGCCTTGCAGTGGATCAGCCAGGGTCGGGACCCCATCTTTCAGCCCCCCAGCCCTTCCAAGGGCCTCCTCAGCCACCCCACGGCCAGCAGTGGTGCCAGAATTCTCCAGGAGGCTGCTGCCATCCACGTGCTGGTCACGGGCAGCCTGCACCTGGTGGGTGGTGTCCTGAAGCTGCTGGAGCCCTCCCTGTCCCAGTAGCCAAGGTGGTGGGGTTGAAGAGGAAATCTCCCAGCCCTGCCTTCTCGCCACAGACGTACACCAGGTGCCTTGCGGTTTCTGCTCTGTGGGCTCTGGCCTAGGGCCCCGAGCTCTAGGTGGAGGAGTAGAGGGCCAGGAGAAGCTCTGCACTTTGGTCTCTCCTTCCTCTGGCCAAGGCAGCAGGGGACCTGTGGGGTCCCCACCACTGTAGTAGGCTTGTGGCCCAACCCAGCTCCTCACCACCCTGCCTGCCTCCTGGCTCAGGCCCAGCTTATGTGTGAGCTGCCTGACCAGCCTACCGTCCTTCTGCAGGCTGGGCCAGAGACTTCCTCATCCCAGTGCCTTCTGAGAAGGAAGAGGATCCCTGCCTAAGACTCTGTATGGACACAGGGTGGCTGGAATGAATTAAAGCTTTTAAAGCTTTTTCTTTTTTAAAAAAAAGCAGTGGTGAAATCTTTGATTGAGAGTTGGAGGCTGGGGGGGCTGGGGCTGCAGCTAGTATAAGAGCTGGACTGTGTAGCCAGAGCCCTGGCCATGTGGCAAGTCTTTCTCTCCCGTGGGCCTCAGATAGCCTAGATTTCTAGAAGACTGGATTGATATCTACAGGCCATACTCTTGAGGTAGGGTCTCACTCTAGCCCAAGCTGACCTGGAATTGACTATGGCGTCTCAGGGTGACCTCGAACTCATGGCAATCCTCCTACCTCTGCCTCCGGGAGTGCTGGGATTAAAGGTGTGCACTACCACGTCCGGCTTGGAGGACCTGGTGATTGAGCATTGGACCCATGTGACAGATGAGGGCGCAGTGGCTGGCTTCGAGAAGCCATAGGCCTGCCCACAGATAAGAAGCAGATGCAAGATTGGGACCCAGAACTGTTGGGAATCTGTTCAAACCCCAGAGCGAGTGTGGACAGAGCTGCCTGGCATTTGGTTTTCCCAGTCTCAGTCCCAGGGGTGGGCCATCAAAATAAGTGAGATGTAAAGGTTTAATCCAAACATGTTTTGTCCCTGCTACCAGCCGCCCGCCCTCTGTGACAGAATTAGCCCCTCCCCCAAAAGACCCTCCCCTTTGTCCAGCCCAGCCCAGGTTTCGTGTCTGATTTATTGGTGGTGAATATACAGAGGTGCGCCCAGGAGCAGCAGCCTGGCCACTGCTGTCCTGTTGCCTGCCGCACAGATGGGCTGGGAGGAGGTCTCTGTGACATTTCTGGAAGGAGCTGGGCTCCCTCACCCCACTGTTCTTGCCACCCTCTGAGCCTCGGGCTGGGCACCCCTCAGCCTCTGTCTCCCCCACCAAAGTTGTGTGAGTCCAGGTGTGGAGGGCACAGGAATCAGATTCAGGGGCTCTGGGCTTGAGCCCCGTGGGTTCTGTGGCGAGTGTCGTAGCCTGGTTGGAGCTCTCACCTGTCTGGCACAGTTCACCCACATAAGTTTCTACCACAGTGTGGACATACAGGGCAGTGGCATCTTTCGGCCGTCCTGGACAGCCTTGTCCCAGAACGTCTGGATTGGAAGATTCTATGAAATGGGGTGAGGGTACTGAAGGTGTTCCAAGCCGGTGCCCTCGCTGGCAGCAGGCCTCTGTGAGGGAGGTGGGAGGGGCAGGTGCGGAGGGCACATTCCGTCCTCAGTCGCGTGGATGCACTGGGCTCCCGGGACGAGCTCGTGGCCAGTGGTTCCCAGCTGGTGGCCTCTCAGTCTCTCCTGCGGCGCGAGGGCTGGCCGGAGGGCCCCTGGGGCTCTGGGCTGGGCACTACGCCATGCTGCTGGTGGAGCAGGGGGTGCTCTGGGTGCTCCCGATGCTGTGGTTGGTGCTGCTGCTCTCAGAGGAGGCCGGGGCAGCCACCGCCACCACGGGCTCCCGCTTGCTGGGGGAACCTGGGGGCGCGGGCAGGGGTGGCGGTCAGGGCCCCCGGCGGCCAGGGCTCCCCACTCCCTCAGAGGCTTCTCCAGGCACTCCCAGGGGATGGGGAGGGCCCCTGAGTGCTCACTGCGGAGGCCTGCGATACTCACGTGTGTGCGAGTAGATGTACCAGAGCGCAGCCGTGAGAAGAGCCCCAATGAGGAAGGCACCAAAGGTGATGCCCAGCACAGCGGGCAGGACGGGACCTTTGCCTGCGACCAAGGGAGGGAGGGAGGGCCAGTGGTCAGCACTGCTGCTCCGTCCCGGCCTCGGGCCTTTGCCTACCCCGTTGCTAGCCGCGGGTACAGGTTGGACGCTCTTCCAGTTCAGCCACACCCCTGACTTTCTGCCACCACCCTCCCCCCCCACCAAGTAGGGTCTCCCTCTGGCCCAGGATGACCCGGAATTCACTCTGTAGTCCCAGGACTGCCTTGAACTCACAGCAAGCCGCATATATCAGCCACCTGGGAGCTGGTATTCAAGGCATGCGCCACCATGCCCGACTCAGACCCTGACTTTCTGAACCTCAGCCTCCTCATCTCGTGCATAGGCTTGTCACACCCTGCTCAGTAGTAAGCTGTGACCAGCTGCTCAGAGAGCCCAGCCAGGCTGTTAAGGCCATGCTCGTGTCTCCTAGGGCTAGCAAAGATGCCTCTTCAGGGGACATGGCTGATGCAGTGTAACAAAGAATAAAAGGACCCTAGGAGTCCAGAACCTGTTCTGCCCTGCTGTGTGACCTGAGGTGAACCCTAGCCTGTCTCTGAGCCAGATTGGAATGGGTTATAGCACCTTTAAAAATATATATGTATAAATAAATAAATAAATAAATATATATATATATACATATATATATATATATAAATTTTATTTTAGAGAATTGGTGCGCCAGGGCCTCAGCCACTGAAATTGAACTCCAGACGCTTGTGCCACCTAGTGGGGATGTGCATCTGTGTTTACATGGGTGCTTAGGAACTGAATGCAGGCTGGCAGGCTCTGCAAGCAAGTGCCCCCAACCACTGATCCATCTCCCCAGCCCTAGAACATCCTTTAAGACTCTTTAGCTAAGCTGGGGTTGTCCCAGGCCTCACTCTGTCCACACTCCTGTCTGTGTGTGACCCTGGGCTCTCGGCCTCCGACTTCCCATCTGTGCAGTGAGCCCCACCTCCTCGGTCCTGGCTGCGAGGGTCAGGGGTGATGACACCATCCTTGCCTGAGTGGCAGGTCCTGCCCTCGCCTCTGCCCCCAGCATCAAGGACACTATGGCTCGGTGACATTTGAGCCAGGGGACCTAACAAAGAGGCTGAAGGGACCCAGCGCTGAAAGGCGTCAGGCAAGTTAGGCCAGAACCACAGCTAAGGGGCCTCATGGTCCATCCAGAGGCTGTGTCCTCCAGCAAGGGCGCCACCAATGAGCAAGCAATGGGGACGAGTACTGCACAGGGAGCCTGAGGCGTGGTTTGCTGTCCCCAGAGTGGCCATCCGAAGTCATCCTCAGATGCAGCTCTTCTGGCTGCTAGGGCTCTGGGAAGCCCTTCCGTCTTTCCTCCCAGGGCTGCTCCTGCTGGACCCCCTGACCCCGTGTGCCTGGGTCCTGTCTCTCCCCCTGTCTTTTATCCTCCACTTACCAGGCAGGCCAGGGCTGACGATGTTCAGGTGCATGGAGACACTCCTGTAGATTTCCTGGGGAGGGAGAGACGGGTGGTGGATGGCACAACTTTTGGCCAGCAGCCTTTGGTTTTCCCTGGCTCTGTAGCCCTGACTTGCCACGTCTCTGAGTCTTGGCTGAGTCACATCCAGCACTTTCTAGCCAGGAGCCTGTGGATAAGTCCTGGGGATGTGTGCTGGGGTAGGGCATCAGGGGACAGTCCATGGCTGCTTCCTGGTAGGTCCTGGAAGGCCCTGATTCCCATGAGTCTTATATCTTTACCCTGTGCAAGCCTTGAGCCCCGAGCCAGGCCAGCTCAGAGCCCTGGGGCTCACAAGGTAGAGGGCGGCACAGACCTGGAAGGTAAGGCCTGCCCAGTTTCAGACAACTAGGGAGGTCTTTTGTTCTGCTTTGATTTAGTGTGTGTATGAATGCAGGCATGCATTGGCCCAGCTCACATGTGGAGTGAGTGTTTAGAGTGTTGGTCCTTGCCCTCCACCTTGCCTGAGGCCGAGTCTCTCCTGTTCACCACAGTGTGTGCCAGACTAGCTGGCCCGTGAGCTCAGGGTTCTCCTGTCTCGGCCTCCTTTCCGGCCACAGATGCCCTGGGATTACAGGTGCTCATACCACGCATTTGGCTTTACATGGGTTCTGGGGATCTGAACTCAGGTTGTCAGTCTTGTGCACCAGGCACTTTACCCACTGAGCCATCTCCCCATCCCCAACCAGGGAGGGTTTTAATCTTGAAATGTTTTCTCTTTCTTTCTTTCTTTCTTTCTTTCTTTCTTTCTTTCTTTCTTTCTTTCTTTCTTTCTTTCCTTCCTTCTTTCTTTCTTTCTTTCTTTCTTTCTTTTTTTTTTTTTTTTTGACTTTTGAGGTACAGTCTCACTCTAGCCCAGGCTGACCTGGAATTCACTCTGTAGTCTCAGGATGGCCTCGAATTTATAGCAGTCCTCCTACCTCTGCTGGGATTAAAGGTGCGTGCATCATGCCCCTGTCTGCAAACAGCTGGTGTGGTCTTATGAGTGTGTCCAGGACTGACAGTCTGAGAATGAAGATTCACTGGACAGTGCCATGTCGACACCAGCAAATGCAGAAAGTCAGGACATTGTGTGACTGGCTCCTCGCACATTTATTGAGGTCAGTCACACTGGTGATCACACCAGTGGGTAGATTCCTGGGAGAAGGATGAGTGACTGGGATTGTGGAAGTACTGAAGGATGGATGGATAGGTAGGTGGATGAGTGTGTGGATGGATGGATGACAGATAAATACACAGAAGGATAAATGGGTGGATGGATGGCTGCAGCTGCATATCCTACCAACTCCTCAGACACAGCAATCCCATCAGAAGCCAGTAGGTGGCAGTGAGTGCCCCAACCGCTAGACTGTCAAGCCCTGTGCCTGACTATGACACTACTCCTAACCAGCTGTTTGCACGTCCCACTGGACTGCCACCCTTTGCCTGCAAACCCCAGACCCAAAAGCCACCTTAAAGCTAGGCCTGGGTCATAGCCACTCACCTGGGACAAAGTCCTAGGGCGCAGGGCCAAGTTGCAGCTGAGGGTACCAGCCATGGGTGTGGGCACCATGTAGACGCGGAGGAGAAAGCTGAAACGTGGGTCACCATCTGGACTTGGGGACAGCAGGCTCACACAGCTGCCCTTGGCTGCCCGGCCCTGGATGAGTTCTACCGTGTCCACTTCAGGCCCCAAATCCAGGTGGCAGCTGTCTATCTGTAGTGTGACCTCAGTGATGGATGGGGACATGCTCACCTGCACAGGAAGGTAAGGGGACCAGGTGTGAGGAGCTTTTCTTTTTTAGGGGGGGTCTTTTCTGCTTTTTATTTATTTATTTTTTTCCTCAATTTTTATTAACATCTTCCATGATTATAAAAAATATCCCATGGTAATGCCCTCCCTCCCCCCACTTTCCCCTTTGAAACTCCATTCTCCATCATATCCCCTCCCCATCTCAATTCCATGTTAGCCTGGACTAGAGTGAAACCCTACCTTGAAAAAGCAAAAACAACAAACAATGGGCTGGAGAGATGGCTTAGTGGTTAAGGCACTTGTCTTTGAAGCTTAAGGACCCAGGTTCCATTCCCCAGTACCCACACAAGCCAGATAGATGTTCAAGGTGACGAATGCATCTGGAATTTGTTTACCATGGCTGAAGGCCCTGGGACACCCATTCTCTATCTGCCTCTTCCTCTCCCTTTCTCCCTCTCTCTCAAATAAATAATGTTTAAAAAGTTATTTATTTGCAAGGACAGAGAATGAATGAATGGGTGCACCAGGGTCTCTAGCAACTGCAAATGAACTCCAGATGCATGCACCACTCTGTGCATCTGGCTTATGTGGGTACTGGGGAATTGAACTCAGGTCATTAGGCATTGCAGGCAAGCACCTTAACCACTGAGCAATCTCTCCAGCCCCTCTTTCTTTCCTTATTTGTTAATTTGTTTTTAAAAATATTTTATTTGCACTTTTTGAAGTAGGGTCTTGCTCTAGCCCAGGTGACCTGGAATTCACTATGTAGTCTCAGGGTGGCCTCAAACTCACAGTGATCTTCCTACCTCTGCCTCCTGAGTGCTGGGATTAAAGGCATGCACCACCATGCCCAACAAATACTTTATTTTAAAAAATTTTTGTTTATTTATATTTATTTATTTGAGACTGACACAGAGAGAGAGGGAGAGAAAATGGGCACACCAGGGCCTCCAGCCACTGCAAACGAACTCCAGATATGTGTGCCCCCTTGTGCATCTGGCTATCGTGGGTCCTGGTGAATCGAGCTTTGAACCGGGGTCCTTAGGCTTCACAGGCAAGTGCTTAACCACTAAGCCATCTCTCCAGCCGAGATATTTTATTTTTATTTATTTATTAGAGGGGGAGAGAGAGAGAATGGGTATGCCAGGGTCTTTAGCCACTGCAAACAAACTCCAGACTCATGGGCCACCATATGCATCTGGCTTACAATGTTCAATTCTGGGAAATTAAACCTGGGTCCTTAGGGTTTGCACGAAAGTATCTTAACTGCTAAGACATCTCTCCAGTACTCTTTCATTTTTAAAATCATATTCATTTATTTAAGAGAGAGGCAGACAGACAGAGGACTTATGGACACATCTGGGCCCCTTGCCACTGTAAGTGAACTCCAGACACATGTACCACTTTGTGCATCTGTCTTTAGGTGGGTACTGGGGACTTGAACCCGGGCTGTCAGAATTTGCAAGGCAAGTGCCTTTAGTCACTGAGTCATCTCTGCAGCCTGAGCAATTCCTTTTCTGTCTGTCCGTTTTCATGTACCGTGACTGGCTTCCTTAGTTCTCTGCAAACTGAAGTCTTTTCAGGAGCTATGGAGCAAGCCTGGCATGGTAGCACATGCCTTTAATCCCAGCACTCACAGGTTGGAGGGATGGCTTAGCGGTTCAGGTGCTAGCCTGCAAAACTAAAGGACCCAGGTTCAATTCCCCAGGACCCACATAAGCCAGATACAAGGTAGCACATGGTTCTAGAGTTTGTTTGCAGTGGCTGAAGGCCTTGGTGTGCCCATTCCCTCTCTCTCTTTCTCTCTCTCTCTTTTTTTTTTTTTTGAGGTAGGGCCTCACTCTAGCTGAGGCTGACTTGGAATTCACTATGTAGTCTCAGGGTGGCCTTGAACTCACAGTGATCATCCTACTGCTGCCTCCCTAGTGCTAGGATTAAAGGCGTGCGCCACCACGCCCGGCTTCTCTCTTTCTTTTTGCCTTTTCCTCTCTCAAATGTAAACAAAAAAATAAAATATAATTCCAGCACCTGGTAGGCAGAGGTAAGAGGAACGCTGAGTTTGAGGCCAGCCTGAGACCACCGAGTAATTCCAGGTCAGCCTGGGCTAGAGTGAGACCCTACCTCGAAAACAAAAAGCCACCCAGGAGCTATGGAGGAAAGGAAGGTGCACGGGAGACCGCAGGGCAAGGCTTGGGGCGCTGGTTGCACAGTACCTGTACAAAGCCCTGCTGGCCCAGCTCGAGGGTGCTGGAAGCCTGGAGGAAGTGCGGACTGAGGTAGAGGCCCAGCTGGAAGGAGATGCTGTCCATGTTGACGCACTGCACTTTTTTCTGTGGGGGGCCAGGAGGGAGGCTCGGTCAGTCTGGGTGACAGCAGCCGGGAAGGTGAGCGGTGAGGGCGGCAACAGCGGTCACTGCCCAGCGTTGCCACCCTCACCCTCACCTGTGAAGAAAGTTCACATTCATCGAGAAGGCACTTGGGGGCTGGAGAGGCTGCTTAGTGGTTAAGGCGCTTGCCTGCAAAGCCAAAGGACCTAGGTTCGACTCCCCAGGACCCACGTAGGCAGAAGGGGGTGCATGCATCTGGAGTTTGTTTGCAGTGGCTAGAGGCCCTAGCATGCCCATTCTCTCTCTCTATGCCTATTTCTGTATATATCTCTCTTTCTCAAATAAATAAATAAAAATAAAATATTTAAAAGACTACTTAGTGTCTTAAGAGATACTTGCTCATCCGTGTTAAAAAAAAAAAAAAAAAAAGAAAGAATGCACTTGGCACTAAGCTTCTGGGAAGAGATTTCACGTAGACCTCTGGGGTTGCTCTTAAGACCACTATGGAGCTGAAGAGATGGCTTAGCGGTTAAGGCACTTGCCCGCGAAGCCTAAAGACCCAGGTTTGATTCCCAGTGCCCACATGAGCCAGATGCACAGGTGGCACATGCATCTGGAGTTCATTTGCAGTGGCTAGAGGCACAGGCATGCCCATTCTCTCTATCTGCCTCTTCCTCTCTCTCTCTCTCTCTCAAATAAATAATTTTTTTTAAAGACTCCTATGGAATGAGGTTTCCAGCAGTGATCTTTGGGCCCAGAACGGTTAGTGATCGGCACAAGGCCACACAGCCAGTGTTTACTAGAAGCCTCTGGCTTGAGAAGCTGAAATAAAAACCCTCAGCACGGCTCCCATTGCACAGAAGGGAAGACCAAGGCACACTGCAAACACATGGCTCGCCGGAATCCAGGCCTGTATTTCCTGAGGCCTGCTCCCTTCTAGGCCAGCAAGGACCCCCAGTCCCACAGCAGCCCCCGAGCCAGGTGAGAAGCATATGGTGACTGTGCATCTCACCCTCAGTGGTGATGAGCCTGACAGGAAACTGATGACCACCTGCAAGAACAAAGCGAAGGAGATGTTCAGAGCCAGCAAGCTCCCCCAGGGGGTGTCCCGCCCAACATACCCATTTTATGTAGGAGAAAACCGAGCTAAGTCTTGGTTAAAAGCTTTGGTTCCTGTTGGGTGCTACACCCTGCTCCCCCAAACACCCCTCAGCCTGGAGGATCAGGGAGGTACCTGGAGGGAGACTCACTGAACTGGTACCAGCGCCTCTGACCCCAGGCCTCACCTCGTTGCTGATCATGTTTGCCGTGGCTTCCATGCCACAGCTGGCGTAGGGGCTGCTCAAGACGAACTGATCGTCTGTGTCCTCAGCCCGGCAGCTGGGGATCCCAGAAGGTCAGGCCCGTAACGATGCACTGCAGAGCCTGGGTCAGGAGCGAGGGGTGTAGTCAGGAGGCCTCCAACTCCCCAGCATTAGGGGTTCCCACAACCCAGGGTCCCAAGCCTCGGCCATTCTCCTTGCCTCCCTCTCCATTTTATAGACCGCATCAACCACATTTTGGCCTACGCTTCTCTTGAACTTGCTCACTTAAAACACACACACACACACAGACAGAGTTATTTATTTTCAAAGAGAGAGAGGTAGGGGAGAATAGGTATGCCCGGACCTCCAGCCACTACAAATGAATTTCAGATGCATGTGCCACTTTGTGCAACTGGCTTTACGTGGGTGTTGGGGAAATTGAACCCAGGTCGTTAGGCTTTGTAGGCAAGTGCCCTAATGGTTGAGCCATGTCTCCAGTCCTTGCTCACTTTAATTTTTTTGAATATTTTATTTTTATTTATTTGAGAGAGAAAGAGAGAGGGAGAGAGAACTGGCACGCCAGGGCATCCAGCCACTTCAGATGAACTCCAGACACGTGACTACCTTGTGCATCTGGCTCACATGGGTCCTGGGGAATTGAACCTGAGCCCTTTGGCTTTGCAAGCAAGCACCTTAACCACTAAGCCATCTCTACAGCCCCTTCACTTTGTTTTATTTTTATTTTTATTTTCTGTTTTCCAAGGTAGGATTTTACTCCAGCCCAGGCTAAGCTGGAATTCACTATGTAGTCTCAGGCTGGCCTCTAACTCACAGTGATCCTCTTACCTCTGCCTTCCAAGTGCTGGGATTAAAGGTGTGTGCCACCACACCTGGCTTTTATTTTATTTTAATATATTTTATTTTGGGGACTGGAGAGATGGTTTATCAGTTATGACATTTGCCTGCAACGCCTAACAACCCAGATTTGATTGCCCAGTACCTACATAAGCCAGATGCACAGGGTTGCACATGTGTCTGAGTTCATTTACAGTGGCTGGAGGCCCTGGCATGCCCATTCTCATTCTCTGTCTTTCATTCTCTCTCTGGCTCTTTCTCTCCTTCTCTCTCAAAAATAAATAAATTTTTTAAAGGAAAGTTTATTTATTTTTTAAATATTTTTTATTTATTTTTGAGAGAGAGTGAGAGAGAGAATATGGGCGTGCCATGGCCTCTAGCCACTGTAAACTAAGTCCAGTTGCATGTACCACCATGTGCATCTGGTTTATGTGGGTTCTGGGGAATTGAACCTGGGTCTTTAGGCTTCACAGGAAAGTGCTTTAACCTCTGAGCTCTCTCGAGTCCTTTGTTTTGTTTTCCTTTTCTTTGTTTTTTGCTCACTTTAAAAAATTGTTTTTGTGGTTTTTTGAGGTAGATTCTCATTCTAGCCCAGGCTGACCTGGAATTCACTATGTAGTCTCAGGGTGGCCTCGAACTCACAGTGATCCTCCTACCTCTGCCTCCCAAGTGCTGGGATTAAAGGCATGCGCCTCCATGCCCAGCTTAAAAAAATTTATTTGTTTATTTATAAGAGGGAAAGAGAAACTGCCAGGTAGATTTAACCACAGAATTCTGAATCATTCTAAATGATCTGAGAGGACACAGGTATCTTGTGTAAGCTCTGGTCCAGCTGTCTCAGAGGACAGAAGAAAAAAAAAGTCACAGGGGGTTGGGGAGAGGGGTTGGGATGCAGCTCTGTTGGTAGAGTGCTTTTCTGGAGGACATGAAGCCCTGGGTTCCATCCACAGCACCACATAAACTAGGCATGGGAATATATACTTGTAATCACAGCACTTAGGAGGTAGAGGGAAGCAGATCAGAAGTTCAAGGTCATCCTTAGCTACATAACAAGTTTGAGACCAGCCTCAGCTACATGAGACCCAGTCTTAAAAATAATGGGAAGACAGGCAGCGAGGTGTGTCTCTTACTGGGGACTGCACCCGGGGTCTCTCACATGTGAGGCAAGCGCTATACTATTACTCACTGGGAGCCATGCCTATGACCACCACAAATGAACAATCATGCATTCGAACAAGAAAGGAACACCATGTCCTGCTTCCCACACTGCCGAAGGGCTTTGTGTCGTTAATTACAGCCTGGCCGGAGAGAAGTGGTTAGAATGCTCTCTCAAACCACGTGAGAATTCCGGTCACAACGGGGAAAGCCTGTTGGCAACATGTGTCAGAATTCCAGGCTTTGACCTACAATCCCATTCGTGGAAATCTACACTAGGAAAACAATCTGAGCCAGGTGTGGTGGCGCACCCCTTTAATCCCAGCACTCGGGAGGCAGAGGTAGGAGGACCCCATGAGTTCGAGGCCACCATGGGACTACACAGTGAATTCCATTCCAGGTCAGCCGGGACTAGAGTGAGACCCTATCTTGGAAAAAAAAAAATACACAGAGAAAAAGCTTCCAAAAGAAACACTGAGCTGGGCATGGTGGCTCACACCTTAAATTCTAGCCCTCTAGAGGCTGGGGGAGGAGAATCACAGTGAGTTCAAGAAGAAAAGAAGGGCTGGAGAGATGGCTTAGTGGTTAAAGTGCTTGCCTGCAAAACCAAAGGGCCTAGGTTTGATTCCCTAGTGTCTGGAGTTCGTGTGCAGTGGCTGGAGGCCCATTCTCTCTCTATCTGCCTTTCTCTCTCTCTCTGTGTGTCTGCTTCTCTTTCTCTCTCAAATAAATATAAAACACATTAAAGAAAAAAAAGGAGAAAAGGAAGAAAGAGGACAACACAGAGTGAGGGCAGGAGAATCAGAAGTTCAAGGTTATAAATATGGTGTGGCGGCGTCTGTATTCCCAACACTTGGGAAATGGAAGCAAGAGGAAGAGGATCAGAAGTTCAAGGTCATTCTTAGTTACATAGTGAGTTTAAGGCCAATCTAGGCTTAGCCTCCCAGTTGCTGGGGAGTGCTGTTATGACTGGCTCAAACTGCATTTCACAAGTGGGGAAACAGGCTTATCATGGGATGTGATTTGTTCCCCTCCCTGGCCTTGGCCACCAAGATTCTTGGGCTCGTGGAGACACCAGATGTCCACATCAGCCTGAGGCAGAGGGGCAGGCCTTCTCTTACCTGCACGTGATCTTTCTTGAGAACCAGAGTCATGATGTCGTTGGCACACTTGGGTTGGATCAGGGACAGGAGGAGCTCTGGGCTGCAGCTGTACTTGGGAAGTGTGGTAGGGATTGGGGTAGGTGTGGTCTGTAGACGATCATCTGCAGGGTCAGAGGAGGGTCGGGGGGGGGGACAGTCACTGGGTGTCCACTGTGCATTGAGCTCTTAGAAGGTGAGCTACTCATTGTCCCCCCCAGGTTCCAGGTGAGGACCAAGAGGCCGGGAGGCTGGTCTAGCTTGTCCAAGCTCCTAGGTCAGTGAAGTTAAGCGATCCAAGGTGGTCAAGGAAAAGGGAGGGTAGAGGTCGGGGTGCAGCTCACCACAGCTGGAGGACCTCAGGGAGATGTCACTGGCCAGAGGGAGCTCCACAAATGAGGCCACAATGCTGGCGTCGAGCTTTTTGGCCTCCCCCAGCAAACCCTGGGGTGTGTCTGGGAGCACGTGGCCTTGGATGCTGTTATCTGGAAAGATCTTGACGGAGTATTCACCGGTGGTCTGAAAACAGAAGAGAGGCAGAATGTGGGGGGGGGGGGCAGTAGCTACGGTAAGTCCTGCTGATACTTGCTCCCTCATCTGCTTTCTCCTAATTGCCCTTCAATTCAGCTCAGAGATCTTCCTTGACCCAGTGGGCTGGGTTAGGGGATGCTCGAGGCCTTCAGGGAAGGCTTCCTGGAGGAGGTGGCCTCTAGCTGCAGTGAAACAGGTGGTCACAGTCAGAGGCAGCACATTGGAGGCAGGACTGGGATGTGTAAGGTGCGTGGCGGCCTGATTGCCCTATGTAGTGGTTTGAATCAGCTGCCCCCTCCCCAAAATCTCCTGTGTTCTGAATGTTTGGTCCCCAACTGATGACAATTTGGGAGGGGAGCCTTGCTGGAGGAGGCGTGTTGTTGGGGGCAGGCTTAGGGGTGTTAGAGCCAGCTCTCTCTTGCTTCAGTTCGGCTCACTGTCTTGCTGCTGTTTTCCACCTGCTGTGGCAGAGGTGATGTCCAGCCTCTGCTCCTGCCATGCTTTCCCCTGCCATCATGGAGCTTCCCCCTAAGACTGTAAGCCAAAATAAAAACTTCCCTCCCATCAGCTGCTTTTGGTCGGGTGTCTGAGGCACCCTAGTTTGGGTTTTCTGTTTGGGTAGGGGCGCAAGGCTCACCCAGATCTGCATGTTGTGGTTGGCGTCGATTTGCCAGGACACATAGGGTGGACCTTGCAAGATGAGAACTGCATCGGGATCTCCAGATGTGCAACTCAGTTCCACTTTCACGGTCACTCTCCGGGGCCTGCGGTGAGCAGAGGGTCAGCTCAGCACGGGCTGGCATGCAGGCTTGGGGACCAGGACAAGTGGGGTTTCCGACGGGCAGCAGCTGTGCCCTCACTTAGCATGGTACGAGTCCATGGGCTGGGGGTGGGACTGGCAGGATGCGAGCCCACAGAACGGCAACCCATTAGTGGGGGAGCCTAGAGACAAGAAGGGACGGCTCTACTCTGACCTGGCAGGGGCCAGGATTAATGGGGCAGGATCTGATTGGGGGGTAGCTATTGGAGGGTCAAATCTGATTGGTGTGGGGAGGGACCCCAGGCCTCACTTGGGTGTGGTGCATTGGAGGCCAGGATCTGATTGGGGCAGGACTTGGTGCCAGGGGAGGGGTTTGATTGGAGGCTTGGTCCCCACTGACTGGAGTGGGGCGGGGCACCAGGGACAGGATCTACTGGGGCGTGGTTTATTGGACTAGGGCACCTGGTTGGGGTGGGACTTGATGGAAATGAGGCACCCTTACCCTGCCCCAGAGCCCGGCAGGAGCCTCAGGATGTGTGCCTCCTTGCGGCCAGCCACACCTTCCAGGCGGCATCCACGGACCAGGGCTGGGGCCCGCGGCCGCCATGCCAGCGTGTGGCCCATGTCCTGGCTGGCTTCCAGCATACAGTGGGTAGGTAACTTGGGGGCTGCAGAGACAAGCGCATCTCAGTGTCTCCAGGATCTAACACAGGGGGCCCCACCCCCAGTCAAAGGTAGTGATGGGGACATTCAGGACAGAACCTTACAGGTAGGGGGTATCAGAGGACCTTACCTGCAGAATGACTCTGCGCATGGTGTGGACCCGCGGTCTCCTCATCTGTCAACACGGGGTTAAGATAAACAGTGAGTCCATGACGCCGGTCAGGGATACAGCCTGACTACCACCCAACCATATCACTCCACTTTAACCTTTCTTATAGCATCTACCAAGACCTGAAACGACAGAATGTATTCATCTATGCCCAGCGTGGTGGTGCATCTCTTTAATCCCAGCTACTCAAGAGGAAACCAGGTTCAAGGCCTACCTAGTTATATAGAATTTATTTATCTGGGTTTGGACTTAGCTCAGTGGTAGAGTGTTTTCCTAGCAAGCACAAGGTCCTTAGTTCTGTCCCTAGCACAAAAGGAAAAAAAAAAAAAAAAAAAAAGGAAAAGGAAAAGGAGGGGGATGGGTTGGGGAGACAGTTCAGCAGTTAAAGGCACTTGCTTACAAGGCCTATAACTGGAGTTCAATTCCCAAGCCACCCATGTAAGCTGGACATAAGTGTCTGGCATTGTTTGAGGTGGCAAAAAGCCCACACGTACACACCCTAACACGTGTGCAAATGAATGAATGAATAATTTCTAAAGGAATTTATTTATCTATCGACATGGTTCTTGCCGTCCTTGGCATCACTGTGACAACAGGGCTGTACCCAAGTGCCTTGCATCGAGCTTGGCACACTGAAGGTGCGCAGTGAATAAGAGTGCTGAGTTTTGTCTTGCTTTGTATTGGATTTTTGCGTGTGTTCACTTGTTTATTTTATTTCTGTTATTATTTACTTGTATGTGTGTATGTGTGTGCCTGGGTAAACAAACCCAGGTTGACAGGCTTTGCAAGCAAATGCCTTTAACTGCAGAGCTAGCTCCCCAGCCATTGTTTGTGCTTTGAGACAAGGTCTCATATATATCAGGCTGGCTTCAAACTCCTTATGCAGCGGAGGGTGAGCTTGACTTTTTTAGGGAAGTGGTTTCAGAGGTAGGGTCTCACTTTAGCTCAGGCTGACCTGGAATTCCCTATGTAGTCTCAGGGTGGCCTCGAACTCACGGCGATTCTCTTACCTCTGCCTCCTGAGTGCTGGGATTAAAGGCACGCGCCACCACGTCCGGTTTGGCTTTTTTTTTTTTTTGAGGCAGGATCTCGCTCTGGCCCAGGCTGACCTGGAACTCACTCTGTAGCTTAGGCTGGCCTTGAACTCAACAGATATCCTCCTGCCTCTACTTCTTGAGTGCTGGGCTAACAAGCATGTGCCACCAGGCCTGGTTTTATGTGGTGCTGGGGATCAAACCCAGGGTTTCATGCATGCCTAGGTAAGCACTCTTTAACAGTTGCACCCTATCCCCAGCCGCTTGTGCTGGGGGAATTTTATGATTTAGAACAAAGTTATGACATTTCCCATGGTTCAATCCGATGTTTGTTGAATAAGTGATCCCTCTTTCCAAAGAACACTATCTAGCCACACGAGACGTAGGGCAAATCCTGTAATGCCCAAGTTTGATCCGATCCCTCCAGAACTGAACCTAAACCCAGAGGCAACCGAGGAAGCTGACCTGGGCCCAGCTGGAGGACGATGCTGCTGGGGTCTTCTAGTGTTGCGGCCGAAGTGATGCTGCCCTTTGCAGCTGCCCAGTCAAGGATGTGGCTCTTGGTGGTAAAGGGCGGCAGCTGTGTGAGGTTGGCTCTTGGGGACTCTTGGAAGATGATCAGGCTAGGGTTCTGGGGAGACATAGAATGCTGAATCCTTTCTGTCCCGTGCAGGAAGAAATTTGGGGAGCGAGAGGATTTGTAGCTAGCCCAGAGCCCTGCAGGTAGCTTATATGCCCCGGTTATATTTGCCCCATGCCCTTTCCACACATGGAGGACGTAGGACACACATCCTGGTTTGTCCTCCGGTTCCAGCACTGCCTGCTGTGTCGTACGCATTCAGCCTACACTGAATAGCACCATGTAGTTACCGTTCCTGTCCCTCTACACTCTGAGAAACTGAGGGACATCTGTGTGCTGTCCCTGCATGGTGTTTGACATATAATTGGCACTGAGAGTCTGTGCACTGGGGATTCTGACATGCCAGTGTCGCCCTGGACACCTGGTCCACACGCAGTAGGTGCTCCCTGCACGTGGGAAGGAGGAAGGAAAGGGGAGAAGAGGAAACGTATGAAAAACTGGATGCATGAGAGTACATATGGTGCTTTTTTTTTTTTTTTTGAGGTAGGGTCTCACTGTAGCCCAGGCTAACCTGGGATTTACTATGGAGTCTCAGGGTGGCCTCAAACTCATGGAGATCCTCCTACCTCTGCCTCCCGAGTGCTGGGATTAAAGGCATGCACCACCATGCCCGGCTTATACAGGTGCTTTTCATCCTGGGACTCAATGTTAAAAAACAATCTCTGCTGGGTATTGACCGGCTCCATCTGGTTTGGGCTTAAAGAAAATTTCGGATGAGAATGTAGCTTAGAGGTAGGCTGCTTGCATGTTATATTAAGGCCCTGGGCTCAATCCATAGCACAGCCAAAAAACCCCAAAACACTAATACTATGTTTTCCTGTTCATTACAAACACAATTTTTATTTTGCAATTATGAATTACACTACTTTCATTTTGGAGATGGACTTCACATGCCATTTCCTTACCTAGCTAACTAGTTATCAGTGATGTGACATGGTACCAAGCAGTAGCAAACTGTGATTCTTCTAACCTGTACTGTTTTAAAAATAAATGTGAAAAAAATCTCTGCTGGGGCTAGAGAGATGATTTAACAGTTAAGGCTCTTGCTTGCAAAGCCAAAGGACCCAGGTTCAATTCCCCAGTACCCACGTAAGCCAGATGAACAAGGTGGCTTATGTGTCTGGAGTTTGTTTGCAGTATCTAGAGGTCCTGGTACACCCATTCTCTCTCTCTTTCAAATAAAAATAAAATTCTGGGCTGGAGAGATGGCTTAGTGGTTAAGGCACATGCCTGTGAAACCTAAGGACCCAGGTTCAGTTCTCCATGTCCCACGTAGGCCAGATGCACATGGTGGCACATGCATGTGGAAATTTGTTTGCAGTGGCTAGAGGCCCTGGTGTGCCCATTCTCTCTCTCTCCCTCTTTCTGTCTCTAATAAATAAATAAAAATAAAATATTAAAAAATATAAAATTATCTGCTGGATGTAGGTGGCACACTCCTTTAATCTTAGCACTCAGGAGGCAGAGGTAGGAGGATTGCTGTGAGTTCAAGGCCACCCTGAGACTACATAGTGAATTCCAGGTCAGCCTGGGCTATAGTGAGACCCTGCCTTGAAAAACAAGCAAACAAAAAAGAAACAAAAAGCAAGACAGGGTGCATGCATCTGGACAATAAAATAAAGCAAGGCAGCTGGGCATGGTGGCACATGCCTTTAATCCCAGTACTCAGGAGGCAGAGGCAGGAGGACCACTGTGAGTTCAAGGCCACCCTGAGACTACATAGTGAATTCCAGCTCAGCCTGAGCTAGAGTGAAAACCCACTTTAAAAAAAACACAAAATGGGGCTGGAGGGATGACTTGGCAGTTAAGGCATTTGTCTGCAAAGCCAAAGGACCCAGGTTCAATTCCTCCGGACCCACATTAGCCAGATGCACAAGGGGGCGCACGCATCTGGAGTTCGTTTGCAGTGGCTGAAGACCCTGGCGTGCCCATTCTCTCTCTCTCTCCCCCCTCTTTCTCTGTCAAGTAAATAAAATAAAATAAATATATATATATAAAAAGCAAGGCAGGAGCCCAGCTGGATGAGGACAGGGGATCTCCAACACCTCAAGACCACCCTAGCACATGCCTCACGTTGCGTTGCTGTCTGTTGGGCTAGGTAAAGAAATAAGACTTGGTGGCACATGTCTTTCATCCCAGCACTTAAGAGGCTGAGGTAGGATCATCATGAGTTCAAGGCCAGCCTGGGGCTACACAGTAAGTTCCAGGTCAGCCTGGGCTAGAGTGAGACATTGCATGGAAAACAGAAAAAAAAAGAAAGAAAGAAAAAAAAGAAGAACAACCCACCAAGTTTTCTTGGAGGAGGGAAAGATTCTGAGGAAGCTGTTGGAGCCACTGAGCCCAGTTTCCCTTGTTCTTCATCTCAAAGCCAGGGACACTGAGCAGCAGAAGGGCGACAGGTGAGAGATTAGCACTATGTGACAGGACTAGGAGATACCACAGAATGGAGCACACAACCTTCTATGCAGTGGGAAAGGCTGCAACAGTGGTTTACACTGGAGGGGGAGCCATCTATAAAATGGGGCACAGAGTCTGACCCATCAAGGTGGACTTTTGTTGACCCAATCTCTGCCCCTCCCCCCCTCCACCCAAGGAAGGAGGGCGGGGAAGGGAAGAGGAAGAGTCAGGTGTAGTCCCATCCTCACTGCGCCCTCGATTTCCCCTTTTGGGCCCTGGGGGGAGGGCCACTTGAGACTGGTCCGGCTGGGCCTTTGTGGCTGGGCCCGGACCCCTCTCCCCCGGTGAAGGAGGCTTCCACGATTCCTTCACCATGTCCATCCATCTGTCTCCATGGGTTCTTCACCCCTACCGTACCCTTCCAATTCCTGTGTCTGGGCCTGTCTTCACTCCCCTCTGTCTCGGTGGTGTCCCTCCCGGTGTGGACCCACTGCATCCCAGTTTTCCATTTCTTCCAACTTCCTGGTTGTCCCCTGAGCTCTGGTTTTGTCTTCCCCACCACCATCCCTCTGACTGTGAACTAGAGCTACCTCCATCTTGGGCTGCCGGCCAGGGCCCAGAAGGGGAAATCAAAGCCCAGTGAAGCCGGGCGTGGTGGCGCCCACTTTTAATCCCAGCACTGGGGAGGCAGAGGTAGGAGGATCACCATGAGTTCAAGGCCACCCTGAGACTCCAGAGTGAATTCCAGGTCAGCCTGAACTAGAGTGAGACCCTACCTTGGAAAAAGAAAACAAAACCAATAACACAGGACTTCCATGTGGAAAGGCAGAGGTGACCAGTCAGCCCTATTTCTCTAGTCCTAAGCCCCTACCATGGGACAAACCCAGGAGGCCTCTTCAGAAGTTATTTAAATTCATTTTATTTATGAGGAGTGAGACAAATTTTCACACAGTCCGGGCTGGCCTCCAACTTGTTAGGTAGCTGAGGATGATTTTCAACGCCTGTACCCCTGCCTTCTACCTCTAAGATAACTGGGTGACAGACCTCTGCCACCACACTTAGTTAAAAAACTTTTATTTATTTATTTATTTTGTATTTATTTATTTATTTTTACAGGATGTGATGATGCACGCCTTTAATCCCAGCACTTGGGAGGCAGAGGTAGGAGGAATACTGTGAGTTCCAGGTCTCACCCTAGCACAGGCTGACCTGGAATTCACCATGCAGTCTCAGGGTGGTCTCAAACACTCAGTGATCCTCCTACCTCTGCCTCCCAAGTGCTGAGATTAAAGGCGTGCACCACCACGCCCGGCCAGATGTCTTTCTTTTTCATTTTTTTTTAAATTTATTTTTACTTATTTGACAGAGAGAAAGAGGGAGGGAGAGAATGGGTGCGCCAGGGCCTCCAGCCACTGCAAACAAACTCCAGATGCATGCGCCCCCCCTTGTGCATCTGGCTAACGTGGGTCCTGGGGAATTGAACCTGGGTCCTTTGGCTTTGCAGACAAATGCCTTAACTGCTAAGCCATCCTCCAGCCCTCTTTTGAAAATTTTTAATTTTAATTTTTTTTATTTTATTTTAGAGAGAGTGAGAGACAGACAGAGAGAGAGAGAGAGAGAGAGAGAGAGAGAGAATTGGCACGCCAGGGCTTCAGCCATTGCAATCCATCTCCAGACGCTTGTGCCACCTAGTGGGTATGTGTGACCTTGCACTTGCCTCACCTTTGTGCATCTAGCTAACCCTTGGGATCTGGAGAGTTGAACATGGGTCTTTAGGCTTCACAGGCAAGTGACTTAACTGCTAAGCCATCTCTCCAGTCCCAGATGTCTTTCTTGATCCCACCTCCCAGCTCCAGCCACTAGTAATACCTTGTTTTCTTCCCTCCTGGATGCTTTTCTCTCTACTTATGTAGAGAGGGGAACCTTTTTTTAAAAAAAGTAATTTTATTTATTTGAGACAGATACATATATATATATATATATATATAGGCAGGTAGAGAGAGAGAGAGAACGGGCACACCAGGGCCTCCAGCCTCTGCAAATTAACTCCAAATGCATGCGCCCCCTTGTGCATCTGGCTTACATGGGTCTTGGGGAATCGAATCTGGGTCCTTTGGCTTTGCAGGCAAGCGCCGCTAAGCCATCTCTCCCCCTACCTATGAATTTTTAAACATAATATCTTGTGGGCTGGAGACGTGGCTCAATTGGTCAAGTTTGCCTGGCATATACAAAAACCCTGAATTTCATCCCCAGTACTGCTTAAAACTGGCAAGGAGGGATGCACCTGTAATTCCAGCACTCAGGAGGATAGAGGCAGAAGGATCAGAAGTTCAAGGTCATCCTCAGCTACACAGCAAGTTCACGAGACCCTGTCTATGTGCTCGCTTCGGCAGCACGTATACTAGAATGGGAACGATACAGAGAAGATTAGCATGAGACCCTGTCTATAATAATAAATAAGTATTCCCTTTTTTTTTCAGGGCATGGCCTCACTTCAGCCCATGCTGTCTTGGAACTCACTCTGTATTACAGGCTGGCCTCAAACTCACCATTATCCTTCTGCCACAGCCTCCTGCATGCTAGGATTAAAGACATGCACTACCATATCCAGCATAATAGTCTATCTTTTTCAAAGACAATGAGGCCATTTGATATAAAGGAGTAACACCAGACAGACTGCATGTCTGCCTGACTTCTGGTCTGGACACATTTCCCAGTCTGCTTGACCCTGAATGTCCTTGGTCAAGTCTGTGAGCCTCAAGACAGGGCCAAGACGAATCCTGTGGGAAGGGCGCAGCAGGGCCTCTCATGGTCAGTGTCATAGCCTAGAACTAGGGGTGGCACACTCACATAGGCCAAGTGCAGTGGGATTCCTGGGGCCTGGAACTGCACGAAGACATTCTTGTTCACGATGATGACCAGGAGCACCTCTTGGGGCTGGGTGCCATTTTGCTTCTTGGATGCCTGAAGTGTCAGCTCCAGCTGAGACACCTCCTAGGGAGGGAAAAGGGACATACACACAGAAGAGTCACCAAGATGGGCAGGGAGGACTCATTTATGGCTGGCTGCCACACAGCTTACCCCGCTTGGATTGACCACCCCTGCTGGTTACCTGAGTGCAGAGCAGCACAGGACACTGCCTGGCCCTCTCCCTTGCCCACAAAACGTGCTCAGCGGATGAATGAGATAGTCCCAGCCAACCAGGATGAATCCGAGCTATAGTCAACAGTCAGTCGAGATCCACCCTTCACTCCCTTCCTCCCTCCTTCTTTCCTTCCTTCCTTCCTTCCTTCTTCTTCCTCTCTTTCTCTCTTCCTCCCTCTCTTCTTCCTCCTCCTATGACAGGATCTTGCTAAGTAGTAACATCTCTCTACCTCTACCTCACCATCCCTAGAGCTAGGAGTTCAGGCATGCACTATACACATACATTGAGGATTTCTTCTTCTTCTTCTTCTTCTTCTTCTTTTTTTTTTTTTTCAAGGTAAGGTCTCACTCTAGCCCAGGCTGACCTGGAATTCACTCTGTAGTCTCAGGGCGGCCTCAAACTCACAGCGATCCTCCTACCTCTGCCTCCCAGGTGCTGGGTTAAAGGCGTGCGCCACCACGCCCCGCAGAGGATTCTTTCTATTGCGTGCCTGCTGTTCATATGGCCCATGAGCATTTGTGCAGCCTGGTGCCCTATGCACAGAAGTGATGACGCTTCTCCCTCTGTCCCCTCTCCTCTGTTGTCCCTGGGAGCTCATTCTGCTTCCAGCCCTTTTGCTACTGCAAACTAACCCCACATGTCACTCTGTGCATCTGGCTTTATGTGGGTACTAGGGAATTGAACCCAGGCCATCAGGTTTTACAAACAAGCATCTTTGACTGTCGAGCCATCTCTCCAGCCCCACAATCAGTTGGAAGTACATCCCACTGGTAGAGCACCTGTTTAGCATGCATGAAGCCCTGAGCTCCATCTGTGTTTACACATGAACTCATTTAATCCCCAAAACAACCGCAAGAGAGAGGTATCATTATTATTCTCACAGATAAGGAAACTGAGGCATGGAGAGGCGAGGTCACTCATCCGTGGCCGCACAGCATGTAAGTATAGGGCTGGGATTTGGTGGGCAGCCCTCTGCTCTCTACCCTGTCTTGTCCTACTATACTTTTCTGCATCTTATTCCCAAGAAGAAAAAGAATACAGGGATATGCAGGGCAAAGCTTTTGTCCAAAACAGCCATCTCTACTTGCTACCTCTGAGCTAGTGGGGTGTGAGGGGTGTGTGAATGAACAGGTGAGGGAGTGTGAATGAACAGGTGAGGGGTGTGAAAGACCAGGTGAGGAGGTGAATGAAGAGGTGAGGGTGCGAATGAACAGGTGAAGGGAGTGAATGAACAGGTGAGGCGGTTAATGAACAGGTGAGGCGGTTAATGAACAGGTGAGGGTGTGAATGAACAGGTGAGGAGGTGAATGAACAGGTGAGGTGGTTAATGAACAGGTGAGGGTGTGAATGAACAGGTGAGGGAGTGTGAGTGAACAGGTGAGGAGGTGAATGAACAGTGAGGGTGTAAATGAACAGGTGAGGGAGTGTGAATGAACAGGTGAGGAGGTGAATGAACAGTGAGGGTGTGAATGAACAGGTGAGGAGGTGAATGAACAGGTAAGGCGGTGAATGAACAGTGAGGGTGTAAATGAATAGGTGAGGGTGGCTCCTCGCCCATCTTAGAAGCTGCCACTACCCACAGAAAACAAAGACACACGGAAACCTTTCCTCAAATAGACGCCCGCAGTCCCAGCAGCAGTCCCCAGACAAAAGTGGCACAGCCAAACGGCTGACCCTAAGAGCCTGCTCCAAGCCATCAAAGAGAAGACGACGGAGACACCAGTGGAAAATTTCTGGATTTGGCTTCCAAACATCTCCTTGTTGTTTCCCCAGCTGATGTCACAAAGCCAGAGACAGTGTTTCAGCCCCTGGAAAAATCTGCTCAGAAATATTTCCGCTACTCAGTAATGACCCTCTGATCACTCTTTGTGTGCACGCTGGCTCTTTGAAACAACAAAAGGAGAGCAAATACGATCATTTCATTTTCTATGTTCCACAAATAATTTTTCTTAGGCTCGCGTGCTTTTTAGGTTACTATTCTTATACTAATTTATAGTGCATTTCAAATTTGTGTATGGAGCTGGGTGTGGTGGTGTATGCCTTTAGACCCAGCACCGGAGCGGCTGGGGTAAGAGGATCGCCTGAGTTTGAGGTAAGCCTGGGGCTGCAAAGTGAGTTCCAGCTCAGCCTAGGAGTGAGACCCTACCTTGGGAAAATAAAGAAAATTGTTATTATTATTAGTTTTATTTTGTTTTATTTTTTGAGGTAAGGCCTCACTCTAGCCCAGGTTGACCTGGAACTCACTATGTAGTCTCAGGCTGGCCTCAAACTCACAGCAATCCTTCTACCCCTGCCTCCTGAGTGCCGAGATTAAAGGCGTGTGCCACCACACCTGGCAGATAGAGAGAGAGAATGGGTGCTCCAGGGCCTCCAGCTGCTGCAAATGAACTCCAGACATGGGTACCACCTTTTGCATCTAGCTTTTTTTGTTTGTTTGTTTTTCGAGGTAGGGTCTCACTCTAGCCCAGGCTGACCTGGAATTCACTATGTAGTCTCGGGGTGGCCTGGAACTCAAGGTGATCCTCCTACCTCTGCCTCCCAAGTGCTGGGATTAAAGGCATGCGCCACCATGCCCAGCTGCATCTAGCTTTACATGAATACTGGAGAATCAAACT
Source organism: Dipus sagitta (assembly GCA_036346955.1). Taxonomy (NCBI): domain Eukaryota; kingdom Metazoa; phylum Chordata; class Mammalia; order Rodentia; family Dipodidae; genus Dipus; species Dipus sagitta. The sequence continues at coordinate 141,496,230 of CM070770.1, forward strand.
TGGGTCCTCCGGTTTTGCAGGCAAGAGCCTTAACCGCTGAGCCATCTCTCTAGTCCCCAAATTACTTTATTTAATACTTTGAAATTAAATACAAGCCCAGTGTGGTGACTCACACTCGTAATCCCAGCACTCAGAAGGCTGAAGTAGGAGGATTGCTGCAAATTCATGACCAGCCTGGGTTACAGATTGAGTTCTAGGTCAGCTTGGGCTACAGTGAGACACTGCCTCAGAAAAAGCAAATATCTAAGTTAATTTAACTAAATACTAACACCATAGTTTAAGAAACTATGAAAGATAATTAAATGTCAAAACTGATACTTTGTTCTAGGGTTGTGATCATGACTTGAAATTTACTGGAGCAAAGCATGTGACCCACCCTGGTAGTGTCTTTAAACAATGGAATGAGACTGCGCAACTCTATGTTGATAGGAGAAGCACTCCGTTGCACACTTTATTGTTTGTTTTGTTTTGTTTTTCGAGGTAGGTTCTCACTCTAGCCCAGGCTGACCTGGAATTCACTATGTAGTCTTAAGCCGGCCTCGAACTCACAGTGATCCTCCTACCTCTGCCTCCTGAGTGCTGGGATTAAAGGTGTGCGCCACCACACCCAGCCAACTGCACACTTTAAATCTGTAAATTTTTACCTCAGTAAAGCTGTTTTAAAAAATTGTGGGTTTGCTGGGCGTGGTGGCGCATGCCTTTGATCCCAGCACTTGGGAGGCTGAGGTAGGAGGATCACCATGAGTTCAAGGCCACCCTGAGACTCCATAGTGAATTCCAGGTCAGCCTGGGCTAGAGTGAAACTCTACTTAAAAAAAAAAATGTGGGTCTGAGGAGATGGCTTAGCAGCTAAAGGTGTTTGCTAACATAGTCTGCTGGACTGGGTTTGATTTCAGTACTCACGTAAAACTAGATGCAGACAAAAAGTGGTGAAGTTTGGAGTTTGTAGCAGCAGCAAGAGGCATCTAATACACACACACACACACTTTTCTCTCTCTTTCTCCCTCTCAAATAAAATATTTTAAAATTTGTGGGGGCTGGGGAGATGGCTCAAGGGTTAAGCGCACTTCCTGTGCAAGCATGAAGGGCTGAGGGGGTCTGAGAGTGGCAGCACTGGAATCTCCAGATCCCATGTAGACAGCTGGGCATAGCTATATACACACCTGTAACTTCAGTCCCACGGGGCGGGGGCGGGGGGCAGAGAGTCTGCGAACTCCAGGATCAGTAAAGAGAATCTGGCTCCAGGGAAGAATGATGGAGCCCAACACCCAACATTCCTCTCTGGCCACTGGAGGTGAGCACCCTCCCACAGCAGGTGACCATCATATTAGGTGCCACCACACACACACACACACACACACACACACACACACGCACAAGTTGTGGGTCAGTAATGTGTCACAGTCCAGTGGAATTCATGCCTGGTCTTGTGCTGAGAACATAGCACTTGTTGATGAACCAATATTCTCCCATCTTACAGATAAGGAAATGGAGCTTGAAGAGAAAGGCCACTTCCCAGGGGACTGTTGGATCAGGAACTCAGGGCACACCAATCCATGCTGAGTGGAGCCCGATGCCCCTGACAGACCAGCAGCTCTCCAAGTCCCTCCTTCTTATATCTCCCTCCCCAGTCAGACTACACCAGCTCTATGTGTTTCCACCGGAGGGGAAATTTCAGAGCACATGCATGGCATATGAATGGCTTGGCAGACTGCAGCCCAGAGACCGGTATGGAAGGAGACTCATGGGGTGCAAAAGCCCTGAGCTGGGGAAAAGTGCCCAGAGCATGTATTCTGCAGCTGTCCTGTCATCTCTCTTCTCTCTCTCTCTCTCTCTCTGCCTTTGTTTCCTTGTCTTTGAAATGGGAGTAGTGCAAGCTTGGGCACCAAGACCAGGAGGGGCTCTGGATAGAGGAAGTAAAGAAAGGGAAGAAGAGGTCAGGGCCTGGTCATGGATGGGGGCGGGGGGACTAGAGGGTCAGAAGGCTGGAATTTCATGACGTTTATCACACCTCTCAGCAATTCCTCCAGAGCTCACAAACCAAACCTATCTTGTCTCTCCATTGTCACCAAGTCCTTCCCTGTAAAGTTGGAGGCTGGAGGGTCTGGGGTCCACAAAGGGGCAGACACGGCCCTGCGGGGGTGGGGGCAGGGTGGGAATGGGGAGGCCACCGAGGAGGACTCTTGGGTTCCTGTGCTCCCAGGCCTAGCCACGGGCCGGCACTTACCAGAAACACACAGCCAGGGTTTCCACAGCAAACACTTCCCTCCGCTCACCATAGCAGTGGCTCACACGCATGCCTGTTTCCTTCTTTCCTCCCGGGAGACGCAGAGAGCCTGTCTGCCCCGAGCCCAGTCTTCCAGAGGGACTCCTGGAGCCCAGCCAGGGAGATAGACAAGCCAGCCCCTCACCCCCAACCTTGCCAGTCTGGGCTACCCGGCCCCCTCCCTGGGTGGGTGGATGGGAGACCAAGTTGCTATTTTTGTGCCAGCATCCCACAGATACCATTGTTAGCCCAGCGGTTGGTGGCGGGAAAGGGGGATTTCGGTGAGGAGGTTCTGAGTGCTAGTAGCCACTTATAGAAAGCTGCTTCCAGCAATTCTTCTAAGAATGGAGCCTTGGGGCAGCTTGCAGCCCCCACCCTCCCAGGGCCAACCCAGAGGCGGCCCTGGGTTCACCCCAGCAGACTCAGATGGTTCACACAATAAGGATGGCAGGGGAGTAAGGTAGCAGCCAGACAGACCTGAGCTTAAACGAGGGCTCAATCACTAGCCTGTGTCCTGAACAGTCATTTCTCCTCTCTGGGCCTGTTTCCTAATCTGGAGAATGGGTTGATGAGCTCAGTCACATACTTCTGAGGATCCGTACTGATTCTGTCCCATAGCAGTCAGTCCAGTGCTCGGCTAAAACAGGGGATCCCTCTGGATCCATTGGTAGATTCAACTAATTACACATGGGGCTTTTTAAAATTATTTTTTAAATTTTTGTTTATTTTTATTTATTTGAGAGTGACAGACAGAGAGAGAAAGAGGCAGACAGAGAGAGAGAATGGGCACGCCAGGGCCTCTAGCCACTGCAAATGAACTCCAGACACATGTGTCCCCTTGTGCATCTGGCTAACATGGGTCCTGGGGAATCGAGCCTTGAACCGGGGTCCATAGGCTTCACAGGCAAGCGCTTAACTGCTAAGCCATCTCTCCAGCCCATGGGACATTTTTTTAAGATTTATTTTTATTTATTTATTAGACAGAGAGAGAGAGAGAGAGAATGGGTGAGCCAGGGCCTCTAGCCACTGCAAACAAACTCCAGACGCATGCTCCACCATGTGCATCTGGCTTATGTGGGACCTGAAGAATTGAACCTGGGTCCTTAGGCTTCACAGGCAAGCGCATTAACCGCTAAGCCATCTCTCCAGCCCCACGTGGGACTTTTTTATTTTAAGAGATGGGGACCCTGAACCCTTGCACTCAAGTGATTCTCCTGCCTCAGGTTCCTGAGTAACTGTGACAATGGAAGCATGCCAACATCTCTGGCCTGAATTACTATTACTACTACTACTATTACTATTAGTGGTTTTTTTTTTTTTTTTTTTTTTTTTTGAGGTAGGGTCTCACTCTAGTCCAGGCTGACTTGGAATTCACGATGTAGTCTCAGAGTGGCCTCAAACTCACAGCAATCTTTCTACTCTGCCTCCCAAGTACTGGGATTAAAGGCATGCACCACCATACCCGCTATTATTTATTTATATTTTTGGTCTTTTTGAGGTAGGGTCTCATTCTAGCCCAGGCCAACCTGGAACTCACTTTGTAGTCCCAGGCTGGCCTTGAATTTACAGTGATCCTCCTACCTCTGCCTCCCAAGTGCTGGGATTAAAGTCATGTGCCACCATGCCTGGTCACACTCAGCTTTATTTTTCCAATTTTTAATTTTATTATTTATTTGAGAGAAATAGAGAAAGAGGCAGATTGAGAAAGAGAGAGAGAGAGGGAAAGACAGAGAATGGGTGCACCAGGGCCTCTAGCCACAGTAAACGAACTCCAGATGCATGTGCTACCTTGTGCATCTGGCTTACATGGATACTGGGGAATTGAACCTGGGTCCTTAGACTTCACAGGCAAGTGCCTTAAGTGCTAAGCCATTTCTCCAGCTCTATTTTTCCAATTTTTATTTATTTATGTGCAAGCAGAGAAAGATAGAAAAGAGGGCTGGAGAGATGGCTTAGTGGTTAAGCGCTTGCCTGTGAAGCCTAAAGACCCCCGTTTGAGGCTTGATTCCCCAGGACCCACGTTAGCCAGATGCACAAGGGGGCGCACGCGTCTGGAGTTCTTTGCAGTGGCTGGAAGCCCTGGCGCACCCATTCTCTCTCTCTCTCTCTCTCTCTCTGCCTCTTTCTCACTCTGTCGCTCTCAAATAAATAAATAAAAATAAACAAAAAAAGTTAAAATAAAAAAAAGAAAGATAGAAAAGAGAAACAGCTGCTCCAGCTGCTGCAAACAAACAACAGATGCATGCACCACTTTGTGCATTTGGCTTTACGTGGGTACTAGGGAATCAAACTCGGGTTGTCAGGCTTGCAGACAAGCACCTTAACTACTGAGCCATTTCTCTAGCCCCAAAATATTTTTTAAAAAATTTATTTGTAAGCAGAGAGCAAGAGAGAGAGAGAGAGAGAATGGGCACACCAAGGCCTCCAGCCACTGCAAACAAACTCTAGATGCATGTGCCACTGTGCATCTGGCTTTACATAGGTACTGGGGAATTGAATTCTGGGTCCTTAGGTTTTGCAGGCAAGCACCTTAACCACTAAGCCATATATCTCTCTGGCTCTCTCTTTAAATTTTATTTATATACTTATTTGAGAGAGAGAGTGAGAGAGAATGGGTGTGTCAGGGCCTCCAGCCACAGCAAAGGAACTCCAGTCCCATGTGCGACTTTGTGCATCTGGCTTTATGTAGGTACTAGGGAATCAAACCCAGGTTGCCAGGCTTTGCAGAAAAACACATTAACTGCTGAGCCATCTCTCCAGCCCACATCCAGCTTTTTATGTGTGTTCTGGGGAGTTGAACTTGGTCATCTCTGGCCCGAGTGTTTTTCAGGCTTAAGTGGCAAGCTCTTGACCCCTGTACCATCTCTCCAGCCCCCCTAAAAATATTTTTTTTTAATGAAATTGCATCTGAACAGGGTGTGGTGGCTCATGCCTTTAATCCCAGCACTCGGGAGGCAGAGTTAGGAGGATTGCCATGAGTTCGAGGCCACCCTGAGACTACATAGTGAGTCCAAGGTCAGCCTGGGCTAGAGTGAGACCCTACCTTGAAAAAAGAAAGAAAGAAAGAAAGAAAGAAAGAAAGAAAGAAAGGAAGGAAGGAAGAAAGAAAGAAAGAAATTGCATCTGAACTGGGCATAGTGATGCATGCCTATAATCTCAGCACTCAGAGGTAGGAGGATTGCTACAATTTCAAGGGCAGCCTAGTCTATATAGTGAATTCTTTTTTTTTTTTTTTTTTTTCGAGGTACGGTTTCCCTCTAGTCCAGGCTGACCTGGAATTCACTATGTAGTCTCAGGCTGGCCTGGAACTCACAGCAATCCTCCTCTCTCCAGTGCTGGAATTAAAGGTGTGTCCCACCACATCTGGCATTATATAGTGAATTCTAGGCCAGCCAGAGGTACATAGTGAAGCCTTCTCTCAAAACAAAACAAAACAGAAAAGAAAAGAAACTGCACTCCTACTGAACATGTTCAGTAGATTTTCCTTGAATCAAGTATTAGAAGTAATTTGGAGATGCTCTAAGGTAGAGGGCAGGGCTGTGTAAGTTACATGCAAATACCATGCCATTATAGATAGGGGACTTAGACATGGATGGGTTTCTGCATCCTTGGTGGGAGGGCCCTGGAGCCAGTCTACTGAGGATACCAAGGGACAACCAGACATGGTGATATCTTGTCCTGTCTTTCTTCTCCTCCTTCCTCTCCCTCTTCCCTTCCTTTCCATTCCCTTCCATATACCTTTCCTCTCCTTCTCTCCCCCTTTGTGATATGATTTTACTGGGTATCTCAGGCTGACCTTGAACTTAAAATCTCCCTGCCTCAGCCTCCCAAGCATTGAGATGGTGGACACAAGCGACCGTGTCTAATTTTGGGAGCTTGTCTTTCATCCCTGCCTTGTGCCTTCATCCAGAGATGCTCAGGGGCTTGGGGCCGAGCTGAGTCACAGTGTACGTCAGCTGGTCAGTTAGCGGGAGCTGAGATCGGCCATGCTTTCTTTCCCTGGAGCACAGTCTCCCATCTGTGCCAAGAGAAGTTAGGCTTAGAACTGTTCTAGAATTGTGTGCCCCTGGTTTCCAACCTGCCTTCTGGAGGTTCTAGCCTCTTAAGACTCCCGGTCTCTAGCCAGGCGTCCACAGTGGGGGTGTCTAGAATCCCCTAGGAGGGTATGCCATGTCTACCATCCAAGGCAGGGTCCCTGCGCCCCTCCTGGTGGTCAGCCCAAGCTCTCTATGTCCCCCCCAACTAAATGTCCTGCTGAGGCCGGCGCTGTGGCTGCTGTGCTGTCCAAGGGGGACAAGAGAGCGCACAGCTTTGTCCTTAGGAACTTGGCAGAGAACAAATTAACACTCCCAACTGACAGAGCCGATTCCACCAACCCCTGGGATGGCCAATATGAACATGTACCCATACGTATACACACTTTTCCCTCTTTTCTCCCTCCCTTCCACTTTCCATCCATCCACCCATCCATCCATCCATCTGTCCAACAGCTAACTACTCCCAGGCTCACTTGGAGCTGGAAGCTGGGGGGATGGTGAGAAACCATGGCTGCTCCATCCATGCCCCACCCCCAACCTGTCTGTCATTTGCAAGGCCTGTTATAAGCACAAAAAGACAGCTCCCAAAACCGGGCGTGGTGGCACATGCCTTTAATCCCAGCACTTGGGAGACAGAGGAGGAGGATCACAGTGAGCTCTAGGTCAGCCTGAGACTACATAGTGAATTCCAGGTCAACCTGAGCTAGAGTGAGACCCTACCTCGAAAAACCAAAAAGAAAAAAAATAAAAAAGACAGTTCCCAGCCTAGGGGCCTCCTTTCTCTTCAGCCTGCTTCTGACAGCCAAGCAAGGGTGCTCATGGGTCCACACACGGGACAGCCTATCCCAGACACCCGAGCTTTGCCATGCCTGTCTCCCCAGAGCTGACCCAACAACTACCCTTCAGATGGAGGGGAATTCACATCAGTGCCACCTCTAGAGTCTGTGACAAGAGCGACCGAACCCTGTGCAGTCTCAGGTAGGAGGGGGGAGGTTCAGTGCCAGTTGGGCAAGGAACTCATCAGGGTGTTAGGGTGGGGTTCTAGATGACCACATTTCTTAGCACCATGGACTGGCCCCCTGGAAGACAGTCATAGAGGAACTGATCTGGCCTACCTCTGAAGGCTGCACAACCCTCCCCACAATCTGCCTGGAGTTTCCCAGCTCCCTAGACCCCCCCCCCAACATCTCAGTAGTCTTTCCTTCTCCATCTGGCTAAGCATGAGTCAAGGGCCTGGCCAGCTCCTCTGCTTAGGGGTGAGCACCCCAAGTTGTCCCGGGAGTGGAGTGAATCAGCAGCTGACCCGGCCTGGCTGCTCAGGGGTTGTTAGGCAAGACAGCAGCGGAGGAGTGAAGTCGAAGTGACGGGAATCAGTCGTTGAGGCACCAGGCCCGTTTCCTGTCTGGAGGGTCAGGATGTGACCCTGGGCCTCCTCCCGGAATCCAAGTTCCCGCCTGCCCTTTGGGGAACCAGCGAGATAAGACCCTGAATACTACCTCAACACACACCGCCCACCTCCCAACCAACACGGCTTCCCTGGAGCTACTGGCTGCCATCACTCACCTGCGACTTACCCCCCCACCACAGAAATCTGAGGGCTCTGGGGCCATGTGAGGGTGGACGGGAAAGACATCACTTTGTGCCAGTCACTGACAAAAGTAGCCATAGGTCAGGAGGAGCCAGGCTGGCTAGAGAGACAGTGCCACCAGGGCCACCAGCTTGTGTGTGGCTCCGTGCTTCCTGCCTCGTGCCCTTAATCTACTCTCTGGCTAGCCACAGATCCTTCCTCTCCCAATCTCAATCTCTCTCCCTCTCTATGTGGCCTCTCTCTCTCTCTCTCCTTGTTTGTTTGTTTTGCAAGGTAGGGTTTCACTGCAGCTCAGGCTGACCTGGAATTCACTATGCAGTCTCAGGGTGGCCTCAAACTCATGGCGATCCTCCTACCTTTGCCTCCCAAGGGCTGGGATTAAAGGCTTCACCTGGTCTCTTGTAGCCCATGCTGGCCTTGAATTCCCTATGTAGTCGAGGGTGACCTTGAATTTCTGGTCGCTTCACAAAGTGCTGGGGATGGAGCCGAGGGCTTTGTGCATGCTGGGCAAGCACTCTACCACTGAGCCACATCCCCAGCAGCCAGAGCCTTTTCCCTAAGGCTGCTTCCCTCCACATTCCGAGCTTGTTCTCCTGTCACCCATAGCCCCTTACACCCTCCTCATCTCCAATCCTAACCACTCAAATTGTAGGATCATCCGTGTCTACCTTCCTGGCTCGTGAATAGTTCAAGGGCAGGGCCGTCCACCACAGGCTAGGCACATAACAAACCCCTGGCTAGAACTTGTGACAGGGGACTGTTGACTGCGGATCCCATTCTTGGAGCCTTCTGGGGAGCCTCCAAGGCAAGCCACAGGCTTCTCAGTGGTCATACCAAGACTGGGCAAGATGATGGGCACCATCTTTGGCACAAGGACTCCAGGGGCACTACTAGACTAGACCTCAATTAACCTCCCTGAAAATGGACCTTCAGTCTCCTCTTCCTCTTCTCTGTAGGGTTCAAATTAGTTTGAAGATCACACTAGTCAGCTAACGTAAAGCTGTTCTCCACATTGAACCCGGCTGGGGTATTTACAGGTGACCCATGGAGCCCGGATGGAAGTGGTAATAATGACGACCACAGCCGCTGTACTGAAGCCTCCGCTCTGGGCAGGCCCCGTATGCTGGGTTTTGCTTGGACTGTCTCGATGCAGCCTCACAGTAACCCTGTGAGGTAGGAGCCATTGTCATCATCTCCATGTTTTCCATGGGAAGAAAAGGTTCAGACAGGTCACCCGAAGTGATGCAGCCGTTAGAGGTAAGCCAAGGTTCACTGGGAGGATTGTCTGGCTCTGGAACCTGTGTTATTTATTTTGTAGTACTGTTCTTTTTCTTTGTCAAGGTTAGGGTCTCACTCTAACTCAGGCTAACAGGGAACTCATTCTGTAGTCCCAGGCTGGCCTCGAACTCACAGCGATCCTCCTCAGTGCTAGGATTAAAGGTGTGTGTCATGATGCCAGCATGTTTTTTCTGTTCTTTATTTGTTTGTTTTTTATCCTCCCCCCCAAGGTAGACCTTATGCCGATCTGGAATTAGTCTCAGCCTGGCCTCAAACTCACAGCGATCCTCCTACCTCAGCCTCCCAAGTGTTGGGATTAAAGGCATGTGCCACCATGCCCAGCCTCCTGAGTGCTGAGATTGTGGGCCTGAGCCATCACACCTGGCTTTCCTTGTCTTTTGAGATAGGCTGTTGCTACATTGCCCAGGCTGATGTGGAACTCATAGATGCAAGCTATCCTCCTGCCTCAGCCTCCTGAGTAGCTGGGACTATAGGCATGAGCTAATGTCCAGCTAGAACCTGTGTTCTTAACCTTCACATTAAGGTCTCACGTCATATTCCACTGTATCCATTCATATGTGCAGTCATCCATCCATGCCTTCAACTTTTATTTGGAAGCAATCTCCTTTAACTGCAAAGCCATCTCTCCAGCCCTCAACTGTTACTTGGGATATACCAAGTCTTGGGCTAGATTCTGCCATCCCATAATTCTTGAGCAAGGCCCTGACTGAGCCAAGAAAGGTGTGAGGGGGTCCGCTCTCTGCACACTGTACTATGTAAGATACAGGTGAGGAGCAGGTCCAAGACTGGACCCTGGGTCTCCTGGACTCCACCTCTCTCCACCATCTCCTCAAAGGTGTTTTCCTCAGGCTGAAGGAATGGCTCAGTGGTTAAGGCGCTTGCCTGCAAAGCCTAATGACCTGGTTTGATTCCCCAGTACCCACATAAAGCCAAATGTGCAAGGTGGTGCCATGCGTCTGGAGTTCGTTTGCAGTATCTAGAGGTTTAGTGCCCATTCTCTCTCTCTCTCTATGTCCTTCTCTCTCAAATAAATAAATAAAAAATATTTTTTCTCAAATTTTTTTATTAACAACTTCCATGATTATAAGAAATATGCTATGGTAATATTTTTGTTATTATTTTTATTTTGAGAGCGAAAGAGGCAGAGAGAGAGAGAAAATGGGTGCGCCAGGACCTTCAACCTGCTGTGAATGAATTCCAGATGTGTGCACCCCCTTGTTTGTGTGCATGTGCAACATTGAGCACTTGCGTCATTGCGTCTGGCTACGTGGGACCTGGAGATTTGAACATGAGTTCTTAGGCTTCACAGGCAAGCAACTTAACCTCTAAACCATCCCTCCAGCCCATAATTTTCTTTTCCATAATTTTTTTAAAAACGTGTTTTCCTCAGCACTCTTTGAGTCAGAAATCATATGCTTTGTGGGCTGAATTGTCTGGAAGAGGCAGAGGTTCACAGGGAGATTCTGTTGTCACAAACTCTAGGATCCTTGGTCTATGACATGAGTTACATGGTACCCATCACAGCCCTCAAATCCCTCCAATTATGGTCACTGCCTATACATAAAAGTCAAGCAGGGGCTGGAGAAATGGCTTAGCGGTTAAGCGCTTGCCTGTGAAGCCTAAGGACCCCGGTTCAAGGCTTGATTCTCCAGGACCCACGTTAGCCAGATGCACAAGGTGGCACACGCGTCTGGAGTTCGTTTGCAGTGACTAGAAGCCCTGGCAAGCCCATTCTCTCTCTCTCTCTCTCTGCCTCTTTCTGTCTCTGTCAGTCTCAAATAAATAAATAAATAATGAACAAAAATTTAAAAAAAAATCAAGCAGATCTCTTCCATGTCCCCAGTCCTACTCCAAGGTGAGCTGCGAACCCCTGCCACATGCTCAGCTCTACCACACTGGTTCCCTCCATCTCTGCACACACATTCTCTCCTCCTGTCTTCCACCATCTGCTGCACTTCTGGGCACCTGGCCACCTTGTGTGTTGACACTTCCTCCAGGAATCTGCACCTGGGCCCGTAACAGCTGGCGTACCCTTGCCCTGAGCACGTCTCCTGGGTCCTGGGTATCTGTCTACCTACCTGCCTCCCATGGACCTGGACACGTGGCAGGGATATTCCTCTGACCAGGCCTGCTGTACAGAGGTCATGGAACCCCAGTCGTCACCCCCCAAAGAGGCCCAGGGGCTCAGAACATCAGAACAAACAAGTTAAGCTCACGAGGGCAATCCTATTCTCCATATCATACCAAACCTAAAAAAAAAAATTACAATGCCTATGAAAGCCACATAAAATGTGCTTGTTGCTATCTGTGCATTGGGGGTTATCACAGACCACAGTCCTCATGGCAGGCAGGGCGGTGGGGAGCAGGGCCCCCCTCCCCCGATATTGGTGGTCTGGGCACCTTCTTATCACTGCACAAACACAAGGAAACTCAACAGTTTTGGGATCGGGCTGACGACAAGTCTACCCTGAACCAACGCTACTAACTCAGTCTTAGGGCCTGAGTCCACATCAGACAGGTGTGTCTTGAAGCCCAGGCAGCCCAATGCCACCTGGAGTCCGAGACCCCCTGGGAAGCCAGGTGGTAGCTTGGCTCTGGAGTCTATGGGAATCTGGGAGGATCTCTGGCCACCCGCACGTGTTTCACCCCTCAAAGGCCAGCCTCAGTTTCCTGAGGGTTCCTTCACTTCCACGAAGCAGGGGTGATAGCAGACCCTGGAAGATGGTCCCTTGAGAGGTTTAATACACATAAAATGCTAATTCCTAGCAGACATAGGCTATAGCACTGCACCTAGGATGTAGTGAGTATTTGGCACTACTGTTCCTAAGTGCTGGGGCAGTCAGCCGCACGCCTATTGGTGAATGCGTCCCTCAGTCTCCGAGAAAGCTCCTCTGATTGGTTCAGAGAGCAGGGTTCCCGCCCACCTGCCTGTCAGATGAAAAGTTGAAGGTGGGCCTCAGGGGGCTTCTCCTGGAGATCAGTTTCAAGGCTGCCTGGCAGGGCCGCAAGTGTGCAATGGGAAGAAGGCTGCAGCTCAAGTGAGGAAACCCCTTCTCCGAGGCCAGCTGTCTAGCATGGAACCGTGTCCTCTGAGAAGCCGGGAGAGCCCATCACTAGCTCTCCTGTTCCACCATCATCCACCCACCGGGCTCTTTTCCACACGGGTTTTGCGGTCCCTCCAGAAAATTTCTGACCATCGGAAAAGCCACCCCTTATAAACCACAGGACATGGCCCGTCAGTCTCATGGCAGGGACCCTGGTGAGGGCTCAGCCACTGCCCCAGCGACAGCCACAGGAAAGCACTCCTTATCCCATGGCTCCGCAGCCTCCGCGGGGGGCCTCACCTAACCTGCTAGAGGTACTCACATTTGGGAATTCCAGGAAAAGGACATGGACTTGGAGCACAGCGTTGGGAGCCTCAGCCACGCAGCCCTCGGAGACCTGGTTGGTGGTATATGTCACCTCACCCCTGTTGGGGTCCACAGGCTGTAGATCACAGTGGACTTTTTCTGCAAAACCTGTTGGAGAAGCACAGTGGGAAAGGGTCAGATAAGAACAAAGTGTGAGGGTGGGATTGCAGCTGAGTGGTAGAACACTTGCCTAACATGGGAAAGGCCCTGAGTTTGACTCCCAGCATAGCAAAATAATAATAATAATACCTTCTCTTTCTTTTATTTATTTTAAAATATTTTTATTTATTTATCTGAAAGAGAGAAAAGAGGCAGGGAGAGAGAGAGAATGGGCACACCAGGGCCTCCTGCCACTTCAAATGAATTCCAGATGCATCTAGCTTCATATAGATATTGGGGAATCGAAACCTGGGTTGTTAGGCTTTGCAGGCAAATGCCTTAACAGCTGAACCATTTCTCTAGCCCCTCTTTTATTTTAAAGTTATTTAAAAATATTTTTTATTAGACTAGGGAGATTGCTCAATGATTTAAGGTGCTTGCTTACAAACACTGGTGACCCAGGTTCAATTCACCAGTACCCATGTAAAGCTGGACTCATAAAGTGGCACACAGATCTGGAGTACATTTACTGAGGCAAGAGGCCTTGGCACACCATTCTTTCTCTGTCTTCCTATCAAGAAGTAAATAAAATTATTTTATTATGTTTATTAGAGAGAGAGAATGGGTGCACCAGGGCCTCTTGCTGCTACAAATGGGCTCCAGATACAAGTGTCATTTTGTGCTTTATGTGGCTTTCTGTGGGTACTGAGAAATCAAACACAGGCCACAGACTTTGCAAGCAAGCACCTTTATTTGCTGAGCCATCTTCCCAGCTCTTTTTATTATTTTTTAAAATTTACTTATTTATGAAGAGAGACACAGTATGGGCACACCAGGACTTCTTGCTCTTGCAAACACACTCCTGATGCAGGTGCTACTTTGTGCATGTGGCTCTATGTGGATACTGGGGAACCGAACCAGGGCCAACAGGCTTTGCAAGCAAGAGCCTTTAACTGCTAGGACATCTCCCCAATCCCTCTTTCTTTGTTTCTTCTTCTTCTTCTTTTTTTTCTTTTGAGGTAAGGTCTTGCTATAGTCGAGGCTGACCTGAAATTCATTATGTATTTTCTTGAACTCACAGAGATCCTCTTACCTCTGCCTCCTGAGTGCTGGGATTAAAGGCATGCACCACCACACCTGGCCCACTTTCTTCTTTTTTTAAAAAAAATTAATTTATTGGGGGCTGGAGAGATGGCTGAGCAGTTTAAGTGCTTCACTGCAAAGACAAAGGACCCAGGTTTGATTCCCCAAGACCCACGTAAGCCAGATGCACAGGTGGCGCATGTGCCTGGAGTTTGTTTGCAGCGGCTGAAGGCCCTGGTACACCCATTCGTTTTCTCTCTCTCTCTCTCTCTCCCCCTCCCTCTTCTCTTCTCTCTTTCTCATATAAATACATGAATGAATGAATAAATAAAATTTAATTAACTTTTAAAGGCAGGGTTTCATGCAGCCTAGCCTGGCCTTAAACTTGCTATGCAGCTGTAGATGACCTTGGGCTCCTGATTCTCCTGCCTTCACTATGTCTAATCACATACACTTTCTGAAGAGTTCATAGGTATTTGATTTTTTAAAATATTGTTATGCATTTGTGAGCAGAGGGGAGGGAGGAAGTATGAGTGGCTAGGGCCTCTTGCCTCTGCAAATGAACTCCATACGCATGTACCATTTTGTGCATCTGGCTTTACACGGATTCTGGGGAATTTATCCCAGACCATCAGACCCTGTAAGCAAGCACGTTTAACTGCTTGAGCCATCTCATCAGCCCTCCTAGGTATTCTGGATGGGCTCAGGCTCAGGCTTCACTGGGTCTTCACTGCTACCCTATGTGGTAGATAGACATCATCATATCTATTCCACAGAGGAGAAACTGAAACTTAGTCAGGAAAAGTCTCTTTACCAAGGTCAGCAATGCTACTAGGTAGAAGGATGACAAATGAATGGCAGGATACAGGTTAAAGTCAAATTTCAGATAAATAACATTTTTTTTAAAGTATATGCCAAATAACATACAGAACAGGGTATGGTGGTACAAGTCTTTAATCTCAGAACTCAGTAGGCTGAGGTAGGAGGATCGCTGTGAGTTCAAAGGCCAGCCTGAAGCTACAGAGTGAGTTCTAGGTCAACCTGAGCTAGAGTGAGCCTCTGCTTAAAAAAAAGATTTAAGGGCTGGAGAGATGGCTTAGTGGTTAAGCACTTGCCTGTTAAACCTAAGGACCCCGGTTCGAGGCTCGATTCTCCAAGACCCACGTTAGCCAGATGCACAAGGGGGTGCATGTGTCTGGAGTTTGTTTGCAGTGGCTGGAGGCCCTGGCATGCCCATTCTCTCTTCCTCTCTCTCTCTCTCTCTCTGCCTCTTTCTGTCTCTGTCGCTCTCAAATAAATAAATAAAAATAAACAAAAAAAAATTTAAAAAAGATTTAAGTCAGTAAAGTAAAAAATAAGCATAAATAAATACAGGATATACTTACACTATGAAAACTTTCATTGTTTCTCTGAAATTCAAAGTATTTTCTATAACTGCATGCGTCAACCTTGGGTGCCAACCCAGTAGACCTCAAACCTCAAAGCCTATTCAGTCCAAAGGAAGGTGAGAGCTGAAGTAAGAAGACAGCCTCTCTCCTGCCTCAAAGGCGCCCCAGGAGGCCTGGTTCCGAGCAGGTTGAGTTTCCTGGCCCCAGAGGCAGGGGTGAATCAAGAGGCAGCCCAGGTTGGAAGAAGATTATGGAGTGGGCCTCAGCCTGCCCCTGGGCTGCCAGGAAACTCAGGTCCCCAAGGGAGAGGAATGGAATTTCATCCTGACCCAGCAGAGGAGGAAGAGGAAATGAGGCCCCTACACCTCGTCCTAAGGAATGTGCCGGAGGAAGGGGGGCTGTGGAGGAGGGAAAGAGGACAGAGAAGGGGAGACTGTTTGGAAGTTTGTGTCTCCATCTTGTCGCGCTCACTTCCTGTTTTCTTGGAGATCAAAGATGGGCGCGGAGAGACTGGCTTCATGTCCAGCTGACGCCAGCCTAGAGGAGGGGGGCAGGCCAACTAACGCGTCCTGAACCCAGGGACGACTGTACCCTAAACCGTACTCCTCACCCACTTTTGCCCTCTTGCTGGGCCTAGACCCTAGAGAGGGTTGGAAGATCACTGCCTGTCATCATACCAACACTGTCCCCGAGCTCCATCTTGAGAAGTGGATCGTCGGGACAAGGGTATCCGTTTCCATGGGGACCAAGCCTTATTTTCATCACTCTTGTCCCATCTGGAGTGTACCAGAAACTGCAGTGTGCCTGGGAAGTATGGCGTTAGGTTCAAAGCAAGGTCCTGGGAGGCAGACCCAACACCTAGTGCTCACTAGCTGTGCCATTTTATGGAAAAATTTCACCACTGTGGGCTTTAGCATTCTGGTCTGTAGGCAGGCAGTGAGAAAATAACTCACATGTGAGTTTCTTTGGGGTACTGGGGGGACAGCGTGAGGCAGGGATGTGCAGTTCTTACCGGTAGTTTCTTGCCTGCGGTGGCTGTAGAAGTGTTGTCTAAGGGCCTGGGTGGAGTGGTAGGATAAGGCACCTCTGGGAGAGAGGCCACCCTCACACCAATAGACACAAGCTGCTTGGCTCTTACCTAATCCAAGCCCTTCCTATGCAGATGAGAGACTGAAGCAGGGGTATGCATGCCCAAGTCACATGGCACATGGCTGGCCAACAGGGTCCCTTCTCCCCTCTCCCCATATAACCCAAGATTTGGCCTGCAGATTGGCACAGCCCCTCTTTCCTTCCCTTCGGACTTTCCCTGCCCTCTCCCCAGACTTCCAGGAACCCCAGTTCCTCCTGGATTGCCGGGGCCGCCTGGGGCCACCTCCTCCATGCCGTCAGCCAGCGGGAGAGGCCACAGGCATGGCCATTATGTAATGATCAGATAACAGGCCAGTCTGGGAGATCAGATAAGAGGCCCATTTATTTTGGGGCCTTTTCGAATCCTGGTCTCCCCCACCCCGCAGACGAGAATGGGGAGACAGGAGGGAGTGTGACGCCTGGGCCAGTCTAGCGGAGCCCAAGGCGGGCCCAGACCAGCACAAAACAATCCCTTGGCACCAAGGGAAATGCCGGGGCCTCCTGGGACCCATCGAAGGAGGCGCCACTTGGGGCCTGGGTGACCAGGCCTCCTGAGTGAGAGACCCCAGAGACTCCTCCCCACCCACAAGCACAGGGTGTCAGACAGGCAGTCCCCATCGCATTACCCTCCCTCTCCCCCACACCTCGCCCAACGCCTCCGCCACACACACACCATGGTTGTTGCAAACTCCTAGAGGACATCAAGAATAAAAGAGAATAAAAGTCAAGAGAAGTGGCTCTGGAGGCAGATGGCCAGAGACACCTACGAGCTCAGATGGTTGACATGAGCAACAGCAAACCTTTCTGAGCCCCATCCTGAATATGCCCCAAGGACTGTGGAATGCCCAGGCCTCAGTTTCCCCGTTTGCAGACGCTTCCATCAACCCTGGGAGCAGAAGTACTGTCTTAAGGCTTTACACGAGTTAGTCCTTGGGTCCTCACAGTGGCCCTTGGAGGTGGGCAGTTGTCACACCCATTTTATAAACTTAAAACATTCATTTGAAAGTCGGGCACGCCTTTAATCCCAGCACTTGGGAGGCAGAGGTAGGAGGATCGCCGTGAGTTGGAGGCCACCCTGAGACTACAGAGTGAATACCAGGTCAGCCTGGGCTAGAGTGAGACCCTACCTCAAAAAACTAAAAAAAAAAAAAAAAAATTATTTGAGAGAGAAGGAGAGAGAGAATGGGCACGCCACAGCCTAATGCTGCTGCAAATAAATTCCAGATGGAGGCTTCACAAGTAAGTGCCTTTAACCACTAAGATCACTCTCCAGCCCCTGTTATGCCCATTTTACAAATAGCAAGTGAAGTTAAAAGAGTTTGCCCCAGGAGGTTCAGCTACTCCGTGGCAGGACCTGAACTCGCGCACTGGGGGTCCAGCTCTAGCACCCAGCATGCAGTGTGTGGGCTCTGGGCCATCTGATGTATAGTGAGTCAGTCAGTTTGATGCAGTAACCCATGTCAAGTACCTGGTACCCATAGTACCTATGAATATTATTTTATTTCTTAAAATATTTTATTTTATTTATTTATTTGAGAGAGGGAAAAAGACAGAGAGAGAGGGAGAGAATGGGTGCACCAGGGCTTCCAGCCATTGCAAACAAACTCCAGATGCATGTGCCACCTTGTACATCTGGCTTACGTGGGTCCTAGGGAATTGAAAAGAGGTCCTTTGGCTTTGCAGGCAAGCACCTTAACGGCTAAGCCATCTCTCCAGCCCTGTGAATATTATTTTATTTAACACTTTTTTTTTTTTTTGCTGTTGTTTTCCAGGCAGGGTCTCACTTTAGCCCAGGTTGACTTTGGAACTCACTCTGTAGCCCAGGCTGGCTTCAAACTCATGGTGATCCTCCTACCTCAGCCTCCCCAGTATGTGTACTAGGATTATAGGTGTGAGCCAGCACTCCTGGCTGGTGAATATTAATTTGTGACACCAGGGATGGTTTCTGACCAAGTCTTCACTTATCCCATCACCCACCCTTGACTGAGGAAAAGATGATGGTTCCCCTTGTGCTCATCACCTCCCATTACCCTCAGGGGCAGCAAGTTCACACATTTCAGCCTAATGAACAGGGGGATATGGGAGCGGGGGTGTGTGTGGAAGGGTCTAATGGATGCCAAAGGTTCCCATCCTAATTCTTCTACCTTCCAGCTTCCTTTCCACACTCACCGTTATGGTCTGTGATGCAGGGTTGTAGCGCTGGTGATACCGTCCTCATGGAGTAGGTAAGCATGTTCCCAGAGTGATGCTTGTACTGTGATAAGCCAGCTCCTGATGAACGGGTGACTGTGTTGCCCAGTCCCTGGGAAGAGGGGACTTGTCCTCCAAACATAGCTCACTCCCTGCCTTTGCCAGACTCTTAGATGAGTGGCCACCTGAAACTGGCCACATAGCCAACTTCTACTCATTCTCCACACCCATTATGGGTTTAGGGGTGTAACTCAGTTGGTAGAGTGCTTACCTGGCGTGCACAGAGCCCTGGGCTGAAGCCCAGAACTGCGTAAACCCGGCATGGTGAGGCACACCTGTAAACCCAGGACTCAGGAAGTTGAGACAGGAGGATCAGAAATTCAGGGTCATCCTCAGCTACATATCGAGCTCAAATTTGAGGCCAGTGTGGGCTACATGAGACCTTGTCTCAAGAAACAAAAAGCAAGGCTGGGCGTGGTGGCGCACGCCTTTAATCCCAGCACTTGGGAGGCAGAGGTAAGAAGATCACTGTGAGTTCGAGGCCACCTTGAGACTATATAGTGAATTCCAGGTCAGCCTGAGCTACAGTGAAACCCTACTTTGAGAAAAAAAAAAAAAAAAAGCAAAAAGAAAAGAAAAAGAGCCAAGCCAGGCATGATAGCACACACCTTTAGTACCAGGAGGCTGAGGTAGGAGCCTTAGCCCATATGTTAATTCCAGGCCATCCTGTGCTAGAGCAAGACTCTACCTCAAAAATAAAAGGAAAACGGGATGGAGAGATTGCTTAGTGGTTAAGGCACTTGCCTGAAAAGCCTAAGGACCCAGGGTCAATTCCCTAGGACCCACATAAGCCAGATGCACAAGGTGGCACATGCGTCTGGAGTCTTTTGCAGTGGCTGGAGGCCCTGGTGTGCTCATTCTCTCTCTCTACCTACCCCCCTCCAATAAATAAATGAATAAAAGATTTTTTAAAATTTAAAAGAAGAGAAAAAATACTCTGAAAATCTCATTGATCAGATGCCTTTTTTCACATATATGTATATATATATATATATATGTTATTTATTTATTAATTTGAGAGACAGAAAGAGGCCGATAGAGAGAATGGGTGCACCAGAGCCTATAGCTACTGTAAACAAACTCCAGTTGCATGCTTTGGCTTATGTCGACACTGGGGAATTGAATCTGGGTCCTTTGGCTTCACAGGCTAGCGCCTTAAGTGCTAAGCCATCTCTCCAGCCCAGATGCCTCCTTTCTTAGGTTCTTGGGTGTCACATATGTTCCCATGGGGTTTTGTTGTTATTCTATTTATGTTTGATAGATTAATTTTTTTGTAGTGGGGAAAATTTTTTTAAATTTATTTTATTTGGTTTTCCAAGGTAGAGTCTCACTCTAGCCCAGGCTGGCCTAGAATTCACTCTGTAGTTTCACACTGGCCTTGAACTCATGACATTCCTCCTACCTCAGCCTTCTCAGTACTGAGATTAAAGGTGTATACCACCATACCTGTCTGATTTTTAATTTTTTTAAATTTATTTTTGAGGCAAGCCCAACAAACTAGCTCCCCCCCCCCAAACCTTTTATGCAGGAGAGCAATAGCAAGAGTGAGAGTGAGAGAGAGAGAGAGCATTGGCACACCAGGGCCTCTAGCCGCTGTAATTGAACTCCAGTTGCATGCGCCACCTTGTGCGCATGTGTGACATTGTTTGCATGCATCACCTTGTGTGTCTGCCCTATGTGGGACCTGGAAAGTCGAACATGGGTCCTTATGCTTTGCAGGCAAGTGCCTTAACCACTAAGCCATCTCTCCAGCCCTGGTTTTTAATTTTTTAATTTTTTTTTTTTTTAGTTTTTCGAGGTAGGGTCTCACTTTGGTTCAGACTGACCTGGAATTCACTATGTAGTCTCAGGGTGGCCTCGAACTCTCGGTAATCCTCCTACCACTGCCTCCCGAGTGCTGGGATTAAAGGTGTGCGCCACCACGCCCGGCTGGTTTTTAATTTTTGAGTCAGGGTTTCACTCTAGCTCAAGCTGGCCTCAAACCCATGGTGATCCTCTTCTCCTATCTGTCTCTCCAAGTGCTGGGAATATCGGCACAAGCCACTATGCCCAACTAGTTCTTGTTTTGTTGAGGCAGTGTCCTGTGTAGACTGTGCTAGCCCTTGAACTCACTATGCAGTGGGGGCTAACCTTGGACTCCTGATGCTCCTGCCTTAGGCTCCTGAGTTCTGGGGTAACAGGCGTGGGCTGCCAGACCTGGCTGCAGGTGTGTTCTTTTGCTTCACCAGTGTGTCTGCCCATCAAGAACCGTGAGTCTCTTCAGGCCTGAAAAGGGTCCAGTCCCTCATGTTCCTATCTCTCAGCCCGGGGCCCAGGCAGATGTAGGCCTGCCTCTGCCTTGCTGGATGACTTGCCCCTCCACCACACTGAGACTTATTTTCCCCATGGAGACGGGAGATGATGGTGGAGAGAACCTGGTCCAAGTTCTATGGAAGTCTGGGCTTGGAACAGGCAGTTTATGGTGGAAATATGAACTTGTCACTTGTTGAGAACCTGGATGTCTTCATCTGGACACTGGACCTGACATACCAAGGACACAGGGTGATTGCTTTTCTCTTGCCCAGATCTGTCCTCAGCCGTGAAGCGAATGGAGCAGGTCTGCCCTCCTAGGACACAGCACGACCCACGTGTGACACTGAGCAAGTCCCTCTGCCTCTCTGGCTCGTAGTGTCACCACCTATCTGACTGAGGTGAGGGAGAATCTTAAAGGTCATGACCTCACCAATCCCGGGAGTCACTCCGTCTGGCCGACGCCACTCCTGTCCCATCCTTTTCCCTTCTAGAAAATGGGAAAGTGCTAAAATACAGCCTTGACTTGATGGTTATTTATGGTCTCTGTCCCCAGTCCCCTCCACAGTGAGTCCCAGGTCCCTGCCCAAGTCACATCCCTACCCCGGCCTCAGGCAAAAATGATCATCCACAGTTCAGAAACACTAGTCTATTCCGGCCACTCAGCTCCGGCCGTGAGTCCCAGCATCCCTGCTTCCGGCTGCTGTCTCCAAATGAAATAAGCCAAAAAGCAGGAAAAGGTGTGTGTACCAAAAACATGCATCAAGGTGGTACTTATAACTAGAGCAAAAGGGGAGACCACCTCAGTAGTCAACAATAAGGAATTCACCATTCAAAAGATGGTACAGAGATGTGGCAGAATATTCCAGAATGGCAAAGGAGCTGTAATAGAGTCCACATGGGGACATGGAAATATTCTAGGACATAAGATGAATCCACGAGACTTCTAAATATTCATCTACCTGCATTAAAATTACCTCGAAAAATCTGGGCATGGTGGCACCCGCCTTTAATCCCAGCACCCAGGAGGCCGAGGTAGGAGGATCACTGTGAGTTTGAGGCCAGCCTGGAACAACAGAGAGAGTTCCAGGTCAGCCTGGGCTACAGTAAGACCCTACCTCAAAAAACAAAACAAGCTGGGCATGGTGACACATGCCTTTAATCCCAGCACCTGGGAGACTGAGGTAGGAGGATGGCTGTGAGTTTGAGGCCAGTCTGAGATTAATTCCAGATAAACCTGCACTAGAGCAAGACCCTACCTTGAGGGGGCAAAAAAAGTGCTGGCATGGTGACGCACACCTTTGATCCCAGCACAAACTCAACAAAACAAAATTACCTTGAAAAGTTAGACAAAGATCAAAAAGCAGCTGACTAGTGGCTGACAGTCCTGGGAGGTTTCTATGTTTGTTGGCAGTACTGGGGATTGAACCTACGATCTCGTCCATGCCAGACAAACACTACCACTGAGCTATATCCTCAGCTGAGATACAGGAGTTTTGAGGTCATTTTTTTCTCTTATTTCTTTTAATTTTCTCTCTATGTCTTTCTTTTATGTGATTTTTGTTGTTAATTGTTTTTAAATATTTCTTTTTTTTTTCATTTATTTATTTGAGAGAGAGAGAAAGGCAGATAGACAGAGAGAGAGAGAAAGAATGGGTATGCCAGGGCCTTCAGCCATTGCAAACAAACTCCAGACGCATGTGCCACCTTGTGCATCTGGGTTATATGGGTTCTGGGCAGTCAAACCACTAAGCCATCTCTCCAGCCCTTGTTATTGCTTTTGAAACAGGGTCTCATGTACTCAAGCTTGCTATGTAGTTTAGAATGACCTTGAACTTCTGATCCTTCTGCCTCCACCTCTTGAGTGCTGGGATTGCATACATGCACCATCACACCTGGCCTCTTTTCTCTTCTCTTCTCTTCCTTTCCCTTCCCTTCCCTTCCTTCCCTTCATTTCCCTTCTCTTCTCTTCCCTCTGTCCCCTCCCTTCCCCTCCTCTCTTCTTCAATCTCCTCTCTTTTTTTACAATACTTGGATGGAATCCAAAAACCTCCTGCCTGCCAAGCATGTGCTCTGCCACTGAGCTACAACCCCCATTCTCCTCTCTCATCTATTTCTTTGAGGGGTAAACATATGGTTAAGTCGCTCTTCAAAAATCTCTACACATATGCTCTTTAAGCGATTCCACAACAGAAGAATTAGAAATTCTCTTACAGAAAACCCCACACTGGAGAATAGTTACACTGAATGAACATCCTTCCAGAATTTTCTCTGTGCAAGCTGCAATATCACCCTTTTATTAGTATTGAGATGGATGCTGTTTTGGGTCCTAATGATGTGTCCCAAGCATTCTGTTCATAGCAGTAATGTATGGAGCCATCTGTTTCGTGGTACCTGCTGGGCAATGTTCCACAGTGTCATGAGCTCTATTGATGATGGGCATTAAGGTGGCATCTGGCTATTGGGGTTTTGTTTACAGGTACAAGCCACATGTCTTTGCAGAGTTACACAAGTAACTCTCTAAGTGTGACTTTTTCTTTTTCTTTCTCTTTCTTTCTTTCTTTCTTTTTTTTTTTTTTTTTTTTTTTGAGACAGGGTCTGGCTAGGTAGCCTAGGTTGGTCTTTAACTTACTCTGTAGTTAGGCTGGCCTAGAACTCATGGTGATGATCCTCCAGTCTTAGCCTCTCAAGTGCTGAGATTATAGATATCTGGTTTAGGGCTGACATTTTGTTTTGTGGGGTTTTTGTTTGTTTGTTTTTCCCGTAAGGTCTTGCTTTAGCTCAGGCTGACCTGGAACTCACTCTGTAGCCCTAGACTGGCCTCGAACTCACAGCAATCCTCCTACCTCAGCTTCTGTAGTGGTAGGGTTACAAGAGATAACTTTTCAAGCAAAACGTTGTGCGTAAGTTACAATTCAGAGAAATTTACCAAGTTGTACCCCAGAGGACGAGAGCCATCCTACCCTCCTCCATCTGGAAATGAGGGGTCTGTCACTGCCGTGCCACTCCTCCTCAGCCTGCTGAAGACCTGACGTCTGTAGCCTGGTCCAGATCCCCCTCTGTCTTTCATGAGTTATGGCAGCGACCTGTGGCCATGGGTGTTGGGCTAGTGCCTATCCACGCCTGGCAAGCAGGGAGATGCATTCCTAGTTCATCTGCCTGCATTAAAATTACCTCGAAAAAGCTGGCTGTGGTGGCACATGCCTTTAATTCAAGGCCAGCCTGAGACCACGTAGTGAATTCCAGGTCAGCCTGGGCTACAGCGAGACTTTACCTCAAAACAAACAAACAAACAAATAAGTAAATAGGGCTGGAGAGATGGCTTAGCAGTTAAGGTTCTTGCCTGCAAAGCCAAAGGACCCAGGTTCAATTCCCCAGGACACACATAACCCCAGATGCACAAGGTGGCACATGTGCCTGGAGTCTGTTTGCAGTACCTAGAGGCCCTGGCATGCCCATTCTTTCTCCCTCTCTCAAATAAATAAATAAATAAACGTTAGTCTTCTTTAAAAAGTAAGCAAACAAAGCCGGGCGTGGTGGCGCACACCTTTAATCCCAGCACTCGGGAGGCAGAGGTAGTAGGATTGCCATGAGTTCAAGGCCACCCTAAGGATACAGAGTGAATTCCAGGTCAGTCTGGGCTAGGGTGAGACCCTATCTCGAAAAAACCAAAATAAATAAATAAATAAATAATAATAACAATAATAATAAATAAATAAAATAAGCAAGCAAACAAACAAATAACTCATGTCTAAATGTATATACTTTTTTGGGTAGTGTTTGCAATTGAACCCAGTTCCTTGTATACACTAGATGAACCCTCTACCACTGAGCTTCTCTCGGTCCTAATTATCTACATCTACCTATCTGTCTGTCTATCTATCTATTTATCTATCATCTATCTATCATCTGCACACACACACATATGCTATCAGAACTCATTACTTCTTAATTATTGTATCCCATTTACTATCATCTATACCCTTGAGGTTGTTTGTGCCTCATGCCTGTGGGGAGATACAAGATTGCCATGTGCTTTAATTCCCAGGTCCAAGTCTGAGGGGCTAATGGCTTGAAATCTGCTGAGAGAATATTAATACCACCAAAATCCACAGGCCTGGGAATCAGGCATGCCCTTGTCACCTAGGTGCCCACACCCTGCCTTCCATTCTATAAACCAGATCCTAAGGATTTGCATGGCTCTCTCTAGTGACCAAGAGGAAGCCGGCATAGAGCCCTGTCCGGGTCCAGGGGCTAGTGTCTGTGATTGGACTTGGAGGCTCAGGGCCTCCATTTTCTCTTCTGGGAAGTGGGGTGATGACGGCAGCCATCTTGCAGGGTAACACATGGCTAGGAGTAAGTGTCCCGAGGAGTCACAGGCCTGAAGTCAAATCCCTGCTAAGTCACTCAATGCCTCAGACTCAGTTTCCGGTCTACCAGTGAAGTGGAAGCGAGAGTTTTAGAGATCGTCGGGTCAGAGACTTTTAAACGCTGGCGGTGCCCTTGCTGACCCCTTCCTCCCCACACTCAGGGCTCCTGACTGCGTGCTCTCACCCTTAAGGAAACCCTTGGATATGCAGGTGGGCTGGCGGGTGTCTGCAGGGCTGGCCGGTGGCTGGATGTGACCGAGGAGCGGGCCCAGCAGAGACGCACACTGCGTGAGCCTGGGCTCCCAGCTCCTCAATGTCTCTCTTCTGGCCAGTTTCACAAAGTCAGCATAGGTCATGATCCTTCAACGCTCCAAGCTGAGGAGCCCCATAAAACCCCTAACTTAGGTCAGCACCCCTCTGAAGGAGGGGGACAGAAGCGGGGCAGAGCACACAGTCTTTGTAGGTTCAATGGGGTCCAAAGCCCGGGAAAAAAAAAAAAAATGGAAGAATTTGAAGCTAGTAACAAAACAATAATAACACAGAAACTCCCGAGATGAGCATGATCTTATCACCGACCTTCACTGTAGCATCTCCTTGTTCAGAAACTCAAAAGTCATTCCCTCAAGATCATAGGACAAAGAAACAATGAAGTGAGAGCTAAACCCAGAACCCAAATTTCTCTGTGCCCAGAGAGGGTAGGGAACACTTTCAAGACTGCACAGCCTTCTGGTACCTAGGCTTCCTGGGGAGATAGCTGAGCATAGCTGGGAAGATGGCAGTCAGGCGCCCGGAATGAAATAAATAGTTTGTCCCACTTTGCCATAGCTTTCTAATGTAATCCCACATCCATTAGTCCCAGCAAACGGGATGCTTGATGATCCCTGACATCTCATTATGCTCAGGCTATGAGCTCAGGACACAGGGATGAGATCAGAGACACTTGGACCTGGTCTGAACATTGAGGGCCATGTGTCCCCACCCCAGGTCCTCGGACACTTACTTGTGGGCCCGAGACTGCAGACAGCCAGCAGCAGGGCAATGGCCAGGGGGAGCTTGCCACGGTCCATGCTGTCCACCGGGGAGTCTGTGCGCTGGGCCTTATCCAGTGTCCAGAGGCAGGGCGGCCGGTGGGTGCCGGGGCCGGCGTGGGCTCGCACGGGGACCTGAGGGGAGCAGGCGGCCGGAGAGACGACGTCCCTGCTCCAGCCTTCTAGGGTGGCGGCCAAGGGATCAGGAGAAGTGGGCACAGGACTCACAGCCGGGCTGGGGTCTCTAGTGGACGGACGGCTGGGAGAGGGCTCTGGGCTCCTGTGGACAGCAACGGGCTACAGTCCTGGCCTGGAGATGGGACACAGACAGAGGCTGGGGTCTGACCTTCACGGCAGGGAGCTCAGCTCATCCAGCCCGGCCCAGAGAGGCAGGAAATGCGCTTCCTTAGAGAAGGGGCCGGGCCAGGCTGCCTGCCAGGCGGGTAGAGGAAGTGCCACAGGCTTTGTCGCTGGGTGGGGGGCCCTGAGATGGGGGAGGCAGGGTGGGAGGGCCCCAGCTGCCGGCTTGTCAACCATGCACCCCACTCTTGAGTCGCCCTCTCCAAGGCTGACCAGTGGAGGGTGCATAGGGAGGTCTTCCAGGGGGCCAGGCCTTGGCTGAAGCCATTGGTGAGGACCTCACAAACTCATGAGCTTGGGTTCCCATTCTGTAGATGAGGAAACAGGATGACACAAGATAGCTGCTCCAGAAAGATGGCAACCAGGGATTCTAGCTGATCCCCGAGAGCGCTGACCCTGGCTTCCATAAGCACTGTTCTTGGCTACATCGCTTTGTATTGCAGGCAGGGAAACTGAGGCCTGATACGGGGAGGAAAACACTCCCGACTTGGCACAGCAGCTGGGAACTAGAGGAGTCTGTGGGCCCACAGAGAGAGCAGAAGGTCTGCTTAGGGCTCCCTCCACCCCTTACCACGTTGTGCCTGCACCGCCTCATGGGTGGAAAATTCTTCAGGAACAAAAGACAGTCCTACATGAAAGGGGCATGAAGCTGGCTGTAGTGGCACACACCTAAAACTCCCTACTCCCCAGGAGGCTGACACAGGGGAACTGTGAGTTCGAGGGTCCAGCCTGTCTCAAAAGCAGGGACACAGGACTTTCATATCATTCTGAAGCCAGATGGCTCTGGGATCATACCTGCCCTGTTGCTTAAGCTGAAATGAAGGATTGGCTCAGCCATGGGCCTATAAAGCAGGGCTGTTGTGAGATTTCTGAGGGCCTGGCACTGTAGTGTTGAGCCCTGAGCCAGGCGTACAGTAGTCTCTCACCCAGTCACACACTGCCTCAGCCAGACAAGCCTCAGAACCAACCCATGCTCTGCAAACAGTAAACACCTCTTGTGTGCCCACCATGGTGCTAGGTAGCAATCAGCTCAGCCCCTAGGGAGCACAGAGAAGATGCCTGAGCCACATTTTGAAGGTCTGGGGGATTTGGGAAGGGGCAAAAGAAAGAGGCTAAGAGAGCATGCAGCAAGTGCAGAGGGACCAGCCTAGGCAAAGGCACTGAGGCAGGAAGGGTGTTGTGGGCACAGGAAGCCTGGAGAGACAGACTTGCCCTGTGAGGACCTGGAATGCTGGGACTTCATCTTGGGAGCTAGTGGGAGTCATGAAGGGATCTCAAAAGGTAGCACGTTAGCCAGGCATGGTGGCGCACACCTTTAATCCCAGCACTCAGGAGGATCGCCGTGAGTTCGAGGCCACCCTGAGACTACATAGTGAATTCCAGGTCAGCCTGAGCTAGAGTGAAACCTTACCTCGAAAAACAACACAACAACAAAATAGCATGTTGCCAGAGCTGGGCATTGAGAGGACAGACCTTCCTATGTGTTGGTGGGATCCACAGTGAGATGAAGCCTGAAGTCCTCTCCCTATACCTATACCGGATCACAGAGGGAGACACGGATGCTCGGGGAGGGAGGAGAAAGCCCAGGAATGTTCCTCTAGAGGAAGGTAAGGTGTTGGCCTGGGGTCTAAGGCCTGTCTCCCAGATGGCCTCCAGCCTTGTTAGTCACCCCAGTAACAGGGCAGGTGATCAGTTGGGCTCTGTAGGAACTGACATGGGATAAAGAGAGTGGGTGTAGCTCTTAGGGGGTTGGACCAGAGGAAGGTTCCATTGCTCTCTAAGCTCTTCCAGGGTGGGGGAAGATCCAGCCTCACCAGTCCCTTGAGAGCTGAGCTGAGAGGCCCCAGTAGGGTCTGTCCTGGGGACAGTTAGCTCAGCTCCTGGTGCTGAAGGCTGCACCAAGGCCCACCCTAGGCGTTCACCTTATCAGCACTGAATCCTCCCAGCCACAGCCACCAGGAGGTGGCTTCCCTTAGGCCGTTTTTCACAGAGAAGAAGGCCAGCTCCCAGAGGACCCAAGCAAATGGACGGCCCAGGGCTGCCTGACCCCAAGCTGAACTCCATGTGGGTTTACCAACCTCAGCCAAGTGTGGAAAGAGAGGACAGATGGTATGGGGACTGTGAGAGGCTGGAATGATTGCTGGGAAAGAGGCCACTGGGCAGGAGCAGGGACCCCACCTAAGGATCTTTTTAAGCTTCTCTCAAGGGACTGGGGAGATGGCTCAGTAGTTAAAGATGCTTGCTTGCAAAGCCTACTGACCCAGGTTCAATTCCCCAGTACCCATGTAAAGCCAGATGTACAAAATGACACTTGTGTCTGGAGTTTGTTTGCAGTGTCCAAGAGGCCCTGGAGGGCCTATACTCTTGTTGCCTCACAAGTAAATAAATAAGAATATTTAAAATAACTATACTAATTTTTTCTCCACATTGCACAATCCATTTCCATCCAGGTCACAAATAAGACCCAATGCATCCTCTAAAAAGTAGATGAGACCCCAGAAAGAACTTGTGGAAAACCACCAGGAAAGCAGGACATGGTGGCAAATGCCTTTGATCCCAGATCTCAACAGATGGAGGCAGAAAGAACACCACAAGCTTCAGGTCAGCCAAGGACTACATGTAGCGAGATCTTGGCTCAAAAAACCAGAGCAGGACATGGCTCAGTGGGTAAGAGTATTTGCACTTGAAGTCTATTGCCAGTACCCCTCATAAAAAGACCACCATGGGCTGGAGGGATGGCTTAGTGGTTAAGGTGTTTGCCTGCAAGGCCAAAGGATCTAGGTTCGATTCACCAGGACCCACGTCAGCTAGATGCACAGGGGGGCGCACATGTCTGGAGTTCGTTTGCAGTGGCTGGAGGCCCAGGTGTGCCCATTCTCTCACTCTCTCTCCCTCTTTCTCTGTCAAATAAATAAATAAATAGCCGGGCGTGGCACACACCTATTTAATCCCAGCGCTGGGGAGGCAGAGGTAGGAGAATCACCGTGAGTTCCAGGCCACCCTGAGACTCTATAGTGAATTCCAGGTCAGCCTGAGCTAGAGTGAGACCCTACCTCAAAATAAATAAATATATAAAATAAAATAAAGAATAAATAAATAAAAACATTAGGGGCTAGAGAGATGGCTTAGCGGTTAAGGCGCTTGCCTGTAAAGCCAAAGGACCTAGGTTCAACTCCCCAGGACCTATGTAAGCCAGATGCACAAGGGGGCACACACACCTGGAGTTTGTTTGCAGTGGCTGGAGGCCCTGGCGTGCCCATTCTCTCTCTCTCTCTCTCTCTCTCTCTCTACCTGCCTATTTCTGTATCTCGCTCTTTCAAATAAATAAAAATAAAGTATTTTTTTAAAAGCCCAACATGAAGATAGGTATGGTGGTGCACACCATTAATCCCAGCACTCAGAGGCAGCATTAGAGGATCACTAAGAGTTCAAGGCCACCCTGAGACTGCATATTGAATTCCAGGTCAGCCTGAACCAGAGCGAGACCCTACCAAGCCAGACATAGCCAAGCATGATCTGTAACCCCAGCACTGAGAGCGGGGAAGTGGGTACAGGAGGATCACTGGGGCTTATTGGTCAGCCAGTCTAACTGAAAACAGCTCAAAGTCAAGGTTCAGTAAGAGACCCTGTCTTGAGCAAATTAAATGGAGGAGCCGTAGGGAAGGACCCAGGCATATACCACACATACCACACAAGCTGCTACAACAAAAACCGGAAAGGGAACAAGAAACCTCCTGGGAGAGAAAAGGTCCCAGTTGACCTTGGAGGGCCTAGCGTCCTGATGGAGGATACCCTGGGTAGTAACAAGAGTGAGGCCACTAGTTCTGGGGGCTTCAGAATAGGGGGGAGGTCCCCAACATATGCCACTAGAAGTCCAGTGAGGGTGGGGACTTTGCTGGCCTCCTGCTGCTGTATCTCTTCACAGAGATGGGGGCCTTTGGGTCCTTGGGATTTTTTTTTTTTTTTTTTTTTTTTTTCCTGAGGTAGTGTCTTGCTCTAACCCAGGCTGACCTGGAATTCACTATGTAGTCTCAGGGTGGCCTCAAACTTCTACCTCCCCTGGGTGCTGGGATTAACGGTGTATGCTACCATGCCTAGCCAAGTTTTTTGGTGGGGGAGGGAGAGAGTTGGCATGCCAGGGCCTCCAGCCACTGCAAAATTGAACTCCAGATGAGTGTGCCATCTTGTGTGCATGTGTGACCTTACACTCTTGAGTCACCTTGTGTACCTGGCTTATGTGGGACCTGGAGTACTAAGACTTTGCAGGGAAGTGCCTTAACCGCTAAGCCATCTCTCCAGCCCAAGATTTTTTTTTTTTTTGAGAGGGTCACCACACCTGGCAAAAAATATTTTTTTAATATATAGTTATTGAAAACATAAGGCACCCTGGAAAGCAAGATTGGAGAATTATGGAACCATGGGGAAACTGAGGCACAGAGTGGTAGATTTTCTTTTTAGAGGTAGGGTCTCGCTCTAGACCAGGCTGACCTGGAATTCACTATGTAGTCTCAGGTGGCCTCGAACTCATGGTGATCCTCCTACCTCTGCTTTCCCAGTGCTGCGATTAAAGGCATGTGCCACCACGCCCAGCTCAGAATGATGGATTCTGCTCTTGATATAGCAGAAGAGACCAGTCTTGGACTGGTTCTCCTGTCCCCAGAAATTCAGTGATCATACAGCCTTGCAGCTGGGGACAGATTTGGGCAAGTTGTGGTTTGCCCCCCCCTCCCATGTGTTTTCTCCATCTTTTTTCTTTTAATATTTTATTTGTTTATTTGAGAGAGAGAAAGAGGTAGACAGAGAGAGAGAATGGGCGCATCAGGGCCTCCAGCCACTGCTAACGAACTCCAGATGCGTGCGTCCCCTTGTGTAGTTGGCTTATGTGGGTCCTGGAGAATCAAACCGGGATCCTTTGGCTTTGCAGGCAAACACCTTAACTGCTAATCCATCTCTCCAGCCCTGTTTTCTCCATCTTGGGAGACATGTCCACCTTCCCATCCAGCTCTCCCTGAGGCAAGGATGGTAGGGGAAGGCAGATGCTCTGGTTCCATCCTAGGACTGCTCCATGCACATCAGTGGCCTTGCTCCCTGGAGGCCACTGTCAGCCCTGGGCTGGGGGGGGGTCTGTCTTACCCTTCATAATTCCTTGCACCCTTCCTACACCTGTATAATAGCCCCCCTCACCACACTCTCCCCCTGCCATCCCCAGGGAGCATGCCAGGATCTGTTTCCTGCTGGGGCCCCAATGCAGATGATTTTAGGTGCCGCCTGTGCACACGCCAGGAGACCTGTGGCCACTGGCCAGGCCCTGTGCCTGGGTCCCACAGGAGGTTCATGTTGCACCTCTGTCCACCCCCTGATGGGCCAGGAAGGTCTGGACGGCAGGAAGGGATGGAGCACGTCTACGCTGGCCCTTAGCCAATGAAGGAATGTCAGGCAGTCCCAAAGGACCCCTAAGGCGGCTGTCAGTCTCCAGTACTGGCCTGGGTCCAGGAGTCGTTGATAACAGTGTTGCCAGATTCTTGTGACAGGAGGAGGGGAGCACTGGGCTGGGAGTCTGGGTACCAGACTCTGCCGGAGCCAGCCAGGGTGCCTCAGGCAAGACTCCTCACTTTCCAAGCATCACCGCCTTCATCTGTACCATGGGCATGCAGCCTGATGGCCCGAGGGGGCTCAAAGGGTCAAACAATAATAGGAGGGCCCCACCATCCAGGTGCTCACCCAGCCAGTGCAAAATGCCAGTGCATAGGCATCTTAATTAGCCAAGATCATCACGCTCCTATTTTATGATGTCAAGAAAACTGAAGTCCAGGTATGCAAGACCACAGGGCTGGAGATCAAGGATAATGCAATTCTAGGCTTGTTTGTCTTCCCTTGCTTCCAGAACATTCCATCCTGATTTCTTTCTCACATTCCTGGTCACCTTATCTGTCTCCTGTTAGTTCCTCTGCATTCCCCCAGCTCAGACCCTTGGACTCCTTCCCTTGTCTGGTGACTAACTCCCAAATCAGGTTCTGTCAGATCTTGGTGACCGCTGACATCATGTCCTATTCCAGGGACCAATCTTCCCTGGAACTCAGACTCAGGTAATGGGGGCAGATGTTCAATGACCTGGGGCAGCATTTGTCCCAAACCATTTCCCTCCACTTTAGAGCCACTCCAGATGTCAGCACCCACCGGTGGGACTTGGCCCTGCAGTGTAACATGCTGGGCTCTTGCTGTTTCAAGTAGCAAAAGGGTCTTTTGGGGGCTACTTATAAGTGCAGACCCTTTACTGAGTGTGGTGGTACCTGCCTTCATCCTACCACTCAGGAAGCAGAGGTGGTAAGATCAACACGAATTTGAGGCCAGCCTGGTCTACAGAGGGAGTTCTAGGTCAGAGCTACACAGTGAGAACAATACGTTCTCTCTCTCTCTCTCTCTCTCTCTCTCTCTTATGTTATGTAGCCCAAGCTGGCCTCGAGCTCAAAGGATGACCTTGACCTTCTGATCTTCCCACCTCTACGTACCAAGCGATGGGATCACAAGTGTGCACCACCAGAACCAGTTTACGTGATGCTGGGGAATGAGCTGAGCGAGGGCCTTAGGTATGCTAGTTGAACGCTACCAACTGAGTTCCCCGTCTGACACTGTTTCACAAAACCCAACCCAACCAACAACTACAAACAAAACGAGACCCTTGGTTCTGTCCTAGATCCCCTGGATAGGCCTGGACTACCTCACAGTCCCCAGGGGCTGGTGCGCATGCTACCAAAGGCAAAGTGCTATTCTGGATGACCCCATGAAGACACTCTTCAATGCCCTGTGGCTACCACCCTGTCCACCTATGCGCTCCTTTCCAGGCTGTGGACTCCCACGGTGTCTCTGACTCCTCAGGTTTGGGCAGGGTTCTAGTCTTTTAGTCCTTCCCTGTGAAATATGCTATGCCTCAGTCTCTCCATTTCAACCATGGCTTCTTCTTCTTCTTTTTTTTTTTTTTTTTTTGAGGTAGGGTCTCACTTTAGCTCAGGCTGATCTGGAATTCACTCTGTAGTCTCAGGGCGGCCTCGAACTCACAGCGATCCTCCTACCTCTGCCTCCCGAGTGCTGGGATTAAAGGCCTGCACCACCACGCCAGGCCCATGGCTTCTTTCGTTGCACAGGCTTTAAACTTTCACCCACAATCCTTATCCAAGCTGGACATAAAGCCTCGCAGGTCATCTGTCGTGTTCCCTGGGCTGGCAGAACCATGCTACACCTCACCACCCCTAACCTCCTGAACTAGTCCCTCTGGGAGTGTCCCATCCCCCTACTCGCTGAGCTCTGCCTGTCTCAAAACCCTTTCTCTACCCAGTTAAGGGAGTCTGTTAAAGCCAAGTTCTAGCCGGGTGTGGGTGTGGGGGCTCATGCCTGTAACCCCAACACCCAGGAGACACAGGCAGGAGAATCACTACGAGTTCAAGGCCAGTCTGGGCTACAGAGAGAGACTGGGTCTCAAAAACAGACATGTAGTGGCAAGAAGCCTTGAGACATCCAAACATTTTCTCTATCTTTCTCAAGTAAACATCTAGCTCAATCCAACCTGAAATTCACTACGTAGTCCCAGGGTGGCCTCGAACTCATGGTGATCCTCGTACCTCTGCCTCCTAAGTGCTGGGATTAAAGGCGTGCGCCACCGTGCTCAGATGGCATTTGCTTTCATAGCACACTGAGCTGGGTTCAAATCCCCAGGACCCTCATAGAGCCAGATGGCACAAAGTGGTACATGCATGTGGAGTTCATTTGCAGTGGCAAGAAGCCCTGGAGCACCCATTCTCTCCTTCCTTCCTTTTTCCTCCTTCCTCCCTCTTCTCTCGCAAATAAGTAAAAAACCAAAACTAAAGCTAAGACCCATCCCACCTCCGCTCTGCTCAGGGCCCTCCAAGGCTCCTAAAAAGGCCAATGAGCAACGCCGACCCCAACCTTGCAGCCTCACCTTCTTTCTGCTCCGTCACTGGAGTTGCTCTGGCCCCTTCTTGCTTCTTGAATGTGGCAAGCACATGCCTGCATCTGGGCCTTTGCATAGGCCATTTCAACTCCCAGAGCCTCCGGGTGCCACAAAATGTGTTCCTTTCTCTTCAGAGTCCCCAGCCGAGTATCTCATGGTCAGGGAGGCCTTCTCTGACCCTCGCATTTCAAATGGCCTCTCCCCCGTTAGCAATAGGCCCTTGAGCCACCAGGTGACACACAGCTTCTCTGTCTCTCCTTCTAGCTCAGAAGTTTCCTAAGGGCGAGGTCTGTGCGTGTTTACTGCTGGGTGCAGGGCACGGCTGCAGTGTCCACCTGGGCATCAGGATGAGTGCTGGAGGGATGTACCATGAGCCAGTAGCCACCCAGCACATTGCCAGGTTTGTTAGGCAAGGGCCTGAGCCCCCAGCAGGTTGGTGTGGGTGTATCTGAGAAAGGGGATGACTCCAAAGAACTCATTCCAGGGGTCAGGTGGGACCCTCAAAGTCACCTTCTTTTTCTTCAAGGGTGGGCCCACAACCCACTGTCTCCAAAGCCTGAGTCACGGGTGTCTTACTGCAACAACATGAGCCTCAAGAGTCGAAGAACCACTTGGCCTGTAATCCCAGCACTTGGGAAGATCTCCAGTTTGAGGCCAGCCTGGGCTGCATAGCGAGACCCTGTCTCAAAAAACAAAACTAGGGCTGGAGAGATGGATGGCTCAGTGGTTAAGACACTTGCCCATAAAGCCTGACAACCTGAGTTTGATTCCCCAGTACCCATGTAAAGCCAGATACACAAAGTGGTGCATTAGTGTAGAGTTCATTTGTAGTAACTATTGACCCTGGCTCACCCATATTCTCTCTCTCTCCCTTTCTCTCTCTCTCTTTGCTTACAAATAAATTAATTAAAATATTTTAAAAATTAAAAAAAGAAACAGGCCAGGTGTGGTGGCACACGCCTTTAATCCCAGCACTCTGGAGGCTGAGGTAGAAGGATCACTGTAGGTTCATGGTCAATGTGAGACAAATTCCAGGTCAGCCTGGGCTAGAACAGGACCGTACCTCAAAAAAAAAAAAAAAAAAAAAAAAGAAAGAAAGAAAGAAAGAAAGAAAAGGGCTGGAGAGATGGCTTGGCAGTTAAGGCACTTGCCTGTAAAGCCTAAGGACCTAGATTTGATTCCCCAGTACCCATGTAAGCCAGATGCACAAGGTGGCACACGTGTCTGGAGTTTGTTTGCAGTGATTAGAGGCCCTGGCCTGCCTTTCTCTCTCTCTGTCTCTCTCCCTCTTTCTCATAAATTAATCAATTAATTAATTAAAAAAAAAAAAAGCCAGGCGTGGTGACGCATGCCTTTAATCCCAGAATTCGGGAGGCAGAGGTAGGTGGATCACTGTGAATTCGAGGCCACCCTGAGACTACATAGTTAATTCCAGGTCAGCCTGGACCAGAGAGAAACCCTACCTTGAAAAAACAACAACAACAAAAAATAATAATAAATTAAAAAAACAAAAACAGGGGCTGGTGAGATGGCTCAGTGGTAATATGTGCTTGCTTGCAAAGCCTGCTAACCCCAGTTTGAGTTCCCAGTACCCACATAAAAGCCAGACACACAAAGATACATGCATTTGAAGTTGGTTTGCAGGGGCAAGAGGCCCTGGTATGCCCATTCTCTCTTTCTCGCTCTTCCTCTCTCAAATATATATATATATATTTATAAAAACAACAAAGGCTGGAGAGATGGCTCAGCAGTCAAGGCGCTTCCTGTGAAGCCTAAGGACCCAGGTTCAATTCCCCAGTATACACATAAACCAGATGCACAAGCTGGCGCATGCATCTGGAGTTCGTTTGCAGTGGCTAAAGGCCTGGTGCAACCAATCTCAATCTCTCTCACTATCTGTCTCTTTCTCTCTCTCTAATAAATAAATTAAAAAAAAATTAAAAACCAGCCAGGCATGGTGGCACACGGCTTTAATCCCAGCACTCGGGAGACAGAGGTAGGCAGATCACTGTGTTTGTGGCCACCCTGAGACTACATAGTGAATTCCAGGTCATCCTGGGATAGAGTGAGACTCTACCTCAAAACAAACAAACAAAAAATTATTTTTTAATCCAGGTATGGTGGCGCACGTCTTTAATCCCAGCACTTGGGAGGCAGGG
Organism: Dipus sagitta; assembly: GCA_036346955.1. Lineage (NCBI taxonomy): Eukaryota > Metazoa > Chordata > Mammalia > Rodentia > Dipodidae > Dipus > Dipus sagitta. The sequence continues at coordinate 141,532,950 of CM070770.1, forward strand.
GTAGGAAGATCATTGAGTTCAAAGCCAGCCTGGGACTACAGAGTGAGTTTCAGATCAGCCTGGGCTAGAGTGAGACCTTGCTTCAAAAAAAATTTTTTTAAAGTGAATTCTTCCTGAGTCCTTATATTAACTTTCTCAATTTTCAGAACATTCCTAAGAACCCACTCGGACCATAGGATCCAGACCTTTTCTTTTTTTTTTTTTTTTTTTTTGAGGTAGGGTCTCACTCTAGCCCAGGCTGACCTGGAATCCACTCTGTAGACTGAGGATGGCCTCGAACTCACAGCCATCCTCCTACCTCTGCCTCCCAAGTGCTGGAATTAAAGGCGTGTGCCACCAAGCCTGGCTCCAGACCCTGTTTTTTTATTTTTTTCTGCTTTATTTTTATTTATTTATTAGACAGAGAGAGAGTGAGAATGGTCTCGCCAGGGTCTTTAACCACTGCAAACGACCTCCAGATGCATGCTCTACCATGTGCATCTGGCTTACGTGGGACCTGGAGAATCGAACCTGGGTCCTTAGGCTTCGCAGGCCTAACCTTAACCATGAAGCCATCTCTCTAGCCCCAGACCCTGTTTGTTGTTTGTTTGTTTGCTTGTTTATTTATTTATTTTTGAGGTAGGGTTTCACTCTAACCCAGGCTGACCCAGAATTCACTATGTAGTCTCAGGGTGGCTCGAACTCTTGGCGATCCTGCTACCTCTGCCTCCCGAGTGCTGGGATTAAAGGAGTGCGCTCCAAGCCCGGCATTATGTTTTGTTTTGGTTCAGAACCTGTGAGTTATATAAGGGGAATCTGAGGTCCAAGAGAGGGTCAGGGCTCCCTGAGCCATGATGGACAACACCTGCAGGAGACCCTTTCCTAGAACCCCAGGGAGGGACAGACTCAGGGGAGGAGGGCAACGCTCTAACTGCTGTGTGGTGTAGCACGAGCCAGACAGCCTCTCTGGACCAGCTTCCCTAGCACAGGAGCCCTGTGTTCACAGGCTGCGCATGTCCACTAGGGCTCTAGGCCCCCGCCCCTCCAAGCCCCCCCATCGTGGAGCCGCCAGACCTTCCTGTTTACCCGAGGCCCCTCTCGAGGCTGGGAGGCGACAGCCTTGGCCTCCTCTGCTCCCAGCTTCCTTCCTCTCCCACTTCAGCGCCTCCGGCCCAGGACCTCAGGGGGTCCCAGAGGCCAAGACATGGGGGTGCAATCTAGGAGAGGCATCTGAGGCCACCAACCCAGCGAGTCCCGCCTAGGAGCATGCCCTCTCTGAGATACTGAGAGTGTCCAGGCACCTAGGAGTGTCCCTTGAGATCAGAGGAGGATGACATCATTGATGACCATCTGAGACTTGATGCCTGCCACTCCCACTGAAGTCCAGCCGTGACCCTGGAGTAGGCTCTCCTCCACCCCACCCTCAGGCTCCTGCCTTCCTCTGGCCCTTGGGCATCTCCCACTGAATAACAGAATCTCCTTCCGTCACTTGTCTCTGAGGACCAGCTTGCCTGCCTGGGGGCCACCACAACCTGAATGTTTGGTTTTGCTTAGACAGGATCTTAGCCTGGTGTGGAGGCACTTGCTTTAATCCCAGCACTCGGGAGGCAGAGTTAGGAGGATCAAAGTGAGGGATGTGAGCTTGAGGCCAGCCTGGAACTGCAGAGCGAGTTCCAGCTCAGCCTGGGCTAGAGAGCCTACCTAAAAAAAAAAAAAAAAAAAAAAAAACCAGGGCTAGAGAGATGGCTTAGCTGTAAGGTACTTGCCAGCAAAGTCAAAGGACCTAGGTTTGATTACCTAGTACCCCTGGAAAACCAGATGCACAAGGTGGCTCATGCATTTGGAGTTCATTTGTGGTGGCTAGGAGGCCCTGGCATGCCCATTCTCATTCTCTCAAATAATTTTTTTCAAAGGGTGTATACTACCATGCCAGGCTCCAGATCACTCCTTTAAAAAAATATATTATTTGAGCTGGAGACACAGCTTGGTTATGTGGTTATGGTGCTTGCTTGCCTGTGAAGCCTAAGGACCATGGTTCAATTCCCTGGGACCCATGTAAGCCGGATACACATGGTGATGCATGTGGCTAGAGTTTGTTTGTAGTGGCTAGAGGCTCTGGCCCCACCCATTTTCTCTCTCTCTCTCTCTCTCTCTAATAAATAAGTAAATAAAAATAAAACTTTTATTTATTTATTTATTTGAGATAATAGGCCCGCCAGAACCTCTTGCCATTTGTATCTGGCTTTATGTGGGTATTAGGGATCGAACCCCGGCTGGCAGGTTTTGCAAGCAAATATCTTTAACTGCTGAGCCCTCTCCCCAGCCCTGAGTTTGGTTTGCTTCTGTGTGTGCATATGCTAGAAATCGAACCCAAGGCGTTGCACACTTGCCACACATATGCTGAACCACTGAGCGCTATTCCTAGCCCAGTCACCTTTCTCTGAGCCTCCATTGACTTAGGAGACAAGATGGAAACTTGGATGTCATTCAAGGCCCTGCAATTCAGACCCCTACCACCCATCAGCCTTGACGCTTGCCACTGCAGTCCCCCCAACCTGCATCCAACCCTCCACAGAGGCATCCACCCTCTCCACACCCAGCAGGTTCTCCCCACTGCTGTGGCTTTGCAGTGCTGTTCCACACTCTCTGTCTACGACGAATTCTGAGGCACTGCCAGGAGCTCAGGCTTCCTCACCCACAGGTCCCCTCTGAGCTCGGCACTCAGCTCCCAGCTCTGGTCTCGTGGAGCAGCTGTGATAAAGAGTGTTGCTGGGGGAGGGGGGCTGGAGAGATGGCTTAGTGGCTAAGGCGCTTGCCTGTGAAGCCTAGGGACTCATGTTCGACTCTTCAGTTCCCACGTAGGCCAGATGCACAGTGATACGAGGGCACAATGTTGCACATGCGCACAAGGGGGCACATGCGTCTGGAGCTCAACTGCAGTGGCTGGAGGCTCTGCTGTGCCAATTTTCTCCCTCTTTCTCTCTCCCTCTCAATTTCTCACATAAAAATAACAGCCAGTCTGTTGGGCTTGCCTTAAAGAGTGCTCCTGGGGGAGGGAGGGGAGGCTGAGTCTGTCTGACCAGAGGTGGTAGGTGCTTCAGAAATGTTGGCTGAACCATGGCTGGGCATGGTGGCACATACCTTTAATCCCAGCACTCGGATGGCCGAGGTAGGAGGGAGGTAGAAGCATTGATGTGAATTCAAAGCCAAGCTGAGACTGCACAGTGAATTCCAGGTCAACCTGGGCTAGAGTGAAACCCCGGCTTGGCTATACTTTTTTTTATACATACAGTGTGTGCGGGTGTACTGTGTGTGTGTGGGGGGGGGGCGCAGATGTGGAGGTCAGAGGACAACTTTTGTGTCAACCCTTTTTCCACCTCATTTGTTCTCTCTCTGGATCTCGCTCAGTTGTTCGTTGACATGCCTAACACAAGGATCACAGAAACCCGCCACGGCTTCCGGCGCTTTACATGAGGCCTGGGTACTCAGGCTTGTGTGCCGTGTGCTTTTTCCACTGAACCATCTCCCCAGCGCTGCCCCCCCCCCACCTTCTTGAGATAGTTTCACTCAGTTGCCCAGGCCGTCTGGAACTCCTTAGGTAGACCAGGCTGGCCTTGAATTTGTGGCATTTCTCCTATCTCTGCCTCCCAAGTGTTGGGATTACAGATGGGAACCACCATCCTGCCCCAGCCTATTTCGGTTTATTGAGAGACACTCTCACACTGTAGCCCAGGCTGGTCTAGAATTCACGACATAGCCCAGGCGGGCCTCAAAATCGGGGCAATCCTCCTGAGTGCTGGATTACAGGCATAAACTGCCAGAACTAGGTTAACCTACCCATCTTTCTTCCCTCCCTCTCTCCCTTACGTTTTTTCTTTCCTTCCCGGAGGCAGGGTTTCATGTAGCATAGGCTAGCCTCCAACTCCCTATGTGGCTGAGCATGATGAACTCCGGATCCTCCCGCCTTCACCTCTCAAGGGCTGGGATTACACGTGTGTGCACTAAATCCTGCCCCTGCAACATTTCACATGAGGGACTTGAGCCTCTTGGGATTTTGGTGTATGCAGAGGTTCTGGAACTGGGTCCCCTCAGATACTACTGGACAACTACATAATATTTTCAAGGGGATGAAGTGATTCTGTGCTGAGAGTTGAATGATTTCAGTCAGGCTGGTTTAACTAGGAACTGTAATTGAAGAACGAAGCTCAGGCTGGAGAGTTGGCTTAGTGGTTAAGGTGTTTAACTTCAAAGCCAAAGGAACCAGGTTCGATTCCCCAGGACCCATGTAACCCAGATGCACAAGGGGATGCATGCGTCTGGAGATGGTTTGCAGTGGCTGGAGGGCCTGGCACACCCATTCTCTCTCTCACACACAAATAATAAAAAATTTACAAAAAAGCAAAACAAAACAAAGCTCAAAGCTTTAATACCAGCACTCAGAAGGCAGAGGTAGGAGGATCCCTGCAAGTTCGAGGCCAACCTGAGACTACATAGTGAATTCCAGGTCAGCCTGGACTAGAGTGAAACCCTATCTGGAAAGACCACAAAAAAAAAAAAAAAAGATACTGACTGAGCCCGGAGTGGTGGAATACTGCCTTTAAGCCCACTGGGAGGCAGAGGTAGGAGGATCACTGTAAGTTCGAGGCTACCCTAAGCTAGCAGTGAGACCCTACCTTGAAAAACCAAAACCAAAAAATTTTTAAAAAGATACTGAGCCGGGCATGGTGGCGCACGCCTTTAATCCTAGTACTCGAGAGGCAGAGGTAAGAGGATTGCCATGAGTTCAAGGCCACCCTGAGACTACAGAGTTAATTCCAGGTCAGCCTGGGCTAGAGTGAGACCCTGCCTGGGAAAAAGCAAACAATTAAACAAAGATAATGTGGGTTTTCCAGGTATGTCTCCTCTTTGGCATTTTTGATCACCTTCACACTGACCCTCAACCCTGATTCAGAAAAGGTGTGAGCATGTGTGAGCCCCCTTTCCCAGACACGGCATGGAGGAGTGGGAGGCGGCAAAACAGTTTGAGGCTCTGAGCTTGGAGATGTGGGGGACAAAGGTGAAGCTGCACAGACCTTCACCTCAAAACCCTGGCCAGAGCTGGGTGCAGTGGCAGCACGCCTTTAATCCCGGCACTCGGGAGGCAGAGGTAGGAGGATCGCCGTGAGTTCGAGGCCAGCCTGAGACTACACAGTGAATTCCAGGTCAGCCTGAGCCAGAGTGAGACCCTACCTGGGGGGTGGGATGGGAACCAGCTCTGGCCAGCAGCAGGTTTGCCCCTCCCTCCTCCATCTTTAGTCATTTGCTTCATGTTCTCTCAGTAGACTCGCCTTTTATAACTTAAATATGTTTATTTGAAAGGAAAGCTTAAGTAGCCAGCATAAATGGAAAAGTGGCCTCTGGCTGTAAACAGATGGCGTTGTGGATGAGCAGATGAGCCCTGTCATCCCCAGAGCAGTGTCCCCCCGGGGCAGTTGTGGCCATGGGCTACAGGGGGTCTGGGCCTGGGAGGGAGCCACTAGGGCCAGAATAAAGGTTAAGGACAGATGAGCACCAACTAAGCCATCCTCTCCATTAGGTCAAAGAATGAGAGAGCAGAAGAGAGAGCTGGCTCTCTCCTGTGTTCTCCATATCCTGCAGGCCTGCACACTATGGGCCCTGCTCCCACCACGTGGTCACTGACAACCAGAATCCCTCACTGTGTGTTCTGTCTCAACGCCGAGGCTGAGGGATGGGGCACAACACACACGGAGCCCATGCAGATCTGGAATGGGCTCAGAGGGCTATCTGGAGTCTGGCCCCTGACCTGGGCTTCCCCATACAGCCACATGCCTTTTGTAGAACTCCTGCAACCAGGGAGGTTCATTTGATACCCATGTGGTCAACTGGCATGTGCCATCCCACTGCCCAGGAGCCCGCACAGCCCACGGTCCTGCTGCCCATTACAGTCCAGATCCCAACCGTCAAGCATAGAAAACTGGCTCAATGGGTAGAGTGCCTGCTTACAGTGCCCAAGGCCCTGGATTTGATCTCCAGCACCTCAGAAACCCATAAACCAGGCATGGGGTTGCATGCCTGTAATTCCCCACTCAGGAGGTGGAGGCAGGAGGATTAGAAATTCAAGGTCATCCTTAACTACTTAGTAAATTCAAGGCTGGCTTGACCCTGTCTCAAAAAGAACAAAACAGGGAGGGAGGGAGAGAAAAGACAGTAAGGAAGGAAGCAAGGAGAGAAAGGGAGGGCAGGCAGGCACCCAGCTTAGAGAGAGAGAAAGAAAGGAAGGCTTGGGACCAAGGCCATACAGCAAGTCTGTGAAGAACCCAGTTTGAAATCTGACTGAACTTGAGACCTCAGGAGCAGCTCAGCCTTTCTGTTACCACAGGGCCCCCAGGCATGGCAGAGCCTGGCCCAGGGGGAACTTGAACTCCCATCAGAGGAAGAGAAGGATGGGTGGCCAAGCAGAGGGCCCTGGCAGAAATGGGAGGGCAGTGGCTGCAGCCTCAGGGAACAGCCACATGAATCACTTTGATTGGAAGCAAAAGAAAAGGGAATAAGAGCAAAGGTCCTTGGTAATTCCTTTAGTGCTCGGCCGTCCATGGAACAGGATAAAGCGGCTTCCTGTGTCTCTGTGCAGCCCGGCAGGGTGGAGGCGCTGGGCTCACGCCAGGCCTCCTGGGGTCGGGGCAGGGGTGGGGCGGGCTGGGAGCTGGCCAGGGGCTCCGGTGGCTACTTCAGGGTGTCCAGGTAGGTGCAGACCTGAGAGAAGACACTGTCCACTGAGCCTTCGGCATTGACCTGTGAGGAGACAGTCCATGAGAGCTGGGATACAATGGCAGGAATCCACCATGCACAGTAGCCACTCAGTGAAGTGTGTGGGGGGGGGGGGATGGGGACTTAGGGCCCAGGGAGGGGGCTGGCCTAGCTCCTCACCTTGCGCACGATGCCACGCTTCTCATAGAAGGCGATCACGGGTTCTGTGGCCTTGTAATAGGTCTCCAGCCGTTTCTTGATGGTCTCCTTGTTGTCATCCACACGGCCGCTGGTCTCACCTCGCTTCAGAAGCCTCTCAGTCATGGTGTCAGGGCCTGCGTCCACATACAGCAGCAGTGTGGGCTGTCCAATCTGTGGGTGGGGCGCCGTATCACTGGGACCTGTTCCTGCCCCCTCCAAGCCCTATGTGTGACCCCTCCAGACTGTCAGAACCTTCCCCTAGGCAGTCAGAGGGACCTCTGAAACCATCCCTCTGCTTAAACCTCTTCCATGGTTCCCAGCGCCCTCGAGAGAGGCTGAAGTCCTCACCAGCCTAGAGGGCCTGTGTGACTATGCCCTGTTCTCTGCACCCTCTCTTGCTCTCCTTGCCTGGGTCACACTGACTGTTCTAGGCTATCATCTACTTCTTTTTGTGTGTGTGAGAATTGGTGATCAGAGCCTCCAGCCAGTGCAATCAAACTCCAGACGCGTGTGCCACCTTGCACAACGTTGTGCATGTGTCTCCTTGTGTGTCTGGAGTACATGTGATCTGGGGAGTCAAACATGGGTCCTTAGGCTTCGCAGACAAGTGCCTTAACCTGCTAAGCCATCTCTCCAGCCCCTACTTCTTTTTGTTTGTTTGTTTGTTTGTTTGTTGGGAAGTAGGGTCTCACTCTAGCCCAGGCTGACCTAGAATTCACTATGTAGTCTCAGGCTGGCCTTGAATTCACAGCCATCCTCCTACATCTGCCTCCTGAGTGCTGGGATTAAAGACATGTGCCAACAAGCCCAGCTTATGACTTCTTTTTAAAAAATATTATTTATTTATTTCAGAAAAAGAGTATGAGTGCACCAGGGCCTCCTGCCACTGCAAACATGAACTCCAGATATATGTAGCATTTTGTGCATCTAGCTTTACATGGATACTGGGGAACTGAACCTGGGATGCTGGGAATTGAACTCAAGCTTTGTAAACAAGCACCTTACAGAGAGGCAGATAGAAGGACCTTTAGCCACTGCAAACAAACTCCAGATGCATGTGTCACCTTGTGCATCTGGCTTTATGTGGGTACTGGGGAATCAAACCTGGGTCCTTTGGCTTTGCAGCAAGCACCTTAACCACTAAGCCATCTCTCCAGCCCTCATCATTCACTTCTTAAGCCAGATTTGCACTGTCCCCTCTGCTCAGGGAGCTTCCCAAGACCTAAGGCTAACATTGAACTTCAATTAGAATCGCGTCCATCCAGGCAGTCTTATGTCACCCCCACTGTGCCTAGACCCCTTGATTTCCCTCTCCAAGAAAGCTTTCCAGGTATTCATTTAGTGACCCTCTCTCCTGCTAAGACAGGAGCCTTGAGGACTGGATAGGACTTAACAAAGGAGCGAGGGAGGAAGGGTAGGAGGACGGCTGCTGAGAGGTCTGAGCAGAGGCCCTGTTACTGGAAGAAGCTCATGACGGGAACGAGGAGGAATAAGGTGTTGGAGCTCCTGCCCGAGATTCCACCATCAGTGCCCACCCACGACACCCCTGTCCAGACAGCTCCGCACTGGAGCCAGCCCTCCTCTGTCTGAACCTCACATCCTTGGAATAGGGAGCCTGTCTCTCAGTCACCACGGGGTACCCAGGCCTGGCACTCAGTGAGCTGGGATCATGGTGAAGGTGGAAGAACCTTGGTTCTCCTCAGAGCTGAGAGAGACAAGAGTCACCTCAGGGTTGGCTCAGGACTTCTGCACAGCCTCTGGACCCTCCCTCCTTCAGCCTCTGGCCAGGTCGGTCCCCAGAGGGGCCTCTGTGCAGCTGACACCTGGACACCTCATGAGGCCCACAGGTCCTGCTTCCCTACATTGTCTCTCCTGCCTCTGCCCGGTGTGTAACCCTTGGGCAGCACTTCCTTAGTTGCTGCCTTCATCCTGACACTCCTCCCAGCCTCCTGGGGTGGATTAGGGATCTGGGTGACAGCAATGGCAGCCTTCAGGCAGAGTGATCCTGCCATCCAGTGGCCTTGAAGAGTCTATCAGGTTCTCTTCTTCCGTTAGACCACAAGTGGCAAAGGTCCTTCCATCAGCCATCAGCTGCTGAGCTCCTCTGAGTGAGTCCCCAAGCACAGCAGGCAAACCTTTAGCCACCCACACTGGGTAGAGACAGTGGGTCTACGGGAAGAGCTAAGCCTCTGAGCATGGCGTCCCTGGCTGAGGCCTCAGTTTCCTTGAAAGAAGAATGAGCATTTAGCCTGAGGAGTGGGCACAGCACATTTTGGCCCCAGGGGAACTTCAGGCCCTTTGGCCAATGGGAGCCACCACACTTCCAGGCCCACCCCTACTCCTTCAGCGAAGCCCTCGCGGCCCCTAGTGTCCAGAGTGGAGAATTTCAGCGGTTCAGACTTCTAGAGGATGCCTTGTGTTGAGCCTGTTGCCCCTCAAACCCCCCTCCCCCATTAGCACCCAAAGCAGCCCCAGGAGGGATAAGGACTTTCATTAACCCTATTTGGTCCTGAGGGCTGCGGGTGACCTCATGAAACTGGGCAGGACAGGAGGTACCTCAGAGGGTGCCTGGCATTTGAACACAGGCTCTGTAGCCTAATCTGAGGGAGGCCCCACCAACCCCATTTCACAGCTGGGAAACCTGAGGCACAGAGCAAGGCAGGCACTTTCTTGAGGATCTGCAGACACGTAGAGGTTGTGATAGCGTGCAGTCCTGGCTGAGGCCTACAGAAGTGGGAGGGCTGCCACCGAGGGGTGGCCTGCCCTCAGTGCAGCAGAATTCCCAGTTAGCCTTCCACCACCGATCTCGTTGAGTGCCCGCAGCCCCGCGTTCTCCTGTATGGCCTTGTACAAGTGTGTAACTGTACGCACGCATGTATCGCTGCATGGAGTTAGCGTGCAGCGACCCCTACAGTGTGTACTGGGTACATGTGCAGTGCACACATGTGCATGTGTGTATCATGTGTCCTGGCCTTGTACACACGTGTGCGCCCCACATTGCCTGTGCTTTGTGGGCACAAAGCTGCTTATGGGAAATTGGGAAATGCCCCTCCCTACAACCATGTTCCTGGTGGGCTCCCATTCTAAGATGCTTGGCACCATGCAATCAAAGCCAGCTCTCCCCAGTTAGACTCTAGCTGGGAAGAGGACATTGACTCCTCTCCCTGGCATTCAAGGCTCCAGCCAGGGCCAAACTTGCATCTCCCACATCACCACTCATTGCCCTGCCTCGCATATTTTGTTCCCGGGCTAGAGAGACGGCTCGGCGGTTAAGGCGCTTGCCTGCAAAGCCTAGCTACCGGAATTCGATTCTCCAGTGCCCATGTGAAGCGAGATGCACAAGGGGGGGGGCGGTGCGTGCATCTGGAGTTCATTTGCAGTGGCTGGAGGCCCTGGTGTACTGATTCACTCTCTCTGGCTGGTGTGATAGACCACGTCTTTAACCCCAGCACTAAGCGAGACCAAGGTGGGAGGATTTCTGTTGAGTTCGAGGCCAGCCTGAAACTACATAGCGCATTCTAGGGTCAGCCGGGGTGACAGCAAGACCCTACCTGGAAACAAACAAACAAACACACAAAAAGACCACACACACACACACACACACACACACACACACATCTTGTTCCCCCGACACCAGCCCTATCCCTTCAGTCTTCCCTGTCCCACTGACTAGGTCCACAGGGTGTCAAACCTCTCTAATTTTCATGTCCTCCAGGCAGTTGTGATAGGTCTCCCCCACATTTTGCAGATGGGGAAAACTGAGGCTCATACAGGTGCAATGCTGGCCCAAAGTCTCCAGAGGTGGAGCTGGAGCCTGAGCCCAGGTCTGTGAACTCCCTGGCCTGGCGCTTCCTTTTTCCTTCTAGACCTCCAAGAAGAGCCCGGACTTCAGGGTGCCTGTCCCTCTGCCACCCTTCCTGCTCTCTCGGCCGCAGGTCAGACACATGCCTTACCCGTCGCTCAAACTCTTCCCCTTGCTGCACCTCCCGAGGGTAGCCATCGATCAGGAAGCCTTTGGAGGAATCCACTTTGGCCACCATGGCATCTCGGAGCATGTCCAGAACGGTCTCCTGTGGTCGCGGCACAGGGGAAGGGCCTCAGCACTCCCCTCCCTAGACCTCAGGGGGCGCTGGTCCTAGCCAAGCCGCCCTCTTCCCTCGAGCACATGCGTGCCCTGCAAGCCTCGCTCTCCAGGGGCCTCTCCTGGCTCAGTTGGCAGGATGATGGGTTCATGCTTCACCGAGCCCCTTGCCAGCCTGTTCTCAACTGGAGAACGTGGCTCTGAACAGACGAGGCTTTTCTGCCTCCCACCCTGCCAAGTTCAGGGTCTGGGGAACGGACCAACCATGATACAGATGACTTCTGTTTCCCAACATGACATAGGGTGTGTGGGTAAAGAAGGGGCCACTCCAGCATGAAGCTGCGGGGGGGGTTAGTCCAGATTTGGGGACGTCTCAGAACTGAGGAAGAATATTCCACCCAGGAAGGAGTGAGGCTAGTTTTAAGAGGACAGAAAGGCCAAAGCTGTAGGGGACGGACAATGGGAGGCAGGGCTGCATCCTACAAAGTCTGAGAAGTTTCTGGATGAAATTTTTTCTGCCAGGAACAATGGGGAGTCACAGCACGCAGAGCCAGAGAGAGCCATGATCAAATCTTGCCACTGTATCTGTCATGGGCTTTGCTGGCTGGCCCCCCACTCAGTGCCTTCATGGTTCCTCACCCTACCCCGCCAGGGTCCACTCACCAATGGCACCAGCTGCCCCTTCTCCATGATTTCTGACAGCATCTTGCCTCTGGATGAGCCTGAGCTGACCTCCGCGCGCAGGAGGTCGCCAGTGGAGAGGTGGGTGTAGCCATACTTCTGCACAATCTTCTCGCACTGGGTGCCCTTTCCTGAGCCAGGCCCACCTGCAAGCACCCACCCACTCAGAAAAGGGGCCTCAATGCTGGGTGTGGGGGCGCACGCCTTTAAGCCCTGCACTCGGGAGGCAGAGGTAGGAGGATCACCGAGAGTTCGAGGCCACCCTGAGACTATATAGTGAATTCCAGGTCAGCCTAAGCTAGAGAGAGACCCTACCTCAAAAAAAAAAAAAAAAAGAAAGAAAGAAAGAAAGAAAGAAAGGAAGAAAAGAAAGGAAAGAAAAGAAAGGAAAGAAGGAAGGAAGGAAGGAAGGGAAGGAGGGAGGGAGGGAGGGGGGAAGGAAAGAAGGAAGAAAAGGGGTCTCAGAAGGGACTGGGATGATCAGGGTCCCCCACTCAGAGAGAGAAAGGCAGAACCCCAGGTACAGCCCCAGGCCTGGGCTCCTACTGCACCTGCGCAGACCCTCCCTGCTTGCCAGCAACTCACCCACCACAAAGATGATCTTGGTGTGCTTTAGCTTCTCTGCGGAGAGAACCAGGGAGCAAAGCTCAGTCAGTAGCTGGACGAACAGCCGGAGACACGTCTGTGTCCCAGGCTCAGGCAGAATGAGCAAGGATGGGGGCAGGGAGGGCAAGTTGCGCCAGGCGGGCAGGCATCGGCCCAGGAGAAGGTCTGGAGGCTAGGAACCTAGCATGCTGTGGGGCTGGGATGCCAACCCCACGGGGGCATGCTGGGACGCAAGGGTCAGTCACCTCTGGCCTTCTTGTCTCCCTTTTCGCGCGTGTCACTAGATGAACAGCAGCCCATGATCCTGTGCTGTTTTTGTCCCCTACCCTTTCCCTCTCAGGCCTGGCCTTCCCATGGCCCGCCTGCCCCAGCAGTGCTGAAGTGGAATTGGCAACCACAACATATGTTGCTATGGAGATGGTTGCCAGGGAGGAGGGCTGCTGGTGGGCAAGTGGAACTCTTGCCCAGACAGGGAGATGAGCTAACTTTCCAAAGTGTCTCCTTAGAATCCACAGAGCTGGGGTACAATTCAGCGGCAGAGTGTTTTGCCTAGCATGCTTGAGGCCCTGGGTTCCCTGTCCCCGGGGCGGGAATGTGAAAAAAAAAAAAAGGCCCTTACAGCCCACTGGCTAGAGGAAAACAAGGGCGTAGAGAGTGTCTGAACCCAAACTGGACCCTGGGGCACCGTGCACTTTGCTGTGGGACCTCTGGAAAGAAGTACCCTCTCTCTGTCCTCTGCTCCTGACCCAGGAAGAGACGGCCTTGGTGCTCCCAGGGGCCCTTCACACCATGAGATTGGGTCCCAGAGGAGCTGTAGGCAAAGGGTCTCGGAGAGGCCTCAACCCTGTGGCAGCTGAGGGGGTAGAAAATGATCATGTAGTTCAGACAGTGGCAGCAGCGAGACCCACTGGGCTCCTTTAAGAGTCACCCAGACAGAGAGAGGCCCAGTGCCAGGGACTAGATGACTAGTGCTGCCAGAAGCCAGGGCCGGCCCACTCCGGGCTCTCTGCCTACCCCATGTCTCCCTCTAGGTCCCAGTGCATGAGAGAGAGAGAGGCTCAAGACATCAAGGCCCGCCCCTCCAGTGACAGGGACACTGAGGGGACAGTGAGGAGACAAGGAAGTTGCCTGTCATTGCTAAGGCTTGGTAGTTGATAGACTTGGAGCTGTACTTAGGGAAGCCCCTTCCCCAGCACCCAGCTTCTCCAAAACGTGGTAGGCACAGCTCTATAAACACCAGTGTAGGTGAGCTCTGGGCCTCAGAAGGCTCGGGGAGGCCTCCTTGCTTCTAAAATTAATCCCGGAGCCAGGCAGCCAGGGAAAGGCCGCAGGAGGAATTCCACAGCCTCTTCCAACCCTTCCAGACTGGCTCTCCCGGAACCCACCCCTTAACACATGTGTGTACTGAGGCCAGGGCAACTCAGGGATTTGTCTTACCTTCCATCCTGCCAAGGTCCCGAGAGCAGAGTCAGCACTCTGCAAGACAAGGCATGGGTGGGAGTGAGGGGTTCTCCTCCTCACCCTGACTCAGCTTCCGCCAAGCCCCACCCATGGTGGTGGTAGGTGTGTGCCAGGTCCCAACATGCAATCTAATCTGTAGCTCTATCCAAAACCACAGAGGGCAGAGAGGCCCCTGGGCGCAAAGACGCCCAGGAAGGTGAGATGACCTTGAGAAAGTCACCTTCTTGTTGGCTTCCACTGCCTCACCTGTCTCAGGGCCCAGTCAGCCCTCTGGGGTGCCTGCGTGGTCTGCTGGAGGCACCTGGGTAGATGCCACAGAGGGGAGTGAACAGTGCTGTGGAGCCTCCGCTTGTCCCAAGACACCATGGGGCCCGTCGCCTTGACAACGCTCCCCAGGGCCCTGGAAGGCTGGTGGGAGCTTTGGGAAGCTTCCAGGAGGATACACTGAGGCTCAAAGCCACTTCTGGGACACAATCCTTCCTAGGTTTTTTGTTTTGTTTTGTTTTGTTTTTTGCATGGTTTGGGGGTTAAGGCAGGGTCTTACTCTAGCCCAGGCTAACCTGGGATTCACTGTGTGATCTCAGGATAGCCTTGAACTCATGGTGATCCTTCTACCTCTGCTTCCCAAGTGCTGGGGGTAAAGGTGTGCACCACCATTCCAGAATAGTTTTTGTTTTTTTTTTCTTTTGAAATATTTTATTTATTTAAGAGAGAGGGGAGAGAGAAAGAGAGAATGGGCACACCAGGGTCTCTTAGCCACTGCAAAGGAACCCCAGATGTATGTGCCATCTTGTGTGCCTGGCTTATGTGGGTACTGGGGTATTGAACCTGGGTCCTTAGGCTTCCCAGGCAAGCGTCTTAACCACTAGCTATCTCTCCAACACTAGTTTTTGTTTAAGACAGGATTTCTGTATGTAACCCAAACTCACTATGTAGCCCAGGCTGGCCTCAAACGAACAGAACTCCTCCTGAGAATGGGAGTTCCAGGTGTGAGCCACCACACCCAGCTCTTTCCGGTTTATTAAAAATATTGAATTATTTTTTTGTAGGCAGAGAGAGAGAGAGAGAGATCAAACATGGGAATGCCAGGGCCTTTTGTTACTGCAAACAAACTCCAGAAACATGCATCTTATGCATCTGGCTTTATGTGAATACTAGGGAATAAAACCTAGGACCTCAGGCTTTGCAAGCAACTTCCTTTAACCACTGTGTTATCTCTCCACCCTTCTTTCCAGGTTTTTGTTTTTGAGGTAAGGTCTCATTCTAGCACAGGCTGACCTGGAATTCACTATATAGTGTCAGGTTGGCCTTGAATTCACAGCAATCTTCCTACCTCTGCCTCCCGAGTGCTGAGATTAAAGGTGTGCACCACAAAGCCTGGCTTTTTTTTCCCAGAGTTTAAAGTAGGGCTAGGGGGTTGGAGGAATGGCTTAGCGGTTAAGGCATTTGCCTGCAAAGCCAAAGGACCCAGGTTCGATTCCCCAGGACCCATGTTAGCCAGATGCACAAGGGGGCGCACACGTCTGGAGTTCGTTTGCAGTAGCTGGAGGCCCTGGCGTGCCCATTCTCTCCCTCTCTCTCTCTTTCTCTCTCTCTGTCAAATAAATAAAATATTTTAAAGTAGGGCTAGGGATAAAATAGGGTTCAGTGGACAAAGCACTCGCTGCTAAGCCTGAGGTCCTGAATTCAGACCTGCAGAACCCACATGAAAGTCAGACACTATCTAGCACTCCTACAATGAGAAGAGAGGCAGAGTCAGGAGCATCCCCTGAAAACTAGCCAGCTAGCCAGTGAACAGAGCTATGAACAAGAAGAGACCCTGGGGCTGGAGAGATTGCTTAGCGGTTAAGACATTTGCCTGTGAAGCCAAAGGATCCAGGTTCGATTCCCCAGGCCCCTTGTAAGCCAGATGCACAAGGGGGCGCATGTATCTGGAGTTCGCTTACAGCGGCTAAAGGCCCTGGTGTGCCCATTCTCTCTACCTCTTTCTCTGTCTCTCTGAAATAAATAATTAAAAAAAAAAAAAACAAAAAGATGACCCTGCTTCAAATGAGATGGAAGGCAAGGAGTGACCCCACAAAATTGTTGTATCACACCTGTAAACACATATCATACACACCCCAAAAAATATGCAAACCAGAGCTGGGGAGATGGCTTAAAAGTTAAAGGTGCTTGCTTATAAATCCTGTCAGCCATATTCAATCCCCCAGTACCCATGCACAAAGCAACACATACATCTGAAGTTCTTTTGCAGTGGTAAGAGGCCCTGGTATGCCCATTCTTTCTCTCATCCCCCCTCTCTCTCTTAAATAATAAAAATATTATTTAAAAAAATAAGCAAACAAGCCAGGCATGGTGGTGCATGCCTTTAATTTCAGCACTCGGGAGGCAGAGGTAGGAGGATTGCTGTCAGTTTAAGGACAGCCTGAGACTACATAGTGAATTCCAGGTCAGCCTGGGCTAGAGAGAGATCCTACCTGGAGGGTGGGGGGGGAAGAAGCAAACAAATAAATAAAAAGTAAGTAAATCTAGGCATGGTGGTGCATGTCTTTAATTTTAGCACTCTGAAGTCTGAGATAGTAGGATAGCCATGAATTCGAGGCCAACCTGGGCTACAGCGTGAGGTCCAGGTCAACCTTGTCTGAAAAAGGAGGGGGCTAGAGAGATGGCTCAGCAGTAAAGGCACTTGCCTGCAAAGCCAAAGAAAACAGGTTCGATTCCCTAGTACCCATGCAAAACCAAAGGCACAAGGTAGCGCATGCATCTGGAGTTCCTATGCAGTGGCTGAAGGGCGTGGTGCGCCCATTCTCCCTCTCTCTCTACCTCTTCCCCCCCCCTCAAATGAATAAACAATAATTTTTTTAAAGAAAAGTAAGTAGGAGCCACGTGTGGTGGCACATGCCTTTAATCCCAACACTTGGAAGGCAGAGGTAGGAGGACTGCTGTGAATTCAAGCCCACCCTGAGACTACATAGTGAATTCCAGGTCAGCCTGGACAAGAGTGAGACCCTACCTAGAGTGGACCCCTCCCTCCAAAAAAAAGAAAAGAAAGTAAGTAAGGTGGCCCCAGGTTCCTGCTTGAGGAAATTCCACGCGCATCCACACCCGGCTGGGCTCCCATGGGGACCTTGCTACATTGGCCCTCCTTGCCTGCGCCTCACTCTGCTTCTCAAGTCTCCTAGCCCACCAGTCTCTTAAGACGTGCCCCATTTCCTCACCCACTCAACGCTGAAAATCCCCTAGCCACCATGCCCACTACCTACCTACTCCATACTCAACCTTTGTCCTGCCTCTCACTCTGGCTTCAGGGACCCCCTCCCCCAATCTATGCAGCCAGGCCAGCGTCCGTGTGCGTGCTCCCCTACCTCGTGTTTGCCCTTCACACCATGTTCCAGCCTTCTATGCCCCAACGGCTCTCTGACCTGCCTCTCCACCACGCTGTTTCCAAGCACTGTCCCGGACCATGGCTGGCCTCGGTGAGGCCTCTGCACTCCACATACTCACCAGGCAACGGGCAGATTTTCACCGACAAGCGTGAGCTACCTGACTATCACTTCTTGGCTCCCTAAATAAAACCTGAACCATCTCCACCTAGCTGGCAGGGCCCCCAAAGATCTGGACCTTACCACCCTCCCTTATCCACTGTAACAATGTCTCCCCCTCTAAGCCTTGAGGAATGTTAGACACGATGTTTGCGATGTAGCTCTCCAACATTATTGTTTAGGCCTCAGCAGGTGTCACCTCCTTCAGGAAGCCTTCCTAGACTTATGTTCCACAATCCCACATTGGCAGGTGCACTCAGGCAGCATCACCCCCAGTACGAAATGTTAGGCCACACTGTTTCCTCATGGGGGGGGACCAGTGTCTGGCTAGGGTCAGGCTCAGGCCTGGCTCCAAGAACCAGAGAACTGTGAGCAGCTTTGCAGACACAAACGGCCTAAGGGCACGAGTTACTGCTGAGTGTGCAGAAGGTGGATGGTACTACCAAGGGCCCTTCAACAGCTGCCCAAGGCAGGAGACAGCCACCAGGAAACCCTGGGAAGTGGCTCTACCCCACCTGCCCCACCCCCTTCCTGGTAACCTAAGCCCCTCTGTCCCACAGACACCTGCTACCTCCTTGGCTTAAAATAACTTGGGTCGTGAGGAGGCCTCCAGGAGACCAGGGCTAAGCACCCAGGCCTTATAAGGCCCCCTAGGGCAAGGCCACAGTGGCTCTAAGTTTAGCTGGGTGGTCTGTTAGGTGGCCTGAGAAGCCAGGGCCCAGAGGGACAGCAGTCCCCGATCACAAGGCAAGGCTGGCATGGGACCTGGGTCTCCCCGGAAGCTTGCCCAACAGCAGCCCTGGCAGTAGCTGGCAATCGGCTAGGGTTCAAATCGCAATGCCATCACTCAGCTGTGTGACCTTGGGCAGCAGCTGTCCCTTTTCGGGCTTGTATACTCTGCAGAAGGGTCCTGGGCTAGCAGCTGAGCAGCGAGACCCCCACGGGCAGGTCCCAGGACTTCGCCGTGGGGGAGGAGGGGCTCAACTTTGGCAGGAGGCAGAGGGGTCCAGCCTACAGGAGCAGGGTCTCCAGGTCCCCCCGGACACTTGAAGTGACATGACCATCCTCAGAGCACACATGTTGCCCCTGCCCAGGTCCTGTGGGACAGGGAGCCAGGATAGAGGCCATTTCTCCCTGAGCCCCAGCTGGGACTTAACCAAAGGCAGGGAACCTGGAACCCCAGGACCCCAGGAGAGCGGGCAGAGACATAGGGGCCTGGGGGGGGGCTGGAATGGGCTACACATGCATGCATCTACAGGGCACATGCTGGGAGGTACAAGACCCAGGGCTGAGAGAACACTGACATGCGAATACACCTAGTCCATAACCATGGCTACACACACACACACATACACACACACACACCCCTCCCAGGTGACACTTGCCCGCATCCCACAGGCGCGCCCTCCCCCCCCCCCCAGGCATCCGCTCAGGGGCCGTAGGTGGAGCAGTCACACACTGACCTGGAGCTGGGCAGTGGGCGATGGCCGGTGGGCGCCGGGACCAGTGCGTGCCCTGCCCGTCCTCACAGCCGCCTGCAAAGGCGACTATTTATAAGGCTGTCAGCGCACGCACAGCATGCTGGGAGCCAGCACTCCGTGCGCGAAGGCAGGGAGAGAGGAGGGAGGGCGGGAGGGAAGGAGAAGGAGGGGAAAGGAGCAAGTGGGGACCGGACGGAGGAGCTCGGATGGAAAACCCAGGCAAGACTTGGCACCCTCACGGGGCACCCCAGGAGCCTGTACCTCCACAGTTTTCCATTCTTCTGTATACCTCCACTTTGCCCACATCACTGTGGGGAGCAGGGAAGGGAGTTGGTTGGACACGATTAAAATCCTCTATGGTAGCTGGGGAAATTGAAGCCCAGAGAGCCGAGATCGTTTGCATAAAATTCTACAGGGAGGGAGAAGGGCGGGCATGGACCTTGGGATTCCAACGGCCCTCCTTGGACCCTGCCCAGAGGCCCTGGGCTTCCCTGTTGGGAGAACCCCTCGAGGTCCTCTAGGGACCAAAATTTCTGGGACTCAAGACCTGGTGTTGGGTAGATTATGACCTCATGGAGCTGCCGGCCAGTGTCCAGTGGACAAGCACGGAAGTGGAAGATTTTCAGAGAGCTGTGGGGACCCAAATGGGGGTCTGGCAATCCTGATTTAAAAATATATATACCGGGCTGGAGAGATGGCATAGAGGCTAAGGCGCATGCCTGTGAAGCCTAAGGACCCTGGTTCAATTCTCCAGGTCCCATGTAAGCCAGATGCACATGATGGTGCCTGCATCTGGAGTTTGTTTGCAGTGGCTAGAGGCCCTGGCACATCCATTCTCGTTCTCTCTCTCTGTCTCTCTCTCTCTTCCTCCCTCTCTCTGTCCCTATCAATTAAATAAATAAATGAAAAAAAATTACCTATTGGTGGGGCTGGAGAGATGGCTTAGTGGTTAAGGCGCTTGCCTGTGAAGCCTGAGGACCCACACTGGAGATTCCCTAGTACCCAAAGTAAGCCAGATGCATAAGGTGGTACATGCATCTGGAGTTCATTTGTAGTCAGTAGAGGGCCTGGCGTGGTTTTTTGAGGCAAGGTCTCACTTTAGCTCAGGTTGACCTGGAATTCACTATGTATTTTCAAGGTGGCCTCGAACTGACAGCGATCCTCCTACCTCTGCCTTCCGAGTGCTGGGGTTAAAGGCGCAGGCCACCACGCCTGGCAGAAATATATATATATTTTAAAGTACCCATTGCCAGGCTTGGTGGCACACGCACGCCTTTAATCCCAGCACTCCGGGGAAAGCGGTAGGAGTGTGTAGAAGGTCTCTACCTCAAAAAAAAAAAAAAAAAAAAAAAAGTACCCATTAATGAGAGTATCTGGGTAGCCAGCAGACCCCAGCTGAGTCTGGAAGCCCTGAGGGCAAATTTCCCCAGCATTTTGCAGGGTAACTGACACAGAGTAGGTAGTCAACCATGTAGAAGGGTGAGGATTGGAGCCTGGGATCATGCAGGTTCAGAATTCACACGTCTGATCACTAGACCGTGTAAGACCTGGAAGGCAGTGACTCTGAATGGGAGGGTGGTTTGAAATTGAAATTTGTCTTATAGGTGCTAGGGAGCACAGAAGGTGTTTGAGCAAGAAAGTGCAACTCCTGGGGCATGAGGGCCACCTCAGGTGATGGTGCCTAAGCAACAGCAGCAGCTTGGATACCAGGAAGCCTAAATCCAGTCCCAGCTCTGCCACCTGTGGCATCAGGCAAGTCCTAATCTCTTTGGTTTCCTCTTCTGAGGGAGGGTGGGTGCAGTGAGCCAGTGGGCTTTTATTGCAAATGGCTTGAAAGGCCCTCCCAGAAGCCCGAGGTGGGCATGAGCATTAGCAACCGCCTTTGGAGAAGGTGAATTGACGGCGTCAGCAAAACTTCCACTGTGTTCTACTTCAGAATTCCATTCGAGGGCTGGAGAGATGGCTTAGCAGTTAAGGCACTTGGATCCTGGTTCAATTCCCCAGGATCCACATAAGCCAGATGCACAAGGGGGTGCATGCATCTGGAGTTCGTTTGCAGTGGCTGGAGGCCCTGGAGTGCCCATTCTCTCTCTCTTAAATAAATAAATAAAATATATTTTTTTAAAAAAGAATTCCATTCAAAGGAAGTACTTGTGCACACAATTTCATACAGAAAGGGTTCCTCATGCCAGCCAAGGTTGACTGGAGTGGGTGGGTGGGAGGTGGTTAACTCTGACAGAAGGACTTGGTGAGAAAAGAAGTATGAACCAGGTAGGGTGGCACATGCCTTTAGTCCCACCACTGGGGTAGGGGTGCTAAAGTAAGAGGGTCTCTGTGAGTTCAAGGCCAGCCTGGGCTTGTGAGTTTCAGGTCAGCCTGGATTAGAGTGAGACCCTACCTGAAAACAAAAGTAACTGATCATGGCAGCACATGTCTAGGGCTTTAATTCCAGCACTCAGGGGGCTGAGATAGAAGGATGGCCATGGATTTGAGGCCAACTTGGGACTACAGAGTGAGTTCCAGGTCAGCCTGGGCTAGAGTGAAACCCTTCCTTAAAAATAATAAAGTCTGGCTGGGCGTGGTGGTGCACGCCTTTAACACCACCACTAGGGAGGCAGAGGTAGGAGAATCACCATGAGTTCGAGGCCACCCTGAGACTACATAGTGAATTCCAGGTCAGCCTGAGCTCGAGTGAGACCCTACCTCGGAAAAAAAAAAAAAAAAGTCTGATCATTCATGATGGGGTAGGAAGCCCCAGACATGCATAAGTTAGTGAAAAATAGATATGAATCCTACAGGCCCAGGTCTGATCCTATCTGCATTAAAAATTACTCTAGGGGGACTGGAGAGATGGCTTAGTGGTTAAGCACTTGCCTGTGAAGCCTAAGGACCCTGGTTCGAGGCTCAATTCCCCAGGACCCATGTAAGCCAGATGCACAGGTGGCACATGAGTCTGGAGTTCGTTTGCAGTGGCTAGAGGCCCTGGCATGCCCAATCTCTCTCTCTCACTCTCTCTCTCTATCTCTTTCTCTGTCTGTCTGTTGCTTTCAAATAAATAATTTTAAAAAATATTACTCTAAATGGGCACTGGAGAGATGGCATAGAGGCTAAGGCGCATGCCTGTGAAGCCTAAGGACCCTGGTTTGATTCTCCAGGTCCCATGTAAGCCAGATGCACATGGTGGTGCCTGCATCTGGAGTTCGTTTGCAGTGGCTAGAGGCCCTGGCGCTTCCATTCTCGTTCTCTCTCTCTCTCTCTCTCTCTCTCTCTCTCTCTTCCTCCCTCTCTCTGTCCCTATCTAATAAATAAATAAATGAAAAAAAAATTACCTATTGGTGGGGCTGGAGAGATGGCTTAGTGGTTAAGGCGCTTGCCTGTGAAGCCTGAGGACCCACGCTGGAGATTCCCTAGTACCCAAAGTAAGCCAGATGCATAAGGTGGTACATGCATCTGGAGTTCATTTGCAGTCAGTAGAGGGCCTGGCGTGGTTTTTTGAGGCAAGGTCTCACTTTAGCTCAGGTTGACCTGGAATTCACTATGTATTTTCAAGGTGGCCTCGAACTGACAGCGATCCTCCTACCTCTAACTCCCGAGTGCTGGGGTTAAAGGCGCAGGCCACCACGCCTGGCAGAAATATATATTTTTTTAAAGTACCCATTGCCAGGCTTGGTGGCACACGCACACCTTTAATCCCAGCACTCCAGGGAAAGCGGTAGGAGTGTGTAGAAAGTCTCTACCTCAAAAAAAAAAAAAAAAAAAAAAAAGTACCCATTAATGAGAGTATCTGGGTAGCCAGCAGACCCCAGCTGAGTCTGGAAGCCCTGAGGGCAAATTTCCCCAGCATTTTGCAGGGTAACTGACACAGAGTAGGTAGTCAACCATGTAGAAGGGTGAGGATTGGAGCCTGGGATCATGCAGGTTCAGAATTCACACGTCTGATCACTAGACCGTGTAAGACCTGGAAGGCAGTGACTCTGAATGGGAGGGTGGGCTGAAATTGAAATTTGTCTTACAGGTGCTAGGGAGCACAGAAGGTGTTTGAGCAAGAAAGTGCAACTCCTGGGGCATGAGGGCCACCTCAGGTGATGGTGCCTAAGCAACAGCAGCAGCTTGGATACCAGGAAGCCTAAATCCAGTCCCAGCTCTGCCACCTGTGGCATCAGGCAAGTCCTAATCTCTTTGGTTTCCTCTTCTGAGGGAGGGTGGGTGCAGTGAGCCAATGGGCTTTTATTGCAAATGGCTTGAAAGGCCCTCCCAGAAGCCCGAGGTGGGCATGAGCATTAGCAACCGCCTTTGGAGAAAGGTGAATTGACGGCGTCAGCAAAACTTCCACTGTGTTCTACTTAGAATTCCATTCGAGGGCTGGAGAGATGGCTGTTAAGGCACTTGGATCCTGGTTCAATTCCCCAGGATCCACATAAGCCAGATGCACAAGGGGGTGCATGCATCTGGAGTTCGTTTGCAGTGGCTGGAGGCCCTGGAGTGCCCATTCTCTCTCTCTTAAATAAATAAATAAATATATTTTTTTAAAAAAGAATTCCATTCAAAGGAAGTACTTGTGCACACAATTTCATACAGAAGGGTTCCTCATGCCAGCCAAGGTTGACTGGAGTGGGTGGGTGGGAGGTGGTTAACTCTGACAGAAGGACTTGGTGAGAAAAGAAGTATGAACCAGGTAGGGTGGCACATGCCTTTAGTCCCACCACTGGGGTAGGGGTGCTAAAGTAAGAGGGTCTCTGTGAGTTCAAGGCCAGCCTGGGCTTGTGAGTTTCAGGTCAGCCTGGATTAGAGTGAGACCCTACCTGAAAACAAAAGTAACTGATCATGGCAGCACATGTCTAGGGCTTTAATTCCAGCACTCAGGGGGCTGAGATAGAAGGATGGCCATGGATTTGAGGCCAACTTGGGACTACAGAGTGAGTTCCAGGTCAGCCTGGGCTAGAGTGAAACCCTTCCTTAAAAATAATAAAGTCTGGCTGGGCGTGGTGGTGCACGCCTTTAACACCACCACTAGGGAGGCAGAGGTAGGAGAATCACCATGAGTTCGAGGCCACCCTGAGACTACATAGTGAATTCCAGGTCAGCCTGAGCTCGAGTGAGACCCTACCTCGGAAAAAAAAAAAAAAAAAAAGTCTGATCATTCATGATGGGGTAGGAAGCCCCAGACATGCATAAGTTAGTGAAAAATAGATATGAATCCTACAGGCCCAGGTCTGATCCTATCTGCATTAAAAATTACTCTAGGGGACTGGAGAGATGGCTTAGTGGTTAAGCACTTGCCTGTGAAGCCTAAGGACCCTGGTTCGAGGCTCAATTCCCCAGGACCCATGTAAGCCAGATGCACAGGTGGCACATGAGTCTGGAGTTCGTTTGCAGTGGCTAGAGGCCCTGGCATGCCCAATCTCTCTCTCTCACTCTCTCTCTCTATCTCTTTCTCTGTCTGTCTGTTGCTTTCAAATAAATAATTTTTAAAAAATATTACTCTAAATGGGCACTGGAGAGATGGCATAGAGGCTAAGGCGCATGCCTGTGAAGCCTAAGGACCCTGGTTTGATTCTCCAGGTCCCATGTAAGCCAGATGCACATGGTGGTGCCTGCATCTGGAGTTCGTTTGCAGTGGCTAGAGGCCCTGGCGCTTCCATTCTCGTTCTCTCTCTCTCTCTCTCTCTCTCTCTCTCTCTCTTCCTCCCTCTCTCTGTCCCTATCTAATAAATAAATAAATGAAAAAAAAATTACCTATTGGTGGGGCTGGAGAGATGGCTTAGTGGTTAAGGCGCTTGCCTGTGAAGCCTGAGGACCCACGCTGGAGATTCCCTAGTACCCAAAGTAAGCCAGATGCATAAGGTGGTACATGCATCTGGAGTTCATTTGCAGTCAGTAGAGGGCCTGGCGTGGTTTTTTGAGGCAAGGTCTCACTTTAGCTCAGGTTGACCTGGAATTCACTATGTATTTTCAAGGTGGCCTCGAACTGACAGCGATCCTCCTACCTCTAACTCCCGAGTGCTGGGGTTAAAGGCGCAGGCCACCACGCCTGGCAGAAATATATATTTTTTTAAAGTACCCATTGCCAGGCTTGGTGGCACACGCACACCTTTAATCCCAGCACTCCAGGGAAAGCGGTAGGAGTGTGTAGAAAGTCTCTACCTCAAAAAAAAAAAAAAAAAAAAGTACCCATTAATGAGAGTATCTGGGTAGCCAGCAGACCCCAGCTGAGTCTGGAAGCCCTGAGGGCAAATTTCCCCAGCATTTTGCAGGGTAACTGACACAGAGTAGGTAGTCAACCATGTAGAAGGGTGAGGATTGGAGCCTGGGATCATGCAGGTTCAGAATTCACACGTCTGATCACTAGACCGTGTAAGACCTGGAAGGCAGTGACTCTGAATGGGAGGTTGGTTTGAAATTGAAATTTGTCTTACAGGTGCTGGGGAGCACAGAAGGTGTTTGAGCAAGAAAGTGCAACTCCTGGGGCATGAGGGCCACCTCAGGTGATGGTGCCTAAGCAACAGCAGCAGCTTGGATACCAGGAAGCCTAAATCCAGTCCCAGCTCTGCCACCTGTGGCATCAGGCAAGTCCTAATCTCTTTGGTTTCCTCTTCTGAGGGAGGGTGGGTGCAGTGAGCCAATGGGCTTTTATTGCAAATGGCTTGAAAGGCCCTCCCAGAAGCCCGAGGTGGGCATGAGCATTAGCAACGCCTTTGGAGAAAGTGAATTGACAGTGTCAGCAAAACTTCCACTGTGTTCTACTTTAGAATTCCATTCGAGGGCTGGAGAGATGGCTTTAAGGCACTTGGATCCTGGTTCGATTCCCCAGGATCCACATAAGCCAGATGCACAAGGGGGTGCATGCGTCTGGAGTTCGTTTGCAGTGGCTGGAGGCCCTGGAGTGCCCATTCTCTCTCTCTTAAATAAATAAATAATATTTTTTTTTAAAAAAGAATTCCATTCAAAGGAAGTGCTTGTGCACACAATTTCATACAGGAAGGGTTCCTCATGCCAGCCAAGGTTGACTGGAGTGGGTGGGTGGGAGGTGGTTAACTCTGACAGAAGGACTTGGTGAGAAAAGAAGTATGAACCAGGTAGGGTGGCACATGCCTTTAGTCCCACCACTGGGGTAGGGGTGCTAAGGTAAGAGGGTCTCTGTGAGTTCAAGGCCAGCCTGGGCTTGTGAGTTTCAGGTCAGCCTGGATTAGAGTGAGACCCTACCTGAAAACAAAAGTAACTGATCATGGCAGCACATGTCTAGGGCTTTAATTCCAGCACTCAGGGGGCTGAGATAGAAGGATGGCCATGGATTTGAGGCCAACTTGGGACTACAGAGTGAGTTCCAGGTCAGCCCGGGCTAGAGTGAAACCCTTCCTTAAAAAAATATAAAGTCTGGCTGGGCATGGTGGTGCACGCCTTAAACCCCACCACTAGGGAGGCAGAGGTAGGAGAATCACCATGAGTTCGAGGCCACCCTGAGACTACATAGTGAATTCCAGGTCAACCTGAGCTCGAGTGAGACCCTACCTCGGAAAAAAAAAAAAAAAAAAGTCTGATCATTCATGATGGGGTAGGAAGCCCCAGACATGCATAAGTTAGTGAAAAATAGATATGAATCCTACGGGCCCAGGTCTGATCCTATCTGCATTAAAAATTACTCTAGGGGGCTAGAGAGATGGCTTAGTGGTTAAGCACTTGCCTGTGAAGCCTAAGGACCCTGGTTCGAGGCTCAATTCCCCAGGACCCATGTAAGCCAGATGCACAGGTGGCACATGAGTCTGGAGTTCGTTTGCAGTGGCTAGAGGCCCTGGCATGCCCAATCTCTCTCTCTCACTCTCTCTCTATCTCTTTCTCTGTCTGTCTGTTGCTTTCAAATTAAAAAAAAAAAAATTACTCTAAATGGGCACTGGAGAGATGGCTCAGCAGTTAAAGGTGCTTGCTTACAAACCCTAACTGACCAGGTTTGATTCCCCAGTACCCACATAAAGCCAAATGCATAGGGTAGTGCAATAGCAGGAGGCCTTGATGTGCCCAGACTCTCTCTCTCTCTGTGTGTTTCTGCCTGGCTCTTTCTCTCTCTTTCTCAGATAAATAAATAAAATATTTATTTTATTTATTTGAGAAAGAAAGAGGCAGAGAGAGAGAGAGAGAGAATGGGTGTGCTAGGGACTTCAGCTGCTGCAAATGTACCCCAGATGCATGCACCACCTTGTGCATCTGGCTTATATGGGGGAATTGAACCTGGGTCCTTTGGCTTGGCAGGCAAGTGCCTTAACTGCTGAGCCATCCATCTCTCCAGCCCAAATAAAATATTTTTTTAAAAAAGTTTAGGGCTGAAGAGATGGTTTAGCAGTTAAGGTGCTTGCCTAAGCCAGATGTACATGGTGGTGCATACATCTGGAGTTCATTTGCCATAGCTAGAGGCTCTGGCACACCCATTCTCTCTTTCTCTCTGTCTTTTATCTCTCAAATTTATATATATTTTTTACTCTAAGCCAGGTATGGTGACGCACACCTTTTTTTGTTTGTTTGTTTTTCAAGGCAGGGTCTCACTCTAGTCCAGGCTGATCTGGAATTCACTCTGTAGTCTCAGGGTGGCCTTGAACTCACAGTGATCCTCCTACCTCTGTGTCCCGAGTGCTGGGATTAAAGGCGTGTGCCAAAAAAAATAAAAAATAAAATAAAATAAACCCAAAAAACAAATAAAAAGCATTACATATGTAGATGTGTGTGTTTGGGTGGCATGAAATCTATTCCCAGACTTTTGTGTTTTTGTCGGCTTCCCCCCCACCCACCCCCAGGGTAGAGTCTCACTCTAGCTCAGGCTGACCTGGAATTTGCTATGGAGTCTCAGGGTGGCCTCGAGCTCACAGCAATCCTCCTATCTCTGCCTCCCAAGTGCTGGGATTAAAGGCGTGCACCACCATGCCCAGCTTTTTCTGGTTTTTCAAAGTAGGGTCTTGCTCTAGCTCTAGCTGACCTGGAATTCACTATGTAGTCTCAGGGTAGCCTCCAACTCACAGTGATCCTCCTACCTCTGCCTCCTAAGTGCTGGGATTAAAGGCATGTGCCACCACGCCCGGCTTTGTGGGGTGTATTTTGCTTCTGCAAATTCAAAATCATGTCATCTTGTTATCAGAAGGAAAGCAGGCATCCTGGGCTAGGGACATGGCATGGCTCAGTAGTTAAAGACACTGCTTGTAAAGCCTCTGGCCCACACAAAGCAGGATACCCAGTGGCGCACGCATCTGCGATCCCAATGCCGACGAAGCTCGCCGGCCGGCTAGTCTGACCTTCCTTTGCAGTATGGCACTGTGTTTGCAATAATAAGAGACCTGTTTCAAAGAAGGTGGGGCACAGACACTTGACGTTGCCCTCTGACCCCCACAAACGCACCTGCACCCTCAAATAAATAAATAAATATGGATAAATATACAATCCAATAAATATAAATACAAATAAATTGTATTTATTTATTTGCAAGCAGAGAGAGACAGAGAGAATGGGCATGCCAGGGCCTCCAGCCACTGCAAATGAATTCCAGATACATGAGCCACTTTATGCATTTGGCTTTATGTGGGTACTGGGGAACTGAATTAGGCTTTGCAGGCAAGCACCTCTAACCACTTAAAACCAGGCATAGGGGCTGGAGGGATGCTTAGTGGTTAAGGCACTTGCCTACAAAGCCAAAGGACCCAGGTTTTTCAAAGTAGGGTCTCACTCTAGCCCAGGCTGACCTGGAATTCACTATGTAGTCTCAGGGTGGCCTTGAACTCAGGGCGATCCTCCTACCTCTGCCTCTCAAGTGCTGGGATTAAAGGTGTGCGCCACCACACCCGGCTAAAAACTTTATTTATTTGAGAGAGAGGAAGAGGGAGAGAAATGGTGTGCCATGGCCTCCAGCTGCTGCAAACTCCAGATGCATGTGCCCCTTATGCATCTGGCTTAAGTGAGACCTGGAGAATTGAACCTGGGCCTTTGGCTTTGCAGGGAAACACATTTATTAACCACCAAGCCATCTCTCCAGCCCCAAAAACTGTTTGTTTGTTGTTTTGGGTTCTTTTTGAGGCAAGCCCAACAGACTTGCCTTGTTTTATTCGAAAAAGGAGACAGAGGGAGAGGGAAAAAAAAAGAGAGGGAGAGGGAGAGAGAATTGGTGTACCAGGGCCTCCAGCCACTGCAATTGAACTCCAGACACATGCACCCCTTTGTGTGCATGTGTGACGTTGTGCGCTTGTGTCACTGTGTGTGTGGCTTACGTGGAACCTAAAGAGTCGAACATGAGTCCTTAGGCTTTGCAGGCAAGTTCCTTAACCACTAATCCATCTCTCCAGCCCCCCCAAACTGTTTTTTTTTTAATTTTTTTGTTATTTTTATTTATTTATTTGAGAACGACAGACAGAAAGAGGCAGATAGAGAGAGAGAGAGAGAGAGAGAGAGAATGGGCGCGCCAGGGCCTCCAGCCACTGCAAATGAACTCCAGACGCGTGCGCCCCCTTGTGCATCTGGCTAACGTGGGTCCTGGGGAGTCGAGCCTCTAACCGGGGTCCTTAGGCTTCATAGGCAAGCGCTTAACCGCTAAGCCATCTCTCCAGCCCCCAAACTGTTTTTAAAAAAGCATTTTAAAAATATTTTGTCTACAGCTGGGCATGGTGGCACACGCCTTTAATCCCAACACTTGGGGGGCAGAGGTAGGAAGATTGCCATGAGTTCAAGCCCACCGGAGACTACATAGTGAATTCCAGGTCAGTATGGACTAGAGTGAGACCCCACCTTGAAAACCCCCCCTCAAAAAAAAGAAAGCCAAGCGTGGTGGCACATGCCTTTAATCCCAGCACTCAGGAGGCAGAGGTAGGAGATCACCGTAAGTTCGAGGCCACCCTGAGACTACATAGTGAATTCCAGGTCAGTCTGACCTAGAGTGAAACCCTACTTCAGACAAAGCAAAACAAACAAACAAAAATTGTCTATAGAAAGAATTCCAAGGCTCAACAGACCCTGCAGGGGCCTAGGGTAGGTAGATAATTCAGGCCTCCTCACTGAGCCTCACAACAGGACCACTGGCTGTGGGTCAGCACTAAGAACAGGGCTAGAGCAGGGGGAGGTGGGAAGGGGGGTGCCCAGGTGGCCTGGCCGGTGGGGCAGGAGGAACCAGTGACGCACATCCTCAGGAAACAGCTGGAGAGGAAGGTGGAGAGGAACAGAGGGGAGCGGGCCCTGGCTGTGCAGCTGAGGCGCAGGGAGAAGGCTTGGCCCTCTGGCGGGGGTGAGGAGCTGGAAAGGCCTGATGGAGCTTCCCTCCTCCCCGCCCCAGGGATGCACACCCAGAGGAAGGAGCTGGAGAGCCTGGGATGCCTAGTGAAATGGGCTGGGTCCTGGTTAAAGAATGAACGGGGAGCCCATAGAAGACTGCAGAGCCATGGAGAGATGGCCTTCCGAAGCTAACTTTGCCAATGAAGAACAGGTATCCGTTGGGTTGCAGCCGAGCGGGTGAGTTGGGGTAGAGAACTATGCTCTCAGACCGCTGGCCTTCACCATCCTCCACCAACGTCCCACCTCCTGATGCCTAACTCGACTTCTAGCAACTGGTGCTCACTCAGCAACTGAACCCTCCCGATGCCCCTCGCCAACCTCCTCCACAGCGCTCTGAGGGAAATTCTACCCAGAAACCCCTGCGAGGACCCAGATTCCCAGAAGCCTTTGCAGAGAATTGGAAGCATGTCTTATCTCCAAGCCCACGCCGGGCTCAGTGTGCCCCATGTTGTGACATTGCAAGGGGTCCCTTCTCCCCCAGTAGTACCCTGTAGTCACTGCCTGCACCGCGGTGGCTGCTCAGCTCCTGGGCCTTGCTACCGTCCTGCTGGACTTCTGCAGACTTTGCCACCCTCAGACTGGCATTCCTGGCCTTTGGCCATCTGGCCCCTGAGTCTCTTGTCTGAGATCACTCTGGCTGCTGCCACCTCACTCCCACTGAGCAAGGCTTTTCACTCCCACCACTCGGCTTCTGTCTGAGTTATTGGTCCCAACTGACATCCTTCCCCTCACCAGTTGCACCTAATACAGTGTGTGGCACGTGGCTACGTACAGACCACGTAGAATAAGAGACGAACACTAGCGGTCATTCTTGCCTCTCTGCTCCCGCGGCCCACCGTCCTGGCTGGCCTGAGGCCCAGGAAAGCGCTTTCCACCCCCAGCAAACCCCTGGGAGATCTCGGCAGGCTGTCTGCCCTTGTCTCACAGCTCCCCTTTGTTAGGCCTTGCTCCCAAGGGTATCTTATCTGCCTAAACAGACTGTAATCGCTCAGGAGTCAGGGACCCCTCGTCTCCTGCCAACCTGAAGTAAACAGCCCTGTGCTAAGAGACTGGCAGCAATGAGAGGCCATGGCTCACCACACCCTACCATGGGCAGAGCCACAGGGCCAGAAATCTCCCTGCTATAAGATCCCCAGACCCTAGTGCTCACCACCGGTCCTAGTCGGCCTGCCCTTACCTTTCTGCCCGCTTTGCGGCCAATGTCTTCCCCCAACCTGTAAAGAAACTCCTTCTAGAACGCATGGCGCCTCTTCCTTCCAACACCCTGTGCTCCTTGAGGAAAGTGTGTGGTCCCTGGTGTTCCTGGAGATGAAGTGACTTGCCCAAGGTCACACAGGCAGAGCTGTCATTCTGGACACAAGACTCCCTGGCCAGCTAAAGTAGCTGACTGACCTAGTTTGGAAGCTCCCAGTGCAAAGGGTGTGGGCCTGGTCCTCCCGACATCCCCAGCTGAGACAGAGAGAGAGAGGGAGCTAACACGCAACACACAGCTGGGGCACAGGTGTGTTTATTCCTGTACAAATCATTACAAAACCAGCCTCGGGGCTCTCACTGCCCCCCCCCACATCGCCCCAGTGTGCGAGGGCTCAGAGCTGGCCTCTATTGATCCCTCCCATTCCACAGCCTCCTGTTGGAAGCCCTTCCCTTGCAGGCTGAGGAAGAGCAGATAGTACACACCCCATCGAGCCCCAGCTTATTAAAGTGCCCAAGCAAGGGACAGAACCCAGATGACCCAACTCCTGGCTCCCTACACCTATCCCACGCCCAGCACAGGGGAGACATCCCCTCCCCAAGCCCTCAGCATCTCCAGTCTACACAGGACCCCGTGGCTGGGATCCCCCTTCCTAGGCCCCAAAGACTCCTGGGCAGGGCAAGTCCCATGCTGCTGGAGAGTTCTGAAGAAAGAAAGGCCTGGTCTTTCACGGTCCAGACTAATGGCAACTGGGCTGAGAAAACAGCTTAAGGTTTGTTTCCTTCCTGTCAAGAGTCCCCCGACCCTAAGGACATTTACCCAAAACTACCCTAAAATTTTCCAGAGAGGTGGGGAAGGGCACCTCAGTCCCCACTCAGGGAGATGAGTCCCCCAGCAAGGGATGGTGGGTGGCTGGGGGATCCACACTAAGGGGCCATGGGAGTGGTGTGGAAGGATCTCTAACTCCACACCAGAACCTGACATGGACAGAGGGGGCCAGGAAGATGGAGGGGCTTGTCCAAGGTTACTCAGGAAGAAGCTGAGACCTGGACATGTGACTCTGACCTCCTGGGCCTCTACACTCTGCAGCCCTGCCTCCTGACAGACAGCTCTGATCCCACACAATCTCTGATGCTGGGAATGAATGGACAACGCCATGTCCCCAGCTCCTTGGGACAGGACCCCACTGTCCCTGATAAGGAGAGAATGCTTATGAGGTTCATTCCTGGGGCTCTGAACCAAGGCCTCATGGGAAAGGACATGTCCTTAACCTCCAATCGACTCAGAAAGACCCCTATACCCTGATTGACTATGCGCAGACCCTGACTGGACACGAAAAACCCAACACCTGAATAACCACACAGAATCTCAAATCCCTGATTGGTCAAGAGACATCCCCAGCCCTTTGGCAGGAGGACACACCCTCATCAAGGCCCTGATTGGACAGGAAGCATTCCAGCCAGCCTGCATTGGTCAGAAGACGGCCGCCGTCAAGTCCAGTGGTTTGGGCCCAGGGCCATTTTTCCGGCATCCCTTCAAGGTCACACCGACAGGGAGGCTAGGTCCAGGAGGGGTGGGAGAAGGTGATGCCATACAGCTGCGCCCACGAGGAGAAGACCCTCTTCTCGGTGATGAAGCGGTGGTGGTTGCCCTTGCGGCTGTGTTCGTTCTGGATGTAGGTGACACACTCATCCGGCCCCTTGGGCTCATAGTAGTGGTAGGGCATGCGCTGGAGGCGGGGCCGCTGGCTGGTGACAGCAGATGGGAGACGTCAGGGCAGGGTGGGCACCTGGGAGACCTTTCCCTTTTCCACCCCTCACTTGCCGTAGACCTTCAGTGGTGGGTATTCCTGCCCTTCCCTGGCCTGCTTCCTCTTCTATACACGGGTTCGTGGTGGATTAGGTTTGCGACCATGAAGCTTCTTTTTAAGGTGATGAAAACTTTCTCTTTCCCCAACAGAGCAGCAGCAAGAATTCAACCTTGAGGCCCAACCTATCCCTTATAGTTTGAGACCTTAAGCCTCTCACCAAACACCCACCTTAGTTTTTTTTCTCACTTAAGACATGAGGAGGGCTGAAGAGATGGCTCAGCGGTTAAGACATATGCCTGCGAAGCCTAAGGACCCTGGTTCAATTCTCCAGGTCCCACGTAAACCAGATGGACATGGAGTTTGTTTGCAGTGGCTACAGGCTCTGGTGCGGCCATTCTCACTCTCTTTCTGTCTCTCTCTCCCCCTCTCTCTGTCTCTAATAAATAAACAAATAAATAATTTTTTAAAGTTTATTTAAAAAAAAGAAAAGAAAAAGCTGGGTGTGGTGGCACATGCCTTTAATCTCAGCACTCGGTAGGCAGAGGTAGGAGGATCGTTGTGAGTTTGAAGCCACCCTGAGACTACATAGTGAATGTCATGTCAGCCTGGGCTAGAGTGAGACCCTACCTGAAAAAAAAAACAAAGACAAAACAAAAAAAAAGAAATGACGGCTGGGAGATAATGGTGAAGGCGCTTGCCTGCAAAGCCAAAGGACCCAGATTCGATTCCCCAGGACCCACGTAAGCCAGATGCTCAAGGTGGCACATGAGTCTGGAGTTCGTCTGTAGCAGCTAAAGGCCCTGGAGCACCGATTTTCTCCCTTTCTCCCCAACAGCTGCCTCTTACTCTCAAATAAATAAAAAAAAATTTTTTAATGAGGAGAAAAAAGAAAGAAATGGGGAGAAATGACAGCACCTCTCCCTTAGCGCTGCTGTGAGTAGGAATCAAGGTGATAAGTACAGCCATGCCTGGTACCTGGCCACAGCACTCAGTAAAGCACAGCTGTCACCTGACAGGTTGTTTATACAGTCACTACTATGAATAAACAAACCTACACAGAGCTTGAGGTGAAAGCCCCCGGGGTAGCCCCGAGAATCCATTTCTGCAGACCATGAGAGGCCTTTGAAGCGACTCCAGCCCAGCTCACGGGGTCCCCGAGCTCGGCAGCTAGCAACTGGGCACTGTCCCCGGAGGGCACTGGCCAGGAGGGCTCACCTGCAGTAGTCGGGAGGGACCATGCCATAGACGTGCACGTGATCGCACAACTCCACCGCAATCACCATGGTAAACCAGCCAGTGCTCAACCACGAATGAGATTTGGCCCTGGAGGCAGAAAAGGGTCACAACAGGAGTGGGGGGCAGGCAGGGAGAAAAGGCCAACCCACACAGAGTTTCCCAGGAACTCTTCCCACCACTCAAGAAGGCCATGCTGGGGTGACCATAGCACTACCAGCCATGTGTGGGTGTTTTAATAAGGACTTTACATATGGCTGAGCGGTGCTGTGATACACACTGGAGTTCATGGGGAGTATGGAAAGCACATTGTAGAATATGTCTGCGATAGTGTATTACTATTATTATTCATTTTGAGAGAGAGAAAGAGGCAGAGAGAGAGAATGGGTGCGCCAGGGCCTTCAGCTGCTGCAAACGAATTCCAGATGCGTGCACTCTCTTGTGCGCATGTGTGACATTGTGCGCTCGTATCACTGTGCATCTGGCTCCATGGGACCTGGAGTTCTTAGGCTCCGCAGGGAAGTGCCTTAACTGCTAAGCCATCTCTCCAGCCCTGCGATAGTTTTTTCATTTTTTTTTTTTTTCAGGATGCGGTTTCACGCTAGTCCAGGCTGATCTGGAATTCACTCTGCAGTCTCAGGGTGGCCTCGAACTCATGGCGATCCTCCTATCTCTGCCTCCCAAGTGCTGGGATTAAAAGCGTGAGCCACCATGCCCCGCTAGCTTTTTTTGTTTTGTTTTGTTTTGTTTTCAAGGTAGGGTCTCACTCTAGCCCAGGCTGACCTGGAATTCACTATGTAGTCTCAGGGTGGCCTTGAACTCAGGCGATCCTCGTACCTCTGCCTCCCGAGTGCTGGGATTAAAGGCGTGCACCACCACGCCCGGCCCGGCTAGCTTTTTAAAAATATTTTTTAGTGCACCCATTCTCTATCTCTCTCAAATAAATAATCGTATTGAAAAAAAATTAAACAGTGGGGTTTTTTTGTTGTTTTTTAAATGTATTTTATTTATTAGAGAGAGAAAGAGCCAGAGAGCGAGAGAATGAGCACACCAGGGCCTCCAGCCATTGCAAACGAACTCCAGTTGCATGAGCCCCCTTGTGCATCTGGCTTACGTGGGTCCTGGAGAGTCGAACCCGGATCCTTCGGCTTTGCAGGCAAACACCTTAGCCGCTAAGCCATCTCTCCAGCCCCATTGTTTTTTGAGGTAGGGTCTTGCTCTAGCCCAGGCTGACCTGGAATTCACTAGGCAGTCTCAAGGTGGCCTCAAGCTCAGGGCAATCCTTATACCTCTGCCTCCCAAGGGCTGGGATTAAAGGTGTGCATCACCACACCCAGCCAAAAGAAAGTTTTAAAGGGGGACTGGAGATGGTTCAGTGGTTACCAAGCCTGACAGCCCAGATTTGATTCCCCAGCACCCACGTAAAGCCTGATGCTCAAAGTGACTTATGCATCTGGAGTCATTTGCAATGGGAAGAGGCCCTAGTGTGCCCATTCCCCCCTTCCCTCATTTTCTCTGTCCCTGCATCAAATAAAATAAAAATACTTATATTTAGAAGCCAGACATGTTGGCACACGCCTTTAATCCCAGCCCTTGGGAGGCAGAAGTAGGAGGATCGCTATGAGTTCGAGGCCACCCTGAGACTACATAGTGAATTTCAGGTCAGAATGAGCTAGAGTGAGATCCTACCTTGAAAAACCAAAAAATAAATAAATAAGTAAATAACCAACAACAACACAAAAAAAGGGGGCTAGAGAGATGGATTAGCAGTTAAGGCGCTTGCCTGTGAAGCCTAAGGACCCATGTTGGACTCTCCAGATCCCACATAAGCCAGATGCACAAAGGTGAGGCAAACACAAAGTTGCATATGCCCACTAGGTGGCAGAGGCGTCTGGAGTTCAAATGTGGTGGCTGAGGCCCTGGTGTGCCAATTCTCCCTCTCTTTCTGTCTCACTCTCTCTAAAAGAAAAAAAAACTCAATAAATATTTCTTTAAAAACTATAAATAATTAAATAACATTTTTAAGGCTGGGTGTGGTGGCACACACCCTTAGTCCCAGCACTTGGGAGGCAGAGGTAGGAGGATCACTGTGAGTTTTGAGCTAGGGTGAGACCCTACCTCAACAAAAACAAAAACAAAAAACAGGGCTGAAGAGATGGCTTAGCAGTTACGGTGTTTGCCTGCAAACAAAAAGGATCTTGGTTCGATTTTCCAGGACTCACATAAGCCAGATGCACAAGGGGGTACATGCATCTGGAGTTCGTTTGCAGTGGCTGGAGGCCCTGGTGTGCCCATTCTCTCTCTCAAATAAATAAATAACAATAAATTTACAAAAAAATTAAGTTTTAAATAGCTTTAAAAAATATACCTCACTGGGCGTGGTGGCGCACCCCTTTAATCCCAGCACTTGGGAGGCAGAGGTAGGAGGATCGCCTTGAGTTCGAGGCCGCCCTGAGACTCCATAGTGAATTCCAGGTCAGCCTGAGCTAGAGTGAGACCCTACCTTGAAAAACAAGCAAACAAACAAACAAAAAACATACCTCTATCAAGTCTGACAAAGAAAAGATGATATAAATTACCAAAGTCAGGAATAAAAGAGAAGTGACCACACATCCCCACAGACATTAAAATGGTAAGAAAATTCCACAAACTACATATGTAATTTTTCTTTGTTTGTTTGTTTTTTGAGGTAGGGCCTCACTCTAACTCAGGCTGACCTGGAATTCACTATGTAGTCTCAGGGTGGCCTTGAACTCACAGCAATCCTACCTCTGCCTCCCAAATACTGGGATTAAAGGTGTGTGCCACCACACCCGGCTTTTAAAGAATTCCAGACACATGCACCCCCTTGTCCTTCTGGTTTACATGGGTCCTAGGGAATTGAACCGCGGTCCTTAGGTTTCACAGGCAAATGCCTTAACTGCTAAGCCATTTCCCCAGCCCCATATGTAAATTTGACAACATAGATAAAATGGCCAACTGCTTAAAACCCATAAATTACCCAAGATGAAACAGGTCACTTGATTATCTTTCTTTTTTTTTTTTTTTTCCAACGTAGGGTCTCACTCTAGCCCAGGCTGACCTGGAATTCACTATGTTTTCTCAAGGTGGCCTGGAACTCACGGCAATCCTCCTACCTCTGCCTCCCAGGTGCTGGGATTAAGGGTGTGCGCCACCACACCCGGCCTGATTATTTTATAACTATTATAGAAGCTGAGCTAACAACTGAAAACTTTCTAGAGTCTGGGGGTGCACCTTCGCAGTAAAGTGTGTGTTTAATATGCTCCAGGCCCTGGGTTCCACCCCCACCACTGAAAAACATAGAACAATACAAAACAAAAACCTTCTGAGCTGGGGTGGTGGCAAACGCCTTTAATCCCAGCACTTGGGAGGCAGAGGTAGAAGGACTGCTATGAGTTCAAGGCCTCAAGGGCACCCTGAAACTACATAGTGAATTCCAGGTCTGCCTGGGCTAGAGTGAGACCCTACCTGGAAAAAACAAACAAAAAACCTTCTTAGAAATAACTGTCTAGGCTAGGTTATCAATTCTACACAGTATCTTCCACAGAATTAAAGAAGGTCAATTTTCAATGTATTTTCTGAGGCCAGCAGGACCTCCACACAAAACTTGGCAAACAACGACCACCACAAAAACATACCAGGTTGAAAAAACTCTAGCCAGTATAATAAATCAAGGAAAAAAAAAAAAAAAAAGGAAGCATAGATTAGAAGTAAAAAAAAATGTTTGAATATTCTTATTTGTATATACCATGATTATCTGCATAGAGCAATCTCAAGAGCCTACAGAAATCTCCTAGAAACAGACTGAGAAGATGGATCATCAGTTAAAGGTGTTTTTTTTTTCTTTTTTTTTTGAGGTAGTCTCACTCTAGCCCAGGCTGACCTGGAATTCACTATGTAGACTCAGGATGCATATTCAATTTCTCAATGAAGGAGGATAGAAGAAAGCTACCTCTTTTTAGGCAGTTTTTGTTAGAAATTGAGGCCCAGAGAGAACCAGGAGATCCTACCCCACACGCTATCTCGCCCTGACATAAGAATTTAACTTTTTTTAAAAAAAATTTTAATTAATTAATTTATGTATTTGAGAGAGAGAGAGGCAGAAGAGAATGGGTGTGCCAGGGCCTCCAACCCCTGCAAACGAACTTCAGATATATGTGCTACCTTGTGCATCTGGCTTATGTGAGTACTGGAGAATTGAACCTGGCTCCTCTTGGGCTTCACAGGCAAGCACCTTAACAGCTAAGCCATCTCTCCAGCCCAAAGAACTGAACTCTTGGCAGAAATGAACTCATGTTTGATAGAGATTGATCGACAGCATCCCCTGCTGCCCACAGTCTAGCATGCTAAGTAGACAGATGGCCCAGGTGGGCTGGCTCTGGGATCCACCCTCCAAATCTACAAACCAATCCAGTCCCTTGCCCATAAAGACCCCTGTCTTCTTCCTGTCACTAACTCTACTCCACTTTGCCCAGCTCAACTCCGCTCAGTTTTTCTTTGGCTCTGCTGTTCTGCTCTGCCTCTTTGCTTCGCCACATGGACACAAATGAGTCCGGCTTCCCCCTGGGGGAGCACAAAAGTGTTTCTTGGTCTGGGGGAACTTTTCTGCTTGTCTCTGCTTTATAGTTTGGGGTAACTTCTCACTTTGATTACATGCATGATTTTCCTCTAGTCTCTAATCTACCATTTGTGTATTTTCCTTATAGCCCAGATCTACCACGTGGGTATTTTCACTAACTCTAGGTCGGATAACTATGAGTATAACTCTCTTCATTACTCATTTCTCCTCTGAATCTCTTACTTTCTGCTTTGATATCTACCCTCTCATTTTTTTTCCTTGAGCCTCACCGTTTGCCCTCTTAACTTCTCTAAAAACACATGGCAGATGCCATGTGGGTTCCCCTTCTCCCTACAACAAGCTCCCAGATTACACTTTCCACACATTTGCAGCTGTACTCCATTTTTCCCCCAAGAATCTCAATGTCTCTAAAATGAACCTTATAAACTATGCAGTATTTCCTTAGGAGAGTGTTTCCTACTTCCCATGTGTTTATGACTCCGTTTTAGCTTTCCTTCCTAGATCCCAATTTCCCTTAAATAAACCCCACCATTGTGATTTCTCCCTAAATAAACTTAATAATTTATCTTCCTTGAATCCATCTTTATTAATTAGTTTTTTAAAATATTTATTTATTCATCTATTTAAGAGAGAGAAAAAGGCAGACAGAGAGAGGGAAAGAGAATGAGCGTGCCAGGGCCTCCAGCTGCTGCAAATAAACTTCAGATGCATGCCTTTAGCCACTGTAAATGAGTCCAGATGCATGCACCACCTTGTGCATCTGGCTTATGTGGGTACTGGGGAATCAAACCTGGGACCTTTGGCTTTGCAGGCAAGCACCTTAAATGCCAAGCCATCTCTCCAGCCCTTCATTAATTCTTTATTAAAGGTGGGACAGAATCGCCCAGCACAGTGGCACACACCTTTAATCCCAGCACTTGAGAGGCAGAGATAGGAGGATCACCATGAGTTTGAGACCACCTGAGATTCCATAGTGAATTCCAGGTCAGCCTGGGCTAGAGTGAGACCCTACCTCAGAAACCCACCCCCCAAAAAAAGGTAAGACAGAACCCAAAACTTGAGGTTCATACATTCAGGCAACCCTCCTGAATCCCAAAATCCTACATTACCAATACCTACATAGAATCAGATATACAAAGTTGTGGTTGCATGTGCCTGCAGTTAGTTTGCAACAGTGAGAGAGAGGCCCTGGCAAACCCATGCTCACTCTGCTCTCTCTCTCTCTCTCTGTTAAATAAATAAATAAATAAATAAAAATAATTTAGGGCCAGAGAGATGGCTTAGTGGTTAAGGCATTTGCCTGCAAAGCCAAAGGATCCTGGTTCGACTCTCCGGGACCCACATAAGCCAGATGCACAAGGGGGTGCATGTGTCTGGAGTTCATTTGTAGTGGATGGATGCCCTGGTATGCCCATTCTTTCTCTCCCTCTTTCTCTCTCTCAAATAAATAAATAAAATATATTAAAAAAATAATTTTAAAAAATCTCGGGGGGGGGGGCTTGAGAGATTGCTCAATGGTTAAGGCACTTGCCTGTGAAGCCTAGGGACCCAGGTTTGATTCCCTAGTACCCACATAAGCCAGATGCAAAAGGTGGCACATGCATCTGGCCTCGTTTACAGTGGCTAAAGGCCCCGCCGCATTTATTCTCTATCTGCCTCTTCCTCTCTCTCAAATACATAAGTAAATTATTACTATTATTTATTTATTTTATTTTTATTTTTTATTTTTTGGTTTTCTGAGGTAGAGTCTCACTCTAGCTCAGGCTGACCTGGAATTCACTATGTAGTCTCAGGGTGTCCTCAAACTCATGGTGATCCTCCTACCTCTGCCTCCCGAGTGCTGGGATTAAAGGTGTGCGCCACCACGCCCGGCTCTAATAAAATATTTTTAAAAATCGAAAAAACATCTCAGGGGCTGGAGAGATGGCTTAGTGATTAAGGCCAAAGGACTGACTCAGGTTTGATTCTCAATACCCACATAAAGCTACATGCAAAAGGTGGCTCATGCATCTGGAGTTCCTTTGCAGTGCCTAGAGGCCCTGGTGTACCCATTCTCCCTCTCTCTCTCTCTCTCTCTCTCTCTCTCTCGCTCTGTCCCCCCCTCAAATAAATAAAAAAATATATATAAAATGAAATTTAAAAAATCTCAGACTGAGAGAGATTGGTTAAGGTGCTTGCTTGCAAAGTCTGACGTCCTGAGTTTGATTCCCAAGTAACCACATAAACCCAGATGCACAAAGTGGGGTATGCATCTGCAGTTTGTTTGCAGTGACAAGAGGCCCTGGCATGCCCATTCTGTCTTTGCCTTTGTCTCTGTCTTTCCTTGTAAATAAATAAAGAGACATTAAAAAAAAAGAGGGTTGGAGAGATGGCTTAGTGGTTAAGCACTTGCCTGTGAAGCCTAAGAACTCTGGTTCGAGGCTTGGTTCCCCAGGACCCACATTAGCCAGATGCACAAGGGGCATACACATCTAGAGTTCGTTTGCAGTGGATGAAGGCCCTGGCACGCCCATTCTCTCTATATATCTGCCTCTTTCTCTCTCTGTTTGTCGCTCTCAAATAAATTAAAAAAAAAAAAAAAAAAAGAATAAGGGCTGGAGGGATGGCTTAGCAGTTAAAGTGCTTGTTTGGGAAACCAAAGGACCCAGGTTCCATTTCCCAGTGATCACATAAAGCCAGATGCACAAAGTGCTACGTGCATCTGGAGTTTGTTTGCAGTGGCTAGAGGCCCTGGCACGGCCCAATCTCTCTTCTCTCTGTTTCTTTCTCTCTCTCTAAAATAAATAAATAAATGAAAATTTTAAAATAATTTTTGTTGGTTTTTATTTATTTATTTTTTTTGTTTGTTTTTGTTTTTGTTTTTCGAGGTAGGGTTTCACTCTAGCCCAGGCTGACCTGGAATTCACTATGGAGTCTCAGGGTGGCCTCGAACTCACAGCGATCCTCCTACCTCTGCCTCCCGAGTGCTGGGATTAAAGGCGTGCGCCACCACGCCCGGCTAGTTTTTAAAGGCAGCATCTCGCTCTAGCTCAGGCTGACCTGGAATCCACTAAGTACTCTCAGGGTGGCCTTGAACTCAGCAATCCTCCTACCTCTGCCCCCCAAGTGCTGGGATTAAAGGGATGCGCCACCACACCTAGCTTAAAATAATTTTTTTCTTTAAAAGAATAATAAAGGCCGGGTGTGGTGGTACATGCCTTTAATCTCAGAGGTAGGAGAATCACCCTGAGTTTGAGGCCACCCTAAGACTACATAGTGAATTCCAGGTCAGCTTGAGCTAGAGTGAGACCTTACTTAGGGGAAAAAAAAAAATCTCCAGGGGGCTGGGGAGATGGTTTAGTGGTTAAAGTACTTGTCTGCAAAGCCTAAGAATCCATGTTTAATTTCCCAGTAGCCATATAAAGCCAGATGCACACGGCAGTGCATGCATCTGGAGCTTGTTTGCAGTGGCTGGAGGCCCTGGTGTGCTCATTTAAAAAAAAAAAAAAAAATCTGCTGGGAAATGGAACCAGCTTAGATGTCCCTCAACTGACAAATGGATAATGAAGATATGGCACATTTATACAATGGAGTTCTACTCAGCGGTGAAGAAAAATGAAGTTATGAATTTTGCAGGAAAATGGATGGATCTGGAAAGGATTACACTAAGTGAGGTAACCCAGGCCTAGAAAGCCAAGCGTCGCATGTTCTCTCTCATATGTGGATCCTAGCTACAGATGACTGGGCTTCTGTGTGAGAAGGAAAAACTCAGTAGCAGAGGCCAGTAAGCTAGAAAAGAGATAGAAAGGGAAGAGAAAGGAAGGGGGGGGGGGTACTTAATAGGATGGTATTGTATATATGTAAGTAGAAGAATAGATTAATGGGGGTGAAAAGACCCAAAATGAGGCCTGGGGAAGAGATTGAGT
Organism: Dipus sagitta; assembly: GCA_036346955.1. Taxonomy (NCBI): domain Eukaryota; kingdom Metazoa; phylum Chordata; class Mammalia; order Rodentia; family Dipodidae; genus Dipus; species Dipus sagitta. The sequence goes on from CM070770.1 coordinate 141,575,764, forward strand.
AAAGGAAAGGTGGAGGGAGGGCTAATCAAAATCTAAGAGGATATAAATAAAACATATGTAATCTTACTTTTTTGGACAATGGAACACTCAGGAGCCGTAGATTGTTGCTAGAAATTTTTCAGTGCCAGGGATGGGATATCTTCCAGTGAGTTGTTGGCCAGGGAGATCCCTGATGCCCCCAAAACATTATAGGCCATTTCCAAGGCCCTTGGTTTCCCACCAGGAATAGATGGTGAGACCCTATTGCTGAAGACTCCATATACTTGGGCTGCAAGGCCACTGAGAAATCTTGCTGGAACTGAGCCAATAACCTCCTCTATGTAGACCAGCTGACAGAAAGCTGGAAGAAGCCATTCTACATGCAGTTCAATGGGAGAAAGAGAAATTACCAGTGAAGATACTCATCAGTGGACACTGCAAGCCTTATAATTGGCCAGCCAGGCCAAATGAGCCAACGGGTGCAATAGTGGCACATCTGTCATGGTGGAAACCATGCCCTCTAATTGGACTGGAGGCCTGCTCCATGGGAAGGGAATACATCCCTGATACTGAAAACTTAAAACAGGGGTAGTCATGAGCCCTAGGGGTGTAACGTCTGCTGTTGTCTGGCCAAATGTATGTAATATGATTATCAAACTGCCTAGTAAGCACTTCTGTTAATGGTCACACCCTTATATTAATGCTACTCTCACTTTTGGTTGAGAATCCTCTCTTTTCAGATGGCAGTGACCTTGGGACGACTCAGAAGGTATCATGGTGATGGAAAGAAATGACCGCAGTGCTCAGTACTGCAATATCTGTATCACACCTTCCAAGGCTCAGGGTCTAATGCGGAAGAGGTGGCAGAAAGAATGTAAGAGCCAAAGGAAAGGCAGGACTCCATACAACATGCTCCCTCCAGACACAAAATGGCCTGGATATCCATGGCCTCACAGTGCCTGATACTACATGCATAAGACCATCATAAGAGGAGGAAAAGATCAAGACATCAAAAGTAAAAGAGACTGATTGAGATGGGGAGGGGGTATGATGGAGAGTGAAGTTTCAAAAGGGTAAGTGGACATATTTGTGGTGCATGCCTTTAATCCCAGCACTTAAGAGGCAAGCACCTTCACTAAGCCATCTCTCCAGCCCTGTTTTTTGGTTTTTTTGAGACAGGGTTTTCACTTCAGCCCAGGCTAACCTGGAATTCACTATGTAGTCTGAGGGTGGCCTTGAACTCTCAGGGATCCTCCTATCCTCTGCCTCCTGAGTGCTGGGATTTCCACTCCAGCCCACACTTTATCTATTTTGAAAAGCACTGACCTAGGTTTTAGGGAGATCAGAGAAGAGCATGCTGGAGATGATGCATCCATAGAATAGAGCATGCTAGGAACAGTCACTATTTCACATTAGGTGCCGCACTATAAGGTGAGCCTTTGAGAAAGAATAGTGTAACCCTACAGCAGAGCACTGTGGGGGTCCTTGTCCCCACACAACAGAGTGGTACGCGTTGGTAGGAAGCTCATCCGAGGACAAGGAGCCATGCACAGCATGATGGAGCTGACCCATGAGGAGAACCTTCCTAGGAAACCTGACCAGAGGGAGGCAAGGTGGGGAGAAGCTGGGAGCTGGCACAGGGATGGCCAGAGAGGGCAGTTTGGGAGGCTGGTACCTGTCCTTGCCCGTCTCACCCCGGAAGAGGTCGTCAAACTGCTGCATGCGGACGGGAGAGACGGCGTAGGCCTCCAGGTTGGGGAACGCGAGGCCCGCCCGCTGGATGACGCGCACGAGGCTGCCCTGGGGCTTCTGCATCTTGCTTGGGGGACCCCAGAAAATGAACACTGTTTCAGGGGTCCGGTTGACAAATTCCTGGGGCCTCCGCAGCACATGGAACACACTGGAATGGGCCACGATGCGGAAGGTGGTTTTGTTGCCCACGTCGGCAGAGTAGCCCGTGGTGGGTGCGTCGTTCATGCGGATGGCACACTCAGCCCGCTCAATCTCAGGGCCCAGCTTGGTGCCCAGCAGGTGGCTAGAGCTGGTGACGATCACACACTGGTTGCACCGGGAGGGCAGCGTCTGGGGAGACAAGGAAAGTGAATACTATTGCAACCACTCTGCAGAGACCTCTGCGCTACATGTCCCTGCCTTTTCTAACCAGGAGCCATTATACCCATTCCTTCCTTCCTTCCTCCCTTCCTTCATGGGAGAGAGACAGAGAGAGAGACAGAGGGAGAGAGAGAGAGTGTATGGAAGCACTAGGGCCTCTTGCCACTGCAAATGAACTTCAGATTCATGTGCCATTTTGTACATTTGGCTTTATGTAGGTACTGAGCAATCAAAGCCAGGCAGGCAGACTTTGCAAGCAAGTGCCTTTAACTTCTGAGCCTCCCCAACCCCATTATGCTTGTTTCCAAGACAAGGAAACTGGGATGGAGAAATGGCTCAGCAGTTAAGGTACTTGCCTACAAAGCCCAACGACTTGGGTTCAATTCCCTGGTACCCAGTAAAGGCAGATGCACAAAGTGGTGCATGCATCTGGAGTTCGTTTGCAGTGGCTGGAGGCCCTGACATGCCCATTCTCTATGTCTCTTTTCAATCTTTCTCTGCTTACAAATAAATAAATATGTATTAAAAAAAAAAAGATAAGAAGCCAGGTGTGGTGGCACACGCCTTTAATCCCAGCACTTGGGAGGCAGAGGTATGAGGATCACTGTCAATTTGAGGCCACCCTGAGACTACATGGTGAATTCTTGGTCAGTCTGGACTAGAGTGAGACCTTACCTCAAAAAACAAAAACAAATCAAAGTAAAGCAAAAAGACAAGGAAACTAAAAACCCATTCAGTAATCATTCATAAGAGCCTGGCATGGTGGCACATACCTTTAGTCCCAGCATTCGAGAGGCTGAGGTAGGAGAATTGCCCTGAGTTCAAGACCCCAGCCTGGGCTAGAATGAGACCCTTCCCAGAAAAGATAACCAAAAATTCACAAGCTGGGTGGGGGTGGTGCAATAAACAAAGACATTTGCCCTTTCTCTCAACAATTCAGAAAGCCAGACTAAGTGCAACACATGCAAGGAAAAAGTAACACAGGGTGATGGAGCCCTTATGGATGGAGGTTTCTTTAGAACAGAGTGAAAACTGGAGGATAAGACACTACCACTTAGGGAAGAATAAAAGCATTCTAGGGCTGGAGAGATGGTTTAGCAGTTAAGGCATTTGCCTGCAAAGCCAAAGGACCCAGGTTCGATTCCCCAGGACCCACGTAGGTCAGATGCACAAGGTGGTGCAGGTGTCTGGAGTTCATTTGCAGTGGCTGGAGACTGGCGCACCCATTCTCTCCTCTCTAGCTCCTCCCGATCATATAATAATCAATGAAAATAATAATAATAATAATAATAATAATAATAAAGCATTCCGGGCCACAGGACCAACAAGTACAAAGACTGGTGGGAATACAGGTGGTATACTGAGAAATAGAAGAGGGCTGGGTGGAGTCAACAGGTGAGAAAACAAAAGGTCACCTCAAGGAGCCTGCACTTGACCTAGAAGGTCTATGTGGTCCTGAACCCTAGCGTCAGCCCTAGCTCCCCAAGCACAATGCCTCCCCTCCCCCAAATGTACTCAGGACATTGCACATCGCCTCTAACTAGCACTTGTTCCTACAGGCACGGCAACACATCCCACGTCTCCTGAGCTCTTTGTTTTTTTATTTGTTTGGTTTATTTTTTATTTTTATTTTTTTTGAGGTAGGGTCTCACTCTAGCCCAGGCTGACCTGGAATTCACTATTCACTATGTAGTCTCAGGGTGGCCTCGAACTCATGGCGATCCTCCTACCTCTGCCTCCCGAGTGCTGGGATTAAAGGCATGCGCCACCATGCCCGGCTCTTTGTTTTTTTTTTTTTGTTGTTGTTGTTGTTTTTAATAATTTAGCAACTGACATCCCTAGTCATCAGGGAAATGCAGATTAAGACTACATTGAGATTCCATCTCACTCCTGTCAGATTGGCTACCATCATGAAAACAAATGATCATAAATGTTGGCGGGGATGTGGAAAAAGAGGAACCCTTCTACATTGTTGGTGGGAATGCAATCTGGTCCAGCCATTGTGGAAATCAGTGTGGAGGTTCCTAAAACAGCTAAAGATTGATCTACCATATGACCCAGCTATAGCTCTCCTAGGCATATATCCTAAGGACTCATCTCATTACCTTAGAGATACTTGCTCAACCATGTTTATTGCTGCTCAATTTATAATAGCTGGGAAATGGAACCAGCCTAGATGTCCCTCAACTGATGAGTGGATAATGAAGATATGGCACATTTATACAATGGAGTTTTACTCAGCAGTAAAGAGAAATGAAGTTATGAAATTTGCAGAAAAGTGGATAGATCTGGAAAGAATTATACTAAGTGAGGTAACCCAGGCCCAGAAAGCCAAGCGCCACATGTTCTCCCTCATATGTGGATCTTAGCTAGAGATGATTGGGCTTCTGCGTGAGAAGGAAAAAACTCAGTAGCAGAGGCCAGTAAGTTAAAAAAGGAGATAGAAAGGGAAGAGAAAGAAAGGGAGGAGGGCTTTTATTAGGTTGGTATTGTATATATGTAAGTAGAAAGATTGAGATGGGGAGGGGATATGATGGAGAATGGAATTTCAAAGGGGAAAGGGGGGAGGGTAATACCATGGGATTTTTTTTGTTATCATGGAAAATATTAATAAAAATGGAGAAAAAAAAATAATTTAGCAACTGAAGAGATAGCTCAGTGGTTAAGGCACCTGCCTGCAAAGCCTAACGACCAGAGTTTGATTCCCAGTACCTACGTAAAGCCAGATGCACAAAGTAGTGTATGTATCTGAAGTTCTTTTGTACTGGATGGAGGCCCTGGCATGCCCATTCTCTCTATCTGTCTCTCTCTGCTTGCAAGTAAATAAAATAAAATTTTTTTAAAAAAATATTTAGGGCTGGAGAGATGGCTTAGCAGTTAAGACACTTGCCTGCAAAGCCTAAGGACTCATATTCAACTCCCCATATCCCATGTAAGCCAGACACACAACGTGACACATGTGTAAGGTCGCACATGTGCACAAGGTAGTGCACACATCTGTAGTTCAACTGCAGTGGCTAGAGTCCCGAGCATGCTGATTCCCTCTCTCTCTCTCGATCACTCTCATAAAAATTAAAAATAATTTATTGGCACATGTGTGTATGTGCCTCTGTACCAAATGAACTCCAGAGTGCACGTGGCACAGGGGAACGGCACCCAGGCCGGCAGGCTTTGCGAACAAGCCCCTTTAGCGGCCGAGCCATCCCCCAATGCCCTCAGCTCATTCTGTGGCTTCCTCGTGGTGCTAGAAGCAGCAACAAGCCCAGAGGCACTCCTTTCCTTCCACACTCAAACCGTCCCACGTTCTTCTCTTCCACCTTTCCTGTTTCTCTTTTGGGGTTTTTTTAGGGTCAAGAAAGATTCAGGTGTCACTCTGTCTCTAAACAGGGCTAATGGGCCCTTTCCTAAGGAGAGTATGTCCAGAGCCAAGGGACAGGGTTTCTTGTATTCCAGAGTGGCCTCAAACTCACTATGAAGCGAAGCTAGCCTTGAACTCCTGATCCTCCAGCCTCCACCTCCTGAATGCTAAGACGACAGGTGTGTACCACCATGCCCAGTTCATGCAGTTCTGGGGATTGAACCCAGAGGTTCATGCATGTTAAGCAACCACTCTACCAACTGAGCTACTTCCCCAGCCAGGACTTGGCCTTTCTTCCCAGCTGCAATTTGGTAGGGACCAAGGAAATCTTTAGTTTTATCCTTCCACACTGTGTGGTTTTAGACAAGGGATTCACCTTTCGGAGGCTTGGGTATCTCCTCTCTCCTAAGGAGATAACACTGGCCAGCCGGCACTTGATACAGAGCAGCACCTCTGTGCTCTGTCTGTGTGGAGTCCCCAGAGAGCCATGAAACTCAGAATCTGCCTCAGGAGATTACAGAATTTGAACATTCTGGAGAGCACTGTGGCTCAGAAAGGAGCAGGACACTGTTAAAAGTCACACAGCACGGATCTGGGGAGATGGCCCAGTGGTTAAAGGCACCTGCTTGCAAAGCCTCATGGCCCTGGGTTCAATTCCCTAGCACCCATGTAAAGCCAAGTGTACAAAGTGTTGCATGCATCTGGAGTTCACTTGCAGCAGCAAGAGGCCCTGGTGTGCTCATTCTCATTCTCTCTCTCCCTCTGCTTACAAATAAACAAATAAAAATATGTTTAGCCTGGTGTAGTGGCACACACCTTAATCCCAGCACTTGGGAGGCAAGGGTAGGAGGATAGCTGTGAGTTCGAGGCCACCCTGAGACTACCTAGTGAATTCCAGGTCAGCCTGGGCTAGAGTGAGACCCTATCTCAAAGAAACAAAATCAAAAAAAAAAAAAAATTTTTTTTTTTTTTAAATTTCACACAGCAAGCAAGGGGTCAGGGTCTGGATTCTTGGAGCCCACTGTGTCCTCTAGAAGGCATGAAGGTGGAGGGCAGAGGCAGGGAACTGGAGACATGAGAGTCGTGCTGCAGAGCAGCCAGCCGGGAGGGAGCAGCACGGGGGGGGGGGGGGGGGCTCCCCCAAGTGGCTGCTTACTTTGTTGCCGAGGATAGGAACGTAGCCATTGGTTATACTCCACTTCTTGAGGTTGATGGGCTGCCGCGTGTGGCCCCGCAGAGAGCCGTAGTGGAAGACCTCGTTGGCACTGTTAGAGCTGTAGAGGATGAGGATGGTGATGAGGGCAAAAAGGACCACGAACACTGCTGACCGCTGCTCCTGGAGAAGAAAGAGGCCATGGACGGTCCAGGCAATCCAACAAGCTGGGCACCCCACCTCCCTGCCGCCCACCATGCTCTTCGTGCCAGACCTGCTGGGGCACCACTTCTGACAGCTCCTGAGTTCCCCATCGCAGCAGTGGTGGGCAGTTCTGGAGATGGCATCTAGAGCCTCATGTGTACCAGGCAAGTGATCTGCCTCTGAGCTAACTCTCCAGCCCCATCACATTGCCTGCAAACTGCCAATTTCCTCAACTACACCAGAGCGCTGGGGACTGGGGCTGAGTGAGTCTTGAAACCGGGATCCCTGCACGGGGCCTGAAGCACAGAAAGTTCTCAGAAAGGAGCAGGGTGTGGTGCTGCATACTGGTAATCCCAGCACTTGGGAGGCTGGGGCAGGCAGATCACTGTAAATTTGAGACCAGTCTGGGCTACAATATAAAACCTAGTTTTAAATAAAGTCATACACACGTACATAAATAAGGAATGAAGGGCTGGTTCAGTGATTCAAGACACTAGCTTGCAAAGCCTGATGGCCTGAGTTTGATTTCTGAGCATCCATGTAAAGTCAAATACAAAAAGTGGCACATACACTGGGCGTGGTAGCACATGCCTTTAATCCCAGCACTCGGGAGGCAGAGGTAGGAGGACTGCTGTGAGTTCGAGGCCACTCTGACACTACACAGTGAATTCTAGGTCAGCCTGACGTACATCAAGACTTTATCTTGAAAAACCAAAACAACAAACAAAAAGAAAGTGCTCAGGTCTACAATGGCTGTGTCATGTACAGGCTTTTCACACCGTTATTATCCCTAAATGATATAGTACGCAACCCCCCCCCACTGGGAGACAGGGTCTCATGTAGCTCAGGCTGGCTCAAATTCCTGATCCTCCAGCCTTCACCCTTGCACGCAGGGACTAAGGATGTGTACCGCTACACCACGCCGCACCACTGGTTTCTGCAGCATTTGCATTGTACGAGGTGCTATAAGTAATCTATAGATGACTTAAAGCAAACAGGGCTATGTATATATTATATGCAATAATGCAGCCATTTTATTTAATTATTATTTTTAAACATATATATTTTTATTTATTTAAGAGAGAGAAAGAGGAAGAGAGAGAGAGAGAATGGGTGTACCAAGGCCTCTAACAACTGCAAATGAACTTCAGATGCATGCACCACCTCGTGCACCTGGTTTACGTGGGTACTGGGGAATCAAACCCAGGTCTCTAGGCTTCCCACGCAAGCGCCTTAACCGCTAAGCCATCTCTCCAACCCCTAAATATATATATGTATTGGTTTTTCTGAGGTAGGGTCTCACTCTAGCTCAGGCTGATCTGGAATTCACTGTGTAGTCTCAGGGTGCCTTGAACTCAAGGCAATCCTCCTACCTCTGCCTCCTAAGTACTGGGATTAAAGGCGTGTGCCACCACGCCTGGCCTAAATATTATTAACTTATTTATTTGTAAGAGAAAGTAAGTATGGGCACATCAGGGCCTCTTGCTGCTGCAAACAAACTCTAGATGCATGTGCCACTTTGTGCATCTGGCTTTACATGTATTACTGGGGAACTGAACTCAGGCCAGCAGGCTTTGAGTGCAAGTACCTTTAACTGCTAAGCCTTCTCCCCAACCTCAAAGCCATGTTATATAAAGGAGTTAAGCAGCCTTGATTTTTTTTTTTTTGTTTGTCTGATCATAAGATCCAGGCACCAATTTCCTATGTTTACCAAGAAATAAGTACTTTCCTTCTCAGCTCCAAGCTCATCCATTTTGCCCTGACTGTGAAAATGGATCTGGGCCCTTTAAATATTTTCCCTTGACGGTCAGTTGCAAATTAAGTAAACTTCGTCAGTAGAGGGCACTGGAGAGACACTGCAGGCGTGGACCCCAGGTCTCTCTCTGGCTCTAGCTGGGGTCACAGCTTCCCCAGAGTCCAGCTCCTGTAGGGCAGTTTACCACTTGCAGCCCTCAGAGGCCAGCAGCTTCCCCTACCAGGACAGTGTAGCATGGAAGACAGGGGCTATGACCGTGCTCTCTCCAGCCAGGCCTGTACCTCAGCCCTCGGGCTTGGGGTGGGGGGTGGGGTTCCTTACACCCACTGTTCCCACAGTTACACACTGTGAACCCTACTGAGGCTCTGTCTGCAATGGATAGCACACTGGACTTTTGATAAATCCATTGCAAGTGGAAAATATCAGAGCTGAGAAAATACATCTGCGGGCTGGCTTAGAGGTTAAGGCGTTTGCCTGCAAAGCCAAAGGACCCAGATTTGATTTCCCAGGACCCACGTTAGCCAGATAACTAGGGGGTGGATGCATCTGGAGTTTGTTTGCAGTAGCTGGAGGCCCTGGCGCACCCAGTCTCTCTCTCCCTCTTTGTCAAATAAATAAATAATAAAGAAAATGCAACTGATACATCTAGGCAGTGGAACAAGCGCTCAGTCACACAGGGTGCTGTAGAGTCAGTTATTCCTCTGGGGTTCACAGGGCTCTCTGGGAGCAAAGATGCAACTATGAAGCCACTTTATTTAAATATTATTATCATCATCATTGCATATTACTGACCACAGAAAAGATCAAAACTGGGGCTGGGGGCTGTAGAGAGGGCTTAGATGTTAAGGCATTTGCCTGCAAAGCCAAAGGACCCAGGTTTGATTCCCCAGGACCCACATAAGCCAGATGCACAAGGTGGCACAAGCATCTAGAGGTTTACAATGGTTGAAGGCTCTGCTGCACCCATTCTCTCCCCTCCCTCCATCTGCCTCTTTCCCCCTCTCTCTCTCAAACAAATAAAATTAAATTAAAAAAAAAAAAGATGGAAGCATTTGCCTGAGAAGCCTAAGGACCCAGGTTCAATTCTCCAGGTCCCACGTAAGCCAGATGCACAAGGGGGCGCATGCATCTGGAGTTTGTTTGCAGTGGCTGGAGGCCCTGGTATGCTCATTGTCTCTCTCTTAAATAAATAAATAAATAAATAATAAAACAAAATAAACTGGGGAAGCCAGGCATGGTGGCATATGCCTTTAATCCCAGCACTGGGGAGACTGAGGTAGGAAGACTGCTATTAGTTCGAAGCCAGCCTGAAACAATTCCAGGCCAGCCTGGGCTAAAGCAAGACCCTGCCTTGAAAAAAAAAACAACACTGGGGCTGGAAAGATTTCTCAGTGGTTAAAGATGCTTACTTGCAAAGTCTGCCAGCCTAAGTTCAATTCCCCAGTACCCATATAACACCAGATGCATGAAGTGGCGTATGTATCTGGAGTTCATTTGCAGTGGCAAGTCCTGGCAAACCCATTTTCTCTCTTATTCTCTTTCTCTTTAGGGGCTATGGATGTGGCTCAGTTTGTACAGGGTTTGCTCAGCACACACAAAACTCTGGGTTTGATCACATAAACCTGGTATGGTGACACATGTCTATAATCCCAGCACTAGTGAGGTGCATAGGAGGATCAGAAGTTCAGGGTTATCCTCAGCTACATGAGACTCCATCCCAAAAAATTTTTTAAAAAATCTAGCCATCATAAATCAGTGAGCTCCATATTATTAATTTTTTTTGTTGTTTTGATTTTTTAAGGTAGGGTCTCACTGTAACCCAGGCTGACCTGGAATTCACTCTGTAGTCCCAGGCTGGCCTCGAACTCACAGTGATCCTCCTACCTCTGACTCCTGAGTGCTGGGATTAAAGGTGTGTGCTATCACACCTAGCCCTATTTAGTTAGTTTTTTGAAGTAGGGTCTCCTTCTAGCCGAGGCTGACCTGGAATTCACTCGGCTCTCACTGTGATCCTCCTACCTCTGCCTCCCAAGCTCTGGGATTAAAGATGTGTGCCACCACGCCCAACTCCTATTTATTTTTATAAAATTTATTTATTGAGAAAGAGAATGAGCACACCAGCGCCTCCTCCCACTGCAAATGAACTCCAAAGGAATGTGCCACTTTGTGCATCTGCTGGCTTCACCTGGGTACTAGGGAATAGAACCTTGGGCCACCAGGCTTTGTAAATAAATAAGCACCTTTAACCACGGAGCCATCTCTCCAGTTCCTTTCCAGGCCCATGCTGTTCCAGTGTCCTATTGTCAATGATTATCAATCTTTCCCTGCCAAAATACTATGTAGTCTTTCCCCTAGCCCCTCAGTAATACAACCACCCACCCACTTCCAAACCTCACACTCTCTGTGCGAGGAACAGATAGAACAGTAGGTACTCAGGAAAGATTGGGGGAATGCATTATGGGAAATCCTAATGTTCAGTGTCAGCTTTCACTCTGAACACTAGCACCCCCAGTCCCCTGCTCACCATCACCTCTCCAGCCCACCTCACCCCACCCCACCTGCCGCACATTCCCCAGACACCTTCACAACCAGTTCTTCACCACAGATATACCAGTCAAGCCTAGAATGATGGAGAAGACCACAGGGCCGGAAGGAGGTAGGAGCCTCCCCCTCCCCCCCGAGATACTCAGAAAAACCAGTGACTGAAGGAGAGCTGAAACCCAGGCCTCCTGGGCATTAGCTTTCCCCAGTGGCTTAGAGTCATGGTGGTTGGGCCAGAGGCAGGTTCAGAGGACCCTATTTCACAGAAAGACATGAGGGGTTCTGAGAGGAATAAGAAATGGAGGATGGGGCTGGAGAGATAGCTCTGCTGTTAAAGGTCCTTTCTTGCAAAGCCTGACAACCTGGGTTCAATTCCCCAGTACCCACATTAATGCCAGATGCACGAAGTGGTGCATACATCTGGGGTTCTTTGGCAATGGCAAGAGGTCCTGGCACTCCCATTCTCTCTCTCTCTCTCTCTCTCTGTGCCTCTTTCTCTGTCACAAATAAATAAGTAAAAAAGAAAAAGAAAAGGAAGTGAGGGGGACTTACTTTCTTGCTACTCATCTCTCTCCGGCGTCTGCTGAGGGGTAGGGGCCAGCGTCCTGCAGGTGGCCCAGGGGGCAGGGATGTGGGGTCACACCTGCAAGCCACCAGAAAGTGTTACGGCCGGGGCCTTCCCCTGGGTCCGGCTGGTCTCACTTCTCTACCCCAACAGCTCTCCTACATGCCCCGAATTTTAAGGCTCAGAGCTGTATTCATTTTGTCCCGACTCCCACCCATCCCTCCAAAGCCTGGGGAGGCCCAGCAAACATTTCTAAGATCCTCCTCTCTCTCCCCAGGCTGAGAGCTCCCTAGGGTGCAGCCCACACACGTCCTCACTGCCACTCTTCCCTGAGCCTCTGCAGACCCAGAGACAGCAGCAGGTGCCACAAGAGCTCGGTGAATTCGGTCATGAGCAAGTGCAAGGTTGGGGTCAAGGGCACAGCCTCAGGTCTGAGAGATCTAGTCCGGCCTCGTGGGGTCTCTGCTAGGCCTCACGCTCCTCAACCGCCTCTGGGCTGTAATCACAGCCTTTCTTGGTCACTGGCCCCTGACCCGAGCTGGATGAGGGACCAGGCCAGCTGGACTCAACCCTCGCCCCCTCCCCTCAAAGCTGGGACCTGGCCTTCAAGCTTCCATAAGCCCCCCCCCACCTCTGAGCGGGCCCCGTGCGTGCGCCCCCTCCCCACCCCCGTCCACCACACCTGCGGCAGCTACGGGTCAGAGGATGAACAGGGGAGGATGAGAAGGAGGGAGGCTTGGGGAGTCGGGGGTGGGGGGTCCTCGCTTCCGTGCCTCGTCCACGGACCTCTGGGCCGCCAGTCTCTCCGCCCCGTGACCTAGCGGCTGTTTACTCCTAACCCGTCACGGGAAGAGCTGAAGCACCTCAGGCCAGAGCGCCACTCGCTCACCCCGCTCCTGATTGGTCACAGGGACCCCGCCCACCCCGGGACCCCGCCTCTTCCCCCCCAAAAAACCCCCGCCCCTTCGCTGCTCGTCTGGGAGACCCCGGGCTCCCACCTGTGCCCCTGCGGGACAGGCCAGCAAAGTGAGGCTCGTGCTGGGACTCACAGACGGACGGTTCAGGACAAAAAAGACAGGGGTGTCGTGGGTGTGGGGGGCTCCATCGGCCCGTGGGGGGGCTCGGGCCTTCAAAGCGCACCCGGGTCCGGCCAGCAGCGGCACCTCCCCAGCCACTGCTCCGTCTCACTACCCTTCCTTGCGCATGCCCCGCGCGCGCGGTCCAGACCCCTGGAGCGCTCCAGGGTCCCGGGCCCGCCCCCTCCCCCACTGTCCCACCTTTGCCTGAGAGCAGTGCCCTCAGCCAGGACCACACCACGGTCCCCCTGGTCAGCCCCGTCACAGTCCTGCTCTGAGAAGGCCATGGGTCTCAGGACAGCGTGTCAAAGTCAGGTGCCGGTGCGAATGTCGGCTCCACACTTACTGGCTGGGGGGCCTTGCGCAAGCCATGGGACCTCTCTGAGCCTCAGCCTCCTCATCTGCGAAACGGGAATTATAAGAACGGGTAACTGCAGGGTTTATGGCAAGGGTTCCTGCAGCTGTGACATGAGGCTTTCTCAGGGCCTGGAAGTGCTCCATCAACACCAGCAGCCCTGACTTGAATCTTGGGGTTGCTGACAGTTCAAGGCCCGGCCCCTGCACGAGCTTGCCAGTGAAACAACCCTCCTCGCCTGAACACCCCCCAAGTCCAGCATGTCTCCCTGATCAGGGAACGTGCCTCGGAATCCCGCTAGGCGTCTCCCACCCACTGAATCCTCCTTAACAACACGGCCTCCAAGGAGTTCTTCCTCCCCCCATTGCACAGATGAGGAGACTGAGGTTAAGGGAGGCAACGTGTCTTGCGGGCCTCCGGAGCCCCTGAGGGAACCCGAAGAGGGGGGATGGGGGTACAGGCTTGTTGACAAGGTGGAGCCCGCCAGGGTCTGCCAGGAGGGTTCCCTCCGACCAGTATGGGTGCCATCTAGGGGGCAGGCCTGGCGGGGGAGCAGCTGGGCAGCATGGACGTGCACAGGCTGAGCTCAGGGTGGGGGCCGCACCCTGAGCTCTGTCGTGAGCCCCCTTCCACGATCCGCTCGGGGAGGGGGGGAGGACTCCAGGAGGGACCCGCGCCCCTCGGCAGCTCGTGCATGCCGGGGTCCTGCGGCCTGACCCTGGCTCCAGAAGGGAGGGCAGGAGGCCCAGCGAACCCCGGGGGCCTTTGGGGTCTCGGGGAGCCCCACGGGGTCCCGCGTGCACCCCTATCCCCAGCAGCTCGCCATCCTCCCCCTCCCTCCGGCACGGACAGCATCCTCTCCCCCCCCCCACGCACACACTGCCCGCCCCCGCGCGGCGCCCGCTCACCTCCGCCGGGGAGCGCCCGGCCCCCCGCGGCTCCCGAACCCCCTCACATGGCGCCGGGAGTCGGGGTCCCTGCTGCTCGGGCCGCCCGGGCCTGCGGGGTCCTAGCGCCGCTGCGGCTCGGCTCCCGGGCCTAGGCCGGGGGAGGAGGGCGGAGCCTCCGCGGAGGCGGAGCCGGCGAGGGGCGGCCCCCCAGTCATGCAGTCGTGGGGACGCACCCGCCACCTCTCGGGACTAATGGCCCGGGTGGAGTCCCCTAGCGCGAATCTGGCCCACTTCTTGCTCCCCTTCATGGTACCACGGCCTCAGATAGGGAAACTGAGTCTCGGAAAAAAAAAAAAAAACACATGGAACCCTCACTTAGGGTCTGTCCAGACCCTGGAACCCAGCATCACCCTGGGATTCAACTCAGGGTTCAAGACCGCTCTGCCATCCAGCCACTGACTGTTCTGCTCAGATGCGTTATTTCCGGTTGCTTACCCTTATTAATAGAGAATAAAGACTTAAAATGTGACTTTTGGTGGTCCAGATGGCACAGGCCGGTAAATCACAACACTTGGAGAGCAAAGACAGTATTTGCTGCAAGTTCGAGGCCATCCTGGTCTGCACAGCAACTTCCAGGCCAGCCTGGACTACATAAGGAGAACCTGTCTCAAATATTAACCCCAAACACTCACACACGCGAAGTACTACTTTTTTGGGGAGAGGCTCTCATTCTAGAACAGGCTGACCTGGAACTCAGTGATCTTCTGACCACAACCTCCTGAGTGCTGGGATTCAAGGAATAAGACACCATACTATGGTGTTATTTTTTATTTTTCGAAGGTAGTGTCCTGCTCTAGCCCAGGCTGACCTGGAATTCACTATGTAGTCTCAGGGTGCCCTCAAACTCACAGTGATCTTTCTACCTCCCAAATGCTGGGATTGAAGGTATGCACCACCACACCCAGCTCTGGTGTTACTTTTTAAAACTACCTAGGTATTCATTAATCTTTTCATGTGACTGAAAACAAGCAATATAAATAACCTTTGTTAGGAGATTAATTAAGTAAACACAGACCCAGACTGCCCAGAGTACACTAGGACGTTATTAAAATTAAGTATACGGGCTGGGCGTGATGGCGCACGCCTTTAATCCCAGCACCCTGGAGGCAGAGGTAGGAGGATCGCCGTGAGTTCGAGTCCCACCCTGAGACTCCATAGTGAATTCCAGGTCAGCCTGGGCCGGAGTGAGAACCTACCTCGAAAAACAAACAAACAAACAAACAAAAAAAAGTATATGGGCTAGAGAGATGGCTTAGCAGTTAAGGCACTTGCCTATGAAGCCTAAGGACCCAATTTTGATTCTCCAGGTCCCATATTAGCCAGATGCACATGGTGGCACATGCGTCTGGAGTTCGTTTGCGGTGGCTAGAGGCCTTGGCACGCCCATTCTCCCTCTCTCTAGCTCCCTCTTTCTCTGTCAAATAAATAAATATAAAAAAAAATTTTTTAAAAAGCATTTGCAGTGGAAAGAGACCCTGCCCCCCCACAAATAGAAATGTTTTACAGATTTATTTATTTATTTATTTGAGAGCAACAGACAAAGAGGCAGGAGAGAGAAAAAAAATGGGTGCAGCAGAGCCTCCAGTCACTGCAAATGAACTCCAGATGCATATGCCTCCTTGTGCCCTTGTGCATGTGGCTAATGTGGGTCCTGGAGAATCGAGCCTCTAACCGGGGTCTTTAGGTTTCACAGGCAAACGCTTAACCGCTAAGCCATCTCTCCAGCCCCCAAAAATGTTTTAAATTTTTTTGTTTATTTAATTATTATTTGAGAGCTACAGACAGAGAAAGAGGCAGAGAGAGAGAATGGGCACTCCAGGGCCTCCAGCCACTGCAAACGAACTCCAGATGTATGCGCCCCCTTGTGCATCTGGCCAACATGGGTCCTGGAGAATCAAGCCTCAAACCGGGTCCTTAGGCTTCACAGGCAAGTGCTTAACCACTAAGCCATCTCTCCAGCCCCCAAAATGTTTTAAAGAAACAAAACACAGCTGGACCTGGCGTGGTGGCACATGCCTTTAATCCCAGCACTTAGGAGGCAGAGATAGGAGGATTGCTGTGAATTTGAGGTCACCTTGGGACTACAGAGTGAGTTGCAGATCAGCCTGGGCTACAGTGAGACCCTATTTAAAACAAAACAAAGCAGAAATTTAAAAAAGAAAAGAAAACACCTATTAACCAACTACACAGCAAAGTTGCTAAGGCATAAAGCTCTCACAGCCAGGGAAGGAGATAGCTTTTGCTTATCTCAGTGATTAAAGTTTTAAAAGCAATAGTTCTGTTTCTAGAGGAGGAAATGGAGAAGTGTGCACACTATAGTAACACTGGGGACTAAGTGCAAGAGGTTCATCATATTAGCATTTTATAATTACAAATATGAAACAGACATTTGTGTGTAAAGAAAGGTGCACGGGCGTGGTGGCACACGCCTTTAATGCCAGCACTCTTCAATGCCAGCAGAGGTAGGAGGATTTCTGTGCATTCAAGGCTGAGACTACATAGTGAATTCCAGGTCAGCCTGGGCTAGAGTGAGACCCATCTCTAAAACAAACTAAAGGGGGGGGGGGGAAACAGGTGCAAAAAGGACAGGTAACAAGATATGCTTTGTATATTGTGATTAAAGTGTCAGTAAAGCCAGGCTGGGTGACATGCCTCTAATCCCAGCACTTGGGAAGCTGAAGTAGGAGAATCACCAGGAGTTTGAGGCCAGACTGGGCTAGAGAGTTCCATTCAGGTCAGCTTGAACTAGAGTGAAACCTTGCCTCAAATAAGAAAAAAAAAAATGCTGGGCATGGTGGTACATGCCTTTAATCCCAGCAAGGCTGAGGTAGGAGGATTGCTGTGAGTTTGAGGTCAGCCTGAGACTATGTAGTTGAGAGTTGAGTTCCAGGTCAGCCTGAGCTTCAGTGAGACCTTACCTCAAAAAAGCAAAAATAAATAAATAAATAAATCAGTGATGATGGGTATAGTGGTGGAAACTTCTAATCCCAGCTACTGGGGAGGCTGAGGCAGAATTTTGAGTTTAAGGTTAGCCTGGGCTAAACAGCAACTTGGGCCAGCCAGTGTTATGTTAGACCCTATTGAGGGAGAGATAGGAGCAAGGTAGTTGTTTTCAAATAGGCATTCAGAGGGCTGGAGAGATGGCTTAGCGGTTAAGCGCTTGCCTGAGGACCCTGGTTCAAGGCCCGATTCCCCAGGACCCACGTTAGCTAGATGCACAAGGGAGTGTACGCGTCTGGAGTTGGTTTGCAGTGGCTGGAGGCCCTGGCGCACCCATTCTCCCTCTCTATCTGCCTCTTTCTCTGTCTATCTGTCACTCTCAAATAAATAAATAAAATTGAACAAATATGCAATCAGACCCTAGTGTGTTAGTGCACGCCTTTAATCCCAGCTCCGGGGAGGCAGAGGTAGCAGGATCCCATGAGTTCAAGGCCAGCCTGAGAGTACCCAGTGAATGCCGGGTCAGCCTGGGCTAGAGCAAAACCCTACGTGGGTGTGTAGGGGAGGACTAAAGCAAATGGAGGATGGGTAAGACTTCAGCCTCCAACCACCATGGGGAGGGGTCAACCCACCAGAATGGGAGCGGGAGGTCTGGCTTCCTGGTGTTCATCTGCAAGTGCTTCTACA
Source organism: Dipus sagitta (assembly GCA_036346955.1). Classification (NCBI taxonomy): domain Eukaryota; kingdom Metazoa; phylum Chordata; class Mammalia; order Rodentia; family Dipodidae; genus Dipus; species Dipus sagitta. The sequence goes on from CM070770.1 coordinate 141,593,440, forward strand.
GGAGCCCCATTGCGACCTGACCCCGCCCTGCCCGAGCCACAAGGGAAACCACAAGGGCGTGGAGGAAGCTCCAATTAGAAGCCTGAAGCTCTTGACCCAGCAAGGCCACCAGAAGCCCCAGGCCCTGAGAGAGCCTGAAAACAAGGGAGGCTCCCGTGCTTCAGCCAGGCCTGGGTGCCGCAGCTGAAACATCCCCTTCAGGCCTCCCAGGACAATGTATGTGTGGATCCAGGGTGAGTGTAGGAAGCCTGGCTTCCCTTCCATGACCATCTCTGTATCAGGAGTTTGAGAAAAGCAGCCTGTCCCATGTGGGTGGTGCAACCATACCTCACTGGCTCTCTAAGAACTTGTGACTAGGAGCTACTGGGAACCCACATTCCAGATGTAACTCTAAAGCTCTGGGGACATGGAGGTGACGAGGGTGGGATTCCACTGGGCTGGCCTGATGAATCCGCATTAAGCATTCAGGGAGAGCTGGGCCAGTCACACCAGAATGCTCATGAATGAGGCCTGTGGCTGCTCCTGGCAGGAGATGGAGGGTTTGTGTGTGACAACCTGACCCCTGTACCCCCTGCTCCTTAGAAAACCTTCTGCTTTGCTGGGGGTAGAAACTGAAGCAAGTGGATCTACCAGAGCCACCCTTGGTCTCCCTTTACCAAACTTCTGTAGGTTCTTAGGATTTTCCCCTCCATGGGACACCATGAAACTCTTCAACAGTTGGAGAGATGGTTCAATGGTCAAAGGCACTTGTTTGCAAAGCCTGGAGGCCCAGGTTCGATTCCCCAGTTGTCACGTAAAGCCAGATGCACAAAATGTGCATGCATCTGTAGTTCATGTACAGTGGCAAGAGGCACCGATACACCCATTCCCTCTCTGCTTACAAATAAACAAAGAGCGCTCCTTACCTACCAATCTACTTTCATGTGTGTGTATGTTTTGTTTTCAAGGGATGGTCTCACTCTAGCCCAGGCTGACCTGGAACTCACTCTAGCCCCAGGCTGGCCTTGAATTCACAGCTATCCTCCTACCTCTGCCTTCTGAGTGCTGGGATTGAAGACGTGCTACTTTCTAATTATAAATAAATTATGCTTTCCAATTTATAAAAACCAAATTACTGAAGCCAAAAAAGAGGTCAGGGCCTGCCCCTAGTTCCCCAGAGGGACCTGCACAGCGTTAGGCTGGGGGTCAGGCCTGGGAACGCTTGCTTTCAGCCTCTGGAGAAGAGTCCCAAGAGAGCAGCGGGTAGGTGTGGGAGAGCCTGCATGGGAGCCGCTGCCTGGGCTCGCTCTGGAACTCGGCCCTGCGGTCAGGAACCTCAGTGCCTAGACAGGATGCAGATATGGGAATCCACCAGTTCTCAGCCACCCGGCGTTCCTTTCTTTCTGTAGTAGGTAGTTTTCCTCTAGGTAGTTCTAAAGCAGGTTGTGAGGTCTGCCTGGCTTTCTCTTGGGGCTTGGATGGAAGTAAATGGGCCCCCAGCAAGTGCACTAAAGGGACAAAGGAACCAGAGTGGGGAAAGGAACACAAAATCTCAAAGACAGGCACACCTGGGTGACCCTAACTCAAGCATGTAGATGTTTCCTGGCCAGGCCCCCCCCCCACACTCACCTTCCAGCAGCCACAGGGCCAGCAGTGGCCAAGGAGGGGGGTCCTCAGTCTCATCATGGCGCGTCTTCAGCAGACCCCGAAGCAGCCACCACACTTGTCAGGGGGCATCTTCACGCGTCAGGAGGAAGTGGTGGATGGGACTTCTTATAGGTCACCACCCAGGGAAGAATATTTGGGCCAACCCAACAATAAACACCCCACCCGAGGGGTTGGGGAGGGGCAGGGCCAGGACAGAAGCGCCTCTGTGCTCTGGGCCCAAAGGCTGGGCCAGCAGTTTCCTGGGGCCAAGGAGGAGGAAGATCCAGTTTCTCCGGGAGACCGTTGAGTTGGAATCCCATTAGGCCTCGGACAGCCAGGATGAGTGCGCAGGCAAGCGAAGGGCCTGCTATTCATCTACACCAAAGTGGGGCGGGGTCAGCTGAAGGACAATCTCCTCACTTCAATGGTGGACCCCACAACCATGTACCAAGTGCATCCTAAGTCCCTGAGGCAGTCTAGTATGTCTGAGCTGTGAGGCAGGGACTACCTTAATGCCTTCATAGATGAAGAGGCTGAGACCAGAGAGGGTCCTGATCAACCAGACACACACAGCAGGTCCCCAGTCCCTCTTGAGAAGGCAAGGGTGGGAGGGAGAATATACCAGGACATCGGAGTCCTTAGCATGACTGGCTCTGCCATCTGCGGGATCTAGTATAAAAACCAAAATGGGAGGCTCCTTATTGAAAAACAAACATCATGAAAAATTTCAAGTTTGAACAACAACAACAACAAAAAAAAATTCAAGTTCGCAACAGCAGAGATTAAACTACACAGAGTTCTGGGTTACCACACTCAGAAGGGCCCTGAACCCTGGAGCTAAAAGCTAGAAGCCAGGGGCTCCATCCTTCAGTCACCTGGTGGGGGAAGGATTCAGGACAGAGATGAGCATCGAGCTTAGCCACCCGTGGAAGCTGGTCTTGGTCATGCACAGCCTACCTCACCTGTGTCTCCTGTGGAGGGAAGCGCTGACTCTCTCCCCAGGACGGCTACACACCCCCATCAACAATGGGACAGGCGGCTGTTACGACACTTCACAGTGAGGAAAGTGAAGTTCAGTCAGGCCTGGCCTTGAACCAGCCTAACGCTGACTGGATCACTTCCAGAAATCCCCCTCCTCAACACCTACCCTGGGGCTGCCTTTGGAACCCAACCCAGAATTAAAAGGCAAAGTGACTGGTGAAGACTTCAGAATCTGACCCGTGCGCCAAAAAAGCAACATGAGGTGGAATTTCCTTCTTACCCTGAGGAAAGCAACGTTGGGTGGGATTTCCTTCCTTACCCCAAGTCCTCCCAGGCCTTGGCTCAGCTCCTGCTGACTACGCAGGGGAGGTCCCCAAGAAGCCTGGTGAGGATGGGGAGGCCACGGGCCAGACACAGTGTGGAAACACAGGCACCCGTGGGCCTGGGGAGGGGCTGCCCTGAAATGAGCAGGTTGATGGGCCTGTGTCAGCGACAGGAGGCTTGACCTCCACCTCACACCCATGACCACAGTAGACAGTGTCCAGAGAACACGTTTACCCGTACGCTCCTGAGGTGGCCCTGGGAGTCACTGCTCAGAGGCCCTGCCGCCCAACAAACCCCAGGCTCCAGGCTGCCCCAGCCAGGACCATTAGCCTGAGAGTGTGGCACCTAGGGCGGCTGGGGGTAGGCAGAGGGAACATCAGAACTGGCACAAGGTCATAATGCTGGTGAGTGGGGACCACTGGCCCCAGGGCAAAGGCCACTTGAGAGTCCCGGTGGTGGATGAAAACCCCAAAATGAAGACATGGATTCTTCAGGGAGCAGGGGTTGAAATGGTAGTACCCCTCGACTCCTCTTCAAGTCATGAGGTCCAGAGTTTTCCCAAGTGTCTCCAGAGTGGGAACAAAAGGCACCCCCAAGTCCACTAGGCAGGTGGCAAGAGTCATAAATTAAATGTTCTTGATGGAGTGTGGTGGCCTGGGATGGGCCGTAGGCCTGGTGGAGGCAGATGGCTGCCAGGGAACAGGGACTACTCGGCCTTCCAGGATGGGTGGGCAAACACGATGGGCCTCTTCTTGGCCCAGCGAGAGAACACAGCCTTCTCGGTGATGAAGCGGTGGGCACTCCGAGGTGCCCTCTCGTGTGCCAAGTACATCTGACACTCGTCCAGCAGGCCTTTCTCAAAGTAGTGGTAAGGCACCGAGGGGGGGCTCTTCTCCCTACAGGGAGGGAACAGGACCAGGTGGGACAGATGTGGGACCCCAGAGTGGCCCGCTTCCTGTGACCACACCTCCTTAGGTGCCAAGGCCTAAAAAGACCCACATCTGGACAGGCAGCAGGAGCTGGGTGGCCATGGAACCCAGTGGCCAGGGTCCAGATCACAGCCCCATCTCCCTCTTGTAAGACAGGTGACTCGGGATTAAAGATAAACCCCCCAGGAGCCTCAACAGCCCATCTAGAAAATGGGAGACAGGGCCATCCAGCTTCCAGAGCAAGCACGGGTCGCTGTGCTCTCTGTGAGTGGTCCCCAACGCCCCTCAGTACAGACCCACCAGCCTCATGTACCCGCTGGGTAGGGCAGCCATGGCAGGGTGCTAGGCTCCTGTGATCTCACCCCTGTGCCCAAGAAACATGTTCTGAAGAGGGTGGAAACCTGAGGTCTTTTCTGAACTCCTTAAGTTACACAGTACTGAAATATAATCAAGGCAACAGTGTTTGTGGGTATGGTGGCTCACACCTTTAGTCCCAGCACTTGAAAGACTTAAGGTGGGAGGTTTACCATGAATTCAAGACCAGCCTGGGCTAAAGTGAGACCCTGCCTTGATTAAAAAAAGAAAAAAAGAGCCAGGTGTGGCGGCACACGCCTTTAATCCCAGCACTCTGGAGGCAGAGGTAGGAAGATCACTGTGAGTTCAAGGCTACCCTGAGACTACATAGTGAATTCCAGGTCAGCCTGGGCTAGAGTGAGACCCTTACCTTTAAGAAATAAAAATAAAAAAGTAACCACAATACTAATCTACACTTGAACTTAATATTTAAGTTATAGCTAAACCAAAGATTTATCTGTAATCTATCTCCGATGTATATATGGGTCCAGTGTAGGGGGGGAAAGCATTATTCTCTCTAGATAATTCAATAACCTTCTGAGAAAAGCGCAATTCTTTGGGCTGGAGAGATTGCTAAGTGGTTAAAGGCACTTGCTTGCAAAACCTGATGGCTTGGGTTTGATTCCTCAGTATCAATGCACAAAGTGGTACACGCTTCCGGAAAGAGGCTCTGCTGAGGCCACTCTCACTCTCTGCTGCCTCTTTCTGTCTCTGTCTCCCTCACAAATAATTTTTTTTGGGGGGTCTCATTCTAGCCCAGACTGACCTGGAGTTCACTATGTAGTCTCAGGCTGGCCTCAAACTCACAGCAATCCTCCTGCCTCCACATCCTAAGTGCTGGGATTAAAGATGCCTAGCTACATATATTTTTAAATTTATTTTCGGGCAGAGAGAGAAGGACTGAGATGAATGGGCACACCAGGGCCTCCAGCCATTGCAAACAAACTCCAGATGCGTGTGCCACTTGTACAGCTAGCTTTGTATGGGTAATGGGGAATCGAACCTGGGTCCTTCGGCTTTGCAGGCAAGTGCCTTAAGCAATGAGCTATTTCTCCAGCCCTGTTTTGATTTTTGTTGTTGTTTTGTTTTTATTTCGAGGCAGGGTCTCATTCTAGCCCCAGGCTGGACTAGAACTCACAGGTGATCTTCCAAAGTGCTGGAACTAAAGGGATGTGCCACCATGCCCGGCTTGATTTTAGTTTTAAAAATTTTTGTATATATGATGTGTATATGTGTATTTCTGTAAGTGTAGCTGTGTGCACAGTGGAGTCAGGGGACAACTATGGATGTTAGTACTTGCCTTTCTACCTTGTTTGAGGCAGGGTCTCTTATGCTACCTGTGTCCAGCTTTTTATGGGCCCTGGGGGTCCAAACTCAAGTAATCAAGCTTGTGCAGCAAGCATTTTTACCCACTCACCCATCTCCCTAGACCTATTTTTTCTTTTGGAGACCAGAAATCATGTAGCCCAGGCTCCCCTTGAACTCCTGATCCTCCTGCCCCAATCCCCCAAGTGCTAGGGTTACAGATGTGTACTATACTATGCCTGGGGCAAAGTCAAATTCTTTCCTAAAGCCCTGCACTTGTGGGGCGGGGGGTCAGTGCTTGAGCCACCCATCCTAAAACTCCCATTGTGGGCTAGAGAGATGGCTTAGCGGTTAAGCGCTTGCCTGTGAAGCCTAAGGACCCCGGTTCGAGGCTCAATTCCCCAGGACCCACGTTAGCCAGATGCACAAGGGGGCGCATGCGTCTGGAGTTCCGTTTGCAGTGGCTGGAGGCCATTCTCTCTATATATACATATATGCTTCTCTCTCTCTCTCTCTCTCTGTGTGTGTCTGTCGCTCTCAAACAAATAAATAAAAATGAACAAAAAAAATTTTTAAAAACCTCCCATTGTACCTCCCATTGTTCCTAGATCCTCTGGTTTAAGGGCCCACGCCCTTTCCCACCAACCTGCCTGCCCACCCTCCCAGCTGCTGGGCTGACCTGCAGTAGCTGTCACTGACCATCCCGTAGACTATGATCTCCTCACACAGATCCAGGGCCAGGATCATGGTGAACCAGCCAGTGCTGAGGAAGGAGCCGGACTGCCTCCTGGGGAAGAGTGGGAACATGGTCAGCGACCCCCTACACCTGGGGGAGGGAGGGTAAAGAAGGGGCAGAGCCAGCCCAAGGCCAGCAATGGGTCAGAGGTGGAAATAGATGCAAACTCATGTCCACTCATACACCACCCAGGCTGATGACGGGGTAAGGGCTTTGGCGAAATCCTCCCTCATCTAAGGGACCAGGCCCAGGGAGACGGCAGATCACATAGCAGGTAAAAATTAGGGAGTCTGGGGCTGGGGAGATGGCTCAGTAGTTAAGGGCGCTTGCTTACAAAGCCTGACAGTCTGTGTTCAGTTCCCCATTACCCACATTAAAGCCAGATGCACAAAGTGACAAGTTTCTGGAGTTCATCTGCAGTGGCAAGAGGCCCTAGCATGCCCATATTCTCTCTCTCAAATAAATAAATAATTTGTTAAAAAAAAAAAAAAGTTGGAAGCCAGGCGTGGTAGCATATGCCTTTAATCCCAGCACTTGGGAGGCAGAGGTAGGAGGATCACCGTGAGTTCGAGGCCACCCTGAGATTACACAGTGAATTCCAGGTGAGCCCGGACTAGAGTGAAACCCTACCTCGAAAAACCAACAACAAAAAGTTGGGCTGGAGAGATGTCTTAGCCATTAAGGTGCTTGTCTGCAAAGCCAAAGGACCCCAGTTCGATTTCCCAGGACCCATGTAAGGCAGATGCACAAGTTGGCACATGCACCTGGAGTTTGCTTCCAGTGGCTGGAGACTCTGGGGTGCCCATTCTCTCTCTCTCTCTCTCTCTTTCTCTGCCTCTTTCAAATAAATAAATAAAGCTGGGCGTGGTAGCGCATGCCTTTAATCCCAGCACTCGGGAGGCAGAGGTAGGAGGATCGCCTTGAGTTCGAGGTCACCTTGAGACTATATAGTTAATTCCAGGTCAGCCTGGGCCAGAGTGAGACCCTACCTCGAAAAACCAAAATAAATAAATAAGTAAAAATAAAATATATTTTTTAAAAAAAGTTAAGGAGTCTGCTGGTGGTGCACGCTTTAATCCCAGCACTCAGGAGGCAGAGGGAGGAGGTTCACCGTGAGTTCGAGGCCACCCTGAGACTACATAATGAATTCCAGGTCAGCCTGGACTAGCGTGAAACCCTACCTCAAAAAAAAAAAAGAAAAAAAAGTTAAGGTGTCTGTTTCAAGTCAAATAACCCTCCGTTTCAGCCCTGCCTCTGCCGTGGGGCATCTGACTTGTTCATTCACTTCTCTCTGATCCAGGGCCGTGAAGTGGGGATAACGGTAGGCGATTTTGGAGAAGGAATCCTAGCAGGGGAATCCCATTCAGCACAGTGGGGCTCTGGCAGCCTCCCAGCACAGGGTCACCTACCTCCAACTCTCCTGAGGGCACCTATAGGCTGGCTCATCCATTCAAGAACCTGCACACCTGGTGCTAACATATTCTCAGGGGAGGGGACAGCAGGAAGACAAATGTAAATGAGATGACGCCAGACAGCAGCAGAGACCGGGAACTAGAGGCGGGAGGTGAAGAATGTCAGGGAGGCGGGTGCCCCTTCAGATACAATGGTCAGGATGTACAAAAGCGTTGCCAGGTGGGAACAGCGAGCGGGGAGGTCTGAGCCCCAGCCAGGTACTAGTGGTAGCTGGTCTCGGAGGCAGACAGGGGCTGGATCTCCAAGAACGGCAGGACAGGATACGGATGGGATCCAATTCACATGGACTATGGGAGGAGTCCAGACCATGGGGGGGGGGGGGGGTGACAGCAGAGAGCTCAGTATGAGGTGGCTACGAGGGCAGGAAGGGATGGTGGCTTGGGTTGAATTGGTACCCAAATGCATGGAAAAAGACTTAGGAGTCAACTGTTCGTGACAGGGTAGAACGCGGGGAGTTCAGTTTTTGGCGGAAGTTCTTGAGGCTGGTTGTATTTTTTGAGCTGGGGTGGGGGAGGTGTGTGTGTGTATGTGGAGAAGGAGCCAGTGAAGTGGAGAGTTGGAAGGACTGACTCTCTTTTGAGTGAAGGACAAAAAGATCTTCGATGGCTTTTGTTGTTTCTTTTGAGGCAGGCTCTCATTCAAGCCCAGGCTGGCCTCTAACTCATACTGATCCTCCTATCTCAGCCTCCTGAGTGCTGGGATTATAGGTGCAGGCTATCACAGCCAGCTTTTTATTTATTTGTTTTGTTTTCAAGGTAGGGTTTCACTCTAGCCCAGGCTGAATTCACTATGGAATCTCACGATGGCCTCGAACTCACAGCGATCCTTCTACCTCTGCCTCTCAAGTGCTGGGATTAAAGACGTGCGCCACCACACCCAGCTTCAGCCACCTTAAAAAAAAATTATTTATTTGAGAGAGACAGAAACAGGCAGATAGAGATAGGGCCTCTATAGCACCAGGGCCTCTAGCCAACGCAAACGAACTCCAGACACATGTGCCACCTTGTGCATCTGGCTTACATGGGTCCTGGGAAATGGAGCCTGGGTCCTTTGGCTTTGCAGACAAGTGCCTTAACCACTAAGCCATCTCTCCAGCCCCACCCCCCTCTTTTTTTTTTTTTTTTTTTTACGGTAGGGTCTCGCTCTAGCCCAAGCCAATCTGGAATTCACTGTGTAGTCTCAGAGTGGCCTCGAACTCACAGAAATCCTCCTCTACCTCTGCTTCCTAAGTGCTGGGATTAAAGGCATGTACCACCACTTTCTCTTTTCTTTTTTAAGAGAGAGAAGAGAGAGAGAGAGAATTGGTATGCCAGGGCCTCAGCCACTGAAATCGAACTCCAGACACTCTCGCCACCTAGTGGGCATGTGAGACCTTGCACTTGCCTCACCTCTGTGTGTCTGGCTAATGTGGGATCTGGAGAGTAGAGCATAGGTCCTTAGGCTTTGCAGGCAAGCGCCTTAAGTGCTAAGCCATCCCTCCAGCCCCTGCCCCTTTTTCTGAGACAAGATCTCATGCAGCCCAGGCTTGCCTTAAACTATGTAATCAAGGATGACCTTGAACTCCTGATCCTCCTGCCTCTACCTCTGTAGTGCTGGAATTATAGACAAGTGCCACTACACCTGTCACTTTAAGTGGTTCTGGGAATCAAACCCAGGGCTTTCTGAATGCTAGGCAAACACTCTACCAACTGAGCCACATCCTCAGCCGGACTGCAACCAGCACTTCAGTTGTCTGGAAGGGACCTCAGAGGCCAACCCAGACTTCAGTGCATCCCCTACAGGACAGACTAGACAGACGCTCCTTAGAGAAGGCAGGCCCCAGCTACCAGGGGTCCCCAGCTCACCGGTTCTTGCCCGTCTCATCCTGGAAGATCTGGTCACAGTGGGCCATCATGCGCTCAGTGAAGGTGTATATCTGCAGGCCTGGGTACATTCTGGTGAGCTGCAGCAGCGTGCGGTAGGTACGGCCACCCAGCACCCGGTCCATGTGCCTGCCCTGGCCCCACACCACATAGACCGTGTCCCGGGCCTGCTGGAAATAGTGGGAATAGTTGTGCAGCAGCAGAGGCACACTTGTGTGAGAGATCACACGCAAGGTACTACGCTGGCCCACGTCTGCCTCAAAGCCCAGGGTGGGGGCCTGGTTCATGCGTAGAACACAATCAGCACCATCGATCTGGGTACCCAGGCCAGAACCCAGCATCTGGCCAGAACTGGATACCACCGCACAGCTGTGACATGGCTCTCGGACAAGTGGCTGCAGAGGAAGAGAGAAAGAGCGAGAAGCTTGGACACTGGGCTGCCATCCACCTGCTCCTCCCTCACCATGTCTCACTCGCTAACCTGCCAGATGGCTGGATCAGTTCCAAGGATTAAGATTTGCTGAGGATTTTTTTTTTTTTTGGTTTGTTTCAGGTTTTGTTTTTGAGACAGGGTCTCACTATACAGTGCATGCTAGCCTTGAACTCTCTGTCACCCTCCTACATGGAAGTGCTGGGATCACGGACAGCCATCGCCACACTGGCTCCAAGGACTGAGCTTAATCCACTTGGCAAGCTGGGCAGGTAGAATGACTTTCCCAAGCTTCCTTATCAGCTATAGCCATAACTATTGCCTTTCCTAAGGCCCTAAAAGTCCCTACATCATGGGGATCTTGTTAAGGTTACAGGAGCAAATATTTAAAAAGCACTTAAAAGGGCACAGACTAGATGTTATATAAGTGTTATTAAGTAAACATGAACTTGGCCCTTCAAAGACATTCTCAGACTCTCTCTGTCCTAAGTCCCACCCACACTAACACCAAGTTTATTAGAAGGGTCTTCTTAAAAGAAGAGGTTTCATGTCTCTCACACCTGCCAAGGCTCAGGGACCATTGTGGAAGAGGTGACAGAAAGGACGGAGGAGCCAAAGAAGGGGAGGAGTGCTTACGATACTGTCTTTCAGACACAAAGAAGCCAGGCGTGGTGGCGCACACCTTTAATCCCAGCACTCGGGAGGCACAGGTAGGAGGATTACTGTGAGTTCAAGGCCACCCTGAGACTCCATAGTGAATTCCAGGTCAGCCTGGGCTAGAGTGAGACCCTACCTTGAAAAACCAAAAAGAAAAAAAGAAAAAAGACACAAAGTGGCTGCTGTATTCATGACCTCACAGTGGCTACCTATACAAGACTTGCACAATAAGATGGGGGGAAAAGATGACATCAAAATAAAAGACTGGGGGGGGGCACTGGAGAGAGGGCTTAGCAGTTAAGGCATTTGCCTGCTAAGCCTAAGGACCCAGGTTGGATTCCTCAGTACCCACATAAGCCAGACGCACAAGGTGGCACATTCATCTGGAATTTGTTTGCAGTTCCTAGAGGCCCAGTTGTGCCCATTCTCTCTCTATCTGCCTCTTTCTCAAATAAATAAATAAATAATATTTTTAAAATATAAAAAAAATAAGAGTGGGGCTGGAGAGATGGCTCAGTGGTTAAGTACCTATATAAAGCCAGATACAGAAGCTGGCACATGCATCTTGAGTTCATTTGCAGTGGCTGGAGGCCCTGGGGCACCTATCTATGACCCCCTCTTTTTTTTTTCAAGGTAGGGTCTCACTCTAGCCCAGGCTGACCTGTACTTTCACTATGTAGTTCCAGGCTGGTCTTGAACTCACAGTGATCCTCCTACCTCTGCCTCCTAAATGCTGGGATTAAAGACGTAAGTCACCACACCCAGCAGGTAGGTTCTTTCTCTATTCTCTCTCAAATAAATAAAATAAAGAAATGACTAGCCGGGCGTGGTGGCGCACGCCTTTAATCCCAGCACTCGGGAGGCAAAGGTAGGAGGATCGCCGTGAGTTCAAGGCCACCCTGAGACTCCATAGTGAATTCCAGGTCAGCCTGGGCTAGAGTGAGACCCTACCTCAAAAAACAAAACAAAACAAAAAAAAAAAAGAAATGACTAGTTGGAAAGCAGGGATTCTGTGAAGGGGGTTATTAGGAAGAGGGAGGGGATTATGATCGTGGTATATTGTATATACATGTGGAGACATCAATAAAAAAGTTGAAAATAGGGTGGCACATGCCTTTAATCCCAACACTGGGGAGGCAAAGGATCACCGTGAGTTCGGAGCCATCCTGAGACTACATAGCGAATTCCATGTCAGCCTGGACTAGATGAGACCCTACCTTGAAAAACAAACAAACAAACAAAAAATAGGGCTGGAAAGATGGCTTAGTGGTTAAGGCACTTGCCTGTGAAGCCTAAGGACTCTCCAGGTCCCATGAAAGCCAGATGCACAGCGATGCAAGCACACAAAGTCACACATACGCACAAGGGGGCGCATGTGTCTGGGGTTTGATTGCAATGGCTGGAGGCCCTGGCGTGCCAATTCTCTTCCTCACTCTCGCATAAAAAACAAAAACAGTTAAAAATAAGCGGAGCGTGGTAGTGGTGCACGCCTTTAATGCCAGCACTCAGGAGGCAGAGGTAGGAGGATCGCCGTGAGTTTGAGGCCACCCTGAGACTACATAGTGAATTCCAGGTCAGCCTGGGCTAGAATGAGACCCTACCTTGAAAAAACAAAACAAAACAAGCAAACAAAAGTTAAAAATAAAAAGAAACCTAGCACTTTTAGGTACTGAGGAATTAAACATGGGCCAACAGGTTTTGTAAGCAAATGCCTGTAAGCACTGAGCCATCTTCCCAGCTTCAAAACTGGTCTTTTAGTCTACACTAAGGATGTTTGGTTTACCTCCTGGTTCATAGGCCCAGTGCCGATCATCCTTGAAATTGGTCTCCTCCATAGAGACTGGATTCTAGGAACTGCTGACATAGGAGGCTGGGTACGGTCCCATGGTCCCATGACCACTGTCTCCAGCAGGGTCACATTCTGTTCGCTGTACTCTGCTCCTTGACTTTTTTTTTTTTTTTTTAATGCTTGAGCAGTGATTGGCACAGACCTTATGTACAGTAAGGACCTACTTACAATTAGTTATCTACCAAGAGGCAGAAGCAGAGTCACCATGGGATATCAGGTTTCCCAGGTTAGGACTGGCCCCTCACCCAAGCTCTTCCTGGAGGAACTGGGGTTTATGAAGGCATGTAAAAGATGTGGGGACATTAATTCTACTCAATAAAAGATAACTGTCAAATCCCACTCAGGGACATTTTTGTTTGACAAAATGTTGATTTAAGGAATCACAGGCCCATTTTCTGTGTTCCAGTGATAAAGATTTCCTAAACCAGGTGTGGCACACACCTGTAATTCTGGCACTTGGGGGTGGAGGCAGGAGGATCAGTTCAAGGTCATTCTCTGCTAAAGACCAGCCTGGTGGGGTGTGAGGGGGGAGGTTAGAAGGGAGAGGAAGAAGACTTCCTTATTTTGCCTTCAATTTCAGTCTGTCTAGACAATTGGGGAGGTCCGTTCTGATCCCAAACCAGGCAAGCACAGGGAATAATAGCTCAGCCACTATGTGGCTGGAAGAATCACACTTTCCTACACGGCACCTGGCAACCTGTCGGGAACCTGGGACACCCCCTCCCGTACTTGCACGCCACTCGCATGTACACCTCACTCCAAAAACTCAAACAGCTTTCTGCTCCACTGGCCCTTGAACTCATCGATCCTCCTACCTCTGCCTCCCAAGTGCGGGGGTTGAAGGCATGAGCCACCACACCCAGCTCATTTATTTATTTACAAACAGGGAGAGTAGGAGAGAGAGAATGGGCATGCCAAGGACCTCGTAAGTTAAGAGGCCAGCCTGAATGAGACCCTGCCTCAAAATAACAACAAAAAAAGGGATGGAAAGGTGGCTCAGTGGTTAAGGTGCTTGCCTGCAATGCTGAAGGACCCAGGTTTGATCCCCCAGTACCCACATAAAGCCAGATGCACAGTGGCGCATGCATTTGGAGTTTGCAGTGGCTCAAGGCCCTGGTGCAAATAAAAATAAATAAATAAATAAATAAATAAACTAACAACAAAAAGTCTACCAAATGGGACCACTGCTATCAGGATGAGGGAAGTGAAGAGCCCTGAGCCTCACCGGGCACAGCAAGTGCGAGCAGATCAGCACAACGGGTAAAGGGACATGGCTGCTTCATCCACCCTGGGACACAGTGACCCTGTTTCCTCCATGGAGGGAGAGCTCTGGGACTGCACATAGCCCTGATCTGTCACTTCTTTACTCTTAGCTGCCATCAGCGCAGGGCCAAACACACTGCAGGTGACAAGCACATGCCTGTTGAGCAGGTGGTGTGTAGACAGCTACATTTTAAAACACACACAGGGCAGGGCTGGAGAGATGGATTAGTGGTTAATACGCTTGCCTGCGAAGCCTAAGGACCCCGGTTCGATTTTCCAGGTCCCATGTAAGCCAGATGCACAAGGTGATGCATGCATCTGAAGTTCGTTTGCAGTGGCTAGAGGGCCTAGCACGCCCATTCTCACTCTCTCTCTCCTTCTCTCTAATAAACAAATAAAATCCTTTTTAAAAAAGTGTGAAAAAAATTAAAAAAAAAAAAACACATACAGGATAGGGCTAGAGGGAAGGCTTAGCAGTTAAGGCACTTGCCTGCAAAGCCAAAGGACCCAGGTTCAATTCCCCAGGACCCATGTAAGCCAGATGCACAAGGGGCACATGCATCTGGAGTTCGTTTGCAATGGCTACAGGCCCTGGCGTGCCCATTCTCTGTCTGTCTGTCTGTCTCTCTCTCCTCTTGCAAATAAATAAAATAACATAAAAAACATACAGGATATACACATCACAGACCCACTGCTGTTGTCCAAGGTGGGCAGCAACTCTGTCTAAGGCACCTTTTCATCCTCAGCAGCCGGCTGGGCATAGCCAGGAAATACTTGCTTCGTACAAATCCGGTGTCTGCCTAAACTCTGCAGGCTCAGAGAGGTGAGGCGATCAGCACAGGTCATAGAGGTGGTGAGCAGAGAAACGAAGCTCAGGGTCCATCCTGGCCCTGCATAAACCCAATTCCCATTGCCCCCCAAAGCTGGGGGCACGCTGGCCTCCTCAGCACGGCCTGTCTAACAAGGTACCTGGCTGACTCACCTTCCCATCTGGCACGCTGCTGTAGCCACTGAAGGGCAGGGGAGCCGGCACAGTAGGCCTGGAGCCCACAGGGTGGTGGCGATCCAGGCAGGTTGCCAGACAGAGGGGCAGGCAGGTCCAGCAGCACAGGAGGATGTAGATGACAGGGAACGTCAAGGAGCAGAGTATGATGAACAGAATGTGGCTCTGAGGGAGACAGTGGTCATGGGAGTGTACCCAGCCTCCTACATGTGGCCCCACTCCAGCAGTTTCTAGAATACTGACAGGACCTATTTCAGGGATGAGCAGTGCTGGGCCCATGAACCAGGAGGTAAACCCAACATCCTTAGTCTACTTTATTTTTTATTTACTTATTTATTATTATTATTATTATTTTTTTTTTTTTTTTTTTTTTTTTTTGGTGTTTCGAGGTAGGGTCTCACTCTAGCTCAGGCTGACCTGGAATTCACTATGGAGTCTCAGGGTGGCCTCGAACTCACGGCAATCCTCCTACCTCTGCCTCCTGAGTGCTGGGATTAAAGGCATGCGCCACCATGCCCAGCCTTAGTCTACTTAAAAAAAAACAAAACAAAACAGTTTTGGGGCTGGGAAGATGGCTCAGTGCTTAAAGACACTTGCTTACAAAGCCTGTTGGCCCACACTTTATCCTCCAGTACCCACATAAAGCCAAGACACACAAAGTGGCAATACATCTGGAGTTTGTTTGCAGCAGCAAGAAGCCCTGGTGCACACATGCTCTGTCTCTGCTTGCGAGTAAATATTTTAAAAAGGGGGAGCTGGAGAGATGGCTTAGTGGTTAGGGCACTTGCCTGGGAAACCTAAGGACCCAGGTTTGATTCCCCAGTACCCATGTAAGCCAAATGCACAAGGTGGCACATACATCTGGAGTTCATTTGCAGTGGCTAGAGAACCCGGAGTGATAGATGAGGGAGGGAGGGAGGGAGGGAGGGAGGGAGGGAGAGAGAGAGAGAGAGAGAGAATGGGCACACCAGGGCCTCCAGCCACTGTAATTGAACTCCAGATGCGTGCGCCCCCTTGTGCATCTGGCTTATGTGGGTCCTGGGGAATTGAACTTTGATCCTTTGACTTTGCAGGCAAGCGCCTTAACTGCTAAGCCATCTCTCCACCCCCTCCCCTCCGAGTGCTCATTCTCTCTCTCTTTCTCTAATAAATGAATAAAAATAAATAAATAATTATTTTTCTGCGCTAGAGTGAGACCCTACCTCGAAAACAACAACAACAAAAATTTTTTTGAGTCTGGCATGGCGGCACACTCCTTTAATCCCAGCACTCTGGAGGCAGAAGTAGGAGGATCGCCATGAGTTCAAGGCCAGCCTAAGGTTACATCATGAATTTCAGGTCAGCCTGGGCTAGAGTGAGACCCTACCATGAAAAACAAACAAACAAAATATATATATTCATATATATATATATACATATATATATATATATATATATATATATATACATACACACACACACACACATATACATACAATCAGTGAGAGAGCTGGAGAGATGGCTAAGTGGTTAAGGCATTTGCCTGCAAAGCCTAACAACCCAGGTTTGATTCCCCAGTGCCCATGTAAAGCCATATGCACAAAGTGGCACATGCATCTGGAGTTCATTTGCAGCAGCTAGAGGCCCTGATTCACCCATTTTCTCTCTCTTCCATTCTTCTATCTCTCACTGCTTGCCAATAAATAAAGTTTTGTTTTATTTTAAATGCCAGTTTTATTCGGGTGTGGTGACCCACGTCTTTAATGTCAGCACTCAGGAGGCAGAGATAGGAGGATTGAAGTTCACGGTCACCCTGAGACTACATAGTGAATTCCAAGTCAGCCTGGGCCAGAGTGAGACCCTGCCTTGAAAAAACAAAAACAAAACAAAACAAAAAACAACAACAAAAACAAAAAAAAAAACAAAAAAAAAAACAAAGCCAGTTTTGGCTGAAAACTAAATATGGCTAGCTCAAGGCCACACAGCAAGGAAATTCAGGGTAGGGCCTGAAATCCAAAGTGCAGAGTTCAGATTCTCAATCTAGAAGTAGAAACACTTTGCGGCCTTAGCCTATGCATGACCCTCATTCTCAGTGGCCTTCACCCAGGCCCAACGCTGCCTCCATGCATCCCCCTAGCAGAAAGGTAGGCTTTCTAGCTAGGCATGGTTGCTCACACTGTAATCCTAGCACTTGGGAGTCTGAGGCAGTTCAAACCTCAAATTCAAAACCAGCCTGTGTTACATAGAGAGTCCCAGGCTAGCCAAGGCTACAGACCCTGTCTCTAAAACAGAGGGGGGTGTAATCTGGGGTTGGGGAGATTGCTCAGTGGGTAAAGTAAAACTCACATTCAGATTCACAGCACTCATAAATATTGGGCATGGTGGTATGTTCTATAATCCCAGCACTGAGAAGCAGAGATAGGGGATTCCTGGGGCTTACTGGCTAGCTAAGTCTAGCCAAATGAGTCAGCCTCAGGTTCAGTGAGAGAATCCCTGTCTCAAAAAAAAAATAAGGCTGGGTGTGGTAGCACATGGTAGGAGGATCATTGTGAGATGAAGGCCAGTCTGGCTACAGTGAGAGCCTGATTTGAAAAAAAAAATTAAAAATAAAACATAAAAAAAATAAGGTGAAGAGCCGGGCGTGGTGGCGCACGCCTTGAATCCCAGCACTCGGGAGGATTGCCATGAGTTCGAGGCCACCCTGAGACTACATAGTGAATTCCAGGTCAGCCTGGGTTAGAGAGAGACCCGACCTTGAAAAGCCAAAAATAAAAATAAAATAAGGTGAAGAACTGGGGCGTGGTGGCGCATGCCTTTAATCCCAGCACTCAGGAGACAGAGGTAGGAGGATTGCCATGAGTTCGAGACCACCCTGAGACTACATAGTGAATTCCAGGTCAGCCTGTGCTAGAGAGAGATCCTACCTTGAAAAGCCAAAAATAAAAATAAAATAAGGTGAAGAACTGGGGCGTGGTGGCACATGCCTTTAATCCCAGCACTCAGGAGGCAGAGGTAGGAGGATTGCCATGAGTTCAAGACCACCCTGAGACTACATAGTGAATTCCCGGTCAGCCTGGGCTTAAAAAACAAAAACAAAAACACAGCTGGGCATGGCCATGCACATTTGCAACCCTAGTCCTGTGGGCAGCACAGATAGGAGAATGGCTGGGCCTGGAGAGGGAAAGCTCTGGACCCAGTAAGAAACTCTGTCCAAAGGAAAAGCAGGCAGGTGAGTGATGGACGGAGGCCAGGCAAACACACGGGCCATCACGTCAGCACATACACTCGCATATGGCACGGTACCGCCCACACGCAAAAAGAAATGTTTCCAATAACCGGAAAGCTGCTGCACTGCCTCGAGAAACCACATGCCAAAGGTCCCTGGAACAGGAAGCCTTCTGGCCCTCTCTCATCTAGGCCAGTCCTGCTGGCTGATTCACTAAAATGGCTCACCAAGCCTTAGAGAGGAACTGTGGCTTGGGGGGGGGGGGGTGGGGCAGGGGAATGGATGGACAGGACCCTGAATCTGCCACTGTGTACTGGGCCATCCTGGTCAGTAGCCGTGACTCTGTGGCTCCAATTTTCTAGGCCGTAGGCCACCTCTAAGAAACTGCCTAGGAGCTGGCTGGGACTCCCAGCCATCCTGACAGAGGCCCACCCTTTCTTGTCTGCCTGGAAGCCACAGCAGTTTCTACAAATAAGCTTCCTCCCTGTGGCCAGCTGTTCAGCCCACAAAGTACCAGAGTCATTAACTCAGGCCGTGGAAGTTATCTGACAGTAACATCCCAGGACTCCCAAACCAAGACAAGAGCAACAGACTTGAACCTCCATAAACTCTCTCCCATGTCCAGGCGACTTCTATGGATGACCTCTCGGCCTATTCAGGAAGGGGAGGGAGGAAATGAAACCAAATGGGGTTGTCACTTGCCTGGGGTTCCCCCTCCCTCTCTCTCTCAGTAGTTCTGGCGTGGGAAAGCTGCTGAGAGAATGCTCGGCCCCCGAGTTACCTCCAAGTGCCCAGTGCCACTTACCCGAGTCTTCATGCTGTCGCTGGCCCTCAGCAGTCCGGGCGCTGCTGTCTCCAGGGATTGGGATGAGAGAGGTTGTGAGCTGGTGTCCTGCCAAGACAAGGAACTCAGAGCCAAGAAATGGGTAAGATGGACCTGATCCCAGGATGTGAGGGAAACTGAGGCAAAAGGAAGGTACAGACCGACTCGGGTCAAGGCATATGGCGTTCAGGAATCAAACGCCTTAAAGTCCCCAAACACAGGACAACGGTGTCCCATCATGTTAAAGGATCTGGGATCAACGACCTTCACCAAACCAACCCCATCGTGCAGATGGGGAAGGAGAGGCAGAAGGGAGGCGCTTGCAGCTCAAGGTCACCCATCGGGTCCGGGCAGACAGAGCCAGGAACCAGGAGCCCGGGGTTTCTACCCCACCCACCCCACCTCCCTGCCGCGGGTCCATGGAAAGGCCTGGGGATGGCAGGACGTGGGATTTTCATCCTTCTTCAAGATTCCACCGCCCCCCCTTCCCTGGCGGGCACTAACCGGATGGGCAGGCTGGGGTGCTCCCGAGGCTCACGATCCGCTGCTCGGAGCTCCATGTCCAGCGGGCCGGGCCAGCCGGCCTGGAACCTGGGCCCCAGGGCGGAGGCGACACAGCCACCGCAGCTTCTGCAGGCTGGAAGGCGACCCGGCGCTGCCGGGGGCCCCGCGGGGGCTGCGTGAGGGGCGGAGACTTTGCGTGCAGGGGCGGAGCTCTGAAGGCGGCCGGGGAGACCTGGGGCGGGGTCTGCGCGGGGAGACCTCCGGGCTGGGGGCGGGGCCTCAGCATCGGGACCCGGCCTGAACTCGAGCGACGCTTACTTCGCATCTTATCTTTATTTAATTGTTTTTAAAAAGATTTATTTATTTATTTATTTATTTATCAGAGAGAGGGGGGAATAGAGAGAGAGAGAGAGTGAGAATGGGCACGCCAGGGTCTCTAGCCACTGCAAACGAACTCCAGATGCATGTGCCACCATGTACACCTGGCTTACGTGGGGCCTGGAGCATCAAACCTGGGTCCTTAGTCTTCATAGGCAAGCACCTTAACTGCTAAGCCATTCCTCCAGCCCTTATTTATTTATTTTAAATATATTTTATTTATTTATTTAAGAGAGAGAAAGAGAGAGAGGGAATGGGCACGCCAGGGTCTCCAGCCACTGCAAATGAACTCCAGATGCATGCGCCCTCCTTGTGCATCTGGCTTACGTGGGTCCTGGAGAATTGAACCGGGATCCTTTGGCTTTGCAGGCAAACGCCTTAACCGCTAAGCCATCTCTCCAGCCCTACTTATTTATTTGACACGGAGAGAGAATGGGTGCACCAGGGCCTCCAGCCACTGCAAACAAACTCCAGACGCATGTGCGCCCTTGTGCTTCTGGCTTATGTGGGTCTGGGTAGTTGAACCTGGATCCATTAGCTTTTGCAGGCCAATGCCTTAACTGCTAAGCCATCACTCCAGCCTGGTTTCTGCCCACGGAGTGGACTGCTGAGAAAAGAGACCTGCAGAAGGTGGGAGCCACCACATAGTGGCGGACTAGCGGACAGACTTTAGATTTGAGCTTCGCCATTTACTAATCAGAGCCCTCAATCAGGCAGCCCTGGGTAGCAGGCAGGTGGGATTGGTCAGATGTAGCAAGTAAAATAGGAGATGCCCAGTTAAGTTGGAATTTCAGGTAATAATCAAGAAAGAACGGCTTTACATTTTTTCGGGGGGGAGGGGCTTTCAAGGTAGGGTCTCACTCTAGCCCAGGCTGACCTGGAATTCACTCTGTATTCTCAGGGTGGCCTTGAACTCATGGCAGTCCTCCTACCTCTGCCTCCCGAGTGCTGGGATTAAAGGCATGTGCCACCACGCCTGGCTACTGTTGTGTTGTCTTTTAAGGAAAGGTCTCACTTTAGCCCAAGCTGACCTGGAAGTCATTCTGTAGCCCAGTCTGGCCTTGAACTCATGGTGATCCTCCTACCTCAGCCTCCCTGAAGGCTGGTACTAAAGGAGTGGGCCACCACACTTGGCATACACATATAATTTTTTAATTTGCAGAGACAGAGAGAATGGATGCACCAAGGCCTCCAGCTGCTGCAAACTCCAGACACATGCACCACTTTGTGCATCTGGCTTTTTGTGAGTACTGGGGAATTAAGCCTGAGTCGTCAGGCTTTGCAGGCAAGTGCTTTAAACCACTGAGCCATTTCACCAGTCCCCCCTCCTTTATTTAAACTTATTTATTTATGAGAGAGAGAGAAAGAAAGAAACAGAGAAATGGGTGCACCAGGGCCCCTAGCCACTGCAAAAAAACTCCATATGAATGTGCCATCTTGTGCATTTGGCTTTATGTGAGTACTGGGGAATCACACTCGGGTCCTTAGGCTTTGCAAGCAAGTGCCTTAACTGCTGAGCCATCTCTTCAAGCCCTCTTTTTTACTTTTTTTTTTTTTTTTTTTTTTTTGGAGAGAGAGAGAGAGGGAGAATGGGCGCGTCAGAACCTCTTGACACTGCAAATGAACTCCAGACACATACGCCACTTTGTGCGTCTAGCTTGACACGGGTGCTGGGGAATCAAATCCAGGGCTGTCAGGCCTTGAAAGCAAGCGCCTTAACCACTGAGCCATCTCTCCAGTCCCCTGTCCCATTTTGATGAATTGTTTTATTTTAACTGTCAGTTTGACCTTCACCTTCAGTTCTTCTCCTCTACAAAGTGAGAGAAATAATTCCTCCTAGTGAAAAACAGCAGAGACAGCTCAGGGTAGCTGGGTTTCAAACCCAGGGAAAGCTCCCTTTCCAGAGCCATGACTTGGACCTCACACAGGCTGTCTTGCTGAGTGACCCCAGTACAAGTCAGTTCTGTCTGGCATTGGCGGGCGGCAAAATGTGTCTCACTGCAAGGCTCAGATGGGCTTCTTAGGGGGCTGTCAACTGTAGACGCCTCTAAGCGAAGGAGTTAACTGAGAGTACGAAGGAAGTTGAATCAGGAGACCAAAGAATTCTCAAGCATACAAAGAGAATAATTGGACACTCTTGGTGGCACGCCACCTAAGTGCATTCTTGTGTTAAACTTCCTGCGCTGTTCTGAGAACGACTCCCTGTGGCTTCGTACTATAAGTCACATATTGTGATTGAGCTCTTACTCCGTTTTGCTCAGGGCACAGCTCCTGTGTTAAGGTATAGTTGCTTTTGATTTCACCTCACACACACAAACATTTTTCTTTGTCTTGGTTCATAATAAAAATCACCATGTCAGGCTGGAGAGATGGCTTAGCAGCTAAGGCGCATGCCTGCAAAGCCTAAGGACCTGGGATCAATTCTCCAGGTCCCACGTAAGACAGATGTACATGGTAGCACATGCATTTGGAGTTCGTTTGCAGTAGCTAGAGGCCCTGGTGAGCCCATTCTCTCTCTCTCTCGCTCTCTCTCTCTAATAAATAAAAATAAATCTTAAAACAAAATGTAAAAGGGCATGCCATCACACCTGACTTTTTTTTTTTTTTTTTTTTTTGAAGTAGGGTCTCACGCTAGCCCAGGCTGACCTGGAATTCACTATGTAGTCTCAGGGTGGCCTCAAACTCATGGTGATACTCCTACCTCTGCCTCCTGAGTGCTGTGATTAAAGGTGTGCGCCACCACGCCCGGCTTTTTTTTTTTTTTTTTTAAGGTACACTTGAGCAAACGTATGTAGCTCTTGCAAACATGCATAAATCCCAGTGTTCCTTCCATTCCAGGCAAGGCCAAAAAAAAAAAAAAGGTTGTGTTAGCCAGAAAACTCATCTCACCATCCTATATCCATGCCCGCCTGCTCAAGGTCCCAGTCTGGGAACTAGCCCAGATGCCCCTCTGACTATGCCCCCCCGCCTTTTTTGCTGTTATCTTTCGAGGTAGGGTCTCATTCCAGCTCAGGCTGACCTGGAACTCACTCTTTAGTCTCAGGCTAGCCTCAAATTTGCCACAATCCTACCTCTTCCTCCCGAGTGCTGGGGTTATAGGCGTGTGCCGGCACGCTCCACTATCCTCCCCCACTTTTTTGTTTTGTTTTGTTATGTCTTTTTGAACAGAGAATACTTTAAGCAGCATTCTCTGTCCAGACATTTCCTCTCTTTTTTCGTGACAGAGACAGAATTGGCACACCAGGGCCTTTAGCCGCTGCAATTGAACTGCAGACATGTGCGCCACCTAGTGGGCCCATGCAACCTTAAGCATGCGTCACCTTGTGCATCTGACTAACATGGGATCTGGGGAGTCGAACGTGAGTCCTCAAGCTTCGCAGGCAAACGCCTTAACTGCTAAGCCATCTCTCCAGCCCTATCCCCAGCTTTTTAAAAAATATATATTTTATTTATTTGCAAGCAGAGACAGAATGAAGAAGAGGGAGGGAGGGAATGGGTGCACCTCCTGCCATGGTAAATGAACCCCAGATGCATGCACTACTTTTGTGTCTTTTTTTTTTCGAGGTAGGGTTTCACTCTAGCCCAGGCTGACCTGGAATTCACTATGGAGTCTCAGGGTGGCCTTGAACTCATGGCGATCCTCCTACCTCTGCCTCCTGAGTGCTGGGATTAAAGGCATGCGCCACCACGCCCGGCTACTTTTGTGTCTTACATGGGTACTGGGGAATCAAACCCAAGCCATCAGACTTTTAAGCAAGCAGCTTTAACCACTGAGATACCTCCCTAGCTCATTTGACTCCCTTTTCAGACTGCTTTTCTACACACACACGCACGCACGCACACACGCACGCACAATTTATTTGAGAGAGAAAGAGAAAGAGAATGGGTGCACCAGGGCCTTTAGCTGCTGCAAACGAACTCCAGACACATGCGCCCCCAGGTGCACATGTGTGACATTGCATGCTTACATCACTGTGCGTCTGGCTTACGTGGGATGTGGAGATTCAAACATGAGTTCTTGGGCTTGCAGACAAGCGCCTTAACTGCTAAGCCATCTCTCCAGCCCTTTTGTTTTGTTTTGTTTTGTTTTGTTTTGAGCTAGATCTCAGTCTAGCTCAGGCTGACCTGGAATTCACTATGTCATCTCAGGGTGGCCTCAAACTCTCGGTAATCCTCCTCCTTCTGCCTCCGGAGTGCTGGGATTAAAGGTGTGCGCCACCACGCCCAGCTACCAGCCCTCTTTTTTATTTTATTTATTTATGTAAGAGAGAATAGATGCTCCAGGGCCACTAGCCACTGCAAACAAACTCCAGACTCATGCGCCACCTGTGCATCTGTCCAGCCCTCTTTTTATTTAGTTTTTTATTGGTTTCTCGAGGTAGGGTCTTGCTCTAGCCCAGGCTGACCTGGAATTCGCTATGTAGTCTCAGGCTGGCTTCAAACTCACAGTGATCCTCCTACCTCTGCCTCCAGAGTGCTGGGATTTAAGGCATGCGCCACCTTGCCCGGCTGCTTTTCTTTTTTATGCAGGCTCAGGTATGAGGGGGATTCCAGGACTCCATCCACAGTTCAGTGTCCTACAATGTCTAACTCCTATCACTGAGTTACATGGTTTCTGCCCAGGCAGTGGACAGCTGAGGAAAGAGACCTGCAGAAGGTTACAACCACCACATAGTGGTGGGCCAGCTGTACAGAAAACTTACGAGCTGAGCTTCCCCATTTACTAAACAAGAGCTCTGAGCCTGGCAGCCCTGGGCATCAGGTGGGTAGGACTGGACAGATGGGCCCCCATGTCTTGCCCTATATTGTGCAGGAGGCAGGAAGGGTGGCTGAAGTCTCTGTCCCCAGAGGCCTCCTTTGATCACAAGCCTTCCTTGTCCTTCCCATAAAAGCAATAGTGGATCTTCAAAGTCGGCCACTGTAGGTTCCAGTCTGAGAAAAGAGGATTCTGAGATGAACTGTTTGTTTCTTGGGGCCATGAGATTTATTTAGCACCAGATGAGAGCACGGGGCAGAAGAGCCTTGGCATGCCTCTTGTAAGGGAAGGGTGTTGCTTACAAGGCTTCTCCAGGAGGGAAGGGGCTTCTTGTACTGTGAGGAGGGGGCCATGCAAGGGAGAGTTCAGACACAAGATACAGGTGGACAGCAGTGACCCAAGACTATGTGACCTGCTAAACTCCTTCAGGGAAGTAAATCTTGGAACGTCACACCTCCATTCAGGGCCGTGGGCAGAAGCATATTTTTTTGTCCCTTTAATCTTCACCCTGGGGTAGTGGGGCTTAACGCGAGGGATTACGGTCACAGACCTGGGTACGTTGCAGGTACCTATGGAGAGGGGCACAGAGAGGCAGCTTTCCTAAAACCCGACATCCAAACTCTCGTTTTTCAAATGTCTCATCATAGATGAAACCCCAAGGGGGACGTTCCCTATAGACTCGTGGGTCACCCACAATGGAAGATGAGGTGAGAACCCCTCTTCCAATGAGGCCACTCCTCCCTTGCTAAGGTCGCATGGCAACAGTAACGTACCCAAATGGGGCCACCTCCCTAGACAGGTGAGGATGCCCAAGTCCACGGTGGAACGGAGACCTGGACATTCCACAGCCCAAGATGAGGAGCTTCCGCTTGCCTTCATTGAGTACCCACAGTTTTTACTCTGGCCTGTAGGCCACTGAGAGCGCGAACAGCCTCCCTCCACCACAGCTACCTTCTCATGGCCAATCACACTGAGCTCACATCTACCTCAGATCTCTGCACTTGCTGTATCCTCCACCTGGACTGCTGTAGGCCTGTGGCCTGCATGGCCAGGAAGGCTCCTTGTCACTCAGCTCAAACCTTAACTCCTCACAAAGGCCCTTGCCAACCACCCTAACACTGCACCCCCATGTTGCTTCTCTCACCCAATGTGTTTTCTTTTCCCCGTTTGTTTTTGTGAACAGGGAGAGAGGGAGGGAGGGCAAGGACACACTAGGGCCTCTTGCCTCTGCAAGCACCAGACGCATGCACCACTTGGTACAGCTGGCTTTACGTGGGTACTGAGGAATCGAACCTAGGCCAGCAGGCTTTGCAAACAAGCACCTTTAACCACTGAACAATCTCCCCAACCTGCTTTTGAAGGTACTTTGTAGTTCCAGGCCAGCCTCTAACTCACAGTGACCCTCCTACCTCTGCCTCCTGAGTGCTGGGATGAAAGTGTGCATCACCATCACCATACCTGGCTTGTTTTTGGTGTTTTTTTTTTTTTTTTTTTTTTTTTTGGTTTTTCGAGGTAGGGTTTCACTCTAGCCCAGGCTGACCTGGAATTCACTATGGAGTCTCACGGTGGCCTCGAACTCACGGGCGACCCTCCTACCTCTGCCTCCTGAGTGCTGGGATGAAAGTGTGCATCACCATCCCTGACTCTGTTTGGTGTTGTTTTTTTTAAGGTAGGGTCTTGCTCTAGCCCAGGCTGACCTGGAATTCACTATGTAGTTTCAGGGTGGCCTTGAACTCACGGCAATCCTACCTTTGCCTACCAAGTGCTGGGATGAAAGATGTGTGCCGCCACACATGGCTCTCACCTTTGCTTTTCTGTTTTAAACTGGGGGGGGGGGCTTACTACATATATAACCCAGGCTAGCCTTGAACTGGTGACAATCCTCCTGCCTCAGCCTTCCAAAGTGCTGGGATTATAGGCATGAGCCAACATACTTGGCAACATACTCTGAAATCACCCTATTCATGGGTTTGTTTGTGACCACCATGCCTGTTAGACCCTCAGCTCTGCATGGTCGTGTTCTCCATCACGTTCAGCACATGCATGGTGGCCAATACATATAGAACAAAGTAGGAGAGCCAGGAGTCCTGGGGTGAGGACTTAGTCAAGCCATATCACTCTGTTCAATTCCCCAGCCGCCCACATAACGCTGGATGTGCATGCATCTGCAGTGGCAAGAGCAGGTGCACGTATACACACACACATATGCAAATTTATCAGTTTAAAAAAAGAAGTTAGAAGCTGAGCGTGGTGACACACACCTTTAATCCCAGCACTCAGGAGGCAGAGGTAGAAGGATCGCCTTGAGCTCGAGGCCACCCTGAGACTACATAGTGAATTCCAGGTCAGCCTGAGCTAGAATGAGACCCCTACCTCAAAAGAAAAAAGAAAATAAAGAGAGAGAGAGAGAGTAGCTTAGCAGTTAAGGTGCTTGCCTATAAAGCCTAAGGACCCAGGTTTGATTCCCCAGAACCCACATAAGCCAAATGCACAAGGTGGCACATGTGTCTGGAGTTTGAATTTTTTTTTTTTTTTTTTTTTTTTTGGTTTTTCGAGGTAGGGTCTCACTCTAGCTCAAGCTGACCTGTAATTCATTATCTCAGGATGGCCTCAAACTCTCAGTGATGCTCC
Organism: Dipus sagitta; assembly: GCA_036346955.1. Classification (NCBI taxonomy): domain Eukaryota; kingdom Metazoa; phylum Chordata; class Mammalia; order Rodentia; family Dipodidae; genus Dipus; species Dipus sagitta. Next base: position 141,620,529 of record CM070770.1, read on the forward strand.
TACCTCTACCTCCTGAGTGCTGGGATTAAAGGTGTGCGCCACCAAGCCCGGCTAAATAAAATATTTTTAAAAATTTTAGAAGAAGGCCGGGCGTGGTGGCGCACGCCTTTAATCCCAGCACTCGGGAGGCAGAGATAGGAGGATCGCCGTGAGTTCGAGGCCACCCTGAGACTCCATAGTGAATTCCAGGTCAGCCTGGGCTAGAGTGAGACCCTACCTCGAAAAACCAAAAAAAAAAAAAATTTAAAAGAAGTTTAAAAAAAAACCACTCAGGGTTGGGGATATGGCTCAGAAGTTAAAGGCACTTGCTTACAAAGACTGCTCTTGAGGCTGGGGCTGGGTATGGTGGCTCATGCCTTTAATCCCAGTACTTGGGAGGCAGAGGTAAGATTGCCATGAGTTCCAGGCCACCCTGAGACTACATAGTGAATTCCAGGTCAGCCTGAGCTACAGTGAGACCCTACCTCAAAAAAATAAAAAATAAAGAGACTACTCTTAGGGATTCAGCTTTCCAGTACCCACATAAAGCCAGATGCACAAAGTGACATGCATGTTTCTGGAGTTCAAGTGTACTGTCAAGGGGCTGTGGCATGCTCATTCTCTCTTTCCCCCTCTATTTCACTGAAATAAATAAATAAAAATACTTTTAGGAGGGCTGGAGAGATGACTTAGTGGCTAAGGAGCTTGTCTGCAAAGCCAAAGGAGCCAGGTTTGATTCCCCAGATGCACAAGGTGACACATGCATCTGGAGTTCCTTTGCAGCAGCTGGAGGGCCTAGCGTGCCCATTCTCTCTATCTGCCTCTCTCTCTCTTTCAAATAAATAAAAAAAGCTGGGCATGGTGTTGCATGCCTTTAATCCCAGCACTTGGGAGGCAGAGGTAGGAGTTTCACTGTGAGTTCAAAGCCACCCTGAGACTACATAGTGAATTCCAGGTCAGCCTGGGCCAGAGTGAAGCTCTACCTTGAAAAACCAGTATATATATTGTATATATATATTGATATATATATATCAATCCCAACAACCTCTATGTATCAATTTCCTGTGAGAAATCCATGCAGTCATACCAGCCCACAGAGGATAAGTAATGGCCCAAGGTCACTCAGACTCAAGGCTGTGATGTCTGCCATTCAAGTGCTAACCAGGCCCAACCCTGCTAAGCTTCTGAGATCAGACGAGATCGGGTGCATTCAGACAAGGCTGTGATGACTGTGTTTGAAAAGTATGTTCCCAGAATTCACACTCAGGGCAACCTCATCAGCCCTGCCCTGCTCACCAGCCGCTCTTCTCTGGCTATAGCTGATGGCTCAGTGGAAACAATACTTGAAGTCATAGGGAAGCTTTCTCAGTATCTTGGCTGCCCAGTCCTGGGGGTCAACTCTCAGCCCATGTAGCCCTCCATGACTTTCACATTGCCCCTCTTGCTCTGAGGTTTTTTTTTTTTCTCTCTCTCTCAAATGTCAGACCCCTTCATTATGCACTGGGACCCAAAAGGGACATGTCTGACCCTCCTGGTCTCAGTTTAGAAGTACTGATAAAATGATTGTATAATGTTCCTTCCCCCAGCTCTGCCCAACCCCCACTTCTCCGTGAGGCTGTCATCCCTAGGACTCTGTCACCCATCACAGGGCAGGAGCTCAGTTAGTGTTTAATGAGTTAATGAGATTGGTTTATATCATTCCCATTTTACACATTAGACCACTGAGGCACAGAGAGATTTAGCACCTTGTCCTGGTCACATGGCCAGCTTGGAAGGAGAAGCCCCTTAAGCCTGATTGGACTGGACTGGGGTCAGAGGCCAAGGTGATTTTCCAGAAGAGAGAGAATGGGTGGTCAGGGGCTACGCACCCTAGCCCAGACAATGGCTTAAGCACTGAGCACATTTCACAGATGGGAAAAGCCTGAGGATCTCAGAGGTCACTCAGTATCAACAGTGTGATCCTTCCAAGTGCCTCCCAGACTCACCTCCGGAAGCTGGCCACTGGCCCATCTCCTTCTACCTGCATCCCAGAAGGAGACAGCTGGGCCTGAGTCACAGCAGGGAGTCAGGAGGCGTGGGTTATTAAATTGACGTTGTTGCTTACGGGGGCATTAGCCCCTCAAAGTCTCTGGGCTCCAGTCCCCCTAGAGGGACAAGGGGACGGAGCCTTCAGCCTCCCGCTTCCCTCCAGCAGGGGGCTTGAGCTGTGGGAGCCGGTGACTTGAGAATACACGCTCCCGGGTCCACAAGGCATGATGGGTGTTGTTGCCAGCATTTATTGCTGAATGCTCTTACTCAGCTCCTGTATGTCCCAAGCCTCCATTTTGTGGTCCGTAAAAAAGAGACTCCTAGCGTTTCTGAGGGTTAAGTGAGACAATGGAGGGGAGTCCTTGGCACTACGCGTGGCACAGCACCACCGCCGCCGCTGGGCGGTTACAGCTTTAGTTAGGGAAATGCTGCCCTCCGGTGGTCACCAGGAGGAACAACAGGCGCGTTTCCTGGCTCCCGCTTGGGCAGCTAGGGAGACCGAACCCAGGGATGCCCGACATGGGTCACTCGGTGGTGTGCGCTTCCATCCACTGGCACAGGCGACTGGCATAGCGAGCCGGGCTGACGGTAGAGAAGGTCCGGCCAGGGTAGCGCAATGTCTTCCACAGGTGCTCCAGCCGTTTGCGAAGCCCGTAGACAGTGGCCAGATCCACCAGGCCCAGAAAATAGCGCTGCTCAGGCCCGTCCAGGATGTGGAGGGCGTTGGAGGTGTCCGGCAGAAGCCGGCGGTTCTGGGCTCCTGGATCCTCTGAGCTTTGAACACCATGCATAGACCTAGGCGTGGAAACAGACGGAGGGGAGTGTCAACCTCTTGTGTGTACGTGTGTGCCCTGTGCAGGTGTGTGAATGGGGTGGGTGCGGTGCATGTGTGTGTGGGGGGGCACCACTGCCTACGTGTGTGTAGGGCCAAAGGCCCATGTCAGGTGTCTTCCTCAGTTGCTCTCCGCCTACCTTAGTTATTTGTTTTAACAGATTACTCCTTTTTTTGTTGTTTGTTTGTTTGTTTTGGGGTGGCGTTTCACTCTAGCTCAGGCTGACCTGGAATTCCCTATGTAGTCTCAGGCTGGCCTTGAACTCATGGTGATCGTCCTACCTCTGCCTCCCAAGTGCTGGAATTAAAGGCGTGCGCCACCACACCCTGGCTTTCAACAGATTATGCTCCGTTATTCCCTTTCCCCTGTTCCTGTTTTTTATTTCTTTCTTGTTCTTGCTCTCTTGCTTTAAAAAAAAAAAATGAGAGGAAGAGGGAGAGGAAAAGAGAGAGAGAGAATTGGTACACCAGGGCCTCCAGCCACCGCAATTGAACTCCAGATGTGGGCACCACCTTGTGTGCATGTGCGACCTTGTGCACTTGTGTCACTTTGTGTGTCTGGCTTACATGAGATTTAGAGCCGGGCGTGGTGGCACACGCCTTTAATCCCAGCACTCGGGAGGCGGAGGTAGGAGGATCGCCGTGAGTTCGAGGCCACCCTGAGACTCCATAGTGAATTCCAGGTCAGCCTAGGCTAGAGTGAGACCCTACCTCGAAAAACCAAAAAAATAAAATAAAATAAAAACATGAGATTTAGAGAGTCTAACATGGGTCCTTAGGCTTTGCAGGCAAGCGCCTTAACCGCTAAGCCATCTCTCCAGCCACATTTACTTATTTTAGATATTTTGTTTATTATATAGACAGAGTAAGAAGTAGATAGAGAATGGGCATGCCAGAGCCTCTAGCCACTGCAAGTGAACTCCAGGGACAAGTACCACCTTGTGCATTTGGCTTTATGTGGGTACTGGGGAATTGAACCTGGGTCCTTTGGCTCAGCTGGCAAGTACCTTAACTGCTAAGCCTTCTCTCCAGCCCTACTATATGTTTGTTTGCAAAGGGGGTGGGGGAGAAAGAGAGAATATGGGCATATGAGGGCCTCTTGTCACCACAAATTCCAGATGCATGTGCTACTTTGTGCATCTGGCTTTATGTGGGTACTGGGGAATTGAACTCTGGCTAACCCAGTCCAGCAGGCTTAGCAAGCAAGTGCCTTTATCCACTGAGCCATCTCCCCATCCTTCTCCACCTTGCTTTTTTTTTTTTTTTTTTTTTTTTTTACTTTTGAAAGTAGGGTCTTGCTGTAACTCAAGCTAACCTGGAATTCAGGCTATAGTCTCAGGCTGGCCTTGAACTCACAGTGAACTCAGGCTGGCCTTGAGCTCACAGTGATCCTCCTACTTTGCCTTCAGAGTGCTGGTATTAAAGGAGTGTGCCATCACACCTGGCTCCAATTTACCACTACTTTTTTTTTTGGTCCAGGTAGGGTCTCTGCTCTAGCCCAGGCTGACCTGGAATTCACTATGTAGTCTCAGGCTGACCTTGAACTCATGATGATCCTCCTACCTTGGTCTCCTGAGTGCTGGGACCTGGCTTCACCTTACTTTTTTTTTTTTTTTTTTTTTACTTAGTTATTTATTTTGAGGCAAGCCCAACAGACTTGCCCTTTTGTGTGTGTGTGTGTGTGAGAGGAGAGTGTGTGTGAGTTGGTGTACCAGGACCTTCAGACACTATAATCAAACTCTAGTCGCATGTGCCCACTTGTAGCATGCGCGACCTTGCGCACTGACCTGGAATTCACTATGTAGTCACAGGGTAGCCTCGAATTCACAGCAATCCTCCTACCTCTGCTTCCCAAGTGCTGGGATTAAAGGCGTGTGCCACCATATATGGCTATTTATTTATTTGAGAAAGAGAGAGCATGGGCTCACCAGGGCCTCCAGCCACTGCAAAGGAACTCCAGACACATGTGCCATATTGTTCATCTGGCTTATGTGGGTCCTGGGGAATCAAACTTGGGTCTTTTAGCTTTGTAGGAAAGCACCTTAACCACTAAGCCATCTCTCCTCTCCAGCCCAAGCCTGGAAAATTTCTGTCTCTGCTTCTCCAGCACTGGGATTACAGGTGGGCACTGTGTCCAGCATTTTACATGGGTGCTAGGGATCTGAACTCAGACCCTTGCAAGGCAAGCACTTTACCCACTGATTTATCTCCCCAGTCCCTCCCCTTTAATTTTTTTTTTTTTTTTTGAGGTAGGGTTTTGCTCTAGCCCAAGCTGGCCTGGAATTCACTATGTAGTCTCAGGCTGGCCTTGAACTCCTATCTCTTCCTCCCGAGTGCTGGGATTAAAGATGTGTGCCACCACACCTGACTTAATTTTTTTTTTCAAGGTAGGGTCTCACTGTAGCCCAGGTTGACCTGGAATTCACTATGTAGTCTCAGGCTGGCCTCCAACTCACAATGATCCTATCTCAGCCCCCCAAGTGCTGGGATTAAAGGCGTGCACCAACACTCTTGGTTTTATTTTTATTTTTATTTTTTTATTTGAGAGAGAGAGAGAGAGAGAGAGGCAAGTAGATAGAGAATGGGTGTGCTGCTGTAGCCACTGCAAATAAACTCCACATGCATTTGCTACCTTTGCTACCTTGTGCATCTGATTTACATGGGTACTGGGGAACTGAACCTGAGTCCTTAGGCTTCACAGTCAAGTGCCTTAACCACTGAGGCATCTCTCCAGCCCCCCCCCCTTTTTGAGGTAGGGTCTCACTCTAGCCCAAGCTGACCTGGAATTCATTACATAGTTTCAGAGTGGCCTTAAAACTCATGGTGATCCTTCTACCTCTGCCTCCCAAGTGCTGGATTAAAGACATGTGCCATCATGCCCGGCACCCCTTTAATTTTTGGGACAGGGAATTGCACTGAACCTAGGACTCATTGATTCATCCTATACCAGCTAGCAAGCAAGCTCCAGTGACTCTCTTGTCTCAGCCTCCCCATCACTAGGGTTACAGGTTTTTAAACTTTTGGTTGATAACCTCCACACACCCATAGATAATATACCATGATCGTAATCCCCTCCCAGCACCCTCTCCTTTTACACACACTCTTGCCCCCTGGGGACAGAGCTTACCTGGCCATGCGGACGACGAGGTTGCTGCTTGAGCCCTTCTCATCCTCATGGAGAAGCTGAAAGGCCATCAGGAGGCTGTAATCCAGCACGTTGAGCTCCCGCAGGAAGGTGGTGTCCAGCTCCATCTGGCGGAGGAGCCAGCCCCGCTGGGGCCCTGCAGGAGTACGGGCGCCACACGTGAGCTCTCATCGCATCACGGCCACAGAGCTCCACGTGCAGATGTCATTACTGTCCGCGACATTGTGCTCACAAGGAGAGTCATTCCTAATTTGCTTGGCATCCCCTGTTTGAATGACTGGAACCAGGGTTTCAACCCTGTCTGCCTGAGCCCTGAATCTGGGCTCCTACGGACTTGGGCAGAGGACAGTACCAGAGACCCCCCCCCCTTCAGAACCTCACCTTGAATGGATGAAGAAGAGAGAGGCACTGATCACCCCGTGACTCACCTAGATTGATGGTCTTGCCCTGAAAATTGAGGTCCTTCAGTACCAGGACAAGGGGGCTGCCCTCAGGTGCTGGCTCCACCCAGCGGCTCACCTCACAGCCCTTGATGTCGTATCTGGGAGGTGGGGGACACACAGAGAGCCCCACAGGAATCAGTGGAAACAAGAACTTCCTCTGGGTGACTGTGTAGGCAGGGAATCATTACATATGGTACCTCCAAACCTCAGCACACCCCAGAACATGGGCCCGGTGTTACAGATGAAGAAACAAGTACCAGCATTCCTCATACTTGTCCCATGGTAAGCACAGGGCACACCAAGAATTTGCACTCAGCTGGATGTGGTGGCACATGCCTTTAATCCTAGCACTCAGGAGGCAGAGGAGGACTGCATGAGTTCAAGGCCAGCCTAAGACTACATAGTAATTTCCAGGTCAGCCTGGGCTACAGCAAGACCCTACCTCAAAAAAAAAAATTTTTTTTAAGGGAGAGGGCTGGAGAGATGGCTTAACAGTTAAGGCGTTTGCCTGCAAAGCCAAAGGACCTCAGTTTGATTCCCCAGGACCCACGTAAGCCAGATGCACAAGGTGGCGCATGTGTCTGGAGTTCGTTTGCAGTGGCTGGAGGCCCTGGTGCACTCATTCTCTCTCTCGCTCTCTCCTTCTTTCTCTCTCTCTCTCTCTCAAATAAATAAATTTAAAAAGGGGGGGGGTGTTTGCAAGCCCAGCCCAGGTGTTAGCTTTAGCCCTGCCTTACCGGTCTTCCTGTCACCTTGTCTCCTAGAGACAGTCCCAGACGTAGGGATCCCACCCTGAGTTTGAATCCCTGCTCCTATTAGCCTTCCTCAGTTTCTCAGTTATGAGGGTTGTTAGCCAGCTGTGGTGGTCCACACCTGTAATCCCAACACTTGGGAGATAGAGGCAGGACAATGGCAACTTGAAGGATAGCCTGGGTTATATGGGAAGCCATTGACTCAAACTGAAATTTAAAAAGGGGCTGGGAATGTAGCTCAGTGGAAGAGCACTTGCCTGGCATGGGCCAGGTCCTGAGTTCCATCCCCAGGGGTTGGGGATTTAGCTCAGTGGATGAGCACTTGCCTAGCAAGCGCAAGGCCCTGGGTTCGGTCCTCAACACCAGAAAAAAAAGAAAAAAATCCAAAAAAGACCAAAAAGGGCGGGGGGAGGATGAGTTCCATCCCCAGCACCTGCCCTTCAAAAGATAAGTGGGATTTACACAAGACCATCACAGTAGGAGTAAAAGATGAGGACATCAAAATAAAAGAGAGACTAACTTAGACGGGGGAGGGGTATGATGGAGAGTGGATTTGCAAAGGGAAGGGGAGAAAGGGAATTAACATGGCTAATAAAATTATAGACAATAGTCTATAATTATGAAAGTTGTCAATAAAAAAATAATATTAGGGGCTGGAGAGATGGCTTAGCAGTTAAGGCGTTTACTTGAAAAGCCAAAGGATGCCGGTTCGATTCTCTAGGACCCATGTAAGCCAGATGCACAAGGAGGCGCATGCATCTGGAGTTTGTTTGCAGTGGCTGGAGGCCCTGGCACGCTCTCTCTCTCTCTCTCTCTCTGCCTATTTTTCTCTCTTAAATAAATAAATAAAATATTTAATAATAATAAGTCAGCCGGGTGTGATGGCACACGGCTTTAATCCCAGCACTCGGGAGGCAGAGATTGGAGGATCGCTGTGAGTTTGAGGCCACCCTGAGACTCCATTAGTGAATTCCAGGGTGAGACTCTACCTTGAAAAACTAAAAAAAAAAAAAAAAAAAAAAAAAAAGGATAAATGGGATGCGACTGGCTCAGCAGAAGTCCTTGTGCATACTGAGCTGTCAATAGTGGTGTCTGTCACTCTCTCTGGTCCACCAGACTTTGTCATTTTTTTTTTTTACCACGCCCGCCTAGACCTTGTCTTTTTTGAGGTAGGGTCTCGCTCTAGCCCAGGTTGATCTGGAATTTATACGTAGTCTCAGGGTGGCCTCGAACTCATGGCGATCCTCCTACCTCTGCCTCCCGAGTGCTGGAATTAAAGGCATGAGCCACCAAGCCAGGCAACTCAGGGTCCAATCTTTTGTTGTTGTTGCTTTTTGTTTGTTTGTTTGTTTTTCTTTTTTGAGGTAGGGTCTTGTTCTAGGCCAGGGTGACCAAGAATTCACTATGCCATCTCAGGCTGGCCTCAAACTCACAGTGATCCACCTACCACTGCCTCCTGAGTACTGGGATTACAGGCATACACCACCACGCCCTGCAACTCAGTGTCCAGTCTTGCTGGGCCTCAGTTTCCCTGTTTACCTGGTGAGTGCAAGTGTCTCAGGTGATGCCCGCCCTGTGGGGTTGGGCTCTCTCTACACCTGCTCCCTCAGACTCACCTCTCCGAGATGCGGCCGGCAGGATAGAAGACACTCTGCATGACGATGAAGTACTTCTGGGGACAAGGTGGGGGGGGGTGAGGAGTGAGGGAAGCCAGGACCTCACCCACCAGCCACCCACTCTGCCCAGCCACCTCGCCTCAGCCTCACCTACCTTCTTTCCCTGGGCCACCCGCAGGCTGTACACTCCTGGAAGGGAGGAGGTGATGTAAGTCCCCAACTGGCCCAGGTCCCAATTGCAAGGCTTCTCGCCTCCTTTACAAGACTCTGCCTCCGAAAACCTGCCAGTCCTCCACCTCCATTCCCCCCCCCACACACACCATAGCTCCAAGGATGCCTGCCCCTAGGCATGACCCCGCCCACAGCCTCCACCCCCATACCAGTACCCGTACCCAGCAACCTGGCGAGCAGCGAGTGTGGGTGCCTTTGAAGGTGCTGCATGTAGCGGGGCAGGTGAGCCAACAGCACCTGCACCTCCTGGCGACACTGGGTCTTCAGAAAGAAGCGCTGGTCATGGCTGCGGGGTGGGAGGCAGAGGTCACTTGCCAGGCTTGGCTGGAGTGGCTCCCATCCGGGCTCCTGTTCCCAGGGCGCACGAGAGGATCGAGGATCGCTTTCCCCTGTCTTGGGACCTCGCTCCCACCCTGCCCCCAACCCTGCTGCACGCTCACGACATGAAGAATCTGGCTTTGCTCTTGGAGGTACTGAGGAACTGCAGATAGGGGCCACCAGGGCCCAGCGTGGCCTGATAGTCCTCCTCGGTCAGGCCCAGGGAGCGGCGCAGGCGGGCGAAGGCAGGGCCCGCAAGCGTGTCCAGCTCAAAGCCCTGTGAGGGAGAAAGAGCAGGCCCCAAGGGTGTCCAGGTGCGTGCACTTGGCCCTGGTACGGGAGGGGACCACACACCATTCCTTCAAAGCCCCAGGTGAGGAAGTGGGGAAGAAGGAAGCAGGACCAAAGCCGAGTAGAGCACCCCTCCCACACTGGAGTGGCCGGCTTCCTACCTCTTCGTGAACCTGGGTCATGACTTCTGAGAAATCCTCCTGGGTGGTTGGCCCCTGCAGGCATGGATTAGAGGGGCATAGAAAAGTCAAAGTCCTTCACGGCCCACAGGAGGATCCCCCAGTGTCTTGTACCTGGCCCTGCTCCCAGTTTGATTCCTTTAGCAAACAGGGACTTGACATGTCCCCTGGTGTGCCCAAGTTGGGCAGATGGGCTACTGGTCACCTAGAGCAGGAGGGGAGGATGAGTGTGACTTGAGCCAGGATCTGGATTGTGTCAGCCACGTCTGGGTCCTAGGCACCAGGCTCTGAGCTCAAGACCAGCTCTCAAAGACTCATGCTGGCCAAGTGAAGCCAGATTCTGTCCCAGTACAAAGAGACGGCCTTGGAGTCCAGTGATCTGCCTGCCTGGGAAGGCTGTGATGGACAGGAAAAGGCTGCCTGAGGGAGGTGACCTCTGATCTCTGAAGTGAAGTCTGAGGGGGGTGGAGGAGCAGGGTGCTCGCGGCAATGGAAATGGCATTGGTGGCCAGCAGCAGGGTGAAGGGACCTGAGCTTCGGGGGCCAGGCAGCCAGGTACGTGTGGATGAAGCTGAAAGCTGGTCCTTGCAGCATCTCAAGACCATGCCCACTACTAGGGAGCCATGTCGGCAGGTGGGGAGGCCAGGGAGTGGGCTAGGGGACTTCCTCGGGATCCTGTGATAGGGGCGTACACATATGCACACACACAAACAACACATAGGCTTCCCTGCCTGCCACGCTGCTGAGCTGGCAATTGGGGTGGCCTTTTTCTGCTGAGCCAGCGTGGCCCCAGCCTGAGCTCCAGGGAGAATGGGCTGTGCTGGCCTGGAGGGGGTGGGGTCCCTTCTCAGCCATACACAAGTTGGCAGGGCTGGGGGAGGGGGGCCTCAGAAACCAAGGAGTATGGTTCCCTCCACCCCCATTATGTGGAAGAGAGCACTGAGGTTAAAGAGAGACAGAGGCCCACCTAGAGGCAGATAGCCACCGCTTGAGTCAGGGAGTTCCTTATGCCCCAAACTCCTGGATTTTCTAACTTCCACCCCAAAGTGTCCCTCTTTCCTGGCATAGACCCTGCCTTCTTCCCGTTGGTTGGCCTTTCTGATCCCCAGTGTGGCGGTATTAGAAAAACACACATCAAAAAAAGAAAAACAGACAAACAACAAAAAGAAGAAGAAGAAGGGGAAAAAGAAAGAAAAACACACATCAACAGAAAAACAATAAAAGAAACAAAAAAAAAAAAAAAGAAAAAGATGCATCAGCTGTGTCTTGCCATCAATGTTTGGGGTACATAAGGCAAAATGTCATTCACCGTGGGTGGGTTGTCCATGGAGACCTGGGTGGCAGCCCACAGCCCTGCCTGCATCATACACGTCAGCCCGTGCAGTTCATGCCCTGGGCCGATCTCAAACAGGCCAAGACGTAACTGCTTGTCTCGTAGGCGCCAGAGGAGGCCATGGTGACGGGCACCTGAAGTGGCTGCTGGGTGTCCAGCCTCTGGGGAGGGGGCCAGGATCTGGTGGGAAGAGGCACAGGACACAAAAGCACGTGGTGGCATTTCTGAGAGGGGGGGGGAAGAGGCAGATTCCAATCCTACTTCCACTACCTATGAGCCTTCCCACCTGTGTGCTCGGCCTCAGTTTCCTGAGCTGGAAAACACAGGGCCAGTGCTGTAGCCCTCTCACCAGGTGTCGTGAGGGGCCCACAAAGCACCTGGAACCCAGCGAGCATCTGAATAAAGTGGAGGCAGAACATCCATTCTGCAGCCAAGCCCGGCTGAGACTAACGGACTGCATGACCTTAGATCCATCCCAGCCGCATTTTTTTTTTTCTCCTCTGGAATAGAACTCCCTGTAAGGAAATCCTTCCTGGCAAGTGTTAACTGTTACTGGTGCGTTTGACTTCTCTGCACAGAAGCCTTGCTAGCAGGTGCCAGGATGCCAGGGAATCAGTGAGATCTATTCCCACCTTGGTCAATGTTGTGATCATACCGGTTGACTCACTGCAAGTGGGCAGCCCAAAGCTAAAAGCTTGAGTCCTAACAGTCCTATTGAATGAGCTTGTTATCATATACTCCATTTTCCTGTGAGGAAACTGAAGATCACCTCCGGGGAGAGGGAAGATACCCACTAGATTACCCCTCCCTTCATACCTGCGCCCCATGTGGGGCGTGTCCTGGTCCTCACCTAGGGCCGGGCCCCTCCCTGCTGAGATGGGGGCGTGTCCGCGCCTCTGTCGGAGAGGAGACCGGGCTCCTGCCTACCAACCCTTCCCTCTTCTGTCCCCTCTCAGGTCCGCACCTACCTCACGGGGCCCCGGGCTTGGCGCGGCCATCGCCCCCTCAAGCAGCTTCCCCGGGCTTTGGCCGGGTCCCCGCTGCCCCGCTGCAGGAACCAGGCCCCGCCCCTGCCTCGAGACCGACCAATCGTGAGGCTTCTGTCACGGCTGCACCCAATCCGCGCCGGGGGCGCTGGCAATTGCCTGCGGGTCCCGCCCCCGCGGCTGCAGCATCCTTCGGACCGCGGTCCAGGCCGGGCGGGGCCACCGGGCGTTGGCTGGGGTCACCAGGAGGGAGGACATTTCCTAATCTCTCCCTGGGAAAGGACTCATCTCCAGGGCCGCCTGGGGAGGCGCGTAACCTGAATGCTGTCCCGCCCACCCATTCAGGCGTGAGATTCCCATTGACTGTCTCCGGTGAAGAAACTAGGATCCAGAGAAAGAAGCGACTACCTCCAGGTCACACAGGAAGTCCGGACATTCGTTCATTCAATTTAGAACATCCGCTTGGGGCCAGGAGCAATGCTAGGCCTGGGAGATTTCGTGGTGAGGTAACAGGAAAGACACAGCTACCACGGGGATCTTTTAAAAGCATGAATCAGATGATGTCACTCTCGTGTTTTAAGCCTGCCGTGACTTCCCATGGCAATGGAACAAAATTTAAACTGCTGGCCATGGCCCCAGGCCTTTGGCCCCACTCTAGACCCATCTCCAAACACCCACCAGCCCCCAGCTGGAAAGTTCCCACCTGCAGGTCTTCTCACTTTCTATCTAGTGCTTTCCCCAGACTTTCGTGTACGAGTATATGCATGTGTGTGTGGAGGTCAGAGGACAACCTTGGTGCGTAGGTTCTCAGCTCCCACCTTGTTTGAAAGTTTCTCTCTTGTTCACTGTTGTGAAATGCCAGGCTAGCTGGCCCATGAACTTTGCGGTTCTCTTTATCTGGGCTCTGGAGATTTAAACCCTGGTGGTCAGGCGTGTGTAACCTGTGCCTCCAGGCCAGGAGCCACAGGACCTCATTCCTTGCCTCAGTGTCCAGAACAAACTGGTGCTTGATGACTATATATGGGTCCAATGTGAGTAGCGTAAAGGGCCTCGGTGAGTCCTGGGAAGTGAGAGGCCAGAGTGGCTGCAGTGATTAGAGAGGAAGCACTGAGCATACAGAGTCGTACAAGCAGTGGTGGGAGGAATGACCCGGAGAAGCATTAGAAGTGAAGGCCAGAAGATGCTCAAATGTGTTTTCAACAGGCCATCAGTTGTCATGTATAATCAGAATGGAGGCCAGAGTAGCTAGGGAAGGGCAGTGAGCAAGCCTGCACTCATTTAGGGCAAGCAAAGGCACCTTTGTATCAGAAAGGGATCTGGAGGGAGAGGCAGGAAAAGGGAAGGAGAACTGACAGAATTTAGAGTCATATGTGTGAGTGATGGAGGAAGAGAGCTGTGGTCAAAGATAGAGGACATCAGACATCAGGCTTGAGCTTTTAGGGGAGGGGCTCTAAAGGTCCCTAAAATATGTCCATCTTGGCTGAGCAGGCACGGGAATGGCATGGCAGAGGTGTGCCAAGACCACTGCCGACTCCCCAGCTGCGACATCTACCCAGCCAAAACACAATGGCTCCACTTTACCCCAGGGGAAGGCATGAAGGGAACCATATTTGGGGAAGTCTGAGAATTTCAGTCATGATGCGATGAGGTGCCACCATGAGATCCAGTGGGCAACTAGAGCCTTTGTATTCCCACTGGGGCTCCAGGAGAGAGCTGGGCTGGAAGGTGAGGTCCCCAAGGAGGATGTGGGAGAGGCACACCCAGCCCTGAGATGCCTAGCATCTCATGACAAAACAAAGACATCAGTAAAACCAGCCACCAGACAGGACCTGAGGTTGGACCCAAGGGTGTGTCACAAACCAAATGGGGAAGTGTCAGGTGGTCCTTTTGGATTTAAAGAGTTCTCATTGGTGGTGTCAGTGGGTATTTCCTGGAGTGATGGAGACAGGGGAGGCCCAGCACAGCTGGGACTAAAGAAATCACCGGGAAGGGATAGAGAGAATGCGAGCAAGCGAGCTACCTGGAGAAAGTACAAGCTTCTATTGGTGGGAGTCTAGAGAACCTCCAACTGGGAGGCAGATGTGTTCCCGAGACTCCTGCCTGGCCTAGAGGACAGAACAGATGGTGAAGCAGGGAAGGCAGGGCCTCTGTGATGAGGGAGATATCTCTGCTAACTGGGGACCTGTGAGCACCCAAGGTTGCAAGGATGGAGGTTTTCTCCAGGCACTGGGAGAATGGGTGAGCTAGCTGTTTATGGTGGGATGGCAAGCAGGACTAGAGGCTGCACCAGCTAAGTCAACCCTAACACAGAGGAAGTGGCGCTGCTCTCACTCACTGCTCAGAGCCACACCATGGGCTGCTGGGTAGAAGAGAGATAGAAGATAGGCTTGGACTAACAGGGGAGTGGCTTGAAGATCCCTAAAATACTAGTCTGTCCTGGCTACACTGGTACAGGGGAGGCATGGCAGAGGTGGGCCAGGCCTCTGCTGACTCCTACCCAGCTAGAACCACATCCATCCCAGTTCCCATCCTACCCTGTATCCACACAGGCAGAGCAGAAGTGGCACTTGGTCTTTCAATTTATAAATGTTATCTTAGTAAATATTATAAAAACAAAAAGAAAAGAAAAGAAGTGGCACTTGAGGCCTCCTCACTGCACAGTCAGGGCCTCCTGATCTGACGGACGGATGGATATATATGAGACTCATGTGAGCAGAGCCACTTCTGAGACCCCTCTGGCCCACTTCTCCATGGCAAAGTTAATAGAGAGACAAACACCCACATGATAAATATTTATTAGTAAGTTCTCCCGAAGCCAGCCCGCCTAGACCTGGTGTGGCTAACTCCAGTATGTCCTTGTGTCAGTCTTTCTCCAGAGATTTCCAGGCCCAGAAGTCTCCATGGAGTCTGGTGACTGTCAAACTCAAAAGAGCTGCCTTTATAGAGGGTCAGGCCTTGTGGAGAGAAACGGGGAGGTCATGTGCAGCCTCAGAACCTGTGAAGTCCAATACCAGCACGTGACAGGAGGGAAACTGAGGCAAGAGAGCAGAACCTAGAGGAACAATTGACAGGAGCCTGAGAGTGAGGTGGCCAGGACCAGCCCCATTCAGGCTCTGAGCCCAAAGAGGGTGAGAGGGAGTCCTCTGCTCCTTAGCTTCTGGAAGGATGAGCAAGAAAAGGGGGCTCCAGTCTGTCAGAGCTGAGCTGTGCAGAGCTGTCTTGCACAGTGCAAACCTGGTCCCTGCCCTGGAGGGGCTGTGTAGAAGGTGCTGCCACGCTCCATCTCCGCTGGTCCTTCACTGAGCCTTCTTGGCCACCCTCTGGCTCTTCAACATCACGTAGGTGATGAATAATCCTGGAATGTACAGAGCAGAGAGGCCAGTAAGATACATGCAGTGGTTAGGAGGCCAGAGGAGGGCAGGAGGAGCCACATGCAAGGTCATGCACGCAACCACCTTGAAGGCTCCAGGGGCATCTCCCCAGCCACTTGACAAGCCGCACGTCCATTCACATTCATCTAGCCATCACCAAGTGAGTGTCTACTACAGGCAAAATGCCACATGGAGTGTTTCAGATTCCAAGGGGGGAACAGGATCCACCCATCTACTCAAGCATCTGCCTTCCTTCCACATTGACTCATGCGCTCTGTCATCAAACCGCTCTCCCGAGCATCAGCTCAGTGTCGCAGCCTGTGCTGGACGCCATGATGATGAGGACCTGGTCCCCAACCCCTGGAAGCCATGACAGGGAGAGAGGTGCAGGAGCTAGAAACCAGGGTGACAAGTGGGTAGGAGGTGCCTGAGGTGTGAACAAAATGAGGATGAGGTGGGGACAGGAAAACAGGAGATTTATCATTAGTGTTCCAAGAGCTTGAGGCATTTGGAAGACTGGGGGGAGGGGGGGTTGCAGACTTGTGGCCTTGGAGGAGGAACAGGTAAATCCCAGGGAGACCTGGGGACAAAGAGATTAAAGTAGGATGTATAGCAAATGTGAAAACGTGGAAGGAAAGAGGGCGGGGAGATGGCTCTGCAGTTACAGGCACATGCTTGAGAAGTCTGATGCCTGGGTTTGAGTCCCCAAAATCCACATAAAGCCAGATGCAAAAAGTCATGTAAGCATCTGATATTTATTTGCAGCAAGATGTAAGAGACGCTGGCGTGCACACACACACACACACACACACGTAGCTAAATATATTTTTTAAAAATAACATGCTCAGAAGTAAGGGTGGCCAGCCCCTCCAGACACTCTGGGAGAATGGAAGACTTACCCACAAACAGGAGCAGAAGGAGGCCCGCAACCAGTGGAATGATGATGGCATAAGCTCGGGGCAGGAAGTACTTGTGGATGACATGCTGGCTGTCGATGAAGGGCTGGCACCAAAAACAGCTCTGGTGAGCACTGCTCACCTGACCCACCCCCTGTGCAGCCATTCCACCTCTAAGGTCCACCCCACTGACAGCGCTGGAAAGGCCTTTGCCTAGTACTGAGGAGGACCTGCCCAAAGGCATCCAGAGCCTGGCAAAGGCACATGAAGAATCTTAAAGAGATTCTCAACTTGAGCTCTCCTGGATTTTTTTTTTGGGGGGGGGGCGGGGCAGATAGGGGGAGGGACAGGGTCTCACTATGTACTCCAAACTAGCCTTGAACTTGAGATCCTCCCGCCTTAGTCTCCTGAGTGAAGTCCAGGTCTTCTAACTGTGAGCAATACAAAGATGTGCTATCTTTTTTCTCAAAGGGTTAAAAAGACAGAGAAACTCCATGCTGGAAGGACACATTCTGTGAGAAGCCTCTCTTTGTGAGTTGTCTGTCCCTGAGTTCAGAAGAGTTAACAATACTTGAGACCAAAAAAAATCAACAATTCTTGAAAGCACAGCTTCTATTTCTATATCTGGTAAAAAAAAAAAAAAAAAAAAAAAAAAAAAAAGTCCTTAAAATGTCCCTTCCTTTAGCTTTATCCTAAAAACTAGTTTGTTTTTGTTTTTTCAAGATAGGGTCTCTCTCTCTAGCAGAAGCTGACCTGTAATTCACTGTGTAGTCTTGGGCTGTCCTCGAACTCACAGCGATCTTCCTACC
Organism: Dipus sagitta; assembly: GCA_036346955.1. NCBI lineage: Eukaryota > Metazoa > Chordata > Mammalia > Rodentia > Dipodidae > Dipus > Dipus sagitta. Next base: position 141,637,738 of record CM070770.1, read on the forward strand.
TCTGCCTCCCAAGTGCTGGGATTAAAGACTTGCGCCAGCTCCCACCCCCCAGGTAGTTTTTATATTTTAGCCAATCGCGTGAGATTGTGAGGCTAAATTCTGACTCAGAATAACACCCAGGACCCTGCCTACATTACAAAATATAAAAACGTCAGCAGACCCTCTGCTTTTGTGCTCGCTGCCAGAACTCTTTAAAACGCTCTGCGCCCTTCTGCAGAAGTAAACACTGCCTTGCCAATGTACTTGGATTGTATGATTATTCTCGAACCCTAGACTCGTTTTTAACATTACCAAGTGATGCAAGATTTTTGCCTTCCAAACCTCACCGCACTTTTAAAACAACGACTTAACAAAATTCCCACACATTAGGACAAACCAGGAACAGAGCTCTACAGTGCCGAGGTTAAGGATGAGCGCTTGAGCCAGACCCCTTCACCTTGAGCCTCAGACTCATCGATCACATGCGGTCACCATCAGCAATGTCCTCATCGTGGCTGCCCCGGAGATCTCATAGGCTAAGTAAGGTAGGCAAAGCACCCGGCAGTGACTGGCATGTAGTTTTAAGCAGCCTGCATAAGTCGTGTCAGGAGTCAGCTTGGAGCTGCGTGGAGGTGAGCCAGGGGGAGGGGGAGACACATACCAAGAGAATCACCCAGGTGGTGTAGTAGGCGAAGATGATCAGGCTAACGGTGACGAGGCCAAATCCCACCACCTGGTCTGTCCCGGTGGCCTGGAGAAAAGGAGAGGCTCAGCTGGCGAGGTGGCCCTCCGCTTAAGGGCACCAGTCGAAGGGCGGCGCAACCAGTTTATGCTTTAAACTCATTCCCTTAAAACAGTTGTACGGAGCGGCTGACAGACAGCATGAGAGGTTGTGCCGAGCCTTGGCGTTTTCACCAGTACATAGCCCAAGCCCAGCTCCTAAGCATACTCCCAGCCCAAGACCCTGACGACCCCCAAACCCGGGCCGTAAGCTTCTGCCCAAGCTCACCATTTCCCAAGCGTAGTACACGAGCAACAGGCCACATCCGCTTCCTGGTCTGGGCACTTCCGGCTTCGAATCGCGGTGCACGCCGGGAGTTGTAGTCCCTAAGGCTGGCCCAGCGCCCTGTTGCCCGAGTTCTGCAAGCGTTTCCGATGCCCCTTTCCCGCGCCATTTGCATGTTGGGAAATGTAGTTTCTCAAGAGTACAGCCGGGAGTTTTGTTTCCCGGGTCCCTGGCAGGGGGACCCGGAGCTGGCAGTCCTGACTGCTTGGTCTTTGCCATAGTCCAGTCAGAGCCTTCCCACCAATAATCTACATGTAAACGTCACAGTCTCAAAGCTAGAATAAAACGAGGGGCTGGAGTTGGAAGTTCCAATTTTCCGATGGGAAAGGTGAAATTTACAGAGGGATGGATTATAATCTGAGAGTCAGTGGGGAAAGTGACGCCAGAACTCAGGGCCCGACTTCCGGGTCCGGAGGCCCTAATCTGTTCCTCTATTTTTTGTTTTTGTTTTTGGAGGTAGGGTTTCACTAGCACAGGATGACGTGGAATTCACTATGTAGTCTCAGGATGACCTCGAACTCGTGGCGATCCTCCTACCCCTGCCTCCCGAGTGCTGGGATTAAAGGCATGAGCCACCACGCCCAACATTAATCTGTCTGTTGGCCGAATTGGTGCAGAGAAGGATTTCTGTCCGATCTAGGCTGTGAGGAGGAACGGCCTCTCGAGAAGGGATTGGGAGGATTTCCACCAGCACAGAAACATTTACCATTGCCTGGCTGCTCTTGTGACCCCCATGGGCACCCTCCCTCCGTTCACTGCCAGCCTCTAGGATGCTGGTTATCTATCACACGGTTGGTTCAGACTGGCTCTGTGGCCTGGTCCATCTCGTCTTGGAGGCTCTTTCCTCCAGGACAAGGAGAGGGCCAGACCAATTCTGATGCTTTTATGTCAGCTCTTGTCTGCATTTTGATCATTTCTCCTGCTTACCTATCAGGTCTTGCCAGAAGCTACACCCTCTAGGGAAGCAGAGGCTCCCTCTGCAGTGCCCTACAGCCACAGAGTGTCCTCACTATGACTCCTGTGGGTGCATTGATCTGGCCCTCCTGAGAATCATGGCTGTATTCCCAGCACTCAAGAGTGGAGCTGTACTTGGAAGCGGCAATTTTGAATGCATCAACCAGCTTTAAGATTCAGTGACTTATGGGCTGCAGAGATGGCTCTGCGGTTAAAAGCACTTTCTTTTTTAAAAATATCTTATTTGTTTATATATTTATTTATTTGAGAGAGGGGAAGAGGCAGAGAGAATGGGCACACCAGGGCCTCTGGCCACTGCAACGAACAAACTTCAGACACAGGTGCCACCTTGTGCATCTAGCTTTACATGGGTACTGGGGAATTTAACCTGGGTCCTTAGGCTTTTTCAGGCAAGTACCTTAACCACTAAGCCACCTCTCTAGCCCCAAAGCACGTTTCTTTCTTCTTCTTCTTTTTTTTGGTTTTTCGAGGTAGGGTCTCACTGTAGCCCAGGCTGACCTGGAATTCACTGTGGAGTCTCAGGGTGGCCTTGAGCTCAAGGCAGTCCTCCTACCTCTGCCTCCCAAGTGCTGGGATTTAAGGTGTGTGCCACCATGGCCAGCTTCCTAATTCACTTTTTGATGGCAATTGAGTTGTTTCCAACCTTTTTCATTACAAATTATCCTGCAGCCAAGCACGGTCACATGAGACTATTATCCCAGCTACTGGAGAGACTGAGGCCCATACTTGTAACCCACCACTTTGGAGGTAGAAGCAGGAGAATCTAGAGTTCAAGGTTAGCTGGGCATGGTGGTGCATGCCTTTAATCCCAGCACTTGGGAGACCAAGATAGGAGAAGTCTGAGGCCACCCTGAGACTACAGAGTGAATCCCAGGTTAGCCTGGACTAGACCAAGACACTTCCTCAAAAAAAAAAAAAAAAAAAAAGAAAGAAAAAAATTCAAGGCTGGAGAGGTGGCTTAGCAGTTAAGGCGCTTGCCTGCAAAGCTAAAGGACCCAGGTTCTATTCCCCAGGACCCATGCAAGCCAAAAAGTTTGAGGTTACTCTGAGCTACATGAGACTGTCACACACACACACACACACACACAAAAGCCGGGCGTGATGGCACACGCCTTTAATCCCAGCACTCGGGAGGCAGAGGTAAGAGGATTGCCATGAGTTCGAGGCCACCCTGAGATGACTACATAGTGAAATCCAGGTCGGGCTGTGTTAGAGTGAGACCTTACCTAAGGCATGGTGGCACACGCGCCTTTAATCCCAGCACTCAGAAGGCAGAGGTAGGAGGATCGCCCTGAGACTACATAGTGACTTCCAGGTCAGCCTGTGCTAGAACAAGACTTAAACAAAAAACACCAAAAAAATACCCCCCCCCAATAAATCAGTATTCCTTGTTGTTGTTGATCTCCCCATAAAGGAACTGATAAGCAGCCTCAGTAAAGGGTGCTGTGGAAAGGTGGGCTCTGAGCATAATAACCATTTCTCTTAATCAAGGCAGCTCTGATTACTGGCAAGAGACCCCCACCAGATTCCAGCCAAGTACTCCATCCTGGGCCTCCCTTCCAGCTGTCATTCTGTGGTCTCTGGAAGTGCTAGCATGTGGGGGCGGGGAGCAAGCGGAAGGGGGGACTCCGTCTCTGCAGCTATGCAGGTCATCACCCATGCTGGGATGAGATTTCTCAGGGATGGAGCTGTCAACCATGCTCCTGTAAACCTCATGAACTCACTAGTCTTGGGTGGAATCATTCCTTTCCTCTGTTGTTGGTACCCTATTTAGGGTGAGTGGATGTCTGTGTTTCTTCAGGAAAAGCTGACCCTTTCAAGAGAAAGGGCAACTCCGGACTCCAGACTCCTCGGTTGTTTCTTCAATCCCATCAGCTGCAGGGGAAACCGGCAGTTACTTGCCCTTGGGTAGGCAGGCCTGTTTGCGTCAGTTGGAACTTGAACTCAGAACAGAGCTTTCAACAACCCCCCCCCCAAAAAAAAACATGGGGTGTGTGGTGGTTTGATTCAGGTGCACCCATAAACTTAGGTGTTCTGAATGCTAGGTCCCCAGCTGATAGCAATTCGGGAATTAACGCCTCCTGGAAGCAGTGTATTGTTGGGGGTGGGCTTATGGGTGTTATAGCCAACTTCCTCTTGCCAGTGTTTGGCACTCTCCTGTTGCTGTTGCCCATCTGATGTTGGCCAGGAGGTGATCTCCACCCTCTGTTCATGTCATCATTTCCCTCTGCCATCATAGAGCCTCCCCGTGAGCCTGTAAACCCAAATAAACACTTTTTCCCACATGCTGCTCTTGGTCGGGTGCAAACCTGACTGCAACAGCGTGATTGTGAGGGCACATGTCTTTAATCCCAGCCTCAGGAGGCAGAGATAATAGGATCACTATGAGTTCAAGGCCAGAATGGGACTGCAGAGTGAGTTCCAGGTCAGCCTGGGCTACAGCGAGACCCTACCTCAGAAAAGCAAAAAAAACGAGCCAGGCGTGGTGGCTCATGTCTTTAATCCCAGCACTCGGGAGACAGAGGTTAGGAGGATCACCATGAGTTCGAGGCCACCATGAAAATATATAGTGAAATCCAGGTCAGTCTGAGCTAGAGTGAGACCTTACCTCAAAAAAAAAAAAACAAACAAAAAGGACGGAACTATCACTTGCTAGGTGGGAGACTGGTAAGAAACAGCCCTCCCTTCCGGGTTTGTTTGCTTCCCGGGAATCTGGAGGAGTAAATGAGGCAGTAAGATGGGCACGGTGGCTCACATCTGCAATCCCAGCACTCGGATGGCTGAGGCAGAAGGATTACCACAAGTTTGAGGCCAGCCTAGACTACAGTTAGCCCCTGCTTCAAAATTAAAAAAGTCAAGCTGGGTGTGGTGGTGCATGCCTTTAATCCCAGCACTAGGGAGGCAGAGGTGTAGGAGGATCGCCATGAGTTCGAGGCCACCCTGAGACTACATAGTGAACTCCAGGTCAGCCTGGGCTAGAGTGACACCCTACCTGGGAAAAGCAAAAAAGTAGGGGCTGGAGAAACTGCATAGTGGTTAAGGTGCTTGCTTGCTTGAAAAGCCAAAGGACCCAAGTTCAATTCCCCAGGATCCATATAAGCCATATGCACAAGGTGGTGTACATGTCTGGAGTTTGTTTGCAGTGGCTGAAGGTCCTGGCGCACCCATTCTCTATTTGTCTCTCTCTCTCTCTCTCAAATAAAATATTTTTTAAAAATAATAAATGGTGGTGAGGAATGTGACTGGGGTCAGCACTTTAGAGAGCCCTGACGTCCTATCCCTTCCCCACTCCTGGCATGTCATCTTACACACATGGCTTCCTTCCTTTTGATGGTTTGTTTGTTTTTCAAGGTAGGGTCTTGCTGTAGCCCAGGCTGACCTGGAATTCACTATGTCTTCTCAGGGTGGCCTCGAACTCACGGCAATCCTCCTAACCTCTGCCTCCCAAGTGCTGGAATTAAAGGCATGTACCACCACGCCTGGCTTGATGCTTGTTTTTGACTCCAAAGTCAACTTGGTAATTGATTTTTAAATATTTATTTTATTTGAGAGAAAGGCAGAGACACAGAATGGGTGTGTCGGGGCTTTTAGCCACTGTAAATGAACCCAGACACATGTACCACCTTGTGCATCTGGCTTATGTGGGTCTTGGAGAATGGAACCTGGGTCCTTTGGTTTCTAAGACAAACATCTTAACCACTAAGCCATCTCTCTAGCCCACAACTTGGTTAACTTGAGGTGATTTAAAAAAAAAAAAACAAAAAAACAAAAAACAAGAGTAAACAAAAACTGCAACATTTAATTTTTTCCCCCAAACCAAAGACTGATACTAGGCCGATTTCCCGTTACATTACTCTCTACAAGCTGGGACAGAGATACACATAGCCCATGGAACTGGGAGCAGCAGTGACAACATTCTGTTAGAAAGGAGGGAGACTAAAAATCAGCACACCACCCCTTCCTCATCACTTCCCTGTGGGGAGGAAAATAAGGGAACCCTCCATCCTGGCAGACCATGCATAGTGTGTGGTAACCAGAAAGAACTCTAAAACATTGTACACCTTTATTTTCTTTACATCTCCTAGTAGAAACATTAAACTGTCCTTCAAGAAGATTCCAAACCGGCATTGCATAGACCAATTAATTCCTTTCCAAAAATATCTCTAATATATCCTATCTCTGTATGGAATTTGAAGTGTGGGCACCGTGTTCGCCAGGAATCATCGGGCACGAGGGACCCACAGGACAGGGAAAGCCCCTGGCCTCCGGCTCCCACCAGCGTTCATTTGGTTAGGGCCAAAGTCTTGGCTCAGTTATTCTGGCTCGGGGCCCGGTGTGCAAGAATGTGGTAGGCTCCGTCTCCTTCTGGGGTGACTGTTGAGCTCAGACCTTGACTTGGGTGGGGGTGGGGCTACTGGTTTGGGGGGAGTCTTCCTGATAGTGCCAAAGTGAGCTTCATTGTGCTCAGAGCCTTGAATCAATATCCTGGCTGTCACCGGGCCCCTGAGCTGGGTGAGGTCATGGATACCAAAGGGAATGGCCATGTTCCCCCAACTTTAGGGGTCACCTCATCTGAAGACATTGAGACCAGCTTCCTTTAAAGTGCCAGTACCTGCTGGGCAGGAAGGGACTCTGAGCTGACCATAATCTTCCCCAGCCAGAGCCCATGCTCTGCTCTGCCTCAGTAGCACCTTCTAACATTCATTTTCTAAGAGTTAATGAGTGATCAAAACCATGGCAACAACAGAATCTAGAAATGTTCTGGTCCCAACACCAGGGAGTTCCAAGACCACAAACCCCAACTCTTGCTGGCTGGGGCAGACAGGGACAGGGCAAAGAACCTCCCGTCCTGGGGAGGCCAGTCACCCCTTACCCAGAGAACAAACTCCTGAAGTCGTCAATCCCCAGCCCCGCTGGGACCCAGCCAGCAGGTAGGGTGGATAACAAGATGCTCCTTCTCTCACTGGGAGAGGAGGAGATACAACGCTGTGAACTTAAAAAACAAAAAAAGAGAAAAAAAAATAATAAAGCAAGCCTATGGGGCGAAGGAACACCAGCCTGCTGGTTGAGACAAAGGAAACTTAAAGGGAGGGAGTCTGTCCAGGGCCTGGCTAGTGGCCAGAACCCTCCTTCAAGCAAGTTACAGGATGGAGAGAAAGTGCTGGGGGTAGGGGCTTTAGCAAAGGGAAAGGCTGGGAGGGGGGCAGGGTCAGACTGCTCCCCAGGGCACACATGCCCCTTTGGGGACCCCTTTCTTTGCCCAGAAGTGGGAGGTGCATCCAGTGGAGGGCTGAGGCATGTCCAATAGCAGGAAGCCAGCTCCGGCCTTTCCAGTCACAGCCCACCACTGCCTCTCTAGTTTGGGCTCCAGCCCATGCTTGCTGATCCGAGGGCAGAGGAAGGGGGCTTTGCTCGCCCAGCCCAGCTAGGCTTCTTCCTTCCTGCAGGAAGACCAGCTGCTCAGGTCCCAGCCCTGGGCAGATGGCACTATGACACTCGGGCCTTTCTAGGTTCTGGTCTTGGTCCTGAGCTGGGGTTAACTGCAGAGCAGGGCAGCACCACGTTCCAGCCGGGGCTGTGGACCCTAGGCCTGGCTGCACAGCAGGCGGCACTCAGGAGTCCTGGAGAAGGGGGAGAGGGGACAGGGCAGGGGCCAGTGGGGCTGTGTGCTAGGGACAAGCATGTGCAAAGTGCAGGCTGCCTGGGCAGCAGGACAACATTCGATAAGGGAGGTGGCGTCTCAGTCTGGAGTAGGGTGGGGTCTGAGGTCTTGGTTCCTAGGAGGAGGCCGCCAGCGGGTCCCCCCGGGACATAGGGAAGGGACAGCTGAAGCACTAAGCAGAGGGTCACAGGTGGCAGGATTCTAGGAGTGATCCAGCCCCTCAAGGGCAAGGGGCAACGGAGCAAGGCCATGACAACCTGGTGGAAGCGGGTGCTCCTGGAGTAAGCAGGTGACAGGGGCAAGAGGTGCCCTCAGGCATGAGCACCTCATGTGGAGGAGCTCCTACGCGTCCTCGGCCAAGGCCAGATCCATCTCCTGGCCAGCTCTGTCTTGCCCCCTGCCTTCTAGTGGTTCAGAGAATATTCACAGTGGCACCCAGGCCCTGTGGTCCTGGGATGGATAGGACAATGGAATGACACTTTAGGGACAGGGGTAGGCTAGAGTACGTAGAGGAGGCACAGATGCGAGGCGGCATGGATCCGAAAGGTAGGCTCCTATTCGTCCTGGAATGATGCAGGCCCGGGCAGCCGAGACAGCAGGGCCTTCTCCAGCTGCACTCTGTGCTCTCAATGGCTTTCAATCACCACTGGCTCGTAGACCCCAGAGGAGACCCTGCAGGGACAGATAGACAAGCTGATCACCTCAATGCTCCAGTTACAGCATTCCCCTGGGCCAGGCCCTTGAGGGTACTTCATAAGCAATTATGGTTCCCAGTCTTTTTTTTTTTTTTTTTGAGGTAGAGTTTCACTCTGGTCCAGGCTGACCTGGAATTCACTATGTAGTCTCAGGGTGGCCTCGAACTCACAGAGGTCCTCCTACCTCTGCTACTTCCCGAGTGCTGGGATTAAAGGCGTGCGCCACCATGCCGGGCCCCAGCTGTTGTTTTACAGAGCAGCTAAAACTGAGACACACAGGGTGAGAGAGACAGTAAGATTTAGTCTATGGGGTCCACTGAGCTGGCAAAGTTGCGCCTGAGCCCCTCCCGACATCAGCCACTCACATCCTCTGGGTGTGCTGCCCCTATCCTCATAATAGCCCTGGCAAGGAAGGACTGGGCCCTGCTCCATTTGATGAAAGATGAAGAAAGAGACAGATTCAGCACTGGAGAGACAGTTCAGTGGTTGAAAGCATTTGCTTATAAAGCTTGAAAGTCTGACAACCCAGGTTCAATTCCCCAGTACCCACATAAAGCCAGATGCCCAAAATGGTACATGTGCCTGGAGTTTGTTTGCAGTGGTAGAAGGCCCTGGCATGCCCTACACTCTTTCTCTACTTTGGTTTCTCAAGGTAGGGTCTCACTCTAGCCGAGGCTGACCTGGAATTCACTACGTAGTCTCAGGCTAGCCGTGAACTCACAGTGATCCTCTTACCTCTGCTTCATGAATGCTGGGATTAAAGGTGTGTGCCACCACACCCAGCTCTCACTCTCTGTCTGCATCTTTCTCTTTCTCTCATAAAATAAACGAAAAAAATATATATAAAAGGAAGCTGGGTGTAGTGGCACACGCCTTTAATCCCAGCACTGCGGGGGGGGGGGGGGAGGTAGGAGGATCATCCTGAGTTCGAGGCCACCTGAGTCTACATAGTGAATTCCAGGTCAGTCTGGTCTAGAGCCAGACCCTACCTGGAAAAACAAAAACAAAACAAACAACAAAAACCCTGAGGCTTAGAGGGACTCTGAGGTTTGCTAGATAGGAGAAGAAAATTCGGGGGCCTGATTTGCTCTTTCCTGCTGAGGTATTTGAAAGCAAGTGCCTTTAAGCACTGAGCCATCTCCCTAACCCCTGTTGAGGTATTTGCAATCTGCATGCTACCCTGCTGCAGTCTTGCTGCTCAACAGACTGATTTCTTCCCCACTATCTCCAAAGCACCAGCTTCCTTATTTTTCGAGGGGACAAGGGACAAGTCTTCTCAACGTTGCGAGGAGGCCTTTGCGGTATCTTCTGGCTTTCTCACGCAGGGCAGCCCAGAATGCCGACTGGGAGAGTGGCTGTAATTTCTAGCCTCAACCAGCAGGGGTCAGCAGAGTGGCATGAGGGTACAAATCCCGGGACCAGAGCTGCTAGGCCATTTCTTGGGCTCTGGACCCAGAAGATCAACAGGCACATACCCACCTGGCCCGCAGGAAGCAAACAAAGCCTTTGGCACAGCCCACAATGTAAGAAGCCAGAAACACAGATGCTCACTCTAAAGAAGCGAGAAGGTGCTGTGCCAACCACAGAGCTGGGAAACAGGCTCAGAGAGATGGAACGGGCCCAGTCAGTGGTGACATTCAAAGCCAGGTCAGGCAGCTCTGTAGCCACCTGGCCACCCCTTCCTGGCGCTTGCCCCCTACCTGTTGGCCAGTTGAATGCCGCTCAGTGTGGTGGAGCCATCACGGCTCACGAAGAGCCGGAGGTTGCTGTCTGTGGGGAACACAAGGAAGGACAGAGGATGAGTGGGGGAAGAGGACACCCTTGGCGCACACGGCGCTGTCTGTCCCCCAGCTGGTTTGGGGCAGGCAGCTCACCCTCGGTGTTGCTGCCGTCGGTGAAGTCTTGGCTCTGCATGATCTTCTCCACAATGTCGTCGGCATCGATTCGCGTGTCATCCACCCAGGTCGGGTGGCTCTCCACTGAGTCCTTCTTTCGCCTTGGGGGAAGAGGGGACGCCATGACAGTCAGGGCAGCAACAAGACAAGGTAGATACCCTGGCACCTACAGTACTTCCCTGTCCTCTGCACACCCCTGGCTATGTTTCATCTAGCAGGTACTTCTGTTATTCGGGTTGATGGACGAGGATGCTGGGGCACTGAAAGGTTAAGCAAACTGCCTGAAGCCACACAGCATGTTTGTATATGGCGGAGATAAAGCTCAACCCCAGGGGCACTGGGTTTACAGATGAGCAAAACTACTAACGGCAACATCAACTAAGCGCAGGTGGTATGCCGGGTCTGGGGCTGCACCTTTCATGACCAACAGGGGCTAAATCCTCACCATCCAATGCTCTGAAGTGGGGACCCTACTGGTCCCCGTGTCATGGACACAGAGACAGGGGTTTAGGAGGCTGCTTGTAGGGATCGGCAATGGACTCACCGAAACGAACGGTCTGACAGATGCAGGGGACGCGGTGGCCGAGGTGGCTTCTCGGGGGGCCGATGCTCCCGCTCAATGCCCTCAGGGCCCTCCACAGCCATGCTGAGGCCGCCGGAGGCACTGCTGCTAGTGGATGTGTTGCGGCGGTGTGTCAAGTCGGACAGGCTGGAGGAGCGCGAGTGCTCCGTGCTGTGGCCTGTGGGCACGTGACACAGGGAAAGTGATTACAGGGGTCCCGGGGCTGCAGGAGGTCCCAGATACACGGGGTCAGGTCACTCACTGGAGAGCTTGGACTGCTGGCTGGCATAGCTGGAGTTGCGGGAATGGCCCGAGTGGAATACCTCCTCGGGGCTGGACAGGCTCTGGTCTGGCTCCTCTGGCAGCCCTGGGGAAGGGGGAGAGGACAGGGTTACACAGAGCTCCTACCTCATCCTCAACCTCCTCTCCCGGAGCCTTCATGGAGCAGTTTCTTCACTTAGCCTGAAGACTGAGGGCTGAAGGAACAGTAACCTGCCCTGAGCCACAGGTCACCCTCCGAACTCAGGTTGCTAATCCCACACACAGCTGTGAGGACCTCTTTGTACAGGGCCCCTGCGCCAGCCAACGCAGAGGAAGAATACTGAACCAATGCTGAGCCAGTTACCAGAACCACAGGAGTGGCGTGGAGCAGAGGCAGCATGCATGGGACCTAATCCTGTCTGTGAACCATGGAAGGCTTCTCCCAGGAGATGGCCTTATGCCCATACCATGGCATCAGGAAGGGAAGGGAAGCCAGAGGAGGGGGCAGGGACGGGCCTTTCCAAACTGCATACCCAAAGGCCTAAGTAAGGTTGGAATGAAGTTGGCTCCACTGACTGAGGAGGGAGAAGGCAGAGCAAGGGAGGCCAACAGTTCTACCCCCCAAGTTACCCCAAAACAAACTTTCTTGGCACCCCCAGCTATGCACAGGAGAAATGGGAAAGGAAAAAACCCTACCTCCCAGGCCTCCCCATTAATACAGGAAAGGACTCACTTATTCCTCTTTCAGAGATGAGCATACCCACTCAGGCCATGGGCTACACTGAGGTCTGCCCATATGCTCATCCCAAACCAGGTGGCTTTTCTGTTTATTTTTATTCTTTAAAGTGTTTTACTCATTTGAGACAGAGAGAAGGGGGAGGGGAAGAGTGTATGTGTATGAGAGAGAGAGCGCAAGAGAATGGGGCACACCAGGGCCTTTAGCTGCTGCAAACGAACTCCAGACACATGCACCACCTTGTGTATTTGGCTTATGTGGGTCCTAGGGAATTGAACCTGGGTCCTTTGGCTTTGCAGGCCTTAACTGCTAAGCCATCTCTCCAGCCTTTTATTTTATTTTATTGAGGTAGGGCCTCATGTATTGCAGACAGGCCTCAAACACTACGTAGCTGAGGATGATCATGAACTCCTGATGCTCCTGCCTCCACCTCCCAGGTGCTAGGATTCCAGGCATGGGCTACCACGCAGGCCCACATGGCTTTTCACATCAATGTGCTCTCTGACTATGGTAGGAGAACTAGCTGCAGAGACAAATGGACCCTCAAGTCCCACCCAGCCCGGGAGAGATACCTCATTCACTCTATACAAGGGCACCGTCTGTGCTGAGGTGGCCTTGTGGACGCACAGGTACAGAAAACAGTGGCTCTGGGACACCCCTCCTCCTACACATACCTAAGAGGCCAAGGCAGACAGTAGCCAAAGCCTTCTGCTCTGGGCCTCTCTGGGTCGGGTAACAGCTAAGCCCTAGAGGCTGGAGGGTCCCTCAGCTCCCAGGCCCCAGGGACAGAACCCTCCTGGAAGACCTGCGACCTTCTAATTCTGCCTGTGGCCCACATCAGGGCCACGTGAGCTGCCTGCTCACTGATCAGCTTTGGGGACTGTCCACCTCTCAGCTCTGAGCCCATCCCAGGGCTGAAGCTTGTGACTCTGGGGCTCTCATTCCACCCTGCACAGTGACAGACCCAAATTGGGGTCCAGCAAACACCAGAGGGCAGGGCAGGGCCTCCTCTCAAGGCAGCACCTCTCTTCCAATGGCCATGGTGTTCCCTCCAGGGATTTGGGCTCCTTCCCCTTTTCCGTAACAGCATCCGTAGTCATGACGATGCAGTAAAGCAACACAGCACTGTGCTGCGGGCTCACGGGGTGTCAGGCTTACACTGGTGTACTTACAGGCTTAGTTGACTTTCAAGCAAACACTAATGCAGTTAGTCTCACTAATCTTACTTTCCAGAGTAAGCGACTTGAGAAAGGAGAGGTGTGATGGCTAGTCAAGGTTACACCACAAGTGGGAATCCTAGTGTCCTCAGGATGTCCCTCTGTGAGGTACACCCAACTCCCTACCCCAGACTTCATCTCAGATGCCACCTCCTCAGAGAAGCTCTCCCCAGCCATCACAGCCAGCATCAGCAGGCTACTTCCCTCCAAGCCTGTCCCTGTCTCCTCAGCTCTTATCGTATCAGTAGGGAGACATGCCTGTGACTTATGGTTTGATTAACGCCCGTCTGTTTTCTTAGGCTGGAGAGCCACAAGGGCATGAAGACTCCTCACCACTCCCTCCCCCCCATCTCAGAGCCAAGTGCTGCCAAGATCCCAAGCGTAGCATGGCAGCAGGCACATGGGCAGAAAGCATCATGAGCAGGTTCACATGTCATCCTCCACCCCCTCGATAAGCACTTCCCCAGCACAGAATGGTCCAGGAAAGAAGCTGGGAACACTGGCAGGGGAGTGAAAGGCAGATGGGACAGTACCTGAGCCCAGGATGGTGGGCCGGGCCTTGGGGGGCCGGGACCCAGTCAGAGAGTTGGTGCTGCTGCCGCCACCACTGCTGGTGCCACCACCTTTACATGTCAGCTGCAGGGAGGAGTCCTGGCCCGGGATGGAGATGGACTTGGCAGTGGACGGTGGCCTTGGGAAAGGACAAATGGGTGACTGAGGTGCCCCATCTCAGGATCAGAAGGAGATAGAGCACCCCAGCGCCTGGAGGAAGTTAAGAATCCTTGTCTTTTTAAAAAATATTTATTTATGAAAGAGAGAATGAGAATGGGCACGCCAGCGCCTCCAACCACTGCATATTAACTCAAGATGTACGCACCACCTTGTTTATCTGGCTTACATGGGCCTTGGGGAAATCAAACCTGGGTCCTTTGGCTTTGCAGGCAAGCGCCTTAACCACTAAGCCGTATCTCCAGCCCCACTTTAAAAAAAAATTAATTTATTTGAGAGAGAGGGGCGGAGAGAGAGAACAGATGTGCCAGGGCATGTGCCACCTTGTGCATCTGGCTTACATGGGTCCTGGGGAATCAAACCTGGGTCCTATGGCTTTGCAAGCAAGCACTTTAACTGCTAAGCCATCTCTCCAGCCTCCACATTTTTTTTTTATGAGCGACACAGAGAGTGAGAGAGAGAGAGAATTGGCACACCAGGGCCTCTAGCCACTGAAGTTGAACTCCAGATGCGTGTGCCACCTTGTGCACAGGCATCACTTTGTGTGTCTGGCTTATGTGAGTTCTGGGAGGCAAACCTGGATCCTTAGGCTTCACAGGCACGCACCTTAACTACTAAGCCATCTAGCCATCGCTCCAGCCCCAAGAACCCCTGTCTTGTACACTCTGCACCCTAGTACGCAGGACAGAGCTCCCATCCACTCCCAGCACCCGTTCAGCACTCACGTCTTGAAGCAGGGGTCTCCAGAGAGCAGGAACATGCCAATGGTGACCTATAGGCAGAGGGGGAAGATCAGCCCTGGCTTCCCACACCCAGACCAGGCCAGCCACCCCAGCAGCCCCTGGGCTCAGGCCTCAGAAGGTCTAGGACAGTCCTGACTCTGCTCCTTCCCACTAGGGGTGCTGGTGCAGCCACTTGCCCACAGTGAGTCCTGTTTCTTGTGTGGAGGGTGAAGTGGATAATGAGGAGACACAATGAGACGAGGTTCACCTATCTGGGGGCCTGGTAGCCTGAGTGTACAAGTGAGCTCCTGTGATCGCAAACTGTGATTGGACTATGAGTCCCAGGGGAGCACGTCTGCTTAAAATGCAGAGCTCTGGAGGAAGGAAGAGGGCTCACAGAGGCTCACAGGGGTGGAGGACACCACCAGGTCCACTATGGCAAGCAGAGGATGGTCAAAATTTGATGAATGAGCTGGACGTGGTGGTGTATGCCTTTAATTTTAATCCCAGCACTCGGGAGGCAGAAGGAGGAGGACTGCTATGAGTTCAAGGCTAGCCTGAAAGTACAAAGTGAGTTCCAGGTCAGCCTGACCTAGAGCTGAGGTAGGAGGATTGCTATGAATTCGAGGATAGCCTGGAACTACACAGAGTGAGTTCCAGGTCAGCCTGAACTAGAGTGAGACCCTATCTCAAAAAAAACAAAAAAAAAACAAAAAAAAACGGAGCGGGGTGTGGTGGAGCATGCTTTTAATCCCAGCACTCGGGAGGCAGAGGTAGGAGGATCACCGTTAGTTCAAGGCCATTCAGAGACCACATAGTGAATTCCAGGTCAGCCTGGGCTAGAGTGGGACCCTACCTCGAATACCCCCCCACCAAAAAAAAAGGGTGAATAGAGAAAAACAAGAAGCCAGTATGGAATTTTGCACCTACTTGCCAAAGATTAGGGCAGTGCCTGAACATGGCAAAGTCTGAGTTCCCAAATCTGGGTTGAGATGGAGTGACCAGATGAGAAAGTGCTCAGATCCTAGGGCTACCACTGACGTCAGTGTCATGTGACCACTGGACTGAGGCTTTTTGAATAATGATTTCACTCAACTATGGTAACAACATACAAAGTAGGTAATGGCCCCAGGTTGTAAGCAAAGGAATTAAGACTAGATAGGAGAGGTGACCAGACTGCATGTGGGGAACTGGCCTTGAACCTGAGGCCACCTGGCCTTAGGGCCCTTGACTATCTTCACTGAGGGTGTGCACAGGCCCACTAAAGGCAAGGCTGAAGGGTCTGGCTCCCACCAGTCAGCCTGGACCATTTCTTTTTTTTTTGTTGTTGTTGTTGTTTTGAGACAAAGTTGTGTTTCTATATACATAACCCAGACTAGCCTCCAACTTTGATCTTCCTGCCTCAGCCTCCTGAATTCTGGAATTGCAGGTCATGCCACTATACACATCGGCCTAGACTTACTCAGATACATCTCAGGACCCTGTCTACCACCTTATGCCCAGCTCGGTACCAGGCACAACGGCCACTCCTGAGTCAGTTCTCGGAGGCGGCAGTAGAACAGACTTGTTTTCTCAGCCAGATGGAAAGGCGTGGAGAGAGGAAAAGGTGTGCACTGGCAGCAGGCACGTGGGCATCTCTATTTCCAAGAGGCCAAGAAGGCAGCTGCCTGGGGGGAGGAAGCTGTCCGGGCTCCTAGGAACTGCGTGGCCAGCAGGGCAGACGTGCCATGCACAGCGCGAATGGGCCTGGGACACTGGTGGTTCTGCTCACTAGCGCTGTGCCAGGAGCGTCATGAGGGCAATGGTTAGAAGCTGGGCCGTGGAGGTAAATGACAGGTGGGGTCAAGTGTCCGCTCTCCTTGTGAACCGGGGCCAGTGATGGACTTTGGTGTCTCAACCATCTCCTATGCAAATTTGGTG
The DNA here is from genome assembly GCA_036346955.1 of Dipus sagitta. NCBI lineage: Eukaryota > Metazoa > Chordata > Mammalia > Rodentia > Dipodidae > Dipus > Dipus sagitta. Next base: position 141,654,157 of record CM070770.1, read on the forward strand.
CTAATAACAGACACCACACCCATGGGCTGCTGTCAGGGTCACGAGACAGGAGAAGCAGGCGCTCACTCAGCACAAGGCTGATCTTGTCAAAGGTGTGCTCACCAAACCTTTACAGTAGAGGGGAGGGGAGAGGAGGTCCACATTTTCCCAGTGTCTCTTGCTGCTATCTAGGTGGGAACCCGTATTTTTATAGCCCTGGTGGTGGTGGGGGGAGATTCTGATAAGAGCTAGGCTCGTTCCCACGCCTTGGTGAGGCAGAAGAGGCAGCAGGGGCCCTGGTACCTTGAGGATGGAGTTGTCCTGGCGGGTGTTTTTCGTGTCATATCCCTCCAACAGGCAGCAGCGCACGGTGGAGCCTGAGCCTGCAAACTCAGCCAGGTTCAAGTCGGCAAAGCCCAGCTGGGAGGAGAAAAAGAGTGTATGTGGTTGGCTGCAGGGAGTTTGGGCAGGGGGCAAGCTAATGCACTGAAAGGGTTAACTCTGAAGAACTGGGGGAGGGGAGAGGAGAGGAGGGCAGGCAAAGTCCCTGGGCCTGTCCCATAGCCCCAACTGTTGCATAACCAGGACCCAAGGACAGGGTCCCCGGGTCAGCAGCATCAACGTGGCAAAGCAAGGAGCTCACATCCCTGAGAGGCACAAAGCGCCCTTTGTGCCGAGTCCCAGGGTGCACCGGGGCCAGTGTGCCAGAGATGAAAGGACATTGTTGTCTGTGACACAGACACATTGTTCCCTGGGAAACAAGGCCAGGCTGTCGGGAGCTGCTAGGAGAGCAGGCAGAGGAGGAGGAGGAGGAGGAGGGAAGGCCCCTGGGAGCCTGGTGATGGGGATGAGGTGAGGGGACACCCCCATAACGGGCCTAGGAAGAAATTCTGTAGAGTGGGCAGGATCCTTGTGGAAATCCGCAGAGTCCAGCGTCTGGGCATGTCCCTGGGAGCTGGGGCCTGCTCCTCTGGCATGTCATCCAGGAAGGGAACAAGCTAGATGGAATCCGAATTTGCTTAACTAAGGGAAACTGAGGCTGAGGTAAGGGAGTGCCAGGCTCAGGGATCAGAGGGACAAGCAAACCAGTCTGGTACATTTGTCCATCACCAACTGCATATGAGTGTCTACTGCAGTGTTTAGGGGTATAGGCCCCAGAATCAGAAGACTCTAGTCTGCCAATGACTCAGAGGGACCTCATTTACAGATAAGGTCACTAAGTTCAGGGAGGACAGATGCAGCAACCAGGATCAGACAGCTTGGCCAGGAGACAGGACCGGAATTAGGCCCAATCGCTATAGTCGGACCCTTGTGAGGGCATCAGTTTCCTTGTCTGTAGAATGGGTTTTGCAGGGCCCGTGGTGAGCTTCAGCAACGGAACAGCAGGTAAGGGCCTAGCAGAGTGTGACGTGAGCCGGGGGCTCTTGGCTGCTACTGGCAGGCCGCTCCTCCCCTCATGAAACCAACAGGAGACATTCACGCTCTGACAGCTCCCTCCACTGCTGAGCTGCCCCTTCTGCCCTCTGCTCCTGGAACAGGCAGGCAGCTAGCACCTGGGTCGGGACAGAGCATGCCCAGTGCAGGAGGCCTTCCACACAGGCACACAGCTTCTCCTGTGCTGGGCTGGAGGGCAGAACAGGCTCACTCAAAGCCTGGACCTCTTCTCGCACTTTTCCCCATAGAAAAAGATCATGCTGTCTGAGGAGACCACGGAAGCCCAGGAAGAACCCAACTGTCCAACAGCAGGGACTGGCTAAGTGAACGCTCCTCAGCCACACAATGAGACATAGTTGCCATGAAAACGCATGCCCATGGTGTGCTGAGTGAGTAAAAACTCAAGTGGCAGAACCTCCCTATTCTTATATATATATATATATCAGAGTTTGCAGACATGTGAGCATGCACAGAAGGGGCTCACTTTATTTTTCTACACCACATGCATGTTTCTTTCCTTCGTTTTTCCTCAGAGGTACTGGGTTGAGGGTACACATGTCAGTGGTACAGCACTTGCCCAGCGTGCATGAAGCCGTGGGTGCAACCTCCAGTCCCCTGCCACCACTGCCAACACGCACGCGTGCACACCAGCACACATACACATGTAAAAAGAGCCTAACCAACTCTATTGGCGAGGTCCTAGGAAAAGGCAGAGAAGGGGTCCCCCAAACAAGACCTCTCACTCTCCAGCCTTCTGTCCCATTTGCACTGCCACAAGCAAGCACTGTCTTCCTAACAAGGGCAAAGCTTCTCAATGCAGCTACTCCCCTAAAGACTACACCTCAGGGCCTGCAGCGGTGGCTTAGCGGTTAAGGCGTTTGCCTGCAAAGCCAAAGGACCCAGGTTCGATTCCTCAGGACCCACGTTAGCCAGATGCACAAGGGTGTGCACGTGTCTGGAGTTTGTTTGCAGTGGCTGGAGCCCCTGGTGCACCCACTCTCTCTCACTCTCTCCCCCTTTCTTTGTCAAATAAACAAATAAATAAAAAGTACTTTAAAAATCTTATTAAAAAAAAAAAAAGGGCTGGAGAGATGGCTTAGCGGTTAAGGCGCTTGCCTGCAAAGCCAAAGAACCCAGGTTCAACTCTCCAGGACCCAAGTAAGCCAGATGCACAAGGGGGCGCACCCATCTGGAGCTTGTTTGCAGTAGCTGGAAGCCCTGGCGTGCCCATTCTCTCTCTCTCTCTCTCTCCCCCACCTATTTCTGTATCTCTCTGTCTCTCTTTCTCTCTCAAATAAATAAATAAAAATAAAATATTTAAAAAAAAAAAAAGAATATACAGCTCATGCTGGGGTTGGTGTCTCCTGTTTGGGGCACAGAGGTTAGAAGTCCTGCAACTTTCTCCCATGCTTGTCCCCGGCCACCCACCTCCATCCCAGCGCCCCTGCACAAGGCTGCGCTTCTTACCTTGGAATAAGCCTTCCCACCTTTCAGCTCCTGCGGAGAGGGAGACACACAAGCACAATGACTAGGGAACCAGGCCCCCTCTGAAGTCTTCCCAGGCCCCCTGAATCTGAGCACCAGGACAGAGGGCACAAAAAGGGACTGAGCAACAAGCCACATTTTCCCTTGAAGGGGACACAGCAGGACAGCGGCCTAAAACCCCATCCCCACCCTCAGCTCTGGGCTCACAGCCCTCCTCCCACCCAGCCACAGAAGCCGGCCTCACCTTGCGCACAGACACCCGGAATATGCAGGGGTCCAGCAGGCCGGTCGCGGGGTTGGCGCTCATCTTACACGCAAAGGTGAACCTCTTCCGCCACCGCACGCAGTTCTCCTGCACCTCCTCCCTGTGGAGACAGGACGGGTGAGCATGGGACGGGGGACTGTGAAGCCCCCCCACCCCCCAAAACCTAGGGCCTATAGGGATAGGGCAAGGGCCTTACTGCTGGGAGTGTTTGCACAAGTATGTGCTAGTGTGATTGTGAGCACAGAGAAAGAAAAGCATGCCATGAAAAATGGAGCAACTCTAGACACTCCGTGAGGCGAGGACAGGCTGCAGCAGCTGCCCTTCCCAGGCAGCCCCCTGCCGTGTTGAGACTCAGCTCCAGCACGGGACCCCTACCACTCTGACCTTGGCGGGCCCATTATCTGTGCCTGCCAGGCTCCTGCTGGCCTCCTCAGATGACCCTCTCATTAGTCCTCTCAGGCTTAGCTATGCAGCCCCTGTACTGATAAGAAGTCAGAGCTAGGTCAACTCCTCGGATCTCCAGTCAGCCACCCTCACTGGGGCTCGGCCAGACTTCAGAGCCACGGGTAACAATAATGACGACAGCAATAATCCTAATAGCTGATGATCCCAGTGCTGCTTCCCACGTGCCGGGCGCTGCTCACAGAGCTGAGAAGCCAATAATCATGGCCTGTTCGAGGACCCTAGCTACCCAACCACTGTGTGGGCGGCTGCCATAGCCAGCCCAAGTCTACAGAGAACCTGGAAGCTCTGAGCTACCAATACAGGGACACTGAGTGAGGGGTTTGGCCTTCTAGCCCTGGGACATGTCCACAGTGACAATCTAGCACCCCTAAATGAGGAGGTCATCGTGCCCTGGGCATGGTGCAAGCGGTCCATCCGAGCTTGGCCCCATCGCTGCAGGAGTGTGGAGAAACTGCTGCAGGCCCTGCCCCCAGCCCTGGCAGAATCAGTGCTCAGGAAGGGGTGGCCACGGAAGGGTGGGGTGCTGAGACAGTATCTCTGCTCAGCGCATCCCACTGAACCGGATGGACTGCCAAGCAGACAGCTGAGAAGTGACCTCTCTACACTCTGGACGCCCCTGAGAAGCACAGGTTACCCGCCAGATCAAGGCTGCAGGTGAGGGTCAGAGAGGCTGCCATCAGGCATGTCCTTCCTGCTTCTCACGGCAGCTCGGGGGCTGGGGCTCCACAAGATCACACCCCCAAGTAACTGACCGAGCAAGGTGAAACCCAGGCTTCCAGCTTCTGAGTCAGAGCCCTCAATCGTCACCCGGGCTCAGGGGCACAGGGCCCAGGAAAGCCTGGTAACACAAGCCCATGGGCCTTGGGGCCAGCAGTGCTCTCTATGTGCCCCCAGAAACTGGCTCATGTCTTTCAGCAAACTGGCCATTCCTCAGCGTCTACCGTGCTAGCAGAGGACTAGCAACTAGGTCTTCACCTAACAGAAATGGAACCTATACCCACACCAAAGCCTGTATACCAATGTGTAGCGAATACTACAATAGTCAAAAGGTGACGGCAACTCAATGCCCATCTGGTGAATGGACACACACACACACACACACACACACACACACACACACACGTCTGCTCCTAGGACAGAGGATCACTTGGCAGTCAAAGAAAAGAAGCACTTTCACAATGGGACTAACCTCATGTAGATTTCATACAAAATGCCCAGAACGGGGCTGGAGAGATGACTTAGCAGTTAAGGCACTTGCCTGCAGAGCCTAAGGATCCGGGTTCGATTCCCCAGTACCCATGTAAGCCAGATGCACATGGTGGTTCATGTGTCTGGAGTTTGTTTGCAGTGGCTAGAGGCCCTGGTGTGTCCATTCTCTCTCAATAAATGAAAATAAATTTTAAAAAGTACCCAGAGCAGGCAAATCCAGAGAGAGAAAGTAGACTGGTGTTTGCCAGGGGATGGAGGTGGGGAAATGAGTGACAGCAAACAGGCATGGGGTTGCTTTGCGGGGGGATGAAAATGCTCACAGGACACTGCTGTGAGTGTAAAGAGCCACTGACTTGTGGGCTGGAGCCGGGACTGAGTGTGGAGCACTGGCCTAGCACTCGTAAGGCGCTAGGTTCCATCCCCACTACCAGAAAGCAACCCACTTAACCAACACTGAAGAGCACATTTAAGTGGATGGATAACGTGGTATGTGAACCCAATGTTAAGAGAACTGGAAAAGAAAAAGGCACAGTGGTTTAGATAATTAAAAATAAGGAAAACAGAGCAGGGATGGGGGGAGCTGGGCAGAGATGAGAAGGTGGAGCTGCTAACTTTAGGCAAGTAGCTCGAGATGACCCTGATGGCAGTGACAGCCAAGCAAGGCTTGGAGTGTGAGGATGGAAGAGCGACATGAGAACATGCTCCGTAAACAGAGATAGCAAGAAGGCCAGTGGGGAGAGAGGAGGGACGGGGATGCTGTCAGTGAGGGGCAGGGGGTCAGCTCTCTGGACCTCGCTCTGAGAGCAGACACACAGGCTGTATGGATCCTTGGGCCCCACCCCTACCCTACCTAGGAGTGGGAGCAGCTGCGGGAGACCTGAGGAAGCTGGCAGTTGGGACTGGCTCAAACACCCAGAGGAATTAGGATTAGAGTCCCGGAACAAAGGCAAATTGCCCACCCCACCCTCTCCTGCCTAAGAGACTTGCCATGGGAACACCAGCCAGGAAGCCCAGAGGCACATTTGTGGTTCCTGTCAGCCCTGCTAGGCCAGACTAGAGAAAGCCACTTGGATACCTCCCAGGCTCAGGTGACAGGCGTGTTCCCTCCTTCTGCAGGAAGGTGAGCAGGGCAGAGCTCAGGGATCCACAGAACTCTGAACAATTAGGGTTACATGTTACCACCCCTAGGGGAAGAAGCAGGCAGCCTCACCCTGGCCCACCCCAGGGGGTCACAACAAGGGTGAAATAAACACCACAGCGGCGGTCACTTCCTGAGGACCTACTGTGCCCTCTGCCACTCTTCAACACGGAGGGGTGACCTTTCCCGTGGCTCGCTGTCACATGAAGAAAGTGAGGCCCAGAAATGCTTATACTTCACCCAAAGTCTAAGAGCTGCAAATAACCTAGCCGCCTCTCCGACCCCCAGGCCTGCCTGCATCTATGGCCTGGGCACAGCCCTGCAGGGATGGCATAGGCACCCTAACAGGCCCAGGGCCCCTCTAGAGAGGATAGAATGAGGTCCCAGACACAGGGCAGGGAGGAGATGAACACAAGCTCAGGCCAAAGGCACGTGGAGGGATGCTTGGAAGGAGGTGGGCTGAGGATGCCAAGTGGACAGCCATGAGCCAGAGGGTAGGAGGTGGCTAGGAGGTGGACAAGTTTCCCTCAAAAACTTTTTTTTATTAAGCACACACTGTGCTCTGGACACTGCCAAAAGCCCCAGAGACGGAAGCAGTGCACAAATAGACAGAATCCCTGCCTTTGAGGGGCTGATAACTCTGGCAGTGGGTAGGAGACACACAAAACCAGGCCAAGGTGTGTCCTAGGTATTACGTGTCATGGGAAAAAGGAATGGAGGAAGGAGGTGGGCAGTGGCCCGCAAGGGACACATGAGGGAAAAGTGGGCAGGGAAGCCCTTAACAAGAGGTGATATAAGAGCAAAGAACTGAAGGGGGAGAGAGAGAGAGAGAGAGAGAGAGAGAGAGAGAGAGAGAGAGAGAGAGCGCGCCACACAGGTATATGCAAGTCAATGTATAAGGAATAAGGACAAAGGCCCCAAGCTCCCTTGGAATGTGGACAATGTGTGTGCAGAGGGGCAAGGGGGCCAGGCTGGCAGGCCCAGAGAAAGCAAGGGGCAAAGACTGGCGGGAAGGGAGATGAAGAGGGAGATTTGGCCTCTCACACCCACACGGGGGTGAGAGGCCCCCAGCCTTCCCAACTGTACAACAGGAAACTGCTCAAAGGCATGAAGCAGGTAATTGGCAGAAAGGAGGGAAGGGAAGGGAAGGGAAGGGAAGGGAAGGGAAGGGAAGGGAAGGGAAGGGAAGGGAAGGGAAGGGAAGGGAAGGGGGTGCTCTTGCTCACCAACAGGGAAAGAGCCTGTCCCACCAGCAGGAAAAGCATCATACAGGAGGGCTGTCTAAACTATGGCACCGCCTTTATTTTTCTAAGGGACATATGCAAATGTTGGTGTGACAGAAAAAGTTGGATATCACACTACAAGTGAGGGTCATCTCAGGCCACAGAGTTGTCTGTAGGCTAGCCATGAGGACGCAGGGAGGGGACATTGTACCTTTATTACAATTTTTGGTGGTAACTGGGGACTGAACCCAAGGCCTTACACATGTATAAGTGTTTTACCACTAAGCTTCAACCCTAGCTACTCCCTATTTATTTATTTATTTATTTGAATTGGAAGAAATAGTTGTCAAATTTAGCTAATGCATGCCTTGGATAAAGGAAACAAACTCCTCTGAGAGTCCTGGAGATTGCAGGGTGGGAAGAGGCAGAAAAGCCACCACGGGCAACAAAGCCCAAGAAATGGCAGAGGCTTCCTGAAAAGGGAGGACCCCAAGAGAGTCAAGGATTCTGAGAGCTCGGCACCACCCTATGGCATCTGAAACCTCGAGGGACTGAGGGCGATGGGAGAGCAGAGGCTGTCAGGGTGCTGTACATCCATGGAGCAGTGTCAAAGACATGTCCCACCGAGCAGAAGCCGGGGAGCTGCCAGCCTTGGAAGGACAGGAAGTGGGAAATATAAAGCAAATGAGCACCTGAAGATCTCAGGAAGGCCGAGGTAGGGAGATTGCTATGAGTTTGAGGCCAGCCTGGGTTATGGTGAGATCCTGGCTGAAAAAAAAGAAAGCTGGAGAGATGGCTTAGCGTTAAGGTTAAGGTGCCTGCCAGCAAAGCCAAAGGAGCCACGTTCCATTCCTCAGTACCCATGTTAACCCAAGGGGGTGCATGGTCTGGAGCTCATCTGCAGTGGATAGAGGCCCTGGTGCACCCATTCCCCTCCCCCCACCTCTTTCTTAGTCTTTCTCTCAAATAAATACAAATATATATATGGAACTCACTATGAAGTCTCAGGCTAGCCTTGAACACATGATGATCCTCCTGCCTCTGCCTCCCAAGTGCTGGGATTAAAAGCATGCGCCACCACGCTCAAAAATAAAATTATTTTTTTTAAAAAGAAATCAATCACACCCTCCAGGTCTCAGGGTTCATTGCGGAAGAGTTGGCAGAAAGAATGTAAGAGCCGAACGAAGGGTACCACTCCTTAGATACAACTGTCCGGACAGAAATTGGCCTTGATATCCAAGACCTCACTCACAGTGCCTAGAAATACCCACACAAGACCCTCATAATAGGAGAAAAAGATGACGACATCAAATTAAAAGAGAGACTAATGGAGAGAGGGAGGGGATATGACAGCAGGGTTATGAAGGGGAAAGCAGGGGAGGGGAGGGAAATAACGTGGTTTGTTGTCTGTAAGTACAGAAGTTGTCAATAAAAAAATACACATATTAAAAAAAAAAAAAAGAAAGCAAGAAAGGGCTGGGGAGATGATTCAGTAGTTAAAGGAGCTTGTTTGCAAAGCCTGCCAGCATGGGCTTGATTTCCCAGTACCCACGCACAGCCAAATGCACAAAGTGGTGCATGCATCTGGAGTATGTTCTAGCAGCAAGAGGCCCTGGCACACCTATGTGTATATGCTCTCTCTCTCTCTCTCTGTTCACAAACAAAAATATATGTATTTTTTAAAATGTGCATTGGTAAAACAGGCTGCGCATCCCCCTTCTCCATTCCCTGTCCTGCTAATGTGGCTGAAGACAAGATTGGATAGCATCAATCAATTCTAGTTTAATTTTTAAAAATTTATTTATTTGTGTGCCTATGGGCTTAGTAGGGTCTTTTGCTGCTGCAAATGAATGTTAGTTAGGCGTGTGCTCCACTTTGCACCTGGCTGTATGTGGGTGTATATAGGGAATCGAACTGGGTCAGTAGGCTTTGCAAGCAAGTTCTTTTAACTACCGAGTCAACCCTGGCCACAACATCGATATTTATTTATTTGAGAGTGAGCGTGTGAATATGGGCACATCAGGGCCTCTTGACACTGAAAACAAACTCCAGATGCATATACCACTTTGTGCATCTGGCTTTTACATGGGTACTGGGGAATCGAAACCAGGCTGGCAGGCTTTGCAATCTCCTCAGCTCAACAATTTTAAAATCACCAAATGGAGCAGTGGGCGTAGCTTTGGGTAGGCTTCTGCGTGCCCACAGCACCCACCCCAAAGCTGCCAGGATGTTCCAGAGGAAGGTCAGCTCCACTGAGGGCGCAGGTGCAGTGAAGGATGAGCGTGAGCACACACTGGCCAGGCTGCCCGCCAAATCCACTCCAGCCAAAGTGGAAGCGAAGCCAAAAAAAGACCGTGGGAAGATAAAACTCCAGGAAAAAAAAAGTTCAAACAGCCGGGCGTGGTGGCGCATGCCTTTAGTCCCAGCACTCAGGAGGCAGAGGTAGGAGGATCGCCGTGAGTTCGAGGCCACCCTGAGACTACATAGTGAATTCCAGGTCAGCCTGGGCTAGAACAAGACCCTACCTCAAAAAACGAAAACAAACAAACAAACAAACAACAACAACAAAAGACGTGCAAACAAAAGAAGAAAAGAAGGGAGCAGAGGAAAAACCGGCTGAAGTGACTAACCCCGAAACTAATCTACCTGCAGGAAACGGAGACGCTAAACACGAGGTGAGCCCAGACTCTGATGAAGTACAAGAGAGAGCAACAGTCTGAAAACACTGTGTCTGTCAACATCCCTGTCTCCTTCCTAAACTTCAAACTCTTAAAATAGGCTAAAAAGTCGTGCGTGGTGGCACACACCTTTAATCCCAGCACTTGGGAGGCAGAGGGAGGAGGATCGTGAGTTCAAGGCCACCCTGAGACTACATAGTGAATTCCAGGTCAGCCTGGGCTAGAGTGAAACCCTACCTCAAAAAACCAAAATAAATAAAGCCGGGCGTGGTGGCCCACGCCTTTAAAGCACCAGGAGGCAGAGGGAGGAGGATCGCCGTGAGTTCGAGGCCACCCTGAGACTCCATAGTGAATTCCAGGTCAGTCTGGGCTAGAGTGAGACCCTACCTCGAACCCCCCCCAAAAAAACACCAAAATAAATAAATAAATAAATAAATAAATAAAATAGGCTAAAAATAAAAATAATGTTTTTTTTCGGGGGGGGGGTGGACACACCAAACCTTAGCTCAAGGCCCTGGAGTCAATTCCTAGCCCCAAACTGATGACTAAATAAATAAAATGAAGGTCTGGGAGATGGTTCAGTGGTTAAAGACGCTTGCTTGCAAAGCTTTCTGGTCCAGGTTCAGTTTCCCAGTGCCCACATAAAAGGCAGATGCACAAAGTGGCACATATTTTTGGAGTTTGTTTGCAGTGGCAAGAGGTCCTGGAATACCCACTCTCTGCTTTCAGATAAATAAATAAATAAATAAATAAATAAATAAATAAATAAATAAATGCAAAACCAAGGCCCAGAAATCATTCCAGCCCAAGAAAACATGGTTCCATAGGAGCCCTGGACATGTGGCTGAATAAGCCTATATGAGTAACACTGGTGTGTGGGGACAGTGGCCAGAAGGGGGCAGCTCAGCCAGATCTGACAACAGTGCAGGTGAGGAGTGCTGGGCCACTTCCTGTGTTTTGTGTCCAAGAGTTGTTCCCTTACTCAAAACTTAACTGTAAAGGACTGGGGAGATGGCTCAGCTGTTGCAGATGCTTGCTTACAAGCCTGCTGGCCTGAGTTTGATTCCCTAGCACCCACATAAAGTCTGCATACCTCCTACGGCAAGGGGAGTTGAAGCCAGGAGAGCCCAGACACTCACAAGCCAACCAGTCTAGCTGGCATTCAGCAGCACGATAACGAGGCTAAAAAGCCAGGCGTGGTGACGCACACCTTTGATCCCAGCACTTGGGAGGAGGCAGAGGTAGGAGGACTGCCATGAGTTCGAGGTCACCCTGGGCTAGAGTGAGACCCTACCTGGAAAAACAAAAAGAAACAACAACAAAAACCCAAGGGAGACTGCATTTCAAAAAAGGGAATGCCAGCACTTGGGAGGCAGAGGTAGGAGGATCACTTGAGTTCAAGGCCACCCTGAGATGACAGAGTGAGTTCTAGGGTCAGCCTGTGCTAGAGTGAGACCCTACCTTGAAAAACCAAAAAGGGGGGGGGAGTTAAAGGGGGGGCTGGAGAGATGGCCAGCAGTTAAAGCACTTGCCTGCAAAGCCTGAGGACCCAGATTCAATTCTCCAGTACCCATGTAAAGCCAGATGCACAAGGTGGCCCATGAGTCTAGAGGTCATTTATAGTGGCTAGAGGCACTGGTGTGCCCATTCACTCTCTCTCTGCCTCTTGTTCTCTCTCAAATAAATAAAATTTAAAAAGTATTTTAAAAAAGGTGAAGTGGACAAACACCCTGATGACCTCTTCCATGACACGTACACACACTCACACACACACAATTTTTAAAAAGTGTAAACGAGGGCTGGAGAGATGGCTTAGTGGTTAAGCGCTTGCCTGTGAAGCCTAAGGACCCTTTTTCAAGGCTCGATTCTCCAGGACCCACGTTAGCCAGATGCACAAGGGGGCGCATGCGTCTGGAGTTCATTTGCAGTGGCTGGAGGCCCTGGCGTGCCCATTCTCTCTCTCTCTCTGCCTTTTTTTCTCTCTGTCACTGTCAAAATAAATAAATAAATAAAAATAAACAAAAAAAATTTTTTTTTAAGTGTAAGCAAGTTAAAATTAAATGGAGAAAAAGGAATGGGGTTAGGAGGGCTGCTTATAGGAAAAAGGGATGTGAGTCTCACCTACCGGATTCAAGGCCTGAGTCCACTCTTGCCCTCCTGAGGCACTGTCAAGTGGGGACACGCTAGGGTGATGTGGGGGACTGGTTGGTAGGGCTGGTGGTTGGCCCTCCCAGCTTGGGGCATCAGGATGTGCCTCCCCACTGCTCCTTGCTGCCCCTGCCCAGGACAGGTAATTACAGAGGCAGGTTTTGTTTTTAGCTTTAAGATATACAATTAGACCTGCAAATCCCAGCAAGGCAGGGTGAGCCCTCCACCCGCCGCGGCCGCTGCGGCCACCACAGAGGCAGAATGCAGCTATTTCTGAGCTGTCCTGAAATAGAGCGAGGGCCCACCAGCCTGTGTACTCCAAAGCTCCGAACTTTGCCAGAGTTTTCCTGGCCCAGAAGGCCAGTCTGGCTCCCTGGCTGCCCTCTGCCTATCCCAGATAGCCATTAGGGAAACTCAAGGACCTGGACCCAAATGCCAAGCTGAGCCTCTGTGAGACATCCAAGCTGGCTGCAGGTACCAGCTCAGGCTGTGGGCACAGGGCAAACCTAGAGGGGGATGCTTTGCAGGAAAAGAACTGGCAGCTACTGGAGTTTCAAGGAAGAAAGCTAAGGAGCTCATCACAGACAGAGCAGGAGCGACTAGTCTAGGGTGATGTCAGAGCTGGGACCCCCCCCCCCCAAGGCTGTGGTTAGTTGGGTAAATGAGGACCAAGATGTCCCCCAGCAGTGAGGAGAGCAGAGGGAAGTCTGAGGGGGGCATGAGGCTGCTAGGTGTCCAGGGAGGCCTCTGAGGAGAAAGGGTGATTTACCCAGGCACCGGGTTGTTGGGGTGACTCCTCCAATGTTCAAGCCAAGGAGGGTATGTAAAGAAGTCTGTTGCCGGGCGTGGTGGCGCATGCCTTTAATCCCAGGAAGAAGAGGTAGGAGGACTGCTATGAGTTCAAGGCCAGCCTGAGACTACAAAGTGAATTCCAGGTCAGCCTGGGCTAGAGTGAGACCCTGCCTTGAAAAAACAAAAAAAAGAAAAGAAAAAGAAAAAGAAAAAGAAAAAAAAGAAGTCTGTTGACCTGGCATCTTCCGGGATACATTTTCCTCGCGCCTGCCCTGTTGTCTAGGACTAGGTAAGCCCCAGACCTCAGTTTCTCAGACAGAACCTTTGAATACCCCCATCAAGGGCCACCCTGAGTCTGGGTCCCATGGTCCCTGGGGTCAGTTCACGGCCATATCCTCAGCACTTGGCCTGGGCATAGCAGCATCACTGCCCAGTAATGCAACACCAGGATCCCGTAGCCTTGGTGGCCCTGGGTCTCTATCGTACAGATAACAATGGCTTGGTGCTGTGGGAGCCACTTCCCACCCACACGGAGCCTCTCCCCAAACTTGATCCTGAAGTGCACGCATGGCGGCGGTTGCGACCCCAACAAAGTTAGGAAAAGGGAACCCCAGGGATTAGTGGGGCAGCCCAACCTGTGACAGGGCTCCAGGGTGACAGTATGCTCACCCTCTCAGCACTTTACTTCCCAGGGCGTTAAGTGCCCATCAGTACATCTGCCCACCACCATGGCATACACGGCAACAGATATGGCTTTGCTCATGAGCAAAGAGGGATGTGAGGCCCAGCACACTCAAGGGACCATAAATGTGTCCACTCCCGTAGGCCCTGCTAAGACCGTGGACTCTGCAGGACGGGACTTCTGTCAAGAGCTGACCTGTACCTGCTCTGCAGTGCAGTACTTATCTGATCAGTACAAACACCCCCACCACCTCCAATCTCAGGTGAAAACCTCCACCTCCAGACATTACCAAACCTGCCCCAGTTGAGAACCAACCACTGTGAGGCGCTTTTCCAACAGCTTCCAGGTGACTCTGGCCTAGGGAGGGAGACATCTGTGTAGGACATTGGGGACCTCTCACCCCAGCTATGTTCCTGGCAGACCTGGACCCTCTATCCGACCCAGAGGCACAAGAACAACCTTCGTCACCTGGGTCCCTCCTCTGCTGTCCAGCCTGCCCCTCCTTGGCAGTGCCCTCTGCCAGTCTGGTCCCCTAGGCCTTGCCTACTAGGTTCCTCGAGAAACAAGCGTCCCAAGGATACAATCTAGGCTCCTGGCGCTGATGAGAGGCGGCCTGGGCTGGGAGAAGGAGTCCAATAAGGAAACAGTTCAAATCTGCCAGTGCTTTCCCGAAGAGAAGAGCACAGCTGCCTGGGGAGGGGCCCACCCCAGGGACCAGCTAAGGCATCTGTCCAGGGGCTGTAGGCCGGAAGAGCCAACGTGGCAGCCCAAGAGGGCTGCGTGCGGAGAAGCGGCTCTCTGCAGTTCTGGCAGAGCCAGCCCCTCCTCCTGCAGCGAGGCAGCAAGAAGTTCCTAGAAGCCAAGCCACTTGGTGCCTCACACAAGCACTCAGAGGCGTGTGTTGTCCCCGTCCCCCACCCCCCCGCCCCCGCCAGAGCTCCAGGCTGCCTGCTCTGCTCTCTTGCCAGTAAGGGCCCTAAGACTGGCTGGGGGTTGACAGATGGGCTGCAGCACAGGCTGCTATCAGCAAGCCAGCCAAACAAGCACAGGGTAGACAGCCCAGGAGATGTTTGGAAATTCCACCACACACAAGGGTGTGTGTTGGCCAGGGCACTCAGACTTGCCAGGTTTAGGAGGGTCAGGGTCAGACACTCTTGGGCTTGAGTCCTGAGGAATGATCTACAAAAATCCATGACAGCCAGGTGCTAACATCCCTTGTCTAGAAACACAGATGAGCAGCTGCCCTACTCTGCCTTCTGCTCCGGAGCCAGGGTACTGCAGACAGCTCGGGCTACCACCCAGGCAAATGTCTGTGAGCATGACTCTCGACTGATGCCAGGAGCCACTACCTTTTTCTTTCTGGTGCTAGGGATGGGACCCAGGACCTTGTGCATGCTAGGTAAGTGCTCTATTACTGAGCTGCATCCCCAGGCCTTGCTTCCTCCGCCTTGCTCTTAAGGGATCCAAAACCATGCACTGAGGAAAGGAGCCCCTGCCACCAAGTGTGGCCCAGCTTGGTTCCTGTGTGCTGGGCACCCTACTGTGTGCTGGGTACTTCTCAGGCACTGACTCCTTGCTTCCACTTCACAGATCGAGACACTGATTCTCACGGAGCCCAGGGGCTTGCTTCACGTCACACCGTGAGGGAGGGATTGTCTGTCCCCTCAGCTCCTCTCCTGCAGGACCCGTGGAAAAATCCGAAAAGATAGCAGAGCTATTCTCATCGCAGGCTTCTTCTTTGGGCCTGGGTGTCAGGTGCAGTGGAAATGCAGGGGACACAGCAGCACAATGATTGGCTCACACCAGAATCCAAGGACCTGTGCTCTGTGGGCTGACCCTGTACCATCCTGATTGGAGGAAGAAACGGGAAGACACTCCCTAGCATGTGTGAGCCCTACTGGTCCTCCCAGAATCAACAGCCCATCGCCCCCACGGCCAGAGGCTAAGAACCTGACTGGACGTCTGTGATCTGAACCCACGGCCGCATGACCACAGGTCTGCAAAGTTGGGTTCCCATGTCAGGACTGGGCCAGGATGGAGGCATCAGAAACTCGAAGCAAGAAGATGCGGCGGGCATTGCACTGGGCTGTGGATAGCAGCTTCCTTTCCCGGTACCCACCTAAGACTGTAGTCCTCAGAGCTGTGGGGCTGGTGCTGCTGCTTAGGGGACTTCCTTTCCTGCACCTGTAGGGCTTCTAGCCCATCCACTTGAAAGGCACAGGGAGGTAGAGAGTTGGGTCCAAGTGAGCCTCTTGCCATCCAGCAGACGCTTGAGCTCCCGGGGCCTCAGTCCCCACTCCTTCCCTGTCTCATGGAGTTGCTGTAGTATCTGGCCCAAACATGTGGCATCCACGCTGACCGGAGGTCATGGCCTAGCCCGTCAGAATATCCTCAGAGTAATCCTCAGAGGTCAATGGCCCAAGAAGCATACAAAGACCCTTCCCTGCTTGGGAGCCATGGGTCATTTCCCCAGGGCTGTGATGTCTAAGGAAGAGGAGTGGCAGGTGGCCAGGCATGTGTGACCAGCTCCTGACTGACTCAAGCCTGGCTGGTGTTTGATTCACCACAGAAGGAAGGACTGAGGGGGAGGGCTCCCTTCATGGGGCCTGGTTCCTCAAATGACTGGACTCCAGTCATGGGGAAGCCTCCACCCAAGCCCATCCTGAGGGCACCCTTGCCCATGCAGGTTTCTTCTTTGGGCCTGGGTGTCAGGTGCAGTGGAAATGGAACGTGGCTCCCGTTTCCCACAGCAGAACTCATGCAGGCAGGGCCACTGTGGGCTCACTGCTGTCTTGCTTGCTTGGTGAGGACCTTAAAACTGAACAAAGGAGAGCCCTTTGCACCCCTGCTTTACAACGGATGTCCACCCCCCAGGCCCTCCTGCACCTTCTCCAGGCAAAGGCTCCAGATGTGGTTATGCCTCATTCTCTACTGAGTCTGAGGTTACAGCCATCACTGCTGCCTCTGTCACCCAGGGGCTGCAACTCCTGCCACACAGCGGTCATTCCCTGTGGCTCCCTGGGCTTCTGAGGTGACGAGATCATCAGGAGCTGCTTGGTCAGAGTCACTTTTCCTTCCAGCCTGGCACTGACTCAGACTTGTTGTACAAGGCATTCCAAGATTCCAACCACAGGGTGGAAGGCTTGGGACCAGGCAGGACCATGAGACCCTGACTCAAGGTCTCCACCTCCTCCCTGGACACCTGAGTTTCTGCAGACTCACAGACCAGCCCTGAGTTGACTTTTTTAAAAATATTTTTATTTTTATTTATTTATTAGAGAAAGAGAGGCAGAGAAAAAGAGAGAGAGAATGGGCGTGCCAGAGCATCCAGCCACTGCAAACGAACTCCAGACGCATGTGCCACCCTGTGCACCTAGCTTATGTGGGTCCTGGGGAACCGAACCTGGGTCCTTTGGCTTTGCAGGCAAGTGCCTTAAATGCTAACCCATCTCTCCAGTCTCTCAGTTGATTGATTGATCAATTGATTTCTTTCTTTCTTTCTTTTAATATTCATTTATTTGCAAGCAGAGAGAGATACAGAGAAGAGAGAGAGAGAGAGACAAAGAGAATGGGCGCGCCAGGGCCTCTAGCCACTGCAAACGAACTCCAGATGCATGCGCCACCTTGTGCATCTGGCTTACGTAGGTCCTGGGGAATCAACCCTGAGTCCTTAGGCTTTGCAGGCCAGCACCTTAACTGTTAAGCCATCTCTCCAGCCCCCAACCCTGGGTTGATTCCTGCCTGTCATTCAGTTACTCCACGCTCATTTGCCTAGCACTTACTAGGAGTCGAGCTGAGCAGGACCTGACGGTACAAGCAAACAGACCAGGCTGTGGTCTTGAGTGCTTAAGATGGGCAGGTCCAGCTATACGGTGTGGTCCTCTTAGCTGCTGCAGCCCAGGGTTGGCCTTCTCCTGGAGCTTGAGGAACACATCAGTCAGGGGTTCATACCCAAAGGCGGCTCAGGACCAGTGCAAGCGGAGTGGCAAAGCCCATCCCCTGCTCTGCCCTGCGCTGAGATGGATGTATCTAGTAGTCTCTCCTCACACTCACAGGCCCCAAGCAGAGACCATGGGTGTCTTGGCCAGGGCAAGGCCCCAGCTCTAATCACAACAGGGAAACTTGTGGAAAAGAGACGAGCAACAACTCAAGGGAGACAGGGAGGAGTGTGGACCTGTCCTTTCGGCCCCAGGTCCCCTTCACCCACTGCCCTGGATTTACCGAGCACGTACTCAGGAGCCCATCAGACCTCTGAACTGCTAAGCCCCGCCGCGCGCAAGCCTTGCTTAGGTTGCAAGAGGTAGAAGGAAAGTCCCCAGGCTGAGAGCAGCTCTGGCAGCTGCCAAGACGAGCTGCTGCCTCATAAACAAGTGATGCTCATCGTGTTGGAATGGCTGAGGCTGTCTCGCCAGAAAGGCCCAGCAAGAGCCCCGAGGACCAACTCCAGGCTTCCAGGCACCTTCTGTTTGTCTAGAGGGCTTTGATGCCTGCTCAGAGGCCAAAGGTGTGGGTGTCTGTCTCAAGGTCTATTTCTGGCACTGAGATGTGCTGCTCACAGGTCGTCAGAGAGAAAGAACATACCCACGGAACCAAGCCCGAAAGCGGAACTCGGCAGGCCGAGAAGCCCCTTCCAGACATGACCTAATGAAGACAACCTTAGCCTTCCTGAACCAGAAATGCTCGTAAGGGTCACCACGGGCTCCTGGCACGGCTCTGCTTTGCTCAGCGGTGTGCCGGGATGAAGTCTCTGCGGCAGTGGCAGCATGATGGGTGGGGAGACACCCTTCTCGGCTCACACTCACCGGCCCCTTCTGCAACCTGCAGCCCCACGCAGTCCACCCACTGCTGACCTTGGTGGCTCTGAAATGCAAGTCCAACTCTGATTCAAAGCGTCCTGAGACTCCTCAGTGTACTGTCAGGTCCCTCCCATGAGCCTCCCCGCCCCAAGCTCCCCCCCCCCCCCCAGGCGTCTGGCTCTTCTCTGCTCAGCCACTCTTCTCCCGTGACCAACTTCTCACCCTACTCACTCTCCAGACCCCAAGCCCACACCACTTTCTCAGAGCCCGTCCAGCACTGGCGGGATTCATGCGCCACAGAGAAGTCCTCCAGGGAGGGACGTGGGCTGCATCCCCCAGGGCTCGGGTAAATGCGGAGGTGCTCAGGAGACTGTCATGGAGCAAGGCGGGAGGTGGAGGAGCACAGCCGCAGGTGCTGCCTGTGCACATCCGCAGAGGACAGTGGAGCACAGAGGAAGTGGTGGAAGGAAAGGGGCTTCACATTCACATTCACATTTGAAGAAGGCCCTGACTCCGCCCCCCCCCCCCCAGCACTGGCCCAGGGCTGGCTCACTTCCTTTTTCAGTAGTTTTAGTTGGTGGTAGCCCTCCTGCCACCAGGTGAGCTGCTTCCTGGAAGAGAAACACTAAGGCTGTGGGGACAGAGCCTTTGGCTACAGTCACAGAGCCATGCAGCAGCTGCAAGGCCTGATGGCGGGGCCTGAGCAGGGCCCCGGCTCACTTTCCTCCTCCACAGTCAGCCACGGACAACACTACCTTCTGCAAGGGTGGACCCAACCCAGCCACTTGGCTGCCTCAGTCGCAGTCTCTGAGCCCACAGTGGACCCAGCTGCCTGGTATGTGGGCGAGGGCTGCTCCTGACACGGACTGGGACTGACCCATAGGGGGAGGGGGTTTGGCAGCTGGTAGTGGCCACCATTCAGTCAACACCAGCACCCACACTGGTTCAGAGCCAGGGGAGAAAAGTCCCAGTCTGTGGTGGTGCCAACCCCACAGTAAGAGGCCTCAGGACTAAGATGCAATGGAGGCTCTCTGGCCTTTGAAGGCCCACAGTCTGGGATGGAGCGGGACACATGGATGGGGACTATAACACTGCAGGCCCGCAATGAATGACAAGAGGCCAAGGGTGGTTCCCCAAAAGTGGCCCTTGCGATGGGCAGAAGCAAAGGTATGGGGTGGAGGAAAACCAGAGAAACCAAAAAGGCAAGCAGCAGAATAAGGGCCACTGAAGAACCCTGGGCTCTCCCATCTGTCCCTGTCTGCCAGCAAGCAGTCAGTGCCCGTCCACCTCTGGGAGAGCTGCCCGGGGCAGCCCCAAGCAAACGGGGACAAGAAAGTATGCCGACCCTGAGCTCAGGGCACTCCTTATTGGTGCCCATCCCTGTTGGGGGCAGAATGAGCAGTGAGCAGGATATTACCATCTCTTGGAAGCACTCCAACGGTTCTGGCCCTGAGGAGAGTGCCGGCTGCCATGAGGTATGCCATTTGGCCCTGGGGCAGGAGGGCAGAGTATAGCATCCAGGGTCCCCACCATGGGCCAGAAGCCAAGCTTGCTGTCTACAAACATTATCACCACATCCTCTCAAGAATAAGTGCCGCCGGCAACGATAGCCCTGCTTCAAGGGAGGGTCAAGGAGGCTGGGGTTCAGGCCAAGGACACAAGCAGTGAAGGACAGGCCCAGGGAAGGGCAAAGCAGGAACCTAACAGGCAAGGGAGTCTTCTTTTTTTTTTAAAAAAAAAAATTATTTATTTATTTGACAGAGAAAGAGGGGGAGAGAAAGAGACAGACAGACAGACAGACAGAATGGGTGTGCCAGGGCCTCTAGCCACTGCAAATGAACTCCAGATGCATGTGCCCCCTTGTGTATCTGGCTAACGTGGGTCCTGGGTAATAGAACCTGGGTCCTTTGGCTTTGCAGACAAACGCCTTAACTGCTATGCCATCCCTCCAGCCCAAGGGAGTCTTCTTTATCAGAGCTCCTTCCTCCAACCATTTAAAGCTGGCTGCCAGGGTGGAGGGCTGCCCAATGCCAGTCAACACCAGGGCAGGATGAGAGTGAGGGCAGTTCTAGGCCTATGCTCAAGAACTCTTCCAAGCACTGAACCAAAAGAGGCTCTAAGCAAAACCACCAAGGGTTTGCAGTCACAGCCTTTGGGGGCTACATCAAGGCCAGAAGACATTTACTGGTCAGTTTTAAGCCAATCACATTGCAGTCTAACCTCCCCAGGAGGTGGCTAACAGGTCCCAGAATACATCTAGTATCTGGGAGTAGAACTCATGTCCTCATAATCCCAAGCACTTGCCAGGAGACGGGGCAATGAGGAGCCCCACCCCCTCCCCACCTCACCCCGTGTTAGCTCCAGGTCTCTGGCTAAGCAAATCTGCTGTCTCTCCTCTGCTCAAACCTCTCAGTAGCTTCCTAGTAAAATGCAGATAGATCTACACTGGCTTATTGTCCAGTCTGTGACTCCATACACTGAATCCTTAGGCTCCTTTCAACTGGAAGCAGATCTTCCACCAGCCATCTGGATGCAAGTTGGGGCTTCTAGGTACTGAAAAAGCAGGGCTCAAAGCTTTCCAGGGCCTCCCAGCTACTCCCAGGCAAGCAGGCTTCGTTCAGGTGGGAAGTATTATAGCTGCCAAGAAGCCCCAGCAAAGTAGCTCCCAGGATGGGGCTCCACGCAACCAACAGGCCTCAGGGAACAGCCTTGGCTCCATGGGGCCAGGAGTCAGGGCTACTGCCAGGTAGGCAGGCAGAGGCACTGTCAGGGTGGCACATGCCAAGTGTGGCCAACTGGCAGCATAGGACAGGTCTAAGTGGCAGTCACATTGGCCACGCAGAGACTGGACAGCTTCAGACTTCTCTAAGGACATCAGCAGTGTAACCTCAAGGGGAGCCAGCTGACTTGGTGCCATAGCCTCGCTGCCCAGTTAGCCTCTTGAGGCCTACTGTTGGCTCTGCCTACTCCTGCCAGCAGGGCTTCACTCCATGGGCCCCTCTGCCCTGAGTCTGTACACTGAAGGCTTTCTACAGGGGTCCTAGAAAAGAAGCTGGTCATGAAATGAGGCACGTCAGCCATACCAGGGATCTAAGGGGATATGGTGAGATTAAGAGGAGCCCTGGTGCGTGCATCCCAGGTGACTACAAAACCCTTTGAGCAAGATACTACCACATATCACTGTCGTCAGAGCTTCCACTTCAAAGAAAGGAAAGTCTTAGGTTTTCAAGTAATAGGTCTATAAAACCCTGGCCAGCGCTGGTTTGATTGCTTAGTGGTTAAGGCACTTAACCACTGCAAAGCCTAAGGACTCAGGTTCGAATTCCCAGGACCCACATAAGCCAGATGCACACAAGGTGGCGCATGCATCTGGAGTTCATTTGCAGTGGCTAGAGGCCCTGGCATGCCCATTCTCTCTCTCTCTCTCAAAAAAAAAAAAAAAAAAAAAAAAAAAACCTGGCCATCTTGGGCCACTGTGCACTTCTATCTCCCAGCATGTTCTCTTCTTTTTATCTTTTAAAAAAAAATTTTAACCAAAGAGACACACAGAGAGAATGGGTGTACCAGGGCTTCCAGCTGCTGCAAGCAAACTCTAGATGCATGTGCTACCTTTTGCATCTGCCTTTACGTGGGCACTGGGGAATTGAACCTGGGTCCTCAAGCTCTGCAGGCAAGTGCCTTATTCACTAAACTATCTTTGCAGCCCTCCCTCCCTCTCTCTCTTTTTGTTAACCTACAAATATATATGTGTGTGTATGTGTGTATACATATATTTTTGTTTGTTTGTTTGTTTGTTTGAAGTAGGGTCTCACTCTAGCTCAGGTTGACCTGGAATTTACTATGTAGTCTCAGGGTGGCCTCAAACTCACAGCGATCCTCCTATCTCTGTCTCCTAAGTGCTGGGATTAAAGGTGTGTGCCACCATGCCCTCTCCCAGCATGGTGCCAGGATGGTGACCTCTCCTGCCCACTCTGCCTGCTACCCTTTCTAATCTGGTCTCTTTTCTCCCTCTATTGCCACCACCCAGCACTGCCTGCCAACCCATTTCAGCTGCCTCTCATAGGACGAGTGTCCAGCCAGCCTCCTAACAGTTTCTCTTTTTATTTTTTTATTTTTAGAGACAGCAAGAGAGAGGCAGAGAGAGAGAGAGAGAGAGAGAGAGAGAGAATTGGTGCGCCAGGGCCTCAACCACTGAAATCGAAATCCAGATGCTTGTGCCACCTAGTGGACATGTATGACCTTGCACTTGCCTCACTTTTGTGCGTCCGGCTTGCATGGGATCTGCAGTGTCAAACATGGGTCCTCAGGCTTCGCAGGCAAGTGTCTTAACTGCTAAGCCATCTCTCCAGCCCTCCTTACAGTTTCTCTGCCTGGCATCCAAGAGCTATCATCCTAGTTGGCAAACCAGGCTACATCATTCCTATGCCCCTCACAGGACTTCCAAGACCAGGAAAAAAAACCTAGTCTAGGGCTGGAGGGATGGCTTAGCGGTTAAGGCATTTGCCTGCAAAGGCAAAGGACCCAGGTTCAATGCCCCAGGACCCACGTTAGCCAGATGCACAAGGGGGCACATGTGTCTCTCCCCCTTTCCCTCTTTCTCTGTCAAATAAATAAATAAAAATAAAATATTAAAAAAAAAATCTAGTCTAGCCGGGCGTAGTGGTGCATGCCTTTAATCCCAGGACTTGGGAGTCAAAGGTAAGAGGACTGCTATGAGTTCAAGGCCACCCCGAGACTACACTGTGAATTGCAGGTCAGCCTGGGCTAGATCAAAACCCTACCTGAAAAAAACAAACAAAACTAGTTGGAGCCAGGCGTGGTGGTGCATGCCTTTAATCCCAGCACTCGGGAGGCAGAGGTAGGAGGATCTCTGTGAGTTCGAGGCCACCCTGAGATTATATAGTGAATTCCAGGTCAGCCTGCACTAGAGTGAAACCCTACCTCAGGAGGAAAAAAAAAAAAAAACTAGTCCAGTACCTTCAGGCTCCAATGAGGAGTTCCTTCCTCAGGGAAGTTATGGGAGGGCGAGGACCACCCCCTAGCCTGGGTGGGTGCTCATTCAACACCTGCCAAATGACTGGACAGATGCCTGAACAAAATGATTCCTCAACTCATATGCCAGGGTCCACTGGGATCCATACGGACCTGCTCCAGTTTTGCTTGGCCTACCAGGCATACTGCCACCACCCAACTGGGGGCTCCCAGGAACAGAGCTATCTGGTCCCACTTACCTCTGGAAGTCCAGGAGCTGGGAAGTGAGTCCCAGTGGAGGAGGAACAGAGACCCATGCCAGCCTGCCTATTCCTCCCTCCTCGGTGGCTCAACCTACAGACCCCTGCTCTGAGCAGGCCAGTAGATGTTTTGCCCATCTCAAGGGTTCCCTGGCACCCCCACATTGCCACCTTCCTAGAGCTCCACACCAGTATATCCTAGTGTACTTTGCATGGCTATGGATCCAAGTGGCATTTTATAGCCTTTTCCAGGGAGGAAGGAACTGGGAGCAGGGGCAGGGCCCTGGCAAGTATGTGGCCTGCGTGAGGAAAAGACCGAGCCAGCCCAGCCTCCCCGGGCCTGGCCACAGGGTCTCCAGCTGTGGAGCTCATAGGTCCACAGAGTTATTTTTTTAATTTTTTACTTTTTAATGTTTGGTTTTTCAAAGTAGTATCTTGCTATAGCTCAGGCTGACACGGAATTCACTATGTAATCTTGGGTGACCTTGAACTCACAGAGATCCTACCTCTGCCTCCAGAGTGCTGGATTAAAGGCATGCACTACCACGCCTGTTTTTTTTTTTTTTTTGTTTTGTTTTTAATATTTATTTATTTGAAAGCAGAGAGACAGAGGCACAGTCAGAATGCGCACACCAGGGCTTCTAGGCATTGCAAATGAATTCCAGATGCATGTGCCATTTTGTGCATCTGGCTTTATGTGGGTACTGAGGAAGCGAATCCTGGTCATTAGGCCTTACAGGCAAGCACCTTAACCAGTGAGCCATCTCTTCAACCTGTCCATGGACTTCTTTTATGCTCAAAGAATCCCAAAGGCACTGAGCATGGTGATACACGCCTTTAATCCCAGCACCTGGGAAACAGAGGCAGGAGGATCACCATAGGTTCGAGGCCACCTGAGACTACATAGTGAATTACAGGTCAGCCTGGATTGACCCTGGCTGATGTCACAAGATTTACTTAGCCAGAGACCTGAAGCTAACATGGGGTGGGAGGGGGTGTGTGTGTGTGGCTCCTCATTGTCTGCCTCTCCTGGCCAGTGCTTTGGAGTTTGGGGACATTAGTTATTAATGTTGAGACCCTACCCCAAAGAAACAAACAAATCCCAAAGGCTCCTAAGAAGCCTCCCACCTGTGTCCAGAGAAGGTAGGCAGTGCCTGGGTGGCCAGCAACCAGGGCTCTAGTTGCTAAAATAAAATCCAGCTGAAGGTGGACAGAGAAGCCAAAGAAGCAAGGATGCAGGGGGAGCCTTGCAGAGTCATCTGACTTCTCGACAGCCTGGCACTCAAGTGCAGAGCAGGAGCTGCCGTGCCCCACCAGGGTCAGAGGGGGCCAGAGTTCAGGGCCAGACTACGGTCTGCCCAACTGGGCAGTCTGCTTTTCCTATGAAGTGACCCAGACAAGTGATTTCTCTACCCCCAGGCCTCAGTTTCCCCACTAAATGGCTGAGAAAGCACTGCCTTTCTCTCCTTTCCCTCCCCTTTCTGTAATCAGTGTCCTTGTGCACTCCCCTCTCCTGGCCCAGCCAGCCACATGCATGGACCACGCCAAGGGACCCGTGCCAGCCTGGAGCAGAGCCCTTGGGGAGTTTGGGATTCTTCCTGCCTGAAGGCTGTCTTGGACAGGTTGGTTACTTCCTGACTCACTAGACTTGGCTGGGACCTCTACAGCCCTCCCAGGACACCCTCCATCCAAAAACCTCCCAGCTGCCATTTGAATTGTCTGCCTTGAAGGTCTCCAGGCAGGGAGCCCAGCCAATGCCCACTGTACTGCGGTGCTAGTCTGTGCCTGCCTGGCCATAGGTTCACAGCAGTGACCTTAGACCCACCCCTTGCTATATGGCTCTAGGGGCTCTTAACGTTGGGCCTCATAAGACCCCCAGCCAGCACCTCCAAACTGTCCAGCTCCAGACTGTGCCACTTAACCCACTGACAGGAGCCTATGTGAGGGTCCAAGGTGTCACATGTGGGTCTATATATATGTATGCTTCTAACCCATGCTACCAAAGCAAGGCAGAGCTCTGAGCTGAACTGAAGGCTCCCTTGAGTTGTATCTCTGCTACACACTGAGCGACCAGGGCTCAGCCACTTCAGTCCTCTCTCTCATGTGTGTGTGTGTGGGGGGGGGGTGTATGCTGGGTGCAGATGCATATGCCACATCACATGTGTGCAGAGGCCAGGGGACAACGATGGATGTCCTCCTCTACCATTCCTCCACCTTGTTACCCTGAGGCAGGGTCTCTCATGTAACCTGGAGCTTGCTGTTTCTCATTCAGACTGGCTGACCAGTGAGCCCAGGTGATCCTCCCATCTTGGGCCCCCTCACTGCCAGAGTTACAGGTGTGCATGGTCATGCTCACCTTTTGACATGGCTGCTGGGAACTGAAATCAGGTCCTCACGCTTGCCAAGCAAGGAAGGTTCTTACCCGCTGAGCCAGCTCCTCAGCTCGCCACTTCAACTCTCTCGACCCCAGTGTCCTTACCACAAGTGGAGCTAATGGCCAGGCATTTGAGGAGCTTAGCATGCCCATGGCACCAGTAAGCGCACTATCAAAGGAGGCCACAGTGAGCAAAGAATTGCTTTCCTAATGCCCATCTATCACCTGGTGCCCTCCAGCAAGTGGCTTTACTCTCTGGCCTTGGTGCTTTATCCAGACGAGCAGAGGATTACTGGGGTACCACAGGTGAAGCACATCACAGTGCCTGGCCAAGCCCAGACACTCCGAACGTGGAAGCTCAGAAGTGGCCCCCCGTTCCTGGGGAGGTGTTGGAAAATAAGCTGGGGAACAGCCTAACAAACCACCTGCTGTACCTGCTTAAATTGGGTCACGCAAAACTGTGTACCCAGCTGTTGCCATGGCACCCAACACACAGGGAAACAGCAGTTAGGAGGGCGGGTGCTACGGGGTGGGGCCTTGAGCTGTGTCAATCTGACACTCCTCCCCTCCCTGTGCTGCCAACAGCAGATCTGAGCCACCTCAGAGGTCTCTGGGCTGAGTTTCTAACCAGATCCCGGCACCCCAGTGACCCCGCCACAACTTGTAAATAACGGGGCTTTGGCAGTGAAGGCGCGGCTGAGGCAGGGCTCCTGCTCTACACACCAGAGTGGGAGGGTTGTGGGTCGAAGGAGCAGCAACACAGGAATCCCCATCTCCTGGGCAAAAAGCCCACAGATGCCAACCCAGCTGTGAAGAGGCTCAGGTTCCAGTGTCACTGCCCTCTGCCCAGCTAGCCCTGCCTGCAGCACACAGCATCCTCTAAAGTGCTCAGCCTTGGGCCTCAAGGTCGGCTCCTTCCTCCACAGCACCTCTCAGGCTTCATCTAGGATGAGGGCTGGGCAAAAGCTGGCTACCTGGGGTTAGCTGGGTTCTGGGAATCCAAGGCTCCCTGCCAGGAGGAAGAGGGAAAACAGGTGAAATCCAGACATGTGGGCTAAGACCTGGAACTTTCCAGACTCTCCCGGATGTTGGGGCAGGTTAGGGCAATGGAAAGGCTGACAGGTAAGGTGGCAGTGGCTACGAGTTTGGGAGGTCAGATGACTCCTAAGAGTGGGCTTGGTACCAATTCCTCAGTAATGTCACCACTTCCAGCTCACAGGGAGGCCTCCCGCTGACTCTATGGGGGGTATCCTCCCTATACCTGAAGGGGCTGGGGGAGGGGGTCAAGTCTCATCTACCATAGTAACCTTAACTGGTATAGCAACTTGCCTGGCCACATTAGGTGCATTACCCATTCCCCTCACAACCAAGGAGTGGGTATTACTTCCCGTTTACAAGAGAGGAAATGGAGGCACAACAGGGTAGTGGTAAGAGTTCATCTTGAGTTTCAATCCAGGCTGCACCACATTAACTCAGATAAGTCACTCTCTCTGAGCCTCAGTTTTCATCTCTGTGAAATGGGGATAATCCCTTGGGAGTTACGTGCTAGAAAAACAGGGGCCATAGCACTAATAATCCTTGGCTCTTGAAATCAGAGAGGTGGGGTAACTCATCCAGGGTTATCCAGCCTGAATTCAGGCTCAATCTCTGAGCACAGAGATCCGCTGGGCCGCGGTGTGGGGCAGTTGGAGGACTACAGACTTCACTGGCAACAGGACTGCCGCCGCCCCCTCCACACCGGGCTGCTCTGGTCCAAATTCCTCAGATAAGCAGCTCCCAACTGAACAGAAAGCTAGTGCACAGAAAAGGCAACCCCGCCCCGTCCACTCAGAAGAGTCCAAAATCTGAAATAGGCCACACAATTCCCCACCTCCCAGCAGATTCATCCAACAGGTCTCTCAAGAGGCCAAGTTCAGCTGACAACTACCTCCCTGCAAGGTCCCCAGCAAGCCACTAACTTCCTCTTTCTGGGCCTCATTTTCTCCCATCTCAGAAGAGCTAGGTAGCTCTAGTTAACTGGGCCCATGACAAGGCCCGAGGAGCAAAAGGAAGACCAGAGAAGGGGAGCAGAGTGCCCTGGGCCCTGCACTGTGTTCTATCGGCTCACTGCGACTTCTCCACGACTCTGATGGACAGACCTGCGTTAGATCCAGTTTCCAAAAGAGGAAAAGAAGCCCAGAAAGCGCCAGGAAGACTTCATCACCCTGACCCCCAAAACTCCACACACCCACCCATCTGCTGGAACTTCAAGGATCTCTACAGATAAGCCAGGTCTATATGACCCCAGGTGGGCCCAGTCTGCAAAGGGCAGACGGTGGTACACAGCCATAAGTGGACAGCTGGACCTGCCGGGATGGGAGATCAACACAAAACCAAACTCGACAGCTTCTTTCAGAGTCTCCAGACAAGGGTATTTGCAATGCAAAGCAACCCAGCTCCAGCCAGAGGAGCGCGGTCAATCAGATGGGGGGCTGGGCAGGCCAAAATCCAGTCCACCACCCTCCAGAGAGATCCAGGGAGTGCCAGGGACAGGGCTTTCCCAGGCAGCCACAGGAGAGTGCCAGAAAACCTGTGGCTGGCCCAGACTCAAAGACCAGTGGGAGGCAAACGAACACTGCTAACGCATCTGAGTCTTAGGCCTCCGAGCAAACACCACTGAAAGAAAAGAAAATACCGCCAGATTGGAGAAAAATGAAAATGGTTGTCCTAGTGCTATTCAATATCCCCATTTATGGCAGTTAAAATAGAGGTCTAGATGGTTTAAAATCCCCCCTCTGGGGTCTTGACCTTGGCCCCCAAGTCCAGAGTACCGAGCTGGGCTGCTCTCATAGCACAGGGGCTGAGTTTTGCTCACATGCTGTCGGAGACTGCTCCAGGGAGAAGCTATGGCCAGCTGAGCCTAGTGGGACTTGAGAAGAGATAGCCAGCCGAGGATATCCCAGTCTCTCAGCTGTGGCCAGGATAAACCTCAGGGCGCTCCAAGAGGAAGTGGACTGGAACTCCTACCAGGCTTAGCTCCACTACATTTACGCTCTGTGTAGCTAATTGCTGGGAACCCAGGAAAGATCTCTTCCCTCACTTCCCAGATGGCGCAGAGAAGGTACCAGCACAGGAGATGAGATCTGGGGTGAGGTGACCTCGAGTTAGAAGCCTGGCTCTGCTGTACATTGGCATTGTGGACTCAAGTGTGGGACACTGAAGGTTAAGGTCTGCAAGTGGGGGCTCAATATGGTGTGGCAAGAACCACTTGCCTTGAAGTCAACAGAAATGAGTTCAAAATCTGGCCAATTTGCCATTGACCTCTTGTATTACACAAACTTTGGGTGTAGTTTTACATGAGTGGAAATGAATCTTGTCTGGCAATGCTGGTGCACGCCTTTAATCCCAGTACTCAGGAGGCAGAAGTAGGAGGATTGCCATGAGTTCAAGGCCACCCTGAGACTCCATAGTGAATTCCAGGTCAGCCTGGACTAGAGTGAGACCTCCCTCAAAAAAAAGAAAAGAAAATACCGCCAGATTGGAGAAAAATGAAAATGGTTGTCCTAGTGCTATTCAATATCCCCATTTATGGCAGTTAAAATAGAGGTCTAGATGGTTTAAAATCCCCCCTCTGGGGTCTTGACCTTGGCCCCCAAGTCCAGAGTACCGAGCTGGGCTGCTCTCATAGCACAGGGGCTGAGTTTTGCTCACATGCTGTCGGAGACTGCTCCAGGGAGAAGCTATGGCCAGCTGAGCCTAGTGGGACTTGAGAAGAGATAGCCAGCCGAGGATATCCCAGTCTCTCAGCTGTGGCCAGGATAAACCTCAGGGCGCTCCAAGAGGAAGTGGACTGGAACTCCTACCAGGCTTAGCTCCACTACAATTTACCTCTGTGTAGCTAATTGCTGGGAACCCAGGAAAGATCTCTTCCCTCACTTCCCAGATGGCGCAGAGAAGGTACCAGCACAGGAGATGAGATCTGGGGTGAGGTGACCTCGAGTTAGAAGCCTGGCTCTGCTGTACATTGGCATTGTGGACTCAAGTGTGGGACACTGAAGGTTAAGGTCTGCAAGTGGGGGCTCAATATGGTGTGGCAAGAACCACTTGCCTTGAAGTCAACAGAAATGAGTTCAAAATCTGGCCAATTTGCCATTGACCTCTTGTATTACACAAACTTTGGGTACCTTTAAGCCTTGCCTGTGGCTCATACCTTTAATCCCAGAACTCGGGAGGCAGAAGTAGGAGGATCACTGTAAGTTTGAGGCCATCCTGAGACTACATGGTGAATTCCAGGTCAACCTGGGCAAGAGTGAGATCCTACGTCGAGAAAAAAAAAATTAATTAAAAAAAAAAAAAAGAAAAGAAAATACCGCCAGATTGGAGAAAAATGAAAATGGTTGTTCCTAGTGCTATTCAATATCCCCATTTATGGGCAGTAAAATAGAGGTCTAGATGGTTTAAATCCCCCCTCTGGGGTCTTGACCTTGGCCCCCAAGTCCAGAGTACCGAGCTGGGCTGCTCTCATAGCACAGGGGCTGAGTTTTGCTCACATGCTGTCGGAGACTGCTCCACAAGGGAGAAGCCTATGGCCAGCTGAGCCTAGTGGGACTTGAGAAGAGATAGCCAGCCGAGGATATCCCAGTCTCTCAGCTGTGGCCATGGATAAACCTCAGGGCGCTCCAAGAGGAAGTGGACTGGAACTCGCTACCAGGCTTAGCTCCACTACCTTTACCTCTGTGTAGCTTAATTGCTGGGAACCCAGGAAAGATCTCTTCCCTCACTTCCCAGATGGCGCAGAGAAGGTACCAGCACAGGAGATGAGATCTGGGGTGAGGTGACCTCGAGTTAGAAGCCTGGCTCTGCTGTACATTGGCATTGTGGACTCAGTGTGGGACACTGAAGGTTAAGGTCTGCAAGTGGGGGCTCAATATGGTGTGGCAAGAACCACTTGCCTTGAAGTCAACAGAAATGAGTTCAAAATCTGGCCAATTTGCCATTGACCTCTTGTATTACACAAACTTTGGGTGTAGTTTTACATGAGTGGAAATGAATCTTGTCTGGCATGCTGGTGCACGCCTTTAATCCCAGTACTCAGGAGGCAGAAGTAGGAGGATTGCCATGAGTTCAAGGCCACCCTGAGACTCCATAGTGAATTCCAGGTCAGCCTGGGCTAGAGCAGAACCCTACCTCAAAAAAACAAAAACAAATAAAAGGGCTGGAGAGATGGTTTAGCGGTTAAGGTGCTTTCCTGCGAAGCCTAAGGACCCAGGTTCAATTCCCCAGGACCCACACTGGCCAGGTACACAAGGTGACACATTTGTCTAGAGTTTGTTTGCAGTGGCTGGAGGCCCTGGCATGCCATTCTCTCCTTCCCCAATAAATTTTAAAAAGATATTTTAGGGCTGGAGAGATGGCTTAGTGGTTAAGCACTTGCCTGTGAAGCCTAAGAACTCCAGTTCGAGGCTCCATTCCCCAGGACCCACGTTAGCCAGATGCACAAGGGGGTGCACGCATCTGGAGTTCATTTGCAGTGGCTGGAGACCCTGGCACGCCCATTTTCTCTCTCTCTCTCACTATCTGCCTCTTTCTCTCTCTGTCACTCTCAAATAAATAAATAAAAATGAACAAAGAACATTTAAAAAAAAAGATATTTAATTTATTTATTTATTTGAGAGAGAGAAACAGATAAATAGAGAATAGGCTTACCTGGGCCTCCAGCTGCTACAAACAAACTCCAGATGCACGTGCCACCTTGTGCATCTGGCTAATGTGGGTTCTGGGGAATCAAACCTGGGTCCTTTGGCTTTGCAAGCAGGCACTTTAACCACTAAGCCATCTCTCCAGCCCAAAATATTTTTTTCTTTTTCTTTTTTTTTACAGACAAGAGAAAGAGAGAGAGAATTGGCATGTCAGGGCCTCAGCCAGTACAATTAAACTGCAGATGCTTGTGTCAACTAGTGGGCATGTGTGACCTTGTGCTTGCCTCACCTTTGTGTATCTGGTTTACATGGGATCTGGAGAGCGATCAAACATGGGTCCTTATGCTTCACAGGCAAGTGGCTTCACCACTAAGCCATCTCTCCAGCCCCCAAATAATTTTTTTAAAAAAGGAAAAATAAAAAAAAAGAATCTGGAAGAGCCTGTTACTGGAGCTATTAGGATCAGAGCCTTGGCTCTGGCAGCCCTAACAAGTGAGGCTCAGCCACCCATCCTCAACATGCCAATTAAATAGACAAGGCATATGGTAAAAAGAAAAGAAAGGAGATTTACTCAGTGTGGCTACACTGGGAAGAGAAAGAGATCTAGTGACCCCCCTTCCAAGCCCATCTTTGGGGTAATGACATGAGGTTTAGATTTAAATAGAGGGTAAGAGGTATGCTTATAGACTATCTCACTCCTGCCAAGATGGTTACAAGCTGAATGAATGAAGACTATTTTGAACCTGCTTCCCAGTGCCATGGGTGGCAATTTCATTTGCCCCATAAGGTAGAAATTATGGCCAGATTGTAGAAGAATTATGCTGGTAATTCCTAGTGCTACTTGATGTCACCTTTTATAGGCAGGGAAGCAGAGGCTCAGGGGGTTTAAATCCCTCAGCTGAGTCTTGACCCTGGCCTCTAGGCTCACAGAGGACTGAGCTGGGCTGTTTTGAGGGGGAGGGGGTTGGTCAAAAGGCAGTAAGCTCTGTTGGCAGAAGCACAAATTGGTATATTTGGGAGACTTTGTGTAACTGAAAAGGATAGAGGGGCCATAAAAAGGGTTGGGGCAGGCAGGGCCCTGATCACATGGGTTCTTATGGGTCTAAGATTTAGATTTTACTCTAAACCAAAGGGAAACCAGGCACAGGACACATCTAATTCTACACTTGGGAGGTGGATGCAGGAGGAAGGAGTTCAAGGTCATTCTCTGAGATTTAAGGAGTTTGAGGCCAGCCTAAGTCACATATGAGACCCTGTCTCAACCCTCTACCCTGAATAAATGCATACATAAATAAATATAAACCTCATACCGGGAAGATGGCTCAGTGGTTAAAGGAATTCGCTTGTTCAAAGCCTGCCAGCCCCAGGTTTGATTCCCATTACCTACATAAAGCCAGATGTACAAAGTGGCACATGTGTCTGGAATTCATTTGCAGTGGCAACAGACCGTGGCACACCCATATTCTCTCTCTCTCTCTGCTTACAAATAAATTAATAATTTTTTAAATAAATGAATAATAAAATAATAAAATAAATGAACACCTTTGAAGGATAAGAGCAGGGGAGTGACAATATCCAAAATCTGCTAAACCCAATGTGGTGGCCCACACCTGTAACCCCAGCACACAGGAGGCAGTGGAAGAAGGATGGCTAAAATTGGAGGACATCTTGGTCTACATAGTGAGTTCCATGCCAGCCATGGTTATATAGCTGAACTGTAAGAGGGGCTGGGGAGATGGCTTAGTGGTTAAGACAGTTGCCTGCAAAACCAAAGAACCCAGGTTTGTTTCCCTAGTACCCACATAAAGCCAGATGCACAAAGTGGTGCATGTACCTGGAGTTCATTTTTTTTTAGCGGGGGGCCTTTCAAGGTAGGGTCTTGCACTAGCCCAGGCTGACCTGGAATTCACTATGTAGTCTCAGGCTGGCCTCACAGTGATCCTCCTACCTCTGCCTCCCGAGTGTTGGGATTAAAGGCTTGTGTCACCACACCTGGCTCCTTTTTTTTTTTTTTTTTTTTTTTTTTTTTTTTTTTTTTTTGAGATGGGGTCTATGCAGCCCTGGCTAGCCTGGCACACATTATGTGGATCAGGCTGGCCTCACACTTACCAGTAGTCCTCCTGCCTTAGCCTCCTAAATGCTGGGGTTACAGACAGACACCACCAATGCCTAGCTTTCACAGTTCCTTTTCACAATTGCAATACTTCACATGCATGCAAAGACACATGCATGAGGGGCTGGGAAGATGGCACAGTGGTTAAAGGCATTTGCTTACAAAGTCTACAGGCTCAGGTTCAACTCCTAAGCTACCCATGTAAATTGGACACAAAAAGTGGTACAGGGCTGGAGAGATGGCGTAACGGTTAAGCGCTTGTCTGTGAAGCCCCTCGGTTCAAGGCTCAATTCCCCAAGACCCACGTTACACAGATGCACAAGGGGGCGCATGCATCTGGAGTTTGTTTGCAGTGGCTGGAAGCCCTGGCGTGCCCATTCTCTCTCTCTCTCACTCCTTCTCTCTGCCTCGTTCTCTCTCTGTCTGTTACTCTCAAATCAATAAATAAAAATAAACAAAACAATTTTTAAAAAATGGTACAAATGGGCTGGAGAGATGGCTTAGTGGTTAAGTGCTTGCCTGTGAAGCCTAAGGACCCCGGTTCGAGGCTCAATTCCCCAGGACCCACGTTAGCCAGATGCACAAGGGGGCGCATGCATCTGGAGTTCGTTTACAGAGGCTGGAAGCTCTGGCGCGCCCATTCTCTCTCTCTCTCTCTCTGCCTCCTTCTCTCTGTCACTCTCAAATAAATAAATAAACAAACAAACAAAAATTTTTTAAAAAATGGTACAAATGTCTGATGTTCACTTCCAGCAGCAAGAAGCCTGGCATGAACACACACACATACACGAGTGCACATTTGCAAATAAATAAATGAATATATATATATATATATTCATTATTTATTTATTTATTGCAGAGATAGAGAGAGAGAATGGGCACTCCAGGGCCTCTAGCCACTGCAAACACCAGATGCATGCACCACCATGTATATGTATATCTGGCTTATGTGGGTACTGTGTAATCGAACCTAGGTCTTTAGGCTTTGCAGGCAAGCACCTTAACCACTAACCATCTCTCCAGTCCATGAATATATATATTGGTTTTTCTAGGTAGGGTCTCACTCTAGCCCAGGCTGACCTGGAATTCACTATGTAGTCTCAGGATGGCCTTGAACTCATGGCAGTCTTCCTACCTCTGCCTCCCAAGTGCTGAGATTAAAGTCATGTGCTACCACGCCCGGCTTAGAATATTTTTTAAAAGGATACATCTACAAGACAGTCCCAGCATTGTTAGGTATTATAGGAAGGAAGATGTTCGGAAAAAGCTAATTGTGTAGCAGGAGGAAGAGGAAGGCCTCAAGAGCAAGGACTGAGTTTTATCTCCTACTCCCTTCAGGGCACCCAGAAGAGCACACGCCATACACTAGGGCTCAGTAAGTATCTTGGAAAGGCAGGAGATAGATGGGCTGAGGTGGAAGAGTGCATCCTCCCTCACAGAGAAGTCTGTAAAGGACACGCTTATTTTTATGAAGAAAGCTGGTATGTTTATGCAGGCGTGGAGAAGAATCTTGAAGGATACACCCAAAACTTACTGCCAGAGGCTTCCATCTGAGGAGAGGGTTTGGAAGGAAATGTTTGTTTGATCTGAATGAATTTCCCGGGCTATTCTGGGTTAGGGTGTGGCCTAGCAGTAAATCACCTAGCATGTGTGCAGTTTATGGGGTTTGATCTCCAGCACCACACACACACACATACACACACATTGTCAATTACTTTAAAAAAACAACTCCTGGCCTGGACAGATGGCTTAGTGGCTAAGGCACTTTGATTTCCCAGTACCCACCCACATAAAGCCAGATGCATAAAGTGGGACATGCATCTGGAGTTCATTGGCAGTGGCTGGAGGCCCTGACTCACCCATTCTCTCTCTCTCTCTCTCTCTCTCTCTCTCTCTCTCTCTTTCTCTCCTCTCCCTTATTCTCCTTGCAAATAAATTAAAAAAATTAATAAAAAATAAAAAATACTCCTGCCTATTGTTTGATTTTTGTAATAGGATAAGTTAAGTTCTATTTGTTGTTGTTGATGTTTGCTTTTTTTTTTTTTTTTTTTTTTGAGGTAGGGTCTCACTCTAGCCCAGGTTGACCAGGAACTCACCCTGAAGTTCCAAACTGGCCTTATACTCACAGCGATCTCCCTGATCCCCCTACCTCTGTCTCCCAAGTACTGAGGTTAAAGGTGTGAGCCACCTCACCCAGCTGAGTTAGTTTTCTTTTGTTTCTGTTTTGAAATAGTCTCATGTAGCCCAGGCTGGCCTCAATCTCATTTTGTACCCAGGGATGACCTTGAACTTCTGATCCTTTAGCCTGCAACCCCTAGGTGCTGAGAATACAGGTGTGTACCATCATGCCCAGTTTTTTTTTTTTTTTTTTTTTTTTCTGGTGCTGGAGATCAAACTCAGGGCTTCATGCCTGCTGGGTAAATACTCTATCAACTGAGCTATATCTTCTAGTCCTGAGTTAATTTTATCATTCAACAATATATAATTATAAAGATAAACAAAAGCCCTTCCTGGTTTCTGTGCCTCTCTCGATAAAAGACAAAGTTCTTAGCCTGGTGTTCAAGACCTCTTGAAGCCACTACCCAGCCCCTCCCTGCCTCTTCTCTCAGGTCCCTGTATGCTACTACCCAAAGATACTTGGTCTATCACCCTCCATTTCTGACCCTGCTCAGTGTCTGGCTCTAGTTCAAGAGCATTCACTCCACCTTCCCCATCAGGTATAAGGCCCTGGCCCTGTGTCCTGTTACCGAACTTCCCACGTGCAGAGGAAATGAAGGCCCTGGTTCCTATTTACAGTCTCCCCCAAGTTCAGGACAATACCTGGGGGCATTAATTGGAAGAACGAGCAGAAGGGAACAAGGAATGATCGAAAGAGAGAAATAGAAAGAAAGAAAGGAGAAACTGAGGTCGGAATGGTAAATGTCACTTGCCCGAATCACCCTGAGGGCAGCTACCCAGCTGGCCCAGGCTGTCTGTCACCTGACACCCAGCACAGAGCCTTCTTCACACAGCCATGCCACGTCAAGCCGCCTTCCCGGCCGGCTTGCCAAGGGCAGTCAGTGCTGATTCACCGGTGACTGGCTCCAATTATTTGCAGAACCGGAATGGCAGCCGAGCCCCTGCAGCAGCTGGCCAAGGGCATATTGATTTGTCCTGGGCTCCTTGCTGCCATCTGAGCCAGTCACATGAGAAGATAAAAGCTCCAAAGAACTCGCCCACAGCATTATCCATCCTGTTTAAGCCTCCCACAACCAAGCCCACAAGTCTTCCTGTTAATCAGCCAACTCTCCCCTTTCCAACCAAAGCCTGACCATTGCTCACAGAGGCTAGTAGTCATGGTTCACAGCACGAGATCCGGAGTCAGGCGGTCTTGAGTTCTGGCCCCAGACTTATTGAGTTCAGGGGGTATTTGCATATTTATTGTCGAGAGAGTCTGTCAGACTGCCTTCTAAAAAGGTTGGACACAACCTCATCAAGAAGTCCCACCAATGACAAGAAAGCGCCCATTCCCTCGCCTCTTCTATTTGGGCTCACCTATGGAAATAAACAAATAAAGCTGTCCTCTGGTGCCTGCATGGCTTTCATCAGCATATTGTCACTTTTTTTTTTGGTCTATTTGAATTTCTTCTTCTACAAATTGTGTATACCCTTCATTCATTTCTTTTTTTTTTTAATTTTAATTTTTATTTATTTATTTGAGAGAGAGAGAAAGAGAGAAATACAGAAATAGGCAGGTAGAGAGAGAGAGAGAGAATGGGTACGCCAGGGCCTCCAGTGGCTGCAAATGAATTCCAGATGCATGCCCCCCCCCCTTGTGCATCTGGCTTATGTGGCTTATGTAGGGAATCGAACCTGGGTCCTTTGGCTTTGCAGGCAAGCGCCTTAATTGCTAAGCCATCTCTCCAGCCTTCATTTCTATTTATTTATTTATCATGTTTCCTTTTTGGGTTTTTTGAGATCGGGTTTCTCTCTATCCCAGGCTGACCTGGACATCATGGTGATCCTCCTACCTCAGCCTCCTGAGTGCTGAGATTAAAGGGGTGCGCCACCATCCCCGGTTCCTTAGCTCATTCATAAATCAAGGCAGTAATATTTTGTTATTTGTAGTAGCTTATAATGTATTATGGACATCCACTGTGATTATATATGTCCAAGTACTGTTCCCACTTAAATTGTCTCTAGGGGATGGGGAGATGACTCAGCAGTTAAAGGAACTTGCTTGCAAAGCCTGCTGGCCTAGGTTCAGTTCCCCAGTACCCACGTAAAGCAAGATGCACAAAATGGTACATGCATCTGGAGTTTGTAGAGAAAAGAGGCCCTGGCACACCCATACTCTCTCTCTCTTTATATTTCTCACTTTCAAATTAAAAAAAAATTTTTAAGCTTTTGTTTTTTTGAGATAGGGTTTCACTCTAGCCAAGGTTGACCTGGAATTCACTATGTAATCTCAGGCTGGCCTCAAACTCATGGTGATCCTTCTACCTCTACCTTCTGTGTTGGTATTAAAGGTGTGTACTACCATGACTGGCCCTAAGTTTTTTTTAAAGGAAAAAATATTTTCAGATTTTTAAAAATTTATTTATTTATTTGAGAGAGAGATACAGAAATAAGCATGGAGAGAGAAAGAGAGAGAATGGGCATGCCAGGGCCTCCAGCCACTGAAAATGAACTCCAGATGCATGCACCACCTTGTGCATCTGGTTTACATGGGATCTGGGAATCGAACCGAGGTACTTTGGCTTTGCAGGCAAATGCCTTAACTGCTAAGCCATGTCTAAATAATTAAATATTTTAATATTTAATATTTAATTTCATATTTTATTTTTTATTTATGAGAGAGAATAGACATACCAGGGCCTCTAGCCACTGTGAATAAACTTCAGATGCATGCGCCACCATGTGCATCTGGTTTATGTGGGTTTTGGGGATTTATTTTTTTTGTGTGTGTGTTTTTTTGAGGTAAGGTCTCACTCTAGCTCAGGCTGACCTGGAATTCACTATGTAGTCTCAGGGTGGCCTCGAACTCACAGGGATCCTCCTACCTCTTCCTCCCGAGTGCTGGGATTAAAGGCGTATGCCAGTACACCGGGCAGGTTCTGGGAATTCTAACCTGGGTCCTTAGGCTTGGCAGGCCAGCGCCTTAACCGCTAAGCCATCTCTCCAGCTTCTTCAACTTTTAATTCTCCTTCCTCACCTCCCAAGTGGAGGGATTAAAGGTGTGTTACCACCACACCCAGCCCTAATTTCCACTTTCCTTCCCTGGTTCTCTGTATGACTTTGAACCAGTCCTTAATTTCTCTTTCCCTGTGTGCTAATTATGAGTATTCAATTAAATGGTCTCTGAGGCCTGTCAACTTCCAGAGTCTAGACCAGCGCTGTCCAACAGACTTTTGTGACATAACTGAAATATTGTATACCTGCACAGTCCAACATGGTAACACTAGACATGTGACTACTGAGTACTTGAAATTGGTTAGCATGATGGAGGAACTAAGTTTTCCTTCCTTCCTTCCCCCTCCCTTCCTTTCTTCCTTTCCTTTTTATCCTTTTTCGATGTCTTTTTTTTTTTTAATGCTTTTATTGCTGGGCGTGATGGCGCACACCTTTAATCCCAGCACTCCGGGAGGCAGAGGTAGAGGTAGGAGGATCACTGTGAATTCAAGGCCAGCCTGCATAAGAGTGAAACCCTACCTTGAAAAAAAAATTTTTTTTTAATTTATTTGGAAGGAAGAGAATGGGTGCAACAAGGCCTCTTGCTGCTACAAACGAACTTCAGACACATGCACCACTTTGTGCATCTGGTTTTAAGTGGGTACTAGGGAATTGAACCCAGGCCAGCAGGCTTTGTAGGCAAGGACTTTTAACCACCGAGCCATCTCCCCAGCACTTTCTCCATGTCTTTTGAGACAGGGCTATAGCTCACTGGTATAACTCAGCCTGGCCTATAATGTGTAATCTTCCTGCTTCCACCTCCCAGGAAGATTTTAGATTTTTGTTGTTGTTGTTGTTTTTGTTTTGTTTTTCAAGGTAGGGCCTCACTCTAGCTCAGGCTGACCTGGAATTCACTATGTAGTCTCAGGGTGGCCTTGAACTCATGGCGATCCTCCTACCTCTGCCTCCCAAGTGCTAAGTTTAAAGGTGCGTGCCACCATGCCTGGCGTGTTCTTTTTTTTTTTTTTTCTTGTTGTTGTTGTTTTTCATTTTTTTTGAGGTAGGGTCTCACTGTAGCCCAGGCTGACCTGGCATTCACTATATAGTCTCAGGCTGGCCTCAAACTCATAGTGATCCTCCTACCTCAGCCTCCTGAGTGCTGGGATTAAAGGCATGCACCACCCCGCCTAGCAGAACTTAGTTTTCAATCTCATTTGATTCAAGTTTAAAATGTAGATAGCCCCTCATGGTTAATGACTGCCATACTGAGTAGGGCAGGTGGAGAGGGCCTGTACCTCTGAGGGGACTACAGTATAGACTTGTACCTAGGAAGGGGCTCTAGAGTAGATCTCACTGTACCTCTCTGAGCCTCAGTTTTCCCATTTGCTCAATGCAGCCCACAGCAGCTTTGATTTGTGAGTGCACGTAAAGGCCAAGGCCTGACATGGCAGAATCTGGCCAAATTTCTGGGTTGAAACCTGAAAGTGCGTTTGCCCTATCTAATTTATGACCCATGATGGCTTTCCCAGAGCTGCCCATCTCCCCCTCCAGCCCCTCTCTACTACTTCAGCTCTAGAAGACCTTCACCAGGCATGCAGACTGCGGCCGGGGCAAGGCGCCACCTGCAGCCCGCGTGGGTGGCCAGTGAGAGCTAGCCCGCCCTTGGAATGCCACCGTTTGTACACCGTATTAGTTGATTGGCCCAGCAGCTCCCGCCCTCACCTGCATCTGCCTCCCATCCCTGCTTTCGAAGTTCTGCTGAGCCCTTCATTCATTCACTTCATTCATTCTCAGGTGTGTACCCCACCATCTGCTGGAGGGGGGGCGCTGAGGCTGCCGAGGGGGCCAGGCATACATGATACACCTTGGTGGTGTTCTTTGAAAGGAGTGTCGGGGGCACGGGGACATAGGGAAACCCGACATAGTGCACTCCCGTGAGGAAGTGGCATTGAGTCCAGGTCTGATGAATGGGTAAAAGTCAACCAGAAGAGAGGGAAACTGGTGGAGAGGACCCCCCTGAGCGGCCTCACGGCACGAGGGAGTATAGGAGCCCAGGATCGGCCAGAGGGAGGAGCACGGTAGGGAAACACTGCAGACCCGATCCCACAAGAGGACGGTGGAGGCTCTGTCAGTGATGTTGTAGTTAGGTGATGGGGAACCTTGTGAGGCATCTGGAGAGGTGAGCCCAGGCCAGCTTGCCATGTGCCTTTTGCTTCGTTGTCAGATTCAGAAATTCGGCCTCTCCACCTTTCCTTTTCCTATTTCCTTCCTGGGCCTTAAAATACCTCATGAGCCTGCAGTTCCCAGGACCCCAAGTACCATCTGTCCACCCAAGATGTGACTGGAGTTCAGATCCCAGCCCTGCCACGCCTTGGCCCTATGGGTTAAAGGGAATCATTAACCTCTTTCACCTCCAGTGTCCTCACCTGTAAAATAGAGATAATGACACTCTCTCTGCACAGTTACATAAGCCACTGGGGGAAAGGGCACTATACAGTCACTTGGATAGTGGAGGGAGTCTGGCTGAGTGGGACCTCTGCAAAGCCCAAGAAGGGGGCTGGAGGGGTTTTCCCCAAAGGGAAAGCCAAGTACCATGTCTGGGAAGTGTCTCTTGATTCAGCCAGCTTGAAGGGTGGAGAGGGAGGCGCGCTGGCTGAGGTCCTCTTCAGACAGCCTGACAGTGTACCAGGTCACCTTGAAGAAGACCTGCTGAACCTAGATTTGGTCTTCTCGATCTTTCTAAACCCCCACCCAGTGGCTGGGAGTCAGCTGCAGGCATAGAGCTTATATAACTTGGCAGGAGCCCAAGACCAACCAGTGATCAGGGCTTTGTTGGTGCTCCTTGGTCACCGCCCTGTCCTGAGACACCTGCCTTCAGCCTTCCTGAGCTCTGCATATTTGCTGAGTTCTTAGTCACATTCCTTAGGCTGCGACTGTCAGCCGGGGCTATTGTTTTTAAAGGTCAGAAGCCTGGAAGGAAGTGGTATTTTAGTGGTAAAACACTGGGAAGGTGGGAGCAATGGTAAGGACAGAAGGGTCAGGAGACATTAGGGCTAGAGATCCAACAGGGGTGTGAGTGCCACCCTCTGCACCTGTCAGCTCTGTGACCTAGAGCCAGTTGCTTGGCATATCTACTCCTGTTTTTTAAATTAATTTTTTAAATTATTTATTTATTTATTTATTTTTGTTGTTGTTGTTATTTTTGTTTTGAGGTTGGGTTTCACTCTGGAATTCACTATGTAAACTCAGGGTGGCCTCGAACTCACCACGTTCCTCATACCACTACCTCCCATGTGCTGAGACATGCACCATCAAGCCCAGCTTGATCCCCAGTTTTCTTACTTTGAAGTGTGTTTTTTTTGGGGGGGGGTTCGAGTTAGGGTCTCACTGTAGCCCAGGCTGACCTGGAATTCACTATGTAGCCTCAGGATGGCCTCGAACTCACAGTGATCCTCCTACCTCTGAATCCTGAGTGCTGGGATTAAAGGCATGCGCCACCATGCCCGGCTTGAAGTGGGTTTTATTTATATTCATACCAGCCTGCTGGAGTTCTTTTGAGGATTTGACTGAACTCAAAAGAAGTCATCAATCCATACTTCTCTGTCTCTCTCAAAAAAATAAAAAAAATATTTTTTTAAAGAAAAAAAGAAGAAGTCATTAATCTGGGCATGGTAGTGCACGGCTTTAATCCCAGCACTCAGGATGCAGAAATAGGCACATGCCTTTAATACCAACACTTAGGAGGCATATGTAGGACTGCTGTGAGTTCAAGGCCACCCTGAGACTATATAATGAAGTCTAGGTCAGCCTGAGCTAGAGTAAAACCCTATCTCAAAAAAAAAGTCATCATATAATATCTAATGTCAAATATGCTCTCTGCATTACATAATATATATAAAGGGCATTGTGAATTACCTGGCAACAGGAAGTGTTCAAATGTTGCCTGTTAACAGTCCTCCGTGTTCTGTTTTGCTTTCTTTTTTTTTTTCCATTTTTTTTATTAACAACCTCCATGATTATAAAAAACATCCCATGGTAATACCCTCCCTCCCCCCACTTTCCCCTTTGAAACTCCATTCTCCATCATATCCCCTCCCCACCTCAATCAGTCTCTCTATTTTGATGTCATCTTTTCCTCCTCTTATGATGGTCTTGTGTAGGTAGTGTCATGACTGTGAGGTCATAGATATCCAGGCCATTTTGTGTCTGGGGGGAGCATGTTGTAAGGAGTCCTACCCTTCCTTTGGCTCTTACATTCTTCCTGCCACCTCTTCCGCATTAGACCCTGAGCCTTGGAAGGTGTGATCGAGATCTTACAGTACTGAGGACTCCTGTCACTTCTTTCCAGCACCATGATACCTTCTGAGTCATCCCAAGGTCACTGCCATCTGAAAAGAGAGATTCTCTACCAAAAGTGAGGGTAGCATTAATATAAGGGTATGAACATTAAGAGAAGTAGTAACTGGACAGTTTGATGAGCATAGTATATACATTTAGCCAGACAGCTGCAGA
Organism: Dipus sagitta; assembly: GCA_036346955.1. Lineage (NCBI taxonomy): Eukaryota > Metazoa > Chordata > Mammalia > Rodentia > Dipodidae > Dipus > Dipus sagitta. The sequence goes on from CM070770.1 coordinate 141,697,510, forward strand.
CATTACACCCCTAGGGCTCATGACTACCCCTGTTTTAGTTTTTCAGTATCAGGAATGTATTCCCTCCCATGGAGCAGGCCTCCAGTCCAATTAGAGGGCAGTTGGTTTCCATCATGACAGATGTGCCACTATTGCCCCGTTGGCTCATTTGGCCTGGCTGGCCAATTATAAGGCTTGCAGTGTCCACTGTTGAGTATCTTCATTGGTGATTTCTCTCTCTCCCATTGAACTGCATGCAGAATGGCTTCTCCCAGCTTTCTGTCAGCTGGTCTACATGGAGGAGGTTATCTGCTCAGTTCCCAGGGTTTCTCAGTGGCCTTGCAGCCCAAGTATGTAGAGTCTTCTTGCTTTCTTTTTATTTGAGACAGAGTCCTGTGTAGCCCAGGCTGGCCTTGAATTTGCCATGTAACTGAGGATGACCTTGAACTTCTGATTCTACCTCCTGAGTGCCAGGGTTGCAGGTATGTTATTGGCCACCCTGCTAGGCACTAGTTTTGTTTAAAGCATGTCCTGATGCCCGCTGCTCTTGTTCTCAAAACAACAGCAACAGCGTCTGTGTTTTACTCTCAGGCCGGGTACTGCGCCTTTGGCTAACCATTGTCCCTAAGGTCTGCTGGAACGCCAGGAACAGCCCTCCCGTGCTAGCCCTGTCCTCCTCAGCTCACAAAGAAGGAAAAGGCCCAGTACGGCCAGGTCCGTCCCCAGCTCAGCTCCTGTGCATAGCACAGGTCAGGGAGTCACTGCTAAACAACTGAGCAAATGAATGTGTGGCTGCACTCCACATCACCATGTTCGGAACTCCTGAAGTCCTCCCTGGTCTCTGTCTCCCCTTCACTGGGATCACAGCCACACCCGCCAGACTTTTTTTTGTTCGTTTGGGTTGGTTGGTTGTTTGCTTTTTGAGGTAGGGTCTCAATGTAGCTCAGGCTGACCTGGAATTCACTATGGAGTCTCAGAGTGACCTTGAACTCACAGCAGTCCTACGTCTGCCTCTTAAGTGCTGGTATCAAAGGCTTGCGCCACCACACCCCGCTGTGTGTGGCATTGTTCTGTGTGAGTTCTGAGGATCGAGCTCAGGTCCTCACGCTAGCATGGCAAGCATGGTGCCAACTAACCCATCGCCACAGTTCTGACCTTGAACTTCTGATCCTCCTGCACCCACTTTCCAAGTGCTGGGATTGCGGGTGCTCACCACCACCCTGGGCTCTCTCCTCTTTTAATCATTGCTTTGCTACTCTCAAAATTAGCACATGTTCCTCAATGGAATGAAACTGAAACTCCACAAATATGTGAAATTAAACAACACACTCTTTTATGTTTTTCTTTTTTTTTTCAAGGTAGGGTCTCACTCTGGCCCAGGTTGACCTGGAATTCACTATGGAGTCTCAGGGTGGCCTCGAACTCATGGTGATCCTCCTACCTCTGCCTCCCAGTGCTAGGATTGAAGGCATGTATCACCACGCCCAGCTATGTTTTTCTTTTTGGTAGTGCTGGGGATTGAACCCAGGGCTTCATGTATGCCAGGAAACAACTCATGTTATTTATTTATTTTTATTACAAAAAAAAAAGAATTTATTAGGCCAATACACCAATAGAATGAATCTAAGGATTTGGTTGGAAAGCTACCAGGTCTTTCATAGCAGCAAACAAAACTCCAGACGCATGCTCCACATTGTGCATCTGGCTTACGTGGGTCCTGGGGGAATCGAACCTGGCTCCTCTGACCTTGCAGGCAAGCACCTTAACCACTAAGGCATTTCTCCAGCCCTCATTCCCCCTCTTTGTCTCTCTTCTTCCTGTCTCTCTCTCTGCTTGCAAATAAATAAATAAAATAAAAAGGGGCTGGAAAGATGGCTTAGTGGTTAAGACATTTGCCTGTGAGGCCTAAGGACTCAGGTTCTATTCCCTCAGGACCCACGTAAGCCAGATGCACAATGTGGCGCATGCGTCTGGAGTTTTGTTTGCAGTGACTGGAGGTCCAGTTACACCCATTCTCTCTCTATCTACCTCTCTCTCTCTCAAATAAATAATAAATAAATAAATATCTTTAAAAAAATAAGATAAAAAATAGGGCTGGAGAGATAGTTTAGTGGTTAAGGCGCTTACCTGTGAAGCCTAAGGACCCAGGTTCAATTCCCCTGTATACACATAAAGCCAGATACAAAAAGTAGTGCATGCAGCTGGAGTTCATTTGCAGTGGCAGGAGGCCTGGTGTGCCATTCTCTCTCTCTTATTCCCTCCCCCCCCCTCTCTCTCTCTCTCTAAATTGCAAACAAATTTTAAAAATAGAAAATAAGCCAGGCTTGGTGTCACATGCCTTTCATCACAGCACTGGGGAGACAGAGGTAGGAGAATCACTGAGAATTAGAGGCCACCCTGAGATTATATAGTTAATTCCAGGTCCACCTGGGCCAGAGTGAGACCCTATCTCAAAAAAAAAAAAAAAAAAAAAAATCTACTGAACTACTGAGCCATCTCTTCAGCCAAATTTTCTTTCCTTCCTTCTTTCTTTCTTTCTTTCCTCTTTTTTTTTTATTTTATTTATTTATTTATTTATTTATTTTTTTTTGAGTTAGGCTCTTGCTCTAGTCCACTATGTAGTCTCAGGCTGGCCTCAAACTCATGGCAATTCTACCTCTGCCTCCTGAGTGCTGGGATTAAAGGCATGCACCAGCTCTTTCTTTCTTTCTTTTTGGTTTTTCAAGGTAGGATCTTGCTCTAGCCCGGGCTGACCTGGAATTCACTATGTAGTCTCAGGGTGGCCTCAAACTCACAGTGATCCTCCTACCTCTGCCTCCTGAGTGCTAGGATTAAAGGTGTACACCATCATGGCCGGTTTCTTCTTCTTCTTCTTGTGCTAAAAAAAAAAAAAGTATTTATTTATTTATTGTAAGCAGAGATAGATAGAAGAGAGAGAGACAGAGTGAATGGGTGTGCCAGGGCCTCTAGCCACTGCAAACGAACTCCAAATGCATGTACCACCTCGTGCATCTGGCTTTATGTGGGTACTGGGGAATCAAACACAGATTGTTAGGCTTTGCAGGCAAGAATCTTAGCTGCTGAGGTACCTCTTCAGCCCAAATTTTCTTTCTTTTTTAAAAATATTTTATTTATTTATTTACTTATTATTTATTTGAGAATGGGCGCACCAGGGCCTCCATCCACTGCAAATAAACTCCAGATGCATGTATCACTTTGTGTATCTGGCTTATGTGGATCCTGGGGACTCAAACCTGGATCCTTTGGCTTTGCAGGCAAATGCTTTAACCATTAAACCATCTCTTCAGCCCTTTTTGTAAATTTTATTTATTTATTTCCAAGCAAAAATTAGATGGAAGAGAGACAAACAGAGAGAATGGGCATGCCAGAGCCTCTAGCCACTGCAAATGAACTCCAGATGCATGCACTACCTTGTGCATCTGGCTTTACATGGGTACTGGGGAATTGAACCCAGGCTGGTAGGTCTTTCAAGAAAGTGCCTTTAATTGCCAAGCCATCTCTCCAGCCCATAATTTATGTTACTTTTAGAAAAACAAAAATGAGATAACATGGGCTAGGCGTGGTGGTGCATGCCTTTAATCCCAGCACTCAGGAGGCAGAGGTAGGAGGATCACCATGAGCTCTAAGCCAGCCTGAGACTACATAGTGAATTCCAGATCAGTGAGACCCTACCTCAAGAAAACTAAACAAAACAAAACAAAAAAGAATCATCAGTTGGGAGTTAAAAAAAAATTTTTTTTTAATTTATTTGTCTGAGAGAAACTGAGAATGTGTGTGTCAGAGGCTCCAGCCACTGCAAACAAACCCCAGATGCATGCACCACCTTGTGCATCTGGCTTACATGGGTACTGGGGAATCGAACCTGTGTCCTTTGGCTTCATAGGCAAGTGACTTAACTGTTAAGCCATCTCTTCAGCCCCAATTGGGTATTTTGTAGATGGCCCTTTCATATTATTTTTTGTCTGTTTTTCTCATGATTATCTTCTGAAGACAGGATGAGACAGAGGTGATGAAGCACTTGTTCATTTCTCTCTATCGAAAGGACATGCTGGGGCTGGGCAGATGGCTCGGCCATTAAAGGGGATTGCTTGCAAAGCCTATCAGCTGGATTTTAATTCCCTAACACCCGCATAAAACCAGATGCAACAAGCAGTTCATGCTTCTGGAGTTTATTTACAGTGGCAAGAAATCCTGACATGCACACACACAGGGCGTAAATAAATACTTTAAAAAAATTTTTTTTGAGCCAGGCATGGTGGCGCACACCTTTAATCCCAGCACTCAGGAGGCAGAGGTAGGAGGATTGCCGTGAGTTCGAGGCCACTCTGAGACTCCATAGTGAATTCCAGGTCAGCCTGGGCTAGAGTGAGACCCTACCTCGAAAAACCAAAAAAAATTTTTTTTTGTTGTTTATTTTTATTTTTATTTATTTGAGAGCAACAGACAGAGAGAGAAAGAGGCAGATAGAGAGAGCAAATGGGCACACCAGGACCTCCAGCCACTGGTAACGAACTCCAGACGCGTGCGCCCCCTCGTGTATCTGGCTAACGTGGGTCCTGGGGAATTGAGCCTTGAACCGGGGTCCTCAGGCTTCACAGGCAAGTGCTTAACCGCTAAGCCATCTCTCCAGCCCACACACACAGCTTTCTTTTAAAAAAGTATTTATGGGCTGGAGAGATGGCTTAGCGGTTAAGCACTTGCCTGTGAAGCCTAAGGACCCCGGTTCGAGGCTCAATTCCCCAGGACCCACGTTAGCAGATGCACGAGGGGGCGCACGCATCTGGAGTTCATTTACAGAGGCTGGAAGCTCTGGCGCGCCCATTCTCTCTCTCTCTCTCTCTCTCTGCCTCCTTCTCTCTGTCGCTCTCAATTAAATAAATAAACAAACAAAAAAATTAAAAAAAAAAAAAGAAAGAAAGCTGTGTGTGGAAGTTGGGCGTGGTGGCACACACCTTTATTCCCAGCACTCGGGGGTTCTAGGTCACCCTGAGTCTATTTAGTGAACTCTAGGTCAGTCTGGGCTAGAGTGAGACCCTACTTTGAAAACCAGAAAAAAAAAAAAAAAAAGATAACTCAAGACATACTGCCTTGTTTCACCTGTCAGGGACTCTTTAGATCTGCTCCGAACAGTGTTCCAATGTTGTTCGAACAACATTCTCTTTGGGGCTTCAGGGCCCTCCAGGTGAGGGCATCCACACTGGATTTAGCTGGTTCCATCAGGCTCTGTTGAGGTACTCACAAGTTTTTCCTATTTCTGGCTACACAGTGCTGAACACTTTGTCTCTGCCCCCCTGTCTGCTGGTGGGAGGGTCTTGGGTAAAGCCTGTGAGCCAAAGGGCAAGAACGTTTAAGGTTTCCTCCCAGACATCAAGCCAGCTCTGCTCAGAGGGCAGAGGGCAGGAAGCCTGGAGACTCTCCCCTGCCCACTACTGTTTTGTTAAGCAGGTTTAGGAGAGTCCTTTTTGCCCAGTCTCTCCTGGTGACAGCTCTGCCTGTTGCTATCCACATTCAGCAATGGACCGTCCCAGCCGGGTGTGATGGTGCATGCCTTTAATCCCAGCACTCAGGAGGGAGAGGTAGGAAGACCACCAGGAGTTGGAGGCCATCCTGAGACTACATAGTGAATTCCAGGTCAGCCTGGGCTACAGTGAAACCCTACCTCGAAAAACCAGAAAAGAAAGAAAGAAAGAAAGAAAGAAAGAAAGAAAGAAAGAAAGAAAGAAAGAAAGAAAGGAAGGAAGGAAGGAACCGTCCTTATCAAGATGTTTTATCAGGTGGCTAAGCCCAAGCACTTGTCAAAAACCTCAGTGTTTGCACTGAACTCGTTTAGAGAAGCCAGGAGTGCCCCGCACAAGCTCTTGGAGAAAAGCCAGAGGTGCCTCTTTTCACTCTTAGAGAACCACCAGACCCTGGCGGCCAGCCTCTGATCAGCTCCTCCATGCAAGGCTGGCCGCCTGGCTGCTCCAATTGCCTTCCCATCAAGCCAGTACCCTTTTTTTTCCTGACTCATCATGACTCCTACAAACAGCATCACAGGACGACTTGGGGGCCAATGTCTCCTGGTCACACTCCGGGGTTGTCGTCCTGTCATCTCTAAGAAAGTGACAACCGTGATTGGTGATTGGGAGGGTGGGACAGGGTCACAGAGAGCAGCTGCTTACCTGCAGACCAAGTCAGGGTCCTTATCAAGCCTTGTCACCAGCGCCCAGGTGACCTTTGGCAAAGTGCTTACCTCATTCAGCGAACACTGTACATGCTGTTCCCTCTCTCCTGGCATCTCCACACTTTACCTGGTCCCTCCTCGTCATTCTTTGGGTCTCAGTACCAGTGCTCTCTTTGATGCCTCCGGGGAGGGATGGTCCCTCTAGAAACTCTTACAAGGACCAAGCTTGCAGCACCTTAAAAAAAATGATATCATTGCTCTTCCTTTTCTTCTTCTCCTCCTCCTCTTTCTTCTTCTTTTTCCCCGAGGTAGGGTCTCACTCTAGCTCAGGCTGATCTGGAACTCACTATGTAGTCTCAGGGTGGCCTTGAACTCACAGTGATCCACCTACCTCTGCCTCCCAAGTGCTGGGGTTAAAGGTGCGTGCCACCACGCCCGGCTTCTCATTGCTCTTTCTTATATCCCTTCCCCAGCACTGAGGCCCAGGCAGTAGACTCAATGTCTTGGTTTGTTTTCAAGTATCTACAATTGTGACAGGCACATGCCTAGGGAACAGTGTAGCACAGTGAATGCAAGTGGGACTTGGGGATTTCAGAGCCTGTTACCCAGGTTTGAATCTTGCTTCCTCCATCAACTGGGCAAGTTGCTGAATCTCTGTGCCTTAGTGTTTCCCACCTGCAAAATGGGGCTAAGCATAGTGCCTGATTTTAGGGTTAAGCGGGCTACATGAGTGGGTACGTGGGAGGTGCCTGGCCTGCAGGAGTGCTGGATCCGGGCTAATCATGCGCTCCATGCGAGTGGTTGGATAAACGTCCCGAAGGATCCACTGCAGATGCTGCCTCCTTAGTATCCTTCTGCATGGGAACTACCGACCGTGTGGAAAGCACTGTCTTCGAAATGGCGTTCGTTTCTCAGCTGCATCCCTGCTCACATTCTTCTGCCTCAGCCGCTTTGTTGTGTCTTTCCACCCCTGCTCTGGTTGACAAGAGCCTGGCCTTTCCGCTCACAACCTAGCTTCATTCTCTTCCTGTGGTCGCCCTGTTGGGGCAGAGCTTTACAACAAGATTCCCCAGAAGCCAGGCTCCGTGGCGCACACCTGTCATCCCAGCCCTTCGGAGGTAGAGCAGGAGGATCAGGAGTACAAGGTCATCATTCTCAGATATATGTTCAGTTTAGGCTAAGGCACAGATCCTAATAAGGAGCCACTCTGTGGGAGGGGGTTTGGGACAGACTGGCTCTCGGGGCTTGGAACCTTTACGACAGCTGCCACAGAGAGGCACCATGCTGTCTGGAGGCCTCACCTTGTTTACAGAGTGCTCCTGTGGGAACAGGCAGCCCACACCTGCCTCTTCTTTGAGAACTCCTTAGGAGGCATCTTTAGTAGACTTGACCTTACCCCACTGGCTGACTGAGTACCAAGATGGGCCAATTAGATTCTGCCCTGGGAATTTTGATTCAGAGTAATTTATTTAATTTTATTTAGTTATTTATTTATATGCAAGGAAAGAGAGAGAGAGAATCGGCACACCAGGGTCTCCAGCCACGGCAAACAGACTCCAGATGCGTTCACCACTTTGTGTATCTGGCTCCACATGGGCACTGGGGAATTGAACTCAGGTCCTTAGACTCTGAAGGCAAGTGCTGAGCAGTCTCTCCAGCCCCAGAGCATGTTTTTTTTTTTTTTTTTTTTTTTTTTTTTTTTTTGCATGGGTGGGTGTTGTGTGTGCACGTGTGCATGTGAGTTTGTGTGTGGGTGGGTGTATGTGCATACGCATGAATGTGGAGGCCGGAAGTCAACATCAGGTTCTATGACTTTTCCACCTTATTTTGAGTTTAGTTTAGTTTAGGTTTTCGAGGTAGGGTCTCACTCTAGCCCAGACTGACCCGGAATTCACTATGTAGTCTCAGGGTGGCCTCGAACTCCTACCTCTGTCTCCCTAGTGCTGGGACGAAAGGTGTGCGCCACCACGCCCAGCTCCACCTTATGTTTATGAGACAGGGTCTCTCATTGAACCCATCAACTCAGCTGAACTCCCTAGCCAGCAAGTCCTGGGAATCCTCCTGTCTCTGTCTCCTCAGATCTGGGATGACAGGCATGTACCTCCATGCCTCAGCTTTCATATGGGTGCTGGGGATCCAGACTCAGGTCCTCATGCCTGTGTAGCAAGCGCTTCACCCACTGAGCCATCCCCCTACCTTTTAAAAACAAACAAACAAACAAAGGTCTCATTAGGTAGCCCAGGCTGGCCTTAAACTCATGGCAGTCCTTCTGCCTCAACCTCTCCGGTGTTGGGATTTCAGGCACGTACCACCACACCCAGCGTCAGAGCAAATCTTTGTTGACGCACACACAGCCTACCAAAGGTAGCCACAGGGCCAGAGAAGCCAAGAACAAAACAGATTGTCCTTGGTCCTAAGCATTCTAGAGGGTTCTGCTAGTCTCCCAGGTCTCTGTTTTGGTCCCTGGAGAGCTTGGCTGGATCTCTTGTCCTTGGTTTTCTCCCTTTCTCCACGTGGTGCATCCTCTAGCCCCTTTTAAGCTAAGCTCAGGAGGGCTCCCCTCTCTCACGCAATGCTAAGCCTGCATCTTCCAGCTGGGCTGCCTATGCAGAGGAAGCGCCTGATGCCTGGCCCCTCGCCGGCCCAAGCAGGACAGGCTCCCGGTGTGTGCTTTACTGATGCAGCAAGGCTGCCGCGGACCTTCCGGGAAGCATCTGCTCAGCTGCTTCGTCACTACCCTGAGTGCCTGGGAAGAGGTCCGCCAGCCAGCACAGGAAGCCCCAGAGTCTATGTCATCTCCCGCCGGAGAGCACCCGCCATCAGAGAGAAGCCCCCGTGAGGTGGGGGCGGGGGGGCAGCACCAGGCTCTGCTCAGAGCACTAGCTTGTTTTCCTCTTGCAAAATGGAAATGGCTTTATTATGAATATAAATGCAGACATGTGGGTTTTTTTTTTAAGAAAAACATTACGCAAATGCAGGAAACTAAAGAAAATAAAAACCTCCTTCACCTCTGATCTCATCATACAGAAAACGCACAAACATACACATTTTTTTCTCACAAAGGAAATGAAACTATCTACTGTGAAACTCTGATTTTTTTTGTCTGTTTGTTTAATTTGAAGAGACAGAGTATCACTTTGTAGCTCAGGCGGACCTTTAATTTATAACCATTGTCCTACCTCAACCTCCCAAATTCTGGGATTATAGGCATGAGCATTTGGCCTTTTTTGTTTGCGTGTGTGTGTGTGTGTGTGTGTGTGTGTGTGTGTGTTTATTTTATTTTCACTTATTTATTAGAGAGAGAGAGAAAGAGAGAGAATGGTGTGCCAGGGCCTCCAGCCACTGCAAATGAACTCCAGATACATGTGCCACCATGAGCATCTGGCTTACATGGGTCCTGGGGAATCAAACCTGGGTCTTTAGGCTTCTCAGGCAAGTGCCTTAACTGTTAATCCATCTCTCCAGCCCTGTTTGTATTATTTGAAACAGGGTCTCTAACCCAGGTTGATCTGGAACTCTCTCTGTAGCCCAGGCTGGCCTTGAACTCACGGTGGTGATCCTTGTACCTCAGCCTCCCAACCTTGAACTCATGGTGGTGATCCTCGCACCTCAGCTTTCCAAGTGTGCTGAGATAAAAGGCGTGCCACCATGACATGCTTTTTCCCCCCTGAGACATGCTGTCCCTGTGTAACCAAAGCTGTCCTTGAACTAATGTCAGTTCTCCTACTTCAGCCTCCCAAGTTGGAATCTAGTTTATCTTTTTTTTTTTTAATTTTTTTTGTTATTTTTATTTATTTATTTGAGACCAACAGACAGAGTGAGAAAGAGGCAGAGATAGACAGAGAGAATGGGCGCGCCAGGGCTTCCAGCCATTGCAAACGAACTCCAGACGCGTGCGCCCCCTTGTGCATCTGGCTAACATGGGTCCTGGGGAATCGAGCCTCGAACCGGGATCCTTAGGCTTCACAGGCAAGCGCTTAACTGCTAAGCCACCTCTCCAGCCCAATCCTGTTTTTTTTTTTTTCTTTTTTTTCTTTTTTTTTTGAGGTAGGGTCTTGCTCTAGCCTCTTGTGCACATGTGTGACCTTGCATCTGGCTGGCTTACGTGGGACCTGGAGAGTTGAACATGAGTCCTTAGACTTCTCAGGCAAGCACCTTAACCACCACTAAGCCATCTCTCCAACCATAATATATATATGTTAATGATATTGACTGAGAGAGAATTGTCATGTCAGAGCGTCTAGCTACTACAATCAAACTCCAGATGTGTGTACCACCTGTGGGCATGCATGACCTTGTGTGCATGTGTCACCCTGTACATCTGGCTTACATGGGATCTGGGGAGTTGAACCTGCATCGTTGGGCTTTGTAGGCAAGCACCTTAAGCACTAAGTCATCTCTCCAGTCCTGTTTGTTTTTTGAGGTAGGGTCTCACTCTACCCCAGGCTGACTTGGAACTCATTATGTAGACTCAGAGTGGCCTCAATAATTTGTCTTTTTATTTTGTTTTATTTTATTGCAAGCAAAGAAAGATAGAAAGAAGAGAGACAGACAGAGAGAATGGGTCTGGCAGGGCCTCCAGCTGCTGCAAATGAACTCTAGATGCATGTGCCACTTTGTGCATCTGGCTTTATGTGAGTACTGGGGACTCAAACTTGGGTCGCTAGCCTTTGCAAACAAGTGCCTTGCCCTCTGAAATATTCTTCCAGCCCAATTTGTCTTTTAATTGTGCTCTAAAGAGCATCTTTTCTAAAACATATCCTTCCATAGATATAATTGGCAAGAAATAAATTGTATATAAGGTTTGCATGCAGTTTCAATATATGTACACCCCTGAACTTGCTACCTTTCTGGGATAAAAACCTGACAAAAGTGCTGGAGAGCTGGATTAATGGTTAAGGCACTTGCCTGCAAAGCCAAAGGACTCAGGTTTGATTCCCCACTACCCATGTAAAGCCAGATGCACCAGGTGGTGCATGTGTCTGGAGTTCATATGTAGTGGCTAGAGGTCCTAGCATGCCCATTCTCTCTCTCTCTCTATCTCTCCCTCTTTCTCTTTCTATCTCAAATAAATAAAAAAAAATAATTTAAAACCTGGCAAAAATCAGGAAGGGTTTATTTCAGCCTACAGTTCCAGGCGACAGCATATCATAGCGGGGAAGGCATGGCAGCAGGAGCTCGAGGCCGCTGCTTGCATGAGGGCCTCAGGGAGGAAGCCGAGAGCTATGAATGCCGGTGCTCAGCCAGCTCTCTCCTTCCGTGCAGTCCAGGACCCCAGTCCATGGAATGGTGAGGCCTACAGCTAAGGTCTCCCCACCTCAATTAATCTAATCAGAATAATCCAGATGCACAAAGTGGCACCTGTGTCCGGAGTTCACTTGCAGTGGCTACAGGCCCCGGCGTGTCCATTCTCTCTCCCTCTCTCCTTGAAGTAAATAAGTAAAATATTTAGAAAGAAAGAAAGAAAGAAAGAAAGAAAGAAAGAAAGAAAGAAAGAAAGAAAGAAAGATTAGGTAGATAGATAACCTCTCACAAGTAAGTCCAGAAACTGGTTTCCTAGGAGACCCTAAATCCTGGCAAGTTGACAATCAATATATATCACACCACCCATGAACTCATCAGCTGAAGCAAGAGACAGAACAGAGCCATCAGCACCAAGCGTCCTGCTGCTCTCGGCACTCTACTGTCCCATCCCCGTACCTCCTTTAAAAATTTTTTTTAAATTAAAAAAAAACATTTATTTATTTTATTTATTTGAGAGAGGGAGAAAGAAGAGAGACACACACAGAGAGAGAATGGGTGCAGCAGGGCCTTCAACCACTGAAAACGAACTCCAGAGGCATAGGCCACCTTGTGCATCTGGCTTACGTGGGTCCTGGGGAATTGAACCTGGGTCCTTTTGTTTTGCTGGCAAGTGCCTTAACCACTAAGCCATCTCTCCATCCCAAATTTTTAAATTACTTTTATATTTATTTTTATTTGAGAGGGAGAAAGAGGGGGAAGGAAAGAGAGAGAATGGGCATGCCAGGGCATTCAGCCACTGCAAACGAACTCCAGAGGCACCATGGGCCTCCATGGGCCACCTTGTGCATCTGGCTTACATGGGTCCTGGGGAATTGAACCTGGGTCCTTTGGTTTTTCAGGCAAGCACCTTAACCACAAAGCCATCTCTCCAGCCCTAATTTTTTTTTTTTTTGATTTAGAGTTTTACTCTAGCCCAGGCTGACCTGAAAGTCACTCTGTAGTCCCAGGCTGGCCTCAAACTCACAGTGATCCTCCTACTTCTGCCTCCTGAATGCTGGGTTTAAAGGTGTATGCCACCACACCAAGACTCTCACTTTTTTTTGTTTGTTTGTTTGTTTTTGGTTTTTTTGAGGTCAGGTCTCACTCTGGCTCAGGCTGACCTGGAATTAACTATGTAGTCTCAGGGTGGCCTTGAACTCATGGCTATCCTCCTAACTCTGCCTCCCGAGTGCTGGGATTAAAAGCGTGTGCCACCATGTCCGGCTGGACCCTCACTTTTTTTTTGGTCATAATTGTTAGTTTTCATTTCCTAGAATTTTAATATTTTATTTATTCATTTGCAAGGAGAGAGAAAGAATGAGTACACCAGGTTCTCTTGCCACTGCAAACAAACTCTAAATGCATGTGCCCTTTGTGCATCTAGCTTTATGTGGGTACAGGAGAATTGAACCCAGGCCTTCAGCTTTGGAAGCAAGTTCCTTTAACCACTGAGTTCATTTGCAGCAGCAAGAAGTTCTGGTACACCTGTACTCAATCTGTCTCTATCTCTATCTCTATCTCTCTATTCACAAATAAATAAATAAAAATGCATTTAAAAATTTTCTGTATGAGGCCAAGTATGGTGGTACAGGGAGGCAGAGGTAGGAGGATCACTGTGAGTATGAGTCTGGATAAGTTCCAGGTCAGACGGGGCTAGAGCGAGACGCTACCTTGAAAAACAAACATTTTTTTTTTTTTCCAATTCCAGGGATTGGAGCTGGAGAGATGGCTTAGCAGTTAAGATACTTGCCTGCAAAGCTAAAGGACTGAAGTTTGATTCCCCAGGACCCATGTAAGCCAGATGCACATGGTGGAGCATGCTGTCTGGGGTTTGCAGTGGCTGAAGGCCCTGGCATGCCCATCTTCTCTGCCTCTTTCTCTCTCTCTCTCAAATAATTAAAATAAACAGATAAAAATTTCTAACTGGGGGCTGGAGAGATGGCTTAGCGGTTAAGTGCTTGTCTGTGAAGCCTAAGGACCCCAGTTCAAGGCTTGATTCCCCAGGACCCACGTAAGCCAGATGCACAAGGGAGCGCACGCGTCTGGAGTTCTCTTTCTCCCTGTCTCTCTCTCTCGTCACTCTCAAATAAATAATAAATTAAAAAATGAACAAAAAAAATTTTTTAAAATTTCTAACTGGGCGTGGTGGCACATGCCTTTAATCCCTGCACTCGGAAGTCTGAGGTAAAAGGATCACTGTGAGTTTGAGGCCAGCCTGGGGCTACAGAGCAAGTTCCAGGTCAGCCTGGACTAAGAGACCCTACCTCAAAAAAAAAAAAAAAAAAAAAATTCAGGCTGGAGAGATGTCTTACCAGTTAAGGTCCTTGGCAGCTGAAGCTGAAGGATCCAGGTTTGATTCCTCAGGTCCCATATATAAGTCAGATGCACATGGGGGTGCATGCGTCTGGAGTTCGTTTGCAGTGGGTAGAGGCTCTGGCATGCCCATATACTGGCCTTGGCATGCCCATATGCTCTCTCTCTCTCTCTCTCTCTAATAAGTAAATGAAAATTAAAAAATAAATTTTAGGCCGGGAATGGTGACGCATGCCTTTAATCACAGCACTCGGGAGGCAGAGGTAGGAGGATCGCAGTTAGTTTGAGGCCACCCTGAGTCTACACAGTGAATTCCAGGTCAGCCTGAGCTAGAGTGAGACCCTACTTCGAAAAACAAAAAAAAAACAAAAAAAAAAAAGTTTTTTTTTTTTTTTTTAGTTTATTTATTTGCAAGAGACAGAAAGAAAAAAAGAGGAGAGTATGGCACTCCAGGGTCTCGGGCCACTACAAACTACAGACCTATGCAACCACCTTATGCATCTGGCTTTATGTGGGTATTGAGCAATTGTACTCAGCCTAGCAGACTTTGCAAGCAAACACCTTTAACCACCGAACCATCTTTCCAGACCCATGTTCAGTTTTTTAAGAAACCACCCAAACATTTTATAACAGTCTTTCATCATTTCACACACACCCCCAGCAATGTGAGTTCTGGTGATCACATCTTTGCCAATATCTTATATCGTCTGTCCTTTCCACCTCAACTCTTCCTCTAGTGCGTGGCAGGCTGTCTCATTATGGCTTTAATCTGCACTTCCCTGGGACTCACGGAGCAGTGTCCTTTTCCTGTGCTTGTTTGAGGCCACTCTGCTAAATCTTCCATGTCAGTCCATGAAGACCTAAGTGGAGCTTGCTTATAATCCCAATCCTCAGGAAGGTAAACAGGCAGATTGATCCTAGCTATATAGCAGGACCTACATTATCTTTTTGAAAAAATATTTTTATTTATTTATTTATAAACACAGAGAGAGACAGATATATATATATAGAGAGAGAGAGAAAATGGACACACCAGGTCCTCTAACTTCCACTGCACCACCATCTCTCCAGTCCTACATTATTTTTTTTAACTGCTCTTTTTTTTTTTTTTTTTTTTTTTTTTTTTAACAAGGTAGGGTCTCACTCTAGCCCAGACTGACTCAGAATTCACTACATAGGCTCAGGGTGGTCTCGAACTCACTGCCATCCTCCTACCTCTGCCTCCCGAGTGCTGGGATTAAAGGTGTGTGCACCACACCCGGCTTAACTGCTCTCTTATTATTATTTTATTAGAGAAAGAGAGGGAAGAAGGGAGGGAGAGAGAGACAGAGAGAGAGAGAAAGAGAGAGAATGGGCACACCAGGGCCTCTAGCCACTGCAAACAAACTCCAGATGCATGCACCACCATGTGCAGCTAGCTTACATGGGTTCTGGGGAATCAAACCTTGGTCTTTAAACTTTGCAGGCAGGCATCTTAATTGCTAAGCCACCTCTCCAGCCCCATTATCTTTTTGTTTTATTTTGTTTTGGTTTTGATTTTTTGTGGTAGGGTCTCTCTAGCCCATGCTGACCTGGAATTCACTACGTAGTCTCAGAGTGGCCACGAACTCACAGCAATCCTCCTACCTCTACCTCCAAGTGCTAGGATTAAAGGTGTGTGCCACCACTCCGGGCCCCGCTATTATTATTTTTTCTTTAAGAGAGAGAGCAAGAAAGAGAGACAGAGGGAGAGAGAGAATTAGTACAGCAGGGCCTCAGCTACTGAAATCGAACTCCAGACACTTGTGCCAACTAGTGGGCATATGCAATCTTGCACTTGCCTCACCTAAGGCTAAGGTAGGATCTGGAGAGTAGAACATGGGTCCTTGGGCTTTGTAGGGAAGTGCCTTAACCACTAAGCCATCTCTCCAGCCCTCATTATCTTTTTAAAGAATATTTTATTTATTTATTTATTTATTTATTTATTTATCTGAGAGAGACAGAGGGGCAGATAGAGACAATGGAAGTGCCAGGGCCTCCAGCCACTGCAAAAGAACTCCAGACACACACGCCACCTTGTGTATCTGGCTTTACATGGGTACTGGGGAATTGAACCTGGGTCCTTTGGCTTTGCTGGCAAGCACCTTAACTGCTAAATCATCTCTCCAGCCCTACATTATCTTTTTTTAGGTGGAAGGATCAAACCCAAAACTTCAGTGTTGATAGGCAAACACTCCACCACAGGCAACATTTTATATATATATATATAATTTTTTTTTCCCAAGGTAGGGTCTCACTCTAGCTCAGACTGACTTGGAATTTACTATGGAGTCTCAGGGTGGCCTCGAACTCACATCGAACCTCCTACCTCTGGTTCCCGAGTGCTGGGATTAAAGGTTTGTGCCACCATGCCCGACAACTTTTTTTTTTTTTTTTTTTTTTTTTTTTTGTTTTTCAAGGTAGGGTCTCACTCTGACTCAGGCTGACCTGGAATTCACTCTGCATTCTCAGGGTGGCCTTGAACTCACGGCGATCCTCCTACCTCTGCCTCCCGAGTGCTGGGATTAAAGACGTGCGCCACCACGCCCGGCTTTTTTTTTTTTTTTAATTTGCTCAGGCTATCTTTGAACTCACTCTATAGCTGAGGTTGACTTTAAACTTCTGTCTCCACCTCCTGAGTGGTAGGATTTACAGGCTTGCCCCACCATGCCTGGCTTATCTTTTGTGAGTGTTTGGAACACATGTGTGAACATGCATGCCAGAGGTGGTCCGTGTCAAGTAACTTCCTCAATCACTCTCCACCTTAGTTTTATTTTACTTTTTTTAAAAAGGGGCTGGAGAAAGCTGGGTGTGGTGGGGCATGCCTTTAATCCCAGCACTCGGGGGGCAGAGGTAGGAGGATCGCCATGAGTTCAAGGCCACCCTGTGACTACATAGTGAATTCCAGGTCAGCCTGCACTAGAGTGAGACCCTACCTTGAAAAAAAAAAAACAAAAAAAAGTGGGGGAACTGGAGAGATGGCTTAGTGGTTAAGGCACTTGCCTTGAAGCCTAAGAATGCATGTTTGAGCCTCTAGGTCCCATGTAGCCAGAAGCCAAGTGATGCAAGCATGCAAGGTCACACATGCACATAAGGGGACACACGCATCTGGAGCTTGTTCACAGCAGCTGAAAAGGCCCTAGCATGCCCATTCTCTCTCTCTCTCTCTCTCTGCCTCTTTCTTTCTCTCAAAAATAAAATAAACTTAAAAAATATATTTATGCCGGGTGTGGTGGCACATGCCTTTAATCCCAGCACTCAGGAGGCAGAGGTAGGAGAATTGCCGTGAGTTCGAGGCCACCTTGAGACTACAGAGTGAATTCCAGGTCAGCCTGAGCTAGAGTGAGATCCTACCTTGAAAAAAAGTTGTTGTTTTTTTTAATTTATTTGCAATCAGAAAGAGAGATAGAGAAAAGAGAGACAGGTGCACCAGGGTCTCTAGCCACTGCAAACGAATTCCAGATGAATGGGCCACTTTGTACATCTGGCTTTACAAGCAAAGCCTTAACCGCCGAGCCATCGCTCCAGCCCCACCACTTTATTTTTTGAGACAGAGTCTCTCACTAAACCTGGAATTTACCAATTCAGGCAGTCTAGGTAGCCTGCAAGCCCAGCTATCCTACTGTCAGCCTTCCCAGTGACGGAATTACAAGCCACTGTACCCAGCATTTTACATAAGCACCAGGGATCTAAATTCAAGTTCTCGTGCTAGCCCCACGTTGTAGTTTTTAGTGACTACATGCTGCTACAACATTAGAGGCATCATTCCATTTAATCAAGACCCCTGTTGGCGGGCATCATGCGTGACTTGGAAGCGTTTCTGTTGCACAGAAGGCTGTAATACATCACCTGGCACGTGCATCTCTGCACACGTACGTAGTTCCTTCCTGGCGTGGACGGTGGGAGGGACGCATGTTGTTTTAAGACTTGAAACGCACTGGCGAGTATCTCCCCTGGAAACGCCCACTGGCGCATTCCGACCGCTTTGGCAGCATATAGGAAACGGTTCCTGCTTCTGATTCAGGCAGAAACCTCCAGAATGATGACTTGCAAGGTTTGAGGAAGTCTTTCAAGTGTGATCCCATGACTTTTGGCAGGAAGCCAGAAATGAGGGTAACTTGACCGCAGGACTCAGAACAGCCTTGGGAAGTGCTTTGGGTGGGCTCGGGCAGTGAGGCTGTTTCAAGGTTGAAGATAAAGGAGAGGAGTGGGGCGTCAGGCCTGGGGGTAAGCCTAGACACATTCAGTCCTCGCTCAGTGACCTTGGCTCAGATATTTGACCTTCCTAACCACTTTTCCCAGATGTGGAAACACTAGCCATTAAGTCTGGGAACAAAGATGTGCTGGCAGGAGAGTTTGTTTTTGTTTGATATGGGGTCCCATGTAGCCCAGGATGGCTGAGGTGGGTCTTGAACTCCTGGTCCTCTTGTCTCCACCTCTCAAGTGCTGGATTGTACATGTTTGCCCCAACACCTGGCTTTGGTAGGCACTTTTCTTTCCTCTCCAGATATGGGGGCTGGGAGGATGGTTAGTGGTGAAAGGTACTTGCTTGCAAAGACTGCTAGCTTAGGTTTGAGTCCCCAGTACTCATGGAAAGCCAGATGCACAATGTGGTGCATGTGTCTGGAGTTCATTGTAGTGACAAGAGGCCTTGGTGTTCCCATTCTTTCTCCTTCCCTCTCTCTCTCTCATAAATAAATTATACACACACACACACACACACACACACACACATATATATATATATATATATATATATATTTTTTTTTTTTTTTTTTTTCTCAAGGTAGGGTCTCACTGTAGCTCAGGCTAACCTGGAGCTATGTAGTTGCAAGGTGGTCTCGAACTCATAGTCCTCCTACCTCTGCCTTCCAAGTGCTGGGATTAGAGGTGTGTGCCACCACACCTGGCCCCTGTTTTCTTTTTCTTTTAATTTTTATTTATTTATTTGAGAGAGGGAGTGAGAGAGAGAAAGAGGCAGATAGAATAAGAGAAAATGGGTGTACCAGGGCCTCCAGCCACTGCAAACGAACCCCAGATGCATGTACCATCTTGTGTATCTGGCTTATGTGGATCCTGGGGAATTGATTGTTGGTCCTTTGGCTTTGCAGGCAAGCACCTTAACCGCTAAGCCATCTCTCCAGCCTGCCTGCTTACTTTTCAAGACTCCTCTCAGAACTCTCTCTCTTTTTAAAAATATTTTATTTTTATTCACTTATTTAAGAGAGAAAGAGGGAGGGAGAGAGAGAGAGAGAGAGAGAGAGAGAGAATGGGCGCACCAGGGCCTCCAGCGGCTGCAAACGAACTCCAGATGCATGCGCCACCTTATGCATCTGGATTACGTGGGTCCTGGGGAATTGAACCTGGGTCCTTAGGCTTTGTAGTCAAGCACCTTAACCGTTAAACCATCTCTCCAGCTCCTTTTTTTTTTTTTTTTTTTTCCTCTCTCCCTCTCTTTTATCCTCTGCACTCAATTTCTTTTATCCCTGGAAATGAGTAAGACCTGCCCTTCTTGCCTTAGGGCCTTTGCCCAAACCATTCCACCTAGCAGGAATGCAGCCACCCAGCTCTATATCGCCAGGCTGCTCCCTAGTCTGTTCTCAGCTTTCGGACCTCTGGCTTCCCCACCCTTCAGCTAGATCAAATGCAGCACCGCATTCCACAGATACAAGCCCTTGTGGTTGGTTACCTGGTTGATATCTCCATCCCCCACCAGGTCATGGGAGCCAAGAGGTGAATGTTTGGGAAAGGGATAAATAAGGAAATAAACAACTGACTGCTTACTGAAGGAATCAAAGCTGGCTTTGAACTCCTGATCCTCCTGCCTCCACCTAGGATTATGTGCATCATCACCCCTAGGTTTTTTTGTTTTTGTTGCTATTTCCTTTTTCATTTTCTTTTTCAAGGTAGGGTGTCACTCTAGCCCAGGCTGACCTGGAATTCACTATATAGTCTCAGGGTGGCCTTGAACTCACAGCGATCCTCCTACCTCTGCCTTCTGAGTATTGGGATTAAAGGTATGTGCCACCATGCCCAGCTTGTTTTTTTTTTAATTTAATTTAACTTATTTATGAGAGAGAGAGAGAATGGACACATCAGGACCTCTAGCCACTGAAAAGGAATCAGCTGCATGAGCCACCTTGTGCATCTGTCTCATGTGAGTACTGGGGAATTGAAACTAGGTTCTTAAGCTTCACAGGCAAGCATCTTAACTGCTAAGCCATCTCTCCAGCCCTGGGTCTTTTTATTTTTATTTTTTTATTGTTGTTTTCTTTCTTTGTTTGTTTTTGAGATAGGATTTTGCTCTAGCACAGGCTGGCTTGGAATTCACTATATAGTCTCAGGGTGGCCTTGAACTCATCGCAATTCTCCCAAGTTCTGGGATTAAAGGCCTATACCACCATGCCTGGCCATGTTTTTTTATTTTATTTTATTTTATTTTATTTTATTTTATTTTATTTTATTTAAGAGAGAGAGAATGGGCAACAGTGGACACTGCTAGCCTTATATTTGGCCAGCCAGGCCAAATAAGCCAATGCGTGCAATAGTGGCATGTCTGTCATGGTGGAAACCAACTGCCCTCTAATTGGACTGGAGGCCCGCTCCATGGGAAGGGAATACATCCCTGATACTGAAAACTTAAAACAGGGGTAGTCATGAGCCCTAGGGGTGTAATGTCTGCTGTCTGGCTAAATGTGTATACTATGCTTATCAAACTGCCCAATAAGCACTTCTCTTAATGTTCATACCCTTATATTAATGCTACTTTCACTTTTGGTTAGAGAATCTTCTCTTAACAGATGGCAGTGACTTTGGGATGACTCAGAAGGCATCATGGTGCTAAAAAGAAGTGACCGGACTGCTCAGTACTGCAGTATCTCTGTCACACCTTCCAAGGCTCAGGGTCTATTGCAGAAGAGGTGGCGGAAAGAATATAAGAGCCAAAGGAAGGGTAGGACTCCTTACAACGTGCTTCCCCCAGACACAAAATGGTTTGGATATCCATGACCTCACAGTGCCTGACTCTACCTACACAAGACCATCATAATAGGAGGAAAAATCATGACATCAAAATATAAGAAAGACTGATTGAGAGGAGGAGGGGATATGATAGAGAACGGAGTTTCAAAGGGGAAAGTGGGGGGAAGGAATGGCATTACCATGGGATATTTTCTATAATCATGGAAGTTGTTAATAAAAAAAAAAGTTGAAAAGAAGAAAAACAGAGAGAGAGAGAGAGAATGGGCATGCCAGGGTCTCCAGCCACTGCAAACGAACTCCAGATGCATGCACCCCCTTGTGCATCTGGCTTACGTGGGTCCTGGAGAGTCGAACTTGGTGGGTTTTTTGAGGTAGGATCTCACTCTAGCTCAGGCTGACCTAGAATCCACTATATAGTCTCAGGCTGTCCTCAAACTCCTGCTCATCCTCCTACCTCTGCCTCCCGAGTGCTGGGATTAAAGGTGTGTGTCACCATGCCCGGCTTTTTTTTTAACTTAATTAATTTATTTGTGTGTGTGTCTGTGTGTGTGTGTGTGTGTGTAGGCATGCCATGGTCTCTTGCCACTGCAAATGAATACTCACATGGGTTTAAATGGTTGTCTGTAGCCAGGCATGGTGGCACACGCCTTTAATCCCAGCACTCGGGAGGCAGAGGTAGGAGGATCACCAGGAGTTCGAGGCCACCCTGAGACTACATAGTGAATTCCAGGTCAGCCTGAACTAGAGTGAAACACTACCTTGAAAAACCAAAAACCAAAACAAAACAAAAAGGTTGGCTGGGTAATTTAACCCAGCCTGGTAGACTTTGCAAGCAAACACCTTTAAGTAGTAAATCATATCCCCAGCACCCTACCTTTTAAAAAATAATTTGCTTTATTTTATTTATTTGCAGGTGTGTGGGCATTCCAGAGCCTATTGCCACCGCAAACAAACATCTGGCTTACATGGGCAGCTTGGAAATTGAACCCAGGTTGGCAGACTTTGAAAGCAAGCACCTTTAACCTTTGAGCCATCTTCCAGATGCTTCCAGACACTTTTTGAGGTGGGGTTTTGCTCTAGCACAGGCTGACTTGGAATTCACTATGTAGTCTCAGGGTGGCCTTGAACCCTGGTTTTATGCAGTGCTAGAAATGGAACCTAGGCTTTAGTGCATGCTAGGTAAGCACTCTACCAACTGAGCCACATCCCCAGTCCTTCATTCAGTTTGTTGTTGTTGTTTTGTTTTTTCAAGGTAGGATCTCCAGGATGCTAGAATGTCCTGGAGCTGACTCTGTAGCTCCAGGCTGGCTGACACTCAGACAATCTTATACCTCTGCCTCCTGGCTGGCTTCATTCCGAGAAGCTGAGAGTCACCAGGAAACCTGGAAGTCTTCCTTCTGTCTTACAGGAATCAGAGCTTGGGGCTGGGGTTCTGAGCAGAGGGCCACTGTGAGTAGCGGTCAAAGCTGGAGGAACTTGGGCCCATCCTGGAAGCAGGTCTTCCAGGGAATGTGCTGAGCCCAGCTGCCCAGCAGAAGAGGAAGGAACACAAGGCAGGAGTGGGGACGCCCAGAATCTGTGCCCTGTGGCCCAGCAAACCTGGCTCCCACCCTATCCACATCCCTGGGCCACACCCTCACTCACACACTCACTGTGACCAATGTCGCCATGCAAACGGCTTTTTTTTTAGAGGGGTCACGCTGAGAGTGGACAAAAGTTGGAGTCAGGCCCACTTGCCCACTGTGGGCAGGAGTGGAAAACAGTTAACCACCATTTGGGAAGATTTGTCAGTATTGTGAAGCATTCAAGGTATGCATGTCACCTTGACCCCTTAGGAATCCATTTCTGGGAATTTATCCTCAAGAAAGGCTAGCTTCACCAGCAGCAAGATTCACAGGAGGTTTACAGAGCGCAGATGGTCCTGGCAGAGAGCTGGGAGCCGCCGACGTCCAGCCAGAGGAAACAGCTAAATAAATGTTGTTCACCGACCTCACAGAGAGCGATAAAGTTTAGAGCATGTGCTGACTTCAGGGAGGGGCCTCTCCATGGCACCGTGCTTGCCTGGCATGTGTGTGGCCCTGGGTTACAACCCCAGGGGAGAGAGAGAGAAAATCTATGAGTTAACATAGGAGGGTGGTCATGATATTTGTATGTGTTGTCAAGAAAAGCTAGGGGTGGTAAGGCCTGGCGTGGTGGCGCACACCTTTAATCCCAGCACTCGGGAGGCAGAGGTAGGAGGATCGCCGTGAGTTCAAGGCCACCCTGAGACTCCATAGTGAATTCCAGGTCAGCCTGGGCTAGAGTGAGACCCTACCTTGGAAAAAAAAAAAAAAGGTTGGGGTGGAAGCTGGCTCAGTGGGTGCTGTGCAAACATGAGAACTTGAGTTCAGATCCCCAGAATCGGAAGGTAAAGTCTGAAGTGTCTGCAGGATGGGAAGCAGATACAGGAGAATCCATGGGATCTCACAGGGCAGCTAGCCTGGAGTGCACAGTGGAGAGCAAGACCTGCCTCAAACGAGGTGAAAGGTGAGGACTGACACTGGAGGTTGCTTCTGACCACTCCATGCCCACCGTGGCACCCAGGCACCTGCATTCATACACACACATGTGACAGATTACAACATAAAGAACAGGACTGGATGCCGGGCGTGGTGGCGCACGCCTTTAATCCCAGCACTCAGGAGGCAGAGGTAGGAGGATCGCCATGAGTTCGAGGCCACCCTGAGACTCCATAGTGAATTCCAGATCAGCCTGAGCTACAGTGAGACCCTACCTCGAAAAACTAAAAAAAAAGGACTGGAGATATGGTTTAGTGGTTGCGGCACTTGCCTGCAAAGCCTAACAACCAGAGTTTGATTCCCTAGTATTCACATAGACCCAGATGCACAGGTGGCACATGTGTCTGGAGTTCATCTGTAGCTGCTGGAGGCCTTGTTGCGCTCATTCTGTCTGCCTCTGCTTACAAATAAATAAATATTAAAAAAAAAAAACATTATTTAGGGCTGGAGTGATGGCTTAGTGGTTGAGGCGCTTGCCTGTGAAGCCTATGGACCCAAGTTCAATTACCCAGAATCCACATAAGCCAGATACACATGGTGGCATTCGTCTGGAGTTGCTTGCGGTGGCTAGAGGCCATGGCGTGCCCATTCTCTCTGTCTTTCTTCTTCTCTCTCTGTCTCAAATGAAAATAAGTTAAATTTTTTTAAAAACAAAACAACATTATTTATGCTGGGCATGGTGGTGCACACCTTTAATCCCAGCATTTGGGAGGCAGAGGTAGGAGGATCACTATGAATTCAAAGTCACCCTGAGACTACAGAGTGAATTCCAGGTCAGCCTGGGTTAGAGTAGGACTCTACCTCAAAACAAAACAAAATATTATTTATTTATTTGAGAGAGAATGAGAAGGAGAAAAAGGCAGATAGAGAGAGAATGGGTGTTCCAGGGCCTCTATCCACGCAAATGAACTCTGGACACATGTGCCACCCTGTGCATCTGGCTTTACCTGGGTACTGGGAAATCAAACCCAGGTCCTTAGGCGTTGCAGGCAAGCGCCTTAACTGCTGAGTCATCTCTTCAGCTCCCCTTAGTGTTTTTTTTTAATAAAGTTTTTTTGTTGTTGTTTTTGGGTTTTTTTGTTTGTTTATTTTTACTTATTTGAGAGCGACAGAGAGAGAGAGAGAAAGAGGCAGAGAGAGAGAGAGAGAGAGAGAGAGAGAGAATGGGCAAGCCAGGGCCTCCAGCTACTGCAAACGAACTCCAGACACACGCACCCCCTTGTGCACCTGGCTAACGTGGGTCCTGGGAAATCGAGCCTCGAACCAGGGTCCTTAGGCTTCACAGGCAAGCGCTTAACTAAGCAATCTCTCCAGCGCCCCCCTTAGTTTTTTTTAACTTTATTTTTATTTTATTTATTTGAGAGAGAGAGAGAGAGAAAGACGCAGAGAGAGGGAGAGAGAGAATGGGCGCGCCAGAGCCTCCAGGCACTACAAACGAACTCTAGACACATGCGCCCCCTTGTGCATCTGGCTTACATGGGTCCTGGAGAGTCAAACCAGGATTCTTTGGCTTTGCAGGCAAATGCCTTAACCGCTAAACCGTCTCTCCAGCCCCCCTTAGTTTTTTCACAGGGCAAAACATGGATATCAACCTGATAATGTAAAGATTCATGTGAAATGCCTTTGTACATAGCAGGGGCTTAAAATATCTACAGCCATCCAGGCATGGTGGTGCACGCCATTAATCCCAGCACTCAGGAGGCAGAGGTAGGAGAATGAACGTGAGTTCAAGGCTACCCTAAGACTACATAGTGAACTCCAGATCAGCCTGGGCTAGAGCAAGACTACTTCAACCCCTGCCCCCAAATAAAATACTCAGATGTTCCCACTCCATGTGTAATTCCTCTTCCCTCTAGAGTGGTCCAGGCCTAGTGACACCTCCTAAAATAAATAGAATACAGCAACAGTCATAGGATACTTGACAGGGCTTGGAAGCAATGACATCTTAGCTCAATAAACAGACCCAACACTTTCTTTTTTTTCCAAGGTAGGGTCTCACTCTAGCCCAGGCTGACCTGGAATTTACTATGTAGTCTTAGGGTGGCCTAGAACTCACAGCGATACTCCTACCTCTGCCTCCCAAGTGCTGGGATTAAAGGCATGCGCCACCATGCCCGGCTCATTTCTTCTTTTTTTTTTTAATTTATTTTTATTTTTATTTATTTACTTGAGAGCGACAGACAGAGAAAGAGGCAGATAGAGAGAGAGAGAGAGAATGGGCCCGCCAGGGCCTCCAGCCACTGCAAGCAAACTCCAGATGCATGCGTCCCCTTGTGCATCTGGTTGACGTGGTTCCTGGGGAATGGAGCCTGGAGCCTCGAACCGGGGTCCTTAGGCTTCACAGGCAAGCGCTTAACCGCTAAGCCATCTCTCCAGTCCGTCATTTCTTTCTTTTTACAAAACTTTATTTATTTATCTGAGAGATTGAGAGGGGCAGAGACATAGAGCGAGAATGGGTACCTCCAGCCATAGCAAACGAACTCCAGACGCATGTGCCACCTTGTGCATTTGGCTTATGTGTGTACTGAGGAACCGAACCTAAGTCCTTAGGTTTCACAAGCAAGTGACTTAACTGCTAAGCCATCTCTCCGGCATGTTTCCATTTCTAAGCACCATTCTCTCATGAAAGTAATTAAAACTTCCTAGAGAAGTGGCAGATTCTAAGACCGAGACATGGAACATCTTACAATGCCAGAAAGCAAAGACTTGCTCAAAAGAAGAAAAGGATGGTCAGTCACATGTCCAAAGCACCAGGAGCCAACCTGAAAGTACTTCCAATGGCAAAAATTAGAATAATCTGAGCAACCAAATAAAGTGCTAGATTATAGCTCAAAGTATAAAGTTAAGGGCCTAGTTAGAGTGTTTGCCTATCATGTGTGAGGCCCTGGGTTCCATCCCCAATGCTGCAAAAACACAAAGAAATATAAAATGGTTATACATGAGTCCACGCCAGTATCAGGCAATCATTGAGAAAGCAAATAAATGGAAAAGAATGGACAAAATGTCCTAATGAAAAACTCCTAAACCGGGCGTGGTGGCACATGCCTTTAATCCCAGAACTTGAGAGGCAGAGGTAGGAGGACTGCCCAGAGTTCAAGGCCACCCTGAGAATACATAGTGAATTCAAAGTCAGCCTGAGCTAGAGTGAGACCCTACCTCAAAAAACCAAACCAAAACAAACAAACAAAAAAAGACCTGGGCTGGAGAGACGGCTTAGCGGTTAAGCGCTTGCCTGTGAAGCCTGAGGACCCCGGTTCGAGGCTTGATTCTCCAGGACCCACGTTAGCCAGATGCACAAGGGGGCGCAAGCATCTGGAGTTCGTTTGCAGTGGCTAGAGGCCCTGGCGTGCCCATTCTCTCTCTGTCTATATCTGCCTCTCTCTCTCTCGCTCTCTGTCCATCACTTTCAAATAAATAAATAAAAATAAACAAAAATTAAAAAAAGACCTAAATAATTAATGATACATTTTTCTGGGGAATTGCTTGAGTTCTGATCTGTTTTAATTATAATTTTGGGCCCCAGCACTGCATGCCTATAATCCTAGCACTTGGGAGATGGAGGCAGGAAGATCAGAAGTTCAAGGTCACCCTCAGCTCCAGCCTGTGATTTGTAAAACTTTATCTCAAAACTAATTTACTAGCTGGGCGTCTTGGGAGGGCAAGGTAGGAGGATTGATGTAAGTTTGAGAAGACTCTACCTCAAAATAACAAAGAAACAAAAGCCGGGTGTGGTGGTGCATACCTTTAATCCCAGCACTCAGAGAGGCAGAGGTAGGAGGATTGCCATGAGTTCAAGGCCAGCCTGAGACGACATAGTAAAAACCAGGTCAGCCTGGGCTAGAGCAAGACCCAACCTCCAAAAAAAAAAAAAGAAAAGACACTTGCTTGCAAAACCTGCTGGCCCAGGTTCAGTTCCCCAGGACTTCATACAAGGTGGGCATGCACTCTATCAACTGACCTATATCCTAGCCCATGCTGTTGTTATTTTCTGTCTCCCACCACCCTTGAACATAAGCTCTGGGAGGGATTGGTCAGTCTGGGGGTTTGCTCATGGCTCTGTCCCCAGCCCCCAGCAGTCAGGCCAATAAGCATGTGATGAATGAATGAATGAATGAATGAATAAATGAAGAGAAAGAATGAGGGGCTGGATAAATTGCTCAGGGGTAAAAGGCAGTTGCTTGCAAAGCCTGACAATCTGGTTTCTATTGCCCATTACCTATGTAAAGTCAGATGCACAAAGTGGCACATGTATCTGGAGTTCATTTGTGACTGCAGAAGGCCTTGACTGCTCATTCTCATTCTCTTTTTCTCTTTTTTCTTTCTCTCAAATAAATAAATTAATTAAAAAAAAAAGACACTGGGCATGGTGGCACACATCTTTAATCCCAGCATTCGGGAGACAAGGTAAGGAGGATCGCCATGAGTTCAAGGCCACCCTGAGACTACATAGTGAATTCCTGGTCATCCTGGGCTAGAGTGAGGCCCTACCTCAAAAGAAGAAGGAGGAGGAGGAGGAGGAGGTGAGGGAGAAGGAGAATAATGATCAGGCTGGAGAGATTACTCAGTGGTTAAGGTGCTTGCCTGCAAAGCCTAATGACCTGAGTTCAATTCCCCAGTACCCATGTAAAGCCAGATGTACAAAGTGGTGTACATATCTGGAGTTCATTTGCAGTGACTGGAGGCGCTGGTGTGCCCATTCTCTCTCTGCCAGGCATGGTGGCGCATGCCTTTAATCCCAGCATTTGGGAGACTGAGGTAGGAGGATGGCTATAAGATCGAGGCCAGCCATAGACCAATTCCAGGTCAGCCTGGGCTAGAGTGAGACCCTACCTTGAAAAACAATTTTTATTGAGATCACGGGCTCTGGAAACAAATAGATCTGCTCACACCCTCTTCCTAGCTTTTCCTCCTAGCAACTGTGTGACCCTGGGTGAATGACTCAGCCTCTCTAAGTATCATTTTTTCCACCTGGGGTTTCCTGAGAGAGAGTTGCAGTCTCTCAGCACATTGCCTGGTGCTCCAGCAGGGGACAGTAGCCTGCATGTCTGTCCACCTTGGCCAGTGTAGCGCCAGGCTGTCAGACACAGGCAGGTGCATGCCCGGGGCTTCATGACCCGGAGCCCTTCCTTAAACAGCCGCACCCCAGGCCACCACCCTGCTTCTGGGTGGAGACACAAGAGGGGTCAGAAGGCTGTGTTCCTGGCTGCACCAAGCAGGCTGGGCCTCCCTCTGAGGAGAGCTAACAGGCTTCTAGAATGTGCTTTCTCAGCACTTCCTTCCTCTGTGTGGCCCAGAGCTGTTCTCTCAGGGTATTTGGAGGGCTTTGCCTCAAGATACCTGTGGCCAATGCTCTAGGATAGGAGTACAGCCGTGGCAATGGACAAGAATGGAGTTAACCTGGGCGGGGGGGCTGAGGATTAGGAGGGGGTCCTGGGCTCCCAGAGCAAGAAGCGTGAGTTCTGGCAACATAAAAATGGGAGAAAAGGGGCTGGAGAGATGTATTAGTGGTTAAGCACTTGCCTGTGAAGCCTAAAGACCTCGGTTTGAGTCTCAATTCCCCAGGACCCACGTAAACCAGATGCACAAAGTGGCACATGCATCTGGAGTTTGTTTGCAGTGGCTGGAGGCCCTGATGTGCCCATTCTCCCTCTCTCTCTCTCTCTCTCTCTCTCTCTGTGTCTCTGCCTCTTTCTCTCTGTGTCTGTCTGTCACTTTCAAATAAATAAATAAATAAAAATAAACGAAAATGGGGGCTGGAGAGATGGCTTAGCGGTTAAGGCACTTGCCTGCAAAGCCAAAGGACCTTGGTTCAATTCCCCAGGACCCACATAGGCCACATGCACAAGGGGGAGCATTCATCTGGAATTCGTTTGCAATGACTGGAGGCCCTGGCATGCCCATTCTCTCTCTCCCTCTCTTTGTCTCTTTTTCTCTCTCTCTCAAATAAATACATAAAAATAAAGTTTAAAAAAATAAACGAAAATGGGAGAAAGAGACTCCACGTTACTTCCAGATCTGAACTGTAACAAAGGACAAATCTTCACATCGTCCTCCGCCATCTCACTCACCCCATCTGCCACCTGGATGTCTATGCCCTGGCCACCAGTACAGAGTGTAGGACCCCTGCACTTGGAACCACATGACAGTTTTGTGGAGAAAGCCTTTCCCTCACCCCTTCCTGCTGTCACTGGACTTCACTAGAATGGAAACTAACCCTGGTCTGTTAGCGACAGCCTCAGGGGTTCTGGCACTGAAGCTAACAGCGTGTTCTACCAGATCATCTTGGGCAAATATTTCTCTTTTCATTTGTTTGATTGTAAACAGGGTCTCATTCTAGCCCAGGTTGACTCTGTAGCCCAGGCTGACCTCATACTCACGACAATCCTCCCACCTCAACCTTCCGAGTGCTGGGGATTAATGTCATGCGCCATCAGGCCTGGCTTATCATTGTGGGGTTGGAATCAGATGTCCCCCATAAACTCGTGTGCTTTGAATGCTTGTTTCCCAGCTGGTGGTATTTTGGGCGGTGGAGCCTTGCTGGAGGAGGTGTGTTGTTGGGGCAGGCGTATGCGTGTATAGCCCGCTTCTCCTTGCCTGTGTCGGCTCACTGTCCTGCTGCCCTTGTCCACCTGATGTTGTCAGTGAGATGATGCCCAGTCTCTGCCCATGCCATCCTTTCCCCGGACATCATGGAGCATCCCCATGATACAGTTATGGAGACTGTAAGCCAACAATAAATCCTTTCCTCCCATAAGCTGCTTAACAATAGCTGCAACAACTCTATTTCTCCATCAGTTTGCTTAAAGGAGACATACCTGTTATTTTTTTTTAAATGTAGGGCTAAGGCTGGGCATGGTGGCACATACCTTTAATTCCAGCACTCAGGAGGCAGAGCTAGGAGGCTCGCCATGAATCTGAGGTCAGCCTGAGACTACATAGTGAATTCCAAGTCTGCCTGGACTAGAGTGAGACCCTACCTCAAAAAAACAAACAAAAAAATGTAGGGCTAGGGAGATGTCTCAACTGTTAAAGACGCTTACTTACAAAGTCTGCCAGCCTGGGTTCAAATTGCATCAGTAAGAGGCCCTGGTGCACCCATATTCTCTCTCTTTCTCTCTTCCTGCTTGCAAATAAAAATATTTTAAAAGGTTCTATCTGAGTTGAATTAAATATTTTTATTTATTTGAGAGAGAGAGAGAGAGAATGGGCTCATTAGATACTCTTGCCACTGTTTACAAAATCCTTTGTAATTTGTGTGTCTGGCTTCATGTGGGTACTGGGAAATTGAATCTGGGACAATAGGCTTTGCAGGAAAGCACTTTTAACCACTGAGCCATCTCTCTTGCACAAACAAAAATATTTTTTAAAAAAGTAGCACATGCAGGTGGGCATGGTGGCGCACACCTTTAATCCCAGCACTTGGGAGGCAGAGGTAGGAGGATCACCGTGAGTTCGAGGCCAGCCTGAGACTACGTAGTAAATTCCGGGTCAGCCTGGACTAGAGTGAAATCCTACCTCAAAACAAACAAAACAAAACAGAAAATAAAGTGGCACATGCACTGACACTTTGATTACAGCAGCAAGAAGCCCTGGCATGCCTCCTACATGCGTGCAAATATATATATATATGTATCGCATCCTATCTCTCTGTCTCTTCTGTCTCTATCTTTCTCTGCTTGCAAATAAATATTTTTTAAATATTTTCTTTATTTTATTATTTGAGAGAGAGAGAAAGAGGCACATATATATCAAGAGAATAGGTACACCAGGGCCTCTAGCCACTGCAAATGAGCTCCAGGTGCATTCACCCCCTTGTGCAACTGGCTTACATGGGTACTGGGGAATTGAACATGGGTCCTTAAGCTTTACAGGCAAGCACCTTAACTGCTAAGCCATCTGTCCAACAGTTCGTTTTCAGTGGCTAGAGGCCCTGGTGTGCCCATTCTCTCTCTCTCTGCTTGCAAATAAATAAATAAACATTTTTTTAAAAAGATATTGAAAACAATTTTTTTTTTAAATCACAGGGGCTGGAGAGATGGCTTAGCGGTTAAGGCATTTGCCTGTGAAGCCAAAGGACCCAGGTTTGACTCCCCAGGACCCATGTAAGCCAGATGCACAAGGGGCACATGTGCCTGGAGTTCGTTTGCAATGACTAGAGGCCCTGGCGTGCCCATTCTCTCTGTGTGTCTCTTCTCTCTATCTCTCTCTGTGCTTGCAAATAAATAAATAAATAAGCCACAGAAGTGTATAAAGGCCGGGTGTGGTGGCACATGCCTTTAATCCCAGCACTCAGGAGCAGAGGTCGAAGGATTCCTGTGAGTTCGAGGCCAGCCTGAAACTACCTACTGAATTCCAGGTCAATCTGGGCTATAGTGAGACCCTACCTCAAAAACAAACAAACAGGGCTGGAGAGATGCAGTTAAGTTGCTTGTCTACAATGCCTAATGACCTGGGCTCGATTCCCCAGCAGGTAAAGCCAGATACACAAAGTGGTGCATGCATATGGAGTTCATTTACAGTGACTGGAGGCTCTGGCATGCACATTCTCTCTCTCTCTGTCTTGCTCTCCTGAGCCTCTCTGTCTCTCTTTGTGCCAAGAAATAAATAAGATATTTTTTATAAAAGAAGTGAATAAAGGCCCTTGGGATTGTCCTGACTTCTGCAATGGGAGATAGTCACTACTCAGAGTTTGAAAATATCCTTCCTTATTTTTCCTGTGCATTTTTCCCCATGATGCAATTTAAAAAATTTTTTTGGTTTATTTTTATTTATTTGAGAGCAACAGACAGAGAGAGAAAGAGGCAGATAGCTAGAGAGAGAATGGGTGCGCCAGGCCCTCCACCTACTGCAAATGAACTCCAGATGCATGCGCCACCTTGTGCATCTGGCTTACATGGGTCCTGGTTAATCAAGCCTCAAACCAGGGTCCTTAAGCTTCACAGGCAAGCACTTAACCGCTAAGCCATCTCTCCAGCACCCCCCCCCCATGGTGTAATTTTGGTTAAAAAGTATCATAATGAGGCTGGGCATGGTGGCGCACACCTTTAATCCCAGCACTTGGGAGGCAGAGGTAGGAAGATCACCATGAGTTCGAGGCCACCCTGAGACTACATAGTGAATTCCAGGTCAGCCTGAGCTAGAGTGAGACCCTACTTCAAAAAACCAAAAAAAAAAAAAAAAAAAAAAAGTATCATAATGAGAGATGGCTTAGCAGTTAAGGCGCTTGCCTGAGAAGCCTAAGGACCCACGTTCAATCTCTCTCCAGATCCCATGTAAGCCTGATGCACAATGGTGAGGCAAGCCCAAGGCCACACATGACCACTAGGTAGCACAATTGCAGTAGCTGAGGCCCAGGTGTGCCAATTCTCTCTCTCTCTCTCTCTCTCTGTGTGTGTGTGTGTGTGTGTGTGTGTGTTGTATGTGTGTGTCTTAAAAAAAAAGTGGGCTGGAGAGCTGGCTCTATGGTTAAGGTATTTGCCTGTACAGCCAAAGGACCCAGGTTCAATTCCTCAAGACCCACATAAGCCAGATGCACAAGGTGGCTCATGCATCTAGAGTTTGTTTGCAGTGGCTAGAGGCCATGGCACACTGATTTTCTCTCTCTAACAAATAGATAAATAGTTTTTTTAAGTATAATAATGAGCTGGGCATGGTGGTGCGCACCTTTAATCCCAGAACTTGGGAGGCTGAGGTAGGAGGATCACTGTGAGTTTGAGGCTAGCCTAAGACTACAAAATGAATTCCAGGTCAGTCTGGTCTAGAGTGAGACCCTACCTTGAAAAACCAAAAAAAGAAAAAACCCAATATTTTATAATAAAAACAACTGATTGAATAATGAATACTCATATTCCACCTGACCTAGATTTTCTTTGTTTTGTTTTGTTTTTTGAAGTAGGGTCTCACTCTATCCCAGGCTGACGTGGAATTCACTATGTAATCTTAAATTGGCCTTGAACTCACAGTGATCCTCCTACCTCTGCCTCCCAAGTGCTGGGATTAAAGGCATGTGCCACCATGCCCGGCTTTGACCTAGATTTTTAATTTTGTTTTGGTTTGATTTGGGACATGGTTTCATGTAGCTTAGAGAAGCCTCCCCACTCACTATGTAGCTGAGGGTCACCTTGATCTTCTGATCCTCCTGCCTCCATCTCCTGAGTGTTGGGATTAGGCATAAGCACCATTTGGTAGTGCTGGGAATGGAACCCAGGGCTTCCTACATACTAGGCAGGTGCTCTACCAACTGAGCTACAACGCCTGCCCCAATCCATCTTAATTTTAACATTACGCAACATGAAAAGTGGCCATTAGACTCAGGAGGCAGAGGCAGGAGGATCGCTGTGAGTTGGAGGCCACCCTGAGACTATGTAGTGAATTCCAGGTCAGCCTGGGCTAGAGTGAGACCCTACCTCAAAAAACCAATTAAAAAAAAAAAAAAAAAAAGAGGACATCAGTACACTTCCCTAAACAGTCTGAAATATTTGCTTACAATTTTTTCATTCTGATACAAAACCTGTATAGAAAGAAATGTATCAGGGGCTGGAGAAATGTCTCAGCAGTTAGGGCACTTGCCTGAAAACCCTAATGACGTGGGTTTGATTCCCCAGCACCCACGTAAAGCCAGATGCACAGTGGCACATGTAACAACTTGAGTTCATTTGCAGCGGCTAAGGTCCTGCTGTGCCCATTCTCACTCTGTATCCCATGCTGGCCTGGACCTCAATCCATACTGTGAGATGGCCTCAGATTTGTGGCAACCCCCGCCCCGGTGCCAGCCTCCTGAGTGTTAGGAATATAGTCATGAGCCGCCACGCCTGGTTTACATGTATTGGAATTTGGTAAGTTCAAACCCCTACCTAGGCCTAGAACATTGCCCAGTAGGCCTTGCCATTTTTCCTGTGCCAAGGTTTTCTTTGGAGGCCATCAGATGGCATCACTGTCCTTCCACTTACACATTTCTATTGTTATTCATATCAGTATCAATTCCTACTTATTGCTGAGCAGGGTTCCATTACATGACTATGTAAGTTTGTTTACCATTTCCAGTTCTTGGCCACTCACAAAATGGCTATGAATTTTCTTTTCTCCTTCTTCTCCTTTTTTTTTTTTTTTTTTTGTTGTTGTTGTTGTTTTTCGAGGTAGGTTCTCACTCTAGCCTAAGCTGACTTGAAATTCACTCTTTAGTCTCAGAGTGGCCTCGAACTCATGGAAATCCTCCTACCTCTGCCTCCCAAGTGCTGGGATTGAAGGTGTACATCACCACCATGCCTGGCTTCAATTCTGTTTTTTTTTTTTTTTTTTTTTTTTTTTTTTTTTAGAGAGAGCAAGAGAGATGGGGGAGAGAGAGAGAATTGGCACACCAGGGCCTCAGTCACTAAAATCGAACTCCAAATGCTTGTGCCACCTAGTGAGCATGTGCAACCTTGCACTTGCTTCACCTTTGTGCTTCTGGCTAATGTGGGATCTGGAAAGTAGAACATGGGTCCTTAGGTTTTGCAGGCAAGTGCCTTAACCACTAAGCCATCTCTCCAGCCTGAAGTCTGTTTTTGTTTTTTTGTTTGTTTGTTTGTTTTGTTTATTGGGTTTTAGAGGTAGGGTCTCACTGTAGCCCAGGCTGACCTAGAATTCACTATGCAGTCTGAGGGTGGCCTTGAACTCACAGTGACCCTCCTACTTCTGCCTCCCAGGTGCTGGGATCAAAGACATGTGGGAGGATCGCTGTGAGTTCGAGGCCATCCTGAAACTACATAGTGAATTCCAGGTCAACCTGGGCTAGAGGGACACCCTACCTTGAAAAACAAAACAGAATTGCTGACATGTAGGGCATGCCACATGCTCTCTGATGTTTGGAGTTGACAGTCTTTCTCTCTCTCTCTCTCTCTCTCTCTCTCTCTCTCTTTTTTTTTTTTCATGGTAGGGTCTTACTCTGGCCCAGGCTGATCTGGAATTCACTATGTAGTCTCAGGGCTGGCCTGGAACTCATCGCAATCCTCCTACCTCTCCCTTCCAAGTGCTGGGATTAAAGGTGTGAGCCACCACGCCCGGCTTGGAGTTGACAGTCTTTCTACTTTTGACGTGTTGGGTGATTGTCAAAATTCCTCCGATGATTTCCATTTTCCACATATCTGATGATGAATGAGGAATACTTCTTGCACTTACCAATAACTCAGACAGCCTCTCCCTAGAAATTCCACCCAAATCTATTACCATTTTGTTTGAGTTTTCTTATTATTGAATTCTAGCAATTATGTACATAGCTTACACATCAATATTTTGTTGGATGTATCTTTTTCAAATATTTTCTCCAGTCTGTGATCTACCTATTTCACATAATACTTTGTTGTTACTTTTTGGAACAAGATCTTCTGTAGCCCAGGCTAGCCTAAAATTCTTTATGGAGTCAATGATGACCTTGAACTCCTGGTCCTCCTGTTTCTACCTCTCAAGAGGCATATGCCACTATGCCAGGATTTTGTTTTGCTTGAGGCAGAGTCTTACTTCAGCCCAGGCGGACCTGGAACTTACCCTGTAGCCCAGCCCAGGCTGCCATCAAACTCACAGTGATCCTCCTACCTGGGCCTCCCAAGCGCTGGGATAAAAGGTGTGTGTCACCAGCCGGCAGGATATCCACCCCTCACAGACAGGGTCTTGGTAAATAGCCTTGGCTGGTCTGGAACTCATTATGTAAAGCAGTCAGGCCTCGAACTTCAGCACTCGTCCTGTTTCCTCCTCCCAAGTTCTGGAAGTACAAGCCTGCTCTTCCACGCCCAGCCAGACTTCCTTTCACTTATCAGCATATCATGGAAACTTTTCCATGTTTGGTCGCAGGAACTGGTTGCATTCTTTTTAACTTCAGCATATCATTTCATGGCTCACTAAAATATATTTAATGAAGAGCTGGGTGTGGTGGTACACAGCCTTTGATGCCATCACTTAGGAGGCTGAGGTGGGAGGATTGCCATGAGTTCAAGGTCAACCTAGGCTACAGAGTGAGTTTCAGATCAGTGTGCACTAAAGTGAGACCCTATTTATTTATTTAAGAGAGAAAAGGAGAGAGAGAAAGAGGCAGATAGAGAGAATGGACACACCAGGACCTCTAGCCACTACAAATAAACTCCAGACACATGCACCATCTTGTGCATCTGGCTTACATGGGTACTGGGGAATTGAACCTGGGTCCTTAGGATTTGTACTCAAGTGCCTTAACTGCTAAGCCATCTCTCCAGCCTGAGACCCTGTTTAAAAAAAAAAAAAATTAGGGCTAGGGGCATGGGAAATTCACTATGTAGTCTCAGAGTGGCCTCAAACTCACAGCAATCCTCCTACTTTGGCCTCTCAAATGCTGGGATTAAAGGCACGCGCCACCACTCCTGGCCAAAAACAATTTTTAAAAAATTACATTTGTTAGTCTCTCTCTCTCTCCCTCTTTCTCTGTCAAATAAATAAATGAAAATAAAAATAAAAAAAGAAGAAGGGCTGGAGGGATGCTTAGCGGTAAAGGCATTTGCCTACAAAGCCAAAGGACCCAGGTTTGATACCCCAGGACCCACGTTAACCAGATGCACAAGGGGGCACACACATCTGGACTTCGTTTGCAGTGGCTGGAGGCCCTGGAGCGCCCACTCTCTCTCTCTCTCTCTCTCTCTCTCTCCCTCTTTCTCTGTCAAATAAATAAATAAATAAAATAAAAATAAATTGTATCTGTTATTTACTGCTGAATAACAAGTCATTCCAAAACTGAGCAGCTTAAAACAAGTATTTAGGCCGAGGAGATGGCTCAGTGGATAAAGACGCTTGCTTGCAAAGGCTGCTGACCAGGGTTGAATTCTCCAATAATCACATAAGCCAGGGGCACAAAGTGGCGCATGTGTCTAGAGTTCATCTGCAGCAGCCAGAGGCTCTCTAGTTCCTAGTGTGCTCATTCTCCCTCTCTCCTCACAAATAAGTAAAGAAAAGATAAAAACGTATTTATTATCTGCTAGCTTCTGAGGGAGGAATGTGGTAACAGCTTCACAGGCCTGTGGGCTGCGCTGAGCCCTTTGAACAGGCCAAGCAACTGGCTGGCAGGTTGACTTTTCTGTTAGTTCCAGGTCACAGTTTCTTGCTGTCTGTGTCCTTGTAGTGTGACAGCTGCTCCCCCAGAATGAGTACTGAGATAGCACAAGTTAGACATTGTCACCTCCTGTAACCTAAGCTTGGAAGGGGCTGGCCACTCTGCCATGGGCTCCTTACACCCAACTCTGCTACAGTGTGGTTTCCCAAGCTATCATACCAGAAGCCCTGGATCATAGACGGTCTTAGGAGGCTGGCTTCCTGAGGTGACACAGTAGCCCCAGGCCCTGTCATCTCATGGGACTGTCTTCATTTGCCTCCTCACACACCTGTGGAAGGCAGGTCTTCTCTTGGGCAAGGCACAACCATCAACTCGCCCTGGCAGCCAAGACACACAGCCATTGTGCCCTTTGGGCAGGCGAAGGAGGTGGAGTCAGTGGCCACTATGTCCTCTTGAGGATTCTTTTTTTTTTTTTATTTTATGTATTTATTTATTTGATGGGTCTTGTTTTTGTTTTGTTTTGTTTTTCCAGGTAGGGTCTCATTCTAGCTCAGGTGGACCTGGAATTCACTATGTAGTCTCAGTGTGGCCTTGAACTCACAGAGATCCTCCAACCTCTGCCTCCCGAGTGCTGGGATTAAAGGCGTGAGTCAGCACACCCAGTTTATTTATTTATTTGAGAGAGACAGAGAGAGAGAAAGAAAGGAAGGAAGGAAGGGAGGAAGGAAGGAAGGAAGGAAGGAAGAAAGAAAGAAAGAAAAGAAAGAAAGGCAGGAAGGAAGCAAGCACCAGGGCCTCTAGCCACTGCAAATGAACTCCAGATGCATGCACCACTTTGTGCATCTAGCTTTTTGTGGGTACCGGGAAATCAAAGTTGGGTCATTAGCCATTGCAGGCAAATGCCTTCACTGCTGAACCATCTCTCTAGCCCCTCCCCTTGAGGATTCCAAGCCCTCCAGGAACAATTATTTTGGTATGAATTCTCTCTCTCTCTATCTCCAAGGTCTCATGTAGCCCAGGCTGGCCTCCAACTCGATATGGAGGCCAGGATGACCTTGAGCTCCTGATCTTCTTGCCTTCACCTCCTGAGTTGCTGTGAGGGCAGGAGAGCAGCACCGCGTGACACGGCACAGAGGTTTGAAGCAGCATGCGCTGGGCAAGTACTCTGCCAGCTGAGCTGTGTCTCCAGCCTCCTGGCATGCATTTCCAGACCAGGTTTCTCAGTGGGAGAAGAGGCCACGAAGCTGGGGGCTGAGTCTCACGCTTGGACCTGCTTCAGGTAAATGAAAAGTGAGACAGGGTCATCACCTTCATCTCACAGATGACGAAACTAGCTGACTCAGAGAGGGACACAGACTTGCCTCGGGCTGCACAGCTGGACAGTGACAACACCAACAGTCCGTCATGTCCCCTGACTCCCAGACCTTCCTTCCAGATTCCTACCAGGCTTAAGTGTCAGGCACGGGAGATTTGTGAACGCCCAATCCCTACAAGAACCTTTCCTCTGTAAATCAGAGGAAAGTGAGATATCTGGACAGGAGTCATAGGTGCCACAGATGCCACCAGCCAGTGAGTGGGCAGGGCCATGGACAGGCCAGGGCTGCGGGTCTCCGAGACAGGGACAGAGGAGAGAGGAAGGAAAGAGGACGTGGGACCTCACATGAGACATCAGCTCCTAACACTGGTTATCACAAATTCATATCTCTGAGGCAGCACCGGAAGCAGGATGTGGGTTTCCCTTTCGGGGGCTGGTTCCCCAAACCGACACGTGTGCATCACAGAAGAGGCAGTGGGCTAATTGGTCAGTGCGAAGTATCTGGAGTAAGATAGGCTCCTTGATGTGTGGCTGCTAATGTACACCTTGACCTCTCTGGGCCTCTGAATAGAACCTACCATTCAAGGCTGGAGAGATGGCTTAGCACTAAAGGCACTTGCTTGCAAAGCCTGATGGCCCAGGTTCGATTTCCCAGTATCCAAGGTGCACAAAGTAGTGCATGTGTCTGGAGTTCATTTGCAGTGGCAGGTCGCCCTGGCATGCCCATACTACATTCTTATCTGTCTCTTTCTCTCTCAAATAAATTAATTTTTTTAAAAAAAAATTTGTTGTTGTTGTTGTTGTTTGATTTTCAAGGCAGGGTCTCACTCTAGCTCAGGCTGACCTGGATTTCACTGTGTAGTCTCAGGGTGGCCTCGAAC
The DNA here is from genome assembly GCA_036346955.1 of Dipus sagitta. NCBI lineage: Eukaryota > Metazoa > Chordata > Mammalia > Rodentia > Dipodidae > Dipus > Dipus sagitta. Next base: position 141,737,072 of record CM070770.1, read on the forward strand.
TCATGGTGATCCTCCTACCTCTACCTCCTGAGTGCTGGGATTAAAGGCATGCATTGCCAAGCCTGGCTTTTTTAAAAAAAAACAAAGTTGTTATTAATTTATTTGTATGCAGAGAGAGAGAAGAGAGACAGACAGACATATAGAGTATGGGCACGCCAAGGCCTCTAGTCACTGCAAACAAACTCCAGATGCATGTGCCACTTTGTTCAACTGGCTTTATGCTGGGTACTGGGGAATTAAACACAGGTCGTGAGGCTTTGTAGGCAAGTGCCTTAACAGCTGAGCCATCTCTCCAGCCCCTCAAATAAATTACATTTATTATTGTTATTATTATTATTATTATTTTGGTTTTCTGAGGTAGGGCCTCACTCTAGCCCAGACTAACCTGGAATTAACTATGGAGTGTCAGGATGGCCTCGAACTCTTGGTGATCCTCCTACCTCTACCTCCCGAGTGCTGGGATTAAAGGCATGTGCCACCATGCCCAGCAAATAAATTAATTTTTAAAAAATGGAATGACTTGATCAACTTTATCCAGTATCTGTATTAAGTACCGAGGGGAAGCCTGCTGGGAAAGACAGGTCTGGTCTCCCCACATGTCCCTCCACACTGGTCTTCCAACCCCTGTGCCTCATGACAGAAGTTGACTGAGCCCCTTCCAGGCACCAGGTTCCCATGGCGGGACAGGTACGTGTCCTGCTCTGACCAGATCCTGTGTCAGCTGTGTCTGGGAGCCACAATCCAAGTTTTCAGTCATGGCTTGACAGCCGGGATGACAGAAAGGAGGCCAGGCGCTCCAGGCCCTTCCTAGACCCCACAGGGCCACAGTTTTTTGCAAGGTGCTGAGCTAACCCTGCTTCCCCTGAGCATCACACTGAAGGGCAGGAATGCAGAGGTCTTCCCAGCTCGTCAAAACAGAGGCCTCGCGCTCAGGAGTCAGACAGCCCCGGGAGGCTTGACTCCTTCCCGTCTATCACTTGCTGGCTGGGTGACATTCCGGAAGTTATTTAACCTCTCTAAGCCTGTTTCCTCAAATCCAATGTCTGACTAATGACGAGAGGATTGTTCAGAACACTAACTGGAAAGGTTACCTGCTTAATCCACAGTAGGATCTCTTACACAGCAACTGCTCCAAGGAGCTGATGTTTTCTTTAAAATAATGTTTTAAAAATATTTTTTTGCCAGGCATGATGGCACGGGCCTTTAATCCCAGAACTCGGGAGGCAGAGGTAGGAGGATCGCCATGAGTTCAAGACCATCCTGAGACTACATAGTGAGTTCCAGGTCAGCCTGAGCTAGAGTGAGACCCTACCTCGCAAAACAAAACAAAACAAACAAGGAGAGAGAGAAAGAGAGTAAGAGAGAGAGAGAAAGAGAATGGATGCACCAGGGCCTCTTGCCACTGCAAATGAGCACCAGCTTTGTGTACCTGGCTTTGTTGGGTACTGGGAAATTAAACCTGGGCCAGCAGACTTTGCAAATGTTTTAAATCACTGATCCATCTATCCAGCCCCTTTAAAATATTTTTGTTTTTAAATATATTTATTTATTTGAGAGAGAGAGAGAAAACAGGTATGCCAGGAGTTCTAGTCACTGCAAAAGACCTCCTGACACATGTGCCACCTTGTGCATCTGGTTTACATGGATGCTAGGGAAATTGAACCTGGATCCTTAGGCTTTGTAGGCAAGCGCCTTAGCCACCAATCCATCTCTCCAGCTCCCTCTTTTCTTTTCTTTTCTTTTCTTTTTTTTTTTTTTTTGGTTTTTCGAGGTAGGGTTTCACTCTAGCCCAGGCTGACCTGGAATTCACTATGGAGTCTCAGGGTGGCCTCGAACTCACGGCGATCCTCCTACCTCTGCCTCCTGAGTGCTGGGATTAAAGGCGTGCGCCACCACGCCTGGCTTGTGCCACCACGCCCGGCAACTCTTTTCTTAAAATGTTTTTTTTTGTTTGTTTATTTATTTGCAAGGAGAGAAAGAATGGACACAACAGGGCCTCTAGTCACTGCAAACGAACTCCAGATACATACTCCACCTTGCACATCTGGCTTTATGTGGGTACTGGGGAATTGAACCCGGATCACTAGGTTTTGCAGGCAAGCACCTTAACTACTGAGCCATCTCTCCAGCCCCCACCCCTTTTTTGAGGTAGGGTCTCACTGTAGTCCAGGTTAGACCTGGACTTCACTATGTAGTCTCAGGCTGGCCTCAAATTCACAGTGATCCCTCTACTTCTGCCTCCCGAGTGCTGGAATTAAAGGTGTGCACCACCACATCTAGCATAAAATAATTTTTATTATATCAAAAGAATACCACACGTCAGTGAGCCTAAGACATCACCAACCACAGCATGCACCACTCCTCACCAGCAAAAGAGAATATCAGCAGCACTTTAATACCAGCTCAGGAGGCTGAGGCAAGAGGATCACTGTGAACTTGAGGCCAGCCTGGACGACAGACTGAATACCAGGCCAGTCTGGATTAGAGTGAGACCCTGCCTCAAAGCAACAGACAAGGAAACAAAAGAGAACATTGGTGGGGCTGGGGAGATGGCTCAGTCAGTAAAATGTCTGTCTTGCAAACGTGAGGACCTGAGTTCAAATACCAGGACCCACGTAAAAAACTAGCACCCAGCCGGGTGTGATGGCGCAGGCCTTTAATCCCAGCACTCGGGAGGCAGAGGTAGGAGGATCGCCTTGAGTTCGAGGCCACCCTGAGACTCCATAGTGAATTCCAGGTCAGCCTGGGCTAGAGTGAGACCCTACCTTGGAAAACCAAAACCAAAACCAAACAAACAAACAAACAAAAACTAGCACCCTTGTAATCTCAGCAATGGGAGGTGGAGAGAAGAGGACCCCAAGCGCTTGATGGTCTGACCTGGTTGGCAAATTCCAAGTGAATGAGAGACCCTGTCCTCGAGGAGATGGACAGCTCCTGGAGAGATCGTCCTCCGGCCTCACGTGCACACACACTCATGCACCTCCTGCACATGCACACACACTCATGCACCTGCACACCCATGAACACGCACACACATAGAAGAGAGGCATTGGCTCGGCAGAGGTAGCTGTCCACAGCAGGAAACGTCCTGATGTGAAGCATGCTAACGCAGAGGAAGTAGCCTCTCGGAGTTGATGAAATGCAGGCTGTGCAGGGACAGCAAAATCAACTGGTCCCAAAGACAGAGAGCCCACAGCCGTTTCCTGCGGACCTCCGGGCTCCCCGCTGCCGCCAGCAACAGACACTCTCTGCACTTGGAGCTGTTTTGTTTTTTTTTCCTAGCACTCAAACTTCTCATATTTCTTTTCTTTTGGTGGGGGAGGGGGGGCACATGCTTGCACACATGAGATAAGAGTGTTTGTGTATGAGCACACCAGGGTTTCTTGCCTTTACAAACAAACTCTAAACAGATGGGCCACTTTGCATCTGGCTTTACATGGATGCTGGGAAATTGAACCCGGGCTGGCAGGCTCCCCAGCCCATATCTCGCAATCTTTTTAAAAATTTTTTCTGCCGGGCGTGGTGGCGCACGCCTTTAATCCCAGCACTCGGGAGGCAGAGGTAGGAGGATCGCCGTGAGTTCAAGGCCACCCTGAGACTCCATAGTGAATTCCAGGTCAGCCTGGGCTAGAGTGAAACCCTACCTCGAAAAACCAAAAAAAAAAAAAAAAAAATTTTTTCTAAATTCATTTTTTTTATTGACAACTTTCATAATTGTAGACAACAATCGTATTCTTTAAAAAAAATAGCCTGCTGGGCGTGGTGGTGCATGCCTTTAATCCCAGCACTCAGGAGGCAAAGGTAGGAGGATCACCAGGAGTTCGAGGCCACCCTGAGACTACAGAGTGAATTCCAGGTCAGCATGAGAGACCCTACCTCAAAAAAGAAAAAAAAAAAAAAAAAAAAGCCAGGCATGGCTTTAATCTCAGCACTTGGGAGGCAGAGGTAGGAGGATCACCATGAGTTCAAGGCCTCCCTGAGACTACATAGTGAATTCCAGGTCAGCCTGAGCTAGGGTGAGACCCTACCTTGAAAAACAAAACAAAAAAATAAATAAATATTTCATTTATTTATGATGTAGGGGGCACTTCAGGGCTACTTGCCACTGCAAATGAACTTCAGATGCATGCTCCATTGTGTGCATCTGGCTTTACATGGGTGCTAGGGAATCAAACACAGGCTGGCAGTTTTTGTAAGCAAATACCTTTAATGACTGAACTATTTCTCCAACCTATACATCTTATATTTCCTTTTTAAAAAAATATTTTGTGCTGGGTGTGGTGGTGCATACCTTTCATCCCAGCACTTGGGAGGCAGAGGTAGGAGGATCACTATGAGTTCAAAGTCACCCTGAGACTACATAGTGAGTTCCAGGCCAGCCTGGGCTAGTGTGAGACCCTACCTCAAAAAACCAAAAAAAATAATACACACACACACACACACACACACACACACACACACACACATATAGTGGGCTGAAGAGATGGCTTAGCATTTAAGGCACATGCCTGTGAAGCCTAAGGACCCAGGTTCAATTCTCCAGGTCCCATGTAAGCCAGATGCACATGGTGGCACATGTGTCTGGAGTTTGTTTGCAGTAGCTAGAGGCCCTGATGCACCCATTCTCATTCTCTTTCTCTCTCTCTCCCTCTCTGTCTCTAATAAATAAAAATAAATCTTTAAAAAAAAATTTTGGGGGGCTGGAGAGACAACTTAGCGGTTAAGGCGCTTGTCTGCAAAGCCAAAGCCAAAGGACCTAGGTTTGATTCCCCAGGACCCATGTAAGCCAGATAGATGTACAAGGTGGTACATGTGTCTGGAGTTCATTTGCAATGGCTAGACACCCTGGGGCACCCATTCTCTATCTGCCTTTCTCTCTCCCTCTCTCTCTCAAATAAAAATAAAATAAAAATATTAAATATATATATTTAGTACTGGACATAGTGGTGCACACTTTTAATCCCAAAACTCTGGAGGTAGAGGTAGGAGGATTGCTGTGAGTTCAAGGCCACCCTGAGACTACATAGTGAATTCCAGGTCAGCCCGGGCTAGAGTGAGGCCCTACTTTGAAAAACAAAACAACAACAAAAAAATTTTTTTAGTTATTTATTTACACAAGAGAGACAAAGGCAGAGACACACAGAGAGCATGGGCACTCTGGGGCCTGTTGCCACTGCCAACGACCTCCAGATGCCCGCACCACACATGTGCCCCGTTGTGCCTTTGGCTTTGTGTTGGTGCTGGCTGGGAAACTGAACTCAGGCCTGCAAGTATTGAAACAAGTTCCTTTAAGTGCTCAGCCATTTCCCCAGCCACTTTATTTTATTCTTCTTCTTCTTCTTATTATTATTATTTTTTTTTGAGGTAGAGACTCATTCTCTAGCCCAGACTGACCTGGAATTCACTATGTAGTGTCAGGGTGGCCTCGAACTCATAGCGATCCTCTTACCTCTGCCTCCTGAGTGCTGGGATTAAAGACACGCACTACCACGCCCAGCCTATTTTATTTATTTTTAATTAATTTATTTGAGAGAGAGTGAGCGAGAATGGGTGCACCAGGGCCTCTAGACACTGCAAACAAACTCCAGATGCATGCATCACCTTGTGCATCTGGCTTACGTGGATCCTGGGGAATTGAACCTGGGTCCTTTGTCTTTGCAGGCAGGCTCCCCAACCACTAAGCCATCTCTCTGGCCCCTTATTTTATTTTAAAAATATTTTTATTTATGTACTTGCAAGCAGAGAGAGAAGAGAGAAAGGGAAAATGGGTGTGCCAGGGCCTCCAGACACTGCAAATGAACTCCAGATGCATGTTCCACTTGATGTGTCCAGTTTTAAGTAGGTACTGGGGAATTGAACCCTGGTCGTTAGGCTTTGCAGGCAAACACCTTAACCACTGAGCCCTCTCTCCTGCCCCACTTTATTGTTTTATGATGGGGTCTCGCTTTGTTACCCAGGCGGGCCTTGAACTCCAGGGTGAAGCAATCCTTGGCCTTGCAAGCAGCTGGGACTACAGGTTTGTGCCCCACAGCCAGCTAGAAATGCACTCTGTTTGTTTGGTTTTGTTCTGAGTACGGGTCTTGCTGTATAGCCCATGCTGACTTTAAATTTGTGATTTTCCTGGCTCAGCTTCCCAAGTGGTAGGATTGCAGGCATCTGCCACCACAGCCAGCTTTTTTTTTTTCTCAGTGCTGGAGTTCAAACCCAGGGCTTCCTACATGTTAGACCTACCCTCTACCCCTCAGCTGTATCTCCAGCTACCCCGCTACCCCTGCCCCTTGGTTTGTTGTTGTTGTTTTGTTTTTCCGAGATAGGGTCTCGCTCTAGCTCAGGCTGACCTAGAATTCACTCTGTAGTCTCAGGGCGGCCTTGAACACTCAGCAATCCTCCTACCTCTGCCTCCCGAGTGCTGGGATTAAAGGCGTGGACCACCACGCCTGGCTACTGCCCCTTGCTTTTTAAATCTGTCTCCAGGCTGGGGAGATGACTCACTGAGTGGGTAAAGCACTTCTGGTGCAACTCAGTATTTGAGTTGGGGGGTCCCCAAGACCGGTGTAAAAACCCGGAATTGTGACAGGCTTCTGTTTCCCAGTGTGCCTAATGTGAAAAGGGAGGCAGAGACAGGAAAAACTCTTTTTTAAAAATATATATGTATTTTTTTATTGGTAACTTCTATACTTACATACAACAAACCATGATAGTTCTCTCCCCTCCCCCACTTTCCTATTTATAACTCTGCTTTCCATCATTCCCCCCACCAAATTAGTGTCTCTTTTAATTTGATGTTATCATCTTTTTCTAGGAAAAAAAAACTCTTAAATGGAGTAACCTCAAATAAGGTGGAAGGCAGGATTGGCCCAAAAGTTGTCCTCTGACTTCCATACAACGTGCCCACACTCACGTACACGTGCACACACATTAAATAATTTTTTTTTTTTCGTGGTAGGGTTTTGCTCCAGCCCAGGCTAACCTGGAATTCACTACATAGTTTCAGAGACTGGCCTCAGACTTACAGCGATCCTCCTACCTCTGCCTCCCAAGTACTGGCATTAAAGGTATGTGCCATTATGCCCAGCTAATAAGTAATTTTAAATTGGTTTTCACCTCACTCTGTAGCTCAGGCTGACCTTGAACTCATAGCACTCCTCCTGTTTCAGCCCCTTCAATACTGGGATTATAGGCCCATCTGGCTAACATGTGGTATGAACCACAACTTGGGCAACCTTTAGACCTGGGATGGGCTTTTGGATTGTTTTGCTTGCTATGAGTAACGCTGCTACTACAAACATTCCTGACCAAGACCCTAGTCAGACATTTGCTTTCATTCCTTTTGATTAAATACCTAGGAGTGGAATTCATGACTGTAGCCAGCGCAGGTTTAAGTGGACAAGAACTGTAACATTATCTTGTAAAGTAGTTTTTCCAGGTTTCATCCCTGACACCAACAGAGGAGGGTTCCGGCTGCCTGCCCTTCTCAACATTTGTAATTATTGTCATGTTATTACTTTGTTGTTTTGGGATATTTTTTAGGCAGGGTCTCAGGTAGCCCAGGCCAGCCTCAAATTTGCTATGTATCCAAGGCTGGCCTTGAACTCCTGGTCCTCCTGCCTCTGCTTCCCTCCCAACAGAATTGATTTCTCCCTTTTCCTGTTGGGTGATGCTGGAGATTGAAGCCAGGGCCTTGTCCACGCTAGATAAGCACTCTACCTCTGAGCTATACACTCAACCTGAGACTGTTTTTTGTCTTGCTGACCTGGAATTCACCATGTAGCCCAGGTTGCCTCAATCTCACAGCCATCCTCCTACCTCAGTTTCCAGAATTCTGGGATTGAAGGTGTGACACACTATACCTGGCTACTGAGATTTAAAAATATGTTTTTAGAGATGGGTGTGGTGGTGCACACCTTTAATCCCAGCACTCGGGAGGCAGTGGTAGGAGGATCACCATGAGTTTAAGGCCACCCTGAGACTACACAGTAAATTCCCGGTCAACCTGAAGTAGAGTGAGACCCTATCTCAAAAAACCAAAATAAATAAAAATTAAAAAAATAGAAATATGTTTTTAGGGCTGGAGAGATGGCTTAGCAGTTAAGGCACTTGCCTGCAAAGCCTAAGGGTTCAACTTTCTAGGTCCCACATAAGCCAGTTGCACAAAGTGATATAAATGTGAACAGTCGCACATGTGCACAAGGTGGCACACGTGACTGGAGTTCGATTGTAGTGGCTGGAGGCCCTGGCACACCAATTTTCTCTCTCTCATAAAAGAAAGGCCAGTCTGTTGAACTTGCCTCAAAAAAATTTTTTTTAATATATTTTATTTATTTGAAAGAGAGAGAGATAGAGACAGAGAGAGAGAGAGAGAGAGAAAGAAAATGGGCGCACCAGGTCCTCCAGCCACTGCAAACGAACTTCAGATGCATGTGCCACGTTGTGTATCTGGCTTATGTAGGTCCTGGGGAATTGAATCGTGGTCGTTGGCCTTTGTAGGCAAACACCTTAACTGCTACAAAGCCAAAGGACCCAGGCTTGATTCCCCAGGACCCACATAAGCCAGATGCACAAAGTAGTGCATGCGTCTGGAGTTCATTTGCAGAGGCTGAAGGCTCTGGCATGCCCATTCTGTCTCTTGCCCTCTTCCCACCCCCCCTCTCTCTCTCAAATAAATTAAAACAAAAATAAATTTATTTGGGGCTAGAGAGATGTCTTATCAGTTGAGGCATTTGCCTGCAAAGCCTAAGGACTCAGGTTTGATTCCCTGGTACCCATAAGTACACATAAGCCAGATGCACAAGGGGGTGCTTGCATCTGGAGTTTGCACCAATTCTCTCTCTCTAGGTTACACAAGCACACTAGGTGGCACAAGCATCTAGAGCATGATTTCAGTGGCTGAGGCCATGGTACACCAATTCTCTGTCTCTCTCACATTCTCACTCTCTCTAAAAAAATAAAAATAAATACAAAAAATAAAAGCGGTGGAAGGTGAGGACCAACCCCCAAAAGTTGTTCTCTGACCTCTGCCTGAAGGTTGTGGCATGTGTTTGCCTGCACTCATACACAAATGAACACACACACACACACAACACACATCCTCTACATCTCACACACACAGCCATTGTTAAAGAACAACAGATGAGAAGAAAAATATTTATGATCTGTATCTCTGACAAAAGATATTTATATCCAGAATATGCAACAACCCCTACAACTCAGTAAGTTAGGATGCTTACCTGCAAAGCCTAAGGACCCAAGTTTGATTTCCCAGGACCCACATAAGCCAGAGATGCACAAGGTGGTACATGCTTCTGGAATTTATGTGCAGCAGCGAGAGGCCCTGGTGTGCCCATTCTCTCTCCCCACCCCAAAAATAAATAAATATAAATAATATATTTTTAATTTTTTAAATTGGGGGCTCTGGGGCTGGAAAGATGGCTTAATGGTTAAGGTACTGCAAAGCCTAAGGACCCAAGTTTGGTTCCCCAGAACCCACATAAAACAGATGCACATAGTGGTGCATGCATCTGGACTTCTTTGCAGTAGCTAGAGGCCCTGACACACCTATTCTTTCTCTCTCTCATAATAAGTAAATAAAAATTTAAAAACTGGGGGCTGAACAGGGCATGGTGGTGCACACCTTTAATCCCAGCACTCGGGAGGCAGAGGTAGGAGGATCACCATGAGTTCAAGGCCACCCTGAGACTACATAGTAAATGCCAGGTCAGCCTGAGCTAGAGTGAAACCCTACCTCGAAAAAAATAAGTTGGGGGGCTGGACAGATGGTTTAGCAGTTAAGCTCTTGCCTGTGAAGCCTAAGGACCCCGGCTCGAGGCTCAATTCCCCAGGATCCATATAAGCCAGTTGCAGGCATCTGGAGTTCGTTTGCAGTGGCTGGAGGCCCTAATGCACCCATTCTCTCTCTCTCTCTCTCTCTCTCTCTCTTCTCTCTCTGTCTATTGCTGTCAAATAAGTAAATAAATAAATAAATCACTGGGGGCTGTAGGTTCAATTCCCGAGTACCCCTTTAAAGCCAGATGCGCACAGTGGTGCATGCATCTGGAGTTCATTTGCAGCAGCAGGAGGCCCCGGGTGTGCCCATTCTCATTCTCTGTCTCTCTTCTCTCTATCTTTCTCTGTTTACAAACAATTAAATAAAAAATATTTTTTTAAATGGGGGCTAGGGAGATTGCTCAGTGGTTAAAGGCACTCAGTTGCAAAGCCTGCCAGTGGGGTTCGATTCCTCAGCACACACATAAAGCCAGATGCTCAACGTGGCTTGTGCATCTGGAGTTCATTTGCAGCAGCTAGAGGCCCTGGTGTGTCCCTACTCTCTCCCTCACAAATAAATAGCTGGATAGATGGCTTAGCAGTTAAGGCACTTGCCTGCAAAGCCTAAGGGCCCATGATCGACTCTTCAGATCCCACGTAAGCCAGACACACAAGGTGATGCAAGCACCACGCAAGGTTGCACATGGGCAAAAGTTGGCACACATGTCTGGAGTTCGATTATAGTAGCTGGGGCCCCTGGTGCGTCAATTCTTTCTTTCTCTCTCACTCACTCTCTTACATAAAAAGGCCAGTATGTTGAGCTTGCCTCAAAAAAATTAATAAATGAATAGAAATATTTTTAATGCACCGGGCGTGGTGGCGCACACCTTTAATCCCAGCACTCAGGAGGCAGAGGTAGGAGGATTGCCATGAGTTCGAGGCCACCCTGAGTCTACATAGTGAATTCCAGGTCAGCCTGGGCTAGAGTAGACCCTACCTTGGAAAACCAAAACGAAAAAAAAAAAAAAGAAATATATATTTTGGATTTTTTAGGTAAGGTCTCACTCTGGCCCAGGCTGACCTGGAATTCACCGTGTAGTTTCAGGGTGGCCTCGAACCCACGGCAATCTCCTACCTCTGCCTCCCAAATGCTGGGATTAAAGGTATGTGCCACCACGCCCAGCTTAAAAAAAAAAAGAAATATTTTTAATGGGACTGGAGAGATGGCTCAGCAATTAAAGGCACTTGCTTTCGAAGCCTACTGGACCATGGCCAGGGTTCAATTCACCAGCATTCATGTAAAGCCAGACACACAAAGTAGCACATGCATCTGAAGTTCATTTGCAGTGGCTAGACACCTTCTCTTTATGTCCTTCTCTCTCTCTCTTTCAGCTTGCAAACAAACAAAATATAGGTTGATAATAGCCAGGCATGGTTGCAAATCCTGTAACCCCAACATTTGGGAGGTGGAGGCATGAGCATCAGGAGTTCAAGGCTAGCTTAGAATACTTAGCCATTTAGAGTGTGAACAGCCTGGGCTACATGAGAGCCTGTCTCAAAAACAAAAAACTCTGCCCTGCAGTTTCAGTGGGAAGGCAAATTCCACACGCATGATTAACCTGTACTCTGACGGAACCCTTCCCTTGGTTGTTTTCTTCGGGGAAGAAGTCTCTGCGCCCTGTATGGGACTCCTCCCTTTCCTCCCATTCCAGGTAAGAAGGAGCAACCAGTTCCAGCTTTCCTCCTGCTCCGGCCCCTCGGGCTTATATTTTATTTATTTGTAAGTGCAGAGAGAGAGAGAGAAAGAGAGAGAGAGAAAGGGTGTGCCAGGGCCCTCCAACCACTACAAACCAACTCCAGATGCATGTGCCACTTTGTGCATCTGGTTTTACATGGGTCCTGGGGTATTGAACCCAGGTCGTTAGGCTTTGCAGACAAGCATCTTAACCACTGAACCATCTCTCCAGGCTCCATTTAATCTTTTGGGGCCTCGGTTTCCCCATCCAGGGAGTGAAGGAAAGAAACATAGTTACCTCAAACTTACAAGGCTCCTACCTGCTCCTTGGGCATGGCAGGTCTGGGCCTTTAGCATTGCCATGCCCTCAGGAGCAGAGCAGATGAGATTGAGGTCCAGGAAGGAACGGGGCTCTGAATCCCATTGCTGGTCCAGGCAGTTGGGGTCCCTGACTTCTTTTCTTGAGCTCCTTCTGCATCCAGAGCCTCCCTTGAACTAGACGGGCTGGCTCTCCTAGGGGTAGAAGGGCTGCTTTCCGCCAGGGCTGGACAGACACTCCAGTCATCTGCTCCCTCACTGGAGCCTGACGGTGGAGCCTTACTGCGGTTATGCAGCGCCACCTTCCGGACATATTGAGAACATACCTACCGGTTTGGCCCACCCCAGATTCTAGAAACTCCTGGCTGTCTGGGGAAAAGCAGGTTTGTATGCTCAAGCCAGAGCTCTGTGCCCTGCACGGGTCTCTCCCCCACATCCTCACCACAACCCCTCATGACAGGAAATCTATTTCAGTATTGAATCATATATAACATGCCTTCTATTGAAATATACAACAGGGGCTGGAGAAATGGCTTAGTGGTTAAGGCACTTGCCTGCAAAGCCAGAGGACCTAGGCTTTATTCCCCAGGACCCACATAAGCCAGATGCACAAGGTGGCGCATGTGTCTGGAGCTCATTTGTAGTGGCTGGAGGCCCTGGCCACCCATTCTCTCTCTTAACTGCTTCTCTCTCTCTCTCTCTTTCTCAAATAAATAAATAAAAATTAAATTAAAAAAAGAAGAAATATACACCAGTTCATTGCCACTAAAAAAAAAGAAAAAAACCGTCTATTCCAATGTAACACCATCCTTCATTCATCACTTAGAGTTTTACTTTGGGGCTGGGGATTGCTCAGTGGTTAAAGATACTTGCTTGCAAAGTTTGCTGGCCCATGTTCAATTCCCCAGTACCCACATAAAGCCAGATGCACAAAGTGGCATATGCATCCAAAGACCATTTGAAGTGACAAAAGGCCCTCATGCATCCAATTTCTCTCCCCTCCTCCCACCCCCTTCTCTATCCCTTTTTCTCTCTCCTTTCAAATAAAGAAAAAAGGGAAATTATTCAGGGTGTGGTAGCACATGCCCTTAATCCCAGCACTCAGGAGGAAGAAGTAGGAGGATTGCTATGAGCTTGAGGCCATCCTGATACTACATAGTGAATTACATGTCAGCCTGGGATAGAGCTAGACACTATCTCAAAAAAAAAAAAAAAAAAGCCAGGTATGGTGGCCCAAGCCTTTAATGCCAGCACTCAGGAGGCAGAGGTAGGAAGATCAGTGTGAGTTCAAGGCAAACCTAAGACTACAGAGTGGATTCCAGGTCAGCCTGGGCTAGAGAGACCCTACCTTGAAAAACCAAAAAAATTAAGGGGAGGAGTGAATTTTACTTTGCCAGGCATGGTAATCCTTGCCTATAATCCTAGCACTGTAGAGGCTGAGGCAAAAGGATCACCATGAGTTTAAGACCAGCCTAGAATACACAGGGAGAACCTGTTTCAAAAAAGAGAAAAAAAAAAAAAAAGCTGAGTGTGGTGGTGCACACCTTTAATCCCAGCACTCAGGAGGCAGAGGTAGGAGGATTGACTTGAGTTCGAGGCCACCCTGAGACTACATAGTGAATTCCAGGTCAGCCTGAGCTAGAGTGAAACCCTACCTCGAAAAACCAAATAAATAAATAAATAAAAATAAGTTAACAATGGTGTTAAATATTTCCACTTATGCAAAGTCTGAGTTCTGGGCATTACTTTTTTTTAATGCGAAAGTGAGGGAGTGAGAGACAGAAAGAGAGAGAAAATTGGTGCGCTAGAACCTCCAGCTACTGCAATCAAACTCCAGATGCATGCACCTCCTTGTGTGCATGTGCATGTCCAACCTTGCATGCTTGCAGCACTTTGTGAGTATGGCTTACATAGGACCTGGAGAGTTGAACATGAGTCCTTAGGCATTTTTTTGTTTTGTTTTTTTGTTTTTTTGAGGTAGGATCTCACTCTAGCCCAGGCTGACCTGGAATTCACTATGGAGTCTCAGGGTGGCCTCCAACTCACGGCGATCCTCCTACCTCTGCCTCCCGAGTGCTGGGATTAAAGGCGTGCGCCACCACGCCTGGCTCCTTAGGCTTTTCAGGCAAGTGCCTTAACTGCTAAACCATCTCTCCAGCCTGAGATTACTTTTTTAAAAAATTATTTATTTGAGAGAGGGAAAGAGGCAGGCAGAGACGGAGAGAGAGAGAGAGAATGGGCACGCCAGGGCCTCCAGCCACTGCAAACGAACTCCAGATCATGCACCACCTTGTGCATCTGGCTTACATGGGTCCTGGGGAATAGAGCCTGGATCCTTTGGCTTTACAGGCAAGCACCTTAACCGCTAAGCAATCTCTCCAGCCTGAGAGTACTTTTTCCAATTAATTAATTAATTAATTTGAATGAAAGAGGGTTAATTTGAAAGAGCGAGAGAGGGAAAGAGGCAGACCGAGAGAGAGAAGGAAAGTGTGTGCTAGGGCCTTTAGCCACTGCAAACGAACTCCAAACACATGTACCCCCTTGTGCATCTGGTTTTATGTGAGTACTGGGGAATCAAACCTGCGTCCTTTGTCTTTGCTGGCAAGCTCTGTAACCATTAAGCCATCTCTTCAGCCCAAGACCACTTTTTTCGGTAGGGATGCTGGGGCTTGAGCCCAAGGCCTCTCAGTCACCCAGTTGCTTCTGAGCTACACCCCAGCCGCTGTCCTCTGTGTCATCTAGAGCACAGGTGATCCAGTCATTTTTTGATGTATTCCACTATCATCCCGTGTCCTTCCGGGATGCGTACACGCAGGCATTGGAACATGGGTCACCATCACTCCCTGATCCCTATGGCCTTAAGATTCATCCTGACTAGAATGTGTGCGAGGCACACCTCAGAACCATGAAGCATGGTGTTAGTACTACAAACAAAAGCACTGGACACCTGCTCTATGCCAGGCCTGTTCAAGAGACAGGAGACAGCCCCTTTAAGACTAACTGGTTCCTGCCCTCAGGAAGCTAAAAGTGCTACAGGGGGAGACATTAACAAACAGAATTGCTTTAAAGGCCAGCCACGGTTGGGCTATTGTAACTGTTAAAAGTCTGCCTCTTGTGACACCGACTGAAGCCAATAATTGGAGCCTGGCGTGGTGGCGCACGCCTTTAACCCCAGCACTTGGGATGCAGAGGTAGGAGGACTGCTGAGATTTGGAAGCCACCCTGAGAATACAGAGTGAATTCCAGGTCAGCCTGAGCTAGAGCAAGACCCTACCTCAAAACACCGAAATAAATAAAGAAATAAAATAATTGGAGAGAAAGGGACAAGAGAAGAAGGCTCTATTGACAACCACCTGATGGGTAGAAGGGCAGAAGATAGGGGGCCTCCACTCAAATCCCATCTTGCTAGAGGTCATAGGTACCAAGCTTAAATGGGGCTAGTGGGAGTCTGAACTTAAAGCCACATCCTTTGGGCATGGGAATGGGCCTTCCTCCTTGCGGGAATCAACTTCCTTGACATGATTTCAGTGCTGTCCTTGGGTCACCAGGATTCAGGCATTCTTGGTCCCTCGAAAACTAAAGAAAGGCCAGGTGTGGTTTGAGGCCACCCTGAGACTATGTAGTGAGTTCCAGGTCAGCCTGAACTAGATTGAGACCCTACCTTGAAAATCAAAAACAAAAACAAAAAAAAATGCAGTCTGGAATATATAGCAAGACCCTGGTGTAATCAATCAATCAATCACAAGCCAAGTCACAGGAAAGCAATGGAGCTAGAAATGGATGAGACTCAGGTCTGGTTGGTTCCAAGACCAGAGCTTGCTTGCTTTTTCTCTCTCTTTCTTTCTTTCTTTTTTTAAATGATTTTTTAAGATAGGGCCTTGCTCTAGCCCAGGTTGACCTGGAACTCACTCTGTAATCCCAGGCTGACCTCAAACTCACAGTGATCCTCCTGCCTCTGCTTCCCAAGTGCTGGGATGATTTAGTGGTAAAATTTTGCCTTGTCAGTTGTCAACTTTATTTCTCAAAGGAGCTCCATTTATTTTTACCTTTTTCTTTTTAAACTTTTTTTTAAATTTATGTACTTGAGAGGGAGAGAGAAAGAAAGAGACAGATAGAGAGAATGGGCACACCAGGGCCTCCAACCACTGTAAATGAACTCCAGCCGCATGCCCCACTTTGTGCACCTGGCTTATGTGGGTACTGGGGAATCGAACCTGGATCCTTAGGCTTCATAGGAAAGCACTTTAACTGCCAGGCCATCTCTCCAGGCCCTGTCTTTCTTCTTCTTCTTCTTCTTTTTTTTTTTTAATTTTATTTGTTTACTTATTTGCAAGCAGAGAGAAAGAGATAGAGAGAGGAAATAGAGAGAGAGAGGATGGGCATGCCAGGGCCTCCAGCCACAGCAAACGAACTCCAGATGCATGCGCCTCCTTGTGCATCTGGCTTACGTGGGTACTGGGGAATTGAAGCTGGGTCCTTTGGCTTTGCAGGCAAGTGCCTTAACAGCTAGGCCATCTCTCCAGCCTGTCTTTCTTCTTTTGAGACAGGGTGTCATTGTAGCCCAGGCTGGCCTGGAACTCACTATGTAGCTGAAGTTGACCTTAATCTCTTGAGTCCCCTTTGTCTATCTCCCCTAGGATTATAGACATGTGTTGTTACTTTTTGTTGTTGTCATTAAATATTTTTATTTATTTACTTGTGAGAGAGAGAAAGAGAATGGGTGCCACAGGGCCCTCTGCCCCTGCAAATGAACTACAGATGCATGTGCCATGTTGTGCATCTGGTTTTACTTTTTACTTGGGTACTGGGGAATTTAACCTGGGAGAGCAGGTTTTGCAAGCAAGGCCTTTAACTGCTGAACCACTTCCCCAGCCCCAATTGTTACTACTTATTACTATTATTATTATTACTATTATTTTTTAGGTAGGGTCTTGCTGTAGCTCAGGCTGACCTGGAATTCACTGTGTAGTCTCAGGGTGGCCTCGAACTCGTGGCGATCCTCCTACCTCAGCCTCCCAAGTACTGAGATTAAAGGCGTGTGCCACCACGCCCGGCTGTTACTATATTTTGATACACCATTAGCATATAGTCCTCTAGGCGTTCAGGAGTAATTTCTACTCCTTTCAGAATTCTGAGAGTGCCCCTTCACCCCGTTGCCAATGGTGCCAGTATAACAGCTTAGTTCCTCTCATTCATGTTTGAACGAGCCCTGTTGTCCAGTTCAGCCTTGTACTTTCAATCCAACACTGACCAGCTCAGGAAATGGGGCCCTATGAAGGGTAAGGGACTTTCCCTAAATGGCATAGCACCACAGATTATATTCTAGACCCCAGGGCCTCCAGATCCCCAGCTCCCCACTCACATTCAGTCCCAGCAGTCCAGGCCAGGCAGGCCCCAGCCACTGCCCCACCCTTCTGAATCCTACAGAAACCGCTGGTGCCTGGAGAGCAAGGGTCTGTACCTTCTTTGGTTCCAGGAAACTTGGTCAGCTGGTGCCCTGTTCCCAGTCTGTACTGGTGGTGTCTAGTTACAGGCTTCTGGAGCCTTCCCATGCCATGCAGGCTGCGAGTGGACCTAGACTCCTGATACAGCAGGTAACATCTGCCCTATGAAATCCTCCGCCCACCCTGGTGGGGACGGGTCGAAATCCAGCCCCTCCGACCTTACAGTCCTGCTGAGCCCGTCCACCACTGATTGAAGGCAAAAGGGCTCTGGGCAAAAGGGCTCAAGACATGGTTTCTAAGATCCACAGCCAGCCAGCCAAGCATGCCTACAGCCCCCTCCCCTGGGCACCACCCCAGGACCAAAGAGCCTGGGATAGACAGGCTCACTGCTCTGATATGCTTTTTAAAGAAGGGAGAAAAAAAAAAAAACATTATACTTTTTTGTTTGTTTATTTATTTATTTAAGAGAGAGAAGGGGGAGACAGATTGAGAGACAGAGAATGGGTGTGCTGGGGCCTTCTGCCACTGCAAATGGATTCCAGACTCATGTACTACTTTGTGTCTGGCTTTATGTGGGTGCTAGGTGCTAGGAAATTAAACCTGGACCATCAGCCTTGCAAACATGCAACCTTTATTTGCTGAGCCATCACTCCAGCCTCTGCTTTTTCTTCCCGCCCAGAAAAATCCCTACAATTGAAGTTGCTAAGACAAGAGACCCTGAATTTACGTAAGAGATGGTCTAGCTACATAGATCAGAGCGCCCTTGAACTTGCAGCCATCTGCCTGTGTCTGCCTCTGCTTTAGCCTGCTGAGTGCTATGCCTGAGTAAGTTTTCCATTCTTTACTTACTTTTTTTATTTTTATTTATTTATTTTTTAGTTTTTCGAGGCAGGGTCTCATTCTAGCTCAGGCTGACCTGGAATTCACTATGGAGTCTCAGGGTGGCCTCGAACTCATGGCGATCCTCCTACCTCTGCCTCCCAAGTGCTGGGATTAAAGGCGTGCGCCACCACGCCCAGCTCTTTTTTTTTTTTTGTTTTTTTGAGGTAGGGTTTCACTCTAGCCCAGGCTGACCTGGAATTCACTGGGTAGTCTCAGGGTGGCCTCAAACTCATGGCGATCCTCCTACCTCTACCTCCCGAGTGCTAGGATTAAAGGTGTGCACCACCATGCCCGGTTGCTTTTCATTCTTTTTAAAAAAAATGGGGGCTGCTTAGTGATTAAGTGATTAAGGTGTTTGCCTGCAAAGCCAAAAGATCCTGGTTCCACTCTCCAGGCCCCACGTAAGCCACATGCACAAGGGGGCACATGCATCTGGAGTTCGTTTGCAGTGGCTGGAGGCCCTGGCACGCCCATTCTCTCTCTCTCTGCCTCCTTCTCTCTCTCAAATAAATAAATAAAGTATTTAAAATGTATTTACTAGAGAGAGAGAGAGTATGGGTGTGTCAGGGCCTCCTGCTGATGCAAACAAACTCCTGATACATATGCCACTTTGTGCATCTGGCTTAACGTAGGTACTGGAGAATCAAACCCAGATCATCAGGTTTTGCAAAACAAACACCTTTCACCACTGGGCAATCTCCCCAGCCTGATCTTTTCCGTTTTTGTTGTTGTTGTTGTTTTGTGGTTTTTTTTGTTTTGTTTTGTTTTGTTTTTTGAGGTAGGGTCTTGCTCAAGTCCAAGCTGACCTGGAATTCACTCTATAGTCTCAGGGTGGCCTTGAACTCACAGCGATCCTCCTACCTCTGCTTCTTAAGTGCTGGGATTAAAGTGTGTTCAACCACACCCAGCTTTTTTTCCCCCTGTTTAAAAAAAAAAAAACATTTTATTCATTTTTTATTTATTTGAGAGAGAGAGGCAGATAGAAAAAGAGAGAATGGGCATAAGGGCCTCTAGCCACTGCAAACACCTTGTGTATATGGCTTTATGTGGGCCCTGGAGAAGTGAACCAACCTGGGTCCTTTGGCTTTGCAGGCAAGTACCTTAACCACTAAGGCATATACCCAGCCCCCCTTTTTCCAGCAGCATGTAATTCTCCTGGGATTCTGCAGCAATTTCTACTCCTACAGGTCTGAGAGTGTCCCTCCACCCTGTCACTGATGCCAGGCGTCCTCTATTTTATCAAGGCCAGTACAACAGGCTAGTGCCTCTCCTCTGTGTTTGAAAGAGCACTGTAGTCATTGAAAAGCAAGCCTCAGACTCTGCAGGAATTACTAAACTCTAGAGCTTGTGAGGAAAGTGGAAGGGTGAGCATAGACTGGGAGAAAATATTTGCCCCCCCCAAAAAAAATTTTATATGACAGAGGACTTGTCTCTAGGGCTAAAAAGAACTCTTTTTTCCTTTTCTCTTCTTGAGCCCAAGTCTCAAGTGCTGGGACTAAAAACGTGCGCCACCACGCCCTGCCCCAAGTTTTGGTATCTAGCCCAGACTAGACTGGTACTCAAGCTCTTCCTCCCAAGGGATGGAACTACAGGTATGCACCACATCATGCCTGGCTTAAAAAGAATTCTTTTAGGGCTGAAGGGATGGCTTCGTGTTTTTGTTTGTTTGTTTGTTTTTTACTTATTTGAGAGAGTGAGAAAGTGAGTGAGTATGGGCGTGTGCTAGGGCCCCTTGCTGCTACAAATAAATTCCAGATGTATGAGCCATTTTATGCATCTGGATTTATGTGGCCACTGAGGAACCTGAATCCAGGATAGTAGACTTTGCAGCAAGTACCTTTAACTGCTGAGCCATTTTCCCAGCACTAAAATTGTTTTCTAAAATTCAGATAATAAGCTGGGCATGGTGGTGCACACCTTTAATCCCAGCACTCAGAAGGCAGAGGTAGGAGGATTGCAGTGAGTTCGAGGCCACCCTCACCCTGAGACTCCATAGTGAATTCCAGGTCAGCCTGAGCTAGAGTGAGACCACCCTCACCCTGAGACTCCATAGTGAATTCCAGGTCAGCCTGAGCTAGAGTGAGACCCCCACCTTGAAAAAACAACAAAAAAAGTTTTCAGATAATAATTTGGGCTGGAGATATGGCTTAGTGGTTTAAGACACTTGCCTGCAAAGCCAAAGGACCCAGGTTTGATTCCCCAGGACCTACATAAGCTGGACACACAAGGTGGCGCACACATCTGCAGTTCCATTGCAGTAGCTAGGGGACCTGGTACATCAATTCTCTCTCCCTCTCTCTCTCCGTTTCATAAAAAATAAAATACTTTAAAAAAATAAAACAAAGCCGGACATGGTGGCGCATACCTTTAATCCCAGCACATAGGAGGTGGAGGTAGGAGGATCACCATGAGTTCAAGGCCATCCTGAGACTACATAGTGAATTCCAGGTCAGCCTAGGCTAGAGTGAGACCCCACCTTGAAAAAACAAAAACAATAATAATAATAGTAATATAAAACAAAAAAATTCAGATAATTAGGCCCCACCAGACCTATTCAATGACCCCAGCTTCTGAAAGTGGGTCTGGGGTTGAAGCTCAGTGGGTAGATGCTTGTCTGCCATGCACAAGGCCCTTTCTTCCCTTCTAAGCACCGCATAAACTGGATATGGAGGTACACACCTGCAATTTCCAGCATTCGGAAGGTAGAGGCAGGAGGATCAGAAGTTTAAGGTCATCCTGGGCTGCATGAGACCCTGTATCCCTCCCCTAACAAAAGACTTTCCCTTATGGAAGGAGAGGTTTAAGCAGTTACTAGTCTGTGAGGTCCTGCTAGCTATGGCGGAAGGATGTGAGGAATCATAATACGGGCCATTTTACAAGTGAGGACACTGAGAAGTAAACCACTATTTTTTTTTTTTTTTTTTTTTTGAGGTAGGGTCTCACTCTAGCTCAGGCTGACCTGGAATTCACTATGCTATGTAGTCTCAGGGTGGCCTCGAACTCATAGTAATCCTCCTACTTCTGCCTCCCTAGTACTGGGATTAAAGGTGTGTGCCACCACACCCAGCAAAAGGAAACTGCTTCTTAAAGAAGAGGTTTGTGATGGTTAGTCTGTCCTGTCAGCTTGACAGGATTTGTAATTCCTTAGAAGATGCACTTCTGGGCAGGTATATGAGGTGTTCCCAGAGAGAGACCTACCCTGAATGTGGGTGGTACCATCTCATCAGCAGGGTTCTGGGACTAAACAAAAAGGAGCTGGAGCCAGGGCATAGTGGCGCACGCTTTTAATCCAATCACTTGGGAGGCCAGAGGTAGGAGGATTGCCATGAGTTCTAGGCCAGCCTGAGAATACAGAGTGAATTCCAGGTCAGCCTGGACTACAGTGAGACCCTACCTTGAAAAAAAAAAGGCAGGGGGCCTCGGGGCTGGAGAGATGGTTTAGCAGTTAAAATGCTTGCCTACGAAGCCTAAGAACCCTGGTTTGATTCCCCAGGATCCACATAAGCCAGATGCAATATGCATATGGTGCATGAGTTTGGAGTTTATTTGCAGTGGCTAGAGGCCCTGGCATGGCCCACGCCCACCCTATCTGCCTCTCTCTCTCTCTCTCTCTCAAATAAATAAGTAAATAATAAAATCTTTGAAAAAAAAAGGGGGGGTGGGCTAGGCCTTTAATCCTAGTTCCTGGGAGGCAGAGGTAGGAGAATCACCATGAGTTTGAGGCCAGCCTGAGACTACATAATGAATTTCAGGTCAGCCTAAGCTAGTGTGAGATACTATCTCAAAAAACCAAAAACAAAAACAAAAAAAAAGAGGGGAGGGTCTGTGGCAATGGCTAGGTGGATAAAGATGGTTGCTTCCAAAGCCTGGTGGCCAGGCTTCAGTTCCCCAGTACCCATGTATGATGGTTAAATTCCATTGTCAACTTGATGTGATTAGGAATCCACAGACATTTCTCTTGGGCAGGTCTCTGAAGTTGCTTCCAGAAAGAACTGAATGAAGGAGGAAGTCCTTCCTCCAGAGTGAGCTGCCCACCTAGTGGTGGGCTTTAGGTAAGGAAGTCCGGGGAGAAAAGAGCCCCCTTCCCGCCTGGCTGCCTGTTCTGCTTGCTGGTGAGCGCCTCCGCTTGCACGTGCGTCTATCCTGATCTGCTGTCCTTTGTTGGCATTGGAACCAAGTTTCCTCAGCCTTCCGGTGTGGACCGAAGACCAGCGGCTCTCCAGGAATCCTCCAGGCCTTCAGTGCTGGGTGGGGACTGTTGACGCATCCAGCCGTGTGGTCTGAGCAGCTGCTGCGATCCTTCACTCTCCGGCCTGCAGGCTACTATTGGAGGACTGCTGTCAGCTAACCCAATAAATTCCCCTTTTAATACAATTTATCCTATTGGTTCCGTTCCTCTAGAGATCCCTGACTAAATACACCATGTAAAGCCAGATGCACAAAGTGGTGCATGTATCTGGAGTTCACTTGCAGTGGCACTAGGCCCTGGCATGCTCGCTCGCTCTCTCTCTCTCTGCTTACAAATAAATAAGTAAAAAATATATATATATAAAAAAGTCATGCTTGGTGGTACACGCCTTCAATCATAGTACTCTGGAGGCTTGTTGAGAATTCGAGGTCAGCCTGAGACTAGAGTAAGTTCCAGGTCAGTCCTATCACACACACACACACAAAAAAAAAAAAAAACCAGAAACCACGTGGGTTAGTTACCACAAATAAAAGGAAGAGGTCAGAAAAACACAAATGTCTCAAAAGGAGCCTTGTGAGTCAGAGTCCAGGCCTGGGATGCTCATGCAGTCACAGCCTGCTGGAGTGTCCAAGCCAGTCTCTTCCTGAACCTGCCCCCTGTCCCCTCCCTGTGTTGAATAGCATCTTCTGCCCATTGATGTGTGAGGTTCAAGAAAGTCCAAACAGCAGCCCTGCTCAGCAGGACTGAGCAGGCCTCTGGATCCAATTCCAAATTTCATAGAAAGAACCACTGACTGGGTTTGGACCTTGAATCCTCATCCAATCAGCTGTGGCCAGAGGGACAATATCACGAAGTTCACACGTGGAGGGGAGAAGAGGAAGGAGGGGGAGAAGTGTGTTCAAGTGTATGTCTTGGTTAACCATCAACCCCTTAATCCTTTCCTACCCCACCCATTTCCCTCATCTGTACTTGGTTCTGCCAAAAGTCTGATTTTTTTTTTCATTTTCATTTTTATTTTTAGTTTTTTGAGGTAGGGGTCTCGCTCCAGCCCAGGCTGGCCTGGAATTCACTATGTGGTCTCAGGGTGACCTTGAACTCACCTAGATCCCCCTACCTCAACTCCCAAGTGCTGGGATTAAAGGCGTGGCCATCATGCCTGGCTTTTTTTTTTTCTTTTTTTTTTTTTTTTTTTGAGACTGTGTATTTCAGGCTGGTCTGGAACTTACTAGCCTTGAACTCATAGTGATCCTTCTGCCTCAGCCTCTCAAGTACTGGGATTATAGGAGTGAACCACCATGTCCAGAACCAGTCACCAGATTCTAAAGTGAAGCCCAAAACATCAGTGACCACGTTGGTTCTAAACCAAATGCTTCTTGGATCTTAACTCATGAACTAGCTGGTTTAGGGACATTCCCAATGATTTTTTAAATTTTTTGTTTATTTTTATTTATTTATTTGAGAGCGACAAAACAGACAGAGAAAGAGGCGGGGGGGGGGAGCGGGAGAGAGAATGGGCACATCAGGGCCTCCAACCACTGCAAATGAATTCTAGATGCATGCACCACCTTGTACATCTGGTTTATGTGGATACTGGGGAATCAAGTCTTGAACCAGGGTCCTTAGGCTTCACATGCAAGTGCTTAACAGCTAAGTCATCTCTCCAGACCCCTAACAATTTTTAAAGATATATTTTATTTATTTATTTGAGAGAGAGAAAGAGGGAGAGGGAGAGAGAGAGAAAGAGAGAGAGAGAGAGAGAGACAAAGAATGGGTGAGCCAGGGCCTCTAGCCACTGCAAATGAATTCTACATGCATGCGCCCCCTTATGCATCTGGCTTATGTGGGTCCTGGAGAATTGAACCGGGATCCTTTGGCTTTGCAGGCAAATGTATTGACTGCTAAGTCATCTCTTCAGCCCAATTTGTTTTTTTTTTTTTCAAATTTTTTTTATCAACAACTTCCATGATTATAAAAAATATCCCATGGTAATGCCCTCCCTCCCACCACTTTCCCCTTTGAAACTCCGTTCTCCATCATATCCCCTCCCCATCTCAATCAGTCTCTCTTTTATTTTGATGTCATGATCTTTTCCTCCTATTATGATAGTCTTATGTAGGTAGTATCAGGCACTGTGAGGTCATAAATATCCAGGCCATTTTGTGTCTGGGGGGAGCACATTGTAAGGAGTCCTACCCTTCCTTTGGCTTTTACATTCTTTCCACCACCTCTTCTGCAATAGACCCTGAGCCTTGGAAGGTGTGATAGAGATATTGCAGTACTGAGCACTCCTGTCACTTCTTTCCAGCACCATGATGCCTTCAGAGTCATCCCAAGGTCACTGCCATCTGAAAAGAGAAGATTCTCTACCAAAAGTGAGAGTATCATTAATATAAGGGTATGAACACTAAGTGAAGTGCTTACTGGGAAGTTTGATAAGCATAGTATATACATTTAGCCAGACAACAGCAGACGTTACACCCCTAGGGCTCATGACTACCCCTGTTTTAAGTTTTCAGTATCAGGGATGTATTCCCTCCCATGGAGTGGGCCTCCAGTCCAATTAGAGGGCAGTTGGTTTCCACCATGACAGACATGCCACTATTGCACCCATTGGCTCATTTGGCCTGGCTGGCCAAATATAACTTGCAGTGTCCACTGTTGAGTATCTTCACTGGTGATTTCTCTCTCTCCCATTGAGCTGCCTGCAGAATGGCTTCTTCCAGCTTTCTGTCAGCTGGTCTACATGGAGGAGGTTTTCAGCTCAGTTCCAGCAGGATTTCTCAGTGGCCTTGCAGCCCAAGTATGTGGAGTCTTCAGCAATACCGATTTATTTTATTTTATTTTTTGATTCCTGAAACAGACCCTTGGGGTGCAGAAAGGCACAAGGACTCTTTCAGCTGCTGCTGCCTGACACCTGCATTGTTCAGGAGACTCGATCTCCCTATGTTGTCCTGGCTGGATTCAAACTCCTGGGTTCTAGTAGTTCTCACACTTCAGTTTCCCAAAGACACTTGCTGAAAATGATGATTCACAGGTGCTGGATATCTGGTCAGACAGATCCCCCTTCAGGAATGGCTGGATCCAAGTATCCAAATTCCAGCCAAAACCTTTCTCCATCCTCTGCTTAGTTCTCTCCTGGGTTGGTCCTAAAACTAAATGGGTTTTCTCCATGGAGTGATTGACTGCCTCCCAAACCTAAGGCTTTTGATTTTATGGCTTAAAACTGTCTATAGCTCAGCTATTAAAGACACTTGCTTGTAAAGCCTGCTAGCCTGGGTTGAAATTCCCGGTACCCACATAAAGCCACATGTACAAAGGGGCACATGCATCGGGAGTCCATTTTCAGCAGCTAGCGGCCCTGGCACACCCATATTCTCTAGGGTTGGAGAGATGGCTTAGTGGTAAAGTGCACTTTCTGCACAAGCATGAATTATCTGAGGGAGTCTGAGACTACCAGAGTTCAAATCTCCAGATCCCATGTAAAAACAACTGGGCATGGCCATGCATGTCTATAGCCCCAGGCCCCCCAGGGGCACAGAGACCCAAAAATCTCCAGAATTAGTAAGAGACTGCAGCTCAAAACAAGAGCAGGGCATGGTGGCACATGCCGGGAGGCAGAGAAGTAGGAGGATTGTCATGAGTTTGAGGCCACTCTGAGATTACAGAGTGAATTCCAGGTGAACCTGGATGAGAATGAGTCCCTACCTTGAAACAAACAAACAAACAAACTGGGGAAAAACAAAAAGAAAGAAAGAAAGAAAAGCAAGCCGGGCATGCATTACTACACCTGGCAAGAACCATGGAGTATGACTACACATGTTCAGACCACCCATTACCTAACTTTTTCTCAGCACTCGGGAGGCTGAGGTAGGAGGATTGGCTATGAGTTTGAGGCCAACCTGAGACTAATTCCAGGTCAGTCTGGGCTAGAGCAAGACCCTACCTCGAAAAAGCAAAAAAAGAAAAACAAACCCAAGATCAGATGGAAGAGTGATGGAGCAGAACACCCTATATTCCATTCAGGCCACCGCAGGTGGGGGACCCCCATGGCAAGTGAGCATGTGGGGTGCTGCAAGAGCACGTACACAAACATGGGCACACACCACACCACACTCTCTCTCACACACAAATTTAAAAAAAGATAAGGGGGGATTGGAGAAATGGCTTAGCAGTTAAGCGCTTGCCTGTGAAGCCTAAGGACCCCGGTTCGAAGCCCAATTCCCCAGGACCTACATTAGCCAGATGCACAAGGGGGTGCTCACATCTGGAGTTCATTTGCAGTGGCTGGAGGCCCCGGTGCGCCCATCCTCTCTCTTTCTCTATCTGCCTCTTTCTCTCTCTGTCACTCTCAAATAAATTAAAATTAAAATTAAAAAAAGAAAAGGAGGCTGGAGAGATGCTTAGTAGTTAAGGCATTTGCCTGTGAAGCTGAAGGACCCAGGTTCAATTCCCCAGCACCCACACAGGCCAGATGCACAAAGTGACACATGCATCTGGAGTTCATTTGCAGTGGCTAGAGGCCTTGGTGTGCACATTCTCTCTATCTGCCTCTTTCTCTCTCTGTGTCTAATAAATAATATATATATATATATATATATTAAAAAAAAACTCTAGTGGCAAGCTGGACATGATGGTGCTCTGGCGATTGGGAGGTGGAATCAGGAGGGTCAGGAGCTTAAGGTCATCCTCAGCTGCATAGGGAGTTTGAGGCCAGCCAGGGCTGCATGAAACCCTACCTTTAAAAAAAGAGCCAGCCAGGCATGGTGGCATACACACCTTTAATCCCAGCACTCAGGAGGCACAGGTAGGAGGATCGCTATAAATTTGAGGCCACCCTGAGACTACATAGTGAATTCTAGTCAGCCAGAGCTAGAGTGAAACCCTACTTGGAAAAACAAAAAAAAGAAAAAAGAAGCCAGGTGTGGTGGGGCATATTTTTACTTTCAGCACTGCGGGGGCCGGGCGGGCTGGGGAAGATGATTCAGTGGTTAAAGGCACTTACTGACCCGGGGTTCAATTTCTCAGCACCCACATAAAGCCAGACAGGCATTAAGTCAGTCTCAAGAAACCCTGCCGCATGCGCACATACACACAAATAAATAAATAAAAATTTAAAACAAATCAAGAATTAAATTAAAACATTTGACAGATATGGTGGCACACGCCTTTAATACCAGCACTCAGAAAGCAGGGGTAGAAGGATCTCTGTGAGTTCCAGGCCAGCCTAGGACTACATAGTGAATTCCAGGTCAGCCTGGGCTAGAGAAAGACCCTATTTCAAGAAACTAAAAATAGCCGGGTATGGAGGTGCACGCCTTTAATCCCAGCACTCAGGAGCAGAGGTAGGAGGATTGCCTTGAGTTCAAGGCCACCCTGGAACTACATAGTGAATTCCAGGTGAGCCTGGGCTAGAGCGAGACCCTACCTCGAAGAAAAAAAAAAAAAAAAGAAACCAAAAATAAATAAATAAAATAAACATATTTCATGCCTCTTCACAGGCTGCATGTTCCAAAAATGGTGGCATTGCTGTAATCTGAGTGTAGAGTTTTTTGGATTTCCGTCATCAAAATGTCACCCATTAGACAACTGTACAGGCACAACAGCTGACTTCAGGTGGACAAAACTGCCTCATGTTCCTGAAAAATGACTTCAAATCTGTTACCATAGCAACTGCACATCAGCGGTATTACAGAGAACAGCATTAATGGGGTGTGCTACCTAGCTATGGTGGCCTCTAAAATTGGTGATCAAAGCAAGTGGCGAAAAGCCAGCAGAGCTGCAAGGTCTATTCAGGTTTGCCCTTGGTGTGTACCCGTATGGGCCAGCTCTGGGCCACATCTACCTCACTGAAGGACACTTAAGAAACCTCTCCAGCTTCATGGGTTGAGAATGAGGAAGGACAGCTCTCTGAGACAACAGGAGAATGTCATGGTCAATAGGAGCCCTGGGACTTCTCAGGCACCAAAAATAGCTAGAAGAATAAGGCAGACATAGGAAGATCATGAGTTCAAGGCCAGCCTAGGTTGGATAACAAATTCCAGGCCAACCTGGGCTACATGAAGAGAACTTATTTCAAGAACACATAATGTTTTGGGCTGGAAATATGCTCAGCAATTAAAGGCACTTGCCTACAAATCCTGCTTGCTTAAGTTCCCACATAAAGCCAGATGTGCTTGGCAAGAGATCTGGTGCACACGCGCATGCACACACACACACACACACATTAATAAGTAAATAAAATTTTTCAAAAATAAAATGGATAAAAAAATATGTTGGGTGCTAGAGAGATGGCTTAGTGGTTAAGCGCTTGCCTGTCAAGCCTAAGGACCCCAGTTCGAGGCTCGATTCCCCAGGACCCACGTTAGCCAGATGCACAAGGGGTGCATGCGTCTGGAGGTCCTTTGCAGTGGCTAGAGGCCCTGGTGTGCCCATTCTCTATCGATCTATCTGCCCCTTTCTCTCTCTGTCTGTCGCTCTCAAATAAATAAATTTAAAAAAAAAGAATGTTGGGGCTAGAGAGATGACTTAGCAGTTAAGGCATTTGCCTGTGAAGCCAAAGGACCTAGGTTTGATTCCCCACCACCCACATAAGCCAAATGCACAAGGGGCACATGTGTCTGGAGGTCATTTGCAGTGGCTAGAGGCCCTGGTGTGCCCATTCTCTCTGTCTATCTCTCTTCTGTCTCTCTCTCTCTCTCTCTCTCTCTGCTTGCAAATAAATTAATTAATTAAAAAGAAAAGAATGTTAAGGGCTGAAGACATGGCTTAGCTGTTAAGGCCCTTGCTTGTGAAGCCTAAAGACCCAGGTTCGATATCCCAGATCCACATAAGCCAGATGCACAAGGAGGCGCATGTGTCTGGAGCTCATTTGCAATGGCTAGAGGCCCTGGCATGCCCATTCTCTCTCCCTCTCTCTCAAACAAATAAATAAAAACAAAAATAAAAGGCTAGGGAGATGGCTTAGCAGTTAAGTGCTTGCCTACAAAGCCCAAGGACCTAGGTTTGATATTCCAGTACCCACGTAAACCAGATGCACAAGGGGGCGCATATTCTGGAGTTAGTTTGCAGTGGCTAGAGACCCTAGCACACTCATTCTCTCTCTCTCTCTCTTTCTCTCTCTGTAATAAATAAATACATAAATAAATAATAAATCTGTGAGTTCAAGGCCAGCCTGGAGTTCAAGGCCAGTTGAGACTACATATAAATTCCAGGTCAGCCTGGGCTAGAGTGAGACTCTATCTCAAAAAACAAAAAAACAAAACAAATTAAAAAAAATCAAAACAGCTGGGCGTGGTGGCGCACACTTTTAATCCCAGCACTGGGAGGCAGAGGTAGGAGGATCACTGTGAGTTCGATGCCAGCCTGAGACTACATAGTGAATTCTAGGTCAGTCTGGACTAGAGTGAGACCCTACCTTGAAAAACAAACAAACAAACAAAACAAAACAAAAAATAAAATTTAAAACAAAACAGTGAAACAAAACCCCTAAAACTAAACCAGCGAGGTCCAGCATGGTGTTGCATGCTCATGATTCCAGGTTTCTCATGAGGCAGAGGCGGGAAAATCACCATGTATTTGAGGCCAGTCTGTTCTACATAGCAAGCTCTAGACCAGCAAGGGCTACATAGCAAGACCCTATATTGAACAACCCAATCCACATAGTGGCATATACCTTTTAAGCTCAGCACTTGGGAGGCTGAGGTAGGAAGATTGTTGCAGTCAGGTTCTCATTGCTGGTAGAAATCACCCAACCAAGAGCAGCTTGTGAGATAAAAAGAGGTTTTATTCTGGCTTACAGGCTCGAGGGGAAGCTCCATGATGGCAGGGGAAAACGATGGCATGAGCAGAGGGTGGACATCACCTCCTGGCCAACATCAGGTGGACAACAGGAACAGGAGAGCGTGCCAAACACTGGCAAGGGGAAACTGGCTATAATACCCATAAGCCCACCCCCAACAATACACTGACGCCAGGAGGCTTTAATTTCCAATTGCCATCATCTGAGGAGACTAGCATTCAGAATACCTAAGTTTATGAGGGACACCGCAATCAAACCACCACAGAAGGTCATCATGAGTTTGAGGCCAGCTGGGCTACAGGGTAGGTTCTAGGTCACCCTGCTTTAAAAAAAAAAAAAAAAAAAAAAAAAAAAAAAGAGGGCTGTAGAGCTGGCTTAGTGGTTAAAATACTTGCTTGCGAAGCCTAAGGACCTGTGTTTGACTCTCCAGATCCC
The DNA here is from genome assembly GCA_036346955.1 of Dipus sagitta. Taxonomy (NCBI): domain Eukaryota; kingdom Metazoa; phylum Chordata; class Mammalia; order Rodentia; family Dipodidae; genus Dipus; species Dipus sagitta. The sequence goes on from CM070770.1 coordinate 141,767,635, forward strand.
ACATAAACCAGATGCATAAAGGTGAGGCAAGCACAAGGTCACACATGCCCACTAGGTGGCACATGTGTCTGGAGTTTGATTTCAGTGGCTGAGGCCCTGGTGTGCCAATTCTGTCTCTCTCTGAAATAAATAAATAAATAATGCATTAAATTTTTTTTTTAAAAAACGGAGGGGCTGGAGAGATGGCTTAGCAGTTAAGGTACATGCCTGTGAAGCCTAAGGACCCAGGTTAGATTCTCCAGATCCCATGTAAGCCAGATACACATGGTGGCACATGTGTTTGGAGTTCATTTGCAATGGCTAAAGGCCCTGGTGTGCCCATTCTCCCTCCCTCCCTCCCTCTCTCTCTCTAATAAATAAATAAATATTTTAAAACATTTTTTAAAAAAGAAAGAAGCCGGGTGTGGTAGCACATGTCTTTGATCCCAGCACTTGGGAGGCAGAGGTAGGAGGATCTCCAAGAGTTCAAGGTCACCCTGAGACTACATAGTGAATTCCAGGTCAGCCTGGGCTCTTAGAGTAAGACCCTACCTTGGAAAACCAAAAAAAAAAAAGAAAGAAAGAAAGAAATAAATGCATACATAACTGGGTGTGATAGAACATGCCTTTAATCCCAGCATTTAGGAGGCAGAGGTAGGAGGATTGATGTTGACTTTACAGCCAGCCTGAGTCTAATTCCAGGTCAGCCTGGGCTAACGTGAGACCCTACCTCGAAAAGAAAACAAAACAAATCAATAAGGAGACAGAGAGAGAGAAAGAGGGAGAAAGAGAGGCCACCACAACAAAACAACAATAAAATGGCCAAAGGAGATCAGAGCTGCCTTTTGGCCCAAACTCCCACCTGACCAGGATCCAGTTGGAGGCCCTCCATGACTTCAGCCTAGGTGGGGTCACTTGCACAGCCAGTCCCACTTTGTATTTGATTCCTAACAGGTGGGTGGCATCTGAGTATTGTTGCCAGCATGTTCACTTGACTCACCCAGAACAAAGCAGAGTCCAACCTGGAACCTCCCACTGAGTCAGACTGGCCTTGGCAAAGGAAGGGGCACCTTTACTATGGGCAACCTAGGAAGGACAGCCACTCCCATGAAGGAGGGGCAGGTAAGGCATAAGAGGAAAAGAGACCTGGCATCCCAGCCTCTTGCCTGGCTCCTCCTGAGATGCTAGCCACTGGTCCCTAAAGGGTTAAGTGTGGAATGTGCAAACAGACCTCCATAGGTTGAGACCAGCTCAGTGGGCCCTTGTTTGGTTTGCAGGAGGTTTAGAAATACTTGGAAATCAATATGTTTAAACTGGAAGATTTCACATTCAACCCTGGGATTCTGAATTGTTTTGTAGGAAGGGACAGGCAGGGTAGGGCCTCAGTCCTGACCTTGAGATGGCCTAGTAGCAGGTTCCAGACTCCCGAAGGCCTCTTGCAGGGGCCCCTTATCAGAGCTTAGACATGCTATTAGAGTTACCTTGGGTTGCAAGCAAATCAGACCATGAGGCAGAGGAGCAGAACCTCAGAGAGCTATGCTACAATGGACACCCAGTAGGCCCTTTCCTGCTCCTCATTTCTTTGCCTGGATTACCTTCCCAGGGTCTCCACAGATTTCTCTTGCATTAATCTTTTTTTTTTTTTTTTTTTTTTTGGTTTTTCAAGATAGGGTCTCACTATGGAGTCTCAGGGTGGTCTCGAACTCACAGCGATCCTCCTACCTCTGCCTCCTGAGTGCTGGGATTAAAGGCATGCGCCACCACGCCTGGCTCTTGCATTGATCTTAATGAATCCTGTCTCAGCCCTTGGGCAGGAACTAAGCCGATAGCATCTCCCAGGCCCAGCAGGTGCTTGGACTTTCCCATGATCTCAGCCCTGAGGTGGGGCTGGCGCAGACAAGGTGAGGCTCCTGTCACAGGTCCAGGGTCCAAGCTGCAGGTCTGGAAGGCTGACTCATGAGCAAGCTGTCCACTCTCACGAGAGGCTGACTCACAGAGAGAGGCTTCGGCAGGTATGCCTGGGGTGGACTCCTGGCTCTGCCACTTACAAATATGTGCCATCCGGTGAGTGTCTTCACTTTGGTCTCTAGCTCTCCAATGGGAGGAATGCAGACCATCCTACGGGGTTATCACCAGCACTCTGTTCAGTCAGCGCTGCAATAAAAGGTGCATCAAGCCGGGCGTGGTGGTGCATGCCTTTAAACACAACGATCAGGAGGCAGAGGTAGGAGGATCACCATGAGTTCAAGGTCACCCTGACACTCCATAGTGAATTCCAGGTCAGCCTGGGCTAGAGTGAGACCCTACCTCGAAAAACAAAAACAAAAAAAGAGCTGGAGAGATGGCTTAGCACTTGCCTCTGAAGCCTAAGGACCCCGGTTCAAGGCTTGATTCCCCAGGACCCATGTAAGCCAGATGCACAAGGTAGCACATGCATCTGGAGTTTGTTTGCAGTGGCTGGAGGCTCTGGCATGCCCATTCTCTCTCTCTCTCTCTCTCTCTCTCTCTCTCTCTGTCGCTCTCAAATAAATAAATTAAAAAAAAAAAAAAAGACTTGGAGGCAAGGAGACCAGAGGACAGGCTGCTGGGGGTGGCACAGATGAGAGAGAACGAGTAATTGGAGTAATTGGACTTAGGAAGGACATCATGGAGTTGAGGATGCCAGGAGATCTTCCCAACCATCAGACATGCAAGGTGATGTTATGGGAGGGATCAAAGTTGTCACCCAGGTATCCATTTAGGACAGCTGGGAAGAAGAAGGGTCGGGGGGGGGGGGGAAGGTCCCTGGAGCCATGGATCTCTCCATAAGGGAATCAGACAGAAACCAAGTCATGCCACAAGAGATGAGTGAGGCCTTTTGCAGCTGGCGTCTCTGCTGACCGCCTTCAGGTCCTGTGTCCTTAGGTCGGAGGCTCACGGCGACCCGCTGATCCAACTCCTTTCTCTAAGGCTGTTGTCTAGCTGGTCTTCCACCGTCTGTGGCCTACATGGGCCTGAAGGAGCCCTCCGCGCTTAAGCCGTGGTAAGTCCCTCCCGCCTAGGGATGTGGACTCGACGCGCGGGAGCACAGGATGGAGAAAGCGCTTTATTCTTCTCTCTTGGAAGTTGATGTTTTCTTACGGACCTTTTTTTTTTTTTTTTAAGTATTCCTAGGTCAATCTCTTGCATTCCCTTAGTTTGTTACCTACAATGTGCAGACTGCTTGCAAATCTTTCCTCCAGCCCGATACTACTTTTGAGCTCCAGAGCCTACTTCCTGGCGGAGCCTCTAACTGGCTGTCCAGTGGTAACATGCCTTTTGATTTTCTCAAGTTTATCTCTAGACCTGCTCAGCGCTAGTCTTGTGTTGATGAAATGAATCATCCACTGTTCCCAACTAGAACATTTGAGTGCCATTCTAGAACTATTTTCCTTGCCAACCCACTTGTTTACTATTTCTCTCCATTTTCACCTTTTTAGGGGGACTTTTATTGTGCAGAACATATGAGATATTTTAATCATTTGCTTTTTTTTTTTTTTTTTTTTTTTTTGGTTTTTTGAGGTAGGGTCTCACTCTAGCCCAGGCTGACCTGGAATTCACTCTGTAGTTGGCCTCAAACTCATGGCGATCCTCCTACCTCTGCCTCCCGAGTGATGGGATTAAAGGCGTGAGCCACCACTCCTGGCCTTCATTTGCTAAATTTTAACTGCAGCCGCCGCAACTGCAGTCACAATGTTCTGTAACCATGACCAGCTATATACAGCTTTGTTTTCTTTTATTCTTTTGGGGAACACATTTGTTGCAAAGACTGTCCTTTCTCCCATTGAATAGAATCGGCACCCTTGTTGAAAATCAGTTGGCCAACTATATTTCTTTCTGGTATGTCTACAATAAGGGGTCTATAAGTGAAATAGAAGTCCACATGCCACTAAAAAAAAAAGAGAGAGAGAGATGAGTGGACACCGGGAGCTGTGGGAGGGGCAACAGGGAAGGAACTGACTTAGGTACTGGGCTGGCCTGGAGTTAGGAAGGTGGCTTAAGGAAGTGAAGCCAAGCAGAGCACTGAAGGCTGTCCAGTTGGCCAGAGTGGACAAAAGGAACAGACAAGGCCTTGTGTTGGCAGAAAGCCAGCACCTTCCAGCACAGCCGCTAGACTGATGTCCTGGGACAGGCCACTCGGACAACCACATCCCCCTCTACAAATATCCATACCAAGTTCATTGCATCATCCCCAACCAAGGGAGTTGGGTTTGACCCTGCCTGTGCTTCCCAGCGGCACTCCTGGGCCCCCTCCCAAGGCCTGAAGCAACTGTCTAGAACTTCCCCAGGGTCAAAACATCATTTCAGGAAGATTTCCAAGCAAGACCTGTGAGTGAGCCGTCTTGGAAGTCAAATGACCAGCCCCAGGGGACCACCCCACTGTGCACTGAGAAAAAAGGCAAGTTGTTCCTTTTGAGCCTTGCTTAAATTATAAAATCAGGAGCAAATGAATGACTGTGTTCTTGGGCCAGGGAGATTGCTCAGTGGTTAAAGGCACTTGCTTGCAAACCCTAAAGGCTCAAATCATGTTCAAATCCTCATTAAAGCCAGGTGCACAAAGTGGCACGTGCATCTCTCCCTCAAACTTTTAAAAAATATTTATTTGCATGAGAGAGAATTGGCATGCCAGGGCCTCTAGCCACTGCAAACAAACTCCAAACACATGTGTCACTTTGTGCATCTGGCTTACCTGGGTACTGGGGATTCAAACCAGGGTTCTTGGGCTTCACAGGCAAGCACCTTAAGTGCTAAGCCATCTCTCCAGACTTCAAATAAACTTTTAAAAAGATGGTGGTCTTCATGCCCATGTGTTTTAGGGTAATTGGTTACACAGAAAAAAAAAAAAAACCAAAAAAACAAAGACTGAAAGAAGTAGCTACTTTTTAAAAATTTTTGAGAGAGAGAGAGAAAGAGGTAGAAAGGAAGGGGGGGGGATGGGTATGCCAGGGCTTTCAGCTGTTGCAAAGAAATTCCAGATGCATGCACCCCCTTGTGTGCATGTGTGACATTGTGTCCTTGCCTCACTGTGTGTCTGGCTTGCATGGGACCTGGAGATTCAAACATGAGTTCTTAGGCTTCATAGGCAAGCGCGTTAACCACTAAGCCATCTCTCTAGCCCCAAGTAACTACTTTTAAAAAAATTATTTATTTTATTTATTTATTTATTTTTATTTGAGACAGAGAGAAAGGGAGAGAGAGAGAGAATGGGCACGTCAGGGCCTCTAGCCACTGCAAACGAACTCCAGACACATGCGCCACCTTGTGCATCTGGTTTACGTGGGTGTTTTGTACCAGCTACATGAAGTTAACTGTGACAACTTCCTACATTCAGGGCCTCCTGGCAGAAGTTCGGCGAATCTTGAAGACTATGGATCCTGGAAGAGTTGAAAAAATCATTTCGTTTTATTTGAGACAGTGTCTTGCTATGTAGCCCAGGCTGGCCTAGAACTTGTGAGCCTCCTGTCTCTGCCTCCTGAGTGCGGGGATTATAGGCTCTAGGGAATCTTGAAGAGGTTTTTCTCCCAGTACTCCCCTCTCAGCTCTTCCCCCTGTCGTCCATAAAGCAGCTGGGGCTTTTCTTCCCAAGGCCCCTCAGCAATGAGGTGACTTCCATACCTTCAGCTCATCTGAGCAAGTATGTGTACCCTTCCCATGACACTGCTGTCCCTTGGGGGAGAATGGAATGTAGCGAGCCAGGGACTGTCATCTTTTCCTCACCTTTAGACTTTCTCCTAAGGAATTGCTGGGACACCTAGTAACCACACAAGCTCCAGTTCAGCTCATCACTAGACAACTGGACAACCCACCCCTTTCAAGCACCTGTGACCAGAGCTAACCATCTCTGATGCCACGAATTCGGAGCTGAGCTAAACAATCACAATGCCAGGTTCAATTTTAATCCAGGATTATTATTATTATTTTATTTATTTATTTGGTTTTTCGAGGTAGGGTCTCACTCTAGCCCAGGCTGACCTGGAATTCACTATGGAGTCTCAGGGTGGCCTCGAACTCACAGCAATCCTCCTGCCTTTGCCTCCCGAGTGCTGGGATTAAAGGCATGCGCCACCACACCCGGCTCTCAGGATTATTTTTTTGAGTCAGGGTCTCATTGTAGCCCAGGCTAACCTGGAACTTACTCTGTAGACCCAGGTTGGCCTTGAATTCATAGTGATTCTCCTACCTCAGTCCTCAAGTGCTGGGACTAAAGGTGTGCACCACCATACCCAGCTATTTTTTTAAAGTGATTTGCAAGGAGAAAAAAAAATAGAAATATGGGGTAAGGGCATGTCAGGGCCTCTTGCTATTGTAAACGAACTCCAGATGCATGTGCCACTTTATGCATCTGGCTTTACCTGTGTACTGTGGAATGAAACCCAGGCCAGCAGGGTTTGCAAGCAAAGGCCTTTGACTGCTGAGCCATCTTCTCAACCCTTGTTTTTTTGTTTTTTTGTTTGTTGTTTTTCTGAGGTAGTGTCTCACTCTAGCCCAGGCTGACCTGGATCTCACTATGTAGTCTCAAGGTGGCCTCGAACTCACAGCGATCCTCCTACTTCTGCCTCCCGAGTGCTGGGATTAAAGGCATGTGCCACCACGCCTGGCTTTCTTCTCTTCCTCCTCCTCCTCCTTCTTCCTCTAAACATTTATTTGAGAGAGAGAGAGAGTATGGGCATGCCAGGGTTTCCTGCTGCTGTAAATGAATTCTAGATGCATGTGCCACTTTGCCCGTCTGGCTTTATGTGGTTACTAGGGAACTGAACCCAGGCCATCAGGTTTTGTAAGTGCCTTTAACCACTGAGCAATCTGCCCAGTGCCAGGAGAGGTGCAACATGTGCAAATACATGAATTTTAAAAAATTTTCACAGGCCGGAAGTTCAAAGTACTTAGGCATGGAGTACAGTAGCTAAACCAGGCCTGAAATCCCAGCACTTAGGAAGGGCAAGTAAGGACGATCACAAACTCAAAGCTTGTCTGGGCTACAGGATGGAATCCAAGGTCAGCATGGCAACATAGTGAGACCTGGTTCAAAATAAAAGCTACTAAAAAGGGTGGGGTGGGCTGGAGAGATGGCTTAGCAGTTAAGTCATTTGTTGCAAAGCCCAAGGATCCCAGTTCGATTCTCCAGGACCTACATAAGCCAGATGCACAAGGTGGCGCATGCATCTGGAGATCATTTGCAATGGCTGGAGGCCCTGGTGCATCCATTCTCTCTCTCTCTGACTTTTTCTCTCTTTCAAATAAATAAATAAATAAAATATTTTTTGCCAGGCGTGGTGGCGCACACCTTTAATCCCAACACTTGGGAGGCAGAGGTAGGAGGATCGCCATGAGTTCAAGGCCACCCTGGGACTACAGAGTAAATTCCAGGTCAGCCTGAGCTAGAGTGAGACCCTACCTCAAAAAAAAAAAAAAAAATGTGCGTATGTGTGTATTAAAAAGGGGGTGGGACTAGGGAAATAGTTTAGTGGTAGACTACTTATCTAGTATACCTTGGGTTCAATGCCCAGCACCTCCCCCAAACCCCTATCTCTCTCCCCCACAAAAAAGTAGCCAAAGGCATAGGCTACCCTGGGAAACAAAACAGCTCTGTGGCTTTAGGCAGACTGTTTAACTAGGAGAGCAGAGCAGAGCATGTTTATACTGTATAGCCATAGCACTTTGCCTCCGGGGTCTGTTCTAGGCATTAGGTGAGACCTGGGTAATTTCCCCCAAATCTGATACTATATACTAACCCAGGAATCGGTAAACTTCTATAAAGGGCCAGTGAATAACTATTTTGGGCTTTATGGGCTACACACTAAGGGGGAGTCAGGTAGCTTTGTTAGGCACTTAGGGTGACTGGGCCCCTAAAAGTAAGAAGCAGGAATGTCTTTGGCCTATCCTTGCAGTCTCTACTTTGCTAGAGATCTAAGTACGACCTGACTTCTTATCTCTTCCATAGATCTGATTTTCCACACACAACCAGGGCTCCTCCTGGGAGGGAGGTCTCTCCTAGGGTTCAAGTCGAGCCCTAACATTGTGGTTGGTCAAGTTCAGCCCCCAGAACTTGGCATCCTGGCTGGCCTCTTCCTGAGAGAGACTCTAGCCCAGACCAATTAGCTGTCTCTCTGGCTCACCTGAGGTGGAAGGTAGGGCCCACCGCCACAAGGTTATAAATAGATGCATGCGAGGGGACAAGCTTCTTTTCTTGGCAGCCTGTTCATCACTTCTGGTGAGTATCTCCTTGGCTCCGCCCAGATGGGAGAACCCACTAACCCCTACTTTCCACATGGGCTCTCTACCTCCTCTTTGTACTCTCGTTTTTTTTTCTTTTCTTTTTGATTTTTCGAGGTAGGGTCTCACTCTAGCTCAGGCTGACCTGGAATCCACTATGTAGTCTCAGGGTGGCCTCAAACTCATGGTGATCCTCCTACCTCTGCCTCCCGTGTGCTGCTCTTTGTACCTTCTTTTACATTCTCTCTACAGTTTTTCCAGGCCTACCATGTGGGGTCTCAGGCCATGTGGATATATTCATCATCCTTTCCTTGGTTCTATACTTCCCTGGATAAATACAATAATTTAATAATTATCCTTCTCAGTCTTATTTTATTCAATTTTAAAAAATTTTTTCGAGGTAGGGTCTCACTCTAGCTCAGGCTGACCTGGAATTCACTATGTAGTCTCAGGGTGACCTCAAACTCTCGGTGATCCTCCTACGTCTGCCTCCCGAGTGCTGGGATTAAGGTGTGTACCACCATGCTCAGTTTATTCAATTCTTTAAAAAATTTTAAAATTAGACATGAACCTAGGGTTTGGGGTTCAAGGGCTTTCCTGAACTCCTAGAACCCCGTTTCAACATGTCACTGTTACAACTACTCAACTCTGCTATTACAGTACAAAATAGCTATAGATTCCTAAATGAATGGGTCTGCCTATTTTCTTTATTTATTTGAGAGAGAAAGAGGCAGAGAGAGGGGCTGGAGAGATGGCTTAGCGGTTAAGGCGCTTGCCTGCAAAGCCAAAGGACCCAGGTTTGACTCCCCAGGACCCACATAAGTCAGATATACAAGGGGGTGCATGCATCTGGAGTTCATTTGCAGTGACTGGAGGCCTTGGTACACCCATTCCCTTTCTCTTCCTCTGCGTGACTATTTCTGTATCTCTCTCTCTCTCAAATAAATAAATAAAAATTTTAAAATTCCTTTTTTATTTAAAATTTTTTTAATTAACAACTTCCATGATTATAAAAAAATCCCATGGTAATACCCTCCCTCTCCCCACTTTCCCCGCTGAAACTCCATTCTAAAAGAGGCAGAGAGAGAGAATGGGCACACTAGGGCCTCCAGCCCCTGCAAAGGAACTCCAGACACATGTGCCACCTTGTACATCTGGCTTACATGGGTTCTGGGGAATCGAACCTGGGCCCTTTGGCTTTGCAAGCAAGTGCCTTAACCATTAAGCCATCTCTCCAGCCCTGCCTATGTTCTAATAAAACTTTATTTACTGGTAACATTCCTTAATTGGAATCATAGTCTCATTTCATATAGCCTGTAACTGAAAAATCATTGAGTGATTTAACTATAAAAGTATTCATAATTGTTGTATTTTGTTTGATATTGTTTGAAAGCACAGTTTAAAGGCAAGTATCTGCACTTTTGTGCTATCCTTTGATTGTACGTATGATTCAGAACACAGAAAAGTAGTCACTGTGCCACACAGGCTCCTTCCTCCCCCCGTGGCAGACATTGCTAACCAGGCATGTCCCTCTTTCTGCTCTGCACCTTCATGGCTAAGAACTCAGGCCGCAAGTGCAGAGCTTCGGGCAGCTGTACCAGTGGATTGCTGTGAACCTAGGTAACTGTTGGCTTGTCTAAACTGGAGTGCGATGCTCCCAGTACAACGTGCTGCTGCAGCATACCAGAGACCAGGTGAAACACAACCTGAAACCATCCAGTGCTGGCAAAGGAAAGCATTTTTTAAATTTTTTTTTGTGTATTTTTATTTATTTATTTAAGAGCGACAGAGAAAGAGGCAGACAGAGAGAGAGAGAGAGAGAGAGACAATAGGCACGCCAGGGCCTCCAGCCACTGCAAATGAACTCCAGACATGTGCGCCCCCTTGTGCATCTGGCTAACGTGGGACCTGGGGAACAGAGCCTCGAACTGGGGTCCTTAGGCTTCACAGGCAAGCGCTTAACAGCTAAGCCATCTCTCCAGTCCAAAGGAAAGCATTTTAAGTACCGACCTCTTCTTAATCAGATCCATCCTACTGATGAATAAATGATCTGCAAGATTCTGTTTGAAGTTGTTTTTTGTGGTGTTTTTTTTTTTTTTTTTTCCCATTTTCTGAGGTAGGGTCTCACTCTAGCCCAGGCTGACCTGGAATTCACTCTGTAGTCTCAGGGTGGCCTCAAAACTCACAGTGATCCTCCTACCTCTGCCTCCCGAGTGCTGGGATTAAAGGCGTGCACCACCACACCTGGCCTGTTTGAAGTTTTGATGTGTGTTCTAGAGCTACATTGAATATAACAATCTACCAAAGTAGCCTCGTGCTTCACTTAGGAAGCTCGTAGGCATGAGAAGGGTATGATCCTTCAGAAGATGTGCATCATGTTCTGTGATTGCTCAGTGCCTGTGCACAGTTCAGACATGACGCTGTTTTCTGTGTCTTCTAAGTGAAAACGTGTTAACATGTAAATGAGCGTCAGAGAAGACACTTGACAGTCTCCTCTCTCCACACTTGCATCTGCACACATGTGAGATACACCACGTGTTAATAAATAGACTTGGGTAAGATGTCAGAAGCCTTTCTGTGAGTAGAAAGTATCATTTAGTCTTTTTTATGTAGCATATTTTCTTTAAATTTGTATACTACTGTTATTACTATTCTCTAGATCCCTTCAAAAACCATCTAGCTATGCTCTTTATTTTTACTGTTTCTGAAATTAAACATCCCATTCTGGTTTCAGTGCAAAACAACAACAACAAAAAAAACTTTATTTACAAAAACAGATGGTGGGCCAGATTAAGTCTGTGGTCCATCGTTCACAGCTCTTTTCTATGTATGACCACTAAAGACACAGAGAAGTATGTACAAAAAATTTATTTTCTTTAATTTAAAATTATAACCTAGAAAGAACTAGTCAGTTTCAGAGATCCAGGCTTCTGATAATCCAACGGAACAAACACCATATTGGCTCAGATTTCCAACCCCAGAGAAAAAAACAAACTGACTCACAAATCCTTAGGAAGTCCCTGTAGTTATCCTGCTAGGGCCAACAGGTTCCACAGGCCAGGATGTCCAAGCAGCCAGGATGCCTGCCTAGCAGGGAATTTCCCACTGCCATCCAACTCCCTCCCTATGTCCCATCTCACTCCTTGTAGTACTCTACATGCCTCCATGGACAAGGGAACATGGGGCAGCTACCTCCCAAAGGTCTCCAGGGGCCTCTTCTTGTGACCACGATTTCTATACATGCCTGCCCAGAAGGGCAGCCTGGCCTCCTGCTTGGCTGAGATTTGGAACTGTGAGTTGTATCATCAGTCACATGTGGCCCAGGCAACAAAGCAGTAAAGTTGGAGAGCTGGGCGTGGTGGCGCAAGCCTTTAATCCCAGCACCTGGGAGGCAGAGGTAAGAGGATCATTGTGAGTTCGAGGCTACCCTGAGACTGCATAGTGAATTCCAGGTCAGCCTGAGCTACAGTGAGACCCTACCTCGAAAAAACAAAAAAAAAAAAAAAAAAAAAAAAAAAGTAAATTTGGGATGCCACCTGGAGAGATGAAATGGCCTCTCTGCTCCTCCACAACACAGAATACAAAGGGTCCCACTTACTAAATGGTCTCATCCCACTCCTTCATTCAAGGCCAGTCCTGGCTTTGGATTCACTCACCAGTCAGATGGCATCTTGAGAACATGAGGGAGAGGGCTCTAGGGTGGGTAGCTGAGCAGGCCTCTATATATGCACTGTGTTTTAGCCATGTGGTCAGCAGAGAGGAAGAGAGGGTATGGCTACAGTCACTTTTTTTGAGCCTTCTCAAAAGGAACTCACCTACAGAATAAATATAATTGGCTTGAAATCAGCCTTCTAGAAAAAAAATCCAGTGGTTCACCCCATTGCAGTAGGGGGCTCCACACTGGTTTGTTTTCTCTGAAGTCTGATGTGTGTCCAAGTCCGAGGGCATAGATAATCACCTAAGGGCTGCCCAGAGATGCTGTGGAAGACCAGAGAGGGGCCAACCCATTCCCACCACACACAGTATTCCTGAGCCAGGCTGGATACATGCTAGGTGTATACTAGGGGTATCTCAGGGCACTTCCAAGAGCTAGGATATGCCTTGGTGAGGTTGGCACATAGTCATAAGGAGAGTCCCCTGAGAACTGAGGCACAGTGAGAAGGGGGGGGGGATAAGGTTTCCTCCTCAGGCTCAATGGTGGTAGGAGAGAATCTTATAAGGTAGGAAGGTGTTATTGCATTTCCGCCAGCACCACTGCTACGGTTGTACTGAAAAGGCTGGCACACCCAAGTTGTGACACGGCCCCCATTGAGAACCAATATGTCATTACAGTTATCCCAGGCTGAATCTGGGTCATGTCCCATCACCAGCACAATATAACCCCCAGCTAAATCTTTCAGACTTTATCAAGGCAGCTCCAGAGGTGGGACTAAGAGATTTTGGGTCCCAGGAGCCAAACAAGTCTCTTTCCAGTCTCTTAAAACATTGAGCCCCAAATATCTATCCAGGAAGGAGTTATCCACATGGCCCATTTAAAGCCAATCACAGAAGCCACTTACAAGACCACAGAGGTTTCTACTAATCATGGCAAGGCTGGCTTGATCCCTGCCTTCACTGGATGATGCTGTCCGGCTGCCCATTCTGGGCTACCTGCCCAGGGTCAGAGGCTGGGGTTGGGTTGGGTGTGTTACTCTGTAAGTAACGACGGAAATCTTTGATCATGGGCCGGAGGACCTGGATGAGGACACTCAGGGCCGCCTGGGTGCCTTCCATGGCCTGGGCCTGACGTTCCTGGGCACAGGCCTGCACCTCCTGGGAACGCCGAATCATCTGCAGCAGGTCATTCTGCTGCTCCAGGTGCTGAGCAATCTCCTTCACGTGCAGGTTGGTGACCCGCTGCTCCTGGATCAGCTTAGCGGAGTTGAGGGCAATGCGGCTCTTGAGTGCCTGAGGTTTGACAGACGAGTCGGCGTGCTGGGCTATCATCTCCACTGGGGCCTCCGCTGGCAGGGGAGGGGGAGCTTCAGTGGTGCAGTACTCTACCACCCCCTCCTCCAGGGTGTGAAAGGTGGTCTCAGTGGGGACTGTGGAGAAGAAAAAGCCAAAACAGAGGCAAGTTACTTTCTGGAAGGAATGAAGCTAGCCCTGAAATGTGGGGAGGAGGCCATTAAACTCTGCCCTGCAGGGAGATATAGGGGAATTCAGGGGTGCCCTGGCTTTATAGCTATCTGTATAGAAATAGAGAATCTGAGGTGTTGGGATCTCTGTTCCTCAGGGCTGGGGTTGAACCCAAGGCCTTGTACATGCTAAGCATATGCTCTACTACTGAGATCTCTGCCCTTGGGCTTCAGGATCTGAATCAACTAGTAGCCAAAGGGCAGTAGATCTGGCCGAAGAAAAGATACCAATAGGGACTGGAGAGAGAGCTCAGTTGGTAAAGTGCTTGCTTCATAAGCATGAGGACCTGAGTTCAATCTATAGTACCCACATTAAAATGCCGGGCATGGTGGCGTGTGCTTCTAATCCCAGTGCAGGTGAGATGGAGACGTAGGATCCCTGGGACCCACTGGCCAACAAGTTTAGCCTCATTTGGTGAGCTCCAAACCAATAACAGATCCTGTCTCAAGAAAAAAGTGGATGGGGCTGGGGAGATGGCTCAGTAGGTAAAGGCACTTGCTTGTAAAGCTCGCTGGCCCAGGTTTGATTCCCCAGCACCCACATAAGGAAGGACGCAAGGGGCTGGAGAGAGATAGCTTAGCGGTTAAGGCGTTTGCCTGCAAAGCCAAAGGATCCAGGTTTGGTTCTAAGAAGGATGAAATGTGTCACAGGCATCTGGAGTTTGTAGCAGGAAAAAAGCCTGGTTGGTGTGTACATGCTAGATTGTATTAGAAACACCTGGGGTTGTTCTCTGGCCTCCATGTGTACACACACATTCTATTAACTTTCATTTATTTATTTGTTTGCATGTGTGTGTGGAGTGAGGTGCCAGGGCCTCTTGCTATTACAAACACTTGTGCCAGAATTTGCATTCAGCTTATGTGGGTGGCTTAGGAATTAAATCCAGGCTTTGCAATCAAGTATCTGTAACTGCTGAGCCATCTTCCATACATACATTTAAAGAAAATAAAGAAGAGCTGGGCACGGTGGCACACACTTTAATTCTAGCACTCGGGAGGCACAGGTAGGAGGACTGCCATGAGTTTGAGGCCACTCTGAGAATACAAAGTGAATTCCAGGTCAGTCTGGGCAAGACACTACCAGAAAAAAAAAAAAAAAAATTGCAGCCGGGCATGGTGGCGCATGCCTTTAATCCCAGCACTCGGGAGGCAGAGGTAGGAGGATCGCCTTGAGTTCAAGGCCACCCTGAGACTACAGAGAGAATTCCAGGTCAGCCTGGACTAGAGTGAGACCCAACCTCAAATACATACACACACACACACACACCAAAAAAAAAAAGAAATGCTAATAATAATGCTAGCAAAAATTCAGAGGACTTATGTGCCCCTTTGCATTTATTAGTTCAATGAGTGACAAAAGCTCAATACTGTCATTTTCATTTTCAGAGACGAGGAAATAGATTCAGAAACATGGAGTGACTTCCTCAGGACACACGGCTCATTCAGCAGAGCCAGAAAGCAAACCCAGGTCTCCTCAACAGCAGACCCAGCATGCTCCATATCATTTCGCTAGGCTTCTTCTAGCTAATAAAGGCACCTCAGAGGCAGGGTCACACACTCCCCAGTGCGCCAGCACACTCAGCAGGCATTCTGGGAGGCTCTCTATGCAACTGTTTGTAGCCACCTCCTTTGATGCTGTGTGACTTTCATGTCCCTTCCATATGACGAAGCAGAAAAGGAGGTGGGAGAGGAGAGAGGGGCAATAGCAGCTAGTAAATATCTCCCTGTCTCTTTAATCACTTTGGTCCATGGGATGCCTAAACATCCTTCCTGTTCTAGAAGGCATCTGATTTAGACCAGTATTTGTTCCCCCACTTTCCCCCCTTGACATGTACTTAGGACATTTGATATTACAGGGGTAGCACTCACACACGCATAAGCTCCACCAAGTCTCAGTGGTGGGCACAGTTCAAAATCCTTCACAACTGGGCAGAGCTCCTGGTCACTGATACAAACCCTTATCTCAACTATAAAACCCAACCGAAGTTAGTTCTGTTGTCACTCAAGTACCTTTGGAGGGACCCTAGGGGTTTGGGCCTTCATGCATGTGGAACATATTGTCACCATTCAATGCCCATCCATTGTGTGTCCCCCACCTTACCAGGAAGCCCACTTCCTCTTGTGAGTCCTTGAGCCTCTCATCTGATTGTAAAGTTACTTACATATGTGCCTCATTTGACCTGCTAGAATTGACCTACACTTTTATTTATTTTTGGCAGTTCTGAGGATTGACTCCATAGCAGCAAGCACTCAACCACAGAGCTATATGCCCAGTCCCCAGGCCTATTACAATTTGGTCATCCCAGTGCCCAGAATAAGTTGCTTGATAAACGCATGGATATATTATCACCAGGAACCATGAGGTTCCTGATGAATGTTTATCACTGAAAACACAGAATGTCTTTGTCCAGAATGGATGTCTCAGTATGGGTAGTATTCCCACCTATTCATTCAGAAAGTATATCTGGCTGTCTATGACGTGTCAGGTCCTGCGAGAAGTTCTACCGGAACTCAGACACAGTCTTCAAGGGCGGCTTAGTTTGGCAAGTGGTGTAAGTATGGGCCTAAATGGTGTCCACACACAGGAGGGAGCTATCCAGCTTGCTAGAAGGCCAGACCACATGCGGTGGACGTCCCAAAGGGAACAAGGTTACTTCTGTCTGGGGAGTGCTCAGGGAATAAGCCTCATGGTTTTTCAAGATCCCCATATGACCTTTGACCCTCGGCAGCCAACCTAGCCCAGGCCGCCCCAGCACTTGCTGGCCCTTCCCGTTTTATGCAGCTGAACTGGACAGGAGAGGTCACTCACTCTGTGTCAGCGTGACCGTGGCTGCAGCTGCAGTAGCCGTAGGTCCGAGGGCCACAGGGTGGATCTCTGTGGTACTGGGCAGGCTGATGATGGTGGCTTCACCCAGCAGGTTGCAGATGCGTTGTTGCATGGGAGTCAGCAGTACAGGGGCTACAGTTGGGCCACTGCTGCCACTGCCACCGCCTGTCCCAGGCCCACCAACTCCATCCTCCTCTGTAGGCCCTTGTGCCTCACCACCCTCCACAGCAGCCCGGACTTGGGCAACCTTGCGTCGGACCTCGGTCTTGAGGTCAGACCACTTCTTCTTGACCTCAGGCAGCTCTCTGCGGCAGGTGGCCACTGCATTGACCCTTCTTAGGATGCTGTGCCAGGCCGCGCTCTTGGCAGCCAGAGGGACCCCAGCATTGAAGTGGTTCACCAGCAAATGCTTCTTCAGCTCTAGTTCCTCCACGATGATCTCCACCTCCCGCTCTGAAAAGTTCATCTTCCTCTTCTTGGCTGGGACCGCCATGGCCTCTCCTTTCCTCCTCTTTTTAAACAAATTATAATGCCTTCAACAGCCTCAATTTCCCTTCTTATTTTCCTCAGCTTCGCACCTCACCCACCCCCACCCCTGTCAGGGGATAGGCGGGGCTTGCTCAAGGCCAAGCACAAGGCCTTAAGTAACCCCCCGCGCTACGCAAAGTGCGTAGGGCCCAGCCCGGACCGGCCCGACCGCTGCCAGCCAGCTGCGTAATGGCTTCCTGAATCTGCCTCTTCCGCCCGGGCGTGCGGAGATCCGCCCACTTCCTTTCTTCCCGCCCCTTAGCGCGTCCCCCAGGGAGCCTTCCCTTCTGGTTGGCCGTGGCTCAACCAACATGGCGATCATTGGTTGTTCTGAACTGTCATTCAGCTAAGGGGCACGCCTACTTACCAGAACTAGCCTGATCATTGGTCTAAAGGCATGTCTGTCGCTTCAGAGTCTACGCCCACATGGCTTCCATTCGCTTCCATTGGAAAATCATTCTGTCGTTCAGTGATCAGTATTACGACTATTACGCCCTTAAACTCAAGCTATTTTATTGGTGGCTTAGGAAGTAAAACTACTGAAGCCGGGCCTCTCGAGGTTACTTAGCGTTTTTTCGCCCTAGAGTCGGTAGCCAGTTAGTTTTTAATTTTACTCAAGGGCGCAAACTGTGCCTTAGAACTTCAGTTCACAATTTCTCTCGCGCAAAATCCGGTTCCCTACTGTCTTCTCCGTACTCAGTCGCTCCTCTCATCCTTGACAATTCCGCACTCTCTTCTCAATGGGAATTGGACACACAGCCTTCCACCTGCCAATCACACGACTTCAGCCTATAAGCTGCCTGATTCCTCTTCTCCAGCCAATCCCCGCCTCCCTCAGTTTAAATCAGCTCCAGACTTGAGCGGAGTAGCTCCGCCCCTCTCATTGATCCGGGTAGGCCTCAGGCCAGGCCCCGCCCCCTCAGGGCCCACCTTCGAGCATTGTAACTGGCCGGCCACACGCGGGGGGGCGTGGCCAGCCCGGCGGCGCGCGGCGGGGCGGGGTTCCCGGAAGCGGCCCCTCCCTCTAGCTTGCCGGCAACTCGGAGCCCGCGCTTGGAAGTCCGAGGGAACCCGGCGTGCTTCCGCGCTCTGGTCGCCGGCCTGCCGCTTCCCCCCCCTCCCCGCCCCGCGCCCGTCGCCCCTGCCTCGCGCGCCCGATGGTGAGCAGTGTGTTGTGCCGCTGCGTGGCCTCCCCGCCGCCGGACGCCGCCTCCGCCCCCTCGTCGTCAGCCTCTTCGCCGGCGTCTGTCGGGGACCCTTGCGGCGGCGCCGTCTGCGGGGGCCCAGACCACCGGCTGCGTCTGTGGAGTCTCTTCCAGACACTCGACGTCAACCGCGACGGCGGCTTGTGTGTCAACGACCTGGCCGTGGGGCTGCGACGCCTGGGACTGCACCGCACCGAGGGCGAGCTCCGGGTAGGCTGCGTACGCCGTCCGCGCGGGCCGGGAGGGACCCCACCCCCACTCCGGCTGGCCCTGGTGACAGGTCCGCGCAGCTAGGGGACGGGTCTGGACATCCGGGCTTCTTGGGCATCTCTTTGAAGTTTGGCAGGTCTGAGTGGACAGCTCTGGGGCTGGGCAAGGATCCCTAGTGTTGAGGGAAAGTCCCCTATGACTGACAGATGGAAACCCCATTGGTGCCCTGATGACAGTGGGGACCCCTCCCCCCTCAGTGGTTGCTTGGTCCACGAGAAAGACTTGGTCGTGGGCACAGGTTCATCCTTTGGGCTTCTTGCTGTGGCTTTGGCCCAACGTAGGAGTGTCTTCGATACCTCCTAACCTGAAGGCCAAGTTGATGCCTCCCTCCCAGGTTCATATCCATCTATCTTCTCCTATACCTCTCACCCCCTTTCTCCCCCTCTCGTTTCCATGCCACCGTGAGCCCTGATCTGGTTGCTTTCAGAAACATGTGGGTGTTGGGAAGAATAAAATGGGAACTGGGGTTTCAGGAAGATCTATGTGGATGTGGGTGGTGAAGATTGACAGTTCTCATGGCTTTAGGTGCAGTCCCAATGCTTTGTCCAGAATATGGGGTCATGATCCTTTGCTGGGTTAGAGTGTTCATAATTCAAAGACTCTGGGTGTGGGGAATTCTTTCAAAAAGTGAAAGTATGGTATACCTAAGGGTGTACTTATCTTGGAGTAGGGTGGGGCCTTTGGCTAAGGATGGGGGAAGTGAAGCAGAAAAATGGCCATCTCTGGGCCTCCCAGAAAGAGAAGAGGTGTTCAGGGAGCATTGGCTTGTTCTTTCTGGTGATATGCTTTTCAGTTTGATTTTTGCTGTATTGTGGCTTAACCCCATTCACAATCTGGGGTTGTTCCATTGAGTACTTTGCCTAATAGCCAGGGTCTCACTCTAGCCCAGGCTGACCTGGAACTCACTATGTAGTCTCAGGGTGGCCTTGAACTCACGGTGATCCACCTACCTCTGCCTCCCAAGTGCTGGGATTAAAGTTTTTTTGTTGTTTTTGTTTTTTGGTTTTTGGTTTTTGGTTTTTTTTGTTTGTTTGTTTGTTTGTTTGTTTTTTGAGGTAGGGTCTCACTCTAGCTCAGGCTGACTTGGAATTCACTCTGTAGTCTCAGGGTGGCCTTGAACTGGTATAGATCCTCCTACCTCTGCCTCCTGAGTGCTGATATTAAAGGCATGCGCCACCACGCCTGGCTTAGTTTGGTTCTTTATGCATGTGATAATTAAGGACTCTCATAGCCATGTATGAAGAAAAGTTTTGGTAAATAGCCAGTGAATTATTAATTTTTTGCTTGGGTGGCTGACCTAAGGTGTCATGCCCAAGATAATATTGGATCAGCATCCAAGGTATTTAACCTACTTAGGATCAGTGTAGGAAGACCAAGGGCAGCACTGTGTAATGTAGGCTCCTTGGGTTAATCCCGACAGGTTTAGAGACAAGGTTTCTGTTTGTATGTTCTCTCCCCCGCCCCAACTTCCTAGACAAGTTTATTATATTTTTATTTTTTATTTTTTGGTTTTTTGAGGTAGGGTCTCACTCTAGCTCAGGCTGACCTGGAATTAACTATGTCGTTTCAGGGTGGCCTCTAACTCACGGTGATCCTCCTACCTCTGCCTCCCGAGTGCTGGAATTAAAGGTGTGTGCCACTACGCCTGCCTCTTAGAGACAAGTTTAAATAAAATCATTATTTCAAAATTTATTTGTGTGTGGGGGGGTCATGCCAGGGCTTCTTGCCTCTACAAAGGAACACCAGACACTTGCACCACTTCTTGTACCTGGCTTTGTGTTGGTGGCTTGGGGAGGAGTGGCTTGGGAATTGAACCCAAGCAAGCACCTTAACCACTGAGCCATCTTCCCAGCCATGTAAAAAAAAATTGCTTTTGTTTTTGTTTTTGTTTTTGTGGTAGGGACTTACTGTAGTCTCAGGCTGTCCTTGAACTCACTTTGGCCTCCTGAGTGTTGAGATTAAAGGCATGCACCACCACGCCTAGAAAAAAAAAAATTAAGAAAGGGTCTTATGTAGAAGTTGGCATTCAGCACATAACTTTCCTGCCTTCATCTCTTTAGTGATAGGATTGTTGTACCACTGTCACACACACCTGGCTTAAAAAGAAACTTAAAAAAAATTTAGGGGCTGAAGAGCTGGCTTAGCGGTTAAGCACTTGCCTGTGAAGCCTAAGGACCCCGGTTCGAGGCTCGATTCCCCAGGACCCACATAAGCCAGATGCACAAGGGAGCGCATGCATCTGGAGTTCGTTTGCAGTGGCTGAAGGCCCTGGCACGCCCATTCTCTCTCTCTATCTGCCTCTTTCTCTCTCTGTCGCTCTCAAATAACTAAATAAAAATAAGAACATTAAAAACAATTTTTTTTTACTTGCAAGCAGAGAGAGAAAGAGAGACGGAATGGGTGTGCCAGAGACTCTTGCATACAAACTCTAAGACGCATGCACCACTTTGTGCATCTGCTTTACATGGATGCTAGAGAATTGAACCTGGGCCATCAGGCTTTGCAAGTATGTGCACTTTTAACTGCTGAGCCATCTCTCTAGCACCTACACTTTTTTTTTTTTTTTAGTTAGTTTTAGACAAAATAGTGGTTTGTGAGCTGGATATTTCCCCATACATATCTAATGAATAAATCGCTTGAGAAGATAGCTAAACTCATAGGGTCTGTAGAGAAGGGCTCAGGGCAACCTGGGTCCAGGTGAACCTTTCTGCTCTTATGAACCTATGCAGTTGGCGAATGCTGCCAGGAACATTGAGGACACCTGGCTGCGGGAGCCTATTTGATGTTTATACTAAGCTTTGTGGCTCTACAGGAGTCAGAATGTTCTGGCATTTCCTGACACATCTGATATTGATCCTAATCCATCTTTTGGGCAGTGAATTTTCCAAGGGCAAGTAAGGAGAAAGTGATTACTCTTCCAGTACTAAAAGAAAACTTTTTGTATGTTTTTTATGAGACAGGATCTTATTCTGTAGCCCAGGATGGCCTCAAACTCCCAAATACTAGAATTATGGGATTACAATCATGAGTTCATACCACACCGAGTAAAAGAAATATTTTAATTTTGGATTTTTGAGGTAGGGTTGTGCTGTAGTCCAGGCTGACCTGGAATTCACTATTTAATCTCAAGGTGGCCTCAAACTCATGGCGATCCTCCTACCTGGGATTAAAGGCGTGCGCCACCTCGCCGGCTAATATATTTTTAATGCAGGGTCTCACTCTAGCCCTGGCTGACCTGAAACTCCTTTCTAGGCCTATGGAATTTACACCTTGGAATTTACAGAGATCCTATCTTAGCCTCCCAAGTGCTGGGATTATAGGCATGAGTCACCTTGCCTGGCTTTAATTTTTTTCCATTAAGAAAATATTTTTTATTTTATTTATTAGAGGGGAGCAGACCGAGAAAGTACAGATATACTAGGGCCTCCTGCCACTGCAAATGAACTCCAGATGCATGCGCTACTTTGTACATCTGGCTTTACATGGGTACTTGGGAATTAGACCCAGATCAGCAAGCTTTGGATTTTAACCAAAAAGCCATCTCTCCAGCCCCCACCCTTTTTTTTTGAGGTAGGGTCTCACTCTAACCCAGACTGACCTGAACTTGCTCTGTAGTCCAGGCTGGCGTTGATTGAACTTATGGTGATCCTCCTACCTCAGGAATTAAAAAATTAAAAAATTAAAGGTGTATACCACCATGCCCGGGTATAACTTACTTTGTTACTATTATTTATTTATTTGAGGGGGGGGAGGGAGAGAATGGGCGTGCCAGAACCTCCAGCCACTGCAAACGAACTCCAGATGCATACGCCCCCCCTTGTGCAGCTGGCTTACGTGAGTCCTGGAGAATCGAACTAGGATCCTTTGGCTTTGCAGGCAAACACCTTAACCGCTAAGCCATCCCTCCAGTCCATAACTTATTTTTAAAGTTAGCATACAAAGTAGTGGGTTTCATTATGTCATTATATATATGTCTTTATACTTTGTTCTTACTCAGCCCCTCCCCCTCTTTACCAGCTTTTGGGCAAGTTAAATTGTTATACAGCTTTGAGAGAAAGATTAGAAGTGATTCATTTAGAGCTGGGCGTGGTGGCGCACACCTTTAATCCTAGCACTCAGGAGGCAGAGGTAGGAGGATCACCAGGAGTTTGAGGTCAGCCTGAGACTACATAGTGAATTTCAGGTCAGCCTGGACTAGAGTGAAACCCTACCTCGCAAAAAAATAAATAAATAAAATAAAATGGTGATTTATATTAGCTTATTACCTGTAAATGAATTCCAGTTAGTTCTGTCTGTGGGGAATGTTTAAGCATTTTAAGTCTTCTTTTCTGTGAATAACTGGGCTTCAGGAAGACACCCTGCCTCATGTATCCCCATATCACTTCCTGTTGAGTTTATTAGTATTCTGTGCTTACCCAGAAAGCAATGCTGATGTTTTACAGAACTAGCAGGAGCTGCAAGAGAACTTGGGGCCCCTTGGTTAAAAATGGGTGTCTTCTGTGGGAACAGGCATAGAACACAGCACACGTTGGAAGCTGCTTCCTGTAACCCACGTGAAGTCTGTCTGAGATGGAAGGTTTGCACAGCAGTCAGCTGTGAATGCTTTTCAGTGGGTGATGGGTGAACCTGGACCATGTGACTCTACAAAGCCTCCTGTTAGCTTTTAGAAGCTTGAGGTGAGGTTTTCTTTAAAAATAACCTAGCAAGTTTTGCCATCTACCTTTGTTTCAGAAGAGATTGAGACAGAAAAATTACTTAAAATGGAAACGGGCAGAGAAGCCCATGGCAGCCGGCCAGGGAAATTTTCTTTGTAAAGGGCATGTGAGCAAGAAATCCGTCTTGGGACAAAAGAAGGGAAGGGTTTATTAAAGAAAGAATAAAAGATGACGACAACGATAGTGACTTTGGGAGATGAGATTCAGCCAGAGCTAATTTTAGCATTGACTATTTCAGGCATTTTCATGTGACCAAACAAAATCTTTGTCTTAAACAAATTTGAAACATAGAGTTGGCAGCCAATTAAAGGAGGAAAGCAAGCTGCGTTCCCCATAAGCTGTTGTCTTTCTCCGTAGCTAAGGCTTGTGGGCTCCCACAGGGGGGAAGTTTTACATGCAGGTGAATGTTCTAAATGCTTGTGTTGAGTTTGCTGATCGAGAGACTGGTATGTTTGAGTCCCACAAGAAGACAGTAACATGATTTTACATTTTGCAAAAGAAGGAAAAGCCATCCAAAAAGATGATGATGTCTCTGGTGGTAGCATGTGCATGTAGTCCCAGCTGAGGAGTAGGGGTGAGGCTGAGCCAGGAAGATCACTTGTGCCCAGGAGTTCAAGGCCTGTCTGGGCAACACATCAAGAATCCATCTCGATCTGGGCGTGGTGGCACACATCTTTAATTCCAGCACTTGGGAGGCTGAAGTAGGAGGATCATTGTGAGTTCAAGGGCACTCTGAGACTACAGAGTGAATTCCAGGTCAGCCTGGGCTAAAGTAAGACCCTACCTTGAGAAACCAAAAAAAAAAAAAAAAGCTAGGCATGGTGGTTTACACCTTTAATCCCAGCCCTCAGGAGGCAGAGGTAGGAGGATCACTGTGAGTTCAAGGCCACCTTCAGACTACATAGTGAATTCTGGGTCGGGCTAAGCTACAGTGAGACCCTACCTGAAAAAATTAAAAAAAAAAAAAAGAATCCATTTCAAAACAAAACCCTAATGAAGCAACATCAAAATCATTTGGCCACTAGGAAATAAGCAGAAAAGGGACTGGAACCATCTGATTCCCGCTCCTCTCTTTAATGAAGAGAGCCAAACCTGGGACTTGGGGAAAAAACTTGAGAAAGGTGAGAAGAAATCCTTCTCCTTTCCCTCCCCCTTGTTAAACAGTGCTGGGTGTCAAACTCAGGGTCTTGTGCAAGCTACAAAGCACTCTACTGAGCACCATCTCCAGTTCAAGTCCATCATTTAAAACCACATGTGTTACTTCCAAAGTACAGATTTCAAGATTGTCCTGTGCTGCTACTATCAAGGAATGAGAACCCACCCTGCCCTGTTTCTCTCCTTGACCTGAGTGAGCAGTATACACATGAAGCAATCAATCCCTGTTAACTTGAAGACTGTTCAATGGGAGATCATTAATGTTGAGCTGCTATTGCTTAACCAGAAAGCACTGCTGAACTCTATAGCTTTTTCATGTTTGGCCAGTTGTAGGAAGAATATTTGTCACAAATAGGGAGACTTAGATAAGAGGAAGGGTCTCACTCTAGCCCAGGGTGACCTGGAATTCACTATGGAGTCTCAGGGTGGCCTCGAACTCATGGCGATCCTCCTACCTCTGCCTCCTGAGTGCTGGGATTAAAGGCGTGCACCACAATGCCCTACTTTTTGTGTTTTGTTTTTTTGAGGTAAGGTTTCACTCTAGCCCAGGCTGACCTGGAATTCACTATGTAGTCTCACGGTTGCCTCGAACTCATGGCAATCTGCCTGCCTCCCAAGTGCTGGGATTTTAAAGGTATATGCCACCACCCCTGATTCTCCTTTTTTTTTTTTTTTTTTTGGTTTGGTTTGTTTGTTTTTTGAATAATGTTATTTATTTATTTATTTACTTGAGAAAGAGAGAGAAAGAGAGGCAGACAGAGTGTGAAAGAGGGAGGGTGGAAGAGAGAGAGAATGGGTGCGGCAGGGCCTCCAGCCACTGCAAACGTACTCCAGATGTATACGCCTCCTTGTGCATCTGGTTTATATGGGTCCTGGGGAATCAAACCGAGGTCCTTTGGCTTTGCAGGCAAACACCTTAACCGCTAAACCATCTCTCCAGCCCTTGGTTTGGTTTTTGAAACAAGATCTCATATGACTAAGCTGGTCTGGAACTATATGTAATTGAGGATGGCTTGGAGCTTGCTGTATAGAGACCAGGTTGGCCTTGAATTTGTGTGGCTATCCTGCCTCAGCCTCCCAATCCTCAACTGGGATTACAGGTGTGAGCTGTCTGCCAGCTAAGAAAGAGCCCTTGTCATTGAAAGAAGAGATAGGTATCATTGGGAGAAATGTAATGACTCATGAAGAAAATCCATTTGTATGAACTATTTGTAGATTGGGTTGAGTGTATTTTTTAAATCGATTGTGCTATAGTGCTGTAAATTAGTTCTTGGAACAAAGTCATGGTCAAGGAGATAACTTGAAAATAATCTGAAAAATGAGAAGATATTTGAAACCGGGTATGGTGGTGGTGCCTAGCACTTGGGAGCCTCAGACTGCAGGATGGAGAATTCAAGGCCAGCCTGGGCTGTATATAGAGACCCTATCTTCAAAAGCTGGCATTTGGGAAGATGGACCAAAGTAATAATACACCAGAGTCCATCTGATGTGGAATTTGGGCACATAAATTCCTTTGATGTTCAGAACACAGACCATCACTTTAATTGTTGAAATCTCCCAGAAACCACAGAGGAATGAAACAAACAAATACTATACTGGTATTCATTTCTGGTCCAGCTAAATCCAGCTGTGGGATGAAATCTGTGAACAAAACTATTTATGCAGGACTAGTCTCATGATATGAAGGCTACACAGACTTTGTTTTGAAGTATTTTCTACTAGAAACCCTGAAATGCAGTCTTGGAAGGGCCACTGATAACCATAGCCACCCAGGTTACTTTTCAGCCTTCTACTCAATGTGACATTGTCCATCCTTCAGGGATGGGCATCCAACCATTTCCTTTATGGACCTAACCAGTATCACGATAGTTCTCTGTTACCTGAAACCAGTGGCCTGGTATCTGCTACTCCTGTGATAAAATTTTTTGGGTTTTTCGAGGTAGGGTTTCACTCTAGCCCAGGCTGACCTGGAATTCACTATGGAGTCTCAGGGTGGCCTCAAACTCACGGCGATCTTCCTACCTCTGCCTCCTGACTGCTGGGATTAAAGGCATGCGCCACCATGCCTGGCGAAACTCATTGTTTTGTACACCAACCAAAAAAAAAATTTTTTTTAATAAAAGAATTCAGGTGTGGTGGCACACACCTCTAATCCCAGCACGTGGGAGGCTGAGATAGGAGGATCAGTGTGAATTCTAGACCAGACCAGCCTGAGACTAAGTAGTGAATTCCAGGTCAGCCTGAGCTAGAGAGAGACCTCTACCTCAAAACAAAAAATATATATAATAATAATAAAAGAACATCTGAAAACCTATTGGCATGGTAGTGCACATCGGTAATCACAGCTCTCAAAAAGGCTGAGGCAAAGCACTCGGGAGGCAGAAGTAGGAGGATTGCTCTGAGTTCAAGGCCAGCCTGAGACTACATAGTGGATTCCAGGTCAGCATGGGCTACAGTGAAACCCTACCTCAAAAAACCAAAAAAGAAAAACAAGGCTGAGGCAAGCAGTTGACAAGTTTGAAGCCAGTTTGGGCTACATAGCAAGACACGTCCCTTCCTCCCTGCCCCCCACACAAAAAAATCTGAAAATTTGCTGTTCGTATAATCTCTGTTGCTGCTGCAGAAATTGCTGCTAAAAGCAGTAGGTGTTACCATGTGCGTCTCACATGACATGCCTGCCACGTTTTTATGGCTTCCTGGGCTGACACCCTATGCTGTGGGAGTTACCAGCACAGCCTTTGCAAAGAGCAATCAGGCAAAAGAAGCCAGTTGCATGCATTTTATGATCTGTGTGAAGCCAGAAGAGGGATGTCTGTAGAGATGGGAAGTCAATGTGTGATGGCCTAAAGCAAAAGGAAAGAAGGGAGGAATGATAGAAATGAGATAAGGAATAGCAGTAGGCTGCTTCCCCCCCCCCCCCCAGGTAGGGTCTTGCTCTATCCCAGGCTGGCCTTGAACTCACTCTGTAGTCCCAGACTGGCCTTGAACTCAGAAGTCCTTCTGCGTCTGCCTGTCAAGTGCTGGTGTGCACTAGCATGCCAGTATTGGGCTGCTTTTTGACATGATAAAAATGTTTTCAAGTTGACCATAATGAGACAGAGTCTCAGTTGCTCAGGTTGGCCTTGAACTTATTCTGTAGCCAGGTGATCCTCCTGCCTCGGCACCCCACCTTAGCCTCCTGAGTAGGTAAGATTATGGGTCTGTGCCACCAGATCTGACTGATTCTCTTTCCTTTCCCTCCCTCCCCTTCCTTCTCCCCCTCCTTCTCTCCTCTGTCTCCCCCTCCCTCTCTCTTCCCCTCCCTCTCTCCCCCTTCCCTCTTCCCCCTCCTTCCCTCCCTCTCTCTCTGTTTCTTCTTTCTTTCTTCCTTTTTTCTTTCAAAGAAGGGTCTCATTCTAGCCTAGGCTGACCTAGAACTCCTCTAAGTTGGACTTGAACTCATGGTGATCCTACCTCAGCCTCCTGAGTGCTGGGATTAAATGAATGCACCATCATGCCTGGCTGACTTTATTGTTATTATGTCTTTGTTGGGGGGGAGTGTCTACAGGGTCTCACACTGTAGCCCAGGCTGGCCTTGAGCTTGTGGCCATCCTCTTGCCTGAGCCTCTTGAGTGTTAAGATTACGGGTATGAGCTATCACGTCAGAGCTTAGTACAGTATCTGATGCACAGGTGTTCAGGACCTAGTAACTTTTCTCCCCATTGAGTCTTCAAAAACAAGATGAACAGAATTGGTTAGAATCATTTGCCTTCTGCTCCCAGTTGGCTTAGGTGAAGAGTGAGAAGCAAGGGACAGTGTAAAGGCAAGAGCACAGTGACACCTGCAAGGTAGAGCAGTTTGGAGGGGTGTAGGTTGTGGGAAGCTGGGACTGGTAAACATGGGGAAGATTAAAACCAGGAAAGCGCCTGCAGTACTAGCCAGTCTGTTTACACATGTGGGTGTTTGGTCGAGTGTTTAGGACAGAGCAGGCCCTTAGCAGCCTTGTCTTGACAGCCTGTCACCATCTCATAAGCCATGGATCATCTGCAGTTCGAAGCTTCAAGAAGAGTTTAGTTAAAACCTTTGTGGTGGTTTTACTTTTTTTTTTTTTTTAACATATGTATTTGTTTGCTTATTTTATTTATTTGAGAGAGAGGAAAAGGTAGACAGGGAGAATGGGTGCACTAGGGCTGCCAGCCACTGCAAACAAACTCCAGATACATGTGCCCCTTGTACATCTGGCTTTACATGGGCATTGGGGAATCAAACCTGGATCCTTTGGCTTTGCCAGCAAGTGCCCTAACCACTAAGCCATCTCTCCAGCCCTGTTTTATTATTTTGCAGAGCAGGGTCTGGAGCCCAAAGGTTGGCTTCGTGAAAGACCGTGCTAGTACCTGGACGTAGGATTTTGATTCTGCCCAGTTGCGAGCTCAACATACACAGTCTCCTTTCTTCTATGGTCTGCTTGCCCATAAAACTTTACAACATTGCACTAGTTGTAATGGCCCATGCCTATGACTCCGGGCAGCACTTGGGAGAACAGCAGGTTTGAGGCCAGCCTGGGCTACAGAGCAAGACACTGCCTCAAAACAAACAAATGAAAATGTCACAGTTTGCTTTCAGTTCATAACACTGTCAGATCTTCATAATACAGCTCAGCATCTCAAGGCCCTTGGTGTTCAGGAAGCATGTCCCAAAATGTGGGAGCTAAAAGACCCAATACAGTGCCTGAAAATAAGACATTGTCTTACGCTGGGTGTGATGGCATGCCTTTAGTCCCAGCATTTGGGAGGCAGAGGCAGAGGCATAGGCAGAAGGATTTCCATGAGTTCGAGGCTACTCTGAAACTACATAGTAAATTACAGGTCAGCCTTGGCTAGTGTGAGACCCTACCTCAAAAAACAAAACAAACAAACAAAAAAAGATATCATCTTAAAGATTCATTTTCCTCCTGACACAACCAACTGGTGTATTCATGACCCCATAGTGATTGCCAATACCCCACAAGACCTGCACAGTTCTGAGCCCATCAACAATTTACATGGAGGATGGAGTCAGACAAAAGGAAAAGACCACAAAACAGGAAGGACTACCTTGAAAGAGGAGAATCCTCTGTGGAATGAGGGCAGGGTGAAAAGGGACAAAAGATTATAATGTGAAGGGAACACAACCAAATCATATGTTTGCATGTTAAAGTTCTCAATGAAAAGATGCCTTTTCCTTTAATGTAAATAAATACGTGAATTATACAGGTGCTCCCTCAGCTTCACATTCTTGGCTGGGTTTCCAGGAAGTAGGAGGTGAATCATGGCTCCTTCCTCACAGGGGCAGTGAGGAAGTAAGATGGTCTCTGTTCTTGTTCTGTGGGTGCCTGAAGCCTTCCACATTGAGCTATCCTCCTCGTTGGCCTGCTGTTTCACTCCAGCTCCCCATCCCCACTAGAGGTAGAGCTCTTAACAAAACAACAAAAACTACCTGTGTGCTTGAGAAAATTCAGAAACCATTGAAATGTCAGTGGTGGGGGAAAAAAGTGGGGAGGAGGTTCGCTTTAAAAAATTTTGGGGGGGGCTGGAGAGATGGCTTAGCAGTTAAGCGCTTGCCTGTGAAGCCTAAGGACCCCGGTTCGAGGCTCAATTCCCCAGGACCCACATTAGCCAGATGCACAAGGGGGTGCACGTGTCTGGAGTTCATTTGAAGTGGCTGGAGTCCCTGGCATGATCTCTCTCTCTCTCCCCCTCTTTCTCTCGCTGTCTGTCGCTCTCAAATAAATAAATAAAAATACCAAAAAAAAATTAAAAAAAAAATTTTTTTTTGAACTGGGGGTGGTAGCGCATGCCTTTAATCCCAGCACTGGGGAGGCAGAGGTAGGAGGATCACTGTGAGTTCAAGGCCACCCTGAGACTACATTGTGAATTCCAAGTCAGCCTGGACCAGAATGAAACCCTACCTCGAAAAACCAAAAAAAAAAAATTTTTGTTTTAAGATTTATTTATTTATTAGAGACAGAGAGAAGGAGAAAGAGAGAGAATGGGTGCACCAGGACCTCTAGCCACTGCAAACGAACTCCAGATGTATGCGCCACCATCTGGCTTATGTGGGACCTGGAGAATCAAACCTGAGTCCTTAGGCTTTGCAGGCATGCGTCTTAAACCCCTAAGCCATCTTTCCAGCCCATAAAATTTTTATGCATTTATTTATTTTTTTAGAGAAAGAGAAAAAGAAGCAGATAGAAAGAATGGGCATGCCAGGGCGTCCAACTACTGCAAAGAACTCCAGACACATGTGCCACCTTGTGCGTCTGGCTTTGCCTGGGTACTGGGAAACCTGGATCATTCGCAGGCAAGTGCCATAACCACTAAGCCATCTCTCCAGCCCCCAGGTTTACTTTTTGTTTTTGTGCCTTACTGGGGGGTCAAACCCTGGACCTTGCTCATGCCAAACAAGTGTTCTACCCCTGAGCTGCGCTCTAAAACAAATTGTCTATTAAACCTTCTGTTCCAGTGTGTAACACAGATGAATCATCCCATTGATTAAAACTAGCAACAGTGGTCACCTTAACCAATCCTATTGACCCTTTGCCCATCCCCAAATACCTAAACCCTGCTGTTACCATATATGTATATATGTATGTATGTATGTATGTATGTATGAGTGAGTGACAAGGCGTCACTATGTAGCTTGTGCTGGGATTATAAATGTGCATAGTCATGCCTACCATTTAATACCTTCAGAGATGGGGTTTGAACCTGTAGGATGTTAGGACGTTTTCAAGGTGTAGCATTTAGTCAGTCCCCTAACTTAGTAGATAGTTTCATTTATTTAGTGTTTGTGTATGTGTGTGAATGTGGGCACACATGCACCATGGTGTGCATGTGGAGGTCAGAGGACAACTTCAGTGTCATTCCTCACCTGCCTTTTTGAGGCAGGGTCTCTCATTCATTGCTTTTGTTTACAATTTCCTGGGAAATTCTCCTGTCTTCACCTCCCTTCTCACTGCAGTTGCACTGGGATACAGAAGCCTGACATAGCTTCCGGCTTTTATGTAAGGCTTGGGGATCCGAACTCAGGTACTCAGAGTTGAGTAACAAGGGCTTAATCCGCTGAGCCATCTCCCCAGTCCTCTTATTTAAAAATTTTTTAATTGAATTTAATTTGAGAGAGAGAGAATGGATGCACTAGGGCCTTCAGTCACTGCAAACGAACTCCAGATGCATGTGCCACCTTGTGCCTCTGGCTTATGTGGGTCCTGGGGAATCTAACCTTAGTCCTTTGGCTTTGCAGGCAAGCACCTTTAACCACTAAACCATCTCTCTAGCTCCCCCTTTTTAAAGTTTTTATTTTATTTTATTTGAGAGAGAGAGAGAAAGAATATGAATAGGCACACTAGGGCCTCCAGCTGCTGCAAACAGACTCCATGCGCCACTTTGTGCATCTGACTTTACATGGGTACTGGGGAATTGAACTCAGGTCATTTGGCTTTTCAGGCAAGTGCATTAACTGCTGGACCATCTCTCCAGCCACCCTCCCCCTCCCCCCCCCCCCCGTCCTCTTATTTTGTAGAGAGGATAAGCAGCTTGTCTAGGGTCCTACAGAGGCATTGTAGGAGAACTTTAGAGTAGAGAGAAAGATAGGCTCTTGTAAACACCCAGTCATGCCAACTGGGACACAGCTCACTTTTTTCCACTTTCCTTTCACATCTTGGGTTTATTTACTGATTTTTTTTCCTTTCTAACCTATAATAAAAGAAAAATAGGATCAGGGAAAAATAGTCCCATAGTTGAAATTTCTTTTCTGAACTGTTTTGAAGAAGTGGCCTGGTTTACCTAGTCATTCTTCCTCAGAATCCTCCCAACTGCCCTCACGCCTTGAACAGCCGTGCCTTCTTCTGCAGCAAGCAGCTGCTGGGATCTTAGTCTGCTCCCTGCTCTTGACCCTACAGTCCTCAAAGAGTGCAGAGCAAAGCTGATTCAGCTGACCTGTTTCATTTGACCCTGCAGGGTCTTCCAGATTTGCTGGGGACCTTCTGGGTTCGCCATCTTCCTGCTGTAGCCTCCCAAGTACTAGGACTGCAAGTGGGTACCACCTTACACAACCTCATCTCTGTTCTCAAACCTTGCTAGTTTTTAGAAGCTGAAAACATTAATATTTGTTTTGGTGGTGCTGGAATCGAACCCAGGGCCTTAGTGTAGCTTTAGTAATCAACCTGTAGACCTACCTTTCCCATAAGAGAAGGAAAGGCATGACTGCTTAAAATTGGGTAAATTAGCTGTGCATGGTGGCACACGCCTTTAATCCCAGCACTCAAGAGGCAGAGGTAGGTGGCTCACTGTGGGTTTGAGGCCAGCCTGAGACTACATAGTGAGCCCCAGGTCAGCCTGGGCTAAAGTGAGACCCTACCTCGAAAACAACAACAAAAAAACTGGGTAAATTTTGTACACTTTTAACTTTCTTTAAGAGAAAAGAAAAAGACATCTTTGTTAAAAGGCATTCACCTTGAACTTGGGACCTCTATGAAAACTGGCATAAACAAGCCTCCCAAGAGTCTGTTTTCTAGACTTCTTGTTCTTACCAGTCATGGGATTTTCCCCAGTGCTAGCTTTTCCAGTTTTACTTCTAAAATGGAAATAGATTGGAGGAGTTCATCTTTTTCATCACTGCCATCATTGATACCTTGGCTTCACGTGTGCCAATGGGGCAAACACTGGCTCCTCATTCTCTAATTGAGGGCTGAGTCACTGGCAGGAAGGGTTTAATAGCCCTGCTTTACATCCTGAAACCCCAGCTCCCATAGAAGAGCTTTGCATTTAAATTAGCTGGTTGATTCATTTCAGCAGATACTGATGCACACTCACCTGCTGCAGTTGTGTCTCAGAAATAATAAATCACAGGTCTGGGGAAATGGCTCAGCCCTTTAAAGGCATTTGCGTCCAAAGCCTGATGGTCTGGGTTCAGTTCCCCAGCCTCCCGCAGAAAGCTGGATTGGCATTCATTTGTAGCAGCAAGAGATCGTACACACATGCAAATAAATTAGTTTAATAAAGAAATAGGGCTGGAGATGGCTTAGCGGTTCAGGCACTTGCCTGCCCAGGCTCTATTCCCCAGTACCCACATAAGCCAGATGCACAAGGTGGCACATGCCTCTGGAGTGCTTTTGCAGTGGCTAGAGGCCCTGGTGCGCCCCTTCTCTCTTTCTCCTCTCTCTCTCTCTCTCTCTCTCTCAAATAATAAAGGAAGAAATAGTAAATTATGACCACATATTAGTATGTAAAAGAGCTTCTTCAAACACTTCTGTATCCTGTGCTACCCTAAAAGAATTGTTATAAAGTCAATATTTTCACATTTTGTCGATCTGCCTTAAATGTTTTAGTTTCAGTTTTAATAATAATGATCATAATAATAATGAACTTAGCATTGGGGCTGGGGAAATG
Source organism: Dipus sagitta (assembly GCA_036346955.1). Classification (NCBI taxonomy): domain Eukaryota; kingdom Metazoa; phylum Chordata; class Mammalia; order Rodentia; family Dipodidae; genus Dipus; species Dipus sagitta. The sequence continues at coordinate 141,801,127 of CM070770.1, forward strand.
GCTCAGTGATTAAAGGTGCTTGCTTACAAAGCCTGATGGCCTTGGCTCAACTTCTTCAGTGCCCACATAGGGCCAGATGCCCAAAATCTTACTGATTTAGGTTTGATCCATGACCTCACAGTGCCTGACACTACCTACACAAGACCATCATAATAGGAGGAAATGATGATGACATCAAAATAAAAGAGACCGATTGAGAGGGGCAGGGGATATGATGGAGAATGGGGTTTCAAAGGGGAAAGTGGGGGGAGGGAATTACCATGGGATATTATTTACAATTATGGAAGTTGTCACTTAAAAAATAAGTAAATAGGGCTGGAGAGATGGCTTAGCGGTTCAGCGCTTGCTTGTGAAGCCTAAGGACCCTGGTTCAAGGCTCAATTCCCCAGGACCCACATAAGCCAGATACACAAGAGGTTGCACACATCTGGAGTTCGTTTGCAGTGGCTGGAGGCCCTGCGCACCCATTCTCCCTCCCTCTCTCTCTCTCTCGCTCTCGCTCTCGCTCTCTGTCTGTCTATTGCTCTCAAATAAATAAATAAATTTTTTTTTTAAAGTGCAGGCAGTTGGGGAGATGGCTTATTGGTCAAAGGCACTCGCTTGAAAAGCCTGCAGGGCCCAGGTTTGATTCTTCAGTACTCATGTGAAGCCAGATGCGCAAAGTGGCACATACATCTGGAATTCATTTATAGTGGCAAGGGGTCCTGGCACACCTATACTCACACATACTTTCTCCTTGCAAGTAAGTAAATAAAACTTTTTTTTTCAAGGTAGGGTCTCACTCTATCTTAGGCTGACCTGGAACTCACAATGTAATCTCAGGGTGCCCTCAAATTTGTGGTGATCCTCCTACCTCTGCCTCCTGAGTGCTGGTATTAAAGGCGTGTGTCACCACACCCTACTTAATTATAAAACTTTTTTTTTAAGTGCAGGAGATGAGGCCTTCATCACCCTATAGTGAATCCATAGCACTATTGAGAAGGGCCCCAGGGAAATGGGACCAGGAGCAAGGGGTTAAAAGAGTATAATCTGTTATAGTCATATAAAATAAAATAAAATAAAATATTTTTTTAAAAGTGCAGAAGGCCGGGTGTGGTGGTGTACACCTTTAATCCCATCACTTGGGAGGCAGAGGTAGGAGGATTGCCATGAGTTCGAGGCTACCCTGAGACTACATAGTGAATTCCAGTGCAGGAGAGGGCTGGAAAGATGGCTCAGTGGATAAAGCACTAGCCACACAAGCACAAGGACCACAGTTCAGATCCCCAGCACCCACATAAAAGTCAGACCTGTGGTGAAATCGGACATGAGAATTGGAACTAGCCTGGTGTATGCAATAGTGAACAGCAGAGACCCTGCCTCAAACAAGGTGGAAAAGTTGTGCTCTGACCTTCACATATGTGCACGTCTACACACACAGATTTTTAAAAAGCATTGATAAGCCGGGTGTGGTAGCACATACCTTTAATCCCAGCACTGGGACACAGAGGTAAGAGCATTGCGATGAGTTGGAGACCAGCCTGGGACTGCAGAGTGAGTTCCAGGTTAGCCTGGTCTAGAGTGAGAGTCTACCTTGGAGAAACAAACAAACAAAAAGTATTAAGGCGTTACATTTTTTTCTCTGACTGCACCTGCCCTGAATGTTATGTAATTCAAAGATGGGCAGTCAGTAAACAGGTAGATGAGACTTGGAGACTGTTGTTGGAATTAAGTCCGCTGAGAGCAAGCACGCCCTGCACTTGTTACAAGACTCCCTCAGGACTCTGCCGTTGGCCTGTGTAATGTTCCAGGAGAATCTGTACCTTGGACAATTCATCAGGGTGGTGTGGGACAAGTCATTTGACTACTTGCCACTGGTCCGTTCCATTAGAACTTTTTTTTTTTTTTCTGAACAGTATTAGATCCTATTACATGCTGTCATCCATTAAGTCTATTTTCTAGGTAGGTTCTTAGAAACATGAGTCACTAGTCTCGTCTAAACCAGTTTCTATTGCTATGTATAAGGGACAGGTATAGGAGGCTTGCACATGCCAGCCCTGCCCTGGATATGGGTGGGTTTCTCATACCCAAGAAATTAATTAAGTAATTGACATGTAACTCAAAAGGAACTAATCTATCCAAGAGTGCTGATTTAGGTAATGCTGTGGTATAAGAAATTTATTATACTGGGCTGGAGAGATGGCTTAGCGGTTAAGCGCTTGCCTGTGAAGCCTAAGGACCCTGGTTCAAGGCTCGATTCCCCAGGACCCACGTTAGCCAGATGCACAAGGGGGCGCACACATCTGGAGTTCGTTTGCAGAGGCTGGAAGCTCTGGCGTGCCCATTCTCTCTCTCTCTCTCTCTCCCTACTTCTCTCTGTCACTCTCAAATGAATAAACAAAAAAAATTTTTAAAAAAGAAATTTATTATACTAACACCTGGGAATATCAAAGGTATATAATAAAAACAAAAGTTACAAGAGTTTAGGGCTGGAGGGATGGCTTTAGTGGTTAAGGCGTTTGCATCAAAGCCAAAGGACCCAGGTTCGATTACCCAGGACCAGTGTAAGCCAGATGCACAAGGGGGCTCAGGCGTCTGGAGTTAATTTGCAGTAAGTGGAGGCCCTGGTGTGTGCCCATTCTCTCTCTCCCTTCCTCCTCCTCTCCCTCTTTCTCTGTCAAAGAAATTAATTAAATAATTTTTTTAAAGTTACAAGAGTTTAATATTAAAAGTATTGGCAATAGCTGGGTATGGTGGCACACACTTTTAATCCTAGCACTCGGGAGGCAGAGGTAGGAGTATCACCGTGAGTTTGAGGCCAGCCTGAGACTACATAGTGAATTCCAGAATTCCAGGTCAGCCTGGGCTAGAGCAAGACCCTACCTTGGAAAACCAAAAAGTAATAATAGTTGGGGGCCAGAGAGATGGTTTCATGGTTAAAGGCACTCATTTGAAAACCTGATGGCCTGGAATTCAGTTCCCCAGTACCCATGTAAAGCCACATTCACAAAGTGGTACATGTATCAGGAGTTTATCTGCGGTGACAGGAGCCCTGGTGCATCCATACTCATTCTCTCAAATAAGTAAATATATATGTATATATATATATTTTTTCAAGGTTGGGTTTCACTGTAGTCCAGGCTGACCTGGAATTCACTCAGTAATCTCAGGGTGGTCTTGAACTCAGGGCGATCCTCCTACCTCTGCCTCCCGAGTGCTGGGATTAAAGGTGTGCATCACCACGCCCAGCAGTAAATATATTTTTAAAAAATTATTTGCATGACTGTGTGTGTGGGGGGGAGAGAGAGAGCCAATTCCCCAGCCCACTGTATGATCTTTTTTAAAAAAGTATTTTATTTTTAGCCGGGCGTGGTGGTGCACGCCTTTAATCCCAGCACTCGGGAGGCAGAGGTAGGAGGATTGCCGTGTGTTCGAGGCCACTCTGAGACTACAGAGTGAATTCCAGGCCAGGCTGGGGTAGAGTGAAACTCTACCTTGAAAAACCAAAAAAAAGAAAAAGAAAAAATTATTTTTATCCATTTGAGAGATAGAGGAAAAGAGGCAGGTAGAGAAAGAGAGAAAGGGCATGCCAGGGCATCCAGCCACAGCAAACGAACTACAGATGTATGCGCCATCATGTGCCTCTAGCCTACATGGGTACTGGGTAATCAAACCTGGGTCCTTTGGCTTTGCAGGCAAGCACCTTAACCTAAGGCCATCTCTCCAACCCAAAAGGTTGTTCCATTGATATATTGGTTGGTTATTTTATTTTATTTGAGGTAGGGTCTCACTGTAGCCCAGGGCTGACTGGAATTCATGGTGATGCTCCTATCTCTGCTACCTCCCAAGTGCTGGTATTAAAGGTGTGTGCCTATGTAGTCTTCTTTTTATTTATTTATTTATTTATTTGAGAGAGAGAGAGACAGAATGGGTGCACCAGGGCCTCCAGCCACTGCAGACAAACTCCAGATGCATGCGCCACCTTGTGCATCTGGCTTACGTGGGTAAGGGGGATTCCAGCCTTGAACTGGAGTCCTTAGGCTTCACAGGCAAATGCCTTAACCACTAAGCCATCCCTCCAATCCCCTATGTAGTCTTCTTAATGGTGTGCTGTGACTCCTGAAGGACTCTGCATGTCTTCAGAGTTCACACTCTACAGTTGACTTCCTCTTTGGTAGCCTGCCTTGCATATTCTCAACTCTGTCCCTTAGCTAAGGGAGAGTGTCTAGCTCTGTTGGGGGACTCCCCCTTTACAGGGGAGCCAGGAAACTCCAGGCAGGAAGTTGAAGCAGTGGTTAAAAGTGGCCTCCTTTGTACACATTTCTCAGGAAGCTCTGTCTTCTGTTGTCCAGTGGCCTGAAAACATTGTTTCATATATTTTGTGTAGACTTTAACTTGATACAGGCAGGAAGGTGTGAATCAGTCCCTGCTACTCCCTCCTTGCTGGAAGGCCCGGAATTCATAACTCAGGTCCCTGCTGGTGAGAAATCCATTCAGTTAAAAGCTAGTAGCCAAGCCAGGCATGGTGGCACACACCCAGCACTCAGGAGCCTAGGGTAGGAGAGGGTTGCTGTGAGTTTGAGACTACATAATGAATTCTAGGTCAGCCTGGGCTAGAGTAAGATCCTACTTCAAAAAACAACACAAAGGCCAGGCGTAGTGGCTCACGCCTTTTATCCCAGCGTTTAGGAGGCAGAGGTAGGAGGATCATCATGAGTTCGAGGCCACCCTGAGACTATAGAAGGAAAGAAAGAAAAAGAACATTACTTTCTCCTTCATTTCACCAGCCTTCATTAACTTGGACTAGAGATGTAGCTCTGTAGGGAGGGTGCTTGCCTAGCACATGCAAACCCAAGTTCTATCCCCCACCATGTAAAAATATAAATAAAGAGGATTAATTTTTTTACTTAGGGGCTTGGGTTTCAGAGTGGATCCAAGTAGTTAACAGTTCTGTTACTGCCCTCACTTTGCATATAAGAACATTGATTATAGAGATGGCTCTGATGCCCACATTTGTAACCCCCTGCTGGAGAGTCTAAGGCCTAGGGATTGCCTAGACTAAAAAGTGAGTCCAAAGACAGCCTGGACAATTGAGGGGAGGTCTTCCCTGCCTCAAAATTTAAAAAAAAGCTTAAAAACTAGAAATGTAGCTCATGCCTAGTACCCCTCAGGCCCTGGGGTTTTACCCCCAATACCAAAGTAGGGAGAGAGAGTTAATCACAAGTTAAGATTACTGATTTAGCCGGGCGTGGTGGCGCACACCTTTAATCCTAGCACTCGGGAGGCAGAGGTAGGAGGATCGCTGAGAGTTCGAGGCCACCCTGAGACTACAGAGTGAATTCCAGGTCAGCCTGAGCTAGAGTGAGACCCTACCTCGAAAAACCAAAAAAAAAAAAAAAAAAAAAAAAAAAAGATTACTGATTTTTTTTTTTTCTGGTATTGTTTTGAAGCAGGATCTCTATTCCAGACTGACCCTGAACTTACAGTGATCCTCCTACCTCAGCCTCTCAGGTGCTAGGATTAAAGGCATGAGCCATGACTATTGGCCCGATGTTTTTGATTTTTAAAAGAGAATATTGAGAGCTGGAAAGATGGTTTAGCAGTTGAGGCACTTGCCTGTAAAGTCAAAGGACCCAGGTTCGATTCCCCAGGACCCATGTAAGCCAGATACCAAGGTGACACATGCATCTGGAGTTTATTTGCACTGGCTGAAGGCCTAGTGTGCCCATTCTCTTTCTCTCTTAAAAATAAATAAAATAAAGCCAGGCATGGTGTTGCACGCTTTTAATCCCAGCACTCGGGAGGCAGAGGTAGGAGGATCGCCGTGAGTTCGAGGCCACCCTGAGACTACATAGAGAATTCCAGGTCAGCCTGAGCTAAAGAGAGACCCTATCTCAAAAACCAAAATAAATAAATAAAAAATAAAAAAGAGAATATTGAATTATAGCTAATGTGATTTATAATCACACAGCTGGCAGGCAGGTGATGGCCAGAATTTGAACCTTGTGTCTGGCTTCAAAGACCTTACATTTAGTTCTCATACAAAAGTGCTTTGTGGTTATTTGTTCTGTCAGCCAGTGAAAAGGCAACTGATACAGGCAGTCTTTTTTTTTTGCTTGCATGTGCGTGCACATGTATGTGTACGTCTCTGTGCTCTTGCAGCACTTACCTGTCAAATAAATAAATAAAAATAAATCTTAGGGCTGGAGAGATGGCTTAGTGGTTAAAGCACATGCCTACAAAGCCTAAGGACCCAGGTTCAATTCTCCAGGTCCCACATAAGCCAGATGCACATGGTCGCGCATGCGTCTGGAGTTCATTTTCAGTGGCTAGAGGGCCCTGACATTCTCATTCTCTCTCTCTCTCTTTCTCTGATAAATAAATACAAATAAATCTAAAAAATTTTTTAAATAAAATAAATCTTAAAAAATATTTAAACAAAAAAAGTACACTAAGCCATCTCTCCATCTCCATATAGGCTTCTTCTACAAGAATTAGGAAGTTCTATTCTGTTTGACTGGCTGGCTTTCTATCTTGAGTCTTCCTTTTATTTTATTTTATTTTATTTTTTTGGTTTTTTTTTTTTTTTTTTTTTTTTTTTGAGGTAGGGTCTCACTCTAGCCCAGGCTGACCTGGAATTCACTATGGAGTCTCAGGGTGGCCTCGAACTCACGGCAATCCTCCTACCTCTGCCTCCCGAGTGCTGGGATTAAAGGTGTGCACCACCACGCCCGGCTGAGTCTTCCTTTTAGATAATTATTTTGCTTATATATGTTTGTTCATATGGCCAGGTTAGCCCCATGGTTCAGTTTCAACAGTAAAGGACATTCAGTGAAAATCAATCTCCCATCAGCCTGCATTCTCTCAAGTCCCTAAATGCTCTCCTTGCCCCAAGCCCTCCTTAATTTTAGTATATTTTCAGAGGTAATCTTCACATGTGAAGCCTTAGCAACAACTGTTTTATTTTTATTTCACAAGTGATCTATAAGAGCTGACTTACTGTGTGTGTGTATGTGTGTGGTTTTTTTCAAGGTAGGGTCTCACTTTAGCCCACACTGACCTGGAATTCACTATGTATAGTCTCAGGGTGGCCTTGAACTCAAGGCAGTCCTCCTACCTCTGCCTCCCAAGTGCTGGAATTAAAGGTATGTGCCACCACACCTGCCTTTATTTTTTTTAATATTTTAATTTTTTAACTTTGTTTATTTGCAAGCAGAGAGAGAAAGATATAGACAGAATAGGTGTGCTAGGGCCTTCAGCTGCTGCAACGAACTCCAGACACATGTGACACTTTGTGCTCTGGCTTTACATGGGGAATCGAACCCTGGCATTGGGCTTTGCAGGTGAGTGCCTTAATTGTTGAGCCTGTGCGGCCTTATTTTTAATACTTGCAAAGGGGTTCCATCATATGGATTGTTGCAGTCAGATTTGCACACCCAACCAAGAGCAGGTTTATTTTGGCTTACAGGTTCGAGGGGGAAGGTCCACGATGACAGGGAAAACGATGGCATGAGCAGAGTGGACATCACCCCCGGGCCAACATCAGGTGGACAACAGGGACAGGAGCGTTTGCCAAACAATGGCAAGGGAAGACTGGCTATAACACCCATAAGACCACCCCCAACAATACACCGCCTTCAGGAGGTGTTAATTCTCAAATCTCCATCAGCTGGGAACCTAGCATTCAGAACACCTAAGTTTATAGGGGACACCTGAATCAAACCACCACATGGATACAATATAATGCCTTCACCCATTCTTCTAAAACACTGTTTTAGAACCTTGTGCTATTTATAGCCAGGTGTGATGTCTCTTGCCTATAATCCCAGCACGCAGAAGGCTGAGGCAAGAGGATTCCAAGGTCAAGGCCAGCTTGAGGTACATAGCAAGTTCAAGACACTATCCAAAGTAAAAAATAATTAAAGAGCTGGTGATCTGGTTTAGTGGTAGTCACTTGCTTAGCATGTCATGTGTAAGGTATTGGGTTCAATCCCCAGAACTGCTGCCCAAAAAAGCATGTATAAGCAAAGTTCCCCCCCCCCCAAAAAAAATCATGAACCATCATCTTATATATAATGTAAACTGGGCATGGTAGGGCACACCTTTAATCCCAACTCAGTAGGCAGAGGCAGGAGGATCACTGAGTTTGAGATCAGCCTGAGTCTACATAATGAATTCTAGGTCAGAGTGAGACCCTACCTCAAAAAAACAAAACAAAGTTACATGTGATATAGATGTAAATTTTCTGCAGAAATTCCTAAAGTGGACAGAGGGTTGGAGCTTTTGAAACGTTGGTATCTATAACTGAATTCTCTTCTGTGGATTATAGCCATGGGGTGAGGTGCACTCTTCTCTGAGAGCTTCTGACTGTTTTCTGTGCCTGTGTCATTTATTTATTTATTTTGGTTTTTATTTGTTTGTTTGTTTGTTTGGTAGGGTCTTGCTATAGTATAAGCTGACATGGAATTCTCTATGTAGTCTCATGGTGGCCTACCTCTGCCTTTGAGTGCTGGGATTAAAGGCCTACCCTACCACACCCAACTTGTCTTTTAAATAACTTTTTATTTTATTTTTACTTACTTATTAGAGAGGGAGGAGGAGAGAGGAAGAGAGAGATGGAGAATGGACATGTTAGGTCCTGTAGCCACTATAAGTGAACTCCAGGCACATGCGCCACCTTGTGCATCTGGCTTACGTGGGTTCTGGGGAGTTGAACCTGGGTCATTAGGCTTCACAGGGAAGTGCCTTAATTGCTAAGCCATCTCTCCAGCCCTCCGACTTGTCTTTTAAAATAGAGTGGCATAAACACTTGGTGTATCACCTTTGTGAAGGATAGTAGTAATTTGTCACTGTATTTGTCTGATAGTAAACTAAAAGAAAAAAAAAGCAACTAAAGAGTAACCCTTTTTAGCTCTGCTCATTTGCTCAAGTGACTAGTGCTGGCAGGATCTGTGAGATGGTCCTTGTTCTCAAGCAGCGGTGGCATGTTTCTGCCAAGTGGGTTAGAAAAATTTGAATAATGGAACAAGGGAGTGATGCTAGATGTCTTAAGAAGCATTACTGGGGACTCTGGGTCACATTAAGCTTGGTGAGTGCCATCCAGGAAGCCACCCTGAGAAGAGTAGGAAGTTAGAGCCCGCCCGCATGCTAGTTAGATTCTTGAATCTCTCTAGAGTCTGCACCTCCCTGCGGACTTGGACTTGCAGAGCTGCAGGCAGGCGGGCAGGAAATCCTCCGCCTGTGATTGGAGGGCTGGTGCTGGTCGGGATAATGAACGTGGTAGTGTCGTCGGAGGTGATTGGCCAGGCCCTGCTGCAGTGAGAATGCAGGCTGGATGCTCTGTCCTCAGCTGGGGTTGATGAGCGAGGACAGCTGAATGACTGAGAGCTGGAAGTTGTTTCAGCCTCCACGAGAGGTCTGGACATCACTTTTGCCTTATTTAAAAAAAAAAAAAAAAAAAAAAGCCCAACCTTTGATTGCGGGCCACCTGCAGAAGTGAGTTTTCACTGAAGAAGACCAGCTGTTCTTATTCCTAGCCGCCTGCTCGGGAGGAGCCTAAGTGAGCTGCTTCTCAGGCTAGGCACGACAACGGTGCTAGCAGATTTGCTAAAGCAGGAAACAGCCCCTGCATGCAGAGCTTCCAGCCTGAGAGCTCCCCAGGCTAGTCTTCCAGCCGGCTGGGTAGTCAGAGACCCTTGGTATTGTGGTCACATCCCTCAAAAGTGAATAGTCACCCGAAGTGGCATTGGGAGGAAGCCACAATGCTGCAGCTGTTGTGGCATTTTCTGTCCAGCTTCTTCCCTGGAGCTGAGTGCCAAGGCTCCAGAGAGGGCATCGATCATGAAGTCAGAGGCACCCAAGCTCCTGCTCGGGGAGACCAGATGTCCAGCTTTTTGGGGAAACAGGATGGAAGGGCTGAGGCTACGGAAAGGAGACCCACCATTTTGCTGGTGGTCGGACCTGCAGAGCAGTTTCCTAAGGTAACACCCTCTGTCAAGAGGACCTTCTAGTTTGGGGCTGGTCCTGAAGAAAAAAAGGTTGGGGAGGAAGGGAGATGTTCAAGACATCAGTGTGGTATTAGGGGTCAGAGAAGTGTTAGTGAAGAAGGTCTCACTTTCTTAGCCATTATGACCACCCAGCATGGTTATTGAGGGGAAGGTCGACTTAGTAGATTTGCCTTAGGGTTTGTCTGCTTCACTAGAAAAAGTCGTTTGAAAGTAAGGGACACACTAATGTCTTGTTTGCACTGAACAATGCTGAAGGGACCAATTGAAAAGGACAAAAGAAAATGCCTGAAGAGGGGGCAGATTTTGCCAGCATATTGAAGGTCACACTCCCCTTGCCTCAGTGAGCCCTGCTTGGCCCTCAGGCCACAAGTACAGGGTTGAGGTTGGGTCCCAGGAGTGTACAGCATAGAGGTACAGAAGCTGCCGTCCCTCTTGGAATGACCACAGCCACCCAGGGTCAGCTGAGTGCTAGAACCTTCTGTTCTTTCTGAGCCCTGAGCATTGAGTTGTTGCACCCAATCCTCACAAGAGCCAAGGTGAGTGTCAGCACCCCCAAGCTAAGGATGGGAAAAGTCAGTGATGTACAGAAAGGCTAAGTAGTTTGTGTGCCCAGAGTTACACAGGTGAGAGAGATGAGCTGAGATTCAACCTCGTCTTTCTGGAACTCTGCTCTCTACTACCTTACTGTCGCTTAAAAAAACCAAGGAACTAATGGAACTCCCAGGACTACAACAATGATTGGAGGTTGGTGACTGGTTGGGCTCTTTCTTGTCTGCACTAGATGTGACCTTGCTGTGCTCCCGAACTGTGGTTTTTTTGGAGCCTTTTCTCTGGCACATTCTAGGTGCCCCCAGAACATTTGCCAAGTTGAATCAGTGGGTATAAGAAGTAAGCGCTTGTTTGCCTTTGCCAGCAGAGAGACTCGGCTGTGAGACCTTTTTGCAGAAATGCACTGATGTTCAGGAGAATCCTTAGATGTGATGAGCTCTCCGGTGGTCAGGGACTCATAGTCTGTTGTGCTTACTGTGCAGGAGGTGTCACTTTCTACCTTCTTTTAGACAAGATCAGAAATGGTGGCAGTGCTACTTTTTTAAGAACTTTCACCCATAGTCCTGCTTTCAGTCTTATGGCCTGGATTGGCTGGCTGCCTTTTCAAATTACCTCTTTTCTGACTTTAATAATTAAGTGCTCCATTTCCCAGATACCCCTTGCCAGCTCTCTGCTCCCAGGGGTTGCCCTGAGTAGGACTTTCTGTTCTGAATAGCCTAGTTCCTGGACTGCAGAATCCAAGAGACCCATACCCTTAATGGCTTTGTTCAATGAAGGAAATGGATCAACCGGCTGCATGTGGAGCCCCATGATGTAGATGGAGCAGCTGTGTGGTTTGAAGCAAGAGAAAAAGCACACCTGGGCAATGCAGGCTTTCTGAAAGCAGATACCTAAGAACTGGATAGTCCGAGTGCAGGGAAGATGTGAGAGCCAAGGGCCCAGCCTCTCCCAGGGTGGAGCCTCAGGAAAGCCGGGGAAGCCTAGAGAGAAGGCTTTGGTTGTGAGGCTCCTCGGTGCCCGGCAGCTCTACTTTGTTTCCTTCTCGTCTCGCCCCTCGAGTAAATTTGTCTGTGAGGCAGGTTCCTTCAAGCTGATTCTAGGAACTGTTCCCATCTCCCCCTTTATCTTTGCTTTACAGTCAGTCTGCGGTTGGCAAAGAAAGCCATTTGTCTGGGGTGGGCGGTTCCCTCGCAGCACTGGAGCTTGCAAATCCTGAGGGGCTGGCTTCTTAGCAGCTCAGAATTTTGCTCATTATGTGTGTAATTGCCAAGTGTAGGCAGGTTTCATTGGAAATCTGCTATGCTGGGCTGCCATGGTAACCCTAACATAAAATGACAGAGCAGCCAATGAGATTGGAGAATCTTGAGGGTAGGTGGGACTTGCTAAGCTCCTTCACTTAATATTTCTGGCTTAGTCTGAGTCATTGCAGGGGGTGGTGCTTTCTGACCCAGTGCTACACTCCGCAAGGCACTGTACCTGCCCTGCTCTTACTCACTGTATTCCAGCCCTTTCAGGAAGTACCTGCTGGGGGGCGCAGGCATGAGAGTGTGACAGGCCCAGGAAAACGGATAGTGGCGCATCAGATCTAGAGTGGAAAGATGCTCATGGGAGGGACGGCTCCTCTACCTAGTGAATGAAAACTAATGCCACTAGAGTCTAAAGGGTCTCGTGGCGTGTCATTGTTTCCACGTACTAGTCATGGGAACGGACATGGGAGGAGAGGAAACCTAGACCTGGGTCACAAAACAAGAATAAGAGAGCAGAGGAGAATTGTGTGCAGTGCAGCATGCTGTGGCCAGGGCTTGGAGAGCCGTGAGCTGGGGGAATATCAGAAATGGAACCTGAGCCCCCTGTTCCTGCTTCCTTGATGTGTGGCACTGACACACTTTCACAAGCGGGGACATAGAGATGGTTGGTTTTTGTGTTCAGCTAAGGCTAATCTTGCTCGAGTTACACCTTTCCCACCTACCAGTATAAGCTGTATAAGGATCAGGCTTCTAGCTCTTTGGGAACTGGACTCTAAAATCTCCTTCCCCAGTATTGGCTTAAGGCACTGTTGTAAGTGGATTTTGTAACAAGAACCTCGCCCTGGCTTAGAGCCCAAGCCCTCTCACCCACAGGCTTGGGAACTTGGGCAAACCAGGTTGTACCTCCAGGCCTCTTTGAACTAGAGATTACTGCTGAAATGACCCCAAGCTGTCTGTTGCCTTGACTACCAGGCTCATTCTGAAAGCATCCATTTCTTGTTGTTGTTTGTTTTTGTTGTTGTTTGTTTGTTTTTTTGAGGTAGGGTTTCACTCTAGCCCAGGCTGACCTGGAATTCACTCTGTATTCTCAGGGTGGCCTCAAACTCACTACCTCTGCCTCCTGAGAGCTAGGATAAAAGACATGCACCACCATGCCGGCTTCTTTTTTGTTTTTAATATTTTTTATCTTTATTTATTTGAGAGAAAAAAATGGGCACACCAGGGCCTCCAGCCACTGTAAGCAAATTCCAGACACATATACCACCTTGTGCATCTGGCTTATGTGGATACTGGGGAAACAAACCTGGGTCCTTAGGCTTTGCAGACAAGCACCTTAAGCACTATACCATCTCTGTATCCCAAAGAACTCATTTCTGTGTGAAGATATGGTTCTGAATTACATGTGAATCTCAATAAGATGGATTGTTTAAGTAAACAAACAGCAGTTTAGGTTTACCCAATGAAGATCTTTTATTTACTTTTTAAAAAATTTTTTTTGTTTATTTATTTATTTATTTGAGAGCTACAGACACAGAGAGAGAAAGAGAGAAATAGAAGAGAGAGAATGGGCACACCAGGGCCCCCAGCCACTGCAAACGAACTCCAGATGCGTGCGCCCCCTTGTGCATCTGGCTAAAATGGGTCCTGGGGAATTGAGCCTCGAACCGGGGTCCTTAGGCTTCACAGGCAAGCGCTTAACCACTAAGCCATCTCTCCAGCCCTATTTACTTATTTTTTAAGTGACAACTTCCATAATTGTAAATAATATCCCATGGTAATTCCCTCCCCGCACTTTCCCCTTTGAAACCCCATTCTCCATCATATCCCCTCCCCCTCTCAATCAGTCTCTTTTTTATTTTGATGTCATCATCATTTCCTCCTATTATGATGGTCTTGTGTAAGTAGTGTCAGGCACTGTGAGGTCATGGATATCCAGGCCATTTTGTGTCTGGAGGAGCACATTGTAAGGAGTCCTATCCTTCCTTTGGCTCTTACATTCTTTCCACCACCTCTTCCACAATGGACCCTGAGCCTTGGAAGGTGTGATAGAGATATTTCAGTGCTGAGCACTCCTCTGTCATGTCTGAAGACCTATTTTTGTTAGGGGCTTAGGGTCTCCCTATATAGTCCAGGCTGGCCTCAAACTCGGGATCCTCCTGCCTCAGCTTTCTGGGTATAGAGATAAGTTTCACCATTCCTGGTCTCCATTGAAGACAACTTGGGACTAAGCCATGTGGAAAAATAAAAATAAGAGTCAGGCATGGTGGTGCACACGTTTAGTCCCAGCACTTGGGAGGCAGAGGTAGGAGAGGATCACCTTGAGTTCAAGGCCACCCTGACACCACATAGTGAGTTCCAGGTCAGCCTGGACTAGAGTGAGACCCTACTTCGAGAAAAACAAAACAAAGAATGATGGAAAACTAGGTGTGGTCGCTTACTGCTTTAGTCCCAGTACTCAGGAGGTTGAGGTAGGAGGATTTCTGTAAGGTCAAGGCCAGCCTGGGGCTACAGAGTGAGACTCCCTCCAACAAAACATGCCTATAATTTCAACACTTGGAAAGCTAAGGCAGGAGAGGATCCTGACTTCAAAGCCAGCCTGGCCTTACCTAGAGAAACCCTGTCTCAAAAACAAAAACAGGTCTGGAGAGTTGGCTTAGCAGTTAAGGTACTTGCTGGAAAAGCCAAAGGACCCAGGTTCAATTACCCAGTACCCATGTAAAGCCAGATGTACAAGGTGGTACATGCATTTGGAGTTCATTTGCAGTGGCCAGAGGCCCTGGCATACCTGTTCGTTCGTGTCTCTCCCTCTCTCTCTCTCTCTAATAAATAAATAAATAAATAAATAAATAATAAAAACTAAAGCTGGGCGTGGTGGCGCACGCCTTTAATCCCAGCACTTGGGAGGCAGAGGTAGGAGGATCACCACGAGTTCAAAGCCACCCTGAGACTACGTAGTGAATTCCAGGTCAGCCTGAGCTAGAGTGAGGCTCTACCTCGAAAAACTAAAAAAATTTAAAAAAAAAAAAAAAAAAACCTAATGTTGGGTCTGGGCGTGTGACTGAGTGGTAGAGCACTTGCTTAACATTCAAGGCTCTGGGCTTAATTCCCCACTACTAAAAAAAAAAAAAAAAAGACAGAACTAACATTGGAATAGAGTAGAATTGATGTCATCATCACTGTAAGACAACATGTTGACAGGCACATGAAGAACATTTCAGAGAACTTTTCTTCTCCCCTCCCCCCTGAAACTGTTGGTCTTTGTTCTAACCAAGGAAATTTATTCTTTCATTTATTTTGAGAGAGAGAATTGGTGGGCGAGGGCCTCCAGCCACTGCAATTGTTTTTGGTTTTTCGAGGTAGGGCCTCACTCTAGCCCAGGCTGACTTGGACTTCACTCTGTAGTCTCGCAGGCAGGCAGGCCTCTGAACTCACAGAAATACCCCTAACTTTGCTTCCCGAGTGCTGAGACTAAAGGTGTGTGCCACCATGTCCAGCTGTCTGTTTTTTGAGACAGGATCTCACACTGTAGCCCGGACTGGCCTGGAACTTACAGCAGCCCTCCTGCCTTAGCCTCCTGAGTGCCAGGACAGTCGTGAGCCATTATGCCCAGCTTAATAATACTTTAGTAATTTCCCCTTACAATATATGATATTATATATTTATATATAAATAGTAATAATATAATATATAAATTAATATATTTTGCAGGGCTGGGGATTAAACCCAGGTCCTCATACATGCTAAATGAGCATTCACCACTAAGATATATAGAATATTCATCACCCTAGAACATAAGTCTCACTTTTTTTTTTTTTTTTTTGAGGTAGGGTCTCACCCCAGCTGACCTGGAAATCACTATGTAGTCTCAGGGTGGCCTCATACTCACAGCAATCCTCCTACTTCTGCCTCCTTAGTTGGAATTAAAGGTGTGCACCACCATGCCTAGCTCTCACTTTTGTTGTTGTTTTGGTTTTTCGAGATAGGGGCTCACTGTAACCCTGGAATTAACTATACAGTCTCAGGGTGGTCTTTGAACTCAGTGCAATCCTCCTACCTCTGCCTCCCAAGTGCTGGGTTTAAAGGTGTGCACCACCACCCCCAGTTAAATTTCACTTTTTTAAAATTATTTTCAAGTATCTTCTTAAATTTATGTAACAAAGGAAAACCAGCATTTAAAAATGCAACCAGGCATGGTGGCACACGCCTTTAATCCCAGCACTCCTCAGGTAGGAGGTAGGAGGATCACCGTGAGTTCGAGGCCACCCTGAGACTACATAGTGAATTCCAGGTCAGCCTGGACTAGAATAAGACCCTACCTTGAAAAGCCACAAAAAAAAAAAAAAAAAAAGCAACACTCATCTATAAATGTAAGCTTGTAAAATAAGTGAGAAAACATCAGCTGTTCCTTTGGAGTAGATGCCCAGGAAAGAGGTCTTTGTAGAGTGTGGTTGTGGGTCTGTTTCTTGGAGTCTTAGAGGCCAGCTTCTGATGCAGCTCCTCCTATGATTCAGGCAAGAGGTGAGTGCCAGGACGCACAGCAGTGTGAAGCCATGGCCTGCCTTTAGGACCCCCACAGTGAGGTTCTGGTGTGTGTTAAAATAACTCCAGAACAGTACACTCTGGGTTAGGTCACTAATAGACAGCTGAAGATAACCCAAGCTCCTCATCAGATCTGCCCCAGTGCATAAGGCTTGCTTTTACACACTCATCAAGTCTCTTGAGAGAGCCAAAATGCCCTCTTATTTGTAAGACTGTTCCTCTTGTACACAAGCCTTACCATCTTATTCTAGAATCCTCTTCACATGTTCTTGGCAAAACATTTCATAGTGAATGGGAAAGTCCTTTCAATTTTACTGATCCCCAATGACAGCTGTGCATTTTTTTAACAACTGTACATTTTTATCCCTCCCAGGAGTGAGAAGTCTTCATCCATATTAGGAAGCGGTACACTGTAGAAGGAAGGAGGGTGGGCCTGATCCCATTCTCATCTTGATGACGCGCTCTCTTCCTCCGCAGCATGAGTCTGTAGGGAAGGAATGGGTAGAGAATGCAGGCTGGTGGGGAGTACAATCTTCCTGATTAATGGTCATGTCTTTCTAGGGTCTGAGATGGGTTGTCCTCTCCTGAAAGCCCCCTTCTAGAGCCAAGACATTTCTGAGACATAGAATTCACTATGTAGTCTCAGGCTGGCCTCGAACTCATGGTGATCCTCCTGAGTACTGGGATTAAAGAAGTACACCACCATACCTGGCTTGTTTGCTTGTTTTCAAGACAGAGTTTCACATAGTACCAGGCTGGTCTTGAACTATGAGCAGTTCTCTTGCCTCAGCCTCCTGTAGGCAAGAATTACAAGTCATCCACCATGCCCACCAACTAGTTAGTTTTATGTTTCTGTGAGAAAAATGTCTGAGCAGACAAATTAGGGAGGAAGGATTTATGTTTGGTTTGTGATTTCCGAGGTCTGAGTCCATCTTGGCAGCCAGGAAACAGAGAGAGAAGGCTTGTGCCCTGCCTTTTTCCTCCTCTGATTTGATCCAAGGCCCCAGCCTGCGAGGTGATGCTACCCGCATTTGGGATACTTTTTCTCACTGTAGCAAATCCTCTCTGGAAGCCTACTCATAGACATCCTAGGGTATTCTTGGTTAATCCCCCTGGTGCATCTCCATCTAATCAAGTTGACAGTCAAGAGTGACCATCACAAACCTAGAACCTTTAGTGTGTTAGGAAAGTGTTCTACCAGAGAGTGACATCCCCAGCCCTCTCTCTCACCCTGTGTTTGAGACAGGGTACATGTAGCCCAGGCTGTCCTTGTACATAAGATCCTCCCACCTCAGCCTCCGGAATGCTGGCATCATAAGTGAGCCACTACACCCAGCTCATTTGATTTTAATTAATTTAAAGGGATTCTGGATGGTGTAGCAAAGTTCTCTGCCAGAAAGCCTTGAACAAGCCAAGACTTTAGTGTTCTGAGTGGTCCTGGACTTTGAAGATGCAGGTCTAGTGGGAACCCTCTGCTGCCCTCTGGGGAGTTGCGCAGCGGAAACATTTAGAGTACAGGGTCCTTGTCTGCTCCTGTTGCTTTGTGGATCCTCCCAGAGGAAGCCTGGGCCAGGGAGGGGGGAGTGCTCAGGTTGCTGAGGGCCCTGGACACAGTTTCTAGGTATTCCATGCTTGTGGCTATGGTGTCTTCCAGACAACTGGGCATATGGCTCTTAGACTCTCCCCTCACAGCTGTCCCAGACCTGTTCAGCGGGCATTGATTCAGTCTCTGTATCCACTAAACTTTCGGTAGGAAATGATTTACTAAAGGAAGAAAACTGCTGTATAGTGTGACGCATTTGGGGACCTTGTATGAAACAGACTGCAGGCCGTTTTGTTTATTTGGAGGGGTTGGCAGCCAGGGAGTGAAGGTTTGTTTGGGCATGGGATTGCAATCCAGGGCAAAGCCTGCGGCTTCAGCTCCAGCAAGAGTTAACTGCTGGGAGAGGTGACGTCAGCCCTGATCTTTGCACCTCTGTGCTTGAGCAACCTGATACTGCCAGCAGCTAGGGCCTGTACTCATTGGCTGCCGGCCGCACTTACAGTGGGCGGGATTTTTTTCAATTAAGTAAAAGGGCAGGGCTTCCAGAGCCAATGACAGCCGGCCCCTGGCATATCCTGTGTGAGTTTCCCGGGAGCTGCGGCATTTCCCATTCTTGGCTCTGCCAGCACCTGCTCCCAGCGGTAGCTGAGCACCCAGTCCCGCCAGCATGCTCTGCCTGTGTCTGTATGTGCCAGTCATCGGCGAGGCCCAGACTGAGTTCCAGTACTTTGAGTCAAAGGGGCTTCCTGCTGAGCTGAAGTCCATCTTCAAACTCAGCGTCTTTATCCCCTCGCAGGAGTTCTTCACCTACCGCCAGTGGAAGCAGGTGCGTGCGCTGAGCAGGCTGGTGAGGGGCAGCAGGCAGGGACTGGTTTTGAGTGAACGGATGAGTGGCAGGCAGGCATGACTTCCCCACCGAAATGGGAAGGACGTCTGAAATGTAGGTGCTCTCCCAGCCCACGTGTGGCTATAGCCAGCAGGCCTGTGTCACCAGCACTGCATGACTGGTTTTCATGTGACTTCCGTGGAGGGTTGGAATCCCAGGAAGGCGCTCATGGGACATGGAATCTCTAGGGAAGGAGTCCCTTTTGTTAGCTGAGGCAGAGCCTCCTGAGATGTCCAGGGCCAGGAAAGACCTGGGATTGTCTGAGTGCCGTGGACCACTTCTGAATGGGGGTGATGGGCGAGAGTTCAGGAGACCAAAGGAGGGGAGAGACTGGGGGTGCTCATCTTTGGAGGCCCAGGATGAGGAAAGGTCGCTCCAGAGGGGAGCTGAGGGCTGGAGGTGGCTGTCCTGGACCCTGGGAGGAAAGAAGTACCAGAGGACAGCATTCCCTCCTTCTAGACCTCAAGATGTCCCAAGGAACAGGGTGGTAGCAGGGATCCTGACCTGTCAGTGATGGGAAGCTGAACATTGGGGAGCTCACTTGCTCTCTACCCTTCCTGTTCATCAGATGTCCTGCTGTTCCCCCAGTACTGTCAATAGTGACATGCTCTTGGGGCGATTTGCAGATCACAGGAAGGAGATAGAAGTGAGCTTGTTCCTCGTTCTCTTCCCCTCCCCTATCTTGCTATGTAGTCCCAGCTGTCCTCAAATTCATTCCAGCCTCAGCCTCCCTGGGGCTGAGATTACAGGCATACACCACCATGCCCAGCTATAAAGCAAGTTCTTTGAGAATTTTTTTTTAAGTTTGCTTCAGTTAAAACAGTCATGGGGGAGGGGATATGATGGAGAATGGAGTTTCAAAGGGGAAAGTGGTAGGAGTGAGGGTATTTTTTATAATCATGGAAGTTGTTAATAAAAATTTGAAAAGAAAAAAAAGCAGCCATGGATGATCTGTGCCACAGGGCACCACCCCAGGACAGTGCATGCATCACTTCTGGTGGCACGCAGCTCCATGCTTATTTTTGCCTCCTCCCTAAGTGGCATATAGACTTTATTTCCCCTCCTACTTAAAATCTGGGGTGGTTACCCTTAGCTACGAGCACAGTAGTTGGCAGGAAGTTAACATAATCCCAGCTAGCAGGACATGTTCCCCATCTATTCCACATGCCAGCCTTGCCCCGCATAGTAATCTCTTGAGTCCTAAGGATCTGGCCAGGCCTCAGTCTCGATCAGTGGCTAGAGTGTTATCTAAGAGGGAGATCACAGTGGCCACCTTTGAGAGCACAGGCTAGCCAATGGCCCATCAGTTTTTACACCCCAGCTAGTGAGTGATTTCTCAGTGAGAGAATCCAGAAACACAGGGAGTATTGCCATTCTCCTATGGAGACTCTCAGTTCTAGTCCAGAGCGTTGAAGTGACTCACTTTTGTCTCCCACATCCTTGAGAGGAACCTTTAGGGTGGCGACAGGGTCTGAGGGAGGTTCAGGATGCAGGTGGGACCTGCCCTCCACTGCTTTGGCTGTGTGACTTCGTGTGAACAGTGTCTCTGAACTCCTGTTCCTTGCTTTGTAACATGGGGAAAGCAGAGCCTACCTCCTAGAGCTGTTTGAGAGGATCCAGTAGAACATTCCGCATGACCTGTGCCCCATGCTTGGTGCCGGAGCTCTGGTTGCTTAGCACCCAGCACTGGGCCCAGCAGCTGAGCAAAGCCCCCCCCTCGGAAGGATAGGTGTAACCAAGTAACAGGGTCTCCTGAAGCCTTCTTGGGGCATCAAAAAGTAGAGCTTCCCTGCTGTTCAGTGCCTGACACATGCCTGACTATAGTGGGAAGATCAAGTCACTAGTGGGGGGAAGAAATCCATAAAATGACCCCTGAAACCGAGGACTGGCAGTACCATCAAGTACAGACCCAAGAATAGTCGCCCTTGGCCCTACCACTCAGAGCCTTCAGAGTGTTCCCTGGCAGGGTTTCTGCCAAATAGGCATTGCTATGTACCTTCCCCCTGGCCATCAGATTGTTCTTGGGCCAGTGCTGCCTCACCATAGGGGATGGAGGGAATTTGGGGACTGCAGCTGACCCTGAGTAAGCAGCAAGCTGGTCTTAGGGATGCTTAGGAGAAACAAGGACCAAGTGGCCCAACTGGCCTCTTTGTCTAAAGCCCTCCCCTCCCCGCCAGGCACTTTTATCTTAGCCTGTCAGGGAAGCAGGAGAGGCCCCTGCCTGGCTTCTAGCCAGTTGTGCCTTCAGCATGTAGGTAGGTGGACATGGGGGGCTTCTTGTGTGTCACTATACCCCTGGTGGTAGAATAGAGACATCTTGGGTCACTGGGGAAATCTTTGTTCACAGATTGACACAGTTGCTTACTGGGAAAGGGGGTCCCACCAGTGACAAGAATGGGCTGGTGAGCAAGCTCATAAATTCTTGCTTTTGTTTTCTAGAAAATTGTGCAAGCTGGTGACAAGGACCTTGATGGGCAACTGGACTTTGAAGAATTTGTCCATTATCTCCAAGACCACGAGAAAAAACTGAGGCTGGTGTTCAAGAGTCTGGACAAAAAGAATGATGGTGAGTTTGGCTTGTAGCTCCTCAGATAGCTGGGCCTGGGCTTTTTACACACTCAGGCCTTGCTGACAGTCCTTTTGTCACAGGACGCATCGATGCACAGGAGATTATGCAGTCCTTGCGGGACCTGGGGGTCAAGATCTCCGAACAGCAAGCGGAAAAGATTCTCAAGAGGTGAGTGCTCTTCGTGTTTTTTATTAAAGGCTCTTGGACTAACCTGTGGTGTTGTTCACTGTGTTGACCTATTTCCCTGAATTTGGCCTTCGTGGGATTTGTAAGGACAGGTAAATAGCCCCATATCAGAGCCAGCCTCTCCCCAGGTTTGTAGCCCTGTTTCCACTTGAAGAGTCACAAATCTGGAATTATGCCCATTTGCCAGTGACCCATGAAAAGGCAAGACTAGTTAGGGTCGTTTCAAGTTGGTAAGAGGTGTCCCTTGAATGCCTTCTGTGCCTGGTTAGGCGGGGAGAAGGGGCTCACACCAGTTGTGGCCCCTGGTGTGGGGTGGATTTCTTCCCCCCACTAGTGACTTGATCTTCCCACTATAGTCAGATATGCTGTCTGGAAAGACAGCTTGCTTGTGTGAGGGGACTGCTGGGAAGCACTACGCACAGTTTAGGTGTTTCTTCCTCTCCTGGCTGAGCCTTTCCAAACTCCTGAGGCCCACAACCTGGCTGGCCACAGGGGCATGAGCCCCTGGTGTCCTCTTGTAGGCCCCTCAATGTGGGTGGGCTCATCTGCGCTGTTCTGCACGCCCCCCCCCCCCCCCGCCCCCTGCGTCCTTGGGCGTGTGCTTGCTTCACTAACCTCTGCGCTGAGCACTTATTTGTGTTGTTTCTCCTCTCTCCTCTGCATCCTCCTTTGTCTGTCTGTCAGAATACGAACGGGCCATTTCTGGGGCCCTGTCACCTAGTAAGTATCCGTGTTGCCCCAGTGACCCTCTCCCTCCCTGACTCCTGTGTCTAGTCAGAATGGGTTCTTGTGGGCCAAGCCTCTCTCTGCTTAGTGGAATGTGGAGCCATTTTTTGCCCTTTCTCCTAGGCCCACTGGTGCCTTTTGTAGTTTCCTCAATAGCCATAGCTCCTGCTTTTGGCTTGGCTCATCTGTCCATCCAGGAGGTGGGACATACAGCTGGGGAATGGACTGTGGTGACATGAGGGTGACCATGCCTCTGTCTTGCAGCATGGATAAAAATGGCACAATGACCATTGACTGGAACGAATGGAGGGACTATCACCTCCTGCACCCTGTGGAGAACATCCCCGAGATCATCCTGTATTGGAAGCACTCCACGGTGAGCGACACCCCTGTCGTCTGTTCATGCCTGGCATCATGTCGTTTCATCCCCATCCCGGGCTGAGGTGGGGAGCCTAGCTGTGCAGTAGACTCCTTTGCCAGCCCAGTAGAGCCAGCCTTGTGCTCCCCCCCATCTCCCACACACTGACCAACCTCACTGTTCTCCAGTGCCCTCCTGTCCCCACATGCCACCCACCCTTCACAGCTTATTTTAGATGTCCCTTTCCCTGATGTTTCTGCTTCTCCAAAAGCACAGGCCTTCCCTCATGGAGTGAGGGAAGATGCATGCTCTGGAGAACACACTTAGAGCCATCAGATGCCACCCCACTTCCCTTTTTGGCAGTGTCATTCCTCCCTGTGAAAAAGTGCCATGTCCCAAGTCAGGCATGGGGCTCACACCTATGTATAGTTCCAGCACTCAGGAGGCTGAGGCAGAAAGATCTCCATGAATTCAAGGACAACCTGGGCTACAGAAGGAGACTATCTCAAAAAATCAAAAAGCCCACATGCTGCCCTTTCAGCTGTCAGTTCATTCCACATTCAGGGATGCCAGTGTCCATCTGCTCTACTCTTGACTTCCCTTCCCAAGACCCTTCATGCTGGTCCTGGCTGAGCCACTCCACCCACAGAGCCAGGCCAGGGTTCAAAGCAGCTGGCTTGTCTCTGGCCTGCAGCCCTGGGTCAGAGTGGAACCAGCTCGAACCAGCTCCAGAAACAGTGTATTACGCAGGCAGCACAGGGCTCTGCTTGCTGAGGCCTTGCATAACATTCTGCCAGCACAGTTCAGTTCCGCATCAGGTTGCAGGATCTGTGCTCCTTCCCTGATCCTCACGGCAAGGCTGCAGCAGCTGCTTTTGAGAGGGTCACCCACAGTTCCCTAGCTGTTCTCTACCCAAGGCTCCTCAAGGCCAAGAGCTTTGCTGTGTGTCCTATCCAGAGTCCCCGGCGTACTTGACATTTATGTTGTTAGTCCCTTGATGTGGCCGTTGCCAGCCTGCCAGCGGCTTGGCCAATAGATCATGAGCAAGGTTGGCTATGTCTCTATTCTTTCTTACAGATCTTCGATGTAGGTGAGAATCTGACAGTTCCCGATGAGTTCACAGTGGAAGAGAGGCAGACCGGGATGTGGTGGAGACACCTGGTGGCAGGAGGCGGTGCGGGGGCAGTTTCAAGAACCTGCACGGCCCCCCTTGACAGACTGAAGGTGCTCATGCAGGTGAGCAGGAAAATGGCCTGGCTGTCACTCAGCTCGTTGGTTGGTTGGCTTCCCCTCCTTCTGTAAGTAACTGTTGAGGCCCTGCTTTGAAAGCTAAGACTTTCCCAGGCATTTAATGAATATTGTTGGAATTGCTGCTCTGCCTGGGTACCAGGAGATCCAGTCCTAGGTGACCTTTTGACTGAGCTGATCTAATTTTATCTGAGACACTTAAGCCGGCTATCTCTTTACGTCAATCAGCTTATGTGCACTGAGTAAGCCAGTGGTACTTGAAGTGTGGCAGGAAGCAGTTTCCTTAGGCATATTTCAGGGATGGGCTAGGGTACCCATAGGGGTGAGGGCAAGCAGATCCTTACCTGACCTGGATGCCTTCAGAAAGCAGTGTTTTACCTTGGCTGGGCATGCAGCTCCACGTCCACAGGGCAGAGATAAGCCCGTCTGATGTCAGGGGTAGCATTGTGAAATGACCCACATGTAGACACTCTGGTGGACTTTGATGTCTATCTGAACAGTGACCAGTCACCCCTTGTCCTTTTGCTGGTGTCTAGCACTTTTGATGCCAAGAGCCCTGCTCAGAAGCAGCGGCATCCTTTCCTCTCCCCTGTGTCCTCCTGCACCCCACCCCTGGGGTAAAAGAATAAATAGAATCTTCCCATATCTTCTGGAAAGGGAGGCTGAAGCAGGGAATTGAGCATTCTGTGCAGCTGTGCAATAGTGTAAGTGTCTGCCTCAGAAACAAACGCCATGCCTGCTTCATTCTCAAGATGCTGACCTGTGCCTCAGATTACTAAGAGGGAAGAGCCTTCCTGGTGGCCCTGAAAAGAGGCCCCTCCCCAGCTAGACGGTGGCAGCCCTCAGTCCTAACACCGAGTTCCCCTGACCGCTTGTTCTCCGCCTCAGGTCCATGCCTCCCGCAGCAACAACATGTGCATTGTAGGCGGATTCACCCAGATGATTAAAGAAGGGGGTGCCAAGTCGCTGTGGCGGGGTAACGGCATCAATGTCCTCAAAATCGCCCCCGAATCAGCTATCAAATTCATGGCATACGAGCAGGTGAGGACTTGGCTTCTGGGGAGATTTCCCAGCTGGCAGCTGCTTACAGTGTGTCTGCTGGACTGAGGTCCCTGAAACTAGAGCCAAAATACTTATACCCAAGGGACCGCAGGGGAAGTGGCAGGCCTGGGCCTGACCCCAGCTCCACTGCCAGTTCACTTCGGGCCACTTCCTTTCATTTCTGGGCAGCATAAAGTGGCCAGAGTGACTGGCTATATGCAGAAGGGCAGGAGAGTTGCCATGGCCCCTGGGTGCATTCATTTGTTTCTCGTGTCGTAGATGAAGCGGCTTGTTGGTAGTGACCAGGAGACACTGCGGATCCATGAGAGGCTTGTAGCAGGCTCCTTGGCTGGGGCCATTGCCCAGAGCAGCATCTACCCTATGGAGGTGAGGGGCCACCCAGGCGCTGGAGTGGGCAGTGTGCATGGGACAGAGGGAGGAGTGTACATGCTCATGTCCCCCTTGTTGTAGGTTCTGAAGACCCGGATGGCCTTGCGGAAGACAGGCCAGTACTCAGGCATGCTGGACTGTGCCAGGAGAATCCTGGCCAAAGAGGGAGTAGCTGCCTTCTACAAAGGCTACGTCCCCAACATGCTGGGCATCATCCCCTACGCCGGCATTGACCTAGCTGTCTACGAGGTGAGCTTCTAGTCGGCTTAGACCCCAGAACCAGAGGAAGAGATTCAGCGCCTCCCTCTTACCCACGCCCTCCTCAGCTGTCTCCCTTCCTAATGGAGATGCTTAGGACAAGAGACAGCACTCGCCTATTTACTGCAAGAATCTGCTGCCACCCCGCAGCAAGTTCTGCATATTCTGGGGCTCAGCAGGCAGACCCCAGAGCAGCATGGTGGTCCTTGGGTGCTCACAAGCCCCCTCAGACTTCATGCCCCAGAAGCCAGGTGCTCTGTGTGGGGTTGGGCTGCTTCCTCTACCACCCCTGCCCCTTGGTCTAGCCAGGAATCTAGTGGCAGCAGAATCAAAGGGCAGACCAGTCAGGAGTTCAGCAAGGTCCAGGCCAAGTGAATCAGGTTACATCAGCCTCTCAGATCCCAGGTGATAGGAAACGGCTCTAGTGTGGATCCAGTAACCACCCTGCTCCCCATGCCACGCCAGCTCTTGCCAGGGCTCACGCACCCCGCTCCCCTTTGCTCCTAGACACTCAAAAATGCCTGGCTGCAGCGCTATGCAGTGAACAGTGCAGACCCTGGGGTGTTCGTGCTCCTGGCCTGTGGCACCATCTCCAGCACCTGTGGCCAGCTAGCCAGCTACCCCCTGGCCCTAGTCAGGACCCGGATGCAGGCACAAGGTAAGATCAGTCCCCATCTCCGGGACAGGTAGGGAGGGCTAACGGGAGGCATCTGACTGGTGTCCTCTCTCCCACAGCCTCAATGGAGGGTGCACCTGAGGTGACCATGAGCAGCCTCTTCAAGCAGATCCTGCGGACCGAGGGGGCCTTCGGGCTATACCGGGGTCTGGCCCCCAACTTCATGAAGGTGATACCAGCCGTCAGCATCAGCTACGTGGTATACGAGAACCTGAAGATCACCCTGGGCGTGCAGTCGCGGTGACGGGAGGGCCGTGGACTCACTGATCCTGGGCCGCAGCTCAGGGTGTGCAGCCATCTCATTCTGTGAATGTGCCAACACTAAGCTGACCTAACCAAGCTGTGAAACCGGGGACGCTGCAGGGGAGACGTGGGGAGAGCTGGCAGACCTGGGCTTGTCCTGCTGGCCCAGCAGACCTTCATGTCCCGTCTAGGGAAGACCCATGGGCATTCCTCAGGGTCCATGGGTGATCAGGACTCAGGCTCCTGTGCCTAGGGACAGGGTGTTCCTGCAGTGCTTGCCAGATAGTGAGCTTGGAGGCCGGCTTAGTTCTCCCATCTTGTCCTGGCAGCCAGACCTCAGCCATACCCTCCCTCCCTGTGGCCCGCTAAGCATTCCTGTGCCCACTTCATGTCCTTCCCTCCAATGTGCTGTGGTAGGAGAAGGGTCTCCAGCGCATCCCGACTCCCCCTTATCCCTACCCCTCAGTGCTGGTGAGAGGTGGTTGTGCTGTCCCTCACCCCCTTTCTGAGCCGCAGCATCGATGCAGACTTGTGCAGGAAGCCAAGTGGGTCCCACTTATGCTCACTTATTCTGAGCTCTTCAGCAGGGCCACCGAGATGTGTGCAGGCACTGGGAATGCTAGCTGCCTGCTGCCGTGGTGCATGGCTTTGCCAAAGGCTAGTGCTAGGGCCTGGAGCCCAGAGGACCTGTGCCGCCTGCCTGGGCCTTATGTCCTCTGAGCTGTGTCCACACCCTGACAGGACTGGACTGGCAGCAGCTCAGAGCCACACTCATTGTCTTCTGTGGCCTGAGGGTGGGCAGGGTGTCTGCCCGTGTCTGCTGCCCTGGTGAGCAGGAAAAGATGCTGAAGGCCTTAATTATGTCTTTCTGGGAAATGGATTTGGTTCAGGACAAGCTGGACACATGTGCAAGTGCTGTGATTCCCCAGAAGACAGAGGGAGAAAGTAGTTTGGCTGCATTCAAGTTTATCTGGGGCCCCTGGGGGTTTATGTGCAGGCCCCATGGGGCCAAACGGGACCAGCCTCACATTCCAACACAACATACCACACTGCTTGGAGCCTATTTATTTTGTATTTATTTCAACAGAGTTATGTCCTAACTATTTTTATAGATTTGTTTAATTAATAGCCTGTCATTTTCAAGTTCATTTTGTATTCATATTTATGTTCCATGGTTGATTGTACCTGCCCGTCACCACTTCATGGAGGGGGGAGATGAGATGGAGGGGTGGCCACAGAGTGACCCATGCCTCTGCCCACACTGATGTCATGTCTGTCCAAAGAAATTCTCCAGACTGGAGACAGAAGAAAGGGCATGGAGGGAGGGGGGACCCTGACCATGGAGAGCATGTCCCCTGGCAGGCCAGGGTGGGGCAGCGTGAAAGTGCAAGTCCTTTTCTGGGCTGGGAGGATTTCTTTATTTTGCCCTTTCTGAATAAGAGTGAGGTGCCTCTTGCTGTGAATTTGGGGTGGAAATGGAGGACAGTGCCCAGCCCCCCAACCCCATCCACAAAGTACCCCTGGCTCTCTGCTGCCCTCACTCAATAATGCGTCAGCTGGCCACTTGATAGCTGTGCCTCTGCGCCCCCCCCCCCCCATGGCCTGATGAGGAAAATCCAAATAGGATGCAAAGATCAATGCAAAAAATTTCTTGTTCTGCATAAACATACATAGTTATAACTGGAGTTTGTCAGAGAGCAGACTAAGAATTGGAAGTTGTCGTTTAGAACAGCCTTCTAATAAAATTGCTTCAAATGTGTTCGAGTCAGGATTTTCCTGCTGTGGGCTTGGGTGGTTGGGGTTGTTTACATTTTTCTGGTCCAGAGCCTGTGAGCTACGGGAGGCACTCCCTCTCTGGTGTTGGATTGCTCTGACAGGTTGCCCATCTGGTGGTCGTGCTTAGCCCTGTTCTGATTCGGCCTGTTCAGGGCAGGGGCCTCCCCTCCTGCTGAAGCCCTGTTTTCACGCAATCTCCACACACCATGGGCTTCTCACCTGGGCCTCACAGGTGCGTCCTTGGTGATATCCATGTCCTCGAATGCCCGGGGCAGTTCAGACCTCTCGGCCCCCGCTGAGCAATCGCCCCCGCCCCCCCCCCAAGTTCTTTTTACACGGCCCTGACTTTGTGCTTGAAGCTCCTCCAGGTTTGTCCACCCAGCCAGGGACTTGGCCACTCCATGAGCAGCTAACAAGCAGTCAAGTGTTCACGTGTCTAAGGCCAGACTCCCGCTTTTTTCCTTGGTCTGGTTATCCGGCTCATCCCAGTAAAGGACAGTTCCTTTCTTCTTGTAACTTAAGCCAGAAACCTTGGGCTCATCAGCAATTTCCATCTCATTCTAGACCCGCCTACC
This sequence comes from Dipus sagitta, assembly GCA_036346955.1. Lineage (NCBI taxonomy): Eukaryota > Metazoa > Chordata > Mammalia > Rodentia > Dipodidae > Dipus > Dipus sagitta. Next base: position 141,829,923 of record CM070770.1, read on the forward strand.
AGCAAATCCTGTCATCTCTACCTTCAGATGACTGGACTGCTGCTCAGGATATCCACCCTGCTGCCTGGCCAGAGGCAAGGTCATGTCTCACCTTGACCCTGCCAGACCTTCAAGCCTGTCTCCCCTGTGCTAAGCCTGAGTGACCCTTCAGGTACCAGGGCTAGGAGGAAACCTTACACATATCCTGTATGAGAGCCTCAGAGCCAGAACGTAAATCCTGGAACTCGGGAAAAACTGACAGCCAGGCATGATGATAGGGCAGTGTACACCTTTAACGGGCACTCAAGGTTTGATGGAGGAGGGTCACCCTGAGTTTGAGGCCAGCCTGAGCTAGACTGGGTCCTTTGGCTTTGCAGGCAAGCGCCTTAACCACTAAGCCATTTCTCCAGCCCCAAGGAAACAACTCTTAAGGTGATACCAGTATGTACACACTAGAATGATTAGAATTGTAGGTGACAATACCCAAATTTGCTGACAAAACGGTGGCAAAAAAGGTCAAGCATTAACCATTTGGAAAAACTTTCTTCTAATGATATTTAAGCAGATAGTTTCCATATGAACCAGCAATTCTACTCCTAAGTATTGACTCCTTTCTAAATGAAAACATCTGTTTAAAAAAAAAAAAAAAAAAAAGACTCGATGTGGTACAGTCTAATTATAGCACTGAGGCAGTCACATAGTGAATTTGAGGCCATTCAGGGCTCCATGACCAGTGAGTCTGTCTCAAAAAACAAAAATTTGGGCAGGAGAGATGGCCAGGCAATTAAAGTGCTTGTCTGCAAAGCCAAAAGACCTAGGTTCTATTCCCCATTACCCACATAAAACCAGCTGCACAAGATGACCTATGCATCTGAAGTTCTTTAGCAGTGGCTAGAGGCCCTGGCACACCCATTCTCTCTATATATCTGCCTTTCTCTCAAATAAATAAAATATTGTTTAAACAATGTAGGGCTGGAGAGATGGAAAATTAAAAAAAAAATTGTACATGGCTCCTAGCAGCTTCATTCCAGCACCCAGACACTACACAGGAAACAGTGCAGATGCTCATCCACGGGGCAGGATCTCCAGACCACTGTCCAGGCAACAACAGGATGGTCTGTAAAACACAGAGTGAGTTGGGGAGGTGGCTCACCGTTGAAGACACGTGTTTGAGGTAGGTTCTCACGCTGGCCCAGGCTGACCTGGAGCTCACTCTGTAGCCCAGGCTGGCCTCAATCTCATGGCAGTCCTCCTACCCAGCTTCCAAAGTGCTGGGATTAAAGGTGTGTGCTACCATGCCCGGCCCCTTTCCTCAAAGTTTCTGAAGTGATGATAAGCTTCATTGCCCCAGTTGCCACTGGCCCCACCCAGGATCCGCTCCACTGGCTGCCCTGGGGCCCCAACTTGCTCCAGCTCAGCCTTTGTCCCCAGATACCCCCTTGTGCTTCCTGTGCTTTGTTCTGTCTAGCTGACATGTGGACGCAGCTGGCCTCAAACTCTAGCAAAACCAGAGCTCTAGCAGTTCTACCCACTGAGCCTCCCGAGCACTGAGACTTCCCTCCAGGCGCCTAGACTTTCCCCTGACGTTCTTCTGTGGCCTCCCCAGGAGAGGTGAGCCCTTGGCACCAGGGTTTGCTGTTGTCTCGCACGTGCCTGAGACAACCTGGTGCATAGTGCTCGGTCTTCTGAAGTCCTGATGCCCTCCCTGCACGGGCATGTTCCACTTATGCCAGATTGAGTAGTGTCCCCCTTAAATTTGTATCCACCTAGAACCTCAGACTCTGTCACCTGATTTGAAAATGGGATCTTTGTAGATGTAATCAAGCTAGGACGAGGTTGTTCCTAGAGTCTTGGGGTCTTTCCCATGGAAACGAGAAGTGACAGTCAAGTGTGTGGCTGAATACAGACAAGGCTTTAAAAAAAATCAGCTCTCAAGAGGAAGAGCAAAGGGGAAAGTGTGGGGCGGGATTATTACACTTTATTGTTTATAATTACGGAAGTTGTTAATAATAAAAAAATTAAAAAAAGTAAAGAGGAAGAGCAGCCTTTATTGGTTTGCTTGGGTGGGTTAACAAGTGGGCCTTATCTCCTCATCTTTCTGGAAGGACTTAGGCGCTCAAGAGCGAGGCACAGGGTAGAAACTGAAGGATCCTGGGTACTCAGTGCATGGCTGTAACAAACCAAGGGCCCCGGAGTTCACCTGCTCTCTGTCCTTCATGGTGGTTCCCAGCTGTCTGAAAGCTCCCCTGGATTACATGAGCCCCAAATCCAACTCCAGATGCATGCACCACTTTGTGTATCTGGCATCTGGAGTTCATTTGCAGTGGCTGGAGGCCCTGGTGCAACCATTCTCATTCTCTCTGCTTGTAAATAAATCAATAAAAAATATTGTTAATAATGGGCCAGGCGTGGTGGCGCACGCCTTTAATCTCAGCACTCAGGAGGCAGAGGTAGGAAGATCGCCTTCGAGGCCACCCTGAGAATACAAAGTAGATTCTAGGTCAGCCTGGGCTAGAGTGACACCTTACCTCGAAAAACCAAGTAATAATAATGGGAGGGCTGGAGAGATGGCTTAGAGGTTAAGGCATTTGCCTGCAAAGCCAAAGGACCTCAGTTCAAATCTCCAGGACCCACGTAAGCCAGACATACAAGGTGGCGCATGCGTCTGGAGTTCGTTTGCAGTGGCTAGAGGCCCCGGCGCGCCCATTCTCTTCCTCTCTCTCTCTTTCTCCCTGCCTCTTTCTCTTTCTCTTGCTCTCTCAAATAAATAAATAATAATGGAAGCTGGGCATGGTGCATGGTGGCACACACCTTTAATCCCAGCACTTGGGAAGCAGAGGTAGGAGAATCACTGTGAGTTCAAGGCCACTCTGAGACTCAGACTATGTAGTGAATTCCAGGTCAGCCTGGGCTAGAGTGAGACACTACCTCAAAACAACAACCAAATAACAATAATAGGCTGGAGAAATGGCTTAGTGGTTAAGGCGCTGGCCTGCAAAGCCTAAGGGCCCATGTTCAACTCTCCAGATCCCATATAAGCCAGACACACAAGGTGATGCAAGCACATAAGGTCACACATGCACACAAGGTGGCGCATGTGTCTGGAGTTCTATTGCAGTGGTTGGAGGCCCTGGCATGCCAATTTTCTTTCTCTCGTGAAATAATAATAATAATAAATAATAAAGTCTAGGGAGATGGCTCAACAGTTAAAAAAAAAAAAGCCTGCCCGCCCAGGTTCTGTTTCCCAGCACCCATGTAAAGCGAGAGGCACAAAGTAGCCCACACCTCTGAGAGCAAAATGCCCAAGCATATCCATACATTTTCTCTCTCAAATAAATAAAAATATTTAATAAATAGCTGGGCGTGGTAGCCCACGCCTTTAATCTCAGCACCAGGGAGGCAGAGATAGTTGGATCACTGTGAGTTCGAGGCCACCCTGAGACTACATAGGGAATTCCAGGTCAGCCTGGGCTAGAGTGAGACTCTACCTTAAAAAAACAATAAATAAATAAAATAAAATAAATAATTTAGCTGGAGAGATGGCTTAGTAGTTAAGGTGCTTGCCAGCAAAGCCAAAGGACCCAGGTTTAAAAAAATTGTTTATTTTTATTTATTTATTTGAGAGCGACAGAAAGAGAAAGAGACAGAGAGAGAGAGAATGGGCGCACCAGGGCCTCCAGCCACTGCAAACGAACTCCAGACGCATGGCCCCTTGTGCATCTGGCTTATGTGGATCCTGGGGAATCGAGCCTCGAACCGGGGTCCTTAGGCTTCACAGGCAAGCGCTTAACTGCTAAGCCATCTCTCCAGCCCCAGAACCCAGGTTTAATTACCTAGTATCCACATAAAGTCAGATACAGAAGGCGGCACATGCATATGGAGTTCATTTTCAGTGTGCTAGAGGCCCTGGTGTGCCCATTCTCCTCTCTCTCTCGACCTTCCCTTCTCTCTCAAATAAATAAATAAAATGTAAAAAATAAATAATAAAAAGGAACAAATGGAAATTGGAACTCAAAGGACAGACACAAAGCCTGCATGAGGAGGCAGAGGTTGGAACGTGGTCTACAAGAGGAGAAACAGAGGATCATGGAGGGCAGCCACCAGAAGCCAGGAGAAGCTGATCCCACCCTGCACCTGGAGCTATTCCAGAATGAATGCGGGTTTCGCCATCCACCGTTATGGGAATTGGCCTTGACCCACACAAACCATTTTTTTCAGGTATTTGTGACTCATGTAATGGATAAATCATTTCCCAAATACTGAGGCCTGGCAGATTGATCCCTAGCTCCCAGTCTGCTCTCCCACCCCATCCAGACCTCCTCCTCGATTCCAGCCAGCCCAGGGCCCTTGTTAGCACTGAAGCCAACCTTGTGGGCATTTGAAGGTGGGCGCAACGTAGAGCTCACCAGGCCAGTCTCCGAGGGACGTGTCTCTGGTTCTCTACCCCTCTACCCATCTGCAGCCTACTTTGTATATGGTCCTTGGGAGGCCTTCACTGCCCATCAAGTTAGCGCAGTTCCCACTCAAGACTCTTCTCCCTCCCATTGACCCCGGCATAGTTCACCACCAGATCCACAGCTTTTTTGTTTGTTTTTTGTTTTGTTTTGTTTTGTTTTGTGGGGTAAGGTTTCACTCTAGTCCAGGCTGACCTGGAATTCACTATCTAGTCTCTGGGTAGCCTTGAAATCACAACAATACTCCTACCTCTGCCTCCCGAGTGCTGGGATTAAAGGTGTGCGCAAACTGGGCATCGCGGTGCATGCCTTTAATCCCAGCACTCGGGAGGCAGAGGTAGGAGGATCGCTGTGAGTTCAAGGCCACCCAGAGACTAGTCAGCTTGGGCCAGAGCAAGACCCTACCTCAACAAAACAAAACAAACAAACAAAAAAAGGTGTGTGCCACTATACACAGCTAGAATGATTGTTATTAAAGCTTAGAGCTTTAAGAGACAAGAGACAGGGATCTTAAAAGAAGGAAGACATAGCTCTTGCCCCCAACATGGGGTTTGAGAGGCCCACCTCAAGACTCAGATTGGGAGCTGGAGAGATGGCTCAAGGGTAAAAGCACTTGCCTCCAGAGCCTAATGACCCAGGTTCAATTCTCTAGTACCCACGGAAGCCAGATGCACAAAGCGGTACATGTTTCTGGAATTCATTTGCATTGGATAGAGGCCCTAGCATGTCCACCCGTACTCATTCTCTCTCTCTCTCTCTCTCTCTCTCTCTCTCTCTCTCTCTCCTTGCAAATAAATAAAATAATGTTAAAAAGAAGACTCATGCCGGGCATGGTGGCGCATGCCTTTAATCCCAGCACTTGGGAGGCAGAGGTAGGAGGATCGCCATGAGTTTGAGGCCACCCTGAGACTACATAGTGAATTCCAGGTCAGCCTGGGCTACAGCATAGATCCTACCTTGAAAAACCAAAATAAATAAATAAATATGAAAAATGACTCAGGTTGGGGGTTTTTATGAGCCTCGTGGATGGGTGGCTGGTTTAGCCAATCTAGTCCTGACATCAGGTGTCTGGGGTCAGGAATTCTGGGAAAGGACAATGTCCCCAGAAATCTTAATTCTCTAGGTAGGGCTTTCTCCGAACAGAGTGGAAGGACTCCCTAAGGGGATAGAGGTAAAGAAAGACCAGACCCTTCTGATATTTCTCCCTTGTAGTAAAGTATAATGACTTAGATTTTCCTCTACAGGCCCAAGGATAATTCCCATGTTTAGTTAAGGAGAAAGCTATTCATTTTGGAGTCATTACCCCTACCTAAACAGCCTCATTACTGACTGGTATCTCTCCAGGTAATAGTCACGTCTTTATGTAGTTGGCAGGATTATACCTGCTTCCATACCAGAACCTGCAAATTAGGTTACATGGTAAATTAAGACATCATGGTGTGATCTTGGACTAGCCTGTCTGCATTGCTAAGCTTCAGTTTCCTAGTGCAAGATGGGCGAGGTACCTTCCTTCCAGCTCTGAGGGGGAAAGGTGTGTCCCAGTTCATATAAAAGGGGAAATGGCCTCGTTCTCCACAGTGGCTGGCACTGAGTTGCCCTTAATCCAGACTTCACTGGCCTGAGTAGGTTGAAAAGTAGGGGAAAGGTGGAAGAGGAGGGACCAGTGTGCTGGGCCCAGCTACCCAAGTGGACCTTGGTCCCTGTACCTAGGGGCTGACCAGCCCAGCGTGGCAGGTCTTGGTAGCTGCAGAGGTTGGTCTGGGCTGGGTAGGAGGTTCATACAGGAGATGGAACAGGAATAAACTGAGGCCAGAGACAGCCAGGAGCCTGCCCAGGTCATGCAGGGGCCAGATCAACCTGGGCCTGCTGCACTTGGCTTCCAGAACATAAGGCTGGCCGGGAGAACAGTGTTGTGAAAAGGACTCTCTTGGTTGTTTGCTATCACCAGCGAGCACGACACCTATGGCTCTGAAGAGACCTATGGACAGAGTTGGCCTGCCATGCCAGGGGGGTGCGGGGCCCCACCCTCACTTTACAGATGGATTTTCCCTGTGCTTCAGTCCCCAGAGCCATTTTGTTTTTCAGTCTCCTTGACTTGTAGCATCTATATGAGTGTCCCAAGCCTGCTCCCACCAGTAAGCACAGACACAGTGACTGAGAGCAGCCCAAATCAGCCAGTTCTGCTGGTGGTGTAAAGGCATCAGCAGTCAGTTCCTTCAACAGGCTCCAGGAAGAATCTAGCTTCTAGAGACTTCTGCACTCCTTGGCTTCTGTTCGCTTCCGGGCTCTTTGAGCCCCCGTGCTTCCACACAAAGGCACATCCATCTCTTTTGATCACACCTCCTGCTGCTTGCTGTGTTTTGGGAAGGTTTCTGAGGCAGTCTCACGTAGCCGAGGCTGGCCTGGTGACCTCCTGATTCTCTTGCCTCCACTTCCCAAGTGCTCGAATTATAGGGACATGACATCACACCTGACTTTCTGCTCGCTTCTTAAAAAAAAAATTTTTTTTTTTTTGTTCATTTTTATTTAGTTAGTTGAGAGCAACAGAGAGAGAAAGAGACAGAGAAAGAGAGAATGGACGCACCAGGGCCTCCAGCCACTGCAAACGAATCCAGACACATGCATCCCCTTGTGCATCTGGCTAACGTGGGTCCTGGGGAATCAAGCCTCAAACTGGGGTCCTTAGACTTCACAGGCAAGTGCTTAACCACTAAGCCATCTCTCCAGCCCTCTGCTCGCTTCTTATAAGGGCACTTGTAGTTACTTTTAGGGCCTGTGTGGACAATTTTTCCATCTCAAAATCATCAACTGGAGTCTGGGATGGTGGGTCACACCTTTGGAAACTGAGGTAGGAGGATCATCATGAGTTTGAGGCCACCCTGAGACTACACAGTGAATTCCAGGTCAGCCTGAGCTAGAGTGAGACCCTACCAAAACCAAAAAAAGAAGAAAAAAAAAAGGCTCTGGGGATTAGGACTGGCATGCATGTGAGGCCACTGGTTAGGTGGCCACACTGCTCCCCACCACTGTTCCCTGTCAGGCATAGCTGAGGCAGGAGGATTGCCAAGAGTTTGAGGCCAGCTTGGGCTATATAGTGAGTTCTAGGCCAGACAGACTCTGTCAAAACAAAACAAAGAAAAAAAAAAACCAACCACTGCTCCCCATCAAACACATCCACCATCAGAATCCTTCCTATTGTACTGAGTAAATAAAACAGGGAACAATGACGAGAGGAATGTGGCACATTGTGTAAAACTATGCAATTATTGGAACTGGTGAGAGAGAGAACAGTTCTGACCCAGAATCTCTATGTAGAGTAAACATTCATTATCCACATAATCCAAATGAAAATTTAAGAGACAAAAACAAACCACTTAGGGGCTGGAGAGATGGCTTAACAGGTTAAGGCACTTGCCTGTGAATCCTAGGGACCCTGGGTTTGATCTTCCAGGTCCCACGTAAGCCAGATGCACATGGAGGGGCACGCATCTGAAGCTTGTTTGCAGTGGCTAGAGGCCCTGCCGCGCCCATTCTTTCCCTTTCTCTCTCTCTCTCTCTCTCTCTCCCTTTCTCCTGAATAAATAAATAAAAATAAAATATTTTTTTTAAAAAAGCCACTCAGAATCCTCCCTGTGGGCTTGCCCTCCCTAGGGACACTCTGGCTCCCAAGGAGGCCTCTTTCTGTCTGTCTTTGGGACTCTCAGTTCTTATTTCCTAGTGGCCTTGACCCTAAGGGCTTGGGAACCGGCCTAGAACATAGTGGGGATGGTATTCTAAGAAGGGCAGCTGACCTTACCACTGAGACAGCACCCTTCCAATATCAACACCTGTATCATTTCCCAAATGCCTCCTGACCTCTAACCTCACTACCCCCATGGGGGTTCCCAGATGCCAATTCACAAGACACAGCCATCAGCAGCAGGGGCCCCTAACTCAGGCCTGTGCTTCATTCAAGGCCTCAGGGGGAGCCTGGGCACTGTGGCACATACCTGTAATCCAAACACTCAGAGGGCTGAGGCAAGGGGCTCATAAGGCCAACCTGTGCTACATAACAAGTTCCAGGCCAGCTTGGGCCACAGGTATAGAACCCTGTCTCAAAAAAGACAAACAGGGGCTGGAGAGATGGCTTAGTGGTTAAGGCACCTGCCTGCAAAGCCAAAGGACCCAGGTTCAATTCCCCAGTACCCACATAAGCAAGATGTAGAAGTAGAAGGTGGCGCATGTGCCTGGAGTTAGTCTGCAGTGGCTGGGGGCCCTGGTGTGCCCATTCTATCGGCTTCTTCCTTTCTCTTCTCCCCCATCTCAAATCAATCAATCAATAAAGTATTCTTTAAAAAAAAAAAAAAAGACAAACAGGGGCTGGAGAAATGGCTTAGTGGTTAAGGCACTTGCTTGCAAAGGACCTAGGTTTAACTCCCCACGACCCATGTAAGCCAGATGCACAAAGTGGTGCATGTATCCGAAATTTGTTTGCAGTGGCTGGAGGCCCAAGTATGCCCATTCTCTCCATCTGACCCCCCCCCCTCATAAAAATAATAATAATTTTTTTTAAAAAAAGACAGGCCAGGCGTGGTGGGCACACACCTTTAATCCCAGCACTGGAGAGGCTGAGGTAGGAGTATCGCTATGAGTTCAAGGCCACCCTGAGGGGCAAGAGATCCTGGTGTATCCATATTCTGTTTCTTTCTCTCTCTCTCTCTCTCAAACACACACACACACAAATAAATAAATAAATAAAATTTAAAAATCAAACACAGCTAGGCGTGGTGGCACATGCCTTTAATCCCAGGCAGAGACAGGAGGATCGAGGTGAGTTCGAGGCCATCCTGAGACTACATAGTGAATTCCAGGTCAGCCTGGACTAGAAAGAGACCCTACCTCAAAAATAAATAAATAAATAAAGCAGAGACCACAGGAGATATATGACCCTAGCATGACAAAGGTCAGGCCAGGACAGGGTCCTATTCCACAGAGAGATTAGTTTTTCCTACTCACTTATTTTCAGGCTCTTAAAACCCTAAATCCATTTTTACAGATGGGCTATTTGTCCGCTACAGTCCTCCACGCTACCAACTGAGCTATTGAAGGCCTCACTCAGATGGGCTATTTGGACAATGTCCAACTTGTCCTTAACAATGCAGGCCACCCAAACCTGGAACTGGACACAAGGAAACTGCCCGTGCAGTTTCCATCCCCAGAACCTTCACAGACCTTTTGCGCCCCCTGGTGGTTGGGGGATGGCACAATGAGGGAAGTGCCCCCAGCTGGGAAAAGTCACTGGGGTGAAGGTGTACTCTTAGGCGGGGGGTGCCCTGTGGTGGCTTCAGGCTGACCAGCCATTCTCCAGCTACAGTCGCAGGGATCAGCTACAGCCCTGGACTTCTCTTCATCTGCCCCTCAGTGGAGGCACGTGCAGGCTCCTCCATACCCACAGCTGCCCCAGGGAAAAGCCTTCAAAGGCATGCTTGAGCTTCTCATGCGCACACATGAAGCTTCAGGCCTATATTCTCCCCTTCTTCCCGCAGCCCTGAATGCTGGCACCTTAACCCTGCGGAGGGTGAGGGCTGGGGGAGCGGACGGGGCCACATCTGAGCAGGTGCTCTGAAAGGAGCCAGGGTGACGCATCTGACAAGGTCATAGGTCCAGGGTGGGAGTGAGACACTGCAAGTGACAGAACGGCCCTGGGGAAAAACTAAGACCACTGACACTATAGCTTTGCACACATCTCACTCTCTTACATGGTTACAGGAAGCAGAACTGCTTCTGTTTTTAAAATAACAATGTGGAAGAGATTGAGTAAAGGAAAGGTGGAGGCAGGGCTAATCAAAATCTAAGAGGATATAAATAAGTCATATAGAAATGTACTTTTTTGGACAATGGAACACTCAGGAGTCATAGATTGTTACTAGAAGATTTTCAGTGCCAGGGATGGGATACCTTCCAGTGAGTTGTTGGCCAGAGAAGTGCCTGATGCCCCAAAACATTACAGGCCATTGCCGAGGCCCTTGGTTTCCCACCAGGAATAGATGGTAAGACCCTATTGCTGAAGACTCCACATACTTGGGTAACTGAGAATCCTGCTGGAACTTAGCTAATAAACAACTCCATGAAGACCAGCTGACAGAAAGCTGGAAGAAGCCATGCTGCACGCAGTTCAATGTGAGAGAGAGAAATCACCAGTGAAGATACTCAACAGTGGACACTGCAAGCCTTATATTTGGCCAGGCAGGCCAAATGAGCCAACAGATGCAATAATGGCATGTTTGTTATGGGGAAAATCAACCGCTCTCTAATTGGACTGGAGGCTTGCTCCATGGGAGGGAATACATCCTTGATACTAAAAATCTACAACAGGAGTAGTCACGAGCCCAAGGCTGTAACATCTGCTGCTGTCTGGCTAAATGGATACACTATGCTCACCAAACTGCCCAGTAAGCAAGTCTCTTAATGTTCATACCCACATATTAATGCTACTCTCACCTTTGGTTAGAGAACCTTCTCTTTCAGATGGCAGTGACCTTGGGATGACTCACAAGGCACCATGGTGCTGAGAAGAAGTGACAGAGGAGTGCTCAGCACTGCAACAAATATCTCTATCACATCTTCCAAGGCTCACAGTCCATTGTGGAAGACGTGGCAGAAAGAATGTAAGAGCCAAAGGAAGGGCAGGACTCCTTACAACATGCTCCTCCAGACACAAAATGGCCTAGATATCCATGACCTCACAGTGCCTGACACTACCTACACAAGACCATCATAACAGGAAGAAAAGATCATAACATCAAAATAAGAGAAACTGATTGGGGGGGGGCGATATGATGGAGAGTGGAGTTTCAAAGGGGAAAGTGAGGGGAGGGAGGGAATTGCCTTGGGATATTGTTTACAATTATGGAAGTTGTTAATAAAAAAAAAAATACCAATGTGGGGTGGAGAGATGGCTCAGCAGTTAAGGCACTTGCCTGCAAAGCCTAAGGATCTGGGTTCGATTTTCCAGTACCCACGTAAAGCCTACACAACATGACACATGTGTCTGGACTTTGCAGTGGCTAGAGGCCCTGCAGTGCACATTTTCTCTCTCTCTCTCTCTCTGCTTACAAATAAATAAATATTTTTAAAAACAACAACAAAAACCAATGTGGTCAAGCATGGTGGTACATGCCTTTAACCCCAACATTCAGGAGGCAGAGGTAGGAGGATCACCATGAGTTCAAGGCCATCTGGTCAGTGTGGGCTAGAGTGAAACCCTACCTGGAAAAAAAAAAAAAAAGTAAAAAGCCAGGCTTGGTAGCTCATACCTGTAATTCCAGCTGAGGTAGGAGGGTCATCGAGAGCTCGAGGCCCTTTTCTTGGTGGCCTGTCCTTCACTTCTGGGGAGTTTCCCCTCCACTCAGCCTAGCTGGCTGGGAACCCACTCACCCCTATCTTCCACACACGCTCTTCACCCCTCCTCTTTGTACTCTCTTTGCTGTCCCCTCTAGTTTTCCAGGCCCACCAAGTGGGCTCTCGGGACACATCTTCTTTCCCTTGGTTCTGTACTTCCCTAAATAAATACAATAATTTACTTAAGAAAAAAAAAAAAAGCCAGGAGTGGTGGCGCACACCTTTAATCCCAGCACTTGGGAGACAGAGGTAGGAGGATCACCATGAGTTCAAGGCCACCCTGAGACTACACAGTGAATTCCAGGTCAGCCTGAGCTAGAGGGAGACCCTACCTCAAGAGACAAAAAAAAAAAAAAAAAAAAAAAAAAGCAAGAGGGCTGAGGGGAGGGGCTGCCTAGTCTCCTCATTAGGAGGGCTGCGTGGAGAGAGGCTAGGCCCCTGCCTGGCCTCTGGAGGCCCCTTTACCAGCTCCCATGTCCCTTAATGGAACCTGGGGAACTCAGGAGGGGCAGCCCCACAGCCATGCTTGTTCTGAAAGGGATGAGCTTCTCTTCACAGCTCCTGCACGAGGCTGGGCATGGTGACACCTGCTTGGAATCCCAGCAAAGGGTGGAGGTAAGAGAGAAACTCAAGACCAGCCTGGGCTACATAGTGAAACCATGTCTCAAAAACAAAAACAAACAAACAAAAACCCCTGGGCTGAAGCCTGAGGTGGCCACCTACTGCCAGAGGTCCTCAGGACAATGCTCCTTAAGCAGGTCTCCTACCCACAAAGCAGAGGTGCGCTGGCCCTCACGGCACGGTGTCCGGCTTTGCACTGACCTACACCTCATCCCCAAACCCTTGCAACGTTTTATTGTTTTGTTTTTATGTTTTTATTTATTTATTTATTTATTTATTTATTGGTTTTCCAAGGTAGGGTCTCTAGCTCAGGCTGACCTGGAATTCACTATGTAGTCTCAGGGTGGCCTAGAACTCATGGCGATCCTCCTACCTCTGCCTCCCAAATGCTGGGATTAAAGGTGTGCGCCACCACGCCTGGCTGTTTTTATGTTTTTAATATTTAATGTTTTTAATTTTATTTTTGAGAGAGGGAGAAAGGGGCAGAGAGAGAGTGAATGGGCAAGCCAGGGCCTTTCAGCTGCTGTGAAGGAACTCCAGAAGCGTGCGCCCCCTCGTGCGCATGTTTGACATTGCACGCTTGCGTCACTTTTGCTTCTGGCTGTATGTGGGTCCTGGAGATTTGAACAAGCATTCTTAGGCTTCACACCTTAACCGCTAAGCCATCTCTCCTATTTATTTATTTATTTTTCGAGGTAGGGTTTTGCTCTAGCTCAGGCTGATCTGGAATTCACTATGGAGTCTCAGGGTGGCCTTGAACTCACGGTGATCCTCCTCCCTCTGCCTCCCAAATGCTGGGATTAAAGGCGTGTGCCACTACGCTAAATCCTTTTTTTTTTTTTAATTTATTTGCAAACAAAGATAGACAGACAAAATGGGTGTGCCATGACCTCCAGCCTCTGTAAACAACTCCAGCTACATGCACTACCCTGTGCACTGAGAAATCAAACTCAGATCTTTAGGCTTTGCAGGCAACTGCCTTGATGGCCAAGCCATCTCTCCAGTCCTGTTTCTATTTTTGAGACAGGCTGGCCTTCGATCCTCCTGCTTCAGCCTTTCAGGTGGCTTTGGGATTACTGGCTGTACACTACCCGGCCTGGTTTCACCATAACTTTCCCAAAGGAGGGACTATCACTCTACCTACTTTACAGATGAGAAAGCTGAGGTTCAAAGAGTAATGCCACTACTCAAAATCACCAGACTAGTCCCCACACCCTCCCCTCCCCACCACCCCAGATTCTGTGGCAACTACTCAGCCTCCGCCCCACACGACACATCGGGCACTGGTCACACAGCATTGACAGAAGGGCTGGTGCAGCCTTCCCTGGCCTTGTGCGACCCACAGCCGGCCATGGTATTCACCACACAGACCTCAATACAGTAGCTGCCTGAGGGGAGCAGCAGACCTCTCCTTTATTACAAGTAAGACAGTCCCAGGGGTACCTGAGAAGAGCCAGAACCACGGGAACTGGTAACTGGGCTCTCCAACAGACCTTTGTCTTGTCCAGGGAGGGAGTCAGTCTTATCCCTGTCCCCAGGGTACCACCAAGCTCCAGCAGAAGACTGAATGGAAGGAGGCTCAGGATAGAAGATCAGGCCACTGAGACCAGAGTGGGGAACAGTCCATCTGTGACCCCTGACCAACTCTCAGAGTAGCTGTGAGAACCCGCTATGCCTGGGTTTTGCCCGGAGCATTCAGGGTCCCGGAAATGTCCAGTGTTAGAAGCAGAGGACTAGGGGGCAGAGTGGACATGAGACTGAAATGCCCATGCCCCAGCCAGCATCACTAGGGGCCCTGGCCCCCAGTAGCTGTCTTCTTCTGTATCTTCCCCTTCCGGGGGGGGGGTTGCTCAGTGTGTGAGGGAGGCCTCCGCGATGGCCTTCTCCATCCGCAGGTACCAGGGCTGGATGCGCGAATGCTGCATCAGGTCGTCGAAGGCCTCCAGACCCTCCATCACGCGCAGTACGCCATACACTGCCTAGGGGTAGGTCACACCGAACGGTCACTTGGACCCAGATGGGGCATCAAGACCTCTGAGGCACCATCTAGACCTGCCCATCCTCAGCCAGCTGTGTGCCCTGGGCCATCGACTCCCCTTTTTGAGGGCTGGTGACCCACCGAAGGGCCAACTGAGCGCACGCACTACGATGAGGTACCTCCGATGGCTGCAGGTTCTGTGGGGCTCAGGTCCACACCTCCTCCCCAGGCAACAAGCCCACCCCAAGTGTCCTTGGGGAAAATGCCTCAGCCTGAGATTTGAAGAAGACATCCCAGCACCCCGTTCCCAGACCCAGGCTGCCCATCTGCGGGACTGCTCAAGGATGGCACCTGAAGCCATGCCAGCGAGATGGTGCCAGGCAGTAGGCTGCAGACTAGGCCTGCCCGTGCCTGAGCCAGGATGTCAGTTAAGGTGGCAACAGGGCCGGGCGTGGTGGCGCACGCCTTTAATCCCAGCACTCGGGAGACAGAGGTAGGAGGATCACCATGAGCTCAAGGCTACCCTGAGATTACATAGAGAGCTAGAGGGAGACCCTACCTCGAAAAACCAAAAAAAAAAAAAAAAAAGATGGCAACAGGGAGAACCTGGATGCAGCCAGGCCTAACGCCAACCCCTTCCTTGAGCTTTTCGAGTACAGAAACCATGGAGGTTTGGTTTGCTCTTCCCCTGACAACAAACACAGGCGGTTCCTCAGGGGAACAGGGAGCGTCAGAGGCAGGCCTTGTCTGGGCTTTCCCTCCCCTAGAAGCCCCTCCACCCACCACGCCCACACCCACCAGGTCGGCGAGGTTTGGCTTCTGGCCCCCCATGAAGGGCCGGTCTTTGCCCACGGCTGCCACCCACTTGTTGGCGGCCTCATAGAGGTCTTCACGCACATCGTCCTGGAGGTGGTGCCTGGGTGAGGAACACGATCAGTCAGGGAACACCTCCACCGGCCCAGGGAGGAAGCATGACCTCTTGGGGAGAGTGGGAGGCCCCCAGGTATGGGCACTGGTACCTACAGAGATGTCACTGAGCACCTGCCCTGATGGCTGACAGTGTGTGGCTCAGTGAAGGCAAGGAACCCCGCCCCCTGCAAAGGAGCAGAGGAAGGCACGAGGCAGGGCCATGGCTTGGAACTCTAAGGCATGGGGTGAGGCCTCAGACTCTCAGCACCCAAGGCATATGTATGTGATTTTCCTGTAAAAGTATTTTTATTTAAGCCGGGCGTGGTGGTGCACGCCTTTAATGCCAACATGTGGGAGGCAGAGGTAGGAGGATTGCTGTGAGCTTGAGGTCACCCTGAGACTACACAGTGAATTCCAGGTTAGCCTGAGCTACAGTGAGAGCCTACCTTGAAAAGCCAAAAAGAAAAAGAGAACGAGAGATAGAATGGGCGCCCCAGGGACTCTTGCCTTGCTGCTGCAAACAAAATCCAGGGGCATGTGACTTCAATTTGTGTGTCAGGATTAATGTGGGTGCTAGGGAACTGAACCCATGCTGGAGGCTTTGAAAGCAAGCACCTTTAACCACTGAGCCATATCTCCAGCCTCTAATTTTTTTTTTCTTTGAGGCAGGGTCTCTAACTTTAGCTCAGGCTGACTCATTCTTTAGTCCCAAACTGGCCTACAATTCACAGCGATCCTCCTGCTTCTGCCTCCTGAGGGATGAGATTAAACACATGCACCACCACACCCAGCCTGTTTTTGATTTTTTTGGGGGGAGGGAGGAGCAGAGTTTGAGGTAGGATCTCACTCTAGCCCAGACTGACCTGAAATTCACTATGAAGTCTCAGGGTGGCCTCAAACTCATGGCGACCCTTCTACCTCTGCTTCTCAAGTGCTGGGATTAAAGGCTTGCGCCATGCCTGGCTTGATTTTTTTTTTTTTTTTTTTGAGACATGATGTCAAGTAGCCCAGGCTGGCCTGAAACCTGCTATGTACCCAAGGATGACCTTGGACACCTGTTCCTCCTGCCTGCACCTCCCAAGTGCTAGGATTACATATGTGTGCCAGCACGCCTGGTTATCCTGAGGGATTTGAGGGGTTGCCACAGACTGTCATGCTGGGGATCAGGGAACAACATACCCCTGCACCCCCTCCCCGCACATGCATACACACTTACATACATGCCATCACCTGCTTTTGAGGCGTTTGCTGATGAGGTACATGGCAGCTGCACCCACATACTTGGCCATGGCACCCTCCACAGCTCCAAATTTCCCCTCACGGACAATGTAGTCGAAGGAGGCCAGGGCCTCCGTGGGCGTGCGGTACACGTTGGGGGAGATGAGGTGCACCAGCCAGTCATCCGCCCACTGCCGCCACTTCATCTCCTCCCTGCAGGCAAAGGACAAAGGAGTGTGTGGCCCTGAGCTAGGGCCTGAGGTGTGCTGGGAGCTCATGTTACCTCTGTCTGCTCCAGCTCTTAGACTCTCCCAAAGGCCCAGATAGCAATCTGGCTTAGCTTGGCCCTCACTGCCACTCCCCAGCCCGCAAGCCCAGCCCCACTCACGTCCTCGCCTCCTTCCTTCCATACATCTGCTGTGCCTCCTTCTCGTCCAGCATGAGCCAGTACTTGTTGCAGAACTCGGTAACCTCCTTGCCCTGGTCATTCACGGCCTTCATGGATGGGTAATAGGTGATGATCTCTTCTAGAGGTTGCCTTTAGGGGAGGGCAAGAGTCTCAGCCTAACTCCTGCCTCCTGCCTGACCAACCCAGACTGACCCAGCCACCCAGTGACCCAGCCCCCAGTTGGAGCCAGGCCCAGCCAATAAAGGCACGGCGCTCACTTGCAGCAAAAGGGATTTGGGTGCGACATCAGGAGCACTTTTCTGACAAGAGATGTAGGAGCTGAGGAGATGGGACTGAGGATAGGGTGCCCTTAGCCCCACTATGGAAATTTCCATAGAAGCCCCATCTTCGGATGAAGTCTCATGCCCTCCTGGGCCTCACAGGGGTCCTTACCCCGACACCAGGTAGGTCTTGAGGGCACTGATGATGACGGAGGAGTCATTTAGTTGTTGCTGGAAGAGAAGAGACAACTGTCTTTTGTGGGGCCAGGGGTGGAACCCTGGGCCTCAGGCATGCTGGACAAGCGCTCTGCCACTGAGCCACACTCCCAGCCCAAAAAGGCACATTTGGACCAGAGGCTCTGGCTAGAGGTTGGTAGGATCCTCACAGCTCCTAAACAAAAGCAATGCCCAGGTATCTCAAGGTACCATGTCCCAAGAAGCTGGGGCATTATTTATCTATTGCAGGGACTTGTCCTAAAATCCATGCCCTTGGGGCTGAAGAGATGGCTCAGTGGTTAAAGATGCTTGTTTGTAAAGCCTGTTGCAAAGGGTTTGATTCCCGACATCCAGATGGTGCATGCATTTGGAGTTTGTTTATAATGGCAAGAGGCCCTAGCATGCCCACTCTCTCTGCTTCCCTGCTTGCAAATAAATAAATAGTGCCTTAACCACTAAGCCATCTCTCCAGCCCCCTGATGTGCATTCATAAAAGGGTCTTGGGCTGGAGAGATGGTTCAGTAGTTAAGGCACTTGCCTGAGAAGCCTAAGGACCCAGGTTTGATTCCCCAGGACCCACATAAGCCAAATGCACAAGGTGACACATGTGTCTGGAGTTCTTTTGCAATGGCTAGGGGCCCTAGTGTGCCCATTCTCTCTCTCCCTCTCAGATAAATAAATAAATTATATTTTTTAAAGTAAAAATAAATAAATAAACAAAGAAAAGAAAAAGTGCCATGGGCTGGAGAGATGGCTGAACGGTTAAGGTGTTTGCCTGCAAAGCCTAACAACCCTGGTTTGATTCCCCAGTACCCATGTAAAGCTAGATGCACAGAGTGTGCATCTGGAGTCCATTTGCAGCAGCTGGAGGCCCTAGTGCACCCATCCTCTCTTTTCTCTATCTCTCTCTGCTTGCAAATAAATAATTTTCTTTTGAGTTTTGTTTTGTTTTGTTTTTTGTTTTTCAAGGTAGTATCTCACTCTAGCCCAGACTGACTTGGAATTCACTATGTAGCCTCAGGGTGGCCTGGAACTCAGCGATCCTCCTACCTCTGCCTCCCCAGTGCTGGGATTAAAGGTGTGTACCAACATACCTGGCTTGATTTTTTGAGGTAGTCTCTCACTCTAGCCCAGGCTGACCTGGAATTTGAGAATGGCCTCAAATTCACAGCCATTCTCCTACCTCTGCTTCCTGAGTGATGGGATTAAAGGGGTGTGCTACCACACCTGGACAAATATATACATATTTTTTATTTTTATTTATTTGAGAGCAACAGAGAGAGAGAAAAAGAGGCAGTGAGAGAGAGAGAGAAAGAGAGAGAAGAGAGAATGGGCACACCAGGGCCTCCAGCCACTGCAAACGAACTCCAGATGCATGGGCCACCTTGTGCATCTGGTTAACGTGGGTACTGGGGAATCAAGCCTCAAACCAGGGTCCTTAGGTTTCACAGGCAAGTTCTTAACTGCTAAGCCATCTCTCCAGCCCCCAATTTTATATATATATATATATATATTTTTTTTTTTTTTTCAAGGTAGGGTCTCACTCTAGCTCTGGCTGACCTGGGATTCATTATGTAGTCTCAGGGTGGCCTCAAACGCATGCAAGCCTCCTACCTCTGCCTCCCAAGTGCTGAGATTAAAGGCGTGTGCCACCACGCCCAGCATATATATATATATATATATATATATATATATATATATATATATGCCAAGTCAAAGAGACTAAAGCCATTTGCCCCAAATCACACAACTTGTGAATGGCAGAGCCACACTTCAGATTCACAGCACTCCAATTGCAAGCCAAGTTTGGCAGGGAAAGAAAAGGGCCTACACTGATTTGGGGGGGCTTTTATTGAGACAGTCTCCCATCACACTCTTGGGCTCAAGCGATTCTCCAGAGCAGCTGCGACTATAGGTGTGCGCCACCCCACACTTACTAAGCATCCTTGGTACTCCAGCTAGTCTCCCCCTAATTCTCAGCGGAGGCCCAGTGGGCACTGGTTAATTTCAGGAGTACAGACCAGGGGCAAATTCAGGGGTACTTCTGTGCCGCCCAAAGTGGAAGGGAGGCAGGGAGTTCCAGAGGCTCACCGAGCTGTCACCTTCCTGGGCCACCGAGGATGGGCACCTTCCTGTAGGAGGAGAACTTGATCTCAGCCCTTCGGACGGGATTTACCTCCACCACCTTATACGGCAGGGCATGGAAGTCGAGGAAGGCACGGACTTTGCTGCAGAAGGGACATGTCTTGTACTGGTACAGGGTCAGCTGCAGGCGACTGGACAGGGACAACTGGAAGAGGAAGATGAGGGTTTCTGAGGCCTAGTGTCTCAGGACGGCCACCCCCGACCCCAAGCAAACCTTTCCCCACAGACTTCTAAGGTGACTCTGAGACTATGACAACGAGGGGAGGGTAGAGAGAATGGATTTCAGGTAAGCAAAGGGCTCAGGTAGTGAGCTGCAAGCATCCACCAGCATGCTCCAGAGCAGGGACCCAGTTTCTGTGAACTGGTCTGCTTTAGGAGAGAGGCGCCGTTCCTTCCCCTCCGGTCTCAAGGGGACACCAAACAGTCTCATTTACAGATAAGGCGCTGCGGGTTTGGATTCCTAAGTCCAAGTTCTTCGCACAAGGTCACCAGCGGGCGAAGGAAGCGCCTGCTCGCCCCGCAACTTCTCAGCAGTCCGAGTACGTCGCTGGTCCCAAGCCCCCCACGTACAGCCTACCTGAACGGCCGAGGGCTCGGCGCGCAGGTGCTGGGCGCGCAGGTGCCACCGCGCCGTGTGGTACAGCCCCAAGGCGCCCCCCAGGGCCAGTGCCGCCGCTCCGAGCCACCGCGGGCTCCCCCCGGCGGATCACACGGCCCGCACCCCGGCCGCCTGCCGCCCCCGCGAAACCCGCCCGACTCTGCCCCGGGAGCGCTGGCCAGGGTCGCGCGCTCAGCCTTTCTGCCAGGGCGCCCCGGCCCGGCCGCAGGGCCCGCGCGACCCAAGCCGCCAGGGCCATGTCCGCTCTACCGGCGCCGCGGGCGGGCGCGCGAAACCAACAAAGCAGAGGGCGGAGGGGGTGGGGAGGAGTAGGCCTTAAAGGGCCAGGACGCCCGGCTGACGTGTTGCCAGGGGTGGTGGTGACACTAAGCGGGGACCCAGTTGGGATTAGGCGTGCACACCTGTCACAGCGGCAGAAACTCACCTGGGGGCGTGTGTTTGGAAGCAGCTCAGAGTCTCGGGTTTACGCGCGGGGGGTGGGGGTAGGGGGCGACGGGGAGGTTCCTTTGTAGGTCTCAGCAGTCATCGCTGGCTCGTGGTTAGTCGTTCTCACATCGTACATCTATTCGAAAGAAATGCAGCTTGCCAGATGTCAGGGACAAGGCCCTTGAAATGGGAAACTTTGGCTACAGGAAAGCATTTTTGAAAGAAAAACAGCTGAGCACCCTCCCATCTTGAGAAAAACGTGTTTGCCCTTTCTAATGAGATGATGCCAGGCCCTCCCTGGTTCCAAGAGATACCCCGAGTGCCCCGCGCCTCCACTTTTACGGTTTTCAGCTTTAAAAACGAGCCTAAGAGAAACGTCGGGGCTGCACTCAGAAATCCCGACCTCAAGGGTGCAGTCTTGATGCATGAGCCTTGCCCAATAAAAACTTTGCCTTGTACTCCCTGAGTCGGTGGTCTTACTTGTGCGACACCTGACCCCATAACTGAAGGGTTAATGGCCTTCCCTGAAAACTGAAGGGAACTAAAGAGTTAATAACTATCCCTAAAGCTTGGCAATATAGAAGCAACAGAGGTATTCAGCCTCATTGCGTTTGACACCTTGCCTGATTGATGTACTCCCCTTATCCTAGGTGGCCTTGCAGGACCAGGGACCATCTGAGTATCCTCCCTTGGACATTCCTGGCTGAAGAAGCCTATTCTGAGCAAGGACACAGCTACAATTTTCTTATAAACTGCACCTGGTACAGTCTGTTTCCTAGGATCCTGCATATAAGTCTGAACTCCAGCCTGGCTCAGTGCTTCAGACTTCATCCCGCCGAAGGCTGCTGCCCCTGGCTGTTTCTCTTAATAAACAGTCTGTCTATAGACATCAAGTCCTGTGTTCTCTTTTGCTTTCTCTTAGCTTTCCTTACAATAACACCCTGACTTCTGGCCCCTGCAGGCTGCGACAGAAGCCCCAAAGAGTAGCAGCAAGTGGGCTAGGGCGAGGATCGCTCTCTACACCCTCCCGCCTAACTCTATGCTCCTGCTGTGACTCGAACCATAAACTTTCCCAAACCAAACGGGGAGGGGGAGGGTGGCTTGAAAACCACGTGTTTCGCAGGGGCCGAACGTTGAGCGGCCGACTTGCTCAAAAGCAGTCCTCTAGGGACCCAGATGGGACACAGTCGGGGGGTACCAAGCTGCCCGGCCCCTCGATGCCCTTTTTTCACCCCCTGGGCTTCTCCACGGACAATCGGCCGGCCCGCCCCGCGGCCGGGAGAGAAGTGGGGCTTGTGGAAAGAGGGCAGGGCTATGTAGATAGGGGCTATGTAGGCGTGGCTTCCGACGGAGCCACCCCTTCCGTAGGCTTCCACCTTCCTCCAGGGCCTGGCGGAGCGGGTTCTCCGGATATTCAGCCTCAAGCGGTAGATCTGAGCGTTTGGGTGGAGACTAGCGCTGATGACCCCGTCTGCTGCTAGTAGCTCGCTTTGCTTTCCTATGAATGTCCAGCTTGGACTGGGAATCCCCTAGAACTTGTAGGTACCAGACACCTTTTGCAGATTGATTGATTGATTGATTTGATGGAGAGAAAGAGGGAGGGAGAGAGAGAATGGGCGCGCCAGGGCCTCCAGCCACTGCAAACGAACTCCAGATGCATGCGCCACCTTGTGCATTTGGCTAACGTGGGACCTGGGGAATCGAACCGAGGTCCTTTGGCTTTGCAGGCAAATGCCTTAACCGCTAAGCCTTTCCTCCAGCCCCAAAGGAGATTTATTGAGAAAAAAGTGGAAGCCGGGCGTGGTGGCGCCCGCCTTTAATCCCAGCACTCGGGAAGCAGAGGTAGGTGGATCATTGTGAGTTCGAGGCCACACTGTTCGAGGTCACCTGAGCTAGAGTGAGACCCTACCTCGAAAAACCAAAAGAAAAAAAGAAAAAGGTGAAAAAGCCCCAAAGTGTCAATGCTTAGGATTTCAACTGGCATCCAAAGAAGAAAACGAAGAAAACAGAAAACTTAGGCTTTGGGGCTGGAGAGCTGGTTGAGCAGTTAAGGCACTTGACTGCAAAGCCAAAGGACCCAGGTTCAACTCCCCAGGACCCACATAAGCCAGATGCACAAGGTGGTGCATGCATCTGTAGTTCGTTTGTAGCCTCTGGAGGCCCTGATATGCCCATTCTCTATCTGCCTCTTTCTCTTCTCACTTCCTTTCTCTCTCAAACAAATAAATAAATAAAAATATTTAAAAAGAAAATTTAATATTGTTTACAATCATGGAAGTTGTCAAGAAAAAATAAAATAAATGCAAAAAAAGAAAAAATTTAGGCTTTTTGAGTTGGAATTCAGAAAAGCGGTCAGGCTCAGCAGTGAAGATCTGTGAGCAACTGCCTTTTCTTTCCCTCTCCACCCCCCTCCCATCCCCCCCCCCCCCCCCACACACACATAGGGTCTCACTCTAGCTCAGGCTGACCTGGAATTCACTATGTAGTCTCAGGGTGGCCTGGAACTCAGCGATCCTCCTACCTCTGCCTTCACAGTGGTGGGATTAAAGGTGTGTGCCACCACACCCTGCTCTTTCTCTTCATTCTTTCTTCCTTCCTTTCTTTCTTTTATTTATTTAAGAGAGAGAAAGAATGGGTACGCCAGGACCTCCAGCCACTGTAACTCCAGACACATGTGCCACCTTGTGCATCTGGCTTACAGGGGTCCTGAGGAATCTAACCTGAGTCCTTTGGCTTTGCGGGCAAGCGCTTTAACTGCTAAGCCATCTCTCCAGCCCTTTCTCTTCTTTCTTTCTTCCCTTCCTTCCTTCCTTTCTTTTTTTGGCATATGTGTGTGTGATGTACATATGAACGTTCATATGCATACTTCCACCCATACAAGCAGAGAGAAACCATCACCAGCTAGCAAACACCAGAAGCGACAAAGGGGCAGCAGGGACCCAGTCAGAGCTCACAGCTCTCTGCTCACCTTTTGCCTGAAATCAGATCCTGTCCAAAACACACCTTAGGGCTGAACCTCAGGATCCACCCCCAGTGACACCCTCTCCAGCCAGGCAGCTGGAGACAAGCTTTAATAAATCACCTGAGGCTCTGGGGGACACACATTCCAACTACCGCAGAGGCTCAAGTTCACATCCCAGTACTAGGTCGGGGTGACTTCTCAAATAAAGGGAAACTACAGACAGGGTATTATACAGGCCCCCTTCCTCCCTGTGCTTTCTTCTTCTCTAAGGAAAAGATCAACTTGACAGATGTTGGTGTATTTGAGGATTCCTCTGAGAGTCAAATCTTGCTCCTGGTTCTGGCAAATAGGGAGATTCTAAGAGGAAAGACTGGAAGATCATCAGGGATTAGAACCCAGAGGACCTCAAATTGTAAACAGACCAAGTGAGCAGAGACCACCCAAGTAGCCTCTTCTTCACCATTAACAAATCAATAGTTCACGGGCAAGATGGTGCAGCTGGGGGAGCATGGACAAGGAAGTATCCTAGGAAAGCAATAAACAGGTTCAAAGTGGGTTGATTGGAGCAGAAAGGGCAAGGAGCTATGGACAGGCACAGATGTTTGGAGAGAGAAGTTCTGGAGAAACATCTCCCGTTGCTGGCGGGGACAGACCAGCCTGCTGCTCGTGTTCTTTAGGGGAGGTTAGTTTTGGGTGGGGCGCAGTGTTGCAAGAGAGGGCAAGAAAGATCTTAGGAGCTCTAGCTAATTGTGGCATTCATCTCTCAATCAAAAAGTGTGGAGAGCCGGGCGTGGTGGCACACGCCTTTAATCCCACCACTCAGGAGGCAAAGGTAGGAGGATCACCGTGAGTTCGAGGCCACCCTGAGACTACATAGTGAATTTCAGGTCAGCCTGGGCCAGAGTAAGACCTTACCTCAAAAAAACAAACAAATAAAATAAATAAATAAAAATAAAAGTAAAGTGTGGAGAGTGCAGGACACTCACGGCCATTTCTCCCCGGGTTCCATCTCAGTTAGGCTTGCTCAACACTGACCTTACAGTAGAAGATTGGAGGATTTGTCTTTGAGCCCCACATTGGGCACCACAATAAAGCTGATGACTTATGAGTGAGTTCTTCTCCCAGATAAAGGATTAGGAGGGGGGGTTAAGAGATTGCTCAGTGGTTAAGGCATTTGCCTGCAAGGCCTAATGACCTGGGTTCAATTCCCCAGTACCCATGTAGAACCAGATGCACAAAGTGGGGCATGCATCTGGAGTGCATTTGCAGTGGCTAGAGGCCCTGGTGTGCCCATTCTCTTTCTCTCTCTCTGTCTATGTGTGTGTGTGTGTGTGTGTGTGTGTGTGTGTGTGTGTGTGTCTTTCTCTCTGTCTTAAATATAAATAAATATTATTTTAAAAAAAAGAATTGGGCTAGAGATGGCTTAGCTGTTAAGGCATTTGCCTGCAATGCCAAAGGACCCAGGTTTGATTTCCCAGGACCCACAGTAGCCAGATACACAAGGGGGCGCACACATCTGGAGTTTAAATGCAGTGGCTGGAGGCCCTGGCACGCTCTCTCTCTCTCTCCCTCTTTCTCTGTCAAATAACTAAATATTTATTTTATTTTATTTATTTATTACTATTATTATTTTTTGGCTTTTCGAGATAGGGTCACACTCTAGCTCAGGCTGACCTGGAATTCACTATGTAGCCTCAGAGTGGCCTCGAACTCCTGGTGATCCTCCTACCTCTGCCTCCTGAGTGCTGGGATTAAAGGTGTGCACAACCACACCCGGAAAATAAATAAATATTAAAAAAAATAATAATTAAGGGCTGGAGAGATGGCTTAGTGGTAAAGGGGCTTACCTGCGAAGCCTAAGGACCCATGTTTGACTCTCCAGATACCACATAAGCCAGATGCATAAAGATGAGGCAAGCACAAGGTCACACATGCCCACTAGGTGGCGCAAGCATCTAGGGTTCAATTGCTGTGGCTGAGGCCCTAACATGCCAATTCACTCTTTCTCTCTCTCCCTCTCTCCAACTCATAACTATCCTGTACCCTCTGCCTCCTGAGTGCTGGGATTAAAGGCATGTGACACCACAACAGGTTATATCCCAATCCTGCTAAAATGATCCTTCTCCTTTTTTTTTTTTTTTTTTTTTTTTTTGCTTTGTTTTGTTTTGTTTTTCAAGGTAGGGTTTCTCTGTAGCTCAAGCTGACCTGGAATTCACTATGTAGTCGCAGGGTGGCCTCGAACTCACATTGATCCTCCTACCTGTGCCTCCTGAATGCTGGATTAAAGGTAGGTAACACCACAGAGCTAGCTTGTTTTTTTTTTGTTGTTGTTGTTTGTTTGTTTATTTTTCATTTATTTATTTGAGAGTGACAGACAGAGAAAGAGGCAGAGAGAGAGAGAGAGAATGGGCGCACCAGGGCCTCCAGCCACTGCAAACAAACTCCCGACGTGTGCGCCCCTTGTGCATCTGGCTAACATGGGTCCTGGGGAATCAAGCCTCGAACTGGGTCCTTAGGCTTCACAGGCAAGCACTTAACCACTAAGCCATCTCTCCAGCCCTGTTGTTGTTGTTGTTGTTGTTGTTGTTGTTGTTGTTGTTGTTTTAAGACAAGGTCTCACACTGTAGCCCAGACTTGCTTTGGAATTTACTATGAAGACCAAACTGGTTTCACACTCAAAGCAATCCTCCTGCCTCAGCCTCTCAAATGTTACCACACTTGTTGGCCACACAGTGAATTTCTGATTTTGGACTTGTGGCCTTTGGAATGTGTGGTTCTAAACCAATAGCTTGTGGTAATTTTTTGTAGTAATCTGATGATTTGGGAAATTCTCAGCCTCTCCAGATTGCAGAAGCCATTGACAGGAAGTTCAGTTAGGAAAGCACACTGGCTCCCAAGAGAAGGCCAAAGCTGTGGTCGGCAGGGGACCTATCTATGGGGTAAGAGGTGGGCCAAGACAGGGGGCCGTAGGAAATGTTGAAGTGGCCTGAATGTAGTCCCTCCCCAGCAGTATGGGGGAAGTCGAACCGAACAGGGGAACTCACCAGCGTCAGGAGGGGACCCAGAAATGCAGGTAGAGAGCAAGAAGCCATGGGCTGGACCTGGCAGACTATGGCTGAGCTCCTGGGGGTGGCGCACCTAGGGCAGTAGACGGGGCCTCACCCAAGGAACCGTGGGCCCAGAGTGGGGCAGATAGCCTTGTACTTCCTGACCCCTGACCTGCCTGTCCATCATGCCAATATGGTGGGTACTGCTTCTGGGAGGGGATTCTGAGAGCCATCGTGGGGTAGTGATGTCCCTCCAGCTCTAGATCTGAGCCACTAAACCCTGTCCCCAGGAACTCATATTTCACTCCAAACTCCTGACCTGGCTTTTTTTGGGGGGAGGGGGTAAGTTTCAATTCACTCTGTAATCTTAAACTGGCCTTGAACTCACAGTGATCCTCCTACCTCTGTCCCCCAAATGCAGAGATTAAAGGTGTGTGCTACCAAGCCTGGCCCCCCTTTTTTTCAGTAATTCAATAATTTATTCCCTTCAATTGGTGGAACAGAGAACAAAATTATCCATTAACAAGTTATTTCTCTGCTTTCACATTCCCACCACACTTTTTAAAAGGTTTTTATCTATTTATTTATTTATTTATTTGAAAGACAGAGAGATGGATAGAAAGACAGAGAATGGGCACACCAGGCCCTCTAGCCACTGAAAAAGGACTCCAGATACACGCACCACCTTGTGCACCCTATGTGTGCATCTGTCTTTACCTGGGTACTGAGGGCTAGAACCTGGGTCATTAGGCTTTGCAGGAAGGCACCTTAACCCCTGAGCCATCTCTCCAGTCCCCACCACTTTTTATGTGAGGCTTTCCTTTGGGCCTGAACTCACAGCAATCCTGCTTCAGCCTCTTCATACACTTTTTAATATAATATTTTAAACATTAGATTATTTCAAGAAAAACACTTTTACAAAATCTTATCAATTATTACATTTTTCCTTTTTTTCTTTTTCCCTTTGTTAATAACCAGGACATGGAAGTCTCTTGGAAGAACTTTTAACATTAGCATGACTCTCCACAAATAATGAAGGCTCAATGCCTCATGCCAAGCGGCTCCAGGAGGCCAATCCATACCCCGTGCCCCAGACAGAAACTGCAATGCAGGGTTAGAAACAGGGTCTCAAAGACAACCCTATGCCGGCCCCTATGTTTTCTTAAGTCTCTGTGTGTGTGTGTTCAAATGTGAGTGCGGGAACACATGTGCCACAGGGTGCCTGTGAGCTCAGAGGGCAACTCCGGGTTGTGGTCCACCTTGCTCCTTTCCTGCCGTCTTCTTCCAGACCCGGTCCCTTGGTGCTCATCACTGCGCTTACCAAGGCTGGCTGGCCCGCTAGCTTCCAGGGTTCTCCCCTCTCCCCACAGGAGGCTTGGGATTACAATGGCTGCTGCTCTATCTGCCTTTCCATGGGCTCTGGGCATTTGAACTCAGGTAGTCACACTTGTGTGGGTAAAACCCACTGAGCCGTTTCCCAGCCCCCCGAAAGGCACTTGGGTGTGAGATGGGCACTTCTGGAAACACGAGACACCAGATAAGGCTCTGGGGAAGACAGCACTTCACACTGGACAGTGCCTCCCACTGTGGGGTGATTGGAGTAAGGCCACTGGCCAATCTGTGGACACCATGAAGGGGCTGTGGCTGCGTCCCTGTTTGCTTGCTTGCTTGCTTGCTTAGCAGTGCTGGCATGAAGCCCGGGACCCTGGCATGCTAGGCAAGTGCTCTACCACGAAGCCATGTCCCCAGCCCCTCTCTAGGAAGCTGTAGGCTTCTCAGCCTGCTCCACTGTGCCACCCTTTAAACAGACCAGAAGGGGCTGCATGGGCGCCAGCCCCTCATGCCTGGGTTCCACATGAACCCAGTGAGCTTTTGAAAACCAGACCAGGTGGTCAGACCGGATTCCTGAGATGCAAGAATCAGTCATGAGGGAACATTTCCCTGCCTTCAGGGGTGGATTAGAGCTGGGTGGGAATGTGTAGCAGTCCAAGTTCTCCTAGATTCTGGTCACAGAAAACCCAGGTGCAAGCCGGCCATGGTGGTGCACACCTCTAATACGGACACGTGGCAGACTGGGGCAGGAGGATGGCCACAAGTTTGAGGCCAGCCTAGCCTACATAAGTAGGTCAAGGTCAGCATGGGTTATGTAGTGAGATCCTGTCTCAAACAAAAAAGTTTAAAAAGCCAGGCATGGTGGCCCACGCCTTTAATCCCAGCACTGGGGAGGCAGAGGTAGGAGGATCACATTAAGTTTGAAGCCAGCTTGAGACTAGAAAGTGAGTTCTAGGTCAGCCTGGGCTAGAGTGAGACCCTACCTTGAAAAACAAAGTAAAAACTGGGCATGGCAAGGCACATCTATAATCCCATTGTATGAGGGTGCTGGGGGTGGAGGCAGGAGAATCCAGTCACTGGGGCTTGCTTACAGCAGCTTCTGGTTGAAGGACCCGTCTCAAGGTAAAGGGCACCTGGTGTTCTCTGGCATCTGCATGCACACCCATGGGGCACATGCATCTGCACACCTGTGCACGCACCACATATCATACACCATACCACATGCATACTCTACACATACACACACATAACACACCACACATAACACAAATAAAAATAAATAGCCAGGCATGGTGGTGCACGCCTTTAATCTCAGCGCTCGGGAGGCAGAGGTAGGAGGTCGCTGTGAGTTCGAGGCCACCGAGACTCCATAGTGAATTCCAGGTCAGCCTGGGCTACAGTGAAACCCTACCTCGAAGAAAACCAAAATAATAACAATAATATTAATAATAAATGCAATGTATTGTTTTATATTCTTTTATTTTTATTTATTTGACACAGAGAGAGGCATATATATATATAAAGAGTGGGTGCACCAGGGTCTCCAGCAATTGCAAATGAACTCTGGGCACATGTGCCACTTTGTGCATTTGGCTTACATGGGTCCTGGGGAATCAAACCTGGGTCCTTTGGCTTTGCAGGCAAGCACCTTAACTGCTAAGCCATCTCTCCAGTCCTGCAATGTAAATATAAATATAAATATAAATATAAATATAAATATAAATATAAATATAAATACACACACATATACATATATATACATCTATGTATATATATTTTTCTTGGGGGGGGGTTCAATGTAAGGTCTCACTCTAGCTCAGACTGACCTGGAATTCACTATGTAGTCCCAGGCTGGCCTCAAAGTCACAGTGATCCTCCTACCTCTGCCTCCCGAGTGCTGAGATTAAAGGCATGCACCACCATGCCCAGATATATTTTATTTTTATTATTATTTATTTATTACAGAGAGAGAATGGGCACACCAGGGCCTCTAGCCACTGCAAACAAACTCCAGATGCATGCGCCATCATGTGCATCTGGCTTACTTGGGATCTGGAGAATCAAACCTGTATCCTTAGGCTTCACAGGCAAGCGCCTTAATTGTTAAGCCATCCTTCCAACCCCCTGCAATATAATTTTAAACATACTTTTATTTTTAGGGCTGAAGAGAGAGCTTAGCTGTTAAGGCACTTGCCTGCAAAGCCAAAGGACCCAGGTTTGATTCCCCAAGGCCCACATAAGCCAGATGCACAAGATGGTGCATGTATCTGGAGTTTGTGTGCAGTGGCTGGATACTGTGGCATGCCCACTCCCTCTCTCTTCCTCTCTCTCTCCTCTCTCTGCCTCTTTCTCTCTCTGTCAACACCCAACTGTCACCAAAGACTGTAGGCTACCTCTTGAACTGAAATGCTTTAATGAATGGGAAAGCCCTTCCTCTCTCTCTCTCTCTCTCTCTCTCTTTTTCTCAATTTTTATTAACATCTTCCATGATTATAAAAAATACCCCATGGTAATACCCTCCCCCCCTTTCCCCTTTGAAATTCCATTCTCCATCATATCCCCTCCCCATCTCAATCAGTCTCTCTTTTATTTTGATGTCATGATCTTTTCCTCCTCTTATGATGGTCTTGTGTAGGTAGTGTCAGGCACTATGAGGTCATGGATATCCAGGCCATTTTATGTCTGGAGGGAGCACATTGTAAGGAGTCCTACCCTTCCTTTGGCTCTTACATTCTTTCCACCAACTCTTCCACATTAGACCCTGAGTCTTGGAAGGTATGATCAAGATATTACTCAGTACTCCAGTCACTTCTTTCTAGCACCATGATACCTTCTGAGTCGTCCCAAGGTCACTGCTATCTGAAAAGAGAAGATTCTCTACCAAAAGTGAGAGTAGCATTAATATAAGTGTATGAATATTAAGAGAAGTGCTTACTAGGCAGTTTGATAGGCATAGTATATACATGTATTCAGACATCAGCAGACGTTACACCCCTAGGGCTCATGACTACCCCTGTTTTAAGTTTTCAGTATCAGGGATGTATTCCCTCCCATGGAGCGGGACTCCAGTCAAATTAGAGGGCAGTTGGTTTCTACCATGCAGATGTGCCACTATTGCACCCGTTGGCTCATTTGGCCAAATATAAGGCTTGCAGTGTCCACTGTTGAGTATCTTCACTGGTGGTATCTCTTTCTCCCATTGCACTGCATGTAGAATGGCTTTTTCCAGCTTTCTGTCAGCTGGTCTACATGGAGGAGGTTATTAGCTCAGTTCCAGCAGGATTTCTCAGTGGCCTTGCAGCCCAAGTATGTGGAGTTTTCAGCAATAGGGTCTTACCATCCATTCCTGGTGGGAAACCAAGGGTCTCGGCAATGGCCTATAATGTTTTGGGGGCATCAGGGACCTCCCTGGCAACAACTCACTAGAAGATCTCCCAACCCTGGCACTGAAAATTTTCTAGCAACAATCTACGACTCCTGAGTGTTTCATTGTCCAAAACCGGAGGATTCCATATGATTTATTTATAGCCTCTTAGATTTTGATTAGCCCTCCCTCCACCTTTCCTTTACTCAATCTCTTTCCCTGACCTCACTCTTTTTTTTTCGAGGTAGGGTCTCACTCTACCTCAGGCTGACATGGAATTCACTATGTAGTCTCAGGGTGGCCTCAAACTCTCAGTGATTCTCCTACCTCTGCCTCCTGAGTGCTGGGATTAAAGGCGTGCACCACCATGCCCGGCTTTCTCTCTCTCTTTTTTTAATATATTTTTTTGTTTATTTATTTGAGAGACAGAAACAGGCATATGGAGAGAGAGAGAGAAAGAGAGAGAGAGAGAGAGAATGGGGGCTCTGGGGCCTCCAACTGCTGCAAATGAACTCCAGATACATGTACCACCTGTATATCTGGCTTACGTAGGTCCTGGGGAATTGAACCTGGGTCCTTTGGCCTTGTAGACAAGTGCCTTAACTGCTTAACTGCTAAGCCATCCCTCCAGCCCCTTTTCTCTCTCTCTCTCTCTTTTTTTTTTTTTTTTTTTTGTGTGTGTGTGTGTGTGTGTGTGTGGTGCTGGTAATGGAACCTAAGGCCTTGCTCAAGTCAGGCAAACATTCCACCACTGAGCTATAGCTCCCGCTCAAGAATACCTTTTTTTTTTTTTTTCGAGGTAGGGTCTCACTCTAGCCCAGGCTAACCTGGAATTCACTATGTAGTCTCAGAGTGGCCTCGAACTTACAGTGATCCTCCTACCTCAGCCTCAGTGCTGGGATTGAAGGCGTGTGTCACCATAACCCAGCAAGAATATCTTTTAAGGTCACAGAAAGTAGCAGGGTGGAGCCTCTAGGGCTGGGACAGTGACAAGAGAACAGGGACAAGGGGGGGCGCGGGGATGGGTGGGGATAGTGGTACCTCCAGAAGGGCAAGCTCTGATGGCCACATTGTCCCCACAGCTTGGCTCAGCTTCACTTCCTGCCCTTTCATCATCCAAAAGGGTACTGAGAGGACAGAGCATGGGATGGCTGTGGTTGTACCCAACCCACCAGCCCACTGCCCCAGAGCCCAGCTTAATGAGCTCTTCTACTTTTATTTAATTTTCGTCTTTCTTTCGAGGTAGGGTCTCACTCCAGCTCAGGCTGACCTGGAATCCACTGTGTAGCCTCTGGGTGGCTTCGAACTCATGGTGATCCTCCTACCTCTGCCTCCTGAGTGCTGGGATTAAAAGCGTGCTCCACCATGCCTGGCTTTATTTAATTATTTTTTAAGTTAAAATAGTTTTTAAAATATATATTTTTTTATTTATTTGAGAGAGAGAAAGGCAGACAGAGAGAGGGAGAGAAAGAGAGAGAGAGAGAGAGAATGGGTGTGCCAGGGCTTCTAGCCACTGCAAACAAACTCTAGACGCATGCACCACCTTGTGCATCTGGTTTACATGGGTCCTGTGGAATCGAACCTGGGTCCTTTGGCTTTGCAGGTAAGCGCCTTAACCACTAAGCCATCTCTCTAGGCCTAAAATATTTTTATTTAGTTATTTGCAAGCAGAGAGAACGAGAGAATGGGCACAGTAGGGTCTTTTGCCATTGCAAACAAACTCCAGATGCATGCTCCACCTTGTGCATCTGGCTTTATTATGTGGGTACTGAGGAATCAAACCTGGGTTGTTAGGCTTTAATGCAAGCACCTTAACCACTGGCCAACCTCCCCACCCCCTCTTATTATTTTATGGTTTTTTTTGTTGTTGTTTTGTTTGTTTGTTTGTTTTTCGAGGTAGGATCTTGTTGTAGCCCAGGCTGACCTGGAATTTACTATGTAGTCTCAGGGTGGCCTCAAACTCTTGGTGATCCTCATACCTCTGCCTCCCAGTGCTGGTATTAAAGATGTGCACCACCATGCCTGGCTGGCTTATTTTATGTTTTTATCTTATTTATATTTTTAATATTTATCATCTGTTTTCAAAAAGAGAAAGAAAGAGAGAGACTGTGAGCACCAGGGCCTTTTGCCACTCAAATGAACTACAGATGCATGCACCACCTTGTGCATCTGGGTACTGAGGAATTAAACTCAGCCTATCAGGCTTTGAAAACAAGTATCTTTAACCATTGAACAATCTCTCCAGCCCCAATGAGCCCTTTTAGTCCTGTATAATGCCCAAGGGACCCTCAGTGCAGCCTCAGGTCAGGTGTCCAGGGCAGACGCAGCTCTCCTAGGCGAGCCCTCTTTGGGGATACCGCACAGGACCTGGGATCCATCACTGCCTCCCACATATGCTGGCTAGGCTCCCAGTAAGGAAACAGTTTCCCTTGGGGATGAGGCTGGGGTCAGCATCTCAGGGACAGTTGTGGGACCCCAGGCCTGAGTCATTGGACTTCGAGGCCCAAAGCTATGGCCAAAGAAGGAGAGGTGGTCTCAAAGACTTTTCCACAAGGCCAAATCCTTGCATTCCCTCTGGTCCAAACCACTGGAGTACAGAGTTCAGAAGGGAGCCCCCCTTTCCCAGGGCTTGCCCCACAAAGTCCACGTACCAGGGCTCCGTGGTGAGCCGAGGCTTCAGCCGCAACAGCCCTTGGCTTTGAAAGCAGCTATAGGAAGGGGGTGTTTCTGGATGTTCTACTGCTGTGTGATCTGCTCCTGAAAACGAGAGTGGGGTCATGGGAAAGTGGGGGGGGGGCTTGGCACGTGGGGCATTCCCAGGCCAGCCTCTTGGGCACTTCACCCTGTGCCAGGGCCAGGTCTGGGCTCAGTGGGCTCAGAGCAGATGCCCCATCCTTCCCTGTCTAGAACATTCACTTTCAGCTGCCCCATCCTGGCCAGACTCTTCCAGGAACCAGGAAGCAGAGCATTCTTCTTGGGGTGCAGAGCAGTCTTGGTTTTCAGCAGGTGTGGGTACAGGGAGGGGCCCTTCCCACACATACTGCACCCTGGGCTCAGAGGGGACAGTCTGTCCAGATCTGAGCTGCTGACCCACAGACAGAGCCAACCAGGCAGAAGGCACGGAGAGTGCCCTTGTCTGCCGGATAGCAGAGCTCTGGGAATGTCCCTCCCGGTCCCCTCTCCTGAAGCCCTTCCTGTCTCTCCACCTTGCACAATCCTGACCAGGGAGAGAGAGGCAGAAGTCTTGCCAAGTATTTCAGCAGGACTTGCTGGCAATTGCCTCACCCTTCCTGGACTTGGCAAAGAATGGATCCTGCCCACCCCCCCCCCCAATAGGCGGACTGATAGAGTGACCCATAAATAGTCCCCCCAGGCAGGATTCCTCACTCCCTCCTTCTCCTCCTGCAGCACCCACCAGGCTGAGCAGCTGCTAAAAGCATGACCCTGGGCATCCTGTGCCTGGCTCTTACCCTGCTTGGGGCCCTGCAGACTCAAGCGCAGGAGTCTGCTCCAAACCTGATCCCTGCCCCATCTCTGCTCAGGGTTCCCCTGCAGCCTAACTTCAACTTTGACCAGGTAAGGAGCCTGGAGGGGAAGCTGCAGGGAGGATCCAGGGAGAAACGGGGTGCAGAGGCCCACAGTTTCAGAGGCAGCATTGGCTGGAATGAGCAGGATTCAAGGAGCCCATGGTCTAAGTTTCAGTTCACCCTAGCCTGGGTCTCTGATGACAGCCTCACCCCATCAGCCCCGATTCCCTTCCTATCTCAGAGTCACCTGAACAGACCTTCCCAGTCTACACCTGCTGTCCCATAGTCCCCATTCTTCATGAAAGGTGAGAACACCTTCATGCTCTCTGCACAGATGAGGCAAAGAAGGATCTGGAAGGCCTCTTGCCCAGGGCCACCCCATCCTGCCAACTCAGTGCTAACTCCAACCAGGACTCCCAGCTCTGGAGGGACCCGGTTCCTGCCAGTGTTTCTGGGCACACTCAGCCTGGGGCCCTGCTGTTTAGTGGGAGGGAGGGATTCCTAGTTGCTGGCCAGGCTACCTAGAGGTGCCATCAGGAACCGTGCAGGAGAGGCAGCCCATGGAGGCCATTCCTGGGCTCCGCCTGTCATCAGCCCCTTGCAGTTCCAGGGCAAGTGGTACGTTGTGGGCTTGGCAGGCAACGCAGTTCAGAAGGAAGAACAAGGCCGCTTTAAGATGTACAGCACCACCTACGAGCTGAAAAAAGA
Source organism: Dipus sagitta (assembly GCA_036346955.1). NCBI lineage: Eukaryota > Metazoa > Chordata > Mammalia > Rodentia > Dipodidae > Dipus > Dipus sagitta. The sequence goes on from CM070770.1 coordinate 141,865,477, forward strand.
CCACAGCTACAATGTCACCTCCACCTTACTCAGGTACGTGTGTCATCACCTCCCAGGGGTCTGAGAGGCAGCCCAGTATCACAGCCAAGGGATGGCAGAAGCTGAGGGACGCTGTTACTCTTCTCTTGGCTTGGCATCGGATCCATTTGTTGCTTTCTTCTTCCTTCCCTTTATCAAAATATGGCTCCAGCATAGATAAAAAGACCCTAGTGGGAGCCGGGTGTGGTGGCGCACGCCTTTAATCCCAGCACTCGGGAGACAGAGGTAGGAGGATCACCATGAGTTTGAGGCCAGCCTGGGACTACATAGTGAATTCCAGGTCAGCCTGGGCTAGAGTGAGACCCTACCTTGAAAAACCTTGAAAAAAAAAAAAAGAAAAGAAAACAAGAGGGAGGCAGGCACTGGGGAGATGGCTCAACAGTGAAAAATTCCTTGCAAAGCCTGCTGGCCCCGGATTTGATTCCCCAATGCATCTGGAGTTTGTTTGAGGTGGTGAGATTCCCTGTCATGCCGCACATACTCTCTCTCTTCTTGCAAATAAATAAATCAAAATATAAAAGATGATCCGGGCGTGGTGGTGCACGCCTTTAATCCCAGCACTCGGGAGGCAGAGGTAAGAGGATCACCATGAGTTTGAGGACACCCTGAGACTCCATGGTAAATTCCAAGTCAGCCTCAGCTAGAGCGTGACCCTACTTCGAAAAGCAAAATAAATAAATAAATAAATAGATAAATAAAAGAGAGAGAGGGCTGGAGAGATGGCTTAGTGGTTAAGGTGCCTGCCTGCAAAGCCAAAGGACTCAAGGTTTGATTCCCCAGGATCCATGTGAACCAGATGCACAAGGTGGCACATGCATCTGGGGTTCGTTTGAAGTGGCTGGAGGCCCTGGCGCACCCATTCTCTCTCTCTCCCCACTCTCTCCCTCTCTTTGCCTCTTTCTGTCAAATAATAAAATTAAAATAAAATATTAAAAGAGAGAGAAAGGTGTTTAAGGGTAGGAGGAGTGAGGTCTTGACCCTACCTATAGCCTCCATCCAGGGATTCTAGGGAAGTGAGTTTAAAGAAGCCATCATGCCTCAGGAGGCTGGGGTGTGCACGGCCAGAGCTGGTGGGCTCTGGATTGGACATCCATGCCTTTAGGAGGCAACAAGCCATCGGTGTGGCCACCAACGGTGTCTGGGATAGGGGTTGCTACAAGGACAAGAATATAGACTCAATTTTAGCAGAGAGAAACAGTGAGGAATCACTGGGAGATGGCAAGAACCGTGAAGGTGAGGTCTGGCAGTCACAGGGTGGGGTGTGGAGGGGGGAAGACAGCAGTGAGGTTAGGGCCTGGAGACTAGGGCTCACTTCCTACAGTGATTATGAAGGGGTGGACTGGAATTTTGGCATCTAAGGAGCCAAGGGCATAAGGAAGGCAGTTTGGAGGAGCTCAGTCTGGGGTCCTCGGGGGTAGGGTGGAACTCAAGCGAAGCCACATTTGGCCCAAGAGCTAGGAGAGTCCTTGGCTCGGAGCGGGCTGGCAGCTTAGAGTTAGTTGGCAGAGGGCTGAAAGAGAGGGAGCAGGGAGTGGGCCTGGGTGTGGGGAAGGCCACCCAGGGGAGGCAGTGGGAGGAGGGATAGTAGATGCCAGAGGGAGGGTCTGAGCAGGGTCAGGCGGCCCCTATAGTTACCAGGCAGGGACAGCCAGGGCCAGACTCAGAGGGGGAAGCCCAGACCCATCTAAACTGGGGGAGGGGGTTCTGCCATGGTGGGAGATTGGCTGTCAAGGGTTAAGCTGGACAATGACGAGGGGTGGGGGACAATCAGAATCCTCTTCCAGCCCAGGGGTCCAAGCCTGTGCCCTCTCCCTCCTCACCTTCATCTTTTGCACAGGGACCAGCATTGTGACCACTGGATCAGGACTTTTGTCCCAAGTTCCAGGCCTGGCCAGTTCAGCCTGGGCAACATTTACAGTGAGTCCTGAGTGAAGTGGCGGGAGACGGGGGATGGCCCTGGGGTTGGGGAACAAACCTCACTGTCCATCCCCAGATGATGTTCTGGTTGAAGAGAAAGGAGACAGGGCTGACTCCATACCCTTCATGCCTACAGATTACCCTCAAGTCCAACGCTATACTGTGAAAGTGGCAGCTACTAACTACAACCAGTTTGCTATGGTGTTCTTCAAGAAGACTTCTGGAAACAAGGAGTACTTCAAGACCACTCTGTATGGTGGGTCCTTGCCCTACTCCTCGGAGACCGGATCCTGGTCACGCTGGGTGGGTGGGACCCCACGGACTTCTCCAGCTCCAGCTCCTTCAGGGAGACCCTCCAGGGGAAAGGGATCTGAGGCCTTGTTCACCTGCTCAACAAGAGCTATGGACTGTCTTCCTGTGGCCATTGACTGACCATCTTTGCCACAGGGAGAACCAAGGAACTTCCCCGTGAACTGAAGGAGCGTTTCGTCCGCTTCGCCAAGTCTCTGGGCCTCACAGATGACCATATCATCTTCTCTGAACCCATCGGTAAGACCCAGATGGGGAGAGGGGACAGCAATGCGGGAACTTCCTAGGCCTAGCACTGTCCCATCAGGGAAAGGGACCTTCCCATATGAGGATTTTAGACCCACATCCAAGTTACCCCGGGGGGGCACCTCCTCCCACATTCCCAGACCCCATTGTCTTGGACTACTTCCTTTCTACACTTTTTTTTTTTTTGGTTTTTCGAGGTAGGGTCTCCCTCTGGTCCAGGCTGACCTGGAATTAACTCTGTAGTCTCAGGGTGGCCTTGAACTCATGGCGATCCTCCTACCTCTGCCTCCCGAGTGCTGGGATTAAAGGCGTGCGCCACCACGCCCGGCTTCCTTTCTACACTTTGAGCTTTGCCGTCCTGGGCCTGTCCCTTGCTTTTTAGTGGCCTGGGCAGGGGAAGTCAGGCCATTCAGGACCACCAGCTGAGCAACCGCCAGGGCTCAGTGGGTAAAGAGGTAGGAAGCCCTAGAAGCTATGGGGTCTTCACCTCCCAGGGTAACCCACCTGGGTCTTTCTGCCCTACCTGGGCCCATCTGCAGCTCCAGCCCTGGGAGAGGCCCCAGGTCTTCTGCAGGTCAGCCCAAGGCAGCCCAGGGGCAGAGCAGAGGTCCTGGTGGTAAGAGATCTCACACACGTCCCTGTCCTGTTTTTTTGTTTTGTTTTGTTTTTTGTTTTTTGTTTTTTTTAATTTTTATTATTTATTTATTTGAAAGAGAGAAAGAGGGAGAGAGAATGGGTGTGCCAGGGCATCGAACCAGGATCCTTTGGCTTTGCAGGCAAATGCTTTAATTGCTAAGCCATCTCTGCAGTTTTTTTTTTTTTTTTTTTTTTTTTTTTGAGAGCGACAGAGAGAAGGAGGCAGAGAGAGAGAGAGCAAGAGAGAGAGAATGGGCGCACCAGAGCTTCCAGCCTCTGCAAACGAACTCCAGATGCGTGCGCCCCTTTGTGCATCTGGCTAACGTGGGTCCTGGGGAATTGAGCCTCAAACTGGGGTCCTTAGGCTTCACAGGCAAGCGCTTAACTGCTAAGCCATCTCTCCAGGCCCCCGTTTTGTTTTTTTAAATATTTTATTTTAATTATTTATGATTGAGAGGATGGGCATGCCAGGGCCCCTAGTCGCTGCAAACGAACCCCATATGAATGCACCACCTTGTGCAGCTGGCTCATGTGGAATCTGGGGAATCGAACCTGGGTCCTTGGGCTTCACAAGCTTAACCACTGAGCCATCTCTCCAGCCCCCTGTCCTGTTTTGATGATCTTTCTCTCTTACAGATCAATGCATCGACGAGTGAACAGAACAAAGGGTGAGTCTGGCTGAACCAGGCAGGAGCTGACGGGAGGCCGGGGCGCAGTGGGCTAGAGATCTCACCCTCGCCTTCCCTTCTCCCCCAAATTGTGATGTCTTTACCCTGCTGTCTTCTCTCAGATGCTTCCTGTCTCTCCTCCTTTATCTTCCCTGTTGCCTCTGCCTAGGGAGCCACTTGACTGCCCTGCCAGCCACGATGCCAGTAAGAGCTGGAAGATCCTATGAGGTGGTGCTGCCATCCCCTGGACCCAAGCTGCCTCGCTTATGGAGTCCTCTTGTCTGCTAAATAAACACACGCACCCAGGTCCTTGAGTCTGTGCTCCTTGACCCCAGCGCCCTGGGAGAGGAAGAGCAAAGGGTGGGCTCGCATGTACATCACTCTCTGGGCCTATGGTCTCTAATCCCAGCCTAAGGCTCCAGAACCCCAGCCTGTCCTCAGCTCCCATCATCGTAAGCATCAACTGTCCCGAGTCCCTCCCCGGGAGACAATATTGCACTCCCTGCTGTCCTGGCTGGACACTCCTAACCTAATCCTAGGCTCACCTCTAGAGCAGTGGGAGTTCCCTTGTGCCCCTGCCTGTGAGGGGTGCCTGTTCCCACGGAAGCCCTGGTTAGCTCACAGGTCAGGCTCACACTCAGCCACTTACCACAGGCCCCAAGGCAGCCGTCACATAAGGACTAGGGAGTTGGAGGGGCCTAGGATGGGGTACACCTCAACTCACCGGGCCTCTATAACTGCTGGCTGTCTGTGGCCAGGGTAGGAGGGTACAGAGAGGCAGAGAAAGGTTGGGCCTGTGTCTGGCCTGACAAACCTCAGCCCCCTGCCTGGCCATAGCTGTGGCCTTTCCAGGTATGTGTCCCACACAGGGACTTCCTCCCACCTCTTCTCTTGAAAGACCAGTGGCCAGAGTGTGTGCGGTTGCAAAGGAACCCAACCTTCCCACCTCACACACACGGACGCTCTTCCCTTCACCCTGACTGGAGAGGCGATGCCTGAGAAGTGACAGTCCAGCCATGGCCTGTGAGCTGAGACCTGGCTTACCAGATAACGTCAAAGTCTGGGCTAGACTCCAGGGATGGCAGTAAGGAGGGGGTCCTGGCTGAGAGGGGTATCTGAGGGCTGCTGGCCAAAACACCACTAGCTGGCTAAGAACATAGGAGCTGCATCCCAAAAGCCTAGCCCCTGGGCTCTGCTTTGGGCAGCAGATATAGAATGTTTAAAATATCCAGACCCTGATACAGATTCTTATGTTGGCCTATGCAAGGCAGCTTCCCAGCCTAGGCTACATAGTAAGAATCTATCTTCCCATAGTCCTCTGCTCCTGTTGGGCCTCTCAGGATCAGAGTCTCAGAACACAAATGTTGTGTTCCTTCCTGGCTTGTTGGAGGTATGAGTTTCCTACTGCCACTGTAACAAGTTACCACTCACATGCCCCTGTTCTCCTTCAGTTCTAGAGGCCAAACTTTGCAGTCAAAGCTTTACAGTGTCTACAGATGGTGCTCCTTCCAGGGCTCTGGAGAAGAATCCACTTTCCTGTCCTTTCCAACTTTTTAAAAAAATATTTTATTTATTTATTTATTTGACAGAGGGAAAGAAGGAGAGAGAGAGAGAATGGGTGCGTCAGGGTTTCCAGCCACTGCAAACAAACTCCAGATGCATGCGCCACCTTGTGCATCTGGCTTGCGTGGGTCCTGGGGAATCAAACCGAGGTCCTTTGGCTTCACAGGCAAGTGCCTTAACCGCTAAGCCATCTCTCCAGCCCTCCTTTCCAACTTCTAAAGCTGCCTTCCTCACTTTTCTTTGGCTTGGGGGCCCTTCAGAAAGGCAGTTAGCCTCAACAAATCCCTCTGCTGTAATGCTGACTTACAGGCAAGGAGAGTCAACTGATCTGGGTGAGACTTTGCTCTGAAATTCCTTAGGCATTGATTCAGCGGTCCCTATCACTACTTAACCTGCTCCTGGGGGCAGGGGGCTGCCGAAGTGCTAGTCAGCGGTGGCGCTTACAGCAGACTGTGGGTTCCACCTCACGTCTACCTTCCCCCAGTGAAGCAATGGGGGTGGTTTTGGGGTCTAGGAGGAGGATCTGTCCGCTATCATCTTCTGGGCCTGATCCCTGTGTTGAGAACGGCCTGCACTCTGGAATATCCAGTGTGAGACCTGGACCAGGCAGTCTCCTGGCTGTAACAGCTACGGGAATCCCAGTAACTGCCCCTCTCTGGGTCACTGGTGTGACCTTCAGTTGGACCAAGGATCACGCCTTTGGGTCCAGTCCAGGAGATTCTTGCTGGCTTGGTGACTTTGTGCAGGTGTCCTTTTCCTATGCAGGGGGATGACAGCAGCTGGGCGACCTCGTCATGAAGGCGTCTATAGTGGACAGCCACATGCCACAGGTCTCCACTGGGCCAGGCAGCACCCACAGGAGGGGGCAGCAAACCTTTCCCTTACTGAGAACATGACACAGTCCTAGAGACACTTGAGAGGGACGTCACACTCCCCCCTCCCCCATGCTGTTTGAGGCGTCCTGGGTGAAACAGACTGGCCCTGTGTCTGCTGTCCACTGCTGGAGTCCCATGATTCCCACCCACAGTAGGCCACCGCAGAGGCAAGCGGTGGGCCAATCAATAACAGGTTTGCACTGGGTGACGCTGGAGAACAGTGGACAGATACTTACAGGGTGTGCCATGGAGATCCACCCCAGAATGTCACATTGAGTGGATATTGGCAGATTCATAGGCTAGTGGAGAGGAGGGTGTCCCAGACAGAAGGAAATGCTTGGAACTAGGAAGGACCCTTGGCACAGATAAAACCTGGCCTGGAGACACTGTCCCCCAGCCTGACACAGAATGGGGAATGTTGATCATGACCATCTATTAAGAGCTCGCTGTGGCCAGGCCTAGACTGAGCTCTGGGTATATTGGAACCCTAGCCCTTGAGTGCCCTAAAGGAGCACGAAAGACCACGGAGGCCCAGGCTAGTATAAGGATGCAGATCCTGGGAGACTCGGGGAAGAAGGACGGAGTTGCTGTGAACAGAAACTTCCTGAAACCATAGAAGGGCTTTGGAAAGTGCTTATCTGATTGTGACTATGCGGAGAGGCGGAAGCAGCAGGATGAGGCCTGGTGGGGATCCCAAGCTGTCGCTGGCCAAGCCTCCGCTGCGGGCAGGCTGACCCTGGGCCTTGGAAAGGGGCCGGGAGGCCACTGGTGGAGCGCTACGGTGCGGGCGAGGTCTGGAGGTGAGGGCGGAGACTGCGAGCGGGTCGGGGGAGGAGCCAGTGAGGGGCGGGGCTAAGTCTGGGGGCGGAGCTCCGGCCCGCTGCTAGGCCTCGGGGGCGGGGCCCGGGCTGCCAGGCGGCGACGTGCGCCTGCGTCCCACCCTTCCGGCCCGGCTGTCAATCAGCAGCTGGCACTTTCCGCCCACCGCCGGCTTTCGGCGCGACGGTCGTGGAGTTCTGTCGTTTCGTGGCCCCGGTGGCGCCCGAGCCTGCAATGTCAGGCCCCAACGGGGACCTGGGCATGCCGGTGGAGGCGGGCGCGGAAGGCGAGGATGATGGCTTTGGAGAAGCAGGTGACCTGGGTGGGGGGGGCTCCTGAGGCGACCTTTGCTTTTCTAGGGTGCCGTCCTGGGAAGGGGAATCGAGGCCGGATGGGGGACTTGGAAGGGACCGTAGAGCCCTCCCTAACCGTCTCTTGGGTGGATCCGGAGTTTGCCCCACAGCCGTCCCGGAGATACAGGATGGGCACCGGCGAACGGATCCCTGGAAACCGCAGCATTGGAGAACTGTGGATAACCAGCCCCGTTTACATATGGGGAAACTGAGGCAGCCTTAGAGCCTCCTTGTCCGGGTCGGATTTGCTCCAGCCACTTTCTTCGCCTGAGGTGTGGGTGCGGAGCCCAGCTTGGCTGGCTTAGCTTAGCAGGAAAGGGGATGACCGGGTGGGCACCCCTGCTCTGCTGAGTCAGCACCCCAGCCACCTGGCCTTGCTGGTGTGACCTGCTTACAGAAGCTTGTTGCATGCACAGCACTGCGGGAGGGCAGGAGAACGTCAACCAAAGACTCCACCTTCACCTTCTGGAATCTCAGTTTTCCTGTCTGTAATATAGGGCTCATGTAGTGTCTCCTGCATTGAGATGTGTCAGGATTAAAGGGAAAAACTGAATGGAAAATGCTTAACAGGCTCCAGCATGCACCCTCATTCAGTAAGTGAATGCTGCCCTTATTCTTTTTAGTGTAGCAAATGATGGGTACATTACTGTAAAGGGCAGGACAGTGTAGGGTAATGATTGGGGGGGAGTGCTTTTTTATTTTGAGGTTGTTACAGCTTTATTGAGTTATAATTAACACTATACAATTTGCCTATTTACATTGGACAGCCAGCTCCCATGGGCCTTGCTATGGTCACAGTGCACACACAGTGAGTGCATACATGGCTACAACAGTTATAGAACATTTTCATCACCCGGGGTCTGCTCTTCGTAAAGGTTAGCCCACCACAGGAGCAAGTGGTAGGCCAGTTAGTTTGTGCTGGGCGATCCTGGTGAACAGTGATCAAGGTGTGTGAAGTGACTTCTGGCAGTCATGGTGGGACAATCAAGAAGAGGCTCCCAGGATGGATGTCACACTGAGTGGACATTGGTTCACAGGATAGTGGGAGGAGGGTGTCCCAGGCAGAAGGCTTGGAACTAGGAAGTAACCTTGGCACAGATAAAGCCTGGCCTAGAGACACTGCCTCCCCCAGTCTCTCTCCCAGCCTGACAACAGAATGGGAAATATTGATCATGACCATCTATCAAGTACTTGTTGTGGCCAGACCTGAACTGAGCTCCTCTTGGTATATTGGAACCCTCAAGCCTTTCCCTCCTTCTAGAAAAGAGCTGCAGTCACTTGCTGGGGTAGATTTGGGATTCAAATCCAAGGGTCTCAGACCCTCAGGTCAGAGTTGTCACCAAGTAAGTATAGGAAGCTTTGCTGGTTCCTGCCTTCTTAGGCCTCAGTTTCCCCATCTATCATGATGGGACAGACTTCCCGGGACTCTGTCCCCTGCGAAGGGTGCCCTTTTTGGGTGATGGGTGTCCTTGCCCCAAAGTCAGGCACATTTGCACTCACATCCTTAATACCCTTCCCAGGCCCTGGCTTTTTCTGCCACCAGCCACTTCCCTTTTGGTCCCATGCTGGCAGCTGAGTGTATCTGAGTCATGGGCTGGCTCAGAACTGGGTCCCGCAGTGGGCACAGGCCCAGATCTTGGGGCCTAAGGGACACTGTGTTGCAAAGAGCCAGATCAAGAGTAGCTGTAGAGGGGAGAGATCAGGGAAGACTTCTTGGAGGAGGCGTTCTGAGCTGGTCCTTGAAGGATTGTTATGATGGACGAATTCTAGATGGTAGAGATAGCAAAGGCAGGGGCTGGAAAGTCAGAGCTTCATTCATTCATTCACTCATTCCATAAGGGCTTATTTTGTGTCACTGAGACATCAGAGAACACAAGACCATTCAACTCAGAATTTTATATTAAAGTGGGAAGAATCACAGCTGTCATTCCTGAAGGGAGGGCTGTGAGAGGGAAAGGGCATCAGGGAGACACCTTGATCTATCTGGGGGCACTGGCGGGGCTCCCCTGATGACATCTGTACTGAGACTAGAAGGACCAGTGGGAGTCACATAGAAGAGGAGGGAAGGAAGACAGAGGGACCTGGTGCCTTCCAGACAGAGCCAGTAGAACACTGAGAGCTTCCTGGAAGGCAAGGCAGGTGCGAGAGGAGAAGAAAGCACTCGGAGATGGGCCTAGAGAAGGGATGGGGCAGAGTCTGCACCAGAGCCTGGGAGAGGCTGCTGGTACTGTGAAGACACAGGGAGCCACAGAAGCGGCAAGAGATTAGGGTCTGCTTAGGACAGAAGCCTTGATTGCCCAACTTGGGGGGAACATGGGCTCTGACCTCTAGCAACTGCTGAAGGAGGTGCAGGGTAGACTTGACACCAACAGGACCTCCCTGGCAGGACACTGACTGGCTGCCCTGGGATGGTGTACTAAGTATTATTCAAATCTCTTCCTTCTGTGGTACCCTGTTTGTTTCCCAGATGATGACACTGAGGCTCAGAAAGGAGTGGGGACATGCCCACAACCCTCTTGGGGATGGGCTGGGGTGGGGGATGACAGTGGGATGTATGTGGGTCTGCAAGCCCTGAGGAGACACAGGACCTTGGCTCTGTCTTGCCCTCTCCTCCCAGAGTATGCTGCCATCAACTCGATGTTGGACCAGATCAACTCCTGTCTGGACCACCTGGAGGAGAAGAATGACCACCTCCATGCCCGCCTCCAGGAGCTGCTGGAGTCCAACCGGCAGACACGCCTGGAGTTCCAGCAGCAGCTCGGGGAGGCCCCCAGTGATGCCAGCCCCTAGGCTCTGGGACCCTCCAGCCAGGCCCTTCCCCTGCCTCCCTGGGCTGGACTCAGGCACGGGCACATACTAACCAGCCTAGACTCCTCAGGGGTTGGTCTTCAGTCCTCCCAGCGGGTCTGCCTGTGGGCCATTCCCCACTGCCCAGCATCCTTCCTGGGGCCAGGTGTGGTCCTGGGACCCATATTACTTGTCTGTGTGCTGTGTGCCCAGCTCCTGGGCTCTCCCCATCCCACCCAAGATTGAGCGTCCATATTAAACAGGCCTCCCGTACCACCATGCCTCTCTCTGTGTGCTGGGATGAGGACTGAACTGGCCAGTGGACATGAACAGGGTGAACTTGGCTTGGCCACCTTTGTATTTCTGAATATAGAGGATACATGTGAGGCCAGGGCCTCCTCCCTACCTGGCGTGTTCCTGGCTGGCAGCTGCTTCCTAACCTGTCTGAGACAAAGTCAGATGTCATATGTGACCTGATGGGAGACACTCAGCCTGAGTGCTAGAATCTTACACTGAGATAACTAACACCAGGGTATGCTGAACAACTTTGATGTCACCCTCCCATACTTGGCCTTAGTCCTCCCAAGCTGGCCAATAACAGGGCTGCTATGATGACCTGTCAATAAGGGACTCAAGGACTCTAAGGGTCATTTCTTTACATGAGAAAAGAGTGGCTAGAGAGCCACTCAACATGGGCTCCCTTCACTACTCAGTCATTACAGGGTTGGGAGGGCTACACCCTAGCCCCCTGGAACCAAGAGCTCAACTGGGTGTCAGGACCCCTAATCCTCACTCCATGCCCTGAATTTCAGTTTCTGTGAGGTCCATCTTAACAGAGGCTAGAGCCAAATCCTGACTATTTGCCAGCGCTGTGACCACTGGCAAGTCACTCGACCTTTCCCAGGCTCAGTGTCCTCATCTGTAATTTGGGGATAGCAACAAGCTCACCTCGCAGGGACACTGAACATTAACCTCTGCCTTGAAGTTACTCTTCTAGCCCTGACACATTATGAGGGAAACTGAGGCTCAGGGAGGTGAAGTGCCTTGTGATCCCAGAGTCCCTGCCTCTTGGGGGATCATCCATTTGGCCTCCCCATTCTGCCACTACGCTGTGCCGAGAGAGACGGCACACGAGCTGCCCCTTCCCCTGTCCACCCCAACACATTGCTGGTGGGAACTGCGCAGCCAAATGAACTTCTTTTATTGGATTTTGAGTAAAAACACCAATCGTGAACATTTACACACACACACACACCTAGAAAGCTGTAGCAAGTCTGGCCAGGCTTGGGCGCCTGGAGCTCCCTCTATCAGGTTTTGAGACGGGATGAGCGCCGAGGGGGACAGGGACGTGGGGGGCTGGGGACCTGGGGCTTCACCTTGCTGGGGGGTTTTGCTGAGTCCTGAGGGCTGGACTGGCCGGCCAGCTGGCCACCACTGCCCCTGTTGGTGGTGAACAGCGCAGTCAAGGCGTTGCGGGCGTTGATGGCGCACCGGCGGCCCTTGGGCCGGGTGGTGGGACCAGAGCTCTTGGCTGCTTTGTATTTCTGGAAACAAGGTGTAAGTAAGGTCAGGGCCTCTCGCTTACCTAGGGCACCCCTGGCCAGCAGCTGCTTCCCAACCCTGGCCAAGACAGCCTCCACATGCTGCGTGATGCTCTCAGCCTCTCTGGACCACGGCTAGGGGGCCAATGGCTTGGTACCCAAAAAACCCACAGATGTCAGCAGGAAGAGCCCAGCCCCCTCGCAGCCCGATTCCCTCTGTGCTGTGAGAAGGTGTCCTAGGGACTGAGGCTGAGTCTGAAGGAGGTACAGAAATTGGGTCCGTGGGCAGTGCAGGTGGTGGGCTGTCCACTCACCTGCAGGTTCTCAAAGTGGGCCAAGGACTTGCAATGGGAGAGCTGTGCCCCTGAGTTGTCGTCGTAGAACTTGTGACAGACCCGGCAGACATAGCCCATCACAGGCACCAGGAAGTCCACACCTGCCGGGCAGATGGCAGGGTCTGGTTACCCACCCCCCCCACCTGTGCTCCCCTACCCTCTAGGTGGGGAAAGAGAAAAAAGAACAAGGAGATGGGCCGCCCAAGTGTCATGGCTGGGGTCTCTTGGAGGGACGCCCCAGGGCGGAAGGTCTTACCATATGCGGTGTTGGAGTTGTAAGTCTCTGAGCCCTTCCACTGCTCTATGGATAAGTCTTGGGACCTCATCTGTAGAGGGAAGAAGAGGCTCAGATGGGCCCCAAACTGCCATCTGGACGTAGGTAAGGGGCTGAACCGAGAGCCCACCCATGGTCTCAAACACATCATTGCCTAGGTTTGGAGGCAGTTGGTGGCACTCTCTGAGCCTTGGCAGGTGCTGATCCTGCCTCCCCAAGTGCCCTTCCAGGGTACATTTTCCAGGCTCTGTTCCATCAGCTCCCTCCTCCAGGCAGCCCTCCTGCTCCCCGGTGACCATAATCTACACCAGCCATGCCCAACCCAACACGGATGTCACTCAATCCACAAACTAGCCCTCTATGGTTATATACATCTTACAAAAAAGGAAACAGACCCCAGAGATAACACTTTCCTAGGGGATATGGGGTGGTTTGTGGAAGAGCCAGGTGTAAACTCTGATGGGATAGAGATCAAAGTTCTTCCCACGAACCCCACCAGCAACCAGAGTTTTTTCTGAGATTGCAGTGACTGTGGTCCTGGGGGGTGGGGTTCGGGTATCAACCCTAAAATACATTTTAAAGTAATTTTAAAAAATTATTATTATTTATTAATAGACACAGAGAGAGAGAGTGTGTGTGTGTGAGTGAGAGAGAATGGGCACACCAGGGCCTCTAGCCACTACAAGCAAACTCCAGATGCATGTGCCTGTATCTGGTTTACGTGGGACCTGGAGGATGGAACCTGGGTCCTCAGGCTTCACAGGCAAGCGCCTTAACCGCTAAGCCATCTCTCCAGCCCTATTTTTTTTTTTTTTAAGGAGAAAGCTGGGCTGGAGAGATGACTTAGCAGTTAAGGAGTTTACCTGTAAAGCCCAAAAACCCCAGTTCGATTCTGAGGTCCCACGTGAGCCAGATGCACAAGGTGGCACATGTGTCTGGAGTTCGTTTGCAGTGGCCAGAGGTCCTGGTGCACCCATTCTCTTTATCTGCCTCTTTCTCTCTCCCTCTATCTCAAATAAATTTTAAAAGTATTTTCTTCTAAAAGAAGCTTTTTTTTTTTTTTGAGGCAAGCCCAACAGACTGCCTTTTCTTCTTTTATGCAAGACACAGACAGAGAGAGAATTGGTGTGCCAGGGCCTCCAGCCACTGCAATTGAACTCCAGATGTGTGTGCCCCCCCCCCCCCAGCATGTGTGACCTTGCGTGCTTGCATCATTGTGCATCTGGGTTACCTGGGACTTGGCAAGTTGAACATGAGTCCTTAGGCTTCGCAGGCAAGTGCCTTAACCACTAAGCCATCTCCCCAGCCCTAAAAGAAGCTTAAAAAAAAAAAACTGGAAAAAGAGCTGGGCATGGTGGTGCACACCTTTAATCCCAGCACTTGGGAGGCAGAGGTAGTAGGATTGCTGAGAGTTCAAGGTCACCCTGAGACTACATAGTGAATTCCAGGTCAGCCTGAGCTAGAATGAGACCCTGCTTCAAAAAGACCAAACAAAAAAAGGGCTGGAGAGATGGCTTAGCAGTTAAGGTGTTTGCCTTCAAAGCCAAGGGATCCCAGTTCGATTCTCCAGACCCACGTAAGCCAGAGTTTCAAGGTAGGGTCTTGCTATAGTCCAGGCTGACCTGGAATTCACTATGTAGTCTCAGGGTGGCCTTGAACTCATGGCGATCCTCCTATCTCTGCCTCCTGAGTGCTGGGATTAAAGGTGTGCACCACCTCATCTGGCTGGCTACTGCCTTAAAATTTTTTTTTTTTTAAGCTGGGGATGGGGGCATGGCAAAGGGCTACAAATGAACTCCAGATGCATGTGCCACTTTGTGCATCTAACTTTACTTGGGTACTGGGGAATTGAACCCAGACTGGTAGGTTGGACAATCAAGCACCTTTAACCACTGGGCCATCTCCCTGCTGTGTCCCCTGCCCCCTTTTTGAGACAGGGTCTTGTAGTAATGCAGGCTAGCCTGAAATGTATACTCTTCCTGCTTCAATGCTGGGATTACAGGCACGCTAACATTATACCACGTCACCTCCACGACTTTCTTTTTTTCTTTTCAGTACTTGGGATTGGATGTAGGGCCTTGTGCACATTAGGCAAGTGTTTTATCACTAGGCTATATTCCCAGTCCTCTATGTCTTCCCCTACCCCAATTCATCTATATTTCTTGTAGTTTGTCCAGACATAGCATGAGAAATCTCACACAAAGTCTCATGTGACTTCAGAGAGTTTGTTGCTTGCCTTTCTGCTTGTCTTTTTAAATTTTCCCCCCCAATTTTATCCATTTTGAAATTCCAGCATTTTTTTTTTTTATTTTCAAGGAGAGATCGAGGAGAGACTTAGAAAGAGGAGGAGAATGGGTAGGCCAGGGTCTCTAGCCACTGCAAAAGAACTCTAGATGCATGTATCACTTTGTGCATCTGGCTTTACCTGGGTACTGGGGAATTGAACCTAGGTGCTTAGGCTTTGCAGGCAAGCACCTTAACTACTGAACCATTTCTCCAGCCCCCTCTCTGTCTTTTTGGGTAGTCATCTGATGCTTATTTCCATGGTCACATGTGACACAGTCTACATTAATAATAAACTCAAGCATGCATTACTGCCTACAAATGCCAGCCCAGTGCCTGGGCCCCCGGAGGAAGGTAAGAGCCCCTCAGGGCTCCGGGCATCCACCAACAACACACCTGCTTGCAAAATTCCTCCTCCACCTCAATCTCTTCTTCATCCTCATCCTCGTCCTCATTTTCATCACCCTCGAAACAACCAACAGCGTCCACTGTGATGAAGTGGTCCTCATCTGGGCTGGCTGTCTCCTTCTCGAGTGTCTTCAACTGCCAAAGGACACGGGTGAGGGGCTTAGGTGCACTCAGGGCACACAGCCCTGAGGATCCCAGTCCCTCGAGCAGCTCATGTCCTCGAAGGTAGCTGGGCTCACCTCCTTGACCTTGTCCTTATGTCCCTGGGATTTCACATGCTCCACAAACTTGCGGGGGGTCTTGAAGTAGCGGTTGCATACAGTGCAAAAGGGTCGTAGGGACTGTTTGGCCATCTGGGGGAGAGAATGGAGGCTACTCAGTGTCAGGGAGCATCTCCAGGTGCAAGCCGCCTGACCAGCGGCCAGCGGGACCTTGCTTCTTGTTGCAGGCCCAGCAATCTATCTGTAGGCAACCAGCCTGGCTCTGCTGCTACACTGAGCCATGCGAAAACACATCTCTTCTCTGTGTGAGACAGCAGGGGGGGGCAACAGAGACAGGACAGGAGGGAGGACAGCCACCAAAGGCACCCCATACGTGGCTGAGCATCAGGGTGAGCTAGTGTCACACTGCACAGACTGGAGATGCAAAGCCCAAGAGGAGCATGACTGTCCCATCAGAAGCTGCACGTGAGTGATGGTCACACAGAGACAAAGCCCTTCACCTCCCCTTCCTGCCCTGTCTGCCACCAGGCTTGGAGATAGTTGATATATATATTTTTTTTTGGCAGGATCTCACTGTAGTCCAGACTAACCTGGCATTGGTAGCCTCAAACTCACAGTGATCTTCCTACCTCAGCCTCCCAAGTGCTGGGATTAAAGGTGTGTGCCACCACGCCCAGTAAGGCTTGGAGAAAGAACAGGTAGGCACCTTCACAGCATGTGATGGCCCTCCTACCTTGTGCTCCTGTGTCCTGCGGTGCTGAATCAGGTCTCCCATGTAGTACACCTGGCAGGTGTTGCACCAGCGCCTCGGTGGAGGGTCTCTGAATAATGACAAGCAAAATGAGCAGTGTGCCGGGGCGTGGTGGCGCACGCCTTTAATCCCAGCGCTCGGGAGACAGAGGTAGGAGGACTGTCATGAGTTCGAGGCCACCCTGAGACTACAGAGTGAATTCCAGGTCAGCCTGGGCTAGGGTGAGACCCTACCTGAAAAAAAAGCAAAAAACAACAAACAAACAAACAACAAAAGCAATGTACATTATATTCCCCCTCAGAATACTCCCTATGTGGAATGCAATTCTAGGGCTGGGGGATGGCTCAGCAGGTTACCCATCTCCTCAGCCTCAGAATAGCCTCTGCTTTAACTCCTCACCATATTATTATTATTACTTTTGTTTGTTTTCTGTTTTTTCGACGTAGGGTCTTCCTCTAGCCCAGTCTGACCTGGAATTCACTATGTAGTGTCAGGATGGCCATGAACTCAGGGCAATCCTCCTACCTCTGCCTCCTAAGTGCTAAGATTAAAGGTGTGTGCCACCATGTCCAGCTTCTTCCCACATTGTTTCAAAATAAATTCTAGGGGCTGGAGAGATGGCTCAGAGGTTAAAAGCACTTAAGGCCCAAGTTGGAGTTCCCAGTACCCATGTAAAGCCAGACACACAAAGTGACACATGCAACAGGAGTTCATTTGCTATGAGAGGAGGCCCTGGAGTACCCATAATGGGTGTATCTCCCTCTCTCTCTTTCTCTCTTTCTCTGCCTCTTTCTCTCTCATAAATAAAAAAGTTTTTAAAAATATTTTATTTATTTATGAGAGAGAAAAAGAAAGACAGAGAGAGAGAGAATGGGTGTGCCAGGACCTCCAGCCATTGCAAAGGAACTTCAGATGCATGTGTCACTTTGTGCATCTGACTTGGGTCCTGGGGAATTGAACCTGGGTCCTTTGGCCTTGCTGGGAAATGCCTTAACTGCTAAGCCATTTCTCCAGCCCCAAAGGATATTTTTTTAAGCATAGATTATCCGATGAACATCAAGCCAATTTGCTATCTACTTACAGAATAGCTTTTTTTTTTTTTTTTTTTTTTTTTTTGGTTTTTCGAGGTAGGGTCTCACTCTAGCTCAGGCTGACCTGGAATTCATCTGTAGACTCAGGGTGGCCTCGAACTCACAGCAATCCTCCTACTTCTGCCTCCCAAGTGCTGGGATTAAAGGCGTGTGCCACTATGCCCAGCTTTCTGGTTTTTTTTTTTCCTTTTTTAAAGTTAATTTTATTTATTTGCAAGCAGAGAGAGCAAGTGAGCGAGAGAAAAGACAGATAGAGAGAATAGGTGCACCAGGGTCTCCAACCACTGCAAAGGAACTCCAGATGCATGTACCATTTTGTGCATCTGGTTCTATGTGGGTACTGGGGAACTGAACCTGGGTTGTTAGGTTGAGCACACAAGCGCCTTAACCACTGAACCATCTCTTCAGCCCAAGAAGAGCCTGTTTTTAATGAACCACGGGCAATTCTCATTCAAATTAGCCAAAATTTATACCAAATATGCTAATTGCTTCTAAAATGACAGCCTTCTTTTGGGGTGTGTGTGTGTGTGTGTGTGGACACACACATGTGTCATGGCACAGAGGACAACTTCCCAAGGTCAGCCTTCACCTTCCACCTCATTCGAGGCAGGGTCTCTTGTTAGCCAGATTAGCTGGCCCAGGAGCTCGTGGGGAAATTCTCTGTCTCTGCCTCCAACTCACCATACATGTTCTGGGGATACAGAAGACCACCAAAACTGCTAGCTTTTACACAGGCTCTAGGGTTCTGAAGTTGGGTCCTCAGACTCATGTGGCAAGTGTTTTATCTACTGAGCCAGCTCCTCAGCCCCAGAATAACCTTCTGCTCTCATTTCTCCCCTTAATTCTAGCTAGACTATGAGAAATGCAGGTGTAAGATTCAAAACTATATATTTTTTTAAAAAAAAATATTTTGAGGCAGGCCCTCATGTAGCCCAGGCTATCCTCAATTTTTTTTTAAGGTAGGGTCTCACTCTAGCTCAGGATGACCTAGAATTCACTACGCAGTCTCAGGCTGGCCTCAAACCCATGGCGATCCTCCTACCTCTGCCTCTTGAGTGCTGGGATTAAAGGTGTGCGCCACCATGCCCGGCTCTGTCCTCAGCTTTGTTATGTAGGCAAAATGACCTTGAACTCCTGATTTTCCTACCTCTACCTCTCAAGTGCTAGGATTACAGGTGTGTACCGCCATGCCCAACTTCAAAACCATATACTTTTAGCTGGATGTGTTGACACACACCTCTAATTGCAAAGTCTGAGGTCACTGCATATTCAAGGCCAGTTAGGCGACACAGTGCATATAAGACAGGACCCTGCTTAAAAATACACACACAGGGGCTGGAGAGATGGCTTAGCAATTAAGGAATTTGCCTGCAAAGCCAAAGGACCTTGGTTCGATTCCACGGGACCCACATAAGCCAGATGCACAAGGGGGTGCATGCGTCTGGAGTTTGTTTGCAGTCACTGGAGGCCCTGGCGCGCCATTCTCTATCTCCCTCTTTCTCTTTCTCTCTCTCTCAAATACATAATTAAAAATAAAAATAAAGTTAAAGAAACAGACACACAGTCTAGACTAGAGTGAGACCCTACCTCGAAAACCAACCAACCAACCAACCAACCAAACAAACAAACAAACAAAAATTACACACACAGGGCTAGAGACATGACTCAGTGGTCAAGGCACTTGTGTGAGAAGTCTAAGGAACCTAGTTCAATTCCCCAGTATCCAGGGAAAGCCAGATGCACATGGTAGCGCATGCATGTGGAGTTTGTTTGCAGTGGATAGAGGCCCTGGCACACCCATTCTCTCTCTCTAGCTGCCTCTTTCTCTCACTTAAATAAATAATAAATAATTTATTTTTTGTTTACTTTTACTTATTTGAGAGTGACAGACAGAGATAAAGAGGCAGATAGAGAGAGAAAGAATGGGCGCGCCAGGGCCTCCAGCTACTGCAAACGAACTCCAGACATATGCGACCCCTAGCATCTGGCTAACGTGGGTCCTGGGGAATCGAGCCTCAAACCGGGGTCCTTAGGCTTCATAGGCAAGCGCTTAACTGCTAAGCCATCTCTCCAGCCCTAAATAAATAATTTAAAAATATTTTAAAAAAAGAAAAAGGGCTGGAGAGATGGCTTAGCGGTTAAGGCGCTTGCCTGTGAAGCCTACGGGCCCATATTCTCTCCAGATCCCACATAAGCCAGATGTATAAAGGTGAGGCAAGCACATGGTCGCACATGCCCACTAGGTAGTGCAAGCGTCTGGCATGCGATTGAAGTGGCTGAGGCCTGGCATGCCAATTCTCTCAGTCTCACTCACTCTTTCTCTCTAAAATACAATTAAAAATAAATAAATAAATAAATAATAAAAAAAAATAAAAACCCAGGCCCAGGAAGCCAAACATCATCTGTTCTCTCTCATACGTGGATCCTAGGTACAGATGACTAGACTTCTGTGTGAGTAGGAAGAAAACTCAGTAGCAGAGGCCAGTAAGCTTGAAAAGAGATATAAAGGGAAGAGAAAGGAAGGGAGGGGGTACTTAATAGGATGGGATTGTATATATGTAAGTAGAAGACTAGATTAATGGGGGTGAAAAGGTCCAAGTGAGGTCAGCGGAAGATATTGAGTAAAAAAAGGTAGAGGGAGGACTAATCTAAATCTAAGAGGATATAAATAAATCATATGCAAACCTACTTTTTTGGACAATGGAACACTCAGGAGCCATAGATTGTTGCTAGAAAAATTTCAGTGCCAGGGATGTGATATCTTCCAGTGAGTTGTTGGCCAGGGAGATCTCTGATGCCCCAAAACATTACAGGCCATTGCCGAGGCCCACCAGGAATAGATGGTAAGACCCTATTGCTGAAGACTCCACATACTTGGGCTGCAAGGCCACTGAGAAATCCTGCTGGAACTGAGCTGATAACCTCCTCTGTGTAGACCAGCTGACAGAAAGCCGGAAAAAGCCATTCTGCATGCAGTTCAATGGGAGAAAGAGAAATCACCAGTGAAGATACTCAATAGTGGACACTGCAAACTTTATATTTTGCCAGCTAGGCCAAATGAGCCAACGGGTGCAATAGTGGCACGTCTGTCATGGTGGAAACCAACTGCCCTCTAATTGGACTGGAGGCCCAGCTCCATGGGAGGGAATACATCCCTGATACTGAAAACTTAAAACAGGGGTAGTCATGAGCCCTAGGGGTGTAATGTCTGCTGATGTCTGGCTAAATGTAGACACTATGCTTATCAAACTGCCCAGTAAGCACTTCTCTTAATGTTCATACCCATATATTAATGCTACTCTCACTTTTGGTAGAGAATCTTCTCTTTTCAGATGGCAGTGACCTTGGGATGACTCAGAAGGTATCATGGTGCTGGAAAGAAGTGACAGGAGTGCTCAGCACTACAATATCTCTATCACACTTTCCAAGGCTCAGGGTCTATTGCGGAAGAGGTGGCAGAAAGAATGTAAAAGCCAAAGGAAGGGTAGGACTCCTTACAATGTGCTCCCTTCAGACATAAAATGGCCTGGATATCCATGACCTCACAGTGCCTGACACTACCTACACAAGAGCATCATAATAGGAGGAAAAGAGCATGACATCAAAATAAAAGAGACTGATTGAGATGGGGAGGGGATATGATGGAGAATGGAGTTTCAAAGGGGAAAGTGGAGGGAGGGAGGACATTACCATGGGATATCGTCTACAATCATGGAAGTTGTTAATAAAAAAATTAAATTAAAAATATAAACAAATAAATAATAATAAAAAAAATAGGGGCTGGGATAAAGTACTTGGCAGACAACTGTGAGATTCAGAGCTCAGATCACAGCAACCATGCAAATGCCATGTAGGAGTGGTGGCTGCTTGTAATCACAGTGCTCGGGAGGAGGCAGGAACAGGGATCCCCGGGCAGCTGGCTAGCTGGACTGCCTACATCAGTGAGCTCGGGGCTCATGTGAGACAGTCTGCCGGAGTGAAATAAAAAGGACAGTGATTGAGGAACATGCCCAGTGACAACTGCTGGCTGCCACATGCACACGCATATGTACAAACACACACACACATACACGTGTACAAACACACATAAACACACCATGCACACACAGATACACAAAAGTAAATAAATAGAAGGTAAATATTTATATGAATTTACATGACCCCAGGTTCGGGAAGACCTCTGCCTATAGAACGTAAAAGTCAGAAATCATGAAGACTGGGCTGAGGAGATGGCTCTATTGTTAAAGGTGCTTGCTTGTAAAGCTTGCCAGCCCAGGTTCAATTCCCCAGCCAACCACGTAAAGCCAGCCCCAGGCGTTTGTTTTCAGTAGCAGGAGAACCTGGTGTGAACACACACACACACACACACACACACACACACACACACGTGCAAACAAAAAAAAATCATAAAAGAATACAGAAGGAACCAGTTGCATAAATAATAATCACTTCATCAGGCATGGTAGCACACTCTTAAAATCCAACACTTGGGGGCTGGAGAGATGGCTTAGTGGTTAAGGTACATGGCTGCAAACCCTGAGGACCCAGGTTCAATTCTCCAAGTCTCATATTAGCCAGATGCACATGGTGGCGGATGCATCTGGAGTTTGTTTGCAGTGGCTAGAGGCCCTGGCACACCCATTCTCCCCCTCTCTCTCTAATAAGTAAATACAAATACATGTGTGTGTGTGTGTATATATATATATATATATATCTTTCTATTGATCTATCTATCTATCTATATATATATATATATATATATATATATTTTTTTTTTTTTTTTTTTTTGGCTTTTTGAGGTAGGATCTCACTGTAGCTCAGGCTAACCTGGAATGCACTATGTAGTCTCAGGGTGGCCTTGAACTCAAGGTGATCCTCCTACCTCTGCCTCCCAAGTGCTGGGATTAAAGGCATGCACCACCACGCCTGGCAAAAATAAATATTTAAAAAAATATTTTGTTTTTATTTATTTTTGAGAGAGAGAGAGAGAAATACAAAAATAGGCAGGTAGAGAGGGAGAGAATGGGTGTGCCAGGGCCTCCAGCCACTGCAAACGAACTCCAAACACCTGTGCCCCCTTGTGCATCTGGCTTACATGGGTCCTGGAGAGTCGAACCTGAGTCCTTTGGCTTTGCAAGCAAGTGCCTTAACCACTAAGCCATCTCTCCAGGCCCCAAAATAAATACTTTAAAAAAAAAAAAAAAACACTTGGGAAGCAGAAACACATGTTTAAGGTCATCTTGGCCTACCCAGTATAACTCTGCCTTAAACAAACAAATAAATAAAAAATCTTATGGTTGGTATAGTGGTGCACACCTTTAATCCCAGCTTGGGAGGCTGAGGTAGGAGGATCACCCTGAGTTCAAGGCCAACCTGAACTACAGAGTGAGTTCCAGGTCAGCCTGGGCTAGAGAACTTGCTGTGAAAAAAAAAAAAAAAAACTTTAGACAGGGTCTTACTGTGTAGCCCAGGCTGACCTCAAATTCTTGGTCCTGCCTCAGCCTCCCAAATACCAGGACCTCAGGTGTGCATCACCACACCTGGCTTCATTGTTGATCTTTTTATTTAATTATTTATTTATTTATTTATTTAAGAGCAACAGAGCGAGAAAGAGGCAGAGAGAGAGACACAGAGAGAATGGGCGCACCAGGGCCTCCAGCCATTGCAAACAAACTCCAGACGCATGCGCCCCCTTGTGCATCTGGCTAACGTGGGTCCTGGGGAATCGAGCCTCAAACCGGGGTCCTCAGGCTTCACAGGCAAGCGCTTAACCACTAAGCCATCTCTCCAGCCCCACTGTTGATCTTTTTGAGACTGTGACATTTCCCATGTCATCTAGGTTTCTGGATTCATCTAAAAAAGCTGGGAGTTGAGCTGGGCATGGTGGCGCACACCTTTAATCCCAGCACTCGGGAGGCAGAGGTAGGAGGATTGCCATGAGTTCGAGGGCACCCTGAGACTACATGGTGAATTCCAGGTCAGCCTGGGTGAGAATGAAACTCTACCTCGAAAAACAACAACAACAACAACAAAAATCAAAAACCAAAACAATGGGCTGGAGAGATGGCTTAGCGGTTAAGCGCTTGCCTGTAAAGCCTAAGGATCCCGGTTCAAGGCTCGATTCCCCAGGACCCACGTTAGCCAGATGCACAAGGGGGCACATGCATCTGGAGTTCGTGTGCAGTGGCTGGAGTGCCCATTCTCTCTCTCTCTGCCTCTTTCTCTCTCTGTCTGTGTGTCACTCTCAAATAAATAAAAATAACCAAAAAATTAAAACAACAACAAAAGCTGGGAGTCCTGGAGCTGAGGCAGCTGGCCCAGAAGACTACACATGCATGTCCTGACACTACAGCCAATATGTCCTCATTCTCCAGTGATACCCACAGCCCTGTGGGCCTGTCACAGCCCGCTGGGACTGGTCAGCTCCTCTACTTTCCCACCAGGCCTTCTAGTACTAGTCCCAGCCTCCAGGAGGGCAGGCATTTCAGACCACTCCTTCACCCATGGCAGTGGAAGGGAGACTCAGGGAAGTTCTAACCTTGAGTCGCAAGATGACCTATCTTCACACTTGAGTCCCTTTAGCTGGGGTCAGCACACGTCCCAAAGGAGCAACGTTCGATGCCGCAACCCACCTCCCTTCCACAGTAAGGACACACCCTTACTGTCTAAAAGGAACCTTATGAAACTGTCACCATACTCCTCACTAGGCCATTTAACAGAATGGGAAAACTGAGGTCCAGGGTGACAGAGTTTATGGTGTGGAGGGTAATGCTTCAACCCCAGGCAGACCTCGCAGAGGGCACATATAGGGCTTGGCCTGTGAGACTGACTGCCCACCCCCACCCCCAGCCTCCGTCAGCCCCCACTCACTCAGCCTCCCTCTCCAGGACATCCCGGGGCATGGGCAGCAGGGACAGCAAGCAGGCCTGGTTCGAGTGCTGCATTTCCCCTAGCCGCTGCTGGTGCTGAGCCTCCGACAGGTGGTCCTGGAATTCCTGCAGCAGGAGGGAGCCAGGAGTGGCCATGAGGCATGGGCCCCGGGGAAGGACAACTGCAGCCTCAGCCTCAAGGCCACCCTGCATGTCTGAAAGTCTAGTTCTCTTACCTGACCAGGTGTGGGACAGAGCAGGGATGATAAACTGAGGCAGAGAGGGAGTACACACCAGCCGGAGCTTCTGCCCCTCCTGGCAAGTGTATGTCTCACACGTAAGGAGAGCTCTGGTTAACTTACGTCCCCATGGCTCGGTTCAGGCCAGGCCCAGTGCCACAGAGCTAAAAGTAAGTAGGGCTGGGCATAGTGGCGCACGCCTTTGATCCCAGCACTTGGGAGGCAGAGGTAGGAGGACTGCTGTGAGTTCAAGGCCGCCTTGAGACTACATAGTAAATTCCAGGTCAGCCTGAGCTAGACTGAGACACTACCTAAAAACAAAACAAAACAACAAAAAAAGTAGGTAGCAGTAATACAAGAACACTGGTTTTTTTTTTGTTGTTTGTTTGTTTGTTTGTTTTTGTTTGTTTGTTTTTTGAGGTAGGGTCTAGCCCAGGCTGACCTGGATTTTGCTATGTAGTCTTAGGCTGGCCTTGAACTCACAGTGATCCTCTTACCGCTGGCCCCCAGGACAGTTTTTTAAATATGAGTTCTTTGTTTTTCAAGGCAGGGTCTCTCTCTAGCCCAGGCTGACCTGGAATTTACTATGTAGTCTCAGGCTGGCCTCATACTTAAGGTAATCCTCCTACCTCTGCCTAAGTACTAGTATTAAAGGTGTATGCCATCATGCCCCGCTCTGGGTCCCAAAATAAATAAATAAATAGGTAATACATATGGATATATATTTGCAAGCAGAGAGAGAAAAGAATGGGTGCTCCAGGGCTTCTAGCCACTGCAAACAAGCTCCAGACACATGCACTACCTTGTGCATCTGGCTTTACCTGGGTACTGGGAATTGAACCTGGGTTGTTAGACTTTGCAGGCATGTGCCTTAACCGCTGAGCCATCTCTCCAACCCCTTAACGTGGGTTCTTGCTGTGTTGCTCAGGCAGGTCTCAAATTTCCAGTTCAAGTGATCCTTCTGTCTCAGTTCCCTACCCCTCACTCCAAGCAGCGGGAACTACTGCAATCACACATCACTGCACTCGGCCAAAACTGCTTTTTTTCCAGTACTGAGAAGTCAACCTACAACTTCATGAAAGTTAGGCGAGCGTTCTACCACTGAACTTGTACCCCCCGCCTTTTTTTAAGTTTTATTCTATTTATTTTTTATTAGAGACAGAGAGAGGGAAAGAGAGAAAAAGAATAGACACGCCAGGGCCTCCAACCACTGCAAATGAACTCCAGATGCATGTGCTACCATGTGCATCTGGCTTACATGGGACCTGGAGAATCGAACCTGGGTCCTTATGCTTTGCAGGCAAGCATCTTAACCACTCAACCATTCTCCAGCCTTTTTAAAACTTTTATTTATTTTTTTTATTTTAGAGACAGCAAGAGGGACAGAGACAGAGAGAGAGAGAAATTGGCACCCCAGGGCCTCAGCCACCGCAATTGAACTCCTAGTGGGCATGTGTGACCTTGCACTTGCCTCACCTTTGTGCATCTGGCTTAAGTGAGATCTAGAGAGTAGAACACGGAGGGGGCGTGGGGAGAAAGTACCCAGCAAATGGGCATTTTACAATAAGTACAAATCTTATTTTTCCTGTCCTGCCCCTGAGGGTGGGGGGAGGGACCGGCCCCTCTCTAGGGGCCCATCACCCCAGCCTGTTCTCCATCCCATGTTCTGTGTCCCATGTTTGTGCTTGACCATGTTGCACTGTTTGCATGTGCCTGACGCAGGCGTCTGTGAGGGGCTTCTATTTCATATGCAGGGGGCGCTAAAAAAAAAAAAAAAAAAGAGGAGAAAGAACCGCTAAGCCATTTCTCCAGCCCACTTTTTTTTTTCCCACTTTTTGAAATAGGATCTAGGAAAGTTGACCAGTTTGGCCTTGAACTTTTGATTCTCCTGCCTCAGCCTCCAAAGTTGCTGAAGTGGCAGGCTTGTACCACTGATGCTACTGTAATTAATCATATACTCACTTAGCTCAGGCCTGGGTGCGGGACTGCAATGTCAAGTTGTTGAGCCACCAGAACCCTACAGCAAAATGGGCTCTAAGTATTTCTTCACTGTAAGAGGAAACAGGCTCAGGAATAGGATTTACTTTTTACATTTTTTTTTGTCATTTATTTTTATTTATTTATTTGAGAGCGACAGAGAGAGAAAGAGGCAGAGAGAGAGAAACGGGCACACCAGGGCCCCCAGCCGCTGTCAACAAACTCCAGACGCATGCGCCCCCTTGTGCATCTGCCTAACATGGGTCCTGGGGAATCAAGCCTCAAACCAGGGTCCTTAGGCTTCACAGGCAAGCGCTTAACCACTAAGCCATCTCTCCAGCCCAGGATTTATTTTTTAAGGCCTCTGTAGCTGGTACAAGCAAATCGAAACCAGGGCAGCCTGAACTTAAAAACCTACTGCTAGTCAGGCGTAGTGGCGCACGTCTTTAATCCCAGCACTCGGGAGGCAGGGGTAGAATTGTCATGAGTTCCAGGCCACCCTGAGACTACATAGTGAATTCCAGGTCAGCCTGAGCTGGAGGAGACCCTACCTCAAAAAAACAAAAAAAATAATAATAATAAAAATAAAACCCTGCTGCTCAGCTCAGCTGATCAAGAAATGTTTCTGAAACTACATGTGGTGGCTCACGCCATTAATCCTAGCACTCGGGAGGCAGAGGTAGGAGGATCACTGTGAGTTTGAAACCAGCCTGGACTACATAGTGAATTGCCAAGCCAGCCTAGGCAAGAGCAAGACCCAGGAGCTCCCTTGCAAATCCTGATGGCCAAGGTTCAATTCTCCAGTACCCACATAAAACCAAATACACAAAACAGTGCATGCATCTGTAGTTTGTTTGCAGTGGCAGGAGGCCCTGATGAGTTCATACCCTACTCCTTCTCTCTGTCTGCCTCTTTCTGTCTCTCTTAACTCTCAGATAACTAAATTGAAAAAAAAAAATTTTTTTTAAAGGGGCTGGAGAGATGGCTCAGCAGTTAAAGCACTTGCCTGCGGTGC
This sequence comes from Dipus sagitta, assembly GCA_036346955.1. NCBI lineage: Eukaryota > Metazoa > Chordata > Mammalia > Rodentia > Dipodidae > Dipus > Dipus sagitta. The sequence continues at coordinate 141,892,693 of CM070770.1, forward strand.
CTAACAATCCAGGTTCAATTCCTCAGTTCCCACATAAAGGCAGATGCGCAAAGTGGTACGTGCATCTGGACTTCATTTGCAGTGGCTGGAGGCCCTGGTGCACCTCATCTCTCTTTGTCTCTCTTCTCTATACCTCTCTCTGTTTGCAATTAAGTAAAAATATTTTAAAAAGAAGTAGGAGGAAAGAAGGAAGAAGAAAGAAGAAGAAATATTTTGGGGGACAAGGAGATGACTCAGTAGTTACAAAAGTCGCTTGATGGCAAAGCCAGCCAGCCTCGGTTTATTTCCCCAGCCGCTCATGTAAAACCAAACAGGCATTCCTTTGCAGTGATAACAGACCTTGTGTGAGTGCATTGCTACCCTCCCCCAACAAATAAATAAATTAAAATTTTAAATTAAAGGACTAAATTAACATTTTTTTTAAATAGAGCTGGAGGGCTGGCTTAGTGGTTAAGGCATTTGCCTGTAAAGCCAAAGGACTCAGGTTCAATTTCCCAGAACCCACATAAGCCAGATACACATGGTAGTGCATGCATCTGGAGTTTATATGCAGTGGCTAGAGGCCCTGATGTGCCCATTCTCTCTCTCACACACACACACGTAAATAAATAAACTTTTAAAAAGAAATGGGGCTGCGTTGGAGAGATGGTTCAATGGATAAGTGCACTTCCTGTGCAAGCATGAGAACCTGAGGGGGCCTGAGATCACCCAAATTCAAATCTCCAGATCCCACGTAACAGCTGGGCATGGCCACGTGCATCTGTAACTCCAGTCCCACAGAGGGGACCAAAGAGACCAGGGAACCACCCGAAGAGACTCTGGCTCAAATAAGAATGGGTTGATTGGGCTGGAGAGATGGCTTAGCGGTTAAGCGCTTGCCTGTAAAGCCTAAGGACCCCGGTTCAAGGCTCGATTCCCCAGGACCCACATTAGCCAGATGCACAAGGGGGCACACGTGTCTGGAGTTCGTTTGCAGTGGCTGGAAGCTCTGGCGCGCCCATATTCTCTCTCTCTCTCTCTCTCTGCCTCTTTCTCCTCTCTGTCACTCTCAAATAAATAAATAAGACTGAACAAAAAAATTAAAAGAAATATTTTTTAAAAAGAATGGGTTGATGAAGCTGGACACCCAGTGTTTGGTTCGGGCCATGGCAGGGAGTGGCCCATGTCACAGACAAACACATGGGGCTCCACAGGGCACACAGATGTGCACACACTGTAACACACACACTAAAAAGAAATGAAGGAAGGAAGGAAGGGAGGGGAGGGAAGGGAAAGAAGAAAGGAAGAAAGAAATGTTTCTAAGCAAATGGACAGCTGCTTGGGGCCTCGGGCCTGTACAGCCAGCGGACAGCATGGCAAAGGCAGGCCCAGCCTCCCTGCAGACCTTAGGCTCTCCTCCCGTCGGCCCTGAGTACCTGCTGGCTGCTGCAGCTGGCTTTGCAGATGTAACAGAAGAACTGGAGGGTCTGCTTGGAGAGTGTGCTGGTGGCTGCAGGGGTGGCAGGCGCACAGTCACCGGCTCGCGGCCCAGGTGTGAGGGGTGCTGCAGTGTTAAAAGCCCGGCTGTTGCTGCTCTGCAAGATGGTGACCTTCAGGGAGCCCCCAGCACCCCACATCTGCAGCAGAAGCAAGGGCACAGCTTCTACCATCTGAATGCGTATGGTAGGCTAGCCTCAGCAGGAAACATCTGCAAACGTTGTCCCATATCAGAACCTTCTGATAGGGAAACTTAGGCTCTGGTCTCTAGATGACTGCCCAAGCTCACACACATAGTTAGAATGTGCTATAGCCGAGACTTGAATTCAGATCTGCATAAATCTTTTATTTTTACTTTTTTTTTTTTTGATGTAGGATCTCGCTCTAGCCCAGGCTGACCCGGAATTCACTATGTAAGTCTCAGGCTAGCCTCAAACTCACAGTGATCCTCCTACCTCTGCCTCCTGAGTGCTGAGATTAAAGGTGTGCGCCACCATGCCCAGCAGATCTGCGTAATTAAGTCCAACCCATGCCACCCCTCACATGACAGATGCATAAAGTGACACCTGAGAAGGGGAGGGGTCTGCCTACAGTTATACTAAAGGCAGAGGTGGAACCCAAGTCCCACAGGGAGGCTTCTTCTCGGCTTTGTCTACTAAAGTGACATCACAGAGCTAAGAAGAATTTCGAGTTTGGGGATGACCAAGCCAGAAAGGAAGTTTCATACAGAGGAAACACTGCACGACCTTCCCACTCCGCCAGGCACAGGGCTGCTGTCCCTTCCACAGATGAGAAAACACAAGATGTCCCAAGGTGCCCTGAGGCAGAGAGCCCACCCAGTCACCAGGCCCCGCTTACAGCCTTCTACGCACCCCAAGCATCTCTCTTGCTCTTTTTTCACATTCTCCCACATCCAGGCCACCAGCTGACTCCTCCTGGCTCGTGTCCTCGCTGACCTGGTCACTCGCTGGCTCCGGTGAGGCCTCTTCCAGGCCTGAAATGACAAGTGTGCTCCTTTCCCAGCATGTGTCTGTCTCCTGGGCCCCAAGAGCTGCCCTTCTCCGCCCACAGCCAGGACCTGATGTCTCAGGCAGAGACAGCTACCGACCTGGGCTCTGGGCCCAGCTCTTGGTCCCCAGTAGTACCCAGGCAAGCCTGGACAATGTGAGAGGAGAGGAAAGGAAGTCCAGACAGAGTTGGCCCACCAGCACACTAGCTAGAGCCCACACTCACCTTCCCCAGCTTCTGCAGTGTCAGGTGGTGTCTCCAGTTCTGGGGCATGAGCTGCAACGGCCTCTTGCTCTGGTGTGGGCACTGACTCCTGCCACTGGCCCTGGGGCTGGGGCTGCCCCGGTGGCTGCTCTGGCACCTGTCCCGAGGGCTGTTCCTGTGGCTGCGCTTGGGTGTGTACCTGTGGATACGTCTGTGTCTGGACCTGCTTCTGCAGCTTGTTTTGCACCTGAATGTCCGCCGTAGGCATCTGTGGCTGCACCTGGGGCTGGACACACGGCAGTGCTTGGGCTCTGGGTGGCTCTGGCAGCAGCTCCGGCGTCTGTGTCTGCTTCGGTACTGTCATCCGGGTCTGTGGCTGGACCTTGGCCTGCGGCTGCCCTGGAAACCCCTTTTGTGTGGACTCCTCTGAGCTAAGAAAGAATCCCAAGAAATGCCAAGACAAGCCAGACCCATGGTCCAGGCCTGTCATCCAAGCTACTGTGGAGGGCGAGGTAAGAGGAGCGCAAGTTCAAAGCCTGCCTGGACTAGAGTGAGTTCAAGGCCACTGTGGGCAACTTAGTGAGACCCTGCCTCAAAATGAAAAGCAAGAGCTGGGTGTGGGGGCACATGCCTTTAATCCTAGCACTTGGGAGGCTGACAGTGGAGGACACCAAGAGTTCGAGGTCAGCCTGGGACAGAATAAGACCATGCCTTGAAAAATAAAGAAATAAAGAAAGGGGCTGGAGAGATGGCTTAGCAGTTAAACGCTTGCCTGTAAAGCCTAAGGACCCCGGTTCGAGGCTCGATTCCCCAGGACCCACATTAGCCAGATGCACAAGGGGGTGCAAGCGTCTGGAGTTCATTTGCAGTGGCTGGAGGCCCTGGTGCGCCCATTCTCTGTCTCTCTCTGTCTTGTTCTCTGTCGCTCTCAAATAAATAAATAAAAATAAGCAAAAAAAAAAAATCATTAAAAAAAAGAAACAAAGAAAAGAAGGAAAGAAAAAAGAAAGGGCTAGATAGATGACTCAGCAGTTAAAGGCACTTCCTTACAAAGTTTGCTGGCCACGGGTTTCAATTCCCCAACACCCACATAAAGCCAGATACAAAATGTGGGGCAAGCATCTGGCATTTATTTGCAGTGGACAAGAGATCCAGGCAGGCCCATACACATGTATGTCCAAGTAGACACACACAAATAAATAAATAAAAATATTGAAAGCTGGGTGTGCTAGTGCACACATTTGATCCTGGCACTTGGAAGGCAGAGGTAAGAACACTGTTGTGAGTTTGAGGCCAGCCTGGGACTACAGAGTGAGTTCCAGGTCAGTGTGGTTAGAGTGAGACCCTACCTTGAAAGAAACAAATATTTATTAAAAAGTAAAAAGAGGGGGTTGGAGAGATGGCTTAGTGGCTAAGGCTCTTTCCTGCAAAGCCAATGACCCAGGTTTGATTCCCCAGTACCCATTTAGAGCCAGGTGCACAAGATGGTGCATGTATCTGGAGTTTGTTTGCAGTAGCTAGGAGGCCCTGGCATGTCCATTCTCTATCTCTGTCTGCCTCTCTCTCAAATAAATAAACTATTTAAAAAAAAAAAAAAAGGTAAAAAGAGGGCTGGAGAGATGGCTCAGTGGTTAAGGCGTTTGCCTGCGAAACCTAAGGACCCATGTTCAACTCTCCAAATCCCACATTAGCCAGATGCACAAAGGTGAGGCAAGTGCCAGGTCGCACATTCCCACTAGGTGGTGCAAGCATCTGGTGTTCAATTTCAGTGGCTGAGGTCCTGGCATGCCAATTCTGTATCTCGCCTCTCTCTGCCTCTCTGTCTGTCTCTCTCGTGTGCGCACTTTCTAAAATAAAAAATAAAAATAAAAATAAATAAAATTAGGCTGGAGAGATGGCTCAGCAGTTAAGGCACATGGCTGTGAAGCCTAAGGACCCAAGGTTCAATTCTCCAGGTCCCATGTAAGCCAGATGCACAAGGTGGTACATACATCTGGAGTTCATTTGCAGTGGCTAGAGGCCCTGGCGCGCTCTTTCTCCCTCCTTCTAATAAATAAAAAAGTAAAAATCTTTAAAAAAAAATAAAAATAAAGCCAGGCGTGGTGGCGCATGCCTTTAATCCCAGCACTCGGGAGGCAGAGGTAGGAGGACTGACATGAGTTCAAGGCCATCCTGAGACAACACAGTTAATTACAGGTCAGCCTGGGCCAGAGTGAGACCCTACCTCAAAAAATCCAAAAGAAAAATAAAATTTAAAAATAGCCAGGCATGGTGATGCACACCTTAATCCCAGCACTTGGGAGGCAGAGGTAGGAGGGACTGCCATGAGTTCAAACCACCCTGAGAATACAGAGTGAATTCCAGGTCAGCCTGGACTACAGTGAGACCCTGCCTCAAAACACAAACAAACAAAAAAAATACAATAAAATAAAACTTAAATAAAAAGAAAGAGAGGGTTGGAGATATAGTTAGCAGTAGTACCTTGCCTAGCATGAGTTCAATCCCCAGTCCTCAGAAAAAAAAAAAAGAAAGAAAAGGAAAGAAAGAAGAAGGGAGGAGGAAGAAGGAGAAGGGTGAGAAGGGAAAGAAGAGGGAGAAGGAAGAGAAAAGGGAGAAAGAAGGAGGGAGGGAGAAGGGAAGGATCAGTCAGCCTGGGCGAGGTGAGAATCTACTTCTAAAAAAAATGAATTTGAGGGGGTTGGAGAGATGGCTTAGTGGCTAAGGCTCTTTCCTGCAAAGCCATGACCCAGGTTTGATTCCCCCAGTACCCATTTAAAGCCAGGTGCACAAGATGGTGCATGTATCTGGAGTTTGTTCTGCAGTAGCTAGGAGGCCCTGGCATGTCCATTCTCTATCTCTGTCCTGCCTCTCTCTCAAATAAATAAACTATTTAAAAAAAAAAAAAAGGTAAAAAGAGGGCTCAGTGGTTAAGGCGTTTGCCTGCAAAACCTAAGGACCCATGTTCAACTCTCCAGATCCCACATTAGCCAGATGCACAAAAGTGAGGCAAGTGCCAGGTTGCACATTCCCACTAGGTGGTGCAAGCATCTGGTGTTCAATTTCAGTGGCTGAGGTCCTGGCATGCCAATTCTGTATCTCGCCTCTCTCTGCCTCTCTGTCTGTCTGTCCCTCTCGTGCGCGCACTTTCTAAAATAAAAATAAAATTAGGTTGGAGAGATGGCTCAGCAGTTAAGGCACATGGCTGTGAAGCCTAAGGACCCAAGGTTCAATTCTCCAGGTCCCATGTAAGCCAGATGCACATGGTGGTGCATACATTTGGAGTTCATTTGCAGTGGCTAGAGGCCCTGGCACGCTCTTTCTCCCTCCTTCCCTCCTTCCTCCCTCCCTCTCTCTAATAAATAAACAAATAAAAATCTTTAAAAAAATTAAAAATAAAGCCAGGCGTGGTGGCGCATGCCTTTAATCCCAGCACTCGGGAGGCAGAGGTAGGAGGACTGACATGAGTTCAAGGCCATCCTGAGACAACACAGTTAATTCCAGGTCAGCCTGGGCCAGAGTGAGACCCTACCTCAAAAAATCAAAAAAAAAAAAAATTAAAAATAGCCAGGCATGGTGATGCACACCTTTAATCCCAGCACTTGGGAGGCAGAGGTAGGAGGACTGCCATGAGTTCAAGACCACCCTGAGAATACAGAGTGAATTCCAGGTCAGCCTGGACTACAGTGAGACCCTGCCTCAAAACACAAACAAACAAAAAAATACAATAAAATAAAACTTAAATAAAAGAAAGAGAGGGTTGGAGATATAGTTTAGCAGTAGTACACTTGCCTAGCATGAGTTCAATCCCCAGTCTCAGAAAAAAAGAAAGAAAGAAAAGGAAAGAAAGAAGGGAGGAGGAAGAAGGAGAAGGGTGAGAAGGGAAAGAAGAGGGAGAAGGAAGAGAAAAGGGAGAAAGAAGGAGGGAGGGAGAAGGGAAGGGATCAGTCAGCCTGGGCGAGGGTGAGAATCTACTTCTAAAAAAATGAATTTTTTTAAATTTTATCTTTATTTATTTATTTGACAGAGAAAGAGGGGGGGGAGAGAATGGGCTCGTCAGGGCCTCCAGCCACTGCAAACAAACTCTAGATGCGTGTGCCCCCTTGTGCATCTGGCTAACGTGGGTCCCGAAGAATCAAACCTGGGTCCTTTGGCGTTGCAGGCAAACACCTTAACTGCTAAGCCATCCCTCCAGCCCCAAAAATGAATATTTATTAAAAAGTAAAAAGAGAGAAAAAAAAAAGTAAAAAGAGAGTTGGGGATATATCTTAGCAGTAGAATATATGCCTAGCAAATCCCCAGTCCCAGAAAAAAAAAAAGAAAAAAGAGAGAGAGAAAAAAAATCTGGGCGTGGTGGCACACATCTTTAATCCCAGCACTCTGGAGGCAGAGGTGGGAGGATCACAATGAGTTTGAAGCCAGCCTGAGACTACAGAGTGAATTCTAGGTCAGCCTGGACTAGCGTGAGACCCTACCTTGAAAAACCAAAAAATAAAATAAAAAAAGAGAGAGAGAGAGAGAAGAAGAAGAAGAGGAAAAGGAAGGCAGGAAGGAAGGGAGGGAGGGAGGAGGGAAGGAGAGGAAGAGGAGGAGGGGAGGGGAAAGAAAAAGAAAGGCCTGGACCCAGTTTCTGATCTCTCTCCCACTTACAATGAGGGATATGGGCAAAATCTGTGGCTGTCTGGGCCTCCATTTCACAGAAACAAAATAGGAACAAAGGAGTCCCCGCCCCCAACCTGTCATCTTCCAATTTAGTCCTGCAATCATCTTCTACCCACTCTGCAAGGTCCAGGGTTGCAGTTTCACCCTCCATCCTGGCTACCCAGCCTGGACTCCTGGTGGCTTAACCTCAGCAAAGACCCCAAGGTCTGCCTAGAGCCTCCCCAGGCAGACACAGGAGTTAAGTTAGACGCCAAGGCCCTTTCAGGAGCGAGCCAACAGCCCCTGAGCCCCAGCGTACGGCCAGCATCACTCACCTCTTCCATCTCTTGGCTGGTGGTTCGGACTCCTCACAAGGTTCGGGGTTAGGCACTGAGGTATGCATCTTGCTCGCGGTGCCATCTGGACAGATAGGTAAATTCTGGTCTACAGTGGAGGAAGGTGAGGGAACACAGGGCCCCAGGAGACGACCCTGGATCACCTGTCACCAAATTCCCGGCTCCCACACCAGCCTGCATCACCACCACAACCCATGTTCCCCGTGAAGGGCAGCAGACCTCTGTTCCCTCACCTTCAAGTGTGTCCATTCGGGGCTCTGCAGCTTCCTCAGACCCCCCTGAGGGGTCTGTGCTGTCTTCCTCAGGCACCGTCTGGGAAGAAGAGTCCTGCTTCCTTTCAGAAACCACTCAGGACATAGGCCACCCACATGTACAATATGGCCACCCCTGTCCCCTGGGACTGAAGAGGTTCAGGGGACCTCTGGTGAGCCTGGCTGCAAAGCCGGGAAGCAAATGATCTGAAACACCCCAAAAGTCATGTCTGGGGCCCTACCTAGCTGACTGCTACATGAACCTAAGCTGGAAAGACACAAAGCCTTATCCTGGGCCCCACTGGTCATCCGGACTCTCTACCACCTTCTCCACAGCAGCCAAAGGGAGCCTTCCAAGTGCACATTTGACCATGTGTCTGGTCTCCTTCAGGCTTAAATGCTCCAAGAGCCTCCTGCAGAACCTCCCTGGAACTTCCCTCCCCTCCCACCTCGCATGCCCTAGGCCTCTGCCCACCTCAGCCTCTCCTGAAGACCCAGTTCCAGCTCTACCCTCATGCATCTGCCTCGCTCTGGGCATCCTCACTGGCTCCCTCTCTGGTCAAGTCCCCCAAGCTCCACCCAGAACCCAAAAGGCACTTTTACAAATTATTACTGGAGGACTGGAGAGAGATGGCTCAGTTATGGCACTTGTTAAGGCTCTTGCCTGCAATGCCTAACAACTTGAGTTCGAGTCCCCGGTACCCACATAAAGACAGATGCACAAAGTGATGTATACATCTGGAGTTCGTCTGCAGTGGCTACAGGCCCTGGTGCACCCATTCACTTTCTCCCTCTCTCTCTCTCTCTCTCTGTCTGCCTCTTTCTCTCTCTTAAATAAATGAAATAAATAAATAAAAATTATTATTGGAACCAGGTGTGGTGGTACATATCTTTAATCCTAGCATTTGGGAGGCAGAGGTAGGTGGATCACTGTGAGTTAAGGCCAGCCAGGGACTACAGAGAGTTCCAGGTCAGCCTGGGCTAGAGTGAGATCCTACCTTGAAAAGCACATAAATAAATAAATTACTATTACTATTGGGGGCTGGAGAGATGGATTAGCAGTTAAGGCCCTTGCCTGCAAAGCCAAAGGACCTAGGTTCAATTCCCTAGCACCCATGTAAGCCAGATACACAAGGTGGCATGTGCATCTGGAGTTCATTTGCAGTGGATGGAGGCCCTGGTGTGCCCATTCTCTCTCTCTCTCTGCTTCTCTCTCTCTCAAATAAATAAATAAAAATAATTTTTAAAAATTTATTTATGGGGCTGGAGAGATGGCTCAGCAGTTAAGGTGTTTGTCTGCAAAGCCTAAGGACCCAGGTTTGATTTCCCAGGACCCATATAAGACCAGATGCACAAGGTGGCACATGAGTCAGAGTTCATTTGTAGTGGCTAGAGGCCCTGGTGTGCCCATTCTCTCTCTAGCTGGGTTTTTTTTGTTTGTTTGTTTGTTTGTTTTTTTTGGCTTTTCAAGATAGGGTCTCACTCTAGTCCAGGCTGACCTGGAATTCACTATGTAGTCTCAGGGTGGCCTCAAACTCACAGTGATCCTCCTACCTCTGCCTCCCTAGTGCTGGGATTAAAGGTGTGCGCCACCACACCTGGCTTCTAGCTGCCTCTTACACACTCACTCTCTCTCTCTCTCTCTCTCAAATAAATTGTTTTTAAAAATTACTTGCCAGGGGCTGGACAGATAGCTTAGAAGTTATGGCGAAGCCTAAGGACTCATGTTCACCTCTCTAGGTCCCATATAAGCCAGATGCACAAAGTGACACAAATGCACAAAGTCACACATGCACACAAGGTGGCGCACATGTCTGGAGTTTGATTACAGTGGCTGAAGGCCCTGGTGTGCCAATTCTCTCTGTCCCCCCACCACCACCACCCTGCTCTCTCACAAAAAAAAAAAAAAAAAAAAAATGGCCAGTCTGCTGGGCTTGCCTAAAAAAAACTAATAATAATAATAAATTGTTTGCTGGGCATGGTGGAGCACACCTTTAATCCCAGCACTCAGGAGGCAGAGGTAAGAGGATTGCCGAGAGTTCAAGGCTACCCTGAGACTACGTAGTGAATTCCAGGTCAGCCTGGGCTAGAGTGAGACCCTCCCTCAAAAAAAAAATTATTTATTTATTTGTGGGGGGGAGGGCATGTCAGGACCTCTTGCCACTGCAAATGAACACCAAACACTTGTGTCAATTTTTGCATCCAGCTGTGTAAATGGCTTGGGAATTGAACCCAGGCTAGCAGGCTTTGTAAGAAAGCTCCTTTAACTACTGAGTCATCTTCCCATCCCCAATTTTCTAGCCTTACTTGCTTGTTTTTTTTAAATATTTAATTTATTTATTTATTTGGCAGAGAAACAGAGAGAGAGAGAGAAAGAGAGAGAATGGGCACGCCAGGGCCTCCAACCACTGCAAACGAACTCCAGACATGTGCTCCTCCTTGTGCATCTGACTAACGTGGGTCCTGGGGAATCGAACCTGGGTCCTTTGGCTTTGCTGGCAAACGCCTTAACCGCTAAGCCATCCCTCCAGCCCGCTTGAGTGTTTTTGCATTAATATCTCTCCTAAGACTCACAGGACAGCCAGGGCGGATAACCCATTTACGCTACTGACCAAGCGCTTACAGATGTTTGCTGAAGGGGCACAAGGCTCCAAACAGTTCTTAGACACCTCGAAAAGCCCCCAGGGGCCGCTTGCAAGCATCACTCCAGCTCTTGCCAAACCCCCAGACACGAGCACTGAGTGAGGAACTCAATCGATACCTCACTTCTCTCTACCCGGTTTTTGCCCTACAAGACTGGAAGTCAGATTGAACTGGCCTGGAATGTTAGACAAGTCCAGCTCCTACCTTCATTTGCCAGACAAGCACAGTGAGGTACAAAGAGTGAGTGCAATCGGGCCAAGGGCCCAGGGTGATCAGAAGCAGGTGGGTGTCCCCTCTCCCATTCCTGTGGCCCTACTCACCTTGCGATTGGGGACGTTGGAAAAGGTCCGGGCCTGCTTCTGCGGGTTCCTCCCTGAGTGGTTAAGTTGGGAAGGGTTCATAGGGACCCCAACAGGAGGGGGGCCCAGCAAGGACTGGCGAGTGGCCTGGGGGAAGAAGTGCTGCAGATTTGGAGGGGCCAACTGCGGTGGCGTAAGGCTGGGAGCTGCCAGGCTCGGGGTTGCCATGTTGTAGTTGCGGAGGGCACCTGCAGCCAAGAGGAAGGGAAGAGAGGTCAGGCTATGATTGGGTCGTTGAGGCTAGGGTCAGGGGTCAGCTCCCCTAAGCATCATGGGAACACCAAGGAACCTTCCCACCCAGGGGTAGCCAGCGGAAAGAGGGGGCCAGGCAAGACTGAGGCCCAGTGTGGGAAATGGCAGGGAAGGACTTATCACCGCTTTTCTGCTTCCAGCTAGTGACGGAGGCTGCCTTTCTTCCCATGGGCACCCAGCAACCGTGCTCACCCTCAGCCATGCTCTAGCTCCAATGTCCCTTAGGTATAGGAGAGACCCAGCCCGCCACCCACTGGACAGCCAGACAGACTCCGGTCCCTGGAATCACAAGGCACGTGGTTCTCCACCAGCTTCTCTCCATCAAAGACCTACTAAGTCCCAGGCACTATCATCACCTCATCAGCCCCCTGGCTGCCAGGCATCAGGGTAGATGTGACCATGTCTTTACCAAGGACAAAATGGAGACACAAAACTGGGAAGTCGATTGCAAGGGGCAGGGAGGGGGGGGCGCGGGGGTCTCTGTACGACATTGCCATCCACCCACTGACCACAACCAGCGTTCTGGGGAGCTTCCTTGCCGTATCCCCATCCGAGCCATCACCAAATCCTAACTCTACATCCTATGCCCCTTCCCAGCCTGGCTTCCCCTCTGCATCTCCCTCCTTCAAAGCCACTTCAGCCTCTGCCTGTATTTCAGTCCAGCAATGAGGATCTTTCAAAAACCACATTCTGACCTCATGCTGCCCCATGCCCAGACGCTTTCCTATCTCCCAACGGCTCAGCAATGAAGTCCATTCCTTCTAGTCCAAGTTCTGGCCCTTCCCACCTCCCCAACTTCCTTTCTTGACAGTCTCCCTTCCCTTGCCTCATCCCATGCCAGGCCCCAGTCCCTCCCTGTGCAAGCACCCTGCCCCTGGGCTCCTGCAGATGCGGTTCTGTAACGTCCACACCCACACACCCTGCTGATCTCCCCTTAGGGGTTTTCCCTCTCTTCTCTAGGAGACATTCCCAGACCCTCTATGCCAGAGCCAGCCACATCATGTCCTTGTCTGATTCCAGATGGCATCTCTTCTGACTCAGATCTGCCCCCAGGGGAGGCCCAGAGCCTGTAAAAAAGTTTTAGGCCTGGAAAACAATTGGAACTCTTGCCCTGATGCTAAGGCAGGAAGCAGAGGGATTGGAGTAAAGGCACGGGTCATCTGGGCTATGAGCGCTGGGTTCCAGACTCTACAGCACTATCCCTGTGACCTTGAACAAGTCAGTTCCCCTTTCTTAGCCTCATCTGTAAAATGGGGATAACATCGTGCTTGTCTCATGAGGATTCAACGAGATTTATTAATATGCCTGATAACAGTGTGGATCAACATTAATGCACAACCAATACGGATGTACGTAAGTGCACAGAGCCAACTAGCTCCCCAAAACACGACAGAAGATGGAACACCCTCAAAGAAAAATGGAAACAAACAAACAAAAAAAAAAAAGAAATGGACACAGGACATAGGCAAGTCACAAAAAATACAAATGTTTAACAGATGAATAAAAATATGTTCAACTGCACTTGGAAATGTGACTTAGAACATTAATGACATCACTTTTTGCCAACCAACTTAGTAAGTTATATGTACATATACATTTTATTTATATATATATATACAGATATAAAAAATCATATAATACCCAACGTTGCCGTAGGCATGGTGAGGCCGGCACTGTCATACATGGCTGGTGGCATTGCAAACTGGTCCAGTCCTTTAGGAAAGCAATTTGGTAATACTTATCAAGAGCTGTAGAACATCTGTCCCCCACCCCTAGATCCACTCATTCTACTTTAGGAATTGAAGAAAATAGTCTCAAATTTTATGTTCATCCTAATATTATTTAAAACAGCAAAGGAAAAGGGGGAAAGGAAAAAAAATAGCTAAACTATTTAAAAGGTTTAGCTAAACGAGGACACATCCATCCAGTAAAATGTTAGAAACTATTAAGAATAACCTGAGCAATAAGGTGAGGACACTGTGAGGCAAGCCTGGAATTCCAGCATTTACAAGGTAGAGGCAGGAGGATCAGAGTTCAAGGCCAGCCTCCACTTCATAGTAAGTTTGAGTTTGAGGACAGTCTACTACATAAGACCTTATCTAAAAAAAAAAAAAAAAAAAAAAAGAGGGCTAGAGAGATGGCTTAGCAGTTAAGGAGCATGCCTGCAAAGCCTAAGGACCCAGGTTCAATTACCCAGGTCCCTCATAAGCCAGATGCACATGGTGGTGCATGTGTCTGGAGTTCGCTTGCAGTGGCTTGAGGCCCTGGTGCACCCATTCTCTCTCTCTCCCTCTGTCTCTAATAAATAAGTAAATAAAAAATAAATCTTAAGAAAATATATTTTAAAAAGAAAGAAAGAAAAAGTAAAAGTAAAAGAAAAAGAAAAAAATCCAGGCTGGAGAGATGGCTTAGCATTTTCCTGCAAAGCCTAAGGACCTTAGTTCGATTCCCCAGAACCCACATAAGCCAGATGCACAAGGTGGCACATGTGTCTGGAGTTGGTTTGCAGTGGCTGGAGGCCCTGGCATGCCCATTCTCTCTGTCTCTGTCTGTCTGTCTGTCTCTCTGTCACTTTTTAAAATAAATAAATATTTTTTTAAAAAGAAGAAAGAAAAAAAACTCTAGTACTAGTCAGGCATGGTGGCTCACAACTATAATCCCAGCACTCAAGAGCTGAGGAAGGAGTATTGCCACGAGACCAGCCTGGGCTACACAGTGAGTACTAGGATCCCCTGGGTTTAAGAGTGAGACCTTGTCTCAAGCAAACCAAAACAAGCAAGCAAACAAACAAACAAAAAGAGTTACACACACACACACACACACAAAAAAAAAAAAAAAAAAAAAACCTTGCACTGGAGGGGGAAAAAAAAAAAAACACAACCCTTAACTCCTAACAGAGATTTGAAATCCTATGGAAAGTGATCCTGATACTCAAGTCAGTAAAAAGAAACAGGGCTGGGGAGATGGCTCAGCAGTAAAAGGCACATGCCTGCAAAGATGGCTGGCCAGGGTTCTATTCCCCAGTTTCCCCAGTGCCCACATAAAGCCAGACACCAAAAGTGCCTGGCCTTTCTCTGCCCAGGCATGCACATGCATGTACACACACACACACAATTTTTTAGAAAATACAGCCTCTTGCTTATATTAATCACAATAATCATAAACAGCTCCCCAAGCTTGTGCCTAGGGGAAAAAAAATGGAGGAAAAACACCAACATTTCAGTCAATTACTTTCATTGGGAGGTGTTTTCCTATTACTCTGTTTTTCTTTTTTTCTTTTTTTCTTTTTTTTTTTTTTTTTTTTTTTGGTTTTTTGAGGTGGGGTCTTACTCTGGCCCAGGCTAACCTGGAATTCACTATGTAGTCTCAGGGTGGCCTCAAACTCACTGTGATCCTCCTACTGAGTGCTGGAATTAAAGGTGAGTGCCACCATTCCAGGCTTCTTTTCTTTCGTTCATTTTTTTTTTTTTTTTTTTTGAGGTAGGGTCTTGCTCTATCCCAGGCTGACCTGGAATTCACTATGTAGTTCCAGGCTAGCCTTGAACTCACAGCAATTATCCTACTTTTGCCTCCCAAGTGCTGGGATTAAAGATGTGCACCACCACACCCAGCTATTTTTATTATATTTATTAGAGAGAGAGAGTATTAGGTATACCAGGGCCTCTTGCCACTGCAAATGAATTCCAGATGCACATACCACTTTGTGTATCTGGCTTTAAATGCGTACCAAACCCAGACCAGCAGGCTTTGCAAGCAAGTGCCTTTAACTGCAGAACCATCTCCCCAGCTCTCAAATAATCTAATCTAATCTGCACTCAAATGAGGTCTGCCGAATTAAGCTGAGCTCTGCCTAAAGAGCCAGCATCATGGTCAAGGACCTCTTATGACCTCACAGCTCTGTATTCAGCTGAGGAGCTTAGGGACTCTGACTTCCTGGAGTCCCAGTGTCCCTATCTGTAAGCCAGGGTGTTCTCAGGGTTTCTGTGTGGGTCTGGTGAGATTGAATGCAATGGGGCTGCTAGGAGCTGGCAAGAACGTAGGATGTAAATTCGTCATACCTTGCAACTGCTGAAGAAGCAAAGCCCTTTGCAGCATGGATCCATTGAAGAGGGAGACGGAGGGGGTGCCCTGGAGATTCAGAAGCTGCTGCTGGGTTGACTGCTGGGGGAAGCCTCTGTGTGATGGGAGGGGGTGTGAGAAAGTTATTGGGAAAGCCAGAAAGCCCATCCTCCATGAGATCCCTCACCTGCTTTGTGTGGCCCCTGTAGGACAGCTAGAGGGTCGCCTAGGGAGAGGAACTCAAACAAGCATGCCAGTGGGAGAAAGGACTGAGGTTGCCATTCCGAGACATGGGACTGTCATATTCGAGCTCCTGGAAAACTCACCGACTGACAGGCATGGGCAATGAGGCCTGAGGGGGGGATTGCTGGAGCAGCTGCTGGAGCTGCAACTGCTGCTGCAGCTGCTGTAGTTGCTGCTGCTGCTGCTGCTGCTGGTTGAACATGGTGGCTGAGGGAAGAAAGGGGGTAAGGCCAAGGTAACAGTCCAGCTCCCCTCCCCTCCAAAGCCACCCTACCCCAGTCCACAACTACGAACACTGCAGCCGAACCGCACAAGTACAGCCCCAGCCCTGGCCCAGAGCATACCGCATTCGCCTGGGTGAAGTCCTTCCGGGCCAGCCGCCAATCCTGCAGGAGGATCCAACCAAGCCCTGGCCTTTCAGATTCCCAACCTCGGGGCCCCTCTCTTCAGTGCTGACGGTTTCATCCTTCCAACCCAAATACACCTCCCCACCTCCACCTTCCGCCGTTCTCACTACTTATAACTTCCTGACACCAGCCCCTCCCCATTCACACCTCTCGCTCGCTCGCTCGCTCTCTTTTGATTCTGCCATCTTTTCCTTAAGTTGTGTCAATAACATCTGCACCCACCCCCAGCCTTTCACTTTCTTCCATGAACCCTGGAGGGGGAGAGCTTCCCTCACTGTTATACACCTACACCCCCCCCCCTCGCCTCACCCCTCCACTGAGCCCTTCGTTTTTCCACTCTTTTCCTCTGCAGAAAGGCCAGACATTATGCATTAGAAACCCGCCCCCCCCCCCGCGCCTGCCCACAAAGCCTGCAGCCTCCATGCAAGTCGCCACTGACCCTTGCAGTCCACCCTCTCCCCGCCCACCCCACCTCACCTCCCTGTGCGTCTTTGGCCGCGGGCACCGCGCAGGCTGCTCCGGCACCTCCAAACAATTTTGTGTCCCCACCAAGGTGGGCGGCGCGAAAGCCTAGCGCGGACCTGGCGCCTAGGGCTCGCGGGCTCAGGGGCTCCCCGCAACTCGGCTGGGCCTGGACGCTTCCAATGCCCGTCTGCTGGCCCGGACGGCACAGCGCCATCTGCAGGAGCGGAGGCTCCAGCGCGGCTGCCCCGCACTCCAGAACTGACCCGGGAGGACCTGCCCCGCCCCGCCGCCCTGCTTATCCAGTGTTAGGGGCAGCTGTGGCTTCCTGGCGCTCCGAGGCACTGGGCAGCGCGGAGTCTCGGTCCCGAGCCCGAGCCCCAGGGCCGTCTGTTGTCCGGCAGGGGCATGGCGGGGGGGGGGGGGGACTTCTAGGAAGAGCTGTCTCCAACCGACCTCCCCGAGGCCACCGCTGTCCCGCGATCCAGAGCCCGCGCGGACTGAGGCAGGACAGAGCGTGCAGCCGGCGGGTGCGCATTCTGTGACCGAGGCCCTCGACAGGGCCGCCGAGCTCGCACAGCCCCGCGGGAGTTTGCCCTCTAAGGGACTAATGGGAGCGAGCCGGTTTGGGGGAAAAAAAAATTTTTTTTTTGTAATTTTTCTATTACTTATTTGAGAGATAAAGAAGCAGATATATAGAGAGAATGGGCACGTCAGGGTCTCTAGCCACCGTAAATGAACTCCAGACGCATGCACCACCCTGTGCAGCTGGCTTACGTTGGGACCTGGAGAATCGAACCTGGGTCCTTAGGTTTTGCAGGCAAGTGCCTTAACAGCTAAGCCATCTCTCCAGCCCCGTATGTGTTTTTCGAGGTAGGGCTGACCTGGAACTCACTCTATAGTCCAGGCTGGCTTGGAACTCGCAACGATGCCCCTACTTTAGCCTTCCAATGCTGGGATTAATTAAACGCGTGCATCATCACACCCAACCGTATATAGATTAGGGCTCCATAATCATCGCTCTGTCCCTTACCCTTACCCTGGCGCCCAAACAAGTCTTGGCTGTCTCTGGCGTGAAACCGTCCCCCGCCTGAGCAATCGGCTCACTTCGCACGGAGTGAGGACGCGCCGCACGGTGGCGCTGGGACCGCAGACTCGGGATGCTGCAGTCCAGTAGCGTCCACCAATCCCTGCAGTCAGGTGACAAGCGCTAGCCCCAGACTCCCGACCGTCTCCGTCCAGGCCTGCGGCGGCGTCCAACTCTACCTGGGCGTGTTGCGCAGGAGCTGGGACTTAAAGCATAAAAGTGGCTCCTCCTGGTCGGAGCACAGGGTGCGGGCGGAGGCCAGAGGAACGTTGGATATGATGCATATGAAAAGGCAGTTTGGGAACTCCGAGCTGAAGAAGGGTTTCATCCCTGAAGGGTAGGGGGCTTTAGGGAAAGGTATGAAGCCCCATAGTGGTAAAATCGATCGAATCCTCGGATTAGTAGACGCACTTGGGCCGAGCATGGTAGTGTACGCCCGTAGTAATCCCTGTACATGGGAGGCAGAGGTAGGACTATCAAGAGTTCAAGGCTAGCTTGTTCTATAGAGCAAGTTGCAGGCCATATAGGGGTATACACTAAGATCCCATGTCAAAAAGAAAGGGGGCCGGGTATGCTGGTGCACGCCCTTAATCCCAGCACTCGGGAGGCAGAGCTTAGGAGGATCACTGTGAGTTCGAGGCCAGCCTGACACTATGTAGTGAATTCCAGGTCAGCCTGGGCTAGAGTGAGACCCTACCTTCAACAAAGAAACAAACAAAGAAAGAAAAAGACGTCAACGCCTGAACAAGTTGTATGGTGCATGGAGCAGGGAGGGAGTTGGAAGCCTGGTTGTGCTCAGCCTGATTGGGGCGCCTGCGTTGGAGAAGTCCTGGGTTTGAATCATGACTCCTTGACTTCCAGCAACATGACCCTGAGGGACAGAAGAGTCTTCTCAACCCCCCCTTTTTTTCTCAGGAAAATGAGTGTTCCCTCCAGGGGTGAGGGTAAGGATGATATTACATAATGCTTAGCCCTGGCACTGCCACACAGTGAATTTAGCAAATTGCTAAAGTGAAAACACTAAAAATAATGCTGGTGCTGGTGAAGATGGGGAAGCCAGCGCCAGCTCACCGCGCGCGTGCACCTTTCTGGAAAGCAATTTGCAAATGGTCTATTAAGGCCCTTTTAGAACACCTTCAGTCCTTTGACCAGATAAGTCTGTGCAGGAATACAGCCAAAGAAAATGATCAGAAATGAGACAAAAAGCCAGCAGATTTGTTCCTGGAAACATTATTTATCATAGCTGTCTAGAAAACAGTCAACTGCAGGGAATGGCTACCTAACTCATAGTGTCTGCCCTTTAAGGAATAGCAAGTACATGGTCATCAAAAATTAGTTGTTTTTTTTTTTTTTTTTTTTTTTTTTTGAGCCAGGTGTGGTGGCGCACACCTTTAATCCTAGCACTTGGGAGGCAGAGGCAGGAGGATCACCATGAGTTTGAGGCCACCCTGAGACTACACAGTGAATTCCTGGTCAGCCTGGGCTAGAGTGAGACCCTATACAAAAAATAAATAAATAAAAAGAAGAAGAAAGAAAGAAAAAGAAAAACAAATAATGTGGGCTGGAGAGATGGCTCAATGGTTAAGACACTTGCTGCAAAGCGTAAGGACCTCAGTTTGATTCCCCAGGACCCACATAAAGTCAGATGCACAAAGTGGCACATGTGTCTGAGTTCATTTGCAGTGGCTAAAGGCCCTGGTGCATCCATTTTCTCTGTCTATCTGCCTCTTTCTCTCACTCATTCTCAAATAAATTTTGTTTTGTTCATTTTTACTTATTTATTTGAGAGCAACAGACGGAGAGAGAGAGAGATTGAGAATGGGAACATCAGGGCCTCCATCCATTGCAAACGAACTCCAGACACATGCACCCCCTTGTGCATCTGGCTAACGTGGGTCCTGGGGAGTCGACCCTCGAACCAGGGTCCTTAGACTTCACAGGCAAGCGTTTAACCGCTAAGCCATCTCTCCAGCCCTCTCTCAAATAAATTTAAGAAAATATTTTAAAAAGATTTTTGTTGGGCTGGAGAGATGGCTTAGCGGTTAAGCGCTTGCCTGTGAAGCCTGAGGACCCCGGTTCAAGGCTTGATTCTCCAGGACCCACGTTAGCCAGATGCACAAGGGGGCGCACGCATCTGGAGTTCGTTTGCAGTGGCTGGAGGCCCTGGCGCGCCCATTCTCTCTCTGTCTATATCTGCCTTTCTCTCTCTCTCTCTCTCTCTCTCTCTGTCCATCGCTTTCAAAAAAATAAAACAAAAAAAAATTAAAAAAAAAAAAAGATTTTTGTTTTGGTTTTTCAAGGTAGGGTCTCGCTGTAGCCCAGGATGAACTGGAATTTACTATGTAGTCTCAGAGTGGCCTTGACCTCTGTGTCCCTAGTGCTAGGATTAAAGGTGTGCACCACAATGCCCGGTTCAAAAGAAGGTTTTTAAAATATTTTATTTATTTGAGAGAGAGAGGGGCAGATAGAGAGAGAAAGAATGAGAGTGCCAGGGCCTCTAGCCACAGCAAACGAACTGCAGATACATGTGCCACCTTGTGCATCTGGCTTACTGGGGAATTGAACCTGGGTCCTTAGGCTTCATAGGCAAGTGTTTTAACCACTAAGACTTCTCTCCAGCCCTCAAAAAAAAAATTTATTATTTTTTTTTTAGTTTTTCGAGGTAGGTTCTCACTTTAGCCCAGGTTGACCTGGAATTCATTCTGTAGTCTCAGGCTGGCCTCGAACTCATAGTGATCCTCCTACCTCTGCCTCCAAGTGCTGGGATTAAAGGTGTGCGCCCCCACGCCCGGCTTTATGCCCTCATTTCTTTCAACTTAATAATGAAGTCAAACTAGGTATGATGGTGTATGCCTGTAATCCCAGGAGGCAGAAGCAGGCAGATAACTGTAAGTTAAAGGCCAGCTTGGTCTGCAGAGAGAGATCCAGGCCAGAAGGCTGGAGTCGTAGCTCAGGTTGTAGAGCGCTTGCCCTGCATGCACGAAGCTCCGGTGCACTTCCCAGCACCACACAAACCGGGCATGGTGGTGCATACCTGTATTCTCCATACTGTGTTGGTGGGGGCGAGAAGATCAGGAGTTCAAGGTCATCCCTGGCTACAAATTGAGTTTGAAGCCAGCTTGGGCTTCATGAGATCCTATCTAAAACAGAAATGGGGGGTATGATGGAGAGTGGAGTTTCAAAGGGGTAAGTAAGTGGGGGGAAGGAGGGTATTACCATGGGGTGTTTTTTTATAATCATGGAAGTTGTTAATAAAAAATTAAAAAATTAAAAAAAAAAACAGAGATGGGTGGGGGGAGAGAAGAAGGAGCAGTTCTTTGCTCCTTGTCATATAAGACCCTGTTTCAAGAAAAAAAATATGTGTAAGTGAAACCCAATTCTTTGTAAGCTAATAAAAATATTTAAAAAGATGGGGTTGGAGAGATGATTACCCAGGGGTTAAAGGCACATTGCAAAACCTGACAGCCCCAGTTCAATTTACCAGGACCCACGTAAAGCCAGATGCACAAGGCGGGGCATATATGCATCTGGAGTCCTTTTGCAGTAGCAGGAGGCCTTGGTGCACCCTCATAAATAAATATTTTAAAAAATATTTAAAAAGAAAAACAAAATAACACTGACATGATTACTTAAGCCTTGCAATATCTTACAGGTTTTTTTTATTTCTTCCCAAGCACCTATGCAGTTTCCTGTTTTTGTTTGTTTGTTTGTTTTTATTCATTTGACAGAGAGAGAGAGAGAGAAAGGGCGCACCAGGGCCTCCAGCCACTGCAAACGAACTCCAGACATGTGTGCCCCCTTGTGCATCTGGCTAACGTGGGTCCTGGGGAATCGAACCTGGGTCCTTTGGCTTTGCAAGCAAATGCCTTAACCACTAAGCCATCCCTCCAGCCCTTTTGTTGTTGTTGTTGTAGTTGTTGATGTGTTTTGAGGTAGGGTCTGGGACATACTCTGTAGGCCCATGTTAGCCTCAAACGCATGGCAATCCTCCTATCTCTGCCTCCCAAGTGCTGAGATCAAACGCATGCGCCACCACCCCCGGGGCCACCTCTGCAGTTTCTATAGTGGCTTTTGTCACTATTTTCCCAGTATACTTTCTAAGTGGCTATTGATTATGGCATCTTTATTTTGTAGCCTGCTTCCTCCCCACCTCACATTACTTCTGTCCTCAATGATACCATGTGCCCCTTGATGGTAAAAAAAAAGAATTGTCTCCACGTCCTTGGGAGCCAGTTCATCCCTGCATATCAGAGTGATATGGTGAAGCTCCGTTAAATGAATGAATGAATGAATGAGCTTCCCTCCTTTACATCTGCATCCATCCACTACCAAGGAGGGTCCCAGCCACCCACCCAGCACAGCACACCAACACAGACGGCAAGGTGGGCCCCACCACCAGACACCCAGCTCAGAATTCCCGGGAACAAGCAGTGCTCAGCAGCAGCTCCAAATCAGGCAAGAGGCAGAGAAAAATGTAGACCATATGCTTATCACGTGGCCTTGCCAGTGGCTGTCGCCCACCTGTGCCTCTTCCCATAAATAAACAGGGTGAGACAGACAGAGGAGAGGGATTGGGACAACCAGAATGGGCACAGCCTGGTTGCCATCTCTATCTGTGGGACAGGTCCTCTTCTGACTTGGGGACTTATTTGATCATCTTTGTTGGACAGAAGTGACTTATGGGTAACATATCTCCACCCACACCCTCTGCTACCTTCTGAAGATTCAAGAAGTCCCTTTGGATATTGCAGTGATGACCACTGGGGTGACTCAAAACTCACCAAAGTGTTGAGAACTGACTAGAGTGTCCAGCACTAAATGAGACATCTCCACCACACCTCCAAAGCTCAAGGACCACTGCAGAAGACGTGGCAGCAAGAATGTAAGAGCTGGGGCTGGAGAGAGGGCTTATCATTAAGGCACTCACCAGCAAAGCCTAACAACCTGGGTTCGATTCCTCAGTACCCACATAAAGCCAGATGCACAAAGTGGCATGTGCATCTGGAGTTCATTTGCAACGGCTTGAGGCCCTGGCGTGCCCATTCTCTCTGTCTGTCTCTTCTATCTCTCTGCTTTGTAAATAAATAAAGATATTTAAAAAAAAAAAAAGAAAAAGAAAGGATGTAAGAGCCAAAGGAAGGGGAGGAGTGCTTATAATATTGTCTTCCAGCCAGGCATGATGGCACACACCTTTAATCCCAACACTTGGGAGGCAGAGGTAGGAGGATTGCCATAAGTTCAAGGCCACCCTACATAGTAAATTCCAGGTCAGCATGGAGCTAGAGCAAAACCCTACCTCAACAAAACACAAAGTGGCCCTGATATTTATGACCTCACAATGGCTGATACTACCTGCACAAGACCTGCATACTCCCTGATACTGGAAACTTAAACCAGGGGTAGTCACGAGCCCTAGGGGTGTAACATCTGCTGCTGTCTGGATAAACATATATACTATGCTTATCAAACTGCCCAGTAAGCACTTCTCTTAATATTCATACCCTTATATTAATGCTACTCTCACTTTGGGTAGAGAATTTTCTCTTTTCCGATGGCAGTGACCTTGGGACGAGTCAAAAGGTATCATAGTACTGGAAAGAAGTGACTGGAGTACTGAGTAACATCTCGATCACACCTTCTAAGGCTCAGGGTCTAATGCAGAAGAGGTGGCGGAAAGAATGTAAGAGCCAAAGGAAGGGTAGGACTCCTTACAATGTGCTCCCTCCAGACATAAAATGGCCTGGATATCCATGACCTTACAGTGCCTGACACTACCTACACAAGACCATCATAAGAGGAGGAAAAGATCATGACATCAAAATAAAAGAGAGACTGATTGAGATGGGGAGGGGATATGATGGAGGATGGAATTTCAAAGGGGAAAGTGGGAGGAGGGAGGGTATTACCATGGGGTATTTTTTTATAATCATGGAATGTTAATAAAAATTGAGAAAAAAAAAACCTGCATAGTAGGAGGAAAACAATAATGACATCAAAATAGATAAGGGTCTATTTGGCAAAAAGAAGGGATTCAGCAGATGGGGGGGTGTGGGATGAGAAAAAGGGAAGGTGGGGAGGGTGGTGAGAGGGGATAATGATCATAGTATATTGTCTATATTTATGGAAGTTCTCAATAAAAAACAAATACTCTTCTACAGATTAAAAAAAAAAAAAAACTGAGGCTCTAGGAGGTGAAGTGGCTTGCTCCAGGGCACAAAGTCAGAAAATAGTGGGGTGTGGGCTGTAGAGATGGCTTAGTAGTTAAGCCAAAGGACCTCATTCAATTCCCCAGGACCCACGTAAGCCAGATGCACAAGGTGGCACATGCATCTGGAGTTCGTTTGCAGTGGCTAGAGGCCCTGGCATGCCCATTCTCTCTCTCTATCTCTTTCTCTCTATCTCTCTCTTTCTCTCTCTCAAATAAATAAATAAAACTAAAAATATATATATAAAAAATAGTGGGGTGTGAACACCAGAGCTTGGGCTTCACCCCTCACCAGGGCACAATTAACACCATGAGTCCCTGTCCCCTCCCAGGCTCATGGACAGCACTTATCCGCAGGATTGAAGCAGGGTGAGCACTAGATCACCAGCTCCCCTAAACCCCTGGGAAACCTTGGTGCCCAGACTCCAGCTTGTAAAGAAGAGCACAGGACGTATTCAAGCCTAGGCCAAGGCCTTCCTCAGCAGAGACACCGCCCCAGGGCCCTTCTTCCTCTTGCCTGGCCTGCCAAGCATGTCTTTCACCCCTGTGAATCCCTATTGTCCGGCAGGAGGAGACTTGGGTGTTATTAAACTCTTCATTCCCCTATGTCTTGTGTTGATTCTGGCACCAAGTAGCCACTGATCCCTACCTGTTGAAGAAAAGATGGTGAATGATTGGCTAAATTCAAAGGCCAGCCCTAGACATCTATGAGAGGGCCCACGGTTCTGATCAGCTGACACATTTTTTTTTATTGTTTGGTGTTTCGAGATACGGTCTCACTCTAGCCCAGGCTGACCTGGAATTCACTATATAGTCTCAGGGTGTCCTCAAACTCATGGTGATCCTCCTACCTCTTCCTCCCAAGCGCTGGGAGCTAGGATTAAAGGCATAGGCCACCGCGTCCAGCATAGCCAGGCACTTTTTATTTTTGCTTGTGTGTGTGTGTACATGATATGGTGTGGTGTGTGCTGCATGCATGCATGTGTCCCTGTGACACTCTGTACCCTTGCCTGCAGCAGGGGAGCATTCACGTACAGGGGCCTGCACAGAACACCAGGGTGTCCTGCTATATTGCTCTTTCCTCTGCTGGGTCTTGTTTCGGGCTGGAGTCTTTTTACTGATTCCAGAGCTTGTGGGGCTCTGACAATTCTCAGGTCTCTGCTCCCCTTTGGGATTAGGGTTACAGGCTGTGCATATAGCCACCCAGCTGTTTACAGGGGATCTGCAGATTAAAACTCTGGCAGTCTCAGACTCCATCAGGAAGCCTACTTAACTGCTGAGCCATCTCTCCAACCCTAACTGGCATTTTTGGGGGCATTTGCTATGTCCATCTTAGCAAGACTATCATAAGATGTTAGTTGGGTTTTTTTTTAGGTATTAAAAATACATGGATTTGAGCTGGAAAGATGGCTTAGCAGCTAAGGTTCTTGCCTGAGAAACCTAAGGACCCAGGTTCAATTCTGCTGTACCTACATAAGCCAGATGCACAAGGTGGCACATGTGTCTGGAGTTCATTTGTAGTGGCTGGAAGTCCTGGCACATCTATTCTCTCTGTCTCTCTCAAATTAATGATTTTGTTTGTTTGTTTGTTTTTGTTTTTTTGAGGTAGGGTTTCACTCCAGTCCAGGCTGACCTGGAATTCACTCTGTATTCTCAGGGTGGCCTAGAACTCACAGTGATCCTCCTACCTCTGCCTCCCAAGTGCTGGGATTAAAGGCATGTACCACCACGCCCAGCTGAATAAAATATTTTTAAAAATTTTTAGAAAGCACATAGATTTGGGCTGGAGAGATGGCTTAGAGGTTAAAGCTTGCCTACAAAGCCTAAGGACCCAGCTTTGACTCCTCAGAATGCATATAAGCCAGACGCCCAAGGTGACTCATGCATACAACGTCACACATGTGCACAAGGTGACGCATGTGTCTGGAGTTTGATTGCAGTGGCTATAGGCCCTGGCATGCCAGTTTTCTCTCTCTCACTCTCTCCTAAAATAAAATAAAATTTTAAGAATTACATAGATTGGGCTGGAGAGATTGCTTAGAGGTTAGGGTGCTTGCCTGAGAAGCCTAAGGACCCAGGTTTGATTCTCTAGGTCCCACATAAGCCAGATGCACATAGTGGCTCATGCGTCTGGAGTTCATTTGCAGTGGCTGGAAGCCCTGGCGCGCTCATTCTCATTCTCTCCCTCTCTCTCTCCCTCCCTCTCTCTGACTCTAATAAATTAATAAAAATAAAATCTTTAAAAAATACATAGATTTCCAGATTGGACTTAATGCTCTGAGTCGTACTGACCTCTGTATATAACTTGCTTCCTTCACTTCTTGCCTTTGTGACCTTGAACGTGTTCCTCATTAGCCTCTCCTTGTCTCTCTCTGCTTCCTCAACTGCTACTAAAAGTTCTGTTGGCTGGTGGGGCAGTGGGTGGGGTGGGGGAGGCAGGGCAGATGGCAGGAGACGGTAACCAGGCAGGGAGGAGGCTCTCAGTGAGTGGTCCTGTAACTAATTTTCCCACTTTATAGTTAAACTTCTGGAATAGAATCCTTCCTTCTCAGTGCTCAAAGGAGAGGGTCAAAGCCAGGTGGAAGACTCTTGTTTAATTCACTGGCTAGCAGGGCACTCAGCTTCTCTGACTCGGGGGAGTTGCTTGGCAGCGGCTTTCCTTCAGCCCCTACCAACCCCTGCGCCTCTTCAATATCTGTGTGCATGGCAATCTCCTGGAAGTTTGGGTCCTTTTTAAATTCAAATTTAGGCTGGAGAGATTGCTCAGTGGTTAAGGCACTTGCCAACAAAAGCCTAATGACTTGGGTTGGATTCCCCAGTACCCACATAAAGCCAGATGCACAAAGTGTCACATACATCTAGAGTTCATTTGCAGCTGCTGGAGACCCTAGCATGCCCTTCTCTCATTCTCTCTTCTATCTCTCTGTTTGCGAATAAGTGAATAAAAATATTTTTTATTTAGTTTTTTTTTTTTTTTTGTTTTTTTGAGGTAGGGTCTTGGTCTAGCCTAGGCTGACCTGGAATTCACTATGTAGTCTCAGGGTGGCCTTGAACTCGCCGCAATCCTCTTACCTCTGCTGGGATTAAAGGCATGCTCCACCATGCCTGGCTATTTATTTGTTTAAATGACAGAGAAAGAGGTGGGGGTGGGGAGAGAGAATGGGCACACCAGGGCTTCTAGCCACTGCAAACAAACTCTAGAGGCATGCACCACCTTATGCATCAGGCTTACATGGGCCCTGGGGAATCAAACCTGGGTCCTCAGGCTTCAGAGGCAAACACCTTACCCATTAAGCCATCTTTCCAGCCCAAAAATATTTTTAATATTTTTATTTTTATTTATTTATTTGAGAGAGAGAGAAAGTGGCAGATAGAGAATGGGGGTGCCAGGGCCTCTAGCCACTGCAAATGAACTCTAGATGTATGTGCCACCTTGTGTATCTGGCTTGTGGGTACTGGGGAATTGAAACTTGGGTCCTAAGGCTTCACAGGAAAGTGTCTAGACTGCTAAGCCATCTGTTCAAATATTTTTGGGGTGGTACACACCTGTAATCCCAGCACTTGGGAGGCAAAGATAGGAGGATCACCATGAGTTGAAGGCCACTCTGAATCTACACAGTGAATTCCAGGTCAGCCTGGGCTAGAGTGAAACCCTACTTCAAATCCCCCTCCCCAAATTAAAATAAATTCAAATTTGATACAGCAGATCTTGGGTGAGCCCTGGAAATCTGCATTTCCAATCATACTCTCTCTCAGTTCCCAGCTGCAGGTCTGGGTCATGAATACAACATTATAGGAAATGTAGCACAATCCCATTTCTGTAAAGATAAAATAGAAAAAGACCAACATATAAGGATGGAATAAACTCTAAGTTGTAGATGATGTTATCTGAGGCTTTCAAGTATTTCCTTTATATATGTGTGTGTATAATTTTTTTAATATTTTTTTTAGATTTTATTTTTATTTATTTATTACAGCCAGAGGGGGAGAGAGTGAGAATGGGCATGCCAGGGCTTCTAGCCACTGCAAATGAACTCCAGATGCATGTGCTACTATGCACATTTGGCTTATGTGGGACCTGGAGAATTGAACCTGGGTCCTTAGACTTCACAAGCACACACCTTAATTGCTAAGCCATCTCTCCAGCCCTACATTTTTAAATTATTTATTTATGTGTTCTTTGAGAGATATAGAGAGGCAGACAGAAAGAGAGAGAGAGAGAGAGAGAGAGAGAATGGGTGCACCAGGGCTTCTAGCCACTGCTAATGAACTCCAGACGCATGTGCCACCATTTACATCTGGCTTACATGTGTTCTGGGGAATTGAACCTGGGTCCTTAGGCTTTGCAGGCATGCACCTTAACTGCTAATATATCTCTCCAGCTCCAGTTCCTTAATTTATGTATTTGTAAGGAGGGAAGAAAGAGAATGGTCATGCCAGGGCCTCTAGCCACTGCAAATAACTCCAGATCCATGTGCCACTCTGTGCATCTGGCTTTATGAAGTTATTGGGGAATCCAACCTGGGTCCTTAGGCTTTGCAGGCAAGTGCCTTAAGTGCTGAACAATCTCCCCAGACCCTCAAGTACTTCTGATGAAATTGGGCATGTTCAGGATGGTAGGGATATAGACAAGTCCTTCTGTAAAGTTTGATTTTTTAATTTTTTAAAAATATTTTTATTTATTGATTTATTTGAGAGAGAGAGAGAAAAAGGAGGCAGGCAGAGAGAAAGAGAATGGACGCTGGAAGCCTCAAGTTTGGCCAGACAGGCCAAATGATGGAACGAGTGCCATAGTGGCATGTCTTCTCTGGGGGAAACCAACTGCTCTCAAATTGGACTGAAGGCCCACTCTATGGGAGGGAATACATGCCTGGTACTGAAACCTAATCAAAAGCCCATGGCAGGGGACGTCATGAACCTTAGTGGTATAAAGCCTGCTCTTGTCTAGATAAATGCATGTATTACTCTCACCAAATTGCCCTGAAAGCACTACACTTAATGTTCATACTCATATATTAATGCTACTCTCAGTTCTGGTTAGAGAAGCTTCTCTTTTCAGATGGCGATGACCACTGGGATGACCCAAAAGGCAACATAGTGCTGAGAACAAGGGACAGAGGAGTGTCCAGCACTGAAACATCTCATACCCTCCAAGGCTCAGGGTCCATTGCAGAAGAGGTGGCAGAAAGAATGTTAAGAGCCAAAGGAAGGGTACCACTTCTTACATACAACTGTCGGGACAGAATTTGGCCTCGATATCCAAGACCTCAGAGTGCCTAGCAATACCCACACAAGACCCTCATAATAGGAGAAAAGGATGATGGCATCAAATTAAAAGAGAGACTATGAGCCGGGCGTGGTGGTGCACGCCTGTAATCCCAGCACTTGGGAGGCAGAGGTAGGAGGATCACCATGAGTTCCAGGCCACCCTGAGACTACATAGTGAATTCCAGGTCAGCCTGGGCTAGAGTGAGACCCTACCACAAAAAAAAAAAAAAAAAGAAAAGAAAAGAAAAAAGAAAGAGAGAGTGAGAGAGTAATGGAGAGAGGGAGGGGATATGATGGACAGCAGAGTTATGAAGGGGAAAGTGGGGGAAGGGAGGGAAATACCATGGTTTGTTATCTGTAAGTACAGAAGTTGTCAATTAAAAAAATTTATATATTAGGGGCTGAAGAGATGTTTAACAGTTAAGGCGCTTACCTGTGAAGCCAAAGTATTCAGGTTTGATTCCCCAGTACCCATGTAAGCCAGATGCACAAGGGGCGTCTGGAGTTCATTTGCAGTGGCTAGAGGCCCTGGCACACCCATTCTCCTTCTGTCTCCTCTCTCTCTCCTTGCAAATAAAATTTTTAAAAAAATTTAAAATATATGTATATATTTTAGCCGGGCATGGTGGCACATGCCTTTAATCCCAGCACTCAGGAGAAAGAGGTAGGAGGATCACTGTGAGTTTGAGGCCACCCTAAGACTCCATAGTGAATTCCCAGTCAGCCTGGGCTAGAGTGAGAACCTACCTCGAAAAAACAAAATATAAATGTGTGTGTGTGTATTATTTTATTTATTTGAGAGAGAGAAAAAAGGGAGGCAGGCAGAGAGAGAGAACGGATGCAACAGGACCTACAGCCACTGCAAACGAACGCCAGATGCAGGCGTGCCCTTGTGCATCTGGCTTATGCGGGTCCTGGGGAATGGAACTGGGGTCCTTAGGCTTTGCAGGCAAATGCCTTAACTGCTAAGCCATTTCCCCAGCCCAAGTTTGATTTTTAAAAGTATTTTATTTTTATTTATTCATTTGAAAGACAGAGACAGAGAGAGAGAGAGGCAGATAGAGAGAGAATGAGTGCGCCAGGGCCTCCATCCACTGCAAATGAACTCCAGATGCATGTACCACCTTGTGCATCTGGCTTACATGGGTCCTGGGGAATCTTTGCAGACAAGTGCCTTAACAGCCGAGCCATCTCTCCAGCCCGTTTGATATTTATAATACTTTCATCATTGTAATTATTGTATTAAAAAGAGGAAGCAGGAAGTTGGGCATGGTGGCACACACATTTAATCCCAGCACTCAGGAGGCTGAGGTTCAAGGCTCTGAGTTCAAGGCCAGCCTGAGAATAAAGAGGGAGTTCCAGATCAACCTGGGCTAGAGTGAGATGCTACCTTGAAAATAAACAAATAATAAAAAGAAGAAAAACAGAGCCTGGGGAGATGGCTTTGTGGCTAAAGGTGATTGCTTACAAAACCTGACAGCCAGGGTTGAATTCTCCAGCACCCACATCCACATAAAGCCAGATGCACAAAGTGGCACATGTGTCTAGAATTTATTTTCAGTAACTAGAGGCCCTGGTGTGCCTATTCACTCTTCCCCCTTTCTCTCTTTAATAAACAAAAAATATTTAAACAATAAAATACAAAGAGAAAAATACTAAAAGGCCAGTCACAGTCACCATGTACCCCTCTAGGCAAACATTTGCACACTGTACCTTCCTGCCCAATTGTGATGCTGCTGCTTATTGTGGCTCACATCTTTGCTCTCTCTATGGTCCTCAGAGCGTCTTAATAGGCTAGCCAGGAACAGCTTCTCCACTTTTGAGACATGGGGAAACTGATGCTCCAACTGTCTTACTTGCTGGCATGCTTGTTAAAGAGGGCCTCTGAGCACCAGGTCTGGGCCAGACCCTAAATAGGCATTCTGATCTATCATGATACCCATTATCCAGATTAGATGACTGAGATAACTCAGAGACATCTCATACAACTATGTAAGACCCAAACCAGAGCCCTATCCTATGCCCTAGGACTACCAGGATTTGCTGGTTCCCCCCTCTGGCAGCCTAGAAAATTCCTCTGCACATCAACTATTGCTTCACTTTTTTCGAGTCACCGCTCTAATGTCACCTCACCAGACAACTCCATACACAGTAGCAGCACTTCCCCTGTCCCCCACCCTGCCTCTCTGCTCATCATGATAGAATCTTATTTATTGGCTTATTTGCAAATAAAATTTTCTACTAGACTATAAGCCACTCAAAAGTAAGGGCTTGGGCTGGAGAGATGGCTTAGTGGTTAAGCGCTTGCCTGTGAAGCCTGAGGACCCCGGTTCGAGGCTCGATTCTCCAGGACCCATGTTAGCCAGATGCACAAGGGGGCGCGAGCATCTGGAGTTTGTTTGCAGTGGCCAGAGGCCCTGGAGCGCCCATTCTCTCTCTGTCTATATCTGCCTCTCTCTCTCTCTCTCTCTCCCCGTCTGTCGCTTTCAAATAAATAAATAAAAATAAACAAACAAAAAAAAAGTAAGGGCTTTGGGGCTGCACCACAGCACCCAGCTTTTACCATTCTTTTCACTGCTTTGTCTTCTAGAGTTCAGCACAGTATCGGTCCAGGAACCATGTAGTCAATGGATGAAAAATTAAGTCTCTAGCTCTCAAGACACTAGTCTGTCCCCCAAACACTGTTCTCAGCACAAGAAAATGATCCACTGACCCCCCCTAAATATCACAGAATATGCTGGTCTCCTGTTCTGGCCTCCTTGTGGAGATTCCTAACTAGGTTCTGTAAGTACAAAGGCAGATGCCTGGGCACGGGGCCCCACAGTCTTTCTGTGTGAAAGGGATTAGAAGAGTAGGGTTGGAGAAGTCTTGGATTTGAATCCCTTAATTTACCACCATCCTGATGTGTGTACAGACTGGCACTCTCTAGGACAAGAACTTCCCACTCTTTTAAGACAGGCTTTCCGAGTGTCAGGGACTTTGCTCTCGTTTTTCATCCCATCCAGCATGCTGTTTCCCTGATCTGCCTGTGGCTCGTTCCTTTCTTATCATTTAGTTATCTTCTCAAAGGTCGCCTCCTCAGAAAACCTCTGACTTCTCCCAGGCTAACGTGGACTTTCCCCATCTACAGATATCTCTCTTCACATTCCCTGTTTATTTCCTCCGTTGCTGCTGTTATAGATGACTTTTGCTTTCAGTATTTCATTCTTCTGCTTACTCATTTACTGTCTTTCCCACCACCTGTATGTGAGACCTCTGATGGTGAAAACCCCGTCTGTCTTGATTAATGCTGTGTATGGAGGCCTAGGTTGGGCCCTGGCTTATCACGAGTGGTCAGTATTTGCAGAGTTAATGTTCCATCTCTCTCCTAGAAACAGAGCAACTGAGGCCCAAAGACAGGAACATTTTGGAAGTTAGTGTTAGAATCTAGAACAGAGGGCAGCGAGGTCAAATGGAACTCTGTCATCTGGGTCAGCCGACTGAGACCTTCGGGGTGCCTGATAATTCCTCTGGGCCTCAGTTTCCCCGCCTGCAAACTGGAATGAGGCAACTAGAACCATTATACAAGAACTCATAGTTAGGGGCTGACACTCCTCCCATTGCCAGAAATTATATCTTTGTTA
Source organism: Dipus sagitta (assembly GCA_036346955.1). Lineage (NCBI taxonomy): Eukaryota > Metazoa > Chordata > Mammalia > Rodentia > Dipodidae > Dipus > Dipus sagitta. Next base: position 141,925,234 of record CM070770.1, read on the forward strand.
CAGGATCCGAGCCCCCAAGACATGGGTAAAGAGCCGCCCCCGCCCAGCGAAAGCCGCAGAAGTAGAAAACTACAACACCCATGGTACCCCGCGAGGCGCCTGCGCACGGCGTCCAACCCGCAGGTCCGCGCGCGCCCCCTACAGGCAGTCCGGCGCAGCGCTCCGCTCGGATCCCCGAGGGGCGGGGGGGAACCCACGGCGCACGCAGTCGGGGCGCGCGGCTGCAGCGGCTGAGCCAGAGCCGGAGCGGGAGCGGCGGCCGGATCGCAGCCCTCCGGGCCCGCCGCAGCCATGGGCAACCGCGGTATGGAAGATCTCATCCCGCTGGTCAACCGGCTGCAGGACGCCTTCTCCGCCATCGGCCAGAACGCGGACCTTGACCTGCCGCAGATAGCCGTGGTGGGCGGCCAGAGCGCCGGCAAGAGCTCGGTGCTCGAGAATTTCGTAGGCAGGTAGGAGCAGCGCGCGCCCCCATGTCCCCTCCCCCGAGCTCAGACACCCCCAAACAGACCCCGGGTCCCCGCCCCGGGCTTCGACGGCGCCTGCCACCCCCAGGCGCTGCGCCGGCGGACGGCGCGCCCCCAAGCCCGTCTCCTCCACCGCGGGAGCCCCTGCGGTCGGCGGCGCCCTCGGCCGGTCTGCGGACGGCGTCAAGCTACCCACCACGGACTCATGTCCCCCTCCTCCACCGCGTCCTTCAGGAAAGACAGCACTCTGCAAAAAGGGGAGGGGGGGGCGGAGAGACCTGGCAAAGGACTGCCCCTGGCCCCAATGTAGGCACCGAGGGCGCCCGCATTACTCAGCGCCTCCCTTCGGCTCGGCTCGTCCCTCGGAACGGGCAGCACCCCGGGGGACAGCGTCCCCTTTTCCACCCTATGGAACGCAGTCCCAGCCCCCATGGGAATTCCTGGTGGTGACAAGGGACAGACTCTTGCCCCACCACCACCAAGTCCCTAGAAAAGGACATAGCCCCATGGGCATCGGGGACCGGGCACAGCCTCCCCCCCTCGCGCGCGCACACACACGCGCGAGCGCACACACCTCTGCGGCTCCCGCCGCCATCCGTGCGCAGCGCGGCGGAGGGGGAGGCGCGGGCTGCGGGGCGAGGAAGGGAAGGGGGAGGAGAAGCCGCTTTCTGATCCTTTCGAGCAGCCGGCCCCTGGCTTCATCACCCCCCTGGATGGGGGTGGGGGCGCCTGTCACTGTCACCGTCCCCCCTCCCCGTTGGCCTGGCTGGGGGATTGTAATGGAAGGGAGAAGGCAGGCGGAGGGCAGAGATGACTAAGACGGGGAGGCAGGGTGGCGGGGAGGGGGGAGCCATTTGCAGAACCTAATCCCCCTCCCGCCTCTGATCCCACAAGGCGCTGGGAGGACCAGGTGGCAGAGTAGGGGACAGGCGCAGAGACAAAGGGTCTTGTGGGGTGGGCAAACAGGGTCGTGACCTCTAGGCTCCCCCATGAACAAGGGGAGACCTTGGAGGCTTATCTTGGCGCTGAAAAAGGAATAGGAACAGAATGGGGGTAGGGTGGTGCTGAGTAGACCCAGGGAGGAGGCCGGAGAGTTGATACTGACCTCTGACCTGCATGACTTCCCTCCCTCACCTCTCCAGAAATCTTTACTTTCTGGAAATGACCTTCATGGCTAAGGAAATGACTAGCCTGAGAGAGGGACACAGGAGCCCCTCCCCCTAAAGGGACAGCAGTTTTGTAAGGTGACATCCTGGGTCCAAGCCAGGTTCGGCTGGAAAACCTGAGGCAAGTCCCTAGCCTTTGCTGAGCCTCAGTTTCCCCACCTCTAATATGGATAGTTGGATTGGATGGTTGTTCCTGTCCCTCCAATGTCTTGGGAAGCCCACTGACAACCACCCCAGAGGGAGGGAGAGGGGCGGACCTGAGTGGAGCCATGTTTCTGTGGGATGTAGGAAAGCCACCATGGGGGCGGCTATGCCCATCTGGTCAACAGAGAGAGAGAGAGAGAGAGAGAGAGAGAGGGGTGGCTGTCTCTGGATCACATGACCCCAGAGCCGCACAGACATGGGCAAGAGATGCGCAGATGGGCCCCTTCCCCAAAGCCCAGCAGTCATTGCTAGAGGGTTGGGGGGGGGGGGCTGGAGACAGTGCTATGCCCAGCACTTTACATTGTGAAAACCACATTTCTACCTTTTACCTCCTGAATGTTTCCTAAACTGCACTGAGCCAGGCTATGTTCCGTGGCCAGAGACTGGGGATCTCCATGGCGTTATGTGCCCCATGCCTTGTTGCAGTCTGTGAGGCAGACACAATGAGCCCACTATGCAGATAGGGAAACTGAGGCCCCACGCATGACTTAGATGCCTTGCCCAAGGGTTATGCATGGTGAAAGGAGGGGCCTTGTCAGATTCCATAGTTTCAGTTCCTGGACCTGAGCCTGTGTTGGCTCTGGAGAAAGGCTGGTATGTGCTTTCCCCGTCTGTGGGATGGGGATTCTGATAGCACATCTGGCCCTCCTACGAAGGTACCAAAGCTCTTCAGTAAACCCATGGAAGGGAAGTGTTGAGAGTCCATAAGGCCGGAGGTCTGCTCATGGCCCTCCTGCCCACTTGGAGTGCAGCAAGCCAGCCCAGTCCATGGCAGAACCCACAGCTATTTGTTTTGTTGAGTGGGCATAGCAAGGTGTGAACTCTGCCCTCTGCACCCTGATGCCCTTGGCCATGGTGTCTACAGAAGAATACCGAGACTGTCCAAGATGCAGGTCCCAGTCAGAGGAGGACGGTCCCTCCCAATGTGTAGGAGTGGGTAGGGGCCACTGTTGATCCCTTGGAAACTTGTGGGGAAGCCCTGGCAGGGCCATGATCAGAGAGACACAGGCTCAGTCAACCCTGCTTGTTCCCTCATGGGCACCCGACCTTTTCAACTTGGTCTCCCCCCAGACCCGTGAGCATGGTAACAGCAGCTCTGCCTCCCAAGGGACTTCCCAGGAGCCAACCCCCCAAGGAGAGGAAGTGGAAAATTCACCAGAGGAAGCAGGCTCATCCAGGCTAGCCTGGCTCCCAGGCACCCAGGAGGACTCTGCTTCAGTTCTGTGATGGAGGTGGCGGGTAGCTGCCCAGGACCCTGATAAGACTTGACTGCGTCTATGTTATTTCTTCACTGTCTGTTTTAAGAAGGGGAAACTGAGGCCAGCTCATTCAGTCAGTCATGTAGCAGGCATTCGTGGAGAGTCCACAGTAAGTCACACCAGGGTCCTTCATCCCCAAGGGAGAGACTAAGACAACTGAGGATGTGGCCAAAGTCAGGGAGCAGGTAGGGCTGCTTTTTGCAGAAAAGATCTTAGGAGACAGGCATGGTGGCGCACACCTTTGATCCCAGCACTTGGGAGGCAGAGGTAGGAGGATTGCCATGCTTCGAGGCTACCCTGAGACTAATTCCAGGTCAGCCTGGGCTAGAGCGAAACCCTACCTCGAGGAAAAAGAAAAAAAAGATCTTAGGAAAAGGTAGTGCTAAGAGAACGAACGAAGTCACAACAAGCCATGTGAGAAACTTCTCCAGTGAGGAACTGGGGAAGAATCCCAGACCAGGGAGCAGTATGCACAAACACCCTGTGGCAGAAAAGAATTTGGTGCAGTCTGAAACAAACACGTGCCACATGGCTGCTGTCTGCCTAACAGGAGAGATGGGACCAGAGAGGTAGTCGGGGACTGGATCTGTGAGGCCTTACACCATGGTGAGGAGTTTAAGGTTTCTTTTCTTTTTTTTAAAAAAAAATATTTTTTTAATTTTTTTTCATTTTTATTTATTTATTTGAGAGCAACAGACAGAGAGAGAAAGAGGCAGATAGAGAGAGAAAGAGAGAATGGGCACACCATGGCCTCCAGCCACTGCAGACGAACTCCAGACACGTGTGCCCCCTTGTGCATCTGGGTAACATGGGTCCTGGGGAATTGAGCCTCGAAACGGGGTCCTTAGGCTTCACAAGCAAGCGCTTAACCACTAAGCCATCTCTCTAGTCATAGGGTTTATTTTCTTTAAACCCAGCACTTTGGAGGCAGAGGTAGGAGGTTTGCCATGAGTTCAAGGCCACCCTGAGACTACATGGTGAATTCCAGGTCAGCCTGAGCTAGAGTGAGACCCTACCTTGAAAAATACTACATATATGCAGAGAGAGAGAAGGGAGGGAGCGAGGGAAGGGGAGAGAGGGAGAATGAGAACAGGTGCTTCAGGGTTCCTGAAAATGAACTCCAGCTGCATGAGCCACTTTGTGCATCTGGCTTTACATGGATACTGGGGAATAGAACCTAGGCCATCATCGAGCCAGACGTGGTGGCACACACCTTTAATCCCAGCACTCAGGAGGCAGAGGTAGGAGGATTGTCATGAGTTCAAGGACACCCTGAGTCTACATAGTTAATTCCAGGTCAGCCTGAACCAGAGTGAGACCCTACCTCGAAAAAAATCAAAAAAAGAACCTAGGCCATCAGGGTTTGCAAGCAAATGCCTTTAACCACTGAGCCATCTCTCCAGCGCTGAGTTTTACTTTCATTATTCTTGGAGGCTCTTTAGCAGTGGAATGACTTGAGCTGATTGTAGCAAATGTGTGACTTGGGGCAGGGTCAAGAGAGAAGTTTGGGGTCACCAAGAATGGTGGGCTCAGGATCTGTCTGGAGGCAGATCTCACTGGTCAGTGACTGGGAGAGGGGACATGAGGGGTTGGGGAGGAGTGAACGGTGACTTCAGAGTCTTTGACCCAGACTCCTGGGTTGTTGGCATTAGTGGGATCAGGAAGTGTCCAGGAAGAACAACCTGAGGGACAGTTGGGGTTGGTGATGGAGTGAAGAGGATTCCATGTTGAAGGTTTTGAACCCCAGGAGCCCAAACATCTGGAGGTGTCAGGGAGGTGAGGTGAGAGTTGATGAGATCATCTTGGGTAAGTGTAGATGGAGGAGTGTTTGTGTGCCCCACAACTCTCTAGCACTTCCTGAACAGATGCCTGGTACCCAGGCCAAAGGGCCTTGTTAGCTTTCCTACATGCCCCTCCCCCAGCACTCCTCCTGGGCAGCCTGGCAGGTGAGCAGTCACCTCCTGCCCCCAGCCCCTGGGGCCAAACCAGTGGGAAGATGGCAGGAGACTAGCGCTCGGATGGTGTAGAGTGGAAGCCCAGCTTTGCCTTGTCCAGGACAGCAGCCTGGAGCACTTCTCCCCAGCCTTGGCCAGCTGCTATTCCTGGACCTGTAAAATGGGGCAGTAACAGCACCTCTCCAGCGAGACAGCGGTGAGGGGTGAGGAAGTGCCCGTGGAGCACTCAGGCAGCCTGGGAGTTAGGCAGGGAGGTGCAGGCCTGGGAGGGCAGGAGTCTTCTGCATGCAGGGTGGGGGAGGGACAATGCGTGAGTCTCTCCGGGGAGTTGAAAGGCCAGCCTTGAAGCAGGCGTTAAGTAGCTGCTCCCCACACTCCCATCAGCTTCGTCCTCACGTCTTCATGTTCTGGTGAGAGCCTTGAGAGCCCTTCCCTGTGTCAGGGGAAACTACCCATTCCTCACGGTTAAGCTCTGACTCCATCAATCCCTTGATTGCTTTGGGACACACCCTAGTAGTCCCATTTCTCAGTATGGGACGCTGAGGCCCAAGGGCATTAGGGGATAACAGGCATCCTTGGCCGGAGGTTTCTGGTATGCAGAGAACAGAGGGAACTGGTCTGTTCTTGGCTTGCCCTAAGGAGGCAGTGTTACGGTTGAATGAAGATCAGGACTTGGACAAACCAGTGTTCAAAGCACTGCAGGTGTTGGGTGTCGGCCTCAGTGGGGAGGAGCCCACAGTTTAAGAATCCCTAGCTAAGCCGGGTGTGGTGGCGCACGCCTTTAATCCCAGCACTCGGGAGGCAGAGGTAGGAGGATCGCCGTGAGTTCGAGGCCACCCTGAGACTCCATAGTGAATTCCAGGTCAGCCTGGGCTAGAGTGAGACCCTACCTCAAAAAACCAAAAAAAAAAAAAAAAAAACAGAATCCCTAGCAAAGGCTGGAGAGATAGCTTAGCGGTTAAGGCACTTGCCTGCAAAGCCAAAGGACCCATTCCCCAGGACCCACATAAGCCAGATGCACAAGGTGGCACATGGGTCTGGTCTGGAGTTCGTTTGCAGTGGCTAGAGGTCCTGGCTTACCCATTCTCTCTCTATATATATATATGCTTCTTTCTCTCTATCTCTCTCAAATAAATAAATAAAATACTAAAAAATAAAAAAAAAGAATCCCTAATAAGCACAATGAGCCACAGGTGAGATTAGAAAGGTCAGGAAGCTGGGGCTTCATGGACCTTTTGGGGCTCCCAGCCACCCCTGTCTCCCAAGACACGGTAGGCACTGGCCTTCTTGGCTCCCAAGCGCAAGCTCCTGGTGGGCTCCTTGTGGAGCTCAAAGCCAGAATGCTCCATCCCAGCTGGAGGACATCCTCCCAGCCCTGCCCTTCTGGGGGCCCAGAGGAGCTGGGGATGAAAGGTGACCCTGGCAGACAGCATCTGATCCCTGGCGCCAAGAGAGTCGAGTTTCCCAGGCTTGGCTGGGGTCAGAGGGTGGGAACCCTGGTTGGGGATGAGGGGCACAGAGAGCCAGGCAGGGCAAGGGGTACAGGAAGCCAGACTTGGGCACCATGTTGTTAGGCGTGGGCAGGAGCAGAACTGGAGGCCCACATGCCATATGTCTAACTATTCCAGCTATAAATCAAGGCTCCGAGTTGCTGAATGCAATGCGTGCGTTCGGCCCTCCCACCTTGACAAGCCCCCCCCTTCCTAGCAACCTGGGGGGCTGGTTTGGATTTAGAATTACTGCTTCCTCACATGAAGACCATGGAAACTGGTGGCCCCCCTCTCTCTCTCCTCCAGGCTGCCTGTCCCTCCTCACTCCATTTTGCATCACAAGGCCCTCCCAACCTCCAGCCTCAGTTGTAGACATTTCACTTCCCAGATCCCAGCTCCATTCACAGCCCCAAGATGAAGTGTCTCGGAAATGAAGGCCAGTGCCCTTCTGCCCCTTTGCCCATTGGGTGGGTGAGACTCAGGGTCGGGACCTGATTCCCTACACCTAAGGACAGCACTAATTGTTGTTATCTTTGTGGAGCCAGCAACCTACTGACAAGAACGGTGGACTATCAGTTCAAGTTTTCAGATGGCAAAATGGCACAGAGGAGGTAGGAGACCTGCCTGAAGTCATATAGCAATTGAGGACAGGCAGGATAGGTCTCCTGCTTCCGCGCCAGATCTTCCCACATGTCTGTCCATACCGCACCCCACCCCCTCTTATGTCAGTTCTTCCCTGCTCCTTCTGGGCGTCTCTGGCACTCTTACCCATCCTGGGACAGAAGTCTGGCTGAGGGCCGAGAATGGTTTGGAGACATGGGCTCTAGCAACTTTGAATTGCTACTGGCAAAGGGGAAAAGAGAAGGTGTTCAGGACAGTCTCTCTCTCTCTTTCTCTCTCTCTCTCTCTCTCTCTTTTTTCAAGATAGGGTTTCACTTTAGCCCAGGCTGACCTGAAATTCACTATGTACTCTCAGGGTGGCCTTGAACTCACGGTGATCCTCCTACCTCTGCCTCCTAAGTGCTGGGATTAAAGGTACGCACCACCACGCCCGGCTATTTCTCTCTCTTCAGGGTCTCACTCTAGCCCAGGCTGACCTGGAACTCACTCGGTAACCCAGGCTGGCCTTGAACTCATGCCTATCCTACTTCAGCCTACCAAGTGCTGGGATTATAGCTGTGAGCCACCAAGCCTGGCTCTGGGACAGCCTCTTAATTCCAGTTTCCCAGTGTCTTGGCCAGAGGCCTGGAGACCAATCTCCTCCATCCTCTGCATCCAGTTCAGTCCCAAGTCTTGTAGCACCAACCACCGGGGAAGTCACCTCTCCCCCAGTCCATTCCTTGCCCAGCCGCAGTCAACTTTTTACCTGCCTCCAAAATCTGCTTTGTCCTGCCGGAAGCCCTCCTTGGATCCCTATGACCTCAAAACTGATCCCCTGGCTTCTGAGTTGGGTCCCTGAGCGTGACTGCCCAGGCCCGCTTCCCTCCCAGTCACTGCCTCCTGCTTCCCCTGCATAGCTTGCAGTTCACGGAGGAAATGGGTTGAGGCCTCTCTGTCCTGTGGCCACTGCACATGCTGGCCCCTCTGCCCTCCCGGCACCTCTGCCCTCGTCTTCCCCCTTCACTGGCTGCTTCCTCCAAGTGTCAGCATCCAGCACATCCTCTGGATGCCTTCCCCTCCCCTCCCCCACCTTCCTGCCCCGGCTCTCCTCCGTTTGCAAGGCAGGGCTCCATTCTCCCCCAGGGTGAGAAAGAATGAGGTCCCATGGCTTTGGGCTTCAAGCTGCTGGCAGACAGCAGCTCCCACCACGTTACTATTCACGTCAGTCTATTTATTACCGTGCTATTCTTTTATCCCTCCGACTCCGAGGCACCTGGTCTTAGTGAGGGAAAGGAGGCCAGCAGCCAGGATGGGGAGAGAAATCTCAGCAGGTGAGTGCCTGTTCACCTTCTGTCCCTGATGATTACAGAGCACCCAGAGCTAGGCAAGAGCTCAGGAATGGGCGCCCCCAGTGGGCACCCTTGGTTAGGTTTTTCCACAGCTAGGATCTTGGGGCATCCTCTCAAGGACCCCTAGGACAGAGCTGCTGCACAGAGTCCCATTCATTTTCTTTCTTCTTTCTTTATTTATTGACAATTTTTATGCATGTGTATAATGTATTTTGATCCTAATCCCCCATTACCTGCTCATCCCTACTTCCCGTTCCCCTTTCACTAAACCCCTTCCCCATTAGTACTTTTTTTTTTTTAATTTTCTTTTTTTTTTTTTTTCTTGTTTTGGTTTTTCGAGGTAGGATCTCACTCTAGCGCAGGGTAACCTGGAATTCACTATGTAATCTCAGGCTGGCCTCAAACTCATAGTGATCCTCCTACCTCTGCTTCCACAGTGCTGGGATTAGAGGTGTGGGGGAGCTGGTGCATTTTCTCATCAAACTGATAAGAAATAAAGACCCTGGGCTGGAGAGGTGGTTTAATGGTTAAGGCACTTGCCTACGAAGTCTAAGGACCCAGGTTCAGTTTCCTAGAGCCCACATAAGCCAGATGCACAAGGTGATGCATGCACAAGGTCGCACATGCACGCACAGGGTGTTGTAGGTGTCTGAAGTTCAATTGCAATGGCTAGAGGCCCTGGCATGCCCGTTCTCATTCTCTCTCTCTCTCATAAGTAAAATTAAAAAAAAAAAGACCCTTCCACCACTAAAAAAAAAGAAAAGAAAAAAGAAAGGAAGGAAGGAAGGAAGGAAGGAAGGAAGAAAGAAAGAAAGAAAGAAAGAAAGAAAGAAAGAAAGAAAGAAAGAAGAAAAGGAAGGAATCAGTGCCACACTGGATTATTTGGGAAATGTCCCTGATTTACTGTTTGGTGAGGCTGTTGAGTAGAAGCATACATATAGGCACATGACTTCTTCTCTCTGAGCCTCAGTTTCTTCTCCTGTGAGGCAGGGGGACAGATCACACTGACCTCACTCAGCCCTGACAGCATCAGTCCATGCGATACAGATCCTTAAACAGCTTTCTTGCGGCATGATTTATGTGCCATCAAATCCACCCATTTTAAGTGCACAATTCAGTGATTTTTAGTGTATTTACAGAGCTCTGCAAACATCATCATAATCTAATTTTAGAACATTCCCATCACCCCCCAAAAGAAATCTCAGAATGCTACATATTTTCAAGGCTCTGGCAGAGTCTAGTCAACCATCAGTCACCCATCAGTGTTAGCTGTGCTTACTGTTACTGATAATGAGCTGTTTACAATTGCTGGCCCCAGGGGTTGGGGCAGTGATTGGATTTTGCTTTTTAAAATATTTTATGTATCTTCTGAATTTTTCTTCAAATGGAGAAAATATGATTTTTTTGAGGCAAGCCTAACAGGCTGGCCTTTTTTTTTTCTATAAGAGTGAGAGAGAGAGAAAATTGGCACACCAGGGCCTCCAGCCACTGTAATCGAACTCCAGACATGTGTGCCACCTTGTGTGTCTGGCTTATGTGAGATCTGAGGAGTCAAACATTCATTGTGAAAATATAAAATCATCAACACTAGGAAGGAAGGGAGGAAGGAAGAGGAGCATGGATGAAAGGATGAAGGGAACGGAGGAGGAAAAATATGGAGGAGGGAAAGGCAGTCAGTTCTCTGTAGAGCAAACAGTTGCTCTGGAGGGAGCATTGGGCTTGGAATCCAGAGCTCTGAAGCCAATCCTACCCTGTTATCAACTTACACATGACCTTGGGCAACACTCCTCCTGGTTTTTGTGCCTCAGTGTCCACTGCTGTCCAGTCAGCTGCAAGTGAGGACTAGGTGAGTCCCCTTCCATCTGCTCCTCCGTCAGCAGGGTGTCCTCCCTTGCTGGCTCTACTTGGGTGCTGAGACTTGGTGGCAAGTTCCACCCAGTCCCTGCTCCAAGACCATCAGCACATAAAGGAAGGCAAGGCCAAAACTGCCCTGAAATGTTCAAAAGTCAGCTGAAAATTCACAAGCTGGGATGTGGGATGCCTCAGGCCTTCTAGGGCCTCCTGGGGCAGCAAGAACAGAGAGGGACTTGTTGCCTGTGGCAGCCTTACCTACTCCTCATGTATTTCTTGGCCTGCCCCATTCCTGGTCTGTCATTCCAGCTTGCTGCTTAGGAGGCCACCTTGGAGCCTGTCCAGTCCTGCCTTTCACTTTCAGGAGCTGCATTTGGTCCTGAAACACCACAGCCCATCCTTATTCATCCAACCGGGCATCCAACTCCCTCCCTGCTCCTCATACCATACAGCTTCTTCAGGCATTAACATCTTTTCTTTTTTTCAAGGTCGGCGGTCTCACTCCAGCCCAGGCTGACCTAGAATTCCCTATATAGTATCAGGCTGGCCTTGAACTCACAGAGATCCTCCTACCTCTGCCTTCCGAGTGCTGGGATTAAAGGCGTGGGCCACCACGCCTGGCCAGGCATAAACTTCTATAAGCTTCATGGCTACCTATTTCACTGATGTGGACACTGAGGCTTGGAGAGCTATGGTTATCCACAGCCATACTGCCCCCAAGTGGGAGTTCTGATCGCGCTAGGCTTGTCTGACACTAGAGCCCAAGAAGGATGGCCATGCCTGGGCACACACGGGCATGCTGCTTCCTGTCATATCGATCCAGCCAGGTCTGAGAGCTGGGGGTCCTGAGCTCTGGCCCCAAATCTCCGTCCTGGAGTAGAATTGGGGGCTCACTTCAGCCCTTTGGTGCGGCTTCTCCAGACTCCTCCAGGGATGACAGTGCTACTTCAGTCAGGCAGTGGGTGGCGCTGAGGCCCTGAGAGGAGTCTGTTTTGTCCCCTCTGTGCTTCAGGTTTGAAGGTGTCTCTGCAGATGGCAAGGCAAGATCTCTCTGGGAAACCACCATCTGTTCAAGATGAGGGGGTGAGCTGGCAGGTTACCAGCCTTCTTCTGACGCTGGGCGCAGCACTAGCCACCGAGGCTGGTGGGCCAGCGCTCTTTGTCCAGGCACCTGTTCTGCCTTCCCTTAGCCTAAGCAGGAGGTGCGGAGGTGACCCTGGTGGAAGGTGAGATAGAAAATATTAGCGATTCATTGGATGTGGTGGCGCACGCCTTTAATCCCATCACCTGGGAGGCAGAGGTAGGAGGATCACTGTGAGTTGGAGGCCACCCTGAGACTACAGAGTGAATTCCAGGTCAGCCTGGGCTAGAGCAAGACCCTACCTTGAAAAACCAAAAAAAAAAAATCATGTTATATATGTATTATATATCAAAAATCGTGATATATATATATATACTTTTTATGGTTTTTCGAGGTAGAGTCTTATTCTAGCCCAGGCTGACCCGGAATTCACTCTGTAGTCTCAGGCTGACCCTGAACTCACAGCGATCCTCCTACTTCGGCCTCCCCAGGGCTGGGATTAAAGGCGTGCGCCACCACGCCCGGCTCACCAGGTTTATTCCTTCCACCGTCACCTGAGCACTGAGTGTCTGCTGGGCTCTGTGTCTGCACATGGGGTCCGAGCCATCCCTTCTGCTGTCTGTTGGTCCTATCTGCTGCCTGTGCAGGAGCGGGACTAGTGAGTCATTCAGCCTCCGGGGTCCTGGTGTCACTTCCACCTCTTCTTCCGTCACTTCATGCCTGACTTCTGTGGGCCTGAGTCTCACCGTTGGGACAGTGACAGGGAATGCAATGGCGTGTCCATCTTGTCTTTCATGGTTGCTGTGGTCAGAATCCTGACATGTTTTCAGTGCCCAGAGGAAGTGAGGCAGAGGGTTCTCTAGGGCTTCAGATTCCTTGTTGCTATTTGAGGATCTTCCTAGAGGAGGGTGAGATGGGAGACACTCCAGAGCCCTGTCTAGGTATTGTATCCCATGCTCCACTCTCCTCTGTGGAGAGGCCCAATGAACCCTCTTGCAGTCACATGTGGCAGCATATGTGACATCTGATTCACATTACACCCAGTTAATACGATAGAGCACTGTGAGGCCCAGCCAGTGAAGCATCATGCACCAGGTAAGTGGAGAGGCAGATGTGGGATTTGAACCCAGGCCTTCCGCCTGGCACTGGCTGTTAGCCACTCAACCCGTAAGCTGTAATACAAGACAACATGACAGTCAGGAAGATATATGCCCCTCCCTCTGGAGAGCACATTTGAGTCACAAGTGGCCCCAGGGATTCTGATGCAGGCTGTGGGTGAGGGGAGCTCATTTTGAGAACCTGGGCCCTAGCCATGGTGGAGCACCCTTAGGCCTACCATGGCTGTAAGAGAACTGGGTTTGAGAGTAGACTCTGCCCTCTAACCTCTGCTGCCTGTAAACGTCTTGTCCTTGAAGGAGTCCTGGAGCGGCAGTGACTTTGAGCCTCCTTCAGCCTCCCCAGGTGGGCCCAGGGATCCTCACACTTTTTGTAACACCTCATTGACTTCCACGCTCAGTCCATAGGGCTGATTAAGCCCATCTACTCATGGGGAAGCTTCTCTGCATGATTCTAGGGAGGGTCCTTGTCTGTGTGGGGAGGGCTCTCTGTGGGGAGTCCCTTCCTTTCCAGCCCCTCCTGCAATTTCCATGGCAACTGCTGTTTCCATGGTATTACTTGGTGAGAAGCTGGTGGGGAAGAGGGTGGACGCCAGGCCCCCACACGCTTTGCAAGAACAGATGTCTTATCTCCAGCCCTGGGAACCCCCAAACAAGGGTTCCCCACCAAAGAATCACTGAGCAAAGGATGAGGAGTTGAGGCAGGAAGTTCCCCCCCCCCAGGCAGCGACAGCCCCCTCCCTGGGCTGCTTGGGCAGCTCTGTGCTGCCACAGGCCGCACTGCACTACACGATCTGTTTACTTGTCTGTCCTTCCACCGCACTTCCAGCGCCTCGGGTGGGGAGCCGGCTGACTCATCCCCCGTCCCCACAGCCCCTGCACAGGGCCTGGCACAAACCGGATTTAATTGAATTACATAAAAAGCCAAGTCTGGCTCCTTGGGTGTTGGGGGTGGCATTGGTGGATGGGGAAGTTTCAGCCTCTGGGATCTATCAGACCATCGGGTTTGAATCCCAGATCTGGGGCTGGAGTTATTGCTCAGTGGTAGAGGCTTGCCTACATGCGCAAGGGGCCTGAGTTCAGACCCCAGCATTAAAAAAACAAACAAACAAACAAACAGTGAATAAATAGAAAAGCAAATTCCTTGGGTGAATCCTAGATCTGATGTGTATCCTTGAATGAGTCACATCTTCACTTTGAGCCTCAGTTGCTTCATTGGAAATGAGAATCTCTATATGAGAGCCTTGTCTGGGGACTTGAGGGTTCCTTAAGCATTTATTGAGCACCCTGGGAGGCCTAAGCCCTGGGACTGGGCCCAGCATACAGTGGTGGAGAGAACATGTTGGCCCTGTCATCCTGCTGCTCACTTGCCTGGCACCTTGAAAGTATTAATGCGCCACTGCTCCCCAGCGCAGAGATGGCACAGGTGAGGGCCCCAAGAAGAGGCCTTGAACTTGAAGGCCCTGGGCCAATCTATTGTCCTTGGATGCTTTGGCCCTGTGTCTGGGATGCAGGAAGTTTGGTGAGTGTGGATCAGGCTCTGGGCAGAGGCTGGGTCTGTGTTCCCCTCCTCCGTTCCTGGGTGCCTCTTTCAGAAGGTGGCTAGACCAGTATGCTCCCTCAGGCTCGGGCCTGCTTCCCCATTTCCTGGGTCGTGGGGATCCCATGACTGCTGATTCTGACAGCTCGATTCCTGGAGAGGCCTCCGCCCTCCAGACAGCTTGGGAGGAGGCGAGGGGTGGTAACCAGAAGAGCTGACAACAGAGTCAGGCGAAAGGACAGCTCAGTTGGCATCAACATGAACAGATTTTGGGTGCACACTGCGAAGTCTGGGGCAAGAGGTGACTTTGGGACTTCAGTCTTTCAAAGGACTCCCAGGGGATTGGGACCATGGGGACTTCCACAGTCTGAGCCCAGGATCTGCTCTGTTAGATATAATCCATGCAATCTGAACATCTCCAAGCCCGTTTCCCCATCTGTAAAGTGAGGACAGTAATGCACCTGCCTTCTGGGATTGCTGCTGTCTGGAGCCCATGGGATACTGCCCACAATGTGGCTGGCATATAGCGGGCACTGAAGAAGTCCAAGTTCTGTTTCTTGCCTCCTCCTTTTCTTCCTCCTGCATCTGCCTCGTCCTCAACCCCAGCCAGATGGGCCTGGGGAAGGGAAATTGAGAGGCTGCCTTCCTCACAGCAGAAGGGAGGGAGGAAGTGCAGTGCCCATTCCTGGTATCCATTCTGGTCACTTGGGCTGCACCATGCCCATTCTCCTGGGCAGAATGGCAGTGGCTGGGTTGGGACTAGGACTTCGTGTTGGCCCAGAACCAATACCAAGGCATAAACACTTGGGAGGGGGCTGCTTTTCTAGCCTCTCAGCAACTTAGATGCAGAGGATTTGGGGGACCCCTATATACTTAGTGACTTAAAACTCTCCACAGGGGCTAGAGAAATGGCTTAGCAGTTAAAGGCACTTGCTTGCAAAGCCTGGGTTTGAGTCTCCAGTTCTCACATAGTAAAGCGAGATGTACAAAGGCCCTGATGTGTTCCTTCCTGTGTGTCTTAAATAAGTAAATAAAAATAAAACATAAACACTCTCAATAAGGTGCCATGTTGCCTGTTCTTGTGGGAATGGTGGGTATCCAGTGCTCCCAGGATAAGGGGGAGCTCCTGAGGGTCTTTAAAAAAAAAACTTGGGCTGGAGTGATGGCTTAGCGGTTTAAGGCATATGCCTGTGAAGCCTAAGGACCCAGGTTTGATTCCCCAGGACCCACATTAGCCAGATGCACGAGGGGGCGCATGCATCTGGAGTTTGTTTGCAGTGGCTGGAGGCCCTGGCACGCCCATTCTCTCTCTCCCTTTTTCTCTGTCATTCATAAATAAATAAATAAATAAATAAATAAGATTTTTTTTAAAAAAACTTTATTTAGGAAAGACAGAAAGTGAAAGAGACAGAGAGCATGGGCACACCAGGGCCTCCAGCCACTGCAAACAAACTCCAGAAGCATGTGCCACCTTAAGTGGGTACTGGGAATTGAACCTGGGTCCCTGGGCTTTGTAGGCAAGTGCCTTAACTACTAAGCCATCTCTCCAGCCCCAGCTCTTGAGGATCTTGATCCTCTTCTACCTCCCAACTCATTTCAGGGACTTCTTGCCCCGAGGATCTGGAATTGTCACCCGACGACCCCTGGTCCTGCAGTTGGTTAATTCTACCACAGGTATGAAACCTGACCAGTTCCCCATTCTTCTCCCCAAAATGAAGTTCAGCCCAGTCTGTGAAATTGCTTGACTTTACACAAGAGGCATGGTCCCATCGCTAGGACCTCTATTCTCTATCTGGATAGTGGGTGTGCAATTGTATAATGGAGACCTGGATTGTGTTTGGAGGTGGGGAGTGTCTATTGCCAGTGCGCAATGGCACCCATGTGTGGGTTTCTGGCTATGACACCTCTCCCCTACCCCTACCTGCTTCTGGAGCAGAGTATGCCGAGTTTCTGCACTGCAAGGGGAAGAAATTCACCGACTTCGAGGAGGTGCGCCTGGAGATCGAAGCTGAGACCGACCGGGTCACTGGCACCAACAAGGGCATTTCACCGGTGCCCATCAACCTGCGAGTCTACTCGCCCCATGGTGAGACCTGGCCACGCCCCCGCGATTTTGTCTTCTCTACCTAGCCACGCCCCCGAAGAATTTTCTGGGCCCCGTCCCTTTCTGGCCTTCGTTTTGCGCGCCCCTCCTCCCTCATTCTCCGCCCCGCAGAGACCTCCTCTCACTAGCTGTCAGCCCTGGTTTCCCTAACCCCGGCCCCCAGCGACCACCCTCACTGTAAGCCTGGCCTGCTCCTTACCTCGGCCCGCCCACGGCCACGCCCCCAGCCTTGAGCCCGCCCTCTCGCCGCCCTGTCCAGTGCTGAACCTGACCCTGGTGGACCTACCCGGAATGACCAAGGTCCCAGTGGGGGACCAACCTCCCGACATCGAGTTCCAGATCCGGGACATGCTTATGCAATTCGTCACTAAGGAGAACTGCCTCATTCTGGCTGTGTCCCCTGCCAACTCCGACCTGGCCAACTCCGATGCCCTCAAAATCGCCAAGGAAGTGGACCCCCAGGGTAGGTTCCCAGTGGGTGGTCCATGTGCAATACTCTGCAATGGTCTAGTGTTGCTTTGGGGAAGGCCCGGGGTGGGGGTGGGGTTCGAAGTACAATAGTAATGGGATCAGATTTATGCCTTTAATAATGATTTGAAGCTGGGGGTGGTGGTGCATACCTTTGATCCCAGAACTTAGGAGGTAGAGGTAGGAGGATTGCTGTGAGTTTGAAGCCAGCGTGGGACTATAGAGTGAATTCCAGGTCAGCCTGAGCTAGAGTTGGACCGTACCTTGAAGAAAAAAAAAAATCATTGGAAAGCTCTGATGATGTGCCCGCCCAAGCCTTGAAATCCAAGCAGCTGGAAGATAGAGGCAGGATCAGGAGTTCAAGGCCAGTGCCAGCTACATAATGAGTTCTAGGGCTAGTCTAGACTACATGAAATCCTGTTGCAAGAAAGCAGGGCTGGGATGTAGCTCAGTTGGTAGGGTGCCTGACTAGCATGTGTGAGGCCCTGAGGCCTGTCCCCAGCCCAGCACAAACAGGATGTAGTATCAGCACTGGGGTGGAAGTAGGAGGATCAGGAGTTTAAGGTCATCCTTAGCCACATGGGGTGTTCAGGAAAGTCTGGACTACAAGTGATCCTGTCTTCAAAAAAAGAAGCACCTGCCTGCGAATCCTAAGCACCCATGTTCAACTCTCCAGGCCCCACATAAGCCAGATGGACAAGGTGAGGCAAGCGCAAAGTTGCACATGAACACATGGGGTGCACACGCTGGAGTTCTATTTCAGTGGCTGGAGGCCCTGGTGTGCCAATTATCTTTCTCTCTTGCATAAAAACAAAGGCTAGTCTGTTGGATTTGCCAGAGAGAGAGAGAGAGAGAGAGAGAGAGAGAGAGGGAGGGAGGGAGGGAGGGAGGGAGGGAGGGAGGGAGGGAAAGAGAAGGGAGAGCCGGGTGTGTGGTGGCACACACCTTTAATCCCAGCACTCAGGAGGCAGAGGTAGGAGGATCACCACTTATTCAAGGCCACCCTGAGACTACATAGTGAATTCTAGGTCAGTCTGAGCTGGAGTGAGACCCTACCTCGAAAAAAACAAAAACAAACAACAACAACAAAAAGATGAAGGCTGGAGAGATGGCTTTGTGGTTAAGGTGCTTGCCTGTGAAGCCTAAGGACCCAGGTTCGATTCACCAGTACCCATGTAAACCAGCTACACAAGGTGGTGCATGCATCTGGAGTTTGCAGTGGCTAGAGGCCCTGGCACGCCCATTCTCTATCTGTCTCTCTCTCAAATAAATAAATAAAATTAAATTAAATTTTAAAAATACCTTTTAAAAAAGGGAACCAGATGCGGTGGCTCACCCCTTTAATCCTAGCATTTGGGAGGCAGAAGTAGGAGGATCACCATGAGTTTGAGGCCATCCTGAGACTACATAGTGAATTCCAGTTCATCCTGGCCTAGAGTGAGACCCTACCTCAAAAAAAACAGAAAAAAGAGAATGGTGGAGGGGGGGGAATCATTTTAGTAGGACTGGGGATATAGCCCAATAGTATAGTATTTGCCTAGCATGAAGAGGTTCTAGTATCACACACACATAAAAGGTCATTTTGGAGCCAGCTGTGATGGCGCATGCCTTTAATTCCAGCACTCAGAGGCAGAGGTAGGAGGACCCACGTGAGTTCGAGGCCAGTCTGAGACTACATAGTGAATTCCTGGTCAGCCTCAGCTAGGGTGAGACCTTGTAAAACCAAAAAAAATTAATAATAATTTTGGTACTCAGTGTGGTGGCACACCCTGGGATCGCATCACTAGGGAGGTGGAAGATGATTTTAGCCAGGTGTGATGGCACACACCTTTAATCCCAGCACTAGGGAGGCTGGGGTAGGAAGATCAATGTGAGTTCAAAGCCAAGTTGGGCTACAGAGTGAGTTCTGGGTCAGCCTAGGCTAGAGTGAGACCAGCACTTGCTTGCAAAGCCTGATGGCCTGAGTTTAAGTCCCAGCACCCATGTAAAACCAGACACAAAGTGGTGCATGCATCTAACATTCATTTGCAGTGTGGCGAGAGCCCCAGGTGTGCTCATACATAAGAACCCACACACACACATGTTTAAATAAATAAAATTTAAGAAAAATAATATCATGATTTTTGAGATCAGAACAGAACAGAATACAAGTTTGCGATCAACTTGAGCTCAGTAGCCAGACCTGGAATTCACTATGTAGTCTCAGGGTGGCCTCAAATTCACAGCAATCCACCTACCTCTGCCTCCCAAGTGCTGGGATTAAAGACGTGCACCACCATGCCCAGCCTCAGACCTTGTCTTAAAAAAAATAATAATCTCGAAGCTGGAGAGATGGCTTAGTGGCTAAGGCGCTTGCCTGCAAAGCCAAAGGACCCAGGTTTGATTCCCCAGGACCCATGTAAGCCAGATGCACCAGGTGGCGCATGTGTATGAGTCTGGAGTTTGCAGCGGCTAGAGGCCCTGGTGTGCTCATTCATTCTCTCTCTCTCTCTCTCTCTCTCTCTCTCTCTCTCTGTCTCTCTCTCTCTCTCTTAAATAAAACAAACATTAAAAAAAAAAGTCACCAGGCCATCCATGTCCCTGGAATGAAGCCTACCTGATCAACGGGGATAATAATGCTTTTGATGTGTTATTGAATTCAGTTTGTGAGGATTTTGTTCAGGATCTTTGCATCTATGTTCACTAGGGATATAGGCCTATAGTTTTCTTTTCTTGTTGTATCTCTCTCTGGTTTTGGTATTAGAGTGATGCTAGCTTTTTTGTTTGTTGTTTTGTTTTTCGAGGTAGGGTCTCACTCTAGTTCAGGCTGACCTGGAATTCACTATGTAGTCTCAGGGTGGCCTCGAACTCATGGCAATCCTCTTACCTCTGCCTCCCAAGTGCTGGGATTAAAGGCGTGCGCCACCACGCCCGGCGATGCTAGCTTCTTAAAAGTAGTTGGGGAGCATTCCCTGTTCTCTGATTTTATGAAATAATTTGAGAAAAAATGGTTTCAGTTCTTCAATAGATAGAATTCAGCTGAGAAGCCATCTGGTCCTGGACTTGCCTTTTTGGGGAGGTTTTTGATTACCTTTTCAATCTTGATGGATGTGATAGGTTTGTTAAGGAGATTAATCTGCTCTGGGTTTAGTTTTGGTAGGTGGTATGTGTCTAGGAATTCATCCATTTCTTCCAGATTATCCAATTTTGTGGCACAGAGGTTTTGGAAGTATTTCCTGATGATTCTTCTAATTTCACATCTCTTTTTTCCTTTGATGAAATTGGCCAGGTTTATCAATCTTGTTTATTTTTTTTGAAGGACCAGCTCGTTTCATTGATTTGCTTTCTTTCTTTCGTTCTTTCATTTTGCTTTTCAAGGTAGGGTTTCACTGTAGCCCCAGCTGACCTGGAATTCACTATGTCATTTCAGGGTGGCCTTGAACTCATAGCGATCCTACCTCTGCTTCCCGAGTGCTGGAATTAAAGGCATCCCCAGCTTCATCAATTTTCTTAATTGTTTTCTTAGTTTCTATTTCATTGATTTCTGCTCTGATCTTGATTATTTCTTTCCATTTGGAGCTCTTAGGGTTGGATTCTTGTTTTCCCAACGCTTAGGTGGATGGTTAGGGTTTTTTGTTTTTTGTTTTTTAAGTGCCAGGCATGGTATTATACTCTTTTAATTCTAGCACTCAGGAGGCTGAGGTAGGAGGAGTGAATTCCAGGTCAGCCTGGGTTAGGGTGAGACTATACCTCAAAAAAACTCAAAAATAGGGCCTGGAGAGGTGACTCAGCAGTTAAGGCATTTGCTTGCAAAGCCTAATGACCTGAGTTTGATTCCTCAGTACCCACATAAAGCCAGATGCACAAAGTGGCCCATGCATCATGGCCCATGGAGTTCATTTGCAGTATCTAGAGGCTATGGCATGCCCATTTTCTCTCTGTGTCTTCCTCTCTCCTTGCAAATAAATTTTTAAAAACACACAAAAATATCATCTCAGTCACTGTGGAGCATGACAGAAGAGACGTGAGTGAGTGGGCAAGGAATGAGAACAGGGTGGTAGGAGTGAGAATGCATGAGGACCTCCCATGTGAGGGTGGGTGTAGATGTGACTGACAGTCCTCTTGCTGCCACCCTCCAGGTCAGCGCACCATTGGGGTCATCACCAAGCTGGACCTGATGGACGAGGGCACAGATGCTCGGGATGTACTGGAGAACAAGCTGCTCCCCCTTCGCAGAGGTAGGACGGCCACCTCCTGCCCCTCTTCCCTGCCCTCCCCCCCCCGCCTCCCTGGAAGGCTGGCTGCCTCTGACCTTGGCCCTGTCCACAGGCTACATAGGGGTGGTGAACCGGAGCCAGAAGGACATAGATGGCAAGAAGGACATCACAGCCGCCTTGGCTGCTGAACGCAAGTTCTTCCTTTCCCACCCGTCCTACCGCCACTTAGCTGACCGCATGGGCACACCCTATCTGCAGAAGGTCCTCAATCAGGTAGGGGAATGGAACAGGCCAGGCTGGGGCCTGGGGAAGTGAGAGTAGTTTTAGTGCATCTTAAGGGTGACTAGGAGAGGCTAGCATCCCTCTCATGCTGAGCACAAACCAAGATCCAGAAAAGTGCTGCAGCTTGTCCTCAGTCCCCTCCCAGGGAGATAGTGACAGACAGCTTTCTTGACATTTCCCTCTCTGCAACCTGCAAGGAGAGCCCCAAGACACCCAGATAGCAAGAAAGCCAGGGCCTTGTATGGATGGTGGCTCTGGCCAGGGTTTCAGTGGGGGCCAGACTAGTGTGTACTCAGCTCACTTTAGTCCCTCTGACATGAGAGAGGCTGACCACAAAACCACTAGAAGTTTCCCTAAATGTTTCTCCATCTGGAGAGAGAGAGAGAGAGAGAGAGAGAGGAGGCAATTGAGAATACCGCAGACCTGGGTTCCAATCCCAGTTTCATCACTCACCCACCCACTGAGACACTGTCTAGCTCTCTGAGTCCCCACTGCTACCTCTAAGAAGGGGATAATGGTGACTAGACTCTGTCTCATAGGGTCACCATGAAGGCTCAGAGCCCTTCCCCTCCGGCTTGGGAAACCTAACCACCTTGAGCATCTGAACTTGAGAACTATCTTAAGGGAGGTCTGAACACAGAGTGTGCAAGGGGGTGTCCTTAAGCCTCTGCTGCTCAAATGCATTTGGGTTTCGATATCTAAAAATATTAGATTTAGCCGGGCATGGTGGCGCATGCCTTTAATCCCAGCACTCGGGAGGCAGAGGTAGGAGGATTGCCGTGAGTTCGAGGCCACCCTGAGACTACATAGTGAATTCCAAGTCAGCCTGGGCTAGAATGAGACCCTACCTCAAAAAATCAAAAAAATCAAAAATAAAAAATAAAATAAAAAATAAATATTAGATTTGGCCAGGCGTGGTGGCGCACACCTTTAGTCCCAGCACTCGGGAGGCAGAGGTAGGAGGATTGCCATGAGTTCAAGGCCACCCTGAGAGTACATAGTTAATTCCAGGTCAGCCTGAACCAGAGTGAGACCATACCTCGAAAAACCTAAAAAATAAAAATATCAGATTAGGGGCTGGTGAAATAGCTCAGTAAAGTGTTTGCCTTGCAAGCATAAAAACCTGAGTTCCAGGCCAGGCATGGTGGCGCATGCCTTTAATCCCAGTACTTGGGAAGCAGAGGTAGGAGGATCGCTGTGAGTTCGAGGCCACCCTGAGACACCATAGTGAATTCCAGGTCAACCTGGGCTGGAGTGAAACCCTACCTCGAAAAACAACAACAACAAAAAAGACCTGAGTTCCATCCCAAGCACTCATGTACAAGGTGCTGTGCACTGGGGAAGCTGAGACAGGAGGATCCCTGGAGCTTACTGGCCAGCCAGTCTAGCCCAGTTAGTGAGCTCAAGACCAATGAGAAACCCTGTCTCAAAAGAAAGAAGGACTGGGGCTGGAGAGATGGCTTAGCGGTTAAGCGCTTGCCTATGAAGCCGAAGGACCCCGGTTCGAGGCTCAATTCCCCAGAGCCCACGTTAGCAAGATGCACAAGGGGGTGCACGCGTCTGGAGTTCATTTGCAGTGGCTGGAGGCCCTGGCGCGCCCATTCTCTCTCTCTCTCTCTCTCTCTCTCTACCACTTTCTCTCTCTGTCACTTTCAAATAAATAAATAAAAAAAAAAAAAAAAAAAAAAAAGGACTGCATGTCTGAGGGCAGATACCTGAGGTTGTTCTCTGGTCTCCACATGCATGCACACGCATGCACCACATATGCATCAAATATTAATTTAGCTGGGTGTGGTGGTGCATGCCTTAATCCCAGCATGCAGAGGTAGGAGGATTGCACTGAGTTCAAGGCCACCCTGAGACTACATAGTAAATTCCAGGTCAGCCTGGGCAATAGCGAGACCTTACCTCGAAAAAAAAATAAAATAAAATAATAATAAAACAAAAAAAAACATGTATATTTAACTTAGCCAAAATTGGGTAGTTTCAAATACAAATCAGACTTGTGGTTTCTGTTGAAAATTGAATTGTGGTTTACTAATTCAAATAGTACACCTCTGTGGATGCCAGCTGAGTGCCACGCCTGCCCTCTGCAGCTTTTATGCTGGTGATGGGGCAACATGAGGCGGCACATGTGGCTGCCTTCCCATAGCTCTGTGCCTCATCACACCCACACAGCCTCATGGCATCTCTTGCCCTGTCTGGGCTCTGTGAGCATCTGGGGTTGTGACTATGGCCTTAACCCTTTCCTCACCCCACCCCTAGCAACTGACCAACCACATCCGGGACACACTGCCAGGGCTGCGGAACAAGCTGCAGAGCCAGCTGCTGTCCATTGAGAAGGAGGTGGAGGAGTACAAGAACTTCCGTCCTGATGACCCATCCCGCAAGACCAAGGCGCTACTACAGTGAGGCTCCTGAGCCCCCATGAGTCCCCGGGAAGAGCAGCCTCCACTCCAACCTCCTGGGTTCAGGGTTGCCTCCTCTACCCTCTTCATGGCCATGCCTCTCTCCCCCACAGGATGGTCCAGCAGTTTGCAGTGGACTTTGAGAAGCGCATAGAGGGCTCTGGAGACCAGATCGACACCTATGAATTGTCAGGCGGAGCCCGCATTAACCGGATCTTCCACGAGCGCTTCCCTTTTGAGCTGGTCAAGGTAGGAATGGAAGCCCGTAGGCAGGAGGCTGCTGAGCCCTGGTGCCCAGTCCTGGGAGCCGGGGTGGGCCCTGCCTTGACTTCCCAATGGCAGGGATGGGCCCTGACTACCTTTCTGTTGCTTTTCCTCTGCAGATGGAGTTTGATGAGAAGGAACTCCGGAGGGAGATCAGCTACGCCATCAAGAATATCCATGGCATCAGGCACGTACGGGACAGGGGCGGGGGCTGCACCCCAGAAATCAGGGACACAGGGCTTAATGGAGAGGTTGAAGGACCTGAGGGACCCCCAATCCCCTCCAACCCAACTTTCTTCCGGCCAGCTCAGCAGGCTCCAACTAGAGGAGGTGCATGGGCCACCTGGGCCACCAGGACCCTGCCACCTGCTGGCCTCCTTTACTATCCCAGTAGCATGGCCTAGAGGCATAGGACACAGGTGGCTAGGGAAGCACCCTGTGGGGCTAGATCCTCACCCCTCCCCAGAGTGAGGTAGCTTTGTCCAGTGCCACGTAGGTGGCTGAGCAAAGGCCCACACCACTGGGTAGAGCCTGGGCAGAGCACTCTGGTAGAGTTTCAGGTCCCTTTATGATGGAGTGAGACTTCTCAAACCACATGACGCTCTCAACTTCTGATTAGCCTGACATCACCCATTCTACCCAACTTCCTAGGCTACCCCAAAGCACATGGTACAGAAAGGAGGATTGTGGGATAGACTGCTACTTAGAACCCCTGAGGACTCAGACCTACACTTACTCATTCAACCACTTCAGCAGAACAGCTTAAAGCACCTACTTGGTGCCTGGCAGTGAACAAGACAGAGATGCCCATGTTCATATGCAGGCTTCATGCTGAGGCGTGGCTAGGAATTCATATACTGAGAATTTTTTGACCGAAACAAGAGGACCTCTCTCCCTCTCTCCTAGTCTTAACATTGAAAAGCTTAGGCTGGAGAGATGGTCAACAGTTAAAGGCACTTGCTTGCAAAGCCTCCTGGCCCGAGTTCAGTTCCCCAGTATCCACATAAAACCAGATGTACAAAGTGGCCCATGCATCTGGAGTTTGTAGCAGCAAGAGGCCATAGCATGCCCATTCTCTCTCGCCCTCTCTCTTAATAATTATTTAAAAGCTGAAAAGCTCAATTTCCAAAAGGGCTCTTAAGGAGGACCCAGTATGACAATTTCCAAATAGTTCCGGACCATAGGACTTTTGTAGGAGCCCCTAAGAGGAAGCAGAATGGACAGAACAGAGGCTCAAGCAGGCCTTGTGTTGGCCCTCAGGATCAGTGGAAAGCCACTCATTAGGAAATCCCACCCAGGGCTGGGGTGGCACAGGGGGCAAAGTGCTTGCCTCATAAGGACCTGAATTCATATCCATCACCCATGTAAAGTGTGGGGTGTGGTGATTGATAGGCACCTTCAATCCCAGCACTGGTGAGGCAGAGCCAGGCAAATCCTAGCAGAATCATTGAGCTCTTGGTTCACTGAGAGATCTTGTGTCCAAAAACATGGTAGAATGAAGGGCACATCCAGTGTCAACCTCTGGCCTCTACACACGCTTGCGTACATGTTAATGAGCACCTGTGCTTACATGCGTGCATACATACACATCACACACACACACAAATTATCTTGCTGGGAATGATGGCTCACTCACGCCTTTAATCCCAGCACTTAGAAGGCTGAGGCCGAATGCCAGCCTTGGCTGTAGAGTGAGTTCCAGGTCAGCCTAGGCTTCAGAGAAAAACCAAACCTAGCCGGGCGTGGTGGCGCACGCCTTTAATCCCAGCACTCAGGAGGCAGAGGTAGGAGGATCACCATGAGTTCAAGGCCACCCTCAGACTACAGAGTGAATTCCAGGTCAGCCTGAGCTACAGTGAGACCCTACCTTGAAAAACAAACAACAACAACAAAAAAAAAACCAAATAAACAAAAGAATCTCCCACTGACTATACAAATGGAGACAGCCGAGGCCCAGAGGAATCCCCACCAGGCATAATCCAGGGGCTGGGGAGGGACCCTGGCCTGACACTCCTGGCAGGTGCCAGCCTGTGACACTGTGCCCTTCTCCCACTCCGGGCATTCAGAACAGGGCTGTTTACCCCAGACATGGCCTTTGAGACCATTGTGAAAAAGCAGGTGAAGAAGATCCGAGAACCGTGTCTCAAGTGTGTGGACATGGTTATCTCGGAGCTAATCAGCACCGTTAGACAGTGCACCAAGAAGGTAACCAGTAGCCCTGGCCAGCCCCGCCTCTGTCCCACCCTGCACCGCTGCCAGGCACTCCTTCCCCACGTCCCCCACCACCTCCTTGGTAGCATGTACAGGCCTCAGCGGGGTGGGGAAGGCAGGAGACCACAAAGACGGGCGGGGAGGGGGTCCTCTGAAGGGACTTTGTACATCCCCTGATCCCCAGCCCTGGGTGGACACTGGGGAGACATATGTGATGGCATGACCCTGAGAGCCACCAACAGTTTGGAGAGGATGATGTTAGAGGGGACCCCGAGCCCCCTCTTTGCCCACAGAGGTGGGGGTCATCTTCTGGGACTCTAGAAGGGGTCTTGGGGAAGCCTTGGCCAGAGGACAGGTGAGGTACAGGACCTCCTGGGATTGCCGTGTGGGAGCTTGGGCAGCCAGAGGGGTGCAGAGGGCCTAGGACTGGCAGGCACCATGTCTCCCTGCTGTCCTCCATCCTCCCCATCCTCCCTTGACTCTGCCTCAGGACTCATTCAAGCCTTCACTCACTCCCCTTCCATCCACATTCAGCCTTCCAGGGACAGAGCTGTCTCTTGCCAGTCATTCATTGAGTCTCACAGAACACCCGCCACCCCCACAAGGAGGGCAGGGCAGGGAGGGTGGTATCCATTTCACAGCAGGAAAACCGAAGCTCCAGGTTCACTAAGAAGTGGCAGAGCTGTGACTGGAAGCCGAGGCTGTGGGCTCCAAGTCCAGAGCTCACTGGTTGCACCCCAGCCTCCCTTCCCCTCCTCTCGCCCTGCTGCTCTGGGCCCTCTCAGTCGCCACCCCTACTCTTTCTGTCTTTCCTCTCTTCGCGCTCTTTCTGTCTTTTGGATTTGAGCTTCCCTCAGACCCATTTGGAGGAGAGGCAAGGGCATAGCCCTCAAAGGGAAAGGAAGGGGCAGGAGAAACTCCGGGAGGCCTCATCATATGTCACACTCTGTGCAAGCAGAGCCCTCCGACGTGCGGTGCACCATCTAGACAGCAGCAAAACCCAACCCACCCTGGCGGAGGTAGCGAGTGAGCCTGGGCTGCCAAGTCAGGATGAAGCTAATGCAGGGGTTCCGGAAAGCCTAAAGTTAAACAAGATGGGGTGGGCTGGGTCCTGGCCTGGGTCAGATCCTTAGGAGTGTATAGAAACCAAGGTTATAGACAAGAGTGGCATCAGAAGAGACCAGGCAAGCTTAGTGTCGCTGAAGAATGTATGCCTCATAGGGGTGTCCCCAAGCTGAGAAGGGCTCTCTCAGAGCAAAGGCTTGGTCCCTGACCTCTGGCCATACCCCCAGAGCCCTGGGGGGGGGCAGAGGGGGGGATGTTTGGCAGCACCAGGCAGGTGCGACTCCAAAGGTGGCGGAGGGCCAGGTCCCACGCTCATGTTGTCTTCTGTTCTCTCTCTTTCTCTGTGTTGGTGTTTCTCTCTCTCTCTCTCTCTCTGTCTCTCTCTCTCTCTGTCTCTCTCTCTGTCTTCCCTCACCCCATGCCTGTGCCATCCTCGCCCACCCCCCTGAGCCTGGCTGCTTGATTTTCACTCCCTTTCCTCCTCCTCCTTTTGCCCACCCGGCCGCCCCTCCTTATGCCCCTTCCTCCTCCCTGGGTGCAGGACAGGCCTCTTCACACCTGACCTCGCTTTTGAAGCCACAGTGAAAAAGCAGGTGCAGAAGCTCAAAGAGCCCAGTATCAAGTGTGTGGACATGGTAGTGAGTGAGCTCACGTCCACCATCAGAAAGTGTAGCGAAAAGGTATGGCAGCTGCCTGGGTGGGGCTGGGCCCCAGCTGTCCCTTTCCTATGGCCACACCCTCCTCCTACGGGAGAAGAACCGTCCCTCCAGCAGATGTGATGGCCTCTTGGCTCCCCACCGGGACTCAAGCACCCATGCACGGCCAGGTGATCCCTGGCCTGATATTTTCTGGCATCTTGTAACCCTGGGGCTACCTTCGCTTTGGTCCCTCAAGACCCTCGTCCCTGCCAGAGGGCTGTGCTCCACTCCAGGCTTCCTCAGCAGCCCCTTTTTCATGGGTGAGGTTGCCAGTGACCACCGCGGTGCCAGTGACCACCGCGGTGATGACAGGCGATGGCTGTTTAGCGAACAGCTACTATGGGCAGCCTCTGGTGTTAAATGTCCCTACTAGCTGACTTAATCCCCTCACCCCACCTAAGACGTGAGGAGCGCTATCTTTCCCATTTTACAGGTAACCAACCAGTCTTGGGAGCAGCAGAGTAGAATTCAGATTTAGGAAGGGGTCCAGGGTCGGGACTTCCTGGAGTGCGGGAGCCATCCCAGTACCTCAAGACCAATTTGCCTAAAAGCATATTGGATTGCTCACTGTGCAGTAATCCATGCATGTTAGATGTGGTCAGCCTCTTTGGAGTTGTCTGTGAACTTTCGATGCCTTTTTCCTATTTGTTCACTTTTGGGCATTTCAAGGATTTTTTTTTTTTTTTTTTTTTTTTTTTTTTTTAGCCTGGTTCAGGGGTATGCAAGGGAGCCCATTAGCTACAGGAGCTCTGACAGAATTCACAAGCTGAGCCAGGCTCTGGGATGAAGCCGGCCTCACCTGAGTCTGAAAAGATCCCTTGGACAGTGGGGGGTGCGTGTCTTCCTTAGCTGGTCTTTTCTGGAGTCGCCCTTGTATGTGGGTACAGAGCCCATTGGGCTGTATCCCACTGCAAAGAGGGGGCAAGATCATGTACTCGGGAATCTGTTGACAGGTGCTTAGGGTGCTCCAACTCTTTTTTGTTTGTCTTTTCAAGATAGGGACTCACTCTAGCGGAGGCTGATCTGGAGCTCACTGTGTAGTCCCAGGCTGGCCTCACAGCAATCCTACCTCTGCCTCCCAAGTGCTAGGTTAGAAGGCGTGTGCTACCACGCCTGATTCTTTCTCTCTCTTTTCTTTCTTCTTTCTTCCTTCCTTTCTTTCTTTCTTTCTTTCTTTCTTTCTTTCTTTCTTTCTTTCTTTCTAGTTTTTTGAGGTAGGGTCTCGCTCTAGCCCAGGCTGACCTGGAATTCACTATGTAATCTCAGAGTGGCCTCGAACTCACGGCAATCCTCCTACCTCTGACTCCCCAGTGCTGGGATTAAAGGCGTGCGCAACCATGCCTGGCTCCGGTTCTTCTTAAGATATATATTTTTTAATTTTTATATATTTATTTGAAAGAGAGAGAAAAATGCATACTCCAGCCATTACAAATGAACTCCAGACACATGCGCCACCTTGTGCATCTGGCTTTATATGGGTACTGGGGTATCGAACCTGGGTCCTTTGAGTCCTTTGGCTTTGCAGGCAACTGCCTTAACCGCTAAGCCATCTCTCTAGCACCTCCCCCCTCCTTTTTTTCCCAGACAATCTTGTTCTGTAGTCCAGGCCAGGGTGGAACTCATGGCAGTCCTCCTGACTCAGCCTCCTGAGTGCTGAGGTCACAGATGTGAGCCACCCCACTCAGCTTACAAACTCATATGTCTACAGATCTGTGGGTGGACGTGTATAGTGGGCAGTCACGTGTGGGTATGTGCATGTGGACACGTGTTTGTAGGTGCGCATGCATTTGTGTGTGAGTGGAAGACAGAGGTTGATAGAAGGTGTCTTCCTCAATTGCATACCACTTTATTTCCTGAGGCGAGGTCTGGCACTTGAACTCGGCTTACTGATTCAGCCTGTCTTGGTAGCCAGCTTGCGTAGGGCGTCTCAGTCTCTGCCTCCTGAGTGCCGGAGTTCAGGTGGCCACCACTCACCCTGCTTTCACATGGGCGCTGAGGATCTGAGCTCAGGTCCTCACTCTGAAATAGCGGCCAGTGTTTTATCCAGCTCTACGAATCTTTTTTCTGTGCATTGCTTTGCATATTTTGACCATGTTTACACTGTGGATATATATTGCTTTTTCTCTTAGTGACACACATCTTTGGGTGGAAGCACTATATAAGCACTTTTAAAATTTTATTATTTATTTATTTATTTATTTGAGAGCGACAGACAGAGAGAGAAAGAGGCAGATAGAGAGAGAGAAAATGGGCGCGCCAGGGCCTCCAGCTGCTGCAAATGAACTCCAGGCGCGTGCGCCCCCTTGTGCATCTGGCTAACATGGGTCCTGGGGAATTTGAGCCTCGAACCGGGGTCCTTAGGCTTCACAGGCAAGCGCTTAACCGCTAAGCCATCTCTCCAGCCCCTATATAAGCATTTTAATAGTGGCATGTGCTTGCACTAGAGCGATTCACCTGTTTTCCTGCTGCCAAACATTTAGATCATTTCTGATTTATCAATACTTACATAAGGATGCATTATTTTTTTTTCTCTAGGATATTTTTCTTAGGATAGATTCCTAGAAGATTGACTACTTGGACATGAACATTTAAAAACCTTGGAACACTTTGCTGAATTGCATTCCAAAAGGAAAGTAGTAATTGTAAACGGGGAAACTTTGAAAGCAGTCCAGCTGCCCATCAGGAGGACAATCAATAATAGGCAAAGTATTAGAGAGACAGTGGAAGAAGGCAGCTGCTGCACGCCGGGCAGCTAGCTCAGCATGGTGGCTGACACCTCTAGTCCCAGCCCTTGGGAGGTGGAGGCAGGAGGATCAGTTCAAGGTCGTCTTTGGCTACATCGTGAATTCAAGGCCAGCCTGCACTACAGGAGACCCTAGCTCAAAATAACAACTCTTCCCAAGAAACAAAGTTATTTCTAGTCACATGTTCCTTCATAACATAATGGGGGGGGGGGAGGTTTCAGAAAACAATGTATACAGCATTTTGAGGGAAGAATTCATATAAATTGGATGATAAAATTCCAAAGTCATATTTACCACATTTCTAACTTTTTTGTTTATTTGTTTGTTTGTTTTGAGTTAGGGTCTCTCTCTAGCCCAGGCTGATCTGGACTATGTAGTCTCACGGTGGCCTTAAACTCATGGTGATCCTCCTACCTCTGCCTCCCAAGTGCTGGTATTAAAGGTGTGCACCACCACGCCTGGCTATAGATTGTTTGTTTTTTTAAATATTTTTTTTTGAGGTAGTGTTTCACTCTAGTCCAGGCTGACTTGGAATTCACTATGCAGTCTCAGGGTGGCCTTGAACTCACAGCTATCCTCCTACTTCAGCCTCCTGAGTGCTGGGGTTAAAGGTGTCCACCACCACATCTGGCTCTACTTATTTATTTTTATTTTTTTTCTGTTTTATTATTATTTTTTTAATAATTAACAACTTCCATGAACAATATCCCATAGTAGTTCCCTCCCTCCCCCGACTTTCCCCTTTGAAACTCCACTCTCCATCATATCCCCTCCCCCTCTCAGTCTCTCTTTTATTTTGAGGTCATCATCTTTTCCTCCTGTTATGATGGTCTTGTGCAGGTAGTGTCAGGCACTGTGAGGTCATGGATATCCAGGCCATCCTGTGTCTGTGGGGAGCACGTTGTAAGGAGTCCTGCCCTTCTTTTGGCTCTTACATTCTTTCCGCCACCTCTTCCAATGGACCCTGAGCCTTGGAAGGTGTGATAGAGACATTGCAATGCTGAGCACTCCTCTGTCACTTCTTCTCAGCTCTGTGATGCCTTGTGAGTCATCCCAAGGTCACTGCCATCTGAAAAGAGGAAGTTCTCTAACCAAAAGTGGGAGTAGCATTAATATAAGTGTATGAACATTAATAGAAGTGCTTACTGGGCAGTTTGATGAGCATAGTATATACATTTAGCCAGACAGCAGCAGATGTTATACCCCTACGGCTCATAACTACCCCTGTTGTAGGTTTTCAGTATCAGGGATGTATTCCCTCCCATGGAGCAGGCCTCCAGTCCAATTAGAGGGCAGTTGGTTTCCCCCATAGCAGACATGCCACTTTTGCACCTGTTGGCTCATTTGGCCTGGTTGGCCAAATGTAAGGCTTGTAGTGTCCACTGTTGAGTATCTTCACTGGTAATTTCTCTTTCTCCCATTAAACTTCATGCAGCATAGCTTTTCCCAGCTTTCTGTCAGCTGGTCTACATGGAGGAGGTTATCAGCTCGGTTCCAGCAGGATTTCTCAGTGGCCTTGCAGCCCAAGTATGTGGAGTCTTCAGCAATAGGGTCTGACCATCTATTCCTGGTAGGAAACCAAGAGCCTCAGCAGTGGCCTGTAATGTTGTGGGGGCATTAGGGACCTCCCTGGCCAACAACTCACTGGAAGGTATCCCATCCCTGGCACTGAAAATTTTCTAGTAACAATCTATGGCTCCTGAGTGTTCCATTGTCTAAAAAAGTAGGTTTCCATGTGATTTATTTATATCCTCTTAGATTTTGATTAGCCCTCCCTCCATCTTTCCTTTATTCAATCTCTTCCCCTGATGTCACGTAGGCCTTTTCACCCCCATTAATCCGTTCTTCTACTTAAATATATACAATACCATCCTATTAGTTCCCCCTCCCTTCTTTCTATTCCCTTTATACCTTTAACTATTGTTTTATTTTATTTATTTATTTATTATTATTATTATTATTATTATTATTTTGTTTTTTGGTTTTTTGAGGTAGGGTCTCACTCTAACCTAGGCTGACCTGGAATTCACTATGTAGTCTCAGAGTGACCTCAAACTCACGTCGTTCCTCCTATCTCTGCCTCCTGAGTGCTGGGATTAGAGATGTGTGCCACCATGCCCAGCTGTCTTTTAATATTTTTAAAATATATTTAGGGCTGGAGGGATTGTTTAGTGGTTAAGGCACTTGCCTGTGATGCCTAAGGATACAGGTGTGATTCTCCAGATCCCACATAAGCCAGATGCACATGATGGCACATGCATCTGGAGTTCATTTGCAGTGGCTAGAGGCTGCGGAGTGCCTATTCTCTCTCTCTCTCTAATAAATAAATAAAAAATAAAATATTAAAAAATATATTTATTTGCTTGAGAGAGAGAGAGAGAGAGAGAATGAGCATGCTAGGACCTCCTGCCACTGCAAACGAACTCCAGATACATGCACCACTTTGTGCATCTGGCTTTATGTGGGTACTGAGGAATTGAACCCAGGCCATCAGGCTTTGCCAGAAAGTGCCTTTAATCATTGAGCCATCTCTCCAGCCATTTTTCTTAATTTTTTTTTTGTTTTGTCTTGTTTTTTTGAGGTAGGGTCTCACCCTAGCCCAGGCTGACCTGGAATTCACTATGTAGTCTCAGGGTAGCCTTGAACTCATGGCCATCCTCCTACCTCTGCCTCCCGAGTGCTGGGATTAAAGGTGTGTGCCACCACGCCTGACTTTGTATGCGTGTGTGTGTGTGTGCCAGGATCATCTTACTGCTGGAAATAAATGCTTGTTGGGGTTTATGTGAGCGCTAGGGAATCAACCCAGGCTGGTAGACTTTGCAAGCACCTTCAATGTTTTGAATGAGGGAAAGGAATTTAGGAATGTCTTTATTTCTATTTCATAAAATTTAGTCATTTAAGCCTTTTACTACTATCTGGATGATTTTTGTGAATAGAAAAATTGGTCAAGGATTGGAGAGATGGCTTAGTGATTAAGGTACTTGCCTGCAAAGCCAAGGGACCTACATTGAATCCCCAGGACCCACGTAAAGCCAGTTTCACAAGGTGGCACATGTGTCTGGGGTTCCTTTGCAGCGGCTAGAGGCCCTGGTGTGCTCATTCTCTCTCTCTCTCTGTCCTCTCTCTCAGTCTATCTATCTACCTCTCTCTTTCAAATAAATAAATAAGAATTTTATTTTTCTTTTTGAGGTAGGTCTTGCTATAGCCTAGGCTGACCTGGAATTCACTATGTAATCTCAGGCTGGCCTCGAACTCATGGCAATTCTCCTATCTCTGCCTCCCAAGTGCTGGGATTAAAGGCGTGCACCACCATGCTGGGCAAAGCAGATTCTCTTTAAAAAGCCACTAGGCCTCCCTCTGGGAATCCCTCCCTGTGTGTATCAGACGAGCAGAAAGTGCTTTGCACTTTAGGGTTGTTAAGAAGATCCTGTGCCCAACGTTAATCTCTGAATTTTGTCCAGATATGGAAAAAAAAAAAAAAAGTCTGGCAGGAGGGTCTTGCTAAGCTTAGAAAACTTGGGGAGAAAAGCAAAAAGACTGCATTAGGTGAATTTTGCCATATAAAGAAAAATAACTATTATCCATTAAAAGGCAAATCTATTCTTGTTTAATATCAAAGTTTTCCTTTACAAAGTTTATTTATTTATTTACTTGCAAGCAGATAAGACAGAAGAGAGGTAGACAGAGAGAATGAGTGTGCCAGAGACTCTAGCCACTGCAAATGAATTCCAGATGCATGTGCTACTTTGTGCATCTGGCTTTATGTGGGTACTGGGAATCAAACTCAGGTTGACTCATGTCAAAATAATAATAATAATAATAATAATAATAATAATAATAATAAAGAGAATCTGCTTTGCTGGGCGTGGTGGCACTTGCCTTTAATCCCAGCACTCACTCGGGAGGCAG
Source organism: Dipus sagitta (assembly GCA_036346955.1). Taxonomy (NCBI): domain Eukaryota; kingdom Metazoa; phylum Chordata; class Mammalia; order Rodentia; family Dipodidae; genus Dipus; species Dipus sagitta. Next base: position 141,959,660 of record CM070770.1, read on the forward strand.
AGGTAGGAGGATCACCGTGGGTTCAAGGCCACCCTGAGACTACATAGTGAATTCTAGGTCAGCCTGGGCTAGAGTGAGACCCTACCTTGGAAAACAAAACAAAAAAAGGAGAGAATTGGCTTTGGATCCAGCGCCTTGTGCCTCCAGGGGCTGCATCCCCAACCACTAAACCAGTGGGCTGCAGGCTTGCTACCACACACAGCCACTGACTAAGAGAAATTTTCCATTTCAAAAACTGGCTGAAAGTCCTGGAAATGCTCAGAGGCAGCCAGAACGGAAAAAGATGCTCAAAGGAACAGAAGCTCTCAAAGGGGCTGAGGCTGCCCTGTCCGTGCGTAACATGTGGAAGTCTTGAGAAGTGGAACATCCAGGCTCTTAGTGCGGGAACTGGTCATGCTCTTTGGCAAATTGCTCCCTCCTCCCTCCTTGTTGCCCCCCCCCCGCCCCCACCCCTGCCCTGGGAGGGGGCCTTGGGACCACCTCAAAAGCCTGGTTGGTGTCTGTGACTCAGGCCCAGACTCCGAGGCTGCAAAGAGCCTCAAGGGGCAGCAGATCTCTCCAACTTAGAAATGTCCTGGTCTCCGGCTGGTCCTCCCAGGTCCCTTTGTGCTCCGCTGCCTCAGCCACACCCTTGGCATAGCCACAGGATGGTGGGATGTAGGCGTGTCTCAAGTCAGCCTTGCCTGGGATTGGGTCCAGAGCTCTGCTTTCTTCCCCATCCTCCTGCCACTCCCGGCAACCCCACGGCCTTGTCCCTAGATGTGCCATTTGGATCTGTTTCCCTAGGACCCTCCTTGAGGGTCCTGACCCAGCACCGCAAAGGTAGTCAGTGGAGACTGGAGCACCCAGTGTGTGGGTGTGGCCTCCACTGTCAGAAGCTCAGTGAGGCCCCCATCCCTGAGGAAGAGCTGATCACATGCCATCAGGTTAAGGACTCTGTGCCTGCTCACCCTGGGCAAGGAGAACAAAGACTTTCATCCTTCATTCATTCCCTCATTCTTTCAACATGTCCTCTGAGCTCTGGTGGTGCCCAGCCCCACCGTACTCCCTGGAGACAGTGACTGCCCAGATGAATGAGGGGCGCTGAGGGGCTAGAAAAGGCAGGCTTCTAACCCAGCTCTCAGAGGTCAGTCTGGACAGACTTTCTGGAAGAGGTGTCATCTGACAGAAGCTTGTCCAAAACATGGCTGAGCAGAAAGCAAGGGTTCCCAGGAGTTCGAGGTCATCCTTAGTTACATAAGGAGCCAAATGGGTGCTGTTGAACTCCTGCCCCAAGAGACCTCTCTGTAGCAGCAACCTGGCCAGCCAGCTCGGAGCTTGGGGATGATGACAGAGGCGTGCAAAGGGAGGCAGAACTGGGTGGATTGTAAAGAGGGCCCAGGGCCCAGCCAGGCCCCCCGCGGGGTACTGCTCATGCTGCTAGCACCCACACCTCCGCATGCTCCCTTCTCCCTCGCATGCCTGTGCCTGTGACTTCTGCATGTCCATTGTTGTGACTGCTGGTTTGTCCCCTGCCACTCCTCCCCCTGGCTCTGACAAGGAGCATTGCCTGTCCCCAGCCTGACTCAGGAGGCCAACTGGCACCATGGGCCCTGCCCTACCCCAGTTCCTTCAGGACAGGATTCTAAAGGTTGTCTGTCCCTTGGCTGTCACTCCAAGCCTTTAGGAAGGCAAGGGGCAGCCCTCAGAGTCAGTGAATACCTGGGAGCTAAGGGTTCCCCCAAAGGCCACCATCTGCCAGGTCAGTCTCCAAGACATCAGTCCCCAGCAGCCTGGTTTCCTCATTATTTCTCCCTCCGGCCCCTTGGGCACTGAAGTTGCCCAAGTGGGCCAGTAAGAGGGTCTGGAACCAGGAAGACCCTTGAATTGCCATTTGGAAGCCACACTTGGGGAAAAGGGGTGGCCGTGGCTTGGTGCCATCAGCTTCCTGGGGCCCCAGGGCTCTCTTCCCCACCTTGCAGGCTTCCCACGCATTCCTCCCACCCCACGCCCCTGGGTCTCTGGACTTGGGTGGGGTTTGGGTACCCTCTGGGTAGGCCCTGTGTGTACTTGGCTCTCTCCCCTCCCGCCCTTCCCCAGCTCCAGCAGTACCCACGGCTTCGGGAGGAGATGGAGCGCATCGTGACCACTCACATCCGGGAGCGAGAGGGTCGAACCAAGGAACAGGTGAGTCCATGATCTCCAACTTCCTCTTCTTCTGATACTAACTTTCTACTCTCGCTTTTCTTATTGTGGTAAAATACACATGACATAAAGGGAACCACTTTTTTGTTGTTGTTGTTTTGTTTTGTTTTTTCTGAGGTAGGGTTTCACTCTAGTCCAGGCTGACCTGGAATTCACTATGTAGTCTCAGGGTGGCCTCGAACTCACAGCGATCCTCCTACCTCTGCCTCCCGAGTGCTGGGATTAAAGGAGTGTGCCACCACGCCTGGCCCACCCCTCTTTACCTTACCATTCATCAACTGTATATCCGTTCACAAACTCACCAAATGCTATTTCTGGGCCTAGAAGAGCAGAAATGTGCAGGGCCTAGCCTGGACCTCTGGAAGCTCAAAGGCTGCTCATCTTGCTTGGCTGTATCTGTCCCCTCTGCATTTACTCTCTCCTGGGCTCCTACTTCCTACCCCTGTACTTCTCCACAGTGGTGTCTCCATTTATTGGCATTTTTGTTGACAATACCCAATTTTAATCTTTTTTTTTTTTTTTTTTTTTTTGCCGGGCGTGGTGGTGCATGCCTTTAATCCCAGCACTCGAGAGGCAGAGATAGGGTCGCTGTGAGTTCAAGGCCACCCTGAGACTACAAAGTGAATTCCAGGTCAGCCTGAGCCAGAGTGAGACCCTACCTTAAAAAAAAAAAAAAATATCAGAGAGAAAATTGTTTTGCCAGGGCCTCTAGCAACTGCAATTGAACTTCAGATGTGCGTGCCATCTTGTGTGCATGTGCAACCTTGCACACTGGCAACGCCTGTACGTCTGGCTTATGTGGGACCTGGAGAGTGGAACATGAGTCGTTAGGCTTCACAGGCGAGTGCCTTAACTGCTAAGCCATCTCTCCAGCGTGACAATACCATATTTTAAAATGCTTGTGTCAGATACCGTCACCTACACCTGTAATCCTAGCTTCCTGGGAGGCAAGGCGGGAGGATCACAAGGTTGAGGCCAGACTGGGCCACACAGAGAGACCCTGCCTCAACAAACAAACAAAAAACATTCAGTCAGTATAGAAATGGTCAAATTACAAGTCAGCTTCCTGCTATTCACACTTACCCACACTCTCCCACAAACTCAGCATGACTCAGTTTGGTGTGCCACTGCCCAGCCATTTTCCCAGCTCCTACTCACATACTCTCCCAACCAAACCAGTGACTATCTCAAAAAAAAAAAAAAAAAAAAAAAGTGGAAGCCAGGCGTGGTGGCGCACACCTTTAATCCCAGCACTCAGGAGGCAGAGGTAGGAGGATCGCCGTGAGTTCGAGGCCAGCCTGAGACTCCATAGTTAATTTCAGGCCAGCCTGAGCCAGAGTGAGACCCTACCTCAAAAATATATAATAAATAATAAAAAATAAATAAAGTGGATGGAAAAGCCAGGCATGGTGGCACATGCCTTTAATCCCAGCCCTTGGGAGGTAGAGGTAGAAGGATTGCTGTGAGTCTAGCCTGAGCTAGAGTGAGACTTTATGTTGAGAAAATAAACAACAACAACAAAAAAGTGGAGGGGCTGGAGAGATGGCTCAGCAGTTAAGGCACTTGCCTACAGAGCCTAACGACTCCAGTTCAATTCCCCAGTACCCATGTACTGCAAGGAGGTCGTTTGCAGTGGCTATAGGCCTTGACTCGTCCATTCTCTGTGCCTGTCTATCTTTTCTCTATCTGCTTACAAATAAATAATTTTTTTTTAGAGAGAACTGGACAAAGGGCTGGAGAGATGGCTTAGCGGTTAAGGCATTTGCCTGTGAAGCCTAAGGACCCAGGTTTGGTTCCCCAGTACCCACATAAGCCAGATGCACAAGGTAGCACATGCATCTGGAATTTGTTTGCAGTGGCTAAAGGCCCCGGCATGCCCATTCTCTGTGTATCTGCTCCCCCTCAAATAAGTAAATAAATATTAAAAAAAAATTTAAGAGCCAAGTTTGGTGGCACACACCTTTAATCCCAGCACTTGAGAGACAGAGTTAGGAGGATCACTGTGAATTCAAAGCCAGCCTGAGACTACATAGTGAATTCCAAGTCAGCCTGGGCTAGAGGGAGACTCTACCTCAAAAAAAGAAAGAAACTAACTAACAATTTTAAAAAGTGGACAGAAAGCCAGGCATGGTGGCACATGCCTTTAATCCTGGCATTGGGGAGGCAGAGGTAGGAGGATTGCAATGAGTTCAAGGCCACCCTGAAACTACCTACAGAGTGAATATCAGGTCAGCCTGAGCTAGAGCGAGACCCTACCTCGAAAAACCAAAAAAAAAAAAAAAAGTGATTGGTGCATGAGGAATGACACCTTAGGTGGCCTCCCACCTATGCACACGCACACGCACACGCACACACTGTTGCAGTTATCTGCTCATTGTTGGGACAAAACACCTAACCAGAAGCAGTTTATAGAAGGAAAGGGGTCTCTTTGAGGCTTACAGTTTCAAAGCGGAGTTTCATTGTGGCGCAGGCACCTGTCTCACTTCCTCACGCATCCCCAGTAGAGAAAGAACAAGAGAACGGAACAAGCACGAACTGGCTCTAAACACACAGTAGGGCTGGACTAATCAATTCCAAGGTGAGCCCCCCGAAACACACATCTAGCAAGGCTTCCCCTCTCAAACACTCTGAGGACTAAGTAGAAAGCTTAATCAAAAACGCCTGAGGGGGCTGGAGAGATGGCTTAAGTGGTTAAGGCACATGCCTGTGAAGCCTAAGGATCCAGGTTCGATTCTCCAGGTCCCATGTAAGCCAGATGCACACGGTGGCACCTGTGTCTGGAGTTCGTTTGCAGTGGCTGGAAGCACTAGCATACCCATTCTCTTTCTCTGTTGCTAATAAATAAATAAAAATAAACATTAAAAAAAACACCCGAGGGCCTGGCATGGCAGTGCACGCCTTTAATCCCAGCACTTGGGAGGCAGAGGTAGGAGGATTGCCGTGAGTTCAAGGCTACTCTGAGACTAGTGAATTCCAGTTCACCCCTACCTCCAAAGACAAAACAAACCAAAAAACACCTGAGGGCTGGAGAGATGGCTTAATGGCTAAGGTGCTTTCTGGCAAAGCACCAAAGGACCCTGGTTCATTTCCCCAGTACCCACGTAAAGCCAGATGCACAAGATGGCTCATGCATCTGGGGTTTGCAGTGGCTGGATGCCCTGGTGCACCTATTCTCTCTCTTCTCTCTCATAAATAAATAAATAAAATATTTTTTAAAAAACACCTGAGACTATGGGGAGGGGTGTTTGCTTTCAAACCAACACACACACACACACACACGCGCACACACACACACACACACGCACGCACACACACCCTGCACTCACAATAAATGCACACGTACACAGAACGAAAGATTCAAGTACACATCCCCTTCCCGCTCCATCATTTTTAGGGTAGGAGTCTTCCCCTTTTACAACCTAGACATTTTCATTATTCTTTTGAACACTTGCAGAGGGTTTCGTTGTGGAGGCATCACCATAATCTAGTTAACGCTTTTTTATTTTTATTTTTTCTTTCTTGGTTTTTCAAGGTAGGGTCTCACTCTGGACCAGGCTGATCTGGAATTCACTATGTAGTCTCAGGCTGGCCTTGAACTCACAGTGGTTCTCCGACCTCTGCCTCTGGAGTAGTTTACGTTTTAAAAATTATTATATATTTGAGAAGAGAGAGCAGAGAGAATGGGTGTGCCAGGGCCTCTTGCCACTTTATATGAACTCCAGACACATGTGACACTTTGTGCATCTGACTTTACAAGGGTACTGGGGAATCGAACTCAAGCAAGTGCCTTTAATCTGAGCCATCTCTCCAGCTCCTTAATTCACTTTTTTTTTTTTTTTTCGAGGTAGGGTCACACTGTAGTCCAGGCTGACCTGGAATTCACTATGTAGTCTCAAGGTGGCCTTGAGCTCAAAGCAGTCCTCCTACCTCTGCCTCCCAAGTGCTGGGATTAAAGGTGTGTGCCACCACGGCCAGCTTCCTAATTCACTTTTTGATGGCAATTGACTTGTTTCCAACCTTTTTCATTACAAATTATCCTGCAGCCAAACACGGTCACATGAGACTATTATCCCAGCTACTGGAGAGACTGAGGCAGGAGGATTGCTTCAGCCCAGAAGCAGCCTGGACAACAAACATTAATACCCTATCTCAAAAATAAATAAATAGCTAGGCGTGGTGGTGCACACCTTTAATTCCAGCACTCGGGAGGCACAAGTAGGAGGAGTGCCACGAGTTCGAGGCCACCCTGAGACTACATAGTGAATTCCAGATCAGCCTGAGCTAGAGTGAGACCCTACCTCGAAAAACCAAATAAATAAATAAAATAGGGCTGTAGATATGGCTCAGCAGTTAAAGGCTTACTTGCAAAGCCTATCAGCCCTGGGTTCAATTCCCCAGCACCCAGTTGTAAAGCCAGATGCACAGTGGCACAGGCATCTGGAGTTCATTTGCAGGGGCAAGAGGCCTTGGTGCACACATCCTCTTTCTCTCCCCACACCCTTGCAAATAAATAAATAAAAATATTTAAAACAAAACAGACTAAAAATCCTATACTACTATGGACATTCATATTCCAAATTGATTATTTGATGAGTTTATCTGTGAAATAGAATTCTAGAAGGGAGTGTGTTCCTCTCCATGTGGCATACTATCATCAGATTGCCTCTAGAAGGGCTGGAGAGATGGCTCAGTGGTTTAGACACTTGTTTGCAAAGCTAAAGGCCCAGATTCAATTCATCAGTGCCCACGTAAAGCCAGATGCATAGAGTGGAGCATGCTTCTGGAGTTTGTTTGCAGTGGCAGGAAGCCCTAGGGCTTTCCCAATTCCCCTCCTGCCTCCCCCACACACACACACAGTGCTTGCAAATAAATTTTTTTAAAGTTTTTTTTTAATTGTCTATAGAAAGTTATACTAGTTATTCTCCTCAACTTGAGGATGTGGCTCAGTGATAGAGGACTTGCCTATGTTGAGAAACTGAGCTCCATCATCAGCACTCTCAAAAAAAAAAAAAAAATTACACATCAACCAAGAGTGTATGAGCGCTAGAGAGATGGCTCAGTAGTTAAAACGCTTGTCTGCTAAGCCTAAGGACCCATATTCCACTGTCCAGGTCCCATGTAAGCCAGACACACAAGGTGATGCAAGTACGCAAGGGTGCACATGCGCACAGGGTGGCGCACACATTTGGAGTTCGATTACAGTGGCTGGAGGCCCTAGTGTGCCAATTCTCTCTCCCTCTGTCACATTAACCAAAAAAAAAAAAAAAAAAAGCCAGACATGGTGGTGCATGCCTTTAATCCCAGCACTCAGGAGGCAGAAGTAGGAGGATCACTGTGAGTTCAAGGCCACCCTGAGACTACATAGTGAATTCCAGATCACTGAGCTAGAGTGAGATCCTACCTCAGAAAGCCAAAAAAAAAAAAAAAAAAAAGACTGTATGAGACAACCCATCTCCCTATAGTTGGTCCCACCCTGGTCAGTGAGGCAATATTTTTGATGATTCAAAAAGGATCATATTGTGATAACTTAGATTTCTCTTTTTTAAATTTTTTTGTTTATTTTTATTTATTTATTTGAGAGCAACAGACAGAGAGAGAAAGAGGCAGATAGAGAGAGAGAATGGGCACGTCAGGGCCTCCAGCCACTGCCAATGAACTCCAGACACTTGTGCCCCCTTGTGCATCTGGCTAACATGGGTCCTGGGGAATCGAGCCTTGAACCGGGGTCCTTAGGCTTCACAGGCAAGTGCTTAACTGCTAAGCCATCTCTCCAGCCCTTTTTTTTTTTTTTTTTTTTTTTTTGAGGTAGGGTCTCATTTTAGCTCAGGCTGACCTGAAATGAACTATGTAGTCTCAGGGTGGCCTCCTACCTCTGTCTCCCAAGTGTGGGATTAAAGGCATGTGCCATCACGCCCGGCTCTAACTTAGATTTCTTTATTAATGAAAATGAGCAATGTTTGAGTTTGTTTTCTTTTTTTTTTAATTTAATTTTCATGGGAAAAGCAAAAAAACAAAAACAAAAACAAAAAAATGCAAAATTTAATTTTCATTTTATTTTATACAAATTATAACAGGTTATATATACTCTTTTATTACCTTGCCCCGTGAGGGCCCTCCTCTGTGGGATTATGGTATTCACTGTGGGTCATGAGGCCTCAGTCAGTCCCTGTGGAGTGGCAAGGAGACTGTTTCTCAGGGTATTCCTGCCCACTCAGTGGCTCTTACAATCTTTCTGTCCCCTCTCCCACAATGTTCCCTAAGCCATGGCAGGCTTGTTGGCAGTCTGATTTAGTATGGAGTTCTCTGTAGCCTGAAGGTGAGCATTTTTAACATGTTTTTATTAATTATATTTCTTCCATTGATTTGTCTCTTTTGTCTTTCACTTATTAATTGTAGGAATTTTGTTTGTTTGTTTTCATTTTTTAATTAATTTTCTTTTTTTTTTTTTTTTTTTTTTTTTTTTTTGGTTTTCCAAGGTAGGGTCTCACTCTAGCTCAGACTGACCTGGAATTCACTATGGAGTCTCAGGGTGGCCTCGAACTCATGGTGATCCTCCTACCTCTGCCTCCCAAGTGCTGGGATTAAAGGCGTGCGCCACCATGCCCAGCTAATTTTCATTTCTTTTAAAAAAATTTTTATTTATTTGACAGAAAGAGAGGGAGAAATGGAGAGAGAGAGAGAGAGAAAGAATGGGCGTGCTAGGGCCTTCAGCTGTTGTAAACAAACTCCAGATGCATGTGCCACTTTGTGCATCTGGCTTATGTGGGTCCTGGGGAATTGAGCCTGGGTCCTTTGACTTCGCAGGCAAGTGCCTTAATCACTAAGCCATCTGTCTAGCCCTTTGTTTGTTTTTTTGAGATAGGGTCTCACTCTAGCCCAGGAACTCACGGTAATCCTCCTACCTCTGCCTCCCAAATGCTGGGATTAAAGACATGTACCACAACACCCAGCTTGTAGGGAAGATTTTTTTATATATAAAATTTATTTATTTAGGGCCTAGAGAGATGGGTCAGTGGTTAAAGGCACTTGTCCTGACAGCCTGAGTTTAATTCTTCAGTACCCCCGTTAAGCCAGATGCATAAAGTGGCAGATGTGTCTGGACTTCATTTGCAGTGGCAAAAGGCCCTGACATACCTAATCTCTGTGTCTCTTTGCTTGCAAATAAATAAATAAAAACATAACAACTATTTTTAAAAGATAAATAAAGCTGTGTGTGGTGTTGCACACCTTTAATCCCAGCACTTGAGAGGCAGAGGTAGGAGGATTGCCGTGAGTTCAAGGCCACCCTGAGACTACATAGTAAATTCCAGGCAGGCCAGCCTGGACCAGAGTGAGACCCTAGCTTGAAAAACTTAAAAAAAAAAAAAAAAAGACAGAGAGAGAGAGATAAATAAAAATATAAAATAAATAAAATTTATTTATTTGAGAAAGAGAACATATGGGCGTGCCAGAGCCTTCTGCCACTGTAAGCAAGCTGCAGACACATGTACCACTTAGTGTGACTGGCTTTATGTGGGTACTGGGGATTTGAACCATGGTTGTCAGGCTTTGCAAGCAAGCACCTTTAACCACTCAGCCATCTCTCCAGCCCTTACTTTTTAATTTATTAAGGGTACAAACTCTCTATAGGTGCTGCAAGTATTTTTTGCCCTTGTCCTACGTTTTTAAACTTTGTGGTGTCTTTTCCATTGGCTCACGGACCTGTGTACCCGCGAAGGTCATGCTCCTCATTGACATTGAGCTGGCTTACATGAACACCAACCATGAAGACTTCATAGGCTTTGCCAAGTGAGTGCTCCCAGCTCAGTGAAGTGTCCCCACATGTGTGTCTGCACACGTGCATATGCATGAACACATGCACGCTTGTGTATACATGTGTGTATGTAGAGTCCAGTCCTGCCAGGTTAACCTTCTGGGGACTGTGCCCCCCGAGCAGTGGGCAGTGGAGTGGGACCCCTTGAGAGGAGTTCTAAGACTCCTCCCCTCCCTCCCACTAGTGCTCAGCAGAGAAGCAACCAGATGAACAAGAAGAAGACTTCAGGGAACCAGGTGAGTGGGCCCCAGTGCCCCAGCCCGAGGGATGGAGGGTGCCGGATGGACGCGAAGCTCTGAGAACCCCCTCTCCCAAGGGGAAGGGTCCCACGGGGGCCAGAGAGCCTGTCTTCTGCCAGCCACAAGCCTTCCACTCTGCCTCAGTAACACTCTCTCCTCTCTCCTCGATGCTTCTCGTGGTTGCTATGGTTACCTCTTTGCAGGATGAGATTCTGGTGAGTACCAGTTCTGGGGCTCCTGACTTGTGCAGTGAGGGGAGGAGGGGCCCGTTGGTGATGGGGAGTCCTCAGGGTGCTCTTTGGCTTGAGTTGCTCACGCACATCAGCACACGAGGGTCCCACACCCGCTCACAGGCCAGAACAAGGCCTGGCCACACACAGTCCCATCAAACCGTCCATTACTGTGCATGAGCCAAACACCTGCTTCAGGCAAAGCTAGACCATGAGGGCGTGGGTAGGCCTGGCACCAGGTAGGTGTTTCTTAAACATCTATTGGATGGATAGGTAGGAGTTTGGGTAACTGCTTGAATGAGTGGATATAAGACAGACTTTTTTTTTTTTTTTTTTTCGAGGTAGAGTCTCACTCTAGCCCAGGCTGACCTGGAATTCACTCTGTATTCTCAGGGTGGCCTTGAACTCACGGCGATCCTCTTACCTCTGCCTCCTGAGTGCTGGGATTAAAGGCGTGCGCCACCACGCCCGGCTCTCAGTGTTTTATTTTTTTAAATAAATTTATTTATTAGACAGAGAGAGCCCAGACACATGCATCACTTTGTGCATCTGGTTTTACATGAGTTAAACCTTAACCACTGAGTAGTCTCTCCAATCCTGTTTCTGTTGTGGTTGTTTTCATAGTTTCCAGAGGCTGTGGTTGATGAGGCTTTATGAGGGGAGGGATGAGACTGTCTTGGCTCTCACTAAATCCTCAGCCACAGAAATGTAGTAGGTGCAGGCTGGAGAGATGGCTTAGTGGTTAAGGCGCTTGTGAAGGCTAAGGAGCCATGTTTGACTCTCCAGATCCCGCATAAGCCAGACACACAAAGGTGAGGCAAGTGCAAGATCACACATGCCCACTAGGTGGCGCAAGCTTCTGGAGTTTGATTTCAGTGGCTGAGGCCCTAAAGTGCCAATTCTCTTTCTCTGTTTCTCTCTCTCTCTCATGCACATGCTCATTCTCTGTTAAATATATATATATATATATTAGGTGCTCAGGAGAATCGAGGCATAAGCAAATGTAATGTCCAAGGAAGATTCAACTCATCCAGTGCTCCCTGGTGCCTACGCTGTGCTGGCCCCTGGAGAGGAGTCTGGAACCTGCCCCTGCCCTTGTCTCTTAGAGACCTGAGCCTGTAGGCAGGGTCTCACCTTGCCTCTGAGAGATCCAGGCGGGATGGGAGTCTCTATGGCAGGGACTCCATAGGGGGTTCTGGATGAGCTGGGAAGAATTCAGAGCTGGAAGCAGCCAAGGATAGGACAAAGGCCATAAATCAGCTAGGGGGCAGGGCAGCAAGATCTGCTAGCTAGATCCCGAGACTAGAGTGGACTCAAATCCAAAGTTGGTGACAAGACCCTGAAAGGAATCCTACCAGCAGGGCAGGAGTCCCGGGGTGGTAGGGTGCCTCACTCCTCTGTCCCTGTTAACTGGTCCAGGCACTGGTACTCTCTGCTCAACTCATCTGCCGACGGGCTGCATGGCTTCAGTTCTCAGTGAGGTTCCCAGAAGGCTGAGCAGGTCAGAGAGCTCTAGAAAGACTCCTAGAGCCTCAGAAGCAACTGTGGACACTGAGGCCTTTGCTGCCAGCCTGAGGTCCCCTTGGGTCTCTCTGCATACTTAGAGAAGTAGCCAGGGAGGTCAGAGCCTGGGGGAGTAACAGGAACCACTCATTCCCCCTCAGTCTGAACCACTGCAGGACCTGGACAGTAACCCTGCCCTTGGAGTGGTGTCCACAGGCTCTGATCTGTGGTGATGGTTAGGGACAGTCCAGACTCTGGTCTGTGGCAATGGCTTGAAACAGACTATGAAAAGGGACTCTTGCTTGTTACTCTAACTTTCTGTAGGAAATAGGAGGAGGCCTGGACAATTTCTGCCCCTTCCTCCTACCCCAGAGACTTAGAACCATAAAATATTCATGCCACCACAAGTACTTACTGACAACTTTCTGATGGCCAAGCATGTCATGAAGCCACAAGGTGCTGGGATACAGGAGAGTCCATGCATTAGCAGGGAAAGTTGCATCAGTGGATTATTCTCCCTCAGTCTCTTTCTCTTTCTCTCTCTCTCTCTCTCTCTCTCTCTCTCTCTCTCTCTCGCACACACACACACACACACACACACACACACACACAACACACACACACACAAGTATATTAGAATTGCCGTCTCTGGTTAGGGAGATGGTTCAGCAGTTAAAAGGTGCTTGTTTGCAATGCTTCCCAGCCCTGGTTTGATCCCTCCCGACCCACATAAAAGCTAGACACACAAAGTGGTGCATGCATCTGGAATTTGTTTAAAACTATAGCCTTGGGGCTGGAGAGATGGCTTAGTGGTTAAGGTACTTGCCTACGACACCTAAGGACCCAGGTTTGATTCTCCAGGTCCCACATAAGCCAGATGCACAAAGTGGCACATACACCTGGAGTTTGTTTGCAGTGGCTGGAGGCCCTGTCGTGCCTCTCTCTCTCTCTCTCTCTCTGTGTGTGTCTCAAATAAAAAATAAAAATAAATTACAGTCTCCATCAGAAGAAAATGTAAGAGAATGATCAAAGATCATTACTGAAAAACCAGGCATGGTGGCGCACGCCTTTAATTCCAGCACTCGGGAGATAGAGGTAGGAGGATCACTGTGAATTTGAGGCCTCCCTGAGACTACAGAGTGAATTCCAGGTCAGCCTGAGCTAGAGTGAGATCCTACCTTGGAAAAAAAAAAAAAACACCAAAGATCATTACCGAGCTTTTTTTAAAATATTTTTTAATTTTTATTTATTTATTTGAGAGAGGGAAAGATGGGGAGAGAGAGGGAGAGAATGGGCATGCCAGGGCCTCCAGTCACTGCAAATGAACTCCAGATGCATGCACCACCTTGTACATCTGGCTTACGTGGGTCCTGGGGAATCGAACCAAGGTCCTTTGGCTTTGCATGCAAACACCTTAACTACTAAGCCATCTCTCCAGCCCAGCTTTTGATTTACCTTGGGCCAGGGAGGACAGTGGACAGTGTAAAATTGAGCTGATACCAAAGGGTGTGTTTATTGGGAAAAAGGGAAGAGAAGCATTTTCTAGACAAAAGTGACTGCAGCATTTACAAAACACTTGAGGTTAGAAATAAGTTTCAGGGGCTGGAGAGATGGCTTGGCAGTTAAGGTATTTTCCTGTGAAGCCTAAGGACCCAGGTTCGATTCCCCAGTACCCACATAAGCCAGATGCACAAGGTGGCACATGTGTCTGGAGTTCGTTTGCAAGTGGCTAGAGGCCCTGGCATGCCCATTCTCTCTATCTGCCTCTTTCTCTCTCTCTCAAATAAATAAATAAGTTTTAAAAATAAAAAAAAATAGAAATAAGTTTCAGGATAGATTAGTCCTAACACTTAGAAGATACTTGTTATGCCCGGCATGGTGGAGCACACCTTGAATTTCAGCACTCAGGAGGTAGAGGTGGGAAGATTGCTGTGAGTTCGAGGCCAGCCTGGGACTACAGAGTGAATTCCAGGTCAACCTTGGGCTAGAGTGAGATCCTGCCTCAGTGCTGTCATACCCAAAGAGCTACAAAATTCTGCTTGCACACTTTTAGCAATGGGAATCTCACTCCCTACCAGAGCCTCCAGTCCTTTCCTCAGATAGCCGTGGCTGTGAGAAAGCCCTTCAATCCTGAACCAACCTCTGCCTTTCTCTGACTTCTACTCTCTTTACTTGTGGTTCAAACCAGGACAGGTCTGGCCCCCACCCTCCCTCACCAGTCAGGCCTCAGAGAATTGGGAGGGGGTAGGCTTTTGAATGCCTCTTTGCCCATCACATCCATTCCAGGGAAGCCTGGCCCATACCCACCAATCTGTCCCCTCATCCCTCAGGTCATCCGAAAGGGCTGGCTGACCATTAACAACATTGGCATTATGAAGGGAGGCTCCAAGGAGTACTGGTTTGTGCTGACTGCTGAGAACCTGTCCTGGTACAAGGATGACGAGGTAAGTAAAGCGACACTGGTCATCAGAGGGGTGGGCTGGTGGCCAGAGGCAGGCGCAGAGCATGCCACAGGCTTGGAGTGGAACGTGACCACCCCACAGGTGTTTGAAAAGATTCATGAAGGGAGGTGAGGTGTGGGATCAGGGAGCTACCCAGTCACCCAGGCTAGAAGGAAAAGGTGCCTCGGAAGGCCTGGGGGCTCAGGGATAAGCACCCTGGAGTGGGTAGGGAGGGGTGCTCAGCACCCCTGCTGACGCCGGCCCAGTGTCCTTCCTGTTTTCTCACTCCAGGGCGTGCCTCCTCCTCTGTGGCCCCCACAGACCCATGACACATACAGGTCCAGCTGCCAGACCCGATTAACCCCTGCACCCCAGTCCCCTCAGCCTCTGCCACCCGAGGCAGCTGCCCAGGGTACCTCCAGGTCAAGGGATCAAGAGTGACAATGCCCTGTAGGGCCACCCCCAGAACACCACCCTGCCCACTAGGGCACTCAAAGGCCCCTGCCACTTCCTTCCCCTGTTGCTGGTCTCCTTTAAGAACGAGTCTATTTGGCTTCCACATCTGGATTCCAGAGGTGACCAGAGAGAACAGGGAGGGGGGGGGTTGTGGTAATGAACTCCAGCTGGCCAAGGAGTGGGGGAAGGGACCCTCTTGTTTCTGAGGGGGCTGCTGGAGGACAGGGTGCTCTCCATAGGGGAGCAGGGCTCAGGGTAGGGGACTGTAATTTGGGTCTCCATGCCCCTTCTTCAGTCCCTGACTCCTCCAAGTCTGCCTTGGGCAGGGGCCCCACCTCCCCACCTTGGGCGGGGTCCTCTGTCGTCACCAGTGGGGGCGCCAAGCCATCTGGATTTCATTACCCCAACCCTAGCCTCTCCCCGAGCCCAGGGGCCCCTGGAAAGGATGGAGTGTGAGGTGGCGTGGGGCTTGGCTGGGGGCGGGGGTGGCTTCCTCTCCTGTCACTCTGGTAGGCCCCCTAGTGCTCCTCATGGGCCTGGGGAGCCTATGGGTGCTCCCCTAGCTGAGTCCTTATATGGGGCCAGTGGGACAGTATGATGGGGTTGAGGACTCACACCTGGCGACCCTGAGAAGGGGTTGAGCAAAACTGAGAAGGAGTCCCCAGCCTCATCCTTGGGGAGAGGTCTTTTTCAAGATTTGTACATGTATCTGAGTTTAGTTGTGTGTGGGGAGGTGGGACCTGTGTGTGCAATGTGCGAGTGCCTGCACATGTGTGTAGCTGGTAGATGCTGTGTGGGGTGTTTTGCAAGCACCTAGGTGTGAATGCATGTGTTCTCATGGGGACCCCAGTCTGTCTGCCTGTGCTTGGGTAGCACTGTGGGGGTGGGCTGGAGAAGGGAGGGTGTGTGGGATATTTGAGAATATGTGTGTGCTTGGGATGTAAGGTGGGGGAAGGGAGCTTCCCATTGTGAGGCTGTGCTGGGTGTGTGTGCGAGCGTGCGCTCCTATGTGCGCTTGTGATGTACGTGTGTGCCTGGAACATGGATGTGAGCATTGGAGCTGCTTTGTGCAGAGAGCTGAATATGAGCTATGGCCGTGTGAGCACTGAGGTGTGTGGTGAGGCATGTGAGTGGATTTTTGCACTAGGATCGCTGGGGACATGGGGGTGATCTGGACTCAGGCAGAGATCTGGCCCCCTCCTCCCAGCTGCCTGTCCCCCCCGGTCTCTGGGCTGAGGAAAGCCCTCTGGAAAGACCAGCAGCTGTCCACACATCCTCAGCTCCAGTGATCCCCAGCTTCTTAGTCTTCCTCCTCTGCCCTCCCCCGCCCTCCTCCATCATGCCCCCCCCACACCCCACAGCAGGGTGGCAGCCCCATTACTTTATACTACCTCCCAGCCCACCCCGTGCCCCCCAAGTCCCCCCACCCCAGCTCCAGGCTCCAGTGCAGGGACGGCAGCAGGGTCGGTGTAGCTCTCCAGCGGTGGTGCCGAGGGTCTAACCCAGCCCAGCCTAACCAATGTGCAGACTACTGTACAATTTGGGAGTCCTGAACAGATAGTCTAAACACTGGGTAGACGGAGTGGAGGTATCCTCTAGTCCATCCAGGCAGCACGGTCTGTCCATCCAGTGAGCGCTTCAGTCCCGTCCCTGGAGATCCAAGGTCCCCCGGCCCCAGCCCCTATGTCCCCCAGCCCCAGCCGGCCAGCCGCCGTCCCTCTCTGCTCCCTGCTCCCCTTCTGCCTCCTTTGACGTGGCAGGGGTGAGCGGGAGCTGGGTTGGGAAGGAGGGGCCTGGGGAGGGGGCCGGCCAGCAGGAAGGGAGGGCTGGGGGAGGAGGCCGCTCCTACCTAGTGTCCAACCCCAAGCGCAGGGCGGGTGGTGGCGGGGCCTCCCTCGAACGGTTCCAGATGTTCCCTGGCCGTGTGTGCAACTTCCTCCTCTCCTCCCCCAGCCGCCCTCTGGGGCTCCCGGCCACCCGCCTGGCATAAAGAGGGCTTTATGTGGCTGCATGGGCCAGGCTAGCGTGGGGTGCAGAGGAGGTGGAGGCGACGCCAGGGTGGGGGAACAAGGTCCCCCTAAACCCAAGCCCCCATCGGAGCTCTTCAATGAAGTTCAGACCCAGCCCTGAATCCCACACAGACCATCTTTCCCACACAGATCCTGCAGTGCAGTGTTAGGTGGGCCGGTGGGTTACAGGCAGCAGAAACCCCTCCCTCCTTCCCAGAGCCCCATCTGGGCTACCCCTCCCAAGACTCTATGAACCATTCCCTTGGGGCACAGAGCCTATAGAAACATGTCTGTCCACAGATACACATAATTCCTTCCTCACAACTACACACCAACATGTCTTACCCACTGCATAACTGTATGTAGGTAAATATGTGTCCCCACAGTCCAGATCCCACAGGCACAGTCGTGCACATGGGGAGGCAATACAGTTTCAGTACCTATGCACAGTATGTACACACATTCACCATCACACACACACGCACACTGACACACGATCCTGTTGGGTACCTCCATATACACGTGCACACACACCTATGATTTATAGTAGACATAAGTAAATGGTTCGCTTGGGCTTGCACAACCACGTGTATGTTCACACACACACCAACTCCAGGCTTGTGCTGTTGTGTCTGATTGCTAACACATGGGTGGCTGGGGGTGGGCAGAGCTGGCCCTTTGAAGCCTCGGGGGCTGCTGGCCCCCCTTCCCTGTCTGTGCAGTCAGGAAATGAAGTCAGAGGCGGCCAGGCCAGGACGAGAGAGGCTCATATGAGCTATCCCTGCCTGGGGCCAGGCCTGGCTCTCCTCCAAGACTTGCTTAGGGTGGGATGTAGGAACCACCCCTAAGCCTCACCTCCTTGCCAGCCTCCTGGGCTGTGGCATCTGGGCAGGGGAGCTGGAACTGGCTGGAAGGTTATCGAGGCTGATGCTTCCCAGCCAGGCCAGGACTCCATGGCCGGGTTTTATCAGGTGGTACCTGCAGAGTGGGAGAGGGCCAGAGGCCAGGGCTACTCAGGGAGTCCACAGCCCTGAGCGGTCACCAGCGTGAAGCACTTACGGGAACCCAGACATGGCAGTACTGACCTCACCCCTCACTCTTACCCCTACCCACAGGAGAAAGAAAAGAAATACATGCTGTCGGTGGACAACCTGAAGCTGCGGGATGTGGAGAAGGGCTTCATGTCGAGCAAGCATATTTTTGCCCTTTTCAACACAGAGCAAAGGTGCCTGTGTGCCCCTGCTGGGATTCCAGACCCCGAAAGCCCTAGACGACTCCTACTGTGTAGAAATCGATGACACAGATCCAGGAAGGAGAAGGACCTGTCCAAGGCTCACAGCAAGCCAGTCATTGGCTATTTAGAGTTGCTACTGTGTCTAGATCCCTCCTCTCCTTCCCTCCTTTTCGCAGACATTTACCTAGTGCCTGCTGTGGGTGGGACGCTCTGCCAGGCACTGGGGACAAGAAAAGTGTCATGGTCAAACCTAGTCCCCTTCTTATGTTGCCCGTTTCCCCCACTGGGGCGGGTGCCAGGACTCACCATCCAGTCCCAAGCTGGTTCTTCTTGGAGGCACTGTCCCACTCAGAAATGGGTTACATACAGCTGCCATTGGAGAAGAATTCAGAAAGCCAGGGAGGGTGTCTATAGTCAGGCTGCTGCACTGTTTCATGGACTTATAGGTGTCCTCCCCTTCCCTTTGTCCATCTAGCCCAGGATGGTCTCAAACTTGAAAGTCTCCTGCCTCAGCCTCCCAAGTACTGGGATCACAGGCATGTGCTGCCACATATGGCTTCTGTCCCTTTCTAAGCACTGGACTGCCTGAAACCTCCCAATAACCACAGGGGACAGGAATCATTGCTAACCTATCTCCTGAAGGAGAAAATGAGGCTTAGAAAAGGAAGGACTTAGCCGGGCGTGGTGGCGCACGCCTTTAATCCCAGCACTCAGGAGGCAGAGGTAGGTGGATCACCATGAGTTCGAGGCCACCCTGAGACTACATAGTGAATTCCAGGTCAGCCTGGGCTAGAGTGAGACCCTACCTCAAACCCCCCCCCCCGCCAAAAAAAGAAAAGGAAGGACTTTCTGGGTGTGATGGCGCACGCCTTCAATCCCAGCAGGGAGGCAGAGGTAGGAGGATTGCTGTGAGTTCGAGGCCACTCTGAGACTGCATAGTGAATTCCAGGTCAGCCTGGGCTGGAGTGAGACCCTACCTTGAAAAAGAAAGAAAGAAAGAAGGAAGGAAGGAAGGAAGGGAGGGAGGGAGGGAGGGAGGGGGAAGGGAGAAAAGAAAGAAAGAAAGAAAGAAAGAAAGAAAGAAAGAAAGAAAGAAAGGAAGGAAGGAAGGAAGGAAGAAAGGAAGAAAGAAAGAAAGGAAAAGAAAAAGGAGGGACTTGTCCAGGGTCAGCAAGAATGCCAGAGCTGGACCCCAGGCATGATGACCCTGCAAACCCATGCATGTCCTTAACCCTGAGGAAGGCAAGTCTTTGCCTTATCGTCCCTCCTACCTGCCCCATCTTGCAGGAATGTCTACAAGGACTATCGGCAGCTGGAACTGGCCTGCGAGACCCAGGAGGAGGTGGACAGCTGGAAGGCCTCCTTTCTGAGAGCTGGTGTATACCCTGAGCGTGTTGGGGTGAGCAGTGGGGCAGATCGGGGAGGGTGAGCCACTTGTGCCAGAGGGTCCGGGGGCACCACACTTTGAGATGCCAAGTCATGCCATAGTACTAAGCCCTTATTTGACTCATGAAGAGCAAACAAACACCCCCTGCCACCTGACCCTGATGGGACTAGAATTAAGCCCTCTGGTTCTCCCGTTCTTCTCCTGTGGCAGTTTTATGTGTCCCTTTCCCTGTCACAGCAGTCATTTCTTGCAGCTTCCTATAAAGGAGGCTCTTGTGGCTGCTGTCTCCTGGGTCCCTCTTTTGCTGTGGCAGTGTCTTCATGCGCCAGGGCTGAGACACAGTGCGCTAGATTCACCCGGTCCCTGCTTTTTCCTCTCTGTGTGCCTTTGGCTGTGCTTCCTGATGCCGTGGTGGCGGTGCTGATGTGGTGGACTCCGTGGCTTTGGGCGTCCAGGACAAGGAGAAAGTAAGTGTGCCCACCCCTGCTTCCTGCCAGGCACCTCCATCCAGGCCTCAACTCTGGCTAGGTCTGCAAACAAGGGAGTGGGAACGTGGAGGTGTCCTTTTCTAATGTCTGCATCGGGGAAACTGGCAGATTCTAGGCACTAGCATCAGACACCAATCCAGGCTGAATTAAGGGGTCCTGGGGTCCTGAGAGGCACTGCAGAGAGCAAGTTCTGAGCTCCATGTGGCACTTTTGCAAAGGCTGACACCCTGGCAGTGCCTGGAGTCTGGATGCCCATGCCTGGCCACATTAATGCCCTCCTTTCCCCAATGACAGGCCAGCGAGACTGAAGAGAATGGCTCAGACAGCTTCATGCACTCCATGGACCCACAGCTGGAGCGACAGGTGGAGACTATCCGCAACCTGGTAGACTCGTACATGGCCATTGTCAACAAGACTGTACGGGACCTCATGCCCAAGACCATCATGCACCTTATGATCAACAACGTATGTACCTTGGAATGGGGGGAGGGGGCAGATGGTCCTGCAGGGCCAGGGAGAGACATTGGCCGGCCCCAACGCAACAGGTCCAGAGGGGCCCAGGTCTAGAACAGAGCTATCCAACAGAAATAGCCTGTAATTTTATCCTTTCTGGTAATCATGTTAAAAGATGGCCGACAGGGCTAGAAAGATGGCTTAGTGTGGGGAAGGTTCTTGCCACACATGGATGAGGACATGAGTTGCAATACCTGGCACCCACATCAAATGTCAATTGTGGTGTCGTGGGCCTATAATCCCAGTGCTGGGGAGGCCAAGGCAAGGAATCCCTGAGGCTCACTGGCTAACTAGTCTAAGCCAAATTAGTAAAATGTAAGTTTAGGGAGAGGCCCTGTTTCAAAGAATAAGGGGAGAGCTACTGGGCACAAAATCCAATTATCAACTTCTGGCCTCCACATGCACACATGTACACGCACACATGCACCCCCCACACACACATGCATCAGAACACACATGTTAACAAAAAGATGGCTGGGGCAGAGCTTAGTAGTAGATCTCATGCTTAAGGCATGGATTTGGTCTCTAGCACCACAAATTAAAAAAACAAAATCTCTTAATTTTTGTTCTTTTTGTTGTTGTTGTTTGTTTTTGGTTTTTCTTTTTTTCTCAATTTTTATTAACATCTTCCATAATTATAAAAAAATATCCCATGGTAATACTCTCCTTCCCCCCCCCCACTTTCCCCTTTGAAACTCCATTCTCCATCGTATCCCCTCCCCATCTCAATCAGTCTCTCTTTTATTTTGATGTCATGATCTTTTCCTCCTCTTATGATGGTCTTGTGTAGGTAGTGTCAGGCACTGTGAGGTCATGGTATCCAGGCCATTTTGTGTCTGGAGGGAGCACGTTGTAAGGAGCCCTACCCTTCCTTTGGCTCTTACATTCTTTCCACCACCTCTTCCGCATCAGACCCTGAGCCTTGGAAGGTGTGATCAAGATGTTACTCAGGCCGGGCGTGGTGGCGCACACCTTTAATCCCAGCACTCGGGAGGCAGAGGTAGGAGGATCGCCACTCAGTACTCCAGTCACTTCTTTCCAGCACCCTGATACGTTCTAAGTCGTCCCAAGGTCACTGCCATCTGAAAAGAGAAAATTCTCTACCCAAAGTGAGAGTAGCATTAATATAAGGGTATGAATATTAAGAGAAGTGCTTACTGGGCAGTTTGATAAGCATAGTATATACATTTATCCAGACAGCAGCAGAAGTTACGCCCCTAGGGCTCATGACTACCCCTGTTTTAAGTTTTCAGTATCAGGGATGTATTCCCCCCCCCCCATGGAGCGGGCCTCCAGTCCAATTAGAGGGCAGTTGGTTTCCACCGTGATAGACGTGCCACTATTGCACCCGTTGGCTCATTTGGCCTGGCTGGCCAATTATAAGGCTTGCAGTGTCCACTGTTGAGTATCTTCACTGGTGCTATCTCTTTCTCCCATTGAACTGCATGCTGTAGAATGGCTTTTTCCAGCTTTCTGTCAGCTGGTCTACATGGAGGAGGTTATCAGCTCAGTTCCAGCAGGATTTCTCAGTGGCCTTGCAGCCCAAGTATGTGGAGTGTTCAGCAATAGGGTCTTACCATCTATTCCTGGTGGGAAACCAAGGGCCTTGGCAATGGCCTATAATGTTTTGGGGTCATCAGGGACCTCCCTGGCCAACAACTCACTGGAAGGTATCCCATCCCTGGCACTGAAAATTTTCTAGCAACGATCTACGGCTCCTGAGTGTTCCATTGTCCAAAACCGGAGGATTCCATATGACTTATTTATATCCTCTTAGATTTTGATTAGCCTTCCCTCCACCTTTCCTTTACTCAATCTCTTCCCCTGACCTCACTTTGGGCCTTTTCACCCCCGTTGTTTTTGGTTTTTCAAGGTAGGGTCTCACTCTAGCTCAGGCTGTCCTGGACTTCACTCTGTAGTCTCAGGGTGGCCTTGAACTCACTGTGGTCCTCCTACCTCTACCTCGCAAGTGTTGGGATTAAAGGCGTGTGCCACCACGCCTGGCAATAGCTTATATTTGAAGTCCAAGAAATCTAAACTAATAATTGTGATTTAATTTTTTTGTTTTTTTTTGTTTTTTTTTTTCGAGGTAGGGTCTCGCTCTAGCCCAGGCTGACCTGGAATTCACTATGTAGTGTCAGGATAGCTTCAAACTCACAGTGATCATCCTACCTCAGTCTCCTGAGTGCTAGGATTAAAGGTGTGCACCACCACCCAACTTTAATTACTTTTTGAGACAAAAATCTTGTTATGAATGGAGTCTTGTTGGCCTGGAACTCACAATGTAGACCAGGCTGGCCTCCAATTTATAGTTGATCTGCTTGGTCTCTGAGTAGCTGAGATTATAGGCCTGCATGGCTCTGTCTGAGCACTGGGATGACAGGTCCGCATTACTATGTCTGGCTCCCAAAATCATGTTATTCTTTTCTATCCACTATTAAAGAACATTTAGATTGCTCTCAGTTTCCACTGATTATAAATAATGCCATCATAAACATGTGTGCAGGTTCCAAAATATTATTTTTCAACATATTATCAATCTAGAGAAAAAAAATTGAGACAGTTTTGCTGTTTCCCAGGCTGGGTTTGAACTCCTGAACCTTCCACCTCAGCTTTCCTAAATGCTGAGATTATAGGTGTGCATAATCATAACCATCTCCAATCTAGAAAAAGAATTGTGTATGTCTCTCTCAGGCACCTTCCACCTTTCATTTTATTTTATTTATTAGAGGGGGGGATGGACATGCCATGGCCTCCAGCCACTGTAAATGAACTCCAGATACATGTGCCACCTTATGCATCTGGTTTGACACGGGTACTGGGGACTTAAACCTGGGTCTTTTGGCTTTGCAGGCAAGCGCCTTAACCACTAAGCCATCTCTCCAGTCCGAATTTGGTTTTATTGCCTCTTGCTGCTGTAAATAAACACTTTTTTGCATCTGGTTTATGTGGGTGGTGGGGAAGTGAACCCCAAGCCAGCAGACTTTCCAAGCAAATATCTTTAACCACTAAACCGTCTCCCCAGCCCCTTTTGAGACAACTCTTATTGTCCAATTCTCCAAGCAGGCACCTCTGGCTGGCCAGTGAGCCCCAAGGATCAACCTGTCTCTTCCTTTCCCGCACTGGGATTACAAAGGAGTGCCACCACACCTGATTTGTTACTTGACTTGTGGGGATTGAATTTAGGACCTCATGTTTGCAAGGCAACAACCACTTTACTCATTGAGTTATCTCCCCAGCCCTCAATCTAGAAAATATTAAGATTTGATTTTTTTTTACATACTATTTTTCATGCCTGGTAGAGAACTGAGTCCTGACTTTGCCAAAAATTCACTGTATGCTCTGAGCAGATTAACTGTCCTTTTTGTTTCCTTACGTGTAAAATACGGGGACGATAACCATAACATTGAAGGTTTCTTAAGTGTAGCAACATAATGGCAGGCGCTCAACATATATTTGGATAATACGCACATGCAGTGGGTGTATGTAGGCTGTAAACTCTTCAGCACCTCCCCATGAATGTCTCAGAGCCTGGCTAGAGTACTGCTTACACAGTCTCATTTCCCTCTCTCAAGGGCTCAGAACATTTGAAACGGTCCACTGAATCATACAAGTTCCCGAAAAGACTCAGAAAGCTGAGTAGGCAGTTGTCTTAGCGATGCGCAGGGCTCTCAGCCTACTACCAGATCATGGGAGAAAAATCCCAGGTGATTTTCCATCCTGGATCTGTGTCCCCATCTGAGAAAGGGGCTTTAGTTGAGGGCATGAGGACATGGCCACGAGGTCTGAACCCCCCACCACCACCAGCACTGGCTCCCGGTTGTGTGCACGGAGACAGGCTGGCCCGGGCGTCAGATCCCAGCTCGCTGCCCTCTTTGCCCGCTCACAGACCAAGGAGTTCATCTTCTCGGAACTGCTGGCCAACCTGTATTCGTGCGGGGACCAGAACACCCTGATGGAGGAATCGGCCGAGCAGGCTCAGCGGCGCGACGAGATGCTGCGCATGTACCACGCGCTCAAGGAGGCCCTCAGCATCATCGGCGACATCAACACGACCACCGTCAGCACGCCCATGCCCCCGCCCGTGGACGACTCCTGGCTGCAGGTGCAGAGCGTACCAACCGGACGCAGGTACCAGGGCCGGCCCCCACGGCCCCAAAGCCCCCCAGCCCGGGGCCCGCGGGAAGAGGGCCGGGGCCGGGCAGTGGCGCGCCCGGGTCCCCGGGGCTCCCACCTGGAGCCAGGGGCGGAGCTTAGGAAAGGGCGGGGCTTGACGCGGGGCGGGGCTTGCCGTGGAGCGCTGGCTGCGGGGCGGGCTGGACCGCGGACTCGGACGCCTCTGGGGGCGGGGCTTAGGCTCCGGCGCTCGCCTCCGGGCGTGGCGGGGGTGGGGCTTTGCGTGCATGGGCGGGGCCGGCATGGGGCTAGGGGCGGGGCCTCAGTCTGGGGCGGAGCGGCTCATCTCCGTGGACTTGTTCCTTTCTCCTTGTCGCCAGCAGATCGCCCACGTCCAGCCCCACGCCGCAGCGTCGAGCCCCCGCCGTGCCCCCAGCCCGGCCCGGGTCGCGGGGCCCTGCTCCTGGGCCTCCGCCTGCTGGGTCCGCCCTGGGGGGAGCACCCCCCGTGCCCTCCAGGCCGGGGGCTTCCCCTGACCCCTTTGGCCCACCTCCCCAGGTGCCCTCGCGCCCCAACCGCGCTCCGCCTGGGGTCCCCAGGTGAGTAGGGGCTGAAAGAGGCTGGAAAGGCCGCCGGCCGGGCGGGCGTGATCGGGAGGCAGGTGGGGTCGGATTCTAGAGCCTCGGCCCTGGCGGCAGAGCTGCCTCTCTGCATCCCAGGCTCTGGGATGGTGGTGCGGGGTCCACGGGGTTGGGATTTGCGGCCTAGAGCTGGCAGCCCTGCCCCCCAGGGGGCGCTGAGTCCCGGAGGTGGTCGTTTCTGGGGAGGGGTTTGTGGGGCTCATCTCAGATGCCCTTTCCAGCACTTGCATGGCGCTTCCCTCTTTTTTTAACCCACTTTCTCTCCTGGCCTCCCACACATTGCATTCTTAAATCCTTCTGGCTCTCCCTCCTCCATTCCATTCTCAACTCTCGCCTTCCAGCTCCTGGTGAGCTTACCTCATGTCTAGGGCTCCGACCCCACATCCTCTGAAACGTTTGGGTCTCTTCGATTACGTTCAAGGCTATCTTGATGCCCCAACTTCCACGTGCCAGGCCTGACTCTTGAGCTGTCCCAGGGTGGTGTCCAGCCTCTGACCCACAGGATCAGAGGCCAGGCTATTATAGTGTGACCAGCAAGGTGTGTGATGTGCGTGTGGGCGTGCACACGGATGTGAATGTGAGAGTTTGGCTCAGGCATGGGGGCGGGGGTAGGACAGCAAACAGCTGGGGAAGGGATCTGGGAGCCATGGGCCATCTGGTGGTCTGAACCCACATAGTGGGTGGGTGTGGGACAGGGAGGTGAAGGCTACCCCATTCCCATGGATTTCCAGGGAAAGGGATTCCACTTCATCCCTCCACTTTGCCTTCTTGATCTGTGACCCTCTCTCAAAGTTCCCTCAGTCTGCCTGGGTTCCACTGGCCATGATCTCTGGAGGAAGGACCCATCATCAGAGCGGTAGCATCCGCTTAGGTTGCCAGATGGCTGGAGGGTAGGGATGGAGTTCTAAGTCCCATAAACAAAATGAGGTATGGATGAGCCTGCTGTAAGGGACTGTGATTGAAGTAGCACAGTATGGTGCAAGAACACTGGACTGGGAGGATTGGGAGTCCAGAGAGTTCACCCTGGCCCTTAAGGCAATTCCTCTTCCCTCCCAGGACCTCAGTTTCCCTTCTGCAAAATAACTTTCATTTCTCTGAGAGTAGTGTGAGCTCAAGGGAGACGGTGGTCATAGGGATGGCACAGTAATAGCTAATGTAGCTGCAAAACCAGGCAGATTTGGAGGACCTTCAAAGTCCACGGGTGGCTGTCAGCTTGTAGGGACTCAATGCCGTAGTAAGGAGCCATGGAAGGCTCTGGGGCAGAGAAATAACATCTGAATCCTTAGAAAGCAAACTCTGTCCCCGATGGAGCAGTGTGGTAACCCTCTGAGCACGCCAGGCACGTGTGTGCAGGGAGCTGGTGCAAAGGCCTTCTGTGTGCAGGCAAGCTTTTGTGTTGTGACAGCCCACGCGTGTGCTTCAGTGTGCCAAGTGGCTGCATGCCCCAGATCCATGCTGCACGCGCCAGCCAGTGAGGGTGCTGGGCCCTGGAAGGTGGGGGAGGGGAGGTGGATGCGTGTTTGTGAGCATGTGTGTCAGCGTGGGCATGCAGGGCCTTGCGGCCTCACAGCATGTGTGTGCACGCCCGGGCGTGTGCGTGTGTGTGTCCCTTGCCCCAAGGCCTGGCCCCCATCTGTGAGTGTGAACTGCCCTGTTGATTTCGTGCTGTCTTTCAGAATCACTATCAGTGACCCCTGAGGAGTGTCAGACACGGTAGGTATATACTCTGAGCCTGCTGCATGAAGGGTGTGTCTGCCCCCTCACTGCACCAGCTCCACCGAGGGCAAACCTGGGACCTCTGAGCCAGGCCCTTCCTTCTCCCTTCAGCAGCTTCAGACTCCCCCTTTCCTCTCTGCCCTCTGCCAGCTGACTCTCTCACCTCCCATCTCAGTGAGCCTCGGGACTCAGCGCCACTGCCCAAGGCCTCCCTGGCTGAGCTGAGGGCTTGTGGGACAGGTTTTCTGCCCTAGTTGGTGGATGTGGGTGCTCCCTGGAGCCAACAGAGAAGCCAGGCTCATGGTTCATGGTGTGGGGCCTGGAAGCTTGGAGGGGTATGTTGGCTGGCCACTGAGGGGGCTAGAGACCCTAGAACTTCAACCTGGCAATCTGAGCAGTGCTGCTGAGGCTGAGCCCCCAGCTCCCCGCCCGGGACACCAGGAACTGAGTCTGCCATGGAGCAGGCATGACAGTTGGACATCAGTTGAGCCGAAGCTGTAGTTGTTTGGTGGTTTCTGGCAGTTTAAGAGCTTTAGACACGCAGTCAGCCCATGACACATCACAGGTGAGGCAAGGATACATAGCCCTCCTCTCCCTACCTCCTTGGTATCAGGTGGCTTGAAGGCTGTGTCCACAGTCCCACATTGACTACCACAGCCAGTCTGCAGGCTCCTGCATCTTAACCCGGTGATCACAGGAGTGATCTGTGCTTTTCATCCAGCAACACCAGTGTCTGTTGACCTGGGCAAGTCGGTTTCTATGAGTACTGCCTAGCTGGGTATGGAATTCGCCCAGTGATCCCGCTGCTGCCACTCTTCCCCGGCCACTGACTCACTCTTCTGCTTTTCCCCAGCAGGAAGGGCCCAGCCTCGCCTACGCGACCTGCAGCCCCCCGACCAGCGGAGGCTCCCCTCTTAGACTTATGAGTCTGTGGCCACTGGCATCAGCTGCCTGCCTCCCAGCTTCCCTAGGGTCCCCTCAGAGGACTCCTGGGCTTTCTGACCACCCGAGGGGCCTCCAGTGCTCCCTCCAGCCATCCATTTTAGCATCACCCTCCTGGTTCAAGCACTCTTCTTCCTCCGGCCTTGTGGCTGTTACATGGGGCTTCCTGAGGCTAAGGGTGGCCCTGGGCCAGTGGGATGGGAGACAGAGTGACCAGAGAAGAGGGAGGACCTAGCGGGCTGGGCATGTGTCTGGAACTGTGGGTGCACTGCCTGGGTGGTGTGTGAGAGGTTCGTGTGCGTGATGGGAGAGGGCCACCCTGGCTCTGCCTAGACTACCTGCTACCTATGGCCTGGCTGCCTCTGGCACCGCCCTTCTGTCTTCCCTTTCCCATTCATTGGCTTTCTGCTTCCTCTTTTCCAGAAACCTTGCCCTACCCCACACCAGCATCATGCCCTCTGCCTCTGCTGGGGGTGACTGCTCTTGCCTTACCAGCTCTCCTTCCTTTTCTCTCTCCCATTCTCTCTTGGCTTTCTCTCCAACTGCCAGCCGATCGGGTCAGGCAAGTCCGTCCCGTCCTGAGAGTCCCAGGCCCCCCTTCGACCTCTAACCAGATCCCTCCTACTTCTCGGAGACCTCCCTTATCAAGCCTGCCTGGACAGCTGTTCTGTGACTTGACAGTGCCCCCCACCTTGGTCCCAAAGCATCCCCTTCATCTGTGACTAGTCTGTTGTAGTGGTGAGCTGACACATCCAGGTGTGATGTTGGTGAAAATCTGTGCCCCTCTGTGATACTGCTCCTGCCCCATTCTATAAATATCTATAAATATTCATATATATATATACATATATATGGCTGACATGGCCTCACCTGTAGTGTTGAAAATCAGCCACCATGTAGTCCTTGTGGAGTCATGTGGTCCAACTACAAGGGATCACTGTCACCCTGACATCTCTCCAGTGTGCCACCTCCAGTCAACCTCCCTGTCCTCTCAGCCTGTGGACAGCCAGCCCCTTGGCCATCCTCCCACCCACAACATGGGGTGCTGCACTGGCACCTGCGCTGTTCTCTGACCCCACCAGTCTTGCTGTCTCTTGACTGAGAATAAAACCCAGTTCTGGACAATGGGGAACCAAGAGTTCTCTGCTGGCTTGTGTTCTCTGTGGAGCTTGGGGAGTGGGGAGGTATGAACACTGGGTAAGGAAAGGCCCCTTGCTAGGGTACAAAGTGGGGGGGGGGGGCTGGAAGTTGGCAGATCCTCATCCTGCAAGCCCTGCTCTTACCACTAGAGGGCCTGATGGAGGGTGTCAGGCTGAAACCTGTGCTCTGGGGGATGACAGAAGACCCTGGCTCAAGTATGGAGAGGCCAAGAGGAACGGGGGGAGGAATAGCCTGACCTGTAAGTAGCACCCTCAGGTGCTACACTTGAACTCCATAGACCAGGCTCGAGTCCACTGCCCTAAATTAGAGAAGGCCAGCATTCCCCCTGGAATCACAGGTGTCACCAAGCAAACAGCCATGCTGGACAGCTCAGGCACTTGGGCTCCACACACCGAAAGCCTGCCCTCTGCTGGCAGGACACACCCCCTGCTCAGTAGAGGGAGGCTGACCCCAGGACTCAGAGACAAACAGGCTCACCCAAGGCCAGCACTATGGCTAAATCCATTTATTCTGAAGTAAAAAGCAAAATAAACAGGAGCTGCATCAGCAGGGTGCCACAACCCTGTCTCTGCCTCCTTTCCTCTGTCCTATGCTACCAAATAAATAAGTTTCCCAGTCCCAAATAATTATTAGAACCTCCTTCCCACTTGCCAGTTCCAACCTCCACTATGATACAGGGGGCATCCCGACCCCAGAATATACAAAATAGTACACAGGTACAATATGTACACCAGGGGAGAAGCCCACCCTCCCCCAGCAGCCTCTGCCTTGCCTAGTTTCCCCAACTGTCATAAGGCCTGAGAAAATGACACCCACTTGCCCTGCCCCAAAGTGCCTCTAAGATGGGAGACCCCAAGTGGGCTGCCTGCTTCGACTGCCCTGGCTTATAGTAAGCCCCAAGTGCCTGGAGACCCACGAGAATGCTGCCCAGCCCCCTGGCCTAAAGTGCCTCTAAGAAGATGGGAGTTGGTTTGGAGATGTGCGGGGCTCTGAGTTCCATCCCCAGCATCACCAAAATTAAAAAAAAAAAAATTTTTTTTTTTGTTTTTTAAAAAGTAGCTGGTGCCGCAGAAGTAGCTTAGTTGGCAAAGTGGTCGCTAGCACCGTTTAAAACCAGGCATGGTGGCAGAAGAATCAGATATTCAAGATGAAGTGACTTCAAAGCCAGCCTGGGGTACATGAGACTGTCTCAAGGAGAAAAGAAAAAAAGGAGAGCCTGGCTGAGTGCAGGATTACTAGTCAGTCTGTTGCGCCTCCCCTATGAGCATGAAAATGCTGCCTAGTTGCTTTGCCCAGAGCGCCCTGAGTAAGGACCGAGACCCTTGACAGGAAGGGCTGCCTGGTGAAGGAGCCACCTGGCCCTCCAGAGAGGCCATCCACTCTTTCTCCAACACGAGTCTAGAAAGGAAGACTGAGACCTGGCCAAAAGGGGAAAAGATCTGCACCTGTTTCTATCTCCATTAAGACAGGGGTGCCTGATCTACTAGGGAAAGTAGATTTTTTTTTTTCTTTTAAGACAAGGTCTCATGTAGTCCAGGATGGCCTCCAACTCACTTTATAGCCAATGATGACTAGCTTCTGACTCTTCCACGTCCAGCTCCCAAGTGCCGGGGTGTCCGACCATGCCTGGTTTAAGAGGTACTGGAGATCAAGTCCAGGCTTTTGTGCATGCTAGGCAGACACTCTACCAACTGAGCCAAATCCCCAGCCCCTTAGGGATCTGATCTTACTGCTGTAAGGATAAAAGGAAGACTGGGCAGGAATGGTGGGGACTGGGTAACACACAGCCTTTGACTGCGTCTTTCACACAACCATAATCTTCACTTCATCATTCTCGTCGGCACGGTAGAAGAAAGGGATGCAGGGGTTGCTGCCCAAGCCTGGGCACTCCTGGGGGTTCTGGATCTCACGCAACAGCTGCATGATCTGCTGGGCAGTGGGGTTCTCGGGGAGAGAGGCCGCTGCAGCCTCTCCTTGTGCAGGCTCTGCATTGTCAGCAAGGCTCACCTCTCCAAAATCTTTGGGGAAGAGAAGAAGAAAGGCTGAGTGGTGTGCAAGCATCACCTGGGCACATCTATACCCCCAACCCCACATGCCAGTGCCCAAGGCTCTACTCACCACCCTGCTGGTCAGCAACTCCAAGCTCCTGGGGGCCAGAGGGCCCTGGGGTAGGAACATCAGCAGGGCTCTGGGCTGCTGCCAGGAACTTGCCCTGCCACTCATTCCGCTCACTTACAAGCCTCAACACCAGCTCCTGCAGTTCCAGCAGCTTTATCTGTTGGAAGAAGTGCTCAGTGGCACAGCCCTGGACCAGCCCCACCCAGAGCAGCCCACAGAGACGTCAGGACCTACCTTCATCTCCTCCTTGTCCTGGGCCAGCCTGCTGATATACTCCTCCTTTTCCAGGTGCCGTGCCTTCAGCACTGCCCTCTGGTTTTGGTAAAGGGCAATGTACTCTCCTATGCAGGCAGGCAGGAGGACAAGGCTCAGACACTGCGGCTCTGACAACCCGGTCCATGTGCACCCCTGCTGCCTTGGGCCTGGCCCTAGCTCACCTATGGTGTCTGTCTCTCCAGAGAGCTGGATACAGCGATGTTCCAGTTCCTCTACCCGCTCCTTGAGCTCCACTTTCTCCTGCATGACCTCCAGGAAGCGGCTCTGCAGCAAAGGTAGTCATCTCAGGTCTCAGTAGAGAGCTGCTCTGTCCCCACCCTTCCTGGCCATTGTTGGGAAAGACATACCTGCAGCTTCTCCATGGCAGCCTGGAGGGCCTGGTGACTCTCCCCAGACACACCACTGCTCACACTCTCAGGGACCAAGGCCTCCTTTTCAGGCTCGCGATGGGCTGGGGCTGCCAGGTGAGCCAGGTGCCGGCAGCGTGCCTTCTGTTCCCTCAGCTGCCCTCGTAACTGAGCCTGTGCTTCCTGGGCACTGGCTAAAGCTGTCTTCAAGAATGCCACCTGCGGACAACAGTGGGGAATGCTTGTTAGAGGAATGCTCAGAACAAAGAGGGCAGGGAGGCAGACAGCCCATCCCTTCTCGACCTCTGTGGTACATCTGTTCTTCCCAAGTGGAATGATGTCTGACCTCGGCTCCCAGAAAAGGCATGTGGATCAAGTGGGTGTTTCAGGTGGCCACAGAGGGAGGCAGGGAAGGCAGGATAGAGAAGGGGCAGGGTAGAACCCAGTTTACCATGGCCTCTTGGCTGTCCAGGTCCTGTGGGATGGTCAGATGGGGCTGGGGAGACTCTCTTCCTGTTCCTCCTTGTCCACTTCTTCTCCTACTGGGGCAGACACTAGGCTGTCTATCCCTGACAACGCACTGCGCAGGCAGAGTGGGCCCGGGGAACAGAGCTCAGGGACCTCCCCCTGTCTGCATAGCATACCCGTTGGCCAGCCACTGCCTGGAAAATTCTCAAAAGCTCTTCAAACTTGTCAATTCTAGTCTGTCAAGAGTCCTCAGGCTCTCTTCTTCTTCAATGTGGATCTTACCTTCTCCAGGGAGAGCCAGAAGGCTCAGCTGAGCTTGTAGCTGCTGGTTCTCTTGGCTAGTGGCTTTCAGGCGCTCCTAAGGGGCCAGGAAAGAGTGAGAAGGCACAGAGGTGACCAGGTCCTCCCACTGGGACCTGGCCTCAGCCGCTGCCTCACCTGGGCCTCCTTCAGCTCCTGACGGGCTATCTCAGCCGCCATCTTTCCCTGCACCTCCTCATGCTGCAGCTGGTCCATGAGCTGGGTCTGCTGCAGAAACTGCTTGTGCAGAGCCTCCTTCTCAGAGGCCAGCTGCTCACAGGTGGCCGTGCACTGCTGATAGGCTGCCGCGTACTGCTGCAGGTGGGCCAGGTACTGGTCTCGCTGCTCCTGCAGACTCTGGGCCTCTTGGCTCTTGAGCTCCACCTGTAGGAAGGCCTGGGCATGAGGGTAGGTGGTAGCTGGCTTCTAGATCCTGAGCCCATCACTGAGGGGCTACAGAGCCTATGCCTGCTGCACCCAGCCTTACCCCTCAACCCCTTTCTCATCACTTTAAGCCCTGAATGTGGAAAAGCAGAGAAAGAGCCAAGCCACGTGTGTCCAGTGACTACTACTCGTGCCCACCGAATCTGCTAATGTCAAGATCCTGAACAAGTTTAGTGACGTGAAGCATTTTAACAGTGACCAGTGGAGCCGAGAATCCAGCCTGAACCCAGAGTGTTTCATCTCCACTCAATGTTCAAGGAGATGACACCATGTGGCATGAATGAAGGGGTGCCCAGAGCTACCCACCTCTAATAATCAGAGACATAGGAAGCTGGTCTACAAGACCAGATCTGGGGTCACCTGACTCCCCAAACTATAGTAGAGCTTGTGTCTCTCCTAGCCTGTCACATGGGCCAGGGGTTACCGTCTCCTTCAGCTCTCCCAACTTCTCCTGCAGCTGGCCTAGCTTCTTGGCCAGTTCCTTCTTGACGTGCTGCTCTGACTGCAATGCACTGGTCATCTCCATGTTCTCATTGGTCTGGAGAGAAAGCAGCAAAAGCACCACCCAATGGGGCTGGGTCCCCAGCACTGGGTGTCTGCCTCTTCCCACCCAGCAGGAAAGGCTGGAGAATCACCCCAACATGTCCCAGGGCTCAGGCTCACCAGGGGCTTTCACCAACACCACTTCATGGAAGGTTGGTTGACAGCATGCCATTTTAGGGAGGGAGTGGACGAGATGGGGTAAGTATGTTGCCCTGCCAGTGAGGAGGGCTTGTGGGCTACGCACCAGCCTGACGAAGCCATTCTGCAGCTCTGCCAGCTGCTCTTTGAGCTCGCGGTTCTGTGAGAGGGCACGGCTGATGGTGGTGCGGTCACTCTGCATGCTCTCCAGGATCTGCTTGCGCTCCTCGTCCTGCTCACTCCAGCGCTCTGCTGCCCGCTCCAGCCCCAGCAGCCGCTCCTCCTGCTCCCGGTTCAGGCGGCTCAGGCTCTCATTGTCCCGCACCTGGGCGCGCAGCTGTCCTGCCACAAGCTCCAGCTCCCTTTGCAGCCCCTCCGCCTCTGCCTGCAGCCGCTGCTCTGCCTCGGAGGGCCCTGCCGGGGCTTCTGCAGACGGTGGCTCCTCTGCAAAGGGAAGCACACCCCAGTCAGGGGTGCAGCCTCTGGCTTCTCAGCTCATTTGTTTGCTTGAGACTCTAGTCCTGGCTGAACTCACTCTGTAGCCCAAGATATTTATTTATTTATTTACTTATTTATTTGTTTATTTATTTATTTTTGAGGCAGGGTTTCTCACTGAACCCGGAGCTCACTGATCAGCTAGATTAGCAGGCCAGCATCCCAGGGATCCAAACTCAGGTCCTCGGGCTTACATGGTAAGCACTTTCTAAGACATCTTCTCAGCTTCTAAAAAAAATTTTTTTTTGAGGTAGGGTCTCACTCTAACCAAAGATGACCTAGAACTCACTCTGTAACCCAGCTGGCCTCAGACTTAGTGATCCTCCTAACTCAGCCTCAGAGTGCTGGGACTGTAAGTGTGCACCACCACAACTGGCTCAATTTTTTTTTTTTTTTTTTGAGGTAGGGTCTCACCAGCTCAGGCTGACTCGGAATTCACTATATAGTCTCAGGGTGGCCTCGAATTCACCTCAATTCTCCTACCTCTGCTTCCTGAGCACTGGGATTAAAGGCGTGCGCCACCATGCCAGGCCTGGCTCAAATTTTTAAGTCTCAAGAAAATGTCTAAATGGTTGTCCACCACAGTAAATCAGCTCTAGAGCCGAGCTTTGTCCCAAGCCTTGGCTGAGGGCTTGTTTTTATTTATTTATTTTTTATTTTTATTATTTTTTTTTTCTCAAGGTAGGGTCTCACTCTAGCTCAAGCTGACCCGGAACTCACTCTGTAGTCTCAGGGTAGCCTTGAACTCACGCGATCCTCCTATCTCTGCCTTCCAAGTGCTGGGATTAAAGGCATGCACCACCATGCCCAACTTGATGTTTTGCTTTTTGGTGTGGGAGAGGATGGTGTCTTATATTCAAGTCACTTCCCAGTACAATTCTGTTATGCTCAAGCCAACTGCAGGAGATGTCAATGGTCAATGAGACCACTTTGCATAAGGGACCACAAAGGCTCAGAGATATGACAAGACTTGCTACCTCCTGGTATAGACCCCCTTTCCTCTGCCACACTGCCCTGGCATCCACCTGTCTCCCTGGATCAGTCAAAGCCACCTCCCAGCCCCTGAACCCACTCGTGCTCCCAGATCACCCTTACCCACTCACCCATCTGGCTCCTCAATTCAGCCAAGCTGGTCTCCAGCTCCTGCACCTGACTCTGGCTATGCTCCTTCTCCTCCCTCAGTGTGCGCACCTGCCCAGGGCACAGGACAAGAGCTGGAGGCTACCAGGCGCCATCTCCCACTCGGCCACCACCTCCACAAACCGAAACACATAAACCCCTCTTTGGCTATGCTCCACAGATGCCTGAAAAGACCAAGGGAGCCCCAAGGACCTGCTCTGCCATTTGCTGCATTTTCTGCTGCCACATGGCGCTCTCTCCTTTCAGGTTCTCCGCATACTGGTCTCTTTCCATCTGTAGCTGTTTCAGCGACTCCATCAGCTGGACCAGTGAGTACACAAGTTAGGAAGGGCTGTCGCTGGTCCCCTGCTCCTGGCCACCTGGGGTCCTGTTCCTCCCCCATGCCTCTCTGCAAAGCCTCACCTGGTTCACATGTACCTCCAGCTGTGCCCGCTCCTCCATGGCCTGCTGTAACTGCTGGTTACTATCAGGGGCCTCAGCCTGGCTAGAAAACTGTATGAGGAAAATGAGGAGTTTAAATCTGGGGAATCCAGGCTATTCCATCCCATGCTCCCAGAAAGGGTGTAAGCTAGGGCCACTGTACAATTCAGGGTACATAAGAAAAGGGCCGGGAGGAGGTAAGCAGATACTTGAGCTGGCCATATAAATGAAATCTACAAAGTGTCTTTTTAGCTATGCATGGTAGCTCACACCTCTAAACACAGCACTTGGGAGGGACTGCCCTGAGTTTAAGGCCAGCTTCAGCTACCCAGTGAGTTTCACATGAGCCTGGGCTGCAGATGACTTTTCAATCAGAATACTTAAAAATTTTTTCTTCAAAAAAAAAAAAAAAATTAGCCAGGCGTGGTGGCACACGCCTTTAATCCCAGCACTCAGGAGGCAGAGGTAGGAGGATCACTGTGAGTTCGAGGCCACCCTGAGACTACATAGTGAATTCCAGGTCAGCCTGGGCTAGAGCAAGACCCTACCTCAAAAAAACAAGAAACAAAAAAACAAAAACCAAACAAAAAAGCTGAGATTCTGATTCCACCGGTGTGGTTAGGGCTCCAATTTTTAACAATTTCCAGAGACCTCTATGGCAGGATCCAAATCTCTCAGCCCTTGGCTAGGTGATGCCAGAGACTGGCTGGCTAGGGCTCAGCAGCATGGGCTGCACCTCACCTGTTGCAGCAGCAGCTCAGACATCTCCAACTTCTTCTGCAGCTCCTCCACCCCACATTGTGCAGCTGCCTTCTCTGCTACTAGGACTCGAAGTTTCTCTTCCAGTTCTGAGTTCTGCTGCTTCAGGTCCTCAGTACTTTTGCTGTGGCCAGAGGAAATGAAGAAAGGAATGAAGAGAGAACAGAAAGAAGCACTCTGGAGACTAACCCCTAAACCTTGCCACACAGCCACAGAACAATGGCATCAGAAGGAACAAGAGGAACTGAATCACAAGTGACAAGCCACAGAGAGGACAGGAGTTACCGAGGCCACCTCATGAGTCAGGAGCACACCTGGGACTATGGTTCAGCTCTGTAACACAAGCAAACCTGTACCCTCTGACCTGCCCTCACTGATCACGCACACGAGGCTCCCCCACCATGCATTCTCCCTCCCTTTCTTACTTGTTCTTATACAGCTCCAGCTTGAGGGCATCTCGCTCTTTGGTAAGGTCCTTGTTGTACTGCAAATAAAGTTGAGTCAGGATCGGGCAGGATGAAGGGGCAGCTGGCACACCACCAGCAGCCCCAGTAACTACTTCACAGTGACACTTCTCTCCCCTCAATCACACTTATGTTTCTCCAAGGCATTTTCAAGCCCAGGGTCTCATTTGTGTTTAAGATGAGGTCTCATTACATTGCCCAGGCTGGTCTCAACAGATCCTCCTGCTTCAGCTTCCACAGCAGCTAAAACGAAAGGCCTATATCACCATCCCAAGCCTTCAGGGTTACACGTGTCAGTTGCTTTGCCACTAAGACCAAGGTCTCATTCTATGTCCCAGGCTGACTTGGAATTCACGATGAAGCCCAACTGGCTTTGAACCCAAAACCCTTCTACCTGCCTCTGCCTTCCCAATGCTGCAATTATAGGCCTTGCCCATAATTTATTTACTTATTTGAGAGAGAGAGAGAACAGGAACACCAGGGCCTCTACCACCTGCTTACATGGGTACTGGAGAATTGAACCTAGGTCCTTAGGCTTTGCAGGCAAGTTGCTTAACCGTTAAGCCATCTCTCCAGCTCTCTTTTTTAAAAGTTTCATTTATTTGCAAGCCGAGAGAGACAGAGAGAGAGAGAGAGAGAGAGAGAGAGAGAGAATGGGCACGCCAGGGCCTCTAGCCACTCCAGATGCATCTGCCTGTTTTGTTGATAAGAACTCAGAATAGGACTGGAGAGATGGCTCAGCTATTACGGCACTTGCCTACAAAGCTCAATGGCCTGAATTGGATTCCCTAGTACCCACGGAAAGCCAGATACACAAGGGGCTCATGCATCTGGAGTTCATTTGCAGTGGCTAGAGGCCCTTGTGTGCCCATATTCATTTTTTCTCTTTCTCTCCTTGCAAATAGATAATTTTTATTTATTTACTTGAGAGAGGGAAAGAGGCAGAGAGAGAGAATGGGTGCTCCAGGGCTTCCAGTCACTGCAAACAAACTCCAGATGCATGTGCCACCTTGTACATCTGGCTTACATGGGGCTGGGGAATCAAACCGAGGTCCTTTGGCTTCACAAGCAAGCGCCTTAACCACTAAGCCATCTCTCTAGTCCTAGATACTTTTAAAACAGCTCAGAATAGAAGAGGCAGAGAAAAAACACTGAAAATGTGGGTGTATTGGCATAATGCTGTAATCTCAGCATTTGTAGGCTGAGGCAGGATTGAGTTTAAAAATAAAAGATCAAGCCAGTTTGGTGGCAACATGCCTTTAGTCCCAGGAGGCAGAGGTAGGAGGATCACTGTGAGTTTAGGGCCACCCTGAGACTACATAGTAAATTCCAGGTCAGCCTGGGCTAGAGTGAGACCCTACCTGGAAAAACAAAATAAATAAAATCACATTTGGGCTCGAAAGATGACTCAACAGTTAAGGCACTTGCCTGCAAATCCTAACGACCAGATTTCCCTAGTACCCAGGTAAAGCCAGATGCACCAAGTGGCACATTCATCTGGAGTTTGTTTGAAGAGGCTAAAGGCCCTGGTGTGCCCATTTATTCATTCTCTCTCTCCTTGCAAATACATGAAATATTTTTATTTTGGGGGGGGGAGAGGGTTTCGAGGTAGGGTCTCACTGTAGTCCAGGCTAACCTGGAATTCACTATATAGTCTCAGAATGGCCTCAAACTCATGGTGATCCTCCTACTACTGCCTCTCAAGTGCTGGGATTAAAGGTATGTGCCACCACACTCAACTTTTTTTTTTTTTTTAAATGAGACAGCAAGATAGAGAATTGGCACACCAAGACCTGTAGCCATTGTACTTTTTGAACTCCAGACGCGTGCACCACTTGTACACATATGCGACCTTGCACATGCATCACCTTGTGCATATGACTTATGAGGAATCTGGGAAGTTGAACATGGGTCCTTAGGCTTCACAGGAAAGCACCTTAATCGCTAAACCATCTCTCCAACCCAAATTTTATATATACATATACATATATATACATATATATCATACACACACACACACACACACACACACACATATATTTTTTTTTTCCGAGGTAGGGTCTCACTCTAGCCCAGGCTGACCTGGAATTCACTATGGTGTCTCAGGGTGGCCTCAAACTCACGGCAATCCTCCTACTTCTGCCTCCCTAGTGCTGGGATTAAAGGCGTGCACTACCACGCCTGGCCCAAATAAAATATATACTTTTTAAATCACATTTTCAGGGCTGGAGAGATGGCGTAGCAGTTAAGGTGCCTGCCTACAAAGCCAAAGGACTCTGGTTCAATTTCCTAGGATCCAGGTAGGCCAAATGCACTAGGTGGCGTGTATGTCTGGGGTTCATTTGCAGTGGCTGAAGGCCCTGGCATGCCCATTCTTTCTCTATCTGCCTTTTTGTTGTTGTTGTTGTTGTTTTTGTTTTTTTCAATGCAGGGTCTCACTGACCTGGAATTCTCTGCATATTCTCAGGATGGCCTCGAGCCCATGGTGATCCTCCTACCTCTGGCTCCCAAGTGCTGGGATTAAAGGCGTGCGCCACAACACCCGGCTCTATCTGCTTTCTTTCTCGCCCTCAAATAAATAAATCCTTTAAAAAAAATCACATTTTTCAAAGCCAGGCATGGTGGTGCACGCCTTTAATCCCAGCACTCAGGAGGCAGAGGTCGGAGGATCACCATGAGTTCAAGGCCACCCTGAGACTACCAAGGGATTCCTGGTCAGCCTGGGCTAGAATGAGACCCTACCTTGAAAAACCAAGAAAAAAAAAAATCCTATTTTCAGCTGGATAACACTGGCCCCAAACTATCAGATACTAGTGGTATTATTACTATTACTCTTCACACTTTATTGAGTGTGTCACAAGGCCCCATGCTAACAATCCCTTTAAATCCTCACAATGCCCTATATGAGTTTCTATATCTCCACTGGGTAGGTAAAACTGTGTTAAGAGGCTAAGTCCTGCCTTCTCAGTGGATGATATACAGGTTGAAACTCAGAAGGGACAGAAGGAAAATCTCTCCCAGTACCCTGGTCCCAGCCCTGAGTTTATGAATCCCTTCAGACAACACT
Organism: Dipus sagitta; assembly: GCA_036346955.1. Classification (NCBI taxonomy): domain Eukaryota; kingdom Metazoa; phylum Chordata; class Mammalia; order Rodentia; family Dipodidae; genus Dipus; species Dipus sagitta. Next base: position 141,999,712 of record CM070770.1, read on the forward strand.
TTTTTGTTTTGTTTTTCGAGGTAGGGTCTCACTCTAGCCCAGGCTGACCTGGAATTTATGTAGGGTGGCTTCAAACTCAACTCGATCCTCCTACCTCTGCCTCCTGGGATTAAAGGTATGCGCCACCATGCCTGGCTCAGACAACACTTTATGTATACTTCACTTAAATGTCTCCCCACAAATGGTAACATGCTAAGCACCATATCCTCCTAGCACTTGGCCAAGGCCACAGCCAATTAAAGGCATGGCAGGCACCCACCCTCAGGTTCGGTGTCCAGTGCTTGCCCTGAGCAGCATCACAAAGTACCCACCACAAATGACATCCACAGGTTGCTTCCACCAACCACACAGCTAAAGAAACAAGGAATGGCTGTGCTTCATTCTGAGCAATGAAACCCTTGCTCTGCAGAAAAGCCCTTCAGATTCACTTCCCCACTAGAAAGCAGGGTTGCTGGTGGCCAGAGAGGGGACTGGCCTCACCCTGTCCGCCTGTTTCTGCTGTGTGGAGACAGCAGACAGAGTTCTCTCCAGCTCTCCCACTCGCTGTCGGGAAGATTGCAGGCGGCTGGCCAGATCTTCAGATTCTCCTGGAATGACAGGGGTCGATATGAGCTCCCAAGACACCCCTCAGGCCTGCCAATGTGTCAGTAGAAAGCTGAAGGAGTGCCCAAGTCCTACCTGCTTTCTGCTTCGCTGCTTGCTGAGTGTGGCCCAGGGCTGTCTGTAATTCCGCCTTCTCAGACACCAGGATGCCTATGGTCTGAATATGAACCTTTGGAGAAAAGCCACACAGGTACTGAGAAAATAGAAAAGAAACGCTCAAGCCGGGTGTGGTGGCGCACGCCTTTAATCCCAGCACTCGGGAGGCAGAGGTAGGAGGATCACCGTGAGTTCGAGGCCACCCTGAGACTCCATAGTGAATTCCAGGTAAGCCTGGGCTAGAGTGAGACCCTACCTCGAAAAACCAAAAAAAAAAAAAAAGAAAGAAACGCTCTCCAGGGCATAAGGGAACCACACGTCCACCCACCTGCAGTTGTTCCCTCAGAGCTCCTTGCTCCTTTGCCAACTTCTGCTCATATTCCTTCTTTTCCTATTGGGAGAAGGAAGCTCTTACCTGGGGAGGCAGAGATGGGGCAGCAAAGGACATGCCCACAGAAAAGCAACCAGTGGCCTAGAAAAGGCCCACCAAAGAGACCAAATTAACAGAAACCCTCGAAGGACAGGGCCTTCTCCAAGCTGGAAGTAAGCAAAGCAAAACTAGGGCCTTGCAGGGCATGGTGGCACACTCCTTTACTCCCAGCACTCGGGAGGCTGAGGTAGGAGGATTGTAGTGAGTTCTAGGCCAGCCTGTGAAATTCACTATGCAGTGAATTCCAGGTCAGCCTGGGCTACAGTGAGACCCTACCTCGAAAAATAAACAAAAAAGCTAGGGCCTTTATCTCTGAGGCCTCCCCCAACTGCAACCCAGTAGTATGAAATGAGCAAATACAGAAATCACATTACTTTTTCCAGTTGATCCAGAGCCTCTTGGTTCTGTTGTTTCTGTAGGGGAAAGTCAAGGGAAGGTAACTGGGGCTGGCCCCTTTCATGCCACTCCCCAGACCACGACAGGACAGCCAGAGGCCCAGGATGCATTTGAAAGAAGTGCTCAAATCCACAGGGCCATGAACCAACAGCCCTCAAGTTCCCAAGGAAAGACAGCTTGGAGGTCTTGGCTGCCTTCTGCTTACAACCATGTAACTGGAGGTCTGAATCTGGGTCTTCCTTAAAGATCACCATGAACCTCTAGAAACTGAGTTGAGGAAAACAGGCTGCCCTCTGCCTGCCTAGGACTTAGAAGGGTGCATTGTGACCACAGCTGAGCACATCAGGCAGGCACAGTGAACATGGAGTCGTAAGGACAAGTTCCCTTCTCCCTGGCTCTGATAATCCAGGGAGCCTTCAAACCCTTGCCTCTTGGGGTGAAGTGACTCTGACACTGTGACTCTCCTTCTGCAGAAAGCTCAAGCCCAAGGAGAGGTGACTTGGCCAAAATCAAAGAGCAAATTAGGGTCTGAGCCAGGGCAGGACATGGGGCTGTCATCAGCCAGCTCAGCTTGTGCTCCCACTGGAGGCACCAGCCCAGGACATATGGGGCGAGGACTCAAGCAGGGTGTCTGGAGGACAGAGAAAAGGCAGAGAGAGCAGTGAGGGGAAGAGCCATGCTGCATGCTCTATGCTCTGCATTCCTTCAGCTGAGAGCTAGGCCCCCAATCCCCCAATCCCTCTTGGTCCCGGGGAGCCCCAGTCCTTTTCTTCAGAGCCCCAGGGGGAAATGAGAGCCCAGGACTGGCAGCAAGAATCGGGGACCCCACTGGACTCTTACCAATTCCTCTATCGTGTTACTGAGTTGTTTGTTTGTTACATAGCTGGAGTCCAGGGCTACTGCTAGCTCTTGGTACCGGCTCTGAGGCGCATGCAGAGAGGAGGAGTTGGAAGGATGGGGAAGAGGTAAAGAGAGCATCATTAGGGCTGGGGGTGGTCTGTCTCAGCTGGCAGCGGGCACCCAGGTCCCACTGTGAGAGGAGATGGGGGGCTGGCTTGCAGGTCACTGGACCATAGTCCAGGGCCACTCACCTCTAGATCCTTCATGTTAGAAGATGTGAGGCCCTCCCCGTTGATGTAGGACGTAGACTAGAAGAGATGAGACCTCACATGGAGATGCTGTGTTGCTCTCAATGTCTAACTTCCTTTCTTCCTCAACTAACAAAATCTGCTTTCCTGCCTACCTTGAACTCCTCTCTCACATATCCCTCTGTACCTACTTCTCATGGTTCAAATCACCCCATCATTGCTCCTCTCCCAAGCAGGTCTCATCCTGAGCTCTCTGCACCAGAATAAAAGTCTATCCCCCATCCACACAAAAAAGAATAATAGAAAATCTGGGTGTGGTGGAACACTTCTTTAATCCCAACACTTGGGAGGCAGAGGTAGGAGGACTGCTGTGAGTTCGAGGCCAGCCTGAGACTCCATAGCGAATTCCAGGTCAGCCTGAGCTAAAGTGAGACCCTACCTCAAGAAACAAAAATAAATAACTAAATAAATAAAATAAAATAAAATTCTATCACCCATCTTGGTCCAAGACCATATCTTCTCCAAGTATAAGAGTCTCTTGTAAATTTGTTGTTCTTGTGAATCCCTGCCTCAGTTTCCATTATGCTTTTGTGGTAGTTTGATTTAGATGTCCTCCATAAACTCATTTTGTTGTTGCTGTTGTTTCTGGTTTTTCGAGGTAGGGTCTCGCTCTATCCCAGGCTGACCTGGAATTCACTATGTAGTCTCAGGGTGGACTCGAACTCACAATGCTTCTCCTACCTCTGCCTCCCAAGTGCTGGGATTAAAGGCGTGCGCCACCACACCGGGCAAACTCGTGTTTTAACTGCTTTGTTCCCAGCTGGTGGCAATTTGAGAATTGCAGCTTTGCTGAAGGAGGTGTGTTGTTGGAGGTGGGCTTTGGGGTGTTATAGCCAAGACCCCTTCACCAGAGCTTAGCACACTCTCCTGCTACTGTTTTCCACCTGCTGTAGCAGAGGCGATGTCCACCCTCTGCTCATGACAGCCTTTCCCCCACCATCAATGGAGATTCCCCTCAAGACTGTAAGCCAAAGTAAACAACTTTCCTCCCATCAGCAGCTTTTGGTTGGGTGCTTTGTGCCAGCAACAACGTTCTCCTTCCCCCTCTGCCCATTTCTGGGCCCCAATCCTGGGGTACCTCAGACACAAGACCATTGAGCTGTTGAGAGAGTTGTCGCAGGCTCTCAGTTGACGAGAAAGTCCTATGGAAGAAGAAATATGGTCAGGGGTGCAGGTAGCTTAATGGGAAAGGGGCTCACAGGCAGTGGCCTGCCCTGACTCCCTCAGTAGGGAACACTTACTTGGTCTCTTCCATGAGATTAGAGCAACTATCAGCATCATGGTTCTGTTTAGGAAAAACACACAAGGGCACTCAACTTCTGCTTATCGCCCAGAGATGGGATGAGGTGAGCCAAGTCCACCCGGTACCCTTCCATCTCCCTGAATCTCCCCCATCTTGGCCTCTCCATGCCAGGCCCTAGAAGGAATACCTGGCTCTGAGGGCCACACTACATGGAGAGAATCCAGAGAAGGTAAAGTCCTTTGGGAAGAAGGATGAGGCAAGCAAGTTAACCAGCAGGGGGTGAAAGGCACAAACCTGAGGTGATGCCTTGCCAGGGAGATCAGCATCAGGGGGAGGGACAACACCAAGAAACATAGTGTCATCAGCGGTTGGTGATGTGGGAGCAGCACAGTTTTGGGGTGCCTGTGACAGAACAGAGCAGGGGGTTAGCAAGAGAGGTGCCTCATGCCATGGACATGGGAGGGGGGAGGGTGGACAGGCAGGACGGTGTGGCCGCAGTTGCAGGATAGTCACACATGCTGGGAGACACTGGGGATGTAGTCACAGCCCAGGCATTGAGCTAATTTGGCAATAGTTTGGATGGTCAAAGCTCAAAGCAGGAGCTGCAGGGTTCCTTCCTGAATAACCAAGGATCTTGTTCTTCCTGGAGCTGTGACCTACGGCAGTCACAGCAGGTAGAAGGAAATGCCCACGTCTGCCCAAGGGAGACAGAGAGCCAGTCTATGCCACCAAGTGACCCTGATCATGGGCCTCTGCTGGTATAATGACTACTGGATATGGCCAATATAAGTACTCATCCTCTCCTTCTGTTTTCCTGCCTTCCTTCCTCCCTGTCTCCTCAAAACTGTCTAATTCAGAGCCAAGCTGAGAGAGCAAGGAACAATGTATGCTCTTTGGCTCTAGACATCCTGGAGGTCATATGGCCTCTTTCCTAGGAGCTGCAGACAGGGATCTTTCCCACTTCCCCAACTGGATCTACTTGCTTGACCAGCCACACCCAGTGATGGTTCATCTGGTTGTCAACTTGACTGGACCTAGAATCACCTAGGAAAAATCTCTGGAGATGTCTGTGAGAAAATTTCTACACTGAGGTGAGACTACCCGCCACTGTGGGTGGTACCATTCCATGGGCTGGAGTGCACAGAATAAAAAGGATTAAGGGGGCAGAAACATTATAAGAGCCACAGGGTGTGAAGGAGTATCCAGAGGCTGCTGCTCTCATAACTCATAACCCATAGCCCCATGATGAATAACCCTACTGAGGAGGGGCCTCAGTGGAATGAGGGTAGGGAGGCGGAGAAGGGAACCAACACATGATTTGTCCATACAACAAAGTTTCATATATAGATAGGTAGAGATAGGATTTAAGTTAACCTGACATGGCAGCACATGTCTTTTAGTCCCAACACTCATGAGGCTGAGGTAGGAGGACTGCATTGAGTTCAAGGCCAGCCTAGGACTACAGAGTGAGTTCCAGATCAGCCTGGGATAGAGTGAGGTCCCGCCCCCCCCCCCAAAAAAAAAGAAGTGAGAGCCAGAGAGGTGGCTTAGCAGTTGAGGTATAATGCCTAAGGAACCATGTTCCACTCTCCAGGTCCCACGTAAACCAGATGCACAAGGTGACACAAGGTTGCAAATGCACACAAGGTGGCACACATGACTGGAGTCTCACTGTACTGGCTGAGGCCCTGGCATGCCAATTCTCTCTCTCATAAAGGCGTGTGCCACCGCACCCAGCCAAAAAAAATAAAATAAAAGTGAAAAAGCTGGGTGCGGTGGCACACGCCTTTAATCCCAGACCTAGGGAGGCAGGGAGAGAAGGATCACCACGAGTTCCAGGCCACCCTAAGACTACATAGTGAATTCCGGGTCAGCCTGGGCTAGAGTGAAACCCTAACTCAAAAAAAAAAAAAAAAAAAAAGTTTAAGGCCGCCTGGAGCTACAGAATGAGTTCTAGGTCAGCCTGGGCGAGCCACACCAAGCAACATTCATCGCTCTTTGCTTCCTAACTGCAGATGCAATGTGGCCAGCTGCCCTTTGCTCCTATTACCATGTCTTCCCTGCCAAGACAGACTGCAGTCCCTCACACTGTTAGCTGAAATAAACTTTTTCTCCTTTAAGTCAGTTTTTGTCAGGTATTTTGCCCCATCATCAAGGAAAGCCACTCCTCAGCCTTAGGCCTAAATCTTAATAGTAATTCTCTGAGCTAGAGAGATGGCTTAGCAGTTAAGGCATCTGCCTGCGAAGCCAAAGGATTCAAGTTAGATTCCCCAGTACTCAAAGCCAGATGCACAGGTGGTGCATGCGTCTGGAGTTCGTTTACAGTGGCTGGAGGCCCTGGCATGCCCATTCTCTCCATCTCTCTCTCCCAAGTAAATTTTTTTTTTTCTTTCAAAAAAGAGTAATTCTCTGGCTTTGAGATCTCACCTCCAAAAGGCCTGATGGACAGGAAATGAAAAAGACAAGGGAAGCATATTAAGGAGCCCAGACCTGCCCAGGGGCGACTCTTGGAAGGAAGTAGCCAGGCCTTTCACCAAAGACAAGGTTGCCTACTTTCTGGACCTTCAGCCTTGGCCTCCAGAAACTCTTTCCACTTCCCTCCACTGAGCAAGTGCTAAAGAGCCTTGGCCAAGGAAGGATGAGCCCCACTCTCTGCAGATTACTGGCACCATGGCCTGGAAGTCCATTGACTATTAGGCCTGAATCACCCACAGTGTTGCCTTGACAACATCTATAGTTGAATCCAATAAGTAAGAGTATCCAATAAGGGAGAGTTTGGCACTCCCAGCCACAGACCCTCCCAGGCTCTGGATCATTCATGGCATCATAGGTTCCCCAGCACTCTAGGACTGGACACAGAAACAGTCAGAGGCAAACAAGCATTTTTTTTTAGGCACCTTTATGTTTTTAGCTTTTTTTTTTTTTTTAAGGTAGGGTCTCGCTGTAGCCCAGGCTGACCAGGAATTTACTATGTTGTACCAGGCTGGCCTGGAACTCAAGGCATGTGCCACCCCAGCCAGCTGTTTTTAGTTTTTGATGTTTTGAGGGGATTTTTGTTTTGTTTTGTTTTTCTTTTTCCAGGTAGGGTCTCACTCTAGCCCAGGTTGACCTGGAATTCACTACGTAGTCTCAGGGTGGCCTTGAACTCACAGCGATCCTCCTACCTCTGCCTGCCGAGGACTGGGATTAAAGGCATGTGCCCCACACCTGGCTATTTTTAGCTTTTTGAAACAGGACCTCTTTCTGAAGCCCAGGCTGACTTCAAACTTTCTATGTAGCCCAGGTTAGCCTCAAACTCAAGATCCTTCTGCCTCAGCCTCCCCAACACAGAGATTACAGTAATGGGCTAACACACCCAGCCAGATGACTTTTAAATATGCTTTTTTTTTTTTTTTTTTTGAGGTAGGGTTTCACTGCAGGTCAGGTTGACCTGGAATTCACTATGTAGTCTCAGGCTGGCCTCACAGTGATCCTCCTACCTCTGCCTCTCAAGTGCTGGATTAAAGGCATGCGCCACCACACCTGGCTAAATATACATAATTTTTATTGTAGTCTTACAGCTAAGTATAAAGTTTAAAAAAATGCTCATTCTCCTTAAAACGTCCTGTCCAATCTCGTTAGAAACTGTTTTGCTCTCTCCATTACTCCGCATTTCTGGAAATCCCACCAGCTCTATTCAGGACAGGACAATCACAAGCCTTCATTCCTGGAGCAGAGAGTTTACATGGAAAGCAGTTATGGATGTAGAGCTGGTTTAAAAAACCCACGTCTTCATTTCCAGAGCAGAGGAGTCTGGGGTAAGCATAGACTCTTCGAGCAACAGAACAGACTAGTATTTTTCCAGTGAGGAAACTGAGGTCCCAGGCCTCCTATGGCTGGCCCCTTAGTAAAATCCATATATCTGCAAGATTGCCCTAGGCCTGCCCTACCCCCAGCATGCACCACCTCTGAGCTGTCAAGGTGAGTCATAGCACCTGAGCAGACTACAATGCCTGGACAGGTTCAGCTGTGATGGCTGCAAAAGTATCTATCTATAGCTGAGGCTCCAAGTTCTTTTCCTCTCCCCATACAGAACTCCAACAGGATGTAGCCCTGGCTCAGCCAGTTCCTTTTGGTTGGCAGATGTCCCTCAGGACATGTTGACTATGAAAGAAGTGTCAACATCATATCCACAGAGGAGAGGCCATCTCTGAGCCCTGTGAATGCAGGTCCTCTCACATTTGAACACCTGACATCCCTGGAAGGTACCCATGAGCTCGTAATGCTATACTGATGGTGACCTCATTGTTTCTCTGCTCCCCAACTCTTCATATTTCCTACATTTAATATTCAAAGTAAGCACACATGCCACCTTCTCCAGCCTCAGTCTACTGTGAACTAAACTTCCCCAGCTGAGCATTTGGAATGCGGCCTCCCTTAGCTCACATCTTATCTTGTTCATCTACTTTGGTGTCTGTTTGAGACAAGGCCTCACTAAGTAGTCCGGGCTGGCCTCAAACTTGCCAGCCTCCTGCCCCAATCTCCTGGGTGCTAGGATTACAAGCATGTACCACCATAGCAGCTTGTTCATCTGTTTTTGTTGCTATTTAGCAAAGTGCCTTTGCTATCAAGGGCCAATGGGTATGACCAAGTGTCCTCTCCTGATTGTTAAATGATTAAGATTAAGATGATTAAGAGAAGAGTGTCCTGGTCACTCATCTTTTTGGTTAACCTTACCTCTTCTACAGTTAGTCCCATAAGAGGGGAGGAAAAAGTAGCCTGAATTAATGAAAAAAGAAATCACAAACTGTGGTCTATTGGTCTTTTGGAGACAGATGACCAAAGTTGTTTTTATTGTCTTAATCTCTTCCAGTCCCAGTTAACCAGCCCACACTGGGTGATCAAAAGTCCAAGTACCACACACCTCTCTGAAAGTTATTTCCAAATTAGCTTTAACCTTCAAGGTGTGTCTCAACTTCACCAAGATGATAAATGATGTGGTGGAAGGACAAAAAGCCTAACCAACCAAGCAGATGAAAAAGCAGGCATAAGGGGACTGAGGGTTAGTGGCAGCAACATAAAATAAGCCAGAGGCAGAGGATTCCCCAAAGAAGAGAACCCCTGAGGACATGCAGAGCTGGGAGAGAGCAAGCTAGAGGGAGTCTCAGCACTGCCTCACCTTCCTCTTGTCCAATAGGGGGAGCGCTACCCCATTGGAATGGTTAAGGTCGGACACCAGCACCTTCAGAATGTCCTGAATCTACAGGAGGCGAAAAGGGAAAAACAAGGGCAGGGGGAAAGAGAGAAGTGGCTTAAGAGAGGCAAGAAAGTCAAGGAAGAAGAGGTAGGTTCAGGGAAATGAAACACTGAAGAGAGACCAATACCAGGGCCTGTGTTGTCCTTCCACAAGGCCACTTGCTGCCTGCCAAAAGCAGCAATCAAGGTAAACAGAAATATTCTCTGAGTGGCACAATCACTTAACCAGGCAGCAGCTCTTACAGGCACATGAGTCCCACTCTTCAGGCCCAGAACCTGGGGAGCAACCTGGAAAGGCCTCAGACTCCTTCTCCACCTTTTTTGTTTGTTTTAAGGCAGGGTCTCACCCTAGCCCAGGCTAACCGCATCTCACTCTGTAGCCCCAGGTCATGAGGATTCTCCCACCTCAGCCTACATGTGCGCACCACAATGCCTCAGCTTCCCATCTCCATCTTAAAAAAACAGATTCCCAGGCCAGTAGTGGTGGCACACACCTTTAATCCCAGCACTTGGGAGGACTGCTGTGAGTTCAAGGCCATGGAGACTACATAGTGAATTCCAGGTCAGCCTGGGCTAGAGTGAAACCCTACCTCAAAAAAAAAAAAAAAAAAAAAAAAAAAAAAAACAGGTCGTGGTGGCGCACACCTTTAATTCCAGCACTTGGGAGGCAGAGGTAGAAGGATCACTGTGAGTTCGAGGCTACCCTGAGACTACAGAGTGAATTCCAGGTCAGTCTGGGCTAGAGCGAGACCCTACCTCGTAAAACCAAAAAAAAAAAAAAAAAAAAAAAAAAAGGGCTGGAGGGATGGCTTAGCGGTTAAGGCATTTGCCTGCAAAGCCAAAGGACCCAAGTTCAATTTCCCAGGAACCCACATTAACTGGATGCACAAGGGGGTGCACACATCTAGAGTTCATTTGCAGCAGCTGGAGGCCCTGGCATACCCATTCATTTTCTCTCTCTCTCCCTCTGTCAAATAAATAAATTAATTTAAATTTAAAAAAAAAAAATTCCCAAGTAAGGTTCACTTGTACACAGGGGCTACAGCGAACATTCAAGCTTGTACTGATCTAATCCGGTATCTTGGAAGACAAGGAGACTGAGGCCTAGTGAAGAAAGCGATCTTTCTGAGGTCACCCAGAAAGCTGATGGCAAAGATGGATTCAAAACTTAGATCTTAGACCAAAACATTAGTTAGCTTGGGGCTCTTCCTAAAGGGAGTCTAAGGGCAAGTACTATTCTTACTGGCCTGCCCTCCCTATCACCCTAAGCTTAGGAAAACCAACAGCAACTATTATCTAGTCATGTTAACTCCACACCAGGTCCTCTAATAGAGCCAACATGAAAACAAAAAAACAAAAATCTCATTTAGACTATATAAATATACCTGAAACATTACCCCTATTTTATCAATATGGAAAATGAGCCCTTTATCATATCAATCATATTCCTAGCAAAGGGAAGAAAGAGGTAGGATTCAAACCCAATTTTTTTTTTTTTTTGCGGTCGAGACTTGCTCTAGCCCAGGCTGACCTGGAATTCACTCTGTACTCTCAGTCTGGCCTTGAACTCACAGTGATCCTTCTACCTCAGCCTCATGCTAGGATTAAAGGCTTGTGCCACCACGCCTGGCTGTGTTTTTCATTTTTGAAGCAGGGTCTCTCTCACTATCATCTGGAATTTACTCTGTAGCCCCAGGTTGGCCTTGAACTCAAGGTGATGCTACCTCTTCACCCTCCCAAATGCTGGGATTAAAGGCATGTGCTACCATGCTGGGCCTCAGAATTTTTTTTTTTTTTTTTTTTTTCTGTGCTAGGATGGAACAAGTCCTCTATCACTGAGCTATGCCCTCAAAAGTCAGAATTTTTCACCAACATCTCACTTCTTCCATCTTAACCATTGCCCTCTCTGGCTCTCTGAGTCCCTACCCCAGGGAGCCAGTTAGTCACGACTCACATCCTCAGGTGCCTGACAATCATCAGCAGTGGTTCTCCCGGGGCTATCGCCAGTTCTAATCTTTTTCTTCTTCTTCCCTCCTGCAGGAATGCCAGGACTGTTCTTTTGCTGATATTCTCTTAACTGTGGAAAAGAAAAGAAAGAAAAGGACATTGATACACCCCTGTATACACATCCTCCCTCCTATTTTTTCTTTCCTTCTTTATTTAAGAGAGAGAGAGAGAGAGAGACAGACAGAGACAATGGGTGCGCCAGGGCCTCTTGCCACTGAAACAAACTCCAGACCCATGCCCACCTTGTGCATCTGGCTTACGTGAGACCTGGAGAATTGAACCTGGGTCCTGAGCCTTTCCAGGAAAGCACCTTAACCACTAAGCCATCTCTCCAGCCCCTCCGTTACAGTTTTTATAAAATGCTAATACATACATCACCTTATACTATGCCACCAACAACCAACCCTACAAAGTGTTATAATGATCCCTTAACAACTGAAGGAATATCATAGCTAAAAAGGCAATAGTTGGGTGGGAAGCATAGCTCAGTGGTAGCACACCTGCCTTATGAAGGACCCTGAGTTCCATCCTCAGCAACACACAGACATACACACACTCATACTCAGAGGCAAAAATGCAATGTAAAATGCAATCTTCTGAAGCCCACAGCTCTGAGAACTGCAGCTCCCAGGAAGCAAAACTAGAGGTAGGGCTGGAGAGATGGCTTAGCAGTTGAGGCACTTGCCTGCAAAGCCTAAGGACCCATGTTTGACTCTCTAGGACCCATGTAAGCCAGACACACAAGGTGATGCAAGCACGCAAGGTCGCACATGCACATGAAGTGGTGCACAGGCTGGAGTTCAACTGCAGTGGCTGGAGGCTCTGGTGCAACGATTCTCTCTCTTATAAAAAATAAAAAACAATTAAAAAAATCCAGAGGTAGAAATGAAAATGTAAACATTGTGGTAGCATAGACCAATAATAATCCCAGCACTTGCAAGGGTAAGAGCAGAGGAATGGGTGCTCAAAGGCAACCTGGGCTACACAGTGATATCCTATTTCAGATGGAAACAAAAACAAAAACAAAAACAAAAACAAAAACAAAAAGTAGGTAGGAACTATATATTAGTTGGCTCAGAAACCAGACATCAGAGCTGGGCGTGGTGGCACATGCCTTTAATCTCAGCACTCGGGAGGCAGAGGTAGGAGGATCGCCATGAGTTCAAGGCCACCCTGAAACTGCATAGTGAATTTCGGGTCAGCCTGAGCTAGAGTGAGACCCTACCTCAGAAAACCAAAAAGAAAAGAAAGAAAGAAACCAGACATCAGGCTTTTGTTGTTGTTTGTTTTTTTAGACAAGACTCACTATGTAGTTGAGGATGAACGTGAATGCCTGATCCTGCAGCTCCACCTCCTGAGTTCTGGTATCAGCAAGCTCACTGTGCTGAGGATCTAACTCGGGCTCTCTTGCATGCCAGGCAAGAGTTCTGTCAACTGAGCTACGTCTCCAGCTCCATTGGGATCCTTTCTTAGCACATCTGTTAGAGCTACTTCCCAAACTTTTACAACACATCCCAAAGGCCAAGACAGTGGAGGTACAGCCTTAGAGATCTAGGGGGCACAAAGTGCACAACTTCAAGGGACTCTGGTCTCAGAACCATGGGAAATTCAGAAGATCTCGAGTCTCTCTGGAGAGTAGCTACCTGGGGGACTGGGGAGAAACTAAACCAAACCAAATCTGTCCTCCTATGGCCATCAAGGGACACTGCCAATGTTTTGAGCTCATGTCAATGGCTAAGTTAAGGGTGTATGGGAAGCCTGACACAAGGTTCCATACTGGAGTTCTCCTTCCAGGTGGAAATGTGTGCCCCACCACAGAAATTGGAGAAGGGAAGAAAACATTTAGGAGACCAGGTGGGAAGATCAAAGACCGAGCTGGAGGTAGTAATGACAGTTTCTGACAGTTCGGAGGGGTTTACGACGTTAACTACATTCCACTGCTCGGGACCGACGCCCGAGTGGCCGCTCCGCGGTTGGGGGAGGAGAGCGCAGGGCCAAGAGAGGTCCGGCTGGGGGCGGCAGGTGCTCGGAGTCCCGAGAGTCACAGGCCAAAGTCACCCAGGGGCGACCGGGGAGGGCGGGGGCTGGGTGGCCGAGGGGGCGGGGCTGGCCGAGAAGACTGTGGTGCGGGGAGCCGAAGGGCTCCGAGGGGCTCGCCCCCTCCCCACTCCCAGTGCCTCCGTCTCTTGGGGTACGGTCCTGCCGTCGGAGGAGCTCGGGCTGGGGTCAGGGGCCGCGACCCCGAGCGCTTTACCTTTTTCTTGGCCGCAGCCAATTTGCTCTGCCTGGTTTCTTCCGACATCCCGGGGCGGGGAGGGGGGAAGCGGGGGGGCCACATCACCACGATCCCGGCAGCCACCGCGGAACTGCTTCCGGCAGCAACAGAGCCACGGTGTAGGCCAGAAAAGGCGGCTCCGGGGCGCTACAGAATGTGGGCGTGACCTAGAGTCTGCCAGCCCATTGGTTGAAGAGAATGATGAAAGGCCCAGGCGGCGTGGCCACGCTGGCTCGAACCAAGGGGGAAAAGGGGGCGGGGTCACGGGAAAGCTGCGCACGCAGCCCTGACCCCCGCGGCCGCCCGCTCCGAGGGCGGGGCGGGGCGGGGCGGGGCTGTAGCTGGGTGCGCGCGCAGCTCGGCGTGCGCCGGGGTGGACGGCCTCCATCTGTGGAGTTGTAGGATCTTCCTGAGGCGCCTGAGGGACCGGGCAGTCCTAGCCCCAGCCCTGGAGCCTCCTTCGCTGCAGACGCCTCCAGCCCGGGGCCCTCGGACCCCAGGGCTCAGGAGGTGGGCGAGGAACGGGCAGCCAGACAGGACAGTGCGTCCCTTCACGGGCCTTTCCTGGCTGCTCACCAGCCCTGCCCCAGACTCCGAAGTCCCCGTTAGGATGCCCCCACGGCCAGCTCCCCGGCGTCTCCCCCTTTCCTTCACAAACGAGCACCCCCTGCCTCCTCGAGGCTCCCTGCCCGTGCCGGTGGCATATCTGAGCCCCCCGGCCGCCCGGCCCGCCCTTCCCAGCCGCCGCTCGTCCCGCATCCCCACCGGAGCGCGTTCCTCCCGGCGCGGCTCCCGGTGCCATCAGCCTTCTTTCCCCTCGGGTTCCTCCCCAGGCCGGAGCCAGGACTGAACCGAAGCTGCCGTGGGGCCTTCCGATCTCCGGTGAGTGCGTCGGCTCGGCGCCCCTGCCCTGCCCTCCTCCTCCATCCCTCTTCCAGCCCACCCACCTCAGCCCTCCGCACCATCCTCCCCAAGCTGTGGTGAGCAACTCCGGACCATTTCTTTATTTTTTTGGGGGGGCGGGGGAATTTCGAGGCAGGGTCTCGCTGTAGCTCAGGCTGACCCAGGATTCACTCTGTAGTGTCAGGGTGGCCTCGAACTCACGGCGATCCTCCTACCTCTTAATCCCGCCCCACCCCTCCTCATCGTCAAAAGTGTTGTCCTGCTCCTGCCCACCCCCACACACACACGTGTCCTTCAGCCATCTCCTCCCCACTGGTTTCTTCTGGCACCCAGGCCTGCCTTTAATCCTGCTGTTCCCCAGTCAAAACGTTTTGGCTACTAGTTATCTCTTTTCCCTGACCACCCCCACAAACGCAGACTCTTTCATTTCTTATCCCCAAACACGAGTTTTCCACAGTTACTCAGATCATGGAAGACTTAGTATCCATTGTGTTTTTAAAAAAATATTTTTATTTATTTGCAAGTAGAGAGAAGAGAGGCAGGGCTTCCAGCCTCTGCAAATGCACTCCAGATGCATGTGCCACTTTGTGCATCTGGCTTTAACCTGGGTACTGGGGAATTGAACTCAGGTACTTGGACTTTGCAGGCAAGTACTTTTAGGCTCTAAGCCATCTCTCCAACCCTGTTTGTTTGTTTGTTTTAATGTTTTTATTTATTAGCAAGCAGAGAGAGAAAATGGGGCACACCAGGGCCACTTGCCGCTGCAAACGAACTCCAGAAGCATGCACCACTTTGTGCATCTGGCTGCTGATCTGGAACTCTCTTTAGCCCAGGCTGGCCTGAGATTCATAGTACCCCTCCTACCTCAGCCTCCCAAGTGCTGGCATAAAAGGTGTGTGCCACCACACCCAGCTTCCACTTTTGTCTTAATTTTTTTTTGTTTATGGGTGTGTGCTGTTTGTATATGCACATGTATGTGTCCTTGCAGTGTCCTCCATTCATTTGCTGGTGGTGGCCAGAGTGGAACATCAGGTGTCCTGCTCTGTTGCTCCTCTGCCTGGTCTTGTTTTTGTTTTATTATTATTATTATTATTATTTTTTTTTTTTTTTTTTTTTTTTTTTTTTTGGTTTTTCGAGGTAGGGTTTCACTCTAGCTCAGGCTGACCTGGAATTTACTATGTAATCTTAGGGTGGCCTCGAACTCACAGCGATCCTCCTACCTCTGCCTCCCAAGTGCTGGGATTAAAGGCATGCACCACCACACCCGGCCTGTTTTATTTATTTATTTATTTATTTGAGAGAGTCAGAGAGAGAATGGGCACGCCAGGGCCTCCAGCCACTGCAAATGAACTCCAGATGTGTGCACCCCCTTGTGCATCTGGCTTACGTGAGTCCTGGGAAATCAAACCTGGGTCCTTTGACTTTGCAGGCAAGTGCCTTAACCGCTAAGCCATCTTTCTGGCCCTTATTTTGGGGTTTTTTTTTTTTTTTTGGTTTTGCGAGGTAGGGTCTCACTCTAGCCCAGGCTGACCTGGAATTCGCTATGGAGTCTCAGGGTGGCCTTGAACTCACAGAGATCCTCCTACCTCTGCCTCCCGAGTGCTGGGATTAAAGGCGTGCGCCACCACGCCTGGCTTTTATTTTGTTTTTTTGAGGTAGGGTCTTACTCTAGCCCTGGCTGACCTGGAATTCATTATGTAGTCTTCAGCTGGCCCCAAACTCATGGTGATCCTCCTACCTCTGCCTCCCAAGTGCTGTGATTACAGGCATGTGACACCATGCCCTGCCCTTTAAAAAAAAATATTTTACTTATTTATTTATTTGAGAGAAAGAGGGAGGGGGGGTGGTGGGAGAGCATAGGTGCACTGGGGCCTCTAGCCACTGCAAATGAACTCCATATGCATGCACCCCCTTGTGCATCTGGCTTATGTGGGTCCTGGAGAGTTGAACCAGGATCCTTTGGCTTTGCAGGCAAACACCTTAAACGCTAAGCCATCTCTCCAGTCCCCCCTCCTTTTTTTTTTTTTTTTTTTTGTTTTGTTTTGTTTTGTTTTGTTTTTTGAGGTGGGGTCTCACTTTAGCCCAGGCTGACCTGGAATTCACTATAGAGTCTCAGGGTGGCCTTGAACTCACGCAGTCCTCCTACCTCAGCCTCCCGAGGGCTGGGATTAAAGGTATGCGCCACCACGCCCATCCACCCCTTTTTTAAATTAATTCATTTTCACGAGAGAAAGAGAGTATGGGCATACCAGGGCCTCTTGCCAGTGCAAACCAACTCCAGATGCCTTAACCATGTTCTGCATCTGGCTTTACATAGGTATTGGGAAATTGAATCCCAGCTGGCAGGTTTTGCCAGCAAGTTTCTTTCACACCGAGCCATCTCTCTTTTCTTGCATCATGTGTAGACAAGTCACCCAACATACTCTTCCTGAAAACAAGCTGAGTACTAGGCACTGGCCTTCACAAGTTGAGAGGCAGAAAGGTCGAAGATGAAGCACAGCCTGAAGAAAGGTTTTGTTAGCCAGTAAGAATATAAACCCAGTGTCACTGCACATCTGGAGCATATTCTCTGGTCTCAGACTGGAGGTCTAAGGGCCGCTTGGTTAGGATTGGGTTTAGCTGGGAAGAGAATTCCAAGTTAACAGTGGCCTAAACAGCCATTAGGGATTCAGGCCTGTGTTTTGCTCCAGCCTTTAAGGCTGTTGCTTCATCCAAGATTGCTGGTCAGCTCTAGCATTACGTCCACATTCCAGGCAGAGCAAGGCATGCACTGTCTCTGGAAGGACATTTTCCAGACATTGCTATACTACCTCTAATATCTTATTATTTATTTATTTAAGACCAAAAGAGAATGGGCATTCCAGGGCCTCTAGAAACTGCAAACAGACTCCAGACACATGTGCCACCTTATACATCTAGCTTATGTGGGTACTGAGGAATCTAACTTGGGTCCTTTGCCTTCGCAGGCAAGCGCCTTAACTGCTATGCCATCTCTCCAGCCCTTGCATACTACTTCTGATGAAGTTTTTCTTTTACTTTTTTTTCCTTTTTTTTTTTTTTTTGTACTCATTTAGTCATATCCACAGTGTGATGCATGCTCCTGGAGTTTGTTTGTAGTGGCAAGAGGCGGTCTATATGCTTTCTCTCTGTCTCTGTATTTGTCATTCTAGCTCAGGGTGGCCTTGAAGTCAAGGCGATCCTCCTACCTCTGCCTCCCAAGTGCTGGAATTAAAGGCGTGCACCACCACATGTAGCTCCCTCCTTTTTTCTTTTCTTTCTTTCTTTTTTTTTTTTCAGGGTCTCACTCTAGCCCAGGCTGACCTGGAATTCACTATGTAGTCTCAGGGTGTCCTCAAACTCACAATGATCCTCCTAACTCTGCATCCTGAGTGCAAATGCTGGTATTAAAAGTGTGCAACGCCACGCCTGGTTCTGGTGAAGTTTTTCTTGTCGTAACTTAGTTTAAGGGCCACACCTAATTCCTAATTCTGAGGATTAGTGGACCTATGACCAAGTAGAAAGTGGAGAGTGGCTCTTGGAGGATATCACATAGGCTCTGAATTGTGGATAACTGGTCAGTATATTTTGGGCAGAGTTTACTATAGGCCTAGTAGGTGCTAGACCCAGAGAATAGTAATGGCAGGGTAGACCCTGCCTTCCTGAAACTTATAGCAAGGCAGGTGATCTGCCTAGCCCCTCACTCCTAGTAATCCTGTCCAAGTAAAGCTGACTTTTTCTGCCACTCAGCGACCATCTCCCAAGTCTGGACAGGCTGATGGGATCAGCGAGGAATCCTTGCTCCTTGACATTCAGAAACTGCAGGAGAAGAGGGACATGCTGGACAAGGAAATCTCCCAATTGATATCTGAGTAAGTCTTTTTTGTTTTTGTTTCTCGAGATAGGGTCTCACTGGAACTCACTATGTAGTCTCAGGGTGGCCTTGAACTCACAGCGATCCTCCTACCTCTGCCTTCCGGGTGCTGGGATTAAAGGTGTGCACCACCACACCTGGCTAATATCTGGGTAAGTCTTTTTTGTTTGGTTTGTGTTGAGTGTTTTAAGATACCTCATGTAATCCAAACTAGTCTGGTACTTACTATATAGCCAAGGATGACCTTGAACTCCTGATCTCCCTTCCTCTACCTCCCAAGAGTTGGGAATACAGTGGGCAACTATGCCTGGCTTTCTGAGTACATCTTTTTTTTTTAAATATTTTATTTATTTATTTATTTGACAGAAGGGGGAGGGAGAATGGGCACGCTAGAGCCTACAGCCACTGCAAACCAACTCCAGATGTGTGTGCTCCCTTGTGCATCTGGCTAGCATGGGTCCTGGGGAATCGAACCTGGGTCCTTTGGCTTTGCAGGCAAACGCCTTAACCGCTAAGCCATCCCCTCCAGCCCCCTGAGTAAGTCTTTTGGTAGAGTGTGATTAAGATAACTTTAGGGCTGGGCATGGTGGCACACACATTTAATCCCAGCACTCAGGAGGCAGAGGTAGGAAGATCACCATGAGTTCGAGGCCTCCCTGAGAGTACAGAGTGAGATCCAGGTCAGCCTGAACTGCAGTGAGACCCCACCTCGAAAAAAACAGATGCCTCACTGTCGCTGTCTGAGCTGGGGTCCTCATCAGCATACCTAACAGCATCCTTCCTGTATTTCTCTCCATCCCCCTCCCCAGCGGCTACAATGTGGACGAACTAGAGGACCACATCTCCCAGCTCCATGAGTACAATGACATCAAGGATATAGGGCAGATGCTGCTGGGCAAGCTAGGTGAGCAGCAGGCTCCTGAGGGGACTCGAGGGATTAGAAGGTGGCTTCCTCCCTCCTAAGGGTATTGGATTTTGTTCCTGGGTCCCCTGACTTGCCAACTGTTTCATGTTCTCAACTGTTCTACTTCTCTGCCTCAGCCCCTCTTCTCATCAGCCTCTATCCACCACCACCCCCACCCCACCCCCCATCCTCCGCACTACCCAGCAATGCAGCAGTGCAGCCCTTACTCAAGTCCTGGGTATTTCTCAAACACCAGGCCTGCTTTGGAGCCGGCTTGAACAGAGCTTACCCACCTGCAAGCCTGTGGACCGAGGGGTCCTATTGAGATACCATCTGCCTCCAGTGGCTGGCTTGATAAAGAGATAAAAGGTCCAGGATAACCCCTTGTGGCTTAAAAGTGGGATTTTGTTCCATCTCCTACCAAATCTTGCTATCTGGAGACTTTAAACCAAAGCAAATACCTGTATATCTGGGCTGGCTAGGGTAGCCTGCTTTGGAGGTAGGGCTGGCTTGGAGGTAAGGAAATATATAGGTGACCTCATACAAACTCAGTAGTCCCTTCAGCTGGCCCAGATAGGCTCTGATGCTCAGCAGCCAATGGGATGGTGGTCTTCAGAGCTTAGGGGTGTCTACCCAGTTGCTACATGAGTTTCAGCACTTGTTGCAGAAACCTCCATCAGCAAGCATCCCATTCTATAGCACAAAGTGTTTCTCTGTGTTTCACTGGAGAATGTGTGCCAGAGGAAGGGAAGAAGAAAGCAGGAGGGAAATGTGGATGACTAAAGAAGAGTGACCAGGGCCCAAGAAGAAAGGATGTGCAGCCAAATATGGTACATAACTGTGATCCCAGCACTCTGGAGGCTGAGGCAGAAGGATTGCAAGTTCAAGGCCACCCCGGGCTATATAGTGAGTTCCAGCCAAGCATGGGCTGTGTAGGTAGACCTTGTCTCAAAAAAAAGGTGGGGGGAAGCGGGGTGTGGTGGCACATGCCTTTAATCCCAGCATTCAGGAGGTAGGAGGATCACTGTGAGTTCAAAGCCACCCTGAGACTACATAGTGAATTCCAGGTCAGCCTGAGCTAGAGTGAGACCCTACCTCAGAAAAACAAACAAACAAACAAAACTGGGGGGTGGGGTGCTGGAGATATGGCTTTGTGGTTAGGGCACTTGCCTGTGAAGCTTAAGGACCCATGTACAACGCCCCAGGATCCCACATAAGCCAGACGCACAAGGTGATGCATGCGCAAGGTCACATATGCTCGTAAGTGGGGGGTGCATGTGTCTGGAATTCAATTACAGTGGCTGGAGGCCCTGGTACACCAATTCTCTCTCTCTCTTTCTCTCTTGCTCTCACTCTCATTAAAAAAAGGCTAGTCTCTTGGGCTTGCCTCAAAAAAAGAAAAGAAAAAGAAACAAAGAAAGGAAGAGGCTAGGCATGGTGGCACATACCTTTAATCCCAGCACTGGGAAGGCAGAGGTAAGAGGATCTCTATTTGAGATTACAAAGTGAATTCCAGATCAGCCTGGGCTAGAGTAAGACCCTACCTCAAAGAAAAAAAGGATGGGAGCAGGGTCTAGAGAAACGGCTTAGCAGTTAAGATGCTTGCAGGCAAAGCCAAAGGACCTAGATTTCCCAGTACCCACACAAAGCTGAATGCACAAGATGGCACATGACTCTGGAGTTTGTTTGCAAACTGGTGGCTAGAGACCCCGGCATGCCCATGCTCTCTCTATCTGCCTCTTTGTTTCTCTCTCTCTCAAATAAAGAATTTCTTTTTTAAATCAAGCATGGGGGCTGGAGAGATTGCTCAGCTGTTAAGGTGCCTGCCTGCAGAGACTTAATGACCTGAGTTCAGTTCCCCAGTACCCATATAAAGCCAGATGCACAAAGTGGTGCATGCATCTGGAGTCTGTTCTCTCTTCTTGCAAATAAATTTTAAAATTTTTTTATATTTTATTTTTTAATTATATTTGAGAGAGAAAGAGGCAGATGGAGAATGGGCGCACCAGGGCCTTTGGCTGTTGCAAATGAACTCCAAAAGTATGTGCCACCTTGTGCATCTGGCTTACGCGAGTCCTGGGGAATCAAATGTAGGTCATTTTGCTTTACAGGCTGGTGCCTTAACTGGAAGCCATCCCTCCATCCTTAAAAAGAAATATATTTAAAAAAAAAATCAGGCATGGAGGCACATGCATGCCTGTAATCCTAGCTTTGTAGAGGCTGAAACAAGAGGATGGAGAGTTAGAGGGCAGCCTTGGCTACATAAAGAGACCTTGTCTCCCCAGGCGTGATGGCGCACACCTTTAATCCCAGCACTCGGGAGGCAGAGGCAGGAGGATCGCCTTGAGTTCAAGGCCACCCTGAGACTCCATAGTGAATTCCAGGTCAGCCTGGGCTAGAGTGAGACCCCGCCTCGAAAAACCAGAAAAAAAAAAAAAAGAGAGAGACCTTGTCTCCTAAACAAAACTAAGAACATTCTTGTTAGAATCATCTGCAGTTCTGTCATTTCCAGGTGTTAGAGCCTGGGACATAACCCCTTTCTGTGTACTCAGAAAGTTTGTTTGTTTGATTTTAGAAACTTACTTATTACAGAGAGAGAGAATGGGTGCACCAGGGCCTCCAGCCACTGTAAATGAACTCCAGATGCATGCACCACCTTGTGCATCTGATATATGTGGGTACTGGAGAATCAAACCTGGGTCCTTAGGCTTCGCAGGCAAGCACCTTAACTGCTAAGCCACCTCTGCAGCCCCTTTTTCTTTTTCGTTTTTGGTATTTTTTGGCTTTTTGAGGTAGGGTCTTGCTCTAGCCCAGGCTGACCTGGAATTAGTCTCAGGCTGGTCTCAAACTCAACAGCAATCCTCCTACCACAGCCTACCAAGTGTTTGGCTTAAAGGCGTGCCATCATACCTGGCTAGTTTTTTGTTGTTGTTGTTGTTGTTTTTGTTTGTTTAGTTGGTTGGTTGGTTTTTCAAGGTAGGGTCTCACTCTAGTCTAGGCTGACCTAGAATTCACTATGTCGTCTCAGGGTAGCCTCGAACTCTCAGTGATCCTCCTACCTCTGTTTCCTGAGTGCTGGGATTAAAGGCGTACAACACCACGCCCGGCCTGACTAGTATTTTTTTTAATACGTTTTACTTATTTATTTGCAAGTAGAGAGAGAGAGATGGGGGTGGGGGTGGTAGAGAGAGAACAGGCACACCAGGGCCTCCAAAGCTACTGCAAATGAACTCCAGAATAATGCACCATTTTGTGCATCTGGCTTTATGTGGGTACTGGGGAATCAAACGCAGGTTGTTAGGCTTTCCAGGCAAGCACTTTAACCACTGAACCATCTCTCCAGCCCTCAGTAAGTATTTATTGGGCACTTTCTCTATGCTAGATACTCTATAAGATGTGACACTATAAAAGGGACACTGGAAGGCTTATCCTCATGTTGCCTGGGTTTTAGTGTTTAGGGTGGGCAGAATGGTCAGTCAGTAGATAACACAAAATGATATATAATATGTTAAGTACTATGAAAGAAACAGCAAGGGAAAAAAATGGTGGAATCCTAGTACTAGAAAGGTGATGACTGAAGGATCAGAAGTTCAAGGTCATCCTCGGCTACATAATGAGTTGGAGGCCTGAGATACACCAAGACCCTATCAGAAAGGAGGGAGCTGGGCATAGTGGTGCATGCCTTTAGTCTCAGCACTGGGGAAGCAGAGGTAGGAGGATGGCTATGAGTGTGAGGCCAGCTGGAGACTACAAAGTGGATTCTGGGACAGCCTAGGCTAGAGTGAGAAAACCAAGAAAAAGAAGGAGTAGTAGTCTGAATAAGATGGTGTGGTAGGAGGAAGCAAGATAAGGTTCTGGGTGGAGGCCTGTAAAGAGACTCTTCCCAGCAGAGAAAGGACAGGTCTGTTAGGGAGAGCAGCAGGAGGAGCTGGATCCCTGGGCTACAAACTTGAAGGGCTGGCTGGAAGCCCTCCTCAGTAGCTGAGGTGTTCAGGCATAGGAGATGATTGACATTCTAAGCAGATGACTTCCTGCTCTGTGTGATGAAGGAGCCTAGGAGAGCTTCGTTTCACTCGGAAAAATGAGGTGACTTCAAGGAGAGTCAAGTACTGCAGACCAAGCCTTGAACATTTGGTTCGTATGTGGTGGCCAGGCCATGCTCACAGGGATGACACTTGAAGAGGAAAACGGGGCCTTGGCCAATTGGGCAAGGTGTGAGTCTGCACGCTGGCTGCAAGCCAGAGGTAGTGTCTTGGGCGAGTCAAGGCAGTGGCCCTAGTCCCAGGTTTTCAGTGTTCTCCCTGCCACTCCTCTCCACTACATAGTAATCCTTCTTCATTTCCTTCCTTTCAGCTGTGATCCGAGGTGTCACCACCAAGGAGTTGTATCCAGAATTTGGATTGGACGTGAATGACTGAGCAGAAGCTTATAGACTTTTGTCTAAGGCCCACAGGGAGAGACCGATGGGGACACTGAGAAGCAGACAGCCCAGTGAGTGCACCTGCATGGTTTTCTGAGAAACCCTTTTCTGAAGAACCAAATTATGTTCAGAATGGATCTTAGAGAAGAGGACAGAGGGGAACTGATATTTCCAGCTCCCAGGTTCCTAGGTGTCTCAGAGGTGCTCGTGTATGGATGTATGTGTCCCCTTGCTTAATAAACATGAGAATCTCTGGGTGTGGTTCTGATCCCTGTCTTCTGATGTCCCCTCACCCCAGTCCTGCCTGGGAGAGAGGCAGCTGGCCTTGGGTTAGATCAGGCTTACTCATGCTGGGCCTTATGGCCATCATTTCTATGCAGTCTGTGAGGAATTAGTGTTACTATCACTTCTTCCAGATGGGGAAACTGAGTCGGACAAATGACTTGCTCAGACTCACACAATGGTAAGTGGCAGAGCATGGGTTTGAGCCCAAGATTGTGCTTTGCAATGGAAGAGAAGCAGCTGAAAGCAGGAGAGAGACATGCCAGTGTGCCTAGCACAGCTTTGTGTCCTTGCTCACTTTTTGGAAAAATGCGTAAGTTTTCTAAGTTAGTCGTGTTTTGGTTTTTTGAGGTAGGATCTCGCTCTAGCCCAGGCTGACCTGGAATTCACTATGTAGTCTCAGGCTGGTCTTAAATCCACAGCAGTCCTCCTAACTCTGTCTCCAGGGTGTTGGGATTAAAGGCATGCACCACCATGCCTGGCTTATTTATTTATCTGAGTGACAGAAAGAAGCAGAGAGAGAGAGAGAATGGGCACACCATGGCCTCCAACCACTGCAAACAAACTCCAAACGCATGTGCCACCTAAAACTTTTTTCTTAACAACTTCCATAAATACAAACAATCCCCTCCCTCCATCCTCTTCCACCTACCGAATCCCCTCCAGGAATCCCTTTTTTCCAGCTAGCTTAAGTTTTGTTGTTGTTGTTTTGTTTTTCGAGGTAGGGTCTCACTCTGGCCCAGGCTGACCTGGAATTCACTATGTAGTCTCAGGGTGGCCTCGAACTCATGGTGATCTCCTACCTCTGTCTCCTGAGTGCTGGGATTAAAGGCATGTGCCACCACGCCCAGTTTAAGATTTTTTATTTGGTGAGGGGAAATAAAATTTTAAAAAAAGATTTTTTATTTATTAGAGAGAGGGAGAGAGTGTGAGAATGGGCACGCCAGGGCCTCTAGCCACTGCAAATGAACTCCAAATACATGTGCCACCTTGTGCATCTTATGTGAGACCTTGAGAATCAAACCTGGGTCCTTAGGCTTCACAGGCAATGACCTTAACCATTAAGCCATCTCTCCCTTATTTTTTTTTTTTTTTTTGCTTTTCAAGGTAGGCTCTCACTCTGGCCCCCAGGCTGACCTGGAATTCACTCTGTAGTCTCAGGGTGGCCTTGAACTCACAGCGATCCTCCTACCTCTGCCTCCCAAGTGCTGGGATTAAAGGCGTGCGCCACTACGCCCGGCTCCCTTAAAATTTTTTTTGGCTAGAGAGATAGCTTAGTGGTTAAGGCCCATGCCTGTGAAGCCTAAGGACCCAGGTTCGATTCTCCAGTACCTACGTAAGCCAGATGCACAATGTGGTGCAGGTGTCTAGAGTTCGTTTGCAGTGGTTAGAAGTGGCATGCTCTTTCTCTTATGTCTGTCTCTGCTCATAAATAAATGAATAAATAGAAAATGGTCTGGAGACTTCTGGTTAAGATGGTCATGTAGGAACCACGCCAAAGCATCCTAGGGGAGAAAAAGCCAAAAATAAACCCAGCAAAACACACTCTTCTACAAAAAAGTGAGGAGTATAAGAAATTATCAACTGCAGCAGAGAAGTAGGAGAGATCCAGAGCATCTAGTGTCCGCAGAAGCGGCTCTAGCAGTGGCAGAACCAGGTTTGGTATGGCCACAACCACAAGGCTCAGCCTGAGCCACAGGAAAAGCCAGGGGAGGGGATTCTCCACTCACACTGGCCTGCTCGCAAACTCAAGAAACGTGAAGGGAGGGCGGTAGGGACCAACAGAGGAGCATCTTGTGAGGAAGAGGATTGTGAGGACCAGCGGGAGAACTTCAGACACCCTACTACAGCCTCCCCCTCCCCCAGCGCCAGCACAAGAGCCAGCAAGCACCAGAGACCGGAGGTGGGGGGAGGCTCATCTACATAACACCCGCCACAGTTGACCAGCTGTGACCCAGCCAGCCTACCTGAGCCCACAGCACAGCAAAGAGGGACCCAAGCAGTAGCGCAGCATAATTGAGACCAAAACCATCCCAAAAGGTAACTGGGATTACAACAGGTCAGTACCAGCCAAATAAGCCTGGCATATAGGCCTGAACCAGAAATGGTAATTGCACCTTCCATATCAAGACAAATTATATGTTAAATCTGATGGGTGGTCAGATTTGCCATTCTTAAATAAGCTATATTTTGGGCTTGTCATTTGTTGCTTCCTGATTTATAGTGCCTTTGTTTCCTCTTCTGTCATTCATTTGGGAAGGGTCTCACATGGTCACAAGCTGACTTAGAACCCTCAACAGACCAGAAATCTTAGCCTCCTAGTTGACAGGATTAAGGGTGTGGGGCACCACACATCCTAAGGGACAGTAACTTTGTTAGAGGATCTGGTTGTCATAATACCTACTCTTGCATAAATACTCTGTGCTGTTTTTCATTGAATGTGTACATTGTTTAGTTAAATTTTAGAATCTGCCTGTATTTTGTTCCACTCAGTCTACTTGAATACTCTCATAGCAGGCAAACCCAACATCTAGGGTCACTTTTGTAATTGCTCTGAGAGTCTTAAGAGCCACACCTAGCACCTTAAGCTCCTACCCTGAAGATATATAACATAAGATTGATACATTTAATAATACTGCAGATAATGAAAAAATCCAAACAAATAAATGAATAAATAAATATTTAAAAGAAAAAATTTTAAGCCAGGTGTGGTGGCATATGCCTTTAATCCCAGCACGCTAGAGGCAGAGATAGGAGGATCACCTTGAGTTCCAGGCTACCCTGAGACTACATAGTAAATTCCAGGTCAACCTGGGATAGAATGAAACCCTACCTGGGAGAAAAAAAAAATCTTTTTATTTTTATTGTTTTGGCCAGGCATGGTGATGCAAACCTTTAATCCCAGCACTCTGGAGGCAGAAAATAAAATTAAATTTATTAATTCATGTACTTAACTTTGGTTAAACCTCTCCCCCCCCACCTCCTCTATCCCTTCTCCCTGCCTGCCCCCTACCCTGCTTTCACCCTCGTGCACCCCCAGTGGGCCCGGCCCCCCCCTTTCATGTCACTTAAGATCTGCTTCCTTCCCTTAATGTACAGTGTTTGTCTTTCTGAGCCTTAGTTACTTCGATATAATATTTTCCAGTACCATTCATTTTCCAGCCAATTTCATTGTTCTTCATGGCTGAATGGAATTCCATTATGTGCATGCCCCATATTTTCATTATCCATTCCTCACCTGATGGACGTCTCCGCTGATTGCACTTCCTTGCTGTTGTGAAGAGTGCAGCAGGAAACCGTAATGAACAAATGTTTCTCTGTAACCTATTATGTTCAGATGCCCAGGAGTGGTCTAGCTGGGTCATTCAGTGGTTCTATTTTTAGCTTTTAGAGAAACTTCCACACTGATTTCCATAGCAGCTATACTAGTTCACACTTGACCAACAGTGAATTAAGGGTACCTCCTGTTTCCACACCCTCACCACCATTTGTTGTCAGTTTGCTTGCTTGCTTGCTTTGTTGTTGGTGGTGATGGTGGTAGTCTTTTTTTGTTTTTTCAAGGTAGGGTTTTGCTCTAGCCCAGGCTAACCTGGAATTCACTTTGTAGTCTTAGGGTGGCCTTGAACTCACAGCAATCCTGCCTCCTGAGTGCTGGGATTAAAGTATACACCACCATACTCAGCTGTTGTTGTTTTTTTAAATTTTTTTTTGTTTATTTATTTATTTATTTGAGAGCAACAGAGAAAGAGGCAGAGAGAGAGAGAGAAAAAAAAAAAATGGGCGCGCCAGGGCCTCTAGCCCCTGCAAACGAACTCCAGATGCGTGTGCCCCCTTGTGCATCTGGCTAACGTGGGTCCTGGGGAATCAAGCCTCCAACCGGGGTCCTTAGGCTTCACAGGCAAGCACTTAACCACTAAGCCATCTCTCCAGCCCTGGTTTTGTTTTTTTAAGGTAGGGTCTCTAGCCCAGGCTGACCTGGAACTCACTGTGTAGCCCCAGGCTGGCCCTGAACTCACAGTGATTCACTTATGTGCTGGGCTTAAAGATCTGTGCCACAATGCCTGGCTTTCTGTTTTTCTTTTCTTTCTTTCTTTCTTTGTTTGTTAGTTAGTTTGTTTGTTTTTCAAGATAGGATCTTGCTGTAGCCCAGGCTGACCTAGAATTCACTATGTAGTCTCAGGGTGTCCTTGAATTTACAGCATTCCTCCTACCTTTGCTTCTGAATGCTGGATTACAGGCATGTGCCACCACACCATTTTTTAATTTTATGAGGTCCCATTCTGCCTCATTTTGAGTCAAGGTTTCTCTCTGGATCTCACTCTGCTGTTTCCTTTTGCTGTGCTCACTGCCAGCTGTCTGGAAATTGTCCTGACTGCATCCCACCTGGCTGCCAATGTGCTGGGATTACAGATGCCCACCACAGCTCCCAGTTTATTATGAAAGATCTGAGCAGGATCAAACTCTGGAACTCAGACTTGAGCAGCAACCACTTTCTCCACGGACCCATCTCCCCAGCCCTCCATTCCCGTATCTTGAAGTTTCCCTATTTTTTTCCTCTATCAGTTTCAGAGTTTCAAGTCTCATGTTAAAGTCTTTGTCCAGCAGGCATGGTGGTGCACATGTTAATCTGGGAAGATGGCTCAGTCATTGAAGGTACTTGTTTGCAAAGCTTGTCAGCCAGGGTTCAATTTACCAGCACCCATATAAAACTAGCTGCAAAACGTGCATTTAAAAAAAAACGCAAGTCTTCGTCCATTGAGTTGATTTTTGTGCAGGGTAACACATATGGATCTCTGTTCATTCCTCTGCATGTAGCTGTCTTCAATATTTTCACCATGGTTAAATTCAGAATTCCTTTCATGAAGTTAATCTTTTGTTTGTTTGTTTGTTTGAAATAAGGTCTTGCTCTAGTCCCAACTGATCTGGAATTCAATGCATAGCCCAGGCTGGCCTCAAACTGAGCAATCCACCTACTTTAGTATCCCACATTCTGAGATTATAGGCTTGAGCCACTGCTCTCAGTTTGAGGTTAATTTTTTAAATCTAATATTTATTTACTAGAGACAGGATGGGTGCACCAGGGCCTCCTGCTATGTCAAATGAACTCCAGACACATGTGCCACTTTGTGTATCTGTCTTTTGTGGGTACTGGGTAATTGAACCCACGCCATCAGGCATTACAAAGCAAGCCCCTTAAACCATGAGCTCTCTCTTCAACCCAAAGTTAATCTTTTATGAACCCTTTGGCAGTTCATTAAACTGTTTACAACTTGCTCAAAGCTTGTATGATGGTTGAACCTTCAATTTTGTCCTGTATTGCTGCCTTCACATTCTGGATAATCCAGTTAGTCTACTTTTAAGAGAAAATTTCCATTTTACCAAACATTTTCATACAAAAAGGAAATTTAGGGCTAGAGAGATGGCTCAGTGGTTAAGGTGTTTGCTTGCAAAGTCAAAGGACCTCAGTTCAATTCCCCATGACCCACGTAAGCCAAATGCACAAGGGGGTGCATGCAATCTCAAATAAATAACTAAATAAAATATAATTTTTTTAAAAAAAGGCGAAGCTGGGTGTGGTGGTACATGCCTTTAATACCAGCAGAAGTAGGAGGATCACCATGAGTTCAAGGCTACCCTGAGACTACATAGTGAATTCCAGGTCAGCCTGGGGTACAGCAAGACCCTACCTCAAAAAAAAAACAGGAGGCTGGAGAGATGGCGTAGAGGTTAAGTGCCTGCCTGTGAAGCCTAAGGATCCCGGTTCAAGGCTCGATTCCCCAGGATCCATGTTAGCCAGGTGTACAAGGTTGGAGTTCGTTTTCAGTGGCTGGAGGCCCTGGCGCACCCATTCTTCCTCTATCTGCCTGTTTCTCTCTCTGTCTGAACAAAAAAAAAGCCAGGTGTGGTGGTGCACACCTTTAATCCCAGCACTTGGGAGGCAGAGGTAGGAGGATCACTATGAATTTGAGGTCAGCCCCAGACTACATAGTGAATTCCAGGTCAACCTGGTCTAGAGTGAGATCCTACCTTGGAAAAAAAGCAAGAAGGAAGGAAGGAGGGAGGGCTGGAGAGATTGCTCAGTGGTTAAAGGTACTTGCTTGCAAAGCCTGACATCCTAAATTTGATTCTTACCCATGTAGCACACGTTTAATCCCAGCACTTGGGAAGCAGAGATAGGTGGATGTCTTTGAGTTTGAGGCCAGCTTTGGGACTACAGTGAGTCCCAGGTTAGCGAGATAGAGTTAGACCCTACCTTGGAAAAAAATTTCAGGATGAATATATGAGATTAAAGGTATGTGCCACCAAACCCGGCTCACTTCTGATTTTCTTTCTTTTTTTAATTTTATTTAATTATTTGAGAGAGAATGAATGAATGGGGCATACCAGGGCCTCCAGCTGCAACAAACTCCAGTTTGCAAACAAACTCCAGACACATGCACCACCTTGTACATGTGGCTTATGTGGGTCCTGGGGAATCGAACCTGGGTGCTTTAACTGCTAAGCCATTTCTCCAGCCCCACTTCTGATTTTCTTAATTATCATGCAACAGTGGGGATCATGACATTAGAATAAGTGAGTGGCTTATGATTTTTGCCTCGGAAAGAGAACCTCTTGGCATACTGCTTTTTTTTATTGACAATATTTATAATTATAGACAATAAACCATGATAATTCCTTCTCCCCTCCCCCACTTTTGCCTTCACAATTCCACTCTCCTTCAGTCCAGACCCTCTTAAATTTTGATTAACCCTTCCCCCACACTTTCTTTACTCAGACTCTTCCCCTGACCTCACTTAGGCCATTCCATCCCCAGTAACCTATTTGTCCACTTACATACACAATAGCATTCCCTTAAGTCCTCCCCTCTCCTCTCTCTTTATAGCCCCTTTCTAGCTTACTGGCCTCTGCTACCAATTTTTACCCCAGCTTACATACAAGTCTAAACATGTGTAGTTAGGATCCACATATGAGAGAAAACATGCAGTGTTTGGCTTTCTGGACCTGGGTTACCTCACTTACTATAATACTTTCGAAATCCATCCATTTCCCTGCAAATTTCATAATTTCATTTTTCTTTACCACTGAATAGAACTCCATTGTATAAATGTACCGCTGAATAGAACTCCATTGTATAAATGTACCGCATCTTCATTATATATTTATTCATCAATAGAGGGACATCTAGGCTGGTTCCATTTCCTAGCTACTGTGAATAGAGCGGCAACAAACATGGATATGCAAGTATCTCTAAGGCAGTGAACAAAGGCCTTAGGATATATCCCTAGGAGTGTTATATATAGCTGAGTCATATGGTAAATCTATTTTTAGCTGTCTCAGGAACCTCCACATTGATTTCCACAATGGCTGTACCAATTTACATTCCCACCAACAGTATAAGGGGTCCTCTTTTTCCGCATCCTCCCCAGCATTTATTGTCATTTTTGTTGTTCAGGTTTTTTTTTTTTTTTTTTTTTTTTTTCAAGATAGGATCTTGCTGTAGCCCAGGCTGACCTAGAATTCACTATGTAGTCTCAGGGTGTCCTTGAATTTACAGCATTCCTCCTACCTTTGCTTCTGAATGCTGGATTACAGGCATGTGCCACCACACCATTTTTTAATTTTATGAGGTCCCATTCTGCCTCATTTTGAGTCAAGGTTTCTCTCTGGATCTCACTCTGCTGTTTCCTTTTGCTGTGCTCACTGCCAGCTGTCTGGAAATTGTCCTGACTGCATCCCACCTGGCTGCCAATGTGCTGGGATTACAGATGCCCACCACAGCTCCCAGTTTATTATGAAAGATCTGAGCAGGATCAAACTCTGGAACTCAGACTTGAGCAGCAACCACTTTCTCCACGGACCCATCTCCCCAGCCCTCCATTCCCGTATCTTGAAGTTTCCCTATTTTTTTCCTCTATCAGTTTCAGAGTTTCAAGTCTCATGTTAAAGTCTTTGTCCAGCAGGCATGGTGGTGCACATGTTAATCTGGGAAGATGGCTCAGTCATTGAAGGTACTTGTTTGCAAAGCTTGTCAGCCAGGGTTCAATTTACCAGCACCCATATAAAACTAGCTGCAAAACGTGCATTTAAAAAAAACGCAAGTCTTCGTCCATTGAGTTGACTTTTGTGCAGGGTAACACATATGGATCTCTGTTCATTCCTCTGCATGTAGCTGTCTTCAATATTTTCACCATGGTTAAATTCAGAATTCCTTTCATGAAGTTAATCTTTTGTTTGTTTGTTTGTTTGAAATAAGGTCTTGCTCTAGTCCCAACTGATCTGGAATTCAATGCATAGCCCAGGCTGGCCTCAAACTGAGCAATCCACCTACTTTAGTATCCCACATTCTGAGATTATAGGCTTGAGCCACTGCTCTCAGTTTGAGGTTAATTTTTTAAATCTAATATTTATTTACTAGAGACAGGATGGGTGCACCAGGGCCTCCTGCTATGTCAAATGAACTCCAGACACATGTGCCACTTTGTGTATCTGTCTTTTGTGGGTACTGGGTAATTGAACCCACGCCATCAGGCATTACAAAGCAAGCCCCTTAAACCATGAGCTCTCTCTTCAACCCAAAGTTAATCTTTTATGAACCCTTTGGCAGTTCATTAAACTGTTTACAACTTGCTCAAAGCTTGTATGATGGTTGAACCTTCAATTTTGTCCTGTATTGCTGCCTTCACATTCTGGATAATCCAGTTAGTCTACTTTTAAGAGAAAATTTCCATTTTACCAAACATTTTCATACAAAAAGGAAATTTAGGGCTAGAGAGATGGCTCAGTGGTTAAGGTGTTTGCTTGCAAAGTCAAAGGACCTCAGTTCAATTCCCCATGACCCACGTAAGCCAAATGCACAAGGGGGTGCATGCAATTTCAAATAAATAACTAAATAAAATATAATTTTTTTAAAAAAAAGCGAAGCTGGGTGTGGTGGTACACGCCTTTAATACCAGCAGAAGTAGGAGGATCACCATGAGTTCAAGGCTACCCTGAGACTACATAGTGAATTCCAGGTCAGCCTGGGGTACAGCAAGACCCTACCTCAAAAAAAAAACAGGAGGCTGGAGAGATGGCGTAGAGGTTAAGTGCCTGCCTGTGAAGCCTAAGGATCCCGGTTCAAGGCTCGATTCCCCAGGATCCATGTTAGCCAGGTGTACAAGGTTGGAGTTCGTTTTCAGTGGCTGGAGGCCCTGGCGCACCCATTCTTCCTCTATCTGCCTGTTTCTCTCTCTGTCTGAACAAAAAAAAAGCCAGGTGTGGTGGTGCACACCTTTAATCCCAGCACTTGGGAGGCAGAGGTAGGAGGATCACTGTGAATTTGAGGTCAGCCCCAGACTACATAGTGAATTCCAGGTCAACCTGGTCTAGAGTGAGATCCTACCTCGGAAAAAAAGCAAGAAGGAAGGAAGGAGGGAGGGCTGGAGAGATTGCTCAGTGGTTAAAGGTACTTGCTTGCAAAGCCTGACATCCTAAATTTGATTCTTACCCATGTAGCACACGTTTAATCCCAGCACTTGGGAAGCAGAGATAGGTGGATGTCTTTGAGTTTGAGGCCAGCTTTGGGACTACAGTGAGTCCCAGGTTAGCGAGATAGAGTTAGACCCTACCTTGGAAAAAAATTTCAGGATGAATATATGAGATTAAAGGTATGTGCCACCAAACCCGGCTCACTTCTGATTTTCTTTCTTTTTTTAATTTTATTTAATTATTTGAGAGAGAATGAATGAATGGGGCATACCAGGGCCTCCAGCTGCAACAAACTCCAGTTTGCAAACAAACTCCAGACACATGCACCACCTTGTACATGTGGCTTATGTGGGTCCTGGGGAATCGAACCTGGGTGCTTTAACTGCTAAGCCATTTCTCCAGCCCCACTTCTGATTTTCTTAATTATCATGCAACAGTGGGGATCATGACATTAGAATAAGTGAGTGGCTTATGATTTTTGCCTCGGAAAGAGAACCTCTTGGCATACTGCTTTTTTTTATTGACAATATTTATAATTATAGACAATAAACCATGATAATTCCTTCTCCCCTCCCCCACTTTTGCCTTCACAATTCCACTCTCCTTCAGTCCAGACCCTCTTAAATTTTGATTAACCCTTCCCCCACACTTTCTTTACTCAGACTCTTCCCCTGACCTCACTTAGGCCATTCCATCCCCAGTAACCTATTTGTCCACTTACATACACAATAGCATTCCCTTAAGTCCTCCCCTCTCCTCTCTCTTTATAGCCCCTTTCTAGCTTACTGGCCTCTGCTACCAATTTTTACCCCAGCTTACATACAAGTCTAAACATGTGTAGTTAGGATCCACATATGAGAGAAAACATGCAGTGTTTGGCTTTCTGGACCTGGGTTACCTCACTTACTATAATACTTTCGAAATCCATCCATTTCCCTGCAAATTTCATAATTTCATTTTTCTTTACCACTGAATAGAACTCCATTGTATAAATGTACCGCTGAATAGAACTCCATTGTATAAATGTACCGCATCTTCATTATATATTTATTCATCAATAGAGGGACATCTAGGCTGGTTCCATTTCCTAGCTACTGTGAATAGAGCGGCAACAAACATGGATATGCAAGTATCTCTAAGGCAGTGAACAAAGGCCTTAGGATATATCCCTAGGAGTGTTATATATAGCTGAGTCATATGGTAAATCTATTTTTAGCTGTCTCAGGAACCTCCACATTGATTTCCACAATGGCTGTACCAATTTACATTCCCACCAACAGTATAAGGGGTCCTCTTTTTCCGCATCCTCCCCAGCATTTATTGTCATTTTTGTTCGTTCAGGTTTTTTTTTTTTTTTTTTTTTTTGAGGTAGGGTCTTGCTCTAGCCCAGGCAGACCTAGAATTCACTACGTAGTCTCAGGGTGGCCTTGAACTCACAGTGATCCTCCTACCTCTGCCTCCCTAGTGCTGGGATTAAAGGCGTGCACCACCACACCCAGCTTTCTCACCCATTTCTTCATAGCATTGTCACAAACACCTTATGAGATAGGTTCCGTTACAGTCCTGTTCTGTGGATGAAGAAGCAGCCTGTCAGTGTCGGACAGTGAATTATTGTCTGAGCCATATCTAGAGCCCTGTCCGTCTGGCTCCTGTTCCCAGATTCCTAACCTGGATACCACACAGAGGCCTTTCACCAGATCCTACCACATTGGGCGCTAGAGACCAAGACTTTGACCAATTTGTGCCATATGACACCTTTTTGCCTGTGGTGGTTTGAATGTGTGTCCCCCATAGACTCATGTGTTTTAAAGCTTGTAACTTGGGTCTCCAGCCACCTGGCTGAGGGAGGAGTCACTGGGGGTGGATGGATTCTGGGGTCCAGCCCTAAAGTGTGTTGGGAGGGGATCTGATTTCTAGCCCAAGGTTATACAGAGAGCTGCAGATTCTTGCTTGCTGTTTTTTGGTGTGTGTGCTGGTGCTGATGTTTTGCTTGCTGCAGTTTTTCCACCACTGATAGAACTTCCCCCTGGATCTGTAAGCTTAGAATAAACCCCCTTCTCCCATAAACCGTCTGGTTTGGATGTTCGTCCCAGCAGTGTGAAGCTGTCTACAGCACTGCCTGTATCCCACATGTGCTCAGCATTCACCTAATTGTGTGGATTTTGTTTTGGTCTGGGTGGAGAGCCAGTGACCTAACTGGAGAGAATCAGGATAGGTATGGCTTCAGAGACTCAGGCTTCGTAGACCTGCAGCAATTACTTTCTCATTGTTGGGGCAAAATACCTGACCTTCTAGAAGTAGCTTGTGGAAGAAAAGGGTTTATTTTCAGCTCAGTTTTGAGGGGAAGGCTCATCATGTCAGGACCAGGATGCTGGCTCACAGCGTCACATCAGAGAAATAGATAAAGCAAACTAGGCTGGGCGTGGTGGCGCACGCTTTTAATCCCAGCACTTGGGAGGCAGAGGTAGAAGGATTGACATGAATTCAAGAACACACTGAGACTACACAGTGAATTCCAGGTCAGCTTGGGCTAGAGCAAGACCCTAATACAAAAAAAAAAAAAAAAAAAACTTTAATCCCAGCACCCGGGAGGGAGACAGAGGTAGGAGTTTGCCATGAGTTCCAGGCCACCCTGAGACTAGATAGTGGGTTCCATAGTGAGCCTGGGCTAGAGCAAAAAATAAAAATAATAAAAATAAATAAAAAAAAAGTACCTCAAAAAACCAAAAAAGAAGAAGAAAAAGGAGGAGGAGGAAAGAAAAAGCAAGCTAGTGTTGTAGGAAATAGAGTCAGTAAATAAAAATCAGGCAAAAACCCACTTCAGAGAGAGCCTTTATTCATGTGAGGACTTCTGCTAGCTAACTCCAGAAAGACAAAGGCCTTGAACTCAGATTGTACTGGAGTTAGAGACTTTTTACAATCCTCTGAATTCTCCTGCGCTTGGAGATGGAAGAGATTTACATCCATGAGTGTAGGGCTCTGTCAAATACGATTAAGTACAGGCAGCCGTCTCCTGAGATACAATAGTTACATATTGTCCAAAGGGGTCAAGCTCAGAGTCACAGAATTTTTGTTAGCTGCCATCAAAGGAATGTCCCCCACTGAGGAGGGAAGTGTAACATCTATTGTTTCACTGAAAGTACTAGGCACATTTACATTTCTTAGAGATACATTGATTGTACTTCCTCTAAACTAATACAAGCTAGAAACATTAGACATATGGTATTTCTTCAGTGCTAGAACTGGCAAGTGGGGCTGAACTATAAAATCCCAAGGCCTGCCCGTCCCCCAGTGACACACCTCCAGCAGGCACCCCGGGAGAAGCATATCCCTTGCCTTTCTCTAATATTTATTTATTTATTTGCAACAGAGAGAGAATGGGTGTGCCAGGGCCTCCAGCCACTGCAAACGACCTCTAGATGCATGGGACACCTTGTGCATCTGGCTTACATGGGTCCTGGGGAGTCGAACCTGGGTCCTTTGGCTTTGCAGGCATGTGCCTTAACCACTAAGCCATCTCTCTAGCCCCCTATCCTTTCTCCAGATAGCCCCTGCTCACATAGTCGCCAGGTACTAGGTGCTGGCAAGCCATGCTTTCTGGATGTCTGCTACACAGTGCCCATCTACCAGGAGGCAGAGGTAGGAGGATCGCCATGAGTTCGAGGCCACCCTGAGACTACACAGTGAATTCCAGGTCAGCCTGGGCTAGACTGAGACCCTACCTTGAAAAACCAAAAAAAAAAAAAAAAAAAAAAAAGATTAGGACTGGTGACAGGCAGGCCATGTCCACTTGGACCCTTGATGTGAGAAGAGAGCCTTAACCAAGCACATCCTTACCTAGCTCTGTATTTAGGTCAATCTTTTTTTTGTTTTGTTTTTGTTGACCTTGAACTCACATCAATTCTCCTACCTCTGCCTCCTGAATGTTGGGATGAAAGATGTGTGCCGCCACACCCAGCTTAAAGATTATTATTACATTTTTTAAAAAATTTTATGTATTTATTTATTGAATTTCAGGCTGTCCTGGAATTCATTATGTAGTCTTAGGGCGACCTTGAACTCACAGTGATCTGCCTACCTCTGCCTCCCAAGTGCACTACCACGCCCGGCTCAAAGTTTATTTTTATTGTTTGTTTGTTTGTTTGTTTTTTGGTTTTTCGAGGTAGGGTCTCACTCTAGCCCAGGCTGACCTGGAATTCACTATGTAGTCTCAGGGTGGCCTCGAACTCATGGCAATCCTCCCACCTCTGCCTCCCGAGTGCTGGGATTAAAGGCGTGCGCCACCACGCCCGGCTCAAAGTTTATTTTTATTTATTTATTTGAAAGAGAGAAAGAAGCAGAGAGAGAGAGAGTGAGAGAATGTGCACACCACACCAGGGCCTCCAGCCACTGCAAACTCCAGACACATGTGCCACCTTGTTCCTCTGGCTTATATGGGTCCTGGAGAATCGAACTGTGGTCCTTTG
The DNA here is from genome assembly GCA_036346955.1 of Dipus sagitta. Classification (NCBI taxonomy): domain Eukaryota; kingdom Metazoa; phylum Chordata; class Mammalia; order Rodentia; family Dipodidae; genus Dipus; species Dipus sagitta. Next base: position 142,037,459 of record CM070770.1, read on the forward strand.
GCTTTGCAGGCAAACACCTTAACCGCTAAACTATCTCTCCAGCCCTTTTTTTTAAAAGTTTGATTTATTCACATGTGTGTATGCTCACAACAGGAGCTATTGTTTCTGCAAACCAGATGCTATGCCACTTTTTGCATTCATTTTACATGGTGGCTTCAGAATTGAACCTGGGCTGGCAGGCTTTGCAAGCAAGCACTTTTAAGCAAAAGGTATAAGAATTATCTTCCCAGCCCCCTGCGTCAATCTGAATTACATAAAACAGTACTGGGGAGCCGGGCATGGTGCTGCACACCTTTAATCTCAGCACTCGGGAGGCAGAGATAGGAGGATCGCCGTGAGTTTGAGGCCACCCTGAGAGTACATAGTGAATCCCAGGTCAGCCTGGGCAGAGTAAGACCCTACCTCAAAAACAACAACAACAACAAACAAACAAACAAACAAAAAGTACTGGGAAAGAAAGCATAGCCAGATCGTTTTCCTGTGGGAGATAGCTCTTTTCAGGTGCTGTGACAGATCTGAGCCTCTGGGGGGCACTGTCCACTAAGAGATGTACCCAACAGCTGGCCTGCCATACTTTGAGATTAACCCCAGTCCGGCCTGGTTAGTACTTGGATGGGAAAAAGATTCACCCCTGCCAGGCCACGGCCACATACTAAATCCTCAAGAATACCCCATTGAATAGCAAATACCCCCCAAATTGCAGCAGTAAACAACTATTTCCAGCTTGATCAAAAGTGTTAGGGCTGGGTATGGCGGTACACGTCTTTAATCCTGTCACTTCACAGGCAGAGGTAGGAGGATGGCCATGAGTTTGAGGTCACCCTGATATTACATAGTGAATTTCAGGTCAGCCTAGTCTAGAGTGAAATCCTACCTCAAAATAAATAAATAAATAAATAAAAATAAAAAAAATAAAGGCACCTAGGAAAATTCATGAGAGATTCCATAGTTTGGACCTGTTGACATTCCCCCATAGAAGGAGGGGCATGGGGAAGGTCTTCAGATGCCCCCTAGGCCAGCTGTATGAAATGATGCATGAGAAAGCCAGGGCCTCCAGCCACTGCAAATGAACTCCAGACGCATGCACACCCTTGTGCAGCTGGCTTATGTGGGTCCTGGGGAATCGAACCAGGGTGCTTAGGCTTTGCAGGCAAAAAGCCTTAACCACTAAGCCATTTCCCCAACCCCAGGCTTGTTTTTCCATAAACAATCAGGACCCCCCTCCTGGGAGAGAGGTTTTTTCACAGGATTTAAACATTGTGGTTGGTCAAGTTCAGCTAATCTTTTCCTGAGACAGCCCCTAGACCTAACCAACCAGCAGGCCCTCTGGTTCACCTGGTCAAAGACAACCCACCACCACAAGATTATAAGTACCTTTGCCAGGGGAGGGCAGGCTCCCTGTCACTTGGAAGCTTACAGTTGCAGGTGCGTTTTACCCTCTGTTGGGTCTGGGCTGGCTCTGCCCTGGCCAAGCCAAGAGGGACTCCGCCTAGGCCCAGGCCCAGCCCCAGCCCCAGCCAGGTGGGCCCCCTAGTCCTTACTCTCCACATGGGTTCTTTATCCCCATAGCCAGCTCCCACATGGCAGGAGCTCCTTGAACTTTCTTTTTTTCTTTCCACGCTGAGCTACACGTGGCCCACATGGGCTTTTGGGCCCCACGTGGTGTACTCTCTTTATCTCCCCTTACCTCTCAGCCTTCCCCTTTACACCCTCACCCTGCTTTTGTAAGTAACCCCAATAAACTCATTGGTTCACCAAACCTAATTTTGATGCAATAATGCTTTGGTCTCTTGTCTCTACTCGGAGGTGAATAGACCTGTGTTCACATCTCGCGGGCGGGGGGGAGTTTCATTTACCACCCTTACAAGGGGTTTCCTTGGGTAGCTCTTTCCCCACGTCTGAAGATACCAGTAAGTAGCCACCTGGTTGTGATGTAGATTTCTTGGGGTGTGTCCCAGTGGGGCTGCGATGAGCTGGGCGAAATTCTGAGCTGCTCGCTCGCTCGCGCAATGTGCGGCTGCGCGGCCGACGTGCTCCCCGGGGTCCCGGTGCGCCGATGGGCTGTAATGGGGCAGGGGTCTGGGTCTGGCGACAAAGGGTCCCTGGCCTGGACCTAGGCCTTTGTGCCCCGCCCTCCCCGGAGCCAGAGAGGCCGCACTCTCTCTCCGGCGTGCAGGGAGTGCCAGCTTCCTACGGAGCTGTGGGCTGCGTGGTAGAGAGCTCCCTGTTGCAGGGAGTGTGCCAGAGGCCAGGCTTGGGCAGTATTGGTAGTGCCACGCCCTGAGCGGCGCAGCAGCAGAGGCCACCCGCCGCGGGGGCAGGCAGGCAGCCTCGGGGATCTTGACTTATGGAGCTTCCATCAGACACACCTCTGGGAGCGCCAGCTTCTCTAGTGGGGAGGTCCATTAGCCACTCTTCTGGATTCCAACTAGCAAAGTGATACGGATCTTGGGCCTTGGGGAAGACGCATCTGAGCTTTAGCGCCGTCCCTCCTCCCCTAGTCACTTCAAGTAGCACCCAGCAAAGTGCTTCCCGTGATGGTGTGTGAATCAAATGCCCAAAGGCCTGAGAGGTGCTGGGCGCAGTACCTAGCCACAGTAAACACCCAGGAAATACCTGCGGTTAATGCCCCTACCTTCCCAGCACCCTCCTTGGAGAGGCTATGATGCTTGCTGGGGGCACGGTTATGAAGTCCTTGCTGATCCCTAATTGTTGGCTGCACTCTTGGTTAGGGATGTGCGAACTTGGCCCTGCTGAGGGCCACATGCCAGAGAACTTTGACTCTGGGTTATACTCGGGGTGGGGCAGCCCTGCCAGGGGCTGAGCCCTACTCACTTGTCTGCCCACCATTCATTCATTCATTCACTCAGCCTCTATCCACCTAGCATCTGCTAAGTGCCTAGGTCATGGGCTGGCGCTGGGTTCAGAATGGTGGACAGGCCCCTTAGGTCCCTCCATCCCTGCTCTGTTGTAAATCTCTGTTTCTGAGGAGGGAAACCAAGGCCTGGAGAGGGGAAGGGGCTTGGCTGAGGTCTCAGCACCTTCCTGGCTGTGCCTCTCTGGCCTCAGAGTAGCTTCTTGGAGGACTTACAGGGGCGAAGGTACTTGCTAAGGAACATTCAGGCTGTGATGTAGGACCTGGCTGGACTGGGGACAGTTGGTAAGGTCTAGTCCCCTGTAACACTTCTTTATATTTCTGAGAATGCTGAACTTGCTTCTTTTTTTTTTTTTTTTTTTTTTTTTTTTGGTGTGTGTGTGTGTTTCGAGGTAGGGTCTCACTCTGGCTCATGCTGACCTGGAATTCACTATGTAGTCTCAAGCTGGCCTTGAACTCATAGCAATCCTCCTACCTCTGTCTGGGATTAAAGGCATGCACTAGCAACACCCAACTTTGAATATTTTTATTTTAATGGAGTTTAAAACATGACACAATATAACCTGTACTTTCATCCCTGGGATTCAAAAGAGGTTATTTCTGGATGGCACAGTGGTAGTGACTTAAATGTCATAAAAGGGTTACACATCAGTAAGAGAAGTAGGGATGAAGCCCAACCCAAGAGTTCAGTGATCCTCTGTAGTGAGGGCGGGGCAGGTTGGGAGTCCCAAACCTGATCCGTGGAGGCCTGGTGAGGAAAGTTCCAGGTCATGTGGACAGGTATAGACAATGAGGTCAAAGGTGACAACCACACACCCAAACCACTCACAAGCCAAAGGTTTCAACAGACAAGGGTTGATGACTGTAATAACCTGCCTTGCACAACTCTGCTCGGGAGCATCTCACTGAACCCCTGACATTGGAGTGCCTCATTCCCAAACCGAGCCAGCCTGCACTCAACGAGTGAAGAACGGATCTATCGAGTAGCACACTGCCTAACTGCAGGGCTGGCTAAGTAACCATGGGTACTGTCCCTCTCCACAGTGGAGGTCAGCCTCTATCCGAGGTCAAGCATTAAGAAAAGGGTAGCCAAGCATGGTGGTTCCAACACTAGGGAGGCAGAGGTATGTGGATCACTGTGAGCTCGAAGCCACCCTGAGACTACATAGGGAATTGCAGGTCAGCCTGGGCTAGAGTGAGACTCTACCTCAAAAAAAAAGGAAGTCGGGCGTGGTGACCCATGCCTTTAACCCCAGCACTTGGGAGGCAGAGGTAGAAGGATCACAGCGAATTCAAAGCCACCCTGAGACTACATAGTGAATTCCAGGTCAGCCTGGGCTAGAGCAAGACCCTACCTCGGGGTGGGAGGAATTAAAATTAGGGGGCGGGGAGGTAGCTCAGCAGTTAAAGGCCCTCTCTTGCAAAGCCTGCTGTCTCAAGTTCAATTCCCTAGGAACTAGGTGCATGTATCTGGATTATGTTTGCAGTGACAGGAGACCCTGGTGCGCGTGCACACATTCTCTTTCTCCCTCCCTCCCACCCTCTCTCCCTCCCTCTCTATCCTCACAAGTAAATAAATAAGCTGGGCATAGTGGCACATGCCTTTAATCCTAGCACTCCAGAGGCAGAGGTAGGAGGACCTCGGTGAGTTTGAGGACACCCTGAGACTAAATAGTGAATTCCAGGTTAGCCTGGGCTAGAGTAAGACTCAACCTCACAAAACAAAAAAAAAGGGGGGGGGATAGAGAGATGGTTTGGCAGTTAAGGTGCTTGCCTGCAAAGCCTAAGGACCCATGTTCGACTCTCCAGAACCCATTTAAGCCACACACAAAGGTGAAGCAAGTGCAAGGTTGCACATGCCCACTAGATGGCACAAACATCTGGAATTCTATTGCAGTGACTGAGGCCCTGGCGTGCCAATTCTTTCTCTCTCTCTCTCTGGAGACTGGAGGCCAGCCCCAGAGCAACCTGAGATACAGTGAGACTCTACTTTGAAAAAACAAAATAGAGCTGGAGAGATGACTTAGCGGTTAAGGCACTTGCCTGTGAGCCCAACGGACCTAGTTCTATTCCCCAGGACCCATGTAGGTGAGATGCACAAGGTCTGGAGTTTGTTTGCAGCGACTAAAGGCCCTGGCATGCCCCCTATTCTCTCTCTCACACTCGCTACCTCTCTCTCTCTCTCTCTCTCTCTCTCTCTCTGTCTCTCAAATAAATGAATAGATAAATTTTAAAAATAAATATTAAGCCAGGCATGGTGGCACATGCCTTTAATCCTAGCACTTGGAAGGCAGAGGTAGGAGGATCACCATGAGTTGCAGGCCACCCTGAGACTACATAGTGAATTCCAGGCCAGCCTGGGGTAGAGTGAAACACTACCTCAAAAAAACAAAAATAAATAAATAAAGAGCTGAGGGGGCTGGAGGAATGGCTTAGCAGTTAAGGAATTTGCCTGCAAAGCCAAAGGACCTAGGTTCAATTCCCCAGGACCCAAGTTAGCCAGATGCACAAAGGGGCACAGGTGTCTGGAGTTCGTTTGCAGTGGCTGGAGGCCCTGGCATGCCCTTTCTCTCCCTCTCTTTCTCTCTCTCCCTTGCTCCTTCTTTGTCTGTCAAATAAATTAATAAAAATAAAAAATAAAAGGTGTGCACCACTGTGGTAGTTTGATTCAGGTGTCCCCCATAAACTTAGGTGTCTGGATGCTAGGTTCTGCAACTGATGGCAATTGGAAATTAAAGCCTCCTGGAGGCGGTGTATTGTTGGGGGTGGGCTTATGGGTGTTAGAGCCAGTTTCCCCATGCCAGTGTTTGGCACGCTGTCCTGTTGCTATGGTCCATATTATGTTGGCCAGGGGGTGATGTCCACCCTCTGCTCATACCATTGTTTTCCCCTGCCATCATGGAGCTACCCCTCGAGCCTGTAAGCCAAAATAAACCTCTTTTTTCCCACAAGCTGCTCTTGGTGGGGTGATTTCTACCAGCAATGCGAACCTGACTGCCACAACCACATCCAGCATTGATAAAAAAAAAAAAAAAAAAAAGAGCCAACAGGGTCCATTGCTGAGGAGGTGGTGGAAAGAATGTAAGAGTCAAAGGAAGGGTAGGACTCCTTACAACGTGCTCATCCAGATACTAAATGGCCTGGATATCCATGACCTCGCAGTGCCTGACACTACCTACACAAGACCATCATAATAGGAGGAAAAGATAATGACATCAAAATAAAAGAGAGACTGATTGAGAGGGGGAGGTAATATGATGGAGAGTGAGTGGAGTTTCAAAGGGGAAAGTGGGGGAAGGGAGGGAATTGCCATGGGATATTGTTTACAATTATGGAAGTTGTCAATAAAAAATAAATTAAAAATAAAAATAAAATAAAAAGAGCCAAGCATGGTGGTGCACGCCTTTAATCCTAGCATTCGGGAGGCAGAGGTAGGAAGACTGGCAAGAGTTCAAGGCCACCCTCAGACTAATTCCAGGTCAGCCTGAGCTACAGCAAGACCCTACCTCGAAAAACAAAGCAAAATTAATTAATTAATGAAATGACTAATGGAAAAATAAGTAGTAACAAAGCAGATGAGAAGATGGCTCAGTGGATTAAGCACTTACCCTTCAAGCCTGAGCACTGGAGTTTGATCCCCACAAAAGAGCCAGAAGCCATGGTGGACTTCTGTAACCCCAGCTCTCTATAACAGTGAGCTGAAGCAGCCAAGGGAGAATTTCCTGGAAAGAGCATCGACGTGAGGTTCCAAGAAAGAAACTGTCTCAGCTGAGGTGGAAAGGTGAGGACTGGCCTGAAAGTAGTGCTTTGACCTCCACACATATGATGGCATGTACCCACACCCACACAGAAAAGGAGGTGGGTGGTTACCAGGTACATAGCTTAGCGTTAGAGTACAAAAGCAAAAATACACAAATTTTATATTTTGGTCATCATATTCTGATTTTGCAGGCTAAATTTTTCTTAATTTTTTAAGGTTTTTTTTGTTTGTTTGTTTTTTTGAGGTAGGGTTTCACTCTGGTCCAGGCTGACCTGGAATTCACTATGTATTCACTATGTAGTCTCAGGATGGCCTCAAACTCACAGCGATCCTCCTACCTTGGCCTCCCAAGTGCTGGGATTAAAGGCGTGCGCCACTGTGCTTGGCAATTTTTTAAGTTTTGATGTATATGGGATTTGGTGTGTAATGTGCGAGTGTGTGTGCTCATTGTGAGCACACATATGGATAAACATGCACATGCATGTTGCATGTAAAAGCTAAAGATTGACATCCGGTATCCTTCTCAGTCACTCTCCCCTAATTTATTTATTAATTTATTTATATGTGTGTGTCACTGCAAACAAACACCAGACTTCTTGTGTCTATCTTTGTTTATTTTTGTTTTTTTGAGGTAGCATCTCACTCTAGCCCAGGCTGACCTGGAATTCACTCTGTAGTCTCAGGGTGGCCTCGAACTCATGGTGATCCTCCTACCTCTGCCTCCCGAGTGCTGGGATTAAAGGCACACACCACCACACCCGGCTATTTTTATTTATTTATTTTCAAGGTAGTCTTGTTCTAACCCAGTCTGACCTGGAATTCACTATGTAGCCTCAGGGTGGCCTTGAACTCACAGGATCCTCCTACCTCTGTCTCTCAAGTGCTGGTATTAAGGGCATGCACCACTATGCACAACTAATTATTTTTTTTATTTTTTTATTTTTTTGGTTTTTCGAGGTAGGGTCTCACTCTAGCCCAGGCTGACCTGGAATTCACTATGGAGTCTCAGGGTGGCCTTGAACTCATGGCGATCATCCTACCTCTGCCTCCCAGTGCTGGGATTAAAGGCATGCACCACCACACCTGGATTTATTTTTATTTTGAGATTGGGTCTCACTAAATTAACAGGCTATCTTTGAGCTCACTCTGTAGCCCAGACTAGTATTGAACATGTGATCCTCTGACTTCAGCGTCGCAAGCAACAGGCATCTACAAGGCCTTCACATCCAGGCTTGGCTTCCCTAAGTGTTGGTAATATTTATTACAGGGTACACCACCAGTTCAAATTTACTTCTGGTTCCCATGTCCCATGGTAACTGATGAAATTGCATCCAACCACCAGTAATAATGTCCTGACAAATCCTGCCTCAAACCAATTTGCCTTCAGACACACCCACAAGACCACCTGACCCTCAGAGCAGCATGGGAAGCTCCATCACGTGGGTGAGATTGGATCTGGCTCTTCCCCAGGGCTCTCTGGAATGCTCTGGTGTTCCTTGACTCTCATCATCCCTTGCAGCTGACTTGCTCCACCGACCTCCTTCCTGGCAACATCAAACCCGCTCAGCTGGTTTGCCAGGGAGGAACTGGACTTGTTTTGCCATCCCATGGTTCTGATTTACTAAGAACTCAAGAACTATGTGGAAGGGTCAGAGATGGGACTGAAGCCCTGTGTGATGATGCACGCCTTTAATCTCAGCACTCAGGTGGCGGAGGTAGGAGGATCACTGTGAGTTCAAGGCCAGCCTGGGATTACAGAGTAAATTCCAGGTTGGCCTGGACCAGAGTGAGCCCCAACCTTGAAAACAAACACATACACACTAACAAGACAACAGGGGGCTAGAGAGATGGCTTAGCACTTGCCTGTGAAGCCTAAGAACCCGAGTTTCATCTCTCTCCAGATCTGACGTAAGCCTGACACACAAAGGTGAGGCAAGCGCCAGGTTGCACCTGCCCACTAGATGGCACAAGCATCTGGAGTTCGATTGCAGTGGCTGAAGCCCTGGTGAGTTAATTCAATCTCTCTCTCTCTCTCTCTCTAAGATAAAAATAATAATAAAATAAAGACAACAGAGGTGGACTAAGTTGAGAAATTGGGGAAGCAGGTCCCTTTTGACTTCAACTTGTTTTGTAGATCCCAAGATGGCTTGAAGGGCCCAGGACAGTCCCACCCTACTAATCACACTCTGACCACCCCACCCGCCTCTGATGCTTGTCTCTTAATCAGCGTCCACCACCCCCACAGCATTCTCATCCACAGCCTCCTCCAGGTAGAGGCTCCTTTTGTGACTAAGTCCACCCTCCAGTTATCCAGTCCATCTCTGGAAGAAGGCCCAGTGCTCTTGCTGAGGTACTCGAAGGATGGGATTGTTCAGGGACTAATGAGATTAAGAGGAAATGAAGGTGCTGATAATAAAACTGATATGGGTTTTTCTTCTTTTGTTTTTCAAGAGAGTCTCCCTAGCCTATCCCTATCCCCGCTATTGGGATGCAGAGGTAGGAGGAACATGGTGTGTTTGAAGACACCCTAATGAATTCCAGGTCAGCCTGAGCTAGAGCAAGACCCTACCTTAAAAAAAAAAAGAAAAAAAGAAAAAGAAAGAAAGATGGGGCTGGAGAGATGGCTTAGCGGTTAAGCGATTACCTGTGAAGCCTAAGGACCCCAGTTCAAGGCTTGGTTCTTCAGGACCCACGTTAGCCAGATGCACAAGGGGGCGCACGCGTCTGGAGTTCGTTTGTAGTGGCTGGAAGCCCTGGCATGCCCATTCTCTCTGTCTCTCTCTCTCTGCCTCTTTCTCCCTCTGTCACTCTCAAATAAATAAATAAACAAAAAAATTAAAAAATAAGATAGAAATCTTCCTATGTAGGCCAGGCTGGACTTTAACTTGCACTTCTCTTGCCTCAGCCTCACCCTACCAAGTGCAACTCCATGCCTAGTGTGATCTTTATTGTCAACATGACTGAAATTAGAATCGCCTTGGAAACATACCTATTGGGTTGTCTATTAAGGTGTTTCCAGAAAGGTTTCACTGAAGAGGGAAGACCCAGACCACTCCCAGCCTCCAAATGTGGTGTTATCTATCATCCCATGGTTCGTGATCTCAAACTGAATTAAACAGAGAAAGCAGACTGAGCACCAGTGTTTGTCACTCTCTGCTTTCTCACTGTGAATGCCAAGTGACCACCTGTCTCAGAGTCCTGCCATGCCTTCCCCTGGCACTGATGAATTATAGCCTCAAACTGTAAGCCAAAATAAACCCTTCTTTCTTAACTTGCTTTGGTCAGGTGTTTTGTCATAGCAGTGAGAAAAGTTAACCAATACATTTTTTTTTTTTTAGGTAGGGTCTCACTGTAGCCCAGGCTGACATGGAATTCACCATGTAGTCTCAGGGTGGCTTCGAACCCATGGTGATCCTCCTACCTCTGCCTCCCAAGTGCTGGGGCTGGGATTAAAGGTATACGCCACCACGCCTGGTGCCACCTCTCCTTTATAAAGCGTGGGTTAATGATTGTACAGATGCTAGCCACTATGATCTCAGTGTCATGATGGCGAGTGACACTCTGTGTTCCAAGCATATTCCAGGCCCTGAAGCAATTGCCATAGAACTTTAATGAGCCTACAGCCAGAAGGGCCAGGAAGGACCAAGGAGGTATGCATTGGACTGGGGAAAGGCCAAAGTTACAGCGACATTGTGGTGTTCAGATTCATCTAGTTGTTGGTTCATTTATTCAGGCCTCCAGTCACCAAGTGTTTTGTGAGTTCTAAACTCCAGGGAGGGGCTGGGGAGATGGCTCAGTGGTTAAGGTACATGCCTGCAAAGCCTAAGGACCAGGGTTGGATTCCCTGGTACCCACATAAAGCTGGATGTCAGCTTTCTGTGCAAGTGTGAGGGCCTGAAGGGGACTGAGACCAGAGCTCTAATATCCAGGTCCCATGTAAACAGTCCACATGGCCACACTCACCTGTATCCCTAGTCCCTCAGAGTAGAGAATTGAGAATTACTGGAGTTCCAAAAACTCTAGAATCAGCAAAGAGGTTCCAGCTCAAAAATAGTCAGGCATGGGCTGGAGAAATGGTTTAGCAGGTAAAGTGCTTGCCTGCAAAGCCTAAGGACCCAGGTTAGATTCCCCAGTACTCACATAAAGCCAGATGCACAAGGCAGCGCATGCATCTGGAGTTCATTTGCAGTGGTTAAAGGTCCTGGCATGCCCATTCTCTTTCTACTTTACCTGCCCCCCAAAATAAATGAATAAAATATAAAAAAAAATAGGCTGGCATAATGGCGCATGCCTTTAACCCCAGCACTTGGGAGGCAAAGGTAGGAGAATCATTGTGAGTTTTGAGGCCGGCCTACAGAGTATATTCCAGGTCAGCCTAGGATAGAGTGAGACCCAACTTCAAAAGAAAAAAAAAAAGTTGGGTATGGTGGCGGATGCATTTAATTCCAGCACTCAGGAGGCAGAGGTAGGAGGATTGCCTTGAGTTCAAGGCCACCTTCAGACTAGTGAATTTCAGGTCATCCTGGGCTAGAGTGAGACCCTATCTTGAAGAACCAAAAAATAAAAAAAAAAAAGGAAAGGCTGGAGAGAGAGAGATGGCTCAGTGGGAAGGCGCTTGCCTGCATAGCCAAATGATCCAGGTTTGATTCCAAGCCAGATATACAAGGTGGAGCACGAGTCTGGAGTTTGTTTTCAATGCAGAGGTCCTGACACAGCCTTTCTCTCTCTCTCTTTCTCAAATAATTAAATAAATAAAGATATTAATAATAGCCGGGCATGGTGGCGCACGCCTTTAATCCCAGCACTCGGGAGGCAGAGGTAGGAGGATCGCCATGAGTTCAAGGCCACCCTGAGATGACAGGGTTAATTCCAGGTCAGCCTGTACCAGAGTGAGACCCTACCTCGCAAAACCAAAAAATAAAATAAAATAAATAAAAAATAAAAAAATAAAGATACTAATAATAATATAATAAAAACTTGGCTGCAGAAGCAGGAGGATCGCAGTGAGTTTGAAACCAGTCTGCAACTACAACATGAGTTCTGGGTTAGCCTGGGCTAGAGTGAGTCCCTACCTCTAAAAAAATAAATAAAAAATAAATAAGGGCTGGAGTGATGGCTCAGCTGTTAAAGGCACATGCTTGCAAAGCCTCAGGGCCTGGGTTCAATCCCCCAGTACCCATGTGTAGCAGACAGCTTCAGGTTCGCTGAGATGAACTTCCAGACCAGGCACAGTTATGGAGGAAGAGATATTGATTGAAGCTTACAGATCCAGGGAAAGTTCCATAATGGCAGAAGAAGCTGGCCTTCCTTCGCAGGTCCAAGTAGAGAGAGAGCAGCCACAAGCCAAAAGCCACACAGCACTCTTCAGGAACTCCAGGAGGAACTCAGGAACTTTGCCTATCTTTAGACTGCAATCTCGAACGCATCTCCACACCTTAGGGCTGGACTCTAAGATCCACCCAGTGACACTGCCTCCAGCCAGGTGGCTGCAGATGCACTACAAATTAATAAAACACTGAATAGATTGGGAGCCATCTATTCAAACTACTACACCATGTAAAGGCAGATGCATAAAGTGGCACATGCATCCAGAGTTCCTTTGCAGTGGCAGAAGGCCCCAGCACACCCATACATCCTCTCTCTCTTCCCCTCCCTCTCTCTCTGTCTCTTTCAAATAAATAAAATATCTAAAAAAAAAAAAAAAGTGGCTCTATCCAAGCCAGGCCTGGTGGTGCATGCCTTTTAATCCCAGCACTTGAGAGGCAGAAACAGGAGGATCACTGTGAGTTCCAAGGCACCCTGAGACTACATAATTCCAGGTCATCTTGGGCTAAAATGAGACCCTACCTCAAAAAACAAACAAAACAAAAGTGGCTCTGAAAAAATAATAATAAAATATGGGCTGGAGGGATGGCTCAGTGATTAAGGCACTTGCCTGCAAAGCCCAAGGACCTGACTTCAATTCACCAGGACCCACGTAATGCCAGATGCACAAGGTTGCTCATGCATCTGGAGTTCGTTTGCAGTGGCTAGAGGTCCTGGCATGCACATTCTCTATTTGCCTCTTTCTTTCCATCTTTCTCTCTCCCAAATAAATAGCCAGGCTTGGTGGGCACAACTTTAGCCCTAGCACTCAGGTGGAGTTGCTGAGAGTTTCAGATCACCCTGAGACTACACAGAGAATCCTAGGACAGGGCTGGAGAAATGGCTTAGTGGTTAAGGCACTTGCCTGCAAAGCCAAAATACCTAGGTTCAATTCCCCAGGACCCACATAAGCCAAATGCACAAGGTGGTGCATGCAACTGGAGTTCATTTGCAGTGAATGGAGACCCTGGTGCACCCATTCTCTCTCTATCTGCCTCTCTCTCTCTCTCTGCTTCTCTAAATAAATAAAAAGAGAATTCCAGGTCAGCCTGGGCTAGAGTGAGACCCTACCTTGGAAAACCAAAAAAATAAATAAATAAAAATAAATAAATAAATAAATAAATAAATAAATAAAATAATTTTTTAAATGCTAAAATAAGTAAATAAATCCTGGGGTCTGGTGAGATGTCTTAGCAGTTAAAAGTACTTGCCTACAAAACCTGCTCACTTGGGTTCAATTGCCCAGAATCCACGTAAAGCCGGACATAAAAAGTGGTGCATGCATCTGGTGTCCATTTGCAGTAGTAAAAGACTCTGGCTTAAACACATACACATTTGCAAATGAATAATTTTTTGTTTGTTTAGTTTTGGGTTTTCGAGGTAGGGTTTCACTCTAGTCCAGGCTGACCTGGAATTCACTATGGAGTCTCAGGTCTGAAGGTCTGGAGGCAGGTATATGGGGACAGTGAAGAAGCCAGTGTGAGGATCTGGGATGGAGCTCAGTTGGTAGAGGCCAGGGTGGCCTCAAACTCATGGTGATCCTCCCGAGTGCTGGGATTAAAGGTGTGCGCCACCATACCCGGCTGCAAATGAATAATTTTAAAAACTTTTTCAAACCAGGGATAAGTGCCAGAGAGAAAATAAATTAGGGAGGGATGAGACTGAAACTTACATTCTCTCCAGATACCACAAATGGATTCCAGGTCCAGAGCTGGGTGTGTGGTTCAATGATCCTTATGGTGCATGAGGCCTTCTGGTCCATCCCTAGCACTGCACAAAGCAAAACCAATTCAGATGGGGGCTTACAAGGTGGTCCATCATGGAAGGGAAGCCATCAATGAAGTAGAGACCTATAGGAGGCAAGGGAGGGTGTCCAAGGAGGAGGGAAGAGAGAATAAGAGCAAGTGATGAAGGTCTGGAGGCAGGTATATGGGGACAGTGAAGAACCAGTGTGAGGGCTTGGGATATAGCTCAGTTGGTAAAGTGCTTTTCTAGCATACATGAAGCCCTGGGCTTGATTCCCAGTACTGCATAAAACTGGTGTGGTGGTGAGTATCAATAACCCCAGCATCCTGGAGAGGAAGGCAGGAGCTTCAGAAGTTTGAGGCTATATAATGAGTTTGAGGTTCTCTCAGGTTACATGAGACTCTGTCTCAAAAAAGAAAAGTCTGTGTGGTGGTGCACAGCTTTAATCTCAGCACTCGATTGACTGAAGTAAGATCATCATGAGTTTAAGGCAAATCTGGGCTACAAAATGAGATGTCTTAGCAGTTAAGGTGCTTGCCTGTGAAGCAGGGCTTGGTGATGCATGCAGAGGTAGGAGGATCACCATGAGTTCAAGGCCACCCTGAGACTACATAGTGAATTCCAGGTCAGCCTGGTCTAGACTGAGACCCTACCTTGAAAAAACAAAACAAAACAAAATAATAATAATAAAATAAATAGAAAATAATAATCATAGACTAGCTGCTGGGGATGCAGCTAAATTGGTAGAGTGCTTGTGTAACATCCATGAAGCCCTGAGTTCCAGCCATGGCACTCCATTAGCACCCCATAAGCCAAGCATGGTGGCACCGGGTCTGGTGGTACAACCCTGTAATTCCAGAGGATGACATGGCAAATTCAAGGCTAGCTTGGGCAAGCTAATGAGATACAGTCTCAAAAACCAAAGGACAAAACTCTGTTCTCTATCTCACCTGGCTTCAAGGCAAATTCTGGCTAAGGCCACACCCAGGGCACTTGCTCATGGCTCAGCCTGGCCAGGGTCTGGTTGGCCCTGTGATAGAGCTATGTAATTTTCTGGGGCACTTATGTAGGGGGCATGGAGCTTAAACCAAGGTTACCTTCTTTTCTGCTCTGGATGATAGTATAAATAACCAACATGATATACAACTCAAGTTAGAAGAGATTCACTGTTGTTCCCACTGTAAGGAAATTTTTTGAATTAAGCGACCTTTGGTCAGAGTCGTGTGTGTGTGTGTGTGTGTGTGTGTGTGTGTGTGTTTTCCAGATTTGAAAATAACCTTTTTGAGAGCTGGAGAGATGGCTTAGTAGTTAAGGTGTTTGCTTGCAAAGCCAAAGGACCTCAGTTCAATTCCCCAGGACCCACATAAGCCAGATGCACAAGGTGGTGCATGCGTCGAGTTCGTTTGCAGTGGCTGGAGGCCCTGGCTTGCTCTCTCTGTCTCTCTCTCTCTCTCGCTCACTCGCTCACTCGCTTTCTATGTGTCTGCCTCTATCACTCTCTCAAATAAATTAATTAACTTAAAAAGGTTTTTAAATAACCTTTTTGACATCTATGGTTGTTTTTCCTTATTTTAGAATTAGAACTATTAGAGCTGGGGACAACTGAAGGGTTAATAGCCTTCCCTGAAAACTAGAGGGAACTAAAGAGTTCAATAGCTCACCTTGAGAGTAGAAGGACACAAAGAATGGAGACTTTCAGTCCTCCCTAGGCAACTTGGATAAAGAGCCCATTCTGAACAAATAACTTTGGTGCCTTATCTGCTTCCCTTGGACCTGCAGCTGATTCAATCTGTTGCCTTAGGGTCCTCCTTATAAATCTGAACCCCAACCTGACCCAGTGCTTCAGCCTCCATCTGGCGGGAAGACTGCTGCCCCAGGCTGTACCTCTCGATAAACAGTCTGTCTGTAGAGATCAAGTCTGGTGTTCTTTCTTGCTTTTCTCCTTCACTTCCCTTACATTTTGGTGCCATGACGTGACTTGGATCCCTCTAGGACTTTTGGCCACATGCCCTCCCCTTTTCTTTCCCTCTCCTCTTCCCCTCCTCCCTGCCAGTGTCTCACTGTTTTGGGAACACAGACACTTGCTGAGCTCACTATTTGGACTAAAGGATCACCAGCTCTGATGACCTGAGAGCTCTGGTCTTTTGTGGCTTTTGTCTACATCAGTGGTGTGAGCTCTGTTTGGCTCAGGGAGCTTTATTGGTGCTCTGTGTGAACCCATCTTGACACCTGGCAGCTTTCTCCTTCTCTTTTCCCTCTCTGACCCTGGGCTTACGTGAGTTCGGCTGCTTGTCTGTGAAGACTGGGGAAGTCCGGCCATGGCTGCTCCCTGATGAATGTCCAAAATCCCTCCCTGAACCCAGCCGCGTCTCCCACAGCTCTTTGGGTAATCCACCGGGTCATCTCTCTCTCTCTCCCCTTTCCCGCCCAACTTTTGAACTCCAGATAAGAGGCCTCTCGCCTTGTGATCCACTGCATCCACACCCTCATCAGATTACAGCTTCCGGCCAAGGTATTCACTCTCCATCTGCGGTGGAGGTGCCCTGCCTCAGACCTTAGAAACTCTGGGATTTTCTCACTCTTCAGTCCTAGGACGATCAGAGACTCCAGGAGCCTCCCACATGTGGCTAGTGGACACCCTAAGCATTATGAGTGCAGGGACGGACACTCCCTCCTAATCCTTGGGTTTTGTTTACCCTCCCTAAACCTGGGAGCTGTCCCTGGTGGTGGGATTGGCCACTCTAGTCCTTGTCCTCCAAAACAGGCTCTAAATTATCTGTTCCAGAAGACACTCCATTGGCATGTCTCAGGCTAATTTAAAGGAGCTCAAACTTCCTGAGCTCCTGCCTGCCAAATGATTCCAACTCTCTATCCAAATTAGGCCACAATATTCTCTAAACAAAGGCCAATGATAGCCTAAATTTGGTATTTTGGATTTCAACACGTTCATTGGTCTTCATAACTTTCTCTGGTGGAGGTTCTCTGCCCTGCTTCTGCCCCTCCTAGAACTCTATCTCTCACACAGCTCTGTCACCCAGCCATGATTTGCCAGGGTCTCTCCCTTTCACACCAAATTCAAGCCATCTCAATAAATCAAATACAAACTTGGCCTTCTAAAAAAAATTCCTGTCTTTACTGGACTTCCTTAACTTCTGCATGTAGATACCTAATTTCTCTCTCCTTGCTTTCCCCCTTCCCCCCCACCCCCAGGAGAAAAACCTGCAGGGGAGACGGGACAATCACAGTAAACCAGCAACTGCCTCACAACTAGATACAATAAACAAACAGTGGCACCTAGGGAGGTCCTTGTCTGTGGCTAATGGCTAGTAGAGAAAAAAAGAAAGAAAGAAAAAAGTCAGTTTTAATTTTTAAAGGACAGCTAGCTATTGCTGTTTTTACGGAGGCTGCCTGTCCCAGGCCCAAACCCAAATCCCATACCATTTCTGGTACCCCCCCCCCCCCATCTCTCTCCCCTTTCATCATGATAGATAGTTATTTCTTATCTCTGTCCCTCATTGCCTTCAGGCCTTTATTCAAGGAACCCTTTTTTTATTTTATTATTAAATTAATTATTTTTTTTTTTGTTTTTTCAAGGTAGGGTCTCACTCTAGCCCAGGCTAATCTGGAATTCACTATGTAGTCTCAGGGTGGCCTTGAACTCACAGTGATCCTCCTACTTCTGCCTCCCGATTGCTGGGATTAAAGGTGTGCACCACCACACCAGCTTTGTGGCTTTATTGAACAGTGCTTCCTTCCCTCTCTCCTACTTAGGGTTTGGACCGTCTTACGCAGTTATTCTTGGGCTTACAATAACAGTAGGTGCTAAATAAATGTTTGTTCAGGGAATGAACTGGCTAAAATCCAGGCCTTTGATAAAGTCACTCATCCTAGCTCAACAGTTTCTCAATAGAAAGGCACAACCCAGGAAGGGAAGAGGTCAGAAGCCAAGGAGAGCTAGACTGTTTTGCAAGGCAGCCCATCTCCCTGACCACCCCCAAGGAAGGAATGCGCAGGTCTTTGGGCAGACTTGGAGAAGTAGTTGTGCCTTATTGTTAATCAAAGTGGCAATGTGCTGTGTGTGTGATCCCACTTTGGTAAAAACCTGAGCACTGGGGCTCGAGAGGTAGCTCAGTGACAAAGCATGTTCTAGCTAGCATCTACAGTGCCTTGTTTGACCTCCAGCAGTAGCAGAAGAGGAGGAGGAAGTATCTTACTGATTCAACTGACATGACATATGTATTCACATGCATATTGTAAGGTTCAGGAGTGACCAAGACCACGGAGACCACTCTGAGGCAAAGATGGAAGTTTTCATTCGGAGAAAGAACACGAGCTGCCAGCACTGACTCTCAAGAGCGGAGCAGTCAGTTTGGAGTCACAGATAGTGGCCTTTATAGGCTCTTCAGTTGGAGGAAGGGAATGGATTTCTTTGTTAGGGCAGTAAATCTCTGTTCTTTACATTAGCCATAGGTGAGACCAGAAGTGACCCAGTAAGAGATAGGGAGGCAGTAAATCTAGACCTGGGGCATCATTAGTGGCTGGGCAATTTCTTGAGGAAGTGGATGACCCACTTCCTTATCTCTGTCACCCTCCTGCTGTAACTCCATTTTGTCCTGACCTAACACATATGTATATACCAAGCATTGTTTTTTTTTTTAAATATTTTACCTTATTTATTTATTTTTATTTATCTATTTGAGAGAGAAAGAGGCAGATAGAAAGAGAATGGCCAACAGAGAGAAAATGGGCACACCAGGCCCTCTAGCCACTGCAAATGAACTCCAGATGCATGCCGCCATCTTGTGCATCTGGCTTTATGTGGGTACTGGAGAATTGAACCTGGGTCCTTTAGCGTTGTAGGCAAGTACCTTAACTGCTAAGCCATCTCTCCAGCCTTTATTTATTTATTTGAGAGAAAGAGGCAGAGAGAGAGAGAGAATGGGCGTGCTACAGCCTCCTGCTGCTGCAAACGAACTCTAGATGCATGTGTGTGCATCTGGCTTATGTGGGTCCTGGGGAATCGAACCTGGGTCCTTTGGCTTTACAGGCAAGCACCTAAACCATTAAGCCATCTGGCCCCCAAGCATTATTTTGTAGTTGTTGTTGCTTTTTTCTTTTTGTTTTTAGTTTTTTCAAGGTCTGGTCTCACGTTAGCCCTGGCTGACCTGGATCTCACTCTAGACCCAGGCTAGCCTTGAACTCACAGTGATCCTTCTACCTCTGCCTCTGGAGTACTGATATCAAGGGCATGCACCACCATGCCCAGCTCATTATGTTTTTTTGTTTGCTATTTCAAAATTTATTTTATTTTTATTTTTATTTTTTTCCCCAAGGTAGGGTCTCACTCTAGTCCAGGCTGACCTGAAATTTACTATGTAGTCTCAGAGTGGGCTTGAACTCAAAGCGATCCTCCTACCTCTGCCTCCCAAGTGCTGTGATTAAGGGCGTGCACCACCACACCTGGCCAATTTATTTTTTTATCAACAACTTCCATAATTATAGACAATAACCCATAGTAATTCCCTCCCTTCCCCCCACCTTCCCCTTTGAAACTCCACTCTCCATCATATCGCCTCCCCCTCTCAGTCTCTCTTTTATTTTGATGTCATGATCTTTTCCTCCTATTATGATGGTTTTACGTAGGTAGTGTCAGGGACTGTGAGGTCATGGATATCCAGGCCACTTTGTGTCTGGAGGAGCACATTGTAAGGAGTCCTACCCTTCCTTTGGCTCTTACATTCTTTCTGCCACCTCTTTTGCAATGCACCCTGAGCCTTGGAAGGTGTGACAGAGATATTGCAGTGCTGAGCACTCCTCTGTCACTTCTTCTCAGCACTGTGATGCCTTCTGAGTCATCCCAAGGTCACTGCTATCTGAAAAGAGAAGTTTCTCTACCAAAAGTGAGAGTAGCATTAATATAAGGGTATAAATATTAAGAGAAGTGCTTACTGGGCAGTTTGATAAGCATAGTATATACATTTATCCAGACATCAGCAGACGTTACACCCCTAGGGCTCATGACTACCCCTGTTGTAGGTTTTCAGTATCAGGGATGTATTCCCTCCCATGGAGTGGTCCTCCAGTCCAATTAAAGGGCAGTTGGTTTCCACCATGACAGATGTGCCATTGTTACACCCGTTGGCTCATTTGGCCTGGCTAGCCAAATATAAGGCTTACAGTGCCCACTATTGAGTATCTTCACTGTGATTTCTCTATCTCTCTCCCATTGAACTGCATGTAGCATAGCTTTTTCCAGGTTTCTGTCAGCTGGTCTACATGGAGGAGGTTTTCAACTCAGCTCCAGCAGGATTACTCAGTGACCTTGCAGCCCAAGTATGTGGAGTCTTCAGAAATAGGGTCTTACTATCTATCCATTCCTGCTGGGAAATCAAGAGCCTTCATTATGGCCTGTAATGTTTTGGTTTTGGGGGTACCAGGGACCTCCCTGACCAACAACTCACTGGAAGGTATCCCATCCCTGGCACTGAAAAATTTCTAGTAACAGTCTATGGCTTCTGAGTATTCCATTGTTGTTTTGGTTTTTCAACAAACTCCAGATACATGTGCCTCCTTCTAAGCCCAGGCTGACCTGAAATTCACTATGTAGTCTCAGGGCAATCATCCTACTTCAGCTTCAAGAGTGCTGGGATTAAAGGCGTGCACCACCACACCTGGCCTCATTTTTTTTTTGAAGGAGAAGACACTGCCAAAGTCTTTATTGGTCTACCAATAGATAGTTGAAGGTATAAATCAGATACACCATTAACTGAACATTTCTATTGACAAAGCTGTCCTTTTGCCTGCTTTCTTTTTAACATTTTATTTATTTATTTGAGAGAGAGAGAGAGAGAGAGAATGGGCACGCCAGGGCCTCCAGCCACTGCAAACAAACTCCAGACACATGTCCCCCCTGTGTATCTGGATTATGTGGGTCCTAGGGAGTTGAACCGGGGTCCTTAGGCTTTGCAGGCAAACGCCTTCACTGCTAGGTCATCTCCCCAGCCCTCTTTCTGAAGTTTCTTTCCCAAAGGTAGGCGACTGACCACAGATGAGGACCACTTTACTGATGATACTGATGATGATTTTGGTCAAAAATCCAGGAACCAGCCGGGCGTGGTGGCGCACGCCTTTAATCCCAGCACTCGGGAGGCAGAGGTAGGAGGATGGCTGAGAGTTCGAGGCCACCCTGAGACTACAGAGTGAATTCCAGGTCAGCCTGAGCTAGAGTGAGACCCTACCTCGAAAAACCAAAAAAAAAAAAAAAAAAAATCCAGGAACCAGAGATAGAGGTTAGGCTCTTCAGACTCTGCCAAGAAACTCGGGGGCACCCAGGTCCTATTTCATCACTGTCCTGTCCCT
Organism: Dipus sagitta; assembly: GCA_036346955.1. Lineage (NCBI taxonomy): Eukaryota > Metazoa > Chordata > Mammalia > Rodentia > Dipodidae > Dipus > Dipus sagitta. The sequence continues at coordinate 142,058,563 of CM070770.1, forward strand.
TGGTTTCCTCATTCACCGCAATCTTCAGAGAATCCCCATTGGGTAGACCTAGATGAATGACAACATAATTGTCCTGAATGAGTTATTATCTCTCTCACCTGATACTCGGTCTTTCTGCTCTTATACCTTCAGGGCAGTGACCCAAAGCACTGCCATGTGCCAACAGATGTTCCCAGAATATATGGCCAACACATTTCCACGCCAGTTCTTGGGTTTAGCAATAACTTATCATGAAGATCCCATCATTTCTGTTGGTTTGTAGAATATGAGAATTTTAATAAAGACCTCTGGCTATCCCTGAGAAATAGCAGGTATCGTGGTTGTTGTTTTTAAGACAAGATCTTGTTTGTAGCATAGAGTGACCTAGAGTTAATTATCCTTCTGCTTCATGGTCCCTAATGCTGGGATTATAGTAATATGTCACCGAATAGGCCCAGGAATTAATTCTTCCTCCCCCACCTTTTTTTTTTCAAGGTAGGGTTTTACCCTAGCCCAGGCTGACCTGCAGTTCACTAGGTAGTCTCAGGCTGGCCTTGAACTCACAGTGATCCTCCTACCTCTGCCTCCCAAGTGCTGGGATTGAAGGCGAACCACCATAACCAACTTTTTTTTTTTTTTAATATTATTTGGACAGAGAAAGACAGAGTGAGAGTGAGTGTGCGCACTCCAGGATCTCTTGCCACTGGAAACAAACTCCAGACACATGTGCCATTTTGTGCATCTTGTTTTATGTGGGTACTGAGAAACTGAACTTGGGTCTTCAGGGTTTTCAAACAAGTGCCTTTAACCACTCAGTTATCTCTCCTGCCCTCTTTTTTATTTTTATTTTTTTTTTGTTTGTTTTTCATGGTAGGGGTCTCACTGTAGCCAGGGCTGACCTGAAATTTACTATGTAGTCTCAGGATGGCCTTGAACTCACTACAATCCTCTTACCTATGCCTCCCTGGTGCTGGGATTAAAGGCATGTGCTACCACACATGGCCTGGCTCTTTCTTTTTGAGACAAGCTCTTATGTAGCCCAAGCTGGCCTCAAACTCAGTATGCAGCCAAGAATGACACTGAGCTTCCTTATCTTCCTGACTCTACATTCAGAGTTCAAGTGCTAGGATTACAGTTATGTTCCCCCCACACTTGGTTTTTCAAGGTAGGGTCTCACTCTAGCCCAGGCTGACCTTGAATTCACTCTGTAGCACTCTGTAGTCTCAGGCTGGCCTGGAACTCACAGCGATCATCCTACCTCTGCCTCCTGATTGCTGGCTTTTTCCCCTTGAGGCAAGGTCTCACTCCCAGGTGACCTGGAACTCACTCTGTACCTCCAGGCTGGCCTTGAACTCATGACCATTCTCCTACCTCAGCCTCCTGAGTGCTGGGATTAATGGCATGTGCCACCACACCTATCTAACTAATATTTTTTTGTTGGACTATCCTGATTTAAGTAAAATTGGACCACAGTAAAATACATGATTTTTTTCCTCATTTCCTCTAGCCCAGTCTGACCTGAAATTCACTATGTACTCTCAGAGTGGCCTTGAACTCATGAAAATCCTCCTACCTCTTCTTCCCAAGTGCTGGGATTAAAGGTGTGCGCCACCACACTTGGCTGGTTTGTTCTGAGGTAGGGTCTCATTCTAGCCTCTGAATCTCAGCTTCCTCATCCATTGAAAAGGAATCATGACCATGCCCATTTTGTGAGGTTATTGTGGGAACTGATGTAACTTGGTATCAGGTGGAGGGAAGGCTAATCAGAATCTAAGAAGATATAAATAAATGATATGGAAACCTACTTTTTTGGACAATGGAACACTCAGGAGCCGTAGATTGTTACTAGAAAATTTTCAGTGCCAGGGATGGGATAACTTCCAGTGAGTTGTTGGCCAGGGTGGTCCCTGATGCCCCCAAAACATTATAGGCCATTGCCGAGGCCCTTGGTTTCCCACCAGGAATAGATGGTAAGACCCTATTGCTGAAGACTCCACATACTTGGGCTGCAAGGCCATTGAGAAATCCTGCTGGAACTGAGCTGATAACCTCCTCCATATAGACCAGCTGGAAAAAGCCATTCTGCATGCAGTTCAATGGAAGACAGAGAAAACACCAGTGAAGGGCTGGAGAGATGGCTTAGTGGTTAAGCGCTTGCCTGTGAAGCCTAAGGACCCCGGTTCAAGGCTTGATTCCCCAGGACCCACGTTAGCCAGATGCACAAGGGGGCGCACGCATCTGGAGTTTGTTTGCAGTGGCTGGAGGCCCTGGCGCGCCCATTCTCTCTCCCTTTCTCTCTGCCCCTTTCTCTCTCTGTCTGACACATTCAAATAAATAAATAAAAATAAACAAAAATATTAAAAAAAAAAAAAGAAAAGAAAACACCAGTGAAAATACTCAACAGTAGACGCTGAAAGCCTTGTATTTGGCCAGCCAGGCCAAATGAGCCAACTGGTGCAATAGTGGCACATCTGTCATGGTAGAAACCAACTGCCCTGTAATTGGACTGGGAGCCCACTCCATGGGAGGGAATACATCCCTGATACTGAAAACTTAAAACAGGGCTAGTTATGAGCCCTAGGTGTAATGTCTGTTGCTATCTAGCTAAATGTACATACTATGCTTATCAAACTGCCCAGTAAACACTCCTCTTAATAGTCATACCCTTATATTAATGATGCTCTCACTTTTGGTAGAGAATCTTCTCTTTTCAGATAGCAGTGACCTTGGGATGACTCAGAAAGCATCATGGTGCTGGGAAGAAGTGACAGGAGTGCTCAGTACTGCAATATCTCTATCACACCATCCAAGGCTCAGGGTCCATTGTGGAAGAGGTGGTGGAAAGAATGTAAGAGCCAAAGGAAGGGTAGGACTCCTTAAAACATGCTCCCCCCAGATACAAATGGCCTGGATATCCATGACCTCACAGTCCCTGACACTACCTACACAAAACCATCATAATAGGAGGAAAAGATCATGACATCAAAATAAAAGAGAGACTGAGAGGGGGAGGCGATATGATGGAGAATGGAGTTTCAAAGGGGAAGGTGGGGGGAGGGAGGGTATTACCATGGGATTTTTTTTTTATAATCATGGAAGTTGTTAATAAAAAATTTTTTGAAAAGAAAAAAAATTGGGCATTGATTTTGGATAACCTCTGATCAATTGTATTTTTATTTATTTCCATTGCTGTATCAGTAGATATCTCATGGTAATACTTTTTATTAAAATGAAACTGTATAGGTTTTAAAAATTAATCCCAGCACTTGGGAGGAAGAGGTAGGAGGGTTTCCATGAGTTTGAGGCCACCCTGAGACTCCATAGTGAATTCCAGGTCAGCCTGGGCTAAAGTGAGACCCTACCTTGAAAAACCAAAAATAAATAAATAAATAAATAAATAAATAAAAGACATTTTAGAAGAAAAAAAATTGCTGGTTTTTTTTTTTTTCCAGGTAGGGTCTCACTCTAGCCTAGGCTGACCTGAAATTCATATGTAGTCTCAGGTTGACCTCAAACTCACAGCAATCCTCCTACCTTTGCCTCCCAAGTATTGGGATTAAAGGTGTGTACCACAATGCCTGGCTAGAATTACTATTTTTTGAAGTATTTAAAAAAATGTTTTTTTTTTTTTTATTTATTAGAGACAGTGAGAGAGAGAGAGAAAGAGAGAATGGGCATGCCAGGTCCTCTAGCCATTGCAAGTGAACTCCAGATGTATGCATGGCTTACATGGGACCTAGAGAATCGAACCTGGGTCTTTGGGCTCCACAGGCAAGCGCTTTAACTGTTAAGTCATCTCTCTAGCCCTAGACTTACTATTTTTTGGGGGGGGGGCACAGTTGAGGTAGGGTCTCACTTTAGCTGAGGCTGACCTGGAATTCACTATGTAGTCTAAGGGTGGCCTCGAACTCACGGCAATCCACCTACCTCTGCCTCCCGAGTGCTGGGATTAAAGGCGTGCGCCACCACGCCCAGCTCAAGACTTACTATTTTAAAAAACAATCATACTCAGCTGGAGTGGGGGGCGAGGTACACATCTTTAGTTCCAGTACTTGGGAGGCAGAGGTAGGAGGATCGCCATGAGTTTGAGGCCAGCCTGAGACTACATAGTGAAGTCCAGGTCAGCTAGACTAGAGTGAAACCCTACCTCAAACCCCACCCCCTGGCAAAAAAAACAGGGTTGGGGAGATGGTCCAGGATTCAATTCTTCAGTACCCATGTAAAGGCAGATGCACGAAGTGGTATGTATATCTGGAGGTCATTTGCATTGGCAAAGGCTCTGACGTACCCATTCTCTTCCTCTTTGTCTCTCTCAAATAAATAATTAAAAATTAAAAAAAAAAAACACAACAAGCTGGGTGTGGTTGTACCTGCCTTTAATCCCAACATTCAGGAGGGTGAGATAGGAGAATAGTCATGAGTTCAAACTTGGAAGTACAGAGTGAGTTCCAGGTCATCTGGGCTGTAGTGACACCTTGCCTCAAGGGAAAAAAACAGTAATTGGAAGCCAGAGTTGGGCATGGTGGCACATGGAGACTAAATCAATCATGGAGACTAAACAGTACACTATTGAATGATGAATGGGTCATTGAATAAATCAAAAAGGAAATCAATAAATTCATAGAATCAAATGATGATGAGAATACAACATACCAAAACCTTTGGAATATACAATGAAGGCAGTCCTAAGAGGGAAATTTATAGCTCTAAGTGCCTATATTAAGAAATTAGAAGCTGGGCGTGGTGGCGCACACCTTTAATCCCAGCACTCAGGAGGCAGAGATAGGAGGATCGCCATAGTTCAAGGCCACCCTGAGACTACATAGTGAATTTCAGGTCAGCCTGGTAGAGTGAGACCCTACCTCACAAAACCAAAAAAGAAATTAGAGAGTTCACAAGTAAACAATTTAATGCTTCACCTTAAGGCCTTGGAAAAAGAAGGACAAGGCAAACCAAGAATCAGTTGCCAGGAAGAAATAATAAAGATTAGGGCAGAAATTAATGAAATAGAATCCAAAAAACCAAAATAATCCAAAGAATCAACGAAACAAACTGGGTTCTTTGAAAGGATAAACAAGATTGATAAACCCTTAGCAAATCTGACCGGAAGGAAGAGAGAACAGACAAAAATTAATAAAATTAGAGATGAAAAAGGTACTATTACAACAGATACCAAAGAAATTCAGAAAATCATGAGGACATACTTTAAGAATATATACACCTCTAAGTTTGAAAATCTGAAAGAAATGGATGATTTCCTTGATTCATATGACCTGCCAAAATTAAATCAAGATGAGATAAACCATGTAAATAGACCTATAACAAGTACGGAGATCCAAACAGTTATAAAAAGTCTCCCCAAAAAAAAGCCCAGGCCCAGTGTGTGGATTCACCTAGTGAATTTTACCAGACCTCCATGGAGGAATTAACACTACTGCTTCTCAAATTTCCATAAAATAGAAGAGGAAGGAATTCTACCAAATTCCTTCTATGAAGCCAGCATCTCCCTGATGACAAAACCAGACAAAGGTAGAACAAAATACAGACCAATCTCCCTCATGAACATAGATGCAAAAATTCTCAACAAAACATTGGCAAACAGAATACAAGAATATATCAGAAAGATTATTGACCAAGTAGGCTTTATCCCAGAGATGCAGGGATGGTTCAATATATGGAAATTAATAAATGTAATATACTGTATAAATGGACTGGAGGACAAAAATCACATGATCATCTCAATAGATGTAGAAAAGGAATTTGACAAAATCCAACCTCCCTTCATGGTAAAAGTCCTACAGAAACTGGGAAAAGAAGGAACATATCTGAACATAATAAAGGCTATTTATGACAAACCTATAGCCAACATAATACTAAATGGGGGAAAATTTGAAGCTTTTCCGCTAAATTCAGGAATAAGACAAGGATGTCCACTGTCCCCACTTTTATTTAATATAGTATTGGCAGTCCTAGCTATAGCAATAAAGCAAAAGACACTCATAAAAGGGATACAAATTGGAAAGGAAGAGATCAAATTATCATTATTTTCAGATTATATGATTCTATACATAAAGGACCCTAGAGACTCTACTAGCAAACTGTTAAGAGCTGATAAACACTTTTAGCAATGTAGCAGGATACAAAATAAACACACAGAAATCAGTAGCTTTCCTATATACTAACAACAAACATGCAGAGGATGAAATCAGGAAATCTCTCCCATTCACAAATGCCTCAAAAAAAAAAAAAAAAAAAAAAAAAGTACCTTGGGATAAACCTAACCAAGGAAGTGAAGGATCTCTACAATGAGAACTTTAAAACACTCAAGTGAGAAATTGCAGAAGACACTAAGAAATGGAAAGACATCCCATGTTCTTGGATTGGAAGAACCAATATTGTGAAAATGTCAATCATACCAAAAGCAATCTACACATTTAATGCAATCCCCATTAAAATTCCAATGGCATTCTTCACAGAAATAGAAAAAAAAAATCCTAAAATTCATTTGGAAGCACAAAAATCCTTGAATAGCCAAAACAATTTTGAGCAACAAAAATAAGGCTGGTGGTATCACCATACCTGATTTTAAGCTATATTACAAAGCCACAGTAACAAAAACAGCATGGTACTGGCACAGAGACAGACACGTAGATCAATTGAACAGAATAGAGGACCCAGATGTTAATATAGGCAGCTACAGCCATCTGATTTTTGACAAAAATGCCAAAAACATTCACTGGAGAAAAGACAGCCTCTTCAATAAGTGGTGCTGGGATAATTGGATATCTATATGTAGAGAAGGATGAAAATAAATCCTTGTCTTTCTTCATGCACAAGAATCAAGTCCAAATGTATCAGGGACCTTAATATCAGACCTGAAACTCTGAAACTGCTAGAGGAAAAGGTAGGGGAAACCCTTCAACATACTGGCATAGGCAATGACTTTCTGAATATAACTCCAATTGCTCAGAAATAAAACTACTAATCAATCACTGGGATCTCATGAAATTACAAAGCCTTCGTACAGCAAAGGACTATGTGAAGAGAGCAAAGAGGCACCCTACAGAATGGGAGGAAAATCTTTTCCAGCTTCTACATCTGACAGAGGATTAATATCCAGGATATACAAAGAACTCTAAAAACAAAACAATAAGAAATCAAACAACCCAATGAAAAAATGGGTTATGGGGCCGAGCGTGGTAGCACACTCCTTTGATCCCAGCACTCCGGAGGCAGAGATAGGAGGAACCCCCTGAGTTCAAGGCCACCCTGAGACTACATAGTGAATTCCAGGTCAGCCTGGGCTAGAGTGAGACCTTACCTTAAAAAAAAAAAAAAAAAAAAAAAAAAAAAAAAAAGGCTATGGAACTAAAAAGGAAGAAATACTGATGGCATATTAACATCTAAAAAAGTGTTCCTTAGCCATCAGGGAAATGCAAAGTAAAACTACTTTGAGTAAGTAGAAGAATAGATTAACGGGGTGAAAAGGCCCAAAGTGAGGTCAGGGGAAGAGATTGAGTAAAGGAAAGGTGGAAGGAGGGCTAATCAAAATCTAAGAGGATATAAATAAATCATATGGAATCCTCAGGTTTTGGACAATGGAACACTCAGGAGCCATAGATCATTGCTAGAAAATTTTCAGTGCCAGGGATGGGATAACTTCCAGTGAGTTGTTGGCCAAGGAGGTCCCTGATGCCCCCAAAACATTATAGGCCATTGCCGAGGCCCTTGGTTTCCCACCAGGAATAGATGGTAAGACCCTATTGCTGAAGACTCCACCTACTTGGGCTGCAAGGCCACTGAGAAATCCTGCTGGAACTGAGCTGATGACCTCCTCCATGTAAACCAGCTGACAGAAAGCTGGAAAAAGCCATTCTGCATGCAATTCAATGGGAGAGAGAAAAATCACCAGTGAAGATACTCAACAGTGGACACTGCAAGCCTTATAATTGGCCAGCCAGGCCAAATGAGCCAATGGGTCCAATAGTGGCACGTCTATCACGGTGGAAACCAACTGCCCTCCAATTGGACTGGAGACCCACTCCATGGGACAGAATACATCCCTGATACTGAAAACTTAAAACAGGGGTAGTCATGAGCCCTAGGGGTGCAACATCTGCTGATGTCTGGATAAATGTATATACTATGCTTATCAAACTGCCCAGTAAGCACTTCTCTTAATATCCATATCCTTATATTTATTTATTTTTTTTTGTTTGTTTATTTGAGAGAGGCAGAGAGAGAGAGAGAGAGAATGGGTGCTCCAGAGCTTCCAGCCTCTCTAAACGAACTCCAGATGCATTCACCCCCTTGTGCATCTGGCTAACGTGGGTCCTGGGGAATCGAGCCTCGAACCAGGGTCCTTAGGCTTCACAGGCAAGCGCTTAACCGCTAAGCCGTCTCTCCAGCCCATCCATATCCTTATATTAACACTACTCTCACTTTGGGTAGAGAATCTTCTTTTCAGATGGCAGTGACCTTGGGACAATTTAGAAGGTATCAGTGCTGGAAAGAAGTGACTGGAGTACTGAGTAATATCTCTGTCACACCTTCCAAGGCTCAGGGTCTATAGCGGAAGAGTTGGCAGAAAGAATGTAAGAGCCAAACAAAGGGTAGGACTCCTTAAAATGTGCTCCCCCCAGACACAAAATGGCCTAGATATCCATGACCTCACAGTTCCTGACACTACCTACACAAGACCATCATAATAGGAGGAAAAGATCATGACATCAAAATAAAAGAGACTGATTGAGATGGGGAGGGGATATGATGGACAGCAGAGTTGTGAAGGGGAAAGTGGGGGGGGGGGAGGGTATTACCATGGGACTTTTTTTTTTTTTTTTTTTTTTTTTGGTTTTGCGAGGTAGGGTCTCTCTCTAGCCGAGGCTGACCTGGAATTCACTACAGAGTCTCAGGGTGGCCTTGAACTCACGGCGATCCTTCTACCTCTGCCTCCCGAGTGCTGGGATTAAAGGCGTGCGCCACCACGCCCGGCTACCATGGGTATTTTTTATAATCATGGAAGTTGATAAAAAATAATTTAAAAAGAAAAAAAAATTGGGCTGGAGAAAGCCGGGCATGGTGGTGCACCATCTTGTGAATCTGACTTACATGGGTCCTGGGGAATCAAACTGAGGTCCTTTGGCTTCACAGGCAAGTGCCTTAACTGCTAAGCCAACTCTCCAGCCCTATTTTTTTTTGTTGTTGTTGTTGTTTTGTTTTTGTTTTTCTAGGTAGGGTCTCACTCTATCCCCAGGCTGACCTGAAATTCACTATGTAGTCTCAGGGTGGCCTTGAACTATGGTGATCCTCTTACCTCTGCCTTGTGAGTGCTGGGATTAAAGGTGTGGATTATCATGCTCAGCTAACATCTTTTTATGCTAGACAAAGCAGTGTCCATTATAAATGTCCCTCAAACATTTAAGACCTGTGAATTTCTGACCAGTTCACAAAACCACCAACTGACACTTCAGTTTTTTTCCTTTTATGAGATAGGGTCTCACACTATGCCCAAGGCTGACGTAGAATTCACTATGTAGTCTCAGGCTGGCCTTGAACACAGTGATCCTCCTACCTCTGCCTCTCAAGTGCTAGGATTACAGGTATGCGTCACCACACCCAGCTCCAACTGACACTTTGGCATGAAGAGAAAACAAACCTAACAGACTGCCAGCTCTAAAGACAATACAGAGGGGAAACTTCCAAACGCATCACACAAGCTGTCTTTCTGGGCAAATGGAAAATAAAGCTCATATAATACATTAACAAAAATTCATTCAGACTAGACCTGCAGAAGGTAGGAACATTGGAATGAGCTTTGTACAGAGATTTGTACATTTGTGTAATAGGCCTTCTGACGTTTTATGTGTAGCTTTTTACCTGTAACATTTATTACATTGTAAATTAAATGTAACTGTTGTCAAAAAAAAAAAAAAATCCAGCCAGGTGTGGTGGCACATGCCTTTAATCCCAGCACTTGGGAGGCAGAGGTAGTAGGATCACCATGAGTTCAAGGCCACCCTGAGACTACATAGTGAATTCCAGGTCAGCATGGACTAGAGTGAGACCCTACCTTAAAAAAAATTCACAAAATATGATTATATTGAAGGATTAATAATCATTCTCTATTTGTCTCTTACAAAGCAGGCAGGATAAGGAAATAATGTAACCATGTTTACACAGGAAATTAAGGCTACAACTTATCCACAAGAACAGAACTACTTGCACATTAACTGTTCAGCTCTATCATGCTCTAATGTTGGCTCTTAAGCCATGTTTGGTTATACACAAGGCAAAGGTTATTATATACTTAGCAATTAATAAATCTTCAATAATTTAAGATACAGTAGCTTAAAAAGCAGACTGAGAATGGTCTTGGTAAAGCAGGTGAAAAATCTTCGTGGAACTATGCTCATAGAAGCACCTACCAATGTTTGTAAATACACAGACTGAAACTGAAAGGTTTTGATTAAAATATTTTGTGGGTGTCAAGGCTGTCTTTAACTTTCTTTTTCAACTGCATAATCAGGCAAAGTAGGTCAGGTGAGCTGTGTGCATGTGCATATGAGTTTGAAAGGTTGTGTACTAAAATGGAAACTTTTCAAGTGTGAAGAGTTTTTATTTTTAAAAAATATTTTATTTATTTGAGAGAAAAAGTGGCAGAGAGAATGGACACACCAGGGCCTCTAGCCACTGCAGACAAATTCCAGATGCATGCGCCACCTTGTGCATCTGGCTTTCCGTGGGTATTGGGGAACTGAACTATGTTCCTTAGGCTTCTCGGCCAAGTGCCTTAATCACTGAGCAATCTCTCCAGCCTCATTTTGGATTTCTTTCAGGCAGGGTCTCATTCTAGCCCAAGTTGACCACCTAGAACTCACTAGCCCTAGTCTGGCCTTGAACTGAGATCCTCCTACCTCAGCCTCCTGAGAGCTGGGGATCTTACGCACTACTATACTGGGCTTCTTTTCTTTTTTTTTAATCCTCCTGCCTCCACCTCCCAAGTACTCAGATTGCAGGCATGTGCCACCATGCCCAGCCCTCACACTTACTTTTGTGTAGTCCCCAGCTCTAGCTCTTGAACACAGAGCCTTTCTCCTTACTCAACGACTACGCACCAGCTGCCTGGCCTTTCAACTGCTTTGCACAGCTCCCTCCTTGCACAGTGAAGCTGGGGCCTTTTGAGTGCTGGGATTGCTCGGCACTGGGAAGCTGCTGGCTGTCTACCCCTGACCTCAGGTTCTTTCTCAGCTCTGCCACCACCCGTGGGGCAGCATCCTGGATGGCATCCTGGATGCTGTGTAGGTCCCACTGAGTCCTCAGGAGGGCGTCGTCCAGCGTGAAGAAGCCATCGCGGGTACGCCGCACTTGTCTGCAGACAGCAGTGGTCTTCAGCTCCAGGCCTATTTCATGTACCAACTTCCGTAGCTGCTGCTGTGTCTCGTGCATACACTGCACCTCTGCCAGGAACACAACGGTGCATAAAAGCTGTCAGACACACGCCCCTGGGGTCCTGCTGATCTGAACCCAGCTTCCTTGGACACCTCCATGTGTCTGCCTGTCTGTCTGTCTATCTATCCATCCATCCATCCACACATACATACACACACATATATATATTTTTCCATTTATTTGAGAGAGAGACAGAGGCAGACAGAGAGAGAGAGAATGGGCGCACTATCTATCTATCTATCTATCTATCCATCCACACATGCATATACATATATTTTTTTTTTTCATTTATTTGAGAGACAGAGAGACAGAGGCAGACAGAGATAGAGAGAATGGGAGAGCCAGGGCCGCCAGCCACTGCAAATGAACTCCAGACGCATGCGCCACCTTGTGCATCTGGCTTACATGGGTCCTGGGGAACTGAACCAAGGTCCTTTGGCTTTGCAGGCAAACACCTTAACAGCTAAGCCATCTCTCCAGCCCTGTATAACTATCTTTAAGAGACACTTCTGCTTTACCATTGCTGTGCAGAATGTGGACCACGGGTCAGCGCTGTGAATCCCAGACCATATCAAATGTAGATCCCAGGCTGATCCACACTTACGTGGTCAGAATCTGCCTCTCAAGGCCCCAGCTAAGCTATGGGAGTCTGGAATTCCAGAAGACCTGCTCTTAGATTTTGTTTGTTCATCTACAAAATGGGCATTGTGGGCTGGGGAGATGGTCTAGCAGTTAAAGGCACTTGCTTGCAAAGTCTACTGGCCTATGAAGCTGGATAACAAAGTAGCACATACATCTGGAGGTTTTCTGCGGTGTCAAGAGACCCTGGGACACCCATTCTCTTTCTCTCAAATAAATAAAAAAATTAAAATATATTTAAAAACATGGGAGGAGTGCAGGGCGTGGTGGCACATGCCTTTAATCCCAGCACTCGGGAGGCAGAGGTAGGAGGATCTCCATGAGTTCAAGGCACCCTGAGACTACAGTTATTTCTAGGTCAGCCTGGCCCAGAGAGAGACCCTACCTCGAAAAACAAAACAAAACAAAAAAGAAAAAAAGGAGTTGGGCTGGAGAGAGATGGCTTAGTGGTTAAGGTGCTTGCCTGGGAAGCTTAAGAGCTCATGTTCAAATCTACAGTGATGCAAGTGTGCAATGTTGCACATGTGTACAAGGGGGTGAATCCATCTGGAGTTCGTCTGCAGAGGCTGAAGGCACTAGCGTGCCCATTTTCTCTCTCTCTCTCTGCCTCTTTTTCTCTCATAAATAAATAAGCATGGGAGTTATGAAGAGCAAAGGGATGACATTTGTATGGTGCTCAGCATTGGAAGGCTTGGTCAGAACTCAAGAATGGAGCCCCTGAGAAAAGATGCTAGGGGAGTTGAGCTGGGTGAGACTAGGGAGGTGTCGGTGATGCCCAACGGTCCCTTAACATGAAATAGCTCTGGAAATGAGCCACTAGATGATATTTACTTTGTAAAGCCTGGCTTTAAAAGGGTGACTTAGGCCAGGTATGGTGGCATACACCTTTAATCCCAGTAATCCAGAGGTAGAGGTAGGAGGAACACTGAGTTCGAGGCCAACCTGGGACTACAGAGTAAGTGCCAGCTCAGCTAAGGATACCTCAAAAAAGAGAAGGGGAGCAGGCAAGATGGCTTAGCAGTCAAGGTGTTCGCATGCAAAGCCTAAGGACCCAGGTTCAATTTCCCAGTACCCATGTAAGCCAGATGCCCAAGGTGGCACATGAGTCTGGAGTTCATTTGCAGTGGCTAGAGGGCCTGGTATGCCCATTCTCTCTCTATCTGCCTGTTTCTCTCTCAAATAAATAAATATATTAAAAAAAAAATAATAGCCTGGCGTGGTAGTGCATGCCTTTAATCCCAGCACTCAGGAGGCAGAGGTAGGAGGATCACCGTGAGTTCAAGGCCATCCTGAGACTACATAGTGAATTCCAGGTCAGCCTGGACCAGAGTGAGACCCTACCTCGACAAACCAAAAAAATAATTAATGTAAAAAATAATAATAATAAAGGGTGACTCGACAGGAGATAGAAGACAGGGAGCAGCCTTTGTTCTCTTGCTCAGCGGGAAGTAGCTGCCTAAAACAGGGCTGGTGTGTGTGTTGGCTTTGGCTGAGCCAGAGCATTCATTCCATGGTGACTCTAATCCCAGGCCTCATTGCACCCGTCACGTCACTCCAACTCCTGGGCAACCCTCCTACCTAGGAGGAATTCTGGAGGTTCAAAGTGTAGGCACCGGATGCCAGTGATGAGCATCGGGGACTTATTCATGGGCCGCAGCATGCCTCCCACGGCCATCTCGTAGGCCTCTTGGGACTGCAGGTCCAGGTTGGAGTACCTGGGGAGCAAGAGGGAGTGTGTGTGATGCTCTGGCCCAACGTGAAAGTGCTCACCCTCACTCACTCTCCAGTCCCTGGAACCCCTGACTCCTCCAGCCACCTCTGAAGCTATCTCTTTTCTACTTCCCCTCTAGTCACCGAAGGCAACCTCTGCTCATGCCCTTGGCTTCACTGGTCACACAGCTGAGGGCTGCTAAGCCTCTCCCCGTGCCTTGTACTCCAGTGACTCAGCCTGGACATCGTACAGGCACATCCCTTCAACTCAACCCAACAGTTGTTAATGCTACTCCCAACTCAGGCCCCTCCCCAAATGGGACAGACGGACACAGACACACAGCCCTGAATGTCCTCCCAGGCCCCTCCCCAAATGGGACAGACACACACACACACACACACACACACACACACACACACACACACACACACAGCCCTGAATGTCCTCCCAGCCTCTTGTCTCCCTGTGCTCACATCATCCTGTTTACCCTGCTTCCTAAGTCTGCTCCGACCACTCATTCCCTACCCGTTGCCCTTGCTGCATTCAGGCCTTGCTCAGCGTGCACCGAGCACCATCCTCGTAGCCTGCCTCCAACTTCATCTGAGTGCCCAGAAAGAGAAGCTCAGACCACTACTGCTTCAGGCCAGGTCCCCTTGACCCCAGTCAGCCTTACCCTGCTTCCCTCTACTGCTCATTCTGCCTTCCTCCTTTGTACTTCCAAACACATCCGGCTGTTTCTGATCTGACACTCCCTTTACAGGTGCACACCACAGGGACTGGCCTATCCTCATTCCAGCCCTGTGCCTCAATGATGTTGGTTTTCCATCCATTACATCACATGTATACTAGGAGTGCAATGGGAATCTTTCTTTTTTTTTCTGTTTTTCGAGGTAGGGTCCAGGGTGGCCTCCAACTCACAGTGATCCTCCTGCCTCTGCATCCCAAGTGCTGGGATTAAAGGCATGTGCCACCACGCCTGGCTCAATAGGATCTCTTGTTCCCTCAGTTTGTTGAGGCCAGCCCACCATGGGAGGAATGGGCATGGGCTTGGGATTTTGTAAACAGGTTTCTTATATTCCACCCCAGGGTGCCTGGGGCCCACAGAACTCCACGGGCACTTCCTGCTGTCAAAATCCCACCCCCCACCACCACCCAAAGCTCCACTTACATCACCAGTGCCTTCTGATGGGAGCCTTGGATCACAGCCAGGATCCTGTCCAGCTTCTCTCTGCTCACATGGTCTGGAAAAGGCACAGTAGGGGTCAATGTGCAGGGGCTCCCTGAGGACAGGCCATAGAACACTAGCAAGCTCCTTTCCCCAAAGCAGCCCTACTCCTGGAATTGGCCAGAGCAACCACGTGAGAGGTTCCATGTGAGGGTATGTGTTCATAGTCCTCCAGAAACTTTGGTTTTTTTCAAAGTAGGGTCTCACTCTAGCCCAGGCTGACCTGGAATTCACTATGTAGTCTCAGGATGGCCTTGAACTCACCGCAATCCTCCTATTTTTACCTCCCAAGTGCTGGGATTCAAAGCGTGCACTACCACACCCAGTTGCAAAAACTTTTTTTCTTTTCCTGGGGTAGGGTCTCACTCCAGCCCAGGATGACCTGGAATTCACTAAGTAGTCTCAGGGTGGCCTCAAACTCAAGGCGATCCTCCTACCTCTGCCTCCCAAGTGCTGGGATAAAAGGTGTGCGCCACCACGCCCAGCTTCCAGACACTTTTTTAAAAATTTCATGCATTTATTTATTGGAGAGAGAGACAAACACACACAAACACAGCCCTTAAGATTTTTATTTATGTATGTATTAGAAACAGAGAGAGGGAGGCTGGAGAGATGGCTTAGCGATTAAGCACTTGCCTATGAAGCCTAAGGACCCCGTTTTGAGGCTCGATTCCTCAGGACCCACGTTAGCCAGATGCACAAGGGGGTGTATGCATCTGGAGTTCGTTTGCAGTGGCTGGAGGCCCTGGCACGCCCATTCTCTCTCTCTCTCTCTCTGCCTCTTTCTCTCTATGTCTGCCTGTTGCTCTCAAACAAATAAATAAAAATAAATAAATAAATGAATAAAGAAACAGAGGAAGAGAGAGATACAGAGAATGAGCATGCTCCTGCAACAAACTCCAGACACATGCACCATCATGTGCATCTAGCTTACATGGGACCTGGAGAATCGAACTTGGGTCCTAAAGCTTTGCAGGCATGCACCTTAGCTGCTAAGCCATCTCTCCAGCCGTAAATCACAGATTCTTAGAAGCCATCAGACTCCAGGTAAAGAACATTGTCTTCTAGAAATTATAGGTGAAGACCTAATATGACTTGCCCAATATTCTTTGGTTTTGGGGGATAGGTTCTCACTCTAGCCCAGGCTGACCTGGAATTCACTATTTAGTCTGAGGCTAGCCTTGAACTTACAGTGATCCTCCTACCTTGGCTCCAGAGTGCTGGGATTAAAGGCATAAGCCACACCCAGTTCTATGTATGTATGTATGTATTTATTCATGCACATGCCCAGGGCCTCTTGCCACTGTAGACAAACAGTAGATGCTTGTGCCACTTTCTGCATTGGGCTTACGAGTGTGGCTTTGGACTTGAACCCAAAGACTTTTACAACCAAGTGCCTTTAGCACTGAGCTGTCTTCCCAGCCCCTAACTTGCCCAATTCTGAACCAGATCTCTCAAACTCTGATCCGAGGTTGGAAGGAGAGCACCACCTGGACAGGTACAGCAACAGGTAGGAGTGGCTCTGCCCCCAGGACGAATTGAGAATGCAGCACCTCAGCCTGGGGACCCTCACAAATTGCCAGGAAGCTACGATCCTGAGGCCAAGAGGGGCAACACCAACTTCTAGTTGCAAGGGCCAGAGTTCAGAGAACAGTGTGGGGATAAAGGCTTGCCTGCTGAGGCCATCTCCACCTTCCCACCTGGCCGCACTGAGCTGTCATCCTATCTAAAACGTACCTGCCTCTGCTCCACCCCCTCCCCTGACAAACAGCTCACTGTTGCCTCTTGGATCCAGTAGCTTCTTCCTCCCACCTCTGGCACTCTGCACCACTGGTGTAGAAGACCATTAGGTTTTTCCTAAAACCTAATATTCTTTGATTGCTACTTTGCTTTCCAGTCATATAGTTGACACACAAGGAGCTGGGGATTTACTTGACAAGTAAGAAGTCCTGGGTTTTTTTCCTTAGTGCTGAAAAAAAAAAATGAATTTTTTTTTTTGTTTGGTTTTGTTTTTCAAGGTAGGGTCTCATTCTAGCCCAGGTTGACCTGGAACTCACTATGTAGTCTCAGGGTAGCCTCAAATTTAGGGAGATCCTCCTACCTCTGCCTCCTGAGTGCTATGATTAAAGACCTGCACCACCATGCCTGGATGATATATGAATTAATTTTTTTTTTTAGCCAGACATGATGGCACATGCCTTTAATCCCAGCACTTAGGAGGCAGAGGTAGGAGAATTGCTTATAAGTTTGAGGCCAGCCTGAGACTATATAGTGAATTCCAGGTCAGCTTGGGCTAGAGTGAGACCCCACCCTACCTCAAAAAAATTATTTTTTTAAAGCCAGGCGTGATGGCGCACGCCTTTAATCCCAGCACTTGGGAGGCAGAGACAGGAGGATCGCCATGAGTTCAAGGCCACCCCGAGATTACATAGTGAATTCCAGGTCAGCCTGGACTACAGCGAGACCCTACCTCAAAAAAGCAAACAACAAAAAGATGATTTTTTTTAGATTAGCAACATGAGCATGGTGGCGCATGCTTTTAATCCTAGCACTCAGGAGGCTGAGGTAAGAGGATCACTGTGAGTTCAAGACCAGCAGAATGAGTACCAGGCCAGCTTGGGCTAGAGTGTCTCCTGGCATGGTGGTGCACCCCTTTAATGTCAGCACTTGGGAGGCAGAGGTAGGAAGACCGCTGTGAGTTCAAGGCCACCCTGAGACTACATAGAGGATTCCAGGTCAGTCTGGAATCCTTTTCTACCTTCGAAGAAAAAAAAGTAAGCCAGATGCACAGAGCAGCGCATGTGCCTGCATCTGCAGTTCGTTTGCAGTGGCTGTGCCCATATTCTCTCTCTTGTTACAAAAGAATAAATAAATAAAATAAAATATATCTGACCAGGCAATAGTATAGCCAAGGTAGGGTCAGCAGTCTAGCCAGGAATGCAGAGGGAGGAGCCGCAACCACCCCTGCACACCTGCGGCTCTCACCGTATGTTGTCTTCTCCACCAGCCGCCCATCTTCACAGAAGTTGTCTGTGGCTTTACCCAGGAGACCACGCACCACGTAATCCTGCAAGGACAGGGCAGGGAAGACTCACACAGTGAGTGCTGAGGAGTTCCTCAGGGACCTCCAAAACTCCAAGCACAGCCCTAGGGCCTGACGTTCTCCTGCCCTGGGGCCGGTTTTGTTTGTTTGTTTGTTTTTGTTTTTTTGAGGTAGGGTCTTGCTCTAGCCCAGGGCTTGAGCTGGAAATTACTATGTAGATTCAGGGTGACCTTGAATTTAGGCTATCCTCCTACCTCTGCCTCCTGAGTGCTGGGATTAAAGATGTATGCCACCATGCCCATTTTATTTTTTAAGTTAATTAATTAATTTCTTATGAGAGAGAGAGAAAAGAGGAAGGGAGAATAGGCATGCCAGGGACTCTAGACATGGGTGCCACCTTATGCCCTTCTGTCACCCTGTGCGTCTGGCTTATGTGGGACCTCGAGAGTCGAACATGAGTCCTTTGGTTTCACAGACAAGCACCTTAACCACTGAGCCATCTCTCCAGCCCTGGGCTGTTTTTATACTCAGCTACACTCTGACCTGGGCTCTATGGCAGAGCTGGTCTTACAGTGCTATCTCACCATCCACCTGCAAAGGGTGCTGATGGCCACCCTGAAGCCACCCAACTAAACCTGACAAGTCTTCCCACATATGGCCTGTGGGCTTCTCTCCAGCCTCTTCAAGAGGGACAGGGTCTCAGTGTCCATGTAAAGGCCTTCTTCCTCAGTGCTCACAGGAACTCACCTTCCCTGAACGCTATGCAGCCAACTGGCTCTTCTACCCTCAAGTGATAACAGTGACCAGTGATAGTGACTGAGCATGTGCTATGCATCAGAAACGGTGCTAACACTTTGTGGCCAGTACTGAACTTGCATTTTTGTTTGTTTGTTTGCTTGCTTTTCAAGGTAGGTTTCTCTCTAGCCTAGGCTGATCTGGAATTCACTGTGTAGTCTCAGAGTAGTCTCAAACTCACTCAAGGCAATCCTCTAGGAGTGCTAGAATTAAAGTTAGGCACCACCATGCCCATTTTTTCCCCTTTCTCTCTCTCTCTCTCTTTTGTCTTTGAACTTGTGCTTTGCTTTTGCTTTAATACTTATTTATTTGAGAGAGAAAGAGAGAGAGAGAGAGAGAGGAGCACCAGGGCCTCCAGCCACTGCAAACAAACTCCAGATGCGTGTGCCACCTTGTGCGTCTGGCTTACGTGGGTCCTGGGGAATTGAATCTGTGTCCTTTGGCTTTGCAGGCAAGCGCCTTAACCACTAAGCCATCTCTCCAGCCCTGAACTTTTATTGTTTTTTTTTTAATTTTTTTGTTTATTTTTATTTGAGAGCGACAGAGAGAGAAAGAGGCAGAGAGAGAGAGAGAGAGAGAGAGAGAATGGCACACCAGGGACTCCAGCCACTGCAAACAAACTCCAGATGTGTGCACCCCCTTGTGCATCTGGTGCTGGGGAATCAAGCCTTGAACCGGGGTCCTCAGGCTTCACAGGCAAGTGCTTAACTGCTAAGCCATCTCTCCCGTCAGAACTTCTGTTTTTAATTAGAGCTACCTGGGCCAACTCCGAATCTGTGCTTTTCAGCACTGAAGATATGGCTCCCTATCATAGCACAGGCTTCCTGGTACCAAGGACTGAACAATGATATCCACATTTTCAATCTTGGAAAGACAAAGGGGCAGTGCTAGAATCGGGTATGGGAGAGATCAAAGCTCAAATTCCAACTCAAGAAAGCCTTAGAGACTGTGACCCTGGCCATACATCCTCTCTCTGAGCCTCAGTCTTCCCATATGTACAGTGGAAGAACAAAAGGGAAGTGAGAATGGAGATGGTAGCACATACTTTTAATCCCAGAAGGCAGAGGTAGGAGGATTGCCATGGGTCCGAGGCCACCCTGAGACTACATAGTGAGTTTCAGGTCAGCCTGGGCTACAGGAGACCCTACCTAGAAAAACAGAAAACAATAACAACAAAAGGAATTGGTGAAGCTTCCCCAAGGAAATTAATTCATGGACAGTGTTCACAGAGTAGCCAGCATGGGATGACAAAAAAAACTTCTGGTGCTGGCCTGTGTGTTCTTTGTGGAATTACCAGCATTAGAATCCTGTTGGTGAACCCCCTAGTAAAGGACCAAAGGATAAGCAGGTTGTCCCCAGAATCCTGTACCTTGGTAAGGTGAGCATCGTACATGTCAGTGAGGAGTCTGCGTCCATGTCCCACGCCGAGCACTGAAAGGGAGCCAGCCTCACCTTAACTCTACAGCCTCTTTCCCATTCCCTGGAGAACTAACCCGCACAATCCTTCCTCTCCTGATGCTGCTGGAGCCAGTATGGGAAAGGAGAAATCCACAGGGATCAAGAAAGCCCTCCTGGGTATATGTTGACAGGAAGGTTTCTAGGCCTCACCCATATGTACTGAATCTGAACCATTCCCATCCTAGCAAGCTGGCAGAGGGTATGGATATGGTCACAAGTGAGAAATTGCTGACGCGGGGCTTTTCTAACTACACCCTTTAACTCTGCACCAGTAAAGTAGGGGAAAATGCTGTCGGAAGCCTGTGGCTGTCGCACAGATGGAAGGAGGCAATGCAGAGAAAGCAGACACAAAGGATCCTACAAATGATGGCCACCGGGGCGACTTCCTGTCTGTTTCCTGGTCTGCCTGTTCCTCTGGCTAAACGAGAGAATGAGCATCCATTCACTGGTAGAGAGGGGCACAGAGAAGCGGCATGTCTGCCCGCCCACACCCTAGGAAGCAGCATAAGGGGACTGAGACTGTTGAGGTTGGACAATGAAACCACCACACGGCCCCGGGACACAGATGGCTCATGACTCAGGGCTTTGTGTGTCCAGCTCTGGCAAGATCCAGATGCTGGCCGGAGGAAGGAGTCATACACTGGCTGCCTCAAAATGTGATGGTGGTGTTCCCTCATGTCTAGGGCACTCACAGGCCCTGCAGACCACGCCGGGTCACCTAGACTCCTAAAGCCTTACTCTCTTCATGCATATATCACACAGTATCTCCTCTAAAGCATATGGTGGTGAATGTTCACAAAATGCTTCGAACCACATGTTACCTGCAGAAGTTACTTGATGATGGAAATAGGTGATTACTATCCTGTGACTCCTTCCTTCCCACTGATAATCTCCCCAGATGATGAGAGATATAGGGTAGGGATCCCAGGAGGAGGGCAAAAATAAGATGGGGCTCTCAGGCAGGAAGTGGTCTGGGCTCCTTGTACATCCTTAATTCTTCCCAAGCCCAACGCACTGCATTTCTAAGCTGTCTATACCACCTACCAAGCACTCCAGAAGCCTGGACATCCAGACGGTGTCCTACGCCAATCTTCAGGCTGGTGAATGCTGGTCCACGGACTGGAAAGAAAGAGAAAGGCCACTTCTTCAACTAATCCAGGCTCAAGGATGACTTTGGGCATAATGACCTCATTCCTATAGTCTAGAACCTCAGAGCCAAGCATGGTGGCACACACCTTTAATCCCAACAGAGGTAGTAGAGTCTGAGGCCAACCTGAGACAAACAAACAAATCGGGAGGGAGGGGGGGAGCAGCAGCAGCTCAGGAACCCCAAACAAGGATCAGGCTAAATTCTTGGTCTTCCCCACCATGGAAGCTGGGGCCCCAGAACTATTTCCTCAGACTCCGGGGCCCAGGAAGGGCAACCCAAGAGGCCTTTTAGTGTGCCTGTCACTATCGTCCCTGTTAGAGGCTTGAAGATGACCAGACTGGGGATCAGCATCACGGGCTTCCCTGCTACTACAGTCTTGCTGACAGAGATCCTAATGAAGGCCATTGTCCTAGGATGAAAGCAGAGACTGAGCATCCTAAGAGGGACCCGGCTCTGTCCAAGACCTACCAGGTGTGTCCAGACACAGTTACTCAGAAAACTACTAAAAGAATTAATACAAACTGGGCACAGGACCACACCAGTAATTCCTACACTTGGGAGTACAAGCAATTCATGTAGCAAGTTTTCTAGGCCAGCTTGAACTAAACAGTGAGATCCTACCTCAAAACTCCAAAACCAAAATAAGTAAACAAGAAGAGTGGATATAGGAACGAGACAGAATTAGCCATAGGTGGTGGTTAGGAGCCTACAGATTCAAGGTTACCTCATCGCCCTATGTCAACTCAGCTCAGATTGCTCATTTGGAAATGAACCTATGTCACAGCACTGTGCTGAAGATTCACTGACATCACAATTGGAAAAGGGGTAACACAGTGTCTAGCACACAGTAGGTACTCCATATGTTATAGCTGTCATTACTGTTCTGTGTTTTTTTCTTTTCTTTGATGTGTATGTGTGGTGTGTATGTGCCTGTGTGTGCAGATACACACTCCTTTAATTCAAGTACTCAGGAGGCTGAATTAGGAATATTGAAGTGAGTTTGAGGCCAGCCTGGGGCTATAGAGAGAAGTTCAAGTCAGCTTGGGCTAGAGTGAAACTCTACCTCAAAAGGAAAAAAAAAAAGCTGGGTGTGGTGGCTCACGCCTTTAATCCCAGCACTCAGGAGGCAGAGGTAGAAGGATCACTGTGAGTTCGAGGCCACCCTGAGACTACATAGTGAATTCCAGGTCAGCCTGGGCTACAGTGAGACCCTACCTCGTAAAACCAAAAAAAAAAAAAAAAAAAAAGCAAGCAAAAAATTGGGGCTGGAGAGATGGTTAAACAGTTAAAGCACTTGTCTACAAAGCCTAACAACCCAGGTTCAATTCCTTAGTACCCATGTAAAGCCAGATGCACAAAGTGATGCATGTGTCTGGAGTTCATTTACAGTAGCAGGAGGCTGTGACATGCCCGTTTTCTCTCTCTCTCCATGAAAATTGTAAATGGGGCTGATCAAAAACCAGCAGCTCTGGGTTCAGTGACAGAGACTCTGTCTCAGGAAACATGCAGATGAGGAAAAAGAGAATGCCTGACATTCTCCTCTAGCCTCTGCAGTTGCACCTGCATGAGGCACACCCATCTGTACACATGTGTGCATATACCACATACACACGTAGGTATGGGGAAAAAAAGCAAACAAACAAAATATTCCCCAAGGACTAGGCATGGAGGTGCACACTTGTGATCTCAATCAATATTAGTGAGTTCAACCTCAGAACCCAGGTTAAATAAATAAATAAATAAAAATACAGGCTGGATGTGATGGTCAAGTCTTTAGTCCCAGCATGTGGGAGTGTCACTGTGAGCTTGAGGCTACAGAGTGAATTCAGGTCAGCCAGGGCTACGGTGAGACCCTGCCTCAAAACATACAAACAAAAAAAACAGGCACGGTGGCAAGTGTTTGTAATCCCAATGCAAGGCAGAAACAGGCAAATTACCTGGGGCTTACTGGCTAACCAGTCGACCCTGCTTAGCAAGTTTCAGGCCGGGGTGAGACCTTGTCTCAAAAAAGATGGGCATACCTGAGAAAGCAAGCATCAGGGTGATACAGACTACAAGGCTTCAAATGTTTAAAATCTGCCCTTTTCTAGAAGTTTCCTAGTCTAATACTTTTTCCCAAGTGGCTTCCTGGACCAGGACTTCCTGTGAAGTGACACCCAGGATGCTTGCTTACCGAGCCTGTGAGTGGTAAGGCTGGGCACACTAGTGGCTGTGAGCATCAACTCCTTCTTTTCACTGCCTTCCACAGGGCCCAGCAGGAATCGAACACGCTGTTCAGGGGCAGGAGGCTTTCCAGCATTGAGACCTAAATACAGATAAGAATAAATTGTTGGGCTGTAGAGATGGCTT
Source organism: Dipus sagitta (assembly GCA_036346955.1). NCBI lineage: Eukaryota > Metazoa > Chordata > Mammalia > Rodentia > Dipodidae > Dipus > Dipus sagitta. Next base: position 142,082,363 of record CM070770.1, read on the forward strand.
AGAGGTTCAGGTGCTTGCCTGCAAAGCCAAAGCACCCAGGTTCAATTCCCCAGGACCCATGTAAGCCAGATGCACAAGGGGCGCACACATCTGGAGTCATTTGCCCTGATGCACCTATTCTTTCTCTCTCCCTGCCTATTGCTCTCTCTCAAATAAATAAATAAATAAATAAATAAAATATTTTTAAAAAGAATATATTGTCAACAGTATCTCAATACCTGAAGAGAAGGATCTGAGAAGTATGATACCACAGAAGACAGAAGTTAATGGCACACAGTAGAGAGTAGCAGTCCTTAAGAAAGACTGGAGGAGGGGCTGGGGAGATAGATCAGCAGTTAAAGGGACTTACTTGCAAAGCCTGCCAGCCAGGACTTGATGTCTCATGCCATATAAAGCCAAACACACCAAGTGGCAAATGTATCTGGAGTTTGTTTACAGCAGCAAGAGGAGCCGATGTGCTCATACAGTCTCTCAGGTAATAAAAATATTTTTAAAAAGCTGGGCATAAAGCTGGGTGTGGTGGTGCACGCCTTTAATCCCAGCACTCAGGAGGCAGAGGTAGGAGGATCGCCATGAGTTCGAGGCCACCCTGAGACTCCATAGTGAATGAATTCCAGGTCAGCCTGGGCTAGAGTGAGACCCTACCTCGAAAAACCAAAAAAAAAAAAAAAAAAAAAAAAAAAAAAAAAAGCCAGGCATGGTGGCACACGCCTTTAATCCCAGCACTAGGGAGGCAGAGGTAGGAGGATCACTGTGAGTTCGAGGCCACCCTGAGACTACATAGTGAATTCCAGGTCAGCCTGGGCTAGAGTGAGACCCTACCTCGAAAAAACAAAAAAATAAATAAATACATAAATAATAATAATAATAATGGCTTAGTGGGACTGGAAATATAGCCCAGTGATTAAAGGTACTTGCTTGCAAAGCCTGCTGGCCTGGATTCAATTCCCCGAGACCCACATAAAGTAAGACAAAAATGGAGCCATGCTTCTGGCATTCATCTGTAGTGGCAGGAGACCCTGACATACCCTGCACCCTTACACATACACACACATTCATAGAAATAAATAAATAGAGCCAGGTATGGTGGTGCAGGCCTTTAATCCCAGCACTTGGAAGGCAGAGGTAGGAGGATCTCCATGAGTTCAAGGCTACCCTGAGACTACCAAGTGAATTCCAGGTCCACCTAGGCTAGAGTGAGACCCTTCCTTGAAAAAAAAAAAAGTAATTTTTATAACATTTTATTTTATTTATTTGAGAGAGAGGGAGGTAATAGGCATGCCAGGGCATCTAACCACTGCAATGAAAACTGTAAATGCATGCGCCACCATGTGCATCTGGTTTACATGGGTCCCGGAGAATCAAACCTTGATCCTTAGGCTTCACAGGCAAGCACCTTAATTGCTAAGCTATCTCTTCAGTCCTAAAACTTTTTATAAATATCTTTCTTTATTTATTAGAGAGAGACAGAGACAGAATGGATACACCAGGGCCTCTAGCCACTGCAAACACACTCCAGATGCATGTGCCACCATGTGCATCTCATGTTACATGAGTTCTAGGGAGTCAAACCAGGTCCTTAGACTTCGCAGGAATGCACCTTAACCATGAAGCCATCTCTCCAGTCCTAAAACTTTTTTAAGAAAAGAAATACTTGAGGCTGGAGAGATGGCTTCTTGGTTAAGATGCTTGCCTGCAAAGCCAAAAAGACCCAGTTTTGATTCCCCAGGACCCACTTAAGCCTGATGCACAAGGGAACACACGCATCTGGAGTCCGTTTGCAGCAGCTGGAGGCCCTGAAGGACCCATTCTCTCTCTCTCTCTCTATCTGTGTATCTCTCTCTCTCTCAAACAAAGAAATAAAATAAAGTAAATATTTTAGGCTGCAGAGATGACTTAGCGGTTAAGGTGCTTTCCTGTGAAAACGAAGGATCCAGGTTCGATTCTCCAGCATCCATGTAAGCCAGATACACAAGGTGATGTATACATCTGGAGTTTGTTTGCAGTAGCTGGAGGCTCTGGCGCATCCATTCTCTCTATATACCTGCTTCTTCCTTTCTCTGTCTCTCTCTCTCTCAAATAAATAAATAATAAACTATGTATATATATATTTTTTTCTTTTTTAGTTTTTTTGAGGTAGGGTCTCACTCTAGCCCAGGCTAACCTGGAATTCACTATGTAGTCTCAGGGTGGCCTTGAACTCACAGCAGTCCTCCTACCTCTGCCCCCCGAGTGTTGGGATTAAAGGCAAGCGCCACCACACCTGGCTAAACAAAAATATTTTTTAAAAAATAAAAATATTTTAGAAAAAGAAAAGAAATACTGGGAAGCTGGGGATGTACTTCAGTTGTTAGATTGCCTAGTATGCACAAAGACTTGGGTTCCATCCCAAGCTTGGCATAAACCAACACTTGGCACTTGAGAGGTGGAGGCAGGAGGATCAGAGTTCAAGGTTATTCTCAGCACATAGCAAGTTTAAGGAAAGCTTGGGCTACATGAGACACTGCCTCAAAATGAGAGGGAGAGAGAGAGATAAAGACAGGCATGCCTGTGATCTCAGCTCTTGGGAGGTAGGCAGGAGGATCACTTGTGCGTTCTAGGCCACCTTCAGACTATATAGTTAATTCAAGAGATGCTAACTCACAAAACCAAAAAAAAAAAAAAAAAAGGAGTTAAAAGGCCACCTTTGCTGGGCATGGTGGCGCACACCTTTAATCCCAGCACTTGGGAGGCAGAGGCAGGTGGATCACCATGAGTTCGAGGCCACCTTGAGATTATATAATGAATTCCAGGTCCACGTGGACCAGGCCTGCATATAGAGTTCAAGGCTAAATTGGCCCTTGAGACAAAAGATCAGAGGTGATGGCTCATACCTTTAATCCCAGAAGAGGCAGAGGTAGGAGAATGGAAGTCATGAGTTGAGGACAGCCTAAGACTACATAGTGAATTCCAGGCCAGCTTGGGCTAAAGGAGACCCTACCTTGAAAAGCAAATAAATAAATAAACAAACAAAACAAGGGCTGGAGAGACAGCTTAGTGGTTAAGGCATTGTCTGCAAAGCCTAAGGACCTACTTTTTTTTTTTTAATTTATTTTATTTATTATTTGAGAGAGAGAGAGAGAGAGAGAGAGAGAATGGGCACGCCATGGCTTCTAGCCACTGCAAACGAACTCCAGATGCATGTGCCACGTTGTCCATCTAGCTTATGTGGGACCTGGAGAATCGAGCCTGAGTCCTTTGGCTTTGCAGGCACGCGCCTTATTGAGTAAGCCATCTCTCCAGCCCTGTTTGTTGTTTTTTTGTTTTTGTTTTTTTTTGAGGTAGGGTCTCACTCTGGCCCAGGATGACTTGGAATTCACCATGTAGTCTCAAGGTGGTCTTGAACTCATGACGATCCTCCTACCTCTGTCTCCCGAGAGCGCCACAATGACGGGCTTCTGCCTCTTTCTCTCTACAAATAAAAATAACAACGTTCTGAGACTACTATACCAGTCGTGCAAAAATCAACCAGACTGTGTCAGTTTTTCTATCTGAAAACACCACGAAGTGAGGATTATGAGAAAGATGATGAGGAAAGCCCTCTACCCAGGCAAATGGGTCACGTGACTTTATTTTGCAGGAAGGATCGGAAGCAGCTAAGGACCTCCTCCAGCAGGATCGTGAGTCTGGTGGAAGCACTCACCGTTAAGCAGCTGCCGCTCCACAGTATCCCGCAGGTGCAGCCACTTCAGCCCTGGCGGTTTGTAGACCGCAAAGAGGCCCTGCAGACGTGCCAACCCGGCGGACCCCATCCCCAGGTCCGGGCTCAAGCCATGGCAAAGCAGGGATGCAAACGGAAGTGTAGTGCGGTCCTACCTTATCATAGCGCGGCCGGGTTCCCCAGCCGGAAGTGGTTCCTATCTTATTATCCTCCGCGGGAAACGTGAGGAGGAAAAGGAAATAGGGTCCGGGGTTGAACCGGGTGTTGGAAACCTTTTCTTTCTTTCTTTTTTTAATTAATTTATTTTTTATTGACAACGTCCATGATTGTAAGCAGTCTCATTTTAATGCCCTCCCTCCACCCACTTTCCCATTTGAAACTCCACTCTCCATCATATCCCCTCCCACTCTCAATCTCTTTTATTTTGATGTCAACATCTTATCCTGCTATTATGATGGTCTTGTGTAGGTAGTGTCAGGCACTGTGAGGTCATGGATATCAAGCCATTTTGTGTCTGGGGGAGCACATTGTAAGGAGTCCTACCCTTCCTTTGGCTCTTACATTCTTTCCACCACCTCTTCCACAATGGACCCTGAGCCTTGGAAGGTGTGATAGAGATATTGTAGTGCTGAGCACTCCTGTCACTTCTTCCCAGAGGTGTTGGAAACCTTTTCAAGGCCTAAATCGTTGTTAAATATTTTTATTTATTGTTTATTTATTGAGAATGGGCGCGCCAGGTCCTCCAGCCGCTACAAACGTAGTCCAGATACATGCGTCGCTTTGTGCATCTGGCTTATGTGGGTACTGGGGAATTGAACCTGGGTTCTTTGGCAAGCTCCTTAACCACTAAGCGATCTCTCCAGCCCGTTTGTTTGAGGTAGGGCTGACCTGGGACTATGTAAGTCAATGCTGGCCTTGAACTCATGATTCTTCTATGTCAGCCGAGTGGGGCATTAAAGGCATGAGCCACCACGGTTGTCTTGTTTATTTTATTTTGTTTTTCGATATAGGGTCTCACTCTAGGTCAGGCTGACCTGGAATTCACTATGAAGTCTCAGGGTGGCCTCGAACTCACAACGATCCTCCTACCTCTGCCTCCTGAGTGCTGGGATTAAAGGGCGTGCGCCACCACGCCTGGCTTTTTAAAAACTGTTTATTGACACCTTCCATAAGTTTAGACAATAAATCATAATTCCGTCCACTGAATCCCTTCTTTCCAAATAGTCTTCTATTATTATGTTAAATTGGGTCTTTACATAGCCCGGGATGGCCTCGAACTCGCTGTGGCCTTTTCAACTCCTGATCCTAATGCCTTCACCTCCATCAGGCCTGCGGGTTAAGTCTGATCTCCGCGGAAGTCAAGTGGCGAACAGGACACGTGCATTTAGCCATAGGATTCTTCGCGGTGCCCACGGCGACCTTTAGCTTCAGAAAGCTACGGATAACGTAGTCGCGATGCAGTCTTTTGACTTTTCTGGCGCTCCATCCATCCGACCTTGACGCGTCATCAGGCCCCGCCCACATCCGCTGCCATGGCGACGCTGCTGCGCCGGGCCCACCGCCCCCTTCGCTGGTCTCCCGGCGGTCCCCGGCCTGCCACAGGTTAGAGGCACGGTGTCCCCGAGCGGAGACGGGAGAAGCCAGAGGTCGCCTGGACCCCCCTCACCTCGTCCCTTTGCCTCTCCCGCAGATGTGCCCCTCAGGACCCGGAGCCATGGTGCCCGCCGGCTGTACCCAGACCACATCCCCACCTCCCCGCTGCAGAAGGCGCTGCTGGCCGCAGGCTCGGCGGGGATGGCACTCTACAACCCCTATCGCCACGGTAAGCCTGGGCTCCGCGCTTGCTTCCCGGCAGTCCGTCCTGACCTTGGACAGGTCACGACCTCTGTCAAAGCTTCCGTTTCCTGGTGACGGCAGGGGAGTAGATCCGCCCCTGGCATCCAAACCTGGGCTATGCCTTACGATGCTTGCTTCGCGCCAGGATCACTGAATGGGCTAGACCTCCGGAGAGCAGGAGGAAAGGGGAATGGATTCTGCACGTCAGCTAACTTTATTTTTATTTTTTTAATATATATATTTTTTACTTGATAGAGAGAGGGAGAGAATGGGCACGCCAGGGCCTTCAGCCACTGTAAACGAACTCCAGATGCATGCGCCCCCTTGTGCATCTGGCTTATGTGGGTCGCGGAGAATCGAACCGGTATCCTCTGGCTTTGCAGGCAAATGCCTTCACCGCTAAGCCCCACATCAGCCAATTTTAATTCTCACTCAGCCATACTGAGAATTTCTGGACTAAAAGACATATAAGTACCCCCATAATGTTATAACTTTTCATATTTCTGCAGGATATTTATTTATTTATTTGAGAGGGAGAGTGTGTGTATGGGCGTGCCAGGGCCTCTTGACACTACAAAAGAACTCAGATGCTTGCACCACTTTGTGCATCTGGCTTTTATGTGGGTACTAGGTGGTGCACACCTTTAATCCCAGCACTTGGGAGGGAGAGGTAGAAGGATTGCGGTGAGTTCGAGGCCATCCTGAGACTACAGAGTGAATTCCAGCTATCGTGAGACCCTACCTTAAAAAACAAAACAATAGGGCTGGAGAGATGGCTTAGCGGTTAAGCGCTTGCCTGTGAAGCCTAAGGACCCCGGTTCAAGGCTCTATTTCCCAGGACCCACGTTAGCCAGATGCACAAGGGGGCGCACATGTCTGGAGTTCGTTTGCAGTGGCTAGAAGCCCTGGCGCGCCCAGTCTCTCTCTTTCTCTCTGCCTCTTTCTCTATCTCTCTGTCACTCTCAAATAAATAAAAATGAACAAAAAAAATTAAAAAAAATAAAACAAACGCTACTAATCGCTGAGCCATCTCCCCAGTATTCCATTAAGATGTTGTTTGTTTGTTGAGTCATGGTCTCATGCACCCCAGCCTGGCCTTAAACTCTTTAAAATGTTTATGAGATGGCTTAGCGGTTAAGGTGCTTGCCTGCAAAGCCAAAGGACCCAGGTTCAATTCTCCAGGACCCACAAAGGCCAGATGAACAAGGTGGTGCATGCATCTGGAGTTCGTTTGCAGTGGCTATCTCCTCCCTTTCACTGTCTTTCTCAAATAAAAATTAAAATATTTTTAAAATGTGTTTTAAATGTATTTATTTGCAAAGAGAGAGAGAGAGAGAGACAATGGGTGTGCCATGTTCTCTAGCCACTGCAAACAAACTGCAGATGCATGTGCCACTTTGTGCATTTGGCTTTATATGGGTACTGGGGAATCAAACCCACGTCATTAGGCTTTGCAGGTGAGTGCTTTAACAGCTGAACCATCTCTGCAACCCCATGGCCTTAAAATCTTTATGTAGCCAAGGATGACTTTGAACATCTGATCTTCCCACTTCCACCTCCCAAGTGCTGAGATTAGAGGTGTGCACCACCTTTCATGCAATACTAGGGATGCAATCCAGGGCTTTATGTATGCTAGGCAAGGACTATGCCAACTGAGCTACATCCCCAGCACCGTTTTGTTTTTTTTTTAAATTTATTATGTGTATGGGCACACCACTGCCTCTTGCCACAATAAACAGAATGTGCTCACCTTTTTTATGAGGTAGGCCTCATTCTAGCCCAGGATGTCCTGGAACTCACTCTAATCTCAGGCTGGCCTTGAACTCACAGTGATCCACCTACTTCTGCCTGCTGAGTGCTGGAATTAAGGGCATGCACCACCATGCCCAGCACAAATAAATATTTTTTAAAATTAAGAAAAAATAAAAAAAGCCGGGCGTGGTGGCGCATGCCTTTAATCCCAGCACTCGGGAGGCAGAGGTAGGAGGATCGCTGTGAGTTCGAGGCCACCCTGAGTCTCCATAGTGAATTCCAGGTCAGCCTGGGCTAGAGTGCGACCCTACCTCGAAAAACCAAAAAAAAAAAAAAAAAAAAAAAATTAAGAAAAAGAATGATAGCACCTGGTATGGTGGTGCACGCTTTTATTCCCAGCACCCAGGAGGCAGAGGAAGGATTGCTGCGAGTTCCAGACCAGCCTGAGCTAGAGCAAGATCCTACCTCAAAACAAACAACAGCAACAACAAAAATGGCTGGAAAGGGCTGGAGATGGCTTAGTATTTAAGGTGCTTGCCTGTGAAGCCTTAGGGCCCAGGTTTGATTCCCAGTACCCATGTAAACCAGCTGTACAAGGTGGCACATGTTTCTGGAGTTTGTTTGCAGTGGTTAGAGTTCCTGACATACCCATTCTCTATCTGCCCCACCCCTTTTTCTCTCTCTTGCTCAAATAAATAAAAACGGGGGGACTGGAGAGATGGCTTAGCGATTAAGGTGCTTGCCTGCAAAGCCTAAGGACCCATGTTTGACTCTGAAGATTTCATGTAAGCCAGACACACAAAGGTGAGGCAAATGCAAGGTTGCATGTACCCATTAGGTGGCTCAAGCATCTGGAGTTTGATTTCAGTAGCTGAGGCCCTGGTGAGCCGATTCATTCTCTCTCTCTCTTCTCATGCATTAAAAAAAAAAAAAAAAAAAGCCCGGTCTGTTAGGCTTGCCTCAAATAAATAAATAATAAAGCAATGCTTAATCCAAGTCAGGTAATACAGACCTAAGATTCCCCATCTCTACCCACTCTGTCATTTCAGACATGGTTGCAGTTCTAGGGGAGACCACTGGACAATGTACCTTGAAGGCCCTCAGGGACCAGATGAAAAAGGATCCAGAAGGTGCCCAGATCCTACAGTAGGTTCCAACTCTGCCTAGAGTTTTGGGAGCATTCCTTAGGGGTCCTGATCTCTATATAGAGTCACACATTATCAGTCTCCTTCGTCCAGGGGGCTCTTCAGAGTGGTGGGGCTTATAGCACAGGTTTTGCTCAACTCTGGGAGCACACATACATGTATGCACGATGGTGACCTCTGGGTTGTGCAATGGGCGGCCCAGCCCAGTACTAGCCATAGGACCTGACCTTCACTAAGCTCCCATAATGTGCTAGTTGTATCCTTCTTCACGTGCTGGCTATACCCATGCCCTGTCTCTTGATCTTTGAGAGTACCCTGATCACATCTGAAGCCTCTCCCCTTACCGAGATGGTGCCCCTGGGAGGCAGCAACCAGGTGGTTGGTTTAGGATGGTCTCCTCAGTCCTTGATTCTGGCCTGGCCAGTAGTAGCTCCATTGCTGCTCTGTGTCCATACTCCCACCCAAAGCTTCCTCCAGGTGGGCCTTTCACTAGCCTTTGTTGACACCCTTCCAGTATTCAAATCCTGCATTCTGCCTTTCAGGGAGCGTCCTCGTATCTCACTGTCTACCCTTGACCTGGGTAAGCTCCAGAGCCTGCCTGAAGGCTCCCTTGGCCGTGAATATCTCCAGTTCCTAGATGTGAATGTGAGTTTCTGGCTTCTGTGCGTCTGGCAGTCACCCTGGGAATGGGAACGGAATGATAACCTGAGGCAGGAGGATGCCTGAGCTGCTGTCATGGCAGAAGTGCTTTGCAGGCTTGTGTCCAGGCTATGCCATTTCGTGTGGGATAGGCAAGTGGGCTGGGAACATTACTGCAAATGATAGCACTGTGTGGTGGTTCTTAACCTCCAACTGCAGGCCAGACGTCAGGCTCATCCATGAGCTCTGAATCCTCCTAACAACCCTGTCAGGTGTGTTCTGTTGTCATCCTCTTGCAACACATGAGGAAGCAGAATCAGCAGTGAAACAGCTTGCTAATGTCATTCAGCCAGGGTTCAACTCCAGTTGTGGTCTGAACTCCTGCACTGTGATGCCCTGTTCCAGGGACATTGCCCTCCTAGGGTGTGGCAGTCCAGCCCCAGGCGGGGAGGATGGTGGAAAGAGGGTTCTCATACTGAAGAACTCGTTTATTCAGCATGTGCCATGTGCTGTCCGATGTTTGATGAGCTTGAGTACAACAGGCAAGGTCCCTGTCCTTGGGAAGCTTGTATTCTGGTTGGAAAAGAGATTAGAAAGTAGTAAGAAAAGCCGAGCATGGTGGTGAGACCCTACCTCGAAAAAAAAAAAAATTTATATATATATATATATGTTAGAATGTAACAGACACTGTTCCCAGTCATGGGGACATGAACAAAAGCAACAGAAAGCCTGCCCTTGGGGAGCTTACAGCCCAGGAGGTAGGTGCTCTGAGGGAAACAAGATAAAAGGACAGAGGTTACTCTGCACTTCTGATAGGATGGTTAGGAGAGGCCCTTCTAGGAGACTTGGAAGATGAGGAGCTGGTCCTGTGGAGCACTGGGGAAGAACACTGAGAAGATAGAGCAGCAAGTTCAAGGACTTTGTGTTTAAAAAAACAAAATTGAAAGAAAGCCAGGCATGGTGGCACATACCTTTGATCCCAGCACTCAGGAGGCAGAGGATTATCGTGAGTTCAAGGCCACTCTGAGACTACATAATGAATTCCAGGTCAGCCTGGGCTAGAGTGAGACCCTACCTAGAAAAACAAAAAACTGATAGCCGGGCATGATGGCACACGCCTTTAACCCCAGCACTTGGGAGGCTGAGGTAGGACAGTTCGAGGCCACCCTGAGACTACATAGTTAATTTCAGGTCAGCCTGGACCAGAGTGAGACCCTATCTCGAAAAAACTAAAAAAAAGCAACAATAACAACAACAACAAAAAAATAAAACCACCTGGAGAACAGGGGTATAACTCAGTGATAGAATATTTGCCCAATATTCACAAGGCCCAGGCTTCCATCATTACAGTGAACAAAAACAGAACAGTGAATTCCAGGTCAGCCTGGACTAGAGTGAAACTCTACCTCGAAAAACCAAAATAAATAAATAAATAAATACCCAGAGGAGTGAATGAGAGAGACCTACACTACAGAGTTAAGCTGAGAGATCAGCTGGGGCTTTAGGAAGGAATCTGTATTTTATAATAGTCATTGGAAATCACTGAATCACTGGAAGATTTTTTTTTTTTTTTTTTTTTTTTTTGAGGTAGGGTTTCACTCTGGCCCAGGCTGATCTGGAATTCACTGTGTAGTCTCAGGGTGGCCTCAAACTCACAGTGAGCCTTCTACCTCTGCCTCCCGAGTGCTGTGATTAAAAGTGTGCATCGCCACATGGAGCAAGAAATCATCAGAAGGTTTTGAACAAAATGGTAACATGAAGCTGGACATGGTGGCGCACGCCTTTAATCCCAGCACTCAGGAGGCAGAGGTAGGAGGATTGCCATGAGTTTGAGGCCACCCTGAGACTACATTGTGAATTCCAGGTCAGCCTGAGCTAGAGTCAGACCCTATCTCAAAAAAAAAAAAAAAAAAAACAAATAGTAACATGACCTGATTGATTGTGTGTATGTGTACACATGCACGTGGAGGTCAGGGGACAACCTTGGGTGCTCTCAGGAATACCGTCCACCTCTTTGAGACAGGATCGCAATGGCCTGGACCTCACAAACTAGGGATTCTCCTGCCTCCGCCTCCTGCAGTGGGATTACAAATCATTGTTGCTCTGCTAGCTTTTTAAGTGAGGTTTAGAGATCAGATTCAGGTTCTATTTTATTTTATTTTATTTTATTTATTTGAAAGAGAGAGAGTAGCCAGGCGTGGTGGCACATGCCTTTAATCCCAGCACTCAGGAGGCAGAGGTAGGAGGATTGCCGAGAGTTCCAGACCACCCTGAGACTACATAGTGAATTCCAGATCAGCCTGAACCAGAGTGAGACCCTACCTCGAAAAACCAAAACAAACAAAAAAAAAGGCAGATAGAGAGAGCGGATGGGTGCGCCAGGGCCTTCAGCTGCTGCAAATGAACTCCAGAAGCATGTGCCACCTTGTGCATCTGGCTTACATGGGTCCTAGGAGTCAAACCTGGGTCCTTTAGTTTTGTAGGCAAGTGCCATAACCACTAAGCAATCCCTCCAGCCCTTAGGTTCTCAGTTTTTGGAAGGCAAGTATATACATTACCCACTGAGCTTTCTCCCCATCCCCACAACCCGATTTATAAAAGAACCTTAAGATACAGCTGCCTGCCTATCTGTCTCCTCCCTAGATGTTTTATTTACACACACACACACACACACTGGAGTCAAAGAGCCAGGTGCTAGTCAGACTGAAGGAAAATGGTGAGCAAAGGTCACTCTAGGACAGCTTTATGGGCCTTGGTTGAGAGCTGTCCTGGGCCTAGGCTGTCTCCCAGCAACTCTGGCCCCTGTCCACCAAATATCAGTAGAAGCTCACCTCCCCCAGTGGTGACAACAAATTCTTTAGACTTCACAAAGGTCCCCTGATAAGCAGTTGAGAACTACTGTGCCTTAGTAACCTGTCCCTTACCGTCACCTGACACTTGGCCTGGCAGGGTAATCATCTGCCCTAATTTATGCCATCTCCGATTTCCCCAGGATGTGCGTTATTTCATCAGTGGGAACCCTGCTGCAGCTACCCGCCCCAAGTGCTGCCCAGGAGGGACAGCTTCTGCAGGTCCTGCAGCCTTCAGCCTTGTGGCTCTGGAGGGGCAGGGCTCACAGACAGGGATGTGCCAGACCATCGTGTGTGCCTTGCCCAGCAGCTGTTCTATTAGGGTGACATCCTGGAGATAGGGCATTTCTGGATTAAGGGAATCAGTGTTAGAGGGAACACCTTTACCTGATGGGATTTAGGTAAAGGTTCAAGGTGAGGCTACAGGAGCTGAGGTTGACATGGCTGAAAGCAGGTGTGGGCTCTGGAGTTAAGAGGAGCAGAGATAATATTCCATCTTTTTTCCCCAGTTTACAACCCTGGGCAGATGTTCACCTGAAGTACATGGACACAGCCTTTATCTCCAGAACATTTAAAAATGCTCATTGGTTGTGGACTTTAAATCTACTGGCTTTGGAATCCAGACTTTGTTCCAACCTGTGACTCAGCAACTGTATTTCCTTTGTTTTCTTGAGCAACTTGGTTATCTTTCTTACCTGTGTCTGATAGCATCTACTTCATATTCACTGTGGGGACAAAATATGGCACTGTATAAAGGACGTGATATGCAGCTGGCACGAAGCAGACTCTTCCTAAGAGTAGCTGCTGTTGCTGTGATCACTTCTGCTTCACAGGCAGGAGGAAATACCAATGTGTTTGTGTGGGTGTTTTGGTTGGCTGGTTTTTTAAAATATATATATATTTATTTATTAGAGAGAGAGAGCCTCTAGCCACTGCAAATGAACTCTAGATGCATGTTCCCCCTTATGCATCTGGCTTACATGGGTCCTGGGGAATGGAACCAGATCCTTTGGCTTTGCAGGCAAAGTCCTTAACTGCTAAGCTGTCTCTCCAGTCCCATTGGCTGGGTGTTTTGAGGCAGGGTCTCACTCTAGCTCAGGCTAACCTTGAATTCATGGCAGTCTTCCTATCCCAAGTTGCTGGGATAGCATGCATGAGCCACCACCCCTGACTAGAAATGAGATCTTGAGGCCTAGCAGGGCCACAGATTCATACCAAACATTTCACTGAGCCAGCAGCCCCAATATAGTGAGGACTTTCAGATCCCTTGGCTTCTGGAAAAACTGAATCATGCCTTGGGAACAAGCAGACCATGCAACCCCACTATGTGCAGGCACTGCTGAGGACTCAGGCAGAGGCAGGCTAGTGAGGACAGTTGCCCTCCCTGCCTGGGGTCACAGAAATGCTCAGAGCTGACCTTCACGAATTCAAGAGATGGTTTAGCTTGGGTTACATATCAAGACCATGTCTCAGAAAAGAAAAGAAACCAAACATGGTGGCACACACCTGTAATCCCAACACTTAGGAAACAGGCAGGAGGAATTCTGTGAGTTCCAGGCTACATAGTAGTACCTTCTAAAAACAAAAGATGTTATTCATCCAGGCTTTAGATCAGGCACCAGAGTTACAATAGTGAGTAAAATGGCCAGCCTTGCCTCATGCCACAGCACCCCATAAAAATAGAATTCAAGCCACATGGGTAAATAGGTAGAATTAATTACCTAATTACCTTTTTTGGATAATTTTATACACATTTTAATTTTATTTTAACATTTTATTTGTTTATTTATTTGAAAGAGGCAGAGAGAGAGAGAGAGAGAGAGAGAGAGATGGAATGGGTACGCCAGGGCTTCCAGCCACTGCAAACATACTCCAAATGCATGTGCCCACCTTGTGCATCTGATTTACATGGGTACTGGGGAATTGAACCAAAGTCCTTTGGCTTTGCAGGCAAGCACCTTAAGCACTAAGCCATCTCTCCAGCCCAATTAATTTTAATAATACATTTATTTGGCCTAACATGTAAAACATTACTTTCCTTGTTTGTTTGTTTGTTTGTTTTTTCTCTCTCTCAAGGTGGGGTCTCACTCTAGTCCAGGCTGAACTGGAATTCACTCTGTAGTCTCAGGGTGGCTTCGAGTTCATGGCAATCCTCCTACCTCTGCCTTCTGAGTGCTGGGATTTAAGGTGTGTGCCACCACGCCTGGCTATATATATATATATATATATATTAAAAATATACATTTACTTATTTATTTATTTGACAGAGAAAGAGGGAGAGAGAGAGAATGGGCATGCCAGGGCCTCCAGCCAATGCAAACGAGCTCCAGATGAGTGCGCCCCCGTGTGCATCTGGCTGACGTGGGTCCTGGGGAGCTGAACCTGGGTCCTTTGGCTTTGCAGGTAAACGCCTTAACTGCTAAGCCATCCCTCCAGTCCTAGTATATATATTTTTGTGCAGCAAATCCCAGAACTTTTTTTTGTCTTGGAAAACTGTAAGTCCATACCCACAAACCTGGTCCCTGATGCCTCTTCCCCCCTAAGGACTTTAGAGGCCAACAAATTACAAACATGAGTGAGCTGAGTGGGTAGACCCACAGGTGTTAATCCCTCTATGCTCTCTGCCTGAGGCCTCCCCTTATGGCATCTGTAGACAAAAACAGCAGGGTTTACAGATGTTGTATGTTGTTGGTTTTTTTTTTTTAATGTGTTTTTTTTTTTAATTTATTTTTGAGGTAGAGTCTCACTCTAGCCCAGGCTGACCTGGAATTCACTATGTAGTCTCAGGGTGGCCTCCAACTCATGGTGATCCTCCTACCTCTGCCTCCCAAGTGCTGGGATTAAAGGCATGCAGCACTACACCTGGCTAAATTTTTATTTGTTTGTTTATTTAAAAGAGATAGAAAGAGGCAGATTAAGAGAGAGTACGGGCACACCAGGACCTTTAGCAAACAAACTCTAGACACATATGCCACCTTGTGCATCTGGCTAACGTGGGTCCCCAGGGGATCGAACCTGGGTCCTTTGGCTTTGCAGGCAAGCACCTTAACCACTAAGCCATCTCTCCAGCCCTGAGATGGGTTTTGAGTTTGGTAGGAATGGTTGAAAGTCAACAAGAAGCTAGCTAGTTGAGCCCTAGAAGGTGTCTAAGGAAATAATCTTGTTTGCCAGAGGGTCTCCCCAGACACCCGAGCACCCACACGCTTTGTGGATGATGAGGAACTCGCCTATGTGATTCAACGGTACCGCGAGGTGCACGACATGCTGCACACCCTGTTGGGGATGCCCACCAACATCCTCGGTGAGTGTCGCCAAGCCAGCTACCTGAGAATGAGTGATGGCAGCACACCCCACCAGGTCTATCTGCTGGGGGTGGGGTTCCTCACCTCTCTCCACCCATCAGCCAATTCAGTGTCTGCCTTCCCTCCTGCTTTATGTCATGTCACATATCCCCACTCCTCCAGGGCTCCCTGTTTCTGAAACCCTCAGCAACTCCCTGAGGCCTGTAGGAACCATTATCAGCCTGTCTTCATTTAACTTTTTTTTTTTTTTTTTTCTGAAGTAGGGTCTCACTCTAGTGCAGAGTGACCTGGAACTCACTCTGTAGCCCAGCCTGGTCTAGAACTCATGGAGATCCTCCTACCTTTGCCTCCCAAGTGCTGGTATTAAAGGCATGTGCCACCATGCCAGCACAACTTTTTTTATTCCCCCCCCCCAAAAAAAAACTAGTGTCTTGCTCTAGTCCAGGCTGACCTGGAATTCACTATGTAGTCTCAGGCTGTCCTTGAACTCATGGCAATCCTCCTACCTCAGCCTCTGGAGTGCTGGGATTAAAGGCATGTGCCACCATGCCCAGCTAACTTTTTTTATTCTTATTTATTTATTTGAGAGAGACAGAGAGAGATAGAGGGAAAGCATGTATGCCAGAGCCTCCTACCACTGCAAACAAACTGCAGATGCATACACCACTTTGTGCCTATGGCTGTACGTGGGAACTTGCTTTATGAGCAAGCGCCTTTAGCCACTGAATCATCTCTCCAGCCCTGTACCATTTTTTCATCTGGCTTTATGTGGGTGTCTGGGAAATGGAACCCAGGGCTGCAGACTCTGCAGGCAAATGCCTTTAACCACTGAGAAATCTCCCCAACCCCTTGTTTGCCTGTTTGTTTGTTTATATTTTTGTGGTTGGTGTTGTTTTCAAGGTAGGGTCTCACTCTAGCCTAAGCTAACCTGGAATCACTTTAGTCCCAGACTGGAGTCAAACTCACAGCAATCCTCCAGCCTCTGCCTCCCAAGTGCTGGGAACGTAGGGGTTAATCCACCATGCCCAGTTTAGTATGTCTTTTGGACGGGGTGTTGAGGGAGGGTCTCACTCTAGCCCAGGCTGGCCTAGAACTCACTCTAGTTCCAGGCGGGCTGGGATTAAAAACATGGCTTTTGCCGGGCATGGTGGCACATGCCTTTAATCACAGCACTCTGGAGGCAGAGGTAGGAGGATCACTGTGAGTTCGAGGCCATCATGAGACTACATAGTGAATTCCAGGTCAGCCTGGGCTAGAGCGAGACCCTACCTCAGAAAACCAAAAAAAAAAAAAAAAAAGAAAGAAAAGAAAGAAAGATGGCTTTTGAGACCATCTACATGCTGACCCCCAACTTCGCTCTGGCCACTCCCCTACCCCTGGAAGAGGCTTGAGAGGAGCAAATTACTCTTTGGGGACTGTCACCACTAGCCACCCTCTAGGCATCTACTTACCTTTCACCCATGCTTTGCCCCCAGGAGAGATTGTGGTGAAGTGGTTTGAGGCTGTGCAGACAGGCCTGCCCATGTGCATCCTGGGTGCACTATTTGGACCCATCCGCCTCCGTGCTCAGTAAGTTTTCTGTAGGTGGGGAGGAGTGGGGCTACGGCTCCAGCAAGAAGGAAGGGTATGAAGGTCCCTCCATGGCTCCCTGGGAAGGATGAGGGAAAGGGAAATTGGATGGAGTAATGAATAACCTGGACCCCATGGTTTCTTGGCTCAGGCCTCAGGGCTGGGTCAGAATGACCAGAATCAATGAGAATGTGAGGTATTAGGAGTTTGTAGAACTGGACAGGTTTTTATTTAAACTGAGCTTTGGTATGTTCAAGATGGTGATTTGGGGTATGCGATTTTACCTCCCTGAGCTTTCCTTCTGCTCAAGTCTGAGGGAGGGTTGCCTGGGAAAGTGATACCAGCTGCTGAACACAGAGCTACCTGCCTCTTAGGGACCTTACATCTTTCTTCCCTCTGCTACTCCACAGGAGCCTGCAAGCACTGGTCTCGGAGCTAATCCCATGGGCAGTTCAGAATGGGCGCAGGGCCCCTTGTGTCCTCAACCTCTACTATGAGCAACGCTGGGAGCAGCCCCTGACCGCCCTGCGGGAGGAGCTGGGCATCACGCCGCCTCCTCTGCACATCAGGGGCCTGGCCTAGCCTGGACTCTGCCACAAGAAGGGCCTGGCCTTACTTCCTATGCTCTGCCTCCCTCTGGGCAGGGGGCCTTTGCCACTGCCTGTGTTCCTTCTCTTTGAACCATGACTGTAGGACATCATTTATCATAATTGTCACAGCCACTTCTCTTGGCCTTGAGGGCTAGCTGGGGAGACAGCAGGCAGAGCAGTGGGGCCCTCAGGCTGCTGGAAGCCGCCCAATGAAAGGCATATGAGCACGAAGGATCACCACCCAGGATCATGCTGATGTTCAGGTGGGAAGCCCCTCTTGCAGACGCCTTCTAGTCAGGGCTTTCTAGGGGCCAGGCTGGTTGTGACCCATAGTTTGAGAGCTGCACCCAGTCCCAAAGACTTGAGCAAAGGGGGGCAGAGTGGGAGGCATCT
Source organism: Dipus sagitta (assembly GCA_036346955.1). NCBI lineage: Eukaryota > Metazoa > Chordata > Mammalia > Rodentia > Dipodidae > Dipus > Dipus sagitta. The sequence goes on from CM070770.1 coordinate 142,100,138, forward strand.
ACTGCCTAAATAAATAAAGGCTCCCATGAGGCCAAGTCTCTGCTTATCTTCCATGGCCCAGTGCTCTGGCAGTCTTGGACCTTCCCAGTGCTAAGGCAGAAATTCCCTCACCACTTGAACTTGAGTTGCTTGTCCTTAGGTTGGGTCAAGCAGACCAACAATCAAGTCCCTAGCTAGCAGAAAACTGAAGCAAGTCTCACTTCTGACTTTTGTCATCAGTAAAGGAAATAACTAGAGTGTCTGCCTCCTAGGGCTCTGTTGAGGCTTCCTGCAGTGAAGCACAAAAATGCCACAGAGAAGCACCAAGGGACAGGAGCCATTTAAAATACTTGCAAGAGCTGGGCGTGGTAGTGCACACCTTTAATCCCAGCACTTGGGAGGCAGAGGTAGGAGGATTGCCGAGAGTTTGAGGCTACCCTGAGACTACATAGGAATTCCAGGTCAGCCTGGGATAGAGTGAGACTCTACCTTGAAAACCCCCTGTTGCAGTCAGGTTCGCATTGCTGGTAGAAGTCACCCAACCAAGAGCAGCTTCTGGAAAAAAAAAAAAAAGAGGTTTATTTTGGCTTATAGGGCTTGAGGGGGAAGCTCCATGATGAAACATGAACAGTGAGTGGGTGGACATCACCCCCTGGCCAACATAAGGTGGACAATAGGAACAGGAGTGTGTGCCAAACAGTTGCATGGGGAAACTGGCTATAACACCTATAAGCCCACCCCCAACAATGCACTACCTCCAGGAGGTGTTAATTCCCAAATCTGTATCATCTGGGAAGCTAGCATTCAGAACACCTAAGTTTATGGGGGACACCTGAAGCAAACCACCACATTCCACCCCTGGACCCCATAAACTGACAACCATATGTGATGTAAAATGCAATACATTCATCCAACTTTAAAAGTCCCCATAGTTTTTATCAATTCCAGTGATGTTCATACATCCCCATAATCCAAGGTCTTTTAACTGAGCCATAATACCAAAAAAATAACCTTAAAAAACCATAATGGCACAGAATAAACATTCACACTGCAAAAGACACTGAGAATAGCAAAGAAATATTCAACCAATATAAGATTTAAAACAGGGCAAGCATGAAACTGTAGCTTCAAGACCAACAACTCTAGTCAATGACAAATCTCCAAGTCTGATAACTCTAACCAGCAACAAGTCTCTGGAATTCCAATTCCTCCCCTCCATCTAGGCTACTCAGTCCTGGAAAACTTCATTGGGCTGGCAGTTCTCCTTGGCAGCCATCTTGTGGTCCCAGCATCTCCAATGGGTCTCTACTGCAACCCACGGTTTATCCTCACGGCTCCATGGGATCTCCATGTAGACATCCAGCAAACCTTCACACTGCCCATGGCCATTTCCAAAACAAGACCGTGTTGCAAACTCAATGATCTCTTTCTCCTGCATTTCTTATACTCCACAATACCAGGTAGGGTGCCAATTTGTTAATCCCAGGGGGAATAAAGCAGACTTTGAAGAACAGGACACTTCTTGGGCACTCAGACCCCTTCAAAGACTCTACATTCTTCCTGTTGCCCCAGTGCAGGTCAGCTGGCCCAATCTCAAAGGTTGTAATCTCTCAATTGCACAACATCTCAGGACACAGGCATAACAGCAAGCTTCTCACACAAACTGCTAGCCCAATCCAAGCAAAGCTCTATCTCACCCTCATAAGCCAAACCTCACAGTCCACAGTTCTTACTGCATTCAGGTCTTTCACCTCTGACCAAAATAGTCCATGAAGCTGTACTTACAGCACTGCAAGGCATCTCTTAGGCCAAGGTTTCAAATCCTTCCACATTCCTCTTGAAAACCAGCTTCCCCCAAAATAAAATACTTGCAAGAATTAAAAAAAAAAAAAAAAAAAAAAAAAACCTGGGCATGGTGGCACATGTCTTTAATCCCAGCACTCCAGAGGCAGAGGTAGGAGGATCACCAGCCGTGCGTTCAAGGCCACCCTGAGACTACAGAGTGAATTCCAGGTCAACCTGGGATAGAGAGAGACCCTACCTTGAAAAGAAAAAGAATTAAAAAGCTGGGCACGCCTTTAATCCCAGCATTTGGGAGGCAGAGGTAGGTGGATCACTGTGAGTTCAACATCAGCCTGGACCAGAGCCAAACCTGACATTGAAAAAATAAAATAATAAAAAATACTTGCAAGAAGGGCTGGACAGATTGCTCAGTAGTTAAGGAGCTTAATTAAAGTCCTTAATGACCTGGGTTCAATTCCCCAGTACCCATATAAAGCCAGACACACAAAGTGGCACATGTACCTGGAGTTAGTTTGCAGCCGCTAGAGGCCCTGCTATGCCCATTCTCTCTCTCTTTCTCTCTCTCTCTCCCCCCGCCATTACCTCTCTGCTTGCAAATAAATATTTTTTTTTATTTTTTAGCAGATTCTTTTTAAAATTTTTTTCTGCCAAAACAAACTTTATTGCAACAAAAAAACAACTATATATATATATAAAATTTTATTTATCTGAAAGAGAGAATGGACATGCCAGGGGCTCCAGCCACTGCAAAGGAACTCCAGATGCATGTGCCCCCTTGTGCATCTGGCTTATATGGGTTCTGGAGAATTAAACTGGGATCCTTTGGCTTTGCAGGCAAGCCTAAGGACCCAGGTTAGCTTCTCCAGTAAGCCAGATGCACAAGGTGGTGCATACCTCTGGAGTTTGTTTGCAGTGGCTAGAGGCCCTGGCGTGCCCATTCTCACACTCTCTCTTCTATATGTTAAGCAAATATTCCTACCACTAAACTACAAACACAGTCTGTGGGGGTCCTGGCAGTTTCTGGCTAGAAACTCATCTCAACCTAATCACACTTGCCTTCATCTTACTTCCTGCTATCAGGCACTTGCTTGTTTTTAAAAAGAAAAAAAACATAGGGGCTGGAGAGATGGCTTAGCAGTTAAGTGCTTGCCTGTGAAGCCTAAGGACCCCGGTTCGAGGCTCGATTCCCCAGGACCCACATTAGCCAGATGCACAAGGGGGCGCTCACGTCTGGAATTGGTTTGCAGTTTGCAGGCCCTGGCACACCCATTCTCTCTCTCTCTCTCTACCTCTCTCTGTGTCTGTCACTCTCTGTGATATAATTATATGTGTATATATATAATTTATTTGAGAGAGATGCAGATAGAAAAGAATGGACACACCAAGGCCTCCAGCCACTCCAAATGAGCTCCAGATGCATGTACCACCTGTGCATCTGGCTTACATGGGTCCTGATGAATGGAACCTGGCTCCTTAGGCTTTGCAGACAAGTGCCTTAACTGCTAAGCCATCTCTCCAGCCCTGCTTTTTTTTTTTTTTTAATGTATTTTATTTATTTATTTAAGAGAGAGAGAGAGAATGGGTGTGCCAGGGCCTCTAGCCACTATGACCAAACTCCAGACATATGTGCCACTTTGTGCATCTGGTTTATGTAGGTCCTGGTGAATGGAACAGAGGTCCTTTGGCTTTGCAGGCAAGCGCCATAACCACTAGGCCATCTCTGCAGCCCCTGCTCTTTTGTTTTGGGACAGAGTCTCACTATGTAGCAACCTCAGGGTCCTCGTGCCTCAGCCTTCACACCTTGCTGAACTCTCAACATCTGCATTCTAAACATGCCCTGAAGATGTCTAAGAAGTGACTGGAATCTGGTGTGCTCTGGCATCAGAACATGCTGGAGGAAAGGCCTTGTGTAGGAAGAATGTGTCTGGATAGGTCGTGTGTCGAGGTGAGGAATTGATCCCAGGGGCAATGAAGAGCCATTGAGGGTTTCTAGGAAGGGCAGACTAGGGTTTGTCACTGCTGGAACAGGCCTAGCTTAGGCTGACCTCACAGTAGTCTTATCGTTGATGAGACCCTATTTGTACCATTTTAAGGAGCTCATATAAGTGCCAAAACGAGCAAACTTACTAGGAACAAGCCTCTGGACACATGGAGCTCTGGACCCCAGATGGTTTGGCACATAGTGTTTACCCCAAGGGGGCTTGACCATCGGCACACAGTAGGTGTTTACACCATACATATTCTGATCTCTTTGTCCTTGAGTTACTGAGCTGTAGAAATCCTACTCAGGGTGTGTGTAAAATAGTACCTTGTGATGACTTCACAGCTTTGCATAGGCTTTCCTGGCCAATGATAACTTTTCTAATGTGCTCAGAATGTACCAAACAGAACTATGGGAGAGAGTATGGATGCACCAGAGCTTCTTGCTGCTACAAATGAACTCCAGACACATGTGCCTCTTTGTGCATGTGATTTTACATGGGTACTAGGGACCTGAATCTGGCCCAACAGGCTTTGCCAGGAAATGCCTTTTACTTCTTAGCCATCTCCCCCATTCTCCCTCCCCACTTTTAACATAAAAGAAAGGGATTTTAAACTTTCTGAGAACTTGAATCTAATCTGTTGGGTGTAATGGGCGTGGCCATAAACACCAGGCAACAACAGTCCCTCCTAAGTGTGATACTCTAGAGGAGGTAGTTTCAAATCCTAAAATTAGACCAACATTTTATCTTTTTTTAAAATTTTTTTTGTTCATTTTTTATTTATATATTTGAGAGTGACAGACACAGAGAGAAAGGCAGATAGAGAGAGAGAGAGGGAGAATGGGTGCGCCAGGCCCTCCAGCCACTGCAAACGAACTCCAGATACATGCACCCCCTTGTGCATCTGACTAACGTGGGTCCTGGGGAATTGAGCCTTGAACTGGAGTCCTTAGGCTTCACAGGCAAGTGCTTAACTGCTAAGCCATCTCTCCAGCCCGAACATTTTATCTTTAATTCCTATAAATAGACCTTGAAAACTCTTTCGCTTCCCTTTAAAGATCTTTATTGGTCCAAAGCACCAAGATCTATTTAAAGACAAGTGACAGCTGTGGATGAGCACATGTTTGGTCATCCAAAAGCTTGGTTTTCAGAGGCCCTGAGTCCCTCAGGGCTGGAAATCCAGCCCCTGGGAAGTTCTTTCTGAACCTTACAAAAGGACTTAAGATTATAAAAAAGCTGAGGAGAGGGACACTGAAACTCAGTGGTGGTTCATACCTTTAATGCAGTACTCTGGAGGCTGAGGTAGGAGGATGGAGAATCCCTGTGAGTTTGAAGCCAGAGTTCTACATCAGCCTGAGCAAGTGTGAGACCCTGCCTAGAGAGAGAGAGAAAGAGCAAAGGGCTGGAGAGTTGCTTAGTGGTTAAGGCATTTGCCTACAAAGCCAAAGGATCCAGATTTGACCCCAGGACCCACACACATAAAGCCAGTTGTACAAGGTGGTATATGCATCTGGAGTTCGTTTGCAGTGGCTAGAGTCCCTGGTGCACCCATTCTCTCCCTCCCTCCCTCCCTCTCTTTCTCTCTCTGCCTCTTTCTCTCAAATAAATAAATAAAAATATTCTTTTACAAGAGTGAAAGGGTCGGGCATGGTAGCACACACCTTTAATCCCAGCACTTGGGAGGCAGAGATAGTAGGATTACCATGAGTTCAAGGCCAACCTGAGACTAACTACATAGTGAATTTCAGATTAATGTGGGCTAGAGTGAGACCCTACCTTGAAAAAATAAATAATAAATAAAAGAAAAGAATAAAGTGCAGGGCGTGGTGGCGCATGTCTTTAATCCCAGAATTTGGGTCTAGACAGAGGTAGGAGGATTGCCATGAGTTTGAGGCCACCCTGAGACTACGTAGTGAATTCCATGTTACCCTGGCTAGAGTGAGACCCTACCTTAAAAAAAAAAAAAAAGTAAAGAAATTGGGTGTGGCAACAAAAGCTTTTAATCCCAACACTTGGGAGGCAGAGGTAGGTGGAAATTCCAATCATCTTGTGCTAGATCAAGACCCTCAAAAAAATAAAAATAAGTAAAAAAAAAAAAAAAAGGGGGGTACAGGGAACCTCCACTGTAGTGAATGACTCACCACTCCAGGTCAATGTGCTTGCTATGTATCCATTTTGCCACAGAACAAAACAGGGTTTGCCTTGCTCTCCTCTGCATGAAACTGTCCTAGCATTATCAAGTAGTTTTCAGCCCTCTGTTAAATTCTGCTCCAAACTGGTGGTAATAGTTTATGCCTGTAATCCCAGCACTCTGAAGGCTTAGGTAGATGAATTGCAGCAAGTTCAAAGCCAGCCTGGGCTACATAGTGGTTTCCAGGTCAGTGAAGCCTGGAAGCCGGGTGTGGTGGCGCACGCCTTTAATCTCAGCATTTGGGAGGCAGAGGTAGGAGGATTGCTGTGAGTTTGAGGTCACTCTGAGACTACATAGTGAATTCTAGGTCAGCCTGAGCTAGAGTGAGACCCTGCCTCAAAAAAAATAACAATAATAATAATAATAAAGAAAGAAAGAAGCCTGGGCTGGAGGGATTGTTTAGTGGTTAAGGTGCTTGCCTGCAAAGCCAAAGAACCCAAGTTCGATTCCCCAGACCCACATAAACCAGATGCACAAAGTAGTGCATGATTCTGGAGTTCGTTCGCAGCAGCTGGAGGCCCTGGCATGCCCATTCTCTCCCTCTCTCTCTCTCAAATCAGTAAATAAAATAAAATATTTTGGCCAGGCATGGTGGCACATACCTTCAATTCGAGCATTCGGGAGGCAGAATATTTTTTGCTTTCCTTTTTTTTTTTTTTTTCCAGGTAGGATCTCACTCTAGCCCAGGCTGACCTGGAATGCTCTATGTAGTCTCAGGGTGGCCTTGAACTCATGGTGATCCTCCTACCTCTGCCTCCTGAGTGCTGGGATTAAAGGCGTGAGCCACCACCCCAGCTATTTTTTTTTTAATTTTTATTTACTTATTTGCAAGCAGAGAGAGAGATAGAAGAAAGACAGAGAAAGAATGGGCACACCAGAGCCTCTAGCCACTGCAAACGAACTCCAGATACATGTGCTCCTTGTGCATCCGGCTTATGTGGGTCCTGGAGAATCGAACCTAGGTCCTTTGGCTTTGTAGGCAAATGCCTTAACCGCAACTGCTAAGCCATCTCTCCAGTCCTAAAATAGTTTTTAAAAATTGTTTTATTAGAGCCAGGGAGAGAGAGTGAGAATGGGCGCGGTAGGGCTTCCAGCCACTGCAAACGAACTCCAGACGTGTGCACCCCGTGTGCATCTGGCTAGTATGGATCCTGGGGAATTAAACCCTGGTCCTCTGGCTTTGCAGGCAAGCGCCTTAACCGCTAAGCCATCCCTCCAGCCCCGACGGTATGGGAGTAAAGCGCCTTTACTCCCAGGACTCGGAAGGCAGAGGTAGGAAGATCACCCTGAGTTCTAGGCCACCGTGAGGCTACATAGTGAATTACAGGTCAGCCTGGACTAAAGTGAAACCCTACCTCGAAAAAACAAAAACAAACAAACAAACAAACAAACAAACAAACAAAGGCTGGGAAAATGGCTCAGTGGTCAAAGGTGCTTCCTTGTAAAGCCTGCCAATCCGAGTTCAATTCCCCAAACTAGTCATAAAAGTCAGACACAAAAAAGTGCAAGTGGTGTTCATTTACAGTGACAAGATGCCGTGGTATATCTATATACATAAATAAGTAAACAAATAAAAAAATTTAAAGGCCGGGTTTGATGGCGCACGTCTTTAATCCCAGCACTTGGGAGGCTGAGGTAAGAGGATTGCTGTGAGTTCATGGAGCTAGAGTGATTTCCAGGTCAGTCTGGGATAGTAAGACCCTGCCTCGAAAAATCCAAAAAATAAATAATAATAATAAGAAATGAGGGGCTGGAGAGATGGCTTAGCGGTTAAGGCGTTTGCCTGCGAACGCAAGGGACCCAGGTTCGGTTCCCCAGGACCCACTTAAGCCAGATGCATAAGGGGCACATGCGTCTGGAGTTCGTTTGCGGTGGCTGGAGGCCCTGGCGTGCCCATTCTCTACTCTCTTCTATCTCTCTTGAAAATAAATTAAAATAAATAAATAAATAAATAAAATAATAAATGAATTCTGCCTTGACCTGGGAGCGGGTTAAGGACTGTCAAATGACCACGCAGGTGGGGATGCTCTCCCCAGGGACTGCACGGAAGACTCGCCTCTTGGACTACAACTCCCAACATGCGCCGGGACTCGAATTACGACTCTAGTGGCGCTGCGCGGCAGCGGGGGCAGTGGCGCGCGCAGGGCTGGCGGGGCGGGGCGGTGCCGAGCGTACTGGGCTTGGGCTGGGCTGGGGTTGCGCTGAGCCTTGGGCTCAGAGGCTTGTCGGTGGCGGAGACGGCGCGGGAGGCTGTGCTGCGGGGCCTGCACAGCCCGTCTGGGTGCGGGAGGTGGGCGGGAGTGGAACCAGAGCCGGCCAAGCGCCTCCGAGTCTCGGCTGTGCGCGCCCAGGGGCGGCCGATGCCCCCAGCACTCCGCACTCTGCTGCCGCAGCCGGGCCGCATTTGGATAGGGCGCCGCGCAGCGGAGCCGAAGCCGGGTGAGCTCAGGTGGGGACGGCAGGTTCCCGAGAGGGGGAACCGTGTTTGGCCGCGTAGTGGGGTGATGGGCGCGCCCAGTCCCTCTGTCTCCCCTACCGGGCGCTGCTCTAGTGTCTTGAGTGTCTAGGGGCAAGATCGGTCTGCACTATCCCTTCCTTGCCCTTGCCCCTGCCCCTCTCAGCCTTCCATGGACTCGTTCCCAACCTTCGCTCTGGCGGACGTTGAGAGACTGGAGGTATGAGAACCTTGGGGAGATCCTGACATTGACATTGGGCAAGCCGGATTAGGCCTCCCACTCCTGGTTTATGCTTTTCTTCAGGAGAAAGGGACTCCCTGTGATCCAGGTGGTGTCCTCAAGCTAGCTTGAAGGTTCTCTAGCTACTCCACATCCACTGAGGACCTTCTGCTCCTCCCAAGAACGGGGAAATCCCAAGAAAACCTGAATCCCCTTACTTGTCCCCTTGAACAATCCACAAACAGACGAATAAAGCCTGAGTCTTAATCTCAGCCCACCCCTTCAGCACAATTAGCCTTTCCCATTCCTGTAGGCCCTAGTCCCACAAAAATTCGTCCCAGTGTGTGGGTGGGGTGCTTAAAGACCCTCTTCCTCTCTCTCATCTTGCCCCACCCTTCCCTAGGCTGTCACCTCTCAGGTATCTCCTGCTTGTATCCCATTTGCTGCGTTGCCCTCTGTGGACCAATACAGGCACAATGCTGTCAGAGTACGTGGGCAGGGACTGTAAAGGGCTTCCTTGTCAGGAAGCTGCCTTAGAGCTCTGGAAGGGTAGTCAAGCCAGAAGGTGCTTAATCAGTACCCACCATCTTGGTTAGGGTCCTTGGATCGAGAGGAGTAGATTGCCCTATTTGGACTGCAAAGGCCCTGAGAACAAGTCTGACCACCCCGTTGCATAGGGCAGAACCCCATTGCATGTAGCCTGAAGTGAGGAAGGGATTGGCCCACGGTCACTTGGTGAGTGGTAGTTAGAGGTGGTTAGAACTTCTTCCCTCTACTTATCCCTAGAACTCTTCAGGTTCCAGCCAGTCATGGAACTGAGGCCTGGAAAGAGCCCCATCCTGACCCGTTAAGGGTGGCTAAACCTCACCTCGGCTTAACCCTTTGGGATCATAGTGAAGTGATTGCTGGGTCAGGAAGTGGAAAAACAGATGTGTGAGTCCCCTGACTGCTTTGTATGTGCAGGTCATGATGCTGTTGGGGGCATCTCTGGTGGGGGCGCTACTATTCTCCAAGCTGGTGCTGAAACTGCCCTGGACCCAGGTGGGGTTCTCTCTGGTCCTTCTGTACTTGGGCTCTGGTGGCTGGCGCTTCGTCCGGATCTTCTTTAAGACCATCAGACGCGATGTCTTGTGAGTACCTGATCTAGCCTTTCTTGGGGGTTCTCAACTACACTGGGCTCCCTAAACCAGACCCCATTGTCCTTACCAGCATAGAACATCTGGGTCCCAAAGGCACAGCTTCTGGTCCACACCCTTCCCCTGACAGTAGTACTTGGTACCTCCATCTCCAAGGTCAAAGTCTTCTCCCTGGGAGTCTCCCTAATTGAGGCTCCTTGGCCTGGGGCAGACTTCAGTTGTTGGGACATCTATCAAACCAGATATGCTGAGGAGACATCTTTAAGTAGTCCTGAAGACACTCTGGTTTATAACAAGGTGAAAAGGAACCCAATGTGAAAGGATCTGTTCTCAGGTTGGCACTAGCCTGTGAGGTCACAAGAGGGCACTCCCAGATGTCAGGGAAAACCTGCTGCCAGTTACTGTATGTTAGGTGCCAGGCTGGCTCTGAGGCCCAGAGAGGAACAAGGCAGATCCCATCTGCCAAGCTCAGGCCAGCCAGAGGATAAGAAAGGGATGAAGTAACTCCCTAAACTGGCAGTGCCATGCAGGCAGAGACCCTGGAAATCTTGCTCACTCCTGTGTTCCAGCAACGTCCAGCATAGTGAGCCACTCCCAGAACAGGTGGCCTAGCATTTGTCATTCTGGGCTGACTTTAAAAGAAGGCATCTGGTGGTCCTACAGGAAGGGTGCTAGCATGTTGGAGCATAAAGCAGGGAGAGACAGCTTCCGAGCAGGACCCAGGGCAGTAATCCCAGAGGCTGCTTGGAGGGAAGAAAGGGGTGTGCTTCAGAGGTGCTGGGAAGGAAGGGAAGAAGGGAAGCATAACCAGAGGGCCCAGCACTGACAGAGGCTTAGCAGCTGGAGGGTGACAGTTTGAGATATGAAGGAGGACTTGCCAGGTGCCAGGAGCACTGAACATTTTCTCTGTGCCTGGCATGGAGTAGATCTGAGAGACAAGGTGGTGAATGTGAAAGAGACAAGCAGTCTAGACTGTGGGCAGGGGTCCTGGAAGACTTTTGGCAGAGCTTAGAGTGGGCTAGGAGTTAAACTCTGGAGTCACCAAGGCCTGGGGTTCTGTTCTCAGCTCAGCCACACTCCACTTCTGCAGCCTTAGGCATCCCATGGCACCATGGGAGCCAGGTTTCCTCCTGTTCCACCAAGGGCGAGTAATCACAGACTCTTTTAGTGCCGTGAGACCTTGGTGAGAGGGTATGTGTGACAGTACCAAGCACCCTTGATCTGCCATTTGGAAGTATTACGAGAGAGCTTGCATCTGAGACACAGGCCCCCAGCTTTCCAGGCGTAACAGTCATGGCTGTCTTGCTGGCTTGCACACAGTGGTGGCATGGTGCTCTTGAAGGTGAAAGCCAAAGTCCGGAGGTACCTGCGGGAGCGAAGGACAGTGCCCATGTTGTTCGCCTCAACGGTGCAGCGCCACCCCGACAAAACAGCCCTGATTTTCGAGGGCACGGACACCCACTGGACCTTCCGCCAACTGGACGACTATTCAAGCAGTGTCGCCAATTTCCTGCAGGCCCGGGGCCTGGCCTCAGGCAATGTGGTTGCCCTCTTCATGGAAAACCGAAACGAGTTTGTGGGTTTGTGGCTGGGCATGGCCAAGCTGGGTGTGGAAGCGGCCCTCATCAACACCAACCTTAGACGTGATGCCCTACGCCATTGTATCGACACTTCAAAGGCACGAGTCCTCATCTTTGGCAGCGAGATGGCCCCAGGTGAGCTTTAAGGGGTGAGGGATTGGTGGAAAGGTCCTTGGCACAGATGACATCCCCCTTCCAGCCTTTTGGGAGGCTGTGTAGATCCATAATTACAAGTAGGATCCCTCGGAGTCAGAGGTTCTGGTCCCTGCCAGGGATGTTGAAGATCCTGAGTGACAGATTCTCTGAGCCTTAGTTTCCCCATCTGTTGTACCACAAATGTCAAGAAGGTACTTTCTGGGATGGAGAGATGGCTTAGGATTTAAGGTGCTTGCCTGCTAAGCCTAAGGACTCAGGTTCAATTCTCCAGTACCCAGGTAAGCCAGATGCACATGGTGGCACATGACTCTGGAGTTCATTTGCAGTGGCTAGAGGCGCTGGTGTGCTGTTCTCTCTCATAAATTAAAATAAATATTAAAAAGATTTTTTTGTTGTTTGTTTTTTCAAGGTAGTATCTCACTCTAGCCCATGCTGATCTGGAATTCACTATGTAGTCTCAGGGTGGCCTTGAACTCACAGTGATCCTCCTATCTCTGCCTCCCAAGTGCAGGGACTAAAGGCATGCACCGCCATACCTGGCATATATAAAATATTTTTTTTAAAAAAAGTGCAGGCCCTGAAGGACTAGCACAGTGGCCAGTGCTAGCTGATCCTAAGATGTGATGGCTGCTGATCCCATGACTGGCTCACTTCATTTTGTATCATTTCTACAAGAGGAACAGAATTTACTCCCTACCCTCCAACAGAGCCTGCATTTAATTTGTTGCTGCATCACACACTGAAAGTGCTGAGCATGGTGCTCTGTGTGAGCAGCTCTGGTCTTCACTAGGACTGGGGAGGGAAGGATTGTTGTCTGGTTTTATGGTTGATGGTACAGGATTAGAGGGGAGTGAGGACCCAAGGACACACGGTTCTACATAGCAACACTGGGATTTGATCTTGGGTCCCTGGTCTTTATCCCCATGCTACTATGCTCATGGGGTAATAGGGAAGGTATTAAAATACTGCAAAAGGAGAAAGAAAGATACTGCAGGGAGGTAGAAGAGGGGAAGCCAAGAGAGGCTGGAGATGTAGCTCTGTGGTACAGCACATGCCTAGCATGTGGAAAACCTAGGTTCCACCTCCAACACTGAAGAAAAAAAAATTGCTGGGGAGGGCTGGAGGGATGGCTTCACAGTTAAGGCATTTGCCTGCAAAGCCAAAGGACCCAGGTTCGATTCCCCAGGACCCACGTTAGCCAGATGTACAAGGGGGTGCACGCGTCTGGAGTTCGTTTGCAGTGGCTGGAGGCCCTGGCGTCCCCATTCTCTCTCTTTCTCTCTCTTTTCTTCTCTTTCTCTGTGAAATAAATAAATAAATAAAAACAAAATATTTTATTTTTAAAAATGCTGGGGAAATGGCTCATCAGTTAAGAGCATGTCCTGCTTAAGCATGAGGGCGGGAAAGGCCTGAGACTGCTCAAAAGCTGGGGAAGCTGGGCGTGGTGGCGCATGCGTTTAATCCCAACACTGGGGAGGCAGCGGTAGGAGGATTGCTGTGAGTTCGAGGCCACCCTGAGACTACAGAGTGAATTCCAGGTCAGCCTGGGCCAGAGCAAGACCCAACCTTGAAAAACCAAAAACAAAAACCCCAGTCTTCAGGAAATAGACCAGACAATCCCTGGAGCTCACTGCCTAAAAACTGCAGCTTGAGGTTGATGGAAAGACCTCATCTCAAGGAACTACATGGATGAGCAACAGAGAAGGCATCTGAAGGCCTCTGTCCTCTGCATGCACGTGCATGACATGTGCACATCTTTACACACACATCACACCTGGCATGCCTCACCACACATAATCTATACACATACACAAGCAAAGTAAATAAAAAGCCAGAAGAAATAGGAGCAACAGGCTAAGACTGTCCCATGCCCAGGCTGAGTATCTGGAGTCTGTGCAGTCCCAAGAAGCCTTTGAGAAGGAGAGCCTCTGAGCCCCACTATCCAGTCTCCCACACAGGCCCATACTACAGTGTGGGGTAAGAGCCCAGAGCTTCATGTGATACAGAACCATTTCATCCTCAGCGCTTGATTTCCTCATTTGTAAAATGGGCTCACGGCAGCTGAGCATGGTGTTGCACATCTGTAATCCCAATATTTGCCAGGTTGAGGCAAGAGGATTGCTACAAATTAAAAGCAAGCTTGGGAGCTGGAGGGATGGCTTAGCAGTTAAGGCATTTGCCTGCAAAGCCAAAGGACCCTGGTGATCCCCAGGACCCACGTTACCAGATGCACAAGGGGGCGCACGCGTCTGGAGTTTAAATGCAGTGGCTGGAGGCCCTGGCATGCCCATTCTCTCTCTCCCTCTTTCTCTGTCAAATAAATAAATAGATAAAAATAATTAAAAAAAAAAAAGCAAGTGTGGTAGGCTGAGCATGGTGGCACATGCCTTTAATCCCAGCACTCAGGAGGCAGAGGTAGGAGGATCACCAAGAGTTCAAGGCCGCTCTAAGACTACATAGTGAATTCCAGGTCAGCCTGCACCTGAGTGCAGCCCTACCTCAAAAAACCTAAATAAATAAATAAAATCAAGCTTGGGCCAGGTGTGGTGGCGCATGCTTTTAATCCCAGCACTCAGGAGGCAGAGGTAGGAGAATCACTGAGAGTTCAAGGCTACCCTGAGACACCATAGTGAAGTCCAGGTCAGCCTGAGCTAGAGTGAGACCCTTCCTCGGGGAAAAAAAAAAAAAAAAAAAAAGCAAGCTTGGATAACATATCCATAGCCAGGTCTACATAAGCAAGGACTGTATCCCAAAAAGATACAAAGAGAAGGAGGGCTGATACTGGTCCCACTTCCCAGGGCAGTGAGATGAGGAGGCTGTGCCTGAGAAGCCCACTGTAGTTAATTAAGCACTTCAAGGCAGCTATAGCTCCTAGCAATGGTGAAAGGGTTTCACTTGCCTCCTCCACACACCAGTAAGTCTCTCCTGACAATGTGGCCGATGCGAGTATGAGCAAAGGTCCTAGGAGCACGGTGCTTCCTGGCTTGCCTGCTGACCTGTCCTGTCTCCCCCAACAGCTATCTGTGAAATCCATGCCAGCCTGGACCCCTTGCTCAGCCTCTTCTGCTCAGGCCCCTGGGAACCCAGTGCAGTACCCTCCAACACAGAGCACCTGGACCCACTGCTGGAAGACGCTCCCAAGCACCTGCCCAGTCAGCCTGCCAAGGACTTCACAGGTGGGTCCCTCGGCCCTGGAGCGGGCTGAAATGGGCCCAGGACAGCAGTGGCCTCAGGACCAGAAGGCTCGGGTTTTCTGCAGACTTGCCGTGTTCCTTGAACAGGCACGTCACCGCCCACTTTCCATCTGGACAATGGAGATGGAAAGCCAGGGACAGTCTGGGTGAAATGTAAGGTGAAATAGGCTGATGTGTGTGAAAGTACCAGCTTGAAGCTAAGCACAAGGTCAAGTTCTCTGATTTGTGGAGCAGCCTAACTTGATGCCTAGTGTGCCAAACCAAATGTACCGTAGAAGCCTGCTTTGGCTTTGTCTTTGGCTTAGCTGGGGTTGAGGTGGAGAGGTGGGTGAGGGGCAAGATCCTCAGCATGTTCTTCAATCCCCTGTCCAGTATAGGATTTGCCAGGATTTGTCCTCCTTGTACTGCAATGCCTCTGCCCCCTCCTCCAGGCAGCCTCCCTGACTCTCATCCCTTCTTCCTACATTAGATCTGCCCTGTCCTCTCCTTTAGCTCGGCCTTTCTGTCCTTTCCCTGGGAAGTCACCTAGCCTCACATTGCCTGACCCTGCCACTTCCTTTGTGTGACCACTGGCATCCACCTGCCCTCTGAGCCATATAGTTGGGGATACTAACAATCTACTGTTTTTTTTTTTTTCTTTTGTTTTTTCTTTGTTGAGGTAGAGTCTCACACTACTAGCTGAGGCTGACCTGGAATTCACTGTGTCGTCTCAGGGTGGTCTTGAACTCACTGCGATCCTCCTACCTCTGCCTCCTGAGTGCAGGGGTTAAAGGCATGTACCACCACACCCAGCACTAACAATCTGCTTCATGGGTCAATGTTAAGGTTTGAAAAATATAGACTGGGTCAAGCCCCGAGGCAAAGGCATGGCAGACTGGGCTCACTAACTTGTCATTTCCTTGTCATTGCCTCCATTATCTTATCTCCTGGGTTCTTTGGGAAGCTTCTTGAGGGCAGGTCCTATGGCTGGTTATTACCCCATGCCCTCCTGCTGCTCAGGGCTGACACACAGAAGATGCCAGACAACCTGAGGTAATTGCTGCAAATGTCACCCTGTAGCTGAACCTTGGATAGGCACTGTTATATGACAGCCCCTGTTTTGGGCTAAATAGAGATCAGTGGTACAGAAGAAGTTACCTTAGTACCCCATTTCTTGCAGCTAAAACGTGGGGAGGTATCCTTTCCTTTCAGAAGCCCACCTGGCTCATCAAGGCCCGTTTTAGTAATGCTGCCGCGTTTTATCAAGTTCTGTGCGCCTACAGTTGGCTCAGTGTCAGAAGAGCCTTGCCCTTACCTGATTGGCCCACTCAGCTGGTACTTCCAAGAGGGCTAGCCCTGTACCCATCTTAGCCACCAGTGACTCTCCCTAACCTGCTTCAGCGTGAGGCCCAGGAAGTGTGCATGCGGAAAGGTTTTGGAGGCTGTCAGAGTAGGCTTCCTGGAAGAGTGGTCTACAGCACACTTGGGATGAGCCTGTGCGCCACTCATAACAACTCGTGTGTGTTTTCTTCAGATAAGCTCTTCTACGTCTACACGTCTGGAACCACAGGGCTACCCAAAGCTGCCATCGTGGTGCATAGCAGGTAAGGAGCAGGTACCCCAGGGTAGAGGTGGGCTTGAGTGGGTCTGGGAGCCTCTTTGAGGGGCCCACCAAAACCTTTGCCCTGCACTGTAGGTATTACCGCATGGCTGCCCTGGTGTACTATGGATTCCGCATGCGGCCTGACGACATTGTCTATGACTGTCTCCCCCTCTACCACTCAGCAGGTAGGTGACCCTGGGCCTGCCCCCCAGCTTTGAGGACCTGCATGTTCCTAAGAGCCCCACCCTTCTGGCCAAGGTAGCATTGTGCAGTAGAAACGTATGAGCTTAGATTTATGTGCAAACCCAAGCCTGGCCAATGACTTCACCTCAGTCTCCTTGTCCACTGATAGTGACATGAGACTCCTGGTAGGGGACAGTGTCTCGGGGGGCACTCGGGCTGCTCTGTGTTGGGACTGGTTTCCACAGATGTGCTCAGTGCAGAGGAAAACAGGACTTGAGTATGTTTGTTGTTCCGACCCTCGAGGTGCCTCTGGGCAGTGTGTGTGTTGAGTAGTGGGGGATGATGGGAACCTAGCCAATGTAAGGGGAAAGGTGGCAGGTGGCTTGATGAGGGTGGAGGAGGGGTGGGGAAAACAAATAACACATACAGGGAGACCATGGTGAGGGCCAGGGGGAGGCAGGAGTGAGATGCAGGGGGGCCTCGGTCTTACCTGGCTGAATGGCCAGCGCCAGTCTCCTGGGGCAGTGTAAGGAGTGTGGGCTTGCTTCCATAGGTACTGGGGAGGCATAGAAGGTATCTGAATAGGGGAAAGGTATGACCAGTTGGTATAGGCAGGACAGGGCAGAGGGAGACCAGAGGAAAGGGCCTACGAGGTCAGCCTGGAAGCCAGGTGCAGTGGTAGATGCTTAGAGTACCAGCAGTGCATAGGAGGTAGAGGCAGGAAGATGAGAAGCCCAAGGTTATCTTCAGCTACATAGTGAGCCTGAGCCTGAGCCTGCACTGCATGGGCCCTGTCTCAAAAAGGGGGCGGGGGCTGGGGCTGGAGAGATGACTTAGAGGTTAAGGAAATTGTCTGCAAAGCCTAACGACCCAAGTTCAATTCCCTGGTTCCCATGTAAAGCCAGATGTACAAAGTGGCGCACGCATCTGGAGTTCATTTGCAGCCGCTGGAGGTCCTGGCACACCCATTCTCTCTATCTCTCTCTGCTTGCAAATAAATTAAGCAAAAATATTTTTTAAAAGCCAGGCATAGTGGAGCACACCTTTAACCCCAGCACTCAGGAGGCAGAGGTAGGGAGATCACTGTGCATTCAAGGCCATCCTGAGATTACATAGTGAATTCCAGGTCAGCCAGGGCTAGAGTGAGACCCTACCTTGGAGAAAAAAAAGAAAGAAAGAAAAACATGGCTGGTGAGATTGCTCAGTGGGTTAAAGGTACTTGCTTGCAAAACCTGAAGGCCCAGTTCAATTCCCCAGTACCCATGTAAAGCCAGATGTACAAAATGGTGCATGTGGTTTGAGTTTGTTGTAGTTTGTTCTCTCTCTCTCTCTCTCTCTCTCTCTCTTTCTCTTTTCACAAATATACTGAGCAAGATGAGGGTCTAGGGGTGAGGTTCCTGTTTCCTTGATCTCCAGTCCCTCTCTTTCAGGAAACATCGTAGGGGTAGGCCAGTGCTTGATCCATGGCTTGACAGTGGTGATCCGGAAGAAGTTCTCAGCCTCCCGATTCTGGGATGATTGTATCAAGTACAACTGCACTGTGAGTGAGAAGGGAAGGGGATGAGCAGTCCCTGTCCCACTGTCACCCATACTTTGGGGCATCTATTGTATAGTTGGTGTGGTTCAAAAGGGTTCCTTGGGTAACATTTCCATTGTTCACCTGGGGAGACTGCAGCCCAGAGAGGGAGAGGACTACACAGCCAGGCCCTGAAAGAGGAGGGGTTGGGAGGATGGGGAGGTGGTGAAGTAGGGCACCCCCAGGAGCCTAGACTCACATCACACCCACCTCAGATCGTGCAGTATATTGGTGAACTTTGCCGCTACCTCCTGAACCAGCCGCCCCGTGAGGCGGAGTCTCGGCACAAGGTGCGCATGGCACTGGGCAATGGCCTTCGGCAGTCCATCTGGACCGACTTCTCCGACCGATTCCACATCCCCCAGGTGGCTGAGTTTTACGGGGCCACCGAGTGCAACTGTAGCCTGGGCAACTTTGACAGCCAGGTACAGTTCAGATTGGGAGTGGTGGGGATGGATGGTGGAACACGGCTCTGAGCAGCAAGAGGGGTGGGCGGAGTTCTAGCATGAGAGTGGTTGCCAGAGCCCCTCCTCTCCCCCATTGTCTAGTCAGGGAACCCATGGAGCCGTGGCTCAAGTGTTGGCTTTCACAGGTGGGAGCCTGTGGTTTCAACAGCCGCATCCTGTCCTTTGTGTACCCCATCCGGCTGGTACGGGTCAATGAGGACACCATGGAGCTGATCCGGGGACCCGATGGCGTCTGCATTCCCTGTCAACCAGGTCTGTCCCAGGAGGGAATTGGGGGTCTGTAGAAGAGCTCTTGGCCCTGGAGGATGGTTGGTCAGTTAGGTGGACAGAGAGCCTGTTGTGACCAATGGCTGTCAGTCAAGCTCTGCTCTTAGGGCTGCCAATTATGTGTTTGCATTAACCACCTATGCATCAGTCCATGTTCTTGTCTTTTTAATATTTTACTTACTCATTTGAGAGAGAATGGGCACACCAGGGCCTCCAGCCACTGTAAACAAACTCCAGACGCATGAGCCAGCTTGTGCATCTGGCATACGTGGGTACTGGGGAATTGAACCTGGCTCCTTAGTCTTCTCAGGGAAGCACCTTAACCACTAACCCATCTCTCCAGCCCTCCACCCATGTTCTTTTCATGGTGACCCAAGAGGGCCCTGCGGTCTGACCACATGGGATTCACTCTGGCTTAGCCTGTGCTTCAAGTGAGTCAGCTAATGTGCCTGGGTCTCCGCCTGCACCAGGGATTAGGGCAGCACCTGGCTCATGGGTTGACCTAAGGATTGTATGTGATACAGATCATGAAACTCTTTGAGTATAGCCAGGGCTGGAGCAGGGACTCAGTGGTGCTGGCTTGTTCAGTAGAGCCTGCACCCCATCCACAGTTTGCTTTTCCCTGCATCAGTTCATTGAATCCAAATCACTGAGGGCCCAGGGCGTCAGACCTGCCAAGCTGAACTCCCTGCCCTTGGCTAGCTCCTGACTGGGGAGAAAACGGAACATTTCTGTTTTTTTTTCTTTTCAGTTAAGATCTCATTCTAGCTCAGGCTGACCTGGAATTCACAATGTAGTCTTGTCTCAAGGTGACCTCAAACTCACAGTGATCCTCCTACCTCTGCCTCCCGAGTGCTGGGATTAAAAGTGTGCCCCACCATGCCCAGCAGTTTTGTTTCTTTCTTGTGGAACTGGGAGTTGAGCCTGTGGCCTTATGCATGCTAAGTGTCACCCTAGTACTGAGCTACATTCTCAGCCCCAGAACTGGGGTGTGTCTGTGGCAGGCAGAATGAATGGAATCAGCTTAAGATTTCAGGGTGCATTAATTGGGGAGGAAAGGTAGGAAAGGCCACCCAGGCCTCAAGTCTGACCACGTTCCCCATCCCTAGGCCAGCCAGGCCAGCTGGTGGGCCGCATCATCCAGCAAGACCCCCTGCGCCGCTTCGACGGTTACCTCAACCAGAGCGCCAACAACAAGAAGATCGCTAATGATGTCTTCAGGAAGGGGGACCAAGCCTACCTCACCGGTGGGTCCCCAGGCCTTTGCCATGCCTCTTGGAAGAGGCAGGGAGGGATGAAGGACATTTCTGCCACTTTCAAAGAACACCTGCCCAGGACTTCCCCAGCCCTGCCCCTGTGCTCAAACACATCTTTGGGTTCAGTGAGTACTGCCTGGATCAACATGCAGGCTGGTCAGGTCCTGGTTCACTGAATCCCTCCCTAGGTGATGTGCTGGTGATGGACGAACTGGGCTATCTGTACTTCCGAGACCGTACTGGGGACACATTCCGTTGGAAAGGGGAAAACGTGTCTACCACCGAAGTGGAAGGCACGCTCAGCCGACTGCTGGATATGGCTGACGTGGCAGTATATGGTGTGGAAGTGCCAGGTACGTGTGGGGAGGGAGAGAGAAGCGCGTGTCCGAGCACTGCCTGCCGTTCATTATGCACTCTCCTGCCCCCAGGAACTGAAGGCCGGGCTGGAATGGCTGCTGTGGCCAGCACCGCCAAGAGCTGTGACCTAGAGCGCTTTGCGCAGGCCTTGGAGAAGGAGCTGCCCTTGTATGCGCGCCCCATCTTCCTGCGCTTCCTGCCTGAGCTACACAAAACAGGTCTGTCTGTCCTCTATTCCAACCCCCTGGGCTCTAGGCCTTCTGGTCCCCTGGTTGTTACTTATTTTTGTTATGTTTGTTTTTAAGTTATTTATTTATTTATTTATTTATTTATTTATTTATTTATTTTTTTGGTTTTTCGAGGTAGGGTCTCAGTCTGGTCCAGGCTGACCTGGAATTAACTCTGTCGTCTCAGGGTGGCCTTGAACTCATGGCGATCCTCCTACCTCTGCCTCCAGAGTGCTGGGATTAAAGGCGTGCGCCACCATGCCCGGCTTATTTATTTATTTTTGTTTTTGAGAGAAAGAGGCAGATAGAGATTAGGCATGCCAGGGCCTCTAGCCACTGCAAAGGAACTCCAGATGCATGTGCCACCTTGTGCATATGGCTTACATGGATACTGGGGAATTGAACTTGGGTCCCCAGGCTTCATAGGCAAGTGCCTGAACCACTGAGCTATCTTTCCAGCCCATGTTTTGTTTCTTTCTTTTTTTTTTTTTTTTTTAAGGTAGGGTCTCACTCTAGCCCAAGCTGACCTGGACTTCATTATGTAGTCTCAGGGTGGCCTTAAGCTCATGGTGATCCTCCTTCCTCTGCCTCCTGAGTGCTGGGATTAAAGGCGTGCGCCACCACGCCCGGCCCATGTCTTGTTTCTTTGTGGCTGGGTCTCACTCTAACCCAGACTGACCTGGAAATCACTTTCTAACCCTAGGCTGGCCTCAAACTCACATCAGTCCTCCTACCTCAGCCTCCTAAATCCTGGGATTATAGGTGTGCACCACCATGCCTGGCTCCTGGTTGCTGTTTGACCTTGGCACACAGCCTTGCTCAAATGCTGGGGAACTACCCTCCAGTGTGGAGGTGTCCAGGTCTCTGAAGCGAGGAGGAAGTGTATTCATTGCCTTGCACTGTGATAGGGCTTAGGGACACAGATGCAACACAACACTCGCCTTCTTGGAGCTTTTATCTCAAATGATGACATTTCAACTGAGACTTGAATGAGTGAGGAAAACATTCCAGGCTGTGGGAGTCGCCATTGTGAAGTCTCAGAGATAGGAGAACTGAAAGGACTCCCCACTGGGTATGTAGCTCAGTAGTAGAGCACTGGCCTAGCAGGCACAAGGCCCTAGGTTCTATCCCCAGTACCAGAGAAGAGAAATAATAAGTAAATAAATAAATAATGTAGTACATTGGGTAGATATAGGTTATAGACAATTAACATGCTATTAAATTAAAAAGAGGCCCCCCAAATCTGCATACTTCAAGAGTAACAAACAGTGTGATGAAATGGGAAGGCCAGCAGGGGCCAGAAGCCTAGGATCTCATGAACCAGAATGGGAAACATCCAGGCTGTGGGAGTCACCATTGCGAAGTCTGTGAACAGGAGCTCTCTAGGAACAGAAGGGAGCTATGGAAGTGTTTGAGCAAGGTAGTAACCTGGTCAGATCCACACCCTCCAGAGGTCTCTCCCTGCTGGGTGGAGTGTGGCAGAGGGTCCCGGATGGCCCAGAAGGAGTGGAAAGATGAGAGTGGCTGTTTTAGGTATCTGTGAGAGCAGTGAGCCCACACTCACATGGCAAGCAGTGCCATCTGTCTACCTATTATTGGCCCACTGATGGCTCTTGGGAGTTCCTTGGGGCACAAAGTGCAGAGGCCGGTGCCCAGACTCCCGCCTCTTATTCTCCTCACTGCCCCTTTTTGGCTCTCCCCACTGCTGTCTCTCATTGACTGCTTATCCTGGGGTGCATGCGCCTGGCCACCTCCCGTATGTCATCACATCAGCCCCTGCCTTCATTGTAGGCTGCTGACATGGTCTCTGTCAGGTAGTAGACGCCTGGACCTCACGGACTAGCTAATACAGTAAGAAGGGCCAGTGAAGCTTCAGTGTGGCACAGGAGGTGACATTGGTGTCAGGCTCATTGACTGAGACTGTGAATGCCTAGAGAATTGAACATATGTGACTTCTGTCCAGGAGAGGCAGGGAGTCTTTTAAATGGCCTTGCTATAGAACAAACTGCATGTAAAGGGCTTTAAATGCCACTTTATCATTTGAAAGACATACTCCATGTACGTGGACCACATTGTGCATCCGACTTTGCATGGGTACTGGGGAATAGAACCCAGGCTGGCAGGCTTTGCAGGCAAGCACCTTTAACCACTGAGCAATCACCCCAGCCCTAGATGCCATTTTATTTATTCATAGTTCCGTGGGTCAGCAGTTTGGGGGTTAAGCTCAACTATAAGTTGAGGCAGGAGAAGCTGAAATGGCCTTCATCACTTCTGGCTCTTGGCTAATTCGTCCTGCAGCCCTGTCAGGCAGAACTTTCTCTGATGATGGGAATGTTTGGTATCTTCACTACCCACTATGATTGCAATTAGCCCTGCATAGCTGTTGAGTGCTTGGAAAAGGGCCAGTGTGACCAAAGAACTGAAATCTTAAGTGCTTTCATGAACTTTCAGTCTAGGGCCATTACCCAGGATGGTCGGCCTCTGTTCCACATGGCTTCTCATCCTTCCCAAGTCTGGACTGGTCCAAACACCCCCCCCCCCAAGAGTGTGGCCTAGGCTCATTCAGAACTCCCACAACATTGCTTCTGCCACATTTTCTCTGTTCAAAACAAGTGCTAAGGCTAATTCAGATTCACAGGGTTTGAGGAAGACTGCAGTTCCTTCTTGGAGCATTTGCCAGCCACATTACAGAAGCTGGTGGGCATGGGGAGGGGAGGGCTCTGTAGCCGTATTTGGTATTTGTCATACCCACGGTCAAATTCCAGCTCTACCACTTTATTAACTGTGTGACGTGGAGCAAGAAATGCGCCCCTGTGAGTAACAATCTTCCCTCTGTAATGAGGCTCACACCAGTGGATGAAAAATGTTGGGGCTGGTGATGTAGCTCAGTTGGTAGGAGGCTTGCCTATCCTGCGTGAAGCCCTGGGTTCCATTCCCCGCTCCCTGTATTCCTGGTGTGGTGCTGCATACCTGTAATCCCAATAGTGGCCTAGTGGAAGCAGGGGGATCAGAAGTTTAAGGTCATCCTCATCTACATAGCTGATTAGAAGCCACCCTAAGCTACAGAGTGAGTTCCAGGTCAGCCTGGGCTACAGTGAGATCCTGCCTCAAAAAAAAAAGAAAAAAAAATACACTAATTATTTTACAAAAAAGTAAGCAGCTGGGCATGTTGGCACACACCTTTAATTCCAGCACTCAGGAGGCAGAGGTAGGAGGATTGCTGTGAGTTTGAGGCCACCCTGAGACTACATAGTGAATTCCAGGTCAGCTTGGGCTAGAGCGAGATCCTACCTCGAAAAAACAACAACAACAACAACAAAAAAGTAAGTAGGGCTGGAGAGATAGCTTAGTGATTAAGGTGTGCCTACAAAGCCAAAAGGACCCAGGTTCAATTCCCCAGCACGCATGTAAGCCAGATGCGTAAGGTGGCGCAAACATCTGGAGTTCATTTGCAGTGCCTGGAGGCCCTGGCATGCTCATTCTTTCTGTCTCTCAGCCTCTTTCTCTCTCAAATAAATAAATAAATATTTTTGTTGTTGTTGTTTTGTTTTTGTTTTTCAAGGTAGGGTTTCACTCTAGTCCAGGCTGACCTGGAATTCACTATGTCCTCTCAGGGCATACTTGAATGACGGTGATCCTCCTATCTCTGCCTCCCAAGTGCTGGCATTAAAGATGGGGATTAAAGGTGTGTGCCACCATGCCCGGCTTTAAAATATTTTTAAAAAATAGGGCTGGAGGGATGGTTTAGCAGTTAAGGAGTTTGCCTGCAAAGCCAAAGGACCCAGGTTCGATATCCCAGGACCCACATTAGCCAGATCTGCAAGGGGGTGCACGCATCTGGATTTTGTCTGCAGTGGCTGGAGGCCCTGGCACACCCATTCTCTCTCATTCTCTTCCCCTCTTTCTCTGTCAAATGGGTAAAAATAAAATATTTTTTAAAAATATTAAAAAAATAAAATAAGGGCTGGAAAAACAGAAAAAGAAAAAAAGGGCTGGAGAGATGGATTAGTGGTTAAGGTACTTGCCTGCAAAGCCAGAGGACCCAGGTTCAATTCCCCATGACCCACATAAGGCAGATGCATAAGATGGAGCATGTGTCTGGAGTTTGTTTGCAGTGGCTGAAGGCCCTGGCACCCCCATTCTTTTTTTTGCCTTTCTCTCTATCAAATAAGATTTAAAAATAAATATTTAACAAAGGAAGTAAACTACGTCAGAGATGTTAAAATCTGAAAACACATGCATCTGTAGCCAGTCAGGGCGGGGGGGGGGTGTGTGCGGAGGCAGGAGGATCACCCTGAGTTTGAGGCCAGCCTGGGACTACATAGTAAATTCCAGATCAGCCTGGGCTAGAGTGAGGCCCTACCTTGAAGGAAAAAAACAAACAAACAAACATACATCTTAGATGACTGAGCACCTGCTTCAAGACAGGAAGCATCTGTAATCACTCGGCACGTAAATAATGGGAAACCCCACAGTCAAGACCCCCAATTCTGGCTCTCACTCTGCTGTCACCCAGTGGGAAATGTTGGTTAGATAGTGTAGGGCCAGGGGTAGCATGCCTGTCCCTAAGTTTGACACACACACCCCACACACACACACACCACACACTGTGCCTGGCCTGATCTGAGAAGAATATAATGAACCCTTCTTTACAGACTATAGAGGGTGGCGCCTCTTCCTCCCACACTGTTCTTTTTTCTCTCTAGCCCTCCCTCTCACAACACTGGCCATCAGATTTCCAGGGGCTCAGGCCCCTGCTTGCACTTTCTGAGTTTTCTTCCCCACCCACTAGGGACCTACAAGTTCCAGAAGACAGAGCTACGGAAAGAGGGCTTTGACCCAGCTGCTGTGAAAGATCCACTCTTCTACCTGGACGCCCGGAAGGGCCACTACCTTCCGCTGGACCAAGAGGCCTATACTCGCATCCAGGCAGGAGAAGAGAAGCTGTGATTACCCCTCATGTCCCTCTGAGGGCCAGTGGATGCTGGATCCAGAACCCCAGCTTCCACCCCAGAGGGGTCCTGGGCAGTGCCAGACCAAAGCAAACAGGACCCGCACCTCCATCCCAAGGTGCTGATCCCATCCCTCTAAAACTGCCAAGTGACTCACTGCCACCTCTTCACCCCTCAGGAGGCTTTCTGTGAAAGCCTCGTGTCCATGTTGTGTCTTCTGGGCCAGGTGGGGCCTCTAGGCCCCAGGCTGAGACTGACTGGCCCCTTCCGGATGATGTCTTCAGTCACACTGGGCAGAGAGGTATAGAAGTCACCGAGCTCTCTCTGAAGGGCAGGGAGCTTGTAAGCGGGATCAAGGGAGAAGCTCCCAGACTCAGGAAGCCTAGTGGACAGGGACGGTAGTGGTCATTAGTCAGGTGGCTGCAGAGCATCCTGGCCCCAGAGCTGCCCGAGTGTCATCGAGCCCTATCCACTCCTGGAGGAGCAGAGCAGGAGGACTCCTTGTGGCATGCATGTCCCCCCTGCATCAGGAAGTCGGGAGAGCATCTTTCCAGGCTCCCTGCACCCTCATCTTGGCGGTGGGTGCCTGGCCATGGGTCTGTGTGTCCTCCACCTCAGTCTTGGCCTGAGAGGAGGAGGCAAGGGGGGAAGGCTCAGGGGTCAATAAACTCTGCCTTGACTCCTCTTAGCCTGTGTGTATGCCACCTAGGCCGTCCCCATCCCACTCGGGCACTGCCTCCTGCTCCTCTGGTCCATTCACTCACCGGCTTGGACTTAGAGTAGGGTGGTAGCCGCCGTGCTCCCACCACCACCTTTCTCCCCACTGGCTGGGTTGCGGAAGTGATACAGGAATTTGGGGTTCCTTATCCAGCACACCAGTAACTTGGGGCGTTCCCAGACCCTTGTCCTATGAACTTGAAGAATGAAATCCATGGACCACAGAATAAGGTTCACAAAGAGTTGATTATAGCTTAAAGTTTTAGGAGGAAGAGAAGGGAGCAAAGTGGAGCTCTTGCCCAGGGAGGCAAGAGGGGCTTGAGAAACCCTCCTGGAGACTCAGATCTGGGTTGGTTTGTTTGTTTCAGGTTTTTTTTTGTGTTTTTTTTTTTTGTTTTGTTTTTGTTTTTTGTTTTTTGAGGTAGGGTCTCACTCTAGCCCAAGCTGACCTGGAATTTACTATGGAGTCTCAGAGTGGCCTCGAACTCATGGCAATCCTCCTACCTCTGCCTCCCGAGTGCTGGGATTAAAGGCGTGCGTCACCACGCCCGGCTCAGTTTGTTTCAGTTTTTTGAGGTAGGGTCTCCCTCTGGTTGGTCCAGGCTGACCTGGAATTCAGGGTGGCCTCGAACTCACAGCAATCCTCCTACCTTTGCCTCCCAAGTGCTGGGATTAAAGGCGTGTGCCACCACGCCCGCTCCTTTTTAAAACTTTTTTTATTGACAACTTCCTTAAAGATCTAAGTTTTTATGGGGAGTGGCTACATGAGGAAGACCACGTCAGCAGGTTACTCGGACAAAGACCAGATTTTACAGCTTCGCCAGTAATCTTGCCAGTAATCTTGCGTAAGGATCAGAGTTTCTGTGCTCTGAAGGGTACAAATTTAATCTAGAGATCTTTCCTGGGGCCTGTAACATCCAGGTTTCTGCAAGTTCAGTGACTGTTTCCTGTTTTTTAGTCAAGAAAAAAAAAAGCATTCACCGCCAGGCGTGGTGGCACACGTCTTTAATCCCAGCACTCGGGAGGCAGAGGTAGGAGGACCGCTGTGAGTTCAAGGCCAACCTAAGAATTCAGAGTGAATTCCAGGTCAGCCTAGACTAGAGTGAAACCCTACCTCGAAAAAACAACAACAAAAGCATTCACTTGGGCTGAAGAGATAGCTTAGCGGTTAAGGCACTTGCCTGCAAAGCCAAAGGACCCAGGTTCAATTTCCCAAGACCCTCATAAATCAGGTGCACAAGGTGGTGCATGCGTTTCTCGAATAAAAATTTAAAAAATAGGTTGGGTGTGGTAGCGCACAACTTTAATCCCAGCACTTGGAAGGCAGAGATAGGAGGATCTCTGAGTTCAAGGCCACCCTGAGACTACACAGTGAATTCCAGGTCAGCCTGAGCTACAGTGAGACCCTACCTTGAAAAACCAAAAAAAAAAACAACAAAAAAAATTTTTTTTTTAAATAGCCATGCGTGGTGGCACACGACTTTAATCCCAGCACTCAGGAGGCAGAGGTAGGATCGCCATGAGTTCGAGGCCAGCCTGAGACTACGTAGTAAATTGCAGGTCAGCCTGGGCTAGAGTAAGACCCTACTACAAAAAAAAAAAACCTCTTGGGGTTCTGTTACCCTGACTGCCTAGCCACTTTCTGTCTCCTATCGGAAGCTCCCGCTGTCCCACGGAATCTGAGGAGCTGTTAAAACAATGAGCTTCAGCCAAAAAAAAAAAAATCCAAACCAGCTGTCATTTAGAAGTGAAACTTGTGGTTTTGGGCAAGTGACTCCATCTCCTGTGTAATGGGACATTCCACTGAAGGGAGCTGTTGTGAGGAAGGGGGGAGCCCTCACCCAGGGCAGGTCCATCCTTAGGCTCTGGTCCTATATGCAGGGCGTTTCCCTGATGAGGAGAAATCTTCCAGGGTGATGCCAGAAAACCAGAGGGAAGCAGTTTGACCGGCCTGAGCAACTCTGGAGGAGCCAGCTGGGAGTGTACCAGGCTGAAAATCTGCCATAGGAGGGGTCTACACACCAGGGTGATGTGCAGCATGTGCCCCAGGGGCTATATCGCCACTGATGAGCCTTCACCCTGAATCTGAATCTGAGGCTTTTCTCTGAGACAGGGTTTCATGTAGCTCAGGTTGGCCTTGAACTTGCTGTTAGCTGAGGATAACCTTGAACTCCTGTTCCTCTTGCCACTACCTCCCAAGGGTTGACATTACATTACACAAAAGTGCCACTATGCCTGGCTTAAGGCAGATTGTGTAAATAAGCTATTCAAAAGAAAAGACCCAGGGCGTGGGGGTTTTAAATTCATTGGCCAAGGTCACTCGAGGCAAGTGGTGGGGGCGGGAATGAGATTGTGCCCTTCCCAGCACACGACACTACCACACGGTGCAGAAGGCAGCAGACAGCCAGAAGTTGTCATTCCTCACATGCCTGCATGCCTGTGGGCCACGCCCCTGGCCGGGGACAGTTCAGAGCCTCAATGAACAGGCTAAGAAAGAAATCTAGCTGGGTGTGGTGGAATCCCAGCATTCTGGAGGCTGAGGTAACATGATCATGAGTTCAAGGCCAGCCTGGCTACATAGTTCCAGGTCAGCCTGGGTGACAGTGAGACCCGCCTCAAAAAAAGAAATAAATAAATAAAATAAAAAAAGAAAGAAAGAAAATCCGGGCGTGATGGCGCACGCCTTTAATCCCAGCACTCGGGAGGCAGAGGTAGGAGGATTGCATGAGTTCAAGGCCACCCTGAGACTACATAGTGAATTCCAGGTCAGCCTGAGCTAGAGAGAGACCCTACCTCGAAAAACCAAAAAAGAAGAAAGAAAGAAAAAGAAAAGACCCTGGTGAGGTGAGGTGAGGTGGCACCCACCTTTAGTCCCAGAACTTGGGAGGCACAGATAGGAGGATCCCATCCGTGTAAGCTACAGGCCAGCCTGGGACTACATAGTGAGTGCCAGGTCACCCCGAACTAGAGTGAGACTCTACCTTGAAAGCAAAGAAAACTAAGGGTTTCCTGGGAATCTTAATATACTGCGGGGGTGGGGGGAAGGTGTAGGAAATGTGAAACACAGCTGCAGTCTCACATATGACCAGCAGAGGGCGGAAGACGCTCGAGGAATCCAGCCAAGGAGGGCCTGGGCCTATTAATGCTTCACTCTTAAATTGGTACCAGAATACGGATTCTGTGGCTGGCCTTTGAGGAGTTTTGTCAGGCTTCCAAAGGTCTAGTAGGCATGGTGAAGAAAAAAAAGGATACATTTTCAGATGAAATTCCAAACCAGGTTGTTTCCCACATCCCACTGGGGACTTTCCCTGTCTCCATGCGCCTGTGGGCCTTCTAGTTCTAGAGTGTGTACCTGCCATCTCCAAGCGCGGCTGTGTAGTCCAGGCATGCAGTAGCTGTTCAGCACCTGCTTGTAATGTTAATTGGCGAGGTTTATTGGGCAGTTCCTGACTTTTATTAAGTGTTACACAGTTTATAGGGCACCACATCAGTTCATCTACTTAACAGGTTCTTTTTTTTTTTTTTTTTTTTTTTTCTTTTTTACTGCAAACAAACCCCAGACGCAAGCACTACCATGTGCATCTGGCTCTGTGTGGGTACTGGGAAATCGAACCTGGGTCCTTAGGCTTCGCAGGCAAGTGCCTTAAACCACTAAGCCATATCTCCAGCCCCTGAGCAGGTTCTTTTTGTTTGTTTGTTTATTTGTTTTGGTTTTTCAAGGTAGGGTTTGCTCTCTAGCCCAGGATGACTTGGAATTCACTATGTGGTCTCAGGGTGGCCTTGAACTCTAAGTGATACACCTACCTCTGCCTTCCTAGTGCTGGGATTAAAGGTGTGCATGCGCCACCATGCCCATTTTTTTTCCCGAGCTAGGGTTTCACTGTAGTCCAAGATGACCTGAAATTCACTCTGTTTTCTCAGGGTGGCTTTGAGCGCACTGTGCTTTTTTTTTTTTTTAAGAAAATATTTTATGTGTTTATTTATTGGAGAGAGAAAGGGTGTGCCAGGGCCTCCAGCCACTGCAAATGAACTCCAGACACATGCACCACCTTTTGCACCTTAACCTCTCCGGCCCGTTTTCTTTTCTTTCTTTCTTTCTTTCTTTCTTTCTTTCTTTCTTTCTTTCTTTCTTTTGTTGTTGTTGTTGTTTTTCGGTTTTTCGAGATAAGAGTCTCGCTCTATCCCAGGCTGACCTGGAATTCACTGTGTATTCTCAGGGTGGCCTCAAAATCATAGCAATCCTCCTATCTTCAGCCTCCCAAGTGCTGGGACTAAAGGTGTGCGCCACCACACCCATCCCATATATATGTGTGTGTAAAAAGCCATGTTGGTACCATCCTTAGCCTCCTCCCTACCCTCCCCCCTCTGAAGGGACCCTCCTTGTTGGGGACTGTGGGTAATGCATTGTGTGGGTAGCCATCAGTCACGGGGAAGAGGCGATGTCTCTGTGCATAATGTCCCAACTTGTGGCTCTAACAATCTTCCCGCCCCCTCTTCCATGAATTTCCCTGAGCCATAATGGGTTTGTTGTAGGTCTACTTCAGTGATGAGGTCTTGGGAGCCTCTGTGTCTCTGGATATCTGGTTTGGTAGGGGTTGAGTGTTCTCTGTGTCTATCTCCTTCACCCTTGTGCTGGTAGCAGGTTCACGAAGAAAGCAGCACTCTTGCTCATTTCCCCAATTACTCTATGGTTTCGGCTATGGCCCTGGTGAGGTGTGATGGGCTGAATCTCTCCTCAGGTTCTGTGTCCATCTGAAAAAGAAGCAGAGTCTCCAATGGAGATTTATTTATTTATTTATTTATTTTAATTAGGGTGGTTAGGCTGCAGGGGTTAGGGAGGGGTCGATGTTAAGTGTTGTGAAAAGTGAACCCCTTCATGGCTCCACAGTCAACACCTTCCTTAGGTCTTGCTAACACCCGCCAGGAACGCAGCCATTCCTCCATCCCAGGCCCTGGGCAATGGGCTTTCTATGCCTGGCTTCATTAAATCCTAATGCAAAGCACACACAATTTTGTTTTGTTTTGTTTTGTTTTTCCAGGTAGGGTAGGTTGACCTGGAATTCACTCTGTAGTCCCAGGCTGGCCTTGAACTCACAGCAATCCTCCTACCTGGGCCTCCCTAGTGCTGGGATTAAAAGCGTGCACTACCACACCTGGGGTACACACGATTTTATCCCTGTTCTGCAAATAAGGAATCTGAGGCTCTGATTGGTAGTCTTGCCAATATGGAGTCTGAGAGTGGAAGAGCTAGGAGAGAAGGCCCCTTTCCCCCGCCTCCTCCCAGCACAGAGCTGCAGTCCTGGAGGCTGGAAGGGACCAACCTGCAGTCTCCCCTGGCGGTCCAGCGCCCTCGGGGCAGGCAAGTGGCTGGCCAGGCCAGTTCTAGGCTATCACTTTCAATTCCTAGCAAGAAGGTTAAATACCTCCGAAGGACCCATTGAGCGGCAGCAGCAAGGGAGGGGGTGGCTGAGTGACTTTCAAAGGGACCTGAAAGCATTGCCAGTCTCCCCCCCACTCCCAGGAGGGGGGCCCTGCTTCCTCCAGGCCTAATGATATTCTGGGATCAGCCCTCATCTTTGGCGGCAGTTTAACCCCAGCCAAGGCAGATTTCTTTCTCACTGATCTCAGCTTGACACCCAATTAGCACAAGAATGGGAGGAGGAAGCCTGTGAGAGGCGCCCCCCAGACTCCTGTGGCGCAGGAGGGAAGACAAAGGGGCAGCGGGCAGGGGGCACCCGCGCCCTGGCCTCCCCCCGCCGACCCCGCCATTGTCTCTCTCGGAGCTTCAGAGAGGACAGAGGCCTATGCCCTGCCTGGCTGGCCGGCCGGCCCGCGAGGGGACGGGGGATGGGGCCCAAGCCCCTGTTCCGCGGGCATTCCAGGGGAAGGCTATTTGGTTGAGACTGAGGCAAAGAGGAGGGGCCGGGATCCTGAAGGCGTAGAAAAATGGACCTTGGGCAAACCACACCTTCTGAAACTCAGTTTTGTCATTGGAAAAATGGGAGTCCCTGTAAGGAATCAATTAAGAAATGCATGTATGTATATTGTTCAATAAACTCTCTTTCATTCTCTCTCTCTTTTTTTTTTTCTTTTTTTCCCAAGGGTCTTGCTCTAGCCCAGGCTGATCTGGAATTAGCCTCGCTGGCCTCTAACTCACAGCCACCCTACTTCCTCAACCTCCCAAGTGCTGGGATTAAAGGTATGCAGCACCACGTCAGGCCAGTAAATTCTCTTTAAGTGAACACAGTATTACATCAGTATTGCAGCTGCGGGTTGAGTAACTTTATGGGTAATAGAGCCCCTGAAAGTAAAAGCAAGGACTGTTCTTTCTTGGGGGGGGGTGTGGGTGGGGAGATTTCAAGGTAGGATCTCGCTCTAACCCAGGCTGACCTAGAATTCACAGTGTAATCTCAGGCTGGCCTTGAACTCACAGGATCCTCCTACATCTGCCTCCCTAATGCTGGGATTAAAGATGTGGACCACCACATCTGGCAAGGAATATTTTTGAACCTGTAAGGGAGAATCTGTTTTTATTGTTTTTTTTTAATATTTATTTTTATTTATTTATTAGAGAGAGAGAGAGAGAGAATGAATGGGTGCACCAAAGTAAACTGCAAACGAATTCCAGATGCATGTGCCACCTTGTGCACCTGGCTGATGTGAGACCTGGAGAATTGAACCTGAATCCATAGGCTTCACAGGCAAGTGCCTTAACCGCAAAGCCATTTCTCCAGCCTGAATCTGTTTTTTTTTGTTGTTGTTGTTTTTTTGTTTTTGGTTTTGTTTGTTTTTCCTTATTTCTATCTGTCTAAAGGAGTCCCTGCAGGGTCTATTTTGCTAGAGGCCACAAATTGAAGGGGAGAATCCGGTTTTTCATAGAAGAGAAAAGAGGCTGAACTAACCAGTAACCCCATCCAGTAAACTCCCCCCATAAAAGAAGACCCCAACCTGCTTATCTAGAAGGGCTTTCCCAGTTTCAGGACCCCCACTATTGCATTCTCTTGAGCAGAAGCTCCATCTTCCTCCTTCCTTCTCTCTCTCTCTCTCTCTTTTTTTTTTTTTTTTTTTTTTCGAAGTAGGGTCTCACTCTAGTCCAGGCTGACCTGGAACTTACTATGAAGTCTCAGGGTGGCCTCGAACTCACATCGATCCACCTACCTCTGCCTCTCGAGTGCTGGGATTAAAGGCGTGCACCACCACACCCAGCTCTCTCTCTCTCTCTCTCTTTGAATTAGGTTCTCACTCTAACTCAGACTGACCTGCAATTCACTCTGTAGTCCCAGGCTGGCCTTGAACTCACAGTGATCTTCCTACCTCTGCCTCCTGAGGGCTGAGAGTAGAGGTGTGGGCCATGATGCCTAGTTTCTTCTCTTCCCTTAAAATCTATAATAAATCATTCTAAACTTTATCCCCTGATCTAAACTTCGTAAGACAAGAGTCCAGAGGCCACTAACTCCGAAGCTTTGTGTGTGACTGAGTGTCCAGCATCCCAGTGATACTGAAGGAGAAAGGGGAGGAAGCTATCTTCTTTTAGGCAGTTTCAATTAGGAACTGAGGCCCAGAGAGAACCAATGCCACCTCGCCCTGGCAGGAATGGATCTTGTGTCTGATGGAGACTCATCTACAGCAGCTAGAGTGTTCTCTGTTGCCCACAGTCTAGCATATTACCTAGGTGGGCTGCCCTTCAAATCTACAAACCAATCAGGTCTTCTTTTTGCATACCTGAATTTGAGGAAAGAAAACATATTCAATCAACTGTAAAGACTCCCCCCCCCCCACATCCCTTCACTCTGCTATGTGTTCTCAGCTCTGCTTGGGTACACCTGGGTCTGGCCACCCCCCCCACACACACCCAGCCTAGCTGAGTGCACGAGAGCAGAATACTGTTTCTTGGTCTGAGTAATTTTTCTTCTTGCCTCTACTTTATATTTTGGGGTAACTTCTTTTTTTTTTGATTTTCTGAGGCAGGGTCTCACACTAGCTCAGGCTGACCTGGAATTCACTCTGTAGTCTCAGGGTGGCCTCGAACTCTACTACCTCTGCCTCCCAAGTGCTGGGATTAAAGGCATGCGCCACCACAGCTGGCTAGATGGGGTTCTTCTTGTTCACAGCTCTGAAAGACAGACTAGCTGGTCTAGGAACTCTAGTATTCTCCAGACATGTTCCAATACATCAGTCTTTAAGTGGGATCTGGGGATCCAAATTTGAGTCATCAGACTTGGGCAGTAATGCTTTAGCCACTGAGCCATCTTGCTAGCCCTGCTTTTTTAAATATTTTATTTATTATTTATTTATTTATTTATTTATTTTGATTTTTCAAGGTAGGGCCTCACTCTAGCCCAGGCTGACCTGGAATTCAGTATGTAGTCTCAGGGTGGCCTTGAATTCACAGTGATCCTCCTACCTCTGCCTCCTGAGTGCTGGGATTAAAGGCATGCCCCGCCACACCCAGCTAGTTTTTTTTGATGAAAGGTCTCACTCTAGCCCAGGTTAACCTGGAACTCTGTAGTTACAGGCTGGCCTCAAACTCACCGTGATCCTCCTACCTCTGCCTCCCAAATCCAACTCCACCTACATGGGTTCCCTCAAATGCCCCCCAGGGCCTAGAAGTCCACAAGAAGAACAACCCCAAAGGTGACCAATTTGCCGTGTGCTCACTTCTCATTAACTCCTTTTATTCTTTCTCCCCAACATTTTCTTCCAAGCCTATCTTTCTGTACTCCATCAATACACTTTTGGGGTCCCTTAGAATAATTCCCCTCTCTGTGAGAGACTCTCTAACTGCCATACATCTACACCCCCGTTCAGCCTGAAGTAGTTCATGATCTGACCTTATTTGCCACCCGTCCTCTAACTGCAGCTAAAGTGTCATCTCATGTGGGCTGGAGAGATGGCTTAGTGGTTAAGCGCTTGCCTTTGAAGCCTAAGGACCCCGGTTCAAGGCTTGATTCTCCAGGACCCACGTTAGGCAAATACACAAGGTCACAAGGTGGCGCATGCATCTGGAGTTCATTTGCAGTGGCTGGAGGGCCCTGGTGTGCCCATACTTCTCTCTCTCTCTGCCTGTCGCTAAATAAGTAAAATAATAATAATAAAATAATAAAACAGCCGGGCATGCTGGCACACACCTTTAATCCCAGCACTCAGGAGGCAGAGGTAGGAGGATCGCCGTGAGTTCAAGACCACCCTGAGACTACATAGTGAATTCCAGGTCACCCTGGGCTAGAGTGAGACCCTACCTCGAAAAAAAAAAAAAAAGTGTCATCTCATGAGAAGGAGGAATGAGTCGGGGGAGTACAGTTAGAGTGACTGGACCCCTGGAAGTAAAAAAGGCAGGAAAGTCTGTACTTGCTGGAAATTAAAGATGATCTGACTTCTTATCTCTTACCTACTTCCCTAGACCTGTTTTTAAATAATCAGGACCCCTCCTGGAAGGGAGGTATTTCATAGGATTTAAATATTGAGGTGGTCAAGTTCAGCCCACGGAACTTAGTGTTAGGGCTAGCCTCTTCCTGAGACAGCCCCTATCCCTAAAAAAACCAGCTGGCCTTATGGCTCACCTGAGCTCGAAGACAGCCACTGCAATTGAACTCCAGATGCATGTGCCCCTTGTGCACATGACCTTGCACACTTGCATCATTTGTGTGTCTGGATTACTTGGGACCTGAAAGTCAAACATGAGTCCTTAGGCTTTGCAGGCAAGTGCCTTAACTGCTAAACCATCTCTCCTGCACTCCCCCTTTTTATTTTTATTTTTTATTTTTTGAAGTAGGGTCTTGCTCTAGCCCATGCTGACCTGGAATTCACTATGTAGACTCAGGGTGGCCACAAACTCATTGATCTCCTCCTATGTATATGTATATGTGAGCATGTGTGCACAATGATCCTCCCCTACCTCTGCTTCCAAGTGCTGGGGTTAGAGCTGTGCACAACTATGCCCAGCTCTGACTATTTGTTGTTGTTGTTGTTGTTGTTGTTTATGGGAATTTACTAGATAGGGGCATGAACCATTTTGTGCATCTGGCTTTGTGTGGGTACTGGGGAATTAAACCTGGGCCAGCAGGCTTTACAAGCAAGTACCTTTAACCATTGGGCAATCTCTCCAGCCCCCCATTTTTTTATAATTTTAATTTAATTAATAAATTTATTTATTTATTTATTGCTAAGCATGGGCTACCAACACTCAGGAGACTGAGGCAGAGGACTGCCATGTGCTCAAGGCAAGCCTGGGCTATAAAGTGATTTCCAGGTCAGCTTGGGCTAGAGTGAGACCCTGCCTCAAAAACAAACAAACAAAAAAACAACAGGGTGTGATTATGCATGCCTTTAATCCCAGTACTGGAGAGGTAGGAGGATCACTGTTAGTTCAAGGCCAGCATGGGACAGCAGAGTGAGTTCTAGGTCAGACTAAGCTACAGTGAGACACTGCACCTGTCTCAAAAAAACAACTGAGCCAGGCGTGGTAGCACACGCCCTTAATCCCAGTGCTTGGGAGGCAGAAGTAGAAGATCACCAGGAGTTCGAGGTCACCATGATACTACATAGTGAGTTCCAGGTCAGCCTGGGCTAGAGTGAGACCCTACCTTGAAAAACCAAAAAAAAAAAAAAAAAAAAAAAAACAACTGAGCCAGGCATGGTGGCACACGCCCTTAATCCCAGTCCTTGGGAGGCAGAAGTAGGTGGATCACCAGGAGTTCAAGGTCACCATGATACTACATAGTGAGTTCCAGGTCAGCCTGGGCTAGAGTGAAACTTTACCTCAAAAAAACAAAAATTAAAAATTAAAAAAAAATGAAGGCTAGATAGATGGTTTAGCAGTCAAAGTGTTTGTTTTGAAGCCTAAGGACCCAGGTTAGATCCACCAGTACCCATGTAAGCCAGATGCATAAGGTGGTGCATACATCTGGAGTTTGTTTGAAGTGGCTTGAGGTCCTGGTGCACCCATACATTTCCTCTCTCTCTCTCTCTCTCTCTCTGTCTCTTTCTCTCACTGTCTTTCTTGAGTAAATAACTAAATAAATAAAAGTAAAATATTTTAAAAAATGGAGCTGGGCAAGGTGGCACATGCCTTTAGTATCAGCACATGGGAGGCAGAGCCTGTAGGAGGATCGCTATGAGTTTGAGGCCAGCCTGAGACTACATAGTGAATTCCAGGTCAGCCTGGGCTAGAGTGAGACCCTACCTTGAAAAAAAAGAACCAATTAAGATCAGGAAAAAGACAGCAGTACCCACTTTCACCACTGCTCTTCAACATAGTACTAGAAGTACTAACCCAAACAATAAGACAGGAGAAAGAAATAAAAGGGATACAAATTGGAAAGGAAGAAGTCCTTAGCCTTAATTGCAAATGATATGATCCTATACATAAGCGACCCAAAAGTCTCCATCCTAAAACTTCCAAAGGTGACTAATTCCTTCAGTAAAGTGGGCAGGATACAAAACTAACACTCAAAAATCAGTAGCCATGGGGCAGGAGAGATGGTTTAGCAGTTAAGGCATTTGTCTGCAAAGTCAAAGGACCCAGGTTCAATTACCTAGGACCCACATAAACCAGATGCACAAGGGGGCACATGCATCTAGAGTTCGTTTGCAGTGGATGATGGCCCTGGTGCACCTATTCTCTCTCTTCCTCTCTCTCTGCTTCTTTCTCTCTCTCAAGTAAATTAATTAATTAAAAAAAAATCAGTGGCCAGTTCTATGTGGTGGTGCACACCTTTAATCCCAGGACTCAGGAGGCAGAGGTAGGAGGATCACCATGAGTTCAAAGCCAGTCCGAGACTGCATAGTGAATTCCAGGTCAGCCTGGGCTAGAGTGAAGCCCAACCTAAAAAAAACAAAAACAAAAACAAAACAGTAGCCTTTCTATATGCAAAGGACAAATATACAGAGAAAGAAATCAGAGAGGTTGTTCCATTTTCAATAGCCACACACAGAAAAAGTCAAATAACACTAACCAAGGATGTAAAAGACCTGTATAATAAAAACAGTCGGGCGTGGTGGCGCACACCTTTAAACTCAGCCCTTGTGAGGCAGAGGTAGGAGGATCCTCATGAGTTCAAGGCCACCCTGAGACTACATAGTGAATTCCAGGTCAGCCTAAGCTAGAGTGAGACCCTACCTCAAAAAAAAAAAAAAAAAAAAAAAAAAAAAAAAAAAACACCATGAAAGCACTCAAGACAGAAATTAAGGAAGACTTGAGAAGATGAAAAGACCTCTCATGCTCCTGGATAGGTAGAATTAATATTGTGAAAATGGCAATTCTACCAAAAGCAATATACAGATTTAATGCAACACCAATGAAATTTCCAGCATCATCCTTCACAGAGATAGAAAAAATAATCTCAAAATTCATAAGAAATGACAGGAGGCCTCGATATCCAAGCATATCCACAGCAAAAGAAGCACCTCTGGTGGTATCACCATACCCAATTTAAAGCTGTACTACAAAGTCTTAGTAATAAAAACAGCATGGGGGCTTGAGAGATGACTTAATGGTTAAGCACTTGCCTGTGAAGCCTAAGGACCTCGGTTCGAGGCTCGATTCCACAGGATCCACGTTAGCCAGATGCACAAGGGGGCGCACGCATCTGGAGTTCCTTTGCAGCGGCTGGAGGCCCTGTCGCTCCATTGTCTCT
Source organism: Dipus sagitta (assembly GCA_036346955.1). Lineage (NCBI taxonomy): Eukaryota > Metazoa > Chordata > Mammalia > Rodentia > Dipodidae > Dipus > Dipus sagitta. The sequence goes on from CM070770.1 coordinate 142,139,053, forward strand.
CTCTCTGCCTCTTTCTCTCTTTGTCTGTCGCACTCAAATAAATAAGTAAAAATAAAAACAAATATTTTAAAAAAACAGCATGGTACTGGCATAAACACAGAAATATAGACCAATGGAACAGAATTGAAGACATGGCCCTTAGGTCATAGATCTTGACAAAAAGACAGTATGTTCAACAAATGGTGCTGGACAAATTGGATAACCACATGTACAAAAATGAAACTACACTCATTTATCTCACCATACACAAAAATCAACTCCAAATGGATTAAAACCTTAATAGAAGACCTGAAACTCAGCTAGCTATGGTGGCGCACATCTTCAATCCCAGCACTTGAGAGGCAGAGGTAGGATGATGGCCATGAGTTCGGGGCCACCCTGAGAGCACACAGTGAGTTCCAGGTCAGCCTGGACTAAAGCAAGACCTTACCTTGAAAAACAAACAACAACAACAAAAGACCTGAAAGTCTTCAACTTCTAGAAGAAAAAATAGGAGGAACTCTCCATGATAGATATAGGAGTGGGGAAGGACTTCCTGAATAATAATCCAGTAGCCCAGGAAATTAAACAATCTCTCAACCAGTAGGATCTCATGAAGCTAAAAACTTTTGCACAAACAAACATACCATAAGCAGAGCCAATAGATAACCCACAGAATGGGAGAAATTTTTTGCCAGCTATACCACTGACAGAAGCCCAATATGTAGAATCTACAAAGAACTCAAAAACTAAGCAATTTAAAAAAAGATCAAACAACCTACTGAAAAAATGGAATAGAGAACTGAATAGGGAGTTCTCAAAGGAAGAAATACAAATGGCTATTACACACTTACGAGAATGTTCAACGTCCCTAACAATCAGGGAAATGCAAACTAAAACAACTATGAGATTCCACCTTACTCCTGTCGGAATGGCAGTCATTAAAAAATCAAATTACAGCCATGCATGGGGGTGCACACCTTTAATCCCAGCACTAGGGAGCCAGAGGTAGGAGAGCACCGTGAGTTTGAGGCCACCCTGAGACTACATAGTGAATTCAAGTCAGCATGGACCAGAGTGAGACCCTACTTCCGAACCTCCCCCCCAAAAAAATCAAATTACAACAAATATTCGTGAGGATGTGGGGAAAGAGGAACCCTCATTCACTGTTGGTGGGAATGAAAATTTGTACAACCACTATGGAAATCAATATGGAGATTACTTTTTATTTTTATTTTATTTTTTTTCAATTTTTTTCCAAGGTAGGGTCTCACTCTAGCTCAGGCTGACTTGGAATTCACTCTGTAATCTCAGGGTGGCCTTGAACTCATGGCGATCCTCCTATCTCTGCCTCCTGAGTGCTGGAATTAAAACCCTGCCCAACCATGCCCTGCTCAATATGGAGATTTCTGAAAAAGAGGGATAAACAACTACCAACAGACCCAGTTATTCACTCGCTGGGCATTGACCCTAAATGCTCCGTGCTTCACTACAGAGATATCTGCTCAGTCATGCTTATGGCTGCTGCATTCATTTTGTAAAAATATTTTATTATTTATTTATTTGACAGAGAAAGAGGGGGAGAGAGAAAGAGAATAGGCACACCAGGGCCTCCAGCCACTGCAAACGAGCTCCAGACGCATGCGCCCCCTTGTGCATCTGGCTAATGTGGGTCCTGAGGAATCGAATCTAGGTCCTTCGGCTTTGTAGGCAAACGCCTTTAACTGCTAAGTCATCCCTCCATCCCCCATATTTTTAAATTTTTAATTTAGTTATTTGAGATAGTGAAAAATTGAGAGAGAGGCAGATAGAGAATGGGCACACCAGGGCCTCCAGCCACTGCAAACAAACTCCAGACACATGTGCCACCTTGTGCATCTGGATTACATGGGTCCTGGGGAATTGAACAAGAGTCCTTTGGCTTTGCAAGCAAGTGCCTTAACTGCTGAACCATCCCTCCAGCCTGGCTGCTGAACTCATAGTAGTTAAGAACTGGAATCAACTCGGTTGCCCATCATTGGATGAATGGATAACAAAGTTGTGGTACATTTACACAATGGAATTCTACTTAGCAGTAAGAAAAAACCAATACAACGAAATTTGTAGGGAAACGGATGGACTTAGAACAGATCATCCTCAGCAAACACACACAATCACAGAAAGGCAAATGCTGCATGTTCTCACTCATCTGTTGTTCCTAACCTGGATCAGCTTGACGTTCCTGGCATACCAGATAGGCAACTTGAGGCCCATATAATAGGGATGGAAAGGTTTGGGACAGGGAGGGAACGGGATGGTGGGGGGAATAAAAACTAAACTCAAAATGAACTGGTACCATAGAAACCTTTCTCCATGAAGGTGGTCTAAAAGATATAACCCTCAATAGAGGAATGTCTAAAAAGAAGGGTCCTGGAGAGGGTGGGATGAAGCCTGACCTTAAAAAACTTTGGCTCTGAGGAAGGGTAGGACTCCTTACAATGTGCTCCTCTAGACGCAAAATGGCCTGGATATCCATGACCTCACAGTACCTGACACTACCTACACAAGACCATCATAACAGGAGGAAAAGATCATGACATCAAAATAAAAGAGAGACTGATTGAGATTGGGAGGGGATATGATGGAGAGTGGAGTTTCAAAGGGGAAAGTGGGGGGGAGGGAGGGTATTATCATGGGATATTTTTTATAATCATGGAAGTTGTTAATAAAAATTTGAAAAAAAAAAAACAGGGGTTGGAGAGATGGCTTAGCAGTTAAGTGCTTGCCTGTGAAGCCTAAGGACCCTGGTTCAAGGCTCGATTCCCCAAAGACCCACGGTAGCCAGATGCACAAGGGGGCGCACGCGTCTGGAGTTTGTTTGCAGTGGCTGGAGGCCCTGGCACACCCGTTCTCTCTATCTCTTTCTCTCTCTGTCACTCTCAAATAAATAAATTAATTAATTAAAAAACAAACAAAAAACTTTGGCTCTGGGCTGGGGAGATGGCTCAGCAGTTAAGGCATTTGCCTGCAAAGCCAAAGGACCTTGGTTCAATTCCCCAGGACCCATGTTAGCCAGATGCACAGGTGGCATATGCGTCTGGAGTTCCCATTCTTTCTCTCTCTCTCTCTCTCTCTCTCTGCCTCTCTCTCTCTCAAATAAATAAATAAAAATATATTTTAAAAATGCTGTGCATGTAAACTGGCCATGGTGGTGCACGCCTTTAATCCCAGCACTTGGGAGGCAGAAGTAGGAGGATCGCCATGAGTTCAAGGCCACCCTGAGAATACATAAAGGATTCCAAGTCATCCTGAAAAAACTTTGGCTCTGACCTGTAACTCATAGTACCATAAATAGGTGCTACCCACATTGAGCTGTTGACCAGATACCTATGAGGTCCTCAAAATAAGTCAGGCTGTGTCAAAGCACTTGGTTACCCACCTAAGGTAAAAGGTAAGACCCTATTGGTGAAGATGCTTATATGCTGCTGACACAGAACACAAAGACCTGCCTGGAATCTGGAAGAGAGTCAGTCCCCAGACAGCCCATCTAGTGCAGGAAAGCACTACATGAGCTACTAGGGGAAAGTGGCCAATAGCGATGTGAGCAAGCAGGGCTCTAAGCTACTCAGAAGCAACCAGCCTGACAAGAAGCACACACCAGTGTAGTGATGGCACACAGCTTGGTGGGTAACCAGTGGCTTTCTGATTGGGTAAGAGATGCACTCAGTGGAAAGGAACTCATATCTGGAACTGGGACCCAGTGAGAATCCTGTGGAGACAAAGATTATGATCTCCAATGTCAAGCTCCCGCTAGTCTTTGGCTAAAAAGGGGGCTACCTCCATCTAACTCTCGCTAAATTTTTAAAAATACTTTTATTGACAATTTCCATAATTGTAAACAATATCCCATGGTAATACCCACCCTCTTCCCACTTTCCCCCTTTGAAACTCCACTCTCCATCATATCCCTTCCCCTTCTCAATCAGGCTCTCTTTAATTTTGATGCCATGATCTTTTCCTCTTATTATGGCGGTCTTGTGTAGGTAGTGTCAGGAACTTTGAGGTCATGGATATCCAGGCCATTTTGTGTCTGGAGGAGCACGTTGTAAGGAGTCCTACCCTTCCTTTGGCTCTTACATTCTTTCTGCCACCTCTACCACAATGAACCCTGAGCCATGAAAGGGGTGATAGAGATATTTCAGTGCTGAGTACTCCTCTGTCACTTCTTCTCAGCACCATGGTGCGTTCTGAGACACCCCAAGGTCACTGCCATCTTAAAAGAGAAGGTTCTGTAACCAAAAGTACAAGTAGCATTAATATATGGGTATTAACATTAAGAGAAGTGCTTACTGGGCAGTTTGGTGAGTATAGTATATACTTTTAGCCGGACAGCAGCAGACGTTACACCCCTAGGGCTCATGACTACCTCTGTTGTAGGTTTTCAGTATCAGGGATGTATTCCCTCCCATGGAGCAAGCCTCCAGTCAAATTGGAGGGCGGTTGGTTTCCCCCATAACAGATGTGTCACTATTGCACCCGTTGGCTCATTTGGCCTGGCTGGCCAATTATAAGGTTTGCAGTGTCCACTGTTGGGTATCTTCACTGGTGATTTCTCTCTCTCCCATTGAACTGCATGCAGAATGGCTTTTTCCAGCTTTCTGTCAGCTGGTCTACATGGAGGAGGTCATCAGCTCAGTTCCAGCAGGATTTCTCAGTGGCCTTACAGCCCAAGTATGTGGAGTCTTCAGCAATAGGGTCTTACCATCTATTCCTGGTGGGAAACCAAGGGCCTCGGCAATGGCCTGTAATGTTTTGGGGGCATCAGGGACCACCCTGGCCAACAACTCACTGGAAGGCATCCTGTCCCTGGCACTGAAAATTTTCTAGTAACAATCTATGCTCCTGTGTGTTCCATTGACCAAAAAAGTAGGTTTCCATATGACTTAGTTATATTCTCTTAGGTTTTTTTTTTTTTTTTTTTTTTTTTTTGGTTTTTCAAGGTAGGGTTTCACTCTGGCCCAAGCTGACCTGGAATTAACTATGGAGTCTCAGGGTGGCCTCGAACTCACAGTGATCCTCCTACCTGTGCCTCCTGAGCCACCACGCCCGGCTATTCTCTTAGATTTTGATTAGCCCTCTCTCCACCTTTCCTTATTCAATCTCTTCCCCTGACCTCACTTAGGCCTTTTCAGCCCCATTAATATGTTCTTCTACTTACATATATGCAATACCATCCTATTAAGTTCCCCCTCCCTTTTCCCTAAATTAATAACACTTATCCAATTTAACCTACGCTGACTCTACTCTCTATTGAAGAACCTGTTTTTCTTTTTCAGAAAGTAGTGAGACCTGAGGAGATAAACTCTCACTTTTGGTTAGAGAACCTTCTCTTTTCAGATGGCAGTGACCTTGGGATGACTGAGAAGGCACCATGGTGTTGAGAAGAAGTAAGAGAGGATTGCTCAGAACTGAAATATCTCAATCACTCCTTCCAAGGCTCAGGGTCCATTGCAGAAGAGGTGACAGAAAGAATGTAAGAGCCAAAGGAAGGGTAGGACTCCTTACCATGTGCTTCTTCAGACACAAAATGACCTGGATATCCATGACCTCACAGTACCTGACACTACCTACACAAGATCATCATAATAGGAGGAAAAGATCATGACACCAAAATTAAAGAGAGACTGATTGAGAGGGGAAGGGGATATGATGGAGAGTGGAGTTTCAAAGGGGAAAGTGCAGAGAGAGAGGGAATTACCATGGGATATTGCTTACAATCATGGAAGTTGTCAATAAAAAAAAAATTCTACCACTGAGACACACACACACCCTCCAGACCTAAAATAATATATTTTATTTATTATTATTATTTTGTTTTTTAAATTTTTATTTATTTGCGAGCAGAGAGAGAGATAGAGAGAAGAGGGACTGGTAGAGAGAGAATGGGCACACCAGGGCCTCTAGCCACTGCAAACAAACTCCAGACGCATGTGCCCCTTGTGCATATGGTTTATGTGGGTCCTGGGTTTCAAACCTGGGTCCTTTGGCTTCGCAGGCAAACTCCTTAGCTAAGCTATCTCTCCCGCCCATTATTTTGGTTTTTTGAGATAGGGTCTCAAAAGTCACTATGCAGTCTCAAGGTGGTTTCGAACTCACTGTGATCCTCCTATCTCTGCCTCTCCAGTGCTGGGATTAAAGGTGTGTACCACCATGCCCTGCCTTTTTTTTTCTTTTTTCTTAAGCCATGGTCTCACTCTAGTCCAGGCTGAACTGGAACTTATTCTATAACCTCAAGCTGGCCTTGACCTCAAAGTGATTCTCCTACTTAACCTTCCAAGTTCTGAGACTAAAGAAGTACCTCACCATGCCCAGATAAATAATGTATTTAATTATTTTTTAACTCTTCTATTGTCAGCTTCCATAATTATAAACAATAAACCATGATCATTCCCTCCCCTCCCCCACTTTCTCCCTCACAGATCCACCCTTTTTCATATCCCTTCTCCCTCTCCTGGAGAGATGGCTCAATGGTTAAAGGTGCTTGCCTACAAAGCCTAACGACCTGGCTTTGATTTCCCAGTACCCATGTATGGATGTACAAAGTGGCACATGTATCTGGAATTCGTTTGTAGTGAGAGGCCTTGGTGTGCCCATTATATATCTGTCTCTCTCTCTCTCTCTCTCCCTGCATGCAAGTAAATAAAAAAAAATTTTTTTTTTGGTTTGGTTTTTTGAGGTAGGGTCTCTTTCTAGCCCAGGCTGACATGGAATTCACTATGTAGTCTCAGAGTGATGTATTTAATTATTTATGAGAGAGAGAGAGAGAGAGAGAAGGAGGCAGATAGAGAATGGGTGTGCCAGGACCTCCAGCTATTGCAAATGAACTCCAGACACAGACACATGCAATACTTTGTGCATCTGGCTAACATGGATACCAGGGACTTGAACCCTTAGGCTTCCTTGGTCCTTAGGCTTCACAGGAAAACGCCTTAACTGCTAAGCCATCCCTCCAGCTAAATTTTTTTGGGGGGGTGAGTGAGACCCCCCACCTTGAAAAAAAAGTGAGTTGAACTCTGGCAAGGGGGTGCTGTGCTATAATACATCCCTAAGCCTACTCTTCACACCCAGAAACGTATCTCCTCCAGCAAGTTTCCATCTGACCAGTTTCCACCATCTGGGAACCAAGACCTCCAAGCACAAGTTTATGGAGGACATGTGATTCAAACCACCACAATTAGCGGCTGCATCCATAGCAGCAAAGATGCCTGGAACATGAAGTCCAAAAGTAACTGTTGAGAGAATGGCATCTAAGGCAGCACCAAAATGGGTGACTGAGGCTGGGCGTGGTGGTGCACGCCTTTAATCCCAGCACTCAGGAGGCAGAGGTAGGAGGATCACCATGAGTTTGAGGTCACCCTGAGACTACAGAGTGAATTCCAGATCAGCCTGAGCTAGAGTGAAACCCTATCTCAAAAAAACAAATAAACAACCAAACAAAAGTGACTGAGAAATGACAGCTCAGGAGAGAGATTTCTGGGTCAGAAGTAAAGATTTGGGGACCTCTTATAAGTCAGTGCAAGGAATTGACTCATTCACCAGCCTGTTGCTGAAGACATATGTATTTATTTGTTTGTTTCAAGGTAGGGTTTCACAGTAGGCCAGGCTGGCCTGGAACTCATGGAGATCTTCCTATCTTTGCCTCCAGGGTTCTAGGATTAAAGGCCAATATGCCTATTATTTGAGAGAAAAAGACAGAGATAGAGATAGAGATAGAGATAGAGATAGAGATAGATAGAGAGAGAATATGTGTGCCAGTGTCTCCAGCCACCGCAAAGGAACTCCAGACACGTGTTTCACCTTGGCTCTAGTTTACATGGCTCCTGGGGAATAGAACCAAGGTCCTCGGGCTTTCCAGGCAAACACCTTAACTGCTAAGCCATCTCTCCAGCCTTATTTATTTATTTTTTTTTTGGGGGGGGCGGGGTTCGAGGTAGGTTCTCACTGTAGCCCAGACTGACCTGAAATTCACTTGGTAGTCTCAGGGTAGTCTTGAACTCACAGTGATCCTTCTACCTCTGCCTCCCGAATGCTGGGATTAAAGGTATGCACCACCACTCCTGGTTTATTTATTTATTATTATTTTGAGTCAGGGTCTGAGTCTAGCCCAGCCTGATTTGGAATTCACTCTGTTGCCTTGGCTTGCCTTTAATTCCAGGCAAGCCTCCTACTTCCGTGTCCAGAGTGCTGGGATTATAGGTGTTGGCTACTATGCCCTGCTTGAAGATATATTTAATTTTCTTTTTGAGATAGGGTCTTGCGCTAGTCCAGGCTGACCTGGAATTCACTAGGTAGTCTCAGGGTGACCACGCCCGCCTTAAATTTTTCTTTCTTTTTTTTTTTTTAATTATTTATACAGGGCCTGGTGGTGCACACCTTTAATCCCAGCACTCGGGAGGCAAAGGCAGGAGTCTCCTTGTGAGTTCGAGGCCACCCTGAGATTACCTAGTGAATTCAGGTTAGCCTGGGCTAGAGTGAGATCCTACCTCGAAAAACCAAAAAGAAAAAGAAAAACCAAAAAAAATATATATATATATATATATATTTATTTATTTATTTGACACAGAAAGAGGAAAGGAGAGAGAATGGGCACGCCAGAGCCTCCAGACACTGCAAAGGAACTCCAGACTTGTGCCTTGTGCGCCCCCCTGTGCATCTGGCTAATGTGGGTCCTTAGGCTTTGCAGGAAAGTGCCTTAACCGCTAAACCACCCCTCCAGTCCTTTCCTTTCTTTTCTTTCCTTTTTCTCGTTCCTTCCTTTCTTCCTCCCTTCTTTCTTTCTTTTAATTTTATTTATTTCCAAGCAGTGAGAGAGAAGAGAGAGAGAGAGAGAATGGGCACGCCAGGGCCTCTAGCCACTGCAAACGAACTCCAGATGCATGTGCCCCTTGTGCATCTGGCTTACGTGGGTCCTGGGGAATCGAACCTGGGTCTTTTGGCTTTGCAGGCAAGCGCATTAACCAGTAAACCACTTCTCCAGCCCTTGAGATATATTTATAACTAGTGTGAAATGAATACGTGGCTCAAAGTATCATAAAGATACAGGGGACGCTAGGACGGCCAGGGTGGCGGTCGCGTACAAGTTGTTTCCCACTCTGGCCCTCGGCGTTCAGTCCCTAAAAGTCAAAGGAAGAAGCCGGGCGTAGTGGAGCAGGCCTTTAACCCCAGCACTAGGGAGGCAGAGGCAGGAGGATCGCCGTGAGTTCGAGGTCAGCTTGAGACTCCATAGTGAATTCCAGGTCAGTTCCTGCAGTGCCCGGAGACAACCGCGCCCCGCGTCTTCTGCCAATAGCTGAGTAGGATGGGCTCATGAGCTCCGCCCCTTCCGTGCGCAGCGCCGGCGTCGACCGGAAGTGGGCGGGCGCGCCGGAAATGGAAGGGCGTTTCCTGCTAGCTCGGCTTCCTCAATATGGCAGCGCCCTTGTGTGTGGAGGTGGAGTTCGGGTGAGTCACTCAGTGGGGATGGATGAAAGCTGTCGGGTCGCAAACTTCAGCCCAGGCTTGGCCAGCCGTAGGTCTGTTGCCGCGGCCTCTGCCCGCCAGGCAGCTGTGCCATCCGCCTCGAGTGTGAGAGGCTTGGTCTCCCGGGGCGACGAGACCGTAAGTGCGAGAGTAGAGGCGCACACGCGGGCACGGAGGTGCGCCCCCGGTACCGAGGGAGGCTGTGTATGGTGCAGGGCTAGAGAGGCGTGACAGTCAGCAGGAGGCCTCTCCACGTGCTTTACCACTCTGGTTTCGAGCTAGGCCTGTCTCTCTGGCATCTGGGATCCCAGAAGGAGCACTCTTGGACCTTCAGACACCGATTTCCACTTAGGCCGTTCTTGGGGAACTTGCTTCTCATGGCGCGATTCAGAAAGGACTCATTTCTTTTCATTTCCCAAAATTCAAAAGTTGAGGGGCGTGGGCAAGAGATAGCCCAGGGCTCGTTAAAATTGCTTAATTGCAAAGCCTACCGCCCTGAGTTTGATTCCCCAGTAAAGCCAGTTGCACAAACTGAGGCATGCATTTGGACTTAGTTTGCTGTGCAAAAGGCCCTGGTGCACGCTCGCTCTCTCGCCTCACAAATAGATAATTAGGAGTTTTAAGTTGATTCAAGCCTCAATTTTCATTATAGAATGATTCTTGAGTGCTTTCTGTAGATCTTAAGTCCAGGAGACAGGGGGATAAATATGATACTGCAGATAGGGATACTCACACTGCACTGGCATTATAGTATTCACAAAATGAAAACTTCCATAATTGGGACGTAATACCAACAATTGAAGAAACACAGAGCAAGTTGGAAATCATCTCGCATTACTACCTTGCCCCTCCAATAAACTGAAGCTATGTCATAGTTTCAACAACTGTAAAAACGGGCTGGGGAGATGACCTGGTGGTTAAGGCACTTGCCTTGAACCCAGGTTCAATTCCCCAGTACCCACATAAGCCAGATGCACAAAGTCGTACATGTGTCTGGAGCTCGTTTGCAGTGGCTAGAGGCCCTGGTGTGCCCATTCTCTATCTGTTGCTTTCTCTCTCAAATAAATAAATTAAATATTTAAAAAAACTGCAAAAGAAGTCGGGCATGGTGGTACATGTCTTTAATCCAAGCACTCGAGAGTTCAAAGCCACTCTGAGATTACATAGTGAATTTCAGGTCATCCTTGGCTAGAGTGAGACACTTACCTCAAAAAACCAAACCAAAACAAACAAACAACCAAAAAGATGAGTGGGAGCTGGTCATGGTGTTACATGCTTTTAATTCCAGCACTCAGGAGGCAGAAAGGTAGGATGATCTCCTTGAGTTTGAGGCCGCCCTGAGACTAGTGAATTCCAGGTCAGCCCCAGCTAGAGCAAGACCCTACTTTGAGAAAGAAAAAAAAAAAAAAAAGAGATGAGTGGGCCTGGCATGGTGGCGGGCACCTTTAGTGCCAGCACTAGAGGAGGCTGAAGTAGGCAGATCACAGTGAGTTTTAGGCCAGTCTGGGGAGTGAGTTAGTGAGCTGCAGGTCAGCCTGGGCTACAGTGAGACCCTGCCTCAAAAAAAAAAAAAAAAAAAAAAACCCAAACAAGCAAAAAGATGGGTGGTTATCATTTCCAGGATCACATGGAAGAGCTGAGATTGTATGTGTGTCTGTCCGGGGTGCCTACACAGATGAAAGGAAAAGCCTGATAGAAATCTGAAACCTCTGTCCACATGCCTCTCCTCCCATCGGTTGTCCCCAGCTTCTTTCATGTTTTCCCTTCATTGGGTAGTTCATTCACCAGTCATTTATTGAGTGCCTACCATGTGCCAGGCAGTGAGCCAGACACCAAGGATACAAAGATAAATAGCACTCTGTCCGTGCCCTACAGTGTTCCACATTTCTGTCCCTTAGAAGGGGGTAGTCTCATGAATGTTAAGTGCAGTTTAATTGATGATATTGTCTGGCTGCTTGGATCCAATTAGAACTACATTGGCCTGGCCTCCTGACTGTTTTGCTTCTCTGACCCTTTACCCAGCTACTCCCTCCCCACACCAGCCTGGGGATAATAGGAGAATCCCTGCTCCCTTGACAGGCCTCAGCAAAGCTGAAAAGGAAGAAGCTACAGACTGTCAGTGTTCAAGCTTATCCACAGCTAACTTGCCTTTCATTCATACTGAGTCAGGCATGGGATTTAGTTACCAGAGTTTACTTCTGCCAGATACTGTGCTGCACACAGTGGGGAAGTCGTGAGGAAAATAAGAGCTTTGCCTTCCAGAGCTTACAGACCAACACAGATGCCACTTTTCCAGCTTCAGCCTTTCTTACTCTCAAAAGCATTAATGAGCCCCAGCAAGGCAGGACAACATCTTTTACCCACCTGTCCATCTCCCTTCACTTCTACCCACATCATAGTATCCCATGAGAATTTCAGCTTGTCTGGATATGGTAGTGTATGCCTGTAATACCAGCACTTTGAAGGCTGAAGAGTTCAAGGTCAGCCTGTGCTGTAACGTGAGACCAAATAGCCAACTTCATAGGAAGTAAGAATGCCCAAGATGTGTGCTGTGGTGGTTTGAATAGATGGCCCCCAATTTATTCAGTTTTTTATTGTTTGTAGTTTGCATCTGCAGCCACCTGGCTGGAGGCAGTGTCCCTGGGTGGATCTTAAGGTGTGGTGGTAGGTTTCAGATTTCAATCTAAAGATATGCAGTGTCTGGCTGGAGTTCCTGAAGTGTGCTGTGGCTTTTGACCTTTAGGCTTGTACTTTCCTCTCTCTGCTTGGTCCTGTGAAGGCAGGCCAGCTTCTTCTGCCATTTATGGAACTTCCCCTGGATCTGTAGGCTTCAATAAATATCCCTTCCTCCATAACTGTGCCTGGTCTGGAAGTTCATCTCAGTGAACCTAAAGCTATCTGCTACATGTGCCAAAACAAAAAACAAGAGCCTTCTCTTAGTTCTTGCATGCTTGTTTTGTTTTGTGACAGGATTTCATGATGTCACCCAGACTCAGATTTCCTATGTAGCTGAAGCTGGCCATGAACTCCTGATCTTCCTGCTTCCACATCCTTAGTGCTGGGAGTGCAGGCATACCCCACCCTGGCCCCTTGCATATTTCCACCTGACTATTCATTTCCTGAATCACTTAGCAGATATGCTTCACCTTTAACTATAAACAGTGTATTTGCAAAGAAGCTGCCATATTTGTTACTCTCTCCCAAGTGGTCCCAGACCTAGACCCTCACGACAGCTTTAGTCCTCTTGGTTCCATCAGCTCTTCAGTGAGCCCCCTGGAATGCCTCTTGTACCTTTCTGTCCCTTGTCTGGATCAATTCTGCCATCTTTTGGCTTGCCTCCTGAACTGTCCGTAGAGCATTTTCTCTGGATACACAGGATTCGAAATATGTAGTAGAGATATGTTTTGGGTCCCTCCTCTCCAGGCTATAAAGGCTTGAATGTGAGATTTCCTCTGTACATTCCTTTCCCTGAGTAAGGGAGGTTGGGGCACAAAATTGAAGTCAGGGGAAAAGGAGAAGAAATAGTTAACTTCAGCAAGGCTTCTGTAACACCATCTGAACCAGAAGTCTCAGACATTTTATTTATTTATTTATTATTTTTTGTTTGTTTTTGTTTTTTGAGGTAAGATTTCACTCTAGCCCATGCCGACCTGGAATTCACTATGTAGTCTCAGGGTGGCCTTGAACTCATGGTGATCCTTCTACCTCTGCCTCCCAAGTGCTGGGATTAAAGGTGTGCACCCCCACACCCGGCATCACTTTTAAATTTTTATTGATTATTTATTTGCAAGGAGAAAGAGAGAAAGGAGGAGGAGGAGAGAATAGGTGTTCAGAGTCAGGCCACAGCAAATGAACTCCAGACACATGCACCATTTTGTGTATCTAGCTTTTCGTGGGTAGTAGGGAATCAAACCCAGGCTGTCAGGCTTTGCAAGAAAGCACCTTTAACCACTGAACCATCTCTGCAGCCCTGCACCTCTTTTTGTGTCTGAGTTTTATGTGGATGCTGAGGAATTAAATCTGGGCCAAGAGACTTTGCAAGCAAATGTTTTTAACTGCTGAGCCATCATCCCAGTCCTGTTTTTTTTTTTTTTTTTTTTTAATATTTATTTATTTGACAGAGAAAAAGGGGGGGGAGAAAGGGGGGGGGATGAGAATGGGCGAGCCAGGACCTCCAGCCACTACAAATGAACTCTAGACACGTGCGTCCCCTTGTGCATCTGGCTTATGTGGGTACTGGGGAGTTGAACCTGGGTCCTTTGGCTTTGCAGGCAAACGCCTTAACCACTAAGCAATCCTTCCAGCCCCTTGTTTTTTTTTTTTTGTTGTTGTTTTTTTGTTTGTTTGTTTTATTTTCTTCATTTTTTGAGGTAGGGTCTTGCTCTGTAGCCTAGGCTGACCTGGAATTCACTATGTAGGCTCAGGGTGGCCTCGAACTCACAACCATCCACTTACCCCTGCCTCCCAAGTGCTGGGATTAAAGGTGTATGCCACCACGCCTGGCCTTCTGTTATATTTATTTTTTTATTTTTTTATTTTTTTTGAGACAGTGTCTCATGTATATCATACTGGTCTCCAAATTCCTTTGTAGCAGAGGATGGCCTTAAACTTATCTTCTGCCTCTACCTTCCAGATACTGGAATTACAGGTATATGACACCATGCCCAGCTTTTAATTTATTTATTTGAGAGAGAGAAAGAGAATGGGCATGCCGGAACATCCATCTACTACAAATGAACTCCAGACACACATGCCACCTTGTGCATCTGCTTTACGTGGGTCCTGGAGAATCGAACCTGGGTCCTTTAGCTTTGCAGGCAAATGCCTTTAACCTCTGAACCATCTCTCCAGCCTTAAAGATAGAGTTTATATTTTTATTTATTTATTTATTGGTTTTTCGAGGTAGGGTTTCACTCTAGCCCAGGCTGACCTGGAATTTACTTTGTAGTCTCAGGATGGCCTTGAACTCACAGTGATTGTCTTACCTCTGCCTCCTGAGTGCTGGTATTGAAGGTGTGTGGCACCATGCCCAACTTTTTCTTTTTCTTTTTTTGTTTGTTTTTTATTTTGGAGATTTTAAAAAATGCAGGTAAACTGGAAAAAGATCTTAAGGCAGTTTGAGGAATACCTATAGTCATTACTAGTATCAGCAAACATACCCACCAGGAATTGGGGAGCAAAGGGAAGATGGAGGTATCTTAGTTGAGTTTGAATAGAAAATCCTATAAGACCTAGGAAGAGCTGCTCATAGGTCTCTGGGCAAAGCGGGCTTCCTCCACTTCAGATTTGCTGACAGAAATAACAGCCTTTCCTTTGGGACCCAGCAAATTCTGAAGTGATGGTTCCCTCTCTGAGCCAGATTGATTCTCTCTTCATTCATTTGTAAGAGGAAAAACAGGCTTGGCCTCCGAGCCTGGCACCACCAGGTTTGGCCACTCTTGGTTGTTTGCCTGGGTCCCAGTGTCTCCAGTTCCCACCTCTCCTCTCTGACCTCCAAGTCGGCAGTCCCATGCCCATCACCCTTCCCCGGCCCAGCTGCTGCATGTGCCAACCCCTACCCAGGAGAAAATGAGGCTCTTGGAAGGAGATAAATGAAGGCTCTGTATGGGCTTGCAGCTGAAATGGCCCTGTGCGCATCCACAGATGGGGCTCTGCTCCCCCTCCACATTTCTGCATCAACAAAGCGTGACCTTGTTTAGATGACAGTCGTCCCATGTCTCCCCCATGACACTGTTTGCCTTGCCTTTGCCTCCCAGTGGGCTGTCTGGGGACATCTCTGTTGGTGGTGGATGGGAGGTATGACATCCATCAAAAGTCTGTTAAGGCCTTCCTAGTTCAGACCCACATGAAGTGTTAGATGGGAATGAGGAGACTCAGAAGGAGAAACAATGGCGGTCAAGGACACTGCAAGGACCTTGCTGCTCATATCAGAAGTCCTGGCTTCTGGACTTGGCTTTGAGTATCTCTCCTGACTTAGTCTTCTTTTGGACAAGTGCTGGAACATAGAAATGAACCAAACTCTGCCTTCAGGGGCCTTTCTGACCTTTGGGAAATTAGGTGGCTACGACTGAGCAAGAACCAGTTAGATTCATATTGCAAGTCCTAGTTTCAAGTCACTTGTCTGACCTCGGGTGTCGCTTAATCTCTGTAGGCCTCAGTCTGCTTCTCTATGAGACCCTTTGCTGGGATAGCCTGAGGAAGACATGGGATGAGAACATCCTGTAACTGGCAAGGTGAAGGGAACCACTTTTCCTAGGCAGTGCTAAGCCTAGTGGGTTCTTTTTGCCTCCATTGCTATAGTGTGTCCACCAGGCAAGCACTAGTGAGTGGCGACAGAGGTATTTCCAAACCTCACCTGTCCAAAAGAAACCCCAAGATGCACAGTGTCTCCAGAGGGTTTCACAAGGGCTTTTCCGCACTTTTGCAGATGGGAAAATCAAAACCTGAGAAGGTGAAGTCACATGGCCAGGGTCTGCTTGGTAGGCAGAGGTAGACCCTGGTTTGCTACTTGGGTTGGCAGCTCCAAAGCCTGTGTTCCAGCTGTGTGCTAAGCAGAGGGGTAAACATGAGAGGCTGTAAATACGAGTGCTTGATGAATAGTAGTAATCCTATTCTACTTCATCACGAAGTCATTTAAGAATCACTCACTGGTATCTTGAATGTTTCTGAACCTTGCTGTGCATCTCTTAAGCTTTGGCTTAGTCTCAGGTTCAAGCTACCTATTTGCAGGAACTCACAGGCTGTCTTTCTCTGGCTTTTGCAGAGGCGGCGCAGAGCTCCTGTTTGATGGAGTAAAGAAACATCAAGTCACCTTGTCTGGGCAGGAGGGGCCCTGTGAGTATTGTTTTTTTTTGTGTGTGTGTGCTGTGAGGTAGGGTCTCATTCCAGCCCAGGCTGGCCTTGAACTCACAGTGATCCTCTTCTGCCTTGCAATTGCTGTGATTAAAGGCATGAGCCACCATATCCAGGTAATAATTAAAATATTATTAAGGGCTGGAGAGATGGCTTAGTGGTTAAGGTGCTTGCCTGTGAATCCTAGTATTCACGTAAGCCAGATGCACAAGGTGGCGCATGTATCTGGAGTTCGTTTTCAGTGGCTAGAGGCCCTGGCATGCTCATTCTCTCTATCTGCCTCTCTCTCTAATAAATAAGTAAAATAACACATTTTAAATATTGTTAAAATACAAATAAATTTTGGGGCTGGGGAGATGGCTTAGCATGTAAAGTGCTTATTTGTTTATTTTTGGGTTTTATTTACTTATTTATTTATTTATTTTAGTTTTTTGAGATAGGGTCTCACTCTACCTCAGGCTGACCTGGAATTCACAATGTAGTCTCAGGATGGCCTCTAAACTCATGGCATTCCTCCTACCACTGCCTCCCAGGGGCTCGGATTAAAGGCGTGCACCACCATGCCTTTTAATATTAAAATAAGTAAATAAGCCAGGTGTGGTGGCGTACGCCCTTAATCCCAGCACTCAGGAGACAGAGGTAGGAGAAACACCATGAGTTCAAGGCCACCCTGAGAGTACACAGTGAATTCCATGTCAGCCTGGCTACAGCGAGACCTACCTCAACAATCCAAAAAAAAAAATTACTTTTCTTTATCTTATTTATTTGAGAGAGAGGAAGAAGCAGATAAAGAAAGAGAAAATGGGCGCATCTTGGCCTCTGGCCAGTCCAAACAAACTCTAGATGTATATGCCACTTTTGCATCTGGTTTACATGGGGAATAGGACCTGAATTCTTTTGGCTTTGCAGGCAAGGGCCTTAACTGCTGAGCCATCTCTCCAGCCCCATGCATGCATCTTAAAAAAATATGTGTGTGTGTGTGTGTGTGTGTGTGTGTGTGTGTGTGTGTATAATTTATTTATTTGAGGGCCTCTAACCACTGCAAATGAACTCCAGATGCATGTGCCACCTTGTGCATCTGGCTTTCATGGATATTGGGGAATTGAATCTGGGTCCTTAGGCTTTGCAGGCAAGTGCCTTAACCTCTAAGCCATCTCTCTAGCCCCTATACAAGCATCTTTTTTGGTTTTTGTTTTTTGAGGTAGGGTTTCACTCTAGCCCAGGCTTAGGCTGACCTGTAATTCACTGTGTAGTCTCAGGGTGGCCTCAAATTCACAACAATCCTACCTCTGCCTCCCAAGTGCTAGGATTAAAGGCATGCACTACCACACCTGGCCGATGCAAGCATCTTTAACCACAGAGTCAGCTCCCCAGTCCCCAAGACCTGAATTTAGATACACATTGCAGCTGTGTAAAATGTTGGGTATGGTGGCACATGCTTACAATCTCATTGCTGGAGAAGCAGAAAGCTGGGCGTGGTGGCGCACACCTTTAATCCCAGCACTTGGGAGGCAGAGGTAGGATTGTTGTGAATTTGAGGCCACCCTGAGACTACATAGTGAATTCCAGGGCAGCCTGGGCTAGAACGAGACCCTGCCTTGAAAAAACAAACAAAACAAAACAAAAAGCTGGATACTTGTGACTTGCTGGCTAGCTTGTCTAGTAGAATCAGTGACTTCCAGGTTCAGTAAGAGACTCTGTCTCAAAATAACTTTGGAGCCGGGCGTGGTGGTGCATGCCTTTAATCCCAGCACTTGGGAGGCAGAGGTAGGAGGATCGCTGTGAGTTTGAGGACACCCTGAGACTCCATAGTGAATTCCAGGTCAGCCTGGGCTAGAGTGAGACCCTACCTCGAAAAACAAAAAAAACAAAAAAACCAAACAAACAAAAAAAAAAACTTTGGGAGGAGCAGCTGGGGAGATGGCTTAGCAGTTAGATGTGCTTGTTGACCCAGGTTCAGTTCCCCAGCCATCCACATAAAGCCAGATGGGTGTTCATTTGCAGCAGCAAGAGAGCCTGGTGGAGTGGTGGAAGAGGATATTTCACATCAATCTCTGGCCCCTATAGACACATGACGCATGTGTACCCACATGCATGTGAATATGAATACACCAGAAAAAAGTAAATTTTGGGACTAGGATGTAGCACAATGATAGAGCACTTGCGTATCATGCCTAAGACCCTAGGTTCAATCTCCAACACCACCAAATAAAAGAATCTTGCCAGAAAGATTGGAGTAGGGAGGTTGACTAAGCAAGAGAGTCAATTTTTTCCCCCCAAGGTGGGGTCTTGCTCTAGCCCAGTTTGACCTGGAATTAGTTCAAACTCACAGTGATCCTCCTACCTCAGCCTTCCTAGTGTTGTGATTAAAGGCATGTGCCACCACGCCTGGTGGATTTTCAGTTCATTCGTTTATTAAGATACTTGTTAGTCTTTCTTGAACAAATACATATTGAGCACTTCTTACACAGCCGAACATGGCTAGTAATACAGGGCCTAGATAGGAACCAAAAGTCCCTGTCCTCAAATGGGGGTGGGGAGGCAGTTAAAGAGTTAATCCTCAGAGGTTTGGCTAGGTTGCTATCAGTATAGCCTAGAAGCAGGAGCTCTACAGCAGCCCACACATCTCTGACTGAGACACTCTTGGGGGGAAGAGGGCAGCCCTCATCTGAGGAGGTTGGGTAGTGAGGTTCCCGCACACGGAAGGTAGAAAATGGTCATTAGGTGGAACAGGATTATTTTTGGAGTGAATACCTGCCAAGAATTGAGTAGTCGTGATTGACCAAATTCACTGGCTGCCATAGCTAACTCTGGCTCTCCCTGGGGGCAGGGGATGGCAGCAATAGGTGGGTTTTGTCTGCTATACTTATAGGCCAAGGAACACATGCTGGTCACTGTCTACCTTGAGCTGAAGATGGATAGACATTCAGGGTTAAATGTGAGAGGTTAGGATTGTATTTCCCTACTGGGTTAAGATGATGGAAGGGGCTGGAAGGATGGCTTAGCGGTTAAGGTGCTTGCCCGCAAAGCCAAAGGACTCAGGTTTGATTCCCCAGCACCTAAGTAAGCCAGATGCACAAAGTGGTGCATGCATCTGGAGTTCGTTTACAGTGGCTGTAGGCCCTTGTATGCCCATTCTTTCTCTTTCTCTCAAATAAATTAAAAAAAGGTCCATGGAAGACTGGAGCACAAACAAGGGGTGGGTGGTGCACACCTGTAGTCCCAGCACTTGGGAGATAGAGGCAGGAGGATCAGGAGTTTAAGCTTGTAGCATGTCTGAAGCCAGCCTGGGATACATAAGACACTGTCTCCAAAAATGAATGAATTAGATACCACAGTTATTATTTCCCATTAAGTTTGCTTGACACAAAAATCTATAAGCTAAAAAATAAAATAAGAGAGAGCTAGAGAGATACCTTAGCAGTTAAGGCTCTTGCCTGCAAAGCCTAAGGACCCAGGTTTGACTCCCCAGAACACGTAAGCCAGATGCACAAGGTGACACGTGCACAGGTGGTGCATGTGCACAGGGTGGCACATTTGTTTGTAGTAGCTAAGGCCCTGGCATACCAATTCTCTCTTCCTCTCTCTCTCATTAAAAAAAAAAAAAAAAATCTATACTGGGCCTGGTGTCACATGCCTTTTATCCCAGCACTCAGGAGGCAGAGGTAGGATTGCTAAACTCAAGGCCAGCCTAAGACTACATTTTGAATTCTAGGTCAGACTGGACTAGTGGGGGCCCTTCCTTGAAAAACCAAAACAAACAAAAAAGACAAAGACAAATACAAGTTTTCACAGCTGTAGCTGCAATCCTTATCATCCATTATCTGAATACTCAGCATGTGCAGGAAATGTAGTTAAGCACTTTACCCCTTCATGACGTTGGCAGTGTGCTTTGAGTGCGGTGCCGTCCTTGCCACTTATTGCTGGTGAACAAAGCAGATGAGTGGGGCTGGATGGCTTAACGGTTAAGGCGCTTACCTACAAAGTCAAAGGACCCAGGTTCAATTCCCCTGGAGTTCATTTGCAGTAGCTGGAGGCCCTGATACGCCTGTTTAGTCTTTCTCTATCTGCCTCCTTCTCTCCCAAATAAATTAAAAAAAAAAAATATATATATATATATATATTTATATATTTATATATATATAAAGATGAGCCAGGCTTGGTGGTACATGCCTTTAATCCCAGCACTCAGGAGGTAGGAGGATCACCATGAGTTCGAGGCCACCCTGATACCATATAGTGAATTATTCCAGGTCAGCCTGAACTAGAGTGAAACTACCTCAAAAAAACCAAAAAAGTAGTCTTGCTCTGTGAATTTATGTGACAGACGTAGATCCAGGCAGTAAACAAGAAAATAAGTGAATTCATCACCTTCTTTACCATCTAGCAGTTGACATGAGAACAAATCAGTGATTTTATTTATTTTTATTTTTTTGGTTTTCTGAGGTGGGGTCTTACTAGAGTAAGAATGACCTGGAATTCACTATGTAGTCTCAGGATGGCCTCATACTCATGGTGATCCTCCTACCTCTTCCTCCCAAGTGCTGGGATTAAAGGTGTGCGCCACCACACCTGGCTTGTTTTTTGTATTTTCAGGTAAGAGTTTCACTCTAGCCCAGGCTGACCTATCTCTTGCTGCTTCAACAGACACACATCTGGCTTTATGTAGGTGCCTGGGGAATTGAACCCCAGGCTGGCAGGCTTTGCAAGTAAGTGCCTTTGATTGTTTAGCTACCTCCCCAGTTCTCCCCACATGCCTTTTTTTTGGGGGGGGGGGTCAAGGTAGGGTTTCCCTCTAAACCAGGCTGGCCTGGAATTCATTATACAGTCTCAGGCTGGCCTAGAACTCATAGCAATCCTCCTACCTATGCTGCCTGAGTGCTGGGATTAAACGCGTGTGCCACCACGTCTGTTTTTATTTATTTTAAACATTTTTATTTGTTTGAGAGAGAGAGAGAGAGGCAGGTAGAGAGAAAGAGAATGGGCATGCCAGGGCATGTGCCACCTTGTGCATCTTGCTTACATGTGTCCTTTGGCTTTGCAAGCAAGCATTTTAACCCCTAAGTCATCTTTCCAGCCCTATTCATTTATTTTGAAGACCTGGTCTCACTGTGTAGTCCGAGCAAGCTTCAAACTTGCAATTTTCCTAGTTCAGCTTCCCAAGTACTGGCCTACACTCCCACACTCTGTTCAAATAGATGCTTGGGGATTGGGAGTGCCAGCGAAGAGCCCTTTAAGACAGGGAGATTCAGGAGAAGGCATGGAGCATGAGAAGAAGCCAGCCCAGTAATTTGCAGGTAGCAAGCAGAAGGACAGCCCTTGTGAAGGCCCCAAGGTGTAAAGGACAAAGAACACGATTGAAGGAAGACTAGGGTCATAATGGACATAAGCTGCCTTTAGGGTGGTATAGAAATCTTGACCTCTCATTCCACAGATAACTAGCATGTTGCTGTCATTGTTTTCATTGTAGCCCAGGCTGACTTGGAACACTATATAGCCTCAGCCTGGCAAGTCCTAGGATATCAAGTGTAAGCCACACACTCCTGGCTCAGGATTCTGGATTCTCTGATTTTTTTTTTCCCCTCTGAAGTTGGGTTTCATTCTAGCCCAGGCTGACCTGGAACTCACTATGTAGCGTGGCCTTGAACTCTTGGTGATCCTCCCACCTTTGCCTCCTGAGTGCTGGGATTAAAGGCATATGCCTCCATGCCTGGCTCTGTGTTTATTTTAATGTATTTATTCATTTATTTGTTTATGAGAGAAAATATGGGCATGCGAGGGCCTCCTGCCACTGCAAAAAAATTCCAAATACATGAGTCACTTTGTGCATCAGGCTTTACATGGGTACTGGGGAATTGAACCTGCTCTGTCAGGCTTTACAGGCAAATGCCTTTAATCACTGTAGCCCAGGCTGGCCTTTAATTCACAGTGATCCTCCTACCTCAGCCTCATGAGTGCTGGGATTGAAGACTCAAGCTTCTTTTTTTATATATATTTTATTTATTCATTTATGAGAGAGAAAGCGAATGAGCATGCCAGGGCCTCTAGCCACTGCATACAAGTTCCAGACACATGCGCCCCCTTGTGCATCTGGCTTACCTGGGTCCTGGGGAATTGAACCCAGGTTCTTAGACTTTGCTGCTGTAACCGCTAAGACATTTCTCCAGTCCTTTTTTTTTTTTTTTTTTTTTTTAATTTTCAAGGTAGGGATTCACTGTAGCTCAGGCTGACCTGGAATTCACTATATAGTCTCAGGGTGGCCTTGAACTCATGGCGATCTTCCTACCTCTGCCTTCCAAGTGCTGGGATTAAAGGCGTGTACCACCACGCCCGGCAGGACTCAAGTTTCTTATCCTTCACTCTGTAACCACCATAAAGGAAAAAGGTAGAGACCTTGCCCCCTAAGATGGAAGGGGGTATGAGGAGGGCAGGCAAGATAATCTTTGGGCCCTTGGCCATGAGTTTGTATTCCTGTTTCCTTTTATATCCAGCTGTTCCCAGAGGCAGAGATAGAGGTTACACAGCAGCCACACAGCTGCTTGGTAGTTGCTAGTCTCTACTGAGGCATATGTGAGTCTAAAAAGATGCTGCTGGGAAAGTCTTGCTCTTTCCCCAAACTTGTGCCCAAATCCATCATCTGAGAGCCTTTTTAGTCCACGGGATGCCACTGGGCCAAGCAGGTTTTGGAGGCTCTGGAATAGCACCATCTATAATATTATGGACTGTGCTAGACGTGGTGTGGTACATGGCTGTCATTTCAGGAGGCTGAGGCTGAAAGATGTGAGTTCAAGGTTAGCCCGAGCTACCTGTGCTTTAAAGAAAAGGGGGGGGGGGTTGCTGTAGAGATGGCTTTAGTGGTTAAGGTGCTTTCCAGCAAAGCCAAAGGACCCAGATTCACTTCCCCAGTACCCACATAAAGCCATGATGGCACATGCATGTGGAGTTTGTTTGCAGTGGCTAGAAGGTCCTGGTGTGCTCATTCTTTCTCTCCCCACCCCCAATAAATGAATTAAAATGTTAAAAAAAAAAAGAACTGGGTGTGGTAGCACACACCTTTAATCCCACCTGAGGTAGATAGGAGGGTCTTGGTGAGTTAAAGACCAGCCTAAGACTACATAGTGAATTCCAGTTCAGCCTGGGCTAGATAGAGTGAGACCTTATCTTGAAAAACCCAAAGAAACAAAAGAAACAGGCTTCAGAGTCTGGAGGCTAAAGGCCCTTGCTTGCAAAGCCCCCATTCAATTCCCTGGCATTCACATAAAGCCAGATGCACGAAGTGGCACATGCATCTGGAGTTTACAGCTACGGGAAGCTCTAGTGCGCCCGTACTCTCTCAAATAAATATTAAAAAGCGGGGGGAGGGATGGCTTAGTGGTTAAGGCACTTGTCTGCAAAGCCAAAGGACCCAGGTTCGATTCCCCAGGTCCCGCATAGCCAGATGCACAAGGTGGTGCATGTGTCTGGAGTTTGTTTGTAGTGGCTAGAGGCCCGGGTGTACCCATTACTTTTCTCTCTTACTCACTCTGTCAAATAAATAAAATATTAAAAAAAAAAACTTTAAAAAGATAAAAAAAAAAAAAAAAGGAGGGGGGTTCCATAGAGATGATTTAATGGTTAAGGCGCTTGCCTGCAAAGCCAAAGGACCCAGGTTCAATTCCCCAGTACCCTCAAAGCCAGATGCACAAGGTGGTGCATGTGTCTGGAATTTGATCGCAGTGACTGGAGGCCCTGGCATGTCCATTCTCTCCTTCCCTCCCTCCCTCCCTGTCTCTCTCTCTTTTTTAAGATAGGGTCTCGATCTAGCCCAGGCTGACCTGGAATTCACTATGTTGTCTCAGGGTGATCTCGAACTCATGGCAATCCCTCTTACCTCTACCTCCTGAGTGCTGGGATTAAAGGCATGCACCACCACACTTGGTGCTCGCTTCTCTCTCTCTCTCTCTCTCTCTCTCTCTCTCTCTCTCTCTCTCTCTATCTATCTTTCTCAAAGTAAATAAAATGTTGGTGGGGGGGGGCAAGAACAAGGCTTCTGGCAGTACTCTTGTTACAGCCCCTTCTAAGGCGTTCGATAAAGTTCATGAATTGTGATGACAAGGGGAGAGCTTCTAACCTAGCCAGTGTGGAAAAAGAGAAAGAGGAAGAGCAAAGGGGGTGAGACAGCAAGACAGTCCCTGATAATGTAGGCCCCTCTCCCCTGTAGAATGGAAGGTGGGCTGGTTCTGTGCTTTGTTGAGCTATATATGTATATTTGTTTATTTATTTATTTCTGAGAGAGGGAGGGAGGGAGAAAATAGGCACTCCAGGGTCTTTAGCCACTGCAGAGGAACTCCAGATGCATGTGCCACCATGTGCATCTGGCTTTATGTGGGTCCTGGGGAATCAAACCTGACTTAGGCTTTGCAGGTGAGCGCCTTAACCACTAGGCCATCTCTCCAGCCCTTTGTTGGGCTTTTTATCTGTTTGATACCTCCAGTTTGGGGAAAGGAGCTGCTTCTAAATCTAGGTGCATATACTTCTGTGAAGTAGGGTGTACAGATCTAATGTCAGATTTATGTTTCAGCAGGGTGATGGGTGTCTTTGATTGGTAGAGATTGGTTAGGTCCTTCAGCTTTGGTCATTTGTCTTTTACTTCTCAAGGATCCTTCAGCCCTAGGAAACTGTTCCCTCACCTTTCCTTGTGTGCTTCCTCTGCAGCACCATCTCCACCACCAACCAACATCATTGCCTCCTCCTCCCACTCCAGTCACATTAAAGGGTAGCTGTGAGGGAGGGCAGGAGCTGAGCAGCAGTTCCTGGGCGCTTTAAACTGCTTAGCATGCATTTCACAGCCTCTCTGAGGCCAGCTGTTCCTTTCTCTGCTCTCTGGGCCTGTTTGCTGATCCCTTCTCTACCTCCCTCCTCTCTCCTCCCCACCCCTCCCAGTCCCTGTGCAAAATTGCTTTTGAAAAGATCCACTTTCTGCTTAATTAAACAATGAGGAGCGTCCCCTCACACATCTGTAAACCTCCTTCTGAGGCCAGTTTAGCCCACAAACTGCTCCATTCTTACTTGCATTCACTTGTAAATGGAGCCTCTGAGGTTCCCTCCACCCCTCTTCTCTTTCATTCCCCCATGCCTGCTCTTTCTTCTCCCTTTCAACTGGGCATGGGGTGGGATCCCAGAATTCTGCTTGGAGGCTGGTGTACTTGGTAGGAATAGGACAGTTTAGCCTCCTGAGGAAGAGAAGGTTTAGGGGATCATTGTTACTTAAATTTCAACAGCCCAGGTGGGGATGAGTGAACACATTTATTGGCATGGCCCTTGTAGATCAGTAGGCACAGTGGGTGGGAGTGGCTGAAGAGACTAAAAAGTGCTCACAGTAAAGCAGGAGTGACCTCCTGTACCCTAGGTGTTGAAAGAGGCTAGATAAGGCTCTTCTGTGTTCAGGATTCAATGTCACATGGGACTGGATTGTACCTCTTCAGCTTGCTCTGAGAGGCTGGGGTTGACACCCTTGACCTGCCACAGTAGGTCTTCAGTATCTCCTAGACAAGGACAAGTCCACTAGGGCAAGGAATTATGGCAGGAGCTTTCCTTCCTTTCTCTCTCTCTCTCTCTCTCTCTCTTTCTCTTTCTCTTTCTCTCTCTTTTGTTCAAAGTAGGGTTTTGTCTAAAAAAAATAATTTTTTGTTTGTTTTTTTGAGGTAGGGTCTCACTCTAGCCCAGGGTAAAAATATTTTTTAAAAAAAGGAAAAGATGAGCTGGAGAAATGGCTTAGTGGTTAAGCGCTTGCCTTTGAAGCCTAAGGACCCCAGTTTGAGGCTTGATTCCCCAGGACCCACGTTAGCCAGATGCACAAGGTAGTGCACGCGTCTGGAGTTCATTTGCAGTGGCTGGAGGCCCTGGCATGCCCATTCTCTATCTATCTGCCTCTTTCTCTCTCTGTCTGTCACTCTCAAACAAATAAATAAAAATTTTTTAAAAATTAAAAAAAAAAAAAAAGGAAAAGAGGGCCTTGAGAGATGGCTTATGGTTAAGGCATTTGCCTGCAAAGCCAAAAGAACCCGATTCGATTCTCCAGGATCCATGTAAGCCAGATGCACAAGGGGGCACCTGCATTTGGAGTTTGTTTACAGTGGCTGAAGGCCCTGGTGTGCCCATTCTTTCTCTCTGCCTCTTTTTCTGTATCAAATAAATAAATAAATAAAATTTTTTTTTAAAGGAAAAGAGCTAGGCATAGTGGAGCACACCTTTAATCTCAGCACTTGGGAGGCAGAGGTAGGAGGATCACCTTGAGTTCGAGGCCACCCTGAGACTACATAGTGAGTTCCAGATCAGCCTGGGCTAGAGTGAAACCTGCCTCAAAAAAATTGATATATATAATGAGAATGGGCAAACCAGAGACTCTTGCCACTGCAAAGGAACTCCAGATGCAAGTACCACTTTGTGCATCTGGCTTTACATGAGTACCAGGGAATTAAAGTGGGGCTGGGTGGCTTTGCAAGCAAGCACCTACTAAGCCATAAGGGGTCTCCCAAGCACCGTTTTTTTTTTTTTTTTTTTTTTTTTTTTTTTTGTTTTTGGTTTTTGGTTTTTGGTTTTTCGAGGTAGGGTTTCACTCTGAGAAGATGTGTGCTCAAGTGACCTGATTCCCTATCCTCTTGGCCACCAGAGCCCTGTCCTAAAGGAGGCTCTGTAGAGGCACCATGACATGCCCATCTTAGAGTACACCAGCCTGTCATATGGTGGCTAAAACATGTAATCCCAGTATTTGGGAGGTAGAGGTAGGAGGATAAAAAATTTTAAGGTCAGCGGGTCGTGGTGGCACACGTCTTTAATCCCAGGATTTGGGAGGCAGAGGTAGGGGGATTGCCATGAGTTCAAGGCCACCCTGAGACGACATAGTGAATTCCAGGTCAGCCTGGACTAGAGTGAGACCGTACCTTGAAAAACCAAAAAGAGCCCATTTGTTGAGTATGTCCCATGTATTTGCCACTGATGGCATGCTGCCACATTATGCCTTAGTCCTTATAGCAACCTTTTGCAGTTTGGATTATTATCCCCATTTGTCAGAGAATAGATCATACCAAGACATAGAGGGGTGGTGACTTCCTGTCCAAAGGCCATCTAGCCCTCAGTGCAGCTTCTTCTGTCTCGAGTCAGAATTACCCACTTCTCCACAGCAGCAGCTCCCATCTTTTACTCTCCTCAGGTGGGCAGGCTACGTCCCAGGGCCTCTTGCACTGGAGACCTTGAATTAGGGTGCCATTTCCTTCCCTGATGCTAAGTGTGTGGCCGGTCACTAGCAGTACAACCTCGGAGTATGATTCCCTCCATGTGGGTTGCCCCAAGAACATTAGCCAACCACTGTCATTTTACAGATCTGAACAACTAAAATAGGAAGATGGTGGGTGGTAAAAGTGGAGGCTGAGTCAGGATTGCCTGAGCTCAAGACCTTGATGCCAGCCTGGGCAACATAGATCTCAGAAAAAAAAAAAAAAAAAAAAGACTAGTCTGGGACCCATACCTCTTTCCTATTTCTGCTGTTCCCTTCCAGCTTCTGATGAGCAGCTTCTGGATCCCACAGAAAGCCCGATTACTGGTATGCCTCTCTTGCCATTAAGGTAGACAGAATGTAGAAACTGAGCAGACAGTTTCTCCCCCTGGATCCAGTGATAGGCCAGCACAGTGCACCTCAGCTTGCTTGCTTACTCTGCTTTTTCTTCTTCTTCTTCTTTTTGGTTTGGTTTTTCAAGGTAGGGTCTCACTTTAATCCAGGCTGACCTGGAATTCACTCTGTAGCCTCAGGGTGGCCTCGAACTCATGACGATCCTCCTACCTGTACCTCCCCAGTGCTGGGATTAAAGGCGTGCGCCACCACGCCCAGTCTCATCTTTCTTTTCTTTCTTTCTTTTTAAATTATTTTTATTTTCACTTATTTATTTGAGAGAGAGAGAGAGAATGGGTACACTAGGGCCTACAGCCTCTGCAAACTAACTGACACATGTGCCACCTGGTGCATCTGGCTTACGTGGGTCCTGGGGAATTGAACCTGGGTCCTTTGGCTTTGCAGGCAAGCACCTTAACCACTAAGCCCCCTCCAGCCCTCAGCTTTCCTTTCTGTAACTAGGAAGTGATGGATGTGATCTAACTCAAAACCAAGACTGGCCAAGTGCAGCATGCCTGTAATCCCTAGTAAGTAGACCCACAACAAGTTAGAGGCCAGTCTTGTCTGCATGAGACCCTGCAGAACAAAAGATCAAGACTGTTCAGCTCTGCATTCCATGCTCTTCATCTGATTCTTCTCCCTCTCCACTGGCCAATGTTTAGCAGGCATCTTGGAGTGGAGTTGTGAATTCAGTAGCCCTGAGCTGCCCTTAGACTTTCCTTTGGGAATGATGGAATGTTTGATCCCAGTGTTGCTTCATGTTTCCAGACAGAAACACAGGAGCATGGGGCCCAAGGAGCACACACTCAGTACTTACTGCTGGGGTTCCCAAGGAGAGAGCATCCTTACCCAGAGTCTGCTCTCCCTCAGGGCCCCCTCATGCTGATTTCCTGCCTCCTCTGTTCTGCTACCTTGAACCTGCCAGTTCTTTCCTGCCCCAGGTCTTCCCATATGTTCTTCCTTCTGTCCAGAATGCTCCCTCACCCCACCCCCCTCCACTCACGCTTTAGGCCAAAGCTTCAATGTTAACACTCTTGGAAAGGCCTTTCCTGATCCCAGACAAAGGAGGTAGCATTTATCACAACTAATTAAGTAAGTGATGTCTGTCTCCCCTGCTGCCCTCTTGCATGCAGGGAGTCTCTGCTTCCATTTTGCTCACCATCCTCTCCCTAGCACCTGGCACAGAGTAGTTGCTCAGTAAGCATTCATCTTATGAACGGTGGTGTGGTGCCCCAGAAGGGAAACCACCCTCAGTGGAGTGGGAAAGCAAGAAGACACAGTGGGAATGTGAAAGTGAGATTCCCCAGCCCCCAGCTATCCCAGAACCACTCCCAAGCATCAGTCCCTGACTCTGCTTAACCCTTCCTCCTCCCCTGGGCGCCTTTGGAAGCCGACCATCTGGCTTGGAGCCTATTTGCATATTGTCTGGGCCTCAACAAGCCAAGCAAGATGTCCCTGGGGGTGTGTTTCAGGCCAGGCCTAGTGGCCCTTGCAGCCTGCAAAGGGAGCCATGAGTTCCACCTCTCCCCACCCCCAAATCCAGGCAAGGGGAACAATACGGGTGGTGAGGCAGTAGCCTCACCATGGTAACTGGCTATCAAAAATGTGGGCTGGCTGGGGGGGGGGGGCGGGTAGAAGAGGGAGGGAGTGACCTCAGCAAATAGGAGCATCATGATAAATGAGCCAGCACTGGGCAGCAGACTCATCCCCCAGCCCACCCCCCTGGGAGTCCATGACGGTCCCATCACGTGGATGACCCCAACATGACCACTAACCCTTCCCCCATTCCAAACCGTATCTAGAATGGAGCAGAAGCACCTTTTCTTTGGAGGGACCCAGGGCTGTGGAGGTGTAGCCTGTGGTTGCCGGTCTAGGCTCTGTCCAATCCCTCTCACTGCCCCTCAACACACAGGCACAGCTCTGCCTGTCTACGCTGCCTGATGGATGTGTCAAACCCCAGTGGCTCTATCGAGCGGCCACAAGATGTATGGGCTGGCGGCCTACCAGACAGTGCCAAGATGGAGGCCAGGAGAATTCAGGGCCAAGGGGAAGCCTCAGGAACTTGAGCCCTGGGGAGGAGCCTACAAGGAGTTCAAGAGGCCTGCAGCTAACGGGGTGCAGCACCTCCTCCTACTTGCTCTGGGTATCACAGACTCCAGTCTGCTGTGTTTTAAGAGAGGGCTTGAGCTGGAGAGATGGCTTATCCACTTATTCGTTAAGGCGC
The DNA here is from genome assembly GCA_036346955.1 of Dipus sagitta. Lineage (NCBI taxonomy): Eukaryota > Metazoa > Chordata > Mammalia > Rodentia > Dipodidae > Dipus > Dipus sagitta. Next base: position 142,169,253 of record CM070770.1, read on the forward strand.
TTGCTGGCAAAGGCAAAGGACCCAGGTTCGATTCTCCAGTACTTGTATAAAGCCAGATGCACAGGTGGCGTATACATCTGGAGTTCATTTGCAGTGGCTAGAGGCCCTGCTGTGCCTGTCCTTGCTCCCCTCCTTTTTTTTTTTTTTGGCTTTCTGAGGTAGAGTCTCGCTCTAGCGCAGGCTGATCTGTATAGTCTCAGGGTGGCCTCCAACTCACAGTGATCCTGCTACTTCAGCCTCCCCAGTGCTGCACAAGCACCTTTTAAGCAAGCAGGACTCCAGCAGCCTCAGGTGAATAACCTGATTAAGGAGTAGATGGTAGAGACCCTGGGCACCAGGAAGTGTATCCATTGATGTCAATAGCAGTGTGCTATGGCCTGGCTCCCCTACTCCTGGGAAAGGAGAGGTAACCTTGGGGACAGCTACCTTTGAGCCTCCATATGGTATACAAAGAGACTACTGACTGTCCCAGAACCACATCCCACAAAGAGGCAGCTTTCCATACTTAGCTGAGTAAGAGAGTCCCCTTTTCCATGCTGAATCTCTTGCCTCTCCAAGAGCCACCCCCAGCCCGCAGGGCTCAACTAGGGGGGCGTAGCGGAGCGGTGATTTGTCAGTGTCTCTGGTTAGTAAGGAGCCTTCTCTCTCTGCTAGAGGAAATTAACTGATGTTATCGTCTCAGCAATTGTTTTTCTCCCCTCACAAAGGGAAATATATGCAGACCCCTCCAAGAGCAAAGCTAAGGCCTCCCCAGCTGGACTGGCAAGAGAGATAAAGGTAGAAGTGGCTCTTTGGTGCCCTCTCAGCAGCCTTGTTGAGGTGGCATCAGACCAGTGCTGTCTTCTTGCCCTTTAGATGTGACAATCCCTACCACTGTGTGTCCCATGTCCCTTGCTAGAGGTAAGGCCTTTATCAGTGCCAGGGGCCACTTTCTCTGATCTCTGGCAGGTCACTGGCCTCTTCTAATTCATATCCTCGTCTTGGGAAATGCCAAGTTCATGGGCGATTACAGCCTGGTCTAAAAAAGCCCTGTGAGCCCTGTGCTTTCTTCTTTGGGGCTCGGAGTCACTCGGGTCTAACAGTTTGTTCTGTGCCTTCTTCTCTAGGGGACATTCGGAACCTCCTTGTCTGGATCAAGAAGAATTTGCTAAAAGAGCGGCCAGAGCTGTTTATCCAGGGAGACAGTGTGTGAGTTCCCTTCCTCCCTTCCCTGAGAAGGGTAGAGGGAGGGAAGAATGTCTCAGTCCTGTCTTTAGGTTCTGAATGTCCCATCCTCCTCTGACCCTCTGTTTTGTCTGAGTCCTCTGAGGAAAGAACTTCTGTTTAGCTCTGTCTCAAGTCTGTTTGTAGTTTTCTTGTTATCACACTGGAGTGTTGGGAGTTCTTAAGAGCCCAGATGAAAGCAGCCTGATGAATTTCTCCAGAAACTTGGATTATATTTCTGGTTGCCACAGACTTGATGTGGAACCTTAGGCAAGTTACTTTGCTTCTATGGTTCTTAATTACTTTCTGTGTACAGAAAATACTAAGAATCATGCTGCCCAAAGTCCCTGTCATCCCTGACTATGTAGGACAGAGCTGTCCCCTGGACTCTTGGGTAATGGCAGTGTTCTCTGTCTGTACTGTCTAGTATGATAGCTGTTGATACCTTGGGCTAGTTGAGACCTTTCCGTGACCAGTGTGACAAGGAACTAAATGATCTATTTTAGCTGGGTGTGGTGATACTATACACACCTATAATCCCAGTAATGAGAGGCTAAGGCAAGAGGATTGCTACAAGTTTGAAGGTAGGCTACATAGTGAGACTCTGCCTCAACAATAAAAACAAACACACAAACAATAAAACATTGGCATGGTGGCACATACCTGTAATCACAATACTTAGAAGGCTGAGATAGGATGGTTGCCATGAGTTTGAGGCCAGCCTGGATTACCTAGCAAGACCCTCAATGCCTTTAACTGCCGAGCTGTCTCATCAGCCCAGCGAGACCCTCAAGAAACAAACAAGGCTGGGTGTGGTTGCTCGCACCTCTGATCCAGCACACAAGAGGCTAAGGTAGAACTATCACCATGAATTCCAGGTCAGCCTGGGCTACAGTGAGATCCTGCCTCAAAACAAAACAAAAGAAAGCTGGGTATGTTGGCACATGCCTTTAATCCCAGCACTTCGGAGACAGAGGTAGGAAGAGTGCCATCAGTTCAAGGCCACCCTGAGACGACCAAGTGAATTCCAGGTCGTCCTGGGCTAGAGCAAGACCCTACCCCTCTCCTCTTTCTCTCTCTCTCTCTATCTCTCTCTCATATATATATATATATAATTTATTTCATTCTAATTTCAATAGCTACATGTGGCCAGTAGATATACTGTATGGGATAGCACGGGCCCATGATTCCAAGGAGTCATTGACCGAGAGCACATACACATAGATAAGCATACTCACCTTCTTTTTTTTTTTTTTTCTTTTGGTTTTTCAAGGTAGGGTCTCACTCTAGCCCAGTCTGACCTGCAATTCACTATGTACTTTCAGGCTATCCTCAAACTCATTGTGATCCTCCTACCTCTACCTCCCAAGTGCTGGAATTAAGGAATTAAAGGCATGGGCCACCACACCCTGCTCACCCTCTCCTTGAGGATACCATATAGGAGCCCAAAGCTTCCCTACCTGTCCCAACCCAGATTAGCCCAATGTCTTAGCCATGATCCAGCACCATGTGCCAAGAAGCCACTTGACTTCTAGAGTTAGCCTCCTGTGAAAGAGGTAGGCAGTTAGGGGGTTCCTTCATCTGCTTAGCAAAGGTGCCTGCTCCCAGCCCTAGGGGCTAAGACCGCCATCCAGCCTGCCATTCAGATTGTGGTGCAGCAGTCCTGAAGCCGTCTGCAAGGACAGCAGTACTCCCTGGGCCACTGCCAGCAGGAGACAGGCTAAGCTGCCTTCCATAGGCAGGACTGCTGTCAAGCATTCAGGTGCTGAGTGCCACCAGCAGCCACCCCTGGCCCAGAAGGAGGATCCCAGGCAGCCCGTTCAGTATGGGCATGCAGGAGGCTTAAAAGCCAGTTCTTTCTTTTCAGAGCCTAGGAGAACAAGATTAGACCCTGGAGAAGTAATAAACTTCTGCTGGTTACTGAGACGGATAAGGTGGTGAGCAAGTCCTACATAAATGTCTTGTTGCATCCTGAGCAGACTTTATGGGGCAGGCCTTATAAACGGCCCCATTTTCAAATGATAAAAGCTGATGATGCTCAGAGATGTAATGATTTGCCTAAGGTCTGGGTGTTGGGGCTGGCCTTCCCACCCATTTTCCCTCACTCAGACCCCTGTATGGGCAGACTTCCTGTGAGACCTTTAACCAGAACCTCAGAAGGAAGGGCTCCCTTGACACTCCTGTATGCCAAAGACTCTGAACCTCTTGCCTTCCACTTCCTGCTCCTCACCACACCCTCTTTCCCACAGGCGGCCAGGAATTCTGGTGCTGATTAACGATTCAGACTGGGAACTGCTGGTCAGTACCTCCAGGATACACTACCCTCCCCAGCTCCTTGCTTCAGGTGGAAATCTGGACCTCTTATCAGGCCTAGATAGGGTGGCTGGGTAATCTATGCCACTCTGGCTCCCCAAATGACACTACTCCAGTGTCCCACCCTAAGTGACTAGTGATGACTGTTGGGGAAGTGGGGAACTCTCATTCCTCCTGAGAGTTGATGTGTAAGGTTACCATTTTTCTGGTGAAGCCTTTCCCAGAGCAGCTACCCTTCCCCTCCTCCTCCCCCCTCCTATCTCCTGGGGAGAACCTGGGCTTGTGCCCTTATAGTTCCTGTCCCTCTCTCCTGCCCAGGGCGAGCTGGACTACCAACTGCAGGACCAGGACAGCATCCTCTTCATCTCTACGCTGCATGGGGGCTGAGGGCCTCTCTCTGAGCCCACTCACCCTTGTAAGGAGAGAACAGAACAAACACACATCCCCTTGGGCCCTGCTTCCAGGTCTCCTGTCCCCTTTGGCTGCCTCCTTCCCTGCTATATCCTCTGAGCTCCCTCCTGGCAGGGAAAAGAGGCCAGGTGCTAAAAATGAGCCTTTCTGGGCAGGGCACGTGAGCAGGATAGGGAGGGCAGGTGCCCGAGCCCGGCACAGCACTCTTCCCTGCAGCTGAGGTGGGGGCGGGTGTTCCTGTGGTATGTCAGGAGCTGAGGAGGCTCTGTGCCCAAGTGACCCAGCTGCCTTCCACGCCTGTGTCTTACTCGAAGCATTAAGTGACCACCAGCAGGGCACTCCAGTTCCTGGGCCATCTTCATGGAGAGGATGAATGGACTGGAATGACTGATGAGAGGCCCCTCCTTTTCAAAGATTGCAGGCGTCTCCGCCTCAGTTTCCCCTTCTGAACAGCAGAGGGCTTTGCCTGTCCCCCACTGATGTCATTATGGAACCCCAGCTGGGGTCCCCTATTCAGTGCTTGACCCCCTTCCCTCTATTCAGCAGCTGCTCTCCCAGCCACACCTCTCCTCCTGCTCCCCTGATTCCCAGCCCTTGACCCTGGCTGGCCCCCCCTTCACAGGCCACCAGATGGGCTCCTGAGACACTACCCGGGCTGTGTACAGCTCATTCTGCTGGGAGTGGAGAAGGGGGAAAGGAGCCCAATCTTGGACTGACCAGTAGAGACTGGGGATGGGGAGGAATAGGACCAGTATGTCTCAGTTGACTCATCTACAGCTGATTATTTATAGTATCTGAAAACTGGGGAGATATTTGTCAACACAAGTGTAGACTCCGTGGGAGCAGGCAGCACCTGGTACCTGCTAGACAGAGTGCTATGCCCCCCCCCCATCTCTTCTGGAAGTCTGGGGACCTCATGTCTACAATAGCTGGCCTTGGACAAATAAAAGACTGTGTTGCTTACTAGCCTTGGCTTGAAGTTTCATCCTTAGAAGCCTGCGGTATCCCGTATCCTACCAGTCCGTGAGTCCTGACACACTTTCCATCATCAGCCTAGAGCTCTCAGATGGCCTTCACCTGAAAGGCTAAAATTCACACTATGCCTGAGGGGGTGGTCCATCAGGGCCTTCTGGAGTAAGAAGTATAGGTCCATGCTGACCAGTGTGGCTCCCTGAACAACCCCACCAGTCTAAATAAGGCTCGACTTTGTTCTATCAGCCACAATTAGCAGCCTCAGAACCTAGAATGAGGGTGGCATAGGTAAGACTGCTGAGCCCCACTTTTTTGCAATGACCTGGAGAAAAGAGCTTTTCATTGTATGTCTGTAGGGGAATTTCTCACCCTGTGGAGATGAAAATACCTAATAGTGTTGGGCAGTGTTGAGGAGCAAGGAACATCATCCTCTTAGAGGACAGATGGCCCCTGGCTGGTGAGCTACAGAGCAAGCCCTTTAGGTGGTGTGGGTGGCAGCAGCCATGCTGGGGTTAGGGATAGGAACCTGCTGGATAACAGACAAGCCAGTTTTGGGTCCAGGTGCTGACTAGACGCTGAAGTTAAGGTCTTGTAATGGCCCTTACTTCTAAGGGATAGACCTGTCCTAGTTCTTATAACCTGGAGGTCCTTTTCTCCCTCCAATGCCTGAGCTGCAGGAATGGCCTGTTGTCCCATCCAGGACTCCTGAGACTGGAGAATGGATGTCTGCAAGGGATGGGTGAAGGGGCAGTGTAGATGCAGGACTTCCCTTCCCCTTGCTATACCCCACTTAATGCTGAGAAGTCACGGAGGACGGGCTGGGAAAACACAGCTCTTCCCACCACGGGCAAGCCAATGTCACCGTGGAAATTGGCCAGGGCCAAGGCACTCTTCAATTTCAAATCATTTTTCTCTCCTAACCGAAAGTGGTCAGAGGCAGTTGACTCGGCCCCAACAGTCCCCCACCCAGCAACTTCTGATCCCAGCTTTTGAGGAAATAAACAAATAAGCCCTGCTATCTCCAAAGATTTTTTTTTTCTTTAATGAAAAGGATTCGTTTGTCCAAGTTCTGTTTCCAAAGCCGAGTGTTACCCGGTTGGAGCGCATCATTCCTGAGCTTCTCAGTTTCTGGCAGCAGTCGGTCGGAGGAGACTCAGCCCATCGGTCCGTCACAGGAGCTTGTGGGAGGGGTTGGTTGGTTGGTTGGTTGGTTTGGGATTTAAGGATTGATTTAGGATTTTTTGTTTGTTTGTTTGTTTGAGGGGTATTGGTCGGGGGACAGGTTAGAACAAATTCAAAACGAGTTAGTGAACGCGTTCTGCTGGCATCTGCCTTCACTCCCGACTTCCTGTGGCTCTGGGCGAGGGTGAGCCGCGCGGACCACATTCGGGTCCTTGCCGCTTCGTTCCGGCCGAAATTTTGAAAGGGGGAAGCCGGTGCCATCGATGGACTGGCGGACCTCATCATCCGGGACAGGTCACCCGCGTAAGAGAAGGGATGAGGACGAAGATGAGGATGGTGGCGAGGAACCAGCGTCCCTCCTTTGCGCGTCCGGTTGGGGCCGCGATCCTCAGCCCGGGGACCAGCCAGTCGCCGCCCGGGGGTCTCGCCCGCGCTGAGCTCCCAGCTCCGGCTCTGCGGCTCCCAGCCCCGCTGCTCCCGGAGCTCAGCCACAGATGTCCAGCCACAATTCTCGGTTGGCCGCAGACTCGTACAAGAATTGCGTTTGGACAATCAGTGGCGAAGCCCCTGAGTTCGCGGCCCGTCTCCTGCGGGGTTCCGCCGGGCTCCGTAAAAGCGCCGCACCAGGGACCGGTCCAGAGCTGCGCGTCGGCACTCGTCTCGGCAGTCGCCGCCCGCCGCGCGGTAAGGTGGACCCGCAGGAACGCACATCCGGCCCGGCGTGGGCATCCCCGTCGCCCCCGGCGCGTTTGCCCCGACCGTGGCCCCGGGGTGCCTGCCTTGGGTCTCTGAGCCGCCCCAGGTTGGAGGAATCTCCTGTCAGGCCCAGGGAACCCCGACTCCCCTCTCCCTGCCCCCAGGCTGGGCTCTCTGAGACTCAGAAAACTGGGGCCCCCCGAGGCCAGGTGGCGTTTCCAAGCCCAGGGTCCTGACTGCTGGACTCACGGGGGGCCCCCGCCCCCGCCCAGTCCCGCGCACGCACCGGCTCGGGGCGCTCTCCGCTTCCTTGTGGCTGAGTCGCAGCCAGGACACTGGTGGCGGTGGCGGCGGCCCCGGCAGCGGGGAGCGCTGGAATGTGCCGCCGGGTCACCTGCAGCGCCCGGGGAGCCGGACCGGGAGCCGGCGAGGCGCAGGGTTGAGCCCAAACGGGAGCCTCTGGCGGCTCGAGGCCGGGGCGGGCTTTTAGTGGGCCGCTCCAACAATACGGGCCTGGCGCGGAGAAAGGGGCTCGGCTGCAATTGGTACTGGATTTGAATAACGCCACGGGGCCATCAATGGTCATTGTGTCGGCGGGTAATGAATCTCCGCTGTCTCTCGGGCTGGCCAGGCAGCTGCAACCTGCGCTCAGGCAGCTCTTAAAGACATAGCATGCCCCTCCCTGGGGGCCTCCCCCCTGCACCAGCCGGACCCTGCACCCTCCCACCCCTATTCTGCACCCTCCACTCCCAATGCCCCGCCTGCTGCCTCGGCCTGACCCCTTTGCTAGTGGCCCCCTCCGAACTGGGCCAGGCACCCACATCTCGGCCCTGTATGCTGTGGACCTAACTCAGGCCTCTGGCCTTGGCTGAGCTCCCCAACATTGCCCAAGGGACCCCAGAATCTTTTAAGGCCCACCCCGTCTCCCAGTTACAAGTAAATCTGTGACCTCTTGAGCCCTTCGTTCTTAAGTTCCTGCCCAGGGGTTTCTCAGAAGGTTGAAGGGAACAGTCTGGAGGGGAGAGGGTCATACCCCCTCAGAATGCTAAACTGAAGGATAAGGGAGGAGGGGTATAGTCTCAAACCCCAGACTGAGGATGCCATCTCCATAGACCACACCTCCAAGAGGGATCTGGAGGCCACCCCTTCCCCCACCAAGGACAAGGGCTTATTTCCCAGGCTCCTGCAGGCTTTTGGAGACCTGTAAGCAAGGGTGGGGGGAGTAGATGGGTGTGAGGGTGTGGACTCTATTAATGCTTGTCTCCTTTTATTTCTTCCTTTGGATATAACCCACCCATCCAGGGGAGTAGGGGCTCTTTGGAAAGGTCCGATGAGTCCCTGTCCCCACTCCCACGCTGGCCATGTCTGGCACAAAGGTTTAGTCTGCTTGGTGAATACTGCCTAGATTCTCACCCCTAGGGCTCAGCCTGGTCTCCTCAATGAATATCATACCCCAGAGGAGGAGTACGTAGCCAGCCTTCATTCACTCTGCCTTCCATCCATTCAAGAGTACACTGAGCACCCTGTCTGCCCTGCCTAAAATGCTTTCCTGTCCATCCCCACAACCTCTGGGCAGCCCTGCCACATGCCCAGCTGCGTTGTGATTATCTGGTCTTCTGATTTCTCCTCACTAGCACAGGAAGTGGGTCCTAAGGATCTTTGTACCTCTGGATGTCCCCCAACCAATCATTACATGCACGTGGATGTTCGCATGCATGGCCTATGGCTTGAAAATAAGCTACATTTCTGACAGTTTCTTATGAGGGTTGATAAAATGCAGCTACTGGGTTTTATGGAGAGGGAGCCTTGCCAGCTAAATCTCAGCTCCTGGGAATGCTGCCCCGATGACGACCGTGTCACATGTGCCCAGCACTGTGCGCCTCTAGCCTCAGCTACTTGGGCAGCTTGAAGCAAGGGGATCACTTGCACCCAGAAATTCCAGACCAGCCTGGGCAACATAGCAAAAATACCACCGCTTCAGGGCCGGAGAGATGGCTCAGCAATTCAAGGCACTTGCTTGGCAAGCCTGATGGACTAGGTTCCATTCCCTAGTGCCCATGTAAAGACAGATGTACAAAGTGGCACATACACCTGAAGTTCATTTGCAGTGGCAAGAGGCCCTGGCATTCCTATACACTCTTTCAAATAAAAATATTTTAAAATATTATATATATATATGTATGGGGGGCAGATAGAGAGAATGGGGGTGCCAGGACCTCTAGCCTTTGAAAACGAACTCTAGATGTCTGCGCCGCTTTTTGTTTTTGTGCTTCCGGCTTTACGTGGGTACTGGAGAATGGAACCTGAGTCCTTTGGCTTTGCCAGCAAGTGCCTTAACTGCTAAGCCATCTCTCCATCCCCCAAAATAAATCTTTTTAAATATATTTTTATTTATTTGTTTGAGAGAAAGAGGCAGATAGAGAATGGCCACTTGGGGCCTCCAGCCACATGCCCTCCAGATGCATGCTGCCCCTTGTGCATCTGGCTTATGTGGGTCCTGGAGAGTCGAACTTGGGTCCTTTGGCTTTGCAGGCAAACATCTTAACGGCTAAGCCATCTCTCCAGCGCCCAAATGTAAATACTTCTAATGCCATTTCAAAAGCTGAGTGAGTAGCTTATTAAAGACAATTGCTTGTTGACTCCTCACAATCCTAGGAAGCAGGTCCTATTATATTATCAGGCCCATTTTACAGGTAAAGAAATTGATTGGTGGCTAGCAACCAGCTAGGAGGGAAGGCAGGCAGTTAGAACAACCTAGGCTGTCTAACGCAGAGCACACTGTTTTCCCAGCGTTTCCTTAGCAGACATGTAAAGGACAGGCATAAATACACTCTCAACAGCAGCTTCCAGGAGACGTTCCGTGTCTGTGTAGATTACCGTTCATGTACAGCTTCACTGCAGCCTGTGTTAGCCCATTGGGCAAGGGATTCTGCAGGGAGTGAAGCGCTCTGGGCTGGCCCCTAGTGGTGTTTCAGGAAGAGCACCTCTCCCACCTTTCAGTCCTGTCCCACTTCTTCCCCTCCATATCTGCAGAATTGTTTTGTTGTTCGCGGTGCTGGAAGGAAACCCAGGACCTGAAGCCGACTAGGCAAGCACTGTACCCACTGCTATGCCTCAGCCCCATGACATCACTACCGCCCATAAGTTCTAGGCAAAGAACGTTAGTTGCCCTCACCCTTAAGGAATAAGGAGCCAGGAAGAACCCTGCCTCTATGCATGGAACATTTATGGGATGCCCATAGTATGCTACTCAGAGGCTCAGCCAAGGACAGCGGGTGTCCCCAAAGGAGATACACAGTGTAGCTGAGGCAGATCACAGAGAGTAAGCGTCTCAAGTGGGGAGGAATTAGGTGTGAAGATGGCTGCTGTCTTGGGCAGAGGTTACTGCCCACTCCAAAGTGAAGGGATTTGGAGTGGTTGGCTCGCAGAGAGGGACAGGAAGTACCAAATAAAGCTGAGGTGGACCCAGAGTTGTGATTTTATCCTAAACGCAGTCCCACAAGTGAAGATTTACATTTTTAAAGGTTTGCTGGGGTTGAAGTGCAGAGGCTTGGGGGGTGGGGGCGGGGGGGGGTTGAGTTACAGGGCTTCTGCTGGTGAGCTGGTAGCCCCAGAGAGATAGTTTGTGTAACCCGCACTGGGCAATCACTAGCAGTCAGGGGAGGAGAAAGATGAACAGAACGAGGTTGTTCTTCCGGAGTACCCAGCCAGTGTGCAGGTGGAGAGAGAAACACAAATTCCCAGCCAACCCCAAGAAAAGGAACAAAGCCATGGGGAAAACACTTTTTTGTTTTGTTTTGTTTTTAGTTTTTTGAGGTAGGGTCTCACTCTAGCCCAGGCTGACCTGGAATTCACTATGGAGTCTCAGGGTGTCCTCGAACTCATGGTGATCCTCCTACCTCTGCCTCCCAAGTGCTGGGATTAAAGGCCTGCGCCACCACACCCCGCTCTTTTTTTTTTTTTTTTTTTTTTTTTTTTTGAGGTATGGTCTCACTCTAGCCTAGGCTGACCTGGAACTCTGTAGTCCCAGGTTGGCTTTGAACTCACAATGATCCTCCTACCTCTGCCTCCAAATTCTGGGATTAAAGGCGTGCGCCACCATACCCAGCTTGGGGGAAACACTTTTAACTGAAGTATTGGCAAATATCTCTGGCAGAGATTCATTCCAACAGGGAGGATATGATGAAACTTCTGGAATAGGAAGCATTGCCTTGGTTTCCAGTGCAAGTGAATTTTAATAGTCTGAGCCATGGTTATGCCCTCTGTGTAGTGGGCTCCTTATTCCTGCCCACTGTGCCCATCTTGCCTCCCTAGAGATGGCTTGTGGTGTTAGGAGGATTCAAACACATTTTTTTTTTTTTTTTTTGGCATTGCTTGTAGTAAGGACAGCAGTATCACTGTCCTCCAGCACGCACACAAATGGGTACATGTTAGGTGCCTGTGCATACTCAACTCATCTATCCTTTATAAAAACCAGCCCCAGGCTGGAGGGATGGCTTAGCGGCTAAGGTGCTTGCCTGCAAAGCCTAAGGACCTAAGTTCAACTCCCCAGAATCCACATAAGCCAGATGCACATGGTGGTGCATGCGTCTGGAGTTAGAGGCCAGCCATCCTGAGACTGCATAGTGAATTCCAGGTTAGCCTGGGCTAGAGTGAGACCCTACCTTGAAAAATAAAGAAAAAAAAAAAACCCTCAGAAAGAGGCTAGCTGAGTGAACGCAGGTGTGGTGGCTCTGTAATCCTAACACTAGGGAATCGAAGGTAGGAGAGGAGGAGTGCTGTGAGTTTGAGGCTAGCTTGGGCTGGAGTGGGACCCTGCCTCCAAAGGCAAAATATAGGGGACTGGGGAAATGGTTTAGCAGTTACGGCATTTGCCTGCAAAGCCTAAGGACCCAGGTTCGATTCCCCAGGACCCACATAAGCCAGATGCACAAGGGGGCATATGTGTCTGGAGTATGCAGTGGCTAGAGGCCCTGGCATACCCATTCTCTCTTTCTCTCTCTGTCTCTTCCTCTCTCATAAATAAATACAATATTTTTAAAAAGCAAAAGATAGGGCTGTGCGTGGTGGCTCACGCCTTTAATCCTAGCACTCGGGAGGCAGATGTAGGAGGATCACCATGAGTTCGAGGCCACCCTACAACTACATAGTGAATTCCAGGTCAGCCTGGGCTACAGCAAGACCCTATCTCAAAAAATAAAAATAAAAAGATAGCAGAGTCATCCACATTAGTCAGCAGTATGCCCTTGCTTCCTACCAGACTGGCATTTTACCAAGGACTTGACCAAACATTGTCCTGCACAAAGGACATACTCAGTAACCATCTGTTGAATGAATGATGGATGAATGCAAGAATGAATGAATGCTTTATTAATCAAATGAATGGGTGGATAGGTAAATGGTCAAAAAAGATGTGGTGGTGCACACCTTTAATTCTAGCATTTGGGAGGCAGAGGTAGGAGAATCACTCTGAGTTTGAGATCACCCTGAGACTACATAGTGAATTCCAGGTCAGCCTGGACTACAGTGAGGCCCTACTTCAGAAAAAAAAAAAAAAAAAAGTCAAAGCCAAGGCCAGGTGTGGTGGCACACACCTTTAATCTCAGCACTGGGAATGTAGAGGCAGGAGGATTGCCATGAGTTCAAGGCCAGCCTGGGACTACAGAGTGAGTCCCAGGTCAGCCTGGGCTAGAGTGAGAATTGGCCTCAAAAAATTTTTTAAATTAATTAATTGAAAAGGCTGGTGATATAGCTTAGAGGTTAAGGCACTTGCCTGCTAAGCCTTAGTACCCACGTAAGCCAGATGTACATGGTGGTGCCTGTGTCTGGAGTTCATTTGCAGTGGCTATAGGCCCTGGCATGCCCATTCTCTCTCTCTCTTTCTCTCTCTGTCATATAAATAAATAAAAATAAAATGTAAAGGGCTAGAGAGATTACTTAGTGGTTAAGGCACTTGTCTGCAAAGCCAAAGGACCCAGGTTTGACTCCCCAGGACCCACATAAACCAGATGCACAAGGTGGTACATGCATCTGGAGTTCATTTGCAGTGGCTGAAAGCCCTGGTGTGCCCTTTCTCTCTCTCTCTCTCTCTCTCTCTCTCTCTCTCTCTCCTTCTTTTTCTTTCTCTCTCTCGCTCAAATAAATAAAAATAAAAAAATTGAAAAACAAAACCAGAACAACAAAAAAAGGGAATTCAAAGCCAGACTGGGCTATATAATACCCTGTATCAAAAACCAAGGGAGGGCTGGAGGAGATGGCTTAGTGGTTAAGGCATTTGTCTGCAAAGCCAAAGGATCCCAGTTCAATTCTCCAGGACCCACGTAAGCCAGATGCACAAGGGGGCATATGGCATATGCATCTGGAGTTTGTTTGTTTGTTTGTTTGTTTTAAAAAAGGGAGAGCCAGGCATGATGGTGCATGCCTTTAATCCCAGCACTCGGGAGGCAGAGGTAAGAGGATCACTGTGAGTTCAAGACCACCCTGAGACTACAGAGTGAATTCCAGGTTAGACTGGGCTAGAGTGAAACCCTACCTTGAAAAAACAACCAACCAAACAAACAAACCAACCAAAGGAGGTGCTGGAGTGATGGCTCAGTGGTTAAGGCACTTGCCTGCAAAGCATAGTGACACAGGTTCCATTCCCCAATACCCATGTAAAGCCAGATGCACAAAGTGGCGCAAGTGTCTAGAGTTCATTTACAGTGGCTAGGAGCCCTGGCATGTCCATTCTCTGTCTGTCTCTCTTCTCTCTATCTCTCACAGCTTGCAAATAAGTAAGTTAAAAAACAAAACAGGGCTGGAGAGATTGCTCAGTGGTTAAGGCACTTGCCTGCAAAACCTAAGGACCTGGGTTCAATTGTCCAGTACCCACGTAAAGCCAGATGGGCAAAATGGTGCATGCATCTGGAGTTCATTTGTAGTGGCTGGAGGTCCCAGCATACCCATTTTTCTTTGTCTCTCTCTGCTTGCATATAAATAAATAAAAATATTTAAAAAACAAAAACAAGGGCTGGAAGGATGGCTTAGTGGTTAAGGTGTTTGCCTGCAAAGCCAAAGGACCCAGGTTTGAATCCCCAGCACCCACATTAGCCAGATGCACAATGGGCCACACGTGTCTGGAGTTCATTTGCAGTGGCTGGAGGCCCTGGTGCACCCATTCTCTCTCTCTCCCTCTTTCTCTGTCAAATAAATAAATAAAGATAAAATATATATATTAAAAATAACAAGCCAGGCGTGGTGGCGCATGCCTTTAATCCTAGCACTCGGGAGGCAGAGGTAGGAGGATCACCATGAGTTTGAGGCCACCCTGAGACTCCATAGTGAATTCTAGGTCAGCCTGGGCTAGAGTGAGACCCTACCTCGGAAAACCAAAAAAAAACAAAAAAACAAAAAAACAAGGGAGCCAGACATGATACACATGCCTTTAGTCCCAGCAACAGGGAAGCAGAGGTAGGAAGATTGCCAGGAGTTTGAGGACACCTTGAGAGTATTCCAGGTCAGCCCGGACTAGAGTGAGGCACAACCTAAAAAAAAAAGGAGGGGGGCAAGGATTGGGATTGTAGCTCAGTGGTAAAGTGATTATCTAGCATTTGCAAGACCATGGGTATGGGGGAATAAAAAAATTGAGAGTCAGTCGGTGCATGAATATTTATTGCAAATCAGCTGAGGTTCTAAGTGTGGAACTGGGGCATCTTTGAAGGGTGCCCTCCATCATACCAGGACCACCACAGGGAACTTCAAAGGCAAGCCTAGGACCTAGAGCATGACAGGAGGTTCCCATGGAGCAGCTGTGGTGGTGACAGGGTTGGCAGGCCTCAACTCTGAGCTGGGTATTGCAAACTCTGCAGTCTTTTCCCTGGTTTTGCAGTCTAGAATAGAGGGAAGAGTATTTTGCTACTCACTGTGTCTCCCCAGGTCAGCCTTGACCCCTCCTGGGCTCCAGGTATCCCATTTATTTTTATTTGTAGAGAGCTCTAGCATGTAAACGTGGTCTGTACTCTTTTTTTTTTTTTTTTTTTTTTTTTTTTTTTTTTTTGAGGTAGGGTCTCATTCTAGCCCAGGTTGCCCTAGAATTCACTATGTAGTCTCAGGGTGGCCTCGAACTCACGATGATCCTCCTACCTCTGCATCCTGAGTTCTAGGATTAAAGGCGTGCGCCACCACACCCAACTTGCCAGTACTCTTACATGACCTCAAACACAATAATCCTCCTACCTCAGACTCTTTTTGGTTTGTTTGTTGACGTAAGGTCTCACTTTAGCCCAAGTTGACCTGGAACTAACTCTGTAGTCCTAGGCTGGCCTTTACCTCACAGCATTCCTTCTGCCTCTGCCTCCCCCTCTCCAGTGCTGGGCTTAAAGGCTGTGACACCATGCCTGGCTACCTCAGCCTCTTGAGTGCTGGGGTTATAGGCACGTGCTACCACACCTGATATATAGATAGATATATAGATGATGATGATGATTGATAGAAAAATAGATGGATATGTATATGTGTTGTTTATTTTAATATTTTTATTTGTTTATTTGACAGAGAGAAAGAGGGAGAGAGAGAGAATGGGTGCCCCAGGACCTCCAGCCACTGCAAACAAACACCAGACACATGTGCCACCTTGTGCATCTGGCTAACATGGGTCCTGGGGAATCAAACCTGGGTCCTTTGGCTTTGCAGGCAAAGGCCTTGACCATTAAGCCATCTCTCCAGCCCTTATTTATTTATTTATTTAAGAGAAAGTAAGCCGGGCGTGGTGGCGCACGCCTTTAATCCCAGCACTTGGGAGGCAGAGGTAGGAGGATCACTGTGAGTTCGAGGCCACCCTGAGACTCCATAGTGAATTCCAGGTCAGCCTGGGCTAGAGTGAGACCCTACCTCGGAAAACCAAAAAAAAAAAAAAAAAACGAGGGAGCCAGACATGATACACATGACTTTAGTCCCAGCAACAGGGAGGCAGAGGTAGGAAGATTGCCAGGAGTTTGAGGACACCTTGAGAGTATTCCAAGTCAGCCAGGGCTAGAGTTAGGCGCAACCTTGAAAAAAAAAAAGTGGGGGGGGCAAGGATTGGGATTGTAGCTCAGTGGTAAAGTGATCATCTAGCATTTGCAAGACCATGGGTATGGGGGAATAAAAAAGAATTGAGAGTCAGTCGGTGCATGAATATTTATTGCAAATCAGCTGAGGTTCTAAGTGTGGAACTGGGGCATTTTTGAAGGGTGCCCTCCATCATACCAGGACCACCACAGGGAACTTCAAAGGCAAGCCTAGGACCTAGAGCATGACAGGAGGTTCCCATGGAGCAGCTGTGGTGGTGACAGGGTTGGCAGGCCTCAACTCTGAGCTGGGTATTGCAAACTCTACAGTCTTTTCCCTGGTTTTGCAGTCTAGAATAGAGGGAAGAGTATTTTGCTACTCACTGTGTCTCCCCAGGTCAGCCTTGACCCCTCCTGGGCTCCAGGTATCCCATTTATTTGTAGAGAGCTCTAGCATGTAAAAGTGGTCTGTACTCTTTTTTCTTTTTTCTTTTTTCTTTTTTTTTTTTGAGGTAGGGTCTCATTCTAGCCCAGGTTGCCCTAGAATTACTATGTAGTCTCAGGGTGGCCTCGAACTCACGATGATCCTCCTACCTCTGCATCCTGAGTTCTAGGATTAAAGGCGTGCGCCACCACACCCAACTTGCCAGTACTCTTACATGACCTCAAACACAATAATCCTCCTACCTCAGCAGCCTCTTTTTTGTTTGTTTGTTGATGTAAGGTCTCACTTTAGCCCAAGTTGACCTGGAACTAACTCTGTAGTCCTAGGCTGGCCTTTACCTCACAGCATTCCTTCTGCCTCTGCCTCCCCTTCTCCAGTGCTGGGCTTAAAGGCTGTGACACCATGCCTGGCTACCTCAGCCTCTTGAGTGCTGGGGTTATAGGCACGTGCTACCACACCTGATATATAGATAGATATATAGATGATGATGATGATTGATAGAAAAATAGATGGATATGTATATGTATATGTGTTGTTTATTTTAATATTTTTATTTGTTTATTTGACAGAGAGAAAGAGGGAGAGAGAGAGAATGGGTGCCCCAGGACCTCCAGCCACTGCAAACAAACTCCAGACACATGTGCCACCTTGTGCATCTGGCTAACATGGGTCCTGGGGAGTCAAACCTGGGTCCTTTGGCTTTGCAGGCAAAGGCCTTGACCATTAAGCCATCTCTCCAGCCCTTATTTATTTATTTATTTAAGAGAAAGTAAGCCGGGCGTGGTGGCGCACGCCTTTAATCCCAGCACTCGGGAGGCAGAGGTAGGAGGATCACTGTGAGTTCGAGGCCACCCTGAGACTCCATAGTGAATTCCAGGTCAGCCTGGACCAGAGTGAGACCCAACCTCGAAAAACAAAACAAAAAAAAAAGGGAAAGTGAGTATGGGTGCACCCAGGCCTCCTGCCACTGCAGAAGAAGAACTCCAGATGCATGTGCCACTTTGTATACCTGGCTTTTCATGGATACTGGGGAATCAAATCTGGAACATCAGGCTTTGCAAGCAAGTACTTTTAACTTCTATGCCACCTCCCCAGCTCCACTTTTTGTTTTTGTCATGTGCATAGTATGTGGGGTGTGGCCTATGGTGTAGGCACATGTGTGTGCTGATGTGGCACCCCATGCACCCACCTGTGGCAGCTAGAAAACACTGAATGTCCCCCTCCATCACTCACCTGCCCCTTTTCTCCTTGAGACAGTCTCTTACTGATTCAAGAGCTTGCTGTTGAGCTCCAGTGATTCTCCCATCTCTGCACCCATCGGACTGGCATTACAGATGAGTGTGGCCATGCCCAGCTGTTTACATGACTTCTGGAGATTAGAACTCAGGACCTCATACTTGCACAGGAAGCGAACTTAACCATTGAGCCGTCTCTGAAGCCTTTTTTTTTTTTTTTTTTTGGTTTTTTCGAGGTAGGGTCTCACTCTAGCCCAGGCTGACCTGGAATTCACTGTGGAGTCTCAGGGTGGCCTCAAACTCACGGCAATCCTCCTACCTCTGCCTCCCAAGTGCTGGGATTAAAGGCGTGCACCACCACCCCTGGACTTCTCCAGCCATTTCTGTTGTGCTGTGCTGTGGGGTTTTTTTTGTGTGTGTGTGTGTTTTGGTGGTTCTTGGGACTGAACCTAAGGCCTCCTGCAAGCTAGGCAAGGATTCTACCACTGAGGCATTTCTTTTCAGAGTGATGTATATGTAAAATAGGTGAAAATTTCAGGCACATGGCTCTGAACACACGGCACACTGTTCAATTGTATACTTTCAGTGAGCAAATTGCATGATGTATAAATTACATCTCAATAAAGCCTACTATTTCAAACAGGAGTTGGAGCGGGGCATGGTGGCGCACGCCTTTAATCTCAGCACTCAGGAGGCAGAGGTAGGAGGATTGCCATGAGTTCGAGGCCACCCTGAGACTACATAGTGAATTCCAGGTCAGCCTGAGCTAGAGTGAGACCCTACCTCGAAAAACAAAAACAAAAAAACAAAAACAAACAGGAGTTGGGACTCAGAAATCCTACTTCTGCCTTACCTGTGTGTGAGGTCAAATCTCTGAATTTCAGCTTCCTAACAAGTAAAGGACAGTGTTTGTTTCATGGTATTTCTGGGAGGATTAAATGAGATAATACACCATAGTATTTTTTTTAAATATTTTATTTTTTTCTTTACTTATTAGAGAGAGAGGGAGAGAGAGATACAGAGAATGGGCATCCCAGGGTTTCAAACTCCAGATGCATGCACCACCACGTGCATCTGGCTTACGTGGGATCTGGGGACTCCTACCTGAGTCCTTAGTCTTCACAGGCAAGTGCCTTGACCACTAAGCCATCTCTCCGGTCCTTTTTGTTTTGTTTGTTTGTTTTTGACCTGGAATTCATGATGATGTAGTCTCAGGCTGGCCTGAAACTCACGGCAATCCTCCTACCACTGCCTCCTGAGTGTAGGGATTAAAGGCGTGTGCCACCACACATGACGTTATTTCCATTTATTTTTTTTTTATTCCAGGTAGGGTCTCACTCTAGCCCAGGCTGACCTGGAATTCACTATGGAGTCTCAGGGTGGCTTTGAACTCATGGTGATCCTTCTACCTCTGCCTCCCGAGTGCTGGGATTAAAGGCGTGCGCCACCACGCCCGGCGGTCGTATTTCCATTTTATCAAGAATAAAACCTAGGCCCCAAGAAGGGAAATGACAATGCAGATGACAGCTGGTGGTAACAAGAAGGATTTGAGCCTGGGGTCTCTTGGCAGTACCTTGTCCTGTAGCACTGTTTAGACTGAATGGATGTCTACCCCTCCACCTTCACTACTCGGTTCTGTCTTCTCCCTTCAGTTGAGTTCTGGGGTCCTGTCTGCTTACAGCCCATGCCCACAGCACACGGACATAGTGTGGTCCCCCCAGGGCACAGGACACCCTAATCCTGTAGCACCCCTCTACCCATTCCTAGGGGCACGATGTTGTCTTGTAATAAAGAAAATATCTCAGCTACCCTTCCATAGTTGCTTGGCAACCCCAAGGGTGGCTGGATGCCGGGGGGGGGGGGGTGGCAAAGGAGAGGGGGAGGGGAAGGACTCTGGAGCCAATCTGGAGACAAAGAGTAGAATTTGGGTGACATGGAGCCTGTTAGTGCTAACCTGGCCTGGCTGGGGCGGTGGGTGGGGGCAGGGGCTTCCTCCCACCCCGTGTCTCACACCAATAAATATGGATTAGGGAAATGGGCAGAGTTCTTCCCACGGGCCTGAAAGGCCACATCTGACCTTTCTACCCTCTTTATGTACCAATGTGACAGCCAGTGAGAGCAAAGAGTGAGGCCCCCTGTGATGTCTCCCCCATGGCCTTCTGACTTGAGGAAACTTTTCACCCTCCTTCCCCTGGCCTCAACCCAGCTCGAAGCCATTCCTGGGCCCCTGACCCAGGCTGGGTTTCAGGTGGGCATCTCAGCATCACTGTCTGGGCAAAGAGCCAGACGGTGAAGCCCTCGACCAGTCCTCCCTGTCTCTTGACGGAGCTACAGCCCAGCCCTCTGCCCCTTAGGCCTGAAGGCCATTTTTTTAATTTTTTTATTTTTCAAGATAGGGTTTTCACTCTAGCCCAGGCTGACCTGAAATTGACTATGTAGTCTCAGGGTGGCCTTGAATTTCTGGTGATCCTTCTACCTCTGCCTCCCAATTGCTAGGATTAAAGGTGTGTGCTGCTATACCTGGCTGAGTTTTTTTAAATCTTTATTTAAAACTTTTTTTTTTTTTAATTTATTTGAGAGAGAGAAGGGAGAGAGAGAGAGAGAATGGGTGCACTAGGGCCTCCAGCCACCGCAAAGGAGCTCCAGATGTATGTGTCCCTTGTGCATCTGGCTTATGTGAGTTCTGGGTAATCAAACCTAGGTCCTTTGGCTTTGCAGGCAAGCACCTTAACCGCTAAGTCATCTCCCTAGCCCCTGACTGAAGTTTTTTGTTTTTTTGGAGGTAGCGTCTCCCTTTAGATAAGACTCACTCTGTAGTCCCAAGCTGGGCCTCCATACATCTTCCAAAAGGACTGTTACCTCTCATTGGGTCTCTGTCTTTCCACCACCTCTCCCTCTTCCCTTCCCCACCCTCTCCTCAACTCTGTCTCCCTTTCTCTCCTTTGGAATGCACGCCAACCATCTACTGTGGTCCCATGAAGCTGGGAGGCCCTTGTGGTTGCAGTTCTGTGTTGTCTCAGAGAAGACTGCAGGAAGGGTGAGAAGGAGGGAGGCTGAGTGGTGATCTCGCGCCCTGGTGCCCTGGCTCTCTGGCTGCTGGCCTGGGGTGGGATGGGCCACTCTGAATGGAGCCAGTGTGGAGACAGGAAAAGCAAACACCTCAGTGTGGGCCCCACTGGCCTTGGGTGGGGGTTGGGCAGAGGGTCTGGTCAGCTCAGCTTCCCAACCGACTTCTTCCAGCTCCTGAGGACCCCTGGCTCCCTGGACCCCTGGCCCACAGTACCTAGAGAGTGAGATGAGGGTTGGGGACAAGCCCTCTGGGAGACACTTCCATCCTTCCTGATCCTTCCACCCAACCCCCAGCTGGTGCCCTTCCTGCCCAGAGATGCCAGGAAAATCTAGGTCTGGGAAGGGCTGCCTGGCCAGCCCTCCTCGGCAGCAGGACCTAGGCTGGTGTGTACCGGAGACACCCAGCAGTGCCATCTGCCTCCCGTGCCAAGGGGTACCCCAACATGCTCTGCCCGGTGAGTGCTCCTCTGGTCTCTCAACCAGGCAGGGAGAGGGGGGGGCTGTCTTTGGTAGGTTCCTTAAGACCCTCACAAGCTCCATGAGTCTCCAAAAATCGTAGCACTTGGGGTTTGGACTGTCTTGGACACCGTGGCTGGTGTGTGCAATGGTGGTTTGAGCAGGAGAGTCGAAGGGACAGTGGTTGGAGAAGACTGTACATGAAGTGAGGGAATGAGGGGAGTTGGCGGCTGGAGTCTGGGTGGTAGAACTCCTGGATTCTGATTCAGCTTTGTCTGTCTCTGTGTGAGAAAGGATATCACCATATTGCCCAGGCTGGCCTCAAACTCAGGAACAGACATGGGTTGTCATGCTCCCCAAATTCATTTTTTTAAATTTTAAATATTTTTATGTAAGAGAGAGAGAGAGAGGCAGATAGAGAGAGTTAGTATGGATGTGCCTGGGCCTCCTGCGATTGCAAATGAACTGCAGACTTTGTGCATCTGGCTTTATGTGGTTACTGGGGAATTGAACCCAGGCTGTCAGGCTTTATCTGCTGATCCATCTCTCCAGCCTTCAAATTCACTTTTTTTTTTTTTTAAATAAGGTCTTGCTCTAGGCCAGGCTGACCCAGAATTCACTAGGTAGTCTCAGGGTGGCCTTGAACTCATGGCAATCCTGCTACCTCTATCTCCTGAGTGCTGGGATTAAAGGCGTGTGCCACCACGCCTGGCCTAAATTCACTTTCTGATTAGACTGACAGGATCACGGTGGCTGCATTAACACTTTGGATACTAAAAGACTAGCCAGGCATGGTGGTACGTGACTGTAGACCCAGCACTTGGGAGACAGAGGCAGGAGGTTAGACTTGACTACAGTATATCCAGTCTCAAAAATAATAAATAAACAAAACATAACAATCCTGTAGGATGAGCTCAGAAAGGGGACTACACCTGGGTAAACAGCAAATCAGTGGAGTTTATGTTCAATCCAGCCAGGCCCCCTTAGCGCTCTGAGGGCAGTTCTGGCTTGTGCTGTGGTCACCACCCTTACCAACCTCTCTCCTTCCATGTCCATGTACACAGTTCAGTTCCTCTGAGGTCTAGATAGGACCTCACACCTCTTCTCTTTCTGTCTGTGCTCCAGGCAATATGCCCAGAGCCAAGCCTTGGATGGAGGAGCAACCCCCACTGGGTATCAGGGTAGCCAGTGTCCTCTGACTCCCCGAGAAGCCATAGTTAGCTTTTGCCTTACAGGTCTCAGAACAGGGAGCCCCTTGCTCTTGGTGTCTAACCATAATCTTTCATACCATAATCAAAGGCCAGCCACTTCCAGGAAAGCAAAGTCAGTAGCATGCCACGTTATCCCAGTGGTGACCGGCGGGGGGAGGGGTGAGGTGTGCTGGTTTATGGGACGTGGCCGGGAGCACTGTGCCACGTAGATGCAGACCTCATTGAGTCAGGCTCTGTTCTGAGGCCTTGGCTGGAGCTCACTGAATGGGCATTACACTCCTGTAAGTTGGGTTTCTGTTTTTATACATGGGAAGATTGCGGTGCGGGGCGGCGGGGGGCGGGTGCACAGAGAATTGAAGGAACTTGTTCATGGACTCACAGCTGGGGACAGTCAGGGGTAAGATTCAAACCCACAGCCGGCCTCCAGAGTCTTAAGCCTTTAAACAGCCTTTGTATTGCCTCTGATTCCTAGCCATCACTGGGGGTCATTGTGTCCAGTCCCCTGCATCTGGGTGTCCAACCAGGCCAATCTCTGCTCATACACAAGAATCAATCCAGTTTTTAAAGGCACCTGCTCTGAGGGTGGAATTCCCCCTGGGGATAATCAGACATTTATTTATTCATAGCCTTCTGCTAGGAGGGGAGGCCCTTCCACCCCAGCTTACCAGTGGCCAGCTGCCTCCTCTCTTTCTTGCTGCAACAGTCAGGAGTAAAGCAGCAAGTCCTTGAGGCCTGGCTCTCCAGTGTGGCCCAAGGCAAGTGACTCAACTTCTGTAAGCCTCAGTTTATCAACTGTAAAGTGGGGTTAATTATACGCCTGTTTTGTGAGGTGGATGAGGTTTAAATGATTGAAGGGGATGGAGGCTAGAAAGGACTTGGAAGGGGCTGGAGAGCCGGGCTTAGTGGTTCAGGTGCTAAGGACCTGGTTTCCATTCCCCAGTGCCCATATAAGCCAGATGCATGGGGTTCCTTTGCAGTGGCTGGAGGCCCTGGTGCGCCTATTGCCTGCAAAGCCAAAGGACCCAGATTTGATTCCCTGGGACCCATGTAAGCCAGCATCGCATGTGTCTGGAGTTAGTTTCCAGCGGCTGGAGGTCCTGACACACCTATTCTTTCTCTTTCGCAAAAAAAAAAAAAAAAGGAAAGAAAGAAACGAAGTCAGGCATGGTGGAGCACACCTTTAATCCCAGCACTTGAGAGGCAGAGGTAGGAGGATCACTGTGAGTTCGAGGCCACCCTGAGGATACAGAGTGAACTCTAGGTCAGCTTGGGGCTAGAGCAAGACCTTACCTCAAAAAAAAAAAAAAAAAAAAAAAGACTTAGTAAGCATAGTACCTGGATCTATGAAGTACCTCCCAAGTGGAGTGGTAAATCTGATCCCCTTAAACCATCACTTTTTTTTTTTTTTTTTTTTAAGACAGGGCTTAGTCTCTTGCATAGGCTGCACTGGGTCTCCTGGGCTCTAGGGATGCTCTCCCCTCAGCCTTCTGAGCCGCTGGACTCCAGGTGTACATCCCTGGCCCAGCCATCCTAACCTAAGCCACAGATCAGAACTCCTGCTTCCAACCCTGCAGTGTGGGTTCCCGACAACAGGGAAGGAAACTGAGGCTGCGTGCAGAAAGACCTGCTCAGGGCCATGTAACAACTCGGTAGGAGAAGAGGAAAGTGACGCTCACACCCCCTGATTTCCAGTTGGGCCCCCAGTCTTTTACCTCCTGCCCACCTCAAGTCCTCAGGTGTGCCCAGAGTGCATGCCTGGCACCCAGTACGCCTGGGCGGAACCCAGGAGAGAAGTGCAGAGGTGCTGGTGGGAGAGGTCCGGAGGCTGGCCCACGTTAGTTAGCTTTCTCAGCCCCGTCTCTTTGTCTGCTGTTTTGTGATGGTAAGTGCTACTCCTAAATCAGGTCTGTGACACTGTTATTGTTGCCCAGGGCGCAGAGAGTCTAAACTTTTCCCCTGAGGTCAAGAATGTGGCCAGTCCTCTAGCCGCCCAGAGCAGGGCCTGGGTGACTGGGGGTGGGGCTGGGGCCTCACCCCGAGCTGGGGCGAGAGGTTGGGGGGGGGAAGGGGGTCAGCGGGAACAAAACGCTTTGAAATGCCTCCTCTCCATCACTGCCAACATTGTCCGCTGCCCGCGGGGGGCCTGGCACCGCCTTGCCGGGGCTCCGGCCCCCAGCCCAGGCCAGACCCAGCCCAGCATCTGAAAATGGACAGAAGGTTATTGTCCCTTCCAGCAGCCCTTTGTCTGCCCTAGTTCCAGATGTCTAGGCTGGGACCAGGGAACTGACCCATGGTGGGCAGGGAAGAGGAGACAAAGGGGAAGAACACGGGTCACTGCATCCTGAGGGGTCATTCCCAGACCCTGAGATCCCACCCAGCCTCAGCCAAGTCACCTTCTGGGCTGTCATAGCCCTGGGAATGTCCCTCTTCCCTTGTCCTTTCCCCAGACCAGGTTCGAGTACCTGCAGAGAAGGCACTGGGGATGTAGAGTTAAGAGCAGGGGGCCTTGGAAGATCAGAGACTGGGCTGAAGCCCAACTCCACCCAGGTGACCATGATCTTGGGCATGTGGTGGCCCTCTCCCACCCCGTCTTCCCCATGAGGGAACCCCTGGACAGGGTCCACTCATTCACAGCTAATAAGAAAATCCTCCTGTGCACCAGCCCTGCACTGAGCATGGAGGTGTCTACGGTGACTGGGCTTCTCTGCCCCTTCCACGCTGGGGTTGATAGTCGCGCTGGCCAGAGATGACATTTCCTACCATGTCCTCCGTGTTGGGTCCAGGGCCGTCCACTACCCTGCACTATCAAAACTGAGGATGCAGCCGGGCGTGGCGGTGCACAGCCTGCCTTTAATCCCAGCACTTGGGAGGCAGAGGTAGGAGGAGTGCCCGTGAGTTCAAGGCCACCCTGAGACTACAAAGTGAGTTCCAGGTCAGCCTGGACTAGAGAATGAGACTACCTCAAAAAAGCCAAAAATAAATTTAAAAAAATAATAGAATAGATAAAACATTAAGCCGAGTGTGGTGGTGCATGCGGGAGGCAGAGGTAGGAGGATCACTGTGAGCTTGAGGCCACCCTGAGACTGCATAGGGAATTCCAGGTCAGCCTGAGCTAGAGTGAGACCCCACCTCAACCCCCCCCAAAACAAACAAACAAAACAAACAGGATGCATTATTCTCATCTCCATTTTCCAGCTTAGAGGTAGTTACTCGCCCCAAGCCAGACAGCCAGGAGGCAAGGAAGCCGGGATCCTCGCCCAGGCCAACCGCAGCCACCAGGAGGAGTCATCTGCTAATAAATACTTGGAAGGTGTTCTGCTGCGAGCAAGGCTCAGCGCCCAGCTCTGCATCCAGGACTGGCGGAGTGGTTAACTCTATCCATCAGTTTCGCCGTTTCACAGATGGGGGTCCTGAGACCTAAGGCTAGGAAAGAGAGCCCGAGTCAGAGGGCTCAGGGAAAACATCAATAGCCACAAACAGCAAGGGCAATCCCAGAGCCACCAGGGCTACCCTAGTGTCAAACCGACTTGTGCTGAGCTTGGGCAAATGATTACTCTCCACAATTTGGCTTCCTGCTTTCTTCTGTAAAATAAAAGTATTTCCTCTTTAGAGCCGAGCATGGTGGCACACGCCTTTAATCCCAGCACTCAGGAGGCAGAGGTAGGAGGATCACCATGAGTTCGAGGCCACCTTGAGACTCCATAGTGAATTCCAGGTCAGCCTGCTCTAGAGCAAGACCCTACCTCGAAAAACCAAAAATAAATAGATAAATATTTCCTCTGTGGGTTGGAGAGATGGCTCAGTGGCTAAAGGTGCTTGGTTGAAGCCAGGCATGGTGGTTTGTACGCCTTTGATCCCAGCACTTCAGAGGCAGAGGTATGAGGATCACTGTGAGTTCGAGGCCAGCCTGAGACTACATAGTGAAATCCAGGTCAGTCTGGGCTAGAGTTAGACCCTACCTCGAAAAAAACAAACAACAGCAACAACAAAACACCAAAAACATGTGCTTGCTTGCAAAGCCTGCAGGCTTGGGTTGTGTTCCCCAGTGCCCACGTAAAGCCAGATGCACAAAGTGACACATGTGTCTGGGTGTCTGGAGTTTGTTTGCAGCAGTAACAGACCCTGGTATGCCTATTCTCTCTGTCTGTCTGTCTATCTATCTATCTATCTTTCTAATCTCTTGCAAATAAGGAAATAAAAATATTTTTAAAAAAATATTTCCTATGCCACAGAGTTGTGAAAATGAGTTTTGGTGACTCAGTTAAGCACTTACCTCAATGTTTGCTGGTGAGCTTTTACAGCAGTTAAGGCCAGCTATTATTATTCTAATTATTCTGAACGGGGTGGGTAACATCACTTTGTACTTCTGCCCTCACCTGGGTTCGCTTGAGGACAAGGCTCTCTGGGGAGGGAGTGGCAGTTGTTGAAGGGGTTGAGGATGGCAATACTTGGCCTTCTTAGGGTCTCCAGAAGTCTTGTGCCAGTCTAGGGAAAGCAGAAAGAAATGGGAATAGCAGGCAGAAGGAGCGGCCACCGGGCCCTGAGGAGTTAACTGCTCCCAGGCCCAGGCCCAGCAGGGCTGCCACGCCGCAGCTGAGCAAGGATTTTTAGCGGAGGAGCCAGGACTGCTTTCTGATGGGCAAAACAGCTGGCTGCCCAGGAAAAACAGCTGGCTTGGTCCCAGCCTCCTGAGAGCAGAGGCAGAGCCTCAGAGGACAGTACCACATCTGGGGTCCTGGTAGAGGAAGAGGGACAGGGTGGTCCTTCAGGACATGTGGGTGTTGGGTGGACCCCGGAGAGGAGATGAGAGGGGCGTGGGCTAGTCCCTAAAGCAGAAAGGCCAGAGGACACGAAGTCTAAACAGACTGGGCTGAGGTGCTTCCTCCTGGAGTCTGGGTCAGTCTTCCCTCAAATAAAGAGGAGGGACACAGGGGACCACGGGATTGAACCCTCTGCTCAGCCCTGGCTGCTCTTGGAACCAGGGCTGAGAAGGGTGCCCACGCCGGGCTCCTGGATCCCCATCTGCTGAGCTGCATCCAGAACCAGGAGCAAGGTGAGGGCTGGTCCACTGGCCAGGATCCTGGGGTTCCATGGCCACAAAGCAAGCTAGGGGCCCAGAAAGCCCCCAACACAAGAGACGGGAAGCTGGCAACTGGTAAGAGCTCCATCCAAGCGTCCTCCCTGCTTTGGGTGTCTACTCCCAGCCTGCTTGGATGCCAGGCCACGAGGAGGACTTCTAACCCAGAGCCCTGACCGAGCCCCTTCAGCTGCCCCTACCCGTGACAGGGGAACAGCACCTGGGACCACGAATAAGTCTCCGCATGATAGGCAGTGGGTTAATGGGTGGTGTGGCCAGACTCCATTGGGCCACAGCTATCTATCTGGATTATTTACTTACAAGTCCCAGAGGCCTGGCACCCCCTAATTTCTCTCTATCCCCTCACTTTCCTAACCTTCAGGTGTAGGGGATTCACCCCCCCCCCCCGGCAATCTGAGCGTGCCAACTTCAGTGCCCAAGAAGGACATGCCCATGGGCAGCAGGCCTTGGAGCTCAGGTTCTCAGTGGGAGGATAAGTGATTTGGGTAAGGGGACCTTCTTCCAGGGGCTCTAGTTCAGGGTGACAGACTGAAGCCCTGAGGTGCTGGCGCCACCACCTGGCTGTCCCCAGAACTACAGGGCCGGGGGCCGTGGATGCTGAAGGGCATAATTGAGAGCCACTGGGCCTTGGCTGTAGCTGATCAGGACTCTACTCAGCCAGATGGGTCCCAGAAATGTTTTCCAGGCGTGTACCAGCACCTACATGACCAAGAGAATGAGGGCACACAGCACAACAGCTTCAAACCTTAGCCTGCATCAGAACTACTTGGAATTCTTTGTTTAAAACAGATGGAGGCGGGGAGTGGTGGTGCACGCCTTTAATCCCAGCACTAGGGAGGCAGAGGTAGGAGCAGCACTGTGAGTTCAAGGCCACCCTGAGACTGCATAGTGAATTTCAGGTCAGCCTGGGCTCAGAGCGAGACCCTACCTCGGAAAAAAAACAAAACAAAACAAGACAAAAAACAGAAATGAAAATTGCTAGGTGAGACCTTGTCTCCCTCCTACCCACAAAGAAAAACACTTTTTTTTTTTTTTAATTAAAAGTTAAAGAACTCTTGCCAGGTGTGGTGGTGCGTGCCTTTAATCCCAGCTCCCAGGAGGCTGAGGCAAGGATCACCATGAGTTTAGAGACTCTTTAGGGAGTATAGAATAAGTTTCAGGTCAACCTGGACTACAGTGGGACCCTGCTTAAAGAAAAAAAAGAAATGGGGGGCTGGAGAGATGGCTTAGTGTGGTTAGGGCACTTGCCTGTGAAGCCTAAGGATCCTGGTTTGATAGCCCAGTACCCATGTAAGCCTGATGCACAAGGTGGCACATGTGTCTGGAGTTCACTTGCAGTGGCTAGAGGCCCTGGTGTGCCCATTCTCACTCTCTTCACCTGCTTCTTTTTCTACCTCTGTCTCTCTCAAATAAAATATTAAAAAAGAAATTTTAGCCTAGGCATGGTGGTGCACGCTTTTAATCCCAGCACTCCAGAGGCAGAGGTAGGAGGATCTCTGTGAGTTCGACACTACCCTGAGACTACAGAGTGAATTCCAGGTCAGTCTAGATTAGTGTGAGATCTCTACTTCGAAAACCCAAAGAGAAAAAAAGAAAAAGATTAAAGAAAACAGATGACATGTACTCACAGAGTTTCTGATTCCCTAGGCGTGGTGGTGGGGCTAAGCACTCGGCATTTCATACTATGTATTCCTGGCTGGCCTGGGACTCATTGTGCAGCCCACACTGACTTCAAACACATGGTCTTCCTGTCTCAATTTGTAGAGTGCTGGCATTATAAACCTACACCACTAACTACTCTTGGCTCTTGCATTTCAGAGGGGAGTTGGCACAGGGGTCTTGCTATGTAGCCGTGGACTGATCGCCTTGAACTCTCAACAGTCCTCCTGCCTAAGCCTCCTGACTGCTGGAATCTCAGGCATGAGCAGGCAGCCATATCCCATAAGCATTTGCATTTTTAACAGCTTCCAGACAAGGCCTCTGCTGCTGGCTCAAGGACCATACTGTGATGAGCACTGTAGATTCAGAATTTGCCCATGTCGCTTTTCAGAATTCATCTCGTTATTTGAGTGTAAGGAGGAGTGTAAGGGAGGACTGGCTCATGGTGAACTCCCCTCCATCAGTGACCCCTCATATTTCTGCAGAGAGCCCCCCACACGGCCAGGGGCTGGGTAGGATGGAAAGGTGAACACAGCACGAAGTGGGGACTCAGACAAGGGTCCACCATAGAGACCCAAGACAGCTTAAAATGAGTTTAAAATCAGGGCTGGAGAGATGGTTTAGCGGTTAAGGCACTTACCTACAAAGCCAAAGGACCCAAGTTTGATTCCCCAGGACCCAAGTAAGCCAGATGCACAAGGTGGCCGTGAGTTTGAGACCAGCCTGAGACTACATAGTGAATTCCAGACCAGCCTGGGCTAGATGAAGACCCTACTTGGGGATTGCACCCAGAGCCTTGTGTATAATAGGCACATGTTCTGCTACTAAGCTACACCCCACAGTCTCAATAGACTCTGGGTGTGGTGACACACACCTTTAATCCCAGCACTCGGGAGGCAGAGGGAGGAAAATTGCCATGAGTTCGAGGCCACCCGGAGACTACATAGTGAATTCCAAGTCAGCTTGGGTTAGAGTGAGACCCTACCTAGGGGAAAAAAAAAAAAGACAAAGAAAAAAAAATTGTCCGTTTCACCTGGGGCAGGAGATTAGGGGTGCATGCAGAGCAAAGGCACTGGAGAAGCAGGGCCTTGTCACCTCTGGAGGGGGCTAGAGCTCCATGCTAAGGGCAATGGGCAACTTCAAAGGCAGGTATTGGACCCAATTTTGTGTGTGTGTGTGTGTGTGTGCCCACGCGCATGCCCCTGGGCACGTGCAGAGGCCAAAAGGAGAATGTTGGTGTCTTTCCTTTATCATTCATCCACTTGCTTTTTTTTTTTTTTTTTTTTTTTTTCGAGCAGGGTCTCACTCTAGCCCAGGCTGACCTGGAATTCACTATGGAGTCTCAGGGTGGCCTTGAACTTCCGGCAATCTTCCTACCTCTGCCTCCTGACTGCTGGGATTAAAGGTATGTGCCACCACACCTGGCTAGTCCTTGTTTTTTTTTTTTTTAAGTGGCACACACCTTTAATCCTAGCACTCAGGAGGTAGGAATATTGCGATAACTTTGAGGCCAACCTGAAAAACATAGTGAATTGCAGGTCAGCCTGAGCTAGACTGAGACCCTACCTCAAAAAAAAAAAAAAAAAAAAAAAAAAAAAAACAAAAAAAACCAGATGGAACAAAAGGTCAAGGCTGTACATAGAATATCTTTAATAAGCCTGGCGTGGTGGTGCACACCTTTAGTCCCAGCACTTGGGAGGCAGAAGTAGGAGGATCATTGTGAGTTCAAGGCCACCCTGAGACTACATAGTGAATTCCAAGTCAGCCTGGGCTAGAGCAAGACCCTACAGCTAAAAATCGAAAACAAAGAAACAAAAAACGTGAGAGGTTTTTGGGCTGGAGAGATGGCATAGTAGTTAAGGCGTTTGACTGCAAAGTCAAATCTATTCCCCGGAACCTACGTAAACCAGATGAACAAGGTGGCAAATGCATCTGGGGTTCATTTGCAGTGGCTGGAGGCCCTTTTGTGCCCATTCTCTTTATATGCCTCTTTCTCTAAAAATAACAACAAAAAAATTAAAAAACTATATTTGGTTTTTCAAAGTAGGGAGACTATAGGCACGTATCACCACCCCCAGCCCACCAAACCTTTTCAACACCCTTTCAATGTCAATGGTACAATTACTGCCGATTTGCACATGGACATGACTGAAAGAACTCCTTGACTATGGGGTCTTAATGCTATGCATAAAACTGCAAAGAGTCAAACAGGCGGCATGTGCAATATGCACATGGGGTATGTAGTTTAATCTTCAGCAATAGAGGCCACTCCACCAACTATTTTCTGGAAGAGTTATCAAAGCCCAGGGAGGGTGGCATTTGTGGGGGGGGTGGTGTTACTGAACAATGGGAGTCACACCACAACTTGGGGGTCTGTTTATTACAACCACTGTCCAGCTGTCCTGTCCCACGAGGGATCCCTTCTGCCAACCAACACGGAAGGCAAAAGCGTTGGCAGAGGGGTGCCTCTTTCCAACTCACTAGCAGAACCCCTGTGGATTAATGGCAGTCACGATGATAAATGGGATTTGAACCCAGGATTGACTAATCCTGGAGCAGGAAGAGCTAGCTTCTGAGGTGCCAAGTAACTGTGCCCAATGGTCACTTCTTCTGTAACTTTAAGCTTGACCCCAGGCAGGTCCTGGGTTTGGCCACCCTTTACAAGAACCACGTGGTGCTCTTGTAGTGTGTGGCCTTCACCAGGGATGGAGCAGACCGCCTCTTGGCCAGTGCCAAGGCGCGTGGCAGCGCTTCCGGTTGGCAGAGTTGGGTTTTTTTGGTTTGCAGATGAATGTGCACAATGCCAAGCCCTTTAGCTGTGGCCGGCCCCCAGTGGGGCCCAGAGGTGGTTGCTTTCGGGGGCCGAGGCTGTGCATCTGGTTCAGGGTAGCCATGAAACGGTGGCCCAGACATGGGGAAGTAGGGCCAGGCCACGATTTAGGGACGTGTTGAGGCCACGGAGAAGGCCGGGCCAGGGCATCTCGCCTCCTGGTGCGCCCCTCGCCGACCTAGCCGAGCTCGCGTCCTTAGTTTTTAAAAAATATACATTTTGGGGAGGGGAGGGAAATACCATGGTTTGTTGTCTGTAAGTATAGAAGTTGTCAATTAAAAAAAATATATATATATATATATTTTGACCTGGCATGTTGGCCCAATGCCTCAGGAGGCAAAGGTAAGAGGATCACTGTGAGTTCAAGGCCACCCCGAGACTACATAGTGAATTCCAGGTCAGCCTGTCAGCCTGTCAGCCTGGGCTAGAGTGAGACTCTACCTCGAAAAACAAAACAAACAAACCATATATATATATATATATATATATATATATATATATATATATGTATATATATATATATATATATTTATCTATTTATATATATCGGAGAAATGACTTAGTGATTAAGGTGCTTGCCTGCAAAGCCTAAGGACCCATGTCCTACTCTCCAGATCCCACATTAGCCAGACACACAAAGGTGAGGCAGGCGCAAGGTCACACATGCCCACTAAGTGGCACAGGCGTTTGGAGTTTGATTACAGTAGCTGAGGCCCTGGCACGCCAATTCTCTATCTCTCCTCTTTCTCTGTCTCACTCGCTGTCTCTCAAAAATAAAAATTAAAAATATATTTTATTTATTTATTTGAAAGAGAGAGGAAGAGACAGAGAAAGAGAGAGAGAGAGAGAGAGAGAGAGACAGAATGGGCAAACCAGGGCCTCTGGCCACTGCAAATGAACTCTAGATGCACATACCACCTTGTGCATCTGGCTTTACGTGGGTACTGGGGAATAGAACCTGTGTCCTCAGGCCTCACAGGCAAGTGCCTTAACCACTGAGCCATCTCTCCAACCCTAAAACTTTTTTTTGTTTGTTTGTTTTTTTCAAGGTAGAGTCTCACTCTAGCCCACACTGACCTGGTGTAGTCTCAGGGTGGCTTCAAACTCACAGCGATCCTCCGACCTCTGCCTCTCAAGTGCTGGGATTAAAAGCATGCGCCACCATGCTGGGCTTCTAAAACCTGTTTTTATTTATTTATCTGCTTAAGAGAGACAGAGAGAATGAACACACCAGGGCCTCTAGCTGCTGCAAACAGACTCCAGTTGCATATGTGTGCCACTTTGTGAAACTGGCTTTATACTGGGGAGTTGAACTCAGGTTGTTAGGCTCTGCAGGCAGGTTCCTTAACCATTAGGCAATCTCTCCAACCCACCCTCCTTGGTTTTTATTTGTTTATTTTCAGGTGTGTGTGTGTGTTGTTGCTTTGTATGGCCAGCTGTGGAATTGAACCTGGCCAGCAGGATTTGCAAGCAATTATCTTTGATCTCTGAGCTATCTTCCCAGACCTCAGCTTTTTTTTTTTTTTTTTTTCAAGGTAGCATTTCGCTCTAGCCCAGGCTGACTTGGAAATCATTATGTAATCTCAGGGTGGCCTTGAATTCACTGATTCTCCAACCTGTGCCTTCCAAGTGCTGGGATTAAAGGTGTATGCCACCTTGCCCGGCAGCTTCTGTGTGTGTGTGTGTGTTTTCTTTTCTTTTTATTTATTTGATAGAGAAAGAGAAAGAGAAAGAGAGAGAGAATGGGCACGCCAGGGCCTCCAGCCACTGCAGACAAACTCCAGATGTGTGTGCCCCCTAGTGCATCTGGCTAACATGGGTCCTGGGGAATTGAACCTGGGTCATTTGGCTTTGCAGGCAAGTGCCTTAACCACTAAGCCATCTCTCCAGCCCCAAGCCCAGCTTTTTTTGTTTGTTTTGTTTTTTCGAGGTAGGGTCTAACTCTGGTCCAGGCTGACCTGGAATTAACTATGGAGTCTCAGGGTGGCCTTGAACTCACAGTAATCCTCTTATCTCTGCCTCCCAAGTGCTGGGATTAAAGGCGTGTGCCACCATGCCAGGCTCAAGCCCAGCTTTTTGTGTGGTGCTGGGGATCAATCTCAGGCCATCTCAGGCCCTCATGGTTGTGTGACAAATGCTCTTACCTGCTAAGCCATCCTCTCAGCCCCAAAGAGCCACGTAATGCATTATTTTGGCATGTGTATGCGTGTGGATGTAATATCTGTGATGTGCATGTAGATGGGTACATCTCATGTACACACCCGGAGGCCAGAGGAGACTATTAGGTGTCCTTCTAACACTCTTTCTCCTTTATTTCCTTGAGACAGAGTTTCTCACTGGATCAGGAGCTGTTGTTTCTGGGGGTTGAACTCAGTCCCTCATGTTTTGGGGCAAGCTCTCACTCTTACACACTGAGCCATCTCAGGCCCTATTTGAAGTTTCCCTTTTTTTTTTTTTTTTTGCAGGTAGGGTCTCTTCTAGCTCAGGCTGATCTG
Organism: Dipus sagitta; assembly: GCA_036346955.1. Taxonomy (NCBI): domain Eukaryota; kingdom Metazoa; phylum Chordata; class Mammalia; order Rodentia; family Dipodidae; genus Dipus; species Dipus sagitta. Next base: position 142,203,554 of record CM070770.1, read on the forward strand.
GAATTCACTATGTAGTCTTAGGGTGGCCTTGAACTCACAGCAATCCTCCTGTCTCTGCCTCCTGGGTGCTGGGATTAAAGGCATGCACTACCACACTCAACTCGAATTATTTCTTTTCTTTTCTTTTCTTTTTTTTCCAATTTTCAAGGCAGAGTCTCACTCTAGCTCAGGCTGACCTGGAATTCACTATGCAGTCTCAGGGTGGTCTTGAACTCACAGTGATCCTCCTACCTCTGCCTTCCAAGTGCTGGTATTAAAGGCGTGCGCCACTACACCGGGCTATTTTATATTTTTGAGGCAGATTTTAAAAAATTTTTATTTTAATATGGAACGCTTCAAGAATTTGCGAGTCATCTTTGCGCAGGGGCCACGCTAATCTCTGTATGGTTCCAATTTAGTATATGTGCTGCTGAAGCGAGCACCGGAGGCTTTCTTGAATCACTGGGATGGGTGAGGCTTTAGAAAAGAAATCCTCAGCCAGATTCCAGGTCAGCCTGAGCTAGAGTGAGACCCTGCCTCAAAAAAACAAAAAAACAAACAAAAAAAAGAAATCCTCACTCAAGGACTGGGAGTGTGGGAGTGGCTTTTGCCGGAGGGTATCTAGTGCCAGCCAAGGAGAGGACTCCTCTGTCTCCCCAAGACGCTTCCATGGTCTCATTGTAGGGCTAATGGCCTGGAAATGGCCCAACAGGAAGCTGTGACTGGAGCCAATGTGAAGATGAGATGCCAGGGTTCAGTGCCCCCACATGTGGTCTTATCACCAGGTAAGCCCCTTCGTGCTGGTACCACCCTTCCCGTCCCCTCTCCTTCCCTCCTCTCCCAGTGGAGACATGAGTATTTCAGCCTAACCCCCTCCTTGAGGCCTAGCAGAGGCCAAAGGGAAACTGTAAGGAGCCCCCAGGAGAGCAGACTTTCCAGGTGGCTTGGCAAGGGGTGGGTCTATAACTTCAGCACTTGGGAGGTAGAGGAAGGAGGATCAAGGAGTTCAAGGTCATCATCAGCTACACAGTGAGTTCAAAGCCAGCCTGGGCTACATGAGACCGTGACTCAAAAAAAAAAAAAAAAAAAAGAAATGAAATGGATCAGGCTTCATGCAGAGAAAGTTAGTCTCAAATACATTCATTCTCAAGGACTTCTTTCAAACATTTAGGGGGTGTCATCGCTGAGAGTTCCCTGTCTGAGGTCATCTCCAGGCTCCTTCTCCCTTACCACCCCCCCCGCCACAGTCTAGAGACTTTTCCATCCCAGCAGGGTTCCGGGACCCTCCCTGCCCCAGGAGAGGCTGCACCCCCCCCCCCACGCCCCGCTTTGGATATACCATCAGGAGCTCTGTGGTGTCCGCAAGCCCGATACTTAGAGTGGACTTTACTCTCTTAAAGGACCGGAGCAGTGCTGGTGCCGGCGACCGAGGCGAGGACAGTGACGCACGGGCCTGATCGGCTGCGGGACTAGGACAGCGAGCCCAGGTCAGGGGAACCCCGCCCCCGCCCCCGCCCCGCTCGGGGGTTTCCTCTCCAGCTCCGGGATAGTCTGGCGGGTTTGCGGAGTTCCCTCTATGGCCGCTAGAGGGCGCCCCGGCCGGAGCTGGAGGCGACAGCCGGGGCTCCCCGCGAAGCTTCCTGCGTGGGCCCCACGGCGGGACGGGGTGGGGGGGGCTTGTCTGCGGCGTAGATCCGCGCTGAATCGAGGAGCCTGAGGTTCAGGGGCGTCTGGATTCCGGGCGAGAGGTGCACGCTCAGGCCGCCACGCCATGCTGTCACCTCTGCGGCCCAGCAGCTGGGGGCTGCTCCACGGATGCACCTCGCGCCTGGAGCACGTCTCTGGCCCGGGCCCTCCAGAGCTGCAGTCGAGGCGAGAATACCGGAGCATCCGGGCCTAGGCGAGGGGCGTGGGGGTTCACTCTGCAGAGGCACGCCCCCTGCCCTTCCCTCCAGCCCACCGTGGCCCCGCCCGGTTCAAGGCCCCGCCTCGCCCTCTCCCCTCCTCGGCCTGGGAGCCCCGGGGGCCTCCGCCGCCTCCACGGAGCGCCAGCTATGCGCGTCGCTCCCCTCGTCCAGCTGCTCCCGTTGCTGCCCCTATTGGGGCTGTGGCTCCACGCTGCGGAGCCCCCACTACCCGCCGTGGTCCTGGCCATCCTGGCTCGCAATGCTGAGCACTCTCTGCCCCACTACCTAGGCGCCCTGGAGAGACTGGACTACCCTCGGGCCAGGCTGGCCCTCTGGTGAGAGACCGAGGGGTGGGCACTTCTGATTATCAAGCTCCCAGCCTCAGGACAGCCACTCCCCAGGGGGCCCCATCGCTACCAACCCCCCACTCGCCCCCCCCCTCTCTCTTTCTCTCCACAGTCCCAAACCCCTATCCAGTATTCCTAGTTCCTTCCTGGGCAAGGACAGACCTCTTAAGGCCATGGTTGGTTTGGGGACACCCATCCCTCCCTGGGTCCTCCTAATCCTCCCAGCCTTGTTTGGGGACACCGATCTCTCCCTGGATTCTCCTAATCCTCCCAGCAACTGCTGGTTGTAAATTGGGCCCTGCCCTTCTTGCCCCAGCCCACAGAGCCCAAACTGCATCCCTGTGGAACCTGTGGTCAGCTTGAATTGGAATGGAGCAGAAGAGAGCTTCTGGGGTCCCCTGGGGCCCAACGTGGCAAGGATCGGGGATTGGCCAGACTAGAGGTTCCTAGGGAGCAGATGGAGCCCTCAGCACTGGGCTTCATGCTGGGCAGGGCCATCAGACCTGCCCACCTCCCGCTAGGGCTGTTGGTACTTCCAGCCTCTCTGGGTAGAGGGGCTGATCATGACAGCCAAGCACTCCTTCCCCATAGGACACTGTGGAGGCCGTCTTGCCTATAAAAGCCTAAACAGGGAGGAGTCCCAAGTTGAGTCTGGGGATGAACTGAGAGAAATGACAAACAGCCCCCTCATGGCACACCAAAGTTGGGTTGGAGGTGGAGCTGTGGCCTGGGGAGGCCGCCCACAGATACCACAGTTTGGGAGTTAGTTCCCACCCCTGTAAGTCTTGACACGTAGCTAGTCTTCATTTCTGGGGAATTGGCTTAAAGGGGCAGCATCGCCTAAAACCTGGGCTATTGGCTAAACCTTCTGCCTCCATTATGGGAGCCCCCGTCCCAGGAGAGAGGAGGTTCTGCTCCCTGACAACAGAACTAGGGCCCAGCAGCACTTCTCAGGGATGCTCAGAGCATGGCTTGGTCCTAATTACAACAGTTTCTTTCTGTCTGATCCAGAGAGGGAAAGGTCCTGGCTTCTGGTGCCACAGGAAGGAAGGAAAGAAGGAAGGGAGGGAGGGGCTGTGGCAGGTGCCATCCTTCTTTAAGATCAAGGTACTTTTCATTTTTCAAAATGCACTCATCAGCTGAGGCTCTCCCTCAGGGACAGAGAGCTTGACCAGCACACAGAGCCCCAGGTTCAATCCCTGCTACTGAGGGGGAGAATGCACACAGTAAGCCGGGCGTGGTGGCCCACGCCTTTAATCCCAGCAGAGGTAGGAGGATTGCTGTGAGTTCGAGGCCACCCTGAGACTACATAGTGAATTCCAGGTCAGCCTGGGCTAGAGTGAGACCCTACCTGGAAAAAAAAAAAAAAAAAAAAAAAGCACAAAGTTACAGGGGGAGGAAGTGAGGACACATAGGGATGGGACTTGTCTGAGCTCACGTAGCAGGTCACAGGATGATGTGTGCCAGCAGTCCTACCTGTCCCTCCACTGTGGCACATCTCCCCTCTTTGCTCCCAGCCTTAAGGGTGTTGGCATTTCAAGGTCAAGGCCAACCTTGTAGGTTCCGTCCTTCTGAGGCCGTGCTCCCTCACCCTTCCTCTTCTGTGTCCCCAGGTGCGCCACAGACCACAACGTGGACAACACCACAGAGATGCTGCAGGAGTGGCTGGCGGCTGTGGGGGGCGACTACGCAGCTGTGGTGTGGAGGCCGGAGGAGAAGGCCAGGTGAGACTCTGAGGACAAGGGAGCTGGGGGAGATGGAGAGCAACGGCAGCCTCCAGGGCCAGAAACTGACCACAGCTCTGCAGCGAGGAGAGGCCTCTATCCCAAGGGAACATCTGATCTCTTCATCCCCTTAGGGCCTACCCACATGAGGAAGGTCCCAAGCACTGGACCAGGGAAAGGCACCAGTTTTTGATGGAGTTGAAGCAGGAAGCGCTGACCTTTGCCAGGGCCTGGGGAGCTGACTACATCCTGGTAAGGAAGCCTGGCTTAGCACTGGGCTTCTGATAGCTGCTGGCATCTGCCCACAACAGAAGTCCTGGGGTCACCAAACCACCTGTAGGCTGCATGTTTCAGAGCTCAGATCAGATGTTGAGCTTGGATCCCTGAGTTTGACTTCACAGTAGGTGCTGAGTCTGAGTCCCTGATACAGAGCCTAAGGGTATATGTTGGGCCTAGATTTCTGGGCTAATGTCTAGAGTATAAATTGAGAATAGTCCTGGAATAGAGCTCTGGGAAGATCTTTGGATACGATATAGTCTTTTTTGTTTTGTTTTGTTCTTCAGTGTAGGGTCTTGCTCTAACCCAGACCGACCTGGAATTCACTATGTAGTCTCAGGGTGATCTTGAACTCATGGTGATCCTCCTAACTCTGCCTCCCAAGTGCTGGGGTAAAGGCGTGTGCCACCATGCCCGGCTTTGTTTGGGTTTTTCAAGGTAGGGACTCACTCCAGCCCAGGCTGACCTGGAATTCACCATGTAGTCTCAGGATGGCCTCAAACTCAAAGCAGTACTCCTACCTTAGCCTCCTGAGTGCTGGGAGTAAAGGTGTGTGCCACCACGCCTGGCTATGATTTATTTATTTATCTATTTATTTATTTGCAAGCAGAGAGAGATAGAAGAGAGACAGACAAAGAGAATGGGCCTGTCAGGGCCTCCAGCCTCTCAAACGGACTCCAGATGCATGTGCCACTTTGTGCATCTGGGTTACGTGGGTACTGGAGAATTGAACTTGGGTCAGTTGTCTCTGCAGACAAGTACTTTAACCACTGAACCATCTCTCCAGACCCCTGTTTTGTTTTTTAATTATTTGCATGAGAGAATGAGAATGAGCACACCAAGGCCTCTTACCACCGCAGATAAACTCCAGACACATTGTACCACATTGTGCATTGGGCTTTACATAGGTACTGTGGAATCAGACCCTGGCCAGCAAGCTTTGCAAGCCAGTGCCTTTTACCACTCAGTCATCTCCCCAGCCCTGGATCCGCTCTTTAATGCAGATAGATTCTTTTTTTTTTTTTTTTTCCCCTGAGGTAGGGTCTCACTCTAGCTCAGGCTGACCTGGAATTCACTATGTAGTCTCAGGGTGGCCTCAAACTCATGGTGATCCTCCTACCTCTGCCTCCCCAGTGCTGGGATTAAAGGTGTGCACCACCACGCCTGGCTAGTTTAGTACTATTTATTGAATAGTTTTCAATTCCTATGTTTTAATTTATTTTTTGTTTTTTTGAGCTAGGGTCTCACTCTAGCCCAGGCTGACCTGGAATTCACTTTTTAGTCTCAGGTTGGCCTTGAATTTATAGCGATCCTCCTACATCTGCCTTCTGGGTGGTGGGATTAAAGGCACGTGCCTCCGGCCTAATTTTTTTTTATTTTTATTTTATTTATTTATTTATTTATTTATTTTGGTTTTTCAAGGTAGGGTCTCACTCTAGCCCAGGCTGACCTGGAATTCACTATGGAGTCTCAGGGTGGCCTCGAACTCACGGCGATCCTCCTACCTCTGCCTCCCGAGTGCTGGGATTAAAGGCGTGCGCCACCACGCCCGGCTTATATTTATTTTTTAAATATATTTTATTTATTTGTTTACTTGAAAGAGAGAGAGACAGAGACAAAGGAAGAGAATGGGTGTGCCAGGGCCTCTAGCCACTGCAAACGAACTCCAGATGCATGTTCCCCCTTGTGCATCTGACTTACGTGGGTCCAGGAGAATCAAACCGGGATTCTTTGGCTTCGCCTTAACTGCTAAGATATCTCTCCAACCCTATTTTTTTTTTAAATTTTATTATTTTTATTTACTTGAGAGAGAGAGAGAAAAAATGGGCAAAGCAGGGCCTTCCACCACTGCAGATGAACTCCAGACACATGCATCACCTTGTATATCTGGCTTACGTGGGCCTAGGGAATTGAACCTGGGTTCTTTGGCTTTGCAGGTGAGCGCCTTAACTGCTAAGCCATCTTTCCAGCCCTCAGATAGGTTCTTAGATCTGCTACTGTGGTCTAATCTCTGGATCTGAACTCTGAGACAATATCCTGGACATTTTTCTTTAATATTTGATTTTTATTTATTTATTTGACAGAGAAAGAGGGAGAGAGAGAGAATGGGCATGCCAGGCCCTCCAGCCACTGCAAACAAACTCCAGATGCGTGCGCCCCCTTGTGCATCTGGCTACCAGACTGTTTTTTTTTTTTCCTTTTCAAGATTAATTTAATTTAATTTAATTATTCAAAAGAGAGAGAGAAAGAGAATGGGTACACCAGGGTCTTCAGGCACTGAAAATGTACTCCAGACACATGCACCACCTTGTGCATCTGGGTTGCATGGGGACTGGGAAATCAAACCTGGGTCCTTAGGCTTTGCAGGTTAACCACTAAGCCATCTCTCCAGCCCCAGACTGTTTTTTTATTTTTAACTATTGTTTTTATTTATTTATTTATTTATTTATTTTTTATTTATGTATTTGGGAGAGAGAAAGAAGCAGATATAGAGAGAATGGGGGCACCAGGACCTCCGGCCACTGCAAACAAACTTCAGATGCATGCACCACCTTGTACATCTGGCTTACATGGGTCCTGGGGAATCGAACTTAGGTCCTTTGGCTTTGTAGGCAAGTGCCTTAACCGCTAAGCCATCTCTCCATCCCCCAGAATTTTTTTTTTTTTTGATAGAAACAGATCTACTGGGTTTGTGGGCTAGACCTCTCAAAGGGAATACCCGTTGCATACCTGGAGCTATGCAGGAGGAATTCACACACAGTGACTGCCTGGGAGGCTTCATCCCAGACAGGACTGGGACCTGTAACATTCCCTTCCCAAAGTTTGCAGACACAGACAACATTCTGACCAACAACCAGACGCTGCGGCTTCTGACTAAGCAGGGGCTACCCGTGGTGGCCCCAATGCTGGACTCCCAGACCTACTACTCCAACTTCTGGTGTGGGATCACCCCACAGGTGAGGCTGAGGTGAGACCTCAGGAGGCTTGACGTCCTGGGAGGTGGGACCTGGAGAGAAGAGAGCCTGAGGTCTCAGGGTGTGTGGGCTGGCCGGGGCAGGGGTGCCCTCAGTCCAGAGCATCCCCTCTCCTAGGGCTACTATCGCCGAACAACAGAGTACTTCCCCACCAAGAACCGCCAGCGCCGGGGCTGCTTCCTTGTCCCCATGGTCCACTCTACCTTCCTGGTGTCTTTGCGGGCTGAGGGGACAGCCCAGCTCGCCTTCTACCCACCTCATCCCAACTACACCTGGCCCTTTGATGACATCATTGTCTTCGCCCATGCCTGTCAAGCTGCCGGTGAGGACCAGCCCTCCTTGAGCACTCCTTGCAGGCCCCTGGGCTTTGCGCGTACTGATTTCTGCTTAACACGTCCTTCCCCATTCAAAGTCTCACCTTGCTACCAACCCTGTTTTGTCCTTTCAGTCATAAGTCTTTTTCTTTTATTTATTTATTTATTTATTTGAGAGTGACAGACAGAGAGAGGAAGAAGCAGATAGAGACAGAGAGAGAGAGAGAATGGGCGCGCTAGGGCCTCCATCCATTGCAAACGAACTCCAGACTCGTGCGCCCCCTTGTGCATCTGGCTAACGTGGGTCCTGGGGAATCGAACCTCGAACCAGGGTCCTTAGGCTTCACAGGCAAGCGCTTAACTGCTAAGCCATCTCCCCAGCCCCTCTTTTCTTTTTTAAAAAATATTTTCACTTATTCATTTGAGAAGAGGCAGAGAGAGGAAGAGAGAGAGAGAGAGAGAATGGGTATTCCAGGGTCTCCAGCCATTGCAAATGAACTCCAGATGCATGCACCACCTTGTGCATCTGGCTTACATGGGTCCTGGGGAATCGAACCTGGGTCCTTGGCTTTGCAGGCAAGTGCCTTAACTGCTAAGTCATCTCTCCGACCCTCTCCCCTCCCTTTTTTTAAAGAGGGAGACAGAGAAAGAGAGAGAGAGAGAGGAGAATTGGCATGCCAGGGCCTCAGCCACTGTAATTGAACTCCAGGTGGTTGAGCTACCTAGTGAGCTTGTGTGACCTTGAGCTTGCCTCACCTTTGTGCATCTGGCTAACATGGGAGCTGGAGAGTAGAACATGGGTCCTTAGGCTTCGCAAGGCAAGCACCTTAACCACTAAGCCATCTCTCCAGACCGAGCCTTTCTTTTAGAGAGAAGAAAAAAAAAAAAATATATATATATATATATTCATTTATCTGTGAGGAGAGAGAGTGAAAGGGCACACCAGGACTTCTTACCACCAAAACCAAACTCTGGATGCCTGCACCACTGCACCACTTCGTGCATTTGGCTCTTCATGTGTACTGGAGAACTGACCCTGGGCTGGCAGGCTTTGCAAGCAAGTGCCTTTGACCCCAGAGCCATCTCTCCAACCCTGAGTCATAAGCCTTTCTTAACCCTGCTGCTTAAAGGGTCAAATATGGCTGTGCAAGTTGTGGTGCTTTCAGATGTCCCTCACTGGGCAAATATTTATGGGGCACCTGCCATGTGACAGGCACGGGGAGACAGTGGTGAGTAAAACCAGGCGGTCTTTTCCTTCCCGGAGCCTCCAGTCCAGTCAACCAAAAGACCTCACAAATCAGTGTGTAGTCACCACTGTGACAGGAAGGAGACATCTTGATTATAGCTCTTCTGGGAGCATAAACTAATCTAGTCTAGTGATGACCTAGTCTGGGAAGATTTTTTTTTTTTTTAAGGAAGTGAAGTACTTTTGGGTTGAAATCTAATGGATGGGAAGACAGTAACAAAGATGACAAGAAAGAGTATTTTGCCAGGCGTGGTGGCGCACGCCTTTAATTCCAGCACTCGGGAGGCAGAGGTAGGAGGATCACTGTGAGTTCAAGGCTGCCCTGAGACTACATAGTGAATTCTAGGTCAGCCTGAGCTAGAGTGAGACCCTACTTTGAGAAACAAATAAAAACAAAACAAAACAAAGGAGCATTTCAGGGCTGAGGGCATAGCCCATTGGTTAAAGCCACTTGCTTGCAAAGTCTGTAGACCCTGGTTCATTTCCCCAGTACCCATGTAAAGCCAGATGCACAAAGTGGCTCCTGGGTCCTTTGGCTTTGCAGGTAAGCGCCTTAACAACTAAGCCTTCTCTCTAGCCCTTTATTTCTTTATTAGACAGAGATACACACCAGGGCCTCTTGCCACTGCTAAACAAATTCCAGATTCATGTGCTACTTTGTGCCTCTGGCTTTACTTTGGTACTGGGGATTAAACCCAGGCCAGGTTTTGCAAGCAAACACCTTTAACCACTGAGCAATTTTCTCAGCTCAAGGAAGTGTCTTTAATCACTGTGTCATCTTTCTAGCCCCTAGTGTTAATTTTTTTTTTTTTTTTTTTTTTTTGGTCTTTTGAGGTAGGGTCTCCCTCTAGCCCAGGCTGACCTGGAATTCACTATATAGTCTCAGAGTAGTCTTGAACTTATGGTGATCTTCCTACCTCAGTCTCCCAAGTTCTAGGATTAAAGGCGTGTTCCATTGTGCTTGGCTTTAAGGTCTCTCTTTTAAAATTTTTATTTATTTATTTTTAAATATTTTTATTTTTATTTATTCATTTGAGAGAGAGAGAAAGAAGGAGAGAGAAAGAGGCAGATAAAGAATGGACACATTAGGGCATCCAGCCACTGTAGACGAACTCCAGATGCATGTGCCTCCTTGTGCATATGGCTTATGAGGGACCTGGGGAGTTAATCTGGGCCAATTGGCTTTGCAGGCAACACCTTAATTGCTGAGCCATCTCTCCAGCTTTAAGGTCTCTTTCTAAAAGAATACTTTTATTTATTTATTTGAGAGAGAGAGAGAGAGAGACTGAAACTATAGGATGCCAGGTCCTCTTGCTGCTGCAATCTCCATATGCATGTGCCACTTTGTGCATCTGGCTTTATGTGGTATGTGGGTACTGGGGAATTGAACCCAGGCTGGCTGGCTTTGCAAACAAGTACCTTTAACTGCTGAGCCATGTTTCCAGCACTTAAGTACATATATATATATATATATATATATATATATATATATATATATATATATATAATTTTCTTTTAAATTAATTTATTTTTATTGACAACTTCCATGATTGTAAACAATATCCCATGGTAATGCTCTCCCTCCTCCTGCTTTCTCCTTTGAAACTCCATTCTCCATCATATCCCCTCCCCCTCTCAATCAGTCTGTTTTATTTTGATGTTATCATCTTTTACCTCGTATTATGATGGTCTTGTGTGGGTAGTGTCAGGTACTCTGAGGTCATGGATATCCAGGCCATTTTGTGTCTGGAGGAGCACGTTGTAAGGAGTTCTACCCTTCCTTTGGCTCTTACATTCTTTCCGCCACCTCTTGTGCAATAGACCCTGAGCCTTGGAAGGTGTGATCAAGATGTTACTCAGTACTCCAGTCCCTTCTTTCCAGCACTGTGATATCTTCTGAGTCATCCCAAGGTCACTGCCATCTGAAAAGAGAAGGTTCTCTACCAAAAGTGAGAGTAGCATTAATATATGGGTATGAACATTAAGAGAAGTGCTTACTGGGCTGTTTGATGAGCATAGTATATACATTTAGCCAGATAGCAGCAGACGTTACACCCCTAGGGCTCATGACTACCCCTGTTGTAGGTTTTCAGTATCAGGGATGTATTCCCTCCCATGGAGCGAGCCTCCAGTCCAATTAAAGAGCAGTTGGTTTCCACCATGACAGACGTGCCACTATTGCACCTGTTGGCTCTTTTGGCCTGGCTGGCCAAATATAAGGCTTGCACTGTCCACTGTTGAGTATCTTCACTGATGATTTCTCTCTCTCCCACTGAACTGCATGCAGAATGGCTTCTTCCAGCTTTCTGTCAGCTGGTCTACATGGAGGAGGTTTTCAGCTCAGCTCCAGCAGGATTTCTCAGTGACCTTGCAGCCCAAGTATGTGGAGTCTTCAGCAATAGGGTCTTACCATCTAGTCCTGGTGGGAAACCAAGGGCCTTGGCAATGGCCTGTAATGTTTTGGGGGCATCGGGGACCTCCCTGGCCAACAACTCACTGGAAGTTATCCCATCCCTGGCACTAAAAATTTTCTAGTAACAATTATATATATTTTAAACTGGGGCCTCCCAATTATTATTATCATCATCATCATTATTAGTGCATACTGAGCACACACACTCTACCACTGAGCCACACCCTCAGCCTGCCAGAAGTCCTCCCCCCCGCCCCAGCCCCAGCCCCCAGCCAGGGTCTTACTCTAACCGAGGCTGGCCTTGAACTCACAGTGATTATACTACCTCAGCCTCCTGAGTGCTGGGAGTAAAGGTGTGTGCCACCCCACCTGGTCCCAGAAGTTTTTTTTTTTTTTTTTCCTTTTCCTTTTTTTCAAGGTAGGGTTTGTTTGTTTGTTTTTCCAGGTAGAGTTTCACTCTAGTCTAGGCTGACCTGGAATTCACTATGGAGTCTCAGGGTGGCCTTGAACTCATGGCGATCCTCCTACCTCTGCCTCCCAAGTGCTGGGATTAAAGGCGTGTGCCATCACACCCGGCTGAAATTTGTCTTTTTGTTGTTTATTATTATTATTATTTATTTTATTTGTTTTGGTTTTTCGAGGTAGGGTTTCACTCTGTCTCAGGCTGACCTGGAATTAACTATGTAGTCTCAGGGGGCCCTCGAACTCATGGTGATCCTCCTACCTCTGCCTCCCTAGTGCTGGGATTAAAGGTGTGTGCCAACAAGCCCAGCTAGGAACCCTTCTTAATCAGTTGCTGGTTTGGAAGAAATTCCATAAATGATGCTTTTAATTTTAATATTTTATTCATTTATTTGAAGCAGAGAGAGAGAGAATGAATGGGCGTACCAGGGCTTCCCACCACTGCAAATGAACTCTAGATACAAGCACCACTTTATGCATCTGGCTTTACATGGGCACTAGGGAATTGAACCAGGTTCCTTAGGCTTTGCAGGCAAGTGCCTTAACCACTGAGCCATCTCTCCAGCCTGGTTTTGTTGAGTTTTTGAGACAGGGCTTCATTTAACTCATACTGGCCTCAGTCCTTGACCTTCTGATCTTTCTGCCTCCACCTCCTGAGTGCTAGGATTCCAGGCACATGTGACAACATGGCCATTTTTGTGGGACTCACTCTGGTCCAGGCTGACCTGGAATTCACTATGTAGTCTCAGGGTGGCCTCGAACTCACAGTGATCCTCCTACCTCTGCCTCCTGAGTGCTGGGATTAAAGGCATGCACCACCACGCCCAGCTGAGCATGGCTTTTTATTTTGAGGTAGGGTCTCTCTAGCTCAGGCTGACCTGGAATTCACTATGGAGCCTCGAACTCATGGTGATCCACCTACCTCTGCCTCCCAAGTGCTGGGATTAAAGACATGCATTGCCATGATTTTTTAAAATATACTTTTATTTGAGAGAGAGAGATAGAGAGAATGGATATGCCAGGGCCTCCAGCCACTGCAAACGCAACTCCAGATCCATGCACCACCTTGTACATCTGGCTTACTGGGTCCTGGGGAATCAAACCTGGGTCCTTTGGCTTTCCAGGCGAACGCCTTAACCACTAAGCCATCCCTCCAACCCTGGGCATGGGTTTTTAAATGATGCCCTGTGCTTGTCTTGAGAATAATTATGATGGACCTGACAGATGCTAAAGGAGGAAAGTCCACTTTGGTTGTCAGGTAGAAGGTATGTGGAGAGGAGCCACAGAGGGTGTGGAGAAGCAAGGAGATCTAGCAGGTGACATGGTGTCTGGATTGGAGAGGCACAGGGAGGATGAGGAGGAGGGGTGCGGGGTGGGGGAGTGGAGTCCCTGGATTCATGATGTTCCATGGCTATAGTCAGTGGGCAGTTTATCTGTGCCTTCCCATGATTCTCTGAGAACAGGGATTCCATCTGCCTTGGTCATGACCATAACCCTGTGCCCATCACAGGATTGTTGAATGAATTAACCCTTCTCATACCGTGTGAGCCAGTCCCACTGGCTGCAAAACCGAGTCCCAGAGAAGACTTGTGTAATTGTCAGTGCCACCCTGGAAATCCTCCCCTGGGCTCTGGTAGCCCGACCGTGACGCCAGCACTCACTAAGGCCTGTCTGCAGGGGTCTCCGTCTATGTGTGCAACGAGCACCGTTACGGCTACATGAACGTGGCAGTGAAACCCCACCAGGGACTGGAGGACGAGAAGATCAACTTCGTCCACCTGATCTTGGAAGCACTAGGTGAGAGCTGCCCCCTAGTGGTGCTGCTGTGCTAGGCCCAGACTTAGGTGTCTTGCTGGATGACTGTGAGCAAAGTATCTTTCCCTGTGGAGCCTGTCTCCCCATTTCTGCCACGGGGCAGGCAGATTCCCTGAACTCAGAGGTCCCTTCCTGGCCTGTGCTCTGATTTGGGGAGACTAATGAGTCTGGGGCCTAGGACTCCAGGGTGGCTGTGACCAGGAGGCAGGAGGGACTCCTGACTGGAGGGTGTTTCCCTTGGCAGTGGATGGGCCCCCCATGCAGGCCTCTGCTCACGTGTCACGGCCCCCAAAGAAGCCCAGTAAGATGGGGTTTGATGAGGTGAGTTCCCCAACCTACGGGATTGGCGTGGGGAGGGTAAGCACCTTCTCTCCCCTACCGCTCCCCTTCTGCCTCCTCCAGGTCTTTGTCATCAGCCTGGCCCGCAGGCCCCAGCGCAGGGAGCGCATGTTGAGTTCACTTTGGGAAATGGAGATCTCCTGCCGGGTATTGGATGCAGTGGATGGCAGGTGAGGTTTTCAGGAATGCAGCTCCAAGAGGGCAATGGGATCCGCCTGGGAGACCACAGAAATGGTCAGGCAGACCAGTTGAAGGTGTTTTCTAAAGTTCTGGGAGGCATCCAAATAGATCCTAAGTCATGTTATCTCTGGGTGTCCCAGGGCAGAGTGAAACCCTCCTTCAGCCCTCTAGAGTGAAGAGAATGCAATGCTTGTAGTTCTAGGGCCTGAGATCCAGTTTTGTGCTTATGTGGCCCAGGTGGGCCTTGAACTTGCTGTGTATCTGAGGCTGCCCGTAACCTCATCCTTCTGACTCTACCTTTCTAGTGCTGGGGATTAAAGGCATGCACCAACACACCTAGCTGGATTTTTGTTGTTGTTGTTTTCAAGCAGAGAGAGAGAGAGCGATGAAAGACGTACAGAGAGAATAGATGTGCCAGGGCCTCCAGCTGCTGAAAACGACCTCCAGATGCATGCACCACTCTGTACATCTGGCTTTCTATGGGAACTGGAGAATGGAACCTGGGTTGCTAGGCTTTGCAGGCAAGCGCCTTAACTGCTAAGCTATCCCAACACCCCTGCTCTTTTATTTTATTTTATTTTGTTTTATTTGCAAGCAGAGAGAGACATAGAGGAGACAGACAGAGAGAGAATGACTGCCAGGGCCTCTAGCCACTGCAAACAAACTCCAGATGCATGCGCCCCCTTGGGCATCTGGCTTACATGTGTACTGGGGATTCCAACCTGGGTCCTTTGGGTTCACAGGCAAACACCTTAACCGCTAAACCATCTCTCCAGGCCATTAATTTATTTTTTAAAAAGTTTTTTGAGGTAGGGCTTTTCTCTAGCCCAGGCTGACCTGGAATTCACTATGTAGTCTCAGGCTGGCCTCAAACTCACAGCCATCCTCCTACCTCAGCCTCCTGAGTGCTGGAATTAAAGACATGTACCACCATGCCTGGTACTATCTATTTATTTATTTGTTTGTTTTTCAAGGTAGGGTCTCGCTCTAGCCCAGGAATAATTCACTTAGTCTCAAAGTAGCCTCAAACTCATGGATCTCATGGTGAGCCTCCTACATGGCTTCCCAAGTACTGTGATTAAAGACCCACACCAGGGTCCTGGAGAGATGATTTAGTGGTTAAAGTGCTTGCCTGCAAAGCTTAAGGACCCAGGTTCTATTCCCCAGGACCCATATAAGGCACAAGGTAGCACATGCGTCTGGAGTTCATTTGCAGTGGCTAGAGGCCCTGGAGTGTCCATTCTCTCTCTCTGTCCTCCTCTCTCTGCCTCTTAAATAAATAAATAAAATTTATTTTAAAAAGATACTAGAGGGGCTGGAGAGATGGCTTAGCGGTTAAGGTGTTTGCCTACAAAGACAAAAGATCCCAGTTTGATTCCCCAGGACCTACGTAAGCCAGATGCACAGGGGTCACATGCATCTGGAGTTTGTTTGCAGTGGTTGACAGCCCTGGTGTGCCTATTCTCTCCCCCTCTCTCTCTGCCTCTTTCTCTCTCAAATAAATATATATTAAATACAACGTGCTCCCCCTAGACACAAAACGGCCTGGATATCCATGACCTCACAGTGCCTGACACTACCTACATAAGACTATCATAATAGGAGGAAAAGACCATGACATCAAAATAAAAGAGAGACTGATTGAGAGGGGGAGGGGATATGATGGAGAGTGGAGTTTCAAAGGGGAAAGTAGAGGGAGGGAGGGCATTACCATAGGATATTTTTTATATTCATGGAAGTTGTTAATAAAAAAATTGAAAAATAAATAAATATATTTTTAAAAAAAGATACTAGAGCTGGGGGTAGTGTCACATGCCTTTAATCCCAGCACTGAGGCAGAAGTAGGAAATCACTGTTAGTTCGAGGCCACCCTGAGATTATGTAGTGAATTCCAGGTCAGCCTCTGCTAGAGTGAGACCCTACCTTGAAAAAAACAAACAAAAAGATGCTATGCTAGGCATGGTGGCACATGCCTTTATTCCCAGCACTTGAGAAGCAGAGGTAGGAGGATCACTATGAATTTGAGGTTACCCTGAGAGAGTGAGACCCCACCTCAAAAAACAAACAAACAAAAAAGATGCTATAGGCAGAGTGTGGTGGCCCAAGCCTTTAGTAGCAGCATCAGCCTCATAGCAATGATAAGATTAAATCAGAACTCATGGTGATTCTCCTACCTCTGCCTCCTGAGTGCTGGAATTAAAGACATGCGCCACTATGTCTGGTCAATGCACAACTTTTTGGATCTGGCTTTATATGGGTACTGGGGAATCAAACCTGGGCCAGTAGGCTTTGCAAGAAAGCACCATTAACCTCTGAGCCATCTCTCTCAGCCTTTTTGTTTGTTTGTTTTGTTTGTTTTTGTTTTTGGAGCAAGGTCTCACTCTAACCCAGACTGATCTGGAACTCACTCTGCAACCCAGGCTGGACTGGAATTCAGTGATCCTCCTACCTCTGCCTCCTGCAAGCAGTGCTGGGATTAATAGTGTGTGCCAGCACCTGTCACTCACATATGCTTGTGCCTCGTAGAACACTCAACAGCAGTACCCTCAGGAGTCTTGGCGTAGACCTGCTCCCTGGCTACCAGGACCCCTACTCAGGCCGCACGCTGACCAAGGGCGAGGTGGGCTGCTTCCTCAGCCACTACTTCATCTGGGAAGAGGTGAGCACACTTACTCTCTCCCACCATGCCCTTTGGCAACAGCAGAGGCTGCCTGTACCACCATTGCTGTGTGCCTGGCGCACGGGTGCACACAGGTGAATGAGTGAGTGAGTGAATGAATGAGGAGATTGGCCAGTAGCTTTGGACCCTCTCTGTGTTCAGCACTTTACTGGCACACCACCAAGTGATGATCTTGCTCATTCTATAGTCACTATTGAGCACCTGCTGGGCCCTAGGAGGTATTCTGCTCAGAGAATAGAAATAAGAATAAGGCCGGGTGTGGTGGTGCACGCCTTTAATTCCAGCACTCAGGAGGCAGAGGTAGGAAGATCACCATGAGTTTAAGGCCAGCCTAGACTACATAGTGAATTCCAGGTCAGCCTGGGCTAGGGTGAGACCCTACCTTGAAATACACACACACACATTCTCTCTTCCTCCTCTATCTCTAATAAATAAATAAAATAAAAATAAATCAGAAAAAAAAATTTAAAGGGCTGGAGAGATGGCTTAACGGTTAAGGCGCTTGCCTGTGAAGCCTAAGGACCCAGGTTCCATTCCCTAGGTCCCACGTAAGCCATATGCACATAGTGGCACATGCATCTGGAGTTTGTTTGCAGTGTCTAGAGGCCCTGGTGCACCCATTATTATCTCTCTCTCCCCCTGTCTCTCTCTAATAAATAAATAAAATAAAAATACATCAGAAAAAAAAAGAATAAGAAAAATAGAGCCAGGCGTGGTGGCACACGCCTTTAATCCAAGCACTCAGGAGACAGAGGTAGGAAGATCGCCATGAGTTTGAGGCCACCCTGAGACTATATAGTGAATTCCAGGTCAGCCTGGGCTAGAGTGAGACCCTACTTTGAAATACACACACACACACTCTCTCTCTCTCTCTCTCTCTCTCACTCACTCTCTCCCCTCTCTGTCTCTAATAAATAAATAAAATAAAAATTTAAAGGGCTGGAGAGATGGCTTAACAGTTAAGGCGCTTGCCTGTGAAGCCTAAGTACCCAGGTTTGATTCCCTAGGTCCCACGTAAGCCATATGCACATGGTGGCACATGCATGTGGAGTTTGTTTGCAGTGTCTGGAGGCCCTGGCACACCCATTATCTCTGTCTCTCCATCTCTCGCTAATTAATAAATAAAATAAAAATAAATCAGAAAAAAAATGAATAAGAAAAATACAGCCAGGTGTGGTGGCACACACCTTTAATCCCAGCACTCAGGAGACAGAGGTAGGAGGATCGCCATGAGTTGAAGGCCACCCTGAGACTGTATAGTGAATTCTTGGCCAGTTTGGGCTAGAGCGAAACCCTATCTCAAAAACCAAAATAGCTGGGTGTGGTGGCGCAAACTTTTAATCCCAGCACTTGGGAGGCAGAGGTAGGAGGATTACCGTGAGTTTGAGGCCACCCTGAGACTCCATAGTGAATTCCAGGTCAGCCTGGGCTAAAGTGAGACCCTACCTTGAAAAACCAACAAACAACCAAAATAAATAAATAAGAAAGGAAGGAAGGGAGAAAAAAAAGAAAAAGAAAGAAACTCTGTTAGTCTTCTTGCACAAGGGAGATCTTCCTGGGGCTCTTAAGCCCTGTGGGGAGCACAGAAATCAGGAGTTCAGCCGGGCGTGGTGGCGCCCCTCCAGGAGAAAGCATGCACACTCCTTGATTTCATTTTCCGCCCCTGCCAAAGCGTGTGTGAGTTCATGTGTCCATGTACCGTGTGAACAAATTGAGGGATGACTCGGTTTGCCATTTACCAAGCTGATTTTCTTTTCTTTTCAGTTTTCAAAGTTAGAAGTAGCTTTTCTTTGTGATGTTGGTGGCTGGGGTCTCTCACACCCCAGACACCTAACTTTCATTAGGAAACTCAAGAGAAAAAAAAAAAAAATAGATAAACCAGGCCCTGGGCCTGCCTGAGATAAGCAGTGGCCCCAGCATCTGGGATTTACCAGAGCTCAGTGAATATAGTGAGCATTGTGATTTGCTATACAGAGGCCCTGGAGGGCCTCAAATGCCGGAACAAGATGGAGTTCCATTCCCAGGCAGTGGGAACTCTAGCAGGATGCATGACATGGCCAGGATATACCTGATGGCAATTAGCATGTGGCATGTGTAGCTAATGCCAGGCAAAGTCTGTTGGTTTTGGCAGGTAGGAGAGTGATAGCTCGGGTCTACAAAGTCATCTCTCATGCCATGTGTACCCCAGGTTGTTGCCAGGAACCTGGCCCAGGTTGTGGTTTTTGAGGACGACGTACGCTTTGAGAGCAACTTCCGGAGGCGACTGGAGTGGCTGATGGAGGATATCTCAGCACGAGAGCTGTCATGGGACCTGATGTAGGCAGCCTACCACTGAGGGGCAAGGGAGAGGATGAGTCATCGGAGGAGCTGGCTTTTTCCTGCTTGGACCCTGGCCAGCCATCCCTGCAGAGCCTGGCTTTCTCTGTTGGAGGGTTCTGGGGAGGGTCTGGGGCATCCAAGTCCCTACAGTGACTCCCGGTACTCTTGATGTTATTTGCAGATACCTTGGCCGGAAGCAAGTGAACCCTGAGGAAGAAGTGGCTGTGGAGGGATTGCCCAGCCTGGTGGTAGCTGGGTACTCCTACTGGACATTGGCGTATGTCCTGAGCCTGGCGGGTGCCCGCAAACTGCTGGCTTCCCAGCCTCTGCGTCGCATGCTGCCTGTGGATGAGTTCCTGCCCATCATGTTTGACCAGCATCCCAGGTGAGCCCTGGGTGATGCAGGAAAGGGGCATCTCAGCTGAGGCCCTGACTTGACGTCCCCTCCCTAGACAGCTGAGGACAGGGAGGCAGGCAAGGTCCAGTCACTTGGCCCAACTCACCCGAGTGACAACTTCTATACTTACAGACAACGAACCACGGTATTTCCCTCCCCTCCCCTCCTCCACTTTCCCCGTCATAACTCCACTCTCTATCATATCCCCTCCCTCTCTCCATTAGTCTCTTTTAATTTGATGTCATCATCTTTTTCTCCTAGTATGAGGGTCTTGTGTGGGTATTGCTAGGCACTGTGAGGTCATGGATATTGATGCTAAATTCTGTCCGGACAGTTGTGGTACCCTTCCTTTGGCTCTTACATTCTTTCCACCACCTCTTCTGCAATGGATCCCGAGCCTTGGAGGGTGTGAGATGTTTCAGTGCTGGACACTCCTCCATCCCTTCTTTTCAGCACTATGTTGCCTTTTAGGTCATCCCAGTGGTCATCGCCATCTGAAAAGAGAAACTTCTCTAACTAGAAGTGAAAGTAGCATTAATATATGAGTATGAACATTAAGTGTAGTGCTTTCAGGGCAATTTGGTGAAAGTAATATATGCATTTAGCCAGATAAGAGCAGGATTTATACCCCTAAGGCTCATGACCTCCCTTGCTATAGGCTTTGGATTAGGTTTTCAGTACCAGGCACATATTCCTTCCCATAAAGTGGGCCTTCATTCCAATTAGAGAGCAGTTGGTTCCCCCAGAGCAGACATGCCACTATTGCACTCATTTAGTCATTTGGCCTGTCTGGCCAAACTTGAGGTTTCCAATGTCCACTGTTTTCACCACTGATTAACTTCTGTCTCCCATAAGGCTGCATACAGTGAACCTTTTTCGAGCTTTCAGTTTTCTGGGCTACAGGGAGAAGGTTTTCTGCTCAGCACCATCTTGATTTCTCAGTGACTTTGCTGCTCAGGCATGTGAAGTCTTCAGCAATAGGGTCTTACCATCTCTTTCTCGTGGGAAACCAAGGGCCTTGGCAATAGCCCATAATGTTTTGGAGGCAACAGGGACCTCCCTGGCCAACAACTCACTGGAAGGTATCCCGTCCCTGGCACTGAAAATTTTCTAGTAACAATCTATGGCTTCTGGATGTGTCATTATTTAAGAAAGTAGATTTTCATGTGGTTTATTCAGAATATCTTGATTTTCAGAAATTAGAACTTTATAATAAACATTCCCAGATTAGAAACTGAATTTGTGTGAAGATGCTGAAACTTTTGGAACTGTATGTAAAATAAGCTTATTATAATGTATTTCACTCTCCAACTCTGCAAGTTAGATCTAACAAAGGAAGTCTAAATTGCTTCATAGAAAACCAGTGAGCATAAAAATACCTGACACAAAAGCTGGGCGTGGTGGCGCACGCCTTTAGTCCCAGCACTCGGGAGGCAGAGGTAGGAGGATTGCTGTGAGTTCAAGGCCACCCTGAGACTTCATAGTGAATTCCAGGTCAGCCTGGGCTAGAGTGAGACCCTACCTCGAAAAACAAAACAAAACAAAACAAAAACAAACAAAACAAACAAAAAAAAAAACTGGAGAAAAAAATACCTGACACAAAACTAAAACAAACCCAACCAAAACATAGATTCTGCAAAGTGTTAATCCTTCAATTTAAAATAAATGGTCTCCCAAGGGAAAATAATTTCATCACAGCAATTTAACAAAAAGAAGAGCCACTCTCATAAAGGGAAATTATATGTAAGAAATATGTAATGATGCTTTTAGAAAATGTAATTTTCATATTGGAAAACAAGCAAACTAAATACTTTGTGCTCACTGTCAGAAATTAAAGTACCTCTCGGCATAGGATAAGTGGCATGAGTATCATGAAACCAAGCTCCTCAAATATTTTTCAATTCAATCCCAGGAGAACCAATTGAAGAGTTTCAAAATCTAAGGATAGACTGGTCCCAAAGCATTTCTTCCTCTGTCCTTGCTTCGCCCTGTTCCTTCTTTTCCTTTCTGCGCTTGCGCTCCTCTCTCTTAGAGGCTTCATCTTGGCCTTTTCTCTTTCTTTTCTGTACTGACTGGTTCAGTTTCTGTTTCTCCCTTCGGTTTCTTTCTTTGGATGCTCTTTTGTTTGTTTAAATCGACTTCCTCAGAACTTCCTCATGCTCGGGCCGCTCTTTCTCAGTTCTTTCTCTGTCTTCCTCTAGGTGCCTTTTCCTTTTTGGATGCATATGTTTATGACTGGCATGAGAGTCGTTCGCGCTGTAACCTGAGCAGAGGTGTTTGTGAACTCCAAACTCTAGGCTGTATGAGCCACAATTGTATTCTTGCTGACTAAAGTTCAGGGGCACTGTTTTTTTCTGAGAAATAGTCCCTGCTAAACTGACAGTAGCCCAGAGAGTCTAGTGGCAGCTTGCTGGCATGAGCTGGGAACCGGTTCTCTACGGTCTGTGAAATACTGCATGATCTTGGATAGGTCTGGATGGTTCCAGATAAAAATCTTGGGTCAAACATTCTATACCTGGGTCGGGAATCAGCCTCTTCTCTGTACCTACCATTTCTTAGATATTCCTCTCTCATTCTTCTGAAAGAAGTCTCTGGCTCTAGGCCTCTGGCTTTCTGTACTTTAATGTAATTTTCAAGTTCATCTTGAAAAGAGTCACAGGACGTGTTTGAATGCTTCATTAGGGTGACAAAAAGGGTTTTTCTTTATCAGACTGACAGCTTTGTAGAGAAATTTGATCATATTCACCCACTAGTTGCTCCAGTTTGTCAGCATGAACTTTCCCCAAAGGAAGACTGTACCATGAGGCAGGCATCTACTTTTGTTCAGTATCTTATTCTCCTTCACCTTCTCTGAGCAGGGGCGGGTGTCTACAACTACTGCCCCCTCCACGCCAACTCCGCCGGCCGGGGAAGAGGCTGCGGAGGGAGGGGAGGAGCACCGCTGCTGCTGCCGCCCCCGGCTATGCTGTGCCGAGTAGGCGGGGTCCAGAATATCTTGAATTTTGATTGACCCTCCCTCTCACCTTTCTTTTATACAATCTATTCCCCTGACCTCGCTTAGGCTTTTCCCCTCCCTGTAATCTGTTCTTCTACTTAAAAATATACAATACCATACCCTTAAGACCTTCCCTCCCCTCCCTCCTTTATAGCCTTTTTCTAACTTATGGGCCTCTGCTACTGATTTTTGGTTCCAGATCACATACAAGTCTATACATTTGTAGTTAGGATCCACATATAAGAGAGAACGTGCAACATTTGGCTTTCTGGGCCTGGGTTGCCTCACTTAGTATAATCCTTTCCAGATCCATCCATTTCCCTGCAACTTTCATAATTTCATTTTTCTTTACCACTGAATAGAACTCCATTGTGTAGATGTACCACATCTTTATTATCCATTCATCTGTGGATGGACATCTAGGCTAGTTCCATTTCCTAACTATTGTGAATAGAGCAGAAATAAACATGGTTGTGCAAGTATCTCTAAGGTAGTGAGAAGAGTCATTAGGATATATGCCCAGGAGTGCTATAGCTGGATCATATGGTAAATCTATTTTTAGCTGTCTCAAGAACCTCCACATATATGCACCTAACGTGGGGGCTCCCAGTTTCATCAAACAAACACTATTAGACTTAAGGTCACAGATAACATCAAATACAATTGCAGTGGGAGACTTTAGTACCCCACTGTCATCAATTGACAGGTTATCCCAACAAAAAATAAACAGAGAGACATCTGAATTAAATGATGTCATGGAACAAATGGACCTAACAGATATCTACAGAACATTCCATCCAAATGCTACAGAATATACATTTTTCTCAGCAGCACATGAGACATTCTCTAAAATAGACCATATATTAGGACCCAAAGAAAATCTCCACAAATATAGGAAAATTGAAATAATCCCTTGTACTCTGACCACAATGTGATTAAGCTGAAATCAGCAACAAGAAAAGCTACAGAGCATATAGAAATTCATGGGGTCTAAACAGTACACTATTGAGTGATCAGTGGTCATTGAGGAAATCAGTAAATTCATAGAATCAAATGATGATGATAACATCATACCAAAACCTTTGGGACACAATGAAAGTAGTCCTAAGAGGGAAATTTATAGCTCTAAGTGCCTATATTAAGAAATTAGAGCCGGGCGTGGTGGCGCATGCCTTTAATCCCAGCACTCAGGAGGCAGAGGTAGGTGGATCACTGTGAGTTCGAGGCCACCCTGAGACTACATAGTGAATTCCAGGTCAGCCTGGGCTAGAGCGAGAGCGAGACCCTTCCTCAAAAAAACAAACAAACAAAAAATTAGAGTTCACAAATAAACAATTTAATGCTTCACCTTAAGGCCTTGGAGAAAGAAGAGCAAGGCAAACCAAAAATCAGTAGAGGAGAAGAAATCATAAAGATTAGGGCAGAAATTAATGAAATGGAATAAAAAAAAATTCCAAAGAATCAATAAAACAAAGAGTTGGTTCTTTGAAAGGATAAACAAGATTGATAAACCCTTAGCAAATTTGACCAGAAGAAAGAGACAAAAATTAATAAAATTAAGCCGGGCGTGGTGGCGCATGCCTTTAATCCCAGCACTCGGGAGGCAGAGGTAGGAGGATCGCCATGAGTTCGAGGCCACCCTGAGACTCCATAGTGAATTCCAGGTCAGCCTGGGCTAGAGTGAGACCCTACCTCGAAAAACCAAAAAAAAAAAAAATAATAATAAAAAAAAAAAAATAAAATAAGAAAAGAAAAAAAAAACAATAAAATTAGAAATGAAAAAGGCACCATTACAACAGAAGATACCAAAGAAATTCAATTATAAGGATGTACTTTAAGAATATATATGCCTCTAAGTTTAAAAATCTGAAAGAAATGGATGATTTTCTTGATTCATATGACCTACCAAAATTAAATCAAGATGTGATAGACCATTTAAATAGACCTATAACAAGTATGGAGATTCAAGCAGTTATAAAAGTTCTCCCAACTAAAAAAAGCCCAGGCCCAGATGGATTCACTGGTTAATTTTACCAGACCTTCACAGAAGAACTAACACCAGTGCTTCTCAAACTTTTCTATAAAATAGAAAAGAAAGGAATTCTACCAAACTCCTTCTATGAAGCCAGCATCACCCTTATACCAAAACCAGGCAAAGATAGAACAAAAAAAGAAAATTACAGACCAATCTCCTCATGAACATAGATGCAAAAATTCTGAACAAAATATTGGCAAACAAAATAGAAGAATATATCACAAAGATTATTCACCCCGACCAAGTTGGCTTTATCCCAGAGATGCAGGGATGGCTCAACATGTGCAAATCAATAAATGTAATTCATTATATAAATGGTCTGAAGGACAAAAATCACATGATCATCTCTATAGATGCAGAAAAGGCAAACAAGTGCTTTTAACACTGAGCCACCTCTCCAGCCCCACTGTGTTTTTGTTTATTTTTAATTGACATCCTTAATTATAGACAATAACCCATGGTAATTCCCTCCCTCCCCCATCTTTTTTCTATTATGTGTATGTTTTTTTTTGTTTGTTTTGTTTTCTGTTTTTCGAGATAGTGTCTCACTCTAGCCCAGGCTGACCAGGAATGCACTATGTAGTCTCAGGTTGGTCTTGAACTCAAGGTGATCCTCCTACCTCTGCCTCCCAAGTGCTGGGAAAGTCATGGGCCACCACGCCCTGCCCAATGTGTGGTTGTTAATCAAATGGTCTCCCTGTTGTAACCCTCAGTTTGTTTGTTTGGTACCCCCTCCCCCTCCAGCCCAGGTAGGGTCTCAATCTAACCCAGGCTCACTTGGAACTCACTTGCCCAAGGCTGGCTTCTAACTCAAGTGATCCTCCTACCTTAGCTTCCTGAGCCACCGCTCCTGACTGCCCCTCAGTTTTCTCATCTGGGGATATTAGAAATGCGTCTTCTCAGGTTGCTATGAAAACTAGTGCACAGAGCAGAGAGGCCGCAATATGTGAACCTCCAGCTCAGGGATGGCATGGGAACTACAAGCAGAGGTCTTTTCCACCCACCTCAACTGCCCCTCCATCTCACAGCGAGGAATACAAGGCACACTTCTGGCCACGGGACCTTCAGGCCTTCTCAGTCCGGCCCCTGCTCGCTGCTCCTACCCACTACGCAGGGGACGATGAGTGGCTCAGTGACACAGAGACATCCTCTCCCTGGGACGACGACAGTGGCCGCCTCATCAGTTGGACTGGCTCTCAAAAGACCCTCCGTGACCCCCGCCTGGATCTGGCTGGCAGCCATGGACATAGCCTCCATCCTCACCCCCGGGATGAGCTCTAGGTAAGGCTAGGCTTGGAAGGAGTCCAGCCTATGGCCTTGACTTTCTCTCCCTCTTGGCTCTATTTCCTCCTTCCTTCTTTCCTTCCTTTTTTTTTTTATTTTGGTTTTTCAAGGTAGGGTCTCACTCTAGCTCAGGCTGACCTGGAATTCACTATGTAGTCTCAGGGTGGCCTTGAACACATGGTGATCCTTCCACCTCTGCCTCCCGAGTGCTGGGATTAAAGGCGTGCACCACCATGCCCAGCTTGTTTTTTGTTTTTTGAGGTAGGGTCTCACTCTAGCTCAGGCTGACCTGAGCTTAGGCTGACTATGTAGTCTCAGGGTGGCCTTGAACTCATGGCAATCCTCTGCCGCCACCATGCCCAGCCTTGCACCTCCCTTAGCTATTTTTTCTGTTTTTTGTTTGTTTGTTTGTTTTTGTTTATATTTTTTGTTTTTTTCCAGGTAGGGTCTCACTCTGGCTCAGGCTGACCTAGAATTCACTATGTAGTCTCAGGGTGGCTTCTAACTCATGGCAGTCCTCCTACCTCAGCCTCCTGAGTGCTAGGATTAAAGGCATGTGCCACCACGCCTGGCTAGTTTTTTGTTTTTCTCTCTGGTTTTGTCTCCATCTCTGTTGCTCTATCTGGCTATCTCTGTGTCTCTCTGTAGATTTTTCTCTCTACCTGTCTGGTTGTCTCTCCATATATATCTGTTGTTATCTCTGATGGCCTCTGACTGTGGCTCTATCCTTTTCTCTCTTGCCTCCTGTGCCCCTGTCCCACCAGGTCCAAATGGGTACTCCGAAGGAATGACAGGAGCAGAGCAGGAGACAGCTGACAGGAACCACAGAACCTGGCTGTCTCCTTGGGCTCAGCCACTCCGCCTTCTGGACCTGTCCCAGGTCAGAAGAACCACTCAGACATTCCCTGAAGGTCACATAGTAAAATGACAGAACTCTCAGGCTCCTGAGCCTGCGGACAATTTGGAGCCCAGGAAGAAGACAAGAGGGCCCTCCCTCAGCCTTAAGTTTCAATCTGCCCTCCCTGAGGACTCAGCTGCTGGGGTCTCTCAGCCTCCATCTACCTCCACCTTGGCCTCCTTTGAGCCTCACGAGCACCCACTTTCCTGACTGGTGGAACATGCAGGGAGGTAGGAGGCGGCCCCTGCACACCTTGTGTCTAGCATACCACCAGCTCCCAATAAAAGCCTACTGCATTTGCACTTTAAAATATTTTATTTATTTGAGAGCAAGAGCGAGAGCGAGAGAGAGAGACATGCATCTGTGATCCCAGTGTACCTACTGTGGAGCCAAGAGAATTTGAAGCTCTCTGGTAGCTACCCTGAAGTTTGTTTGCAAAGCTGGGCAGATGGCTCATCCATGAGAGGTGCTTGCTTGCAAAGCCTGCCAGCTGAGGTTTGATTCCCTAGTGTCCACATAAAGCCACATGAACAAAGTATGAAGTCCATTTGCAGTCTGGCTGTTCATAGAGACCCTGTCTCTAATAAAGTGGAGCACAGACACCTCAAATTTGTCCTCTGACCTCCACAGATGCTCTGTGGCACATGAACACACACACAAATAACCATGAAAAAAAAATTTATTTATTTTTTTTTGTTTTTCGAGGTAGGGTCTCACTCTAGCCCAGGCTGACCTAGAATTCACTATGTGGTCTCAGGTTGGCCTTGAACTTATGGCAATCCTCCTACCTCTGTCTCCTGAGTGCTGAGATTAAAGGTGTGTGCTACCATGCCTGGCTAAAGGGAAACGGATTTTTTAATCCTTTATGTAGTCAACCTGCAGACTCTTTCTCATGCCAGTCCCTGGAAACGACCATTTTTGTTTTTTTGTGTTTTTTTTTTTGCTGTTTTTTTGAGGCAGGGTCTCAGTCTGGCCCAGACTGACCTGGAGTTCACTATGTAGTCTCAGGGTGGCCTTGAACTCATGGTGATCCTCCCACTTCTGCCTCCCAAGTGCTGGGATTAAAGGCGTGTGCCACCACGCCCAGCCTAATTATTTTTATTATTCCTGGCTCTACTCATCTATTTTCTATCCTTGTGGTCTTGCCTTTTCTAAACTATCCTATGGGCGGAACCATTTGGCATGATGGCCTTTCAAGCCTATCTTACCCAGTCTGATGCTTTTGATCTCACCTTTTGGGGGTAGCAAGAGTTCATCGCTTTTGATGGCTGAGTAGCAGCCCGTTGCATGGCGCCACCACAGTTCACTTATCCATTGATGATTATTACACATTTGGAAGCAAGTGCCTTTAACAGCTGAGCCATCTCCCATCCCATTGTTAGACAATTGGGTCATTTCCAGTTTGAGGCTATTACCAATTAAGTTGTAGGTTCCTGGGAGATAACTGAATGTACTGAGTTTATAAGTCTCTAAGACAATGCCAAACCATTTAGAAAACTCTAACTTATTATTTGTACAACTCCAGACTCTATAGTACAGGTTCCTTCTCCCCAGAGAAGCGTTGTGGCAGTTGCATCAAGGTCCTGGAGGAGGTCTTCCTGGATAGAAACAGTCTAATTGGGCTCTTGGGCAAATGGAGAAGCCTCTGAGAGGACTTCTGGGCATCTCTCTGCCCAGAGTTGCATGGCCCGGCGAGTCTGTAGCAACTGCTTTTCCCCTGAGGTTACTTTTTTTTTTTTTTTTTTCGAGGCAGGGTCTCACTCTAGTGCAGGCTGACCTGGAATTCACTGTGTAGTCTCATTCTGGCCTCGAACTCACGGCAATCCTCCTACCTCTGCCTCTCGAGTGCTGGGATTAAAGGCATGTGGCACCACGTCCAGCCTAATTATTATTATTTGAGAATGAGGAGGTAGACACATACATACACCCTTGAAAGTAACCCCCCCAACACACAATTTTATTTGCAAGGAGAGAAAGAATGAGAATGGGCATACCAGGTCCTCTAGCAGCTGCAAATGAACTCCGGATGCATGCACCACTTTATGCATCTGGCTTCATATGGGTACTGTGGAATTGAACCCAGGTTGTTTGGCTTTGCAGGCTAAACCCTCTTACCAGTCCCACTTTTTTTTTTTTTTTACGAGGTAGGGTCTCACTCTAGCTCAGGTTGACCTGGAATTTCCTATGTAGTCTCAGGGTGGTCTTGAACTCATGGTGATCCTCCTACCTCTGCCTCCCGAGTGCCACCACGCCCGGCTCTCTTATTTGTATCTTGAGAACAGGTTTTGCTATGTAGACCTGGTCCCGAACTCATTGCAATCCCCCTGTTTCAGCCTCCCAAGTGCTTTGTGCCACCACAACTGCCCTTACCAAAAGAGACATTTTACATAGATGTTTGACCTAGGCCTTGAAGTTTATCATAGGAGGAAGAAGCTGAAGAGGAACTTAAAGAATGGGGAAGTTAGGGATGAGAGTGTGGGGAGAAAGTTGAGGGAATTCCATTTGTTGGTTTCATTTTCCTCTATGAAAATAAGAGTTGAAATATGGAATAGGGAAAAGACAAAAAATTGCTTTAGAAATTGCAGCAATTTCTGGACAGTGTCCAGGGATCAGCTGAAAGGTGGAGGCAACTATTTTTGGATTTATGTGATACTGAAAATTGAATCTAGGGCTTCTCCCGTGCTAGGCAAGTACTCTATCACTGTGATATGTCCCCATTTGTGAATTTGCTCTTTGCATAGCCTCAGTATGTTAGATTTGGAGATGCAATCAGGTTCCCTTTCTTTTCTTTTCTTTTTTCAAGGTAGAGTCTCCCTGTAGCCCAGGCTGACCTGGAATTTACTATGTAGTTTCAAGGTGGCCTAAAGGCGTGCGACACCATGCCCAGCGACCCAGCCTTAAAAATATATTTTATTTATTTTTTTGAGAGAGAAAGAAAGAGAGCGCGCGCGCCAGGGCCTCCAGCCACTGCACTGCAAATAAACTCTAGATGGCATGCGCCCCCTTGTGCATCTGGCTTACGTGGGTCCTAGAGAATCTAAGCAGGATCCTTTGGCTTTGCAGGCAAACGCCTTAACCGCTAGGCCATCTATCCAGTCCACCCCCACCTTTTTTTTTTTGAGACAGCCTCACTCCAGTCTAGGTTGGCCTGGACCTTTGTAGCCTAGGCTGATCTTGAACTCATGGTCATCCTCCTGCCCCAAGCCTGAGTGCTGTGATTACAGACCTGCTTCACCATACCTGACACTGTATTCAACGTGAAAAATAAAAACGGTCAAAGGAGTGTGGAGGAGTGTTAAAGAATCAACACTGAATGGTAGACTGTGAGAACGACAGTGAAAAATACAGATTCTGTCCCTTAGAGGGGCGGGATAATGGATTTCCAGGTGAGAACGTGTGTAAGTAACCCTGCCGCTGTGTGGCTGGTGATAAAGGCGTCAAGGAGATGAGGTCTGCTTGGTGCTGAGGTTGTTAAAAAGTCTCCCAGAATCCATGGCGACACAGTGAGCCGCGTGACAGTCCCCCTTGATTGGTTAAGAAAGCATAGCTGGTGGAGAAGATGGCGGGTCAGCGAAAACCTCGACAGAATAGGTACAGAGCGTGCAAGGAGGGTGGTGAGGGCCGAAGGGTGATGCCCACTCTTCCTCCTGCGTGGGGCAAAGCTAGAGGCAGCTTGGGAAGGCAACAGAGCCTGGCATGTGTGCACCAGCCCTTTCCCCCTGCACGGGGCTCAATCTCCAGCAATGCGCAGTCGCAGTCGCTGACTTGTACGGTGACACCTCACCCCGCCTCCCCCCCGTCTCTGGGCCCCGGGACTTAACAGAGTGTCGAGGGGTGCGCGTCGGGGCTCCGGCGGGAAGAAAAATGGCGGAGGGGACGGTGGCGGAGGCGGAGCAGGCGGGCCGTCCGCCCGGAGGCGTCGCGCGTCTCCCTGGTGACGGGCGGCGCGGCCGGGGCGGCAGGCGGAGCAGCCCGCGGGGCGGGGCGTCTCTGTGACGCTCGGGGAGGGGGGGGGCCGGGTCTAAATGGCGAAACCCAAACGGCTCCGGGGGGGGGTTTGAACTGGCCAATGGGCGAGCTGCCGACCGGGTGTCGGAAAAGGAGGCGGAAGCGGGGAGGAGCCGCCGCGGGAGCCGGACTGCATCGGCCGCGGCGTCTCCATGGCACGACCCTGGCCTCCGACTTCAACGACTTCATAAGGAGACGTTTCTGGGCGCAGCCGTGTCGCTCTTGGTGAGAGGCGGCGGGACAGGCAGGAGGGCGGGGAGGCGGGGGGACGCTGGGGGTCGGCGGTCGTGGTGCTGCTGCTGCCGCCGCCGGGAGGGAAGCGCCGGGCTCGGTCCCCCGCCGTCAAGCGTGTCCCCCGATGGAGGAGTCGGGATCGCTGGGCCCGGCTGGCGCGCTCCGGCCCTGCGGTCCGAACCCGGCCCCGCCCCCTCCCCGGCGCGGGGCTCGTCGTCCTCCTCCTCCTCCCGCTAACGGGCGGGCCGGCCGCCTCCCTCCTCTCCGGGCCGTCGGCAGGGCTCTGCTCCCTCCTCTGCTGCCCTCCAGCAGGGCTTCGCCCATCTTGCCCGCTGGTGGGTTGGCCGTCCCTTCTCTGCCACGACGGAGGCTGCCCCCCCCCCCCGCTCCCCCGCCTTCGCTCTCTTGCCCACCGGGCTGCTGAGCGTCCCTCCCCTCGGGCTTCCCTGGGCACCGCAGTTAGACGCGCTCCTCGTGGGCAGTCTCCGGGACCTCCCCCTGGGTCCCTGCCGCGGCCCCGGCGTCTGATGCCCCTCTCGGTCGCTCGCTCTCCAAGCCGGGGCTGGCCCCCGCCTCGTCCGCTCGCCGTCCCGCCTGCCCGCTCACTCGCTCGCCCCGCGGAGGCTCCTCCCCTCTTGAAATACTATTGGTCCTCCCCGGTATCTATTCTTCCGGGAACGCCCCTTCACCTAGGAGACAGTTGCCCTAGCACCGCCCCCGAATATCCCTCCAGCTCCCAGCGCGGGTTCCCGCCCCTTGGGGGCCCACTTAGGGCCTAGCGGTTCTCACCTCCTTCGCCAGACAGCAACCCTCAGGTTTTTCCCCCTGGTGGCCATCCACCGCCGTCCCTCCCGGGTGGGGGCTTGGGCGTGGTGGTCCTTTTCCTCTCAGCTATGTCCTCCCACCCCTACTCTTCCCTCCCGCCGCGCCCTCCACTTGCCTACAGGCAGCCCACCTGTCCTCCCCCCCCACCTCCGACAGGTCACTCAGCCTCTCCTATCTCCTTCCACCCCCACTTTGGCAGGACAGTTGCTGTGCGACTTGGACAGTAGAGGAGCGCCTCCCAAGTTTTCATCCAACTGCCACCCCCCAAGCTTCCACCCTCCTCCCCTCAGAGAGAGGACGTTTGATGCCTGGTCCCTGAGATTCTCATTGACAAGCCCCTCTGGGTCCCCCTGAGCAGAGCCTGCTGACCCAATTGCCCACCTTTGTGGCTTTGATGCTTAGCCATGTCTGCCTCATCCTCAGGTGGCTCCCCCAGGTACTACCAATGTCGGGGGCGCCTTTGTAGTAGGGCAGGGAAATGTGGTCAGGGGTCCTCAGGCTCGCTGGAAATTTCTCTTGGGTTTCCCTGTTCTGTCTACTGGAAGTCTGGCCCCCCCCAAAAAAAAACATTTAAAAATGGTTTTGAAAGGAAAGGAGAAAAGATTCACTTACCAT
This sequence comes from Dipus sagitta, assembly GCA_036346955.1. NCBI lineage: Eukaryota > Metazoa > Chordata > Mammalia > Rodentia > Dipodidae > Dipus > Dipus sagitta. The sequence goes on from CM070770.1 coordinate 142,235,821, forward strand.
CCCAGCTTTGCCTCCCTTCCCTTTCCTCCCTAGGTGATGCAGCAAACAGGGTCTGTCAAATCTTTGAGCTCTTAGCCTGTTTTGAAAAAAAGGCTGGGTATTAAAAAAAATTCTCATGGTGAATGTGAAATGGTATGGATTTAGCAAGGTGCTTACAGTCCAGATAGTTGGTTTACAGGCCTTCTCCCTGAACTATTGACTTTATTTATTTATTTATTTATTTTTTTTTTGTTTTTTTGAAGCAGGTCTCACTCTAGATCAGGCTGACCTGGAATTCACTATGTATTCTCAGGGTAGCCTCAAATTCACCCTGATCCTCCTACCTCTGCCTCCTGAGTGCTGGGATTAAAGGCGTGTGCCACCATTGCCTGGTCTATTTTTGACTTGTATTTTATTTTATTTTTTTATTTGAGAGAGAGAGAATGGGCACACCAGGGCCTGTAGGCACTGCAAATGAACTCCAGATGCATGCACCCCCTTGTGCATCTGGCTTATGTGAGTCCTGGAGACTTAAACTGGAATCTTTTGGCTTTGCAGGCAAATGCCTTAACCGCTAAGCCATCTCTCCAGCCCTATTTTTTGACTTAAAACTTTCTTTTTGATTTACTTATTTGCAAGTGCAGAGAGAACAGAGAGGAGAGAGACGGGGCATCGCAGGGCCTCCAGCCACTGCAAACAAACTGCAGATGCATGTGTTACCTTGTGCATCTGGCTTTTTGTGGGTACTGGGGAAACGAACCTGAGTCCTTAGGCTTTGCAGGCAAGTGCCTTACCAGCTATGTCATTTCTCAAGCCCCCTTGAACACTTTTTTTTTTTTTTTCACGGTATGGTCTTATTCTAGCCCAGGCTGTTCTGGAACTCATGCTATAGTCCCAGGCTGGTCTTGAATTCACAGTGATTCTCCTCACTCAGCCTTCCCAGTGCAAGAACTTAAAAGCCTGCACCACAGGCCACCATGCCTGGCTGGCCTTGAACTTTTCATCCTCCTATCTTTGCCTCCCAAGTGCTGGGATCACAGGTGTGGGCAACTATGCCTGGCTCCAAAATATTGACATTAGATACCTGTTTTTGTTTTGCTTTTTTTTTTTTTTTTTTTTTTTTGGTTTTTCAAGGTAGGGTCTCACTCTAGCTCAGGCTGACCTGGAACTCGCTATGTAGTCTCAGGGTGGCTTGGAACTCACCGGTGATCCTCCTACCTCTGCCTCCCGAGTGCTGGGATTAAAGGCGTGCACTACCACGCCTGGCTATTGTTTTGCTTTGTTTTTGAGGTAGGGTATCACTAGCCCAGGCTGACCAGAAACTCCCTCTGTAGTAGCCTTGAACTCACAGCAATTCTCCTACCTCTGCCTCCCGAATGCTGGGATTAAAGGTGTGCACCACTACGCCAGGTGAGATTTTTTTTTTTTTTTTTTTTTTGAGGCAAGCCCAACAGACTGTCCCCGCCCCCACTTTTATGAGAGAGAGAAAGAGAGAATTGGCATTGGTGTGCCTGGGTCTCCAGCCACTATAATAAAACTCCACATGTGTACACTACCTTGTGCACATGTGCGATCTTGCTCATGCATCATCTTGTGCATCTAGCTTATGTGGGATCTGGGTCCCACATGGATTACATGGGTCCTTAGGCTTCACAGGCAAGCACCTTAACCACTAAGCCATCTCTCCAGCCCCCTCTTTTTTGTGAGTCACTGAGTTTATAGGGATTACTTACAGATCAGGGTGAAGTGACTTACGTGAGCAGCCACACCACGAGAAGTCTCATCCCACCCTGGATGACGACCTCCCCATAGCTGCTTCCACTCAAAGGCAGCTGCATCACCAGTAAGTCCACCTCAGCTAGGTGACGACTCAGGGAAGCTGTGTCTCTGGAGCATGCTGCACTGCTTGCAGGCAGCTCAATCAGAGTCTCATCTCTAAGCAGTTGTTCCCCACTCCTTTTTTTTTTTTTTTTTTTTTTTTTGAGGTAGGGTTTCACTGTAGCCCAGGCTGACCTGGAATTCACTATGTAGTCTCAGGGTGGCCTCGAACTCATGGTGACCCTCCTACCTCAGCCTCCCAAGTGCTGGGATTAAAGGTGTGTGCCACCATCTTTTTTTTTTTTTTGAGGTAGGATCTCACTTTAGACCAGGACTGAGTTGGAACTCACTCTATATAGCCCTAGGCTGATCTCCTACCTCAGCCTTTTCAGTGCTGGATTGAATGTGTGACTTTTTAAAAAAAGTTTTTATTTATTTATTAGAGACAGAGAGAGAGAGAGAGAGAGAGAGAGAGAGAGAGAGAGAGAGAATGGCCATGCCAGGGCCTCTAGCCACTGCAAATGAACTCCAGACCCATACGCCAACCTTGTGCATCTGGCTTTTGTGGGACCTGGACAATCAAACCTGGATCCTTAGGCTTTGCAGCCCCTTTATTTTTATTTATTTGGGAGAGAGAGAGAGAGAAGGAATGGGTATTCCAGTGCCTCCAGCCTCTACAGACAAACTCCAGATGTGCCACCTTGTATGTTGGCTTATGTAGGTCCTGGGGAATTGAACCTGGATCCTTTGGCCTTGCAGGCAAGCCCTTAACTGCTAAACCATCTCTCCAGCCCAAAAGGTGTGACTTTAAAATTTATTTATTTATTTGTTTGAAAGAGAAAGAAAGTTGACAGAGACAATTAGAAAAAGAGAGTGGGTGAGTATGAGCATGTCATGGCCTCTTGCCACTGTAAATGAACTCCAGACACATGTGCCACTTTGTGCATCTGACTTTATATGTGTATTGGGGACTCAAACTCAGGCTATCAGGCTTTGCATGTAAGTGCTTTTGACAGCTGAGGCATCTCTCTAGTCCCTAAAAGAGTGAATTAAAACCAGCAGAAATGTTACAAGTACAGAAGGGAAGACTCCTGAGTTCTCAACTTTGGTATTCTTCTGCCAAATATTATAAAATGAGCCTTATTAAGGCTCAAGTTTAAAAAAATTTTTTTGTTTGTTTATTATTTATTTGAGAGTGACAGAGAGAAGGAAGAGAGAGAGAGAGAGAGAGAGAGAGAATGGGCACGTCAGAGCTTCCAGCCTCTGTAAACGAATTCCAGATGCATGCGCCCCCTTGTGCATCTGGCTAACGTGGGTCCTGGGGAATTGAGCCTCAAACCAGGGTCCTTAGGCTTCACAGGCAAGCGCTTAACCGCTAAGCCATCTCTCCAGCCCCATAAGGGTCAATTTTTAAAAAATATTTTATCATTTATTTGAGAGAGAGAGGGAGAGAAAGAAAGAGGCAGATAGAGAATGGGTGTATTGGGGCCTCCAGCTGCTGTAAACAAACTCCAGATGCATGTGCCACCTTGTGCATCTGGCTTACGTGGGTCCTGGGGAGTTGAACCTGAATCTTTTGGCTTTGCAGGTGAGCACCTTAACCACTAAGCCATCTCTCTAGCCCTAAAGGTGTGACTTTAAAATATTTATTTGAGAGAGAGAGAGAGAGAGAGACTGACAGAGACAAATAGAAAGAGCATGAATGAGTATGGGCATGCCAGGGCCTCTTGCCAGTGCAAATGAACTCCAGAAACATGTGCCACTTTGTGCATCTGACTTTATATGTGTATTGGGGACTCAAACTCAGGCCATCAGGCTTTGCATGCAAGTGCCTTTAACTGCTGAGGCATCTCTCTAGTCCCTAAAGGTGTGACTTTACACCAGCAGAAATGTTACAGGTACAGAAGGGAAGACTCCTGAATTCCCAGCTTTGGTATTCTGCCAAATAATAATGCTCAATTTATATATATATATATATATATGTATGTATATTTTTAAATTTTTATTTATTTATTTTTTGGGGGGGGTTTCGAGGTAGGGTCTCACTCTAGCTCAGGCTGACCTGGAATTCACTCTGTTGTGTCTCAGGGTGGCCTTGAACTCATGGCGATCCTCCTACCTCTGCCTCCCAAGTACTGGGATTAAAGGCGTACACCACCATGCCTGGCCCAAGTAATAATTTTTAAAATACTTTCAATTTTTTATTTTATTTATTTGCAAGCAGAGAGAGGCGGGAGGGAAAGAGAGCACATCAGGTCCTTTAGCCATTGCAAATGAACTCCAGATGCACACGCTACTTCATGCATTTGGCTTTATGTGCATACTGGGGAATCGAACTTGGGTTCTTAGGCTTTTCAGGCAAGTACCTTAAGCACTAAGCCATCTCTCCAGGCCTCAATAATTTTTTAAGCCAGGTATGATGTTCCTACACTGGGGTTAGCTTGGTTGGAGAATCTCCGTGAGTAAGACCCTACCTAGGAAAAAATTTTAAAAATCTATTTATTTATTTATTTGACAGAGAGAAGGGGGGGCGGGAAATGGGCTTACCAAGGCCTTCAGCCACTGCAAATGAACTCTAGATGCATGCATCACCTTGTATATCTGGCTAATGTGGGTCCTGGGGAATCAAACCTGGGTCCTTTGGCTTTGTAGGCAAATACCTTAACTGCTAAGCCATCCCTCCAACCCGGAAATTTTTTTTTTAATTCAGTAAGAAGCACATAGTAGTGCTATTATTTATTTTAGTTTTAATTTGTTTTTAAAATATTATTTGAGAGAGAAGTAGAGGCAGAGAGAGAGAGACAGACAGAGAGAATGGGCACATCAGGGTCTCTAGCTACTGCAAACAAACTCCAGATGCATGTGCCACCTTGTGCATCTGGCTTACATGGTACTGGGGAACTGAACCTGGGTCTTTAGGCTTCACAGGCAAGCTCCTTAACCTCTAAGCCATCTCTCTAGCTACTAATTTTTATTTATTTTCTTTTTGAGGTAGGGTCTCATTCTAGCCTAGGCTGATCTGGAACTCACTCTGTGTAGTTCTGTTTGGCCTTGAACTCATGGTGATCCTCCTACCTCATCCTCCTGAGCGCAGGGATTAAAGGCATGACATCATGCTTGGCTTAGTGCTATTCTTTTTTTTTTTTTTTTTTTCCCCAGGTAGGGTTTCACTGTAGTCTAGGCTGACCTGGAATTCACTCTGTGTTCTCAGGGTGGCCTCGAACTCACAGCAATCCTCCTACCTCTGCCTCCTGAGTGCTGGGACTAAAGGTGTGCGCCACCACACCCAGCTAGTGTTGTTAATTCTTAAAACAACAACAACAACAACAACAACAAAAAACAACAAGTTTATTTGCAGAGAAAGAGAGAGAGGGAGAGAATAGGCATACCAGGGCCTCCTGCCACTGCAAACAAACTCCAGATGTATTTACCACTTTGTGCATTTGGCTTTTCATGGGTACTGGGGAATTGAACCCAGAATGTCAGACTTTGCAAGCAAGTGCCTTAACTGCTAAGCCATCATTCCAGCCCAGTGTTGTTATTTTTATTTACTTATTTATTTAGTGTTTTGAGGTAAGGTCTCTGCCCTAGCCCAGGCTGACCTGGAATTCACTATGTAGTCTCAGGGTGGGCTTGAACTTATTGTGTTCCTCTTACTTCAGCCTCCTGAGTGCTGAGATCAAAGGCATGCATTACCATGCCTGGCTTATTATTTTTTAAAATATTTATTTATTGAGAGAGAGAATGAAAGAAGCAGATAGAGAATGGGTGTGCCAGGATCTCTAGCCCTGCAAATAAACTCCAGATGCATGTGCCACCTTGTACATCTGGCTTACATGGGTCCTGGGGAATCGAACCTGGGTCCTTTGGCTTTGCAGGCAAGCACTTTAACTGCTAAGCCATCTCTCTAGCCCTAGTACTGTTATTTTTATTTTTAGTATTTCACTTGAAGACTCTGTAGTGGGCAAAGTGTTATTTTGGGGCTGTCATGGTGCAGCATGATGGATTGAATGATCATTTCAAGCCCTTTCTCTGATACTGCCCTACATGGATGGACTGCTGATTTTTGAGCAGGTTTAATTTTTTGCTGTCTTTGTAAAACTTGTGTTGGGCTGTCTATGAATAAGTAATAATGCCCTTAAAGGTTAACTAGTGGTATGTAGTAGGACGTAAGTACTTTTTCATGTCCTTAAGTGAACATTTGAGCCTTAATTTTAGGAGCTTGATTCACAGTGACTTTGTTGCTGAGCTGAGCATTTCTTCACAGCCACCTCTTTTCTAGGCACTGTTCTGGGGACTGTCACCTTTGTCTAGACTAGTCTAGTACTTGACTACTTTTTGTGTGTTGCCAACTTTTTGTCACCTGGCAGGATGACAGGTAGGCTTTTCAGCAAAAGGTCACAATACATGTGATGTGGTGGCCACTTAAAAGGCCAGCTGTGTTTCCATCTTCCTGCTGGGCACACCATGCGTACCTGGTGCACATCTATGGGGAGCCAGGCAATTCCAGACTGATTGTCCTGGCTGAGCCCTCCACAGCCACCATATGCGATGTGTAGTCTCCTGAGAGCTCAGAAATAGGAGAACCCCCGTTTTCTGCTCATAATCTGGATCTTGTGCCCGGGTACAGGTTTCCATCGTGTGGGAAGAACGGAGTTACCAGTCTCACGCAGAAAAAGGTCTTGAGAACTCCTTGTGGCGCACCCAGTGTAACAGTGACGGTAGGTGACATGTGCTCAGAGCAGTGCTGATCGTTTGTGATCCCCAGAAATGCTCCTGCACACTTTTGCTAGGAGCTGTCTGCACCACGGTGGCTCGGGTGCTCTGCATGGTACTGTTATGCATGTCTTGCTGATTTGTTAACTAGAATTTCACTTGTGATAAAGCTGCCAGGTATGAGGAGGTTGTCTTAACATTACCCTTATAAGAAAATCCCCCAAATCTTTGTTTCAAAAATGATTTTATTTATTTGCGAAGAGAAGAGAGAGAGAACGAGAATGGGTGTGCCAGGGCCTATTGTCACTTGCAAACAAACTCCAGACACATGTGTCACTTTGTGCTTCTGGCTTTACGTGGGTACTGGGGAATCTATCCCAGGCCTTTAGGTTTTGTAAGCAAGTGCCTTTGACTGCTGAGCTAACTCTCCAGCCCATAATCTTTTTTTTTTCTTTAAAACAACCTTTTTTTTAAAAAAAAAATTATTTTTTTTAAATTTATTTGGGAGAGAGAGAGAGAGGAAAGAGGCAGATAGAAAGAATGGATGTGCCAGGGCCTCCAGCTGCTACAAATGAACTCCAGCCGTATGTGCTACTTTGTGCACCTGGGTTACATGGGTCCTGGGGAATCGAACCTGGGTCTTTTGGCTTTGCAGACAAGTGCCTTAACCACTAAGTCATCTCTCCAGCCCTAAAAAAATACTTTTATTAAGCTGGGCTTGGTAACATATGCCTTTAATTCTAGGTCAGCATAGGCTAGAGCGAGACCCTACATCAAAAAACCAAAAAAATTTTTTTCAATTACGTTAATGAGAGAGCCATACCTAGATAGAGACAGAATGAGAATGGGTATGCCAGTCTCTTGCTGTTACAAATGAACTCCAGATACATGTGCCACTTTCTGCATCTGGCTTTTATGTGGGTGCTGGGGAATCAAACCTAGGCTGCAGGTTTTGCCAGTAAAGCTGCTGGGCCATTTCTGAAGCCCAATCTCAAAAATCTTTTTTTTTTTTTTTTTTTTTTGTGGTAGGATTTCACTCTAACCCAGGTTGACCTGAAATTCACTGTGTAGTCCCAGGCTGGCCTCGAACTCACAGCACTCCTCCTAACTATGCCTTCCAAGGGCTGGGATTAAAGGTGTGCACCACTATGCCTGGCTCAAAAATCTTTAAAAGAGATATTTAAAGAGGAAAAAGAAAAAAAAAATTAAAAAAAAATGAGCAGGGAAGGGATAGGAGCTGGTGATAGGTAAGATGTTTGAGACTGCCCTACTGAAGGTTCTTTTAGAATCTGAACAACCTTCTCATCCTTGGTATTCCCACCAGCTTTCTATTTCCTGAGTCCTTTATCCACGAGCAGTCAGATTTGTTCCCCACTCTAACCATTTTGTGTGTTTCCATGCTAATCTGCATGTCTGTGTAGAAACATCCCCTTGCTTTCCAGCCGAGCTGCACTAAGTCCAAGGAGTAAATATGCATTCCAGTTGGCCTGGGTGGAGATGCAGCTCTGAGGACCACGTGGCCTGTCTTTGGGCTCTCATAGAGAGCCCTGCTCTTGATTGTACCTGTATCCTCTTGGTGGCTTTCCGCTGGGATCTCTGCTGCAGCCTGCTGAACGACGCTCCTGCCTTGTGCCCCGCCTGCATGCCAGTAGTTGGTAGCTGCTCTGCTCACTTGGTGGCTAGGCTTTCATGTGGCCCCAGAGGCTTGGAACTCTGTTTTTATGCCCAGTTTACTCATCCACAGATCAACCTTTTTTGTGTTGCCCTCCCTTGCCTGCCAGAAGTGAACCATGAAGGACCGCTCTTCAACTCCCCCCTTACATGTTCACGTGGATGAGAACACCCCTGTCCATGTTCACATAAAAAAACTCCCGAAACCATCAGCGACCAATTGCCAGGTAGGAGCATGGCGGCAGTGGAGCGAGGTAACAGCTGTGGATCAGGGCAGTCCCGCCCGGCCCAGCCTCCTCGTGCTTTTGACTCCAAAGATTTGGGAGACACGCACACTCTTTTCCGGAGGTCACTTGGCTGGTTAGAAGGTAGGAACCTGTCATCCAGAAGTGACAGCAGTAAACAGTGTCTTAGAAGTGGCACCCCAGCAGAGTTGGAGGTGGATGCCACAAGTGTGGTACTGTGGCCAGCTGGGCCTGGAGGTAATCCTGGGTTTGTCCCTTTCCACAGAAATCTCATAAGCGCGGAATGAAAGGGGACACCGTGAATGTGCGACGGAGTGTCCGGGTGAAAACCAAGGTACCTTGGATGCCCCCTGGAAAATCATCTGCCCGGCATGTGGGATGCCAGTGGGAGGTAGGCTCATTCTTGTTCAGGCTTTTCTTCTCGGACTGGTCAGTCAGCTTCTAGCAGGTCTCAAACTTGGTATGATTCAGGGTTTGGCTGTAGCTGTGAAATCCTAATGGGCCTCAATTACTAAGCACCGTGCTAAACCCTGGAAGTTCTGTGGCTCTTCTCAGGTCCCTATGAGACTGATCTCTGGTAGGTCCTAATGTTCTAGCAGATTGGAACTGATTGTGGAATCTTACAGAAGCAAAAGAGCTGGAGTTAGGGTGCTCTGTGTCTCATTCTAGAGGCTGAACTCAGCTCTGCCTTGTGGATGAGGCTGTACTTTCATATATCTGTCACCCTACCTGAAGCATAGTTATAGCTAAAGTTGGGGCTGGGGAAATGGCTCAGCAGTTAAAGGCACTTGCTTGCAAAGCCTGCCAGTCTGGATTCAATTACCCAAACACACTTCTGTAAAGCTGGGCAGGGTGGCACATGCCTTTATATCCAGAATTAGAGAGGTAGAAGTAGGAGGATTGATGTGAGTTTGAGGCCACCCTGAGACTATACAGTGAATTCCAGGTCAGCCTGAGCTAGAGTGAGACCCTACCTCAAAAAACCAACCAACCAAACAAACAAAAAAAGTAGTGCAAGGGCTGGAGAGATGGCTTAGTGGTTAGGGCGTTTGCCTACAGCCTAAGGACCCATGTTCAATTCTTCTGGTCCCATGTAAGCCAGACACACAAGGTGACCCATGCACACAAGATGGCAGAAGTGTATAGAGTGTGATTGCAATGGCTAGAGGCCCTGGCGAGCCAATTTGCACACTCTCTCTTTCTCTTTCTCTCTCATAAAAAAACTAGATCTGAGCCAGTCATGGTGGAGCATGCCTTTAATCCCAGCACTTGGGAGGCAGAGGTAGGAGGATCGCCTGAGTTTGAGGCTACCCTGAGACTCCATAGTGAATCCCACGTCAGCCTGGGCTAGAGTGAGACCCCACCTCGAAAAACAAACAAACAAAAAAACTAGCTCTGGGGACTGGGAGACTGTTTAGCTGTTAAGGTACTCACCTGCAAAGCATAAGGACCCAGGTTCAATTTTCCAGGAATCGCCAAGGTGGCACATGTGTCTGGAGTTTGTTTGTAGCAGTGGGAGGCCCTGGCATGCCCCTTCTCTCTCTCTCTCTCTCTCTCTCTCTATCTGCCTCTTTCTCTCTCTCAAATAAATAAATATGCAAAAAAAAAAAAAAAAAAAAGTAGAGCTGGCGTGGTGGTTTATGCCTTTAATCCCAGCACTGGGAGGCAGAGGTAGGTAGACACTGTGAGTTCAAGGCCAGCCTAAGACTCCATAGTGAATTCCAGGTCAGCCTGGGCTAGAGCAAGACCCTCAAAAAACAAAAAAACAAGACAAAAGGAAAATTGGAAAGCAGCTGGCCATGGTGGATTTTGCCTGTAATCCCAGCATTTAAGAGATTGCTGTAATTTCAAGACCAGCCTGATTTACAGAGTGAGTTCTAAGACAGCCTGAGCTAAAGTGAAACTCTGCCTCTCATAAAGAAAAACAAAACAAAACAAACAAACAAAAACAAACAGGGCTGGAGAAATGGCTTAGCAGTTAAGGCATTTGCCTGCAAAGTCAAAGGACCCAGGTTCGATTCCCCAGGACCCACGTAAGCCAGATGCACAAGGGGCACATGCATCTGGAGTTCGTTTGCAGTGGCTGGAGGTCCTGGCATGCCCATTCCCTCCCTGTGATTGCAAATAAATAAACAAAATTTAAAAAGCTAAAACAAGTAGATAAATAAATAAAAGAAAAAAAAGATTAAAAAAAAATAAGGTTGGGTCTATAGGTTACTGGTAGAGGATTGCCTAGCATTCACAAAGCCATGAATTTAATCTCTAGTTCTGCCAAGAAAGAAAAAAGTGAGCAAGCGGGAGGCAGTGGTAGGAGGATTGCCATGAGTTCAAGGCTACTCTGGGACTACATAGTGAATTCTAGGTCAGCCTGGACTAAATTGAAACCCTACCTCGAAAAACTGAAAAAAAAAAGAAGAAAAAAAAAGTGAGCAATGTCTAAAGAGAGGCTGTGAAAATGAACTTCCTATTGACATGGGTTGTCAGTGATGAAAGTGCTCCCTTTCCCTCCTGGGTAATGGGTAGGAACTGAGTCTACAGATACTTAGTGCTCCCCTGATTCTGCAGCTACACTGCCCTTGGATTACCCAGGAAACGACTTGTCCAAGCTGTCCTGGCAGCTCCAACAGTAGCTATTTTTCCTGCTTTGTCTTCTGTCTCCCACTTTCCACTGACCAGTGATAACTGTGTTCTCAGGAAGCCCCAGCCTGAGCTGATTTTTTTAAATTAAATTATTATATTTATTGAGGGAAGTACAGAGCCACGAAGAGGCACCCACATGGCTAGAGATCCAGTATGGAGGGCCTGGAAAAACTGTGGAAAGAAAAGAGAGAAAATAAAGTTGAAGGAGAGCAGGACATGGTAGTGCACGTGCCTTTAATCCCAGCACTCTGGGAGGCAGAGGTAGGAGGATCGCCATGAGTTTGAGGCCACCCTGAGACTACATAGTGAATTCCAGGTCAGCCTGGGCTAGAAGTGAAACCCTACCTTGAAAAAAAAAACTTCAAGGAGCTCCTGCCATGTGGGGAGCTGGATGGGATAAAGAACCCATGTGGACAGTAAGGGCTAGGGGCCCCTCCCCAGGTGGGGGAAAACTCACCCACAGCTGCAAGTTGCCAAGTGGTCAGAGACCTGACCTGGTATTTAAAGGATTTCTTTTTTCTTTTTTGGGGGGAGGGGGGGTTCAAGGTAGGGTCTCTCCCGCTAGCCCAGGTTGACCTGGAATTCACTATGTAGTCTCAGGGTGGCCTCAAACTCTTGGCAATCCTCCTACCTCTGCCTCCAAAGTGCTGGGGTTAATGGTGTGTACCACCATGCCCAGCTTGACCTGGTATTTAATTTAATTTTATTTTATTTATTTGAGAGAGAGCAAGAGAGAATGGGCACACCAGGGCCTCCTGCCACTGTAAACCAACTCTAGATGCACATGCCACTTTGTACATCTGGCTTTACGTGGGTACTGGGGAATTGAGCCCAGGCCAACAGGCTTTGCAAGCAAGTGCCTTTAACCACTGAGTCATCTTGAGAAAGGTCCCTCCCAAGGCAGTTGGGGATTAAACTTGAAATGGAGACCAGAAGCTGCTGTGTACATGTGGCATTTCTGTTTGATTTATTGCTAGTGGTGATGGTTGTGGTGGTGGTAGTTTTGGGGGTGGACCAGAGTCATTCATGCTAAACATGTATTCTACCACTAAGCTACTGTCCCAGCTTGATTTTTTTCCCTCTAATCTTCTCTACTATACAGTTGTCTTTGAGAGAAAGAACTTCTAGAGTTCTTAAAGTTTTATATATTTAAAATATGTGAATATTTTTAAAGCTTTTTTTTTTTTGTTGTGGTTTTTCAAGTTAGGGTCTCACTGTAGCCCAGGTTGACCTGGAATTCACTATGCAGTCTCAGGGCAACCTTGAACTTATGGCAGTTCTCCTACCTCTGCCTCCCGAGTGCTGGGATTACAGATGTGTGTCACTATGCCTGGCTTAAAGATTTTTAAAAAATTTTAAAAGTATTTTTACTTATTTATTTGAGGAGAGGGAGAGAGAAAGAGGCAGAGAGAGAAGAGAGAGAATGGGCACTCCAGGGCCTCTAGCAACTGCAACAAACTCCAGATGCATGTGCCACCCTATACATGTGGCTTATGTGGGTACTGAGGAATCAAACCTGGATCCTTAGGCTTTGCAAGCATGCACCTTAACCACTAAGCCATTTCTCCAGCCCCTAAAATATATTTTAAAATGTTTTTATTTATTTGAGAAAGGGAGAGAGAGTGGGCACACAAAGGCTTTCAGCCACTGCAGATGAACTCCAGATGCTTGTGCCACTTTGTACATCTGGCTTTATGTGGGTACTGGGGAATCAAACCTAGGATGGCAGCCTTTGCATACAAGTTCCCTAGCCAAGTAATACTATTTATATTTATATTTATTTATTTGAGAGAGAGAGAGAGAGAGGAGAGAGAGAATGAGAATGGGTACACCAGGACCTCGAGCCAGTGCAAACGAACTCTAGACACATGTGCCACCTTGTGCATCTGGCTTATGTGGGTCCTGGAGAATTGAACCTGGGCCCTTTGGCTTTGTAGGCAAGTGCCTCAGCCACTAAGCCAAGCCAGCTCTTAAGCCCAGTAATACTAATTTTTACTTTTTTTTTTTTTTTTTTTTTGAGGTAGGGTCTCACTCTAGCTGAGGCTGACTTGGAATTCACTATGTTATCTCAGGGTGGCCTCAAACTCACAGTGATCCTCCTACCTCTGCCTCCCAAGTGCTGGAATTAAAGGTGTGCGCCACCATGCCCGGCCTGAAATTCATTATGTAGTCTCAGGGTGGCCTTGAACTCACAGCAATCCTCCGACTTCTACCACCCAAGTGGTAGATTAAAGGCGTGTACCACCACACCCAGCTGAAATATTTTTAAAATACTTTTATTGTATTTATTTGTGAGAGAATGAATCTATTGGCATGCCCTGGCCTCTTGCGGCTGCAAACAAACTCCAGATACATGCATCACTTTGTGCCTCTGGCTTTACATGGGTACTAGGCAATCAAACCCTGGCTGGTAGGCTTTGCACGCATTTTCAACCACTGTGCCATCTCCGCAGCTCATAATGTGTGTGTGTTTTTTTTCTTTTGGTTGGGCGTGTTGAGGCATGGTCTCTCTCTCTAGTCTAGTTCAGGCTGACCTGGAACACACTCTGTACTTTCAGGCGGTTCTCAAGCTCATGGCAATTCTCCTGTCTCAGCCTCTCAACTGCTAGCACTCAAGGTATTCACCACCACACCCAGCTTGTAAAATTTTGAAAAATATTTTCCAGATGTCATACATTTGTGTTTTGTTTTGTTTTGAGTCAGGGTCTCGGGTAGCCCAGGCTGACCTTAAACTTGCTGTGTAGCCAAGGATGACTTTAAACTCTTAAGTGCTGAGTCATTATCATATCTGGCTTTAAAAAAAAAGTTTTAATTTTTTTTTTTTAATTTGTTTTGGCTTTTCCAGATAGGGTCTCACTCTAGCCCAGGCTGACCTGGAATTCACTATGTAGTCTCAGGGTGTCCTTGAACTCATGGTGATTCTCCTACTTCTGCCTCCCAAGTTCTGGGATTAAAGGTGTGCGCCACCATACCTGGCCAATTGTTTTAATTTCATTTATTTATTAGCAAGCATAGAGAGAGAGAGAGAGAGAAAGAAAAGAGAGGCAGACAGAATGGACTCACCAAGGCCTCCAGCCACTGCAAATGAACTCCAGATGCGTGAACCACTTTGTGCATCTGGCTTTATTTGGGTACTTGTTTATCAAGCCCAGGTCATTAGGCTTTGCAGACAAGTACCTCAACCAGTGAGTCATCTCTCCAGTCCAGTCTCCCCCCCTCTTTTCTTTTAGATAGGGTGTTCCTCTATTGTTGCCCAGTCTGGTCTTTCTTTAATTCCTGGGCTCAGTGATCCTCTCAGAAGTCCTAGCCTTCCAAGTAGCAGGAACTACAATATCCATACCTTCCCAAACCTAGCTTTCTTTACTTTAAGCTTAACATTCTTCTTCTCTTTTTTATTTTTATTCTTATTTATTTATTTGAGAGTGACAGCAGACAGAGAGAGAAAGAGGCAGATAGAGAGAGAGAGAGAGAGAATGGGTGTGCCAGGGCCTTCAGCCACTGCAAATGAACTCCAGACTCATGCGTCACCTTGTGCATCTGGCTTATGTGGGTTCTGGGGAATCAAGCCTCGAACTGGGGTTCTTAGGCTTCACAGGCAAGCGCTTAACTGCAAGTCACCTCTGCATCTCCAGTTTAGAAAGAGGCAGAGAGGGAGAGAATGGGTGCACCAGGCCTCTAGCCACTGCAAATGAACTCCAGCCCTAAGCTTAATATTCTAACTTCAGGATTTCTTTCAATGTTAGAAATTCTTTGAAAGCATAATTTAGGGCTGGAGAGGTGGCTTAGTAGTTAAGTTGCATGCCTGTGAAGCCTAAGAACCCAGGTTTGATTCTCCATGTCCCATGTAAGCCAGATATATGTGGTGGCACATGCTTCTGGAGTTCTTCTGCAGTGGCTAGAGGCCCTGGTGCACGCTCACGCACTCTCTCTCTCTAATAAATATATAAATAAATAAAAATCTTTAAACACAAGAAATTCTTTGAAAGCATCATTTAGACCTGGGTAGCTAATGTTTCCCCAACATTATTATTTTAGCTGGGTGTGGTGACCCACAAGGTCTGGAGTGGTGGTCTTCTTGGGGTAGGTTCTCTGGGGATGACCATTGGCTCAGTTAGCTCATCCCTCAGCAGTCAGCTAGTCTCCAGGGAACAAGTAGCTGGTGTGGAATGCCAGTCAGAGACCTAACAGGACCCCGCATGTCTCTCCTTTCTCTGCATCAGACTCCACCTCACTGCCTGGAGATCACACCACCATCCTCAGAAAAGCTAGTCTCGGTGATGCGATTAAGTGACCTCTCTACAGAAGACGACGACTCAGGACACTGCAAAATGAACCATTATGATAAGAAGATTGACAGTCTAATGAATGCTGTTGGTTGTCTAAAGTCTGAGGTGAGGAGGTTTGTGGGCTGAGACAGCTAGTACCTTGAGAATGAGCAGGACAGGGTTATGAGTGGATGTGTCCCTCGGACTAACTCTCAGTGCCCTGAGCATGGCTCCCTCTAGGGAGGTAGCTGGGGTGCCTTGGGTTCCCTTTGCACTGGAAGAGCCCTCTTTCTGAAGCAGTTCATTATCTGAAGCTCTCTGTGGGTAGTGTGGTGTTTGACTCAGGAGTCTATGAAGCTGGTGGTGTCCTTTTTTTAATATTTGAGTGTAAGATTTTTAATATTATTTATTTGCAAGCAGAGAGAGAGAGAGAGAGAGAGAGAGAGAGAGAGAATATGAGCACATTAGGACCTCTTGCAGTTGCAAATGAGCTCCAGATGCATGTATTACTTTGTGTATCTGGCTTTACATGGATCCTGGGGAATTGAACCCAGGCTGTCTGGCTTTTCAAACAAGTGTCTTTAACTGCTGGGCCATCTCTCCAGTCCTGGAACTTCTTGCAATGTAGATGAGGCTGGCCTCCCAACTTAAAGCAATACTTCTGCTTCAGCCTCCTGAATACTGGGATCATTGGCATATTGCTTAATGTTCATATTATTGAGATAAAGTGGCCATATAAAACTGGAACTCTGCCGGGCGTGGTGGCGCACACCTTTAATCCCAGCACTTGAGAGGCAGAGGTAGGAGGACTGCAGAGAGTTTGAGGCCACACTGAGACTACCTAGTAAATTCCAGGTCAGCCTGGGCTAGAGTGAGGCCCTACCTCGAAAAACCAAACCAAACAAACAAAACAAAACAACAATAACAACAACAAAAAACAGGAACCCTCCTGTCTTATACCTCAAAAAAAAAAAAAAAAAAAAAAAAAGTTAAACAAAAGCAAAGCCCCCCAGAGACCAAGGATACTTGTCCTCCCTTGTGGAGCTGTTTCTTGGGAGAAGGGAGAGAGGAATGGAACTGGAAACAGAAGCACTCCAAGGCCCCCAACCAGGAAGTTGATGGGGGCTAGTATTAAAAGCTAGATCCTAGCCGGGCGTGGCGGCGCACGCCTCTAATCCCAGCACTCAGGAGGCAGAGGTAGGAGGATCGCTGTGAGTTCGAGGCCACCCTGAGACTCCATAGTTAATTCCAGGTCAGCCTGAGCCAGAGCCAAACCCTACCTTGAAAAACCAAAAAATAATTAAAATAAATAAATAAATAAAAGCTAGATCCTAACTACCAAGGGGACCTTATGTCTATAATCCTACACTCTACTTGAAGCCTTGGGGACCCTTTTAGAGGACGAGAGCAGACAGACAGGCCCTCCTGCCCCCAGAGCCCAGTTTGCAGAGGGTTTTTTTTTTTTTTTAATTATTTATTTATTTACTTACTTATTCATTTGAGAGAGAGAGAGAAGCAGAGAGAATGGGTGCTCTAGGGCCCCAAGTCATTGCAATCGAACTCCAGATGCATGCACCACCTTGTGCATGTGGCATTATGTGGGTTCTGGGAAATCAAACTCAAGTGCTTAGGGTTTTTAAGCAAGTGTCTTCACTGCTGAGCCATCTCTGCAGCCCAGCGCTTTTTTTTTTTTTTATTTATTTGCAAGGAGAGAGAAAAGCCAGGTGTGGTGGCGCATGCCTTTAATCCCAGCACTCGGGAGGCAGAGGTAGGAGGATCCCTGTGAGTTTGAGGCCAGCCTAAGACTCCATAGTGAATTCCAGGTCAGCCTGGGCTAGAGTGAGACCCTACCCCCGGAAAACCAAAAAAAAAAAAAAGGAGAGAGAAAGAGAAAGTATGGGTGCACCAGATCCTCTTGCCACTGCAAGTAAACTCCAGATGCGTGCCCCACTTTGAGCCTCTGGCTTTACTATATGAGAACTAGGGAATCAAACATGGGCCATCATGCTTTGCAAGCAAGTGCCTTTAACCATGGAGCACCTTTCCAGCCCTGCAGAGGCTTTTTTCTTTTCTTTTTTTTTTTCTTTTTGGTTTTCATTTTTAGGATCTCTTGCTAGTCCAAGCTGACCTGGAATTCACTATGTAGTCTCAGGGTGGCTTCGAACTCATGGCAATCCTCCTACCTCTTCCTCTTGAGTACTGGGATTAAAGGTGTGCGCCACCCCGCCTGGCTAGAGGCATTTTGTTAACAACTTTCCTCCTGTGGCATGCCAGCTGAAGCAGTGTCACCACTTGGCTCTGCTGTCAGCCAGCAGGTCATAGGCCCTGTTCTTACTTTATTCTTGTTTATTAGTTATTTATTAGTAACATGAAAGTTGGGTTGAAGGGATGGCTTAGTGGCTAAGGTGCTTACTTGCAAAGCCAAAGGACCCAGGTTCAATTCCCCAGTACCCACGTAAGCCAGATACACAAGTTAACACATACATCTGGAGTTTGTTTGCAGTGGCTGGAGACCCTGGTGTGCCCATTCTTTCTCTCTCTCTCTCTCTCTCTCTCTCTGCCTCTTTCTCTTAAATAAATAAATAAAAGGAAGATATTTAAGGAAGTAGCCTCTGTCTGGGGGTGGGTCAGTGTTTGTGACTGTTCACTGAGACTGTGCCTGTCAGGCTCTGGGCACAGGGCTGGTGTCACTTGTTCTTAGAGGGCTTGGGTGTAGCGATGTGGTGTCAGAGGAGAGCCCTCCCATCAGTGACCCTGCCCACATGCCCTGGGGCAGGTCAAGATGCAAAAAGGCGAGCGCCAGATGGCCAAAAGGTTCCTGGAGGAGCGCAAGGAGGAGCTGGAGGAGGTAGCCCACGAGCTGGCTGAGACCGAGCATGAAAACACAGTGCTGAGGCACAACATCGAGCGTATCAAGGAGGAAAAGGACTTCACCATGTAAGGCGCCCTGGCCCAGACTGTCTATATCATTTTCCTTGGGGTTGACTCCTTCTTGCCAAGCCCAGAGTCCCGAGGTGAAAGGAAAGCAGTGGAGGGAGGAAATCACCAGAACACTAAGCCTGTGGGGGGGGGTGAGAACATGTTCGGCATAGTCACACAGCTGTGCTGTGAGGTGAAAGTAGGACCCCCCCCCCCAATAAGGGGTAGGAGGGGTGTGATCAGGGAACTCTTCCTCCAAACAGTGGGATTGAAGGGCACAGTATAGTTATGGCTAGGCACGTGAGAGTCAGGAAGAAAGTGATATTCTGGAAACATCTATGGGAAGGCCACAGGGTGGGTAGCCTTTGCCCCTGAGCAATGTAAAGTAGTCCAGAGCTGGCAGCAGAGGACGAAATATATATACAAAATGTATATGTATGTATGTATGTATGTATATATATATATATATATATTTATTTACTTATTTTCAGTTGTAGAGGTGGCACCCATAGTCTAACTGCTATGCCCCACTCACAGATTTTTTTTTTAATTTTTGTTGTTGTTGTTTATTTTTATTTATTTATTTGAGAGCGACAGACAGAGAGGAGGCAGAGAGAGAGAGAGAGAGAGAGAGTGGGCACACCAGGGCTTCCAGCCACTGCAAACGAACTCCAGACGCATGCACCCCCTTGTGCATCTGGCTAATGTGGGTCCTAGGGAATGGAGTCTCGAACCGGGGTCCTTAGGCTTCACAGGCAAGCGCTTAACTGCTAAGCCATCTCTCCAGCCCACTCACAGATTTTTTTAGGAGTACTTTGAGGACGCTGGGAGCTACAAAAAGATTTTAAAGGCAAAGCAATAGCTGGGCATGGTGGCACATGTCTGTAATCCCAGCATTCAGGAGGTGCAAGCCAGGAGGATTAGGAGTTCAAGGCCTGCCAGAGCTACATGAAACCCTATCTCAAACATCAAAAAAAAAAAAAAAAAAAAAGCAAGGCTCAGGGTCTAATGCAGAAGAGGTGGCGGAAAGAATGTAAGAGCCAAAGGAAGGGTAGGACTCCTTACAACGTGCTCCCTCCAGACATAAAATGGCCTGGATATCCATGACCTCATAGTGCCTGACACTACCTACACAAGACCATCATAAGAGGAGGAAAAGTTCATGACATCAAAATAAAAGAGAGACTGATTGAGATAGGGAGGGGATATGATGGAGAAAGGAATTTCAAAGGGGAAAGTGGGGGAGGGAGGGTATTATCATGGGATATTTTTAATAATCATGGAAAATGTTAATAAAAATTGAGAAAAGAAAAAGCAATGACATTGATAAGACTTGGCACCATTCTAGGGAGGAGATGGGAGAGTTTAAGAACAGATCTGAACAAGGCTATTAAGAAGCTGGCCAGGGCATGGAGAGATGGCTTAGCAGTTAAGTTGCTTTCCTATGCAGCCTAAGGAGCCAGGTTTGATTCTCCAGTACCCACATATGCCAGATGCACAAGGTGGTGCATGCATTTGGAGTTTGTTTGCAGTTGCTAGAGACTGGTACGCCCATACATTCTCATACACACTCACTCACTCTCTCTCTCACTCACTCTCTCTCTCTCTGTTTGCAAATAAATCAAACCTAAACAAAATTTTAAAATTATTAGGGCTGGAGAAAAGGCTTGTTCAGATCTCCAGATCCCCTGTAGCCAGATGCAGTGATACAAGTGTGCAATGTCACGCATGCTCACAAGGGGACACATATGTCTGGAGTTCATTCACAGTGGCTGAAAAGGCCCTGGCATGCCCATTCTCTCTCTCCCCTTTCTCCTTGTCTCTCTCAAAAAAACGTAAATAAATAAAAAAGAAGCTGGCTGGGTGTGATGACCATGCCTTTAATCTCAGCACCTTAGGAAGCTGAGATAGGAGGATCACTTTGAGTTTAAGGCCAGCCTGAGACTACAAAGCAAATTCCAGGTCAGCCTGGGCTAGAGCAAGACCCTACCTTGGAAAAAAAAAAAAGAAGAAGAAAGCTGGTAAAATGGTTCAGTCAGTAAAATGCTTGCCAATCAAGTGTGAGATCCCGAGTTCAGATCCACTATATCTATGTAATGTAAATGCTAGTGCACACCTATAAGCCCAATACTCAGGAGGTGTAGGTAGGTAGATGCCCAGGGCAAGCTGCCTAGCTAGACTAGCTGAATCAGTCACCTCTCCATTCATTGAGATCCTGTGTCAATAAATAAGGTGGAGAGCAGTAGAGGGAGACACCTTACAGTGATCTCTGGTGTCTCTACACACACACAAACATACATGCATGCATCCCCCTCTGCCCCAAACACACATCCACATGCATACCACACAACACACATACATACAAAATGACCATGGCAATCTGAGATAGAACCATATGTTGTGTCTTGGTATCTGCTGGAGTGGAGGCTCTTATGCCAAAACAGGTATGACTTCTGGGCCCTCAACCTTCTAGAAGGCTACTGGCACAGGAAGGGTTGCCCCCATCCCTATTGTTCCCTGGCAGGAAGGGAACCTCTCAGGGCATTGTGAGGTGGGCCTCGGAGCTCTGGGTGGGCAGGGGCCTGCAAGGGCTCACGGAGCCCTGTCTTTGTGGCCCCAGGCTACAGAAGAAACACCTCCAGCAGGAGAAGGAGTGCCTCATGTCCAAGCTGGTAGAGGCTGAAATGGATGGAGCAGCTGCCGCAAAGCAAGTCATGGCCTTGAAGGATACCATCGGGAAACTGAAGACTGTAGGTGGAGCCCTGGGGCGGGTGGGGTAGGTTAGGTGTGGGGGCTTTACGTAGTCATCAGGCTGACTTTATGACATCTCCAGGCTGGGGGTGGGCACACTTAACTCTACAGCCCCTATCCCCATACTCATTTCCTGGGCTGTGACCCTTGAAAGATGACCTCTGGTGGCCAGGGCCTCTGAAGAGACTGCATCATGGGTCACTTGGGATCACAGTGAGTCAAGGCATGTGGTTGACTCCTGCAAGTTTCAGCCACCAGGTCTTACCTTTGCCTCCTGCAGGAACCCCTCCCACACCATAGTCACCTACATGAATCCCTCCTGTCTCTTTCTACACCCCTTTCTTCCCCAGGCCCACCTCTTCCAGGAAGCCTGCCCTTTACCCTAATGGTCCAGCTCCTTTTGTCTGAGCGTCCTGGCACCATTAGCTCTTGAACCCCTTATGGGGCCTGCCTCTTCCCTTTTCCCTGTACCACGTAAGATGGGTTGTCTTGCAGGAGAAACAAATGACCTGCACGGACATTAACACCCTAACGAGGCAAAAGGAACTTCTCCTGCAGAAGCTGAGCACTTTTGAGGAGACCAACCGCACCCTCCGAGACCTGCTGAGGGAACAGCACTGCAAAGAGGTGGGTGTCTGGCCTAGCTCCAGTGTACCCCTCTGCACCACTTGCCTAGCCTCTGAGCTCTTATCTTTGTCTAAAAAGAAGATAGTTGGAGAGAGGTTTAACAGTCATTCACTTAAGGGCTTGATAGTGTTATGGCTGTGGTTGAAACAAGGCCAGAAAGCAGCAGAAAGCTCTTGGAAGTCAGTGGAAGGACAGTGCAGAGTCAGTGAAGGGTTCAGGCTATTCTTAGTATCCTGGGGAGAGGGAAATTACCAGATCTGCTTTTATTTCTCCTCTCCCCTTCTGCGTGCACACACACAGGGTTTTAGATTTAAGCATGGATTTTAAGGGAGGGAAATAGACATGTAAGAGAATAGTTTTTTTGTTTGTTTGTTTTTAATGGGGCCAGGGCGCCACCTTCTGTAGCTCAGGCTGACCTGGTACTCAGTATGAAGGTCAGGCTGGTTTTGTACTTAACAGCTGTCCTCCTGCCTCATCTTCCCATGTTCCCATGTGCTGGGGTTACAAATGTGAGCCACCATTTCTGGCTATTTTATTTTATTTTTTGTTTATTTTTATTTATTTATTTATTTATTTGAGAGCTACACAGAGAGAAAGGCAGAGAGAGAGAGAGAGAGAGAGAGGGACGGAGGGAGAGAGAATGGGTATGCCAGGGCCTCCAGCTACTGCAAACGAACTCCAGATGCGTGCACCCCTCTGTACAACTGGCTGATGTGGGTTCTGGGGAATCAAGCCTTGAACTGGTGTTCTTAGGCTTCACAGGCAAGCGCTTAACCGCTAAGCCACCTCTCCAGCCCCTGGCTATTTTATTTGAGAGAGAACCAGAGGGAGATACAAGACAGTGTAGACATGCCAGGGTTTCTAGTCACTGCAAATGAACTCCAGACACATGTGCCACTTTGTGCATCTGACTTTATGTGGATGCTGGGGAATTGAACCTGTGTCTGCAGCCTGAGCCTTTAACTGCTGAGCTATCTCCCCAGCCCCTGGCTCATATTTTAGACTGACAAATATATGTATTTATAATGTTCAAGATGATCTTGTTTTCAGGGTTTTTGTGGGTGCCCCCACTTTGGATTTTCAAGGTAGAGTTTTTCTCTAGCCCAGGCTGACCTAGACTTCACTATGTAGTCTCAGGGTGGCCTTCAACTCGTGATCCTTCTACCTCTGCCTCCCGAGTGCTGGGATTAGAGGCGTGCGCCACCACACTGGTCTCAGTTTGACTATTTTTAGATTCCATATACAAGTGAGATAATGTAGCCGGGTGTGGTGGTGTACACCTTTAGTCCCAGCACTTGGGAGGTAGAGGTAGTTGGATCACTGTGAGTTTTAGGCCACCCTGAGACTACATAGTGAATTCCAGGTCAGCCTGGACTAGAGTGAGACCCTACCTGGAAAAAAAAAAGTAACAAAGATTCCTGATAAAACTAACAGCTAGGTGTGGTGATGCACAACTTTAGTCCCAGCACGCAGGAGGCAGAGGTAGGAGGATCACCATGAGTTCGAGGCCACCCTGAGACTCCATAGTGAATTCCAGGTCAGTCTGGGCTAGACTGAGACCCTACCTTGAAAATAAACAAAAAAAGTGAGGTTATGTGTCATTTGTGTCTGTGTCTGGCTTGCTTTACTTAATAATACAGTGTTCTCCAGTCTCATCTGTATTGTCACATAGCAACATTGCCTTTGGTTCTTTTTATTTTTTTGAAAGGCTGTTTAGTATCCCATTGAGTGTGTACCCTTTCATCTGTTTCTAGATTTAAATTAACTCCATTCCTTGGCAATTGGGAGGAGTCCTAGATCAGCAAGCATTTGTGTTTTTCAGTGTTGTTGGGTATTGAAACAGGGCTACAAGCGTGGTAAAAAGTGCTCTACGACAGAGCTACATCCCCAGCCAGGCAAGCACTTCTGAACAGACTGATGCTGTCAACAGTTGTTTCCTTGTTTGGTTTAAAGAATACTAAGGGTCTCAAAATGCCATAGAATGATAACATGTTTCCTTTTTTTTTTTCCTCCTCCAAGGTAGGGTCTCACTCTAGTCCAGGCTGACTTGGAATTCACTAAGTAGTCTCAGGGTGTCCTTGAACTCACAGTGATCCGCTTACCTCTGCCTCCAGAGTACTAGGATTAAAGGTGTGTGCCACCACACCCAGCTCTTTTTTTTTTTTTTTTTTTTGTTGTTTTTTTTTTTTTTTTGAGGTAGGGTCTTGCTCTAGCCCAGGCTGACCTGGAATTCACTGTGTAATCTCAGAGTAGCCTTGAACTCATGGCGTGCACCACCACGCCTGGCCATTCTTTATATTTTTAAAATATACTTCACTTGGTTGAAGAGATGGCTCAGTGGTTAAGTGTACTTCCTGTGTAACCTGAGGCATTGAGGGGACCTGAGACTGCCTGAGTTCTAATCTCCAGATCCCACATGAAAGTGCTAGGTATGGCCACAAGTGTTTGTAACCTAGTACTATAGAGGAGCAGAGACTGGAGAATTGTTGGAGCGCTACAATCAGTAAAAAGAGACTGTAACCCGGCGTGGTGGCACACGCCTTTAACCCCAGCACCTGGGACGCAGAGGTAAGAGGATCACCGTGAGTTCAAGGCCACCCTGAGACTACATAGTGAATTCTAGGTCAGCCTGAGCTAGAGTGAGACCCTACCTCGGAAAACAAGACAAAAAAACAAACAACAAAAAAAGAGCAGCTCAAAACGAGACCAGGCTGAAGAGAACAGCTGTGGTGCACTGCTGTTCCACAGTGACTGCAGACAAGTGGTCCCCATAGCAAGCAAGTGTATGAGGCATTGCAAAGTCACGTACATGTGTACACACCACACATGCATGAACAATAGCAAAAATTAAAAATACATGTCACTTTGGGATTTGTTCAGTTGGTAGTGTTTGCTTAGCATGCATGAAGCCCTGGGTTCCTCAACACTGCATAAACCAGACAGGAAGATCAGTAGTTAAAGGTGTTCCTCAGCTCCATAGTAAGTTTGAGCCCATCTTGTGTGTGTGTGTGTAACTGGGTATGTAGTATATCCCAGTACTCAGAAGACAGAGGTAGAAGGATCTAGAGTTCGAGACTAGCCTGGGCTATAAATCAAGACCTGTTTCAAACCTTCCCCCAAAATCTGTACGCTTGAATACATAATACAAAGTGGTAGCTGGGCGTGGTGGCGCACACCTTTAATCCCAGCACTTGGGAGCAGAGGTAGGAGGGTCACTGTGAGTTCGAGGCCACGCTGAGACTACATAGTGAATTCCAGGTCAGCCTGGGCTAGAAAGCGAGACCCTACCTCGAAAAACAAAACAAAATAAAATCAAATAAACAAAAGGTGTACTCACTGCCTAGCTTCCCATGTCAACCTTGTCCATATAAATTCAATCCTTTGTGTCTCCTTCTGAGATACCTTGCTCCCCTTAAAGAGAACTTTATCTTGAATTTGATAGTTTTTAGTTTTTATTTACTTACATATTTATTCCCAAGCCATGTCAGTGCTATTTAGGATATATTTAAACTTCACACCAATTACACTGTTGCACATGTGCTCTGTGCTTACTTGGTTAGTTCAAACTTTTTTTTTTTGTTTGTTTTAAGCTCCCCCCCCCCCCCCCCCCCCCCCGGTCCCCAGGTAGGGTCTCACTCTAGTCCAGGCTGACCTGGAATTCATTATGCATTCTCAGACTGGCTGGGAGAACTCACAGTGATCTTCCTACCTCTGCCTCCCAAGTGCTGGGATTAAAGGCATGAGCCACCAAGCCTGGCATTGGTTTTGGTTTTTTGAGGTAGGGTCTCCCTCTAGCCTGGGTTGACCTATAATTCACTATGTAGTCTCAGGCTGGCCTCAAACTCACAGTGATCCTCCTGCCTCTGCCTCACAAGTGCTAGAATTAAAGGCATATGCCACAAATGCCTACCTCAAATTTTTTCTTTTTTGTTATATAAAGTGAATTCCAGACCATATTCTAGAATATGTTTCTTCAGTTTTACTAGTTTTAGCCAAAATCATCTCTAAAATAAAATAAAATAATGATACATTGTTTTCTAGCTAAGTAAGTTGAAGCAGGTGACTTGTACACCTCTGAGCCTCAGCTTTACCACCTACTAAATGGACAGAGCATCTTGCATTTGGTGTTGCGCAAGGATGAGAGAATTTATGGACAGGAACTCATGTCCCCAGTGGGATGTAGGTGCTTCTGTGGCTGTTTGTCCTGGCACTAGTGGCATGTTAGAAAACCTCTTGCTGTTACGCAGTTGCATTTTCCCTGTTTTTGTTTTGTTTGGTTTTGTTTTGTTTTGTTTTTCAAGGTAGGGTCTCACTCTAGCCCAGGCTGACCTGGAATTCACTATGTAGTCTCAGGGTTGTCTTGAACTCACAGCCATCCTCCTACCTCTGCCTCCTGAGTGCTGGGAATAAAGGCGTGTGTCACCACGCCCAGCTTTTTCCCTGTTTTTTAAACATATTTTGTTTGTTTATTTATTTATTTGGGAGAAGAGTGTATGGGCCTTCCAGAACCTCCTGCTGCTGCAAACAGACTTCAGACATTTGTGCCACAGTGTGCATTAATTACTGAGCCACCTCCCCAACTCATCTTTTTTTTTTTTTCCGAGGTAGGGTCTCACTGTAGCCCAGGCTGACTTGGAATTCACTATGTACTCTCAGGGTGGCCTTAAACTCATGGTGATCCTCCTACCTCTGTCTCCTGAGTACTGGGACTAAAGTCATGCGCCACCACGCCCGGCCCATCTTTTTTTTTTTAATTATATTGTTTTCTTTTGTTTTTTCAAGGTAGGATCTCATTCTAGCCCAGGCTGACCTGGAACTCACTCTGTAGTCCCAGGCTGACCTCCATCTCACAGCGATCCTCCTACATCATGCCTCTTGAGTGCTGAAATTAAATGCATGCACCGTCACACCCAGCCATATTTTAGATTTTTTGTTAAATTTTATTTTCATGCATGTGTGTGTGAACATGTGCTTACATACCAGGGTCTCTTGCTGCAGCAAATAAACTCAAGATATATGGGCCACTTTGCATCCAGCTTTACGTGGGGGCTGGGGAATTGAACCCTGACCAATAGGCTTTGCAAGTAATTGCCTTTAACAGCTGAGCTGTCTCCCTAGCCTTCTCTCTCTTTCCTTTCTCTTTCTTTCTTTCTTTCTTTCTCTTTTTTTTGGGGGGGGGTGAGGTAGGGTCTTACCCTAGCTGACCTGGAATTCACTGTGTAGTCTCAGGCTGTTCTTGAACTCACAGTGATCCTCCTACCTCAGCTTCCCAAGTTCTGTGATTATAGGTGTGTACCACCACACCCAATTTAATAAACTTTTAGTTGTGTTTTTTCCAGGTAGGGTCCCTCTCTACCCAGGCTGACCTGGAATTCACTATGTAGTCTCAGGCTGGCCTTGAACTCACAGTGCCTTTGCCTCCCGAGTGCTGGAATTAGAGGCATGCACCACCATGCCCAGGCTTTTTAAAAAAACATATGTTTTACTTATTTATGTGAAAGCAGAGACAGAGAGAGACAGACAGACAGAATGGCACATCATGACCTCCAGCCACTGCAGATGAACCCAAGATGCATTTGCCACTTTGTGTATCTGCCTTTACGTAGGTACTGGGGAATCAAACCTGGGTCGTTAGGCTTTGCAGGCAAGCACCTTAACCACTTAGCCATCTCTTTAGCCAAACTTAGTTTTTTGAGATGGTATCTCTTGCATCCCAGCATGGCCTCAAACTCATTATGTGGCCAAGTATGACCTTGAACTTCTCATCCTCCTCCCTTCAGCTTCCAAGTCCTGGAATTTTGGAGTGCACCACCACAACTGGTTTATGCAGTGCTAGGCTTCAGAGGCAGAGCTTCATGCACAGGAGACAAGCACTCTACCAAGCAAGGTCAATTCCTGGCCTTGAAGTCTTTTTTTTTTTTTTTTTAAATATATTTATGAGAGAGAGAGAGAGAGAGAGAGAGAGGAATTGGCATGCCAGGGCCTCCAGCCACTACAGTCGAACTCCAGACACATGTGCTACCTTGTGTGCATGCATCACCTTGTTGACATGTGTCACCTTGTGCATCTGGCTTATGTGAGTTCTGGGGAGTTGAACCTGGGTTCTTAGGCTTCATAGGCAAGCACCTTAACCGCCAAGCCATCTCTCCAGCCCTGGCCTTGAATGCCTTTTTCTTTTTTTTTCTGGTTTTTTTTTTTTTTTTTTTTGTCATTGACAACTTCCATAATTATAGACAATAAACTATAATTCCCTCCTCCCTCACTTTCCCCTTCACAATTCCACTCTTCATCATATACCCTCCCCCTCTTTCATTTTGATGGCATCATCTCTTCTTCGTATTATGATGGTTTTGTGTAGGTAGTGTCAGACACTCTGAGGTCATGGGTATCCAGGCCATTTTGTGTCTGGAGGAGCACATTGTAAGGAGTCCTACCCTTCCGTTGGCTCTTACATTGTTTCTGCCACCTCTTCTACAATGGACTCTGCGCCTTGGAAGGTGTGATAGAGATATTGTAGTGCTGAGCACTCCTCTGTCACTTCTTCCCAGCACAATGGTGCCTTCTGAGTCATCCCAAGGTCACTGCCATCTGAAAAGAGAGAGTTCTCTAACCAAAAGTGAGAGTAGCATTAATATAAGGGTATGAACGTTAAGAGAAGTGCTTACTGTGCAGTTTGATGAGCATAGTATATACATTTAGCCAGACAGCAGTAGATGTTACACCCCTAGGGCTCATGACTACCCCTGTTTTAGGTTTTCAGTATCAGGGATATATTCCCTCCCATGGGGTGTGCCTCCAGTCCAATTAGAGGGTGGTTGGTTTCCCCTATAACAGACATGCCACTATTGCACCCGTTGGCTCATTTGGCCTGGCTGGCCAAATATAAGGCTTGCATCCATCCATTTTCTTGCAAATTTCATAACTTCATTTTTCTTTATTGCTGAGTAGAACTCCATTGTGTAAATGTGCCACATCTTCATTATCCATTTATCAGTTGAGGGACATCTAGGCTGGTTCCATTTCCTAGCACTTGTGAATACAGCGGCCATAAATGTGGTTGAGCAAGTATCTCTTAGGTAGTGAGATGAGTCCTTAGGATATATGCCTAGGAGTGCTATAGCTGGGTCATATGGTAGATCTATTTTTAGCTGTCTCAGGAACCTCCACACTGATTTCCACAATGGCTGGACTAGATTGCATTCCCACCAAGGGTTCTCCTTTTTCTGTATCCATACCAGCATTTATGGTCATTTGTTTCCATGATGGTAGCCAGTCTGACAGGAGTGAGATGGAATCTCAGCATAGTTTTAATCTGCATTTCCCTGATGACTATGGATATGGAACATTTTTTTTAGATGTTTATATGCCATCTGTGTTTCTTCTTTTGAGAACACTCTATTTAGTTCCATAGCCCATTTTTAATTGGGTTGTTTGATTTCTTATTATTTAATTTTTTGAGTTCTTTGTCTATCCTAGATATTAATCCTCTATCAGATGTGTAGTTGCCAAAGATTTTCTCCCATTCTGTAGGTTGCATCTTGGCTCTGTTCACAGTGTCTTTTGCCATACAAAAGGCTTGTAATTTCATGAGGTCCCAGCGGTTAATCTGTGATTGCCTGAGCATTCGGGTTATATTCAGAAAGTCCTTGCCAAGACCAATATGTTGAAGGGTTTTCCCTACTTTTTCCTCTAGTAGTTTCAGAGTTTCAGGTCTGATATTAAGTTCTTTGATCCATTTGCACTTAATTCTTGTGCATGGAGGGAGATAAGGATCTATTTTCATCCTTCTACAGATACATATCTAGTTTTTGCAGCACCATTTGCTGAAGAGGCTGTCTTTTCTCCAATGAGTATTTTTGGCATTTTTGTCGAAGATCAGGTGGCTATAGCTACCCGGACATACATCTGGGTCCTCTACTCTGTTCTATTGATCTACATGTGTGCTTTTGTGCCAGTACCATGCTGTTTTTGTTACTGTGGCTCTGTAGTATAGCTTAAAATCAGGTATGGTGATACTACTAGCCTTATTTTTGTTGCTCAAAATTTAGATATTTGAGGTTTCTTTGTCAAATGAATTTTTGGATTGCTTTTTCTATTTCCGTGAAGAATGCCATTGGAATTTTGATGGAGATTGCATTAAATATGTAGATTGCTTTTGGTAATATGGCCATTTTCACAATATTGATTCTTCCAACCCAAGAACAAGGGATGTTTTTCCATTTCCTAGTGTCTTGCAATTTCTGACTTGAGTATTTTAAAGCTTTCATTGTAGAGATCCTTCACTTCCTTGCTTAGGTTTATTCCAAGGAACTTCATTATTATTATTATTATTATTATTATTATTATTATTTTGATGCAATTGTGAATGGCAGTGATTCTCTGATTTTATCCTCTATGTGTTATTGTTAGCATATAGGAAGGCTACTGATTTCTGTGTGCTTATTTTGTATCCTGCTGCATGGCTATAGGTGTTTATCAGCTCTCACAGTTTGCTGATAGAGTCTTTAGGGTCCTTTATGTATAGAATCATGTCATCTGCAAATAATGATAACTTGATATCTTCCTTTCCTATTTGTATCCCTTTTATGTGTGTCTCTTGCCTTATTGCTATGGCCAAAATTTCCAGTACTATATTAAATAAAAGTGAGGACAGTGGAAACCCTTGTCTTGTTCCTGCTTTTAGTGGAAAAGCTTCAAGTTTTTCTCCATTTAGTATTATGTTGGCTGTAGGCTTGTCATAAATAGCCTTTATTATGTTGAGATATTTTCCTTCTATTCGCAGTCTTGTAGGATTTTTATCATGAAGGGATGTTGGATTTTGTCAAATGCTTTTTTTGCATCTAATGAGATGATCATTTGATTTTTTTGTCCTTCAGTCCATTTATATAATGTATTACATTTATTGATTTGTGTATGTTGAACCATCCCTGCATCTCTGGGATAAAGCCTACTTGGTCGGGATGAATGATGTTTCTGATATGTTCTTGTATTCTGTTATTTTGTTGAGAATTTTTTTGTTGTTTTGTTTTGTTTTGTTTTTGTTTTTCAAGGTAGGGTGTCACTCTAGTCCAGGCTGACCTGGAACTCACTATGTAGTCTCAGGGTGGCCTCGAACTCATGGTGATCCACCTACCTATGCTTCCCAAGTGCTGGGATTAAAGGCCTGCGCCAGCATACCCGGCTTTGTTGAGAATTTTTGCATCTATGTTCATGAGGGAGATTGGTCTGTAATTTTCTTTTTTTGTTCTATCTTTGCCTGGTTTTGGTATCAGGGTAATGCTGGCTTCATAGAAGGAATTTGGTAGGATTCCTTGTTTTTCTACTTTATGGAAAAGTTTAAGAAGCAATGGTGTTAGTTCTTCCATGAAGGTCTAGTAAAATTCACCAGTGAATCCATCTGTGTGTGCCTGGACTTTTTTTTAGTTGGGAGATTTTTGATAACTGCTTGGATCTCCATACTTGTTATAGGTCTATTTAAATGATTTATCTCATCTTGATTTAATTTAGGTAGGTCATCTAAATCAAGGAAATCATCCATTTCTTTCAGATTTTCAAACTTAGTGGAGTATATGTTTTTATAGTATATACCTATGATTTTTTGAATTTCTCTGGTATCTGTTGTGATGTTGCCTTTTTCATCTCTAATTTTATTAATTTGTGTTTCTTCTCTCTTTCTTTTGGTCAGATTTGCTAAAGGTTTATCAATCTAGTTTATTTTTTCAAACAACCAACTCTTTGTTTCATTGATTCTTTGGATTGTTTTATTGGTTTCTATTTCATTAATTTCTGCTCTAATTTTTATTATTTCTTCTCCTCTACTGATTTTTTTTTTTTTTTTTTTTTTTTTTTTGAGGTAGGGTCTCACTCTAGCTCAGGCTGACCTGAAATTCACTATGTAGTCTCAGGGTGGCCTCGAACTCTTGGCGATCCTTCTACCTCTGCCTCCCGAGAGCTGGCATTAAAGACATGTGCCACCACGCCCGGCTACCCTCTACTGATTTTTGGTTTGCCTTGTTCTTCTTTTTCCAAGGCTTTAAGGTGAAGCATTAAGTTGTTTACTTGCGACCTCTCTACTTTCTTAATATAGGCACTTAAAGCTATAAGTTTCCCTCTTAGGACTGCCTTCATTGTGTCCCAGAGATTTTGGTATGTTGTGTTCTCATTATCATTTGACTCTATGAATTTTTTTATTTCCTTCTTGATTTCTTCATTGACCCATTCATCATTTAGTAGTGTGTTGCTTAATTTCCATGATTTTGTGTATGCGCTATAGCTTATCTTGCTATCAATTTGTAGTTTGAGCTCATTGTGATCAGATAGAGTGCAAGGAATTATTTCAGTTTTCCTGTATTTGTTAAGATTTGTTTTGTGTCCTAATATGTGGTCTATTTTTGAAAATGATCCATGTGCTGCTGAAAAGAATGTGTATTCTGCAGCATTTGGGTGAAATGTCCTGTACATATCTGTTAGGTCCATTTATTCTATGACCTCATTTAATCCAGATGCATCTCTGTTTATTTTTTGCTGAGATGACCTGTCAATTGATGAGAGTGGGGTGTTAAAGTCACCCACTACAAGTGTGTTTGGTGTTATCTGTGACCTTAGTTCTAACAGCGTTTGTTTGATGAAGTTGGGATCCTCCATGTTAGGTGCATGTATGTTTAGGATTGTAATGTCCTCCTGTTGGAGTGTGCCTTTAATCAATATAAAGTGACCTTCCTTATCTTTCCTAAGTAGTACTGGACTGAAGTCTACCTTGTCAGATATTAGGATAGCAACCCTGCTTGTTTTCTAGGCCCATTTGCTTGAAACACTGTTTTCTAATCCTTCACCCTAAGATAGTGTCCATCCTTTGTAGAAAGGTAAGTTTCCTAGAGGCAACAAATTGAAGGATACTGCTTTTAACCCAGTCTGCAAACCTATGTCTATCGTTGGGGCATTGAGTCCATTGATATTAAGAGTTATTACTGAAAGGTATGTATTTATTTTTGCCATTTTTCTTATTTTGTATTTCTTCCCGTTTTACCTTTGCTTTCTTGTATGAACTAGTATTTGAGTATGGTTTATTTTGTCCCAGGTCATTATATGTGTGCTTTTCTTTCTCTCCAGGATGGAGGATCCTTTCATGTATTTCCTTAGAGCTGTTTTTGTCTTCAAATACTCCTGTAGCCTGCTTTTGTTGTGTAATGTCCTTATTTCTGCGTCTATTTGAATGGATAGCTTTGCAGGATAAAGTAACCTTGGTTGACAGTTGTTATCTTTCACAACTTGGAATACATCATTCCAAACTCTTCTGGCTTTGAACATTTGTGTTGAGTAATCTGCTGTGATCCTGATGGGCTTGCCTTTGTATGTGACTTGATTTTTCTCTCTAACTGCTTTCAATATGTTTTCTTTGGTTTATATGTTTGGTAGTTTAATTATAATATGGTGAGGAGAGGTTCTTTCCAGGTTTTTTCTGTTTGGTGTTCTAGAGGCTTCCTGTATCTGCATTGGCATCTCTTTCCCAATCTGGGGGAAGTTTTTGTCTATGATTTTGTTGAGAACGCCTACTATGCCTTTGGAGTGAAATTCTTCTCCTTCTACTATACCCTGAATTACTATGTTTGATCTTTTCATAGTGTCTCGAATATCTTAGAAATTTTCATTCATACTTTCCTATTAGTTTGTCTTTCTCTTTGTTGGACTGTATTAGATCTGCCACCTGGTCTTCTAGTTTAGATACTCTGTCCTCTCCTTCATCCATTCTACTGGTGAGATTTTCTACAGAATTTTTTATTTCATTGACTGTGTTCTTCATTGCTAGTAATTCTGACTGGTTTTTCTTTATTATTTCTATTTCCTTATTTATGTCTTGTATTGACCTCCTTATTTCATTAAATTGGTTTCCTGTGTCTTCTTTCATTTCTTTGATTTCCTCTTTGATTTCTTTGAGCATATTTGTAATCATTCTTTGGAAATCTTTCTCAGGCATTTCCTCTAAATCATTTTCACTGGAGGTCATTTCTGATGCATTAATACTTTTTGGTGGATTTATATTGTCTTAATTTTTTGTGTTTCTTATGTTATAATGTACATATTTTTGTATCTTGGACTAATTTAATTCTTGGATTTTCTAGTTAGCTGCAGTATTATTATATGTATCAATCAATCTGATGTGATATATCTTCAGGGTAGGAGCTTAAGGTGCTAGGTGTGGCTCTTAAGACTCTCAGAGTATCTACAAAAGTGACCCTAGATGTTGGGTTTTGCCTGCTATGAGAGTATTCAAGTAGGCTGAGTGGAACAAAATACAGGCAGATTCTAAAATTTAACTAAACAATGTACACATTCAATGAAAAACAGCACAGTGTATTTATTCAAGAGTAGATATTATGACACCCAGATCCTCTAACAAAGTCACTGTCCCTTAGGATGTTTGTTGTCCCACACCCTTAATCCTGTCAACTAGAAGGCTAAGATTTCTGGTCTGTTGAGTGTTTG
This sequence comes from Dipus sagitta, assembly GCA_036346955.1. Taxonomy (NCBI): domain Eukaryota; kingdom Metazoa; phylum Chordata; class Mammalia; order Rodentia; family Dipodidae; genus Dipus; species Dipus sagitta. The sequence goes on from CM070770.1 coordinate 142,269,935, forward strand.
TGACCAAGTGAGATCCAACGAACAGCAGAAGAGGAAACAAAGGCACTATAAATCAGGAAGTAACAAATGACAAGCCCAAAATATAGCTTATTTATGAATGGCAAATCCTACCATCTGTCATATTTAACATATAATTTATCCTGACATGGAAGGTGCAAGTAGCACTTCCAATTCAAGCCCATATACCAGGCTTATTTGGTGGGTACTGACCTAGTGTAATCCCAGTTACCTTTTGGGATGGTTTTGGTCTCAATTATGCTGCACTCCTGCTTGGGTCCCTCTTTGCTGTGCTGTGGGCTCAGGTAGGCCAGCTGGGTCATTGGATCGCAGCTCTGAACGCCTGGTCCTAGTGCTGTGTAGGTGAGCTTCCTTGCCCAGGTCTCTGGTGCTTGCTGGCGCTTGCACTGGCAGTGAGGGAGAGGAGGCTGTGGATGGTGGCTCTAGGTCTCCCGCTGATCCACGTGGTCCTTTTCCTCACGAGCTGCTCCTCCATTGGTCACTGCGGTCCTCTCTTTATGTTTCTTGAGTTTGGGAGGAGGTCCTGTGTGAGTGGAGAGTCTCCTCACCAGGTTTTTCCTGTGGCTCAGGCTGAGCCTGGCAGCTGTGGTCCCATGGACCTGCTTGCTACTGCTGGAGCTGCTTCTGTCTGCTTTTGTGGCCTCTGGATCTCTTCTACTTCTCTGCTGCAGTTGATATTTTCTTATACTCCTCACTTTTTAGTAGAAGAGTGTATTTTGCTGGGTTTATTTTTGTTTTTTTCTCCCCTAGGCTTCTTTGGCGTGGTTCCTATGCTGCCAACTTAACCAGAAGTCCCTTGTTTTGCTTTTGCTGCTTTATGTGCACCCATGTATCTGGCCCTGATCTTGTTTCTCCTGGTTCCTCCACCTTCTGGGATCACAGGCCTGTGAGCTACTTTTTTTCAGCTTTATGTGGATGCTAGGGAATTGACTTCATGCCAGATGGCTTGCTAACAGCACCCTTAACCACTTAGCCGTCTCCCGGGCCCCTTCTGTTGTATATTTTAGCACAATTGAAAGTAATGTGTGGGCTGGAGGGATGGCTTAGCAGTTAAGGCGTTTGCCTGCAAAAGCCAAAAAACTCAGTTTCAATTCCCCAGGAACCTCGTTAGTCAGATGCACAAGGGGGCACATGCATCTGGAGCTCATTTGCAGTGGCTGGAGGCTTTGGTGCACCCCTTCTCTCTCCCTCTTTCGCTCTCGCTCTCCCTCTTTCTCTCTGTCAAATAAATAAATAAATGTAAAAATTTTTTTTAAAAATTAAAAAAAAATTTTTTTTAAAGTAATGTGTTAGCTGGGTGTGGTGGCACATGCCTTTAATTCCAGCACTTGGGAGACAGAGGTAGGAGGATCATTGTGATTTCAAGGCCACCTTGAGGCTACATAGCAAGTTCCAGGTCAGCCTGGGCCAGAGTGAGACCCTACCTCAAAAAAAGAATTGTGTATATATGTATGTTACATATACACACACATGTGTATAAGATGCTCAGTGAGATAATTTGATATGTATATTGTGTTATGATTACCATAATGAAGCTCATTAATGTTGATCACTTTGTCGGGCGTGGTGGCGCACGCCTTTAATCCCAGCACTTGGGAGGCAGAGGTAGGAGGATTGCCGAGAGTTCAAGACCACCCTGAGACTACATAGTTAATTTCAGGCCAGCCTGGACCAGAGTGAGACCCTACCTTGAAAAAACAACAACAACAAATATATATATATATATATAACTTTATATTACTTTTTTTTTTTTCAAGGTATGGTCTCACTGTAGTCCAGGCTGACCTTGAATTCACTATGTATTCTCAGGGTGGCCTTGAACTCACAGTGATCCTCCTACCTCTGTCTCCCAAATGCTGAGATTAAAGGTGTGCACCACTATGCCCGGCTTATTATCTGTTTTTTTGGGAATACATAAGCTCTGTCTTAGCAAATTTCAAGATTCTAATATGTAATACAGTATGTTTAATTGGTCACTATGCTATACACTTTAAACAGTATGGCATCCAATCTCATTTGTTTGTTTATTTGGTTTTATTGAGATAGAGTCTCATTCTAGCTCAGACCAACCTGTATGTAACTTACCCTGTAGCTCCAGGCTGGCCTTGAACTCCTGGTAATTTTCCATTTTCTGCCTCCGAGTGCTAGGGTTGGTCAAAGGCGTGTGCCACCATGTCCAGCTTTAAGGTTTTGTATTTTTATTTTGTATTTTATTCATTATTTATTTGAGAGAGAGACAGAGGCCCAAAGAAATAATGACTATGGGCATGCCAGGACCTCTAGCTGCTGCAACAAAACTCCTGATGCATGAGCCACTTATTGCATCTGGCTTATATGGGTACTGGAGAATCAATCCTGGGTCATTAGGCTTTGCAGGCAAGCACCTTAACCTCTGAGCCATCTTTCTAGCCACTAAGTTTGTTTATTTATTTATTATTTATTTATTTTGGTTTCTCAAGGGTAGGGTGTCATTCTAGCCCAAACTGACCTGGAATTCACTATGTAGTCTCAGGCTGGCTTCAAACTCATGGTAATCCTCCTACCTGTGCCTCCTAAGTGGTGGGATTGAAGGTGTGTGCCAGCATGCCTGGCTCACTAAGTTTATTTATTTATTTTTAAATTTTGTGGTTATTTTTATTTATTTGAGAGTGACAGAGAGAGAAAGAGGCAGAGAGAGATAGAAATAGAGAGAGAGAGAGAATGGGCGCGCCAGGGCCTCCAGCCACTGCAAACAAACTCCAGATGCGTGCACCCCCTTCTGCATCTGGCTAACATGGGTCCTGGGGTATCGAGCCTCGAACCGGGGTCCTTAGGCTTCACAGGCAAGCTCTTAACCGCTAAGCCATCTCTCCAGCCCAAGTTTGTTTGTTTGTTTGTTTGTTTGTTTGTTTGTTTGTTTATTTATTTATTTTTGGTATTTTGAGATATGGTTTCACTCTAGTCCAGGCTGACCTGAAACTTACTATGTAGTCTCAGGGTGGCTTTGAACTCTCAGTGATCCTCCTACCTCTGCCTCCCAAGTGTTGGGATTAAAAGCATGCGCCACCACGCCTGGCTCACTAAGTTTATTTATTTATTTTGTTTTTTCAATGTAGGGTCTCACTCTAGCTTAGGCTGACCTGGAATTCACTCTGTAGTCTCAGGGTGGCCTCGAACTGATGGCGATCCTCCTACCTCTGCCTCCTGAGTGCTGGGATTAAAGGTGTGCGCCACCACGCCTGGCTTGACTAAGTTTATTTTTAAAAATATTTTTATGTATTTGCAAGCAGAGAGAGAGAGAATGAGAATGGGTATACAAGGCCCTCTTGGTGCTGCAAATGAACTCCAGATGCATGTGCCACTTTGTGCATCTGGTTTATATGGATACTAGAGACTCAAACCCAGGCTAGCAGGTTTTGGAAGCAAGCTTACCTTTTAAACTCTGAGCCAGCTCTCCAGCCCTGGCATTCAAGTTTATATCTCAACAGAGCTCTTAAAAAAAAAAAAAATCAAGTTGCAAGCCTGGCATGGTAGCACATACCATCAATCCTAGTACTTGGGAGACCCTAGGCAGAATGATTTCAGGAGTTTGAGGCCAGTTCTTGGCTACATAGTGACTTCCAGTTCAATCTGGGCTACAAATACTGCTTTTGTCAAGTGAAACTTTGCTTGCTTGCTTCTTTCTTTCTGTCTTTCTCTCTCTCTCTCTCTCTCTCTTTCTTTCTTTCTTTCTTCCTTCCTTTCTTTCTTTCTTTGAGGTAGAGTGTCACTTTGGCCCATCCTGACCTGGAATTCACTCTGTAGTCTCAGGGTAGCCTCAAATTCTTGGTGATCCTCCTACCTCTGCCTCCCAAGTGCTGGTATTGAAGTCGTGCACCACTACGCCCAAATGAAATTTATCGTTTTTTATTTTTTGGTTTTTCAAAGGAGGGTCTCACTCTAGCCCAGGCTGACCTGAAATTTGCCATGTAATCTCAGGGCGTCTGCCTTCCGAGTGCTGGGATCAAAGGCGTGCGCCACCAGGCCAGGCTAATCTTTCTTTACCTCCCTAAAGAAAGATAAGTTTCTGTATGTGCAACTCATTGTTAATGTACTGAAAAAGTATGAAAGGTAGCATCACCAATTTATTAGCTTTAGCCTGAGGTCTGGAGGTTGGGTGTGAGAAGGATTTGAATTTCATTGATGCTCATTGTTTTCCAGTGTAAAGTTAGAAATGCAGTTTAGGAAAGGGATTCAGTAGGATGTAAGATCTGGATTTGTTGATGACTTGGCTTTTCTTTGCCCTCCTGAAGGATTCCGAGAGACTAATGGAGCAACAGGGTGCATTACTGAAACGGCTGGCAGAGGCGGACACAGAGAAAGCGGTAATGACAAGCACCCTTGCTGGTTGAGTGGATGCAGGTAGCCATAGGGCTGGGCTTTAAGCACTGGAGGAAGGCGGCCCTGCTTTGACACTCCTCTCTTTCCATGATCTATAAGGTGGTTGGCTTCCCCTTTGCTTCATGCTCTACTAGGCCTTTGTAGGTCATTGGATGGCTTGCCACAAAGTTGGGCCCCAAAATAAGGGATGGTAATAAAGATGATGGATTTATGAGGCTGTGTTCAACTTGGATTTCTGTATTTGTATTAGGGAAGCTATCAAGCAGTGTATACCTTTTTTTCCTTTCTTTTTTTTTTTTTTTTTTCCAAGGTAGAGTCTCACTCTAGCCCAGGCTAACCTGGAATTCACTATGTAGTCTCAGGGTGGCCTCGAACTCATGGCGATCCTCCTACCTCTGCCTCCCAAGTGCTGGGATTAAAGGCATGCACCACCACTACTGGCTAGTATAAACCTTTTGACTCAACAATTCCTATTCCTGGATTCTCTTCAAAGACACCCTTACGCTCTGCAAGATGTTAACTTAGGGCTGGAGAAATAGCTTAGTGGTTAAGATATTGCCTGACAAGCCAAAGGACCCAGGTTCAATTTCCTAGGCCCCATGTAAACCAGATGCACAAGATAGTGCATGCATCTGGAGTTCGTTTGCAGTGGCTAAAGGCCCTGATGCTCCCATTCTCTCTCTCTCTCAAATAAATGAATAAATTTTATTTATTTATTTGAGAGCGACAGATAGGGAAAAAGGGGGAGGGAGAGAGAATGAATGGGCGCGCCAGGGCCTCCAGCCACTGCAGACGAACTCCAGATGCATGCACCACCTTGTGCATCTGGCTTACATGGGTCCTGTGTAATCAAGCCTCCAACTGGGGTCCTTAGACTTCATAGGAAAGCGCTTAACCTAACCTCTAAGCCATCTCTCCAGCACCCCCCCCCCTTTTTTTTTTTTTTTTTTCTTTTTTTTGGTTTTCTGAGGTAGGGTCTCACACTAGCTCAGGTTGACCTGGAATTCACTATGTAGTCTCAGGGTGGCCTTGAACTCTTGGTGATCCTCCTACCTCTGCCTTCTGAGTGATGGGATTAAAGGTGCGCACCACCACTCCAGCCCATAAAATATATATTTATTTTTATTTTCATTTATTTATTTGAGACTGACAGACAGACAGAGAAAGAGGCAGAAAGAGAGAGAGAGAGAGAGAGAGAATGGGTGCAACAGAGCCTCCAGCCACTGCAAACGAACTCCAGATGCATACGCTACCTGGTGCATCTGGCTTATGTGGGTCCTGGGGAATCAAGCCTCGAACCTGGGTCCTTAGGCTTCACAGGCAAGCGCTTAACTGCTAAGCCATCTCTCCAAGCCCCCCATAAAATATTTTTTTTAAAAAAGAATTCTTAAAAAAAAAGATGTTGAGCCGGATGTGGTGGTGCACACCTTTAATCCCAGCCCTTGGAAGTCAGAGGTAGGAGGATTGCCATGAGTTCAGGCCTGAGACTATATAGTGAATTCTAGGTCAGCCTGGGCTAGAGTGAGACCCTACCTCAAAAAACAACAACAAAAATTTAATATATGTGTGGTATCTCCCACCTTTGTCTTGTAACATGAACCAGTGGGTTTCTATGTGATAAGAAACTTCAGGGCCCAGTTGTCAGGCATCAGAATTCTCTTCCACCCAGGCTGGGCTTCTTGCCCATTGCAGAGGGTGCATGATAGTGTGTTTTCTCTCAGCGCCTGCTATTGCTGCTGCAAGACAAGGACAAGGAAGTAGAAGAACTCCTCCAAGAGATACAATGTGAGAAGGTACCATACCCAGCATTTGCACTTTTTATGAGCCATTAGAGCCAGTGGTGTGCTGAAGGGGGGTTCCAGTTCCAGCTCCATCACTTTTTCCATCTCCCAAGGCTCAAGCAAAGACAGCATCGGAGCTTTCCAAGTCCATGGAGTCCATGCGCGGGCATCTACAGGCACAGCTTCGGTGCAAAGAGGCTGAGAACAGTCGCCTGTGCATGCAGATCAAGGTACCTGCTTGGCCTCCAAGTCAGGGAGGAAACAGCAGACCCTGGATGTTGAGGTGCAGTAGCCTGGTCCAGGGGATCCCACCTCAGCAATGTGTTCCCATGCTCTATGGGGCAGCTGTTGCCAAAGAGCTTGTACATTAGAGATTTAGGATAATGTCAAGAGCAGTAGACAGAGAATGTGAAGGGCTTAGTGACAAAGTAGGGTGTTATGCCCCTAGGCTTGTCAGTCCCTTAGGTCTCCTACTGACTACCTGAGGGAAGACACTAGTCTCAAGTGCTCTCAAGGGTCCCCTGAGGTGGTAACTTTACTAAGTGACTCATTTATCTGATGAGTTGGTTAGGAGTTTAGAGGATTTCAAATGATCCCAATTAAAAAAAAAATTTTTTTTTCTTTATTTTTTAAAATTTATTTGAGAGCGACAGACAGTGAGAAAGAGGCAGATAGAGAGAGAGAGAGAGAGAGAGAGAATGGGCACACCAGGGCTTCCAGCCAGTACAAACGAACTCCAGATGTGTGTGCCCCTGGCTAACGTGGGTCCTGGGGAATCGAGCCTTGAACCGGAACCAGGGTCCTTAGGCTTCACAGGCAAGCGCTTAATGGCTAAGCCATCTCTCCAGCCCCCAATTTTTTTTTAATATATTGAAATATATAGGGCTGGAGAGATGGCTTAGCAATTAAGGTGCTTGCCTGCGAAGGCCAAAGTACCAGGGTTCCATTCCACAGTATCCACATAAAGCTAGATGCACAAGGTGGCACATGTGTATGGAGTTTGTAGTGGCTAGAGATCCTGGTATGCTGATTCTCTCTCTATCTGCCTCTTTCTGTATCTCTCAAATAAATAAATTAATTTTTTTTTAAAACTGTATATAACTTTTTTTTTTTTTTTTGAGGTAGGGTTTCACTCTAGTCCAGGCTGACCTGGAATTCAGTATGTAGTCTCAGGGTGGCCTTGAACTCATGGTGATCCTCCTACCTCTGCCTCTTGAGTGCTGGGATTAAAGGCATGTGACACCATGCCTGGCTTTAAATATTTGTTTTATTATATTTTTGAAAGAAAGAATCAGACAGAGTATGGTTGTGCCAGGGTCTCCTGGCACTGGAAATGAACTCCATACACATGTTCTACGTTGTGTATCTGACTTTATGTGGGTACTGGGGAATGAAACCCAGGCCATTAGGCTTTGCAGGGAGGCACCTTTACCTAAACATTGAGCCACTTCTCTGACCCCTCCAAATATCCCAGTGTTTTGAGAGATCTGGAAGGGCTGTGGGGAGCTGGAGGGATCAGGGTTCTGGTCCCTCTCCTCTGTAGTCAGAGTCCTGTCTGCTGCTGATCCATTTTCCTCTGCATCATTTCTCTCCATGTGTGACCTTTTCTCTCTCTCTGCTTTCCCTCTTTCCCTCTGCCTTACCTCCCTGCTCTCTTTCCCACCTCTCTACCTCCCTCTTGGCCTTCCTCTGCCTCTAAGAACCTAGAGCGCAGTGGGAACCAGCACAAGGCGGAAGTGGAGGCCATCATGGAGCAGCTGAAGGAACTGAAGCAAAAAGGAGACCGAGACAAAGAGACCCTAAAGAAGGCCATCCGAGCCCAGAAGGAACGGGCCGAGAAGAGCGAGGAGTACGCCGAGCAGCTACATGTGCAGCTAGCCGACAAGGTAGCAGGCCCAGGCCCTGCCTGGCCTCATAGAGGGGTGCTTAATAGTGGGGGTTGGTGAATAGCCTAACTACAGTCATAGGAAAGGTAAAAACTGGAAGATGGATGGTTGGGGGAGGAAGGAGGGAAATTAAATGGAGATCACTGAAGGGTCAGTAGGACAGCCCAGCACATCTGCATGGTGAATGAGAAGATGGTTCAGACTGCCCAGAGGATGCACATGATGCTGGGAGTTGGGGAACACAGCTGAGCTCCCTCTGTCCCTATTGTGCTCTTGTCTACAAAGAGGCTGCAGAGTGAAGGCCAGGTTTTCTAGGTGAGCCTAGCCCCTCCGCACAGCCCGTGTGTTGATACCAGGCTGACATGCCCACTGTCCTGTGTTCCCAGGACCTGTATGTCGCTGAAGCTTTATCTACTCTGGAGTCATGGAGGAGCCGCTACAACCAGGTTGTGAAAGACAAGGGAGATCTCGAGTTAGAAATCATCGTCCTAAATGAGTACGTCTTCATGGTAGGAGAGGATGCTGAGGAGCTTTCCACTGCAGGTGGAAGGAGCCTGGTTTCCTGACTAGACTCTGGGACTAGCCCTGGGCTCCTACCGCACTCACAGGAACCCGTGAGGGAGCAGGCTTCTCCATCACAGAGGCCCAAGCCTGGCCCCAGTCTATACATCAGGATGTGAGCACACCAGTGTCCTCATTCTTGTTCTCTGAAAAAAGCCTTTCTTGGGAAGTGCCTTTGCTATAGTCAACTCAACTCAGCAAATGTTTGCTGGGAACCTGCCATGTGCTGGGTACTATGCTTAGGGAATGGGGAATCTCTATGTACTAGAAGAAAAGAGATAAGGTATAAGGAAGGCTATGTGGTCTAGAGAGAGGAATTGGAGAAGAGGTGTCCTGACAGGGAAAGTCTGAACTGGGCTTGTAAGGGTGTGAGTAGTAGGCTGCCAGGTAAAATGGTATGTTGGTTTATACCTAGGCAGTGCTCAGTATTTGCTGAATGTTAGACTCTTAAGTCAGCAGGACTGAAAACACAAGTGGCATCGTAGCCCAGTTTAGAGCACTTGTCTGGCATTTGAAAGGCCTTGGGTTTCATGTCCTACATGTCAATAGTTAAGAACAATAGGAAAATCATTTGAGAGGCCGGGCGTGGTGGCACACACCTTTAATCCTAGCACTTCGGAGGCAGAGGTAGGAGGATCACCCAGAGCTTGAGGCCACCCTGAGACTACATAGTGAATTCCAGTCAGTCAGCCTGGGCTAGAGGGAGACCTTACCTCGAGAGAAAAAAACAAAACAGTGACTGTAGACAAAGGTTCTAGGTTGGGCCTGAATTTGAGGTAGATAAGCATCTGAGCCCTGGGACTCCAATGCAGCCATAGTCATTGGTCTTTGCTGAGAGACTGAGGGAGAAGGGAGCCAGGGCAGGACAGGTCAGCCAGCCAGCTTCCTCACTGCCTTTTTTGCCATCACTTATGCCTCTCTGACACATACTCATGGCAGTCCTTGTCTGGGCCAGCTGGGTGTTCACACGTAGGAACAAACCCCTTGCTGGGGACAATAAAAATCAAGTGTGCTGATGTTGAATGCCTGGGCAATAATCCCTGACCACTAACCTAGAAGCTGATTGTAGCTAGGCATGGTAGCATACACCTTTAATTAATCTCAGCACTTGGGAGGCTGAGGTAGGAGGAGTGCTGTGAGTTCAAGGCCACCCTAAACTACATAGTGAATTTTAGGTCAGCCTGGGCTAGAGCAAGACCCTACCTTGAAGGGGGAAAAAAAAAAAAGGTTACAGAGGAATCTATCCTAACACCAAGAATAGGTGGGCCAAGAGTGCCAGGAGGTGCTGGGGAAGCTTGGAGGACTGTAGAGGACACACTGACTCATTGCTTATGACTAAAGGGAAGATGGCTTCTTGGAAGGAGTGTCATGGGAGACAAATCTTAGACATTATGGGAAGGTGGGACACAAATGTGGGAAAGCTGCTTCTCGGTGTGGAGACTGAGGAGTAATCAGGCAGCGTATCCTGAGCTGAGAGTGGTCTGGGGGCCATTTCCCTGCCCCACAATAACCTGGACTCCTGAGAACCCATGGAATTGACTTTCTCTGCTATTACTTTATGACCTTCCAGCCGGGTAACAGATCTTGTAAACCAGCAACAAACTTTGGAAGAGAAGATGAGGGAAGACCGGGACAGCCTGGTGGAGAGACTGCACCGGCAGACGGCCGAGTATTCCGCATTCAAGCTGGAGAATGAGAGGCTGAAGGTTGATGGGGAGCTGTGAGAGCAGTTGGGCGAGGAACAGTGGGGCCAGAGGAGGGCTGGGCTCACAGATGAGCCAGAGGTTCTTCAGAGGGCGTGGAGGCAGTGGTGTAATTAAATGGGAGTTAGGGAGGTCTGGGTTCAAGTCCTGATTCTTCCTCTTAGTAGCTGTAAGGTGTGTGTGAGATTCTTCATTTATTGTTACAGTTCCCTGAATGGAGAGATGATGTCCTGGTCAGAATATGGATAATGCTTGTGAAATGTTTATATGATGCAACCAGCCCATGCCCACAAGATAAAATTGGCTTGTATCTTATTTATTTATTTATGAGGAAGAGAGAAGACAGGCAGACAGAGAGAGAGAGAATGGGCATACCAGGGCCTCTAGCCACTGCAAATGTACTCCAAACATGTGCCACTTTGTGCATCTGTCTTATGTGGATACTGGGGAATCAAACCTAGGTCCTTGGCTTTGCAGACAAATGCCTTAACCACTAAGCCATCATTCCAGCTCAGAATTGACTTTGAAATTAAACTTAGTTCTTTTAAAGAAAATTTTGTTGTTTTGAGATAGGGTCTTACTGTTGCCCAAGCTGACCTGGAATTAATTACTCTGTAGTCCCAGGTTGAAAAAATATATATATATATATATATATATATATATATATATATATATATATTTTAACTTTTATTTATTTTTTTGAGGTAGGGTCTCCCTGTAGTCCAGGCTAACCTGGAATCCTGGAATTCACTATGTAGTCTCAGGCTGGCCTTGAAACCTCACAGTGACCTCTGCCTCCAAAGTGCTGGGATTAAAGGGATGTGCCACCATGTCTGACCTTGAAAAAATATTTTTATTCATTTGCAAGAGAGAGCGAGCGAGCGAGCATAGGTGTGCCAGGGCCTGTTGCCCTTTCAGAGAAATTCCATATGCATGTGCCACTTTGTGTATCTGCCTTTACGTGGGTACTGGAGAATTGAACCCAGGGTCACAAACTTTGCAGACAAGTGCCTTATACCTCTGAACCATCTTTCCAGCTCCTAACTTTGGCTCTTTTGGGGCACTTCTATGAACCCCTTCATATGCATTCATATTTTCAGAACTATAGATATATAGCCATATCTCGGGCCTTGGGCATATGATTACTATGTCTTGGTTTTATAGTCATCCCCTACCTGCACCCCAGTGGCCTTGAGCATGCTAGGCAAGCATACTTCCACTTAGCTGTACCCAGCCCTCCATTTCCTTTAATGATTACTTATTGCTTTGGGGACACAAAATGTAGTTTATTTGTGTCTCTGTCTACTTTAGCCTGTCACATTAGGAGTTTTACTCCTAGCCTCTCTGATGAAAATTGCTGTGAGCGTTTGAGTGGGGAGCCTTTCGTTTGCAGGTTCTTAAATTAGATTGAGTGTGGGGAGGGGAGAGGGGCCCTGGTCTGGAGCTTTCCTGGTGGTTGCTCATGTTGAGCCACTCCTGTAGGCTAGCTTCGCCCCAATGGAGGACAAGCTCAACCAGGCTCACCTAGAGGTCCAGCAGCTGAAGGCGTCGGTGAAGAACTACGAGGGGATGATAGACAACTATAAGAGCCAGGTAAGCCTCTCTAATGGTCTGCCCTCCCCCCCTGCAGTGTCCACTCACCCCACCAGGCTGGTGGCTCAGCATCAGGCCTCTCAGGAAAAGGGTGGGGTATCAGGTGGTTCTGCCTGAAAAGGTCCATGGTGGTTTGGTCCCTAGGTGATGAAAACCAGATTGGAGGCTGATGAAGTGGCTGCCCAGCTAGAGCGCTGTGACAAAGAAAACAAGATCCTTAAAGATGAGATGAACAAAGAGATCGAGGCGGTACTGCTCCCCTTCCTTCCTTCCTTCCTTCCTTCTTTCCTTCCTTCCTTCCTTCCTTCCTTCCCCACTGTGGCCTTGAACCCTGCTTGATTTGGACCAAGAGTAACTGATTTTTCCCATTGTTGTGCTGGTCCACCCAGCATATGTGCTGTATTTTCTTTCTGTCTCTTCTTTTTTCTCTTTCATGCTTTGTTTGACTACTTTTTTCCTCCTAGTTTTCTTTCTCCTATTTCCTTGAATCAAATCAAAATCAAAAGTTTTTCCTGCTTGGAGCATCCAAGTGGGCTCACATCTACAGGTCTGTCAGGTCTTTGGCAGGCTTATTTCATCCCAAGTGGAATCTTTATCTTGTGCCATCCATAACTGACTATGTCTCCCATCCCCTTCTAAAGATACTTTTCTTTTTATGATGTTGGCTGACTGATGTAGGGATTATCTGAAAGGTAACCTTGGAGACAGGTTGAATCAGGCTCAGCCAGTAATTTCCTTGGTAGCTTACTCCCTTTTTCTGGTCCTTAGTCTCCTTATTAAAGCACAAGAATGAACCAGGGGTCTGGAAAGATGGCTCAGTGATTTAGGTGCTTGCTTGCAAAGCCTACAGACCCAGGTTTGATTTCCAGTACCAACATAAAGCCAGATGCACAGAGTGGCACATGCATCTGCAGTTCATTTGCAGGGCAAGGGTCCCTGGTGTGCCTCTTCTCTTTCTGTGCTTGCAAATAAAAAAAAAATATTATAAAAAAAGAAAGAATGGGGAAAATAAAAGAATGAATGAACCAGGGTTAGATATCTATTTTCCTCTGACTGGCAGCGTGGTAGCTACCTTCCTAGGAGCTTTAGAGTTAGACTTAATCCTGGCTTTTCCAGGGTTTTAGCTGAGTGACCTTGGGCAAATAATTTTGCTTCCTGGACCCTTAGTGTCCTCAGTGGCTACAACTGTGCCTACTTTATTATTATTATTTTATTTTATTTCTTTTTTTGTTTGTTTTTTGAGGTAAGGTTTCACTCTAGCCCAGGCCAACCTGGAATTCACTATGTAGTCTCAGGGTGGCCTCAAACTCACGGTGATCCTCCTACCTCTGCCTCCCAAATGCTGGGATTAAGGGCGTGCACCACCACACCCAGCAGTGCCTACTTTACTATTGCCCAAACTAAACAAGTAACTGAAGATAGCCCTTAGCATGGTGACTGAGTCCTGGTATTTGCTGCACAGTTGCCACTATTATTCAATGACTAAATGAATGGCCATGGGGCAAGGCAGGCTTAACTGTATCCCACAGAAGACAACTATATACCTGGCTTGGCCTGTGGGAAGGGCAGCCCATAATATTGCCTACAAATTCCCCAGAATCTTCTTCTGGAGACTAGGTGTAGGCCTGCTTAACTTTAAAGGGCTCTGTCTGATCCCATCGGCAGCCAGGCCCAAGCCCACAGTTGATTTTTCTTTCTGCTGCAGGCTCGCCGGCAGTTCCAGTCCCAGCTGGCTGACCTGCAACAGCTCCCTGACATCCTCAAGATCACTGAGGCTAAGCTGGCTGAGTGCCAAGACCAGCTGCAGGGCTATGAGAGGAAGAACATCGACCTCACAGCCATCATTTCAGACCTGCGCAGCCGGGTAAGGGACTGGCAGAAAGGGTCCCACGAACTGGCCCGAGCAGGGTCCCGCTTACCGAGATGAGCTGCACACCCCCCAAGGGAGGACCACTTCCTTTTTCTTGGCTGCCGATTTCTGAAAGGAGTGAGCTATCATCAGTGCTGTGAAATAAAAGTCTGGTGTGCCAAATGCTTCGTGTTTGCACAAAGTGATTGTAGCTATAGGAGCCGTCACTGTGTTGGAGCCCTTGGGCCCTTCTGCTATTGACCCACCCAAGTGCTTCGTGCTCTGCCTGCTTCTGCCTTGCACATTTGCTGCTATTCTCTGCCCGACAGAAAGGAGACCAGCAGACCCCAGCGTCTCCACCTTTGTTCTCTCTAGGTTTAACTGCCTCTCCTTGTTCTTCACAGATCCACTGCCTTGCAGAAGCAAGCAGCCCCTTTGTCCAGAAGCATTCTGCCTCCAGGTTACTGAAACCATGCCTACTGCCTGTGTTATCCACGATATCATATACCACTCATTTACCACGTTGGCCAGGGCCCTTCCCCTCTCTTTAGATTTATTTTCTTTTTTAAAATTTTATTTATAGCCGGGTGTGGTGGTGCAAGCCTTTAATCCCAGCACTCGGGAGGCAGAGGTAGGAGGATCGCCGTGAGTTCAAGGCCACTCTGAGACTCCATAGTGAATTCCAGGTCAGCCTGGGCTAGAGTGAGACCCTACCTCGAAAAAAAGAAAAGAAATTATTTATTTATGCCGGGTGTGGTACCACACGCCTTTAATCCCAGTACTTGGGAGGCAGAGGTAGGAGGATTGCCATGAGTTCTAGGCCACCCTGAGAATACACAGTGAATTCCAGGTCAGCCTGGACTGGTGAAACCCTACCTTGAAAAATCGAAAAACCAAAAATGATGATGATGATAATTTATTTATTTATTTGAGAGAGAAAGAGGCAGATAGACAGAATGGGTGTGCCAGGGCCTTTAGCAACACTAAACGAACTCCAGATGCGTGCATCACCCTATGCATCTGGCTTACATGGGTAATGGGGAATCAAACCTGGGTCCTTTGGCTTTGCTGGCAAATGACTTAACTGCTAAGCCATCTCTCCAGCCCCTAGTTTTTTTTTTTGTTTGTTTGTTTCTTTGTTTTGTCTGTTTGGTTTTTCAAGGTAGGGTTTCCCTCTAGCCCAGGCTGACCTGGAATTCACTATGTAGTCTCAGAATTGCCTTGAACTCATGGTGATCCTTCTACGTTTGCCTCCAGAGTGCTGGGATTAAAGGTGTGTGCACCACGCCTGTCCCTAGTTTTATTTTTTATTTATTTTTTAAAAATAGGATCTCCTCCTAGCCCAGCATGACCTGGAACTCACTCTGTAGTCTAAGCTGGTCTTGAACTCACAGCAATCCTCCTACCTCAGCCTCCCAAGTGGTAGGATTAAAGGCATGTGTCACCATGCCCGGCTAGTTTTTTTTTTTTTTTTTTAATATTTATTTATTTGTTTATTTGACAGAAAAAAGAGGCAGAGAGAGAGAATGAATGGGCACGCCAGGGCCTCCAGCCATTGCAAATGAACAGACGTGTGCACCACCTTGTGCATCTGGCTAACATGGGTCCTGGGGAATAGAACCTAGGTCCTTTGGTTTTGCAGGCAAACACCTTAACCGCTAAGCCATCCCTCCAGCCCTAATTTTTTGCTTTTGAGACAGGATTTCATGTGGCCCAGGCTGGCCTTGAACTCTTAAATCTCCTACCTCTACCTCTCGAGTGTTGGGATTATAGTTGTGTGCCACCATGCCCTGCTTCTTCAAACCCTCCCCCGGCCTATTTCATTGGAGTGACCATAAAAGGAGCTACCATTTTTGAGCACCTACTTTGTGCTCCTCTTGCAGGAATGTAGTGAAGTATACATGTTACTTCCCAACAACAGCCCAAGGCCTAGAGGGGACAAGTTATTCCCTAATGTCAAGAGCTACTTGCTATCCATGGGAATTGGAGCCTGCCAGCTCTGCATGGTTCCCAAGCCCATGCCCTCAGACTCTTGCCTCCTTTTCTGTTGAATTTGAATATTATCAGGGCCTCTTAGGCCTTGTTACCTGAGGCTCCTGCATAAGGCAGCCCTTGAGGTAACTTATCAAATTTGTCTGTCTAAAGGAATCAATAATGTCCTATTTCCTTGCTGTATTGTCCCCAGCTAAGGGGTGATGACATCAATGCTACCAACAGCAAAATCAGCAATGCTCATGGTTTTTGGACTTATAGTCCACTGTGTGCTTCCACCTTCTCATGTGTGCCTCAGTCTCACCTGGGCCTCTGGGAAGGCTCTCCTGATCCAGAAAGCTTCATGGTTGTGTTTCTTCAGCATCCAGCCTGATTTCTCCCAGTGTGTGAAAGTCTTTGGAGTGGGCCAACTCTATCCCAGCTCTCCTCTCCTCTTCCAGGTTATGCTGCGAACTTGGACATCTACAGAGGGAAGCATGCCTCTTTCCCTGGGTGTGGATGACAGGTCATGGGGAGAAAGGAAATTTTCTTCGTAAACCAGTCTGTGTTCCTGTCATTTTAGATCGAACATCAGGGAGACAAGCTGGAGATGGCGAGAGAGAAACAGCAGGCTTCCCAGAAGGAAAATAAACAACTGAGTCTGAAGGTGGATGAACTGGAGAGGTTAGAGGCACTTGGTCCCATCTCTGTCCTCTTCCTAGGACCTGAGACTTCAGCCACTTAGCAGCTTTGTGCTTAGTGTGCAGAAGTGTTTGAGGGACTCAAGGCCCTGGAAGGTGCTAGGCAGACCTCAGAGGAAGAGCTGCTTCCATTTCAGTGGTAAGCCTTGGAGAGAGGAAGGGGGTGTCAGCCTGGAGGGATTGCCCTTTGATGGTGTGATCAAGGACAAGCCTACTTTTAGGCATCACTATCTCAGAGGCATGCTTGGGGCAAGTCAACCAGCAGGGCCTGGTTCAAACAGGGTAGCCAGCACACTGCAATGGGAGCATCGCCCACTTTCCTGCCCTGTGTTCCTGATCAGCCTTCCCATAATGGTTCTCATCTGATTTTTATCAACTGTTAAGGCAATCAGAGGTGAGGCATACACCTTTTGGAATCACAAGTCCTGGCCTTGGGTCCCAGCTTTGCCACTAAACTGCATTGTGACCTTGAGCAAGTCATTGGATTTCTCTGACCCTGTTTCTTCATCTCGAGGAAGATGGATCAATGTAGGGTAAATAGCCTAGCTGATGGAGCTGTGGCCAGTGCAGTGTGAGCATACCTGTAGGGGACTGAGGACATTGGATGGCATAGAGAGATGCTCGAGATAGGCTAGTAGCTGGGCGTGGTGGTGCACGCCTTTAATTCCAGCACTTGGGAGGCAAAGGGAGGAGGATCGCCGTGAGTTCAAGGCCACCCTGAGACTACATAGTGAATTCTAGGTCAGCCTGGGCTACAGCGAGACCCTACCTCGAAAAACCAAAAAGAAAAAAAAAAAATGCCAGGCGTGATGGCATCACCTTTAATCACAGCACTTGGGAGGCAGAGGTAGGAGGATCACTGTGAGTTTGAGGCCACCCTGAGACTACATAGTGAATTTCAGGTCATCCTGGGCTAGAGTGAGAGCCTACCTTGAAAAACCTGAAGGAAAAAAAAAAATAGGCTAGAAAATGTTTTGTAAGATGATACTCCCAGTTAACTGTTTTTATTTAAAACATATTTTGTGTACTCAGTTATTAGAGAGAGAGAAAGAGGCAGATAGAAAGAGAGAAATGGACACACCAGGCCCAGCTCTCAATTTTATATATTATATTGTGTGCGTGTGTGTGTAATGTCCGTGCATGTATATGTATGGGTGTTCATGTGCCATTACATGCATGTGAATGTCAGAGGACATTGGGGTATAAGCCTTTGCCTTCCACATTGTTTGAGATAGGGTCTCTGAATGTCAGGAGCTGGCTTACAAGTTTTAGAATTCTCCTGGCTCCACTTCCATTGCCATAGGCACATTGGGAATACAGACCCGTATGCCACTGCATCTGGCATTACTTGAATCTTAGGGGTCCAAACTCCATCATTGTCAAGAGTACATCAAGTACTTTTTTTTTTTTTTTTTGAGGAGTTAGGGTCTCACTGTAGCCCAAGCTGACCTGGAATTCACTATGTAATCTCAGGGTGGCCTCGAACTCGCAATGATCCTCCTACCTCTGCCTCGGGAGTGTTGGGATTAAAGGCGTGCACCATCACACCTGGCAGCCACACTTTAACACGTGGGTGTATGTGTGAATGAATGTTCATGTTCACATGCACTTTTGGCCAGAGGACGATCTTAGGTATCATTCTCCAGGCATTCATGTGCCTTTTTCTTTCCTTTTTAAATCTTATTTAAGAACGAGAGAGAGAAAGAGGGGAAGGAAGTGTACAGTGACACCAGGACTTCCTGCTGCTGCAAATGAACTCTAGATGCATGTGCCACTTTGTATGTCTGGCTTTACATGGGTACTAGGAAACAAATCCTGTCAGCCTTTGCAAGCAGATACCTTTAACCACTAAGCTTCTACCTTCTTTTTTTTTTTTTCTTCCTACAGACAGGATATGATTAGCCTGGAGCTCTCCAATTAGGCTAGATTGACCTGCCAGGGAGCCCAGGGATCAACCTGTCTCTGCCTCTGTAGTGCTTATAGCCAACATGCTTGATATTTTTATGTGGGTTCTGGGGATTAAACTCAGCTCCTCACGCTTGCAAGGCCAGCACTTTACTGAGCTATCCTCCCAGTCTATCCCAACTTTAAATTTGAGGAAACTACTCAGAGAGAGGTTGTGACTTGCCTACACAGCTGGTACCTACTAAAGCTGCTACTTAGACCTGTATCTTCTGCTAGAGCTCTATAAAAACACCTCACTGTCTCAAAACCAAAAAATAAATAAAGAAATAAAGAAAAAAAAAAAAAAGGCTGGAGCCCGGATTTCAGAGGTGCTAGGGTCCCTAAGTGGGTCAGGTGGCCCGTGTGGTCAACAGAGAGGCTCCACCTCTGCTTGGCCCTGATGGCTTGGGAAACATAGCTTGCTCCAACAGGACTTACAGGGCTCCTTAAGTTGGAAAATGTTCTAGAAGAGCTGTGAGGACAGTGTGCACTGGAACGGCTTGAGCTGGTCCATGACTGTCACATAACATGCTGCGTGGCTCTGCTGATGGCTGTTCGCTGAGCTGGGGTTTGGTTACAGACCTCCCAGCTGTGTTGACTTTAGGCCAGTGACCTCCCCTCCTTGGGGTTCAGTTCCTTCATCTCTGGAGTGGGGATGATAATGGCAGGCCTTTCCTGAACCACAGGCAGCTGTGCTCCATGTGTCAACGCTAGCACAGTGCACATTCGGCGCACTCAATCACACTTGCTCCTTCACGCTGTTCTTTGACCAGCTGCTCCTGTTGCACAGTGCCGTAACTGCCTTGCTGATCTGCAGTGTTTTTCTAGTTTGTTCCTGTGCCTCCCCGGAGATTCTTGGCGTGATGATATCCCCAGTCCAGAGGTGGCGGCAGCCCCCTGGCGGTGGAACAAGACATAGATTATTGCAGGGTCTGATTGAGTGCTTTCATATAGGAAGCTGGAGGCGACCAGTGCCCAGAATGTCGAGTTCCTACAGGTGATTGCCAAGAGGGAGGAGGCAATCCACCAGGCCCAGCTGAGGCTAGAGGAGAAAACCCGAGAATGTGGGTCCTTGGCGAGGCAGCTGGAGAGCGCCATTGAAGATGCCAGGAGGCAGGTCAGTCTCAGAACTTCTCTAGATAGCTCTGTGAGCTAACCTTTGTCAGCCTATCCTCCAATCTGAAGAATGGGTGTTTGGGAGCTAGAGAGATGGCTCAGCAGTTAAGGCACTTGCCTGCAAAGCCTAATGATCTTGGTTCAGTTCCCCAGTACCCATATAAAGCCAGATACACAAGGTGGCACATGCATCTAGAGTTCATTTGAAGTGGGTGGAGGCTCTGGTGTGCCCATTCTCTCTCTCTCTGCTTGATAATAAATAAAATATTAAACAAAAATGGGTGTTTAGTAATACCTTCCTCCTAAATTTATTTTTTGTTTAATTTTATTCATTTATTTGTTTATTTGAGAGAGTGGGAGAGAATGGGTGTGCCAGAGCCTCTAGCCACTGTAAACAAACTTCCGACGCATGTGCCACTTTGTGCATCTGGCTTATGAATCAAACCTGGGTCCTTTGGCTTTGCAGGGAAATGCCTTAACTGCTAAGCCATCTCTCATCCCACCTAAATTTGTTTTGACAGACAAATGAATATTGTAAAGAGCTCAGGTCCTTTCTAAATGATTGCTCATTTACTTGCTAACCTGATAACTCATGGGATGCTGGGAAAGGGTAGGCAAAGCTGGATGGCAGGAGTGGGATCCCATAGTCATCTCTTGTATCAAGTCTCCAGAGAACATTTTTCACAGTGATGTGTAAGAAATGGTGTCTATGACTGGGTAGTAGGAGTAGCCAACCTTCTCTTTTCCCAGTGTCCTGGTACCAGGTCAGCCAGACCCCATCCCTACCTTCTGTGCAGGTGGAACAAACCAAGGAGCAGGGACTCTCTAAGGAACGAGCAGCCCACAGCAAAATCCTGGACCTTGAGACCCAGCTGAGCAGGACCAAAACTGAACTTGGCCAGCTGCGGCGGAGTCGTGATGATGTGAGTCTGGCTACGGGTCGGGGCAAAGCAGAAAAGTGGGCAGCACTGAGCTTCCTTAGGGACTCCAGGGCAGAGTCTAGTGTTTCTGTGAATTACAGTTGTTGTTGTTTTAGTTTTTAAAAACTTTTTAATTTTATTTTTACTATTTTGGAGATAGGGTTTCACTCTATCTAGCCCAGGCTGACCTGGTATTCACTATGTAGTCTCAGGGTAGCCTCAAACTCATGGCAATTCTCCTACCTCTGCCTCCTGAGTGTTGGGATTAAAGGCGTGCGCCACCACACCCAGCTTCTCTGTCTCAAATAAATACATAAGAATATTAAAAAAAAAAAAAAAACAGCCGGGCGTGATGGCATACGCCTTTAATCCCAGCACTCGGGAGGCAGAGGTAGGAGAATTGTCATGAGTTTGAAGCTACCCTGAGACTACATAGTGAATTCCAGGTCAGCCTGGGCTAGAGTGAGATCCTACCTCGGGGAAAAAAAAAAAAAAGAGAGAGAGAGAGAGAGAAAGAAACAATGGGCACACCAGGGCTTTCATCCACTGCAAACAAACCCCAGAAACATGCTCCACCTTGTGCATCTGGCTTACGAGGGTCCTGGGTCATCAAACCTGGGTCCTTTGGCTTTGCAGGCAAGTGCCCTAACTGCTGAGCCATCCCTCCAGCCCTCCTTTTTTTTTAAATTTATTTACTTATTTGACAGAGAGAAAGAAGGAGAGAGAGAGAGAATGGGCACATCAGGGCCTCCAGCCACTGCAAACAAACTCCAGACACATGTGCCATCTTGTGCATCTGGTTAATGTGGGTCCTGGAAAATTGAACCTGGGTCCTTTTGCTTTGCAGGAAAATGCCTTAATTGCTAAGCCGTCCCTCCATCCCCCCCCTTTTTTAAAAAAAAAAGATTCATTATTTATTTGAGACAGAGAGATGGGGGGGGGGAGTGAGAATGGGTGTGCCAGGGCCTCTAGCTGTCCAAACGAACTCCAGACACATGCACCACCATGTGCATCTGGCTTAAGTGGGATCTGGAGAATCGAAACTGGGTCCTTAGGCTTTATTTGAACTGAGGACTTTGTACATGCTGGACTGAGCTACATTCTCCAGCTAGATCCTTCTTTTAAAATAGCTTTACAAGGGCTGGAAAGATAGCTTAGTGGTTAAGGCACTTGCCTACAAACTCTAAGGACCCACGTTTGATCTCTCTTCAGATCCTATGTAAGCCAGACGCCAAAGGTGAGGCAAGCCTAAGGTTGCACATATGCACTAGGTGGCACAAGCATCTGGAATTCGATTGCTGTGGCTGAGGCCCTAGTGCACCAATTCTATCTCTCTCTTTCTCTCTAAAAGAATAGCTTTATGGGGACCAGGCATGGTGGCTCACACCTTTAATCCCAGCACTAGGGAGGCAGAGGTAGGATTGCCATGAGTTTGAGACCACCCTGAGACTACATAGTGAATTCCAGGTCAGCCTGGGCTAGAGTGAGCCCCTACCTCAAAAAGACAAAAATAAAACAAGCTTTATGGAGGCTGGAGAGATGGCTTAGCAGGTAAGGTGCTTGCCTGCAAAGCCTAGGAAACCAGGTTCAATTCCCTACTACCCACGTAAGACAGATACACAATGGGTGGCACATGCATCTGGAGTTTGTTGGCAGTGGCTGGGGCCCCTGGCGTGATCTCTCTCTCTCCCTCCCTCCCTCCCTCTCCCCCTGTATCTGTCTCTTTATCTCTCTCTCAAAATAAAATAAATAAAAATTTTAAAACAATAGCTTTACAAGGTATTCTTTATATCCCATATCAAATTGTACAATTGAATATTTTTTAACCTCCATATATATTTTATTTATATTTTATTGATAACTTGATCATACTCTCCTCCCACCAACTTCCTTTGTCCTCCTTCCCTACCCCTGCCCCACTCCACTGAACCCCTTCTTTCCAATGAGTCTCTCTTCTTCTTCTTCTTCCTCCTCCTCCTCCTCCTCCTTCTTTCTTCTTCTTCCTTCTTCTTCTTCTTCTTCCTCCTCCTTCTTCTTCTTCTTTTTTTTTTTTTGGTTATTTGGTTCTGTCCAGGTGGGGTCTTTCTTTAGCCTAGGCTAACCTGAAATTCATTCTGTAGTTTCAGGCTGGCTGGCCTCAAACTCACAGATCTTCCTACCTCTGTCTCCCAAGTGGTAGGATTATAGGTGTGCACCATCACACACAGCTGGCTGTTAAACTCTTTTGACCAACTCTTCGGCAGTGATTCTTGAACCTTAGAGGGGGGGATAGAGATGTCTCTCTCACTTAGTGCTGAACACGTCACTGTCTCTTCTTCTTAGCACTTTAAACAAGTTTTGAGTCCCTCCAGTAGTCACTGTCATCTGAAAAGGGAAGCTTCTGTAAAATAAAGTGAGAGTAGCATTAGTAAATGGGCATAAACATAAGTATTTAGAGGGCATGTTGGTGGGCTTATGGTATCCATCCATAAGCTTATTTTTTATAGTGTTTTTTTTTGTTGTTGTTTTGTTTTGTTTTGTTTTTTGAGGTAGGGTCTCACTCTATGCCAGGCTGACCTGGAATTCACTATGGAGTCTCAGGGTGGCCTCGAACTCACAGCAATCCTCCTACCTCTGCCTCCCAAGTGCTGGGATTAAAGGCGTGCGCCACCATGCCCGGCTTTTTTTTTTTTTTTCGATGTAGGGTTTCACTCTAGTCCAAGCTGACCTGGAATTCACTATGTAGTCTCAGGGTAGCCTTGAACTCATGGCGATCCTTCTCCCTCTGCCTGCCAAGTGCTGGGATTAAAGTAAAGGTGTGTGCCACTACACCCAGGGTTTTTTTTTTGTTTTGTTTTGTTTTGTTTTAGGTAGGATCTCGCTGTAGCCCAGGCTGACCTGGAATTCGCTATGTAGTCTCAGGCTGTCCTTGAACTCACAGCAATTCTCCTACCTCTGCCTCTCAAGTGCTGGGATTAAAGGCATGTACCACCACACCAGACAATATACTTTTTCTTGGTTTTTTCAAGGTAAGGTCTCACTCTAGCCCAACTCACAGTAATCCTTTTACCTCTGTCTCCCCAGCGCTGGGATTAAAGGAGTGAACTACCATAAGCTTTCCACTAGGTTTTCAGCACCAGGCATAAATGATGCAAGTCTCAAATTCAGAGAGTAGTTGGTTTACTGCATAACAGATATTCCATCATTGTACCAGTTGGCACATTTTGTCTGAATGGCCAGACATGAAGCCTGAAGGGTCCATTGCCAGTTAAGACCATTGATGACTTTGCTTCCCCAACAAGCTGCATGATATTTTCTAGCACTATCTAGTTTGAATGCTAACTTGAAAAAAAAAATTTTTTTAAACCATGCTGGGGGGCTTAGCGGTTAGGGCACTTGTCGGCAAAACGAAAGGACCCGGGTTTGAGCCAGGTGCAGTGGCACACGCCTTTAATACCAGCACTCAGGAGGCAGAGGTAGGAGGATTGCCATAAATTCAAGGCCACCCTGAGACTGCATAGTGAATTCCAGGTGTCAGCCTGAGCTAGAGTGAGACCCTACCTCAAAAAAAAAAAAAAAAACATGCTGGGCTGGGGCTGGAGTATGGTGGCACACACCTTTAATCCCAGCACTTGGGAGGCAGAGGTAGGAGGATCGCTGAGAGTTTGAGGCCACTCTGAGACTACACAGTGAATTCCAGGTCAGCTTGTAGAGTGAGACCCTACCTCTAAAAGCCAAATAAACAAAAACAACAACTATAAAAAACATGCTGGGTACAATGGCACACATCTATGATTCTAGTTACTTGGGACTCAGGAGAATTGCTTGAGAGTTTGATCAGCCTGTGAAATAATCATTGTCTCTTAAAAACAACAAACTAGGGCTGAAAAGATGGCTCAGTAGAGCAATTCCTGTACAAGCATGAGGGCCTGCTTGGGATCCCCAGAACCCGTATAAACAGCTGGGTGCCACACATGTCTGTAAGCCCAGTCCTGTAGACCGCTTGAGTTTTCCTATTGTGGACATCTCACACTCATGCCCCCGTTCTGCTTGTTCTCTTAGGCAGACCGCCGTTACCAGAGCCGGCTGCAGGACCTGAAAGACCGACTGGAGCAGTCAGAGAGCACCAACCGCAGCATGCAGAACTACGTCCAGTTTCTCAAGTCCTCTTATGCCAACGTGTTTGGGGATGGTCCCTACACCTCCTACCTGACCAGCTCACCCATCCGTTCCCGATCTCCCCCTGTCTGAGCCACCTGTCTAGGGCCTGGAGCCCTGTGTAATGCCAGGGAACTGAGGCGTTGCCAAGCCATAGCTGGAAAGCCCTGGCTTCCCTCTCTTACAATGATGGAATGTCTTCAGGGTCTTGTCCTTAGCTACTGAATCCAGAAAAGTGTCTAGAGCAGCAGGGAGTGAATCAGGAAGTACTTGGTTCTCTCCTCCCCGATGTAGATGCCTGATGGAACTTTGTAATGACTTTCACAGACTTTGTATTTACTACATTAGGTATCAGATTTTAACTCATTGACTGCAGGGACTCCCCTTCCTTTCCTCAGAGAACATATGGCTGGTGTTTTTATTCTAGTCCCCTTTCAGCCCTCATCATTTTAGGAATCTCTCTTGGGTTTTCTCTGACCTGAACCAGCAGTGAGCATCACCACTTGCTGTTTTCTTACTTTCTGTGTAGGGTAGGATGTGGGCTTTTCCCTAGTGCCAGCGGAAACCTCCATGTCTGAGTTTCCTTGAGGCCACTTGTCCCAGGCACTTCACAGAAGATCTTATAGAGGCTCATGTCCATTTGGCTTTACAAGTGTAATACCAATCTCACTGGTTTTTGTTTTTGTTTTTTCTTCCTCTTTGTATCTCTGAAATCATTTATTCTTGAAATATTTGTTTGGTTAAAAAAAGTTTTATATTCCACTAATTAAGACTCCTTTGGATGATTTTTTTACCTTCTCTATCCCTCTTCTAAAAAGGATTAAATGAGCTGGGTATGGTGATGTATATGTGCCATCCCAGAGCATGGGAAGTGGAGGCAGGAAGCTCAGAGGTTTAAGGTCGTCATCAACTACTTATCAAGGCCATCCTGGGTTACATGAGATCCTACCTGAAAGCAACACAAAAACCAAATATATATAATTGAAGTGCTGCTACCATTTTCATAGAGTTGAGCCCATTTTCATGTCTTTCACATGGAAACTCTTGAAGTTAAGTGCTTATGAGAGCACATTTTCACCAACTTGTGCATATATCATTGCATTATTCTTTTTTTTAACTATTTATTTATTTTTAGGTAGGGTTTTGCTGTAGCCTCAGCCGACTGGAATTGGTCTCAGGCTTGCCTCAAACTCAGAGCACTCTTTCTATTTCAGCCTTCTGAATGCTGGGATTAAAGGTATGCGCTACCACTCCCGGCTATCTTCATTTTTATTTATTTATTTGAGGAGAGAAAGAGGCAGTGAGAATGGGTATGCCAGGGCCTCCAGCTGCACCACCTTGTGCATCTGGTTTATGTGGGTCCTGCTGGAATTGAATCTGGGTCCAAACTATTGTAAACCACCTTGGTGAAGTTCAGGGTTCTGTGGCACAAATGATATGAGGGAAGTGCTTTTCAGAGTCCATTCCTAGCACTCATCCAGAATTTGTCTTTGTAAAATATTAGGGTTAATCCAGGGAGTTTGCTAAAAAAAAAAAAAAGATCAGCAGGGTGTGGTGGTGCATGCCTTTAATCCCAGTACTTGGGAGGCAGAGATAGGAGGATCACTGTGAGACTACATGGTGAATTTCAGGTCAGTCTGGACTAGAGTGAAAACAAAAAAAAAAAAAAAAGCCAGATCTTGCAAATAAAATTGACCTTTAAAAAAATGATCACAGCTGGGCAAGGTGGCACACGCCTTTAATCCCAGCACTCTGAAGGCAGAGGTAGGAGGATCGCCATGAGTTCAAGGCCACCCTGAGATTACAGAGTGAATTCCAGGTCAGCCTAAGCTACAGTGAGACGCTACTTCGAAAATAAAAAAAATAAGAGATCAGAGCTGGAGAGATGACTTACTGGTTGGGGCACTTGCCTGCGAAGCCTAAGGACCCACATTCAACGCTCAGATCCCATGCAACCAGATGCACAAAAGTGAGGCAAGCGCAAAGTCACACATACCCAGTAGGGGGTGCAAGTGTCTGGAGTTCGATTGTAGTGGCTGAGGCTCTGGCATGCCAATTGTCTCTCTTGGTAGCTCTAAAATTAACAAAAAAAAAAAAATGATCAGAGCTGGGCATGGTAGCATACGCCTTTAATCCCAGCACTAGGGAGGCAGAGGTAGGATCGCCATGAGTTCGAGGCCACCCTGAGACTACATTGTGAATTCCAGGTCAGCCTGGGCTAGAGAGAGACCCTACCTGGGGGTGGGGGGAGATCAAAGTGTGAAAATGTTTATATTCATTTCAGAGAAACTTCCCTACCTCAAAGAGATGTCAAGAAATAACAGACAGTTCAAAGGCTGGGGAGATGGCTCAGTAGTTAAAAGAATCTTGCTTCTAAAGCCTGCTAGCCCAGATTCAAGTCCCCTTAGCCACATGCAAAAGAGCATGCACCTAGCGTGCATGTGCAGTGGCAAAAGGCCCTTTTGTATACATACATGTATAATTTTTTGTTGTTTTTTCAAGATAGGGTCTTACTGTCGTCCAGGCTGATCTGGAATTCACTATGTAATTTCAGGCTTGCCTTCAACTCACTGTGATTCTCCTACATTGGCTTCCCCAGTGCTGGGATTAAAGGTATGCACCACCACGCCCAAAGAAAATGTGATACATATTATATATAGTTTTACTTTTTAATTTTTATTCTATTTATTTATTTTGGTTTTTTCGAGGTAGGGTTTCTCACTCTAGCTCAGCCTGACCTGAGCTATGTAGTCTCAGGGCAGCCTCGAACTTACGGCAATCCTCCTACCTCTGTTTCCCAAGTGCTGGGATTAAAGGCGTGCGCCACCACGCCCGGCTACTTTTTACCGTTTGTCGAGGTTTCACTTTAACCCAGGCTGACGTGGAACTCACGGTGATCCTCCTACCACTACCTACCAAGTGCTAGCGTTAAAGGCGTGCGGTACCACGGGCAAGTACTCCTAACCGCGAGCCATCTCTCCAGCCCACGTATAGGTTTTGGTGAAAGGCCATCTCGTCCTCCCCAGGAACAGACCATTTCCCGCCTGCAGACGAGCTCAGCTCAGCGCAGGCGCACTGGCGGGCGGCTCCGGCGCGGGAGGCGGGGCTCGGAGCCGTTAGGGGCGGGGCTCCGCCTCCTACGTGTCCCGGAAGCGGAAGCTGTCGCTTTCTCCTTGCGGCTGATTCGAAGGTTTGTTTTGTCACTAGCGGCTCCGGCGGAGCCTGTGCCTTCGGGGCCATGCCGTCCGAGAGTCGCTGCTGGGAGACGCTGCAGGCGCTGCGCAACTCCAGCAAAGGTCGCCTCTGCTACCAGCGCGACTGGCTACTGCGTTATGAGGTGAGCGCTGGCCCCTGCCCGCCTGCCCGCCCCGCGCGGGGACCTCCCGACGCCCGTGTGGACGGACGCGCCCCGTCCTCGCTGGTCCCGTACGTGCTCTGGACAGCCTCCCTTCGTCACAGGTTGTCTTCTGTCGAAGGTGTCCCTGTCTCCCCGGGCAGAGGTGCCTCCTCCTCGGTTGTCACAGCGACGCTGACATCCCAGCCTTCTCATTTGAGAGAAGGGCCTGACCTAACTCACTACGGCCAGGGAAATGGGCATGCTGCCGAAGGGGGCGTGGTCACTGCGCCCAGTATTTGCAAAGACTCGCCACAATGAGTGTATCAGTTCACTGTCTTTTTGTTGTTGTTGTTATTCTAGGTAGGGTCTCGCTCTAGCCCAGGCCTGATCTGTAATTCACTATGTAGTCTCAGGCTGGCCTTGAACTCACAGTGATCCTCTTACCCCTGCCTCCCAAGTGCTGGGATTAAAGGCATGCACCACCACACCCGGTTTAAAATGTATTAAAATTTTTTTATTGACAACTTCCATAATTGTAGACAATAACTTGTGGTAATTCCCTCCCATTCCCCACATTCCCCTTTGAAACTCCACTCTCCATCATATCCCCTCCCCCTCTCAATCAGTCTGTCTTTTATTTTGATGTCATCATCTTTTCCTCCTATTATGATGGTCTTGTGTAGGTAGTGTCAGGCACTCTGAGGTCATGGATATCCAGGCCATTTTGTGTCTGGAGGAGGCACGTTGTAAGGAGTCCTACCCTTCCTTTGGCTCTTGCATTCTTTCCGCTGCCTTTTCCGCAATGGACCCTGAGCCTTGGAAGGTGTGATAGAGATATTGCAGTGCTGAGCACTCCTGTCACTTCTTCCCAGCACAATGGTGCCTTCTGAGTCATCCCAAGGTCACTTCCATCTGAAAAGAGAAGCTTCTCTAACCAACAGTGAGAGTATTATTAATATATGGGTATGAACATTAAGAGAAGTGCTTACTGTGCAGTTTGGTGAGCATAGTATATACATTTAGCCAGACACCAGCAGATGTTACACCACTAGGGCTCATGACTATTAAGCTGATTTTTTTTTCCCTGAGGTAGGGTTTCACCTTAGCCCAGACTAACCTGGAATTCACTATATAATCTCAGGGTGGCCTCGAACTCACGGTGATCCTCCTACCTCTGCTTCCCTAATGCTGGGATTGAAGGCGGGTGCACTCGGGAGGCAGAGGTAGGAGGATCACTGAGAGTTTGAGAATACATAGTGAATTCCAGGTCAGCCTGGGCTAGAGAGAGACCCTACCTTGAAAAACAAAAAAACCCAAAAACAAAAACAACAACAAGAAAAAATGCTAATTTTTGCTTAAAAATGCTAAGGCTCACTAGGGCCTTGTGAATTCTAGACACTTTATCACTAAGCTTCATCCCCAACCCAGCACTTGGTTTTCTTCAGGCAAGGCCTTACTGTGTAGCTCTGGGTGGCTTGCAACTTGCTGTGTAGAGCAGAATGGCGATCCTCCTGCTTCTACCTTTCCAAATGCTTGGATTACAGACATGCACGTCCTCAACTGGCTACATTTGTTTTATTTATATAGTTGTGCACATATTTGTTACTCCTTTTTTTTCCACTAAAAATTGAATCTTTTGGAGCTACAGACATAGCTCAGTGGGTAATGCGCTTGCCTCACTAACCTGAGGACCTGAGTTCAACTCACAGTACCCACATAAGAAAATGCAGCCAATGATGGCATTCCTGAAGATAGCACCTGAATGCACATGTGTACACACACACACAAAATTCAATTCAATCAATCAATAAAGCAGTGAAAAAAATTAATTGAGCTGGGTGTGGTGGTACATACCTTTAATCCCAACACTTGGGAGGCTGAGGTAAGAGGATCACCAAGAGTTCGAGGCCACCCTGAGACTACATAGTGAATTCCAGGTCAGCCTGGGCTAGAGTGAGACCCTACCTCAAAAAACCAAAAAAGAAAAATTAATTGAATTTAGCCAGGCATGGCAGAGCACACCTTTAATGCCACCACTGATGAGGCATAGGTAGTAGGATTTCTGTGAATTCAGTCAGCCTGAGACTACAAATTGAGTTCCAGGTCAGCCTGGGCGAGAGGGAGACCCTACCTTAACAAAACCAATAAAAAATAATATTTGTTTTGCTTTATTTATTTATTTTTTTTCTATGTGGGGTCTCCCTCTCGCCCAGGCTGACCTGGAATTCACTATGTAATCTTCTAGGTTCAAATTCCCAGAACCCACGTAAAGCCAAAT
Organism: Dipus sagitta; assembly: GCA_036346955.1. Classification (NCBI taxonomy): domain Eukaryota; kingdom Metazoa; phylum Chordata; class Mammalia; order Rodentia; family Dipodidae; genus Dipus; species Dipus sagitta. The sequence continues at coordinate 142,300,089 of CM070770.1, forward strand.
GTGCCTTTTTATTTTATTTTATTTTACTTTAGAGAGGGAGAGAGGGAGAATTGATATGCCAGGGCCTCAACCACTGAAATCATTTTCCAGACTCTTGTGCCACCTAGTGGGCATGTGTGAACTTGCTCTTACCTCACATTTGTGCATCTGGCTTAGTAGAATCTGGAGAGTCAAACAGTGGGTCCTTGGGCACCGCAGGCAAGTGTCTTAACTGCTAATCCATCTCTCCAGCCCCAGATATGCCACTTTCTAAGTACTAGGATTACAAGCATGAGCCACTTTGCCTGGCTTTAGTCTTTTTTTTTTTATTAACAATTTCCATGATTATAAACAATATCCCATGGTAATGCCCTCCCTCTCCCCCACTTTCCCCTTTGAAACTCCATTCTCCATCATATTCCCTCCTCCTCTCAATCAGTCTCTCTTTTATTTTGATGTCATGATCTTTTCCTCCTATTATAATGAACATTAAGAGAAGTGCCTAATGGGCAGTTTGATGAGCATAGTATATACGTTTAGCCAGACAGCCGCAGATGTTACACCCCTAGGGCTCATGACTACCCCTGTTTTAAGTTTTCAGTATCAGGGATGTGTTCCCTCCCATGGAGCAGGCCTCCAGTCCAATTAGAGGGCAGTTGGTTTCCACCATGACAGACATGCCACTATTGCGCACCCATTGGCTCATTTGGCCTGGCTGGCAAAATATAAGGTATGCAGTGTCCACTGTTGAGTATCTTCACTGGTGATTTTTCTCTCTCCCATTGAACTGCATGTAGAATGGCTTCTTCCAGCTTTCTGTCAGCTGGTCTACATGGAGGTTCTCAGCTCAGTTCCAGCAGGATTTCTCAGTGGCCTTGCAGCCCAAGTATGTGGAGTCTTCAGCAATAGGGTCTTACCATCTATTCCTGGTGGGAAACCAAGGGCCTCGGCAATGGCCTATAATAGTGTTTTGGGGGCATCAGGGACTCCCTGGCCAACAACTCACTGGAAGGTATCCCATCCCTGGCACTGAAAATTTTCTTGTAACAATCTATGGCTCCTGAGTGTTCCATTGTCCAAAAAAAGTAGGTTTCCATATGATTTATTTATATCCTCTTAGATTTTGATTTGCCCTCCCTCCACCTTTCCTTTATTCAATCTCTTCCCCTGACCTCACTTGGGCCTTTTCACCCCCATTAATCTATTCTTCTACTTACATATTTTCTTTAGAAGTATAGTCATCAAGTCATCAGAGTTATTGTCAAGAAACCATTATAGCTGGGCATGGTGGTGCACACCTTTAATCCCAGCACTCAGGAGGCAGAGGTAAGAGGATTGTCATGTGTTCAAGGCCACTCTGAGACTGCCTAGTGAATTCCAGATCTGCCTGGGCTAAAGCAAGACCCTACCTCGGGGTGGGGGGAGAAAAAGATGGGACTAGAGAGATGGCTTAGCAATTAAGACGCTTGCCTAAGGATCCAGGTTCAATTCCCCAGTACCCATGTACACCAGATGCACCAGGTGGCACATGCGAATGAATCTGGAGTTTGTTTGCAGTGGCTTGAGGCCCTGTTGCACCCATTCTCTCTATCTGCCTCTTTCTCTCTCTCTTAAATAAATTTTAAAACATTTTTTAAAAGGGCTGGAGAGATGACTTAGCAGTTAAGGTGTTTACCTGCAAAGCCAAAGGATCCCAGTTCGATTCTCCAGGACCCACATAAGCAAGATGCATAAGAGGGGGGGACGCATGCATCTGGAGTTCGTTTGCAGTGCCTGGAGGCCCTGGCAATGCCCATTCTCTCCCTCTTTTCTATCAAAATAAAATTGAAATAAATAAATATTTTTTTTAAAAAAAGGAGCAGTTGTACCTTCTGGACATAGTCGCTCATTCCTGTAATCTTAGCACTTTGGAAGTGACAAGAAGGAGAATTGGGTTCAAGTTCATCCTTGGCTGGCTATATGAGACCCTGTGCCATCACAACACATATACATAGAAAAGAATAAGAAACCAGTGTATTTTCTTTTCATCTCTGATTGCCAGTGAAATTGCTTTTAGTCTTCAGTATGGATTTACTTGAGCCCACAGGGTTCAACAAGGCTGGTAATGTATGATGCTAACATCAGTGCACATGCAAATTAGGCTGTCCTCCTTTTTAGGATGCTTTGGAAGAATGCATGTCTCTTCCCAAGCTATCTTCTTACTCTGGATGGGTGGTAGATCATGTCCTCCCTCACACCTCACCCCACACACAAGAGAACTCCCCTTCCTCTGAGATGTCACCAGCTTCTGGATGTACTTTGGGCCTAGACCAACCATCGCTTCTTTCCAAGTCTCCTGTCAGAAGTTCATCAGCGTCCCCCACAACACCAAATGAAACTGAGGTAAGATTAACTTGATTAAAACAAAATACCTGGTGGATACAAAGTTGAAATGCTTTAATATTGTTATAGGACAGTGACTCTATGCTAGGGAAAGTGACTATTGTTTCCCATTGCAGCTGTTTGTAAGGGCTGCTTTTATTATCTGTCATTCAGTGTTCTCTTCTAGAGGATTCTGAGGGAGAAATTCTCTATTCTTGGTGCCAAGAACAGGAATTTCATGAATAGTCAAATTGGTGTGTTTTTTTCCTCATAGCCATTGCATCTGTTTAACTGTTGGCTACAGGAAGATTTTGAGTAAAATTTATACCTGCTCGTTTTTTTTTTTTTTTTTTTTTCTTTTTGCTGTCTTTGTAAATTATCATACTGGATACATAATTGCAATCAATTTAAGTAAGCATTGGTATAAATACACAGACACACTGGTGAGGAATGTGTGTACCAGGACCTGGTAGAGTCTCACTCTAGCCAAGGCTGACCTGGTATTCACTATGTAGACTCAGGATGGCCTCCAGCTCACAGTGATTCTCCTACCTTTGCCCCCTGAATGCTGGGATCAGAGGTGTGTGCCACCATGCCTGGATTCTACCACCTTCTTTTTAAGAAAGGGTCTCATTGTTTTGCTGCTGCTTGTATACCAGTCTGTCTGACCTGCAAGCTTCCAGATTCTCCTGGCTCCACCTCCTATTGACCTTTGATTACAGCTGCATGCACCACTCTGTATCTGGCTTTACACGGGTGCTGAGGAGTTGAACTCAGGCCAGCAAGCTTACAAGTGTCTTTATCAGCTGAGCCATCTCATCAGCCCTTCTGTCCTAATCTTATCTTGTTATTAGTTACTCATGTTTTCACTACCTTTGTAAATGTCATACTTTCTGGATGTATATTCTATAATTTGCTTAATTATCCTATATTATTATTACTATAGTAGTAGTAGTAGTAATGGAGACAGGATCTTATGTATCCCATGATGGCCCTTGGACTTCCAACACCCGGCCTCTACCTGCTGAATGCTCAGTGCTGGGCCTCATTGCATGCTAGAGAAGCACTCTACCAACTGAGCTACATGCTCAGTGCTCTTCTTTTTTTAATTTAATTTTGGGTGTGTGTGTGCTGTGTGTGTGTGTCACAATACATGTGGAGGTCAGGGGACAGTATCTGGTGTGCTCTTGCTTTTTCCCTTTGCTTGAGGTGGGGTCTCTTCCCATTGTTCACTGCGCTGTGTTTGCCAGACTGGCTGGTCTGGGAGCTTTGGGGTATTCTGTCTCTTCCTTCCATCTTGCTGGAGGCTCACTACACTGTCCAAGTTTACATGAGTTTTATGGTTGAACTCAGGTACTCATGTTTGTCTGGCAAACAGTTTTTCTGCTGATCCATCTTACCAGCCTATTTATTTATTTATTTATTTGAGGGGGGCAGATAGAGAGAATGGGTGTGCCAGGGCTTCCAGCCACTGCAAATGAACTCCAGATGCCTGCACCACCTTGTGCATATGGCTTACATGGGTCCTGGGGAATCAAACCTCGGTTCTTTGGCTTTGCAGGCAAGCACCTTAACCACTGAGCCATCTTTCCAGCTCCTCCCCAGCCCTTTTAGCCTTAAATATATATCTTATAATTATTAACTATTTGCTGGAGATCAAGCCCATGGTCTGATAACATGCTACTCAAATGCTTTCTGCCACTAAACTACCTTTCCAACATATTCCTTTTTTTTTTCTTTTTATTGGACCTAGGGTCTCTCTGGCCCTGGCATACTTGGCAATCATTCTGTAGTCCCAGGCTGGCCATGAATTCATGGCAATTCTCCTACTTCTGCCTTCTGAGTGCTGGGATTAAAGGCATGCACCACCACACTTAGCCTTTTTTATTTATTTTATTTATTTTTATTTTTATTTTTTTGGTTTTTCGAGGTAGGGTCTCACTCTACCTTAGGCTGACCTAGAATTCACTGTGCATTCTCAGGGTGGCCTCGAACTCACGGCGATCCTCCTACCTCTGCCTCCCAAGTGCTGGGATTAAAGGCATGCGCCACCACCCCCTGCATATTTTTTAATTTTTAAAATTTTATTTATTTATTAGAGAGAGATGCAGAAAGAGAAAGAACATGGGTGCGCTAGGGCCTCTAGCCACTCCAAATGAACTCCAGATGCGTGCATCACCTTGTGCATCCAGCTTTATGTGGGTACTGGGGAATCGAACCTGGGTCTCTTGGCTTGCAGGCAAGCACTTTAATCACTAAGCCATCTCTCCAGCCCTCTTATTTGTTTGCTTATTTCTTTATTTTTGAGAGTGAGAGAAAGAGGCAGAAAGAGAGAGAGAATGGGTGCACCAGGACCTCTAGCCATTGCAAATGTACTCCAGATGGATGTGCCACTTTGTGCATTTGGTTTATGTGGGTACTAGGGAATCAAACCTGGGTCCTTAGGCTTCACAGGCCAGCGCCTTAACAGCTAAGCCATCTCTCCAGCCCCCTCCCTTTTTTTTTAAGTTTTTAAAAACTTTATTATATTTGTTTGAGAGAGAGAAAGAAAGAAACAGATAGAGAGAGGATGGGCACGCCAGGGCCTTCAGCCACTGCAAACGAACTCCAGACACATGTGCCACCATGTACATCTGGCTTACATGGGTCCTGGGGAATCGAATCTGGATCCCTTGGCTTTGCAGGCAAGCGCCTTAACTGCTAAGCCATCTCTCCAGCCTCAACCCAGCCTCTTTTTAACTTTTGTTTAGAGATAAGATCTCACTGTGTTGCCTAGATTGGCTTTGGGCTTAGAATCCTCCTGCCTCAGCCTTCCCAGTAATTTGGATTACAGGTCTATACCACCAGAACTAGTTAAGAAACAGCATTTTGGGGCTGGAGAGATGGCTTAGCAGTTAAGGTGCTTGGCTGCAAAGCCAAAGGACGCAGATATGATTCCTCAATACCTATGTAAGCCAGATGAACATGATAGCGCATGTGTCTGGAGGTTGTGGCAGTGGTTAGAGGCCCAGGTGCACCCATTCTCTCTCTGCTTCTCTATCTCTCTGTCTCAGATAAATAAATAAAAATAAAATATTTTAAAAAAGAAATAGCATTTTATTAAAGGAAACAATTATGCTTCTCAGCTTTTTGCCTGTGATCAAGTGTAAAACAATTAAAGGCTAGGGATGTGGCTCAGTGATGGAGGGCTTAACATGCTAAAGGTCCTTGCTTCAGACCTCAGCATGAGAGAGAAGTGCGAGGAGAACAAGAACACAGGCACAGGGCTGGAGCGATGGCTTAGTGGTTAAGCGCTTGCCTGTGAAGCCTAAGGACCCTGGTTCGAGGCTCAGTTCCTCAGGACCCATGTAAGCCAGGGTGCACAGAGTGGCGCATGCATCTGGAGCCCTTGTGCAGTGGCTGGAGGCCCTGGCACACCCATTCTCTTATCTGCCTCTTACTGTGTCACTCTCAAATAAATAAATAAATAAATAGAACACAAGCACAGTTCATTATTGCTTCATAAATGGGATTGTGTTATTTTTGGATCTGAAATGTCACCCAAAGGCTCATGAGTGGAAGGGTTGCTCCCCACTGCAACAATGTTAAGGGGTGGAAAGTGATTGGATCATTCTGCTCAGTGGGATATGTTGATGGGTTCATAATTTGATGGGACTTTGAGAGATAATGGAGGTACAGGAGATAGGACCCATTTGAAGGGAGTGGGTCATTGGAGGTGTATCCCTGTCAGCCGTATCTTACAGTTGTTTAAATTTTTATTCATTTGTACATGTGCATGTGCATGCATGTGGTCAGAGGACAACTTTGGGTTGATCCTCTGTCTATCTCATTTGAAGCCAATTTTCTCTCTCTGGATTTTTGCTCTGGTGCTCTTTACTGGCATTCCCAAGAGCTTCAGGGAATATTTCCTGTCTCCCCTTCCCATCTTGCCATCAATGTCAGCAGGCTGGGATTATAGAAGCCCACCAAGGCTGTCAGTTTTTTATGTGTGGGCTGGGGGTTTCCAGCCTGAGCAGCCAGCACTTTCACACTGAGCCCTCTCTCTAGTCCAACTATCAGCTATATCTTGTCACTGGTGTGACTCTGCTTCCCAGCCACCATAAGGTGAGCAGCTTTGCTGCATCACATGTTCCCTGCCATGACAAGAAGCCTTGCCTCAGGCCACAAGCAAAAGAATCACATGACCATGAACCCTCTGGATTTGTGAGCCAAAAGAAATTGCTCTTTTTTTTTTTTAATTTTTTTGTTTATTTATTTATTTGAGAACGACAGAGAGAAGGAGGCAGAGAGAGAGAGAATGGGCGTGCCAGAGCTTCCAGCCTCTGTAAACAAACTCCAGATGTGTGTGCCCCCTTGTGCATCTGGCTAACGTGGGTCCTGGGGAATTGAGCCTCGAACTGGGGTCCTTAGGCTTCACAGGCAAGCGCTTAACCGCTAAGCCATCTCTCCAGCCCAGAAATTGCTCTTTTTATTTAAAAAAATTATTTATTTGAGAGAGGGTGAGAAAGACAGAGAGAGAATGGGTGCACCAGGGCCTCCAGCCACTGAAAATGAACTCCAGATGCATGCAGCACCTTGTGCATCTGGCTTACATGGGTCCTGGGGAAATGAACCAGGGTCTTTTGGCTTTGCAGGCAAGCGCCTGAACTACTAAGACATCTCTCCAGCCCTTGATCTTCTTTAAGATGATTTTCTAAGTATTTTGTCTTAGCAACAGAAATCTAACCAATATAAGGTTTTTGTTTAGAAAAGATAATACCAACTTGATCATGTTACAAGCATAATTCATTTTCTGTCTTCTGTCTTTGCAGGGCAAACATGAGCCGCAGCACACAGAACCTATGGCACTTCTGTCCTCCCGTGCAACCAAAGTGGAGGGCTGCATCCGAATGTATGAATTGATGCATAGAATGAAAGGAACAGTAAGTGAGCCCATGATGCCAGACAGGATTATCGCTAGGGAGCCGCTTTTCGCTGTGATTTCCCCGGTTCTCAGAATGCTCACTACATGCTAACTGTGGTATCCTGCCCACTGGGAATGCACTGGGGAGTGGTAGCGTGATGTAGAGATAAGAGGGAGCACTCTGATATGAAATCTGGGTTCATATCCTCATTTTTCTTTTCTGCATATTATTTTGGGGAATATACCTGGGCTTTCGTGTCATCTCTTTAGTTCTTTACAATTTAGAGATGGTCCAAGCTATGACAGGGAACTTAGTTTCTGCAAATACGGCAGCACTATGTTGATTTATTTATTTATTTATTTATTTATTTTTTGTCCTATCTTTGCCTGGTTTTTGGTATCAGGGTGATGCTGGCTTCATAGAAGGAATTTGGTAGGATTCCTTCTTTTTCTATTTTATGGAAAAGCTTAAGAAGCAGTGGTGTTAGTTCTTCCCTGAAGGTCTGGTAAAATTCAGCAGTGAATCCATCTGGGCCTGGACTTTTTTTAGTTGGGAGATTTTTGATAACTGCTTGGATCTCCATGCTTGTTATAGGTCTATTTAAGTGATTAATCTCATCTTGATTTAATTTAGGTAGGTCATCTAAATCAAGGAAATCATCCATTTCTTTCAGATTTTCATACTTAGTGGAGTATATGCTTTTATAGTATGTCCCTATGATTTTTTGAATTTCTCTGGCATCTGTTGTGATGTTACCTTTTTCATCTCTAATTTTATTAATTTGTGTCTCTTCTCTCTTTCTTTTGGTCAGATTTGCTAAGGGTTTATCAATCTTTTTTGTCCTTTCAAAGAACCAACTCTTTGTTTCATTGATTCTTTGGATTGTTTTTTTGGTTTCTATTTCATTAATTTCTGCCCTAATCTTTGTTATTTCTTCCCATCTACTGATTTTTGGTTTGCCTTGTTCTTTTTCCAAGGCTTTAAGGTGAAGCATTAGGTCATTTACTTGCGACCTTTCTAATTTCTTAATATAGGCACTTAAAGCTATAAATTTACCTCTTAGGACTGCCTTCATTATGTCCCAGAGATTTTGGTATGTTGTGTTCTCATTATAATTGGACTCTATAAATTTTTTTGTTTCCTTCTTGATTTCTTCATTGACCCATTCATCATTTAGTAGTGTGTTGTTTAATTTCCATGATTTTGTGTATGCTCTATAGCCTTTCTTGCTATTGATTTGTAGTTTGATTCCATTGTGGTCAGATAGAATGCAAGGAATTATTTCAATTTTCCTGTATTTGTTAAGATTTGCTTTGTGTCCTAATATATGGTCTATTTTAGAGAATGTTCCATGTGCTGCTGAAAAGAATGTATGTTCTGCAGCATTTGGATGAAATGTCCTGTAGATATCTGTTAGGTCCATTCCTTCTATGACCTCATTTAATCCAGATGCCTCTCTGTTTATTTTTTCCCGGGATGACCTGTGAATTGACGAGAGTGGGGTGTTGAAGTCACCCACTACCACTGTGTTTGGTGTTATCTGTGACCTTAGTTCTAGTAGCGTTTGTTTGATGAATTTGGGGGCCCCCATGTTAGGTGCATATATGTTTAGGATTGTAATGTCCTCCTGTTGGAGGGTGCCTTTAATCAATATAAAGTGACCTTCCTTATCTTTCTTAACTAGTGTTGGACTGAAGTCTACCTTGTCAGATATTAGGATAGCAACCCCTGCTTGTTTTCTAGGTCCGTTTGCTTGAAATACTGTTTTCCAACCTTTCACCCTAAGATAGTGTCCACCCTTTGTAGAAAGGTGGGTTTCTTGGAGGCAACAAATTGAAGGATCCTGCTTTTTAACCCAGTCTGCGAACCTATGCCTTTTGGTTGGAGCATTGAGGCCGTTGATATTAAGAGATAATATTGAAAGGTTTGTATTCATTTCTGCCATTTTTTTGTAGTTCTTCCGGTTTTACCTTTGCTCTCTTGTGTTAATTAGTATTTGAGTATTGTTTGTTTTTTCCCGGTTCCTTATATGTGTGCTTTTCTTTTTCTTCAGCATGGAGGATTCTTTCAAGTATTTTCTGTAGAGCTGGTTTTGTTTTCAAATACTCCTTTAGCTTGCTTTTGTCGTGGAATGTCCTTATTTCTCTGTCTACTTGAATGGATAGTTTTGCAGGATAAAGTAACCTTGGTTGACAGTTGTTATCTTTCAGGACTTGGAATACATCACTCCAAGCCCTTCTGGCTTTTAAAGTTTGTGTTGAGTAATCTGCTGTAATCCTGATGGGCTTGCCTTTGTAGGTAACTTGATTTTTCTCTCTGACTGCTTTCAATATTTTTTCTTTGGTTTGTGTGTTTGGTAGTTTGATTATAATATGGCGAGGAGAGGTTCTTTCCAGGTTTTGTCTGGCTGGTGTTCTAAAGGATTCCTGTATCTGCACTGGCACCTCTTTCCCAATTTGGGGGGTTTTCTTCTATGATTTTGTTGAAGATACCTACTATGCCTTTGGAGTGAAATTCTTCTACTATGCCCTGAATTCTTATGTTTGATCTTTTCATAGTGTCCCGAATATCTTGAAATTCCCACTCATACTTTTATATTAGTTTGTCTTTCTTTTTGTTGGACTGTATTAGATCTGCCACCTGGTCTTCTAGCTTAGATATTCTGTCCTCTCCTTCATCCATTCTACTGGCAAGATTTTCTACAGAGTTTTTTATTTCATTAACTGTGTTCTTCATTGCTAGTAATTCTGACTGTTTTTTTTTATTATTTCTATTTTCTTATTTATGTCTAGTATTGACCTCTTCATTTCATTAAATTGGTGTCCTGTGTTTTCTTTGATTCCTTTGATTTCCTCTTTCATTCCTTTGATTTCTTCTTTGACTTCTTTAAACATATTTATAATCATTCTTTTGAAATCTTTCTCTTGCATTTCCTCTAACTCGTTGTCACTAGAGGTCATTTCTGATGCATTAATACTTTTCGGTGGATTTATATTGTCTTGATTTTTGGTGTTTCTTGTGTTATAATGTATATATTTTTGCATCCTCGATTATTTAATGATTGGATTTTCTAGTTAGCTGGGTATTATTAGATGTATCAGTCAATCTGATGTTATATAACTTCCGGGTAGGAGCTTAAGGTGCTGGTGTGGCTCTCAAGACTCTCAGAGTATCTACAAAAGTGACCCTAGGTGGGCTGGAGAGATGGCTTAGCGGTTAAGCGCTTGCCTGTGAAGCCTAAGGACCCTGGTTCGAGGCTCAATTCCCCAGGACCCACGTTAGTCAGATGCACAAGGGGGCGCACACATCTGGAGTTCGTTTACAGAGGCTGGAAGCTCTGGCGCGCTCATTCTCTCTCTCTCTCTTTCTCTCCTTCCTTCTCTCTGTCACTCTCAAATAAATAAATAAACAAAAAAAAATTTAAAAAAAAAAAACTGACCCTAGGTGGTGGGTTTGCCTGCTATGAGAGTATTCAAGTAGGCTGAGTGGAATCAAATGCAGATAGATTCTGAAATTCAATTAAACAATGTACACTTTCAATGACAAAACAGCTCAAAATATTTATCCAAGAGTAGGTATTATGACAACCAGATCCTCTAACTGTCCCTTAGGGTGTGTGGTGCCCCACCCACAGCCTTAATCCTGACACCAAGGAGGTTAAGAGTTCTGATCTGTTGAGGGTTCCAAGTCAGCTTGTGACCAGGTGAGACCCTTCCCTGGTGTAATCCCAGTTACCTCTGCTCCTGCTTGGGTCCCGCTGTCAGTTCAAGTTGGCATGGCTGGGTCCCTGGACCGCTGCTCTGTTTGCTGGAGCCGGGCACTGGCGGTGGGGGAGGGGAGGCTGCCAATGCTGCTCTAGTTCTCTCGCTGTTCCACGTGTTCTTCTACCTTGTGATCTGCTCCTCCATTGTTCACTGCCGTTCTCCCTTCACGTTTCTTGAGTTTGTGGACAGCTCCGGTGTGAGTGGAAAATCCCCTTACCTGGCGGCTTTCTGGCCGCTGCTGCCGCCTCGGTCCGCAGACCTGCTGGAGCTGCTCCTGCCGGTCTGTGTGGGCTCTGGACGCTCTGGATCTCTCCTACTTCTCCCCTGCCATTTCAATTTGCTATTCACCTCACTTTTTAGTAAAATTGTGTATTTTGCTGCAGTTTTTTTCGGCTTTTTCCCCCCTAGGCTGCTTTGGCGTGGTACCTATGCTGCCATCTTAACTGGAAGTCTTATGTTGATTTATTAATTCGACTTTTGGTGTGCCAATTCTCACTCTCTGTCTCTCTTCTGATTACAAATATACATATGTGTGTGTGTGTGTATGCATGTATGTATATATGTGTGTATATAAGTATAGGCATACATATATATGAAGTTCAAAATCATTTTAGGTTACATAGCAAGTTTGAGGGCCAGCCTGAACTACATAAGACACTATTGCCCACCCACAACAACAAAAAAAAATCCACCCAAGAAGGAGGGCTCCTGTATGGTCCTGAGAAGCTAGCAGATGATATATCTGAGGTGTTTCAGAACCCAGGGAGTGTGGTCAAGGGGGAGAGGAGCCATATGATGATCTTGCTGCTACAAGGGCAGGTGTGGTTGTTTTAGGAGGGCCTGAGGCAATGGCAGGAGGAACAGGAGAGGAAGGTTCGAGCCCTTTCCGAGATGGCGTCTGAACAGCTGAAGCGGTTTGATGAGCTGAAGGAACTGAAGCAACATAAGGAATTCCAGGACCTTCAGGAGGTAATGGAGAAGAGGTGAGTTCCTGAATGGGAATGTCTGTGTGATCAGATGGGACACTTTCCTGAGTAAGCCCTGAAGTGCTGAACCCTTAAATATCAAAATATAATAGCTAGAAAAGCTTTCAACCTAGAGAGGTGACCAACCTTGGGAAGATGACCCATGTGGCAGTGAGGGAGAGGGGAGACAGAGGAAGCACCTCTGACTCTTCCTCTCTGCCTTTCTCATGCAGTACCAGGGAAGCCCTGGGCCACCAGGAGAAGCTGAAAGCTGAGCATCGCCACAGAGCCAAGGTCAGTTTGTGGGAGAATCAGTGTGAGCAAGAAGTTGGTGTCTGTCTGTAACCTGTTGAGGAGTTGGTTCTGGAGAGGATCATTCTGATCCATGATTGTGCCCCGGGTACCTGGCTATGTTAGCTACTTTCTTGGGAGTGTCACCAAATACCTGAGACAATAACTGAAAGGGAGAAAAAGGATTACATCGGCTAATAGTTTCAGATGTCTCAGTTCATCACAACAGGCCAGGGTGTGGGGAAGCAAAGAGAAAGCCTGTGTTCTGGTTTTCTCCTTTCATTCCATCAGGGCTCTTAGCCTATGAGATGGTACCAGCCACATTCAGAGCAGGTTCTCTTCCCTTAGTTAATCTTTCTGAAAATGCCTTCAGACACCCCAGAGGTATGTTTTAGTGTTTCCTAGGCACTTCTCATGCCAACAGTTTGAAAATTAACAATAACCATCACTGATGAAGAAAAGTCCATTTGCTAATCTGAGCCCATCTGTGAAATTATCTAGTTCACTGAAGACTTGAGCAGTACAGAAAAGGAAAGGCCTCCCCTTAGCACCTCTGTGGCCTTTCTCTAGATTCTAAACCTGAAGTTGCGGGAGGCAGAGCAGCAACGTGTGAAACAGGCTGAGCAGGAGCAGCTGCGGAAGGAAGAAGGCCAGGTCCGCCTGCGCAGCCTCTATGCCCTGCAGGAGGAGATCCTGCAGCACAACCAGCAGCTAGATGCCTCTGACCAGCACAGAGACCTGCTGAACATCGACTTGGCTGCCTTCCAGACCCGGGGCAATCAGCTGTGCAGCCTCATCTCTGGGATCATTCGCACCACTGTGGAGGTAGGGGGCTGCTGGATGAAGTGACTCCTTACTGATAGAAATGGAGATGCTTAATGGCAAATGAGTTCTGATTTAAAAGTAATGCCTGCCTGTTGGGGAAAATACTGATCTTTACTTGTCATCACCCTGCCAAGAGGTAACCATGGGCAACATTTTTCTGTTTTGTTGCTGATTGAAGTTTTTGTGTGTATGTGTGTGTGTGGGGGGGAGAATTGACATAGCAGGGCCTCCAGCCACTGCAATTGAACTCCAGGCTGGCCTTGAATACACAGTGATCCTCCTCTCTCTGCCTCCTGTGTGCTGGGATTAAAGGTGGGTGCTCCCATGCCCGGCTTTTTTTTTTTTTTTTTAATATTTATTTGCAAGCTGAGAGAGAAGGACAGAGAGAATGGGCATGCCAGGGCTTCCAGCCACTGCAAACAAACTGCAGATGCAAGCGCCACCCTGTGCACCTGGATTATGTGGGTCCTGGGGAATTGAACCTGGGTCGTTTGGCTTTGCAGGAAAGTGCCTTAACCTCTAAGCCATCTCTCCAGCCCTACTATATGGTTTTTATCTGCATGTAACTATAATGTCACTATATGGTGGTTTTTATTTATTTATTGGTTCTGGTTTTCCAAGTAGGGTCTCATTCTAACCCAGGCTGACCTGGAATTGACTATGTAGTCTCAGGCTGACCTCAAATTCACAGTGATCCTCCTACCTCTGCCTCTTGAGTGCTAGGATTAAAGGCATGTGCCCACATGCCCAGCTGTTTTTTTTTTAATTTAATATTTTACTTATATATAGAGAGCGATAGAGAATGGGTACACTAGGACCTCCAGCTTCTGCAAATGAACTCCAGATGCATGTGCTACTTTGTGCATCTGGCTTTATGTGGGTACTGGGGAAGTGAACCAGGGTCATTAGACTTTGTAGGCAAGTACCTTAGCTGTTAAGCCATCTCTCCAGCCCTATTTTTGCTTTTTTGTTGTGGTTGTTGTTTTGTTTGTTTATTTGTTTTTTGAGGTAGGTTCTCACTCTGGCCCAGGCTGACCAGGAATTCACTATGTAGTCTCAGGGTAGCCTCCAACACATGGCAATCCTCCTACCTTTGCCTCCCAAATGCTGATATTAAAGGCGTGTGCCACCACGCCCAACTATTATTTTTGCTTTTTTCAATTAACTTTTTTTCTCTTTGTGCGTGTGTGGGTGTGTAAACGGGGTTGGGGAGGGCACTGTAGGGCCTCTTGCTGCTGTAAGTGGACACCAGACACTTGTGCAACTGTTTCCCCCCCCCCCTCGAGGTGTGGTCTCCTTCTAGCCCAGGCTGACCTGGAATTCACTATGTAATCTCAGGGTGGCCTGAAACTCATGATGATCCTCCTACCTCTGTCTTCTGAGTACTGGGATGCGTGTGCCACCACTCCTGGCCTGTTGAGTGTTTTTATGCTCTCATCAACAATAGTCAGAGTAGCGAATTCTAGGTCAGCCTGGGCTAGATCGAAACCCTACCTCCATATTGAATGTAGGTGTGCTGGTGGTCCAACAGTTCCACTTCTAGAACGTACTAGGTAAAGTGTGAGTTAGCCCCACAGGGACATCTAGGGAATAATCAATAACCTGTCTCTGTCACTCTTAACAGAGTGGCTATCCCACAGCAGAAAACCAAGCAGAGGCCGAGCGAGCCCTGCAGGAGATGCGACACCTTCTTTCTACCTTGGAGCAAGAGATCACCAGAGCCTGTGAAGACAAGAAAAGGCGAGAGAAAGAGGAGGCTCAGGTCAGGCTTGGAGAATCACAGGTGCAGCAGGGAACAGGTGCTCCCACACAGTCTGCAGCCCCCAGTCAGGGCTTAGGACCATCAAAGAATGAAGGTGGGTTTTGGTGTGGATACAATCCTTGAACTTCATTTGTCAGAACATAAAAAGAAATAAGAATGTGTCAGGCAAAAGAGGTAGCCCAAAGGATAAGAGCACTTCCCACACAAGCATGAGGGCCTGAGACTGCCTGAGTTCAGTTCCCCAGCACTCCCATAAACAGCTGAGGCAGAGGTAGGACAATCACTGTGAGTTTGAGGCTATCCTGAGACTACAGAGTGAGTTCTAGGTCAGCCTGGGCTAGAGCGAAACCCTACCTGGAAAACCGAAAAAAGAAATCAGAAAAATAAAAACTTCAGGGCTGGAGAGATACCTTAGCAGTTAAGGCACTTGCCTGCAAAGTCTAAGGACTTTCCAGGTCCCACGTAAGCCAGATGCACAGTGACACACACGCACAAAAGAGGGCACACACGTGTGGAGTTTGATTGCAGGGGCTGGAGGCCTGGCAGCATGCCAATTCTCTCTCCCCCCACCTGACATTAAAAAAAAAAAAAGGCAGGCTGGAGAGATGGCTTAGTAGTTAAGGTGTTTGCCTGCCAAACGCCAAAGGATCCCAGTTTGATTCTTCAGGACCCACGTAAGCCAGTTGGACAAGGGGGCACGTGCATCTGTAGTTCTTTTGCAGTGGCTGGAGGCCCTAGTGTGCCCATTCTCTCTCTCTGAAATAGATAAATATATATTAATTTAAAAACAAAGGCCAGTCTGTTGATCTTGCCTCAAAAAAAAAATAAATAAAATAAAAATAATCTGTTATATCAGTTTTGGTTGATGTGGGTCCTGATTTTAGATTCATACACTTTTCATGAGGAATGGAAAGCCTGTATAATTCTGTGTTTTGGTTTTGCAAGGTAGGGTATCGCTCTAACTCAGGCTGACCTGGAATTCAGTATGTAGCCTCAGGGTGGCCTTGACCATAGCCCTCCTACCTCTGCTTCCCAAGTGCTGAAATTAAAGGTGTGAGCCACCATGCCCAACTGAAAGCCTGTATATAATTCTAATAGATATATTTCAATTATTTTGCTGTTGAGTGTTTTGTTTTGTTTTTTGAGGTAGGGTTCACTAGTCTCAGGGTAGCCTCAAACTCATGGCAATCCTCCTACCTCTTTCTCCCACTGTTGCAGTCAGGTTCGCGTTGCTGGTAGAAATCACCCAACCAAGAGCAGCTTGTGGGGGAAAAAGAGGTTTATTTTGGCTTACAGGTTCAAGGGGGACACTCCATGATGGCAAGGAAAACGATGACATGAGCAGAGGGTAGACATCACCCTTTAGTCAACATAATGTGGACCATAGCAACAGGCTTGAGGGGGAAGCTCCATGATGGCAGGGAAAATGGTGGGGGACACCTAAATCAAACCACCACATTCTGCCCCTGGCCCCCATATACTGATAACCATACATGATATAAAATGCAATGCATTCATCTAATTTTAAAATTCCCCATAATTTTTATCAATTCCAGTGATGTTCTTACATCCCCACAGTCCAAGATCTTTTAAAACAACCAGGGCAAACGTCAAACTCTGTAGCTCCAAGTCCAACAACTCTAGTCAGTGACAAGTCTCCAAGTCCCATAACTCTAACCAGCAACAAGTCTCTGGAGTTCTAATTCCGCCCCTCCAGCTAGGCTACTCACAGTCCTGGAAAACTTCATCAGCACCAGAACCTTTCCTTAGCAGCCATCTCATGGTCCCAGCATCTCCACTGGGTCTCAGTGCTGAGATTAAAGGCATTCACCACCACACCCAGCTGCTAATGAGTATTTTAAGTGTACAGATAGATGTTTGTTCAATATATGTGAGAATCAGCATAGCATTATTTATTGTGTGTGTGTTTGTTTTTGTTGTTTTAATTACTTGTTTGCAAGCAGAGAGCGACAGAGATACAGAGAGAATGGGTGTGCCAGGGCCTATAGCTACGGCAAATGAGTTACAGATGCATGCAACATTTTGTGCATGTGTCTTTACATGGGCACTGGAAAATCTAAATGGACTTAAGGCAAGTGCCTTAACCGCTAAGCCATTGCTTCAGCCCTGTTTTTTGTTTTGTTTGTGTTTTTGTTTTTTGAGGTAGGATCTCACTCTAGCCTAGGGTGACCTGGAATTCACTTTGTAGTCTCAGGCTAACCTCAAACTCATTGATTCTCCTACATGTGCCTCCTGAGTGCTGGGATTAAAGGTGTGTGCCACTATGCATAGCTATCTTTTTTTTTTTTTAATTAAAAAATTTTTTTTTATTTATTTGAGAATGACAGAGAGAGAGAGAAAGAGGCAGATAGAGAGAGAGAGAACGGGCACGCCAGGGCCTCCAGCCACTGCAAAAGAACTCCAGACGCGTGTGCCATCTTGTGCATCTGGCTTACATGGGTCCTGGAGAATTGAGCCTCGAACTGGGGTTATTAGGCTTCACAGGCAAGTGCTTAACCACTAAGCCATCTCTCCAGCCCCTTTTTTAATATTTTAATATTTTTTTTTTTTTTGGTTTTTCGAGGTAGGGTCTCATTCTGGTCCAGGCTGACCTGGAATTAACTATGTAGTCTCAGGGTGGCCTCGAACTCACAGGGATCCTCCTACCTCTGCCTCCCGAGTGCTGGGATTAAAGGCGTGCGCCACCACGCCCGGCTAATATTTTAATTTTTAATTATTTATTTATTTGAGAGAGAGAATGGGAATGCCAGGGCCTCTAGCCATTGCAAACAAACTCCAGATGCATGGGCTACCATGTGCATTGGCTTCCCTGGGTTCTGGGAACTCAAACTTGGGTCCTTAGGCTTTGCAGGGAAACACCTCAACCACTAAGCCCTCTCTTTAGATCCAGAACAGTTGTTCTACCTCAGCCTCCCAAGTGCTGAGATTATAGGCATGAACCACCATGCCTGGCTGACAGAATGTTTTATTTTATATATATTATTTTGTTGGGAGTGGTATGCATATAGAGGATGGGACAGCCTCAGGGCATTGGTCCTTTTCTTCCACATTATTTGCTGCTTGTGTACCAAGCTAGCTAGCCCATGAGCTTTCAGGATTCTCCTGGATCTGCCTCATCTTCTTTCTTGCTGTATAGGTGCACTGGGATTATACAAGCCTGCACTACTACACTTTTACGTGGGTTCTGGGAATCTATCTGGCTTGCATAACTTTTTTTAAAATTAATTTATTAATTTATTTGAGAGAGACAGAGAGAGAGAGAGAGAATGGGTGTACCAAGGCCTCCAGCCACGGCAAAGGAGGCATGTGACCCCTTGTACATCTGGCTTACATGGGTCCTGGAGAGTCGAACCGCGATCGTTTGGCTTTGTAGGGAAACACCTTAACTGCTAAGCCATCTCTCCAGCCCCTTGCATAGCTTTTAACCACTGAGCCATTTCCTTAGCCCTCAGGTTACAGTGTTTGAGAGTGTGGTGCCAGAGTGAGAATGTTTCTACTTGCTATCGCAGTATAACCTTGGCAAACCACTTACGCTTTCCTTGCCTGTCTTTAGCCATAAAATGGAGATACTGGGCTGGAGAGATGGCTTAGTGGTTAAGCGCTTGCCTGTGAAGCCTAAGGACCCCGGTTCGAGGCTCAATTCCCCAGGACCCACGTTAGCCAGATGCACAAGGGGGCGCACGCATCTGGAGTTCGTTTACAGAGGCTGGAAGCTCTGGCGCGCCCATTCTCTCTCTTCTCTCTCTCTCTCTCTCTCTCTGCCTCCTTCTCTCTGTCACTCTCAAATAAATAAAATGGAGATACTGAACAGTATTATTGTGACCACTAAGGCAGCTAACACATAAAAAAGGGATTAGAAGCTGAGTGTGGTGGCACACACCTTTGCTCCCAGCACTCACTAACTAGCAAGTGTAGCAGAATCAATAAGTTCTAGGTTTAGGGAGAGATCCTATATTAAAGAATATGGTGGAGAGCAATTGGAAAATGTACCTGATACTGAATTTTGACCTCTAAATGCATGTACACACAACACACAAATAGCAAAATTATATGTCCTACAGGAGAAAAAGATATATATATCTACAGCTGGGTGTGGTGGTGCATGCCTTTAATCCCAGCACTTGGGAGGCAGAAGTAGGAAGATCACTGTGAGTATGAGGCCACCCTGAGACTATATAATGAATTCTAGGTCAGCCTGAGCTAGAGCGAGACCCTACCTCAGAAAACAAAATAATAATAATAAAAGGGATTAGAATAGTTCCTATCTAATATGATGTGTCCAAGAAGCACAGCTGCTATTAAAGCGTGTCTTGCATTCCTCAGGCCTGCAGGTAAAGGTACAAGACAGTACAATGCAGTGGTACCAGCAGCTTCAGGATGCTTCCACCCAGTGCATGTTGGCCTTTGAGGGCCTGACCAGCAGCAAGGACAGCCAGGTAGGGGAGGGGTGAATGACAATAATTCTTATGGTGTGTCCCATAGCCTCATGTCCTAAAAGAATGTACTTAATGTGTTGTATTCCTTCATCCTAAAGGCTTTACTCAGTATTACACTATGTGCCTTCTCACTGTTCTCTTCTGGCAGGTCAAAAAGGTAAAGATGGACCTGCAGAAGGCTGCCACCATCCCAGTGAGCCAAATCTCCACCATTGCAGGTGAGTCAGAGGCTACATAATAATGGTGTTTGCTTTGTCGTCTTAGTTTTTCAGACTCCAGATATCCCTAGCTGTATGCTTCTTACATAAAGGGTATTTTCAGCCTGGTGATCGGCTCAGTAGTAGAGCACTTACCTAGCATTTGCAAGGCCCTGGCTTTCATCCTCAGTACTACAAAAGATAAAAATAAATTAAATAAAAAAATATATAGGGCTGGAGAGATGGCTTAGTGGTTAAGTGCTTGCCTGTGAAGCCTAAGGACCCCGCTTCGAGGCTCAGCTCCCCAGGACCCATGTTAGCCAGATGCACAAGGGGGTGCATGCGTCTGGAGTTCGTTTGCAGTGGCTGGAGGCCCTGGCGCGCCCATTCTCTCTGTGTGTCTCTCTCTCTGCCTCTTTCTCGCTCTGTCTGTCACTCTCAAATAAATAAATAAAATGAACAACAAAAAATAAATAAAAATATATATATATATGGCTGGAGAGATGGCCAGCAAAACCAAAGGACCTAGGTTTGATTCCCCTGGACTCATGTAAGCTGCATGCACAAGGTGGCACATGCATCTGGAGTTCGTTTGCAGTGGCTGCATGCCCTGGTGTGCCCACCCTCTCTCTCTCTCTCAAATAAATAAATAAAAATAAAATATTTAAACACACACACATACATATATACATACATAGGCTGGGTAGATGGCCCAGTGTGTAAAATACTTGTCTTGTAAGTATTAAGGACCTAAGTGGATCTGCACACCTATGTAAAATGTCAGGCAGAGTGCTATGTGCCTGTAATCTAAGTGCTGGGGAAGCATAGACAGGGAATTCCTGAAGCTCACTAACCGGCAAGTCTAGCAGAATCAGTAAGTTCTAGGTTTAGGGAGAGATCTTAAATCAAAGAATATGGTGGAGAGTAATTGGGAAAGGTACCTGATACTGAATATTGACCTCTACAGATGCACACATGCATGTCCACCCAACACACAAATATCAAAATTATATGTCCTAAGGAAAATTTATGTATATATATGTATGTATGTATATCTCCAGTGGGGCAAGCCTTTAATCCCAGCACTTGGGAGGCAGAGGTAGGAGGATTGCCATGAGTTTGAGACCACCCTGAGACTCCATAGTGAATTCCAGGTCAGCCTGAGCAAGAATGAGACCCTACCTCAAAAAGCAAACAAAATATATATGTCCAAAGCTAAGCATGATGGTGTATAACTTTAATCCCAGCACTTGGGAAGCTGAGGTAGGTGAAGAACCATGAATTTGAGGCCAGCCTGGTGCTATAGAGTGAGTTCCAAGTTAACCTTGGCTAGAGTGAGACCCTACCTTGAAAAGACAAAACAAAACATAATGTCCAAAGCCAGGAAGCAGAGGTAGGAGGATTGCTTTGCCATGTGTTCAAGGCCACCCTGGTTTATTCCAAGGTACTTAACTTTTTCTTTATGTGGATGGGAGTGATTCTCTGATTTCATCTCTGTGTGTTTGTTGTTAGCATATAAGGCTACTGATTTCTCTCTCTCTCTCTCTCTCACTCTCTCTGTGTGTATGTGTGTGTGTGTGTGTACACATTTTTTTTCTTCTGGATGTGGTGGTGCATGCCTTTAATCCCAGCACTTGGGAGGCAGAGGTAAGTGGATTGCCATGAGTTCAAGGCTACCCTGAGACTGCACAGTGAATTCCAGGGCATCCTGAGCTAGAGTGAAACCCTACCTCGAAAAACAAAACAAAACAAAAATTTATTTATTTATTTATTTATTTGAGAAAGATAATGGGTGCATCAGGGCCTCTAGCTGCTGAAAACAAATTCCAGGTGTATGCATGCAACACTTTTTCCATCTAGCTTTATGTGGTTACTGGGGAAATCAAACCTTGTTATTAGACGTTGTGGGGAAATGCCTTAACTGCTAAGCCATCACTCCAGCCTCATCTATTGAGGTTTTTTTTTTAAGAGTTGGCATTTTATTTTATTTTATTTTATTTTATTTAAGAGAGAAAGAGGCAGATAGAGAGGGAGAATGTGTGCACCAGGGTCTTCAACCACTGTAAATAAACTCCAGATGCATGCACCACCTTGTGCATCTGGCTTACGTGGGTCCTGGAGAATCAAACCTGTGTCCTTTGGCTTCAGAGGCAAATGCTTTAACCACTCACTAGGCCATCTCTCCAGCTCTATTAATCATTCAAAAATATTTTTATTTTTATTTATTTAACAGAGAAAGAGGGGGAGAGAGAGAATGGGTGTGCCAGGGCCTCCAGCCCCTGCAAACAAACTGCAGACGTGTGCACTCCCTTGTGCATGGCTAATGTGGGTCCTGGGAAATTGAACCTGGGTCCTTTGGCTTTGCAGGCAAACGCCTTAACAGCTAAGCCATTCCTCCAGCCCCCTATTGATCTTTTTTGTTGTTGTTGTTGTTGTTTTTGGTTTTTCGAGGTAGTGTCTCACTCTAGCCCAGGCTGACCTGGAATTCACTATGGAGTCTCAGGGTGGCCTCGAACTCACGGCAATCCTCCTACCTCTGCCTCCCGAGTGCTGGGATTAAAGGCGTGCGCCACCACGCCCGGCCCTATTGATCATTTTTAATAAGCTATGTATTAATAGTAAATTATTTAGGGATGACTCTCTCCCTTTTTTTTTTTTTTTTTTTTCCTGGTTTTTCAAGGTATGGTCTCGCTCTTAACCCAGGCTGACCTGGAATTCACTATGTAGTCTCAGGGTGGCGTCAAACTCATAGCAATCCTCCTACCTCTGCTTCCTGGCATTAAAGGCGTGCGCCACCACGCCCGGCCCTCTCTATTTTTTTTAAAGCACTGCTGTGATTTACCCTTCTGCTTGCTAGGCAACCTCTATACCAGTGAGCTATATCCCAGCGTAGGATGGCTCTTTAAAGTTCAAAGTTCCTGCTGCAAACATCATGAAGAGAACTGCTAGGGGGCTGTGGCGGCGGGGGGGGGGGGGGACCTAGAACTTGTGGTCTTTGCTTTTGTTAGTTCTTCTGTCCCCTAAGATTGCCATGTTAATACTCTTCCCTCCAGAGATTGAAGTGTTGAGAATAAGAACCAGACAGACAGAGGCCCTTCTTTAGCACCGGGGTTTGTTTTTGTGCAGCTCCAGATTCCAGACTGCCATCAAAAAGTTGGAGCACACAGCGGTTAAAGTGCTTGCCTGCAAAGCCCACTGACCCAGATTCAATGCCCACATAAAGCCAGGTGCACAGTGGCGCATACATCTAGAGTTTGTTTGCAGTGGCTGGAGGATCTGGCATGCCCGTTCTCTCTCTCTCTCTCTCTCTCCTTGCAAATAAATTTTATACATACATACATACATACATACATATATATATATATATATATATATATATATATATATATATACTGGAGCACAAACCACCAGGAGCTGCTCTTACTTATCTTGTTTATGTGCCTTATGCCCCAGTAACTTGTCATCAAAAAAAAGCACAGGAATGTTACTCATTCTGCCCTCAAGAGGCCATATGATAAAACTTATACAACTCTTTGTTGCTGGAAATTCTTTCCGGAACAGAGCAGAATATAAATAACAACAGGAATTTAAAGTGCTGGGTTTCTTGTAGCAACAACAAAGAGAGAGAGGTGGCTACACTGCCACTCCACACCTTGATTACTGTCCTTGGCTCCTCTTCAATCCGTACCCCTCTGTCACCACATAGAGCCTCTTTTAGCTGCAGCAGGGAAATGGAAACACAGCACGAGTTCCTCAGAGGTCTGCCCTGTAGACCTCTCGTAGCTATTCTTACTTTAAAAAAATATTTTGTTTGTTTATTCAAGAGGAAATTGGCAGTTAGAGAATGAGGACGCCAGGACCTCTAACCACTAAATGAACTGGAGACACATGACACAAGTACTGGGTAATCGAACCTGCATTCTTTGTCTTCACAGACAAGTGCCTTAACCACTAAGCCATCTTTCCTCTTCCAGTCCTTTTTATTTTTATTTTTCTTTTTTTCTTGTCGAGGTAGGATCTCACTCTAGCCCAGGCTGACCTGGACTTCACTAGGTAGTCTCAAGGTGGCCTTGAACTTATGGCAATCTTCTTACCTCTGCCTCCCAAGTGCTGGGATTAAAGTATGCACCACTATGCCCAGGGTTTTTTGTTTTTTGTTTTTTTTTTCCCCCTGAGGTAGGGTCTCACTTTAGCCCTGGCTAACCTTGATCTCACTCTGTAGTTCCGCAATAGCTTGAAACTCAGCAATCTTCCTACCTCTGTCTCCCATGTCCTGGGATTAAAGGTGTGTACCACCACGCCCAGTTATATTTATCTGTTAGTCTCCTGTTTCTGAGGCTGAAGTAGCCTTCCTGCCCCAGCTTACCCTGCTAGAAGTCTGCACTTGTTCCCATCCCTTATGTCTTTTTCCCCTCTACTTTCTGTGATTACTCACTTGCACAGGATTCTTGTCCTCAGCCTACAAATGTGATGGAGTGGTTCACATCCTAATGTCTCCCTTGACCCACTGTCTTCTGATCTTCCCCGTGTTTCCATTTGGCACTGGGGACTACTCGCTTCTCTATGAAACACAACTCCTCCATCATCCATGGTGCCACTATTTCCCAGGTTCTGGCCACCTTTTCCTATGTGGGCTCCTGAGTCTCCTGTTAGTACCTGTAGCAGACAGCCTCACATCGCTGGGAAGACCTTCCAAATCAGACACGGTTATGGAGGAAGGGATATTTATTGACGCTTACAGATCCAGGGGAAGTTCCATAATGGCAGAAGAAGCTGGCCCACTTTCATAGGCCCAAGCAGAGAGAAAAAAAGCCAAAAGCCACCTCTAGCACCATAAGCAAGCACCCTTCCAGGAACTCCAGGCACACCTCTGGCACTTTGCATGTCTTAGGTTGGAATTTAGTTCCACCTTAGAGTTGGACCCTAGAATCCACCCACACTGACAGCTCTTCCAGCCAGGTAACTTCAGATCTAAATTAATAAGCTTTAATAAAATCCTGAATAGCACCTTTAATCCCAGCACTCAGGAGGCAGCTGTAGGAGGATTGCTGTGAGTTCAAGGCCATCCTGAGACTACTACATAGTGAATTCCAAGTTAGCCTAGGCTAGAGCAAGGTACTACCTCAAAAAACCCAAAAATAAATAAATAAATAAATAAAAATAAAATAAAATCCTAAATGTATCGGGGGTCATTGATTCAAAACTACCACACCACCCTAATTGAAGGTGCTTCCTATCAATTCTCTCCGTCCTGCACACCCCCATGGCTCCAAACATTGCCTTCGTGTTGGTGAATCCTAAGCAGCCTTTGGTACATCCCTTTCGTCCGAGTTTCAGTCTCTACCTGAGACACTTCCTGGCCTAAATGTCTCATCAGTGTCCCAGCCGGTTGCTCAAGTGTGAATGTGCCCTCTTCTCTGTTCATCTTTTCCTTCTTCCTCCAAGTAGCCAGAATCCTGATCTACTCAGTCGCCTTAGCTGGAACCTGGGGGTCATCCACATGTCTGCTCCCTCACAACTGTAAGCTTGTTGAAAGTCTACAGGCCAGCCAGACCCATGCTATGTTCTGGGATTGAATGGATGGGAGGAAAAATGACCTCATCCCTATCTTACAGAAAGGCTGATGTCTGAATAGTTGTATTTAGGGAACATCTTATGAGGCCATGCACTGATGGGTATGGGAAGGTTAGGGGTAGAAAGTACCGAGAGGGCTGGATGGGGGGATTTAGCCAGCCTTTGAAACTGTCAGTAATAGTGACAGAACATGACCAGCAGGAATGTGAGCTGGGGAATGTGTGGAAAGGCACTCTTTCTTTCTCTTTCTCTCTTAAAAAAAAAGGGGGGGGGAATATTAGCGTGCCAGGACCTCAGCCACTGAAATTGAACTCCAGATGTTTGCTCCTACCTAGTGGGCATGTGAAACCTTGTGCTTGCCTCACCTTTGTGTATCTGGCTTATGTGGGATCTGGAGAGTTGAACATGGGTCCTTAGGCTTTGCAGGCAAGCCCCTTCTCTGCTAAGCCATCTCTCCAGCCCTGGAAAGGCACTTTTTTTGAAATTTTTTTTTTTTTTTTTTTTTTTTTTTTTTTAGGTACAGAGAGGGAGAGAGGGAGTGAGAATGGGCATGCCAGGGCCTCCAGCCACTGCAAACGAACTCCAGACACATGTGCCACCATGTGCATCTGGCTTATGTGGGACCTGGAGAATCCAACCAGGGTCCTTAGGCTTTGCAGGCATGTGCGTTAACAGCTAAGCCATCTCTCCAGCCCTGGAAAGACACTTTTTAAAAAAGTATTTTATTTATTTATTTGAGAGAAGAGGAGATGGGTGTGCCAGAGCCTCTAGCCACTGCGAATGAACTCCAGATGGTTGTGCCACTTTGTGCATCTGGCTTTAAATGGGTACTAGGGAATTGAACTTGGGTCCTTTGGCTTTGCAGGCAAGTGACTAAACTGCTAAGTCATCTCTCCAGCCCTAAAAGGCACATATTTTAATATGTCAGTAAGGTTTGGGTCTCTGCTGATTTTTCTAGGATTATTTGTCTTGGAGTTTCTATGCTATCTTACTTTATTTATTTTATTTTATTTTATTTTATTTTGGTTTTTCAAGGTAGGGTTTCACTCTAGTCCAGGCTGACCTGGAATTCACTATGTAGTCTCAGGGTGGCCTCGAACTCATGGTGATCTTCCTACCTCTGCCTCCTGAGTGCTGGGATTAAAGGCGTGCGCCACCACACCCGGCCTATCTTACTATTTTATTCTTGGTTCCTTCCTGAATCTGTTGTTTAGATGGATATTTCTAAGACTTAAGTAACTTTTATGAAGTGGATAGGGGCTTAATAAAGTATTTCTTGGCTAGGGATGTTGTATTCATTAAACTTTCCATGTAAGTACTAGAGAAATGTAAACTGCTTCAGATCTGCTTAATTACATGAACAGTGGGTTCCACAAAACCCACTGGCAGAACAGGGCTAGTCCTGGGAACTAGAAATACTAGTTCCCTTTTCCTCATCTTTCCTCTGTCCATCTCCATCCATTTTATAATTGTGGGTCTTTGGTCCATGTATCAGGTGCAGGGCCCCAACCTGTGAGGCAGTGGTGCAGTCACTTCAAGTATGAGCTCTTGTTGGGCTGATTCACTGAGCCTGACTACCCATAATCTAACTGTAGTCTGGTAGAGGAGTTGGAGAACACAGCATCTTTCATTCAGATATACTTGTTAAGAACTGTGATAGTCAACTTTGTATTCCTGTAACAAACAAACTTTGCAAACATTTATAAAAGAAAAGGTTTGTTTTAGCTCACAGTTTGACATGTTAGAGTTTGTGGTAAGCTGTTCCCAGTGCTTTTGACCCCTCATGACAGAGTAATAGACAAGGCAGAACCACGCACCTCATGACCAAGTAAGTCCCAAGTAAGCAACTCCTTTGCAATAGATTGTAACTATACCTTTGTATCCTCTAAAACATGAGGATTTGAACTTGATTGTTAGATTTTCCCTTTGCAATACATGAGTTTAAACCCACTTATGTGCTAGGGTTTGGCGCTTAGATTAGAAATTTCTATAGGGCTGTACAGATGGACCCTGTTTTTTGTGGTTTTTTTTTAAAGTATTTTTATATTGGGCACTCAAATAAATAAATAAAATATTTTTTAAAAATATTTTGAGCCTGATGTGGTGGCGTATGTCTTTAATCCCAGCACTTGGGAGGCAGATATAGGAGGATCACTATGATTTCAAGGCCACCTTAAGAGTACATAGTGAAATCCAGGTCAGCCTGGACTAGAGTGAGACCCTATCTCAAAAAAACAACAGAAAAAAATATTTGAGCTGGAGAGATGGCTTGACGTACTTGCCTACAAAGGTAGGTACTTGCCTACAAAGCCTATGGACGCAAGTTCAATTACCCAGTACCCATGTAAGCCAGATGCACAAGGTGGCACATGCATCTGGAGTTCATTTGCAGTGGCAGGAGGCCCTGGTACTCCCATTCTCCCCCCCACACCCAATAATAAAATTTTAAAATTTTTGTGGGTTTTTCTTTCTTTTTTTTGTTTTGTTTTGTTTTGTTTTGTTTTGTTTTGTTTTGTTTTGTTTTGTTTTGTTTTGTTTTGTTTGGTTTTTCAAGGTAGGGTGTCACTCTGGTCCAAGCTGACCTGGAATTAACTATGTAGCCTCAGGGTGACCTTGAACTCAAGGCAGTCCTCCTACCTCTGCCTCCCAAGTGCTGGGATTAAAGGTGTGCACCATCACACCCGGCTTGTTGTTTGTTTTTTTGAGGTAGGGCTGACCTGGAATTCACTTTGTAGTCTCAAGATGGCCTCGAACTCACAGCACTCCTTCTCATCTGCCTTCCAAGTGCCAAGATTAAAGGCATGCACCACCATGCTCAGCAAGTCACTGACTTTCTTCCTCTCCTTCATGCCCAGGCTCAAAGCTGAAGGAGGTCTTTGACAAGATCCACTGCCTACTCTCTGGAAAGCCTGTACAATCTGGTGGGCGCTCTGTGTCTGTTACACTTAACCCACAGGGGCTGGACTTTGTCCAGTACAAACTGGCAGAGAAATTTGTGGTAAGAAACCTTGTTGCCAGAGGTATAGGAAGAGGCTGGTGCGCATTGTTGAGCCTTTCTCTGATGTGAATTTAAACATGTGCCCATCTCTGTGTTCTTAGAAACAAGGTGAAGAGGAAGTGGCCTCTCACCATGAAGCAGCATTCCCCATTGCAGTGGTGGCGTCCGGGATCTGGGAGCTGCACCCCAGAGTGGGAGACCTCATCCTTGCTCATCTGCACAAGAAGTGCCCTTACTCAGTTCCTTTCTACCCAGCTTTTAAGGAAGGGATGGTTTTGGAAGACTATCAGCGGTAAAGTTGTTTTTCTCCTTATTGTCCTTAGGGAGATTGCTAGACTATAAATAGAATCGGGGGGGGGGGGGGCTGGAGAGATGGCTTAGTGGTTAAGCGCTTGCCTGTAAAGCCTAAGGACCCTGGTTCAAGGCTCAATTCCCCAGGACCCATGTAAGCCAGATACACAAAGTGGTGCATGCATCTGGAATTCTTTTGCAGTGGCTGGGGGCCCTGGCGTGCCCATTCTCTCTCTCTCTCTCTCTCTCTCTGTCACTCTCAAATGAATAAAAATAAACAAAATTTTAAATAAATAGAATCTGGAGTTCAGTTTGTAACAGCTGGGGGCCCTGGCATGCCCATTCTCTCTCCCCCTGCTTATTTCTCTCTAACTCAAATAACTAAAGAAAAATAAAATATTTAAATGTAAATAAATAAATAAACCAAGTGTGGTGGTCATGCCTATAATCACAGCACTTGGGTAGCAGCTGAGGTAGGAGAATCACTGAGTTCCAGGTCAGCCTGAACTACATAGTGAGTTCTAGGTGAATGGGGTGGCTTGGTGGTAAAGGCACTTGCTTTCAAAGCTTGAAGGCCTGGTTTCCCCATTACCCACAAAAAAAGCCAGATGCTCAAAGTGAATTTCAGGACAATCTGGGCTAGAGTGAGACCTGACCTCAAAAAACAAAATAGGGCTGGAGGGATGGCTTAGCAGTTAAGGCATTTGCCTGCAAAGCCAAAGGACCCAGGTTCAATTTCCCAGGACCCACATTAGCCAGATGCACAACGGGGCCCACACATCTTTAGTTCGCTTGTAGTGGCTGGAGGCCCTGGAGCACCCATTCTCTCTCTCTCCCCCTCTTTCTCTGTCAAATAAATAAATACAAAATATTTAAAAAAATAAAAAAAAGCAAATACATATATTTATATATGCCTTTCATGCAAGCTAGACAGTTTGGGTTTTGTGTAGATTTGGGTACCAATAACCATACTGGATCCAGGGTTGGTTGTTCAATTTTTATTTATGTATTTATTTATTTTTTTCAAGGTAGGATTTTGCTCTAGCCCAGGCTGACGTGTACTTCACTATGTAGTGTCAGGTTAGCCTCAAACTCACCAAGATCCTGCTACTTCTGCCCTCCAAGTGCTGGGATTAAAGGTGTGGGCTACCATACCTGGCCTTTTTAAAATTTTACTTGTTTTTTTGAGGTAAGGTCTCACTGTAGCCCAGGCAATCCTGGAATTCTATGTAGTTTTAGACTGGCCTCAACTCATAGAGATCATCCTACCTCTGCTTCCCAAGTGTGGAATTTAAGGCATGCATCACCATGCCCAGCCTTATAAACAGATTTTTTAAAAAAAAAAATTTTGTTTATTTATTTGTCTGAGAGCGACAGAGAGAAGGAGGCAGAGAGAGAGAGAATGGGCACGCCAGAGCTTCTAGCCTCTGTAAATGAACTCCAGATGCGTGTGCCCCCTTGTGCATCTGGCTAACGTGGGTCCTGGGGAATTGAGCCTTGAACTGGGGTCCTTAGGCTTCACAGGCAAGCGCTTAAGCGCTAAGCCATCTCTCCAGCCCATAAACACAGATTTTAAAAATAGATATTTAATTTGGTTTTTTTTCCTTTATTTTATTTTATTTTTTGTTTTTTGAGGTAGGGTCTCACTCTATTCCAGGCTGACCGGCAATTCAGTATGTAGTCTCAGGGTGGCCTCAAACTCATGGTGATATCCTACCTCTGCCTCCCAATTGCTGGGATTTAAGGCATGCACCACCACGCCCGGCTTTTGTTGTTGTTGTTGTTTGTTTGTTTGTTTTTTAAGGTAAGGTTTCGCTCTAGTCCAGGCTTACTTGGAATTCACTATGTAGTCTCAGAGTGACCCCAAACTCACAGTGATCCTCCTACCTCTGCCTCCGCAGTGCTGGAATTAAAGGTATACACCACCATGCCCGGCCAAAAATTAGTATTTATTTGCAGAGAAAGAGAAATGGTCAAGCCAAGGCCTCCTTCCACTACAGATGAGCTCCAGTTGCATGTGCCACTCTGCATCTGGCTTTACAGGGGTTATGAGGAATTGAACCCTGGGCCATTATGCATTATAACCAAGTACCTTTAACCGCTGAGCAATGTGATATCATGGAGGGGCTAGAGAGATGGCTTAGAGGTTAAGGCACTTGCCTCCAAAGCCAGGACCCAGGTTCAATTCCACAGTACCCATATAAAGCCAGATCTACAAAGTGGCACATGCATCTCGAGTTCATTTGCATCACCTAAAGGCTTTGGCACACCCATCTTTCCACTGTTTTTCTCTCTGCTTGCAAATAAGTAAAAATATTATCCAGGTGTCACCTAGGAGGCTGAGGTAGGAGGATTGCTGTGAATTTAAGGCCACCCTGAGACTGCATAGTGAATTCCGGGACGGAGACCCTACCTTGAAAAAAAATGTTATCATGGATATGACTGTTTTATAAACACAGTATTCTAGAGATGTAACAATAGTACTATAATTTTATTACTTTTAGCACCAAAATCTACTTTTGGTCTTGTCATATTGAATTTTATCTCCCACATAGGATGCTTGGCTACCAAGTGGAGGGTTCCAAGGTGGAACAGCAAGACAACTTTCTAAAACGCATGTCTGGGATGATCCGTCTCTATGCTGCCATCATCCAGCTCCGGTGGCCGTATGGAAACCAGCAAGTGGTAGGTAGAAAAGGCTTGCTGTCATTAAGGAAAGATGAGATGAGTGCCCATTTTAGTGTTCCCTTCTGCAGGAAGTGTTTGTCTGTGTGTTAGTGAGCTTTCGATTACTATATTGAAATGCCTTTGAGAAATAGCTTATAAGGTAGAAACATCTGTTTTGTTTCATGGTTTCATAGTTTCATAGTTTTCAGTCCACAGTCACTTGGCCTCGTTGCTTCTGGACCTAGGGTGGGGCAGAACATCATGGTGGTAGAACAGAGCTACTCCTTACAGGCTAGTACTGAAAAAGTGAGGCAGGAAGGGGGTTGAGGTCCCAGTATCCCCTTTGAGGGTATGTCATCAATGATGTAACTTCTATGTGAGTCACACCTCCTAATAGTGCCATAGGCTGGTGATCAAACCTTTCACACATAGGTCTTTGGAGCACTTACAAACTTAGCCTCAGACAGTCAATGTAGTGAGCGATAAGGTACTATGTATGTAGCTTCATGTGCATTTGTAGAGGAGCATGTTGATTTTTAGGACGTGCAATGGAAGCCAGGCTTTGTAGTACATACCTTTAATCCCAGTATTCAGGAGGCAGGAGTAGGAGAATCGCCATGAGTTCGAGGCCACCCTGAGACTACATATCGAATTCCAGGTCAGCCTGGGCTAGAGCAAGACCCTACCTCGAAAAAAGGAAAAAAAAAATTGTTCTGAGTTTAAGCCATGCATGGTAGTGCACTGAACATGCTGAGATAAAAGGATTGCGAGTTTCAGACCATCCTGAGCTAATATAGGAATACCACGCCAGCCTGGGTTAAATTGTGAGACCCTGTTACTCAAACAACAAATAACAAATACCAATGAGCCACACAAAATGCCAGATTTATGCCAGGCATGGTGACTCACACCTTTAAGCCCAGCACTTAGGAGGCAGAGGTAGGAGGATCACTGTGAATTCAAGGCCACTCTGAGACTACAGAGTGAATTCCAGGTCAGACTGGGCTAGAGCAAGACCCTACCTCAAAAACCAAAAAAAAAAAAAAAATGGCTATTTGAAAAACTGGCATGTTGGTACATGACTTTAATCCTAGCACTGAGGAGGCAGAGGTATAATTGCTGTGAGTTCAAGGCCACCCTGAGTCTACAGACCAAATTCCAAGTCAGCCTGGGCTCAAGTGAGACCCTACCTCGAAAAAAAAAAAAAAAAAGCCACATTTGAAAAACTGGGCATGTTGGTGCATGCCTTTAATCCTAGCACTGAGGAGGCAGAGATACAATTGCTGTGCGTTCAAGGCCAGCTGAGACTACAGAGTGAGTTCCAGCTTAGCCTGAACTAGAGTGAAACCCTACCTCAGGGATAAAAAAAAAAGGCCAGATATGGTGGTTCATGTTTATAATCTCAATTTGGGAGAGGTGAGGCAGGCTGACTGCCATGAGTTCAAGGCCAGCCTGAGCTACAGAGTGAGACCTTGTCTCAGTACAAAAAGAAAGGCTTGTGGAATCTCTGAAACTGAAGCTGTCACTTACATATCAGAGGCATCCTGTAGAGTGTGTGGGAGCTCCTTAGCTGTTCTTTCTGCCCTGGGGCATATGATCTTGGGATCCATACTCAGTTAGTAATGGCTAAATGATAAGATGGAATAAAATGAATAAAATGAGATCAGGGCTGGAGAGAGGGCTTCGCAGTTAAGGCATTTACTTGTGAAGCCTAAGGACTCGGGTTCAATTCCCCAGTGCCCATGTAAGCCAGATGCCCAAGGGGGACATGTGTCTGAAGTTTGTTTGCAGTAGCTGGAGGCCCTAGCATGCTCACTCTCTCTCTCTCTTTCTCTCTCTCTCAAGTAAATAAGATTAAAATTATATATATATATATATATATATATATATATATATATATAATTTATTTATTTATTTATTTTACTTTTCAAGTTAGGGTTTCGCTCTAGCCCAGGCTGACCTGCAATTCACTATGTAGTCTCAGGGTGGCCTTGAACTCACAGCAATCCTCTTACCACCTCCCAAGTGCTGGTATTAAAGGCGTGAGCCACCACGCCTGGCTTAAAATGTTTTTTTTAATGAGATTAAATCATATTTCTCTTTTCCCAGGCTCACCCTCATGGCTTAAATCATGGCTGGCGCTGGTTGGCACAGATCTTAAACATGGAGCCTCTATCAGATGTGACAGCTACCCTCCTATTTGACTTCTTGGAGGTACATAATTCAGTTACCACACAAGAGAAAGCCTGTGGTTGACATGGCCCCAGCACTATAGTAGAAGCAATATAAAAGTGGAACCTAGGGCCTGGAGAAATGGCCCAGCAGTTTGGATGCTTGTCTGCAAAGCCTAACGACCCTCATTCAATTCCCTAGTACCCACGTAAAGTCAGATGCACAGAGTGGTACATGCATCTAGAGTTCATTTACAGTTGCTGGCACATCCATTCTCTCCCGCTCCTCCACCCCTCTTTCTCTGTATCTTTTCTCTTTGTCTCTGCTTGCAAATAAATTTAAAAAAAAATTTTTTTTTAACCACCCTGAGACTACATAGTGAATTCCAGGTCTGCTTGGGCTAGAGTGATACCCTACCTCAAACAACAACACCCCCCCCCCCAAAAAAAGAAAAAAGAGCTGGAAGCTGGGTGTAGTGGCACACGCCTTTAATCCCAATACTCAGGAGGCTGAGGTAGGAGGATTGCCGTGAATTCAATGCCATCCTGAGAATACAGAGTGAATTTCAGGTAAGTCTCAGCTAGAGTGAGACCCTATCTTGGAAAACCAATAAAATAAAATAAAATAAAATAAAATCTTTCTTTTTAAAATTTATTTCACTTATTTGAAAGAGAGAGAAGGGACACGCCAGGGCCTTCAGCCATTGCAAACAAACTCTAGATTCATGTGCCACCATGTGCATCTGGCTTATATGGGTCCTGGGGAATCAAACTTGGGTCCTTTGGTTTTACAGGCAAGCACCTTAATTGCTAAGCCATCTCTCCAGCCCTCTTTCCTTCTTTCTTTCTTTGAGAGAGAAAGAGAGAGAGAGAGAGAATGGGCAGGACAGGGCCTCCAGCCACTGCAGACGAACTCCGGACGCATGCGCCCCCTTGTGCATCTGGCTTATGTGGGTCCTAGGGAATTGAACCGGGGTCTTTTGGCTTTGCAGGCAAACGCCTTAACTGTCATGTCTCCAGCCCCCACTTTCTTTTTTGCAATATTTCATTTTATTTATTTACTTGAGAGAGAAAGAAGCTGGGAGAGAGAAAAGGGAGAGAATGGGCATGTCAGGGCCTCTAGCCACTGCAAACAAATTCCAGATGCATGTGCCACCTTGAACATCTGGCTTACATGGGTAATGGGGAATTGAACCAGGGTCCTTTGGCTTGGCAGGCAAGTGCCTTAACCACTAAACTATCTGTCTGGCCCTCAAATAAATAATTTTTAAAAAGCCAGGTGTGGTGGCGCACGCCTTTAATCCCAGCACTTGGGAGGCAGAGGTAGGAGGATCGCCATGAGTTCAAATCCACCATAAGTCTACATAGTGAATGCCAGGTAAACCTGGGCTGGAGTGAAACCCTTCCTCAAAAAAAAAAAAAAAAGAACAATCATTCTTAAGGCATGACAAACTAGATGTTGTGGCACACGCCTTTAGTCCCAGAATTTGGGTGGCAGAAGTAGGAGGATCTCTGTGAATTCAAGGCCAGCCTGGGAATAATACAGAGTAAGCTTCAGGGCAGCCTGAGCTACAGTGAAATCCTACCTCACAAAAATAATACATGTATGTGTGTATTTGCAAGCACAGAAAGAATGAACCAGAGCCTCTTACCAGTGCAAATAAACTCAAGACACATTTACCACTTTGGTTTTTTGAGGTAGGATCTCACTCATGCCCAGGCTGACCTGGAATTCACTCTGTAGTCTCAGGGTGACTTTGAACTCATAGTGATCCTCCTACCTTTGCCTCCTGAGTACTGGAATTAAAAGCATGCACCACTTTGTGTATCTGGCTTTATGTGGGCACTGGGAAATTGAGCCCAGGTCATCAGGCTTTGTAAGCAAGCTCTTGTAACTGCTGAACCATCTCTCCACACCCTCCCTTTTTAAATTTTTTTTTCTGTTTATTTTTATTTATTTATTTGAGAGTGACAGACAGAAAAAGGCAGAGAGAGAGAAAGAATAGGCACACCAGGGCCTCTAGCCACTACAAACTAACTCCAGATGTATGCGGCCCCTTGTGCATCTGGCTAACGTGGGTCCTGGGGAATCAAGCCTCGAACTGGGGTCTTTAGGCTTCACAGGCAAGCGCTTAACCGCTAAGCCATCTCTCCAGCCCCACACCCTCCTTTTGAAAAATATTTTTGAGATAGAAAAAAATATAGACAGAGTATGGTTGTGCCAAGATCTCCTGCCACTGCAAAGGAACACCAGATGCATGTGCTACTTTGTACATTTAGCTTTACATGAGTACTGGGAGGCATCAGACTTGGGCCATCAGGCTTTTTAAGCAAGTACCTTTAACCACTGAGCCATTTCCCAAGCCCCCTTTTTCTTGCTTTTAAATATTTTATTTATTTGTAAGCAAAGAGGAAAGGAGGGAGAGAGAGAATGAGAATGGGCCTGCCAGGGCCTCTTCCTACTGCAAACGAACTTTGGGTGCATGAGTCATTTTGTGCATCTGGCTTTATGTGGATACTGCTGAATCAAACCTGGGCTGCCAGGCTTTATAAGCAAGTGACTAACCATTTAGCCGTCTCTCCAGCCACAACCTGAGAGTCTGAAATGGAGGTGTGTGTGTGTGTGGAGGGGGGGTATTTTGGTTTTTTGAGGTAGGGTCTTGCTCCAGCCCAGGCTAACCTGGAATGCACTGTATAGTTTCAGGCTGGACTTGAATTCATAGTGATCCTCCTAACCTCTGCCTCCCAAGTGCTAGGATTTTTTTCTGTTTTGTTTTATTTTGTTTTTTCAAGGTAGGGTCTCACTCTAGCCCAGGGTAACCTGGAACTTACTCTGTAGTCTCATGCTGATTTTGAACTCACAGCAATCCTACCTTTGCCTACCATGTGCTGGGATTAAAGGCATGTGCCACCATGCCTGGATATGTGTGTAGTATTAATATTTTTAATTTTTTTAATTTATATATTTGAGAGAGCGAGGCAGATGGAGAAACAGGCATGCCAGGGCCTCCAGCCACTGCAAATGAATTCCAGACACATACTCCACCTTGTGTACTTGGCTTAAGTGGGTACCAAGGAATTAAACATGGATCCTTAGGCTTCACAGGCAAGCACCTAAACGGCTAAGCCATCTCTCCAGCCATATGTTTTTTAAAAATAAATATATGCATTTTATGTATTTATTTGTTTGTTTGTTTGTTTGCAAGCAGAGGATGAGAGATTGGGAATGGGCACACCAGGGCCTCTTGCCACTGCAAATGAATTCCACATACATGAACTACTTTGTACATCTGATTTTATATGGGCACTGGGAAATTAAACCTGGGCCATCAGTCTTTGTCAGCATGCACTTTTAACTGCTAAGCCATCTCCCCAGCCTTTTTATTTTGCCTTTGTGCCAGGGATGGGCCAAAGCCTTGCACATGCTTGGTGCTCACCACTTACTGATAAGCTATACTGTCAGCCCATAAAGTTGGATTTTTTCACTTATTCCCTCATTCATTCAGTTACACTGTAGCTAAAATTTTTAGTTAATTTTTAGTTTTTATTTTATTTATTATTACTTTTTTTTAATGTCAGTCTAGCCTAGGCTGACCTGGAATTCACTATGTAGTCTCAGGCTGGCCTTGAGCTAGTGGCAGTCCACATACCTCTTCCTCCCAAGTGCTGGGATTAAAGGTCTGTGCCACCATGCTGGCTATTTATTTTATTTATGTATTTAAGAGAGAGAGGAACATAAATATATAGAGAGAATGGACACACAAGGGCCTCCAGTCATTGCAAACAAACTCTAGACACATGTACCACATTGTGCTTATCTGGGCCCTGAGGAATCAAACCTGGGTCCTTAGGCTTCACAGGCAAGTGCCTTAACCCCTAATCCATTCTATCCAGCCCTAGATAATTTTTAGATAGAAGTGATAGACAAATAGCTGATGTGCTTCTGCAAGTAGATTTTTGTTCTCTGCTCTCAACAATGCTTATCTTTCCCTCTAGGTATGTGGTAATGCCCTAATGAAGCAGTACCAGGCCCAGTTCTGGAAGATGATTCTGCTCATCAAAGAGGCCTACTTCCCCAGGTATAAGGCTACTTGAGTATTTCTCACCTGGGTCAAAAGTAGCATGCCTGGGAGCATGCCTGTAGAGATGGCTTAGCAGTTAAGTGCTTGCCTGTGAAGCCTAGGACCCTGGTTCGAGGCTCAGTTCTGCAGGATCCACGTAAGCCAGAGATGCACAAGGTGGCGCATGCATCTGGAGTTCATTTGCAGTGGCTGGAGTCCCTGATGTGCCATTCTTTCTCTCTGTCTGCCTGTCACTCACACATAAATAAATAAAAATAAACAACAAAAAAATTTTAAAAGAAAATAGCATGTCTGCCAGGTGTGGTGGCGCACACCTTTAATCCCAGCACTCGGGAGGCAGAGGTAGGAGAATCGCCGTGAGTTTGAAGCCATCCTGAGACTACATAGTGAATTCCAGGTCAGCCTGGGCTAGAGGGAAACCCTACCTCGAAAAAAAACTCCAAAAAATGAAAATAAAAAAATAGCATGCCAGCCTAGGAGGCTGATGTAGAAGGATCACTGTGAATTAGAGGCCATCCTGAGATTACATAGTGAATTCCAGGCCAGCCTGGGCTCGAGTGAGACTGTACCTCAAAAAAAAAAAAAAAAAAAAAAAAAAGCTGAGCATGGTGTCACACGCCTTTAATCTTAGCACTTGGGAGGCAGAAATAGGAGAATTGCTGTGAGTTCCAGGCCTCCCTGAGACTACATAGTGCATTCCAGATCAACCTGGGCTAGCATGATAACTTACCTTGAAAAACCAAAAAATATCCAGAGTGTGAGACCCTACAAAGTAAATTAATACATAAAATAAAATAAAATAAATAGCGTGCCTACATTGGGCTTGGGTGTAGCTCAGTGACAGGACACTTCCTAGTATGTGCAAGAGCCTCACTTGATCCCTAGCAGTAGGTTGGGGGAAAGCCCATGTAAAGGATAACATCCTCCTAATCTTGCCCTTTTTTTCCCTCCCGTTTTTCGAGGTAGGGTCTCACTCTAGCCCAGGCTGACTTAGGTCTCAGGGTGGCCTCAAACTCACAGCAGTCCTCATACCTCTGCCTCCCATTCTTTCTGTGCTTGCAAATACACACATACATGTATTATTTTTGTGAGGTAGGATTTCACTATAGCTCAGGCTGCCCTGAAGCTTACTCTGTATTATTCCCAGGCTGGCCTTGAATTCACAGAGATCCTCCTACTTCTGCCACCCAAATGCTGTGATTAAAGGCATGCGCCACCATGCCAGCTTGTTTTTTTTTTTTGTTGTTGTTGTTGTTATTTTTGTTTGTTTTGTTGTATTATGTTTGTTTGTTTTGG
This sequence comes from Dipus sagitta, assembly GCA_036346955.1. Classification (NCBI taxonomy): domain Eukaryota; kingdom Metazoa; phylum Chordata; class Mammalia; order Rodentia; family Dipodidae; genus Dipus; species Dipus sagitta. Next base: position 142,338,673 of record CM070770.1, read on the forward strand.
TTTTTTAAGGTAGGGTCTCTAGCCCAGGGTGACCTGGAATTCACTATATAGTCTCAAGATGGCCTCAAAATCACAGTGATCCTCCTATCTCTGTCTCCCAAGTGCTGGGATTAAAGGCGTGCACCACCACACCTGGCTATTTTTGGTTATTTAATTTTAATTTACTTAATTCTGCATGTGTGCATTCCTGGGCCTCTTAGTGGAGCAAATCAACACTAGATGCTTGCACCACTTTTTGCATCTGGCTTATATGGGTAGCTTGGGATTTGAACTCTGGCTGGCTAGTAGGCTTTTCAAACAAGCATCTTTAACTGCTGTAGTCTCAGGGTGGCCTTGAACTCGTAGTGATCCTTCTATCTCTGCCTCCTGAGTGCTGAGATTAAAGGTATGCCCCACCATGCCCTGCTAAAAGGTTGTTTTTTGAGAGTCTTGTGTTGCACCAACTGGCCTTGAACTCATTATGTAGCTGAAGATGACCTAAGACTCCTGATCCTCTCACCTCCACCTACCAAGTGCAAGGATTACAGGCATGTACCACTCGCTACACCTGGCTCTGACATTTTAACTTTCTTTTCCAGACTTCCCCTGGTATGCTTATGACATGTAGTCATTAATTGAATCAAGGAGTCAGGTCCCTCATTAATCAGTAGGAGAAACTGATTTATCCACTAGTTTGCTTAACTCTGGTGTGGCATTCATCCATTCATCTCTAAGTACCCTTTTCTTCTGAACTCATGGATATTTCAAATAGAGGGTTGACAGAACCCAGCCCAGTATATAACAAAGACCTCAGAAAGCAGCATTGTCCTTAGCCAAGAAATGTCATTAAATCTAGCCCTCGCTCCATGTCAAAAGCGTACCTTAGGGCTGGAGAGATGGCTTAGCGGTTAAGCGCTTGCCTGTGAAGCCTAAGAACCCTGGTTCAAGGCTCAATTCCCCAGGACCCACGTTAGCCGGACGCACAAGGGGCCGCATGCGTCTGGAGTTCGTTTGCAGTGGCTGGAAGCCCTGGCATGCCCATTCTCTCTCTCTCTCTGCCTCCTTCTCTCTCTGTCATTCTCAAATAAATAAATAAAAATAAAAAAATATTTTTTAAAAAAGCGTACCTTATTCCTCCCCAAAAGATAGTGATACATCATAGCTGAAATTGACAAGTCTCCCCTCCCTCCCCATTATAGAATTGAAGCCATCACAAGCTCAGGACAGATGGGTTCTTTCATACGTCTAAAGCAGTTCCTGGAGGTAAGATGTCCTTATTCCTACGTGTATTGGGACACACCTGTGTCTGGCAAGCTCTGGGATTCCAGACTCTATTTGCAATTTTTCTTCCTAGTTTGTTCACACTCTGCTTTTTGTTCATCATTCCCCCTTTCCCTTTACAGTAAGGGCTAGCTTTCCATCTTCTTCCTATATGCCATTCTCCACACTGCCTGTGAGGCAGCTGTCCTAAAAGATAAATGATGTAGTTAATGAATTTCTTAACAAAGTTGTTTTGTTTTTTTATTCATTTTTTATTTTTACTTATTTTATTTGAGAGTGACAGAGAGAGAAAGAGGCAGGGCGAGAGAGAGAGAGAGAGAGGGAGGAGAGTGGGCACGCCAGGGCTTCCAGCCACTGCAAACAAACTCCAGACGCGTGCACCCCCTTGTGCATCTGGCTAACGTGGGTCCTGGGGAATCGAGCCTTGAACCAGGGTCTTTAGGCTTCACAGGCAAGCGTTTAACCACTAAGCCATCTCTCCAGCCTTTACCAAAATTGTTTGGTTTTTGCATGTTAATCAAAGTTTTTTTCTCAACCTCAGGTACAGGGAACTGGTTAGGGCTTGTCCTCTGTCTCCTAGTACCAAGACATTTTATATAAGTATTTTATTGTTTATTTTTCAAGGCGGGGGCAGGGAGAGAGAATGGACATGAACTCCAGACAAATGCACCACTTTGTGCATCTGTGTATCTGGATTTATATGGGTACTGGAGAATTGAACCCAGACTGGCAGGGATTAAAAGGCATGAGGCCCCACAGCTGGCACCAAAATTTTTAAGAGATTATTTATTTATTTATTTTGGTTTTTCAAGGTAGGGTCTCACTCTAGCCCAAGCTGACCTAGAATTCACTATTAGTCTCAGGGTAGCCTCGAGCTCATGGAAATCCTCTTACTTCTGCCTGCCTAGTGCTGTGATTAAAGTCGTGCACCACCACATGTGGCAAGAGATTAATTTTTCTTTTTTTAATTCAAGAGGTCAGCCTGGGCTAGAGTGTGACCCTACCTCAACCCCCCCCCTCCAAAAAAAAAATTCAACCGGGCATGGTGGCGCACGTCTTTAATCCCAGCACTCAGGAGGCAGAGGTAGGAGGATCGCCATGAGTTTGAGGCCACCCTGAGACTCCATAGTGAATTCCAGGATTTAGGTTAGGAGGATTGCTGTGAGATTGAGGCCAGCCTGAGACTACATAATTAATTCTAGGTCAGTCTGGGCTAGACTTAGACCCTACCTCAAAAAAAAGAGGGGGGGGTGAGGGGCTGGAGAGATGGCTTAATGGTTAAGTGCTTGCCTGTGAAGCCTAAGGATCCCAGTTCAAGGTTTGATTCCCCAGGACCCATATAAGCCAGATGCACAAGGGGACACATGCATCTGGTTTTTTTTTTTTTTGTAGTGGCTGGAGGCCCTGATGTGCCCTTCCCCTCTCTCTCTCTCTCTCTCTCTCTCTCTCTCTCTCTCTCTCTCTTACTCTCAAATAAATAAATAAAAATAGACAAAAAAAAATTTTTTAAGCTGGAGAGATAGCTTAGTGGTTAAGGCATTTGCCTGCAAAGCCAAAGGACCTAGGTTCAATTCCCCAGGACCCACATAAGCTAGGTGCACAAGGTGGCACATGCTTCTGGAGTTCATTTGCAGTGGCTGGTTGCCCTGGCGTGCCCATTCTCTCCCCCCACTGTCTTTCTCTCTATATCAAATAAATTATATATATATATAAGATTTTGCTTTTTATTTATTTATCAATTAGAGAGAGAGAATGAGAATGGGTGTGCCAGGGCCTCCAGCCACTGCAAACGAACTTCAGACGCATGCACCCCTTTGTGCATCTGACCAACATGGGACCTGGAGAACCGAACTGGGGTCCCCAGGCTTCACAGTCAAGCTAAGCCATCTCTCCAGCCCGCCAAATAAATAATACATTTAAAATAAAAAAGGATGGAGGGAGGGAGGAAAGAAGGAAACTCATCATGTGTTCTCATCTTTCCCTGGCCAGAAATGTTTGCACCACAGGGAGATTCCTGTCCCCAAAGGCTTTCTGCCTTCCTCCTTCTGGCGTTCCTGATGTCCCTTTGTCATCAGCCATCACATTATGTTGGAGAGGGGCAGGAACAAAGCAACTGAAGACAGCTCTACTTGGAAGAAATCATGTCTGATTTGGAAATTTGTCATTGTGTTCATGTATTTGTACCATGTGACTAAGAGATTTTTCACAGGTCACAAAATTTTGGCAGTCCCTCTGAAGACTTGGTAGCTCCTATAGGTGCCTACATGATGGAGGAACTGCACCTGGCCTTACTGATGTTTACAAATTATAGGAAGAAGTGTTCAGTGCTCAGATGCATCTTTTGTAGTATCTTTCCCTTTGTCTGTAGTACCTTTCACAAAATTGATGAGATTAAACTACTTTACGCAGACCTGGAGTAAGCCCACCATTTTTACCTCCAACCCCTACCCCACCTCTATCCCACCCCTTTTTGCATGTATTCTCAGAAAAAGTAAGGTTCCCTAGATTCCCTTTAAAATATCATGTAATAGTTGAAGCCAAATCCTGCCACACAAGTCTGGGTTGTACTGATTTTACAAGCACTTAAAAATGTAGATGAAGCTGTTAATCCCAGCACTCAGGAGGCAGAGGTAGGATTGCCGTGAGTTTGAGGACACTCTGAGACTCCATAGTGAATTCCAGGTCAGCCTGGGCTAGAGTGAGACCCTACATCGAAAAACAACAACAACAAAAAAAGTAGGCGACATGAGTGATGTAGGCATGGACTGAATCGAGTGTAGGGTAACTAGGTATCTGAATTGGGCCTGCAGACGTGGAACAGTCTTTGTCCCTCTTTAAGTTTTAATCTGACCCCTGTGTGACTGGGAATGCATGCACCTGAATAGGTAACCTCTTTTGTTGTTTTTCAGTCTAAGATGGGCTGAGATGCAGCTGGCAGCATTGTATGTGAGCTGAGCATCCATGAGCAATGAATTTGGGTTAAAGGTGCTCTAGAGGAAGTGAGTCCTCAGATACAAGTTGGTGTTTGTTTTGTAGAAGGAAACAGCCCTCTGATCTGCTTCTCTGTCCTAAGTGCCTGGGGTGGTGGGTATTCATTGGGACTCTTTTAAGTGGCCTGTTGTATCAATTGTTGACTGTAGTGCCAAAACATAAGTAATAAAGCTTGACTTTTTTAAACCCCCATTGTCAACTTAGAGTTGATTCAACATGATCAATTTCCTGTTCTTGAGCTATGTGAATCAATATGGGCATGGCATTATACAAGTCTAGGTATGGAGTGATGGATTTCTTCCTTTTTTGTCATCTTCACCTTCACCTTGAGATACTGCTTTTGTATCATTTTTTTTTTTTTTTTTGGAATTACATGCAGTAACTGCTTTATCCAGAAAGATGTGAGGAGTTGAGGGTATAGCTCAATAATAGAGTATTTATCTACCATGCATAATGCCCTGGGATCCAGCCCCAGTGCCTGTCCCAGAAAAAGAGATGCAAGGATAAATGCCAGCATTCAGAAGGCTGAGGTTGGGATAAAGAGATGGCTTAGTGGTTAAGGCACTTGCCTGAAAAGCCTAACGTCCCAGGTTCAATTCCCCAGGACCCATGTAAGCCAGATGAGCAAAATGGCACATGCATGTGGAGTTCATTTGCAGTGGCTGGAGGCCCTGGTATGCCCATTCTCTCTCACTCTTCTATCTCTGCTTCCAAATAAAAATATTTTTAAAATACCACATAGTTATTTTAATAATCTTCCTCCAGGTGTGATCAGTAATGTGTTTGTCACTTGATGCTGGTGTTCCTGACGGATTCTCAAGGGTAAACAAAGAAGAGCATTGAAGCCAGGGTTTTGATATCCACTGATAGTGTCACCTCACAGATCATGATTGGCAGCTGATGGATGCAGCGCTGCATGGGTCCCCACATCAGATTCCTTTCCACAGAATGCTAAGGGTTGGGCTGCATTTGATTTTCAGCTCAAGTACTCACTTGTTGGCCTGCTTCCTCTCCAGCTTGACCTCATTTCTCAGGCTGAGTGCCCACATTTTTGTCATATCATTGTCCTATATCATCTTAGTGCAAATTTTGATGAGGTACTGAAAATTCCAGTAGGCTAGGAGCTGCATATCCTTTGTACGGAAGAATGGAGTTGCTCTGGGGATTTTTCCATTGGGTGACCGGAGCTCTTCCCTCCTCACGCTTTTGGTGATGATAGCAGTGACTTAATTCAGTTTAGACATTCCTCGCAGTGACCAGACAACAAAAAATTTGAAGAGCCACAGACCTTTACAAGACCTTGACACACCAGGCCATTTCACTGTCCTACCTAATACATTCCTGATACTAGATTTCCTGTGGACCTACAGAAAGCAGAGGTGAGACACAAAAATGCCTATTATAAAGGGATTTATGCCCTAGTGTATAGCCAGGCCTCATTAAAATGACCAGTTTATGGGGCTGGAATGTAATTCAGTTGGTCGTGCTTGCCTCACATAACCAAAGCCTTGGGTTTAATCCTCAGAACCACACAAGGTGGTAGTGCATACCTGTAATGACACAGTTGTTTTTTTTTTTTTTGGTGGGGGGGAGAAGGATGGAGGTAGGAGGATCAGAAGTTTAACATCAGGAAAGCAAGTATGAGGACCTGAGTTCGGATCTCCATCATCCACATATAAAAGCCAGACAAATGGGCATGATGGCACACGCCTTTAATCCCAGCACTCGGTAGGCAGAGGTAGGAGGACTGCCGTGAGTTTGAGGCCACCCTAAGACTACATAGTTAATTCCAGGTCAGCCTGGGCCAGAGTAACACCCTACCTCAAAAAAAAAAAAAAAAAAAAAATTAGAGACCTGGACTACAAAGTGAGTTCCTGGTCAGCCTGGGTTTGAGTGAAATCCTGCCTCAAAACAAACAGGAAGCCGGGCATGGTGGTGCACACCTTTAATCCCAGCACTCGGGAGGCAGAGGTAGAAGGATCGCCATGAGTTCAAGACTACCCTGAGACTTCATAGTGAATTCCAGGTCAGCCTGAGCTAGAGTGAGACCCTACCTCAAGGAAATTAAAAAAAAAAAAAAAAAAACAGGGCTGGAGACATTGCTTAGTGGATAAGGCATTTGCCTGTGAAGCCTAAGGACCCATGTTCAACTCCCCAGATCCCTCATAAGTCAAACACACAAGGTGACGCATGCTGAAGGTCAAACATGCACACAAGGTGGCGCATGAATCTGGTGTTCAATTGCAGTGTCTGGGAGCCCTGTTGTACCAATTCTCTCTCTCATGAAAAAAAATTAAATATGGTGAAGAGGTAGAGAAATGGCTTAGTGGTTAAGGCGCTTGCAAATCCAAAGGATCCGGGTTCAATTCCCCAGTACCCACATTAAGCCAGATGTATAGAGTTTGTTTGCAGTGCCTAGAGATCTGGCGTGGTCTCCATTTTATCTCTGTATCTCTCTGAAATAAATTAATAAAATATATTAAAAAAAAAAAACAAAAACAAAAACAGGACTGAGCCCAGGCGTGGTGGTGCACATCTTTAATCCCAGCAGTAGGGGGGGCAGAGGTAGGAGGACAACCTTGGGTTTGAGTTCACCCTGAGACTACATAGTGAATTCCAGGTCAGCCTGGACTAGAGCGAAACCCTACCTCGAAAAATAAAAACAAACGACAAAAAAAAAAAAAAAAAAAGAAGAAGACTAGCCAGATGGTGTGGCACCCATCTTTTATCCCAGTACTCAGGAGACAGTGGTAGGAGGATCACTGTGATTTTGAGGCCAGCCTGAGAATACATAGTGAATTTCAAGTTAGCCTGGGCTAGAGCGAGACCCTACCTTGAAAAAAAAGGGGGGGGGAGGTTGAAGAGATAGTTTTAGTGGTTAAAGCACTTGCCTGTAAAGCCAAAGGACCCAGGTTTGATTCCCCAATACTCATGTAAGCCAGATACACAATACGTCTGGAGTTTCTAGTAGCTGAAGGCCCTGGTGTGTCCATTCTCTCTCCCTCTTTCTCTCTCAAATAAATAAAAATATTTAAGGAGACTCTTAACTTGAAAAAAATTATTTAGGGCTGGAAAGATGGTTTTAGCAATTAAGGCACTTGCCTGCAAAATCTAGAGTTCAATTCCCCATACCTACATAAAGCCAAATGCACAAAGTAGTGCATGCATATGGAGTTTGTTTGCTAGAAGCCCTAGGGTACCCATTTTCTCTCTCTCTTTCTCTCTTTTTCTGCTTGCAAATAAAAATATTTTTAGCCAGTTAGCCAGGCGTCATGGCACACACCTTTGATCCCAGCACTCTGGAGACAGAGGTATGAGGATCACCATGAGTTCAAGGTCACCCTAAGACTCCATAGTGAATTCCAGGTCAGTCTGGGATAGAGAGAGACCCTAACTTGAAGGAAAAACAACAATAACTATATATATATATATATATATATATATATATATATATATATATACATATAATTTGACAGAGGAGACAATGAATGGGTGTGTTCATCTGCAAATGAACTCCAGATGTATGTACCACTTTGTGTATCTGGCTTTTATGTGGATAATGGAGAACTGAACCTGGGCCATTAGGCTTTGCTAGCAAGAGCCTTTAACCACTGAGCCATCTCCCCAGCCCAAGTGATTACAGTTCTGTGGCATTAAACACATTCACTATGTCATGATACATCTATCACTCCCACCCATCTCCACAACTTTCTGTTCCTCCATGGGCAGACAGTATTTGTGTGACTATGAGTCCCCTCTGTCATTGTCTAGTCCCTGGCAACCACCATTCTACTTTGTCTCTATGACTCTCACAGAGATTGTATATAAATGGAATCATAAATTAGTCCTTCAGCATCTGGCTTATTTCACTTAGCAAATGTCCTCAAGGGTCACAGTCACTGTTTGGAAGACTGGTGTGACTGCTTGCCAGATTGTTCTGCAGAATGTCATGTGGGAAGGATGTCAGAATGCCTAAAAATGCCAGTCTCCTTTGCAGGGAAAGAAAACAGTGAAAATATCTGCCTTTGAAATTTGCAGGGGGTGCACATTGGGGGTGGACAGGGAAAGTGGGGCGGTGACTTTCCATGGGTGCAGCATGTGAAAATATCATCATAAGCAGTGCTTCCCTAACCACTGACCCTTTAGACAGCTTGAGAAGGTGCTGGAGTTACCTCAGTGCTTGAGCACAGGGTATGTATTAAGTCTCCAAGGGTTTCAGCAGCTTCAAATTCAGTCCTACTCCACTTCTAAGGAGGCCAGGAGAGGTGTGACCCAGTATCTGGATCTGATTAGAGCTGCCACACTCCTGTGCTTTTTCTCTTTCTTTCCTGTATTGCTTTTAATGAACAAAGGTTATATTCTGCTTTATCTTCTCCCACTCCCCACACCTGGTAGAGTGTGAGGCATGAGCTAAAACTGGTGAGAGGGAGGCAACAACAGAACACACGAATGGCTTTTTTTTTTGCTTTTTGCTTATGTGTAATGTGGTGTGTGTGTGTGCTCCTGGGGCGCCAGTTGTGTTCGCAAGGGGCTGATCTTCAGTGGCCAGAACAGAATGTCGGGTGTATTATTCCATCACTGGGCTGGGGTCTCTTGCTGATTCCAGAGCTTGCTGTTTTCTGCACTGCCCCCCCCCCCCCAAGCTCTGGGGATTCTAGGGTTCTGCTCTCCTAAGGAACTGGGGTTACAGATCTGTGTGGGACCATATCTAACTTGTTATGTGGGTCATGGAAATCTGAACTCTAGCCATCTCTCAGGCCTCCTCAGGTCCTCATGCTTGCACAGGAAGTGTTCTTAACCACTGAGCAATCTCTCTAGCCCCAAGAATGGCGTTTATATGTGTCATTTCTAGTGCCAAATACAGAACGGGGTGGGAGAATGAGTGGGAGCCAGAGAGAGCTAGGGTTGCTGTTTCTTGGCCGTGCTTCAGCTCAGAGAAAGGATCAACAAATATGATTTTCATCTCTGCATCAAAACAAAGCTCCTTTTTGGTCTCCATTTTGTTTTGCATCTAGTAGAAGCAGAAAAGGCCCCCCAATTTCATCCTAGGGTCAAGATGATTTGAAAAAGAAACCTATAGCCTTGATACCCATTCTTTGCTGGAGCAAGTCTAGGAAACTGGAAAGTTACAACTGTATTAGCCATTTTGTACCCTGGGCTGGGTATCTGATTTTTTTTTTTTTTTTTAATTGCTGGTACTGACTTGAGAAGAGGCCATGGACACCATCAGCTGTTTTCAGAAATGTGCACTCTAGGGCGTAGCTCTGCAGCCGTTTTCTCTACATAGAAGATTGCAGGAAATGCCTCTCGGCTCCTACGTTTTTCCTCCGGATTCTGTAAAGCTATTTCTGGGGTGTGTCCATTCCTTTTCTTGTCTCTCCACTACAAGGAAAGGGACTAGGATAATTTATTGTTGTTGTTGTTATTATTATTATTGCTACTGCAAGGGCAGCCTTGACAATCCGAGACCCAGGGGAAGGAGCCAAACTGCAGAGAACCAGGAAGCTCAGGGCTGGGCTTGGGCCCAAGTTCTGGTGCAATGCCTGCTGCCTTTATATTTATTTAAAGAGGAGGGCTGCTTGGTAACCAGGAGGCTGAGGCCTGCCTGAGCTGCAGAACACCCAGTCTGCCTGACTGCACAGGAATGAGCTGGGTGTTACTCTCAGTGGCTTCAGCCCAGCTGTCCCCAAAATGTGGAGTGGGGAGGGGAGGGCATTCTGGGGGAGAGGAGGGCCTAGCTTCAGAACTTAGAGCCAGGCCGTTAAGCGGCTGGGCTTGTACTGAGAAGAAATTACAGGAATGTTATTCTTCTCTTTTCAGCAGCTCAGCATCCACATAACAACGACACCCTTTCCTAATTGCTTAGGTTCAAATTCTACCTTTTCTGATTGCTACCTGAAAAGCCCTGAAGCAAGTTAGCCTCTTGTCACTGTGTAAACTAGGGAAACAATATTTACCTTGTAAAATTATTGCAAAGATTAAAAGCCCCAAAAGGCTTAGCTTTGTATCTGTAGATAGAAAATTTAATGAAGTGTGGGAACTGGAACCTTAATGTGAAAGGGCTACTGCGCCCTAATTCTACTGAAGACGGGTGAGAAAGCTTGTGCTGTAACAAAGTGAGAAACTAATTTTCCAAATCGTGAAATGAAAGCCTTATGCCCCCAAATTGTTATTATAATTATTATTTTCCTGATCAGGATTTAGGCTTTTTCTTTACCACGTCCTCATACACGGAGCACCAAGTCATCCTCGTTCTAAGAGATCCCAGACTCCACCAGGGCAGGTTGACTTGGGTCCCCAGCGTCAGCCTCCCCTCCTCCTGGGGAAGCGGGCAGGAAGAGCAGCATTCGGGTGATCTCACCCGTAGGGACGGGGCGTTTTTCCGGAAAGCTGCATCCCCAGTCGGACTGCAGCAGCGACGGCCCATGCCCCGCCCTCCGCCGCAGTCCTGGAAGGACTCCCAGGGGCGGAGGGGTGCGGTGCAGATTCTCTGCAGGGCGGGCGGGGTGGGGCAGGATTGGAGGACCCAGACTGCGGCGAGGGAGGCGCTATCTCACCCTATCTCACCGCCGCCGCGCTCCCCTCGCGCGCCCCCCTAGCTCCCCATCCTCCGCCGCCTTTCCTTCGCTCTCCTCTTCCGCCCTCCCCCGCCCAGCCCCGCCGCATCGGCTCCTTCCGTGCGCGCTCGGCCTTTTCCGCCGGGCGGTCGGGCGGCGAGTTGGCTATAGCTCCGCCCCTTTCCCTCGGCCGTCGCGCTCCCCCCCCCCGCCCGTCGCGCCCTGCCGCACTGAGGCCCTTCCCTCACGCTCGTGTCCGCGCCCGCCTCGGGAGCGCGCGCGGCTGCCTATAAAAGAGGAGGGACGCGCGCGTCGCCGCCACTATCCGCTGCGGAGCAAACGGCGTGGACGAAGCGGAGGCCGCGGCGGCGCATCAGTGTCTCTGGCAGCTCTTAGCCCGGCGTACCCACGCCCCTCACCCGCGCGAGCCGGTGAGCGGGGTCTGCGGGCGAGCTCGGGGAGGGAGCGGGGCCTCCGGGTTAGCCGACGCCCGGAGCCGGAGCCCACAGCCACCGGGCGGGGCGGGGCCGGCGCGCGGACAGGTGAGCCGGGCGGGCCTCGCCTCTCTCCCGGGTTGGCGGAGGAGCCCGGCGAACCGGCCTCAGCCGCCGCGCGTAGGCTGCAGCGAGCCGCGGAGCTGGGGCGTCGGCGCTGGAATGTCACCGGCTGGGGGAGGGGGTGGGAGGCCTCGGGGTCCCTCCTCCCCATCAGCCGCCTTCCCTCTCCCCCTCTCAACCCCCTCCCCCGGCCGCCGCGGCCGCGCCCTGCCCCATCCGTCCGTGGCAGGTGGGTGGCGGGGCGGGGGGGGATGCTCGCTATCGCCCTCCCCGCGCCGCCCCCGGTGCCTGGTCTCGGTGCCAAGCGACATCTGCAGCCGGTTTTCCCGAATCCACACTTAGCAATGCCCGCCACCCCTTGCAGGAGGACGAGCCTAGCGCATAGAGTTCTTTGACCTTAATTTCATCCTATATGGCGGCTCTTGGCTCTCTAGACGTTTCCTTTCTCTTCCCTGATAATAAACATCTCTTTTTCTCTACAGTTGGGAGCTGCTTGTAAATTATAGGTAGATGTGGCCGCTGCCTGGTATGAGTTCCAAATGAAATAACTTAATAGTTTATAGTTCTTTTTTTTTTTTAATGTGAGACTAGGTATTTTAAGTAGAAGGCATATATATATATTTAAATAGAAAGCAATATATTATTAATAATATATATTACTGGTCAAAAATCCTACCACCGTGCCAGTGTGGAATGACAGAGGAATCTTTTGTTTGAAAGCTGTCCCTGAGAATTTGATGAGACACTTCCCAAAGGAAATTGCTTTTTAAAAGTCTCCTTCAGGTACTGGAATAAAATATGTCTTAAATAAAAAATGTTAACATTAAGGTTGAATATATTTTAAATGAAAGGCATGAATAGCCCAGAAAGCTGAAGTGAGATGATTTTTTTCAGTTGCTACAACATTCTACCAGGCCTTTTTAATTTTTTTGTTTGTTTGCTTGTGACAGGGTATCACTATGTAGCCCAGGTTGGCCTCGAAGTGGCCATCCTCCTGCCTCAGCCTCCCAAATGATCATATCGATCGATCTATCCATCATATCCCTAAAATATTTATATCCTTTTTCTGTTACCATGCTATTTTAGAAAAACGTACTAGCATGGCTGTTAGGGAAGACTAGAAGAGAGACCATATGAAGTACTTTCACAATGTGTTAAGAAATTGCGTTGTCATAGCAATTGGACTTAAAGTAAAACAGAATGTATCAAAGATGGGAGGGTGGGGGTGTCTCTGCCATGAAACAAAATCTTAAGAATAGCCGCAGACACAGTCAGTGGTATGAAGCCATTAAACCAAGGTTCTTACTCAAACTAGTCATGTATTGTCCCTTTCTTTGCAGCTGATGTCTCGGATTTTAAAAGCTCAAATTGAAGTCAAAATTTAAAAAATGTTCTGCAGAGGGGAAAGAATGTGCCACAGGAAGAGCCTGCCTCTGCAGGAAATTAACAATAAGCTTTTTTAAGTAACTGGGCCATTAATTACTCAAAGGGACCCTCAAAGTGTGTTAACTGATATCCAGGGACCTAGGTGGAGAGAACAGAAAGAAGGGTTTGAACAAGTGTGAAGTCATTCTTATGGTATAAACCTAGTAACTTATTTTCTGATATGACCCTCCCCCATGAGACAGGGTCTTGATCTGGTCTGGGTCTGGCTGTGTTGTTAGTCTTGAAATCACTACTGTATCTTTGCATGCTAAGTACTGGGATTGCAGATGTATGCCAAGAAGCTTGGCTTTTGCCCCACTTTTTTTTTTTTTTTTCCTTCTTGCCACTTTTTTAAAGGGAAGTGAGGTCGTTCTGTGTAGCACAGTCTGGACTCAAATTTATGGGCTCAAGCAGTCCTTCCGCCACAGCCTGCCAAATAGCTGGCCTTATATCAGGTTGTAGCCACCATAACCAGCTCTTCTCTGATATGCTTTTGACTTTGGCAACCTGCTTTGTAGCAATCTAATAACTGGAGAAACCTGATGTCACAGGCTCCAGTGTAAGCCTGTCAAGTGATCTGATGAGCAGGTTTAAGTGTTAAGCTGTATTTAGTATATCTTTTGGTTCCCTGGGTTAGAATTTCCTGCACTTTTTCTTCCCACCCTTCATCACAAAGGGTGGAGCTGATCTGCAGATCTTGAGAAGTGGCTGTGCTGTCATTGCAGAACTAGCGTTAACAACGGAGGGTCTGAGGGCAGCCTGTCTTTGTAATCAATCCTCCATGGGCTATCCGAGAACACTGGTTAAGCATACCAGTCTGCTACAGCTCAGCTGTAGCCTTATTACAGGAGAACACAATGCCCTGGTGGTAAATGCTGACTCCAGGAATGCACAGGAGGACCACAGAGCTGATCTCTCAGAACTGGTTGACTGGAACAGCTGTGCAGTGAACCATAACCTCTTCCATCCTTTTGCAGATGCTGCTTATACCAGTTTTCAACAAGAAACAATAATTTGTAAAGGAAGTCTGCCAGTAAACTATGCCCAAGTTGAATCAGACTTTGGAGCCTAAGTTCTTTCTTGCTATGATTTCATAAAGTCTTTTAAAAAATTTTTTTTTTTTTAATTTTCTGAGGTAGGGTCTTGCTCTAGCTCAGACTGACCTGGAATTCACCTATGTATTCTCAGAGTGGTCTTGAGCTCATGGCAATCCTCCTACCTCTGCCTCCCAAGTGCTGGGATTAAAGGAATGCACCACCACGACCTGGCACAAAATAATTCTTTTACTAAATGGAAAGGGATAGAGGAATCACCCAGGCCTGGAGTTCTCAATTTAATGTGGATGGGAAAGCATTTTTAAATTTTTATTTATTTGGGGGGGGGGGAGAAAATGGACACGTCTGGGCCTCCTTTATTTATTTTTTCGAGGTAGGGTCTCACTCTAGCCCAGGCTAACCATGAAACTATAGTCTCAGGCTGGCTTTGAACTCATGGCAAACCTCCTACCTCTAACTGCCAAGTGCTAGGATTAAAGGCTTGTGCCATCATGTCCAGCAATATTGATTTTTGTTTTGTTTTGTTTTGTTTTTCAAGGTAGATTTTGCTCTAGCCCAGGCTGACCTGGAACTCACAGTGATCCTCCTACATAAGCCTCCCAAGTGCTGGGATTAAAGGTGTGCACTACCACGTCTGGCCTCTTTTTGCATTTTAAGATTCCTGTGGGATTGGGGCACTGTGGAATATCAAAGAGAAGGTGTTTGGGCAATTCCTAGAATTTGATTTCCACCTGTATTTATATATTTTCCCAGATCTGTTTTTTTTTTTTTTTCTTTTGAAGTGATTCTGTTCTACTTGCCCTTAGAAGCATGTTATCTTGCTCTCCCCCCTTTAGACTCCACATTCCTCCATCATGTTGTCATCGTTTCCTAAACGCAGAGTCCAGGTATTTGACTAGCATGCAGAAAACGTGTTCCTTTTGGATTTGCCTGGCTTGCAGTGAAGACAAATTTGTGTCAAATAGGTTGACCAATCACAGGAGGAAGCCCTGCCTGCGTGACCTTTCTGTTCAGTAGAAAGGTTGGTTAGTCGGTTTGGGATTTCTACTGTTAAAAGAGCAGAAGTCTTATTATGTATACTCTTAAATTTCCAAAGTCTCCCAATTTTCTCTCTCCTCTCTTTCTCTTTAAGGCATGGACATATTAATTCCTTACCTATAATCCTGATGTTGCATGTAGTGTTTGCTGATTTTTTTTTTTTAATTGATGGCTACTTGGTTCTTAAG
Organism: Dipus sagitta; assembly: GCA_036346955.1. Lineage (NCBI taxonomy): Eukaryota > Metazoa > Chordata > Mammalia > Rodentia > Dipodidae > Dipus > Dipus sagitta. The sequence continues at coordinate 142,353,744 of CM070770.1, forward strand.
AACCAAGGGACTAAATTATCCTAGATATTTGGAAAAATTATCTGAAAACATGTAGTATAAGTAGTAATTTAAAAATGTAATAGATACTATAAACTTGGGTTTGTTTCCTCTCCCATTGATTTCTTTTACAATACCTGTAATAACATGGAGCTTACATTTTCTAATTTAAAAAAATTCCATATTTCATCTCTAGTTTTTGAGTGTTTGCTAAAATTGGGTCTTTTTCAAAAAGGAAAAAAAATCTTAAAATTATTATCATGATATCATAAAATGCAAATAATTTTAGAAGCTTCTAGTGATTATAGGTGATAAATCCAAGGCAGGCCCTTTTATAAATCAGACCAGTTAATTAAGGTTTATAAAAGTGGGCTAGACTAAAACCTTTTCTTTAGTCCTGAAAAAAATTACCATTAAATACCTTTCATCTGCATTTTACAGGTTAAAAGGTAAGTAGCAGCGAGATAGCATTGGGAAACATCCAGAAGTAAGTTTTCTCAGCATCGCTCTGCTCTGCATTTCTGGCTATTGATGCAATGCAGTATGAGTCTTTTGCTTTTTAAAGCTCACTGCTTGCTCACCTCTGTAGAATCATGCTAACAAAGTGGAATTCATCAATCTGAAGGCTGACATGCAGATCACAGTCCTAACTGGAATGTGGTTTAAGCAGAGATATTGGTTGCCTTCATTTATGGTGCTGAAAGTCTTACTTATGTATATATGTTTACTTCTCAGCTTGCCATCTGACCTGCCACTAAAACCTGCCGCTAAGCTGGTTTTGAGTTTATTGGTTGGTCCTGAGAATCAGCTGGTAGATAGTTTCATGGGTGCTAACCCATTCTTGGGTGGTTTGTGGATATAGTTCTCTTGCTTTGCAAATCTGAAACCTGTTAACAGGCTATATGCCATAGAAAAATAGTATTATCAGTTCTGTGTATTTAGGCTCTAACCAAGCAACAAAACAAAATTGATGAATGGTTATGTGGCCTTTTGCCTTAAGATATTATGAATTTTTCCATAGAGCCAATAAATCCATTTTTCCTTTGCGTCCCTAAAAATACCCCCTTTTCTCTCCCTACCTTCAGTAATGGGGACCGAGCCCAGGTCCAGCGCTGAAAAAAAGAAAATCAGTGCTGGAGAGATGGCTTAGCAGTTAAGGTACTTGCCTACAAAGCCAAAGGACCTAGGTTTGATTTCCCCAGGACCCACATAAGCCGGATACACAAGGTGGCACATGTATCTGGAGTTTGTTTGCAGGGTAGAGACCCTAGTGTACCCATTCTCTCTCTGTCTGCTTCTTAATCTCTCTCAAATAAAGAAAACATTTTAAAAAAGTCAAATAAAGCCAGCCATGGCGGCACACACCTTGAATCCCAGCACTCGGAGGCAGAGGTAAAAGGATCACTGTGAGTTCGAGGTCACCTTGAGAGACTACATAGTGAAATCCAGGTCAGCCTGGGCTAGAGTGAGACCTTACCTTGAAAACCCCCCCCAAAAAAATAAATCCTGTTCTTGCCTGAAAATCAGTATTCATTTTATAATATTCCAAATGCTTTTGATCTCAGTATGCCCACCTTGCTGAAATAGTAGCAATCTCTGCTCTAAAAATAAGGCAAAAGCAAATTTTTAAAATATATTTTATTTAGGTATTTGAGAGAGAGAATGGATGCGCCAGGGCATCCAGCTACAGCAAACAAACTCCAGACGCATGCACCTCCTTGTGCATCTAGCTTACGTGGGTCCTGGAGAGTCCAACCGGGATCCTTTGGCTTTGCAGGCAAACACCTTAACCTCTAAGCCATCTCTCCAGCCCCAGCAAAAGCAAATTTTATGTGTGTGTATATATATGCTTCTGTGTAGAAACCAGAGGTTAGCATCAGGCATCTTCTCAGTCACTCTCCACCTTACTTTTTTTTTTTTTTTTTTTAATTCATTTGACAGAGAAAAAGGGAGAGAAAGAGAGAATGGGCACGCCAGGGCCTCCAGCCACTGCAAACGAACTCCAGACGTGTACACCCCCTTGTGCATCTGGCTAATGTGGGTCCTGGGGAATCGAACCTGGGTCCTTTGGCTTTGCAGGCAAACACCTTAATCGCTAAGCCACCCCTCCAGCCCTCCATCTTACTTTTTGAGACAGGACCTTTCACTGAAGCTAGAGCTCACTAGACTAGCCATCAAGTCCCGGTGATCTTCCTGTCTTTGCCTCCTTAGCACTGGTATTACAGGTATGTGCCACCACACCCAGCTTTTAAGTGGGTGTTGGTGATCCATACTCAGCTCATGCTTTTTCAGCAAATACTTCACCTGCTGCGCCATCGCCCCAGCCCAAATCATTTTTCTTTTGGAGTTCCATAGAGAAACTGCTGAATTCTTCCATTCTCTGTCATGAGAGTGAGGGTGTCTTAAACCACTCACTGTAGATGCCAAGTTTGCAGTCCACAGCCTTTGACCTTTGGTTCAAAAATGTTTTTACTTGCAGTCTGTTGTGTTGCTTAATACTGTGATTCCCACCCACTGCCTCCCTACTCCCACTGTAGATGATACAGTGGTAGACAGTTTCTACAGATTTCGATGACATTTTAAAATTCCCTAGGTACCAAGAACAGCTTCAAACAGCTGTCTCTTGGCATTTGGCAGGCAAAGTTCTGCACAAGATACTCTGTTGTAGGCATCAGCTTCAGTTGTAAGTAGGTGTAAGTTTGTGTTGTATATGAGGGGTCATTCTTAGGCATGCTGTGTTTGTGGATATAGTTAGAAATCTCTAGCTAAATGTTATATTTTAGACCCCACTAGATCCAGCAGTATAGTGAGAATGCTGACAAGTCCTTTTTATTCATTGCAGTAGAGGCCATGGTTGTAATTCCTGTTTTATCCCCCTGAGATCAATTCACATTGCTTGCTGAATGTTACGGCAGACATTTGGACTGCTGCATTGCAGCATTTGTAAAGAGCTCACCTCCCCAGGCTTGTCTGATCATATTTACGAAAATAGGAACTTTCTTTCAGTTACTTTTTTTTTGGTTTTTCGAGGTAGTGTCTCACTCTAGTCCAGGCTGACCTGGAATTCACTATGGAGTCTCAGGGTGGCCTTGAACTCGTGCTGGGATTAAAGGCGTGCACCACCACACCCGGCTCTTTCAGTTACTTTAAATGAGACTCTGTCCTTAAACATTTAGAGAATACACATAATACTTCCTTTCCCCACCTTCATTTTCTGTATACATGGACTTGATTGGCAAAATCAGAGTTGATGGGCTGTCTGGTGATAAGGGGTCAGTTAGATTCCTAGGCTGGCCAGGAGTTGTGGTTTTTAGGCAGTCAGTACAGCAGATAGCTAGGCTGGTAAGATTGGAGATTTTTTTTCAGTTTTTAAATTTTATATTCTTATTTATAATTTCCATAATTATACACAATAAGCTATGTTAATTCCCTCACACTGCCCGCCCCCTCTCCCCTTCGCAACTCAAGTCTAGATTGGAGATTTTTTTTTTTTTTTTAACAGCACATTTCCCAGATTTTCTTTCTGAGCCCTTTAATGGTCTTAGTCCCATAAGGCTAGGAATGGCCTACAACATTCTCTGTGAGTTTGCCTTATCAGACTGCTGTATATGGCCAGGGCAGGGGTGGGGGTTTTACACTCTCACAAAAGGAATGTGGTACACAGAGGCAAAGCCCCAGAAATTCTAGTGACTCTCAATGTTGTTTTGGGTGAGAGGTTTTGTATTTGCAAGTGACAATAACTCTTGTTGGAATTGTTCTTGACAATATTATGAAAATTTTCCTGTTTCATGTAATCTGGAGATGACTGTGTTAGGTGCTAGAAGAAAGTGGGATTCTTGTAGCTAGAGACATAACAGCTCCCTAATCAGGTTAAGAGGGGAATCTCTTATTTACCCATAATCTTTTTTATCATTTTCTGTAATCATGTAAATGAAAAATTTGTATGCTGCATGCAGTAGGAGCATGGTGACTTTCATATGTCCCAACTCCCCAGAGACAGCCAGTTGTGCTTGGCAAAGCTCCCACCTACTGACGTCAGCTGGTCTGCTGCAGGAAAGAAAAGTCTATTATTGCCTGAGCAAAGCACTTGGTATAGAATTGACTTGTTCTACTTCACTGGGGCGACAAAGAGAGCCTTTTAGGTTGGTTAGCTCAGCAGGCCCTCTATGGGTGGTGTCCTTGGATAGGTAGGGCATTTGGCTGATAGCAGGCTGAGCCCATACAGGCCCTTCCTCACGTGGACTCTTTTTACTTATTTTTAATTTATTTTTTTGTTTTTCGAGGTGTAGGGGCTTGCATTAGCCCAGGCTAACCTGGAATGCACTGTGTAGTCTCAGGGTGTCTCAAGCTTAATGGTGATCCTCCTACCTCTGCCTCTTGAGTGCTGTGATTAAAGGCGTGCACCACCACACCTGGCTGTCATATGGACTTTTTTTTCCCTATGATGATGGATTTTTTTTTTCCCTATGCTCTTGGAACAGGTTGTTCCTAATGTGATCACTCTCTTTTTGTGGTATTAGTGATTGAACCTAAGATTTTTTCATACATGCTAAGCAATACTTTACAACCAAAACTCTCTCTCCCCCAGCCTCCCCTTTTTTATTTTATTTTTTTCAAATGTTTTATTTATTTGAGAGAAAGAGACAGAGGGAGGGAGCGTGAAAGAGAGAGAGAGGATGGGCAGGCTAGGGCCTTCAGCAGCTACAAATGAACTCCAGCCATATGTACCACCTTGTGCATCTGGCTTACATGGGTCCTGGGGAATCTAACCTGGGTCCTTTGGCTTTGCAGGCAAGCACCTTAACCACTAAGCCATCTCTCCAGGGTGTTTTTGGTTTTTCGAGGTAGTGTCTCACTCTAGCCCAGCTGACCTGGAATTCACTATGGAGTCTCAAGAGTGGCTTCGAACTCATGGTAATCCTCCTACCTCTGCCTCCTGAGTGCTGGGATTAAAGGCGTGTGCCACCACGCTCGGCTCAGACTAGCCTTTTTGATTTTCTTTTTTTATGTGAGGAGGGAGGGAGGGAGAGAATTGGTGCACCAGTGCCTCTAGCCACTGTAATTGAACTCCAGACGCATGCACCCTCTTTTGTGCATGTACAATATTGTGTGCTTGTGTCGCTGTGCCTCTGGCTTACATGGGACCTGGAGAGTGAACATGAGTCCTTAGGCTTCACAGGCAAGCGCCTTGTTGCAGTCAGGTTCGCATTGCTGGTAGAAATCACCCAACCAAGAGCAGTTTGTGGGGGAAAAAAAGAGGTTTATTTTGGCTTACAGAGTCTAGGGGGACTCTCCATGATGGCAGGGAAAACGACGACATGAGCAGAGGTGGACATCACCCCCTGGCCAACATAAGGGGTCTCCATGCAGGCAACCAGCAAACCTGCTTCACACTGCCCATGGCCATTTCCAAAACACAAGACCGTGTTACAAACTCAATGACCCTCTCTTTCCTGCATTTCTTATACTCCATAATACTGGGTAGAGTGCCAGTTTGTTAATCCAGGGGGGAATAAAGCAGACTTTGAAGACAGGACACTCCTTGAGCACTCAGGCCCCTTCAAAAGAGTCTACATTCTTCCTGTTGCCCCAGTGCAGGTCAGCTGGCCCAATCTCAAAGGTTATAATCTCTCAATTGCAGCTGAATGGGCAGGAGTTCACCCAGAGATTTTTCTTTCTGTGCCATATCCCTCTGCTCACACCAGTTCTACGCAAAGCAACCCTGCACAACTTCTCAGGACAGCAAGCCTCACACAAACTGCTAGCCCAGCCCAAGCCAAGCTCTTTTTCATCCTCATAAGTCAAACCTCACAGTCCATAGTTCTTACTGCATTCAGGTCTTTCAACTCTGACCAGAATAGTCCATCAAGCTATACTACAGCACTGCAAGGTGTCTGTTAGGCCAAGGTTTCAAATCCTTCCACATTCCTCTTGAAAATCAGCTCCAAAAGGCCAAAGCCACAGAGTCAGGTGTCTAGCAGCAATCGCACTCCTTGGTACCACTTTACTGTTGCAGTCAGGTTTACATTGCTGGTAGAAAGCACCCAACCAAGAGCAGCTTGTGGGGGAAAAAAAAAGAGGTTTATTTTGGCTTACAGGCTCGAGGGGGAAGCTCAATGATGGCAAGGAAAACGACATGAGCCTCAGAGGGTGGACATCAACCCCTGGGTAACATAATGTGGACCATAGCAACAGGAGAGTGTGCCAAACACTGGCATGGGGAAACTGGCTATAATACCCATAAGCCTGCTCCCAAGAATACACCACCTCCAGGAGGCTTTAATTTCCAATTGTCATCAGCTGGGGAACCTAGCATCCAGAACATCTAAGTTTATGGAGGACACCTGAATCAGACCACCACACGCCTTAGCTGCCATCTCTCCAGCCTCTATTTTACTTTATTTTGGTTTTTCTTTTTCTTTCCTTTTCTTTTTTTTTTTTTTTAATTTTTCAAGGTAGGGTTTCACTCTAGTCCAGGCTGACCTGGAATTCACTATGTAGTCTCAGGGTGGCCTCGAACTCATGGTGATCCTCCTACCTCTGCCTCCCAAGTGCTGGGATTAAAGGCGTGCGCCACCACGCCCGGCTTTTATTTTGGTTTTTCGACATAATGTCTTGCTAGCCCACGCTGACCTGGAATTCACTATGTTAGTCTTAGGGTGGCCTCGAACTCATGAAATCCTCCTACCTGTGCCTCTTGAGTGCTGGAATTAAAGGCGTTCGCCACCACACCTGGCTCTCTTTTTTTTGAGGGGGGAGAGAGAATGAGTGCACCAGGGCTGTCAGTCACTGCAAATGAACTCCAGATGCGTGTGCCACCTTGTGCATCTGGCTTATGTGGGTCCTGGGGAATCTAGCCTTGAACCGGGGTCCTTAGACTTCACAGGCAAGCACTTGACCTGCTAAGCCATCTCTTCTGCCTTAGTTAGTTTTTTGTTTGTTTGTTTGTTTTTTTTTAAGGTAGGGTCTCACTTTAGCCCAGGCTGATCTGGCACACTCTGTAGTCCCAGGCTGACCTCAGATTCACAGTGATCCTCCTACCTCTGCATCTTGAGTGCTGGAATTGAAGGCATGCTCCACGATGCCAGGCTGAACTGTTTTTAGAATAGAAGATAATTGTTTCTAGTCATACCTGCTGAGGCTACAGAGCTGTGCCTTACTGAACTGTGTCCCTGTGCTCCCACTCTGCTAGTGAAGAGAGCAGTTGATTCCTTGGGACATGACAGACAGCCCTTCCAAGAATGGTAATCATTAAGGTGGTGTCTAGTTTGTTTTTTTTTTTTCTCCCAAGGTAGGATCTCACTCTAGCTCAGGCTAGACCTGGAATTCACTATGTAGTCTCAGGATGGCCTCGAACTTACGGTGATCCTCCTACCTCTGCCTCCTGAGTGCCGGGATTAAAGGCGTGAGCCACCATGCCTGGCGATTTTTTTGTTGTTGTTGCTTTCTTAATTTTATTTATTTATCAGAGAGAGAGAGAATGGGCGCACCAGGGCCTCCAGTAATTGCAAATGAACTCCAGATACATGTGCCACCACTTTGTGTATCTGGTTTATATGGGTCCTGGGGAGTCAAGCCTTGAACCAGGGTCCTTAGGCTTCACAGGCAAGCACTTAACCTCTAAACCATCTCTCCAGCCCGGTGATGTCTAGTTTTTTGTGGCTTCCCCACCCCACCCCCCAAGATAAGGTCTCACTGTAGCCCAGGCTGACTTGCAATTCACTATGTAGTCTCGAGTGGCCTCGAACTCATGATGATCCTACTACCTATATGCCTCCCGAGTGCTGGGATTAAAGGCATGCGCCACCACGCCCAGCTTTGATGTCTAATTTTTTTTTAATTGTGATGTCTAGTTTTAAGGCTATAGTCACCACATTGTTTGCCATTCTTGTCATAAACCTCACGTTTACCAGGGTGAAATTTCAGTTGGACAGTATGTAGAAAAAGTCATCACCCAGTCCTTCTCCAATTCCTTGCAAGTGAAGTCAGGATTGCTGTATATCAGCTGAACACTGAACAGCAGGTCAGTTAGTCAACAAGTAGCATTTCTTTGTTTTTTTTCTTTTTTCTTTTCTTTCTTTTTTTTTGTTTTGTTTTGTTTTGTTTTGTTTTGTTTTGTTTGGCTTTTCAAGATAGGGAAGATAGGGTCTCGCTCTAACCCAGACTGACCTGGAAATTCACTATGTTGTGTTAGGCTGTCCTGAAACTCACAGCAATTCTCGTACCTTGGCTTTCCAAGTGCTGGGATTAAAGGTATGCACTACCACAAGAAGCATTTCTTCCTTTTTTTGGGGGGGGGGGGGCTTTGAGGTAGGGTCTCTCTCTAGCCCAGGCTGACCTGGAATTCACTACAAAGTCTCAGGGTGGCCTCAAACTCACGCCGATTCTCTTCCCTCTGCCTCCTGAGTGCTGGGATTAAAGGCATGCGCCACAACACCCAGCGGCCCAGTTTTTATTATTTATTTTATGACAGAGACAGAGGCAGATAGAATGGGCACACTTGGGCCTCTAGTCACTGCAAACAAACTCCAGACACATGTACCACCTCATGCATATGACTTTATGTGGGTACGGGGAATCGAACCTAGGTCTTTAGGCTTTGCAGGCAGGTACCTTAACTGCTGAGCCATCTCTCCAGCTCCTAAATAAGCATTTCTTGTTTTAATTTTTTTTTTAAACTAGTGTCTCACTCTAATCCAGGCTGACCTGGAATTAACTATGTAATCTCACAGTGGTCTTGAGCTCACAGCAATCCACCTACCTCTGCCTCCCGGGTGTTGGGATTAAAGGCATGCACCAGCACACTGGGATAAAAATATTTTTATGGGGCTAGAGAGATGGCTTAGTGGTTATGGCACTTGCCTGTGAAGCCTAAGGACCCATGTTCAATCTCTCTCCAGATCCCATGTAAGCCAGACACTAAGGTGGCACGTGCATCTGGATTTCAATTGTAGTGGCTGAGGCCCTGTTGTGCCACCAGTTCAATCCCCCTCACTATCTCTTATTTATTTGCAAGCAGAGACAGACAGAGGAGAAAGACAGACAGAGAGAATGGGCATGCCAGAGCCTCCAGTCTATGCAGATGGTCCCCATATGCATGCACCACTTTGTGCATCTGGATATACTTGGATACTGGGAAGTAGAATTTGCCTCATTAGGCTTTACAGGCAAGCACCTTAACCACTGAGCCATCTCTTCAACCCAGAAGCACTTTTTTTTTTTTTTTTAGGCAAGCCCAACAGACTGCCCCCCTTTTTTATGAGAGGGGGAGGATTGGCATGCCAGGGCCTCCAGCTAGACATGTGTGCCACCTTGTGTGTCTGGCTTATGTGAGACCTGGAGAGTTGAACATGGGTTCTCAGGCTTCACAGGCAAGCGCCTTAACTGCTAAGCCATCTCTCCAGCCCCAGAAGCATTTCTCTTGAAGTATTTTATTTATTTATTTAAGAGATAAAGAGGCAGAGAGAGGGAGAGAGCGAGAGTGCGTGTGCCAGGGCCTCCAGCCACTGCAAACAAACTCCAGATGCATGTGCCACCTTGCGTATCTGGCTTATGAGGTTACTAGGGAATCAAACTTGGGTCCTTAGGTTTTGCAGGCAAGTGCCTTAACTGCTGATCCATCTCTCCTACAGTATTCCTTTTTGTAGTTAAAACAATAGCCAGGCATGGTGGTGCACACCTTCCCAGCAGAGGGATGCAGAGGTAGGATTGCTGTGAGTTTAAGGCTGGCCTGAGACTACATAGTGAATTCCAGGTCAGCCTGCCTGGGCTAGAGCAAGACCCTTGAAATACCAAAAGAAAAGAAGAAAGAGAGGGATGGAGGGAGAGAAACCCATTGTTTCATAGGTATGTGCTACCACACCTGACTGTAATTTTTAAATTTATTTATTTGAGAGAGAAAGGGACAGATAGAGAGAATGGGTACACTGGGGCCTTCAGCCACCACAAATGAACTTTAGGTGCATGTGCCCCCTTGTGCATCTGGTTTACATGGGTCCCAGGGCATCAAACCTGGGTCTTTTGGCTTTTTAGGTAAGTGCCTTAACTGCTAAGCCATCTCTCCAGCCTGTGGCTGTAATTTTGAAGGGTCTTGAATCTGTGGAATTTACCTGTAGTTGTTAGCCACTCTAGGAAACTGGGAAGGTGGTTTGTACAAGGTCATATGTTGCTGACACATTTAAAAGCTCCCTTCCCCCAAAGGCAGGTTCTCACTCTTTCTTAGGCTGAGCTGGGAACTTACTCTGTAGCCCCAGGGCTAGCCTCCAACAGTGGTCCTGCTATCTCAGCCTCCTGAGTGCTGTAAGCATGTTCAAGCCACATTTGGAAGCTTTTTGTCATTCATCTACATGTTTTTATTTCTGTGGTTCTTAGTTGGTTAGAGGATAAAATGACTTACCTCCCTGGCACTGGGACGAAATCAAAGTGCTGTACCACTGAGCAGTATTCCCAACCTGGCTGGTTCTTGATGATGTCAAGTAGAATATTATGTGTTTCTAATGTCAATAGGTCAAGTTCCCTTTTTGACACTAAAATTTGACAAAATGCTCAAACTGAAGCCGATAGTGGTGGCACAGACATTTAATCCCAGCGCTCAGGAGGCAGAGGCAGGAGGATCACTCTGAGTTCGAGGCCACCCTGAGACTACATAGTGAATTCCAGGTCAGCCTGGACAAGAGTGAAACCCTACCTTGAAAAACAAATAAATAAATAAATAAAAAATAAACAAAAAACAAATGCTCAAACTGTGGGCAGGGTAAAGATAAACCCAGTTGTCCAGTCTGCACTTAAAATTAACCTGCACAGCCTCCCTACTTTTCAGGTAGAAGTAAAGGGGAGGGTAAACCACACCCAGTAGCTCAGGCCTGTAATCTCAGCTACTTGAGAGGCTGAGGCAGGAGGATCAAGTTCATGATCAACCTGAGTAACTTAGCAAGATCCTGTTTCAAAATAAAAACTGAAAACAGGGTTGGAGATACAACAACTCAGTGTTAGTGCTTGTCTCAGCATGCATGAAGCCCTAGTTATTCCCAGTACCATCAAAAGAAGAAGAAGAAGAAGAAAAAAAAAAAAAAAAGGGAGGGAGGGATGAAGAAAGAAAGGAGGAGCCAGGCATGGTGGTGCACTCGTTTAGTCCCAGCACTCAGGAGGCAGAGGTAAGAGGATTGCTGTGAGTTTGAGGCCACCCTGAGACTCCATAGTGAATTCCAGGTCAGCCTGAGCTAGAGGGAGACCCTACATAGAAAAACCAAAAAAAAAGGAGGGAAAGAAGGAAATCATTTGTACAGCTTCCCCTCCTCCAGTATATAGTGTTAACAGTTTTCAAATTCAGGTGAAACAAGACCTTTTATTACCCAGCCTGTCTGACATCCTGAAGACCTGTAGAGCTAACTTTTCTTTTTTTGATTTTTCAAGGCAGGGTCTTACTTAGCTCAGACTGACCTGGAATTCACTATGTAGTCTAGGGTGGCCTTGAACTCACAGTGATCCTCCTACCTGTGCCTCCACCATGCCCAGCTTATTTTTTGTTTTTTAAAAAATATTTTATTTTTATTTATTTGAGAAAGAGAAAGGGGGGAGGGGAAGGAGAGAATGGGCATAGCAGGGTATCCAGTCACTGCAAACAAACTCTAGGTGCATGCACCGCTTTGTTCATCTGGCTTACGTGGATCTTTGGCTTTGCAGGCCTTAGCTGCTAAGCCATCTCTCTAGCCCTATTTATTTTATTTTAAACATTTGAGAGACAGACAGAGAGAGAGAGAGAGAGAGAGAAGAGAAAATGGATGGGTGCCAGTGCCTCCTACCACTGCAAACAAACTCAAGATGCATGTGACACCTTGTGGCTCTATCTACATGGGTACTAGGGAATTGAACCCAGCCCAAGCTAACATTTTAGCAGTTCATCGCCTTAACCATTTAGCCACCTTGTTCCCAAGCTAAGGTTTTAGAAAAACCGAAAAGTCAGCTGTTTTGTCAAGATAAATTCTGTGCTTGATTGAGAAACAGTGGATTTTGCTTGTTTTTGAGGTAGGGCCTTGCTCTAGCCCAGAATGACTTGGAATTCACTATGTAGTCTTAGGGTGACCTCAAACTCACAGCAGTCCTCCTGCCTCTGCCTCCTCTGCCTTCTGAGTGCTGGGATTAAAGGGGAGCTCCAACACACATGCCTTACAATGGATCATTTCTGTTGGAATCAGTTGTTTCCTAATCATTTCTTGCATTGACTTGACAAGCTGAGACCTTGAAAGACACAGGGAAAAACTGGTCAGAATAAGAGTAAGTCAGGGTTAGGAATGTAGCTCAGTTTGTAGAGTGCGTGCCTAACATGTACAAAGTCCTGGATTTGATGCCCAGCACCACATAAAATGACATGATGGGTACACATGTGATCTTAGCACTTGAGGTGGAGGCAAAAGGATTAGAAGTTCAAGGTCATCCTCTACATAGTGGGTTTGAGGCCAGCCTTGGAAACACGACTCAATCTATTCTCTATTCTCTATAAAATGAAATGCAGACACCAGATGAAAGAATTAATTTTGTTTTAATATTTATTAGAGAGAGGAAGAAACAGAGAATGGGCACGCCAGGGCTTCTAGCCACTGCAAACAAACACATGCATCACTTTGTGTATATGACTTACATAGGTACTGGGTAATTAAACCTGGGTCCTTAGGCTTTGTAGGCAAGTGCCGTAACTGCTAAGCCATCTCTCTATCCCCTGAAAGGATTTTTTTTTTAATATTTACTTATTTGAGAGAGAGAAAGAGACACAGAGAGATAGATAATGGGCGCATCAAGGCCTCAAGCCACTGCAAACAAGCTCCTTTGAGCATCTGGCCTATGTAGGTCCTGGGGAACCAAACTGGGGTCCTTTGGCTGTGCAGGCAAGTGCCTTAACCACTAAGCCATCTTTCCAGGCTGCCTGAAAAGATTTTTTAAAATATTATTTATTTATTTATCTGAGAGAGAGAATGAGCATGCCAGGGCTTCCAGCCACTGCAAATGAAATCCAAATGCATGTGCCACCTTGTGCATCTGGCTTATGTGGGTACTGGGGAATCAAATCTAGGTCTTAGGCTTCGCAGGCAATTGCCTTAACTACTAAAATATCTCTCCAGCCCTGAAAGGATTTCTTGAATGGATTTGTTAATAATTCTCTTGAGTACCAATATTAGTGTTTTGTTTTTTTTTAAATCTTGAAGCCTTTGTAGAATTACTGAAAACATACTTCTGTTTATCTTCTCCACTTGATTTCACTGCCATGTTGGCTAAGCATCCTCTGAGGGCCCAGGTAGGTAGGTGCTGTGTGCAGTGAAGAGCTGTTGTTCATAAAGGGCTTTGTTGTTGGATCCTTACAAGGGGCCACTTAGTTCATTAGTTTGCTGGGACTCACTTTCTGTCCTTCAAAGAGCCCAATTCCACTCAGTCTTTCTTCTTGTCTTGTGGTGCTTATGTCAAGGTATACTGTCTTTTCAGAAAATGGACCCAAGCGGGGTGAAGGTGCTGGAAACAGCAGAGGACATCCAGGAGAGGCGACAACAGGTCCTGGATCGATACCACCGCTTCAAGGAGCTCTCTACCCTGCGGCGGCAGAAGCTGGAAGATTCTTATAGGTTCCAGTTTTTCCAAAGAGATGCCGAGGAACTGGAGAAGTGGATTCAGGAAAAGCTTCAGATTGCATCTGATGAGAACTACAAAGACCCTACCAACCTGCAGGTGGGCTGGATATTCCAGAAGTTCTGGCCAAGATTCAGGGACCCAAGAAATAGGGAAGCAAGAAGAATGTAAAGATGGCTGAGTGGGTAAAATGCTTGCCATACAAGCATGAAGATAGGAGTTGAAGCTGGGCGTGGTGGCACACACCTTTAATCCCAGCACTTGGGAGGCAGAGGTAGGAGGATTGCTGTGAGTTTGAGGCCACCCTGAGATGACATAGTAAATTCTAGATCAGCCTGAGCTAGAGTAAAACCCTACCTCGAAAAAAACAAAAAAGAAAGAAAGAAAACCTGAGTTGAGAGCCAGGTGTGGTGGCACATGCCTTTAATCCCAACATTGGGGAGGCACAGGTGAGAGGATCGCTTAGTTTGAGGCCACCCTGAGACTACATAGTGAATTCCAGGTCAGCCTGGGCTAGAGCGAGACTCTACCTCAAAAAAAACAAACAAAAAATGCCCTGAGTTGAGCACCCCAACACCCGTTTAAATGCCAGGCTGCATGGACCTTAATTTCAGCAGAAACAGGAGGGTCCCCAGGGCTTTCTGGCTAGCTAGTATACTCAAGCCCGTGAGCTAGACATCCTGTGAGAGACCCTGTCTCAGAAATTAAAGTGGAGGAAAATTGAAGAAGAAACTGGCATTGGCCTGTGGTCTTCATACACATGCACACCTACACCCACACATGCGCCAACACACAAACATGAATATACGCCACACAAATTTTTTTGTTTTCATTTTTTGGTTTTTCAAGGACCCAGGTTCAATTCTCCAGGTCCCACGTAAGCCAGATGCACATGGTGGCACATACGTCTGGAGTTTATTTGCAGTGGCTAGAGGCCCTGGCATGCCCATTCTCACTCTTCTCTCTCTTCCCCTCTCTCTGTCTCAAGTAAATAAATAAAACCAAAGCCTGGAGCTGGGGAGATGGCTCAGCAGTTAAAGGTGCTTGCTTATAAACCATGATGGCCCAAACTTGATTCTCTAGTTTCCATGTAAAGCCAGATACACAAAGTGGTGCATGTGTCTGGAGTTCATTTGAAGTCTCAAGAGGCCATGTTGTGCCCATTCTCTGAAAACATAGCAAAACCTTTTTTTTTTTTTTTTGCTTTTCTTTTCTGAGGAATTCATTATGTAGTCTCAGGGTGGCCTTGAACTCTCAGGGATCCTCTTACCTCTGCCTCCCGAGTGCTGGGATTAAAGGCATGCACCACCACACCTGGCCTTTTTTTTTTTTTGAAGTAGGGTCTCACTTTAGCTCAGGTTGACCTGGAGTTCACTAAGTAGCCTCAGGGTAGCCTGGGACTCACAGTGACCCTACCTCTGCCTCCTGATTAAAAGTGTGTTCCACCACTCCCATCATCTTTCTTTCTTTTTTTTTCTTTTAACATGGTATCTTGCTATATAACCCAGTCTGGTCACAAACCTTTTTTTTGAGGTAGCTAGCCCATGCTGGCCTTAAACTCACAGCAATCTCGTACCTCTGCCTCCCCAGTGCTGGGATTAAAAGCGTGCACCACCATGCCTGGCCTTGGCCACCCTCCTAAGTGCTAGAATGACAGGTGTGTATTACTGCATCCAACAGAGCCTGAATCTTACAGTATTTTATTTATTGCAGTCCTGGGGGTTGAATTTAAGGCCTCACACATACTAGAAGTAGTTGTTTCTCCATGGTTTCTTTGACTGCCTCAAAGCAGTGTACAAAGAGAAAATGATGGACAGTAATTAAAGTGCAGTCCTGTGTGCAGCCCATTCCAGCTCAGTCTTCGACAGGAAAAGTGGTATTGAGAAATGGAAGGTAGGCAGGTTCAAAGTGTGGCTTCTAAGCAAGTAGAACAAAGGGTCATGTGCAAGTGTGAGTAGATTATTTGAGGGTGGTAGCACTTCCTCTAGGAAGACTGTCAGTGTGGTCCTGGTTCTAGAAGGTATTAAATGTCTGCACAAAGGCTCACTACACAGTAAAACTGGCCATATTCTGTAGCATCATTCGTCTTCAGAGTTGGAGGTCCTCACAGACTAATCTTCCACAGGGCAGTGGAGAGGCATCTTTGTGTTTGAGTGGTTGAGTGAATAAAGAATAGACAGAATGCTGATGGTTGCTTCCTAACTAGAGGAAATGGGAATGAGACGGGGAGCTCTGAGAACAAGATGGGTGCTATGATGAAACCTGTGGTTCACCTGTGTCCACACCAGGGAAAACTTCAGAAGCACCAAGCCTTTGAAGCTGAAGTGCAGGCCAACTCAGGAGCCATTGTCAAACTGGATGAGACTGGAAACCTGATGATCTCAGAAGGACATTTCGCGTCTGAAACCATCCGGGTGAGTGTGAACACTACTTGGTCAGGATGGCCTCACCTGGTGGAGGAATCTGGCACCGAAGAAGATGGGCTTTTCCAGACTTCTGAAAGACTGTGTAGTCTCCTAAATACATTGTCCTCGTCTCAAGTTTGTGGTGTGGTGCAGCATGAATAGAAACTAGTGTTGATGGCAGGCAGCAGGAAGTAATATTCTTGTGGTAGGACAAATCAGGATGTGTTTCATACTTTGAAAAGGTTATTCTTTGTGTCATTAACTTTAACAGTTGCATAGGTAATTGGATGGGAGAGCTTATTAGTGAAAATTGGTTAATTTGCAGATTAGAATACAAAAATAAGTATGAAGTCACAGATAATTCTTAGGAAATTCTCTATTGGAAAGCTTCCTGTCTGAATCTTGGTGGCTTGTCCTTAAGGCAGGTTATGGAAGTCGAGACAGCAACCAGTAAAGGTCCAGTAAAGGGCCTTATAATACTGCACTCAAATTCTTTGGGGCTGGAGAGATGTTTTAGTGGTTAAAGCACTTGCCTGCAAAGCCAAAGGACCCAGGTTTGGTTACCCAGGACACATGTAAAGCCAGATGCACAAGGTGGAAAATGTATTTGTAGTTTGTTTTTGCAACGGCTAGAGGCCCCGGTGCACCCATTTTCTATCTTACCTTTTTCTTTCTGTCTCTCTCTCAAATAAGTAAAAATTAAAATATTTTTTAAAAAAATGAACTCTTTGGGACAATAATAGATCTTTTTCTGTTTGTTTCACAATACTGGGACATTAAGGGAAAAACAGATCTTTTTCTGATAACTATCATGTTTAATTTCACACATGGAAATGTTTTTACCAATCTATTTTTAATATACTTCATATCTAGCTGTGTTTTGAGTGTTTATTTGTGGCGGGTCTAGCTTTGTAGCCCAGACTGGCCTCAAACTCCAGATGGAGATCCTCTTCCCTTAGGCTCTCTCAAATACTAGAATTATAGGCAGGTGTCCTACACTTGGCTTTTTGTTAGGTTCTTTGTCTCCAAAGCCACCTTTGGTTGAGAGCCTCCTCTTTTTTTAGGCCCCCATTCTTTTCAAGAACTATTTTGTTTGTTTGTTGGTTTTTTTTTTTTTTTTTTTTTTTTTTTTTGGTTTTTCGAGGTAGGGTCTCACTCTGGACCAGGCTGACCTGGAATTCACTACGTAGTCTCAGGGCGGCCTCGAACTCATGGCAATCCTCCTACCTCTGCCTCTTGAGTGCTGGGATTAAAGGCGTGCGCCACCACACCCTGCTCAAGAACTATTTTGGATGTCTTGTTCCCCTGGAACCCAGGCTGATGGTCTCTCTCTCTTCCCCTCCTCCTCTATCCTCTCCTTTCTCTCTCCCTCTGGCTCAGGATAAGGTGTTTTATTCCATCTCCATTTCATGAACTTGTCAGTCTCAGAGTTATAAATGTGATAGGACAGAAGTACAGGATGTATGCAGGTGTAGAGGTGGGTGGTATACAGCTCAGGAGGGTGGTATCACAAGAGGATGACATCTTGTATGTTTAGCAGTCTCCCTGCCCCTAATAAGAGGCAGGAAGCTGTTAAAAACAGCTTAAAAGCTTGTTAAAAACAAGGGGTGGAGGCCAGGCATGGTGGCGCACGCCTTTAATCCCAGCACTCTGGAGGCAGAGGTAGGAGGATCACCAAGAGTTCAAGGCCACCCTGAGAATACATAGTGAATTCCAGGTCAGCCTGGGCTAGAGCAAGACCTTACCTTGAAGAAAACAAAACCAAGGGCTGGAAGGATGTCTTAACAATTAAGACTTTTGCCTGCAAAGCCAAAAGACACAGGTTCAATTCCCCAGGACGTACGTTAGCCAGATACACAAAGGGGCGCATACATCTGGAGTTCATTTGCAGTGGCTGGAGGCCCTGCCGCACCCATATTCTCATATTCTCTCTCTCTCTCTCTCTTTCTCTTTCTCTCTCTCTCTCTCTGTCAAATAAATAAATAAAAAGAAAGAAAACAAAAACAAAATAACAAGGGGTGGCATTCCTGAGTAGGCTTGAATAACTAACATTTCAATTAGCAGTCAAACGTGCTAACCAGTTGTGCCACTGAGTCTTGGCGAAGCTTATGGCTTTTAACAATAGATATTTGTGTGTCCTGTTTGCTCTGCTGGGCTTGTTTATCCACCCAGTCTGCTCTTGGTGTTCCTGAAGTAGACTTGCCTCCTTGCTTACTCACTGAAGATATGCATTAGCTCTGAGCTTTTGACTAACAAGCCATGCACTACTACGATAATGGTTGGAAGAAAAGTGGGGCTAGAAGGATGGCATAGCAGTTAAGGCGCTTGCCTGCAAAGCCAGAGGACCCAGGTTTGATTCCTCAGGACCCACAGAAGCCAGATGCACAAAGTGGTGCATGCTTCTGGAGTTTATTTGCAGTGGCTAAAGGCCCTGGCACACCCTTTTTTTTTTCTCTCTCTCTCTCTCCCTCCCTCTAATAAATAAATAAAATAAATTTTTAAAAAAGGTAAAAGTGCCACTTGTCATACAACCAACTATCTAATTATACTGAGCCTGTTTGGGCAATGTAATGCATCTCTGCAATTAAATATAAATATTTGTCCATTTCCTACTATTTTTCAGGGTAGTCTTAACATAAATGAAATCAGTCTTCTGCTTATTTCCCTGATAGAAATTGCTTATCCAGAGTGAATGGGCTGCTCCTGTAATAGTATAACCAGGCTGTAGATGGAGACCACGAGAAACAGACACAGTATGTGGCCGTATTGATTCACGTTGGGGTGGAAAACCAAAGCTGACTTCATTTGGGTGTGTTAGTGCTCCTTGCAAATCTTCGTGAAGCAGCTTGAAACATCCTGGTAACTATCACTTGTTGAGCAGCTACTAAGGTGTAGGCACTGCTGTTCTCTAATCTGCAAGATGCCCTTTCTCCATGCTGTGGAAGGATAGAAATTGAGGCTCAAAGAGTTTTGAGTAACCTGCCTAGACTTCCACAGTTGACACCTGTAATTTTAGTCTATTCCCTTCTTTTTTCTATCTCTGTTCATTGCTTTTTTCCAACCTGGATTTTATTCCTGTTTTCTTAATATTCCCTGCTCTGCATCTGGCTCATGCCTCTTCCAAGAAATCACCTGAGTCACAATCGGACTTGCCTCCCCTCTGTCCACTCCTGGGATTTCTGAGGTGCACTTCCCTCCCTGCCCACTCATGCTCCCAGACTGGAGGAAGCCTCCCTAGCTGGGTCCTAACCTGTGGGATATGCAAGATCCCACTAGGGATGGAAAATTGTTCTACGTGAGTCGTGACTTGAGTGTGTGAAAATGAAATTTGTGAGGCTGACAATGGGTTTGAGGGTGAGGTTTGTCCAGCCTCTGTGGCCCCATTCTTAACTTGAGCAGGGACCTCGGTGGCTTTCATTTGCAGGCTCATCGTTTCCATGGTCAGACAAGTCAGCAGCTTAGTAGGATGAGTAGAGCTAGCACAGAGGAATGTGGTTGGTGTGGAGGGCTGTGTTTGTGTCCTGCATAACCTGTCTGTCATGGTTTAGACTTTTACACCGTACCGGACGGCGTGGCGCCCTATAGTCACCTCCACTCACATCGGGTCCCACATCCAAGTAGGTGGAGTATGGACAGACTTGCTCTTGGTTGCTGTGGAGTGACTTTCACTTCCTTCTCAGTGGTGGCGCTGTGCAGTCCTCACCCACAGGTGGAAGTGAACGGTGTGCACCCTTGTTTCCCTACTGCTTTCTCCTTGCCAGTGAAGCATTCATGCTTGCTGGTTTCAACAGACTCCACCCATGCTAACTATCCCCTGGCTTTCACAGGGATTTGTTTTTGCTGAGCGGCATTGCAACAATGGGTGGATCCTAGACTATTTCTGTTTGTGTTTGAACCTTTCTCTGTGGTTTGCCTCTGCCTGCTGGTGTTACCTAGAAACTCCCAGTATCTTGGGTGGGTATGGGCAGGTTAGAGTACCAGAATGTAGCACCCAGATATGAATGCTTTCTTGGTTTCCCTAGTTCTCAAATCCTTACGGGGTAGGTGCTATGAACACCCAATGATGCTGGGAAGTGAATTCATTTGGCCCTCTGGCTACTATTTGGGTGAAGTTTGAAATGATGTAACTTGAGAAGGATGTAGTGTTCCATAGCTGTGTCACCATACAGGCCCTCCAGAGCTTTTTCTTTTCTCTTTTCAAGTAAATTATTTGTATAGTAATGTTAAAACAGTATTCCACATGAAAAAATAGTTCAGTATAATGCTTTTACTTCCCTCTTAGGGAAAGTACTTTACAAACTGCTGATGTTAAGGTAATCATTGGTGGTGGAGTGGTTGCCTAGCATGCATAGCCCTGGGTTCAATCCCCAGCACCATATGAACTGGGTGTGATGGTGCATGCTTGTAATCCCAGCCAAGAGTCCTTTGAGAGTTTTTTTTTTTTTTTTTTTTTTTTTTTTAACTGTCATCTCAAGATTTTCCTGTGTGTCTCACAAACTATAATGTGTATAGGACCTTTTTTGTTTGTTTGCTTGTGTTTCTTTTTCATTGGTTTTGAGGCACAGTCTCATTCTAACCCAGCCTAGTCTGGAACTCATGGAAATCCTCCTGCTTCAGCCTCCCCAGTGCTGGGATTTTAGGCATGAATCCGTAATCTTTTTTTTGTTTGTTTGTTTTGTTCTTTCAAGGTTAGGGTCTTACTGTAGCCGAGGTTGACCTGGAACTCACTCTGTAGTTCCAGGTTAGCCTGGAACTCAGCAGTCCTCCTATCTCAATTGAGATTAAAGGCATGTGCCACCACATTTTTGAAATGATCTTGCTAAATTAGCCCTAGCTATCCTGGTACTTAATGTATTGACCAGGCTGGCCTAACCTAGAACTCACTCTGTAACCTCCCTGTCTCTTCCACTTGAATTGCTGGGATTACAAGCAAACACTACCATATAGGGCAGACTTTTACTTTTTTTTTTTTTTTTTTTTTTAGTTTTTCGAGGTAAGGTCTCTCTCTAGTCCAGGCTGACCTGGAATTCACTATGTAGTCTCAGGGTGGCCTTGAACTCATGGCGATCCTCTTACCTCTGCCTCCCAAGTGCTGGGATTAAAGGCGTGCGTCACCACGCCCGGCTCAGACTTTTACTTTTTATTTATTTATTTATTGGTTTTTCGAGGTATAGTTTAATTCTAGCCCAGGCTGACCTCTGGAATTCATTATGTAGTCTCAGGGTGGCCTCAAACTCACATTGATCCTCCTACTTCTGCCTCCTGAGTGCTGGGATTAAAGGTGTGCCCCATTGCACCCAGTAAATTTAAAACTTTTGTTTTGTTTTGTTTTGTTTTTACCACTCTTTAGTTCTATTAGTTTAGAATGCAGCCCTCAGCATTTTCCACTTTCTAATGCCCCCCCATTCCACATTTATTCCTCATCCTTCTTCCCCAATAGTCTTCTGGCCTAGGAATCTCAATAATCATTAATAACATGTTATTACTAACAGCCAGGCTTGGTTGCGCACACCTTTAATTCCAGCACTCAGGAGGCAGAGGTAGGAGGATTGCTGTAAGTTCAAGGCCAACCTGAGACTACATAGTGAATTCCAGGTCAGCCTGACCTAGAGTGAGACCATACCTAAAAAAAAAGAAAGAAAGAAAGAAAAAGGAAATCTGTTATTTTGTACTAGCCACTATGAAGTATGTGATTTTTTTTCTGCTCTCAGTTAAATTGGTGCTATCCTGTCTGCTTAGGGATTTTTTTCAAAACATTTTTTTTTTATTCAGAACTTCATGAGGTTGTAAATCCAGTTAAAAATGTAACTTTTTAGGGCTAAAGAGATGGCTCAGTGGTTAAGGCACCTGCCTGCAAAACTTTAAGGACCTGGGTTTAATTCCCCAGTACCCACGTAAGCCAGATGCACAAAGTGGCACATGTGACTTGAGTTCGTTTGCACTGGCAGGAGGACCTGGTGTGCTCATTCTCTCTCACTCTCTCCTTCCCTCTCTCTGAAATAAAAAAATAAATAAATTTTTTAATGTGATTTTTAACCTTTAGACACGTTTGATGGAGCTGCACCGCCAGTGGGAATTGCTTCTGGAGAAGATGAGGGAGAAAGGAATCAAACTGCTACAGGCGCAGAAGCTGGTGCAGTATTTACGGGAATGTGAGGACGTGATGGACTGGATCAATGACAAGGTGCCCTTGGGGAGGAGGGCAGGTGTGCTTAGACCTTCACTAAGAGGGAACATACTCCCTGTGATAGGCTGCTGAAAGGTGGAGGGCCAGGGATAGTTCTGTCTCTAGCTGCTGTTGGGACTTTACATTCTGTAGCTGAATCTGGAGTCTGTGGGACAGACAGCTATAAGAAATCAGAAACTGCACAGAAAACTGTGACCATTAAAGTTAATGTGGCTCCATCTGTAACGCATCTGTTTCATGGGAACCTTTGATGCCAGTGATTGGCTGGTGATTCTGGCTCTGTTTCTGTCCTTGAATAGGAAGCAATTGTGACTTCTGAGGAGTTGGGCCAGGACCTGGAGCATGTGGAGGTACTACAGAAGAAATTTGAAGAGTTTCAGACTGATTTAGCTGCTCATGAAGAAAGAGTTAATGAAGTGAACCAGTTTGCTGCCAAACTCATCCAGGTGAGATCAGAGTGCTGTGTCCTGCTTTCAGCATCATGCGCCTTCTAGCATATCCATATCAAAGTGAGCACGTTTTACAGGCATCTTCTGAGTTTGTCCAGAAGTAAGTACAGACTTATATGGATTACCTCTGAATGAGAACATGTTCTGTACATTGTGCCTTTGGGCAGGACTAGGTAGAGCTTTTATTGGGCTGCTGGAGCTGAGTCTTAGTTTCTCAGATGAGGGTGTGGTGCCAAGTGCCTGCCTGGTGTAGGCAGCAATGTGGCAGTAAGTACCTGCCTGTTGTTTGCTGGAGTACAGTGGTAAGTGTCTGCATGGTGTTGGCAAGCATCCACCAGTGCCAGGGTTTTTTTTTTGTTTTTTTTAAGATTGGACTCTCCACTAGTGACTCTGGAGCCCAGTAAGAGGCCAAAGGTAGCTGGGCATGGTAGTGCAAACCTGTAATCCTGGAATTTAGGAAGTGGAAGCAGTAGGATTTAGGCTACATGGCTAAGTCCTGTCTCAGAAAGAGGTACAAGATAGGGCAGCAGGCAAACATTCCCTGTCGCTTACACATGTGCATCATGAGCTGCTGTTTCATTTCCCTTCTTGCAGAGTTCATGTGCTGCACACACACTGTGCAGTAGGAAACAGCTTTTGCTTTGGGAAAATTTTTGAGGGATAAAAACCTTTTTATTCTTTCTTCCTTTTGTTTTTCAGGGTCGGGTCTCAGTGTGGCCCAGGCTAAAATTCACTATATAGTCTCAGAGTGGCCTCGGTGATCCTCCTACCTTAGTCTCCCAAATGCTGGGATTAAAGACATGGCCACCACACCCAGTCAAACCTTAAATTTGTAGTTTCTTTGGGAGTAATACTTTTTTCTGGTCAGTGATTAAGAGGATAGTCAGCATTCCTAAGCCAATTTTACTGTTCCAGAGAGCATATTGCCTACCAAGTCTCAAGATATCCCAAAGATGTGCTGGGCAAGACCCAGATCTCATAAGTGGCTCCAAAACTTCACTTGTTCCATGTGACCATTTCACATTTTCTTCTTATTATTTATTTGTTTGTTATTTACTTACTTGTTTTTTTGAGGTAGGGTCTCACTTTAGCCCTGCTGGCCTGGAACTCATAGTGATCCTACCTCTGTCTCCCGAGTGCTGGGATTAAAGGCATGTGCCACCACACCCGGCTGTTCTTAAGACAAATAAAGCAATGAAATGTGATTGTTAGGGAAAAGTCTTGTTAATAAGAGATCTCCAATCTGAATCCCAGGAATAGGGCTGGAGATATAGCTTAGATGATACAGTGCTTGCCTAGCATGCACAAAGCCCTGGGTTCAGTCCCCAGCACCCCATCAACCCAGGTGTGGTGGTGGAAGCCTATAATTCCAGCACTTCTGAGGGAGAGGCAGGAGGATCAGAAATTCAAGGTTGTCATCTACTACATAGCAGGTTCAGGGTCAGCCTGGGTTACATGAAACCCTCTTTCAATTTCAATAGATAAATAAATACAGGAACAAATCCTTAAGCCCTGAAAATCTTTTCTGTCTGGACTCTAGTGCTAAACTATTTCATGGGCATGTGAAATTCTAGATTTTTGAGCACTTGGGACAGATTGGTGCATGGATGAAACTTGCATAAAGTTGGACATGTGATGCCTATGCACAGAACATAAACTAAGCACATTTCTTCAAGGGTTAGGTAACTGTTGCATGAATGTTCCCTGGGGAGACGTAAACAAACATTTTTCCTCTTATAGGGGACCAATGACAGATCAAATTAACTGTTGTATGTGAGTTTACTTACAGGAACATGAGTGACCCCAAAGCAGCTCCATCCCTGTAAATTTTCTCCTGGCATAAAAGACAGCCTCCCCATAGTTGCATAGTCTCCCCTTCAGTTAACTTCCACCTTCCATATAGTCTCACACCTAGAGACCACATTTAACTGGGACAGAATCATACACTGGTGGGAGGGAGGTACGGGAGCAGGTGGTGTTCCCCTCCCTAACCACTCTTAAGAGGGACCGTCAGTAGGATCAATCGATATTGTTGGTCTTTGCAGGTAGGCATAGCTGCTATGATTAAGATGGTAATCGCAGCCTGGCGTGGTGGTGTATGCCTTTAATCCCAGTCTTAGGAGGCAGAGGTAGGATGATCGCCATGAGTTCAAGGCCACCCTGAGACTACATAGTGAATTCCAGGTCAGCCTGGGCTACAGCCTCAAAAACCAAAAAGAGTACAGCCTTCCAGAATGACAGTTTATTCAGAAGAAATCTCTCTTGAGTTGCATCTAACTTCATTTAACAGAGGCCAGGGTTTCTTTGCAATGATGAAGACATGTCCCTGCAGTTGGATCCGATCACAGGAGCCAGAACTGACAGGCAAATCCAATCTCTTCTCATCCTTCTGTAGGAGCAGCACCCTGAGGAGGAGCTGATCAAAACCAAGCAGGATGAGGTGAACGCAGCCTGGCAACGGCTGAAAGGCCTGGCTCTTCAGAGGCAGGGGAAGCTCTTTGGGGCTGCCGAAGTTCAGCGCTTTAACAGGTACTGTGTCCATAGAGGACTTTGGTGACTGGGCTGGACTGGGTCTTTGTGGTATTCCCAGTACACCTGGACCGCTGTACACTTGAGTTGACTGGTGTCTTTTCTGCAGGGATGTGGATGAGACCATCAGTTGGATTAAGGAGAAGGAGCAGTTGATGGCCTCTGATGACTTTGGCCGAGACCTTGCAAGTGTTCAGGCTTTACTTCGGAAGCACGAGGGTTTGGAGAGAGATCTTGCTGCTCTGGAAGACAAGGTGGGTTTTGAAAGCAGCTGAATGTATAAGTCAGTCAGCAAGGGTGGAGAGAGAAATCTGACATGTCTTACTTCTAGGTCAAAGCCTTATGTGCTGAAGCTGACCGCCTGCAGCAGTCCCACCCGTTGAGTGCCACCCAGATCCAGGTGAAGCGAGAAGAGTTGATCTCAAACTGGGAACAAATCCGCACTCTGGCGGCAGAGAGACACGCACGGCTGGATGACTCATACAGGTACTCAATTACCCTCAGGTGCTTAAGAACTAGTGTCCTTTGACTGTTGTACAGAGTTGGGAGGCTGAGGAGGGGATGGTTAGTTCTGGATACCAAGAACTTTTCTGTGTACCTTGCCAGGTATTACCAGGCAAGAAAATACAGGATACTTTTTGTCACCTATATTAATTTTTTTTTTTTTGAGACTGGTAGCTATCTGAGCATTATATGAAATAGTCTATTAAACTTGAGTCAATCAGGCTGGAGAGATGGCTTAGTGGTTAAGGTACTTGACTCCCCAGAACCCATGGAAGCCAGACACACAAGGTGACACATATGCACAAGGTCACACATGCACACATCTGGAGTTGAGTTGCAGTGGCTGGAGGCCCTGGCATGCCATTTGACAGAGAAGGGGGGGGGGAGAATGGGCATGTCAGGGCCTCCAGCCACTTCAAATGAACTCCAGGCGCGTGCATCCCCTTATGCATCTGGCTAATGTGGGTCCTATAAGCCATCTCTCCAGCCCTCTTTCTCTCATTTAAAAAAAAAAAAGGAGTCAATCAAGGAGTAGAAAGGGAAAGAATGTGTCTTGCTGATCCTAAAGTGACCCTGGGAATAATAAAGTTAAACATTAAGCCAGGCGTGGTGGCGCATGCCTTTAATCCCAGCACATGGGAGGCAGAGGTAGAAGGATCACCATGAGTTTGAGGTCACCCTGAGGCTACATAGTGAGTTCCAGGTCATCCTGGGCTACAGTGAGACCCTACCTTGAAAAACCAAAAAAAAAAAAAAAAAAAAAAAAAGTTGTGGGACAGTGACCAACCAGGCAACATAGGAAGACCCCACCTCAAACAAACAAAAAAAAAAGGTAAGATAAGATTGCTGTATTGTAGTGAAAAACAGAACTGGTTTTCTGCTTTCTCTTGTCTTTTTGGTCTAGGTTTGAGATACTTTTGTTAGGCTTTTGAGAACATAAAATTCAGAGCTCTAGGAAGGCCACCTTCTGTCATGGGACCACCACTAGAAACATCTAGTAACATATGTCTGGTTTCTCAAGGCTTCAGCGCTTCCTTGCCGACTTCCGTGACCTCACCAGCTGGGTAACTGAGATGAAAGCCCTCATCAATGCAGATGAACTGGCCAATGATGTGGCTGGGGCTGAAGCTCTGCTTGACAGGCACCAGGAGCACAAGGTAATATCACCACCATCTTCCTGAAATAAAGACTTCACATAATGATCAGTACCTCACTGTCCAGGAGGCCTGTATTTGGAGCTGGTAGCCTGATGCTCACAGTCTCTATCAATGTGGCTTTGCTTTGGAGACCTACCCTTACCTGCTGCTAGTGGAGGGTTCACTGCAATCTGTGAAAGGAGATACTTGAGCTCTGGCCACAAAGGTGCTGCTGCTTTGCACATCTATCTGTAATGTCTTAAAACATGTCTGATTAGAGCCAGGTATGGTACACACCTGTAATCTCAGCATCTGGAAGATAGAGGTAGGAGGATCTGGAGTTGAAGGTCAGCCTGAACTGCATAGTGAGTTCATGGCTAGCCTGGGCAGCATGAGACCCTTGTGAGAAAGCTACCAAATTTGTTGATGTATCAGAATCAAACAATATTACATGTGTCATAAGTGTAATGAAGGTTTAAGTGCGTGTGTGTGTGATAAAAAGAGAAGGGGGCAAGGAAAGGGGGAGGAAAACCTAAAAGGAGATGATGGGAAAGAGAAGGTACTAGAATACATATCACAAGAAAGCAGGAAATGGGGGACCAATGAGAAGGGGAAGCAGATTGGGGTAGAATAGTGGAAAGGGAAGAATAAGAACAAAGTATTGTGTGTGTGTGTGTACATAGGAGAACACTATGATGAACCCCATTACTTTGTATACTGACTTAAAAAAATTTTTAGGGCTGGAAAGATGGCTTAGCAGTTAAGGCATTTGCCTGCAAAGCCAAAGGATCCCAGTTCAACTCCCCAGGACCCAAGTTAGCCAGATGGACAAGGGGGTGCATGCGTCTGGAGTTCATTTGCAGTGGCTGGAGGCCCTGGCCTGCCTATTCTCTCTTTCCCTCTTTCTCTGTCAATTAATTAATTAAATAAAAATAACAGAATATTTAAAAAAAAATCTTTTTAGCCCATCGTGGTGACGCACACCTTTAATTCCAGCCCTCAGAATGCAGAGGTGGGAGGATCGCCATTGAGTTCGAGGCCACCCTGAGAAAGTACATAGTGAATTCCAGGTCAGCCTGGGCTAGATTGAGACCCTGCCTCCAAAAAAACAAAAAAAAAAATTATTATTTTTTATTTATTTATTTATTTTTTGAGGTAACAATTCACTATGTAGTCTCAGGCTGGCCTCGAACTCACAGCAATTTTTCTACCTCTGCCTCCCCAATTCTGGGATTTAAGGTATGGGCCATCATGCCTAGGTTTTTTTGTTTGTTTGTTTGTTTGTTTTTGGTTTTTTTTGTTGTTGTTTGTTTGTTTTTGGTTTCGAGGTAGGGTCTCACTCTAGCTTAGGCTGCCCTTGAACTCACTCTGAACCTGGGCCAGTAGGCTTTGCATACAAGCTCCTTTAACTGCTGAGCCATTTCTCCATCCACAAAAACTTAATCTTTTTTTTCTGCAAGATACTGGAACTAAACTCTTCCTCTTTCTCTGCAGGGTGAGATCGATGCTCATGAAGATAGCTTTAAGTCTGCAGATGAGTCTGGACAGGCACTGCTGGCAGCTGGCCACTATGCCTCGGATGAAGTGAGGGAGAAGGTAAGGGCTAAAAAGCTTCTGCAGGGGAAGCAGGGCTGCAGGAGCTCTTCTCCATCCCTCAGTGTCAAGACACAGCACCCACCACCACTTAGCCCCCAACTGCCTCCAAGGGGCAGCTTTTCTCTGTAGAGATTTGAAAGGATCTGTGTAAAGTGTACTGATTGGTCTGAAAGACAGTTTTTAAAAATTAATTAATTTATTTTTTATTAACAACTTCCATGATTATAAAAAATACCCCATGGTAATACCCTCCCTCCCCCCCCCCCAACTTAACCCTTTGAAACTCCATTCTCCATCATCATACCCCCTCCCCATCTGAAAGACAGTTTTTTATATGGGGTATGTGTGACACATTTCTTAAGAAGGACTTAGCAGAGAGCCAGTCCCATTTTAGTAGTTGGAACAAAGAAGAAACAAATTTTTATAAAGTGAGTGTAGGCGATTCATGAATTTATGTAACACCCACTCAGTTGACTTTTCTCACTTGTGAGTCCCTTCTCCATTTAGATGGCCACTTTTTAAGACATCCCTTTTCCTACTGTCTACCAGTGTACTTGGCATCTGTACCTAAAACATTTGGGATATAAATTCTAGTTTCAGAACAGGGCTAGCCATCTTTTAACACGCACAGGCCAGCTATGTAGCATTTATGTATTTCTCAGTGATGGGCATTGTTCCATATAAGTCCTCTCCATTTGCAAATCAGAAAAAGGCCTGAAGGTTAACAGGAGGACTAGCCTCCCCACCCCAGGACTTCCTGTTTGCCTGGAAGGCAGGAGGCTGACCTTGCTTCCCTTCCCCCAAGCTGACCATCCTTTCAGAGGAGAGAACTGCCCTACTGGAGCTGTGGGAACTGCGCAGGCAGCAGTACGAGCAGTGCATGGACCTGCAGCTATTCTACCGCGACACTGAGCAGGTGGACAACTGGATGAGCAAACAAGAGGTGATTTTCAGCAGGAGCCTTTCGTAGCCTGGGAGGGAGAGGGCAGTGCTTACCCGCTTTATGACTGCTTATTTTGTTTGAGGAAATCAGGGTAATTTCAGGCTTGAATCAAGTGAAGAACTGAGAAGGCTTCTGTGGGTCTTACCTGCCTCATCACAAGGCCTTTTAGAAAAGGGCCTTGGTTTTCCAATTTGTAGAATGTAATTTCTTCTTCTTTTTTTTTTAAAGGTAGGGTCTCACTCTAGCCCAGGCTGACCTAGAATTCACTATGTAGTCTCAGGGTGGCCTTGAACTCACAGTGATCCTCCTACCTCTGCCCCCAAGTGCTGGGATTAAAGGCATGCGCCACCATGCCATTTTGTAAATTTTTTTTTCTTTAATGGGGGGGAGAAAATTGACACATCAAGGCCTCCAGCTATTGCAGTTGAACTCCAGACATGTGCGCCACATTGTGCATCTGCCTTATGTGGGACCTGGAGAGTTGAACATGGGTCCTTAGGCTTCACAGGGAAGCACCTTAACTGCTAAGCCATCTCTCCAGCCCTGGAATATAAACTTTTTTTTTTTGAGGTGGGGTCTCGCTTAAGCCCAGGCTGACCTGGAATTCACTATGAGCCTCAGGCTAGCCTCAAACTCACAGCAATCCTCCTACCTCTGCCTCCCAAGTGCTGAGATTAAAGGTGTGTGCCACCATGCCAGGCATGTTAACTTTTTTAACTAAAAATTTGAATTTAGGCTGTGCATGGTGGCGCATGCCTTTAATCCTAGCACACAGGAGACAGAGGTGGGAGGGTTTCTGTGAGTTTGAGGCCAGCCTGAGACTACAGAGTGAGTTCCAGGTCAACCTGGGCTAGAGCCAAAACCCTACCTTAAAAAACAACAACAACAAAGTTTAATAGAAAAATAAAACAGTTTAGTAGAATCTACGATAAGTTCCCAGTAGCCTGGCATGGTGGTGTCTATCTTTAATCCCATTACATGGGAGGCAGAGGTAGGAGAATCACCATGAGTTTGAGGCCAGCCTGGGACTGCAGAGAGTGCCAGGTCAGCCTGGGCTAGAGTGAGACCCTACCTCAGGGGAAAAAAAAAGTTCCCAGTGTTGCTAGGTTGATATTAAGAGAATCTGAAAAGGATATATAGACTTTGCAAAAGTAATCTTGTAAGCATCTCTACTGCATTTTGGCCAAAATACCTTTTTGCTTTCAAGCCATGGACGATGGCAGAATGGCACGTGACTGCACGTTGTTTTCTTCCGCTAGGCTTTCCTGCTGAATGAAGACTTAGGTGACTCTTTGGACAGTGTGGAAGCCCTCCTCAAAAAGCATGAGGATTTCGAGAAGTCCCTTAGTGCCCAAGAGGAAAAGATTACAGTAAGACCCTTTTTGTCACATGATCCACAGCGTAAGCAGAAGTCCCTTTTTGTCAACAAAGTTTCTGAGTAGGTTGATGAAGGAGCTGTGTGCAAGGCACTCCAAGGGGCATTTAAGACCTCATGGTGATAACATACCATGGAGTTTGATACACAGCTTCATAGAGTGAAATGACTTGCTTGATGGAAACCTGCCAGTTGATGAGGCTTTTCACCAAAACTAGTTCAGAGTTTAAAGCAACATGCACTTTACCCATTGAGAACACACCTTGGGGGCTGGGGTTAAAAGCATTTGGGTGAGAACACACCCTAGAAGTATGACTCAGAAGGCTGTTGGCCTGTGGTTGGCACTTGTCACAGGGTCATGTCTGCAGGTTGAATGGAACGAGCAGTCTTGTTCTACCTAATAACATGAAGCAGAAGTGTACACGTTATAGGGGATGCTGCTGTTGTCGGCCAGAGCACAGCACTGACTGCTGAGATGTGGGGTATTCAGTAACCTTGTTCAGCAGTTCCTTTTCCCACCAGTCAGGAGAGTGAACATGCTGACAGTGACAACTCTTGCCTTCCTTCCCAGGCACTGGATGAGTTTGCAACAAAGCTCATTCAGAATAACCACTATGCAATGGAAGATGTGGCCACTCGTCGTGATGCTGTAAGTCCGAGGCTCTTCATGATCCCCACTCGCTATACACAGATTCCTCATCCAAGATAGTTGCTGGAGTTCTGTCCTGAGCTGTCCAGCTTTTTGGAAGTATGAACCAGAGATTCACAGGGTTCCATGTCTTCCAGCTGCTGAGCCGCCGCAATGCCCTTCATGAGCGAGCCTTGCACCGCAGGGCCCAGCTGGCCGATTCCTTCCACCTGCAGCAGTTTTTCCGTGATTCTGATGAGCTCAAGAGTTGGGTCAATGAGAAGATGAAAACTGCCACCGATGAAGCTTATAAAGTAATATACCGTTAGCATTGTCACCCCTTTATCACAAACCATAGTTGACATGAGCTAATTTGTGAGTACAAAGGCAATGTGAAGTAACTTTATGTACTTGAGTTTAAGGTAGAATCCTCTTCTTTCTTTGATGGGCAGGACCCATCTAACCTGCAGGGAAAAGTCCAGAAACATCAGGCTTTTGAGGCTGAGCTCTCGGCAAACCAGAGCCGTATCGATGCCCTGGAGAAAGCTGGGCAGAAGTTGATAGATGTCAAGCACTATGCCCAGGATGAAGTAGCAGCCCGAATGGATGAGGTCATCAGTCTGTGGAAGAAGTTGCTGGAGGCCACAGAACTGAAAGGTCGGAGGAAATGCTCCATTGGAAGGTCATAGGAATGTTTGGGTTCAGTATTTTAGGGCCAAACTCTACCTGGGGTTGTTGGTGACAGCTTAGGGGTGTGGTTAGGAAGCATAGTGTCACTTGCCATATAGGACTTACTTGGCTTGGGTTCTCAATGCTTGCTAATGTGGGAGTGTGGTTGAATACGCTTATTGGTTGGGGAGCCTGAAAGGAATGAATTGGGCCTCTCTTAAAGTCATAGCTCAGCTGTGAACCAAGGGAATTTAATCATATCCCAATGCCCTTTCTTCTGGGGCTTAGAATGCTTCCCAGACAGCTTCTAGTTGGTCTCTAGATGTAGAACAGTGGTTGTACTTGAGGGTTTTCTTTACCTCGGTGGTAAAGGTGATATGATAACTAAGATTCTGGCCCATAATCCTTCACCTGGATACCATGGTTCACAAGCAGCATTAGTAGAAGAATCATTAGCCAGCAGAAAATTAAACCTGCCTCCTTGAACAGGAATAAAGCTTCGTGAAGCAAACCAGCAGCAGCAATTTAATCGCAATGTGGAGGACATTGAATTGTGGCTGTATGAAGTAGAAGGTCACTTGGCTTCGGATGATTATGGCAAAGACCTTACCAATGTCCAGAACCTCCAGAAGAAGCATGCTCTGCTAGAGGCAGACGTAGCTGCTCACCAGGTGAAGTGTGAATTGCGGCCTGTGGTTGGGCAAGTCAATCCCGAATGGTAGGCAGGAAGAATGGTGAACATTTCAGGATGAGACCAGTGGTGGGAGGAATGGAAATGATGGAAGTTCGGAAGTTCTCTACATGAGAAATTCCATCATTTCCATGAGAGAACTCTACATGCTTCTCCGCTAGCTGTCTTCTCTCATAGCTTTTGGTAGCCCTAAGTGAGGGAAGGACATGGGTGAGCATTCTTCAAAGAGTTAAAAGCAGCATGTTGTTATTTATTTATTTATTTATTTTTAGAATTCACTATCTTTTATTTATTTATTTATTAGAGACAGAGAGAGGGAGAGAGAGATAGTTGTTAGAATGGACACGCCAGGACCTCTAGCCACTGCAAACGAACTCCAGACACATGTGCCACCATGTGTATCTGGCTTACATGGGACCTGGAGAATCGAACCTGGGTCCTTAGGCTTCACAGGCATGCACCTTAACCACTAAGCCATCTCTCCAGCCCGCAACATGTTAATTTTAATTTTTCTTCAAGTCTACTGAAACCTCATCCTGGAAGTGTGTAGAGCAGAGCCACTCAGTAATTTGCAGCTTTCAAACCTGTGCCCCAACTATTCCCAGGATCGAATTGATGGCATCACCATTCAGGCCCGCCAGTTCCAGGATGCTGGCCATTTTGATGCTGAAAACATCA
Organism: Dipus sagitta; assembly: GCA_036346955.1. NCBI lineage: Eukaryota > Metazoa > Chordata > Mammalia > Rodentia > Dipodidae > Dipus > Dipus sagitta. Next base: position 142,387,145 of record CM070770.1, read on the forward strand.
AGAAGAAGCAGGAAGCCCTCGTGGCTCGCTATGAGGCTCTCAAGGAACCCATGGTGGCACGGAAGCAGAAGCTGGCAGATTCTCTCCGTTTGCAGCAGCTCTTCCGCGATGTGGAGGATGAGGAAACATGGATTCGAGAGAAGGAGCCCATCGCTGCCTCCACTAATAGAGGTTGGTCTGCTCCTGTCAGGCAGGATCATTTGCTACTGTAACAAACATGCTGTGCCATAAAGGGATACCTCTAAGAGTGAGAGGGTCAGGTTTAAGTCACGGAACTGGAACTCTGGTGGGAGCTCAGAGTGATGGCTCAGTGCTGACTTTTCTCCATGTTCAGATGACAAGGGAGTGCTTTCTGCTTTCAGGCAAAGATTTGATTGGAGTCCAGAATCTATTAAAGAAACATCAAGCTTTACAAGCAGAAATTGCTGGACATGAACCCCGCATCAAAGCAGTGACACAGAAAGGAAATGCCATGGTGGAGGAAGGTGAGTGATTGTGGTCAGTGCCCAAGACTTAGCTTTGTTCTTCTTTTCTCCCTTCCATTGGCTAAGTGTGTGGCCTTGAGCACAGCCAACTAACTGGGGGCTGGGTCCCCTCCCCACTCTGTCCCAAGTCCTAACCATGTGACTTTGAGTAGGATTGCCCTTGGAAGCCTTTTTTATTTTTATTTTTATTTTATTTATTTATTTGATAGGCAGGGAGGGGAAGAGAGAGGGGGAGAGAATGGGCGCATGAAGGTCTCCAGCCACTGCAAAAGAACTCCAGATACATGCGCCCCCTTGTGCATCTGGATTACGTGGGTCCTGAGGAATTGAACTGGGATCCTTTGACTTTGCAGGCATACGCCTTAACCGCTAAGCCATCTCGCCAGCCTTTTTTTGCATTTTTGTTTATTTTATTCTTTGGTTTTTCAAGGTTGGGTCTCGCTGGAATTCACTGTCATCTCAAGGTGTCCTCAAACTCAGGGCAATACCTCTGCCTCTCGTGTGCTGGGATTAAAGGCGTGCACCACCACACCTGGCTTGTTTATTTTATTTATTTATTTATTTTGGTTAGTCGAGGTTGGGTCTCTCTTGCTGTAGTCCAGGCTGACCTGGAATTCACTATGTTGTCTCAGGGTGGCCTTGGACTCATGGTGATCCTCCTACCTCTGCCTCCCAAGTGCTGGGATTAAAGGCATGCGCCACCATGCCTGGCTAATTTTTTAAAAAAATTGTTTATTTGACAGACAGAGTGTGTTTGTGTGTATATATGCATATGCCAGTGCCTCCAAAACTACAGACACAAACTCCAGATACATACACTACTTTGTGTGTCTGGCTTTATGTAGGTACTGGGGAATTGAACCTCAGCCATCAGACTTAGCAAGCAAGTACCTTTAACTGCTGAGCCATCTCTCCAGCCCATATGCTTGCCTTTATTAGTTTTTTTGTTTTGTTTTGTTTTGTTTTCAAGGTAGGGCTAACCTGTAACCACTATATAGTCTGAGAGTGGCCTCGAACTCGTGGCGATCCTCCTACCTCTGCCTCCCAAGAGCTGGGATTAAAGGTTTGCGCCACCACGCCCAGTTGCCTTGTGAGTTTTATATGTCATGTAGAATGGCAGTGAGAATGACAGTGCCCTCTCTTGTTGAAGTAGGTATTAAATGGCTCAAAACCAGGTTTGCTGAGGCAGTTGTTTGCAGAGCCTGCCAGCTCGGGTTCAATTCCTAGCCATCCATATAAAGCTGAACAGGTATTTACAGAAGCAAGAGAGCTTGGCTCATGTACAAACACATACAGAAATGAATAAATGAAAAATTTAAAAATGGAATTTTAAAAAATGTTCCAAGAGAGCACAAGAAAAGCAGGCAATGTGTTAAAGGTTGGAAATTGGTGCTTCTCACTAGAGATCACAGTTGGCCAAATGTAACGAAGTTCCATGACTGCTCTCTGCTGACCCATCAGTATACTACTCTTTGCTGTCCCCACCTTCAGGCCATTTTGCTGCTGAGGATGTGAAGGCCAAGCTGAATGAGCTGAACCAGAAGTGGGAGGCATTGAAAGCCAAGGCCTCCCAGCGGAGGCAGGACCTAGAGGACTCACTGCAGGCCCAGCAGTACTTTGCCGATGCCAACGAGGCTGAGTCCTGGATGCGGGAGAAGGAGCCCATTGTAGGCAGTACTGACTATGGGAAAGATGAGGATTCTGCTGAGGTAACTGGAGCTCTCAGCCTTGAGCCTGCCAGGGAAATAAGTGGGCCAGAGCTTGCAGTGGGAAGCTGGGTAGGAAAAAGGCTGATATGACATCATGGTGGCTGAATTTAATTTAAAAAAATTAAATTTATTTGTGAGCAGAGAGAGCAAGTAAGCATATGGCTGCACCAGGGCCTCTTGCTACTGCAAATAAACTCTAGACACATGTGCCATATTGTGTATCTGGCTTTACATGGGAATTGGGGATAGAACCCTGGGCCTGAAAGCTTTGCAAGCAAGTGCCTTTAACTGCTGAGCCATCTTCTCAGCCCCATGATGTCTGATCTTTTTTAACTTTGTGGTTTTTCGAGGTAAGGTCTCACTTTTAGCCCAGGCTGACCTGGAATTCACTATGTAGTCTCAGGGTGGCCTCGAATTCACAGTGACCCTCCTACCTCTGTCTCCCGAGTGCCGGGATTAAAGGCATGCGCCACCACGCCCGGTGTAACTTTTTCATATGGAAGTTGGCAACTAAAGAAAACAACTTCCTGTCACTTACCTTTAGCTATTACATAATTTTTTTTTTGTCATTTTTACTTCATTTATTCTACCATATACACTCAGACATATACATGGTCATACGAGCATACACACAAACATACCAACACACATACACCCTGAAATACATATGCCTTCATTTTGCTAGTCATCAGTTACTTTTTTTAAATTTTTATTTATTTATTTATTTGTTTTTGGTTTTTTGAGGTATGGTGTCACTGTAGCTCAGGCTGACCTGGAATTCACTACGTAGTCTCGGGGTGGCCTCGAACTCATGGTGATCCTCCTACCTCTGCCTCCAGAGTGCTGGGATGAAAGGTGTGCGCCACCACGTCTGGCTTATATTTCTTATGTCCACATAACTAGATAAAAGCATGGGAAAGATAAGACTGCATTAAACCCGTGAAGTTAAATGTCTATTTTAAAGAAGGGAGAGAGAGTACTGGCAGCAACCCTGTCTTTTTGTGATTAAAGGGGCCTTTGAGGTATAATGGGCTTCATGTATGATTGTGGTTTCAGGCTTTGCTCAAGAAACATGAAGCCTTGATGTCGGATCTCAGTGCTTATGGCAGCAGCATACAGGCATTGCGAGAGCAAGCCCAGTCGTGCCGGGTAAGTTGTGCAGCTCTTCCAGATTTCACAGGGCACAAGGAAGGGCAAGAAAAGTTGAGGGACCAGACATTGCCATGTTATTGCTGTGGTAAACAGCCAGGCACTTTTTTTTTTTTTTTTTTTTTTTTTTTTGGTTTTTAAGGTAAGGTCTTACTCTAGCCCAGGCTGGGCTGGCCTTGAATTCACAGTGATCCTCTTACCTCTGCCTCCCTCCCTAGTGCTGGTATTAAAGGTGTATACCACCACATCCAGCTCTGATTTATTTTGTTGTCTTTGGATTTTTTTTTTCCAGGGTGGGGGGGGAGCATGTACTTTTGCCATGTACCATGCACTTACCTGTGGTGGGGAGGGCTTGCTCACTTGGTAACCAGAGCCATAATTTGGATATCACACTCCCTTATCCTTCTGCCTGTTCTTTTTTCTTTCTTTTTATTTTATTTATTTATTTATTTGAGAGCGAGAGACAGATAGAGATAGAGAATGGGTGTGCCAGGGCCTCCAGCCACTGCAAATGAACTCCAGATGCATGCGCCCCCTTGTGCATCTGGCTTAGGTGGGTCCTGGAGAATCAGATCTCGAACCAGGGTCCTTAGGCTTCACAGGCAAGTGCTTAACTGCTAAGCCATCTCTCCAGCCTCTTCTGCCTGTTATTTGAGCCAGAGTCTCGTACTGATACTGGAGCTTGCTATGTTTTTATGAGCCTAGGCAACTGCCAGTTCTCTGCTACCTTTTGTGGGACTGGGGTTACAGGTGCCTGTGGCCACACCAGCCTTTACATGTAGGATCTGGAGATTTGAAATCAGGTAGTTTCAGGCCCCATTAGGCCCCCATGCTTGTGCCAGAAGTACATTTAACTGCCAGGCATGGTGGTGTACAACTTTACTCCCAACACTCAGGAGACAGAAATAGGGAGATTTCATGTGTTTTATGCCACCCTGAGACTACATAGTAAATCAGGTCAGCCTGGGCTAAAGCAAGACCATACCTTGGGAAACAAACAAAAAAAAAATACACTTGGGGCTGGAGAGATGGCTTAGCAGTTAAGGCACTTGCCTGCAAAGCCTAAAGACTTAGATTCAGTTCTCCAGGACCCACATAAGCCAGATGCACAAGGTGGTACATGTGTCTGGAGTTCATTTGCAGTGGCTGAAGTTCCTGCTGTGCCCATTTTCTCACTCTCTTTTCTCTCTCTCTCTGAAGTAAATAAATAATAAAAATTTTTAAATAAAAAAATAAAGATACCTAACAGCTTAAATAAACTTTCACTGGTAGCTTTAGTGAAGAACTCTGGCATATATTTGATAAGTTTGGTGCAGCTGTAAGTTAGCCCTCTTTTGTTTCTTTGTTTTTTTTGTTTTCAAGGCAGGGTCTCTAGCCCAGGCTGACCTGGAACTCACTCTATAGCTCCAGGCTGGCCTCAAACTCATGGTGATCCTCCAACCTCTGTCTTCCAAGAGCTGGGATTAAAGGCATGTGCCATCGCGCCCAGCCATTGTGCTCCCCCCCCCCTTTTTTTGGTTTTTTTCGAGGTAGGTTTTCACTCTAGTCCAGGCTGATCTGGACTGGAATTCACTGTGTAGTTTCAAGGTGGCCTCTAATTCATAGCACTTCTCCTACCTCTGCCTCCCAAGTTCTGGGATTAAAGGCATGTGCTACCATGCCTGGCCCCTGTTTTAATTTAATCATTTTGCCTTTTCTTTGCACTTTTAGCAACAAGTGGCCCCCATGGATGATGAGACTGGGAAGGAGCTGGTCTTGGCTCTCTATGACTATCAGGAAAAGAGTCCTCGCGAGGTCACCATGAAGAAAGGAGACATCCTCACCCTGCTCAACAGTACCAACAAGGCAAGGCAGAGTGGCTAGGCTGGCCTGGGCTGGGCACAGCAGTACTGCCCAGTTTCTCTGTTGGGTGTCCTTGGGGGGTAGAATGGGAAGAGATGGCAGGGCTTTCTCAGTCTCCCACTCAGTCATTGTTGCAGACAGGTTCGCATTGCTGGCAGAAATCACCCTGACCAAGAGCAGTGTGTGGGAATAAAGGGTTTATTTATTTATTTATTTTCAAATTTTTTTATTAACAACTTCCATAATTATAAAAAATATCCCATGGTAATACCTTCCCTCCCTCCACTTTCCCCTTTGAAACTCCATTCTCCATCATATCTCCTCCCCTTCTCAATCAGTCTCTCTTATTTTGATGTCATGTTTTTCCTCCTCTTATGATGGTCTTGTGTAGGTAGTGTCAGGCACTGTGAGATCATGGATATCCAGGCCAATAAAGGGTTTATTTTGGCTTACAAGCTTGAGGGGAAGCTCCATGATGGCAGGGAAAAAGATGGCATGAGCAGAGGGTGTGCCAAACACTGGCATGGGGGAACTGGCTATCACACCCATAAGCCCGCCCCCAACAATGCACTGCCTCTAGCAGGCTTTTAATTCCAGTTGCCATCAACTGGGAACTTAGCATTCAGAACACATAAATTTATGGGGGACACCTGAATCAAACCACCACAGTCATCATGTATCCAGTACCACATATGACCAGGGTGCTACTCTACTAAATCCATTGCCTTGAATCTGACTTGGGCACGTGGTATAAAAAATTGCACTCTGAAGCCAGGTGTGGTGGTGCACGCCTTTAGTCCCAGCACTCGGGAGGCAGAGGTAGGAGGATCACTGTAAGTTTGAGGCCACCCTGAGATTACAGAGTGAATTCCAGGTCGGTCTGGGCTAGAGTGAAACCCTAGCTCGGGAAAAAAAAAAAAAAAAAAAAAAACCATAATAAAATAAATAAAATAATTGTACTCTGAGGGATTACTTTCTTCACAGTTGACCGTCTTATTTATTTATTTATTTATTTGAAAGTGAGGGGGGGACAGATAGAAAGAGTGGATATGCCAGGGTCTCTAGCCACTGCAAATGAATGCCACACGTACCTTAACTGCTAAGCCATCTCTCCAGGCCACCTTTGTTTTTTGTTTTTTTAGTTTTTTTTTTTTTCCTGAGGTAGGGTCTCGCTCTAGCTCAGGCTGATCTGGAATTCACTATGTAGTCTCTGGGTGGCCTCAAATTCACGGCGATCCTCCTACCTCTTTTGCCTCCCGAGTGCTGGGATTATTAAAGGTGTGCACCACCACACCCAGTCCTTTTTTTTTTTTTTTTTTTAAGTTTTTTGAGATAGGGTCTCACTCTAACCCAGGCTGACTTGTTTTAAATGCTTGTTTAAATACTTCAGTACTTGTTTAAATACTGCCTACCTCATCATCCTTCCTTCCTTGTCACATGCTAAGGTGACATTGTCCTTAAGGATCCTTTCTCCCAGCTTAGTTACAGCGAAAGAAACCATTTGGCCATTTATAAGGAGCTCTGTCTTCACAAATGATTGAGAAAACTGAGGTTCTTACCATTCTTTTGACTGAATTTAAGCTGAAATCAACCTTCTAGTCTACCTTGTTTATTCAAGAGCGATGCCTGCCCACTTTCCTGTGAGTCTGAGCTATCCCTATAAGTAATTTATAGCCATTCATGACAGGACTTGAACTGTTAGTGCACTTGAGAGGGTTCAGTTCTAATGTAAACCATGTGGCTGGTGGCTCCAGTGTGGGGCAGCATAGTTTTTGACTAAGCAAGGAAAGGCTGACCTCTGTGGTTAGTTGGCATTGTGTGGCAGGGCAAAGTGAATGAATCTATCACAGGCCTCAAAGTAAAAAGAGCTCTGTTTTGTGTGTTTGCCACACACCTGTGCAAACAGACCTGTGTAGACGTTTCCTTTCTTGGGAAAGGAATCTGCTTTCAGTATTCCTCTTTTCTCCCTCAGGACTGGTGGAAGGTGGAAGTGAACGACCGTCAGGGTTTTGTGCCAGCCGCCTATGTAAAGAAGCTGGACCCTGCCCAGTCGGCCTCGAGGGAAAACCTGGAAGAGCAGGGCAGCATCGCGCTGCGGCAGGGGCAGATTGACAACCAGTAAGGACATGCAAGCGGCTCGGGCCAGGCAGCATTCAGGGCATAGTCCAAACCTCAGGCGTGGTGTAGGCACTGTCTGAGGCTGTGGAGCCATTCCTTCCTCTTCCTGCTTCCCTCAGATTTCAACCCACCAGCCTCCTTATTTGAAGCCAAATCCCCAACTGATACCTTAATCTCCCTCATTTTTTTCCCCATGTTTCTGAATTTCTTTTTCTAAGCCACATTTTACTGCTTATTGCTGTCTTAGCCTTTGTCTTGTGGTTCAGTATGCTTTTTGAGGTTGGATTTTCAGATAATTCCCTTGGCTTTGTTGCCTCTGAACGGCTTCCTAGAGAGCGTCTTTCTCTCTCCCACAGCTTTGTGTTATGAGAATGGAATTTATTTTTACAGTCTGCTTCTGCCCTCACTCCTACTGCCACGCCCCACACTGCCCTGTGTCCTTCCTTTATTTAGCTCATGCCTTTCTCCACTAATGAAGTCAGCAGCTTTGGATTCTTGGGAAATACCCAGAAAATATATTTCCGAGTCCAGTAGGGCTCAGAATAAGGGAGCTTTTCTGACCTTAGTGACCCTTGAAGTATGGATCTTACTGTTGAGACAAGATGGGTTTGCGTTCAGTGAGACACTTCGGTTTATGTTCATATCAGAGGTGTGAATCATAAAAATGAGAGGAAAAATGTTGATAAAATATTTAGTTAAGTTGGCTGTTGGCGGTCAGTACAATGTTCTTCCAAGTTCATTTCTTCCCCTGGCATTGCTCTGTAAAGTCAAGAGTGTTCACAGTACAGGAAACTCTGCCTTGAGTATGGCAGACTTGTCGGGAAAAATGAAGGTAAACTAACCCTCGTTTAATTTTCCTGCTGCTGCTTCACTGATTCCATTCATGGCCTGGACTGCTTCTAAGAGCTTTGAATGATTCCTTACTTTAATTTTCCCTACTCTAAAGCATCTGCCATCATGGCACCAGTTGGAGCTGCCGCTTTTCATTCCCGTGGATTAATCCCACTAATGTGTGCATGCTTTTGCTGTACCCCTCTGTGCAGGACACGCATAACTAAGGAGGCCGGCAGTGTATCTCTGCGTATGAAACAGGTGGAAGAACTGTGAGTAGGCTGAGAGCCTCGCTGAGCACCCCGTGTCCACTGCTACGCCTGTCCATTCCTCCCTCTGCCGCTTCTCTCCAAGGCACTGGTCCATCCAGAAAAAGGAGATGGTGGGAGGGGCTGTGCATCTGTGAAAGAGCTACGCTGGCGAGGGGAGTTTTGGGTGGAGCTGCTTCCAGCAGTCGCTTCAGTCCTTCAGTCCGCCGCTTTGTGATCCGAGTGGTGTTGGTTCACTGTTGGTTTTTGTGGTGGACCAGCCTCTGTCCTCCACAAACCTGCATTCTGTTGCATTCCTCAGTAGAAGAATATGAAGTGCTTCTTAGAGGGTTCTGATTCCTGGAACCTTGTTGCTTGTTTGTTTGGGAGCTTAGATTTAGTGATGACTTTAGATTTTTGTTTAACCTTTCATTTAGATTCTTTATCAAATTTGTTTTTGTATTCTCTAAAGAAAGTAGGAGTTTAGTTTTTCATATTTTAATACTCATGGATTAGAATATTCTTTGACTCTTAAATTTTATACATGATGAAATGGTATAGATAGATTACTACATTCCACCTGATTTTCTTTCTGAAGTTGCCATGAATTTCTCAAAAATACATATATCACTATAGAAATGTCCTACCAAGCCAGAGACATAGCATCCTATATTGGGCTATTTTAAAGCTGGTGTACCCTCCTCCGCCTGAGGGAGAACTAGAAAGACAAGAAAATCCCTTTTTCTACATGATGTAGCTTCATCTCATCTCAGCGGCAGTCGCATGAGCCCTATGTTTCTGTGCTAAGTGCTTGGTTTCAGGTGTCTGTGGTTGTAATAAGTGCAAATTTGGCCTGGGGATGTGTGCCTGGGCTGTCTGAGCCTCCCAGTTGTGAATAATACAGTGTGTGCTTATTCTGGAGGCTGTGGTTTGGGTATGTAGGGTCTCATCTTCATGTGTCCTGAGCCCGTGTTGTTAGGGCATCACCATTACACACTCATGCCTTGGATCACACCTTGGAAGTGCCTAGTGGTTGCCCTTGTATTAGCATCTGTAAGTAGCTGACTGCCTTCCTTGCCCCCTTGACTCACATCAGGTATCACTCTCTGCTGGAACTGGGGGAGAAGCGTAAAGGCATGTTGGAGAAGAGTTGCAAGAAGTTTATGTTGTTCCGTGAGGCGAATGAACTGCAGCAGTGGATCAATGAGAAGGAAGCTGCTCTGACCAACGAGGAGGTTGGCGCAGACTTGGAGCAGGTGGAGGTGCTACAGAAGAAGTTTGATGACTTTCAGAAGGTATGGAAAGTCTGCATTGTACCTCAAACTTGCTTAAGCACTTGCTTCTCCTGGTTTTTGACCACGGACTAATAAAATGAAGATGTGTGTGCTGATGTGGCACCCATGGGCTCACCTGACGGGCCAGAGGAGAATATCAGCTGTCCCCTTCATCACTCACCTGCCTGTTTTTTCTTCTGATGTAGTGTCTTACTCATTCCAGAACTTGCAATTCAAGAGCCCTAGTGGTTATCTGGTCTCAGCTCCCCACAGGACAAGGGTCATAAATGGGCATGGCCATACCCAGCTGTTTACTTGGATTCTGGAGATTTGAACTTGAGTGGTCTCAGAACCTCATGCTTGCACAGGAAATGCACTTAACCACTGAGCCAACCCTTCCATTTGTAGCTATTTTTGAATAACTTGAATAGAAACTTCTTGGACCATTTTCAAGGAAAGGCAATGCTCTTCTTTCTCTGTTTTTGTTTTGTTTGAGGCAGGGTCTTCCTCTAGCCTAGGCTAACCTGGAACTCACTCGATCCTCCTATCTCAGCCTCTTTTTTTTATTATTTTTTATTTTTTTGGTCTTACAAGGTAGGGTCTCACTCTAGCTCAGGCTGGCCTGGAATTCACTGTGTAGTGTCAGGTGCCCTTGAACTCACAGTGTGCACCACCACACCTGGCCCTATCTCAACCTCTTAAAGTATGGGATAATAGATGTGAGCCACTATACCTGGTTATGTATTGTTTTTGTTAGTTGGTTAGGTGTTTGGTAGGTTGACTTTTTTTAATATATGTATTTTTTTTGTTTGTTTATTTGAGAGAGAGAGAGAAAGAATGAATGGGCACACCAGGGCCTCCAGCCTTTGCATATGAACTCCAGACACATGTACCACTTTGTGCATCTTATGTGGTTCCTAGAGAATTGAACCTCGGTCCTTTGGTTTTACAGGCAAATGTCTTAAACACTAAGCCATCCCTCCAGCCCTGTTTTTTTAAACATTTTCATTTCTTTACAAGTAGAGACCAAGAGAAAAAAGAGAATGAGCACACCAGGGCCTCTAGCAACTGTAAGCAAACTCCATATGCATGTGCCACTTTGTACACTTGGCTTCACGTGGATTCTAGGGAATCAAACCCTGGTCACTAGGCTTTGTAGGCAAGCATCTTAACCACCACTAAGCTATCTTTCCAACCCATGTTCTTTTTTTTTTTTTTTTTTTTTAAACAGGCCCAGCACCCTGTTTTGTTTTATTTTTTTTTAATTAAAAGTCTGTGAGTCACAAAATGGCCTGGATATCTATGGCCTCACAGTGCCTGACACTACCTGCACAAGACCATCATAAGAGGAGGAAAAGATCATGACATCAAAATTAAAAGAGAGACTGATTGAGATGGGGAGGGGGTATGATGGAGAATAGAGTTTCAAAGGGGAAAGTGGGGGGGGGTGTTACCGTGGAGTATTTTTTATAATCATGGAAGTTGTTAATAAAAATTTGGAAGAAAAAAAAGTCTGTGAGGGCTGGGTGTGGTGGCACATGCCTTTAATCCCAGCACTTGGGAGGCAGAGGTAGGAGGATTGCTGTGAGTTTGAGGCCACCCTGAGACTACATAGTGAATTCCAGATCAGCCTGAGCTAGAGTGAGACCCTACCTCAAAAAATTGAAACCCACAAAAAAAAAAATCTGTGATGGCTGGATAGATAGCTTAGTGGTTAAGGCTTTTGCCTGTGAAGCCTAAGAAGGAGCAAGGTTCGGCTCCCCAAAACCCACATAAGCCAGATGAACAAGGTGATACATGCAATAAGATAGTGCATGTGCACAAGATGACACACACATCCAGAGTTTGAGTGAAGTGGCTAGAGGCCCTGGCTTGCCAATTCTCTCTGTGTCTCTCACTCGCTATCATAAATTAAAAAAAATAAAAACTATTTTAAAAAAATGGGCCAGGCGTGGTGGGGCATGCCTTTAATCCCAGCACTCGGGAGGCAGAGGTAGGAGTTTTGTCATGAGTTTGAGGCCACCCTGAGACTACTTAGTGAATTCCAGGTCAGCCTGGGCTAGAGTAAGACCCTACCTCAAAAAACAAAACAAACAAACAGAAAGTTAGGAGGATTGCTTTGAGTTTGAGGCCGCCTTGAGACTACATAGTGAGTTCTGGGTCAGCCTGGGCTAGAGTGAGACCCTACCTTGCAAAACAAACAACAAGAAAAAAATAAATAAAAGTTGGGCTGGAGGGATGGCTGAGCAGTTAAGGCATTTGCCTGCAAAGCCAAAGGATCCAGGTTCAATTCCCCAGGACCCACATTAGCCAGATGCACAAGGGGGCACATGCATCAAGTCTGAGCCAGGCATGGCGGCACATGCCCTCAGCACTCAGGAGGCAGAGGTAGGAGGATCTCCATGAGTTTGAGCCCACCCTGAAACTACATCGTGAATTCCAGGTCATCCTGGACTTGAGTGAAACCCTACCTCAATGCCCCCCCCCCCAAAAAAAAGGTCTGTGATCCAGGCGTGGTGGCACACATCTTTAAATTCCAGGCCTCCAGAGACAGAGGTAGGAGGAATACCATGAGTTCAAGGCCACCCTGAGACCACAGAGTGAATTCCAGGTCAGTCAAGGCTAGAGCAAGACCCAACTCTGCCTCCTGAGTGCTGTGATTAAAGGTGTGTTCCACCATGCCCAGCACCCTGTTTGTTTATTTTTTTATTTCCTAATGCAATGGTCAGGATTTCCTAATCTAGACCTGCTGAGGAGTGATGCCAGCCAAAGGGATACCTGTTGGAACAGTTCTCCATAAGCTCACACCATTGATTCTGAGTGTTTGTGCCTCCCTGTCCCTTAACTTGCTCCTGTGAGTTTAGTTCTTGTGGCTTTTGCTTTGAAGGATCTGAAGGCAAATGAGTCCCGGCTGAAGGATATTAACAAAGTGGCTGAAGACCTAGAGTCTGAAGGTCTGATGGCAGAGGAAGTGCAGGCAGTACAGCAGCAGGTAGGTGTCTCAACCTTGGGGCAAGGCCGTGTTGCCATCGGTTCCTCACGGGCCACACGTTTCATAGCATAGGATTGTGACGTGGATGCAGATCCCGTGTGCCTTAAACCATTTTAACTTCCTGTGGCCAGTTGCCCTCAGCTTCATCCATGGGGGGGGATCCTGTGCTCTCCTGAGCCCATGAAGTGCTGTGAATGCTGGTGATTGTTTATATTGTCCTTGGCTGAAAATTTGTGAGCTCTTTAGATAAAGAACTGCTTTGCACATGTGGAGTTCTGTTGGCCCGTTCGACTAGCTCTGCAGTCTCTTCTGTAACTTGTCTCCTGCGGTGCTCTCACTGTTGCATGTTCTGGGAAGCACGGGGTTCCTTGGGTGCTAATGCTCCTTTCCCTCTCTCCTTGCAGGAGGTGTACGGCATGATGCCCAAGGTACGTGGCAGGGGCTCCATGTGGAACTTGAACTTGACAAGGATTTAGATCTTAGGAAGCATATAAAGACAAGAGGTACTTGAACCTCAGAGCCTTTCAGTTTAAAAAAAAAAAAAAAAAAAACACTATGGCAAAGAAGTTCTGGACATTGACTTCTGTTTGTCATTCTCCAGAACATAGCTCAGACTGACAAAAAACTCATAATCCTCCTGCCTCAGTCTCCCAAGTGCTGGGATTACAGGAGTGTACAGTGTCTTATATCTTCATTTTTCTAAAATGCTTTCCACAACTATCATTTATATCTAGTACCTCTTTCAAAGAATTCTATGATTATGACATAAAGGAAAAGTGGTTATTTTCTTAAATTTCTTCATTTCCCATCACTTCTATATTTAAAAAATGGATTTGCTTGCATAATTCCTATCAACCATGCTTGGGTTTATTACTACCTACAGTTGGCTCTAAGTTGCAGAGGGGAGATGTTCTGTTTTATCTGGGATTTCCTCTGGGAGCAGTCACTGACTTGTAAGATCAGGTGCTGGGTATGTCTCTGCTGTGAGACGCGGTGCCTAAATTCCTCCTCCTCTGAATAGGATGAAGCAGACTCCAAGACAGCGTCCCCATGGAAGGTAAGGACTCTTTGTAAGTCATTCTTTCCAAGAGTTTTGCAGAAACATGAACATGCAACATCTTATGTCCTTTCTAATGTGCCTTTCTCTGGGTGTTCAGCTTGTCTTGAACTTGTACTCGCTTGATCTGGCCTCCTACTGACCTTAATGGTTTGTTTACACAGAGGAAACTTATGATGTGTAATACCCAGAAGCAAAGTACACTCCTTCTATGCTCAGTAAGAGTAGATGGTGGTGGTACCACAGTCTGCCTCAAAAGGGACATTTTGTTAGCAGGCATAGTCCCATTGGGTGACAGTTCTATTGAAATGGTATAAATGGGATAATGACTGAGGATGTAAAGAATAGTGAAGTGAACCCTGTTCTTCCCTACCTGGCCTGATCTCCTGTGGTCTAAAGGCTTTGTGGAAGATTCCACATCCGGAGGAGGAGAGGGAGGAACAAATTACAGCGGCTGGACATCATTCAGGCAGTATGCAGTGCTTCTTCAGGGCAGCCAGGCTCAGGCCAGGAGTACTGGAAAGGGCTTTATATGCTGTGTTTGCAGCCAAGATTATGACACAGGTTACTTGGACCCAGCTCTAAGAATATATTGCTTGTGCTGTAGGTAAGTTGTATAGTAGGTATCTGCATTTTAAAAGTATATCTTCGGTTTGGGGAAATGGTTCAGCAGTTAAAGGCAGTTGCAAAATCTGCTGGCCTGGGTTTCTTGCCCCAGTACCCACATAAAACTGGACCCAAAAAGTGGCACAAAGCTGGGCATGGTGGGCCATGCCTTTAATCCCAGTACTCAGAAGGCTGAGGTAGAAGGATAGCCATGAGTGAGTTCGAGGCCAACCTGGTAGTTCAATATGAGTTCCATGCTAGGCCAGCCTGAACTGGAGTGAGACCCTGCCTCAAAAACAAACAGGGCTAAGCCGGGCGTGGTGGCGCACGCCTTTAATCCCAGCACTCGGGAGGCAGAGGTAGGAGGATCGCCGTGAGTTCAAGGCCACTCTGAGACTCCATAGTGAATTCCAGGTCAGCCTGGGCTAGAGTGAGACCCTACCTCGAAAAGCAAAAAAAAAAAAAAAAACAGGGCTGGAGAGATTGCTTAGTGGTTAAGGCACTTGCCTACAGCACCTAACTACCCACATTTGATTCCCCAGTACCCATGAAAGCCAAATACACCAAGTGGCACATGCATCTGGAGTTTGTAGCACCTGGAGGCCTTGGCATGCCCATTCTCTCTCTCTCTCTTCTATTCCTTTCTGCTTGCAGATAAATAATATTTTTTAAAGTGGCACAAGCATCTGGCATTCCATTTGCAGTGGCAAGAGGATCTGGTGTGCCCCCCCCATCTACATGCAGATTTTTTAAAAAGTATATCCTGGTGAATTAGAACATGAAACCCCAAATCAGAAGGTCACCTTCTCCTGACTGACCTCTTGGCTCACCTTTTTGCCTGCTCAGTCATTTTCTCTGACCTGCTGGTCAGTCTGGCTTCTGGGACCTCAGTTTCTCTCAAAACTCAAACAGGTTGGGGAAAAGGGTGTTTTTCCTGTGATTCAGCTTTCCACTTCTCAATCTTAATCTTTCTCATCTAGCAAACTGTCGTGATTGGTGCTTGTTCAGGTGTAGGTAGCCTTTGAGATGACTCTTAAATTATGCATTTTGGGTTTTCTCATACCTTTCTACAAGTTGACATTTTATTAATGCCTTGCTCCAAACATTGTCAGTCTCTCTAGCATGTTGGTTGACCATTGGTACCTACTCAGTAGCACTCATAGCTCAGATCTGACCCTTAGTTAACAGACACTTGACTGGTTTTTCCTCCGCTCTCCTCTCAGTCTGCTCGTCTGATGGTTCATACTGTGGCCACCTTCAATTCCATCAAGGTAAGAAATGACGACCAGTTCCCCTGGCTGCCCCTGCTTTTCTTCCCTATCTTTCTCCCCTGTCTATAGCGATTGCTGGAATGAACGGTATGGCCTGTCCACTCCCTGGGTCTCCTGGAGACTCTCGAGTTTCTGTGGCAAATACTAGCCCTCACAAGGGATGTTTGCTTGACTTTGCTAGTTTAGACCTCACCCATCTGAGAGTGCTGTGGGCCTGTCCTGGGGTTTCCAGCAGAGCAGGAGCCATAAAACATCTCTCCTTAGACAAGGATATTGGCCTTTTCTGGCTGTGCATGCCTGCACTCGGCTTTTCCCAGATGTACTCTGGCCAAAGGATGCAGCTGTACTAGTTCTGCAAGGAAAATCTTGGCATGTATCCACTCAGCAGTTGTTCATAAAGCAGGTGTCACATGTCAGGCACCAGGCTAGTGGAGACCGAGGACAAATTACTCTTTCACTGCTTGTAAGGAAGTTCCTAGGTCAGGCCCTCAGGGGTGTTAAAGCAATTAGATACAGCTGGTTTTGATGTCTGGAATGTTGCTGTTGTTGTATACTGGTTTATTTAAGGAATGCCAGACACAGAAGTTATAGGTGTTCTAGCACTTTTTCAGTTGAGCCTTTTTCCCCCCAGTGTCTGATTGTGGGCATTCCTGAGCAGAGTGATAGAGTTCTGACCCTGCCATTCTCCTACAGGAGCTGAATGAGCGCTGGCGGTCCCTGCAGCAGCTGGCTGAGGAACGGAGCCAGCTCTTGGGCAGTGCTCACGAAGTGCAGAGGTTCCACAGGTGAGGGGCCCTGCATTGCCTGAGGCAGGGATAAAACAGAGACTGGTCACCCCATACTGATGCCCTGGCTGCTGAACAGGATTTGGCCTAACAGCTAGATCATCCTGATGTGATCTCAACCACCAAAACCATGTCTGACACAGCAGCTGCTGTTGCTGAGGGTGGCTGTGTAGTCATGACAGACAAATGCTAGCTAGAGAGATTTTCCTTGAGTGTTCCCTGGAGCAAAGGCAGTGGCACTTGATATTTATTATCCTACATGTGTCTCACTGCAGAGACGCTGATGAAACCAAAGAATGGATTGAAGAGAAGAACCAGGCTCTGAACACAGACAACTATGGCCATGATCTAGCCAGTGTCCAGGCCCTGCAGCGCAAGCATGAAGGCTTTGAGAGGGACCTTGCTGCTCTAGGTGACAAGGTGAGAAATGCTGCTGGCAGGGTGAAGGCTTAGGCTCTGCAGAGCAGTACTCCCTTCCTGGACTTTCTCACCACTGTCTTCGTACAGGTAAACTCCCTTGGAGAGACAGCCCAGCGCCTGATCCAGTCTCATCCTGAGTCTGCAGAGGACCTAAAGGAAAAGTGCACTGAGTTAAACCAGGCCTGGTCCAGCCTTGGGAAGCGTGCAGACCAGCGCAAGGCCAAGTTGGGCGACTCCCATGACTTGCAGCGTTTCCTTAGCGACTTCAGGTAAAAAACCAGTATCACTTAAGAGCTGTAGTTCAAACGACCCCCTTTGTAGTAGTAGTCATTTTTATTATGAAAGTACTATAGAAGTATAGAAACTACTGAATGCCAAAAAATGCATGTATACTTAGTATGCATATACGCTCACCTCCTTATCCCTTCACAGATGTGTTCTCTTCTTAGAATTTTATTTTACTTAATATGAATATACTTGGGCTTTTCTACCAACATTTTTTAAAATATATTTTATTTTTATGTATTTATTTAACAGAGAAAGGGGGGGGGGAGAGAGAATTGGCGTGCCAGGGCCTCCAGCCTCTGCAAACAAACTAAAGATGCGTGCGCCCCCTTGTGCATCTGGCTAACATGGGCCCTGGGGACTTGAACCTGGGTCCTTTGGCTTTGCAGGCAAATGCCTTAACTGCTAAGCCATCCCTCCAGCCCTCTACCAACATTTTTGATTTTGAAGACTTTCAAGGCCACAGAGAAATAGAAAGAGTGACATAGGAGCAATGGTGGTGCTGTCATCTGTAGTCAGTCACCAGTTAACTCTGTAACATTCCTGTTCTCTCTGGATTCCCTTAGTTTTCTGAGTACTGACAAATAGGTTGTTAGTCCCTGCATTTCCCTCCTCATACTAAAATCCCCATCACAAAAGCATTCATATCTAAGTCCATATTCAAGTTTTTTGTAATATGTGTTTTTTTGTTGTTTGTTTGTTTTTTTTTTTTTTTCAAGGTAGGGTCTCGCTGTAGTTTAGGCTGACCTAGAATTCACTATGTAGTCTCAGGGTAGCCTTGAACTCATGGCAGTCCTCCTACCTCTGCCCCACAAGTGCTAGAATTAAAGGTGTGCACCACCACACGCAGCCAGTATGTGTTTTTTTAACTAGTGAACCAGAGGTTATGTTTGATCCAGGGTTCAATTGGAAGTACCAGTGCATTTGATAGTCTCATCTTAGTCTCTTCAAACCTGGAGGTGTGTGCCCTCAGCCTGTTTGTTGTCTTTCATGTTGCTGATATGTTGTTTTGCTTTATTTTATTTATTTATATATTTATTGGTTTTACAAGGGAGGGTCTCAGACGCTCTAGGCAGGCTCACCTGGAATTTACTCAGGCTAGCCTTGAACACACAACAGTCCTCCTACTTCTGCCTCCCAAGTGCTGTGATTAAAGGTGTGTGCCACCATGTCCAGTTCTGTTTTACTTTTTTGTTGTTGTTGTTAAGAAAGATGGGCTGGAGAGATGGCTTAGTAGTTAAGGCATTTGCATGCATAGCATAAGGACCAGGTTCTATTCTCCAGGTCTCACATAAGCCAGATGCACAAGGTGGTACATGTCTCTGGAGTTTATTTGCAGTGGCTAGAAGCCCTGGAGTGCTCATTCTCTCTCTGTCCCCCCCCCTTTGTTTCTAATAAATTAAATTAATTAATTAATTAAAATTTTAAAAAGAAAGAAAGCTGGGTGTGGTGGTGCACGTCTTTAATCCCAGCACTTGGGAGGCAGAGGTAGGAGGATCGCCATGAGTTTGGGGCCACCCTGAGACTCCATAGTGAATTCCAGGTCAGTCTGGACTAGAATGAGAGCCTACCTCAGGGGAAAAAAAAAAAATTATATGTGGGAGTGTCAGGTCCTCTTGCCCCTGCAAACAAACTCTAGGTCCTACATGCCACTTTATGCATATGGCTTTACATGTGTACTGGATGATCAAACCGAGGCAGACAGGATTTGCAGGCAAATGCCTTTAACTACTGAGCCATCTCCCTAGCTCAGCATTGGTGTTTTTTAGGAGTACAAGCCAGGTGTCTTGCCATTATCCCATGATTTGGTACCTCAGACACTTAATGTCTGACTGTGTGGCATTCTGAGTGGTGATAAACGACTTGTAGTAGACATGAGGACAGAGGTCTCTTGTGTTGTATATTCTTTAATAATCTTACACACTTCTCTGTATGGTGGCACATGCCTTTAATCCCAGCACTTGGGAGGCAGAGGTAGGAGGATTGCTGTGAGTTCGAGGCTAGCCTGAGGCTCATAGTGAATTCCAGGTCAGCCTGGGCTAGGCTAGAGTGAGACCCTACCTCAAAAAAAAACAAAACAAAAAAAAAGAATAATAATCTTACACACCCACACACTCTCGTGTGTGCAATCTCAGGCATTCCTCTGAGTGGGAGCAGGCAGGTTAGTATCCTTCTTCCCAGATTAAGGATCCCAATTGGTACTTTAACATTCTTTCTCCTCCTCTTCCTCCTCCTCCTCCTTCTTTTTTTCTTCTTCTTCTTTAATATGAGAGGAAGGGAAGGAGAGGAAGAATTGGTGCACCAGGGCCTCCAAGCCACTGTACTCAAACTCCAGACACATGTGCCACTTTGTGTGCATGTGCAAACTTGCACTCCTGCATCACCATGTGCATCTGGCTTACACAGGATCTGAATAATAGTTGAACGTGGATTCTTATGCTTCGCAGGCAAGCACCTTAACCGCTAAGCCATCTCTCCAGCCCACTTTCTTTCTTTGTTAAATTTTATTTATTTATTTATTTTTATTTTTTTTGGAGGGGGGAGAGAAAGACAGAAGGAAGCATACATAGAGAGAGTGAGTATGGGCACACCAGGGCTTCCTGCCACTGCAAATGAACTCCAGATGCATGTGCATTTAGTGCATCTGGCTTTACATGGATACTAAAGAATCAAATTCTAGTAATTAGCCTTTACAGACAAGCACCATAATCGCTGACCCATCTCTCCAGCCCCATCAGATTTCTTCATTTTATAAAGTGAAAGTCACATAGCATAGTTAGCCATTTTAAAATGTCCATTTCAGGGCTGGAGAGATGGCTTAGCAGTTAAGGTGCTTGCCTGCGAAGCCAAAGGACCCAGGTTCAACTCCCTAGGACTCACATAAGCTAGATGTGCAAAGGGGTGCACACATCTGGAGTTCGTTTGCAGTGGCTGGAGGTCCTGGTGTGCCCATTCTCTCTCTTTCTCTCTCTCTCTCTGAAACAAATATATAAAAATAAAATATTTTAAAATGTCCAGTTCAGAGCCGGGTGTAGTGGCACACACCTTTTTTCCCAGCACGCGGGAGGCAGAAATAGGAGGATCACTGTGAGTTCGAGGCCAGCCTGAGACTGTACAGTGAATTCAAGGTCAGCCTGGGCTAGAGAGAAACCCTACCTCAAAAAAACAGCAAAAAATAAAATAAAGCCAGGCGTGGTGGCACACACCTTTAATCCCAGCACTCGGGAGGCAGAGGTAGGAGGATCGCCATGAGTTCGAGGCCACCCTGAGACTACATAGTGAATTCAAGCTCAGCATGGGCTAGAGGGAGATCCTACCTCAAAAAAAAAAAAAAAAAAAAAAAGCTGGTCATGGTGGCGCATGCCTTTAATCTCCGCTCTCAGGAGGCAGAGGTAGGAGAATCACCATGAGTTCAAGGCCACTCTGAGACTACATAGTGAATTCCAGGTCAGCCTGGGCTAGAGTGAGACCCTGCCTCGCAAAACCAAAAAAATAAATAAATACATAAAATGAAAATGAAAAAACAGAAGGTTTAAAAAAAAAGATTCATATGCTATGGTGCTCTTACATGCTTCACACCCATGTCCCAGTATCTTTGGAAGAAGCTGGATTAAATGTGTTCACAAGCCTGGAATCTTAAAGAAAGGCTTTTCAACCAGGCAAAGTAGGGCATACCTGTAATCAGGGAACTCAAGTGGTAGAAGCAGGAGAATCAGAAGTTCAAGATCATCTTTGTCTATGTAGAGAGCTCAAGGGCAGCTTGGATTACACAAGACCCTATCAAAAAACTTTTTTAAAAAGGAACAATTAGTTGGGCATAGTAATGCACACCTTTAATCCCAGCACTCGGGAGGCAGAGGTAGGAGGATCGCCATGAGTTCAAGTCTACCCTGAGACTACATAGTGA
The DNA here is from genome assembly GCA_036346955.1 of Dipus sagitta. Taxonomy (NCBI): domain Eukaryota; kingdom Metazoa; phylum Chordata; class Mammalia; order Rodentia; family Dipodidae; genus Dipus; species Dipus sagitta. Next base: position 142,408,124 of record CM070770.1, read on the forward strand.
ATTCCAGGTCAGCCTGGGTTAGAGCGAGATCCTACCTTGAAAACAAAATGGGGGGGAGAGGGGAGACAGAAGAAAGAAAGGCTTATTCATTTTACGCTGTTGTAGTCAGGTTCGCATTGCTGGTACTAATCACCCAACCAAGAGCAGCTTGTGGGAAAAAGAGGTTTATTTTGACTTACAGGCTCTAGGGGGAAGCTCCACGATGGCAAGGGAAAACGACGGCATGAGCAGAGGGTGGACATCACCCCTGGTCAACATAGGTAGACAATAGGAACAGGAGAGTGTGCCAAACACTGGCATGGGGAAACTGGCTATAACACCCATAAGCCCACCTCCAACAATACACTGCCTCCTGGAGGTGCTAATTCCCAAGTCTACATCAGCTGGGAACCTAGCATTCAGAACACCTAACTTTATGGGGGACACCCGAATCAAACCAGCACATCAAAAAAAAAAAATTTTTTTTAAAGGAACAATTAGCTGGGTATAGTAATGCACACCTTTAGTCCCAGCAGTGGGGAGGCAGAGGTACGAGGATCACCGTGAGTTCAAGTCTACCCTGAGACTACATAGTGAATTCCAGGTCAGCCAGGGCTGGAGTGAGACCCTACCTTGAAAACAAAATGGGGGGAAAAAAAGGGCAGAAGAAAGAAAGGTTTATTCATTTGACACTACCAGAAACGTAAGCACTAGCTGAACATTGTGATCCTCACCTGTGATCCCAGCACTTAGGAAATTGAGACAGGAGGATCCAAAGTGTGAGGCTAGCCTGGGCTATGTAATGAAACCCTATCCCAGACAGGAAAAAAGCCTTAGGCATAGCTATTGTTTCTGTTAGAACCTATTACTCTGTAAGCTGACAGATCTTCTCTTTTTGTCTTGAAGGTCTCGTGTAGATCAGGCTGACCTCAGCTCACTATGTAACTGAGGATAGATAACCTTGAACTTCTGATCTTCTTGCTTCTCCTTCCAGAGCGCTGGATTTACAAGAGTGCACCACCTTGCACAGCTAGGGTGAAAGGGCTTAGTTATATAGCTATTTATTCTTGCCTCCACCTTCAGAGTACTGGGACTACAGGCATGTGCCACCATGCCTAGGTGATAAACTCAAGGTTTCACACACATTAGGCAGACACTCTACCAACTGATCTACATGCCCAGCCCCTTTTTTAATAATATAAACAAGAGGCTGTGAGACCAGACCCTATTTAATACATGACTAGGTTAACCCAAAATAACCTTTTGAGGTAAGAGATGCAGTTATTTCCTAGGCAGAAGGTCTGCTTGCCAGGTAGTGTAACAGATGTTTCTCTGTGGCTCTGATTTCTAGGGACCTCATGTCTTGGATCAATGGAATACGGGGTTTGGTATCCTCAGATGAGCTAGCCAAAGATGTGACTGGAGCAGAGGCTTTATTGGAGCGACACCAGGTGGGTCCTGCCTGTTGTGTGACCTTTCGCCCACCTCTGTTGGAAGCCAGTGGTTGACACCAGTGTGGTCATCTTCTGCCAGTTACCTAATCCCTTCTCTCCCCTTGGCAGGAACACCGGACAGAAATTGATGCCAGGGCTGGCACTTTCCAGGCATTTGAGCAGTTTGGGCAGCAGCTGTTGGCACATGGACACTACGCCAGCCCAGAGATCAAGGAGAAACTTGATATTCTTGACCAGGAGCGTGCAGACCTGGAGAAGGCCTGGGTTCAGCGCAGGATGATGCTGGACCACTGCCTGGAGTTGCAGGTGCGTGTGCTCTGGGTTTTTGACCAAGGGTTTCTTGCCAATGGCCCATCTTTCTTCTCACGTTCCTGTTCCCTCTGCAGCTGTTCCATCGAGACTGTGAGCAAGCCGAGAACTGGATGGCTGCCCGAGAGGCCTTCCTAAACACAGAAGACAAAGGAGACTCACTGGACAGTGTGGAGGCTCTGATCAAAAAACATGAAGATTTTGACAAAGCTATCAATGTTCAGGTGCGGCCTGGGACCATGGAGTCCTCATCTGGATTTGTCCTGATTCTCATTTGGTGCTTGTTCTCCTTTGTTTTGTTTTGTTTTTCAAGGTAGGGTCTCACTCTAGCTCAGGCTGACCTAGAATTCACCATGTGATCTCAGGCTGATCTGGAACTCTCAGCAATCTTCCTACCTTTGCCTCTCAAGTGCTGTTCTTTCTTATCTTAATGGTTAAACTAAAAATTAGCTGCTGTCCTGGTTATATTAGCTAGAAAGCTATAGTACTTGCTATTTGGACTAAGGATGTAAGTATATGGTAGAATTGAATATTTCTCCAGTATGCCAAGAGCCCTGGGTTCAGTTCCCACTACTACAAAAAATAAGCAGTATAGTCACTGTCACATCTCAAGGGAATGCTTTTGTGGTCAAGAAAACTGTTTATATAAACAATTAAAAACATTAAGGTGTTGTCTGTGGTGGTACATGCCTTTAATCCTAGCACTCAAGAGGCAGAGGGTAGGAAAATTGCTGAGTTTGAGGCCAGCCTGGGACCACAGAGTGAGTTCTAGGTCAGCCTGGGCTAGAGTGAGACCCTACCTCAAAAAAAAAAAAAAAAAATTAAGAGCCAGGTGTGGTGGCGCACGCCTTTAATCCCAGCACTCGGGAAGCAGAGGTAGGAGTTTTGTCGTGAGTTTGAGGTCACCCTGAGACTACATAGTGAATTCCAGGTCAGCCTGGGCTAGAGCAAGACCCGACCTCAAAAAAAAAAAAAAAATTAAAATTAAAAAAAAGAAGAAGAAAAGAAAACTTTAAAAATCTCAAATGAGTACTGGATGGTTTTGTGTGTATATGCATTTATACATACATGTGTACGTGCTCAGGGCTGGGGAGTTTCTGTATATACTTTGGTTTAAAGATCAGAGGACAGCTTTGGATGATATCCTCAGCCTCTATCACCTTTTATTTTTGAGTTTTTTTTTTAAAGAAAGATTTATTTTATTTATTTATCTGAGAGCGATAGAGAAAGAGGCAGAGAGAGAGAATGGGCGCACCAGGGCCTCCAGCCACTGCAAACAAACTCCAGATACATGCACCCCCTTGTGCATGTGGTTCACATGGGTCCTGGAGAATTGAACCGGGATTCTTTGGCTTTGTAGGCAAACACCTTAACTACTAAGCCATCTCTCCAGCCCTACCTCGCCTTTTTTAAGACAGTGTCTCACTGGCCAATGAGTCATAGGGATCTTCCTCTCTCCACTTCCCCAGTACCTAAATTACAGATGTGTACCTCCATGCCTGGGTTTTTGTTTGTTTGTTTGGTTGGTTGGTTTTCAAGTTAGGGTCTCACTCTAACCCAGGCTGACCTAGAAGTCACTATGTAATCTCAGGGTAGCCTAGAACTCATAGCAATCCTCCTACCTCTGCCTCCTGAGTGCTGGGATTAAAGGTGTGCACCACCATACCCGGCTCTTGCCTGGCTAAAGTAGATTTTGGGGGATGAAACTAAGGTCTTCATGATTGCATGGTAGTTTCTTTACTATCAGCCATCTCCCCAGCCTGGATAGTTTTTTGAAATGGTATAAGGGACTGTAGTTGTAGCTCATTGGTAGATTGCTTGCCTGGCATATATGAAGGCTGGGTTCAATCCCCAGTACCACCAAAAAAACTAATGGCATAAAAAAAAAGTTCAAAGTAGGGTTTCACTCTAATCCAAGGTGACCTGGAACTAACTTTGTAGCCCCAGGCTGGCCTGGAATTCACACTGAGTCTCCTACCTCAGTCTCCCGAGTGTTGGGATTGAAGGTATGTGCCACCATGCTCAGCTAGAAAAATTTTTGTTGTTTTCTTTCTTTTTTTTTTTTTTTTTTTTGGTGTTCGAGGTAAGGTCTTACTCTTATCCCAGGCTGACCTGGAATTCACTATGGAGTCTCAGGGTGGCCTCAAACTCACGGCAATCCTCCTACATCTGCCTCCCAAGTGCCGGGATTAAAGGTGTGCACCACCACGCCGAGCTTTTTGAAAAAATTTTTTTTGTTTATTTTTATTTATTTATTTATTTGAGAGCGACAGACAGAGGGAGAAAGGGGCAGAGAGAGAATGGGCGCACCAGGGCCTCCAGCCACTGCAAACGAACTCCAGAAGCATGCGCCCCCTTGTGCATCTGGCTAACATGGGTCCTGGGGAATCGAGCCTTGAACCGGGGTCATTAGGCTTCACAGGCAGGCGCTTAACCGCTAACCATCTCTCCAGCCTGAAAATTTCTTTTTTAAGGGTGGGAATTTGTATGTTGGGAAGGGGATATCATATTGGTTAAAATACTGCAGCCTTGCCAGGTGTGGTGGCGCACGCCTTTAATCCCAGCACTCGGGAGGCAGAGGTAGGAGGATTGCCGTGAGTTCGAGGCTACCCTAAGAATACAGAGTGAATTCCAGGTCAGCCTGGGCTCAAGTGAGACCCTACCCTACCTAAAAAAAATAAAAATAAAAATAAAAATAAAATACTGCAGCCTTATCCAGTTATGAAGAACAATTTGTTGTGACATCTTCTGCTGTCCTGCCACCTGCCCACCTCAGTGTGACCTGGACTCCTTGAGTTAAAACCTTCTCTAGTAATGATGAAAGTCAAGCTGGCTTCTAGAGTGTCAGTGTGTTCCGATCCTGCCACCAGGTAGTCTGGTCACCCCACATAACCGTCCTCTTCTGAAGACTAGCAGGATAGGCCTGACTTGCTCAAGCCACCCTGACCTCTCACTGTTTGCCCTCAGGAGGAGAAGATTGCTGCCCTGCAAGCCTTTGCTGACCAGCTTATCGCCGTGGACCACTATGCCAAGGGAGACATTGCCAATCGGCGCAATGAGGTCCTAGACAGGTGGGTGTCCCATGGTGCTGACAGACACCTGCCCTGAGAGGATGGATGCTCCCCTGTGAGAAGCCCCACCCACTCCAGCTTCCTCCTTGCTAGTAGAGGACACACATTTGGGCCTCACTTTCAGATGGCGCCGCCTGAAAGCCCAGATGATTGAGAAAAGGTCAAAGCTTGGAGAATCTCAGACCCTGCAGCAGTTTAGCCGGGATGTGGATGAAATCGAGGCCTGGATCAGTGAGAAATTACAGACAGCAAGTGATGAGTCGTATAAGGATCCCACCAACATACAGGTGAGTGGGGCTCATTGGATGCTTGTCCTGAAGTAGCCCTGGCTTAGTGGATACTGATAAATAAGGCTCGTTAAAGGGGTTGTGCCTGTAAGACAGTTTTCAGCATGGTGAAGCCCACCGAACAGTGGAGCCATTTGAAAGCTGCCTTCCTTGCTGGTCTCTGTTGAAGCCATCTGTCATATAATGCCTATGGAACCTGCTTTTGTAATGTTCCCAAATGCTGAGCATCCCTGAAGAACTATGGTGGCAGAATGAGTCTGTTTTAATAGCTGAGCATGTGTTCACATCAGTGTACTGAACTCTTGTTCTTTCAATCTGTTTTTGTAGCTTTCCAAGCTGCTGGTAAGTTTTTACATTTTTAAGAGTTCTAGCTACATAAGCTCTGGGATTTGTGTTCTCTGTAGAGTACTGTTATTGTGGTCACACATGGTCTGCTGGTGTCACCTCATCCATCCTCCTCATTTCTCATCTCATCACCCTCCATCAAGTGTCCCTGTGGGGTGTGGCTTTCTGTTGTAATAGCCTGCAGTCCCCATCCCTCCCTCTCCCAGTTTATCATGTAGGCAAGTTCTGTACAGTGTTTGATTTGGGGGCAGTAGTTGTCTACTTTATTTTAAGACAGGGGGTACTTCCTTTGCAAATGGAATAAGCTTTTCTGTGTAGACTTAGGCTCAGTCTTGCTGTGACTTTACGTGTCAGGTAGCCTGGGCAGGGCAGTGTAGCCTGGTGTGAGTCCAGTACTCACTTGTGTTGACCTTCAGAGGTGCTAGCCTGGAGAACTGGAATAGGAAGGTGTGCTTCCAGATCCAAGATGATCAGGAGCTAGAGGTTAAGATAAAAGCAGACATTACTTGGGCGATAACACATCTTGGGAGATGTCTCTGTCATCACATAGCTCGAAAGTTACATAAGTGGGTAAAAGGTGAAGCTATAGAAGAGAAAAATGAAATTTGAACCAAAAAGTGATTAGAGCAAAACAAAGCTGAATTGGATTTTTGTCTGTGTCAGTTGTTGAGCCCTGTTTGGTCCTTATATTTTGAATTGGGGATTGGAGCACAAATACCAGCACCTCACTGGTGTGGATTGAGCCAGCCAGAGGACCCTGCCCTGTAACAATTGCTGCCTCTGAAATGAAACATTAGATGCAGAATTCTTAGCAAACTTCACTGCTTTTTTCCTCTTAGTTCTTTCCCCAGTAACACTCCCTGAGGCTGCATTTCTCCCCCACCCAGTGTTTTTCCCAGAATTGTGCTATAGCCGCCATGTCCGCAGTCATGTCTGTAGTGTTTCAGCTGAAGTCTTTTGTTCCCTAATGAATCCTTACAAACCATACTAAGCCCCCAGCCTCTCTTCTGGCAAAAGGAAATTCCCCCGGGTTAGTTGGTATGCACCCAGCACTCAGGAGGCAGAGGTAGGAGGATTGCTATGACTTCATAGCCAGCCTGGGCTACAGAGTGAGTTCCAGGTCACCATGAGCTAGAGTGAGACTCTGCCTCGAAAATACAAAAAAGAAGCTGGCCATGGTGGCGCACGCCTTTAATCCCAGCACTCAGGAGGCAGAGATAGGAGGATCACAAAGAGTTCAAGGGCACCCTGATACTACATAGTAAATTCCCGGTCATCTTGAGCTAGAGTGAGACCCTGTCTCGGAAAAAAAAGAATGCTGGTCATGGTGGTGCACACCTTTAATCCCAGCACTCGAAAGGTAGAAGTAGGAGGATCACCATGAGTTCAAGGCCACCCTGAAACTACATAGTGAATTCCAGGTCAGCCTGAGCCAGAGTGATACCCTACCCCAAAAAATAAAAAAAAATAAAAAAGAAGAAAGAAAGAAAGAAAAGTTTTGTTGTCTCTTAGTCTGGATTTTGGCAGCAACCTCACATTTGATGAACCATGACAACCAGAAGCCATTAGATGTGTGGCTGGGTGGTGATGGCTACCTTAGAGATGAGATAGCCCTGTGTGTGTAATCTGTCAGAGCTTCTGACCAGTAAGGATAAAAGCCATGCATAGAAGTTGGCACACAATTAAAATCATGGCTGAAATTGGCACTGCCATCACCTACAAAATGCTAAAAAGTGGGTAATTACAGGGCTGTGCTCTTGGCCAGCTGGTACAGTTATTCAGAACTGCCTCTGCTTCTGCGGCAGAGCCTTCCTTCTCCTGTGGCCACACCCACCCTCCGAACTCCTGCAGACCTCCTAGCAACTGCACCCTCCTGTTGTGGTTGCCTTGCATCCACATACCAGTGCTTGCCCTGTCCTTTACATTGCCCAGTGCTTCTCCCCTCCCTTAAGGATGAGCCTGGCAAGAGCAGGCTCTGAAAGGTGGTTTGGTATTTTCAGAGCAAACACCAGAAGCACCAGGCCTTCGAAGCAGAGCTACATGCCAACGCTGACCGCATCCGCGGGGTCATCGACATGGGCAACTCGCTCATCGAGCGTGGAGCCTGCGCTGGCAGTGAGGATGCTGTCAAGGTATAGTCAAAGGGTTCCTGCTGTCCCCGGGAAGAATGGCAGCATACTGCCATCCACTGGACAGTGCAGCCTGGAGTCTCTGGGCCAAGTCAGATGGACAGTGCCAGGACAGATGGTTTCTCTGAATGCTTCCACTTCCTCTTCAGTGGTCTCTGCATTGGGCTTAGGGTGGGTCCTTCAGAGACTTCCCCATCCCTACTGCTCCTGTCTCTTCCCAAGGCTCGCCTGGCTGCCCTTGCCGACCAGTGGCAGTTCCTGGTACAGAAGTCAGCTGAGAAGAGCCAGAAGCTGAAAGAGGCCAACAAGCAGCAGAACTTCAACACTGGGATCAAGGACTTTGATTTCTGGCTCTCTGAGGTAATGCGAAACAGTTCTCACTCCCCACGGCAGAGTGTTCCTAGGCATCTGGGCGATGAAAGCGTCAGCTAGCCAGTTCTAGACTGAGAGAAGCAGAAGTCCTCACTGCCCGGGGCCGCCTTCTATGTACCTGTAGGAAGTTGAGAAAGACAATAGTGAAAGAAAGGTTTTTTTTTTGTTTTTTTAAGAAATCACAATTTTGGACACTTCAGAGTATTCCCAGGCTATATAGATGTCCATGAACCTTTGTAGAGGTATATTTTATATAAGTGGGTTCACAGTATAATTTTTATTATTGCTGTGTATGGGAAATGTTTAACCTAAGCCACAAAAAACTCCTGAAATATTTGAATAGGAGAGTTCATAGATTTCTAACATTCAGGTTTTCCATAATTGGGAGCATCTGAGTTTTGCCCAAGTGAACGTCTTTGATGTTATTAATGTCTACTCACCCTGTGGGGGCTCTTTGCCCTTGTATCTCAGGGAAGCTTGGGGCCTGTGCTCTCTCCTTACTGTAAGTAGGCTCGTAGCCAGGTGGGATCAACAGAGGTGGTGCATGTCTTATCAGGCTGGGCAGATGGACTCAGCTCAGTGGGAATAACAACGACTCGTGACTCAAAACGACCTGATGAGGCAGATGGGCATTCTGGATCTTCCATACAATAACCATTCCATTTGGGGTTGCCATTGGCAGGTGGAGGCTCTTCTGGCATCTGAAGATTATGGAAAAGACCTGGCTTCTGTGAACAACCTGCTGAAAAAGCACCAGCTGCTGGAGGCAGACATATCCGCCCACGAGGTGAGCAGAGGGAGTCCCAGGAGTCTCCCACCAGGCTTCCCAAGATTCAGGAGAGCTAGAGTTTTGCAGGAAGGACAGCAATGTCTGGCACATAGGGCAATGGCTTGCAGACATGTTGGTCTTGGAGAACATTGTATTCTTAATGATTCTTAATGATTATCCATAGCCCAGGTGTGTGCAGGTTTTGTCAACATCGTGGAAAATTAAAGTGACTTTTTGGCTGGAGATGAGGTCAGTGGTAGAGCACTTGTCAAGCATGCATAATGGTCTGGGTCCCATATCTTGCAACTTAAAAAAAAACAAAACAAAACTATATTTGTCAAGTGTGGAGTTCCAGGTCAGCCTGGGCTAGAGTAAGACCCTTCCTCATTAAAAAAAAAAAAAAAAAAAAAAAAAAATTACATCTTTATTTGCTTTGAGGCAGGGTCTCATTTTATATCCCTGACTCAAACTTGTAACAAACTTTCTGCCTCCCAAGTGCTGGGATTTTAGGTATGTGCCACCACACCACAACTTTGGAAATGAATGAGAAAATTGGCATTGGTTAAGTTTTTGCAAATTTCTTTAATGTTCAGTATGCTAGGAATATCTGGATACTAGTGCTATTTTTTTGCAGTCAAATGCTGTACCACTGAGCTATGCCACCTTAGTGCTATTTTTATTGGTTGGTTTGTTTTGGGTTTTCTTTTTTGTTTGATAGAACTGTTTTTTTTTTTTTTAATTTTTTGTTATTTTTATTTATTTATTTATTTGAGTGCAACAGACAGAGAAAGTGGCAGAGAGAGAGAGAATGGGCACACCAGGGCCTCTAGCCACTGCAAACGAACTCCAGACACGTTTGCCCCCTTGTGCATCTGGCTAACGTGGGTCCTGGGGAATCAAGCCTCGAACCAGGGTCCTTAGGCTTCACAGGCAAGCGCTTAACTGCTAAGCCATCTCTCCAGCCCGATAGAACTGTTTTTATTGTTTGTTTGTTTTTCAAGGTTAGAGTCTCACCACCATGCCCAGCCTTTTTTTTTTTTTTTTTTTTTTGAGAGAGAGAGAGAATATGGGTATGCCAGGGCTTCCAACAGCTTGCACACAAACTCCGGACACATGTGCCACCTTGTACACCTGGCTTATGTGGGTTCTGAGAAATCGAACCTGGGTCCTTTTGATTTGCAGGCAAGTACCTTAACTGCTGTGCCATGGCTCCAGCTCTATTTTTTTTTTCCGAGGTAGGGTTTGACTCTAGCTCAGGCTGATCTGGAATTCACTATGTAGTCTCAGGTGGCCTCGAACTCATAGCAATCCTCCTATCTCTGCCTCTCGAGTGCTGGAATTAAAGGCGTGTGCCACCCCCAGCTCTATTTTTGTTGGTTTTTTTATTTTAATTTTTTTGCTGTTGTTCATTTTCATTTATTTATTTGAGAGCGACAGACAGAGAAAGACGGAGAGAGAGAGAGAATGGGTGCGCCAGGGCCTCCAGCCACTGCAAACGAACTCCAGATGCGTGCGCCCCCTTGTGCATCTGGCTAACGTGGTTCCTGGGGAATTAAGCCTTGAACTGGGGTCCTTAGGCTTCACAGGCAAGAGCTTAACTGCTAAGCCATCTCTCCAGTCCTTTTTTTTTTTTTATAGGTCCACTGAGTTAATATGTTTGTTCTAAATACGTTTCACATATTTTTTTTATTTTTATTTTTATTTATTTATTTTTTTTTTTTTTTGGTTTTTCGAGGTAGGGTCTGACTCTAGCCAGGCTAACCAGGAATTCACTATGGAGTCTCAGGGTGGCCTTGAACTCACGGTGATCCTCCTACCTCTGCCTCCTGAGTGCTGGGATTAAAGACGTGCGCCACTACACTCGGCCCCCCAGCTTCACATATTTTTTATGTGATATCAAAACATCACATTTTTTGTTTGTTTGTTTTTTCGGTTTTTTGGTTTTTTGAGGTAGGGTCTCACTCTGGTCCAGGCTGACCTGGAATTAACTCTGTAGTCTCAGGGTGGCCTTGAACTCATGGCAATCCTCCTACCTCTGCCTCCCGAGTGCTGGGATTAAAGGCGTGCGCCACCACGCCCAGGTTTAAAACATCACATTTAAAAAAAATTTTTTTTTAATAAACAACTTCTATGATTGTAAACAATATCCCATGGAAATTCTCTCCCTCCCCCCGTTTTCCCCTTTGAAACTCCACTCTCCATCATATCCCCTCCCCATCTCAATCAGTCTCTCTCTTATTTTGATGTCATGATCTTTTCCTCCTCTTATTATGGTCTTGTGTAGGTAGTGTCAGGCACTGTGAGGTCATGGATATCCAGGCTATTTTGTGTCTGGAGAGAGCACGTTGTAAGGAGTCCTACCCTTCTTTTGGCTCTTACATTCTTTCCGCCACCTCTTCCACAATGGACCCTGAGCCTTCAAAGGTGTGATAGAAATATTGCAGTGCTGAGCACTCCTGTCACTTCTTCTCAGCACTGTGAAAAGCATCACATTTGTTAATGTCACACTTAGTGTCATCATAAAAATCTTTATGTTTTGGAAACTGTCAGACTCAAGGTGCCAAACAAGAATTTTCAAAAAATTCTTATTTCAGGCTGGATGGCACAGTGGTTAAAGTATTTGCCTGTAAAGCCTAATGACCCAGGTTCAGTTCCCTAGTACCCACGTTAAACCAGATGGACAAAGTGGCTCATGTGTCTGGAGTTCATTTGCAGTGGCTGGAGACCCTGGTGCACCTATTTACTCTCTGTCTCTCTCCTCTCTTCTTGCAAATAAATATTTTTTAATAGTATTTTCAAAGAGAGAAAGTTTGAATTTTATCATTAGAAATCAATTGTCAGTTTCTTTTGAAAGATAGGTTCAATTTATTATTGACGGTGCTGAGCCAGGTTTCATTCTGAAGCCCAGCTGGCTTGGAATTCACTATGTAGCATAGGTCAGCCTCAATTTCATGGCAGTCAGTCGTGCCTCAGCCTCTCAAGGTCTGAGATGACAGATGTGAGCCACCACTCCTGGCTCACTTTATCCTTTTGGACAAAGTATCTGTTGAAAACCCAGGGCTAAGCCGGGCGTGGTGGCGCACGCCTTTAATCCCAGCACTCAGGAGGCAGAGGTAGGAGGATCGCTGTGAGTTCGAGGCCACCCTGAGACTCCATAGTGAATTCCAGGTCAGCCTGGGCTAGAGTGAGACTCTACCTCGAAAAACCAAAAAGAAAAAAAAAAAAAAGAAAGAAAACCCAGGGCAGGGCTAAATGTTCTTGCTTGTGAGGTCTTTGAAGTACGAAAGCTTGGATATTTAATAAAACTAACATTTGCTGCTATTTCAAGAATACTGTTGGACTGGAGAGATAGCTTAGCAATTAAGTGCTTGCCTGTGAAACCTAAGGACCTCACTTCAAGGCTCGATTCCCCAGCACCCATGTAAGCCAGATATGCATCTAGAGTTCGTTTGCACTGGCTGGAGGCCCTGGCACACCCATTCTCTCTATCTATCTGCCTCTTTCTGTCTCTGTCACTCTCAAATAAATAAATAAATAAATTTTAAAAGAATACTGTTTGGCTGGAGAAATGGCTTTGTTAAGGCACTTGCCTGCAAAGCCTTAGGACCCATGTTCGACTCTCCAGATCCCACACAAGCCAGATGCACAAGGTGATGCAAGTGCCTAAGTTTGCACATGAGCACAGGATGGCACAAGCATCTGGAGTTCAATTGCAGTGGCTGTAGGCCCTTGTACACAAATATTCTCCCTCCCTCCCTCTCTCTCTCTCTCTCTCTCTCTCATTTAACAACAACAAAAATATAACAGGGTTGGAGAGATGGCTTAGAGGTTAAGTGCTTGCCTGTGAAGTGTAAGGACCCCGGTTCGAGGCTAGATTCCCCAGGACCCACGTAAGCCAGATGCACAAGGTGGTACATGCATCTGGAGTGTGTTTGCATTGTCTGGAGGCCCTGGCATGCCCATTCTCTCCCTTCCTCCCTCTCTCTCTCTGCCTCTTTCTCTGTCTGTCACTCTCAAATAAATGAATTAAAAATAAGTTTTAAAAAAATTTTTAAAAGGGCTAGAGAGATGGCTTAGCAGTTAAGCGCTTGCCTGTGAAGCCTAAGGACCCCGGTTCTAGGCTCGATTCCCCAGAACCCATGTTAGCCAGATGCACAAGGGGGTGCACGCATCTGGAGTTCGTTTGCAGTGGCTGGAGGCCCTGGCGTGCCCATTCTCTCTCTCCCTCTCTGCCATTTTCTCTCTGTGTCTGTCGCTCTCAAATAAATAAATAAATAAAGCAAAAAAAAAAAATTAAAAGTAAAGCCAGGCATAGTGGCATATGCCTTTAATCCCAGCACTCGGGAAGCAGAGGTAGGAGGATCGCTGTCAGTTCTAAGCCACCCTGTAATTACATAATGAATTCTAGGTAAGCCTGAGCTAGAGTGAGATTGTATCTTGAAAAACCAAAAACAAAAGAGTACTGTTGAACCCATGCATGGTGGCGTACACCTTTAGTCCCAGTACTTAGGAGGCAGTAGGAGGATTGCTGTAAGATCAAGGCTACCCTGAGACTACATAGTTAATTCCAGGTTAGCCTGGACTAGAGCAAAATACTACCTCAACCTCCCCACCCCCACTGCCAGAAAAAAAAAAAAAAACACTAAGTGAAAGCCGAGCATGGTGGCACACCCTTTAATCCCAGCACGTGGGAGGCAGAGGTAGGAGGATCACTGTGAGTTCAAGTCCACCCTGAAAATGCATTGTCAGTTACAGGTCAGCCTGGGCTAGGAGACCGTACCTTGAAAAACCATATAAAGGGCTGGAGAGATGGCTTACCGGTTAAGGCTGAGGACCTGGGATTGACTCTCCAGTACCCATGCAAGCCAGATGCACAAGGTCACACATGCACACAAGGTGCTACATGCATCTGGAGTTCAATTGCAGTGTCTAGAGGCCCTGATGCTCCAATTCTCTCCCTCCATTCCCCCCCCCCCCCGTCACACACACACACAAAATAAATAAGTAAAAATATTATTGAGACTGTAGGGTATAGTTTAGTGGCAGAACATGTGCTTATTATACACAAGGCTCTGGGTTCAACCCTTCACACCAAAAAATGAAAAAAAGGGCTAGAGAGATGGCTTAGCTGTTAAGACGCTTGCTAGCAAAGCTAAAGGACACAGGTTCATTTCGCCAGTACCCACATAAAGCCAGACAAACAAGGTGGCACATGAGTCTGGTGTTCATTTGCAGTGTCTAGAGGCTCTGACGAGCCCATTTCTCTCCCTCGCTCCCTCCCTCCTCCCCCCCTCTCTGCCTGTTTTTTTCCTCTCTCTCAAATAAAATAGTTTTTAAAAATGAAGAATATCCAGCACTCCAAGAGGAAGAGGTAGGAGGATTGCTGTGAGTTTGAGGTCAGCCTGAGAATACATAATGAATTCCAGGTCAGCCTGGGCTTTAGAGTGAGACCCTACCTCAAAATAAAAAACCAGAGTCGGAGCCGGGTGTGGTAGCGCATGCCTTTAATCCTAGCACTGGAGAGGCAGAAGGAGGAGGATCGCTGTGAGTTTGAGGCCACCCTCAGACTACTGAGTGAATTCCAGGTCAGCCTAGGCTAGAGCAAGACCCTACTTGGAAAAAAAAAAAAAAAAAAAGGGGGGGGCTGGAGTGATGGGTTAGTGGTTAAGGCACTTGCCTACAAAGCCAAAGGACCCAGGTTCAATTCCCCAGGACCCACATAAAGCCAGATGGACAAGGTGGTGCATGTGTCTGGAGTTCGTTTGCAGCTGAAGGCCCTGGCATGCCCATTCTCTGTTTGTGTGTCTATCTCTCTCTCAAATAAATAGTAGCCAGGCATAGTGATGCACGTGCACCTTTAATCCCAGCACTCAAGAAACAGCAAGAGGAGGATTGCCATGAGTTTGGGGCACCCTGAGACTACATAGTGAATTCCAGGTCAGCCTGGACTAGAGTGAGACCCTACCCTGAAACAACAAAATAAGTAAATACAAAAAAAAAATCAAGGCTATTTCTAAATAAAACAGCATTCCTTGCTACGAGTTTGTAGAAATGAAGACCAGATTTTTGAGTCTAGTCTATGGCTGCTTGGCTATGAGGCAAGGTTCTGGTACTCTCCACCCTGCCTTCACCCCATCAGTGCAGATGTCTACACAGCAGAACATGCAAATCAGGTCCTAGTGTCCTTATGAGAATGTTCTGACCTCCGGGGTTCACAGTTTCCTTTTACTCTGTATGGCTGCCCTCCTCTTCTGAGTAAGGATTGCCTGAGTTCTACTTCTAAACTGTAAGTTCTACCAGGTTTCTGACCCCTTCTCTTTTGTCTCTCCCAGGATCGTCTGAAGGACCTGAACAGTCAGGCAGACAGCCTGATGACCAGCAGTGCCTTTGACACTTCCCAAGTGAAGGAGAAGCGGGACACCATCAATGGGCGCTTCCAGAAGATCAAGAGCATGGCAGCCTCAAGGCGAGCCAAGCTCAGCGAGTCCCACCGCCTGCACCAGTTCTTCCGTGACATGGATGATGAGGAGTCCTGGATTAAGTATGTGTCCCTGAACCTGTGTGCACAGGCCCTGGGCTGTGGAGGTAACAGAGGTGCGGCTGAGGGCACAGTTAGAGACCTGCCAGCAGGATCCCACCTCAGTTCTTCCTTGTCCATAGGTACAGTGAATAGCCATGCCCCTATGATGGTGCTGACTTAGTGTCACACTAGACCCTTCCTTTTAGGTCCCTGGGAAAGTTGGTGAGTTACCGAAAGCATGTCGCCTTCTCATTGCTGGGCCAAAACACTCAACCAGAACTTGCTTTTGGAAGGAAAGGGTTTATTTTGACTTACAGTTTAGAGGTCGTATTTCATCATTGCAGGGCGGGGGCTCAGGGAGGGGACATGCATGGCAAGAACAGAAAGTAGGAATCACATCTTGTCACATCATCTGGGAAGAAGCAGCAAGAGTGAGCTAAGCATGCCTTTAGTCCCAGCACTCAAAAACCTGAGGTAGGGGGATCACTGTGAGTTCGAAGCCAGCCTGGGGCTTCAGAGTGAGTTCCAGATCAACCTGGGTTACCTCCAAACAGGGTTAGCCAGGCGTGGTGGCGCACACCTTTAATCCCAGCACTCGAGAGGCAGAGGTAGGAGGATTGCCATGAGTTTGAGGCCACTCTGAGACTATATAGTTAATTCCAGGTCAGCCTGGGCTAGACTGAGACCCTACCTCGAAAAACAAGAGAAAAAAAAAAAAAAAAAACTTGCTGGAGAGATGGTTTAGCAGTTAAGGCACTTGATTGTATGTGCGTTAATCGCTAAACCATCTCTCATGGCTCAGTGGTTTAAGGGACTTGTTTATAAGGCCTGGTGGCTTGGGTTTGAGTCTCCAGTACCCATGTAGACCCAGATGCTCAAAGTGACTCATCCAGTTGGAGTTTGCAATGACAGGAAGCCCTGGTGTCCACATGTGCATATCCACACATACTTTCTGTCTCTGCAAGTGAGTAATAAAAATTTAAAAAAGAAAAACTTTTAAGGACAAACTCTGTTCATTCTTGACTTCTTTGAGACCTTTAAAAAAATCATACATCTAGAGATTGGAGTCTCTCAGCACCAAGAAACAAAAAACAAACAAAAAAACGTATCTAGGTTTTGAGAGAAAGCTTAGTGGTTAAGGAGCTTGCCTGCAAAGCATAAGTGAAAGGACCCAGGTTTAACTCCCCAGTACCCATATAAGCCAGATGCAACAAGGTGGCTCATGTGTCTGGAGTTCATTTGCAGTGGCTAGAGGCCTGGCACATGCATGCGTGCTATCTCTGTCTCTGTCTGAACAAATAAATACATAAAATACAATTTGAAAATTGATTTTTTTAAATCTAAATCCCTTTATGGTTCTCTGTATGTGATGGGTACGTGATCATACAGGATTGATAAGGGCAATGCCAGTGGCACCCCTGTACCCAGGGCTGTACCATTCTTCTGCATAGCCAGTATGCCCTGATGAGCCCATGTTATGGCCAGAGGCACTCATTTGGTAAACAGGCTTTGTTCCCAGCAGGGTGGAAGGGATTTTTCTGGAGAGAGTGGTAGATAGTGGAAAAGGACATTGTGTGTCAGTGGCTGGCCTAACGCTCTAGAAAGAGAGGAAGAGGTGCGGGCTGACCATGCTGCCTCTGTCCTCAGGGAGAAGAAGCTGCTAGTGGGCTCTGAGGACTACGGCCGGGACCTCACGGGCGTGCAGAACCTGAGGAAGAAGCACAAGCGGCTGGAAGCGGAGCTGGCTGCCCACGAGCCGGCCATCCAGGTGAGTGAGCAGGCGGTGCTGAGGTGGCGGTGCCGGGAGCCCCGCCCTGTCCCACTGCACTGCTGCCCTCCGTCATGACACTGCATCACAAGCCACAGGAAAGTTCAGAGTGCCAAGTTGAGGCCTCTCTGGCGCTGCTGGCCAGTGACACACTGCTGTCGTTGGTCAGGGTGTCCTGGACACTGGGAAGAAGCTGTCCGACGACAACACCATTGGGCAGGAGGAGATCCAGCAGCGCCTGGCACAGTTTGTGGAGCACTGGAAGGAGCTGAAGCAGCTGGCAGCTGCACGGTGAGCACGACAACAGGGGCACGCCCCAAGGCAGAGGCCAGGCTGCTCCAGCCCACCAACAGGCCAGCACCGAGCTGGTCCTGCCCCAGCATATGACCAGAGCCTCCTGTCTGAAGAATGCCCCATGTGCCTGTATCCTGGAGAAGGCTGGATCAAACCATTTTGCGCACACACACCTCCTTCATGAGTATTATAAACACATGTGACCTGTCAGAATTTAAGTCAGAGAAGAGAGAGAGGATGTCTTTTTTATTTTATTTTATTTGGTTTTTCGAGGTAGGGTCTCATTCCAGCCCAGGCTGACCTAGAATTCACTCTGTAGTATCAGGGTGGCCCTGAACTCATGGCCATCCTCCTACCTCTGCCTCCCTCCCAAGTGCTGGGATTAAAGGTGTGCGCCACCACACGTGACTGATGTTTGTCTTTTTTTCTGTTCTATAAATAGAGGGCAACGGCTAGAGGAGTCCTTGGAATATCAGCAGTTTGTGGCAAATGTAGAAGAAGAAGAAGCCTGGATCAATGAGAAAATGACCCTGGTGGCCAGTGAAGACTATGGAGACACTCTTGCTGCTATCCAGGTCAGGAGCATGCAGTATAGTGCCATCGGGGCATGCCACCACAGTGTGAGGAAGTCTCTCAGATCTGGAGCAAGCTCCCTCCATGTCCTATGGAAGTAGAGTCCTTACCACTTACAGCTCTAGTGGCCAGCTGTTAACTTCTGTAGGAAGTCTGGGCCTGTTTCCCCACCCCCACATAGTACTGACTCTCCCATTGTCCATGTACCATGTTAGTGGTGCTCCCACCTAGACTAGAGGGCAGGGCTTCTTCCATTGTATCACCCTCTATCCCAGGACCCAGCACACCACAGGTTCTGACTGGCTTGACTGCTTCCTTCCCAGGGCTTACTGAAGAAACATGAGGCTTTTGAGACAGACTTCACTGTCCACAAGGATCGCGTGAATGACGTCTGTACTAATGGACAGGACCTCATTAAAAAGGTGAGCCTAGCCAGGTGTGGTGCACACCTTTAATCCCAGCACTTGAGAGGGTGAGGTAGAGGTAGGAGGATTGGGAGGGAGAGGCAGAGGTAGGAGGATTACTGTGAGTTCCAGGCCACCCTGAGACTACATAGTGAATTCCAGGTCAGCCTGGACTAGAGCAAAACCCTTCCTCAAAAAGCAACAACAACAACAAAAACCTGTTAACCATTGGTTGTGTTTATCATGAAAGAATAGTGGCTCCCACTGCCAGAAATACAACTAGTGAATACATCACCGTAATCTAAGACGCCAGCCAGCCCCTTTCTCGTGCTCCTGTGGTATGAATGCCCAGATGTGATACTGTTAGCCCCTCAACTTTGCTCAGGAGTAGTGGCTAGGGAAAAGAAGGCCACCTCACACATGAGCACCTTTGGGGAGCCAGAGGCTTGCTGCAGGTAGACAGATGCAGAGTGCGACGAGGCTGATTGTGTGCTCCTCTTCCCGGCCTAGAACAATCACCATGAGGAGAACATCTCCTCCAAGATGAAGGGCCTGAACGGGAAGGTGTCCGACCTGGAGAAAGCTGCAGCTCAGAGGAAGGCGAAGCTGGATGAGAACTCCGCCTTCCTTCAGTTCAACTGGAAAGCCGATGTGGTGGAATCCTGGATCGGTGAGCATTCTCAGCAAAGGAAGTTATTCCCAGAGCCACAGCGTGTGTGCGGCCGCACAGGTGGTTTTCTGCTGCAGAGAAGAAACTGATGGAACATTGATCAGCCTGCTGCAGGACAGGCCTGGCTGCCAGTTAGGAGAGATGTCCAGAGCCTACAGCTCCTATAGTAGTACCCACACTGAGCTAACACTGGGGTTCGCCAAACAGGGGCCTGTAACCTTTGACACAAACAGTAGAGGGACCAAACAGCAGACCAGGCCACTTCAGAACCTCCCCCTAGATGCCTTGTCCAGGGTGCCATCCAGCCCCTTCATGAGGGATGCTGATTTCTGAAAGTAGAGCCCATGTGACCTGGGAAGACCTCTCCTGCATCAAAGGAGGCCACAGTATGGGTGCGTGGTGGAGCTGCTGCTGTGGGGTCAGAGGCATTGGTAACTTGGGTTTCAATGTAAGCAGAATGGTGCTTGCCTCAGTTCTGTAGCTCTTTTGTAATCAGTCTGCTGCTTGGTGAAGGGACAATACAGTTTTCACACTTGCTTCTTAGGGGAAAAGGAGAATAGCTTGAAGACAGATGACTATGGCCGAGATCTCTCTTCAGTTCAGACTCTGCTCACCAAGCAGGTCAGTATGCCACCTTAGTGATGAGTTAGGGTTATTCAGATAGCACTTCCTAGGAGGTAGCTTGGAGGGGTCCTTCCTTCAGACATTCATTGGCTCCTGTGTGGCCATGGCATTCAACAATGAGCACACATCCTCTAGTCCTGGGACTTGAACTTCCAGGCTTAACTGAAGGACCAAACACAGAACCAGGCATCTATCTGTGAGGCAGCCTGATGAGACTGACAGGGCTAAGGACCAATGAGAGCCTAGACGCAGGGATGCCACGTCTTCAGCAGGCCAAGGGTCTAAGGGACAGGGCAGCCTGCCACGTCTGAGGAGTCCTGAGTCCTCAGTGCTGGAATGGAAGGAAGGGCCCATAACCGGAGGCCAGAAGGCAGCCATTGCCATAATCTGGTGTGAAGCAAGCAGGCAGATGTGACTGATGCCAGAAGAAGGTGGAGCAACCAGGCCACCTAGTGAGATACCCGGTGGAGAGCTGCTCATGCCAGTCTAAGCTGAAGTACTCCAGGCATCTGTAGTCCAGATATAAATCAGCCTGTGGCTCCTCCTTCCAGGAAACCTTTGATGCTGGCCTGCAGGCCTTCCAGCAGGAGGGCATTGCCAACATCACTGCCCTCAAAGATCAGCTGTTGGCAGCCAAGCACATACAGTCTAAGGCCATTGAAGCCCGTCATGCCTCCCTGATGAAGAGATGGGGCCAGCTGCTAGCCAACTCAGCCACCCGGAAGAAGAAGCTGCTGGAGGCCCAGAGTCATTTCCGAAAGGTGAGCGCATGACCCACCTTCCCTTTGTCATGCTGCGCCACCATCCTGTAGGGAAACTGACCTTCGGCCCAAGAGGAGCTGAGGGTGAGTCTGGACTCAGTGGAACCCTAGGCAAACGGGACTCTTACCTTAATGAGGTTGGCCTTTGAGACCCACGACAGAGCAAGGGGAAATGGGCGAGAGGAAAGAACACCTTGGGATGTAGACAAGAAGGGAGCCGGGCCCAGCAGACCGTGCTTCCCTCTGCTTGCCAGGAGCTGCCTGTCCTTCCTGCCCACGCACCTGGTACCCACCCTCTTGCCTTGGTGTCCCCTGACTCTGCCCCTCCACTTCTAGGTGGAAGACCTCTTCCTGACCTTTGCCAAAAAAGCATCTGCCTTCAATAGTTGGTTTGAGAATGCCGAAGAGGACTTGACAGACCCTGTGCGCTGCAACTCCCTGGAGGAGATCAAAGCCTTGCGCGAGGCCCATGATGCCTTCCGCTCCTCCCTCAGCTCCGCACAGGCTGATTTCAACCAGCTTGCTGAGCTTGACCGCCAGATCAAGAGCTTCCGTGTGGCCTCAAACCCCTACACCTGGTTCACCATGGAGGCCCTGGAGGAGACCTGGAGGAACCTGCAGAAGATCATAAAGGTATTCCTGGCCTGGGGCGTCTCTTGTGGGGTCGTCTTACTCCCTGGAGGTGGTGGAGCCGCTTACCAGAGACAGAGCAGACATCAAGGTCTCCCTTTGCTCTTAGGAGCGGGAACTGGAGCTGCAGAAGGAGCAGCGGCGGCAGGAAGAGAATGACAAGCTGCGCCAGGAGTTTGCCCAGCATGCCAATGCCTTCCACCAGTGGATCCAGGAGACCAGGTGCCTACACCTCCAGGGCATAGGGAGCCTTGTTGGAAACCTGAGGTCTAGACCAGGCATGGTGGCACCCATTTATAATCTCAGCACTCAAGAGGCAGTGACAGGAACATGTCCACAAATTTGAGGCCCACCTGGTTTACATAATGACTTACAAGCTGGTTTGAGCAAGACCTTGTCTCCAAAGAAAAGCAGGGGGAGAGGCAGGCGGGGCTGGGGAGCAGACTCAGCGGGTAAAGGCACTTGCCTACAAAGCCAAGCAACCTAGTTTCGATTCCCCAGTGCCCACATAAAGCTAGATGCACAAGGTTGCACATGCATCTGGAGTTCATTTGCAGTGGCTGGAGGCCCTGGCGTGCCCATTCTCTCTTTCTCCGTGTAAATAAATAAATACTGGCAGATACTGGTCAGGCTCTGGAGCACAACTGTAGGTAGCTAGAGGAACTCCATGGTAGAAAACTATGTTGCCAGCTGTCTCAGGTGAGGTAGGTCTGTGAATGGGCCCCCAGGCAGACTTGGCACTAATGCAGCCATAGCTGACACAGGACCCATGGCAGAAAGGTACTAATGTTCTGTTTTGTTTGTCTTCTCTGCCCCCTCCTCTGGTTTGCTGCTGCTGCTGGGTCCGGAAACCGCCTTGTCTCGGGTCTACATGGACTTCCACAGAACATACCTCCTTGATGGGTTAATATTGTGTTCTTTCTCCGGGCTCATGGTGGTCGTGGCGTGGTGGTGTCTTGTGTGCTTGTCCCTGTGCCCCTTATCCCTGATGGCCTGGCTTGCAGAGGATCCCAGGATGGGCCTTCCTGCCCACCTTGCTCCCTCACAAGGAGTGTGTGCCTTGTCCCATACTCACTGTCCTAGAGCCCATGGTCTTTGGGGAGTCACTCTCCTCTCTGCCCAGATCAGCAAGGGAATGTGACCAACAAGGACAGAGCCAAAGTCCACACCCTGGGATTCCGTCTGTGCTGTCCAGGCACCAGGACTGGATTGGACTCCTTTAGCCTATTTCTACGCTCTGATCAAAAAGACCACATTTAGTTCCCAGTGGTCTGGGCATGAAGTTGGATGGCAGTACTGGGGGCTCAGGCTGGGTACAATGTCTAGCTGATGGGGAGCTGTACAGCCCCCAGGGCTAAAGTGGCCCCTAGCTTTCCCCTAGGGAGGGTAATCAGAACTGTACACCATAGCAGAAGGCAGAGATGTCCAGTGTTCCGATGTGGTATGGAGATAGGACTTGGAGGAGCCCCAGGGAGGAGCAAGGCTGTCCCCAGTCACAGCAGAGGCCTGCAGCTAGGCCATTCCCCTGTGCGGTCTCAGGAGACCAGCCCAGACTAAGGTTCTGCAAATGGGACAATCAGGCATATGAAGGTGGTGATGGGAGAAATCTGCCCAAACCAGTCAGGCTGTGGGAGGCTGCAAAGGGTGAGAGGGGTGGCAGTGTCTGGTCTGAGCCCCACATGGAGCAAGCATCCCCAGGCTTGCCCCACCCCAGGCTCTCTGCTGCTCTTGCTCTTGTCTGTGCAATGCCATGCTCCCTCACCTGTGGCTCCTTCCAAGCCCTGTCCCGCCTGGCCCAGTGCCCCATGAGCTGCCCCTGGATCCCACCCGATGCCAGGCTGCCCTTGCCTGTGCACTTGCTGCCAGCTTGGGCTTTGTGGCGCGTGTCTGTCTCGATATGCTCTTGCCTCGCCTCCCTTTGGTGTATTCATTTGGTTTCTTTTCTTTGAATAGCATAGCATATCGTCGGGTCATTCGTGTCTATCAGTATGAAGTTGGGGATGATCTGTCTGGAAGGTTCTTCTCCTCTTATTTCTCTTCTTCCCTCACTGTGGTTTTTACCAATGCACTCTGGATTTCCCAGGCGGCTCTGCTTTCTAACCCACGCCCTGGCCGCTTAGGAGGGTCCATCCCCCTCCGCTGCACTGGCCCTACTGCCTGCCCTAGACCCTGGGGCTCCCTTTTCCCGGGGAACGGAGCGTGCCTGTGAGTCTCGCCTGCTGGGGTAGGAAGAAGCCTGGTGCTTTGCCTTGCTAGAGCACGGGAAATTTTAGAGATCACCCTGGCTCTCTGGAGTTGCAAGGGTAGGTTGGGGCAGGTGTGGGTACAGAGAAGATGGGGCTGAAATCACCAAGGCCATGCGCACTGTGTGAACTTGTCCCTGCACGTGACCCTGCTCGCTTGATGTCTTTGTTCACTGGGAACCTTCTGTGACCTTGCACTGTTAAGTCTTGAAGAGAAGCAAGCTCCCCCAAGCTCACCTGCTCTTAGAACATGGTCCTCGAAAGGTAGCCTGGCCTAGCTGTGTCTAGATGATCAAATCAAGTCCAGGTCTGTCATCTGTGTCCCTCTTTGGCTAGTTGAGCACTTTCCCAACCCATCCTACTTGTCTGCTAGGCAAGGAGCCATGCTGTCACCCTAGAATCTAGCCACTTCCCCTTGAGGGTCTGGAGGGGAATCAGGGTGCTGTCAGTGCTCCCATATGTCAGCTTCTGAGCTTCCCTGGCAGCAGAGAAGGGGCTGTGAGGCCCACGGCCACTCTGTTCCAATGAGAAGCAAATTCAGTTCTGGGTGACCCTTGAGAGCTAAG
This sequence comes from Dipus sagitta, assembly GCA_036346955.1. Classification (NCBI taxonomy): domain Eukaryota; kingdom Metazoa; phylum Chordata; class Mammalia; order Rodentia; family Dipodidae; genus Dipus; species Dipus sagitta. Next base: position 142,431,892 of record CM070770.1, read on the forward strand.
TAGCCTCATGAGCAGCAAGGGCCCTGACCAGGGCCCAGACCCATGTGTGTCTGAAACAGAAATGGGACCTGCTCTGGGCTCCCAGGGACATTAGGAGAGATGGCATAGTACCAGATAGACTGTTTGCTCAATGACAGCAGTTTGTAGGCTGCCATGCATTGATGACCAAGAAGACAGTTAATCTTGGGCACTGTTCCACCAAGATCTGGCTCCCCTCACTGTGCTTCTGTGTTTAGGTCCTGCATGGTGGAGGAATCAGGAACTCTCGAATCTCAGCTTGAAGCTACCAAAGTGAGTGTCTGCCCAAGGGCTTTCAACCACATTAAGCCCTTCCCCCAACAAAGCAGGCCATCCCTCCTCCTCGGTCTTCAGGACCCAAACTGGCTGGCTTCTTGACTTCAACAGCCTGGAACTGGTGTTTGAAAGTTACTAGTCCAGCACATCTGCCAGCTGGTTTGGGAAGATACTTCCCTCCACAAAATTTCTGGGTTTCTGTAGATTCACACCATCCTGCTTTTCCCTCCCTTGACAGCTAGTCACCAGAGTCCACATAGGGCTCCTGAGCTGGCTGAGGGCCCCTGTCTCACACTGCTTTGCCCCACCTTGTAGCGCAAGCACCAGGAGATTCGAGCCATGAGAAGTCAGCTGAAGAAGATTGAGGACCTGGGGGCCGCCATGGAGGAAGCCCTCATCCTGGACAACAAGTACACAGAGCACAGCACCGTGGGCCTGGCCCAGCAGTGGGACCAACTAGACCAGCTGGGCATGCGCATGCAGCACAACCTGGAGCAGCAGATCCAGGCCAGGTACCACGCCTGATGCAGAGCAGGGGTTAGCCCAGAGTGCAGCTATCAGCAAAGGTTTGGTACTGGAGGAAAGAAAGCGCTACCTGCTGTGTGGAAGGCCCAGAACCTACTTCTACTTTTCTTGCAGGAACACAACAGGAGTGACTGAGGAGGCCCTCAAGGAGTTCAGCATGATGTTCAAGTGAGTATGGCTCTAGCTCCCTGGCACGGGTAGCCAGGCACCAGGGCCATGCACTGAGTAGTCCTGGTTTCTGTGCTGCAGACACTTTGACAAGGACAAGTCTGGCCGGTTGAACCACCAGGAGTTCAAGTCCTGCCTTCGTTCCCTTGGCTACGACCTCCCCATGGTGGAGGAAGGAGAACCCGACCCAGAGTTTGAGGCAATCCTGGACACTGTGGATCCCAACAGGTAAGCTGCGGGGCAGTGGTGCACATAATCTTGCCCTCCCAAGGCCCGCTACTTCTGACTGAACCCACCTCTGCCCTCCCCCAGGGATGGCCATGTCTCCCTTCAAGAATACATGGCTTTCATGATCAGCCGAGAAACTGAGAATGTGAAGTCCAGCGAGGAGATTGAGAGCGCCTTCCGGGCCCTCAGCTCTGAGGGGAAGCCTTATGTGACCAAGGAGGAACTCTACCAGGTGCGACATGGGAAGGGCAAGATTTCCTGGGGACAACTGAAGTCAAGGGTGTGTGTGACCAAGCAGTCTAGGCTAACAGTCCCCCATTTTGAATCTGGCCTGTGTGAATGCATGAGTCTCAGCCCATTCACACTCAGTATGAGCCAGCGTCCTGTTTGTGCTGGCAAAGATGGCCCCACCCAGCTCCTCTTGGCTGTGAGCATTTGAGGTCAGAGCTAACTCGTGTCTTTCCCTCCAGAACCTGACTCGGGAACAAGCCGACTACTGTGTCTCCCACATGAAGCCCTATGTGGATGGCAAGGGCCGCGAGCTGCCGACTGCTTTCGACTATGTTGAGTTCACCCGCTCACTCTTTGTGAATTGATCCTCAGCTCCTAGGCTAGTCAGACCCATGCCAATTGCCCTGCTGTCGCCTTGCTGCATGTTAACTCCTCTGTGCTTTCAAGGAGAATATTCCAGACAGTGTTACTTTCCAATGTAACCATAAGCCTGCTTAGCTTGGGGTAAGATGTAGAAAACGGTGCTTCAATAAACTGCTTCTGGTCCAGTCACAATCACCATGTTGCTGTGGGGACCCAGGTCCATGTCTTGAGCCGGCTGCCCTCATTCCGACTAGAAAAAAATCAAAGCAGCTGGCTCACTCCTTCTTGTTCTCTGCCCCTCCCCAGATTTCCTGTTTTCATGTGAAAGACAAATAAAGGACTCAACTCCCCCTAAAAGCCTTGCTCTTTATTTGTCACAGCCTTGCCCTGCTGCCCTCAAGTGGCTACCTGCGCCTCCAGCTGGTCCAGATCCTCCGTTTCCCGGGGCCCTTGTTCTGTAAAGGCTGTGCTCAGCTGCCATACCTTCACCATGCCCTTGGCATCACCAGCAGCCAAGAGCTGGGTCTGCTGGCTATTAAATTCAAGACAGTAGACAGGGCTTCCATCCTGGGTTTGTGTAATGGACACTGTGGGCTTCTGTGAGCTTTTCTGGAGATCAACCAGCTGCACATCACCTAGTGGAAGGACGGTTCAGAAAGCAGATGCCACGGTTGAAAAACAGGCTGCTGCCAGCGTGCAGTTCTTCCCAGACCCAGAGTCCCACGCTTAGATTCAGCATGGGTCCTACCTCCTCCAGAAGCAGCAGCAAAAACCAGGGGGCGCACAGGGGACCAGCGCACAGCAAACAGGTACTTATGGGAGAGCTGCAGTGAGGTCAGGGGCTGGGCCTGCAGCATGGAGTACAGGTGGATGTGGCCGTCTGTCCCCGCACTCAGGAAGAGATTCCTACACATAAGCAGTGCAGAGAACAAGGTCTGTGGGGCTGACACCTACTGCCACACTCCTGGGCTATCAGCTCTAAAAGCTCCCTTGGACCCCAAACCTGATGATCCTGGGACCAACCACCAAGAAAGGCTGAGCAGGGATGGCCCTGTGCCTGAGTCAGCCATTGCCCCTACCTGTGGAAGGGGGAACAGCTCACAGAGTACACAGGGCCACCGTGAGGAGAGAAGGTGAACTGCACAGGGGCCCTGAGGGGCACAGAGCTGGGCATCCGCGTCATGGCTGCTGCTTCTGCTGCCAGGGAACACTTGAGTGGGAATCCACCTTCTGTGCCCAGAACGAAGAGGCTAGAGTCGAAGCTGGAGAAAGCCACTGCTGTCACGCCCACCTCTGTCTCCCCCCGGGGCGGCTGTGGAGAAGTGTCAGCAGGAGGGTCAGAGCCAAGGGCTTCCAATGACACTGTCCTACCAACCAGTGAACAGGAGGGAAGGGCGCGGGCAGGGCAGGAAGTCCCACAGCCCCGGCTGCCTTGAGGCTTCTGTCCTTGGCCAGTGTACCTTCTTCAGCCTGCTGCTCCGTGGCAGCTGTTGCATGAGCAGGGCAAAGCCCTTGGTGAGCTGCAGCTGGCCAGCCCCAACCCCCTGCCAGAGCAGCACCTTCCCATCAGTGGACACACTCAGCACCTGGAAGCGGTGACTGTGCTGGGGCTCAGGCAGCCACAACACCTGAAATGACAGAGTGTGAGGTGTGAGGCAGCATGGTGAGAGGAGAGTGCCCCAGCGTCGACCTTACCCACACTCCCTTTCCAAGAAAAAAAAGAATTCAGGGGGATGTCCCAGTGCCTACCTCACCCACAAGGGGCAGCCACAGAAAGTTCCAATGTTCCTACCCCAGCTTGCAAGTCTAGCACCCAGAAAGAGGGCAGCTGTGCCCCTATGGTTCAGGCCACCTATGTAGGAGGCTGGGAAGGGCCATGGGCCCTGAAGGGTAATCTCCGGGGCAGCTGAGGATGCCCAGGCAGCCATCCAACTGCCAGCTCACTGGTGACCTCTAGGGAAGCTGTGGCCTTCTTCCCCTGCCAACAGATCCCCTCCCTCCCAGGGAAGCTGCCTCCTGCCCCACCCAGCAGCCTTGGCCTCCTGACCTGGTACACCGGGTCTGTGTGGGCGTCCTCAGTCAGACCTGTGCGCCACAGCAGCGGGTCCTCGGATCGGCTCATGTCCCACACCAGCACTTCACCACTGTACAGGCCCCCTAGAGGGACCAGGATCTAGGTGTCACCTCAAGTCATCCCCAGGAGCCATGAAGCCAGGACACGAGGCCTCAGGAGATTTTCCCTAGAGGGAAAGTGCTGGTTTCTGACCCTCAAACTCAGTCCCTCCTTGCTGTGACCCAATGCCTATGCCCAGGAACCTGCTCCTCCCAGCATGGGCAGCTCCTGTCACCACTCATCACAGCCTTTTCCCAAGATGCACTTTCTTCCATGGCCCACACCCTCCACACATCCCTACAGGTCTCCCTGCCAGCTGCAACAACCCAGGAGGCCAGGGTAGCCTCACTGTCTCCCAAGCAGGCTGCCTAGCCATGTCCAGAGACTGAAAGGCCAGTGGAAAACATCCCAGCCAGACTGCTGGGCGGGAGGAGACTCCTGTGAGGAGCAGAGGCCAGGGAGAGCCAGACACTCACCTGCAATGTGTGAGGGCTGGGTGGGGTGGAAGGCCAGACACATGACAGCGCTGGGCACCTCCACCACCACTGATGGCTGCTGGGGGTTCAGGCCTCGCCGGTCCAGGTTCCAGGTGCACACATAGGATTTGAGTGTACTCCAGTCCCCATCATCCAGCCTGCATGGGAACACAACCGAGCTGCATCTGAGCCTCCCACCACTTCCTCCACCTCTCATCTAATAACCCCAGGAGGATTTGTTTGTGCCCCTCTATACTCTGACACAACTACTGGGTCTGCACTTGCCTAGGCTCCTCTATAGAACCCAAATGACAAGATATACTCTAATAAAGAGTTACCAGGCCAGGCATGATGTCACCAGCCTGTGATCCCAGCATTTGGGAGGCTGATACAGGAGGACCAAGAGTTTGAGACCAAGAGCCAGGCATGGTAGTGCATGCCTTATAATCCCAGCACTCAGGAGGCTGAGGTAGGAGGATCGCCGTGAGTTCAAGGCCACCCTAAGACTACATAGTGAATTCCAGGTTAGCCTGGGCTAGAGAGAAACCCTACCTTGAAGAAAAAAAGACTTTGAGGCCAACCTGGGTAGATAGTAAGATCCATAGCAGGGGTAGGAGTGAAGAACAGGCCAGACACCATGGACAGCCACCACTATGATGGGTGGGGACTCTGGTGCATTAAGAAACAGGTGGCAGACAAGGCAAGGCAGGACATGCTGCCCAGTGGGCAACTGAGCCATGAGGCTGGACTCTTAGCCCCTCTCCCTGCTCTTTTGACTGTCAAGCCACACAGCTAAGATGGCCAAGCTCCTGGGGCCAACCAGATGGAGATACGAGCCCAAAAGAGTCTTGTGGTCTCTCACTGCCTCCCACCACACCAGCTGCCACTTACCGGCCATAGGCACAGGCTAGCACAGAGCCAGTAGCGTTCCACGAAATGCCAGTCACATGAAGGCCCTGCCCTTGAGCTGGAGGGTAACACAGGGTATGCAGACAGGACACCTGCAGAGACAGGCCAGCCCCAGCCTTCAGCATCAAAGCTACCTACATGACCTCAGAGCTACATAAGGAAAACCACACCAAGGCCCAGGCAAACCAAGTCCTAATCACTATATGAGTCCTCTGCACAGTCCTGAGGGAAATGCAGAGCTGGGCACGGTGGCTTACTCTGGAGGAGGCTGAGATGGGATTACCATGATTTTTAGGTCAGCCTAGACTACATAGCAAGTCTATTCAGAGCCACAAAGCAAGACCTGATGTCAAGCCCTTGCCAAAAAGAAAGGGCCGGGTGTGGTGGCACACGCCTTTAATTCCAGTACTCAGGAGGCAGAGGGAGGAGGATTGCCGAGAGGACAAGGCCACCCTGAGACTACACAGTGAATTCCAGGTCAGCCTGAGCTAGAGTGAAACCCTACCTTGAAGAAAGAGGAAGGAAGGGAGGGAGGGAGGGAGGGAGGAAAAGAGAGAGGGAGGGAGGAAGGAAGGAAGGAAGGATAAAAGAAAGGAAAGACAAAGAAAGGATAGAGGGAAAGAAAATGGGGCTAGAAAGATGGCTCAGTGGTTAAAAATGCTTGCATGCAAAGCCTGCCAGCCTGGGTTCAATTCCCCAGTACCTACGTAAAATCAGACAAAAAAAAAGTGGCACATGCAGGCTGGATAGATGGCTCAGAGGTTAAGGCACTTGCCTGCAAAGCCTAATGACCGGAGTTCATTTACCTAGTAAAGCCAGATGTACAAAGTGGCACATGCATCTGGAGTTTGAAGCAGCTAGAGGACCTTGCATGCCCAATCTCATTCTCTCTCTCCTTGCCAAAAAAAAAAAAAAAAAAATTAAGTGGCACATGAGGAATGGGGAGATGAGCAAGAGTGCTGCTTCCATGCTGTTCCTGATAATCAGCACCAGGGTGTAGGAGACGGATCCTGAGGATACTCAACGCCTACCAAAGTAGTGATCCAGAGGCTCCTAAGAGCTCATCACTGAAGTAGACTTAAAACTCACCCACCATGGCTCAGGGAATTTTGCAGAAGAGGGGACAGAAAGATTGTAAGTGCCACAGGTTGAGACATCATGCCCAGATGCATTCCCTCCCTCTCCCCCCCCCCGAAAAAAAATAACTGACTAAGCCGGGCATGGTGGCACACGCCTTTAATCCCAGCACTTGGGAGGCAGAGGTAGGTGGATCACTGTGAGTTCGAGGCACCTGAGACTGCACAGTTCATTCCAGGTCAGCCTGGGCTAGAGCAAGACCCTACCTCCAAAAACCAAAAAATAAAAAAATAATTGACTACTGCTTCCACAATGCATAAACCACAACGCCATGGGGACTACCTGCAATCCCACTGAGGAATGTCCCCAATGGAATGGGAGCAGGAATGAGGGAAAAGAGGATACCAACACATGATGTACCCATATGCAACATCTTGTTAATAATAATAATAACCATTTTAAAAAGTGGCACATAGCCGGGTGTGGTGGTGCACGCTTTTAATCCTAGCACTCAAGAGGCAGAGTAAGAGGATCACCATGAGTTCAAGGCCACCCTGAGACTACACAGTGAATTCCAAGTCAGCCTGAGCTAGAGTGAGACCCTACCTCGAAAAACCAGGACCCAAAAGGGGGTGTGTGTCTGGAGTTCATATGATGTGGCTAGAGGTTCTGGCATGCCCATTCTCTCTATCTATCTCTTTCTCTCTCATAAATAAATAAAATATTTTTTAAAATAATAAGAAAATAAGCTGGGCGTGGTGGTACATGCCTTTAATCCAGTACTCAGGAGGCTGAGATAGGAGGATTGCTATGAGTTTGAGGCCACCCTGAGACTACATAATGAATTCCAGGTCAGCCTGAGCTCAAGTAAAACCCTACCTTGAAAAATCAAAAAAAGTAAAATAAAAAATTTAGCCAGGTGTAGTTGCACACGCCTTTAATCCCAATACTTGGGAGGCAGAGGTAGGAGGATCACCATGAGTTTGAGGACAGCCTGGGTTAAGTTGCTTGTCTGTGACACCCAAGGACCCAAGTTCAACTCCCCAGTACACATGTAAGCCAGATGTACAAGGTAGCACGTGCATCTGGAATTTATTTGCTGTGGCTAGAGGCCCTGGTGCGCCCATTCTCTATCTGCATCTTTCTCTGTCTCTCTCAAATAAATAAAATTATACATATTATATAATATATGTTATACATTATATAGTATATATATTTTTTGTTTGTTCTTGGTTTTTTTTTGTTTTTGTTTTTATTTATTTATTTGAGAGCGACAGACAGAGAGAGAAAGAGGCAGAGAGAGAGAGAGAGAGAGAGAGAGAGAAAATGTGTGCACCAGGGCTTCCAGCCACTGCAAACAAACTCCAGACACGAGTGCCCCCTTGTGCATCTGGCTAACATGGGTCCTGGGGAATCGAGCCTCGAACCAAGGTCCTTAGGCTTCACAGGCAAGTGCTTAACCACTAAGCCATCTCTCCAGCCCAGTACATATATTTTAAGGTAGGGTCTCACTCTAGCCCAGACTAAGCTCGAACTCACAGTGATCGTCCTACCTCTGCCTCCCGAGTGCTGGGATTAAAGGCGTGCGTCACCACGCCCGGCTGGCATTCCACTTCTTGAGCAAGAACATCTTGTCACCCTGACTTGGAGCCTGCGCTCCTGGAGTCCAGAGAACACATCAGCCATGGCGGCAGCATGGAGCGGTGGCAAGGACATTGGGTCCGGGAGGTGAGTGCCTATGGCAGCCTTGATTTTATTTATTTTATTTGTGTGTGTGTGGCTTTTTGAGGTAGGGTCTCGCTCCAGCTCAGGCTGACCTGGAAAAATTCACTATGTAGTCTCAGGGTGGCCTCAAACTCATGGCAATCCTCCTACCTCTGCCTCCCAAGTGCTGGGATTAAAGGCATAGGCCACCACTCCCAGCCCCCTTTATTTTTTTGGTTATTCGAGGTAGGGTCTCACTCTAGCCCAGGCTGACCTGGAATTCACTATGGAGTCTCAGGGTTGCCTTGAACTCACGGTGATCCTACTTCTGCCTCCCAAGTGCTGGGATTAAAGGCATGTGCCACCACGCCCGGCTCTTGATTTTCCTTTTTATAATTTTGTTTTGAGACAGGGGCTCATGTAGCACAAACTGGCCTTGAACTCATTGATCCCCATGCACTGGGATAACAGGTCTGCATCACCACACCCAGTATTCTTCATTTTTGACAAAAACAAGAGAAATACTATGCTATGTGACACTCTAGCACAGAAAAAAATACCAAAGGGAAGCTGAACCAGTGTCCTCAGGCTATCTGATGAGGCCTGCCTCTGCAGTGACTGCACCACTGGGATTCCGGATACACACTTCTCTCGTCAGGAAGAAGTGCAGGCTGGGGCACAGCTCAAAAAAGAAAAAAAAATGGGGGGACTTTATATGAATTTATTATGTGTATGCATGTTTAGCAGGGGGTGGGTACACGTGTGTTAGAACACACATGCATGTGGAGGCTAGAGGACAACCTGAGGTGTCATCTTCAAGAACACTCTCCACTCATTGGCCTAGAGCTCAAGTAGGCCAGACTAGATGGCCAGCAAGCCCCAGGCAAGTGCCTGACATTTTACATGGATACTGGGGATCACATTCAGCTCCTATGCCTGCTAGGCTACTACTTCACTAACCAAGCCATCTCCCCAGTCCCATCACTTAATTTAATTTTTTCTTCTTTTTTGGTTTTTCCAGGTAGGGTCTCTAGCCCAGGCTGACCTGGAATTCAGTATGTAGTCTCACGGTGGCCTCAAACTCATGGCAATCCCCCTACTGCTGCCTCCTGAGTGCTGGGATTAAAGGTCTGTGCCACCACACCCAGCTAGTAAATATTTTTTTAAAACCTTTTTTTATTTTTATTTTTTATTTTTTTGAGACAGAGAGAGGGAGGAGGCAGAGAGAGAATGGGCGCGCCTTTCAGACACTGTGAACGAACTCCAGACGCCCCCTTGTGTGCATGTGCGACATTGCATGCTTGAGTCTGGCTACACAAGGGACCTGGAGATTTGAACAAGTGTTCTCAGGCTGTGCAGGCAAGCGCCCTAACCCCTAGGCCATCTCTCCAGCCCTAATAAATATTTTTTTTAATTAGGCATTCAGGGTTGGGATGGGGGGATAGTGGTAGAGAATGTGCTTAGCATGCACAAGCACAAGGTTCTGAGTTCTATCCCCGGCACCCAAACAGAAAGCTAAATTGTCCCACAAACTGCTGTGGGGTAAAAGAAGGTGACCTTGGGCCCAAGGTGGTGCAGAATCCAAGAGCCCCTTCATCACTCAGTGACACCCTGATCTGTCTTCACTGTGTGTCCAGCTACATATCGCAGGCTGTGGGGAGGGAGACCACCCCCAGCTGTGCCTTGGGAGCAGAAGGGCCGAGAAGTGATGATGCCACCAGCGCAGTCATAGGAGCAGACAGGCCAGGGCGCACGCTCCTGCTGGGCCAGTCCAGAGATGTGAGACCTCGGGCACGTCACAGACTCTCCAAGCCTCATCCCTAGACTAGAGGTTACAACAGCACTCCTCACACAGCTGTCCTGAGGACAGAACAGGACACCATCGCAGGATCTGCTCTAGGACAGTGCCGACCTGGAGAAGGCCACTGCATGCAGGCAGGCCTGGCAAGCGAGGCAGCGGGCCGCCCTGGCTCAGACACTTCTTTTGGCCACTTGGTTTCATCCTGGATAAATCATTTCCTCTATGGATATCCACCTCGCAAATGTAAGATGGAGAGAAGATGGAACTCCTCCTCTGATGAATCGGCCTCATAATCTTGGCTCAAGACCTGACAGAAGGGCTGGAGGGATGGCTTAGCAGTTAAGGCGCTACAAAGCCAAAGGACCCAGGTTCGATTCCCCAAGACCCACATTAGACAGCTGCACAAGGGAGCACACACGTCTGGAGTTCGTTTGCAGTGGCTGGAGGCCCTGGCATGCTCTTCCCCTTTCTCTGCCAAATAAATAAATTAAATTAAAAAAAAATAAAAAGACCTGACAGAAGGTTCTAGCACTGTTGTTGCTGGGTGAAGCAATGGGAAGATAGGCTGGGATGGCCTCACAGAGAGAGCACCACCCAGGTCTGGAAGCCGGTGACCTACCGTCTGCTGTGGCTCTGTCCAGTTCACCTCGAAGCCATCAAAGGCATGGCTCTGCCAGTTCTTGTTCAGCTCCCGGATGACCATGGCCTCCACCTTCCGAAGAAAGGCTGCCAGCCGGGGGCCATCGTGCCGGGACATAGGAGCCACGGCCCCTGGCTCAAGGGACTCCGTCTGCACCTGGGCATCTGCATGCCTCCTGGCCTGGGTGGACACTTCAGCTGTGGCAATGCTGGCCGTCTGGCAACTTTTCTGGAGGGAAAGCAAGCCCAGCATCACCACCCAGCCATACACCTGTGCCACCTAGCCAGCCTCCCACCCGCCTCCCCTTCATCCTCCTCTCCTGCACAGCTCCTCTCCTCACTACTGGCATCTCGGGCTAACAGAACCTGGTCACTGAGTCTGGAAATGCCCCAATCTTTTTTTTTTTTCTCCTCACTTAGCTCAGGCTGACCTGGAATTCACTATGTAGTCTCAGGGAGGCCTCGAACTCATGATGATCCTCCTACATCTGCTGGGATTAAAGGCGTGCACCACCACGCCCGGCTGAGATGCCCCCAATCTTATGTTCATTGAGGGGTAAGCATGGCCTCCAGCCAGCCAGTGGGGAAGCTCTCCTAGCCACAGGGATGGCTGTCTGCAAGCATAACCAGGAGGGAAGAACCTTCCCAAGATGTTTGGTCAAACTGATGGGTGGCGACTGTGCAGAGGCTGGCAGGTCAGAGCTGCAACCTCTGAAGCCCAGCAGAGCCTGTCTGCACAGAAGGGCCAGAAGGATCTGCAGACCCCTGCCCAGCACTGTGGGCTGCTTACCAACCCCCCCCACACGCTTCCCCCCCCACACACTCAGGTGCCTTCCTCCCAGGTAGTTTCCATGACAAGCCAGTGGGGAGAAGGCTAACCACTGCTCACCTGTGACCCTTCCTCCACCCTGCTACCTGTGTCCAGATCCTGTCCCTGCTTAGCTGGGCATGGGAACAGGCATCAAATCAGAGGTGCTGCCGGAGGTGGTGGCACATGCCTTTAATCCCAGCACTCAGGAGCAAAGGTAGGAAGATGTTGCAGTCAGGTTCGCATTGCTGGTAGAAATTTCCCAACCAAAAGCAGCTTGTGGGAAAAAGTGGTTTATTTTGGCTTACAGGCTCGAGGGGGAAGCTCCATGATGGCAGGGAAAAATGATGGTATAAGCAGAGGGTGAACATCACCCCCTGTCCAACATAAGGTGGACAACAGCAACAGGAGTGTGTGCCAAACACTGGCAAGGGGAAACTGGCTATAATACCCATAAGCCTGCCCCCAACAATACACTCCCTCCAGGAGTTAATTTCTAAATCTCTATCAGCTGGGGAATCTAGCATTCAGAACACCTAAGTTTATGGGGGACACCTGAATCAAACCACCACAGATGATCACCATGAGTTCAAGGCCGCCCTGAGACTACATAATGAATTCTAGATCAGCCAAGACTAGAGTAAGAAAAACAATAAAAAATAAATAAATAAATAAAGGCCTAGCAACAATAAAATCCCAAATACCTGAAGACTTTCTCTGAGAACTGTAAGAAACCACCATTATTCTGCTCTGGTATAAGCCAACTGCACTGTTCTGAGTTCCCTTTGGGTCTGAGCATCAATAACTGCCCCTGGAGTGTGTGTGAGAGAACTGCGGTCAGTTGGAACCCCACTTCTTCCCAGGTCTGGACTACACAGGGAAAGACACAGGATGGTCAGCCCCACCTCCACCCACCTGCCGCAGGAGGCTCCAGATCACAGGCCCTGAAGGCCTCGCAGGACAGGAGAAAACGACCAAACAAGGCCCAGGTCTTCAAGCAGCAAGCAACTGAGGAGCCTTTGAAGGCTGAACCCAGCTCTCCCATCCCTCTGGAGCCCGGGAGCCCTCAGCCATGGAAGACCCCAGGTCACGAGTTCTGGAGGAAGGGGGTGTCTTCTGGAGAATCTGCCCCTCACAAGGACCTCTTTCTCAGAAACCTCCTACCCACACCATGGACTGGGCCTCAAGTCCTGACTCCTGCTCACTGATCCAGTGGGAAGCAGACATTACCCCAGGTGGGCCGAGTGGATTCTCTCAGAAACTGAAGACAAAACGAGTTGGGGATGAGTGAGATACAGCTCAGCGGCAAAGTGTGAGCTTCACATGCTCTGGGCCTGGGATCTGCCAAAACAATGACTTGAGGAGCTAGACTGCAGGTGCCTGCAGCAGAAACCCAGTGACAACCAGGGCCTCCCTGCAGGCCAGGGCCACAGCAGAGGACAGACAGCAATCTGCAGAGGGGCTCAGAGGATGGCAGAACAGCAAGGCTGACAGAGAGGGAGCCCCCCACAACGCCATCCCAGCTACTCTCCTACACATGCCATGGAGAGGACCAGGGACATGCCACGAAGAACCAAGCAAAGAATAAGCTGCTTTGGTTAGTTTCCACACACACTGCCAAAGGGTCCTGAGCCAGCATGCAGGACTGACTGCACAGCAGGTTGCCTGCCCCCCTGCTCATCCTAAAGCGGTGTCTGGCTACCACTGGCCACTCAGGCTCAGGAACACTTGTCCTGACAGAGGACATGAACTGCCGGGTCACGTTACCAGCCACCCTCCCAGGCTGCCTGGGCAGACCATGAGGGCACTGATTCTCCTGCACCCTCTCCGCCAAGGCTAAGCAGGCTGGGATCAGCCCAAACAAGGATAGCTCAGGCATTCCCAGACTTCCCCCAGGGGATCTCCATGATGAGCTCAGCATGGGTGGACTAAGCACAGTCTCGCCACTTGCTTATTGAAAACATGCAGAAACCACACTTGGTGGCTCACACTTTCCAGCACTGAGAAAACTGAGGCTCAGAGATTGCTGAGTTCCAGGCCAGCCTAGGTTACAGCTTAAGACCCTGGATCAAAAAATGAAAATAAGGGGACTGGAGAGATGGTTCAGTGGTAAAGGCGCTTGCCTGCAAAGCTTAAGGACCCAGGTTCAATTCCCCAGTACCCATGTAAACCAGATGCACATGGTGATGCATGCATCTGGAGTTGTTCCTTGCAGTGGCTAGAGGTCCTGGAGCACCCATTTTCTCCCTCCCTATCTCTCTTCATCTCTCTTATAAATAAATTAAAATAAAATAAAAAATAGAGCCTTATTTATTTTTTATTTTAGTGAATTCCAGATCATCCTGGGCTAGAGTGAGACCCTACCTTAAAAAAATAAATAAATAAATAATGAAAAGTAAAATACACAATCCAAGCCAGGAGTGGTGGCTCACACCTTTTATCCCAGCACTCCTGGGGAAGAGGTAGGAGGATCGCCATGAATTTAAGGCCACTCTAAGACTACATAGTAAATTTCAGGTCAGCCTGGGCTAAAGTTAGATCCATCTTGAAAAAAAAATACACTGTTTAGGGCTGGAGATATGGCTTAGTGGTTAAGGCACTTGCTTGCAAAGCCTAAAGACCCAAGTTCGATTCCCCAGTACTCATGCAAGCCAGATGCACAAAGTAGTGCATACGTCTGGAGTTCGTTTATAGTGACTAAAGGCTCTAAGCTGGGTGTGGTGGCTCACGCCTTTAATCCCAGCACTAGGGAGGCAGAGGTAGAAGGATCACCTAGTCAAGGCCACCCTGAGACTACATAGTGAATTCCAGGTCAGCCTGAGCTAGAGTCCCTACTTCAAAAAACCAAAAAAAATAAAAATAAAAAATATGGTGACTAATGGCCCTGATGCACCCATTCTCTATCTGCTTCTTTCTCTCTGTCAAATAAATAAAATATTTTTTAAATACACCCTATTTAATTCTCAAAGGATCCATTCTGGTCTATAAATGCGCGTGCTCCAGCAGAGGGAGGGCATGTACTGTGGAATCTCACAGGCAAAGCCAGAGAGGGGTAGGAGTGTGCCTCCAGCAGACAGGAGACATGCAGCAAAGGCTAATGGAAAGGAAGAAAAGCCTCAGTTCCCGTTTCCTGGGTACAGGGAGGATATGGACAAGTACACTGCTCTCACCCAGCTCAGAGTCCATTTGAAATCTGCAACCATGGTCAAAGAGGAGCCACACTCCACTGAGCTTATAATAAAAAGTCCTGGAGAAGGTAGGGTTGACACACACTGGTAAGCAAATTCGAAAGAGGATAAAGCAAGAGGATCACCTGCTCTGTTTGAACGCAGCCTAAGATTAACCGCCGGCTGGGGATATAGCCCAATGAAGAGCACTTACCTAATATGAACGCATACAGTTCTAGGTTTATTTCCCAGTATTGCAAACAACAAACAAACATACATACACACACACACATACAGTCAATAGATGTCCAACACTCAGGAGGCAGAGGTAGGAGGATCATTGAGTTAGAGGTCAGCCTGGCCTAGAGTAGGACCCTACCTTGAAAAACACAAAACAGGCTGGGTATGGTGGCACACACCTTTAATCCCAGCACTCCGAAGGCAGAGGTAAGAGGACTGCCATGAGTTCAAGGCCACCCTGAGACTACAAAGTGAATTTCAGGTCAGCCTGGGCTACAGTGAGACCTTACTTCAAAAAAAAAAAAAAAAAAGGCAGGTATGGTGGCACAAACCTTTAATCAGGAGGCAGAGGCAGCAGTATTGCCAGAGTACAATGCCACCCTGGGCTACAGCAAGACCCAAGCTCAACCCTCCCCCCAAAAAAAAGACTTACACAATTTAAATTATTATTCATTTATTTTCAGGAAAGCCCAACAGACTGGCCTTCTTTTTGTTTTTGTTTTTCGAGTTAGGGTTTCACTCTAGCTCAGGCTGACATGTAGTCTAGTCTCAGGGTGGCCTTGAACTCATGGTGATCCTCCTACCTCTGCCTCCAAGTGCTGGGATTAAAGGCGTGCGCAGCCATGCCCTGATAACCCTAAGATTTTTTTGCTTTTGCGAGGTAGGGTCTTACTCTAGCTCAAGCTGACCTGGAAATCGCTCTGTAGTCTCAGGGTGGCCTTGAACTCACGGCAATCCTCCTACCTCTGCCTCCCGAGTGCTGGGATTAAAAGGCGTGTGCCACCACGCCGGCTCTTTTTTTTTTTTTTATTGACAACGTCCATAATTACAGACAATAAACCATAAAATATGAGGTTTTTTAATTTTTAATCTTTTTGTTTTTCAAGGTAGGGTCTCACTCTAGCTCAGGCTGACCTAGAACTCACTCTGTAGTCCCAGGCTGGTCTCGGACTCATGTTGATCCACCTACAAATGCTGGTATGAAAGGTGTGCATCACCATGCTCGACCCCCTTTTTTTTGAGCTAGAGATAGTATTTCATGTATCCCAGGCTGGCCTTGAACTTGCTATGTAGGATAACTGTGAACAGCTTCTCTTGCCTCCACCTTTAACTTCAAAATGCTAGGATTACAGGTGTGTGCCACCACAGCTCTGTTTATGCTGTGCTGGGGATGGAACCCCGGGCTTTGTGCATGCCAAGCAAGCATTCTATCAAATGAGCCACAACTTTGGCCCTCTTTTTTTTTTTTTTTTTTTTTTTGGTTGTTCAAGGTAGGGTCTCACTCTAGCGCAAGCTGACTTGGAATTCACTATATAGTCTCAGGGTGGCCTTGAACTCACAGCGATCCTCCTACCTATGCCTCCTGAGTGCTGGGATTAAAGGCGTGCACCATCACACCCAGCTTGGCCCTTTTTAACTGTTTTAAATCGTGTAGTTCACAAGGTGGAGCATGCATCTGGAGTTTGTTTGCAGTGGCTAGAGGCCCTGGTGTGCCCATTTTGTCTCTTTATCTTTCTCGCTAATAAGTAAATAAAAAAATAAAATATGTAGGGCTGAAGGGATGGCTTAGGGGGTAAGGTGCTTGCCTGTAAAGCCTAAGAACTAATGTTCAAATTCCCAGGTCCCATGTAGCCAGTGACTAAAGCATGCAATGTCACACACATGCCACAAGGGGCGTACGTGTCTGGTGTTCGTTCACAGCAGGCTGAAGGTCCTGGTGCAACCCACTCTCTCTCAAAAATAAAAATAAAAGTTTTTTTAAAAGCCACTTTATTTTCATGTGTGCACACACAAGCACTCCAGTCTCTTGCTGCAAACAAACTCTAGCCACTTTGTGTGGGGCATTACATAGGTGTTGGGAATTGAACATCAGGTTTTACAACCAACTGCTTTTAACCGCTGAGCCATCACCCCATCTTCCACTAGGGAAAAGAAAAGGGGAAAAAAAAGAAAAAAAAAAAAAAACCACCCACACTGCAATAGGCTCTTCCAGGCACTTTAGGGAGCAGCCTGGGCTAAATTCCTGGTTTCAGCTGTGGCTCAGCATTAGAATCACCAGGGCAGGGTGGGGTGGGGTGGGGTGGGGTGGAGGCTTTCATTACAGAAATTCCCAGGTCTCTGCAGTGTGAAGGTGCCTTTTCCACTTCACAACTCTGTTATCCCAATGTTAGCTTCAACAGCTAGACCAGTCCCAACAAGCTGAAGCTGTCCACTGACCAGCATGGCCCCTGCTTTTAGTTTTGTTTTGTTTTTTGTTTTTTTTTTGAGGCAGGGTCTCACTCTAGCTCAGGCTCACTATAGAGTCTCAGGGTGGCCTCGAACTCACAGCGATCCTTCTACCTCTGCCTCCCAAGTGCTGGGATTAAAGGCGTGTGCCACCACGCCCGGTGGCCCCTGCTTTTAAATTTCAGTCCACAAACCCACTCCACCTGGGAAAGGTCCCATGATGGCCCACAGCCCAGTCCCTGAAAGAGTCCACACCCTCAAGGCAAGTCCAGGTCCTCATCCCTCTGCAAAAAAAAAAAATACATATATATGGCAAGAAAAGCCAGACAATTGATGTTTGTTTAAATCCATTACTGAAATGTACAAGTGCATTACAATGCCATAATGTTCAACTTTTACAGAGGAATTTACCAAATAAAGTAAAAATGTTGTTACAATACTCATCACAGCTTATTGGTAATAAACACTAGAAACATTGTAACAGTTCAGATAAATAAAGCTAAAAAGGTTTTATAGGTCAGGCGTGGTGGGACACGCCTTTAATCCCAGCACTTGGGAGGAAGATTCACTGTGAGTTCAAGGCCACCCTGAGACAACAGAGTTAATTCCAGGTTAGCCTGGGCTAGAGCAAGACCATACCTGGGAAAAGAAAACAAAGGAATGGGGAGAAGGCTCAGCACTTGCTGCAAAAGCATGAGGATTTGAGTTCAATTCCCCAGCACCCATGTAAAAAGCCAGGCCTGTTACCCCAGTGCTGGAGGAGGGCAGAGACAGGACTGTAGTCATTCCCTGGTCAGCCAATCTAACTCAAAGGGAACCCCAGATTCAGCGAGAGACTCTCAGAGAAAAAAGGTAGAAAAGTGATAGAGGAAGACACCTGAGGTTTTTCTCCGGGCCTCTATGTGGGCCTGGGCTCATGCCTGCATGCAAATTTAAGTTCCAAGCTGACCTGGAACTCATTCTGTAGCCCCGGGCTGGCCTTAAAGGTACACTGAACCTCCTCCCTCAGCCTCCATGCCTGCTTTATTTGTAAGCAGAGAGGAAAGAAAGAAGTATGATGAATGTGCCAGGGCCTTTTGCCACTGCAAAAGATCTCCAAAGTCATACGCCACTTTTGTGTGTCTGGTTTGATGTGGGTAGGGGGAATCAAACTCGGGCCAACAGGCTTTGCAAAGAAGTGCTTTGCGAAGAGGCAGGAGGATCACAAAAAAATTATATATATGGTGCTTTTAACTACACAGCCATCTCCCCAGCCCCCCAACTTAAAAAATAAAATGCTGAGCTTGGTGGCACACACCTTTAATCTCAGCAGCTGGGAGGCAGAGATAGGACTGCCATGAGTTCAAGGCCACCCTGAGACTACAAAGTGAATTCCAGGTCAGGCTGGGCTAGAGTGAGACCCTATCTCTACAAGCAAAAAGCAAAATAAATAAATAAAATTATGTTTATAATATGCTAATATTAAGTGGGACATGGTGGCACACATCTTTAATCCCAGCACTCAGGAGACTGAGGTAGGAGGATCACCATGAGTTCAAGGCCAGCATGGGATACAGAGTTCCAGGTCAACCAAAGCTAGAGTGAGACCCTAGAAAATAAATAAAGCCCCTCCCAAAAAAGAAGGTATTAGTCAGATAGCAAATAGATTCACAAATTCACAGTATGATTTTAGTTTGTTTATTTGCACATGTGTGTGGAGAGGGCACACCAGAGTCTCTTGCTTCTGCAAACAAACCCCACTTTTTTTTTTTTTTTTGGTTTTTCGAGGTAGCATCTCACTCTAGCCCAGGCTGACCTGGAATTCACTATGGAGTCTCAGGGTGGCCTTGAACTCACAGCAATCCTCCTACCTCTTCTGGGATTGAAGGCGTGCGTCATCAAGCCCAACCCCACCTTTTTTTTTTTTTTTTAAGATTTATTTTTATTTTTTGGTTTTTCCAGGCAGAGTCTCACTCTAGCTCAAGCTGACCTAGAATTCACTATGTAGGCTAAGGGTGGCCTCAAACTCATGGTGAT
Organism: Dipus sagitta; assembly: GCA_036346955.1. Classification (NCBI taxonomy): domain Eukaryota; kingdom Metazoa; phylum Chordata; class Mammalia; order Rodentia; family Dipodidae; genus Dipus; species Dipus sagitta. The sequence goes on from CM070770.1 coordinate 142,450,877, forward strand.
CCACCTACCTCTGCCTCCCAAATACTAGAATTAAAGGCATGCGCCACCATGCCCGGCTCCAAACACCACTTTTTGCATCAGTCTTTGTGGGTACTGGGGAATCAAACTTGGGCTGGCAGACTTTACAAGCAAAACCCCTTTAACCACAGTCATCTCCCCAGGCCCTGATTTATTTACTTTTTTTGTTTTTCAAGGTAGGGTTTCACTCTAGCCCAGGCTGACCTGGAATTCACTATGGGGAGTCTCAGGGTGGCCTCGAACTCACAGCAATCCTCCTACCTCTGCCTCCCAAATGCTGGGATTATAGGCATGTGCCACCATGCCCGGCTACTTTTTTTTTTTTTTTGGTCTTCCAAGGTAGGGTCTCACTCTACCTCAGGCTGACCTGGTCATTATGTAGTCTCAGGACGGCCTTGAACTCTCAGCGATGCTCCTACCTCTGTCTCCCAAGTGCTGGGATTAAAGGCATGTGCCACCACACCAGCTATTTTATTTATTATTTATTTTGGTTTGTCAAGGTGTCTCCAGGCTCTGCAAATAGATCAGCAAAGACCCCAGGGCCTTTGTACCAACCATCTGTTCTGCCTGGAGAGCTCTACCCCAGGTCCTAACTCCTGGGGTCCCCCAACTCTCACTCCCCCAAGTCTTTGCTCAAATGGCATGTCTCAGGGAGGCTCACCCTTGTGATTCACCCTCCTATTTCTCACCAGAGCCACTACTTTCTTTTGTCGGTGGCTCAGTTCACCTAACGCATGACATCATTTACTTACTACACATTATCATTCATGTAGTCTCAGGTTGGCCTTGCACTCACTGCTACCCTCCTACCTCGGCCTGGGCTGGGGGAGGGGGGGGGAAATGGGCACACCAGGCCTCTAGCCACTGCCCACTACAGACACGTACACCACTCTGTGTATCTGGCTTTATGAGTGTACAGAGAAATCAAACTCCAGTGGTAAGGCTTTAAGGGCAAGCGCCTTAACCGCTGAGCGCTCTCTGCAGCCCAGCACCTACCATTTATGTTCTACCCCCTGCAGTCGCCCTGGATCAACTCTGAGAGTACAGAGTGCTCTGTCTGCTGGCCTGATGAACCCCCACGACAAGAGTACTCGGCGTCCTGTACTCGGCCCTTCATCTCACCAGAGCACCTGGCCTTGTGTGCTTTTGATAAAACGAAAACAACTATTTCAAGCCGGGCGTGGTGGCGCACACCTTTAATCCCAGCACTCGGGAGGCAGAGGTGGAAGGATCACGGCGAGTTCAAAGCCACCCTGGGACTCCATAGTGAATTCCAGGTCACCCAGGGATAGAGTGAGACCCTACCTCGAAAAAGAGAAGAGAGAAAAGAAAGAGAGAGGGAGGGAGGAAGAAACTATTTTCAGCTAAACCTTTTGACGCAACTTGATAAGTCTTTCCTGCCGTTCACATAAAGTCGTTTAAAACGCGGGCTCCTAGGAGTTGTCCCTAACTCTTTTGCTTCTTAGGTCATCAAAGACTTAGGCGAGGCCGGCCTGAAAAGCACTCCCTGGTTAGTGTTGTGGGCTAAGAATACAAAAATACCATCGTAGCCCAGCGTGGTGGCGCACGCCTTTAATCCCAGCACTCGGGAGGCAGAGGTAGGAGGATCGCCATGAGTTCGATGCCACCCTGAGACTCCATAGTGAATTCCAGGTCAGCCTGGACTAGAGTGAAAACCTACCTCGAAAAAAAAAAAAACAAAACCACAACCCTGGGCCCTCTGCACCTGGTGGTCCCGCCGCGCGCCCTCACCGTCTCCCCGCGGGTGCCCTGGATGCCCCTCCACTGCGAGGGCACGGACGCCACGCCCAGGGTCTCGTCCTGCAAGGGCGCGGGCCTCCCGGACCCCTCGGCGCCCGCGGCCCCGCCAGAAGCCAGCGCAGCGGCACCCGCACTTCCCGCCAGATGGAGAGACCCGGGTGACACGAGCATTGCCATGGCGACGGCCTCGTCCTCTCACGCAGGCGCACTTGCACGTGACCGCAGGCCTACTGCGCCTCCTGGAGCGGAAATTAGGCGAGTGAAGCCGGCGCCGCCATTTTTGTACTGGTCACAGCGCCGTCCGGAAGACCTAGAAAGGAGAAAAAATAAAAAGGAATGACTCGTTTCAGTCAGTGAGACAAATAGAACTAGTTCTTAGAACCCTGTTCTTAGAGAACGTATTTGGGCCCGGGAACAGGAAGGCAGAAATGAGGCGCGCGCTCCAGGCTCAAAGATGGCGCCGAGCTGCGAGGCGCGGAAGCGAGGGCAGGCGGCCGCGGGCCGGTAGGCCGCGCAGTTCTGGGGCGGGGATGCGAGCGGGCTGAGATCCCTGGTGCTCCACACGGAGCAGGAACCGTGCAGCTGGAGCTAGTGGCACCTCCGATTTAATTACTACCTCCTGGATCCTCAATTTCTTTCTTTCTGATTTTTTTGTTGTTGTTGTTGGTTTTTTTCTAGTTAGGGTCTCACTCTAGCCCAGGCTGACCTGGAATTTACTCTGTAGTCTCAGGGTGGCCTCGAACTCACGGCAATCCTCCTACCTCTGACTCTGCTGGGATTAAAGGCGTGCGCCACCACGCCAGGCTTGGATCCTCAATTTCTGTCTCAATAGGCAGATAATGGAAAATAACGATGCTCAGATCTTACCTGCGGTTGAAGAATTGGAATGCCCAAATGAGCAAGTTTATAAAATTTATATAATAATAATAATAATAATAATAAACTGGGTGTGGTGGTGCACACCTTTAATCCCAGCTCTTGGGAGGCAGAGGTAGTAGGATCAATGTGAGTTCAAGGCCACCCTGAGACTACATAGTAAATTCCAGGTCAACAGATCAGCCTGAGCTAGACTGAGACCCTACCTCAAAAAAATAAAAAATAAAAATAAAAGGGGGTGCGGGAAGCATGTTAAATCGAAATTAGATACTACTACTGGGGCTGGGTTGAGTAGTAGAGTCTCCTAGGTTCAAGCCCCAACACACATTGTAATTAATGAATGCTTACTAATGTGCATTTGGTCAAAAGTATCAATGCTTAATCCCTGAAGAAGCAACTGGATTTTTTTGTTGTTTTTTATTTGAGAGAGAGTAAATGGGCGCACCAGGACCTCCAGACATATGTGTGGCCTTGTGCATCTGGCTGTACATGGGTACTGGGGAATCAAACTCAGGTCTTTAGGCTTTGTAGCAAGAACCTCAACCACTGAGCCATCCCTCCAGCCCCTGCTACTGTTTTGTTTTCTTTCTTCCTTTGGTTGGTTGGTTTTGGAGGTGCTGAAGATTGAATACCCAAGGCTTCCACCATCCTAAACCATGCTCTCTCCACCAGTGCATATATATCACATATATGTACTTTTTTTTTCAAGGTAGGGTCTCACTCTAACCCAGGCTGACCTGGAATTCACTATGTAGTTTCAGGTTGGCCTTGAACTCACAGCAATGCTCCTACCTCTGCCTCCGGAGTGCTGGGATTAAAGGATATATATCTTTTTTAATATTTTATTTTTATTTATTTATTTGACAGAGAAAGAGGGAGGGAGTGAGAGAGAATGGGCATGCCAGGGCTTCCAGCCACTGCAAATGAACTCCAGATACATGCATCCCCTTATGCATGGGTCCTGGGGAATAGAACCTGGGACCTTTAGCTTTGCAGGCAAACGCCTTAACCGCTAATCCATATATATAGTGCTGATGGTCAGAGATGTGACTATCCCGAGGTACCTGGTAAGATCTACTGTTGGCCTGCCTGATCTCAAAACGAAGTTCTGAGCCTCTATGCAGGAATCCACTAGCTAAGACCTCTGGGTCCATTTCCTCCTCTCTGGGACTTGGAAACCTGCCTGGATCTGGTTCCCTGTGGACCAGTGACAGGATTCTCCTCATCAGCATTCTGTTCCAGCCAAGGTCAGGAGGTCGGTCCGATTAGATTAGCAACTCTGGGACAAAAGTGAAAAGTCTTCCAAGGAAACAGAGGTAGACAACACTCTCTTTGTAAGGCCCTCTTACCCCTAGACAAATTTCCCAACATCACCAGCATCTCCAAAGATCACACTGAAAAAGCAGTTCACAGCTGTGGGAGTGGAGCAGCTGGATTGAAGCCTAGAGAGAAACGTGTGCTTTTTTACAGACTTGGTACCTCCCTAGCCTTACTTTACTAGGTGTAAAGGAGCCTGGGAAGAGACCTACTTCACCTGACTACAGAAGAACATACAGGAAGAGAAGGATGGTTATGGTGTAAAATGCTACAAGCAGTTCAATAAAGACAAGGCTAGGGTGCTAGAGAGATGGCTTAGCAGTCGCCTGCAAAGCCAAAGGACCCAGGCTCAATTCCCCAGGACCCACGTAAGGCAGTTGCACAAGGTGGTGCACATGTCTGCAGTTCCTTTACAGCAGCTGCAGGCTCTGGTGTGCCCATTTTTTTCTCGCTTTTTGTCTATCTGCTTATTTCTCTGTCTCCCAAATAAATAAATAAAAATAAGATATTCAGGGCTGGAGAGAAGGCTTAGCGGTTAAGGCACTTGCCTGCAAAGCCTAAGGACCCACGTAAAGCCAGATGGCACATGTATCTGGAGTTCCTTTGCAGTGGCTAGAGGCCCTGGCATACCCATTCTCTCTCCTCTCTCTCTCTCTCTCTCTCTCTCTCAAATAAGTAATAGATAAATTTTAAACATAAAGTTAAATATTCAAATATATATTTTAGTCATCCTGGGCTAAAGCAAGACCTTACCTCAAAAAAAAAACACAAAAATATTTTACATTGGGTAGAGTGGCACATGCCTTTAGTCCCAGTACTTGGGAAGGTTGAGGCTACCCTGAAACTACAGAGTGAATTCCAAGTCAATCTGGGCTAGAGCAAGACCCTACCTGGAAAAACCAAAACAAAAAACTTAGCTTGGCAGGGTGGCACACACCTTTAGTCTCAGAATTAGGAGGCAGAGGTAAGAGGATCATTGTGAGTTCAAGGCCAGCCTGTGCTAGAGTGAGATTCTACCTCAAAAATAAGTAAATAGCCCGGCATGGTGGCGCACGCCTTTAATCCCAGCACTCGGGAGGCAGAGGTAGGAGGATTGCCATGAGTTCGAGGCCACCCTGAGACTCCATAGTGAATTCCAGGTCAGCCTGGGCTAGAGTGAGACACTACTTCGAAAAACCAAAAAAAATAAATACATAAAAATAAAAAATAAGTAAATAAATAAGGGCCAGGCATGGTGGACAACTTCTTTAATCCCAGCACTCAGGAGACAGAGGTAAGAGGAAAGCCATGAGTTCGAGTCCACCTTGAGACTACATGGTGAATTCCAGGTCAGCATGGCCTGGAGTAGATCCTACTTCAAAAAAAAAAAAAAAAAAAAGATGACCAGCAATACAGGTTCTGGTTCTGGCCCTATAGGCAAGACAGAGCCCCTTTGCCCCTCTAAATGTCTACTGCACCTTAGCCTGACCATCAAGCCATTTCCTGCAGTGTCCTGCGTGCTTCCTTCTTCTCCTTGCAGCAAGAGCTGGGTGAGGTCCCCACTGGCAGCTGGTTGCTGAATTGTCCTTGTTGTCTGTCAGTGGGGCAGTAGTGCAGGCTAGGCCAGTGTGTCCCAGGCTTTGGACTAGGTTGTGTATGTATTATGCTCACTATATCATCTTTCTTTCCTGCGGCCTGTGTGGTCAGAGCTGTGGATTACCACCTGGAAAGGTTCATCAGGGGAAAAGATCCTCGCTCCCCTGTAGCCCTGTAGAGGAAGAAAAGCCCATCTAGGAGGGGCAGGAGAATTGCAAGCTGATTGAGTTGCTAAGCAAAGACCACACCCAGGTGGTGAGACCTAAGAACAAACTGGAATTTGCCCAGAGAAGCATTAATAGAGGACCTAGGGCCCCACAAGGCCGTGACCACTCCTGCCATCATGTCTACCCAGCCCCAAAACATACGTACACCTGATTTGCTTTTCTAGTTATTCTGGCCCCTCCACCCCATCCCCACACACCTATTGATTGGTTACTCCTTTAAAGAAGGCCAGCAAAAAGCAATGAAGGGGACATGGAGGTGAGAGATCGGCGGCGAAGGACGTGGGACTCCACGGATGTCTTCAGCCCCTGGCCACCTTCCCTTCTAATAAAATGGCTTGAGTGCAAAAAATTAAAATTAAATTAAATTAATTTAATTAAAAAAAAAAAAAAGGCCAGCAAAGAGAAAGGCCCTGGCAACTGCTCAGGCTTCTGGGCTCCCACTATACTCAGCAGGGATGGTCGCTGTTAAATGAACTCGCTCTCAGTACCTACATGTCTGCTTTGATTTGGGAAGAATTCAGAACTCCCCCTGGCTCCCTCACTAGTTTGCCCTACTTGTCATGCTCAGGTTTCTGTTGTCAGCTCAGGTTTCTGTTGTCAGCTCAGGAGTGGGGTTCCCCGGGATGGAAAGCTAGGTTCTCCTGTGGGAAGCTCAGGCTGTTCACCCTGGGGCAGAAGGGGCATATGGTTCCAAACAGTCCACCCTTCCTCACTGCGTAGTGTAAATCTCCATTATAAGACTGGGGAGATGGTGTGGCAGTTAAAGGCACTTCTTTGCAAAACTTGTCAGCCTGGCTTCAGTTCCCCAGGATACACATAAAGCCAGACACACAAAGTGGCAATATGCCTCTGGAATTCCTTTGCTGCAGCAAGAGGCCTCCTCTGTGTGCCCAGTGTCCATGCTCTCCTCTCCTCCTCTCTCCCCCTTCCCTCTCTTCCCTTTCTTCATGCAAATAAGTTAATAAATAAAAATTACCAAAAAAGGGGCTGGAGTGATGGCTTAGCAGTTAAGGCGTTTGCTTGAAAACCCAAAGGACTTCAGTTCGATTCCCCAGGACCCATGTAAGCCAAATGCACAAGGTGTCACATATGTCTGGAGTTCATTGGCAGTGCTAGCACACCCATTCTCTCTCTCAAATAAATAAAAATAATAATAAATTACCAAAGAAAAGAAAAGCTCCATTAAAATGGCATTAACAAAAAAAAAAAAAAAAAAAAAAAAAAAAAAAAACGGGCATGGTGGCGCACGCCTTTAATCCCAGCACTTGGGAGGCAGAGGTAGGAGGATTGCCATGAGTTCGAGGCCACCCTGAGACTCCATAGTGAATTCCAGGTCAGCCTGAGCTAGAGTGAGACCCTACCTCAAAAAAACAAAAATAAAATAAAATAAAATAAATATAAATAAAATGGCATTAACCCTTAAATGCTAGAATGAGACCCTACCTTCAAAAACCAAAAAAGGGCTGGAGAGATGGCTTAGCAGTTAAAGTGCTTACCTGCTGAGCCTAAGAACACATATTGGAATCTCCAGGTCCCACATAACCAAATACAGTTAGGCAAGCATGCAATGTCGCACAAGCACACAAGGGGGCGCACATGTGTGGAGTTTATAGTAGCTAAAAGGCCCTGGCACACCATTCATTCTCTCTCTCTCTCTCTCTCTCTCTCTCTCTCTCTCTCTCAAAAATAAAAATAATAGTAAGAAGGGGGAAATGAGGCTGGAGAAATAGCTTAGCGGTTAGATGCTTGCCTGTGAAGCCTAAGGGCCCCGGTTCGAGGCTCGATTCCCCAGGACCCACATTAGCCAGATGCACAAGAGGGTGCACACGTCTGGAGTTTGTTTGCAGTGGCTGGAGGAGGCCCTGGCGCGCCCATTCTCTCTCTCTATCTATCTACCTCTTTCTCTCTCTGTCTGTCGCTCTCAAATAAATAAAATTAAAAGAAGAAGAAGAAGGGGGAAATGGGGAAAAGAAGCTGGGTGTGGTGGCACACACTTTTAATCCCAGCACTCTGGAGACCGAGATAGTTCTGTGACTTCAAGGCCAATCTGAGACTACATAGTGAATTCCAGGTCAGCCTGAGCTACAGCAATACCCTATCTTGAAAAAAGGTACAGATGCTGAAGATGCCACATACTTGGGCTGCAAGGCCACTGAGAAATCCTGCTGGAACTGAGCTGATAACCTCCTCCATGTAGACCAGCTGACAGAAAGCTGGAAGAAGCCATTCTGCATGCAGTTCAATGGGAGAGAGAGAAATCACCAGTGAAGATACTCAACAGTGGACACTGCAAGCCTTATATTTGCCCAGCGAGGCCAAATGAGCCAACGGGTGCAATAGTGGCATGTTTGTCATGGTGGAAACGAATTGCCCTCTAATTGGACTAGAGGCCTGCTACATGGGAGGGAATACATCCCTGATACTGAAAACTTAAAACAGGGGTAGTCATGAGCCCTAGGGGTGTAACGTCTGCTGCTGTCTGGATAAATGTATATACTATGCTTATCAAACTGCCCCGTAAGCACTTCTCTTAATGTTCATACCCATATATTAATGTTACTCTCACTTTTGATTGAGAACCTTCTCTTTTCAGATGGCAGTGACCTTGGCATGACTAAGAGGTATCATGGTGCTGGGATGAAGTGACAGAGGAGTGCTCAGCACTGCAATATCTCTATCACACCTTCCAAGGTTCAGGGTCTATTGCAGAAGAGGTGGCAGAAAGAATGTAAGAGCCAAGGAAGGGCAGGACTCCTTACAACGTGCTCCTCCAGACATAAAATGGCGTGGATATCCATGACTTCAGTGTCTGACAGTACCTACACAAGACCATCATAATAGGAGGAAAAGATGATGACATCAAAATAAAAGAGAGACTGATTGAGAGGGGGAGGGGATATGATAGAGAATAGAGTTTCAAAGGGGAAAGTGGGAGGGGGAAAGGAGGGAATTACCATGGGATATTGTTTATAATTATGGAAGTTGTTAATAAAAAAAAAAAAGAATTAAGAAAGAAAAGAAAAGGGAAAGGGAAACAGAGCCAGGCATGGTGGTGCAACACTTTAATATTTCTCTCTTTCTTTTTTCTTTTTTTTTTTTTGTTTAGTTTTCTTTATTTGAGAGTGACAGACAGAAAGAGAGAAAGAAGCAGAGAGAGGCCGGGCATGGTGGCGCACACCTTTAATCCCAGCACTTGGGAGGCAGAGATAGGAGGAGCGTTGAGAGTTCGAGGCCACCCTGAGACTACATAGTGAATTCCAGGTCAGCCTGAGCCAGAGTGAGACCCTATCTCAAAAAAAAAAAAAAAAAAAAAAAAAAGAGGCAGAGAGAGAGAATGGGCTCACCAGGGCCTCCAGCCACTTCAAACAAACTCCAAATGCATGCACCTCCTTGTGCATCTGGCTTATGTGGGTCCTGGAGAATAGAGCCTTGAACCCAGGTCCTCAGGCGTCAGAGGCAAGCGTTTAACAACTAAGCCATGTCTCCAACCCTCTTTTCTTTTTCTTTTTCTCTTTCTTTCTTTCTTTCTTTCTTTCTTTCTTTCTTTCTTTCTTTCTTTCTTTCTTTTTTATCTAGGGTCTTACTCTAGCTCAGGCTGACCTGAAATTTACTATGTAGTGTCAGGATGGCCTTGAACTGTCAGCAATCCTCTTACCCCTGCCTCCCAAATGCTGTGATTAAAGGCATGTGCCACCACGCCCAGCCTTTGTTTTATTTTGTTTTTTCAAGGTCGGGTTTCACAGTAGCCCAGGCTGACCTGGAACTCACTATGTAGTCTCAGGATGGCCTTGAACTCACAGCAATCCTCCTACCTCTGCCCCCCCACCCGCTTTTTTTTTGGGGGGGGGTTGAGGTAAGGACTAGCTCTAGCCCAGGCTGACCTGGACTTAAAGTTGTGCCCCAACACCACCAGGCTTTTTGGTTTTTAATGATGCAACGGTTTTAATCCCAGCACTCAGGAGGCTGAGGTAGGAGGATTGCCTAGAGATACAAAATTAGTTCCCAGTCAGCCTGGGCTAGAGTAAGAACTGGCCAGGCATGGTGGCATATGCCTTTAGCCCCAGCATTTGGGAGGCAGAGGTGGTAGAATCACTGTGAGTCTGAGGTCACCCTGGGCTACAGCGAGACCCTACCTTGAAAAATAAAAACTAAACAAAAGATGAAAGAAAGAAAGAATGAACTGGGGCTAGGGAGATGGCTCAGTGATAAAAGACAAATCGCTTACAAAGCCTTCTAGCCTAGGATTGATTCTCTAGTACCCACATAAAGTCAGATGCACAAAGTAGCACATGCTTCTGGAGTTTGTTTGCAAACGTAAGTGTTTCTGCTGTGCCTATTCTCTCTCTAGTAAACAAATATAAATATTTAAAAAAAAAAAAAGGCTAGAGAGAAGGCTTAGTAGTTAAGGTGCTTGCCTGTGAGCCCTAAGGAGAGTGGTTTCAAAGGAGTAAGTGGGGGGGGGGAGGGTATTACCATGGGGTATTTTTTATAATCATGGAAGTTGTTAATAATAAAAAAATTTTTAAAAAAACATGAGCTAGAGAGATGGCTTAGTAGTTAAGGTGCTTGTCTGTGAGCCCTAAGGACCCATGTTCAACTTTTCAGATATCACATAAACCAGACACACAAGATGACACAAGTGTTCAAGGTTGTACATGCACACAAGGTAGTGCACACATCTGGAGTTTACAGTGACTGGAGGCCCTGACATGCCAATTCTTTCTCTCTCTCTCTCATTAAAAAAAAAGGGCTGGTGACAGGCATGGTGGTGCACACCTTTAATCCCAGCAATTGGGAGGTAGAGGTAGGAGGATCACTGTGATTTCGAGGCCACCCTGAGATGACAGTAAATTCCAGGTAAGCCTGAGCTAGAGTGAGACCCTACCTCAAAAAAATAAAAAAAAAAAAAAAAAAAAAAAAGGGCTGAAGAGATACCTTAGTGTAAGTTAAGGTGCGTGACTATGAAGCCTATTCCCCAGGACCCACCTAAGCCAGATGCACAAGGTGGCACATGCATCTGGAGTTTGTTTGTAGTGGCTGGAGGCCCTGGTGTGCACATTTTCTCTGTCTTTGTCCCTCTCATAAACAAACAAACAAACAAACAAACAAATAAATAGATGACCAGGCATGGTGGAGCATGCCTGTAATCCCAGCACTCAGGAGGTAGAGGTAGGAGGACTGCCATGAGTTCAAGGCCACCCTGAGACTACATAGTGAATTCCAGGTCAGCCTGGACTAGAGTGAGACCTTACCTCGAAAAACTAAAAGAAAAAAAAAAGCCAGAGGCTGGGGTGAGCTTCAGTAATCCCAGCAGAAAGCTCTGGGCAAGTACAGCAAAGAGAAGTAACAGGGAGGGCCAGGTTTTCCTCAAAGGAAGTGGATGAGGAAAAATGTCCTCAGACCTCACAAGCACACCGTGGCATGCGCATCTGCATGTATACACACGAACGCACACGCATACTTGTTATGCCCAGTTCTCGGCACCCCCAGTGACCACCAAGGAGAACCAAACATGTATGCAAGGGCAAGGAGCTTTATTTCCGGCTTAAGCTCGGATTCTTTTTTTTTTTTTTTTTTTTTTTGTTTGTTTGTTTTTTTCGAGGTAGGGTCTCACTCTAGCCCAGGCTGACCTGGAATTCACTATGGAGTATCAGGGTGGCCTCGAACTCACGGCGATCCTCCTACCTCTGCCTCCCGAGTGCTGGGATTAAAGGCGTGCACCACCACGCCCAGCAAGCTCGGATTCTTGACTTCACCAATGCAGTGGATCCATACAAGAGCCCCAAGTAGTGGGAGGGTAGGGTTTTTATAGGGATTTGAACATAGAAGAAGGGGATGGGTACATGATTGGTTGACTTAAACAGTGTACTCCTCTGGTTGGTTTAGGATTTTGGCAGGCAAAATTGGTGGGCTGGGGCTAGGGGAATTGAATTTATCTATGACTACAGGAATGTATGGCGTAATCAGTTTCCAGTGTTAAACCCACCCTTACCAGAAAATAAAAAAAACTTAGATCTTGCCGGGAAACAGAAACTTAGGCCTACTGAGGACTCTGAAGCCTGTCATGGCGTCCATCTGGTCCTGAGTACTTCAATACTCACAAAAATAAGTACCTTCCCAATGGCTCTTGCACAGGGTCAAAAAAAAAAAAAAAAAAAAAAATGCCCTTCCAAAAAGAAAAGAAGGCATCCCTACTGGCAGTTATTTTAGGCATACTCAATTCCTTCTAGTAAAAACCTCAATTTTTAAATATGTATGCATGTGCCCAGGATGAAAGAACTAATTGTAATATCGTAGAATGACACCTCCTAACTCCTACAGTATGGTGTGCTCACCGTGTTGGCAAGAGTCCTTACAACACCCTGACACATGTAATGATTACTACCCACACTCCAGTAACGAGGAAAAGAAAAAGGACTGTCAGCGACTTACCAAAGCTGGTGAGTGGTGGAACTTGAACCCAGGACTGAATTCATGTTATAAGCACTCTATCAATTGAACTATATCCCTTGCATCTTGGGAGTTTGTTTATTTACTTGCAAGAGAGACGAGAGAATAGGCTCAGAGCCAGGTGTGGTGGTGCGTGCCTTTAATCCCAAAACTCAGGAGGCAGAGGTAAGAGGATCGCCATGAGTTCCAGACCACCCTGACACTACATAGTGAGTTCCAAGTCAGCCTGGGCTAGAGCAAGATCCTACTTGGAACCCCCCCCCCCAAAAAAAAAAAGGGCTCAGAGGTTGAAGGTACTTGTGTGCTTGCTTTAAAAAAGCCTGTTGGAGCCGGGCGTGGTGGCACACGCCTTTAATCCCAGCACCCGGGAGGCAGAGGTAGGAGGATCACCGAGAGTTTGAGGCCACCCTGAGACTACATAGTGAATTCCAGGTCAGCCTGAACCAAAGTGAGACCCTACCTCGAAAAACTACAAAAAAAAAAAAAAAAAAAAAAAAAGCCTGATGGCCTGGCCTGGATTTGATTTCTCAGTGCCCACATAAAGCCAGATGCACAGAGTGGCCTATGCATCTGGAGTTCATTTGCAGTGACAACAGGCCCTGATGCACCCATATTTCCTCCCCTTCCTCCTTCTCTTTCAAAGAAAATAAATAAAATTTTATTTTGATTTATTTATTTTGAGAGAGGCAGACACAGGGAGAGTGTGGGTAAATTTATGTGGGTACTGGAATTGAATGCTGGTCCTAGGCTTTGCAGGCAAGTGCCTTAGTTGCTGAGCCATCTCTCTAGCCTCCGCCTCCCCTGACACCTTTTTTTTTTTTTTTTTTTTTTTTTTTTTTTTTGGTTTTCCAAGGTAGGGTCTCGCTCTAGCTCAGGCTGACCTGGAATTCACTATGTAGTCTCAAGGTGGCCTAGAACTCATGGCAATTCTCCTACCTCTGCCTCCCCAGTGCTGGGATTAAAGGAGTGCACCACCACACCTGGCTCTGTGTGCATGTTTTTTGAGGTAGGGTCTCACTCTGGCCCAGGCTGCCCTGGAATTCATTATGTATGCTCAGGGTAGCCTTGAATTCAAGGCAGTCCTACTACCTCTGTGTCCTGAATGCTGGATTTAAAAGAGTGCACCACCATGCCCCGCCTAATTTTTTTGTTTGTTTTTTAAAAATTATTTATTTATTTATTTGAGAGGAAAGAGAAAGGGAGGGGGGAGAGAGAATATGAATGGGTTCATCAGGGCTTCTTATGCCACTTGGTGCATCTGGTTTTACTTGGATAATGCTGAATCGAAGCCAGGCATTACGCTTTACAAGCACACACCTTAATCACTGACTCATTTCTCCACCCCCTAAAGTTTTAAAAAATACTTTATTTATTAGGCAGGTGTGGTGGCACACACCTTTAATCCCAGCACTTGGAAGGCTGGGGTAGGAGGATCACCATGAGTTTGAGGCCACTTTGAGACTACATAGTGAATTCCAGGTCACCCTGGGCTACAGTGAGAGCCTACCTTGAAAAGCCAAAAAAGTAAATAAAAATAAAGCTGGGCATGGTGGCACACACCTTTATTCCCAGCACTTGGCAGAGGTAGGATTGTTGTGAGTTCGAGGCTACCCTGAAACTACACAGTGAATTCCAGGTCAAAGTGGGCTACAGTGAGACCCTACCTCAACCTCCCCCCCAAAAAAATTTTAAAAAATGTATTTATTTGTTTGCAAATAGAGAGAGATAGAAAAAGAGAAACAGCCTGGCGTAGTGGCACATGCCTTTAATCCCAGCACTTGGGAGGCAGAGGTAGGAGGATGACCATGAGTTCGAGGCCACCCTGAGACTACATAGTGAATTCCAGGTCAGCCTGAACTAGAGTGAGATCCTACCTTGAAAACCAAAAAAAAAAAAAAAAAAAAAAAAAGAGAGAGAGAGACAGACAGACAGATAGACAGACAGAGAGGATGGGGGAATGGGGGAGCATCAGGGCCTTCAGCTGCTGCAAATGAACTCCCAATGCATAAGCCACTTTCTGCTTCTGGCTTTACCTAGGTACTAGCAATCAAACCTGGGTCATTAGGTTATACAGGCAAAGCCTTAACTGCTGAGCCATCTCTCCAGCTCTAAACTATTTTTTAAAAAGCAACAACAAGCCGGGTGTGGTGGCACACGCCTTTAATCCCAGCACTCGGGAGGCAGAGGTAGGAGGATCGCTGTGAGTTCAAGGCCACCCTGAGACTCCATAGTGAATTCCAGGTCAGCTTGAGCTAGAGTGAAACCTTACCTCAAAAAACCAAAAAAAAAAAAAAAAAAAAAAAGCAACAAGTCAGTCGTGGTAGTACCAGACTTCAGTTCCAGTATTCAGAGGCTAGCTGAGGTAGGAGAATCACCAAGAGTTCAGAACCAGGCAGAGGCAGGAGGATCAATGTGAGATGTGAAGTTTCAGGCCAGCTTGGAACTACATCAGATCCAGATAAGCCTGAGCTAGAGTGAGACCTTACCTTGAAAAAAAATACTAAACAAGGCTGGGTGTGGTGGCGCACGCCTTTAATCCCAGCACTCTGGAGGCAGAGGTAGGAGGATCACTGTGAGTTTGAGGCCACCCTGAGACCCTGAGACTACACAGTGAATTCCAGGTCAGCCTGAGCTAGAGGGAGACCCTACCTCAGAAAACTGAAAAAAAAAAAAAAAAAAAAAAAACTAAACAAAACAACAACAAGCAAGCAAAAGACTTACTTTGAGTGCCAGGGAACAGAGAGATGTCTTAGTGGATAAGAGCACTTCCTACACAAGCCTAAGGACCTGAGTTCAATCCCTACCACTCATGTACAAAGCCAGACATGGCTGCACATGCTTGTAACTCCAACCACAGTGCTGAAGGGGGCTGAGACAGGAAGGTTGCTGGGCAAACTGGCCAGCCAATCTAGACAAACTGAAATGAGCTCCATGGGCTGGAGAGGTGGCTTAAAGGTGTTTGACTCTTCAGATCCCAGGTAAGCCAGACACACAAGGTGATACAAGTGTGCAAAGATCACACATGTGCATAAGAAGGTGCACACATCTGGAGTTTGATTGCAGTGGCTGGAGGCCCTGGTGTGCCAATTCAACCTTTCTCTTTCTCTCTTTCTTGCTCTTGCACATTAAAAAAAAAAAAAAAAAAAGGCTGGAGAGATGGCTTAGCGGTTAAGCACTTGCCTGTGAAGCCTAAGGACCTCGGTTCAAGGCTTGATTCCCCAGGACCCACGTTAGCCAGATGCACAAGGGGGCGCACGTATCTGGAGTTCGTTAGCAGTGGCTGGAAGCCCTGGCGCGCCCATTCTCCCTCTCTCTCTCTCTCTCTCTTTCTGTCTCTTTCTCTCTCTGACACACTCAAATAAATAAATAAAAATGAACAAAAAAAATTAAAAAAAAAAAAAAAAAAGCCTGTCGTGGTGGCGCACACCTTTAATCCCAGCACTTGGGAGGCAGAGGTAGGAGGATCACCGTGAGTTCGAGGCCACCCTGAGACTCCATAGTGAATTCCAGGTCAGCCTGGGCTAGAGATCCTACCTCGAAAAACCAAAAAAGAAAAAGAAAAAAAAGGCTAGTCTGTTGGTCTTGCCTAACAAATATATGTATAGGCTGGAGAGATGGCTTAGTGGTTAAGCACTTGCCTGTGAAACCTAAGGACCTCAGTTCGAGGCTTGATTCCCCAGGATCCACATTAACCAGATGCACAAGGGGGCGCATGCGTCTGGCGTCTGGAGTTCCTTTGTAGTGGGTGGAAGCCCTGGCGCGTCCATTCTCTCTCTCTCTCTCTCTCTCTGTCTGTCTCTGTGCCTCTTTCTCTCTCTTTCTGTTGCTCTCAAATAAATGAATATATGTATATATATATATATATATATATATAGAGAGAGAGAGAGAGAGAGAGAGAGAGAGACAGAGAGAGAGACAGAGAGTGCTCCAGGTTTAGTGATTAACCTCATCTCAAGGAGATAAAGTGGAAAAGCAATAGAGGACACCTGACATCCTCTGACCCCGGCATGTGTGCACACAGGCATACATATTTGCATACATACACATTGCACACAATTGCACACATGCACACTGAAATAAATCAACAAAATTTTAAACAAGAACTGCTTGGAGGGGCTGAGGGATGACTCAACAGCTAAAGGCACTTGCTTGCTAAGCCTGAAGGCCCAAGTTCAATTCCCCAATACCCACATAAAGCCAAATGCACAAAGTGATGCATGCATCTCAAATTTGCTTGCAGGAGATAGAACCATTTTCTCTCCTTGTTAAAAAGAAAAGAAATGGGAGCTCAAGAGATGACTTAGCAGTTAAAGTGCTTGCCTGGAAAGCATAATGACCCAGGTTCAATTCCCCAGTATTTAACGTAAAGCCAGATGTAGTGGCATATGCATCTGGTGTTCATTTGCAGTGGCTGGAGGCTCTGGCACACCCATTCTCTGTGTGTGTGTCCCTCTTTTCTATCTCTCTCTGCTTACAAATAAACAATTTTATATATATATATATAATTTTTTTTTTTTGAGTTAAGGTCTCACTCTAGCTCAGGCTGACTTGGAATTCACTATATAGTCTCAGGATGGCCTTGATTTCACTGTGGTGATCTGACCTGGAATTCACTATGTAGTCTCAGGGTGGCCTCAATTTCACGGTGATCCTACTACCTTTGCCTCCTGAGTGCTGGGATTAAAGGCGTGTGCCACCACACCCGGCTCAGGATAAAAAAAAGAAAGAAAGCTGGGCGTGGTGGCACATGCCTTTAATCCCAGCACTCGGGAGGCAGAGGTAGTAGGATCGCCATGAGTTCGAGGCCACCCTGAGATTACATAGTGAATTCCAGGTCAGCCTGAGCTTGAGTGAGACCCTGCCCCGAAAAACAAACAAACAAACAAAGAAAAAAAAAAAAAAGAAGCAAAGAAAGAAAGATCACTAAGTGGTTAAGGCACTTGCCTGCAAAGCCAAAGGACCCAGGTTCAATTTGCCAGGAATCATATAAGCCAGATGTGCAAGGTGGCACGTGTCTAGAATTTGTTTGCAGCAGCTAGAGGCCCTGGTGTACCTGCCTTTAATCCCAGCATCTGGGAGGCAGAGGTAGGAGAATCGCTGTGAGTTGGAGGCCACCCTGAGACTACAGAGTGAATTCCAGGTCAGTCTGGGCCAAAGTGAGACCTTACCTTGAATAAATAAATAAATAAATAAATAAGTGACTGTTTAGAAGAATAAAATCCCATAGAGTTCCTGTAGAGATCTTCCTTCTCAGCTCTGGGACACCTTTTCCAGCTCTACATTGATTCATTCATTCATTCGTTCAGTCAGTCACTGAGCAAATAGTTATCAGGTCTGGGGACAGGCTGAGCTACCCAGCAGAGCAGACCTGTTAGAATCAGGGAATTTACTTTGTGACTTTGTTGAAAAAAAACTTTCAAGAAGAACTGAGTCAGGCTAAAGAGATGGTTCCGTGTTTAAAGCACTGACCATCCAATGTAAGGCCCCGGGTTTAGATCCAAAGAACTCATGGAAGGAGGAACACATTAGCATTAAGTATCTAATCCCAGTGTGCCTATTGTGAGATGGAGACAGAAGAGTTTCCCAGTAGCCAACTAACCTGACAAAAACAGTCATGACGCCAGGTATGCTAACACGCCTTGCCTTTAATCTCAGCACTCGGGAGGCAGATGTAGGAAGATCGCTATGAGTTTGAGGTAACCCTGAGACTACATAGTGAATTCCAGGTCAGCCTGAGCTAGAGTAAGACCCTACCTCAAAAAAACAAATAAAAGGATTTTTATTTTTAGGGCTGGTAGAGATGGGTCAGCAGTTAAAAGCTCTTGCCTTCAAAGCCTAATGACCTGGGTTTGATTCCTCAGTACCCACATAAAGTGATGTATGTAAGCCGGGCATGGTGGTGCATGCCTTTAATCCCAGCACTCAGGAGGCAGAGGTAGGAGGATCACTGTGAGTTTGAGGCCACCCTGAGAATACATAGAGAATTCCAGGTCAGCCTGAGCTACAGCGAGACCCTACCTCGAAAAACCAAAAATAAATAAGTAAATAAAGTGATGTATGTATCTGGAGTTCGATTGCAGTGGCTAGAGGTCCTGGTGCACCCAGTATCTCTCTCTCATAAATAAATATAAATAAATAAATAAATAAATAAATAAATAAATAAATAAAATATTTAGAAAAATGAAAAGTAGGACTGGAGAGAATGCATAGTGGTTAAAGCGCTTACCTACAAAACCTAATGCCCTGGATTCCCAGTACCCTTGTAAAGGCAGAGGCAGAGTGGAGCATGCTCTCTTCTCTCTATCTTACTCTGCTTGCAAATAATTTTTTTTTTCCCGAAGGTAGGGTTTCACTCTAGCCCAAGCTGACCTGAAATTCACTATATAGTCTCAGGGTAGCCTTGAATTCTCAGCAGTCTTCCTACCTCTGCCTACCGAGTGCTTGTGCCACCATGCCTGACAAATAAAAATATATAAAAAGTAAATAAAAGCCAGGTCAGCCTGGGCTAGAGGGAAACCCTATTTAAAAAACAAACAAACAGGGCTGGAGAGATGGCTTAGCAGTTAAGTGCTTGCCTGTGAAGCCTAAGGACCCCGGTTCGAGGCTAGATTCCCTAGGACACACGTAAACCAGATGCACAAGGGGGCGCACGCATCTGGAGTTCATCTGCAGTGGCTGGAGGCCCTGGTGCGCCCATTCTCTCTCTCTCTCTCCGCCTGTTTCTCTCTGTCACTCTCAAATAAATAAAAATAAACAAAAAATTAAAAAAAAAACAAAACTACAACAGAAAAGCATGGGCATGGTGGCACACGCCTTTAATTCCAGCACTTGGGACACAGAGGTAGGAGGATCTGAGATCCTACCTCGAAAAACAACAACAAAATAAATAAAAATAAATAAATAAATAATAGGGCTGGGGAGATGGCTTAAGAGTTAAGGCACTTGCCTGCTAAGTCTAAGGACCCAAGTTAGATTCTCCAGGTCTCACATAAACCAGATGCACAAGCTGGTGCATGTGTCTCATTTTCAGTGGCTAGAGGCCCTGGCACACCTATTCTCTCTCTCTCTCTTTGTCTCTTCCTCTCTGTCTAAAATAAAGATAATAAATAAAATGGGGCTGGAGAGATAACATAGTGGTTAAGGTGCTTTCCTATAAACCCTAATGAGCTGAGTTTGATACACCAGTGCTCATGCAAAGCCCGCAGACCCACAAAGTGGCACGTGTCTAGATGCCCTGGCACGCCCATTCTTCTTCTGTCTCTGTTTCCATCTGCTTGCAAATAAAATAAAAATAAAAACAAGTAGGCAGATAGATAGATAGATAGATAGATAGATAGATAGATAGATAGATAGATAGATAGATAGATAGATAAAGGCGGACCACCTAGGTAGTGTGCTAGACTATGGAGGCAGCAGGGGGCGCTGCAGCCATTGTGCATGAAACTGGGTCAGACACCAGTTCCATTCCTGCCAAGGTGGGGTGACATCTTCTCATTCTCTCGTTGGGCTCCTGTAGCTCTCTCCTGAGTCTCCCTCATTGGCACTAACGACATGTGCCACCGTGCCTGGCTGAGAGACTTTTCTTATCATTCTCCATTGAAACTTTCCAAGATTTTCATCTAAGAGGCCTCTAGCCTGTGTTATTACCAATTCATTGCTGGTGGGTTTTGTGTGCTGTGATCTGCATCCTCCCTTTGCTGTCCTGTCTTCCATGCCAGGCAAGTGCCCACCCAGGGTGGGTACCTGATCAATGTGTGCACAGGGTGGATAGACAGCACTCACAACTTCAAGGTGAAGACTGATAACGCCTGTCTGTGCAAGCTCTTTGTTTGGGGTCTGGGTGAACCTCCACATGGTCAGTGAAGGAGAAGCATCCAAGCGTAATGTCAGGGTGGGGAATTGTCACCTTTGTACCGCTGATTCTAGGCCTGTAGTTAACTCTGTCTGAGAACACCTTGTTCAGAAAATATCTTTTCTCTCTTTCTTTTTTTTTCAAGGTAGGGTCTCACTCTAGTTCACGTTGACCTGGAATTCACTGTGTTTTTAGTTTTTTTAGTTTTATTTTTTAGTTTTTCGAGGTAGGATTTCACTCTAATCCATACTGACCTGGAATTCACTATGTAGTCTCAGGGTGACCTCAAACTCACCTCCTACCTCTGCCTCCCGAGTGCTGGGTTTAAAGGAGTGTGCCTCCAAGCCCAGCTGGAATTCACTATGTAGTCTCAGGAGCTCTCGGTGATCCTCCTACTTCCTTGGTCTCCTACCTCTGTCTCCTAAATGCCACCACACCCAGTTTCTCTTTCTTTCTTTCTTATTTATTTGTTTATTTGAGGCAGGATCTCACTATAGCCCAGGCTGACCTAGAACTCATTCTGTAGTCCCAGGCTGGCTTTGAACTCACAGTAATCCTCCTACCTCTGCCTCTGAGTGCTGGGATCAAAGATTTATAGGGGTTTTATTTTATGGTTGTTGGAGATTTTTTTTTTTTTTCTAGGTAGGGTTGAGATACTCTAACCTAGCTGACCTGAACTTCACTAGATAGTCTCAGGCAGGCCTTGAATTCATAGTGATTCTCCTACCTCTCTGCCTCCTGAGTGCTGGGATTAAAGGCGTGTGCCAGCATGCCTGGCAAGATTTTATTTTTAATATTTATTTATTTAAGAGAGAGTATGGGCATGCCACAGCCTCATGTCTTTGCAAAGGAACTCCAGACACATGTGCTTCTTTGTGTGTCTGGTTTCCCATGGTTACTGAGGAATTGAACTTGGGCAAATGCCGATAACCATAGAACCATATCTCCAGCCCTGTTGGAGATTTCTTTATTTTATTATTATTATTATTTTTGGTCTTTCGAGGTAGGGTTTCACACTAGGCCAGGCTGAGCTGGAATTCACTATGTAGTCTCAGGGTAGCCTTGAACTCACAGTGATCCTCCTACCTCTGCCTCCCAAGTGCTGGGATTAAAGGCGTGCGCCACCACGCCAGGCTGGAGGTGTCTTTTTTTTTTTTCCCCCCTTTTTTTCTTTGGCAGGGTCTCATTCTAGTCCAGGGTGACCTAGAACTCATAGTGGCCGTCCTATCTAGGCCTCCGTTATCTGAGTGCTGTGATCACAGATGTCAGCCACCACACCATAGCCTTTATTTGTTTGAGACAGAGTCTGGCCTGGAACTCACTATGGAGTCAAACTGCCTCAAATTTATGATGATCCTTGTTTATTTTTTATTTTTATTTATTAGAGACAGAAAGATGGAGAGAGAGAGAATGAGTGCGTGAGAGAGTCCAGCCAATGCAAACAAACTCCAGATGCATGTGCTACCTTGTGTATCTGGCTTACGTGCGACCTGGAGAATAGAACCTAGGTCCTTAGGCTTCACAGGTAAGCTCCTTAACCCCTAAGCCATCTCTTCAACCCTGTTTCAGCCTTCTGAATGCTGGGATTATAGGTATGAGCTATGACCTGAACCATTAACAAACACAGAACATAGTCATGTCTTTATCAACTTTGGAATTTTTTTTTTTTTTTTTTTTTTTTCGGTGCTGAGGACCGAACCCAGGGCCTTGCGCTTGCTAGGCAAGCGCTCATCCACTTTAATTTTTTATTTTTTTGGTTTTTTTTTTTTCGAGGTAGGGTCTCACTCTAGCCCAGGCTGACCTGGAATTCACTATGGAGTCTCAGGGTGGCCTCGAACTCACGGCGATCCTCCTACCTCTGCCTCCCGAGTGCTGGGATTAAAGGCGTGCGCCACCACGCCCGGCCTGGAATTTTGCTTTTTTGAGGTAGGGTCTCACTCTAGCCCCAGGCTGACCTAGAATTCACTATGTAGTCTCAGGATGACCTTGAACTTATGAAGATCCTCCTACCTCTGCCTACTGATTTCAGGGATTAAAGGTGGGCTCCATTACAGCCAGTTAATTTTGTATTTTTGTTTCAATATTTTATTTTTATTTATTTGAGAGAGGGGGAGAGAAAGAGGCAGATAGAAAGTGACAGGGCCTCCAGCCAACTGCAAATTCCAGATGCAGGTGCATGTGCGTCTGGCTTACATGGGTCCTGGGGAATCAAACCTGGGTACTCTGGCTTCACAGGTGCCTTAACTGCTGAACTATCTCTCCAGCCCTTAATTTTGGATATTTGTTGTCATTATTAAGGACAGTGTCTCATGCGTCCCATCAAGCCTCCAGCTCTCTCTGTAGCCAAGGATGGTGAGATTACAGACGTGAGCTGAGTTAATATTTTCCACGTACCAAATATAAAGTTCAGGGAATGAAGCCAGGCTCAGTGCAATCCACATGAGCTGCAGGATGGCAGCTGGGCAAGTTGGCAGTGTCTTAAAAACCCTTATTGCTGGGTGTGGTGATACAGCCCTTCAACCGCAGCACTCAGGAGGCAGAGGAAGAAGCAACCCTGTGGGTTCGAGGCCAGCCTGAGACTACTTAGTGAACTCCAGCTCAGCCTGGACCAGAGCAAGAGCCTACCTCAAAACAAAAGGAAAATGAACAAGTTATAGGAGGGATCTGGGAAGATGGCTCCGTCAGTAAAAGTGCTTGTTAGCAAAGCCTGTCAGCCACGGTGCAATTTACCAGCACCCATATAAAACTAGCTGCAAAACATGCATTGCAGTAGCAATAGATGCGGGCATGTGTATACATACATACACAAAAATAAATAAACAAGCCGGGTGTGGTGGCGCACGCCTTTAATCCCAGCACTTGGGAGGCAGAGGTAGGAGGATCGCCGTGAGTTCGAGGCCACCCCGAGACTCCATAGTGAATTCCAGGTCAACCTGGGCTAGATTGAGACCCTACCTCGAAAAACCAAAATAAATAAATAAATAAATAAACAAACAAACAAAAGCCTGCGTGGTACCGCATGCCTTAAATCCCAGCATTCTGGGAGGCAGAGGTAGAATTGCTGCAAGTTCGAGACTACCATGAGACTATATAGTGAATTCCAGGTCAGCCTGGGCTAGAGTGAAACCCTACCTCAAAAGATAAAACCAAAATAAATAAATAAAAATATTAAATTTAGGGCTGGAGAGTTGGCTTAGCATTAGGGCATTTGTCTGCAAAGCCTAAGGACCCAGATTTGATTCCTCAGTACCCCTGTAAGCCAGATGCACAAGGTCTGGAGTTCATTTGCATTGGCTGGTGGCCCTGTAGCACCCATTCTCTCTCTATCTGCCTATTCCTCTCTTTCTCCCTCTTTCTCGAATTCCAGGTCAGCCTGAGCTGAGTGAGACTCTATCTCAGAAAAAAAAAAAAAAAAAAGAGCCTGGTTTGGTGGTGCATGCCCTTAATCCCAGCATTTGGGAGGCAGACATAGGAGGATCACTGTGAGTTCAAGGCCACCCTGAGACTACATAATGAATTCCAGGTCAGCCTTGGCTAGAGTGAGACCCTACATTGAAAACCAAACAACAAAAAAATAAACAAACAAAAAAAACCTAAAAGGGCTTTAATCCCAGCACTGGAGAGGCAGAGGTAAGAGGACTGCCTTGAGTTGGAGGCCATCCTGGGACTCCATAGTGAATTCCAGGTCAGCCTGGGCTAGAGTGAGACCCTACCTGGAAGAAACAAAAAAATTAAATCATACTGTTTACTATTTTGTACCTTAGGTCTTTTAGGCGCCATGTTTGTTTGTTTGGTGGTTTCTTTCACATATTTCTGTGTAAATTGTAGCTCATTTATTTTCATTACTATACACTGTTTCTTTGTAAGAATATTTTACAACGTATCCATTCTGTTGGGGACAGACATTTGTATTGTTTTCAGATTTGGGCGAGTTATTATGAATTTTGCTGTAATCACCATTCTTTTTTTTTTTTTTGGTTTTTCGAGGTAGGGTTTCACTCTGGCTCAGGCTAACCTGGGATTAACTATGTAGTCTCAGGGTGGCCTGGAACTCACGGTGATCCTCCTACCTCTGCTTCCCGAGTGCTGGGATTAAAGGCGTGCGCCACCACGCCCAGCTTTTTCTTTTTCTTTTTCTTTTTTTTTTTTTTTTCTGAGGTAGGGTCTCGTTCTAGCCCTGGCTGACCTGGAATTCACGCTGTAGTCCCAGGGTAGCTCAAACTCACCGTGATCCTCCTACCTCTGCCTCCCAAGTGCTGGGACTAAAGGCGGGTGCCACCACACCCAGCTATTTTTTTTAATCAAGGTAGGGTCTTGCTCTAACCCAGGCTGACCTGGAATTCACTATGTAGTCTCAGGTTGGCCTCACAGTGGTCATACCTCTGCCTCCAAAGTGCTAGGATCAAAAATGTGTGCCACCATTCCAGCCTTTTTTGTTGTTGTTTTTCAAGGTAGGGTCCCACTCTAGCCCAGGCTGACCTGGAATTCATTATGTAACCTTAGGGTGGCCTTGAACTCATGGTGATCCTCCTACCTCTGCTCCCAAGTGCTGGGATTAAAGGCGTGTGCCACCACACCCAGCTCCAGGCAGCTCACAGAGATCCTCCTACTTCAACCTCCAGAGTGCTTAAGCCTAAGGACCCAGGTTTAATTCCCCAGTACCCATGTAAGCCAGATGCACATGGTGGTGCATGTGTCTGGAGTTCCTTTGCAGTGGCTAGAGGCCATGGTGTGGCCATTCTGTCTCTCTGCCTCCTTTTCTCTCTCAAATAAATTAAAAAATTTAAACAAAATTATTTGTCTTTTTAGAGACAGTGAGAGAGAGAGAGAGAGAGAGAGACAAAGAGACAGAGAGAATTAGCATGCCAGGGCCTCAGCCACTACAATCAAACGCTTGCGCCACCTAGTGGGCATTGTGGCATCATGCTTGCCTCACCTTTTGTGTGTCTGGCTTATGTGGGATCTGGAGAGTGAAGCATGGTTCCTTAGGCTTTGTAGGCAAGCGCCTTAACTTCTAAGGCATTTCTCCAGCCTTTAAAAGTTTTTTTTTTTTTTTTTTTTAAGCCAGGTGAGGTGACCCTATCTCCTCAAAAAAACAATAGCAACAAAAAGGCACTATTATGCTTGGCCTGTTATGAATATTCTTTTATTTAGTATTGATCCCCCCTCCCTAGGGAGAGTCTCACTCTGGCCCAGGTGGACCTGGAATTCACCATGTTGTCTCAGGGTGGCCTGGAACTCACAGAGATCCTCCTACTTCTGCCTCCGGAGTGCTGGGATTAAAGGCATGTGTCACCACACCTGGGTTTCTTTTTTTTTTTTCGAGGTAGGGTCTTAGTCTAGCCCAGGCTGACCTTGAATTCACTATATACTCTCAGGGTGGCCTCACAGCAATCCTTCTACCTTTACCTCCCAAGTGCTGGGATTAAAGGCATGCACCACCATGGCTGGGCTCTTTTATTTATTTATTTATTTTAGTTCTTTTGAGGTAGGGTTTAACTCTAGCCCAGGCTGACCTGGAATTCATTATGTAGTCTCAGGGCGGCCTTGAACTCTCTGTGATCCTACCTCTGCCTCCTGAGTGCTGGGATTAAAGGCGTGCACTACCACACCTGGCTATTTATTTATTGACAACTTCCATAACTATAGACAATAGACTATGATAATTCCTTCCCCTCCTACAAATATTTTTAATTTTGAGACAGGGCCTTCTATGTAGCTGTGATCCTTCTTTTTTTGTTGTTGTTCTTTTTTCGTGGTAGGGTCGCACTCCAGCTCAGGCTGACCTGGAATTCAGGGTGGCCTGGAACTCATGGCAATCCTCCTTCCTCTGCCTCCTGAGTGCTGGGATTAAAGGCATGCACCAATATACTAGACTTCTCCTAACTTTAATTTATTTGAAACAGAGAGTGGGAGAACACCATGAGAGACAGAATGGGCGCGCCAAGGCCTCTAGCCACTGCAAAGAACTCCACATGCATGTACCACCATGTGCATCTGGCTTAAGTGGGACCTGGAGAATTGAACCTGGGTCCTTATGCTTCACAGGCAAAAGCGCCTTAATTGCTAAGACATCTCCCCAAAACCCTTCTCCCAACTCCTAAGGATCCCTGTCTGCACAGTGTAACATGAATGAATGCTCCAAGCCTTCTCACCCCTCCCTCACCAGAACTTCTCCAATTCTGGACTGAGAATACCTTCTGATTTACCCTTGCCCCCCACGTTCATCTTTCCCTCCAAACTGGGAAGGAGTCAAGCCAGACCATGGAATGGGGGTGGGGTGGGGGAGTACGTGAAGAATGTTCCAGGCTGAGCTGAGGCAACTGCACGTATCTAAATCTCCCCAAGACCAAAGCGGGAAGAGGGAGAAAAAAAAAAAAAGAGGAAGGTTTGGCATGGTGGTGCATCCCTTTAATCCTAGCACTTGATAGGATAGCTGTGAGTTCGAGGCTACCCTGAGACTACAGAGTGAATTCCAGGTCAGCCTGGGCTAGAGTGAGATCCCACCTCGGGGATGATTGGGAAAAAAAAAAAAAAAAAAAAAAAAGCGCATTCTCCCGGAGGGCCAGGCCGCGAGCGGGAAGGAAGGGGACGGGCGGAGGGGGTGAGCAAGCCGCGGGGCTCCCGGGGCAGAAGCCGCCCCCTCCTCCAATGCCGAGGGTGCCCCCGCCGCGAGCGACTCAAAGGACTTCCTCCTGATTGGCGGGAGGGCGCGGTGGGGGAGGGGGCCGGGGGTGTGCGCGTCCCTCTGTCATGTAAATGTCCCCCGCGGGCTGGACGGCGGCGGGGCACTTTTAAACCTCCGCTACCTGGGGCCGCCTCCCTTCGCCCGGCTTCCCCCCGCCGCTGCGCTCCGCAGGCTCCCGGGGCTGGCTCAGTGGCTGCGGGACTTTTCTTCGTAGCATGGCCCCGAAACGCCAATCTCCGCTCCTGCCTCAACCCAAGAAACCCAGACCGGCCTCTGCGCTGAAGCCGGCCGACTCGTCGGCCTCGCCCGGCTTGCAGAAGGGAGGTGAGTGCCCGCGCTCGCGGAAGCATCTGCCGGGGCGGACGCCGCCACCTCCCCCGCGGCGCCGGAGCCGGGGGCGGGATCTGGGGAAGAAGGCGCGGAACTCGGGGAACCCCCCCCAACCACCACCACCACGCGGGCCTGAGCTTTGTCCCTCCGACCCCTCTTCCCCCCCCCCAACAAACTCGCTCCGCCCGGCCTCCACGCGTGGCAAGTGGCATCACCAGCCTGCTTGCGGCCTCCCCTTCGTCCCTCTATGGCCAGCCAACCCCCGAGTCCTCGCA
Organism: Dipus sagitta; assembly: GCA_036346955.1. NCBI lineage: Eukaryota > Metazoa > Chordata > Mammalia > Rodentia > Dipodidae > Dipus > Dipus sagitta. Next base: position 142,478,246 of record CM070770.1, read on the forward strand.
GACCCGTCCACTTCCCAGCATGGCCCTCCTGTCGCCGGCCCACAAGTACGGCCTGAATTACTGCCACCCTCCTCTTGCAGCTCCCAGCTTCCTCTTCCTCCCTTCCCTACCCCAGCAAAGCTAGTCACGTGACCTACTGCCAGCCTTAAGACCCTCCCAGGCCTCTGCGTCGCCCTCCAGGTACAGGCTAAGACTTCCGGGCCCCGCCCACCTTTCCAGGTTCCCCCCCAGAGGAGGCCTAGTTCTGGTACCCCTTGTCTAACTCTTCTCTGCTCCCGGAGCTCGCTCTCTCTCCTTGCGCCTCCGCGACTGCGCGGTCCTCACTTCCCCCTCCGCCAGGGTCAGTCTGCTACCTGTGCACATCGTCCTGGGGAGCGGTCCCTCCAGCCCTGGGGACGGGCGATATTGTCGCCTGTGCTTCAGTCCTTTCCTATCAGCCCCCTCTGCGCTGGCAGCACCCAGTCACCCCACGCTGGCTAGCACTTGGGTCATGCTACATAAAAAATCGGTTTCATACGTGTCCTTCTGCCCTTCCCAGTACACTGTTAAACTTGGTCGGTTGCTCAGACACAGCCTGGGATTGAAGATGTACGTAGTGCGGCCTTTGGGTAGGGGGAACAAGGCCAGAAATTACACGGCAAGCGTCGTCTTGATTAGGGTTTTGCTCCACGCGTGCTAGGAGCAGTGAACACGAAGTCCACATCTCAATGCTGAGTCTCAGTCCCTTGTCTTTCAAATGGCATGCAGAAACCTGCCCTCTGATGCCCAAGTATGGTACTGCCATGTTTGCTGTGTAACCTACCTTGTTAAGCAGTACATTTATTTGCTGCTTCTGTCAAATGGGTTCAACAGTGTTTGTTTATTTATTTTGGTCTAGCCCAGGCTGTCCTCCTTCCTCTGCCTCCCAAGTGTTGGGAATTAAGGCATGCATCACCACGGAGGTTCTTTTTCTGAGAGAAAGGAGGCAGATAGTAAGAGAGAAAGAATGGGTGCACCAGGGTCTTCTGGTGCATCTGAAGGTTTATGTGAGTCCTGGGGCATAGACCCTTAGCTTTGCAGGCAAATGCCTTAACTGCTAAGCCATCTCTCCAGCCTCCTGTTCGTTTTTTTCAAAGTAGGGTTTCACTGTAGCCCTGGTTGACCTGGAACTCACAGGGATCCTACTACCTCAGCCTTCCTGAGGTTAAAGATACTGTGCCAACACAGCTGGCCTATGTATGTATGTATGCGAGCAAACATGTATTTGAACAATAAGTCTTTTTTGGCCAGGCGTGGTGGCGCACTCCTTTAATCCCAGCACCCGGGAGGCAGAGGTAGTAGGTTCTCCGAGAGTTCGAGGCCACCCTGAGTCTACATAGTGAATTCCAGGTCAGCCTGGGTTAGAGCGAGAGCTTACCTTGAAAAACCAAATCGAGGTAGGGTTATGATCTAGCTCAGGCTGACCTGAAATTTACTGTGTAGTCTCAGGGTGGCCTCGAATTTACAGTGATCCTCCTACCTCTCTGCCTCCCGAGTGCTGGGATTAAAGGCTTGTGCCACATGTCCGGTTGATCTTTTTTTTTTTCAAGGTTAGGTCTCACTCTAGCCCAGGCTGACCTGGAATTGACTATGTAGTCTCAGGCTGGCCTCACAACCATCCTTCTACCTCTGCCTCCTGAGTGCTGGGATTAAAGGCGTGTGCCACCACGCCCGGTTCTCACTCTTTTATTTATTTATTTATTTATTTATTTATTTATTTATTTATTTTCAAGATAGGGTCTTGCTCTAGCCCAGGCTGACCTGGAATTTACTATGTAGTCTCAGTGGCCTCAAACTCATGGTGATCCTCCTACCTCCCCAAATGTTGGGATTAAAGGTGTGGGCCACCGCCACGCCAGGCCAGTTTTCATTCTTGCTGAGGCTTGAGTCTAGGCAATGCGCTGAAGACAGCTACTGAAATAATGTGCTCTTGAAATGGGTAGTGTTTTTCCATTTAGCTTTCTATGAGACTAGATTAGAAGAGATAGGAGGGAGAAACTATAGTCTCCCCAGTCCCCACATGGATGACCTGCTATGCCCAGCCCTCCTCTATCGAATCATTCCTTAACACCTGTTTGCATTTGTAGGAATCCCTATATTACAGAAAGAGATGTGGGGGTGGGTAGCACTCAAGGCCATCCTAAGCCAATATTATATAGCCAGAATTTCAGTTCCAGTCTGTGGCTGTGGTGTTCTCTTCAAAGGAAGCTGAGAAGGGAAAGAATTCTTTCTGTTTGTTTTTAAAACTTATTTATCTATTTTATTTTATTTGAAAAATATTTTATTTATTTATTTGACAGAAAAAGAGAGAGAAAAAGAATGGGTGTGCCAGAGCTTCCAGCGCACTGCAAACGAACTCCAGATGCATGCGCCCCCTTGTGCATCTGGCTAACGTGGGTCCTGGGGAATTGAACCAGGGTCCTTTGGCTTTGCAGGCAAATGCCTTAACTGCTAAGCCACCCCTCCAGCCCTATTTATCTGTTTTATTTTGAGAGAAGGAGGGAGAGAGAGAGAGAATGGGTGCGTCAGGGCCTTCAGCACCACCTTGTTCATCTGGTTTACGTGGGTCCTGGAGAATCGAACCTGGGTCCTTAGGCTTTGCAGGCGAACATCTCTCCAGCCCAGGGGAAGGAATTCTGAGAGTGGGGTGAGAGGCCAGAGAGAAAACAGAACTGTGGGTGTTGCAGAGCCAGGAGAGAGCCATGCTCAGTGTCTGAGTTATCTCTGTTGAGCCCACACCCCTCCTTTGTTTACCAGATCTCTTGCTCTTGGCTTTCTCTTTTCTACTTCCCAGCGTTCTTACATTCACCTTTACAAGTACTTCTGGAAAGGTCTCCAAAAGGATCAGGATGGCTCTACAGGCTGCTAAGAGGGTGGGAAGGGAAACTGGAAGCCTGTCAGAAGGCATCACAAGGTTCCATGGGCCTCCTACGATGGATGCTGGGAACTTGACTGGAAGATGCTGTGGGGCACTGGTACCACCCTGTGGAGCAGGCTTTGTAGGTGAAAACAGCAGCAGTATTTTGCAGTCCAAGTTTCATCCTAGTAGTGGCCCTTGAAGTCAATTTGGTGAGGTGTTACTTGCATATGAAAAAGAATGGAAATTAATCATCCTTAGGATGAGTTGTAGTCTGCATATGTGTGTGTGTACAGGGTCATACTGTTTTACATAATAGGTTGCATTAAAAAAATAGGACTGGGGCTGGGCGTGGTGGCGCACGCCTTTAATCCCAGCGCTTGGGAGGCAGAGGTAGGCAGAGTTGGAGGCCACCCTGAGACTACAGAGTGAATTCCAGGTCAGCCTGGGCTAGATAGAGCAACACCCTACCTTGAAAAAAAACAAATAAACAAAAAAAAAAAGGGACTGGGAGTGGGGCTTGGTGGCACATGCCTTTAATCCCAGCATTTGGGAGGAAGTAGGATCACACCCGGCTCTCTCTTAAACAAATAAATAAAAATTTCAAACAAACAAAAATATTCAAAAGAATAGGATTTAGTCGGGTGTGGGGGCCGCTCACACCTTTAATCCCAGCACTTGGGAGACAGAGGTAGGAGGTTTGCCGTGAGTTCAGGCCACTCTGAGACTGCATATGGAATTCCAGGTCTATAGTGAGACTCTATGTAGGTTGGGGGGTTAGAAGGACTGGGGGCTACAAAGTCAGTGACCTGGGTTCCATTTTCCAGTATGCATGTAAAGCAAGATGCACATGGTGGCGCATATATCTGGGGTTCATTTGCGGTGTTTAGAGGCCCTGCCATGCTGCCCATTTTCTTTTTCATTTCTATCTCTGTATACAAATAAATAAATAAAAATATTTTAAAAATGGGACTGGCCGGGTATGTTCGTGCACACCTTTAATCTCAATACTGGGGAGGAGGATCACCATGAGTTTGAGGCCACCCTGAGATTACATAGTGAATTCCATGTTAGCCTTGGGTAGAGTAAGACCTTACCTGGAAAAACTGAGAAAAAAAGAAAGTGAGAGACGGTTCAGTGTTTAAAGGTGCTTGCTTGGAGGCCAGGCATGGTGGCGCATGCCTTTAATTCCAGCACTTGAGAAGTAGAAGCATCACCGAGTTCGAGGCCACCCTGAAAAAAAAAAGGGGGGGTGCTTGCGTGGAAAGTCTGGGTTCAAATCCCTATTATCCATATCAAGCTGATGCACAAAGTGACTCATGCATAAGGATTTCATTTGTAATGGCAGGAGGCCTTGGTGCGCCCATTCCCTCTTTCTCTTATCCTCTCTCTGCTTGTAAATAAATAAATAAAGAGGCTGGGGCAATGTTTACCTCAGTGATATAGCCATGGCCTAGCATGTAGGAGACCCTGGGGGCTCTGTGTGGTGGGTAGACCTCTACACAGCACTCAGGAGGCAGAGGCAGTAGTTGAAGGCTGTCCAGGTGTACATTGAACAAGTTCTGGGCCAAGCTGTGACTACATAGTGAGACCCTATTTCTAAAAACCAAAAAACACTTGCTTTTCTCGGTTTCTGCCTCTTGTGAGTTCCCTGTGGGACTGGGAGTGTGGTTCAATGATAGTGCTTGCCTAAAATGTACCACGTTTCACTTCAAAATGTTCAGAGCTTGGTGTGGTAGCATGCACCTTTAATCGCAGCACTCAGGAGGCAGAGGTAAGAGGATCACCATGAGTTTAAGGCCTACTTGAGATTATATAGTGGACTTCCAGGTCAGCCTAGGGCACAGCAAGACCCTACCTCGAAAATACAAGAACAAGAAAGAAAGAAAAGAAAAGAAAGCAAAAAGAAGGAAGGAAGAAAAAGAAAGAAAAGGAACCTAACTTTGTATTTTGTGGATTAAGTAAGAAATCTGTGTAGTTAGCACAGCCCCATGTTACCTGTATTCCATGGTATAAGCTTCAGTGCTATGGACACAAAGAGTCTGCTCACAAGATCCCATAGTAGATTTTGTTCAGTTTTGGTTTTCTGAGACAGGATCTAACTCAGACTATAGTCCAGGCTGGTCTCAACTCATCCTCCTACCTCAGCCTCCCAAGTGCTGGGATTATAGGTATTGTGTTTCTGATGAGCTCTTATGATGGAATTGTTTGTAAGTGTTCAATGACAATGCAGGGCTAGCTTGAAATTGACTGATGTGAAAATACATTGTTGAAATCAGTAAATGTTAAAAAAGTTACTGGTTTTTGTTTACTTTCTCTTTTCCCCTGGGAATAGGCTGTCAAACTTTTACTATGTCAGGTTGTCACAGGTGCTAATGATTCTTTAAAGAAAGTTTTTAAATTTTATTTATTTGAGAGAGAAAGAGATAGAAAGAATGGGCAGCAAGGGCCTCCAGCTACTGCTAATGAACTCCAGACCGCATGTACCATCTTGTGCAGCTGGCTTTATGTGGGTCCTGGGGAAGTGAACCTGGGTCCTTAAAGTTTTGCAGGCAAGCACCTTAACCGCTAAGCCAGCTCCTCTTTCTTTTTTCGAGGCAGGGTCACTCTAGTCCAGGCTGACCTGAAATTTACTATGTAGTCTCTGGCTGGCCTCAAATTTAACAATCCTTATACATCTGCCTCGTGCCGGAGTCCTGGCAAGGAAGAAAATTTTTGAGGCAAGGTCTCATTCTAGTCCTCTAGTCCAGGGTGACCTTAAACTCACTCTGCAGCCCAGGCTAACTTTGAACTCAACAGTAATTCTCCTGTCTCAGCCTCTCTGGTGCTGAGACTAAATGCAAGGCAAGCACCACTATGTCAGCAGGGGAGTAATTCTTCCTTTAGAGAGCCTGTCCAGAGCTCTGTGTGGTGGTGAAGGTCTGTAACTGGTGGTGGGGGCAAGAAGTTTCTCAGTAGAAGTCAGCCTAGGCTACATGGGAAGGACCCTGCTATTTATTTATTTATCTTGCTTTTCAAGGAAGAGTCTCACTCTAGCTCAGGCTGATCTGGAATTCACTATGTAGTGTCAGGGTGTCCTTGAACTCATGGTGCTCCTCCTACTCTGCCTCCGGAATGCTTGGATTAAAGCCATGCACCACCACGCCCAGCTCTAGGACCCTGTTTTAAAAGGGAGCGCTGGGAGCAGGGCGTGGTGGCTCACGCCTTTAATCCCAGCACTCGGAGGCAGAGGTAGGATTGCCATGTGAACTCCAGGTCAGCCTGGACCAGAGTGTGACCCTACCTCGAAAAACCAAAACAACAAAGGGGGGGGGGAGCCCTGGGGAGATTGCAGTGTTTAAAAGACTTGCCTACAGAGCCTTGCCAGTCAGTGTTCCACTCTCCACATAAATATCCACGTAAAGCTTTTTCACTGTTTACAGTGGTAAGAGGCATTGGTGTGCACACACGTGCCTGTGCAAATAAAATTTAAGTCTGTCGTGGTGGCACAGTTTTGATCCCAGCAGTGGGGAGGCTGAGGTAAGAGATCACCAAGTGTTCCAAGTCAGACCCTTTTGAGGCAGGGTTTCACTCTAGCCAAAGTTCACCTGGAACTCACTCTGTAGTCCCAGGCCGACTTCAAAGTCACAGCGATCCTCCCAACTCAGCCTCCAGTGTGCTGATATTAAAGGTCCTTGCCACCAATTGCAGTAGATGTGAGAGGAGTTGGTCTCTATTGAGCATATGATTTGCAGGGAAGGCTCTTACTGGGTTTGGAGGAGAGTTCCATGAATTTATTTGTATTATCTAGCATGGAGTGTCATAATCAACATTAATCGATCACACACCATGAACTCTTCATTATAGCCGTTGCTTGATCTTTTACTGATGAGTAAAACTTGAGTGCTAGAAGGTAAATAGCCCAAGTTCTGGTTATAAACACCCAGGGAGTGATCTTTGGCTTTTCCTGGACCTTGTGTTGGCATGTATTTTCATTTCCTGGAGATTTAAGCAGAACAGCCTCGCCCCTACTTAGTGGTTCAGGGCTTTGCTTCTCGATTCTCATCTTTTCATCTCTGCTGGTTTCTTTTTTTCTTTTCCTTTTTTTTTTTTCAAGGTAGTCTTGCTCTAGACGAAGCTGTCCTGGAATTCTGTGTAGTCTCAGGGTGGCCTCGAACTCTTAGCAATCCTCCTACCTAAGCCCCTGAGTGCTGGGATTAAAAGCGTGCGCCACCACGCCCAGCTTGGTTTCATTTTTTGACGTGCAAGGAACCTAGTACAACCCTGCACCATTTTTGGTCTCCAGCGATGCTCATCTCCCTGCTGGGATGGGTGCTTGATACTCAGTGCTCTCATGGGACCGCTGGGCACTGAGTCGGACCTGTGGAAGAATGTGGCACTTCCTACTTTCAGAGGCATCCCATCTTAGCGCGCGACCTGACAGCCTTTACAACTACTTCATAACTGAAACAAGTGTTGAGAGGAGAGTTGACAATAGCCTCCTGGCAGGGCTTGGACCCAAATCCCCCGAAACAGCTCTGCGAGTGGACGGGAGGGATGGTTTTCTGGCTTTGCAAACAAGCCTGAGTGTTGCCTTGGGACGACCGCTTCCCTCCCCATCTGGAAGACAGGATGGATGGGGGTGTCACTTGCTCCCGCCTAGGAGGCTTTTAGATGTCCCACTGGGGACCCAGGACGCCGCACCCTAGGCGGGAGGATCTCCAGGTCCCCACGGAAGCTAGGCGGCGAGTACACGGCCTGCGCGGCGGGAGGCTCCGCGCGCACCTCTCTCTCTCTATCTCTCCCGCGCCGCCCGCGGAAGGGAAGCCGCTCCGCCACCACGTGACGCGCGGGCCGAGGGGCGGAGGGCCGGCCGCGCGCAATCCGCCGAGGCTCCGCCCCCCGGGCCGCCGCGCGCCAATGTCCCGGGTCGGGTTGGAGAAGGGGAAAGGAGTGGGGGGAGGGATGGAGGGAGGGAGGGAGGGGAGCGCGGCGTTGGGGGGCCGTCCCGGACGTCGCGTCGTCCGTTCCTTCCTCCCGCCTCTTCGGCCGGCCCTGTGTGTCTTCCCCCGCCGCGGTTCCGCCCTCCCGGCCCCGGCTTCGCAGCCAATGGCGGCCCGGCGCGAGCCTCTCCGGCCGGAGGCGGAGCGTACGCGCAGGCCTGGCGCGCTTGCGCTGTGCCGCCCGCCCCTTGCCGCGAGGAGGAGAAGGAGGAGGAGGAGGAGGAGGTGGTGGTGTTGGAAGAGAAGGAGGAGGAGGAGGTGGGTCGGGGAGAGAGAGAGAGAGCAGGCAGCGAGCCGGAGCGCGAGTCAGGGACCGAGCCATCGGCAGTCGCCTCCCCTCCGCGACCGAGAGCCCGGGCCCGGGGCCCGGCACGCCGCCCCCGCCCCTCCCCGGTCAGCAGGCCGCGAGGGCAGCGCTAGCGAGGGGGAGGGAGAAGCAGCGAGCGCCGGGAGGAGGCGGCCGGACCGAGCGGGCGCCCGCGCGTGTGGCGTGAGGGGAAGCCGCCTGCCCGCCCGCCCCCTTCGCCTTCCCTTCTCTTTCCCCCCTTCCCCGCTCCCCCCCGTCACGACCGCGGAGCAGCACCATGTCGGCGCCGGCTGCCAAAGTCAGTAAAAAGGAGCTCAACTCCAACCACGACGGGGCCGACGAGACCTCAGGTGAGGACCGGGCGAGGCGGGGGCCAGCGGCGCCGCCATCTTCGTCGCCGGCCCGGGCCGCAGCCTCCGGGGTGAGCCCTTGTGGTGGTGGGGAGGGGGGCTCCGTGGAGGAGGGGGGGGTCCGCACGGCCGGGCGGCCCGGGAGCCGCGGGTTCGGCGCCCTTTTTTGTGTGTGTGTGTGCGTGTGTATGTGTGTGCGCGCGCGGTGGGGCCAGGGGCCAGGGTGGCGCCGCGGCGGCGGGCGGGCGGGCGCGGCGAGGCGGGGGCGCTGCGGCCTGCTCGGCGCGGGCGGAGGAGACCCCCCCTTCTCCCCCCTCCCTCGCTCTCCTCCCCCTCCCTCCCTCCCGAGAAGCCTCTTTATTGTGCTCCGCCATGATGCCTCGCTCCCATCAGCCGCCGCCAGCCACATGGTGCGGCCGGACGCGGCCCCGAGCCCGGCCTCCCCGCGCCGCTCTCCTTCCCGCCCGGGCGTCCACCTCCCACCCCACCAGGCACCTCGGCCCGGAGCTGACCCCGGCGGGACTGATGATGCCTGCCTCTGGGCGGGGTGGGGGCGCGGGGAGCACGCGGCCGGCCGGGGCCCGGCGGCGGGAGGATGCTCTTGGCCCTCTTGGGGCGCGCAGCCCCACGTGGGGCGGGCGATCGGTCGAGCCAGCTTGCTGAGAAGCCTGGCGCAGCGGCCCAGGGGGATGGAAGGACTTTAAATGGTCGTTTAGGACTTAGCCTCCACCGGGGAGGATCTCTCCCGGCAGTGGGGCCGCCGACCCTGGCATGGTTACCGGAAATGAACGGCGGGAGCAGGCCCCTTCACGCCCACTTGGCTTTGTAGCCTTCGCAGTCCTCACCGGACAAAAGGGATCCTGTTGGGAGCACACCCCTTTCCCTCCTAAGCCTCCTAGTTTGCCTTTTTTTTCTTTCTTTCCCTTTTGGATCATACATTTGTAGTAAGTGGGCTCCAAAACCGTGTGTGGACGCCTAGAGGATCAGTCCACCTGGCATGAGTTGCAAGAGTAAGGTCAGGTTCGGATACTGGGGTTTACACTCATTAAGGCAAAGCTGAGTCCCTAGGAAGATCGTGGATCTATGCTAAATCTGCCTTTGTCGACATATGTTGATCTTTGTCTATGGATACACAGTAGCGCCTTCAACTTTTTCTGAAAAATTGTTGCAGCATTGAAATTGGTAGTGTTCTAATTTGTATCAGTGTCAGGGATAAGTTTCCATATTAAGTTAGAAGCTGGCAGTATTATTGTCTATGATAGACAATGGTACTGTTCCTTCCTCGCACCTTTCATAAGAGGCCCACATAATGAAACTCAAAGTGTTACCATTAAAACGTGATTTGTGAATGTTCTCTTAATGAGAAAGTCATTTGTCAACTGCTTGCTTGAGCACGTGGAGAGCATGCCTTATATGTAAGCACTTTTTAAAAGCGACTTTACAGCTAACAGTTCACATTCATGTTTCCTAACAGCAGGGAAGATTAGTTTATAACTAGTGTTGAGTCTTAACACTCCTTTTTTTTCCCCTCCAGAAAAAGAACAGCAAGAAGCAATTGAACATATTGATGAAGTACAAAATGAAATAGACAGGTAAAACTTTTACTGTAGGGGAAGTTTTCTCATGCATCTGATGGACCAGTAATTGTTGAAATTGATGAAATTGTCACTAAAGGGAGCTGATTATATGCTTGTGAATATTGATCTAATATTTAATGTATTTTTCTGAGAGATTTGTAAAGTTACGGAAAAAGCATGTGATCCCCAAAATGATTGTGTCTTTACTAAGTTTATCTGGAGACAGGCTGTTACCCAGTCTGGTCACCCTTCCACCTCAGCCTCTGTTCTGTGAGCGCGGGCTGAGTTTGCTCTTAAAGGATGCCTTCTTGTGAAAGATTGTGGCAGCAGTGTTGTTTGCCTTGTAACGTTGTTTATCAGCAGCCTTATTTACCACTGGTACAGGGGAGCAGAATTGGATAAGCCTGGAAGTGGAGTAAATTGAAACATACAATGTTTCTAAGATGAGGATTGGTGATTTAGCTCAGTGCTGAGCCCCTGGCTGTGGTCTCCAGCATAGGAAAAATGAGCAAAAACAATGGCAACAAAAAATCCCCAAGTGAACAACAATGTTACCAAGGCCATTTGGCTTGATAAGAGTTGCCATCTTAGACTAGAGTTTCTAGGCATAAAACACAAAGGTGGTTTGGTTAAAATAAATAGGTATTTTGCACAGGCCTAAAGCAAATAAGAATATATACATGTTTAGGTTATAACCATTGTCAATATGTCTTCCCATTTGCTTCAGACTTAATGAACAAGCCAGTGAGGAAATTTTGAAAGTAGAACAGAAATATAACAAACTTCGCCAACCATTTTTTCAGAAGAGGTCAGAATTGATCGCCAAAATCCCAAATTTTTGGGTAACAACATTTGTCAACCATCCACAAGGTAATGTTGCTGGCAGAACATTGTTGAAGAATATTGTAGCTTTACTTGTTATGACATGGAAGAACCTTAAGGACAATCCAGGTGGGGTGCATGCAGAGGTTGAAAATCTCAATGAGAAGAGACTTGTGATTAATACTTTTTTGAGGTAGGGCCTCACTCTAGCTCTGGCTGACCTAGAAATAGACTGTGTAGTCTTAGGGTGGCCCCCAACTCACACTGATCCTCCTACCCCTGCCTCCCAAGTGCTGGGATTAAAGGCTTGTGCTGCCATGCCAGGGATTATAAACTCTTGATTCTCCTGCCTTGGTCTTCCAAGTGCTAGAATTACCATGTTCAGCTCCAGGAGTAGAGTGTGGAGCACTGGCGGCCATGAAGAGAGAGAAGCACATTGTGAACACAGTATTGCACAGCATTGGTACTGCAGGGTTCACCTGGGCATGAAGCAGGTCTTGGTGTTCACTTCATGGCAAGGGCTATTAGTCTTTGGTAATAGTTCTGTTCTGGAGAATAAGGAGGATGCCAAAGTGTTTTTGTTTTTTTTTTTTTAATATTTGCTTATTTGTTAGAGGAAGATGCAGATAGAGAGAATGAGTGCTATGGCCTCCAGGTGCTGCAAAGCAACTCCAGACACATGGGAATCAAACCTGGGTCCTTAAAGGCAAATGCCTTATCTAAGGCATCTCTCCAGCCCTCAAGTACATTTTTAAAATATTGTTATTTGAGAGGCAGAGAGGGAAAGAATGGGCATTCTAGGTCTTTCAGCCATTGCAAATGAACTCCAGACAGACACACGTGTCACCTTGAGCATCTGGATTATGTGGGTCCTGGGAAATTGAGCAGTGGTCTTTGGCTTTGCAGGCAAGTGGCTTGACCAGCTAAGCCATTTCTCCAGCCTCCAAATACAATATTTAATATTGGGTTTATGAAATCAAAGGTGTAAATTTGGAAACATGTGAAAGGAGTCACTTACTGTGAGCCATCTGTGTATACCCATTTAGTGTCTGCACTGCTTGGAGAGGAAGACGAAGAGGCGCTGCATTACCTGACCAGAGTTGAGGTGACAGAATTTGAAGATATAAAATCAGGTTACAGAATAGATTTTGTAAGTTGGTAATTTTGTTTGCCACCATGGAAATGAACTTGAGCTTTGTTTAGTATAGTTGTATTTACTTGTGATTCTTGAACCTTACAGTATTTTGATGAAAATCCTTACTTTGAAAATAAAGTCCTCTCCAAAGAATTTCATCTGAATGAGAGTGGTGATCCATCTTCAAAGTCCACTGAAATCAAATGGAAATCTGGGAAGGTATGCTGTGAAGGGATTGCTGTACAAAATAACTATGGGAATCTTGGATTAACTGAACCACAAAAGTACTATGGGTGCAAAGTCTTAAAATGTGAAATATCCAATGTGTGCACACCAACTAGAATACTTGAGGCCTCTCACATACTGAACTAATAATAGCTTAGTTATATTTGCAAGGTATTTGTTTGTTGACGTTGGAGGGAGGCAGAGAGAAGGCCAGGACCTCTAGCCACTGCAAATGAACTGCACGTGCATATGCCATTTTGTGTGTGTCTCTGGCTTACGTGGGTACTGGGAAATCAAACCTGGGTCCTTAGGCTGTGCTGATAAGCACCTTAACCCACGATGTTTCAAGGTAGGATCTCACACTAGCCCAGGCTGGCCTCAAACTCGGATCAATCCTCTTCCTACCTCAGCCTCCTAATGCTGGGTTTAAAGGCCTTTTGCCAGCATGCCTATCCCTGAACTAATTTTTTTTTTCCAAGGTAGGATCTTACGCTAGTCCAGGCTGACCTGGAGTTCACTCTGTATTCCCAGGGTGGCCTCGAACTCATGGTGATCCATCTACCAAGTGCTGGGATTAAAGGCATGCAACACCATGCCCGGCTAGTTTTTTTGTTTTTCAAGGTGGAGTTTCATTCTAGCCCAGGCTGACCTGGAATTCACTGTGTAGTCTCAGGGTGGTCTGGAACTCAAACAATGGCAATCCTACTACCTTTGCCTCCCTAGTGCTGGTATTAAAGGTGTGCGCCATCACGCCCAGCTAAAATATTTTTTCAATGTCTAAAATTAGTTTAGCCGGGCAAGGTGAATTCACAGTGAATTCCAGGTCAGCTTGGACTAGAGTGAGACCTTACCAGGAAAGACCAATTATTTGACAGAATGGGCATGCCAGGGCCTCCAGCCACTGCAAAAGAACTCTAGATATATGTGCCCCGTTGTGCATCTGGCTAACGTGGGTCCTGGGCAATCAAACCTGGATCCTTTGGCTTCACAGGCATAGCTTTAACTATAACCGCTAAGCCAGGAGGGTCTCACTCTAGCCCAGAGTGACCCGGAATTGAGTCTCATGGTGGCCTTGAACTCACAACGGTCCTCTTACCTCTGCCTCCTGGAGTGCTGGACTTAAAGGCATGACCCACCATACCTTCCTGTTGGTTGAATTATTATTTTTTATTGTTTTGATTTTTAGACAAAATCAAATGTAGTTGTAAACTAGGAGGGGTTGTGTACCCCTTCTCTTGAGCAGTTACTGTTGTAAGTAATATTGCCGAGAAGAGTGTTTCAGTGTTGAAATCTAGACTCAAGGACTTTGCATTTTCTTTTAGGATTTGACGAAACGCTCAAGTCAGACACAGAATAAAGCCAGTAGGAAGAGGCAGCACGAAGAACCAGAGAGCTTCTTTACCTGGTTTACAGACCATTCTGATGCAGGTGCAGATGAGTTAGGAGAAGTCATCAAAGATGACATTTGGCCAAATCCCTTGCAGTACTATTTGGTGAGTTGAGAGCATTTTTTCCCTTTTGATTTGAGACACTCATGCTCTCAGGTCATGGTCAGATATTTTTTGGTTTTGGTTTTGATGCTGTGTCTTACATATCCTGGGTTGACTTGAGCTCATTGCAATCCAGTTGAGGTCTTAAGGGAAACTTTTTTTTAAGGTTCCTGATATGGATGATGAAGAAGGAGAGGGAGAAGATGATGATGATGACGATGAAGAAGAAGAAGGATTGGAAGATATTGATGAAGAAGGGGATGAGGATGAAGGTGAAGAAGATGAAGATGATGATGAAGGGGAAGAAGGAGAGGTAAAGGAAATTTGGCTAAGCTGTAAAAGATTTGCAAGGAGTCTATACGACATTCATTGGGTTATAGAGTATGATGGAACTGACCTAAAACCGTGGGTGGGGAGGTTAAAGTTTGTGAATTCATCACTTAGATGGAAGGAAGTTGCTCCCCAAGAATATTATCACGCTTTGTAGAATCCATGCAAAAGCTAGTACTTTGCCGGGCGTGGTGACGCAGGCCTTTAATCCCAGCACTGGGAGGCAGAGGTAGGATGATAGCCATGAGGCCACCCTGAGACTCCATAGTGAATTCCAGGTCAGCCTGGGCTAGAGTGAGACCCTACCTCGAAAAACCAAAAAAAAAAAAAGCTATTACTTTTAGAATTGGCTTTAAAAATTAACTGTAAGCTTTTTCTTTCAGGAGGATGAAGGAGAAGATGACTAATAGAAAAGAACACTGATGGATTCCAATCTTTTATTTTTATTTTTTATTTTTTAAATTTTCTCCAGTCCCTGGGAGCAAGTTGCAGTCTTTTCTCCCCACAACCTCTCATGCTCAGTAGCCCTATTTTTGAGGTCTCTTTTTCTCAACATCATGGTTCTCAACTTATTTTGGGGGGAAATTACCCTGATCAGAATACAACAGGAAAAGAATCTTTTTAATTTGTTCTAAATTCATTTTTATCCCTTCCTGTCTAAACAAGAACTGTATGGAATCAACACCACCACCGTGCTCTGTGGGAAAAAAAGAAAAACCTTCTGCTCCCTTCACTCTGACAGAAGCTGGAGGGTGCTGGCCCTGTGTAGTAGTGCATAGATTCTAGCTTCTTTCCTCCTTTCTCTGTATATTGGGCTCAGAGATTACACTGTGTCTCTATGTGAATACGGACAGTTAGCATTTACCAACATGTACCTGTCTACTTTCTCTTGTTTAATAAAAAGAAAAAAAATCTTTTAAAAAAATGGGGTATAGAAGGTCAGCAAAGGGTGGGTTTGAGATGTCTGGGTGGGTTAAGTGGGCATTTTGACAACATGGCTTCTCCTTTGGCATGTTTAATTGTGATGTTTAATGGACATCCTTGCAGTTTAAGATGACACTTTTAAAATAAAATTCTCTCCTAATGATGACTTGAGCCCTGCCACTCTATGGGAGAATCAGCAGAACCTGTAGGATTTATTTGGAATTGACATTCTCTATTGTAATTTTGTTTTATTTTTAAATTTTCTTTGTTTTCACTGGAAAGGAAAGATACTGCTCAGTTTTAAACGTTAAGTGTACCAGTTGCTTTGTTACAATAAAACTAAATGTGTACACAAAGGGTTTGATGCTTTTCTCTCAGAATAGATGCTTAATATGACCTTCCAAGTTTGACTTGTATAATGGCTTACTGTCAAACTTTGTCTCCCTAACTTCCGTATTTTTTGATAACGCACTTTGCAGGATGACCTCAGGGCTATGCAGATTCAGTAAAGGGATATGATGTCTTAATGTCGCCATAGCTGGGTAACATGGGTACAGTTTATCGCCATTGAGTTGTACCCTTGATTTTTATCTCCATTTGGCTTTTTTTTTTTTAATGGGCCTTTAGTTAACCTAGATATTATAATAGCGCCTGCTACCACTGGCAAAGACCCGTTTCTCTAATGCCAAGTTTTACATGGGACAGTTGCTGGTGTGTTTTTCATTGGCACTTGGCACTAGCCAAGAAGATGGACTGTCGAGTAAGAAATCTGTGTCAGTGGTTTTGTCTTAAGTCCCAGGTATGTAGCAACAAGTTCTCAAAAATGTGACTGTGAATCTGGGTGGGATTAAGATGTCTGCTCAGTGCCATCATGCAAAGTATTTTGGGAAGCTACCTAATGCATAAGCTTTTTAATGCTGTAAAATATAGCTAAAAATTAAATGCCACTTTTTCTGAGGTGATTAATGGACAGCCTGGTCAATTCAAGGCTTTTTGATGTATAAAACTTTATAAATGGAATGATTCCATCAATAGACAAAGTGTAACCAAAACCTGTCTAGATGGATAGTATGTGATTTCTCACAGGTCTGTTTAGTAGCTACATCACTGTACACTGGTCAGGAATATTGCTCCAATAAAGGAACATAAAGATTTTTTTGGACTGGGGTGATTCTCCTTGTTTTGTAGAAAATGTTGCCTGATTTTGATTTTTAGTTGGTTTGAGTGGGGGCGATTACTCATAATTTAGCAGTAGTTATCGGTGTAGTTATCGGTGTAGTACATCTGTATAAGCAGTTTTGGTGTGAAAAGATTTTTTAGTTTTATTTTTACACTCTAGCCCAGGCTGACCTGGAATTCACTATGTTCACAGGGCAGCCTCCTACCTCTGCCTCCCAAGTGCTGGCATTAAAGGCATGTACCACCACACCATACAAAAAGTTGCTAGATTGCATTGGCTAGTCACCCACATCCAAAACAGCCTCCCAATGCTAGGGTTACAGGTGTGAACCACAACCCACAGTTCCAAAGTCAATCAATCATCCTGTTGAGCAGTTGGGGCTAAAGAGATGTGCCTTCCTGCATGTTGAAAATCAGACCTTTTTATGGCAGTGGAGGTGGCTCTTTCAGTAATGGGGTTGTCCTCATGCTAAGCAAATTCTCTGCTATTGACCTACATCCCTAGCACTCCTATATGTGCCCCCTCCTAGGTGGGGTGCCACTATCCCAGACTGATCTGGAATTCACAGAAAGCCTACCTCTGCCACTCACATTAGCTTTTTTCTGAGATAGGTTTTGTAATGTAGACCATGCTGACCTCATGCATGATCCTCTTATCAGCTGCCAAATCCTAAATTACGGGAGTCATTTCTCAGCTTTCTGGCATTTAAAATGTAGAGTTTAGGGGCTGGAGAGATGGCTTAGCAGTTAAGGTGCTTGCCTGAAAGCCAAAGGACCTCAGTTTGATTTTTCAGGTTTCCCCAGGACCCATGTAAGCCAGATGCATAAGGTGGAGCATGCATCTGGAGTTCATTTGCAGTGGTGGGAATCCCTGGTGTGCCCATTCTCTCTCAACTAAAACAAAGATTTAGACACTAGCTTGGAGGCTGAATTGGGAGGAACATAAACACCAGAGTAAGTGCTCAGTACCTATACATTTTATTTTGTTGACTTTTATTTATTTATTGGGGTGCAAGAGAGAAAGAATGGGCGTGCCAGGACCTCCAGCCACTGCAAAGAACTCCAGATGCGTGCGCCCTCTTGTGCGTCTGGCGAACGTGGGTCCTGGGGAATCGAGCCTTGAACTGGGGTCCTTAGGCTTCACAGGCAAGCTCTTAAATTGCTAAGCCATCTCTCCAGCCCTAGTTTGTTGACTTTTTTGGTTTTTCAAGGTAGGGGCTCCCTCTAGCTCAGGTTGACCTGGAATTCACTCTGTAGTCCCAGAGTGGCCTTAAACTCATGGCAATCCTCCTACCTCTGCCTCCCAAGTACTGGGATTAAAGGCATATGCCACCACACCCGGCTCTTGTTGACTTTTTATTTGCGAGCAAAGATAAGAGATGAAAGACAGAATGGGCACAACAGCCACTGCAAACAGACACATGCTCTACTTCATGAACCTGGCTTTATGTGGGTACTGGGGAATTGAACCTTAGTCCTTTGGCTTTGCAGGCAAGTGCTTTAACAGCTAAACTATCCCTACAGCCTATTTTGTTTACTTTGAGGTCAGGTCTCACTGTAGCCCAGGATGACCTGGAACTCACTCTGCTCTCAGGCTAGACCTGAGTTTACATGTCCTACCTCTGCCTCCTTACTGGGATTAAAAGCTTGTGCCACCGTGCCCTGCATGTTAAGGATAGTTTAAAAGCTGGACCTGGAGTCTGAGGTTGGAGTTTGGGGTACAAAATGAGTTTAGGCCAGCTTGGGCTAGAAGGAGACCCTGTTTCAAAAAAGCTTAAAAGGGGCTGGGGAGATGGCTTAGCGGTTAAGGCATTCCCAGGATCCACATAAACCAGATGCACAAGGGGGCGCACATTTGCTGTGTCTGGAGGCCTGGTGTGCCTATTCTTCTCTGCCTCTTATTTGTCTCTCAAATAAAGAAATAAAATATTTACTAATTTATTTGAGAGCGAGAATGGGCACGCCAGGGCCTCCAGCCACTGCAAACGAACTCCAGATTCATTTGTCCCCTTGTGCATCTGGCTTATGTGGGTCCAGGAGAATCGAAATCGGGATCCTTTGGCTCTGCAAGCAAACAGTAACTGCTAAACCGTCATCTCTAGAGCCCAAAATTATTTTTTTACGAAAGCTTAAAAAATTAAAAAAAAAAAAAAAGGCTGGAAAGACAGCTTAGTGGTTAAAGCCTGTAAATCCAAACGACGCAGATTTGATTCCCCAGTACAGATGCCCAGTGGTGCATGCATCTGGAGTTTGCAGTGGCTGGAGGCCTTGGTATCCCATTCTGCTTGCAAATAAAATATTTTTAAAAATTTACTGAGAGAGCCGGGCGTGGTGGCGCACGCCTTTAATCCCAGCACTTGGTAGGCAGAGGTAGGAGGATCACCATGAGTTCAAGGCCCCCCTGAGACTACATAGCAAATTCCAGGTCAGCCTGGGCTAGAGTGAGACCCTACTAAAACCAGATATGGTGGCACACATCTTTAATCCCAGCACTCAGAAGGTAGAGGTGGGACTACAGAGTGAGTTCCAGGTCAGACTGGGCTAGAGTGAGACGCCGAAAAAAATTCAAACAAACAACAAAAAGTTGAAGAGAACACACCTCCTGGGCTGGAGAGATGTTTTAGTGATTAAGGCACTTGCCTGCAAAGCCAAAGGACCCAGGTTTGGTTCCTCAGGACCCACATAGGGTGGTGCATGCGTCTGGAGATTGTTTGCAGCCAGCGGCTGGAAGCCCTGGCACACCCATTCCCCATTCCCTTCCCTCGCCTATTTCTCTCAAACAAATAAAAATATATAAGAAAGAGAACACACATACTTTGGGCATTAGCATGGGGAGATAAATTAAAATACTACTAATATGTCACATTGATGTAACAGTCTTTACAGATGAAAAGCATGAAATTACATGCCTCAGTTCCTTTGTCATTAAATGATCATTTAGTCATCCGGTAGTTATTACACAGCAAAAACTTTAATTAGCATTTTAGACATTTTATAAACTGAGAAATCTTGGACCAGTGCTATAAAGTACTATGTGAGCTGGGTGTGGTAGCACATGCCATTAGTCCCAGCACTCGGGAGGCAGAGGTAGGATCACTATGAGTTTGAGGCCACCCTGAGACTACATAGTGAGTTCTAGGTCAGCCTGGGCTACAGTGAGACTCTACCTCAAAAAAATCAAAAAAAGAAAGAAAAAAAAAAAACATACTATGTGAATCTTACAATTCTGACATTATACAGTCTATGTTAAACATGTTTTTATAATGTTTTGTTTCTGCCTTAAGATTTAGGTTTTTTAAATGTATTTTTGCCCTGAATTAGGTGTTAATTTGATGGGAGCTCTTGCTTTTAAAGTCATCACTTACTGGGTTCTAATAAATTGAAGTTAAACTTGAAAAAAAAAAAAAAACTTACTGAGAATTCCATTGTAACCATTAGCCACGCTATAGAATCCAGCTGATCTGGTCAGACTCATGCAGGTTGTTTTCCTGTAGGCTTTCCCAGCCCAGATGCATGGGATGGACCTCTGAACTACTCCCCTGCGTGTAAAAAAGCTAAATGCTTAGTGGGGAACACTAGAACAGTCTTCAGGGTCCAAGTATAGATCAATGGCCCTGAAGCTGAGAAGTGAATGCCCCCCTAGAAGAGTTTTCTATGACTTGGTTCAGCGATGTGTTTGCCTAGCATGTGCAAAACACGGGGTTGGTCCCCAGCACCAGAAAAGAAAGTAAGAGATTGAGTTGGAGGGCTTTTACCTCCAGTACAAATGTAGATACCTTTTCTTTCTTCCTTCCCTTTTTTATGTATCTCTTGCCTAGTTCCCTAGACCTGTTTTTCCACAACCAACTAGGACCTCTCCTGGGATGGAGGTCTTTCATAGGATTTAAACATTGTCCTTGGGCTGGAGGGATGGCTTATGGTTAGGGCACTTGCCTGCAGAGCCAAAGGACCCAGGTTCAATTCCCCAGGACCCATGTAAGCCAGATGCACAAGATGGCGCATGCATTTGGAGTTCCCAATGCAACAGCTGGAGGCCCTGGCATGCCCATCCTATCTGACTCTCTCTGTCTCTTTCTGTCAAATAAAAATAAAATTAAACATTGTGGTTGATCAAATTCAGCCCCCTGAACTTGGTGTCAGGGCTAACCTCTTCCTGAGACAGCCCCTAGCCCTAACCAACCATGTTCATTTGGTTCACTGGAGCCGAAGACAGCCCAGCACTGAAAGGTTATAATACCTTTACAAGAGGAGAGCAAGCTCTCTGACCACTTGGAATCTTCCAGCTGTGGGTGAGTTTTTCCCTCAGTGGGGACTGGGCTGGATCAGCCTAGCTAGGAGGGCCCCTATCCCTTACTCTAAAATGGACTCCTTTATCCCCTCCAGCTCCCCACATGGCAGGAGCTCCTTGAACTTTCTTTTTTCTTGTAACACTTTAAAATGTTTATTTTTATTTATTTATTTGAGAGTGACAGACAGAGAGAGAAAGAGAATGGGCGTGCCAGGCCCTCCAGGCACTGCAAACAAACTCCAGATGCATGCGCCACCTTGTGCATCTGGTTACGTGGGTCCTGGGGAATCTAGCCTCAAACTGGGGTTCTTAGGTTTCACAAGCAAGCGCTTAACCCCTAAGCCATCTCTCCAGGACCCCTTTCAATACTTTTTTGCCAGGCCCTCCATGTGGGTGCCTTTCCTTGGCCCTGTACTTCCCTCAATAAAATAATTTAATAATTATCCTTCTCAGCCTTTTCTTTAAATATATTTTATTTGTTATTTATTTATTTGAGCGGGAGAGAGATAGAATGGGCACGCTAGGGCCTCCAGCCACTGCAAATGAACTCCAGATGTAGGTGCCCCCTTGTGCATTGGGCTTGTGTGTGTCCTGGAGAATCAAACTGGGATCCTTTGGCTTTGCAGGCAAATGCCTTAACTGCTAATCCACCTCTCCAGCCCTTTCTCAGTCTTTTTTATTCAATTCTTCCAGGCCTCCCCCGCCACCCCCAGAGGTAGGGTCTCACTCTAGCCCAGGCTGACCTGGAATTCATTATGTTGTCTCAGGGTGGCTTTGAACTCCTGGTGATCCTCCTATCTCTGCCTACCAATTGCTGGGATTAAAGGTATGTACCAAAACGCCTGGCTTTATTCAATTCTTTGAGTAAAATTAGAAATGACTCTGTCTCTCCCTCTTTCTCTGTCAAATAAATTTTAAAAATATTTAAAATGGGCTGGAGGGATGGCTTAGTGGTTAAGGCCTTTGCCTGCAAAGCCAAAGGACCCAGGTTTGATTCCCCAGGACCCACGTTAGCCAGCTACTCAAGGGGGCACATGAGTCTGGAGCTCATTTGTAGTGGCTGGAGGCCCTGGTGCACCCATTCTCTCACTTTCTCTGTCAAATAAATAAATAAAATAAAATTAGAAAGCTGGGCGTGGTGGCACACACCTTTAATCCCAGCACTAGGGAAGCAGAGGTAGGAGGATCAGAGTTCGAGGCCACCCTGAGACTACATTCCAGGTCAGCCTGAGCTAGAGTGAGACCCTACCTCGGAAAACCAAAAATAAATAAATAAATTAATTAAATAAAATTAGAAATGAGCCTAGGGTTTGGGGTTCAAGTACATTTCTGGATCCCTAGCACCCCATTACTCTGGGATTAAAGGCCTGTACCATCAGGCCGGGTGAAACATTTTCTTAAGAAAGGCACTCTTCTGGATGTGGTGGCGCACACCTTTAATCCTAGCACTTGGGAGGCAGAGGTAGGAGGATCACCATGAGTTCAAAGCCACCCTGAGACTTCATAGTGAATTCCAGGTTAGCCTGAGCTACAGTGAGACCCTACCTCAGAAAACCAAAATAAATAAATAAATAAATAAAGATGCTCTGAAAGGAATTGGATCTGAACTCAGAAGGGTTACAGCTCTTATACCCTGAAGTTGGAGTTTTCTATATCCAATTGTTCACTTGGCATCTAGAATTAGCATTCACTCATCAAGTGAAATATATATTTAAAGGCCACATGAATTTCCTTTTTATTTTTTTTTATTTTTTTGGTTTTTCAAGGTAGGGTCTCACTTTAGCCCAGGCTGACCTGGAATTTTCTATGTAGTCTCAGGGTGGCCTTGAACTCACGGTGATCCTCCTACCTCTGCCTCCTGAGTGCTGGGATTAAAGGCGTGAGCCACCACGCCCGGCCCACATGAAATTTTTAAAAATTATTTACTTGCACCTGTGTTCGGGTGTATAGCACACCATGGTCTCTTTCCACTGCAACAGAACACTAGAAGCTTGGGCCCCATTTTGTGTCGGCTTTATGTTGGTGGCTGGGGTATTGGACCCAGGCAGGCAGGCTTTGCAAGCAGCCACCTTTAACTGTTCAGCCATCTCCCCAGTAGCTAAAATGCCTTTTTTTTTTTTTTTTGTTGGTATAGGGTCTTGCTCTAGCCCAGACTGACCTGGAATTCACTATGTAGTCTCAGGCTGGCCTCGAACTCACAGCTACCCTCCCACGTCTGCCTCCCGAGTGCTAGGATTAAAGGCTTGTGCCAAACATACCCAGCTAAAATAGATATTTTTTAATTTATTTTTTGAGAGAGAGGGAGAAAAAGCAGATGGATAGAATGAACCTCTAGCCATTGCAAACGAACTCCAGATGAATGTGCCACCTTGTGCATCTGGTTTATGTGGGTACTGGGGAATTGAACCTGGGTCCTTAGTCTTCACAGGCAAGCACCTTAACTGCTAAGCTGTCTCTCCAGCCCTGAAATACATTATATATATATAATTTATTTGAGAGAGAGAGAGAATGGGTGCACCAGGACCTCTAGCCTCTGCAAACAAACTCCAGACATATGTGCCACCTTGTGCATTCAGCTTACATGAGACCTGGGGAATCAAACCTGGGTCTTTTGGCTTTGCAGGCAAGTACCTTAACCACTAAGCAATCTCTCTGCCCCTGAAATACATATTTTTAAAATATTCTATTTATTTGAGAGATAGAGGCAGATAGAAAGAGAATGGGCATGCCAGGATCTTTAGCCACTGCAAACAAACTCCAGATGCATGCACACCCTTGTGCATCTGGCTTACATGGGTCTTGGAGAATCTATCTGGGGTCCTTAGGCTTTGCAGCCAAATGCCTTAACCACTAAGCCATTTCACCAGTCCTGAAATACAAACATATATGTGTGTGTTTATATATATATATATATATATTATATATCCATAGTGAGACCCTACCTTGAAAAACCAAAAATAATATATATATATATATACTTTGTTTCTTTTTGGTTTTTGAGGTAGGGTCTCTGGCCCAGTGAAATACATTTTTTAATTTTATTAGCTTAATTGCACTATTGAGGTACTCCAAAGGGAAGAAGTTTGCTAATTTTTTTTTTTCTTGGTTTTTCAAGGCAAGGTCTCTAGTCCAGGCTGACTTGCAATTCACTATGTAGTCTCAGAGTGCCCTTGAACTCATGGCGATCCTCCTACCTCTGCCTCCCGAGTGCTAGAATTAAAGGCATGCGCCACCACACCCGGCTCATAAATATTTTTTTCATAAATATTTTTTTAAAAAAGAATTAAATTAAGCTGGGTGTGGTGGCGCATGCCTTTAATCCCAGCACTTGGGAGGCAGAGGTAGGAGGAGCGCCGTGAATTCGAGGCCACCCTGAGACTACATAGTGAATTCCAGGTCAGCCTGAGCTAGAGTGAAACCCTACCTCAGAAAAGCAACAACAAAAATTATTTATGGGGAGATGGAGAGATGGCTTAGCGGTTAAGGTATTTGTCTGTAAAGCCAAAGGATCCGGGTTGTATTCAGGACTCATGTAAGCCAGATGCACAAGGAGGCACATGCATCTGGAGTTCATTTGCAGTGGCTAGAAGCCCTGGCGCACCCTCTCTCTCTCCCAAATAAATAAATAAATAAATAAATAAAATATTTAAAAATATTTATTTATTAATTTAATTGATTTACTTATTGTGGTTTTTTCCAGGTAGGGTCTCACTCTAGCTCATACTGACGTGAAATTCACTATGGAGTCTCAGGATGGCCTCGAAATCATGACAATCCTCTTATTTCTGCCTCCCAAGTGCTGGGATTAAAGGCATGCACCACCATGCCTGGCCTTAAAAAATATATATATAAAAATTTATGGCCTGGAGAGATAGCTTAGTGTTTAAGGTGTTTGCCTGCAAAGCCAAAGAACCCATGTTTGATTCCCCAGGACCCACATAAGCCAGTTGCACAGGTGGCACATGTGTCTGGAGTTCATTTACAGCAGCTGAATGCCCTAGCATGCCCATACTCTCTCTATATATCTGCCCCCCCTTCTCTCTCTCTCAGTAAGGAAAATAAAATGAAAAAAATTATTTTGGAGGCTGGTGAGATGGCTTAGCGGTTAAGGTGCTTGCCTACATAGCCAAAGGACCCAGGACCCATATTAGCCAGATGTGCAAGGGGTCTCACGCGTCTGCAGTTCGTTTGCAGTGGCTGGAGGCCCTGGCATGCACATTCTCTCTCTCTCCCTCTTTCTCTGTCAAATAAATAAATTAAATTAAATATTTTTAAAAAATTATTTATGGGCCAGGCATGGTGGCGCATGCCTTTAATCCCAGCAGTCAGGAGGCAGAGGTAGGAGGGTCACTGTGAGTTCGAGTCCACCCTGAGACTACATAGTGAATTCCAGGTCAGCCTGGACCAGAGTTTGACCCTACCACGAAAAACCAAAAAAAAAAAATAATAATAATAATAATAATAAATAAATATGGGCTGGAGAGATGGCTTAGTGGTTAAGGTACTTTCCTGACAAGGCTAGTGACCTTTTTTCTCTCTCATTCTTTCTCTCTTTCTCACTCTCAAATAAATAACAAAAAAAAATAACAAAATAAAAGGAAGAAAAGATACTTTGGCTTTGTAACCATAGTAGAACTCTGTCAGTGATGGTTACTTTTTGAATCTCACTGGACTTTTATTATTATTATTATTATTATTATTTTATTTTATTTTATTTTATTTTTGGTTTTTCGAGGTAGGGTCTCACTCTAGCCCAGGCTGACCTGGAATTCACTATGTAGTCTCAGGGTGGCCTTGAATTCATGGAGATCCTCCTACCTCTGCCTCCTGAGTGCTGGGATTAAAGGCATGTGCTGGCTTCACTGAACATTTTTATTATCAATTAAAAACTAGCCAGTGGAAGCCCTGGCACGTCCATTCTCTCTCTCTCTGCCTCTTTCTCTCTCTGTTGCTCTCAAATAAGTAAGAATAAAACAACAACAAAAAAAAAATTAAACAAAAACTAGCCAGAAGGGCTGGAGGGATGGCTTGGCAGTTAAGACACTTCTCCAAAGCCAAAGGACCCAGGTTCAATTCCCCAGGACCCATGTAAGCTGGATGCACATGGTGGTGCATGCATCTAGAGTTCATTTGCAGCAGCTGAAGGCCTCATCACACCCATTCTCTCCTCTCTCTCAAATGAATAAAATAAGCAAAACAAAACGAAAAACTAGCCAGTAATCTGTGGTTATATTAGTGAGAATTGTCATTCTAGGTCTGGAGAGATGGCTTAGCAGTTAAGGCGTTCCTGAGACTACATTCCAGGTCAGCCTGAGCTAGAGTGAGACCCTACCTCGGAAAACCAAAAATAAATAAATAAATTAATTAAATAAAATTAGAAATGAGCCTAGGGTTTGGGGTTCAAGTACATTTCTGGATCCCTAGCACCCCATTACTCTGGGATTAAAGGCCTGTACCATCAGGCCGGGTGAAACATTTTCTTAAGAAAGGCACTCTTCTGGATGTGGTGGCGCACACCTTTAATCCTAGCACTTGGGAGGCAGAGGTAGGAGGTCACCATGAGTTCAAAGCCACCCTGAGACTTCATAGTGAATTCCAGGTTAGCCTGAGCTACAGTGAGACCCTACCTCAGAAAACCAAAATAAATAAATAAATAAATAAAGATGCTCTGAAAGGAATTGGATCTGAACTCAGAAGGGTTACAGCTCTTATACCCTGAAGTTGGAGTTTTCTATATCCAATTATTCACTTGGCATCTAGAATTAGCATTCACTCATCAAGTGAAATATATATTTAAAGGCCACATGAATTTTTTTAAATTTTTTTTTATTTCTTTGGTTTTTCAAGGTAGGGTCTCACTTTAGCTCAGGCTGACCTGGAATTTTCTATGTAGTCTCAGGGTGGCCTTGAACTCATGGTGATCCTCCTACCTCTGCCTCCTGAGTGCTGGGATTAAAGGCGTGAGCCACCACGCCCGGCCCACATGAAATTTTTTAAATTATTTACTTGCACCTGTGTTCTGGTGTATAGCACACCATGGTCTCTTTCCACTGCAACAGAACACTAGAAGCTTGGGCCCCATTTTGTGTCGGCTTTATGTTGGTGGCTGGGGTATTGGACCCAGGCAGGCAGGCTTTGCAAGCAACCACCTTTAACTGTTCAGCCATCTCCCCAGTAGCTAAAATGCCTTTTTTTTTTTTGTGGTAGGGTCTTGCTCTAGCCCAGACTGACCTGGAATTCACTATGTAGTCTCAGGCTGGCCTCGAACTCACAGCTACCCTCCCACGACTGCCTCCCGAGTGCTAGGATTAAAGGCTTGTGCCAAACATACCCAGCTAAAATAGATATTTTTTAATTTATTTTTTGAGAGAGAGGGAGAAAAAGCAGATGGATAGAATGAACCTCTAGCCATTGCAAACGAACTCCAGATGAATGTGCCACCTTGTGCATCTGGTTTATGTGGGTACTGGGGAATTGAACCTGGGTCCTTAGTCTTCACAGGCAAGCACCTTAACTGCTAAGCTGTCTCTCCAGCCCTGAAATACATTATATATATATAATTTATTTGAGAGAGAGAGAGAATGGGTGCACCAGGACCTCTAGCCTCTGCAAACAAACTCCAGACATATGTGCCACCTTGTGCATTCAGCTTACATGAGACCTGGGGAATCAAACCTGGGTCTTTTGGCTTTGCAGGCAAGTACCTTAACCACTAAGCAATCTCTCTGCCCCTGAAATACATATTTTTAAAATATTCTATTTATTTGAGAGATAGAGGCAGATAGAGAGAAAGAGAATGGGCATGCCAGGATCTTTAGCCACTGCAAACAAACTCCAGATGCATGCACACCCTTGTGCATCTGGCTTACATGGGTCTTGGAGAATCTATCTGGGGTCCTTAGGCTTTGCAGCCAAATGCCTTAACCACTAAGCCATTTCACCAGTCCTGAAATACAAACATATATGTGTGTGTTTATATATATATATATATATATATATATCCATAGTGAGACCCTACCTTGAAAAACCAAAAATAATATATATATATATATACTTTGTTTCTTTTTGGTTTTTGAGGTAGGGTCTCTGGCCCAGTGAAATACATATTTTTAATTTTATTAGCTTAATTGCACTATTGAGGTACTCCAAAGGGAAGAAGTTTGCTAATTTTTTTTTTTTCTTGGTTTTTCAAGGCAAGGTCTCTAGTCCAGGCTGACTTGCAATTCACTATGTAGTCTCAGAGTGCCCTTGAACTCATGGCGATCCTCCTACCTCTGCCTCCCGAGTGCTAGAATTAAAGGCATGCGCCACCACGCCCGGCTCATAAATATTTTTTTCATAAATATTTTTTTAAAAAAGAATTAAATTAAGCTGGGTGTGGTGGCGCATGCCTTTAATCCCAGCACTTGGGAGGCAGAGGTAGGAGGAGCGCCGTGAATTCGAGGCCACCCTGAGACTACATAGTGAATTCCAGGTCAGCCTGAGCTAGAGTGAAACCCTACCTCAGAAAAGCAACAACAAAAATTATTTATGGGGAGATGGAGAGATGGCTTAGCGGTTAAGGTATTTGTCTGTAAAGCCAAAGGATCCGGGTTGTATTCAGGACTCATGTAAGCCAGATGCACAAGGAGGCACATGCATCTGGAGTTCATTTGCAGTGGCTAGAAGCCCTGGCGCACCCTCCTCTCTCTCCCAAATAAATAAATAAATAAATAAATAAAATATTTAAAAATATTTATTTATTAATTTAATTGATTTACTTATTGTGGTTTTTTCCAGGTAGGGTCTCTAGCTCATACTGACGTGAAATTCACTATGGAGTCTCAGGGTGGCCTCGAAATCATGACAATCCTCTTATTTCTGCCTCCCAAGTGCTGGGATTAAAGGCATGCACCACCATGCCTGGCCTTAAAAAATATATAAAAAAAAAATTTATGGCCTGGAGAGATAGCTTAGTGTTTAAGGTGTTTGCCTGCAAAGCCAAAGAACCCATGTTTGATTCCCCAGGACCCACATAAGCCAGTTGCACAGGTGGCACATGTGTCTGGAGTTCATTTACAGCAGCTGAATGCCCTAGCATGCCCATACTCTCTCTATATATCTGCCCCCCCCCCTTCTCTCTCTCTCAGTAAGTAAAATAAAATGAAAAAAATTATTTTGGAGGCTGGTGAGATGGCTTAGCGGTTAAGGTGCTTGCCTACATAGCCAAAGGACCCAGGACCCATATTAGCCAGATGTGCAAGGGGTCTCACGTGTCTGCAGTTCGTTTGCAGTGGCTGGAGGCCCTGGCATGCACATTCTCTCTCTCTCCCTCTTTCTCTGTCAAATAAATAAATTAAATTAAATATTTAAAAAA
Source organism: Dipus sagitta (assembly GCA_036346955.1). Lineage (NCBI taxonomy): Eukaryota > Metazoa > Chordata > Mammalia > Rodentia > Dipodidae > Dipus > Dipus sagitta. Next base: position 142,507,086 of record CM070770.1, read on the forward strand.
TTATTTATGGGCCAGGCATGGTGGCGCATGCCTTTAATCCCAGCAGTCAGGAGGCAGAGGTAGGAGGGTCACTGTGAGTTCGAGTCCACCCTGAGACTACATAGTGAATTCCAGGTCAGCCTGGACCAGAGTTTGACCCTACCACGAAAAACCAAAAAAAAAAAAAAAAAAAAAAATAATAATAATAAATAAATACGGGCTGGAGAGATGGCTTAGTGGTTAAGGTACTTTCCTGACAAGGCTAGTGACCTTTTTTCTCTCTCATTCTTTCTCTCTTTCTCACTCTCAAATAAATAACAAAAAAAATAACAAAATAAAAGGAAGAAAAGATACTTTGGCTTTGTAACCATAGTAGAACTCTGTCAGTGATGGTTACTTTTTGAATCTCACTGGACTTTTATTATTATTATTATTATTATTATTTTATTTTATTTTATTTTATTTTTGGTTTTTCGAGGTAGGGTCTCACTCTAGCCCAGGCTGACCTGGAATTCACTATGTAGTCTCAGGGTGGCCTTGAATTCATGGAGATCCTCCTACCTCTGCCTCCTGAGTGCTGGGATTAAAGGCATGTGCTGGCTTCACTGAACATTTTTATTATCAATTAAAAACTAGCCAGTGGAAGCCCTGGCACGTCCATTCTCTCTCTCTCTGCCTCTTTCTCTCTCTGTTGCTCTCAAATAAGTAAGAATAAAACAACAACAAAAAAAATTAAACAAAAACTAGCCAGAAGGGCTGGAGGGATGGCTTGGCAGTTAAGATACTTCTCCAAAGCCAAAGGACCCAGGTTCAATTCCCCAGGACCCATGTAAGCTGGATGCACATGGTGGTGCATGCATCTAGAGTTCATTTGCAGCAGCTGAAGGCCTCATCACACCCATTCTCTCCTCTCTCTCAAATGAATAAAATAAGCAAAACAAAACGAAAAACTAGCCAGTAATCTGTGGTTATATTAGTGAGAATTGTCATTCTAGGTCTGGAGAGATGGCTTAGCAGTTAAGGCGTTGGCCTGAGAAACCAAAGGATTCAGCTTCAAGTGCCCAGGACTCAGGTAAGCCAGATGCACAAGATGGTGCATGCGACTATAGTTTGTTTCCAGTGGCTGAGGGCCCTGGACTAACCATTTTTTCTCTCTCCTCCTCTTTGTCTCTCAAATAAATAAAATAAAATGAATAAAATAAAATAAAAAGAATTGTCATCCTAGGGCTGGAGAGATGGCTTAGTGGTTAAGACATTTGCTTGCAAAGCCTAAGGATCCAGGTTCAATCTCCCAGTACTCACATAAGCCAGATGCACAAGGTGGTGCATGAGTTCGTTTTCAGTGTCTGGAGGCCCTTGTGTGCCTATTCTTTCTATCTGCCGCTTCCTTTCTCTCTCTCTCCTTCCCTCCCTCTATCTCAAATAAATAAACAGAATATTTAAAAAGAAGAAGAGCCGGGTATGGTGTCGCACACCTTTAATCCCAGCCCTCAGGAGGCAGAAGTAGGAGGATTGTCATGTTTAAGGCCAACCTGAGACTACACAGTGAATTCCAGGTCAGCCTGAGCTAGAGTGAGAACCTACCTCGAGAAAACCAAAATAAAAACAAACAAACAAAAAACAAAGAAGAAGCATTATTATTGTTGGGCGTGGTGGCGCACGCCTTTTATCCCAGCAATCAAGAGGCAGAGGTAGGAGGATCACCATGAATTTGAGGCCACCCTGAGGCTACATAGTGAATTCCAGGTCAGTCTGAGCTAGAGCAAGACTCTGCCTTGAAAAACCAACCCCCCCCAAAAAAGAACCTCATGTAACCCCCTCTCCCCCTCCTTATAATGATTTACTAATGGTTTCACATCTCATAACCCACGAATTTAGGGTGAATAACACCAGCAATCCCACTGAGGAGGTCCCTCAATGGAATGGGGACAGGGAGGAAGAAAATGATGGTACTAACATGATATGTCCATACAATTATTATTTTTTCTTTATTAACAACTTCCATGATTGTAAACAATATCCTATGGTAATGCCCTCCCTCCCCCCACTTTCCCCTTTGAAACTCCATTCTCCATATCTCCTATTTTTTTTTTTTTTTTTTGAGGTGGGGTCTCAGTCTAGCCCAGGCTGACCTAGAATTTGCTATGTAGTCTCAGGGTGGCCTCGAACTCACGTCCATTTTTCTACCTTTGCCTCCCGATTAAAGGTACACACCACCACACCCAGCTTACAAGTTTCTACTTAATAAAAAAATTGGGGGGCTGGAGAGATGGCTTAGCGGTTAAGGCATTTGCCTGCAAAGCCAAAGGATCCCAGTTTGACTCTCCAGGACCCACATAAGCCAGATGCACAAGGGGGTGCATGCATCTGGAGTTCATTTGCAGTGGTTGGAGGCCCTAATGCACCCATTCTCTCCCTCTCTCTCTCAAATAAATAAATAAAAATTTTTAAAAATTTGGATGGAGAGATGGCTTAGCGGTTAAGGCACTTGCCTGTGAAGCCTAAGGACGCAAGTTCAACTCTCCAGAACTCACATAAACCAGGTGCACACGGTGACAAATGTGTACAGGTGGCATGTGTGTGCAAGGTGGTGCACATGTCTGGAGTTTGTTTGCAGTGGCTAAAGCCCTGACATGCAAATTCTCTCTATATCTCATTCTGGCTCCATAAATTAAAAAAACAAATTTCATGTGGGAAAGAATGTTTACAGTCCATTCCAAGTAAAAAGTATCACTGTTCATTACAATGTACATAAAATCCTCTTTTTGTAAAAAGTTACAGCCTGTGCATGAATCTACATGAAATATATCAATAAATTAACTTGAGGGCTGGGGAAATGGTTTGGTAGTTAAGGCATTTGTTGCAAAGCCTAAGGATCCTGGTTCGATTCCCCAGGACCCACATAAGCCAGCTGCACAAGGGGGCACATGTCTGGAGTTTGTTTGCAGTGGCTGGAGGACCTGGCACATCCATTTCTCTCTCTCTCTCTATCTGCCTTTTTCTCTCTCAAATAAATAAATAAAATATTTTAAAAACAAACAAAAAATAAATTACCTTGAATCCCCTCCCCCCCAAAAAAGAAGGTTGGACATGGTGGCACACACTTTTAATCCCAGCGTTCGGGAGGCTGAGGTAGGAGGAAACCTGTGAGTTCAAGGACACCCAGGTCAACCTGAGCTAGAATGAGACCCTACATTAAAAAAAAAAAAAAGAGCCCGGGGGTGGTGGTGCAGGCCTTTAATCCCAGCATTCATGAGGCAGAGTTAGTAGGATTGCCTGGAACTCAACCATCCTTCTACCTTTACCTCCCCAGTACTGGGATTAAAGATGTGTGCCACCATGTCCAATTTGTACCCTCACTTTTGACCTCTTGTAGTAGATTTCTGATCTTTAATTGACTAGTCTCAGGCTGGCCTCGAACTCACAATGATCCTTCTACCTCAGCCTCTTGAGTGCTGGGATTAAAGGGTGCTAGGCTCCGCTCCTAGATGAGCTGAGTTGAGCTGGGTTTTTTTGTTTGTTTGTTTTTTTCCGAGGCAAGGTCTAGCTGTAGCCTGACCTGGAACTCACTATGTAGTTTTAGGGTGGCTTCAAACTCACCAAGATCTTCCCACCTTTGCCTCACAAGTGCTGGGATTAAAGGCATGTGCCACCATACCCTGCAGATGACCGTTTTTTAAAAAATTAAAAAAAAATGTTTATTCGAGAGAGAGGCAGATAGAATGGGTGTGCAAGGGCCTCTATCCTCTAGTTCATTCAGATGTGTGGGCCACCTTGTGCATCTGGTTTGTGTGGGTACTGGGGAATTGAACCTGGCTCTTTAGCTTTCCAGGCAAGTGCCTTAACCGTTAAGCCATCTCTCCAGATCTCTATTTTATTTTTTTATTTTTTTTGGTTTTTCGAGGTAGGGTCTCACTCTAGCCCAGGCTGACCTGGAATTCACTATGTCGTCTCAGGGTGGCCTCGAACTCAAGCGATCCTCCTACCTCTGCGTCCCAAGTGCTGGGATTAAAGGCGTGTGCCATCACGCCTGGCCAGATCTCTAATTTTTTTAAAAAATTATTTATTTATTTGCAAGCAGAGAGAGATAGAAGAGAGACAGGGAGAGAATGGGCATGCCAGGGCCTGTAGCCACTGCAAATGAAGTCCAGATGCATATGCCACTGTGCATCTGGCTTACATGGGTTCTGGGGAATTGAACCTGAGTCCTTTGGCTTCACAGGCAAACACCTTAACCGCTAAGCTGTCTCTCCAGCCCCCCCCCCCCCTTTTTTTTTTTTTCGAGGTAGGGTCTCACTCTAGCCCAGGCTGACCTGGAATTCACTATGGAGTCTCAGGGTGGCCTTGAACTCATGGCGATCCTCCTACCTCTGCCTCCCGAGTGCTGGGATTAAAGGCGTGCGCCACCACGCCCGGCTTTTTTGTTTGTTTTTGAGATAGGGTTTCACTGTAGTCCATGCTGGCCTAGAATTTACTATGTAGTCTCAGGGTGCGGGGATTCAAGGAGTGTACCACTACGCCCGGTTAGCCCTCTAATTCTTTAGAGAAAGAGAGAGAGAGAGAAGGAGAGAAAGAGAGAGGGAATGAATGAGTACGCCAGGGCCTCCAGCCACTGCAAACAAACTCCAGACGCATGTGCCACCTTGTGCATCTGGTTTACATGAGTCCTGGGGACTCGAACCTGAGTCCTTAGGCTTGGCAGGCAAGCGCTATAACCGCTAAGCCATTTCTCCAGCACTAGCCCTCTAATTTATAATTTGCCATAATTTGGACTTGGATGAAAGTTTACTCCTCCCCCCTCCCGCCACACTTACACCTTCTCAGAGTGACTAATTTCTGAACGGGACCAACTACACCTTGGGAGCTAGGATTTTCTACCAAAAACATCCAGGATTCCGAAATGAGGGATAAGGCTTTGCTAGGGGCAGGAGCCCGTTGGTGGCCTGGGCTGGTGGCGAAGAAGGTGGGAGTTACACAGGTTGCCTGGCAGCTGGCAGGGGCCGCTGTCCCCGCTGAGCACGTCGCGGAACCAAACCAGAGGCGTGGGGACCCACGAAATGGCCCCTCGGGCCTTCCCACTCTGCGGGAGGATCCACTGTCATGCCCAGAGCTGGACGCGGGTCCCTTGGAATCGGGGACGCGGGAGTTCCGCGCGCGGCCGGGAGGTGGCGCTGGCGCCCAGGCCGCCACGAGCCCCCGCGCGTGTCCGGAGGGGGCGCCCGATCCCGCGGCTCGCGCGCCGCTTCCCGGGAAGTTTCAAGTTTGAAAGACCCGGTGCAGCGGCCGGGGCTTCCGGGACCCGAGTGGAGGAGAGGAGGGGCCCGCGTGACGCCATGGAGGAGGTGAACCCCGCGGGGAGGCCGGCCGGGATGCGCACGGGTGGGGGGGGGGGCGCGGAGGGGTACGGGACAGCCTGGCGTGTCGCCCCGGGAGGGCGCCCCCAGCTCGGGTTGCATCCCCACGTTCCGTCCCCGCCCCAGTTTACCTGCCCGTGACCCCCTCGCAGAGCAGACCTGAGCCCTGGGTTAAGAAGTTCGTGTCCCCGGACTGACAGAACCTCTCTGCTCAAGCCAGCCCAGGAGTATATATCTGAAACCGCTGTAGGCGCCTGTTGCAGGGTGGGTGGGCCCCCAAATTTCCTTGAAATCGATTCTTCTGAGCCAGGCACGCCAAATAATCCTAGCATTCAGGAGGCCCGAGGCTGGCAGGTCGACATGAGTTCAAGGTCAGTTTGGTTATCATAGTGAGTTTAGGGACCAACCTAGGCTACAAGAGACCCTGTTACCAAAAAAAAAAAAAAAAAAAAAAAAAAAAAAAAAGTTGGTTCCGGTGGCGCATGCCTTTAATCCCAGCAGTAAAGCAGAGGTAGGTGAGAGTTTTGACCAGCCTGGGACTGAAGAGTGAATTCCATGTTACCTGAGCTAGAGTGAGACCTTGCTTTGAAAAAAACGCATTTCCTCTAGTAAGTTTGAGGCAGATTGGAATTAGCCAGGGAAGCAAGAGTGGAGGTGCTTGAGAAGGAGCTGGTTGAAGGGAAAGAAAGGGCTTTCAGGGCCCAGAAAGCCCAGCGCTACCGAGGAACCTTCAGGCACACAGAGAGCTCCAAAACGTGGAAAGGATCCGTTTTCTTCCCAGAGATGACAATAGTGTGTCATGTGTTACTGAGGAGGGAGAAGTGGGTACTCCCCAACAGTTTGAGTGAGGTGGGGCATTTCCATTTCCCTGCTAGGAAGGGTCCTAGCACAGGGCAGAAAGAAAAGAGGTGTGTGTGTGTGTGAGAGAGAGAGAGAGAGAGGGATCAGGACATGGGATATTAGGTGAAGCACCATATATAGGGCTTCAGGGCTGAAACTCCCCCCTCCCATCCCTTTCCTCTGGAGTTCCCTCTTGTCTGTTCCAGCAGTTGCTTGTACACATTTTCCGATTTCCTGCGAGCCTCCGCCCAAAAGCTGCAGCTGGGTGACTCAGGACCCTGGTGGCCTGGTCCCCAGCTCCATGAGATCTTTGTTTGTTCAGGCCTTTGGCTCTGGCCTTCTCGACTGGGGCAGTCAGAGGATTTCCTGAACCTCGCCCTTGCCCTCTGACAGCCAAGACTGAGCCCACAGGCCTAGCTGGGGACTGGGGTGGGGGTATCCCGAACTGGGTAGCTACCCGTCCACTGGGCTCAGGAGATGGAACACAGCAGAGAGGTAAGACAAAGTCGCTGCCAGGGTGCCTGGGATGGGGCTCTGGACTGAGGGCACACCAGTACTGGTCCTCCATAGTATCAAGGCTCTGGAGAGGGGTTTTTCCCCTTCCTGCCTCTGACCCGGTGAGTACTGGAGGCAGTCTTCTCCTTCCTGCCAGAGCTGAAACTGGGGACGGATGCCCTCTACCTTCTCAGCAAGTCTTGACCTCTCAGGCCCTTGGCTTCCTTCTGCGTTCTCAGACCTGGGAGAGCAACATGGCTAACTGTTAGGAAGAGGCTGAGGTGCCTCCTCACCCCCTGGTGGGCTGTCCTCTGGGTGCTGTAGGCAAGCTGCCCAAGCTCTCTGTGTTCATTCCTCAATTATAAAATGGGGATGAAAACTTCTTGCGGGGGGCAAGAAGTATGGCTCAGTGGCATGCTCCAAGCACCACAAAACAAAGAAGAAAGAGAGAGAGGAGGAAGGGAGGGAGGGAGAGAAGAAGGAAGGAAGGAAAGAAAGGAAGAAAGATGCCAGACATGGTTGCACACGCCTTTAATCCCAGCACTCAGGAGGCAGAGGTAGGAGGATTGCCATGAGTTCAAGGCTATCCTGAGACTACATAATGAATTCCAGGTTAGCCTCGGTTAGAGTGAAACCCTACCTCAAAAAAGAAAAAAAGAAAACAAAACAAAACAAAACAAAAGAAAGAAAGAAAAAAGTGGCTGGAGAGATAGCTTAGCGGTTAAGCGCTTGCCTGTGAAGCCTAAGGACCCTGGTTCAAGGCTCGATTCCCCAGGACCCACGTTAGCCAGATGCACAAGGGTGTGCATGCGTCTGGAGTTCGTTTGCAGTGGCTGGAGGGCCTGGCGTGCCCATTCTCTCTCTGCCTCTTTCTCTCTGTGTCACTCTCAAATAAATAAATAAAATAAACAAAAAAAAAAAAAAAAGAAAGAAAGAAAGAAAAAAGGAAAGAAGAAAGGAAGAGGGGGAGAAAAAAAAAAGAAGGATTGCAGTACAATTGCTTGAGGGTAGTAATGAACCAAGGTATGCAGAGCTCTTTTTATCGTTGAACCCCATAAGCACCATGGGAACCATAGCAATTTCCCTTCTTTAAAAAAGAAGCAGGAAGACGAGAAGCAAATGCCTGGCTCTGCAGCCACTCTGCAGACAGCGGCGCTGCCTTGCTGTGAAGGACTGTGGGCTCTCATTCCTCTGCCCTTTGCAGCCTGGGCCTGGCCAGCAGTCCTCTGAAGATGAGAAAGAAGTGATCCGCCGGGCCATCCAGAAAGAGCTGAAGATCAAGGAGGGAGTGGAGAACCTACGGCGTGTGGCCACAGATCGCCGCCACCTGGGCCATGTGCAGCAGCTGCTGCGGTCCTCCAACCGCCGTCTAGAGCAGCTGCATGGCGAGCTGCGGGAACTGCATGCCCGTGTCCTGCTGCCGGACTCGGCTGGTGAGTGAGGCATCTTACCAGACCCCGCAGAACAGGGGGCTCCCGGCTCACCTGCTGCGTGCGTGCCTGCCCAACCTCTCCTTCCATCACCCCTGGTGCTGATGAGGCTGAGAGGGGAAGGAGGAGAAAGTCCCATCACAGGGGTCTCAGCAGTGCTGACAAGACCTTGTGTCCCACACCCCCTGCCCGCAGAGCCTGTGGCCTCGGGAAATCGGCCACAAGCGGAGCAGTCACGGGCTCGGCAGCTGGAGGCTTTACAGAGGCAGCTGCAGGTGGAGCTGAAGGTCAAGCAGGGGGCTGAGAACATGACTCACACATACGCCAGCGGCACCCCCAAGGTAAGCTCTGCGGTCTGGTGGGGAAGACCTAACTGAGTCTGCAACCCGACGGGAGGCACTTGGTTCTCTCAGGGTAGAAGAGGTGCAGTGCCAGGGTCTGTACTGACAGGGAGAAGCAGGCCAGTCCAGCCCTCGTCTAATGGTGGGAGCACAGCTCCAATTCCAAGGCATTTTCCCAGCCCTCTTTTTCTTTTTTTATTTTATAGGTAGGGTCTTGTTGCAGTCAGGTTCACATTGCTGGTAGAAATCACCCAACCAAGAGCAGCTTGTGGGAAAAAAAGAGGTTCATTTTGGCTTTCAGGCTCGAGGGGAAAGCTCCATGATGGCAGGGAAAACGACGACATGAGCAGAGGGTGGGCATCACCCCACAGGAGAGTGTGCCAAACACTGGCAAGGGGAAACTGGCTATAACACTCATAAGCCTCCCCCAACAATACACTCCCTTCAGGAGGCGTTAATTCCCAAATCTCCATCAATTGGGAACCTAGCATTCAGAATACCTAAATTTATGGGGGACACCTGAATCAAACCACCACATTCCGCCCCTGGCCCCCATAAACCAATAACCATCCATGATGTAAAATGCAATGCATTCAGTCCAACTTTAAAAGTCCCCATATATTTTTTTATCAATCCCAATGATGTTCATACATCCCCTTGATCTAAGGTCTTTTAACTGAGCCATAATACAAAATAAATAAATAAATAAATAATAGCACAGAATAAACATTCACACTGCAAAAGATGACATTGGGCATAGCAAAGAAATATTCAACCAATACAAGATTTAAAACAACCAGGGGCCAGACATGGTGGCGTATGCCTCTAATCCCAGCACTTGGGAGGCAGAGGTAGGTTAATCGCCGCGAGTTCAAGGCCACCCTAAGACTACATAGTGAATTCCAGGTCAGCCTGGGCTAGAGCAAGACCCTACCTTGAAAAACAAAACAAAACAAAAAAAAAAAAAACAGGGCAAACATCAAACTCTGTAGCTTCGAGTCCAACAACTCTAGCCAGTGACAAATCTCTAAGTTAGGTAATTATAACCAGCAACAAGTCTCTGGCACTCCACCTAGGCTACTCACAGTCCTGGGAGACTTCATCCAGGACCAACAGCTTTCCTTAGCAGCCATCTTGTGGTCCTGGCATCTCCACTGGGTCTCTACTGCAAGCCGTGGTTCATCCTCACGGCTCCATTGGGTCTCCATGCAGGCAACTAGCAAAATCTGCTTCACACTGCCCATGGCCATTTCCAAAACACAAAACTGTCACAAACTCAATGACCCTCTCTTTCCTGCATTTCTTATACTCTACAATACCAGGTAGGGTGCCAGTTTGTTAATCCAGGAGAGAATAAAGCAGACTTTGAAGAACAGGACACTTCTTGAGCACTCAGGCCACTTCAAAAGAGTCTACATTCTTCTTATTGCCCCAGTGCAGGTCAGCTGGCCCAATCTCAAAGGTTGTAATCTCTCAAACAATTTTCAGGTGAATGGGCAGCAGTTTCATTTTTTCTGTGCCATATCCCTCTGCTCACACCAGTTCATTTCAATGCAAAGCAACCCTGAACAACTTCTCAGGACCTGGGCATAACAGCAAGCTTCTCACACGAACTGCTAGCCCAGTCCAAGCAAAGCTCTTTCTCATCCTCATAAGCCAAACCTCACATCCCATAGTTCTTACTGCATTCAGGTCTTTCAACTCTGACCAGAATAGTCCATCAAGCTGTACTTAAAGCACTGCAAGGCATCTCTTAGGCCAAGGTTTCAAATTCTTCCACATTCCTCTTGCAAATCAGCTCCAAAAGGCCAAAGCCACACAGTCAGGTGTCTAGCAGCAACCCCACTCCTGGTACCACTTTACTGTTGCAGTCAGGTTTGCATTGCTGGTAAGAAATCAGCCAACCAAAAGAAGCTTGTGAGAATAAAAGAGGTTTATTTTGGTTTACAGGCTTGAGGGGGAAGTTCCATGATGGCAGGAAAAATGATGACATGAGCAGAGGGTGTACATCACTCTCTGGCCAACAAGGTGGACAACAGCAACAGGAGAGTGTGCCAAACACTGGCATAGGGAAACTGGCTATAATACCCATAAGCCCGCCCCCAACAATACACTCCCTCCAGGAGGCGTTAATTCCCAAATCTCCATCAGCTGGGAACCTAGCATTCAAAACACCTAAGTTTATGGGGGACACCTGAATCAAACCACCACAGGTCTCGTTTTAGCCCTGGCTGACCTGGAATTCACTATGTAGTCTCAGGCTGGCCTTGAACTCACAGTGATCCTTCTACCTCTGCCTCCTGAGTGCTGGGATTAAAGGCATGTGCCACTATGTCTGGCTTTCAGCCCTCTTTTTAGAAAAATATTTATTCATTTATTTGAGAGAGATGGAGAGAGGAAAGGAGGGAGGGTGCACCAGGTGCTCCTGCCACTGCAAACCAACTCTAGACACATGTGCCACTTTGTGCATCTGGCTTTGTACAGGTACTGGGGAATTGAACCTGGATCGTCAGGCTTTGAAAGCAAGTGCCTTTAAGTGCTGTGCCACCTTTCTAGCACCAGATTCACCTTCTAACACAGAAATAAACTGCCAAGAGCAATCTACGGGCACTCCAGCCCAGCCATCAGGCCCAGTTCCCAGCTTGACGTGTTCATCTGACAGGATGGCTTAGCACTCATAAGCCTCAGTCTGAAGAGGGAAACTTGACCTCGGCCCTTGTCAGTCTGATGGAGTAGGCTCTGCTACACTCATACCTAGTCTAACAAGGGAGGCTTGCCTGTAGCGTCTGTAGCCCACCTTGCGGAGCCTAGGCTTGAACTCTGCTCTGATAGGGGAGGCTCAGCTCCAGTCTCTGGTTGGCCACAGCCCTGGTTCCTTGGGGCCAATATCCTTGTAGGAGAGGAAGCTCCTGGCAGCTGTCCAGCAGATGCTGCGGGATAGCCAACTGAAAGTGGCCCTGCTGCGGATGAAGATCAGCAGTCTGGAAGCCAATGGGTCTCCCGAGCCAGGTGAGGCCTCACTAAACAGGGAGGGCCACGCTGCGGCGGCTGGGGCTGAGGGCTGACCTCCTCCCCCGCAGGCCCCGAGCTCCTGGCAGAGGAACTGCAGCACCGACTGCGCATTGAGGCTGCTGTGGCCACAGGTGCCAAGAATGTGGTTAAGCTGCTCGGTGGACAGAGAACACAGGACCGTAAAGCACTGGCCCAGGTTAGACCGTGTCCCTAGATCGCTGGGCTGGCTGTGGGGGACACAGTGTATTGAGATCTCCGTGAGGCCTGGGCCAGCCACTTCTTTTACCTGGACCGCATGGCCTGTCTCCACGTGTTTCCCCACTGTAGGCCCAGGCTCAGCTCCAGGAATCCTCTCAGAAGCTAGACCTCCTGCAGCTGGCCTTGGAGCGGCTACTGGAGGGGCTCCCTACCACCCACCCCCTGAGAAGCCGGGTGGCCCGAGAGCTGCGGACAGCCATGCTTGGGAAGCCCCAGCCTTCTGGGACACTTGTGAAACCCACCGCTCTAACAGGTAGCCAGGAATCCCTCCTACTTCAAGGGTCTCCTTCCCTTTCAAAGCACTTTGGTGAAGAATTCTAGTCCTGGCCCCACCACCCTGTAGCTCTGTGACCTTGGGCAACTGATACCCCGTCTGCCCTTGTGTAAAATAGAAATCATTAGCTTCAGTTCCCGCACTCAGGGGACCCAGGTAAGAGGATAACTGTGAGTTCAAGCCCAGCCTGAGACTACACAGTGAGTTCCAGGCTAGCATGGACTAGAGCAAGACACTACCTCAAAAATTAAAAAAAAAAAAAAAAAAATAGAAGTCATTATAGCAATGCTTTCACAGGGTTGCTGCAAAACTTCAATGACGTATGAAATTTTGCATTTTTTAAAATTTTAATTTAATTTTATTTATTTGAGAGAGCCAGAGGCAGAGAGAAAGAGAGAATGGGTGCGCCAGGGCCTCCAGCCACTGCAAAGGAACTCCAGATGCATGTGCCACCTTGTGCATCTGGCTCATGTTGGTACTAGGGAAGTGAACCTGGGTCCTTAGGTTTCACAGGCAAGTGCCTTAACCGCTAAGTCATCTCTCCAGCCCAAACTTTGTATTGTTAATCACAGTGGGCACAGTTGGCTCTTGGCCAGTGTAGCTACTGTTTGTTTTTGTTTTTGTTTTTTTTCACTTTTCAAGGTAGGATCTTGCTCTACCCAGGCTGACCTGGAATTCACTATATAGTCTCAGGCTGGCCTCAAACTCATAGCAATACTCTTACCTCTGCATCCCAAATGCTGGGATTAACGGCATGCACTACCATTCCCGGACTGTTTTTATTTATTTTTAAAAATTTTTTAAATTTTATTTTTTAATTGTTATTAACAACTTCCATGATTGTAAAAAATATCCATGTCAGTCACTGTGAGGACATAGATATCCAGGCCATTTTGTGTCTGGGGGGAGCACTTTGTAAGGAGTCATATCCTTCTTTTGGCTCATACATTCTTTCCGCCACCTCTTCCACAGTAGAACCTGATCCTTGGAAGGTGTGATAGAGGTATTGCAGTACTGAGCACTCCTGTCACTTCTTTCCAGCACCATGATGCCTTCTGAGTTATCCCAAGGTCACTGCCATCTGAAAAGAGAAGGTTCTCTACCAAAAGTGAAAGTAGCATTAATATATGGGTATGAACATTAAGAGAAGTACTTACTGGGCAGTTTGATAAGCATTGTATATACATTTAGCCAGACAGCAGCAGACGTTACACCCCTAGGGCTCATGACTACCCCTGTTTTAGGTTTTCAGTATCAGGGATGTATTCCCTCCCATGGAGCAGGCCTCCAGTCCAATTAGAGGGCAGTTGGTTTGTACCATAACAGACGTGCCATTATTGCACCCATTGGCTCATTTGGCCTGGCTGGCCAAATCTAAGACTTGCAATGTCCATTGTTGAGTATCTTCACTGGTGATTTCTCTCTCTCCCATTGAACTGCATGCAGAATGGCTTCTTCCAGCTTCCTGTCAGCTGGTCTACATGGAGGAGGTTATCAGCTCAGTTCCAGCAGGATTCTCAGTGGCCTTGAAGCCCAAGTATGTGAAGTCTTCAGCAATAGGGTCTTACCATCTATTCCTGGTAGGAAACCAAAGGCCTTGGCAATGGCCTCTAATGTTTTGAGGGCATCAGGGCCCTCCCTGGTCAACAACTCCCTGGAAGGTATCCCATCCCTGGCACAGAATATTTTCTAGCAACAATCTATGGCTCCTGAGTGTTCCATTGTCCAAAAAGTAGGTTTCCATATGATTTATTTATATCTTCTTAGATTTTGATTAGCCTTCCCTGACCTTTCCTTTTTCAATCACTTCCCCTTGACCTCAATTGGGCCTTTTCACCCCCAATAATCTATTCTACTTACATATATACAATACCATCCTATTAAGTACCCCCTTCTCTTCCCTTTGTATCTCTTTTCTAGCTTACTGGCCTTTGTTACTGAGTTTTCTTCCTACTCACACAGAAATCCAGTCATGGGTAGCTAGGATCCACATATAAGAGAGAACATGTGATGCTTGGCTTTCTGGGCCTGGGTTACCTCACTTAGTATAATCCTTTCCAGATCCATCCATTTTCCTTCAAATTTCATGACTTCATTTTTTCTTTACCACTGAATAGAACTCCATTGTATAAATATGCCATATCTTCATTATCCACTCATCAGTTGAGGGACGTCTAGGCTGGTTCCATTTCCCAGCTATTGTGAATTGAGTGGCAATAAACATGGTTGAGCAAGTATCTCTAAAGTAATGAGATGAGTTCTTAGGATATATGCCTAGGAGTGCTATAGCTGGGTCATACGGTAGATCTATTTTTAGCTGTCTTAGGAACCTCCACACTGATTTCCACAATGGCTGGACCAGATTGCATTCCCACCAGCAATGTGGAAGGGTTCCTCTTTTTCCACATTCTCACCAGTATTTATGGTCACTTGTTTTCATGATGGTAGCCAATCTGACAGGAGTGAGATGGAATCTCAACGTAGTTTTAATCTGCATGTCCCTGATGACTAGGGATGAAGAACATTTTTTTAGATGCTTATATGTCATCCTTATTTCTTCTTTTGAGAATTCTCTATTTAGTTCCATAGCCCATTAAAAAAATTTTTTTTGTTATTTATTCATTTATTTGAGAGAGGCAGAGAGAGAAAGAGAGAGAGAGAGAGAGAGAAGGGGCACGGCAGGGCCTCCAGCCACTGCAAAGGAACTCCAGATGCATGCGCCCCCTTGTGCATCTGGCTAACATGGCTGGGAATCGAGCCTCGAACCGGCGTCCTTAGGCTTGACAGGCAAGCGCTTAACTGCTGAGCCATATCTCCAGAACCCATAGCCCAGTTTTCAATAGGCTTGTTTGATTTCTTATTATTTGATTTTCTGAGTTCTTTGTATATCCTAGATATTAATCCTGTATCAGATGTGTAGCTGGCAAAGATTTTTTCCCATTCTATAGGTTGCCTCTTTGCTTTATTCACAGTGTCCTTTGCCATACAAAATCTTTGTAATTTCATGAGGTCCCAGTGGTTGATCTATGGTTTTATTGCCTGAGTAATTGGGGTTATATTCAGGAAGTCTTTGCCAAGATCAATATGCTGAAGGGTTTCCCCTACTTTTTCCTCTAGCAGTTTCAGAGTTTCAGGTCTGATGTTAAGGTCTTTAATCCATTTGGACTTAATTCTTGTGCATGGAGAGAGAGAAGAATCTATTTTCATCCTTCTACAGATACATATCCAGTTTTCCCAGCACCATTTGCTGAAGAGGCTGTCTTTTCTCCAATGAGTATTTTTGGCATTTTTATCGAATATCAGATGGCTATAGCTATCCAGACTTACATCTGAGTCCTCTATTCTGTTCCATTGATCTACATATCTGCTTTTGTGCCAGTACCATGCTGTTTTTGTTACTATGGCTCTGTAGTATAGGTTAAAATCAGGTATGGTGATACCACCCGCCTTATTTTTGTTGCTCAGTATTGTTTTAGATATTCGAGATATTTTGTGATTCCAAATGAATTTTTGGATTTTTTTTTCTATTTCCGTGAAGAATGCCATTGGAATTTTCATGGGGATTGCATTAAATGTGTAGATCGCTTTTGGTAAGATTGCCATTTTCACAATAATGATTCTTCCAATCTAAGAACAAGGGATGTTTTTCTATTTCCTAGTGTCTTCTGCAATTTCTCACTTGAGTGTTTTAAAGTTTTCATTGTATCCTTCACTTCCTTGTTTAGGCTTAATCCAAGGTACTTTTTCTTTGGATGCAATTATGAATGGGAGTGATTCTCTGATTTCATTCTCTGTTTGGTTGTTGTTAGCATATAGGAAGGCTAGTGATTTCTGTGTGTTTATTTTGTAACCTGCTACATGGCTATAGGTGTTTATCAGCTCTAACAGTTTGCTGGTAGAGTCTTTAGGGTCCTTTATGTATAGAATCATGTCATCTGCAAATAATGATAATTTGATCTCTTCCTTTCCAATTTGTATCCCTTTTATGTGTGTCTCTTGCCTTATTGCTATGGCTAAGACTTCCAGTACTATAGAAGTGGGGACAGTGGATGCCCTTGTCTTGTTCCTGATTTTAGTGGAAAAGCTTCCAGTTTTTCCCCATTTAGTAGTATGTTGGCTGTTGGCTTGTCATAAATAGCCTTTATTTTTTGTTTATTTTTATTCATTTATTTGAGAGAGAGAGAGAAAGAGGCAGAGAGAGAGAGAGAAAATGGGCATGCCAGTGGCCTCCAGCTACGCATACGAACTCCAGATACGTGCGCCCCTTGTGCATCTGGCTAACGTGGGTCCTAGGGAATCGAGCCTTGAGCCGGGGTCCTTAGGCTTCACAGGCAAGCGCTTAACCACTAAGCCATCTCTCCAGCCCAAATAGCCATTATGATATTGAGATATGTTACTTCTATTACCAGTCTGTGTAGGACTTTTATCATGAAGGGATATTGGATTTCATCAAATGCTTTTTCTGCATCAAATGAGATGATCATGTGATTTTTGTCCTTCAGCCCATTTATATTATCGCTTTGGGTATGTTGAATCATCCCTGCATCTGTGGGATAAAGCCTACTTGGTCAGGGTGAATGATCTTTCTGATATAATCTTGTATTCTGTTTGCCAATATTTTGTTGACAATTTTTGCATCTATGTTCATGAAGGAGATTGGTCTGTAATTTTCTTTTTTTGTTCTATCTTTGCCTGGTTCTGGTATCAGGGTGATGCTGGCTTCATAGAAGGACTTTGGTAGAATTCCTTCTTTTTCTGTTTTATGGAAAAGTTTAAGAAGCAATGGTGTTAGTTCTTCCCTGAAAGTCTGGTAAAATTCACCAGTGAATCCATCTGGGCCTGGATGTTTTTTAGTTGGGAGATTTTTGATAACTGCTTGGATCTCCGTACTTGTTATAGGTCTATTTAAGTGATTAATCTCATCTTGATTTAATTTAGGTAGGTCATATAAATCAAGGAAATCATCCATTTCTTTCAGATTTTCATATTTAGTGGAGTATATCTTTTCATAGTATGTCCCTATGATTTTTTGTATTTCTCTGGTATTTGTTGTGATGCTGCCTTTTTCATCTCTAATTTTATTAATTTGTGTCTCTTCTCTCTTTCTCTTGGTCAGATTTGCTAAGGGTTTATCAATCTTGTTTGTCCTTTCAAAGAACCAACTCTGTGTTTCATTGATTCTTTGGATTGTTTTATAGGTTTCTATTTCATTTATTTCTTCCCTAATCTTTATTATTTCTTCCTGTCTATTGACTTTTGGTTTGCCTTGAGACCTTTTTTTTTTTTTTTTTTTTTCGAGGTAGGGTCTCACTCTAGCCCAGGCTGACCTGGAATTCACTGTGTAGTCTCAGGGTGGCCTCGAACTCTTAGCAATCCTCCTACCTCTGCCTCCCTGAGTGCTGGGATTAAAAGCGTGCGCCACTATGCCTGGCTCTTACTTGAGACCTTTCTAATTTCTTAATATAGGCACTTAAAGCTACAAAATTCCCTCCTAGGACTGCCTTCACTGTGTCCCAAAGGTTTTGGTATGTTGTGTTCTTATTATAATTGGACTCTATGAATTTTTTGATTTCCTTCTTGATTTCTTCATTGACCCATTCATTCATCATTCAGTAGTGTATTGCTTAGTTTCTATGATTTTGTGTATGCTCTGTAGCTTTTCTTGCTATTGCTTTGTAGTTTGATTCCATTGTGGTCAGATAGAATGCAAGGAATTATTTCAATTTTCCTGTATTTTTTTTAAGATTTGCTTTGTGTCCTAATATATGGTCTATTTTAAAGAATGTCCCATGTGATGCTGAAAAGAATGTGTATTCTGCAGCATTTGGATGAAATAACCTGTATATATCTGTTAGGTCCATTTGTTCCATGACCTCATTTAATCCAGATGCCTCTCTGTTTTATTTATTTATTTATTTATTTATTTTTGGTTTTTCGAAGTAGGGTCTCACTCTAGCCCAGGCTGACATGGAATTTACTATGGAGTCTCAGGGTGGCCGCGAACTCACGGCAATCCTCCCACTTCTGCCTCCCGAGTGCTGGGATTAAAGCCATGTGCCACCACGCCCGGCTCTGTTTATTGCTGGGATGACCTGTCAATTGATGAGAGTGGGGTGTTGAAGTCACCCACTACCACTGTGTTTGGTGTTATCTGTGACCTTAGTTCTAACAGCGTTTGTTTGATGAAGTTGGGAGCCCCCATGTTAGGTGCATATATGTTTAGGATTGTAATGTCCTCCTGTTGGAGTGTTCCTTTAATCAATATAAAGTAACCTTCCTTACCTTTCCTAACTAATGTTAGACTGAAGTCTACCTTGTCAGATATTAGGACAGCAACCCCTGCTTGTTTTCTAGGCCTATTTGCTTGAAACACCGTTTTCTAACCTTTCATTCTAAGATAGTGTCCATCCTTTGTAGAAAGGTGAGTTTCTTGGAGGCAACAAATTGAAGGATCCTGCTTTTTAACCCAGTTGGCAAACCTATGTCATTTGGTTGGGGCATTAAGGCCGTTGATATTAAGAGATATTATTGAAAGGTGTGTATTTATTTTTGCCATTTTATTGTAGTTCTTCCGGTTTTACCTTTGCTCTCTTGTATTAACTAGTGTTTGAGTATGGTTTGTTTTTTCCAGGTTCCTTATATATATGCTTTTCTTTCTTTTCAGCATGGAGGATTCTTTCAAGTATTTTCTGTAGAGCTGGTTTTGTCTTCAAATATTCCTTTAGCCTGCTTTTGTTGTGGAATGTCCTTATTTCTCTGTCTATTTGAATGGATAGTTTTGCAGGATAAAGTAACCTTGGTTGACAGTTGTTATCTTTCAGAACTTGGAATACATCACTCCAAGCCCTTCTGGCTTTTAAAGTTTGTGTTGAGTAATCTGCTGTGATCCTGATGGGCTTGCCTTTGTAGGTAACTTGATTTTTCTCTAACTGCTTTCAATATATTTTCTTTGGTTTGTATGTTTGGTAGTTTAATTGTAATATGGCAAGGAGAGGTTCTTTCTAAGTTTTGTCTGGTTGGTGTTCTAAAGGATTCCTGTATCTGCATTGGTACCTCTTTCCCAATGTGGGGGAGGTTTTCTTCTATGATTTTGTTGAAAATGCCTACTATGCCTTTGGAGTATAATTCTTCTCCTTCTACTATGCCCTGAATTCTTATGTTTAATCTTTTCATAGTGTCCCAAATATCTTGAAATTCCCATTCATACTTTCCTACTACTTTGTCTTTCTCTTTGTTTGACTGTATTAGATCTGCCACCTGGTCTTCTAGATTAAATATTCTGTCCTCTCCTTCATCCATTCTACTGGTGAGATTTTCTACAGAGTTTTTTATTTCATTGACTGTGTTCTTCATTGCTAGTAATTCTGACTAGTTTTTCTTTATTATTTCTATTTCCTTATTGTATCTTGTATTGAGCTCTCTATCTCATTAAATTGATTTCCTGTGTCTTCTTTGATTTCCTCTTTCATTCCTTTGATTTCCTCTTTGACTTTTTTTTTTTTAAATATGGAACGCTTCACGAATTTGTGTGTCATCCTTGCGCAGGGGCCATGCTAATCTTCTCTGTATCGTTCCAATTTTAGTATATGTGCTACTGAAGCGAGCACCTCTTTGACTTTTTTGAGCATATTTGTAATCATTCTTTTGAAATCTTTCTCAGGCATTTCCTCTAACTCATTCTCACTGGAGGTCATTTCTGATGCATTAATACTTTTTGGTGGATTTATATTGTCTTGATTTTTCGTGTTTCTTGTGTTATAATGTATATATTTTGCATCTTGGATTAATTTAATGTTTGTATTTTCTAGTTAGTTGCAGTATTATTAGATGTTTCAATCTGATGTGATATATCTTCAGGGTAGGAGCTTAAGGTCCTAGGTGTGGCTCTTAAGACTCGCAGAGTATCTACAAAAGTGATCCTTGATGTGGGTTTGCCTGCTATGAGAGTATTCACGTAGGCTATGTGGAACAAAATACAGGCAAATTCTAAAATTTAACTAAACAATGTACACATTCAATGAAAAATAGCACAGAGTGTCTATGCAAGAGTAGATATTACGATACCCAGATCCTCTAACAAAGTCACAGTCCCTTAGGATGTGTGTTGCCCCATACCCTTAATCCTGTCAACTAGGAGGTTAAGATTTCTGGTCTGTTGAGTGTTCCAAGTCAGCTTGTGACCAGGTGAGACCCTTCCCAAACAAATGACAGAGGAGGAAACAAAGGCACTATAAATCAGGGAGCAACAAATAAGCTCAAAATATAGCTTATTTAAGAATGTCAAATCCGACCATCCATCAGATTTAACACATAATTTATCCTGATATGGAAGGTGCAATTGGCACTTCTGGTTCAGGCTTATTTGGTGGGTACTGACCTGGTGTAATCCCAGTTATCTTTTGGGATGATTTTGGTCTCAGTTATGCTGGGCTCATGCTTGGGTCCTTCTTTGGTGCACTGTGGGTTCAAGTAGGCTGGCTGGGTTGCTGGATCACTGCTCTGGTCACTGGTCTCTGGTACTTTCCCGTGCTTGCCCTGGCCTAGGAGGAAGGGAGGCTGTGGATGGTGGCTCTAGATCTCCCGCTGGTCCATGTGATTCTCTACCTCGTGATCTGCTCCTCCGTTGTTCGCTGCAGCCCTACCTTCACGTTTCTTGAGTTTGCGAGGAGGAGCGGCAGTGTGAGTGGAAAATCCCGTCACCTGGCTTTTCCTGCGGCTCAAGCCGAGCCTGGCGGCTGTGGCCCCGCCGACCTGGTGCCGCCACTGCTGGAGCCGCTTCTGCCAGCCTATGTGGGCTCTGCATGCTCTGGATCTCTCCTACTTCTCTGCTGCCGTTTTAATTTCTTATGCACCTCACTTTTTAGTAGAAGAGTTTTTTTTTTTTTTTTTGCTTTTTCTCCCCTAGCTGCTTTGGCGTAGTTCCTACGCTGCCATCTTCCCTGTTTTTATTTTTTAATTTTTGTTTTGTTTTGTTTTCCGAGGTAGGATCTCAGTCTAGCTCAGGCTGGCCTCAAACTCACAGTGATCCTCCTACCTCTGCCTCGAGAGTACCGGGACTAAAGGTGTGCACCACCATGCCTGGCCTTTTTTTTTTTTTTTTAATTGATTTATTTGCAAACATAGAGAGAGAGAATGGTTGTACCAGGGCCTCTAGCTTCTACAAATGAATTCCAGATGCATATGCTACTTTGTGCATCTGTGCTTTATGTGGGTACTGCGGAGTCGAACTCTGGTCATTAGGCGTTGAAGGCAAGCACTTTAACTGCTGAGCCATCTCTGCAGCCCCAACAAGGCCTATTAATAAGCTGTTTGCTTACTTGGCTGTTAACACTGTAGTAAGTCCTTCTAGGCAGAGGTAGGCTGATCACTGTGAGTTGAGGCCAGCCTGGAAATACAGAATGAGTGCCAAGTCAGTCTGGGCTAGAGTGAGACTCTACTCTCCGCCCCACCCAATTTTTTAAAAATAGTTTATTTTTATTTATTTATTTGAGAGAGAGAGACACACAGAAATAGTCAGGTAGAGAGAAAAAAGAGTGGGCATGCCAGGGCCTACAGCCACTGCAAAGGAACTCCAGATGAGTGTGCCCCCTTGTACATCTGGCTTATGTGGGTCCTGGGGAGTCGAACCTGGGTCCTTTGGCTTTGCAGGCAAGTGCCTTAACTGCTAAGCCATCTCTCTAGCCCCCCAATTTTAAAAAAATAATTTTATTTATTTATTTGAGAAAGAGAATTGAGGCAGAGGAAGAGAGAGAGAAAGAGAGAATAGGCGCACCAGGGGTCTCTAGCCACTGCAGATGAATTCCAGATGCATGCATCACCTTGTGCATCTGGTTTATGTGGGTCCTGGGGAATTGAACTGAGGTCCTTTGGCTTTGCAGGCAAGCTCCTTAACCACTAAGCCACCTCTCCAGCCCCCGATTTTTTTAAAGGCCTTGTTAAAAGGCTTGTTTGGGGCTGGTGATATAGCTCAGTTAATAGAGAGCTTGCCTAGTATGCTGGAAGCCCTAGGTTTGATCCCTTACACCTCATAAAACCTAAAATCAGGTAGAGTGGTGCAGGCCTACAATCTCAGCACTTGAAGGGTAGAGGGAGGAGCATCAGAAGTTCAAGGCCACCCTTGGTTTTGGCAGGTGGCTACAGAGTTCAGATATGCACGAGGTCT
Organism: Dipus sagitta; assembly: GCA_036346955.1. Classification (NCBI taxonomy): domain Eukaryota; kingdom Metazoa; phylum Chordata; class Mammalia; order Rodentia; family Dipodidae; genus Dipus; species Dipus sagitta. The sequence goes on from CM070770.1 coordinate 142,529,231, forward strand.
GGGTCAGCTACTCCTAATCCTAACCCTCCTAGAGAGGGTGGTATCACTGGGATTCTAGGGTCCTTCAATAGTAGCACCTGACACCCCTCCCCCACCCGCTCCTCCACAGGGACATTGCAGGTTCGCCTCCTGGGCTGTGAGCAGCTGTTGACCGCTGTGCCCGGACGTTCTCCGGTGGCTGCACTAGCAGGCTCCGCGTGCGAGGGCTGGCTGCGGGCCAGGGCCAAGCAGCAGCGAGAGCTGACCAGTGAGTAAGGGACAGCTCTGGGAGGCAGCGGGGATGCCTGCTCTGGATCTTCTGTGAACCCCAGCCCTGGTCCCACAGGTGAGGTGCTGGCTGTACTGAAGGTGGACAACCGTGTTGTGGGCCAGACAGGCTGGGGCCAGGTGGCCCCGCAGTCCTGGGACCAGACCTTTGTCATCTCCCTGGAGCGAGTAAGGCTGGCTTTTGTGACTTTTGCCGAGGGGCACAGAGAGGAAAGCCACCCAGGTGGGCGCTATTACCACACTCTGTCCCTCAGCCTGGCCTTCCCAACACAGGCCCGTGAGCTCGAGATCGGGGTGCACTGGCGGGACTGGCGCCAACTGTGCGGTGTGGTCTTCCTGAGGCTCGAGGACTTCCTGGACAATGCCTGCCACCAGCTCTCCCTCAGCCTGGTGCCACAGGGACGGCTCTTTGCCCAGGTTCTCTCTGCTGCCTGACTTCTGGTCTTGTTGGTGGGCTCTTGGGTGTAGGGACAGAAGGGTCTTGAGAACTGCTACCCCATTTAAGTGTAGAAACTGAGGACTGAAGAGAGGTCTCCACAAACAAGGAGCTCCAGGGCTTTCTACAGGGTCATTGGGAAACCTGTACCTCTGGCTTGATTCTGACCAGCCTCATGAGTGACCCTGGACAAGTGCCTCTTCTCCAGGCCTCAGTTTCTCCACTGGTACCAATGAAGATATAGTATCGTCTACTTAAAAAAAAATTGTGTTTGTGTTTGTTTATTTATTTATTGGTGAGAGAGAATGAGTGTATCTGACTTAATGTAGGCACTGGGGAATTGAACCCAGGCTGGCAAGTTTTGCAAGCAAGTGCCTTTAACTGCTGAGCCACCTACCCAGCCTCTCTTCTGCTTTTTTTTGTGTGTCTGTTTTTTCAAGTTAGGGTCTCACTTTATCCCAAGTTGACCTGGAACTCTGTAGTCCCAGGCTGGCCTGGAACTCATAGCAATTCTCCTGAGGGCTGAAATTAAAGGAGTGTGCCACCACACCCGACCCCTCTTCTACTTTTTTTTTTTTTTTTTTTGAGCCAAGCCCAACAGCCTGGCCTTTTTTTTTTTTTTTTAATGCAAGACAGAGAGAGAGAGAGAGAGTGTGTGAGTGAAAGAGAGAGATAATTAGCATGTCAGGATGTCCAGCCACTGCAATCAAACTCCAGTGTGCACCCCTTTGTGCACACGTGCAACCTTGCATACTTGTGTCGCTGAGTCTGGTTTATGTGGGACCTGGAGAGTCGAACATGAGTCCTTAGGCTTCGCAGGCAAGCACCTTAACTGCAAAGCCATCTCTCCAGCCCCTCTCTTCTACTTTTTTGTTTGTTTGTTTTTAAGGTAGGGTCTCACTCTAGCCCAGGCTGACCTAGAATTCACTACATAGTCTCAGGGTGGCCTTGAACTCACAGAAATCCTCCTACCTCTGCCTCCCAAGTGCCGGGATTAAAGGTGTGCGCCACCACTCCTGGATCCCCTCTTCTAATTTAAAAAAAAAAAAAAGTTTTCTTTTTTGTTGTTGTTTTGTTTTTTGAGGCAGGGTCTCACTCTAGCCCAGGCTGACCTGGAATTCACTATGTAGTCTCAGGGTGGCCTTGAACTCATGGCGAGTCTCCTACCTCTGCCTCCCGAGTGCTGGGATTAAAGGCATACGCCACCACGCCTGGCTAAAAGTTTTCATTTTTAAATTTATTTTGAGAGATAGAGAATATGGATGTGCCAGGGCCTTTTGCCATTGCAAATGAACTCCAAATACCACTTTGTGCACCTGGCTTTATGAGGGTACTGGGGAATCAAACCCAGGCTATCAGGCTTTGCAAGCAAGTGCCTTTAACCACTGAGCCATCTCTCCAGTCCGCCATTCTGGGTTCTTCTAGGTTTGCTTTCATTGGCTGATATTGGGAGCTGAGGTTGGGGTACTAGGGAGAGTAGGTGTGGTGACAGATGGGATGGGAGGTGACTGGAATTCAACTCTGGCCTTGCCCCCTGCAGGTGACCTTCTGTGACCCTGTCATTGAGAGGAGGCCACGCCTGCAGAGACAGAAACGCATCTTCTCTAAGCGCAGAGGTGCGGCGGGTGAGGGCTCTGTACAGAAGGGGCTGGACCTGGCCAGTGAGGAAGCTGGGACTGAGCCCCCATCTCCTCCAGGCCAGGACTTCCTGAGGGCTTCCCAGATGAACCTCAGCATGGCAGCTTGGGGACGCCTGGTCATGAACCTGCTACCCCCCTGCAACTCACCAAGCACAGTCAGCCCCCCCAGAGGGTGCCCTCCAACTCCACCTGTACCACACAGAGCCTGCAACCCTTCATCCCCCAGGTGAGGAGTCCCCTCTGGAACATGGCTCACTTCGCTGGGTGTCTTGTCTTTCTCTTACTAACCCTTTGACTCTCTGTCCCTCCACACGACTGTGCTGTTTTACCATCTTCCTGAGCCCTGCCACGCCCGCTTCCTCTCCACAGTAATGTCCTGCCCAAGAAGATCTCCTTGGCAGAAGACATGAGGCCCCCACCCAAGCCCCCACGCCTCTATCTACCACAGGAGCCAACCCCAGAAGAGACTCCGGTGAGGACCAGTGAGGGTGGACCCGGGGGCTGCTGGGACTGCTGCTGGCCTCTAGGAAGGAGAAAGGATAGCAGTCCTGCCTTGTGCTGAGGGTAAAAAGTCCTGCCTTTACCCTCACAGCGCACCAAACGTCCCCACATGGAGCCCAGGACTGGACTAGTGCCCACTCCAGCTGCCTCACCCCCCAGGTACCATTGGTTTGCATTCCCTTTCAGACTTCTTTCTTTTCTTTTCCTTTTTTTTTTTTTTTTTTCGAGGTAGGGTCTCATCATTCTAGTCCAGGCTGGCCTGGAATTCACTATATAGTCTCAGGGTGGCCTCAAACTCACAGTGATCCTCCTTCCTCTGCCTCCCAAGTGCTGGAATCCGAGGTGTGCGCCACCACGCCCAGCCAAAGCTATGTTTAAATTTTTTTTTTTTTAATTTGGGATGATTGAGGGGAAAAGAAAGAGACAGACCTCTTGCTTCTGCAAATCAACTCCAGATACGTAAGCCACTTTGTGCATCTGGCTTTACATAGGTACTGGGGAATTGAACCTGGGCTGGCAGGCTTTGCAAGCAAGTGCCTTTAACCATTTAGTCATCTCCCCAGTCTGAAGCCACATTTTAAAAAAAATAGTTTATTTGTTTATTTTAGAGCAATAGAGGGAGAGGGAGGCAGATAGAGAGATAGAGAGAATGGGTGTGCCAGGGCCTCCAGACACTGCAAAAGAACTCCAAATGCATGTGCCACCCTATGCATCTGTGAAACCATGGTTTCGATCTGTGTGCCAGACTTCAGGAAAGCACTGTTCTCACCAGTCCTCACTCAGGGCTCAGAGCGTTCCCACCAGTTCCAGCTGTGAGGACAGCCAGGACAAGGAGGCCTAACGCTGGTCCTCCGTGGTTTCTCTTTTTTCTTTTCTTTTCTTTCTTTTTTTTAAAAAAAATATTTTATTTTTATTTATTTATTTGACAGAGGAAGGGGGGGGAGAGTGTGGGCATGCCAGGGCCTCCAGCCACTGCAAACGAACTCCAGACACATGTGCCCCCTTGTGCATCTGGCTAATGTGGGTCCTGGGGAATCAAACCTGAGTCCTTTGGCTTTGCAGACAAAACGCCTTAACTGCTAAGCCATTCCGTCAGCCCGAACACTTTCTTTTCCCCCCCCTGCAGGAGACTTCTCAGGCTTCAAGACTTCCGCTGCTTGGCTGTACTAGGCAGGGGACACTTTGGGAAGGTAATGGGCTGAGGATGGTGGCCTGGAGCTAATGGATGGGAAGGCCTTAGCACATTAGCTAGGAGACCCCGGGACCTGCGGGCAGTGAAGTGAAAGCTCCCTGTCCTGCACATCTGGGGCCTAACTCTTTCTGGTCCCCAGGTCCTCCTGGTCCAGTTCAAGGGGACGGGGAAATATTATGCCATCAAAGCCCTGAAGAAGCAGGAGGTGCTGAGCCGAGACGAGATTGAGAGGTGTGTGATGGAGAGGAAACCGGTGCTGTCTGATCCCCTGGCCTGGGCTCCAAAAGCAGTTAAAGACTACTCGGGCTAGCCAGGCCCCTTCTCTTTTTGCCACTTGGAACTGTAGACAGTGTGCTGTTTGGAAGGCTCCCTTGTCTTTTAGCATCTCAGTGGCTCTTCTGTAAAATGAGGCCATGGTGCTTGTACAGGCTCTGAGCTTTCCACATATAGAAATCATGATCTTAGCCGGGCATGGTGGTACACGCCTTTCATCCCAGCACTGGGGAGGCAGAGGTAGGAGGATCACCGTGAGTTCGAGGCTATCCTGAGACTCCATAGTGAATTCCAGGTCAGCCTGGGCTAGAGTGAAACCCTACCTCAAAAAAACTAAAAAATTAAAAGAAAAGAAATCATGATCGTGGCTGGCTCTTTTTTTTTTTTGTTTTTGTTTTTGTTTTTCGAGGTAGGGTCTCACTGTAGCCCAGGCTGACCTGGAATTCTACTATGGAGTCTCAGGGTGGCCTCGAACTCACGGCGATCCTCCTACCGCTGCCTCCCAAGTGCTGGGATTAAAGGCGTGCGCCACCACGCCCGGTGTGGCTGGCTCTTTAGGACCCACTGAACCACGGGTGTTGTATGGGTGTCAGGGCAGAGCCTGTGGAGGGCTTCCATCTCATGGCCTCATCACCCGCAGCCTGTACTGTGAGAAGCGGATCCTGGAGGCTGTGGGCCGCACAGGACACCCCTTCCTGCTCTCCCTTCTTGCCTGCTTCCAGACCTCCAGCCACGCCTGCTTTGTGACTGAGTTTGTACCTGGGGGTGACCTCATGATGCAGATCCACGAGGACGTTTTTCCAGAGCCCCAGGCCTGGTGGGTTCCCTAGTTCTCCAGCCCCAACTCCCTTCATCCTGCTCCTTCGGGTGTACCCTTCTACGAGAGAGATCAGAGGGGCCTTGGGGCAGCTCTTAGGACAGATGGGACCTTGAGCCTCCTTTTGCATAGCTGTGCATTGGGCTTAGTATCACAACTCACAGGATGCTTTCAGGGAATGAAAGGAATGCTTACATCAGAGGTCAGAGTCAAAGGGAATGAAAGGAATGCTTATGTCAGAGTCAAAGGCATGATGAGCATCTCCCATGGGCTGCTGGGAGGATGCCAGTTCTGAGCATTAAACCTGGAGCTTGGTGCATACAGGCTAACACTCTACCACTGAGTTATATCCCTAGCCCCCCCCTTTTTTTTTTGAGATAGGATCTCACTCTAGTCCAAGCTGACCTAGAACTCATTCTGTAGCCCCAGGCTGGCCTCAGACTCACAGGGATACCTTCTATCTTAGCCTCAGAGGCCTGTGAGCTTCTGGATTCTCGTAGTTCAGCTTCCCATTGCCATAGATGCTTTGGGACTCCAGGTGTGTGTGACACTTTGTATTTGCTGGGAAATTAAACTGGGCCTGGCAGGCTTCAAGCAAGCACCTTTTACTGTTGAACTATCTCCCCAGCCCAACCCCTTGTGATTATTTTATATATATATATATTGTGTGTGTGTGTGTGGTAAGGTCTCACTCTAGCCCAGGCTGACCTGGAATTCACTCCGTAGTCTCAGGTTGGCCTCAAACTCACAGCAATCCTCCTATGTCTGCTGGGATTAAAGGCGTGCACCACCACACCTGGCTTTGTGTTTATTTTTAAATAATTTTATTTTATCTATTTGAGAAAGGAAGAGAGGAAAAGAGAGACAGAATTAGTGCACAAGGGCCTCTGCTTTGGCAAATGAACTCCAGATGCATCTGGCTTTACATGGATACTGGGGAATTGAAACCAAACCAGCTGGCTTTATAGACAAGTACCCTTAATACGGAGTCATCTCCCCAGCACCCTCCCCCCTTTGTTTGTTTTTTTCAAGGTAGGGTCTTGCTGTAGCTCAGGTTGACCTGGAATTTACTGTGTAGTCTCAGGCTGCCTCAAACTCACAGCGATCCTCCTACCTCTGCCTCCCAAGTGCTTGGACTAAAGTCATGTGTTACCAGGCCCAACTTTTTTTTTTTGTTTTGTTTTTGGTTTTTCGAGGTAGGGTTTCACTCTGGTCCGGGCTGCCATGGAATTCACTATGTAGTCTTAGGGTGACCTCGAACTCACAGTGATCCCCCTACCTCTGCCTCCTGAGTGCTGGGATTAAAGGCGTGCACCTCCATGCCCGCCTCCAACCTTTTTTAAAAAATTTTTTTTGAGAGGGTCTCACTCTGTAGCTCAGACTGTTTTACAATTTACTATGTAGTTAGGCTGAATTTATACTTACTGGACTACCTCAGTCTCCTTTGTAGCTGGGATTACAGGCCTGTGCCACCTGGACTAGTCGCCCTGCCACAGTTGAAGGCCCCAGGAAGGGTAGGCTGTTAGTATGTCGCGACCCTCAGATGACCTTGGACCCTTCCAACCCAGGCATGGTTCTTGTCTGTTCAGTCTCTCACCCACTTCTGACTGGTGCCTACCTGGTGCCTGAATTCCCTTCACTTCACTCCTTCAGCTTTTACCTGGCTTGCGTGGTCCTGGGGTTGCAGTTTCTACACGAGAAGAAGATAATCTACAGGTAGCTTTTGCCTTAGAGCTGCTGGGCAGTGCAGGCTTGGCCTGGGGCTGGACACTGTCTTCCTGCCTTGCTGTGTGGGCGGCTGTTACGTTCTGGGCCTCAGCCCTTCTCTGCCTCTTTGATCTGCCCCTCTGCCCTCAGGGACCTGAAGTTGGATAATCTGCTGCTCGATGCCCAGGGTTTCCTGAAGATTGCAGACTTTGGACTTTGCAAGGAAGGTGGGGCCCACTGTTCGGGAGCCCTATCTTCACACTTTGGCTAGGCCAGCAGGACATGTCCCCACCCGTGGTGCCCTGGTTCCCCCTAGCTGACTCCCCATCCAGATCCTTGTTCAGGGAGACAGCTGAGGATGTCAGCTCTTCCTTCCTACTGTGTAGCTGGCCAGAGGGATAGTCTGTGGTCAGAACTGGAGGGGGCGTTGGGTTCTGTGCTCTTGTTCTCTTGGTATGTGAACTCAGCCCAGACTCAGCTTCCTCATGCTGTCACGTGGCTTGACAGTGATGACCCTCTAGGTTTGGCAGCTTTGCCAGGCTCCTGTAAGTTGGCACTGATTGACTGTTTTTTTTTTCCCCCCAAGGCGGGGCCTCGCTCTAGCCCAGGCTGACCTGGAATTCACTATGTAGTCTCAGGGTGGCCTCAAACTCACAGTGATCTTCCTACCTCTGCCTCCCCACCTGAGTGCTGGGATTAAAGCTGCTCTGATGTTGATTCTTATCACCACAGAGGTGATAGGGAAAGGGCCGCACCCAGCAGGCATTGGTGTGGATGTTGGTTTGCAGGAATTGGTTTTGGGGACCGGACTAGCACCTTCTGTGGCACTCCTGAGTTCCTGGCCCCTGAGGTGCTGACCCAGGAAGATTACACACGGGCCGTGGACTGGTGGGGGCTGGGTGTACTGCTCTATGAGATGCTAGTGGGTGAGGTAAGTGCTGGAAGGGGGCTGCGGGGGCCTCTGGGGCAGGGAGGGTGTGACCCACGCAGGCACCCTTACAAGCTTTCTCTACAGTGCCCATTCCCAGGGGACACAGAAGAGGAAGTGTTTGACTACATCGTTAACGCAGATGCCCCGTACCCCCACTTCCTGTCAGTTCAGGGGCTTGAGCTCATTCAGAAGGTGGGTCCCATGGGCTCAGGGCTGGGCCAGGCAGCTGCTTGGGGCTTCTGTCCACCGGCCATCATCTTGTGACTCCGTGGCACAGCTTAAGTGGGGCAGCCAGGGCCTGGGACTGAATGCCCTGTATTCACACCTGCCCTGCCACCCCACGCCAGCTCCTCCAGAAGTGCCCAGAGAAGCGTCTGGGGGCAGGAGAGCAGGATGCTGAGGAGATCAAGGCCCAGCCATTCTTCAGGGTGAGTGGCCAAGGCCCGGCGGCCATTCTTTCTGGGGCAGGAAGCCTGCTCTTCCCTCCTTCTCAGGCTCTTCTGCTCTTGCCCTTAGACCACTGACTGGCAGGCCCTGCTTGCCCGAAACGTCCGGCCCCCCTTTGTGCCCAAACTCTGTGGCCCTGCTGACCTGCGCTACTTCGAGGGAGAGTTCACCGGGCTGCCGCCAACTCTGACCCCACCTGCTCCTCGAAGTGTCCTCACCGCTCGGCAACAGGCTGCCTTCCAGGACTTTGACTTTGTGTCCAAGGAATTCCTGGAGTACTGAGGAACCTCTCTTGGCACCTCTGTCTCCCAAGACTGTTAGGAACCCCATGTTATGCCTGCCTGGGGCGCAGGCGTTGATGAGCCTGTGGTGAATGGTCAGGAGGCTTCCCTCAGTGTTACTGGGTGAAGTGTGTCCTCTGTCCCCACTCCCTCCCAGCATCGCACCTCTGCTTCTTGGAGAGATCCAGACCAGAAAAGGGGACCATAGCACGGCATGGTTTGGTTCGTCTTTTTAATACTTTATGGATTATTAAATTAGTAATAAAACTCTGCACCCGGAGGCATCCTGGCTGGGGCGGTGCAATGGAATCTGGAGTTCCTTTGTGCTGAGCTCTCCGCGGGTCCTCTACCTGAGGAAGGCAGGGACTTGTGTCTTGATGCTGAGGTCTGGGAGCCCAGGGTCCTCCGGGGGCTGACCCCCTGCTGGTGCAAGCCTCTAGTTTTCAGGCACAAGATGGCAGCCCTGCCTCCAGCAATCCTACACAGCCTGGCTGCTGCCTTCCTCCTCGTCCTCCTCAGCCCAGAGAGTCTGCCAGGGACCCGAGGGCCACCCACAGAAGAAGTGGGCCAGGTTGCGAGTCAGACCACGGTCAAAGGGGTTGCTGGGGCGCTGGCGGAGGTAGACGGTGCGGTGCGAGGAGATGAACTCCCAGGTGGTGGTGTTGATAGCCACCAGGTAGAGGTGCGAGGCCAAGAGCAGGCTGACCACCAGTGAGAAGAACAACAGTAGCAAGAAGGTGGCAAACAGGAGCCCGTGGAACCGCAGCCACAGACCCAAGGGCTGGTAGAAATGCAGGCCAGACCTGCAAAGCAGGGATGGGGACCCCGAGGTGGGGGAGGTCAAGGGAGAGGTCACTCCTCAGCAGGTCCCAGGGAAGTCCCACCTGTGCTGCCCACACTTCCCGATACCTGAGTAGCACCTACCATGCCAGGTACAGGCCCCACAAAAGTACCACCAGCTGTAGTGTCAAATAGACCACAAAGAGTGGGTGGTTGCGTTCCCCCACGCAGTTCTCCATCCAGGGGCAGTGGTGGTCATAGCGGCGGACACAGCGGCGGCATTCGCGACAGTGCCGGGCCCTCAGGGGTTGCTGTGGGATGAGGGCCCAGGGACACAGCCTGAATCTGCGAGGCCTTACCTCTAGAGGCAGGATAAAGCCACGGCACACATGCCAGGGCAGGAACAAGTGAGGGAATCTCAACTTTGTCCCATGCTGTCCCACAAAGTATATGTGTGCATTACCCACCAGCACCAGGCAGAATCTGCAGCGCCGAAGTGGGGTGGCCTGAGGAACCATGGCTATCTGCTCCTCCTTGGGCTCCTGTTGAAAATGAGGAACAGGGGCTAAAGAGATGACTTAGCAGTTAAGGTGCTTGCCTGAGGACTCAGCTTCAATTCTCCAGGACCCACGTAAGCCAGATGCACAAGGTGGCACGTGCGTCTGGAGTTCCTTTGCAGTGGCTGGAGGCCCTGGTGCACACATTCTTTCTATCTGCCTTTCTCTCTCTCTCTCAAATACATAAATAAAGATATTTAGAAAAAGGAGGGACGGGGTATGAGATAGGGTCCTCTTGGAAGGCAGATATGCTAAGGGGCATATCTCTTAGGGGACAGCTTGGCTGTGGGTATGGAGGGCTTGGAGCCCATCCCAGAAATGTGGGTAAAACAGAACACTGGAAACTGACGGCACAGCTGGGCAGTATTTGTAAAGTACTTCCCCTCTCTGGGCCCTGGTGATTTCTCACTAGAGGATCTGGGGCTGGCAAGCAGATTCGCAGAGGTACCCTGCAAAGCACAGGGCTTGACACAGGCATATGTCTAGGGCATCCATTCCCTTTAGCCCTGATTAGGGTATGGCCCTCAGGGACCCTTGGTTACCTGAGCCTGGAGCTGAGTGTTCACATAGCCTGGGTCCATGAGAGACACAGCCAGGTACAGCAGCAGGGAACCCAGCACCAGGAGCAGAAAGGTGAGCGGCAGGAACAGTTCCCCCTGCTCTTCCCATTCCCGCAGCTCTGGAGAGGCCAGAGGACAGTGAGGTGCACACAAGGCAGGACAGGGAGGGGAGAGGAAGGATAAGGGGCAAGAGGTTAGATATGTTGGATGACTGAAGGGAAAGGGCTCCTGAGTCTCTGGCTCCCCACAGAGCAAGCCAGACCAGGTCCGAAATACCTGAGAACCTGCTGTCCACCTAGGGCTGTTCTCTTAAGGTGAAGATTTTGGATTGAGAGGGGTGTGGGCACAAAACCAGCCCTTGGCCACGCGTGGTGGCGCACGCCTTTAATCCCAGCACTCAGGAGGCAGAGGTAGGAGGACCACCGTGAGTTCAAGGCCACCCTGAGACTACGTAGTGAATTTCAGGTCAGCCTGGGCTAGAGTGAGACCCTACCTCGGAAAAAAAAAAAAAAAAAGGAAAAAAGAAAACCAGTCCTTAAATCTAGTTGATCCTTTTACTCTAACGCACGGGAGGCAATTCCTGGGAAGGACGGGGTGAGGTCTAGGGCCAGGAGAGACTGGGGACTGCAGTCGGTTTCGGAATGGGTCTTGAGATGGACAGGACATCGTGAGTGACAGAAAGACGCTGGGATTAATTAGGGATCAACTGGTTATCAGGCAGAGAGCACGTGGCTCCTGGATTGGTAGATGGGGCTGGAGCCTCAGGAGCTGGAGGAGACAGAATGTCTGAAGATGAGGCAGGGGAACCAGTGAGATCCAAACGTGAAGGGGGAGCCAGGCGGTATCGGGTGGGCCTGGGGTCGCGCGGGGTCCGCCTCACCGGTATCTTGCAGGAAAAGCACCAGCGTGATCCCCCAGGTCAGCACGGTGTGCCCTGTTCGCACCAGCACCCCAGAACTGAGGAGCGCCCAGGGTGCCATCGCCTCGGCCCCGGGCCCCACCCGGAAGACGAGCCCCGAGGGGCGGGCCCTCGGACGGAGGGAGAGGGGGTGAGAGAGACACAGAGAGAGTCCGTGGCTACCCGGGGATTGGTGGATGCGGGCAGTGGGCGGGGCCTGTGGGCCTGAGAGACTGTCTATTGGATGGCAGTCGCGGCCGAGTGGCTCCCTCAAGCCAACAGGTGCCTGAGGAGGGCGGGGCCTGCGCGCGCGCAGCCCGCAACTGCCCCCCCCCCCGCACCCCCCGCACCCCTCCAGCTCCACCCCTGCGGCCAGGTAAGTTTCTAGAGCCGGGAAGCGAGCCCCGAACCCCGCCAGGTCCCGGCACCTCGCTCATGCGTGCCGCTCCCTGGGCGCTCGGAAGATGCAGGTGCTTGCTGTGATTCTCGGGGGCCGGACGGTGCCGGTTTCAAGGGTGTGATGGTCCAGGCCTGGAGAGGGGCAGGACTTTCCCGTCGGTGATCCGTGATGACGTCCTTACCTCCTCCCCTTCGCTTTAGGACATTGCAAACGAACGATGGAAAAGTGGAGGGCCGAGATGAGATGCTTGAAGGACCCGACTTGGGTTGGCACAGCCCCTTCCCGTCTGGGTGTTCTCGGGAAAGTCAGCGGACTCCTCCGAGCTGTGGGCCACCTGTATAACGGGAATATACCGTCCGCCTCCTAAAGTTGTGAGGATTCAATGACGGAAGTGTAGACAGATAGCCTGGCTCTCTTGCACCACCTACGCCCAGCTAGACCACCTGGGGGGGTGGTCCCTAGGGCCTTCCCCATTCTACCCTCCAACCTCCACCTGACTGGCCTCCTCGCACCCGGGCCGCCCAGTATGCTTTTGTCATCTGTTTTGGTAGTTCTATTCTTTTTTTCTGATTTCCCAGGTCAGTGTGGTTCTGGACTGTCTCTCACTCCATTGGTGTGTGTATATATGTGTGTGTGTGTGTGTGTGAGAGAGAGAGAGAGAGAGAGAGAGAGAGAGAGAGAGAGAGAGAGAGAGAAAGAGAGCGCGGCAGACAGACAGACAGACTGAGACTAAGGAGAGCCAATTAAAATAATGAGGGCTGGAGAGATGGCTTAGAAGTTAAATGTCCTCCTGCAAAAGTATGAGGACCTGAGGTGTCCTGAAACACTGCCCTCCCCCTCCCCCCCCCGTTCAAATCACAACACACATAAACAGCGAGGTGTGGCAATACACGTCTTTAACTCCAGTCCTGTGGAAAGCAGAGACCTGGATAATATCTGGGACTCACAGACCCCAATCTCTGGCAACACTAAGAGACCTTATTGCAGGGAAAAACAGCTGGGTGAGTGATAGTGGGGTACACCTGACATGCTCCTCCAGCCACTGCAGGCAAGCCCACAGGGTTACTGCATCAGCAAATACATACATACATGCATGTACCACACATGGAAAAAAATTCCTTACTTATTTAAGAACATGAATAGGGGTGGCACCAGGGACTCTTGCCACTGAAAATGAAGTCTAGGTGCATGAGCCAATTTGTGCATCTGACTTCATATGAGTCCTGGGGAACTGAACACAGATTGTCAGCCTTTGCAGGCAAACAAAGCTGAGCCATCTCTCTATCCCCTCTTCTGCCTGTTCTTATTTTGAACTGGCATCTCTTACTGATCCCAGAGGTTGGCCTGTTTTTGCAAGCTCTGGTGATTCTCAAGTCTCTTTTCCACTGTGGGACTAGGGTTATAAGTGTCCATGGCCACACCCAGCCATTGAAGTGGATACTGAGGGTCACATTCATTTCATAGCAAGTGTTCTTAACCACTAAGCCATCTCTCCAGCCCAAGAATGACTCTTGTAGCAGATATATACACAGCTATAGAGAGACAGAGGAATGATTCACAATTATAAGTTGGTTTTTTTCATTCAGGATGTTGGTGATGAAATCCAGGGCCTTGTATATGCTAGGCAAGTATTCTACCACTCAGCTAAACCCCTCAGTCTCCTAAGCCCTTTCAGTCAATGCTCTAACAGCGGAGCTATTACAGGTGGAGCTATTGTCAGTTCTTATCAAGAACAAACAGTACATTCTTTTCGTAGCCTTGAGCTTTCTCAGGGAGGCAGTTATGGTTGTCTGAGAGATGGGACCTTGAGCTCTTAGAAACTGTTAGTTCTTGTCTTTTAATGTGGGGGAGGGGAGTACATGATATTATTTGTGCTAAGATTTTTTTTTTTTTTTAATTTGAGAGAGGCAGAGAGAAATGGGCACACCAAGGCCTCCAGCTGTTGCAAACAAACTCCAGACGCAATGTGCCACCTTGTGCATCTGGCTTACATGGGTCCTGGTAAATCAAACCTGGGTCCTTTGGTTTTGTAGGCAAGCACCTTAACTGCTAAGCCATCTCTCCAGCCCTAAGATTTTTTTTTGTTGTTGTTTTGTTTTGTTTTGTTTTTCGAGATAGGGTTTTACTCTAGTCCAGGCTGACCTGGAATTCACTCTTTATTCTCAGGGTGGCCTCCAATCTGCATCCCCAGTGCTGGGATTAAAGACATGCATCACCACGCCAAACTGAACTCTTTTTATTTTTTCCTTTTCAAATTTTTGTTTTGTTTTGTTTTTTCGAGGTAGGGTCTCACTCTGGTTCAGGATGACCTTGAATTCACTATGGAGTCTCAGGGTGGCCTTGAACTCACGGTGATCCTTCTACCTCTGCCTCCCCAGTGCTGGGATTAAAGGCATGCGCCACCACGCCCGGCTCAAATTTTTTTTATTAACAACTTCCATGTCTTTTTTTAAAATTGTTTATTTATTTATTTATTTGCAGGTAGGAAACAGAGAGGGTGGGAGAAATGGGCATACCAGGCCTCCAGACACTGCAAAGGAACTCCAGATGCATGTGACACTTTGTGCATCTGGCTTTACGTGGGTACTGGGGAATTGAACCTGGGTCCTTTGGCTTTGCAGGCGAGTACCTCTGCTTAGCCATCTCTCCAGCAACCCCTCCCCCCTTTGTGTGTGTGTGTGTGTGTGTGTGTGTGTTTTAAGGTAGGGTCTTGCTTTAGCCCAGGCTGACCTGGAATTCACTATGTAGGCTCAAGCTGGCCTCAAACTCATAGTGATCCTCCTACCTCTGCCTCCTGAATACTGGGATTAAAGAGACATGCACCACCATGCCTGGCAAGAGTCTGTTTTTTTTTTTTTTAATTTTTATTTTTTAAAAATTTATTTATTTGCAAGCAGAGAGAGAGAGAGAGAAGAGAAATAGAGAGAGAATGGGCACACCAGGGCCTCTAGCCACTGCAAATGAACTCCAAACACATGTGCCCCTTGTGCATCTGGCTTACTTGAGTCCTGGAGAATCGACCCTGGGTCCTTTGGCTTTGCAGGCAAATGCCTTAACACTAAGAGTCTGGTTTTTATCGACCAGAGTGGAGTAGCCACAAAGAAGTGGGACATAGCATCAAAACTAGCCAACTTCACAAGTGAAGATACTCAGCAGTGGACACTGCAAGCCTTATATTTGGCCAGCCAGGCCAAATGAGCCAACGGGTGTAATAGTGGCATGTCTGTCATGGTGGAAACCAACTTCCCTCTAATTGGACTGGAGGCCCGCTCCATGGGAGGGAATACATCCCTGATACTGAAAACTTAAAGCAGGGGTAGTCATGAGCCCTAGGGGTATAACATCTGCTGCTGTCTGGTTAAATGTATGTACTATGCTTATCAAATGCCCAGTAAGCACTTTTCTTAATGTTGATACCTATATATTAATGCTACTCTCACTTTGGGTAGAGAATCTTCTCTTTTCAGATGGCAGTGACCTTGGGATGACTCAGAAGGCATCATGGTGCTGGAAAGAAGTGACCGCAGTGCTCAGTACTTCAATATGTCTATCACACCTTCCAAGGCTCAGGGTCTATTGCAGAAGAGGTGGCGGAAAGAATGTAAGAGCCAAAGGAAGGGTAGGACTCCTTACAATGTGCTCCCCCCAGACACAAAATGGCCTGGATATCCATGACCTCACAGTGCCTGACACTACTTACACAAGACCATCATAAGAGGAGGAAAAGATCATGACATCAAAATAAAAGAGAGACTGATTGAAATGGGGAGGGAATATGATGGAGAATGGAGTTTCAAAGGGGAAAGTGGGGGGAGGGAGGATATTACCATGGGATATTTTTTATAATCATGGAAGTTGTTAATAAAAAACATTTGAAAAGAGAAAAATAAATAAATAAAAATAAAAATTCCAAAACAAAACAAAACATTAGCCAACTTCTTAAATCTTGAACACAGGGACAAAGGAAGGGACCAGCTGGGATAGATTAGTTACTGATTATAATGCTTAAGAGACCAGCTCTAAGCTTCTTCCCAAAGTTACCTCAAGCCACCCTGTGCATGTTTTATCAGAGACCCAGTGTACTAGCTTATCCTTTGGTCTGTGAATGTGAACCCAGCCACATCCTGGCTTCCAGGGTGAGTCTCTGTTGCCTGCACTTAAGACACCATAACTGATCCAGGGGCTAGCTTTACCCTGAGGCCTTCAGAGAGTTCATATCTTGCTTGGGCAGAAATAAAAAAGCTGGAGGTTGGAGTGGCTCAGTGATGGGATGCCTGTCTTACATGTTTAAGGCCTGGGTTCTGTTCCTAGCACATAACAATACTAAATATTGTTATATGCAAGCAGAGAAAGAGAATGAATTGTGCACCAGGGCCTCCAGCTGCTGCAAATGAACTCCAGATGTATGCACCACTGCATCTGGCTTTATATAGGTACTGGGGAATCAAACTGGGATTGTTAGGTTTTGCTGGCAAGTGCCCTAACTGCTGAGCCATCTCTCCAATCCCATAACAACACTTTTTTTTTTTTTTTTTTTTTTGAGGTAGGGTTTCACTCTAGTCCAGGCTGACCTAGAATTTACTTACATAGCCCTCAAACTCACGGTGAGGTGATCCTCCTATTTCTGCCTCCCAAGTGCTGGGATTAAAGGCGTGTGCCACCATACCCAGCTCCATAACAACACTTCAAGAAAAAAAAAAAGAAAAAGGCCGAGGGGGCTGGAGAGATGGCTTAGTGGTTAAGGTGCCTGCTTGTGAAGCCTAAGGACTCAGTTTGACTCCCTAGAATCCATGTAAGCAAATGCACAAGTTGGCACATGCATCTGGGGTTCATTTACAGTGGCTGGAGGCATTAGCATGCCTATTTCCCCTCCTCCTTCTCAAATAGATAAATAAAAGCTGGGCTGGAGAAATGGCTTAGTGGTTGACATTTGCCTGCAAAGTCAAAGGGTACTGGTTCAGTTCTCCAGGACCCACGTAAGCACAAGGGGGCGCGTGCATCTAGTGTTCCTTTGCAGCAGCTGAAGGCCCTGGCGTGCCCATTCTCTCTCTTTCTTTCTCTACCTCTTTCTCTCAAATAAATAAATAAATAAAATATAATAAAGACCATTAAGAAAAAAAGCAGGGCATGGTGACGCATGCCTTTAATCCCAGCACTTGGGAGGCAGAGGTAGGAGGATCACCATCGGTTCGAGGCCACCCTGAGACTACATAGTGAATTCCAGGTCAGCCTGGGCTAGAGTGAGACCCTACCTCAAAAAAAAAAAAAAAAAAAAAAAGAAAGAAAGAAAGGAGGGCTGAGAGATGAAGGCATGAGCATCAGGAGTTCAAGGTCATCCTTGACTACGCTTGGGTTACATGAGCCCTGTGTCCCAAAAAAAAGAAAAAGAAAAAGAAAAAGAGGGGTGGAGCTTTGGAGGCTTGGAAGGCGAAGGGGTCTTACTTGGAGGTGCTCTAGGGATTTTAAGGTGCTGCCTCCTCTTCCCGCAAGTACATGGAGGCATGGTGCTAACCCGTTTATATTCAGATTCTCTCTCCTTTCTCTTTTTTCAAGGTAGGGGTTCCTTCCACCTCTGCCTCCTGAGTACTGAGATTAAAGGCATGCGCCACCACACCTGGTCCCCTTAAAAAAAAGTTGAGGCGCCTTTAATCCCAGCAGAGGTAGGAGGATCACCATGAGTTCGAGGCCACCCTGAGACTCCATAGTGAATTCCAGGTCAGTCTGAGCTAAAGTAAGACCCTACCTCGGAAAATCGAAAAAAAAAAAAAAAAAAAAAAACCAACTCAGTAGCAGAGGCCAGTAAGTTAAAAAGGAGATATAAAGGGAAGAGAAAGGAAGGGAGGAGGGTAATTAATAGGTTGATATTGTATATATGTAAGTAGAAGAATAGATTAACGGGGGTGAAAAGGCCCAAAGTGAGGTCAGGGGAAGAGATTGAGTAAAGGAAAGGTGGAGGGAGGGCTAATCAAGATCTAAGAGGATATAAATAAATCATATAGAATCCTACTTTTTTGGACAATGGAACATTAAGGAGCCATAGATTGTTATTAGAAAATTTTCAGTGCCAGGGATGGGATACCTCCAGTGAGTTGTTGGCCAGGGAGGTCCCTGATGTCCCCAAAACATTATAGGCCATTGCCGAGGCCCTTGGTTTCCCACCAGGAATAGATGGTAAGACCCTATTGCTGAAGACTCCACATACTTGGGCTGCAAGGCCACTGAGAAATCCTGTTGGAACTGAGCTAATAACCTCCTCCATGTAGACCAGCTGAAAGAAAGCTGAAAGAAGCCATTCTACATGTAGTTCAGTGGGAGAAAGAGATATCACCAATGAAGATACTCAACAGTGGACACTGCAAGCCTTATATTTGGCCAGCCAGGCCAAATGAGGCAACGGGTGCAATAGTGGCACGTCTGTCATGGTGGAAACCAACTGCCCTCCAATTGGACTGGAGGCCCACTCCATGGGGGGAATACATACCTGATACTGAAAACTTAAAACAGGGGTAGTCATGAGCCCTAGGGGTGTAACATCTGCTGATGTCTGGGAAAATGTATATACTATGCTTATCAAACTGCCCAGTAAGCACTTTTCTTAATATTTATACCCTTATATTAATGTTACTCTCACTTTGGGTAGAGAATCTTCTCTTTTCAGATGGCAGTGACCTTGGGATGACTCAGAAGGCATCATGGTGCTGGAAAGAAGTGACCGCAGTGCTCAGTACTTCAATATGTCTATCACACCTTCCAAGGCTCAGGGTCTATTGCAGAAGAGGTGGCGGAAAGAATGTAAGAGCCAAAGGAAGGGTAGGACTCCTTACAATGTGCTCCCCCCAGACACAAAATGGCCTGGATATCCATGACCTCACAGTGCCTGACACTACTTACACAAGACCATCATAAGAGGAGGAAAAGATCATGACATCAAAATAAAAGAGAGACTGATTGAAATGGGGAGGGAATATGATGGAGAATGGAGTTTCAAAGGGGAAAGTGGGGGGAGGGAGGATATTACCATGGGATATTTTTTATAATCATGGAAGTTGTTAATAAAAAACATTTGAAAAGAGAAAAATAAATAAATAAAAATAAAAATTCCAAAACAAAACAAAACATTAGCCAACTTCTTAAATCTTGAACACAGGGACAAAGGAAGGGACCAGCTGGGATAGATTAGTTACTGATTATAATGCTTAAGAGACCAGCTCTAAGCTTCTTCCCAAAGTTACCTCAAGCCACCCTGTGCATGTTTTATCAGAGACCCAGTGTACTAGCTTATCCTTTGGTCTGTGAATGTGAACCCAGCCACATCCTGGCTTCCAGGGTGAGTCTCTGTTGCCTGCACTTAAGACACCATAACTGATCCAGGGGCTAGCTTTACCCTGAGGCCTTCAGAGAGTTCATATCTTGCTTGGGCAGAAATAAAAAAGCTGGAGGTTGGAGTGGCTCAGTGATGGGATGCCTGTCTTACATGTTTAAGGCCTGGGTTCTGTTCCTAGCACATAACAATACTAAATATTGTTATATGCAAGCAGAGAAAGAGAATGAATTGTGCACCAGGGCCTCCAGCTGCTGCAAATGAACTCCAGATGTATGCACCACTGCATCTGGCTTTATATAGGTACTGGGGAATCAAACTGGGATTGTTAGGTTTTGCTGGCAAGTGCCCTAACTGCTGAGCCATCTCTCCAATCCCATAACAACACTTTTTTTTTTTTTTTTTTTTTGAGGTAGGGTTTCACTCTAGTCCAGGCTGACCTAGAATTTACTTACATAGCCCTCAAACTCACGGTGAGGTGATCCTCCTATTTCTGCCTCCCAAGTGCTGGGATTAAAGGCGTGTGCCACCATACCCAGCTCCATAACAACACTTCAAGAAAAAAAAAAGAAAAAGGCCGAGGGGGCTGGAGAGATGGCTTAGTGGTTAAGGTGCCTGCTTGTGAAGCCTAAGGACTCAGTTTGACTCCCTAGAATCCATGTAAGCAAATGCACAAGTTGGCACATGCATCTGGGGTTCATTTACAGTGGCTGGAGGCATTAGCATGCCTATTTCCCCTCCTCCTTCTCAAATAGATAAATAAAAGCTGGGCTGGAGAAATGGCTTAGTGGTTGACATTTGCCTGCAAAGTCAAAGGGTACTGGTTCAGTTCTCCAGGACCCACGTAAGCACAAGGGGGCGCGTGCATCTAGTGTTCCTTTGCAGCAGCTGAAGGCCCTGGCGTGCCCATTCTCTCTCTTTCTTTCTCTACCTCTTTCTCTCAAATAAATAAATAAATAAAATATAATAAAGACCATTAAGAAAAAAGCAGGGCATGGTGACGCATGCCTTTAATCCCAGCACTTGGGAGGCAGAGGTAGGAGGATCACCATCGGTTCGAGGCCACCCTGAGACTACATAGTGAATTCCAGGTCAGCCTGGGCTAGAGTGAGACCCTACCTCAAAAAAAAAAAAAAAAAAAAGAAAGAAAGAAAGGAGGGCTGAGAGATGAAGGCATGAGCATCAGGAGTTCAAGGTCATCCTTGACTACGCTTGGGTTACATGAGCCCTGTGTCCCAAAAAAAGAAAAAGAAAAAGAAAAAGAGGGGTGGAGCTTTGGAGGCTTGGAAGGCGAAGGGGTCTTACTTGGAGGTGCTCTAGGGATTTTAAGGTGCTGCCTCCTCTTCCCGCAAGTACATGGAGGCATGGTGCTAACCCGTTTATATTCAGATTCTCTCTCCTTTCTCTTTTTTCAAGGTAGGGGTTCCTTCCACCTCTGCCTCCTGAGTACTGAGATTAAAGGCATGCGCCACCACACCTGGTCCCCTTAAAAAAAAGTTGAGGCGCCTTTAATCCCAGCAGAGGTAGGAGGATCACCATGAGTTCGAGGCCACCCTGAGACTCCATAGTGAATTCCAGGTCAGTCTGAGCTAAAGTAAGACCCTACCTCGGAAAATCGAAAAAAAAAAAAAAAAAAAAAAACAACTCAGTAGCAGAGGCCAGTAAGTTAAAAAGGAGATATAAAGGGAAGAGAAAGGAAGGGAGGAGGGTAATTAATAGGTTGATATTGTATATATGTAAGTAGAAGAATAGATTAACGGGGGTGAAAAGGCCCAAAGTGAGGTCAGGGGAAGAGATTGAGTAAAGGAAAGGTGGAGGGAGGGCTAATCAAGATCTAAGAGGATATAAATAAATCATATAGAATCCTACTTTTTTGGACAATGGAACATTAAGGAGCCATAGATTGTTATTAGAAAATTTTCAGTGCCAGGGATGGGATACCTCCAGTGAGTTGTTGGCCAGGGAGGTCCCTGATGTCCCCAAAACATTATAGGCCATTGCCGAGGCCCTTGGTTTCCCACCAGGAATAGATGGTAAGACCCTATTGCTGAAGACTCCACATACTTGGGCTGCAAGGCCACTGAGAAATCCTGTTGGAACTGAGCTAATAACCTCCTCCATGTAGACCAGCTGAAAGAAAGCTGAAAGAAGCCATTCTACATGTAGTTCAGTGGGAGAAAGAGATATCACCAATGAAGATACTCAACAGTGGACACTGCAAGCCTTATATTTGGCCAGCCAGGCCAAATGAGGCAACGGGTGCAATAGTGGCACGTCTGTCATGGTGGAAACCAACTGCCCTCCAATTGGACTGGAGGCCCACTCCATGGGGGGAATACATACCTGATACTGAAAACTTAAAACAGGGGTAGTCATGAGCCCTAGGGGTGTAACATCTGCTGATGTCTGGGAAAATGTATATACTATGCTTATCAAACTGCCCAGTAAGCACTTTTCTTAATATTTATACCCTTATATTAATGTTACTCTCACTTTGGGTAGAGAATCTTCTCTTTTCAGATGGCAGTGACCTTGGGATGACTCAGAAGGTATCAGAGTGCTGGAAAGAAGTGACTGGAGTACTCAATAACATCTCGATCACACCTTCCAAGGCTCAGGGTCTAATGTGGAAGAGGTGGAGGAAAGAATGTAAGAGCCAAAGGAAGGGCAGGACTCCTTGCAACGTCCTCCCTCCAGACAAAATGGCCTGGATATCCATGACCTCACAGTGCCTGACACTACCTACACAAGACCATCATAAGAGGAGGAAAAGTTCATGACATCAAAATAAAAGAGAGACAATTGAGATGGGGAGGGGATATGATGGAGAATGGAATTTCAAAGGGGAAAGTGGGGGGAGGGAGGATAGCACCATGGGATATTTTTTATAATCATGGAAAATGGTAATAAAAATTGAGAAAAAAAAGTTGAGGGCTAGAGAGATGGCTTAGTGGTTAAGCGCTCGCCTGTGAAGCCTAAGAACCCGGGTTCAAGGCTTGACTCCCCAGGACCCACGTTAGCCAGATGCACAAGGGGGCGCACGCATCTGGAGTTCATTTGCAGTAGCTGGAGGACTTGGCACGCCCATTCTCTATCTGCCTCTCTCTCTCTGTCACTCTCAAATAAATAAATAAATAATTTAAAAAAAAGTTGAGAGAGACTTTTTTTTTTTTTTAAGAGATGGTAAATGGAGAGATTATGAAAAACTTCTGTCCCTGAGAAGTCAGGAAGAAAGCTGCAATGGGACCCTTTTAATATGCAGGTTGATTCGGTAGGCTTGTGTGGGTGCACATTTACCCACCCCTGGTGATGCTGGCCTGTGACAAATTTGGGTGATAAGGGCTTCTTCACATTCTCGGTCTGGAGGTCACAATTTATGGCACAAAATCTTTTGAGACTAATGTGCCCAGTTTCCACATGAGGAACAGGTTCAGAAAGTGGAAGGGATGCCACAAACCGTAAAATACTACAGTGACAGAACGGTAGGGCCAGGCTTCCTAATAAGTCGTGAATGCGTTGTTGGTCCATCCCTCAGTTACAAAGCTATCAGCATGGCCCCAGCACAGGAGGCAGAGCTAGGAGGACCGTCATGAGTTTGAGGCCACCCTGAGACTACATACTGAATTCCAGATCACACTGAATTCCTGATCAGCCTGGATGAGAATAAGACCCTACCTTGAAAAATAAAATGAAAGCCGGGCGTGGTGGCGCACGCCTTTAATCCCAGCACTCGGGAGGCAGAGGTAGGAGGATTGCCGTGAGTTCGAGGCCACCCTGAGACTCCATAGTGAATTCCAGGTCAGCCAGGGCTAGAGTAAGACCCTACCTCGAAAAACCAAAAAATAAAAATAAAAAAATTAAAATTAAAACGAAGAAAAAAAAACCACTTGCTTAGTAGTAATATTGTCTAATGTACAGTGTGTATCTTTATTGTAATAAAGGTTTTAGAATTTAAAAAAAAAGAAGAAGAAAAGAGACAAAGCAAAGAAAAAATGTCAGTTCAGGGGGAAATAAGATGGGGTTCACCCTGCAATGGGATGTCTGCCCCACAGTGGAATGGGAGGTATCTGGTGGCTGCAGTTGGATGGCCCTGGCCTGGGTCACGCATAGAGACTGTATTTCTGAGCATCTTTTTCTGGATGCTGAACTCCATGGAAACATTTGCACTGATTTTGGTTCCCTGTGGAGCCCACATTCCTCACAGAGACCTATAAAATGGCTCTCTGGTTTAGATGTCAGTCTGGGTGATGTGTTGAGTGAACTGACTAACATATTTAGTTTCTTCCAGAGCAGATTGGATCTGGGCTGTAAAAAACATTCTCAAGCCTTTTTTGGCTATGGTGTGAATATATCCCCTCCAAAATTCATGTTCAAATAGTCCCCTGGGTATTAAGAGGGCCAGGGAGATGGCTTAGCAGTAAATGCATTTGCCTGCAAAGCCAAAGGACCCAGGTTCGATTCCCTGGGACCCATGTAAGCCAGATACCCAAGGTGGCACAAGCATATGAAGTTCGTTTACAGTGGCTGAAGGCTCCAGTGTACCCATTCTCTCTCTCTATATATATATATTAAATAAATAAATAAGGAAGTAAATAAATAAGGTTAAGACATGGGCTGGGAATGTAGTTCATAGCATTTGCCTGGCATGCATGAGGATCTGGGTTCCATCCCACCTTAATTTTTTTAAAAATTATTTATTTATTTATTTTTAAAGATCTTATTTTTATTTATTAGAGACGGGGAGAGAGAGAAAGAGAGAGAGAGAGAAAGTGAGAACGGGCACGCCAGGGCCTCTAGCGACTGCAAAAGAACTGCAGACACATGTGCCACCATGTGCATGTGGCTTATGTGTGACCTGGAGAATCTAACATGTGTCCTTAGGCTTTGCAGGCATGTGCCTTAACTGCTACGCCATCTCTCCAGCCCCCAAACTTATTTATTTATTTATCTTGATTTTTAAAATACCACACTTTATTCAGATATCACAGGGAAAAGGGCTAAAGATGGGAAGGGAAGGAAGATCATGGAGATGGAGCCTAGGAGCCCATGTACAAACATGGACCGTACATTTAAAAAAAGAAACATGAGGGCTGGGCGTGGTGGCACACGCCTTTAATCCCAGCACTCGGGAGGCAGAGGTAGGAGGATTGCCGTGAGTTTGAGGTCACCCTGAGAATACAGTTAATTCCAGGTCAGCGAGAGCTAGAGTGAGACCCTACCTTGAAAAAACAAAAACAAACAAACAAAAAAAAAAGAAACATGAGTTGGGTATGGTAGCGCACGGTTTTAATCGCAGCACTCGGGAAGCAGAGGTAGGAGGATCGCCATGAGTTCAAGGCCACCCTGAGACTACATAGTGAATTCCAGGTCAGCCTGGACTAGAGTGAAACCCTACCTTGAAAAACCAAAAAATAATAAAAATAAAGAAAGAAAGGAAGAAACATGAAAAGGGATTTGTTTTTTAAAGGTGAGCCTCCAAAAAGATTAAAAATGAGACAGTGAACTGGGTGTGGTGGCTCACACCTTTAATCCCAGCACTCAGGAGGCAAAGGTGGGAGATTGCCATTAGTTTGAAGCCACCATGAGATTACACAGTGAATTCCAGGTCATCTTGGTCTAGAGCGAGACCCTAACTCAAAAAATAAATAAATAAATAAATAAAAATAAAAATAAAAACAAAAACAAAAACAAAAAATTAAGACAGTAATAAATTGTAAAAAGTGTCTCTCTTCCCACCTTGCTTTGGCTGCCAGGGTGAGAGAAGAGAAAGAGCTTACCAGCATCAGGACCCAAGAATGCTGCTGCCACAGTTCTGGAAGAGAAAAATCTATTTATATATATATATACATACATATATATATATATATATATATATATATATATATATATATATATTCATTTATTTGCAAGCAGAGAGCAATGGAAGAGAGACAGAGAGAATGGGCATGCCAGGGCCTCTAGGCCATTGCAAATGAACTACAGACACATGCACTACCTTGTGCATCTGGCTTATGTGGGCTCTGAGAAATAAAACTTGTGTCCTTAGGCTTCGTAGGCAAGCTCCTCAACTGCTAAGCCATCTCTCCAGCCCCCATTCCACCTTTATATGCTGCTGGAGACTGACCAAGGGTATCTATGAAAGCATCCTTGCAAATAAACAAAAAATTTTTAAAAGAGATCAATTTCAATTTTCACTAACTTACCCAGTTGCTTATAATTACAGCAATATAAAAGGACTAACACTTTCTTTTTCATTCATCCCTCAGTGTTTTCTTTGGCCTGGAGCTCTCAAGGTAGTAGAGACTGGCTTACCAGTGTGTCCCAGGGATTCTCCTAACTCCAGTGCTGGGATTATAGGTATACATCACCATACTCCCCCCCCCCCTTTTATTTGAGAGAGGCAGATAGAGAGAAAATGGGTGTTCCAGGGCCTCCAACTGCTGCAAACAAACTTCAGATGCATGTGCCACCTTGTGCACCTGTCTTACGTAGGTCCTGGGGAATCAAACCTAGGTCCTTTGGCTTTGCAGGCAAGTGCATTAACCACTAAGCCATCTCTCTAGTTCCCCCTTTTTTTGCAGTAGGGTCTCACTCTAGCCCAGGCTGACCTGGAATTTACTATATAGTCTCAGGGTGGCCTTGAACTCATAATGATCCTCCTACCTCTGCACCACCATGCCTGGCTTCTGGTTGGGGAGTTATTATTGTTATTGTTATTATTTATTATTATTTTGGCTTTTTGAGGTAGGGTCTCGCTTTAGCCTAGGCTGATCTGGAATTCACTATATAGTCTCAGGGTGGCCTTGAACTCATGTTGATCCTCCTACTTCTGCCTCCAGAGTGCTGGGATTAAAGGCTTGTACCACCATGCCTGGCTTTTTTTTTTTTTTTTTTTTCTGGTTGGATAGGGAATTTTTAAAAAAATTGTTGGGCTAGAGAGATGGCTTAGAGGTGGTTAAGGAACTTGTTTGCAAACCTTAAGGACTCAGGTTTGACTCCCCAGAACCCACATAAGCCAGGTGCACAGGTCACACATGCACGCAAGGTGGCACATGTGTCTGGAGTTCAATTGCAGTGACCAGAGGCCCTGGCGTGCCACTTCTCTGTCCCTTGTAAAAAAGAAAAGAAGATTAAGAATAATATTTGTATGAGAGAGAAAAACAAACAGATGCATGTGCCACTTTGTGGGTACAGGAGAATTGAACCGAAGTTAGCAGGTTTTGCAAACAAGTGCCTTTAACAGCTGAGATACCTCTCCAGCCCAATTTTTAAAAAATTTGGTGTGTGTACGCAGATGTGCACACCACATGCACTGGTGTGCATAGGCTAGAGGAAGACTTGGGCTGTTCTCTTCTATCACTCTTCTTCCTTATTTCCCTATTTATTACTTTTTTGCATGTATGTAGTATGCAGTGTGGTTTATTTGCTTGTCTGAGACACTCTGTGGGCTCTCATGCAGCAGCTGAAGAACAAAGGGTGTTTCCCTCCATCACTCACCCATTTTCACTTGCACTAGTGTCTCCAATCTTACTGATTCCAGAGCTGGCTGTTCGGAGCCCCAATGACTCTCCAGTCCCTGCTCCCCTCAGGACTGGAGTTACAGATGTATGTGGCCTATTTACATGGGTCCTAAGATTCGAACTTAGGAAGTTTCAGGCCCCTAAGGTTGTACAGAAAGTGCACTTAACTTGAGCTGGAGAGATGGCTTAGCAGTTAAGCGCTTGCCTGTGAATCCTAAGGACCCTGGTTCAAGGCTCGATTCCCCAGGACCCACGTTAGCCAGATGCACAAGGGGGCGCACGCATCTGGAGTTCATTTGCAGTGGCTGGAGGCCCTGGCGTGCCCATTCTCTCTCTCTGCCTGTCACTCTCAAATAAATAAATAAAAATTAAAAAAAATATTAAAAAAACAAAGTGCACTTAACTGCTAAGCCATCTCTCCAGCCATAGTTCTCCTACCTTCCTTCCTTCCTTTTTTCCTTCTTCTCCTTCCCTCCCTTATTTGTGTGTGTGTTTTCAAAGTAGGGTCTTGCTGTAGCCAAGGTTGACCAGGAACTCAGTCTGTAGGCTCAGGCTGGCCTTGAACTCATGGTGATTCTCCTACCTCAGCCTCCTGAGCGCTGGAGGTACTGGCCTCCACACTGGCCTTACTTCCTTTATTTTCCTGGGAGATCACTCACTGAACCCGAACTCCCAGTTTGTCAGTTACTGTTTTCATCCTCCTCAGTAGTAGTGGCAGGCATGCGGGCTGAGCTTTTTTTTTTTTTTGTTTTGTTTTTAAAGAATTTAGCTTCTTTTTTTTGTTTATTTAGAAAGAGGCAGAGAGAGAGAGAGGGACAGAGAGAGAGAGAGAGAGAGAGAGATCCAGAATGGGTGCAGCAGGGCCTCCAGCCACTGCAAATGAACTCCAGATGCATGCGCCCCCTTCTGCATCTGGCCTACATGGGTTCTGGGGAATCGAGCCTCGAACCAGGGTCCTTAGGCTTCACAGGCAAGTGCTTAACCACTAAGTCATCTCTCCAGGGTCTCACTCTATCCCAGACTGACCTGGAATTCACTATGGAGTCTCAGGGTGGCCTTGAACTCATGGTGATCCTCCTACCTCTGCCTCCTGAGTGCTGGGATTAAAGGCGTGTGCCACCACACCTGGCCCAACTTTTAAAAAATATATATATATATTATTTATTTATTTGAGAGAGAGAAAGAGGCAGAGAGAGAGAATGGGCATGCTAGGGCCTCCAGCCACTGCAAACAAATTCCAGGAACATGTGCCCCCTTGTGCATCTGGCTTACGTGGGTCCTGGAGAGTCGAACTAGGGTCCTTTGGCTTTGCAGGCAAATGCCTTAACCACTAAGCCATCTCTCCAGCTTTGGGCTGAGCTTTTTGACACAGGTGCTGGGTCACAGACTCAAATCCTCATGCTTATACAGCCAGTGCTCTTACCCACTGAGCAATCTCTGCAGCCCATCACTTCTGAGTCTTGGGTCCCTATCTGTGGAATGAGCTGAGGACTGAGCAGCAGAATGTAGACCAAGCATTTCCCAAAGGATGCAGCACGCAGATGAAGGCTTCGGCAGTGCCAGCTGCCACTGGCTGGAGCTCACCACGCTCCAGTTTCTTCCCAGACTCAGATGATTCCCTAGGATTACAGGGCAAGCCACCACATTCTGATGCTCTTTCTGCCCAGGTGAAGAGGGGAAGAGGGGGGTGTGGTCAGAACGCCAGGTCCCAGGAATGTGTAATCTGGTCCCTCATGGCCTCCCCACCCCAGCCCCCATGGCTTGAAGGGGACCTGATCATGTAGCACATTATCCATTTAGGTTCACAGTTACACTAGAACACAGGACTGTTTTGGGAAAACCCCAAGTCTGGTCACCTCAGGTCTGTCCCCAGCTATTTCCTTGTCCCTTCCTTTTCCAACCCCCTTTCCTTCCCTCTGCCCCAGTCCCATGGGACTTCCTCCCTGTTCTTCCTGGCAGGTCTGTCTAGTTGTTTTTGTAGTACTGGGAATGAACCAAGAACTTTTCACCTGCTAGGCAAATGCTCCCCAATAAAGCTACACCTCACAAGACTTATGTCTGAGATGCTTTCCTTGAGTGGTCTAGGGCCAGGCCCAACAGGCTCCGTATGTCTGCAGGATTCAGTTCAAATGTGTCACCTTGGAGAGGCCTCCCCAGAGCGTGTGAGGATACCATGCTGGCTCTCTCCCTCATGCACCACTACCCAGCACCCTGCAGTCTTAACAAAACTCCACCCCTCCCAGCAGCTTAGAGGAGCCCTTCCTTCTTCCTACCCTTGCTGCACAGAGTCATGACCTGTTTACCATCTGTCTCTCCCAGCAGACTCTCATCCTGGGCAGAGGTCTACTGGTCAGGTGGCTGGCCCTAATCTTAGTGTCTAGGCAGAAATGTGAAGAGACTGTGATGGAAACAGATACTCTACCTGTCCACAGCCTGCAGCTGATTGCCCCTGTGGACAACCCACCCAACATAGCCTTCTCCACCATGGAACCACACACAGGCTCCTGCTGGAAGTCTCCCAGCCCCTTTCCTGACCCTCACCCTCTGGCTAGCATCCCACACCCTCCTGAAAAAAAAAAAGACACTGCTCCTTTGCACTTTGCACAAAAATGTATTTCTGTGACATCCCAAAGTACAGACATTTCCCCAGGCCCCAAGTGGTAAAGCAATGTGATGTGAAGTCTGCCTGGGGTCTGGGTGGGGCCAGAAGGGCCTGGGATGGAAAGGAGGGGCCAATGCAGACCACCCGCCACACTGGGAAAATAGGGCTAAGCCTTCCTGCATAGCCCAGGCATGAGGTTCACCAAAAGAGGCCAGTTACCTCCAAGTTCTGTGAACCTGACCCCTTCTGCCTGGAGGCAGACATACCAAGAGAGTCCAAGAACATGTCTGGGAAAGGAAGAAGGAAGAACAAGTCACCCGAGGGCATCCTCCAGGGTCAACTTTGCTCCCCAGGCCTGCCTGTTCGGTATGGGTTTCCTCAGCACCCATATGTCCATGAGAAGCAACGCTGAGATTCAGCAAGGGAGGTCAACAAAAGGCTGAGACGGCTGTCACTGTGTCTGAGGCACAGTGGGGCAACTTCCCTGGGACAGCCTGAGCAGACAGAAGTAGGGGAGGGCTGGCCAAGTGCTGGTCTAGAAGTGGCTGCCCGCTGCCTCTACTTAGGGCGGGAGTGGGGAATCTCCTGCCACAGAGGGAGCTGTGGGGTCCTCTGGGCAGAAGGATGGGCTCAGTTGTGCTGGTGGGAGTGCCTGGGCACCTGGGGTACTTGTGGCAGATGAGGGCTATAGAGCAAGAGAGCAAGACCTTGGCCCTGGAAGGTGCTGGTTCCCAGACCTAGGGCAGGTGGGTGTGTGTTTGGCAGAGGGGGCAGTGGAATCTACCCCTGAGTTCTGACCATCCCTGGCCTGGGGCCTTCAACAGCCTGGGGCCTGAGGGAGACTCAGAGGCAGTCTCCATAGCAGCATGGCCACGGGCAGGCCTGGCCAGAGAGTGGTGGGCCAGTGGGAGCCACACTCTTCCAGGGTCTTCCAGGGCCCAGACCTGGAGCAGCTCACCCTCTGGACCCAGATAGCCCACAGCCCGGAGCACCAAGGCTTCTGGGAGACCCATTGGGGTTAGTCTTAATCCCAAAACTCCATCAGCCTCACCTGGGAGCCCAGATAGGGAGCTTAGGTAGGGATGGTGTGGGGGTTGCTGGAGCGGCCTGGTAAGGGCCAGCTCCTCTCACAATAGACAGAAGCTCAGCCAGGGTCTATGCTCACTGGAAAAGGACTGGACACTCACAGCGTTGGAGGGAGTGTGGCAGCAATGAAGGCTTGGAGATGGTTTGAGAATGGCCAAGGAAGCTGCGAAGACTCAGGAGATTGCTTTTGTTTTTGTACAGAAATCATACACACAAAACTTCACACTTCCTAACCAAAACAAAAAAATAATATATATATAATATATATATATCTCACTAATGTTAAGGAAAAGCGTCGGTTGTGCAAAAGTCCCCTCTGTCTCTTCGTCCTGTGGGAGGCTCTTGGGCCTGCCCACTGGGCCTTGAGTGCCTCCTCTTGGCCTGTGGTCCGAGCAGCGGCGGCTGTGGGGTGGAGCCTCTATCTGGATGTGTCCATGTTCTCCTCTCTAAAGTTACTGCAGTGCTCAATCACCTTGCTGGAAACAAATGGGGAAAGAGGCTTGGAGGGCGGGCTGGCTGGCTCCTCCTAGGAACCAGTAACTGCTTAATCAATGTCCTGGCTGGCAGAGTATGTAAATGCCACTGCCCATCTTCCCCTTCGCCTTTCCCATTCTCCTCAGACCCTGCCCCCAGTGCCAGGACAGAGCGTCCTGCAAGCAGTTCAGGCCTGACCTCCCAAACCCATCTGTTCTTTCTTCAGCACCTTTCTTGCATATTAGCCTCTCCTCTGTCCAGAAGTCCACTGGAGGTCCCCAAACTGGCTGCATATCAGATTCACATGGAGACAAGGACCTGTTTGTAGCCATGCTGGATCCAGGGCCACCAATGCCCTCTGGCAGTCAGGCCCCAGCTCAGCAGATCTGTCCCTTGCCCACTGCAGCCTGATCTCTGGGAACTGCTGTCCACTGCTGTCGGGTGTCACCTTGGACCCTACACTATTACCTGCTCAACATGAAGCCTCTGGGTTGGGGGGTTCACTGCAGCCTCTATGTGCTAGAAGAATGTCCAAAAACCTTTTAGAAGGAAATGCCGAGTGGGCCAGGAAACTTTGGATAGGCTGAGAGCCTTCGGCATCCTCCAGGGTCATTCATTGATCAATGGCAGAAGGTCTATGGGCTCAGATACACATCTCAGGGCATTAGCAAAATGTTAATGGCACTGAAACAGCCCACTGGCAAATCTTCCATAGTGACTCTCAAATTTCCTGGGATTTCTGTTTATCAGGGATAGTCCTAGGCCTACTGGAAAAGAAAACCTGTGGTGTGGGGCCTGTTCATTTTAACACCATCTTCTGATGTATTCTTTGGGAGATTAAGTTTAATGATATTCATATTACCATGCCCTAGCTCAGGCCTGTCCATGTTTAAGCAGTGCCAAAAATAATGATGAAGCCTACTGATGCCTCCATCTGGAACATCACAGTGTGGGGAG
This sequence comes from Dipus sagitta, assembly GCA_036346955.1. Lineage (NCBI taxonomy): Eukaryota > Metazoa > Chordata > Mammalia > Rodentia > Dipodidae > Dipus > Dipus sagitta. Next base: position 142,560,878 of record CM070770.1, read on the forward strand.
TCTGAGCACCAGGCCTCTCTTCTATGTTACATTTACTCAATACCACGTTCATAATTTCATAATTATGACAATGACCACTGGGTGAATGTGACTAATCTCCCTCTAGAATGGATCCTGGAAAAGAAGGCCACCAGTGCTGTTTCTGATCCGGGGCATGCATCAGCAATCACTCATGGACTGATGGGATAACCAGAGCCAGTGTTTTAGACTCAAACAAGACAGGAGGACTCTGGCATGTCTTTAACTTTCCCATTGATTTTTTGGGATGGGGGTGCTATTGAGGGACGGGGATGCTGGAGGTGAAACCCAGGGCTATGAACATGCTAGACAAGTGCAATTTTTTCTCCTGTGACCTTCACCTTCACATTTACATTCACAGCCTGGGACTCTGCCTCCTATGGCTTTTGAGATGTATCTTAACATACTGAGCCCTCTGTCCCTCGAATGTTTTTGGCCAAAAATAATGCAGCATTCTGACTGATTCGCTAGTCTCTGTAACCAGAATGGGACCGGCTGGCAATAAAAGATAGCTAAGTTTGTGAATGTGGGCAGTAATGACCATCCATGACTCAGTCTTCTGGTTTCCTCAAGTATTATGGCTGAAATGACAGAGGCTACTGTGGGCACTCACATATTGTCCACTTCCACACTTAAGCCTGAGGAAGCCCTGGAAATTCAACTGTCCCCACTGTCCCACCCCACTCCCACCAAGGCATCCAGTGGGAACACATGACTTGTCTCTTACCGGGCCATTTCCTTGGTCTCCTGCCGGGCAGTGGGCATCTTGATCATGTCTCTCAGAAGGGGCATCCCACCTTCTTTGATCAGCAAGGGGCAGTACTTGTCAGCTGTGAGGTAGGGGTAGGTAGCTGATGATGGGTGGGCTTTCTAAAAGTCTGTGCCCCAGACACCCACCCTTGCTTCCAGGACTACTTAAAGGACAGCCTTGAGAGAAGGACATTACTGGGAAGAGGGACAAGTCACATCTGCCTAGCTTCCTGGGTCCACCTGGGTTAGCAGGGACAAGACCTAGGGAAAGGTCTACATTTTTTCCAGAGCTTGTCCTATGGAAGATATCACCCAGGGGCCCAAAACACTGTTCCTTGACAGGCTTTTGTCAAGATACAGGTTCCTATGTTCTGCCCTGGAAACTGATTTGAGCAGTCTGGGGCCTGTATTTATGGTATTATTAATAAACAGTACCAGCCAGGCGTGGTGGCGCACACCTTTAATCCCAGTACTCGGGAGGCAGAGGTTGGAGGATTGTCATGAGTTTGAGGCCACCCTGAGACTACATAGTGAATTCCAGGTCAGCCTGAGCTAGAGTGAGACCCTATCTCGAAAAACAAAACAAAACAATAAATAAATAAATAAACAGTACCAAGTGATTGTGATGGCCAGCCAGGCTGGAACTGGGTGTTGCTCTGCCCTATGGGTGGCAGGGCGACTGGGGTTCAAATACATGGGGGCAGGAGGTATTCAGAAGCCGCCCGGGAACTCTGCATGGGCTGGGCTACTTCTGGTGCTGAAGTAGGACCCAACGATCTTGTAGGAGTCCCCCCAGTGAGAAAGCACAGAGGGCTTTCTTTAAGGCACATGTCCCCTTGGGCATGCTGCCTTCAGCCTGGGTGGTGTCTGAAAGCAGGGAGGGTGGGCACTCACGGTAGACAGACACGAGGTTGTACAGGGCCCAGGTTGCCCAGTGTTGGCTGACGGGAGAGATGCCCTGGGGAAGGAGGCGGAGGATTGGCTCAAAAGACCTGCAAGGAGAGAAATCAGCGTCAGACCTCTGATACTGAGAGCTGGGATGAGTCTTTTCTTCTCTGAGCTCTTCTCCCTTAAGGAGCCTTACAGCAACCGTGGGCAGGTCTGTGGGATGCCAGGGGAAAGAACAGTGGCCTTTCAACTGTTGCAGGCTCCACCAAGGAGCTCAACTGGGAGAAAACAAAGGCCAAAGCAGAGGTAGAAGGCAGGAGGGCTTAAGACTAAGGGCAGAAATCTGGACATCAGCAAGCAGGGCAAGGCCAGCCTGGTGTGAGGAGGGAGAAGTCCTGGGAAGCTGGGAGAAGTGTTGTATCTCCTCCCATGGCCTCACTGGGGCCAGCCTGGAGTCATGGCCTCACATGTCCAAAAACAGTCACGCCAAAGTTCCTAGGGTCCTGTGATTCAGGTCTCTTCCAGGAACCTCAGTCATGGGCCTCAGCAGAGCTGAACACTCGAGCTCACCCTCCCAAGTGAGCATGTAACTTAAATGACCAGGATGGCTGAAGGAAGAAAGGGCCTGGGTCACAGGGCACTGAGGGAGAGCTGGGCATGGTGGCAAGCCAGTCAAGGTGTAGTAAGAACTGAGGTCAAGAATGGAACTTGCACACAGAAAAGCTGTTGGCTTCACCCGGGGTCCCCATCAGAGAGCACGACTAGGAATGGTTTCTGCTTTGTTTTTGACCGCGGTGTGTGTACACTTTCTCCTTGTCACTTCCCACATATAAGTATGCATCAGCACACACAGGAGCAAGAAAACTGCCCCAGTCTAGCAAGTGGCCTTGAGTTCTACATATTCCTTTCTCTTCTTTTCTTTTCTTTTTCTTTCTTTTTGTTGTTTTGTTTGTTTGTTTTGTTTTTTAAGGTAGGGTCTCACTCTGGTCCAGGCTGACCTGGAATTAACATGTAGTCTCAGGGTGGCCTCAAACTCATGGCAATCCTCCTACCTCTGCCTCCTGAGTGCTGGGATTAAAGGCGTGCACCACCATGCCTGGCTCTACATATTCTTTTCTGTAAGGCTGCAGCTCAGTGAGGGACAGCAAGAACCTCAAGAGGACAGAAGGATGGAAAACTGACTACACCATGCTGACTCCATGCTAAGCCACTTCTACCTCATACCTGTAATTGATATTCCTCCGGGAGTTGATGTCCCAGCTCTGGATGGCCGCCCACATACGCTCTTCCACCTCCACCCGCTGGGGTTCACAGACACCCCAGGCCTCAGGCCCATCGAACATGATGTGCGAGAGGACGCCACAGGCATTATAGGAAACCTCGATGCCATCAGCCTTGCTCTCCAGCAGGTTGCTACAGGACAAAGAAAGAAAATTCTATCACACATTGTGATGAATTGCAACCTAGACACGAGATACCAGAGGTGCAATTACTGTCATTCTCCTGCCTCCATCTCTGCAGAGCTGGGATTACAGATATGTACTGCCATGCTTGGCTACTTATCACTTCTGTGTGTGTATGTGTGTGTTATGTGTGCTTCGAGGTAGGGTTTCACTCTATCCCAGGCTGACCTGAAATTCACTATGTAGTCTAAGGGTGGCCCTGAACTCACAGTGATCCTAGTACTTCTGCTTCCCAAGTGCTGGGACTAAAGGCGTGTGCCACCACGCCCGGAAAGCATTTTTTAAAAAAATATTTTAGTGGATGGAGGGATGGCTTAGCAGTTAAGGAGTTTGCCTGCAGAGCCAAAGGACCCAGGTTCAATTCCCCAGGACCCACATTAGCCAGATGCACAAGAGGGTGCACACGTCTGGAGTTCGTTTGCAATGGCTAGAGGCCCTGGCACGCCCATTCTCTCTTTCTCTCTCTCTCCCTCTTTCTCTGTCAAATAAATAAAAATAAAATAAAATAATATTTTATTTGCCAGTTGTGGTGGCACATGTCTTTAATCCTAGCACTTACAAGGCAGAGGTAGCAAGATTGCCATGAATTTGAAACCATCCTGACACTACATAGTGAATTCCAGGTTAGACCGGGCTAGAGTGAGACCCTACTTGGAAAAACCTACATACACACACACACACACACACACACACACACACACATATTTTTTTTTGAGAGAGAGAGAAAGAGGCAGATAGAAAGAGACAGACTGGGTGTGCCAGAGCCTCTAGCCACTGCAAACAAACTCAAGAAACATGTACCACCTTGTATATCTAGCTTTGCATGGGTCCTGGGGGAATCAATTTGGGTTCTTAGATTTCACAGGCAAGCACCTTAACTGCTAAGCCATCTCTCCAGCCCCTAGTTTATTTTATTTTTTTGAGACAGAGTCTTATGTAGTCCAGGCTAGCCTTGAATTTACTATATAAAGCTAGGTATGGTGGCACACGCCTTTAATACAAGCACTTGGAAGGCAGAGGTAGGAGGATCCTTTGCAGAAGGAAGACAACATGTACAACAGAAAGCAGACTAAGAATAGTTGTAGCCGCTGATTAGACTATAGTTCTGAGCATCCTGGCAGCCAAGCAAGAAGCATTGAGGGCTGGAGAGAAGGCTTAGCAGCTAAGGCATTTGCCTGCAAAGCATAAAGGACCCAGGTTTGATTCCCCAGTACCCACATAAGCCAGATACATAAGGTGGCATATGTGTTTGGAGTTCATTTGCAGTGGTTAGAGGCCCTGGCACGCCCATTCTCTCCCCCACTACCTCTCTCTTTCTCAACTATAAATAAATAAAAATCCCAGCACTCGGGAGGCAGAGGTAAGAGGATTGCCGTGAGTTCAAGGTCACCCTGAGACTCCATAGTGAATTCCAGGTCAGCCTGGGCTAGAGTGAAACCCTACCTCGAAAAACCAAAATAAATAAATAAATAAATAAAAATACTTAAAAGGGCTGGAGAGATGGCTTAGCGGTTAAAACACTTGCCTGCAAATCAAAAGGACCCAGGTTCACCTCTCCCGGTCCCACATAAGCCAGATGCACATGGTGGCACATGCATCTGGAGTTCATTTGCAATGGCTAGTGGCCCTGGCGTGCCTATTCTCTATCTCGCGCCCTCTCTCTGTCTCTAGTAAATAAAGTAAATCTTCTTCTTCTTTTTTTTTTTTTTTTTGGTTTATTTGAGGTATGGTTTCACTCTAGTCCAGGCTGACCTGGAAATCACTATGTAGTCTCAGGGTGATCCTCCTACCTCTGCCTCCCGAGTGCTGGGATTAAAGTTGTGTGCCACTACGCCTGGCTTTTAAAGAAAAAAGCATCAAACCTGAAGACACTGATGAACTGGGAAGTCATCAGTTGAGGCCGTAGCTCCTTCACCTCCGCCACGTTCCCCAGGAGCCCCAGCATGTTCCGATGCAATTCCTGCTTCTCTGGGAACTCCTGGAGAGATGAGAGCCACTCAGACCACTGAATATACATGTGAGTGCTCAGTGCCTAATACTGTTAAGTGACCATTCTGAATACACAGAGGGCTGCAGTGAGTTGCCCCTACTTCCTAGGACCCTCACAACAGAGCTGTGCACACAGGACGAGGAACTGCAAAGGTAGAGGTTCCTTGCCATATGACCATGGCTGCCTTCTGTGGAAAATGTGGTCCTATTTTCTGGGATCCCCTCTAGCAGAGGGGTGTTCTAGAAAGATAGACAGGGCTGAAGAGATGGCTTAGTGGTTAAGGTGCTTGCCTACGAAGCCTAAGGATGCAGGTTTGACTCCCTAGAACACATGTAAACCAGATGTACATGGTGGTGCATGCATCTGGAGTTTGTTTGCAGGGGCAGGTGGTCCTGGCACATCCATTCTCTCTCCCTCTCTCTTTCTCAAATAAATAAAAAACCTTTTTGCTTTTCCCAAGGTAGGGTCTTGCTCTACCTCATGCTGACCTGGAATTCACTATGTAGTCTCAGGGTGGCCTCAAACTCATGGCAATCCTCCTACTTCTGCTTCCTCTGGGATTAAAGGCGTGCACCACTATGCCAGGCTAATAATGTTTTTTTTTTTTAAATAATGATAGACAGATTCACTGGGCAGAATTCTGACACCTGGCAGGGGAATGGCTTTCAGTCAGCATAGACAACCTAAGAAATGACTGCTGAGAACACAGGCGGTGGGTGGGTGGGTGGGGGCTTCCCTTGGTAGAGGGACCTCAGCCAGGTGGCATGGCTGAGGGGAGGTCTTTGTGCTTCTACTATCATACAGTCACCCTGTAACCTGTGTGCCCTACGTGGGGAGTGGAGGCACTGGGTAGCAGGAGCTGGGGACAAGGATGTGGGGTAGTGAGCCTTGGAGGCCATTACCTTCAGACAGTCCAGGAAGAGCTTCATGCCATTGAAGTTGAGGAACATCTCACAGTTGTCAGGTGTCTCATCCGTGATGTTCCACAGGGCGCTCCAGGAGAACTCCATGACCTGGTCACACTGTGGGGGAGGCACTGCTCAGCCATGTGTCTGGCCTCCACAGCACACATAGCCACCCCCAGGGTAGCAAGCAGTCCCTGGGGCTGGCGAAGGCACAGCAGTGCTGAGGCCCCACTTACCGTCTTGTCCAACAGCTTCTTCTGAATCAGCTTCAGCATGGTCTGTAGGCACAGGAAAGGGACTGCAGAGCCAGGCTCACTGACCATGGTCCCCCAAAAGCCCTGCCCTAGGTGACACAGCCCAACCACACCTATCTCTGCAGTTATTCAGGAGGCTGTTTGAGGGCATTCAGGGCAGTATCCATCCTGTCACCATGAATTTATTCTCGCTAGGTCAGGAAGTACTGTGGGCATGGTGATAGAAGCGCCAGTTATGCCTTCCCTGTGGATCTTACCACCTGGGAGCCAAGTGGAGGGGGTGGAGAGATGTGGAAGAAATCTTTGGATCATAAATAACTCATCAGTAAGAAATTCTTCCGAGAGATGGAGGTGTAGCTCAGTGGTACAGGCCATGCTTAGCATATGCAAAGCCTTGGTTCAAAAGAAGAAAGGTTGGCCTGGCATGGTAGTGTACACTTTTAGTCCCAGCACTTGGGAGGCTGAGATAGAAGGATCACCATGTGAGTTTGAGGCCAGTCTGGACTACAGAGTAAGTTCCAGTTTAGCCTGAGTTAGAGTGAGATCCTGACTCAGGGCCAAAAAAAAAAGGAAGGGGATAAAACATGTTCCCTTTGGTCTGGCTTCAAGCCTTCATGTTTTTGTTTTTTAGGGGGGAGGTGGGGTTCAAGGTAGGGTCTCACTCTCGCCCAGGCTAACCTGGAATCCACTCTGTATTCTCAGGGTAGCCTTGAACTCACGGCGATCCTCCTACCTCTGCCTCCTGAGTGCTGGGATTAAAGGCGTGTACACCACGCCCAGCAGCCTTTATGTTTTCACATACCCTTCTCCCAACCCACTCGTACCTCATGACCCCAGGCCTCACTCAAAGTGGAAGGCAGGAGAGTAAGTGTGAGCAGGGAGTGTTCCACAGAAGGTGGCAGTCAGGTGCCTACACGTACCACGACAAAGCCCATCTTGCCCACGGCCTCCTTGTGGTCGTTGTCCACCTGACAGACCAGGGCATTGCACAGGTGCACGGCGATGCGCTGGATGGACTCATCCTGCCGCGTGGGGTTGAGGATGCTGAGCAGGAGCTCGTTGACCCGGCGGTACTGGAACTCCAGCTCCTCAGGGATGCTGAAGTTGCAGAGAGTCAGGCAGCAGTTCCGCTGCACCTGGGCCAGATGGCGAGATAAGCAGAGCACGTTCAGGGCAGGCTCGGGAGCAGGACTCCAGGGCTCTCTAGAGGCATGAGGCCAATTAGCTCCAGAGAGGTCCAGGAAGACTCTGCAAGAGGAGGCTACAAGGACTTTTTTGTTTTGTTTTGTTTTTGTTTTCCGAGGTAGGGTCTCACTCTAGCCCAGGCTGAACTAGAATTCACTATGCAGTCTTAGAGTGGCCTGGAACTCTCAGTGATCTCCTACCTCTGCCTCCCACGTGCTGGGATTAAAGGTGCTACCTTATGGCTTATGTGGGTAATGGGGAATCGAACCTGGGTCCTTTCACTTTGCAGGCAAGTGCTGCCTTAAGTGCTAAACCATCTCTCCAGCTCCAAATTTTTTAATTTTTTTTTTTTTTTTTTTTTTTTTTTGAGGTACGGTCTCACTCTAGCTCAGGCTGACCTGGAATTCACTACGTAGCCTCAGGGTGGCCTTGAACTCACAGCAATCCTCCTACCTCTGCCTCCCAAGTGCTGGGAATAAAGGCATGCACCACCACGCCTGGCTTTTGTTTGTTTTTTGAGGAAGGATAACATGCATCTGAAGTTCATTTGCAGTGGCTGGAGGCCCTGGTGTGCCCATTTTCTCTCTCTCTCTCAAATAAATAAATAAATAAGCTGGGCATGACACATGCCTTTAATCCCAGCACTCAGAAGGCAGAGGCAGGTGTATTGCTGTGAGTTTAAGGACACCCTGAGACTACATAATGAATTTCATGTCAGCCTGGGCTAGAGAGCTAGACCCTACCTCAAAATAACAAAATAAGGGATGGAGGGTTGGTGTAGAGGTTAATGCGCTAGCCTACAAAGCTAAAGGACCCAGCTTCGATTCCCTAGGACCATGTAAATCAGATGCACAAGTTGGCACATCTTCTGGAGTTTGTTTGCAGTGGCTGAAGGCCCTGGCGTGCCCATTCTCTACCTACCTCTCTCTCTCTCTCTCTCTCTCTGCCTCTTTCTCTTTCAAATATAAATAAAAAATAAAATTAAAAAACCAAAATAAGCCGGTGTGGTGGCGCATGCCTTTAATCTCAGCACTTGGGAGGCAGAGAGAGAGCCCATGTACAAACATGGATCTTACATTTAAAAAAAGAAACATGAGCCGGGTATGGTGGTGCATGCTTTTAATCCCAGCACTCGAAAAGCAGAGGTTGAAGGATCACTGTGAGTTTGAGGCTACCCTGAGACTACATAGAGAATTCTAGGTCAGCCTGGGCTAGAGTGAGACTTTACCTTGAAAAACAAACAAAAAAAAAAGAGATCATAATACAGAAGAGAAAGAGGAGTGGGTTCATTGGAATTGGGAAACGAGAGGGTAATAGAAGAGGATTTATGATCATGTGGTAAAATTCTCAGTAAAGACAGGGCTTGGGCTGGAGGGATGGCTTAGTGGTTAAGGTACTTGCCTGCAAAGCCAAAGGACCAAGGTTCAGTTTCCCAGGACCCACATAAGCCAGATCCACAAGGTGGCACATGTGTTTGGAATTTGTTTGTAGTTGCTGGGAGCCCTGGTGCACCCATTTTCTATCTGCCCCTCTCTCAAATAAATAAAAGTAAAGAAAAAGACAGGGCTGGAGAAATGGCTCAGTAGTTAAAGGTGCTTTCTTGCAAAGCCTATTACCTGGGGTCCATTTCCCTAGTACCCACATAAAGCCAGATACACAAAGTGGTTCATGTGTCTTGAATTCGTTTGAAGAGGCAAGAGGCTCTGATGCAACGACATTCTCTTTCTGCTTGCAAATACATAAGTAAATATTGTTTTTAAAAAGTTTTCTTTTTGAGGTATGTTTTCACTCTAGCCCAGGCTGACCTGGAATTCACTCTGGGGTAGCCTTGAACTCAGGGCAATCCTCCTACCTCTGCCTCCCAAGTGCTGGGATTAAAGTGTGCACCACCATGCCATGCCTAGCTTTTAAAAAGGCTTATTTTTATTTATTTTATTTAAATATTTTATTTATTTATTTGACAGTGAGAAAGAGGGAGAGAGAAAGAGAGAAAGACAGAGAGAGAGAATGGGCATACCAAGGCCTCCAACTACTGCAAACAAACTCCAGAAGCATGCACTCACTACCTTGTGCAATCTGGCTAACGTGGGTGTGGGGAATCGAACCTGGGTCCTTTGGCCTCGCAGGCAAATGCCTTAACCACCAAGCCATCCCTCCAGCCTATCTATCTATCTATCTATCTATCTATCTATCTATCTATCTATTTATTTATTTTGGTTTTTTGAGGTAGGGTCTCACTCTAGCTGAGGCTGACCTGGAATTCACTATGTAGTCTCAGGGTGGCCTTGAACTCACAGCGATCCACCTACCTCTGCTTCCCAAGTGCTGGGATTAAAGGTATGCGCCACCACGCCCGGCTATATAGTTTTTTGTTTTTGGTTTTTTTTTTTTTGGTTTATTTTATTTTTTTGAGACAGAGAGAGAACAGGCGCCAGGGCCTCTAGCCACTGCAAACAAACTCCAGACACGTGCTACCTGGTACATCTGGTTTACATGGGACCTGGAGAATTGAACCTGGGTCCTTAAGACTTCACAGGCAAGTGCTTTAACCACTAAGTCATCTGTCCAGCCCTAAAAAAGCTTTTTTTTTTTTCCTATTTTTTTGAGGTAGGGTCTCACTCTAGATCAGGCTGACCTGGAATTCACTATGTAGTCTCAGGGTGCCCTCGAACTCATAGCAATCCTCTTACCTCTTGTTTCCTAAGTGCTGGGATTAAAGGCATATGCCACCACGCCCAGCTAAAAAGAGATGGTTTGTAGATTAAGGTGCTTGCTTGCAAAGCCAAAGGACCTCGGTTTGATTCCCCAGGACCCACGTAAGCCAGATGCACAAGGTGGTACATGCATCTGGAGTTCATTTGCAATGGCTGGAAGCCCTGGTGCGCCCATTCTCTCTCTCGCTCTCTCTGCCTTTTCCCTCTCTCAAATAAAGAAAATAAAAAAAATAAACACTTAAAAAAAAAAAAAAAGAACCGGGCATGGTGGCACATACTTTAATCCCAGCACTCGGGAGGCAGAGGTAGGAGGATTGCTCTGAGTTTGAGGCCACCCTAAGACTACATAGTGAATTCCAGGTCAGCCTGGGCTAAAGTGAAACCCTACCTCAAAAACCTAAAATAAATAAATAAATAAATAAATAAATAAATATAGATAAAAACTGGGTTGGAGGGATGGAGAGATGGCTTAGAGGTTAAGGGGCTTGCCTGTGAAACCTATGGACCATGTTCGACTCTCCAGATCCCAGGTAAGTCATGTGCACAAAAGGTGAGGCAAGCACAATGTCGCACATGCCCAGTAGATGGCACAAGTGTCTAGAGTTCGATTGCAGTGGCTGAGGCCCTGGCGCATCAATTCTCTCTATTTATCAAAACCAAAAACAATGGGCTAGAGAGATGGCTTAGCAGTTAAGGTGCTTGCCTGAAAAGCCAAAGGACCAAGGTTTGATTCCCCAGGACCCAGATAAGGTGCACAAAGTGGCACATGCATTTGGAGTTCATTTGCAGCGGCTGGAAGCCCTAGTGCACTCATTCTCTCCCTATCCACCTCTCTCTCTCTGTCTCTCTAAAATAAATAAATAAAAATTAAAAACAAAAACAACAACAAAAAACTGAGTTGGAGAGATGGCTTAGCAGTTAAGGTACTTGCTGGCAAAGCCAAAGGACCCAGGTTTGATTCCCCAGTAAAGCCATATGTACCAGGTAGTACATGCATTTGGAGTTCATTTGCAGTGGCTGGAAGCCATGGTGTGCCCATTCTACCTCTATCTGCCTCTTTCTCTTAAATAAATAATTAAATATTTAATAATTTTTTTTAAAAAAGATAAATTTTTTTTGTCCCTTCACTGTCATGAGTGTTGTGCAAATAAAACTGTTGGAGTCACCATCCAGGTCACAGAATCAGCATGCAGAGTTTGTGGACATGACCCCATTTACTAAATCCCATTGCACAGATATCCAGTGCTAAGGGTGACTGTGTGGTGGGATCATGGGTGACTTTTATGCTCTTTTTTTTAAAAAAATTATTTATTTGAAAAAGAGAGAGAGAGAGAGAATGGGCATGCCTGGGCCTCCAGCCACTGCAAATGAACTCCAGATGCATGTGCCACCAGGTGCATCTGGCTTACGTGGATTCTGGGGAATTGAACTTGGGTCCTTTGGTTTTAAAGGCAAATTCCTTAACTGCTAAGCCATCCCTCCAGCCCTTTTATGCTCTTTATATTGCTATGCTATTGTTTTAAAGAAATCATCACTTTTATAATAAAAATAGCTATTAGAAAAAAACACACTTCCAACAGTTATGAGATAGAAAAAGGGCTGAGGAGATAGCACCCTGAGGCCCAGAGGCAAATCCTAGCCTCCTCATGCAGCAATGGCAGGTGGAGTGGGTACAGGCTGGGGCTGGCTCCTGAGGACTCTAAGTGCCAGGTCCAGGAGTACGGGAATGCAGATGTGGGAAGGGGAGCTAGTGGGGAGGCTACCAGGGCCAGGTAAGCACAAGGGACCTGTGTGTGTGTCTGGGACCCCAGGGAGCAGGAAAAGGGTACTGGGCCAAAGCATGCAGGCCATGGTGGGCAGGGGGCTCACCGTCACCTCCTGGTAGGACTCCATGCCATTCAGCACCACCTGGATGACCTGCCGGCGCAGCTTGACACTCTGCTCTGAACGGTACTCGGAATTGGTCAGGTAGAAGAGGGCAGCGCTGCCCGTCACTTGAATGTTCTTGTCATACTTGTGGCACTTGAGGGCTGTGATGACCAGCTATGTGAAGAAGACAGGGTGGGGGCCTGGGCTGAAAGTGCTGGCAGAGTCAGGCGGGGACAGGTCCTCTAGGGCAGGGCTAACCCTGGTCCTGCTCTCCTGGGTCAGATGTGGGGACAAGGACAAGGAGCAGGAACTGAGGAGGAGCCTGAACAAGGCAGTAGGAATGTAAGCCAGGTACTGCCAGCAGGATGAGGGGTCTGCCTGTTTCCTGGTCATAGGAAGATGCACAAACGGACAGGGGATAGGGAGACAGCACCCTCTAGGCACAGATGGCTGGGAGCCCGAAGGCCTGGGTCAACACTGACCTTCAGGGCCCGCAGAAGCTGGTTGCAACGTTCAATGCGCGCGATGTCAAAGAGCAAGTTGATGGCCCGGGAAGTGATCTCAGGCCGGTGTTCTGTGTAGGCCTCAATGGCGTTCAGCACCTGCTCCTCATTTTTGTCACCACTTACCTGGGGATAGGGCATGCTCAGGACAACTGAGAAAAGGCCAGAGGGTGTGATCCTCAAATGCAGTGATGCCCCCAGCAACTTCCCTTCTCCCAGACTTTCCCAGACCCCCTCCTGCACTGATTCTTACTTTGTAGGCTGGAATGTGTGTGAGGCGACACAGGGAGGTTTCAAAGAGCCCGAGAAACTGCAGTGGCCTTTTCAGAGCTCGGAAAGGCATGATGCTACTCTTGGAAGGCTCGATGCTGGGGAAAGAGGATTCTAGGATCAGTGCCTCGGGGACTGGACTGATTTGAGCTTACTCCAAGAGCTAAGGATTTAACCAATGCTCTCTCTACTAGGCCCTCCATCCTTACCCTGAACCTCCCTTCCCTTCCCTTTCCTAGCATAGGGGGTATAGCCCACTTTTTCTTTCTGATTTTTAAAATTATTTTAATTACTTACTTTTTTGAGACAGAGAAAGAGAGTGAGAGAGAAACAGAGAGAATGAGTGCTCCAGAGGCTCTAGCCACTGCAAACAAACTCCAGACACATGTGCCACCTTGTGCATCTAGCTTACATGGGTACTGGAGAATTTAACCTGGATCCTTAGGCTTCACAAGCAAGTGCCTTAGCCACTAAGCCATCTCTCCAGCCCATCTTTCTGACTTTTTTTTTTTGTTTTTCTTTTTTTGTTTTTCGAGGTAGAGTTTCACTCTAGCCCAGGCTGACCTGGAATTCACTATGCAGGCTCAGGGTGGCCTCAAACTCACGGCCATCCTCCTACCTCTGCCTCCCAAGTGCTGGGATTAAAGGCGTGCGCCACCACGTCCAGCCTGACTTTTTTTTTTTTTTTTTTTTTTTGAGGTAGGGTCTCACTCTAGGCCAGGATAACCTGAAATTCACTCAGTAGTCTCAGGGTAGCATTGAACTCACGACAATCTTCCTACCTCTGCCTCCCAAGTGCTGGGATTAAAGATGTGCGCCACCATACCCTGCTCCACTTCTTTTTCTTTTGTTGGGGCGGGGAGGGTTTCAAGGTAGGGTCTCACTCTAGCTCAGCCTGACCTGGAATTCACTATGTAGTCTCAGGGTGGCCTGGAACTCATGGGGAGCCTCCTACCTCTGCCTCCCAAGTGCTGGAGGATTAAAAGCATGCACCACCATGCCCGGCTCAGCTCCACTTTAAATTTCTTCATTTTTTAATTTATTTATTTGAGAGCAACAGACACAGAGAAAGACGCAGATAGAGAGAGAGGGAATGGGCGCGCCAGGGCTTCCAGCCACTGCAAAAGGAATTCCAGATGCATGCGCCCCCTTGTGCATCTGGCTAATGTGGGTCCTGGGGAATCGAGCCTCGAACTGGGGTCCAATTTATGGCAATCCTCCTACCTCTGCCTTCTGAGTGCTGGGATTAAAGGTTTATGCACCACGCCCGTTTTTTTTTTTTTTTTAATGAGAGAATTTGTGCACCAGGGCTTGCACCACTGTAATCAAACTCCAGATGCCTGTGCCACCTAGTGTGCATGCAAGACCTTGTGCATGCATCACCTTGTGTGCATGGCTTACATGGGATCTGGGGAACATGGATCCTTAGGCTTCGCAAGCAAGTGCCTTAACCACTAAGTCATCTCTTCAGCCCTGCCACTTTTTTTTTTTTTTTTTTTTTTTGAGGTAGGGTCTTGCACTAGCCCAGGCTGACCTGGAATTCACTATGTAGTCACAGGGTGGCCTTGAACTCATGGCAATCCTTCTACCTATGCCTCCTGAGTGCTGGGATTAAAGGTGTGTGTCACTGCACTTGGCTCCACTTTTTTAAAATAAATATTTTCACTTATTTAGTTATATTTATTTATTTATTTGAGAGACAGAATGAATGCGGCACCATGGCCTCTAGCCACTGCAAATGAACTCCAGATGCATGTGCCACCATATGAATCTGAGTCATATGTGTTCTAGGGAATTGAACCTGGAACCTTAGGCTTCATAGGCAAGTGCCTTAACTGCTAAGTCATCTCTTCAGCCCCTCATTTATTTATTTTGAGAAAGACACACACAGAGAAAGTGAGTATGGCATACCATGGCCTCCTGTCACTGCAAACAAAGTCTAGATGCATGTGCCACTTTATGCATCTGGCTTTATGTGTGTACTAGGGAACTGAACCTGGGTCTTCATGCTTGCTAGTATTAAAGGTGTTTGCCACCATGCCCAGTGATCCACCCCCTCTTTTTTTGATATAGGGTCTCACGTATCCTAGGTTGAACTTGAACTCATTATGTAAATGAGGATGATCTTGAACTCTTGATTCTCCTGTCTGCACCTCCTGAGTTCTGGGATTACAGGCATATACACACCTTGTGTGGTTCTGGGGATCAAAGGCAAGGCTTTGCACATGCTAGGCAAGTACTTTATCAACTGAGCTACATCCTCAGCTGAGTCCACTCATTATGGAAGGGTAACAAGGGAACATTATAGAAGAAGATAGTATGGAAGTTGCTGTAGCCACTTTGGAAAAGGTGCCATTCTAGCAGGGACACGATTCCCTCAGGTTTCACCAACAATCATGAAGTGATTGTGCTCTGTTACCACATACCACTAACATATGGCTAGGAGAAGGCTTATGGCCAATTATAGTGGCGGGTTTGAATCAGACCTTGCCACCAGCCCAACCAAGCACCAATCAGCCATACTACACTTCAGGAGCAGCAGACACTGCCAGCCGGGTCCTCCCCTGCCATAGCACCAGGCCAGAGCAGGTTGGTTTTCCTGGCCCTCACTCTCACCCATGCCTTAGCACATGAGCTTCTTCTGCTATCTGTCTCCTGTGGCAAATTCAGAATGGACAGAATTGGGATTGGGGGATGCCACTCCTCCCTACCTTCTTCCCCAATGCTCAGGGCCACCACAGCCTGCACCTATCTGGCCAACTCTCAGAATAACTTGTCTGTTCCAATTGTCTCCCACAGGACCTGACTGGCTTATATCCAGCACTCAGTACAGCACTTGGCAAAGGGGCACTTAGTCAGGGCTCAGTGAGTGATGTTCTCCCAGAGGTGGGTGCTCACCTGGTCTGGCCCGCCTCCTCGTCCATCTTAGAGATACTACAGTTCTCCAGGATCATGTGGCCAGAGATATCCAGGGACATCAGGTTCCCCAGCTTCTGCACCAAGAGGCTCAGCACCTTCCGAGTCAGCTTGAACTTGTAGTAGCTGGAGAGACGGTCTCTGGAGATGTCTAGGTGGCTGGAGGTTGGGTGAGGGCTGAAGGTCAGGATCCTGCACCTTCAGGCCATAGCAGGAGAGGGCCTATGCCTGCTACAACTGCTCCGTGGAATTCTGAGGAAAAGCCCCTGCTGCGACCCAGGTGCCCTAAATAGCCCTTATCCAAATGAAACACTGTGTCTAGGAATAGGCTGTCTTTCTGTTCCATGCTAAGGTTGCCTGGCCAGGTACTGCTGAACTTGATCCAACAACACCCCTCTCCCACCTCCTGCTAGCCCACCCCTGCTCTGGGAGCTGGGCTGGCAGCTCACCGCAGCTTGTGCAGCTGGACGATGACACGGATGTGGTCATCTGAAAGGTCCATGTTGTAGAGCACAAGAGACACCAGGCTGTCCTTCCACTGGGTTAGGAAGGTGGCATCACTGGTCTGGATGCCGGAGAGGTCCAAGGCAGCCAGTGAGCTGAGCGGCCGCAGCAGTGACTCCACAGGGACACCATCGATCATGCGGCCCAGGTTGAGGAAGCGAAGCCGGCTGAAGCCCTCAAAGGTGAAGTCCTTGACCAGCACCTGGCAAGTGGGGTTGACGAGGCACTCGTCTTCACAGCCCCCGGGGTTCTCCTCCTCATAGAAAATGTTGGCGCAACCGAAGAGGCTCAAGGACACCAGGCTGTGGCTGAAGCTCCGCAGCGTCTGCAGGCTTTTGGCAGACAGCTTCTCACAATTGGTTAGGTACAGCTCCACCAGGTCCTGGAACAGGCACAACTCTGTCACTGCACGCTGCCCACCTCATCCCACCCCACTCCAGGCCTTTGGGGCTTGAGAGGAGGCCACATTGCAGGGAGGGTACGGAAGACTGGACAGGTGAGTTGGCTCAGGCAGCCTCACCTGCTTGCGAATTGCCTCCAGGTCCTGGTCTTGCACCAGGTCCTCACGGAGGTGGATCCGGGTGAGGCGGGTGCTGCGGGGCTCTGAGAAGAGGCTGAAGAAGCTCTCGTGTGGCTCAAAGGTGCAGGCAGCACTGACCAGCTCCACATACCTGGGAGAGAAAAAATATCATGGCTCAGGGAGGGCCAAGGACCCAGGGCTGCCTTCTAAGCACAAGCTCTGCCAGCTGAGGTCTGATAGGCTCACCCCACCTGCAGCCACCTCCTCATCCTCCTCTTCTCACAGTGCCTCACTGGATCTTAAGTATACCCATCACCACCTCCCCAATGTGGTATTTTGCACACACAGTCTCAATCCTCACCTGCACACTCATGCAATGACCCCACATCAACCCCTTGCTCACTCATTGACCAGCCGGTCACAGATCTCGCTGGGCAAGAAGATGTCTGGATGCAGCTGCAGGGTCTCCTTGTCCAGCAGGTAGCCCAGGGTGCCATCAAGGTTGCGCAGGCAGAAGTCAGTACAGAGGGCCATCAGGGACTCAGGCGTATCGGACGCCATGCTGATAACAAGCAGATGGCCACTCTAGGGTAAGGGCCCTCAAGGGCAACAAGGACTCCCCAACACTCACAGTATCATTGGTGAGAGCCAAAGCCTGGGAAGGAGAGAAGAAACCAAATAACCTCAGATACAGGCCAGAGCTTGGTTAGACTATGTCTACTGAATGGGGAGACTAAGGCCCCACATGTCACATTCAAATTACCAGCTGAATAGTAGGCATGGGGGTATAAGCCTGCCATTCCAGTGCTTGGCAGGATCAGGAGTTCAAGGTCATCCTCAGCTACATAATGAGTTCTAGCACAAATAGGGACAGGCATGGTGACACACACCTTTAATACCAGCACCCAGCACTCGGGAGGCAGAGGTAGGAGGATCACTATTGAGTTTGAGGCAAGCCTGAGGCTACATAGTGAATTCCAGGTCAGTATGGGCTAGAGTGAGATCCTACCTCAAATAAAAAACAAAAAATTTTAATTAATTAAATAATAAAAGCTGCCAGGTGTGGCGGTGCATGCCTTTAATCCCATCAGGAGGAAGAGGTAGGAGGATCACCGTCAGCTCAAGGCCACCCTGAGACTAGTTAATTCCAGCTCAGCCTGGGCTAGATGAGACCCTACCTTAAAAAATCAAAAATAAATAAACAATTAAAAAAATAAAGCTGGCATGGCTATTCATGCCTATAACCCAGCACTGAGGAGGGCAGAGACAGGAGGATTTCTGGGGCTCTACCAATCAGTCTACCAGGAAAATGGCAATTCCAGGTTTAGTGAGACTCTACATCAAGGAAATAAGACAGAAAGTGATAGATGAGAACATCTGACATCTTTTGACTTCTACATGCATGTGCATGGAGCATGCACATCACACTCACGTGCATTTATTTCACACACACAAAACCACATGCTACATGTATACACTCCTGCCCCCCGAAAAAAAAAAAAAAAAAAAACTTGAATTGAGCTAGGTCTGGTGGCACACACCTGTAATCCCAGCACTTGGGAGGTGGAGTTCCAGACTAGCCTGGGCTATAGACTGAGACTGTCACTCAAAAAACAAAACAAACAAACAAAAAGATGAATATTATTCAGTTACAAAAATGCTCATATATCCAGGTGTGCTGGTGCATGCCTTTAAGTCTCAGCACATAGGAGACAGAGGTAGGAGGATCGCCATGAGCTCAAGGCCACCCTAAGACTTCATAGTGAATTCCAGGTTAGCCTGGGCTACAGTGAGACCCTACCTCAAAAAAACAAAAAACAAAAGATTACATATCATTTGATTCTATTTACATGAAATATCCAAGCCGGGCATGGTGGCTCACGCCTTTAATCCTAGCACTCAGGAGGCTGAGATAGGAAGATCCCTGTGAGTTCGAGGCCACCCTGAGACTACATAGTTAATTCCAGGTCAGCCTGAGCCAGAGTGAGACCCTACCTCGAAAAACCAAAAAAGAAAGAAAGAAAGAAAAAGAAATATCCAGCCACAAAAACAAAAAAATTCTACAGAAACAGATTAGTGGCTGGGAGAAATGGGGAGTGACTGCTAATGGATACAGGGTTTCCTTTGGTGGTGAAGAAAGTGTTCTGAAAATGATTCCAATGATGGGTGCATGCTGTGAATATACTAAAAGCTACTCAACTGTATACATTAAATGGATAGATGGATTGTGTGGCTTGTGAATTATATACCCAAATTATTTTAGTAAAAGGCGAATGATTTATACGGTCTGAAAAGAAACCGAGTATCTGAATTGTTTTAGAAAGTAAAGCCTCTGGAGCTGGAGCTGGAGCTCAGCTGGTAGAGTGCTTGCTTAGCATACATGATGCATTGGGCTCCATCCACTGCACTGCATATACTGGGCATGGTGGCATACGTCTACAATTCCAGCACCTGGGAGGCAGGAGGACCAGATCATCCTTGGCTACATTATGAATTTGAGGTCAACCAAGGCCATGAGACCCTGGCTGGGATCATGGAGCTGGGGAGACAGCTCAGTAGTTAAGTATACTTGCTTTGCAAACCTGCTAAATTGAGTTTGTTCCCCAAAACTCAATTAAAACAGGATGCACCTTTAATCCCAGCACTCGGGAGGCAGAGGTAGGAGGATCATCGTGAGTTCGAGGACACCCTGAGACTACATAGTAAATTCCAGGTTAGCCTGAGCTAGAGTGAGACCCTACCTCGAAAAACAAAACAAAACAACAACAACAACAACAAAAACACAGGATGTAAAGTGGCACAATGTAATCCCAATGTGTCTACAGCAAGGGGAGGCAGAGCCAGGAGAATCCTGAAGCTCAATAGCCAGCTAGACAGGCCCTTCCTTTTTCCAGTGGGAAAAAGACAAGTGATAGTGGCACATGTCTTTAATCCCAGCACTTGGGAGGCAGAGGTAGGAGGATCATCGTGAGTTCAAGGCCACCCTGAGACTACATAGTAAATTCCAGGTCAGCCTGAGCTAGAGTGAGACCCTACCCTCCAAACACACACACACACACACACACACACACACAGAGAGAGAGAGAGAGAGAGAAAGAGAGAGAGAGAGAAAATAAATAAATAAAAATAGCTGGGTGTGGTGGCACATGCCTTTAATCCCATCACTCAGGAGACAGAGGTAGGATTGCTGTGAGTTCGAGGCCACCCTGAGACAACATAGTGAATTCCAGGTCAACCTGGGCTAGAGTGAGACCCTACCTCAAAAAACCAAAATAAGAAAACAAAAACAATAATAATCAGGGGTTGGGGAGATGGCTCAGTGGTTAAAAGTACTTGCTTGCAAAGCTTGCTGGCCCAGTTTTGGTTCTCCAGTACTCATGTAAAGCCAAATGCACAAAGTGGCACATGCATCTGGAGTTAATCTACAGTGGCAAGAGGCCCTGGTTCACTCATATTTTTATGCTCTCTCTCTTCTTGCAAACGAATAAATAAAAATATTTTGCTGGGCATGGACCCAGTACTTGGGAGGCAGAAGTAGGAGGATCTGCCGTGAGTTTGAGGCCACCCTAAGACTATATAGTGAATTACAGCCTGGGCAGGAGTGAGACCCTACCTTGAAAAAAAAAATATTTTAGAGCTGGAGAGATGGCTCAGCAGTTAAGACACTTGCCTGCAAACCTAACAAGCTAGGTTCAATTCCCCAGTACCCAAGTAAGCCAAATGGACAAAGTGGTTCATGCATTTGGAGTTTGTAAAACAAACAAACAAACAAACAAAAAACCCAAAATTAAAAATAAATAAATAAGGGCTGAAAAGATGGCTGAGCAGTTAAGGTGCTTGGCTGTGAAACCTAAGGATACAGGTTTGATTTCTCAGGACCCATGTAAACCAGATGTACATGGTAGTGCATACATCTGGAAGTGTAGTTTGCAGTAGCTGAAGGCCCTGGAGCACCTATTCTTTCTGTCTATATCTACCTCTTTCTCTATCTCTCTCTCCCTCTCTCTCAAATAAATAAAATAATTAAAATTTAAAAATAAAAGTAAATAAATTTTTAAAAAAAGCAAAGCTGGGTGTGGTGGCTCAGCACTCAGAATGTTGATGCAGAAGGATCACCATGAGTTCAAGGCCAGCCTAGGCTACTGACAGACCATGCCTCAAACACACACAGAACAAAAGCAAAAAGTATAATCTTTGTCTGAGCTCTAGCACACACAAAAAAGGGTAACAGGGGTAGCTTGGTGGTAGACTATGTACTTAGTATTCAAAAGTTCCTGGGTGCAGCACTCAGGAGGTAGAGGTAGAAGGATCATTGTGAATTCAAGGCCATCCTGGAACTACAGAGAGAATTTTGGGTAAGCCTGGGCTAAAGTGAGACCCTACCTTAAGGAAAAAAAATCCTGGGTTTAATACCAAGCATTGCAAAACAGAAAACAAACAAGCAAACAAACAAACAAAAACAACCCAGAAAACTGGAATCTATTAGATTGTTGACCTTTGGGTAGTTAAAGACTCTCTCCCTTCTCTCCAGACAATCATGCTATATATACAGCCCTGGCTGGTCTGGTCCTCATTATGTAGCCCAGTCTTTGAATGCACAGCAATCCTCTTGAGTCCTCCCAAGTGCACTGCCAAGCCCAACTGGTCGATTTCTATCTATGTGAAATCATTGCCTCCTATAAACTCATAAAGATGTTCTTATGTGCTTTGGAATGCTGGAATGACAGGAATGTATCACCATACCTGGCCTAAGATTTCTTAAAAGGTCTCAAAAATGCTAACCATGGGGCTGGAGAGATGGCTTAGCGATTAAGGCATTTGCCTGCAAAGCTAAAGGACCTTGATTTGATTCCCCAGGACCCATGTAAGCCAGATACACAAGGGGGCGCATACATATAGACTTCATTTGCAGGGGCTGGAGGTCTTGGTGCCCCCATTCTCTCTCTCTCTCTGCCTCTTTCTCTTGTGTGCTTCAATACATACATACATACTATATATACTTTTTTTTTTTTTTTAAGAGGGGCTACAGAGATGGCTTAGCAGTTAAATGCTTGCCTGTGAAACCTAAGGATCCCGGTTTGAGGCTTGATTCCCCAGTACCCATGTAAGCCAGGTGCACAAGGTGGCACATGCATCCGGAGTTTGTTTACAGTGGCTGGAGGTCCTGATGCGCCTATTCTCTCTCTCTCTCTCTCTCTCTCTCTTTCTCAGCCTCTTTCTCTCTCTGTCACCCTCAAATAAATAAATTAAAAAATAATTTTAAAAAAAGAAAAAATGCTAACCATGGGGCTCGGAAGATTGTCCAGTAGTTAGAGGTGCTTGCTTGCAAAGCCTACTAGCACTGGTTTAATTCCCAAGTCACTGGCATAAAGCCAGACAGGCATTTGTTCGCAGTAGCAAGAGACCCTATCACTTATACACACATATGTACAAATAAATATATAAACAAAACAAAAAAAAACCCTGCTACATATAAGTTAAATGGTTTGTACAAGTGAAGAAACATGTTGACACACACAAAAGTTAATTCCAAGTACAGGAAAGACCTCAGTGTGACAGAGGGTAGAATAATAAATTTTCAAGGGAAAATGATATCTTTATGACTTTATAGCATACAATGCTTTTATATAAAGAAAGAAAATGACAAATTAGGGGCTGGGGAGCTGGTCCAGGGAAAAATAAGGTGCTCAGTACTCAAGCCTGTGTACCCACGTCCAATCCCCAGACTCCATGTAAAAAGCCTAAAACGGGGCTGGAGAGTTGTCTTAGCTGTTAAGGCACTTGCCTGCAAAGCCAAAGGACCTCGGTTAGATTCCCCAGAGCCCACGAAAGCTATTTGGAGTTCATTTGCAGTGGCCTTGGTGCCTCCCCCTTCTCTCTCTCTCTGCCTCTTTCTCGCAAATAAATAAATAAAAATAAAACTATACATATTTTAAAAAAGCCAAAAATGCTGAAAGCTGTGGCAGGCTTCAGAAATCCCAACACACCAATGATGAGATGGATGGAAGGCTGACAGGAGAATTTCCTGGAAGCGTACATAAGCATAGCAAAGAACAGAAGGATGAGATCCACAGAAAGAAACCCTTCCTCAAATGAGGAGGCGAGGCCAGGTCTGCCTCTACATGTCTGCTGTTGAACATGTGCTCTTACACTCACATACACAAACACCTAAAAGAAGCAAGCAAGCCAGGTGTGGTGGCTATAATCCCAGCATTTAGGAGGCAGAGATAGGAGGATTACTGTGGGGGTTTTTTGTTTGATTTTTCAAGGTAGGGTCTCACTCTGCCCAGGCTGACCTGGAATTCACTATGTAGTCTCAGGCTGGCCTTGAACTCATGGGGATCCTCCTACCTCTGCCTCCTGAGTGCTGGAATTAAAGGCGTGTGCCACCATGCCCGGCTAATTATTTTTTACACAAAGAGGGAGAGAGAGAGAGAAAGAAAGGCAGAAAGAGAGCGAGAGAATGGGTGCACCTGGGCCTTTCAGCCACTGTGAATGACAGGCACATGCACTCCCTTGTGCACATGTGTGACACTGCACTCTTGCATCATTGTGTGTGTGGCTATGTGGGACCAGGAGATTCAAGCATGTGTTCTTAGGATTCACAGCCAAGCCTGAAGATCCAAGTTCCATTCCCCAGTATCCCCATAAAGCCAGATGCACAAGGTGGCACATGCGTTTGGAGTTGGTTTTCGGTGGCTAGAGGCCCTGGTGTGCCCATTCTCTATTTATTTCTCTCATTCAATACATATAAATATATGCACTTTTTTTCTTTTTTCTTTTTTTTTTTTTTTTCGAGGTAGGGTCTCAGTCTAGCCCAGGCTGACCTGGAATTCACTATGGAGTCTCAGGGTGGCCTCAAACTCACAGTGATCTTCCTACCTCTGCCTCCCGAGTGCTGGGATTAAAGGTGTACGCCACCACCCCCAGCTCCATAAATAATTGTTTTTTAATCTAGGGAAAGGGCTGGAGAGATGGTTTAGCAATTAAGGTACTTGCCTGCAAAGCCAAAGGACGTAGGTTCAATTCCCCAGAACCCATATAAGCCAGATGTACAAGGGGGTGCATGCACCTGGAGTTTATTTGCAGTGGGTGGAGGCCCTGGCGCACCCATTCTCTCTCTATCTCTTTCTCTCAAATGAATAAACAAAAATAGCCGGGCATGGTGGCACACACTTTAATCCCAGTATTCAGGAGGCAGAGGTAGGAGGATCACCATGAGTTCGAGGCCACCCTGAGACTACATAGTGAATTCCAGGTCAGCTTGGGCTAGAGTGAGACCCTACCTCAAAAACTCGGAAAAAAAAAATCTAGGGAAAACAATCTAGGGGCTAGAGAGATTGCTTAGTGGTTAAGGCCTTTGCCTGTAAAGCCTAATGGCCCTGGTTCAATTCCCCAGCACCCACATAAAGCCAAATGCATGCACAAAGTGGCACATGCATCTGGAGTTTGTTTGCAGTGTCTGGAGGCCCTGGTGTGCCCATTCTCTCTCTTTCTCTCTCCCTCTGTCTTTAATAAATAAATAAAATCTTTAAAAAAAACCTAGCATCTAGGACAGTTGGGAATTAATCCCTAACCATCATTTTCCTACTAGGGTCTGTATCAGAGGTAGAAATGACAAGCAAAATCAATTTCTGGTGTTGAAAGTCAGGGGAGTATCTACTTTTACAGTCAGTCAAGAATTAGAAAGTGTGTGGACTGGAGAGATGGCTTAGTGGTTAAGGCACTTTCCTACGAAGACTAAAGACCAGGTTTGATTCTCCAGTACCTACATAAGCCAGATGTACAAGGTGGCACATGTGTTTGGAGTTCGTCTTCAGTGGCTAGAGGTCCTGGCACCCATTCTCTCTCTTTCTCTAATAATATATATTTCTCTTTCTCACCTCTCTCTGTCTCTAATTATATATGTGTGTATGTGTGTGCATATATACATGCATATTTAAAAAAAGAATTATAAGGTAGGAGCAGGGGAAATGGCTCAGTGGTTAAAGGCGCTTGCTTGAGAAGTCTGCCAGCCTGGGTTGGATTCCCCAGCATTCATCCACTTAAAGCCAGATATAGAAAGTGGCATATGTGTCTGGAATTTGTTTGCAGAAGGTGATAGAGAAGCTTCAGGGAGTATGGGCCAATTGTGCTCTCTTGTGGAAGCACATCACTCTCCCACTCCTATTCTAGGGCCTTTCCTTACACATGCTGTACACAGGTTCCACATCTATGAATTCAACTGTGGATCAAAAACATTTGAAGCCAGGCATGGTGGCAAATGCCTTTAAACCCCAGCACTTAGGAGGCAGAGGTAGGAGAATTGCCATGAGTTCAAGGCCACCCTGAGACTACATAATGAGTTCCAGGTCACCCAGGTTAGAGTGAGACCCTCCCCTCGCAAAACCAAAATAGGGTTGGAGTGGTGGCTTAGTGGTTAAGGCATTTGCCTGCAAAGCCAAAAGACCTCGGTTCAATTCCCCAAGACCCATGTAAACCAGATGCACAAGGGGATGCATGCATCTACAGTTCACTTGCAGTGGCTGGAGGCCCTGGCATGCCAATTCTCCCCCACTCTCTTTCTCTCTAATAAATAAATATAAACAATATATTTTTAAAAAAGAAAAGCCAAAATAAATAATTTTTTTAAAAAAAGGAGTAAGGGCTGGAGAGATGGCTTAGCGGTTAAGCGCTTGCCTGTGAAGCCTAAGGACCCTGGTTCGAGGCTCGATTCCCCAGGACCCACGTTAGCCAGATGCATAAGGGGGCACACGCGTCTGCAGTTCGTTTGCAGTGGCTGCAGGCCCTGGTGTGACCATTCTCTCTATCTGCCTTTTCCTCTCTCTGTCTTTCACTCTCAAATAAATAAATAAAAATAACAAAAAATTTAAAAAGGAGTAAGCGTGTAGCTCAGAGGTAGAGCACTTGCCTCACATGTGTGAAATACTTCCATCATCACTTTCTTCTACCCTGTCTGCTCTGGCTCCCAAACAGAGCAGGGTCCAGGCTACAAGGCCCATGTTACCTGTCCTATTGGACACTCTTTTTTTTAAATATTTTTTGTTTATTTTATTTATTTATTTGAGAGCGACAGACAGAGAGAGAAAGAGGCGGATAGAGAGCGAGAGAGAATGGGTACGCCAGGGCCTCCAGCCACTGCAAACGAACTCCAGACACGTGCACCCTCTTGTGCATCTGGCTAATGTGGGTCCTGGGGAATCGAGCCTCGAACCAGGGTCCTTAGGCTTCACAGGCAAGTGCTTAACCGCTAAGCCATCTCTCCAGCCCCTATTGGACACTCTTGAGGGAAGGTATGAAAAGCAGGGTAGCTGGGTCGTGGCATGGCATTACCTGCAGACCCTTAAGAGCCTGGCACTTGCCTGGCTGGGTAGCTGGAGGCTGGGGGAGCTGCATGGGTATACCTGCCTTGCTGGAAGCCAGCAAGTCCAACCTCTTCCAGCAGGCACCTGAGTGAGGTCTCTGGAATTAGAACTAGCTTTCTTGTCTCCTCAGTGCCCTCTGATTCCCTACTCTGATGATTAATCTTCTCTATCAGATGGCAAGAGATCCCTGGCCCAGTCCCCTTCACTCCCTTGCTCAGTGCACTGTCAGTGCACTGGGACCGCCTGAATTCAACCAAGCAGCTCCTAGCCCTTCCAATATACTACCACTGAACTCTCTTCATACTGAGTCCATGCCAGCTTTAAGGAAAGCCAGGGAGCTCCTGCTCTCAACGCCCACAGGCCCTACCCTGGTGCCAGTTTAACCATCCTGCTTTCTTGGCAGGCAGCAGCTCAGCAAGGGTAGGAACCAGGTGTCCTTATTGGACAGTGCTTCCTTGCACCTATGCACCCATCCACCATCCACTCACTGAGTGCCGTGGGTCCAAACCTGAGCAAGACAGGGTGCTGCCCATAGATGCCCACATCTGACTCTGGGAGACAGATATCTACTGAAGCAGCACTGGGAAAAACCTAAAGTCACTGAAAACAGGGCTCTGAAAGAAAGGGTCTTCAATTTGCTCTGGGCTGGGGTGCCATGCAGGCTTCCTCAGAAGTGACATTTCAGCCACGACTCCAAAGATGAGCTCGTGTAGGGGTGGGATAAGGGAAAAGATTTGCAAAGGCTGAGAGGAGAGGATGCAGGGGACACTGGCACAGATGGCCTAGGTCCAGGGCTGCTGGTCAAATGAACAAAAGTGGCACTGAATACCCAGCACAAGGCTGGAGTCAGGGAGGTTTCAACAAATGCCTGTGGCAGGAGGCACAACAGACTGGCAGGCTGTAAGCCCCATGAGGCTGAGGATGGGTCCACTGTGCCCAGGACCCTGCAGGTAAAGACTTGTGACAGACAAGGCAAGAGCAGCCAGGAGATGTGCCTTTCCTGCGGGGCTGAGCCCCAGCCCCACTCAGAGGAAGCACCACCATGCCAGCTGCTCAGGTCACCTCAAACCTCCAAAAAGCAAACTGGGAGCCGGGCATGGTGGCACATGCCTTTAATCCCAGCACTCCGGAGGTAGAGGTAGGAGGATCGCCGTGAGTTCGAGGCCACCCTGAGACTACATAGTGAATTCCAGGTCAGTCTGGGCTAGAGAGAGACCCTATCTCGAAAAACCAAACAAACAAACAAAAAAAAGCAAACTGGGTAGGCGGTGCCCCTGCTAACCTCCTTCTGGTGGTATAGACCCTGCGGGATGAGGCCTGGGTGAGCTGGAGAAGGAAGGAGCCAACATCATCTGGCACCAATGTCCAGAGGGTTTGGAACACCCTACTACTTGTACCCCATCCAGCCGTAGGCCTGGCACCAGTCAGAGGCAGTCACCTCTACCCATTCCACTCTATGGGGCCTTGGGGATCCTCATTCTCATGAAAGATTCTTACCATCTGGAATTTGAACAACTGACAGACTAGACTCTGATTTTGTTTGTTTTGAAGCAGGGTCTCACTTTAGCCCAGGCTGACCTAGAACTCACTCTGTAGCCCAGGCTGGTCTCAAGCTCACAGCGACACACCTACCTCAGCCTCTCAAATGCTGAGATTATAAGTGTAAACCATCATGCCTGGCTCAGGACTCTGAATTTTTTGGGGGGAGAGGGTTTCAAGGAAGGTACTCACTCTAGCCCATTTCACTATGTAGTCTCAGGGTAGCCTCAACTCACGGTGATCCTCCTTCCTCTACCTCCTCCTGAGTGCTGGGATTAAAGGCGTGTGCCACCACATCCAGCAGGACTCTGATTTTGACAGTCCACCGTACAGGGAGAATCCTGTGCCTGTCAGTCTTTCTCCTTGCAGGTTCTCTAAAGCTGGGCACACCATGAGCTTAGGACATGGAGGGGGGGTGCAGGAGAGAAGAGGGAGAAAAGCAACCAAAGCAGCCTGTGTAAGCGGCCCCACCACAGGCCCACTTCCATGATGGGTGCTTCCAGATGGGGACTGAGCTCCTTGCAGAATTTACTCTTGATTTTACCAGCCAAACATCACAGAGCAGCACTGGTAGGGAACGAATCATTTGCCTAACAATTTGTCTATGACTCTCCCCCCACCCCCCAGACACCAGCTTTAGAGGACAGACTGGCGGCTTGCACCCACGCCCACATCCCCCGTGCCTACTTGTGCCTGGCATTTAGCAGAACAAAGGTTTGCTGCTGCCAGGAATTACCTCATGATGGCAGTCCGAGGTAGAAACTGCTAGCCCATTTGTTGAAGAAAACACCGAGACTCACAACTAACTCAAAGATGGCCATAGACAGCAAAACTGACTGGGATGGGGAGGCAAACCCAAGCTGCTCACCAATCATGCACTTTTCCATCCATCCACCTAAGCAGCCAAAGAGAGGGAGCAACAATGAAAGTCCACAGGAAAGAGTAAGGGACCCCACCAGCATCCTGATACCCGGGGGACAGAGTGGGGAGCCAGAAGCTTTTAGCCTTGGAGCAGTGCCCACCCTGTGAAATATTAACCCATGAGCAAGGGAAACCCAAACAAATGCCCTATTTACAGAAGCTGGACACTTTCCAGGAAGGAGTGGATCCCGGCTAGAGATTGCGGGTAGGAGTCTGCTGTGATAGGAGTCAGGGCAAATGACAGGGGACTCCTGGGGCAGAGGTCTAGGTGAGGATTATAGGTCAGAGATAACCCAGCCTGAAGAGGTTACAGAGACTAAAACTTTGGGGAGGGTTATGCTAGGAAGATGCAGAAATGTACTGAGGGAGGAATGCATGTCCTCACTAGCTAGGAGGCTGCTGGTGCATCTTCACTGGATAAGGAAACAATCAACAAATACTGAGGGGGAGCCTCTGCTGGGGAGACAGGTAGGCGAGGAAGCTCTGCCCGGTTCTTTCTATGCAGTCACACTTCTACATGGCCACAGAACAGAACTACTGGCCAATATGTCCAAGTCCCTGCTCAGTACTTGATGTGCATTCGTTTCCTTCCTTATCTCAGCCCCACAGAAGGCAGGAGCGCCATCTGCACCTTCCAGGTGCAGCAGCTGAGGCTCATGGCAAGTAGTTGGCCGCAGTGTGTGCAGATGTGTTCTCCACCCATCAGCTCAAGAGTCAGGCTTGCTGACTTTCCAGATAATTCTCATTGGTGCCACTGAGGATCCCTTAGGAAGGATGGATACTCGAGTCTAGCTTTCCTTCTGTGCAGAAGTTATGACTGTGTCCTTAGAACTCAGTGCATCCTTGGGCTCTGAGTGAAGACGATCTGCTGTTGTGGTTGTGATTCCATGTATATATGCCATTTTTTTTCCTGACCAGGGCTGGAAAGTTACTGAAGGTAGAGACCCAGTATAGGGCTAGAGAGATGGCTTAGCGGTTAAGCGCTTGCCTGTGAAGCCTAAGGACCTCGGTTCGAGGCTCGATTCCCCAGGACCCATGTTAGCCAGATGCACAAGAGGGTGCACGCGTCTGGAGTTCGTTTGCAGTGGCTGGAGGCCCTGGCGCGCCCACTGTCTCTCTCTCTCTCTCTCTCCCTCTCTCCCTCTTTCTCTCTCTGTCTGTCGCTCTCAAATAAATAAATAAAAATTTAAAAAAAGAGACCCAGTATAATCTGCAATACAATAGAGTGTGTGTGACAGCTAGCTGTGGTGAAGGGACCTGAGTTCCATGGCCAGTATTTTCTACCTTCAGCATTGGCCAAGGTCCTCACCTGTCATGTGTTATGAATGGCACCTGCCTCATGAGGTTGCTGAGGAGAAGCCCTGAAATAAGGCAGGAAGGTGGTAAGCAAGCATTATAAAGGGGAGTCATGTTCCTGAGTGCACACCTACAGAGGCCTTTCTCACTGCTCAAGCTGGAAAACCAGGCTTGGTGCTGACCCCACAGGGAGTCACAAACAGCAGGCACTGAAGCTATGCCACAACCCTGTGGCACGAGCAATAATAAAAACCATCTTCACTTTTGTGGGGCTTCAGAGGACAACTCCTTCCACAGCCACCAGAGTTAGTGGAGTAAGAGGACATTATTCTCAGTGTACAGATGGGAAAACTGGAGCCCAAAGGGGATATAGGATTTGCCAAAGTTTACACAGCTAGTCATCAGCAGAGCTGTGGCTTGAATATGTCTGGGGTTCTAGTCACAACAGCCTGCTCTAGTATACAGACTCCCTGTTTCTGCATGCTCTGACTTTGATTTGATTTGATTTTTGCAGTGCTTGAGATAGAACCCAGCTTCATGCATTCTAGGTAAGCATTCCACCACTGAGCCACAACCTCTACCTTTTGTCCTTGCATTTTTCAAATTTGCTGGCCCTGCTTAGCCTGTGACCCACTCCTAATAATATAGTCAGGCTCAAAGCATGAGGAGGGAGATCCAGGGACATCCTTCTCTAAGGCAGACTGCAAAATCTCATCCTCTACTAGACACCTCCAGGATCCACAGCCTCCACCTACAGGTCTGTCCACACACTCAAGTGTCACAGCTAGTCCCAGCAAACACTGCCCTCTACAACCTATCTCCAAGTAGCATTTGTTTCCATACCATCATTTTGCTTAAGTAACCTAACAGAATGGGGCCACACATGGTGATATACACAGTTATCCCAGAGCCTGGGAGAATGAAACAAGAGGATTTTGAAGCCAGGTATGGTGGCACATGCCTATAATCCCAGCACTCAGGAAGCAGAGGTAGGGGGATCACCAAGAGTTTGAGGCCACCATGAGACTACATAGTGAATTCCAGGTTAGCCTGAGCTAGAGTGAACCCTAACTCAGGAAAAAGAAAAAAAAAAAGAGTATTTTGAGTTTGAGGCCAGCCTGGGCTCCATAGCAAGCCCTTATCTGGAAAATCCTAAATAAACAAATAAATAAATAGTCCTGCTATCAAAAGAGCCAGGACCAAAGCTGAACACATACTTATAACCCCAGCACTCAGAAGGTGGCAGCAAGATCAGGAATTCACAGCAAACCTCAGCAACATGAGATTTTGCCTCAAAAAAGCATTAAACAACAAAACAAACAAAAAGTCAGATGGAGCATAGTGACGCACACAGAGGTAAGAGGATCACTGTGACTTCGAGGCCAGCCTGGGACTACAGAGTGAGTTCCAGGTCAGCCTGGGCTACAGCAAGATCCTACCTTGAAAACAAATGAACGAACAAAAAATTCAGAACTCAGAAGGCAGAAGTAGTAGGATCAGAGCCGGGCATGGTGACGCACGCCTTTAATCCCAGCACTCGGGAGGCAGAGGTAGGAGGATTGCTGTGAGTTCGAGGCCACCCTGAGACTCCATAGTGAATTCCAGGTCAGCCTGAGCTAGAGTGAGACCTTACCTCGAAAAACCAAGAAAAAGAAAAAAGAAAAAAAAAAGAAGTAGGATCGCCACGAGTTTGAGGTCACCCTGAGACTACATAGTGAATTGTAGGTTAGCCTGAGCTAGAGTGAGACCCTACCTCAGAAAACCAAAAAGAAAAAAAGAAAAAAAAAAAAGGAATAAAGAAAGAATGAACAAACGAATGAACCATAGCCTGGCATGGTGGTACCAGCTGGTGCTAAGACACAGTGGAAGACAGCCCATCATGTCACCATCAATACCACTGCTATGCACTACGTGTGACATGCCCAAACACTGCCATCCATGCCTGTCATGTCACTCAGCAGCCCTGTTTGAGAGATGAAAAAAC
The DNA here is from genome assembly GCA_036346955.1 of Dipus sagitta. Lineage (NCBI taxonomy): Eukaryota > Metazoa > Chordata > Mammalia > Rodentia > Dipodidae > Dipus > Dipus sagitta. Next base: position 142,592,732 of record CM070770.1, read on the forward strand.
TAGAGCAGAGGAAGGTCTCTTGCTCCCATTCTCACAAGTTATGACATGACATGATTTAGTCACAGTGTTGTCTCTTTAAGGATTTTTTTTCACCAGTGGTCACTAGAAAGATAGGGAATGGGCACTTAGAACACAAGACTAGAGCACAACAGCTATTTGTCATCTAAGACAAATCTGCATTTTCTCCAACCTTCAGACAGTTCAACAAATCAAACAACCCCTAACATGCTCCCTACCATTTAGTCCCAACTCTTCTGATTTCTTTGCCTTCTTCACTCTGACTCAGCCCTGTTTTCTTGCTCTAGCCTTAAAAATCATTAGCACAGGGGGCTGGAGAGATGGTTTAGCAGTTAAGGCATGTGTATGCAAAGGCTAATAACACGGGTTCCATGCCCCAGTATTCACATGAAGCCAGATGCAATGAGCTTGAGTTCCCCCAGAACACTGCTGATAAAGGCTCAGGGAAAGGGATGACAGGGTGTAGGGAAATGCAACAGGGTTCGAAAGGAGCGGGTGGGCTTGCAATTTGAAGTTCCTTTGCAGTGGCTAGAGGCCCTGGTACAACCATTCATTCCCAGCTGCTCTCTGCCTCTCTTCTGTCTCCTGCTTGCAAATTAATAATTAAAAAAATTTTTTATCTAGGTGTTGTGGTGCATGTCTTTAATCCTAGCACTCAGGAGGCAGAGGTAGGAGGATCACCAAGAGTTCGAGGCCACCCTGAGACTACATAGTGGGTCCCAGGTCAGCTTGAGCTGGAGACAGACCCTACCTCGAAAAAAAATTTTTTTTAATCCCTAGCACACCACCATACCTTTGCACCTGCTGTTGAATGCTATGGCACCAGACAGCTGCATAGCTTTCTCCTTCACTCATCTCTACTCAAGATTATCACTGCATCAGAGACCTTCCCTGACCATCTTCTACGAAAGGTAATCCTGGTCTCTGCCCCACCATGGTCCTTCCTGCTGTATTTTTCTCCGTGGCACCTTATCATCACCTGACAAGTTATTTATTTGCTGAATGAAGCAAAGTCAAGAGGCCCCTCCTCACTCTTGACAGCCACCTCTTGTTCTAGGCATAGCCTGCTGTGACAGCGTTCAAAACTGTCTCCCATGGTCACTCTTAACAGTCTGAATCCTGCTGGAAATATCCCAGAGCACGCTTTCCTCAGGCCGTCAGGCATCTCCCTCCCCCTTAGAAACCAAATTCTCTCACAAGGCACAAGCGAATGTGGGAAATCTTGACCTCTGGTCAAAGAACGGTAAAATCAAGTTCCACCCACAGAGCTCTAGTGTCTAAACCAGTCAGTTTCATTTTCTACGTACCTAGGGACGCCTTGGACTTCAAATTGCAAGCCCACCCGCTCCTTTCCAACCCTGTTGCATTTCCCTACACCCTGTCATCCCTTTCCCTGAGCCTTTATCAGCAGTGTTCTGGGGGAAGTCAAGCTCATCCAACAGGTAGGAGGGGCAGACGCTGGCCTTCCCAACCTACATTACACCGATTTCCCCCATCTTGGAGGGGCGTCCCACAGAGCGTCATTCTCCTTCTGGAGGGTGTGTGGGGGGGGGGGCCCTCGGTTTTTACGACCCAAGTCTCAGACCTGGCGACCAGGGAGGCGCAAACAGCCCTCCCACCACTGACCAAGGTAGAGAGCACTGTGAAGGACTGCAACAGCAATGCTTAGGCCCTGAAGACAGGGAGGAGGAGGACGACGACGCAGGTACATCCCTGGCCCGGGGTCCAGGACCTACCCTGGGATGGGGCTGCTCCCTGCGTTGGGAAGGTGACGGGATGCTTCGTTGGCGAGGAGGAGCGGAGGATGGGGCCCGGGAGAGTCAGGAGCCAGAGCGCCGATGGAGGTTGGTGAAAAAGCCTGTCGCTCTAGAACCCCGGGTCCGGGAGAGACGGGGGTCGGCGGGGCGGGGCTTGGGTGGCGCTAGGCAGGAGCCCCCCCACACACCCCACCCTCGGTGCGGAGGAAGGGTCACGACGGGGACTCGCGGCCGTTACCTTGCCCTCAGGGCTGCCGGGCAGGGCCGAGGGCCGCCGGGTGCTGGCTCCAGGCCCGGCCCCTCCCCCCCCGCCCCGCGAGTCCCGCTCCTACAGCTCCGAGCCTGTAGCCGCCGGTGCGCTGTCAACAAAGCGTCACTTCCGGGCAGCCCCTTAGCAACAGCGCTGGGGTTCCCCCGACGCGTCCCGCGGCGAACGCGGGCGGCCGTGGCGCAAGGTTCCGGGGCCGTGCGGGCGAGGGACTCTTGGTTCCCCCCCACACACACTCACCCCATCCCCCGCTCGCCACCCCGGGGAGGCAGCGGCGAGCTCGCACCTCCGCCGGGACGACAGGGCGCCCTCCCGGGTCTCTCGGGGCTGCTCAGCCCCCACCTCGAGCTGAGGCGCCGGGGAAGGGCAGGACGGACTCCACCTCCAGGAGTCAGCGCTGACTCAGCGCCAACCCCTCCACTCGCGACCAATCGAACGTCTCTCGGGTTCCGGGAGGCAACAACCCACTTCGCGCGGCCCCCGCGGCCCCCGCCCTACGTGCAAACGTGCGCCCACGCCTCCTCCCAGGGAAGGCGCACCCCACCCCCAGTTAGGTAAGAAGTTGGTGGGGGGGGGGCTCAGCCCCCTGCATTCCCCTCAGCCCTGGCTCTGCTCGCCTAGGATCTCAAAGCAGCCCCTTCTCTCTTTCCTTCTGTACACCATCATTTCGTGTTTTCCTTTGAGGCAAGGCTCACTCTAGCCCAGGCTGACCTGGTACTCACTGTGTAGTCTCAGGCTGGCCTCGAACTCACAGCTGATCGTCCACCCTCTGCCTCCAAAGTACTGGGATTAAAGGCGGGAGCCACTGCACGGTCCCACAGTGATTTTTCCAAAACATAAATGTCATCAGGCCATTCAGACTTTACTTTAATCAGCCCATAATATAGCCCTCTCTAGGGATAGCTTAGCGGTTAAGGCGTTTGCCTGCAAAGCCAAAGTACCCAGGTTCGATTCCCCAGGACCCACGTTAGCCAGATGCACAAGAGGGCGCACGCATCTGGAGTTCCAGTGGCTGGACGCCCTGGCGCGCCCATCACTCACTCTCTCTCTCTCTCTCTCTCTCTCTCTCCCCCCGCTTCTTTCTCTGTCAAATAAATAAAAATAAAATATTTAAAAATATACACATAACCCTCTCCAGTGTTTAACTCTGCGCATTACTTCCCCCTTCTCCAGTCCAGATAACTAAAGGTATATAATTTATTTATTTATGAAGAGAGAATGGCCATGCCAGGGTTTCCTGCTGCTGCAAACTCCAGATGTGGCTTGTGCCACTTTGTACATTTGGCAGTGGGGAATTGAGCCCCAGCCATCAGGCTTTGCAAGCAAGCATCTTTAACTGCTGAGTCATTTCTCCAGCCTGACGAACTACAATTTAAAGCAGGTTTTTTTTTTTTTTTTTTTGTAATTTTTTTTTTTTTTAAGATGGGGTCTCTTATAGTTCAGGCTGGCCTTGAATTCATTATGCAGCCAAGGATAACCTTGAATTTCTGATCCTCTTGCCTCCATCTTCTAAGTGCTTGGGTTACAGGCACGTTTATGAGGTGCTGTGGATGGAGCCCAGGCTGTGTGCATGCTAGGTAAGCTCTTTACAAAGTGAGCCATATCCCCTATCCTTAGTCTGAGTCTTTGTGGTTTTCTGCAAAGCAGGGTCTCACTCCAGTCCAGGCTGACCTGAAATACACTCTGTAGCTCCAGGCTGGCCTCCAACTCACTTTTGAGGTAGGGTGTTGCTCTAACCCAGGCTGATCGGGAATTCACTATGTAGTCTCAGGGTGGCCTCGAACTCACAGCAACCTTCCTACTGCTGCCTTCTAAATGTTGGGATTAAAGGCAAGTACCACCATGCCTGGCTTTTTTGTTTTGTTTGTTTGTTGTTGTTTTTTCAAGGTAGGGTCTCACTATAGCCCAGGTTGACCTGGAATTCACTATGGAGTCTCAGGGTGGCCTCAAACTCACGGCGATCCTCCTACCTCTGCCTCCTGAGTGCTGGGATTAAAGGCATACGCCACCATGCCTGGCTTTTTTTTGGTGGGGGGGGGGGGTTGAGGTAAGGTCTCACTCTGTCCCAGGCTGCAGTGGAACTCTGTAGCTCCAACTCCAACTCTGTAGCCTCGAACTCCCAGTGATCCTCCTACCTCTGCCTCCCAAGTGCTGGAATAAAAGGCATGCACCACCACTCCAGCCTCCAACTCATTTCTATACTACTACTTCTATGTCTACAGTGCTGGGATTAAAGGCTGCACCAGAAGGCAGAGGTAGGAGGATCACCATGAGTTCAAGGCTACTCTGAGACTACATAGTGAATTCCAGGTTAGTCTGGGCTAAACTGAGACCTTACCTCGACAAACAAAATATAACAAACAAACAAACAAAAAAAGACTTCCTGGTAAGATGGCAGCATAGTAGCTATACCTATACAGCCTAGGGAGGGAAATAAGCAGAAAAACAGCTAAATGCAATCTTTTTTTTTTTTAGTTTTTTGAGGTAGGGTCTTACTCTAGTACAGGCTGACCTGGAATTCACTATGTAGTCTCAGGGTAGCCTCGAACTCATGGTGATCCTCTTACCTCTGCCTCCCAAGTGCTGGGATTAAAGGTGTGCGCCACCACGGTGTCCAGCTCCAAAATACACTCTTCTACTGATAAGTGAAGGTGTATAAGGAATTGTGAAACACAGCAGAGAAGCAGGAGAGACTCAGATCTTCTAGCAAGTAGAAAGCCGGTCAGAATCCCACTGAGACACCTGTAGCCTCCATCCACGTGCCTGCCCAGCTGCTGCACAGCTGCGGAAGCAGAAACCAGGTGAAGGGATTTTCTACTCACATCCTCTTACCAAAGTCGTGACGGAGAAGGCAGCAGGAACCAGCCGAGCAGCTGCTAAAGGAGATCACAAACAGGACCAGCCAAGCAGCTCTGGTACAACTCCAGACATCCTGCACAGCTTCCTATCTCCCAACTGCCAGTGCCTCAAACCACCGTAGAACTCATCCACCCACCCCCACCACATGGCATAAAGCACAGCTGATCAGAACACCAGATTCAGTGACCCAAGGAGCCTAACCTAGTCTACAGTGCAACAGAGGGATCGAGGTGGCCACTCAGCATTGGTGACATTGGAAGCCATCCCAAAAGGTAACAGGGCCTACTTACACATAGGCCTGCACTGGCTGGGCGTGGTGGCACACCCCATTAATCCCAGCGCTTGGGAGACAGAGGTAATAGTATCACTGTGAGTTCGAGGCTACCCTAAGACTACATAGTGAATTCCAGGTCAGCCTAAAGTAGAGTGAGACTTCAAAAAACAAAATGAAACAAAAACAAAACAAAAAAAACATAGGCCTGCACTGCAAGTGCTAATCTCACCTTGTCAGAGCATGTTATGTGTTAGATTTGATATATTCTTGGTTGGTTTTGTCATTCTCAAATAAACTGTATTTTGGTGTTAACTATTATTGCCTTTGACTTTCCTGGTTTATAGGGCCTTTGTCTTTTTCTTCTGTCATTATTGGGGGCAAGGTCTGACTGGGTGCCAGGCCAGACCAGAAATCTCAGCCTCCCAGTTGACAGGATTAAGGGTGTGGGGCAACACACACCTTTGGGACTTTGGCTGTATTAGATTATCTGGTCTGCTTTTGTTTGTTTGTTTGTTTGTTTGTTTGTTTGTTTTTTCAAGGTAGGGTCTCACTGTGGCCCAGGCTGACCTGAATTTCACTATGTAGTCTCAGGGTGGCCTTGAACTCACGGCGGTCCTCCTACCTCTGCCTCCTGAGTGCTAGGATTAAAGGCGTGCACCATCATGCCTGGTTTATCTGTTTGTTTTAATCCCCACTCTTACATAAATAGTCTGTGCTGGTTTTGATTTAATGTGTATGCTGCTCAGTTGAATTTTAAAATTTTCCAGCAATTTGCTACATTCAGCCTACTGGAATACTTGAACAGCAGGCGAACTCAACACTAGGGTCACTCCTACCCTGAAGATATATAATGTCAAATTTACACAGCTAAGAACATTGCAGATAATTGGAAAACCCAAGCATCAAATTAACTCAAGATGCAAAAATTTCTACATTATAATACAAGAAAGAAGTTGCAAAAATTCTCAACAAAATATTAGCAAACAGAATTCAAGAATATATCAAAAAGATCATTCACCCTGACCAAGTAGGCTTAATCCCAGAGATGCAGGGATGGTTCAACATATACAAATAGATAAATGTAATACACTATATAAATGGACTAAAGGACAAAAATTACATGATCATCTCAATAGATGCAGAAGAGGCGTTTGACAATTCAATGTCCCTTCATGGTAAAAGTCCTGTAGAAACCTGGAATAGAAGGAATATATCTCAACATAATAAAGGCTATTTACAACAAACCTACAGCCAACATAATATGAAACAGGGAAAAACTTGAAGCTTTTCCACTAAATTCAGGAACAAGACAAGGGTGTCCACTGTCCCCACTTTTATTTAATATAGTACTAGAAGTCTCAGCTATAGCAATAAGGCAAGAGACATACATAAAAGGGATGCAAATTGGAAAGAAAGAGATCAAATTATCATTATTTGCAGATGATATGATTCTATACATAAATGACCCTAAAGCCTCTACCAACAAACTGTTAGAGTTGATGAATACTTTTAACAATGTGGTAGAATACAAACTAAACACATAAAAATCAGTAGCCTTCCTATGTGCTAACAGCAAACATGCAGAGAATGAAATCAAAGAATCACTCCCATTCACAATTGCATCAAAAAAAAAAAAGACCCAAGCCAGGCATGATGGCGCACACCTTTGATCCCAGCATATATATATATATCCCAACTGAGGTTATATTCAGGAGGCAGAGGTAGGAGGATTGCTGTAAATTCGAGGCCACCCTGAGTCTCAGGGTGGCCTTGAACTTTCGCTGATCCTCCTACCTCTGCCTCCCAAGTGCTGGGATTAAAGGTGTGCGCCACCACGCCTGGCAGATTTCTTATTAGTTTTTTGAGTTCTTTGTATATCCTGGATATCAATCCTCTGTCAGATGTATAGCTGGCAAAGATTTTCTCCCATTCTGTACGTTGCATCTTTGCCCAATTTGCAGTGTCCTTTGCTGTACAAAAGCTTTGTAATTTCATGAGGTCCCAGTGATTGATTAGTGGTTTTATTTCCCGAGCAACTGAGGTTATATTCAGAAATATACCAATATGTTGAAGGGTTTCCCCTACTTTTTTCTCTAGCAGTTTCAGAGTTTCAGGTCTGATATTAAGGTGTTTGATCCATTTGGACTTGATTCTTGTACATGGAGAGAGATAAAGATCTATTTTAATCTTTCTACATATAGATATCCAGTTTTCCCAGCATCATTTGTTAAAGACACTGTCTTTTCTCCAATGAGTATTTTTGGCATTTTCATCTAAAATCAGGTGGCTGTAGCTGCCCTGACTTACATCTGTGAGTTCGAGGCCACCCTGAGACTACATAGTGAATTCCAGGTCACCTACCTCGATAAACAACAACAACAAAAACAAACCTAAGAAATCAAACAGTCCAATTAAAAATGGGCTATGGAACTAAAGAGAGCGTTTTCAAAAGAAGAAATACAGATGGACTATATGCATCTAAAAAAAATGTTCTACATGCCTAGCCATCAGGGAAATGAAAATTAAAACTACTTTGAGATTCCATCTCACTCCTGGAATTTGCTATGTAGTCTCAGGGTGGCCTCCAACTCAAAGCAATCCTCCTACCTCTACCTCCTGAGTGCTGGGATTAAAGGTATGTGCCACCACACCTGGGTCACTGAAAAATCTTGATGGAGCTGAGCTGACAACCTCCTCCCTATAGACCAGCTAACCAGCTCTATGGAAGGAGGGAGAAGTCATTAAGTTTGGCCAGCCAGGCCAAATGAACCAATGGGTGCAATAGTGGTAAGTCTGTCATGAGGGAAACCAACCACTCTCTAATTACACTGGAGGCCTCATCCAGTCTAAGTCCTCATCCTAAAATGGGAGGACGTGAGCCCTAGAGGTGTAACGTCTGCTGGTGTCTGGCTAAATGCATATATTATGCTCACTAAACTGCCCAGTAAGCACTAAAAGAGAGACTAATTGAGAGGAGTAAAGGATATGTTGGAGAGTGGAGTTGCGAAAGGGGTAGTGAGGGGGAGGGAATTATCATGGTTTATTGTCTATAATTATGGAAACTGTCAATACTGTAGATTTTAAAATTTTAAATACAAAACTACGTAAAAAAAATAGGCCTGGCAGCTGGGCGTGGTGGCTCACGCCTTTAATCCCAGCACTCAAGAGGCAGAGGTAGGTGGATCGCCGTGAGTTCGAGGCCACCCTGAGAGTACACAGGGAATTCCAGGTCAGCCTGGGCTAGAGCAAGACCCTACTTCAAAAAAACAAAACAAAAGCGGGGTGGGGGAGAGAGAGGGCTTAGTGGGTTTTGTTTGTTTATTTGTTTGTTTTCCGAGATTGGGTCTCACTCTGGTCCAGGCTGACCTGGAATTCACTGTGTACTCTCAGGGTGGCCTCGAACTGTCGGCGATCCTCCGACCTCTGCCTCCCAAGTGCTGGGATTAAAGGTGTGCGTCACCATGCCCGGCGGCTTAGTGGCTTTATGGTTAAGGCACTTGCCTGCAAAGCATAAGGACCCATCTCTCCAAATCCCTCGTAAACCAGACACCCATGCCCACTAGGTTGCACAAGCATCTGTAGTTTGATTGCAGTGGCTGAAGCCCTGGTGCACCAATTCTCCCTTTCTCTCTCTCTCTTTAAAAAATAAAAAATAAAGGCTGCACCACCACTCCTGGCTTTGGTTCTTTTAATCTTCATCTCTCCTTAGACTCAAACAATCTCTTGGTGACATTAAACACTTTTATTTTCTTTTGTGCTGGGCATGGTGGCATGAGCTTTTATAAGAGAGAATGAGGCAGCAAGAGAATTGGCACACCACTGCAATTGAACTCCAGATGCATGCACCTCCTTGTGTGCGTCTGGCTTATGGGGGACCTGGAGAGTCGAACATGTGTCCTTAGGCTTCACAGGCAAACACCTTAACCACTAAGCAATCTCTCTAGCCCTAAACACATTTATTTTTTCTTTGTTTTTTGTTTTTTCGAGGTAGGGTCTCACTCTAGCCCAGACTGACATAGAATTCACTATGTAGTCTCAGGATGGCCTCAAACTTACAGTGACTCTCTTACCTCTGCCTCCCAAGTGCTGGGATTAAAGGTGTGAGCCACTATGCCTGGCCCCAAACACTTTTTTTTTTTTTTTTTTTTTTTAATTTTCAAGGTAGGTTTTTGATCTAGCCCAGGCTGACCTGAAATTCAATATGTAGTCTCAGGGTGGCTTGAACACAGTGATCCTCCTAACCCTGCCTCCCAAACACTTTTCTTTTCTTTTTTAAGCTGTAATAAATTACAGTTTATTTATTTGGCTTTTATTTATTTATTTGTTTTTTAATTGACTTCCATGATTGTAAAAACTATCCCATGGTAATTCCCTCTCTCCCCTCACTTTACCCTTTGAAACTCCATTCTTCATCATATCCACCCCCCACCAGTCTTTCTATTATTTTGATGTCATGATCTTTTTTCCTCCTATTATGATGATCTTGTGAAGGTAGCATCAGGCACCGTGAGCTCATGGATATCCAGGCCATGTTGTGTCTGGAGGAGCACATTGTAAGGAGTCCTACCCTTCCTTTGGCTCTTACATTCTTTCCGCCACCTCTTCTGCAATGGACCTGAGCCTTGGAAGGTGTGGTAGAGATATTTCAGTGATGAGCACTCCTCTGTCACTTCTTCTCAGCATCATGGTGCCTTCTGAGTCATCCCAAGTTCACTGCCATCTGAAAAGAGAAGCTTCTCTACCAAAAGTGAAAGTAGCATTAATGTATGGGTATGAACACTAAGAGAAGTGCTTACTGGGCAGTTGGTGAGCATAGTATATACATTTAGCCAGACGTTACACCCCTAGGGCTCATGACTACCCATGTTGTAGGTTTTCAGTATCAGAGACGTATTCCCTCCCATGGAGCGGGCCTCCAGTCAAATTAGGGAGCATGTTGGTTTCCCCATAACAGACATGCCACTATTACACCTGTTGGCTCATTTGGCCTGGCTGGCCAAATTTAAGGCTTGCAGTGTCCACTGTTGAGTATCTTTACTGTTGATTTCTCTCTCTCCCATTGAATTACATGCAGAATAGCTTTTTCCAGCTTTCCGTCAGCTGGTCTGCATGGAGGAGGTTTTCAGCTCAGCTCCAGCAGGATTACTCAGTGACCTTGCAGCCCATGTATGTGGAGTCTTCAGCAATAGGGTCTTACCATAAATCAGAAAGCAACAAGTGACAAGCCCAAAATATAGCTTATTTAAGAATGGCAAATGCGGACTGGAGAGATGGCTTAGCAGTTAAGGTGCTGGCCTTCAAAGCCAAAGGACCTCGGTTGGATCCCCAGGACCCATGTTAGCCAGATGCACAAGGGGGCGCACGCATCTGGAGTTTGTTTACAGGGCCGGAGGCCCTGGCATGCCCATTCTCTCTCTTTCTCTCTACCTGCCTATTTCTGTAACTATCTCTTTCTCTCTCAAATAAATTAAAAATAATAATAATGGTAAATGCAACCATTCATCAGATTTAACATATAATTTATCCTGACATGGAAGGTGAAATTAGCACTTCTGCTGCAAGCCTATATATCAGGCTTATTTGGTGTGTACTGACTTGGTGTAATCTCATTTACCTTTTGGGATGGCTTTGCTCTCAATTATGCTGCACGCCTGCTTGGGTCTGTCCCTCTTTGCTGTGCTGTGGGCTCAAGTAGGCTGGCTGGGTCAGTGGGTTGCTGCTCTGATCGCCTGTGCTGGGTGCTGTGTAGGTGAGCTCCCTTCCCCAGGTCTCTGGTGCTTGCGCTGGTGGTAGGGGAGGGGAGGCTGTAGATGGTGGCTGAAGTTCTCCTACTGGTCCTCGTGATCCTCTTCCACAGGAGCCACTCTGCTGGTCCCTACTGTCCTTCCCTTCACGTTTCTTGAGATTGTGAGGAGGCCGATGTGAGTGGAAAATTCCCTCGCCTGGCTTTTCCTGTGGCTCAGGCTGAGCCTGGCAGCTGTAGCCGCGTAGATGTGGTGCCACCGCTGCTGGAGCCACTTTTTCCTGCTTCTGTGGTCTAGATACTCTGGTTTCCTCCTACTTCTCTGCTGTGGAGCAATCCCAAGGAGTCCTGGAATGGCTCCACACTTCCATGGGTGGTGCCCCACGCATATTAACAGAGAGTGATGCCCTCGTGGCCATGATCAAAACCGGGTGAGACCAGGCTCTCCAAACCTTGGACAAAGAACCTGACACTATCATAACCCCCTTCTCTCTCTCTGATATACAATGATTATTTAGAAACCACTCTTGATTTGCAATCAGCCTAATAGGCTTCCCCAGTCAAATTGACAACCACTACCCTCATGAAAAATGGATTCCTGCAACACCCCTTCTAAAATGGCTCCCACCCTGCTTCTTTTCAAAAAAACAATCCCTGGAGGCCCTCCCACCATTTTTACAGATGGAGGAAAGAGAGGAGCAGCTGTAGTTCTTTACCATCCAGGGGATCAACCTCCCACCATAATTCAAAAAAAATTTTTTTTTAATTTTTATTTAATTATCTGAGAAAGGGAAAGAGGCTGAGAGAGGGTGAGAATGGGTGTGCCAGGGCTTCCAGCCACTGCAAACGGACTCCAGATGCATGTGCCACCTTGTGCATCTGGCTTACGTGGATCCTGGGGAATCGAACCAAAGTCCTTTGGCTTTGTAGGGAAACGCCTTAATCATTAAGCTATCTCTCCAGCCCCCACCATCATTTTTTAAGGAAGTTCCTGACAGATCCCCACAATATAAGGAACTGTATGCCATCTCTCTGGCACTCTAAGAGGAAGAAGACCCCCTTAATCTCTTTTCAGATAGCGTCTATACTGTTAACTTACTCCCCTGGCTTGCTTGCTCACATATCTGACTAGATGAAAACCCTCTTTCACCCCTGATGATAAGTCTCCAACCTCTAGCTGGGTGGGTGTGGTGGCACACACCTTTAATCACAGTACTCGGGAGGCAGAGGTAGGAGGATCACTGGAGAGCTCGAGGCCACCTTGAGACTACATAGTGAATTCCAGGTCAGCTTGAGCTAGAATGAGACCCTACCTTGGAAAAAAAAAAAAGTCTCCAACCTCATTTGCAAAAGAAGGGCCCCCCTGTTTGTGTAACACCTAAGGTCTCACAGCCCTTTACCTGGTCCCCTCACAGAGGGAAATGGATTAGCAGACCAGATGGCCTCCTATGGAGACCCAACAGGCATCTTCCTGGCCACCCTTGAGGAAGCAAAAAAATTTCATGCTAGCACCCACATAAACCTTAAGGGATTACAATCACGCTTCCCTCTGATTCCCAAAAATCAACTCCAACGTATACTAAAAACATGCCAGTCCTGTGCCTCACTAACAACAACACCTGCCCTTCAGATGATGGGCACTAACCCCCTAGACCTCAAGGCCAATGCCCTTTGGCAGATTGACATCACTCAAATTCCCCAATTCGGTCATAAGAATTATGTCTTTGTGGGCTGGAGAGATGGCTTAGTGATTAAGTGCTTGCCTGTGAAGCCTAAGGACCTCAGTTCGAAGCTTGATTCTCCAGGACCCACGTAAGCCAGATGCACAAGGTGGTACATGCATCTGGAGTTCATTTGCAGTGGCTGGAGGCCCTGGTGCGCCCATTCTTTATCTGCCTCTCTCTCTCTCTCTCTCTCTCTCTCTCTCTCTCTCTCTCTCTGTCACTCTCAAATAAATAAATAAAAATAAACAAAAAAAATTTTAAAAAAAAGAATTATGTCTTTGTGACAGTGGATACCTACTCCTATTATATATGGGCCACGGCACAAACAGGAGAGAACTCAAAAAACTCATACATCATATGCTCTCTACCTTTGCCATCATGGGTGTCACCCATCAAATAAAGACTGATAATGGCCCAGCTTTTGTCGGTTCCTCATTCAAAACCTTTTGCATGCAATGGAAGGTTACCCATCATACAGGAATCCCACATAACCCACAAGGCCAAGGTACTGTAGAAAGAACACACCAAACATTAAAAGCCCACTTTAAAAAAACAACAGCCCCACCAGGCGTGGTGGCGCACACCTTTAATCCCAGAACTAGGGAGGCAGAGGTAGAAGAATTGCCGTGAGTTTGAGGCCACCCGGAGACTCCATAGTGAATTCCAGGTCAGCCTGGGCTAGACTGAGACCCTATCTCAACCCCCCCCCAAGAAAACCCAATACCTATCCGCCCAACCTTCAGTTAGCCATGGCTCTGACTGCTTTAAACATTTTCAGTATATACAAAAACTATATGTACCCTCCCATCACCCTCCACTGGCATACACCAGAGACTGCCCCTCCCATTCTGGTGCGATGGCAAGATCCCTTAGATGGAATATGGAAGGGACCAGACCCCCTCCTCACTACAGGAAGGGGATTTATTTGTGTCTTCTCACAGGACCAGCCCAGGCCCATTTGGGTACTGGCTGGAAATGTCCGATTCCACCCCACCAACCAAAGAGATGGCCCGCCTGACATTGACAGATCAGAGATGGAAGAAACAGAGGAAGGGCCACCCCTGCCAGCACCACCTGAGAAAAGGAGCCCCCTGGGGGGGATATCTGTGACCTCATGGATGCTGCCAAAGCCATATGCCCACCACAGGCCTCCCCCTTGGCCATTTTGTTGGTGGCTTTAACAATCTCACATTCCAATGCACCACCTCTCTCACCCCTCTCCCCACCCCCCAGGGTGAAGCCTGAGAGACCTATCAAGGGGTCAATAAAATCATTAGCACAGGATATTGCCCTAACAATGGTTACCAAAACACTGTCACCTTCTGTGTCTATCCTAAGTCTGTGGTTTGTGTAAATAGCATGGCATACTTCGCCTATTGCCAAATTGAGTGCCTTAAAGACCAGGACGATTATGGGGGATGCCGATATGATTACTGTGTCATTGACAGCTTTAGGCATCCAGACACTGTTAGTAAAGCCTCTTGGAAAACTGGAGAATGTACACTTTCCATACAAGACCCCTGGAATGAACGCTGGAGGATAGGGGTAATGGGAAAACTCTATGCTAGTATCCACTACCTCATCTCCCTCTGGTACTCTTCATATTTCTAGACAGTATATCCATGCTTCCTGCCCAGTGCAAACTAACCATCATATTCTCTCGCAGGAAAACCAAGTCACAGAAAATGAACAAGCAACTATAACATGGACACTATATCTAATATGTGACTGACCTTCTCCCCTTTACTAACCATCCTAATGCTTCTAACTGCTTCTTTTGTGCATCTCCTACCCATCCACTGCTAACCGCAGTTCCTATTAATGCCACCCTAGAATACCCTACATCTATAACAAGCTATTCCCAGCCCCACCTTACTGATATTCCCCTCTTTTATGCCGGTCAGGTGTGCCTCTCTGCCTGTCCAGCTCTAAGCCGACCAGAGCTGAATGCCTCCTCAATATTTCCATAACCAGGACCACTTGTGTCAAGACACCCACTCTCCTATGATGTGAAGGGCTAGCCACCCCATGCATAAATATTTCCTCTCCCACTTATTGCTCTCCAGTCTTGATTGTTCCACACGTGTATCTCCACAAGGAAAAAGAAGCGGTCTATCAACTGTCCTTGCCAACCGATCGAGATTTCCATCCCTTGGGTCTTGGCATGACGCTGTCCCTGGGTTCCTCTGGTGCTGCAGGAGCTGCTCTTGCCCAAACCAACCACCTCGCGGTGGAGGACTTCCAAGACAAGCTTGACTAGGCCATGATATCTACTACCAACAGCCTCGAATCTCTCCAGAGACAATTGAACTCTCACTGGTGTGATACTTCAAAACTGTAGAGCCTTAGACCTCATTACTGCTGAACATGGGGGGACATGTATGGTCTTGGAAGATTTTTTTTTTGTGTGTGTGTGTGGTTTTTCGAGGTAGTGTCTCACTCTAGCCCAGGCTGACCTGGAATTCACTATGTCGTCTCAGGGTGGCCTAGAATTCACAATAGTCATCCCACCTCTGCCTCCCAAGTGCTGGGATTAAAGGCAAAGAATGTTTTGTTGTTGTTGTTAAGAAATCAAACTGTAGTTGAACAAAATGTTAAAACTCTCAAAAAAAACTCCACAAGGAGCTGCTTGATTGCTACAAGCCTGAGCACCCCACCACCTGGTTCTCTAACCCTTTAGGCACTTGGCTTCTCCCCCTCCTTAGCCCCCTCTTTGCTATAGGAACCCTATTACTTGTAGCCCCCTGCCTCATCAAATTTCTCAGACAAAATAACTAATATTGCTAAGGTTGCTACTAATCCGGGCCTTGTGCACCATCTAGCTCTATCTGAGCCTATGATAGACTATGAGGATTTCACTCAATATAATGACACCTCCCCATTATAAAAACAAAGGGGGAGCTGTCAGACACAGGCAGGGCCCTGGGTTAAACTAAGCCTAAGATGTCTGACATGAAGGCCCCAGGCTATGGAGAGGTCGCAGCATCCTGAACCACTGGTCATATCTTGGGGACCAGACAGGGCAGCCCCTCCCCCTTCTCAGGGGTCACAGTGAGCCTGGACCTCCTGGACAAAATCTCGGACACTGAGATGGGCAGGAAGTAGGGCCACTCCCTCTACAAGCCCGGGATACCTGGACATTCAGATAAGACTTAGGCTTCACCCATAGCCTTGTGACCTTTGGCCAGTTGCCTAGAAAACTCCTTATATGGCGTTGCAGTCAGGTTCACATTGCTGGTAGAAATCACCCAACCAAGAGCAGCTTGTGGGAAAAAGAGGTTTATTTTGGCTCACAGGCTTGAGGGGAAGCTCCACGATGGCAGGGAAAAATGATGGCATGAGCAGAAGGTGGACATCACCCCCTGGCCAACATAAGGTGGTCAATAGCAACAGGAGAGTGTGATAAACACTGGCCTGGGGAAACTGGCTATAACATCCATAAGCCCACCCCCAACAATACACTGCCTCCGGGGGGGGCCGTTAATTCCCAAGTCTCCATCAGCTGGGAACCTAGCATTCAGAACAACTAAGTTTATGGGGGACATCTGAATCAAACCACCACTTTGGTATCAGCCAGCAGCCTTCACACAGCCCATCCCCCTGCAACCCTCTTCCTGCCACTATGTAGGTCATCTGATTCTCCCCCTATGTGCTGGAATGAATGTTCCTAGGCATCAGCTATCAACCTCTGAACCCACCAATCCCATTAGGACCCTCTTCCCGCTCTCAACTGCTATAAACCCATTTCCCTATTGAATAAACAAGAACGACTCTCTGTAGTCGTGTCCCGGGTGTGTATGTCCCGTTGTGCTCACAGCCACTCTAAGACCCTGCTCTCCATGGTTGCCTGGATGACTTTGGGGAACTGTGGCCCCAAGGATCCAGGGACCCACAGATAATTTATTGAACACCTTCCCTTTTTTGTAGAAGAGTATATTTTGCTGTTTTTTTTTTTTTTTTTTTTTTTTTGCTTTTTCTCCCGTAGGCTGCTTTGGCATGGTTCCTACACCACCATCTTAACAAGTCCCAAAACACTTTTCTTAATTCCAAGCACATTCCTTTTTTGACTCTGGTCTCAGTTTAAGAGCTTCTTGCTTGAGAACCTTGTTTTGGGAAATTGGAGTGGAGCAAGACCCAGTGCTGAAGTTCTTCAGGCCTGTACAAAGTCTAACACTGACTTGTAAGTGAGTTAATAGTCAAAGGATGAAAAAAGTACACTTTGAGCTGGGCATAGTAGCACAAGCCTTTAATACTGGCACTCAGGAGGTATAGAGGTAGGAGTATTGCCGTAAGTTCGAGACCACCATGAGACTACAAATTGAATTCCAGATCATCCTGGGCTAGAATGAGACCTTACCTCCAAAACCAAAACAAAACAAAAGGGTACACTTTGTGTACAGCAAGCAAAATTCTTCCAAGTGTTCAAATAATACACAATGAGCCAGACATGATGGCGCACACCTTTAATCCCAGCACTCGGAAGGCAGAGGTAGGAGGATTGTTGTGAGTTCAAGGCCAACCTGAGACTACAGAGTGAATTCCAGGTCAGCCTGAGCTAGAGTGAGACCCTACCTCGAAACCTCCCCCCACCAAAAAAAAAAAAAAAAAAGTACACAATGACAACATGAGATTTATTCCTGGAACTCAAAGATGGCTCAACATATGCAAATCAATCAGCTTAATAAAGGCCATTAATATAATGAAGAAGGGGCTTGGTGCTTGATATCTCGCAAGACTTCCTCAAGGGCTCCTTTCAGCCACATCATGCCATGCAGACTGAGTAAGACCCTGAAGCTTCAGGGCCACATGAGCCACCGCCATGGTCATTTCAGCAAGCACAGGAAGCACCCTGGAGGCCAGGGTAATGCCAGGATAGCATGCATCACCACCGGATCAATCTTGACAAATACCATCTAGCTTACTCTGGGAAAGTTAGTATGAGACATTACCACTTAAAGAGGAGCCAAAGCTTCTGCCCCAATGTCAACCTTGACAAATTTTGGATGTTGATCCATGAACAGCCCTGTCAAAATGCTGCCAAAAATGAGATCGGAGTTGCCCCTATCATTGATGTGCTATCTGCCATTACAAATGTTCTGTGGAGCTGGGCATGGTGGCGCACGCCTTTAATCCCAGCACTCCAGAGGCAGAGGTAGGAGGGTTGCCTTGAATTCAAGGCCACCCTGAGACTACGTAGTGAATTCCAGGTCAGCCTGGGCTAGAGTGAAACCCTACTTTGAAAAAAAAAAAAAAAAAAAAAAAAGTACTGGGGAAAGAAGAGCTCCCTAAGCAACTTGTCATCTGAAGGCCAAACTTTTTAGCAGAAGAGCAGAGGAGATGATGAAGGGTGTTGGGGGCACCTGTGTTTTGGTGGCTTGAAGCCACACAGGGAGGTTCATTAAATACTATCAAGTACTTTTCAAAAAAAAAAAAAAAAGGGGGGGGGGCCTTGGAAGATGGCTCAGAAGTTAAAGGCATTTGTTTGCAAAGGTTGCTGGGCTGGGTTTAATTCCCAAGTCACCCACATAAGCCAGAGGCAAACATAAGCATCTGGTGTTCATTAGCAGAGGCAAGAGGGCCTGGTACATCTATATTCATAGACACATATACACATACACACACACACACAGATGTGCAAATAAATAATAAACCGGGTGTAGTGACTCATGCCTTTAATCCCAGCACTTGAGAGGCAGAGCTAGAAGGATTGCCATGAGTTTGAGGCCACCCTGAGATTACATAGTGAATTCCAGGTCAGTGTGAGCTAGAGTGAAACTCTACCTTGAAAAACAAAAAGTAATAATAATAATAATTAAGCCAATGTGGTGGCTCATGCCTTTAATCCCAGCACTTGGGAAGCAGAGGTAGGAGGATCCCCATGAGTATGAGGCTACCCTGAGAGTACATAGTGAATTCTCAGTCAGCCTGGGATAGAATGAAACCCTACCTTGAAAAACCAAAAGTAAATAAATAAATCCCAGGTGCTGGGATTACAGGCATGAGACATCATGTCTGGTGTAATCTTTTAATAATGAATGAGCCAGGCATGATGTCTCACATCTTTAATCCCAGCACTCTGGAGGCAGAGGCAGGAGAATTGCTGTGAGTTTGAGGCTAGCCTGAGACTAGAGAGTGCCAGATCATTGGGCTGCAAGGTCACTGAGAAATCCTGCTGGAGCTGAGTTGAAAACCTCCATGTAGACCAGCTGACAGAAAGCTGGAAAAAACCATGCTGCATGCAGTTCAATGGGAGAGAGAGAAATCACCAGTGAAGATACTCAACAGTGGACACTGCAAGCCTTATATTTGGCCAGCCAGGCCAAATTCCCATGGGTGTAATAGTGGCAAATTTGTTATGGGGGAAACCAACCACCCTCTAATTTGACTGGAGGCCCACTCCATGGGAGGCAATACATCCCTGATACTGAAAACCTGCAAGGGGGGTAGTCATGAGCCGTAGGGTGTAACATCTGCTGGTGTCTGGCTAAATGTATATACTATGCTCAAACTGCCCAGTAAGCACTTCTCTTAATGTTCATACCCACTTGTTAGTGCTACTGTCACTTTTGGTTAGAGAACCTTCTCTTTTCAGATGGCAGTGACCTTGGGATGACTCAGAAGGTACCACGGCGCTGAGAAGTAACAGAGGAGTGCTCAGCACTGTAATGTCTCTATCACATCTTCCAAGGCTCAGGGTCCATTGCAGAAGAGGTGGCAGAAAGAATGTAAGAGCTAAAGGAAGGGTAGGACTCCTTACAATGTGCTCCTCCAGACACAAAGTGGCCTGGATATCCATGACCCCACAGTGCCCGACACTACCTACACAAGACCATCATAATAGGAGGAAAAGATCATGACATCAAAATAAAAGAGAGACTGTGGCGCACACCTTTAATCCCAGCACTCGGGAGGCAGAGGTAGGAGGATCACCGTGAGTTTGAGGCCACCCTCAGACTGCATAGTGAATTCCAGGTCGGCCTGGGCTAGAGTGAGACCCTACCTTGAAAAACCAAAAAAAAAAAAAAAAAGAGAGAGAGAGAGAGAGACTGATTGAGAGGGGGAGGGGATATGATATGATGGAGAGTGGAGTTTCAAAGGAGAAAGTGGTGGGAGGGAGGGAATTACCATGGGATATTGTTTACAATCATGGGACTTGTCAATAAAAATAAATAAAATAATAATAATAATAAAGCAATGTATTGGCAAATGATACACTAGCCTGACGGCTCTGAGTCTGAAACTTCTAAATTTAATACAAACAACAACAACAACAAAAGAGTGCCAGATCAGCCTAGACTAGAGTGAGACCCAACCTGGTGAGGGAGTGGGTGTGGGGGAGCTCCCTTCCAGATGAGAGGGGGTCTCAGAGCTGGGAATCCCTCTGAGTGGGCTCCAGAATCAGTATGGCAGGGATTATAGAGTCACCCACTTCTCTCTTCCCTCTACTTATGCAAATGATGGATCTCATTTTCTTATTGGTCTCTCTTGTCAAGGAGTGTCTTCCTTTGTCCTAGTCATCTGTCCATCCATCTGGTCAGGTATGTCTGGTGTAGGGTTTGCTGTTCTGCCTGATGTAGGGTGTCTTCTTTGCCCCCTTCCCACGTGTATGGGCGGGGTGGGAGGGGGATACCTTCCACTCCCCCGACTTGCAGGTACTCCATGTTGCAGCCTGGAAGGGAGGAAGCAGGCTTCATGTGGGCTACCTGAGCCTGCCCTGTTCAACACGCTGGGCCATTCACCTGGGGTGCGGATACTGGGATGTAGGCCATAGTCCCTGCAGTCGCAGCAGCCAGGGCTGAGCTCACATGGTGGCTGTGGTGCCTGTGTCCCCTCTGACAGGACACTGGTGCTGGCCACGGCGCGCTTCCCACATTGAAGCCTGCCGTGCACTGCACTGAGCTCTGTGGGCGGGAAGCGACCCCAGTACCTACCCTTCTCAGGTCTCATGTAGTTCAGGCTGGACTTGAACTCGTGCTATAGCCAAGGTTGGCCTATAACACCTAATCTTGCTACCTCCTCTTCTAGGATTACAGGCATGTACCACCACACCTGGTTTCTACTATCCACATTTGTGCGTGTGTGGAGTATATTGTGATGTGGCGTGTGTGATAAATATGGTATATGTTCCCGTATGTAGATTCATGTGTTCCGTGTGTGTGTGTGTGTGTGTGTGTGTGTGTGTGTGTGTGTGTATAGGCCAGCAGAGAACGTCTAGTGTCCTCCTCTAATTGTGTATCTGTGTATCTCCCTGAGAAGAATTCTCTCCCTCAACCCAGAGCTGCTGTTGGTCAGAAAGCCCCTGTGCTTCTCTGGTTTCCACTCCCCACAACCTGAAGTTACAGATAGTGTGGCCATGCCCAGCTTTTTCCACAGGTGAACTCTGTGGTCTTCCAGAGGCCCTCATGTGGCAAGCTCTCCTAACCACTGAGCAATCTCCCCAGTCCTGCTGTTCATCTTTCAGTATTCTGGTTTTCTGAGCTCCTAACAGTAGGGTCTCACTCTAGCCCAGGCTGGCCTGGAATTCACTGTGTACTCTCAGGCTGTCCTTGAACTCACAGCAATCCTACCTCTGCCCAAATGCTGGGATTAAAGGCTTGTGCCACCATGCCCGGCCTGGCTGGATTTCTAAAAAATATTTTACTTTTATTGGGGGGGGAATGTAAAGAGAGAATGGATGTACTGGGGCCTCCAGCCACTGCAAAGGAACTCGAGATGAGTGTGCCACCTTGTGCATCTGGCTTACATGGGTCCTGGGTCCTTAGGCTTTGCAGGCAAGTACCTGAACTGCTAAGCCATCTCTCCAGCCTTTTTGTTTGTTTGTTTTGTTTTGTTTTTTCAATGTGGGGTCTCACTCTAGCCTAGGCTGACCTGGAATTCGCTGTGTAATCTCAGGGTGGTCTCGAACTCACAGCGATCCTCCTGCCTTTGCCTCCCAAGTGCTGGGATTTAAAGGTATACACCACCACGCCTGGCTTTTAATTTTTTTATTTATTTGTTTTTAATATGTATATTATTTAGTAATGAAGATGTGGCACATCTACACAATAGAGTTCTACTCAGCAGTAAAGAAAAATGAAGGTATGAAATTTTCAGGAAAATGGATGGATCTGGAAAGGATTATACTAAGTGAGGTAACCCAGGCCCCTAAACCAAATGTCGCATGTTCTCTCTTATATGTGGATCCTAGCTATAGAGACTAAATTCAGGCTAGAAGGAGACCCTACCTTGAAAAATAAAAAAAAATAAAAAAAAATAAAAAAAAGAGAAAGAGAGAGGAAGAAAAATTGAGTTTTTTTTTTTTTTGGAAAAAGTGAAGTAGAGCTGCAAACATGTGGAAAGTAGAGTCTAGGAGCTTGCATAGTGTTTCTCCTTGTAGGGATAAGAGGGCAAACGGTGAGGCTCAAGGAAAAAAGAGAGAGAGGGAAAATATCAAGGCACACACTGAAAGATTCAGAGGAGAAATAAGTAATAAGAGAGTTACACTCATGGTTACCTGGAGTTTAAAGAAATTACACAGAGTTAGTCAAATTACAGATCTGAGGTGTAAGGAGAAAACACACGTGGTAGATTCAGAGAATAGAGGAGAATTATGCATACAATCAAAGTGAGAAGTTACCCCAAAATATAAAGCAGTGGCAAGCAGAAGAGTTCCCCCAGACCAAGAAACAGCGTTACGCTCTCCCCAGCCCCAGGCTGGGTGACAGGGCAGGACTCAAGGATGTCCTGGTGGCCCAGAGAAGAGGCAGAACAGAGCAGCACAGCCAGAAACAAGCTAAGCTGAGCTGGGTGGAGCCAGAGACAGGAAGAAGATAGAAGCCTTTCTGGACAAAGGGAAAGTTGGTAGATTTGGAGGCTGGATCCCAGAGCCAGCCCACCTGGGCCAACTGCTTATGTAGCTCTCTAGACTTTGGACAGCAGGGGGCTCTGTAGATCAGTCTCTCTCAGACATTAGTTCCATTTCTGCCAAGAGTTCCATTCTGTCAGGGTGAGATGGCATGTATGGTGGTATCACCTGGTTCTCTCTTTGGGCCTCAATACTCAATACTCAAAACTGCCTTTAAAAAAGCTAGCTTTAGGGCTGGAGAGATGGCTTAGCGGTTAAGCGCTTGCCTGTGAAGCCTAAGGACCCCGGTTCGAGGCTGGATTCCCCAGGACCCACGTTAGCCAGATGCACAAGGGGGCGCACGCATCTGGAGTTCCGTTTGCAGTGGCTGGAAGCCCTGGCGCACCCATTCCCCCCCCCCCTCTGCCTCTTTCTCTCTGTCTGTCGCTCTCAAATAAATAAATAAAATGATGAAGAAAAAAAAATTAAAAAAAAAAAAAAGCTAGCTTTAGGGCTGGAGGGATGGCTTAGTGGTTAAAGCATTTGCCTGCAAAGCCAAAGGAACCAGGACCCACATTAGTCAGATGCTCAGGGGGCCACGTCTGGAGTTCATTTGCAGTGGTTGGAGGCCCTGGCATGCCCATTATCTCTGTTAAATAAATAAATAAATAAATAAATAAATAAATAAATAAATAAATAAAAAGGTGCATGCCTTTAATCCCAGCACTTGGGAGGCAGAGGTAGGAGGATCGCCATGAGTTCAAGGCCACCCTGAGACTACAAAGTTAATTCTAGGTCAGCCTGGGTCAAGTGAGACCCTACCTCGAAAAAGCAAAAATAAATAAATAAATAAATAAAAATAAAAGCTAGCTTTCGGACTGGAGAGATGGCTTAGTAGTTAAGCTGCTTGCCTGCACATCAAAGGACCCAGATTCGATTCCCCAGGACCCATGTAATTATGCCAGATGCACCGGGTAGTTCATTCATCTGGAGTTTGTTTGCAGTAGTTGGCGGCTCTGGCATGCCCATTCTCTTTCTCTCTCTCTCTCAAATAAGCTATGTTTTGTAGCTGTCCCCTCCCCATCCGTGTCTGGAGTGGGAACAAGTCAGGTTCAGTAAACTACACCTGAAATCAGCACACTTGGAAGCATAGCGCCACGACCCAGGAAGCTGCTACTCTTAAGTTGTGGAATCTACAAACATTGGCCCCACATCTCTGCCGACAAGGTGGTGTCCTGGAGAACCGGGCTCAGGAAATCCTGGGGGAGCTGGGCCCCTCCACGCCCTGGGCCCTCAGGGACTTTGGGGCAGTTTGATTTCTTCATCTGTCATGGCTGATGGGAGTTGTAACCACAGCATGGCGAGGCCAGAGTGTGCTCACAGGAAATAGCCAGGCCATAGCCTTGGCTACCTCTTTTCAGGAACTGATCAAATTACCGGTCACTTTCTAGATAACTTTGAGGAAAAATAATGGTAGGACTTGTTTCATTTGAATGGTATGTGATTGCCTGGGGATGTGTAACTCCGGACTAGTCCGGGATCAATAACGAACAAGAAATAGCCATCATAGTTACAAGATAAATGTAAATGCCAATCAAAAATTTTAGTCTTGGGCTGGAGAGATGGCTTAGCGGTTAAGGCACTTAGGCTTCCTAAGGTTCGGCTCCCCAGAACCAGATGCTGCTCATGGTGGCTCATTGCATGCATCTGGAGTTCATTTGCAGTGGCTAGAAGCTCTAGCATGCCCCTTCTCTCTCCCTCTTCTCAAATCAATAAAAATAAAAAATAGTGTATATTTTTCAAAAACAAGCCGGGCGTGGTGGCGCACGCCTTTAATCCCAGCACTTGGGAGGCAGAGGTAGGAGGATCGCCGTGAGTTCGAGGCCACCCTGAGATTACATAGTGAATTCCAGGTCAGCCTGAGCTAGAGACCCTACCTCGAAAAACAAAAAACAAAAAAAGACACCCCCCCCCCCAAAAGAAAATAACAACAAAGCCAGGGACGCACAGCATGTGCTGTCAGCCCTGGCTGGGCTGGAGGAACGCAGAGGGTGTCACGTGACCGGAGGGGCGGGGCCTGCGAGTCCGGCTGGGCGGAACGCGCCCGCCCGCGGTTTTGCTTCGGCCCGGAGGCTTTTACCGAGCGCCCCGCGTCCCTTGGGGGGGCGGCGGCGGCTGGGGCTGCAGAGGCAGCCTGGGGGTCCGGAAGTCAACACCATGTCGAGTCTGCACAAGAGCCGGTAAGGGTCCGCGGGGGCTGGTCGTTCGCAGGCCGGGGGCGACCAGGCCGCGTCTCCTCCCTGACAGCTGGTCAGCGCATATGCGGCCAGAATGGGGCGCCGCCTGGCAGGGGTCCCCAAGTGCCCACTTTCTAACCTCATTGCCTGAGGGCCGAAGGGCAGCAGAGTCGCTGCTTCTGTCCTTGGTGTCGCTTTGCTTTCTCATCCTGGACCTTTTCCGCCGCTGACTCCGTCCAGACCTCTTTGTCCACCCCCAGTCCCTTCCCCCCTTTTAACCCCAGGCTCCAGTCCCCCTTTTTTTTAAATCCAAATGCGCCCTGCCTCGGTGCCCCGGGCTTTTGAGAAATACAAGAGAACCGGGATTTTCCGGTCTGGCCTCGCCCCCAAGGCTAGTTCCTGCAGCATTGGCTAAATTTTGCTCACTCTTCAGTCTTCCTCCAGGAGTAAGTTTTTTTTTTTTTTTTTTTTTTTTTTTAATCTTTTGTCCTTGCCTAAGGGTAGATCCAGAAGTCTCTTTTTTGAGCTGCGGACAGATTTCACAGGTCCGTTGTCTGCGGATGAAATTAGTCCTGGTTTCTATGGTTGGTTGAGCTCAGGTAGTGGTGGTGGTGTGGGCTGGGTCTGGCCAGCAGGAAATGACCAGTAAATGCCAGCTCACTAAGTAGTGCTTAGTTATATGGTCTTACTCCAGCACCTTTATACTAGAGCAAGCTTCATTTCGCTTCGCTGTCGTTCTAGGTTTAGAGGAAGAAGTGATATATGCAGTTTGCTACTTCCCTAAGCTGGTGGTGGTTGGAGACTGGTGGTGTAAGGGCTCTGTGGGTTGCAGGCATGGTCACTAACCCTTATCACCTGAGGAGTCGGGTGGTCTTCATTTGCTTCCCTTTGCCTCCCTTGTAGAATTGCAGATTTCCAGGACGTCCTGAAGGAGCCCTCCATTGCACTGGAAAAGCTTCGGGAACTCAGTTTTAGTGGTAAGCAGCAACTATACTTGAGGGTTTCGTCAGAGCAGCATTATGGCTAGGATGTAGGGGAAGGTGCCGGGGTCACATCTGGCCTGTTGTAGGGCCAGCCTGACTCATGGGGCCTTCTCCAGATGGTGTAGAGCTGCCCTGATATGAGAGGAGTTTCCCGGTGGAGTGGTGGCCAGGGTTAGGACAGGGTTAGACAGGGAAGGACCTGATGGATTCTTCACATTCTCTAGAGACCTGAAGATGGAGCTCTTCAGGTGAGGAGATCTTTTGAGCCTAGGTCAGGCCTTTTGTCGTTTCTCAGCTAGCTTCTTATGTTGTGCAGGATGATTAGCTGCAGGGTGGTTCCTGGTTTCTCTACCTGGCTTGCAATCCAAGCCAGAGAGTGACCTTTGATTAATGGTAAAACTCCAGTCTTAGCACACAGAGCCTCAACTGTGCTTGACTTTGCCCTCCCAGACATGGTTAATCTTCCAGCGCAGAGGTAACTTGCTTTTGTCTCTGTGTTTAAGAACAACCCCAAGGCATTTGTATAGCTCCCTGTCATATTGCCTTGCCCCTGTAACTTTGCCAAGTGAGGAGTTTTCAGTTGCCCCCACCATGCAGATTCTGAGGTGGGGTCATTGATTCATGCTCACAGTAACAGGGAAGCCATCTAGAGCTGCTCTGCTGAGGCTCCTGTCAGCATTGCAGAAGTTGGTCTTTGTGTTCTGGAGCGGTGTTGAGGTCCCGGAGATGAGGCAATCTGTGGTGGTGGTGAAGAACTTGGGACTGCAGAGTCAGACCTCTGTGCTAGCCCTTGATGGCTGTGTCTTCACAGATAAATGTCCTTATCTGAAATGAGGACATCAATGCTAATCTTCCTTCCTTTCTGGGACTAAAGTGGGGATTAAGTGAAATACTGCCTGTCAGGCACAAAGCGTTTAGCCTAGGAAATGCAGTCTGTGTGCTTGGTCCTGTGCTAGGCACTAGGATCCATGGACAGGTGTGGTTCTCCTTTCCCTGGGGGTCACCCAGTTGTAGGAGTTAAATTAAATTCACACAAAATAGCCATGCATCATGGCACACGCCTTTAATCCCAGCACTCAGGAGGCAGAGGTAGGAGGCACTGTGAGTTGGAGGTCAGCTTGGGACTACAGAGTGAGTGCCAGACCAGCCTGGGCTAGAGAGAGACTCTACCTTGAAAAAAAAGAAAAAAAATAAGTTTACACAAATTATTATATAATTCTAGTTGTGATAGATGCTATCAAGAAGTTTACAGTACCATTGTTGTTTAGAAGTGCAGAGCCAGGCTGTCAAAGTCTCATGCTCCAGGGACTGAGCTCACCAGGCACCCTGAGAAGCCAGGCGTTAATTGGGCCAAGTTGATCCTCCTACCTCTGCCTCCACAGTGCTGGGATTAATAACCTGTACTACCATGTCTGGCAAGTTGATGGTTGATTATGGCTCCACCGAAGAAGAAATACCAAGGATGAGTTGTTATCCTCCAAAGAACATTCCAGACAGAGGGAGCTCAGGGCTGGGGGATAGAGTTGAGTATAGAAATCACACAGAGGTAGCATCCACTTAGAAATTTCTTTGGTAGAAATGGTTCTTAAAAAAGTACTTCTTGCCTGCTCCACCCCGTGCCTGCCACCTGGCTCCAAGGTGTAGGGCTGGGAGGTTCTGGGACTCTGGCCTGGGGTGACCTTTGCCTGCTGTGTCCACAGGCATTCCCTGTGAGGGCGGACTGCGGTGCCTCTGCTGGAAGGTGGGTGTGCCTGGGGTGGGGCTTCTGCTCTGCTCCTAGTCCCTGGGTTCCTGCATGGGCTGCCCCCACCCTGGCCCTTCCTTCTGTTCTGCACCTCCCTGCTTGTCTGAGGAAGTTGTTTTTTTTTTTTTTTTTTTTTTTTTTTTGGAAGTTCTGGGTTTTTCTGTTCTCTTGGCATCCCCTCTAGGGTCTCTCTCTGAGGATGAGACACTTTGATATCCCACTAAAGATTCTTACTTCCTGGCCCATGAATACCTCAGAAGTGATATTTACTGGGACAAAACAAAGGCCTGAATCCATTAGCAGAGATGGTGGTGCTGCCTGTTGTCCTGGTTTCCAGCCCTTTGAACACCAGGATTCCTTCTCATTTGGAAGAGCCTGTGCAAGGAAAGCAAAGGGCTGGTCTGCTGTAAGGAGGAGGGAGGCCTTGGGGAGGAATGTAATCCGCCAGAGCTCAGGCCTGTGCTCATGGGCCTCAGCCACCTTGCTTGCTGGTGACTCTATGAAGTCTTTCTTTTGAGGCCTGTCTGCCTCCACCGCTATTTTGGGTTGGGGCGTGGCCATCGCCAGAGTTGTGCCCCTCTCCTCTGTGCAGATCCTCTTGAACTACCTCCCATTGGAGAGAGCCTCGTGGACTTCAATCTTGGCTAAGCAGAGGTGAGACTTGTGAACAGGGGACGAGGGGATGGCCTTCATCTCACGCAGGACCAGTCTTGCCTCCTGTGGCTGCTTCTCTGGGCTGGACCTTCAGGGGGTCATTGCTCCTGTCTTTGTTCTCTCCTTCAGGGGCCTCTATTCTCAGTTCCTGAGGGAAATGATTATCCAGCCTGGCATTGCCAAGGCCAACATGGGTGTGTCCAGGGAGGATGTGACCTTTGAGGACCATGTGAGTAGGGGTCAGCAAGAGGGGCTGAGGGTTCATGATGGGGAGGGGAGCGGTACCTGCACAAGGGTCTTTCTCATTAGAAGATAGTTGGAGACTGACCTTGGTTTCCCCTGGCTCTGCCAGTTCCTCCTTTTTGCTATGCAGGGGGTGGGGGGGGGGATATCCAGCTCCTGAAAACAGTAGTGTCTCCCCACTTACAAGTGCAGCCTGACTGTAGGGATACTGGGCCTAGTTAGTACCACAGACAGTATGACTGACTGTTCTTGTGTTTGTTTTTCGAGGTAGGGTCTCTCTCTAGCCCAGGCTGACCTGGAATTCACTATGGAGTCTCAGGGTGGCCTCAAACTCATGGCGATCCTCCTACCTCTGCCTTCCCAATGCTGGGGTTAAAGGCATGCGCCACCACGCCTGGCCTAGTAATGACTGTTCTGAGAGTGCTATGGGAACAGCTCTTAGTCAGACACTGTGCAGGCCTGGTGTCTGCAATCCTCATCCCTGGTCCTTTTGGTTGGTTGTTTGAGGCACAGTCTTGCCTGTCTTCAAACTTGAGATCCTCCTGCTTCAGCCTTCCAATAATAGCTGGGATTATGAGCTTGTGCCAGTATACCTGGCTGAGTGTTTAACTTCCTTTTTACAGTACTAGAGATCAGACCAAGAGTTTACATATGCTAGGCAAGTGCTCAATCCCAGAGCCATGCCTCCTTCCTCAACCCTGGTCATTGAGGGAGATACTAGGATCACATAGTTGAAGAAAGACCATGACAGAAATAAGGATAAAGTGTCTGTCTCAGGGGCTGAAGAGGTGGCTCAGTGGTTAAAGGTGCTTGCTTTGTAAAGTCTATTGGCTTGGGTTCAATTCCCCAGTATCCATGTAAAGCCAGATGCACAAAGTAGTGCACGCATTGGGAGTTTCTTTGCAGTAGCAAGAGACCCTGGTGCAGCCATTCCACCCCCTCTTCTTGCAAATAAATAAATAATTTTTTTCTTTAACTGCCTGTCATGGTGGTGCATGCCTTTAATCCCAGCATTTAGGAGGCAGAGGTAGGATGATTGCTACAGGTTTGAGGCCACTCTGAGCTAGAGTGTGGCCCTGCCTCAAAAAAAAAAAAAAAAAAAAAGGTCCCTTTTTCTCCTCCAATACTGAACTTCTCTCTAACTACTTCACTGCCTTGGATCCATCCACTGAGGAGAGGAGTTGACCACTCAGAGTATTGGTGAATAATGAATGATACAACATGAATTCATTAATGTGTTTTCTCAATGACACTTGCTCTGGGCAGAGTTCTGGAGCCAGAACAGTGGACAGAACAGCAGTAGACAGAACTGTCCTGTGCGTGTGCTCAGAGCAGGTATAGGGCTTGCTGCTAGCTGTGCAGTTTGAAGATGTCTGAGTTCTGTGTTGGATGGAAGTACTGGGAAGGCCTCTGTTGTTTCTTTTGGCCCATAGGCTATCTGTGGGCCATGCTGAGTCTGGTGGATTGTTGGAAGGTCACTGGGCTGGGATCTCCCAGGGGTACTGGCTGGTCCTTGGACAGAGCAACTCCTTTTCTCTCCATAGCCCCTCAACCCCAGCCCCGACAGCCGGTGGAACACGTACTTCAAGGACAATGAGGTGCTCCTACAGATTGACAAAGATGTCCGGTAAGAGGCTGCAGGGGCTGGTGGCCGCCAGCGGCCTTGTGAGAGGCTTCTCACCCCTGCAGCAGAGTGGGAAGAGTTCTGTTCGGGAGCCTGTTCACCTGGTTTCAGTTACAGTTTTGCCATTTAGCTGTTTGACCTTGGCCAAGTGACTCAGGCTCTCTGAATGTGACTTTATCTGGAAGTAGGAGTGGGATGATTCAGGTTGAAGGCATGGAGTGGGGTCTCGGTCTCCATAGGTAATTGGGAGTGTTGTGCTCCTAGTATGCTGCAGAGGCCCTTGAAGTCATCACGTTACTTCTGGAGAAGGAACCTTGGAGCTCATCTCACTGCACTCAGCAGCCTCTCTCCTTGGTCAGATAGGATACTCTGTCATTCATGATGACCCTGTGGCATTTCCAAGGGGCACCTCCTGGGGCCCAAGTGGGTGCATCATGGTAGCTGTGCTGCTTCCCAAGGAATTGCTGTCCCTATGTGAACAGGATTGGAGGTAAATAAGATTGGAAGGGTCCTTCCAACTGACATGAGGAGACAGGTATTCAACCTGGCAACAGTAATTGCTTATATTATAAGCGCCTATTTCCAACGAGGTCATTCACCATGATTTGCAAAGGGAGAGGAGGGCAGAGAGGCACAGAGATGTATGGAAGAGCCTCTCAGGACTAAGGAGTAAATGTGGGGAGTGACCTGTGGCTTGAAAAAAGGCATGTGGCAGGGAATGTCAAGTGGGAAGAGCCTCCTTGCCCTCACTCCCTTTGGTGCTGCCACTCTGCCCAGGTCCCCCTTCAGATGGCTGCAGGGGTCGCCTGCGCCAAGTGGCTCACAGGACTTCAGGAGAAAGGGCCTCTCAGCCTTTGTTCTCAGGCTGACCTTGGTGCAGTCTCTCCCATGTGAGGCACTCGTCTGGTAGCCAGGTTTTTAGTAAGAGCCACATCCTGCAGAGGAGGCATTGGGGATGGAGGTCTGTGTGTTTCCAGTGTGAGGTTTGCAGTGTGCTGGGAATGAGGGGTCTGAGGAATGAACTACAAGGCCTGATCATGCTCCAGAGCTGCCCTCCTCTTCCTTTTTCCTTTCACTCTCTCTTGTACATCTCTGTGTTAGCTGAGTATGTGCTTACCCATACCTTCCCTATTGTGACTCACACAGCAGTAAACCCTTGGATGTATACTTCCCTACATGCATACATACATGTACATACCTATGTCCATATAAATATGTATAATTTTTTAAACATTTTATTTCAGGGAGAGAGAGAGTAGGCATGCCAGAGCCTCTAGCCACTGCATATAAACTCCAGATGCATGTGCCACTTTGTGTATCTGGCTTTATGTGTGTACTGGAGAATTGAACCCTGATTGTTAGGCTTTGCAGGCACGTTCTTTAACCGCTGAGCCATCTCTCCAGCCTGATATGTGTAATTTTTGTGCTGGAGATTAAACTTAGAGATTTGCCCCTTATAAATACTAGACAGATGTGCATATTTTACAGTGCTAAGTATGGAAGCCCTGGCCTTGTGCTTTGTAGCTCACTGTTCTACCACTGTGCTACATCCTTAGCCCTTAGCAAAAAGATGTTTGATTTACAAGAATTAGATTGTAAGACCATAAAGATTAAAAAAAAAAATGTATGTGGGGCTGGAGAGATGGCTCAGTGGTTAAAGGCACTTGCTTGTAAAGCCTGATAGCGCCAGGATTTGAGCCTCCAGTGCCCATGTAAAGTCAGATGCACTAAGTGGTGCATGCATCTGGAGTTTGTTTACAGTGGCAGGAAGCCCTGGCATACCCATACTCAGTCTGACTGTTGGCCTCTTTCTCTATATGTCTGTCTGCCTCTCTCAAATAAATAAATATTTTTGAAGTTTTTTTTTTCAACATTCTATTTTTATTTATTTGAGAGTGAGAGAAAGAGAGAGAGAGAATGGATGTACCAGAGCCTGCAGCTACTACAAACAAATTCCAGATGCATGTGCCATTTTGTGTATCTGGCTTACGTGGGTACTGGGGAATGGAAGCTGGGTCCTTAGGCTTCACAGGCAAGCACCTTAACTGCTAAGTCATCTTTCCAGCCCAAATAAATATTTTTAAAGACATATTTTTAAGGTAATACTGTTAATATTTTGGCTTTTTGGGGGGCACTTAGAGGTAGGGTCTCACTCTAGCCCAGGCTAACTCAGGCTGGAACTCACTTTGTAGCTCTAGGCTGGCCTTGAACACATGGCAGTTCTCCTGTCTCTGCCTCCTGAGTGCTGGGATTAAAGATGTGTGCTGCCACATGCGGCTGAAATTTTCTAAGTAAAATAAATAAGCTCAGTTGGGAACCAGGGCGGAAAAAAAACCCACAAAACCCAAGTCTGATGATGTATGTAGCTTGTTGGTACAGCATTTCTTTAGCATGTTGAGTTCCCCTAGGTTTACTCTCTGGCACTGCAAAAATAAATAAATAATAGGTATATAAATAGCAAATACCCTGCCTCTGGGGATGCCCAGGCCTTCCCAGCTGGCACCTCCACCCTGAGTGACAGCATTCTCTCCATTCCCTCTTGACAGGAGACTCTGTCCAGATATATCCTTCTTCCAGAGACCTACTGAGTACCCCTGCCTCCTCATCCTGGACCCCCAGAATGAGTTTGAGACCCTTCGTAAGCGGGTGGAGCAGACAACACTGAAATCCCAGACAGTCGCCCGGAACCGCAGTGGCGTTACAAATGTAAGGGGGCTCTGGGAGGTCTACTAACAGCGTTTCTCTTCCTGCCTCCCTTGGACCACTGGCTCCAGGGCCTTGAGCCCATGACCGCCTACCCTGATAGTCACCCAGAGAAACCTTGGATCACATCTTACACTTTCTGAAGTTTGGTGCTGGAGGGCCTGTGCTCCAGCCGGCCATGCAGGCTGTGGAGTGGGGATTGTCCTCATGGTCAGGCCCCACTGCGAGAGGTGCACGGGAGATGGTTCTGAGAGAGTCATCACAAGTGGGACGGGAACAGTGATGGGGGTGGCTAGAGGAATGTCCAGGTCTAGGTATCAGGAGGCTTCTCTGAAGAGAAGGATGGAGGAGGAAGAACATTTTAGTCATGGAGAACATGTGGCCAAGTTCCCACACAGGAGAGGGTGTGCTGTGCTCAAGGAATGAGGAGCTTGCATGGCTGGAAGCAGACAGAAGGTGGAGGGAAATGCTAGCGGATGTGAGGGGAGGGTTGAGGTGATGGGGAGGCTACACAGGGCGTTTTTCTACAGGGCTAAGTGTGTCCTTGTAGCACTCTGATCAGGGCAGTGGCTTGATTGAGGTCTGGTTTGTAAAAGGTGACCTTGGGCACTGAGGAGATAAACAAGTAACTTCTGTTATACAGGCTGGAGTTGGATATGGGAGCTGGGGCTAAAGAGGAGCAGGAACTAATGTGCAGAGTGCAGGACTTGTGCTGGGAAAGTCATGCAGGTGTTTGAGCCCCTCTCACTTGGGGCAGCTGCTGTGGCCAAAGAGGTGATAACCTGATCCCTTCATTTAGACCCCCTGCTTTGGCTCGTTCCTCATCAGTGGGGAAGGCCTTCTGTGAAACCTCTATCCTATAAGGGTCTGGGGACTGCACAAGCTTGTTCTCCCACAGGACTGACTGGTCAAGGTGCTGGCAGGGCAGTCGGGGCAGAGCCAGTGGGTCCCAGTTTCATGAGCTTGCCCCGGGGCTGCAGTGCTCGTGCTTGGTGGAGCAAACATGTGACTTGCTCTTTGTGCAAGAATCAGCCCCAGGTAATCCTTTCATTGTAGTATTGCGCTCTGCAAAGTTTTGTTTTGGAAGGCAGCTATGCTCACCACTATACCACCAACGCCACACCTGAACTTTTCTCCTTTCTTTTAAGATTTATTTTTATTTATTTATTAGTGACAGAGAGAAAGAGAGAGTGAGAATGGACGCACTAGGGCCTCTAGCCACTGTAAATGAACTGCAGACGCATGCACCACCATGTAAATCTGGCTTACCTGGAGAATCGAACCTGGGTCCTTAGCTTCGCAGGCAAGCACCTTGACCACTAAGCCATCTCTCCAGCCCTGAATTTTTCTTTTGGATCTTGGCCTGGCAGCAGCAGCTTCATCCCCAGGCCTCTGGACCTGTGCTTTAGCTGCTTGAGTCCGGCTGGTCCTTCCTCTGACACTGGGCAAGTGCTGCTAGACGCACATTCCCAGGTCATAAACTGGGCATGATAACTCCTGCCAGGCTTGGCTGTGGAACTGCCAGGACGAAATGAGGTCGCAGAGCGCATGTTCTTGGAAAGCTGGAAGCACTGGGTGTTCTTAAGAGGCAGCCTGCCCTGCAGGTTCAGCTGATGGGTTCTGGAGTTAGCCAGACCAGGTGCAAGTCTCAGGGCCATCGCTTACTAGGAGACATCTAAAGCCCGTTTCCTTCTCTGGAAAGTGGTGTTGAGAGCTGGGTATGGTGGTACAGGATGTAATTCTAGTACTTGGAGATGGAGCACAGGAGAATCAGGAATTCAAGGTCACCCTCAGTTACATGGTGGGCTTAGGTCAGCCTGGGCCTATCTTTAAAAAAATTATTTATTTATATATTTTGTTTTTTATTTATTTGCAAGCAGAGAGAGAAGTAGAAGACAGGCAGAGAGAATGGGTGTGCCTGGGCCTCCAGCTGTTGCAAACCAGTTCTAGATGCATGCATTACTTTGTGCATCTGGCTTTATGTGGGTACTGGGGAATAACCCCAGGTTGTTAGTGGTTTTTTTTTTCCCCCGAGGTGGAGTCTCACTCTAGTCCAGACTGACCTGGAATTCACTATGTAGTCTCAGGGTGGCCTTGAACTCATGGCAATCCTCCTACCTCTGTCTCTGGAGTGCTGGGATTAAAGGCGTGCACCACCACGCCTGGCAGGTTTTTAGGTTTTGCAGGCAGATGCCTTAACCACTGAGTCATCGCTGCAGCCTATGAAATCCCATCTTAAAACAACAACAAAGAAGTGTTGAAAGAGAATTCGAGGCTTCAGTTGAAGAATTCTCACATAGCACTTTCTGGCATGGAGCAAGCGCTAAGTAAGCTGTCACCTCTCACCTCAGTTACTGAGGTGTGCTTAGGTGTGTGCTTATGTACATGTGTATAGAGATAGTGGGAGAAGGAACGTAATGCCCTGGAGTCACTGTGCTTCTAGAATAGCTTCATATGCTGTTTCCGGGTTCTCTCCTGAAGGAAACCCTGCTCTGGAGCTGCTGATAAGCAGACCCAGAGCAGAGCAGGGCAGGGATACCTCAATTACTATAAAGTTCTGAGGGGTGCTGTCTGATAGCTGCTGTCAGGGGCCGTTGCGATTGGCATGAGTTTTAGGTAGCATCATGACCTCTGTATTTGGCCAGGAGTGTTGGCTCACATCTGTAATCCCAACGCTTGAGAGGCTGAGGCAGGTGGATCACCATGAGTTCAGGACCATTTGGGCAATAGAGTGAGATGCTGCCTCAAAAGAAACAAAAAAACCAAAACAAACAACAACAACAGGGGCTGGGGAGATGGCTCATCATATCAAGGCACTTTCTTTTCTTTTCTTTTTGTTTTTTGTTTTTTGAGGTTGATTCTACTCTAGCCCAGGCTGACCTGGAATTCACTATGTAGTTCCAGGCTGGTCTCCAACTCACAGTGATCCTCCTACCTCTGCCTCCTGAGTGCTGGGATTAATTTATTTATTTGAGGAAGAGAGAGAGAGAGACAGATAGAGAGATTGGGTGTGCCAGGACCTGTAGCCATGGTAACAAACTCCAGATGCCACCTTGTGCATTTGGCTTTACATGTGTGTTGGGGAATCAAACTGGGATCCTTACTTAGGCTTTGCAGACAAGTGCCTTAATTGCTGAGCCATCTCTCCAGCCCTATTTATTTATTTGTTTATTTATTTGCAAGCAGAGAGAGAGAGAGAGACAAGGAGAATGGGCACACCAAGGCCTCCCAGCCATTGCAAATGAACTCCCAATGCATGCCCCCTTTTGTGCATCTGGCATTATGTGGGCACTGAGGAATTGAACTCAGGTCATTAGGTTTCAAGGCACTTTCTTGCAAAGCCTGCTGGCCCTGGTTCAGTTACCCAGTCACCCATGAAAAGCTGGATGGGCATTTGTTTGCAGCGACAAGAGATGCTGGTGCATCTGTACAGACACAAACTCAAAAAAAAAAAAAAAAAAGTTCAAGGCAGGCGAGGTGGCACATGCCATTAATCCCAGCACTTGGGAGGCAGACGTAGGAGGATCACTGTAAGTTCAAGGCCATCCTGAGAATACATAGTGAATTCCAGGTCAGCCTGGGCTTGAGTGAAGCCTTACCTTGAAAACCTGAAAAAAAAAAAAAAAAAAAAGGTCAGGAGTTGGAGAGAGGGCTTAGCAGTTAAGGCACTTGCCTGCAAAGCCTAACAGCCTGATCTACTTGTGTTGGATTTCCCAGTATCCACATAAAACTGGATGCACAAAGTGGCACATGCATCTGGGGTTCCTTTATAGTGGTTAAAAGTCCTGGCATGCCCATTCTTTCTCTGTGTGTTTCTCTTCTGCTTGCAAGTAAATAAAAAACATTTAAAACACAATAGTCCAGGCATTCAGACAGTTTGAAAGAGCACTGTACACACCTGCATGCTTTCCAGCCAGTCATTAGCATTTGGCTGTATGGCTTTGTCTCTTATCTAGAGAGAAAATTGCAGGTGGCTGACCTCTGGCCCTAACTCACCAAGCCTCCCGTGAGAATGAGGGATCCTCTTACCTACATAGTGAAAGGAGGAGGATAAATTTTGGAGTGTCACCTGATACCTTATCCATAATTATTTGAGATCAACAGTCACCTTGACTGTAAAGCACCATCCAGGCAGGGTCTATGCCTGTACTAGGATGCATTGCTTCCATATAGTGTCTACTTGGCTTCCCTCTGGTCATTCACTTAAAATTTTTTTTTCTTTTTTACTTTATTTATTTATTTGAGAGAGAAAGAGGCAGAGAGAGGGAGAGAAAGGGCACACCAGGGCTGCCAGCTGCTGTAAACAAACTCTAGATACATGGGCCACCTTGTGCATCTGGCTGTGTGGGTCCTGGAGAATTGAACCTGGGTCCTTTGGGTTTATAGGCCAGTTTCTTAACCACTAAGCAATCTCTCCAGCCCTGGTCATTCACTTTTTGAAGAGTCTTGGTCATTCATCTGCTTTCGGCAATAGGTTTTTATTTTGTTTATCTGTTTTGGATTTTAAAATTTTTACTTATTTGCATGTGTGTGTGTGTGTGTGTGTGTGTGTGTGTGTGTGTGTATGGGTGCACCAGGGTCTCACCATTGCAGACACATGCCTGTTTAGGTTTACATGGGTGGTTAGAGAATTGAACCCAGGCCAGTAGGCTTTGGAAGCAAGCACCTTTAACACAACATTGCGCCATCTCCCTAGCCCTGACCTTGAACTCGTTTTTTTTTTTCTTTATTCACAACTTCCATGATTATAAAAAATATCTCATGGTAATACCCTCCCTCCCCCCACTTTCCCCTTTGAAACTACATTCTCCCCATCTCAATCAGTCTCTCTCTTTTTTTTTTTTTTTTTTTTTTTTTGAGGTAGGGTCTCACTCTGGTCCAGGCTGACCTGGAATTCACTATGTAGTCTCAGGGTGGCCTCAAACTCACGGTGATCCTCCTACCCCTGCCTCCCAAGTGCTGGGATTAAAGGCGTGCGCCACCATGCCTGGCTTTTGTTGTTGTTGTTGTTCAAGGTAGGGGCTCTAGCTTAGTCTGACTTGGCATTTACTCTGTAGTCCCAGACTGGTCTTGAACTCACAGTGATCTTCATACCTGTGCCTCTTGAGTTTGAGTGCTGGCACTAAAGGTGTACACAACTAAGTCTTTTTCTTTTATTTATTTGTTTTTTTTTTTTTTTTTTTTGGAGATAGGGTTTCACCGTAGCCTAGGCTGACCTGGAATTCACTATGTGGTTTCTTGAACTCATGGTGGCCTTGAACTCATGATGATGCTCCTACCTCTGCCTTCCAAGTGCTGGGATTAAAGGTGTGCACCACCACCACACCCAGCCAGTTGTCTTATAGAATGTCGCTCTTGTCCCTCCTTCTTTCTCACATTGGTGTTTGATGTGCTTCTCAGTGAAGATGAACTGGGCTTCATGGAAACACCTGTCCTATTAACAGGCCCTCTTTTTCTCCCCAGATGAGCTCTCCACACAAGAACTCCGCACCACCAGCCATGAATGAGTATGAGGTGCTGCCCAATGGCTGTGAGGCCCACTGGGAGGTGGTGGAACGGATCCTGTTCATCTATGCCAAGCTCAACCCCGGCATCGCTTACGTGCAGGGCATGAATGAGATTGTGGGTCCTCTCTACTATACCTTCGCCACTGACCCCAACAGCGAGTGGAAAGGTAGATGGGCACTTTTCTGCCCTCCTCTCCCATTGCTAGCTCCCTGACATAGAGATTGAGGCCAGCCAGCCTGACAGGCTTTATCAGCCTCATCCTCTTTCAGACCTCCATTCTCTTGTGAGAAGAGGGACTGGCCTGGACACTGATCTATTGATATTTGTAACTTAATTTCTGGCAGAAGAGATGAGATATATACATAGAAAGTTGAATGATAAGATTTTGCTGAGTGTGGTGACACACACCTTTAATCCCAGCACTCAGGAGCCAGAGGTTGGATGATTGCTGTAAGTTCAAGGCCACCCTGAGACTACATAGTGAATTCCAGGTCAGCCTGGGCTAGAGCAAGACCCTACCTTCAAAAACCAAAAAGAAGAAAGCTGAATGATAAGATTTAGAGTCACGAGCAGAGCATGTAAGAAACTTCTGAGTACATAGTGTTGTTAGATGTGGGAAGAAAGTGGTGATGTCGTTGGTCTAAGGTGGACAGTGACCTAGGACAGTGGATAGACTATCCTTGAGAGGGACAGCTTGGTGGCACTTAGAAGTGGGCAGATGTCCTGTAGGCGAGAGATGAGACGGGACTCAAATGCCTCACTTCCCTTGGTTTCACCCATACCCTGTCACCTCTCCAGAGCATGCTGAGGCCGACACCTTTTTCTGCTTCACCAACCTTATGGCCGAGATCCGGGACAACTTCATCAAGAGCCTGGATGACTCGCAATGTGGGATCACCTACAAGATGGAAAAGGTGTATTCCACCCTGAAGGATAAAGACATGGAACTCTACCTGAAGCTGGTGAGGACTCTGGGGCCACAGTGGCCAGGCCAGATGGGCAGGGAATGCAGTCACATCCACCTCGAGTCTGGGGGTTGAACATGGCTGTCCCTGCTGGGGAATACTGACTCATGTACTGAGGCAGGCCTGGGAGATCATGCAGGTGACAGAGGAGGCCAGGCAGGTGGGGAAGGGAGAGTTAGTTGAGCATGATGCCTGTTTGATCAGGCACAGGGCACTGGATGAGGCAAGCATGTTTTAGCTGCAGTCCTGGGAAGTATTAACGTCATTATCATTCTCATCATGATATTTTCGTGTTTCTATTTAACCCAGGGCCTTGCCTGTGCTGGGCAAGCAGTCTACTGCTGAGCTGTATTCCTGGCCCCTTTTTAGTTTTATTTTGAGACAGCGTCTCACTGAATGACTTTGGCCTTTATAAACTCACCATGTAGCCCAGGCATGCCTTGAACTTTTGCTCTTCCTACCTCATCCCCTAGAATTGCAGAGGTTACAGGTATGTGTTACCCCGTGCCTGGCTGTTAATTAAAAACAAAAAAGAGGGGCTAGAAATATGGCTCCGCTGTTAAAGGCACTTGTTTGCAAAGCCTGACAGCCTAACTCCAATTCCCTAGTACTCGTGTAAACCCAGATGCAGGGGCAAGAGGCCTGCCTTACACCTTTAATCCCAGCACTCAGGAGGCTAAGACCAGAGAATTGCTATGAGTTTGAGTATGAGTTCCAGGTTAGCCTAGGCTAGAGTGAGACCGTATCTTGAAGAAAAAAAGCTTGCATGCATGTGTGTATAATATGTGCTGTGTGCTCTGTGTACACATGCATTTGCCCATTCAGTGTCCCGTGAGTTGGCCTGCAGCAGGGTGTGCTTGCCTGGATGGCCAGGGGAACATTAGGCCTCATGTTCCATCACTTACACCTATATTTTGGTTTTGAAGTTAAAAACTTTATTTGGCTTGTAAAGCTCCATGTTGCAAAAGCACTCTTGGAGCATTGTGCAAAGACAGGAAGTCCCTGGACACTTAGGCCTATTCTTTTTTTTTTTGCTTTTGTTTTTTCATAGGGTCTTGCTATAGCCCAGGCTGACCTGGAATTCACTATGTAGTCTCAGGGTGGCCTTGAACTCATGGTGATCCTCCTACCTCTGCCTCCCAAGTGGTGGGATTAAAGGCGTGCGCCACCACGCCTGGCTAACACCACTTACGCCTATTCTTATTTGGTCAGGAATCTCATATAAATCCTGGAGCTTGCATAGACATATGTATATATGTATGTATGTATATGTATGTATGTATGGTTTTTTTGTTTGTTTGTTTGTTTTAAATTTTGAGAGAGACAAAGAGGCACAGAGAGAATGGGTGCACCAGGGCCTTCAGCCACTGCAAACAAACTCCAGACATGTGTGCCTCCTTGTGCAACATTGTGCACTTACATCACTGTGTGTCTCACTTACATGGAACCTGGAAATTCAAACATGAGTTCTTAGGCTTTGCAGGCAAGTGCCTTAACTGCTAAGCCATCTCTCCAGCCCAAACCATAACTTTTTATTTTATTTATTTTTTATTTATTTGAGAGCGACAGACAGAGAGAGAGAAAGAGAGAGCAAGAGAGAGAGAATGGGCACACCAGGGCCTC
Source organism: Dipus sagitta (assembly GCA_036346955.1). Classification (NCBI taxonomy): domain Eukaryota; kingdom Metazoa; phylum Chordata; class Mammalia; order Rodentia; family Dipodidae; genus Dipus; species Dipus sagitta. The sequence continues at coordinate 142,633,482 of CM070770.1, forward strand.
CAGTGACTACGAACGAACTCCAGATGCATGCACCACCTTGTGCATCTGGCTTACGTGGGTCCTGGGGAATCGAGCCTCAAACCAGAGTCCTTAGGCTTCACAGGCAAGTGCTTAAGCACTAAGCCATCTCTCCAGCTCCCAAACATAACGTTTTAAAAAAAAAAAAGTTCAAGGCAGGCGAGGTGGCACATGCCATTAATCCCAGCACTTGGGAGGCAGATGTAGGAGGATCACTGTAAGTTCAAGGCCATCCTGAGAATACATAGTGAATTCCAGGTCAGCCTGGGCTTGAGTGAAACCTTACCTTGAAAACCTGAAAAAAAAAAAAGATCAGGAGTTGGAGAGAGGGCTTAGCAGTTAAGGCACTTGCCTGCAAAGCCTAACAGCCTGATCTACTTGTGTTGGATTTCCCAGTATCCACATAAAACTGGATGCACAAAGTGGCACATGCATCTGGGGTTCCTTTATAGTGGCTAAAAGTCCTGGCATGCCCATTCTTTCTCTGTCTGTTTCTCTTCTGCTTGCAAGTAAATAAAAAACATTTAAAACACAATAGTCCAGGCATTCAGACAGTTTGAAAGAGCACTGTACACACCTGCATGCTTTCCAGCCAGTCATTAGCATTTGGCTGTATGGCTTTGTCTCTTATCTAGAGAGAAAATTGCAGGTGGCTGACCTCTGGCCCTAACTCACCAAGCCTCCCGTGAGAATGAGGGATCCTCTTACCTACATAGTGAAAGGAGGAGGATAAATTTTGGAGTGTCACCTGATACCTTATCCATAATTATTTGAGATCAACAGTCACCTTGACTGTAAAGCACCATCCAGGCAGGGTCTGTGCCTGTACTAGGATGCATTGCTTCCATATAGTGTCTACTTGGCTTCCCTCTGGTCATTCACTTAAAATTTTTTTTTCTTTTTTACTTTATTTATTTATTTGAGAGAGAAAGAGGCAGAGAGAGGGAGAGAAAGGGCACACCAGGGCTGCCAGCTGCTGTAAACAAACTCTAGATACATGGGCCACCTTGTGCATCTGGCTGTGTGGGTCCTGGAGAATTGAACCTGGGTCCTTTGGGTTTATAGGCCAGTTTCTTAACCACTAAGCAATCTCTCCAGCCCTGGTCATTCACTTTTTGAAGAGTCTTGGTCATTCATCTGCTTTCGGCAATAGGTTTTTATTTTGTTTATCTGTTTTGGATTTTAAAATTTTTACTTATTTGCATGTGTGTGTGTGTGTGTGTGTGTGTGTGTATGGGTGCACCAGGGTCTCACCATTGCAGACACATGCCTGTTTAGGTTTACATGGGTGGTTAGAGAATTGAACCCAGGCCAGTAGGCTTTGGAAGCAAGCACCTTTAACACAACATTGCGCCATCTCCCTAGCCCTGACCTTGAACTCGTTTTTTTTTTTTCTTTATTCACAACTTCCATGATTATAAAAAATATCTCATGGTAATACCCTCCCTCCCCCCACTTTCCCCTTTGAAACTACATTCTCCCCATCTCAATCAGTCTCTCTCTCTTTTTTTTTTTTTTTTTTTTTTTTTGAGGTAGGGTCTCACTCTGGTCCAGGCTGACCTGGAATTCACTATGTAGTCTCAGGGTGGCCTCAAACTCACGGTGATCCTCCTACCCCTGCCTCCCAAGTGCTGGGATTAAAGGCTGTGCGCCACCATGCCTGGCTTTTGTTGTTGTTGTTGTTCAAGGTAGGGGCTCTAGCTTAGTCTGACTTGGCATTTACTCTGTAGTCCCAGACTGGTCTTGAACTCACAGTGATCTTCATACCTGTGCCTCTTGAGTTTGAGTGCTGGCACTAAAGGTGTACACAACTAAGTCTTTTTCTTTTATTTATTTATTTATTTATTTATTTTTTTTGGAGATAGGGTTTCACCGTAGCCTAGGCTGACCTGGAATTCACTATGTGGTTTCTTGAACTCATGGTGGCCTTGAACTCATGATGATGCTCCTACCTCTGCCTTCCAAGTGCTGGGATTAAAGGTGTGCACCACCACCACACCCAGCCAGTTGTCTTATAGAATGTCGCTCTTGTCCCTCCTTCTTTCTCACATTGGTGTTTGATGTGCTTCTCAGTGAAGATGAACTGGGCTTCATGGAAACACCTGTCCTATTAACAGGCCCTCTTTTTCTCCCCAGATGAGCTCTCCACACAAGAACTCCGCACCACCAGCCATGAATGAGTATGAGGTGCTGCCCAATGGCTGTGAGGCCCACTGGGAGGTGGTGGAACGGATCCTGTTCATCTATGCCAAGCTCAACCCCGGCATCGCTTACGTGCAGGGCATGAATGAGATTGTGGGTCCTCTCTACTATACCTTCGCCACTGACCCCAACAGCGAGTGGAAAGGTAGATGGGCACTTTTCTGCCCTCCTCTCCCATTGCTAGCTCCCTGACATAGAGATTGAGGCCAGCCAGCCTGACAGGCTTTATCAGCCTCATCCTCTTTCAGACCTCCATTCTCTTGTGAGAAGAGGGACTGGCCTGGACACTGATCTATTGATATTTGTAACTTAATTTCTGGCAGAAGAGATGAGATATATACATAGAAAGTTGAATGATAAGATTTTGCTGAGTGTGGTGACACACACCTTTAATCCCAGCACTCAGGAGCCAGAGGTTGGATGATTGCTGTAAGTTCAAGGCCACCCTGAGACTACATAGTGAATTCCAGGTCAGCCTGGGCTAGAGCAAGACCCTACCTTCAAAAACCAAAAAGAAGAAAGCTGAATGATAAGATTTAGAGTCATGAGCAGAGCATGTAAGAAACTTCTGAGTACATAGTGTTGTTAGATGTGGGAAGAAAGTGGTGATGTCGTTGGTCTAAGGTAGACAGTGACCTAGGACAGTGGATAGACTATCCTTGAGAGGGACAGCTTGGTGGCACTTAGAAGTGGGCAGATGTCCTGTAGGCGAGAGATGAGACGGGACTCAAATGCCTCACTTCCCTTGGTTTCACCCATACCCTGTCACCTCTCCAGAGCATGCTGAGGCCGACACCTTTTTCTGCTTCACCAACCTTATGGCCGAGATCCGGGACAACTTCATCAAGAGCCTGGATGACTCGCAATGTGGGATCACCTACAAGATGGAAAAGGTGTATTCCACCCTGAAGGATAAAGACATGGAACTCTACCTGAAGCTGGTGAGGACTCCTGGGCCACAGTGGCCAGGCCAGATGGGCAGGGAATGCAGTCACATCCACCTCGAGTCTGGGGGTTGAACATGGCTGTCCCTGCTGGGGAATACTGACTCATGTACTGAGGCAGGCCTGGGAGATCATGCAGGTGACAGAGGAGGCCAGGCAGGTGGGGAAGGGAGAGTTAGTTGAGCATGGTGCCTGTTTGATCAGGCACAGGGCACTGGATGAGGCAAGTATGTTTTAGCTGCAGTCCTGGGAAGTATTAACTTCATTATCATTCTCATCATGATATTTTCGTGTTTCTATTTAACCCAGGGCCTTGCCTGTGCTGGGCAAGCAGTCTACTGCTGAGCTGTATTCCTGGCCCCTTTTTAGTTTTATTTTGAGACAGCGTCTCACTGAATGACTTTGGCCTTTATAAACTCACCATGTAGCCCAGGCATGCCTTGAACTTTTGCTCTTCCTACCTCATCCCCTAGAATTGCAGAGGTTACAGGTATGTGTTACCCCGTGCCTGGCTGTTAATTAAAAACAAAAAAGAGGGGCTAGAAATATGGCTCCGCTGTTAAAGGCACTTGTTTGCAAAGCCTGACAGCCTAACTCCAATTCCCTAGTACTCGTGTAAACCCAGATGCAGGGGCAAGAGGCCTGCCTTACACCTTTAATCCCAGCACTCAGGAGGCTAAGACCAGAGAATTGCTATGAGTTTGAGTATGAGTTCCAGGTTAGCCTAGGCTAGAGTGAGACCGTATCTTGAAGAAAAAAAGCTTGCATGCATGTGTGTATAATATGTGCTGTGTGCTCTGTGTACACATGCATTTGCCCATTCAGTGTCCCGTGAGTTGGCCTGCAGCAGGGTGTGCTTGCCTGGATGGCCAGGGGAATATTAGGCCTCATGTTCCATCACTTACACCTATATTTTGGTTTTGAAGTTAAAAACTTTATTTGGCTTGTAAAGCTCCATGTTGCAAAAGCACTCTTGGAGCATTGTGCAAAGACAGGAAGTCCCTGGACACTTAGGCCTATTCTTTTTTTTTTTTGCTTTTGTTTTTTCATAGGGTCTTGCTATAGCCCAGGCTGACCTGGAATTCACTATGTAGTCTCAGGGTGGCCTTGAACTCATGGTGATCCTCCTACCTCTGCCTCCCAAGTGGTGGGATTAAAGGCGTGCGCCACCACGCCTGGCTAACACCACTTACGCCTATTCTTATTTGGTCAGGAATCTCATATAAATCCTGGAGCTTGCATAGACATATGTATATATGTATGTATGTATATGTATGTATGTATGGTTTTTTTGTTTGTTTGTTTGTTTTAAATTTTGAGAGAGACAAAGAGGCACAGAGAGAATGGGTGCACCAGGGCCTTCAGCCACTGCAAACAAACTCCAGACATGTGTGCCTCCTTGTGCAACATTGTGCACTTACATCACTGTGTGTCTCACTTACATGGAACCTGGAAATTCAAACATGAGTTCTTAGGCTTTGCAGGCAAGTGCCTTAACTGCTAAGCCATCTCTCCAGCCCAAACCATAACTTTTTATTTTATTTATTTTTTATTTATTTGAGAGCGACAGACAGAGAGAGAGAAAGAGAGAGCAAGAGAGAGAGAATGGGCACACCAGGGCCTCCAGTGACTACGAACGAACTCCAGATGCATGCACCACCTTGTGCATCTGGCTTACGTGGGTCCTGGGGAATCGAGCCTCAAACCAGAGTCCTTAGGCTTCACAGGCAAGTGCTTAAGCACTAAGCCATCTCTCCAGCTCCCAAACATAACGTTTTAAACAAACATAGAATGCTCTTTTTTTGCTTTTTTTTTTTTTTTTTTTTTTTTTGAGGTAGGGTCTTACTGTAGGTCAGGCTGGCCTGGAATTCACTATATAGTCTCAGGCTGCCTTTGAACTCACAGTGATCCTCCTTCCTCTGCCTCTTAAGTACTGGGTGGCATGTGCCACCATGCCCGGCTAGAATGCTCTTTTCTTTCTTTCTTTTTTAAAAATTTTTTATAAGCAGAGAGAAACACAGAGAATATGAATGAATAGGCATGCCAGGGCCGCTAGCTGGTGCAAATAAACTTGAGACACATGCACCATTTTGTGCATCTGGTTTTACATGGGTACTGGGGAAATGAACCCAGGTTGTTAGGCTTTACAGGCAAGTACCTTAACCACTGAGCCATCTCTTTAGCCCAGAATGCTTTTTTTTTTTTTTTTTTTGCTGTTTTACAGTATGCTTTTTAAAAAATTTTTTTCTGAGCATTTAATGAAAGTATTTTTTAACAATTTAATCATCCTTTAATTGTAAGATATTAGTTTCCTTTCTTTTTGGTACAAATAATAACATAGCTCTTTCCCTGTTACATACAGATTAAATATGCCCAGATTCTGAATGTTGTTGTTTGTAGGGAATACATTTCCTGTAATTTTACAAAGGAAATTTAAAATAAATATATTTTTAAAACATATATATTCTTTTTTTTACTTTAAAAAAAAAGTTATTTATTTGCAAGCAGAGAGAGAGAGAGAGAGAGAGAGAGAGAGAGAGAGAGAGAGAGAATGGGCACACCAGGGCCTCCAGCCACTGCAAACAAACTCCAGATGCATACGCCCCTTGTGCATGTGGCTTACGTGGGTCCTGGATTTATTAGGTAGTCTCAGGGTGGTCTCAAACTCACAGCGATTCTCCTACCTCTGCCTCCCAAGTGTTGGGATTAAAGGAGTGCACCACCATGTCCAGCTTCTCCAGCCCATTAAAAAAAATTTTTTTTTTAATTGACAACTTCCATAATTGTAGACAATAACCCATGGTAATTCCCTCCCTCCTCCCACTTTCCCCTTTGCAACTCCATTCTCCATCATATCCCCTCCCCCTTCCAATCAGTCTCTCTTTTATTTTGCTGTCATGATCTTTTCCTCCTATTATGATGGTCCTGTGTAGTGTCAGGCATTGTGGTTGGTTTCCCTCATAACAGATGTACCACTATTGCACCTGTTGGCTCATGTAGCCTGGCTGGCCAAATTAAAGGCTTGCAGTGTCCACTGTCAATTATCTCCACTTGTGATTTCTCTGTTTTCCATTGAACTTCATCTAGCATGGCTTTTTCCAGTTTTCTGTCAGCTGGTCTACATGGAGGAGGTTTTCAGCTCAGCTCCAGCAGGATTTCTCAGTGACATTGCAGTCCAAGCATGTGGAGTCTTCAGCAATTGGGTCTTAACCATCTATTCCTGGTGGGAAACCAAGAGCCTATAATGATTTGGGGTCAGCAGTGACCTCCCTTGCCAACAACTCAATGGAAGGAATCCCATCCCTGGCACTGAAAATTTTCTAGTAACAATCTATGTCTTTTGGTTATTCCATTGTCCAAAAAAGTAGGCTTCCATATGACTTATTCATATCCTCTTAGATTTTGTTTTAAATTTTATTTATTTATTTGCAAGCAGAGAGAAGAGACAGAGAGTTGGCAGGCACACCAGGGCCTCTAGCCACTGCAAATGAACTCCAGATGTATGTGCCCTTTGTGCAGCTGGCTTATGTGGGTCCTGGGGAATCAAACCTGAGTCCTTTGACTTGCAGGCAAATGTTTTAACCGCTAAACCATCTCCCCAGCCCTCCTCTTAGATTTTTTTTTTAAGTTTATTTTTTGTTTATTTGAGAGCTACAGACAGACACAGAGAGAAAGAGACAGAGAGAGAGGGAGAGAATGGGTGCATCAGGGCCTCTAGCCACTGCAAACAAACTCCAAATGCATGCACCACCTTGTGCATCTGGCTTACATGGTTACTGGGGAATCAAGCCTCAAACCGGGGTCCTTAAGCTTCACAGGCAAGCGCTTAACTGCTAAAGCCATCTCTCTAGCCCACTCCTCTTAGATTGTGATTAGCCCTACCTTGACCTTTTCCTTCTCCTGACCTTTTCACCCCCATTAATCTGTTCTTCTACTTACATATATACAATACCATCCTATGAAGTCCCCCTTTCCTCCCCTTCAGTTCTCTTTATATCTCCTTTCTTGCTTACTGGCCTCTGCTATACTGAGTTTTATTCCAACTCACACAGAAGTCTAATCATCTGTAGCTAGGATCCACATATGAGAGAGAACATGTGATGTTTGGCTTTCTGGGCCTGAGTTATCTCACTAAGTATAATCCTTTCCAGATCCTTCCATTTTCCTTCAAATTTCATAACTTCATTTTTCTTTACCGCTGAGTAGAACTCCATTGTATTAATGTGCCACATCTTCATTATCCACTCATCAGTTGAGAGACATTTAGGCTGGTTCCAGTTCCTAGCTTTTTTTTTTTTTTTTTTTTTTGAGGTAGAGTCTCACTCTAGTTCAGGTTGACCTGGAATTCACTGTGTAATCTCAGGGTGGCCTCGTACTCATGGTGATCCTCCTACCTCTGCCTCCCGAGTGCTAAGATAAAGGCATTTCCTAGCTATTGTGAGTAGAGTGGCAATAAACATGGTTGAGCAAGTATCTCTAAGATAACGAGACGAGTGCTTAAGACATATGCTTAGGAGTGGTATAGCTGGGTCATGTGGTAGATCTAATTTTAGCTGTCTCAGGAACCTTCCACACTGATTTCTACAATGATTGGACCAGATTGCATTTCCACCAACAGTGTAGAAGGATTCCTCTTTTTCTGCATCCTCACCAGCATTTATTTTCATTTGTTTTCATGATAGTAGCCATTCTGACAGGAGTGAGATGGAATCTCAATATAGTTTTAGTTTTCATTTCCTTGATGGCTATATAGTATGTTTTTTTCAAAACACTTATTTATTTCATTATTATTATTTTAATTTTTTGTATTTTGTTTATTTGAGAGAGAGAGAGAATGGGCATGCCAGGGTCTCTAGCTGCTGTAAATGAACTCAGGTGCATGCACCACTTTATTCACCTGGCTTTATATAGGTACTGGGGAATTGAATTGGGAACGACCAGGTCATCAGGCTTTGCAGGCAAGCGCCTTAACCACTAAGCCATTTCTCCAGCCCTGTCACATGCTTTTTTCAGTTAATGTTCAGTGTGGCTGACCAAGTTTTTACCTCTTGGGAGTAAGTGTCCTATTGGGTTGTAGTATGGCTTAAATAAGTGTGGTAATGCATTTAACATGTTGAGCACATATATAATACCTGGTGACTGTCACTCTGCATTTCTGCAGATCCATGTGTACAAAATGAGTAAGTGTACAGTGTTGTATAAGAGCAGAGTCATTGGGCTGGAGAGATGGCTTAGCAGTTAAGGCACTTGCTTGCAAAGCCTGGGGATCCAGGTTCGATTCCTCAGTATCCTCATAAGCTAGATGCACAAGGTGGCACATGCTAGAGACCCTGGCATGCCCATTCTGTCTCTCTCACACACACACAAATAAATAAATTAATTAATAAGAATAGGAGCCAGGCATGGTGGTACATGCCTTTAATCCCAGCTCTTATTTTTATTTTATTTTATTTTATTTTTTGGTTTTTCGAGGTAGGGTCTCACTCTAGCCCAGGCTGACCTGGAATTCACTATGGAGTCTCAGGGTGGCCTTGAACTCACGGCGATCCTCCTACCTCTGCCTCCTGAGTGCTGGGATTAAAGGCGTGCGTCACCACGCCCGGCTTTATATTTTTATTTTTATTTTTTGGTTTAATCCCAGCTCTTGAGAAGCAGAGTTAGGAGGATTTCCATGAGTTTGAGGCCACCCTGAGACAACATAGTGAATTCCAGATCATCCTGAGCTAGCATAGTGAGACCCTACCTCAAAAAAAAAAATAAATAAATAAAAAGAATACAGCCATCATTTACAAATCTACTTAGTAAATTTTTACATAGTAAAAATTTTCCAGTGTTTTGAAAAAGGTCTGACAACAGTATTTGGCAGCAAGCAGCAGCTGCCTTTGTTGTTGTTGTTGTTGTTGTTTTGTTTTGTTTCGAGGTAGGGTCTCACTCTAGCCCAGGCTGACCTGGAATTCATTATGGAGTCTCAGGGTGGCTCCGAACTCACAGTGCTCCTCCTAACTCTGCCTCTCAAGTGCTGGGATTAAAGGCATGTGCCATCACACCCAGCCCGCGGCTACCCTTTTATTTATTTATTTATTTATTATTATTTTAAGTTATTTTATTTACTTATTTATTTATTTGAGAGAGAGAGAGAGAATGGGCACGCCAGGGCCTCCAGCTACTGCAAACAAACTCCAGGTGCATGTGCCCCTTTGTACATCTGGCTTACATGGGTTCTGGGGGAATCAAACCAGGGTCCTTTGGCTTTGCAGGCAAGTGCCTTAACCGCTAAGCCATCTCTCTAGCCCACAGCTGCCCTTTTAATGGTGCAAGGCCCTGTAGGGCTTGGTGCCACCCCATGATGTCCTTGCAGTCACCCCTACCTATTTTTTCCTCAACGCTAGGCTCCTGCCTGCTGTTCACATGGGGTTGCTCCTGGGCTGCATGGCTACCCTGCAGCTGACTCCCCACACTCGTACTGTCTCCCCAGCAAGAGCAGAACATCAAGCCTCAGTTCTTCGCCTTCCGTTGGCTGACACTACTGCTGTCCCAGGAGTTCTTGTTGCCTGATGTCATCCGGATCTGGGACTCCCTCTTTGCTGATGACAGCCGCTTTGATTTCCTCCTCCTGGTCTGCTGTGCCATGCTCATGTGAGTGTGTCCCTGGCCTGCTGAGTCTTTGAAGGGAGCTAGAGTTGGGGCAGAGAAACCCTCTGGCTCTAAAGGGAAGGCAGGATGCCCCTTTTGTGGCTGGAGCCAGCCTCTGAAATTCTTATGTCCAAGCTATGCTTGCCTGGACTAGAAAGTCATGAGGAAATGTGGAGGGCGCCCAGGGTGATTAGGAAATGGAAGGCAAGCCAGGCATAATGGCACATCTTTAATCCCAGCATTTGGGAGGATCACTGAGTTCTAGGCCAGCCTTGACTAGAGTGCGACCCAACCCCAACCCCCCAAAAAATGAAGGACCCTCAAGGTGAGGAAGAAGTGGAGGACTCACAAGGGTGAGGAAGAAGTAGAGGGCACCCAGGGTGATTAAGAAATGGAGGATGGAGCCGGGCGTGGTGGCGCATGCCTTTAATCCCAGCACTTAGGAGGCAGAGGCAGAGGCAGGAGGATTGCCATGAGTTCAAGGCTACCCTAAGACTACATAGTGAGTTCCAGGTCAGCCTGGGCTAGCGTGAGACCTTACCTCGAAGAAAAAAAGAAAAAAAAAAAAAAAAGGAGGGCTAGCCAGGTGTGATAGCGTACACTTTTTTAATCCCCACACTTTGGAGGCTGGGGTAGAAGGATCGTTGTGAGTTTGAGGCCACCCTAAGACTACATAGTGAATTCTAGGTCTGTCTGAGCTAGAGTGAGGCCCTACCTCGAAAAAACAACAACAACAAACAAACAAACAAACAAATTGGAGAAGGTCCTGGGTGAGGACAAAGTGGAGAGTGCCCCGGGGGCCCAGTGCATGGCTGCTTGTTTCCTCAGACTGATCCGGGAGCAGTTGCTGGAAGGGGATTTCACCATCAACATGCGGCTCCTGCAGGTAATGTGCGTCAGAGGGGAAGGTCAGGCTCCCACCAGACAGTCTCTCCAAGTCCTGTTCCGTCTTGTGCTAGCCACTGGCAGGCTGGGTTCAGGAATGGGAGCATGTAGTGGGGGGTCGGGGTCCAGACCCTGGGGCAGATCTGGTTTGGATCTGGATTGAATCATAGTCCTCATTTAGTGACTTGTGTCCTTGGCCTACATACAACTCAATGGGCTCCAAGAACAGGACAGTGGTCATTGGTAATTGTGCTTAGGCCAGGGAGACCTAGACAGATGGCTTAATCTGAGTTAATGTCTGTTCTGTGCTTGTTATGTGACCCAAGCCCATTGACAACCTCTCTAGGCCTTAGTGTCTTCACCCACATTGGGCCTACTGTTGGTTTTCAATAACTTTGATCTATAAGATGGAGTAATCACAGTGACCCCCTCCTAGGGCTGTGGAGGGGCCTGGGTGAACTAGGGCCTGCACAGTGCTGGGCCAGTATGAGTAGGGTTCAGGGCTCCATGGCAGGAGACGAGGCAGTGGGTTCTAATGCTAAGGAAGACTGTGGGACCCTGTGGGCCTGAGTTAGTGGCATGCAGTAGTTCGGGCAGGGTGCACCTGGGTGTCTGGTAAGTGGTTCCTATCCCTGGCATACAAAGTGTGTAGGTTTGTTGTGTGTGTGGGAGAGGTGGCAAAGGGGGTGCTACTTCAGGGGCATATTGTGGTTTTCCTGTGCCCAGGATTACCCCATCACAGATGTCTGCCAGATCCTACAGAAAGCCAAGGAACTCCAAGACTCAAAGTAGCCTGGTGGCACGGAGGCCAGATTTGGGAGAGCAGCCACCTTCACCTCGTGCCCTGGCTCCCAGGACACAAAAAAGCCCACGAGATTGCCAGCCTGAAGGGAAGCTGCAGGCTCGGCCAACTCCAGGACTTCGCATGTTGGCTCCCATAATCCGGGATGCTCCTCATGGGAGCACACTGCTGGGTGCCTTTCCAGCCACCCAGTCCTGGTACACCTGGGAGCCCTTGGCCAGGCTTCTGAACAGGGCTGGAGTTCCCGAACTGGTTTCCTGGAACTGGGACCATTGGCACAGGAAACTGTCAAGGGTCTCACCCTGCCTCTGCCCTGCAGCTACTCGTCCTTTCCTGCTTCTGGTCTCCTGGCACCAGTTGGGGGAGGTGCTTGGCAAATGGGCCAGAAAACACATGTGGAATTTGGTGCTGGAGCTGTGTGGGGAGGTAACACCAAAAGAACTGAGTGACTGCCAGGCCCAGGCCCCACTCTGTGTCTTCAACTGAGCGTGTTCTCTCATGGCTGATGGAGTGTACGTCCCCCTGGTGTCTCTGCTTTTGTGTGTGTGTGCACGTGCGTGTGTGCGTGCGTGTGTGTGTGTATTCGTATACACCCTAGGGGTGGGAGAGGGTGTCTTAGAATCTGTAGTTTCTGCTTCCCCTTCTCTGTCTCTACCTCTGCCTGTCTCCCTCTGCCTCTTTCCCGGAGGTGGTGTGTGTATGTGTGTGACTCTTGCTGTCTCTTCCTCTCTCCTTTACACTCTGCCCTTCTCTCTTGGGGTGCCTTATCCTGAGCCTCTTCCCCCCTCCCTTCTAGCTCCCTGAGGCTGGCAGACAGAATGAAGTGTCACAGCAAGGCCCCTGGAGGCCATCCTTCACTTTGGCATCTGATTCCTATTCCCAACATGTGGCCCCAGGAGCCCCAGATCCTACTTGGAATCAAATGCTGCTGCGAATGATGGCCTGCAAAGCTTTGAGCTTCTTTCCTGCTTTCTGTTCAGGAATGGAGAAGGGAAGAGAAGCATGGATCTTTAGAGGTGATCAAGGACATCCAGGCTGTTACGTAGCTGGAGTTCAATTCCAGGTGTTTCTTCCCAGCCCAAGAAGTGTGAGTCCTATCAAGGAGTCGGACCAAAGGAAGTCCAGGAGTCTCTGGACCTACAGACCTGGGTTCTGCCAGTGCCAGAAGGGCCAAGTGAGGGCCTGGTATGTCCTTGATGTCAGTGAGGCTGTGGAGGTGCTGGCCTTCCTGGTCACCTGCTTTAACTATTCCCGGGATTTGGGGTGGTGAGTCCCTAACATGGACTCTGACTGCTCTGCTCCCAGTTCTGTGAGGAGTGGGTTCATTCTGACTAAATCCCTTACCTCCTTTCATGCGGAGGACAGGTGGTTTTTGTCCTGACGGCAGGACAAGGGTCCTCACCCTCTTCCCAGACTGGCCAGCGGCTATATTGCCTGGAGCCCTCCTGAAATGGGCAGGGCTTCCTTCAGCCTTCCCAGCCCAGTTCCTTCACCAGGGCTCCTTGGATGCTGTTGGGACTTTGTGCACTTGCCTTTTTGCCACCTTCTCCCCTAACACAGTATTTTGGGGTTTTTTACTATTTATTAAGGCTCCTGGTATTTATTGCAGATTGGGGAGGGGGCAAGAGAGCTGGGATGGTAGAAAGGAGTGGAGACTTGAATGGTCTTCATATTTCAAGGCTAACATTGACATCTCCCCTGCCTTTGAGGCCTTCTTTCCTGGCAGGTCCTGGTGTGAGGGCTGCCAGCAGTACTAGAACTGAGTACAGAGCTGGCGTCCCTGTGATGGGGCAGATCCAGTCCACTGTCATCCCAGAACTCGTCCTCTGGTGGGTCAGCCCCAACTTTAACTCCTATGTAGCCTGAAGCTTGGGCCACTGCCTAGGACCCAGCAGACACTGCCCAGGACACCTGATGCATTCCCTCCTGCCTGTCCCTGCTTTTCCTCCTGGGACCTTGCGACTTGAATCATGTATCTGATTTGCCTCAGTGGGAGACCTGAGTTCAGTGCCCTCTCCTTGGACGATGTCTTGGTTAGGCTGGCTTCCTGTGGGGGAGCTGCCTGAGGAAAGGACTTGCCCTTGAAGGGTTCTCAAAAGAGGTGCACAGAGTCCCAGTGCCTGCGGCAGCCCCGGGACTGAGACACTGGCCGACTGAGCCGTGTGAGCTCAGCAGGTCTCAGTCCATAGGGTCAGAATGGCAGTACCCTTTTGTTTTTTTCATCTATTTTGTTCTCTGAATCAGTGCTCTTGATGAGTTGTCTTTAATAAATTGTGTGTTCTTTGCAATGAGCATTGGTGCTGTTGTGGGCAGACAGCTTTGAGACCTTGGTGCAAAGGAAAATGTTTAAGCAGGGCACCTGAAGAGTGGCCTAAGAACAAGGCCAGGAAACCCTTGCTCTGTGAAATTCTGTTTTCAGCCACAGCAGTCTCTGTGGGGTGGGATCATGGATAGGTTAGGACATGCCATATGACTACATAGGAAGTTTATTTTTAGATTACCTTAGTCTCACTTTGTAGCCCAGCATGGACCTAGAACTCTTGATCTTCCTTCCTCAGCTTCCCAAACACCAGGATTATAGTTGTGCCTCACTTGGCTTTGTGTGTGTGTGTGGGGGGGTGTTAACTGTATGCATGTGTGTACAGATGGGCACACCCAGCTAGAGTATAATGTCAGGTGCCCTCTGTGTCATTACAGATGTGCTTGGTTTATGCGTGGATCTAACTTGGGTCCTGTACTTGTGCTGCACGCTCTTACTCATCGAGCCGTATTCCTCAGCACCCTCCCCCCTTTTAAACTGTTTTATTTATTTGGGAGGGGAGAGAGCGAAAGGCAGATAGGAAGAGAGAACTGTCATGCAGGGCCTCTGGCTACTGCAAACAAATTCCAGACTCATGCACCACCTTGTGCATCTCCTTATATACTAGGGGATCAAGCTGGGTCCATAGGCTTCACAGGCAAGCACCTTAACTGCTAAACCAACTCTCCGTCCCCCCCCCCCCAGTCTTTTTTTGATTTTTTGAGGCAAGCCCAACAGACTGGCTTTTTTTTTTTTTTCTTTTCCTTTTTCTTTTTAAAATATTTCCTTCAAACAGAGACAGAAAATAGAGAGAAAGGGCACACCAGAGACTCTAACCACTGCAAACAAACTACAGATGCAGTGTCACTGTGCATCTAGCTTTAATTGGGTACTGAGGAATCAAACGTAAATTGTTATGCTTTGCAGGCAAATGTCTTAGCCACTGAGCCACCTCTCCAGCTCTCATTATTTTTGTTTTTAGAGGTAGGGTCTCACTCTAGTTTAGGCTGAACTGGAATTCACCTTGTAGTCTCAGAGTGGCCTTGAACTCACAGAGATCTACCTTTGCCTCCTGAGTGCTGGGATTAAAGGCATGTGCCATCATGCCCAGCCTTTTCCTTTTTGTTTCTCCTTAGTGCTGAAAAAATTTTTTTCTGAAAAATATGTTTTAAATGATTTTTAAAAGTTTTATTTATTTGAGAGAGTCAGACACACACACACACACACACAGAGAGAGAGAGAGAGAGAGAGAGAATGGGTGTGCCAGGGCCTCCAGCCACTGCAAACGAACACCAGACACATGTGACACTTTGTGCACCTGGGTTACATGGGCCCTGGGAAATTGAACCAGGGTACTTTGGCTTTGCAGGTAAACCCCTTAATTGCTAAGCCATCCCTCCTGCCCCAATATTTTTAAGTTAAAACACTTAGGTCATCTTACTAGATGCAGAAAACAAATTAGAATTAAAAGAACAGTACCTCCACACACAATAAAAGCTATATATGAAAGCCGGGCATTTTGGCACATGCCTTTAATCCTAGCACTTTGGTAGGCAGAGGTAGGAGTATCACCATGAGTTTGAAGCCACCCTGAGACTACATAGTGAATTCCAGGACAGCCTGGACTAGAGTGAGACCCTGCTTTGGAAAACAACAAGCCGGGCATGGTGGCGCACGCCTTTAATCCCAGCACTCAGGAGGCAGAGGTAGGAGGATCGCCATGAGTTCGAGGCCACCCTGAGACTCAATAGTGAATTTCAGGTCAGCCTGGGCTAGAGTGAGACCCTAACTTGAAAAACAAACAAACAAACAAAGCTATATATGAAAATCCCTAAGTTGACATCCTACTCTAACTTGAGAATTTTTGTTTTGTAGGGTTTCACTCTAGCCCATGCTGATTGGAATTCACTATGTAGTCTCAGGGTGGCCTCAAACCCAGTGATCCTGCTACCTCTGCCTCCCAAGTGCTGGGATTGAAGGTGTGTGCCACCATGTCTGACAAGAAATTTTTTTTTTAATTATTTTGTGTATTGCACATGTGGAGGTCAAGGACAGTTTTCAGGTAGATCCTTGCCTTTTACTTTATTTTCAGTCAGCATTTCTTACTGTTCACTGCTCTATTCACAAACGTCAGGGAAATCTGTCTTGGCTTCCCTTCTCAGTGATAGGTGTGTGTGCTGGGATTACAGAACCTCACCCCAGCTCTCAGCTTGAACATGGGGTCTGAGGATCTGAACTCAGGTGCTCAGAATCATGTGGCAAGTGCTTTGTCCACCTAGCCATCGCCTCAGTGCTTGAAATGGAAATTAAAACAAGAAGCCGGGTATGGTGGCACACGCCTTTAATCCTGGCACCCAGGAGGCAGAGGTAGGAGAATTGCTGTGAGTTCAAGGCCACCTTGAGACTACATAGTGAATTCCAGGTTAGCCTGGGCTAGAGTGAGACCCTACCTCAAAACAAACAAAACGGATGCCCACTTACAGTCTTGCCACTTTGATTCAACGATGCTAGAAGTCCTCATCAAAGTAATTAGGTAGGTGCAAGAAGGAGAGGGTATTCAAAAAGAAATATGGGAAATTGTTGACACAAAAAAATATATATATATATATTTATTGAAACTAATAAAGTTGTTGCAGGATTCAAAGCCACCATACAGGCTACTGGTGCAGCTCAGTGGTACGGCACATACTTAGCATATGTGAGACCCTGCTTTAAACCCCCAGCATCACCCCCCCCCCAAAAAAAAAAAAGTTTAGCACAAAACCAGTAGCAGGCCAGGCATAGTGGTAAACGTCTTTAATCTCAGCACTCAGGAGCCTGAGGTAGGATTGCCATGAGTTCAAAGTTAGCCTGGGCTACAGCGAGAACCTGTTTCAAAAAGAAAAGAACAGAACAGAAAAGGTTGGGCATGGTGGAGCACACCTTTAATCTCAGCACTCAGGAGGCAGAGGTAGGAGGATCACAGTGAGTTCAAGGGTGCCCTGAGATTACATAGTGAATTCCAGGTCAGCCTGGGCTAGAGTGAGGCCCTACCTCAAAACAAACAACAAACAACCCAGTATCATTTCTGTACCCTAAACTCTAAAAAGGAATCAAAATTTCGTTTGGGGGACTTTTTTTTTTTTTTTTGTAGTGCTGCACACAAGCTCACCCATGCTAGCTATCACTGAACTGTACCTCCAACCCCAAAATAAGCTAACCAAGGAAATAAAACACTTGCATGCTGAGCATTAGAAAACCTCACTAGGGCAGGTGTGACACAGGCCTTTAGTCTCAGCATGTGGGAGGCAGAGGTAGAAGGATTGCTGTGAGTTTGAGACCAGCCTGGAACTACAGAGTGAGTTCCAGGTCAGCCTGGGCTAGAGTGATACCCTACCTCAGGAAACAACAAAAAGAAAAGAAAAGAACCTGTGGGGCTGGAGAGATGGCTCAGTGGTTAAAGGCATTTGCTTGCAAGGCCTGGTGGCCTGAGTTTGATTCCCCAGTACTCACATAAAGCTAGATGCACAAAGTGGTGCATATATCTTGAGTTCATTTGCAGTGGTAGGAGGCCCATTCTTTCTCCTTGCAAATAAATAACATGGAATCTGCCTGACTTCAAACTATGGTACAGAAATAAATGGCACCAGCCAACATGCTAGGAAGACCAGAGGGGTAGGGATGTAGCTCAGTTTGTCAAGTGCTTGCCTGTCATGCACCAAGCTCTGGGTTTGTCCTCAGTCAGCACCCACGTGAAAAGCCAGGCATGACTATACATGTCTAACTCCAGTGCTGAGGAAGACAGATGGCAGGATCACTGGATCATTGGTGCTCCCTGGTCATACAGTCTCACCAAAAAAGTAGGGAGCTCCTTTTCTCAGGGAAATAGGACAGAAGAGCAATAGTGGACAGACACCCTATGATTTCCTCTGGTTTCTCTGCACACAAGCACACTTGGGAGGCAGAGGTAGGAGGATCACAGTGAGTTTGAGGCCAGCCTGAGACTACCACTGTGTATTTCTGGGCTAGGATGATACCTGCCTAAAAAAAAAAGAAAGAAAGAAAAAGAAAAACAGTTTCCAAGCTGAGGGATGGGATGATACAAAATTTCAGCAAGACAAGAACAAGGTTTATAAAAATATATCTTTTTATTTATCTTATTTATGAGAGAATTGGTACACCAAGGCCTCCAGTCGCTGCAGTCAAATTCCAGACATGGCCATCATTTTGCATGTACATGCATGACCTTGCGCACATGCATCATTCTGTCCAGCTGGCTTAGGTGTGTTCTGGGAAGCTGAACCTGTGTCCTTAGGCTTCACAGGCATGCAAGCACCTTAACCACTAAGCCCTAAAAATTTTTTTCTTTTTAATAGTTGAAATAGCAAACTTTATTCAAGGAGGTGACTGTACAAAGAATTATTTTGATCAAAAGTTATTATGATTGTAGGTGAAAGGAAATAGGCTTACAATTTTAAATTACCACATGAGGGAAAAAAAAAAAAAAAGAGCATTCTATTGCGATCTCAAAGCGCACTGTCAGGCTTCCCAGGCATCCTACTGCTTGTCTACTGGCTTCAGAGAATTACATTTACAGTAGCAATAGGATATTGTATTGCTATTTAATCTGACAGTTAGCAAACACAGGGATAAAAATTCACAGAGCCACAGTGACTTCAGACCATCTCATTCCCCCTGAAAATAGGGGTCAACTTCAGTCAGTAAGAGACAATATCCAAAAAGCATTGTTATGATCTAATACGATTTAAACTTCAATGGGAAAGACCATCTATAGTATTTGAAACTTAGGAATGGTTGGTGCTGACTGTCAGTGTACTCTGAACACTCACTGGAACAAATTCAAGCCCATGCTTACTTGCATCACCTCAGTTAAATGATCCGGTAAATGACAAAAAAGACAAACAACGAAAATAGCATCATGTAGCACAGTAATTTGGTTTGGCTCCCTCTGGATAAAGTTGTCAGTCTTCCCATAGTTTTACCTAGCAATCCAGTTGTAGAATCAAATTGTGAATCCATTTCAGCTAATAGTTTATTTTGATTTTTAACTTCATGGCCTATTTCAATGGAAAGAGATTTTATAGCAGTTACTTTGCTCCTCAGACTTTCAGTAAGTCTCTCGTTTTCTTCTTCACAGGCATTATACCCACTATTGGCATAGCCATAGTTCCCATAGCTACCAGGAGGTGCTCCTTCACCTAGGCCTGCACGCCTCATCCTGCCAGAGGAGGGAGGGGAAGGGTGGGCGAGGGAGGGGTGTGTAGGAAAGACCAGGGGTCACTGGGACCTCGCCTTCAATCCCAGGGCTCTCAGAATACCAACTTCTTCATTCGAAGCACCACGACATCACTAAAAATGTTTTTATTTGTGTGTGTAAGTCCAAGGACAAGTGCCCAGTCTGTCCTCCCCTCTCCACCTCATTGGAGACAGGGTTTTCTCAGGACATTCCTCTGCTGCTGTGCTTCCTGAGATCTTTGGGGAAATTCTGTCTCCACTTCATTGTCAGTGTGCTGAGCTTACACAAGCCTACCACTGCTTCCAGCATCAAATTCCAGTACTAAGTGTTGACAGGTGAGCACTTTATCCACTGAGTCATCTAACCAGCCCCAGGAATAGGATTTTTGGATTTATTTCTTTATTCGTTCATTCATATTCACAGGTGCACTAGGCTCAGCTGGAGATCAGTTATGCACTGTATGTTGCCTACATTTAATGTAAAAAGAAGCCAGGCCTGCTGGCTCATGCCTTTAATCCTTTAATCCACTCAGGAAGCAGAGGTAGGAGGATTGCTGTGAGTTTGAAGCCAGCCTGGGACTACAGAGTGAGTTCTAGGTCAGCCTGGGCTAGAGTAAGATCCTACCTAAAAAAAAACAAAAACAAAAATACCATATAGGGCTGGAGGGATGGCTTAGCAGTGACGGCATTTTCCTGCAAAGTCAAGGGACCCAGGTTTGATTCCCCAGGACCCACATTAGCCAGATGCACGAAGGGGCGCATGCGCCTGGAGTTCGTTTGCAGTGGCTGGAGGCCCTGGTGTTCCCATTCTCTCTCTCTCTCTCCCCCTCTTTCTCTGTCAAAAATAAATATATATATATATATAAATAGGTAAAAATTGCAAAGAATACATTTCAGATGTTCTCATCACAGTAACTATCTGACATGATGGATATGTTTAGTCACTTGATTTACTCTCTTCACATTGTATACACACATATATGTATGTAGAAACATTACATTATTAGCCATAAATAGTTATGTGTTATCAACCTACATTAAAAATCTTTGACGATTCAGAAACATGTAGCAAAAGATGCCACACAGGCATTACTTTGTGCATCTCGCTTTGTGTGGGTACTGGGTAATCAAACCAGGGCCAGGATCTGCAGGCATTGCAAGCAAGTGCCTTACCTATTGAGCCATCTTCCCAGCCCTACTATATCTTTTTGTTTTTTTGAGGTAGTGTTTCACTCTAGCTGGGGCTGACCTGGGAGTGCTGGGATTAAAGTCATGCTCAACCACTTCCTGCTCCTGTTGTATTTTAAAATATTTTCATGAAGCCAAGTGTGGTGGTGCATGTGTAATCCCAGCACTCGGGAGGTAGAGGTAGGAGGATCGCCATGAGTTCGAGGCCACTCTGAGAATACAGAGTGAATTCAAGGTCAGCCTGGGCTAGAGTGACACCCTATCTTGAAAAAACAAAAATAAAAATGTATTTTTCATGAAAGCCAGGTGTGGTGGCGCACGCCTTTAATCCCAGCACTTGGGAGGCAGCAATAGGAGGATCGCCAAGAGTTCGAGGCCACCCTGAGACTCTATAGGGAATTCCAGGTCAGCCTGGGCTACAGAGATACTACGTCGAAAAACCAAAAATAGGAAGAAAAAAAAAAAAACCATGAGTTCACTTCTATTCCATCCAATGTGCTACAAACGTCCTCAACCAGTCCCTATTGAATTTTGCACAGTCCAGCTTCTATGATGACAAAAAATGCTGTGAGCAGCAGTGTGCAAATCCCTGGATCCCCAGTCTACTCTCCGGGCTCAGCCCTCCAGGTGGGCTGAAAGGTTGAACTCAGCATAGACTTTTCAAGCTGCTCTCGGTAACCGTCGTCCATCAGTTCTGGCCAGCATTTAGCATCTGCTGCCGGCAGCTCTGGCCTTAGGCCAGCTAGCAGAATGCTTGGGAGGGCAGAAAGGGGTCTCCACGGAGAGCTGGCTCCTGTTCTCTTCTGCCTACTAGAAGCTTCCAGGGGCTCTTCTGGGCGCTGAAGCAGGGGTGAGATGAGATAGCTTGAGTCACGCCAGACCGACCAGTGGGGGGCGCTCAGCGACCGGCAGGTCCTTGCACAGGCGCAGAAGGGAAGGTTAGCTCATGGCGCGGGGGCGGGGCCAGACGTGACAGCGACCAATCGCAAGCTTGGAGGGCGGAGCCACGCCCTTCACGCCTGGTCTTTAAAGGGCAAAGGGAGGGCGCCGGGGACACCGCGTGGGGCACCCTCACCGGCCTCGTGCCCGCGTCCCGATCGTGTGGAAGGACATTCCACGCGTCACGAGCCCCGCCAGGCTCGGCCCCACGCCGCGGCTTCCTCTAGGGCCCCGGGCGGACATGCGCGCGCTGCGGCTCGGCGTGACCCTGGCGCTGGGCGCGGCGCTGGGTGCCTCGGCCGAGAGCTGGCGGCGGCGGGCGGACGCGCGGGCGGCCCCGGGGCTACTCGGCCGGCTGCCGGTGCTGCCCGTGGCGGCGGCGGCGGCCCAGCTGCCCGCTCTGCCGGGGGGACCGGCGGGCCCCGGCGCCGGCGAGCTCGCCAAGTACGGGCTGCCCGGGGTGGCGCAGCTCAAGAGCCGCGAGTCGTACGTGCTGTGCTACGACCCGCGCACCCGCGGCGCGCTCTGGGTGGTCGAGCAGCTGCGGCCCGAGCGCATCCGAGGCGACGGCGACCGCCGCTCGTGCGACTTCCGCGAAGACGACTCGGTGCACGCCTACCACCGCGCCACCAACGCCGACTACCGCGGCAGCGGCTTCGACCGGGGCCACCTGGCCGCCGCTGCCAACCACCGCTGGAGCCAGAAGGCCATGGAGGACACCTTCTACCTGACCAACGTCGCGCCCCAGGTAGCGCCCGAGTGCACCCCCTGCAGAACGGTGGGCGGCGGCCAAGGGCGCACTTAGATGGGTGCTAGCTTTCAAATCCCGCGCGCTGGCTGCAGGAAGGAGTCCGATGGCGCCTGAGCCTAAACTGTCAAGCCCTGCACTGAACTCATCTGTAAAAGTGGCAATGCGTGACATTCACCCACCCAGTGCACTGCCTGGCCCTTTGTTAGCGGTGAGCCTCAGAGCTCACTCTACCTTCTGCTGAAACAGTTGGGCTGTTGGTGCCAGTAACTGCATCCAGTACATGGAGACTTGACGCCTTCCCCCATTTTTCTAGGACTGGCCGATTTTTTCACATTGCACCGTGGCATCGACCAGTGTGATGGGCCACATCCATAGCTGTGCTGGGTAGCTTGTGGTCACACACTACATACCCATTAGACCTTGTCTTGAGGCCCAGAGGCTCAAATGATGTCAGTTTCTTTCCTGAAGCTCTTTAAACTAGGGAAGACTTAGAGAGACCTGAGAGTGTAAGAGGGGTGGGTGGGGGTGTGTCCTCGGCATGCTTGCTCACCTCAAGACCAGGGGACATCCTGACAGAAGGTTCTAGCCATGGTCCTGTTTCTCCCACCAGGTGCCACACCTCAACCAAAATGCTTGGAACAACCTGGAGAAGTACAGCCGCAGCTTGACCCGCACCTATCAAAATGTCTATGTCTGCACAGGGCCACTCTTCTTGCCCAGGTGAGCCTGGGGCCAGCAGGGCCTTCCACTCACAGCCAGGGTCACCTCAGGCTGTACTCAGCACAGGCTGGCTAAGGCAGCAGCTAGGGCACTAATGAACCTTCATTAGTAAGTGTCCACTGAAGGGAGGCTGCTGAGGGGAAACCGGAAGCTGCAGGTCCAGCAGCATCTGTAAGTACCAGGCCTGTGCTGGACTGGGTTGGCTGTCATGACCCTTTGCACCCTTGCCTGCTTGGTGCACTGCCCATGGGGAGACAGCAATAAAGCTTGGCAAACAGGGAGGGCCCATTGTTTCAGCAGCATTTATTGTCACCCATCTTACGTGGCCCAGCGATGGACATGGGGAAGATGAAGGCTACAACAGTTAAGCTCTGCCTTGTAGTTCACAGCCCCAAAGAGGCACCAAGCGTGGCACACAAGTCTCTTAGTGAGGGGGTGATCCAGTAGATGGCAGTAGTTGGATGTTAGATCAGGGAAGGCTTTCTGGAAGAAGCAATCTTGGGTCCAGTCCAGCCTTTTGGCCATGTTTGCCTGGGTCTCCTTGCAGGACAGAGGCTGATGGGAAGTCCTATGTGAAGTACCAGGTGATTGGCAAGAACCACGTGGCAGTACCCACGCACTTCTTCAAGGTGCTGATCCTGGAGGCAGCAGGAGGACAGATCGAGCTGCGCTCTTATGTGATGCCTAACGCTCCTGTGGATGAGACCCTCCCGCTGGAGCGCTTCCTAGTGCCCATTGAGAGCATCGAGCGGGCCTCGGGACTGCTCTTCGTGCCCAATATCTTGGCACGAACTGGAAACCTCAAGGCCATCACTGCCGGCAGCAAGTGAGGGTGGCAGCAGAGACAGGGGAGTTGGGGCTTGATGCATTAAAGTCGGCTGTTTTTGGAGAAGCAGTCTTGGCCATCTCTATCCCAGATGACGCACAGCAAGCCCTGCTTTCACTGTTGCCTCTTCACCACGTCTTGGATCTTCAGGAAGGCTGGGCACCAGCCTGGGTGAGGCCAGGCTGCAGGGCAGCCAGGGAAATGAGGATGGCTTCCTGAAAAAGTGAGCAGTGGGTTAAGGCGGGCTTCATTCCAAGCCCTGTTTCCTAGCCACCTCTGTAATACCGGGATGCCAGAACTAATGTCCACCTCAAGGATGGGGTGAGTGAGGCAGTGAGTGGGCAGTGCCCAGCTGCTTGGGCAGGAGTTGGTGGGACTTGAACAGGGCCGCAGGGAGGCAGACTGGGGTTGTCCAACTGCAGTTGCTACCTGAGGCTGATGGAACAATGGAACCCCCAACACAGCACCCACAGGGACAGCATGCCACACTGGTATTAGAGGTGGCTACAGGTTCTGTGGATGCTCAGGCCTCCGTGGGTACGCAGATCTTGTGGGACACTTTCTCAAGAGAGATGCATGAAGACACCCCATGGGAAACTGGTGCTGCCCACCTGCAAGGGGGTGGCAGACTGGGGCCACTGAGTGATATTGAGCATACAGCTGAGGAAGCCAAGGGAGTGAGGAGCCTGGGAACCCAGGATTTATCCCTGTGATCTTTGCGTTCTGACCATGCTGCTAGTCTGCTCTGGCAAGGAGCATGTCTCCAGAGAAGGCCGCCTGGGGTGGGCTGCAGTTAGAACTGTAAATGTCCTTGCACAGGCCCCAGGCCCAGCCTAGGGCTGGAGGTGGATGCAGGCGGCTCACCTCAGTGCGGATGGTGCGGCTGCCCTGCCTGGGGCATGTGTTGACGTACAGGTCGAAGAGGACACTGGGTTCAGTCACCTCCAGATTGGGGTCAGCATCCACACCGGCTTCCAGCCCTTGGAGGCCCCCAAACACGACAAGAGCATGCCTGGCACCCAGAGGGAGGGTGGTCACTGGCTTTATCAGAGTTCCACCGGACAGTCCCCAGAGCGTCAGCCTCTCTTGGGCACAGTGAGGCTCAGTCTGTACAGACCAGTCCTTCCCACACGGTTCCGCATTTCCTCCCCAGCCCCCGCCTTAGGCAGCACCGACCTGAAGCTGGGTAGCTGGGCGGAGGCCACACTGGAGCCTCGCTCTGATGTACCGATGGTCAGGTCATACCCGTCCTGGAAGGGGGACTCGGCAAACACAGCACCTGGGGGTGGGGAGAGATCTGTGGGGTCTGTGGTAGCTGCAAGGCGGGGTGCAGTTTGAGGACTGGCAATGGTGGAGGTGATGTGTGAGCACAGAGTGGGTAGGGTGAGCCCCAGGAGCGTGTAGGCCTTCAATTTATCTACCTTCTTACTCCCAAAGTACCAAACAGTTCATCAGCCGGGATATTTGTCCTCAGTGCGCAGGGGCCTTTGTTTTTGTTGTTGAGACTCACTATAGGTAGCCCAGGCTATCCTTGATCATGAGGTGATGTTCCTGTGTTCACCTCCCAGTGCTGAGATTACAGGTGGGAGCCACCATGCCCTGCTCTCAGAGGTCCTTGACCATCCCAGACAGCTCATGGAGGAAGAAGGCACTCCCCCCCCAAAGAGTCCCACAGCCTGCTAGGACAAGGTCCCTGGCCCAACTTGGTCATGCAGGGGTCCTGATGCCACCTGCCAGAAAGGGTGGATGGACACTTGGGCAGGAAGTCCCATCCTTACTGAGGCAGGAGGCCAGTCGGACGGTGTAGCCCCAGTAGAGACCAGCTTTGATGCGGGGTTCCTGCGATGACACAACTGTTCCTCGGTAGGCCTTGCATTCTGGAGGAAAAAAACGAGCTGTGAAGAGGAGTACAAAGGACAGGGAGATAAAAGGAGGAGGCTGCAAGCCCTGGGAGTAACCAGGCCACTGAGGGGAAGCTTCCAGATGGATACCTGGGAGCTGCTTTTGGTTAAGTCTCACAGTCACCCGAAGCCCAGGTTCCAGATTCTTGTCAATCTTCACATCCTGGGGAGAATCCAGAAGAGATGGGTGCCATGTTCCCAGAAAGAGGAGCCACTCTCAGGGCTGGCAAGGGACCTAAGGGGTTCCGGTCCACCTACCACCCCGGACGGGGACCGCGGGTATAGAACTGTTACAAGATACTGTCAGAATTGAAGGCCTGGAGCTTAGCAGAGTGGAAGTCAGGGTCTGACACAGAGGGAAGTCTCGGGCCTCCCTTGCCACTCACTAGCTGTTAGGAGTTTGAATACATCAGTCAGGTCCTCTCAGCCTGTTTCCTGTCTGTCAAATGGAAGTCTCCATGAACAGGAGCTACACCTAGAAGCCTTGGCAGGAAGCAATCAGTGAACCCAGAGAATCTGTGATCAACCATTATTTGCATTCTGCAACAGGTGGGGATGTACCATAGCACAAGTGCTTACTCCTTTTATTTTCCCTGTTTTTCTGTCTCCCACCCCCCCCCCCACCCCAGGTAGGGTCTCACTCTCACCCAAGCTGGCCTGGAAATCACAGTGATCCTAACTCCTCCTGAGTGAGTGCTGGGATTAAAGGTGTGCACCACCAGGAGTTTGAGAGTTTCTCAAGCTTTTTCCCTTTTGTCTGTCCTCTTGATATCTTTTAGTTAATTGTTTTGTTTTGTTTTTTTTCAGGGAGGGAGCAAGGTTTCATGTATCTCAAGCAGGCCTTCAAACTTGCTATGTAGCTAAGGATGACTGAACTCAAAAAAAAAAAAAAAAAAAAAAAAAAAACTGGGCTTGAGAGATGGCGTAGCAGTTAAGGCACCTGCCTATAAAGCTTAAGGACACAGGTTCAACTCCCCAGTACCCACGTAGGCCAGATGCACAAGGTGGTGCATGCAGCTGGAGTTTGCTTGCAGTGGCTGGAGGCCCTGATGGACCCATTCTCTCTATCTGACTCACTCACTCTCCTTTTCACTCTCAAATAAATAAAATATTAAAAAAAACTATTTGCCTATGTGTGTGTATATATTGGTACACCAGGGACTCTTGCTGCTGCAAATGCCTTTAACCTCTCCAGCCCAACTATGTATTTTTATTTTTTATTTATTTTATTTATTTATTTTTTTGGGTTTTTTTGAGGTAGGGTCTCTGACCTGGAATTCACTATGTAGTCTCAGGGTGGCCTTTAACTCATGGTGATCCTCCTACATCTGCCTCTCAAGTGCTTTTTTAAAAATTATCTTTATTTATTTATTTGAGAAGGACAGACAGAGGGAGAGACAGAATGGGTGAGCCAGGGTCTTCAGCCACAGCAAACAAACTCCAGACGTGTGCGCCCCTTGTGTATCTGGCTAATGTGGGTCCTGGGGAATTGAGCATCAAACCAGTGTCCTTAGGCTTCACAAGCAAGCACTTAACCACTAAGCCATCTCTCCAGCCTTTTTAAAAATTTTTTTAATTTTTTAATTTTTTTAATGCCTTTATTATTTGCAGGCAGTGGCAGGGTACACCAGGCACATCATTTTATGTGCTTTTTATAAAGCATCTGGCTTTATTTGGGGGCTGGGGAATCAAACCAAGGCTGTTAGGCTTTGTATACAAATGCCTTTAACCACTGTCCCATTTGCCCAGCCCCTTACTGTGCTTTTTAAGTTTTTTATTTATGTATGTATTTATTTGAGAGCAAGAAACAGGTAGAGATAGAGAATAGGTCCAGCCAGGGCCTCCAGTCACTGCAAACGAGCTCCATAGGCATGTACCACCTTGTGCATCTGGCTTACGTGTGGTGGCCCACCCCTTTTTAATTTCCCAGCATGGGAGGCAGAGGTAGGAGGATTGTGTGAGTTCAAGCCCCACCCTGGGGATACATAGTGAATTCCAGGTCGCCGGGGCTGAGTGAGACCCCTACCTTGAAAAAACCAAACAAAAAAAAAAGCGGGGCATAGGGGGCCACACCTTTAACCCCAGTACTCAAGAGGCAGGGGTGGGCCCGGGGCATGGGGGGCTCACGCCTTTAATCCCGCACTCGGGGGGCCCAGGGTTTGGAGGATCACCATTGATTTTGGGCCACCCTGATACTACACGTGAATTCCAGGTCACCCTTTGGGCTAAAAGGAAGACCCTACCTTGAAAAACGTCAAGAAAGAGAGGTAACAAAGGAGGTATCAAGGGGCATGAGGCAAAGCCTCCACAGGCTGGAGTCTTAAGTAGATGAGGATTCAATGGTCTAGCTCCCTCCTCTTTTATGGACCTCAGTTTCTCCATCAGAACAAGTTGTCTGGAGCTACTGGTCACTGCAGGCCCTTCCAGATATGACATCCTTTGTTCTATCCTCAGGACAGCCCTGCAGGCCATAACCTATACCCATCCCCATGACCCAGCAGCCTCACCCTGGTCTGTCCTCTGGGCAGTCCCCTCCTCCTCCTCCTGCTGCTTTGCCTGCTCCTCTTTTGCCAGCTGCCGCTCCAGTTTTTTCCTCATCTTCATGTCTTTCCACTTTTTCTTCTCCTCTTTCTCTGTCGAAGACAGTATTCTGGTTGGTAGGAGAAGGGGGCTTGGAGCAGTGAGGAGATGATTCTCGCTCACTGGGCCATCCTAGGCTCTGGGTCAGACACACTGACACTGAGAGAGGCCAAAGGCTGTGCAGTCCTAGAATGGTCTCAGGGACAGGAGGGCGCGACACTCCTCCCCAGCCCAGTCCCGGGCCTTACTTACTCTGCTGCTTCCATTTTCGCCACTCAACCCTTTGTCCGTGCTCACCCTGCAGAGGAATGGGAGAGTTAAGACGAGAGGCGCAACGCTCACACCTCGCAGAGGTGCTCCAGTCATCCTGTCCCTCTTACACCGGGTGGTGAGAAAGCCAGGGACCCGCTCCACATTGCTGCAAGCACAGCCGAGGCCCGCTGGGCCCCCAGTGCTGGGCTCAGGTCTGGCACGGTGCAATTACCTGTTGCCTAAGCTCTTAAGGGACAGAAGGAGAAACTGAGGCGCAGGCGACGGGATCTGTCCGCAGTCGCCTTGGGACTCGGGCCGTGAGCGGAGTTCCACCTCCGGAATCCAGCCACCGCAGAGAAGATGAGGGGATCGGGCTTGGGGCACCCATCCCCGCGGGGCGCACGCGGCCACGAGCGAATGGCAACCTCGGGCCATCAGACCTCAGGCCAGAGAGCAGTCGGGAGCACGAGACTCGAACCCACCCTCCACAAGCCCCGTGGCCGCTGGTTCTCCCCCATACAGCCCGGCCCAGGCCGAAATGCCACCCGCGATCACCTACCGGACCGCAGGGTCTCTTCCTCTTGAGTTCCGCCATGTTCCACGGAGAGCCACCTTCCTGCCAATCAGACCCAGGTCTTCCGGCCACACCCCCAAGGGGCCGTCCAATAGGAGACCAGAGGGGCGTGGTCTCCTGCAGAGTGCGCTCCCGTGCACGTGGGCGTGGAGAGCATCCCGAGCCACGTGCGCCGCGTGGCCCCAGCCTTCCAGTACTGCCCACGCCCTTAAGGTGGCTCGTGAGCTGCCCTCCTGGGGACCCTCACTGCCAGAACCGAATGTGACTTTGCTGAAATGAAAATAAATGGCTTGAGGAATTACTTGATTCATTCCTCAATGAATTCATCCATTTGTTTTCATTCATTTCATTCATCCACACCTGGCTTCATTCATTTATTTTTGTTGGGGATCCATCCCAGAGCCTGGCGCACGCTAAAGCAAGCGTTCTACTATTGAGATACATCCCTAACTCTTCACTTTTTTTTTTTTTTTTTGTTTTTCCTAACTTCATTTTTTAATTTTAATTTTAATTTTTTTGAGCGAGGGGGGTTCTTCAAGGTAGGGTCTCACTCTAGCCCAGGCTGACCTAGAATTCACTCTGTAGTCTCAGGGTGGCCTAGAACTCACAGCGGTCCTCCTACCTCTGCCTCCCGAGTACTGGGATTAAAGGCGTGCGCCACCACAGCCGGTTTATTTTTAATTTTATTAAGTTAATTCATTCATTTAAATGTTTTGCAAACTTCGAACTCTTACCATCCTTCTGCGTCAGCCTCCCTGCTATCATTCCTGGTTCAGACTTTGTTCTTTAACGGTTATTTATTTATTCTTAGGTAGTGCAGAGGAGCAAACTTAATGCCTTGAGCATGCAAATTATCTACCACCGAGCTACATTCCCAGCCCCACTTTAAAGTAGTTTTGAGCTGGGCGTGGTGGCGCACACCTTTAATTCCAGCACTGGGGGAGGCAGAAGTAGGAGGATCACTGCAAATTGAAGGCCGGGTCAGCCTGGGCTAGAGTGAGACCCTACCTGGGTTGGGGGGTGAGGGGACGAGGACACCAGCCTAGCGTGGTGGCACATATCTTTAATCCCAGCATTCAGGAGGCAGAGGTAAAAGGGCTGCCAAGATTTCAAGGCTACCCTGAGACTACATAGTGAATTCCAGGACAGCCTGGCCTAAAAATAAAGAAAAAAGGATGAGAAGATAACAGTTTCCATGGACCCCTTTCCCTGCCTCATAGTTTTTCATTACCATTTGCATTGACAGAGTGCTTTGTTACAATTGTGAACAATAAATACAATATTATCAACCATAAGAAGAATGAAGTAACCTGGGAGTGTTGGTGGCCCATGCCTTTATCCCCAGCAGTTGGGAGACTGAGGTAGGATCACACTGAGCTTCAGGTCAGCCTGGGTGAGTGAGACCCTACCTCAAAAAAAAGGGGGGGAGCTGGGAGATGACTTAGTAGTTAAGGTGCTTGCCTCCAAAGCCTAAGGACCCAGGTTCGATTCTCCAGGTCCCACGTGAACCACATGTACATGGTGGCACATGTGTCTGAGTTTGTTTGCAATGGCTAGAGTCTCTGGCATGCCCATTCTCTCTCTCTTTCTCTCCATTAAATAAATTAAAACATAATCTTATCCAGGCATGGTGGCACGCGCCTTTGAAGGACTCAGGAAGCCATAATAAGCCTCAGAATCATCAATAGGCCTAAGTTTCTGCTTCCCAGCAAGGTCAGTTTCCTTATCAGTATTCCTGATAAGGGGGAATAGACTGCACCATGCATTCCTGTGGTCATAGATAAGTTTGCTTAAAATAAGTTTGCTTCAAGTTCCTCAAATACACATAGCCAATCACAATAAAGGTTACCTAATCTACTTGGAATCCCCCTAGACCCCTGCCCACCAACTTTGCCCACCAGCTTTGCCCACCAGCATCCTAAGCCTATCAGAAAAATACAAGTGCAGTTACTGCTTAAATCAACCAATCATGTAACCATTCCCCTACTTCTCCCTACTTCTTTGTTCAAATCCCTATAAAAAACCTGCCCCCTGCTGCTCAGGGCTCTTGTACAGATCCACTGTGCTGGTGAAGTCAAGAGTCTGAGCTTAAGCCCGAAATAAAGCTCTTTGCTGTTGCATACATGTCAGACTGTTGGTGGTCTTTGGGGACTCCGTGATCTGGGCATAACGCCTTTAATCCCAGCACTCGGGAGGCAGAGGTAGGAGGACTACAGAGAGCTCGAGGCCACCCTGAGACTACATAGTGAATTCCAGGTCAGCTGGAGCTGGAGTGAGACCCTACCTCGAAAGAAAACAAACAAACAAACAAAAAAAGTTGCAGGAAAATGGATGCATTTAGAGATAATCAAAAAAGCAAAATAAGGGCTGGAGAGATGGCTTAGCGGTTAAGCGCTTGCCTGTGAAGCCTAAGAACCCCAGTTCTAGGCTCGTTTCCCCAGGACCCACGTTAGCCAGATGCACAAGGGGGCACACGCGTCTGGAGTTTGTTTGCAGTGGCTGGAAGTACTGGCGCGCCCATTCTCTCTATCTGCCTCTTTCTCTGTTGCTGTCAAATAAATAAATAAAAATTTTAAAAAAAAGCAAAATAAGCAAACTGAGTCTGTCACAGAAAGACGAATATCATATGTTATCTCATTTGTGTGCCTCAGATTTTATTATTTTTAATTTTTTTAATTTTTTTGTTTTTTTGAGGTAGGGTTTCACTCTAGTCCAGGCTGACCTGGAATTCACTATGTAGTCTCAGGGTGGCCTCAAACTCACAGCAATCATCCTACCTCTGCCTCCTGAGTGCTGGGATTAAAGGCGTGTGCCACCACTACCAGCCCAGATTTTATGTAGATACATAAAAATCAAGTATACATATGTGACATGAAAGTGGAAGTAAAACTGATGGGGCACTAAAGGGAAGACAAAGGGAAAGTGGGAGAAAATGGCAAGGATCATGCAAAACATTTAGTATATTATTTACGTGAAAATTTTTTTAGCCAGGCATGGTGGCCCATGTCTTTAATCATGGGAGGCAGAGGTAGGACTATGGCTGTGAGTTCAAGACCACCCTGAGACCACATAATGAATTCTAGGTCAGCCTGGGCTAGAGCGAAACCCTATCTGAAAAAAACAATAAAATATTTTTTTTGTTTATTTTTATTTATTTATTTGAGAGTGATAGACAGAAAGAGGAAGAGAGAGAGAGAGAGAAGGGGCGCACCAGGGCCTCCAGCCACTGCAAACTAACTCCAGATGCATGCGTCCCCTTATGCATCTGGCTTATGTGGGTCCTGGGGAGTCAAACCTCGAACCGGGTCCTTAGGCTTCACAGTCCCTCTCCAGTCCCCCAATTTTTTTTTAAAGTAGAACTGGGAAGATTGCTCAGTGGTTAAAGGTGTTTGTTCACAAAGCCTGACAACCTGGGTTTGATTTACCAGTATATGGTAAAACCAGATGCATAAAGGTGTGAATACATCTGGAGTTTGTTGGCAGTGTCAAGAGAGCTTGGCATGCTAATATTCTCCCTCTCTGTCTCTCTTGCAAAAATATATTTTTTTTCTGTCTTTTCAAAGTAGGGTCTCCCTCTAACCCAAGCTGACCTATGCAGCCTCAGGGCGGCTGCTACTCTCAGCAATAATCCTACCACTACCTTCCAAGTGCTGGGATTAAAGGTGTGTGCCACCACGCCCCTCTTATTAATAATAATAACATTATTATTATTATCATTATATAATATATTAATACTACTAATAATAATAATTGTAATAATATTATTATTTTGTGTTTTTGAGGTATGGTCTCCCTCTAGCCCAGGCTGACCTGGAATTCACTATGTAGTCTCGGGTAGCCTCGAACTCATGGCAATCATCCTACCTCTGTCTCCCAAGTGCTGAGATTAAAGGTGCCTGGCTTCCAAACTGAAATTTTACAAATACATGGTCAGGCTGGAGGGATGGCTTAGCGGTTAAGGCGTTTGCCTGCAAAGCAAAGGACCCAGGTTCAATTCCCCAGGACCCATGTTAGCCAGATGCACAAGGGGGTGCACGTGTCTGGAATTTGTTTGGAGTGGCTAGAGGACCTGGTGTGCCCATTCTCTTTCTCCCTCTTTCTCCTTCTCCCTCTTTCTCTGTCAAATAACTAATTAAAAAAAAATTTTTTTTAATTACATGGTCATGTGCTGGAGGGATGGCTTGGCAGTTAAGGTGTTTGTCTACAAAACCAAAGGACCCAGGTTTGATTCTCCAAGACCCACATTAGCCAGATGCACAAGGGAGTGCACGTGTCTGGAGTTCGTTTGCAGTGGCTGGCGGCCCTGGCGTGCCCATTCTCTCACTCTCTCTCCCTCTTTCTCTGTCAAATAAGTAAATAAGTAAAAATATTTAAAAAATAAAAATACATGGTCACAGCCAGGCGTGGTGGTACACACCTTTAATCCCAGCACTCCGGAGGCAGAGATAGGAGGATCGCCGAGAGTGTGAGGCCACCCTGAGACTACATAGTGAATTCCAGGTCAGCCTGGGCTAGAGAAAGCGAGACCTTACCTCGAAAAACTAAAAAAGAAAATAATAATAATAATAATAAATAATAAATAAATAAATACATGGTCATCATGTAACCATCCTGGTGGGAATGAAGAAAATCTAAAGACACATTTATGTCCCCTTTCTTCAGTTATCAGACTATTAAAACACTGGTCCCAGGCTGGAGAGAAGGCTCAGTGGTTAAGGTGCTTGCCTGTAAAGCCTAACGACACAAGTTCGATTTCCCAGTACCCATGTAAATCCAAATGCACAAAGTGGTACATGCATATGGAGTTCATTTGCAGTGGCTGATGGCTCTGGCATGCCCATTCTCTCTGCAAATAAATAAATAAAAATATTTTTAAAATAATGGTCCCCAAGGAATTGGAATTTCCCCAAGAATCTTGTGCTAGAAAAAAATAAGGTCAAAAGGCTGATGCCTCTCCTTCTAGCCAAAGGCAAAATTCATCTTCTAAGGAAAGAGATTTTCCATCATTCTGACAAGTATCAGACCATCTCCCAGGAGAGACTAGAGCCCAGATCATGCTGATGGGAGGGATCACACCTAGACCAGGTCTGCTTGGTTATATATACCTTGTTAAACCTCTTATCAGAACACTGAAGACAGCCTGGGGGTGGGGGCAGGAGTCACTGGACATCTTTTTAATTTTTTTTAATTTTTATTTATGTATTTGAGAGCGACAGAGAGAGAGAGAGAGAGAATGGGCATGCCAGGGCTTCCAGCCACTGCAAAAGAACTCCAGATGGATGTGCCACCTTGTGCATCTGGCTTACATTGGTCCTGGGGAAACAAGCCTTGATCCGGGGTCCTTAGGCTTCACAGGCAAGCACTTAACCACTAAGCCATCTCTCCAGCCCCTCCCTGGACATCTTTATATTTGTTCATCTTCCCAATGTGCTTGTACATAATTTGTGGGGTTTTTTTTGTTTATTTTTATTTATTTATTTAAGAGCCACAGACAGAGAGAGAAAGAGGCAGAAAGAGAGAGAGAAAGAATGGGCACGCCAGGGCCTCCAGCCACTGCAAACGAACTCCAGATGCGTGCACCCCCTTGTGCATCTGGCTAACGTGGGTCCTCGGGAGTCGAGCCTCAAACTGGGGTCCTTAGGCTTCACAGGCAAGCGCTTAACTGCTAAGCCATCTCTCCAGCCCATAATTTGTGTTTTTAATTGGCCTATTGGCTGAGACTAGCTTGTTACACTTGCAGCTCCAGTGGCAAACACTCAAGGAACTCCTTGCTTTTTCAGAAATTCTGGGCCAAATATGTACGAACAAGTATATATTTCATGCGCATACTGTTATGGGGTCCGGTGTCGCACAAATAAGACCATCGACTCACGGAATGTGAGGCAAAGTTTTATTGGGTAAAAAAGAAACAAAGGAAAAAGAAAAAAGAAAGAAACTGTTGCACCAGGACTGCACCCCAGGAGTGTCAGCTTTTATTGGAGAAAAACCCCAAGATGTCCATTGTAAAAAACAGGATGGAAGTGAAACCACAAAGTTCCATTGTTAAACAAGGGGGGTCATTACAAAAAAAGTCACAAGGTATTCATTATATAGGCCATGTAGGGGGAACTGAGGCAAGAAACATACTAATGCTATGTAAACACAAAGGTATTCAGAAACAGAGAGGTACAGGAAGTCATGGTACACTGCACAAAGGGGGTCATCCCATTTTTTTTGGATAACAGAAAACACCTGCATTTTGTAATAAGGCCTATGATAACGATTCCTGGAACTTCTTTATCTGTCAGGAAGATCAACGTGGGTGGTGGCCTCCATTATGTGTGTCTGAAGGCAAGGGCTGCACAGGAGGAAGTTTAACCAGGTCAACTGTGTCCCTTTACATTCCATTTTCCATGTATGTGTGTACATGTTCACATATGTATGAGTACACGTGTGTATGCACATGTGTCTGGAGGTCAGAGGTTAATGGGTATTTTCCTGAATTGTTCTCCTTATTTTTATTTTGGTTTTTCTTTTCTTTTTTTTTAAATTTGTTTTTCGAGGTAGGGTCTCACTCTAGGCCAGCCCAGCCCAGGCTGACCTGGCAATCACTATAAAGTCTTAGGGTGGTCTTGAACTCACAGTGATCCTCTTACCTCTGCCTCCTAAGTGCTGGGATTAAAGGCGTGCACCACCACACCCAGCATTGTTATTATTATTTTTTAAAATATTTTATTTTATTTATTTGAGAGAGAGAAAGAGGCAGAGCGAGAGAGGCAGAGAGAGAGAGAGAGAGACAGAATGGGCATGCCAGAGCCTCCAGCCACTGCAAACGAACTCCAGACACGTGCACCACTTTGTGCATCTGGCTTATGTGGGTCCTGGGGAATCTAACCGAGGTCCTTTAGCTTTGCAAGCAAGCGCCTTAACCGCTAAGCTCTCTCTCCAGCCCCCAACATTATTTTTTTGGTTTTTCAAAGTAGGATCTCATTCTAGCCCAGGCTGACCTTCACAGTGTAGTCTCAGGCTGGCCTTGAACTCTCAGTGATCCTACTACCTCTGCCTCTTGAATGCTGGGATTAAAGGCGTGCATCACCACTCCCGGCTTTAAATATTGTATTTGTGCCGGGCATGGTGGCGCACGCCTTTAATCCCAGCACTCGGGAGGCAGAGGTAGGAGGATCGCCGAGAGTTCGAGGCCACCCTGAGACTACATAGTGAATTCCAGGTCAGCCTGGGCTAGAGTGAGACCCTACCTCGAAAAACCAAAAAAACAAAAAAAAAAAAAAAAAAGGAAAAAAATAAAAAATATTGTATTTGTTTGAAAGATAGACAGAGAGAGAGAGAGAGAGAGAGAGAAAGAGAAAAGAATGGGTGTGCCAGGGCTTCTTGTCACTGCAAACAATCTCCAGACGCATGTGCCACCTTGTGCATCTGGCTTTATGTGGATACTGGGGAATTAAACCTAGGTCCTTTGGCTTTGCAGGCAAACACCTTTAATCGCTAAGCCATCTCTCCAGCACTTTTTTTTTTTTTTAAGCAGGGTATCCCTCTAGCCCAGGCTGATCTGGAATTCACTATATAGCCAAGGCTGGTCTAGAACTCATGAAAATCCTCCTATCTCAGCCTGCACCACCACAACCAGCAACTCCCACTTCTAAACTGTGCATGGTGGTACACGCCTAGAATCCCAAAACTCAGGAGGCAGAGGCAGGAGGATTGCTACAAGTTTGAGCCAGCTTGATTTATAAAGTGAGTTCCAGGATAGCCAAAGCTACATAGTAAGATGTTGTTTCAAGCCCCTACACCAAGCCAGGCGTGGTGGCGCACGCTTTTAATCCCAACACTCGGAAGGCAGAGGGAGGAGGATCGCCATGAGTTCAAGGCCACCCTGAGGATCCATAGTGAATTCCAGGTCAGCCTGATCTAGAGTGAGACCCTACCTCAAAAAAGAAAACAAAGCAAAACAAAAAAAATCACATCTCAAAAAAACCAAAGCTCAAATCTCCCTCCTGCTTTTGCAGTCAGCTATGGCTATGTGCATGCTCCCTCTCATCCTTTTAAAAATTTTATTATTATTATTAGTTTGGTTTTCTGAGGTAGGGTCTCAATCTGGCCCAGGCTGACCTGGAATTCATTTTGTAGTCTCAGGGTGGCCTCGAACTCACGGTGATCCTCCTAACTCTGCCTCCGAGTGCTGGGATTAAAGGTGTGCGGCACCATGCCCAGCTTCTCTTTTATTTTATTTTTTATTTTTTTATTAATTTTTTTTGAGGTAGGGTCTCACTCTGTTCCAGGCTGACCTGGAATTCACTATGGAGTCTCAGGGTGGCCTCAAACTCACAGCGATCCTCCTACCTCTGCCTCCCAAGTGCTGGGATTAAAGGCATGCGCCACCACGTCCGGACTTCTCTTTTATTTTTGATGTCATCATCTTTTCTTCCTATTATGATGGCCTTGTGTAAGTAGTGTCAGGCACTGTGAGGTCATGGATATCCAGGCCATTTTGTGTCTGGAAGCGTGCCTCTTGTCCTTTCCAAAGGGCCTCCTAAGTGGAACAGAGGTCCTGTCTCAGGCATGTGAGTGGGGCACAGGTAGGGAGCACACACATGTTGGCTCTCCTGCCTCCTCCAAGGAAGTACCATGTCCCAGCCCTCCAGGCCCCCTCACCCCAAACCCTATCCCTTCCCACACAAGCCATCCTGACTCCAGCCTAGGTAGCCAGTACCTGTAACGCCCTTGGAGAGTGTCACACAGCAGGTAGTTGGGGGTCCTAGGCTTGGTTTCCTATTAATGAACCCTGTGATTTCAGGTGAGTCCCAAGTCCCCACTCTTTTTGAGCTTTGGTTTTATTCTATGCACACAACATATCCTTCAAAGGGGAGGAGTATGGTCTGAGGTTCACCCCAATTGGACCAATCTCTGTCTAGTAGCCCAGGAGAAAAGCGAAAAGCTGTCTCTAGGGTTTCAATAACTTAAAACTTTATTCGAAGCAAAAAGACTGAAGTCAGAAGCAATTCCCTCAGGTCCATAGAAAAGATGGAGGTGTCCCTGAGCGTCAGCTGGGGCTAAGGCAAGGCTGGGACTCAGGCCTGATACTCTGCCCTTGCTGACCAAGCCAAGTCAGAGATTAGAGAGACCTAAGACCCTGTAAGTGCCGCAGGGAAGAGCGGGAGGGGGCCCTCAGCACCTGAGCCAGGAGATGGGGGCACTGCTACAACCCCACCCCGCAACAAGGGCACTCTTCCCTGGGAACATACTGATTCACAGGCAGGGTTCTTCATGCCATCCTCCACCATAAGGGCGTGGCTACAGTGTGAAGACAGGCATCTTTATATGTGGTGCTCCTGAGGGACAGGGCTGAGGGCGGCCTCAGGGTCCCATCTCTGCCTTCCACTTCTGCAGCCTCTGGTCCATGGCTTGGAGGGTGGCTTCGTCCTGCACAACACACATTGGTTCTTCCCTCTCCTTGCCTGGTGTGTAGCCCAGGCCCAGAGGTTCCCCCAACCTGCTTTCACCTTCACAAAACAGAAGCGGATATAGTGGTCGAAGTCCTTCTGATGGGGCCGGCTGAAGAAGATGGAGACGGGGATGGCCACCAGGCCCTGGGGAAGAGAAGCTCATGTCTATATCTGCACAATATGGCCTGCCCCTCAGGGCATCAGGCCAGGACACAGAAGGAGAAGGACAAGAGGAGTCCATCGCAGAGCCGGAGCAGACAAAGACTAAGCTTCAGAGATCTAAGCTGGTGACCTTAGGGGCCATGGCCAGCTCTTGCAGACAGCATGGCATCTTTGTGCAAATTAGAAACATGCCCCTCATTCCTGAAGTGGAAGTAGCCCTGGGCCAGGACCCACAGAAAAGGTTTGGCTAGTGCCCCTTGGGTGGTCGCCCTTGAACAACGCACAGCCTGTGAACCTAGGGCCTCGGCAGAGGCGCGGCCCACCTTGTTCTTGATCATCCACTTGACAAAGCGACTGTCAAAGGGCTCATCTGCAGCACCAGGAAGGTCTGGCATCTTGCTCTCTGGGGAGGACAGAGGCCAGGTTGAGCCTTTGCAACCTCAAAACCCCCAGATCCTGCCAGTAGCTTAGCGAGCCCTACTCACTGAAGTCTGAGATGTCCACGATGAGGAAGTAGCTGCCCTGGGGCACCAAGGGCTTAAAGCCCATGGACCGTAGGCTGTGGATCATGTGGTCACGGTTGAGTTGCATGGCCTGGGGCAGCTGTACAAAGTAGCTGCTGGGCTGGCCGAAGTGCTCTTGCTCCCGCTTAAAGCACTGGGCCACTGCAGCCTGGGCGGGCAGACAGGTGGACAGGTCAGCTGCATCCTGGCCCTAGGGCCAGCTTGGCCTTTTTAGTTGCTCCTTTGTCCCCTCGCCCCAATCCCTTAGGGTTTCCCGCCCTCCTCACCTGGCCCTGGGTGGGACAGTGGTAGATAGAGTTCTGGTGTACAGTCCGAAGGTGCTTCATGATGTGATCTGGACCCAGGACCCAGCCCACCTGCACCGGGAACACAGCTGGGTGAGGCCCTCAAGATCATACCAAGCTCTCTATTTTAAATTTTTTTTTTTCATTTTTCGAGGTAGGGTCTCACTCTAGCCCAGGCTGACCTAGAATTCACTCTGTAGTCTTAGGGTGGCCTTGAACTATTATAGATCCTCCTACCTCTGCTTCCCGAGTGCTGGGATTAAAAGTGTGTATCACCATGCCCGCCTTTATTCAATTAATTTATATACTTACTCATTTATTTATTTATTTTGGTTTTTCGAGGTAGGATCTCACTCTAGTCCAGGCTGACCTGGAATTCACTATGGAGTCTCAGGGTGGCCTTGAACTCTCAGCGATCTTCCTACCTCTGCTTTCCGAGTGCTGGAATTAAAGGCGTGCACCACCACACCCAGCTTTATTTTTTATTTATTTATTTTATTTAATTTTTTGGATCAAACCTTTCTAAATTCCCCTGGCTGGTGTCACCTACCAAGGCCCATGGGGGAAGAGTGGCCAAACTTACCTTCCAGCCGGTGGCACTAAAGGTTTTGCCTGCGCTGCCGATGGTCAGGGTCCGTCCCCACATGCCAGGGAGGCTGGCTGCCCAAGGCCAAAGAGAGCAGATGCTGAGATGGGGAAGTGAGGGGCGGGGCGGGGGACAAGCACAATCTTTCAAGTCTGGACTAGTATCTGCTAAGCAGCTGACAAGACCTATCTCCTCTCCTGCTCCTGACAGCCTTGGGAAAGCAGATGCTACCGTGCCCCCGCGGCCACAGGGAGGGAAAGTCCCTGCCCGAGGCCACACGAATGCACGGCTTCACCAGGCCTGGGCTGTTCCCAGCTTGGACTCAAGGGCGGGCTCAAGTGTCCAAGGGAAGCTGCGGCGGGCCTGGCTCACCGATGCTGACGTGCTGGTGCCCGTCGTAGACCAGCCACTGGTAGACCTCATCAGAGATACACACGACATCATGCTGCTGGCACAGGCTGGCCAGCAGCTCCAGCTCCTTCTTGGTGAATACCTGCGGGACCCAATGCAGGCATAGCTGTACCGCTGAGACTGTCCCCAAGTGCAGAGTGTGCTCACAGAGAGAGAGCACGAGGCCAATCCAGGTGCGTGGGCTTCTCTACACTACCCCTTTGACCATATGCAATACCGGACCTGTGTGTAGATCCTCAGAGAGGCAAAGCCACTGTCCCAAGGCCACCAGGAAGTGACGAGGAAGCCAGCCCCTGTCACTAAGCCCTCACACCTTTCTGGGGCTCCTGACCCTGGGACCTGTAGGAGGCTTGGTCCACAGTGTTCATGGCATGCAGCCCTCCCATTTCACACTTAAGGAAAATGAGGCCTGAGGCAATTCATGTTCAAGGTCAGGTGGGGAGCCCAGTCTTCAGGAGTCTCTAAGAGGAGGTCTCCCCGCTACCTTTCCCAGGGGGTTGTTGGGTGTGTTAAGGATGAGGGCTTTGGTGCGAGATGTAAACTTGCTGGCCAGTTCTGTGGGGTCCAGCTGCCAGTCACTTCTGGAATCCGGTTGTCCACCAGCACTGGGGCTCTGTAAGAGGAGACGGGAGGAAGGGTGCAGTGTTTGCCTGCCTGACTGTAACTCCCCTCCCCTCCTCTCCCATGCGGGCCCACCTTCTCTTGTGGCCCTGGACACCATCCCCACACTCCCAGCTCAGAAAACCGGACTCCTTGTTCCATGTTCCAGGGCCCATCTTGGCTCACTCCTTGGTTCCCTAAGCCCACCCACTCCACCCAGCACCCTTACCGGCTTCAGGGACACAAACACAGGGCGACCCCCGGCCATCAGTGTCATGGGCTCATAACAGTCAAAAGCAGGTTCTATGATGATGACCTGGTACGAGGGTCACATCAGCTGGGGTCAGCATTGCTTGGCTGACCCACACCACCATACCCCACCCAAGCCTAACCATTCACCTCATCTCCTTCATCCACCAGGGCCTGGAAGGCTGTGAAGAGGGCCCCATAGGCACCCACTGTCACCAGCACATTCTTGAGTGGATCCAACTCCTGTCCCAGCAGCTTGCCAAAGAAACTTGCCAGGATCTTTGTCAGAGGTGGGTAACCCTGTCAGGACAGCAGCTCAGTCACCGAGGACCATCCTAGACCTCTCCTGCTCAGCTGCACAGGTCAATTCTAACACCTTCCCAACAAAGCCAGCTCATTTACAACCTGACATGGTGTTTGTCTCCAGGGATACTACAGCCAAGCCCCGGGAGTAGGAATGGAAACTCCACACTTCCCACATTTCCCTGTATGATTTAAAGGGAAGTTTGTGCTGATCTGATCCTCCTGGCAGCCTTGGGAGACAGATATGATTTATTGAGTTGTAAAACAGAATCAAAGAGAAAAAAAAAAAAAGCTGATGTGCAGAGATCACACAAGAATGGGGCGCAAGAACAGCACTGTATGTAGCAGCTTTGAAAGCACTTCAATTTAAGATTGGGCTTAGGTTTGAATGTAAAATTTCCCTAACAGCCTTCTGTGCTTATAACTAACCCCATGGTTAATACCCTGCTAATGGAACATTTGGGAGCATGTTTCCCTGGGGCAGGCCTTGGAGGCCTATAGCCCAGTACCACTTGCCCCACTCAGCTGCCCATCACTAATTCCTCTCTGCTGATTAGAAGATGTGATGCCGGGCTGTCTGCTCCAGCCATGCTTTCCCTGCCACAGCGACACTTCCCCTCAAAACTAAGCCAGAAGTAAAGTCTTTCCTTCCACAAACTGCTTATGTTTGGGCATTTTTTTTTTAATCTCAACAATGAGAAAGTAACTGCTACTGAATATTTGTACTTAAGCCTGGAGTGGTGGTGTATGTCTTTAATCCAAGCACTCTGGAGACAGAGGTAGGAGGATTGCCTTGAGTTCAAAGCCACCCTAAGACTACATAGTGAATTCCAGGTCAAAAAACAAAACAAAACAAAACAAAACAGGACTGGGGAAATGGCTGAGTGGTTAAGGCGTTTGCCTGTGAAGCCCAAGGACCCAGGTTTGACTCCCCAGGACCCATATAAGTCCGATGCACAAGGGCCACATGTGTCTGGAGGCCCTGGTGCACCCATTCTCCCTTTCTCTCTTGCTCTCTCTCTCTCAAATAAATAAATAAATAAAATATTTTATAAAAAATAATATATATATATATATTTATTTGTAATTAGAAGTAGAACAGTTGCTGCAATAAACCTGACCATGTGTTTAAAAAAGGGGGGGGGGTGCTGGAGAGATGGCTTAGCAGTTAAGCGCTTGCCTGTGAAGGCTAAGGACTCAGGTTTGAGGCTTGCTTCCCCAGGACCCACGTTAGCCAGATGCACAAGGGGGCGTACGCATCTGGAGTTCGTTTGCAGTGGTTAGAGGCCCTGGCGTGCCCATTCTGTCTCTCTCTGTTGCTCTTAAATCATAATCAATCAATAAAGCCAGGGGTGGTGGCACACACTTTCAATCCTAGCACGGAGGAGTGCCATAAGTTTAAGGCCACCCTGAGACTACATAGTGAATTCCAGGTCAGCCTGGGCTAGAGCAAGACCCTACTTTGAAAAACCAAAAAATAAAATAAATAAATAAAAATTCAAAAAACGGGGCTGGAAAGATGGCTTAGCATTTACGGCACTTGTCAGAGAAGCCTAAGGACCCCAGGTTCAATTCCCTAGTATCCATGTAAGCCAGATGCACATGATGGCACACGTGTCTGGAATTTGTGCTGGCTGGAGGTCCTGTTGCGCCCATTCTCTCTGTGTCTGCCTCTTCTCTCTCTCTCAAATAAGTAAAAATAAAGTATTTTTTTAAATTCAAATAAACCA
This sequence comes from Dipus sagitta, assembly GCA_036346955.1. Classification (NCBI taxonomy): domain Eukaryota; kingdom Metazoa; phylum Chordata; class Mammalia; order Rodentia; family Dipodidae; genus Dipus; species Dipus sagitta. The sequence continues at coordinate 142,676,520 of CM070770.1, forward strand.
AAACAAAATAAACGAAACAACCCCACAACTGTTCTGAGCTGGAGAGATGGCTTAGTGATTAAGGTGCTTGCCTGTGAAGCCTAAGGACCCAGGTTTTATTCCCCCATTGACCTGAAAAAGGCAGATGCACAAGGTGGCACATGTGCCTAGAGTTTGTTTGCAGTAGCTAGAGGCCCTGGCATAGCCATTCTCTCTCTCTCTCTCTAATAAATAAATAAAATAAATATTAAAAACAACCACTGTGGGGATCAGCAGTTAAGGCACTTGCCTGCAAAGCCTAAGACCCAAGTTCAATTCCCCAGTACTCATGTAAAACCACATGCACAAGGTGGCACATGAGTTTGTAGTTCATTTGTAGTGGCTAAAGGCCCTAGTACACCGATTCTCTCTATCTGCCCCTCTCTCTCTCTTAAATAAATAAAATATTAAAAAAAAAAAAAAACTCCACTGTTCTAGCCCAAGGTTGGCAAGTATTTTCTGAAATGCCCTTACATAAACTGGGATGTAGTTGTCCTTCAGGGCTTGGCTTAGATGATACCTCCTTCTGGCAGCTTCTTCCAAATCCTCTTGCACCCCAGGTGTCATTTAGTCCTTTCTGTTCCCATGTCCTCCCTCCTCCTACCTCATAGCAAAGATCAGCTGTCTTGGTCATGAGTGGCTCTTGGTTTGACCTCTTCACTGGGCCCTGAGACACAGGGCCCAGGACAGAGGAGTCGTTTAGTAAACCTAAAATGATACTGAACTCAATCTCCTGGGCTCTGTCCCATGGGCCTTGACATCTGTGTGGCCTTGGTACCCAGAAGGCCTGCTCCTTTTCCCCAGGGTCTCCAGGAGAGGTGGGATACTCACAAAGGCCATGGTGTACTGGTTGAGCATGAAGTCCCCACTGGTGGCCTGCTGGAAGGCTTTCAGGGCAAAGTCTGGCGGGGAGAAGTCAGGGAAACCTTGACCCAAGTTCACGACATCATACTCATTGCTCAGTCTGACAAACTCCACCCTGTAACAAATGGACAGTCAGCACCAGCCAACCCAAGCCCCCCCTCCCAAGACATCTACCTGCTGTTGGGCAAGGTGAGCATACACAAGGCTACTCTAGAAAGATGGCTAATAGGGGCTTGGGGAGACTGCTTAGCAGTTAAAGGTGTTTGCTTGCAAAGCCTAATGGCTCAGGCTTCGATCCCTCAGGATCCACATAAAGCCAGATACATAAAGTAGTACATGTGACTGGAGTTCCTTCATAGGAACAAAAAGCTTTGGGACATCCGTGGTGTGTGTCTTGCGAATAAATACTTTTTTTTTTTTTTGTTATTCAAATACTGCAGGACTGATTTAATCAGTATAAAATTGAAAGAACTTTAGATTCATAATAAAATTCCAAATTTGGGAAAGGGCAAACCTTAATTCTTTTAGTTTTTCAAGGTAGGGTCTTGCTGTAGCCCAGGCTGACCTGGAATTCACTGTGTAATCTCAAGTTTGCTTAGAACTCACAGTGATCCTCCTACTTTGGCCTCCAGAATGCTGGGATTAAAGGTGTGCAACACCACACCTGGCATTAAATTTTTTTTTAACATTTTATTTATCTATTTTATTTATTTATTTGAAGCAGAGAGAGGGAGAGGGAGAGAGATAGAGAGAGAGTGAGAATGGGCGCTCCAGCCACTGTAAACGAACTCCAGTCACATGCGCTACCATGTGCATCTGGCTTACGTGGGACTTGGAGAATCAAACCTGGGTCCTTAGGCTTTGTAGGCATATGCCTTAACCACTAAGCCATTTTAGGGTTGGAGAGATGGCTTAGAGGTTAAGGTACTAGGCCTGAGAAGCTAAGGACCAGGTTTGATTTCCCAGTACCCACATAAGCCAGATGCAAAAGGTGGCTCATGCATCTGGAGTTTGTTTGCAGTGGCTAGAAGCCCTGGTGTACCCATTCTCTCCCTCTCTCTCTCCCTCTCCCTATCTCTCTCTCTCTGCCTCTCTCTCAAAAATAAATAAGGAGAGAGGGAAAAGAAAGAGAGAGCCATGTGTAGTGGCACACGCCTTTAATCCCAGCACTCGGGATGCAGAGGTAGGAGGATCACTGTTTGAAGCCAGTCTGAGACTACATAGTGAATTCCAGGTTAGCCTGGGCTACAATACCTCAAAAAGGGGGAGATGGGTGGAGAGACTACTTAGTGGTTAAGGCATTTGCCTGCAAAACCACAGGACCTTGGTTTGTTTCCCCAGGACCCATGTAAGCCAGATGCACAAGGTGGCGCATGTGTCTGGAGTTCGTTTGCAGTGGCTGGAGTCCCTGGCATTCACATTCTCTTTCTCTCTACCTCCCTTTTTTTTTTTAAATTTAATTTAATTTTTTATTTTTTTTTTTGATTGTTCGAGGTAGGGTCTCACTCTAGCCCAGGCTGACCTGGAATTCACTATGGAGTCTCAGGGTGGCCTCAAACTCACGGCTATCTTCCTACCTGGCTCTCTACCTCCCTCTTTCTATCTTTCTCTCAAATAAATAAATAAAAATACTTTTTAAAAGATGGTTAAAAAGCCAGGCGTGGTGGTCCACGCCTTTAATCCCAGCACTCGGGAGGCAGAGGTAGGAGGATCGCTGTGAGTTTGAGGCCACCCTGAGAGTACACAGTGAATTCCCAAGCTATAGAGAGACCCTACCTTGAAAAACAAACAAACAAACAAACAAAGATGGTTAATGGACTTTTGTCCTAGACCTGTCAATTTGTGTGGGGTCAAAACAGGTCCCATACTTAGATGAGGTGGCCAAGCACTGTGCCAATCATATGGGCCAGCCCATGTGATTTCAAATTTCTTTGACTATGACTATGGTAAGAAATAATGTTAGCCGGGTGTGGTGGCGCACACCTTTAATCCCAGCACTCGGGAGGCAGAGGTAGGGGGATCCCTGTGAGTTCAAGGCCACCCTGAGACTACATAGTGAATTCCAGGTCAGCCTCAGCTAGAGTGAAACCCTACCTTGGAAAACCAAAACAAAAGAAATAATGTTGACATCCAAAACCATAAAACAACAGTGTTTTCTGGCCACCATGGCTTTCTTGCCTTATTCTGTTTTTCATTTTCTTTCCTCCCCATCATGCTCACAACCCACAGCCTGAAGTACCAGGAAAGGCTCCACCACTGAGTCATACCACCACCCACTGTTTTTTTTGCCTGCATGTGTGTGCATGCAAATGTGTGTACAAGTGGAGGCTTAGAGGTGGAAGTCCTTGACTGCTTTTCTTATTTAAATAAATCTCTTTATTTCACTGAGGCAGGGTCTCTCACTTGAGCTCAGATCTCAGATTCAGTCAGTCTAGCCCGCTGGCTTGCCTGGGGGACACTAGCTAGGATTACAGATGGCTGCCAGGGACCCAAACTCCAGTCCTCATGCTTGTGTAGCAAGTAAGTGCTTTATCCACTGAGCTGCCTCCTCAGGTCCCACTCTTCTTTAGAAACAGCTTGTTGTATACCAGGATCCCCCTGATTGAAAGAGTCTTGCCCCTGAAGAGGAGGAGGAGGCTCTGCTTCAGGGAGTCAAGTCTGGGAGACCTGAAACTGAGTATGCTGGGGCTGCAGAGATGGCTTAGCAGTTAAGACGCTTGCCTGAGAAGGCTAAGGACCCAGGTTCGATTCCCCAGTACCCACATAAGCCAGATACACAGGGTGGTACATGCGATTGGAATCAAGTAGCTGGAGGCCCTGTGCACCCATTCTCTCTATCTGCCTCTCCCTTTCTCAAATAAATAAAATATGTTTCAAAAACTTTTTTTAAATGCTGGGTGTGGTGGCACACCCTTTAATCCCAGTACTTGGGAGGCAGAGGTAGGAGGATCACTGTGAGTTCAAGGCCACCCTAAGACTACATAGTAAAGTCCAGGTCAGCCTGAGCTGGATTGAGACCCTACCTCAAAAAACAAACAAACAAACAAAAAAAAACCTTAAAAAAAAGATTATGTTTTTATTTATTTATTTTTATTTGAGAGACAGAGGGGGAGAGAGAGAGAATGGGCACGCCAGGGCATCCAGCCACTGCAGAAGAACTACAGACGTGTGTGCCCTGTGGGTCTTGGAGAACTGAACTGGGATCCTTTGGCTTTGTAGGCAAACGCCTTAAGGGCTAAACCATCTCTCCAGCCCAGTTATCTTAATTAGAAGCTGAAACATTCCTTGGTGGTGATGCGGCGGGGGGGGGGGGGGGGGGGGGGGAGTCTCAGAGACTCAGGAAGTTTGCAAGTGTGCCGTGAGCTCCAGAGACGCAGCAGTCATGAGTCGTCTCCAGTGCTGGGGTGGACTCCGCCAACGCAGCTGCCTTTGAGTGGAAGCAGCTATAGGAGGTGGACCAGGATGGTATGACAGCTCTCGCGCTGTGGCTGCCTTTGAGTCCTCTATTGCTCCCGTGAGCAACCCTTATCCTGTTCTATAAGTAACCCTAATAAACTCACTGGTTTACCAAAACTGGTTTTGGTGTAATTGTCCTTGGGTCTGTTGTCTGTGCCCAATCTGGGGAGAAGACGCACATTCGTATTACACCAAGAGAAAGGTTTTCTGTGACACACGTGTCCAGCCAAATGTGATTACACATCACTTGGGAGGCTGACACAGGCACATCACCATGAGTTCAAGGCTAGCTGGGAATACATAATGAAACCCTGTCTTAATCCTTCCTCCCCAAAAAAAGTCCTGTTGAGAGCGGCCCGGACACACAAGGGCTTTCCAGGCTGTTCTGGCTCTTGGCTCCTGCTCCAGCGCTGTTCTCCACACCAGCTAAGGTCCCCGGGAAGAAGAGTCTGCAGGTTTGGAATGGAACTCACACGCTCTGAGTGGAGATCCACCTCCACCCTCCTGGGGTAAGGAGCAGAGGACTCTGGAGGCAGGTGGGCTGGGCACTCATCCTCACCCCTATCTCCCACCCACAGGGTAACCATTAGCAAAGGTCTGAGCCCATCTGTGCCTCAGTTTCCTCTATTGTATAGACAACAGTCATTGTATCATCCTGACGGCCTGTGAGACAGGCTGTGGTGTGGGCAGCTCTGACCACACAGCTGCCTCTTCCGTGTAGCACAAGCACAGCCTGCTTTTGATTCTGTCTGAAGCAAGGTTTATGCCCGTGACCTCATTTTGGCCAGACTGTGGCTCCAACTCTAGACCTGCCATTGACGGCGCTAACAAACTCCCTTCAGGCCCTGCATGTGACAGGGGCAGGTGGTTCAATGAAGAGATTCCATGGGATGGCAGGGAGGTGGGGACTCGGCAATGGTTTAAATCAGCCCAACAACGGATAATATTTATGTCTAAAGTCTGTCATTCCCCACGGAGCTCCACAAGGCCTCTGAACGTGCAGAGGTGCAAGGACTCCAAGTGGGCATTGACCTGGGTAGTCATACAGCTAATGGTGGGGCTGGGACCCCAAAGCAGAAGGAGGTTCATGGTGCTTGGAACAAGGGCCCTCCAGAGACTGTCCTTAAGTAGAGCCTGCAGGCGTTAAACCTTGGGCCCGGGCCTGTGCCACCAGGAGTCCCTAGCTCTGACTCCCTGCTGCCACGCCCCTCCTGTTCTAGGCACACTTCAAGGCCAGCTCTGCTCTGCCCAGCCTTTGCCCGGGACTCTGCCTCTCTGGCCTTGCCCTCAGCATTGCTGCCTCTGCATGATGGGGGCATTGGCTTCCAGAGTCTAGACAGAGTCTGGAGGAATCCCTGTAGCCCGTGCAGCTGCAGGCTTCTTCCCTCTGAGCTGGGATCCTAGAAAACAAACAGTTTGGTTTGCCACTCATTTCCTGACACACAACTCCTAAATCCAGAGAATCCCTGAAGGGAAGAGAGGGCCTGATCTGGTAATTAGATGACCCAGAGAAGATGGCTGTGGGTGGGGGGAGCTGGCACTTCCAGTGAAACAACTATGAGTCACCCCTGGACCTCCAGGGAGGGAAGAGGCTGGAGGTGGAGCTAGAAACCAATGATAAGGACTGGAATCACTCCTCATCCATGCAATGAAGGGAACCTGAAGGCCCAGGAGAACTGAGATCTGAGCTGGTCAGAGCCCAGTGTGGGAGCTGGCTGCATGGGATGCAGGACCAAGACCGGGCATGGATATTCGGGCAAATTAATCAACCCCAGGAGGAGGTCAAAAGAATCATGATTTAGCCGGGTGTGGTGGCACATGCCTTTAGTCCCAGCACTTGGGAGGCAGAGGTAGGAGGATCCTTGTGAGTTTGGGCCAGCCTGGGCTACAGTGAGCCACTACCTCATAAAAACAAAACAACACAAACAAACAGAATTAAAGCCAGTGTGGTGGTGCACACCATTAGTCCCAGCCCTTGGGAGGTACCTAGGAGGATCACTGTGAGTTCCAGGTCAGCCTGGGCTAGAGAGAGACCCTACCTCAAATCCCCCGCCAAAAAATAACAATCATGATTTTGTTGTTGTTGTTGTTTTCGTTTTTCAAGGTAGGGTCCCAGGAGTAGATCTGAAGTGGGGACGGATCCTTCCTTACTCTGTGGAATAAGACAGGATCCCAGGCAAACAGTGTCAGCAATGCACTGAATGAAAGTCCCTCACTGGGTGTCTGTGGAGACTCAGGCATTGCTTAGTGTAGGGGTCCCCCTGTATCTGCGGCCAGAGATGTGCTCTGCACTATGAGTGGTCAGGAGACACTGGACTTGTCTTTCCCCACGGCTTACAGTGCTTATTTGCAGTTGAGCTGCATTTGCTGGACCAGGCCACTCACAGCACAAGGTAGCCTAAGGGACAGGCCCTTAAGGCCAGCCAGCTTTGGGCCTGGCTCCCCCATTCCTAATGCCACAGAGCATCCAAGGATCTTTGTAAGCCACAAATGCTATACATGAGGAAAGTTTAAAAGTAAAAGTATTCTCAGTTTTCCTAAAGATAAAAACCAACCTTGTGGGCTGGAGAGATGGCTTAGCAGTTAAGCACTTGCCTGTGAAGCCTTAGGACCCCGGTTCGAGGCTCGATTCCCCAGGACCCACGTTAGCCAGATGCACAAGGGGGCGCACGCGACTGGAGGTCGTTTGCAGTGGCTGGGGACCCTGGTATACCCATTCTCTCTCTCTCTCTGCCTCCTCTCTGTCTGTCAGTCTCAAATAAATAAATAAAAATAAACACACAAAAAGTTAAAAAAAAAAAGATGTGAGGCTGTGAGTTTAAAAAAAAACAACAACCTTGTTTTGAAAACAAGACTCTTCTATACCCCAGGCTAGCCTGGAATCTACTACTGAGTCCAGGCTGGCCTTAGATTCATCATCGCACTGCCCCTGCCTGAGGAATGCTGAGATTATAAGCCATGCGCCACTATACCAGGTCAATTATTTCTTTATTTTCTTAGTTATCTATTGAGATAGGGTCTTACTATATAGCCTTGGCTGGCTTAGAATTTGCTATGCAGAACATGTTGGCCTTGAACTCACAGAGGTCCACCTGTCTTTGCCTCCTAAGTGCTGGGGTTATGAGTGTGAGCCACCACACCTGGCTATTTACTTATTTTGAGCTAGGGTCTTGCTACATTGCCCTGGCTGACTTGGTACTAGATACCCTAGGCTGACCTCAAACTCATGTTAACTTCCTGCTTTAGCCCCTAAAATTCACAGATTACAGGCAGGCGCCATCACATTTTACTTTTTTTAAGTAGGGTCTTACTCTAGCTCAGGCTGACTATGTAGTCTCAGGGTGGCCTCGAACTCACAGTGATCCTCCTACCTCTGCCTTTAATCCTAGCACTTGGGAGACAGAGGTAGGAGGATTGATGTGAGGTGGAGGCCACCCTGAGATTACATAGTGAATTCCAGGTCAGCCTGGGCTAGAGTGAGACTCTATCTCAAAAAACCAAAAAAATAAAAATAAAAAGTAAATAAAAAAAAATTGGCCTGTATCATACTTCCTTAGCCATCTTCTTCCAAAGTAGCTATCAAATAAAGTAAAAGCTGACCCTTGGTATTTGCAGAAGGTTAGCTTCAAGACCCCTTCCCTCCAAGATACCCAAATGGACAAAGATCAAGTCCCTTAATTAAAATGGCACAGTATTTACATATAACCTAAGCACATCTTCTCATAAATTTTTATTTTTCAGTACTGGGGATGAAACATAGTGTCTAGTCTAGCACATGCTCAGCAAGCATTATACTAATAAGGTGTGTCAATAGCCCTTCCCACACACTTTATCTCTAGATTACTAATAATACCTGTGCAATATAAGTGTTATGTAAACAGTTGTTACGCTGCACTGCTAGTGAATAAGGACCAGGTAAACAAGTTCAGTCGAGGATTTTTTCTCTTTCTTTCTTTCTTTCTTTTTTTTTGAGACAAGCCCAACAGACTGGCCTCTTTTTTTTTTTAAATTTTTTATTTACTTATTTACTTGAGAGACAGAAAGATGCAGAGAGAGAGAGAGAGAGAGAGAAGGAGGGAGGGAGGAAGGGAGAGAGAATGGTCGTGCCAGGGCCTCCAGCCACTGCAAATGAACTCCAGACAGATGCACCACCTTGTGCATCTGGCTTACGTGGGTCCTGGGGAATCGAACCAGGGTCCTTTGGCTTTGCAGGCAAACCCCTTAACCACTAAGCCATCTCTCCAGCCCCCCTTTTTTCCCTTTTTATTTTTATTTATTTATTTATTTTTGGTTTTTCGAGGTAGGGTCTCACTCTAGCCCAGGCTGACCTGGAATTCACTATGGAGTCTCAGGGTGGCCTCAAACTCATGGCGATCCTCCTACCTCTGCCTCCTGAGTGCTGGGATTAAAGGCGTATGCCACCACACCTGGCTTTTTTTCCCTTTTTAAAAAAATTTTTATTTTTTATTTTATTTATTAGAGACGGGGGGGGGCGGGGAGAGAGAGAGAAGAGAGAATGGGCATGCCAGGGCCTCTAGCCACTTCAGACGAACTCCAGATACATGTGCCACCATGTGTATCTGGCTTACGTGGGACCTGGGGAATCGAACCTGGGTCCTTAGGCTTCACAGGCAAATGCTTCCATCCCTCTTTTTTTTTATCATTTAATTTTATTTATTTGAGAAAGAGCGGGAAAGAGGCAGATGGGGGGAGGGGAGAGAATGGATGCACCAGAGCCTTCAGCCATTGTAAACCTCTAGACACTTATGCCACCTGGTGCATCTGGCTTATGTAGGTTCTGGGGAATCAAACCTGGGTCCTTTGGCTTCTCAGGGAAACACCTTAACCACTAGGCCACCTCTCTAGCTCCCCCCCTTTTTGTTTATTTTTATTTATTTGAGAGTGACAGGGAGAAGGAAGCAGAGAGATAATGGGCGTGCCAAGGCTTCCAGCCACTGCAAACAAACTCCAGACATGTGCGCCCCCTTGTGCATCTGGCTAATGTGGGTTCTGGGGAATTGAGCCTCGAACCAGGGTCCTTACGCTTCACAGACAAGCACTTAACTGCTAAGCCATCTCTCCAGCCCTAGATCCCCCTTTTTTATGTGAGAAAGTATGAGAGAGAAAATTGGTGCACCAGGGCCTCCAGTCACTAATGCATGCGCCCCCTTGTGTGCATGTGCAACCTTGTATGCTTGCGTCACCTTGTGTATCTGGCTTATGTGGTACCTGGAGAGTTGAACATGAGTTTTTAGGCTTCACAGGCAAGAGCCTTAATGGCTAAGTCATCTCTCATCTCTCCAGTCCTTGTTCTTTTTTTAGAGGCTGTGTCTCACTGTAGTCCTGTCTGACCTGGAATTCACACTATAGTCCAGATTGGCCTCAAACTCATGGTGTGGCAATCCTCTGACTTCAGCCTCCCAAATGCTGGGATTAAAGGTATGCATCACCATGCCAAGTTCAAGGGTGCATTAAAAAAAAAAATATATATATATACATATATATATATATATATATATATATATATATATATATATATTCGCTGGGTGTGGTGGTGCACACCTTTAATCCCAGCACTCGGGAGGCAGAGGTAGGAGGATCGCCATGAGTTTGAGGCCACCCTGAGACTACATAGTGAATTCCAGGTCAGCCTGGGCTAGAGTGAGACCCTACCTCAAAACACCCCCCCCACCAAAAAATTGTCCTTTTTATTTATTTGAGAGAGAGAAAGATAGGGGAGAAAGAGAGAGAATGGGCACACCATGGCCTCCTGCAATTGCAAATGAACTCCAGACACATACAGCACTTTGTGTAACCTGAACTAGTATATTTATAGGCTCCAATGAAACATCAAAGAAGGGGAAACCGAGATTTGAGGCTAGCTCATTATTTTGGGTCTTGCCTCTCCTTAAGCTATGGCTGTCACTATACAACCTGGCTATCACTGAGTTACTACAAACTGGAGATGGTCAGCCCGTGAGAGAAGGGATGCCCAGACACCTTCCCGACCCATCAGCTCACCAGGGGTTGTGGTCAATCCCATCCAGCCTTCGGGCCTGCAGCTGTTTGGCCATGATGAACTGGAGACAGAGAAGTGAAGGCCTGTGTGAGAGTCATTCAGGTGTGGAGCCTGCCCACAGCCCCAGAGAGTGGCTTTAAAGGCCACAACCCCACCCTCTATTTTCCAGAAAGAGGTGGAGACCTGTGCTCTGGGAAGGTGGATAGATTGCAGCAGGCTGTCCCAGCCTGTCCCTCTAGGCATCTGTCAGGGATCTACCACCCACCAAACTCTACCACCCACTTGCAGGACTGTGCACCCCAGTTCCGGTTCTGTGCATCCTGATGGTCAGATTACAGGATGAGTCAGGAGGGGGATGAGGACTAAGGAGAGGCAGGAGGTGAGAAAGACTTCTGAGGCCAGATGTCTTCCTAGGCTTGCCAGGGGTTACTCAGAATGGTTGGGTGGTGGCACCTGGTAGAATGATCTGACTTGGATCCCCTCCCCCCTTTTTCCCTTTTATAGACAAAATGACAAGTGCCTTAACTTCTGAGCCATCTCTCCACCCCTTTTGTTTGTTTGTTTTTTTGGTTTTTCGAGGTAGGGTTTCACTCTAGTCCAAGTTGAAGTGGAATTCACTATGCAGTCTCAGAGCAGCCTCCAACTCATGGTGATCCTCCTACCTCTGCCTGAGTGCTGAGATTAAAGGTGTGCGCCACCACGCCCAGCTCTATCCTTTTTAAATTTTTACTTATTTATTTATTTGTTTTGTTTTTTTTGAGGTAGGGTCTCACTCTAGCCCAGGCTGACCTGGAATTCACTATGTAGTCTCAGGGTGGCCTCGAGCCCATGGCGATCCTACCTCTGCCTCCCGACTGCTGGGATTAAAGGCGTGCGTCACCATGCCCAGCTGGCTTGGCCCCTTTTACAGATGGGAGTGTGGGAGTTCTGTGGGGTTGAGATGTCCAAGGTCACATGACAAAAATCACTCAAACTCAGGCCTGTTGATCTAAAGCTATGTTGTAACTCAGGTTCCACAGCATCAGTGGGTAGCAGAGACAGGTCACTGACATTCTGGCACCACCTGCTATGGCCAGTAGTGAACTCCTGCTGTGAATCACAATCTGCTCAGTCCCCAAGGCAGTCACCAGAGGTGACAGGCTCATCCTGATATTGCACGTGAAGACATAAGATCAGAGGCTCAGGATGGGCAAAAGGTCAGAGAAATTGACAAGGGCTCTATCACAGTGTCGGCACCAGGCCCTGCCCTAGAGAAACATGCTGGGTCTTTGCCAGCTCTGCCTACTGTCCCTCAAATGGATCTCTGAGGTGGTGGTATCACAGGGCCTAGTACTCAAGGCACTCACTAGCACAGCACAAAGGTGATCCACTGGGCGACAGCCTTGTTAGAACCAAAATGTGGGGGTGATTGACTGGCTTTGGTAGTCTGCTTAACATATAAATTGTACTTCTTTATAATAATTATTTTTCAAATTTTCTAAAGTATTCTTTGCTTCTTTTGTTTTGAGGCCCAGGCTGACCAAGAACTCTCTATAGCTCAGGCTGGCCTTGAACTCACAGAGATGCTCCTGTCTGTTTGCCCAGTCCTGCATTCCAGGTTTGAACTACACCTGGCTAAATAGTTTACTTCTTTTTTTTTTTTTTTCAAGATAGGGTCTCGCTCTAGCACAAGCTGTAGTTGGCCTTTGAACTCACAGTGATCCTCCTACCTCTGCCTCCCTGACTGCTGGGATTAAAGGCGTGCGCCACCATGCCCAGCTTCAGTGCCCGTTCTTGAGCTTATACATATCACCATCAATGAACCAACAGGTGGAGCACCCACTGACTGTATCCCAGAAGCTGGGCTGGCAGCAGGACGGTGGAGCAGCGCGGCAGCAGCGCATGTGCTGATTACCCATGCAGAGCTCTAAGCTCCAGACTGAAGCAGCAGCGCCAAGGGAGGGTGACAAGCTGCAGCGATGAGAAGAGACTTACTGAGGCAGGCTCATGCACAGCTCCGAAACCAAGCCCAAGCTAGAGCCCAGGAGCCCCTGGCCAGGAAGGTGGCAGAGTGGTGGGCAGGACACTTACAGTCTGGTGCAAGCACCGGGTGAGTGGGCCTCTGGCCTTCCTTCCTGAGAGCGGCCCCAGCAGGTGCACTGAGATGGCTGCTGCCCTCTGGAACATGCCTCCCACATCCACCGGCACTGTGGACCTCCCCTCAGGGGCAGAGAAGGGCCTGGGCCAGAAAAAGGCTCCAATAGGAACTCGGGTCCCACACAGTTCTGAGGATGACGATGACGACAGCAATAACAACACCACAATTGTGTGTCAGGCTGGCACCAGACGTTTCAGTGTATCTCTATCCCACTTAGTCATCTCAGTCACAAACATCTCCAGTGACAAAATACCCCAGGTGAAGATAATGTTCCAACTCTCGCAGACGCACCCCCTACCATTACCCCTGCTGTCAATGATCATACCATTGGATTGCTACAATACAAAGGCCTGGAGGACTTGCTAAAGAACACCATAGAGATGCAAACCACAATTCACACTGGTGGAAACGATACCTAAAGGGGCTCTGCTTCTTCCACAACTGAAAGGCAAGGAAAAGAAAGGCTGGGAAGTGGGCAGGGTGGCTCACATCTGCAATCCTAGGCACTTAGGAGGCAGAGGCAAGAGGATGGCCGCAAGTTCAGGCCACTTTGGCCTACATAGTAAACTCCAGGATAGCCTGGGATACATAATGAAACTGTCTCAAAAATTCCAGAAGAGGGCTGGAGAGATGGCTTAGCAGTTAAGGCGCTTGCCCACAAAGCCAAAGGACCCAGGTTTCATTCCCCTAGGACTCACGTAAGCCAGAGGCACAAGGGGGTGCATGCATCTGGAGTTCGCTTGCAGTGGCTGGAGGCCCTGGTGTGCACATTCTTTCTCTCTCTCTCTACCTGCCTATTTCTGTATGTATATCTCTCTCTCAAATAAATAAATAAAAATAAAATATTTCTTAAAAATTTCCATGAATGGGGGCTGGAGGCATGGCTAAGTGGTTAAGGAGCTTGCCTGAAAACCCTAACCACCCAAGTTTGATTCCCCAGTACCCACATAAAGCCAGATGCACAAAAGGGGTACATGTATCTGGAGCTCATTTGCAGCGGCTGAAGGCCCTGGTGTGCCTTGTCTCTCTCTCTCTCTCCTTTCAAATAAGTAAATAAAAATGCTTTCTTAAAAAATCTAGGAGGTGGACACTGCAAGCCTTATAATTGGCCAGCCAGGCCAAATGAGCCAACAGGTGCAATAGTGGCACATCTGTTATGGGGGAAACCAACTGCCCTCTAATTGGACTGGAGGCCCGCTCCATTGGAAGGGAATACATCCCTGATACTGAAAACTTAAAACAGGGGTAGTCATGAGCCCTAGGGGTGTAACGTCTGCTGCTGTCTGGCTAAATGTATATACTATGCTTATCAAACTTCCCAGTAAGCATTTCTGTTAATGTTCACACCCTTATATTAATGCTACTCTCACTTTTGGTAGAGAGTCTTCTCTTTTCAGATGGCAGTGATCTTGGGATGACTCAGAAGGTATCATGGTGATGGAAAGAAATGACTGCAGTGCTCAGTACTGCAATATCTGTATCATACCTTCCAGGGCTCAGGGTCTAATGCAGAAGAGGTGGCAGAAAGAATGTAAGAACCAAAGGAAGGGCAGGACTCCATACAATATGCTCCCTCCAGACACAAAATGGCCTGGATATCCATGGCCTCACAGTGCCTGATACTACCTGCATAAGACCATCATAAGAGGAGGAAAAGATCAAGACATCAAAAGTAAAAGAGAGACTGATTGAGATGGGGAGGGGGTATGATGGAGAGTGGAGTTTCAAAGGGATAAGTGGGGGAAGAGAGGGTATTACCACGGGGTATTTTTTATAATCATGGAAGTTGTTAATAAAAAAATAAAAAAATATTAAAAAATCCAGGAGGGCTGGAGGGATGCCTTAGTGGTTAAGGTACTTGCCTGTGAAGCCAAAGGACCCAAGTTCAATTCCCCAGGAACCACACATGAGTCTGGAGTTGGTTTGCAGTGGCTAAAGGCCCTGATGCACCCATTCTCTCTCTTTCCTTCTCTCTCTCCCTCTCTCTGTCTCAAATAAAAATTTTTTAAATATCTTTTAAAAAAATTCCAGGAGAGAGGGTGGGGAAGAAAGGAAGAAAAAGCTAGGGAACACTGTAGATTTAAAAAAGATTTAGTCACGGAACAAGAGCCACTACATCAGGAGCGGCAGCGCTGGCAGTGACCTCCCCCACCGTCACTGTCCCGCTGTCCTGTGGGCAGGAGGAGGAGGAGGGGGCGGCAGGGATGGCACAGCTGGACTAAACAGGTCACCTGCAGGTATTTTTTTTCTCAATTTTTATTACCATTTTCCATGATTATAAAAAATATCCCATGGTAATACCCTCCTTCCCCCCACTTCCCTCTTTGAAATTCCATTCTCCATCATATCCCCTCCCCATCTCAATCAGTCTCTCTTTTATTTTGATGTCATGATCTTTTCCTCCTCTTATGATGGTCTTGTGTAGGTAGTGTCAGGCACTATGAGGCCATGGATATCCAGGCCATTTTATGTCTGGAGGGAGCACGTTGTAAGGAGTCCTACCCTTCCTTTGGCTCATACATTCTTTCCGCCACCTCTTCCGCATTAGACCCTGAGCCTTGGAAGGTGTGATCGAGATGTTACTCAGTACTCCAGTCACTTCTTTCCAGCACTATGATAACTTCTGTGTTGTCCCAAGGTCACTGCCATCTGAAAAGAGAAGATTCCCTACCCAAAGTGAGAGTAGCGTTAATATAAGGGTATAAATATTAAGAGAAGTGCTTACTGTGCAGTTTGATAAGCAGAGTATATACATTTAGCCAGACATCAGCAGATGTTACACCCCTAGGGCTCATGACTACCCCTGTTTTAAGTTTTCAGTATCAGGGATGTACTCCCCCCCATGGAGCGGGCCTCCAGCCCAACTGGAGGGCAGTTGGTTTCCACCATGACAGAGGTGCCACTGTTGTACCCGTTGGCTCATTTGGGCTGGCTGGCCAATTATAAGGCTTGCAGTGTCCACTGTTGAGGATCTTCACTGGTGATTTCTCTTTCTCCCATTGAACTACATGTAGAATGGCTTCTTCCATCTTTCTGTCAGCTGGTCTACATGGAGGAGGTTATCAGCTCAGTTCCAGCAGAATTTTTCAGTGGCTTTGCCGCCCAAGTATATGGAGTCTTCAGCAATAGAGTCTTACCATCTATTCCTGGTGGGGAACCAAGGGCCTTGGCAATGGCCCATAATGTTTTGGGGGCATCAGGGACCTCCCTGGCCAACAACTCACTGGAGGTATCCCATCCCTGGCACTGAAAAATTTTTAACAACGATCTATGGCTCCTGAGTGTTCCATTGTCCAAAACCGGAGGATTCCATATACCTGCAGGTATTTTATGCATGGGGTTTGTAAGGAAGGAGATAACTGTCGCTACTCACATGATCTCTCTGACAGTCCATATGGTGTAGTGTGCAAGTATTTGCAAAGAGGGTACTGTATTTACAGAGACCGCTGCAGATACGAACACAGCAAGCCACTGAAACAGGAAGCAGTGACTGCTGCAGATCCAAGTGCGAAAGCATCCCTGGCAGCTTCCTCAAGCCTCTCATGGGGCTGGGGGGAAGGGGTTGGACCACTCATCGAAATGAAGACCAGAGAAGGTGAGTCAAGAAACCCACCCTTTCCAACTGTAGGCGCGGGTTCAGAGGACTGGGTAAATGCCACTGAGTTTGTTCCTGGGCAGCCCTACTGTGGCAGCACTGCCCCTTCCTGCACCGAAGCACCCCTGCAGGGCTCAGTGTCCCAGGAAGAGTCAGAGAAGGAGCAAACTGCCATGGAAACGAGGCAGCAGCTCTGCCCCTATGCTGCAGTGGGAGAGTGCGGCTACGGGGAGAACTGCGTGCATGTCCAGAGACCCCTGTGACCTGTGCGGCCTTCGGGTCCTGCACCCCAGAGGCGCGGCCCAGCGGTCACAGCACATAAAACCTTGCATTGAGGCCCATGGGAAGAGCATGGCCCTCTCTTCGGCTGTGCAGCGCAGTAAGGACATGGCGAGCGGGATCTACATGGAGGTGGTCTATGAGAAAGCCAACGGCAGCGAGCGCTGCTTTGGGATCCTCTCCAACTGCAACCACACCTTCTGTCTCAAGTGTATTCGCAAGTGGAGGAGTGCTAAGCAATTTGAGAGCAAGATCATAAAGTGAGACTCCTCCTCGATCTTCGTTTGTGCTTTCTTTTTTTTTTTTTTTATGCAAACGCAAGGAGCTTTTATTTCAGGCTTAAGCTCAGACTCTTGACTTCTCCGGCGTAGTGGATCTGTACAAGAGCCTCGTTTGTGCTTTCTATTCTGGGGAAGAACTTAGTATCTTGTGCCAACTTTCAACCAGAAGGACCGCATTTAAATGCATGCATTTTATCTTGAACCCGGGATATTCTAATTGGTATTTCACGTTTGTATTGCAGCTAGCTGCTAGGTTAGTTTGGCCTACTTTATTTGAATGAGGAAACCCTATGTATCAGTAGAATCTCCGTGCTTTTTCTGAGGAGATTGTGTTTAATGGATTAGTCAGTTCAGGCTCCGTGAACAAACTTATCTAGCTACGAATGTATGTTTCCTGGCGTTTTACATTTTCCACTTTCCTATTCCATCCATTAAACTAGCCAATAATCCACCATCCTTTAAAAAGATTGTTCTCATAACTGAACAAAAACTACTACATAATCTAAACAGAGCAAAGTTACAAGAAATAAATTTATTTAAACAACAACAACAAAAAAAGATTTAGTCAGGCATGATGGCACACACCTTTAATTCCAGCATTGGGGAAGCAGTGGAATTCACTATGTAGTTTCAGGTGGCCTCCAACTCACAGCAATCCTCCTACCTCTGCTTTCTGAACGCTGGGATTTAAAAAAAAGGCATGTGTCACCATGCCTGGTTTTATAATTTTTTTTAATTAAAAAAAGTCAAGGTGCAGCTTGGGGTAGTAGCACATGCCTTTAATCCCAGTACTTGGGAGGCAGAGGTAGAAAGATCGCCATGAGTTTGAGGCTACCCTGAGACTACATAGTGAATTCCAGGTCAAACTGGGCTACAGTGAGACCCTGCCTTGAAATACAAAAAACAAACAAACAGGAAGGGCAGGTGGTACACTCCTTTAATCACAGCTCTCAGGAGGCAGAGGTAGGATAGCCATGAGTTCAAGGACACCCTGAGACTACATAGTGAATTCCAGGTCAGCCTGGGCTAGAGTGAGATGCTACCTTGAAAACAAACAAACAAAAAAAAAAGTCAAGGTTCAAAGGCAGATATGGTGGTGCTACATGCCTTTAGTCCTAGCACTTGGGAGACTGAGGTAGAAGGGTTTGAGGAGAGATGGCTTAGCAGTTGAGGCACTCGCCTGTGAAGCCAAGAACCTAGGTTCCATTCCCTAGTACCCATGTGGGCCAGATGCACAAGGTGGTACATGTGGCTGGAGTTTGTTTGCGGTGGCTAGGGGCCCTGGCACACCCATCCTCTCTCTCTCTCTTGGCCTCTGTCTGTCTTAAATAAATAAATAATAAAACAGAAGGGTTTGAGGCCAGCCTGGGCTAGAGTGAGTTCTGGTCAGTCTGGGCTAGAGTGAGAGGTGCCCAGCGTGATGGTGCACACCTTTAATCCCAGCACTTGGGAGAAGGAGGTAGGAGGATCGCCATGAATTCGAGGCCACCCTGAGACGACATAGTGAATTCCAGGTCAGCCTGAGCTAGAGTGAGACCCTACCTCAAAAAAAAGGGGGAGCTGGAGAGATGGCTTAGCGGTTAAAGCACTTGCCTGTGAAGCCTAAGGACCCAAGTTCAATTGTCCAAGTCCCTCGTAAGCCAGATGCACAAGGTGGTATATATGTCTGGAATTCGTTTGCAGTGGCTAGAGGCCCTGGTGCACCCATTCTCTGTCGCTCGCTGTCTCTTTCTATCTCTAATAAATAAATTAAATTAAAATTAAAAAGGGGGCTGGAGAGATGGCTTAGCGGTTAAGCGCTTGCCTGTGAAGTCTAAGGACCCTGGTTCAAGGCTCAATTCCCCAGGACCCACGTTAGCCAGATGCACAAAGGGGCGCACGCGTCTGGAGTTCATTTGCAGTGGCTGGAAGCCCTGGTGCATCCATTCTCTCTCTCTCTCCCCCTTTCTCTCTCTCTCTGTCACTCTCAAATAAATAAATAAAAATAAAAACAAAAACATTAAAAAAGATAGAAAGAAAAAAAAAGAGCCAGGCATGGTGGCATATGCCTTTAATGCCAGCACCCAGGTTGCAGAGGTAGGAGGGTTACCATGAGTTCAAGCCTAGCCTGAGACTACATAGTGAATTCCAGGTCAGCCTGCCTGGGCTAGAGCAAGACCCTACCTCAAAAAACAAAACAAAAAAGCCAGGCGTGGTGGCGCACGCCTTTAATCCCAGCACTCAGGAGGCAGAGGTAGGAGGATCACCCTGAGTTCGAGGCTACCCTGAGACTCCATAGTGAATTCCAGGTCAGTCTGAGCTAGAGTAAGACCCTACCTTGGAAAACCAAAACCCAAAACAAAACAAAACAAAAATGCTGAAAACAAAAA
Organism: Dipus sagitta; assembly: GCA_036346955.1. NCBI lineage: Eukaryota > Metazoa > Chordata > Mammalia > Rodentia > Dipodidae > Dipus > Dipus sagitta. Next base: position 142,695,538 of record CM070770.1, read on the forward strand.
AGAAGAAGAAAAACTAATAAAAAAAAATAAAATAGCCGAGGGTAGTGGCGCACGCCTTTAATCCCAGCACTCGGGGGACAGAGGTAGGAGGGTGAGGCAGAGGTAGGAGGATCACTGTGAGTTCAAGGTCACCCTGTGACTACATAGTGAATTTCAGGTCAGCCTGGGCTACAGCAAGACCCTACCTCGAAAAATAACAACAAAATAAATAAATAAATAAATAAATAAATAAATAATAAAATAAAATGCTGGGTGTGGTGGCACACAACTTTAATCCCAGCACTTGGGAGGCAGAGGTAGGAGAATTTCCATGAGTTTGAGGCCAAGACTATATAGTGACAGGTCAGCCTGAGCTAGAGGGTGACCCTATTTCCAACCACCCCCCCCAATAGTTTTTCAAAAATTTTTTATTTTTATTATTTATTAAAGAGCGACAGACAGAGAGAGAAAGAGGCAGAGAGAGAGAATGGGCACGCCAAGGTCTCCAGCCACTGCAAATGAACTCCAGATGCATGCGTCACCTTGTGCATCTGGCTAACATGGGTCCTGGGGATTCGAGCCTTGAACCGGGGTCCTTAGGCTTCACAGGCAAGCACTTAACCGCTAAGCCATCTCTCCAGCCCCCCCCCAAAATTTTTAAGACAGTCAAGTCCCAGCAGCTCATCATGTGATATGGGCCACACATTAACTAGGCCCCACTCTCCCACCCTAAGGAAAGGGTGACCCTTAGAACACAGTCCAAGTCTCCTATGCCCCATTCTCCTACCTTGAAATACAGCCTGTGTCACATATTAACTAAGTCTGTTTACCTGTGGGGCAAAGCCCTCCTTTCCCTGAAAAACCTGAGAAGTACACCTTGGCTTTCTCTGATGGGTGAAAGTATCTACTTCACCCCCCTGCTGCGTGGCAGTTTAAAACATTTTGCCCAGTGTGATGGCACACACCTTTAATCCCAGCACTTGGGAGGCAGAGGTGAGAGAACTGCAGAGAATTCGAGGCCAGCCTGAGACTACATAGTGAATTCCAGGTCAGCCTGGGCTAAAATGAGACCCTACCTTGAAAAACCAAAATAAATAAATAAATAAGTAAAATAAAAATAAGGGCTGGAGAGATGGCTTAGTGGTTAAGGAGTGTGTCTGCTAAGCCAAAGGACCCAGGTTCAACTCCCCAGGAGCCACGTAAGCCAGATGCACAATGAGGCACATGTGTCTGGAGTTCATCTGCAGTGGCTGAAGGCCCTGATGTGCCCATTCCCTCTCTCTCTCTGCCTTTATCTCTCTCAAATAAATCAAATCAAATAAAAAAATTAAAAATGTTTAAAAAAAAAAAAGCTGGGGGGCTGGAGAGATGGCTTAGCAGTTAAGCACTTGCCTGTGAAGCCTAAGGACCCTGGTTCAAGGCTCGATGCTCCAGGACCCACGTTAGCCAGATGCACAAGGGGGCGCACGTGTCTGGAGTTCGTTTGCAGTGGCCAGAGGCCCTGGCGCGCCCATTCTCTCTCTGTCTATCTGCCTCTTTATCTCTCTCTGTCCGTCGCTTTCAAATAAATAAATAAAAATAAACAAAAAATTTTTTAAAAAAGCTGGGGTTGGTGGTGCACACCTTTAATCCCAGCACTTGGGAGGCTGAGGTAGGAGGATTGCCATGAGTGCAAGACCACCCTGAGACTACATAGTGAATTGCAGGTCAGCCTCAGCTAGAGCAAGACTCTACCTCAAAAAAACAAACAAACATCTTTCTATTGCTGGAGGGATGGCTTTGTGGTCAAAGGCACTTGCCTGGGAAGCCTAAGGACCTAGGTTTGATTCCGCAGTACCCACATAAGTCAGATGCACAAGGTGGTGCATGCGTCTTGAGTTCTGGAATTCATTTGCACTGGCTAGAGGCCCTGGCACACCCCTACTCTCTATCTGCCTCTCTCTCTCAAAATAAGTAAATAAATAAATAAAAATAAAATAAAAACGTTTTGCCATAAAAGAACTATTTCTTCTTTTTTTTTTCCAAGATAAGGGGTCACTTTTGCCTGGGCTGACCTGAAACTCATTCTGTTGTTCTAAGCTGGCTGGCCTCAAAAGTGATTTATTTGAGAGCCACAGGCAGAGAAAGAGGGAGGGAGGGAGGGAGAGAGAGAGAGAAAGAGAGAATAGGCACACCAGGGCCTCCAGCCACTACAAACGAACTCCAGGTGCATGTGCCATGTTGTGCATCTGGCTTACATGGGTCCTGGGGAATCGAGCCTCGAACCAGGGTCCTTAGGCTTCACAGGCAAGCACTTAACCGCTAAGCCATCTCTCCAGTCCTGGAATCTTTTCATGTTGTATTGGACTATGCTAACGTTTTTCTTTAGTTCCTTTACCCTTTGACCCCTGAGACCAACTGGTGTTTGCTTAGAATAGATGGCAATGGCCTTCAGAGATCCTGCAGGGGTGAGGAAAAGCACATGCAGAGGCCACATGTGGTTAAGTGCAACTGGGCAATCGTGCTTACTTGAGACCTCGCACACATTTACCTGTAATTACTTGTATATATGAGATATGCTTGTACATCACAGAACAAATGTGCTTGTAACAACTAACTGTCACTGTGCCCTATTCCTGTCAATGCTGTAGGCCTGTTATCTTAGCCAAAAAATCTAAATTTTACTTTCATAATAGAAGCAGACTTCTGCATACTGCCGTTTTTTTTTTTTTTTTTTTTTGAGAAACACAGAGAGAATGGGCGCACCAGGGCCTCCAGCCACTGCAAACAAACTCCAGACACATGCACCACCTTGTACATCTGGCTTATGTGGGTCCTGGGGAATCGAACCTCGGTCCTTTGACTTTGCAGGCAAGTGCCTTAACAGCTAAGTCATCCCTCCAGCCGGCCACCCCTGTTTTTATTAACTTGTGTTTACATGCATGGAGGTCAGAACAACCTTGGCATGTTTCTCCTCTCTTTCCAACTTATTTTTAGACAGGGTCTCTTTTGCTATTGCTGCTTGAGAGCTTCAAGGTACTCCCGGCTCCATCACCCATTGCTATAGGCACACTGGGATTACAGGATGTGCACACCATTTTTGTATCTAGCTTTAATTACATGGGTGCTAAGGAAGATCAAACTTGGGCTGGCAGGCTTGCAAGAAAGTGTCTTTAACCACTGAGTCATCTGCCCAGCCCCGCATCTGGCTTTCTTTATAAAGTGTGTGTTGGGGTTCCAAACCCAGGTACTCCAGCTTGCGTGGAAAGCACTTCATCCACTGAGCCATCTCTCTATCCCTGGTGCCAGCTCTCTTATTGTATTATATAAGCCTTCTCAGATGCACTGCTTAGGAAAGCATGTGTGGATGATGTCCTCTAAACTAGAATTGTTAATGACACTAACCTTTTCCTGGCTTTCTTTTTGTGTATTCCTAATCATAGTTTGACCATTCTTTTTAACCAGAGATGACTGAACATGACCTAACACTGTGTCCTCCACGCCATGGAATGGCTTCAGTCACCTAAGGAGTACATCTATAAACAAGTACTTTTCAAACCAGTTTGCTCTTGGTGGTTTTTGTTTGTTTTGATTTTTTGAGGTAGGGTCTCACTCTAGCTCAGGCTGACCTGGGATTCACTACACTATGTAGTCTCAGGGTGGACTTGAACTCACGGGGAGCCTCCTACCTATGCCTCCCCAGTGCCGGGATTAAAGGCGTGCACCACCACGCCCGACTCTTGGTGGTTTTTTGTTTTGTTTTGTTTTGTTTTTCCAGGATGGGTTTCACTCTAGCCCAGGCTGACCTGGAATTCACTATGTAGTCTCAGGGTGGCCTTGAGCTCACTGCGATCCTCCTACCTCTGCCTCCTGAGTGCTGGGATTAAAGGCGTGCGACACCACGCCCGGCTTCTTGGTGGCATTTTTGTAAAGCTTTATAACTGTTAACATTCTGCAGAAGTGCAACTTCTTTTTTAAAAACATTTTATTTATTTCTGAGAGAGTCAGAGTAAGAGTGAGAGCGAGAGAGAAGGGGCACACCAAGGCCTTTAGCCATTGCAAATGAACTCCAGACACATGTGCCACCTTGTGCATCTGGCTTACATGGGTCCTGGAGAATCAAGCCTGGGTTCTTTGGCTTTGCAGGCAAGTTCCTTGACCTGCCAAGCCATCTCGTCAGCCCAGAAGTGCAACTTTTTTTTTTTCCCCCCAAGGTAGTGTCTCACTCTAGCTCAGGCTGACCTGAAATTCACTATGTAGTCTGAGGGGTCTCGAACTTATGGCAGTCCTCCTACCTCTGCCTCCCGAATGCTGGGATTAAAGGCGTGCGCCACCATGCCCGGCTACAAGTGCAACTTCTAACAAAGAAACTTGAAGACAATTTTTTTTCTTAGTTTTTCGAGGTAGGGTCTCACTCTAGCCCAGGCTGACCTGGAGTTTACTATGTAGTCTCAGGGTTGCCTTGAACCCACAGGTAGCCTCCTACCCTGCCTCCTGGGTGCTGGGATTAAAGGCGTGCACCACCACGCCAGCCTTCTGGAGATTATTTTTGAGCTGCTAAGACATCATTCACAGGACAGAGGGAATATGAGAGGTATGCCTGACCTCACAGCCACGCCTTCTAGTCCTCTTAGTTGCTTTAAACTGGCCATAAAAGGTTTACTGATACTAACTACCTGATATATAACACCCACCACTCTCCCCCATCAAATCAAACCAATTTGGACAGATCTCATCCTGGCCATAAGGGGCAGTAGAAATTAAGCACCAGATAGATGGTTAAGTCAAAATGAAGCCATGCTGGTTATGGTAGCCCCAGTGATCTCCTGTAAGCCTAGCGCTTGGGAAGCTGAAGCAGGATTGTAAATTTGAAGCCAGCCTCGGCTTCAGAGACCTTACCTTAAAACAACAAGATTAAGAGTTGCTTGTGGCCTTCCAGAACTAAGGCCAAGAGGCTATGGAGAAATGGTGCTTTTTAAAAATTAATTATCTGCATGTGTATGTGCATTTGGGCATGCCAGGGTCTCTTGATGCTACAAATGAATGGCAGATAAATGCCCCACTTTGCATCTAGCTTTATGTGGGTATTAGGAAATCTAACCAGGCTAGCTTTGTAAACAGTGCTCACTTAAGAAGTGCTTGTTTATTTATTAATTTTCGGGAGGTAGGGTGTCACTCTAGGCCAGGCTCATTTGGAACTCATACTGTAGTTCCAGGCTGGCCTCAAACTAACAGTGATCTTCCTACCTCTGCCTCCAGGGTGCTGGGATCAAAGGCATGTGCACCACACCAGGCCTGAGAAGGGATTTTTAAAAATATTCTTTTATTGACAATGTCCATAATTATAAACAATATCCCATGGTCATTCCGTCCCTCCCCCCACTTTCCCCTTTGAAACTCTATTCTCTATCATATCCCCTCCCCCTCTCAATCAGTCTCTCTTTTATTTTGATGTCATCATCTTTTCCTCCTATTATGATGGTCTTGTGTAGGTAGTGCCAGGCACTGTGAGGTCATGGATATCCAGGCCATTTTGTGTCTGGAGGAGCATGTTGTAGTTGTAAGGAGTCCCACCCTTCCTTTGGCTCTTACATTCTTTCCACCACCTCTTCCGCAATAGACCCTGAGCCTTGGAAGGTGTGATCAAAATACTGCAGTGCTGAGCACTTGGTCAGTTCCTGAGAAAGGATTTTTATGCATGGTTACCAGATACTAACTGAATGTTCTAACCTTAGTTCTTACTTGGATTGTTTATGTATTTGTTTCAGACACTGGCTCACTTCACCTCAAGACTGACTTGTTAAAACAAAAGTGTGGCTGGGTGTGGTAGAGCACGTCTTTAATCCCAGCATTTAGGAGGCAATGAGCTAGAGGCCAGCCTGGAACTACAAAGTGAGTTCCGAGTCAGCCTGGGCTAGAGTGAAAAAAAAAAAAAATCCAGAGGCTGGAGAGATGGCTTAGTGGTTAAGGCACCTGCCTGCGAAGCCCAAGGACCCAGGTTTGACTCCCTAGGACCTACATAAGCCAGATGCACAAAATGATGAATGCACAGGTTACACATGTGTCCGGAGTCCATTTGCAGTGGCTAAGACCCAGGCATACCAATTCTCTTTCCCTCTCTCACAAACAATAAAAATAAATGAATAACTAGATAAATCTTTAAGAAAAAATCCAGAGTGTAGGAAATATAACTCTCTCTAAAGACACTTGAGGGCTGGAGAGGTGGCTTAGCAGTTAAAGAGACCCTTTTGCTCTTCCCTTTGACTGTCAGACTATTGAGACAATGAACTCCAATTTCCCCAGGTATCTGGGAAAAGACAAGGCTGAAGCTGGTGCCAGCCACAGGACAAACTGGCTCAGGGAAGAGCTGATGACCTTGTGAGAGAGGTTGGAGTTGAGACGAGGGATGAGTAGGCCCACACCCTGACAGGAACTGCTCAGCTATGCATACCTCTTGCCTTCTAGTTAAACCCAAACCTCATGTCGTGACCCCCAAGACTAAGGGGACCTCATTGTTTTCCCCAATACTGCCATGGTGAGTAGATCTACTTTTTCTGTTTTTTACTACTGATTTGTCTCTTTTTTAGGTTGGCTTATCAAGGAGGACAGTGAGGCCAAGTTGTTCATCAAGGGCACCAGGCTCTGACCCTAACTCTGGCAACAGTATTTCTTCCTGTGTTTGGATTCACTTCCAACATTTTATCTTTAGTGCTTTCGATGTCACGAACACTGTGAGCTCCTGTGAGCAGAGGTTTTTGTGGGCATCACTTCCGCGGGGACATCTTCATCGAGTTCTGTAAGAACACGTTCCTCACTGATGTCATCTGAAGTTCATCTTCAGGAAGTATCACTGGCTGCAGATGGACTTTTTCAAACTGGAACTGCCACAGTGCTGGTCATATACTTCCTTATGGCACTGTGGTCCCATGCAAAGGTTACCTCTGGTTTTCCTGCTTGCCGCAGGCATGTCTTGATCAGCCAATTTCCTTTTTTTTTTTTTCAAGGTACAGTCTTGCTCTAGCCCAGACTGACCTAGAGTTCACTATGTAGTCTCAGGGTGGCCTTGAACTCATGGCGATCCTCCTACCTGTCCCCTGAGTGCTGGGAAGAAAGGCACGCGCCACACCTGGCCCAATTCCCTCTTCTGACAATCCATTTTATAAAATGCTACAGGGTTCACAGGGCTTCATCACTGTGTCAGGGGCAGGACAACTTGCTTTGCCGCCCTGACCCCAAACTAATACTCATCGAGACCAGTCAGCAACTGACTCTGGAAGTAGGAACATGCTTGGTCACCACTGATAGGTATGCCTATCATTTCCATTCAAATCTGCGGGTGAAGAATGAGCTGCAAAGTTCACAAGTGATGCAACTGCCCATAATTAACATGGTTACTGACATTTGAACTGTGTTATTGAGGGCTGGCATTACCTAACAACAGCGTGGCTCCCGAAACTCACTTGTATCAGCATGGCAAAGCAAGGGCTGTTTATTACGCATGAGTATGGGTACAAAAGTGTTTCAAGAGACATCGTCAAATTATTAACACTGGCTTCCTTTGGGCTGGGGACTTACAAACTTGTTATTTATTTATTTATTTATTTTGGTTTTTCGAGGTAGGGTTTCGCTCTAGCCCAGGCTGACTTGGAATTCACTGTGTAGTCTCAGGGTGGCCTCGAACTCATTCTGATCACTCTTACCTCTGCCTCCTGAATGCTGGGATTAAAGGTGTGCACCACCACACCTGGCTCTTATTTATTTATTTATTAGAGACAGACAGAGAGAGAGAGAGGGAGAGAGAGAGAGAGAGAGACAGAATGGGCATGCCAGGGCCTCTAGCCACTGCAAACAAACTCCAGACATATGAGCCACTGCAAACGAACTCCAGATGTATGTGCCACCTTGTGCATCTGGCTTACATGGGACCTGGAGAATCGAACCTGGGCCCTTAGGCTTCGCAGGCATGCACCTTAACCACTAAGCAATCTCTCTAGCCCCAGATTTTTTTTTTAATATGGTTCACTGGTAGGGCACTTGCCTAGCATGCATGGGACCCTGGGTTCTATTCTCCACATGGCTGCAAACTCCATATAAACATGGAGTAGATTAGTGATGGCCAGGGGTTGAGGGTAGAATTTCTCACTTGAAAGGAAGAATAAAGGGGTAAACTGAGTCAAGGTATTTGATCAGGTTACAAACTCCTTAAGTAAGACAACCATCAGGTTTGCCTAGAGTATATAGAAGAGTAAAAACTGTAACTATAAAGCCCCTCCTAAAGAAATCAGATGATTAAGTTTTTAAAACGGCTGGAAGATAAAAGGAATCCCATCAGAACCAGAACTAGATGTTAAGACCCAACTGCTGAAGATTCCACACGCTTGAGCTGCAAGGCCATTGAGAAATCAAGATGGAGCTGAGCTGAAAACCTCCTCTGTGTTGATCAGCTGTCAGAAAGATGGAAAAAGCTGCACTGCATGCAGCCCTATGGGAGAGAGAACTCATCCATGGTGATAAACAGCAGCGGATATTGCAAACCTTAAGATTGGCCAGCTAGTTCTCTATGTAAGGCCAGGCTGGCTTTGAAGTCAGGATCCTCTCCTGCCTTAGCTTTCCAAGTGTTAAAATTATAGGCATGGCCAGGCATGGTGGCACATGCCTTTAATCCCAGCACTCAGGAGGCAGAGGTAGGAGGATCGCCATGAGTTCAAGGCCACCCTGAAACTACATAGTGAGTTCCAGGTCAGCCTGGGATAGAGTGAGACACTACTGCAAAAACTAAAAAAAAAATTAAAAAATTATAGGCATGTTTTGTTGGAGGCAGTCTCACTCTGTAGCCCCAGGCTGCCTTGACCTTACGGGAAATCCTCCTACCTCAACCTCCAGAGTACTGGGACTAAAGCAGTAAGCTACCACACCTGGTTTTCCATTCTTTGTTTTGTTTTTCTCCAGGTAGGACTGTAGTCCAGGCTGATCTGGAACTCACTCTGTAGTCCCAAACTGGCCTTGAACTCAAATTGTCCTCCTACCTCTGCCTCCTGAATACTGGGATTAAAGTTGTTCACCACCACACCCAGCTCCCTTAGTTTTATTAGGAAGCTTTCTTACTTTTTTGTTGTAGTTTGTTTTTCTAGGTAGGGTTTCACTCTAGTCCAAGCTGACCTGGAATTCATTATGTAGTCGTAGCCTTGAACTCATGGTGATCCTCCTACCTCTGCCTTCCAAGTGCTGGGATTAAACGTGTGCACCACCATGCCCGACTCTTATTTTTATTTTTCCACATGGTTTAGTCCCAAGTTGTCTTCAATGGAGGCCAGGAATGGTGAAACTTATCTCTATACCCAGAAAGCTGAGGCAGGAGGATCCCGAGTTTGAGGCCAGCCTGGACTATATAGGGAGACCCTATGCTCCTAACAAAAACAGGTTTTCAGACGTGACAAAGGCGTGCTCAGGACTGAAATATCTCTATCACACCTTCCAAGGCTCAGGGTCCATTGTGGAAGAGGTGGTGGAAAGCTGTAAGAGCCAAAGGAAGGGTAGGACTCCTTTCAACATACTCCTCCAGACAGCAAACGGCCTAGATATCCATGACCTCGCAGTACCTGACACTACCTACACAAGACCATCATAGTAGGAGGAAATGATGATGACATCAAAATAAAAGAGAGATTAATTGAGAGGGGGAGGGGATATGATGGAGAGTGGAGTTTCAAAGGGGAAAGTGGGAGGAGGGAAGGAATTACTATGGGATATTGTTTACAATTATGGGAGTTGTCAATTAAAAAAATAAATAAAAGGTCTTCATTGGGTTAAAAAAAAAAAAAAAAAAAAACATTGGCCAGCTAGGTTAAATGATCTAACAGGTACAATAGTGGCATGTCTGTTATAGGGGGGATACATGCCTGGTACTGAAAACCTCATCAAAAGCCTATGGCAGCTGGGTGTGGTACACGCCTATAATCCCAGCACTCGGAAGACAGAGGTAGGTGGTTCACTGTGAGTTTGAGGCCAGCCTGAGACTGCATTTTTCCTCCTGAACAGTAAAAATGAGATCCCAGCCAGGCGTGATGGTGCATGCCTTTAATCCCAGCACTAGGGAGGCAGAGATAGGAGAATTACTGTATGTTCGAGGTCACCCTGAGACTATATAGTAAATTCCAAGTCAGCCTAGGCTAGAGCAAGACCCTACCTCGAAAAAAAAAAAAAAAAGAGAGAGAGAGAGATCCCATAAAACAACCATCAGGGCTGGAGGGATGGCTCAGTGGATAAGGTGCTTGGCACTCAAGCTCAAGTATGTATGTTCAGATCCCTAGACCCCACACAAAAGCCAGAGCCATATTAGGCTTCTATAATCCCAGCATATTGATGGTGAGATAGGTAGAGACAGAATTTCTGGGGAAGGACTAGAGAGATGGCTCAGCAGTTGAAGAACTTGCGTGCAAGGCCTATTGGCCTTCGTTTGATTGGCCAGTACCCACATATGTTTTTTTTTTTTTTTGCCGGGAGTGGTGGCACACGCCTTTAATTCCCACACTCAGGAGGCAGAGGTAGGAGGATTACCATGAGTTCAAGGCCACCTTGAGACTGCATAGTGAATTCCAAGTCAGCCTGGGCTACAGCAAGATCCTACATTGAAAAAAAAAAAAAATGAGAGGGTTGGAGGAGATGGCTTAGTGGTTAAGGCACTTGCCTGGGAAGCCCAAAGACTTAGGTTCAGCTCTCCAGTACCCATATAAGACAGATGCACAAGGTAGTGCATATGTCTGGAGTTCATTTGGAATGGCTAAAGGCCCTGGTGCACCCATTCTCTCTCTTAAATAAAGTTTTTAAGAAAATGTTTAGGGCTGGAGAGATGGCTTAGCGGTTAAGCGTTTGCCTGTGAAGCCTAAGGACCCCGGTTCCAGGCTCAATTCCCAGGACCCACGTTAGCCAGATGCACAAGGGGGCGCATGCGTCTGGAGCTTGTTTGCAGTGGCTGGAAACCCTGGTGCGCCCATTCTCTCTCTCTCTCTCTCTCTCTCTCTCTGCCTCTTTCTCTCTCTGTCACTCTTAAATAAATAAATAAAAATAAACAAAAAATTTGAAAAAAAAGAAAATGTTTTTTTTTTTTAAAAAAAAGAGCAAGAGAGAGAAACCCAAAAGAAAAGATGTAAAGAGAAAAAAAAAGTTTCCCTAAGGAAAAGGATAGCTTAAGATCTAACAAGGACTGTGACCCTATGCCAAAGGCCTTGGAATTGACTGAGGACAGAAGTGACTTCTGTGGCTATGATAGCACCAGGGCTTAATGGAGATCTTGCACGTGACAAATGGAGATCCTGAGTGTGACAAACAGCAGGCACCCCACCCTTTACTCCCTTGTACAGTTTGAAGAGCCCCAGGCCAGCTTGACAAATGAAAAGCCCACGAGAAATAGGGAGCCCAGCAGGAACTTTGGGGGACTGTAGACTAGTTTCCTGGGTAGAGAAAGACTCAAAGCACGGAAATGACTAACCCAAAGTCAAAGTCCCAATAAAGCACACAAGGTCCCCAGCAGTGAGTCCAAGTCTCTGCTTTTGCCCTCAGGAACAGTGAGAAGGCAGAATCAGTTATGGATTTTTTTTTTTTTTTCCCCAGGAATGGTTTGTAACCCATATCTGTTGGGACAAGCACGATAGAGACTCCTCCTCTGCTAAGCCACAGTGATATGGCTGGCTGTGGAGACAGAGGTCAGCCTTCTCTGGTAGCTAGGTATGTCACTGCACCGTGGCATTCTGAGAACGCCAGCCAGTGAAAATAGCTGGGAAGACAGGAGGAGCCTCCTGTCCTGAGACCTGCACCTTTCTTGACTCATCAAGGAGTGCTGCCCTGGGGAAAAAAATGGAAAGGGGGAGGGCTGGAGAGATGGCTTAGCAGTTAAGGTGTTTACCTGCAAAGCCAAAGGACCCCGGTTCGATTCTCCAAGACCCACATAAGCCAGATGCACGAGGGGGCGCATAGTCTGGAGTTCGTTTGCAGTGGCTGGAGGCCCTGGTGCTCCCAATCTCTCTCTCACTCTCTACCTCTTTCTCTCTCAAATAAATAAAATGGAAAGGGGGACAGGAACATACAGGGCACAGAACTCATTGCTACTAAACTCTCCTGTGCTCCTGTCATTCCATCTGAATGAACAACCAGAAGCCTTGCCATGATGAAGTTGGGGAAGTGAGATGAGGACTGAGGGTGGGAAGCCAGAGTTGAAGGTCGTCTAGGAGTAAGAGCCATGTGTGCAGAAGCCAGACTAGACATCTGCAACCTGCGCCTGGTCTGATCATGTCGGTTTCTACAGCCGCTCAGCAGCCTCAGGCAGGGCCAGGCAGGTACTCTATATGTTTTTCTGTGGCAGATGAAAAGTCATCTCCTGGGCTGGAGAGATGGCTTAGCGGGTTAGGGTATCTGCCTGCAAAGCCAAAGGATCCCAGTTCGACTCTCCAGGACCCATGTAAGCCAGATGCACAAGGGGATGCACGCATCTGGAGTTTGTTTGCAGTGGTTGGAGGCCCTGGCGTGCCCATTCTCTCTCTCTCAAATAAATAAATAAAATACACTTAAAAATATTTCCTAATGGAACACTCAGGAGCCATAGATTGTTGCTAGAAAATTTTCAGTGCCAGGGATGGGATACTTTCCAGTGAGCTGTTGGCCAGGGAGGTCCCTGATGCCCCCAAAACATTAGAGGACATTGCCGAGGCCCTTGGTTTCCCATCAGGAATAGATGGTAAGACCCTATTGCTGAAGATTCCACATACTTGGGCTGCAAGGCCACTGAGAAATCCTGCTGGAACTGAGCTGATAACCTCCTCCATGTAGACCAGCTGACAGAAAGCTGGAAGAAGCCATTCTGCATGCAGTTCAATGGGAGAAAGAGAAATCACCAGTGAAGATACTCAACAGTGGACGCTGCAAGCCTTATATTTGTCCAGCCAGGCCAAATGAGCCAATGGGTGCAATAGTGGCACGTCTGTCATGGTGGAAACCAACTGCCCTCTAATTGGACTGGAGGCCCGCTCCATGGAAGGGAATACATCCCCCGATACTGAAACTTAAAACAGGGATAGTCATGAGCCCTAGGGGTATAACGTTTGCTGCTGTCTGGCTAAATGTATATACTATGCTTATCAAACTGCCCAGTAAGCACTTCTCTTAATGTTCATATCCTTATATTAATGCTACTCTCCCTTTGGGTAGAGAATCTTCTCTTTTCAGATGGCAGTGACCTTGGGATGACTCAGAAGGCATCATGGTGCTGGAAAGAAGTGACAGGAGTGCTCAGTACTGCAATATCTCTATCACACCTTCCAAGGCTCAGGGTCTATTGCAGAAGAGGTGGCGGAAAGAATGTAAGAGCCAAAGGAAGGGTAGGACTCCTTACAACGTGCTCCCCCCAGACACAAAATGGCCTGGATATCCATGACCTCACAGCGCCTGACACTACCTACACAAGACCATCATAAGAGAAGGAAAAGATCATGACATCAAAATAAAAGAGAGACTGATTGAGATGGGGAGGGGATATGATGGAGAATGGAGTTTCAAAGGGGAAAGTGGGGGAAGGGAGGGCATTACCATGGGATATTTTTTATAATCATGGAAGTTGTTAATAAAAAATTTTGAAAAAAAAATTACTACAAAAATAAAAAAAAAAAAAGGGTCACCTCCTGAAAGAAGCCCTCTCTGACTCCAGACAACTTGGGCCCATCTCTCCTCCTGTGTGCCAAGGTTTTCAACACATGGCCAACTGCTGAGTTACCTGGCTGCCCTCCCAAGACTGGAATAGTGTGTGTGTCCTGTTCATCAAACAGACCCTAGCGGTTGGAAAAAGGGCAGTGTGGCCTTGGACTCCATCGTGGGCTCTGTCCCTGTTTTCTTTTTTTCACTCTCTCCTTCACCTTGTCTCGGTCTCACTGGATGTCTACCCTATCCTAGCGGAACATTGTTTTGGATGTCTGACAACAACAACAAAAGAGCTTCTCTAGGAGGGGGCAGGGCAGGGCAGGCTAGCTCTCAAGCTGTAGTGTAAAATCCCCTAGCACCCAAACTCCAGCTTCTTCCCGTCCTGACTGTGCTTCCCTAAATTCCCCCAGCCTGTTGCCGCCACACAGGAGAGTTGACGCCAGGTACTAACTCAACAGGTTACTTCTTCCTTTTACTTTGATTAATGCATCTGGGCCCGCGACATTAAGCCCCTCCTCTCTCCGGGTACCCAGGACCCCTGTTAGCCTATGTGAAACCTCCAGCGAGCGCGTATCTCATCAGAAGCGTGGTGCGTACGCGGGCAGATATCTCCACACCCACCAACAGAAGCCCCGCTCAAGGCTGTTCTGAAGCAGCGGTTTTTCACCCAAGTTATCTCGCAAGTCCTCCCGTGCTAATGCACACCACACCGGTCCCGTTTCACATCATTTTCCAAAGCGTGAATTACGATTTAACTCAACAGCCACGACACCTGTGAGCGTGGGTACCGTGCGCTGGGAGGCCCCCAAAGGATCCACGGAGATAGATACACGGCTGGCGACTGAGGACTTGGGACTCTGGTTCCAGGCGCCACTCGGCCCCGAACTCGCTGTCACCCGAGCTTCATCTTCGCGGCCAGGAGCGTGGATGTGGGGACGGACGGGAGCTAGCCCGACGGGTCCCCGCGCCCGACTGCAGAGCTGCCAACGGCGCGCGCAACTTTTCTCCCAGGGGACGGATCAATCGTGCCGAGAAGCCGCACGACACCCACGAACAGCACAAAACACATCAAGGGCTAACAGAACCCTTGGGGAGAGCTGCCGGTCTCAACCAAGCCGCACGACCTCGGGGCCACCACATTCCCGCAACCAGGTACTTACTTCAAACCCAGACGCTCCACCACATCGACCGCAAATGAATTCCCCAAGGTTGCAGAGGCTCCTGTTTCTTTAAAGAGGCCGATCCCTCGCCGCACGACTTCCGCCCAGAAGAAACATGGCGCCAAACGCCCTCGGAAGGGGTCGCGATCCCTTCATAAAGATGGCGACGCCCTAGCGGCCGCGTTCGCGCCTGCGTGACGTCACTTCCTGGGAGGGCGCTAAATGGCGCAGTGAGAAGGGAAAAAAAAAAAAAAACGCGGCGCCAAAGTGGGTGTTCTGGTGGTGGTGAGACGATGTAGCACAGAGCTGGGGCTGCCTGCTCGGCGGCCGGGGACGGCGAACCCAGGTGAGTGGGACGAGTGGTGACCAGGGACGCGAGCTGTCACGTCACGAAACCCGCTCCGATGCGCGCCCGCCACCTGCCCGGACCCGCACGTCCAGGGCGGTCCAGGCTCTGGCCGCCGGCGCGGTCCTCCCCGGCCCTGCGCGGCCGTTCCACACGTTCGGGCTCCCGCGGGCGCCGGCGCTCCAGGCCCCTCCCGGGCACCCCCGTGTCTCGGTGCTCCCCTTACCCGGAGTTTCCGCCCGGCTCCCGCAGACCCCACGGTCATCGCCCCGGTCCCCGCGGATCCGCGCCCCTCCGGACACAGCCCCTGCCTTCCAGGGGTTCCACCTTGGGCCCTCTCTTGACAGCTGCCCTCCAGCACCTAGATTCTCCCGGTTCTGAGCTCCTAGCTTCCTGGCGCCACCCTCTACCCTCGGATTCCTCCCTCCTCTTTATCTACCCTGGACAGTTCCCTGCCGTGGGGCAGGACCAGTGTAGGCTGTTTCCTGGACGACCTTCTCTGGACATGAAACTCCCTGTCTCTGTCTTGTCTCGTGCATCAAAGAACAAGAGTGCCCGATCTAGTGAGGCCCTGGAATGGGTGAACTGTAGCTCCCAGGCAGAAGTAACAGCTAGAAGTTTCTGAGAGCAAGAAAATTAAGGGCTAAATGATAGAGGAGAGCATGGAGAGGGGTTGTAAGTTCCAAGGACCTTTTCCTCCTTAGAAGGCAGTAGAAACACCTTTAACCCCCGCCAAGCTGGCAGACAGACAGACAGACATAGCAGAAAGGGAAGTTGGCTGTCGAGGATACTAACTGCTGAGGAAGGGGTGTGGGAATGTGTTCAGAAGCTTGAGGTGGTGCCAGTGACCAGTCACACTGGTGTTGAAATAGCTAAGGTAGTGCCATCTTGTCCTGATTAGGCCCTGACTCCATTTTGTGCCTGCTCAGGCACTTTTCAGCCACAAGTGCTCCAGACAGCCACGTCAGCATTGACAACACATTCAGGGCTTTCCATGACTCTGACCATGGCCCAGGTGTATAACCAAAATAACCCAAGAATGTATAACCAAAGTAACTCCAGATGTATAACCAAAATAATGACAGATGTATAGTTATAATAATAATAGTAAAGGCTGCCGGGCATGGTGGCGCATGCCTTTAATCCCAGCACTCAGGAGGGAGGCAGAGGTAAGAGGATTGTTGTGAGTTCAAGGCCACCCCAAGATATATAGTGAATTTCAGGTCAGCCTGGGCTAGAGCAAGAACTTACCTAGAAAAAAAAAAAAAAAAAGCTATTCCATGGTTACCTTAACCTACATCTCACATTGATATCATAGTTTATGTGGTTTTTGCCTTTATAAACTGTACCCTTGAGCTTCAGGGGTCGAGAATTCTTTCTGGCATTAGCCCCTCTCGGTTGTCAGCTTAATAAAAGGACTCTCAATTGGCTTAAGAATCGTGGTGGTGTAATTCTCTCACATGGACTATAACAGTGTTCCCATGGTGAAGGTCAAGTCCTATTACGGCTGTCCAGGAAGCAAGAACAGATGAATGGTAATGGAGGACCTGCAGTGGAAGACATCCTGGGAGTGATGGCAGCCCTGATTCCCTGTCTTCCCAGTCCTAGCACTTGTCTGGGCTGGCATGTAATGGCACGGTGGACCTCACTTGCCCTTTCAGGGTCTGTGGAGCATAGGTAAGGGACTGAAATATGTGACCTCTCCCACACCAGAGAGGTGGCTTGCTGGTTTAAGCTGCTTGCTTGCAAAGCCTGCCAGCCTGGGTTAAATTCCCCAGTACCCAGCTAAAGCCAGGTACACAAGTTGGTGGTGCATACACCTGGACTTTGTTTGAAGCTGCAAGAGGTCCTGGCATGTCTTCATGCCTGTGTTCTCTTTACCTCTCCCTGCCTCTCTTCTTCCCTTTCTCCCTCTCTCCTCTTGGAGGGGAGGATGTGACCCCTCTCCAGAAATCAATTACATGAATTTCTTCAATGCACCAAGGGCACACTTGTTAGAAAGCAGTTCCCTTACAACTTTAAGTGGCCTATAAGAGATCGGGGTCCTGAGGATTGTCCCAGTGGGGTGGGTGCGTGGGCTTAGTATTGTGCCTAGAGGAAGCAGAATGAAGGAACCAGCCTGATATTGACACCCTCTCCTGAGACTGGAGGTGATCCCAGCTTCTCACGTGGGGACACTGAAGACCAGACTGATGGGAACTCTGGGGAATGGATGTGGGTTCCCAGAGCCTAGTACACTACCTACCTCTCCATCACTGAATTCGTTCACTCAACTGTCTGCAGTAATGGCCTGCCTCCTGGGACTGGTGCTAGGAAACATGTCCCCAGCCTTGTCAGAGCTGCAGTCTGGAAGGAGACTGACAGCAGGGCACAAAAGCTCAGAGGGCCGGGCGTTGTAATGACAAAAATGGTACGCTTGGGTGAATGCACAAGGGTGCTTAGAGAAGGTCCATGAACAAGTGACTGTGTAGACTTGGAAGGTGTCCCTCTCCTAGTTGAAGAAAAAGATGACAGAGGTGGCCTGGATGGCCTGAACACCCTTCTGGCTGTAGGTACTTTCTTGCCTGGCTGTGGGTTGCCCCTATGGCATGCTGACTGCCTGCTGGTATGTGGAGTCCAGAGACGGTCTTTGGTTTTGGTCCTGATCCTTCCTAGACCATTCAAATACTAATGCTCTCCCACTTCCTGGCTCACTCCTGTCAATGCTTCAGCCTTCTCCCCTGCCTGTGCCACACTTCAGGCTCAGGCTGCTTTCACTACCCACCCCCCACACACGCCCATAACAAGTTTACAGAGGTGCCCATACTTCTCCTCCACACTGCCACTTTGTCTTCAGGTGAACAGCACCAAGAGACTGCCCATGGCCAGTGCTCCCCGTGTGCATGCTGACTGTAGAGGGTGTGTTCCTGCCCAGCTCACTCCCTTGTCAATCCTGTCCCGTCACTTTCTTCCTCCAGGACTAGATCTGGCCAGGGAGGAGAGTGCAGCATTCTCTGGATGCCACTTTCTCTCCCCTGCTCTGCCTCCAGCCTGAATTGCTCTCCTACCATTCCTCCCTACCCAGAGGTCACGGGGTCCCTGCTTCTCCAGGAGCCTCTACTGACAGCTCTGGTCTGGGACTAAGGCTGGTCTTGGATCCCCAGCAGAGCCTCACCTCCAACTGCTTGGAGACCAGAGAACTAGGGTGTGTGGGGCAGGCACCCTTTCCCAGTAGCTTCTTTTGCCCCAGAGCCATGCCTAGGCACTACCAGGTTTCTGTGAACACTGGTAGCACACAGGTCCCTCGGAGTTCCATATTTGACGACTGACAGTACCTCTTACTCCCCTCTAGGGTTATAGCACCCATGCAGTGAAAGGACCCCATGCACACAGCCAGCAGAGCTGCCCTGGAGTGAGTCTGATGCCTGTTTCCCTCAGCTGCCTACCACAGGGGGCAAAGGCCAGCAGCATCTCCATCTCCACCTCCTTTGGGTCCTCATTACAGGCCCAGGACATCTGGAACAAAGGGGTTGGATATAGTCTGTTATACAGTGGATAGCTGAGTGGCACCTAATTGCTGTGCTTTTTTTTTCAAGGCAGGGTCTTGCTCAACCTGGAACTCACTATGTAGTCTCAGGCTGGCTTCAAACTCACAGTGGGATACTCTGCCTCCCGAGTGCTGGGATTAAAAGCATGCGCCTCCATGCCCAGCCATTGCTGTGCTTTTTAAACCCAGTGCAGTTACATGGAACCTCTGGTTTTATATATATATATATATATATATATATATATATATATATATTTTTTTTTTTTTTTTTTGAGACAGAGAAAATGTGCACACCAGGGCCTCCAGCCACTGCAAACAGACTCCAGACTCATGTGCCCCCTTGTTCAGCTGGCTTACATGGGTACTGGGGAACCAAACCTGGGTCCTTAGGCTTCACGGGTAAGCACCTTAACTGCTAAGTCATCTCCAGCCCTCCTGAGTGTGCTGGGATCAAAGATGTGTACCATCATGCCTCATTTTGTTTCTTTTTCTTTCTTTCTTTCTTTTTTTTTTTTTTTTTTTCGAGGTAGGGTTTCACTCTAGCCCAGGCTGAACTGGAATTCACTATGTAGTCTCAGAGTGGCCTGGAACTCACAATGATCCTCCTACCACTGCTTCCCAAGTGCTGGGACTAAAGGCATATGACACCACACTGGGCTGTTTATTCTTTTTTTTTTTTTTTTTTTTTTTTTTGGCTTTCCGAGGTAGGGTCTCAATCTAGCTTGGGCTGACCTGGAATTCACTCTGTGGTCTCAGGGTGGCCTCTAACTCATGGTGATCCTCCTACCTCTGCCTCCTAAGTGCTGGGATTAAAGGCGTATGCCACCATGCCCGGCCCTGTTTATTCTATTTTTAAAAATATTTTTATTTATTTATTTATTTGAGAGAGAGAGACAGTAATAGGCAGGTAGAGAGAGAGAGATACAGGAATAGGCAGGCAGAGAAAGAGAGAGAGAGAGAGATTATGGGTACGCCAACGAACTGCAAACAAACTCCAGATGTGTACACCCCCTTGTGCATCTGGCTTACATGGGTCCTGGGGAGTTGAACCTGGGTCCCTTGGCTTTGCAGGCATCCCTAAGCCATCCCTCCAGCCCCTGTTTATTTGTTTTTTGAGGCATGGTCTCACTCTAGCTAAGGCTGTCTTGGAACTCATTCTGCAGCCAAGGCTACACTTGAACTCACTATGATCCTCCTACTTTAGCCACTGTATCCAGCTAGAACCTTTGTTTGGTTTCCCTCTTCTCAGATGTTATCAGTGTATACTGCCAAAAAAGCTACTTGTAACACATCTCCCGAGATGTGTTCTATGGGACACCAGTCTCTTTGGTTACATTTGGGCTGGGAAGGTAGCTCAGTGGGTACAGTACTTGCCTCTGATGCTGATCCCCAGTAGTCAGGTAAAAATGCCAGGCATAGGAACAACATGGGGAACTGGAGAAAGGAGGGTCTCTGGAGCTTGTTGGCTTGCTGGCCTCCTTGGTGCACTCCAGCCCAGTAAGATAGTCTCAGGCTGGAGAGATGGCTTAGCTGTTAAGGCATTTGCTTGCAAAGCCAAAGGACCTCAGTTCGATTCCCCAGGACCCATGTAAGCCAGATGAACAAGGTGGCGCATGCATCTGGAGTTTATTTGCAATGGCTGGAGGTCCGGGTGTGCCCATTCTCTTTCTCTCTCAAATAAATTAAAAAATAAAAATAAAGAGGCCGGGCATGGTGGCACATGCCTTTAATCCCAGTGCTCGGGAGGCAGAGGTAGCATTGCCGTGAGTTCAAGGCCACCCTGAGACTACATAGTGAGTTCCAGGTCAGCCTGGAGTAAGTGAGATCCTACTTTGAAAAAAAAAAAAAAGAGAGAGACTCTGTCTCAAAATGAGGTACTTGATATTTCTGAGGATAACACTGGAGGTTGTCTTCTGATCTCCACATGCATGCATACCTGCATGCACATGCACCACACACATACAAATATACATGCATGCACACTATGTACAGACACCCCCAAAATTATGAAAAACTGATTTTTGTAGTTTTTAAATTTTACTTGATGTGTGTGTGTTCATGTGTATAAGTGGTGGTGGGCACATGCCACAGTGTGTGTGTGTGTGTGTGTGTGTGTAGGTCAGAGGACAACTTTTTGGTCAGTCTACCTCATTTGAGGCAGGGTCTCTTGTTCAGTGTTCCATCATAAGTTTCCACGAAATTCTCCCCTTTCTGCTGCCCCTTACTGTGGCACACCGGGATTAAAGAAGTCCACCACAGCTTCTGGCTTCTGTGTGGGGCCTGGGAATCCGAAAGTACTTTATCTACTGAGGCATCTCCCTAGTCCAATGTTTGTAGTTTTTGTTGGTTTTACTTTGTTCTTTCTTTTTAATATTTTTTTAGGGGGGACAGAGTTCTTAATTAGGGGGGCACAGTCCTGGAGTTATAGAAACTAACCCTCGGAGTCATTTACCTAAGAGCAGGCTAGCTGCTTCTAGGAGCAGAGGCTAAGGAATAGGAAACTAACCTTTAGAGTTACCTAAAAGTGGGCTGCCTGCTTGTTACAGCACAGCCTGGGAGAAGGGAGGAAAACGGCCTCAGTATCTAAACCAGGCTAAGCCCACTGCCTGTGCTGTCTCTGCAGCTCTGATGTTCTGCAGCTATAGCTTTTGCTTCCAGGCTCCCACTGGTGTTTTTGGTTTTTTGTTTGTTTTTTCGAGATAGGGTCTCACTCTACCCCAGGCTGACCTGGAATTCACTGTGTAGTCTCAGGGTGGCCTCGAACTCATGGTGATCCTCTACCTCTGCCTCCCCAGTGCTGGGATTAAAGGCATGTGCCACCATGCCTGGCTCATTGGTGTTTTTATTGAACAGACAAAAATATCATACGTGAGCAAGTTGAACATTGCATGGGCAAAGCCTGGCAAGGAACTTTTGGCTTTGAATAATCTTAAATGTGTATTAAAGGAAGGGATTTAGCTGTATGATCTGTTGGACACTGCTGATCCAGAACACACACACACACTCCATGGACAGATGCAATCACACTAAGGCCACTTGTCTTCAACAGATCAGAGGCAGTTCATTACTGACCACGTTGTCAGCACTTCTCACATGCTGGCACAAACATGTGTTCTGGGTCAAGAGTCCAGGCCAACGAGGACACTGGGCAAAGAGCACAGCTAAAGATCAGTCTGCATCTCTAAACATTGCTTGTCAAAATTGGTCACCTGTGCACCAAGGCAGAGGAAACCTCATCACATTGCTTTATGTGGATAACTTCAGGACAAGTTACAAGTAAGAAAAAAAAGTGTCTTACAGCAATATTCTCAGAAGAGTTAGCCAGGTGTGGTGGTGCATGCCTTTAATCCCAGCCCTTGGGAGGCAGAAGTAGGAGGATTGCCATAGTGAATTCCAGGTCAGCCTGGGCTAGAGCAAAAACCCTACCTCAACTCCCCCCCCCCGAAAATAAAAGCCGGACATGGTGGTGAAAAACAAACAAACAAACAAACAAATAGGAATTCAGGGCATGGTAGAAGGAGAAGAATTTCACTCCAAAGGCATAGCAGATATTTTCAGCAAAAATTGTATAAGAAAGCATCCCCCAAATAGGGAAAGTGATGCCAATACAGATATTGAAAGCAACTAGAGAGAAAAATCAAGTCACATGCAAAGACCAACCCATCAGGATCACAACAGATTACTCAACACAAACTTTAAAAGCCAGAGGTCTTGGAATGATGTATTCGAGTTCTGAAAGATAACAGCTGTCAACCAAGATTACTTTATCCAGCAAAGCTATCCATCCAAATAGACCAAAAAATAAAGACATTCTGCAATAAAAATAGGCTAAAGGAATATATGAACCCTAAATCAGCTCTACAGAAAATATTTGAAAGGATCCTCCATGCTGAAGAGAAAGAAAAATACACACATAAGGAAATGGGAAAAAATAAACCATCCTCAAATAATAGTTAATACAAGAGAATAAAAGAAAAACCAGAAGAACTACAAAACAGAAAGAATGGCAAGAACAAATATACCCCTTTCAATAATAACTGTTAATATCAACGGCCTCAATGCCCCAAACAAAAGACACATGATTGCAGACTGGGTTAAAAAGTAGCATCCTAAGATGAGCATGGTGGCACAGGCCTTTAATCCCAGCACGCGGGAGGCAGAGGTAGTATCGCCATGAGTTCGAGGTCACCCTGAGACTCCATAGTGAATTCCAGGAGAGCCTGAGCTAGAGTGAAACCCTACCTCAAAAACCAAAACAAAACAAAACAAAACAAAACAAACAAAAAAACCTCACCTTTCCATAAAAGATGGACACTATTATCTCAGGATGAAAGATTGGAAAACAGTACTTTAAGCAAATGGGCCTAGAAAACAAGCGGTGTCACTATTCTAATATCTGAGAGGGTAGACTTCAAACCAACATTAGTTTGGAAAGATAAGGAAGGTCACTTTATATTGACTAAAGAAACACCCCAATAGGAGTATATTACAATTCTAAACATATGCACTTAACATGGGGCTCCCAATTTCATCAAACAAACATTATTGGAATTAAGGTCACAGTTGTAATAGGTGATTTCAACACTCCATCCTCATCAATTGACAGGTCTTCCAGGCCAATGATAAACAGAGAAACATCTGAATTAAATGAGGTCATAGAACAAATGGACCTAACATATCTGCAGAAAATTTCACCCAAATGTTGCACAACACACATTCTTTTCAACAGCACATGGAACATTCTCTAAAATAGACCATATATTAGGACACAAAGTAAACCTTAACAAATACGGGAAAATTGAAATAATTCCTTGCAGTCTATCTGATCACAATGGGATTAAGCTACAAATCAATAGCAAAACAAAAGCTATAGAGGATACACAAAATCATGAAAACTAAACAATACACTACTAAATGATGAATGAGGTAATGAAGAAATCAAGAAGGAAATAAAATTCCTAGAACCAGGGAGGGAATTACCATAGGTTATTGTCTATAATTACAGAAGTTGTCAATTAAAATTTTTTTAAATTCCTAGAATGAAATGATAATGAGAACAACATACCAAAACCTTTGGGATACAATGAAGGCAGTCCTAAGAGGGAAATTTATAGCTTTAAGTGCCTGTAGTAAGAAATTAGAGACTTCCAGGGAAGATGGCGGCATAGGAACCACGCCAAAGCAGCCTAGGGGAGAAAAAGCAAAAAAAAAAAAAAACC
This sequence comes from Dipus sagitta, assembly GCA_036346955.1. Taxonomy (NCBI): domain Eukaryota; kingdom Metazoa; phylum Chordata; class Mammalia; order Rodentia; family Dipodidae; genus Dipus; species Dipus sagitta. The sequence continues at coordinate 142,719,433 of CM070770.1, forward strand.
CAGCAAAATACACTTCTTTACTAAAAAGTGAGATTTAAGCCAGGCGTGGTGGCGCATGCCTTTAGTCCCAGCACTTGGGAGGCAGAGGTAGCAGGATTGCCATGAGTTCGAGGCCACCCTGAGATTACACAGTGAATTCCAGGTCAGCCTGGGCTAGAGCGAGACCCTTCCTTGAAAAACCAAAAAAAAAAAAAAAAAAAAAAAGAGAGAGAGAGAGAGAGAGAGAGAGAGATTTATAAGAAATTACCAACTGCAGCAGAGAAGTAGGAGAGATCCAGAGCATCTAGAGCCCTCACAGGCAGAAGCGGCTCCAGCAGTGGCGGCACCAGGTCGGCGGGGCCACAGCCGCCAGGCTCGGCTTGAGCCGCAGGAAAAGCCAGATAAGGGGTTCTCCACTCACACTGGAGCTCCTCGCAAACTCAAGAAACTTGAAGGAAGGACCACAGCAATCAACGGAGGAGCAGCTCCTGAGGTAGAGGATCACGTGGACCAGCAGGAGAACTAGAACCCCATCCACAGCTTCCCCTCCCCCACCGCCAGCACAAGTGCCAGCAAGCACGAAAGACCTGGGGAAGGGAGCTCACAGCACCCAGCATCAGTGACCAGAGCAGTGATCCAGAGACCCAGCCAGCCTACTTGAATACACAGTGCAGCAAAGAGGGACCCAAGCAGGAGCGCAGCATAACTGAGACCAAAATCATCCCAAAAGGTAACTGGGATTACATCAAGTCAGTACCCACCTAATAAACCTAGTATATAAGCTTGAACTGGAAGTGCTAATTGCACCTTCCATATCAGGATAAATTATATATTAAATCTGATGGATGGTCGGATTTGACATTCTTTTTTTTAAGTATTTTATTTATTTATGTATTTCTATTTGAGAGAAAGAGAGAAAGGGCATGCCAGAGCATCTAGCCACTGACAATGAACTCCAGATGCATGTGCCCCCTTGTGCATCTGGCTTACATGGGTCCTGGAGAACTGAACCGGGATCCTTTGGCTTTGCGGGCAAACACCTTAACCACTAAGCCATCTCTCCAGCCCCTGATTTGACTTTTTTTGTTGTTGTTGTTTTTCGAGGTAGGGTCTCGCTCTGGTCCAGGCTAACCTGGAATTAACTCTGTAGCTTCAGGGTGGCCTTGAACTCATGGCGATCCTCCTACCTCTGCCTCCCCAGTGCTGAGATTAAAGGTGTGCGCCACCACACCCGGCTGACATTCTTAAGTAAGCTATATTTTGGGCTTGTCATTTGTTGCTTCCTGATTTATATTGGCTTTGTTTCCTCTTCGGTTGTTCATTAGGGAAGGGTCTCATTTGGTCACAAGCTGACTTGGAACCCTCCACAGACCAGAAATCAAAGCCTCCTAGTTGACAGGATTAAGGGTGTGGGGCAACACACAACCTAAGGGACTGTGACTTTGTTAGAGGATCTGGTTGTCATAATATCTACTCTTGCATAAATACTCTGTGCTGTTTTTCTTTGAATATGTACATTGTTTAGTTAAATTTTAGAATCTGCCTATATTTTCTTACATTCAGCCTACTTGAATACTCTCATAGCAGGCAAACCTAACATCTAGGGTCACTTTTGTAGATACCCTGAGAGTCTTAAGAGCCACACCTAGCACCTTAAGCTCCTACCCTGAAGATATATCACATCAGATGGATTGATACATCTAATAATACTGCAGCTAACTAGAAAATCCAAGCATTAAATTAATCCAAGGTGCAAAAATATGTACATTATAATACAAGAAACACTAAAAATCAAGACAATATAAATCCACCAAAAGCATTAATGCATCAGAAATGACCTCCAGTGAGAACGAATTAGAGGAAATGCCTGAGAAAGATTTCAAAAGAATGATTATAAATATGTTCAAAGAAGTCAAAGAGGAAATCAAAGGAATGAAAGAGGAAATCAAAGGAATCAAAGAAGACACAGGAAATCGATGTAATGAAATAAAGAGGTCAATACGAGACATGAATAAGGAAATGGAAATAATAAAGAAAAACCAGTCAGAATTACTAGCAATGAAGAACACAGTCAATGAAATAAAAAACTCTAGAAAATCTCACCAGTAGAATGGATGAAGGAGAGGACAGAATATCTAAGCTAGAAGACTAGGTGGCAGATCTAATACAGTCCAACAAAGAGAAAGACAAAGTAATAGAAAAGTATGAATGGGAATTTCAACATATTCAGGACAGTATGCAAAGATCAAACATAAGAATTCAGGGTATAGTAGAAGAAGAATTTCACTCAAAAGGCATAGTAGGCGTTTTCAACAAAATCACAGAAGAAAACTTCCCCCAAATTGGGAAGGAGGTGCCAATGCAGATACAGGAATCCTTTAGAACACCAACCAGACAAAACCTAGAAAGAACCTCTCTTCGCCATATTATAATTAAACTACCAAACATACAAACCAAAGAAAATATATTGAAAGCAGTTAGAGAGAAAAATCAAGTTACCTACAAAGGCAAGCTCATCAGGATCACAACAGATTACTCAACACAAACTTTAAAAGCCAGAAGGGCTTGGAATGATGTATTCCAAGTTGTGAAAGATAACAACTGTCAACCAAGGTTACTTTATCCTGCAAAGCTATCCATTCAAATAGATGGAGAAATAAGGACATTCCACAACAAAAGCAGGCTAAAGGAATATTTGAAGACAAAACCAGCTCTATAGAAAATACTTGAAAGAATCCTCCATGCTGAAGAGAAAGAAAAGCACACATATAAGGAACCTGGGAAAAACAAACTATACTCAAATACTAGTCAATGCAAGAGAGCAAGGTAAAACCAGAAGAACTACAGAAATGGCAAAAATAAATATACACTTTTCAATAATATCTCTTAATATCAACAGCCTCAATGCCTCAACCAAAAGACATAGATTTGCAGACTGGGTTAAAAAGCAGGATCCTTCAATTTGTTGCCTCCAAGAAACCCACCTTTCTACAAAGGATGGACACTATCTTAGAATGAAAGGTTGAAAAATGGTGTTTCAAGCAAATGGGCCTAGAAAACAAGCAGTGGTTGCTGTCCTAACATCTGACAAGGTAGACTTCAGTCCAACATTAGTTAGGAAAGATAAGGAAGGTTACTTTATATTGATTAAAGGAACACTCCAACAGGAGGACATTATAATCCTAAACATATATGCACCTAACATGGGGGCTCCCAACTTCATCAAACAAATGCTATTGGAACTAAGGTCACAGATAACACCAAACACACTTGTAGTGGGTGACTTCAACAACCACTCTCATCAATTGACAGGTCATCCTGGCAAAAAATAAACAGTGAGACATATGGATTAAATGAGGTCATGGAACAAATGGACCTAACAGATATATATAGGACATTTCATCCAAATGCTGTAGAATACACATTCTTTTCAGCAGCACATGGGACATTCTCTAAAACAGACCATATATATTAGGACACAAAGCAAATCTTAACAAATATAGGAAAATTGAAATTATTCCTTGAATTCTACCTGACCACATGGAATCAAACTACAAATTAATAGCAAGAAAAGCTATAGAGCATACACAAAATCATGGAAACTAAACAATACACTACTAAATGATGAATGGGTCAATGAAGAAATCAAGAAGGAAATCAAAAAATTCATAGACTCAAATGATAATGAGAACACAACATACCAAAACTTTTGGGACACAATGAAGGCAGTCCTAAGAGGGAAATTTATAGCTTTAAGTGCCTATATTAAGAAATTAGAAAGGTCTCAAGTAAACGACCTAATGCTTCACCTTAAAGCCTTGGAAAAAGAAGAACACGGCAAACTGAAAATCAGTAGATGGGAAGAAATAATAAAGATTAGGGCAGAAATTAATGAAATAGAAACCCCCCCCAAAAAAAAAAACAATTCAAAGAATCAATGAAACAAAGAGTTGGTTCTTTGAAAGGATAAACAAGATTGATAAACCCTTAGCAAATCTGACCAAAAAAAAAAAAAAAAAAAAAAAAAAAGAGAGAGTGAAGAGACACAAATTAATAAAATTAGAGATGAAAAAGGCAGCATCATAACAGATACCAGAGAAATTCAAAAAATCATAGGGACATACTATAAAAGCATATTCTCCACTAAGTATGAAAATCTGAAAGAAATGGATGATTTCCTTGATTTATATGACCTACCTAAATTAAATCAAGATGAGCTTAACCACTTAAATAGACCTATAACAACTATGGAAATCCAAGCAGTTATCAAAAACCTCCCAACTAAAAGTTCCAGGCACAGATGGATTCATTGGTGAATTTTACCAGACATTCAGGGAAGAACTAACACCATTTCTTGTTAAGCTTTTTCATAAAATAGAAAAAGAAGGAATCCTACCAAACTCTTTCTACAAAGCCAGCATCACCCTGATACTCAAACCAGGCAAAGATAGAACAAAAAAAGAAAATTACAGACCAATCTCCCTCATGAACATAGATGCAAAAATTCTCAACAAAATATTGGCAAATAGAATACAAGAATATATCAGAAAGCCGGGCGTGGTGGTGCAGACCTTTAATCCCAGCACTCGGGAGGCAGAGGTAGGAGGATCGCCATAAGTTTGGGGCAACCCTGAGACTCCATAATGAATTCCAGGTCAGCCTGAGCTAGAGTGAGATCCTTCCTCGAAAAACAAAAAAACAAAAAAACAAAAAAACAAAAAAAAAAAAGAAAGAATATATCAGAAAGATCATTCACCCTGACCAAGTAGGCTTTATCCCAGAGACGCAGGGATGGTTCAACATACACAAATCGATAAATGTAATACATTATATAAATGGACTGAAGGACAAAAATCACATGATCATCTCATTAGATGCAGAGAAAGCATTTGACAAAATCCAACATCCCTTCATGATAAAAGTCCTACAGAGACTGGGAATAGAAGGAACATATCTTAATATAATAAAGGCTATTTATGACAAGCCTACAGCCAACATATTACTAAATGGGGAAAAACTGGAAGCTTTTGCACTAAAATCAAGAACAAGACAAGGGTTTCCACTATCCCCACTTTTATTTAATATAGTACTGGAAGTCTTAGCCATAGCAATAAGGCAAGAGACACACATAGGGATACAAATTGGAAAGGAAGATATCAAGTTATCATTTGCAGATGACATGATTCTATATATAAAGGACCCTAAAGACTCTACTAGCAAACTGTTAGAGCTGCTGAACACCTATAGCCATGTAGCACATTGCAAAATAAACACACAAAAATCAGTAGCCTTCCTATATGCTAACAACAAACACACAGGGCATGAAATCAGAGAAGCACTCCCATTCATAATTGCAACAAAGAAAAAAAAGTGCCTTGGAATAAACCTAACTAAGGAAGTGAAGGATCTCTACAATGAAAACATTAAAGCACTCAAGCGAGAAATTGCTGAAGACACTGGGAAATGGAAAAACATCCCTTGTTCTTGGATCAGAAGAATCAATATTGTGAAAATGGCAATCTTACCAAAAGCAATCTACACATTTAATGCAATCTCCATCAAAATTCCAGTGGCATTCTTCATGGAAATAGAAAAAACAATCCAAAAATTCATTTGGAAGCACAAAAAAATCTCGAATATCTAAAACAATTTTGAGCAACAAAAATAAGGCTAGTGGTATCACCATACCTGATTTTAACCTATACTACAGAGACATAGTAATGAAAACAGCATGGTACTGGCACAAAAGCAGACATGTAGATCAATGGAACAGAATAGAGGACCCAGTTGTAAGCCCGGGTAGCTACAGCCACCTGATTTTTGACAAAAATGCCAAAAATACTCATTGCAGAAAAGACAGCCTCTTCAGCAAATGGTGCTGGGAAAATTGGATATGTATCTGTAGGATGAAAATAGATCCTTCTCTTTCTCCATGCATAAGAATTAAGTCCAAGTGGATTAAAGACCTTAATATCAGACCTGAAACTCTGAAACTGCTAGAGGAAAATGTAGGGAAACCCTTCAACATATTGGTCTTGCCTCCAGGTCATGTTCATGTTACTGCCCACAGCTCACTTTTGTTTCATGGACTGGCAGTATGTGGAGCCCTCTCCAGGCCACATGCAGACTGGTGAGCCTGGAAGGCAGAAGTTATGTGTCATGCCAGCCCCACAGATTCCTGCCCTGGCTATGCTGGCCATTTCTGGCTGTGTGGGGCCTTTGGAGCACAAGGGGAGGTGGAAATGCCTAGCGTATGATGCTGTCCAGTCTCTTGTTGATTGGGACAAGGTTAGCACTAGCAAGCCCTGCCTGTGGGAGCTTCCGGTTGGTTTTGAGAAACTGTCCCTGGGGAGGGAGCTGGAGCTGGAGCTTGTCTTGCTGGGCGGCAAAGAGCAGGAAGCCTGTGTAAGACTCACATTCCTCCACATACCCAGCCCCAGTGTTTTACTCTCTTATCTTTCCACACCAAGTATGAAAGAAAGTGCAGGGTCTCAGCTACCTGGAGTGCTCAAGTCCCCTATATAAAAGGTGGAAGTTCTGTACTTGGGAGGCAGTGGTAGGAGGACTGTTGTGAGTTCAAGACCAGACTGAGAATACAGAGTGAATTCCAGGTCAGCCTGGGCAAGAGAGAGACCCTACCTTGAAAAAAAAAAAAAAAACAGGTATGGTGGCACATGCCTTTAATCCCAGCACTCTGGAGGCTCAAATAGGAGAATCGCCATGAGTTTGAAGCCACCCTGAGACTACTGAGTGAATTTCACGTCAGCCTAGGCTAGAGTGAGACCCTACCTTAAAAAGAAAGGAAGGAAGGGAAGAAAGGACAAACGTGAGTGAGTTAAGTTTGCACCTTCAGCCCCTGGCAGGCAGAGACCTGCTGCAGAGGAACATGTCACTGGGGCAGACCTGAACCCCAGCCCAAAATAATTTAGGGTAGTTTTGAGTTCTGGCTGTGCTTGTTTATGGTGCTGGCTGTTTGGTGGTGTCTCTGCTTGGATTGATGGATGAGTGCCACCTTCTTCCACCATTTGATGGAACTTCCCTTGGATCTGTAAGCCTAAAATAAACCCCTTCCTCCCATAAACTGTGTCTGGTTTGGATGTTCGTCCTAGCAATGTGAAGATGCCTATAACAACCTGGAACTCACTCTGTAGCCCAGGCTGGTCTTAAACTCATAATGATTCTCCTACTTCAACCTTTTACACATGCTACCAAGGCCAGTTTGAACAATTATAATTTAGAAGAATTTTACCAGTATGATACACTGATATCGATGTAGTTACCTTCTTGTTGCTGGGACAAAGCACCCAACCAAAAGCAACTGATGGAAGAAAGGATTTATTTTGGTTTAATGTCTTGAGGAGAAGCTCCGTGATGGCAGAGGAAAGGATGGCATGAGCAGAGACTGGACATCACCTCTGCCACAGCAGGTGGAAAACAGCAGCAGGAGAGGGAGCTGGCTAACATTAGCAAACTAGATGCTAATAAACCTCGAGATATAGGCCGGAGAGATGGCCCAGCAGGTAAGACACTTGCCTGCAAAGCCTAATGACCCCTGTTCAATTCCCCAGTACCACGTAAAGCCAGATGCACAAAATGGCACATGCATGTGGAGTTTGTTTCCACTGGCTAGAGGTTCTAGCACACCTATTCTCCCTCTCTCTTTGTCTTTTTTTTTTCTCTTTCTCTTTTTCTCTGATTGAAAATAAATAAATAGGGGCTGGAGAGATGGTTTAGCAGTTAAGGTGCTTGCCTGTGAAGTGTAAGGACCAAGGTTCGATTCCCTAGAACCCACATAAGCCAGATGCACAAGGTGGCACATGCATCTGAAGTTCATTTGCAGTTTCTGGAGGCCCTGGCACACCCATTGTCTCTCTCTCTCTATCTGCCACTTTTTCAGTCAAATAAATAAACAAATAGTCAGGCCTGGTAGTGCACACTTTTAACCTCAGCACTCCAGAAGCAGAGGTAGGAGGATCTCTGAGCATTCAAGGCCAACCTGAGACTACATAGTAAATTCCAGATCAGCCCGAGCTTGAGTGAGACCCTACCTCAAAGAAAACAAATAATAATAATTATAATATAATATTAAAATAAATAAGTAATAAATAAAAATTCAAGATCCACCCCCAGCCACACACCTCTTCCAACAAGTCTTCACCTCTCAAATTGCCTCCATCTGAGGAGTAAGCATTCAGAACATAATTTGCTGGGTGTGGTGGCGCATGTCTTTAATCCCAGGACTCGGGAGGCAGAGGTAGGAGGATCACCCTGAGTTCAAGGCCAGCCTGAGACTACATAGTGAATTCAAGGTCAGCCTGGGCTAGAGCAAGAACCTACCTCAAAAAAAAAAAAAAAAAAACCCATAAATTTATGGGAGACACCAGATTCAAACCACCATATTTTGCCCCTGGCTCCCACAAACTATTGATGATCCATGATGTAAAATGCAATGTATGCAGTCCAATTTTAGAAGTCTCCATAGTTTTTTTCAATCCCAACACTGTTCAAACATCCCCATAAACTGGGCATGGTGGTGCACGCCTTTAATCCCAGCACTCCGGAGGCAGAGGTAGGAAGATCGCCATGAGTTCAAGGCCACCCCGAGACTACATAGTGAATTCCAGGTCAGCCTGGGCTAGAGTGAGACCCTATCTGGAAAGACCAAAAAAAAAAAAAAAAAAAAAAATCTCCATAGTCCAAGATCTCTTAACTGTGAGCTGTAAAACAAAAAATACATAATGGCGCAGAGTACATATTCACACTGCAAAAGATGGTATTGCAATGAAAGATTGCAGCAATGCAAGATCTAAAACAAACAGGGTAAACTTCAAATCCTGTGGCTCCAAGTCTGACATCTGTAGCTAGTGACAAAGACTCTAGGGTTCCAATTGTGCCCCTTCAGCTTGGCTGCTCACAGTCTGGGGAACAGTCCATCCTGAGCTGGCAGCTCAGTACCCATTTCCAAAAAACAAACTGCATGGCAAATCCAATGACCCTTTTTGTCCTGCATTTGTTATATTCTCATAGTACCAGGTAGGCTACCAAATTTTTTAATCCAGGGGTGAATAAAGCCAACTTTGAGGAACAGGACACTCCTTCAGCTTTCAGGGCCCCTACTTTAAAAAAGTCAGCATACTTTTTGCCGTCCCAATGCAGAAGAGCTGGCCTCATCTCAGTGATGATAATCTTTCTTTTTTTTTTTTTGGTTTTTCGAGGTAGGGTCTCACTCTAGCCCAGGCTGACCTGGAATTCACTATGGAGTCTCAGGGTGGCCTCGAACTCACGGCGATCTTCCTACCTCTGCCTCCGGAGTGCTGGGATTAAAGGCGTGTGCCACCACGCCCAGCCGATGATAATCTTTCAAACAATCGCAACTAAACTTGTTTTTTTTCCCTGTACCATATTCTTCTGCTCACGTCATCCCATTTCTACGCATCACAATCCTGCACAAGTTCTCAGGACATGGGAAGAATGCAGTACGCCTCTCATACAAACTGCCCCTAGCCCACTCTGGTCAAAACTCCTTCTTCCCCTCACAGTCCATTGTTCTTACTACATTTAGGTCTCAAACTGACCAAAATGGTCCATCCAACTCTACTTATGGCACTGCAAGGAGTCTCTTGGGCCAAGGTATCTGAAGCCAAGCCCAAGCTAGAGCCCAGGAGCCCCTGGCCAGGAAGGTGGCAGAGTGGTGGGCAGGACACTTACAGTCTGGTGCAAGCACCGGGTGAGTGGGCCTCTGGCCTTCCTTCCTGAGAGCGGCCCCAGCAGGTGGACTGAGATGGCTGCTGCACTCTGGAACATGCCTCCCACATCCACCGGCACTGTGGACCTCCCTTCAGGGGCAGAGAAAGGCCTGGGCCAGAAAAAGGCTCCAAGCTAGAGCCTCAGATTACCTCATGCTCCAGGTCTAACAACCTGAACCTGGTCACCATGCACATGCCAAATGCTTCAATACCTGAACAGGCATGTTCCTTGCAACAATCATTTACTCTTTTTTTGGGGGGGGGTGAGGGTAAGAGTAGGGTCATACTTTAGCCCAGGCTGACCTGGAATTCACATGTAGTCTCAGGCAAGCCTCAAACTCACAGTGATCCTCTACCTCTGCCTCCCAAGTGCTAGGATGAAAGTTGTGCACCACCATGCCCAGCTACTCTCTCTCTCTTTTTAATGAGAGAGAGAAAGAGAATTGGTGCCCCAGAGTCTCCAGCCATGGCAATCAAACTCCAGACACATGTGCCACCTTGTAGGCATGTGCGACCTTGCACACTTACATCACCTTATGCACCTGGCTTACGTGGGACCTGAAGAGTCAAACATGGGTCTGTAGGCTTTGCAGACAGGTGCTGTAATTGATAAGCCATCTCTCCAGCCCCCATTTACTCTTTAAAACATGTTTATTGCAGCTGGGACTGTTGGTGCACACCTTTAGTCCTAGCACTTGGAAGGCAGAGGTAGGAGGATCGCCATGAGTTTGAGGCCATCCTGAGACTACATAGTGAATTACAGGTCAGCCTGGTCTAGAGCAAGACCTTATCATGAAAAACAAACAAACAAAATGCTTATCGGGCTGGGCAGGGTGGCACACACCTTTAATACCAAAAAAAAAAAAAAAAACACAAAGAAATTATATATATATCAGGTATGGTGGCACATGCCTTTAATCTCAGCACTTGGGAGGCAGAGGTAGGAGGATTGCTATGAGTTTGAGGCTGCTCTGAGACTATATAGTAAATTCCAGGTCAGCCTGGGCTAGAACAAAGCCCTACCTCAAAAAAACAAAGGAATGGGTTGGAGAGATGACTTAGCAGTTGAGGCACTTGCCTGCAAAGCCAAAGGACCTCGGTTCGATTCCCCAGGACCCAGGTAAGCTAGATGCACAAGGTGGTGCATGCATCTGGAGTTCGTCTGCAGTAGCTGGAGGCCCTGGCATGCCCATTCTCTCTCTCTCTCTCTCTCTCTCTCTCTCTCTGCCTCTTTCCCTCTCTCAAATAAATAAATAAAAATATATATTAAAAAAAAAGGACAACCAGGTGTGGTGGTGCACGCCTTTAATCCCAGCACTTGGGAGGCAGAGGTAGAAGGATTGCTGTGAATTTGAGGCCAGCCTGACACTACTTAGTGAATTCCAGGTCAGCCTAGGCTACAGCTAGATCCTACCTTGAAAAAAAAAAAAGGAAAAAAATATAGGGGTTGGAGAGATGGCTTAGTGTTAAGGATTTTACCAGTATGATACACTGATATCGATGTAGTTACCTTCTTGTTGCTGGGACAAAGCACCCAACCAAAAGCAACTGATGGAAGAAAGGATTTATTTTGGTTTAATGTCTTGAGGAGAAGCTCCGTGATGGCAGAGGAAAGGATGGCATGAGCAGAGACTGGACATCACCTCTGCCACAGCAGGTGGAAAACAGCAGCAGGAGAGGGAGCTGGCTAACATTAGCAAACTAGATGCTAATAAACCTCGAGATATAGGCCGGAGAGATGGCCCAGCAGGTAAGACACTTGCCTGCAAAGCCTAATGACCCCTGTTCAATTCCCCAGTACCACGTAAAGCCAGATGCACAAAATGGCACATGCATGTGGAGTTTGTTTCCACTGGCTAGAGGTTCTAGGCACACCTATTCTCCCTCTCTCTTTGTCTTTTTTTTTTCTCTTTCTCTTTTTCTCTGATTGAAAATAAATAAATAGGGGCTGGAGAGATGGTTTAGCAGTTAAGGTGCTTGCCTGTGAAGTGTAAGGACCAAGGTTCGATTCCCTAGAACCCACATAAGCCAGATGCACAAGGTGGCACATGCATCTGAAGTTCATTTGCAGTTTCTGGAGGCCCTGGCACACCCATTGTCTCTCTCTCTCTATCTGCCACTTTTTCAGTCAAATAAATAAACAAATAGTCAGGCCTGGTAGTGCACACTTTTAACCTCAGCACTCCAGAAGCAGAGGTAGGAGGATCTCTGAGCATTCAAGGCCAACCTGAGACTACATAGTAAATTCCAGATCAGCCCGAGCTTGAGTGAGACCCTACCTCAAAGAAACAAATAATAATAATTATAATATAATATTAAAATAAATAAGTAATAAATAAAAATTCAAGATCCACCCCCAGCCACACACCTCTTCCAACAAGTCTTCACCTCTCAAATTGCCTCCATCTGAGGAGTAAGCATTCAGAACATAATTTGCTGGGTGTGGTGGCACATGCCTTTAATCCCAGCATTAGAAAGGCAGAGGTAGGAGGATTACCATGAGTTCACGGCCAGCCTGATACTACATAGTGAATTCAAGGTCAGCCTGGGCTAGAGCAAGAAGCTACCTCAAAAAAAAAAAAAAAAAACCCATAAATTTATGGGAGACACCAGATTCAAACCACCATATTTTGCCCCTGGCTCCCACAAACTATTGATGATCCATGATGTAAAATGCAATGTATGCAGTCCAATTTTAGAAGTCTCCATAGTTTTTTTCAACCCCAACACTGTTCAAACATCCCCATAAACTGGGCATGGTGGCACATGCCTTTAATCCCAGCACTCCGGAGGCAGAGGTAGGAAGATCGCCATGAGTTCAAGGCCACCCTGAGACTACATAGTGAACTCCAGGTCAGCCTGGGCTAGAGTGAGACCCTATCTGGAAAGACCAAAAAAAAAAAGTCTCCATAGTCCAAGATCTCTTAACTGTGAGCTGTAAAACAAAAAATACATAATGGCGCAGAGTACATATTCACACTGCAAAAGATGGTATTGCAATGAAAGATTGCAGCAATGCAAGATCTAAAACAAACAGGGTAAACTTCAAATCCTGTGGCTCCAAGTCTGACATCTGTAGCTAGTGACAAAGACTCTAGGGTTCCAATTGTGCCCCTTCAGCTTGGCTGCTCACAGTCTGGAGAACAGTCCATCCTGAGCTGGCAGCTCTGTACACATTTCCAAAAAACAAACTGCATTGCAAATCCAATGACCCTTTTTGTCCTGCATTTGTTATACTCTCATAGTACCAGGTAGGCTACCAAATTTTTTAATGCAGGGGTGAATAAAGCCAACTTTGAGGAACGGGACACTCCTTCAGCTTTCAGGGCCCCTACTTTAAAAAAGTCAGCATACTTTTTGCCGTCCCAATGCAGAAGAGCTGGCCTCATCTCAGTGATGATAATCTTTCTTTTTTTTTTTTTGGTTTTTCGAGGTAGGGTCTCACTCTAGCCCAGGCTGACCTGGAATTCACTATGGAGTCTCAGGGTGGCCTCGAACTCACGGCGATCTTCCTACCTCTGCCTCCGGAGTGCTGGGATTAAAGGCGTGTGCCACCACGCCCAGCCGATGATAATCTTTCAAACAATCGCAACTAAACTTTTTTTTTTTTTTTTTCCCTGTACCATATTCTTCTGCTCACACCATTCCATTTCTATGCATCACAATCCTGCACAAGTTCTCAGGACATGGGAAGAATGCAGTACGCCTCTCATACAAACTGCCCCTAGCCCACTCTGGTCAAAACTCCTTCTTCCCCTCACAGTCCATTGTTCTTACTACATTTAGGTCTCAAACTGACCAAAATGGTCCATCCAACTCTACTTATAGCACTGCAAGGAGTCTCTTGGGCCAAGGTATCTGAAGCCAAGCCCAAGCTAGAGCCCAGGAGCCCCTGGCCAGGAAGGTGGCAGAGTGGTGGGCAGGACACTTACAGTCTGGTGCAAGCACCGGGTGAGTGGGCCTCTGGCCTTCCTTCCTGAGAGCGGCCCCAGCAGGTGCACTGAGATGGCTGCTGCCCTCTGGAACATGCCTCCCACATCCACCGGCACTGTGGACCTCCCCTCAGGGGCAGAGAAGGGCCTGGGCCAGAAAAAGGCTCCAAGCTAGAGCCTCAGATTACCTCATGCTCCAGGTCTAACAACCTGAACCTGGTCACCATGCACATGCCAAATGCTTCAATACCTGAACAGGCATGTTCCTTGCAACAATCATTTACTCTTTTTTTTTGGGGGGGGGTGAGGGTAAGAGTAGGGTCATACTTTAGCCCAGGCTGACCTGGAATTCACATGTAGTCTCAGGCAAGCCTCAAACTCACAGTGATCCTTCTACCTCTGCCTCCCAAGTGCTAGGATGAAAGTTGTGCACCACCATGCCCAGCTACTCTCTCTCTCTTTTTAATGAGAGAGAGAAAGAGAATTGGTGCCCCAGAGTCTCCAGCCATGGCAATCAAACTCCAGACACATGTGCCACCTTGTAGGCATGTGCGACCTTGCACACTTACATCACCTTATGCACCTGGCTTACGTGGGACCTGAAGAGTCAAACATGGGTCTGTAGGCTTTGCAGACAGGTGCTGTAATTGATAAGCCATCTCTCCAGCCCCCATTTACTCTTTTAAAACATGTTTATTGCAGCTGGGACTGTTGGTGCACACCTTGCCATGAGTTTGAGGCCATCCTGAGACTACATAGTGAATTACAGGTCAGCCTGGTCTAGAGCAAGACCTTATCATGAAAAACAAACAAACAAACAAAATGCTTATCGGGCTGGGCAGGGTGGCACACACCTTTAATACCAAAAAAAAAAAAAAAAAACACAAAGAAATTATATATATATCAGGCATGGTGGCTCATGCCTTTAATCTCAGCACTTGGGAGGCAGAGGTAGAAGGACTGCTATGAGTTTGAGGCTGCTCTGAGACTATATAGTAAATTCCAGGTCAGCCTGGGCTAGAACAAAACCCTACCTCAAAAAAACAAAGGAATGGGCTGGAGAGATGACTTAGCGGTTGAGGCACTTGCCTGCAAAGCCAAAGGACCTCGGTTCGATTCCCCAGGACCCAGGTAAGCTAGATGCACAAGGTGCTGCATGCATCTGGAGTTCGTCTGCAGTAGCTAAAGGCCCTGGCATGCCCATTCTCTCTCTCTCTCTCCCTCTCTCTCTGCCTCTTTCCCTCTCTCAAATAAATAAATAAAAATATATATATTAAAAAAAAGGACAACCAGGTGTGGTGGTGCACGCCTTTAATCCCAGCACTTGGGAGGCAGAGGTAGAAGGATTGCTGTGAATTTGAGGCCAGCCTGACACTACTTAGTGAATTCCAGGTCAGCCTAGGCTAGAGCTAGATCCTACCTTGAAAAAAAAAAAGGACAAAAATATAGGGGTTGGAGAGATGGCTTAGTGGTTAAGGTGCCTGCCTGAGAAGCCGAAGGACTCACGATTGATTCCCCAGTACCCACCTAAACCAGATGCACAAGGTGGTGCATGCATTGGGAGTTTGTTTGCAGTGACTAGACCCTAGCATGCCCATTCTCTCTCTCTCTCTCTTTATCTGCTTTCTCTCTTAAATAAATAAATAAAAGATTTAGAGGGCTGGAAAGATGGCTTAGTGGTTAAGGTGCTTGCCTGCAAAGCCCAAGGACACAGGTTTGACTCCCCAGAACCCACATAAAGTCAGATGCACAGTGCATTTGGAATTCGTTTGTGGGGGCTTGAGGCCCTGGTACACCCACTCATTCTCTATCCCTCCCTCTCTCTCTTCTCTCTATATCTCTCTGCTCATAAATAAATATAAATGTTTAAAAAAAAATTTAGAGAGCTGGGTGTGGTGGAGCATGCCTTTAATCCCAGCACTGGGGAGACAGAAGTAGGAGGATCACTGCAATATTTGTTTTTACTTATTTATTTATGAGAGAGAGGGAGAGAGAGAGAGAGGGAGAGAGAGAGGGAGAGGATGGGTGCGCCAGGGCCTCTAGCCACGGCAAATGAACTCCAGATGCATAGCTACCATGTGCATCTGGCTTACATGCGTCCTAGAGAATCAAACCTGGGTCCTTAGGCTTCACAGGCAAGTGCCTTAACTGCTAAACCATCTCTCTAGCCCTAGCTGGTATTAAAAATATATAGATATACATATTGTACAATTTGCAAGCAGAAAGAGACAGTGAGGAAGAAAGAATGGGTGCGCCAGGGCCTCTAGCCTCTGCAAATTAACTCCAGATACATGTGCTACCTTGTGCATCTGGCTTTATGTGGGTACTGAGGAATCAAAATTGGGTTGTTAGACTTTGCAGGCAAGCACTTTAACTGCTAAGCCATCTCTCTAGCCCCATCTTTTAAAATTTTTATATTTATTTATTTATTTGAGAGAGAAGAGAAAGAGGCAGATAGAGAATGGCACTCAGGTCTCCAGCCACTGCAAACAAACTCCAGATGCATGCACCCCCTTGTGCATTTGGCTGATGTGGGTCCTAAGGAGTTGAACCTGGGTCCTTTGGCTTTGCAGGGAAAGGCCTTAATGCTAAGCCATCTCTCCAGCCCCAGCCCCATCTTTTTATTCTCAACGCCTGTCACAGAGTCAGCCACATGTACCTTTTCATCAATCTAAATCTATATTGATTGATATTACAGTGGGTCATCCTCTGTGCTAGATACCATGTATGCAAAGGTTAATGGACTCCTATCTCGCAAGCAGTGTACATTCTTATGAGGCAGAGAACTGGGCCATTTTGATATAGTGTGAACCTCAACATAGGAGAACTCTTCCAATCAATCAACATCTAACAAGAAAAAAATAAATAAAATAAAACACTAATATCTGAATGGAAGGAAGTGAATAAAAGTAATAATGGGAAAATTCACACAAAAAAATGAAAGTAGTGGTGACATGGTTGTTTAGCGCCTCTCATTGCTACTAAACCTCCCGTGGTCCTCTGTCGCCCCCTCCTGGATTAGCGAATAGGAGCTCATGCCTGAAGGGCTCTGAGAGGTCATCTGGGAAATGACGGCAGAAAGAGAAGCCAGGACAGTGCCTAACTGGTGGTTTGTCCAGGAGAAAGGGCAATGTGCACAGAAGCCAGGCTGGAGGTCTCCAACCTGCACATGGTTTGATCAGGTCAGTTCCGCAGCTCCTGGGCATTCTCAGGCAGAGCTGGGAGGAGCCTTTTTGGATTGAATCTCCAGCCTCTTTCAGATTCTCAACACACTTTTCTGTTACAGATGAAAAGTCACCTCCTGGGAGAAGCCCTCTTAAAAAAAAAATTTTTTTTTTTAAAGTTTTATTTCAGAGAGAGAGAGAGGGAGGAGGGAGGGAGGTGTGGCACATCAAGGCCTCAGCCACTGCAATTGAACTCCAGACACTTTCGCCACCTAGCGGGCATGTGTGACCTTACACTTGTTTCAACTTTGTGTGTCTGGCTTACATGGGATCTGGAGAGTCAAGCATGGGTCCTCAGGCTTCTCAGACAAGTGCCTTAACTGCTAGGCCATCTCTCCAGCTGAAGAAGCCCTCTTTGACCCAGCTCTTGACAAAGGGGGCAGCTTCTGGGTTGTTTGTCCCTACCTCCAGACTATCTTCCTAGGATGGAAATTGTGCACATGTCCTGTTTTCCACAAAACCCTCAGCCTCTGACAGCTCATCCAACATGTTAAGTCACGAAGTATTACTGCTGATTACCCAGGAAGCTGAGAGACAGCAGCACCCCAACAGCCTCTCTGGGGCCACAGGGCAGTGAGGGCCTATAGGAACCCCCTTTTCAGCAGTTCTCATACCTCTCTAATCCTCACCAATCTGTAAAACTTGATTTGTCTGTATGAAAGGACAAGCCACATGGGACCACTCAGGGCCTGCTACTGCGTCATGGTTTTTGTTTTATCGGCAGGGACCCAGAGGGCCTGGGAGGACTGGCCAGGTTCACAGGCTCCAGGATGGAAAGAGGTGGTGAGCCTTGGAACTTTACCCCGAGCTCTGCCAATGTTTTCTTCTCTTCAGTCTATCCCTCACGTTGTCTCCCTGTCACTCCCACCTTTCCTGGTAATAAATACTAGATAACCAGTGGAGCACAGATGTTGCATGTCTGACAAGATATAGCTTTTTAGGAGGGAGTAGGACAGGCTAGATCTCAAACCGTGTAAACTCCTTCAGCACTTCAAGCGCAGCTTCGTCCAGTCCCGGCCTGCTTCCTCCGCTAGTAAAAGGGGAAACGAGAATTTCTGCAGGAGAGCTGAAACTAGACACTGGCTCAACAGGTGACTTCATGCACTTAGTTAGTTATTTAGTTAGTTTGGTTTTATTTAGTTAGTTTCGAGGTAGGGTCTTGCTTTAGTCCGGGCTGACCTGGAATTCACCATGCAGTCTCAGGCTGACCTCAAGCTCATCGTGATCTTCCTACCTCTGCCTCCTTAAGTGCTGGGATTAAAGACATGTGTCACCACGCCCGGCTGAACTTTATTTATTTATTTATTTTAAAAAATCGGTTATTTATTTATTTGCAGGTAGGAAAGACAGAAGATGGGGGAAATGCACACACCAGGCCTCCAGACACTGCAAAGGAACTCCAGATGCACGTGCCACTTTGTGCATCTGGCTTTACAGAATTTATGGGAACTGAACCTGGGTCCTTTGGCTTTGCAGGCAAGTGCCTTAAGTACCTAGCCATGTCTCCAGCAACCCCTCTTGCTCTCGCCCAGGTTGACCTGGAATTCACTGTGTATTCTCAGGCTGGCCTCGAACTCACGGCGATCCTCCTACCTCAGCCTCCCAAGTGCTGAGATTAAAGGCCTGTGCCACCTGGCCAGGCCATGCTTTTATTTTGAATAATCAGTCTGTGCATGGTGATATCAGTTCCTTGCTTCTGCGGGGTACCCAGTTACCCGCTTCTACTCAAGACAGTTGGTGTAAAAACTGGAGATGCCTATATATGACACAAAAGGTGGCTCACAGCCAGATCCCTAGTTCTTTCATCTGAGGCGGCCAATTAACCTGCATATCTCAAGAGGCAGCTGGTGCACACACCGCAGATACCCATTAACACCCACCCTCTAAACTGGCGGCACCACTCTGCTGCTCTCGCTGCCCCTCTCCCTCCACTTAAGGTATCTTGGAAGCAGTCCCGTATTTTTGTGCACATCGAACGCTTCGTTTTAATGGTTGCGCACTTTTCCCGCGTGTGACCGGTTTTACTGCTGTCAGCCCGCGGGAACCGGGAGGACGAGGGAAGGTCGTGAGAGATGCACAGTTGGGTGTCCGAAGACGTGTCTGTGCGGCCAGCTCGGCTCAGGATTTACTGTTTACCTCGGGCTTCTCCGCCCGGACGGTCGTCGGCGGGGTGGGGGTGGGGGTCGGGGGC
Source organism: Dipus sagitta (assembly GCA_036346955.1). NCBI lineage: Eukaryota > Metazoa > Chordata > Mammalia > Rodentia > Dipodidae > Dipus > Dipus sagitta. The sequence goes on from CM070770.1 coordinate 142,738,505, forward strand.
ACGACTGCGTGCAAAGAGCAGTGCGTGGGCGTGGATCTACCAACCGCGTGCCCCAGTGATTCCCGCGGGCACCTGTGAGCAGCATCCGACGTCAGAGCTCCGGACACAGTGGGCATCCGAACCCATTACGGGGCTTCCCGCACTCATCATCCTGGGCGTCGGTCGGGATCAGCCACTCACTCCAGTTCGGGACACTTGGCCGCTTTTTCTCAGCGCCTCCCTCGGGTTTCAGCGATGCCGTTCCCTTTAAGAAGGCTGAGCCCGGCTCCGTTACTTCCGCCCCGAAGCAACTTTGGCGCAGGCGCGTGGGAAGAGAGCGGCGTGGAGCCGCGGAGAGAATTCCCCTTCGCATAGATGGCGACGCCCCGGCCGCCGTGTTCGCGCCCGCCGGTGACGTCGCTTCCGGGGCGGAGGAGGCTGAGTGGTGCAGTGAGGGACAAACAAAAGGAGGCGCCGGAGGTGCGCGGTGTCCGGCGCTGGGGGTGGGGGACCCGGTGTCCGAAGCCTGGGGCTGCCTGCTCGGCGGCCGGGGGCGGCGAGCCCAGGTGAGTGGGACGGGTGGGGACCGGGGACGCGAGCTGTCACGTCACGAAACCCGCTCCGATGCGCGCCCGCCACCTGCCCGGACCCGCACGTCCAGGGCGGTCCAGGCTCTGGCCGCCGGCGCGGTCCTCCCCGGCCCTGCGCGGCCGTTCCACACGTTCGGGCTCCCGCGGGCGCCGGCGCGCCAGGCTCCACCCTCTGGCCGGTGCCGCGGCGCGCGAGCCCCCTCCCGGGCACCCCCGTGTCTCGGTGCTCCCCTTACCCGGAGTTTCCGCCCGGCTCCCGCAGACCCCACGGTCATCGCCCGGGTCCCCGCGGATCCGCGCCCCTCCGGACACAGCCCCTGCCTTCCAGGGGTTCCACCTTGGGCCCTCTCTTGACAGCTGCCCTCCAGCACCTAGATTCTCCCGGTTCTCTTCTAGCTTTCTGGAGCCGTCCTCTTATCCTAAAACCCTTCCTTTTAATGTGTCCCGTGCGGTCCCTTGCCATGGGGGCACGATTACTGGCTAGGTCCTTAGGACCAGTGTGGGTTGATGTTCCCCGGACGACCTGTTCTGGATGTGAAACTCCCTTCTCTGCCCCTGACCTGTGCACGCAGAGGACAGGAGTGCCCGATCTAGTGAGGTCTGGACCCGGTCCCCGTGTGGGTGAGCTGGAGCTCCGGCTAAAATGGTCCCAGATTTCAGGAACACAGCTTGCGTTCTTGACTCTGGTGCTTTGTGGAGGACTCCTACCCTTCCTCTGGACTGAAGTGAACTAAGATGCCCTGGTTCTCAGTTGATGCAGTTATTGCTTTTTTGAGGGAGAGGATACATTGGGCTGGGGTCTGAATATTAGTTAGCCTCTTCTGATGGGTACTGGGTGATGGTGTGGGATGGTTCTGGGAGAGCCTCACTTGCACTGTCACCTCTTTCCTTGCCCTGCCTGGGATGCCCTTGAGGATGAGGTGTGGCGGGAGATTCGGAGACTTTTGTGAGGACAGGGAATTGGAAGCTAAATTGTAGAGGAGGGGATGGGAGGGCTAGAAAAGTTCCAAGGATCTTATCCACTTTGGCTGTTAGTAATACCTTTGACCCCTGACGGGCTGTGTTCTGCCCCCTGGAGCAGACAGACTGGCAGACAGGCAGACACTACAGGAAGGGGAGGAGGTCGGTTATTGGGGATGCTTCCTGTGCTGGGAAAGTGGGGTGAGAGTGTGTTCAGAGGCGCCAGGTAGTGCCAGTGGCCCAGACACACTGGTGTTTCTCGGTGAAGGTCAAGTCCCCCTGTGGTTGTCAAGGGGCGGCAAGGACAGATGAATAGTTCTGGAGAAGGCCTTCCTAGAGTGTGTGTGTGATAGGGCCTGATGCCTCTGCCTTCAAGGGATGATTGCACCGCAGCAGGAACCCAGGAAACATTTGTGACTCCCCACTCTCCAGAAGTCACATATGTATTTGTTCTCTGTACCTCAGGCACACCAACTAGGGAAGCAGTTTGCATATCTTGTGGAGAGTGGGGCCTTCTAAGGATTGTCTCAGAGGGTTAGGACCCTAGGCAGGCGGCTGGGCTTGGCTTGTTGCCTGGAGGAGCAGAGGGAAGGAATAAGCCTGTCCTCAAATCTCTCCTGAAACTGGATGTGGTTCCGTGTTTTCAAATGGGGACACCGAGGCCCCACAGGCTGATGGTCAAAGACTTCATGGGGGCTCAGGTGGAATGTATGATGGCGTCATATGACAGAAATGGTCCTGGAGTAGCCCAGAGGGAGGAGCATATGGTCCTGAATGATAAACAGGGCTGCCTAGGTCATACTTCCTGGAAGAGGGGCACTAGAAGACTCAGTGAGTCCAGAGTCCCACTTCTGGTCCAGCTCTACTGTGGACAGGGAACCGTTCAGTTCAGCCTTAGCCGATGTCTCTATTCTGGCTGAGGCAAGGCGTTGGGCGTAGATGGCTTGGGTGGCCTCTGCACTTTTTTGGTTCCAGGTGCTTAATTGCCTGATCACTCATGGGATGCTGGTGCGTGTGTCTGCCTGCCCGCAGGGGAGGCTGGCTTCTGCCTCTTTCCTCCAGCACAGACTGGAGCCATGCAGGTATGACACCTGTGTCTATACCCTCCTGGATCCGCTCAGGTCCTGCTGCCTGCCATCACCTTCCTGGCTCATTCCTGTCAGTGCTTTCGGCTTTCTCTGTGGTTGTGCCACACTCCCCGCTTGGGCTGCTCCTGCATTTACAGTGGTACCCACACTTCTCCCCACACTGCAACCTTGTCTCCAGTGAACAGCTCAGAACAGAGTGCCCGTGCGTGGCCCATGTTCTGTGTGCACTTGCTAACTGTGGAAGATGTGTGCTCCTGTATTTAAGTGGATGTTTTTGCCTGGCTCTGTTTACCCTCAGTCGTTCCTCTATTGCTATTTCCCCACCTCCAGGACTAGATCTGTCCAAGGATCAGTGCACAGTGTTCTCTGGATGATACCATCTCTCTCCCCTGCTGGTGAACGTGTGCTCTGCCTCCTGCCAGGATCACTCTCCCTCCACTCCTCCCTGTGCAGGGGAGGGGTTCGCCAGGGCGCATGAGCCTCTGCTGACCCCTCTGCTCTGAATCTAGTGGTGGGTCTTGTTCCTCATCAGGAACTAGCCGCCCGATTGGAAAAGCTGTCTTAGGGAGTCCTCAGAGGACTAGAGAGGGTCTGTGATATAGGCATCTGGTCCTAGTGGCTCCTGTGACCCTGGAGTCCTAGCCCCTGGCACCACCAGGCTCTCCAGCAATGCTAGCAGCAGCACAAGTCTCTCCGGGAGCCATGGACATGCCCATGGAGCATAGCTTTTCTTTCCTCCTAGGGCAGCTGCATCCATGGAGCAAAAAGAACGCTGGGACCCTGCGCACATGGACAGGGGCCAGCCTCAGCACCCGCAGCCAGCACGCAGATAGCAGAGCCGCCCTCAGGTAAGCCCCTCAGCAGCCCTGCACGTAGCTCCCCAAGGTGGGAAGCAAAGGCCAGTGTCTCCATCTCCACCACCCTTTGTCGTATGTAGTATCCAAATGTGGTGCCTGCTTGTGGTGCTGAGGATGGAACCCAGGGCCTCACACATGTTAAATAAGCACTCTAGCACTAAGCTACACCACAGCACTTTTTAATTGTTTTTTCGAGGTAGGGTCTCCCTCTAGCCCAGGCTGACCTGGAACTCACTACGTAGTCTCAGGGTGGCCTCCAACTCACAGCGATCCTCCTACCTCTGCCTCCCAAGTACTAGGATTAAAGGTGTTCACCTCCACACCCAGTTTATTTATTTTGAGATAGAATCTTGCTAAATTGCTCAGGCTGGTCTTGAACACTTGTGGCTTTGAACTTGTGCTCCTCCTCCCTCAGCTCCTGAGTAGCTAGGATTACAGGCTTGTGCTAGGAGACCTGATTTGCTATGTTCTTTGAATCCGATGCTGTTGCACTGGACATGTTTTGTCTCCCCCCTCCCCATCCCCAAGTTTTATCAGTGTTAATTGCTAATTGCTAATCATGTAGTAATATGATTTTGGATACTTTTCCCAACGTGTGTTCTATGGGACACCAATCTCTTTGGTCACAGTGGTTAGACAAGTCCAGGAAACAGCGAGTTGTACCTGCTGCAGGACTTCTCAGAGCCTTGAAAGCATTAACCTTGAGCACAATGCACAATGAGTGTGAGAGGTTTCCTCACACTTACTTGATCATATGCATATCTGGGCTGGGGAATTTCTTTGCACTTTGGAGAAGACTTCCCAAGGCAGGAAGTGCACTGGCTAGGACCTGACTCTGGCTGGATCCTCAACTGTCACATGCTGGCTCCACAACCATAGGCTATTTATAGTGTCCTTCTGAGCTTTGGAGTCTACATTTTTTAAAAGGAGGACTGAGCTGGGCATGGTGGTGCACGCCTTTAATCCAAGCGCTTGGGAAGATTGGGAGGATCCCCGAAAGTTCGAGGCCACCCTGAGACTACAAAGTGAATTCCAAGTCAGCCTGGGCTACAGCGAGACCCTACCTCAAAAAAAAAAAAAAAAAGGACTGAAGCTGGGTGTGGTGATGTAGTCCTGTAATCCCAATACTAGCAAAGGCTGAGGCAAGGAGGGTCACAAGCCTGAGACCAACCTGAGATACCTAGCAAGACCTCGTCTCAAATAATGAACGGAAGGGCCTGGGGAGATGGGTTAGTGGTTAGACTTTTGCTTGCAAAACCTGCTGGCTCAGATTTGATTCCCCAGTACCCATATGAAAGCCAGATGTACAATGTGGGGCATGTGTCTGGAGTTCATTTACTGTGATAAGAGGCCCTGGTGTGCCCATACTCAGTCACTATCTCTCAAGAAAAAAGATGAGGCTGGAGAGATGGCTCAGCAGTTAGGATGCTTGCCTACAAAGCCTAACAACCTGGGTTCGATTCCCTAGTATCCACATAAAGCCAGATGCATGAAGTGGCACATGTGTCTAGAGTTCATTTGCAGCTGCTGGAGGCACTGGTGTGCCCATATTCTCGATCTCTGTCTCTCTCTCTCTCTCCCCCTCTCCCTCTCTACTTGCAAATAAATAAATATTTTTAAAAAAGAAATGAGCCAGGCATGGTCACATATACCTTTTAATTCCAGCACTTGGGAGGCAGAGGTAGGAGGATTGCAGTGAGTTTGAGGCTACCCTAAGACTACATAGTTAATTCCAGGTCAGCCTGGGCCAGAGTGACACCCTACCTCGAAAAACCAAAATAAGTAAATAAATAAATATGGAGAAAGGGTAAGGGAGCTCACTGGCAGAATGCTTGCTAGTATGAGGACTGGATCCATAGCACCTGAACAAGAAAAGGGAGTGGGGAGCTGGAGAGGTGGCTTAGTGTTTAAGGTGCTTGCTTGCCAAGTCAAAGGACCCAGATTCAGTTCCCTAGTACCTACATAAGGCCAGATGCACAAAGTGGCGCAAGTGCCTGGAGTTCATTTGCAGTGGCTAGAAATCCTAGCCCTCTCATTCCCCCCATCTCTTTTTCTCTCTCAAATAAATAGATTAAAAGGGGGGACGGGCTAGAGAGATGGCTTAGCAGTTAAGGTGCATGCCTGAAAAGCCTAAGGACACAAGTTCAATTCTCCAGGTCCCATGTAAGCCAGATGTACATGGTGACGCATGCGTCTGGACTTCGTTTGCAGTAGCTAGAGGCCCTGGTGCACCCATTCTCTCTCTCTCTGTCTCTAATAAATAAAAATAAATCTTTTTTTTTAAAGGGAGGGGTAAAATTTGGGTCCACCTCCCTTTTGAGACATTTTGAGGATTGATGTGTAAAAAAGGCTCTTAGCAGAATGTCCCAGAAAGTGTTCCCTACCCAAAGCTGGCCAGTGTGGAGACTGCCGGGTGATCTATAAAATCCATCCACAACACTGATGTCATGACCCTTTGCTGAAGCTTGGCAGTGGCCTTGGCAGTCCTTTGGTGACCGACACAGGATGTGAAGACCGAGGAAGCCATATACTGGAACCCCACAGGAAAGCAATTGAGGTTGGAGACTTGAACCCACGTCTTTCAACCCAGCCTAGCTAGCCAGGTCCTTTGCTCTGACCTGAGCCCTCCTGCTACCTCCCCCTTCAGCAGCTTTTCCTGGTGATAGACAAGTGCCTCACCAGCTTGGACTTTTTTTTTTTTTTTTTTTTAATAATCATAGGGCTTTTCCTTTTCTTCTCTCTCCCTCTCTCTCTCTTTTTGGCTCTTCTGTGTAGGGTCTTACTCTGGCCTATGCTTACATGGAATGCTGTCCTCCAACTCACGGTGATCCTCCTACCTCAGCCTCCCAAATGCTGGGACTAAAGGCTTTGGATTCTTGATTCTCCTGCCTGTCTCCTGAGTGTTGAGCACCTGATGCTTTTTCCTTAGTTCTTAAGGTAGCTGCATGTTTTCACATTGTTCAGACTTCACTATCATAAAGAATCTCCCTCACTCCATCTTCAAAGAAGGGAGAAAGAGGAGCGCTTCTCCTGCGTCTGCACCCCCCCCCCCCATCTGCTTTCTTCACAGGAGTCAGGTCATGTTGGAGCTGCCACCCACAGCTTGCTTTTGTTTCATGGACTGGCAGTGTTAGGAGCTCTTTCCCAGGCTAGATGCAGACAGGCTGGTGAGCCTGGCAGGCAGAAGGCACGTTCTGCGCCAGTTCCCCTGGAGCCCTGCCCTGGCTGTGCTGGCGTTTCTGGCTGCGTGGGGCATTTACAGCACAGAGGGAGGTGGAAATGCCTGCTGTGTGATGTTGTCCACTCTCCTATTTATTGGAACAAGATCTGCAGTCCCGGGTTGTGCCCTGTAGGAGCTTCCTGTTGGTTTTGAGGAATTCTGTCCCCGGGGAGGGAGGCCTGAGCTAACTCCTATCTTGCTGGGCAGCCATGAGCAGGAAGCAGCAGGACCTGTCTGTTTGAGATGGGCATTCCTCCTCAGTGCCAGGGCATCTTGCGGGGCTGTCACGTGCCAGCCTGAGAAGCCTGCCCTACAGGCTGTGCCTCTGCTGCTGCCTGAGGTGAGGCCTAGATGCAGGCTAGGGAGAGGCTCATCATTGGAGTAGGGTTGGGTCATTGTGAAACCCGAGTCTACACTTATACTTGGTACCTAAAGGGCCACTCAGGGACCTGGATCTAAAGATACCCTGTTGTTTGGGCCACAGCTGACCTGACATTACCATGAGTTTTTGTTTGTTTGTTTGTTTTTCGAGGTAGGGTCTCTCTCTTTTCCAGGTTGACCTGGAATTCACTATGTAGTCTCAGGGTGGTGTCGAACTCTTGGTGATCTCCTACCTCTACTTTCCGAATGCTGGGATTAAAGATGTGTGCCACCACACCTGACCTCTTTTTGTTTGTTTTGGTTCTTCGAGGTAAGGGGTTTCTAAAATATTTATATTTATATTTATTTATTTGTGAGAGAGAAAGAGGCTGAGAGAGGGGGAGAGAGAATAGGCACACCAGGGCCTCCAGCCATTGCAAATGATACTCCAGACGCATGCACCACCTTGTGTATCTGGCTTATGTGGGTCCTGGAGAATTGAACCCAGGTCCTTTGGCTTTGCAGGCAAATGCCTTAACAGCTAAGCCATCTCTCCAGCCCCTCAAGATAGTGTCTCACTCTAGCCCAGGCTGACCTGGAATTCACTCTGTAGTCTCAGGGTGGCCTCGAACTCATAGTGATCCTCTTACCTCTGTGTCCCGAGTGCTGGGATTAAAGGTGTGCGCCACCACACCCGGCTCTGATGTTTGCATTTTAGTGACTTCATGTGTTATGTGCGTGAGGGACGTGTGGGCTTCACCTTCCCGTGGAAGACGCCTGGAGCTGAGGTTGCGGAAGGACTTTTATCTGAGCCACAAGTATTCCCTATTGTCCTTCCAGTGTGTTTCTACTGCACATATCTCTGGTCTCAGCAAGTTCTCCTATGTCTAAATGTCTTTTTTATTTTTACTTATTTATTTCTTTTTGTTTTTTTCAAGGCAGGGTCTCACACTAGTCCAGGCTGACCTGGAATTCACTATCGAGTTTCAGGGTGGCCTCGAACTCAGGCAGTCCTCCTACGTCTGCCTCCCGAGTGCTGGGATTAAAGGCGTGCGCCACCACGCCCAGCTTCTAAGTGTCTCTTGAGGGCTTAAAACCTCAAAATTAAATTGCCTGCTGCAATATAGTCTTGCTTCTAAAGTGTTTTGCTGGAGTAAAAGTGGGTGTAAAATTCCATAGCTTTTGTATGCCCCTTGAACACCTCAGAGGTGCAGCTGCCAAACTTGTGTCCTCTGACATTGATAAACGGGCCGCCTGGCAGCAGAGGTGGGATGCCAGAGTCTTGCCCTGTGGGGGCACCTTTATCTCCTAGCTGGCTCCCTGGGAGCACTTTCAGCCCCTCTAGAGGACAGAAGATGGCTTGCCCTCAGCCTGGTTCCCTTGGTCCCTTCATTTTGCCCACCTAGGCCTGGGCTCTCAATTGAAGATGTGTCTGCAAGTGTCTCCACTGAGCTCATACCATCATTTCATAACTAGTCTCAGAAGGCAGGCCAGGTGTTCAGGTGTTCATGGCTGGTTGACTGTGCCTCCAGGGCCCAGACCTAGAACTGGGTTCCTTTTTTCTTTCTCTCTCTCTCTCTCTCTCTCTTTTTTTTTTTTTTTTGGTTTTTCAAGGTAGGGTCTTGCTTTAGCCCAGGCTGACCTGGAATTCACTATGTAGTCTCAGGGTGACCTTGAACTCTTGACAATCCTCCTACCTCTGCCTCCTGAGTGCTGGGATTAAAGGTGTGCTCCACCATGCCTGGCTCAAGAAGTTTCTTTAACACCTGAAATACCAGAGCATCTAAGTGTAGCCTGCTTGGGGTCCCTGCAGAGATCTTGTTTCCATTTACCCCTCAGGAAAATGGGTCTCTTCTCAAGAAGCATCTTAAAGAGCCAGGTAGGCTCAGGAGACCCACTTGTCTTGGAGGCAGGTTGGCACAGTGGCAAGTCAGCTCTGGGCTGCATCTTCCACTGTCATCTACCTCTGGGGCCCAAACAGGTAACTTCACTTCGGACTGGTAAAGCCTGTAATAATAACAGCAGCAAATTCCTGGGGAAATGGTGGCACATGCCTGTAGTACCAGTTATCCAGCTATATGGGAGGCTGAGGCACAAGTGCTTCAGTTCACAAGTTCTTTTTTTTTTTTTTTTTCCCCGAGGTAGGGTCTTACTCTAGCTCAGGCTGGAATTCACTGTGTAGTCTCAGGGTAGCCTCGAACTCTCAGCAATACTCCTACCTCTGCCTCCCGAGTGCTGGGATTAAAGGCGTGCACCACCATGCCTGGGCTCTTTTTTTAAGTTTATTTAATTTATTTATTTGAGTGAGAGAGAGGGAGAAAGAGGTAGATATATATATATAGAGAGAATGTGCACACCAGGGCATCTAGCCACAGCAAATGAACTCCAGATGCATCTGGCACCCTGTGCATCTAGTTTACATGGATACTGGGGAACTGAACCTGGATCCTCAGGCTTCGCAGGCATGTACCCTAACTGCTAAGCCATCTCTCTTGTCCTTTTTTTTTTAATTTTTTTTGTTCATTTTTATTTATTTATTTGAGAGTGACAGAGAAAGAGTCAGATAGAGAGAGAGAGAGAGAGAGAGAGAGAGGGGGAGAATGGGCGGGCCAGGGCTTCCAGCCACCGCAAACGAACTCCAGATGCGTGCGCCCCCTTGTGCATCTGGCTAACGTGGGTCCTGGAGAATCGAGCCTCGAACTGGGGTCCTTAGGCTTCATAGGCAAGAGCTTAACCGCTAAGCCATCTCTCCAGCCCTCTCTCGTCCTTTTAAAAACATTTTTTTTAGCCAGATGTGGTGGCGCATGCCTTTAATCCTAGCACCCAGGAGGCAGACGTAGGAGGATCACTGTGAGTTTGAGGCCACCCTGAGACTACATGGTGAATTTCAGGTCAGCCTGGGATAGAGTGAGACCCTGCCTCAAAAAAAAAAAAAAAAAAAAAAAAAAAAAAATAGCTGGGTGTGGTGGTAGCATACACCATTAACCCTAGCACTCAGGAGGCAGAGGTCAGAGGATCACTGAGTTCAGGGCCACCCTGTGACTGCATAGTGAATTCCAGATTAGCCTGAACTAGAGTTAGACCCTACTTTGAGAAAAAAAAAAAAATTCTTTTTCCTTTTTTGTGGCAAGCCCAACAGACTGGCCTTTTTAAAAAATATAATTTATTTGGGCTGGAGAGATGGCTTAGCGGTTAAGTGGTTGCCTGCGAAGCCTAAGGACCCCAGTTCGAGGCTCGATTCTCCAGGACCCACGTTAGCCAGATGCACAAGGGGGCGCACGTCTGGAGTTCGTTTGCAGTGGCTGGATGCCCTGGCACACCCATTCTCTCTCTCTCTCTCTCCCTCTCTCTCTCTCTAACTGCCTCTCTCTCTGTGTCTGTTACTCTTTAAATAAACAAAAAAAAATTTAAAAATAATTTATTTATTTTTATTGACAATTTCCATAATTGTAGACATGACCCATGGTAATTTCCTCCCTTCCCCCACTTTCCCCTTTGAAACTCCACTCTCCATCATACCCCTTCCCCCTCTCAATCAGTCTCTTTTATTTTGATGTCATGATCTTTTCCTCCTATTATGATGGTCTTGTGTAGGTTGTGTCAGACACTGAGGTCTTTGATATCTAGGCCATTTTCTGTCTGGAGGAGTGCATTGTAAGGAGTCTTACCCTTCATTTGGCTCTCACATTCTTTCTGCCACCTCTTCAGCAATGGACCCTGAGCCGCGGAAGGTGTGATAGAGATATTTCAGTGCTGAGCACTCCTCTGTCACTTCTTGTCACCACCATGGTGCCTTCTGAGTTATCCCAAGGTCACTGCCATCTGAAAATAGAAGATTCTCTAACCAAAAGTGAGAGTAGCATTAAAAAATGGGTATGAACATTAAGAGAAGTGCTTACTGGGCAGTTTGATAAGCATAGTATATACATTTAGCCAGACACCAGCAGATGTTACACTCCTAAGGGCTCATGACTATCCCTGTTTTAAGTTTTCAGTATCAGGGATGTATTCCTTCCCATGGAGCGGGCTTCCAGTCCAATTAGAGGGCAGTTGGTTTCCCCCATAACAGACATGCCACCTTTGCACCCGTTGACTCATTTGGCCTGGCTGTCCAAATATAAGGCTTGTAGTGTCCACTGTTGAGTATCTTCACTGGTGATTTCTCTTTCTCCCATTGAACTGCCTGCAGTGTACCTTTTTCTAGCTTTCTGTCAGCTGGTCTACATGGAGGAGGTTTTCAGCTTGCTTTTATTTACTTATTTATTTTGTTTATCTTTATTTATTTATTTATTTGAGAGCAACAGACAGAGAGAGAAAGAAGCAGAGAGAGAGAGAGAGAATGGGTGCGCCAGGGCCTCCAGCCACTGAAAACGAACTCCAGAAGCGTGCACCCCCTTGTGCATCTGGCTAACATGGGTCCTGGGGAATCGAGCCTCAAACCGGGGTCCTTGGGCTTCACAGGCAAGCGCTTAACCGCTAAGCCATCTCTCCAGCCCAGCTTGCTTTAAAAAAAAAAAACAAAAAAAACCTTTATTTATTTATGAGAGAGAAAGAGAGAATGGGCACACCAGGGCCTCTAGCCACTAGATACGAACTCCAGACTCATTTGCCCCTTGTGCATCTGGCTTACGTGGGTCCTGAGGAATCGAACCTGGGTCCTAAAGCTTTGCAGGCCAATGCCGTAACGGCTAAGCCATTTCCCTAGTCCCCGCCTTTTTCCTTCTTTTTTTTTTTTTCTCAATTTTATTAATATTTCCATGATTACAAAAATATCCATGGTATACCTCCCTTTCCCTTTGAAATTCATTCTCCATCATATCCCTCCCCTCTCACTCTATCTACTTACATATATACAATACCAACCTAATAAATTCCCTCCTCCCTTTCTTTCTCTTCACTTTCTATCTCCTTTTAATTTACTGGCTTCTGCTACTGAGTTTTTCCTTCTCACACAGAAGCCCAATCATCTGTAGCTAGATCCACATATGAGGGAGAACATGTGGTACTTGGCTTTCTGGCCTGGTTACCTCACTTAGTATGATTCTTTCCAGATCCATCCACTTTTCTGCAAATTTCATAACTTCATTTTTCTTTACTGCTGAGTAAAACTCCATTGTATAAATGTGCCATATCTTCATTATCCACTAATCAGTTGAGGGACATCTAGGCTGTTTCCATTTCCCAGCTATTATAAATTGAGCAGCAATAAACATGGTTGAGCACGTACTTCTAAGGAAATGAGATGAGTCCTTAGGATATATGCCTAGGAGTGCTATAGCTTGGTCATCTTTTTCCTTCTTTTTAATGAAAGAGAGAGAATTGTTGCATCAGGGCCTCCAGCCACTACAATTGAACTCCAGACTCATATGCCACCTTGTGTGCATGTGCGACCTTGCATACTTGCATCACTTTGTGCATCTGGCTTAAGTGCTAGAGAGTTGAACATGGGTCCTTAGTGTTCTCAGGCAAGTGCCTTAACCACTAAGCCATCTCTCCAGCCCTAATTTTTTTTTTCCAGCCCTAATTTTTTAAATTTGTATTTTAATGTATTAGAGAAAGAGAGGGGAAAGAGAGAAAGAGTGCTCCGGGGCCTCTAGCCACGGCTAACAAAGAGTCCCAGTGCATGCACCACCATATATATCTGGCTTACATGGGTTCTAAGGACTCAAACCTGGGTCCATAGGCTTGCAGGCAAGTGCCTTAACTGCTAAGCCATCTTTCCAGCCGAAATTCTTTTTTTTGGCGGGGAGGGGGTAGAGGTCCAAGGTAGGGTCTTGTTCTAGCCCAGGCAGACCTGGATTTCATTATGTAGTCTCAGGGTGGCCTTGAACTCACAGCTATCTACCTCTGCCTCCTAAGTGTTGGGATTAAAGGCATGTACCACCAAGCCCCACAAGTTCACAAGTTCAAAGGCAGCCTGAGCAACATAGTAAAACACTGTCTCAAACAAACAATTCCCAATAATGACAACAGCAAACATCTTACTATATGTCAGACGTGGTCCAAAATCATTGCAGGGTCTGCCTCATTCAGTCCCCACCACAGTCCACCAAGAAATGAACATGGCAGACCTGCCAGGCACAGTGACTTTCCTGGGTCACACTGGTGAGGTGAGGTGAGGGCTGAAGCTGTTGAAGCGAAGGCCTGGGCCTGAGCCTGAGCCTCTGAGCTCCAGTGGCCAGTGCAGGGAAGCCCAGGAGGTATGCCTTCCCTATCACCTTTCGCCCTGGAACATAGGCCACGCACCTTTGCAGGTTTGCATGAGGAAGGACCTGTTTGGGAAGCCCTGCCCAAATGTGAGACAGTGTAGAGCTGACACTGTTCCCCTCCCTTCCAACTGGCAGCCCTTCCCCCAGGAAGTGAGGGTGTGCCTTTCTGTGTAGGGTAAGTCCCCAGCCAGCAGCACCCCAGCCCACCACCTCTGACTCACCCCAGCTGGGTGTGGGGGACTGGAGGGAAGTGCCCTGCTCTTTGGATGAGAGGCCTGAGTGCCAGATGAGGGCGAGACCTCTGCTCCCCTCCTGGCTTGGTAGCAGAGGGAGCATTAGGTCTGGGGCAGATTCATAGGCCTGAGGGGGAGGGGCGGGGTCAGCCACAGTGGGTCTTGCTGGGCCCTCTGGGGAACAGCCCTTCCCCCTTTCCTGGAAGGGTTTTGGAGGGACCGCCTCCCATCTGGGCTGTGGGGAAGGGTGCCAGCTTCCCGCCTCCCTCCTGCCTGCAGGGAAGTTTTCCCTTTGCTCTGTGCTCTAACAAAAGACTCTGTGTCCTGCTGCCTCCAGCTCCCAAGGGCCTGCTGCCCAGGTGTGGGAGCTGCCCAGACTGGGCAGGGGTCTGGGCCATGCTTGGGTGACCTCCCTCCGGCTGAAGGGGCAGCAGAGCATGTCATCTGTTTGACTCCCCTCCGTGACTGGAAATCACCCAAGCTAGGTACAGTGACATACCCCTGTAGTCCTAGATACTCAGGTAGCTGAGGCAGGAGGATGACTCTGAGCCAGCCTGGGCAACATAGATTCCATCTTGAGGAAGAGAAAGGGAGGAGGAGGGTAGGGAGGGGTGGGGAAAGAAGGGAAAGGACAGGGAGACCCCGTGGGTTGGGGTGGTCCTTTTTTGGGACCTTGAGCCCAGAGGTCCTGGGGTTCTCTTGGTGGTCTGTTTGCTCAGAGATATTGTGCTTACAGTTTAGCCGTCACCTTGTCTGAACCACGAATTATGGGAGGAGGGTCTTTTGGGATGGCAGTTGGGTTGTAAATCCATATGTGCCAGGTGTTGACTTGATGTATAGAACATAGTCTTGCTCTTAGTCCTCACCATAACCCATGCGATGGCTGCGGGCCCCTCTTACACTTGAGGAAACTGCATGAGAGAGGAAGTGGTGGTATTCAAGCCCTCAGCTCCAGGGACTGAGCTCTCTGCCCTGTATGTTGAGGGCTGTGGCGGCTGTTGTGTGTGTTGCAGGGTGGGGCAGGGGGCACAGATAAGACCTTTTTCCAGTTGCAGCTACTTACACATTCTTTTATAATCCCCAGGAGTCACACGATAACGGAGGTCTTAAGATTTTTGCTGTTTATAAGTGTGTTTTATTTAGAGAGTAGAAGGAAGTATGTGATGTAGACAGCCCCTGTGATCTTACCCTCCCTCAGACTTAACCAAACATAGTCTATGTACTGCTATCCAGATTGCTTTCATTCAGAATATGACCTTTTTTGTTTGTGTAATGTTTGGCGGTACAGTCTGTGGTGGGTATGTGCATGTGTGTGTGCATAGGCCAGAGGAGAACACTGGCTTTCCTCTGTAGCGAATCCATGTGTTTCCTTGAGCTGGAGTCCCTCATTGAACCCAGAGTTGCCTTTGTTGTTCAGATTGGCTGACCATTGAGCCCCAGTGATTCTCCTGCCTCTGCTTCTACAGGCCTGGGGTTATAGGTGTATGTGGCCTCACACAGCTGTTTATGTGGGTGCTGGAGAATCAAACTTAGGAAAATTAGGCTTTTATGTAAGTGCTCTTACTTGCTAAGCCCAGAAATAAGTTTTTTACTGATAGGATTAAAAAAGGGGGGCTAGAGAAATGGCTTAGTGGTTAAGGCGTTTGCCTCCAAAGCCAAAAGACCCAGGTTCAATTCCCCAGGACCCACATAAGCCAGATGCACAAGGGGCACATGCATCTGGAGTTCTTTGCAGTGGCTAGAGGCCCTGACATGCCCATTCTCTCTCTCTTTCTCTCTCTCTCTCATATCTCTCTGTGTCTGATTGCAAACAAATAAATAAAATTAAAAAAAAAAAAACAGGCTTAGCCAGACGTGGTGGTGCACACCTTTAATCCCAGCACTTGGGAGGCAGAGGTAGGAGGATCACCATGAGTTCAAGGCCACCCTGAGACTACATAGTGAATTCCTGGTCAGCCTGAGCTAGAGTGAAACCCTACCTAAAAAAAAAAAAAAAAAAAAAGGCTGGAGAGATGGCTCAGATGGTTCTGGCACTTGCCTGCAGTGCCTAGCAACACAGGTTTGATTCCCCAGTACCCCCATAAAACAAAACGCACAAAGCAGTGCATGTGCCTGGAGTTTATTTGCAATGGCTGGATGTCCTGGTGCACCCATTCTCTCTCTCTCTCTCTGCAAATAAATAAATAAAATACAATAATAAAGAAAAGGTTTTGCCCAGATGTGATGGTACACGCAGTTATTAATCTCAGCACTCGGGAAGCAGAGGTAGGAGGATCGGAGTGAGTTTGAGGCCACCCTGAGACTACATAGTGAATTCCAGGTCAGCCTGAGCTAGAGTGAGACCCTACCTCTAAAAAAGGGGGGGGGCTCATACTTTTGCCCTGCAAACAGTTCAGATGCATGCAGCACTTTGTGTATTTAGTTTATGTGCTGGGGAACCCAACCCAGGCCAACGGGCTTTGCAAGCAAGCAACTTTAACCACTGAGAAATCTCCTGGGGGGGTCTAGTTGGTTTTGCCTTTCTTTTTTATTGATTGTATTATGGAAAAACAAACATAACATGACACTTCCCATGTCAGCTGTGTGGCAGTGCTGTGATAATCAGTACATTCCTTTTTTTGTTTGCTTGTTTGTTTTTTGGTTTTTGGTTTTTCGAGGTAGGGTCTCACTCTAGCCCAGGCTGACCTGGAATTCACTATGTAGTCTCAGAGTAGCCTCGAACTCACTCACGGCAATCCTCCTACCTCTGCCTCCCGAGTGCTGGGATTAAAGGCGTGCGCCACCATGCCCAGCTCAACATTCCTGGTTTTGTGGCCATCACCATCATCATCTCCATCTCCAAAATGTTTTATCTTGCAAACTATCTTTCCCATTAGACACCACGCCTTACTCCCTTGTCCCTCTCCTTTCTGTCTCTGAATTTGACCTGTCTCTGTCCTTCAGGAAAATGGAACCTACAGTATTTGTCCTTTCCTGACTGGGTGTTTTCAGAGGTCGTACCTTTCATATCCTTGCCAGCAACTTTTTTTTTAGCCTGATGTCTCTTGGGTATCTTTTGGGTCACTGCATACAGATTTGTGAAGAACTCAGCATTCTATATCAGAGTTACCAAAACAGAGGCTTTGGCTAAATAAATAATGTGCTTGGGTCCACACAATTGTTTCGTGCTGGAGCTGGATTAGAACCCACTCGCCCCATCATGATCCTCACCCATCTGCCTGCCACCAAGAGAGAGCAGTCTCTTTGGGTTGCGTGTCTGACCCCACTTCTCCCATGTGCCTGTGCAGCCCAGGAGAGGGCAGACTGGCTTGTATCACGTGCACTGTGTGTCTGCCTGGGATGGCATGACCAGGTATGGAGGTTGCCCTGAGTTCAGCAGTGTCCTCAGGGGCAGTGTCCTCTGGGCAAAGGGGAGTGGGGCAGGGCCACAAGATGAGCTGTGTCTGCTGCCCTGGTAACACGCACAATAGCTCCTGCTGCCTGCTGGGCCTCTGAAGTGCGGGGTTGAGAGAGGACCAGCCAGGAGGGTGGAGACTAATGCTGGCTCTGGCGCCTTTTGTGTCTTGAAGGAGTTGCAGCACCTAGAAGGGTGTAGTGGTGGTGATTAGAGCAGCTTCCGCTGTATCCACAACTCACGTTGGTCAGGTCACTGTTCTGCAGTGATCGTGTCATACACACGTGTGCACACACACACGCACGTAAATATATTAAAGCCCCTTGCCCTGTCCCATTTCCTGCTCCCTCCCCCCCGTGAAATCATGTTGATTTTGAGATATTCCTTGCCTGTTTTCGCGTCTCCCGTGACTGGGTGTGTGTGTTATAGGAACCCTTTTGTAATCTAGGTATCGTCCTATCATCTGTCTAATTTGATTTTCAGTTTATCACTGTTGAGGATATAGACGTTGACAGATGTGGCACCAGTTCTTAGCTTTAATTGACCAGTGTTATGTTGTGAGTACAGCCGTTCACCCTTCTCCTGTGGACGAACGTTTCAGTGCTTGCTGTTCCAGCGGCTCTTCAGTGAGCCACCTTGTCCTAGCCGGTACTGCAGCATTTTTGCCAATTTGAGGGAGTGAAAGGTGTATCTGGTTTTATTTGCTTTTTTTTTTTTTTTTTTTTTTTAGGTAGGGTTTCATTCTAGCACAGGCTGACCTAGAATTGGAATTCAGGGTGGCCTTGAACTCACAGCAATCCTCCTGTTTCTGCCTCCTGAATAGTGCTGGGATTAAAGGCATGTGCCACCATGCCCAGCTTGCATTTCTTTTTTACTATTTTATTTATTTGCGGGGTGAATGAGAAAGAGAGTGAGTACTCTACAGCCTGTAGCCAATGCAAATGAACTCCATATGCATGCATCTCTTGTATATCTGGCTTTGCATGGGTACGGGGGAATCAAACCTGGGTCACTAGGTTTTCCTGGCAGGTGCCTTAACCTCTGAGCCAGTCTTCCAGCCCCCCATTTTATTTATTTAAAAAAATTTTTTTAATAATTAACAACTTCCATGATTGTAAACAATATCCCATGGTGATTCCCTCCGTCCCCCTACTTTCCCCTTTGAAACTCCACTCTCCATCATATCCCCTCCCCCTCTCAGTCTCTATTTTGATGTCATCATCTTTTCCTCCTATTATGATGGTGTTGTGTAGGTAGTGTCAGGCACTGTGAGGTCATGGATATCCAGGCCATTTTGTGTCTGGAGGAGCACATTGTAAGGAGTCCTACCCTTCCTTTGGCTCTTACATTCTTTTTGCCACCTCTTCCGCAATAGACCTTGAGCCTTGGAAGGTGTGATAGAGATATTGCAGTGCTGAGCACTCCCTGTCACTTCTTCTCAGCACCATGATGCCTTCTGAGTCATCCCAAGGTCACCGCCATCTGAAAAGAGAAAGTTCTTTAATGAAAAAGTGAGAGTAGCCTTAATATATGGGTATGAACATTAAGAGAAGTGCTGAATTCCAGGTCAGTCTGAGCTAGAGTGAGACCCAAACTAAAAAAAAAAAAAAAAAAAAGAGTAGTGCTTACTGAAGCCCCCCATTTTTTTCCTTTGGTTTTTCAAGGTAGGGTCTTGCTCTAGCTCAGGCTGACCTGGAATTTACTATGTAGTTTCAGGGTTGCCTCGAACTCACTGCAATCCTCCTACCTCTGCCTCCCAAGTGCTGGGATTAAAGGCATGTGCCACCACGCCCGGCTCCATTTTTTTAAATGTGTCTGTGGTGTGTGTGTAGATCAGAGGACAGCCTCACGGTGTCTGTCTTCTCCCTCCCTCCCCCCACTTTTTTTTTAGGTAAGGTCTTGCTCCAGCCCAGGCGGATTTGGACTTTTCACTATGTAGTCTCGGGTTGGCCTCAAACTCTCAGTGATCCTCCTACCTCTGCCCTCTGAGTGCTGGGAGTAAAGGCATGCGCCACCACACCCAGCCACCCCTTCTTTTTGAGATAGGGTTTCTCTCTCTCTCTTTTTTTTTTTTTTTTTTTTTTTTTTGCTGCTGGAAAAGCTAGTCTAGCTGGCCTGTGAGCTTCGGGATTGTCCTGGCCCTGTTCTCAACACCACCCCCCTCACCAAATGCTATAGGCATGTTGGGATTATAGGTGCATGTGCCATTTTGTGTCAGGCTTTATGTGGGTGCTGGGAAATCATGGGTGCTGGAGAATTGCACTAAAGTCAGCAGGCTTATAGAGCAAGTAGCTTTAACTTGGCTCTCTCAATTTGCATTTCTTTCTTTTTCATTTTTTCTCTATTTATTTATTTTGTTTTATTTGAGAAAGAGAGAGAAAGAGAGAATGTGTACATCAGAGCCTTCAGCTACTATAAATGAACTCCAGAGGCATGCACCACCTTGTGCAGCTGGCTTATGTGTGTACTGGGGTATCAAACCTGGGTCCTTAGGTTTCCCAGACAAGTGCCTTAATGGCTTAAGCCATCTCTCTGCCCTTAATTTGCATTTCTTGATTACAAATGAGATTAATAATTGTTTTATAAATTAGGGTATGGTGGCATATACTTGTAATCACAGCATTCAGAAGGCTGAGGCAGGAAGATTGTGAGTTAGAGGTTGACCTGGGCTATACAACAAGACCCTGTCTCAAAGGAAAAAAGAAGAGATTTTTTTTTTTTTTTTTTTTTTTTTTTTTTGGTTTTTCAAGGTAGGGTCTCACTCTAGCCCAGGCTGACCTGGAATTCACTATGGAGTCTCAGGGTGGCCTCGAACTCACGGCGATCCTCCTACCTCTGCCTCCCGAGTTCTGGGATTAAAGGCGTGCGCCACCACTCCTGGACTCAAGAAGAGAATTATTTCATACAGTAATTTCCATTTGTATTCTTTTCCTATCGTTTACATGTTCATATAACTTCTTTTTGTATTTTTGTTTGTTTTTTGTTTTTGTTTTTGTTTTTGTTTTTCAAGGTAAGGTTTCACTCTAGCCCAGGCTGACCTGGAATTTACTATGTAGTCTCAGTGTGGCCTCAAACTCATAGCAATCCTCCTACCTCTGCCTCCTGAGTGCTGGGATTAAAGGAATGCACCACCACACCTGGTTTAAAAATTTTTTTTTTTTTTTTTCCTGAGGTAGGGTCTCACTCTTGTCCAGGCTGACCTGGAACTCACTATGTAGTCTCAAGGTGGCCTCCTCAAACTCACAGTGATGCTCCTACCTCTGCCTTGTAAGTGCTGGGATTAAAGGTGTGCATTACCAGAGATTGTCTCTTTTAAATGCTTGTGGAAGTGTTGTATCTATTCTGATATTAATCCTTTGGTAGGTATACACATTAGAAATAGCCCCTCCCCTTCTTCTCTTATCCTTTGCTGGGTGCATATATTTTAACTTCATGTGAGTTTTTCCTTTATCAGTAAATTTGTTAAGATACTTACTGGGTAATAAAAACCCAACCAGAAAGCCTCGTCTCTATGAGTGCCATTGTTGGACGCAGGCTCCAAGGGGAGTTATCACGTTCTGTTCTGGCAGGACAGTCTCCTCCTCTGGATGCCGCTGACACCGTATCCTCAACACTGCATTCCAGGAGCTCCACACTCCTAGGAAGGATGCGGCCAGAGAAGGCAGCAGACAGCCAGACGCTGCTCCTTTGACATTGCCATCGTTCTCGTCTCCTGCTGGGCTTCCCGTCTTTGCGCACCAGCAAGGGTCCAGAATACAGTTGACAGTCCTGCCATAAGACCTGCCCAGCTTGGATTTCCCAGTATTCCTGGATGTCAGGCTCTTTACTTCAAGATTGAACTGTCTGTGTGAGCCAGTGACTATGGATGGCCAAGTTTCTTTCCTAAACATTGAGCCATGATTCTCTTCTAACTGGATACTAGGTACTGTTAAAATGCTCACCTTGGGATTGGAAAGGTGGTTCAGCAGTTAAAAGCCCTTTCTTGCAAAGCCTGAAGGCCTGGGTTTGAGTCCCCAGTACCGACATAAAGCCAGATGCACAAAGTTGTGCGTGTATCTGGAGTTTGTTTGCAGTAGCAAGAGGCGCTGGTGTGCCCATACTCACTCTCTCTGTCTTTCTGCTTCTTTCTCTTTCTCTCAAATAAATAAATAAATAAATAATTTTTTTGAGGTAAGGTTTTACTGTAGCCTAGACTGACCTGGAATTTACTCTGTAGGCTCTGGGTGGCTTCCTATACAGCAATCCTCCTGCCTCTGCCTCCTAAGTGCTGGGATTAAAAGCATGTGGGCACCATGCCCAGCATAAATTTTATATATATGTATATATGGCTGGAGAGATGGCTTAGTGGTTAAGGCATTTGCCTGCAAAGCCAGAGGACCCAGGTTCACTTTCCAGGACCCATGTTAGCCAGATGTGCAAGGTGGTGCTTACATATGGAGTTCCTTTGCAGGGCTAGAGGCCCTGGTGTACCCATTCTCTCTCTATCTGCTTCTTTGTGTCTCTTTCTGTCTCAAAAAAAAAAAAAAATAAGTTAAAAAATAAATTTTACCTCACAGTGCCAGACACTACCTACACAAGACCATCATAATAGGAGGAAAAGATCATGACTTCAAAATAAAAGAGAGACTGATTGAGATGGGGAGGGGGTATGTTGGAGAATGGAGTTTCAAAGGGGAAAGTGGGGGGAGGGAGGGTATTACCATGGGGTATTTTTTTATAATCATGGAAGTTGTTAATAAAAATTTGGAAGAAAAAAATTATATATATATTTTGTTTTTTTTTGTTTGTTTGTTTTCGAGATAGGGTCTTGCTCTAGCCCGGGCTGACCTGGAATTCACTGTATAGTCTCAGGGTAGCCTTGAACTCACTGTGACTCTCCTACCTCTGCTTTTCAAGTGCTGGGATTAAAGGTGTGCACTACCAAGCCCAGCTTCCATAACACATTTTTTAAAAATATTTGAGAGGGAGAGAGAGAAGAGAGAGAGAGAATTGGCACGCCAGGGCCTCCAGCTACTGCAAACGAACTCCAGATGCATGTGCCCCCTTGTGCATCTGGCTTACATGGGTCCCTGGAAAATCGAACCCGGATCCTTGGCTTTGTAGGCAAATGCTTTAACTGCTAAGCCATCTCTCCAGCCCCCCATAACACATTTTTAATGATTCTTTTTGGGGGGAGGGGGTTTGAGGTAGGGTCTAACTCTAGCCCAGGCTGACCTGGAATTCACTATGGAGTCTCAGGGTGGCCTCGAACTCATGACGATCCTCCTGTCTGCCTCCCAAGTGCTGGGATTAAAGGCATGTGCCACCATGCCCAGCTTTAATGATTTTTTTTTATTAGTATGAACTTTACAATATGAATGTACTACATATTGGTCATCCATGACATTTTAATTTTATTATTTTATTTTATTTATTTTTTATTATTTTTTTTTTTTGATTTTTCGAGGTAGGGTTTCACTCTAGCCCAGACTGACCTGGAATTCAATATGTAGTCCCAGGCTGGCCTCAAACTCACAGTGATCCTCCTACCTTTGCCTCCTGAGTGCTGGGATTAAACGCATGCACCACCATGCCTGGCTTATTTTATTTTTTTAATATTTATTTATTTGCATGCAGAGAAGAGATAGAAGAGAGACAGAAAGAGAAAGAATGGGCACACCAGGGCCTTTATCCACTGCAAAGGTACATGCGCCACTTTGTGCATCTGGCTTTTCATGGGTACTGGGGAATGGAACCTGGGTCCTGTGTGTGTGTGTGTGTGTGTACGTGTGCACACATGCCATAGTGTGCATGTAGAGGTCAGGGGGCAACCTCAAACTGCTGAGCGCCTTTGAGATGGCTTTTTGCCACTACAAACAAATACCAGTCAGTTGGCCTGCAAGCTTTGGATTGTTTTGTTTCTGCCTGCAATTGTTATAGGCATGTTGGGAATCAGACACATAGCCACTTTGGGTCCAGCCTTACACGGTACTAGGGAATTGTACTTGGGTTGGCAGGCTTTGCAAGCAAGTGCCTTTAACCACTGAACCATTTCCTTAGCCCTCTTTACATGACATTAAAAAAAAAAATCTTTCCGGGTGGTGGCACATGCCTTTAATCCCAGCACTGGGGAGGCAAAGGTAGGAGCTCAACGTCACCCTGAGACTACACCGTGAATTCCAGGTCAGCCTGAGCTAGTGTGAGACCCTACCTTGGGAAAAAAAAAAAAAAATCTTTATTTGCAAGCAGAGAGACAGAGGGGGAGGATGGGCATGCCAGGGCCTCTTGCCACTGCAAATGAACTCCAGATGCATGCATGTGCCACTTTGTGTGCATCTAGCTTTACATGGGTACTGGGGAATAGAACCCTGGGCCATCAGGCTTTGTAAACAAGCACCTTTAACCATTGAGCCATCTCTCTAGCCCCACATGACATTTTAAAAAATGTATTATTATTTGCAAGGACAGAGAGAAAATGAGAGCAAGAGAGAGAATGGGCATGCCAAGCAGGGCCTCTTGCCACTGCAAACAAAACCAGACACATGAACCACTCTATGTATCTGGCTTTATGTGGGTACTGAGGAATCGAACCTGGGCTATCAGATTTTCCAAGCAAGTGCCTTTAACCGCTATGCCATTTCTCCAGCCCTTACTGACATTTTTCTCCATGGGCTTGGAGTACTTTCAGAGGAAGCGGAGAACCTTGCTCAGAGGGATTCTTTTACATCTGGTGTGTGTCCACCATGACTCCCGCTTGGTCCTGTGTCAACCATGTCTTGGAGGGTGCAGCACCACTGAGCTTTGTGGGGGCTGGAGACAGCCGTGTTAACAGAGCCACTTGTTTGATTGGTTGCTTGCTTGGTTTTGGTCTTGGGGATTGAACCTAAGACCTCACACATGCTTGGAAAGCACTTTGACTTGGAAGCCCTTCCTAATCTTTGAGCATTTTCAAGTTTTGTTTCAGGTCCTTAATTCACTGGGATTTATTTTTGTGGTGGGAGGGAGTTAGGACCAAGTTTTTTTGATGTGACATCTGAGAGCTGGCACTGTTTCTACACAGCCATTCCTTCCCTCTGACCTGCAAAGGTAACCCTGTTATGTCTTGTGTTTCCAGGAACCTGACAATCTGTTCTGAGGCTCTCTTCTCTTCTGTTGGCCCACCTCTCCACCCTTATGTCAGCACCATGTTGTTTGACTTCCCGCATAGTAAGCTTCAGTATCGGGCAGGGTGTGTCCAACCACCATTCTCTTCCAAATTATCTTTGCTATATTCTTTTTGTTTTGGGGTTTAAAAAAAATTTTTTTTTTGGTTTTTTGATTTTTTTGAGGTAGGGTCTCACTCTAGCTCAGGCTAACCTGGGATTTACTCTGTAGCCTCATGGTAGCCTTGAACCCCCAGCCTTTCCTCCCCTCTCAGGGGTCTCGTGCCCACTGCCTTCTGAGCACAAGCTAGGTGTGGCCAGGGGTCTCCGCCTCACTGTCAGCCTCTGGTCTCCAGGAGACACTGATGCATCTTTGCAGGAAGAAGCACTGACTTCATACTTTTAGTCTTTGTTCTGTGTTTAGGATCCTCTCCAAATTCTCCATCCCTTGGGGCAGAGACCTAACCTGACCCATGTCCCTATCACCTTGCAAGCCACCATCTCAGAGGTGCAAACACCTGATTCCCACACCCAAGTGCTGGTTATCTCCCCACACTTTTTCGTTTGTTTGTTTTTCAAGGTAAGGTTTCACTTTAGCCCAGGTTGACCTGGAATTCACTAGGTAGTCTCAGGGTGGCCTTGAACTCACACTGGTCCTCCTACCTCTGCCTCCCCAGTGCTGGGATTAAAGGTGTGGACTGCCATGCCCCATTCACTCCCTATTTTTTTAAGGCTAAATTTATTTAGCATTTTAAGCTTTTTTTTTTTTCAGTGCTGGGAATGGAACCCAAGGCTAGGTGCAGGTACATGTCGGACAAGTACTCTACCACAGAAATACACCCCCTACCCCATACAATTTCTGTAATCATTGGGCATGGTGGCGCATGCTTTTAATCCAGCACTCAGGAGGCAGAGGTAGGAGGATTGCCATGAGTTTGAGGCCACCCTGAGAATACATAGTGAATTCCAGGACAGCCTGGGCTAGAGCAAGACCCTACCTTAAAACAAACAAACAGACACACACAGAGAGAGCTGGAGAGATGGCTTAGCAGTTAAGGTGTTTGCCTGCAAAGCCTAAGGACCTATGTTCAACTCTTCAGGTCCCACGTAAGCCAGATGCACAAGGTGACGCATGTGCACACAAGATGTCACATGCATCTGGAGTTTAATTGCTGGAGGCCTTGGTGCACTGATTCTCTCTATCTCACTTTCTCATACTAAAAATTAAAAAAAACAAAAAACCAGAAAAATAAAAGGTAATACAGTCTAGAAGGATGGCTTAGTGGTTAAAGGTGCTTGCTTGCAAAGTCTGCCAGCCTGGATTTGATTACCCATCACCCACATAAAGCCGACTGCAAAGTGGTGTATGTGTGGCATATATGCACTCCCATCCCCACATATACACACATATAAATTAAAAAAAAAAAAGATAATGTATGCTGATAGTGTTGCAGGCCTTTAAATCCTACCACTTGGGAGGCTGAGATAGGAGGATTGTTGTGAGTTGAGTTTGAGGCCATCCTGGAGCTACAGAGTGAGTTCCCAGCCAGCCTGGACTAGAGTGAGACCCTACTCAAAAACAAAACAAGCCAGTCGTGGTGGCATAAACCTTTAGTCCCAGCACTTGGGAGGCAGAGGTAGGAGGATCACCATGAGTTCAAGGCCACCCTGAGACTCCATAGTGAATTCCAGGTCAGCCTGGGCTAGAGCGAAACCCTACTTCAAAAAACCAAATAAACAAAACAAAAAAGGCTGAAGAGCCAGGCATGGTGGTGCACACCTTTAATCCCATCACTCGGAAGGCAGAGGTAGAGGATTGCCTTGAGTTCGAGGCCACCCTGAGACTCTATAGTGAATTCCAGGTCAGCCTGGGCTAGAGTGAGACCCTACCTTGAAAAACCAAAAAAAGAAAAGAAAAGAAAGGCTGAAGAGATGGCTTTAAGGCACTTGCCTGTGAAACCTAAGGACCCAGGTTCTATTCCTCAGTATCCACATAAGCCTGATGCACAAGGTGGTGCATCTTTCTCTCCCTCCCTCTCTCTCTCTAATAAATAAAAGTAAAATTTAAATATTTAAAAATACAGTGTGCTACAGAGAGACCCTACCTTGAAAAAAAAATTCCAAGCTTCCATTCTATATCTTTGCCTTTTTATTTTTTATTTATTTATTTATTTATTTATTGAGGTAGGGTCTTACTCTAGCCCAGGCTAACCTGGAATTCACTGTGTACTCTCAGGGTGGCCTTGAACTCATGGTAATTTTCCTACCTCTGTCTCCCGAGTCCTGGGATTAAAGGCATGTGCCACCACACCCACCTTTGTTCTTGTTTTTTAAAATATTTTATTTATTTATTTGACAGAGAAAGAGTGTGTGTGGGGGGGAAACAGACAGACAGAGAATGGGCCAGGGCCTCCAGCCACTGCAAACGAATTCCAGACGCATGCACCCCCTTGTGCATCTGGCTAACATAGGTCCTAGGGAATTGAACCTGGGTCCTTTGGCTTTGCAGGCAAACGCCTTAACCGCTAAGCCATCCCTCCAGCCCTGTTCTTGCTTTTTTAAAAAAAAAAAAAATTATTACAGACAGAGAGAAAGGGGTGGGGGTCGGGCATTCCAGGGCCTCCTGTTGTTACAAAGAATTCCAGAAGCATGCTTCCCTTTGTGTGTCTGGCTATATGAAAGTACTAGGGAATCTAAACCAGGAAATCGTTCTTTGTAAGCAAGTGCCTTTAATTGCTGAGCCATCTCCCCGGCCCTGTTCTTCTTTCTCTGTTTTTCAAGGTAGGGTTTCCACGCTAACCCAGGCTGACCTGGAATTCACTATCCTCCTATCTTGCCTCCCTTATGCTGAGATTAAAGGCATGCACCCGACTCTTCTTGCTTTATTTTTGCAGGGGGTGGGGGGAGTTCGAGGTAGGGTCTCACTCTAGCCCAGGCTGACCTGGAAGTCACTATGTAGTCTCAGGCTGGCCTCGAACTCACTGGCGACCCTCCTACCTCTGCCTCCTGAGTGCTGGCATTAAAGGGTTGCACCACCACGCCCAGCTTATTCTTGCCTTTTCTGTGACAACACATGGAGCACTGCTTCATTCCACTGCAAAGGGCCCATCCCATTCTAGTGGCTTCTTGCCAGCCTACTGTGTGCCAGGTCCCAGCTCTCTCAGCCAGCCAGGTGTCTGGAAGCCCTCTGGGTGGCTTTCTTTCTATTCCTTGTTGACCTCTCCCACACGTTTTGGTTCAATACCACATTTTAGTTCAATGCCAGGTGTCTATGAGGCTTGCGTGGGAGTGGGGTTAGGACACATCTGTTCTGCTCTCCACCTCCAGCTCATTCCCACCCCCAGTCTCTGGTCTGGTACCTGGCCTTGGGTGTGTGGGGTACTGTCTTTCAGTCCTGGGGTTGCGGGAAGGAGCTAAGACTTAGAGAAGTGAAACCACCTGCTCAAGGTCACTGACAGTGAGAGGCAGAGCCCAGCCTGGCCTTCCTCCTGAGTTCACAGCCTTGCTTCTGTGCAGGGCTTAATCAGCTCCACTTGCCTGGGTCCCCACAGGGGTGCGGGAGATCCCATTTCTAGGAACTTTATGATAGTCCTGACTGCTTAGCAGTGCTTCTGCATATTAGGGTGGGGAAATTAAAGTATGGGAACTGTCCAGCTCTTGGGTGGCACCTGTCCTGCCGTTCCAGCAGGAGGAGTGGTCAGGGCAAGGGCTGTCTAAGGTGACCGCAGTGATCTTGGCGCCAGCGTCCCGCTGAATGAATGGCCTGGGCTAGGCTGCAGAGGACGGGAGAAGAAACTCGTCTTCACAACTTGCCGCTCAAGTCCTCTGTCCGTGTTTCCTACAGTGTGGGCAGTCTCTTCTCACTCTCAGAGAGGGAAACCGAGGTCTTGAGAGAGAAGGTGCCCTCCATCTGCTCGGAGGCTGTGCCAGCTGTGGAGGGATGAGGGCACGGCCTGTGGGGCACTTCTGAGAAGGGTCCTCCAGTACTGTGGAGAAAGGGGGTCTCTCCTACACTTGCCTGTCTCTGCTGCTTCCCTTCATATCAGTGTGCAAGGACACGTGGAATGGAGGCTGCTATGGGCACCCAGGAGGTGCAACTTGTCTGGGGTCCACTGCGTGTCTGATGTGAAGGCCACCTCTGTCCCTAACAGACAGTGAAGATGGACAAGTGACATCTTCCTCTGAGCCTGTTGGCACATGTGTAAAATGGGCACATGTAGTATTATTCAGACTTACAAAAGCTAGGAAGCTTGGTATGCTGTGGTGCACATCTGTAATCCAAGCCCTTAGGAGGCTGAAGCAGGATTGTTGTAAATACGACGCCAGCCTGAGCTACATAGCGAAACCAAAAAGCCAAAAATGGGGGCTGGAGAGATGGCTTAGCGGTTAAGGTGTTTGCCTGCAAAGCCAAAGGACCCAGGTTTGATTCCTCAGTACCCACATTAAGCCAGATGCACAAAGTGGAGCATGTTTCTAGAGTTTGTTTGCAGTGGCTGGGAGATCCTGGAACACCCATTCATTCTCTCTCTCTCTCTCCCCCCACTCTCTCTCAAACAAACAAATAAATAAAATAGTTTTTTAAAATCTTTAAAAAAAAAAAAAAAGAAAAAGCCGGGCTGGAGGGATGGCTTAGTGGTTAAGGTGCTCGCCTGCAAAGCCAAAGGACCTAGGTTCGATTCCCCAGAACCCACGTAAATCAAATGCACTAGTTGGTGCATGCTTCTGGAGTTTGTTTGCAGCGGCTGAAGGCCCTGGTGTGCCCATTCTCTCTATCTTTCTATCTATCTGCCTCTCTCTCTCTCTCTCTCAAATAAATAAAATAAAATAATAAATTAAAAATATATAAAACTATCATCAAAAATTGTTTTTTTTAAAAAAAGAAAAAACCAAAAAACAATTCTGAAAAATGTCACAATGTGGATGAGCCTTGAAGGCTTAATGGTAAGGAACTACAAAAGATCAAATACTGTGATTCTGCCCTGAGAGATGCTTGGTGACAGCAAGTTCATAGAAACCGACAAGGAAACGTGCTAGGGACCAGGGACTGGGGCACTGGAGAAGTTGACATTTTAGTGGGGGCATGGAAGTTTTGAGGTAGGCTCTCATTCTAGCCGAGGCTGACTTGGAATTCACTATGGAGTCCCAGGGTGGCCTTGAACTCATGGTGATCCTCCTACCTTTGCCTCACAAGTTCCGGGATTAATGGCGTGCACCACCATGCCTGGCCAGGCCGAAATTAGTCATTCCAATGAGGCACTCGGTGAGAAGGCTGCAGGTGGACATTGGGGACAACTGAACCTCAGTGTTCCCAATGCGCTTAACAACCCTGACCAGATGCAGACACAGGGAAGATGGTGGCGATATTTATGCTAGTCAAAAACCAGTTGAGAAAAGCAGCCAACACCCTGGCTTGCTGTGTGGGTTCTGGGCTGGGCCCTAGTCTCAGACTCTGGATGGGGAGCTACTCTAAGTGTGGGTGCTTAGTCATCTGTTTCCCAGCTGCCTGGGGGCCTCTGCACCAGGGCTCCCTCCTTCTCCATGGCCCCAGCCCCTTACCTAGGCAGGAAGTGGGAGGAGCTAAGTCTGGCTGGCCCTGCCCATGCCACATCCACCTGAAACTGCTGTCCTGCCACACCCCAGGCCCACACCCTTCCTGCTGCCACTCCCACCCTGTCTCTAGCACTTTCTAGGTGCAGCCCTGCATTTAGTGAGCAGCTACCAGGGACCACAGACCCCTGCCTGTGCTGAAGAAGCATCTGGCCTGCTCCAGGAGAGGAGGGTGGGGGTAGATGACCCTCCAGCCACCCTGGAGAGGAAGCGATATTGGCGCCTCTGAGAAGCAGCCTCCCCTGGAGTCAGCCCCAGGCTCTGCCTCTGAGCTTCTGTGTTTCTGTCTACCTCTGCCCTGTGCTCTGACTGCGAAAACCCGAGATGGGAGATACACGGTGGACATGTTCATGGGCCCCCAAGGACTGACCAGAATTCAGGATGAGGAGCTGAGATGAGAAGCAAGAGACGGTGATGAAGAGTCAGGCTCAGGTGCAATGGACTGCTTCCCTCCTGAGGCAGGTGATCGTACCTCTCAGAGTCCCAGATTCCCTTACCTGTGCATTGGAGTCCTGAACACTTTGTACCTCGCCCCGTACAGCAGGACAGAGACTTTGCTATGCAAGCAGAATAGGTATTCCCTGTTAATTGACTCCTCACACCCACTGGAAAGCCAGGGAAGTGTAGTGTGAACGCTGCATCGTGCTGCATGTTCCCATCCCAAATGGCTGCCTCCTTATCCATAGCAGAATCCTGGGCTCTTGGGGCAGGCTGCCTAACCCCCTCAGGCCCTCTGTCTTTAGCCCTCTTCTTTTCCTTTCCCCAGTCTTCAGCTGTCCTAGATGAGGCCTCAGGGGGCCCGGAAGGAGGTCCTGTGGGGGTGTCCCAGCTGGAGGCCAACTGAATGATTCAGCAGGCTTCTCTGCCTGCCCCAAGTGCCCCCCTTTCCCAGTAGTGTGGGTGGTGTACAGAGCCAGCTGGTCATTAGAGGGCCGGGGCCTTCCTGTGGGGTGGGTGCTTACCCTGGGCCAGGAGTCCAGGCCTCACCAGCAGGGCTGTTCCTGGGCGGCTGCTGGGCTAGGGCGGATGGTAGTGTCTGCTGGCCCCGAGGTGACCTAAGCTCTGGAAACACAGGCTGAACATCTGGGCCAAGTTTCTTTTAGCATTGCCTCTATCAGGCACCACAGGTGTGGGACCCCAGGACAGAGGAAGGCAAGCCCCACATAGCAGCGAGGGTCTCAGCTGATGGTGGGAGACAGACCTGCTGGGTCTCACCTTAGCACCCTTGTTTCCCCACCTGTGAAGAAGACTAAAGAGGCCCTGCCCAGTGCAGGCCCACAGCACTGCTGTGGTCATTGCCATCTCCAGTAAGTCCCCTGACACCACCACCAGCCCCTCATCCATCCCCTAGTACCCACAGGAGCACTTGGCATTTGCAAAGAGGCCCTGCCCTATGAAGGACTTGTTACTGTCATGATTGGCATCATCAGTATGAAAATAGTGGCACAAGGTGGCATATGCGTCTGGAGTTCGTTTGCAGTGACTAGAGGCCCTGGCACACCCATTCTTACTTTCTCTCTCTCTCTCTCCCCCTCCCTCTCTCTGTCTCTAATAAATAAATAAAAATAATTTAAAAAAGAAAATAGTGGCCCAGTCCCCTCCCTGGTGCTCCCCACTCCTTTCCCAAAAGGAATATACCACCTGACACAGGTGTATAAAACTTGATGTGAAATCTAGATTCTGGCCAAGAAAAGAGGGCATACTCTAAAATAAAAGAACATTTTTTTTTTTAAGCCAGGTATGGTGCCACACACCTTTAATCCCAGCACTTGGGAGGCAGAGGTAAGATCAACTACATAGTGAATGTCAGGTCAGCTTGGCATTCACTCTGTAGTCCCAGGCTGGCCTTGAACTCATGACAGTCCTCCTACCTCTGCCTCCCAAGTGTTAGAATTAAAGGTGTGCACCACCACGCCCAGCTCAGTTTTTATTTAAAAAATACAAAGAAGTAGCTGGGCCGGGTAGCACACACCTTTAATCCCATCAGGCAGAGGTAGGAGGATCACTGTGAGTTCGAGGTCACCCTGAGACTACATAGTGAATTCCAGGTCAGCCTGGGCTAGAGCAAGACACTACCTTGAAAAAACAAAAAAACACATGCACACCAAAGGGCGGGGGGTGGGGGGGTGGGGAGGAAAGAAAGAAAGAAAAGCCAGGAAAAAGGTTGCAGTGGGCTGCCTTGGGACTGGGGTTACAGGGACTTTCATTTTCCCAAAGTCAGAGAGCAGCTGCAGCTCCCAACATCTTGCATCTTTTTTTTTTTTTTAATTTGAGAGTGACAGAGAGAGAGAGAATGGGCGTGCCAAGGCCTCCAGCCACTGCAAATGAACTCCAGACGTGTGCGCCCCCTTGTGCATCTGGCTAACATGGGTCCTGGGGAATCGAGCCTCGAACCGAACCGGGGTCCTTAGGCTTCACAGGCAAGTGTTTAACTGCTCAGCCATCTCTCCAGCCCATCTTGCATCTTTAAAAATTATTAATTTATTTGTTTGAGTGAAAGAGGCAGATAGAATGGGTGTGTCAAACAAACTCCAGATCCATGTGCCACCTTGTGCATCTGGCTTTACATGGATACTGGGAAATCAAACCCGGGCCCTTAGGCTCTGAAGGTAAGCATCTTAACCATTGAGCCATCTCTCCAGCCCCTCATCTCTTGCTTTTTAATATTCTTCCAAATGTTCTCTTATGAACATCCAAAGAAACATACTTTCCCTTCTCCAGTTTTGAAGAGAAGGTAATATCCACCTCCTTGGTAGGATGGTCACCAATGCCAAGGTTGGATCCCTTACCCTGCCCCCACCCCGAATCCTTCTTGACTCAGCTCACATAGGGCACAGGCTAGATTTCCCCAGTGTGGTTTCTGGCCCAGTCTTTCCCAAATTTGACTAATCATTAGAGTCACTGAAGTCATGTGTAAAAATCAGATTCTGGGCTGGAGAGATGGCTTAGAAGTAAAGGCATTTGCCTGTGAAGCCTAAGGACCCAGGTTTGGCTCCCCAGAACCCACGTAAGCCAGAGGCACAAGGTGGCACATGCGCACAAAATGGTGCACACGTCTGGAATTTGATTGCTGTGGCTAGAGGTCCTGGCATGCCAGTTCTCTCCCTCCCTCTCTCTCTCTTCCTCCCTCCCCCATAAATAAAAAAAGTCAGATTATCAGGCTCCTCCCAAGTCCAGCCAGATTGGACTCTTCAGCAGGGAAGAGAGGGGATCTGTTTCCCTGCTGTTTCCTGTTTTCTTTCTTCTTTTTTTTCTTTTTTCTTTTTTTTTTTTTTGAGGTAGGATCTCACTCTAGCCCAGGATGACCTGGAATTCACTTTGTGGTCTCAGGGTGGCCTTGAACTCATGGCAATCCTCCTACCTCTGCCTCCCAAGTACTGGGATTATTAAAGGCATGAGCCATCACACCCGGCTGTTTCCTGTTTCTTTCAACCACCACACCAGAGGTCATTTCACAGGAAGTCATGCATGTCCTCTCTCTTGCAGCCCCTCCCGGGTGAGCCTCTCATATGTGCTACTTGCAGCCCTACCTACACATACAGTGTACACACGCATAGAGTATAAGAGTGAGTTCTTGCCAGGAATGGTGGCACACACCTTTAATCCTAGCACTCGCAAGGCAGAGGTAGATCTCTGTGAGTTCAAGGGCAGCCTGAGACTCCATAGTGAATTCTAGGCCAGCCTGGGCTAGAGTGAGACCCTACCTCAAAAAAAAAAAAAAAAAAAAAAAGTGAGTTCTTTGTAAGCCTCTCTCCTCGTCTTTCCTCACACTGCAGAAATTTCTTCTGTCATGGCTGCAGTCTCATAGGGCTTCCAGTCCCTGAGGTTTTGTGTGTGTGTGTGTGTGTGTGTGTGTGTGTGTGTGTATTTTGGTTTTTCAAGGTAGCATCTCATCCTAGCTCAGCCTGACCTGGAATTCACTATGTAGTCTCAGGGTGGCCCCGAACTCATGGCGCTCCTCCTACCTCTGCCTCCCGGCTTCCCCTGAGGGTTTTAAACAGGGCCCTCTAGTCAGCCTGATCAGTAAGTAAGCTCAAAACAAATGCTCTGGAAAGAGTGCAGTCTGTCAGCATGAGCCCTACCCTTATAGTTCAGGCTCCTGTCTCTTAAATGGGGAGACTGCTCAACAGCCCACCAGGCAACAAATGACCATGTGGTTTCTGCACAAGGGCCTGTTGGTAGCTGTGCACATTGCTGCCAGACTCTTAACTCCAAATGTGAGATTGATTCGGGACAATGGTGGCATTTTTATTGTCTTCTTCCTCTGATCCTTGGGGCCCAAGAACGTCAGGCCACCCTGTGGTAACCTCCTCCTACGGGTCCCTTTTAGGTTGAACCATGATTCCGGTGACAGAGCTCCGCTACTTTGCGGACACACAACCAGCATACCGGATCCTGAAGCCATGGTGGGACGTGTTCACTGACTACATCTCCATCGTCATGCTGATGATCGCTGTCTTTGGGGGTACACTGCAGGTCACCCAAGACAAGATGATCTGCCTGCCTTGTAAATGGGTCACCAAGGACTCTTGCAACGACTCATTCCGGGGCTGGGCATCTCCCAGCTCAGAGCCCACCTACCCTAACTCCACAATCGTGCCGACTTCGGACACAGGCCCCACGGGTATCAAATATGACCTGGATCGCCACCAGTACAACTATGTGGACGCTGTGTGCTACGAGAACCGCCTACACTGGTTTGCCAAGTACTTCCCTTACCTTGTGCTTCTCCACACCCTCATCTTCCTGGCCTGCAGCAACTTCTGGTTTAAGTTTCCACGCACCAGCTCAAAGCTGGAACACTTTGTGTCTATCCTGCTGAAGTGCTTCGATTCCCCATGGACCACAAGGGCCCTGTCAGAGACAGTAGTGGAGGAAAGTGACCCCAAGCCAGCCTTCAGCAAGATGAACGGCTCCATGGACAAGAAGTCATCAACGGTCAGTGAGGATGTGGAGGCCACCGTGCCCATGCTGCAGCGGACCAAATCTCGGATCGAGCAGGGCATTGTGGACCGCTCCGAGACGGGCGTGCTGGACAAGAAGGAAGGGGAGCAGGCCAAGGCACTGTTTGAGAAGGTGAAGAAATTTCGCACCCATGTGGAGGAAGGGGATATCGTGTACCGCCTGTACATGCGGCAGACCATCATCAAGGTGATCAAGTTCATCCTCATCATCTGCTACACCGTCTACTACGTGCACAACATCAAGTTCGACGTGGACTGCACCGTGGACATCGAAAGCCTGACTGGCTATCGCACTTACCGTTGCGCCCACCCTCTGGCCACACTCTTCAAGATCTTGGCATCCTTCTACATCAGCCTCGTCATCTTCTACGGCCTCATCTGCATGTACACGCTGTGGTGGATGCTGCGGCGCTCCCTCAAGAAGTACTCGTTCGAGTCCATTCGCGAGGAGAGCAGCTACAGCGACATCCCTGATGTCAAGAATGACTTTGCTTTCATGCTGCACCTCATCGACCAGTACGACCCACTCTACTCAAAGCGCTTTGCTGTCTTCCTGTCTGAGGTGAGTGAGAACAAGCTGCGGCAGTTGAACCTCAACAACGAGTGGACGCTGGACAAGCTGCGGCAGCGGCTCACCAAGAACGCACAGGACAAGCTAGAGCTGCACCTCTTTATGCTCAGTGGCATCCCCGATACCG
This sequence comes from Dipus sagitta, assembly GCA_036346955.1. Lineage (NCBI taxonomy): Eukaryota > Metazoa > Chordata > Mammalia > Rodentia > Dipodidae > Dipus > Dipus sagitta. The sequence continues at coordinate 142,773,785 of CM070770.1, forward strand.
TGTTTGACCTGGTCGAGCTGGAGGTCCTGAAGCTGGAGCTGATCCCCGATGTGACCATCCCGCCCAGCATCGCCCAGCTCACGGGCCTCAAGGAGCTGTGGCTGTACCACACGGCGGCCAAGATCGAGGCTCCGGCCCTGGCCTTCCTGCGAGAGAACCTGCGGGCCCTGCACATCAAGTTCACGGACATCAAGGAGATCCCGCTGTGGATCTACAGCCTGAAGACGCTGGAGGAGCTGCACCTGACGGGCAACCTGAGCGCCGAGAACAACCGCTACATCGTCATCGATGGGCTGCGGGAGCTCAAACGCCTCAAGGTGCTGCGGCTCAAGAGCAACCTGAGCAAGCTGCCGCAGGTGGTCACGGACGTGGGCGCGCACCTGCAGAAGCTGTCCATCAACAACGAGGGCACCAAGCTCATCGTGCTGAACAGCCTCAAGAAGATGGTGAACCTGACCGAGCTGGAGCTGATCCGCTGTGACCTGGAACGCATCCCCCACTCCATCTTCAGCCTCCACAACCTGCAGGAGATCGACCTCAAGGACAACAACCTCAAGACCATCGAGGAGATCATCAGCTTCCAGCACCTGCACCGCCTCACCTGCCTTAAGCTGTGGTACAACCACATTGCCTACATCCCCATCCAGATCGGAAACCTCACCAATCTCGAGCGCCTCTACCTGAACCGCAACGAGATCGAGAAGACCCCCACCCAGCTCTTCTACTGCCGCAAGCTGCGCTACTTGGACCTCAGCCACAACAACCTGACCTTCCTCCCCGCCGACATCGGCCTCCTGCAGAACCTCCAGAACCTGGCCCTCACGGCCAACAGGGTGAGTGGTCTGCCAGGGCTGGTGTGGCCCACACAGAGTGTCTCAAGACAGCCAGTTCCCCACCCGGTCAGAATCTCTGGGGTTGGGAGTCTGTCTTTGTTACCGAATGATCCAGAGTTCTCCCTCCAGGAGAGGTGGTATGACCAGCAGGATCCACGCCCCCGTAATCTTGAGCTAGGCTCCTCACAGGCAGGCGTGTGCATGCACAGCAGGTACAAAACCAGAGTTCTCTTGGGCAGGGCTTAGCCTGGTTTGAGATATCACTTTCAGCCTGTCCACAGCCACATCGAGGGACCAGGCTGGGTCCACTGGCAAGAGAAACCGTGTGGGTGGCTCTGCAGCTGCCTGCATTGTTCTCATCCCTCTCTCTGCACTAGGGGGTAGTGATGGGCAGAGTTGGGCTTAGGTGGGGCCGATTTATTACCACCTGCCTTGCTAGAGAGGAAAAGTTGTGCAAACCACTGGGGGCCGGCAGTCTGGGAGGAACGCCTTTGAAACTGTTGGTGCCCCCCCCCGCCATGTGCCCATCCCTTGCCTGACTGGAAAGTCCCCACCCAGTGGCCCCCTTAGTGAAGGAAGGCGGTTGGGGTTGGGGTTGAGGGCAGGGTACTCCTGTAGTTTGTGATCTGGTCTCTCAGTGGAAACCAAGCCTGGACCACTGGGGAGGAATGCCTCATCCTGGGTGCCTGCAAAGCTTCCTGGCCTTACCAGGTGGAAAGTCTTCCTGTGGGTAATGAGGTGGGAGGTGAGGTCAACCATCTGGAGGCAGAGAACTGGGGAGCCAATTCAGCCACCACCTCAGTGCCTGCATCACAGCAGGCAGCATCCTAAAGCATCCCTTTGTGGCGCCTGTCCTCCCACCACAAGCACCCTCCAGCTGCCTCAGACAGGAGGGTGGTGGCGCAAGGACAAGCACACCTTCACCTCACTGGAGGGCCCTCGCCCCTGCTGACAGCTTGGAAGCCTCCTTCCTCTGTCCCTAAGGGACCCTTGGTACAGAGCAGCCTGCCTCCTCCATGGCAGAGGGATCGTGACAAATCCTTTCTTCTTCCCTGAGTGATGACTCATGGGTATGTTTGAGGACAAGGGATCCCATAGCAGGTTGTTTCACAACAGCGGGGTCTGCAAGCCCCCTGAGAAGGGGATTTGGAGTCCCATGAGGGGGAACCACGCTGGGGAAGCAGTGGGCAAACATCCTTACTGGGCCTGAGGGATGCTGAGTGGCTCCCTGTGGCACACTAGAGCTTAGTTACCCCTGGGGTTGGGTCAGACTCTTAGTCATCCACCCTGAAACACCCGCTGTGCCCCAGGTGCAGGCCTAGGCCCTCCTTATCCTATCCCCCACACCTGGGTCCACACACCAGGCTTGCCTGTTAGTGTCATGCCTGTTGGCTGAGGTCACCCCTCAGGAAAGCAGCTGTGAAGGCATGCATCCCTGTTCAGCAAGGAGACCCTGCTTAGCGCACTGCTGAATCATATCCTGTCCCCACCCCCCTGTAGCACCAGAAGCCTTTCTTTATAGGGAAAAAAGTTTGCTTAGGCTAGACAGGCCCCTCCTTTCAGGCATTCGCCTTCCTGCACTCTCTGGGGCCTTGTGAGCCACTGTGGACTATGGGCAGGGTGGGTCACGTGTGGCCTTGCTTTGGACCTGGGTAGGTATTCATTCATATCCTCAGATCCCATTTAGAGTGTTCTGTGAACATTCCAGTCCAGCTGTGGTGGACTAGGGCGCTGGTGGTGCTTGAGGCTCACTAAGAAGCAGGTGGCTTGGCATAGTGCAGTAGGAGCTCTTCTGGGGCACAGGGGGGAGGAGCCTCCAAATGGAAGGGGATATCACCTGCCCCTGAAGGACCAGAGGCTGGGACCAGCCAAAGAGGAAAGAGTGAGTGTAGGCTCTTGCTGGACTGGGAGGCACAATGAGGAACTGCCATGGCACTGGACTTTTCCCTGAGGGCAGAGGCAGTACTGTACTCAGAGCCCCTGAGGCTTCTGTCCTTCGCTTCAGTTTCAATGTCTCTTCATTTGTTTAATGTCTGGACGCCTTGCCAGCCCACAAGTGACGCTGCAAGGTCCTTGCTCTTAGTCAGTGCCTGACGAGGGGCAGTGTTACCAGAAGTGCTATTGACGGCAGGGATGAAGGAGCTGATGTCCTGTTGTAGGAAGGTTACTTTCTGTTTTGTTTTGGGGTGCTTGAGATCAAACCCAGGGTCTCACACTTGCCAAACATGTGCTCTGCTGTACTGAGCTGTCCTTCCTGCCTCAACAACTTAGTGCAGCAGGGCGTGAGTTTGAGAGGCAGGGTTAGCAGTGAGGTGGGAGGCCTGAACAGGCCAAGGATGCTAGAGGCAGACACAAGAATGGATCTGGGAGGCTTTGGAGGTAGAATCTGTGGGGTGGGCTGTGGGGATTGAGGGAGAGGGGGAGTCAGAGTAACTCAGTGTTTCTTTTTTAAAAATATTTTTTATTTATTTGAGAGCGAGAGTGGGTACACCAGGGCCTCTAGCCACTGCATGCACCACCTTGTACATCTGGTTTATGTGGGTACTAGGGCCTCAAACCTGAGTCTATAGGCTTCACAGGCAAGCACCTTAACTGCTAGCTAAGTCATCTCTCCAGCACTAACTCAAGGATTCTTGTTTTATTCTTGGGAGGGGGAATTTCAAGGTAGGGTCTCACTGTAGCTCAGGCTGACCTGGAATTCCCTATGTAGTTTTAGGTAGCCTTGAACTCATGGCGATCCTCCGATTAAAAGCATGTGCCACCACGCCTGGCATGGTCTCTTTTGGTTTTTCGAGATAGGGTTTCACTCTATTCCAGGCTAACCTGGAATTCATTCGTATTCTCAGGGTGGCCTGGAACTCTCACCTATCCTCCTACCTCTGCCTCCTGAGTGCTGAGATTAAAGGTGTGCACCACCACACCCAGCTTGTTTCCTGTTTTTTTTTATAGCTGTTTTTTAAAAATTTGTTTATTTACTTGAGAGCAGCAGACAGAGAAAGAGGCAGAGAGAGGGAGAGGGAAAGAGAGAATGGGCACGCCAGGGCCTCCAGCCACTGCAAACGAGCTCCAGATGTGTGCACCCCCTTGTTCATCTGGTTAACATGGGTCCTGGGGAATCGAGCCTTGAACCAGGATCCTTAGGCTTCACAGGCAAGCACTTAACCACTAAGCCATCTCTCCAGCTCCCCCTGGTTTCCTGTTTTTTAAAACTTTATTTTTATTTTCCTTGTTTGAGAGAGTTTGGCAGATAGAGAGAATGGGTGTGCCAGGGCCTCTAGCCACTGCAGACGAACTCCAGATTCCTTGTACATCTGGCTTACATGTGTCCTGGGGAATCAACCCTGGGTCCTTTGGCTTTGCAGACAAGTGCCTTAACCACTAAGCCATCTCTGCAGCCCCCAACTCAAGATTTCTTTATAGGTAGCTGAGTAGGTGGAGGATCGTTGAGACCTATGGGAGAACATGTGTCCTGTGTCAGAGGCCTGGAGCTCCTGAGACATCCAGGGGCCCATGTTGTATCTGCCTGAAGCTTGAGGAGTCATCTTCACTCAGCTTATGAAAGAGGGGTCCTTGGCATGGTCACCCAGGAGAGAGGCAAGGGAGGACAGGGTCTGCTTCGAGCTCTAAGGGCGGAAGAGGAAGGTCACATTGGAGCATGTGGCCCCGTGTGCTCTGGGAACCGGTGAAAGGAGAACAGCTGTAGGATCAGCTGTGACTGGCCAGAGTCAAGGTTGGACAGAAGGACAGAGCTGGACTGTGCTGAGCAGAGAAACAGCATCCTTCCAGATGGTTGGTCAGGAAGGTAGGATGCCCATGGGATGATGGCATAGCCCAAAGGCTCCTGGTCATCTTTTTCCAAGACCGGTTAGACCTGAGGTCATTTGTGCACTGATAGGGGAGCCATTGTGGGTCCTGAGGAAGCAGGGGTTGGGATTGGAGGAAAACCCTTTAAGCCTTCACTGAACTAGGGACACTTGGGGAGGGAAGGACAGGTCTAAAGGACAGGTGTTGGCCATGGCAGGGAACCTTGTATCCCTTCTTTTCTGTGGGGTCCAGGGAGCACTTAGTGGTGGAGGCAGCATGGGGTTTCTGAGGAGGGGCACTTTCCAGGAGGGGCTCTCTGGAGTTGGGTCGATTCCATTTGGACCCAGCTCTTTGGCTTACCGCCTGGAGCCCTTTCCAGTGTCCCTGACTTAGTGTCTTCAGAGATCACAGGGTGGGGTGAAGAGGTGGCCATTTTGGGAAGACTGTGGCCCCTAGGTCCTGTAGAATCCACTTCCCATATGTTTATGACCTTCTTGTCACTGAACTTCAGACCTTAGAGCCACCTTGCCCCATTCCCGACCCCTGTCCACAGCAGAGGTAGCTTTGGGTCCTCAGATCTCCTTGAGCACATCCACTGTGTCTCATGGCATGGCAAGTACCCTGCTGGGAAGACTGAGTTGTTCGCTGGGGACCAGTACCTGTGAGGCTGAGGTCCGAAGCTGCAAAAAGTTCCTCAGCCAGGAATGTCTGAGCTGAGAGGCATGCCTAATCCCACTGTTTCTTCAAGTGGGTAGCTGAGGAACTGAGTGCCATTTTTGGCAGCATAGAAACGTGATGGTGCTGGTGTGAGTGGGGGACATGCCAGGCTTACATCCTGTCAAGATCTCCTGGCCGAGCACTCAGTCAGGTGGTATTTCACCTCTTCAGGCCTTAGTTTCCTCAGCAGGAAGATGGGCACAGTGGAAAAGCCCTTGAGAGTGGTCATTGTGCATCCTCACCTATCCCATGAAGGAGACAGGGCTTGGACATGGGCTCAGGAAGGGCTCTTGTGTGTAGCTGATGGCTCACAGAAGGGCAGGGAAGAGGCTGGCACCCTTGAGGCACTTCCTCTGTGCCAGGACACATGGTGTGTCCCTAGTCCAGCCCTGTCATTTGCTGTGTGCTCTTGCCATCACTTGTATAGTGCCCAGAGCATTTCTGTTGATCCACGTTTAAGTCCTAATGTCACCATTTACATGCTGAACCTCGGGGCAAATCAGCTTCTTCCAGCCTTTTTCCTATCTGTAGAATGGAAAAGTATTCACAGAGCATTGCTGGCGCCTTTGTGAGTCAAGTGGGTTAACAGTGTTCGTACTGAGCATGGCAAGCCACCCATGGGTGTTGACTGTTACTATTTGGCCAATTCTCTGAGTGACCAGTACTGGGCTCTCAGCACCCACATTCACCCTGTCACTTGACTGATAAGGAAACCAGGCCCTGAAGAAGTGGAACAACTAGGGTTCTCACCCTATCAGTGAGCTGTCCCGGCTCCCAGAAAGAGTTAGGGCGGAATTTTCTCAGCATGTTGGTTCTGCGTTCAGGAACTGTATTCTTTACTTTCTATCTTTCTTTATTCTTTTTTTTTCTTTTTTGTTTTTCGAAGTAGGATCTCACTCTAGCCCAGGCTGACCTGGAATTCACTATGTAGTCTCAGGGTGGCCTTGAACTCACGGCAATCCTCCTACCTCTGCCTCCTGAGTGCTGGGATTAAAGGCGTGTGTCACCACACCTGGATTTTTTTTTTAATAATTTTATTTATTTGAGAGGGCAAAAAAGAGGCAGATAGAGCGTGTATGGGTGCACCAGGGCCTTCTGTCACAACACACAGATGCATGTGCCACTTTGTGCATCAGAAACCTGTTCTTGGGCTGGAGAGATGGCTCTTCAGTTAAGGCGCTTTCCTGCAAAGCCTAATGACTCAAGTTTGATTCCTCAGTACCCACATGAAGCCAGATATGCAAAATGGTGCATGCATCTGGAGAGTCCATCTGCAGCAACTGGAGGACATGCTGTACCCATTCTCTCTGTCTCTCTGCTTGCAAATAAGTAAGTAAAAATATTTTTAAAAGCTTGGTGTGGGCTATGTTTCTCTTCTCTTTCTGCATATAAATAAATAACTTTTTAATTCAGATTTTTAAAAAGCTTTTAATTTTTTTTTTTTTTTTTTTTTTTGAGGTAGGGTCTCACTCTGTCCCAGGCTGACCTGGAATTCACTATGTAGTCTCAGGGTGGCCTCGAACTCATGGAGATCCTCCTTACCTCTGCCTCCCAAATGCTGTGATTAAAGGCGTGCGCCACCACACCCAGCTAAAATATTTTATTATTTGTTTGAGAGAGAGACAGAGATAATGGGTGCTGCAGGACCTCTAGCCACTGCAAATGAACTCCAGATTCATGCACTACCTTGTGCATCTGGCTTTATGTTGGGTCCTGGTAAATGGATCTGGGTCGTTTGGCTTTGCAGGCAAACACCTTATTCACTAAACCATGTCTCTAACCCCTAATTTTTTTTTGTTGTTGTTGTTTTTAAAAAACAGACATGGTGACAAATACCTTTAATCCCAGCACTTGAAAGTCAGAGATAGGAGGATTGCTGTGAGTTCGAGGCCAGCCTGAGACTACATAGTGAATTTCAAATCAGCCTGGGCTAGAGCGAGACCCTACCTTGAAAAAAAAAAAAAATTGAAGCCATTCTTAATCCAGGCAGAGTCAACCAAGAGCTTGACCCCCTGGTGAGGCCCTGAGCCGTGGAGATGGGTGGAATAGACAGGGGACTGCCGGTGTGATATGTGCTAGGCAGAGGCACGCTGCTGTCTTAGAGCTCACAGTCCTGAAGGATTAGCACATTGAAGAGGGGCAGGAGGTTCCATGGGACCCTTGATATCAAGAAAAACTTCTCAAGCCGGGCGTGGTGGCGCACGTCTTTAATCCCAGCACTCAGGAGGCAGAGGTAGGTGGATCACCGTGAGTTCGAGGCCACCCTGAGACTCCATAGTGAATTCCAGGTCAGCCTGGGCTAGAGTGAGACCCTACCTCGAAAAACCAAAAAAAGAAAAAGAAAAAAGAAAAACTTCTCAAAGAAAATGACTACAGAGACAGACCTATGTACAGGTGGCTAAGGCACTGAAGTGGGGAGCAGAGAGGGTAGTGAGAGAGGGAAGCTTTAGGGGTTTGTCCTCCGCTTCATGCCCCTCACCCTGGCCCTCTGCTCCTTCTTGCAGATTGAGACACTCCCTCCAGAGCTCTTCCAGTGCAGGAAGCTGCGCGCCCTCCACCTGGGCAACAACGTGCTGCAGTCGCTGCCCTCGAGAGTGGGTGAGCTGACCAACCTGACACAGATCGAGCTGCGGGGCAATCGGCTGGAGTGCCTGCCCGTGGAGCTGGGCGAGTGTCCGCTGCTCAAGCGCAGCGGCCTGGTGGTGGAGGAGGACCTGTTCAACACGCTGCCGCCCGAGGTGAAGGAGCGGCTCTGGAGAGCCGACAAGGAGCAGGCCTGAGCAGGCGCATGGAACAGCCAGCAGCGGGGGGCACACACACCCCCAGCACGCCCACAGGCCAGGCAAACAGCCCTGCCCCTCCCCCCAGGACTGCTGGACAGCCCACCAAGGTCCAGCCAGGCAGAGCCCAGGCTGGGCATGAGCTGGGCCAGAACAGAGGACAGGAGCTGAGGGGCTGGTCCCTCTTCCTCTGAGACTCATGCCCCTGGGGGCAGGTATCTGCCGAAGAGACCAGAAACTAGCCAGTCTCAGAGAGCAGTATTTGGACAATCAGGGTCTCTACCCTTGATGCCATCTCTGCCTCAGAGGCTGAACTGATGCCAGAGGTCCAGAGACAGCAACTTAGCTCTTTGGTATTTATTTCCTCCACTTCCCATCTCCTTCCTCCAGATAACTTACACATTCCCAAGAAGGCTTTGCTCCATGGGAGATGTTTAAGTAACATGGCAGTGTTTCCCCTTACCCTTCTGGGCGATGCTGACAAGGGCTAAGTGCCCACCCAGACGGGCATAGTGGTATAGGGCAAGCCAACTGCAGAACAGCCACCATAGTGGCACTGGTTGGGCTCAGCAGCAAAGCCCATGGGAGACCAGGCCTCCCAAGTAGAAAGGCCTGGGGCGTGTCCCATCAGTTTTCGAAGCAATTTTAGAAATCTTTTTTTATCAAACAAATTTTTTTGTTTGTTTTTTAAGTTTTGAAAAATGATGGCTTGGGTATTAAAAAGAGAAAAAAAAAACTTAAAAAAAAAAAAGACACTATAAAGGCCAGTGAATTGGAGTCTCAGGGTGGGGTCCCATTTCCCTTGAGCAAAGCAGCAAGACTTTGAATTGTATTTCCTTTCCCTGGAGTGTGGGTGCAGGATGTCATCTGGTATTCTGGTATGACCTTAGTCTAGGAGTTCTGTTTGTTCCTGTCCCCTCCTGGGGCCGAACTTTTATTTTTGTTTGTTTTTTGGGGTTTTAGGGGGTTTTCTTTTCTTTTTTTTTTTTTTTTTTTTTTTTTTTTTGGTGTCTTGTTTTGTTTCTCCTCCATGGGTCTTGGCAGGCACTCATTTCTGTGGCTGTCAGCCAAAGGGAATGTTCTGGAGTTGCCAAGAAGGGAGGAGACTCTGGGTCGGCTAATCCCCAGATGAAAGGTGCTCCACCTCCCCTCCCCACCCCACCCTACCCTCCTTGCACAGTGTTAAGGAGCCAAGAGGAGCTGCTTCGCCCGGACTCTCCCCACCTCCCGTGTTGTGGGTTTGCTCAGTGCCACTACTCGCGTCCACTGCTTCCACTGGCCTTGTCACCATCTGGTCCTTCGTGAAGTGCAGACATTTAGAGGCAGGTTGGGCATAGAAAGGTCACCACAGGGAAGGCAAGCTCCCCAGTTTTTGGTTCCAAGCCAGTTTCCGTCCTGGGCGCCTGATTTGCACATAGTTCACACAGCGCCTGGTGGCGGGAAGCCGCCCGCTTTAGATCAATCACTCGGATCCCCACTTTAGAAGGGTCCCCGCCTTAGATCAATCACGTGGACACTAAGGCACGTTTTAGCGTCTCTTGTCTTAATGATTATGTCTGTCTCTGTCTGTGTTCTCTGCGTCGCGTCATTGGATGTAACCCTCAGTAATGCACACTAGCCTCTGACAGCCACGAAGCAATCCGTTACCTGTGGGTCTGAACGCACAGACTCCGTTCAAATATAAATAAATATAATAACACCATGTAGCCTTGGAGGTCTCCATGCCACGGGGCTGAGGGTGGGGTACCCCTCACTTCTCTGAACCCTGCTGGGCCCTGTTGACTAGCTGGTTGAAGGACCACTTCTTGGGTACTGCCTACAGAATAGCTCTGCTCATCTCTTTTGCCCTCTAAAACTTGGAGCTCCTTTGAGCAGTTGCTGAAGGGTACAGGCTGGATGAGGTACCCAGCTGTGCCAGGCGTGGGCCCTGGCCAGCACATTTTCTATTGTCCCCGTTGCTTATGGTTTCAGTCCTCATGGGCTTTGATAGTTTGGGACTAGAATAGGCTACAGGATTGGGAGATGGTAGTGTGGGTTCTTGTCTGAGTTCAGTCACCTTGATGCATGAAGCTGGGCAGGTCCCTTCCCCTCTGTGACTTCCATCCATATCCTCATCTGTGCACTAGGGATTCTACTCTGCTGCTAGAGGTCCCTTGTAATTCCAGCAGCAAGCCCCTAAGCTTCTGTAGCGATAGCACTAAGAGTCACCATTGGAAGCCTGACCTGGGGTCTGCTGAAGGTACTGGAGTCAAGGGCAGAGGCTCAAAGAGATTGACAGGGCTGTGCAGTACATTTAAAAATAAATACTTATTAGAGAGAATGGACGCACCAGGGCCTCTAGCCACTGCAAACCCCAGACACATGTGCTACCATGTGGATATGGCTTACATGGGTTCTGGGGGAATTGAACCTAGGTCCTTAGGCTTCACAGGCAAGCACCTTAACCACTAAGCCATCTCTCCAGCCCTATTATTTTGCTTTTAAAAAATTATTTATGGTGAGCCACATGGTGGCGCACACCTTTAATCCCAGCACTCGGGAAGCAGAGGTAGGAAGATCGCCATGAGTTCAAGTCCACCCTGAGACTTTGTAGTGAATTCCAGGTTAGCCTGAGCTACAGCAAGACCCTACCTCAAAAAAACAAAAAAAAAAATTATTTATGGGCTGGAGAGATGGTTTAGTGGTTAAGGCATTTGCCTGCAAAGCCAAAGTATCCTAGTTTGATTCTCCAGGACCCACATAAGCCAAATGCACAAGGGGGCACATGCATCTGGAGTTTGTTTGCAGGGGCTGGAGGCCCTGTAATGCCAATTCTCTCTCTCAAATAAATAAATATATTTTAAAAATTTATATGAGCTGGGCATGGTGGTACACACCTTTAATCCCAGCACTTGGGAGGCAGAGGTAGGAGGATCACCATGAGTTCAAGGCCACTCTGAGACTACATAGTGAATTCCAGGTTAGCCTGAGCTAGAGTGAAACCCTACTTCGAAAAAATAAAATAAAATAAAAATTATTTATATGGGCTGGAGAGATGGCTTAGCAGTTAAGGTGCTTGCCTGCAAAGCCAAAGGACCCAGGTTCAACTCCCCAGGACCCACGTAAGCCAGATGCACAAGGTGGTGGTGCATGCGTCTGGAGTTTGTTTGCAGTGGCTGGAGGCCCTAGTGTGCCCATTGTCTCTCTGTGTGCCTCTTTCTCTCAAATAAATAAGAACACAAAATTTATTTATTTGCAAGCAAAGAGAAAGAATGGGCATATCAGGGCCTCCAGCCGCTGCAAACAAACTCCAGATACATAAGCCACTTTGTGCATCTGGTTTTACATGGGTACTGCAAATTGAACCTCAATCCTTAGGCCTTACGGGCAATACCTTAACCCATGAGCCATTTCTCCAGGCCTATTACTATTAAGTAGAAACTTTTTGTTGCTTTTTCCGAGGTAGGGTCTCACTTTAGCCCAGGCTGACCTGGAATTCACTATGTAGTCTCAGGGTGGCCTCAAACTCATGATGATCCTCTTACCTCTGCCTCCCAAGTGCTGGGATTAAAGACATATGCCACCATGCCTGACTTCTTTTGCCTTTTTTTGTTTGTTTATTTGTTTTTATTTTTATTTATTTATTTGACAGCAACAGACAGAGAAAGAAACAGATAGAAATAGAGAGAATGGGCGTGCTGGGGCCTCCAGCCACTGCAAATGAACTCCAGATTCGTGCGTCCCCTCATGCATCTGGCTAATGTGGGTACTGGGGAAACGAGCCTTGAACCGGGGTCCTTAGACTTCACAGGCTTTTTTGCTTAACTGCTAAGCCATCTCTCCAGCCCTTCTTTTGCCTTTTTAAAATAAATTTTATTTAGTTGTAAGCAGAGAGAGAATAGGCATGCCAGGCAGGACCTCTTGCCACTACAGACAAATTCCAGATGCATGTACCACTTTGTGTATCTGGTTTTACTTGAGTACTGGGGAATCAAGCTTTGCAAGCAAGCACCTCTAATCACTGAGTCATCTCTCCAGCCCTGCTTGTTTGTTTGTGAGGCAGGATCTCACACAAGCCCAGGCTGACCTGGAATCTTTGTAGCCCAGGTTGTCCTGGAGCTCACTACAGTCCTCCTACCACAGCCTCCTGAGTGCTGAGATTAAGAGTGAGCCACCACTCCTAGTGTAACTCACCTCTTTTTTGTACCTCCACAACGGATAGTTTTCTCTTCTGTCTGGTGTGGAACCAACTGTCCCTCCCCCAACCTGGGGACCTCACATGCCAATGCCCCGGAGCCCAGAGTTCAATCTGGAACTGGTTAGCTTCTGGAAAAAACAATGATGTGAAAGCACCGCCCACCCTCTTTGCAAAGCCAGCAGAATGGCCTCTCCTCCCTCTCTAACCCCTCACCCAAGTCCTCTGCACCCTGCTTAAAACCGCAGCAGTGGTCTGCCCTGTAGTTAAAACAGCCATTTGGAAAACTTGGAGAAGCTCAAAATAATTTAAAAAAAAGAAGCCGGGTGTGGTGGCTCATGCCCTTAATCCCAGCATTTGGGAGGCAGAAGTAGGAGGAGCACCATGAGTTTGAGGCCACACAGAGACTACATAGTGAATTCCAGGTCAGCCTGACCTAGAGTGAGACTCTACCTTGGGGCGGGGGGGGGGGGGGGGGGAAGGAAGAAGAAACCAAAACTCTTCATGCTCTATCTACTTTGAAGGGCTCTGCTAACACTGGGTGAGTGGGTTAGAAGGTACTAACTGTGTGCCAGGCTCCTTATCAGTGGTGAAGGGTTCCTCCTCCTTTCTGCTCCCAAGAGGCTCTTTGGTTGTCACAAAATGCAGAAGGTAAGGTCTGGGATCCAAGCTGCTTCGCTAAGCCCTGCCTTTGCTGGGGTCCCCAGGCCATTGCTGGCTCAGCAATCTGGGCCCCTTTATGTTCCTGACACTGGGTGGGTGTCTCTTTTAAGCAGCCGGTTGCATAAAAAAGTCCTAGCTATGCTGAGAACTTGGGCTGCCCAGTGACTACAGATTCTGTCTCTTGCCTCCCCGCACCCCCAATCCAACCTCTCAGAACTCCCATCAGCCTCAGGGGCCCAGTGGGCTCAGCCTTCCCTGGCCTTCTAGAAGCTTGCACAGCCTAGACAAAGCAGCAGCTCTCAGTGCAGTGGCCCAGAAAACACTTGACCCGGGGCCAAGTCTCTTGAGTACTGAGCAGTGTCCCCTCGCTCATTCCTGAGACACTCTGTCCCTTGGCTGTTCAAAGAGACATTTCTGGGAAGGCCAGTGGGCAGTTTTTCAGAGCCCAGTGACCCTGTCAGCTGCAGAGCCAGCAGGTGTTCTGACTGCCTGGCCAGACTCGCTGGAGATGCCAAACAGGCTGGGCCTGAGAGGGGAGCTGGAGCCATCTCCTGCCTCCCGCATGAGGAGGCTCCAAGCCTCTGTTTCTTTCTTTTCTTTTTCTTTTTTTTTTTGTTTTTGTTTTTGTTTTGTTTTTCAAGATAGGGTCTCCTGTCTCACTCTAGCCCAGGCTGACCTGGTATTCACTATGTAGTCTTAGGCTGGCCTTGAACTCACTGCAATCCTCCTACCTCTGTCTCCTGAGTGCTGGGATTAAAGGCATGCGCTACCACATCTGGCTCCTCCAGGCCTCAATTTCTAATTCACCCCTCAAGTTCCCTTTGTAGTCCTCCTCCCAAGACCTGGAGTGCTTGAGATTAGAGCTGGAGGGGACCCACACAGTTATCTTCTCAGGACCCCTTCTACTTTTGGAATGCGAAGTCATTCAGGGCCTGGACCCCAAGTCCCCCAGATCTTTTTGCTACACAGATGTCAATACTGATAGCTGTGGCCTTGAGGACTGGACACTTTCTAATCTTCACTTTCCTCACTTGAGGCTGTCAGGGGGCATTCACCAGAGTCACAGCTAGTGGTGGCACGAGGACTGTGACCTAATGTCCCCTTGGCTGCCCACTGTCTGCTTAGCACTATCGGGACACAATTCCTGACACCTCGTAAGCAGTTAGCCAGGAGAGGATTCTAGAAAGAAACCCTGAGGAGCACAGAAGCAAGCCTGCGCAGCATGAAGGGAATAGGTTTAGGTTAATCCTGGAGTAACAGGGAGAGGTGGTGCTGGCCTGGAACAGAGGCCACTTCCAGGAGCAGAAATGAGAGAGGGGGGCCGGTGGCCAGAATGGAAGCTATAGGCTAGCCAGGGTGTGTTTTGTGAGGGCGTGGTCTGGGAGTAAGTGTTCTCCAGACAGGGAAGAGTTAAGTCCTCCTTGGCCTCCAGCCACCCTCCCCTTCTGAACTTTCTCCTCTGCAGTCCTGGAGGCAGTACCCAGAGCCACCAGTGTCCTGCAGTGTCCCCATGGCCTGCCTGAGCCCCTCACAACTCCAGAAGGTAGGGGTCTGTGGGCTGGGAGGGTCAGCTAAGGGGGCGGGGCAGACCTCTAGTAGCCTTTGAACTCTAGCATCCCAGCCATTTTACATAAGGATAGGTTCCCAGGCACAAGCTCTAACTTCTGTGCGTGCTCTCTAGGCGTGCATGTCACAAGACCAAGGGTGGAGTAGGGCGAAGAGAGATAGAAACTACAGATCATGGGGGCGGTGGGGGGGGCGCTTCCAGATCCCCTGTCAGTCCCAAAATGGAAGCCTAATTCATGGGTTTACTAGTGCAATACACGCTATAACCAGACAGAAATTCACATTCCAAGCTTGTTAATATTTTGGTATTTAGGGCTACAGAGATGGCATATCAATTAAGGTGCTTGCCTTCAAAACCTAAGGACCCAGGTTTGATTCCTCAGAACCCACATAAGCCAGATGCCCATGGTGGCACATGTGTCTGAAGTTTGTTTACAGTGGCTGAAGGCCCTGGCATGCCCATGTTCTCTCTCTCTCTCTCATAATAATAATAATAATAATAAATAAATAAAAATTAAGCCAGGCATGGTGGCGCACGCCTTTAATCCCAGTACTCAGGAGGCAGAGGTAGGATGATCAACATGAGTTGAAGGCCATCCTGAGACTACAGAGTGAATTCCAGGCCAGCCTGAGCTAGAGTGAGACCCTACCTGAAAATTTTTTTAAAAAAATAATATTTTGGTATTTAGCCCTAGAATCTGTCTCAAAGTCCATCCTGGGGCCAAGGGTGAAGCTCAGGGTGCTTGCTCAAGGCCCTGGGTTCCATCCCTGACACCCTTCATACATGCCCCGCCCCTGAAAAAAAAAAAAAAAGACCTAGTATGGCCTAACAACTGTCATTGTTGCCCCAGTTCTCAGAGCTACCAAACACTCATCTGTAGCCAGCTCCCCCTCCCCGCTTCTGAAATACATCAGGAATATATTCTCATGTCAGTAAACAGTAAATATTTTTCTACATGATTTTTTCAGGGTTCTTCTTTGTGGTTCAGAGGATGGAACCCAGGCCCTTGTACATACTAGGCAAAAAGCACTCTGTGTCTGAGCTGCACACCAACCCACCACATGCTTTTAACAGCTGTTTGGTCCCAGAGAAGCCAATCTGTGTTAAACTAGACCCTGATGCTGCGCATTTAAGCTAACTATTCCCAATGCATTGCTGTCATTAAAACTCAGTGGGTACATCTGTATATACATCTCTGCTCCCCTCATCCCTAAGGAGGACAACTTCCGATGTTTCTCGCCTTCCAGCCTGTTTGAGGCAGGGGCTTTTGTAGTTCACAAGTGTGTTCACTAGGCTAGCTGGCCTCAGAGCTTCTTAGGAGAGCCTGGGGGAATATCCTGTCTCTGCCTCCCTTCACACTGTAGGTGTGCTGGGATCACAGTGGCCTGCCACAACATACAGATTTTTTCCATGGGTTCTGGGGATCTGAACTCATGCTTCCAAGTGCTTTATCCATTGAGCCATCTCTCTGATCCCTTTTTTTTTTTCGAGGTAGGGTCTCACTCTAGCCCAGGCTGACCTGGAATTCACTATGGAGTCTCAGGGTGGCCTCAAACTCACAGCAATCCTCCTACCTCTGCCTTCCGAGTGCTGGGATTAAAGGCATGCGCCACCACACCCGGCAGATCCCTTTTATATATACATATTTTTCAAATTTTTATTTATTTATTTATTTGACAGAGAAAGAGGGGAGAGAGAAAAAAAATGGGTATGCCAGGGCCTTCAGCCACTGCGAACAAACTCCAGACACATATGCCCCCTTGTGCATCTGGCTAACTAATTTGGGTCCTGGGGAATCAAGCCTGGGTCCTATGACTTTGCAGGCAAACGCCTTAACCACTAAGCCTCCAGCCTCCCCCACCCCCACACACTCACCTTTTTTTAAATTTATTAGAATTTTTTTTTTTTTTTGAGGTAGGGTCTCACTCTAGCACAGGCTGACCTGGAATTCACTATGTAGTCTCAGGCTGGCCTCAAACTCACGACAAAACTCCTACCTCTGCTTCCCAAGTGCTGGGATTAAAGGCATGTGCTACCACACCCAGTTTAAGATTTTTGAGCTAAGGTCTCATTTTAACCCAGGTTGACCTGGAATTTACTATGTATTCTCAGGGTGACCTTGAACTCATGGAGATCCTCTTTTTCTGAGATCTCACACTAGCCCAGGCTGACTTGGAATTCACTGTGTAGTCTCAGGGTGGACTTGAACTCATGGTGATCTTCCTACCTCTGTCTCCTGAATGCAAAGATTAAAAGCATGCACTACCACACCCAGTTCCTTCTTCCTCCCTCCCTCCCCTCTTTTTCTTTCTTCTTCCTTTCCCCCTTCCTTCTTTCCTTCCTTCCTTCTTCCCTCCCTCCTTACCTCCCTCCTTACCTCCTTCCCTTCCTTCCTTTTTTTGCTTCCTGATGTCCTATGCTCCCCCTTACATACTCCTTCCCCAGAGCTGCTCTGGGAACTTTCTCCTTTTATCTGGTTTACATTTCAGGCTCTGCCCTTAGTTCTCAAAGCTCAGCACAATGTGGGATAGCGTACTTAACTGCTGTGATAATGATCTCTACTCGACTGTAAGCTGTGTAAGGGCAGGCATTTGGCTAGCATGCTCATAAACATATCTACAGTTCCTGAAACTGTCAAACATAAAGCCAGGCATGGTGACACATGCCTTTAGTCCTAGCACTCAGGAGTCAGAGGTAGGAGGATTGCCATGAGTTCAAGGCCACCCTGAGACTACAGATTGAATTCCAAGACAGCCTGGGCTAGAGTGAGACTCTACCTCCAAAAACCAAAAAAATAAAAAATATATATAGCTTGGCATGACACATGCCTTTAATCCCAGCACTTGGGAGGCAGAGGTAGGAGGATCGCCATGAGTTTGAGGCCACCCTGAAACTACATAGTGAATTCCAGGTCAGCCTGGGCTAGAGTGAGACCCTACCTCAAAAAATAAATAAGTAAATAAATAAAGTAAAAACTAAATAAAATATAAGGCTGTAGAGATGGTTTAGTGGTCAAGGCACTTGCCTGTGAAACCTAAGGACTCATTTGACTCTCCAGGTCCCACGTAAGACAGACAGACACACAGTGAAGCAAGCACACACAAGGAGGCTCATGTGTCTGGAGTTCAATTGCAGTGGCCAGAGGCCCTGGTGCACCAATTCTCTCTCCTTCTCTCTCTCTCTCAATCTCTCACATTAAAAAAAAAAAAAGTTGGAGGGCTGGAGAGATGGCTTAGCGGTTAAGCGCTTGCCTGTAAAGCCGAGGGACCCTGGTTCAAGGCTCGATTCTCCAGGACCCACATTAGCCAGATGCACAAGGGGGCGCACGCGTCTGGAGTTCGTTTGCAGTGGCTGGAAGCCCTGGCGCTCCCATTCTCTCTCTCTCTCTCTCTCTCTCTCTCTCTCTCTCTCTCTCTCTGCCTCTTTCTCTCTCTGTCATGCTCAAATAAATAAATTAATTAAAAATTTTAAAAAAAGGTGGGAGCTGGGCGTGGTGCCACACGCCTTTAATCTCAGCACTCAGGAGGCAGAGGTAGGAGGATTGCCATGAGTTCAAGGCTGCCCTGAGATTACATAGTGAATTACAGGTCAGCCTGAGCTAGAGTGAAACCCTACCTCAAAAAACCAAAAAAGAAAATAAATAAAATTTTAAAAGGTGGGGGGACTGGGAAATGGCTTAGAGATTAAGGCATTTGCCTGCAAAGCCTAAGGACCCGGGTTTGATTCCCCAGGACACACGTAAGCCAGATGCACAAGGGGGCACATGTGTCTGGAGTTCGTATGCAGTGGCTAGAGGCCCTGGCGTGACCATTCTCTCTCTCTCTCTCTCTGCCTCTTTCTCTCTCTGTCACTTTTGAATAAATAAAAATAAACCAAAAAAAAAAAAAAGCAGAATATTGGGCTGAAAAGATGGCTCAGTTGTTAAGGTGCTTGCCTACAAAGCCTAAGACCTAGGTTCCATTCCCCAGTACCCACATAAGCCAGATGCACAAGGTGGCACATGTGTCTGGAGTCTGTTTGCAGTGCCTAAAGGACCTGGTGTACTCATTTTCTCTCTATCTGCCTCTTTCTCTCTCTCTCTTTCTAATTAATAAAATAAGTTAAAATAAAGTGTGTGCCACCAGCATTTTTTTTTAATTTTCTATTTGCTGTTTTATTTTTATTCATTGACATTAAAAAAAATTTTTTTTTATTTATTTGAGAGCGACAGAGAGAGAAAGGAGGGAGAGAGAGAGAGGGAGAGAGAGAGAGAATGGGCGTGCCAGGGCCTCCAGCCACTGCAAACGAACTCCAGACGCGTGCGCCCCCTGGTGCATCTGGCAAACATGGGTCCTGGGGAATCGAGCCTCGAACCAGGATCTGTAGGCTTCACAGGCAAGCGCTCAACTGCTAAGCCATCTCTCCAGGCCCTCATTGACTTTTTTTTAACTTTTTTATTTTATTTTTTGTTTTTTACCAAGGTAGGGTCTCACTCTAGCTCAGGCTGACCTGGAATTCACTATGTATCTCAGGGTGGCCTCGAGATCATGGAGATCCTCCGACTCCTGCCTCCTAGTGTGCACCACCATGCCCAGCTATTATTTATTTATTTGACAGAAAGAGGAAGGGGAGTAGAAATGGCACACTAAGGTCCCCAGCCGCTGCAAAAAAAAACTCCAGATGCATGATCCGGGTTTGATTCCCCAGGACACACGTAAGCCAGATGCACAAGGGGGCACATGTGTCTGGAGTTCGTATGAGGTGGCTAGAGGCCCTGGCGTGACCATTCTCTCTCAAATAAATAAATAAATAAATAAATAAATAATTTTTTAAAAAAAGGTGGGGCTCAAAATGGAGGTAAAACCACTGCGCCGTCGCCCCCAGCCTGACTCCAACCATCCATAGCCATGGTGTGTGTGTGGGGGGGAACCATGATCCAAAATAACCAGAGCAGTTGAGGGAGCTGTTCATTGGTGGTCTGAGCTCTGAAACTACAGAGCACAGTTTGAGAGAACATTTCGAGAAATGGGGCGCACTCACAGACTGTGTGGTCATGAGAGCCCCCAAACAGAGCGTTCCAGAGGCTGTGGCTTTGTGACTCACTCGGGTGTTGAACAGGCGGAGGCAGCAGTGTGTGCTCGGCCACACGAGGTTGATGGCGTGCAGTGGAACCAGAGAGCAGTTTCTAGAGAGGGTTCTGGAAAGCCTGGTGCCCATTTAACAGTAAGGAAATTGGTGGTGGTGGTATTAAAGAAGACACAGAAGAGTATAATCTGAGAGACTGCTTTGAAAAGTATGGCAAGATTGAGACCAGAGAAGTGATGGAAGACAGGCAGAGTGGAAAAAAGAGAGGATCTGCTTTTGTAACTTTCGATGATCATGGTACTGGTTGATAAAGTTCTTGTTCAGAAATATCACACTATTGGGCTGGAGAGATGGCTTAGTGGTTAAGGAATTTGCCTGCAAAGCCAAAGGACCCAGGTTCAACTCCTCAGGACCCACGTAAGTCAGATGCACAAGGGGGCACATGCATCTGGAGTTCATTTGCACTGACTGGAGGCCCTGACGTGCCCATTCTCTATCTGCCTCTTGGTCTCTCCTTCTTTCTCTCTCAAATAAATAAATGAAAAAGTAATAAAAAAAAAGAATGAAAAAAAATCACACTATTAATGGACATAATTGTGAAGTGAAAAGGGCCCTTTCTAAGCGAGAGATGCAGCAGGCTGGGTCACAGAGAGGTCATGAAGGTGGATGTGGCAACTTTATGGGTTGTGGTGGAAACTTTGGAGGTGGTGGAGGTAATTTTGGTTGTGGTGGAAACTTTGGTGGAAGAGGTGGCTATGGTGGTGGAGGTGGTGGCAGCAGAGGGAGTTATGGTGGAGGTGATGGTGGATACGACAGATTTGGAGGTGATGGTGGCAACTATGGTGGTGGTCCTGGTTATAGTAGTAGAGGAGGCTATGGTGGTGGTGGACCAGGATATGGAAACCAAGGTGGTGCATATGGTGGTGGAGGAGGAGGAAATGATGGTTACAATGAAGGAGGAAATTTGGTGGTGGTAACTATGGTGGAGGTGGGAACTACAGTGATTTTGGAAATTATAGTGGACCACAGCAGTCAAATTATGGGCCCGTGAAGGGGCGGTGCTTCTGGAAGAAGCTCTGGCAGTCCCTATGGGGGTGTTATGGACCTGGTGGTGAAAGTGGTGGATATGGTAGCAGAAGTTTGTTTGTTTGTTTTGTTTTTCGAGGTAGGGTCTCACTCTAGCTCAGGCTGACCTGGAATTCACTATGTAGTCTCAGGGTGGCCTTGAATTCTTGGCAATCCTCTTACCTCTGCCTCCAAGTGCTGGGGTTAAAGGCGTGTGCCACCACGTCCAGCGGGTGGCAGAAGTTTTAAAAACAGCAGAAAAGGGCTACCGTTCTTAGCAGGAGAGAGCCAGGAGTTGTCAGGAAAGCTGCAGGTTACTTTGAGACATCCCAAAGTCCCCAAGGCATTAGAGGAACTGTAAAAATCGGCCGCAGGAGGAGTGATGGTCTGTAGTCAGAAGAGTTACGGCAGTTAAACAGGAAACCCTTCTTGTTCAGGACTGTCACAGCCTCAGTTTGCAGAAAGTGCACTATTGATAGAACACGCTGGAGTGTCAGTCAGATGTCCGTTCCTGAGGTCTTCCTCTGTTGTGCCTTTGTGTTCCTTCTTCTCTCATTGCATCAGCTACATTGCCCTGTAGTTCTGGTAGTGGTACCAGGAATAAAAAATTAAGGAATTTTTAACTTTTCAATACGTGTGTAGTTCAGTTTTCCTGCATTTTAGTACGGAAATTTTAACAAAATGCAGTTTTGAAGGTGTTTCCTTGTGAATTAACAAGTAAAAATCATTGTTAATTACTATTTTGTATGACTTCTGCTAAAGTTAACTGTAAAGAAACACCCACTGACTTGCAGTTTAAGGGGAATCTATTTTCCCTACTTCCAAATCATGCTATGAATGGGCGCTGACATGTGGCAAGAGTAGATATCTGTATGTTTGTAATGTGTGTTTTAGAATATTTAGGATTGGGTATTTAATAAATTAGCATATTTGTGAACTTAATAGCATTAAAATTACCTTCAAATGAAAAATCTTAAAATCTCAGAAAAAAAAAGGGGGGCTGGAGAGATGGCTTAGTGGTTAAAGTATTTGCCTGCAACACCAAAGGATCCCAGTTGGATTCTCCAGGACCTGTGTAAGCCAGATGCACAAGGGGTTGTATGTATCTGGAGTTCGTTTGCAGTGGCTGGAGGCCCTGGCACACCCATTCTCTCTCTCTCTCTCTCTTTGTCTCTCAAAATATATAAATAAATAAAATATTTTTTTAAAAAGGCCAGTCTGTTGGGCTTTCAAATAAAACAAACAAACAAAAAAAAAAAAGAGGATATATTTTCATGTGACAAGGGGAAGGTCAGTCTCCCCTTCCCCTTGCTCTTTTCCTAAGATCCAAGCAGACCCAGATTGCTCCTCACTGAGCACTAGACACTTTGTCCAGGGTAGGGAAGAGTAAGGAGCAGGACACTTGGTCACACTACACACACAGTTCAAGTTCATCAATCAATAGATCAAAAGGAATGTTTCAGGGCAGAGAGAAGCCTGAGTCTTGTTCCTGCCTGCAGTTCCAGGAGGATGGATACCTGGTTCTGGAAGGATTTTTGTCTGCAGATGAGTGTGTGGCCATGCAACAGAGGATCAGCGAGATTGTGGCCAAAATGGACGTCCCTCTCCATTGCCGCACGGAGTTTTGCACCCAGGAAGACGAGCAGCTTCGAGCCCAGGTAGGCGCAGCTGCCCTCTGGAGCAGCATGGGAGGGAGGCCACAGGCTCCTTCTGAGGAGAGATCTCACCCCAGCCACCTACCCGTGCGCCAGGCACATCCATCACACTCCTCAGTGAGCTGGAGGGATGGCTTAGTGGTTAAGGTGCTTGTCTGCAAAGCCAAAGTACCCAGGCTTGACTTCCCAGGACCCTCATAAGCCAGATGCACAAGGTGCCACATGCTTCTGATGTTCGCATGCAACAGCTGAAGGCCTTGGCATGCCCATTCTCTCTTTCTCTCTCTCATATGTGTGTGTACATACATACATACATACATACATACGCCTCTTTATCTCCTTTTTTTTTTAGTTTTTGAGGTAGGATCTCACTGTAGCCCAGACTGACCTGGAATTCACTATGCAATCTCAGGGTGGCCTCAAACTCATGGCAATCCTCCTACCTCTGCCTCACAAGGGCTGGGATTAAAGGCGTGTGCCACCACACCCAGCTTTCTTTCTTCAATAAATAAATATTTTTTAAAGTAGGTATTACTGTTCCCATTTGACTAGTGGGGAAAGGCTCAGGTCACTTGCCCCAACCACACCAGAGCTGTGATAGAAGTGGTTCTGTTGTCTGCTCTGCTGGGTTTCTTCTCCTGCCACAAAGGGCATCTTAGTGACCAGCATCCCAGAGTAAACCCTGAGATTCTGATGGACCGTCGCCAGGTGAGTCATTCCCCAGCCGGACTTGGAACTCCCCGGCCTCAACAGAGTTTGAGAAGACAGGTGATTTTTCTTAACCCTTTGTAATCTGAATTTGGTTCACAGAGCTCCTTCATACTATGCTGGGGAGCTCTTGCCCTCTTGTGGGCACAAATGGAATTGCAACAGCCAGAAGCTTCACAGATAATGGGAATCTTAGGGGGAGAAAGGGTTGAAGCAGGATCTCATCCTAGCTCAGGCTGGCCTGGGACTCATTCTGCAGCCCCAAGATGGCCTCGAATTCATACTGATCCTCCTACTTCAGCTTCTCGAGTGCTTGGATTAAAGGCGTGAGCCACCATGCCTGGCAACAATGTGATCTTGAGAAGGAAAAAAGATTTATAAAATAAGTTTCCTCCAAACTGCAGATCTCATTTGGCTGCATGCTTACCCTCTAGGCAAGGAAAGCAAGGAGAAGAATCCTGTGGGCAGACACAAGTCACCAAGGGCTCTGAGTAGTGAGGGGGATGAATCCTGCAGCTGCCTCAAGATCAGCTGAAAACCTACATGAGACCCTGTGTCAAAAAGGGGAAAAGGGCTAGGTGTGGTGGCATACACCTTTAATCCCACCACTGGGAGACAGAGGTAGGAGGATCACCTTGAGTTCGAGGCCATCCTGAGAATACAGAGTGAATTCCAGGTCAGCCTGGGCTAGAGTGAGACCCTACCTCAAAAAAAGGGGGGAAGGGGGGCTGGAGAGATGGCTTAGTAGTTAAGGCATTTGCCTATAAAGCCAAAAAACTAGGTTCAATTCCCCAGGACCCATGTTAGCCAGATTCACAAGGTGGTACATACGTCTGGAGTTCATTTGCAGTAGCTGGAAACACTGGTGCACCCATTCTCTCTCTTCTTTCTCTCTTTCTCTGTCAAATAAATAAATAAATAATAAAATATTTTAAAAAAAAAAAAAAAAGGAGAGGGGGAATGGGCCTGATGTAGTGGCGTGCACCTTTAATCCCAGCACTCGGGAGGCAGAGATAGGAGAATCGCCATAAATTTGAAGCCACCCTGAGACTACATAGTGAATTCCATGGCCTCCAACGAACTCCTGGTGATCCTCCTACTTCTGCCTCTGGCTAAAAAAAAAAAAAAAAAAAAAAAAAAAAGCAGGGGGGAGGGGGTTGTCTTGCCTGGCCTGGTGGTGCACACCTTTAATCCCAACACTTGGGAGGCAGAGGTAGGGGGATGGCTATGAGTTTGAGATTACATAGTGAATTCCAGGTCATCCTGGATTACACCAAAACCCTACCTCGAAAAACAAACAAAAAAAAATTAAAAATAAAATAGGCGCTGGAGGGCTGGGGAGATGGCTTAGCGGTTAAGCACTTGCCTGTGAAGCCTAAGGACCCTGGTTCGAGGCTCAATTCCCCAGGACCCACGTTAGCCAGATGCACAAGGGGGCACGCACATCTGGAGTTCGTTTGCAGTGGCTGGAGGCCCTGGCGTGCCCATTCTCTCTCTCTCTCTATCTGCCTTTCTCTCTCTGTCGCTCTCAAATAAATAAATAAAAATAAACAAAAAAAACTTTAAAAAAAAATAGGTGCTGGAAATACAGCTTAGCAGCTAAGACACTTGCCTGCAAAGCTAAAGGACCCAGGTTCAATTCCACAATACCCACATAAGCCAGATGCACATGGTGGTGCATGCATCTAGAGTTCATTTGCAACGTCTGAAGGCCCTGGTGTGCCCATTCTCTCTCTATCTGCCTCTCTTTCTCTCTCAAATAAGTAAATAAAAATATTTTTTAATTTTTTTTTATTTGATATTATTGACAGAGAGAGAGAGAGAGAGAGAGAGAGAGGGAGGGAGAGAGAATGGGCACGCCAGGGCCTCCAGCCACTGCAAACAAATTGCAGACGCATGTGCCCCCTTGTGCATCTAGTTAAAGTGGGTCCTGGGGAATCGAGCCTCGAACCAGGATCTGTAGGCTTCACAGGCAAGCGCTCAACTGCTAAGCCATCTCTCCAGGCCCTCATTGACTTTTTTTAAACTTTTTTATTTTATTTTTTGTTTTTTACCAAGGTAGGGTCTCACTCTAGCTCAGGCTGACCTGGAATTCACTATGTAATCTCAGGGTGGCCTCGAGATCATGGAGATCCTCCGACTCCTGCCTCCTAGTGTGGCACCACCATGCCCAGCTATTATTTATTTATTTGACAGAAAGAGGAAGGGGAGTAGAAATGGCACACTAAGGTCCCCAGCCGCTGCAAAAAAAAACTCCAGATGCATGATCCGGGTTTGATTCCCCAGGACACACGTAAGCCAGATGCACAAGGGGGCACATGTGTCTGGAGTTCGTATGCAGTGGCTAGAGGCCCTGGCGTGACCATTCTCTCTCAAATAAATAAATAAATAAATAAATAAATAATTTTTTAAAAAAAGGTGGGGCTCAAAATGGAGGTAAAACCACTGCGCCGTCGCCCCCAGCCTGACTCCAACCATCCATAGCCATGGTGTGTGTGTGGGGGGGAACCATGATCCAAAATAACCAGAGCAGTTGAGCAAGCTGTTCATTGGTGGTCTGAGCTCTGAAACTACAGAGGACAGTTTGAGAGAACATTTCGAGAAATGGGGCGCACTCACAGACTGTGTGGTCATGAGAGACCCCCAAACAGAGCGTTCCAGAGGCTGTGGCTTTGTGACTCACTCGGGTGTTGAACAGGCGGAGGCAGCAGTGTGTGCTCGGCCACACGAGGTTGATGGCGTGCAGTGGAACCAGAGAGCAGTTTCTAGAGAGGGTTCTGGAAAGCCTGGTGCCCATTTAACAGTAAGGAAATTGGTGGTGGTGGTATTAAAGAAGACACAGAAGAGTATAATCTGAGAGACTGCTTTGAAAAGTATGGCAAGATTGAGACCAGAGAAGTGATGGAAGACAGGCAGAGTGGAAAAAAGAGAGGATCTGCTTTTGTAACTTTCGATGATCATGGTATGGTTGATAAAGTTGTTGTTCAGAAATATCACACTATTGGGCTGGAGAGATGGCTTAGTGGTTAAGGTGCTTGCCTACAAAGCCTAAGACCTAGGTTCCATTCCCCAGTACCCACATAAGCCAGATGCACAAGGGGGCACGCACATCTGGAGTTCGTTTGCAGTGGCTGGAGGCCCTGGCGTGCCCATTCTCTCTCTATCTGCCTCTTGGTCTCTCCTTCTTTCTCTCTCAAATAAATAAATGAAAAAGTAATAAAAAAAAGAATGAAAAAAAATCACACTATTAATGGACATAATTGTGAAGTGAAAAGGGCCCTTTCTAAGCGAGAGATGCAGCAGGCTGGGTCACAGAGAGGTCGTGGAGGTGGATGTGGCAACTTTATGGGTCGTGGTGGAAACTTTGGAGGTGGTGGAGGTAATTTTGGTTGTGGTGGAAACTTTGGTGGAAGAGGTGGCTATGGTGGTGGAGGTGGTGGCAGCAGAGGGAGTTATGGTGGAGGTGATGGTGGCAACTATGGTGGTGGTCCTGGTTATAGTAGTAGAGGAGGCTATGGTGGTGGTGGACCAGGATGTGGAAGCCAAGGTGGTGCATATGGTGGTGGAGGAGGAGGAAATGATGATTACAATGAAGGAGGAAATTTGGTGGTGGTAACTATGGTGGAGGTGGGAACTACAGTGATTTTGGAAATTATAGTGGACCACAGCAGTCAAATTATGGGCCCGTGAAGGGCGGTGCTTCTGGAAGAAGCTCTGGCAGTCCCTATAGGGGGTGTTATGACCTGTGTAAAAGTGGAGATATGGTAGCAGAAGTTTGTTTGTTTGTTTGTTTTTCGAGGTAGGGTCTCACTCTAGCTCAGGCTGACCTGGAATTCACTATTAGTCTCAGGGTGCTTGAATTCCATGGCAATCCTCTTACCTCTGCCTCCAAGTGCTGGGGTTAAAGGCGTGTGCCACCACGTCCAGCGGGTGGCAGAAGTTTTAAAAACAGCAGAAAAGGGCTACCGTTCTTAGCAGGAGAGAGCCAGGAGTTGTCAGGAAAGCTGCAGGTTACTTTGAGACATCCCAAAGTCCCCAAGGCATTAGAGGAACTGTAAAAATCGGCCGCAGGAGGAGTGATGGTCTGTAGTCAGAAGAGTTACGGCAGTTAAACAGGAAACCCTTCTTGTTCAGGACTGTCACAGCCTCAGTTTGCAGAAAGTGCACTATTGATAGAACACGCTGGAGTGTCAGTCAGATGTCCGTTCCTGAGGTCTTCCTCTGTTGTGCCTTTGTGTTCCTTCTTCTCTCATTGCATCAGCTACATTGCCCTGTAGTTCTGGTAGTGGTACCAGTAAATAAAAAAATTAAGGAATTTTTAACTTTTCAATACGTGTGTAGTTCAGTTTTCCTGCATTTTAGTACGGAAATTTTAACAAAATGCAGTTTTGAAGGTGTTTTCCTTGTGAATTAACAAGTAAAAATCATTGTTAATTACTATTTTGTATGACTTCTGCTAAAGTTAACTGTAAAGAAACACCCACTGACTTGCAGTTTAAGGGAATCTATTTTCCCTACTTCCAAATCATGCTATGAATGGGCGCTGACATGTGGCAAGAGTAGATATCTGTATGTTTGTAATGTGTGTTTTAGAATATTTAGGATTGGGTATTTAATAAATTAGCATATTTGTGAACTTAATAGCATTAAAATTACCTTCAAATGAAAAATCTTAAAATCTCAGAAAAAAAAAGGGGGGCTGGAGAGATGGCTTAGTGGTTAAAGTATTTGCCTGCAACACCAAAGGATCCCAGTTTGGATTCTCCAGGACCTGTGTAAGCCAATGCACAAGGGGTTGTATGTATCTGGAGTTCGTTTGCAGTGGCTGGAGGCCCTGGCACACCCATTCTCTCTCTCTCTCTCTCTTTGTCTCTCAAAATATATAAATAAATAAAAATATTTTTTTAAAAAGGCCAGTCTGTTGGGCTTTCAAATAAAACAAACAAACAAAAAAAAAAAAAAGAGGATATATTTTCATGTGACAAGGGGAAGGTCAGTCTCCCCTTCCCCTTGCTCTTTTCCTAAGATCCAAGCAGACCCAGATTGCTCCTCACTGAGCACTAGACACTTTGTCCAGGGTAGGGAAGAGTAAGGAGCAGGACACTTGGTCACACTACACACACAGTTCAAGTTCATCAATCAATAGATCAAAAGGAATGTTTCAGGCAGAGAGAAGCCTGAGTCTTGTTCCTGGCCTGCAGTTCCAGGAGGATGGATACCTGGTTCTGGAAGGATTTTTGTCTGCAGATGAGTGTGTGGCCATGCAACAGAGGATCAGCGAGATTGTGGCCAAAATGGACGTCCCTCTCCATTGCCGCACGGAGT
The DNA here is from genome assembly GCA_036346955.1 of Dipus sagitta. Taxonomy (NCBI): domain Eukaryota; kingdom Metazoa; phylum Chordata; class Mammalia; order Rodentia; family Dipodidae; genus Dipus; species Dipus sagitta. Next base: position 142,802,140 of record CM070770.1, read on the forward strand.
TTTTGCACCCAGGAAGACGAGCAGCTTCGAGCCCAGGTAGGCGCAGCTGCCCTCTGGAGCAGCATGGGAGGGAGGCCACAGGCTCCTTCTGAGGAGAGATCTCACCCCAGCCACCTACCCGTGCGCCAGGCACATCCATCACACTCCTCAGTGAGCTGGAGGGATGGCTTAGTGGTTAAGGAATTTGCCTGCAAAGCCAAAGGACCCAGGTTCAATTCCACAATACCCACATAAGCCAGATGCACAAGGTGCCACATGCTTCTGATGTTCGCATGCAACAGCTGAAGGCCTTGGCATGCCCATTCTCTCTTTCTCTCTCTCTCATATGTGTGTGTACATACATACATACATACATACATACGCCTCTTTATCTCCTTTTTTTTTTAGTTTTTGAGGTAGGATCTCACTGTAGCCCAGACTGACCTGGAATTCACTATGCAATCTCAGGGTGGCCTCAAACTCATGGCAATCCTCCTACCTCTGCCTCACAAGGGCTGGGATTAAAGGCGTGTGCCACCACACCAGCTTTCTTTCTTCAATAAATAAAATATTTTTTTAAAGTAGGTATTACTGTTCCCATTTGACTAGTGGGAAAGGCTCAGGTCACTTGCCCCAACCACACCAGAGCTGTGATAGAAGTGGTTCTGTTGTCTGCTCTGCTGGGTTTCTTCTCCTGCCACAAAGGGCATCTTAGTGACCAGCATCCCAGAGTAAACCTGAGATTCTGATGGACAGTCGCCAGGTGAGTCATTCCCCAGCCGGACTTGGAACTCCCCGGCCTCAACAGAGTTTGAGAAGACAGGTGATTTTTTCTTAACCCTTTGTAATCTGAATTTGGTTCACAGAGCTCCTTCATACTATGCTGGGGAGCTCTTGCCCTCTTGTGGGCACAAATGGAATGCAACAGCCAGAAGCTTCACAGATAATGGGAATCAGGGGGAGAAAGGAGGAGAAGAAAGGGTTGAAGCAGGATCTCATCCTAGCTCAGGCTGGCCTGGGACTCATTCTGTAGCCCCAAGATGGCCTCGAATTCATACTGATCCTCCTACTTCAGCTTCTCGAGTGCTTGGATTAAAGGCGTGAGCCACCATGCCTGGCAACAATGTGATCTTGAGAAGGAAAAAAGATTTATAAAATAAGTTTCCTCCAAACTGCAGATCTCATTTGGCTGCATGCTTACTCTAGGCAAGGAAAGCAAGGAGAAGAATCCTGTGGGCAGACACAAGTCACCAAGGGCTCTGAGTAGTGAGGGGGATGAATCCTGCAGCTGCTGCCTCAAAATCAGCTGAAAACCTACATGAGACCCTGTGTCAAAAAGGGAAAAGGGCTAGGTGTGGTGGCATAACGCCTTTAATCCCACCACTGGGAGACAGAGGTAGGAGGATCACCTTGAGTTCGAGGCCATCCTGAGAATACAGAGTGAATTCCAGGTCAGCCTGGGCTAGAGTGAGACCCTACCTCAATAAAAGGGGGAAGGGGGGCTGGAGAGATGGCTTAGTAGTTAAGGCATTTGCCTATAAAGCCAAAAAACTAGGTTCAATTCCCCAGGACCCATGTTAGCCAGATGCACAAGGTGGCACATGTGTCTGGAGTTCGTATGCAGTGGCTGGAGGCCCTGGCGTGCCCATTCTCTCTCTCTCTCTATCTGCCTCTTTCTCTCTCTGTCGCTCTCAAATAAATAAATAAATAATAAAATATTTTAAAAAAAAAAAAAAGGAGAGGGGGAATGGGCCTGATGTAGTGGCGTGCACCTTTAATCCCAGCACTCGGGAGGCAGAGATAGGAGAATCGCCATAAATTTGAAGCCACCCTGAGACTACATAGTGAATTCCATGGCCTCCAACGAACTCCTGGTGATCCTCCTACTTCTGCCTCTGGCTAAAAAAAAAAAAAAGTGGGGGGGAGGGGGTTGTCTTGCTTGGCCTGGTGGTGCACACCTTTAATCCCAACACTTGGGAGGCAGAGGTAGGGGGATGGCTATGAGTTTGAGATTACATAGTGAATTCCAGGTCATCCTGGATTACACCAAAACCCTACCTCGAAAAACAAACAAAAAAAAAAAAAAAATAGGCGCTGGAGGGCTGGGGAGATGGCTTAGCGGTTAAGCACTTGCCTGTGAAGCCTAAGGACCCTGGTTCGAGGCTCAATTCCCCAGGACCCATGTTAGCCAGATGCACAAGGGGGCACGCACATCTGGAGTTCATTTGCAGTGGCTGGAGGCCCTGGCGTGCCCATTCTCTCTCTCTCTCTATCTGCCTTTCTCTCTCTGTCGCTCTCAAATAAATAAATAAAAATAAACAAAAAAAACTTTAAAAAAAAATAGGTGCTGGAAATACAGTGCTTCGCAGCTAAGACACTTGCCTGCAAAGCTAAAGGACCCAGGTTCAATTCCACAATACCCACATAAGCCAGATGCACATGGTGGTGCATGCATCTAGAGTTCATTTGCAACGTCTGAAGGCCCTGGTGTGCCCATTCTCTCTCTCTCTCTATCTGCCTCTCTTTCTCTCTCAAATAAGTAAATAAAAATATTTTTTAATTTTTTTTTATTTGATATTATTGACAGAGAGAGAGAGAGAGAGAGAGAGAGAGGAGAGAGAGAGAGAATGGGCGTGCCAGGGCCTCCAGCCACTGCAAACAAATTGCAGACGCATGTGCCCCTTGTGCATCTAGTTAAAGTGGGTCCTGGGGAATCGAACCTGGGTCCTTTGGCTTTGCAGGCAAACACCTTAACCACTAAGCCATCCCTCTAGCCCAGTAAAAAGTATTTTAAAAAATAAAATAAAATAAAGGCTGGAGAGATGGCTTAGAGGTTAAGTGCTTGCCTATGAAGTGTAAGACCCCTGTTTGAGGCTCCATTCCCCAGGACCCATGTTAGCCAGATGCACAAGGGGGCACGCACATCTGGAGTTCGTTTGCAGTGGCTGGAGGCCCCTGGCACACCCATTCTCTCTCTCTCTCTCTCTTTGTCTCTCAAAATATATAAATAAATAAAATATTTTTTTAAAAAGGCCAGTCTGTTGGGCTTTCAAATAAAACAAACAAACAAAAAAAAAAAAGAGGATATATTTTCATGTGACAAGGGGAAGGTCAGTCTCCCCTTCCCCTTGCTCTTTTCCTAAGATCCAAGCAGACCCAGATTGCTCCTCACTGAGCACTAGACACTTTGTCCAGGGTAGGGAAGAGTAAGGAGCAGGACACTTGGTCACACTACACACACAGTTCAAGTTCATCAATCAATAGATCAAAAGGAATGTTTCAGGGCAGAGAGAAGCCTGAGTCTTGTTCCTGCCTGCAGTTCCAGGAGGATGGATACCTGGTTCTGGAAGGATTTTTGTCTGCAGATGAGTGTGTGGCCATGCAAACAGAGGATCAGCGAGATTGTGGCCAAAATGGACGTCCCTCTCCATTGCCGCACGGAGTTTTTGCACCCAGGAAGACGAGCAGCTTCGAGCCCAGGTAGGCGCAGCTGCCCTCTGGAGCAGCATGGGAGGGAGGCCACAGGCTCCTTCTGAGGAGAGATCTCACCCCAGCCACCTACCCGTGCGCCAGGGCACATCCATCACACTCCTCAGTGAGCTGGAGGGATGGCTTAGTGGTTAAGGTGCTTGTCTGCAAAGCCAAAGTACCCAGGCTTGACTTCCCAGGACCCTCATAAGCCAGATGCACAAGGTGCCACATGCTTCTGATGTTCGCATGCAACAGCTGAAGGCCTTGGCATGCCCATTCTCTCTTTCTCTCTCTCTCATATGTGTGTGTACATACATACATACATACATACATACGCCTCTTTATCTCCTTTTTTTTTTAGTTTTTGAGGTAGGATCTCACTGTAGCCCAGACTGACCTGGAATTCACTATGCAATCTCAGGGTGGCCTCAAACTCATGGCAATCCTCCTACCTCTGCCTCACAAGGGGCTGGGATTAAAGGCGTGTGCCACCACACCCAGCTTTCTTTCTTCAATAAATAAATATTTTTTAAAGTAGGTATTACTGTTCCCATTTGACTAGTGGGGAAAGGCTCAGGTCACTTGCCCCAACCACACCAGAGCTGTGATAGAAGTGGTTCTGTTGTCTGCTCTGCTGGGTTTCTTCTCCTGCCACAAAGGGCATCTTAGTGACCAGCATCCCAGAGTAAACCCTGAGATTCTGATGGACCGTCGCCAGGTGAGTCATTCCCCAGCCGGACTTGGAAACTCCCCGGCCTCAACAGAGTTTGAGAAGACAGGTGATTTTTCTTAACCCTTTGTAATCTGAATTTGGTTCACAGAGCTCCTTCATACTATGCTGGGGAGCTCTTGCCCTCTTGTGGGCACAAATGGAATTGCAACAGCCAGAAGCTCACAGATAATGGGAATCAGGGGGAGAAAGGGTTGAAGCAGGATCTCATCCTAGCTCAGGCTGGCCTGGGACTCATTCTGCAGCCCCAAGATGGCCTCGAATTCATACTGATCCTCCTACTTCAGCTTCTCGAGTGCTTGGATTAAAGGCGTGAGCCACCATGCCTGGCAACAATGTGATCTTGAGAAGGAAAAAAGATTTATAAAATAAGTTTCCTCCAAACTGCAGATCTCATTTGGCTGCATGCTTACCCTCTAGGCAAGGAAAGCAAGGAGAAGAATCCTGTGGGCAGACACAAGTCACCAAGGGCTCTGAGTAGTGAGGGGGATGAATCCTGCAGCTGCCTCAAAATCAGCTGAAAACCTACATGAGACCCTGTGTCAAAAAGGGGAAAAGGGCTAGGTGTGGTGGCATACGCCTTTAATCCCACCACTGGGAGACAGAGGTAGGAGGATCACCTTGAGTTCGAGGCCATCCTGAGAATACAGAGTGAATTCCAGGTCAGCCTGGGCTAGAGTGAGACCCTACCTCAATAAAAGGGGGAAGGGGGGCTGGAGAGATGGCTTAGCAGCTAAGGCATTTGCCTATAAAGCCAAAAAACTAGGTTCAATTCCCCAGGACCCATGTTAGCCAGATTCACAAGGTGGTACATACGTCTGGAGTTCATTTGCAGTGGCTGGAAACACTGGTGCACCCATTCTCTCTCTTCTTTCTCTCTTTCTCTGTCAAATAAATAAATAAATAATAAAATATTTAAAAAAAAAAAAAAAGGAGAGGGGGAATGGGCCTGATGTAGTGGCGTGCACCTTTAATCCCAGCACTCGGGAGGCAGAGATAGGAGAATCGCCATAAATTTGAAGCCACCCTGAGACTACATAGTGAATTCCATGGCCTCCAACGAACTCCTGGTGATCCTCCTACTTCTGCCTCTGGCTAAAAAAAAAAAAAAAAAAAAAAGCGGGGGGGAGGGGGTTGTCTTGCCTGGCCTGGTGGTGCACACCTTTAATCCCAACACTTGGGAGGCAGAGGTAGGGGGATGGCTATGAGTTTGAGATTACATAGTGAATTCCAGGTCATCCTGGATTACACCAAAACCCTACCTCGAAAAACAAACAAAAAAAAAATTAAAAATAAAATAGGCGCTGGAGGGCTGGGGAGATGGCTTAGCGGTTAAGCACTTGCCTGTGAAGCCTAAGGACCCTGGTTCGAGGCTCAATTCCCCAGGACCCACGTTAGCCAGATGCACAAGGGGGCACGCACATCTGGAGTTCGTTTGCAGTGGCTGGAGGCCCTGGCGTGCCCATTCTCTCTCTCTCTCTATCTGCCTTTCTCTCTCTGTCGCTCTCAAATAAATAAATAAAAATAAACAAAAAAAACTTAAAAAAAAATAGGCGCTGGAAATACAGCTTAGCAGCTAAGACACTTGCCTGCAAAGCTAAAGGACCCAGGTTCAATTCCACAATACCCACATAAGCCAGATGCACATGGTGGTGCATGCATCTAGAGTTCATTTGCAACGTCTGAAGGCCCTGGTGTGCCCATTCTCTCTCTATCTGCCTCTCTTTCTCTCTCAAATAAGTAAATAAAAATATTTTTTAATTTTTTTTATTTGATATTATTGACAGAGAGAGAGAGAGAGAGAGAGAGAGGGAGGGAGAGAGAATGGGCACGCCAGGGCCTCCAGCCACTGCAAACAAACTGCAGACGCATGCGCCCCCTTGTGCATCTAGTTAAAGTGGGTCCTGCGGAATCGAACCTGGGTTCTTTGGCTTTGCAGGCAAACACCTTAACCACTAAGCCATCCCTCTAGCCCAGTAAAAAGTATTTTAAAAAATAAAATAAAATAAAGGCTGGAGAGATGGCTTAGAGGTTAAGTGCTTGCCTATGAAGTGTAAGGACCCCTGTTTGAGGCTCCATTCCCCAGGACCCATGTTAGCCAGATGCACAAGGGGGTGCATGCGTCTGGAGTTCGTTTGCAGTGGCTGGAGGCCCTGGTGTGCCCATTCTCTCCTCTCTCTCTCTCTCTCTCTCTGCTTCTTTCTCTGTCTTTCTGTCTGTCACTCTCAAATAAATAAATAAAAATAAACAACTAAACTAAACTAAAAAAGAATGGCTTTTTAATTAAAGTGAGATTTGTCCACATCCAAGGGGGGGAAAAAAAGCATGAGGGTCTGGGAGAACCTAAGATCACTGGAGTTCCATTCCCCACAAACCCACATAAACACCTGTAACTTCTGTCCCTTGAGAGGACAGGTTGTGTGACTGGGGCTTCTGATTGAAAACAGCAGTTCCAACTGGGTTGAGGTTGAAACCTGCCTCAAAGAAGTACATAGGTGAGTGACAGAGAAGGGTACCAGAAGTTCTCTGGTCTCTGTGTGCATGCACATGGTGCACACATCTGTACACACACACGCATACGCCACACACTGTCCACATAACCAGAGAGAGAGAGAGGAGAGGGAGAGAGAGAGCGCTGGGCTGGAGTGATGGCTTGGCGGTTAAGGCACTTGCTTGAGAAGCCTAACGAACCCAGGTTCAACTGCCCGTATCCCATGTAAGCCAGACTACACAAGGTGACACATGCACAAGGTGGCGTATGTGCATAAGGTGGTGCATGCTTCTGGAGTTTGATTGCAGTGGCTGGAGGCCCTGGAGTGCCAATTCTCTCTCGCTCATAAAAAAAAAAAATAAGTAAGTATGGGGCTGGAGAGATGGCTTAGTGGATAAAGTGTTTGCCTGCAAAGCCAAAGGACCCAGGTTCTATTCTCCAGGACCCACATTAGCCAGATGCACGAGAGGGTGCACGTATCTGGAGTTCGTTTGCAGTGGCTGGAGGCCCTGGCATGTCCATTCTCTCTCTCTCTCTCTCTCTATGTCAAATAAATAAAATTTAAAAAATAAGTAAATATATATATATTTGATTTTCCGAAGTAGGGTTTTGCTCTAGCCCAGGCTGATCTGGAATTCAGTATGTATTCTCAGGGTGGCTTCAAGCTCACAGTGATCCTTCTACCTAGGCCTTCTTAGTGCTGGGATTAAAGGTGTGTGCCACTACACTTGGCCCAAGAAATTATATATATTTAATTAATTTATTTTTTATTAACAACTTCCATGATTGTAAACAATATCCCATGGTAATGCCCTCCCTCCCCCCACTTTCCCCTTTGAAACTCCATTCTCCATCATATCCCCTCCTCCTCTCAGTCTCTCTTTTATTTTGACGTCATCATCTTTTCCTCCTATTATGATGGTCTTGTGTAGGTAGTGTCAGGCACTGTGAGGTCATGGATATCCAGGCCATTTTGTGTCTGGAGAGCATGTTGTAAGGAGTTCTACCCTTCTTTTGGGCTCATACATTCTTTCCACCACCTCTTCTGCAATAGACCTTGAGCCTTGAAGGTGTGATAGAGATATTGCAGTGCTGAGCACTCCTCTGTCACTTCTTCCCACACCATGATGCCTCAAGATATATATATATATATTATATATATTTTTTTTCTAGTAGGGTTTCACTCTAGTCCAGGCTGACCTGGACTTCACACTTCACTATGTAGTCTTAGGGTGACCTCGAATTCACAGTGATACAGTGATCCTCCCACCTCTGCCTCCCAAGTGCTGGGATTAAAGACATGCACCACCACACCCAGCAAGAATATATTTTTAAAAATTTAAAAATAAAATAAATTCAGAGCAAGAGAGTGAGAGAGAGGATTTACTTGGCTCACTCTTTGAGATGGGCAGAGCATCATGGTGGAGAAGGCATGATGGGGTAGAGCTACTTTACCTCATGGTAGCTGGGAAGAAGGGAGAGAGCATGGGGAAGGGTCTGGGGCAAGATGTCCCCATCAAAGTTTTGTCCCCAGTGACCCTCTTCCTTCAACTAGGTCCTGTCTAAATGCCCAATCAACAATGAACTCATTAGTGGATTAATCCAGCAATGAACCAAACCTTCAACACATGAAGAGGAAGGGGCACTTCATATATAAACTGTAGCAGCTCCTTAGGTGTGTTAAAGGCATTTCAATTTTTTTATTTGTTTTGTTTTTCAAGGTAGGGTCTCACTCTAGCTCACCTGACTCTAGCTGACCTGGAATTTACTATGTAGTCTCAGGGTGGCCTCAAACTCACAGTGATCCTCCTACCTCTACCTCCTGAGTTCTAGGATTAAAGGTGTGCACCACCATGCCCAGCATCATTTTTTTTTAAAGTAGGATTTCACTCTATCTCAGACTGACCTGGAATTCACTATGTAGTCTCAGGGTGGCCTCAAACTCATGGTGATCCTCCTACCTCTGCCTCCCTACTGCTGGGATTAAAGGTGTGCATCACTACACCTGGCTTTCTTTTCTTTTCTTTCTTCTTTCTTTCTTTCTTTCTTTTCTTTCTTTCTTTCTTTCTTTCTTTCTTTTCTTTCTTTTCTTTCTTTCTCTCTCTCTCTCTCTCTCTCTCTCTCTTTTTTTTTTTTTTTTTTTTTTTGAGTTAGGGTCTGTTTCTAGCCCAGGCTGGCCTGGAACTCTCAAGGATCCTCCTATCTCTGCCTCCCAAATGCTGGGATTAATTTGTCTGTGCCAGGGGCTGGAGAGATGGCTTATGATAAAAGTTTTTGCCTGCAAAGCCAAAGGACCCAGGTTCTATTCTCCAGGACCCACATTAGCCAGATGCACGAGAGGGTGCACGTATCTGGAGTTCGTTTGCAGTGGCTGGAGGCCCTGGCATGTCCATTCTCTCTCTCTCTCTCTCACTCTATGTCAAATAAATAAAATTTAAAAAATAAGTAAATATATATATTTGATTTTCTGAAGTAGGGTTTTGCTCTAGCCCAGGCTGATCTGGAATTCAGTATGTATTCTCAGGGTGGCTTCAAGCTCACAGTGATCCTTCTACCTAGGCCTTCTTAGTGCTGGGATTAAAGGTGTGTGCCACTACACTTGGCCCAAGAAATTATATATATTTAATTAATTTATTTTTTATTAACAACTTCCATGATTGTAAACAATATCCCATGGTAATGCCCTCCCTCCCCCCAACTTTCCCCTTTGAAACTCCATTCTCCATCATATCCCCTCCCATCTCAATCAGTCTCTCTTTTATTTTGATGTCATCATCTTTTCCTCCTATTATGATGGTCTTGTGTAGGTAGTGTCAGGCACTGTGAGGTCATGGATATCCAGGCCATTTTGTGTCTGGAGGAGCATGTTGTAAGGAGTTCTACCCTTCTTTTGGCTCTTACATTCTTTCCACCACCTCTTCTGCAATAGACCTTGAGCCTTGGAAGGTGTGATAGAGATATTGCAGTGCTGAGCACTCCTCTGTCACTTCTTCCCAGCACCATGATGCCTCAAGATATATATATATATATATATATATATATATATATATATATTTTTTTTTTTTTTTTTTTTTTTTTTTTTCTAGGTAGGGTTTCACTCTAGTCCAGGCTGACCTGGACTTCACACTTCACTATGTAGTCTTAGGGTGACCTCGAATTCACAGTGATAAAGTGATCCTCCTACCTCTGCCTCCCAAGTGCTGGGATTAAAGACATGCACCACCACACCCAGCAAGAAATATATTTTTAAAAATTTAAAAATAAAATAAATTCAGAGCAAGAGAGTGAGAGAGAGGATTTACTTGGCTCACTCTTTGAGATGGGCAGAGCATCATGGTGGAGAAGGCATGATGGGGTAGAGCTACTTTACCTCATGGTAGCTGGGAAGAAGGGAGAGAGCATGGGGAAGGGTCTGGGGCAAGATGTCCCCATCAAAGTTTTGTCCCCAGTGACCCTCTTCCTTCAACTAGGTCCTGTCTAAATGCCCAATCAACAATGAACTCATTAGTGGATTAATCCAGCAATGAACCAAACCTTCAACACATGAAGAGGAAGGGGCACTTCATATATAAACTGTAGCAGCTCCTTAGGTGTGTTAAAGGCATTTTCAATTTTTTTTATTTGTTTTGTTTTTCAAGGTAGGGTCTCACTCTAGCTCACCTGACTCTAGCTGACCTGGAATTTACTATGTAGTCTCAGGGTGGCCTCGAACTCACAGTGATCCTCCTACCTCTACCTCCTGAGTACTAGGATTAAAGGTGTGCACCAGCATGCCCAGCATCATTTTTTTTTTTAAAGTAGGATTTCACTCTATCTCAGACTGACCTGGAATTCACTATGTAGTCTCAGGGTGGCCTCAAACTCATGGTGATCCTCCTACCTCTGCCTCCCTACTGCTGGGATTAAAGGTGTGCATCACTATACCTGGCTTTCTTTTCTTTTCTTTCTTTCTTTCTTTCTTTCTTTCTTTCTTTCTTTCTCTCTCTCTCTCTCTCTCTCTCTCTTTTTTTTTTTTTTTTTTTTTGAGTTAGGGTCTGTTTCTAGCCCAGGCTGGCCTGGAACTCTCAAGGATCCTCCTATCTCTGCCTCCCAAATGCTGGGATTAATTTGTCTGTGCCAGGGGCTGGAGAGATGGGTTAGTGGTTAAGACATTTGCTTGCAAAGCCAAAGGATCCAGGTTCAGTTCCCCAGGACCCATGTAAGCCAGGTGCACAAAGGGGCACATGTGTGTCTGGAGTTTGTTTGCAGCAGCTAGAGGTCCTGGAAGACCCATTTTCATTCTCTCTGTCACTCTCTCTTTCTCTCCTTTGGCCTCTTTATTTCTCTCTCTCAAATAAAAATAAATAAAATATATTTAAAAAATGCCTTGCTACCTTGCTTAGCAAAGCATTTTTAATTTATAATAATTTCAGTTGGGGCTGGAGAGATGACTTAGTGGTTAAGGCGCTTGCCTGTGAAGAATAAGGACCCAGGTTCAATTCTCCAGGTCCCACATAAGCCAGATGCACATAATGGCACATGTGTCTGGAATTCGTTTACAGTGGCTAGAGGCCCTGGCATGCTCATTCATTCTCTCTCACCCTCCATCTGTCTCTGATAAATAAATAAAAAATATTTTTAAAAATAATAATTTCAGTTATGTGTTTGGTTGGACCTAGCCCTATTCTTTTTCTTAATTTAATTTTTTTATTGACAGATTCCATAATTGTAAAACAATATTCCATGGTAATTCCCCCCCACACTTTCCCCTTTGAAACTCCACTCTTCATCATATCCCCTCCCCCTCTCAATCACTCTCTCTCTCTCTTTATTTATTTTTTTATTTTTATTTTTCAAGGTAGGATTTCACTCTAGCTCAGGCTGGCCTGGAATTTACTATGTAATCTCAGGGTGTCCTTGAACTCATGGCAATCCTCCTACCTCTGCCTCCAAATGCTGGGATTAAAAGCGTGCGCCACCACGCCCGGCTATTTTTATTGTTTATTTTTGTTTTGTTTTGTTTTTGTTTTTCGAGGTAGAGTCTCACTCTAGCCCAGGCTGACCTGGAATTCACTATGTAGTCTCAGGCTGGCCTCGACCTCATGGCAATCCTCCTAACTCTGCCTCCCAAGTACTGGGATTAAAGGCGTGTGCCACCACGCCTAGCCCTCTCTTTTATTTTGCTGTCATCATCTTTTCCTCCTATTATGATGGTCTTGTGTAGGTAGTGTCAGGCACTGTGGGATCATGGATATCCAGGCCATCTTGTGTCTAGAGGAGCATGTTTTAAGGAGTCCTACCCTTCCTTTGGCTCTTACATTCTTTCCGCCACCTCTTCCCCAATGGACCCTGAGCCTTGGAAGGTGTGATAGACATATTGCAGTGCTGAGCACTCCTCTGTCACTTCTTCCCAGCACCGTGATGCCTTCTGAGTCATGCCAAGGTCATTGCCATCTGAAAAGAGAAGGTTCTCTAACCAAAAGTGAGAGTAGCATTAATATATAGGGTATGAACATTAAGAGAAATGCTTACTGGGAAGTTGGGTGAGCATAGAATATACGTTTAGCCAGACACCAGCAGACATTACAACCCTAGCTAGCCCTATTCTTTTTTAAAAATATATTTTATTTATTTATTTGATAGAGAGAAAGAGGCAGAGAGAGAGAGAGAGAGAGAGAGAGAGAGAATGGGTGCGTCAAGGCCTCCAGCCACTGCAAACAAACTCCAGATGCAGGCACCCCCTTGTGCATCTGTCTTACGTGGGTACTGGAGCATTGAACCAGGATCCTTTGGCTTTGCAGGCAAATGCCTTAACCACTAAACCATCTCTCCAGCCCCTAGCCCTACTCTTATAAGTCAGGGAGCATTTGTAACAAGAGATTTCCAAGAAATCCCTTGTGTGTAGTTTCAGGCCATATTTCCAGGCACTTGAGGTCCACTCTCTGTGCCTCAATGGATATGTCTGAGAATCCCCTCTCTTCCCTGCCAGGCCCAGCTAGCTCTGCCCTAGCGTGTGATCTATTCCCTCCCTTGTCCTCTTCCACAGGGCAGCACAGACTATTTCTTGAGCAGCGGTGACAAGATCCGGTTCTTCTTTGAGAAAGGCGTTTTTGACAAGAAAGGTTTGTTGCTGGGGCCAATGTGAACTGGAGAGACAGGGAGAGAGCCTAGAAGGGTCTTGGGGCAAGATGTGCACTGTAAGGGAGCAGCAGTTGTGGGAGCTGCCTTCTAGGACTGGGAGAGTGCCAAGAACACTTCTACCTGTTCTTCGTGCCACAGGAAATTTCTTGGTCCCTCCAGAGAAATCCATCAACAAAATTGGCCATGGTGAGTAGGGGCTTGCAGGTGCAGGAAAGCAAAAGGGGCAGTTGAGGCCAGAAAGAGTTGAGGAGAACAAAGCCCATAGTGAGGGGGTCCTTGTGCATCTGGCATTTTTGCCTGCGGGCTCCCTCTGGTCTTGACCTTCTGTATTGTGTGGTGTGATCACATGGTCTGCCATGCCAGCGTTGGGAAGAGGGCTCTGCTTGCTCACCCCCCAAGATGGACATGAGCAAGCTTCTCCGTTCTCTACCACCTGGCAGCTACCCACAAGGAGTGACTGTCCCAGTCCGGTAGCTGGGCTCTTACTGTCTGTTCATTAGTCCACTGAACCTTACAGCAGCCCTAGGAGGGAGGCTGTTTTTCTCATTCCCATTTTACAGAGGAGGAGACTGAGGCTTACAGGAGAGACACGGTTACCTGAGGTCACGCAGAAGGAGCAGTACTAGGAATCTTTCTTCCTATCTGAGGTGTGGGGAGTCAGGGCTGGTGTGAAGTTCCCCCATGGCCAGAAGGTCATGGATGGGATAGGGACTGGGGTGCGAGAAGGTATCTGAGGGCCTTTTAGCTGGTTATAAACAAGTATAAAGCTTAATGTGCCCAAAATAGGTGAGAATGTCGCAGTGATTCTGGTACATTGGAGGCGGGAGGGATGCATGAGGCTGAGGCTGGCCTATCAGCCCAATTCTGACCCGCAGCCCTGCATGCCCATGATCCTGTCTTCCGAAGCATCACACACTCTCCCAAGGTGCAGGTGAGCAGAGGTGGGGTGAGGGCGGGGGGATGGGGGACAGATGTGTGTGTGGACAGGCTGACAAGCATGACTTCTGCTCCCTTCCAGGCCTTGGTCAGAAGTCTGGGTCTGCAGATGCCAGTGGTGGTACAGAGCATGTACATTTTTAAGGTGAGCACCACGGCCTCTCCGGGCCTCAGTTTACTCTCTGTAACATGATCAGACTGCTCATGTAAAGAACTTTCTTTCCATGGGCCAAGAGCTGCTGGAATTATGGTTAAGTTGCCAGGAGAACATGTGAGATTGGCCTCTGGCTAACATACCTTTCATTGAGCTGGTATTTAGCTTAAATGTGGTGGTGGTGGTGGGGGGGTGGCTAGAGAGATGGCTTAGCAGTTAAGGCACATGCCTATGATGCCTAAGTACCCGGGTTCGATTCCCCAGAACACACATCAGCCAGATGCACATGGTGGTACATGTATCGAGTTCATTTGCAGTGGCTGGAGGCCCTGGTGCACCCATTCTCTCCCCTCTCTCTCTCAAATAAATAAATTAAATAATTTTTAAAATAATTTTTTTAATGTGGCGGTAGGAAGAAAGCGAAACCCAGTAGTCCTTGTTCCCCAGTTTAGCGATTGAGTGCCCTGTACTCAGCGCTCAAGGGCCACCTCAGTGCAACCTTCTGTAAGAAGCCTTCTAAATCCCCAGGGGAAAGAGGGACCCAACTTTGACTTTGGGGCCCAAAGGCATGACCTCTGACTCTCTGTCGGCACTTGGTTCTGCTTTGTGGTCTTACTGGGCAGGAGCCTGCTATCTCCCCATAGGCTGCAAATTCCTATTGGGCCTGAGTGGTATCTCTTCACAGCCCTCCCTGGCCAGGCACAGAGTAGATGTTTAGTAGCTGGGTGCTAATGCAGAACCTGACAGCCAGGGTGGCACAATCCAACAAGATTCAGGTCAGGCCCCTCCCTGCTCTCCTCGGTCCTCACTGGGTCCTTTCCCTCTCTTACAGCAACCTCATTTTGGCGGAGAAGGTGAGCTGAGGGCAGGCTGCAGGGGCCAGCAAAGGCTCTGGGCTGGAGATGGGTGTCAGCGGTGGTCAGGCACTTGGAGGGAGGAAAAGCACTGCCTGTGACGTCTGTGGCATGGGTGGGAGTTTGAGCCTGGGGAGGAGCAGCCACCTTCTGTCCCTGCCTGGAACAGCAGACTGGGAGGGAGACCAATATTGACTGCAGACATATCTGGTTAAAAATACAGATTGCAAAAAGCCGGGGCGTGGTGGCACACACCTTTAATCCTAGCTCGGGAGGCAGAGGAAGGAGTATCGCCTTGAGTTTGAGGCCAATCTGAGACTCCATAGTGAATTCCAGGTCAGCTTGGGCTAGAGTGAGACCCTACCTCAAAAAACCAAAGGAAAAAAAAAACTACAGATTGTACTTGGGAGGCAGAGGTAGAAGGATTGCCGTAAGTTTCAAGGCCACCCTGAGACTACATAGTTAATTCCAGGTCAGCCTGGAAATTTATTTATTTATTTATTTATTTATTTATTTATTTATTTATTAGAGACAGAGTAAGGGAGAGAGAATGGACGTGCCAGGGTCTCTAACCACTGTAAACGAACTCCAGACTCATGCGCCATGATGTGCATCTAGCCAACGTGGGGCCTGGAGAATCGAACTTGGGTCCTTAGGCTTCGCAGGCAAGTGCCTTAATTGCTAAGCCATCTCTCCAGCCTCTTGATTTTTTTTTTTTTTTTTCAATGCAGGGTCTCATTCTAGCCCAGGCTGACCTGGAATTCACTATGTAGTCTTAGGGTGGCCTCAAACTCACGGCGATCCTCCTACCTCTGCCTCACTAGTGGTGGGATTAAACGGATGTTCCACCATGCCTGGCTAGCTCTTGGTATTTCTTTTTTATTTTTATTTATTTATTTATTTATTTGGTTTTTTGAGGTAGGGTCTTGCTCTAGCCCAGGCGACCTGAAATTCATTATGTAGTCTCAGGGCGGCCTCAAACTCATGACAATCCCTCCTACCTCTGCCTCCTGAGTGCTGGGATTAAGTTGGTATTTTTGTTTTGTTTTGTTTTCTTTTGTTTTGAGGTTGGGTTTCATTCTAGTCCAGGTTGACCTAGAATTCACTGTGTAATCTCAGGATAGCCTCAAACTCATCATGATCCTCCTACCTCTGCCTCCTGAGTGCTGGGATTAAAGGCATGTACCACCATGCCTGGTTTAAAAGTTGGTATTTTAAAAATATTTTATTTTATTTATTTGAGATAAAGAGGGAGGGTGGGAGGGAAAAAGAGAGAGAGAGAGGGAGGGAGGGAGGGAAAGAATGGGCATGCCAGGGCCTCCAGCCTCTGCAAATGAACTCCAGATGCATGTGCCATCTTGTGCATCTAGTTTACGTGTGTCCTGGGGAATTGAACCTGAGTCCTTTGGCTTTGAAGGCAAATGCCTTAACTGCTAAGCCATCCCTACAACCCCTCTTGTTTTTGTTTTTTTTTTCCCCCCCTGAGGTAGAGTTTCACTCTAGCCCAGGCTGACCTGGAATTCACTCTGTAGTCTCACGGTGGCCTCAAACTCTTGGCAATTCTCCTACCTCTGCCTACCAAGTACTGGGATTAAAGGCGTGAGCCACCACGTCTGGCCCCTCTTGGTATATATATATATATATATATATGTATATATATATTTGTTTTTTAGAGGAAGGGTCTCGCTCTAGTCCAGGCTGACCTGGAATTCACTCTGTAATCTCAGGGTGGCCTTGAACTCATGGCTATCCTCTTACCTCTGCCTCCTGAGTGCTGTGATTAAAGGCATGCGCCACCATGCCTCTTGGTATTTTTCCCTCTTGGTATTTTTCCCTCTTGGTATTTTTTTTGTTTGTTTGTTTTTCAAGGTATGGTCTCACTCTAGCCAATCACTATGTAGTCTCAGGGTGGCCTTGAACTCATGGCAATCCAAATACCTCTGCCTCCCGAGTGCTACGATTAAAGGCGTGCGCCACCATGCCCGGCTCTGACCTCTTGGTATTTTTAACAAGCTTCCCAGAGGACTAACTTAGCATGGGCCTCACTGATCTAGCTCCACACCTTAGCAGATGCCGATTCCCTGTATATTTCCTTTACAGACTCCCTGGTGGGCCAGTAGCTACTTCTGTCTGCTCAATAGCCCTGCTGCAGTGGAGCTCATCCCTGGACCGATAGTCCTTTCCTGCCTGGCATGAGCCCGAGTCTGCCACCTGTGACCAATCCCTTCATCCTGCAGGGCCGTCCCCAGGAAGTGTGGCCAGCCCCTCCCTGTGTGTGTTTAGACCAAATCCAGTACACCCAGATGCCATTTCTCTCCCAAAGGCTTTAAAGCTCCCACCATTGAACATTCTCCTTTGGAATTTTCAAAGCCCTTTATTGTTGTATGTTTAGAACGCACAGGGTGGAGGTGAGGTCGGTGCTCCTGTTCTGCTGTTATTGCAGAGTGAGCTCCTTCGTCAAGTGGTTCTCCATCCTGGCTGTGCCTAGCATCACACAGAGAGGTTTTTAAAAAGTGGATACAGGGCCAGGTGTAGTGCCGCACGCCTTTAATCCCAGCACTTGGGAGGCAGAGGTAGGAGGCTCACCGTGAGTTCGCCACCATGGGAGTACACAGTGAATTCCAGGTTAGCCTGAGCTAGAGTGAAACACTGCTTTGAACCGCCCCCTCCCCAAAGAAAAATATGGATGCAGATAAATTGGGGATATATCTTGGTGGTAGAACATTTGTCTACTAAAAAAGTGGCTATGTCAGAAATGGTGGCAGAAGTAGGTGGATCACTGTGAGTTCAGTGCTGTGAGAACCAGAGTGGGTTCCAGGTCAGCGTGCGCTAGAGTGGAACACTACCTCAGAAAAACCCCAAAATAAATAAATAAGTGGATACCAGGTGGGTCTAGTGGCATAAACCTGTAATCCCATTTACTCAGGAGGTTGAGGTAGGAGGACTGAAAGTCCAAAGCCAGTGAGTTCAAATCCAGCTTTAGCAAGTACTGTCTCAAAATAAAGAGTAGAGCCGGGCGTGGTGGCGCACGCCTTTAATCCCAGCACTCAGGAGACAGAGGTAGGAGGATTGCCGTGAGTTTGAGGCTGCCCTGAGACTCCATAGTGAATTCCAGGTCAGCCTGAGCTAGAGTAAAACCCGTAACCTCAAAAAACCAAAAAACAAAAAATAAAAGAGTAAAAGGAGGGCTGGGGATATAGCTCAGTGGTAAAATGCTTGCCTAGCACACAGGGAATCCTGGGTTTAATACCCAGTACTGGAAAACAGTAATGTGGATGCAACTGGGTGTGGTGGTACAAGCCCAGCTAGGTAGAGCCCTGGGGCCAGGAGGTGGTGAGGGTGATAGGAAGGTGCCCCTGAGGGCTCCCAGAGGACTAGGGAGTGGGAACCGGACCAAGGTGAGGTGTGGCTAAGCAAAGGACCATGCTCCTCACCCCCGGTGGGTCTTTCTCAGTCTCCCCTCACCAGGATGCCACTTTCCTGTACACGGAGCCCCTGGGCCGGGTGCTGGGCGTGTGGATTGCTCTGGAGGATGCCTCGCTGGAAAACGGCTGCCTCTGGTTCATCCCTGGCTCCCACACCAGTGAGGACCCTGTCTTCCTGCCCACCCCACCCTGCCCGCCTCCAGGGAGAACCTGATAGAGATGCTAAACTACATGTTGGTTGGCAGGTGGAGTGACAAGAAGGATGATCCGGGCCCCTGCTGGCTCGGGCCCTGGCACCAGCTTCCTTGGATCCGAGCCAGTCCGGGATAACAGTCTCTTTGTGCCCACACCAGTGCGGAGAGGTAGGAGGGATGGATGGCACACGGAGGCAGGCAGCCACGCTCAGAGGTCGGTGTTTGCTCCACTACCTGGCATCCAAGAGAGGCTCCCCATGATGCCACCCCAGGGTTGTGAAATCAGTCTGGGAGACGGTGGAGCTGGCAGGGCCTTAGACGTCAGCAGCATGTTACCAGAACACATTCTCAGGTCAGGCTAAAAGCCACATTTTGTTCCTTTTTTTTTTTTTTTTTTTTTTGAGGTAGGGTCTCACTGTAGTCCAGGTTGAGTTAGAATTCACAGGGATCCTCCTACCTCAGCCTCCCAAGAGCCGGGATTATAGGCATGAGCCACCATGTCCACTTCATGACCTGCATTTTTTTTTTTTTTTTTTTTTGGTTTTCGGAGGCACAGTCTTACTCTAGCTCAGGCTGACCTGGAATTCTCTGTGTAGTCTCAGGTTGGCTTCCTACCTCTGCCTCCCAAGTGCTGGGATTAAAGGCGTGCACCACCATGCCTGGCTATGACTTTGTTTTTTCTTGGGCTGTTTCTTTGGGCAGATGGGTGAATCTGAGCCTTGGTTTCTCCAAGTGTGAGATGATGCATGTAGTACAATTATAGAGAATCTATGTAGTGCCCACTTTTCCTTAAGGAAAGGGGATATTAAAGTCTAACTCATTGTCACCAGGTCCCAGCTAACTGGTACAATCATGACTGTTCACATCTGGTCATGAATGTTCCAAAAAAAATTATTTTTTCAAGATTGGGTCTCATTCTGGTCCAGGCTCATCTGGAATTCATTTTGTAGTCTCAGGCTCACTTTGAACTCACTGTGATCCTCTATCCTCTGACCTCTGCCTCCTGAGTGCTGGGATTAAAGGTGTGCACCACCATGCCCAGCAGAGAGAGAATGGGCACACCAGGGCCTATAGAAAAGGAACTCCAAATGCATGCGCCACTTTGTGCATCTGGGTTTATTTACGTGGATACTGAAGAACTGAATTCAGGTCTAGGCTTTATGGACAAACGCCTTAACCCCTGAGCCATCTCTCCAGTCCCCCCACATACCACCACTTTTTTTTTGAGACTGGATCTTGTTATGTCACCCTGACTGCCTTGGAACTATGTACAACAGGCTGACCTCAACCTGTGGTGATCCTCCTGCCTCAGACCTTCAAGTGCTGGGACTATGGCATGAACTACCTGTAAGGTTCAGGAGTGACCAAGACCACAGAGACCACTCTGAGGCAAAGATGGAAGCTTTTATTGGGGGGAAACACACGAGCTGCCAGGACTGACTCTCAAGAGCAGAGCAGTCAATTTGGGATTACAGATGGTGGGCTATACAGAGTTCTTCAGCTGGGGGAAGGTGAGGAAAGGACATAGCTAGGGTGTGAGACCAGAACAGTGACCTGGCCTAAGAGATAAGGGGGCAGGAAACCAAGACCTGGGGCATTGTTAGGCAAGGAAGGGATAATGGCTGGGTGGTTCCTTGAGGAATGTGGATGATCCACTTATGTCTCTGTCATCTGCCCTCCTACTGTCCTCGGTGACTCCACTTTGCCCTGACCTAATACTACCATACCCAGCTTTGGAGCTGCTTTTTTTTTTTTTTTTTAATTATTATTATTTTTGAGACAGGGTCTCATGTCGCCCATTATGGCTTCAAACTCATTATGTAGCTGATTTTGAACTCCCGATCCTCCTGTTTCTACTGTGAGTGTGTGAATACACTGTGCCACCATGCCAGGTTTTTTTTCCCCCCTAAATTTATTTGAGAGAACGAGATGGAGAATGGGTACGCCAGGGTCTCTAGCCACTGCAAACGAACTCCAGATGTATGCACCACCTTATGCATCTGGTACATGGGTCCTGGAGAATTGAACCTGGGTCCTTAGGCTTCACAGGCAAGCACCTTAACTGCTAAGCCATCTCTCCAGCCCCTTCCACGTTTTATGTGGTGCTGGGGATTGAACCCAGGGTTTCTTATGTTAGGCAAGAACTCTACCAACGGAACTACATTACTAGACCAACCTGTTTTGTTGTTTTGCAACATCACATGTAGCCCAGGCTGATCTTGAACTCCTACTCTTCCTGCTTCCTGTACTGGGCTTACAGGTGTGCATCAGAGTGCCCAGCTTGTAGCTGTCTTAAGAAAGACCCAGTGGAGTGGTCGCACATGCCTTCAATCCCAGCACATGGGAGGCAGAGGTAGGATTGCTAGTTCGAGGTCAGCCTGAGCTAGAATGAGACCCTACCTCGAAAACCCAGTAAGTAAATAAATAAAATAAAGAAAAAAAAAAAAAGACCCAGTGAAAGGATAGGAGATGTCTCAGCAGTTAAAGGTGCTTACCTGCAAAGCCTGCCAGATTGGGCTCAATTCCCCAGATACCCATGTAAAGCTGGATGGGCATTTATTTGCAGCAGCAAGAGACCCAGACATATGCACATGCAAAGGAATATAAATCTTGTTGGGTGTAGAGACGTACGCCTTTAATCCCAGCACTTGGGAGGCAGGGGTAGGAGGATTGATGTGTGTTTGAGTCCAGCTTGAGACTATGTAGTGAATTCCAGGTCAGCCTGGGCTAGAGACCCTACCTTGAAAAAAAAAAATATATATATAAATTTTAAAAAAGGTGGTAGTGCTGGGCGTGGTGGCACATGCCTTTAATCCTAGCACTTGGGAGGCAAAGAGTGAAACTCTACCTTGAAAAACCAAAAAAAAAAAAAAAAAGTGGTGGGGGTTTAGGAGAGATGACTCAGCAACCTGCAAAGCCAGATGGCCTGGGTTTGATTCCCTAATACCGATGTAAAGCACGAAAGTGGTGCACGCACCTGGAGCTCATTTGCAGTGGCAAGAGGCCCTGGTGTGCCCACTCTCTTTCGCTCTCTGCTTGCAAGTAAATAATAAAATATTAAAAAAAAGAGGGCTGGAGAAATGGCTTAGTGGTTAAGGCATTTGCCTGCAAAACTTAAAGGACCTCGGTTCGATTCCCCAGGACCCACATAAGCCAGATGCACAAGGGAGCGCATGTGTCTGCAGCTTGTTTGCAGTGGCTGGAAGCCCTGGCGCCCCATTCTCTGTCTGTCTGCCTCTTCCTCTGTCTCTTTCTCTCTCTCTCAAATAAATAAATAAATAAAACATTTAAAAAATAAGAGAAAGAGAGAGACCCAGCTCAACGCCATGTCCTCATTCATTGTGTCTCCTGCTTAGCCAACCACACTTGGGGCACAGGTTGTCACAGCAGAGATCCTTGTCCAAGTCCACCCAGAGAATTGATAGGCAAAGCCATTAGGTTGCCTTTTTTAGCACCCGAAAGGGAGACTAGTGGGGGAGGTTTGTTATTCTCCACCGGCTGTGCTGCGGAGGAACAGCTCAGTGCTTTCTGAGGGAAAGGGCTTGGCAACGATCCCCTGGCAGAGGCTTTGGGTCTCTAGAGCTCCACTCCTGGCTTCGGGCCTTGGTGGGTCACAGTTCTCATCTCCTCCTGCCGTGCTGGGGGAAAACCTTGTCCAGACTTGGGAATTCTGCTGCGCTATCTTCCCACTGATAGCAAATAGTCATCTGTTCATCTGTAGTGCTCCTGCCAGCACTGGGGAATGTGGTGGAAAACCACTCATGGAACCACATCCTGGCGGGAGCATGCGCCCTGGCCCCTGGTGGAGACATTCGGAACTCTCAGGTAACTCCCTCAGCCTCTGTGGATCTGACTGTGACATCAGAGTGGGTTTGGACAGGACTGGAAATGTAAAACGTCTCAGGAGACCCTCTGACAAGGAGCCGGTACTGTTGGACCTATGATTCCCCGCATCTCTCAGCCAGAGAGCAGAGGTGAGGTGAGGCAGCTCTTCTCTGCACACAAGCTGTTGCATGGCCTCCCTTCAGCTCTTCCTAGCCTATGTGGAAGAAACCACATGCATTTCCTCTTCCCTTCTTGGATTCTCCTCCAAGTGAAGCCAGTAAGAGGCAGTAAAGGTCACCCTGGTTTCCAAGCACAAGCCAAACCCCTACCCTGCAGCTTGCCTGCTTTTTTTTTTTTTTTTTCCTTTTGATAAGAGGATTGCATGACATTTTCCCTTACTGATTTCTCATTGTAGGAGGGTCAGAGGCTGGATACTTTACATACTCATCTCACTGGATCCTTCCAACATCCAGTGAGGTGTACACTGTCATCATTCCCATTTGACATATAGGAGAACTGAGGCATTGAGTCATCAAAGGTCACAGTTAAGCTGTGTGGCCAAAGATCTAACTATAGTGGCTTGACACCAGGCCCTGAAGCATTAGCCATTATGTTCTGTTGCCTCAAGGGCCCACCCCACCTCCTTCTCCCAAAACTATAAGGGGCACCCTCAAGTTCTGAGTTGTACGACTTTGCATTTTAAATATCAGCAAAAGTAAAACCAGGGCTGGAGAGATGGCTTAGCAGTTAAGGCTCATGTTCGAATCTCCAGGTCCCAGGTAGCCAGATGAACAGTGACACAAGTGCACAATGTCGCACATGCACCACAAAGGGGAGTATGCGTCTGGAGTTCGTTAGCAGCGGCTGAAGGCCCTGGCACACCCATTCTCTTTCCAAATGAGTTAAAAAAAAAAAAGGTTAAACCAGGAAGGAGAGCTTTTCTTTTTTATTATTATTATTTTAAGTCTGAATCAATTGAAAAACTGAATCTCCTTGTCACCCCTTGGCTGTTCATGTCCACGTGGCTAGCTGCTGTGAGGACCATTCATTCTCTTTGTGCCCATTTCCTCCATCACCACTGTTGCTACTAGGCCATCAGCAATACCAGGAGGTAGAGAGGCAAAAGGAGATTGTCTATCTGAGTTGTGTATGCTTCCAGAAGGGACACAGTGCTGATGGACCCCAAAATCCAAGCATAATTGTAGTTTAGGTCCACTCCACTGTCAAAGATTAAGATCAAAGCTACAGAGATGATTTGTGCAAATATAGATGTCATGGTCCCCTCGAATGTCTTCTTGGTTCCAGGCCAGCGGATCTCCCCCATGGTACTGCCAAAGATGGAGGCCACAGTATCGCCCACACCCACTGCCAGGACCCCTGAATAGGGGGCTAGGGCTCTTGCTCCCCCCAGGCTACCTTTCTGTGTGCAGGGTCTTGGGACCAACCAAACGGGAAGGGACATGCCCAGAAGCAGGTAGATGTGTGTCAGGATAAGCGGTCCACTGTCTCGTTCATCCAGGAAGAGGGAGAGGAGGCTCCGCAGAGTGTGACCCAAGGGCTTAATGCGGAAATAGCGTACATACTCCAGGAAGATGAAGACTGCAAGACATATAGTAGCAGCCACATAGAGCAATGGCCGGTCAAAGATGATACCTGGGATGTAAGTGGCTACCACAATGAAGTGGAAATACTTTCGGGCGATGGTAGGGGCCTGGTGCTTCTTGGACTCAGAAGATGACCGCTTGGCGTTCTGGTACAGTACCACCAGGCAGGCTAAGATGGCCAGCAAAGACCAATAAGCTAGGAGGTAGATGCGAGTTTCTGTGTGGAAGAGGAATTGGAGAAGCCAGAGCAGAGGGTTTCTGCGAATGAGCCAGTGCAGCCAAGGTAGGACCACACCAAGGCCCAGCACACAGGTCATGAGGTGGAAGAAGATGGAGGAGGCCCAGGTGCCTGAATCCATGAAGACAAAAAGCGTGCTGAAGAAGACGCCCATGAGCACCATCCCGACCACCACTACCAGCAGGAAGAAGTCCACTGGGTCCCCTTGGCTTTCCGTCAGGGAGCGCTTGATGAGCTGGTTGAGGACGAAGCTAATGCCCCCCAGTACCAGCAGCGCCTCCCCAGGGGTGAAGCAGCGAGGCAGCAGGTACAGCAGGATCATATTGAGATACACAAAGATCAGGAGGACTTCCAAGACCTCAATCACCTCGCCCACGCTCAGGGAATGCTTCATGATATAGATGATGATGCCTCCAGCCAAACCCGAGATGGCACAAGTGTTGGTGGGCAACGGGCGAGTGATGCCCAGTGCCAACACGGAGGAGAAGAGGGCCACTGCCATGCCAGTGGCTGCCACCACAACGCCGAAGCGCTCGAAATACGGGTTCCCCGCAGCCTGGCAGCGCTCCTTCATGACCAGCCCGAGCAAAGGCATGACCATGGAGGCGGGCAGAAGGCCACTGTTTGCAGACATTCGGAACTGGAAAACGGCATTTCCCTGCTGCAGCAGCCGGTCCCACTTGTACTGCACGTAGAAGGCCTGCACGGCGAGGGCCACGGCGCACCACGAGTATCTGTCCCACACGCTCGCGTGGATGCTCAGCACCACTGCAAACACCACCTGCAGCCTCTGCCAGCACCGACCCGCTCAGCGGAGCCCCGGACTCGGGGGCTGGGGGAGAGTACTGTCGGGTCATGCCTGGAGGCCTGAGGCTCCGGGAGTTGGGGTGGGGAGAGGTGGAAGCCGGGTAACCAGGGACGCCTTGGCCTCTAGGACCCTCGGCCAGCCAAGCAGAGAGGGCAGCAGTTTCACCCAGCCAGCAACCTCCTCCAGCTTCGAGGACGTGCCGCCGCAGGCCACTTCGCAGCCTGGGAGCTGGCGCCCCGTCACCCTCCGCCGCTTGCAAAACCTACGGTGTGTAGACGTCCACGCTCGGCCTCGGCGGATTTCTCAAGTGCTTGGGCAGCGCCATGTTGGCCCCGCCCCGCGCCGCCGTCACGAGAAGCCCCGCCCCACGCGTCCCGTCAGAGGGGAGGAGCTAGAGGTCACGTGGCCCCCGCGTCGGGGGGCGGGGCGGGGCCGGGGCGCGAGCGCGCGAAGATGGCGGCTGCCGCCGGCGGGCCGTGTGTGAGGTGCGGAGTGGGTCGAGCCGGGGTGGGTGGCCGTGAAGGCGCGGGGTGGGAGGTGAGGCGGGAACCTGTTAGGAGTTGGGAGCGGGCATGTTTGCGGTAGGTCGTGAGACGAGCTCCGGTTTGACGGACGGGAGGCGGTTGCGTCCAAACCGTCCGCTCCCGCGCGCGCGCGCGGCTGGGAGGGCACTTGTGCCGGAGTGGGCCGGCTGCTCTCCCCTGGCCGCGGGGCTGGGCCTCGCGTCTCCCCGCCCGGGGCTCCTCCTTTGCTCCCCGCTTGCTTGTCTTCCCACCGGCGCGTCCCTCGGCGCCCCACCCATACTTCCTCGTCTCGCTCGGTGGTCTGCAGGACCCCCCTCCATCATCCCCCGCCACCCCGACCCCGCCGCCAGGTCCTCCCCGTGGGCTCTCATTAGTTGACTCCGCGCATCTGTTTGTTTTACTCGTGCCTGCACGGATGGCCCTCAGCGGAATGTCCCCGAAACAGGATGAATTACTAAAAATAAGAAACAGCTTTTTTTTCTTTTTTTTGTGTGTATGTATGTTCTGTTTTTTTTTTTTTTGAGACGTGGTCTCATGTAGCCAAGGATGGCCTTGAACTCCCATCTTCCTGTCACTTCCCTCCCAAGTGTGGGCATCACAGGCGTGCAACACCACGCCTGACTTTAAAGAACACTAACTAGGCGCCAGGCCCTTGGAGAAACGCTTTCCAGGCATTATCTCATTCATTTCCCACAACTCTGAGAGAGGCGACTTCTGTTACACAGATGACTCAGAAGTCCCGAGTCATAGTGAGGATTTACATTGAAGGCTGCCAACCCCAAAGCTATAACTAGACCATTGCACCTCCATATTCCACATTACAGGGTGAAGAGTTGTCTTCAAGATTAATCATTATTTGTTGTTGTTGTTTGCGAGATAGGGTCTCCCTCTAGCTCAGGCTGACCTGGAATTCACTATGTAGTCTCAGTCAGGCTGGCCTCAAATTCATCCATCCACCTACCCTTGCCTCCCTAATGCTGGAGACATGTGCCACCACACCTGGATTTTTATTTTATTTTGTTTTATTTTATTTTATTTTATTTTATTTTATTTTATTTTATTTTTTGGTGTTTCGAGGTAGGGTTTCACTCTATCTAGTTCAGGCTGACCTGGAATTTACTATGTAGTCTCAGGGTCGCCTTGAACTCGTGGTGATCCTCCTACCTCTGCCTCCTGAGTGCTGGGATTAAAGGTGTGGACCACCACACGTGGCTTTTTGTCTCTTTTTTTTATATTTTATTTTCATTTATTCCTTTGAGAGAGAGAAAGGAGCAGAGAGAGAGAGAGGATGGGCATGCCAAGGCCTAGCTGCTTCAAAACAGTTGCACACCCCACCTTGTGAATCTGGCTTACTTGGGTCCTTGGGAATTGAGCATAGGTCCTCTGGCTTTGCAGGCAAGTGCCTTAACTGCTAAGCTATCTCTCCAGCCCTTTTTATTTTTCTTTTTAAAATTTTTATTTATCATTTTTTCAAGCAGAGAGAGAGAGAGAGAAAGAGAGAAAGAAAATGGGCACACCAGGACCTCTAACCACTGCAAAGGAAGTCGAGATGCTGTACCATTTTATGCATCTGGCTTTACATGGGTATTGGGGAATTGAAGTAGGGTCTCACCCTAGTCCAGTCTGATCTGGAAGTCACTATGTAGTCTCAGGGTGGCCTCCAACTCACTGTGATCCTCCTACCTCTGCCTCCCAAGGGTTGGGATTAAAGGCATGCACCACCACATCTGGCTTTTTTTTTAAAAATGCTCTTACTATTTTTAAAAATTATTATTATTTTTTTATTAGAAACAGAGAGAGAGAGAGAGAAAGAGAGAAAGGGCACACCAGGGCCTCTATCCACTGCAGATAAACTCCAGGCTCATGCGCCACCTTGTGCATCTGGCTTATGTGGACCTGGAGAATCGAACCTGGGTCCTTGGGCTTTTCAGGCAAGCACCTTAACTGCTAAGCCATCTCTCCAGCCCTATATATATATATATTTTAAAACTTTATTTTATTTGAGAGAAAGAGAAAAGGTGATCCATTTTTAATATTTATTTAAGAGAGAGAATGGGTGTTCAGGGCCTTTAGCCACTGCAAACAAACTCCATATACATGTGCCACTTTGTGCATCTGGCTTATGTGGGTCCTGGGGAATTGAGCCTGTTTCCTTTGGTTTTGCAGGCAAGTGCCATAACCATTAAGTCATCGTTCTAGCTTGGGATCCATTTTTATTTTTATTTTTATTTTATTTATTTAAAATATATTTTATTTTTGTTTATTTGAGAGTGACAAAGAGTGAGGGAGGGAGAGGGACAGAGAGAATGGAGGTGCCAGGGCCTCCAGCTGCTGCAGATGAACTCCAGATGCATGTGCCACCTTGTGCATCTGGCTTACATGGGTTCCGGGGAATCGAACCTGGTTCCTTTGGCTTTGCAGGCAAGTGCCTTAACCATTATGCCATCTCTCCAGCCCTTTTATTTTTTTTAAGCTTTTTATTGACAACTTCCATAATTATAGACGATAAACCATGATAATCCTTTCCCCTTCACAAATCCACTCCATCATATCCCCTTTCCCCTCAATTAGGCTCTTTTATTTTGATGTCATCATTTTTTCCTGCTATTATGAGGGTCTTGTGTAGGTAGTACCAGGCACTGTGAGGTCATGAATATGCAGGCCATTTTGTGTCTGGAAGATTGCACTGTAAGCAGTCCTATCCTTCCTTTGGCTCTTAACATTCTTTCCGCCACCTCTTTTGCAATGGACCCTGAGCTTTGAAGGTGTGATAGAGATGTTTCAGTGCTGGACACTCCTCTGTCACTTCTTCTTAGCACTATGGTGCCTTTTGAGTCATCCTAGAGGTCACTGCCATCTGAAAAGAGGCTTCTCTAACCAAAAGTGAGAGCAGCATTAATATTTGGGTATGAATGTTAAGAAATGTGCTTACAGGGCAGTTTGGTGAGTATAATATATTCATTTAGCCAGACACAAGCAGGCATTACACCTGTAGGACTGATGACCTCCCCTGTCATAGGCTTTTGACTACGATTTCAGTACCAGGTCCATGTAGTCCCTCCCATGGAGCAGGCCTCCAGTCCAATTAGAGAGTGGTTGGTTCCCCCTGTTGCAGTCAGGTTTGCATTGCTGGCAGAAAACACCTGAATAAGAGCAACTTGTGGGGAAAAAAGGTTTATTTTGGCTTACAGACCTGAGGGGAAGCTCCATGATGGCAGGGGAAAACAATGGCATGAGCAGAGGGTGGACATCACCTCCTGGGCAACATCAAATGGACAACAGCAACAGGAGAGTGTGCCAAACACTGGCAAGAGGAAACTGGCGGTAATACCCATAGGCCCACCCCCAACAATACACTGCCTCCAGGAGGGTTTAATTTCCAAATTGCCAACAGCTGGGGACATGGCATTCAGAACACAGTTTGTGGGGAACACCTGAATCAAACCACCATATCTCCATAACAGACATGCCACTATTGCACCTGTTCAGTCATTGGCCTAGCTGGCCAAACTTACGGCTTGCAGTGTCCACTGTTTATCTCCACTGATGACTTCTTTCTCCCACAGGGCTGCATGCAGTGTAGCAGTTTTCATCTTTCTGTCAGCTGGTCTACAGAGAGGAGGTTTTCAGCTCAGCTCCAGCTTGATTTCTGTGTGACCTTGCAGCCCAAGCATATGGAATCTTTAGTGATAGGGTCTTATCATATATTCCTGGTGGGAAACAAAGAGCCTTGGCAATGCTTTGGGGGCATCAAGGACTTCCCTGGTCGTATGACCCAGCTTTGCCACTTCTAGGCATATATCCTAGGGACTGTTCTCACTACTTGAGAGATACTTGCAATCCATGTTTATTGCTGCTCTATACACAATAGCCAGGAAATGGAGCCAGCCTATATGTTCCTCAACTAATGAGTGGATAATGAAGATGTGGTTCATTTATACAATGGAGTTCTATTCAGCTGTAAAGAAAAATGTTACGAAATTTGCAGGGAAATGGATGGATCTAGAAAGAATTTTTTTTAATTTTTAAAATACATACACACATATATATATATATATTATTTTTGATTTTTTTGAGGTAGGGTTTCACTCTAGCCCAGGCTGACCTGGAATTCACTATGTAATCTCAGGGTGGCCTTGAACTCATGGCAATCCTCCTACCTCTGCCTCTTGAGTGCTGGGATTAAAGACATGTGCCACCATACCTGGCTGTTTGTTTATGTATTTGAGAGACAGAGAAAAGCGGGTAGAAAGAGAATTGAACCTGGGTCCTTAGGCTTTGCCGGCAAGCACCTTAACCACTAAGCTATCTTTCCATGCCCTGTGACCCATTTTTAGACTTTACTTTTGAACCAAGGTTCTTTTTCTTTTATTAAAAAAGGGCATTTAGGGCCTGGGCTAGAGTGAGACCCTCCCTTGAAAAACAAAAAAAAAATTTTTTTGTGGCTGGAGGGATGGCTCAGTGGTTAAGGTGTTTGTCTGCAAAGCCAAAGGACCCAGGTTTGATTTCCCAGGTTTGATTCCCCAGGAGCCACGTTAGCCAGATGCACAAGGGAGCACATGCACCTGGAGTTTGTACGCCCATTCATTCTCTCTTGACCCCTCTTTCTCTGTCAAATAAATAAATAAAAATAATTTTTTTTTTTTTAAAAAAGGAGATTTTTGGCTGGTTGTGATGGCACACACCTTTAATCCCAGTACTTGGGAGGCAGAGGTAGGACGATTGCCGTTAGTTCAAGGCCACCCTGGGACTACAGAGTGAATTCCAGGTCAGCCTGAGCTAGAGTGAGACCCTACCTTGAAAAACCAAAAAAAAGAGAGATAATTTTGGTCAGGTGAGGCTGTAGTTCAGTGGGCAGAATGCCTGTCTAGCATGCATGAAGCTCTGAATTCAATCCCTCGCACCCAATAAAATTGGGCCTGGTAAGAAGTATTGTAATTGTACCACTCAGTAGGTAGAGACAAGAGGATCAGAAGTTCAAGGTCATCTTCAGCTACATAGTTCGAGGTCAAACTGAGTTACATGAGACTGTCTCAAAAAATGAAAACTGAGCGGAGCATGGTGGCGCATGCCTTCAATCCCAGCACTCTGGGGGCAGAGATAGGATCACCATGAGTTCGAGGCCACCCTGAGACTACATAGTGAATTCCAGGTCAGCCTGGACTAGAGTGAAACCCTGCCCTGAAAAACAAAAAACAAAAAATAAATAAAAATTGAGCCAGGTGTGGTGGTGCACGTCTTTAATCTCAGCACTTGGGAGGCAGAGGTAGGAGGATCACTGTGAGTCCAAGGCCACCCTGAGACTAAATAGTGAATTCCATGTCAGCCTGGGCTAGAGTGAGACCCTGCCTCGAACTCCCCCTCCCCCCAAAAAATAAATAAATAAAAATTGAGTCTGGAGAAATGGTTCAGTGGTTAAAGCTGCTTGCTTGCATTGCCTGCCGGCCTGTGTTCTATTCTTCAGTACCCAGGTAAAGCTGGATACACATAGTGATGTATGCATTTGGAGTTTGTAGTTGCAGGAAGCCCTGGTATGTCCATTCCCTCTCTTCTCTCATTCTCAAATATTAAAAAAAAATTCATTTTGGTACTGGGTTTATGGCTCAGTCATACTTAGCATGAGTGTAACCCTAGGTTAACGGAGTGGGAAAGAAAAATCCAACATTGTTTCATTTATTAATCCAGAAAAAAAAGAAACAATGTTTACTGCTTCATTACCCCCCAACAAGTAGGGTCTAGCTGTAGCCCAGGTTGACCTGGAATTCACTATGAAGTGTTACTGTGGCCTCCAGTGCTGGGTTTAAAGCATGCACCACCTTGCCCTGCCAAAATGTCTTTATTTGCAAGCAGGGAAAGGGAAGGAATGGTCACATACCAGGCCTCTGTAGCCATTGCAAACGAACTCCAGATGTATGTACCACTTTGCATCTGGCTTTATGTGGGTATTGGGGAATTGAACTCAGGCTGTCAGGCTTTGCAAATAAGCACCATTGACTGCTGAGCCATCCAGCTCATCAAAACAATTTTGAAGCCCAGTGTGGTTGTGCACACCTTTAATCCCAGCACTCCTGAGGCAGAGGTAGGAGGATCTCTGTGAATTCGAGGCCACTCTGAAACTACATAGTAAATTCCATGTCACCCTGGGCTAGAGCGAGACCCTACCTCAAAACAACAAAAATTTTTGAGACTTTGTAACAAAGGCTAATATAATATGGTTTTGTCATTGAGAATTTTCCTGTACTTCCATTTTTCTGCATTTCCTATTTTTTTGCTTTTTACCCAGCTTTATTAAAACAATAAGGGACAGAGATTATGTGTTTATAGTTTACAACTTTTTAAATTTTATTTTTATTGACAACTTCCATAATTATAAACAATATCCCATGGTAATGCCCTCCCTCCTCCCCCCTTCCCCTTTTGAAACTCCACTCTTCATCATATCCCCTCCCCTTCTCAATCAGTCTCTCTTTTATTTTGATGTTATGATCTTTTCCTCCTATTTTGATGGTCTTGTGTAGGTAGTGCCAGACACTGTGAGGTCATGGATATCCAGGCCATTTTGTGTCTGGGGGGAGCACATTGTAAGGAGTCCTACCCTTCCTTTGGCTCTTAACATTCTTTCCACCACCTGTTCTGCAATGGACCCTGAGCCTTGGAAGGTGTGATAGAGATATTACTCAGTAGTCCAGTCACTTCTTTCCAGCACCATGATACCTTCTGAGTCATCCCAAGGTCACTGCCATCTGAAAAGAGAAGGTTCTCAACCAAAAGTGAGAGTAGCATTAATATCTGGGTATGAACATTAAGAGAAGTGCTTACTGGGCAGTTTGGTGAGCGTAGTATATACATTTAGCCAGACATCAGCAGATGTTACACCCCTAGGGCTCATGACTACCCCTGTTTTAAGTTTTCAGTATCAGGGATGTATTCCCTCCCATGGAGCAGGCCTCCAGTCCAATTGGAGAGTGGTTGGTTTCCCCCATAACAGATGTGCCACTATTGCCCCCGTTGGCTCGTTTGGCCTGGGTGGCCAAATATAAGGCTTGCAGTGTCCACTGTTGAGTATCTTCATTGATGATTTCTCTCTCTCCAATTGAACTTCATGCATAATAGCTTCTTCCAGCTTTTTGTCCTAGCTAACATTTTTAATTTTTATGAAACTAAAGTCAGTAACTCAAAAGCATTTTTTTTTTTTTTTTGAGATAGGGTCTCACTGTAGCCCAGACTGACCTGGAACTCACTCTGTAGTCTCAGGCTGGTTTTGCATGCTATGTGGCTTTTTCCAGCTTTCTGTCAGCTGGTCTACATGGAGGAGGTTTTCAGCTCAGCTTCAGCAGGACTTCTCAGTGACTTTGCAGCCCAAGTATGTGGACTCTTCAGCAGTGGGGTCTTACCATCTATTCCTGGTGGGAAGCCAAGGACCTTGGCAATGGCCTGTAATGTTTTGGGGGCATCAGTGACCTTCCTGGCCAACCACTCACTGGAAGGTATCCCATCCCTGGCACTGAAAATTTTCTGGTAACAATCTATGGCTCCTGTGTGTTCCATTGTCCAGAAAAGTAGGTTTCCGTATGACTTACTTGTATCCTCTTAGATTAAAAAAAATTTTTTCAGTATATTTTATTTATTTGAGAGATAGAAAGAGGCAGAGAGAGAGAGAGAGAGGGAGAGAATGGGCACGCCAGGGCCTCTAGCCTTTGCAAACAAACTCCACATGCCTGCGCCCCCTTGGGCATCTGACTTACATGGGTCTTGGAGAATCAAACTGGGATGCTTTGGCTTTGCAGGCAAACGCCTTAACCACTAAGCCATCTCTCCAGCCCTCCTCTTAGATTTTGATTAGCCCTCCCTCCACCTTTCCTTTCCTCAGTCTCTTTCCCTGACCTCACTTAGGCCTTTTCACCCCGATTAATCTACTCTTCAATACCATCCTCTTAAAGTTCCCCCCACTTCCTTTCTATTCCCTTTATATCTCCTTTCTAGCTTACTGGCCTTTGCTACTGAGTTTTCTTCCTATTCACACAGAAGTCCAATCATTTGTTGCTAGGATCCACATATGAGAGAGAACATGCGATGCTTGGCTTTCTGGGCATGGGTTACCTCACTTAGTATAGTCCTTTCCAGATCCATCCATTTTCCTGCAAATTTCATAACTTCATTTTTCTTTACCGCTGAGTAGAACTCCTTTGTATAAGTGTGCCATATTTTCATTATCCATTCATCAGTTGAGGGACATCTAGGCTGGTTCCATTTCCCAGCTATTGTGAATTGAGCGGCAATAAACATGGTAGAGCACATACTTCTAAGGAAATGAGATGAGTCCTTAGGATATATGCCTAGGAGTGCTATAGCTGGGTCATATGGTAGATCAATTTTTAGCTGTCTTAGGACCCTCCACACTGATTTACACAATGGCTGGACCAGATTGCATTCCCACCAACAGTGTAGAAGGGTTCCTCTTTTTCCACATCCTCACCAGCATTTATGGTCATTTGTTTTCATGATGGTAGCCAATCTGACAGGAGTGAGATGGAATCTCAACGTAGTTTTAATCTGCATTTCCCTGATGACTAGGGATGTAGAACATTTTTGAAGATGCTTTCAGGCCATCCGTATTTTTTTTTTCTTCGATGTAGGGTCTCACTCTGGTCCAGGCTGACCTGGGATTTGCTATGTAGTCTCAGGGTGGCCTCGAACTCTTGGTGATCCTCCTACCTCTGCCTCCCAAGTTCTGGGATTAAAGGTATGTGCCACCACACCCAGCTTCATATTTCTTTTTTTGAGAACTTTCTATTTAGTTTCATAGCCCATTTTTAATTGGCTTGTTTGATTTCTTATTATTTAATTTTTTGAGTTCTTTGTATATCGTAGATATCAATCCTCTATCAGATGTATAGCTGGCAAAGATTTTTTCCCATTTTGTAGGTTGCCTCTGCTTTATTCACAGTGTCCTTTGCTGTACAAAATCTTTGTAATTTCATGAGGTCCCAGTGGTTGATCTGTGGTTTTATTGCCTGGGCAATTGGGGTTATATTCAGAAAGTCTCTGCCAAGACCAATATGTTGAAGGGTTTCCCCTACTTTTTCCTCTAGCAGTTTCAGAGTTTCAGGTCCGATTTTAAGGTCTTTAATCCATTTGGACTTAATTCTTGTGCATGGAGAGAGAGAAGAATCTATTTTCATCTTTCTACAGATAAATATCCAGTTTTCCCCGCACCATTTGCTGAAGAGACTATCTTTTCTCCAATGAATATTTTTGGCATTTTTATCGAATATCAGGTTTACCACTGAGTAGAACTTCATGGTGTAAATGTGCCACATAATTCATTATCCACTCATCAGTCGAGGGACATCTAGGTTGGTTCCATTTCCTAGCAATTGTGAATAGAGCAGCAATAAACATGGTTGAGCAAGTATCTCTAAGGTAATGAGATGAGTCCTTAGGATATATGCCTGGGAATGGTGTAGCTGGGTCATATGGTACATCTATTTTTAGGTGTCTCAGGAACCTCCACACTGATTTCCACAGTGGCTGGACCAGATTGCATTCCCAGCAACAGAGTAGAAGGATTCCTCTTTTTCTGCATCCTCACCAACTTTTTTTTTTTTTTTCTTTTTGTGGTAGGGGTCTCACTCTAGCTCAATTCATTATGTAGTCTCATGGTGGCCTGGAACTCTCTGTGATCCTCCTACCTCTGCCTCCCAAGTGCTGGGATTAAAGCCATGTACCACCATGCCTGGCTCTACAACATATATGTTTTTGTTTGTTTATTTGAGAGAGAAATAGAGGAGGGAGAGAGAGAGAATGGACACCCCAGGGCATCCTGCCACTGCAAACAAACTCCAGTTACATGTGCCACTTTGTGCATCTGGTTTTATGTGGGTTCTGGGGACTCAAACCCAGGCCATCAGGCTTTGAAAGCAAGTACGTTGTTGTTTTTTTGTTTTTTTTCAAGGTAGGGCTTCAATCTAGCCCAGGCTGACCTAGAATTCACTATAGTCTCAGGGTGGTCTTGAACTCATGGTGATCCTCTGACCTCTGCGTCCAGAGCGTGCCATCATGCTTGGCTTGAAAGCAAATACTTTAACTGTATTTATTCATTTGAGAGCAACAGACAGAGAAAGAGAGAGAATGGGTGCATCAGGGCCTCCAGCCACTGCAAACAAACTCCAGATACATTTGCCACTTTGTGCATCTGGCTTACGTGGATCTTGGCAAATCAAGCCTCGGACCTGGGTCCTTTGGCTTCATAAGCAAGCGCTTAACCACTAAGCCATCTCTCTCAATCTCCAGCTCCAACAGTATATTTTTAAAATATTTTTATTTATTTGAGAGGCATTGAGAGTGAGTATGGACACATGAGGGCCTCCTGCTGCTGCAAACCAATTCCAGATGCATGCGCCACTTTGTGCATCTGGCTTTCATGTGGTTACTAGCAAATCAAACCCAGACCTTCAGGCTTTGCAAGCACGTACCTTTGACTGTTGTATTGAGCTGTCTCCTCAGACCAACAACATGTGTTTTTTTTTTTTTTTTTTTTTTTTTTTTTGTAGGGGAGGTAGGGTCTTGCTTAGCTCAGGTTGACCTGGAATTCACTATCTTGTCTAAAGCTGCCTTCAAACTCAGAGCGGTTCTCCTACCTCTCTCTCCCGAGTTCTATGATTAAAGGTGTACACCACCATACCTGGCCAGAAAATTTTATATTTTCATTTATCTATTTAAGAGAGAGAAAGAGAGAGAAAGAAATGGGCGTTGCAGGGCCTATAGCCATTGCAAATGCATTCCAGCTGCATGTTTCACCTTGTGCATCTGTCTTAGGTGGGTACTGCATAATTGAACCTGGGTCCTTAGGCTTTGTATGTAGGCAAGCTCCTTAACCATCTCTCCAGCCCAGCCATAGGCTTTTGACAATTATTTTTTATTATTTATTTATTTATT
Organism: Dipus sagitta; assembly: GCA_036346955.1. Classification (NCBI taxonomy): domain Eukaryota; kingdom Metazoa; phylum Chordata; class Mammalia; order Rodentia; family Dipodidae; genus Dipus; species Dipus sagitta. The sequence continues at coordinate 142,838,431 of CM070770.1, forward strand.
TATTTATTTGGTGGTACAGGTTCGCCATAGCCCAGGCTACCAGGAATTCACTATGTAGTCTCAGGCTTTTCTTGAACTCAGTGATTCTCCTATCTGCTTCCTAAGTTCTGGGATTAAAGGCATGTACCACCATACCTGGCTTGACTTTTCAGTACCAGGTATGCCCTCCATTGAGCTGACCTCCAAGTAGTTGGTTTCATCTTCTTTGTCTCTCTTTTTAAAAAATTTTATTTATTTATTTATTTATTTGGGAGAGGGAAAGAGGCGGGGGGGGGGGGAGGGAGAGAGGGAGAATGAATATGAATATGGGCACACCAGGGCTTTTGCTTTTAATTTCTGCTAATTCAGATTTGTCAAAGAAGTCAAAGTAGATATCTTTGTAAAAGATATGCTTGGGCTGAGGAGATGGCTTAATGGTTGAGAGTGCTTGTAGTTTAAGCATGAGTATCTGCCATACCTGAGATCCTCTGAGTTCTACTCCCAAGAACCCATATAAGAAGCTAGTCATGGTCCTGGCTATGCATGTCTGTAACCCTAGCCCACAGAAGGTGGAGACCAGAGAATCACTGAGGCTTGTGTTCAGGGTGTTATGACCATAGACTAGGCTTGCTAACCAAAAGACAGCAGCTCAGAGTTCAGGGAAAGACCCTATCTCAAGGAAGTCTGTGGATGAGCAATTGAGAAGGGCACCTGCAGTTTTCCCCTGGCTTCCATATGGATTTGCCTGCAAAAGCCTAAGGACCCAGGTTGAATTCCCCAAAACCCATGTAAGCCAGATGCAAAAGGTGGCACATGGGTCTGGAGTTCATTTGCAGTGACTAGAATCCCTGGTGTGCCTATTCTCTCCTCCCCCACCTCTTGATCTCTCTCTTAAATACATAAATGAATTTAAAATTTTGTTTTGCTGTATATTGGTCATGGTGACACTGCTCTTAATCCCAGCACTCAGGAGGCAGAGGTAGGAGAATCAGTGAGAGTTTGAGGCGAGCCTGAGACTACAGAGTGCCAGGTTAGCCTTGGATAGAGTGACACCCAACCTTGAAGAAAACAATTTTGCTGTAGCCAGTTGTGGTGGGCACACCTTTAATCCCAGTACTTGGGAGGCAGAGCTAGGAAGATCACCTTGAGTTCAAGGCCACCCTGAGACTGCACAGTGAATTCCAGGTTAGCCTGGGCTAGAGCGAGACACTATCTCAAAATAAGTAAATGTAAAAAATTTCCTGGGGTCCTTGAGAGATGGCTTAGTGGTTAAGCGCTTGCCTGTGAAGCCTAAGGACCCTGGTTCGAGGCTCAATTCCCCAGTACCCATGTAAGCCAGATGCACAAGGGGGCGCATGCATCTGGAGTTTGTTTGCAGTGGCTGGAGGCCCTCGTGTGCCCATTCATTCTCTCACTCTTTCTGCCTCTTTCTCTGTTGCTCTCAAATAAATAAAAATAAAAATAAATTTCCTGGGGGCTGGGGAGATGGCTTAGCAGTTAAGGCACTTGCCTGCAAAGCCAAAGGACCTCAGTTTGATTCCTCAGGACCCAGGTAAGGCAGATACACAAGGTGCACATGCGTCTGGAGTTTTGTTTGCAGTGGCTGGAAGCCCTGGCACTAGGTAGTCTCAGGGTGGCCTCGAACTCACAGCAATCCTACCTCTGCCTTCTGAGTGCTGGGATTAAAGGCATGCGCCACCACACCTAGCTGTGCTCTTTTTTTTGGGGGGGGGGTTGGTTTCTGAGGTAGGGTCTCATGGTAGCTCAGGCTGACCTGGAATTTACTATGTAGTCTCATGGTGGCCTTGAACTATCTGCAAACCTTCTACCTCTGCCTCCCAAGTGTTGGGATTAAAGGCTTGGGCTTGTTCTCATGTTTTAATGTTTATTTATTTCTTTTTTCCCCGAGGTAGAATCTCACTCTATCCCATGCTGACTGGAACTCACTGTATAGTTCCAGGCTGGTCTTGATTGAATTCACAGCAATCCTTTTATCTCTGTCTCCCAAATTTTGGCATTAAAGGTGTGAGCCACTATGCCCAGCTTGATGCTTATTTTGAATATTGAATGTCTGTACTTTGTTGTCCTACAGGAGCAAAATTATTTCTCTGCTTTCTCATTTTTCAGGAGCAGTAGAGAACTATGGACAATTCTACTTGGCAGGTCAGCTCTGAGAGAACTGGTAAGTGGTAGAGTTCTTCAATGGTGTCTAGAGTTTTTTGTAGCTTTTGTTACAATAACAGACAGCTGCCTTTTCTTTCAAGTAGGAAGTTTTGTTTCATTTGTTTGAAGCTAGTTTGGATTACCTAGTCCCTATCTCAAAAAACAAACAAAAAACAGTTCATTTAAGTATATCTAGCATTAAGTGAATGTTAGATGGTCTAATCACTTAACAAAATATTATACAATGGCCAGAAAGCTCTTTTTTTTTTTTTTTGTTTTTAGAGGTAGGGTCTCACTCTAGCCCAGGCTGACCTGGAATTCATTATGTAGTCTCAGGGTGGACTTGAACTCAGGCCATCCTCCTACCTCTGCCTCCTGAGTCCTGGGATTAAAGGCATGTGCCACCACACCTGGCTTTATTTTCTTTTAATTTTTTAAATTTACTTACTTATTTGAGAGAGGGAGAGGTAGATAAAGAGAATAGGTGCACCAGGGTCTCCAGTGACTGCAAATGAACTCCAGATGCATGCTTCATCTTGTGCATCTGGCTTACGTGGGTACTGGGGAATTGGACCTAAGTCCTTAGGCTTCACAGGCAAGTGCCTAACTGTAGTCTTAGGGTGACCTCAAACTCACAGTGATCCTGATACCTGTGCCTTCCAAGTGCTGGGATTAAAGGCATGCACCAGCACACCTGGCTTTAGAAGTGCATTTTTAAATATTATTTATTTGGTTTTATTTATATGAGAGAAAGGAAGATAGAGAAAGATAGAAGGGGCACACCTGGGCCTCCAGCCGCTTCAAACAAACTCCAGATGCAAGAAATGCCTTTGTTAAAAATAATTTTTTAAAAAATATGTTATTTATTTATTTATTTGAGAGAGAGGCAGATAGATAGCAAGAATGGATGTTCTAGGGCCTTTAGCCACTGCAAACGAACTCTAGATGCATGCGCCCCCTTGTTCATCTGGTTTACATGGGTCCTGGGGAATTGAACTGGGGTCCTTGGGCTTTGCAGGCAAATGCCTTAATTGCTAAGCCATTTCACCAGCCCCCAAAATAATTTTTCATGTGTTTTATTTCTTTACTTATTTGAGAGAGATAAAGAGGGAGAGAATGGCCATGTCAGGGCCTCCAGCCACTGCAGATGAACTCCAGACACATGCACCCCCTTGTGCATCTGGTTTACGTGGGTCTGGGGAATCAAACTGGCATTCTTTGACTTTGCAGGCAAATGCTTTATCTGCTAAGCTCTCTCTCCAACCCAAGAAATGCGTTTTTTCTTTTTGGTTGTTCAAGGTAGGATCTCACTCTAGTTCAGGCTGACCTGAAATTCACTATGTAGTTTATGTAGTCTCAGGGTGGCCTCGAACTCATGGCACTCCTCCTACCTCTGCCTCCCGAATGCTGGAATTAAAGGCATGCGCCACCATGCCCAGCATTTTTTTTTAATTAAAAAAAATTTTTTTTGTTCATTTTTATTTATTTATTTGAGAGTGACAGAGAGAGGAAGAGGCAGATAGAGAGAAAGAGAGAGAATGGGCGCGCCAGGGCTTCCAGCCACTGCAAACGAACTCCAGACGTGTGCGCCCCCTTGTGCATCTGGCTAACGTGGGTCCTTCGGCTTCACAGGCAAGCGCTTAACCGCTAAGCCATCTCTCCAGCCCTTTTTCTTAATTTTTATTAACATTTTCCATGATAATAAAAAATATCCCATGGTGCTACCCTCCCTCCCCCCACCTTCCCCTTTGAAATTACATTCTCCATCATATCTCCTCCCCATCTCAATCAGTCTCTCTTTCATTTTGATGTCATGATCTTTTCCTCCTCTTATGATGGTCTTGTGTAGATAGTGTCAGGCACTATGAGGTCATGGATATCCAGGCCATTTTACGTCTGGAGGGAGGACATTGTAAGGAGTCCTACCCTTCCTTTGGCTCTTACATTCTTTCAGCCACCTCTTCCGCATTAGACCCTGAGCCTTGGAAGGTGTGATCGAGATGTTACTCAGTACTCCAGTCACTTCTTTCCAGCACTATGATGCCTTCTGAGTCATCCCAAGGTCACTGCCATCTGAAAAGAGAAGATTCTCTACCCAAAGTGAGAGTAGTGTTAATATAAGGGTATAAATATTAAGAGAAGTGCTTACTGGGCAGTTTGGTAAGCATAGTATATACATTTTTCCAGACATCAGCAGATGTTACACCCCTAGGGCTCATGACTACCCCTGCTTTAAGTTTTCAGTATCAGGGATGTATTCCCCCTCCCCCATGGAGCGGGCCTCCAGCCCAATTGGAGGGCAGTTGGTTTCCACCATGACAGGCATGCCACTATTGCCCCCATTGGCTCATTTGGCCTGGCTGGCCAATTATAAGGCTTGCAGTGTCCACTGTTGAGTATCTTCACTGGTGGTATCTCTTTCTCCCATTGAACTAAATGTAAAATGGCTTCTTCCAGCTTTCTCTCAGCTGGTGTACATAGAGGAGGCTATCAGCTCAGTTCCAGCAGGATTTCTCGGTGGCCTTGCCGCCCAAGTATGTGGAGTCTTCAGCAATAGGGTCTTACCATCTATTCCTGGTGGGAAACCAAGGGCCTCGGCAATGGCCTATAATGTTTTGGGGGCATCAGGGACCACCCTGGCCAACAACTCACTGGAGGTATCCCATCCCTGGCACTGAAAATTTTCTAACAACGATCTATGGCTCCTGAGTGTTCCATTGTCCAAAACCAGAGGATTCCATATGATTTATTTGCATCCTCTTAGATTTTGATTAGCCCTCCCTCCACCTTTCCTTTACTCAATCTCTTCCCCTGACCTCACTTTGGGCCTTTTCACCCCCGTTAATCTATTCTTCTACTTACATATATACAATATCAACCTATTAAGTACCCTCCTCCCTTCCTTTCTCTTCCCTTTATATCTCCTTTTTAACTTACTGGCCTCTGCTACTGAATTTTTTCCTTCTCACACAGAAGTCCAATCATCTGTAGCTAGGATCCACATATGAGGGAAAACATGCGGTGCTTGGCTTTCTGACACCCAGCATTTTCAAAATTTTTTATTTACTTATTTGACAGAAAGGAGGAAAGGGAGGGGGAGAGAGAATGGGCACGTCAGGGCTCCAGCCACTGCAAACAAACTTCAGACGCGTGTGCCCCCTTGTGCATCTGGCTTACGCCTGTCCTGGGGAATTGAACCTGGGTCCTTTGACTTTGCAGACAAACATCTTAACTGCTAAGCCATCCCTCAAGCCCAGGAAATGCATTTAAAAAAGTACTCTTTATTTATGTATTAATTTGAAAGAGAGAGACAGAGAGAAAGAGGCAGATAGAAAATGGGCACACCAGTACATCTAGCCACTGGAAATTAACTCCGGATGCATGTGCCACTTTGTGCATCTGGCTTAGAATCAAACCTAGGTTCTTAGGCTTTGAAGGCAAATGCCTTAACTGATAAGCCATCTCTCCAGCCCAAGAAATGCATTATTTATTTATTTACTTTTGTTTTTCAAGGTAGGGTCTAGTTCTAGCCCAGGCTAACATTGAATTCACTATGTAGCCTCAGTGTGGCCTTGAAGTCACAGTGACCCTCCTACTTCTGCCTCCTGAGTGCTGGGATTAAAGGCATGGGCCACCATGCCTGGCTTTTTGTTTTATTTTGTTTTTGGAGGTAGGGTTTCACTCTAGTCCAGACTGACCTGGAATTCACTATGTAGTCTCAGGCTGGGCTTGAACTCATGGTGATCCTCCTTCCTATCTCTGCCTCCCAAGTTCTGGGTTGGGTTTAAATGTGCGCCACCATGCCTAGCCTCAGGAGGCTCCCCCCTCGCCCCCTCTCTCGGTAGGGTTTCACTCTAGCTCAGGCTGACCTGGAATTCACTATGTAGTCTCAGGGAGGCCTTGAACACACAGTGATCCTCCTACCTCTGCCTCCCGAGTGCTGGGATTAAAGGTGTGCATCACCATGCCTGGCTAAGGATGCATTTTTTAAAAGTAGGGCCGGAGAGATGTTTTAGCAGTTAAGGTGCTTGCCTGCCAAAGGTTCATTTCCCCAGGACCTACTTAAGCCAGATTCACAAGGTGGTGCATATAAGGTCACACATGCACACAAGGTGGTGTACGCTTCTAGAATTCTATTGCAATGGCTAGAGGCCCTGGTGTGCCAATTCTGTCTCTTTTTTTTTCTCTCTCTCTCATATAAATTAAAAAAAAACAATGCCGGGCATGGGGGTGCACACCTTTAAGCCCAGCACTCGGGAGGCAGAGGTAGGAGGATTGTGGTGAGTTTGATGCTACCCTGAGACTATATAGTTAATTCCAGGTCAGCCTGGGCCAGAGTGAGATCCTACTTCAAAAAACCCCACAAAAACAAAACAAGACAAACAAACAAATGGAAAAACATGGTAATATGTAATCTTTAGTGCAATCTTGGAGTTTGATTTAATATTATATACTTTCTTTTGTTCTTTTTCAGAATCAAATTGAGGCAGAACTGAACAAGTACTGGCCACGGTTGTTGGAGGGACTTTCTTACTATAAACCTCCAAGGTATGGCTGTTCCATGTGTCTGGTTAGGCCCGTTTCCTGAGAAAGCTGGCATGGATGAAGCTGTCCTTATATATACTTTTTTTAAAAAATATTTTTTATATATTTTATTTCTTTATTTTGAGAGAGAAAGAGGCAGGGTGGGGGAGTGGTGGAGAATGGGTGCCCCAGGGCTTCTAACCACTGCAAACGAATTCCAGATGCCTGCGCCCCTTTGTGCATCTGGCTTACATGGGTCCTGGAGAATTGAACTGGTATCCTTTGGCTTTGCAGGCAAATACCTTAACTGCTAAGCCATCTTTCTAGTCCACTTTATTTATTTATTTGAGAAAGTAAGAGAGACAAGAGACAGACAGAATGGGTATGCCTGGACCTCCAGCCACTGCAAACAAACTAGACACATGCATCCCCTTGTGCATCTGGCTTATGTGGGTCCTGGGGAATCAAACTAGGGTCCTTTGGCTTTGCAGGCAAACGCCTTAACTGCTAAGCTATCCCCCCCCCTTTTTTTTTGAAGCAAGGTATCACTGTAGCCCAGGCTGACCTGGTATTCACTTTGTAGCCTTGACTTGCCTTAAACTTGTGGCAGTCCTCCCACCTCAGCAGTCCTCCCACCTCAGCTTCCTGAGTGCTGGGATTGAAGGCATGAGTCACAACACCCAACTTCTTACATATACTATTATAATATTGCTGAGTTTGGTTGATCAAAGAGGATATGACCTGGTTATCAATAAAAACATCTTTTTTAATTTTTCCTATTGAAAGCAAAGGAAATTCACTCCAGGACTATAGAATTCAGTTACCCTTTTTATTTTCTTTTCAGTCCTGGGGATGGCACCCAGAGCCTTATGCATGCTAGGCAAACAGAAATCAGTTTATGTCTAGGCATGACTATTTCCTAAATATTCAACTGGTATTTCAGGTTCCCCTAGTTCATATCAGCACTAGATGCTAAGATGCAGCAGTGAACAAGTGTTTGTCAGTAGACATGTGCAATGTTTATGACATGATCATTCTTTTTCTAAGTACTTTTCATGTTATTTAAGACAAAAGATTTATACCATGTGTTATGTGACCATGGGGTTATAGTTGTTGCACAGTGGTAGAATGTTAAACGATAATAAAATATTTATCAGTAAGAGCTACAGCTTGTTCAGTTAGACTCAGCTCCTTTCCTTCTTGGTCCAGCCCTGCTGTATATCACAGCCCCCTTCATCTCCGACTACCTCCATCTCTGAGAATCTGCTGGTTTTAGTACATTTTTACTACTGTCTTCATTCTCTTTTGTTAATGATGAATTTAAGCTTCTCATCATAATTATTCTGAAGCAAACTCTCAGACATTTTAGTTGTAAATACTCCACTGTGGTCTATATGGCCTTTAAAAATAATATAATCACTTTAATCATATTTAGATACTCCATTATCATTATTTCCATTTTACAGATGGGGAAACTGAGGCACAAAGAGGTTAAGTAACTTGCCCAAGGTCACACAGCTAGTAAGTGGTGGAACCAGGATTCAAGCCTGGGATTCAACCCTCCAGTGTCTGTTCCTAGTCCTGGTTCCGTGTTGCTCCTTTTAGAGCTGCTGTCACCCCTACACTAGCTTCTGTGTTGTGAGTTTTTTGTGAAATGTGAGAATCTTTGTAAAAAGTCTAACAACGTTACACTTTAGATTATTGAATGGACATTTTTGGCACTTTCGTTGTTTTGAGGGGGGTGTTGAATATTGAATTTAGAGCCTTGCCAAACATTAACACATATTATATATACCTTTGAGCTACATAGTCTCTTATTGCATGCATGCTTTTTTTTTTAAAGTTGTATATCCAGATGGCCTCAAACTCATGGGCAATGCTCCTATCTCTGTCTTCTGAGAGCTGGAATTAGAAACATGCACCACCATGCCCAGCAACCTTTTTTTTTTAAAATATATTAAATTTTTAAAAATTTATTTGTGTGGGGGAGAGAATGGGCACCAGGGCCTTTAGGTGCTGCAGTCAAACTCCAGACCCACGCAACCCCTGTGCGTGTGTGCAATATTGTGTGCTTGTGTCACTGTGCATCTGGCTTACATGGGACCTGGAGATTCGAACATGAGTTCTTAGGCTTCATAGGCAAGCACCTTAACTGCTAAGCCATCTGTCAGCACCCTGGCAACTTTTTTTTTTTCCTTTGAGGTAGGGTCTCACTCTGGCCTAGGCTGACCTGAATTCACTATGTAGTGTCAGGCTGGCCTTGAATTCATGGCAGTCCTCCTACTTCTGCCTCCAGAGTGCTGGGATTAAAGGCGTGTGCCACCATGTCTGCCTTGGATGGATTTTTAAAAAAAATATTTATTTATTTGACAGAGAAAGAAGGAGAGAGAGAGAGAATGGGCGTGCCAGGACCTCCAGCCACTGTAAAGGAACTCTAGACGCATGCGCCCTCTTGTGTATCTGGCTAATGTGGGTCCTGGGGAATCGAACCTGGGTCCTTTGGCTTTGCAGGCAAACACCTTAACTGCTAAGCCATTTCTTCAGCCCTTCCTCCCCTCGCCCTCCTGCAACTTTTAAAAATATTAGCTTTTTGACAATTTCTTAACATGTACATAATCTATTTTTGTCATATTTACCCCATTATCTTCTCCCATCCCCTTTCTATTCCTTCTGAACTCCTTCCCAACTATTTTTTTTTTGTTGTTGTTTTTTTCGAGGTAGGGTCTCACTCTAGCCCAGGCTGACCTGGAATTCACTATGGAATCTCAGGGTGGCCTTGAACTCTCGGGGATCCTCCTACCTCTGCTGGGATTAAAGGCGCCACACCCGGCTTCCTTCCCAACTATTTGATGTCTCTTCCTTTTTGTGACCCCTGGGTTTAATTAAGGATGCTTGCATGAGCATGGAGAGGGAGATATTTACTGGAGCGTGGGCAACTTAACTCTAGCTGTACTACTGAAGAAAATGTCTCCCCAGGGGTTGGAGGGAGGGCTGATCAGTTAAGGTGCTTGCTTGCTGTAGTAGACCGCTTCCACGGCGCTGAACTTCCAAACCAGGCACAGTTACAGCGGAAGGGATCCAGGGGAAGTTCCATAATTTCAGAAGCTGGCTTGTTTTCACAGATTCAAGCAGAGAGAAAAGCCAAAAGCCACATCCTACAGCACACTTCAGAAACTCCAGGAGGAACTCAGGCACTTTGCATATCTTTAGACTGGAATTTCAAATCCACCACCACTCCTTAGGGCTGGGCCCAGAGATTCACCCAGTGATACTTCCTCCACCCTGGTAGATCTCACAAGCATAAATAAAACTCCTAAATCTATGGGGACATCTATTCAAAATACCACACATGCAAAGCCAAAGGACCAAGGTTCAGTTCCCCAGGACCCCTGTAAAGCCAGATACACAAGGTGGCACCTGTGTCTGGAGTTCCTTTGCAGTAGCCAGAGGCCCTGGCATGCCCATTCTCTTTCTATCTTCCTCTTTCTCTCCAATAAATAAATAAATAAATAAATAAATAAATAAATAAATAAATAAATAAATAAGAAAAACTTTAAAAATAAGCCAGGGGTTGTAGTTGTAGCACATGACTTTATTTTTTTTGTTTATTTATTTTATTTTATTTTATTTTTTTGGTTTTTTCGAGGTAGGGTTTCACTCTAGCCCAGGCTGACCTGGAATTCACTATGGAGTCTCAGGGTGGCCTCGAACTCATGGCGATCCTCCTACCTCTGCCTCCCGAGTGCTGGGATTAAAGGCGTGCGCCACCATGCCCGTGTAGCACATGACTTTAATTCTAGCACTCTAGAGGCAGAAGTAGGAGAATTGCCATGAGTTCAAGGCCACCCTGAGACATAGTGAATTCTAGGTCACCCTGGACTAGAGCGAGATCCTATCTCACAAAAACCAAAGGTAAAAGAAAATGTCTTCCTACCACACAGAAACCAGTGACTGCCACTAACTTCAGGGAGGGAGTGAGAAGTGGTCTTGTGAGCTTTCCACCCTACTGCTTCCTCTCCACACCCCGCCCCCCAGGTAGGGTCTAGCTCTAGCCCAGGCTGACACTAGACTTCACTATGTAGTCTCAGGATGGCCTTGAACTCTTGGTGATCCTGCTACCTGTGACTCCCAAGTGTTGAGATTAAAGGCATGTGCCACGATGCCTGCCTTACTACCATTTTTTTTTAAAGTTAATCTCTTTTTTTTAATTTTTTTGTTCATTTTTATTTATTTATTTAAGAGTTGACAGAGAGAGAATGGGAGCGCCAGGGCTTCCAGCCACTGCAAATGAACTCCAGACGTGTGCGCTCCCTGTGTATCTGGCTAACATGGGTCCTGGGGGAATTGAGCCTCGAACTGGGGTCCTTCACAGGCTTCACAGGCAAGTGCTTAACCGCTAAGCCATCTCTCCAGCCCTAAGTTAATCTTTGTAAAATACGGCTTTATTTATTTGCAAGCAAAGAGAGAGAGAGAGATGAGCATGACAGGGCCTCCAGCCATTGCATATGAACTCCATATGCATGGGCCGCTCTGGAAACCAGGCCTTCAGGCCTTGTAAGCAAGTGCTCCTCACTCTTCAGCCTCCCCCCCATTACATTTTTACTTTATTTTTATTTATTTAATTGAAAGAGAGAGAGAAAGAAGCAGCAAGAGAAAGGCAGATAAAGAATGGGTGCTAACGTCGGTCCTGGGGAAAAAGCCTTAACTGCTAAGCCATCTCTCCAGGCCCCCGCCATTACATTTTTAAAAACTAAAATTAGGGTTGGAGAAACAGCGTAGTGGTTGCCTACAAAGCCAAAGGACCTCAGTTCGATTGCGCAGGACCCACGGTAGCCAGATGCACAAGGGGGTGCATGCGTCTGGAGTTTGTTTGCAGTGGCTGGAGGCCCTGGCACACCCATTCTTTATCTGCCTTTCTTTCTTGCTGCTTCTTTCTCTCAAATAAATAAATAATAAAATATTAAAAACCAAAAAATGGGCTGGAGGGATGGCTTAGCAGCTAAGGTGCTTGCCTACGAAGCCTAAGGATCTAAGTTTGATTCACCAGTACCCATATAAGCCAGATGCACACAGTGATGCATGCTTCTGAGTTTGCAGTGGCTAGGGGCCCTGGTATGCCCATTCTCTGTCTCCTCTCCTCTCCTCTCTAAAAAACTAAAATTAGACACTATACTTTATTAGAATTTAACCAGTTTTTTTTTTTTTTTTTTTGAGGTAGGGTCTCACTCTAGCTCAGGCTGACCTGGAATGCACTCATGGTAGCCTTAAACTCACAGTGATTCTCCTGCCTCTGCCTTCCGAGTGCTGGGATTAAAGGCATGTGCCACCACGCCTGGCTCTTAACCAGGTTTTATTTTATTTTATTTATTTACTTGACAGAGAAAGTGAAAGAGAGAGAGAATGGGCATGCCAGGGCCTCCAGCCACTGCAAATGAACTCAACATGTGCACCCCCTTGTGCATCTGGCTAACGTGGGTCCTGGGGAATCAAACCTGGGTCCTTCGGCTTTGTAGGCAAATGCCTTAACCTCTAAGCCATCCCCTCCAGCCCAGGTTTTTTGTTTTTATGTCCCCTTTTTCTTTTTGTTTTTTTTAAAGGTGCTTTATGCGAGCCTTTTTTTTTTCAAATTTTTATTAACAACTTCCATGATTATAAAAAATATCCCATGGTAATACCTTCCCTCCGCCCACTTTCCCCTTTGAAACTCCATTCTCCATCATATCCCCTCCCCATCTCAATCTCTTTTATTTTGATGTCATGATCTTTTCCTCCTATTATGACGGTCTTGTGTAGATAGTGTCAGGCACTGTGAGGCCATGGATATCCAGGCCATTTTGTGTCTGGGGGGATCTTTTTTAAAAAATTTTTATTTTATTTACTTATTTGAGAGTGACAGAGAAAAAGAGGCAGATAGAGAGAGGGAGAGAGTATGGGCATGCCAGGGCCTCCAGCCACTGCAAATGAATTCCAGATGCATGCTGCACCTTGTGCATCTGGCTTACATGGGTACTGGGGAATTGAGCCTTGAACCGGGGTCCTTAGCCTTCACAGGCAAGCGCTTAACCACTAAGCCATCTCTCCAGTCCCCCCTTTTTCTTTCTTTCTTTTTTTTTTGGTTTTTCGAGGTAGGGTCTCACTCTGGTTCAGGCTGGCCTGGAATTAACTATGTAGTCTCAGGGTGGCCTTAAACTCTCGGTGATCCTCCTACCTCTGCCTCCCAAGTGCTGGGATTAAAGGTGTGCACCACCACGCCCGGCTACCTTTTTCTTTCTTTAAGACTTTTTTTGGGCTGGAGAGATGGCTTAGCAGTTATGGCACGCCTCTGCAATGCCAAAGGGCCCAGGTTCAATTCCCCAAGTCCCACGTAAGCCAGATGCAAAAGGTGGCACATGTGTCTGGATTTTGTTTGCTGTGGCTGGCAGCTCTGGTACACCCATTCTCTCTATATATATATACCTTTCTCTTTCTCTATCTCAAATAAATGAATAAAAATTTAAAAAAGATGTATGTTTTTCTTTTTTAAAATTTATTTATGGCTGGAGAGATGGCTTAGCAGTTAAGTGATTGCCTGTGAAGCCTAAGGACCCCGGTTCGAGGCTCGATTCCCCAGGACCCACGTTAGCCAGATGCACAAGTGTGTGCACACATCTGGAGTTTGTTTGCAGTGGCTGGAAGCCCTGGCGTGCCCATTCCCTCTCTCTCTCTCTGCCTCCTCTCTGTTGCTCTCAAATAAATAAATAAAAAGAAACAAACAAAAATATTTATTTTAGAGAGGGGGAGAAAGAACTAGAAAAATGGGCACACCAAGGTCTTTATCCGCTGCAGAAAAACTTCCAGATGAATACACTACCTTGTGCATCTGTCTTACAGGGTTCTGGGGAATTGAACCTGGATCCTTAGGCTTTGCAGTCATGTGCTTTAACCGCTAAGCCATCCCTCCAGCCCCCTTGAAGACATTTTCATGTAACACAGGCTGGCCTTGAGCTTGATATGTAGCTTTGGGTGACATTGAATTTGTGATCCTTCTGCTTCCACCTCCGATGTGCTGGGATTACAGACCCAGTTTTATGTGGTGTTCGGGATAGAACCAACTGCGCTATGTCCCTAGTCCCTAATGTCCTCACTTTGTTCTGTTTCCAGTCCTGGTACATTGGTGAGTCACCGTGTTTTCTTAGTTTGCGCTTACCTGTCACAGTGTCGTAGTGTTTCGCTTGGTTTTCATGACCTTGAACAGTTTTGAGGAGGACTGGTGAGGTGTTTTATAGGATGTCTTCCACTTGGATTTTTTTATGTTTTGCTCATTATAGACTTGAGATAGATACAGGGTTTTGGGCAATGAAATGGCATTTAAAAATTTTGTTTTTAGGCCGGGAATGGTGGCTTAAAGATCACTGATAATCACATATTTATTTATTTATTTATTGTTTTTTCGAGGTAAGGTCTCACTCTAGCCCATGCTGACCTGGAATTCACTATGGAGTCTCAGGGTGGCCTCGAACTCACGGCGATCCTCCTACCTCTGCCTCCCGAGTGCTGGGAGTAAAAGCGTGCGCCACCATGCCTGGCTGATAATCACATATCTTAAAAGATGTGATGGACTGGCCTGGCATGCTGGTTCAGACTTATGATCCCAGCTCTCAGCAGGCTGAGGTAGGAAGACTGTGGGGAATTTGAGGCAAGCCTGGACTAGAGTGAGACCTGCCTCAAAAAACAAACAAAGCTGGGTGTGATAGCACACACTTTTAAACCCAGCCCTTGGAGGCCAAGATAGGGGAGGATCACTGTGAGTTCGAGGCCGGCTTGAGAGTATATAGTGAATCCAGGTCAGCCTGGCCTAGTAAAACCAATAAAAATATATATAATAATTAAAATAAATAAATAAATTTATATTTTATTTATTTATTTGAGATAGAGATAGAGAGATAGAGAGAGAGAGAGAGAGAGAAAGGTGCACCAGGGCCTCTAGCCACTGCAAATAAACTCTAGACACATGTACCATCTTATGTATCTGGCTTTACATGGGTACTGGGGAATCAAACCTGGGTCCTTCAGCTTTTCTGGTATGTGCCTAACCTCTAAGCCATCTCTCCAGCTCCATTTAAAACAATTTAAAATAATAATATTTATTTGCAAAGATAGAAAGAATGCATGTACCCGGGCTTCTTGTCATTCCAAGAATGAATTCCAGACACATGCACCACTTTGTGCATCTGATTTACATGGTTACTGGGGAATCCAACCCAGGATCTCAGACTTTGCAAGCAAGCACCTTAACTGCTGAGCCCCAAAATGTTGTTCTTATTACACTATATCAGAGGCTGTGTTTTAGACTGTTAAAGTAGATGGTGATGTTAACTTTGGTCATGTGACTAAGGTGTTTGTCCGGTATTTTCCCCCTTACGCTGTGCTGAGTGTACATGGTGCTACCGGGCATGTTAACTTCAAGGCTTTTTCAGTGCGTAGGGCTTAATAATACATGATTGTGTATTAACAGACTTGGTTTTAAGTTTTACTCCAGTTTTTTATTGGCTGTGGGATTTTTGGTAAGTTATTTCTTCATTCTAAGTGTTGCTAATTGAACTTTCAGAGTATTCGCAAGGGTCAAAAATAGTGTTACTTGCTGAGCATGGTGGCACACGCCTTTAATCCCAGCAGTCAGGAGGCAGAGATAAATTGCTGTGAGTGGGCTGGAGAGATGGCTTAGCGGTTAAGCGCTTGCCTGTGAAGCCTAAGGACCCCGGTTCGAGGCTCAGTTCCCCAGGACCCACGTTAGCCAGATGCACAAGGGGGCGCACGCATCTGGAGTTCGTTTACAGAGGCAGGAAGCTCTGGCGCGCCCATTCTCTCTCTCTCTCTCTCTCTCTCTCGGCCTCCTTCTCTCTGTCACTCTCAAATAAATAAATGAACAAAAAAATAAAAAAAAAAAAAAGATTGCTGTGAGTTCGAAGCCAGCCTAAGGCTGCATAGTGAATTCCAGGTTAGCCTGGGCTTAGAGTGAGACCCTACCTTAAAAAAATCAAATAAATAAATAAAATAATAATAATAACAAAATAGTGTTACTTAGTAGAATCTACAGATAACATTAGTATAGCTCTAGTTTATAACAGACATACAGTATTTTGTAATGGGTATAACCAGTTCTGTGTTACAAATTCTAAGGTAGTGATTGTGTGTGTGCGTGTGTACACATTTTGTAGGCACAAATGGCAGAAAGAAAACCTATAGTAAAAGTATCTTTAAATATTTTTATTTTAAACACCTATGGGGTCATTTTGAATGATTCGCTGTTTTTTTTTTTTTTCCTGTTCTTTTTTCATAGTCCAAGTTCAGCTGAAAAAGTGAAAGCTAATAAAGATGTTGCTTCACCACTGAAGGAACTGGGCTTAAGAATCAGCAAGTTTTTGGTGAGTAAAAATTTACACTGGCTGTTATTACTCACAAGGTGGATACCCATGGTTTTATTACTAGTGACTGTTAGTGAGCCAGCTCTCCTCACTGAAGGTCATGAAATAGTTCTGCCTGGTCCATACACTGCATGTTGTAGAGTTTTTTTCAGCTTCTATGTGGTAGTCTTTCAGTTGACCAAGTTAATATTTAAATATGTAGCTGTTTTGTTTTTTAATTTTTAAATATTTATTTGGGAGAGAGAGAATGGGCACACCAGGGCCTTTAGCCACTGCCAATGAACTCCAGAAGCATGTGCCACCTTCTGCATCTGGCTTATCTGGGTCTTTGGGATTATAACCTGGGTCTTTGCTTTGCAGACAAATGCTTTAACCACTAAGCCATCTCTGTAGCCTTAGAATTGATTTTTGTTTGCATTCTATATTCATTCCAGAGAGCAGATTTCAGAATGTTTTTCAGTATGTGTAGTTTCTAGGCTGTGATGGGCTTGCTCACTTGAGACCTGTGTGTTTTAGGGGCTTGATGAAGAGCAAAGTGTGCAGTTACTCCAGTGTTATCTTCAGGAGGACTACAGGGGCACTCGGGACTCCCTGAAGGTACGTGGCTATGTGCAGCTGGCTTTCTCCTTTCCTTATCTGTTTCTTTTCTTTTCTTTTTTTTTTTTTTTTTTTTTTTTGGTTTTTCAACGTAGAGTTTCACTCTGGCCTAGGCTGACCTGAAATAATTCACTATGTAATCTCAGGGTGCCTTATCTGTTTCTTTCTTTCTTTCTTTTTTTTTTTTTTTGGTTTTTCGAGGTAGGGTCTCAGTCTAGCCCAGGCTGATCTGGAATTCACTATGGAGTCTCAGGGTGGCCTCGAACTCATGGCAATCCTCCTGCCTCTGCCTCCTGAGTGCTGGGATTATGCCTGGCCCCTTAAATGTTTCTTATCAGTTGTTTCAACCAAGGAAGTATCAGGTATGTTGGGTGTCAGGAGAGACTTTCTTGGGATTTTTTTGTCTGTTTGTTTGTTTTTAATATTTTATTTGACAGAGAGAGAGTGAGAGACAGGCAGGCAGATAGAGAAAGAGAATGGGCACACCAGGGCCTCAAGCCACTGCAAATGAATTCCAGACACTTGCGCCCCTTTTGCATCTGGCTTATGTGGGTAGTGGGGAATCAAACTTGGGACATTAGGTTTTGCAGGCAAGTGCCTTAACCGCTAAGCCATCTCTCCAGCCCCGTGGTTTTTTTTTTCTTTTTAAAATATATTTATTTATTTATTTGAGAGAGAGAGAGAGAATATGGGCATGCCAGGGCTTCTAACCACTGCAAATGAACTCCAGGTGCATGTGCTGCCTTGTGTATTTGTCTTATGTGGGTACTGGGTAGTTGAACCTGGGTCCTTAGGCTTCACAGACGAATGCATTAACCACTGAGCCATCTCTCCAGGCCTTTATTGGGTTTTTCAAAGTAAGGTCTCACTTTAGCTCAGGCTAACCTGGAATTCACTATGTAGTCCCAGGCTGGCCTTGAGCTTACCATAGTCTTCCTACTCTAGCCTCTGAGTTCTGGGATTAGAGGCATGTACCACCATCCCTGGCTAATTTTCTGTTTTGTTGTGTTTTGTTTTTCTAGTTGGGGTCTCACTCTAGCCCACGTTGACCAAGAACTCACTCTTTCTTTAGCCCAGACTGTCCTGGAACTCCTGATGATCTTAACTTTATACTCCTGGGTGCTTGGATTAAAGACATGGTTCACCATACCTGACTCAGACTTTCTAAAGGCTTAAAGTCTTTAAAGTGGTTAAAGGCACTTGTTTGCAAAGTCTTCTGGTCCAGGTTCAATTCCCAAGCTGCTTATAAAAGCCAGACCCCAAAAAAGTGGCGCAACTGTCTAGTGTTCATTTGAAGAGGCAAGAGGCCCTGGTGTGCTCATACATACGTGTATATACACATGCAAACAAATAAATAAATAAATATAAACATGTATCCAAGGTGAGATCTGCCCTCATAGGAAGTAGAGAGGTCAGTGATTGCCATATTAATGATAAAACACCCAACCTGCCTAGCTCTTCATTTGATGTATGATGCTACTGAGGCCAGGAGAGGAAGGGATTTGAACACAGGTTAAAAATAATGTAGAATTACCATGGGATATTGTTTACAAATAAGGAAGTTGTTAATTAAGATTAATTAAGTAAAAAGGTAAACCATTAAAACAAGATAAGGTAGAGAATGCTTACTGAAGCTGACAGGTGTTCATTGTCTTGGAGACAGGTTATAGAAGTGCGTCTTGTTCTTTGTCAGTTGACTTTTGTCGGTGAGATGGCTTCTTGACTGCTGTTTTCCCTCAGGTGATCCTGCAAGATGAGAGGCAGAGCCAGGCCTTAATCCTCAAGGTTAGTAGTAATCTCCATTTCCATTCATTGGCGTATAAATTTGGTATAGCTTCTTGATCTTGTTTTCCTGAGTATACCTGTGTCTTGACTCTCCTGTTGGATAAGCTTTAAGGTCTTAGTAAAAAAGCTGCCGGTTGTGGTGGCACACGCTGGTAGGATATTGCTGAAGAGGCAATTTTACCCTCCATCATTCACCTGACTAGTTTTTCCTTGAGACTTTTACTTACGATGCCAGAGTTTATCGTTTTTCATGACCTCCAGATCTTTTCATGATCTTTGTTCCCTATAGGCCTGGGGTTATAGATATATTTGGCCATGTAGGTGTTAGGCAGTCTTAGATGGCCTCAGGCCCTTACTCTTGCATAGAAAGCTCACTGAACCACTTAGCCATCTTTCCCTTCACTTAGGCTCTTTAAAATGTGACAGATGTGGTGGTGCACGCTTTTTATCCCAGCAGATGGGAGACAGAGGTAGGTAGGAGGATCGCAGTGAGTTCCAGGCCACCCTGAGAATTCAGAGTGAATTCCAGGTCAGCCTAGACTAGAGTGAAACCCTAACTCAAAAACCAAAAAATAAAAATAAAAATAAAAAAGGACTTGATTATAAGTAATTATTTTAAATATAAACAGAGAGAGAGTGAAAATGGTCCATTCCAGGGCCTTCTGCCACTGTAAACAAACTCCAGACACATGAGCCACTTTGTGGATCTGGCTTTATGTGGATACTGGAAAATTGAATCAAGGCCCACTAGGCTTTGCAAGCTGCTGAGCCATCTCTCCAGCCCCTTGTTGGTAACTTTTGAAGTAGTTTACTTGATTCCTAGTGAAACTTAACTACACTAGTGACAAGAAGTTAGGGCAGATGTCAGTGTCCTTTTTATATTTTGTTTTCATGTATTCAATCTGTCAGTTTATAACACTACACATTTCTTCTTCTTTTTTTCTTTTTCTTTTTGTTTTTCGAGGTAGGGTTTCACTTTAGCCCAGGCTGATGTGGAATTCACTATGTAGTCTCAGTGTGGCCTCAAACTCATGGTGATACTCTTATCTCTGCCTCCCAAGTGCTGGGATTAAAGGCATATGCCATCACAACCGGCATGATTTACTTAAAAATTTTTTTAAATTTAAATTTAATTTTATTTATTTGAAAGAGAGATAGAGGGAGATAGCAAGAGAGAGAATGGGTGCTCCAGGGCCTTCAGCCACTGCAAACGAACTTAGATGCATGTGCCACGTTGTGCATCTGGCTTTCGTGAGTCCTAGGGAATCGAGCCTGGGTCCTTTGGCTTCTCAGGCAAACACCTTAACCACTAAGTGATCTTTTCAGCCCTAAATTTACTTTTCTGTTTTTGTTTTTGTTTTTGTTTTGTTTTGTTTTTCTTCGAGGTAGTGTCTCACTCTGGCCAGGGCTGTCCTAGAATTCACTATGTAGTCTCAGGGTGGCCTCGAACTCACGGTGATTCTCCTACCTCTGCCTCCTGAGTGCTGGGATTAAAGGCATATGGCACCATGCCTGACTTTTTCCATTCACATTTTCAAAAACATATTTTAATGCCTGCCGTGGTGGCACACGCCTTTAATCCCAGCACTCGGAAGGCAGAGGTAGGAGAATCGCCGTGAGTTCGAGGCTACCCTGAGACTACATAGTGAATTCCAGGTCAGCCTGGGCTAGAGTGAGTCCCTACCTCTAACAATCAAAAATGAAGCCGGGCGTGGTGGCGCACGCCTTTAATCCCAGCACTCGGGAGGCAGAGGTAGGAGGGTCACCATGAGTTCAAGGCCACCCTGAAACTACAGAGTTAATTTCAGGTCAGCCTGGACCAGAGCGAGACCCTACCTCGAAAAAAAAAAAAATCAAAAATGAATAAATAAATAAATAAAATAATTTATTAACTTTTTTTGTTTTGTTTTGCTTTTCAAGATAGGGTTTCACTGTAGTCCAGGCTCACCTAGAATTCACTATGTAGTCTCAGGGTGGTTTCAAACTCACGGTGATCCTCCTAACTCTGCCTCCTGTGTGCTGGTATTAAAGGCATACGCCACCATGCCCTGCGAAAACTTATTTATTTATGAGAGAGAGAGAATGTGTGCGCCCCACTGCAAATGAACTCTAGACGCATGCACCACCATGTACATATCTGGCTTACATGAGTTCTGGGGAATTGAATCTGGGTCCTTAGGCTTTGCAGGTAAGCACTTTAATTGCTAAGCTATCTTTCCAGCCCTTTTTTTCTTCTTTTTTAAAGATTTCATTTTCACTTATTTATTTATTAATGACAGAAGGGGGAGAGGGAGAGAGAGAGAGAGAGAGAATGGGCACATCAAGGCCACTAGCCACTGCAAACGAACTTCAGATGCATGTGCCATCACATGTATCTGGCTTACATGGGACCTGGAGAATTGAACCTGGGTCCTTAGGCTTGACAGGCATGTGCCTTAAACGCTAAGCCATTTCTCTAGCCCCTTTTCTTTTGGTTTTTCAAGGTAGGGTCTCGCTCTGTGGCTCAAACTGACTTGGGATTCACTATGTAGTCTCAGGGTGGCCTGGAATTCACAGCAATCCTCCTACCTTGGCTTCCTGAGTACTGGGATTAAAGGTGTACACCACCATGCCCGGCTTTGTTTTTTGAGGCAGGTCTCACTCTAGTTCAGGCTGTCCTCAAACTCCCCATTGTCTTCCTACCTCAGTCTACTGAGAGCTGGGATCATAAGTCTGAGCCAGTATGCCGGGCTAGTCCATTCACATCTTTAAGTGATGTGATTATCGGCAAATGTAAAATTGAATATCCCGGGCTGGAAAGATCGCTTAGTGGTTAAGGTACTTGCCTACAAAGCCTAACAACCCGAGTTCGATTCCCCAGTTCCCATGTAAAGCCTGCAAGCTGGTATGTGCATCTGGGGTTCTTTTACAGTGGCTGGAAGCCCCTGGCACACCCATTCTGTCTCTCTTCTTTCTCTGCTTGCAAATATATGCATAAATATTTCTTTTTAAATAGAATATCCTGCCAGGCGTGGTGGCTCCATGAGTTCTAGGCCACCCTAAGACTACCTAATGAATTCTAGGTCAGCCTGGGCTAGAATGAGATCCTACCTCAAATAAAGAAAAGATAGATAGATAGATCGAACGAAAAAAAGAAAATCCTTTTTAGGAGGCATGGTGGCGCACACCTTTAATCCCAGCATTTGGGAGGCAGAGGTAGGAGGATCGCCGTAAATTTGAGGCCACCCTGAGACTACATAGTGAATTTCAGGTCATCCTGGGCTAGAGTGGGACCATACCTTGAAAAACCAAAACAAAAAACAAAAAACAAACAAATAAACAAACAAAAAAAATACATATATATCTTCTTTTTGCAAAAGTAACTGATTTTGAATTTTTGGGATTCCTCCCAGATTGCAGATTACTATTATGAAGAAAGAGCTTGTATTCTTCGATGTGTCTTACACCTTCTCACTTATTTTCAAGATGAAAGACATCCATATAGGGTAAGGCTGTAGTTCTGTTTCTTCCTACCTTGTCTCACTCAAACCCATCTTATAATTATATATTCATTTAAATGTTTATCTTTTATTCTAGATATGAATTGTGTTTTGATTCTTTTTCTAGGTTGAATATGCCGAGTGTGTTGATAAACTGGAGAAGGAACTAGTTTCAAAGTACAGGCAGCAGTTTCAGGAGCTGTATAAAACTGAAGCACCAACCTGGGAGACACATGGGAACCTCATGGTATGTGGCAGCTGTTCCCTCCCGTAGCTTAGGGAGAACAGCGTGTCTTTGTTCATGGGCCACAAGTTACTGTATTTAGTTATTTACTTATTTATGCTTGTGCACGTGTGTGTCTGGGTGCCAGGGTCTCTTGCTGCTACAAATGAGTGCCTGTCTGGCTTTATATGGGTAGATGGGGAATTTAACCTGGGCTTGCAGGCTTTGCAAGCAAGTGCCTTTAATCACTGAGTCATCATCTCCCCAGCCCCCAGTTTTTTTTACTTATGCATCAACTGATTATATATATATATATATGTGTGTGTGTGTGTGTGTGTGTGTGTGTGTGTGTGTGTTATCATAATTTGGAGAAGTGTAAATATGGTCAAACAAAACATTTAATACTTAATACTGGACCTTGCCCTCGTTTTTACCTCATTTCTTTTGTTGATGCTTGTTTGTTTTTGAAGTAGGCTCTCCCTCTAGCCCAGGCTGACCTGAACTCTGTAACACAGGCTGGCTTTGAAGTCATTGAGCCTTCTGCCTCAGGCTACCAAGTGCAAGTGTTGGAATTAAAGGCTTGCCCCATCATGCACACCCTTTTGCCTCACTTAAAAAAAAAAAATCTATCTAGCCGTGCATGGTAGCACATGCTTTTACTCCCAGCACTCGGAGGCAGAGGTAGGAGGGTTGCTGTGAGTTCAAGGCCGCTGTGAGACGGCATAGTGAATTCTAGGTCAGCCCAGCCTAGACCAAGATCCTATCTCAAAAACAACAAAAAAACCAAATATATATATATATACATACATACATACACACACGCACACATATATATACTGTTTATTTGAGAGTATGAGCATGCCAGTTTATTTACTGGTACAAATAAACTCTAGATACATAGTACGTGTATCTAGAGTTCATTTGTGCATCTGGCTTTTTGTGGGTACTAGGGAATTCAAACCGAGCAGCAGGATTTGCAAGCAGGCACCTTTAATTGCTGAGCCATCTCTCTTGTACTACTACTACTACTACTATTTTAGAGAGAGAGAGAAAGACAGAGGGAGAGGGAATTGATGCATTAGAGTCTCAGTCATTGCAATCGAATGCAAGATACTTGGGCTACCTAGTGGGCATGTGCAACCTTGCACTTGCCTCACCTTTCTGTGGCTTATGTGGGATCTGGAGAGTCAAATGTGTGTTCTTAGGCTTCCCAGGTAAGTGTCTTAACTACTAAGCCATCTCTAGCCCTATTATTTTTTGAGCTGGGATCTTACTGTATAGCCCTGGGTGGCCTCACACTTGAGCTCCTGTCTTAGCCTTCGGGTGACAGGACTATAGACATGTGCCATAGGCCTGGCTTTTGATATTTTTCTTTTTCGAGGTAGGGTCTCATTCTATCTCAGGCTGACCTGAAATTCACTGTGTAGTCTCAGGGTTCCCTGAACTCTCTGTGACCCTCTTGCCTCTGCCTCCCAAGTGCTGGGATTAAAGGAGTGTGCCACCACACCCAGCTTTGATTATTTTTTAAAGGAAACCTTTTAAAAATATATGTATTTATTTATTTGCAAGTAGAGAGAGATAGAAGAGAGACAGACAAAACGGGCGCACCAGGGCCTCTAGCCATTGCAAAGAAACTCCAGATGCATGCACCACCTGCTGTGTCTGGCTTTACATGGGCACTGTGGGAATCAAACTCAGGTCATTAGGCTTTGCAGGCAAGTTCCTTAACTGTTAAGCCATCTCTTCAGCCCTCATTTTTTTTTTTTTTTTCCCACGGTAGGGTCACATTCTAGTATTCACTGTGTAGTCTCAGGGTGGCCTTGAACTCATAGCGATCCTTGTACCTCAAGCTACTGAGTGCTGGGATTAAAGGCGTGTGCCACTATGCCAAGCCCTTTTTTTCGAACTTTTTTTTTTCAAACTTTTTAAGAAATTAATTTATTTGAGAGAGAGAGAGAGAGAGAGGATGGGTATGCCAGGGCTCCCTTCATCCTGCAGTTTCCAGTCCACAAACACCAGCCATCTCTGGTTTCCACTCCTGACTTCTACAGTCTCCTCCACCCCCATGGACTGGAGTTAATCATGTACATGTCCTTTTTAATCTGGGTTCTGATGGAGTCAAACTCCAGCAGTCTCAGGCTCACAGGTTGCAAGTGCTATATATATTATTAACAACTTCCATTATTATAAAAAATATCCCATGGTGATACCCTCCCTCCCCCTACTTTCCCTTTGAAATTCCATTCTCCATCATATCCCCTCCCCTTCTCAATCAGTCTCTTTTATTTTGATGTCATGGTCTTTTCCTCCTATTACGATGGTCTTATGTAGGTAGTGTCAGGCACTGTGAGGTCATGGATATCCAGGCCATTTTGTGTTTCGGGGGAGGGAGCACGTTGTAAGGAGTCCTACCCTTCCTTTGGCTCTTACATTCTTTCCGCCACCTCTTCCGCATTAGACCCTGAGCCTTGGTCACAAGCTGACTTGGAACCCTCAACAGACCAGAAATCTTAACCTCCTTGTTGACAGGATTAAGGATGGGGGGGACCACACACCCTAAGGGACAGTGATTTTGTTAGAGGATCTGGTTATCATAATACCTACTCTTGCATAAATACTCTGTGCTGTTTTTCATTGAAAATATACATTGTTTAGTTAAATTTTAGACTCTGCCTGTATTTTGTTCCACTCAACCTACTAGCCTACTTTAATACTCTCATAGCAGGCAAACCCAGCACCTAAGGTCACTTTGTAGATACTCTGAGAGTCTTGAGAGCCACACCTAGTTAAGCTCCTACCCTGAAGATATATAACATCAGATTGATCGACACATCTAATAATACTGCAGCTAACTAG
The DNA here is from genome assembly GCA_036346955.1 of Dipus sagitta. Classification (NCBI taxonomy): domain Eukaryota; kingdom Metazoa; phylum Chordata; class Mammalia; order Rodentia; family Dipodidae; genus Dipus; species Dipus sagitta. The sequence goes on from CM070770.1 coordinate 142,863,441, forward strand.
AAAACCCAAGGATTAAATTAATCCAAGATGCAAAAATATATACATTATAACACCAAAACACCAAAAATCTTTTTTTTTTGTTTTTCTTTATTTATTTGAGAGAGAAAGAGAATATGAGTGGGTGCACCAGGGCTTCCAGTTGCTACATACGAACTCCAAATGCATGCACCCCCTTGTGTATCTGGCTTACTTGGGTCTTGGTAAATTGAACCTGGGTCCTTTAGCTTTGCAGGCAAGTGCCTTAAACACTAAGCCATCTGTCCAGTTTGGCAAGTGCTCTTAATCATTGAGGGACATCCCTCCAGCTTCTCTTCTTTTTTTTTTTTTTCAGGGTAGGGTCTTGCTCCATCCTAGGGGGCTGACCTGGTACCCACTATGTAGTCCCAGGCTGGTCTCGAATTCACAGCCATTTTTCTACCTCTGTTTCCTGCGTGCTGGGATTAAAGGTGTGTGCCACCATGCCCGGCTATAACATGCTTTTTTAAAATTTTTTTATTTTTCGAGGTAGTGTCTTGCTCTACTTCAGGCTGTCCTGGAATTCACTGTGTACTCTCAGGATGGCGACCCTCCTACCTCTGCCTCCTGAGTCCTGGGATTAAAGGCATGCACCACCAAGCCTGGCTTATAACATGCTTTTATTAGGAAAAGATTGGTAGTAAGATGGGTGTGGTGGTGAATGTCTGCAGTGTCAACCCTTGAGAGGCAGAGCAGGAGGATCAGGACTTCAAGGTCATGTTCAGCTTCTTAGTTTGAGGCCAGCCTGGGATACATGAGACCTTATCTCAGAACACTAAACTAAATTGAATGAATGAATAAATTAATTAGATAAAGTCCAAGTGCCCTTCTCAGTGGGCTTGGAGAAGTAAATTAGGACAGTAATATGCCCTGCAATTCTATGCAACATGATGAGGTGTGGACTGGAGAGATGGCTTAGTGGTTAAGGAACTTACTTGCCTGCAAAGTCTAAGGACCCAGGTTCTATTCCCCAGAACCAACATAAGCCAGATGCACAATGTGGCACATGCATCTGGAGTTCGTTTGCAGCAGATAGAGGCCCTGGTTCATCCATTATCTCTCTCTCTCCATCTCTGTCTCTAGTAAATAAATAAAAAAACTGATGAGGTGAGTCAGGCATGGTGGTTCACACCTTTAATCTCAGCACTCCAGAGGCAGAGGTAATTAGGAGGATGGCTGTGAGTTCAAGGCCACCCTGAGACTATATAATGAATTTTAGGTCAGCCTGGGTTACAGCGAGACCTACCTTGAAAAAAAAAAATACTGAGTTGGCTAGTTGATTATGTGGCAAATCCACATACTGGATCTATAAGAATTTTTTAATATACTGTTAAAGGAAATAATCCTTGAGATGTATTGTTAGATGAATAAAGTAAGGTGTCAGTAAGTTGTGTATATGTATGGTATATTGCTGAAACAAGACAAAAATCTACGACTATTTGCTTCTGTAGAGGTATAGATTATTGGACGGTAAGAAGGAAGACCTTTTTATAGTTTATTCCTATATTTTTAAGAATTTCTGCATGTATTGTATAATCAAAATAACACATATTTGTCTATATATTTATGTTCGTTTTTTTCAAGGCAAGGTCTCACTTTAGCCCTGGATGACCTGGAACTCACTTTATCTCACACTGGCCTTGAATTCATGTGATCTTCCTACCTTAGCACTTAACACTCTTGAGCACTGGTACTAAAGGCCTGTGGAACCACCCCTGCCTGATATATTTAAGTAATGGTTTTTTCATTCTCATTGTTTTTCTCTCTTATTTTTCTTCATTGTTGGTGCAGACTGAGCGCCAGGTGTCTCGCTGGTTTGTTCAGTGCCTCCGGGAGCAATCCATGCTGCTAGAGATTATTTTCCTTCATTACGCGTACTTTGAGATGGCACCTAGTGACCTATTGGTATTAACGAAGATGTTCAAAGAGCAAGGATTTGGCAGCCGGCAGACTAATCGGCACCTGGTGGATGAAACCATGGATCCTTTTATAGATAGGATTGGGTGAGTCTGAATGAATAGCAGGTTATGGAGCTTGTAAAGTGTTTAGACCATTGATTGATACTACAGTGGTTCTGTAAATAGATGAGAGGAAACATATACTTTTCTTATTGGGGAAATTAATGTATGTGCTGACATGTTAGCTCATACAGGAAGTAAGGATTGAGAGTAAGAGGACATGTTCTTAGTCCTCATCTAAAGAGCCATTCATTCAACAAAATGCAGTTGTTGAGCATCTGTTACAGGCCAGGCACTATGTGAATGCTAAGAAGATAGTAATAAGCAAGTCATATATATTATATTCTCTGCCCTCTTTGGGGTCTTCATCTATGGACTTTGAATTTCTTTTTTTGTTTGTTTGTTTGTTTTTTTGAGGTAGGTTCTCACTCTAGCTCAGGTTGACCTAGAATTCACTATGTAGTCTCAGGGTGGCCTTAAACTCACAGTGATCCTCCCACCTCTGCCTCCCGAGTGCTGGGATTAAAGGTGTGAGCCACCATGCCTGGTGACTTTGAATTTTCTATGCTGCCCTGTGTGGGAGACACAGTCACATATCAGTATCTAGCACTTGAAATTTGGCAGCTCAAAGTGGGATGTGATGGAAGTAGGTCTAGCTGGGTGGTGGAGTGTATATGTGGCTCACATAGACCTTGGTTTTGATTCTCCATTCCACAAAAATCCAAAGAACTACCTTTAGAATTAAAAGATTAATGTGAAAACAGAGAAAAGACTCATTATAAACTTTTTATAAAAATTTATTTGAGAGAGAAAAAGAGAGGAGATAGAGTAGGAAGCCAGAGTTTCTTGCTGCTGCAATCCAACTCCAGATACATGCAACATTTTGTGCATCTGGCTTTGCATGGGTACTGAGGAAGTAAACCTAGGCCAGTAGGCTTTGCAAGCAAGTGCCTTTAACTGCTGAACCAGCTTCCTAGACCTCATTAGTGATTTTTTAAAAAATGTGTTGTTAGCCGGGTGTGGTGGCACATGCCTTTAATCCCAGCACTCAGGAGGCAGAGGTAGAAGGATCGCCATGAGTTCGAGGCCACCCTGAGAACACAGAGTGAATACCAGTTCAGCCTGGGCTAGAGTGAGACCCTACTTTGAAAAACCAAAAAAAAAAAAAGTGTTGTTATTTGTGTGTATGTGCATTTATGTGCCACTGAGTACATGTAGAGGTCAGAGAATGACTTTCATGGCAGTCCTTCCCTATTTCTCTGCTGGAGGTGGGGTTTCTCCCTCTAGAGCTTCTGGGAAATTCTCCTGTCTCCACATCCCATCTTGTGTCTGCATCCTGTCAGCATTCTGGGATTACAGAAGCCTGCCATGTCTCCTGGCTTTTCTTGTTTTTTTTGTTTTTTTGTTTTTTTGTTTTTTTGTTTTTTTGAGGTAGGGTCTCGCTCTAGCCCAGGCTGACCTGGAATTCACTATGTACTCTCAGGCTAGCCTCGAACTCACGGCAATCCTTGTACCTCTGCCTCCCGAGTGCTGGGATTAAAGGTGTGCACCACCACGCTCGGCCTCTCCTGGATTTTTATGTGAGGTCTGGGGATCAAATTTGGCTACTCAAACTTGAGCAGTGAGTGCTTTATCCATTAAACCATCTCCCCAGCCTTCGTTAGTATTTTATATTTCATCCTAGCCAAAAGGTCGTGAAACAGATGATCATTAGTGACTTTTTGATAGTGAAGTGTCATCTTACGTCTCATGTAAATTCAGGACATTCAGATATTTATTTACTTGGGAATAGAAAGAGAGCGAAAGAGAGGAGTAGGGGTGCACCAGGGCCTCTTGCCACTGTAAAATAATTCTATCTGGCTTTATATGGGTACTGGGAAATAAACCTGAGCTGGTAGGCTTTGCAAACAAGGTTCTTTACATGTTGAGTCATCTCCCCAGCACTCAGTACAGTTAAAAACATGTGTGAGCCAGGCATGGTGGTGCACGCCTTCAATTCCAGCACTTGGGAGACAGAGGTAGAAGTATTGCCATGAGTGCAAGGCTAACCTGAGACTACACAGTGGATTCTGGGTCAGCCTGAGCTAGAGTGAGACCCTACCTTGGAAAACCAAAAAGAAAAAAAGTGTGAGCCAGGTAGATTTGGGAGGCAGAGGTAGGAGGATCACTGTGAGTTCAAGGCCACCACAGTGAGACACTACCTTCCAAAAAAAAAAAAAAAAAAAAAAAAAAAATTGAGAGTATAGAAGAAGAGTGACTGCTAGTGTTTACCCAGGAGTAATTTATGAGATGGTGATATAAACACATAATCTCGGGGGCTAGAGAGATGGCTCAACATTTAAAGTACCAGCCTGATGACTTGGATTCAGTTACCTAGCACCCATGTAAAACCATATGCACAAAGTGGCACATGCATCTGGAGTTTATTTGCAGTGGAAAGTGGCTCTGTGTGCCATTCTCTCTCTCTCTCTCCAAATAAATAAAAATATTAAGAAACAGGGATGAGCTGGAGAGATAGCTTAGTGGTTAAAGCGCTTGCCTGCAAAGTCAAAGGACCTAGGTTAAATTCCCCAGGACCCATGTAAGCCAGATGCACAAGGTGGATCATGCATCTGGAGTTTTTTTGCAGTGGCTGGGGACCTTGGTATGCCATTTCTACCCCTCTTCCTCTTTCTGTCAAATAAATAATAGCTGGGCATGGTGGTGCACACTAGGAGGCAGGAGTCGGAGGATCTCCATGATCTCGAGGCCACCCTGAGATTACATAGTGAATTCCAGGTCAGCCTGAGCTAGAGTGAGACCCTACCTTGGTAAAAAACAAAAAATAAAATAAAAAAGTTAAAAAAAAGTCAATGAGGGCCTGGAGAGGTGGCTTAGCGGTTGAGCGCTTTCCTGTGAAGCCTACGGACCCTGGTTCAAGGCCCAATTCCCCAGGACCCATGTTAGCCAGATGCCCCAGGGGGTGCACGCATCTGGAGTTCGTTTGCAGTGGCTGGAGGCCCTGGCACGCCCATTCTCTCTCTCTCTCTCCCCCCTTTCTCTCTCTGTCACTCTCAAATAAACAAAAAAAAAAAATTTTTTTTTTTAATGTCAATGAATAAAAATCAAACAGCAAATAGAAAATTAAAAAAACTGCTGGTGGCACACACTTTATTTTAACTTATTTTATTAATTAGAAAGAGAGAGAGAGGAGGAGGCAGATAGAGAGAAAATGAGTACACCAGGTCCTTTAGGCACTGCAAACAGACTCCAGACACATGTGCCACCTTGTGCATCTGGCTTATGTGGGTACTGGGGAATGGAACCTAGGTCTTAGGCTTTGTGGGCAAGCACCTTAACAACTGAGCCATCTTTTCAGCCCAATATTCTCCTTTTTTTTTTTTTTTTTTTTGGTTTATTTTTATTTATTCAGAAGTGACAGAGAGAGAAAAAGGCAGATAGAGAGAGAGAGAATGGGCGTGCCAGGGCCTCCAGCCACTGCAAACGAACTCCAGATGCGTGCGCCCCCGGTGCATCTGGCTAACGTGAGTCCTGGGGAATCGAGCCTTGAACCAGGGTTCTTAGGCTTCACAGGCAAGCACTTAACTGCTAAGCCATCTCTCCATCCCCTGCCTTTTTTTTTTTTTTGAGGCAGGGTCTCACTGCAGTCCAGTGATGGAGAGATTGCTCAGTGGTTTAGGTGCTTGCCTGCAAATCCTAACAACCCAGGTTTGATTTCCCAGTATCCACGTCAAGCCAGATGCACAAAATAGCACATGTCTGTTGTTGATTTACAGTGGCTAGAAGCCCTGATGTGCCCATTCTCTTTCATCTTGGAAATAAATAAATAAATAAATAAATAAAATATTTAAAAAGTCTTAAAGACAAGCTGGGAGTGGTGGAACATGCCATTAATCCTAGCACTTGGGAGGCATAGGTAGGAGGATCGCTGCAAGTTCGAAGTACCCTGAGACTACATAGTGAATTCCAGGTCAGCCTGGGCTAGAGTGAAACCCTACTTCCAAAAAAAAAAAAAAAAAAAATGGATGGAGGAATGGCTTAGCGGTTAAGGAGTTTGCCTGCTAAGCCAAAGGACCCATGTTTGATTCCCCAGGACCCACGTTAGCCAGATGCACAAGGGGGGGGGCGCATGCATCTGGAGTTCATTTGCAGTGGCTGAAGGCCATTTTCTCTCTCTTTCTCTCCTCTCTCCCTCTTTCTCTGTCAAATAAATAAATAAAAAATAATAATAAAGACAATAACAGAAATCGCTACGATCTTAGAATTTGTAGTGGAGTGTCCTCACAGGGTAAACTCTGACCGGAAACGGATGCAGCTAGAAGGGGAGTTTGCCTTTTTGTTAGGAAAAGCACATCGTAATTACTGTCACGGTTATACATTAAAAGTACAACTACTAGGTAACTAATTAAGGAACTTAAAGGCCAGTCACTGCATGGTGTTTCATGCCTTTAATCCCAGCACTTGAGAGGCAGACGTAGAAGGATTGCTGTGAGTTCAAGGCCACCCTGGAACTACAGAGTGAGATTTAAGTCAGCCTGGGTTAGAGTGAGATTTTGCCTGACAAACAATAACAAAAAGAAATAGTTTTTCATTACAAAAATATTTTTATTATTTGCAAACAGAGATAGACAAAGAATATGAATGGGTGCCTCAGGGTCTTTTGCCACTGCAAAGGAACTCCAAATTAATGTGCCACCTTGTGCATTTGGCTTTACTTAAGAACCAGGGAGTCAAACCTGTGCATGCAGGCTTACAAGCAAGCAACTTTAACCTCTGAGCCATCTCCCCAAACTTTTTTTTTTTCATTTCTAATACTTTCATATATGTATATAAAGGTTAATCATCCAAAGAGTTTAAATATGAAAGTATTGAATTTATCCAATCTTGGGAAAGAACAGAGAGGAGTTAGAATTAGAGTTGCTGATTCTGTGTGCATAGGTAGCAGACTGATGCCTTAGCGATAAGGCAGCTAGCATGTCAGCTTGAAAAGCAAACAGAATAGCAGAGAATATATGGAAACAGTATGTATGTTTAATGACATGTATCTACTGCTGGGGCTTAGCACCGTGCCAGCAAGGCAGGTGCAGAGTGGGTAAAAGTAAACTTTGAATCCAATATGAAACCATGGTATGGGTTTTTCTTTCCAGGTACTTCAGTGCCCTTATCCTGGTGGAAGGCATGGATATCGAGTCCTTACATAAGTGTGCCTTGGATGATAGGAGAGAACTGCACCAGTTTGCTCAGGATGGGCTTATTTGTCAGGTAAACCTGGATCTCTTCTCTCTCTTTGTTTCCTTCTTTCTTTCTTCTTCTTCTCCCCCCCACCCCCAAGTAGGGGCTTTCTGTAACCCGAGAATTTATTATGTAGTCTCAAGGTGGCCTCAAATTCACAGTGATTCTCCTACCTCTGCCTCTTGAGTGCTGGGATTAAAGTCATGTGATTTTTTTTTTTTTTTTTTTTTTTGAGGTAGGGTCTCACTCTAGCTCAGGCTGATCTAGAATTCACTAGGGAGTCTCAGGGTGGCCTTAAACTCACTGTGACCCTTCTACCTCTGCCTCTTGAGTTCTGGAATTAAAGGCGTGCGCCACCACACCCGACTCTGGAAAGATTTTTTTCTTCCTTCAATTTTTTTTGTTTTTATTTATTTATTTATTTGAGAGCGACAAACAGAGAAAGAGGCAGATAGAGACAGAGAATGGGCACTCCAGGGCTTCCAGCCACTGCAAAGGAACTCCAGATGTGTGCACCCCCTTGTGCATCGGGCTAACCTGGGTCCTGGGGAATCGAGCCTTGAACCAGGGTCCTTAGGCTTCACAGGTAAGCGCTTAACCGCTAAGCTATCTCTCCAGCCCTTCAATTTTTTTTTAAATTAACAACTTCCATGATTGTAAACAATATCCCATGGTAATGCCCTCCCTCCCCCCACTTTCCCCTTTGAAACTCCATTCTCCATCATATCCCCTCCCCCTCTCAATCAGTCTCTCTTTTATTTTGATGTCATGATCTTTTCCTCCTGTTATGATGGTCTTGTGTAGGTTGTGTCAGGCTCTGTGAGGTCATGGATATTCAGGCCATTTTATGTCTGGGGGGAACACATTGTAAGGAGTCCTACCCTTCCTTTGGCTCTTACATTCTTTCTGCCATCTCTTCCACAATAGACCCCGAGCCTTGGAAGGTGATTGCAGTGCTGAGCACTCCTGTCACTTCTTTCCAGCACCATGATGCCTTCTGAGTCATCCCAAGGTCTCTGCCATCTGAAAAGAGAAGGTTCTCTACCAAAAGTGAGAGTAGCATTAATATAAGGGTATGAACATTAAGAGAAGTGCTTACTGGGCAGTTTGATAAGCGTAGTATATACAATTAGCCAGACATCAGCAGATGTTACACCCCTAGGGCTCATGACTACCCCTGTTTTAAATTTTCAGTATCAGGGATGTATTCCCTCCCATGGAGCAGGCCTCCAGTCCAATTAGAGGGCAGTTGGTTTCCACCATGACAGACGTGCCACTATTGCATCCTTGGCTCATTTGGGCTGGGTGGCAAAGTTTAAGACTTGCAGTGTCCACTGTTGAGTATCTTCATTAGTGATTTCTATCTTTTCCATTGAACTGCATGTAGAATGGCTTCTTCCAGCTTTCTGTCAGCTGGTCTACATGGAGGAGGTTATCAGCTCAGTTCCAGCAGGATTTCTCAGTGGTCTTGCAGCCCAAGTATGTGGGGTCTTCAGCAATAGGGTCTTACCATCTATTCCTGGTGGGAAACCAAGAGCCTTGGCAATGGCCTCTAATGTTTTGGGGTGCATCAGGGACCTCCCTGGCCAACAACTTACTGGAAGGTATCCCATCCCTGACACTGAAAATTTTCTAGCAACAATCTATGGCTCCTGAATGTTCCATTGCCCAAAAAAGTAGGATTCCATATGATTTATTTTTATCCTCTTAGATTTTGATTAGCCCTTCCTCCACCTTTGCTTTACTCAATCTCTTCCCCTGACCTCCCTTTGGGCCTTTTCACCCCATTAATCTATTCTTCTACTTACATATATACAATACCATCCTATTAAGTACCCTCCTCCCTTCCATTCTCTTCCTTTTATATCTCTTTTCTAGCTTACTGGCCTTTGCTGCTGAGTTTTCTTCCTACTCACACAGAAGTCCAATCATCTGTAGCTAGGATCCACATATGAGAGAGAACATGTGACATTTGGCTTTCTGGGCCTGGGTTACCTCACTAAGTATAATCCTTTCCAGCTCCATCCATTTTCCTTCAAATTTCATAACTTCATTTTTCTTTCATTTTTCTTTTTTTTGAGTAGAACTCCATTGTATAAATGTGCCATGTCTTCATTATCCACTCATCAGTTGAGAGGCATCTAGGTTGGTTCCATTTCCCAGCTGTTGTGAATTGAGTGGTAATAAACATGATTGAGCAATTTTTAAGTGGCCTTGCCTTCTGGCAAGATTTTTGTTTAGGGGCTGGAGAGATGTCTTAGCAGTTAAGACGCATACTTGTGAAGCCTATGGACCCAGGTTTGATTCTCCAGGTCCCACGTAAGCCAGATGCACATGGTGGCACATTCATCTGGAGATTGTTTGCAATAGCTAAAGGCCCTGGCATGCCCATTCTCTCTCTCTCTCCCCCTCCCTCCCTCTTTCTCTGTCTCTGATAAATAAATAAATCTTTAAAGATGTATTTCCAAGGACAGAGTGAGAGATCTGAAAGAGAGAAAATGGGCGTGCCAAAGCTTCTACTCCCTGCAAACGAATTCCAGATGCATGTACCACTTTGTGCATCTAGCTTTCCATGGGGACTGGGGAATTGGATCTGGGTCTTTACACTTTGCAGGCAAGTGCCTTAACCATTGAGCCATCTCTCCAGCTCAAGATTTTTAAAAATATTTTTAATAATTTTATTTATTTGACAGAGGTAAAGAGGCAGAGAGAGAAAGAGAGAGAAGGGGTGTGCCAGGCCTTCTAGCCACTGCAGATGAACTCCAGATGCATGCGCCACCTTGTGCATCTGGCTTACATGGGTACTGGGGAATTGAACTGAGGTCCTTTGGCTTTGCATGCAAGTGCCTTATCCACTAAGCCATCTTTCCAGCCCTAGCTCAATATTTAAAAAATATATATTTTATTCATTTATTTGAGAGAGGGGGTTGTGGCAGGGCCTCCAGGTACTGCAAACGAACCCCAGGCACATGCACCTCTTTGTTTATCTGGGTTATGTGGGTCCTGGGAAATCAAACCTAGGTCCTTCAGCTTTGCAGGCAGTTGCCTTAACTGCTAAGTCATCTCTCCAGCCCAAGATATGTATATATATGTGTGTGTGTGTGTGTGTGTGTGTGTGTGTGTGTATGTATATATATATAATTTTTTTTTTAAACTTAAGTTAGGCATACTGGCTCATTCCTATATTCCTAGCACTTGAGAGGCTGAGGTGGTGAGTTTGAGGCCAACCTCAGCTACTGAGTGAGTTCCAGGTCAGGCCAGTTTAGAGGAAGACCCTGTTTCAATGAAACAAAACAAAAATGTTCCCCCCCCCCAATTTTGACACTTTGATATATGTACATATTTTGATTCTATTCCTCTAGTAACCAACACTTCTTCCCCATTGATCCCCATCATACTTTCCCCTCTTTTTTTTTTTTTTTTTTTTTTTTTTGAGGTAGGTCTTTTTTTTTTTTTTGAGGTAGGCTCTCACTCTGGTCTAGGCTGACCTGGAATTCACTATGTAGTCTCAGGCTGGCCTCAAACTCACAGCAATCCTCCTACCTCTGCCTCCCTAATGCTGGGATTAAAGGCGTGTGCCACCATGCCCAGCTTTTTTCCTTTTTTTTTTGACCCATTGAATTAAATTAGGGTTGATTGCATGATCATGCATGGTGAGAGTTTTTTTTTGTTTGTTTGTTTTTTGTTTTTCCCCCTGTGGAATAGGTAACTTAACCCTGGTTGCATTACTCATGAGCATAACTACTAGCTACCATTAGCTAGTCTGGGAGGTGTGGGGTCTTATGAACTTTTCTCCCATCCATGGTGAAATATCAGCAAGCTTTTGAGCAGGAACCCACAGCTGCTATGAATTTGAGTGTAACAGCCATGTTATATCTTGAAGACAGCATTTTGCAGCCTTCCTCCCATCCTGATTTTCCATTCTTTCTGTCCCTTCTTCTGTGAGGTCCCTTGAATCTTGGAGGGGTTATTTGAGACTGCGGCTGAGCACTCAGTAGTCACCTGTTATTAGCAATGCATCTGGAAATTACCCACTTGTAGTAAGAAACTTCTGTGATGGAGGCTTCAAGTAGTGCTAGTCTGTGGGGACAAATACAGATAGATTTTTTTGTTTTGTTTTATTTTTCAAGGTAGAGTTTCACTTTAGTCCAGGCTGACCTGGAATTCACTATGTAGTCTCTAGGGTAGCCTGAAACTCACAGAGATCTCCTATCTCTGCCTCCTGAGTGCTGGGATTAAAGGCATGTGCCACCACGTCTGGCACGAGATGCTTGGATTTTAAAAAATATTTTATTTATTTATTTGAGAAGGCAGTTAGAAAGAGAGACTGGGCACACTAGGGCCTCTAGCCACTGCAAATGAACTCCAAATGCATGTACTGTCTAGCGCATCTGGCTTATGTAGGAACTGGGGAATTGAACCTAGCTTCTCAGGCAAGCACCTTAAAAGCCATCTCTCCAGCCCCAAAGACAGATATTTAGGAGACAATTTGACATGCTGTGTTTTCTTTCTTCTTTTTTTTTAATATATAATTGTAAACAATATTTCATGGTAATTCCCTCCCTCCCCCCACTTGCCCCTTTGAAACTCCACTCTCTATTTCTCTATCATGTCCTCTCCCACTCTCAATTAGTCTCTCTTTTATTTTGATGTCATGATCTTTTCTTTCTATTATGATGGTCTTGTGTAGGTAATATCAGGCACTGTGAGGTCATGGTCTTCTTTTTTTAAAAATGATTTTTAAAAAATTTATTTTGAGGCCAGGCGTGGTGGTGCACTCCTTTGATCCCAGCACTCGGGAGGCAGAGGTAGGAGGATCACAGTGAGTTCAAGGCCACCCTGAGACTACATAGTGAATTCCAGGTCAGCCTGAGCTAGAGTGAGACCCTACCTCGAAAAACCAAAAAAAAAAAAACAAAATTTCTTTTTTTTTAGAGAGGCAGATAGAATGGGTGCACAAGGGCCTCCAGCAAGTGAACCCCAGCCATATGCACCCCCTTATGCCTCTGGCCTATGTGGGTACTGGAGAATCAAACTGGGGTCTCCGGCAAATGCTTTAACCACTAAGCCATGTCTCTATCCCTGACATGCTCGTTTTTTGTTTTGTTTTGTTTTGTTTTTTTCGAGGTAGGGTCTCACTCTAGTCCAGGCTGACCTGGAATTCACTGTGTAGTCTCAGGGAGGCCTTGATTTCATGGCGGTCCTCCTACCTCTGCCTCCCGGGTGCTGGGATTAAAGGCGTGCGCCACCATGCCTCGCTGACATGCTGTATTTTGATCATAATCCCCTCCCTCTGTCTTCTTTTCTCCTCCTTAATTTATCCTTTTTCCATTGAATCCCTTCTTGACATATTGATGTCTAATTATTATTATTATTATTATTTTATTTATTATTTATTTGAGAGTGACACACAGAGAGGAAGAGGCAGATGGAGACAGAGAGAGAGAAGGGGTGTGCCAGGGCTTCCAGCCACTGCAAACAAACTCCAGACGCGTGCGCCCCCTTGTGCATCTGGCTAACGTGGGTCCTGGGGAATTGAGCCTCGAACCAGAGTCCTTAGGCTTCACAGGCAAGCGCTTAACCGCTAAGCCATCTCTCCAGCCCCTGATGTCTATTATTATTACTAATTTTTTTGTCTCTTCCGTCATCCATGATTAAATGATGGTGGACTTAATATTACTCAGGTGTTAAGCAGGTAATGATGGTTGCTATAAGGTCATAAATGCCATAGCTCCAGTGTTGAGGAATCTTGATCCTTTCACATAGATTTGTTTTCTCCCTCATTAGGAAATGGACCATTTGATGTTGACCTTTGGAGACATTCCACATCATGCCCCAGTACTTTTGGCCTGGGCGCTTCTCCGTCATACCCTAAACCCAGAAGAGACAAGCAGTGTGGTCAGGAAGATAGGAGGCACAGCCATCCAGCTGAATGTGTTTCAGTACTTGACCCGACTGCTCCGGTCCCTTGCCAGTGGTGGAAATGATGTAAGTCTAAAGTTGCTGGTGGTTGAGCATGAGAATGGGCAAAGAGCAGGGTGGAACTCTCAGAATCATGGTGTGAACTATAGTGGTAAGGTAGGGATCTGTGATGATGCTTTATTTCAATATTTATTTATTTGTTTGTGTTTTCTGTATATTTGTGTGTGCCACAGGGTGTGTGTGTGTGTGTGTGTAGAGATTAGAAGACATCTTTGAGGTTCCTTATTCTACTTCCTTTGAGACAATGGTTCTTTTCACTGCAAACAAGTTACCAGACTACAGGCTTTATGTGAGAGCTGGGGAATTTAACCTAGGCTGGCAGGTTTTGCATGCAAGTGCCTTTAACCACTGAACCATCTCCCTACTCCCTGCCCCCCTCTCTTCCAGGCTGACCTTGAGCTGTTTTATAGCTCTAGGCTAGCCTCAAACTCAGGACCATCCTTTTACTTCAGCCTCCCCAGTGCTGAGATTAAAGGCATGTGCTGCCTTTGTTGTGCCCAGGTTGCGGAATCCACAAAGACCACTGAGAGCTTGACACATATGCAACAGCAAAGAGCTTTATTTCGGGTTTAAGCTCAAACTCTTGACTTCACCAGCTCAGTGGATCCGTACAAGAGCCCTGAACAGCAGGGGGCAGGTTTTTTAATAGGGATTTGAACAAAGAAGTAGGGGAATGGTTACATGATTGGTTGATTTAAGCAGTAACTGCACTTGTATTTTTCTGATAGGTTTAGGATACTGGTGGGCAAAGCTGGTGGGCAGGGGGCTAGGGGGATTCCAAGCAGATTAGGTGACCTTTATTATAATTGGCTATGTGTATTTGAGGAACTTTAAACAAACTTATTTTAAGCAAACTTATCTATGACCACAGGAACGCATGTGCAGTCTGTTCCCCTTTATCAGGAAACTGACCTTGCCGAGAAGCAAAAACTTAGGCCTATTGACGATTCTGAGGCTTATTATGGCTTTCTGAGTCCTTCACCATGGGCTGGCCTGAACTCATGATCTTCTGCCTCAGCTATAATATAAATATATATAAAGTTAGCCTTTATAGAACATTTACAATGAGTACACTGTGTTCCCAGCACTTTTACCAGCATCTTTTATTATTATTAATTGATTTAAATTACTTATTCATTTGTAAGAAGAGAGAGAATGTGTGAATGAATAAGCTGCTCTAAAAATTTAACTGTGAGGACTAGGATAATGGCTCAGTGTTAAAGGTGGTTGCTTGCAAAGCCTGAGCCCCCTTGTACATCTGGCTAACGTGGGTCCTGGGGAATCGAGCCTCGAACTGGGGTCCTTAGGCTTCACAGGCAAGCACTTAACTGCCAAGCCATCTCTCTTGCCCTTTTTTTTGTTCTTTGAGGTAGTTTAGTGTCTCACTCTAGTCCAAGCTGATCTGGAATTCACTATGTAGTGTCATGGTGGCCTTGAAGTCATGATGATTCTCCTACCTCTGCGTGTGCTTTCCACGCCCAGCTCTCTCTTTCAAATAAATAAAGTTACAAATATATATATATATATATCTATCCATGGCCATGCATGGTAATCCCAGCACGGGAGGCAGAGGTAGAATTGATGTGAGTTTGAGGGCAGCCTGGAACTACAGTGTGAGTTCCAGGTCAGCCTGGGCTAGAGTGAGACCCTTTCTCAACACCCCCCCCCCAAAAAAAAAAGAGTAAAGAAAAACAACAACAAAAAAGAGGGGCTGGAGAGATGGCTTAGCAGTTAAAGCACTTGCGTTCAAAGCCTAATAAGCCCAGTTTTAATTCCCAAGTACCTGTGTAAAGCCAGATGCACAAAGTGGCATATGCATCTGGAGTTCATTTGCAGTGGCAAGAAGCCCTCACATCCCCATTCTCATTCTTTCTCAACTTCTCTCTTCTTACTAATAAATAAATAAAAATATTTTAAAAAGAAAACAAAGAAGCTGGATGTGGTGGCACATGCCTTTAGTCCCAGCACTTGGGAGGCAGAGATGGGAGGATCGTTGTGAGTTCGAGGTCACCCTGAGACTGCATAGTGAATTCAGGTCAGCCTAGGCTAGAGTGAAATTCTACCTCAGAAAAAGAAAAAGAAACAGAAAAAAAAAGAAAGAAAAGAAAACAAACAAAAAAACCCCAAGAACCCTCAGCCAGCAGGCTCTACTTGCTGAGTGTTGATGGCTATGTTATTTGTAGTAGCTCATACAGCCTGTTTGTCTTCGCATGGTTGGATATAGTTTTCTTTTTACCCACACAAGCATTTACCGTTTGAAAATGCTTATTTGAATTTTGCTTTTAGCTGTCTTAGTGTTTTCTCTTCCTTTGTCTTCCTAATCTTGTAACTAAATTTGGGAAATTATGGACATTTTGGGTTCCTTTCCAATTTGTTTACAATGTGATAGGAGTACACTATGCTGAGTCTGGGGGAATGATGGGTTGTTTAGAATGAGCCACTGACTGCTTTGCCATTGCAGTGTACCACGAGCACCGCGTGCATGTGTGTGTACGGGCTCCTCTCCTTCGTGCTGACCTCACTGGAGCTGCACACGCTAGGCAATCAGCAGGTCAGTGTCTGCATTCTTTTTTTTTTTTTTTTTTTTTTTTCGAGTTTTGACTTAACAAATACATTTATGGAGAAAAATGGTCCCTGTGAAGGGAGAAAATCAATATCTATATAGATATTTAAGTGAAAATACTTAAATACTACAGTACAAAAATTAGAATCAAGATGTCCTCCAGAAAGTAGTATCTGTTCAGAATATACTAGAACTGAGTACCCGAGATGAACGAAGCTATTTTTTTCACAAATATAATATACAGATAAAGTAAAACTGAAGATGCAAGTAATTTACCATGTATTTATCACACAAAACACCAAGAACTATGTTGTTGGTAAGTTTATGAAAACAAAAGGCCATGTTTTTCATAATGACAAGTGTCTGCATTCTTGAGTTTCCCAAGGCTGTCTCCTGTCCAGCATTGCTGTCTTGTTCTTCAGATCTGGTAGTTTATGTCGCTCACATGTTAATTGATTACATTTTCACTTATGATCTTACTGCCAGGTAATATGTCAACTGTAGCAAAACCAGAAAATGCTGATGATGTAAAGAGAAGTTTTAAGGCTGGAGAGATGGCTCAGTGGGTAAAGGCACCTGTTTGCAAAGCCTGGCAGCCCAGGTTCAAATTCACAGTACCCTTGTAAAGTCAGATGTATAAGGTTGCACATGTGTCTGGAATTCATTTGTATTGGCAGGAGGCTGTTGCATGCCCATTTTTTTCTCTCTGCTTGCAAATAAACTTAAAAAAAATATTTTTTAGAGGTAGGGTCTTGTTGTAGTGCAGATTAACCTGGAATTTACTATGTAGTCCCAGGCTAGCTTCGAACTGACAGCAATACTCGTACCTCTGCTTCCTGAGTGCTGGGATTAAAGGCATGTACCCCCGCACCCTGCTCTGTGTTTTTTTTTTTTTTTAAGATTTCTTTTTTATTTATTTGAGAGAAAGAAAGAGGCAAAAAGAGAATGGGGGCACCAGGACCTCCAGCCACTGCAAACAAACTCCAGACACATGCACCACCTTGTGCATCTGGCTTATGTGGGTACTGAGGAATCAAACTTGGGTCCTTAGACTTCACTGACAAGTGCCTTGACCACTAAGCCACTTCTCCAGCCCTCTTTGTTTTGTTTTTTTTGAGATAGGGTCTCTCTCTAGCTCAGGTTGACCTGGAATTCACTATGTAGTCTCAGGGTGGCCTGGAACTCATGGAGATCCTCCTACCTCTGCTTCCTGAATGCTGGGATTAAAGGCACCTGGTTTCTGTTTGTGTAGGTTTTTTTTGTTTGTTGGTTTGGTTTGGTTTTTTTTTTTTTTTTTTTTTTTTTTTTTTCGAGGTAGGGTCTCACTCTGGCCCAGGCTGACTTGCAATTCACTATCTAGTCTTAGGGTAGCCTTGAACTCACGGTGATCCTCCTACCTCTGCCTCCTGAGTGCTGGGATTAACAGCATGTGCCACTACGCCTGGCTTAGGTTTTTCGTTTTTTTTTTTTTTTTTTTTTTTTTTTTTTTTTTTTTTTTTGGTTTTACGAGGTAGGGTCTCACTTTAGTTCAGGCTGACCTGGAATTCACTATGTAGTCTCAGGGTGGCCTCGAACTCACGGTGATCCTCCTACCTCTGCCTCCAGAGTGCTGGGATTAAAGGCGTGCGCCACCACGCCCGGCTCGGTTTTTCGTTTTTTGAGGTAGGGTCTGTTTGTGATTTTACTGTCACCAGAATACAGTAAAAAAGACTGGCTCATCCAAGGTAAATAGATAACTTTCTTCCCTATCCTAACAGGATGTCATTGACACAGCATGTGAAGTCCTGGCAGACCCTTCTCTTCCAGAACTGTTTTGGGGAACAGTAAGTACATTGGAGTGAGTTATGCTGTAACAGTCTCTGGAGCAAAAGGATTTATCTAACATTTTGTGTTGTTGGATCTTGTTGTTGTGTTGTTTTGTATGCAGGGTCTTGCTCTAGCCCAGGCTAGCCTGGAACTCCTACTTACCCTACCCCAGCCTCCCAAAGGCTGGGATTAAAGGTTAGAGCCACCATATCCTGTACTTTATATATTGTTTTACATTTAACATTTGTGTGTATTTTCTCATTTAACCTGTGAAATAGACACTATTATTAACACCATTTTGCACATGATAAAGATGATTTGTCCATGGTCACTCAGATGGAAAGAAAGACTTGGGGCCCAGTTCTTTCTGATCTGAGTCTCCAGCCCAAATCATTAACCAGTTTATCACAGTAATATCAGCAGCCAATATGTTAACTAAATCTTTCACAGTGACATTCTTGTAGGTACCTGGATTCCAACACGTCTTGAAAGCACTGGTACAGGACTGAAACTGTGTCTTACAAATTGTGACTGTTGTGAACTAGCTTTGGAGAGAGAACACCTTCTCATCAGTATTTGGTGCTAGCATTGACAGCAGCCTCCAGCCTCAGGGTCCAGCTGCTAAGTCGGTTTCCTCTTTTATCACAGCCAGACCTGATCTGACACTATGGATCTTACCTTCCTGTTTTTTTTTTTGTTTTTGTTTTTCAAGGTAGGGTCTCGCTCTAGCCCTGACTGACCTGGAAGTCACTATGTAGTCTCAGGGTGGCCTTGAACTCACAGTGATCCTCCTACCTCTGCCTCCCAGTGCTGGGATTAAAGGCGGGCACCACCATGCCTGGCCTTTTTTTTTTTTTTTTTTTTTGAGTTGCATCTTACTGTTACAGAAGCTCAACAGTATCCCTAAGAGGAGCAGCTATAAACCAGGATTTAGATTGAGCATTTCTTGTGTGTGTGGGTATCTAAGTGCTGACATGTTTTATCACCCAGGAGCATGTTGTCTTCCTATAGAATGAGTGCTGGATTGCATTCTTTTTCATGTCATGAATAAATCATTCTGATAATCCTGTTTCAGCGGAAATATGAAGGTCTTACATGATTAGGGAAGGATTAATTCTAGATTTTCTGAAGGTTGCTAGGTAATTCTGAAGAGAAATAATCTTTCTGCTTTCACCATAGGAGCCAACCTCTGGTCTTGGGATCATTCTGGACAGTGTTTGTGGGATGTTTCCCCACCTCCTTTCCCCACTCTTGCAATTGCTGCGAGCCCTTGTGTCAGGGAAGTCCACTGCCAAAAAGGTGAGTTATCCAGTCAGATCCCTGAAGACTAGGGGTGGGGCATTGCTGAGGTGCTTTCCCTGGGTTGTGAGTTCTGTATCTATGTGGATTGTCTGAAGTGGAATGATAGATGCCAGTGGTACACATTGTGGGAATAACACGAAGTGTAAAGAGTGAGAGCTCACACAAACCAGGTATATGCAGAAAGTCCTAACTTATCAAAGTAATAAGGCTCCTACTGTTCAGGTGAGAAGCTGAGTGGAGTGAGGCCTGGGTCTGATGAGTTGGGTGAAGATTAGCTGAGGAGAACAGAAGGCAATTCCAAGAGCCTCAGTGGTGGCCTGGTGAGAAGTTTGGGGAACCTGCATATATAGTCTGTCTGAAAGAGCAGATGTGAGATTTTGTGCATGTCCCATTGGTGAATGTGTGACTGTGTTTCTTTCTGTATGGTGGCAGGTTTATAGTTTCTTGGATAAAATGTCTTTCTACAATGAACTTTATAAGCACAAGCCCCATGATGTAATCTCCCATGAAGATGGAACTCTTTGGCGGAGGCAAACACCCAAACTCCTGTACCCTCTGGGTAAGATAGTACTCATATACAAAGTTCTAGTTAGACCTCATCATTGCCGGCTGAAGCCTTTGTGTGAGGTTCTGTTAAAGCACCTTCTAGGCTGGAGGGATGGCTTAGCAATTGAGGCACTTGCCTTCAAAGCCAAAGGACCCAGGTTCGTTTCTCCAAGTCCCACATTAACCAGATGCACAAGGTGGCACATGTGTCTGGAGTTTGTTTGCAGTGGCTGGAGGCCCTGGTGTGCCTGTTCTCTCTCTCGCTCTCTCTCTGTCTCTCCCTCTTTCCATCTTTCTCTCTGTCAAATAAAAATAAATAAAAATAAAATAAAGCACCTTTCTTTTCTTCTCACTGCTTATTGATTTATTGATGGGTACAGTCATCTCTTGCTCTTTTTTCTGTGGATTGGATCCAGAGCTTTTTGTATACTTAGTAAGCGGTCCACCACTGAGCTGTATCCCTGTCTAGTTTCTCTCTTTTCTCTCCCCATTTTATGAGAGCATCTTGCTATGTAGCCCATTAAGGAAGTCCATGTCTGGTGGAGTCCTCAGTTACTACACTGATCTCTCTTCCTCTCTTTCGTAGGAGGTCAGACTAATCTTCGAATTCCTCAAGGCACTGTGGGCCAGGTCATGCTTGATGATAGGGCTTACCTGGTACGCTGGGAATACTCCTACAGCAGCTGGACCCTCTTTACCTGTGAGATTGAAATGCTGCTTCATGTTGTTTCGACTGCAGGTAAGGTCAGCTTGCGGAGAGATGACTACAGGGAGGGAAGAGTGGACGTGTTTGGAGGATTTGGAGGATAGACAGAATTTCAAGATAAAATTCAGAGCCATCAAGGTTGGGACTTGTGTGATTTGTTTATCTGGTTCTCAGAGAGCATTCAGTGATCTTGTTTAGAGTGGTTTGTCGTGAAGTCACAGGCCATCTTTCCTCTCAGATGTGATTCAGCACTGCCAACGGGTCAAACCTATCATAGATCTGGTCCACAAGGTCATTAGCACAGACCTGTCTATAGCAGATTGTCTCCTGCCTATCACATCGCGCATCTACATGCTGCTGCAGCGGTGAGTCCTGTGTGGCTGGCTAGCTGGTTTCCAGGAACCGGGCTATACACCCTCCGGGTTCAAGTCTACATGTTTTCCTGTGGGAAGCCCTGCTGGCTATCTGTTCCCTGCTATGGGCTTTCCTGATTTTATATTCCTGCTGACAGAAATGTGGAAAGAGAACTGGGAAATATTTGTGATAGCAACACTTGTGTTATTCACTATTTTTAGTGCACTGTTTTGTTCTCCAACCAGGTTGACAACAGTCATCTCCCCCCCTGTAGATGTCATTGCTTCTTGTGTTAATTGTTTAACTGTCTTGGCTGCGCGGAATCCAGCAAAGGTGAGATCTTCCAAAAGCCAAGGAGTATGGTAGTTTGCAAATGCCCAGAGATAACAATAAATTCTTCTTCCTTCTTTTTCCAGGTCTGGACTGATCTTCGTCACACAGGATTTTTACCATTTGTGGCCCACCCTGTGTCCAACATGAGTCAGATGATTAGGTAAGCCAAGTCCTGGATGGGTAGATTTCACTCCCTACAATGAACTGTCCCTGATCTAGCCAGCCTTTGTTCATTTTAAAGAAGCTTCTCTCTGCCTGGACCTGAGATTGAATGAGGACAAGGTACAGGAGATAAGGGACATGGGACCCAGAGCTGCTTTCTTCTTCAGGCACACTGAGAGACAGAGTGAGAGAGTTCCTATCCAGCTGCAGCTACCTTAGCAACGTGGGCATTTACTTTCCAGCTGAGAAATTCAGGGGTGTCAGGATCCAGAGTCTTAATGTCCTATTCTCAAGCAGTCAATTTGATTTTCCTCGATCTGAGGGTACGTGAGCTTTCTCTCCCAGTTGACCAGCTACTGACATCAGGCTCTGTCTTACTACCTGAGCATGCTCACTCCACACTCCTGTGTATGGGACAGATACTTTCCTGATGACACATTTGATTGTTCCCGTAAACCTCTTGAAGTTGAAAACATCAATGAAACATGTTTTTAATATATACTCTGCATATAAAATTTCCTACATTTGATTATTTTCCTTGTAGAGCTTTTACATTTTATGCTATAGCCATCTAGATAATAATAGTAATGCTCTGTAATTACATTCCTGAAACCTTGAAGTTTCTCTCTCATGTTATCCCTCTGTCTTTGTCCAGTGCGGAAGGGATGAATGCTGGAGGGTATGGCAATCTACTAATGAATAGTGAACAGCCCCAGGGGGAGTATGGGGTCACTGTTGCCTTTCTGCGCCTGATTACCACCCTTGTCAAGGTATGTTCTGATCACATAATTCTGAAATAGTTTCCCGCCTCCTGCCACCATAGGTGTCTTATCTGTGGGCACATGAGTTGACCTGGAGCTATGGCTTCATCACTTTTGGTGTGTTGAGAACAGACGACATACCAGTATGTTCTGTAGTTGTTGCTTAGTTATAATACTCAGAAGGCTTATAGGGTAAAAGTTGAGAAACATGGATTCTGTAGTAATGTTGAAAGTTGTTTTCACTGTCTTTTTAAAAATGTTTTTATTTTTATTTAGTTATTTATTTGACCGAAAGAGGGAGAGAGATGATGGGTGCACCAGGGCCTCCAGCCACTGCAAACAAACTCCAGACACATGTACCCCTTTGAGCATATGTCTAACGTGGGTCCTGGGGAATCAAACCTGGGACCTTTGGCTTTGCAGGCAAACGCCTTAACCACTAAGCCATCCCTCCAGCCCTTCACTGTCTTTTTTTTTTTTTTTTTAATTATTTGAGAGAGAGAGAGAATGGGTGTGCCAAGGCCTCAGCCACTTCAGTTGAACTCCAGATGCTTACACCGCCTAGTGGGCATGTGCGACCTTGTGCTTGCCTCACTGTGGTGTGTCTGGCTATCATGGGATCTGGAGAGTCAAACATGGGTCCTTAGGCTTTGCAGGCAAGTGCCTTATAGCCGTTAAGCCATCTCTCCAGCACTTCCCTGTCTTTTTAAGTCAATGTGTCCTTTTCTTTCACTCATGCATGTGTAGTGTGTATAGTGTACATGTATAAATGCACATGTGTGCAGATGCTGACTCCCTGTTATTTGGGCAATTTTTAGTTATCTGCAAGTATGTGTACATATAGTTATATAATATTGTGTGTGTCTGTGTGTGTGTGTGTGTGTGTGTGTGTGTGTGTGTGTATGTATGTATGTATGGAGAGAGAATGGGCACATGGGCATGCCAGCTTCCAGGGCTTCCAGCTGCTGCAAACAAACTCCAGATTCATGCACCACTGTGCATCTGGCTTTGCATTGGTACTGGGGAATTGAACCTGGGCCATTAAGCTTTACAAGCAAATACCTTAACCATTGAACTATCTCTCCAGCCCCTTCTTGGCTTTTTAAATTTTTTTAAAAAATATATTTAGCTGGGTGTGGTGGTGCATGCCTTTATTTATTTATTTATTTATTTATTATTTTTATTTTTTTTGGTTTTTTGAGGTAGGGTCTCACTCTAGCCCAGGCTGACCTGGAATTCACTGTGGAGTCTCAGAGTGGCCTCGAACTCACGGCGATCCTCCTACCTCTGCCTCCCGAGTGCTGGGATTAAAGGCATGCGCCACCACGCCCGGCTTTGGTGCATGCCTTTAATCCCAGCACTTGGGAGTCAGAGGTAGGAGGATTACCATGAGTTTTTGAAGTTAGCCTAGGAATACATAGTGAATTTCAGGTCAGCCAGGGCTAGAGTAAGACTCTACCTTGAAAAACAAAAACAAAACCTATTTAAGTTAGCTATTTTGTTTATTTGTTAGAGACAGGGAGAGAGAATGGGCATTCCAGGGCTTCCTGCGACAGCAAACAAATTCCAGATACATATCCCACTTTGTATATCTGACTTTACATGGATACTGCGTGTCATGCGAGGGAGAATGGGTGTATCATGGCCGCCAGCCATTGCAAATGCACTCCAGACACATGCACCCCCTTGTGCATCTGGCTAACGTGGGTCCTGGGGAATTGAACCTGGGTCCTTTGGCTTTGCAGGCAAACATCTTAACTGCTAAGCCATCCACCCATCCCTTACAACTTTTTTTAAAATTTTTATTTATTTATTTGAGAGAGAGAGAGAAAATGGGCGTGCCAGGGCATCCAGCCACTGTAAGTGAACTCCAGATGCGTGCGCCACCTTGTGCATCTGACTTAGGTAGGTGGGTACTGGGATTCTAACCTGGATCCTCTGGCTTTGCAGGCAAGTGCTTGAACTAAGCCATCTTCCTGCCCCCTTTTTTGGTTTTTGAAGCAGGGTCTCACTCTACCCCTGGAACTTACTTTGTAGCCCAAGCCTGCCTCAAACTCATGGCCTCCCAAGTGCTCAGATTAATGGCCAAGCTAAATTTTCTTGGAAAACCTCATTATTTTCCCCCAAGATAGGTTCCCCCTCTGCCCCAGGCTAACCTAGAATTCACTAGGTAGTATCAGGGTGGCTTAAAACTCACAATTGTCCTTCCTCAGCTGGGACTAAAAGCGTATGCCACCACACCAGGCTGTCATCTTTTCTTGAATTTAGACTTGCTGTGTTGGTTTTTTGTGTTTGTTTGTTTGTTTCTGGTTTCTTTTTTGTTTTTTTTTAATTAATTAATTAATTTTTATTTTTGAAGGTAAGGTTTTGCTCTAGCCCAGGATGACCTGGTATTAACTATGTAGTCTCAGGTTGGCTTTGAACTCATGGTGATCCTCCTACCTTTGCCTCCTAAGTGCTAGAATTAAAGGCATGCACCATGACTAGCCTAGAGTTGCTATTTTTAGTCAGACTGGATTACTAGTGAGTTCCTATAGTTCTCCTGTCTCTGCTCCCCACAGGACTGGGATTATAGTCTTATGTGGCCATGCCCATCTTTTTATTTGGTTGCTGGGGATCCTAGAGTATACTTGTGTACATATTATATTCACAAGTAATTTCCCAGTGTAGTATTGTAGTATTTACTATAAAGGAAACGTGTTGATGTCTCCTGTTAAGTCCCCTCAGCTTTTTTCTAAGCAAATTCTTAATGTATAATCAGTGAATGGATTACAATTCTGAAAAATACTGCTGTAGAATTAAGAAGAGGAATGTGGACTAGAAGGGCTGCAGAGGTGACTCAGCAGTTACAGGCACTTGTTTCCAAAGCATGATGGACAAGGTTCAATTCCCCAGTACCCATGTAAAGTCAGGTGCACACTGGTGCATGTTTGCAGTGGGAAGAGGTTGTGATGTATTCTCTCTCTGTCTCTGCTTGCAAATAAATAAATAATATTTTAAAAATTGAAATATATTTTATTTACTTATTTATTTATTTGAGAGAGAGAGAGAGAGAGAATGGGCACACCAGGGCCACCAGCTACTGAAAACGAACTCCAGATGCATGTGCCCCTTGTGCATGGAGAGTCGAACTGGGATCCTTAGGCTTTGCAGGCAAGTGCCTTAACTGCAAAGCCATCTCTCCAGCCCCTTAAAAAATTTCAAGAAGAGCTGGCCATGGTGGCACACACCTTTAATCTCAGTACTCAGGAGGCAGAAATAGGAGGATCACTCAGCTATGAGTTCAAGGCCACCCTGAGACTACATATTGAATTCCGGGTCAGTCTAGTCTAGAGTGAAACCCTATCTCGAAAAACCAAAAAATAAAAAATAAAAAAAATAAAATTCAAAAAAAATATATATATATGCCTGGAAGGATGGCTTAGCGCTTAAGGCATTTGCCTGAAAAGCTAAAGGACCCAGGTTTAATTCCCTAGGACCCATGTAAGCCAGATACACAAGGTGGCACATGTATCTGGAGTTTGTTTGCAGTGGCTGCAGGCCCTGGCTTGCCCATTCTCTCCCTCTCCCTCCCTCCCTCTCTCTCTCCCTCTTTCTCTCTGTTAAATAAATAAAATAAACATTTAGCCGGGCATGGTGGCGCACACCTTTAATCCTAGCACTCGAGAAGCAGAGGTAGGAGGATCCCTGTGAGTTGAGGCCACCCTGAGACTACATAGTGAATTCCAGGTCAGCTTGGGCTAGAGGGAGACCCTACCTCGAAAAACAAACAAACAAACAAAGTTTGATAACAGAAGTTGTTTGGCAATTCTTTTGAATTATGTTGACATTTCAGGTTGATCAGTTACTGCATAATAAAATACTTGGATGCTGGGCAAGTGTAGGTTTTCTGAGAACTTATACTATACAAGAGGAATGGTCTTAACCTCATGAGGTTGATAGTCATACATGAAATACATCTGGGAGCTGGGCCTTTTGTCTCAGACCTGTCATCTGTAAAGCTGCTTGGAAAGCTGAGGCAGGGGAATTGCAAGATCAAGGCAGATAGACAGAGAATGGGCATCCTAGGGCCTTTAGCCACTGCAAACAACCCCAGATGCATGCGCCACCTTGTGCATCTGGCTTACATGGGTACTGGGGAATTGAATTTGTTTTCTTAGGCTTTGCTGGCAAGTGCCTTAACAACTAAGCCATCGTTATAGCCCAGAAAATTTTATTTTTAAAAGCAGGCTACAGTATGTGCTACTCCATAGCACTTAGTACCCTTTCTGTCTATAGGAATCAATGAATGCATATAGAGATATAAATAAATAGTTCCAGGTTTTTGTTTTTGTTTTTGGTTTTTTTTTTAAATTATTTTTGGTACATTTGAGATAGAGTCTCACTGTATCCCAGACTGGCCTGAGACTGACTCTGTAGCTCAGGCTGGGACTAAAGGCATGAGCCACCAGGCCTACACATAGTCTGTAGTTTTCAATAAGAAAGCTGAAATTAACAAGTACTATTAGAATGAAAAATTTGGGTATGAGCTCGTCTTTCTGGTGTTCTATGATAGAACTGAGCTTCGGGATGGCTGATGACCATGACAGTGAAGATGGCATCTTTGTCATTGATACCTATATCCTTAGAGTTGAAGGTACTCAATTCTGTCAGACTTGACCTTTATCCTACTCTTCCATGACTCCTTTGGTGTTGTCAGTCTTTTTTCTTTCGCATATGTGTGTGTGTGTGTGTGTGTGTGTGTGTGGTGTGCCAGGGGTGGGCTTACCAGTGTGAGTGTGTGTAAATGTCATTGTGGAAGCCAGGTTGATGACAGTGTTTTCCTTGATTGCTGTTTACTGAGGCAGGGTCTCTCACTTTAATCCTGAGCACACCAGTTCATCTAGTCTTACCAACCAGCTTCCCTGGAGATCCCATCTCCACCTCCTGTGTGCTAGTATTATAGGTTACCCCATACCCACCGAGCATTTATGTGGATGCTGGTTCTCACAGTTGACAAGTGTTTTATCCACTGAACCATCTCCACAACCCCTATAGTGTATGCGTGCGTGTGTGTATAAGTGTTTGCACTTGTAAGTGCAGATAGATGCATGTACCTATATGTGGAGACCAGAGGAAAAAGTTAAGTATCCCCCTCCATTGCTTATCCACATGTTTCCCTTTGAGGTTAGACGCTCATTGATTTCTGAAGTTTACTGTTTTGTCTAAGTCCTAAGAATTCTTGAGTCTTTACTCCCCAAAGGACTGGGGTTACAGACCTTTATGGCCATGCCAAGATGTTTACATAGGTGCTTTATGTGAGTGCTGGGGAATTGAACTCAGGTGGTCTCTGGCCCACTTACCTTTCTTTACTTTATGCATTGAGCCATCTTTCTAGCCCTCCCCACATTATTTTGTTTTATTTTACTTATTTGAGTTGGGGGGCGCAGATAGGGAATGGGCACGCCAGAGCTTTCTAGCCACTACAAACAAACTCAGATGCATGCACTAACTTGTGCATTTACCTGGGTCCTGGGGAATTAAACATGGGTCCTTTGGCTTTGCAGGCAAGTACCTTAGCTGCTAAGCCGTCTCTCCAGTCCGTTTTTATTATTATTTTATTTATTCATTTATTTAAGAGAGAGAAAGAAAGAGAATTGATTGAACAGGGCCCCCTGCCACTGCAAATGAACTCCAAACTCTTGTACCACCTTGTGCATCTGGCTTTACATGGGTACTGGGGAATTGAACCTGGGTTCCTCTGGGTCCTTAGGCTTTGCAGACATGTATCTTTACTGCTGAGCCATTTTGCCAGTCCCCACATTGTCTTTTTAGTTGCCTTTTCTATTCTAATGAAATTCACAATTTTAGAACATGGGATCAGTTGAAGTTGGCTTTTTTTTTTTTCCTTAAAGACAAGGTCTTGTTATATATGTAGTCCTGGCTGGTCTGAAACTTGCTATTTAGATCAGGCTGGCCTTAAACTTGTTGTGATGCTCCTGCCTCTACCTCTGCCTCTGTCTCCACCTCCTGAATTATGGGATTACAGGCCTGAATGAGCGACAGTACCCAGCTTGAAGTAGGGATTTCTTGTTTTTTTTTTGCATGTGTGTATATGTGTGCTGTGTGATGCCCGGTGTGCTCACCAGTGGCTGGAGGCACTTGCCTGGTGGCTGCAGCAGAGCATTGCTTAGCCCTCTCAATTGCTCTTCCACCCAGCTTTGTTTTGAGCTGAAATATCTTTACTGATTCAGGAGCTTGTAGGGCTCCAAAGATCTCTGCTGCCCTGCAGGACTGGGGTTATGGGTGCATGTAATCATGCACAGCTGTTTATGTGAGATCTGGGGGTTCAAACTCTGATGGTCTCAGACCTTCATGTTTGTGCAAGGAGTACACTCAGAGCGAGCCAGCCAGCTTGCCTGCCTGCTGTCCTTCCTTCCTCCCTCCCTCCCTTCCTTCCTCCCTTCCTTCCTCCCTCCCTCCCTCTTTTCTTCCTTCCTTCCTTCTTTCCTTCTTTCCCTTCCTTCCTTCCTTCCTTCCTCCCTCCCTCCCTCCCTCCCTCTTTTCTTTCTTTCTTTCTTTCTTTCTTCCTTCCTTCCTTCCTTCCTTTCCTTCCTTCCTTCCTTCCTTCCTTCCTTCCTTCCTTCCTTCCTCCCTCCCTCCCTCCCTCCCTCTTTTCTTTCTTTCTTCCTTCCTTCCTTCCTTCCTTTCCTTCCTTCCTTCCTCCCTCCCTCCCTCTTTTCTTTCTTCCTTCCTTTCCTTCCTTCCTTCCTTCCTCCCTTTCCTTCCTTCCTTCCTCCCTTCCTTCCTCCCTCCCTCTTTTCTTCCTTCCTTCCTTCCTTCCTTCCTTCCTTCCCTCCCTCCCTTTCCTTCCTCCCTTTCCTTCCTCCCCCCTTTCCTCCCTCCCTCCCTCCCTCCCTCCCTCCCCTTCCTCCCTCCCTCCCCCCCCTTCCTCCCTCCCTCCCTCCCTCCCTCCCCTTCCTCCCTCCCTCCCTTTCCTTCCTCCCTCCCTCCCTCCCTCCCTCCCTCCCTTTCCTTCCTCCCTCCCTCCCTCCCTCTCCTTCCTCCCTCCCTCCCTCCCTCCTCCTTCCTCCCTCCCTCCCTCCCTCCCTCCTCCTCCCTCCCTCTCCTCCTCCCTCCCTCCCTCCCTCCCTTCCTTTCCTTCCTCCCTCCCTCCCTCCCCTCCCTCCTCTTTCTTCCTCCCACCCTCCCTCCCTCTTTCTCCCTCCCTCCCTCCCTCCCTCTTCCTTCCTTCCTTCCTTCCTTTCCTTTCCTTTCCTTTCCTTTCTTTTCCTTTCCTCTTCCTTCCTCCCTTCCCTCCCTTCCTTCCTTCTTTCCTTTCCTTTCCTCTTCCCTTTCCTCTTCCCTTTCCTCTTCCCTTTCCTCTTCCCTTTCCCTTCCTTCCTTCCCTCCCTCCCTCCCTTCCTTCGTGTGTTTTGAGGTAGGGTTTCACTCTAGCCTAGGCTGACCTGGAATTCACTATGTAGTCTCAGAGTGTCCTCAAACTCACAGTGATCATCTACCTCTGCCTCCCAAGTGTTAGGATTAAAGGCATGTGCCACCATGCCCAGCAAGATTTCCTGAAAGAAAAAACATGACAGTAAAAAAGCCCCAAAGTGAGCTGGAGAGGTGGCTTAGCAGTTACGTTGCTTGCCTGCAAAGCCAAAGGACCGAGGTTCGAGTCCCCAGGACCCTGGTAAGCCAGATGCACGAGGGTGTGCATGCATCTGAAGTTCGTTTGCAGTGGCTGAAGGCCATAGCACGCCCGTTTTCTCTCTTACCTGCCTCTCCCCCTGCCGATAAAATTAATTAAAAAAAACAACACTTAGGGCTGCAGAAATGGCTTAGCAGTTAAAGTGCTTGCCTGTGAAGCCCACGGACCCAGGTTCTATTCTCCGCATCCTATGTAAGCCAGATACACATGGTGGCACATGCTCTGGAGTTAGTTTTTCAGTGGCTAGAGTCCCTGGTGCACCCATTCTCTCTCTTCCTCTCTGTCTAATAAATAAAATACATTTTTTAAATTGCTTTATAGCAAGGCGTAGTGGTGTACGCCTTTAATCCCAGCACTTGGGAGGCAGAGGTCGGAGGATTCAAGGCCACCCTGAGATACATAGTGAATTCCAGGTCAGCCTGGGCTAGAGTAAGACTCTACTTTGAACAAACCAAAAAAAATAAAAAATACTTTATAAAAATGCCCCAAAGTGTCAGGACAAGCATGCTTAGGATTTTGGCCAGTGTCCAAAGAAAAGAAAGGGAAAGTAAGGCTTTTTTGAGTTAAAACTCAGAAAAGTAGGCAGGTGAACAGTGAGAGATTGTGAACAATTGCCTGAAGTTGGAATTGTTAATGTTTCTGTTTTTAATTGTTGGCCAAGGTTTGCCTAGGTCTCCTTTGGACCTGTCTGTGCTTTTGAAGTTAAATCTTGTAACTAGAGGACTCTTCCTTACATGACAGAGGCCCTTACATAATGATTTCCCATAGGGGCAGCTTGGTAGCACCCAGAGCCAAGGCCTGGTGCCCTGTGTGATGTTTGTGTTGAAGGAGATGCTTCCTAGCTACCACAAGTGGCGCTATAACTCTCACGGTGTGCGGGAACAGATTGGTAAGGATAGCATGGGCAGGGAAGGCTGGAGAATCTTTGGAGATCTTTCTCCCTCTCTTGGGGTAAGGGTCATTACACAAGGCCACATTATTGCTATTTTTTTTCCCCCCGCTCTGGAGTTTAGGTTGCTTGATCCTGGAGCTGATTCATGCGATACTCAACCTGTGTCATGAGACAGACCTACACAACAGGTACTTAGGGGACTATTAGTAGAGCCTGCTGTTCACTAGTGGAGACTCTCCGTTGCTGTGTAAAGTCATCTCATTTCCTCCACACAGCTCACCTTGGTTGAATCTAAAGTTCATTAATCTCAGGCTTCTGGTTTGCTTTCCACTGGCTCGATGATCATTTCTTCCTGTTGAGAAAGAAAAACAAATGAAGTGAGGAATAGGATGTGTTAAGTGTATATGTCTGTATGCACTTCATCTTGTTTATGATTTTTACCAATATGCATGTTCATTAAAAAAATACTAATTTTGGGCTGGAGAGATGGCCTAGTGGTTAAGCACTTGACTGTGAAGCCTAAGTACCCTGGTTCAAGGCTCGATTCCCCAGGACCCAAGTTAGCCAGATGCACAAGGTGGCACACGCATCTGGAGTTTGTTTGCAGTGGCTGGAGGCCCTGGTGTGCCCATTCTCACTCACTCTCTATCTGCCTCTTTCTCTATTGCTCTCAAATAAATAAATAAAAATAAATGAAAAATTAAAAAATAAATTAAAGATACTAATTTAGACATCAAAATAAGAGAGACTGATTGAGAGGGGGAGGTGCTATGATCGAGATTGGAGTTTCCAAGGGGAAAGTGGGGGGGGGAGGGCATTAACATGGGATATTTTTTATAATTATGGAAGTTGTTAATAAAAAAAATACTCATTTAGTTCAAAATGCCCTCCATAAATCTATTTCCCAGAAGTTTCTAATGTGGTAGTGTGTATTCTTTTAGGTTTTCCCCTCTACTTATACTAACTGCTCTATAATGTTATTTCTACGCCACAACACACAGTTGTCTTGTTTGGATAGTTCTGTGCATTCCATGCATGGGTAAATCTTGATTTATTTCATTAACTATATCCATTAGTTGATGGGAGTTCAGATTGTTTTTCAGAGTGGTCCTTAGGACTAAGTCTGTTTCAGGAAAGTGATCAGAGAGTCTTGCAAGGAGCTAATCTGTCTGTCATGTGTCCAGTTGGTTAGGTTTGCCATGGACAGGTGCTCTTCCTTTCCAGTGAAAAACTTGGAAGCTCCCTAGTAACTGAAAACCCTTGTGTTTTCCAGTCACACTCCCAGCTTGCAGTCTCTCTGCATCTGCAGTCTGGCCTACACAGAAGCTGGACAGACCGTCATCAATATCATGGGCATTGGTGTTGACACCATTGACATGGTGATGGCCGCTCAGCCCCGGAGGTAAGTTTCCTCTGTACCTGCCCCATTACTCTTTATGGTGTTGTATGTTTTAAGAATTCTATCTTACTGTAACTTGAAATTGCTTTTTTTTTCCCTCTCTGTGTTGCAGGGGGTGTTGGGGGTGGATATGCACATGTGTGTATGTGGAGGCCAGAAGTTGACATCAGGTGTCTTCCTTGATCACTCTTATTTTACTGACAGCAGGGTTCCCAACCCCAGAACTTACTGTCTAGGTAGCCCCAGGGATTCCTCCCTTGAGCTGGGATTACAGGTTGCTGCCACTCCCACCCTGCATTTACATGGGTGCTGGGGATCCAAACTCTGGTCCCCATGTTTGCAGAGCAAGTGCTTTACTTACTCAGCCATTTCCATAGTCTCTGTAGTCACATCTTAAATACAGCCTTAACCAAAAAAAAAAAAAAAAAAAAAAAAGAAAGAAAATCCAGGTGTGGCGGCACAGGCCTTTAATCCCAGAACTCAGGAGGCAGAGGTAGGGCGATTGCCATGAGTTCAAGGCCACCCTGAGACTACATAAGTGAATTCCAGGTCAGCCTGAACTAGAGTGAAACCTTACCTTGAAAAACAAAACAAAACAAAAGATAGCCTTGTTCTGATGCTATAGTCTTTATGTAAGCAGTTGGCTACTGCGTAGACTGGCACTTAGCCCCTCCTCTTTCCTAATTTGGACTGGGGCCTCTAAAGGAAGCTGGTGAACTCTGGGATCATTGTTGGAATCTAATTCATGAGGGCACATATGTTATGAGTTGAGTCATGTTGTCTGAATTAACTCTGGCTTCCATTTGGCATCCTAGTGATGGGACAGAGGGCCAAGGCCAGGGCCAGCTGCTGATTAAGACTGTGAAACTAGCCTTCTCTGTTACCAACAATGTTATTCGGCTCAAACCTCCTTCTCAAGTGGTGTCCCCACTGGAACAGGCTCTCACACAACATGGTATGTATGTCTCTTCTAGTCAGGCATATTTTTGCCCATAAATACATTTTTTTCCCCACGAGGTAGGGTCTCACGCTAGCTCAGGCTGACCTGGAGCTTACTATGTAGTCTCAGAGTGGCTTGAACTCATGGCGATTCTCCTGCCTCTGCCTCCCAAATGCTGGGATTAAAGGTATGTACCACCACGCCTGGCTCCATAAATACATATTTTATGCCATGTTTTAGGTAATTCATTTCCTGATCTTGGAAACAGTGAAACTGGATACTTCTTGCCTCCTGTTGATGGCAGAACAAATAGTTAGGGATGCAGGTTTGAATCAGATTTAGGATTCAGCCTTCCACGAGAGAACTTCAGGCATGTTACTTAGAAGCTCTGACTCAGATTTTCTTCTGACTGATCATAAGTGGCTCACACCTGTAATCCTGGCACATTGGGGAGGCTGAGACAGGAGTATCACCATGACTTTAAGGTCAGTCTGAGCCACATAGTGAATTTAGGCCAGCCCGAGCTTCAGTGTGACACTTTAAACTTTTTTTTTTTTTTTTTTTTTGGTTTTTCGAGGTAGGGTCTCACTCTAGCCAAGGCTGACCTGGAATTCACTATGTAGTCTCAGGGTGGCCTCGAACTCACAGCGATCCTCCTACCTCTGCCTCCTAAGTGCTGGGATTAAAGGTGTGAGCCACCACGCCCTGCCCCTACTTTAAACTTTTAAAAACAAAGATTTCTCATCTGTAAAGCAGGTATAATAGTATTGTATACCTTGTAGAAGTATGCTGGAAATTCCAGGGCAGCCTGGACTAGAGTGAACCCCTACCTCAAAAAACCAAAACTAAATAAGAGTTTGTTGAGGAGTAAGTAAATGTCTATACCTAACACATGTAATATAATCACAGCATTTGGGTGGGAGAGGCAGGAGGAACTCCACAAGTTCTAGGCTAGCCATACCATGTCTCAAAAACAAAACAAAACGGGGGCTGGATAGATAGTTTAGCAGTTAAGGCACTTGCCTGCAAAGCCTAAGGACCCCAGTTCGATTTTCCAGTACCCATGTAAACTAGATGCCCAAGGGGTCGCATGCATCTGGAATTCATTTACAGGGCCTGAAGGCCCTGGCACACCCATTCTGTCTATCTCTCTTCTCTCTAGCTATTTCTGCTTGCAAATAAATGAATAAGGAAGGAAGGAAAGGCTGGAGAGGTTGCTCAGTGGTTAAGGTACTTGGCTGCAAAGGGTTCAATTCTTCAGTGACAATGTAGTCAGATGCACAAAGTGGCGCATGTAGAGTTCATTTGCACTGGCTGGAAAACTTATGTTTTTTTTTCTGTCTCTCTCTGCTTTCAAATAAATAAATAAATATATTCAAAAATAAATAAATAAATACAAACCATCCCTGGGAATCATTTTGCAGTTAATGGTTGGTGGGGTAGGGAGAGACATTTTCTTCAGTGGTAGAGCCACTGTTAAGGTACCCTTGCTCTGATAAATAATCCCCCACCCATGTTCATGCAGGCTATCCTAATTAAAAATTCAGTGAGTTACCAAAAACAAACACAAAAACCTCAGAAGAGTTCCCAGTACCTGTCAAACATTGGCTCCTGTCAAATTGTGACATTAGGATGGGTATTTAAAGCCGGGTGTGGTGGTGCACATCTTTAATCCCATCCAGCACTCAGGAAGCTGGCTGTGAGTTCGAGGCCAGTCTGAGCCTACATAGTGAATTTCAGATCAGGCTGGACTAGAATGAGACCCTACCTCAAAAAAAAGAAAAAAAAAAAAAAAAAGCTGGGCGTGGTGGTATACTCCTTTAATCCCAGCACTTGGAAAACAGAG
This sequence comes from Dipus sagitta, assembly GCA_036346955.1. Taxonomy (NCBI): domain Eukaryota; kingdom Metazoa; phylum Chordata; class Mammalia; order Rodentia; family Dipodidae; genus Dipus; species Dipus sagitta. The sequence goes on from CM070770.1 coordinate 142,897,931, forward strand.
GTAGGAGGTGAGTTCAAGGCAACTCTGAGAAGAGAGTAAATTCCAGGTCAGTTAACAGTCAGAGTGAAATCCTACCTCGAAACCCCTCTGTCAAATAAATAAATAAGCTGGGTATGGTGGCACACACCTTTAATCACAGCAATTGGGAAGCAAAGGTAGGAGGATTTCCGTGAGTTTGAGGCCACCGTGAGACTCCATAGTGAATTCCAGGTCAGCCTGGGCTAGAGTGAGACCCTACCTCGAAAAACCAAAAAATAAAATTAACTAACTAAATAAATAAAAATAAAATATTAAAAAAGATCTCTAATGAGGTACCCTTTGTGTCTTGGCTGTTTTTTTTTCAGGTGCCCATGGGAACAACCTCATTGCTGTCCTAGCCAAGTATATCTACCACAAACATGACCCAGCTTTGCCCCGTCTTGCCATTCAGTTGCTGAAACGTTTGGCTACGGTAGGATCCATTCAGCCAACTAGCACCCCGGGATCTAGACTCTTGTGTGGCTACCCTGCTTTTTTTTCCTTCCTTTCCCCCCCGCCCCCCTTCAGTGCTGGGTATAGTACCCAGGATCTTAGGCATGTTAGGCAAGTAGTACTACTGAACAACATATCCCTATATTCCTTGAGGCCACTCTTTTCCTTCTTTAAATAGAAGCAGCCTGCTAACTTGGATTAGAAAGTAATAAAAGCAAGGCTGTGAAGCTGGCTCAGTGGTAAAGTGCTTGCTTGCAAAGCCTGCTGGCTTGGGTTCAATTCCCAAGCCACCTGTGTAGCTGGACACAAAAAGTTGTACTAGTGTCTGATTTTTTTTTTTGCAGCAGTAAGAGACCCTGCATGTGCAAATGCAATTTTTGTGTGTGTGTGTGTTTTATTTTTTTGAGGTAGGGTTTTGTTCTAGCCCAAGCTGACCTGGAATTTACTGTGTAGTCTCAGAGTGACCTCAAACTCATAGCAGTCCTACCTCTGCCTCATAAGTGCTGGGATTAAAGGTGTGTGCCACCACACCCTGCTTTCTTTTTTTTTCCGGGGGGGGGGGGGCGGCTTGTTTACAAGTGCAAATTTTTAAAAAAAGAAAGTAATAGGGGCTGGAGGGATGGCTTAGCGGTTAAGGCATTTGCCTGCAAAGCCAAAGGACCCAAGTTCTATTACTCAGGACCCACATTAGCAAGATGCACATGGGGGCACACATGTCTGGAGTTCATTTGCAGTGGCTGGAGGTCCTGGCACACCCTTTCTGTCCCCCCCCATCCCTTTCTCCGTCAAATAAATAAATAGGGCTGGAGAGATGGCTTACCGGTTAAGCACTGGCCTGTAAAGTCTAAGGACCCCAGTTTGTAGCTTGATTCTCCAGGACCCACGTTAGCCAGATGCACAAGGGGGCGCACGCGTCTGGAGTTCGTTTGCAGTGGCTGGAAGCCCTGGTGCACCCATTCTTTCTCTCTGACTCTTTCTCTCTCTGTCACTCTCAAATAAATAAATAAAAAATAAACAAAATAAGTAAATAGAAAGTAATAAAGGCATACTAGTATCGTCTTTTTTTTTTTTCTTCATTATTTATTTATTTGTTTGAGAGCGACAGACACACAGAGTCAGGTAGAGAAAGAGAAGGAATGGGCGCACCAGGGCTTCCAGCCACTGCAAATGGAACTCTAGATGTGTGCGCCACCTTGTGCATCTGGCTAACGTGGGTCCTGGGGAATCGAGCCTCGAACCGGGGTCCTTAGGCTTCACAGGCAAGCGCTTAACTGCTAAGCCATCTCTCCAGCCCTAGTATCGTCTTTTAAAACAATTATTTATTTATAAGAGAGATAGAGTATGGCCTGCTAGGGCCCCATGCACCCCTTGGTGCATCTGGGTTTTTGTTGTTGTTGTTGTTGCTGCTGTTTTTTTTTTTTGTTTGTTTGTTTGTTTGTTTTAATTTTATTTATTTTATTATTTATTTGAAAGAGGTAGAGAGAAAGAAATGGGCGCACCAGGGCTTCCAGCCACTGCAAATGAACTCCAGACGAGTGTGCCCCCTTGTGCATCTGGCTAACGTGGGTCCTGGGGAATCAAGCCTTGAACTGGGGTCCTTAGGCTTCACAGGCAAGAGCTTAACCACTAAGCCATCTCTCCAGCCCCGTGCATCTAGTTTTTTATGGATATTGGGTAATGGAACCTCGTCCAACAAGCTTTGCAAGCAAGTGCCTTTAACTACTGAGCCATTTCCCTAGCTCTGTATGATGGTTTTATCCTGATTGCAAGAGGCAAGAATCTTCATTGTAAACTATTTATTTACATAATTCATATAAATGTAACTTTGACAAAAGTTTTTTCTACATATATATGTGTATATATATATGTTTGTGTGTGTGTGTTAATAAAAGTGTTGCCGGGCATGGTGGCACATGCCTTTATCCAGCACTTGGGAGGAAGAGGTAGTAGGATAGCCGTTAATTCGAAGCCACCCTGAGGCTACGTAGTGAATTACAGGTTAGTCTGGGCTAGAGTGAAACCCTACCTCAAAAAATAAATAAAAGTGTTGGATGTGCATTTCTGTTCTTTAACACCAAGTCTTCCATTCTTGCCACATGGCTTTATTGGTTCTTCTTTGTCAGTCTAACAGGCAGACAAGTATCCCATTTTCCACATTCGATTTAGCCATGAAGTTTAAAAAAAAGAAAAATTCTCAGCCAGGCATGGTGGTGCCTGCCTTTAGTTCTAGCACTCTGGAGGCAGAGGTAGAATGATCATCGTGAGGTGGAGGCCTCCCTGTGATTACATAGTGAATTCCAGGTCAGCCTGGGCTAGAATTAGACCTTACCTCAAGAAACCAAAACATGGGCTGGAGAGATAGCTTAGCAGTGAAGGCGCTTGCCTGTGAAGCTAAAGGGCCCAAGTTCAATTCCCCAGGACCTACATAAGCCAGATGCACAAAGTAGCACATGCATCTGGAGTTTGTAGCAGCTGGATGCCCTTGTACATCTATTCTCATTCTCTTTCTCAAATAAAAAATAAAATAAATAAAAACCAAAACATAAAAAATATTTAAAAAATAATAAAATTCTTAATATTTTATTTATTTATTGGAGAGAGAGAGAGAGAGAGAGAGAATGGGTGTACCAGGGCCTCCAGGCATTGCAAATGAACTCCAGATGCATATGCTACTTTGTGCATCTGGCTTATGTCACTACTGGAGGATGTAACCTGGGTCCTTAAGTTTAGCAGGCAAGTGTCTTAATCATTGATCCATTTCTCTAGCCCAGGGTCAGCATCTTTTTAATGTTCACTGTTTTTTTCTGTAAATTTGGGGCCTTAGACCAGAACCTTATGTCCAAGTTCTCTCCCCCCCGCCCCAAATCTTCTGGAGTTTTCTAATACTCTTTTGCAGAAGCCTGCTACCGTTTCTCTGGAAGCCACATCTAAGCCTGTGTGTCCTGGTCTCTTGTCAGGTGGCCCCAATGTCAGTGTATGCTTGCCTGGGCAATGATGCAGCTGCCATTCGTGATGCCTTCCTAACCCGCCTTCACAGCAAGATTGAGGACATGCGCATCAAAGTTATGATTCTGGAGTTCCTCACCGTTGCTGTGGAGACCCAGCCAGGCCTCATTGAGCTGTTTTTGAATCTGGAAGTGAAGGATGGTAGTGATGGTTCCAAGGTTAGCCTGCTCTTTGAGTGCATCTAGGTGGCTTCCTAGGAAGTGTGCAGTGGGACTTGGGCTCTCATCTGTTCCCTCTTGCAGGAGTTCAGCCTTGGTGTGTGGAGCTGCCTCCATGTGGTGCTAGAACTGATTGATTCCCAGCAGCAGGATCGATACTGGTGCCCACCTCTGTTGCATCGTGCAGCCATTGCCTTTCTGCATGCTCTGTGGCAGGACCGCAGGGATAGTGCCATGCTGGTCCTCCGAACCAAGTAAGTTTCCCCATGGGCATTAGTTGGCCTCTGAGTCTCATTGTCCTCGCCTGCAAAATAGGAGCAACCATAGTTCTTATCACAGGTTTTTTGTGGCAGTTCACTGGGAATACGAACAAAACGTGCTTAGCACATGCTTTAGTACAGGGGAGTCTTATGCTTCTTTTCCTTTTTAATTTACTTCCTTTTTTCAAATATTTGTAGTAATTTTTGGTTTTTGAAGTAGGGTCTCACTCAGGCTCCTCTGGAATTCACTATGTAGTGTCAGGGTGGTTTCGAACTCACAGTGATCCTCCTACCTCTGCCTCCCAAGTGCTGGGACTAAAGGCATGCACCACCATGCCTGGCAAATATTTGTAGTAATTTTTTATTTATTTGCAAGGAGAGAGAGATAGAATGGACACACCATGGCCACTTGTTAATGCAAACAAACTCCAGATACATGTGCCACTTTGTGCATCTGGCTTTTACATGAGTACTGGGGAATCAAAATCAGGCTGTCAGGCATTGTAAGCAAGCATCTTAGCTGTTGAGCCATCTCCCCCCCCCCCAACCCCCATTTGCTTTTTCTTTATTGCTTCATTAGCAGGTGTCAATTCCATTTGTATTTGCTAACCCCATCAGTCCCATTATTCTTGAGAAACAGCTTCAGACCACAGTGGCTTCCTTTAAGCCAGTGGACAGAAGCAATTGGATTGGAATCTGTTGGCACAAAGAGAAGGAATGTTAGAAAAGGCTCAGTTGCCATCTCCAGTGACTGCTGTTCTCATAACCCACAACCCCATGGGGAATGAGGGCAGGGAAGAGGGTAAAGATGGTACCAACATAGGATATGTCCATCCAAAGTAGATTCATAAAAAAAAAGAAAAGAAAGGCTCAGTTCTGTAATCTGTTGTCTTAGTTTTCTCTCTGTTTCATCCTTTTTACTTTTTATTTTTCCAAGGTTGGGTCTTATTATAGTCAAGGCTGACCTAGAACTCACTCTGTAGTACCAGTCCTTGAATTCACAGCGATTCTCCTAACTGCCGTCTGAGTGCTGGGATTAAAGGCATATGCCACTATGTAGAGCTTTCTGTCTGTGTGTATGTGGGGTGGGGGTGGGGTGGGGGAGGTATCCTCATGGGTGCACATACTATGCTCATGCATGCAGAGGCCAGAGGAAGATATCAGGTGTCCTCTATCATTGTCCACTTAATGTCTCTGAGCCAGTTTTTCTCACTGAACTGTTTTATGTAAACGTGTCAGTCCAACAAGCCCTAGCTATCTTCTTGTCTCCATCCCACTCAGTGGTGGGATTACAGGCATGCCTAGCTTTTTCATGGGTACCAGTGATCAAACTCAGGTACTCATGATTGTTCAGCCTTATTCCTACCCGCTGAGCCATCTCCCCAGCCCCTTGTTGTGTTTTTAGGCATGGTTCCAGTCTGAGTTCAAATTCACCATCTTCCTGAGTGCTGGGATTATATGTGTGGACTGCCTCACCTGTTTTGGGGGGAGCTTTTGAAAGTATATCATGGAATAAACCATTAACAGGGTTCGGGGGTGGGGAGCTGGCTCAGTGATTAAAAGGCACTTACTTAGAAAGCCTACAACCCAGTTCTATTCCCTTGCACCCACATAAAACTAGATGCAAAATACAAGCACCTGGCATTGGTTAGCACCAGTAAAAGACCCTGGTGTGCTCATGCATGCATGTGCAAATACATTTTAAAAGTTATTATTTTAAAAAATATTCTTGGGCTGGAGGGATGGCTTACCGGTTAAGGCATTTGCCTGCAAAGCCAAAGGACCCAGGTTTGATTCTCCAGGACCCATGTTAGCCAGATGCACAAGGTGGCACATGCATCTGGAGTTTGTTTGCAGTGGCTGGAGGCCCTGGTGTGCCTATTCTCTCTTTCCCCCTCTTTTTCTGTCAAATAAATAAGTAAATAAAAATAAAATATTAAAAAATATATTTTTATTTATTTATTTGCAAGCAGAGAGAGAAAGGGAGTGCCAGGGTCTCTAGCTATATTCATTGCAAATAAACTCCAGATGCACGTGCCACTTTGTGTATCTGGCTTACTGGGTACTGGGAAATTGAACCCAGGTCGTTAGGATTTGCAGGCAAGTGCATATTTTTTTTGGCCTGGCACGTTGACACACACTTTCAAACCCAGCACTTGGGAGACTGAGTTAGGAGGATCACTGTGTGTTTGAAGCCAGCCTGAGCTACAGAGTGAGTTCTAGGTCACTTGTTCTTATTGAGCCGAGTCTCCTGTTGATGCTGGAGTTTGCTGTTTTCTCGTGAGCCCTGACTATTCTGTGTTCTCTGCTCTTCTATGGGGCAAGTTACAGATGTGTGTGGCCATGCCCAGCTGTTTATATATGTCCTGAGGATTGAACTTGAATGATCTCTCAAGCCCCTCAGGCCCTCATGCTTGCACATAAAGTTTTGCTGCTGCTGCTTCCTTTTTTTTTTTTTTTTTTTGAGGTAGGGTCTCACTGTAGCTCAGGCTGCCCTGGAATTCACTATGTAGTCTCAAAGTGGTCTAGAACTCATGGCAATCCTCCTACTTCTGCCTCCTGAGTGTATGTACCAGCACGCCCGGCTTTTTTGTTTGTTTTTTTGAGAGACAGAGAGAGAGAATGGGCACACCAGGGCATCTAGCTGCTGTAAATGAACTCCAGATGCATGCGCCCCCTTGTGCATCTGGCTTATGTGGGTCCTGGAGAGTCAAACCAGGGTACTTTGGCTTTGTAGGCAAATGCCTTAACCTAAGCCATCTCTCCAGCCCTGTTACTTGGTGTTTTTGTTGTTGTTGTTGTTTTGTTTGTTTTTCTTCTAGGTAGGGTCTCTAGCCCAGGCTGACTTGGAATTCACTATGGAGTCTCAGGGTATCCTCTAACTCTCGGCGATCCTCCTACCTCTGCCTCCGGAGTGCTGGGATTAAAGGCGTGTGCCACCACGCCCGGCACCCTGTTACTTGTTTTTGAGAAAGGGTCTTACACTAAAGTCTGGGCTGACCTGTAACTCACTGATCATCTCTAATGTACAGTTTCACTCTTTATGAGGAAAATGTAATTTTATGTAAGGTACCTTTTACCGTTGTATAGGAAAAGTTAGCTTATTGGGGGTGTTAAGAGTTGTGATAATAAAATCTGAAGAAATATCTCCAAGGGGAACTACAGAGAGGACTATGGGAAAGACAGAGTGTCATTTCCAATAAGTGTTTTTATTCTAGACCCAAGTTTTGGGAGAATTTAACCAGTCCGCTGTTTGGAACCCTTTCTCCGCCCTCAGAGACTTCTGAGGTGAGCTATGGTGGAGGGTGGGGCTGGCTACAAGTTCCTGGGAGGAAAAGCAAGGGCTGAGATGGAGAAAATGATTCTTCCCTATATGTTTTCTTCACTTGGAGCTCCTTTCTCAGGCCATTCCGTGTGTCCCTTCTTTGCTTTAGGATGGGCAAAGGCTTGTTAAGCTCTGGGTGGACGATGGCTCTGTGACCTCCACTCTTTTAAAAGGAGTCAGTGTGGTCATGATGCCCCTGCTCTGTGTCAGATGCACATTCACACTCCTTAGGGGTACTTGCTTATTTTCCATATATTGGGTCCTGTTCTTTTGGTGTATAAGGATACCAGAGAAGTACCTTCTTATGTAAATGATGTGTTCTGTTCTCCTCTCCACAGCCCAGCATCCTGGAAACCTGTGCTCTAATCATGAAGATAATTTGCTTGGAGATACACTATGTAGTTAAGTGAGTCCTTTCCCATGTAAGGTGCTCTTTAAAATTTTATTATTATTATTGTCATGCTGGGGAACCAACTCAGTGCCTTTTACATGCTAGGCAATTGACCTTCCACTGAACTGTGACCCCAGCTGTCTCCTGTGAGCTTTTAAGGAAGGGAGGAGAGGATGGAGGCCTACCGCTGGCAGAAGAGGGTTGGTTTGGGCCATGTATGGAGGGCCAGTGAACTGTATCCCTGGCCAGTCCATTGATGGCATTTATGATTGTCAGAAAGAGTTATTGTGAAGCACACTCCATGTCACTGGGTTTTATGGAGAAGGAACCCTGGAAGGGTATCAGCCTAACCCATTATTGTTGAGCAAGATGTCTGAGCTCCCACTTCAGAGGTGATCCAGGAGCTGGATGCCTTAAGCCCATATGACGTGGTTTTCTCTGCCTCAGCAAGGGTCTGTGCCCATTACATGCCCACCTGTTTTCAAATCCTGACTGTTGGCTTGTGTTTTCTTGACACTGTAGGGGTTCATTAGACCGGTCATTAAAAGATACACTCAAGAGATTTTCCAGCGAGAAACGCTTTGCCTACTGGTCAGGTTATGTCAAGTCATTGGCAGTTCACACGGCTGAAACAGAGGGCAACAACTGCACATCTTTGTTAGAGTATCAGATGCTGGTCTCTGCCTGGAGGATGCTTCTCATCATTGCTACCAGTCATGTAAGCACCTCCTTGGGCATGCATGCACTTTAGTAACTTAGCAGTAATGTGTTGAGGAGCTTGGGAAAAGAATAACTCTGAGGTTGTCACTGAGAGCTAAAATGTAACAGGGTCTATGCCAAGAGATAGGGCTGATAGGAGGTGCTTGGGGGTGTTGAGTCTAACAGAAAACATTTAAAGAATAGGGCAGATCCAGGCATGGTGGCACACACCTTTAGTACCAACTGATGGCAGACTTTGGTAGGAGGATCACTGTGGGTTCTAGGCCATGCTGGGACCATAGAGTGAGTTCCAGGTCACCCTTGGCTAGAATGAGACCCCACCTCGAAAACAAACAAAAAAGAACAGTGCAGAGAAGTACTGCATCTCAACCAGACATTTCTGAAGGCCCTGCAATAGCACTGGCTCTAGCTAAGTCTGCGATGTTCTCTTCCTTCATGTGCCTCGCTGCCCTGGAGCTGTGTACCTGTGGACGCAGTGTGTGTGCTTGGTGGCTGGTTTGTAGGCAGCTGTAGCAGCCGCCACCCCCCAGACCTTTTATAGAGTGATTTCTTTTCATTGCCTCTGAAAACTGTTTCCTGGTCTTAGGAAGAGGAGGGAAGCTACTGCTTCTCTACTGGGTCTACTGAGAGTTAGTTTCTAAAGACAGATTTGGCATTTGGGAGGAGTTTCTGTCTTTGTTGGTATTTTTCATGGTTTAACACTGTCATAAAGATATGGTATCTAATTCTTCTCTAGGGAATCTGGGTTAACATCTTGACTTCAGGCTGGGTGTGGTGGCGCACGCCTTTAATCCCAGCACTCGGGAGGCAGAGGTAGGAGGATTGTCGTGAGTTTGAGGCCACCCTGAGACTCCACAGTGAATTTCAGGTCAGCCTGGGCCAGAGTGAGACCCTACCTCAAAAAAAAAAAAAATCTTCATTACTAATCTGAGCTTGGTAGATATCCCTTTGGTCCAAGAACCTTGTATATCTCTGACCTTTTCCTTAGTGCTGCCTGTGTGCTTGGAGTTTGAGAGAGCAAGTGTGTACACGTACTCTTTCCATGCTCTGGTGGCAATAGACCTGAGACTGTGTATGTACTGGCCTCAGCCATCTGAGAGTCTGATGTCTGTGTTACCTGCGTTTTAGGAGTCAATGGGGCAGCAGTTCTTGAGTTGTGACTCTGAAAGTCTGTCCTCCATCCTCCTAGACCACTTACCTAGTTAAGTCCAGGCATCTAGATCATTGATAGATTTATTTATTCATTCATTCAGTGACTTAATAGATAGTTGTCATATGCCACTAGGCACCAGGTATAAATAAATAAGTAAATAAATAAATAAATAAAACCTTCTTCAGATTTTTTTTGTCTCGAGGTAGGGTCTCACTGTAGCCCAGGCTGGTCTGGAATTCACTATGGCTTCTCAGGGTGGCCTCAAATTCATGGCCATCCTCCTACCTCTGCCTCCCGAGTACTAGGATTAAAGGCGTGTGCCACCATGTTCAGCTTGACTTCAGATTTTCAGTTTGCTGTGAAGGTAGTAAGATGCCAAGCTGAGTGTGGTGACACATGCCATTAATCCCCATATTGGGGAGGCTGAGGTGGGACTGTCATGAATTCGAGGCCAATCTGCTCTACTGAGTGAATTCCAGGTCAGCCTTCATTAGAGTGAGTGCTGTGTAGTGAACATGTGAAATAAGAGCAGGCAGAGAGGGTGTTATGTAAAGGAGTCTTGCAGGTGGAAGGCCTGTGGAGAAAAGTCTTGGTATGTTCTAAGAGGAGCTAGGTGTGGTTAGCACATGCCAGCACTTGAAGGTTGAGGCAACCTAGGAAGACCTGTCTTTAAGAAAAAGATCATGGGGCCAGGCGTGGTGGCGCACACCTTTAATCCCAGCACTCAGGAGGCAGAGATAGGAGGATCGCCGTGAGTTTGAGGCCAACCTGAGACTCCATAGTGAATTCCAGGTCAGCCTGGGCCAGAGTGAGACTCTACCTCGAAAAACCAAAAAAAAAAAAAAAAAAAAAAGATCATGGCGTAGAAAGGCAGCTGGAGAGATGGGTCAGCGGTTAAAGGAACTTGTTTGCAAACCCTGACAGCCCTGATTTGATTCTCCAGTATTCACATAAAGGCAGATGCACAAAGTGGCACATGTGCCTGGAGTTTGTTTACAGTGGCAGGATGCCATGGTGCACCCATGTGCACTTGCTGTTTTTCTCTGTCTAAATTAAAAATGTGTGTGTGTGGAGCTGGGCATGGTGGCACACACCTTTAATCCCAGCACTTGGGAGGCAGAGGTAGGAGGATCACTGTGAGTTGGAGGCCACCCTAAGATTACATAGTGAATTCCAGGTCAGCCTGAGCTAGAGTGAGACCCTACCTCCAAAAATGGGGAGGGGGTAAGTGTGTGTGTGTGTGTGTGTGTGTGTGTGTGTGTGTAAATAAATGATGGGAGCCCAGGCATGGTGTCACCCAATTTTAATCCCGGCACTTGGGAGGCAGAGGTTGGAGGATCGCCATGAGTTTGAGGCCACCCTGAGACTGCATAGTGAATTCCAAGTTAGCCTGGGCTATTGTGAGAGCCTAACCTCAAAAAACAAAAAAAAAAAAGGAAAAAAAAATTTGCGTTTAGATTTTTTGGTTTTTCAAGGTAGAGTCTTGCTGTCGCCCAGGCTGGCCTTAAACTCCCAGTGATCCTACCTATGCCTCCTGAGTGTTAGGATTAAAGATGTGAATTACCCCAGGGCGTGATGGTGCATGCCTTTAAACCCAGCATTCAGGAGGCAGAGATAGGAGGATCTCCGTGAGTTCAAGGCCACCCTGAGACTATATAGTGAATTCCAGGACAGCCTGAGCTAGAGTGACACCCTACCTTGGGGGAAAAAAAAAAAAGATGTGAACTACCACGCCCAGCTAAATTTTTTTTTTTATAATTGGAAAAATAAATAAATAGGGAGGGATTGAGGAAGGCTGGATTAGAGTGAACATGGGCCAGTGCAGGCTATGTGGAGGATGTGGCTTGTACTTCCTGAGATGGGGAGGAGGGCTTTGAAAGCTTATAAAGCAAAAGAAAAATGGAGTTCTGTGGAGGAGACAAACCTGGGTTTGATTCTGACCAGATCTATGAATGGAGAAACAGCAGAGTCTCAGGCCCTAGTTTAATCAGGGAAGCAGTGACTTACCAACTACTAATTGCCAACTTTTTTGGTCCTTTATAGGCAGACATCATGCACTTGACTGACTCTACAGTACGGCGCCAGCTCTTTCTTGATGTGCTTGATGGGACCAAAGCATTAGTAAGTGTGTCTGGGAGATTTCCTTATTGCTGAGGTTAGACAGACCTAGACTGCTCACTACCTGACAGTTGCACAGTGGTCAGGTCAGGGCTCAGACAGCCTAGGAAGCATGAGGCTGCAATGGTAATGTATCCTGGGGGGGGTGGGGGGGTGGGATCTGAATCTTCTCCCATGTTCACACACAGGAAGCTAGACTCCTAACCTCTCTCGTGTCCCTCTCGTTGCAGCTCCTTGTTTCAGCATCAATGAATTGCCTCCGCCTTGGCTCCATGATGTGTACTCTACTGCTGGTTCTTCTCCGTCAGTGGAAGAGGTGAGTGCTGGGACAGGAAAGCTGACGAAGTCCCAGTGCCTGTTTACCCTTCCTCACTGACCCTTCCCCTTCTTGGAGGGGTGAAAGTGAGGTGAGATGAGCTGTTCTTTCAGAGAGTTGGGCACTGTGGATGATATCCTTGGACCCTTGACAGAGATCCTGGAAGGGGTGCTGCAGGCAGACCAGCACCTCATGGAAAAGGCCAAGGCCAAGGTGTTCTCAGCATTCATCATGGTGTTACAGATGAAGGGGATGCGAGGTGAGTGGCCAGCCTGGATAGAACTTCCTGTGACTTTTTTTTTTTTTTTTGAGTACTAAACCATATTTTTCTCAGACCACTCACATGCATAATGTTCTTGTACACAGTGTTAAAATTCCTGTGACTTTTCTTTAAAATATTATTTATTTGAGAGGGGGGAGTGAATGGGCATGCCAGGGTCTCTTGCTGCTGCAGAAGAACTCCAGACACATGTGCCACTTTGTGCATCTCTCTGTATGTGGGTACCAGAGTCCAGTCCAGCAGGCTTTGTAAGCAAGAGCCTTTAACTGCTGAGCCATTTCCCCAGCCCTTTCTGTTACTCTTGTTTTCATTCTTTTTTAAATGTTGCATTTCTTGGTATTATTCAAAACAGTACATATTTTTTAAGCATTTTATGGTAGGACTTTACACTTGTCATTTACACAAAAGGGAAGTTCTTAAAGTCTTTGAAAAACATTCTAAAACTTCAGCCCATGTGCAGCACAAGAATATGCAAAACTACTTTGCATTAATGCATACTTCTTCTCAAAGGTGATACCAAATTTTGGTTTATGGGTTTAGACAAATATAAGAAGCTTCAAACTAGACACAAAGGGTTAACATGAATTCTCAAAGATATGTCTGCACTTTTGTGTTGTACTTCTCTTAAGATGTAAATACCAATTTCTTAAGAGATCTTACATTTTCCTTTTCAAAGGAAACCTGACAAATTACGAGGAAACAAGTTCCTCTTCATTGCTTAATTCTTTGACCAGTTTACTGTCCTTTCTCTTAGTAAAAGGCACTATCTTTATTTTTTATTTTAATTATTTATTTATTTATTTTAAGGCAAGGTCTTTTACCTGAAACTTACTCTGGAGTGGAGCACAGGCTAGACTTGTATTTATGGCAATCTTGGAATATTTTTTTAAATTTTTGTTTATTGACAGCTTCCATAATTGTAGATAATAACCCATGGTAATTCCCTCCCTCCCCCCCCACTTTTCCCCTTTGAAACTCCACTCTCCATCATGTCCACTCCCCTTCTCAATCAGTCTCTCTTTTATTTTGATGTCATGATCTTTTCTTCTTATTATGATGGTCTTGTGTAGGTAGTGTCAGGCACTGTGAAGTCATGGATATCCAGGCCATTTTGTGTCTGTGGGGAGCATGTTGTAAGGAGTCCTACCCTTCCTTTGGCTCTTATATTCTTTCTGTTACCTCTTCTTCTGCAGTAGACCCTGAGCGTTGAAAGGTGTGATATAGATATTGCAGCACTGAGCACTCCTCTGTCACTTCTCAGTACCATGATGCCTTCTGAGTCATCCGAAGGTCACTGACATCTGCAAAGAGAAGCCTCTCTAACCAAAAGTGAGAGTAGCATTAATATATGGGTATGAGCATTAAGAGAAGTGCTTACTAGGCAGTTTGGTGAGCATAGCATATGCATTTAGCCAGACACCAGCAGACATTACACCCGTAGGGCTCATGACTAACTACCCCTGTTGTAGGTTTTCAGTATCAGGCATGTATTCCCTCCCATGGAGCAGGCCTCCAATCCAATTACAGAGTGGTTGGTTTCCCCCATAACAGACACGCCACTTTTGCACCCGTTGGCTCATTTGGCCTAACTGGCCAAATTTAAGACTTGCAGTGTCCACTGTTGAGTATCTCCACTGTTAATTTCTCTCTCTCCCATTGAACTGCATGCAGCATAGCTTTTTCCAGCTTTCTGTCAGCTGGTCTACATGGAGGAGGTTTTCAGCTGAGCTCCAGTAGGATTTCTCAGTGACAAGTATGTGGAGTCTTCAGCAATAGGGTCTTACCATCTATTCCTGGTGGGAAACCAAGAACCTTGGCAATGGCGTGTAATGTTTTGGGGTGCATCAGGGACCTCCCTGACCAATAACTCACTGGAAGGTATCCCATTCCTGGCACTGAAGATTTTCTAGTAACAATCTATAGCTTCTGGGGGTACGATTGTCCAAAAGGGTAGATTTCCATATGACTTACTTATGTCCTCTTAGATTTTGATTAGCCCACCTGCCCTCCGTCCCTCCCTCCCCCTTTCCTCTACTCAGTCTCTTCCCCTGACCTTTCATAGGCCTTTTTACCCACATTGATCAGTTCTTCTGCTTACATATATACAATACCATCCTATTAAGTATCCCCCCCCCCTTCTATTCCCTTTATATCTTCTTTCTAGCTTACTGTCCTCTGCTACTGAGTTTTATTCCTGCTCACACAGAAGTCCAGTCATTTGTAGCTAGGTTCTACATATGAGACAGAACATGAGACGTTTGGCTTTCTGGGCCTGGGTTACCTAACTTAAGTATAATCCTTTCTAGATCCATACATTTTCCGGCCATTTTTCTTTACCGCTGAGTAGAACTCCATTATATAAATGTGCCACTCTTCATTATCCAATCATCAGTTAAGGGACATCTAGGCTGGTTCCATTTCCTAACTATTGTGAATAGAGTGGCAGTAAACATGGTTGAGCAGATATCTCTAAGGTAATGAGTCCTTAGGATATATGCCTAGGAGAGGTATAGCTGGGTCATATGGTAGACCCATTTTTATCTGTCTCAGGAACCTCCACACTGATTTCCACAGTGGCTGGATCAGATTACATTCCCACCAACAGTGTAGAAGGGTTCCTCTTTTTCCGCATTCTCACCAGCATTTGTGGTCATTTGTTTTCATAATGGTTGCCAATCTGACAGGAGTGAGATGGAATCTCAGTGTAGTTTAATGTTCATTTCTGTGGTAGCTAGGGATGTAGAACATTTTTTTAGATGTTTACATGCCATCTGTATTTCTTCTTTTGAGAACTCTCTATTTAGTTCCATCGCCCCCCCCACCTTTTTTTTATTTATTTTATTTTATTTTTTATTTTTTTATTTATTTGAGAGAGACAGACAGAGAAAGAGGCTATAGCCATCCGATCTTTGATAAAAATGCCAAAAATACGCATTGGAGAAAAGACAGCCTCTTCAGCAAATGGTGCTGGGAAAACTGGATATGTATCTGTAGAAGGATGAAAATAGATTCTTCTCTCTCTTCATGCACAAGAATTAAGTCCAGCCGGGTGTGGTGGCACACACCTTTAATCTCAACACTTGGGAGGCAGAGGTAGGAGGATCACCGTGAGTCTTTTGTGTGCCACAGAGCCTGGCAAATAACATGTGAGTGTGTGTGTGTATTTTTTTGGTTTTCCGAGGCAGGGTCCCACTTTAGCCCAGGCTGACCTGGAATTCACTCTATAGTCTCAGGGTGGCCTTGAACTCACAGCAATCCTCCTACCTCTGCCTCCCGAGTGCTGGGATTAAAGGTGTGTGCCACCAAGCCCAGCTAGTATGCCACTTTTTAACCCAGTCTGCAAACCTATGCCTTTTGGTTGGGGCAGTGAGGCCATTGATATTAAGAGTTATTATTGAAAGGTGTGTATTTATTTTTGCCATTTTTCTTGTTTTGTAGTTCTTCTGGTTTTACCTTTGCTCTTTGTATTAACTAGTATTTGGGTATGGCTTTTTTTTTTTTTTTTTTTTTTTTTTGCAGGTTCCTTATATGTGTGCTTTTCTTTCTCTTCAGCATGGAGGATCCTATCAAGTATTTTCTGTAGGGCTGGTTTTGTCTTCAAATATTCCTTTAGCCTGCTTTTGTTGTGGAATGTCCTCTTTTCCCTATCTGTTTGAATGGATCACTTTGCAGGATAAAGTAACCTTGGTTGACACTTGTTATCTTTCACACCTTGGAATACATCATTCCAAGCCCTTCTGGCTTTTAACGTTTGTGTTGAGTAATCTGCTGTGATCCTGATGGGCTTGCCTTTGTAGTTGACTTGATTTTTCTCTGTAATTGCTTTCAATATATTTTCTTTTGTTTGTGTGTTTGGTACTTTAATTATAATAGGGTGAGGAGAGGTTCTTTCCAGGTTTTGTCTGTTTGGTGTTCAAAAGGATTCCTATATCTGCATTGGCACCTCTTTCCCAATTTGGGGGAAGTTTTCTTCTGTGATTTTGTTAAAAATGCCTACTATGCCTTTGGAGTGAAATTCTTCTCTTTCTACTATACCCTGAATTCTTATGTTTGATCTTTTCTCGTTTTTTTGTTTTTTAGGTAGGGTCTCACTCTGTCTCAGGGTGGCCTCAAACTCACGGCAATCCTCCTACCCCTGCCTCCCGAGTGCTGGAATTAAAGGCGTGTGCAACCATACCCAGCTTTATATTTGATCTTTTCATCATGTCCTGATTATCTTGAAATTCCCATTCATACCTTCCTATTAGTTTGTCTTACTTTTTGTTGGACTGTGTTAGATCTGCCACCTGGTCTTCTAGTTTAGATATTCTGTTCTCTTCTCCATCCATTCTACTGGTGAGGTTTTCTACAGAGTTTTTTGTTTCACTGACTGTGTTTTTCATTGCTAGTATTCCTGATTGGTTTTTATTATTTCTTATTTCTTATTTCTATTTTTTTTTTTTTTTTTTTTTTTTTTTTTTGGTTTTGCGAGGTAGGGTCTCACTGTAGTTCAGGCTGACCTGGAATTCACTATGTCATCTCAGGGTGGCCTCGAACTCATGGCAATCCTCCTACCTCTGCCTCCCAAGTGCTGGGATTAAAGGCGTGCGCCACCACACCCGGCTTTCTTATTTCTATTTCTTTATTCATGTCTTTTATTGACCTCCTTATTTCATTTAATTGGTTTCCTGTGTCATCTTTGATTCCTCTGATTTTTTTTAGCGTATTTTTATAGTCATTCTTTTGAAATCTTTTTCAGGCATTTCCTCTAAATCAGTCTCATTAGAGGTCATTTCTGATAGGCTTATACTTTTTGGTGGATTTATATTGTCTTGATTTTTTTTGTGTTTCTTGTATTATAATGTAGAGATTTTTGCATCATGGATTAATTTAATGCTTGGGGTTTCCAATTATCTGCAGTATTATTACATGTACCAATCAATATGATGTTATATATCTTCAGGGTAGGAGCTTAATGTGCTAGGTGTGCCTCTTAAGACTCAGAGTAACTACAGAAGTGACACTTGATTGCCTGCTATGAGAATATTCTAGTAGGCTAGGTGAAACAAAATATAGGCCAGTTATAAAATTTAAACAATAAATACATTCAATTAAAAACAGCACACAGTTTTTATGCAAGAGTAGATATTACAGAAAACAGATCCTCTAACAAAGTCACAGTCCCTGAGGATGTGTGTTGCCCCACTCCCTTAATCCTGTCACTTGGTAGGCTGAGATTTCTGGTCTCTAGAGGGTTCCAAGTCAGCTGTGACTGAGTGAGACTCTGCTGCAACGAATGACAGAAGAGGAGACAAAGGCACTATAAATCAGGAAGTAGCAAATAACAAGCCCAAAATATAGCTTATTTAAGAATGGCAAATCCAACCATCCATCAGATTTAACATATAATTTCCCCTGACATGGAAGGTGCAGTTAGCAGGCTTATTTGGTGGGTACTGACCTGGTGTAATCCCATTTATCTTCTGGATGGCTTTGGTCTCAATTATGCTGTACTCCTGCTTGGGTCCCTCTTTGCTGCGCTGTGGGCTCAGGTAGGCTGGCTGGGTTGCTGGTCACTGCTCTGATCTCCTGTGTCAGGTGTTGTGTAGGTGTGCTCCCTTCCCCAGGTCTCTGGTGCTTATTGGCTCTTGCCCTAGTCATTGGGTAGGGGAGGCTGTGGATGGTGGCTGAAGTTCTCCCGCTGATCCTCGGGGTCCTCTTCCTCACAAGCTGCTCCCTTGGTCCCTGCCATCTTCCCCTTCACGTTTCTTGAGTTTGTGAGGAGGCCAGTGTGAGTGGAAAATCCTCTCACCTGGCTTTTCCTGTGGCTCAGGCCGAGCCTGGCGACTCGACTACGGCTGCTACTGTTGGAGCTGCTTCTGCCTGCTTATGTGGTCTCTAGACGCTCTGGTCTCTACTTCTCTGCTGTGCTTGATAATTTATTATACATCTTCCCTTTTTAGTAGAAGAGGGGTTTTTTGTTTGGTTGGTTGGTTGGTTGGTTGGTTTTTGAGGTAGGGTTTCACTCTAGTAGCCTCAAGGTGGCCTTGAATTCACAGTGATCCTCCTACCTCTGCCTCCCAAGTGCTCCGATTAAAGGCGTGTGCCACCACACCCTGGCTGAAAAAATTTTTTTTTTAATAAAGGTTTTTCTCGGCAGGAGAGATGGCTTAGTGGTTAAGATGCTTGCCTGCAAAGCCTAAGGACCCAGGTTTGATTTCCCAGTACCTGTTTAAGCCAGATGAACAAGGTCATGCATGTGTCTGGAGTTCATTTGCACTGGCTGGAGGCCCTGGTGCACCCATTCTCTTTATCTGCCTTTCGCTCTCTCTGTCAAATAAATAAACATTTTTTAAAAAGAAAGCTTTTTCTGCTGGGTGTAATGGCGCACACCTTTAATCCCAGCCCTAGGGAGGCAGAGGTAGGAATATCACAGCGAGTTCGAGGCCACCCTGAGATGACACAGTGAATTCCAGGTCAGCCTGGGCTAGAGTGAGAACCTACCTCGGAAAAACTAAAAAAAAAAAAGATAAGCCAGGCGTGGTGGCGCACGCCTTTAATCCCAGCACTCAGGAGGCAGAGGTAGGAGGATTGCCAAGAGTTCGAGGCCACCCTGAGATTACATAGTGAATTTCAGGTCAGCCTGAGCCAGAGTGAGACCCTACCTCCTAAAATCAAAACAGAAAGAAAGAAAGAAAAGAAACTAAAAAAAGAAAGAAAGCATTTTCCTCTTTCCCATCATTTCCTCCCCAACTACAGTACTCGCCCTCTTAGTCGTTACTATACTGCAGCTGCTATCTGGGACGAGAGCCTTTGTGCAATGAGAGCAGGCTGCTGAGTGTGACAGTGTTTCCTTCCCGTCTGCTCTGCAGTAAGTGAAATCCCCCAGTATTCCCAGTTGGTGCTGAATGTCTGTGAAACACTACAAGAAGAGGTGATCTCACTCTTTGACCAGACCCGTCACAGCCTGGCATCAGGCAGTGCCACAGAGGACAAGGACAGCATGGAGACTGATGACTGCCCTCGGCCCCGGCACAAGGACCAACGTGATGGGGTGAGGAGTATCTCACAGGCTGTCTGTCCTTCCTGCTGCACTCACAGCCCCTACCACTTGGGGGACAGTGGGTCGCTGAGACTGAGGAGCCTGAGGGCTGTAGAAGTTCTAGAAGAGCTCCCAGCCTGCCTTGAGCCTCGGGCCTTTCAGTTAGGGCTCCCAAAGGTAAAGTTAGGCAAAGGGGCAAGGAAGATGTGAGCAGTGAGAGTATGCATGACAGCCACGGGTCAGCATCTTATGGTGATTGGAGGAATGGCTGATATGAGCAGGGTAAGAAAAGGGAATGCCAAGGGTTGGAGGTGGCTGCTCTTGCTCATCAGGGACTGAAGTGACAGAGGAAATAACTGTGTGTGTATGTTTTTTGTGTTTTTTTTGGGGGGGGGAGGGGTTGGTTTTCCAGGTAGGGTCTCACTCTTGCCCAGGCTGACTTGGAATTCACTATGTAGGCTCAAGGTGGCCTCAAACTCACCACAGTCTTCTTACCTCTGCCTCCCAAGTGCTAGGATTAAATGCAAGTGTCACCACACCCAGCTGGAAATAACTTTTTGGGGGGTGGGGGGTTTTGAGGTAGGGTCTCACTCTAGCCCAGTCTGACCTGGAATTCACTATGTTGTCTCAGGGTGGCCTCAAACTCATGGTGGTCCTCCTCCTGGCCTCCTGTGTGCTGGAATCAAAAGTGTGTCACCACACATGACTCTGTAGTTTTTTACTTATTTGAGAGAGAAGAGGCATATATATAGAGAGAGCATGGGCATCCCAGGGCCTCTAGCCACTGCAATTGAACTCTAGATGCATTCACCACCTTTTGCATCTGGGTTTATGTGGGTACTGGGGAATCAAGAATCAAACCTGTGTCCTTAGAGTTTGCTGGCAAGTGCCTTAACTACTAAGCCATCTCTTCATCCCAGAAATAATTTTTTTGTGTGTGCTAAGGATTGAACCTACAGCCTCACACATGGTAGACAAGTGCTATACCACAGAGCTATATACTCAGCCTGACTTAAGAGTTTAAAGCTAAAGAGGAAAATGACTGATTTCTACTCTAGAAAAGATAACTGGATGCAATAGAGAGCAGTGTTTCCTAAAGTGTGGATTTTGGCCCATCAGTGACTCTAGAGATTAAGTCATCAGTTACAGCCTACTGCTACTCCTTTTTCTAAAATTTTTTTTTTTAACTTGAGAAAGAGAAAAAGGCAGACAGAATGAGTATGAGTGCACCAGGGCTTCCTGCCACTGCAAACGAATGCCAGATGTACGTGTCACTTAGTGCATCCAGCTTCATGTGGGTACTGGGGAATTGAACCTGGGCTGTTGGGCTTTGCAAGAAAGTACAAGCCATCTCCCCAGCCAGCCCTTCTTTTTTGTTTTTGAGATGGAGTCCCACTATATTGCACCCAGGCTAGCCAGCCACCTGCCTCCAACTCCCAAGTGCTAGAATTATAGATGTATACCACCAGGCCCAGTGAATTCTTTTTTCAGCTAGTTGTGGTACATGTCTTCAGTCCCAGCACTTGGGAGGCTGAGATAGGAAGATCATCATGAATTCCAGGTCAGCCTGGTCTTGACTGAGACCTTACCTTGCAAAAACCAAAACCAAACCAAAAAAAGTGTTGAAAGACACTGGTGTCAGGATAGACCTGAGGGTTGAGAAAGAGATCAGTACCATATTAGAAGTGAAGAGTGAATTCCAGGTCAGGCTGGGCTAGAGTGAGACCCTACCTCCAAAAACCAAAAAAAAAAAAAAAAAAAGAAGTGAAGCCATTCAGGGCTGGAGAGATGGCTCAGTGGTTAAGGTGCTTGCCCACCATGCCTAAGTTCCCAGGTTCAGTTCCCCAGTACCCAGGTAAGCCAGATGCACAAGGTGGCACATGCATCTGCAGTTCGTTTGCAGTAGCTAAAGGATCTGGTGCACCCATTTTTTTTTCTCTCTCTCATAAATAAATAAACATATTTTAAAAGAAAGAAGTGATGCCATTCAGACTGCCGGTGGCTGTCCAGGTAGAAGGTGGCAGCGTGAGGGTGAGGAAAGAAGAGGCAGAGGGAGCTGCTGCTGTTTAGAGTACACACATGCTGGATGGACTACTGTTCCCAGGAGTTGGGGCACAGGAGAGGAGCTGGGCCAGGACAGGCAGCAGTGGTGGCAGTCATATCTCCAGGAGGTGTGGGTTACCCAGGTGGTGTTGGATGGACATACCCAAGGCTGATGTTTATCCTCCTCTTCTTCCCTGGGCTTTTTTTTTTTTTCTTTTCTTTCATTTTTTACCCATATTTTTCCCTGGTTTCCAGCAGGTATGTGTCCTGGGCTTGCATCTGGCCAAGGAGCTTTGTGAGGTCGATGAGGATGGAGACTCATGGCTACAGGTGACCCGTAGGCTCCCCATTCTGCCCACGCTTCTCACAACTCTGGAAGTGAGCCTTCGCATGAAGCAGAACCTGCATTTCACTGAGGCCGCGCTGCACCTGCTACTCACCCTGGCTCGCACCCAGCAGGTAGGCAGTCAGGCGAGGGGGAGGCTCCTTGCTTATGCTGGGTAGTGCTCTGATGCTCCGAGATTGTAGGGCCTGCCTTAGCTCTCTTCCCTGTCCCTGTCCCTGACAGATCTCTCCAGGCTCTGTTGCATTTGTGGTGGGGTAGTAGCAGGTTCCACCCAATTGTGTGGTTTTTTTCCTTGCAGGGAGCTGCAGCAGTGGCTGGAGCTGGCATCACCCAGAGCATTTGTCTGCCCCTTCTGAGTGTGTACCAGCTCAGCAGCAATGGCACAGGGCAGGTGAGTGCCAGGAGCTTGTCAGGAGCCTGGCCATGTCACCTACAGCTCCCAGGTGAAAGGTACTCTCTCCAGCCTTGCTGTTGTGCTCCCTGGAAGCTGCTGTCCTATCACGGCTTGTCAAGTGCACCAGTGGCGTTGGAACCTTCCCTACCTTAGGCAGATGGCTAGTGAGAGAAACTCAGCAACCAGAAGGCTCTTGAGTATGTGCTTAGTGTGAGCCAGGCTCTGGGTCCAGTTCCTAGCACCAAAAGAAAATTCATGACATAAGGGCTGGAGAGATGGTTTAGTGGTTAAGGCACTTGTCTGCAAAGCCAAAGGACCCAGGTTTAATTCCCCAGGACTCATGTAAGCCAGATGCACATGGTGTACACATCTGGAGTTAGTTTGGAGTGTCTGAAGGCCCTACTGTACCCATTCTCTTTATCTACCTCTCTCTTTCCCTCTCTCTCAAATATGTACATAAATAAATAAATATATGAAAATTCATGAAATAGGTGTCACCAGGCCACTAGGCTTGGTCCACCAGATTTGGGAGATGGGATGACACTTCCTATTACCAGATCAGGCTAAGAACAGATCCCTGGGGCCTGGCTTCTAGCTAGGCAGCCTCCTTATTGCTACTAAAGGCAGTTCATACTGTAGCTTTTCCACCCATCCCTGTACATGCTTCCTGACCTTTGACTAGTAGACATTTCCTCATGTTAAGAGTAGTCTTCACAATCGGGCATGGTGGCACACGCCTTTGATCCCAGCACTTGGGAGGCAGAGGTAGGAGGTAGGAGGATCACCGTTGAGTTTGAGGCCACCCTGAGACTACAGAGTTAATTCCAGGTCAGTGTGAGCTAGAGTGAAATCCTACCTCAAAAAAAAAGGGGGGGTAGTCTTCACAAAAATAACCTCCTCCTCTGTTGTTAAGTATTTCTTATTCCAGCCTGGGCCCCCTTTGGAATGAATATATGAGGATGAGAGTAGCAAACTTGTCCCATTTGACATAGCTGGTGGGTGGCAGGTGATCCCCAAGCAGGATGTAGAACCTGGGGTCTTCTCCCTCTGCTAGTGCTCTGAGTCTGCTGGCCACACCCCTTCTCAGCATATCTGACATGGTCTTAGATACCCAGCACCTCTCGGAAGTCCTTGGATGCACCGTCCTGGCCAGGGGTCTACCGCCTGTCCATGTCCTTGATGGAGCGGCTGCTCAAGACTCTGCGCTACAACTTCCTGACAGAGGCCCTGGACTTTGTGGGTGTCCATCAGGAGCGAACCTTGCAGGTGAGGGGACATCCAGGTCACTTGGTGCTGATGCCTGCATTTCCAAGATGCTCTTAGAAGTCTGACTAGGCTGCCAGCCAAAGCTACTGACTGAGCATGTTGGGGGGGGGGGGGGGCTGTGGTCTGTTCAGACAGAAGCCTTCATCATAACAGTAGGCCACTGTGGGCACAGAGCCTAACCTGCATAGGCTGGCAGGCCTAGTGTGTCAGGTCCAAACCATCCTCTCATCCCCTGCTGTCCCGTCCTCCCAGTGCCTCAATGCAGTAAGAACGGTGCAAAGTCTGGCCTGCCTAGAAGAGGCAGACCACACTGTGGGCTTCATCCTGCAGCTCTCCCACTTCAGGAAGGAATGGCACTTCCACCTGCCTCAGCTCATGCGCGATGTCCAGGTGGGGCTTCAGACAGTTTCTTGGAGGGTTTTGGGGGGTGATAAAGGTAGGGAGGCTATGGGAATTCTGGATTCTTCCAGCAAAATGCACGCTATTTGTGAACATGGACTCTCTGCTTGGGAAAACAGGGTTTGCCCCAGGCCACTTCCTCAGGTTCAGTTCTTGTACAACTCAGACTCTCTTGAGACAGATCTGGGCTCAGAGTACACAGGCTTTGGAGGCAGCAGGCTGCTTCCATCTGCTTATGTGATCTTGGCCAGTTCACTTTACCTTTGCTCTACAATATGGGAATTTCCTCTTCATCTACGGAGGGCCCGGTAAGGTACCCGGCATGTAACTAGGTCCTAGGGAGACGGTCCTGGTCTGAGTCCTGCTGGTGGCTCTCTCAGTAGGTGAGAGGGTAGGCCCACTGGCGTTCTGGAGAGGCCTGTTTGGTTGACCTATGCTGGGAGCAGGGCTGCCTCTAAGAGCTTTCCCCGTCTCTTCTGTCCCAGGTGAACTTGGGTTACTTGTGCCAGGCCTGCACCTCCCTACTGCACAGCCGGAAGATGCTGCAGCACTACCTGCAGGTACCCAAACCCCCGACTCACACTGCCTTGGGGCCTCCTTGCCTGTGGCCTCCCTTCATTTCTTGACTTTCTGCAGAACAAAAATGGGGATGGCCTCCCTTCAGCTGTTGCCCCCCGAGTTCAGCGGCCACCCACTGCCACCGCCTCCACTACCACCACCACCACGGCTCCTGCTGCCCCCTCTAGTGGCTCCTCCAAGCAGCTCACTGCTGACATTGAGGCTTCAGAACAGCGAGCCTTGCACACAGTCCAGTATGGTCTTCTCAAGATTCTCAGCAGGACCCTGGCAGCTTTGCGCCACTTCACCCCAGATGTCTGCCAGATCTTGCTGGATCAGGTACCATCCACCACCTCACAGCCACCAGGCTCCCAGCAGCCAGCCTTGAATATGCTCTGCTGTGTGCTGAGCTGTGTTCTGGAGAGCTACTGAGGTGGAAGACAAGTCCCAGAGCACTGTTTGCTTGCTTTGCAGTCCCTGGATCTTGCGGAATACAACTTCCTGTTTGCTCTAAGCTTCACCACTCCCACCTTTGACTCTGAAGTGGCCCCCTCCTTTGGTACCCTGTTGGCCACAGTGAATGTGGCCCTCAACATGCTTGGAGAGGTATGCTATTGGACTCTGGCCCCTCTGCTCAACTTCCCTCAGTCTGCCAGTTCCCAGTGGGGCTCATTATCCAGCCTCCCTAAGACTGGGCCTTTTTTTAAGAGTATGCTACAGCCTTCCTGAGGAATCAGTGAGGTAACTGAGGAAAACTAGTGCCAGGCCTGCCAAGTAAGAAGTTCTCAGTAACAAGCAGCTGTTACTGTCTTCTGACTTTCTCTGCTTATGTTCTAGCTGGACAAGAAAAAGGAGCCCCTCACACAGGCTGTGGGGCTCAGCACACAAGCAGAAGGGACCAAAACATTAAAGTAAGACCTGGGACTTGATAAGGGCATGGGGCAGGTATGAGCTGCTGTTCTCTGGCTGAGTGGCTCAGAGCACCTGCCAGGTAAGTAGGCCCTCTACAGCAGTGCCCATACCTGCCTTCTCCCAGGTCCCTCCTGATGTTCACCATGGAAAACTGCTTCTACCTGCTCATCTCCCAGGCAATGCGGTACCTTCGGGACCCAGCTGTGCACCCCCGGGACAAACAGCGGATGAAGCAGGAGCTGAGCTCAGAGTTGGTATGATGGATAGAGAGGGCCTCTGGGTAGGGGGCTGTGCCAGCAAGGAAAGGGCTCCCTGGGGTTGTGCCTGGGGATCAGGGATCATGCATGGCCTGAGATGCTGGGCCTTATTGAGCTGTTTTTTCTTGTAGAGCACGCTGCTTTCCAGCCTCTCACGCTACTTCCGAAGGGGCGCCCCCAGCTCCCCTGCTGCCGGTGTCCTACCCTCACCCCAGGGCAAGGCGACCTCTGTCTCCAAAGCCAGCCCTGAGAGTCAAGAGCCTCTGATACAGCTGGTGCAGGCCTTTGTCCGGCATGTGCAGAGATAGGGCAGTGATGTGCTGCCTGCCTGCAGACCATGAAGCCAGACCTGGGCAGAGGGTACTGCCTCAATAGCACCAGTTGCCGAGAACAGCGCTCTTCACCTCTCGAAAGTAGCCCGGACTCCAGCCACCCACCTGCTGACATGATTTTTGTAACAAGAGATCAATGCAGGAATGGGGAGCCTGGGGTCTGGGTCAGAGTTCAGGCCCTCAGGTCACAACACCCCTGAGGTAGCTCCTTTAAGCATTCCCATGGCATGTGACCAGAGAGCTGCTGGATGCCAACAGCACAGGAGAGGCTATGTGCAGTGTGAGGATTTTCCATAATCTATTCTTGAAGGGTTTTGAAGGGTTGTTTTTGTTTTTTTTTTTTTTTTTTTGGTTTTTGTTTTGGTAATACTGTGGTCTATTTATACAAACATTAAAGTGCTGTTTATAAACAACAGAGTGAGGCATGGTTTCATGGCCCAGGGAAGGTGCAGTAGTAGCTCTCAGGTGCTTGGACATACGGCCTCAGCCTGGGGCCTAGTGAGGGCAAAATACCTACTGAGGGTGATATACCCATTAAGTTCTGGACAGACTGCATCAAGACTGTCCCTTGCTTGGCCTATGCAGAGAGTCCCACCTGTTACCAGCTGTCACCTTTCTGGAACAGTGGGGCTTTCTATTTATTGCCAAGTCCTACCCAATCTCCTCTACCTTTTAGAACCTTCTGCATGCAACACTAGGGCCACCTGAAACATGGCCACAGTTGTCCACAGTCAGGCTGACCTAGCCTAGATCTGAACCCTTGCCTGATTTTTTTCAAGCTTTAGTATGTTGAGGTGACCATCTAATCTTTCATCCCTCTCGGTGCAGTGTGGGTACTGTTTCCTATGAGGACTTGGCACATGCTGGCCTTTAGGCCGAGTCCATGGCTATCAGCTATTTAAGCATCCTCTGGCAGGCAAACCTCCCCTCAGTCCACATTTAGGGAAGTTTTTCTTAGGAACAGTATTTGTTGTGCAGCTTCACACATGGGAGCTGTGCTACCAGAATCTGAGCCCCAGGGGACCAGGAGGCTGCAAGAAACTTTCCCTCTGCCTTGTGCTCAGGGAGCACCCTGTGCCTAGGCACCTCCCTTCCTCCATGCCACCCCCAGTCAGAGGAGGGGTCCAGTGAAATCTTGCTGTCCCCACCCTCAGTTGGCCCATGTGCTCGGAGACCCTGATGGAAGCCTAGACAACTTGCACACAAAGGAGGGTTTATTTGCCACTGGCTAGAGCAAGCAGACAGGCAGAAGTAAAAATACCAGTTAAAAAGTGATAGGAGGTGAAGGCTGCAGCCATCTTAGCTGGAGCTAGGAGTGGGGGGAAAGGTAGCACCCGTGGTGCTGCTCTGGTCTCTGCCTGCCTTGCTGTTGCCCCCACCCAGCCTTTGGCAACTAAAAGGCAGATGCTCTTTTCATGCCAAGGGTGCCCCCAACATGTCCTGGGCCTGTGTTGGTGCTGAGCAATGTCCCTCCCTCATGGTAGCTGGGAGAGCTAGGGTACACAGGGGTGCAGGTCAGAAGCAGGGTTAGCAGAGGGGCTAGGGCCATTCAGCCTCATGGGCTCCCTCACAGTTGGACGGTGGAGGTGCAGGCAGAATGGGGTTAGGCTCCCCCATCTGAGCAACTGTGTCACCGACAGACAAGTGGCAGGGTTAGGCCCTGGGTAGGGCCTGGGAGGGATTCTGCTTAACTAAGCAGTTCCAAGTAGGTGACAGGGACCTTGCCCTTCTTGTTGCCTCTCTCACCAATGAGCCAGTCAGGGTCCATGCCGGGCAGGCTGTACACAGTGATAAGCTGTGTGGAGAGCAGAAACGGAAGCTCATACCTTGGACAAGGGCAGAACTAGCCCTGGGACTAGGTAGGGACAAAGCTGTCATCTACCAATGACCAAGACAGAGGTGGAGGTACCTCCCCTGAACCCCAGTGACTCAAAGAGAATCTGGTCTCAGGTCTCTGGCAGCTCCATTTCCAGCTCTTGCCTGCCCACCCCCTTGTGGCCCCAGGCCCACCTCATCAGCCAGCAGGGCCAGCTCACTGCTGTCAGCTGCCTCATAGTCATACAGCACCCGGGCCTTTCGAGTCCCACTAGCAGGCGGAGCCACCTCCTCCAGGCAGAGTGCAGCCTCCCCCGGAGGGGCCATACTGGACACACTGGGCACTACAGGCATTGTAGCCACGGTGTTGGTGGGTGAGGTGCTGCTCAGTGGTGGGGCGGCAGGTTCTGTAGTACCCACAAAGGTGCCTGGAAATCTGGAGGGGAGGGGCTGTCTCAGCAGCTGGGGTGACCCTATGGAAGTTCCACTTGCCACACAAGACAACCCAGAGGCAGGGGCCCCCTCTCCCACACTAGGAGGCCCTGCCCCAGCAACTTACATGGTGCCTTGGGAGCTGGCAGCACGAAGGGGAAAGCAAAGCAGGGAGGAGTGAGACAGTCCCTCCCCCTTGTTTCTGCCCTCCTTTCCACTCCAAGTGTTCTCTAGAAACTACTCTTAGAGCCTCAGGGGACTCTGGTCACCACGGGCAGCTGCCTGAGGCTCACCACATGAGGTACCCAGGCAGTGCTGTGGACAGAGCCCTCCCATCCAGCTCATGTGCAATGGGTTTTCTGAGCTCAAGAAAGGCTCCTGGCCAGGGGCACAGGGTCTGGGAGCTAGGGGGCCTCAGGGCCCAGCCTAACCTGCCCAGCTGCTTCTGCAAGTCCAGCATGTGGCGGTAGCATTGTGCATAGTAGGTCGTCTGAGACTTGACAAACTCATGGAGGCAGCGAAGGTGGTTTACCTGTGGGGAAGAGGCTGGGGCTCCCACCTAAGCTCTGACAGCCCCCCCCACGGGCATTATTTTAGGGGACAGAAAGTTCCAGCCTCACCCCTTCCCCTGCCAGACCTAGCCCAGGTATCCCTGGGTAAGGATGGGATGCTCAGCTTGTGAGCTGGCTCTGGTCTGTGCCCCTTTTGTGGTAAACCTCAGCAGGACAGAAGGATAGGACTCACGTGGGTGCTGCTGATACCCTCCAACAGGAGACGAGTCACTTCTGCCTGCCGGTCAAACTCTGTCTGGGCCACTCGAAGTTCCTGTTCAGCCTGGGTGGAGCAGGCAGAGTGAGAGCAGCCCCCTCTGGTGTCCCTCCCATTAGCCTTCCTGTTCCCACTGACACCCAGTGAGAGCAATGTCACCTGGAGCCAGGATGCTGACACCTGATTTCATCCGTGACTTTGCACCTCAGAGCCTACTGAGGAAACCCTGCGTGGCCACAGTGACAGACCCTCTACTACCCAGCAGGTAAAACGCATCAGGAGCCGGGCGTGGGGGCACACACCTTTAATCCCAGCACTCGAGAGGCAGAGGTAGGAGGATCACTGAGAGTTGGAGGCCACCCTGAGACTACATAGTGAATTCCAGGTCAGCCTGAGCTAGAGTGAGACCCTACCTCAAAAAACAAAAAACAAACAAACAAAAAAAAACATCAGGAGATACTTCTCTAAGCACTGTGTTGAGAAGCTGTGGAGTGAACCAATCTCAGAGAAGCCCCAGTGGGAAGAGGGAAGAGCCCAGAGCTACCTAGAGCTATAAACCACCCCTTCCACAGCAGCAAGTATAATTGAGCCCACCCCCGTCTTTCTGCCCCTTGTCCTTTAAGCCGCCTGGACCCCAGCTCACCTTATCTACTTCGTCATTCCAAAGCTGCAGAGACCACAACAGCGTCGGTCAGCGGGAAAAGGGAGGTGGGCACCGGTCAGCGCGGCGGGGGGGGGGGGGCAGCCAGAGCCTGTACCCAGCCTCAGCTCCCTGTCCCCCTGTACCACCCCTCCGCAACCAGGAGCTGAGGCTGGGACGAGGCCTGGCATGAAGGCAGGGAAGTGACAAGCACATCCCGCGTCACGCGCTCCAGGCGGGGGCAGCCGGCCAGGAGGTCCTGCCTGTACTTGTACAGCACCCCCCACCTCTCAGCGGGCCTTAAGAGACAGAATGCCCCCCGCCCCCCCGAGTCCTGCTCAAAGGCAGGACAGGACGAGTGACCCTGGGCCATCACTGAACCTTTCTGTCCTCTGGCAGAGAAAGGCAGCCTCGGGCCTGAGTCACACTGGGGGTCAGTGGCAAAAGAAAAAAACAGGGCGTCTTCCACCCTCCAGGATGTCTCTCCTTCCACTCGGCCCGGGGAGGAGGGTGGGAAGTGTCATCCAGGGTCTGCAGAAGAGAAGCCCCCCTCCCCCCATGTGACTTAGGAGACCTGATGCTCCCGCCACTTGGGGAACGCTGACCTAGGACAACACCCTGACACAGGCAAAGTGGACCAGGGCCCGCCGGGGTGCCTGGCACGGCGGGAGCAGCATCCACACAGGCCTTCTAGTGCGGCCTAGCAACAGTGCCCGAGAGTGAAGCTATGGGTGACACCTCAGGGACAACTGCCAGCCATAGAATGACAGACACCACGATCACACAGCAGCATGCTCCGGACAATAGTGGAGGGCGAGAGGCCAGTGTAGGAGGGAGAGGTTGGAACAGGAGTGGAGGGAGGGTGGCTACCTGGCTCCCACACGGAAACAGTGCATACCAACTAGCTCAACCACGCTGCAGCCAGGAGCCCCCAGTACCTGGAACCTCCAGCCATCCCAGCCTACCTCTTCCAGCTGTCTTACCCAGGACATGCCCTGTGTGGCATGTCTGGGACTCAGCTGGGTGGCCCCCAGGTCACCAAACCAACATTCTACAAAGGTGCTGGCTGGGCAGAAGGCTAAGAGTGTGAGGGAGGGAAAGTCCGGGACTCTTCTCTATCCTCAGGGCCTATCCAGAGTCTGCACTCAGCTGTGAAAAGGTTGGGGGCAGTGCCCCCTTGTGGGAGGGGTGGGCAGCCCCCTGGTCCCCAAAGCCATGAGATTCAGTGTGGCTAGTTACTAGCCATCTTCCTCCCTGTGGAGAGACCAGCTCAGCCTCAAGGTAACAACAGGGCACCAGGCCAGGCTGTGAGTGGAGATAGGGCTGCAG
This sequence comes from Dipus sagitta, assembly GCA_036346955.1. Lineage (NCBI taxonomy): Eukaryota > Metazoa > Chordata > Mammalia > Rodentia > Dipodidae > Dipus > Dipus sagitta. The sequence continues at coordinate 142,928,641 of CM070770.1, forward strand.
CTTCTGTTATGAGCTGCCTCTAGCCTTTCAGGGCCACCCGCCACCTGAGCACCTCACCTGCTGGCTCCTGGTCCTGCCCTGGCAGTCAGGGACAGCGGTAGGGGATGAGGGCAGAGGAGGCCAAGGTGGGGCAGGGCAGTAGGGGCGCTTACCGCGGAGGCGCTGGCCGAGAGAATGTAATTACGAGGTCTAGTCTCCTGAAAGTCAGGCACCGTCTGGCAGGGAACAGAGTTCATGGGGGAAGGGGTCACCCTGGGCCTGGGCCAGGGCCTGGGTTGAGGCCAGGAGGTGTCCCCCCAGGGTCTCCTATAAGGAGGTGCAAGAGGCCCTGGCCCTGAGAGACAGGAGGACACAAGACACAAACAACACCGATACCCTTATGCCCAGCTGGAGAAGAGACTTAAGAGGCTCAAGGATTCCACATGATGATCCCGTGGGCAGATATGCTAAGGGCCCAGGAGCCTGAGCTGCTGTCACAGCCCTCACCTGTGAGCAAGCCATAGGCTGGGCCTGTGCCCTTTCCCTGGACCCCAGCACACCAGGGATCCCAGTTACACCACAGCCCTCCCCAAAACAGCGTTCTCCATCCAGAGTTTGCACACACGACGTCTCTGGCCTGCATTGAGGCCATCCCCCCCCTTCCCAACAGGAGTGGACAGATGGACACATGGATGGACAGAGGGACAGGCTTTCCACATTTGCAAGAAGCTGCCTCACAGGTTGTGATACCTGCAGTCCCCAAACCAGAGATTTCACTGCAGGCAGAAGCCCTGGGGGAGACCAGCGATTGCAAAAGCCCAAGGACATGCCCTGGGCCAGCCAGGACACTGGAGCCCTTGGGTGAGACAGGTTGATCAGAAGCAGCACAGCACATGGACAGGTATACTCACATCTCCCTCACACTGAGCCAAGTTACCCAAAGCAGAACGGAAAGAACAAAAACAGATAGTTAGTGAGTCCACAGCCCTTGGGGAGGTGTGCTGGGGGAATGAGTAGGTGCCCAGGGGCGAGTTGCTGGGCTCGAGTCCCAGGGACACTGCTCCTGCCTGGATGACCCCGAAGGCCTAAAGCTCTCTGGGCCCCAAGGTTAAAGTGGTCACCCCCTGCAGCAACTAGGGAAAGGCATTCTCATCTGGCCAACAGAGAAGTGACAGAAACTGTCCTGCCCAGGTGATTTACAAGTGGTCGCCCCAATGGCCACAGGTGACCCTCCTCACGTGTGCACCCCCCACCCTGGATGACTCGAGACCATGTACGGCTCTGACCACCCTGTGGAAGAGTGCAAGGGGCAGCAGAGAGCCCACCAGGCTCACCAGGACTGGCCCAGCCTTCCTCAGCTGGGAGCCTAGGGAATCACAGGGGACATCTGACCTGTCCTCTTCAGAGCTTGAGGTAGTTGTTAGGCCCCTGTACCCCTGAGCAGCCTGTATGCCAAGAGTGTGCTTACCCTTGGTCTCAGCTATCCCACTGTGGACCTAGCCTTGTCAAATCAGCTCATGCTGGGACCCACTGGCCTGGTGGGACTGACCAGGCTGCAGTGGGCTGGAGGTGAAGGGGAAGCTGGATGGCCCAGGTCCTGGCCCTGCCCGGGACAGGTACGCTATTCAACTCTGGTGTTCTCCAGTCTGCAGCGTGGGGGGGGGGGCAGGGAACAGAGGACCCTGGGGCCAGCATTCAAGCAGCAGGTGGGATAGTTAGTAGGGAAGCCATGCCTGGGCAGGGCTGGGGATGGGAGCTGAGCATCCAGGGATACAAGAACAGAGGCATGCAAGAAATCCACCTGGTGTCTGGGAGGCTATGGGGTGCTCTGGCCCAGTTGGGGGGTGGTCACTGCTGGTCTGCCGGCCCTATAAATTATCTCCCCCGGGGCTACCAGGGTGCCTTGGAGTAGGGATGAAGACCATGACCTGAATGGCCAGCACAGTCTAAGCCCTAGGCAGGTCTCCAGCCAGAGAAGGGCAGCATGCCAAACACCAGGTTCTGCAGCCCCCACCCCCTAGGCTTCCAGCAGAGCCTGGGGAGCAGGAGGTGGGTGGGGACACCTACCGTGGCTTTGGCTTCGGCAGCCTTGGCCTTCTTCAGCCGTGCTTTGCAGGCATCCAGGTCCAGACGCCGGTTCTGGAGGAGTCGCCGCTCCTTCTGTAGTGTGGACACCAGGTACAGTGAGACCTCAACAACCCTGGGACACTCCTGATCACATCCAGACTGGCCCATGGCACTGTCCGCTCAAGGCCTAGAGGTAGATCACTCTGGGACACTTAGCCTGTAGGAAGCACCCATGGCAAGGCCCAGGAATCCTGAGTCTCCTGCTTGGGGTGCCTGCCTGTGTTCAGGGCTCTCAGGAGAGGGGTGCAGGAAGCAGGGCAGTGAGTGGTCCCAGGCCCCTCACCGAGATCGTCTTCCAGTCCCCTTCCAAGAAGTTGCGCAGGGGCGTGAGGAAGCTGATGGAGGCAGCGTGAATGAAATCCCTCTCTGCAGCTCCCAGGCGCTTTTCAGCCTCTGAAACCTGGATGAGTGTTTGCCCTGGGGGACAAAGTGAGAGGGTGAGGATGGGGCAGGCTCTCATGGCTCCATCCCTACGTAGCTGGGAGGAGTCAGGAGGAGACAGGCTGTCAAGGCTTGGGACAGACAAGTGAGGAGTGGGACATCTAACAGAACACTACAAGCATTAAGAAGATGGAGGGTACACTCAGGAGCCGTAGATTGTTGCTTGAAAATTTTCAGTGCCAGGGATGGGATACCTTCCAGTGAGCTGTTGGCTAGGGAGGGCCCTGATGCCCCCAAAACATTAGAGGCCATTGCCAAGGATCTTGGTTTCCCACCAGGAATAGATGGTGAGACCCTATTGCTGAAGACTCCACATACATGGGCTGCAAGGCCACTGAGAAATCCTGCTGGAACTGAGCTGATAACCTCCTCCATGTAGACCAGCTGACAGAAAGCTGGAAAAAGCTACACTGCATGCAGGTCAATGGGAGAAAGAGAAATCACCAGTGAAGATACTCAACAGTGGACACTGCAAGCCTTATATTTGACCAGCCAGGCCAAATGAGCCAATGGGTGAAATAGTGGCATGTCTGTCATGGTGGAAACCAACTGCCCTCAAATTGGACTGGAGGCCCGCTTCATGGGAGGGAACACATCCCTGATACTGAAAACTTAAAACAGGGTAGTCATGAGCCCTAGGGGTGTAACGTCTAGTGCTGTCTGGCTAAATGTATATACTATGCTCATCAAACTGCCCAGTAAGCACTTCTCTTAATGTTCATACCCTTACATTAATGCTATTCTCACTTTTGGTAGAGAACCTTCTCTTTTCAGATGGCAGTGACCTTGGGATGACTCAGAAGGTATCATGGTACTGGAAAGAAGTGACAGAGGAGTGCTCAGCACTGCAATATCTCTATCACACCTTCCAAGGCTCAAGGTCTATTGCAGAAGAGGTGGTGGAAAGAATGTAAGAGCCAAAGGAAGAGTAGGACTCCTTACAATGTGCTCCTCCCAGACACAAAATGGCCTGAATATCCATGACCTCACGGTGCCTGACACTACCTACACAAGACCATCATAATAGGAGGAAAAGATGACATCAAAATAAAAGAGAGAGTAATTGAGAGGAGGAGGGGATATGATGGAGAATGGAGTTTCAAACGGGAAAGTGGGGGGAGGGAGGGCATTACCATGGGATATTGTTTACAATCATAGAAGTTGTGAATAAAAAAAATTGAAAAGAAAAAAAAGAAGATGGAGGGAGGGCTGGAGAGACGGCTTACTGGTTAAGAGCTTTGCCTGTGATGTCTAAGGATACTAGTTTGAGGCTCAATTCCCCAGGACCCACGTAAGCCAGATGCACGAAGTGGCGCATGCATCTGGAGTTCATTTGCAGTAGCTGGAGGCCCTGGCATGCCCATTCTCTATCTATCTGCCTCTTTCTCTGTCTGTCCATAGCTCTCAAATAAATTTTAAAAAATAAACAAGGGCTGGAGAGATGGCTTAGTGGTTAAGCACTTGCCTGTGAAGCCTAAGGACCCCAGCTCGATTCCCCAGGACCCACGTTGCCAGATGCACAAGGGGTCGCATGCGTCTGGCGTCTGGAGTTCGTTTGCAGTGGCTGGAGGCCCTGGCGTGCCCATTCTCTCTCTCTCTCTATCTCTGCCTTTCTCTCTGTGTCTGTCACCCTCAAATAAATAAATAAATAATGAACAAAAAATTTTAAAAAATCTTTAAAAAAATAAACAAAAAAAGAGGAGGAGGAGGAGGAGGAAGCAGCCAGGTATGGTGTTTCACACCTACAATCCCAGTACTGAGGCATAGCTATTGCTTAAGCCAAGTGTGGTGGTGCCTGCCTTTAGTCCTACTACTCAGGAGGCAGAGGTAGAAGGATTGCTGTGAGTTCGAGACCAGCCTGGGCTAGAGCAAGACCCTACCTTGAAAAAAAATGATTGCTTGCAAAGCCTGATGGCCTGGGTTTGATTCCCCAGTACCTACATAAAACCAGATATACAAAGTGATGCATGCATCTGGAGTTTATTTGCAGTGGCTAGAAGTCCTGGTGTGCCCATTCTCTCCCTCTCTCTGCTTTTCTCTGTCTTTGCTTGTAAATAAATTCTGTTTTTTGAGGTGGGGTCTTTCTCTAGCTCAGGTTAACCTGGAATTCACTATGTAGTCTCAGGGAGGCCTGAAACTTAGTGATCCTCCTACCTCTGCCTCCTCAAGTACTGACATTAAAGGCAAGTGCCACCATGCCCAGTGATAAATATTTATTTTTTTATTTCTTGTTTTTTCAAGGTAGAGTTTCACTCTAGCCCTGGCTGACTTGGAATTCACTATGTAGTCTCAGGGTGGCCTCAAACTCACAGCAATCCTCCTACCTCTGCCTCCCCAGTGTTGGGATGAAAGGCATGCATTGCCACACCTGGCATAAAATTTTTTTTTTTTAAATTTTTTTGTTCATTTTTATTTATTTATTTGAGAGTGACAGAGAGAGAAAGAGGCAGATAGAGAGAGAGAGAGAGAATGGGCACGTCAGGGCTTCCAGCCACTGCAAAAGAACTCCAAACATGTGCGCCCCCCTTGTGCATCTGGCTAACGTGGGTCCTGGGGAGTCGAGCCTCGAACCGGGGTCCTTAGGCTTCACAGGCAAGCGCTTAACCACTAAGCAATCTCTCTAGCCCCTAAAAAAAAATTTTTTTTTAATTTTTTTTTTGTTGTTCATTTTTATTTATTTATTTATTTGAGAGTGACAGACAGAGCGAGAAAGAGGCAGAGAGAGACACAGAGAGAATGGGCACGCCAGGGCCTCCAGCCACTGCAAACGAACTCCAGACGCATGCGCCCCCTTGTGCATCTGGCTAACGTGGGTCCTGGGGAGTCGAGCCTCGAACCGGGGTCCTTAGGCTTCACAGGCAAGCGCTTAACCACTAAGCAATCTCTCTAGCCCCTAAAAAAAAATTTTTTTTTAATTTTTTTTTTGTTGTTCATTTTTATTTATTTATTTATTTGAGAGTGACAGACAGAGCGAGAAAGAGGCAGAGAGAGACACAGAGAGAATGGGCACGCCAGGGCCTCCAGCCACTGCAAACGAACTCCAGACGCATGCGCCCCCTTGTGCATCTGGCTAACGTGGGTCCTGGGGAGTTCAGCCTCGAACCGGGGTCCTTAGGCTTCACAGGCAAGCGCTTAACCGCTAAGCCATCTCTCCAGCCCCCCTAAAAGAAATTTTTTTTAAGAGTAAGACCCTGCACTGAAAAAAAATTATGAAAAGATAGAAGAGGGGGCTGGAGAGATCACTTAGCAGTTAAGGTGCTTGCTTGCTAAACCTAATGTTTCTGTCCAGATCCCACGTAAGCCAGACACACAAGGTAATGCAAGCACACAAGGTTACACATGCACACTAGGTGGTGCATGCATCTGGAGTTCGATTACAGTAGCTGGAGGCTCTGGCATGCCAATTCTCTCTCATGAGAAAAAAACAAAAAGGATGGAAGAGGGGCCGGAGACATGGCTCAGCAGTGAAAGCACTTGTATGCAAAGTCTAACATGGGTTCTATTCCTCAGTAGTCACGTAAAGCCAGATGCATACAGTGGCACATGCATCCTCCTACCTCTGTCTCCCCAGTGCTGGGATTAAAGGCGTGCACCACCGCACCTGGCCCACATTATCTTTTAAAGAAAAGTTGTATTTATTCGTGCATGCACATATTAGGATCTCTTTTTGGTGCGATACAAGTGGCAGATGTTTGTGTTGCTCTTTTGCATCTGGCTTACCTGAGTGGCTTAGGAAATTTGGGAAAGGAACCGAGGCTGGCAGGCCTTACGAGCAAATACGTTTATCATCTGAGCCATCTTCCCAGCCCCTTGGCACATCACGTTGATGGCAGTGCAGCAGCGACACAGAGAGCAGCTCAGGAGAACAGCAGCAAGCAAATCTCTTTCTCAATATTTATTTGTTTGTTTATTATTAGTATTATTTTTGGTTTTTTGAGGTAGGGTCTCACTGCTCAGACTGACCAGGAATTCACTATGTAGTCTCAGGGTGGCCTTGAACTCGCGGTGATCCTCCTACCTCTGCCTCCCAAGTGCTGGGATTAAAGGCGTGCGCCACCACGCCCGGCTCAATATTTTTTTTTTTTTTGACAAGATCTATGTATGTTGCCCAGGCTGGCCCCTACCTTTAGATCCTCCAGCCTCAGCCTTCCTGTAGCTGTGATCACAGGCCCAGCCACAATTCCTGGCTGGCTTTTCTTTTTATTTTCAAGCTTAGCTCCTGAGGAGTTGCTTCCTGGTCAGCATTTGTTGGTGGTTAGCCAATATTGGTCAGAGGTTGTATTATATTTGAACGCCTTGAGTCAATAAAACTCAAACAGCAAATGCATGTGTGAGTTGGGAAACTATTCCAAAGTTCAAGCAGTTTGCAAGTCTGGCCAGCTTTTTAAAAATATATATATATTTATTTGAGAAAGAGGCAGAGACAGAGACAGAGAGAAAGGGGGGGGGGAGAATAGGTGTGCCAGGGCCTCTAACCACTACAAACGAATTCTGGATGCATGCATACGCCCCCTTTTGCATCTCTGGCCAGCTTTTTGATTTTTTTTTTCCAAGGTAGGGTCTCACTCTAGCCCAGGCTGACCTGGAATTCACTATGTAGTCTCAGGGTAGCCTCGAACTCATGGCGATCCTCCTACCTCTGCCTCCCAAGTGCTGGGATTAAAGGTGTGCGCCACCACGCCCGGCTTTGTTTTTGTATTATATTTAACATTTTATTTTTACTTTTTTATTTGAGAAAGAAAAAGAGGGAGAGAAAGAGTGGGCACACCAGGGCATCCAGCCACTGCAAAAGAATTCCAAATGCATGTATCACCTTCTGCATCCGGCCTACATGGATCCTGGGGAATCGAACCTGGGTCCTTTGGCACTGCAGGCAAGTGCCTTAACTACTAAGCCATCTCTCTAGCCCTTTTGTTTTGTTTTTTGAGGCAGAGTCTCACTCTAGCCCCAGACTGACCTGAAACTCACTCTGTAGTACCTGGTTGGCCTTAAATTCACAGTGATCCTACCTCTGCCTCCTGAGTGACAGAATTAAAGAATTGAAGGTGTGTACCATTACACCCAGCCAGCTGTATTTTTTTGGTTGTTGTTTTTGTTTTTCGTTTTTCGAAGTAAGGTCTCACTCTAGTCCAGGCTGACCTGAATTCACTATGTAGTCGCAGGGTGGCCTCGAATTAATGGTGATCCTACTACCTCTGCCTCCCAAATTCTAGGATTAAGGGTGTGCACCACCACGCCCAGCAAAAAAATATTTTTTTCAATCTTTTAAAAATTTTATTTGAGATAGAAAGAGGCTGATTGAAAATGTGTACGCCAGGGCCTCTAGCCACTGTAAACAAACTCCAGATGCATACACCACCTTGGGCATCTGGCTTACATGGGTCCTAGGGAATCGAACCTGGGTCCTCTGGCTTTGCAGGCAACTGCCTTAACCACTAAGCCATCTCTCCAGCCCTCTGATTATTTATTTATTTATTTACTTGCAAGCAGGAAGAGAAAGAGAGAATGGGGGTGCCAGGGCTTCTGCAAATGAACTCCCAATGCATGCACCACATTGGGCATCTGGCTTTATGTGGGTACTGGGGAATTGAACTCCAGTCATTAGGTTTTGCAGGCAAGTGCCTTCACTGCTGAGTCATCTCTCCAGCCCTTTTGTTGTTGTTGTTTGAGGTAGGGTCTCCCTTTTGCCCAGGCTGACCTGGAACTTACTCTGTAGCCCTAGGCTGGCCTTGAACTCACAGTGATCCTCCAACCTCAGCTTCCCAAGTGCTGGGATTAAAGGTGTGCGCCACCATGCCTGGCCTGATTCTTGATAATTGTATGTTTTATATAATTGTTTGCATTAACCATGAATGTAAATAAAAGAAATAGTTGTATGGAAAAAAGTACAATCAATCAATCAATAAGTAAAGGGCTCAGTGGAAGAGCAACTTGCTAGTTGCATTCAATCCCTACAGAACTGTTTGGAGGAGGGAGGGCAGAAATTAAAATGTCATTAGAAAATACCTGTAAAACAAAGAAGAGTAAAGCAAAAACAAGAACATAAATTAGTACAGGAGTGGTGGTGCATACCTTTAATCCCAGCACTAGGGAAGCAGAGGTAGGATGATCTCCGTGAGTTCAAGGCTACCCTGAGACTACACAGTGAATTCCAGGTCAGCCTGGGCTAGAGTGAGGCCCTACCTCAAAAAACCAAAAAAAAAATTGGAACAATACCGAGATTAGCATGGCCCCTGTGGTGCAAGGATGACACACAAATTCATGAAGTGTCCCATATTAAAAAAAAAAAAAAAAAAAAAGGAGGGTGGGGAGCGGGAGAGATGGCTTAGTGGTTAAGGCGCTCGCCTGCAATGCCGAAGGACCTTGGTTCAATTTCCCAGGACCCACGTAAGCCAGATGCACAAGGTGGTGCATGCATCTAGAGTTTGTTTGTAGTGGCTGGAAGTCCTGGCATGTCCATTCTCTCTCCCTCTCTCTCTCTTTCCCTCAAATAAATAAATAAAAATTTAAAAATTAAAAAACAAAAGAGAGCCAGACATGGTGGCTCATGCCTTTAATCCCAGCAGAGGCAGAGGTAGGAGGATCACCATGAGTTCGAGGCCACTTTGAGACTACAGAGTGAATTCCAGGTCAGCCTGAGCTAGAGTAAAACCCTACCTTGAAAAAAGAAAAAAAAAAAAAAGAAAGAAAGAAAGAAAGAAAAGAAAAGTCGGGTGCAGTGGCATACACCTTTAATCCCAGCACTTGGGAAGCAGAGGTAGGATTGCCGTGAGTTCAAGGCCACCCTGAGATCACCGAGTGAATTCCAGGTGAGCCTGAGCTAGAGGAAGACTCTACCTCGAAAAACCAAAAAAAAAAAAGAAGAAGAAGAAAAAGAATATAAATTACCTGAGACCTAAAGAAAACAACAGCAAAATGCTTCTGTAGCTGGGTGTAGTAGTTTACACCTATAATCCCAGCACTTGGGAGGCAGAGGTAGGAGGATCTGCTGTGAGTTAGAGGCCACCCTGAGACTCCATAGTGAATTCCAGGTCAGCCTGAGCTAGAGTGAGACCCTACCTCAGAAAACCAAAAAAAAAGAAAAAAAAGAAAAAAGAAACTACATAGGACTAGAGAGAAGGCTCCTAGGTAAGAGTGCTTGCTGCTCAAACATGAGGGCCTCTTGGGCTGGAGGACTGCCAAGTTCAACGCCCCCAGAACCCATGTAAACAGCTGGGTGTGACAACACACTTCTGTGATCCTAGTCAGTGGGGGGGCTGAGGCTTGAGGACTGCTGGAGGGACAGCAGCTCCAGGTTTGAGGGAGAGACCCCATCCTAAGGAAATCCGTGGAGGAGCCGTAAGAGATGGACAGCCATGCTCTCCTCTGGCCTCTGCACACCACGTATGCATCCATCAAACAACATGGGTACACACACGCGCGGCTGGGGATGCAGCTGAATGCCAGAGTGCTTGCCTAGCATATGTAAGGCCCGCTGCCACCCCCAGCACAACACAAACAAACATACACACAAAACCAAAACTGATTAAGGGAGGAGTGGAGCTTTTACCCTATTTCTCACCCAGCCTCTGCCTATGAGGTCTGCTCACCATAGGGCGTGGTGGGCCCCAGCTCACTGGCTGCCTCCGCCATATACTGAGCCAACAGCTCCCCGTTGGTGACTCGCGAGGGGACCTTCCTGTCCAGCTTCTCATACAGGAACTCCTCCACTCGAGCACCTGCAGGGAGACAGCAGCCAAAGCCACAGGGCTCTTGGTCCAAGCAAAAGACAAGAGCCACAGAACAGAAGCAGATCCGAGCCTGGCGACTTTTAGAATAATCTCTTCTATACACCCGCCTCCATCTACCCTGAGCGACTAAGACATGAAATGTCTGTCTAAAGCCACACAGCTAGGGGTGACAGGGCCAAAGTCGATGTCTGTCCACTTCCCCTTTATGAATATGATCCTTAGAACATGACATGTTAGAATGACAATCTGGTCTTGGTCCCCCAAATCTCTCTGGACACTTGACTTAGTGACAGCAACTTTATAGGCAGCTATGAAGTTTGTCTCCATGCCAGCCTTCTAGTTCAAGCTGGCCTAGGACTCACATCCATCTTCCTATCTCACTGCTGGGTTTACAGGCCTGCATCACTGTACCTGGCTCTCCCATTTGTGTTTTTATTTTACATATTAATTTTTTGTTTGTTTGTTTGTTTAATTGTTTTGTTTGTTTGCTCGAGGTAGGGTCTCACCCTAGTCAAGGATGACCTGGAATTCACCATGTAGTCCCAGGCTGGCCTCGAACTCATGGCAATTCTCCTACCTCTGCCTCTGGAGTGCTGGGATCAAAGGCGTGCACCACCATGCCTGGCATTACAATTCTGTGCAAACCTGGCCTTCCATGACACAAAGGACTGCTTGGAGACCTGCAGCCTGGGCCCAGAGCCTGACTGGGGGTCCACCTGTCCCTGCCCCACTCACTGGGGTTGGGCTGCAGCAGCACCTCAGTCTGCCTCAGGATCCGCTCTGTCCAGTTCTTGGTACTGTCTGCCCGGGCCAGGAGGTTCTCAAAGTTGGCATCAAGTTCAGTCTTCTCAGCCTGGCCAAACTTCTCCTCTGTGAACTGAGGGAGAGGGTGGAGAATGCTCAGAAGGTGGTGGCAGGGGAGGTCCCAGCATTGTCATGTCACAACATACCCTGAGCCTCAGTTGCTCCCTTGTGGAGTGAGTAGAGGAGGGGGTGGGCCAGTCAGCATTATGGATTCTAGAAATCCTACGGCATGCCAGCCCCTCTCTTCACACACACATGCGGGTTCCTACAGCCTGCACACTGCCAGCAGATGGGGGTCCTCGGGAGGTCACCCCCAGACTTTGGAACCAGGCTGGGGAGAGGAGTCTTGGTAGCAAGTACTCAGGGAACAAATGAGGCCCCAAGCAAGGTCTGTGCTGTCAAGGGGCCTACAGACAGGGAGCTGCTGGGGAGGGCTCCCAGAGCCAGAGGGACTCTCTTCAAGTCCCTATTCTGCCCCTGTGGGTCTGGATGTCCTTGGGTAAGGCACTTCGCCTCTCTGAGCACGGTTTCCCAAACTGAAAACCGTAAGAGGCTTCCCCCACAGGCTACAAGGGTGAGGCAGGAAAGATGTGGGTTGGACATGAGGGGTCTGGCTCCCAGCCCGTGTTGGGGCGTGAAATGCCACTGTCACTGCTGCTGCTGCTGCTGCTAAGAGCTGATGGGCAGCACGTCTGGGGACGAAGGGGAGTGTGAGGAGGGAGGCCAGCCAAATGTTCGGCCACAGGGTGTGGTGAGCAGGGAATACGGCCAGCCCGTCAGAGTCAGCTGCTGGATGTACCCAGGGCCTGGGAGGTCACATGGGCCTCCCATCAGAGCTGGCACAAGCCATGTGGGCCACCTAGGAATAACCAGAAACTGGCCCAAGTCCTGGCCCTCTGATCTAGAAGGACCCAGGGACAAACCTCCCCCTTTTCCAAATGGGGATGCTTGGGGCTTTTCCAGCCAGAGACCAGGGGCTTGTCCAAAGGTCATGGTCAAGTAGCAAAGAGGTGAAGACCCGTTTCAGGCAAGAAAAGGAATCCTGAGGTCGAGCCTTGGGCTCAGGCTTTATATCCCCAGTACCTCTGAGATGCTCAATGCAAGCAGGATCAAGCTTCCCAGGACGGATGCAAATGCAGGCCACCACTGAGGCTGAGCAAGGGGCAGACTGCTGGAGTCAGGGTAGGCACTGTCTGGAGGGGTTTGGAGGCCTTGCCGAGCCACAGGCAGTGATGAATCACTCAGAGCCTACAGGGAGCCCAGGAGCCGCCAGGCCGCTGAGTAGCCATCAATTATACAAGAGGGTTTGGGTTTCTCCCCGCAGGGCGCAGGGCCTAGACTGCAGCCTCCTCCCTCCAGCCTTGTTCAACTCTGCCAGGCCTCAGTCTCTCCTCCAGACTCCAGCCCCTGTGGGCCCTGCCTCTCCCAGGGTCCAGACCTTAGCAGGCCCTACTCCACTCAGCCCCTTGTGGGGGCGGCCATCAGCCCCATCTTCCCACTAAGGAAGCCAAGGCTCAGATTCATCTCCCTGGGCCTCAGTTTCCCCCTGGAGGATGGCAATAACCTAGCTCACAGAATATTTGGCCAGCCTACAGAATGGGTTTGATAAATGGTTTTCTTTTTGGTGATGCCCGAGATGGAACATGGGGCCTCACACCACCTAGACCAGCATTCTACCACTGAGCCACAACCCAGATCTGGTTGATGTGAGCAGGTAACATTATCAGCCATAAGAAGTTTCCAGAAGACACTGGTAGCTGCACCCTAAATGTAAAACTCAGTACCTTCTGTCCTTACTGGGGTAAGGCCAGCCACCAGCTCTCCTGCCTCACACCCTCATGCCACACTTACACTCTCCCCAGACCCCGGGCAGCCGCCTCTTGTTCACGCTGCCTGGAAGAGAATGAAGCCACTGTGTCTCTGGCCTCGCTATCATGACTGTAGCTCTAACTCTGATTGCTGCTAACAGTCTCAACACTGTGGCTGCCCATGCCCACGCCAACACCCACTCCCACCCCCATGGGAACCTTATTCTAATATGCCCTAGGTTTTCAACCCCACTTTTTAAAAAACTTATTGGGGGGGGGGGGAGCAGATAGAATGGTAGAATGGGCATGTTAGGGCTCCAGCCACTGCAAATGAACTCCAGATGCATGTGCCACCTTGTGCATCTGGCTTACGTGGGTCCTGGGGAACTGAACCTGAGTCCTTAGGCTTCTCAGGCAAGTGCCATAGCCGCCAAGCCATCTCTCCAGCCCTACCTCACTGTCTTGACAGGGCTGTTTTGCCACCTAGACCCCCAGCTGACTTCCCAGGCCCGGGGGGGGGGGGGTCTTCAGTGTAGGAAACCGCGTCACATCGCTCCTGAAGAAGGGATCCTACCCTCATCTGTCACCTCAGGGCTAAGGCCTTGTGACCTGCTGGATGGAGGTGGGCTAAGGCCTTTAGAGTTGTCCCTGGTCCACAACACACGCTGGGAGCTTACTTAGTGCCTCCTGATGACAGGAGCTGCCCACACATTAGTAATAAAGAACCCTCCATCTAGCCTGGTGACTCCCATAGCAGACACCTCTCCTGCCCGGGTCACACTTCATGCTCCTTCCTCCTCTCATCTACCACCCAGCCCCTTTTCTGCCAAGGGACAGGGGACCATGCTTGAGTCAGCCAGAGGCTGTTCTCAGCAAGATGGCAGTGGGGCGTGGGGGGGGGGGAACGTGTGGAGCAGAGAAAGCCTCTATTTATAATGCTCACAGATCCCTCCTCCACAGTAGTCTGGCCCCCGGCACTGGCTCTCTCTCCAGTATGAGTGACCCTGTGGGCCTGCCCCCACCAGGCGCAGCAAGGTCACATAAGCCCAAGCACCCCCATGCCTAGGCTCACAATGGGCCTGGCCACAGGTCAGGTGGCAAGGCCCAGCAGTAGCGAGAAACTGGCAGATCAGGTTTTTTTCCAGATGTGGAAGATAGTGTGGTTGCTATACCAACACGAGAGAAAGGGTTCCCCACCCCACCCAGCTGGTCTCCAACACTAGAAAGGGTTCCCCGCCCCCAGCTGGTCTGCAGTCCTGGGGTCCAGGAATCCCTGGGAGAGCTGGAGTTGCCCACCAGGCTTAGAAACATGGAGCAGACATTCTCCCTTCTCCCTGGGACACTGATCCTCCAAGGGACCCCATGCTTTCTAGTAAACATGGCCACATGGGTTTCTCGGGGACTGGCTGTGGGGCTGGGCTCCTCTGGGAGACAGGACGGTGCCCAACAGAGTCAACAACAACCACAAGGACAGCACAATAGGACCTGCTCCCACAGCACAGAGAAAGGACAGCCCAAGTCTGAAAAAAATCATGACTCCTGCACCCACCCTTGGAACAGTCACTGCCTCCTACCTGACTTTTACAGCTGATTTACAGGACAAGTAAGGCTTGGAGAGAAGTGACTAGTCCAAGGTCACATGCTGCACAGGTGCAATTTGCAAATACCATCTGGAGCTTGCCTCTGGTGAGCCACACACATACACCCACCCACCCACCCACCACCACCACATTTAATCTCACAGTATTCTCACAGCCATACAAGGAGTCAGACATTAATCCCATGTCTTAGATTTTAGAAACTGAGGTACTGAAAGGTGAAGGCCCCGCCCACCAAGGTCACAAGAGGGGCAGTCCAACCTGTATCTAACGCTAGCACTTTATAGTAACATTAAACTGCCTCAGTTTCTCTTCCAGACCCCAGATGGATAGGACCTGGGCCAATCTCGGCATTGCATTATGTTACGAGCCTGGACAGCTTCCCAAAGAGGATACCCAGGCAGACCTTGGCCCTCTCCCCATCTTCCAGGCCTGAAGACTAAAAGGAAACAGGCCTCCCACTGAGCAGAAAGGAAATAACTCCTGGCTTCCGGCCTGACAATCCAAGCGTGTGAAAGGGATCTGATGGAACCACAGATGAACCACCTGCCCATTGCACAGGTGCGGAGACTGAGGCTCCAAGAAGGGGTTTGGGTCGGGGGGCGGGGGGTGTGAGACCCTGGGCCTGGATTCAGACCTCCACATGCCTCTTGGGGCCAGAGTCACTGATGGACAAGGACAGGAAGGCAGGAGCTACCCGATGCCTACTCCCTTCCCCAGCTGGGCAGATGCCAGGGCAGTGGACAAGCCGGCTGGTCTCACTGGTGGGCGTTGATGCCTCCCCAGGCAACAGAGCCCAGGCCTGGTCCCCACTCCGGGCCACCGCAGAAGATGTAGCCGACTCCCCTCCAGGCTGTCGTGAGCAGCGCGGTCTCCGGGAGGCCGAGGTGTCCCCGCGATGGCAGCAGCAGGGAGGCGCCCCGAGGCTGGAGCAGCACGGTGCCCGCCGCCCGCCCGCCCCACATCCGGGCCCCGAGCGCCCGGCGCAGCGCCAGGCCTCACCTGCACCGCCCTGGTGAAGAAGATGCCCGCGTCGGACGCCAGCTTCTTCATGTTGAAGTCCATGGCGAGTCCGTACGCACCGCCGCCGCGCCGGCCCGAGCGCAGCCGGCAGCCCCCGGCCCCGCCGCCGCCCGCACCCCGCCCACCTGCTGCAGGCGCCGGCCCTCCGCTCCTCCGCCCGCCCGTCCGCCCGTCCGCGGCCACCCGGGAGCCGAGCGCAGGGCGGGGCGCGGCGGCGCGGGGAGGAGCCTGGCGGGGCGGGGCGCGCGGCCGCCCCCTGCTGGCCGGTGGTCGCACCAGCCTCTGACGCGCCCCTTCGACTACCATGATGACCTCTGAAAGCCCAAGCGCTCCTAGATAGCTGATTGCAGGTGTATAGCGGAACTAGACAACATTTGCCATTTGCTAATGCATTTACTTTTATTTATTTATTTTTTGCTAATGCATTTTTTGTTTGTTTGTTTTGTCGAGGTAGGGTCTCACTCTAGTCCAGGCTGACCTAGAACTCACTCTGTAGCCACAGGCTACATATATATATATATATATATTTAAATTATTTGTAAGCAGAGAGAGAAGAGAGACAGAGAGACAGAGAAAGAAAGGGCGTGCCAGGGCTGCCAGGGCTACAAATGAACTCCAGATGCCTACACCACTTTGTGTATCTGGCTTTACGTGGGCACTGGGGAATTGAACCCAGGTCATCAGGCTTTGCAGGCAAGTGCCTTAACCGCTGAGCCATCTCTCCAGCCTGCTTACATGTTTTGAGTTTTTCTTTTTTCTTTTGAAGTAAGGTCTCACTCTAGCCCAGGGTGACCTGGAATTCACTATGTAGTCTTAGGGTGGCTTCAAACTCACTATGATCTTCCTACCTCTGCCTCCCCAAAGCTGGGATTAAAGGTGTGCACCACCACGTCTGGCTCACTAAGCATTTTTTAAATGTTTATGTTTATCCTCATATATTAATGCTACTCTGATTTTTTTAATATTTTATTTTTATTTATTTACTTACTTGACAGAGAAAGAGGGAGAGAAATGGGCGCACCAGGGCCTCCAGCCACTGCAAACAAACTCCAGACATGTGGGCCCCCTTGTGCATCTGGCTAATGTGGGTCCTGGGGAATCGAACCTGGGTTCTTTGGCTTTGCATGCAAACGCCTTAACTGCGAAGACATCCCTCCAGCCTAAGATCTGTTTTTTTTGTTGTTGTTGTTTGTTTGTTTGTTTCGAGGTAGGGTCTCACTCTGGCTCAGGCTGACCTGGAATTCACTATGTAGTCTCAGGGTGGCCTCGAACTCTTGGCGATCCTCCTACCTCTGCCTCCTGAGTGCTGGGATTAAAGCGTGTGCCACCACGCCTGGCTCCAAGATCTGTTTTTATTTATTTATTTATTTATTTATTTATTTATTAGAGAGAGAGAGAGAGAAGATGGGTGCACGAGGGCCTCTAGCTACTGGAAACGAACTCCAGACGCATGCGCCACCATGTGCATCAGGCTTACATGGGACCTGCGCAATCAAACCTGGGTCCTTAGGCTTCTCAGGCATGCGCCTTAACTGCTAAGCCATCTCTACAGCCCTACTCTGACTTTTTTTGGGGGGGGTTGGTTTCGAGGTAGGGTCTCGCTCTAGCCCAAGCTAACCTGGAATTCACTATGGAGTCTCAGGGCGGCCTCAAACTCACAGTGATCCTCCTACTGCTGCCCCAGGTGCTGGATTACAAGCGTGCACCACCACTGCCCGGCTTTTCAGCTCTCACTTTTGATTATAGAAACTTCTTTTCAGATAACAGTGACCACTGGGATGACTCAAAACTCACCATAGTGCTGAGAAGAGACAGTGGAGTGTTCAGTACTGAGACATCCCTATCACACCTTCGAAGACTCAGGGTCCATTGCAGAAGAGGTGGCAGAAAGAACGTAAGTGGCAAAGGAAGGGTAAGACTGATTACAATACAATCTGCCAGACACAAAATGGCCTGGATATTCATGACTTCACAGAGCCTGACATGACCTACATAAGACCTTCATTTTTTTTTTCTCATTTTATCCCTCCCACTTCTCAACCTCCTCCTCCCCCTCCTCCTCCTCCTGTTGTTGTTGTTCTTCTTCTTCCTCTTCCTCCTCTTCTTCTCCTCCTCTTCTCCTCCTCCTCCTCCTCCTCCTCCTCCTCCTCCTCCTCCTCCTCCTCCTCCTTCTTCTTCTTCTTCTTCTTCTTCTTCTTTTGATGTAGGGGTCTCACTCTAGCCCAGCTGACCTGGAATTTACTATGTAGTCTCAGACTGGCCTTGAACTCACAGACACAAAGTGACTGGTATTCATAACCACGCAGGGGCTGACACAACCTACACAAGACCTACATAATAGGAAGAAACAATGATGACCTCAAAATAGAAGAGACTAATTGGAAGGAAGAGGGGATTTAATGAAGGGTGAACTTGGGAGGGGGAGAATGGGGTGGTGGGTAGGAATTATTGTGGTTTATTGTCTATACTTATGGTAACTGTCAATAAAAAGTTTTAAAAGGCCTGGAGAAATGGCTTAGCAGTTAAGGCGCTTGCCTGTGAAGCCTGACAACTCATGTTCTACCCTCCAGATCCCACCTAAGCCAGATGCACAAGGTGATGAAAGTACGCAAGGTTGCACATGCACACAAGATGGCACAGGTGTCTGGAGTTTGATTGCAATGGCTAGAGGCCCTGGCATGCCAACTCTCTCTTTCTTGCTCATAAAAAAATACAAAAACAAAAAGTTTAAAAAATCCTTCTACCTCTGCCTCTCGAGTGCTGGGATTAAAGTCATTGCACCACCACTCCTGGCTTTATTTATATATTTATTTTATTTATTTATTGATTTGAGAGCAACAGACAGAGAGAGGCAGAGAGAGAGAGAGAATGGGCGCGCCAGGGCCTCCAGCCACTGCAAATGAACTCCAGACGCGTGCGCCCCCTTGTGCATCTAGCTAATGTGGGTCCTGGGAAATTGAGCCTCGAACCAGGGTCCTTAGGCTTCACAGGCAAGCGCTTAACCGCTAAGCCATCTCTCCAGCCCCTCTTTTCTGTTTTGATGTCATAATTTTCTCTCCTATTATGCATGCTATGTCAGCCTCCGTGAGGTTATGAATACCACAGCCACTTTGTGTTTGGAAGATAGTGTTGGAAAGCACTCCTTCTCTTCTTGTTTTCCTTTCTCTCTCTCTCTCTTTTCTTCAAGGCAGAATCATATGATAGCCCAGGCTGACCTGGAACTCACTCTGTCACTCTAGGCTGGACTTGAACTCACAGCAATCCTCCTACCTCAGCCTCCTAAGTGCTGTGATTAAACGCATGCACCACCACGACCAGCTCCAAATTTTATTTTAATTAATTAATTAATTTTTTTGTTTTTCAAGGTAGGTCTCGCTCTAGCCCAGGCTGACCTGGAATTCACTATGTAGTCTCAGGGTGGCTTCAAACTCACAGCAATCTTCCTACCTATGCCTTCTTAATGCTGGGATTAACGGTGTGTGCTACTATGCCCTGCTATTTTATTTATGAGAGAGACAGAGAGAATGGGCACTCCAGGACCTCCAGCCACTGCAAAAGAACTCCAGATGCATGCACCACTTTGTGCATCTGGCTTTATGTGGGTCCTGGGGAATTGAACCTAGGTCGTTAGGTTTTGCAGGCAAGTGCCTTAACTACCAAGCCATCTCTCCAGCCCTTATTTTTTTATTTATTTATTTTGAGGTAAGGTTTCACTCTAGCTCAGGCTGACCTGGAATTCACTATGTAGTCTCAGGGTGGCCTCGAACTCATGGAGATCCTCCTACCTCTGCCTCCCAAGTGCTGGGATTAAAGGCATGCACCACCACACCCATTTTACATATTTAAGTGGATGTATGTTTACATGATGAGATGATGAAATCAAATTAATCACCTCCCTTGCCTACTTATCATTCCTTATTATTGTTAGGACATTTCAAGTCACCCTCTTTAGTGAAGTTCGCAATACCTGATTAATTACTGTCACCTTGCAGTTGTGCAATAGATCTGGAAAATGATCAAAGCCCTCCCTTGCTGACTCCTTCTCTATCCCATGTCCCCCTGCCTCTCCCTATTTTTGCCTCTCCACCTCCCTTTCCCTTTCTTGCAACCCAGTCTCTAATCTGGTAAGGCCCCTTCTCTCCCAATTTCTCCACTTCTTTTGCCCTGAGACACCTCTTGCTGAAACCAATCTGTCACTGACTTCAGTCTCTGATCTTGGCACTACAAGACAACTGAGCCAGGGTGTCCCAGGGGTCCTTATGTTTCCCATAGTTGTGGAAATAGGTACAGAGGGGTTGCACTGAAGAGAGAGGGTCCTGAGCCACAGCCTGGAGACCAGAGTGTGAAGAAAGGTACAGACACCTTCCTTGTGAGGCCCAAGTCCATGTCTCTGCTAGGGGAGGAAATGGGTTGCTTTGGGGTATGGGCATTTGCTGACCTTGAACCCAGCTTCTCACAGCCCCAGACAGGAAGGAGGATGACCTGCAGATTCTCCTATACCCATTGCCTTCTCTGTGGCTTGAGTGGAGGGTAGCTTGGCTTGTTATCTGCCTGGACCTGTCCTCCTTCCCTACACAATCCTCCTTCCTCAGCCTTCTGAATGCTGGGATTATAGGTGTGTGCCACCATGCCTGGCAAGCATTCATCTAACTCGGAGAAATGGTATCCTCTCCTTCCTGGTTTTGTTCATCATCCTTTTCTTTTCTTTAGTTTGGTTTTTCAAGGTAGGGTCTGGCTCTATAGCTCAGGCTGACCTGGAATTCACGATGTAGTTAGCCTCAGGGTGGTCTCGAGCTCACTGTGGTCCTCCTGCCTCCGACTCCTGGGTGCTGGGATTAAAGGCATATGCCACCACACCTAGCTGGTTTTCTTTTGTTTGTTTGTTTTTTGTTTGTTTTTTGTTTTTCAAGGCTGGGTCTCCCTCTAGCCCAGGCTGACCTGGAATTCACTACTAAGTTTCAGGGTGGCCTCAAACTCACAGTGATCCTCCTATGTCTGCCTCCCGAGTGCTGGGAGGTGTGTGCCACCATGCCTGGATTTTTTTTAATTTAATTTAATTTTTTTTGTTTATTTTTTTATTTAGTTGAAAGCGACAGACAGAGAGAGAGAGAAAGAGGCAGATAGAGAGAGAATGGGCGCGCCAGGGCTCTGGCCACTGCAAACGAACTCCAGACGCATGCATCCCCTTGTGCATCTGGCTAACGTGGGTCCTGGAGAATCGAGCCTCGAACCGGGGTCCTTAGGCTTCACAGGCAAGTGCTTAACCGCTAAGCCATCTCTCCAGCCCTGGATTTTTTTTTTAAATTTGTGTCTGATCACTCACTTATTTACCAGTATCTGTCTGTAGCTGATCATAGTGTTCATTTAGAACCATCCATGCATACCATCTAACAGTTAACCAATACAGTTAATGTTCATTCCTCCATTTAATAACTCACATTGACAAAAAGACTCATTGCTGGGCGCAGTGGTACATGCCTTTAATCCCAGCACTCGGGAGGAAGAAGTAGGAGGATTGCTGTGAGTTCAAGGCCAGCTTGGAGCTACAGCATGAGTTCCAAGTCAGCCTGGGCTAGCGGGAGACCCTACCTCGAAAAATTCAAACAAAAACAAATAAACAAAAGACTCAGTGGGATGGAGAGATGGCTTACAGGCTAAGGCATTTGCCTGCAAAGCCAAAGAACCCAGGTTTGATTCCCCAGGACCCACGTACCGCAGGACCCAGGGCACGTGTGTCTGGAGTTCGTTTGCAATGACTAGAAGCCCTGGCGCAACCAGCCTCTCTCTATCTCTTTCTGCCTCTTTCTTCCTCTCTCTCAAATAAATAAATAAAAATAAAATTTAAAATAAAGAAAGGGCTGGAGAGATGGCTTAGCAGTTAAGACATTTGCTGGCAAAGTCAAAAGACTCAGGTTCAATTCCCCAGTACCCGCGTAAAGCATGCATCTGGAGTTCATTTGCATTGGCTAGAGGCCCTAGTGTGCCCATTCTCTCTGTCTCTATCTGTACCTCTCTCTCCTCTCATATAAATAAATAAATAAATAAATAAATAAAATATTAAAAAAAAATAAAGAAAGAACTAAATCTCGGGCCAGCAGCGTGGTGGCGCATGCCTTTAATCCCAGCACTTGGGAGGCAGAGGTAGGAGGACAGCTGTGAGTTGGAGGTTAGCCTGAGACAACATAGTGAATTCCAAGGCAGGCTGGGCTAAAGTGAGACCCTACCTCGAAAAAGAAAACAAACAAAGCACCAAATTTCCTGACTCTTAACAGTCAGGGAAGACACACATAGATCCGGAACAAGGAGGAATCTGGCAAGTGATCAAGGGGATCCCGAGGGAAGCTACAGGTGGTGGGATTTGAAATTGGGCAGTTGATGGGGCTGAGCAGATCGCTCAGTGGTTAACAGCACTTGTTTGAGAAGTCTCCTCCTGACCCAAGTTCAATTCCCCAACACCCGAGTAAAGCTAGATACGAGGTGGTACACGCACGCACACATACTTACGAATGAGTTACTTAACTAATTAATTAATGAAAAATGAAATGGGACACTTGAAGTACGGGAAAGCCTTGTCCACGTGGGGTAGAAAAGCCTCAAGTTCGGGATGCCCCACGACTTTCCAGCAAGGACCCCCATAACCCCCCTCCGCAGCGTCCTGACAGCTTGTTGCGCCCCAGTCCCTTTAAAGTGACTCCGCCCCACTCAAGCCACCTGTGTCAATCTAATCGTGACAGCCAATCGCAGGAGAGAAGAGGCCGCTGCCGCGCCTCAACCGCACTTAGGAGGCGGGGTGGTGGGCCGGAGGGGCGTGGCCAGCACGGTCACATGACCCGCCCCATTGGCCAAGGTCCACGGCGGCGGCGGGCGGTGTGGAGGCGTTCATTGGCCAGCGCGGGGTCGGGCCGCGCGAGGCCACGCCCCCCGGCGGCTTGCGCTTGGTTGTGTTGCGGCCGGGGAAGGAGACGCTGCCCTTCCGCGGCGATGGTGTCCCGGGTGAGTGGCGAGCCGCGCTGCGTCCTGTGGCCGGCCGAGCGGCGCGCCAGGGCCTGGGGCTCATGCTTGCAAGTGGATGGGGGCCCCGACCCACGAAGGGGGTCTAGATGGGGGCAGGTGTCCTTGCTCAGCCGGTCCGGGAAGGTGCCCAGGATGGGGCGAAGGTGGCGCGAGAGGATGCCGCGCTGGGGGGCTGGGTGGGGGTGGGGGGTGGCACGAGAAGGTAGCTGGCTCTGGGAGGAAGGCGCCCGGGCCTGGAACGTTGCGGCTGTCAGAGCAGGGGCGCAGCTAGCCTAGCTCGGGCTGGCAAAGCAGACGGCTTGGAAGGAGCAGGTGTGTCAGTCGTGAGCAGCGTTGCAGAGTAACAGGACGATCTTGAAGGATATTCTTAGGGTTCGGGGGGGCCTGCCTAGGCTCCCTAAAACTCGGGATGTTGCGAGGTCCACTGTGTGTGTGTGGGGGGGCCGCTGCTCAGTGCCCGGCTGCGTGGGACGGGACACGGAGCAGAGGGGTGACTCGAGGGAGTGCTTGGATTTGGGGACACTGCTGGGTCACAGTGGGACAAGAGGGTGCTCAGGTCAAAGGCGTTTTAGGGGTGAGGTTTTCCCTAGATGGGGGAGGAGGGCCTGGGATGGAAAGCGTGGGTATCTGTGGGCGAGGGTGTCATAAGTGCCATAGCGGAGGTGGAGGAGACTTCCCAGGTGGAGCCAGGCCCTGTCCCGAATTAGAAGTATGTACAGTGTGGGGCGTTTTCGCATCGGGGAAGAGG
The DNA here is from genome assembly GCA_036346955.1 of Dipus sagitta. Taxonomy (NCBI): domain Eukaryota; kingdom Metazoa; phylum Chordata; class Mammalia; order Rodentia; family Dipodidae; genus Dipus; species Dipus sagitta. Next base: position 142,951,913 of record CM070770.1, read on the forward strand.
CGCTGGCTTCTCTCAGGCCACAGAGGCAGGCAGGGTATGGATTGATTGGGTTTGAACCCTTACTTTTAGTGAAGCAGGCGCAAGTGACAGGTAATGTTCCCTTCCCCTGTGGGAGGGTCCCAGACAGCAGAGGCTATCTGGACTCTCTTAGGGACAGAAGCAGGCCAGGCTCCTCGAGCATGTGTCAGGCCCTTCACGTGTGGCATGGGTAAACAGTACCAGTGTGTGTGCACGGCATGTGGCGACTGAGAATGAATCACGCCTGCTGCTCTGGAATTCCTCCCGACTGCTGGCCGCTCACCTCTCAGAGCCTCAGTTTCTCCATCCTCAGATGAACTGTGGTTATTGGGAGCCTTCTGTGAATGACCCACCTTAAAACTGTAGTAGAGAGCCTGTTGCCAGCTGCCCTGGCAGGAAGAGCTGGCTGGTCCTCTAATGTTCTCCTCTCCTCCCACTAAGGCCAAGCCAGGCCAGTGGGTAGGAGGAAGGGCTTTCAGGATTAAACCCAGGTCCTGGCCTCTGGATGTCAAAGCTCAACTTCATAACCTCCCTTGTGGACGTCCCTTGCCCTTGACCAGGAGACAGTTTGCTCAGCTCTGGAATGTCACCCTGCCTGCCTCCGCCTTTCCCCCAGCCCCGGGCTAGACTGCGATCTGTATAAGTGTACCTCCCACTCACTGAGGATAAGCTGTCTCTTGTGCTGGCCCAGTGAATTTGGCTGCCATCCCAGGAAGACAGGGTCTGTCTTGGCCTGTGTTCCTTCCTCTTGTGGTCCTGGGAGACCTTGAAGGCATTCTTGAACTTGGTGCTGGCAGTGGGGAGTACTCTTGTGGGGTCTGGGGTTCTGGGCTGAGTATGATCTATCAAGCCACTGATCCCCTGGTCTTGTGATTGGGCGGTAGGGAGCCCTGGGCAGGTCTGGGGTGGGGAGCAGTGGCCGTTACCCTTGTCCTCTGTGGCACTGCTAGGGCTGCACATCAGGTTTAGAAGAGTTGTGTCGAGCAAGAGTCTAGAGTCCATTAGACCTTGATCTAAATCCTCTTCCCACCACATGTCAGCTGTGTTACTTTGGACTCCTGGTTTAGTCTTCCTGAGACTCAGTTTCCTCATTGGAAGGTAGGAGCAGGCGGTTGACATCTGCTTCACAAAGTTGTCATGGTTAGTGAAATAGAAAGAACTCAGCGAAAGCCAGGCAGGGTGGCTTGTAATCCCTGCCCTTGAGAGGCTGAGGTAGCAAGAGTGCCTGGTGTTGAAAGTCAGCCTGGGCTTCATTGTAAGACCGGGTCTCAAAGCAAAGCAAATGAAAACCAGGAAACAAACAAACAAACAAACTCTCCCAGCACACTTACTGTCTACAGGAAGTGAAACATTCTTGACTTTGTAGGAGATGAAAAAGTTGTCATGCTTCTGTGTGGGGCCTGAGAACTCTGTTTCACTGATGGGCTGTATACTTTAAAAGGCTGAGAAAAGAGAAGTGAGGATGTGGTGGCCTTCAGGGGGCTGAGGGGGCTGAGGTAGGGATCTTTCCGAGTAGTAGGTCAGCCTGGGACTATATGGAATGAGTTCCACATGGTCAGCCTGGAACCCTACTCCCCCATAAGAAAAAGGCTGAGAAAGCACAGAAGGCTCTTAAGTTGGAGGTGATCTATTTATCTCCTAGGCTCCAGGTCCCCTTTTCAGTTTTTTTTTTTTTTTTTGTTTTTTTTCGAGGTAGGGTCTCACTCTAGCTCAGGCTGACCTGGAATTCACTCTGTAGTCTCAGGGTGGCCTCGAACTCATGGCGATCCTCCTACCTCTGCCTCCCGAGTGCTGGGATTAAAGGCGTGCGCCACCACGCCCGGCTTCCCTTTTTAGTTTTTGAGGTAGGGTCTCACTCTGGCCCAGGCTGACCTGGAATTTATTATGTAGTTTCAGGGTGGCCTTGAACTCACGGTGATCCGGTGATCCTCCTACCTCTGCCTCCCGAGTGCTGGGATTAAAGGTGTGCGCCGCTACACCCGGCTGCAGGTCCCTTTTGGGGCCAGCATGCCAGAGTTGTCTTCTACTCCCAAGAGGATACAGGGTCTGTGGATCATCTGGTCGCTTCTCTCCCTGCAGGGGCAGTGGGCTGGGGCCTGGTTCCAGTCCTGGGATTCCAGATGCAGGCTTGGTGATCATCTTGTCCACCTAGTGCACTTTGTGGGTGACCACACATGCTCTGTCACTGAACTGTAGCTCCAGCCCACTTTGGTTATTTATTTATTTATTTGCAAGCAGAGAGACACAGAAGAGATACAGACAGAGAGAATGAGCATGCCAGGGCCTCCAGCCACGGCCATCAAACTCCAGATGCCTGCGCCGCTTTGTGCATCTGGATTTACGTGGGTACCAGGGAGTCAAACCAAGATTGTTAGGCTTTGCAGGCAAGCTCCTTAACTGTTGAGCCATCTCCCCAGCCCCCCCCCATTTCATTATTATTTATTATTATTATTTTTTTTTGAGGTAGGGTCCCATCCCACTGTAGCTCAGGCTGACCTGGAATTCACTATGTATTCTCAGGATAGTCTTGAACTCAAGGCAATCATCCTCCCTCTGCCTCCTGAGGGCTGGGATTAAAGATGTGCACCACCACCCCTGGCAGGGCATATAAAAAACTATTTTATTCATTTGCAACTAGAGAAAGGATGGGGAGGGAGGGAGGGAGGGAATGGGCATACCAGGGCCTCTTGTAGCTGCAAAAGAACTCCAGAGTCATGCACCACTTTGTGTATATGGCTTTTTTGTGTACTGGGATTAAAGGCATACACCACCATGCCCGGTTTTATTTTTTTATTTTGAGACAGAGTTTGGCTCAGTTGGGCTGGTGTTGAGCTTGCTCTGAAGTCCAGGCAGGCCTTCAGCTTGGTATTCTTCTGCCTCAGCAACTCAAGCATCTTGGACTAAAGGCCTGCACCTCCCTGAGGTACTTGTGTCTCACTCTTCTGTCTCTTAGCTCTGCGGAGGGACCGTCTGGTATGTGTGCCCCTGTCCTGCTGGGATGTGCATGGTGCTCAGGACCCAGTCAGCAACCAGTTGAAGACATTCCCTGAGGGCTTCTGCCTGGGCTGCTAGACCTATCATGGCCTTCCGCCGGACTGAGGGCATGCCCATGATCCAGGCCTTGGCCATGACAGTGGCAGAGATCCCTGTGTTCCTGTACACAACATTTGGGCAGGTAAGGCCTGCGGGGAGTGTGGTCTAGTCCCTGTTCTATTCCTCCTTCCCCCACTAGTCTGAAAAGCTGAGCTGTTCAGCCCAGGGACTCTCAGCAGTGAATGCGCTGGGTCTGTGTTATGTCTACTCCTTAAGCAAAGTAAAAGGATTGGGTTAGGATTCTGGGGCCTCAAGTCTCGTCGTTGCACTAAAGCTAGGTGCCCAGTTTCTCAGTCTAGGGACGGGATCAATGTTGTCTTCTCTGACAGCCTCGTATGTTTTGTCCAACTGAGCCTCTTGACACTCCTGAAGCTCTGTCCTGGGAGTCCGAGTCCCATCCAAGAGACACCCAGGCCAGTGGCAGAGGGTGAGGACGAGCCTGTTTGGATGGGGCTGTCTGGGAGAGCGATTGTCATTAGCTCTAGGAGTCATTATGCATTGAGGGTCATCAGATCTGGGGTTGAGTTATAGTTCTATCACTGTTGCCGATGTCACCATTCCTGATCTGGAACATGACAGGTTACATGTATCAAGTCCTGGTACAGTGGACTGCATCCCTGTAGGTGTAGTATGGTGACTGACAGTGTTGGGGACAGCCATTGAGCCCCAAGATTCATTTCCTTGGTGCTGGCATTGGGCTATCTTTATATCTCTGTGGTTCACAGTTCACAGAGACTGTCCCAGTCCCCTTTCCAATGGCGGCTGCCTTTGTCACTCTATTTTTTACTTATGAGAAAGAGAGAGGAGAGAGAGAGAGAGAGAATGGGTACACTTGAGCCTCTAGTCACTGCAAACGAACTCCAGACGCATGCACCAACATGCGCATCCGGCTTACATGGGTTCTGGGGAATCAAACCTGGGTGCTTAGGCTTCGCAGGTGTCACAGTCATCTTTGCATCACTGTGATAAGCTTCCAAACCACGCACAGTTATGGGAGGAAGGGAATTTATTTGAAGCTTAGAGATCCAGGGGAAGTTCCATGATGGCAGACGCTTGCCACCTTTCATAGATCCATGTAGAGAGAAAAAAAGAAAGAAACAAACAAACAAACAAAAAAAAACCACCCTTAGCACAAGCAAACACATTTCAGGAACCCTAGGCAGAACTCAGGCTGGTTGGATACCTTTAGACTGGAAATTCCAGATCCGCCCCCAAACACACTTTAGGGCTTGACCCTAGGATCCACCCACAGTGACATCTCCTCTAGCCAAATTACAAGCTTGAATAAATAAACCACCTGAATCTATTGGGGGAAATCCATTCAAACTACCACAGCAACTGGGTATGGTAGCTCATACTTTTTTTTTGTTGTTTCTATTTTTTGAGGTAGGGTCTCACTCTAGCCCTGGCTGACCTGAATTCACTATGTAATCTCAGGCTGGCCTTGAACTCACAGCGATCCTCCTACCTCTGCCTCCCAAGTGCTGTGAGTCCCAAAGGCGTGTACCACCATGCCCGGCTCATACTTTTAATCCCAGTAGAGGTAGGAGGATCGCTGTGAGTTCGAGGCCACCCTCAGAGTACATAGGGAATTCCAGGTCAGCCTGGTGCACACCTTTAATCCCAGCACTCGGGGGACAGAGGTAGTAGGATCACTGTGAGTTTGAGGCCACCCTGAGACTACATAGTGAATTCCAGGTCAGTCTGGACTAGAGTGAGACCCTACCTTGAAAAACCAAAAACAAACAACAACAACAAAAACCTACCACTGCCCGCAAGCACCTTAACTGCCAAACCATCTTTCCAGCCCTCTGTCACTCTTAATCAGCAAAGGCACATTGTGAGCAAGCTCCTTTAACAGCTGAGCCATCTCTAGTCCCACAAGAGGGACACTGTGCCTACACACCTAGGTGCTCTTAGAAGAGCTTTCTTTTTTCTGGTTTTGGTTTTCCGAGGTAGGGTCTCGCTCTAGCCCAGGCTGACCTGGAATTCACTATGGAGTCTCAGGGTGGCCTTGAATTCCTGGTGATCCTCCTACCTCTGTCTCTGGAGTGCTGGGACCAAAGGCGTACGCCCCCATGCCCCGCGGAAGAGCTTTCTTTTGGGTGACATAACTGGACCACCTCTCTCTTTCCTGTAGTCTGCATTCTCACAACTGCGGTTGACACCAGGCCTGCGGAAGGTCCTGTTTGCCACGGCCCTGGGGACCGTGGCCCTGGCCTTGGCTGCCCACCAGCTGAAGAGGCGCCGGCGGAAGAAGAAGCAGGTGGGCCCCGAGGTAGGAGGTGAGCAGCTGGGCACGGTACCTTTGCCCATCCTCATGGCCCGCAAGGTCCCGTCGGTGAAGAAAGGTAGGTGAGCCGCAGTAGGATGCTCTGACCTGCTCATATCCCAGAGCTATTCAGTGTGGGGTCTCAGGCCGGTGCTGGTGTTTCCATGTCTCACACCTAGCTTCTCCTCAGTGGGGATCAACCTTCCTTGAGACCATTAGGCTCACTGGTATAGGTAGTACCCAGGTGAGGGCGCTTGGCTTTTAGTGCTGGTTTGGTGTTCTATCATCTGAAGAACCTTCAGCACACCATTAGTCCCAGCTCTTGGGAGAGAGGCAGAGGTAGGAGGGTCGCTGTGAGTTTGAAGCCAGCCTAGGATTAAAGAGTGAATTCCAGGTCAGCCTGGGCTGGAATAAGAGCCAACCTCCAAAAAATTTTTTAAAATTAATAAATTAATAAAATAAAATTTGGAGTGCCCAGGTTGGATCCAGGGATGTAAGCTTCCCCAGGCCATGAGGATTCTTTTATTTATTTATTATTTGAGAGAGAGAGAATAGGTGTGCCAGGGCTTCCAGCCACTGCAAATGAACTCTAGATGCATGTGCCACCTTATACATCTGGCTTATGTGGGTCCTGGAAAATAGAACCGAGGTCCTTTGGCTTTGCAGACAAGCGCCTTAACTGCTAAGCCATCTCTCCAGCCCCCACCATGAGGATTCTGAAATATAAATTAGTCCTCCCATCCTCCTCTATTTCTCTCTCTCTTTTATTTGAGGGGGAGGTTCAAAGTAGAGTCTTGCTGTAGTCCGGGCTGACCTGGAATTCACTATGTAGTCTCAGGGTGGCCTTGAACTCAAGGGGATTCTCCTACCTCTGTCTCCTGAGTGCTGAAATTGAAGGCATGCAACACCATGGCCAGGTCTTCTCTCTTTTTAAAAAATATTTTTATTTATTTGAGAGAGAGTACATGAGTATGGGTATGCTAGGGCCTCTTGCTACTGCAAACAAACTACAGATGTATGCACCACTTTGTTCATCTGGTTTTACATGGCTACTGGCGAATCAAACCCAGGTTGTTAGATTTTGCAAGCAAGCGCCTTAAGTTCTGAGCCATCTCTCCAGCCTCATCCTCCTCTTTTTTTTGTTTTTTTTTTTAAATATTTTTTATTGCTGGGCGTGGTGGCACACACCTTTTTTGTTGTTGTTGTTTTATATTTATTTATTTATTTGAAAGTGACAGACAGAGAGAGAGAGAGAATAGGCGCATCAGAGCCTCCAGCCACTGCAAACAAACTCCAGATGCGTACACCACCTTGTGCATCTGGCTTACGTGGATCCTGGGGAATTGAGCCTCGAACTGGGGTCGTTAGGCTTCACAGGCAAGCACATAACAGCTAAGCCATTTCTCCAGCCCCTCCTCTTTTTTTTTTTTATATATTTTTATTTATTTGACAGAGAAAGAAGGGGAGAGAGAGAGAATGGGTGCACCAGGGCCTCCAGCCACTGCAAATGAACTCCAGATGCGTGCGCCCCCTTGTGCATCTGGCTAACGTGGGTCCTGGGGAATTGAACTTGGGTTCTTTAGCTTTGCAGGCAAATACCTTAACCGCTAAGCCCTCCCTCCAGCCCCCCTCCTCTTTTTGAATAAAAAAAAAAAAGATTGATTTGCATGTGGTAAAATTATGTTTTTTATATATATTTTAAAATATTTTTTATTTTTACTCATTTGAACAAGAGGGAATGGGAGTACTAGAGCTTCCAGCCACTGCAAACAAACTCCAGACACATGTGCCACCATGTGCATCTGGCTTATATGGCTACTGGGGAATTGAACCTGGGTCCTTAGGTTTCACAAGCAAGCCCCTTAACCTCTAAGCTATCTCACTAGCTTTATGCTGTTTTTTGAGGCAGGGTCTCACTCTACCTCAGGCTGACGTGGAATTCACTATGTATTCTCAGGGTGGCCTTGAACTCCTACCTCTGCCTCCCAAGTCCTGGGATTAAAGGCATGTGCCACCACACTTGACTTATGTTTTTTTTTTTAATATTTTATTTTATTAAAAAATTTTTTGTTTATTTTTTATTTACTTATTTGAGAGTGACAGATAGAGAGAAAGAGGCAAATAGAGAGAGAGAATGGTCGTGCCAGGGCCTCCAGCCACTGCAGACAAACTCCAGATGCATGCGCCCCCTTGTGCATCTGGCTAATGTGAGTCTTGGGGAATTGAGCCTCAAACTGGGGTCCTAAGGCTTCACAGGCAAGCGCTTAACTGCTAAGCCATTTCTCCAGCCCTAATATTTTATTTTTATTTATTTATTTATTGGAGAGAGAGAGATACAGAAATAGGCAGGTAGAGAGAGAGAGAGGGAGAGAATGGGCGCGCCAGGGCCTCCAGCCACTGCAAATGAACTCCAGATGCATGTGCCACCTTGTGCATCTGGCTTACGTGGGTCCTGAGGAATCGAACCAGGGTCCTTAGGCTTTGCAGGCAAACTCCTTAACCACTAAACATTTTCCCAGCCCTCCCACTTTTTTTGTTTTGTTTGTTTGTTTTAAAGCAGGGTCTCATTGTAGCCCAGGCTAACCTGGAACTTACTCTGTAGCTCAGGCTGGCTTCCAACTCACATCAATAGTAATCCTTCTACCTCACCCTCCCCTGCTGCTGGGATTAAAGGTGTATGCTACTATGCTCCTTTAGAAAGAATTCTTTTTTTTTTTTTTTTAATTTATTTACTAGAGGGGAGGGTACGGATATATGCCAGGGCCTCCTGCCACTGCACACAAACTCCAGACACATGCATCAACTTCATGCATCTTACTTGACATGGGTACTGGAGAATTGAACCTGAACCTTTGCAAGCAAGCACCTTTAACCCCTGAGTCATCTGTCCAGCCCAAGAATTATTTTGTTTTTGTTTTTGTTTTTTCGAGGAAGAGTCTCACTCTAGCCCAGGCTGACCTGGAATTCAACTACATAGTCTCAGGATGGCCTCGAACTCACTGCAATCCTCCCACCTCTGTCTCCTGAGTGCTGGGTTTAAAGACGTGAGCCACCAAGCCTGCCCAACTTCTGGCGAGAATTTGTTTATTTATTTATTTGTTTGTTTGTTTGTTTGAGGGGGGGTTAGAGAATGGGCATGCTAGGGCCTCCAGACACATGCACCACCTTGTCCATCTGAATCCAGGGGAATCAAACCTGGGTCCCTTGCCTTTGCAGACAAGTACCTTAACTGCTAAGCCATCTCTGCAACCTTCGGTAAGATTTTTTTCTTTTTTCTGTTTTGGTTTTTCGAGGCAGGGTCTCACTCTAGCCCAGGCTGACTTGGAATTCACTCTGTAGTCTCAGGCTGGCCTTGGACTCAACTCCTACCTCTGCCTCCCGAGTGCTGGGACTAAAGGAGTGCACCACCACACCCGCCTTTCAGTAAGAATTCCTAATGAGTCACTCAGTCAAGCACACAGGAAAGTGACTAGGCCTCATTCTCATCTTATCCCAACAGAGTGGGGTCCCTCCTCTGTGCCTGGTCCTGTGCTAGGCCTGCAGACAGCAGGACAGCCCTGTTCCTCTGCTAAGTGCATGGACTCAAAGGGCTCTGCTGGTGGCCTGGCTTAGGAGGTCGGGACTTTTCTTCTAGAAGGTGAGGATGGGGAGGAAGGTTTGGGTGAGGGCACCTGCATGACCCACCCTTCTGCTCCTCACAGGCTACTCCAGCCGGCGGGTACAGAGCCCTAGTAGCAAGAGCAATGACACTCTCAGCGGCATTTCCTCCATCGAACCCAGCAAGCACTCAGGCTCCTCCCACAGCTTGGCCTCGGTGAGCAACTGGAGTAGGATGTGGATTGCCAGGGACAGCCGGAGTGGCCAACAGAGCCTCCCACTCGGCCCTTCGGAAGCTTCTGGGCTGGCAAGGAGATGAGAGAGGCGGGCTCCTTCACTGGTTCATGTGTTCATCCATGCGTGCGAGCCTTCAGAGGTTGTTGCCAACCCCTGCAGGCATTGGTGGGAGAGGAGACAGATGCGTGGGTGCAGAAGTGGGGAGATGAGGGTTTCTCTGGGAAAGTGCCTGTCTGTGAAAGCACCTGGCAAAATTCATTCCTCAGATGTTGAACAAGTACCTGTGCAGTGACTAGAGGGAGAGAGGGTGCTGAGGGTCTGGAGAGCAAGCGAGATAAGGAGATGATTGTTTCCCTGGGCTGTGACTTTGCTTCTTTCACTCTTCTAGTTTTTTCTTTTTTGTATTTGTTTTGTTTTGTTTTGTTTTGTTTTTGAGGTAGGGTCTCACTCTAGCCCAGGCTGACCTTCAATTCACTATGTAGTCTCAGGGTGGCCTCGAACATGTCACGGCAATCCTCCTACCTCTGTCTCCTGTGTGCTGGGATTAAAGGAGTGCACCACCACGCCTGGCTCTTAGCTTTTTGTTTTTTAAATATCTTATTTATTTATGGGAGGTGGGTCAGATAGAGAATGAGCATGCCAGGCCTCCAGCCACTGCAAATGAACTCCGGACACACGCATCACATCTGCATCTGGCTTACATGGATACTGGGTATTGAACCTGGGTCCTTAGGCTTTGAAGGCAAGCACCTTAACTGCTAAGCCATCTCCCCAGCCCTCATCTAGGTTTTTTTTTGTTGTTGTTGTTGTTGTTGTGGTTCTTGTTGTTTGGTTTTCCAAGGTAGGGTCTCACTCTAGCCCAGGGGGACCTGGAATTCACTATATCGTCTCAGGGTAGCCTTGAACTCATGGCGATCTTCCTACCTCTGCCTCCCAAGTGCTGGGATTAAAGGTGTGCGCCACCATGCCCAGCTTTTCATCTAGTTTGTAATTACTTCAGCAAGTACCAAGCACTGGCTTAGATCCAGACTCTGCCCTTGGGAGGCAGGGGTGGGCAAGAGATGGTTCTTGTCCTAGAGGAGCCCATTCTTTTGTAGGAGTGCATTGGCCATTCATCAGAATCATGAGAGATTCTAATTTGAGGTAACTACCCTGTCTTCCTTTTCTGAGTAGTAGAATGGGAACTGAGTGGCATCAGTCAGGAGCTGGTCTCAGGTGTTTTCATGTGAGGCTGTTGGCATTTGATACCATTCAGCGACCTGAGTCGATGGGTCTGGGCAGTTCTGAGCATGTGAACGGTAGCCTGGCTCATTCAGGGGTGGTTTCAGGGAGGATATGTGGCATCTGGTCAGGCACTAGAGGTGGGTTTAGAGGGTCCCACCGATGGCCTCACTACTTCTCCTTACACTTGCTTCCCAGATGGTGGTGGTGAACTCATCCAGCCCCACAGCTGCATGCTCAGGCCCGTGGGAAGCCAGAGGGATGGAGGAGTCTGTGCCCACCACTGACGGCAGTGCTGAGAGCCTCTATGTGCAAGGTGCGGCCAGGAGGCTGGCCCTGGGCCTCAGGGGCAGGGTGGTGGAGAGGACTGGCCTCTGGGAGTCCAGTCAGGGCTCACGTCACTTCTCCAGGCACTGCCGCACAATCCCCACAAATCCCCATTTCAGCCCCGTCTGGACAGGGCTCACATCTAGCCTAAGTGAAGACATGGGACCCAGCTGCACAGTCCTGCCTGGTTTGCATCCTTCTGTGGCCTTCTGTCTTGGCACCGTGCTACGTCACCTCGTGAACGACATTGTAAGGCCTGGCTTTTCCCTTCCCTCCTAGGCATGGAGCTCTTTGAGGAAGCCCTGCAGAAGTGGGAGCAGGCACTGACTGTGGGCCAGAGGGGGGATGGCAGCAGCACCCCCACACCAGGGGACAACCTCCGGAATCTGGAGACCTCATCAGAGGTACTGTCAGAGGTAGGTGGCTTTCCCTGTGTCCCCTATTCCTGTCCTGCTCCTCTCATGGCCCGTACCGGCTATGCAGAAAGATTGCGAGGTTGGAAGGTGGGCAGGCTGACAATGAGTGTGTCTTCTACCAGCAAGCTTCTACTGTACTTTCCCCTCCATGAGGGTGTCTTTCACAGTAAATAAGATAGTTCATGTAGCAATAAGTCTGGCCCTTTATCTTGGTGATTAATCCATGAACAGATGCCTGGTGATACTCAGATCTTTATTTATTTATTTATTTATTTTTAACCCTACCTCGGAAACCAAAACCAAACAAAAAGACCAATGCTCATGCTGTCATTAGACTCCTTGGGCTCTTTCTTAGATTCCACGTTTAAAAATATGGACTGTTTCGTGAATTTGCATGTTATCCTTACACAGGGGTCATGCTATTCTTATCTCTTTAAATTTTTTTGTTTATTTGTTTGTTTTTTGAGGTAGGGTCTCACTCTAGCCCAGGCTTACCTGGAATTCGCTATGTAGTCTCAGGATGGCCTTGAACTCCTACCTTTGCATATATATGTATATTTATATTTGTTTGCGATAGGGTCTCACTGTGGCCCAGGCTGACCTGGAATTCACTATGTAGTCTCAGGGTAGCCTCGAACTCTTGGCAATCCTCCTACCTTTGCCTCCCAAGTGCTGGGATTAAAGGTTGCGCCACCATGCCTGGCTTGCTATAATTTTTTAACAGCTTTACTGAGCAATGTTCACATACTAATAAAATTCAGCCACTTACATCATACGATTCAGTGACTTTTCATATGTTCATGGACTTGTGTATCCATCATAGTAGTCACTTTCTGTATTCTTTTTTATTTTTTTTATGAACGAGAGAGGGAAAGAATGAATTGGTGGACCAGGGCCTCCAGCCACTCTAGTCAAACATCGGATGCATGTGCCATCTTGTGAGAATGTGCAACCTTGTGCACTTTTGTCACCTTGTGCATCTGGCGTATGTGGGATCTGGAGAGTCTATCATGTATCTTTAGGCTTTGTAGGCAAGCGCCCTAACTGCTAAGCTCACTTTCTGTATTCATCATGAAATCTCATATACTTTAGCAGTCACTCCCACGTTTCTTCATTGGCCCTCCCCAGCCTCATGCAGCCATGAGTCAAGTCATTCAACTTGGAGATTTCCCTGTTGTGGCTATTGTTACAATGTGTGGTTTTCTGTGGCTAGTTTACTTCACATTATACAATGTTTTCTAGCTTCATCTGTGATGTACGCAGATCCAACTTCCTGTCTGTTGACTGACGTGTGTCATTCTGGTGTAGGGCATCTATCACATTTGTCCACTGAGCACTCACACACACTTTGCCTCGTTTCCAGATGGGGGCTTTTTTTGTTTGTTTGTTTTGTTTTGAGATAGGATCTCACTCTAGCCCAGGCTGACCTGGAATTCACTCTGTAGTCTCAGGGTGGCCTTGAACTCACAGGGATCCTCCTACCTCTGCCTCCCAGTGCTGGGATTAAAGGCTTGTGCCACCATGCCCAGCTAGTTGGGGGCATTTGTGAGCAATATTTCTACAAATGCTGTGTACAGCTTTTGTGTGGCCATATATTGTCACTTCTCCTAGGTACATACCTGGGGGTAGAATGGCCAGCTCACTGATGTCTCCTCATAGTAACCTTCTGAGAAACTGTCCAGGTTTTTTCCAGAGTGGTTGCACATGCGCTGTGTGTGAAGGCCCATGTTGCATGCTCACCTCAGCCTTTGCTGTCAATCTTTTTGGTTATAGCTGTTGTGGGGGACTATAAATCATGGTGGTTGTTTTTTTAAGGATTTATTTTAATTAATTTATTTATTAGAGACAGAGAGAGCATGGGTGCACCAGGGCCTCTAGCCACTGCAAACGAACTCCGAGCACATGCACCACCTTGTGCATCTGCCTTACGTGGGACTTGGAAAATCGAACCTGGGTCCTTAGGCTTTGCAGGCAAGCACCTTAACTGCTAAGCTATCTCTCCAGCTCCCTCCCTTAAAAATTTATTTATTTATTTATTTATTTTGGTTTTTCAAGGTAGGGTCTCACTCTAGCTCAGGCCGACCTAGAATTCACTATGTAGTCTCAGGATGGCCTCAAACTCACGGTGATCCTCCTACCCCTGCCTCCCGAGTGCTGGGTTAAAGGTGTGTGCCACCACCTCCAGCTCTTATTCATTTATTTGAGAGAGATAGAGGTGGGGGGGGGGGAGAGAGAATGTGCGTGCCAGGGCCTCCAGGCACTGCAAATGAACTCCAGATGCATGTGCCACTTTGTGCATTTGGCTTACTTGAGATCTGGAGAGTCAAACATGGGTCTTTAGGCTATGAAGGCCTTAACTGCTAAGCCATCTCTCTAGCCCCCTTTTTTTTAGTTTTTTAAATTTTATTTTCATTTATTTGAGAGCAACTGACAGAGAGAGAGAGAGAGAATGGGTGCGCTAGGCCCTCCAGCCACTTCAAACGAACTCCAGATGCGTGCACCCCCTTGTGCATCTAGCTAACATGGGTCCTGGGGAATTGAGCCTTGAACCAGGGTCCGTAGGCTTCACAGGCAAGTGCTTAATTGCTAAGCCATCTCTCCAGCCCCCCCTTTATTTTTTCTTAGTTTTTGAGGTAGGGTCTTGCTGTAGCCCAGGCTGACCTGGAATTCACTTAGTCTCAGGGTAGCCTTGAACTCTTGGTGATCCTTCTACCTCTGTCTCCCAAGTGCTGGGATTAAAGGCATACGCCAGTATGCCCAGCTCGGTGGTTGTTTTTTTTTTGTGTTTATGTATGTGTATGTGTGCTTGTGATGCTGGGCATGTTTTCATGTAGTATTAACCACTTGTTTATTTCTGTTATTGAAATTTTATTTTTCTCCTTTGTTATTTATTTATTTATTTATTTTGGTTTTTCAAGGTATGGTCTCCTTCTTGCCTAGGCTGACTTGGAACTCACTCTGTAGTCTCAGGGTGGCCCCGAACTCACAGTGATCCTCCTGCCTTTGCCTCTCAAGTGCTGGGATTAAAGGCATGTGCTACCATGCCCAGCCTTTTATTTATATTTAAGAGAGGATCTCATGTATCCCAGGATGTTTTCCAACTTGATCTGTAGTGGAAGGTGAATTTCTCATCTTCCTTCTTCTACCTCCCACGTGTTGAGAGTGCAGGTGTGCACCCCCATGCGGGTTATATGGTGCTGGGGATCAGACTCAGGGCTGCGTGCATTCTAGGTAAACACTACCAACCAAGCTACATTATCAGCCCTTTATTTATTAATTTGTTGTTTTTAATATTTTATTTTTATTTATTTGACAGAGAAAGAGGGAGGGAGAGAGAAACAGAGAGAATGGGCACGCCAGGGCATCCCGCCACTGCAAACGAACTCCAGATACTTGTGCCCCCCTCTAATACATCTGGCTAATGTGGGTCTTGGGGGATCAAACCTGGGTCCTTTGGCTTTGCAGGCAAACACCTTAACCTCTAAGCCATCCCTCCAGCCCCAATTTGTGTTCTTAATATATTTTATTTTGATTTATTTATTTGAGAGAGAGAGGCAGATAGAGAAGAAATGGGCATACCAGATCCTCTAGCCAGTGCAAATGAACTGCAGACGTGTGCACCACCTTGAACATCTGGCTTATGTGGGTCCTGGGAATTGAACCTGGGTCCTTTGGCTTTGTAGGCTACCTTACTGCTTAGTTATCTCTCCAGCCTGTTTTTTTTTTTTTTCTTTTAGTTTATATATATATGTTTTTTGAGGCAAACCCAACAAACTGGCCTTTTACAAAAAATTTAAAAATCTACTTATTTGAGAGACTGAAAGAGGCACATAGAGAGAAAGAGAATGGGTGCATCAGGGCCTCTAGCCACTGCAAATGAACTCCAGACGTATGCACTACCTTGTGCATCTGGCTTGTGTGGGTCTTGGGGAATTGAACCAGGGTCCTTTGCAGGCAAGTGCCTTAACCACTAAGCCATCTCTCCAGCCCTGGCCTATTTATTTATTTATTTATTTATTTATTTATTTATTTATTGTTATTTTAAGGTAGGGTCTCACTCTAGTCCAGGCTGACCTGGAATTCACTATGTAATCTCAGGGTGGCCTCAAACTCATGGCAATCCTTCTGCCTCCCTAGTGCTGGAATTAAAGGCTTGTGCCACCATGACTGGCTTAAGGCCTTTTTAAAAATGTGTGTGTGTGAGAGAGAGAATTGGCATGACATGGCCTCCAGCCACTGTAATCAAACTTCACACATGTGCACCACCTTGTGTGCATGTGTGACCTTGTGTACTTGTTTTACCTTGTTTGTCTGACTTACTGGTACCTGGAGAGTCGAACATGGGCCCTTGGACTTCGCAGACAAGCACCTTAACTGCTAAGCCATCTCTCCAGCCCCATTTTTTTCCTTAATATTTTAGGGTTTCTTTCTTTCTGTTTTTTCATTTTTTGGTTTTTCAAGGTAGGGTCTCATTCTAGCTCAGGCTGACCTGGAATTCACTACGTAGTCTCAGGGTGGCCTTGAACTCTCGGTGATCTTCCTACTTCTGCTTCCCAAGTACTGGTGTGCCACCACACCCCGCCTAATATTTTATTTATTTATTTGACAGAGAGAGAGAAAGACAGAGGTAGCTATATAGAGAGAATGGGTGTGCCAGGGAGAGGCCACTGCAAACGAACTCCAGATGCATGTGACAGTCTGTGCATGTGACTTTACATGGGTACTGGGGACTCTAACTCGGATCGTTAGGCTTTGCAGGCAAGTGCCTTAACTGCGGAACCATCTATCCAGCCCCATATTGTTGCATTTTAAGGTTTTTTTTAATGTAGTCTTGATGCAGTTCCCTTGTTGATTCATGGCTTGCAGATTTTTGTTTTCTCCTACGGGTTTTCTTTTCACTTTCTTTGTGGGGCACTGGCCCAATCTGAAGTGTGTCTGCTTTTCTCTTCCTGGGTGCGTTTCTGCTGTCACATCTATGAAACTTGCCTATCCTGAGGTCGTTTCACAGAGAGCTGGCAGACATCTCCCAGAGCTGCCAGGCAGGCTCTGTCGGCTCCTGGGAATGGGCCTGACCTTGCCAAAGAACCCAGCAGAGTGGCCTGTGGAGTCTAGAGTCCTGTAGGCTTTTGGCACAGTGTCCTGCCACACTCCAACTGAGTGATCTGGGCCACTTAGCCTCCTTGTATTTTGTTTTGTTTTGTTTTTTTTGTTTTTTGTTTTTTGGTTTTTCGAGGTAGGGTCTCACCCTAGCCCAGGCTGACCTGGAATTCACTATGCAGTCTTGGGGTGGCCTCGAACTCACGGCGATCCTCCTACCTCTGCCTCCCAAGTGCTGGGATTAGAGGCGTGCGCCACCACGCCCGGCAGCCTCCTTGTATTTTTGTGTGGAATGGGATCCTATATCCCTACCTCAGAGGGATACCTCTGAGTCTCTGAGCTTCCTGGTCGAGCCCTTAGTGATGGGTGCCTCTGGGCACTTCTAGCACTTTATCCCCAGTGGCCTCAAGCTTAATTGGCTCTTGTCTGTTCCCTGCTGGGCTACAGCTACCTCAGGGCAGACTCTGGCAGCCTCCTTGGAAAGAGCAGTCAGACTAGCTCTTCCCTCACCCTGGGCCCTGGGCACAGAAGCCCAGGGTGGGAGGAGCAGCACCCCACTTCCCATGCCTCGGCTTAGAGGCCAGGTGCAGCAACAAGGCCTGGGGGCCACAGGAAGCTTTTCCCTCCACACTTGATCCCCCTCCACCTCTACCGGGGCCTCCTTTCATGCTTTCTCCTGATACCTGCATCCTCCCCTAGACTGCCAGCCTCCCTGTCTGACCTCAGTTGCAGCTCATGACACCAGAGCATCATGGCACTGGGGTGCCCCTTTGTTTCTAGGCTGCTGACTGCCTGCAGCTGCCGCTGTGTCCTGGGCAGTCATTACTAGGGGGTCCAGGGCTATTTTCAGTACCCTGTTTTTTGGTTTTGGTTTTATTTTTCAAGGTAGGCTCTCACTCTACCTCAGGCTGACCTGGAATTCTCTCTGTAGTCTCAGGGTGGCCTCGAACTCACAGCGATCCTCCTACGCCTGCCTCCTGAGTGCTGGGTTTAAAAGGTATGCGCCACCACGCCCGGCTTTAGTACCCCTTTTTAGGGAGGACTTCAGAGGCTGAAGTCTGCTGTGCAAGGCTTTCCTAAGCACACATGGTTTGCACATAGCAGGGGGCTTCCGCCCCACTCATTCTGGCTCTAACTGCCTCATCACAGGGCACACAGTAACCCTCTCATTGTCAGGAGAGTCATTACCCAGTGGTGATCAGAAAAGGCCGGTCTTGTGCAGTGTGCTTTACGTACAGGTCTACATTGTTCATCCTAAAATCCTAGGAGGCAGGCTCTTGTCACCACTAAGAGAGAGAAACTGAGGCTCAGGGTAAGGAACCTGTTTGCTGGAGGCTGCACAGTTGGGTGCTGGGTATGCTGAGCTGTGGACACAGATGTGTTTGGCCACAGAGGAAAGCTGTTGAGCACATGGCTTCCTGTCGTCTGTAAGGTTTTGTAGAGAGCATGTTACAAAAAGCAACAAGGAGGCTGGGCGTGGTGGCGCACGCCTTTAATCCCAGCACTCAGGAGGCAGAGAGGTAGGAGGATCGCTGTGAATTTGAGGCTGCCCTGAGACTACTTAGTTCCCTTGTTTTTTTGGGTGTTTTTTTTTGGTCTTTTTGTGTCGTCGTCCCCCCCCGCCGGTGCTGAGGACCAAACCCAGGGCCTTGTGCTTGCTAGGCAAGTGCTCATCCACTGAGCTAAATCCCCAACCCCTGAGACTACTTAGTGAATTCCAGGTCATCCTGAGCTTGAGTGAGACCCTACCTCAAAAAAAAAACAAAGCCAAAGGAAGCCAAAAAAAAAAAATAATAATAATAAAATAAAAAAAAATAAAAGGCAACAAGACACAGAGGGGATTAATTTTAAAATTATTTATTTGTTTGCAAGAAGAGAGCGAGAGTGGGCACATCAGGGCCTCTAATCACTGCAAACGAACTCTAGATGCATGTGCCACTTTGTGCATCTGGCTTATGTGGGTACTGGGGAACCAAACCCAGATCATTAGGCTTTGCGGGCAAGTGCCTTAACTACTGAGCAATCTCTCCAGCCTGAGATTAATTTTAATAATATTTTCTCTAACTTGGTATGTTCAAAACTTGATCATTATAAAGTAAAATGTGGGGGCTGGAGAGATGGTTCAGTGGTTAAGGCACCTGCCTGTGAAGCGTAAGGACCTAGGTTTGATTCCCTAGAACCCCCATACACCAGAAAAAAAAAAATAAAAAAAAATTTTTTGTTTGTTTTTTGAGGTAGGGTCTTACTCTAGCTTAGGCTGACCTGGAATTCACTCTGTTGGCCTCGAACTCATGGTGATCCTTCACCTCTGCCTCCCGAGTGCTGCAATTAAAGGCATGTGCACCACCATGCCTGGCCCCAGACCTGACTTATTTTTGAGACGGGGTCTCTGTGTAGTCCTGGCTGGTCTAAAACTCACTGCCTACGTAGCCATGCTGGCATTGAACTTAGAGTGATCTTCCTCCCTCTAGAATGCTGTGATTACAGATATGCACTGTCATACCCAGCTGCTGAGGTATTTTGCATTGATTTTTGGTACTGTTAATTGTTGCACGTGTATTTACTCTTGGTGACAAGAACTATGTGTTTTAGGAGTTCGTGGCTACATGTGGCTGGTCCCTCCTGTCACGGTCAGGGGCAGTGCAGGTCCAGAGCTTATTCACTGAATCTAGAGCCTTCTTCATTCTCCAGGGACCTGGTGAGGGAAGGGGCCATTCCCATGGGGAGCTTATCAGCTCTGGGTTGACAGTTGTTTTTGCCACAGCCAGAGTCGCAGCGGAGGGAGTTTGCTGAGAAGCTGGAGTCCCTGCTGCACCGGGCCTACCACCTGCAAGAGGAGTTTGGCTCCACCTTCCCCTCTGACAGCATGTTGCTGGACCTTGGTAAGTGGGGGCTGTGCAGTCTGTAGGGGCCCCAGGGTGTCAGGCATGGAGATAGGGAGGAAGCAAAAGGAATGGGTCCTGGTTCGCCAGTGATAGAGACAAATCATAGTCCCTACGGCCCGAGGCTTCCCCTTAAACATGGCAGACCAAAGTAGAACCAGGAGGAGGTCCCAGGAGTCCCTGGCCAAGCGTGTATTGCTCCAGTCACTTGGCAGCAGGCCTGATTCTTGCATGTCCACAGCTCCCTGATGGCTCTCCAGGCCTTTGGTGGGCTCATATTTTGGCTAGGCCAAAAAGCAGGCAGGTTCCA
Source organism: Dipus sagitta (assembly GCA_036346955.1). Classification (NCBI taxonomy): domain Eukaryota; kingdom Metazoa; phylum Chordata; class Mammalia; order Rodentia; family Dipodidae; genus Dipus; species Dipus sagitta. The sequence continues at coordinate 142,971,383 of CM070770.1, forward strand.
TAAACATGTTCTTTTGTCACTCTGTGGAGGTAAGGGGATGTGACACCAGAGAGAGAGACAACTAGGTAGTTCATTCCAATGGCCAGTGCCCTCCTCATGCTTGCTGTGTGCCAGGCCCTTGTGGTGCTGCCATCCCCCTGGTCCTTCCCAGGATGCATTACCCGCCCCCCATGGGCAACAAGGAAAGATTGGCCAAGGCCACATTCTCTCTGGTTTCATGCTATGTGGTCTCTATGTGGCTTTGCCTACTGGAAGAATACAGAGGTTAGTGGGGACTTTGAGGAGGCCACCATAGCTCTGTGTCCTTTGCTTATTTGACACGCCTTTCCTATGCACCCTAAAAGGCCCAAACCCATGAGTTCTTGAGCCATTAGACAAGGAACACCGACTGGACTCTGTTGAGGCTGTTTAAGTCTATCAGAAAGGGAAATGACTTGCTCACATAGAACAGAGTCCTTTCCTGTAGAGCCTAGGGGCTGCTAGGCCTCACATCTATGGTGGGCAAGTTCCCTTGGCAAGCCTGGATCCTCGCCTCCTTGTCCATCTCCAAGCATGTTGTGAGTGTGAGGGCATCTGAGGTGACAACCCCAAGGTCCTCACGCAGCTCAGAGAAGCTCGTGACCTCTAGTCCCAGTGTCCCCAGGCAGAGCCTCTGGGAGTCTGAGTGGACGTGCTGCGTGCCAGGATTCCTGCCAGCTCTGTGTGGGTCTCTACTCAGCCCTGTCCTTTTTTTTTCTTTTTTTTTTTTAGTTTTTTGAGGTACAGTTTCTCTCTAATCCAGGCTGACCTGGAATTCACTATGTACTCTCAGGGTAGCCTCGAACTCATGGCGATCCTCCTACCTCTGCCTCCCAAGTGCTGGGATTAAAGGCGTGCACCACCACGCCTGGCTCAGCCCTCTTTTGGTGTTCTTTCAGAGAGGACCCTCATGCTGCCCCTGGCTGAGGGCTCGCTACGGCTACGGGCTGACGACGAGGATAGTCTGACCTCTGAAGACTCCTTCTTTTCAGCCACTGAGGTGACTTGTGTAGACACTGAGTGGGGTCGGGCCAGGCTGGGGCCCCAGTGCATGCCCACTGGTATAGCACTGAGTTGTGGGGAAGCGAGGTCATTATCCATCGTGGAAACCAACACTGCTTCCTGGGAACTCAGCAAAGCTGCTGGGGGCAGGGAGGCCTGAGAAGCCAAGGGCTGTGGGTCCCCAGGGTGAGAGCAGAGGCTCCAGCTCACACTGGCCTCTTGTCTTCAATGCACTGGGCCTATTTGGCATTAGTCTATTACTGTGGCCGTGTGTGTGGGTCACCATATTCTTGCCTGGGATGGGAAGACAAGAGCTCATGTCTTAATAGTGTCTTTGAGAAGGGCACCTGGAAGTAAAGGTGCTGAGGGCCAGGATTGGATGTGAACCCATGTCTCCTGTCTTGTGGACCAGTGGGCCCCTGACATCTTCCTGATGGGGACATGGGCAGGTCCCTAGGGCTGGGACCCTAGCCCTCATAGGATGCTGCTCACAGGCTTCCTTGGCCCCTTCCCCAGCTCTTTGAGACCCTGCAGGTTGGAGATTACCCACTCCCCCTCTCCAGGCCCGCCGCAGCCTATGAGGAGGCCCTGCAGCTGGTGAAGGAGGGGAAGGTGCCCTGCCGCACCCTCAGGTGAGAGTATATGGAGGCTGTCAGGTGACCTCCGGCCCCAGAGAAGTGCTACAGAGGCCTGCATTGTCTTGAGAGGACTATGTTGGGTGAGCATAGGCTGACTGGAGGCCACAGTGGGTGTTAGAGCTCCTGTTTCCAACCCTTTGTAGCAGAGGTCAAGAATGAACCTAGGCTTGGGCACGCAGCTCAGTGGTGGAATGCTGGCCTAGCATGTGCAAAGCCCTGAGTTCTGTTTCAAGCCTTTGAGACAGATAGACTTGGGTTCTCTCTAGCTTCTGCCAGTTTGCAGTGTGGGCTTTTATATATATTTTTTAGCTTTATTTATTTGTTTGAGAGAGAGGAAGACAGGCAGAAAGAGAGAGAGAGAGAATGGGTGTGCCAGAGCCTTCAGCCACTGCAAACAAACTCCAGACACATGAGCTACCTTGTGCATCTGGCTTTTTGTGGATCTTGGGAAATCAAACCTGGGTCCTTTGGCTTTGCAGGCAAGTGCCTTAACCACTAACCCATCTCTCTAGCCCCGTGGGCTTTTTGTCTTTTTGCCTCAGCATCCTCTTCTGTGGCTTTTGGTGGGTCTCTTGGTCCTCTTTTTGGGGGAGAGATTTTTGAGGAAGTCTTGCTACATAGCCCAGGCTGGCTTCATTTCAGACTGGCTCTCCTGCCTCAGTGGTGCTACACCACCACTCCTGTTATCTGTTAGCTCTCTGCTGAGTGGCGTGGAACTCAAAGCTTCTAGTCATATCTTACACATTTAACTATGCTTAAAAGTCCAGTGGTCCCAAATGGTTGAAAGCTCAAGATGGAGCTATAGTGAGTGAGCAGGATAGAAGCTGCCATCTGGAAGCCATTCGGTCATGCTTGTCTTTTGCCAGTGGGCAGTGAGCGCAGCCCCGGCCTGGAGGAGGCTGAGGCCAGCCCAGACTGCATGAGCAGATCGGCCTCACCGAGCAGCCGTTCAGACTCGGCTGTTGACTGTTGAAACCGAGGCTAGAGGGAGGCCAGTACCAGCTAGAGGTCGTGCTGTCAGGCCGAGCCAGGCCCTCACGGGACCTTGTCTCCCACCTCCTCATGCCTCACCCAGCTGGCACCCTGTCCCCTTGTGGGGCTTGGCTGGGCAGGACCAGGTGACTTAACACCATCTGTTTCTCTCCTCAGGACAGAGTTGCTGGGATGCTACAGCGACCAGGACTTCCTAGCCAAGCTGCATTGTGTAAGGCTGGCCTTTGAGGTAGGTGCAGTCCAGGGGCCACTAAGAGAGGGTGGCAGGCCCGCCCCGTGCAGGCGGAGTCACCTGCGTAGCTGTTGCTCTTCCCTCTCCACAGGCTTTGGGAGACTGGCTCACTTTTCCTCTCCTCCTTTCTCAGGGACTTTTGGAAGACAGAAACAATCAGCTCTTCTTTGGGGAGGTTGGCCGACAGATGGTGACGGGCCTGATGACCAAGGCTGAGAAGGTACAAACAAACAAACTTGTATTCAGCTCCAGTTTGGTGTTTGCTTTGTGTTGTTGGCTTTTGGTTAGTTTTTTTTTTTTTTTTTTTTTTTTTTTTTTTTCCTGAGATAGGGCCTTGTTCTAGTCCAGGCTGAAGTGAAGTTCACTCTGTAGGCCCCAGCTGGTCTTGAACTCACGGTGATCCTCCTACCTCTGCCTTCTGAGTACAAGGATTAAAGATGTGTGCCAACACACCTGGCTGGTTAGTTCTTTATTTATTTATTGGTTTTTTGAGGTAGGGTCTCAATCTAGTTCAGGCTTACCTAGAATTAACTATGTAGTCTCAGGGTGGCCTCGAACTCACAGTGACCCTCCTACCTCTGCCTCCCAAGTGCTGGGAGATTAAAGACGTGTGCCACCACACCTGGCTTGGTTAGTTCTTTTTATAATTTTTTTTCCCCCTCCCTGTTCCTACTTAAGAAAAATAGAGATTTGTAGTACTTTTTATTTTCTTTTTATTTTGGATTTTGGTCTTGCTGTAGTCCAGGCTGACCTGGAATTTACTATGTAGTCTCAGAGTGGCCTGGAACTCACAGTGATCCTACTACTTCTGCCTCCCAAATGCTGGGATTAAAGACATGTATCACCACACCCAGCTCTACTACTTAAAAAAAAGAAATTATTGGCCGGGTGTGGTGCTACTCAGGAAGCAGAGGTAGGAGGATCACCATGGTTTCAAGGGTACCCTGAAATTACATAATGCATTCCAAGTCAGCCTGGGCTAGAGGGAAATCCTACCTCAAAAAAAAAAAAAAAATACATATATATATATTTATTTGAGAAAGAAAAAGAGGCAGATAGAGAGAGAGAATGGGTACACCAGAACCTCCAGTCACTGCTAACTAACTCCAGATGCATGTGTCACCTTGTGCATCTGGCTTTATGTGGGTACTGGGGAATGGAACCCAGGTCTTTGGGCTTTGCAGGCTAGAGAGATGGTATGGTTCAGTGGTTAAAGGTGCTCGCATGCAAAGCCTGCCAGCCAAGGTTCTATTCCCCAATATCCACATAAAGCCAGATGCACAAAACTGAGCTAGAGACTGGAGTGATGGATCAGTGGTTAAGGTACTTGCCTATAAACCCTAATCACCTGGGTTTGATTCCTCAGTACCCATGTAAGCCCAGATGTACGAGGTGTGGCATGCGTCTGGAGTTTCTTTGCAGCAGCTAGAGTATCTGCAGCACCCATTCTCTCTCTCTCTCTCTCTCAAAATAAATAAATAGATAATTAAAAAAAAAAAAGAAAACAGCTGGCCGTGGTGGCGCACACCTTTAATCCCAGCACTCAGGAGGCAGAGGTTGGAGGATCGCTGAGTTTGAGGCCAGCCTAGAACTTTAGACTATTGGAGATCCCTGCCCCTGCTTCGTCTGAAATGTGCTCCTGCTGGTTCCACAAATCCATGCCTAATTTCCTAGACTGCTTATCCTCCTGATGGCCTAGAGCTTGGCCTTTTGGTGTGACAGGGTAGCTTATTTATCTTATCCCACATCAGGATGTTGGGTGGTGGCTACTGACTGCAGAGCGCTCCTTTGTGTGGGCCACTTCTTGTCTATCCTGTTCCCTTGCTTGTGGACATTTGAGTGGCATGTGATCATCACCTACACAGACGTGACTACTCTGCCTAAGGTGACCTGTGAGCTCTTGGTCACAGGTCCTTGTGGGACATTTTGAGGGCTGGTGGATCTCGCTAGTTTGCCTTCTGAAAGGCCTGAACCCTTTTATCCCCTGGCAAGGTAAGAGTGTGTCCTCATACCTTGGCTGATGCTGGACATTTGCAATCTTTTTAACCTTTGCCATTTTACCCATTGCTCCACGGCTGTTGATGTGGATGCATGAGGTTGCATAAGTTTTCATTGTCATTGCCTACAGCTGCTTTTCCTTGCTGATGAGTTGAAGCAAAACTTTTTTTTTTTTCAGGGTAGGGTATTACTGTAGCCCAGTGGACCTGGAACTCACTCTAGCCCAGGCTAGACTTGAACTCAGGGATACTTGTACCTCAGTTTTCCCAGTGCTGGCATTGAAGGTGTGAGCCACCATTCCTGGCTTGAAGACTGGATCTCATGTATCCCAGAATGGCCTCAAACTAATTTTTTTTTGGTTTGTTTTTGTTTTTTTCAGGTACAGTCTCACTCTAGCCCAGGCTGACCTGGAATTCACTGTGTAGTCTTACTCAGGGTGGCCTCAAACTCACAGCAATCTGCCTACCTCTGCCTCCCAAGTGCTAGGATTGAAGGTGTGTGCCACCTTGCCTAGCTTCAAACTCCTTTTGTAGCTGGACCTGAACTTCTTTATTATTTATTTGAGAGGGAGAGAGAGAGAGAGAATTTCAGTGGGCCAGGCCCTCTAGCCACTACAAACGAACTCTAGACACATGTGCCACCTTGTATATCTGGCTTATGTGGGCCCTGGTGAATCAAACCCAGGTCTTTTGACTTTGTAGGCACAGGCCTTAACTGCTAAGCCATCTCTCCAGCCCAACCCTGAACTTCTAACCCTCCTGTCTCAGCCTGTCAAGTGCTGGAATTACAGGCATGCACCTCTATAGCATGTTTTTTTTTTTTTTTTTGTTAATTGTCTTTGTGATTATTTTTGTTTTTTAAAGATAGAGGCAGAGAGAGGAGAAGAATGGGCATGCCAGGGCCTCCAGCCACTGCAAATGAACTCCAGATGCATGTGCTCCCTTGTGCATCTGGCTTATGTGGGTCCTGAAGAATCGAACCAGGGTCCTTTGGCTTCGTAGGCAAACGCCTTAACCGCTAAACCATCTCTCCAGTGCCCCCACCCTTTTTTCATTTGTTTTGAGATAGGGTCTCACTCTAGCCTAGGCTGACCTGGATCTCATTGTAGTCTCTGGCTGGCCTTGAACTCAGAGCAGTCCTCCTATCTCTGCCTGGGATTAAAGTCATGCGTTACCATGCCCTGGCTGGGTTTTTCTTTTGTTCTGGATTTTTAATTTTTATTTTTTTGGTTTTTCAAGGTAGGGTCTCACTCTAGTCCACCCTGACCTGGAATTCTCAGGCTGGCCTCAATAGAACTCACAGCGATCCTCCTGCCTCAGCCTCACAAGTGCTAGGATTAAAGGCATGTGCCACCACATCAGGCTTGCTTTTATTTATTTACTTAAGAGAGACAGAGTCAGACAGAGGGGGAGAGAGAGAGAGAGAGAAAGAATGGGCATGCCAGGGCATCCAGCCACTGCAAATGAACTCCAGACACATGTGCCACCTTGTGCATCTGGCTTATGTGAGTCCTGGGGAATCGAACCTTGGTCCTTTGGCTTTGCAGGCAAATGCCTTAACTGCTGAGCCATCTCACCAACCCTTGTTTTGGTTTTGTTTTTTTGTTTTGTTCTCTCTCTATTTCCCAGACTGGCCCTGAATTCATGCAGCCCTCCTGTCTCAGTCCCCTGAGTGCTGAGATCACTGTGTAACATCACAGCTGGAGCAAGGCTTCTAACTCGGCTTGTTCTCTGTCAGCCTTGCTTGCTCCCCCATGCTGGAGGAATGATGCTGAAAGCCCTGTCCATTCTTATCCTCCATCTGCTTCAGACCCCCCCATGGCGCTCTGATCAGTGCATAGCCTGAGTGCTATTCCATGGCTGTGCCAAGTGCTCCTCGCATGTCCCGCTGGAGGGCTGGGGTTTCAGCTGTGAGCCGGTGCAGCCAGATTCTGCCTGCCCTGGGCCTTCACATCCTGTAGTCTGTCTCAGTTCTGTGCTGTTCTTTGTTTTTTTTTTTTTTTTCGTTTTTGGTTTTTCAAGGTAGGGTTTCACTCTAGTCCAGACTGACCTGGAATTCATTGTGTAGTCTCAGGGTGGCATAGAACTCACAGTGATCCTCCTACCTCTGCCTCCTGAGTGCTGGTCAGTTCTTTTCTTTTAAACAACTTTGTTGTGGAATGTATGTAGAAGAGTGGAAGTGTGGATAATGGATAAGAAGATGAGCACCAAGGGTTTCCTCCACCTCTGTGGCCTCATCACCCTGCATCTTGCTTGTGGGTGCCACCTTCTTGCTCTTTACCATGGAGTGAGCTCCACGAGGGCCTGGGCTATAAGCCTGGTGCAGGTGTGCACACAGCAGTGCCCTGTGCAGGGCAGGTGCTTTGTGAACATCTTTCAGGTAATTATTCCCAACAGCACCTGCCTCGTGCCCCCAGTGAGCTCTGAGCTATACTCATGTTTCTTTAGCTCCCGCCGCTCATCTGAGCTGGGAGAGAGAAGGAAGCCTGCCTTGTCCACTGTGCCTGTGAAATGTGGAGCCAGGCTTTGCAGCCAAGAAGGCCAGGCCCATCCTGTCACCTTCGCTGGCTGCCTGTGGCGGGAGGGCAAGAATGAGGGCGGGGTAAGGTGGGGCCGTGCTGGGCAGGCCTCTCCTGCCTCTGCTCCATTGCAGCACTAGACAGCCTTGTCATTATGAGGCGGGCAGTTACCAAGCCTGTGCCGAGCCCTGTGATGGGAGCAGGAGCCCACGTGGCTCTATTAGGGCTCTGTAAGCAGGTGAGCTGGACCAGGCCATGGTCCGAGAGGATGCTGGCCCTGTGGGACTTGTCCAGGCTCTGGATTGGTAATGTCTGGCCACTTCCTAACTGTGCCCCATGTCCCTGTAAGTGGGTGTAAGTGACTATGTCCCATGCTAGGCCGAGCTCTCCTGATAAGCCACGCCCCCAGCTCCTGCGGCATTCTTCTCCACTGCTCACGGAATGCTTAGGAGCTGAGGGCTGGCCTGATGCTGGCACAGGGGTGAGTTCGGCACCTGAAGAGTAGTGCATGAATTGGGGCTTCTGCTCCTCCTGCCTCACCCCTCCAAACCATCTGCCCTCTCACGCCCCTGCGTGATGAGATAGTCCTGCAGGGTCACGCCTGTCTCCTGGAAGGCAGCAGGTGCTCACTCAGTGAGTGAGGCATGGCCGAGTGACCTGATGTGGAATCTTTCCCAGACACACCCGAGTTTTCTGGAAGATTTTGCCGCCTCTCTTGGGCAAGGCCCCATCCCTGCATTGGCATGTTCCCATCCACCAGCTAGCTTGTCCCTGTGAATCTTGTCCAACTGGGTCTCGGTGCCTCTCCCATGACCAGAGCAGGCTGTGTTTCTCTCCCCACAGAGTCCCAAAGGCTTCCAGGAGAGCTATGAAGAGATGCTGAGCTATGCCCTGCGGCCTGAGACGTGGGCCACCACCCGGCTGGAGCTGGAAGGCCGCGGGGTGAGTTGGTTCATGTTGAGTTTCCTGGGGTCGTTGAGCAGCAGTAGGGCCCCGTGCCCAACCCTGCATCTGTTCCAGGCGGCCGAGATGGCTCCCTCAGTGCCCTCACAGAGCCCGCCCTTCCCCCCTGCCCCAGGCCCCAGCAGGCCTTGCTTTTGCTGTGTGCACAGTGGCCCCAGGCACAGCCCCCTCTTGCAGGTGGCATGCATGAGCTTCTTCGACATTGTGCTTGACTTCATCCTCATGGATGCCTTCGAGGACCTGGAGAACCCCCCGTCCTCGGTGCTCGCTGTTCTGCGGAACCGCTGGTTGTCTGATAGCTTCAAGGAGACCGTGAGTCACCACCCCCCTCCCACGCACACATGTCACGTGATCCTGGGCACTGGCCGGGCTCCCTTCCTGCTGTCCCTGGTGAGGCAACTGCTCCTGGGTCATCCTCTGCCCCTCTAGATCTGGGGCTGCCAGGCCTGGCATTCCAGTGCTCCTGTCTGCCTCAGGTCCAAACCTGCAGGGTGCACGGTCCCCCCCGCCCCCCTGTTGGGTTCACGTAGTGTCATGTTAAGTTAAAATCGGGGGAAGCTGCCCCAGTTTGCCAGCATTGCACTGGCAACACTGTGGTGCTGTCCAGGGCTGATCTTCAACTAGATCCTTTACAGACACTCGTTGCGGCTCCCCACAACCACCAGACAGATACAGATGATGGGGTGCCATGTCATGGCCATTTAACAGACGGGGAAACTGAGGCTTGGGGACAATCAGCACCTAGTCAGGGACTTGAAGCAGGAAGGATTAGAACCTAAATTTCAAGGGTACGTGTTTCCGATGCCAAATTAAGGACAAAGAAATAGTAGAGTTCAGGCTCTAAGCCCTGTCCTTCTGCTTTGTGGGGGGGGGGGAATTGGGGACAGGGCTGGTCTTGGCCAGGGTCTCTATAGGGCTGGTGTTAGACAAGGTCTGACTCTGGGGTGGGCCTATCTGTGTTTTAGGCCCTGGCTACCGCATGCTGGTCTGTCCTGAAAGCCAAGAGGAGGCTCTTGATGGTGAGTGACTAGCCAGGCCCCTGAGGAGAGCTGAGCTGGGACCTCGGGCGACCGCTCCTGAGTGGCTGGCTGGGTTGGGTAGGAAAACAGTTTTGGGAGCCCCCAGCCTGCATGACCATTTATTGGCTGCCCATCCCACCATCTCCCTAGGGCTAGGCACAGAGTTGCTATCTGTACATGTCCAAGGAGCTGGTAAAGAGAAAAGGGCATCTTGGGAGGGAGGAAGGGCATGTATGGCTGGTGGGGCAGGGTGCATGAAACAGGCGGAGCCCTTCTTCCCATCTACCTGGCTGCTAGTGTCTGCACACGGTGGCACTGGCTGCCCTCTCTCAGCCAGGATCTTTTGCTCCCCTTCACCCACCAGGCTCTGCTGCCCAGCCCACACCAGCTGCCTTGCGGCCGGTGCTCCGGCACTTGCTTGCTGAGCTCTCTGGGACCCGCCTGATGCAGCCCTTTCAGCAGAAATGGGAAGTGGGGCTGCACCAGCTTGAGTCATTTGCCAGGGATCTAGCGAGGACATGAATGGGCTTTCACACTCCTCCTGAGGCGGGAGGGGCACCCCTTTCAACCCGGCCCTGACCTCTGCCACCCACCACAGGTGCCCGATGGCTTCATCTCCCATTTCTACTCCGTATCGGAGCATGTTAGCCCTGTGCTGGCCTTCGGCTTCCTTGGACCCAAGCCCCAGCTTGCCGAAGTCTGTGCTTTCTTCAAGGTACACGGGAGTGACACCTGCTCCTTCTTTGCCCAGTACAGGGACCTCCAGGTGCCAGCAGAGGTCTGGGGGCTTGGGCTGCTCTCAAAGGAAAAATCTAAAGGGGAACCCCCCCACCCCCACAGAAGGGAGGTACCTGAAAATGGCTAGGGCTCTGTGGGCGAGAAAGGGGTTTCATGGGATCTGGAGGATGTCAGTAGGGGGACGTGGGCCAACGCGAGTCCTCTATACCCCAGCACCAGATTGTGCAGTACCTGAGGGACATGTTCGACCTGGACAACGTGCGCTACACGTCGGTGCCTGCGCTGGCAGAGGACATCCTGCAGCTGTCCCGGCGCCGCAGCGAGATCCTGCTGGGCTACCTGGGGGTACCGGTGGCCAGCAGCATGGGGCTGAACGGGGCGCTGCCCCGAGAGAATGGACCCATTGCTGAGCTGTAGCAGTTGCAAGCACAGGCTGGAGGGGAGAAGCAGCTGCCTGGGCCTCGCTCGTGCAGCAGTGGTGATGGCAGTGAAAGGCTGCCCCTCCTTCCCTCTGGGTTGGCATCCAACAGCCATGGTGGCTGAGGGCCATTGCCTCCCTCATCTGGGGGTCCTAAGAATCAGAGGACACATTTCCGCAGAGAGGTTTGGAGCCACTAGGGGCCTACTCAGCTGTCCTGGGGTGTCCCTGGGAAGGGAGAGGCAGGACCAGGGTCAGCAGGGCCTGACGAGGGGAAGGTAATGAGAAGGGAAAGCCTGTGGAAGTGGGACAGGGAGAGCCGGGGTGCTCAGTATGGGACCACAGACCCTCCAGCCTCCCCTGGACTGGAGACAAGGTGGCTTGGGAAGTGGAAGTGAAGGATGGGGTGGGCAAAGCTGTGTGGTGAAGGTGGCGGGGTCCTGAGCTAGAAGCAGCCCGAAGCAGTGGCCTCGGGCATCTGGCTGTTAGGCAGTCTGGAAGGCTCTTCAGGGGTGGGATGGAGGTACGCCTGCTTCCTCTGCTCATTTCTGGACAAACCCAATCACCAATCCCGGACGCCATCCTCCAGCATTCCCATGCCCTGCCAAAGACTCCTTTTCCCTCCCACCTCTGCCACCACCAAAGATGAAGGAGGTGGGCTGAGTGCTTTCTCCCCCTCCCTCATGAGCCCACAACTCCCCCGGTGGTGCTAGGCTTCTCCTGAGGGCTTGGACCAGGGCCCACAGAGGACCCTCATATCTGCTGCTTCTGGTGGTCCCAGTGGGGAGGGCCTAGGGACCATGGCAGGGGAGGGTGGAGGAAGTACAGCTGGCCTAGTTCCCGCAACCTCATTTGGACAAGAGGCTGGGCTCGGCACTTTGCCTTCAATTCCACGCACAACAGGCCTGGGGTCACACGCCGGTGCAGAGTCTGCTGGGGGCGGCGGCTCCTGCCCCCCTGCAAGGGATGGTACCACATCCACGCAGTTGCAGGGATCCTGCCGGCCCTGCAGACCTTGCCAGTGTTTTTTCCCCCTGAGCTGGGGAGTTTCATTTATTGCCTTAACACTTTATTTGGAGGTTCTGCCCCTTCCATATTGTGAGATCTATATGAGGAAAAGACTGCTGTCCCCCTGGACTTGAGCAATGGCTCCTGAGACCAAGTTCCTCTGCCTTGAAGGGTAAAGGGCTCCAGGGTCCAGGAGGACTCAGTGAGGAGAGGGAGACAGGGGGATGGGAGCAGGTGCTGCTGGGCATGGGTCTGGTTCCAAGTCCCCCTTTCTGAAGTGATGCCCAGGAGGGAGTAGCCATCACCATCACCCCCATCCTGACATTCCATTCTTTTGCACTTACTTACCCACGCTGTGAATGTAACCCTGGGCCGAGGCCCACTGATTTGCTCCTAAGTCACATGGAAGTTGCATTTTCGTTTTGTCTTGTTTACATGTCTACGCACTGCCTCCAACGCTTGGTCTGTTGCAGCTCCCAAGTTCCGTACAGTAGAGCGTGCACCTCAACTGCAAGTCCAATAAACTACTGAAACGGCCTCTTCTGTACTGTGTGCTGCTGGGAATGGGTGGCTGAGCAGACCCAAGAGCTGCTTTTTGGTGTGGTGGGTAGAGGTTCCAGAACAAAGGTCAGAGCCTGCTGAGGGTCTGCAAGTTTCTGGGAAGGGGAGGTAAGCGATCTGGACCCCAGTCCAGCTCAAGACTATCACAGGGAGGCTGCTTCTCCCTGGCGAGGGGTGCAGAGGGTCTGGGACAGGTGGGACCCTAGCAGATTGCAGTCTTCCAGGTCTTTACTTGTTTTCATGGACAAGTTTCATGTGAAAGGTCTTTAGAAAAAAGGGGTTGAAGGGCTGGAGAGATGGTTCAGTGGTTAAGGCGCTTGCCTGCAGAGCCTAACAACCAGAGTTTGATTGCCCAGTACCTATGTAAAGCCAAAGTGGCATATAGATCTGGAATTCATTTGTAGTGTGGCTGGAGGCCCTGGCATACCCTTTCTGTCTGTCTCTCTTCTATCTCTCTCTGTTTGCAAATAAATAAGTAAATAAATAAAATTTTCTGGGCATGGTGGCATACACCTTTAATCCCAGCACTCAGGAGGCAGAGGTTAGGAGTTTGAGGCCACCCTGAGAATACATAGTGAATTCCAGGTCAGGTTGGACTGGAGTGAGACCCTATCTTGGCATTTTACAGTCTGTTATAGTCATAACTTTGAAGCTCACAGATTTGGCCAGTGGGAGCCTCCCACCTGTTCTTGAGCACCTGCAGGCTGACTGCCTTCTCTGTTTTCTTCTGGCATGTCCCAGAACTGCTCAAGCAATTCCTGAAAGAACAGTAGGACCTCTAACCCAGAAGACATTGCTTGTCACACACACCTTGGGCAACCAAGCCAGATAAATTTCCAGAGAATGTGCCACCTTATGCATCTGGTTTATGTGGGTCCTGGGGAGTTGAATCTGGGTCATTTGGCATTGCAGGCAATTGCCTTAACCACTAAGCCATATCTCCAGCCCCATAATTTCATTTTTGAGAAAAGGTCTCAGTAGCTCAAGTTGGGCCTAGGTCTTGCTGTGTAGTCCATGATGGGCTCAAATTAGGATCCTCCTGTCTTGTCCTCTCAAATACTAGAATTTCAGGCATGTGACACCAGCTGTCATATTTTAATTTAAAAAGATAGCTAAAGCAAATCAAACCTTTCTTATCCATTCTTCAAAGTTCCCCCTATCCTTAGCGCTAACACTGTCCTCAGAGCCTTCGGTGGCCTGTCCCAGCCCACCTACCCCCTGCGCCTCACAGGCTCCACCAAAGGACAGTGGCATATTCTCTTCCCTCTGCCAGACCCCCTCCCTAGATCACTCCCACTTCTATTGTAGTTCCTCATCTCATCACTTCCTCCGGAACATTCTCCCTGTGTGTCAGGGATTTTGACTCTCTGGGTTCAATCTTTGATGGCTGCTCTATCTCTGGGCACTATTTCAGGAAGCTCCTGGCACACTCCTCGCACCTCCTGCTTCTCAGAGGCTAATATTGGCAGTGCCTGAGAGCTGAGGGCAGGTGACAAGGAAATGAGAACAGCTGACCCAGACAAACCCAGTCTGGAGGCTGGAGAGGAAGCTGAGCACTTCTGGGGGCAGGGGCCTTCCTGGTCCAGGGCTGGGTTCTGACTCACCAGCATGTCCCCAGCCCATTCAAGGCAGCCTGTGTTCCAGGTTTCAGCTATTGGGCAGGTGGGCAGAGTACGCCACTCAGGCAGGTGACCTCCCTGGTTTACTCTCACAAGCACTATTGTCACATCCTAGTTCTAGGTCATGGGCCAGGCTCAGGGATGTTGCCCAGGCCTTTTCTAGGTAGCTCTGAACCCAAAACCCCAGAATATACAGCCAAAGACCCACCCCAGACCTATAGTCCACCCAGGCTCCAAAAAAAAAAAAAACTTGGAAGTCTGGTTTTTACACGTGGAGGTAGGTGATAGGTGAAGTTAGAGAATCATTGCTTACTGGCAGTGACCAACAAGGAATGGTTATGGTCCAGTATGGTAAAGGCTGAGATAAGAAAGGGGTTTCAGAGCCAGGCATTGTGGCAGACACCTTTAATCCCAGCACTTGGGATGCAGAGGCAGTAGGATCGCTGTAAGTTCAAGGTCACCCTGAGAGTACATAGTGAATTCCAGGTCAGCCTGACCTAGAGCAAGACCCTACCTTGGAAAAAAAAAAAAAAAGTTAAAAGAGTTTTATTAGCTGGCCATGGTGGTGTACACCTTTAATCCTAGCACTTGGGAGGCAGAGGTAGGAGGATCAACATGAGTTCAAGGCCAGCCTGAGACCACATAGTGAACTCCAGGTCAGCATGGGCTAGAGTGAAATGCTACCTTGAAAAAGAAAAAAAAGAAAGAAAGAGGGCTGGAGGGATGTCTTAGCCATTAAGGCATTTGCCTGCAAAGCCAAAGGACTCAGCTTCGATTCCCTAGGACCCACGTTAGCCAGATGCAGAAAGGAGTACACGCGTCTGGAGTTCATTTGCAGTGTCTGGAGGCCCGGCATGCCCATGTTTTTTCTCTCTCCGCCCCCCCCCCCGTCTTTCTCTCTCAAATAAATAAATAAATAAAAATTAAGAAAAGAAAAAACTTAAAAAAAAAAGAATGAAAGGGTTCAAACACGTACCTAGTGGAAACCCCTCAGTTAACCCTGGAAACCTGTATAAACAGATGTAAGCCAGATGTGATCAAGCAAAATGGAACAGGGGCATGTATGTGTGCATTTCAAGCAGAGGAACCGTGTGCAAAGGCTCAGAGACAGGGGCACCTTGGCTGGACTGTAAGTCAGGCTGGCTGGAGAGACTTGAGTCTGGAGAGTGGGAGGTATGGCTGCTTCCTCAGGAATGTTTTGGGAAGCTGGACCATCTCAGCTTCTTTCTTATGCCTCTGATTCCTCATAAATAGGAAAACAGTAAATAAATTTTTGTTAAATAGGTCAAAGAAGGAAGGACTCCTTGACCACAATTACACTCCTAGCCTGGAAAGCTTAAAGATTTAAGGTGCCTAGCATGTGCCCCATTCCAGGAGTGGAAAACCCATGATTTAAAAAAAAATAATAATGATTTAGTTATTTGCAGGAAGAGATAATAAGAATGAATGAACATGGGCACATCTGGCTTTATATGACTATGGGAAATTGAACCTTGTACTGGCAGGCTTTGCAATCAAGTGCCTTTAACTGCTGAGCATCTCCCCAGCCCCAAGCCCATGATCTTGTAACAAAAAGCCTGTCTACTTTGTGGGACTTCTTCCTTTGGGTTAGTAAAGGGCAGAGAAAAGTAAGTCGCCCTGGGATTTTGGCCTTAGTTTACTTATAAATAAATATGACTTGAGGGCAGGATGGCTCAGCGGTTATGCACTTGCCTGCAAGAGCTTGACACCGGGTTCAATTCCCCAGTACCCACATATAGCCAGATGCACAAAGTGGCTCATGCATCTGGAATTTGTTTGCAGGGGCTAGAGTGCCTGGCACCCCCATTCTTTCTCTGCTTGCAAATAAAAATATTTCAAAATAAAATAAAATAAAAATGACTCGGGAGGCTGGAGAACTGGCACAGCAGTTAAAGGCAGTTGCCTGCAAACCCTGCCAGCCTGGATTCGATTCCCCAGTACCCACTTAAAGCCAGGCGCACAATGAGGTGTAGGCGTCTGGAGTTTGCAGCAGCTGGTGGTCCTGGTGCGGCCATTCTGTCTCTCTTTTATTTCTCTCTGCTTGTAAGTAATAAATACATATTAAAAAAAAAAGATGATTCAGGGTGGGCATAGGGATGCAGGCCTTTAATCCCAGCACTTGGGAGGCAGAGGGAGGAGGATCAACGTGAATTCGAAGCCAGCCAGGAACTACAGAGTGAGATTCAGGTCAGCTGGGGCTGGAGTGAAACCCTACCTCAGGGTTGTTGGGGGCGGGGAGGAGAATTCGGAAATTGAGCGCAGTGGTTGTACACCTCCCCAGTTCTTGGGAGGCTGAGGCAAGTTTGAGACCAGACTAGTCAACATAGGGAGTTCAGGGCCAGCTTGATCTACATAATGAAATTTCAATTAAAAAAGAAGTGGGTCGGTTCAGACTCCCTGGCGCCGAAGTTCCTTTTCCACTTCCAGCTGGTCCCGCAGAAGGCGGCCACACTCCGGATACCCCGGGAAGCCTTCGCTTTGGGCACAGGTGCCAAGGGAACCAAAGCTCCCACCAAAGTGCTACACGCCCCCTAAGGCAGCACCTGATTGGCTCGCCCGGCCTACACTTTGAGACAGTTTTACCTTCTGATTGGCTGTCCTGCTCCCTGGGGTGTGCTGAAACCCTCCTTTCTCCTGATTGGCCAGGCAACTACCTGCGTCCGCCCCGGATTGGGCAGCGACTAGGCTGGCTCTCGGGCTCCTAGGGCCCCCGCTCTCTGATTCGCCGCTCGGGCCAGCCCCACAACTTGCACGCTGAATGGCTGCGCCACTACCTGTATCGGCCTCGGATTGGGTGCGTGGCGCCTCCCCGGCGTGATAGGTCAGGACCACCGCCCCCCTGGTCGCCCATTGGCTGCTCGGAGAAGCCCGGTCTCCGGGTAAGATGGCAGCGGACGGACAGTGCTCGCTCCCCGCTTCATGGCGGCCAGTGACCCTCACCCACGTCGAATATCCTGCAGGTAAAAGGCGGCCCCGGCTACAAGAACGCCCTCCGGGAGCCAGCCCCTCAAGCCCGGGCGCCCCGGCCCCCACGGGCCGGCGGGGGGAATACCGAGAGACTGGGGTGGGAACTGTCAAATAGTGAGCCATGGAGGGGCTCGGCCGGCGCGCGCGCCGCGCAAGCGCAGTGGGGCTGCGATGAGCTGGGCGAAATTCTGAGCTGCTCGTTCGCGCACTGTGCGGCTGCGCGGCCGACGTGCTCCCCGGGGTCCCGGTGCGCCGATGGGCTGTAATGGGGCAGGGGTCTGGGTCTGGCGACAAAGGGTCCCTGGCCTGGACCTAGGCCTTTGTGCCCCGCCCTCCCCGGAGCCAGAGAGGCCGCACTCTCTCTCCGGCGTGCAGGGAGTGCCAGCTTCCTACGGAGCTGTGGGCTGCATGGTAGAGAGCTCCCTGTTGCAGGGAGTGTGCCAGAGGCCAGGCTTGGGGAGTATTGGTAGTGCCACGCCCTGAGCGGCGCAGCAGCAGAGGCCACCCGTCGCGGGGGCAGGCAGGCAGCCTCGGGATCTTGACTTAGGGAGCTTCCATCAGACACACCTCTGGGAGCGCCAGCTTCTCTAGTGGGGAGGTCCATTAGCCACTCTTCTGGATTCCAACTAGCAAAGTGATACGGAGCTTGGGCCTTGGGGAAGACGTATCCGAGCTCTAGCGCTGTCCCTCCTCCCCTAGTCACTTCAAGTAGCACCCAGCAAAGTGCTTCCCGTGATGGTGTGTGAATCAAATGCCCAAAGGCCTGAGAGGTGCTGGGCGCAGTACCTAGCCACAGTAAACACCCAGGAACTACCTGCCGTTAATGCCCCTACCTTCCCAGCACCCTCCTTGGAAAGGATATGATGCTTGCTGGGGGCACGATTATGAAGTCCTTGCTGATCCCTAATTGTTGGCTGCGCTCTTGGTTAGGGACGTGAGAACTTGGCCGTGCTGAGGGCCACATGCCAGAGAACTTTGACTCTGGGTTATACTCGGGGTGGGGCAGCCCTGCCAGGGGCTGAGCCTTACTCACTTGTCTGCCCACCATTCATTCATTCATTCACTCAGCCTCTATCCATCTAGCATCTGCTAAGTGCCTAGGTCATGGGCTGGCTCTGGGTTTAGAATGGTGGACAGGCCCCTTAGGTTCCTCCATCCCTGCTCTGTTGTAAATCTCTGTTTCTGAGGAGGGAAACCAAGGCCTGGAGAGGGGAAGGGGCTTGGCTGAGGTCTCAGCACCTTCCTGGCTGTGCCTCTCTGGCCTCAGAGTAGCTTCTTGGAGGGCTTACAGGGGCGAAGGGACTTGCTAAGGAACATTCAGGCTGTGATGTAGGACCTGGCTGGACTGGGGACAGTTGGTAAGGTCTAGTCCCCTGTGACACTTCTTTGTATTTCTGAGAATGCTGAACTTGCTTCTTCTTCTTCTTCTTCTTCTTTTTTTTTTTTTTTGAGGTAGAGTCTCACTCTAGCTCAGGCTGACCTGGAATTCACTATGTAGTCTCAAGCTGGCCTTGAATTCATGGCGATCCTCCTACCTCTGCCTCCCGAGTGCTTGGATTAAAGGTGTGCGTCACCACACCCGGCTTTGCTTCTTTTATATCCATCATTTTACATGGTTTTAGAAGCCGGTGCAGTGTCAGGCACTGTGCTATATTCGGAGAGGAGAGTGGGACCTAGAGATACCTCGTCATTGTCCTCGTAGGGCCTGCAGTATAGGCCCCCAAGCTACTCTACACTAGCTGTTTATGAACTGGCCGTTGAGTCACAGGTTCCCCCTCAGGCTGAGCTCTGCGACAGTGTGGTCTTGTCTATGGTTTTCGGCAGCTCTCTTGGGTCTTGGTTTATGTTTGTTGAGCTCACCCCCAGCAGCACCCCGGGTGGGGAATACCGTGTGTGTAAAAGGTCCAGAAGTAGGACAGCACATGCATCCAGGGAGCTGGAGTTTTGTCCCTGCAACTGGAGCAGAGGGTAGGAAAGAGGCAGGTCAGGACCGGGCAGAGCCTGATGAGAAAGCTGAGGGGGGACGCATCCCAAGGGCAGTGGGGGCGGGTGTGGATCAGACAGTGGTGAGGCTTGGGGGTTGTGCCTGCTTTGAGACAGCTTGAGATGGCCAAAGGTTCAGGGGTCCTAGCCACTCCCTGTCCTCACAGCCCTGTCATCATCAGCTGCGTCGTGGAGACAGCCAGCATCTCAGCTGGGAGGGGAAGAAGGATAAGGAGACACAGACTCAGCACTAGTGGGACTGTGGCAACATCCGCACTTGGAGCAGGGTTGCTGCCCTTCTCTCTCAGAACAACTCTAAGCCAGTGTTCTCTCCTCCCGGCCTCTGCTGCAAGGGTGGATAGGCCAGGAAGTTTCTGTCCATCTCTTCAGGCCTGGAAGCTGCTCTGTCATCTGTGGATACCTGCCCTGCTGCTTGTGTAAGGCCAGGCTGGTGGTATGGGCCATTTTCCACATTGGGTTCGCCCAGTCTCTGTGAGTCCAAATATGGAAGTGATCTGGGTGCCAGGGACTGTACTAGGCATCTCACAGGCCCCATCACCTCAGACATGCACAGCTATGAGGAGGCACTAATACCCCTATCCAGCAGGAGGGAGTGTGGAGGCCCAGGGAGGCGAAGTCCTTGCCTGAGTTCACTCACGTAGGCAGCATGAGCTGGTGCGGCATCTGAACACTGCCCTCTGACCTGCACAGTCAGAGTGCCCACATCGTCAGCCACCTTGTCTCAAAGCGACAGCAGCCTTTGGACTCAGCCTCGCTGGTGGGCAAGCAAGGAATGTGGCATCTCATCTCTTGGCTTCCGTGTCTCCATCTCTCAGAGGGTTGATGGTCCTCTTACTGCCTCCATCCCGGCTTGTCAGGAGTGTGTTTTGTGTGTGTGTGTGCTTTTTTGAGGTAGGGTCTCACTGTAGCCCAGGCTGATCTGGAAATCACTCCGTAGCTCCAGGCTGGCCTCCAAACTCCCAGCGATCCTCCTAACCCAGCCTCCCAAGTGCTGGGATTTGCCCAGCGAGACTTGGCTTTTCATCCGGGTCTTACTTCTTTCTGGCTTTAAGTAAGTCACATAACCCTGATGAGACTCAGTTCCTCTATAGAATGGGAACACACAGCTATCAGCTGTAAACTTGTGGCATACGGGCTTTCATTGTAACAGACACTCGCATTATCCCCATGACAGACTCGGTATGTCAGCTGCTCAGCTGTGCGTCCATGGCTGTGGCCCTGGGCTCTAGGTCCTATTGGAACCTCCTCTCTGATTTAGACCCTATTGACCATCATGGACCTGGTCCCTCATCTGATGTCGATGTCCTTATCCTGCTTCTGTCTCCTACAGGTGATCTCTCTGGCCACCTCCTTGCCTACCTGAGCCTCAGCCCTGTTTTTGTCATCGTTGGTTTTGTAACCCTCATCATATTCAAGCGGGAGCTGCACACAGTGAGTCTGTTCTGTTAAGTGCCCTTCTTCCATCCTGATGCCATGCTGTACCCTGCCAGGCCTGTCTGCTCTCCCTCTCCCTTTGCCTCGTCCCATCTTGAGGTGTGAAGCCCCCTGGCTGGTCCAAGTTGTTCACTCCTTGGCCTAGAAGACCCAGTCAGAGGCCACCGGCACGGGGATTGGGAGTCGCAGCCAGCAAGTACACAGGCCCAGCTGACTGTCCATCTTCCCTTGCAGATCTCATTCCTCGGGGGACTGGCACTGAATGAGGGGGTCAACTGGCTAATCAAACACGTCATCCAGGAGCCTCGGCCCTGTGGAGGTAGGGCCAGGACTGTGAGGGCCTGGGGCTCCAGGTTGGGCCATTGCTGGGAGGCCCCCCTCCTCCCATGATGCTTTGCTTTCTCTCTCCTCCAGGTCCCCACACAGCAGTGGGTACTAAGTACGGGATGCCCTCCAGCCATTCCCAGTTTATGTGGTTCTTCTCTGTCTATTCCTTCCTTTTCCTGTATTTAAGGTGAGCTTCTGCCCTAGCTGTGGTGGCCCTTAATTGACCCATCCTGTGGACTGAGACTGTCTTGATGTGCCTTTTTTTTTCCCCAGAATGCACCAAACAAATAATGCTAGGTTCCTGGACTTGCTATGGAGGCATGTGCTCTCCCTGGGGCTCCTCACTGCGGCCTTTCTCGTCTCCTACAGCAGGTATGGAGGCAAGACAAGCCCTGCCCTGCACCTTGCCCACCTGGAGTCCTGCTGGGTTCTTGGTCCCTCTTGAACCCTACTGTGGGCCCTGAGCCTACAGACTAGGGCAAGGCTTGGAAAGGGCCTCTGGCCTCTGTATATTTTTCATTTTGCATTTATGTGTTTGGTGTTGTATGTGTGTGAGACGTGTGTGCATATCTGCATGTTCGGATGTGGGCACATGTGTGTGTGTGTGGATTGTGCACATAAGGAGACCAGAGGTTGACATCAGGGGTCTTCCTCTCCACCTTATTTACTAGGACAAGGTCTCCACTTGAACCCAGAGCTCACTGTTCTGGCTAGTCTAGCCATCCACTGTGCCCTGGGGAATCTCTTGTCTCTGCCTTCCAAGTGCTAGGATGACAGGAGGCCATCATGCCCACTGGGCATTTACTTGTGTCCTGGGGATCTAAACACCAGTTCTCAGTGTGCATGGCAAGTGCTTTACTGACTGAGTTATTGCCCTAATTCTTTTATTTTTATTTTATTTTAGTTTTTAAAATATTTAAATTTTTTATTGTTTTGAGAGAGAGCGGGGAAAGAGGCAGATAGAGAGAATGGGCATGCCAGGACCTCCAGCCACTGAAGATGAACCCCAGACACATGCACTGCCTTGTGCATCTGGCTTGCGTGGTACTGGGGAATCGAACCTGGGTTCTTAGACTTTGAAAGGAAGTGTCCTTCTTTTTTTTTCAAAAAAAATTTATTTATTTGAGAGCGAGAGAAACAGGCAGAAAGAGAGTGAGTATGGGCACACCAGGGCCTTCTGCCACTGCAGACAAACTCTAGTCACATGTGCCACTTTATGCATCTGCTAGTGCCCTAGCTTTAAGGGACAGATTCTGGTTGCAACTTCTAGCCTAGTAGGCTGAGCTAAGATTCTGACAACAGCTCCTTGTATTAGCCATTTGTCTCTAGCCTCCTGGAGGGTCCCTTTGAAGACAAGCTCAGAATTTAGGTGGTAAACAGGAGGGAGACAGATCAGGAGATGGTGAGCAGCTGTTGGCATGTCTCCTTGCAGAAGTGGGGCTGAGGCTGTTTGTGGGAGGCCGCCCCATCTCTGTGTCTCCATGTGTGCACACACAGGCCCTTGGGCATGGGGGATTGTGTAGACCTGTCCCTGGATGACTCTCATGAACTTCCCTTCTGGCCTTGGCCCAGGGTCTACCTGCTGTACCACACCTGGAGCCAGGTGCTCTACGGGGGCATTGCTGGAAGCCTCATGGCCATCGCCTGGTTCGTCTTCACCCAGGAGGTCCTCACCCCGCTGTTCCCCAGGATAGCAGCCTGGTAACCAGCTCCCCTCCCTTGCCAGCACTGTGGCACTGTCCCTTTGTGCAGGCGTGACTATCCATGGCAGACCTGCATCCTAGGCCACCCACCCGTCTCCCTGGGAGGTCCGGTGCCCAGGCCTCTGGTGACATGAGACTGTAGAACCTCCTCCAGGGGCTTGCTGTGGTGGGCTTGCAGGGATTCTCTGGCCCAGCAGCCAGCGCAAGGCACTTAGGAGGCATCCAGAGTCCTCTGGGGCATTGTCCCTGCCTAAAGAACTCAGTGTCTCTGGAGTCTTGGGCCAGGCAAAACCTGTGGGCAGTGGAAGAAGGGTGCAGGACGTGCCAGAAACTGGTGGGGTGTCTGGCTTAGCAGTCTGCTTGTGCCCTGCTGTGGCCCTGACTTTGGGGTGTCTATCTCTTCAGGCCCATCTCTGAGTTCTTCCTAATCCGGGACACAAGCCTCATCCCTAATGTACTCTGGTTTGAGTACACAGTAACCCGAGCAGAAGCCAGGTGAGTTAACCTGACAGCAGTCACTACTGCCCACTGTTTGGAGGGCTTCCCAAGTACCAAACACTTGCCTACTTTTCTGATATTGAGTTCTATAGCTCCCATTTTAAAGATGGGAAAACTGAGGCTCAGAGAGAAGGGAAGTCACTTGCTTGAGCTCTTTCAGATAGTGGATAAGGAGCTGGTAGTGAACTGCTGGCCCAGGGTGCTTGCATTTACCCTCTACAGCCCAGAACCACAGATCTGGCCACAGGGACTGTCAGGTTCCTGTGTGAAGCCATTTGGGGGGCTGTTTAGCCAGCTGCCTTTTGCTAGGTTGGTAAGATGGCTCACACTGAGGTGGGAGCCAATTGCAGTTGAATAGCAAATTGGGACAAAGCTGGGCTTTGGAATGACCTTGTTTTTAAAAACGTATTTTATTTATTTATTTGAGGGGGGCCGGGCAGATAGAGAGAGAGGCAAATAGAGAATGGGAGCATCAGGGCTTCCAGCCACTGCAAACAAACTCCAGATGCATGCGCCCCCTTATGCAGCTGGCTCATGTGGGTCTTGGGGAATCGAACCTAGGTTCTTTGGCTTTGCAGGCAAGCGCCTCAACCACTAAGCCATTTCTCCAGCCCTGACCTTCCTTATTTTTAGTTTTTTTTTTTTTTTTCAAGGTAGGGTCTTGCTCTAGTCCAGGCTGACCTGGAATTCAGTCTCAGGGTGGCCTTGAACTCATGGTGCCCCTTCTACCTCTGTATCCTGAATGCTGGGATTAAAGGTGTGCACCACCATGCCCAGCTTTTAATGTATTTTTTTATTTTTATTTTTTTGGTTTTTTGAGGTAGGGTCTCACTCTAGCCCAGGCTGACCTGGAATTCACTATGGAGTCTCAGGGTGGCCTCGAACTCACGGGGATCCTCCTACCTCTGCCTCCTGAGTGCTGGGATTAAACTACGCCCGGCTTTATTTTTTTATTTTTGAAGTAGGGTTTCACTCTAGTCCAGGCTGACTTGGAATTCACTATGTAGTTTCAGGGTGGCCTCAAACTCACAGTGATCCTCCTACTTCTGCCTCTTGAACTCGTGGTGATCCTCCTACCTCACACCTGGTCTATTTTTAATTTTTAAAATGTTTTTGCCAGGTGTGGTGGCACACACCTTTAATCCCAACACTTGGGAGGCAGAGGTAGGAGGATCACCACGAGTTAGAGGCCATCCTGAGACTACATAGTGAATTCTAGGTCAGCCTGAGCTAGAGTGAAACCCTACCTTGAAAAACCAAAAAATAAAATAAAACAAAATGTTTTCAAGGCAAGGTCTCACTGTAGCCCAGACTGACCTAGAACTCACTCTATAGCTCAGGCTGGCTTTGAACTCACAGCGATTCTCCTAAGTGCAGGGAATAAAGATATGTGCCACCATACCCAGTTCTGGAGTGTCCTGACTCATGCTCTTCCACTTAGTTCTCCCAAGTCTGGGGTGGGTGCCTCAGGTTGGGGAAGGGCCAGCCTGGGTTCAGAGGGAGGCTGAGGCAGTCTCAGCTCCAAAGGAATCCTGGGAGCCATACAGCAGGGCAGGACAGGGCAGGGCAGGTGGGTTATCCCAGCAGCCAGGAAATGTGTTAGTGCATCAAGGTCCAAATTATCCTAATGAGCTTAAGGGTAAAGCCTTGGATCCATGAGGAAAGGGGATTTGGGGGGTTAGGGCAGGGCAATCCCATTAGTGACAGAAAGGCCTCAGCAGGTCCAGGGCTGAGCTGTGCACCTGGCTCCCAGAGTGGCCAGTTCTGCCATGCCCTACCCTGCCCAGCCAGCCACCATCTGCCTTCATTTACTAACTAATCATGACACCTGCTCTGTGCCAGGTGTGTGCAGGGGCTGGGCATAGAGGGAGACAGACATGGCCCCACTCTCCCGGTGCTTACTGGAGCAGGGAGCCATGGGGAACAAAGGGTCTGCCTGTGTGAGCCACACCAGGAGCCAAGCTCAGAGGCTTAGAACTCATGACAAGAACCCAGTATGGGAGCAGTATGGTCCACAGCCTCCCAGGAGACTAGCCTGGAAGAAAGAGCAAGGCTTCTGAAGCAAGGCTGACAGGGAGGGGGTCTCAGCAAAGGTCACAGCATTTGGGAAGCTCCTGAGGCAAATAGAGTTTAGAGTTGTGTTGCTAGAGCTCAGGAGCAAGGGGGAGAGCTGGGCTGTATCACCCAGGGCCTTGTGTGCCACCGTTGTTTTAGGTTATTTTTTTAGGGGTGTGGGCATTGAGCTAGGGTCTTAGTCTAGCCTTAGGCTGACTTCAAATTCAACCTGTAGTCCAGGCTGACTTTGAACTCATGGCCATCATCCTACCAATCTGGGATTATAAGTCAAGAGCCTTATGATAGCTTGCAAAGCCTTCCATCTTGGGTTTAATCCCCTAGTATCCATGTAAAAATTCAGGCCCACAAAGTGGTGTATGTGTCTGGAATTTGATTGCAGCAGCAAAAGGCCCTGACACTCCTACTCTCTGTGTCAAATAATGAATAAAAAAATGGCTGGACGAGGATCACTGAGAGTTCGAGGCCACCCTGAGACTACAAAGTGACTTCCAGGTCAGCCTGGGCTAGAGTGAGACCCTACCTCGGAAAACTGAAAAAAAAAAAGGGGGGAGCTGGAGAGATGGTTCAGTGGTTAAAGCACTTGCCTGCAAAGCCTAATGACCTGAGTTTGATTCCACAGTACCCACGTAAAGCCAGGTGCACAAAAGCATGCATCTGGAGTTCGTTTGCAGTGGCTAAAGGCCCTGGTGTGCCCATTTTCTCTTTCTCTGACAGGCATGATGGTACATGCCTTTAATCCCAGCACTTGGGAGGCAGGGGTAGGAGGATTTTTGTGAGTTTGAGGCCAGCCTGAGACTACATGGTAAATTCCAGATCAGCCTGGGCTATAGTGAGACTCTACTTTGAAAAACCAAAAAAGAAAAGAAAAGAAAAGAAAAGAAAAGAAAAGAAAAGAAAAGAAAAGAAAAATGTTAAATAAATAGGGACCTTAGATAAGCCCTGTTCTTCCTTCCTTCCTTCCTTTCTTTCTTTCTTCTTCTTCTTCTTTTTTTTTTTTTTTTTGATTTATTTTTATTTGAGACAGAGAGAGAGAGAGAGGGAGAGAGAGAGGGAAAGAGAGAGAGAATGAATGGGCACATCAGGGCCTCCAGCCACTATAAATAAACTCCAGATGCATGCGCCACCTTGTGCATCTGGCTGATGTGGGACCTGCAGACTCAAACCTGGGTCTTCAGGCTTTGCAGGCAAGTGCCTTAACTGCTAAGCCATTTTTCCAGCCCCCTGTTCATCTTTCTGAGTGTCAGTCAGCCCCTCTATTAAACAGCAGTGATTCTCTCAGCACCCCTCAGGTTCCTGGGTACATCGAGGATATAGGTACCCTCCAAGCCAGGTGCTCCCATGCCCTAGGTATCTCTTTCCTATTCTATCTACACGTTCACACCCATTTGCAGAGCTCACCAGTTCTGTGTAACTGCTTTGGTGGTAACAGCAGAACCTACCTGGGCTGACTTATCTGAAAGGGTACCATGGTTAGGAGGACTCAGCCAGGTCTGGCCTCTCATCTTGTCTCAGCCCCCACCCTCCCAGTCTCCTGGCTCCCTTCCTGAGCTCCAAGACTGGGTCATTGTGGTGGCACAGCCCAGCCCAGTCAGAGACTCGCCAAGTCCCAGACCCAGGGCAGGAGCTGATTGTCCTGGCTTGGATCAGTCACTGGCTACTGCGTGGGTATTGTCCATTTTGTTGAGACTGTGAGTGGGAAGGGGACAGTTGTGTAGCTGGGCCACTAAACACCAGGCAACCCGCATCTGTTTTGCAGGAACAGACAGCGAAAGCTGGGGACAAAACTGCAGTGACTGGTGGGTGTGGCTGGGTCCAGCCTCCAAATCTGGCCTGCACCATGCCTTGCAGGTTGGACAGAATGACAGATGGAGGGATGAAGCAGAGACCTCTACAGACCCAAGTCACCAAGTGGAGCCTTTTTTTTTCTCCTTATTTTAATTTTAATGGACAAGTTGGACCAAAGGGCCAAGTCAACCCTTCAGCCAGGACCCAGGGAGGGCCTGCTGCCTGGGGGGGCTGCCACATGGCCAGAGACCCTGGCTCTGCTGCTACCAGCCCCTGACTAAGTGGAAAGTGCTCTTGGCATGGGCCTTGGGGTGTGGGGTAGAGCACAGGGGCTTGCACTTCTGGTCTTGAGGCCAGGAATTCCAGGTGGTGTGAGGAGTACACACTATTTATAATTTTTTTGTTTTGTCAAAGGCAGGCAGGATTTTGGAGATGAGGCTGGAAGAGCCTGCTCCACAGTAGCTGTCCTGTGTACAGAGGGACCCAGGTCAGTTCCCCAAGCCCTGTGTCCTGCCTCCCGCTGGGCCTGAGGGAGTTGGGGCCAGGAGTGAAGCATCTCCAAGCTCTGTCTGCCACTGTTGCCATTCCAGAACCTCATCAGTGTTTCCTTGTCTGTGGGCAGGGCCTAGAGCGAGCACCCCTTGCGGTGGCAGCTGCTGTCAGTGTGTTCTTCCCCATATCAACCCAACATCACAAGGGCTTTTCTCTGGTCCCCTATCCCCAAGACAGTAGTCCCTTTCTGACAAAAGAGCCTGCACATGTGGGTGAGCACACCCAAGCGTTTACAGCTCCTTTTGTCTGGCCAGCCAGTAGCAGTCTGTCTTCGTCCCCACTGGAACAAGACTCAAAGGAACCAGGAGTTGGGATCCCCGCCCCCTCCCTGTGTGCTGTGGATATGCCCTGTCCCCACAGGCTGGGAACCTGTGTAGGGGTCACCCTGAGGCCTGTGTCAAGTGTGGGTTAACTGATCCCAACCTGGAGGAACCCCCTCCTAGGGGCCTGTTTCTAAGTCACTCTGTCATACTGGTGGACAGATATTTCTAGACTTGGAAGTTTCCAGAACCAGGCTCCAGGGGGACCTGTGTTTGAACCATCCCTTCTTTTCTTTGTGGAGGTTCCTAATCTGCTGCTGAAGCACAATTTTTTGGTGCTTTCCTTTCTTGTCTGTCAAGGCTGTGTCCAAAGCCGTCCCAGACGCCAGGACCAGGGCTGGTTTCTAGGGAGGTAGGTCAGTCTCCACAGTTCCTCCCATTCCCCTAGCATTTTTATTTTTACTTTTTGCCTGAGACAAGCCAAGTGTGAGGTGGTTTGACTTAAGAAAATAATGAAATTGTTTACTATTGTTTTAAAATAAAACCTGAAACTCTGGAAGCCTGAGCACATGAGAGGAGGCTAGGGGTGGTTGGGTGACATGTAACCAACCCTAAGGGCAAAGATGTGGTTGAGACTAAAATCATCAGCATCCAGATATCTAGTCTTCTCCAGCAGCCAAAGCAGGGTTCAAATGGCCTGAGACACTTCCCACCAGGGCCTTCTGACCCCTGGTTCCTAACCTGCAGGTCCTGTCAGCCTTCTCCTTGCCTGGTGCAGGCTGGCCCTGCCCTCAGCTAGTTCTTACTCCCTAGGACAGACCTGGGGACTGGGGACAGTTGTGTTGTCAATTCAGGGTTTAGGAGTGTGGGCAGTTGAAGTGCCAGCCCACTACGCTGGACGGTCAGAGGTCTTGTGTCACAGAGAAGGGTCTGGGCACAGGTTGGCCCAGCTAAGGTGGGGGATCTGTCCTTTGCAGGCTATGGTGAGATACACAGCTATACTACTTCTGGGTGAAGCCTTCAAGGGACCACGGAACCCTGACAAGCAATTAAGGTGCCTTTTGACTGGTAGTGACCAGGAAGAATGCATTGTAGACTTCACATAGGTTGTCAAATAGTTTTCCAGTCATGGTGGAGCCCTATCTGGGCTCTAGCTCTTGTTCTCTGGGCCTTCTCTCAGCCTTCATGAAGCACTGAGAAGATCCCTGGGCCAGGTCAACACCCTGGTTGGTCAGTTCTTTCCTATACCTCCTTTGCTTGCTCCTGAGCAAGTCTCCTTTCTACCCTTCACCTCCCTTTTCTCTGGTGCTGCCCTGCGACAGCTAGTGAATGGGATGTGAGGCTAGGGTGGAACTTTTGGGCCTCCTCAAACCCTCCCTGGCCTGGAAAAGGGAAGTGTTCTCAGGAGTCTGCCATTTAGTATCATGGTAACACTGACTTGTCAGCCTGTTTCATGAAAAATGGAAAAACCAGCCAGATGTGGTGGCGTATGCCTTTAATCCCAGCACTTTGGGAGGCTGAGGTAGGAGGATTGCAGTAAGTTTGAGGCCAGCCTGAGACAACATAGTGAATTCCAAGCCAACCGGGGTAGAGCGAGACCCGACCTCAAAAACAACAACAACAAAAAAATGGAAAACCACAGTTCCCATCCTCGTGATGGCCATAGGTCAGGCCACGAAACTACTCAAGAGTTGTGCCAGCTGCCCAGGCCCCGGCCCCTGTTTAGGCTTTCACAAGTGCCTCAGGGTCTCTGGCAGAACTCGTGACCTCTACCAGGTGTATGGGCTGGGGCAAGTACATGGTTCTAATCATTAATTGCTTTCCTAGCCACCTCCAACGGGGGTTTGCCTCAGATGTCTAGCCCTGGGTGAGCACGTGTGCTCTTCTGCTGTGAGCTCCATGGGGTCAGCTACACTAGGCCTTGGGCTGGTGGGGGCAGGGCCCACTAACTAGCCCATCGGACCAGGACTTACACCCCACAAGCCATGGGACTTGGAAAGGCCTTAACCAGGCAGGATAGGTGGGAAGTTGCTGACGAAGGGTGCTTGGCCTAGCACCAAGGACCAACCTAGAGCTGGCCCTTGGCTCAGCTTGAGGACTCCGCCTGGTTTCTCTGGGCACTCTCTGGCCCACTTGTGACACTGCTCTGTGTCAAAGAGCAAGGAAATCTGGAAGAAGGTAAGGCTAGGATCTAGCTTCTGCCTGCCCCTTAGCTGACACTTATCTTGACCAACACATCTCCCCTTTATTAATTCCCCAGCATGTTCACATTATAAAACCATGGGCGTCCAAGAGTATGGCAGACACATGGGAGATGGATCCTTGATGTGGGTGGGCTAAGGTAGACCCCAGGCATCCCCCTTTATCAGGGAACCTCATCCATGAACCCTCTGCTCAGTGAGGCTTATAGCCTCTCAGATCTCGATAATGCTGACTTCAGAAACTTTGGGAGTTTAGGCGCAAGGTACTGACCCTGGCCTGACCATGGAAATGGCAGGGACTGTTTCCCTTCCCCAGGTAAAGCCTTTGGGGGGGTGATATGTTGGGGACCTGGGCCTTCTGTCTTGCTCAGCCTCTGAAAGCCCTGGCGCTTGGCCTGTGGCACGTGCTGAGGACAAGTCCATGGAAGGCACTTGGCTTGGGTCTGTAGGACCCACTAGGGGATGCTTCCCTGGCTCAGTCAAATGGGGAGGCACAGGAGCCAAGGACCTGAGCCCTGGCATATGCCTGTCCAAGTGGGTATGGTTGTGGCTCTGGCAGACTTGGCCCAGGGCTCAGAGCTTGGCCCGGGGGTGATGCTGCAGCAGGGTGCGCATGTCCAGGAGTGCCTTCTCTAGGTAGTGTGCCATTCGGGCAGCATTGGTCTCAGCACAGCTGTTGTAGGCTGATACGGAAAAGTTGATGTGGGCCTCCATAGGGTTATAGCAGACACCATAGCCATCTGGGACCACAGGTCCAAAGAACATGACGCAGTCTGTCTTGGCAGGGACCTAAGGACAACAGGATTAGAGTTCTCATGCCCAGGCTTGTGGTTCCCTTCCCACCCCGGGGGATACCAGCTTGCCTCTCCATGTCTACCCCACTCTGCCCTTTTTCCTCCCTTCTTCAGGGGAGACTTCCTCTTGGGTATGGGGAGCTGCAACTCTTTCTTTGGCATTCTTCTGACCCCCAGCAATTCTCCCAGGCCATTTGTGTCACAGATACTCTGCACAGTTGCTATGAATTCCTTGGGAACCCAAACCAGTCTGTCCCCAGCTGTGTCCCAGCACACAGCACAGATTAGTGAAATGTGTGAATCAGGTGTCACCTATAACTGACTAGTAAATGAATGAAGCCGATTCTCTCTTTTGAAACAAGAGTCTCACGTATTTTCAGCTTGCTTTGAACTTGTTATATAACTGAGGATTATCTTGAGTTTCTGATCCTCCCATTTCTACCTCCAGAGTGCTGGAATTGCAGGGATGCACCACCATGCCCATTTATTCAGTTCTGGGGATCACATCCAGGTCCTCACAATGCTAGGCAAGCACTCTGCCAACTGAGCTACATCTCCAGCCAGAAGCTGATTCTCTTGAGAAGCCCTGAGCCTTCTCAGCCTGCCTGTGCTGTAGCAATACTCATGCCCCCAGCTCCTCCTCAGGAGCTTAGCTGCTTTGGCAGTGGGCCTGTGGTGGCCATACCCCTAAGGTTCAGCTGCTAGCAGTTTCTCCTGTTCCCCACCTCCCCTGACACAGGGCAGTGTCCTACCTGGCTGGTAGAGAGGTTGAAGTGCATAGCGATGGCATAGGAGGTGTCCATAAAGATGTCAGGCATGCTCACCAAATCCTCAATAGCTTGCAGCTTCAGGCCCAGCAAGTGTCGGTCGAAAGCCTCCCCGCGGATGGCCTGCATGTGGAGAAACCATGAGGGGAAAGCACTGCAGGCCCATGGGACACCCCTGCCCCTCCAAGTGGCAGTGCTGCCCCTTCTAGCCACTGGTCCATCAGAACCATGGGGGAGTAGAGTCCTTATATTTTAATTATTTACTTCCAAGGAGAGAGAGAGATAAGAAAGAAAATGAGTGTGCCAGGGCTTTTAGCTGCTTCAAATGAACTCCAGATGCATGTACCACTTTGTGCATCTGGCTTTATGTGGGTACTGGGGAACTGAACCCAGGTCTTTAGGCTTTGCAGGCAAGAGCCTTAACTACTAAGCCATCTCCCCAGCCCAAGCTTCAGTATCTTAATCTGTAAAGTGGGAGGCAGTGAGAGCTGCATATAACATAGGCAGTGTGGGTATATGCCATGTGATAGGCAGGGCCTGCATGGGCTGTGTAACAGAAACACGTCTGTACAAGTGTGATGGGCAATGTGCACACAATCTAACAGGCGGTATCTGTGTGTTGCTTAACATGAGCACATTGTACACACTGCCCAGTGCCAGAGCCAGGATGGGTGCCCCAGACCACCACCTCCCTGGCCATAGCTTAAGGTGTTGGAGGTAAAGAAGTGTGCCATCTACTGGAGCATCAGGGAGAGTGAATGAAACAAGATCCAAGGATATGTACTCAGTTTAACTTTGGAACTCAGACCAGGGCAACTGCTGGGCCCGCTTTGGTTTCTCCAAGTTTCTTTCTTCTTTTTTCTCTTTCTTTTCTTTCTTTTTCCCAAACATATGTATTGATTTGCAAGTGGGGGGGGGGAGGGGGGGAGACAGAATGGGTGCACCAGGGCCTCCTAACCCCTATAAATGAACTCCAGATGCATGCACCAATTTGTGCATCTGGCTTTACATGGGGACTGGGGAATTGAACCCAAGTCACCAGGCTTTTGTAGGCAAGTACCTGTAACCACTGAGCCACCTCCCTAGCTCAGTTTCTCCAACTTTCATATGAGGAAATAGATTGCTCCAGTTGCTCCACTGCTTAGGGGAAGGACAGCTCTAGCCGGGATGGATAGACATGTGGGGGGACAGTAGCAGGCAATGAGGGGGGGAGCAGGGCTCACTCACTCGGTCAGTGTAGGCTCGGTGGGCCTGCACAGCCTTCCGCAGCAGTTCTACCTTCTGGTGCTCCTGGAGACCGGTGGGGAAAGGAAGTGAGGTACTGTCCTCCCCCACCTCATAGTCCACTCCCCACCAGCACTAGACCAAGTATTGGAACTGCCATCTCTTCCTTCTCCAGAGCCCAGCAAGGGGCAGATGTCACTGCTCATCAGTGAGTGAACAGATAAAGGGTAGATGGGTCTGTGGCTGCCTAGCTGGCTTCCATTTGGTTGCTGGGAAGCTCAGCACTAAGTCCGAGGCTCCATGTTCTGTGAGGTTCCCATCCCACCATGGGGCTGGAATACCAGAGATGGACACTCAGTGTGCATCCAGGACAGGAAGGAGAGCACTCAAGCACAGCCTACCCACTCTTGCCCAGACCGCTCACCGTCACACTGGAGTCATCCATGGCCTTCACAAAGGCCAGCGAGTCTATGGAGGCTGAGCGGATGGTGTCTGTGCGGCCCAGGTGAAACATGCGCAGAGAGGCACTTTCATATGTGGCACATGCCTGCTTGTAGATCCTGGATGGGAGGTGGGTTTTAGCATACTTCCAAGGGATACCTGCACCACCCTCATCCTCCTACAGGGGTGGGTGGGTGGGGCACACCTGTAGTAGGCCAGCTGCAGGGCCATCTGGATGAAGGCGTCAGGGCTCAGCTTCTCTGACTTGGGGAAGTCCTTTCCAAAGTGGTGGAACACCATCATGGTGATGTCCAGGTCCTGGATCATGCTGGGTTTGGGAAGGTGGGAGGGGCGGTCAGCAGCAGGCAACTGGCAGCATGTCAGCCATCTCAGAACAAGGTTGGCCTAGTGACTGGCCTAAACAGGTGCCTCAGCCTCAAGGCCCCTCCGCCCTCTGCACAGGACAGCCTGGCACTTACATGCCAAGGTTCTGCTTGGCCTTCTCGATGTCGTTCTTGATCTCAGGTGTGATGTTGAACCGCAGCTTCTTGGGCATGGGCAAGGGCACCATGGGAGACCGCACGAGGTCAGGCTTCTTTCTAAATGGAACACAGGGGCCTCAGGCTCATGCTGGTGCTGCTGGAGCCTGAGTCTGTCTCTGGGGCTGAGGTGGGAAGAGAGATCCTTGAAGCTGGAGACTTCCAGGGACATTCCCAGGTTTGCCCTTCTACAAACTACCTAAACTCTAGCTTCCAATAGGGCACATGGAGAAGGCCTGAGGAGGGCCGGGCCTAGTACATGGTCACAAGCCTGGGAAGTACAAAGCCAGAATCCAAACCCTGGCTTAACTGACTTAAGAAACCATGTTCTCTGCTGCTTACTTAGAAGAAACAAACTCCTAGGTGAAAATGAAAGTGACATTCCTCTACATGTCAAGTCTATTACCTGCAGGTCACCAGTCACCATGAACTGGGAACAAGGCTCTAACCATACTCACGTGTACTCTATGACATGGTCCAAGAGGGCCACAATTGGGGGCCCCTCTGCTGCTGCATGCTCATAAACCAGCCCACAGGAGCCATCTTCTGCCACGATGAACTGTGGACAGTAAGGGACCCTGTCATCCCTTGGTACCTGGAGACTCAGTCACTCTCTGGGTGGGTCTTGTAGGAAGGGTCCCTGAAGTCATCTTCCAGGGGTTATGCTAACAGTCATAGGAGCCTTGGCCTCCCAGCCAGGCTGACATGAGCACATCCTTGCATAGCACACGTTGGAAGCTGGTCCTTGGAAGCAGTCCTTGGAACCCAAGAGTTCTACTGTACCCATTCTACCTGGCACTAGCTGTCTCTAACATGCTGAAGGGCTATGCTGGGATGACACTGGCACACAGGCCTGGTAATGACATTCCACTCAGCACTGGCCTCCGGGCTGTCTAACATGCTGAAAGGCTGTGCTGGGGTGACAGTGGCATGCGTCCACCTAGTCAGCTTCCTGCCTGCTTTACAAGCGAGAGGCTGGGAATGCCAGACCCAGGGAGAGGACGTCCCAAGCCTCAGTGGACCACGTTTGGATGTTTGTTTGGGGTCATGGCCCTTACCTGGAGTGTCTTGTCAAACCAGCGGTTGCCACTGTTGAGCTTGCTGCCGCCCCCATGCAGCATCTGACCGGCCACGTGGTTGTGGTAGACATCTTCTGAGACCCTGGGCACTGGCTTGTCCAGGCACACAGTGAAGATGCTCTTCTGGATGGAGTTCACTGAGCCCCGGTTCACCTTATCTGTGGAGGTGTTAAGTCTCCACCTGTGGCCTCCAGCCCAGGGCTCTTCTGGCCTGATTGTGCCCCTCTGGGGAAGGGGAGTTCCTTGCCTTGGGCCTCCTGGGCATTCACTAAGGGCTCAGCATTATTTAGAGCTTCTCCCTTCCAAAGGTCCTGCAGTCCTTCACCTCATACAGCAAGGTCCAGAACCTGGCCCAGTCTAGATTATGGCCAAGCTGAAGACAAAGGTCACACGGAGAGCTGGTGACACAGTGATCCTACTAGGGACAATTCTTATGACTAGTATAGGATTTGGTGAGAAGAGGGAGTAAGGAGGTGAGTTCCTTAGCCAGAGGACTTGTCTAATCCCAGCTTGCTACTTACCAGGGAAAAACTACCCTCATCTATAAAATGGGTTAGTAACACCTGCTCTAAATTGAGAGGATTAAGTGAGAAACATGGCTGTCCCATCTTGACACAGAGCCCACCTGGTGAGCAAGGAGGCCCCTGCGTGTGGCCTCAGCATAGCCCCCCACCCTGGAGGCACCTTTGATGAGGGTGTTGTAGGCCTTCGCCCAGGTGTTGCGGTGGTTGGAGGTGAGGATGCCCACAGGCTCCTTGTTGGTCTGCAGGGACGAGTTCCAGATCTTTTCCAGCTGTACAAAGATCTGATCCGCGGTGAAGGGCGTGCCGTCACTGTGGTACACATCCAGCTCAAAGAACTGTTCAGACATGGGCAAGGGAGAGAATGGGGCTGGAGGATCTTGGGTTGAGAACTCCACCAGCTCCTTCTAGCCTAAACAGTGGAGGTCACAGCAAGAGTGGCTTGGGGTTCAGAGGACAGGGAAGAGGAGGTCCTGTAATGGTCCTTCCGTGAAGGAGACACTGGGTGCTCACCTGGTAGTTGTGCACCACAGTGATGTGCATGGGTGGCTTCTTGGTTTTTATGAAGTTCACTACTGTGTCCTGCTTGAGGCCTGGCACACGGCAGGAAGACAGGATCTGATAGTACTGGTTCATGCACAGTGGCTTTCCCCCCAGGTACTCCACAGGCAAGGTCTCACTACAGGGGAGGGAACAATGAGGGACACTGAGCAAGCAAACTGGGAGAAAGCCAGGGTGGATAGGCACAGATAGTACTGCTGGGGGCCCAGAGGGCCATGTGGTAAATCACACAGGCCAGGTCAGGCCCTTGATCTCCCTACTTGCCCTCAGCTCAAGCCACAAGGGTACAGGCAGGGTCTTCTGGTGGGAGGCGCCTACTATTTATGAATCACTCCAAAACTCTCTCCCTCCCCTGTCTGGGTTTCAACATGCCTCAAGGAAGATGTGGCAACTAGTCAACTCTCAGATCCACTGTGGCTGGGATGGGATAAGATCACCAGGAAGGAGTCCCCAGGAGCTGGATCAGAGAACTTAAGTGTCCCAATCACCAGTGCTCAGTGTCTCTATCCCCTTCAGAGGCTTGGCCAACAGGAAGTGAAAATGATTGACATGCAGGTCTGTCCAGTGCCCAGGCTGACACAGGGGGTGATCAGGGTTTAGGATTGAGATGTCTGCCTGGGCAAGGAAGTCAGGGTAGGGGTGAGGCTGCTCACTTGTCAATCATAGCCTTGAAATCCAACACACCCTCGATGAGCTTGGCAGCAAATCTGGAGGATGAATTAGAGATGTGAAGTTAGGTGGACATCCAAGGGAGGCCTTTGGGCCAGGTCAGGGACACATGCTGGGTGAGGGAGCCCTAACTAAGGGCAGAGTCTATGGATTCCCTCCTTTCCTTCAGTATTTTCAGAGGCCTGGGGAGCTCCAGGTGGGCCCCATACATTCTGGCCATGGGAGACCCTTCTGAACTTCTTCTTCATCATCTCCAGCCAAAGGCTGCAGCAGGCCTCAGGGAAATGCTGGTGGCCAAGGGCCTGGCAGGACATGATATACCCAATAGGGCAGGACTGACTAGACCAGGGGTCAGTGCCAGCTGGTTCCACCCACCAAGGGCCTGAACCACAGCCTGAGGTTGGGAAGGCTGTTGATTTGTTCTGGAGCTGTTATGGGGAAGACTCAAGGCCTCAAGGAGGCGGGAACGGGAGCCCCTGCCAGAGGTGAGTTGTCTCCCCTGTGAAGTCTTTTTCCCTTTTCTGAGCTTTTGTGTACCCAGACCACTGCTCTTCTCTTCTCTTGGAACTGAGGGATTTTCTGACCCATCCCAACCTCTCCAATGCCTGGAGCCACCCTGACCCCAGCATAGAGACAGATCACTGGCTAGAATTTTTAGACTGAGCCCCATCCCTAACCAGGGGACCCTGGTCCCATTATTATTGTTATCATTATTTGTGTGTGTTGCTAGGGGTGAACCTAGGATGTCACACATGGTAGACAATGATCCTACCACTGAACTGAACTATACTACAGCCTCCTTTTTCCCTCCCTCTCTTCTTCCTTTTTTTTTTTTTTTAGGGTCTCTCTCTAGCTCAGGCTGACCTGGAATTCACTATGTCGTCTCAGGGTGGCCTCAAAGTCACGGCAATCCTCCTACCTCTGCCTCCCAAGTGCTAGGATTAAAGGCATGTGCCACCACACCCAGCCCTCTCTTTTTTCTTGCCCTGGTCCCTTTAAGAGAAGCTGGTGGCAACAGCAAGTGGCAGGCCCCTGGGCAAGAGATCCTGCTGCTAGTATTTTTATCTCTGGTAGGACTAGAACAGCGGCCAGGGCAGGTGACATGGCTGAATGTGCAAAAGGGGACTGTGTATAAAGGTCACCAGTGTGCCAGCTGAGGAAAGTGGAGGAGACTTGGGCCAGGGTTTGGTGGTGAATGGTTACAAAGCTCTGGCACTGGGAGCCCTCCCACTTGCCCTGATTGGTGATCTTAGGTGAAGGTTCAGTTTCCCTAATCTGTAAGATAGGGATGATGGTCTCTACTACGTGGGGTTATCTGTGAGGACCACAGGACATGGTTGAGGGTTCTCTAATTGCCTGGGGAGTGGCCTTCAGGATTCTGGGAGTCAACAGAGCCCTAGCCACCAGCTTCCTCCTGGCCTGTGCCAGCCTCAGGAGGTGACCCTGACCCTGAAGATCCACAACTCACCGGAGCTGACCCTGAAGATCCACAAAGTCCTGTTTGGGCAGCATCACGCCAGGGCTGGAGCAGATGACCACGGGCTGGCGATACTGGAGATAGGCTGTCTTGAGCCACCACTCAGACAGCTGGACAAGGACCAGAGCTCATCAGAAGCAGGGCACAGGGACTTGGTGCCCCTTTCTCCACAAACTAGGGGATAGCCCTGATGCCTCTTTTTTTTTTTTTTTTTTGAGGTAGGGTCTCACTCTAGCTCAGGCTGACCTGGAATTCAATGTGTAGTCTCAGGGTGGATTCAAACTCATGGAGATCCTCTACCTCTGCCTCCCGAGTGCTGGGATTAAAGGCGTGTGCCACCATGCCCGGCCCTTCTGATCTCTCACTCTCTGCAGCACAGCCTTCCACTGAACGCTAAGGTCCACAGCACCCTTCCCCTGCCTCCTTAAATCCATTATCTTCCCCTTAGCCTGAGCAATCAACACTGCCAAGAAAAACACAAGAAAAGACTGGAAGGAAACAGGTTGGGGGTGCAGAAAGCTAAACAATCTCCCTCCCAATCTCTCTCTGTTCAGGATTGAACCCAGGGCCTCATGCATGCTAAGGACCACATGTTCTGCCAGTAAGCCCTAATTTTTAAATAGTTATTTCTTTGCGTATGTGTGTTTGTAGGAGGGGACACACCAGAGCCTCTTGCCACTGCAAACAAGAGTCTGGCTTATATAGGTGGCTTGGGAATCATAGCTGAGCCAGCAGGCTTTGCAAGCAAATGTTTTAAACACTGAGCCATCTTCCCAGCCTTCCCCCCCCCCAGTCTAGTTTTTCTTTAAAATTTTCTCTTTGCAAAGAAAAAAAAAACATTTTTTCTCAATCATTATAATATACAAGTAAATAAAAACACATCCCTGGGGGCTGGAGAGTTGGTTAAGTGGTTAAAGGCGCTTGCTTGCAAAAGCCTGATAGCCCAGGTTCAATTCCTCAGTACCCACGTAAAGTCAGGTGTACAAAGTGACACATGCCTCTGGAATTCATCT
The DNA here is from genome assembly GCA_036346955.1 of Dipus sagitta. NCBI lineage: Eukaryota > Metazoa > Chordata > Mammalia > Rodentia > Dipodidae > Dipus > Dipus sagitta. Next base: position 143,010,021 of record CM070770.1, read on the forward strand.
GCACTGGCAAGAGGCCTTGATGTGTTCATACACACACTCTCTCTCCTTGCAAATAAAACAATTTTTTTGTTTTGTTTGTTTTTCTAAGGTAGAGTGTTGCTGTAGCCCAGGCTGACCTGGAATTCACTATGTAGTCTCAGGGTGGCTTTGAACTCACAGCAGTCCTCCTACCTCTGCCTCCCAAGTACTGGGATAAAAAAGTGTGCACCACACCCAGCAATAAAACAGTTTTGAAAAACACATCCCTGAATAGGTAAAGGGAACAAGGTATGAAAAGAAAGTTCAGTGAGTAAGCTGGGAGTTGTTTGAGGAGATAGTGACCTGTGTCAGAGTCACCTAAAGACCTGCCCCTATTCTGTGGCCTCAGTTTTCTTCAAGTCAGACTGGGAAGTGGATACCTACCTGCTTTGTTCTCAAGAAGTTAATTCTGAGGGGGGAGTTCCCAGCCAGGGTAAGTTATTGTGCAAATGTCAAGAGGTAAATGGGGTCTTTTCTCTGCCTTGGGATTGGGAACCTCTCGGGGCCAAGTGGAGACATGGTGTTAAAAGTTGTCTTGGCCGGGTGTGGTGGCACATGCCTTTAGTCCCAGCACTTGGGAGGCAGAGGTAAGAGGATCACTTTGAGTTCAAGGCCACCCTGAGACTACATAGTAAATTCCAGGTCAGCCTGGGCTAGAGTGAGACCCTACCTCGAAAAACCAAAAAAAAAAAAAAAAAAAAAAAAAAAAAAAAAAAAAAGCTTTTCTTGGGTCTGTGCACACTTCCAAGTGCCTGTCATCCTTGAGTCTTCTATGCTGACAGATAGCAATACCACCTCAGGACCAGGCCCACAACTATAATTTCTGGCCTTATCCCAAACAGCAGGCTCCTCACCACACTTGCTGTGTATTCTTGCAAGAGGCAAGTAGGAGGTGCCTTGCCTAGGGCTAGATACCAGGTGATGGCTGCCTGCTGATTCACAGCTGAAAAGTGGGCCATCTGATCCAGCCAGGTCTTCCTGTAGTCAGGGTCCCCCTGAGAGCTGTGGTGATCTACCTCTCTGGGCTGCAGTTACCTATCTGCAGACAGGAGCTCCCTCTTAGCCACTAGGGATCTCAGAGCTCCTAGTCACAGCTTGGGAGATGAGGCAAACCTTCAGGAGAGCACCCCCGAGAGATAATCTGCCAAGCTATGACAGCAGTGCCTCAGAAACTGAGTAACTGAGTGGAGAGTGGGTAGTCTTACCCCTTAGCCACAAGCTTTCGTTTGAAGGGTTCCCTAGCTAAACAAAGGAAGAAAGCCACCAAACTCCAGATCCCCCCCGAGTCCTTTCCAGAGCCAGCACCCTGGTTCCAAGGGCCTGACGTGCAAAGGCTCAGGAAATGTCTGTTCCCAACATGCCCCATCTCCTACATGCAGGCCCAGGCTCACTGAGCCCTAGCCAGCTTTCTCTTGCACAGCACCCAAAGTATCTCCTGCTTCACAGTGTAGTCAGCCTTCCGGATTCATGGTCCCACCTCCACAGATCTGTATCCATGGAATCAACATCCATGGATGGACTCAACCAACCCAGAAGAGAGTATTTGAAAAATGAAAAAGAGGACTGCATCTGTAATGTAGTCTTTTTATCATTATTATCCCTAAGCTACACAATATAACAACTATATGAGTATTTACAATGTGTTAGGTATAAGGTCACGTGGATTTAAGGTATACAGGAGGATGCATTTAGTTTTCTATTTTCTTTTTAATTTTTTTTTATAATTTTTTTTTCTTTTGATTGTTCGAGGTAGGTCTCATTCTAGCTCAGGCTGACCTGGAATTCACTATGTAGTCTCAGGGTGGCCTTGAACTCTCGGTGATCCTCCTACCTCTGTCTCCCAAGTGCTGGGATTAAAGGCAGGCACCACCATGCCTGGCTTTTTGTAACTTTTTTTTATTTTTATTTATTTATTTGAGAGAGAGAGAGAGAGGCAGAGAGGGAGGCCGATAGACAGAGAATGGTGGGGGGGGGGGGGTGTGCCAGGGCCTCCAGCTGCTGCAAGTGAACTCCAGACACATGCACCACCTTGTCCATCTGGCCTATGTGGGTCCTGGGGAATCAAACCTGGGTCTTATGGCTTTACAGGCAAGTGCCTTAACCACTAAACCATCTCTTCAGCCCTTACATTTTTGTTTTTGTTTTTCTTTTTTTGGGTTTTTGAGGTAGGGTCTCACTCTAGCCCAGGCTGACCTGGAATTCACTATGTAGTCTCAGGGTGGCCTCGAAGTCTTGGTGATCCTCCTACCTCTGCCTCTACCTCTACCTTAAAGGCATGCACCACCACACCCAGCTACCAGAGTTTGCTTTACCTCTGCCTCTACCTCTGCTGGGATTAAAGGTGTGCGTCACCATGCCCAGCTACTAGAATTTACTTTGTAGCTCAAGCTGGTTTCAAACTAACAATGATGATCCTCCAACCATAGTCTCCTGAGTGTTGAGATTAAAGGCATGTGCCACCATACCTGGCACAGGAAGATATGTTTAGGAAGGGACTTGAACATGTGTGGATTTTAGTATCTGCAATGGTGGTGGAAATAATGACCCATGAATACTGAAGGCATCTAGACTTTAAGGGCCAGAACCTAGTTTTGCTTCTCTCTCACAGCCAGGTTCTTCCTCAGTCATCCCCATACTGGCTGCCCCCACCATCCCACTGCATCAACGTGTGCCCTTGGCTGACTCATGACTCTCCTTCTCCCTCTGTAGTGTCAGGCCCAGGCTACAAGCAACCCCCCTCCAACTGAAGGTACCATCTTCCCCTACTCCAATCACCTCTGGCTCCTTTTCCTACTTTCCTCCCAGCAACTGGGGCTAACTTTTTATCTGTGTGTTGAAGTGCAAGATGAATACAGAGAGGTAGGTATTCATGCAGCAATGTAGACATGTTTTCCAAACTGAGCACTCATGTGTCACAGATCATACAGGACCATTACTGCCATTACTGGCCAATACCAATTCCTTGCTTGAGCTTCTCCTGCAAAATTCAATTCTAATTCCTTCACCATGACTGTTCACCCTGCCCTTCACTCCACACCAGTCTGTCCCTGAACATGCCATGCTGTTTCCATCTTTGCTCTAAGGTTTCAAACCCAGAATCTTCACCTCCTATCTTCCCTGCCCACTCAACACCGACACTGCCATCCGCCAGAGCTCCCTTGATCTCCCCTCCCCCGGCACCTGGGATGGAACTCATGTTCTCTCACATGTGCTAGGCAAGGGCTCTACCGGAGTCACAGCCTCAGCCCTCATCATATTTTGTTTTTGTTTTCTTTAAGGTAGGGTCTCACTCTAGCCCAGAATGACCTGGCACTCACTTTGTGGTTCCAGGCTGGCCTCGAACTCACAGCAATTCTTCCTTCTATCTTGGCCTCCCAAGTGCATGTGCCACCATGCCTATCTCCTCATCATTAAAAAAAAAAAAAATTCATGTAGCTTCCTTGCCTAAAATGATGTCACTTGCTGACTTGTGTTCTATTTATCACCTTTTCCTTCCCCTTGCTTGCATGTTAGCTTTGAGAGGTGGCAACTAGGTCCTTCTTGCCCACCCTATATCTGCTGAGTGCCAGGCACAGGGAAATGCTATGGAGCAAACAAAGATGCCAGATCAGCTGGTGTGGAGAGACTCTGGGGGCAGGGCCAGCAACAGGCACAGGGAGGAATGATCAGGAGGACCCAAGGCCTCTTGAGGGAGCATCATGCTCCTGCCATCTCACTCACCCAGTTCTCCATCTTCTTGGCCCTGCGCTCCAGCCCCTTCTGCAGGCGCTCTCCTACACCCCCTGAGGTCTGAAACTTCTCCACCAGCTGCTTGGTGTGGGCCCACTCCTCCTCGCTCACGATGGGCTGCAGTGCCTTGAGGTAATGGTCCAGGGACTGCTGTAGTGGGGGCACAGGCAGCCGTGGCAGTGCATCCTGGTGGGCCTTGAAGCGTCCAGAAATCTTCGTCAGACTTGAGGGCTTGAGGAGGCCCAGGGGCTTGGCCTGTGGGAAGCAGAACAGCCTGCTCATTCTCTCCCTGACCCTCTCATTTAAACACCAGTCTTGGGCACTTATATGCTTTCCCTGGGAGCAGAGACAGCCTCATGGGTGGTGCCTGCATTGGCCTCCCAGCCCTGTAGCTGTCCCCACCTCTCAGAGGCAGAAAGGGTAGGGTACGGGATGAATGACACTGTTGGGGTGGCAGAGGTAAGGGGGCATCCCACCTGTCTGGGTGCACAAGATCAACCCTTCTTGCCCTGAGAAGATGAATCAGCCAGCAGAGAGGTGGTAGCTCGCTCTCTGATCTGAGGTCCTTACCTCCTTTTCTCCCACCCTTTGCAGGTTGGGAAAAAGGAGAAAATTGGAAAGTTAGCCCAATGTTGGCAGCACCTGGGGGTGAGGCTTCAGCCTCTGGCTTTCTCCTGCCATGTGGCGTGAGGGTAGGGTGTGTGGGGCAGCAGTGCAGCGAAAGACAGCTGAGTAGCCTGGCATGGAGGATGAGAAGTAGCAGAGAGAGATGGAAGGAGTCCAGGAGACTCTGGAGGCAGCAGGTAGAGAGACAGGAGGGTCCCAAGCTGCTGGCACAGTGGCAGGCAAGCGGCAGAAGCTCCATTCCATACCTTCTCTCTCTGCTGCTTGTCTTCCATGGCAGGACTGAAGTTCTGAGCCCTGTCTGCCTGCCTTGGCTGGATCGCTAAGCCTAACTGTGCTACCAAGTGGGAGAGCAGAATCTAGTAAGAGGCAGCCACTTGCCCGGGCTGGAAAGAGAAGACAAGAGCCAAGATTCAGGAGGGGAAGCAGGGTAGCAGTGGCCACTGCTGTGGTGGCATCTAGGGTGGTGGCAATGAGAGGCTACTGAACTGCAGTAGCTACCACACCATTCCTAGCTTCCAGAAGAGGAGGAGTGGGAAGGAGGTGGAGCGGCCAGTGGTAGACATTGGAGTGGGCGGAAACCTGGATTTTTTTTTTCACCTTTCTTCTTTGCATGGGCCCAGTGCCAGGGAGGTAGGCCAAAAGGCATTTAAAAATCCACCTGTCACAATCTGCTAGATCTTTTTGATGTGGGAAAACTTTGCTAGAGGGTGGAAACTCTCTGGCTGCAGCACCATGGTGCTGAAATCAATCTTGACTGGGACTGATGCAAGATGGGGGACATCAGGGAATGGTCAACAGTGGGCAGTATCTGCCATGAACCCTGCTCATATGTTTCCCTCCTGGGCTACAGGATTCTCTGGGTCACCCCCTCTACCAAAGCTTTTTTTTTTTTTTTTTTTTTTTTTGCCCTGGCTTGTTCAGCTGCGGGGCAAAGAGTGGCAGACTTTTGGTATGAAAAATGGCTCCTATTGGGATCAGGCTAAATTTGAATAACCCAGGGGACCTAGCTAAGTCCTTTTTTTTTTTTTTTTGCCTCAGTTTCCTCAGTAACAAAGTGATCAGGCTAGTCTGGTGGTCACAGAGGATTATCTAAAAGCAGTTGTGGGTCCTGGCACAGCTCTGGGGGCAGTGTGAAGGGTGAAGGGTGAAGTGGACCTTCAGGTGGGGCCAGGACACCCAAAAGAGTCTTAGTCTGAATTGGGATGGGCACATTCAGCCAGTAGCCTAGAGTGTCCCAGACCGAGGCACAGTGCAGAGATATACTTGTCTGGGAGAGGAACTAAGCCCACATCAGGACAGCAGCAATGGGAACAGGGTGGAGTGGGAAGCAGGGACATGGGGCGTGATGACTTCCTAGTGCAGCCCCATTTGACGTCTCCACATGGATTTCTCCCGGCAGCATACAAATAGGGAGGTGGGAGGGATCTTGTAAACCCCTTGAGCACCTGATAGGTTTGGAGAAGAGAGGCTCTGGCCTAGGCAGGGGTGGCTTAGCCTGAGTCAGAATTAACTGGGAGAGTGACAAGGGAGCTGGTAGTGTGCCTCTGGGCGTAAGGGTCGGTCGGGGCTGCAGACTGAAGCCGGGATTCTCCATTTGTCTTTCCCGGGTTGTTGCAACTACGTGGGTTCGATCCCGCCTCTGACCTAGCTAGTCACGCTCCTCGGCCAAACTAGGGGAAGTTCATTTGGCTGGCCGCCCCCTTCGATCAGTCTAGGTAGGCAACCCCCCCCCACCCCCGACAGCAGCTGCTCGGCACCGCCCGGCTAAAAAAAAACACCGATCGTTTTCCCTTGTCGGATCGCAGCTGCGCAGCCCGCCCGGCCCACCTGCCCCGGCCCGAGCCCGGCAAGGCCAGACGCTGGCCGCACTCACCACGGTCCTGGTGGCAAAGGCTAACATCTTCGCTGCCCGCCTGCGTGACCCTCCGACAGCTCCGCCCCTCGCGCTGGGCAAAGTCCGCGCCGCTCCTGGGGTCAGCGGGTCTGTGTCTAGTAGTATTCTAAGTTCAAGGTCGTCGAGTCACTGCCGCCACTAGGTAGAGGCGGCCCCGCGCCCACCGGGCCGGGCGGGCGGGCGGGCTGGCGGCCCGAGGACGAGAACTCGTGGGGCGGAGCCTCCTGTGGTCCGTTGCAGCCCTGGGAGGCTAGCCGCGAGCTGGGGGCGTGGCCGAGCGCAGAGGGCGTGGCCGAGCGCAGGGGGCGTGGCTCGTCGGGGGATCGTGGGTGCAGTGGTTAGAGACCACTCCCTGGAAGGCGCCGCGATTGCGGCAGCAGCGTACGACGGACGTCATCGTCCAGCTCGCTCTTGCTCCCCTATCAATACTTCATATTTTTCTTAAAAGCTGTTAAGAGGCGCTCGTGTGTACCCTTCAAGTCCTACCGGTGTCCTTGAGCGACACACTCTCAGAGTGACAGCCCGGGTGGACAGGGCAGTGTCTCAGATTCCTTGAGTGCGACTCAGCGCCAAGCACAGAGATTGACGGCCCTCTCCCCGCCAAACACATGACTCCTGTCAACCCCGAGAAATGGGACGCCCCGCACAAGTATGGCCGCGCCGCCGCCGGGCTTACCCTGACGGCCGTTGACTGGTACGCGGCGGCCGTTAGTGCGCATGCTCCCTCCCCTCCCGCCCCCGCCCCCCCCCCGGCGCCCCGCACCAACATGGCCGCCGCCGTCCCGTAGCGCGCGTGCGCCGCGAGCCCGGCCGTTGGTGGGCATGCTCGCTGAGTTTGGCCGCGCACCGGCATGGCGGCCGCCTACCCTGGGGTGACTTTAATGCTTGTGGCTTTGCGAGTGTGAGCGGCGGGCTCCGAGTGCGGACGCACGGAAGAGCTTGTGCGAGGTGAAGCCGAGGAGACCGGCACGCGTCCCGGGCCCGGCTCTCGTGCGCCAGAGAAGAAAACATGGCCGAGGGCGAGCGGCAGCCGCCTCCAGGTACGAGCGGTCGGCTGGGGCCGAGCCGGCGCGGGGGCGGCTCCGGGCGTGGGAGCGGGAAAGGGGTGTGGTACGAGCCGGGGCGGGGGTGGGTGCTCGGGGCTTGCGGACCCTGGGAAGCTCGAGGCCAAGCTCCGGCACTCGGGCCCCCCCGCTTCCCCGCGGTGCCGCGGCAGGTGCAGGGCCTCGAACCCCGGGCCGGCGAGGGGGTGAAGGCGGTGAGGCGCCGCGACCGTGGAGGGAGGGAAGGAAGGTCCTCTCCCACATCCAGGTATCGAGTGCTTAAGCTATCCCGACCTGCTGGCCAGAGACGTCCCGGCGGCTGCCCTGTTGATTAGGTCCTGCTCGGACGGGCCCGGGCCTGCCTCGGCCCCATTTCAGCCTCCTCCACGTCGGCCCATCCCGCCTCCTTCCTCCCTCTCCTCTCGGAGGCCGGGCCCTGGGGTTTCAGTGACTTGCAGGGTTTATTGAGAGAAACCGCCCAGGCTGTCTAAACCACTAATTAAAGAAGAAAGTGTAATAATAAAATTGTGCAAGATGACAGAGTTGGTGGCATCACCGTCTGTAACTTTTATTTACACGGTGGCCTCATTTTAGTCCATCTCAAGTAACTGGGGCAAAGGTGCCGGAAGGGATCTTCCACTAGAGACCCCTTTCCTGGAGCGGGGAAAAAAGGCTGCCTGCTGATACTCCCCCCCCCCCCCCCAACCCCTGTTGAAGTTAAAATTCCGACCGAGAGCAAAGAGGTTGGCTAAACACAGCTCGTGCTTCTGCCCTGCCACAACATCTAGTGGTCCCTGGGGAAGTCTCAGGAGGAAGGAATTTTGCTCTGGTTTTGGGTTTGGTTTTGGTTTTTCAAGGTAGGGTCTCGCTGTAGCTCAGGCTGACCCAGAATTCACAGTGTAGTCTCAGAGTGGCGGTGAGTTTGCCGTTCCCTGGGACCTTCGCCAGAGACAGAATCTGGGAAGACTTGTGGGTATGACAGGGCTAGCCCTGGAGGCCTTCTTCCCTGTAAAATAGTCTGAAGAGCCGTTTCTTGTAAAAGGGCTATATTCCCAAAGATTATTTGCCAGTTGATTATTTGGAATGTGCGGCATTTTCCTAGACTGGCTTCTTGAAGCTTTTTGTTTAGCATCTTTTTGTTTTGTTTTTGTTTTGAAGTAGGGTCTCACTCTAGCCCAAGCTGACCTGGAACTCACTGGCCTTGAACCCACAGTGATCCTCCTACCTCTGCCTTCTAATGGTCCGATTAAAGGCATGTGCCACCATGCCCAGCTTGTTTAACATCGTAAAGTAGCAGTTTACTAACAGTAGGAGCCTGGTTTGGGGCTCTGGGATAAGGTTTGCAGGACAGATGGGAGGAAAAGAGTTTTTTTCTGGGGCCTGCTTTGTCCTTTGTTTTATTTTTTTCGAGGTACGGTCTCACTCTAGCCCAGACTGACCTAGAACTCACTATGTAGTCTTAACGGTGGCCTAAGACTCACAGCAATCCTCCTACCTCTGTGCTGGGATTCAAGGCGTGCGCCACCACTCCTGGCCAGACATTGCATTTTTAAAGGAAATGCTTACTAAAGCAGAGCAAATCCAATTACAGATTCAGGTATTCCAAATTCTGGGGGACCAGGGAAGTTTGGAATTCAGAGTATTTCATTTTCAGGTTTACCCTATACTCAAGTAAAACTATTTCAGCAAAACTGATAAATACCCTCACTTAGTGGGACACACAGAGTCTGTTTAAATTGTTTATAGATCTATTGATATTTTTGTGTGTGTGCTTTTAGGCCTTTTGGGATCTTGGAATTATGAATAAGGATTCTTGCTTGTGTGTTTCCTAGTGTTACAAATGTTACAGAGTGCAAGTTTGGCTGAGGTTTTGGCTTTGTTGTGGAATTTGCCTCTAGGTCAGCATGTTGAACTGCCCTAGGTTTTCTTTTCTCTGAACTTAAAAAAAAATATATATATACATATATACACACACACACACACACACACACACACACACACATATATATATATATATATATACATACATACATACATTTTTTTTTTTTTCGAGGCAGGGTCTCACTCCAGCTCAGGCTGACCTGGAATTCACTCTGCATTCTCAGGATGGCGATCCTCCTACCTCTGCCTCCCGAGTGCTGGGATTAAAGGCATGCACCACTACGCTAAGCTTAAAAAATATTTTATTATTATTTATTTATTTGACAGAGAAAGAGGGAGAGAGAGACAAATGAACTCCAGACGTGTGTGCCCCCTTGTGCACCTGGCTAACGTGGGCTCTTGGGAAATCGAACCTGGCTCCTTTGGCTTTGTAGGCAAACGCCTTAACTGCTAAGCCATCTCTCCAGCCCCTTACCTTTTTTTTTTTTAATATTATTTATTCATTTGAGAGATAGAGAGATGCAGAAATAGGCAGGTAGAGAGACAGAGAGAGAGAGAGAGAGAGAGAGACAGACAGACAGACAGAAATAGGCAGGTAGAGAGAGAGAGAGAAAATGGGCGTGCCAGGGCCTCAAGCCATTGCAGATGAACTCCAGTTGAGTGTGCCCCCTTGTGAATCTGGCTTATGTGGGTCTTGGGGAATCAAGCCTGGGTCCTTTGGCTTTGCAGGCAAACACCTTAACTGCTAAGCCATCCCTCTAGCCCTTCCCTGAACTTTTTGTTTTGTTTTATTTGGGAGGAGAGAGATAGTATGGGTGCATCAGGACCTCTTGTGTCACTTTGTACATCTGACTCTACATGGTTACTGGGGAATTGAAGCCCCAAGATAGCAAGCTTTTCCGGCAAGTGCCTTAACCATTGAGCCATCTCTCCAGCACTGAATCATACCTCTCAGAGACAACCATCAGTTGTTTAATACTGAGAATTTTGCTGGTATGTTTACTGTATGTGTATGTGTTTTGTTTGTTTGTTTGTCTTTGTTTTTTAACACAAGGATGGGTTTATATTAAATCTAGTGCTGGCTGACCTGGAATTCACTATGTAGTCTCAGGGTAGCCTCAAACTCGTGGTGATCCTACCTCTGCCTCCCAAGTGCTGGGATTAAATGCGTGCACCACCATGCCTGGCAAGAGTAGGTTTTCTCTTAAGTGGAACTGTTGTTTCTGTGGTTTTTGACCTCAACAGATAAAGCTAAGAAGCTCCTTAGCAGGTCCTACCAGCTAGCACCCTCTTTTTGAAGTGTTGGTGCCACAGGGTTCTATTTCCTCTTTCCAAGATCAATGCCAGATGGTTTTGATCTGTCAATCTTATCTGGGAAAAGAGAACCACGTATAAATTTACCTGTCTTTGCTTATTCAAGTGGTTGGTTAATTTTTTTTTCTTCAAATGTTGGTTGCAATTATTTTTTCTTTAAATCACCTGTGGAACTACAAAAGGTTAAAATGATTTTTTTCTCCCTCTCTGCCATTTTCTCCCTCTCCCTTTTTCTGTCTCGACCTCTCTTTTTCTCTTTTTTTTGGGGGGGAGGGTTGGTGGTTTCAAGGTATGGTTTCATTCTAGTCCAGGCTGATCTGGAATTCAGTATTTAGTCTCAGGGTGGCTTTGAACTCATGGTGATCCTCCTACCTCTGTCTTCCAAGTGCTGGGATTAAAAGCATGCACCACTGTGCCTGGCTTGGATTTCTCTTTAGACCAGGTTCTTGCTTTGTAGCCCACACTGACCTGGAACAATGATCCTCTTGCCTTAGCCTCCCAAGTGCTGCAATTATAGGTATGTGTGCCACTGTGACTGGTTTAATAATTCTTTCTTTTTCTTTTTTTTTTTTTAAACATTTTATTTATTTATTTGCACACAGAGAGAAAGAGAATGGGTGCATCAGGGCCTCCAGCCATTGCCATCGAACTCCAGATGCATGTGTCACTTTGTGCATCTGGCTTTACATGGGTACAGGGGAATCAAACCCAGGTCATTAGGCTTTGTGGGCAAAGTGCCTTAACTGCTAAGCCATCTCTTCAACTCTCTTCCTTTTCCTTTTCCCTTTCCTTTCCTTTCCTTTCCTTTCCTTTCCTTTCCTTTCCTTTCTTTTTTCCTTTCCTTTCCTTTTTCCTTTCCTTTCCTTTTCTTTTTCCTTTCCTTTCCTTTCCTTTCCTTTCCTTTCCTTTCCTTTCCTTTCCTTTCCTTTCTTTTTCTTTTCTTTTCTTTCTTTTTTGTTTCTCAAGGTAGGGTCTTTCTCTAGCCCAGGCTGACCTGGAATTCACTATGTAGTCTCAGGGTGGCCTTGAACTCTCTGTGATTCTCCTACCTCTGCTTCTGTAGTGCTGTGATTAAAGGTGGGGACCACCATGTCCAATTTTTTTTTTTTTTTTTTTGAGATAGGGTCTTGCTCCTGACCTTTTCATCTCTTTGTCTTTTTCTCCCTCTTCCATTTTCTTTCTCCTTCCCTTTCTTCTTTTTTTGCTGCAGAGTCTTACTTTAGCCCAAGATGACCTGGGATTCACTGTATAATCCAGGCCTGGCTTAAGCCACAATTCCTATTATTTATTTATTTATTTATTTTAAGGTAGGGTCTTGCTCTAGCTCAGGCTGACCTGGAATTCATTATGTATTCTCAGGGTGGCCTTGAACTCTCAACAATCCTCCTACCTCTGTCTCATGTGTGCTGAGTGCTGTGATTAAAGGCATGCACCACCATGCTTGGCTTGATTTTATTTTCCTTAGTGTTTTTTTTTTTTTTTTTTTAAATTGAGGAGCAGGAAGGCATCGTTATTGGAGGGACTGTCAGTTGCTTTGCTTTCTGCTCCTTGTAGAGTGAAGAAAACAGGAGGCCAACTGTTACTTAGTCTCAGGAATATATGTTTAGTTTTGTTAGGACTCAGCTGCTGGAATCTTGGTTTAAAAATGAATATGGGGGGCTGGAGAGATGGCTTAGCGGTTAAGTGCTTGCCTGTGAAGCCTAAGGACCCTGGTTCAAGGCTCGACTCCCCAGGACCCACGTTAGCCAGATGCACAAGGGGGCACACGCGTCTGGAGTTTGTTTGCAGTGGCTGGAAGCCCTGGCGTGCCCATTCTCTCTCTCTCTATCTGCCTCTTTCTAAAAAAAAAAGAATATGATGGGGTCTGGAGAGATGGTTTAACAGTTAAGGCACTTGCTTGCAAAGCCAAAGGACCCAGGTTCAATTCCCCAGTAGCCACGTAAGCCAGATGCACAAGGTGGCACATGCATCTGGAGTTGTTTGCAGTGGCTGGAGGCTCTGGCGTGCCCATTCTCTCTATCTCTTTTCTCTTTCTGTCTCTCTCTCTCTCAAATAAATAAATGAAAATATTTACTAAAACAAAGAGCGTGAAGCCAGGCATGGTGGCTCACGCCTTTAATCCCAGCACTTGGGAGGCAGAGGTAGGAGGATTGCCGAGAGTTCGAGGCTACCTTGAGACTACATAGTTAATTCCAGGTCAGCCTGAGCTACAGTGAGAACCTGCCTGGCCGGGGGGAGGGTGCATGCCTTTAATCCCAGCATTTGGGAGGCAGAGGTAGGCGGATCACCCTGAGTTTGAGGCCACCCTGAGACTACATAGTGAATTCCAGGTCAGCCTGGGCTGGATTGAGACCCTTCCTTCGAAAAACAAAACAAAACAAAACAAAAAAATGAGCATGACAGAAGGGGGCAGGGGAAGAGGAAGAGAGAGCAAGAGTGTGTTGGAATGAGAAGTTCTATTTACTTGTTTGTCTTTTCATTTTTTGTCAAGATTCTTCAGAGGAGACCCCTCCAGCCACTCAGGACTTTATCATTCCAAAAAAGGAGATCCATACAGTTCCAGATATGGGCAAATGGAAGCATTCTCAGGTACCATTGGTGTCTGTACTTTGGGGACAGAACTGGAATGAGAACTGGGGCTTTTAATCAGACAGTGGCTTTAAAAAAATTATTATTTGTTTACTTGAGAGATACGGAGTCAGACAGAGGGAGAGAGAAGGAGGGAGAGAGAGAGAATATGAATATGGGCGTGCCAGGCATTCAGCCACTGCAAACAAACTCCAGATGCCTGCGCCATGTTGTGCATCTGGTTTACTTGGGTCCTGGGGAATTGAACCTAGGTCCTTTGGCTTTGCAGGCAAGTGCCTTAACCACTAAGCCATCTCTCTAGCGCTGACAGTGGCTTTTTAGAAAAATGTATTTGGGCTGGAGAGATGGCTTAGTGGTTAAGCACTTGCCTATGAAGCCTAAAGACACCGGTTCAAGGCTCGATTCCCCAGGACCCATGTAATCCAGATGCACAAGGTGGCGCATGCATCTGGAGTTCGTTTGCAGTGGCTGGAGGCCCTGGCGCAGCCATTCTCTCTCTCTCTCTCTCTCTCTGTGTGTGTCTGTCATTTTCAAATAAATAAATAAAAATAAACAAAAATGTATTTATTTGAGGAAGATAGCATAAGTGAATGTGGGTGCACCTGGGCCTCCTGCCCCTGCAAATGAACTTCTAACACACACACCACTTTGAGCATCTGACTTTAAGAGGGTAGTATGGAATTGAACTCTGGTTGTCAGTGCAAGCAAGGGCCTTTAAGTGCTGAGCCATCTCTGTAGCCTCAGACAGTGGCCTTTTAGGCATGATAGGGCTATGCACCTTAGGCCTTTCTTGCTCTTTCTGAGCTTTCAGAAGTAGGGAGAGATCACAGGGGAGTTGATTGTCCCTTTCCCTCAGGGACAGCAACCCACAGAGTTGCATTATCAGTAAGGTCTCAGGGCCTTGGCCCTGGTAAACCCTAGAATGTTCCTCTTCAGTTACAAGCCACTGCTCTCTGAATATTGTGCTGGCTGATGAGGAATTTCCTAAATGATGGTGCTCACTGAATCTTGGTTGCAAGTCACTGCAGATGTGGGAGCCAATGCAGCAAAAGGAGAAGCAGCTGGCTTGTGGATCCCTAGCCAGGGACATGGCTGACCTAAAAATAGTTAGGAACTAGGGCCCAGCACACTGGGCAGTAGGCTGGCTATCTCTGCTGTTCAGTCCAGATAGTGGGCAGAAGAAAACAGCTTGTACTTCCTAGGCTTCTAATCTAGGCTGTGGAAATGTGAAGACTGAGAAAAAGAAAGACTATTTTGAATTCTCAGGGAAGGCCTTAGGCCCACCTTCAGTCAGGCATCAATGCCAGGTCTTGTCAACTGCCATGTTACTTGTATAGATAATGGTAGGTGAAGGGCCCTTGCATGCATGGCAGTTTGTCCATGCCAGTCTGCTGACTTACATTGAGCTTAGTTAGACCTTGCAGTCTCCATGCTTTTGTTCCATTGGCAGTTGGAGTCATAGGAGCCTGCCCTGTTCCTCTTTCACAAGCATGCCCTCTAAATATTTGCAGATAGTTATCATATCCCTTCTAAGTCTTCACCACGATAAACGCTTTTGTCCCTTCACTGCTCAAAGGATGGGAGTCAGGTCTTTTTATCTTCTCAACCTCAACACCATTGACATTTTGGAACAGATGATTTCTTGTTGTAGGGACTGTCCTATGTATGTCAGGCTCTACTCTGACTCTTCCTACTAGGTTTCCAGCAGCACCCTTCTCCCAATTGTCACAATGCAAAGTGTCTCCAGACATTGTTAGATGTCATAGGAACTAATCACACAGGTGAGAATCATTCCTTACCCTGAACCTTGAACCTGCTAGTTTGTCTAAATCCACATGTGACATTGCCTCTTACACTCCAGAGTGAAGACAGTGTTGTGGGCAGAATGAGGGCCTGGTCTCGTCCCGCACTGGGAGAATTGCTGTAGACGACCCCCTGGCTCCTGAAGGCCAGCCTATGGCAGGAGGGCCCTGGTATAAGAATGCCTGCTTCTAGATAGCAAGTGTTGGTTCTCATGGTCTGTCATGGATGCCCTAGTACTTACAGACTTGGACTAGGGGGAAGAAAGAGGAAAAGTGGGTAAAGAATGAATGGAGGCATTTGCTCCCAGCAGCTGTTCCTCCTAGAACCTGCATATTTATTTATTTGTAAGCAGAGATAGAAGAAAGAGACATAGAGAATGGGTACTGCAAATGAACTCCAAAAGCATGCACCATTTTGTGCATCTGGCTTACGTGGGTACTGGGGAATCGAACCTGGGTCCTTAAAGGGCTTTGCAGGCAAGCGCCTTAACTGCTAAGCAATCCCTCCAGCCTTGTGGGGTGGGCATTCTTTTAACTGATGGTGGCGCAGCATAATGGTCAGATACTTAGCTATTCAGTGGAAATAGGCTAGCTGGGTCCTAGCTCCATGTCTGGTGAGATCTTGGTCTTGGAAGACCGTGGGCAGTTTATTTCTCTCCTTGAAGCCTTGAGGATAACAGTAATATGGTTAAAAAAAAAAAAAAAAAAAGCCAGGCGTGGTGGTACACACTGTTAGTCCCAGTACTGGGGAGGTAGAGGTAGGAGGATCATGGTGAGTTTGAGGCCACCCTGAGACTAAAACCAAAACAAAAAAACTTGTCAGGCCGGGCATGGTGGCACACTTCTTTAATCCCAGGACTCGAGAGACAGGTAGGAGGATCACCATGAGTTCGAGGCCACCCTGAGATTCCATAGTGAATTCAGGTCAGCCTGGCCTAGAGTGAGACCCTATCTTGTAAAACAAAAACAAAACAAAACAAAAAAACCTTGTCAGGAGCTGGATGTGGCGGCATATACCTTTAATCACAGCACTTGGGAAGCAGTGGTAGGAGGATTGGTGGGAGTTCAAGGCCAGCCTGGGACTACAGAGTGAGTTCCAAGTCAGCCTAGGCAAAAGGGAGAGTCTACCTTGAAAACAATACCCAAAAAACCAAAACAAAAACAGGGACTGGAGAGATGGTTCAGTGGTTAAAGGCATGACAGCCCAGGTTTTATTCCCTAGTACCCACATAAAGCCAGATACACAAAGTGGCAATTGCATCTGGATTTCATTTTCAGTGGCAGGAGGTCCTGGCATGCCCATTCGTATTCTCTCACTCCCTTTGCAGAAAAAAATATACATATATTAATAAAAACCTGTCAGCTGGGCGTGGTGGCGCATGCCTTTAATCCCAGCCCTTGGGAGGCAGAGGTAGGAGGATCACCATGAGTTCAAGGGCAGCCTGAGACTACATAGTAAATTCCAGGTCAGCCTGGGCTACAGTGAGACCCTACCTTGAAAAAGCAAAAAAAAAAAAAGAAAAGAAAAGAAAAGAAAAGAAAAGAAAAGAAAAGAAAAAAGAAAACCTGTCAGCAGCCTTTGAGAGTGCCCAGTAAACCTTGGCTGGAGGTCAGGTGTCATTATGGCCAGAGCATTGCCAGCTTTATTGGGGGTGAGGGAGGGTGTGAATCTGTCTCCTTCTGATACTGGGTTGGGAGTGGGGCAGCTTGGGTGGAGTGGGGAACAGGTGGGGTCTGACACTTCTTTCCCCACTCTTCCCTCTGTTTGGCAGGCATATGCTGACTATATTGGCTTCATTCTGACACTCAATGAAGGCGTGAAGGGGAAGAAGCTGACCTTCGAATACAGAGTCTCTGAGGTAGGCACAGGCAAGGAGACTGTTGCAGCACCACGTGGACTGATCACCCTTAGCAGGCAGGTTCAAAAGATGGGTCACTCAGTCACATGTGCAGATGACATTGCAGTTCATAATCCTGATATTTTAATTCTGTGGACAGATGAATATTCATAATTGGGATCAAGGTAAATATGTAATTTTTTTATAGTTTACATTGTTGCTAGTAGGTATTTTTATACAATTGGAATTAAAGATGAAAAGAGAAGGCTGGGGTGTTATGGCTTAGTAGTCAAGTGTTTGCCTGGCATATGCAAGACAAGACCCTGGAGTCCACCACAGCATTACAAAATAACAACAGATAGGTCATTAATACAAATACATATAACATTGATTAAAAAAAAAAGAATGCCTGCTGTGGTGGCACACACCTTTAATCCCAGCACTCAGGAGGTAGAGGTAGGAGGATTGCTGTGAATTCGAGGCCATCTTGAGACTACATAGTGACTTCCAAGTCAGCCTGGGTTAGAGCGAGACCCTACCTCGAAAAACCAAAAAAAAAAAAAAAAAAAAAAAAAAAAAAAAACGAAAGAAAGAAGGTGGCCTGGGACTGTAGCTCAATGGTAGAGCACTTGCCTAACATCTCAAAGCCCTAACTTCAGTCCCTAGCACCACAAAATAAAAAGTTGACCTGCCTTCATACTCAACTCTCAGGGTAACCCTGGTGGACAAGAGCACTTCCTATCTGGTGATATAGGTAGTTGCCCCATTGAGCTGTGCTATAGTTTAAATAGCTCCAAACTATAGATTTTTTAAAAAATATTTTTGTTTATTTTTATTTATTTGAGAGTGACAGAGAAAGAGGCAGAGAGAGAGAGAGAAAGAGAGAGCGAGAATGGGCGCGCCAGGGCTTCCAGCCACTGATTTTTATGTTGTGTCCCTGGACATTGCTACTCTGAACATCCTGCATGTAGATCTTTTGGTCTTATTTCCTGAGGATTTATTCTCAGATACAGAAATGCCAAATCAAAGGACACTGGGTTCATCCTGTGCAATGTAGGAAGGGCAAGAGAGCTGTGGACAGGCAGAGGGCTCACCTGAAGGTGTTGTTTCACAGGCTGTTTGCTGTTAAAATGCCATCTCCCAGAACTAGGTCCCAGGCCTCCAGTGGCCTTTTGGGTTCATGTCCCAGTTGGCCTAGAGCCACCTTGAGCCTCTTATCTCAGACATCAGGACCTGAGCAGCCTTTCTGCACTTTGGCTCATCTGCCCTCTAGCCATAGCCTTGGGCCTATTGGGTAAGGTCTGGCTTTGTTCTGGCCCAGTTTCTTCACTTGCCCCAGCCAATGTTGCACTTTTAGCCCTCACACCAGGTTCGTGGTAGAGCCTTTTCTTCTTGGCTCTCTCTGGCTGCTGGGTGGCCTAACGGGGTTCTGTCCAGTAGAAGGGAGCTAGGGTTGCACTGGGGAGGGACAGCTTTCACTTGGGAGCTCCTCCATAGTGATTCCTTGATGTTGCAGTCAGGTTCATGTTGCTGGCAGAAAACACCCAACCAAAGAGTGGCCTGTGGGAGGAAAGGACTTATTTTGGTTTACAGACTCTAGGGGAAGCTTACAGATTCAAAGGGGAGGTTCTGGTGGCAGGGAAAAGCAATGGCATGATTGGAGGATGGATATCACCTCCTGGCCAACATCAGGTGGACAACAGCAGCAGGAAAGTGTGCCAAACACTGGCAAGGGGAAGATGACTTAACACCCATAAGCCCGCCTTCAATAATACATTGCCTCTAGGAGGCTCTCATTCTCAAATTGCCACCAGCTGAGGACCTAGCATTGGGAACACATAAGTTTATGGGGCACACCTGAATCAAACCATCAAACCACCACATTCCACCCCTGTCCCCCACAAACTGACAGTCATCCATTATGTAAAATGCAATGCATTCAGTCCTTCCTTCCTTCCTTCCTTCCTTCCTTCCTTCCTTCCTTCCTTCCTTCCTTCCTATATGTTATTTTTACTTATTTATTTGAGAGAGACAGAGTCAGACAGAAGGAGAGAGAGAATGGGCGCGCTAGGGCCTCAAGCCACTGTTAACTAACTCAAGACACATGCACCATCTTGTGCATTTTGCTTACGTGGGTCCTGGGGAATCAAACCTAGGTCCTTTGCAGGCACTTAACTGCTAAGCCATCTTTCCAGCCCCCCTTCTTTCTTTATTTTGAGGTAAGCCCAACAGACTGGCCATTTTTTATTTTTATTTTTTTGGTTTTTCAAGGAAGGCCACTCACTCTAGGCCACGCTGACCTGGAATCCACTGTGTAGTCTCAAACTCACGGTGATCCTCCTACCTCTGCCTCCAGAGTACTGGGATTAAAGGTGTGGGCCACCACGCCCTGCTGGCCATTTTTTTTTTTCCGAGGTAGGGTTTCACTCTAGCCCAGGCTAACCTGGAATTCACTATGGAGTCTCAGGGTGGCCTCAAACTCACGGCAATCCTCCTACCTCTGCCACCTGAGTGCTGGGATTAAGGCGTGCGCCACCATGCCCGGCCATTTTTTTTTTTATTTATGAGAGAGAGGATTGGTACTCTAGGACCTCTAGCCACTGTAATTGAACTCTAGATGTGTGTGCCACCTTGTACACATGTGCAACCTTGCACATACATCACCTTGTACATCTGGCTTATGTGAGGTCTGGGGAGTTGAACATGGATCCTTAGGGTTCACAGGCAAGCACCTTAACCGCTAAGCAATCTCTCCATCCCCAGTCCAACTTTAAAAGTTCTTGTAGTTTCTACCAGTCCCAACACTGTTCACATATCCTGATAGTCCAAGGTCTTTTAACTGAGCTGTAATACCAAAAAAAAAAAAAAGCAAAAAACCAAAAAAAAAAAAAAAACCCATAATGCACAGAATAAATAAAATACTGCAAGAGATGGCATTGGTCATAGCAAAGAAATACTTAACCAATACAAGATTTAAAACAAACAGGGCAGGCAACCATCACACTCTGTAGCTCCAAGTCTGACAGCTCTAGTCAGTGATAATCCTCGAGTCTGAGAATTCTAACCAGTGACAAGTCTCTGGAGTTCTAATTCTGCCCCTCTAGCTAGGCTACTCATAGTCCCACAATACTTCATCCAGTGCTGGTGCCAGCAGCTCTCCTTGGCAGCCATCCCACAGTCTGGCATTTCTTTCTTTTTTTTTTTTTTTTTTTTTTTTGGTTTTGTTTTTTGGTTTTTCGAGGTAGGGTCTCATTCTAGCCCAGGCTGACCTGGAATTCACTATGGAGTCTCAGGGTGGCCTTGAACTCATGGTTGTCCTCCTACCTCTGCCTCCCAAGTGCTGGGATTAAAGGCGTGCGCCACCATGCCTGGCCAGTCTGGCATTTCTATTGGATTTCTCTGCAGCCCATGGTTCATCCTCATGGCTCCATTGGGCTTCCACACTGGTAATCCAACAAGCCTGCTTCACATTGCCCATGGCCATTTCGGAAAAACAAAACTGTGTTGCAAATTCAATGACTATCTTTCCTGCATTTGTTATACTCCATAGTACCAGGTGGGCTGCCAATTTGTTATTCCAGGGGTGAATAAAGCAGACTTCGAAGAACAGGACACTCCTTTTAGCATTCAGGCCCCTTCAAAAGAAAGTCTGCATTCTTTTTGTTGCCCAATGCACATCAGCTCGCCCAATCTCAATGGTTGTAACCTCTCAAACAACTGCAGGTGAACGGGCAGAAGTTTTGGCCCAATATTACATTTCTGGGTTGGGGAAATGACTTAGCAGTTAAGGTGCTTGTCTGCAAAGCCAAAGGACCCAGGTTCATTTCCCCAGGATCCACATAAAGCCAGATGCACAAGGTAGCAAATCATCTGGGGTTTGTTTGCAGTGGCTAGAGGCCCTGGTGCTCCCATTCTCTCTCTGTCTCCTTTCCCCCTCAAAAAATTAAAAATAAAAAGTTAAAATTAAGGGCTGGAGAGATTGCTTAGTGGTTAAGGTGCTTGCCTACGAAGCCTAAGGACCCATGTTCCACTCTCCAGATTTCACATAAGCCATATGCACAAAAAGGTGAGGCAAGCGCAAGGTCGGTCGCACATGCCCACTAGGTGACAAAAGCATCTGGAGTTCGATTGCAGTGGCTGAGGCCCTGGCATGCCAGTTTTTTTTTTTTTCCTCTGTCTCTCTAAAATAAGAAAGAATTAAAAAAAAAAAGGATTTCATTTCTTTACCATATTCCTCTGCTCACCTTAGTCCGTTGCTACACAGTGCAACCCTGTACAAGTTCTCAGGACTTGGGCATAACAGTAAGCCTCTCACACAATCTGCTTGTAGCCCAGTCCAGGCGAAGCTCTTTCTCACCCTAATAATCCAAACCTCACAGTACATAGTTGTTACTGCATTCAGGTCTTTCAACTCTGACCAGAGTGGTCCATTAAGTTGTACTTAAGTGCTGCAAGGCGTCTCTGAGGTCAAGGTTTCAAATCCTTCCACATTTCTTTTTCAAATCACTTCTGAATGACCACAGCCACACAGTCAGGTTTCTAGCAGCAACAGCCCCACACTTGGTACCAATTTTACTGTTGCAGTCATGTTCATGTTGCTGGCAGAAAACACCTGACGAAGAGCAGCTTGTGGGCTGAAAGGGTTTATTTTGGCTTACAGACTCGAGGGGAAGCTCCATGATGCCAGGGAAAAACAATGGCATGAGCAGAGAGTGGCCATTACCTCCTGGCTAACATCAGGTGGACAATAGCAGCAGCAGCAGGAGAGTGTGCCAAACATTAGCAAGGGGAAGCTGGCTGTAATACCCATAAACCTGCCCCTGATAATACACCACCTCCAGGAGGATCCAATTCCCAAATTGCCACCAGCTGGGGACCTAGCATTCAGAACACTTAAGTTTATGTGGGACACCTGAATCAAACCACCATACTTAGGTTAGTTCTTAGGCTGTGGTTTTGGACACAGTCTGGCTAGGGGGAATAGACTCCTTGAGCTTGTGTTGAGGGGTTCTCAACTGCCCAGCATGCTAGGAACATTGTGAGAAAAGGCTAATTAAAAGGAAATGCCATAATTACCCACAGCTAATAGTCAGTTACCAATACCCTTTAAGCCCTCAGCTGCTGGATAAAGGTAGATGTACACACTGACCAGGTGTCTTTATTTTAAGAGCTGTTCTTTTGGTAGGAACACAGTGTTTTTCCCTGCTGAGTCTCTGTAGGCAGGCCAACAGTGTTTGCTAGTATGCAACTTCTCAGATAAGTGAGCTTGTCTTTTGCCCTCTTTTTATTCTCCCCTGTGGTGCTGGCACTGGATCTTAGGGTCTTGTATATCCTAGGAAGGAGCTTGAGCACTAAGATATACCTCCAGCCCTATCCCTCATGACCTTGTCCTTTTTCTTTTTTTGTATTTTGCTGGTTTTTATTTATTTGCTTGCAAGGAGAGAGAGAGAGAAAGAGAGAGAGGGAGGGAGGGAGGAAGGGAGAGGAGACGAAGAAGAGGAGGAGGAGGAGGAAGAAGAAGAGGAGGAGAGAGAGAATGAGCACACCAGGGCCTCCAGCCACTGTAAACCGACTTGAGATGCACGTGTCACTTTGTGCATCTGGCTTTATGGGGAATTTAACTTGGGTCGTTAGCCTCTACAGGCAAGTTCCTTAACTGCTGTCCATCTCTCCAGTCCCATTTGTTTGTTTGTTTTGAGATGGGGTCTCTCTGTGGCCTTGGCTGTCTTGGAACTCATGGGAGTGTTGAGATTGAAGGCGTGAACCATTGATGTGAGATTATTGGAGTCCAGGGAGGGACCAAATGTCGATAAAGATGCTAGAGACCCCAAGCCTGTGGGCCCCCAACTTTTAATCCTTGTCTAAGTTATCAAAGAATTAAGAATGTGGACTCAGAGAATCATAAATTATGATCTATGAGATATTTTAGGGAGAGTTAGGATCCAGAGGAAGGCTAGCAGGGAAATCCAAGTCAAAAGAAATTCTACCCCTTCTCAGCCTGACTGGGAAGGAGGAGGGGAAACAGGAAATCTTCCTCGTAGATAAAGTTCTGGGAACAGATGGACACAGAAGGATACATGGAAAGCACACATACGGAATGTAAAGCAGGAAAACACCCAAAACAAAGCATTCTTGCCAAAAGGACAGCTCTTAAAATTCTTAAAATAAGATACCTGGTCAGTGTGGATGTCTACCTTTGCCTCAGGAGTGCCTTGACAAAAACAATACTTCCCTCTTCCCAGCCTGGCTGAGAATATCTCCCTTACATAGAGAAGGAGCCAAGACCTTACTAAAGGGCCAGGATCCCGGAGGCAAAGGGGGCTAAGAGGCATGAGGAAACTTATACACATGTGCCAGCCTCATTGATGTGGATCAAACATCCAAGTTGGATGAGCCTCATCCCCAGACTCAGGTGTGTAAGGGAGAGACTTGACTGCTTGATGGGCTCAAGAGGCTGACTCAGGGCTGGAGAGATGGCTTAGCAGTTAAGGTGATCACCTGCAAAGCCTAAGGATCCAGGTTCTAGTCTCTATTACTCCTGTAAGCCAGATGCACATGGTGGTGCATGCATTTGAAGTTTGTTTGCAGTGGCTAGAGACCCTGGTGTGCCCTTTCTCTCTCTCTAATAAATATAAAAAATAAGCCAGGTGTGGTGGCGCACACTTTTAATCCCAGCACTTGGGAGGCAGAGGTAGGAGAAGTGTTGTGAGTTCAAGGCCACCCTGAGACTACATAGTGAATTCCAGGTCAGCCTGGGTTAGAGCAAGACCCTATCTTGAAAAACCAAAAAAAAAAAAAAAAAAAAAAAAAAGAAAAAAAAAAGCTGACTCAAAAACAGTCAGCCCAAAGGTATGAGTTAAGCCTGGGAAAACTTGAAGAGGAGGATGCAGGTGAGACTGGATCAGATGGGGGTTCTAGTCCTGCCAGGGCAGGCAAGGCAGCATCCATGTTTCTGTGGGCCATTCTCTAGCTAAGTACCAGGGAAAGGCTGCCTTGCTCCTAACCTGTATCACTACCACATCTTGATATTTTTTCTATTTTTTAAAAAATTTATTTCATGTATTTATTTGAGAGAGAAAGGGAGTGAAATAGGCAGGTAGAGAGAGAATGGGTGCTCTAGGGCCTCCAGCCACTGGAAACGAACTCCAGATGCATGCATGTAGCTTATGTGGGTCCTGGGGAATCTCTCCAGCCCCCCCCTCTTTTTTTTCGAGCTAGGGTCTTGCTTTAGCTCAGGCTGACCTGCAATTCACTATGTAGTTTCAGGGTGGCCTCGAACTCATGGTGATCCTCCTACCTCTGCCTCCCGACTGCTGGGATTAAAGGTGTGCGCCACCACGTCCGGCTCACCCTTTTTTGTTGTTGTTGTTTTACTTGTATTTATTTATTTGAGAGTGACAGACAGGGAGAGAAAGAGGCAGAGAGAGAGAATGAGAGAGAGAGAGAATGGGTGCGCCAAGGCCTCCAGCCACTGCAAACGAACTCCAGATGCATGTGCCACCTTGTGCATATGGCTTACATAGGTCCTGGGGAATTGAACCTTGAACCGGGGTCCTTGGGCTTCACAGGCAAGCGCTTAACTGCTAAGCCATCTCTCCAGCCCCCTTTTTTTGTATTTTTGAGGTAGGGTCTCACTGTGTATCCCTGGCTGGCCTGGAACTCTCTGTGTAGACCAGTCTGGGCTCAAATTTGTGGTGATCCTCTTGCCTCCTGTGTTGCGATTACAGGTGTGTGCTTACCAACCACACTTGTTTTGACTCTCTGTCCTTATCTGTAGAGTGGTAGGAGTCAGCAAGCAGGCATGGCCCCACAGAATGTGTATGGGAGGTGGAGCCAGTGAGATATCCCACATGTAGAGATTTTGGCTTCATTCTCAGTGCCTTTGCTGTTCTTAGCTGTTGATGTCATTAGTTGTCACTCAGTTTTAATTTTCAGCAGCATGTCATTGCTTTAGCCATGGCTTTCCCCTAGCTTGGGTTCATCCTGGTACTCTCCTTACTCACTGTGCAGAGGTGGCTAGTTTGGTCTCCAGAAGTCTCCCAATTTCTGCCCATGCTGACAGGGACAGCAGAGGACACTGCTTGTGGCACATGGTCATGACTCTATGTAGGGCTTTCCTTGGGCCACCTGGTCCAGCTGCTGGGTCTCCTGCATCCTTTCACTACTGCACAGATGGTTCAAGAAAGGCAGAGAGGGGCTGGAGAGATGGCTTAGTGGTTAAGTGCTTGCCTGTGAAGCCTAAGGACCCCAGTTCGAGGCTCAATTCCCCAGGACCCACGTTAGCCAGATGCACAAGGGGGCGCATGCATCTGGAGTTCATTTACAGAGGCTTGAAGCTCTGCCGAGCCCATTCTCTCTCTCTCTCTCTCTCTGCCTCCTTCTCTCTGTCGCTCTCAAATGAATAAACAAAAAAAGAAAAAGAAAAAAGGAAAAAAAAAAGAAAGGCAGAGAGACCAAGGCTAATGGCTTCCATAAAACATGAAGCAGAGAACAAGTAATGGCAAGGCTAGGAGTTTGTCTAGATCTATGTTGACGAGAGAGACAGAGACATACAGAGAGAATAAATGGGTATACCAGGGCTTCATGTCACTGCAAATGAACTCCAGGTGCTTGCCCCACTTTGTGCATCTGGCTTTATATGGGCACTAGGGAATCAAACCCAGGCTGTTAGGCTTTGTAATCAAGTGCCTTTAACTGCTGAGTCATCTCTCTGGCTCCAAGCAGTCGTTTAGATTGTTCCCTTCCTAGTCTTTAGGGCTTAAAATTTTTGATTTTAGCAAAGAAAATTTGATAATAGTCTTTATTTTTGTTTAGATTGTTTTTGATTTTAGCATACTAAGGGGCAGAATATTCTATTATAGATAGGGGTGGGGCTTGGAAAACCTCTCCCCTCCCTAATGAGCTAATGACATTTAATGGGTACTGGGGATGAAAACAGTTTTTCTTCCATGGCACAGTTACTGGTAAGTAATGAGTACAATGAGACTGAATGGGATAAGGGAGGATACATATGATTGAAATATTATATATATGTTTACGAAAATGTCAAAAAAATTAAAAATGTAAACATAAAAAATGACATAATTAGTAAAAATTTTAGGGAAGATATTTAGTGGTCCATGAAATCCAAAAAAGAAGCAGTGCTATGGAGAGGCAAGGGAAGCTGGGATTCTTTGTGCCTCTAAGGGTTCTAGCCCACAGTCCCTACCCCTCTAACCTTTTTCTCCCAGCAGGCCAAACAATGGAGGCAACCTTCTGTGTTCAAAAAGCCCTGCCAGAAGGAGGAGCTGGGAGTCTCTTAATTATTCATTGACCCAGCTGAGCTAGCAGCTGGGACCAGGCTTCTGCTGCCCTCTGGAACCACCTTCTTTATCCCCTTCAGTGCCTGGCAAGGCCACAGACTGAGATCTCCAGAGAGCCTGGGGCCTTCCAGGGCTTTCTGGGGCCAAGACTACTGCCTCCTCCTTCATAAGACCCAGTTGCAAGCCTATTGCCACATGATGTCATCTTTAGTTGTGTCCCTCAGCAGTTCCTGGTGACCTGCTTCTTCACAAAGCCAGGCTCTGGCAGCACTTACTGTAACATTTCAGCAAAGCAGCTTTATGCCACCCCAGCCCTCTGCCTCAACCTACAGGAAACCTCCCTTTCTCCCATGTCCTAGGTAAAGAAGGTTAGTGAGAGCCACATACAGGGCTGTTGTCATGTTGTACAGCACTAGGGAACAATTTATGACATAATTTGTGTATCTTGGAACTGTATACTTGGGGCTGCTGGCCAGCATGAATTCCACTAGCCCAAGCCCTGCTTATAGATACATCCCTCTCCAGATCTCTGCCCCAGTCAGAGCCTCAGCAGTGCTGAGGCAGACTTGTGCCTGGCCCTTTCAGCCATAGTTTTTCCTGTGGACTTTCCCTGCTGGTTCTTACCCAGTGCTGGGATTTCCTGGAGGTTTCTTTTTACTCTGATCCCATTGACATAGGCAGGATCTGTTTCCTGATGCCAAGCCTCTTCCCAAGCCTGACTTGGAGTTGCCTCTTGATACATCTTTCTGCAGCCATTAGTTCTGTCTGGTATCTGCAGGTCACATCTGGAAGGAATATTCTAGCCACCCTCACAGACTTCTGTGTGTGGATGGTTGCCCAATCTGATTTCCATTCTCAGTAACATTTGGTGTGCTAATGCCTCCCACACCTGTGACGCTGCCTCCACTTGCTGGTCCATGTCATCTGTGGGAAAGGCACAGAGAGATGGGCTGTCAGACTCTGCCAGCCCTCCAAAGCTTTGCACATTGTAACCCAGGATTGTCACAAAAATCGAGATTATTGGCCACACTGTTTTCTGTGGTAGTAAAATAATTGAAAATAACCTACATATTTAATAGTGAGGAACTTGCTAAATAAATGACTGTATTCACTTTTCAAAAAAAATTCAGTACCTATTCTTTTTATTATTGTGTGTGCGTGAGAGAGAGAGAGAGAGAACACAGAACATGGGCATGCCAGGGCCTTTTGCTTTGCAGATGAACTCCAGATACATGTGCCTTTTTGTATATCTGGCTTTACATGGGTACTGGGGCCTGGGAATCTAGGCCAGCAGGCTTTGCAGGCAAGTGCCTTTAACTGTTGAACCATCTTCCCAGCCCCATTACTTTTTAAAAGAAAAATGTATTTGCAAAAAAAAAATGTTTATATGTAAGGAGAGAGAGAAAGAGAGATATATGGATGTGTCAGGGCCTCCTGCCACTGCAAATTAACTCCACATGTACGCACCACTTTGTGCATCTGGCTTCATGTGGGTACTTGGGAGTTGAAACCCAGGCCATTAGGCTTTGTAGGCAAGTGACTTAACCCCTCAGCCATCTCTCCAGCCCCATTATGCACTGTTTAAAGGCTACAAGTTAGAATGAGGTTCATGAAGAAAATGAGCAGGCTGCAAAGCAGCATCTGCCCAATGATTGTGTCTCAGAGAGTCAATAGGTACACAGCACATCCCATTACCCAAGGCCAGGCACTCTATCTCAGGAAGCACAATTCTTGTCCCATGCTTAGATGAAGAAACAGAAGCTCAACATAACAATCACTTGGTCAAGGTCTCTAGCAATTCAGTGATGTTGAGTAGAGAATTGAATACAAGCCCATCTGTCTTCAAAAAAATTTTTTTAATCTTTTAAAAAAAATTTTTGCTTATTTTTATTTATTTGAGAGCAACATAGAAAGAGGCAGATATATATATCTGAGAGATATATACAGAGAGAGAGAGAGAGAGAATGGGCACGCCAGGGTCTCCAGCCACTGCAAACGAACTCCAGATGCATGCGCCACTTTGTGCATCTGGCTTACGTGGGTCCTGGGGAATCAAGCCTCAAACTGGGGTTCTTAAGCTTCACAGGCAAGCGATTAAAAACTGCTAAGCCAGCCAGGCGTGGTGGCACATGCCTTTAATCCCAGCACTCGGGAGGCAGAGGTAGGAGGATCGCCATGAGTTCAAGGCCACCCTGAGACTCCATAGTGAATTTCAGGTCAGCCTGAGCTAGAGTGAAACCCTACCTCGAGAAACCAAAAAAAAAAAAAAAAAAAAAAAAAACCCAAAAAAACCTGCTAAGCCCTCCAAAAACCTCCAAACCTGCTAAGCCTCCAGCCCCCCCCCCCAATTTTTTTTAAAATTGTTTATTTGAGAGTGACAGATAGAGATATATAGAGAATGGGCACGCCAGGGTCTCCAGCCACTGGAAACGAACTCCAGATGCGTATGCCCCTTTGTGCATCTGGCTAACGTGGGTCCTGGGGAGTCGAGCCTCGAACCGGGGTCCTTAGGCTTCACAGGCAATTGCTTAACCACTAAGCCATCTCCCCAGCCTCCCCCCAAATTTTTAAAAATATTTTATTATTTATTTGAGAGAGAGAGAATGTGTGTGCCAGGACCTCTAACCACTGCAAACAAACTCCCAGACGCATGTGCCCCCTTGTGCATCTGGCTTGTGTTGGTACTGGGAAATTGAGCCTGGGTCCTTAGACTTTGCAGGCAAATGCCTTAACCAGTAAACTGTCTCCCCTACCCTGCCTTCAAAACTTTTATCATGCAAAATAATAGAAGATACCATAAAAGACAAAGCCAAGGGTATGTTAAGATGTGGACAGTTTATTTCTTTTTATTTATTTGGTTTTTTGAGGTAGGGTCTCACTCTAGCCCAGGCTGACCTGGAATTCACTATGTAGTATCAGGGTGGCCTCAAACTCACAGCGATCCTCTCCTACCTCTGCCTCCCGAGTTGCTGGGATTAAAGGTATATGTGACACCACGCCCAGCCTGGACAGTTTATTTCTTAGAGGCAGAACTGGTTATTCTTCTCATTGCTGTGATCAAATACCTGATAAAAGCAACTTTAGGGAGGAATGGATTATTTTGGCTTACAGTTTAGACTTGTCTATCATGGCTGGGAAAGGCATGACACTAGGTGCATGAGGTCATAGCTGCTTCTAGAATCAGGAAGCAGAGAGATGAATGCTGATTCTCAGTTCATTTTTCCGTTTATTCAAATCAATACTTCAGCCCATGGATTGTTCAGTGTGGCTCTTCGCTTAGTTAAACCTCCTTGGAGGTGTGTTTCCATGTGATTCTAAACCTGCCATATTGACAATGAAGATTAACCACTACATTTTTGTCTATCTTTTCCACATTTCTGTGTCTTGTGAGGGTAGCTATTATTGTTCAGTGAAAGCTACAAATCTCTTCTCACAAATGTTAGGGCTGACGTTTGTACCTGTCCACTGATCTGTCAGGTCAGCTGGTTGGAGGAATGGAACTGAAGCCACCTGTTACCCTTTGCTGTCAGCCTATGCTTTTCCCTCTATACAAATCTCACTGTGCTTCCCTGAACCTCCTTCACATTCAGGATAGTTGGGAAGAAAGGAGGATATCTAGGAGAATGGACAGCAGGTATCATGTATAGGGGTTACCATCCCACAGCAAACAGGACTTCCGTCTGTGACTCTAACCAGGCCATTTAGTCACTATGACATTGTCACTCTGTTTCACCTCCACAGGCCATTGAGAAGCTGATGGCTCTTCTCAACACACTGGACAGGTGGATTGATGAGACCCCTCCGGTGGACCAGCCCTCTCGATTTGGGAACAAGGCCTACAGGACCTGGTATGCCAAACTCGACCAGGTGAGGCTGCCATGCACAAACTAGGGCTGGAATAGTAGGAAGACTGTTGTGGCACTGGATGGGGAAAAGCAGGCATTTCAGGCAGTCAGGCCTATAAACTCAGTTTCATTTACCTCACCTACAAATCTGTTTACCTTCTGTCTCAGCCATTCTTTGGGAACTGCAACAGTGATTATACAAGACTACTTATTAAGTCATTTTTTATTAGCAGCAGATTGGAAATGACCCAGGTACCCATCCAGAATTGGTCAGCTAAATATACTAGGTCATCCACCCTGTGGAATACTCTGCAGATACTTAAAAAAAAAAAAAGGAAGCTATGTAGGGAACTTGATGGAAGAGATTCATTGTTTAGGTTAAAGAACCAAAGTGAGGTGTGGTGGCAAATACTTGTAATTATAGCACTTGGGAGGCTGAGGCAGAAGGACATTGAGTTCCAGGACAGGGCTTATACAACTTTTTGTACTCATAACCCCAACCCCTTTTTGCCCAAGAAATTTTTATACAATCCTGGATTTATACGTGCATAAAATAGGTATAGAAACCAAACTTTTTTTTTTTTTTTTTGAAGTAGGTTCTCACCCTAGCTCAGGCTGACCCGGACTATGTAGTCTCAGGCTGGTCTTGAACTCAGGACAATTCTCCTACCTCTGCCTCCCAAGTACTAGGATTAAAGGCATCTGGCAAAATCAAACCTGTTGTTGCAGTCAGCTCTATGTTGCTGGGATGAACATTCCAACCAGACACAGTTTATGGGAGAAATGAGTTTATTTCAATTTTACAAATCCAGGGCAAGTTGATTAATGGCTTCTTTTTCTTTTTTTGGTTTAGTCTCTGGGTGGCCTCAGACTCATGGTGATCCTCCTACTTCTGCCTCCTGAGTGCTTGGATTAAAGGTGTGCGCCTCCACGCCTGGCTAACATTTATTTATTTACAACTTTCATTATTGTAAACAATATCCCATGGTAATGCCCTCCCTCCCCCAACTTTCCCCTTTGAAACTCCATTCTCCATCATATCCCCTCCTCCTCTCAATCAGTCTCTCTTTTATTTTGATGTCATGATTTTTTCCTGTTATTATTATGGTCTTGCGTAGGTAGTGTCAGACACTTTGAGGTCATGGATATCCAGGCCATTTTGTGTCTGGGGGGAGCACGTTGTAAGGAGTCCTACCCTTCCTTTGCTGTCACATTCTTTCCGCCACCTCTTCTGAAATAGACCCTGAGCCTTGGAAGGTGTGATCTAGATATTACTCAGTACTCCAGTCACTTCTTTACAGCACCGTGATGCCTTCTAAGTCATCCCAAGGTCACTGCCATCTGAAAACAGAAGGTTCTCTACCAAAAGTGAGAGCATTAATGTATGGGTATGAACATTAAGAGAAGTGCTTACTGGGCAGTCTGATGAGCATAGTATATACATTTAGCCAGACATCAGCAGATGTTATACCCTTTGGGCTTATAACTACCCCTGTTGTAAGTTTTCAGTATCAGGGATGTGTTCCCTCCCATGGAGCAGGCTTCCAGTCCAATTAGAGGGCAGTTGGTTTCCACCATGACAGACGTGCCACTATTGCACCCGTTGGCTCATTTTGCCCGCTGGTAAAATATAAGGCTTGCAGTGTCCACTGTTGAGTATCTTCACTGGTGATTTCTCTTTCTCCCCTTGAACTACATGCAGAATGGCTTCTTCCAGCTTTCTGTCCTGGCTAACATTTTTAATTTTTATGAAACACAAGTCAGTAACTCAAAAGCAATTTTTGTTTTTGAGGTAGGGTCTCTCTCTAGCCCAGACTGACCTGGAACTCACTCTGTAGTCTCAGACTGGTCTTGAACTTACAGCAATCTTCCTATCTGCCTCCTGAGTCCTCGGATTAAAGGTGTGTGCTACCACATAGGCTCTTTTTTGGGGGAGCAGGAAGTTTTCGAGGTAGGGTTTCACTCTAGCCCAGGCTGACCTGGAATCTACTATGTAGTCTCAGGCTGGCCTCAAGCTCATGATGATCCTCCTTCCTCTGCCTCCCAAGTGCTGGGATTAAAGGCATGTGACATCACACCTGGATTTCTTTTATTGTTGTTGTTATTATTATTATTATTATTATTTTATAATTTGTTTTTTTGAGGTAGGGTCTTGCTTTAGCACAGGTTGACCTAGAATTCACTATATAGTCTCAGACTGGCTTGAAACTCATGACAATTCTGCCTCCCGAGTGCTGGGATTAAAGGCATGCACCACCTTGCCCAGCAGAGAGAGAATGGGCACATCAGGGCCTCCAGTCACTGCAAATGAACTTCAGACACATGTGCCACTTTGTGCATTTCGTTTTACATAGGTACTGAGGAATCGAACTTGAGTCATTAGGCCTCTCTGACAAGTGCTTTAACCTCTGAGCCATCTCTCCAGCCCTGTTTTTTGTTTTTTTGTTTTTTTGTTTTGTTTTGAGGCAGGGTCTCTAGCCTGACCTGGAGCATACTCTTCAGTCTAGACTAGCTTCCCAACTCATCGTATCCCTTCTTCCTGAGTGCTGTGATTAAAGGCATGAGCTACCACATAATTTTTAATAATTTTTTAAAATAATTTTAATTAAATTTTTAATAATACCACATTTGGCTTGTAAATAGCATTTTGTTTTTAATTTATTTGCAAGCAGAGAGAGAGAAGACAGACAGAGTGGATGGGTATGTTAGGGTCTCTAGCCGCTGAAAATAAACACCAGATGCATGCACCACATTGTGCATCTGGCTTTACCTGGGGACTGGGGAATGGAACCTGGGTCCTTTGGCTTTGCAGGCAAGCACCTTAACCACTGAGCCATCTCTCCAGCCCCAAACAGCAGTTTTTACAAGCAAAGCATTCAGAGGTGGTTGAGGAGATGATTCAGTGGTTAAAAGCACTTGCTTACAAAGCTTGCCAGCCTGGGTTCAGTTCCCCAGTACCCACATAAAACCATATGCACAAAATGGCACATGTATCTGGAGTTTATTTGCATCCACAAGAGGCCCTGCCACTCCCATGCTCTCTGTCTCAGTCAAGTAAATAATATTAAAAAAGAAAGAAAGAAAGAAAGCCTGGTGTGATGGTGCACGCCTTTAATCCCAGCACTCGAGAGGCAGAGGTAGGAGGACTGCCATGAGTTCGAGGCCACCTGAGACTCCATAGTAAATTCCAGGTCAGCTTGGGCTAAGTGAGATACCTTGAAGCCACCTTACGAAAAAAAAAAAAAAAAAAAAGAGCATGGTTTGGAGAGATGGCTTTGTGGTTAAGGCCCTTGCCTGTAAAGCCACAAGACCTAGGTTTGATTCCCCAGTGTCCATGTATAGCCAGAGGCACATGCTAGGCAAAAACTTCACCACTGACCTACATCCTGGCCTTGGGCAGCAGAGAGTTGGGGAGGTTATGAATCTTCTGTGCATGCTGTCTGCATTTTTCAGTCATTTGAAGCTGTTACCTACTTAGAGCCAACCGAAAATGCAGATCTTTGGGTTATGCATGAGTAGCAGAACACAGGTTTGTGTGGGCCTGGTGTGCAGTTTATTTACCAGCTCTTCCAGGAGTCTCCACAGTGTTTCCCTGTGGAGCACAGCAATGTCCTGAGAACAGCTAGAAGCTGCCTCTAGACTGTAAGGTGGCACGTGGCCTTGCTTTTTCAGAAGGCTTGTGTTAAGTTATAATTTAAATGAAAGTTAACAGAAAGCTGACAGTTGCTTTATAGCTCGAAGGATCTTTGTGTTTTTGTTGTACACCCATCCCCAGTATCAAGTGGCACATCATTCCAGCTCTTGTGCAGGGCTCTCATGCCCTTGGAGATTCATATCACCAAGACTCCTCATTATTATTCCATACATTAATTAATTAATTAATTTTATTTTATTTTTTTGGTTTTTCGAGGTAGGGTCTCACTCTAGCCCAGGCTGACCTGGAATTCACTATGGAGTCTCAGGGTGGCCTCGAACTCACGGCAATCCTCCTACCTCTGCCTCCCGAGTGCTGGGATTAAAGGCGTGCGCCACCACGCCCGGCCCATACATTAATTTATTTTGTTGTCTGCTTTTGAGCCTCATGTTGATATTTGGTGTCTCCTGCTTGATGCTATGTCTGTCATACTCATCCATATTGTCACTTGTAGTGGTGTAGTTTTCCATTCTAGAAATATACCACCATTTATTAATTGTACCACTCACAGACATTTCAGTTGTGTTTTTATGTCATGGCTGCTATAATTAATGCCATTTGGAGTATTCTTAAATATGTTATGGCAAACTTAGGCAGACTCTTTCTGCCCTGAGTGTGTGAAGGGAGACAGCAACTATGGGGACAGTGGTCCTGACCTTACAGAGTTTGTGGGTCTGCAGTGAGCTACCTGTCTTGCTCACAGTCCCTGTGACCTGGAGAAAGGGTCAGCAGGTGATAAGCCACCCCAGATAGTTTCGCTGTTGTTTAACCTCCCCTACTTCCTTCTCTGACCACTCACAATAGGGAACCAGGCTAGCCTGGCAGCCTGGGCCTCAGCAAATGCTGTCCTTGGGTGCTGCTCACCCGCATGCTGCCTAATCTGTTGTCACCGCTTTGTGTTTCTTGTGTTATCAGGAAGCAGAAAACTTGGTGGCCACAGTGGTCCCCACTCACCTGGCAGCTGCTGTTCCTGAGGTGGCTGTTTACCTGAAGGAGTCAGTGGGGAACTCCACACGTATCGACTATGGCACAGGTACTGCTCTTGTGAAGCTCTGAGCTTGTTTGGCCTTACTACTTTCTTCTTGCCCCAGACTCTTTCAGGGGCCTTCTGAGCAAGCTAGACTCTGAGCCAATGCCTGGGGCTGCGATTCTAGTGTGGCCCACCAGGGGGAGTGAATGCCATAGGCAGGTGCTGTACAGAATTGGTTTTGTTCTTTGTGATGATGTCTCCTCTGTGGATCTCATCACCACACCAGTAATACTTTATTGAGCACTTACTATACCGCAAGTCAACCGCTTATAGAAGCTAAGAACTGAAATGGCTTTGGTTGCCCCTGGCAACAGATGGCCCACTCTCTGTGATGCCCCTTGTTTCTGAATCCTGCTGTCTATGCTGTTGAGCTCTTTGGCTCCATTTAAGCCAAGCTGCAGTGGAACTGGAAGAGAGGGCTGGGCATCTGAAAGAAGTATTCTCTAGGTCAATAATGCCGGTGTAGCCAAGGAGTCTCTGCTGTTGGAAGTGCTCCCCTTGCCTTTCTACCGTAAAGGAAACAAGAGGGGGAGCTGCTGACCTCCAGAGCCTCCTTTTGTGTGGCAGAATTTTGTCCTCTGCTCCCCTGCTGCTGGTTTGACAAATGTTCTGAAACCCTGGGCAGGGAGAGCTTGGATTGGTTAAGACCAACAAGGGAAAGATTTTAGACAACAGGTGCCCAGGAACCCTTTGTACTCATTCATTTTTCAGTTCAAGTGTTATGTAGTTAGAGGAAACCTGGAGCCCTTAAGTCAGGGTTCCCCTGTGATGTCCCTCAATTATCAACTTTTTTTTTTTTTTAAGGTAGGGTTTCACTCTAGTTCATGCTGACCTGGAATTCACTATGGAGTCTCAGGGTGGCCTTAAACACACGGTGATCCTCCTACCTCTGCCTCCCAAGTGCTGGGATTAAAGGCGTGTGCCACCACTCCTGGCTCTCAACTTGTGCTTTTTAAATGATTTATTTTCATTTGTATTTTTTTATTTGAGAAAGAAAGAGAATATGGGCACACCAGGGCCTCCAGACCATGCAAACAAACTTCAGATACATGTGCCACCTTGTGCATCTGGCTTATGTGGGTACTGGGGAATTGAACCTGGGTCCTTTGGTTTTTCAGACTGGCACCTTAACCACTAAGCCATCTCTCTAGCCCTCAACTTCTGTTTTTCCTTCAGAACTAGAATCTTTTTTTTTTTTTTTTTTTTTTGAGGTAGGGTCTCACTCTGGTCCAGACTGACCTGGAATTCACTATGTAGTCTCAGGGTGGCCTTGAGCTCACGGCGATCCTCCTACCTCTGCCTCCCGAGTGCTGGGATTAAAGGCGTGTGCCACCCTGCCCGGCCCAGAACTAGAATCATATTAATGACTGCATATTTAATGTCTGTTATCTTCGATAGATCATAAGCTCTCCAAAGTCAGGGACTCATTTGCCACTGTCTTCCTAGTACTTCCCACATAGTAGGTTCTCAAATTGGGCAAAGTTACTGAATGATTTGAACCCATAAAATAAAATGTTAATGTCTGTTTAAGAAGCCAACATCCAGGCTGGAGAGGTAGCTTAGCCGCTTAGCCGCTTGCCTGTGAAGGCTAAGAATCCAAGTTTAATTCCCCAGTTCCCACATAAGCCAGATGCACAAGGTGTCGCATGTGTCATGGGTTCATTTACAGTGGCTAGAGGCTCTGGCATGCCCGTTCTCTCCCTCTCCCTCTCCCTCCCTCCCTCCCTCTTTCTCTCTCTCTCTCCCCCTGTTTTTTTCTCTCTCAAGTAAACAAACTGGGCTGGAGGGATGGCTCAGCATTTAAGGCACTTGCCTGCGAAGCCTAAGGACCTGGGTTCAATTCCCCAGAACCCACATAAAGCCAGATGTACAACGTGGCACATGGGCTAGAGGCCCTGGTGCATGTGCGCTCTCGTGCGCGCTCTCTCTCTCTCTCTCTCTCTCTCTCAAGAAGCCAACATCCTGGGCCTCTTAGGGGTAGAATTATAGATATATAGTACTGGTAGGTCTTGAAAGGACCTGGATCTTTCTGGTCTTTACAGGAAAGAGATCCTACTACCTCCACATTGGCTTTTCTCCTCAGAAGGGCTGGAGACTGAGAATAATCCCAGTTTTCTTTCTGGAAGACTGTGAACTTTGACTGTTTTTCTTCTCACAGGGCACGAGGCCGCCTTTGCTGCTTTCCTCTGCTGTCTCTGCAAGATTGGGGTGCTCCGGGTAGACGACCAAGTAGCTATTGTCTTCAAGGTGTTCAACCGGTGAGGGAAAGGGGGTGTAGCAGGAGCAGGGGGGCAAAAGAGTCTCTTGCAACAGTGGTGTGCTGGAGGAGTCTCCTGTGGCTCACAGTTCTTGTCCTAATCCAGCTCTGGCTGCGTCCAAGACACATCTCCCTCCAAGTAAACAAGGAAAGGAAATAGCATGCAATGACTCAGGTGTTCACCACATGGAGGCCCCATTCTAAGTGCTTTACATATATTTCAGTTCATTTTTGCCACCTTAGCAGCTGTTGTTGCCCTCTTACAGAAGAGGAAACTGAGGCACAAAAGAAATTAGCTGTCTCCACTGAGTTCACACAGACTGCTAAAGACAGGTAGGCAGGCTCTGCCCCTGCCCCATACCCTGCTGGGCAGCAGTCCCAGAGCACTGTGGTGTCCTGGTACCCAGGCATCCATACAACTCTGCAAGTGACTCAGATGCACAGCTTGAACAAATTAAAGGACCCAGGAGATGATCTCTTTGAACTTCACCAGTGGCCCCTTGAGGTTAGGGAAGGGAGGCTTCTGCCCATGGTCTTATAGGTTGTCAGAAGTTGGTGGCACTAAGCCCCATTGCTGAGCCATGTTTTTCCC
The DNA here is from genome assembly GCA_036346955.1 of Dipus sagitta. Classification (NCBI taxonomy): domain Eukaryota; kingdom Metazoa; phylum Chordata; class Mammalia; order Rodentia; family Dipodidae; genus Dipus; species Dipus sagitta. The sequence goes on from CM070770.1 coordinate 143,047,476, forward strand.
TTTTCCTGGCCAGAAGGTGATACCTGAGAGTGGCAGAAAAGAATGAAGCTACATTGGTTTGCTTGTACTAGGGACACCTTGCTTCCTTGTGCCTGCTCAGGTCTGATAAGACTCTTTCTGGTCCCTCCTGTGCAGGTACCTCGAGGTTATGCGGAAACTCCAGAAAACATACAGGATGGAACCTGCCGGCAGCCAGGGAGTGTGGGGCCTGGATGACTTTCAATTTCTGCCCTTCATCTGGGGAAGTTCCCAGCTTATAGGTACAGGAAAGGTGGTGCTACCCATTTCCCTGCCCCTTCTCTGTCCTTCCCCTTCCTTCCCTTTTTTCCTTCCCTTCTTGCTCAGGGCATACAGTGATACCTTGTATAGCAGGGCATTAGATGGACATTAGATGGGCTGTTGGTGGAGGCTGTTTGCTTTCAACTTTCTGTTTCAAGCTTGTGTGGCTGGTTGGGGGAGGTGGAAGCTGAATGCTCCCAAGATAATGGAAAGTGCCAGGAGCTGGTACAGAATGAAATGGTGTGAAATGTACCCAGCTCCTGGCAGCAGCTGTAAGGTTTTTTGTTGAAAATGAGGGGCTCTCTTGATTTGGTGACCAGTGTCATCTACTGTTACTATCGAACTCTATGGAAGAGGGGCCCATCAGTGAACTGCCTGCCATCAAAGGCTGTGCTGTTGGCTTGATTCCTGTGTGGCTCACCCAGATGTGCTTTATGACACCCTCAACTTGGGAGTGATTTTCCAGTCTGTTGGCAGTGTGGGATTGAACACTGGGCAGGGTTGGTGAATATCTCTATTTTGACAGAATGAGCTGCCTACAGCATAATCCCGATACACAGTTGGTGGCTGACTTGCTTTGTCTTAGGCACTGTAGTGTCTCTGTTGATCACCCACAGTGACATTAGGAAGGGTCTTTGCCAGGTACTCTGGAATGCTGCTATGCACATGGTGTTCATTGTCTTATGGCCCTCAACATCCTGAGGGTATGTTGTTCTCATCCCAGGTGCCCAGGTGAGGTTACACAGTGACAGACTGAGCTGGAGTTCAGTTCACTTTAGTCCTGTGTTGTCTGTGTGTAGTTTGTGGCTTCAGTGTACAAGCACCATCCAAGTGTGCTTCCACATGGAGGTGGTCAGACTGGTCAGCCGCTCATCCTGCTTCCTGATGCAGTGAGCAAATACCAGTGTAACACAGCTTTACCATAACTTTATTTATTAGTTGTGTGTATAGGCACTCCAGGGTCTCTTGCCACTGCAAATGAATTCCCATTTCACCTTACATGGGTGGCTGTGGGGAATTGAACCAGGACTGGCAGGTTTTGCAAGCAAGTACCTTTAACATCTAAGCCATCTTCCTAGCCCATAATTTGCTTTTTTTTTAAAAAAAAAATTATTTTTATTTGAGAGAGAGGGAGAGAGAGAATGGACACGCCAGGGCCTCTAGCCACTGCAGACAAACTCCAGGCACATGTGCCACCTTGTGCAGCTGGCCTACATGGGACTTGGAGAATTGAACCTGGGTCCTTATGCTTCACAGGCAAGTGCCTTAACTGCTGAGTCATCTCTCCAGTCCCCATAACTTGTTTTGCATGTGCACATACTTGTGTAGTATGTGTGATGTGTGGGTGGTGTGTTTGCAGATGCACATACCACATGTGCCTAGGTACAGAGGCTAGTGGAGAACATTGGTGTTCTCTTTCCTCTCTCAGACTTCTGCTTTGTTCTCTTGAGACAGAATCTCACCACGCCTGCAGCTGGCATTCCTCCCGCACCCCGACAGATTGGCGGACCAGTGAGCCCCATCTGTTCTTCTGTCTCCACCCACCCACCCCCAAATAGGACTGGGGTTACAGGCCTGTGTGGCCACATCAGGTTTTTTTTCTTGATTTTTGTAATTTTTTTTTTTTTTCGAGGTAGGGTCTTGCTGTAGCCTGGGCTGACCTGGAATTCATTATATACTCTCAGGGTGGTCTTGAACTTACGGCAGTCCTCCTACCTCTGATTTCCTCTGCTAGGATTAAAGGCATGTGCTGCCGTGCCCAGCTTTTGCTTTTTTTTTTTTTTTTTTAGATAGGGTCTCATTGTAGCTTAGGCTGACCTAGAATTCACTATGTTGTCTCAGGTTGCCCTCAAACTCACAGCGATTCTCCTACCTCTACCTCCCTAGTGCTAGGATAAAAGTGTGGTGGGTGACTACACTCAGGCTGGTATGCCTATACGATGTGAGGGCCTGGTTCTGAGCCCTGGGGCCTTTTGCTCTTCCCAGACCACCCGTACCTGGAGCCCCGGCACTTTGTGGATGAAAAGGCCGTGAATGAGAACCACAAAGACTACATGTTCCTGGAATGTATCCTGTTCATCACTGAGGTGAGAAGGGGCACAGGAGCAGCTATTGGTGACCTGTGGGCTCAGGATTGAGGTTGGTGATGGCAGGGTATTTTAGAGCAGTCAGAGGTGCTGCCCAAGATATCAGGGCTAGCATTAGAGGTGAGTATTGAAAAGATGTCCTCCCCCCGCCCCCAAAAAAGTCCCACTAGGACTGTCCTGAAAGGATTAGCCAGCATCTCCCTGTCCAAACTTTGGTTTGCACCTGGATTCCACAGGGCAAGTTTGTTTCTTTGATTTGTTTTTTTGAGACAGTGTTTTACTCTGTTGCCAAGGCTGCCCTCAGACTCTCTGCAGTCTTCCTTCCTCAGCCTCCTGAGTGCTGGAATTCCAGGCATGAGCCATCACTCTTGGCTACCGCAGGCCTCTTGAGCTAAGGGACTAAGAAGACTCAGTCACTGGCTAGACTTGGTGACCCAGTGCAGCAGGTCTGAAGAGGTGGTGGCATCTTCTTGATGGGGTCTGTGAGGTCTATAGAGCCATATGCTTATAAATGTGCAAACTGAAATCACTGGAGGAGTGGGAATGACTTGAGTTAATGGCTCTTCAGCTAAATGGACACCTCAGTCAGTGCCTGGCAAAGTGCAGTGGCAGTGTTCCAACCTGTCCCACCTGTAGACATGTTAACTGGAAACTCTTGCCCTGTAAGACCCTATGGTGTGACATGGGCCACTCATCAGTGTTCTTGAGGGACTTGGTTAAAATGCCTGGTCCTGGGCTGGAGAGGTGTCTTAACAGTTAAGGCGCTTGCCTGAGAAGCCTAAGAACCCATGTTCAATCTCATGTCAGCCAGATGCAAAAAGGTGAGGCAAGTACAAGGTCGCACATGTCCACTGGGTGGTGCAAGTGTCTGGAGTTTGATTTCAGTGGCTGAAGCCCTGATGCACCAATTCTCTCTCTCTGTTCCTCACATGCTCTATAAAAAAAAAAAAAAAAAAAAAAGCGTGTGCCTGAGCCCACTCCAGCTTTCTGAATCACAATCTTATGGCCAGGAGCACGTCTGGGGACCCATACTCGGGTCTTGCTTCCAGAAGAGTTGGGGCTTCTCATTCTCCCTACCCTATGCTTATAGCCACTCCACATTTGCAAAGGACACCCTTAAGTCTGCTAATAGGGAAACAATCCTTGGATTCGTTCTTTTCCCCAGTCTAGCCTTCATGTCTGTTCTCGGGCGGTACACTGTGGACTCCTGCCTGCCTTGGCTCCAGGCTCCCCTGGTCAGCATTCGGCTCAGGCTTCTGCCCAACTCCAGGGGCCAGAGGGGAATGACACATTTTTTCCAAGTCAGCAAATGGGGCTGGGACTGACAGCTAGGCCGCCACTGCTTCATTCTTGGAGATCTGCTGCCTTCAGCAGTGTAGCGGGTGGGCTCAAGGTCGGGAGGACTCGAGGGCAGCCTGGCTTGCCTCATTGAAAGCCAGCCACACACAGCTCCCTTCTGAGTGGAGTGTGAGGGGCTGTGGAGCCTCAGGAGGCTGAGATGAGATGGAGGAGCAAGGGTGGGAAGAGCAGTACAGATTCTGCAGAGCTTGCTGCTTGAAGCCTAAAGACTAAGCTGTTTTTGCTCCCTCTGGCGGCTGGCCAAGTCCCTACGTCCCTGTCAGTAATTCCAACAAGAAGGCAGGCAAGGCTGGGTTTCAGAGACTAGGAAATGATTTTGAGTTTATGTGTTTGTGCTTGTATAAAACTCAAAAATTTTCCCAAAGTTTGGGACCCAGGTCCTCTGCTAGAAGATAGCCAAAAGTAGCCACAAGATGGCGCTAAAGGTACACTGAAGTCAGATTTTTTTTTTTTTTAAGTAATATTGAGAGGTAGGAACTTGGTGTGTGTGGGGGGAGGGGGTAGTTTTGTTTGTTCTGCACCTTCCCTGCAAGGACTGATTTTCACATTGGTTCCAGGCTCTGGGGCATGGTGTTAAGCACTGGTTGCTAGGAGCTGCTGAAGCAAGGGCTGAGTGGTTTCTGTTATTCTTGAGCCCTTCCGCCTGAGAGCAGTGGGCAGTGTTTTGCATCCTTTGGTCAGCAATGAGAGAGGCCTTGTCTCCCTCCACCCCAGACCGTGGGGCTCAGAAATCTGGAGGCCTGGACACAATTTTGGGCTCTTTGGTCAGGGGAGATATTGCTTTTGGAGACCTGGAAATCTTTAAGGGCCGGTGTGTAACTAGGTTATTGAAGAGGAAAAAAAAACAAGGAAGTTGGGAAATTAACTGTGCTGCTCTTCCTGGGTCTCCTGCCTGGACTGCCTGGGCAAGGGAGCCCACCTTGCAAGGCTCCATCTGCTTAGGGAAATACTGCCCTGGCTCCTTTAAGAGCCTAAGGCAGGCAGGAAAAGAATTTCAGTTTCAATCTGGCTTCTAAATTTGGAGTTTTGGGAAGGGAGGGATCAGATTTCAGCTGGAAGGGAAGGAGCTGACAGGAAGGCGCTGTGCAGAGCCTCCCCCACCCCCGCCCATCCCCCTCAGTTACTGACAGAGGAACCATTTACAAAAGGCCGATTCTCTGGGGAGTGGAGAGGCAGGAACGCAGCGTCTGTGAGTAATTTCCTGCTCAATATGGCTGCTCTGACTCACACGATTCCCCTGGGGTCACTGCGGGACTGCAGCTTGCTTGCTTGCTTGTTCTGGTTCTTTCTCTTCTCCCTTTGTGGCTAGAATGAGCTAATTTTTTTTTTTTTTTTTTTTTTGCTTTCTCGCTCCCAATTCCTTTTTTCTCCTCGTCTGTTTTCCTTTCCCAGAGTTGCAGTCTCCTTCAGAAGGATTTAGGGAGACCTGAAACACCGAAGGCCTAGGGGTGAGGTGCAGCACCTCTGTCTTTCTGCTGATGGAGCCAAGGCCACTGAACTTTACTATGCAGACAGACCTTTGAGGGTGTGTCTCTTGTGTCCCTTGGCCCTGGTGAGTGAGGCTGGCCCCGGAGGCAGAGTCCTAGGTTGGTTGGCTTCAGATCCTTTGCTGATGAGGCCCTGGAGCTGCTGCTGTGTGATAAAGGCACTAGGTGGTTTGCTCAGAACCACATCCACAGGGTGATGCTGTTCACATCTCCAGTGATCCTTGAGCCTCTGGTCTGCAAGTGTACAACATGGGGGTCAAATAGGCTGGGGTGAAGTCTTAGGTAGGAGAGCACTTGGGACAAGGTGAAGGCCCTGTAGGTTTGTGTGCCTCTGGTGATGTGAAGGGATGGTCCAGCCAAAGCCTGGCAGGGACCAGAGTGGGCTTTATGAGCCTAGTTTCCTCAACCCTGCATGGAGGGCTGAGACAAGCTGTCTCTGGGGACATGGGCCAGGGGAGGGAGGTGATAAGAATAAAACGGCAGCTTTTTCTTTCTTTTGTTCTTTTTTGTTTTGTTTTGTTTTTTTTTTCAAGGTAGGTTCTCACTGTAGCCCAGGCTGACCTGGAATTCACTCTGTAGTCTCAGGGTGGCCTCTTGAACTCACAGGGATCCTCCTGCCTCTTCCTCCCTAGTGCTGGGATTAAAGATGTGTGCCACCATGCCTGGCTCTTCTTTTTTTTTTAAAGGGCAGGGTCTCACTGTAGCCTTGGCTGGCTTTGAACCCATGGCAGTCCTCCTACCTCATCCTCCCTAGTGGTGGGATTATAATACTGCATTACATTATTTTAGTCACCACACCCGGCCAGATGGTAGCTTTTTCTCATTTAGATCTGAAAGTTGCCCTCTTTGGAGAAGAGACCTGTAGGGGTGAGCCACTAGCTGTACCTCCAAGGTGTGTGGTCCTTGGGACCATTATGGAGATGATGTTCTACTAGACGGAGTTTGGGTTTATCTTTTCACACTGGAATAATACCCCCTCCTCAGTTTTCATGCACAGCTTCTGGAACCTTCGAACAGAGTCAGAGTCTCTGCTTTCTTGCCAGACTCAGCTGCTTTGCTTTCCAGTGTTTCTTTAGCCTGGGGCCAGTGCTGATCCCTGATCTCAGTTTCCCAACATAACTGCTGTCTGCAGGCTGGGAAGGTAGTGAGAAGGCCATTGTGAACTGTGTGGTTAATAAATACAAACATGCTGGCCTTGCGGTATCACTGGAGGAATACACGCAGGACACACACTTCCGTCTCCTGGTGCCGTGGTTTCTGATGTCATGGGAACTGTACTGGGCTCACTGCAGAATGTTTCTCTTCCTTCCTGGAAGGTCAGACTTGAGCAAGAGGAGGGGCAGCAATGGACTGTCTGTACTTTTGCTGGTCTTGTTGCTGTGGCAGTTATCTCTTCCCTCCACCTGGCCTGGCTAGCTTCCTAAACAGATGCTCCTCCCCCCCACCTGCTGCTGGTACCCCTGGCTCCTGTCTTCCCTCTTTCCTTCCCTTCTCCTGCCCACCATGCGAAAGGTTGCCTGATGCCTGTGCTTGGTCAGACTAACCAAGGTTTTCCAAAGCACCTCTCCTGCCTTTCTAGCTCTGCCTGGCAGGTTCAGACCAAGTTCCCTGCAGGGTGGGGAAAGGAGGGAAGGCTGCTGCTGTTACCTGGATGGGAATATATCTCGCTCTAGAAAGGTACTCAGGGAGCTGGTAGGGGCCACATCAGGAACCTGGGTGGAGATCTCATTTTCCTGTGGCTGCTAAATTTGGTGGATTGTAGGATTGGAATCCCAGTTTTGGCTGTGGGAGAAAGAGAGGAGTGTGGGGAATGTGGATGGACAACACAAAGTCTGTTTGTCCAGCAGTCCTTGAAGGCCAAGGGGCCTCCGTCTGTCTTTGGCACCTATTTGTGTGCATGCATGTATGTGTACATGTGTGCATACACGCATGTGCTGTAGGGAAGCAGGGGTGGACTTCCAGATGGTTCCTGCCTCTCCAGCTCCTGAACCTTCTTTTCCAGATGAAGACCGGTCCATTTGCAGAACACTCCAATCAACTCTGGAACATCAGTGCTGTGCCCTCCTGGTCCAAAGTGAACCAGGGTCTCATCCGCATGTATAAGGCAGAGGTGAGTAGGGGCTGGCCAGCATGCCTACTCCTGTAACCAGTCCCTCTGACACTTGGGACCTCAGGATCTCCCACTTTGCAGAATGGTAGTCACAAAAGCCCTAGGTGGAGGCCCAGCATAGCTCAGAGGCCAAATTAGAGCTCTCTTCCCACCTATCCAATGGCCAGAGGTGTCTTGAAGCTCAGGCAATTTAAGTGTCTCTCCTAAGGTGACCAGGGCATCCTTGGGTGGGTGAGATGGTGTAGAAGCAGCATCCAAAATTGGCTCTGAAGACCGTAACATGGCTTCTGTTGAGGGGAAGATGCAGGAAGAGGTGAGCACTGCCATTAAAAAAAAATTTTTTTTTAATTTATTTACTTAACAGAAAGTGGGATATAGAGAGAGAATGGGTGCGCCAGGGCCTCCAGCCACTGCAAATGAACTCCAGATGCCGTGCGCCCCTTGTGCATCTGGCTAATGTGGGTCCTGGGGAATCGAACCTGGGTCCTTTGGCTTTGCAGGCAAATGCCTTAACCGCTAAGCCATCCCTCCCTTAGCCGCTAAGCCAGCCCTCCAGCCCCTGACATTTTTTTTTTGGTTTGTTTGTTTGGTTGGTTGGTTGGTTTTTTCGAGGTAGGGTTTCACTCTAGTCCAGGCTGACCTGGAATTCACTATGTAGTCTCAAGCTGGCCTTGAACTCATGGTGATCCTCCTACCGTTGCCTCCTGAGTGCTGGGATTAAAGACATGTGCCACCACGCCTGGCTGGGCACTGGCATTTTTAATGACCATTTCAGGTGGTTGGGAAGGATGCAGATGGTCTTCTCTGCTGTCTGCTCATATATTTGCATCTGGGAGGGGCCTTGGGTCCCGGAGCTCCCCCTATTGGGAAGTGCCTGTCCTTCGCATGGCCTCCTTTCTGCTCCCTGGTATGGCCCTCCCAGCTCAGGAGGTAACTGGCTTTTTCTTTTGCAGAAAGGGAGGGGCGATATTTTTCTACCTTGTCCCATGTCTTGAACACACTAATTCTGGAATTGCTTAACTGTGATCTCCATGTGTAGTCCCCTCCTGGAGCCATGAGTACTAAAAGTGTGTCCTTGGCAGACCTTCCCCCTACCACCCTGTCTAGTTAATGGTCTCAGATATTGTCCTATGCCTGCTTAGCTACTCTTCTTGGCCATCATTCCTTCTCTTCTGGGAAGGGACCTGCTTCATGGTAACCAAGCCTTCTTCATCCATCAACAGAGACAGGGCAGCAGGGAAAGGGGGTGAGAAGGCCAGCAGGATTTCATAAGCACAAATGCTCCCAGTTGGTCTGGTCCTCTCTGCTTGGCCATGAAGGAGTTAACAGTTCATGAACTGACCGGTGTGGGCCTGGCCTGGCCTGGCCTGGCCTGCTCTGCTCTCCTTCCGCCCTCTCCTCTGATTCCCCTTCCTCTGGACTTCACATCCTGTGTTTAGGCTCCAGTCCACATACCTCTCTAATCTGAGAGGCTGGGGCTGCCCAGTCTCCTTCCGGCTCTCCATTCCAGCCCTAGCTCCAGGGCACTGGCCTTCATAGCCCTGTTCCCCCTGGACCCGCAATGGGTGATGTGTGACCAGTTGCCACCGTGATGGGTCCCTACTGCTAGAGTGTATAGCTAGCTGCCTCCCTGCTTAGAACACTAAATACTATCCTGAGTGGCTCTAAACCTGTCTTATCCAGTGCCCTTAAGGGCAGGAGCTGCAGGTAGACAGGCTAAGAGAAGGAACAAATTCAGATTAAAAATGGTTACAGAGTAACAGATCCAGCCAGTCTTGGCCTAAAAGTGGTTGCTGGATATGTCTGCAGTTGTTGACTGAAAGGAGGAGGCAGCTGAAGCCTGACGCTTAAAGCTCTGGTGCACACAGGTTGTTGGGGAGCTTACTGCCTCTGAACGCTATGTCAGGCCAGACTTCTGTATAGGAGAATGCTAGGACTTGAATGACTAGTTTGAGGACCCCAGGTCTTTGTAGTGTGCTGTTCTCACAAATAACCTATCTCTGGTCTGAGAATTGTGAAGTTTTAAGCCCTGCACAGAGGTTCCAAGAAAGGACTTATTTTTTCAGCTTGTTCTCAATCCCCAGGGAGGACCATTGAGGCCCACTAGCCTTAAAGTACAGAAATGGTTTAACAGGAACCCAGCCTTTGGCTAGAGTTAGCTGTTGCAGGGGAATAGGCACTCTGAGCTGTCACAGGGGCCTCATCAGACTTAGCACTAGATGGCCTCAGGATATTGGGCTAACTGTATCTCCAATTTACCTATTTTTTGAGGAGAAGAACCAGCGACTTTGAGGGCTTTGTGTGGTAGAACTCTTCTACCCTGGAGTCTCTCACCATGCCTGAGGACTCTCACCATGCGGCCTGCTTCCCCAGGGTCACAGACCACAGTAGGCCTGTGCCTTGTGCTGAGGGTCAGGAGGTGACAAGCTGAGTCTATGTCTTGTCTATGTGCAAGGCTAGCTAGCAGTCTAGCTGGGAGAAAGTCTTGGCTGGAGGCTCCTGTTGTCCTAGGGCCATGGGTTTCCCTGCCCCTGCAGCTTCTGTCCAGCCAGCCCTGGCCTCTCTTGTGGCCAGTGTGGGAACAACTTCACTACACCTGCCCTCCTTCCAATACCCCCTAGTTGCCTTTGTGGCTTCTGTGAGCTAGGAGGTTGACCTTTGACCCTTTCTGGAATTCCAGGGTCTGTGGGGGGTTGCTTTCCAAACTCCCACCACTTCCTGATGACATAAGCACCATGGCAGCTGCCTTGCCTCAGGCCTGGACATGCTCCTCCTCCCCCAGGGACCACCTCCAGCTGCCTGCTCCCCACTTTCTCTGCTCAGGCCTCAGCTGTGGCCTGAGGCTGTGTTCCTCACACCACACCTAGCTAGCCTAGTCTCCAGCTTTCTCCTCCCTTGTGGTCTGAGGACCACTTCCTCCATGTGTGTGCCTTACCTGCTTCTGCAGCTGGTTTTGAAAGTGAGGAAAGCTGGCCATCAGGATACCCTTTTGTCCCTCTTAAGTTAGTGGTGGAGATCAAGCCAGAGCAACGCCCTCATTTCCTGAGGCCATAAGTCTTGTTCCCCACAGTCCTCAGGTGCCAAGCACATCATTTTGTCAGTGTAGCAGATCCCATTTTCACTATCTAGAGAGGAGGGAGCCTGTGACAGAGTCTGTGCAGGCAAGGAAGGGTGGGCACAGGGCTCTGGGCCCTGGATTTGGCTCCCTGTAAACAACTAGACAAAGCCAGCTTCAGTTTCTGTGGTAAGGCCTGATCTGGGTTGTGCTCAGGCCCTGCCCCTGCACCAGGGCTGCTGTGAATTGCCAGTAGGGGGATGTCCACTGGTTTCCACTGTTTTACTCTAGAGTGCCAAGATGCCTTTTTCAGTGTAGAGAACTGAAAACTGGAGAAAAGGGCCCTGGCTTTCTCTCAGACTGTGTTCAGAGGTCCCCACACCTCCAGGGTTGGGGTAGGATGGTGATCGCTGCTTCTCTTGGCCATCTTCTGCCTCTGCTGCAGCTTGGCTGACTGTCTTGGCTTCTACTATGGGGTTGGACTGCTGTGCTGTGTGCAAGTCTTTGGCTAGGAGGGGTGGGGGCACTGGAACAACAGATATCACCCTTGAAAGTAAGAATAGCCCCAGACCGGCCTACTTGAGCCCTGGGTAAGACATGCTGTGGAAGTGGCTCCAGTGTGTCTGGGACCTACGGGTAGGCCTCACCTCCCTGGTCTCCTTCTTTCCTCAGTGCCTGGAGAAGTTTCCTGTGATCCAGCACTTCAAGTTTGGGAGCCTGCTGCCCATCCATCCTGTCACATCTGGCTAGGAGGGGCTGAGCCATCAGAGCTACCCAGGCCAGGTTCCTGTGCCCTCTCTGACCTGACAACCCACCCACCCTTCCTCTGTTCTTTCTGTTTGATGAGAGGCTGTTTAATGGGGTGGTGTAGGGTGGGGTGGTGAGGCTGAAGGGTTTGAGTGAGTTGGGAGAAGTGACCAAAGTGGCCAGTTTCTGACTGTCCTTCTCATGGGCAGATACGAAAGGGACTGGGATCCAGTCCTAGGCACCCCACCCCTTTTCCTGGCCCTTCCCACCCTCCTCTCCTGCCCAGTCCCTTGTTGAGACCAGGGCATCTTGCTGTTTCCTTTGCTTTCCCTCCTTGTCCCAGTGATGCCTTGCTAAGGGTCAGGGCTTCTGCTCCTCCAGGGGTGGGTCAGTTTCCCAAGCCATGTTCCAGTGGGTGTGAGGCTGGTGGCAGCTATGGGGAGGGTCAATGTGGGGTGGAGGTATAGGGGTTAGTGAAGGGGCTGTGGCTGTTGGGGCTGGCCCTCTCAAGGTGTCGCCCTAGGTCCCTAGGGCACCTGTACCCAGACCCTCATCTTGTCTTATTCCCTGGCCCTTGGCTTTGCCAGGTTTTTCTGGCCATCGCCACACCCTCTCCCTGCTTCCCAGGGATTGTCTAAGCTCTAAAAACTGCCCTTTGGGTAGTCCTTGGGCTCCTGGAAGAGCCCATCTGATTGGGTGGGGACTGTCTTTCCAGAACTGTCCCTAGCAAGCAGAGGGTGTGAGAGACTCAGGGAGGGCCTGGGGTCATGGTATCTGTAGAGAGAGCCTGGTTTCCTCCAGACAGTCTCAGGCCAGGACACTGCTGCTACCTCCTTGCCGCTTCCAGCTTCATTTGAGGCCGAGGCCTGCTGCTCTGCTCTCTTAAGCAGGTGTGCAGCTGGTGTGGGAGAGCAGGGGAGGCAGCAGCCCCCTACTCCCTTCTCCCACCTCCCTTTATAGGCTGAGGTAAGTGACACCCCCCCGCCCCCACCTCAGCATAGACTCTTAAGCATGGGCTAGGCTCCTGGCCATAGCTCATCAGTACCAGTGTTTTTTTTTTTTTAGTGCTATCACTAGGCTGGTGCCTGCAGATTCCCCTGTCCCACCCAGGCCTGTCCTCCACTGTCCCCTTCTGTATCTGGGTCCACAGAACCTTTGGGCAGAGGGTACTAAGAAGCACAACCCAGGGGCTTAGCCAGGGACTGGCAATGGTCTGGGCAGAACTGGGACAGGAGCCATCAGAGTCAGATAGTTTCCCGAGTGGCCCAGCACCAGCCTCCCTCCCAGGGCCAAACCATAGCCATCCTGGCTCCACCCATGCCCCTGGGCCCCAAGCCCTGCGCCTTCATTGCTGTACAGATTAAAGCCTCTGTTTTGCACCTGTCACCTGTGTAAGATGCATTTTTTTCCTGACGTGTATGAATGACATCCCTAGCAGGTCCTCTCTACTGAGGCCATGTGTCTGGAGGTGTTTGTTTGGATTGTCTTTCCTGGGAGGGAGTAGGATACGTGACAGTGACTGGGGCAGAGACATGGGTTCATGGCTACCCAACACCCCTCCCCACCTTAAGTTTATGTAATAATAGGAGCTGGGTTTTTTTTTTACTTAAATTTTTTTATTGACAATGACCATAATTATAGATAATAAACCATGATAATTTCTTCCCCTCTCCCACTTTCCCCTTCACAAATCCATTCTTCATCATATCCCCTCCCTCTTTTTTTTGTTTGTTTGTTTTTCGAAGTAGAGTTTCACTCTAGCCCAGGCTGACCTGGAATTCACTATGTGGTCTCAGGGTGGCCTTGAACTCATGGTGATCCTCCTACCTCTGCCTCCCAAGTGCTGGCCTCCCCCTCTTTTTAAAAATTTATTTTATTAGAGACAGAGAAAAGGGAAGAGATTGAGTGAGTGGGTGAGTGAGAATGGGCATGCCAGGGCCTCTAGCCACTGCAAACGAACTCCAGACACATGTGCCACCATGTGCATCTGGCGTATGTGGGACCTGGAGAATTGAACGGGGGTCCTTAGGCAGGCATGTGCCTCAACCACTAAGCCATTTCTCCAGCCCTCCCCTCCCGCTCTTAGTCTCTCTTTTGTTTTGATGTCATCATCTTTTCCTCCGATAATGAGGGTCATGTGTAGGTAGTGCCAGCCACTGTAAGGTCATGGATATCCAGGCCATTTTGTGTCTGGAGGAGTGCATTGTAATGAGTTCTACCCTTCCTTTGGCTCTTACGTTTTTCCGCCACCTTTTCTACAATGGACCCTGAGCCATGGAAGGTGTGATAGAGATATTACAGTGCTGAGCACTCCTTTGTCACTTCTCAGCATCATGGTGCCTTCTGAGTCATCCCAAGGTCACTGCCATCTGAAAATAGAAGGTTCTCTAACCAAAAGCGAGAGTAGCATTAAGATATGGGTATGAACGTTAAGAAAAGTGCTTTCAGGGCTGGAGAGATGGCTTAGTGGTTAAGCACTTGCCTGTGAAGCCTAAGGACCCTGGTTCGAGGCTCGATTCCCCAGGACCCATGTTAGCCAGATGCACAAGGGGGCGCACGCATCTAGAGTTCGTTTGTAGGGGCTGGAGGCCCTGGCGCACCCATTCTCTCGCTCTCTCTCCCTCTCCCTCTTTCTCTGTGTTGCCCTTAAGTAAATAAATAAAAATAAACAAAAATTAAAAAGAAAAAGAAAAGTTCTTTCAGCTGGTCGTGGTGGTGGATGCCTTTAATCCCAGAACTCAGGAGGCAGAGGTAGGAGGATTGTTGTGAGTTCGAGGCCATCCTGAGACTACATAGTGAATTCCAGGTCAGCCTGAGACCCTACCTCGAAAAAAATACAAATTAAAAAAAAAAAGTGCTTTCAGGGCAGTTTGATGAGCATAATATATGCATTTAGCCGTAAAACACCAGGTGTTACACTCCTAAGGCTTTTAAGTGGGTTTTCAGTACTAGGCATGTATTCTCCCATGGAGCAGGCCTCCAGTCCAATTAGAGAATGGTTGGTTTTCCCCCATAACAGACATGCCTCTATTGTCACCTGTTGGCTCATTTGGCCTGGCTGGCCAAGCTTAAGGCTTGCAGTGTCCACTATTATCACTGCTGATGACTTCTCTCTCCCATAAGGCTGCATGCAGTGTGGCTTCCTCCAGCTTTCTGTCAGCTGGTCTACATGGAGGAGGTTATCAGCTCAGCTCCAGCAGGATTTCTCAGTGACCTTGCAGCCCAAGTATGTGGCATCTTCAGCAATAGGGTCTTACCATCTATTTCTGGTGGGAGACCTAGAGCCTTGGCAATGGCCTGTAATGTTTTGGGGGCATCAGGGTCTCCCAGGCCAACAACTCACTGGAAGATATCCCATCCTTGGCACTGAAGTTTTATAGTAACAATCTGGCTTCTGGGTAAACCATTATCCTAAGAAGTAGGTTTCAGCCGGGCATGGTGGTGCATACCTTTAATCCCAGCACTCAGGAGGCTGAGGTAGGAGGATCGCCATGAGTTCGAGGCCACCCTGAGACTACACAGTGAATTCCAGGTCAGCCTGGATTAGATAGAGTGAGACCCTACCTCGAAAAACCAAAAAAAAAAAAAAAAAAAAAGTAGGTTTCCATACGGCTTATTCATAACATCTTTATTTACCCTAGCCCTACTTAAGCCATTTAAAAAATATGTTTATTTGACACAGAGAGAGAGAGGCAGATAAAGAATGGGCATGCGGGCTGGAGAGATGGCTTAGCAGTTAAGGCATATACCTGTGAAGCTTAAGGACCCAGGTTTGATTCTCCAGGTCCCACATAAGCAAGCTGAAGATGGTGGCATATGCATCTGGAGTTCATTGCAGTGACTGGAGGCCCTGGCGTGCCCATTCTTTTTCTCTCTTTGTCTGTAATAAATAAATAAAAATAAAATCGTTTAAAAAAAAGAAGGGGCATGCTAGGGCCTCTAGCCACTGCAAACAAATTCCAGATGCATGAACTACTTTGTGCATCTGGCTTTACATGGGTACTGGGGAATTGAACCTGTGTCCTTAGGCTTTGCAGCCAAGCCGTTAAGCCATCTCTCCAGCC
The DNA here is from genome assembly GCA_036346955.1 of Dipus sagitta. Lineage (NCBI taxonomy): Eukaryota > Metazoa > Chordata > Mammalia > Rodentia > Dipodidae > Dipus > Dipus sagitta. The sequence continues at coordinate 143,062,664 of CM070770.1, forward strand.
CAGGAGCTGTTTTTTTAATTACAGGTCAGGATAGACACCTTGATGGTCATGGAGATGACCCCAGAAGCCATGGGGTTGTAGGCTCCAGGCAGTTCTGGGCCAGGGACCAGTAGTAGGTAGGGGTTTCCTATAATTTTTGGGTTTAGCCTGATGCCTAAGAAGCCTGGGCTGAAGCAAAGGGAAGTCAGGCTCATCTGGAAGACTAGCTGTATTTGGCACAAGGATGATTTATGGCCAGGACGAGTGAAGGGGAGTGAGAAGTGGGGCCAGTTCAGGTGTCGAGATGTCACTAAAGAAAGGTGGAAGAGGAGAAAGCAGATAAGACTACCAGTTCTTTGCCAGGTGTGGTGGTGCATGCCTTTAATTCCAGCACACTGGGCCAGAGGTAGGAGGATTGCTGTGAGTTCGAGGCTATCCTGGGACTATAGAATGAGTTCTAAGTCAGCCTGGGCTAGAGTGAGACCCTCGAAAAACCAAATAAATAAAATAAAAAGTTCTTGGCTTGGTGCTGCTGGTGGGGAAGAAATTAAGGGATTTGCTGTTCACCTAAGAGTGGTGACGAGGTACTGGATCCCTGTTTCAGCACTGAGTGAGTGGCTGAAAGTGGTCGGGGGTGGTCAGCATAGAGGTGGGTACAGTTAACAGACCTTTGCCGAATGTGAGGAGGCAAGGGGTTGCCACACCTTCAGGACAGAGAAGACAGGGCTTTGGCCATGACCCTTGGTGCGGGCTGCTTCTGTGGAGTGAAGGGAAGCATTGGGAGTGGTACAGAGGGCCGGGACAGGAAGAAGTGGTGTGTGCAACAGCTACCTGGCCCTGGGCACCACACGCCAGACATAACCAGTGTTTTTACTAGACTGGTCTGAGGTCTCCCTGAAGCGAGATGGAAAGAAGGTGTGGCTGGGTGGTGTGGTTCCCAGGCCACTATGAACTCCCATCAAGCTTCAGGACAGAAAAGACCTGAGTGGGTGAGACTGGAGGTCAGGAGAAGGCTTTGGGAAAGCTGGCCATGCTTCTTGCTTCACCATGTCCAAAGGAGTTTATTAACTAGATGGTGATACAGGCAGAGGGGAGATGAGGGTGAGTCCTTGAGGCCAAGGTCAGCCTTCCCCAGGCAGTCAGTGGGTACTTGTACCAGGCTTACCTGGGTGAGGAAGTGTAAAGCAAGGCAATCAGCTGCCCTGGGTTATGAGTGTAGTAGAATGACCCAAGAGGGGCAGTAGGAGCATTGAGGACATGGGCAGATGGGAGGCGCACTCAGCCCCTGGAGATAGCCACGAGGAGACTCGCACCACCAGCCCATGCTGGACCCATCAAGGCTTGCTGACATCCAGGTACCAGGATGCCCTTAGAGTGATGGGACCTTGGGAACAATCTGGACTGGAAGGAAAATGAAGACCTGGACCCAGCTCTAGCCAGCACTAAGCACTTTGGTAAAAAGATATTTAGGGAGCCACAGATGACAAAGCTGAAATTCCTGCCTGAACTGGAAATGAAGTGGCTAGAGAGAAAGAAGGGACCTGAGTGTGTCTGCAGGTGGAGGGCCAGCATGGGAGATGAGGATGGCCAAGGCCAGAGATGCTATTGAGAGCTGTCCTGGTAGGTGCTGGCTAGGCCTGGGCGGCTTCACTCACTCAGCAAACGTGGGTGGAGCCCTGTGCCCAAGCCCTTTACCAGCATGAGGAGGCTGCAGTGAATCAGACAGGGCCTGCCCTCCGGCAACATATGCTAGCATGACTTACCCCAAGAAAACACTGGAAACCCTGTGTCCAACCGTTGAGAAGTCTTTGAGGCCGATGGAGTGGCCATCAGAATAGACTTGCCTGCTTATCCTTCTGGGAAGATGCTATTAAATAGGGAAACCATCTCTGGGGCTGGAGAGATGGCTCAGTAGGTAAAGTGCTTGCTCTGCAAACATAAGGACCTGAATTTGGATCCCCAGCACCCACATAAAAACTGGGCATGGTAGCATGTGCTTGAAATGCCAGCACTGGGGAGGCAGAGATAGACAGATTCCTAGGGCTAGCTGGCTAGCAAAAGCAGCTCTAGATTACTAGAGAGGTCCTGTCTCAAAGGTGGAAGGCACTTGATGTTGACCTCTGACCTCCACATGCACACAAATATATCACTAAAAGTTTAAAACTTAAAGCCTGACGTGGTGGCATATGCCTTTAATCCTAGCACTTGGGAGGCATAGGTAGGAGGATCACCGTGCATTCAAAGCCACCCTGAGACTACAGTGCGAATTCCAGGTCAGCCTGAGCTAGACTGAGACACTACCTCAACCCCCCCCCAAAAAAAGTTAAATTTTGGGGGGGCTGGTACAGTTGGGCATGTTGGCACACACCTTTAATCTCAGCACTCGGGAGGCAGAGGTAGGAGGATTGCTGTGAGTTCCAGGCCACCCTGAGACTACATAGTGAATTCCAGGTCAGCCTGGGCTAGAGTGAGACCGTACTGGAGGCCCTGGAGCCTATTCTGTCTGTCTCTCTCATTCATAAATAAATAAAATATTTTTTTAAAGTAAAGTCCACATACCTTACCCTCTGATAACCAGAGTCCAGCCCAGTCAGGATGGCAATCTGGGAGACCCCAGGTACCCCTCCTGGTTGGCTCTACTGGCTGAGTTGATAGGATTTGCTGACCCTTCTAGTGCAAGCTTCCAACATTTTGCAAGGGGTGCCTTGGCTTTGGTATTGACTTTCATACTTCCCATCATTGACCTGGAGCCATTATTAACCCTCAGCCTTCATTTCCTCCTGTAAACGTGGTGTGGATAAATATGGTCTTACTGAGCAGTTGTACAAGCCATCATGGTTAGTGGGCATGTGATGGCCCATGCAGAGGCTAAGGACTTCCTCAGCTCAACACAACTAACCACTGAACTCAGTGAGGGCCATAAGGCTGTCTGTGTACGCATTTGTTGAGCACCTACTTGATGCCAGGCCCATCAGAAGCTCTGAGGAGGTGCTAAGGACAGAGGAGGCAGAAGTGGTTTCTTCCTTTGTTGGGGTGGCTCAGGGACACATGAAGATACTCTGGAGCTGTGGGAAGCCTCCCTTTGAGCAGGACCAAGACCTCCAGCAGTGAGAACCTCATGGGAAGGGTCTGAGTCAGAGCTAGAAATCTGGAGTTTGGGTGGGGAGTGTGTCATTGTTAGCTGTGTACCCCAGACCTGTCATTTAGCCTGGGCTGGCCAAGCCTGATGGCCCCTTGGCTAAACGAGCTCTTTCAGGAGTACCTGCTCTGCCGCTCCACGCGGGTTCCTAACTCCATGTCCTCAGTTGCCCCACAAGCCGCCTGGCCCCTAGTCTCTGGTTTTGTTTTTCTTTGGTGGGGAGCAGGGTCTTATTCTAGCCCAAACTGACCTGGAATTCACTCTTTAGCCCCAGGCTAGCCTCAACTCACAATGATCCTCCTACCTTAGCTTCCAAAATGCTGAGACTAAAAGCATGTACCACCACACCCGCCTCTTATTTTGAGACTGGGTCTTACTGTGTAGCCCAGCCCAGCCTGGAACTCATGGCAGTCTTCCTGGCCTCAACCTCTTGAGTGCTGGGATTACAGGCAGGAGCCATCATGCCTGGTGCCCTGGGGGTTTCTGCAGAGACCTTGGAGCTGGTGGCTCCTGAGCTGAGCCCATACGTCAGGCCTGGAGCTAAGTCTTTGTTTTACCTCATCCTCAACCATAGCTGATCATGTCCTCATGTCATAGAGGCTGAGGTGGATTGGGAGTTGCTGAATCTTTTGTGGGGGGTGGGGCAGGACTTGAGGTAGGGTCTCATTCTAGCCCAGGCTGACCTGGAATTCACTATGTAGTCTCAGGGTGGTCTCGAAATCACATTAAAGCACCTACCTCTGCCTCCCTAGTGCTGGGATTAAAGTCGTGCACCTCCATACCTGGCTTGAGTCTTTCACACCAAGACATGAGGCCTTGGTGGCCTGTGTTGCCTCACGCTGACCCCACTCTGGTGGCTGACAGCCTTTCTGCTCCTGTTCAAAACCTAGCTTTGCAGGACTGGCCTGAGGCCCTGGCCCAAGCTGAGAGGAATCAGAGATGGAGAGACTGAGCCCAGCTTGTCCAGGTGCTAAGTTGCCCAGGCAGCAAAAAAGAGTGAAAGCGGTGACAGTTGTGGCTGATAGTGTCAGCCTGCGGGACCTGCTTTTGTGTACCTCCACGGTATTCCCACAGTAAGAGGAACAGGTAGCACCACATCCCGATTTGGGGGATGATGAAGATGGAGCTTGGAGGATGCCAGTAGCAGTCCAGGGCCTCCAGCTCCTCCTAATATATCTGAGTGGGACCCAGCTGGTCTGTCACCTCTCAAGCTAGCATGCTAAGGAAGACTTCCCTGCTGCAATAGCGGGAGCTGACTGGGCCCCAGGCCCAGGCCACCCATCCCAGTGGTTAATCAGGTCCAAACCCAGGCATCACTCTTAATTCTTCATTCTCCTCATTCCATTACCCCCAGAACCCAACCCATGAGCAATTCCTACTGTCTCCCTTCAAATTATAAGTGAGATCTGTCCACTTCTTGCTTACGTGCCCCATAGCCAGCTCATCCAGTTCATCGTTAGCTGACACTGGGCCACTCTACAATCACCCCTGGTTCCCTGACTCCACTTTGCCCACCATCCCCTGAGCTGTTCAAACGTAGACCCTGAGCCAGGCAAGGTGGCACACACCTTTAATCCCAGCACTCATGGGGCAGAGGTAGGAGGGTCGTGGTGAATTTTGAGGCCACCCTGAGACTACAGAGTAAATTTCAGGTTAGCCTGGGTTAGAGCAAAACCCTACTTTGAAAAAAAAACAAAAAAAACAAAAAAACAGGCCCAAACTGGTGTAGCGGTGGTGCACACCTTTAAACCCAGCACTTGGGAGGCTGAGAGAGAAGGATCACTGAGTTCAAGGCCAGTCTGGGTTACATGCTGCCCCCCTAGACTGGCCTCCCTGCTTTCTGTGAGTTGCCGCTAGGGGATCTTCCACCTTCCCCTTTCTCCCCATTGCCTCTGTAACACCGCAGTCTGAGATTTCTTGTTTTTCATTCTGACTTGTTTACCTGGATACCACCTCCTTAGTAAAATGTGAGCCCAGTGAGGGTAGGAAGCAGGCCTTTTCTGGCCACCATTAAATTCCCAGTGTCTAGTCCAGAGCAGGCAGTTACCCAAGAACTATTATTATTATTTATTTATTTGAGAGAAGAAAATGGGTGCACCAAGACCTCCTGCCACCACAAACTTGTGCATCTGGCTTTACGTGGGTACTGGGGAATTCAGCCCAGGCCAACAGGCTGTGCAAGCAAGCACCTTTATCCACTGAATCATCTCCACAGCCCTCAGTAACTTTATTGATATAAAAATGAATTGATGAGTGCTCGCTTCGGCAGCACATATACTAAAATTGGAACGATACAGAGAAGATTAGCATGGCCCCTGTGCAAGGATGACATGCAAATTTGTGAAGCATTCCATATTTTTACATATTAAAAAAATGAAGCCAAGCGTGGTGGCACACGCCTTAGGAGGCAGAAGTAGGAGACTCGTGAGTTCGAGGCCACCCTGAGACTCCATAGTGAATTCCAGGTCAGCCTGAGCTAGAGTGAGACCCTACCTCGAAAAACCAAAAAGAATTGATGAAAATGAGTCTCCTGCCTCTGAAGCCACCTGGGGAGCACTGAGCAACAGGTACTGAACAGGGCCCTAGGTGCCCAGTTGCTCCTTCGTTACTGGGTGTGGGGCACACTGGCAAGACAGCTTTCCCAGTCTCAAGCTCTGAAGCGTGGTGTTTTTGTGGGTCTAAGGCATGAGCAGCACCCTTGATGGAGACACACAGACTGACTACCCTTGGCCTTGGGCAGGAGGAGTTTGTCAGGGTACTGCCAAGGGTAGAGAGGCAGAGCGACACAGGAGCAGTGGCACCTGCCAAGACAGGACGGTGTCCAAGTGCTGGTCATGGCCCTTTAGGAAACAGGCTCTCCTGCTGCCTCCTTGTGTCCCCCTGGAGCCATCTCTACCTCAGTGACAGGGGCCACGGCCCATTCCTAGCCATTTTCCCATACCTGGCTAACTCCTGGATTGGGTTCTTGGCACCAGCAGGGGTTTGTTGTGCACCAACTGTGTGCCAGCGCTATTGTGTGCAGGGATTGAGATGAAGCGGTAAACTGACGGAGGTCGCTTCTGGGCGGGAGGATAGAGCAGCCCATACACAGACATCAAGCGTTGGCAAAGCCCACGGAAACACAAGGGCACATGTGATGGGAGCTGTGGCTTGGGGTCAGCAGCACGAGCAGGGACCTGAGCTAACCGTGAGCTGAGCTGTGGGCATTCCCAGCAGAGGCAGCATGTGCAAAGGCCCTGGGGTGTGAGTATTCCTGACATGCTGGAGTTCAGAGGATGAGGCTGGCATGTGTGCACAATGAGGCGCCGGTGGACAGGCTGGCAGCAGCAGCTGGGCAGAGCAGTGGGGAGGAGCAGGGGCACCGGAATCTCAAGCTGGCTGGCCCACAGTGCACTGTCTACATTTCCTTCCAACCACACATTCAATAATGTCTCCTTGGTAGCTTGGAATTGGCCAGGGTGGGATTGTTTATACTGCCAAATTAGCAGAGACTTCATTTGTCAGTGACAAGGTACCGGAGGAATGCTGGGCTAGTGTCTTATGAAATTCCATCCATAGCCCCTCCACTAGCCATTTTTTAGATATTTTTATTTGAGAGATGAGAAAGAGGCAAAGAGAGAGTTAGTATGGATGCATTATGGCTTCCTGCCACTACAGACTAACTCCAGGCGCATGTGCCACTTTGTGCATCTGGCTTGACGTGGATACTGAGGAATCAAACCCAGGCCATCAGGTTTTGCAAGCAAGTGCCTTTAACTGCTGAGCCATTTCTCCAGCTCTCCATTGGTCATTTTAAACATCCACCAAGCTAGGCAATGGTGGCGCACACCTTGAATCCCAACACTTAGGAGGCAGAGGTAGAAGGATCACTGAGTTTTCAGCCACTCTGAGACTACATAGTGCATTCCAGGTCAGCCTGGGATAGAGCAAGACCCTACCTCAAAAAAGGGGGCAGGGTGCTGGAGAGATAGCTTAGTGGTTAAAGCGCTTGCCTGCAAAGCCTAAGGACCCAGGTTTGATTCCCCAGTACCCAAGTAAGCCAGATGCACAGGGTGGCGCATGCATCTGGAGTTTGCTTACAGTGACTAGAAGCCCTGGCATGTCTGTTTTCTCTTTCTTGCTCTCAAATGAATAAAATATTTGTAAAAATTCATAATACTGGTTTTTGTTTTTTTTTTTTTTTTTTTTTTAGTATTAGGGTTTGAACCTAGAGCCATGTAAGCCAGGCAACCAGTCTACCTCTGAGCTATATCCTTAGCGCACCCCCTTTTTCTTTAAACTTTTTGAGACAGGGTGTCAGTAACTTACCCAGGCTGGACTTGAAGTCATTCTGTATAAGAACCTGTGAACCTACTGCCTGAGCCCCAACCACAGAGTTGCCGATTATAGGCTGGTATACCCACCTTTGAGCTGGACAGTGCCATGACTCACACAATATGTTCTCAAATGCGAGAATGGCAAGAAGCACCAGAGTGTCTGCAGGAAGGGGAGGAGGTCCAGGCCAGAGGACCTGACCAGGGATGCTGAAGGAGGTGCTGGTGTTGCTCCTCTGAAGGAAAGCCAGTGGGGTTTGCTCATGACTGGGTTGGTAGTCGTGAGAACAGGCTGTTTGGGGTCTTAGCTGGCTAGATGTCCGGTGATGGGGATGCAGTGGCTAGGAGAGGAGCAGGTGATACAGTCCTTGGGAGTTGACTTAGTCTCCAGGAGCTGGTGTCAGACAGACAGCAGAGCAGGGCTGGAGCCTTCGACTGTGTTTGGCACAGCAGTTGGCATTGGGTGGAGGAGATTTTGAAATGGAGGCAGGCAGGGGGAAGTGAGCAGGCCTGAGCCCTAATGCCTAGCATTTAGAGGAAGGAGAAAAGGACACCCCCCCCCCTTCAAAGGAGATGGGGAGATCAGAAGATGGGCCCAGCTGCTGATTTTGCTTCAGTGTTGAGACTATGCTGAGGTAAGTAGAGGACACACTGGGTTGTAGCTCTGCAGTTCCTTCTGGCAACAGAACCCCCGCCCTCTTCCCTAGAGAACCCATTAGAGGGTGTTGAGGTGGGGTTAACCAGCCCCTCTAGTCTTAGGTCCAGACCTGGCCAATCAGAGGGCACTTCCTTTCTATCCTCTGTGACTGACGGGTAAACACGTGACCCAGCCTGAACCAATGAGTGTCCTTCCCATACTGTTGGACATATTGGGACAGTCTGTCAGGATTTTTTTTTTTAATGTTTTTTTTTGAGGTACAGTCTTGCTGTAGTCCAGGCTGACCTGGAATTGACTGTGTAGTCTCAGGGTGGCCTTGAACTCTTGGTAGTCCTCCTACCTCTGCCTCTGGAGTACTAGGATTAAGGGGGTGCGCCACCACGACCGGCTTCTTGTCAGGATTTCTGAGCTGGGAAATTGCTACTGGGTATGCCAGTGACAGGACCAGGGACATAATCTGTCGCACTCAGTGCCAATGGAAGTGCAGGCCTCCTATCGCCAGAGGTAGAAAAATGACATTTGTATGGTCTCCCTCGAAGCTGCTCCTGGTAAATGCTCTAATGTCATTTTAAGTAAGGAAAAATTAAAGTAGCTTGAATTTACCATTCATCTTTTTTGAATATATGAGAGGCAGAGAGAGAGAGAGGGAACATGGATATGAATGAGCGTGCCAGGGCCTCCTGCCACTACAAATTCCAGATCCATGTGCCACTTTGTGCATCTGGCTTTATGTGACTACTGGAGAATTGTATCCAGGCCATCAGGCTTTGCAAGCAAGCACCTTTAACCACTGAGCCATCTCTCCAGCCCATCATTCATCTTTCTACTGTGCAACACCACTGTTGTAAGTGTTAGTGCATTCAGTTCATGCAGAATTACAGAAATGCCACCATTTGCACTTTGTGCCTTGGCCACAGGGTGCTTTGAACTGGTCCCTAACAGAGAAACACAGGCCAGGTTTGAGCAGGAAGAAAGGACCCCCTCCCCACAGGCACCGAGATTCAAGAGGACCTGCTTTTCCCCAGTGGGATACAGCCACCCAGAGGTAGCCTCCCTATCTCCTCCATCCCTGTTCTCTCTGGGGCCTGCCAGCTACTGGCCTTATCCAGGAGCCACTAGACTGATGACTTGAGCCCCAGTATAGTCCCTTCCCATATAAACCTCATTTCAGCCTGCCAGAGAAGTATCCCTGAGGGTCTCAGTACCCAGGTGGGGAGCAGAGATTAGAGGCTCCCCACATCTAGACACAGGCCCTGCCTAGGCAGTGACCACTGCCACCCTGTCCTGGGGGCTACTGGGTACCTATGTCTATTCCCAATCTTCTCTGTACTGGTGCCCAGCCTCAGGGGGTGTAGGGCACAAACCTGTGCCAGGGAGGATGGACTGTGGGAAGGTCAGAGCTTTAAGCCTCTGGCTGCAGCTTCCAGACTAAAGTGATACACAAGTTCAAAGGTAAAGCGTCCCCATGCATGAGGACATGTGAAGTGGGGCCTTGTACATTTGCAGTGTTCCTGGCTGCCTTGTTCATGCCACGGAAGACCTAAGAAGGGACCAAAGAGAGGCAAGAAGTGCCCAGGGATAGGCTGTGAACCTGAGGACTGGTGACATGCTGGAAGCCTCCTGGCTAGCTGTGGGCCTTCCTGTTTCCCTGCTGAGAAACCAGAGCCTAGGCTTGAGCTAGCACCAGAGCAAAATGGGCCATGGAGGAGAGAGAGGGTCCTGCCTAGGATCCAGGCACCCTAACACACACCTCCCTCCCTCTCTCCCTTCCTTCCTCTCTTTCATTTACTTATTTTTTTGGTTTTTCAAGGTAGGGTCTCGCTCTAGCCCAGGCTGACCTGGAATTCACTATGTAGTCTCAGGCTGGCCTCAAACTCACAACAATCCTCCTACCTCAGCCTCCTGAGTGCTGAGGTTGAATGTGTGCACCACCATGCCCAACTTTTGTTATTTTTTGTTTTTGGTGCTTTTTCTTTCTTTTTTGCATTGTAGACAGGTCTGGCTCTGTGGCCCTATCTGGCCTTGAACTCTAGATCCTCCTGATTCAGCATGCTCAGTGCTGGAGCTACATACAGATCTACCCCAGCATTGCTCAGGGCTGTTTTTTTTCTTTCTATTTTAATTATATTTGCAAACACACACACACACACACACACACACACACACACACACACACACGGAGAATGGGCCTGCCAGGGACTCTCGTAACTGCAGATGCATGTGTCGCTTAGCATCTGGCTTTCTGTGGGTTCTGGGAAATTGAACCCAGGCTGTCAGGCTTTACAAGCAAGCACCTTTACTCCCCCGCCCTATGCCTTTTTTGTTTTTAATAGAGAGTGTGAGAGAGAGGATAGAGAATTGGCATGCCAGGGCAACTCCAGACTCTTGTGCCACCTAGTGGGCATGTGCAACCTTGTGCTTGCCTCACCTTTGTGCGTCTGGCTTATGTGTGATCTGGAGAGTAGAACATGAGTCCTTGGGCAGGTAAGTGCCTTAACCCCTAAGCAATCTCTCCAGCACCCCCCTTTTTATCAACTTAGTATCTCACTCTAGCCCAGGTTAACCTGAAATTCACTATGTATATCAGGGTGGCCTAGAACTCTCAGGATCCTCCTACCCCTGCTTCCCAAGTGCTGGGCTTAAAGGCGTGTAGTACCACACCCAGCTCTTTTTAAAAAAGTTTTCTTTATGCCGGGCGTGGTGGTGCATGCCTTTAAGCCTAGCACTTGGGAGGCAGAGGTAGGAGGCTCGCCGAAAGTTCGAGGCCACCCTGAGACTACATAGAGAATTCCAGGTCAGCCTGAGCTAGAGTGAGACCCTACCTCGGAAAACCAAAAATAAATAAATAAATAAAATAAGATGAAATAAAATAAAATAAAAATATTTATTTATGAGAGAGAGGGAGAATGGGCATGCCAGGCCTCTAGCCACTGCAAAGGAACTCCATGCATCACCTTGTGCATCTGGCTTACATGGGTTCTGGGGAATCAAACCTGGGTCCTTAGGCTTCCTAGACAAGCACCTTAACCACTAAGCCAGCTCTCCAGCTAATTTTTTTTGGTAAGTATTTTTTTTAGCAGCTCCTTTAAAATTTTTTTTTTTTTTGTTATTTTATTTATTTGAGAGTGACAGACACAGAGAGAAAGAGGCAGAGAGAGAGAGAGAGCGAGAATGGGCGCGCCAGGGCTTCCAGCCACTGCAAACGAACTCCAGATGCGTGCTCCCCTTTGTGCATCTGGCTAATGTGGGTCCTGGGGAATCGAGCCTCGAACCTCAAACCGGGGTCCTTAGGCTTCACAGGCAAGCGCTTAACCACTAAGCCATCTCTCCAGCCCTAGCAGCTCCTTTAAAAAAAAAATTTATTTTATTTTATTTATTTGAGATCGACAGAGAAAGAGGCAGACAGAATGGGCTCACCAGGGCCTCCAGCCACTGCAAACGAACTCCAGATGCATGAGCCACCTTGTGCATCTGGTTTACATGGGTACTGGGGAGTCGAGCCTTGAACCAGGGTCTTAGGCTTCACAAGCAAGCACTTAACCGCTAAGCCATCTCTCCAGCCCGCAGCTCCTTTTTTTTTTTTTTTAGATTATTTATTTGACAGAGAAAGAGGGAAAAAGAAAATGGATATGCCAGGCCTCCAGCCACTACAAACGAACTTCAGGTGCGTGTGCCCCCTTATGCATCTGGCTAATGTGGCGTCCTGGGGAATCAAACCTGGGTCCTTTGGCTTTGCAGGCAAACGCCTTAACTGCTAAGACATCCCCCCAGCCCCAGCTCCTTTTTTGACTTGAATTTTGGAGCTGCTCATTGCATCCAAATGCCTGCAGGTCACTTAGAGGTTTAGCTGCCCTTCCTCACACAGCTCTGTTTGTCCTCAGGCCATGTACTTCATCTGTCTTAGGCCCAGTTTCTTTCTAGGAACAAAGAGAAGCTTATTTCCCAGTCTTTCAAGTTCTCCCCAAACTGGTTGATGTAGGTCACAGGAGGGAAGGAGGTTGGCTCTGGAGAGTACCTGTGAACTAAGGATGGGAGATGGGAGTGGGAAAGGAGGGGTTTGTTCAAGAAATATTAGGTAGGGGCTGGAGAGATGGCTTTGTGGTTAAGGCATTTACCTGTGAAGCCTAAGGACACAGGTTCATTTCCTCAGTACACACATAAGCCAGATGCACAAACCAGTACATGCACCTGGAGTTTGTTTGCAGTGGCTAGAGGCCCTGGAGTGTTCTCTCTCTCTTTCTTAAATAAATAAATAAATAAAATTAAGGAAAAAAGAGAGAAATATTAGGTAGCCAGACCTGCTAGCACAGGCCTGTAATCCCAGCTACTTGGGTGGCTGACGGAGAGGATTGCTGCAAATTCAAGGCCAGCTTGGGTTTAGTAGCAAGATCTGTTTCAAAAATGATTTGACATCTGGGCATGGTGACTGATGCCTTTAATCCCAGCACTCAGGGGTAGAGGTAGGAGAATCATTGTGAGTTTGAGGCTAGCCTGGGAATACAGAGTGAGTTCCAGGTCAGCCCGGGCTAAAGTGAGACCCCGCTTCAAAATAAAAAAAAAAAAAGAAAAGAAAAGAAAAAAAATCAAGAGTGTGGCATGTGCCTTTGAAGCAGAGGTGTGAGGGTCTGTATGAGTTAGAGGCCAGCCTAGGCTACAGAGTAAACTCCAGGTTAGTTTAGGCTAGAGTAAGACCCTGCTTCCAAAACAAAACAATGAAATGAATAAAGAAAGAAAGATTAAAGATGGGGATAGAGGATGTGTGGCTCAGTGGCACGATGCTTGCCTCACATGGAGGAAGACTTGAGTTTCACCCACATGTGGAGAAGTCTATCAGGAAATTACAAGGTTGGGGAGGGGGAGCGGGAGACCCAGGAGTAGAGGTGTGAAGGAGAATCTGGTTGGGGAGAACAAATAGAACAAGTTCTCACCAACTGCTTCCTGTTAAGCCACATCCTAGAATGAACAGTCTATTTACTCAGTCATTCACTCCCCGAACAGTCAGCAAAACTGAATTTTGTTTTAAATATTTCTATTTATGAGGGGGAGAGAAAGAGAGAGAGAATGGCATGACATGCTGGGGCTTCTTGTCACTGCAAACAAACTCCAGATCTCCAGATGTATGTGTCACTTTATGCATTTTATGCATCTGGCTTTGCATGGGTATTGGGGAATTGAACCTAGGCCAGCAGGTTTTGCAAGCAAGAACCTTTAACCACTGAACCATCTCCCCTGCCCCTGAATTTTTATTTTATTTTATTTTATTTTTTTGGTTTTCTGAGGTAGGGTCTCACTCTATTCCAGGCTGACTGTGTAGCCGAGGATGACCATGACCTTGAACTTCTGATCTTTTTCTCTTCACCTCTGGAGTGCTGAGTTGTCAGAGGTTTGCTACCACGTCTGGTTTTATGTGGCGCTGGAGATCTAATTCAGGACTTTGTGGATGTTAGGTGAGCACTCCACCCATATCCCAGTCCCTGACTGAAATCACCCTCATTCACCGAGTGAATGTTGACTGTCAGCTACAGCTAGGCCCTGAACATACCTACATACTTGACTGGAGACTAACCTCTTTATTTTGAAACTAGTATGATTTAGAAATTACTTATTTCGGGCCATGTGTGGTGGTGCATGCCTTTAATCCCAGCACTTGGGAGGTAGAGGTAGGAGGATCGCCATGAGTTCAAGGCCACCCTGAGACTACATAGTGAATTCCAGGTCAGCCTGAGCTAGACCGAAACCCTACTTCAAAAAAAAAATTACTTATTTCTGGTACATAAATATGTCCAGCTCTAACCTTTTGAAAAACATCAGGGCCAAGTCAGATGTGGTAGTGCATACCTATAATCCTAGTGCTTGAGATGTAGAGGTAGAGAGATGACAAGCTTGAGGCCAGTCTGTGTTACATAGTAAGACCCTGTCTCAAAAAAAAAAAAAAATAATAATAATAGCAATACTCAGAAGGCAGAGGTGGGGGAATCACTGTGAGTGATTTTAAGGCCAGCTTGGGATACAGAATTAGTGCTAGGTCAGCCTGGACCCTACCTGGAGACCCTACCTTGCAAAAACAAACATTTTGGAGGCTGAGGTAGTGAGTTCAAGACCAGTCTAGGGCTACAGAGTGAATTCCATATCAACCTTGGCTAGAGTGAGACCCTGTCTGGAAAAAAAAAAACAAAAACTCTGGCTGAAGAGCTTTTAAGGTACTTGCCTGCAAAGCCAAGGGACCCAGGTTTGATTCCCCTAATAAGCCAGATGCACAAGGTGGTGCGTATGTCTGGAATTCATTTGCCGTGGCTCGAGGCCCTGGCATGTCCATTTTCTCTCTCTCTCAAATTAAAAGAAAAAGAGAGAGAGCTAGAGGAATGGCTTAGCGGTTAAGGCACTTGCCTGCTAAGCCAAAGGATCCAGGTTTGATTCCCCAGGACCCACGTAAGCCAGATGCACAAGGTGGCAAATGTGTGTGGAGTTCGTTCACAGTGGCTGGCACGCCCATTCTCTCTCCCCCTCTTTCTCTCTGTCAAATAAATATAAAATATTTAAAAAACTCCCACACACAAAAAAAACAAAAACCCCAAACAAAAACAAACATATAATCAAAAAACAGCAACAAAAGTCATGACAGCTATGGAAAAACAGCAGTGTATGGGGAGGGGTTCCCTCTCTCCTCCCCTAGCCCAGAGTGAAAGCTGTGACTAGGTCCCTTGAACTGGGTCTCTAGAAAAGGTATGCTTGGGCTGGAGAGATGGCTTAGCAGTTAAGATGCTAGCTGGCAAAGCCAAAGGACGGAGGTTCAATTCCCCAGTGCCCAGCTAGGGCCAGATGTACAAGGTGGCACATGTGTCTGGAGTTCTTTGCAGTGGCTGGAGGCCCTGATGCAGCCATTCTCTCTCTCCCCCTCTCCCTCCCTCCCTTTTTCTCTTTCTCAAATAAATAAAATAATTTTTAAAGAAAGAAAAAACTGTGCTTGATTTAGACTATTGGTTTTGCTTAGCAGGAGACTGTTGGTGGGAAAACTCCACTTTGCAGGCTAGTTGCAGCCTGGGCAGAGTTGGCTGGTGCCCAGATGGCAGCGTTCATTCATTGGGGACTCACTGTGTGCCAGGCGCTGTGCTGCAGACGCCTCTCTGCACAGTGGGTCGCTCATACCCATCTTTCTTTGAGTGACAAGTGGCCTGAGCCTCGGAGAGGTGAAGAGCTTGTTGCCGGCTGGTAGGCGGCGGAGCCCTGTGTGTGCTCTGTATGGCTGGAAGCTGAACCGAGAATCGCCTGCTTGTGCTTTGGACTGACGCCCCAGGGTGGGTAGCTTGGAAGGCCTTTGGTCCACAGTCACTCGTCTGCCTTGACATCCTTGACTGAAGCTTGCTGTACACACCCTCCCCCAACGCCCGCTGGTACCCGAGGGTCCCTGGGAGGGGAGTGTCTCGGGAGCTCAGTCCAATGGGGAAGCGACAGGCCCAGCTCGGTCTGGGCCTCAGCCTGCCAGGAACAACAGGGAAAACTGGTTGGGGCAGCCATCCTGACTGTTTGTGCTGGCTTGTCCCCACCCCCCTCTCCCTCCCTGCCCTCCCCCCTGCCCTGGGCCGCCCCTCCATTGACCTGGGGGAAGGAAAGAGGCTCCTGTAACACCAAGAATTACAGCTGCTTCTGAGTGTCTGCGGGGTGCCGTACTGTACTCTGCGAGTCCTTCCACAGGCCAATCGCTCAACACTCTAAGGGGGCTCAGCCTCGGAAACATCAGGTTGGGGCTGGGGAGAGAGCTCAGTGGTAAAAAGGCAAAGCCGGGTGGCTAGGGTTCAATTCCCGGGTACCCACATAAAGCCAGATGTATAAAGTGACACATGCATCTGGAACCTTGTGCATCCATTCTCTGTCTCTCTCTCTCTCAAATTTGTTGTTGTTGTTTTTTTAATTTGTTTTTCATTTTTATTTATTTGAGAGTGACACAGAGAGAAAGAGGCAGATAGAGAGAGAATGGGCGCGCCAGGGCCTCCAGCCACTGCAAACAAACTCCAGACGTGTGCGCGCCCTTGTGTATCTGGCTAACGTGGGTCCTGGGGAGTCGAGCCTCGAACCGGTGTCCTTAGGCTTCACAGGCAAGCGCTTAACTGCTAAGCCATCTCTCCAGCCCTGTTGTTTTTGAGGTAGGATTTCGCTCTAGCCCAGCCTGATCTGGAACTCACTACATAGTCTCAGGGTGGCCTCAAACTCACAGCAATTCTACCTCATCCTCCCAAGTGCTGGCATTAAAGGCATGCACCACCATGCCCAGCATTTTTTTTTTTTAATTGAGAGAGAGAATAGGCCTCCAGTTGTTGCAAATGAACTCCAGACACATGTGCCACTTTTGTGCATCTGGCTTAGGTGGGTTCTGGGGAATGAAATGTGGGTCCTTTGGCTCTGCAGGCAAGCACCTTAACCACTAAATCATCCCTCCAGCCCTAATTTTTTTTTTAGACAAGCCCAACAGACTGGCCCTCCTTTTATGAGAGAGAGGGGAAGAGAGAGAGAGAGAATTGGTGCACCAGGGTCTCCAGCTACTGTAATAGAACTCCAGTCGTGTGCACCCCTTTGTGTGCATGTGTGACCTTGCTCATTTGTGTCACCTTGCTCATTTGTGTCACCTTGTGCAACTGGCTTACATGGGACCTGGAGAGTCAAACATGGGTCCGCAGTCTTCACAGGCAAGCACCTTAATCACTAGCCCATCTCTCCAGCCCCCTAAAAAATATTTTTATAAAATATCAGGCTCCTAGCTCTAGCCCTACAGGGACAGGCATGTCATCAGATGCCCCAAGTTGAGCTCTCAGGCACTGCACTGGGTTCCCATGGCTGACCTCTCCCAGTTGGACCCCTCCCTGCCTTCTAGGCCCCATTTACCACTCTCCCGTTTGCTCTGCGCCTCAGTCAGTCCTGCCAACATGCCGAAGCTGCTCCCGGGCCTGTCTTTGCCTTGGCTGTTCCTCCTGCCTGACACGCTTTTCCACTCACCTGCCCTGGTGCTGTGGTGGGCATTTCTAGTGCTCACCTGAAGAAGCTGCCCACCTGTGCGCCACAGGCCCCTAGTGTTCATGCCTCAGGCTGGCATGTAGGCGAGCACCCGGCTTTCGTTGTGTGCTGTGGTGACAGTGTTGAGAAAGAAGCAGAGGGGTCGCTGGTCACTCAGGAGACTTGTCTCACTTGGACTTCACGTGGTCAAAAGCCATGAACTTTTTTGTGGTGTGAAGTCTCGGAGGCTGGGGATTAGCTTGTTCCTGCTGTTTTGGCCTACCTTCTGCTGACTGATGCAGCTGACCTGTTCAGGTCTCAGACATCACCTACTCACATCACCACATCTAATGATGTCCCCCTCCCTGCATACTGCCCTCTTTAACTGTGGTTGTACTTTCCAGCACATTGTAAGATTTTGATTTAGAGCTGGAGAGATGGCTCAGCAGTTAAGGTGCTTGCCTGTAGAGCTTAAGGACACAGGTTCAGTTCCCTGGTACCTATGTAAAGCCAGATGCACAAAGTGACACATGCATCTGGAGTTCCTTTGCAGTGGCTCGAGGCCCTGGTGCACCCACCCATTCTGTCTGTCTCTCTACTCTCTATCTTGCTCTACTTGAAAATAAATAAATAGAAGCCGGGTGTGGTGGTGCACGCCTTTAATCCTAGCACTCAGGAGACAGAGGTAGGAGGATCGCCGTGAGTTCGAGGCCACCCTGAGATTTCATCGTGAATTCCAGGTCAGCCTGGGCCAGAGTGAGACCCTACCTCGAAAAACCAAAAATAAATAATAATAATAATAATAATAATTTTAAAAGAAAACAAATAGGGCTGGAGAGATGGCTTAGCAATTAAGGCACTTGCCTGCATCTGGCTTATGTGGGTCCTGGGGAATCGAACTTGGGTCCTTTGGATTTGCAGGCAAGTGCTTTAACCACTAAGCCATGCCTCCAGCCCACCTGCAAAGCCAAAGGACCAGGTTCAATTCCTCAGGACCCACATAAGCCAGATGTGCAAGGCAGCACATGCATCTGGAGTTAGTGTGCAGCGGCTACAGAGGCCCTGGGCCGCCCCCCTCCGCAAAAAAATAAAAAATAAAAATAAATAAATATATATATATATATTTTAGAATTTTGATTTGTTTGTTAGAGTGAGAGAGAGCATGGACATGCTAGGGCCTCTTGCTACTGCAAACTAACTTCAGATGCATACACCACTTTGTGCATCTGGCTTTACATGGCTATTGCTACTGGGGAATCAAACCCAGAGTATCAGGATTTGTAAGCAAGTGCCTTTAATTGCTGAGCCATCTCTCCAACCTCAATGATATTGTGTGTGTGTGTGTGTGTGTGTGTGTGTGTGTGTGTGCAGATGCGTGCGCCCCACTTGCATGCGTGGAGAGGCAGAGACCATTGAATGTCCTTTTCACTCATGTGCCTGCTCTCTCGTTTCCTTCAGATAGTCTCTCACTGAACCTGGAGTGGCCAGTTTTTTGTTCATGTTTTAAAAAATTTATTTATTTGAGAGTGAGTGAGTGAGAGAGAGAGAGAGAGAGAAAGAGGCAGAGAGAGAGAATAGGCGCCTCAGGGCCTCCAGCCACTGCAAATGAACTACAGACCCGTGCGCCCCCTTGTGCCTCTGGCTAATGTGGGTCCTGGGGAACTGAGCCTTGAACCGGGATCCTTAGGCTTCACAGGCAAGCGCTTAACTGCTAAGCCATCTCTCCAGCCCTGGAGTGGCCATTTTTGGTCAGATAGGTTGACCACTAAGCCCCAGTGATTCTTTGTTCTCTGCTCCTCACAGGATGGGGGTTACAGGAGTGCTTTGCCATGCTTAGCTGTTTACAGAAGTGCTGGAGAACCAAACTCAGGACAACTTAGGCCCACTCAGGTCCTCATGCTTGTATAGCAACTGCTCTTAGCTGCTAAGCCGTTTCTCTAGCCCCAGTAGTAACGTGTGTGTGTACGTATGGTGTGCATACATGTGTGCATGCGTGCGTGTATGTATGCATGTTCTTGAGTGTGTGGGTATGTGAATGCGCAGGCCAGAGGTTGATGTTGAATGTCTGTTTTGATTGCTTTACACTTTGTTTGCTGAGGCAGGGTCTCTCACTTGAGCCCGGAGCTCACCCATTCACTAGTCTAGCTAATGAGCTTGCTCCAGGATCTCCTCTTTCTACGTTCTGAGTGCTGGGATTATAGGTTATAGGTGGGCTATCATGCCTGTGTGGCACATGCGCGGTGTGCTGTCTCCTTCCTTCCTCTTTTTTTTTTTTTTTTTTTTTTTTTTTTTTTTTTTTTTGGTTTTTCGAGGTAGGGTCTCACTCTAGTCAAGACTGACCTGGAATTCACTATGGAGTCTCAGGGTGGCGTCGAACTCACGGCAATCCTCCTACCTCTGCCTCCCGAGTGGTGGGATTAAAGGCATGTGCCACCACACCTGGCTTCTTCCTTTCTTCTTTTAAAAAAATAATTTTTATTTTTATTTATTTATTTGAGAGAGAGAGAGAGAGAGACAGAGAGAGAATGGGTACGCCAAGGCCTCCAGCTGCCTCAAACAAAGTCCAGACACATGTGCCACTTTGTGCATCTGGTTTACGTGGGTCCTGGGGAATTGAACCTGGGTGCTTTGGCTTTGCAGGCAAGCGCCTTAACCACTAAGCATCTCTTCAGCCTCCCCCCCCTTTTTTTTTAGGCAGGGTCTTGCTGTAGCCCAGGCTGACTTGGAATTCACTATGGAGTCTCAGGGTGGCCTCAAACTCACAGCAATCCTCCTACCTCTGCCTCCTGAATGCTGGGATTAAAGGCGTGTGCCACTATGCATGGCCCTCATTTCTTCCTTCCTTTCTCTCTTTTTAAATTTTTATTTACTTACGAGAGAGAGAGAGAGAGAGAGAGAGAGAGAGAGAGAGAGAGAGAGAGAATGGGCGTACCAGGGCTTTCAGCAAACAAACTCCAGGCACAGCGCCACCTTGAACATCTGGCTTACGTGGGTAATGGGGAATCGACTTGGGGTTTTTTGGCTTTGCTGGCAAGCGCCTTAACCTCTAAGCCATATCTCCAGGCCCCCCTTTTAAAATATATTTATTTATTTACAAGCAGAAAGAATGAGAGAGAGAAAGTGGACACTTCATTTTGCATGCCTGGATTTACATGGGTGCTGGGCCAGGGCAATCAGGATTTGCTTAACACATTTAACAGGTGAGCTATCTCTGCAGCCTGCCCTCATATCCTTTTGCTTTTTAAAAATATTCTTATTTATTTACTTGAGGGGATAAGAAAGAGAGAGGGGGGGAGAGAGAGAGAGGGAGAGAGAGAGAGAGAATGGGCGCTCCAGGGCCTCCAGTCCCTGCAAACGAACTCCAGACACATGTGTGCGCCACCTTGTGCATATGGCTTATGTGGGTACTGGGGAATCAAACCTAGGTCCTTAGGCTTTGCAGGTAAGTGCCTTAACCACTAAAGCATCTCTCCAGTCCTTTTTCCTTTCCTTCTTTCTTTCTTCCTTCCTTCCTTCTTTCTTTCTTTCTTGTTAATTATTTATTTGCAAGCAGAGAGAGAGAGAGACAAAAAAGAAAAAGAGAGAATGGGCATGCCAGAGCCTCTAGCCATTGCAAATGAACTCCAGATGCATGAGCCACCTTGTGCATCTGGCTTTATGTGGGTACCATGTTTTCTTTTTAAAAAAAAAATATGTTTAGGGCTGGAGAGAGGCTTAGTGGTTAAGGTACTTGTCTACAAGGCCAAAGGACCCAGATTAAATTCCCCAGGACCCACATAAGCCAGATGCACAAGGTGGCACATGCATCTGGAGTTTGTCTGCAGTGGCTGGAGGTCCTGGTGCACCCATTCTCTCTCTCTCTCAAATGAATGAATGAATAAATAAATAAATAAATAAATATAAAAATAAAGAATATGTTTAGGGGGCTAGAGTTTGTTTGCAGTGGCTTAGAGGCCCTGGTGCACCCATTCTCACTCCCCCCCCCTCTCTCTCTGTCTCTCTTTCTCAAAACAAATAAATAAAAATAAAATATTTAGAAAATAAAGCTTGTTCATTGTAGAAATGTGGGCGATATAGAGAAGCATGCATCAAGATGTATGAAATCAAGGTTATCTGTGGCCTCCCTGCCTAGTGTAGCCACCTCAACATCTTTGAGCCTCTTTTCAGCCTTGTTTTCCTGAACAGGTGAATGAATCATGTTATCTGTATCCCAGATGTCTCCAGGCCCCACCAAG
The DNA here is from genome assembly GCA_036346955.1 of Dipus sagitta. Lineage (NCBI taxonomy): Eukaryota > Metazoa > Chordata > Mammalia > Rodentia > Dipodidae > Dipus > Dipus sagitta. The sequence continues at coordinate 143,083,973 of CM070770.1, forward strand.
TGGCCATGTTAGACTTGCCAGGGTGTTTCTTCTCTCTGCTGTGCTGGCCAATATCTTTGCTTCCCGTTAAAAGTCTTTTTCAAGGCTGGGGAGATGGCTTAGCAATTAAGGCGTTTGCCTGCAAAGCCTAAGGACCCAGGTTTGATTCCCCAGTACCCACATAAGCCAGATGCACAAAGTGACACATGTGTGAGTGTTCGTTTGTTGTGGCTGGAGACCCTGGCGTCTATTCTCTCTATCTATCTGCCTCTCCCTCTCTCATAAATAAATAAATAGTTTTTTTTTTTAAAGTCTTTTTCAGGGCTGAAGAGATGGCTTAGTGGTTAAGGCATTTGCCTATGAAGCCTGAGGATCCAGGTTTCATTCTCCAGTACCCATGTAAGCCAGATGCACAAGGTGGCGCATATGTCTGGAGTTTGTTTGCAGTGGCTGGAGGCCCTGATGTGCCTATTCTCTCTCTCTCTCTCAAATAAATAAATAAAATATTTTAAAAAGTCTTTTTCATTTATATCTGGAGTCCCAGGTGGGGGGAGGGAGGGAGGGGCGCCCATACATTTTCCCAGCCCAGTTTTTCCACTTTGGCCTCCTTGCAGTGTCCCTGCCATGAATCCCCTGGGAGTGGCCCCTATGGCCTTCTGTCTGGAGCCTGCTGGAAGAACCCAACTCCTGTCTGGGGTGGGAGGGGGGGTTGGCCTTTCTCCCTTGTTCACTCCAGAGTGGCAAACCTGGGAGGCACCAAGTGGTCCCCCGGCCAGGGGCAGGCAACTTTTCTTTCTCCAGAGCTGTGCTGGCTGTGCCTCATCAGCCTGGTCCCCAGCAGCCCTGCCCAGGTCCTGTGTCTTCCCAGGTCGATAAAAAAAATTGCCTCCTCAGCTCGGGGTGCAGTTCCTCTCTATAGAAGACGTCTCTGCTCTGTCACCAGGTAAAGGCACTTGCTTGCAAAGCCAAAGGACCCAGGTTCAATTCCCCAGTACCCATGTAAAGCCAGATGTACAAGGTGGAGCATGTGTCTGGAGTTCATTTCATTCTGTCTGCCCCCCCTTCTCTCTCTCTCTCTCTCTCTCTCTCAAATAAAATACTTAAAGAACAGACCTTTCTGGCTTATGAGCTTCCAGTGGGGGCTCCCAACTTTTCACAGGCCTGCCTGCAGGTTTGGGAGCATCATGGAGTTCTTCCCTGGAATTTTCCAAGTTAGCCATAAAGGAAGACGACAGTCCCTCTGGGATAGCATAGCCAAAGCTGCCTCCTACCAGGGCAGTAGGAAGCTGGTCTACAGCAGGGGAGTAGGAAGTTCAGAGAAGAAAGTCCCAGGAGAATAATAAAGCACCATAGAGGGTTGTGCCTGGACCCAGCTGTGCCTGAAGCTAGCTGCATCTGGGCTCACTACGGTTTAGTACTATGAAGCAGAGTCCCATCTTTTGTCCAAGCTGACGCCAGTCAAGTTGCTATCCCTTACTAAAAGTGAGTCTTCTCTCTCTCTCTCTCTCTCTTTTTTCAGTTTTTATTTTTCAAGGTAGGGTCTCACTTGTGCCCAGGCTGACCTGGAATTCACTATGTAATCTCAGGGTGACCTCGAATCCTCCTACCTCTGCCTTCCAAGTGCTGGGATGGGTACACCAGGGCCTTTAGCCATTGCAAATGAACTCCAGATGTATGTGCCACCTTGTGCATCTGGCTTACATGGGTTCTGAAGAATCAAACCTGGGTCCTTAGGCTTCGCAGGGATGCTCCGTAGCTGCTAAGCCCCTCTAGTCTCTCTTTTTTTCTTTTAAAAATATTTTATTTATTTATTTGAGAGACAGAGAGAGAGAGAGAGAGAGAGAGAGAGAGAAAGAGGTAGATAGAGAGTAGGCCTCTAGCCATTGCAGAGGAGCTCCAGATGCATGTGCCATCTGGTGCATCTGGTTTATGTGGGTACTGGGGAACAGAACCTGGGTCCTTGGGCTTCTCAGGCAAGTACCTTAACCACTAAGCCATCTCTCTAGCCCTCTTGTTTTTTTTTTTTTTTTTTTTTATGTTCTCAAACTTGCTATGTACTAAGAATGGCCTTGAATTCCTGATCCTCTTGCCTGTACTTCCTAAATGGTAATATTTCAGACGTGCCATCATGCCTGGTTCTAAAGTGAGTCTTGGAGTTGGAGAGATGGCTCAACAGTTAAAGGCACTTACATGCAATGCCTGATGGTCCAGGTTTGATTACCCAGTACCCATGTAAAACTGGATGCATAAAGTGGTACATGCATCTGGGGTTCATTTACAGAAGTAGAAGGTCCTGGTGTGCTCATCCTCTCCCCCTACTCCCCCCCCCCTCTGTCTTCCTCATTCTCTCTGTGTCTTAAATAAATAAATAAAATATTTTTTGAAAAGTTAAGTCCAGGAGCCAGGTATGATGGCACATACCTTTAATCCCTGCACTTGGGAGGCAGAGGTAGGAGGATCACAATGAGTTTAAAGCCATCCTGAGACTACATAGTGAATTTCAGGTCAGCCTGGGCTAGAGCAAGACTCTATCTTGAAAAACAAAACAAAACAAAAAAAGGGGGGGGGGAGTCTTGCCAGGTGTGATGGTACAGGCCCTTAGTCACTCAGGAGGCTGAGGTAAGAGGATCACCATGTGTTGAGGCCAGCTTGGGGCTATAGAGTGAGTTCCGGGTCTGCCTAGGCTAGAGTAAGACCCTGCCTGGAAAAACAAAAAAGGGTTAGAGAGATGGCTCGGCAGTTAAAGGCACTTGTTTGCAAAGCTGGCATGGGTTCAGTTCTTAAGTACCCATATAAAACCAGATGCACAAAGTGGCACATGCATCTAGAGTTTGTTTGTAGTGGCCAGAGGCCCTGGCATGCTCATTCTCCCTCTCTCTTTCCCTCTTTCTCTCTGCTTGCAAATTAATTAAAAAGAAAGAAAAGAAAACCCAAAAAGTAAGTCTTGAAGAACACAGAAATAGGCCAGTCCCTGCTCTGGGGGGGATGGAATACAGCCACTGTCTTGTGTTCCTGGAAACCTGGAGCATGAAGCACTGAGGAGGGGTTGGGGGTGAGTGGGTGCTCCCCACTTGTCAGATCCTACACTCCAGTTTAGACTGAACCGATAATTCTCAATCTGACCATTTAAACAATCTCAGGATCTTTTGCCTGTTCCCGTTGTAACGTTATAGATTCTTCCCCACTAGACTGTGAGCTCCAACAGGTAGAGGTTGCCCACTTAGTGGTGTGACCTTGGACATGTTTTGTCATTTCTAAAAGAAAGATCCTAACAGTATGCACCTCTGCGAGTCGCTGGGAAGATTAAAGGAGTAATCTATACAGAGGAGCTTGCCTGCCTTGCTCTTTGCTGTCTTGGTGGTGCTGAATGTGGCGAGCTTTGCAGAGACTAGGCACCAGCTGGGCATTTTGTGAATGTGTGTCCAGTGAATGGAGACAGTAAGACAGCTCCTGGTGTGCATGCCCTGTGCTAGCAAGACACACGTGGTCCCACATACACACACTCTCCTTCTCTGCGCAGTGGCCCTCCTTGGGAGCCCAGGGCATCCCCAGCCCCTGGCTTCTCTGGAGAGCAGCTCACAGCTCTATGAGGCTCAGGGGCTGTCGTCCCAGCAGCTCCACCCTTTGCTGGGAGCACAGCTTGGAGCCTGGCTCAGCTCCACACCATGTATCAAGGACAGCAAGACCCACCATGGGGTGTGTGCAGTGGCGGTGGGGAGAAGCTGATTATGTTCAGAGATTCATGTGCTGGAGACAGTGCAACGGGCACTTGTGGCCCTCCCACAGTGTGGTGCCCAGTGTTTCTGTGGCATGCCCGCGCCCCTTGCTGATCAGGGCATTACCTTTTGTGTGACTGTTCAAGGCGCCTAGACCATGATAAGTGTGGGGAGCACCATTCTTTCAAGACTTCCAGAGCCCTCTACCGTGCACCCCAGTTTCACAATGTGTGTGTGTCTGTGTTTGTGTGTGTGCGCGCACAGCACGGGGGGTGGGGGAAGGAACTTTAGTCTGGGGTCCCGCTAATTTCAGAGCTCTTATTTCGTACCCTAAAGGCCCACACTCCTTTACCATGAGGATCCCAGGGATGTGTTCAAAGTTCCCAAGACCCTTAGCGGATCTTTTCCCGTGCCTAGCTCCGCGCTTCCAACAAAGGCGCCGGAGCACGTGTCCTCCACCACGCCGATCTGGGGTGGGAACGCTCGCGGCCCGTCGCCCCTGCTCGGGACAGGGCTGGGTCGCGACTTGATGTTACCGCCAGGTGCGGGTGGAGCAGCCCCCAGCATCCCGGATGCCCCCTGGCTGAGCCTCGCCCAATCCCATCCGCGACCGCTGCAGCGCCCTCGAAACGGCGCTAGGAGGAGCTCTGGCAACTAGCTTGGTGGATTGAATCAAAACCGTGAATCCAACAACGATTTCCTTGCAGAAGAAAAATGGGGAGTGGGGAGACGACTGCTGCCCCTCTTCAGCGGCTTCTCCCATGAGAGGCAGAGAAAACAGACCGCGGGTGGTGGTGGTGGTGAAGGTGCCCTCTTTCCCGAAACTCACACCTCCAGAGGCTCCCTCTCCCCCCCCACACCCCAGATCGCGGATCTTAGTGGCTCCCCCCACCCCACTGCCCGTGTTTTGGAGTGTCCCCAAGAACTTCGCTCCGTGTAACACCGAGATCCAGAGCGGAACAGTGACCTGAGAATGGCTCGCATCCGCCTCTCCGAGTCTGGCCTGGGGGTGGCGGGGGAGTCTCTAGCTGGCCGCGAGCGCCTCCTCTAGCAAAAGGGGGCGTGAGGGCTGGGGTGGGGGTGGGGGGCGTGAGCCATTCTGCCCGGGGACCCAGAGCTTTTGCGCAGGGAAAGGGAGCGCGGGGGCGGGCTTGGAGGAGACGGCCAGAACCAGAGAGACTACCAAACAGAGCGAGCAGGCTGGCTGGCTGCTTATTTTCCTTCCTCTCCCCCACTCCCACCCCTGCTCGTTCTTTCCTATCCCCTTTTCGCAAAGCTGGAGCCACCCGCGCGCCCCGGGCCGAGCCGCGGCTCCAGATGTGAATTTGGTTCCAGTGGGGAGAACGCGAGCTTCCTCCGGGCCTTGGCACATTCTCCCACTCTGAGGTCATTCCGTAGGTGGTCAGAGGGGAGCGCGCGCCCGGAGCCTTCCTGCCTCCGTGCATCGGGGAGGGCGGAGAGGCGGGAGGGAGGGAGCGGAGAGAGAGGGGAGGGGCGCGCGGAGGGAGGGAGACGCCGCCAGCACACCACCAAGTGGCACTGAGCAGTGATAACAAACTCAACTTAAAAAAAAAAAAAAAAAAGAAAGAATGAAAGAAAAAAGGAAAGAAAAAAAACTTCCCTAAGTTGCAGCCCGAGACGTGCGGACGTGCGGGCGGAGGCGCGGGGCGGGGAGTGTGGGTGGCCCCGAAGTCCCCTGGCGTCCCCAGGCTGCGGAGAGCTTAGACTTGTGGCCGACCAGGCCCTGCAACCCTGGCTGCTTAGGGAATGTGCTGGAGGCTGGCTCAGCTTTGGGCTGGAGACTCGGGGCGAGCGGTTCCCCAGGGGGAGAGAGGGGTAGGACCTGCTGGCGAAGGAGGCTGGGGAGGCTCGCGGCACCGGCTCCATCCCCAGAACCAACATCACGCCTTCCTTCCCGCTTCCAACCCGGGCCTTGCGGATGTGGGTAGATTCCGCCCGCCCAGGCCCTGGAGAGCTGAGGTTTGCGTGCGTGCGTGCGTGTGTGTGTGTGTGTATGTGTGTCCCACTTCCATCATCCCCGCCACCCCCAGGCCCATCTGAAAGCAAAGCACCACCATACTCTACTATCGACTTTTTATTTAAGATTATAGATTTAAACAAATAATCTGAACAGTTTTACCCGGTGAGATACAATTCAGTATACACAAAAATACAAGAGGAAGAAAGACCAGGAAAGGAAAGGAAAGGTTGGCAACTTGTTTTGGGAGTCTGAACGGTGCAGATGGCAGGTACCCAGAAGGGGCTGCAGATGAACCCCACCTTTTCACAACAAAAGGTTTTTAAACAAAATCTATCAAGCTGAAGGAAGACACAGAACACGGGTCTCACAGGCTGGAACAATGCTGGTTTCATGAAATGCAACCGAGGGCTGAGCCAGGAACGGGGCAACTTAGAAGCACACACTCACACGCACACACAAACACCACAGCTGACCAGGAACTTAGAGAAAAGTCTCCAACGCAGCCGGCGGTCCCGGCCCCTCCCTCCCCTGGGGCCGCCAGGGATCCAGGTGAAGGAATCGACTTCCTTTTTTGTGTAGTAAGGACCGCAGTGCTGGGCATGATGGGAAATGTAGTCCACTGTGCTCGCCCCCCCAGTCCTTCCCCAAACAGTGTCGGGGTGCCCGGCGCCACCCCCGAGTCCAGGAGGCGGGTGGAGGAGGGGAGGAGAGCGGAGCCAGAGGGGCGGGGAGAGGAGAGATTCAAGACGCCCGCCCCGGCAAGGAAAAAAAAAAAAAGTTGAAGTGTTTTCATTTCTGCCTTCTCATTTTGAGAACTTTGGAGGCCGCCCCCAGAGAGGAAATGTGACCCAAACGTCCCTTTTGGAGATAGAGTTTGCCTTTGTTTTTTTTTTTTTTCTAAGGATTTCACAAGACCCATTCCTCACCCCATAGAGGGACTCAGGAGAGCGGAACGTCGGGCTTCCCAGGTCGGTCTGACAACTGATTGGAATCGGCGTCCCCGGCCCCGCGCCCTCCAGCGCGGCACCCTGGCGGCCCGAGCACCCATCCTCGTCCCCGGCTGCCCAGCACCTCCTCCGGGCAACAGCCCTCCCTCACGTGGCAGGCTCCTTGCTAAACACCGCTGCAATCACTACAATAAAAAGAAAAAAAAAAGAGAGAGAGAGTAGGAGAAACACAAAGCATACTTAAATAGGCGCTTTTTCTCTCTGCAAAAATAAAGTCCAAGATTTTAGATTTCTTTTTTTTTATTTTACAATTTATAAAACATCAGCCGCTTCCCTCTGCTCGCCCCCAGCTCAGCCCCGAGTAGCCAGGCGCCCGCTCTCTTCCTCCTTTCGCCCCTGGGCTGAGTCTTTGTCTGGCCCCAGCCCCGCGGGGCCCCGGGTCCCCGTGCCCTCGGGGGTCCCTAGAAGGCGACAATGGCTCGAGTCCAGGCGCCGAGGCTGGCGAGCGCCTGCTTGGCGCACAGCTGCCCGTTGAGCGGCGGCGGCTGCTCGGAGGAGTCCGGTTGTCGGCTCACCAGCCCCGAGAAGCCTGAGCCAAAGATGGAGATCAAGTTTGAGATGTTGGACGCGTCCGGGGACGAGTCCGGGCAGAAGTCCTCGAAGCGAGCGCGCTTGCAGGGGGCGAACGGGGCGACCCCGGGGGGTTCGGCCCCCAGGTCTCCTGCGTCCTCCTCCTCGTCGTCCTCTTCCTCTTGACCAGGGTAATACTTGCGCTTGCAACCGGCGGGGGACGCCAGGCCCGGTCCCGGAGCGCCCTGGCCACAGCAGGGACAGTGGGCGGAGGCGCAGCAGTCCTGGTGCAAGTAGCCGTTTTCCACCGTGGTCACCACGTGAGTGTCCAGGTCCAGCACGGTGGTCTGGCTACTGCAATGCACACCGAAGTCCGAGGGAGCCGGGTACGCGCCCCGATAGAAGCCAGGAGAGGTGGAGGGAGCCGGGGAGGCGGGCTGGGAGGCCGCTGTGGCGGTCGGAGGGGCGGCCCCCGGGGGCGCAGAGGGCGCGGAGCAGGCGGCAGAGGCGCGAGGGTCCCGCGGGCAGAGCGCGGCGGGCGCGGGTGTCGGCAGCGGCAGAGGCGCAGGACCCGGCTGCAGCGGCTCTAAGGGCTGCCCGCGGTGGGGCGCGCCGTGAGGCGGCTGGAGCGCGGCGCACCCGGGCAGTTCCAAGAGCGCCCCAGCGCCACCCGCGGGCGCCCCGGCCGCCGCCGCGCAGCCCCTGGGCGCCGGGTGCTGGTGTTGGTGCAGCTGCTGCTGGAGGTGCAGCTGGTGAAGCTGGTGGAGCTGGTGCAGCTGGTGCCGGGCGGCCGGCTCGCGCGCCTCCGCGTCCCCGCCGCCGCCAAGTTGGAGCGGGCCGAAGTCGGCCGCGCTGGCCGGCATGCCCGGCGCCGCGTACGCGAGGTGCTGGTGCTGGTGGTGGGGCGGTTGCTGCTGCTGCTGCTGCTGCTGCTGCTGCTGGCGCCGGTAGAGCTCGGCGTAGCGTTCGCTCAGGTAGAGCTGGCGCGCGTTGCGGAGCACGTAGGACACCAGGAGGTTCTTGTGCAGCTTAATGCCGCCGCGCTGGGTCCGGGAGCTGTGGATCTTGCGCAGGGAGATGCTGATCAGGCTCTGGGCGTCCAGGGCGCACTCCATGCTCCCGCGGAGTCGCTGGCGGCGGAGCAGCCGCCGCTGCTGGTGCTAGAGCTGCCGCTGTTTTCTGCTTCCAGCCGGTCACCAGGGCGCGCCGGGCACGGGGAACGAAGCCCGGGTCAGCAGGTCGACCGCGCTCCGAAAGGAGCCGCCACCATGCGCAGCACGCCACCCACAGGCTCGCGCTCCCCAGACGGCGCCAAAGCAATGAGCCCCGGCCCGCCCCAGCCCCAGCTATTTAGCTGGATAGCCGGGCCCCGCCTCACACCCGCTGAGCCAATAAGAGTGCCCACAGCCTCCCGAATGACAGCCGCTGCCCGCCCCGGGGCCACTCGGATAGCCAATCAGACCAAGGCGGTTCCTTTGTGCTATTCAAATACCGAACGGACCCCGGGCCTCCAAAGCCGCCGCTGCCTCGAATGTTCTCCTGGGGCCGCGACACCGCGCGGGACTCGGGGCCTCCAGGGCCGCCGCCTGCAGCGTGGGGAGTCTCGGAGAGGCCGCGTGGGGGCCCGTGGCTGCCCTCGACCTGGCTCGCGGGAGCTTGGGGGTCGGCTCACCTGAGCGCTGCGGCGACGGCTCCTCCCCCTTCCGCTCAGTTTGGCCTCACCTGCGGCAGGTGCGCGCGGTTGCCCCGCTCCCAGCCGCGCGGCGCTTTCCTTTCTCACCTGCCAACTCCTGGGTGACTCGCGCTATCCGTGTCCTCCTCTACTGGAGGCCGATGGGGTCTCTGCTTGACGCTGGTCACCTGAAAAGAGGAGGGGTTTGGAGCTACTCTTCACCACAGTTTGGGGCCTGAGCGCCTGACTTTTTGGCTGAGGCTCTGTGAGTGTTCAAAGAAGGGTCATCTTTTCCTTTTGACAGGGAAAACCGGTGATTTTTTTTCAAAAAGTATTTATTTTATTTTGAGGTAAGGTCTCACTGTAGCCCAGGCTGACCTGGAACTCACTGTAGTCCCAGGCTGGCCTCGAACTTACAACAGTCCTCCCATCTCTGCCTCTCAGGTGCTGGTATTAAAGACGTGCACCACCATGCCTGGCTTTTTTTTTTTTTTTTTTTTACCCCTCTTTTGGTTTTTCGAAGTAGGGTCTCTCTCTAGTCCAGGCTAACCTGGAATTCACTCTGTAGTCTCAGGGTGGCCTCGAACTCACGGCAATCCTCCTACCTCTGCCTCCTGAGTGCTGGATTAAAGGCTTGCGCCACCACTCCCGGCTGCCTGACTCTTTAAAATTTTTTTTTCTATTTTATTTGAGAGAGAGAACGGGCGTGTCAGGGCCTTCAGCCACTGCAAATGAATTCCAGATGCATGTCCCACTATGTGCATCTAGCTTATGGGGGTCCTGGGGAATCAAACCTGGGTCCTTTGGTTTTGCAGGCAAGGACCTTAACCTGTAAGCCATCTCTCCAGCCATTTTTTTTTTTTTTTTTTTTTTTTTTTTCTGAAGCTAGGTTTCACTTTAAACCAGGCTAACATGGAACTCACTCTGTTATGCCAGGCTGGCCTCAAACTCAGTTCTGAGATTATAGATGTGAACCACTATGCCTTGGCAACCAGTGAATTCTGATCTCTGGTGAAGAGGTCCTGAGGCCTGCCTCAGGAGCTAGAGACCAGCAGAGGCCCCAAGGTGTTTGAAGGAGGGTGGGCTTGAGCTTCCAAATCACTTTCCTGCTTTACCTCCACAGCGGGGGGAGATTATTTTGTGCCTAGCATGGGGCAGGCTCTTGTTAGAAAGGCCAGAAATTCCTACCTGTGAAGTTCCCAGAGCCTGGGCCTGAGGTCCACATGTGGAGTGACCTGGGGAGTCACAGGCTTTTGGGGGCAGAATTAGGATTTGGTCAGGACTCTGAGCTCCAGACCCTCATGAGTATTGGGTCCCAGGACTCCCTAACTTATAGACCTTGCTGCCATTATCCTTAGCCATCCAGGGACCAGCTTCTCCTAACTGGGACCAGAGCAGAAGAGAGGGACAGGATTACTGATTCCTGATGGTCCCCGCGGAACTGAGAAACCTGAAGGAAGGTGACAGCTACTCTGAGGGGGTTCCAAGGTGCCAGCGATGGGGACTGCACTCTCCAAGCACTCAGGTCAGACAGCTGCCTTAAGGAGGGGTCCAGAGCTAAGTCCTTGAAGGATAAGCAGAGCCCATCTACAGAGGTCATGGAGGAGGGGTGGGATAAAGAGGCCATTTAGCTGACTTCTCTTCTGACTCTTCTTGTCATTGAGCCCACTCAGCACCTTCGTCCCGTGGCAGGAGTCTCCAGCCAGTCCGTCCTGCCATCTTGGGTCTCTCCTTGGATCTAGGATTATTATTAGGTTATTTGGGGTAGGGCCTCCCTCTGGCCCAGGCTGACCTGGAATTCACTATGTAGTCTTAGGCTGGCCTGGACCTCATGGCGATCCTCCTGCCTCTGCCTCTGCCTCCCGAGTGTTGGGATTAAAGGGGTGCACCACCACCGCTGCAGATGGCCATGAACTTGCCCAAGACTGTAGCACCCCTCTCTGCCCCCCTCCCAGGAAGGCTAGGATTAGATTTCAAGGGAGCTTCAGAACAAACACATTTGACTTGCATCCTATTGGCGATGTGGTGGTGGGAACGCGCAAGGCTGGGAACCTGCTTATGGGGTAATCCCCATGGGAATCAAACCATTCCTCCCTTTACATCCTTGACGCCTGTCTCAAAGGAGCTGGGGAACTCAGCCGGAAGCCAGAGGAATCAGACAAGGCTGGGGCCCTCAGTGTATTTCAGGTCTCCATGCTGTCCTTACCAAGCACTTTCTGCAGGAAACTAACAGTTGAGGTCACACAGCCAGGCAGGGGTGGAGTCAGGATTTGAACCCAGGTCTGTAGGTTCCTGGAAATCAGTAGAGCTGAGTGTAGCCCTCCAGGCCCAGCTACTTGAATGTGACCTTGGTTTGATAAGACTCTCACCTTTTTTTTTTTTTTTTGGTTTTTCAAGGTAGAGTCTTCCTCTAGCCCAGACTGACCTGGATGGAATCCACCATGTAGTCTTAGGCTGGTCCTGAACTCATGACGATCCTCCTACCTCTGCCTTCCAAGTGCTGGGATCAAAGGTGTGTGCCACCACACCCTGCTTCCACCACTTCTTCTTCTTCTTTTTTTTTTTTTTGTCAAGTGCACCAGGACCAGAGCCTGCAGGAGCCCATGAGGAAGCAAATATTCTCTGCTCAGCTCATTCACAGCCATTCTTAGAGCTGTGCCTCAGCCTGGGAATCAGAGTGGGGGTGGAGGCGGCTGGTAGGCAGAGGAACCAGGCCACTTACTTTGGGCAGGGGCAGCATCTCTTAGACCCTCCCACCCCTTCCCCAGCCACTGCTGCAAGGTTAGTTTTTCTTTTTAATATTTTTAAATTTTATTTTGACTTATTTAGAGAGAGAGAGAAAGGGAGAGAAAGGGCACACCAGGGCCTCCAGCTGCTACAAACGAACTCCAGATGCATGTGCCATCATGTGCATCTGGCTTATGTGGGTCCTGTGGAGTTGAATCTGGGTCCTTAGGCTTTGCAGGCAAGTGCCTCAACTGGGGTGGGAGGGGGGACGTCAGATGCAAAGTGGCAGGTCCCATCTATATACCCTCCTTCTCTAGGACTGTCTTGTCAGCAACCTACATTCAGTCTGTCCTCCTCAAGGACTGGGGGTGGGTTAGGGAAGATGGGTGAGCAGTTGTCTGGATTAATAAAACCCCTTGATCTTTTTTGGGGTGGCCTGGGCAGGGGAGTCATAGCAGCTGTTGTAAGAAAACACCAAGAAAAAAGGGCAAGGCAACAGCTGAGCTGGGTGGGGGCCCTTGCGCAGTGTGCTGTAGGGCCCACAGTGGGGAGCATAAATGTTTATAGAAGGTGAGTTGCTGGCCTTGGCCTTGGCTTGGGTGCACAGTGGTTCAGAGCAGGGCTTCCTGGACACTATTCAGGACTCGGTGTGTGTGTGTGCACGCACGCACACGTGGAGGCAGGCCCTACTCTGTAGTGGGGAGCAGTCTAAGCTGAGATCAGGTTTCTTGGAAGAAGGAATGGTGCTTTTTTATTTTTCATTTTATTGTATTTTATTTTCCTTATGAGCACTTGAGTTAGGCTGGGACGCTCACCTTTTCCCCTGGACCTGGGGAGATTACATCTGGCCTGAATCACCACTCCCTGGAGGAAGTTAATTAATGCCTCAGTATTTACCAAGTGTCTGCTGGGCTAGCACAGAGCAGGGCACGGGATGGCTGGGGACCTGGGCTCGAGTCAAACTCCAGGTGGTGGCAGCCCGGCATCAGAGCCCTCACACCTTGCAAGTACACAGAAGCCGGCAGACACTGATGGGCTAGGAAGGTGCCCCGTCAGCAGTGGGATTTTAACAAGGGGCTCCCAGGCATGGCTTTACAAAGGAAGACTCAGAGGCAAAAAGACTCTGGGGACTCTGTGCTGGGAGGAGGACAGAAAGATTTGGCTTTATATGCTCAATTCCCCAAGATATCTTTCTGGAACCTGCTTCTGGACTTCTTGGAAATGCATGAGGGAATGAGGCACAATTTTCCCCTCACCAGGAGGTCACAAGCTAAAGGGAAGTGGACAGGTTAAGTAGCTAGTACTACACGGAGTAAAAGTAACGGAACACAACAAAGGTACCTCAAAGCTGCTATGGGAAAATCCCTGTGGGGAAACAGACTTGGAGACCAAGGAAGGGGAGAGGCCTTCTAGCAGAGAACAACAATGGACCCACTGAGGTCCTGATACATAGTAGGTGCTCAAGAAATACCTACCTCTCTCTCTCTCTCAAAATAAATTTTTAAAAAATGGGCTGGAGAGATGGCTTAGCGGTTAAGACACTTGCCTGCAAAGCCTAAGAACTCATGTTCGAATCTCCAGGTCCTCTGTAAGCCAGATGCACAGTGATGCAATTGCACAATGTTGTACATGCTCACAAGGGGGTGCAGGTGTCTGGGGTTCATTCATAGCAGCTGAAAGCCCTGGCATGCCTATTCTCTCTCTCTCTCAAAATAACTTAAAAAAAAAAGCCCCCTGATAAGTAAGTCAATGAATATGATGTGTAGAAGGCTTTATGAGGATTAGAAGAGTCCTGAAGGCCAGATTTCCCTCATTTCCAGATGGTTAAACTGAGGTTCAGAGAGGAGAAAAGGTGTGCTGTCGGAACTGGCCCTAATGTCCCTCCATCATCTTCTAGCTAGCTGTTCCTTTGTGGCTTGCTCCATGAGGACAGATACCCTGGGCATTGTAGTATGTGGCACCAGGGCCTGGCAGGACAGGGGTTACTGTTGAGTCCTGTCTGAGGCCAAGAAACCAGTGACACTTGGCTGCAGGAGTTCCCAGTTGCATCCCAGGAAGGCTATTTTGTGGCCAGGGACACTGAGGAGTAAGGTTGGGATCCCATAGCTAGGACAGCCCCCATGTCCAGCCTTACAGAACCACATACCCCGTCACTAGCCTAGCTGGAAGTTAAGGACCCACCAATGTCTGTGTTTGTTTCACATGGTCCTGGTAAAAGGCCAAGTGCCCAGAAAGACATCGGGCCTGGCTTCAAGGGCCTTCGCTATAGTGAGAAGGACCAATAGTGTTTCAGTTTTGTGGGGCTCTTGCTCATCAGGCTCAGGGTTTAGTCTCCCTGAACCTAGTGCCAACTTTTTTTTTTTTTTGAGATAGCGTTTCACTCTAGCTCAAGGTGACCTGGAATTCACTCTGTAGTCTCAGAGTGGCCTCAAACTCACCACCATCCTCCTACCTCTGTCTCCCCAGTCCTGGGATTAAAGGTGTGTGCCACCACGCCTGGCTAGTGCCAACTTTTTTTTGTTGTTGTTGTTGTTTTGAGGCAGGGTCTCACTCCAGCTCAGGCTGACCTGGAATTCACTATGTAGTCTCAGGGTGGCCTTGAACTCACGGTGATTCTCCTACCTTTGCCTTCCAAGTGCTGGGATTAAAGGCGTGCGCCACCATGCCCGGCTTTTTCACCTGGATCTTTTAAGGTCAGTCTGCCAGGCGTGTTGGTCGTCTGGGTAGTCTAATTGATAGCAGGAGAGCCAGGGGCTCAGGAGAATAGGCTGGAGCCCCAGACGGCCCTGTTACACACCTAGGCAATGTGTATCACCTCTTTGGAGCCCCAATTTCCTCATTTGTTACCTTCGTCCATGTGGTACCCAGAACATGGGATGGAAAGAAAGTGCTTTGAGAAGTGGGAGGAAGCCGTGCATTATGGAGCACACCTTTAATGTCAGGCTGAGGTAGGAGCATCGCTGAGTTCAAGGCCAGCCTGGGGCTACAGAGGGAGTAGGTCAGTCTAGGCTAGAGTGAGACCCTGCCTCAAAAATAAAATAAAATAAAAACAGAGAGAAGTGGGAGGGATGAAGGATGGAGCCTTGAAGGGATCACCATGGAAATGCAAACAGAAGCCCCTGCCTCCTGTCTTGCTCAGAAGCTTTCAAGGCTGTTCCCTGGCCAGGCCAGAGTTAACCCTGCCTGGCTTGGCGGTGGGTGTGAGTGAGTAGGTGGGAGCATTTCAGGCCTTCTTGGCTGAGTTGTGTTTGTAACTCAGTGCAGACCTTTGTCCCTGCGCAGCTCCACTGGGAGTTACTGAGGAGTGAGAGGCTCCTTGGATATGTTCTTAAGAACAGAATCTGAGCATTTCGTTTGAGTGCAGGGGCTGGTGAATACACCGCCTGCGTCCCCTTCCTTCCTGCTCCGCGAATAACTGCAAAAGCCACTGGCAGGTCTGTGTTTCACGTGAAATACTTTTTGTTAATCCTACAATGACTGAATGAGGTAGGTAGTGCTATCGCTGCTACTGAGAATTGAGTGTACTGAATTCAGCCCGAGGGGGAAGGACTCTGAGCTAGGTGTGGTGGCACACACCTGTCACTCTCAGGCTTGGGAGGCTGAGGCAGAGGGATTGTGAATACAAGGATAGCCTGGATTACAGTGAAAGCACCAAGTCAGCCAGAGCTGTATAGCAACACTCTGCCTCACAAAGCTGGAAAACAGGGCTGGAGAGATGGCTCAGAGGCTAAGGTGCTTGCCTGCAGAGCCTAATTACCCTGAGTTCGATTCCCTAGTACCTACATAAAGCCAGATGCACAAGGTGGCGCATACATCTGGAATCCATTTGCGGTGGCAGGAGGCCCTGGTGCGCCCATTTTCTATCTCTCTTCTGTCTCTCTGTGCTTGCAAATAAATAAATAATTTTTAAAAAGCCAGGAAGCAAAAAACAAGGGCTGGGAAGATGGCTCAGTGGTTGAAGGCTCTTGTCTGCAAAGCCTGTCAGCCCTTGCAAAGCCTTATGACCTGAGGTTCAATTCCCCAGTACCCAAATAAAGCCAGATGCACAAAGTGGTACATGAGTCTGTGCCCATTCTCTCTCTCTCCCACCTCACAAATCAATAGATACAAATATTTAAAACAAACAGCAACCAAAATCAAAAACGAAAAGTGGAGCTCAGAACTGGGGCCCCACATTCCTGGCTGCCACGTGGGCACTGGCCTCGGAGAGGAGCTGGAGAAAGGCTGTCTTCATCTGCCAGAGACCAGCTGCCCTACATACCCGCTCTTTTCTTACTCATTCCTTGGCTAATTTATACACACAGCCCTTGACTTTCTCAGCATTATTAAGTGCCTACTGTGTGTTGGGCTCTGGGCCAACTCCCAGCACCGCGGTGGTAGTCCTAGCCTCACGAATGTCTCCTGCATTTCACATGGAAGAGGACAAGGAGAACGTAAGCAGAGGATGAACCAGGCTGGCATGGGAAGCATGGTGTGTGTGTGTGTGTGTGTAGGGGAGTAAGGGGGTGAGGCAGGAGGCTAGGGAGTAGAAACCAGATTGGGCCAGACCCTGTCACAGGCAAACAAATCAAGAAGACTACCATGAGATGATGAAGGGAATGAGCTGGGCTGGATGGAGGGGCCAGCGGCCAGCCCCCCTGGCCATGGGGCACAGGGTCAGGTCTCCCATGCCCCTGCCCTGCTCTTCCCACCGCTGAGCTCACACCTACCTGTGCTGAAACTCCCCTCCCTATACCAGTGAATTTTTTTTTTCAAGGTAGGGTCTTGCTCTAGCCTAGGCTGACCTGGAATTTACTATGCAGTCTCAGGGTGGCCTCGAATTTTTTTAAAGTATATTTTATTTTCACTTATTTACTTATTTATTTGACAGAGAGAAAGAGGGAGAAGAGAGAGAGTGGGTGCACTAGGGCCTCCAGCTGCTGCAAACGAACTTCAGATGCATGCATCACCTTGTGCATCTGGCTTACGTGGGTCCTGGGGAATCGAACCTAGGTCCTTTGACTTTGCAGGCAAGCGCCTTAACCGCTAAGCCATCCCTCCAGCCCCTGGCCTTGGATTTATGGCTATCCTCCTATTTCTGCCTCTCTGGAGTACTGGGATTAAAGGCATGCGCCTCCATGCCAGCTACACCAGTGGATTTTTAATGCTGGTCCCATGAAGCAAAGCAGACTTTTTTTTTGTTTTATTTATTTATTTATTTATTTTTTATTTTTTATTTTTTTTGAGGCAGGGCTTCACTCTACCCCAGGCTGACCTGGAATTCACTATGTAGTTTCAGGGTGGCCTTGAACTCACGGTGATCCTTCTACCTCTGCCTCCCTCTGCCACCACACCCAGCTTGTTTTTGCTTTGAGAGTATTTCTCAAGTGTATGTGTGCACATACATGCATGTGTATGTGTGTGAACAGAGCCAGAGATAGAAATAGAGAGAGAGAGAGAGAGAGAGCGCCAGAGCCCAGTGAGCAGTTTGTCTGTCCTCAATTTATCTCCTGAGCTCCTTTCTATTATTGTTTAATTAAAACACAAAACCAAAAAACACAGGGCTGGGAGTGGAACTCAACTTGTAGAGTGCTTGTCTAGCATGCAGGAAACCCTAGGTTTGATTCCCAGCACAGCATAAACTGGGTGTGATGGTGCACTTCTATAATCCCAGCACAGATGCAGGAGAATCAGAAGTTCAAGGTCATCCTCAGCTACATAGTGAGTTCCAGGCCAGCCTGAGCTATATAAATCCTGTCTCAAAGGCCTGTAATCCTAGTGAGACTGTCTCAAAATCGAAATTAAAAAATAATTAGGGGTAGAGCTGGGGACATAGCTCAGTGATGGAATGCTGGCCTAGGATGTGTGAGGGGCAAGGTTCAACCTCCAGCACTGCAAAAACCAAACCAAACCAAGAATCAGGGACAAGCAAGCTTCCAGTTCTGGTGCTGGGCTTCCACACTAACATCCTCAGTGGGCCACCGGGCCTGATGGGACCTGTTCACTATGATCATTTTGCTGTCAAGATGAAGAAACAAAGCTGGGCGCATGCCTTTAATGCCAGAACTTGGGTGGCAGAGGTAGGAGGATCGCCATGAGTTCGAGGCCGTCCTGAGACTACATAGTGAATTCCAGGTCAGCCTGAGCTAGAGTGAGATCTTACCTCAAAAAACCCACACACACACGATGAAGAAATGGAGACCCTGACACAAAAAGGGGGTTGAGGCCTGGTCCTCCCTTTAGTAAGTAGAAGGCCAAAATACAGGCTCAGGTTTTTTTGTGTGCTCCCCAAGGCCTGGCCTGCCAGTTCCCCACAGCCCTGTTGGGACATGGTGGTTTGAATGTGAAATGTCCCCTATAGCCTCTTGTGGTGGTTTGAATACTTGGTCCCCAAATGGTGGCAGTTTGGGAGGTGGAGCCTGGCTGGAGGAGGTATGTTGCTGGGGGCCAGCTTTGGGGTGTGACAGTCAGCTTCCTCCTTGCCGCACTTGTTGCTTTCTGCCAACCACTGTGGCAAGATGTGATACCCAGCCCCTGCTCTGCCGTGACGAAGCCCCCTCCAAAGCGTAAGCTGAAACAAACCCTTGCTTCCTGTCAGCTGCTTCTCGTGGGTGATCTGTCCCAGCAGTGAGAAGGTGACTTCAGCACCCCTCTCCCACTCCAGGTGTGTTTCCCAAAGGTATGGCTCTGCCTCAGGAGGGGTGTGAAGGAGGGAAGGAACCTGATCTATAACCTCAGAGGGCCTGAGAAGGGGAGCAAGAGGCTGGGGAGAGATGGGCCGGGCCCCAGGATGCGGTCTTGTATCCAGTAGGGTGGGTCTTGGGCCCTCTTCCTAGTTTATCTGTTGAGTACTTACTAGGTACTACCACTGAGGTCTTCACACGAAGTGTTCATTGAATCCATATAGAACCTGCCACTAGTCAGGTGTGATGGCGCACACCTTTAATCGCAGCCCTCGGAAGGCAGAGGTGGGAGGACCATCTGTGAGTTCGAGGCCACCCTGAGACTACAGAGTGAATTCCAGGTTAGCCTGGGCCAGAGTGAAACCCTACCTTGAAAAGCAAAACAAAACAAAAAGCAAGCAAGCAGGCAAGCTGAGACGGGCATGGTAGTGCATGCCTTTAATCCTAGGACTTGGGATTGCTGAGGTAGGAGAATCGCTTCCTAGAAAAAGAACCTGCCACTGAGGTATGTTTATTACCGTACCCACGTCACAAACAGGGACGTTGAGGCTAAGAGAGGCTATGCGGCTGAACTCTACACAGACTGGTTTGCTTCCAGACCAACTCTTTTAGCCTTGACCCCTGGGGAACCAAGTGTCTGTCAGGTGGAAGGAGGGCTCCAGGACCTCAAGAGCTCACAGATGTCATGTGAATTGGTGACCCTGGTCATGGCTCTGCTTCATCTCTTCAGCCTGATTTCACTGGCATCTAGCGCTCTGGCCTGCAGATGCTCCTCTAGAGAACTAGAATGTCCCAGTCGGGATGGAGGTTCAGTTCCCGTTTGTGCTTCCTTGAGCCAGGGTATAACCTCAGCTCTGGATTTTCTTTCCTTTATTTGTTCTTAAAATATTTTTAACTATTTGCAAGCAGAGAGGCATAGAAAGAAGTGAGACAGAGAGAAAGAGAATGGGCATGCCAGGGCCTCCAGCTACTGCAAACCAACTCCAGACACATGCGCCACTATGCATCTGGCCTTATGTGGGCACTGGGGAATTGAACCTGGGTTGTTAGGCTTTGCAGGCAAGTGCCTTGACAGCTGAGCAATTTCTCCAGCCTCAGCTGTAGGCTTTTGACTAGGTGTTCAGTCCTGGTGGAATAGGCCTCCAGTTTAATCAGAGAACAGCTGATTTCCCCCATAACAGAGAAGCCACCATTGTACCAGTTGGTATATTTGGCCTGGCTGTCCAAGTGTAAAGCTTGCAGAGTCCACTGCTGGTTAAGACCGTTGACTTTTCTACCCTAACAGGCTGCATAGGTCTTTCCAGCATCCTGACAGCTAGTTAACAAGAAGGAGGCTTCCGGCTCAGCTGCAGCTTGATTTCGCAGTGGCCTGAAGCCCAAGCCCCTGGTTTTCTTGCTTGGCATCAGGACACCTTCATGCCCACTGCCACCATAAGAAAATGGGAGTAAGGGATGGAGGGATGGCTTAGTGGTTAAGGCGTTGCCTGCAAAGTCAAAGGACCCAGGTTTGATTCCCCTGGACCCACGTTAGCCAGATGCACAATGGGGCACACGCATCTGGGGTTCATTTGTAGTGGCTGGAGGCTGTGGTGTACCCATTTTCTCTCTCTCTCTCCCCCTCCCTCTTTTGTTGTCAAATAAATAAATAAATAAATAAATAAATAAAATATTTAAAAAAAAAGAAAATGGGAGTGATTTTGAGAAGAGGCTGTGTCAGCTGTGCTGTGCTCTGCTGTGTTCACAGATGTACAGCTGCTCTCAGAGGCTTCACTCAATAAAATGTGTTTCTTTTTCAGACCACTTCTAATGTACGCCCAGAGCCCTGACCTCCAGGCTCTAGGTTCCTCTCCTCCTGTGATCTTACTATCTGAGTTTTAGTGTCCAGACCCACAGACAGGAATATGAGGAAGTGCATAGATGGTAGAGGCAGGATGTTTTATAGGGAAGACTTACTTGGTATTTCTCCCAGGAAGGAGTCACATGGTACCACTTAGCTGCAAGGAAAGCTGGAACTGTAGTCCTCAGATACTCAAGAGGCAAATGACCCAGGTCAGGGAATACATGACTTTGTCATGGAGACAATGACCTTGGAGAATGCAAAGGACGGGACCTGGCTGCCTTGTGGATGACAGAAATAAGATAAAATATTTTATGCCATGACTGTCAAATTTTTTGGGTGTGTGTGTGTGTGTGTGTGTGTGTGTGTGGTGTGTGGTGGTATTGTGATATTGTGGCTGGCCTTCAGTGGCCTATGATGGCTAGTGCTCCTCCACTCAGTCTTGTTTTTTCTTTTTCTTTATTTATTTTTATTTTTATTTTTTGAGGTAGACTCTCACTCTAGCCCAGTCTGACCTGGAATTCACTATGTAGTCTCAGGGCGGCCTCTCCCTCAAGGTGATCCTCCTACCTCTGCCTCCCAAGTGCTGGGATTACAAGGCATGTGCTACCATGCCTGATGCAGTTCTTTAAGAAACAAAAATTGGGCTGGAGAGATGGCTTAGCGGTTAAGCGCTTACCTATGAAGCCTAAGGACCCCGGTTCGAGGCTCAATTCCCCAGGACCCACGTTAGCCAGATGCACAAGGGAGCACATGCGTCTGGAGTTCATTTGCAGTGGCTGAAGGCCCTGATGTGCCCATTTTTCTCTCTCTCTCCCTGCCTCTTTGTCACTCTCAAATAAATAAATGAAAATATTTAAGACAAAAACAAAAACAAAAACTGGGTCATGCATTCTGGAGTTAGCCCACCCATGTACCTCAACAAGGAGGGGCTAAGGGGAGGGGATAGGTAATGGATGAGCCTAATAATGGTACCAAATTGACTGTATTCACTGAGTACAAAGCTAATTAATAAAAAAAAAACAAAACTGTGCGGCAGAGATAGTTCCATTATTAAAGTGCTTAGTATGAGTACCTGGGATTGGGTCCCCATGTAAAAACCAGTGTGCTGTGTGCCTGTAATCCTAGGACTGAGGAGGTAGAGACAGGGGCACTCCTAGGTGGATGGCTCACTAGTCTAGTTAATTGGTGAGCTCTAGTTTCAGTGAGATACTGTCTCAAAAATTAAGGTAGGCCAGGCCTGGTGGCATACACCTTTAACCCCAGCACTGAGGAGCAGAAGTAGGAGGATTGCTGTGAATTTGGGACTACATAGTGAGTTTCAGGTCAGCCTGGGCTAGAGTAGGACCCTACCTCTGAAAAACAAAAAAAAAAAGAAAGAAACAAACAAAACTAAGGTGGGGGCTGGGGAGATGACTCAGTAATTAAAGGCACGTACAAAGCCCGCCAGCCTGTGTTTGATTCCCCATTACCCATGTAAAGCCAGATGCACAAAGTGGTGCATGCATCTGGTGTTCCTTTGAAGTGTTAAGAGACCCATACTCTTTCTCTCTCCCTTTTCTTTGATCGCAACTAAGTAAAAGTTCTTTTAGGGCTGGAGATATGGCTTAGTGGTTAAGATGCTTGCCTGCAAAGCCAAAGGACCCACGTTCAATTCCCCAGGACCCAGGTAAAGCCAGTTGCACAAGGCGGCGCATGCGTCTGGAATTCATTTGTGGTGGCTGGATGCCCTGGCGTGCCCATTCTCTCTTTCTCCCTCTCTCTGTCTCTGTCTCTCTCTCTCTGTCTCTTTCTCTCTCTCAAATAGATAAATAAGAATAAAACATTTTAATAAAAAATTAAAAAAATCAGGTGGGGGGGGTTGCTGGTGAGATGGCTTAGTGGTTAAAGTGTTTGCCTGCAAAGCCAAAGAACCAAGGTTTGATTTCCCAAGGCCTATATAAACCAGATGCACAAGGTGGCACATGTGTCTGGAGTTCGTTTGCACTGTCTGGAGGCCCTTGTGTGCCCATTCTTTCTCTCTCTAATAAATTAATTAATAAAAATTAAAAAAAATCAGGCAGAGAGTGACAGAGGAAGGTATCTGACTTTAATCTCTGACTTCCCTACACATGTACACATGTAAACACACATGCACACTCACATATGTTTGCACACCACTTGCATGCACACACGCAAAAAAAAGACACATAAAAAAATGAGCCAATCTTGCCTTTATCCTAAGGATGAACATAGTTTTTCTTTTCTTTTCTTTTTTTTTTTTTTTTGAGGTAGGGTCTTACTCTAGCCCAGGCTGACCTGGAATTCACTCTGTAGTCTCAGGGTGGCCTTGAATTTATGGTGATCCTCCTACCTCTGCCTTCTGAGTGCTGGCATGAAAGACGTACACCACCACACCCATCTTATTTTATTTATTTTTGAGATGGGGAGAGGGCGGGGAGGGAGAGAAAGAGGCAGATAGACAGACAGGGAGAGAATGGGCATGCCAGGGCTTCCAGACACTGCAAACGAACACCAGATGCATGTGCTAACTTGTGCATCTGGCTTATATGTGGCTGCTGGGGAATCAAACCTGGGTCCTTAGGCTTTACAGGCAAGCACCTTAACTGCTAAGCCATCTCTCCATTCCATTAAAAAAATTATTTATTTGGGGCTGGGGAGACGGCTTAGCAGCTAAGGCGCTTGCCTGCAAAGCCAAAGGACCCAGGTTCCACTCCCTAGGACCCACATAAGCCAGATGCACAAGGAGGCACACACATCTGGAGTTCGTTTGCAGAGGCTAGAGGCCCTGGCATGCCCATTTTCTCTCTCTCTCTCTACCTGCTTATTTCTGTATCTCTCTCTCTCTCTCTCAAATTAATAAATAAAAATATTTTAAATTAATTATTAAATATTTTAAATGAATTATTAAAAATTTAATTAATTAATTTTTTAAATTATTCATTTGCAAGCACAGAGAGATAGAAGAGAGACAGAGAGATTGGGCATGCCAGGGCCTCTAGCCACTGCAAACAGACACCAGATGCATGTGCCACTTTGTGCCTCTGGCTTTAAGTGGGTACTGGGGAATCAAACTCAGGTCATTAGGCTCTGCAGGCAAGCGCCTTAACCACTGAGCTATCTCTCCAGCCCTTTTTTGCATGTATATGTATATATATATATATATAGTGTGAATGTATATATACATACATGTTTGCACATGTGTTAGCAGGTGCATGGTACATGTGGAGGGCAGAGGTTGGCATCAGGTCCTTTCCTCGCTTGCTCTCCACCTTATTTATTGGTACGCGGCCTCTCACCTAAGCCCGGAGCTTGCCGGTTAGGCTAGTCTAGCTGGACAGCTTGCTCCAGGGATTCTTGTCTCAGCCTCCTGGGCACTGGGGTTTCAGGTGGGCTGCCATGCGTGCCTGGCATGTGTATGGCTTCTGGGGGACCAGCCTCACACTTGTGGCATGTGGCCAGCCATTTCCTCAGCTCTGAACATAGTTCCTTCTTAAATATTTATTTATTCATCTGAGAGAGAGTTATTCTTGTCACTGCCAATGAACTCCAGATGCATGCAGTAGTTTATGTAGGCAATGGGAGTCGAACCATGGCATCAGGCTTTGTAGCCAAGCACCTTTAACCACTGAGCCAGCTCCCCAGTTCTTGAACATAGTTCTTTAATCAACAAACCCCATTATTGATTATTCATTGATTCTTTGATAGAGGGATGGATTGAATCAACAGATTTTTTTTGTTTGTTTTTTAATTTTTTCTGATTTATTTTTTTAAATTTTATTTATTTATTTATTTGAGAGCAACAGAGAGAAAGAGGCAGAGAGAGAGATAGAGAGAGAGAGAATGGGTGCGCCAGGGCCTCCAACCACTGAAAACAAACTCCAGACCTGTGCGCCCCCTTGTGCATCTGGCTAACATGGGTCTGGGGAACTGAACCTGGGTCCTTTGGCTTTGCAGGCAAACACCTTAACTGCTAAGCCATCCCTCCAGCTCAGTCTCGTGTTTTTTTTTTTTAAATTTATTTGAGAGTGACAGACAGACAGAGAAAGAGGCAGACAGAGAGAGAGAGAGAGAATGGGCGTCCAGCCACTGCAAATGAACTCCAGATGCATGCTCCCCCTTGTGCATCTGGCTAATGTGGGTCCTGGGGAATTGAGCCTCGAACCGGGGTCCTTAGGCTTCACAGTCAAGCACTTAACCGCTAAGCCATCTCTCCAGCCCATCTGATTTATTTTTATTTATTTATTTGCTACAGAGAGAGAGATAGAGAGTGTGCTAGGGCCTTTAGCCACTACAAACGAACTCTAGATGCATGCACGACCACGTGCATCTGGCTTACATGGGACCTAGAGAATTACACCTGGGTCCTTAGGCTTCGCAGGCCAGTGGCTTAACCCCTAAGCCATCTCTCCAGCCCTTGTTTTTTTTTTTTTGTTTTTTGTTTTTTGTTTTGTTTTTCCAAGGTAGGGTCTCACTGTAGCACAGGCTGACCTGGAAGGGTCAGGGTGGCCTTGAACTCACGGCGATCCTCCTACCTCTGCCTCTCAAGTGCTGGGATTAAAGGCATGCGCCACCACGCCCGGCTTGTTTTTTTTTTTTTTTTTTTTTTTTTTTTTTTGAGGTAGGGTTTCACTCTAGTCCACGCTGACCTGGAATTCACTATGTAGTCTCAGGGTAGCCTTGAACTCATGGTGATTCTCCTACCTCTGCCTCCCGAGTGCTGGGATTAAAGGCATGTGCCACCACGCCCGGTGATATTTGCTGACTGCTGTGTCCCAAATTCTACAGAACAGGAGAGAAAGGGAAGGGACAAAGGCCCACAGTGTACTTAGTGACTAGGCTTTTCTAAGGTAATAAAATCGGACTGTTTTTGATTCTATGGGAATTCTAAGGCACCTAGCCCACAGTGTCAAGGTAGAAAGTGTCTTCCCATTGATGACACCTCGAATTTGATGTGGGCTGGGCATTTTCTTCCCCAGACACATTCATGTTAGGCGCGTCGCATAGCGTCCCTCATCACTGTGCAATTCATGCTGAGCTCTGTCCTCAGGCTGGCTATGGTGGCCCCTTCAGAGAAGGGAAGGGAGAAGTGGAGAACTGAGTGCTCAGTGGGCAGGCTATACGTGGTTCAAAGCATTTGTGTCACACATCAGCAGACAATGCTTTAATGAAATCCCTCATTGGAAGGGCTTGGGTTCCAAACCAGGGTGGCTCTGCTCCTGAGCCTATGCCCCTGAATTGTCCTCAACACACTGTGCTGTCCCCTTCACCCACGAATTCATCGGCCCATTTCCCAGATGGGGGAACTGAGGTGTGCAAAGCCTCCTTGCTCTGCCTAGACTGACAATGTCAGAAAGAGGTGGGACTGGGGTTTGCAGAGGATGCCGCGCTCCCGGGTCTGCCTGTCTCAGGGACCGGCTGGCAGGGAAGAGTCCTGAGACGTGGCTCAGCTACAGGTCTGTCTGCCGTAGCTTCTCTGGGCTCTGTGTGAGCACGTACTGGTCAGTCTTGGGCCAGGCAGGGTCAGATGCCCGTGTAGCTGACAGACGATGTAGCTGACCAAACTCCCTGTGTTAGCCTTGTTTGTGGCACCAGGGGGACCTGGGGGAGCCCCAGTGATCCCTGTAAACATTCAGTGGGGCTCATACAGCAAGGGCACTTGGTTAAAGAGTGCATTCTGGGTAATTTCCCCACTGCTGTCAGCTCCTCTCCACTGGCTGTGGGTTGGGTGGCACTGGGTCTACCTCTAGCTCCATAAATGGAAAGACCTGTCCCCACTGCCCAGCAGAGGAACATAACCCATGCCTCATGTCAACCGGCAGGGGAGCAGAGGCCTGCCTGACTTGTCTTGGGGCCTGTAAGGTAAGCTTCCTTTTACAGGGAAGAAGAAAACAGGCTCAGAAGGTGTGGCATCCATCTGGACCGGGGCAGGTGGAGGGATGGCTCAGTCACTAAAGTGTTTGCCACACAAGTGTGAGGATTGGAGTTTGGAGCCCCAGCACCCCCTTAAACGCCTAGTGGATGTGGCAGTCCACCTGCAATCCTAGCACTCAGGAGGTGGAGACGGGATTCAGGGGCCAGTTGACTAGTGAGACCTGCTGCATTGGTGAGCTCTGGGTTCCAGTGAGAGAGCCTGACTCGGGATACCGTGGATAGCAGCTGAAGAATACACCAGTTTTCAATCTCTGTCTTCCACACGCACACATTCACACACACACACACACACACATGTATACCCACATACATACAATTATACACACGTGCAAAAAGAAGAAAGAAAGAAAGTGTGGCACTTCAACAAGTTGTCCTGAAGCAGAATGAGTTGCCAGCCCCCACTGATTTTGGCCTTGGCCCTAGACTTGCCATGGCCAGTGAACTGTGGGTAGAAGAGCCATCATTTGTCATAAGACGAACCCCCTATGGGAGACTGGGAGTTTCTGCACTGCCTCGGACAAATTTTTCCCCTGTCATGACAACATATGTCTCACCCAAAGCAGGAGACCCCTGGGGCAGACATGAGCACAGGCCACAGCCTGGAGCCAGGCTCAGCTGATCCATACACTAGTTGAGCCTAAGGCAGGCATACTGCAGTCAGCCGAAGGGGCCAAGGCCTGTGAGAGCTGTCTGGTGGGGAACTGGCTCATGTCTGTCAGTGTTTGGGTCTTTTGGGGATCCAGCACAATAGAAATGCTGCCTGCTAAGACCCTATTGCTGAAGACTCCACATATTTGGGCTGCAAGGCCACTGAGAAACCCTGCTGGAACTGAGCTGAAAACCTCCTCCATGGAGACCAGCTGACAGACAGCTGGAAGAAGCCATTCTGCATGCAGTTCAATGGGAGAGAGAGAAATCACCAGTGAAGATACTCAACAGTGGACACTGCAAGCCTTATATTTGGATAGCCAGGCCACATGAGCCAACGGTGCAATAGTGGCACGTTTATCATGGTGGAAATCAACTGCCCTCTAATTGGACTAGAGGCCCGCTCCATGGGAGGGAATACATCCCTGATACTGAAAACTTAAAACGGGTAGTTATGAGCCCTAGGGGTGTAATGTCTGCTGTTGTCTGGCTAAATTTATATACTATGCTTATCAAACTGCCCAGTAAGCACTTCTGTTAATGTTCACACCCTTATATTAATGCTACTCTCACTTTTGGTAGAGAATCTTCTCTTTTCAGATGGCAGTGTCCTTGGGACGACTCAGAAGGTATCATGGTGATGGAAAGAAATGACCGCAGTGCTCAGTACTGCAATATCTCTATCACACCTTCCAAGGCTCAGTGTCTAATGCGGAAGAGGTGGCGGAAAGAATGTAAGAGCCAAAGGAAGGGCAGGACTCCATACAACATGTTCCCTCCAGACACAAAATGGCCTGGATATCCATGACCTCACAGCGCCTGACACTACCTGCCCAAGACCATCATAAGAGGAGGAAAAGTTCATGACATCAAAAGTAAAAGAGAGACTAATTGAGATGGGGAGGGGGTCTGATGGAGAGTGGAGTTTCAAAGGGGAAAGTGGGGGGAGGGAGGGTATCACCATGGGGTATTTTTTATAATCATGGAAGTTGTTAAGAAAAAAAAAAAAAAAAAAAAAAAAAAAAGAAATGCTGCCTGCTACATAAATGTGGAGGGACTTACCTTTAAAAAGAAAAAAGAAAAAAAGCCAGGGCCTGGAATTTTGTCTTGCTTGTATTCTCCATCCGTGCTGATCTGGGAGTCTCATGAACATATAGCAGGCCGGCAGAGAGGGCAGGGGCTGGGAGGGAGGACTCTCTGTGGGCCCAGGGACCTTTTCTAGCTTGCTTTCTCCATCCGCCCAGTGGGACAGTTAAGATGATGTACAGATGCACCTTGACTGACAATAGGATATACTGCATTCCCTGTACATTGAGCGTATCTTCAGTCCAGAACACATTTAACACACCTAGCCTTCTAAATGCCATCGTCTAGCCACAACGTCAGGACTGGGTGGGTGTGTCCCCTCATGGTTGTGTTTGTGTGGCTGACTGGAGCCCCGGCTGCAAGCATCAGGAAAATGCACACACAGAACACTGCAAACTCAGGGAAATGTCGGCCTTCCCCACTCAGGGTGAGGTTCCAAGTGCATTCAGGACTCTTCTGCATAAAACTGAGAACCCCTAGTGCAGCCTTAATACCCGGATGGCAAGGTTTTCCTTCCCTCCCTCCTTTCTCCTTTCCCTCCCTCCCTTGCTCTCTCCCTCCCTTCCTCTCACCCTATCCCTCCCTTCCTTCTCCCTCCTTCCCTTCCTTTCTCTCTCCCTTTCCCCATTCATTTTTCCCTCCCTCATTTCTTCCTCCCTCCGTTCTTTTTTCCTCCATCTCTCCCTTTCTCTTTCTCTTCCTCTCACTCTCTCCTTCCTTCCTCTCTCCCTTCTTGAGAGCCCTCCCCTCCCTTGTCCGCTCTTTCTTTCATACTGGGGGCTGAATCCAGGTCCTCGCTTGCAGTTGGGGAGCATGTACCCAGGAGACACACCTGGGCGCCTGGCTGCTTGTGGACACCTCCCTGAGTTCTGGCGTTTTCTCACATCCTGCAGTGGAGATGGAGTCTTTGGAGAGAGCACCTGGTACTAACGATTTTCTCACTGTATGTGCCTTTCAGGGATATGACAAGACAACTGGAGATTCTGTTTTCACCCTTAGTAAGGGCTGTTTAATGAGAAAATCAACTTTCTGTTAAAAGAATTTCTTAGGCACTTAATACCTTTTAGGTGTATTTTTGTACTCGGCTGCATCGTGCACGCTGTGGTGCAGTATCCAATTAGTGTGAAAGAGCTCAGGAGCGCAGCACTTCCTTTTGCCTCCCCTCTTCATCTCAAGTATTATTTGGAAGAGAGTTATCAAATTTCTACCACGTCACATGTTTTCGTTTTACGTAGGGTCTCATTTTAGCCCAGGCTGGCCTCAAACTCATGGTGATCCTTCTACACAAGGCTTTGGAGTGCTGTTATCTTTTATTTATTTATTTATTTATTTATTTATTTATTTATTTTTTGAGGTAGGGTTTCACTCTAGCTCAGGCTGACCTGGAATTTACTATGTAATCTCAGGGTGACCTCAAACTCACGGTGATCCTCATACCTTTGCCTCCCGAGTACTGGGAATAAAGGCGTGCACCACCTTGCCTGGCCCTGGCCAGAGTGCTAAGATTTTCAGTGTGAGCCAACACACCCAGCTTTCTGAGTCAGATTTTTTTTTCCCCCCTGAGGTAAGGTCTCACTTTAGCTCAGTCTGACCTGGAATTCACTATGTAGTCTCAGGGTGGCCTCGAACTCACAGTGATCCTCCTACTTCTGCCTTCCAAGTGCTGGGATTAAAGGTGTGCACCTCCATGCCCGGCTCAGATTTTTTTTTGTTGTTGTTGTTTATTTTTATTTATTTATTTGAGAGCAACAGAGAAAGAGGGAGAGAGAAAGAGAGAGAGAATGGGCACACCAGGGCCTCCAGCTACAGCAAATGAACTCCAGACCCGTGAGCCCCCTTGTGCATCTGGCTAACGTGGGTCCTGGGGAATCCAGCCTCGAATTGGGGTCTTAGGCATCACAGGCAAGCGCTTAACCGCTAAGCCATCTCTCCAGCCAGGCTCAGATTTTTTTAAGTTTAATTTTTTAAAATTTATATTTGAGAGAGAAAGAGGCAGAGAGAGCGAGAGAGAGAGGTAGGTAGGTAGACAGACAGATAGATAGATAGATAGATAGATAGATAGATAGATAGATAGATAGACAGATAGATAGATGGAGAGAGAGAGAAGAGAGAGAATGGGCTCGCCAGGGCCTTCTGCCTCTGAAAATGAACTCCAGATGCATGCGCCACCTTGTGCCTCTGGCTTATGCGGGTCCTGGGAAATTAAACCTGGGTCCTTTAGCTTTGCAGGCTCGTGTCTTAACCGCTAAGCCATCCTCCAGCCCTCAAGTCAGATTTTTATTTTTATTTTTATTTTTATTTTTATTTTTTTGAGGTAGGGTCTAGCCCAGGCTGACCTGGAATTCACTATGTAGTCTCAGGGTGGCCTTGAACTCATGGTGGTCCTCCTACCTCTGCCTCCTGAGTGCTGGAATTAAAGGCGTGCACCACCATGCCCAGCTTTCAAGTCAGATTTAAAAAACTATATTTTATTTATTTATTTG
Source organism: Dipus sagitta (assembly GCA_036346955.1). Classification (NCBI taxonomy): domain Eukaryota; kingdom Metazoa; phylum Chordata; class Mammalia; order Rodentia; family Dipodidae; genus Dipus; species Dipus sagitta. Next base: position 143,114,215 of record CM070770.1, read on the forward strand.
AGAGAGTGAGAGTGAGCAAGTGAGAGAGAGAGAAAATGGGTGCACCAGGGCTTCTAGCCACTGCAAACAAACTCCATATGCATGTGTCACCTTGTGCAACTGGCTTACGTGGGTCCTGGGGAATTGAACCTGGGTCCTTTGGTTTGCAGGCAAGCGCCTTAACTGCTAAGTTATCTCTTCAGCCCCTCCGAGTCAGATTTAAAATTTTTATTTATGTGCATGCATGTGTGCATGTGTGAGTGTGTGTGTGTGTGTGTGTGTGTGTATGTGCGCTCCAGTGTCTCATGCCACTGCAAACAAATGCCAGATGCATGCACCACTTTGTGTCTGGCTTTATGTGGGTACTACAGAGTCAAACTAGGCAGGCAGGCTTTGCAAGCAAGTGCCTTTAATCACTGAGCCATCTCCCCAGCCCCTGAAAGTTCGTGTGTGTGTGTATCTATAGTATGTGGTATGTTTGTGGTGTGTACACATGTCTGGAGGTCAGAGGAAGATGTTAGGAGTCCTCCATCCCCTTCTGGCTTACTTCCTTCAGACAGAGTCTGTCGTGGAACCTGGAGCTCCCTGTGTTTGGGTTAGATTGGCTGACTACTGAGCTCCTCTGCTGGGGGGATTACAGTTGTGTACAGCCATGTCTGGCTTTTTTTTTTTTTTTTGTTTTTGTTTTTTGTTTATTTTCATTTATTTATTTATTTATTTGAAAGTGACAGACAGAGAGAGAAAGAGGCAGATAGAGAAACGGAGAGAGAGAATAGGCACGCCAGTGCTTCCAGCCACTGCAAACGAACTCCAGACGCGTGCGCCCCCTTGTGCATCTGGCTAGCGTGGGTCCTGGGGAATCGAGCCTCGAACTGGGTTCCTTAGGCTTCACAGGCAAGCGCTTAACCACTAAGCCATCTCGCCAGCCCCCTTGTTTTGTTTTTTTGAGGCAGGGTCTCACTCTGGCACAGGCTTACTTGGAATTCACCATGTAGTCTCAGGGTGGCCTTGAACTCATAGCGATCCTCCTACCTCTGCCTCCCGAGTGCTGGGATTGAAGGCGTGTGCCGCCATGCTTGGCATATGTCTAGTTTTTTATGTGGGTGCTGAGGATGGAACTTGGGTCCTCACACTTGAGCGGCAAGCGCTGTTCCCTGCTGAGCCTTCTTCCCAGGCTCCCTAAAGTTCTCTCTTCCTCCCTCCCTCCCCCTCCATCCCTTCCCTTCCTTTTTCTTTTCTTTTTTGTTTTTTGTTTTTCAAGGTAGGGTCTCAACTCTAGCCCAGGCCGACCAGGAACTCACTCTGTAGCCTCAGGCTGGCCTGGAACTCACAGCAGTTCTCCCTCTGCCTCCCAGTGCTAGGATTAAAGGTATGTGCCACCACGCCTGGCTTTGCCCTTTTATTTTGATAGAGTCTCACTCAATTGCCTAGATTGGCTTTGAATCTGGAATCTTCAATCCTGCCTCAGCTTTCCCCCGTAACTGTGGTGAGAGACCTGCTCCACCAGGTTGGGCCACATTGCAAGTTTTGACAGCTCCGGATACCTGAATGTGCTTGCCATCCAGGTCCACGTGACCCTTCTGGTCTGCTCACTGGTATCACATAACTGACAGTGAGGGTGCCTTTTGCTTTGAGAGAAGCCCCCAAGGTCCGGCCCAGCCCAGGGCCATTGCTACAGGTGACTTTGGGCCTTGTGAAGAGGCTGAGTTTGGCGGTGGTTCCTGCAGCAGAGCGTGTGATGACAAACACAAGGGACTGTCACACACGGGGGCACCAAGCGGAAGAGGCAGTTAATGAATATGTGACCCCCGCTGAGTATGTTGTGGTTGGTGGAGAAGGCTGAGTTTTTAGGTTTTTTTTTTTTCCCCCTCACTTTTCTGCTTTCCCCTCAGTTACTTGCAGCGTTCTCTTTCTCCTCTTTGTTGGGAAAATTTGCATTTTAAAAGTGATCTGGATGATACAAGTCTGTTAGGTCACCAGGAACCTTTCAGGAATGAAATGATCCTCCAGCTTTCTTGTGTGGTGTCCAGGCCAGTTCCTGATCTATCAGGAGGTCAAGACCTGTGCTACGTTGCTGTGGCATAATGGGGAGCTGGGGACACCTAGTTGACCCCAACCCTGCCAGCCAAGAGTGGCATTTATGGGCTAACAGTGCCACACCCACACACCCTCTATCTCCACAGACATGCCAAGAGGGCGAAGCTTTCACCTGGTCCCCATCTTCCAGAAAGGGAAACGGAGGCTGTGGAGATCGAGCCCCTGCCCATCTCAACCTCAGAATCATGGGGCGTGGGGCAGAGTCTTGGGAGGGAGGACAGGGTCACATATTGTACCTGATTCTCTCTGTCCTCTGAGCAGCTAGGGACCTTTTGGGCCTTCCAGAAGGAGGAGAGGTAGGCACAGATGAGAGCCACTGTGAGGAGCCACTTTAGGTACGGTGTAGCACTCTGCCTCAGGGGCCTCCTGGCCTCCCACTTCCTCTGCCACACCCAGTGTGGCTTGGAGACTCCAGCCTCCCTTTCTTCTCCAGTCTTTGCCACGCACAGAGAAGGCTTCTGAGGAGCCCAAAGTCTGATGGGGAAGATAGACCCGGGTAGCTGCTTGCGGCCAGCCCCCAGCCTGAACCCAGGAAGACACAGCCCTCTCGTGGGTTCTTTGTGCCTGGAAGACAGCCGCTCGCCCCAATTCCTACAGGGTCAAAGTGTCCACTGCCAATGCTAGCTCCTCCCGGAAGTCCTCCCAGTGTCCCCATGAGAACCATTCCCTGTTCTGTTCTGGTAGCTCTGCATAGCACCACTTTGCAGACATTCTTAGGGGCTGACCCTGAAATGGCAGCTGTCCTTCCAGCCTTTGGTTCCCTCAGCGGGCAGCTCCTTCTGGGAGGTGACAGTGGCAGTCAAGGCAACCATTTTTTTTTTTCTTCTCTCGATCCTTCTACCTCAGCCTCCCCAGTGCTGGGATTAAAGGCATGTGCCACCAGGCATGCCTGTCTGTCTTGTCTTCTTTAAATATATATATATATATGTGTGTGTGTGTGTGTGTGTGTGTATACATATATATGTATTATTTATACATATGTGTATATACATATATATATATATATATATATGTATTATTTGTACATATGTGTATATGGGCACTCCAGGGGTTCTTGCCATTATAAATGAACAAAAGATGCTTGTGCCACTTTGTGAAATGGGAATTTTGGGGTTTCTTGACAATACACCAATATGTCAATGCACCACTAAATTTAGAGTACCCCAGATTCTTGTCTTATGAATTTAAGGAATTAAAATGCATAGAGCAGAGCTGGGCACATGCCTTTAATCCCAGCACTCAGGAGGCAGAGGTAGGAGGATTGCTGTGAGTTCGAGGCTACCCTGAGACTACAGAGTGAATTCCAGGTCAGCCTCGGCTAGAGTGAGACCCTACCTTGAAAAAAACAAAACAAAACAAAAAATTCATAGAGCAGAGGGTAAAGTTTACAGAGACTTTATTAGGTTAAGAGAAGGAAAGAAGCCAGGTATGGTGGTGCACGCCTTTAATCCCAGCACGTGGGAGGCAAAGGTAGGATCACTGTGAGTTCAAGGCCACCCTGAGACTACATAGTGAATTCCAGGTCAGCCTGGGCTAGAGCGAGACCCTACTTCAAAAACAAAACAAAACAAAACAACAAAAACAACAAAAAAGCCCGAGAGAAGGAGGAAGAAGAAAGTGCAGCCAGCTCCTGACATGTGGGGGCGGGGGGGGGGGGGCAGAGAGCCCACGTGGGAGTAAGGAGGCGCGTCTCCCCTAGTCCCAGCCTGGCTGGAAAAGGGAGTTTACCAGAATCTGGGAACTCAGGAGCCAGCCAAGAGAGGGCCACCATTTTGCTAGCAGAAAGATAGGTCTGGGGCTGAGCATGCCTCTTCCATTTTTCCTAAACAATCTCATCTTTCTCCAACCCTGGATCTGCCACAAGCCCAATCCATAAATTAGGCTCAGATGGTTATCCCCCCTCAGCCTCAGTTTCCTCTTTGGTCCCATGAGGATAATAAGAGAACCACTGGTCTGGATGGCATGAAGCTTCACAGAGATAACACGAGGCTCTTGGCACCAGGTGATCTTAACCTGTGCCAGCTCTCCCTAGATCACCAACCACTGAGTTGCTTCTTTGATCTGAATGTGAAGGGCAGGGGTGCCTCCTCACCACAGTCACGCCAAACCAAGTCCAGTACAGAGCGTTTTTCTTTTTTTTTTTTTTCCTTCTTTTTTCTTTCTTTCCCAAGGTAGGGTCTCTTTGTAACTCAGGCTGACCTGGAATTCATTATGTATCTCAGGCTGGCATTGAACTCACAGTGATCCTCTTACCTTAGCTCAGTAACCCAAGTGCTAGGATTAAAGGCATGTTCCACCAAGTCCTGGGGGAAGAGAGAGAATGGGCACACCAGGGCTTCCAGCAGCTGCAAAGGAACTCCAGACGTAAGTGCCACTTTGCGCATCTGGCTTTACGTGGGTACTGGGGGAAATTGAATTTGGGTCTTTAGACTTTATGGGCAGGTAGGTGCCTTATCCGCTGAGCCATCTCTCTAGCCCTGAGCAGGTTTTTTTTTTTTAATTTTTAATTTTTATTTATTTATGAGACAGAGAGAGAGTGAGAGAGAGAGAGAGAGAGAGGGAGAGAGAGAGAGAGAGAATGGGTGTGTCAGGGCCTCCAGCCACTGCAAATGAACTCCAGATGCATGTGTTTTGGGATCGAACCTGGGCTCTTAGGTGTGGTGGTTTGATTTAGGTGTCCCCCATAAACTTAGGTGTTCTGAATGCTAGGTTCCCAGCTGATGGAGATTTGGGAATTAACGCCTCCTGGAGGCAGTGTATTGTTGGGGGTGGACTTATGGGTGTTATAGCCAGTGTCCCTTTGCCATTTGGGCACACTCTCCTGTTGCTATTGTCCACGTTATGTTGGGCAGGGAGTGATGTCCACCCTCTGTTCATGTCATCATTTTCCCCTGCCATCATGGAGCTTCCCCCTTGAGCCTGTAAGCCAAAATAAATCTCTTTTTTTCCCCCACAAGTTGCTCTTGGTTGGCTTATTTCTACCAGCAGTGCAAACCTGACTGCAACATTAGGCTTTGCAGGCAAGCACTTTAATTGCTAAACCATCTCTTCAGTCCCCTGCACAAGGTTTTTGAGGCAGGGTCTCAGACTGACCTGGAAATCACTATAATGTCCAGTCTGGCCTTGAATCCATGGCAATCCTCCTACCTCAGCCTCTTGAGTGCTGAGATTATCGTGCACCGGGCCTACGGTAAGTAAGCTGAAGCTAGAAGAGCGGAAGGATTTGCTCAGGGTCACAGAGCATGGCCTGTCAGGAGCCCAGGCATCCTAAGACCGAAACAACCTCCAGCACTTTCCTTTCAGGTAGAGTTTGCTGCCCAGTCCCTGAGCCTCGGGACCGCCTTCCCCAGCTCTCCTACACCTCCTCTCCGTGTTTACAAGACAGTGGCTCTGGCTGGCTGCGCTGCTGAGCTTCGTGAAGATGTCCACGAATGGCCCAATGGCCTCCTGATGAGTCAGGGTTCCCAGTCAGCTGCAAATCATGGAAACCCAGCCATGATGGGTTAAACAGGAAGTACACAGAGTCCTGCGGGAGGTGGTTAGGGCTGGGCAACCTCTCCAGATGCCCTTCTGGCTTCGCCAGCATGTGGCACAGAGTGGCTGCTTCACCTCCAGGCAGTGTGGCAGCATGCCAGGCAGGAAAGCTGAGTTAGGGTGAAGGGCAGAGGACAAGGACTCCTGCCAAGAGACTTCCTCTTTTTTTTTTTTTTTTAATCAGAAAAAACATTGCCCTAGATGTTCCCAGCAATGATTTCATCTCATGGTCAGAATTGTGCCAAGTGGTCCAGCTAGCTGCAAAGGAGTCTGGGAGCTGAATTTTTTTTTTTTTTTTCGAGGTAGGGTTTTGCTCTAGCTCAGGCAGACATGGAATTAACTCTGTAGTCTCAGGGTAGCCTTGAACTCATGGAGATCCTCCTACCCCTGCCTCACAAATGCTGGGATTAAAGGTGTGTACCTTTTTTTTTTTCTTTCCCTTTTTGGAAGTATGGTCTCACTGTAGCCTGGAATTCACTATATAGTCTCAAACTGATCTCGAACTCATGGTGATCCTACTGCCTCTGCCTCCCAAGTGCTGGGATTAAAGGTGTAAAGGCATGCACCACCATGCCCAGCCTGTTGAATCTTTTTACCTAGTCACATTATCTAGCAAAGGAAGTTGGGGATGGCAGGGACATCTGGCTGGTCAGCAGTGTTTTTACCCCTGGAACAGTTTTTACCCTCGAAGAGGACACCTGTAAGGGCCACACCTGCCTTTATGCCTTCTGGCTGGAGCACAAGGTGGGAAGCCATCAGCCGGTGTCCCAAGAGCGCCTGCTCTCCTGTGGCTTCTCCAGAGGCAGAGCCTGGCGCGTGGCCCTGCTGGTGAGTTGGAGGGGTCTCTAAGTGGCAGGATTTCCTATGTCTTCACGAGAAGCTGGTTTACAGGGAGCTTTGGCAGCAGCTGGGAGCGGGGATGGTCTTGACAGGTTCCTCCCTGAGGTGGGACTGCATGCCTCTCCCCCTCTTGTGATGGTTCAGAGGCCCACAGCACTCAGTCCCCTCTGAGCTCCTCTGTAGCTCGTAGAACAGTTGTTCAAAATTCCCCTGCAGAGGACATCATGGCCCTCAAGTGCTCTGTGCTTTCTGGGCATCTCAGTGGCTCACAGACAACCTGGCAGACACGGGGCCAGCTGGTCTATCGCATAGCCAGGAAACTCTCCATCACTTGCTCAAGGACCCAGAGTTGATAAGTGGCCCATCTAGTACCTGAACCCAGGCCAGCTAGTGCCGTCTCTCCATTACTAGGGGCCAATAGGCATCTGGCTGTGCTAGGGACAGGTCTGGGGCTGGAGAGGGTCACAGAGGCAGATGGGCCACGGAAAAGGCAGGAGCTGGTGACAAGTGTGTGGCGAACAGCATTTCTGGCAGGTGGAGGCTGACCTGGAACTCACTCTGTAGCCCCAGGCTGGCCTTGATCTCAGTGGTTATACTCTTACCTCAGCCTCCCCAGTGCTGAGGTTCAAGACGTGCATCACCACAACTGCTTCTACTTTCTTTAGTAGGATGTTGAAGGACTTGGTTCTGGATTTCCCCAGCCTGTGCATCACTCAACCTTCAGAGGCTGCAGACCATGTACTCTGAGTCTGTCTTAGGCTGGGAAAATGGTCACCATCACCAGTGTCACCTCCGCTCATCTGGACTCCTCACAAATAATGGCGTGGTGGTTGGATTAACTGTCCCCTATCTGTCTTCCTGCCTGCACTGTGTGCCAGCAAAGACAGGGCTGGTGACCAGCTCAACCCCAGGGATTTGGGGGCTCATCCCGGAGCCCAGGACACCTGGCTTTGCTAGTGTCTGGAACCAGCCTGGCCCAGCACTGATGCCCACCAGAGCGGCCTAGTCTCCTGGCTTCTTCCTTTCTTCTGAGGGAGCAGGCTTGGCCGCGTGTGGTCATGGGTAAACTCAGCTATGGTGACTCGGGGCAGCGGCTCACCGGGCCAGAGGGCTGCTTTGCTAATTCAGTACTCTGAAGAAGGGAACTTCCATGGGGCTGGGACTGTGCTGGATTCAGGGTGAGGATGGGGTGAGGGAGGGCAAAACTTGGCTGAGAAACATCCAGAACCAAGCTGGCAGTGAGGGTGCTCCTATGCTGCGGCTGAGGCCAGTTGGTGCTGGGCAGAAGCCTGGGAGCCACTCGGTGCAGTGGTGCTCACAGTGTCCTCATGGGACGTGCTGCTCTGGGTAAGTGGATTTTGGGGCTGGGGCTGGGGGGTGGCAAGGGTAAGAATGGGGTCATTTCTGCCTTCTAGACTGTGGTCTTCCGGGCTAGGACAGCAAACCAATCATCAAAGTGGTCCCTGTCATCTGTCCATCCATCCATCCATCCATCCATCCATCCATCCATCCTATCTGCTGGTGCCAGTCATGGCCATGGAGCAGGGAGCAGGGAAGACAGCCCCTGCCCTCTTGGAATCTCTAGCCTGCAGGGGAAGATGACATGGAACAGATAAGGCCACCAGCCACCCTACAGGAATCAGTGTGGCAAGATGGGGGAGGGGTGCCTAGAAGTCAGGGGTTGCAGCCCAGGAGCTGTCCTCACCCGGACTCAGGACGGGGTCTCCAGCTCCCAGACATCAGCTAGAGAGAGTGGCATCGACTATCCAGGAATGAACAGATCCAGCAACCCTTTATTGAGTTGCCAGGGGCAGCACTTGGTTGAGGATCCCATCCCCGACCTTGCTCTCTGGTGGGCTAAACGGTGGATGAAATGACTAAGGAGCAAGTGGCCTGGGGCCATGGGAACCAGGTAGTCAGGGGAGGGGGTGAGAATGGACAGGACTGTGAGGTGCAGGCGCCTGAGCACGCCCTGTATACCACCCAGCAGAAAGGCAGGCCTTTCCAAGCCAAGATGCAAAGGGAAGGGAGGAGCTGCCCACCCCCCCCCAATAGACACAGGCAGTGCAAGGACCCTGGGGCAGGAATGCATCTGGCCAGGAGCCCCAAGGAGAGCCCCAGGATGGGGAGCTAGCAGCCACCCATGAAGGGCTGTGTATTGCTAGCAGAATGTTTATGGCAAATGAAACAGTTTACTACAGTGGCGGAAACAGATGGGTTAATTTTGACTTAGTCAACAAATGAGCTTGGTGTCGTAGTTACCTCCTCTGTGCCGGGAAGCAATGCCCTGTCAAAAGCGGCATGAACAGGGGCTGGACATCATCTCCTTGCCACAGCAGGTGGCTAACAGCAGCAGGAGAGTGAGCCCATCACTGGCAAGAGGAAACTGGCCATAACACCCATAAGCCCACACCAAATGAAACACCTCCTCCAGCAAGGCTCCAATTCCCAAATTGCTACCAGCTGAGGACATAGCATTCAGAACACATGATATATATGTGTGTGTGTGTGGTGTGTGGGTATATATATGTGTGTGTGTGTGTATGCTATATGTATATTTACATATTATCATATTATAATTTATTTTATATATTAATATATTATGTACAGTATTATATTATAGGGGACAGATGATTCAAACCACCACACCTGGGGTGGGCAGTCAGGGGCTGGTGGAATGAGGACCTGAGTTTGTCCCACAGAAGTCATATAGAAAGGCTAGGCATGGTGGTGCTGACCTCTATGTCTGTAATCTCACTGCGGGGAGGCCGACATAATCTGTGAGCTCCAGGACAATGACGCCATTTCTCAAAACAAGGTGGACAACACCTGACATGACAGCTGAAGTCGTCCTGGGGTTCCACACACACAAGCAAACTCCCGCCCAACATGCATGTACATGTACGTGTGCACGCACACACACAATTTTTTTTTTTTTCTAAACTCTTAAGAAGAAAAAGGAGAAGGGCTTGGAATACCTTTGGGGCAGTTAGTCAATAATTTTGGTCCCAGGAGGGCAGGGCTATAGCTAAGGAAATGAGCTTCCTCTGCCGGCCATGCCCCCCGCAACCCCCCACCCCTGCAGTGACACTGGGATGACTGGGATGGATTTACAGAAGGATGGGACAATCAGATCTGCACCTGTGGCCTGTCGCTGAGGAGGACCCACAAGTGCCTGCCTAAAGGATGAGCTGGGGACATCCTCAGATAACATGCACACATACATACCTAATTTATTTATTTGATAGACAGAAATAGAGAGAGAGAGAGATTGAGAGAACGGGTATGCCAGGGCCTCCAGACACATGTGCTACCTTGTGCATCTGGCTTTATGTAGTGTTGCAGTCAGGTTCACATTGCTGGCAGAAAACACCTGACCAGGAGCAGCTTGTGAGAGAAAGGGGAAGCTCCACGATGGCAAGGGAAAAGATGACATGAGCAGAGGGTGGACATCACCTCCTGGCCAACATCAGGTGGACAACAGCAACAGGAGAGTGTGCCAAACACTGGCATGGGGAAACTGGCATTTTTTGGTGGCGGGGGGGGGGGGGGAGAGAATGGGTGCACCAGGGCTTCTAGCTACTGCAAATGAACTCCTGATGCATGTGCCACCTTGTGCATCTGGCTTATGTGGGTCCTGGGGAATCGAACCTGGGTCCTTAGGCTTTGCAGGCAAGTGCCTTAACTGCTGAGCCATAAGCCCAACCCCAATCGAATCTGGGTCCTTTGGCTTTGCAGGTGACCACCTCAACCACTAAGCCATCTCTCCAACCCTACTTTTCATTTTTTTTTCTTTTTTAATTTTTTTTGAGGTAGGGTCTCGCTCTAGCCCAGGCTGACCTGGAATTCACTGTAGTCTCAGGCTGGCCTCAAACTCTCGGTGATCCTCCTACCTCTGCCTCCTGAGTGCTGGGATTAAAGGCGTGTGCCACCACGCCCAGCCCTGGCCATTACTTTTTTATTTTTTTAAAAAATATTTTATTTGCTTATTAGAGAGAGAGAATATGTATGATATTCTCTGCCTCCTGACACTGAAAATGAACTTAAGATTCATGCTCCACTTTGGGCACTGGCTTCATGTGGATCCTGGGCGATTGAACTGGGGCCAGCAGGCTTTGTAAGCAAGCACCTTTAATTGCTGAGCCATTTCTCCAGCCCCTCTTTTTCCTTCTTTTGTGGTACTGAGAATTGAACCCAGGGCCTCATGGTATTGGACCAGTGAGGTATAATCAATCTCCAGCTCTGAACTTCCTCCTTCCTTTCTTCCCTTCCTTCCTTCTTCCCTCTCTCCCTTCCTTCAATTAAAAAAAAGATTTATATTATTTATTTGAGAGAGATTGGGGGTGTAAGTGAGTATGGGTGTGGCAGGGCTTTCTGCCACTGCAAAAGAACTCCAGATGCATGTGCCACTTTGTGCATTTGGCTTTATGTGGGTACTGGGGAATCAAACCCAGGCAGTCATGCTTTGAAAACAAATGTGTTTAACCACTGAGCTATCTCTCCAGCCCCCTTACCTTTTTTTTTTTTTTTGGTTTTTTCAAGGTAGGGTCTCACTTTAGCCCAGGCTGGGACCTAGAATTCACTATGTTGTCTCAGGGTGGCCTCGAACTCACAGCAATCCTCCTACCTTTGCCTCAGGAGTGCTGGGATTAAAGGCATGCACCACCACACCCGGATTTCCTTCCATTTTTGACACAATGTCTCACTCTGTAGCCCCAGTTGGCTTCAAACTTTGGATCCTCCTGCTTCAACCTCCTGAGTGCTGGGATCACAGGACTACACTTGCCGTAGTTGGGATTTTGGACATCTCCCTAAGGCCCATGTGTAGATGGCCTGATAGCCATTGGGTGTTGTTGTTGCAAGGTGGTGGAAGCTTTGGGAGGTGGGCCCTGTGGAAGGAAGTTGGGCCACTGGAAGTGTGTTCATGAAGGAGATACTGGGCCTTTGGCCCCTCTTCTTCCTTTTTTCCTCTGCTTTCTGGCTGCCATGAGTGAGCTGCTTCCCGCACCAAGTGTTCACCGTGCTGTGTGGCCTTGCTGCGGGCCCAGTGAACTTGGAACTGAAACCTCTAAAACTGTATGTGGTGATACCTTTTTGAGATAGGGATCTTGCTATGTAACCCCAGCTGTCTTTGAACTCACCAACCTCCTGATTTAGCTTCCTGAGTGCTGGGATTATAGATATGCACCACCATGCTTGCCTGCCTGCCTGCCTGCCTTCCTTCCTTCCTTCCTTCCTTCCTTCCTTCCTTCCTTCCTTCCTTTCTTCCCTCTCCCCTCTCTCCCTCCCAACTCCTTCCTTCTCCACTCCCTCCTTCCCTCCCTCCCTTCCTCCTTTCCTTCCTTCCTTCCCAACCCAGGCTGACCTGGAACTCACTCTGTAGCCCCAGGCTGGCCTTGATCTCAATAGTGATACTCTTACCTCAGCCTCCCCAGTGCTGAGGTTCAAGACGTGCATCACCACAAGTGGTTCTACTTTCTTTAGTAGGATGTTGAAAGACTTGGTTCTGGATTTCCCCAGCCTGTGCATCACTCAACCTTCAGAGGCTGCAGACCATGTACTCTGAGTCTGTCTTAGGCTGGGAAAATGGTCACCATCACCAGTGTCACCTCCGCTTCTCTCATCTGGACTCATCACAAATAATGGCGTGGTGGTTGGATTAACTGTCCCCTATCTGTCTTCCTGCCTGCACTGTGTGCCAGCAAAGACAGGGATGGACTCATCCTTGTCTCATCACATGGCCTGGCTGTAGTAGATGCTCACTAAGCGGAATGTGGTTCTTACTGCTGGGAGAAGTAATTGCTTACGGAAGGGAGTTCCATTCTTGTACACCCTTCTTGTCCCTGCCCAGGCCGCACCCCGCCCCAGGGAACTACATTTCCCAGAAGGCCTCGAGGGCTGCGGAGCGCAGCGACCCGGGAGTTGTAGTTCGTAGCTGGTGGGGGTATGCAGAGCAGTCAGGGCCGGGCAGAGCGACTCCGGAGCGGTGTTGGTCTGTCCTTCGTGGGAACCTCATGCCCTCATGCACCTTGACCCCTGGGAAGCATCCTCTCCCTGTCTGGGCATCCTGGGCGGGTCTGCAGTGACTTGTATTGTGGGGCTGGGAGATGGTCCCTTTAAGGGGCGGGGCCAGGGGCGTCCCACCTTTGCTGGCAAACCTGGCTCCCCGGGCGTGCCCCACGTGGCGCTTTGAAACCGTGATCTCACTGAGACCTTTCCAGTGTCCTGGGCTAGCATTGGTTATCACCTATGTGCCTGGCTCTTTGGGGTACAGAGTTTAAGATGGAACAGATGGGGGAGGGGGCCACAGAAATCCTATCTGTGGGTAACACCAGCTGACCCCATCGAGGGGTGGGGGGTTGGCCGGGCCTGGGTATGAGCCATCCTCCCTGGGGACTGGCATTCAGCCTGGGCTGGGTGGGCGGGGTCAGGAGCTGGGGACGGAACCGTTTGGAAGGGGGGTACTCAGCAAGAAGGAACGCCTTAGGAGGGCTTTGCGGGGGGGGGAGCACAAGAAATCCTGGGGTGTTGGAGGTGAGGAGGATGGGCAGGGCGTGTGTTGGATCCAGGGGGAGGGGCCAATGGAGGCATCCCTTGCTTGACCAGTGCTCTGGGGCAGAACCTGCATCAAGCTGGGTAAAGGAGGTGGGTCCTGCTTCCCAGCCTGTCGTGTCCCAAGCCCTAGGTTGGGTGTGTGTGTGTGTGTGAGAGAGAGAGAGATATGGAGTAGTGGGGGAAGGACCCAGCATCCCTTCCTCTTGGAGGGGAAATTGAAACTGCCATCAATTTCTGCTGAGTGGGTTTCTGGAAGGCCCAAGACAAGCCTGCTCCTCCTCCCAGGCTGTGAGAAGTCACCATGAGTGTGTGTGTGTGTGTGTGGGGGGGGGGGTGTTGGTCATTCTCTGCTTCTTCCGCCCCAGATATGGCTGATGCTGAAAGGAACCAGACCTGGTGCTGGTATCTGCAGGCTCTTAGGTGAGAGTGGCCACTGTGAAAAGTAAGTCTCCGCTGGCTTGTCTGTTCTGGCTGTCCCTGCTCTGGCCTTGCTGACCCAGAGACCCAGGAAGATATGCTCTCTTAGTCTGGTCACCTCTAGAGACGGGCAGGAAACCCAGGCCCCAACGTACTGCCACCTGGCCTGTCTCTCTGGACTTCCTATGTTGATCCCGTGGGCCCTAGACTTCTTCAGACTTCTTCCACTGGAAAGGTCCTGTGGCTGTGCTTGGGTGAGGGCAGCACCATCTTGGTTTGGCCTGTTCCCCAAGACCAGAGGCCTGGCTGCGTTGTGGTTTGTCTTTGATTAATGAAAAATGGGAAAGCAAATCAGTGACTCTGTCACCAGTACAGTTCAGTGGGTAGGGAGAGATCTCTAGGGACCTGGGGGTGTACTCCACAGGAAGACATTGGGACACCCAGAAGGTGGAGGCCAGAGACATTCCCACCTTGGGAAAGTGCACGCTTGGCGGGAACAGGGGAGAATGAGCCACAGTAGGTGAAACGTGCAGAGTGAGCGGGCCTGGGGAAGGCAAATTGGATGCTGTCATGTGAGCCCTGAAGGGCTCCTGAGGACCCAAGGAAGGCTTGGTCTCCACTGGCTTCTTACCTCTGGTTGGGTTTCAAGGCCAATACACTAGACACTAACACATGGTTGGCTGGCTGCTGGCTGGTCTGGCTGATCAGTCTCCTGGGAGGTGGGGGAGGTGCAGATGTCTTCCCTGATCCTAATACAGGGAGTCCGAGGAGGGCCAGGGACATGGACCCTGAGGCTACTCTGCAAGCAGCAAGGTGGACATCAAGAGCAGAAAGACTGCCTTCTATCCCAGGTCCCAGTCCAACTTCTGCTGGATGGCATTGCAGCCATCCCATCTCTGTCAGGGAACCCCAGGCTGGGAGAGGCCTGCGCGGGGCTCAGTAGGGCAGTTACTGTCACTCACTTTGATGTGGACAGGCAGCGGAGGTATTTGCTTTTGAGTGTTTTCTTTGCCATCTAAATGGCTCCAGGGACCTTTGCCTCTAATGTAGGCCATGGGGTGGTCTGTCCTTCCCTCAGAACCGGGAGCTGTTTGGAACTGGAGACACATTTGAGGTCTGGGACCTGGTTTGGATCATCTCCAGATGTGGGACAGGAGGTAGGTTTTCCCCTCAGGAGATGCCAGGGTGGGTGGGCAGACCATTTGTGCCCTGCTTGGTCTCTGTTTTCCCCTTCCTGATCACTGGGCAGGTGAGCGAACCTAGACCTTCTTCCACCTCCTCTGCCATCTTAGATCTGGAGGGCGGGTGGCTGATAGCCCACAGTCATTGCTACCTTTGTTTTTCTCTTTGGGGCCAAGTTCCCAGAAGGGTCAAAGCACACTGCTGTTCTCCAGACCTGGCCACATGCAACCTGAGGAGAAATTGTGAACATGGGCACCACAGTGTCTCCCTGGCTGGCACCTCTGGTGCCCCCAGGCCCTGCACTAGTGGTCTGTCGTCCCTTACAAGCAAGCAGGTCATCCCTGTCTGGCCTCTCATCATTCCAGCCTCCTGGTCAAGAGGTTGAGGGAGGACAATCAATCATGTGCCCCAAGGTAGGCCAACAACACTAAACCCAGGAATTGCACGCTGTGAACGAACTATCTTCCTCAAGGCATCCAGGCTGGTAGGATAGAAGGCCAGTGTTGCCAGGGTCAGCCATGTGAGCAACTGGAGATAGAGTGAGAGATAGATAGGAGAGAGAGAGAGACAGACAGACGGGGGGGGGGGGGGGGGGAGGGAGGGAGAGAGAGGCTATGTGAGAATGATTTGGAAGTCAGATCCAACCTTGCCTGAGGCAGTCCAACCCTTCTGTCTTAGGACACTTCCTTTTTCTGTACTTGCAGCTAATGTACTTCTGACTAAATCAGGTCCCATCCCTTTATGTGTCCATCTGTCCACCCCATAAGACTGCACACAGGCTGTGTGCCAGCCCCTGTGTGCAACCCTGCTCTTCATTCAAGGGGGCAGGTAACAGGTAATGCAGGCTTTAGAGTGGGAGACTGGAGCTGCTGCCGAAATAAGCTTGGGGGCCTGTGCGCTTGAGTAGCCCTATTTAAGGGGGAGAATCTTGGTGGGCTTTGTAGGGAAGTTGATCTTTGGACTGGTCTTGGAGGCACAGGTGGGATTCATGGGTTTGAGTATCTGGGAGGGGAACTCTCAGAGCAGAGGGAATAAAAAAGATATTTGGAAAAAGCAGGAACAGGGCTGGAGAGTTGGCTCAGCGGTTTAAAGCACTCGCCTTCAAAGCCTAATGACCTGAGTTTGATTCCCCAGTACCCACATAGAGGCAGATGCCCAAGTGGTGTATGCAGCTGGAGTTAGTTTGCAGTGGCTAGAGGCTCTTTCTCTCTCTGCTTGCAAATTAAAAAAAAAAAAAAAAAATATATATATATATATATATATATATATATTTAAAAAGCAGGAGTATCCAAACGTGGTGTTCCTTTAATCTTTAATCCCAGAACTCAGGAGGCAGAGGTAGGAGGATTGCTGTGAGTTCAAAGCCAGCCTGAGACTACATAGTGAATTCCAGGTCAGCCTGGGCTACAGTGAGTCCCTACGTTGAAAAACTGAAAAATAAATAAAGCAGGAACACTTAAGCTCTAGGGCTGCAGTAGAAAGGAGGGGGTCTGGTGAGCTATTGGGGTAAATAGTAATAGCTGTATTTCTTTTTTATTGAGAACTTTCACATATGGGCATCTTGCAAATTGGTCATATTTCCATTGCATCATATCTTATGTTCCCTCTTCCCATCCCCGTACCATTGAGGGCCCTCCTCAGTAGGGTTATTTATAATCACTATGGGGTCATGCAGGTACTAGTCAGTCTCTCTGTGTGTGGGGGGTGGGGGCGGGATCTTTTTTGGCATCTATGTGTGGTGTGCATGCACTCATATGTGTGCGCAGATGCATGTGTATGTGTGGAGGACAGAAGCTGATGTTTCTTTCATATGTATATGCCCCAGGTATCTTTCTTAATCACTCTACTTTATTATTTTTCACCTTATTCTTTCTTTCTCTCTCTTTTTTGTTTTTTTCGAGGTAGGGTCTCATTCTAGCCCAGCCTGAACTGGAATTCACTTTGTACTCTCAGGGTGGCCTCGAACTCATGGTGATCCTCCTACCTCTGTGTGGTGGTTTGATTCAGGTGTCCCTCATAAACTTAGGTATTCTGAATGCTAGGTTCCCCAGCTGATGGCAATTGGAAATTAAAGCCTCCTGGAGGTGGTGTATTGTTGGGGGTGGGCTTATGGGTGTTATAGCCAGTGTCCCCATGCCAGTGTTTGGCACACTGTCCTGTTGCTATGGTCCACCTTATGTTGGCCAGGGGGTGATGTCCACCCTCTGGTCATGTCATCATTTCCCCTGCCATCGTGGAGCTTCCCCCTCGAGCCTATGAGCCAAAATAAACCTCTTTTTCCCACAAGCTGCTCTTGGTTGGGTGATTTCTACCAGCAATGCGAACCTGACTGCAACACTCTGCCTCCCAAGTGCTTGGAATAAAGGAGTGCACCACCGTGCCTAGCTTCTTTATTATTACTCGTATTATTATTTGTTTTGTTTTTTCAAGGTAGGGTCTCACTCTAGCCCTGGCTGACCTGGAATTCACTATGTAGTCTCAGGGTGGTCTTGAACTCACTCCAATCCTCCTACCTCTGCCTCCCAAATGCTGGGATTAAAGGCGTGCACCACCATGCTTGGCTTTTTATTATTATTTTAAAAATATTTTTATGTGAGAGAGAGAATAGGCATGCTAAGGCCTCTTGCCACTGCATACAAACTTCAGACTAATGTGCCACTTTGTGCATTTGGCTTTACAAGGATACTGGGGAGTTGAACCTCAGGTTTGGCAGGCTTTGCAAACAAGGCCCTCCTCAGCCATCTCCTCAGCCCAGTCACCTCATTCTTTTTTTTGAGGTAGGATCTCACTCTAGCCCAGGCTGACCTGGAATTCACTGTGTAGTCTCAGGGTGGCCTCGAACTCACGGCAATCCTCCTATCTCTGCCTCCCGAGTGCTGGGATTAAAGACGTGCGCCACCACGCCCGGCCACCTCATTCTTTAACACAGGGTCTCCCACTCAAGCTGGAGCTCACCAATTCAGTTAGACAGATTGGCCTCTCCAGTGCCAGAAATGCAAGTGCCTGCCCACAGCCCTGGCCTTTATGTGGGTATGGGCGCATGTATGGCCAGTGCTTTGGCCATCTTCCTGCCCGCCGTGTTCATTACTTCTACTGATACAAAGTCACCCATATTGGTTGAGCGGGCACTGTGCTCCTGTGTGATGCTTATTTTCTCCCGCTCGCCCTTGCCTTGTAGGACAAACACCTCTTTTATTTTTTTAATTTTTTTGTTCATTTTTATTTATTTATTTGAGAGTGACAGACACAGAGAGAAAGAGGCAAATAGAGAGAGAGAGAGAGAGAGAGAGAGAGAATGGGCTTGCCAGGGCCTTCATCCACTGCAAACGAACTCCAGACACGTGCGCCCCCTTGAGCATCTGGCTAACGTGGGTCCTGGGGAATCGAGCCTCGAACTGGTCCTTAGGCTTTACAGGCAAGTGCTTAACTATTAAGCCATCTCTCTAGCCCAAAGCACCTCTTTTTACGGACAAAGAAACTGAGGCCAGGAGAGGAGATGCCCTGGTCAAGCTTTCATAGATGCCAAGTAACCCTAAGCAGGGCCCTGATTTCCATGCCAAAGTTTCAGTGGCCTCATCTCCAGCTGTGTCTTCTGGGGGGGGGGGGGTGGAGGGGATACCTGGCAGGAGGTTGGGGAGGAGACAAAAGAAGGCTGGGAGTGTGGGGGAGGGGCTTGTCCTGCCGGCGGGTGGGCTGCATTGGAGGGGACACCGGCTCTGCAGGTTTTTCCAGCCTTCTTCCCTCCTCCAGTCTGCCCTGTTCTTCCTTCCACCCTTCCCACAGCAGCCAGAGCAGTGAACACTGAGGGCACTTCTGCCCAGGGGCCTCTGTAGCTGACCAGTCTACAATGACTCCCTGTTGCCCTCCCTCCCGAGCAAGGAAGACCTGGCTAGTGTCTAGTGGCTCCTCAGGCCAGCTCAGGCATGGTGGAGGGTCTCCTGGGGGTAGGTAGGGTACACTCCCCAGCTTGTCTGGGTTTTGAAGAGGTACCTTTACCACTTCAAGAACTGCCCTCAGGCTGGAGAGATGGCTGAGCAGTGAAAGGCATTTGCTTGCAAAGCCTGCTGGCCCTGGTTTGATTCCCTTGCAAAGCCAGATATGTAAAGTGGTGCATGACTCTGGAGTTCTTTTGAAACTACAAGAGGCCCTGGTACACCCATCCTCTCCCTCCCTTTCTCTCCCTCCTTTCTCTACTAGCAAATGAATAAAATACTTTAAAAAAAAAGCGCCCTCCTTTCCTGGGTGCTGACTAGAAAAATGGAAGGCGATATCCCTACAGTCTTCCTGCAGGTTCCCATCCTATTAAGTCAGCAGTGATCTGAGTCCTGCTCGGCTCCCTGGGCCGGTAGGGGAGGCTGCAGTCAGGGAGGAGGGGCAGGAGCTGGCTTCCTAGCAGGGGGTACAGAACTGGCACTGGGGGGCAGAGGGGGACTGCTTAGAGTGGTTCCGCTCTTCCCCTTGGTTTGCTTGGTGAACTTACAATAACCAATGAAGCAGTTCCTGACCCCCAAAGCCCAGTCTCTTGCCCCAGAGGCTCCATGAGGGGCCAGCCTCCAGCATGGCCATTCCCCAAGTTGTGTGCCGCTGCCCTAGCTTCCCGCTTTGTTCAGACTCCCAGCAGGGGCTGATCTGAAGGGGATTGATGGGTTTTTATTTTGGATGTTGCGTGGGCAAACAGACAGAGGAATGCCCGGACAAGGGTTCTAGGTTAGAAAGAATGGCTGCCATCATCTGCTTAACATAAGCAAAGCTCCAGGTCTCCGTACCCCTGCCCCTCATGATCCAAGCAGCCTTGCTCACCATAACCAAGACGCGGAAGAACCAAGGTGTCCGCTGACGGACACGTAACACAGAGCGCCCTGTCGTCTGTTCATGTTACAGTTTGGAAATGAAATGTCCAGTGGCTCATGAGTTGAAGACTTGGGCCCCAGAGCAGCCGTGTGCTCTGAGGTGGGGCCTTTGAGAGGTGGCCTCATAGGATTCTGGGAAGTGTGGAGACCTGGGAAAGGCGGCCTAGTTGGAGGAAGCAGGCCACAGGGGGTGTGGCCTTCAGGGGAGTATTTGCTCTCTAGATGCGCTCTTTCTCCCTCAGTCCCTCCCTCCCTCTCCCAGGAAGTGAGCTGCTTCCTCTTCCACATGGTTCTGCCATGCTGTTCTGTCTCATCACAAGGCAAAGGGCACCTGGGTCAGGCAGCTGTGTTCTGAAACCATCTGCCAAAGCAAACCTCTCCTCCTGCAAGTTGGTTTGTCATGGGTATTTTGTCACAGGGAAGGGAAACTGACTAATACATCATACAGTGAAATATTAATCGGGGCTGGAGGGATGGCACAGCCGTTAAGGCGCTTGCCTATGAACCCTGGGGACCCAGGTTTGATTCCCACATAAGCTGGATACACAAGGTGGCATATGCATCTGGAGTTCATTTGCAGTGGCTGGAGGCCCTGGAATGCCCATTCTCTCTCTCTCTCTCTCTAATAAATGAGTAAATAAATATAATATTTTAAAAACCTTAAAAATATTATTCAGGCTTTGAAAAGAACTTTGTAATACCTGCTACGACAGACATAAGCCCTGACATAAGGACATCGGCTCAGTGAACTAAACCGATCACAACCAGACAAACACTGTGGGCTCCACTTCTGGGAAGTCCTTAAAGCAGTCCCAGTCACAGGAGCAGAAAGTGGGGTGAGATGGCTGGGGTTTAGTGGGGACAGTTTCTGCTTTCCAAGTGAATAAGTTCTGAGGATGTTGAGGATGAAAAAGTTCTGAGAAGTTCTGGATGGGGGTGGGTGAATGTGCTTAAAGCTATAGGGCTGAACACTGGAAAAATGGTACCACAGTAAATTAAAAATATATAACTTTTTAGGACTGAAGAGATAGCTTGGTGGTTAAGGTGCTTGTCTATGAAGCCTAAGGACCTAGGTTCGATTCCCCAGTACCCATGCCAGATGCACAAGGTCGTGCATGTGTATGGAGTTCATTTGCAGTGGCTGGAGGCCCTGGCATGCTCATTCTCTCTCTCTCTCTCTCCCTCTCTCTCTCGCTCTCTCGCTCTCTTTGTATCTGTCTCTCTCAAATAAATAAAATATTTTTAAAAAGAATTTTAAAATGTTTTTATTTATTTGAGAGAGGGATTTAGCATAGGCGCTCCAGGGCCACCTGCCACTGCAAATGAACTCCAGATGCATACACCACTTTATGCACCTGGATTTACATGGGTACTGGGGAATTGAACCTGGGCCATCAGGCTTTGCAAGCAAGTGCCTTTAACCACTAAGCAATTTCCCTTGCCCCCTTTTTTTTTTCAAGGTAGGGTCTCACTCTAACACAGGCTGATCTGAAATTCACTATGTAGTCTCAGGCTGGCCTTGAACTCACAATGATCCTTCTACTTCTGCCTTCCAAGTGCTAGGAGTAAAGGCGTGCACCATCATGCTCAGCCTCTACCCAAATTTAATATGTATTTTACTACAATGGAAAATTGGACTGGACTTCCAGCTAAGATAGCAGATTCTTTTTTTTCTTTTTGAGATAGGGTCTCACTCTAGCTCAGGCTAACCTGGAATTCACCATGTAGTCTCAGGGTAGCCTTGAACTCATGGTGATCCTCCTACCTCTGCTTCCCAAGTGCTGGGATTGAAGGCATGTGCCACCATGCCCGAATAAGATGGCAAATTCTTAACCACACTAGAGCTCCAGGGGTGGTAGGAGAAGGCAGCAAGAACAGACAACCAAAAACTATCAACAGGACAAGAGAAGATGGCTGACTCCCCGGCAGCAGGTGAACCGGCCCTAGCACCGTAGCCAGGGCCCAGGGGAAACCACAGAGGAACTGGCGAGAGGAGCAAGAGCGCTGCTTCCACAATGAGCCTGACAACCAGTGATGGAGACAGACACTGAGGAGACTCAAAACGTACCAAAGCAGAGATCCAGAGCTGCTGAGAGCTGAACACTAAAGTAGACTTGATGCACACCCACCACAGCGCAGGAAATTTTACAGAAGAGGGCGTGAAAAAGTTGTAAGAGCCACAAAGTGGGAGGGACTATCCAGAGGCATTGCCTGCCCCCCCCCCCCATGACTGACATGCTCTTACAACCCGTAACCCACAACCCCAAGGGGAATACCAGCAATCCCACTGAGGAGGGAGGAGGGAAATGCCACTAACACATGATATGTCCATACAGAGTTTCTATTTAATAAAAATAGCTAGGCATGGCATGGTGGTGCACACTTTTAATCTCAGCACTCAGGAGGCCGAGGTAGGAGGATCACTGTGAGTTCGAGGCCACCCTGAGACTACATAGTGAATTCCAGGTCAGCCTCCGTTAGAGCAAGACCCTACCTTGAGAAAAAAAAAAGAAAAAAAAAAGAAAAAAAGAATGTAAGAGCCAAAGGCAGAGGAGTGCTTACAATGCAATCTTCCAGACACAAAGTAGCCTTGATAGTCACGACCTCACAGTGCCTGACACTACCTACACAAGACCTGCATAATAGGAGGAAAAAAATAATGACCTCAAAATAGAAGAGATACAAATTGGAAAGAAGGGATTCAGTGGAGGGGGCGGGATATTTGGGAGGGAGAAAAGGGTAGTGGTGGGAGGAAATCATGATATATTGTCCATATATATATGGGAACTGTCAATTAAAAGTAAAAAAAAAAAAAAAGAAAGTGTTAGGAGGAGGACCTCAGTGGCTAAGAGTGCTTCCTGTGGAAGCATGAAGGCCTGCGGAAGCCGGTGAGTCCCAGGACCCACGTACACAGCTGGGCATGGTCATGCACATCTGTAACCCCAGTCCTGTGGGGAGCAGAGACCCAAGAACTGCCAGAGCTCACGGAAAAATGGCAAGCTCCAGGATCAGTAAGAAATCCTGGCTCAGAAAAGAGCAGACAGCATTTATGGAATATGAGCAGCTTCCTTTTTTAAGATCTCGCTGACCACTGGAGAGACTCAAAACTGTGATCAAAGTGCTGAGAAGAAGTGACAGTGGGGGTTGGAGAGTGGCTTAGCAGTTAAGGCACTTGTCTACAAAGCCAAGGGACGCAGGTTCAATTCCCCAGTACCCACATAAAGCCTGATGCATAAGGTGGCACATGCGTCTGGAGTTCCTTTGCAGTGGCTTGAGGCCCTGGTGCGCCCATTCTCTATCTGCCTCTTTCTCTCTCTCTCTCTGTCTCTCTCTCTCTCAAATAAATAAATAATTTTTTTTAATAAGAAGTGGCAGTGGAGTGTTCAGCACTAAACGAGACGTCTCTATCATACTCTCCAAGGCTCAGGGGCCATTGCAGGAGGTGGCAGAAAGAATGAGAGAGCCAAAGGAAGGGAGGGGTGCTTTGGTATGATGTCTCTCAGACATTAAGTGGCCATTGCATTCATGACCTCACAGTGGCTGGCACAACCTCCACATACCCTGCATAACAGGAGGGGGAAATGATGGCACTAAATAGAAGAGAGACTAATTTGAATGGAGGGGAAAAGGGAGGGTGGTGGGAGGGGATTATGAGAGTGGTATATTGTCTATATGTATGGAGGTCATCAATAAAACGTTTAAAGAAAGGCTGGATTGTGGCTTAGAGGTTAAGGTGCTTGTTTGGGAAGCCTGGGGATCCAGGTTTGATTCTCCAGAACTCATGTAAGCCAGATGCACATGGTGGTGCATGTGTTCTGAGTTTGTTTGCAGTGGCTGGAGGCCCTGGCAGTCCATTCTCTCTCTCTCTCTCTGACTCTTTCCCAAATAAATAAAAATTATTTAAAAATTTAAGAAAAAAAAATGAAACAGTGGACAGGGATGGAGAGATGGCTCAGAGGTTAAGTACACTTCACGTGCAAGCATGAGGGTCTGAGGGGGCCCGAAGCTGCCCAAATTCTAACTTCCAGAACCGATCTAAACATCTGGGTGTGGCCTTGCGTGCCTGTAACCGCAGTCATGCCAAGGGGATCAGAGACCAGGAAATCTCTGGGCCTCAAGCAAAGCGTCAGGCTCCAGTGTCAGTCAGAGACTCCAGCTCCGCCCGGATGGACCCAGCAGAAGAGCGATGGAGTGGGACACGCAATGTTCCATTCTGACCATCACAGGTGAGTGTCCCTGGTCATAGGTGCTGCAAGGGTACATACACGACACACACCACAGCATACACACAATGACATACACACAAGCAAAACCAAAATTGGGCAAAAACCCTGTCTAAACTTTTTTGTTATCGGAACTCTAACTTCTCACAGTGGAAAATTCAAATTATTTACCCAAACTGGAGACTGACAGGTCCTGGTGATCTCCGTCATCTCCTGCTTGCCCCCCACCTCCTTCCCGCTCACTCTGTTCACTCTGAAGCCAATCCCAGCCCATCACCTGCTTCCTCTGGAGCTGAAATAAGTAAGGGCTTTCCCAGTGGACCACACGGCTACAGTACCCCAAAAATCTCCAGTTGAGCCGGGCATGGTGGCACATGCCTTTAATCCCAGCACTCAGGAGGCAGAGGTAGGAGGATCGCCATGAGTTCAAGGGCACCCTGAGACTACATAGTGAATTCCAGTTCAGCCTGGGCTAGAGCGAGACCGTACCTTGAAAAACCAAAAAAAAAAAAAAAAAAAAAAAAAAATCTCCAGTAAATATTACATATCTCACAAGTGTAAATATACTTGATACATAATTATATATGTAAACCCTACATACTCAGTGTCATCCAATTCCCAGTGCTCTCAATGTATGCTTAATATATAAGTGCATATCTATGATCTGCATTTGCATAATGTACACTTCCATCTATGTATTTAATAGAATCGAATATTACGTAACATGCCAAACACACTCACAGGTGATTATTATTACTATTTTGTAATGCCAGGGATGGAATTCTGGGCCTTGTGCTTGCTGGGCAAATACCATACCCTTCAATCCCTCCCTTTTTTCTGAGATACATTCTCACTGTGTTGCCCAGGCAGACCTTGAACTCACAATCCTCCTGCTTTAGTCTCCCAAGTGCTGGGATTGTCAATGAGCACCATCACACTTAGTCTGTAATTATTTTCATATGAACCTGAATTTATTTATTTATTTATTTATTTATTATTTTTTGGTTTTTCGTGGTAGGGTCTCACTCTAGCCCAGGCTGGCCTGGAATTCACTCTGTAGTCTCAGGGTGGCCATGAACTCACGGTGATCCTCCTACCTCTGCCTCCCTAGTGCTGGGATTAAAGGCGTGCGCCACCACGCCCAGCTATGAACCTGAATTTAAATAAAATCAAATTATCTGGACATGGTGGCTCACCCTTTTTATTTATTTATTTATTTGAGATAGAGACAAAGAGAGGGAGAGAGAGAGACAGAGAGAAAGAATGGGCGCACCAGGCCTTCCAGCCACTGCAAAGGAACTCCAGATGCATGCGCTACCATATGCATCTGACTAACGTGGGACCCGGAGAATCGAACCTGGGTCCTTAGGCTTCGCAGGCAAGTGCCTTAACTGCTAGGCTGTCTCTCCAGCCCATGGCTCACCCTTTTAATGCCAGCACTTGGGAGACTGAGATAGAATGATTGCTCTGAGTTTAAGGCCAGCCTGGGCTAGAGTGAGACCCTGCCTCTCACACAAACAGATCAAATTCAGACATGGAGCGATGGCTCAGCACTTAAGAGCACTTGCTGTGCAAACATGGAGGTCTGAGGAGGCCTGAGAGATCTCTAGAGTTTGATCACCACGTAATCAACTGGGTGTGGCCACACACACGTTCCTGCGGGGAGCAGAGACCAGAGAATCACTGAGGCTTGGGGGTAAAAAAAGGTTCAGGATCAGTAAGACACTGGCTCGGGTAAAGGATGGCTAAACCTGCAGGAGAGCAAGGGGCACACCTGATGATCTCTCCTGGCTACCACAGGCAAGCATCAGGGTACATACACATACACATGCGTACACCGCACACATCACACGCACACCCACAAAAGATCAAACTGGCAGTTTGTTAAGTCATTTCAGCCTTGCCGAAAACAAGTCCTCTGCTCCGTGTTTCCTCCTGTGATCCGTCTGTCCTGGAGAGCTCCTGACGTCATCCCTGCGGTGGAGTGTGACCTGTCCCTCTGCTGGCTGGATTTCCTGTAAAAAGGCCTCCAGTCTAGTGGTTTCATTGTTCGAGGCCGCTGCCTTGGTAGGATGGACTCATAGACATCACCGCTTTCCCTCAGGGTCCAGCTGGCAGCTTCTCCTTTAAGATGGCCGTGACCATCATCATTGACAGGTGAGCGGCTGTAACATGAACATGACCCAGTGTGCCAGTGTCCCTCCGTCAACCGCTGGAATATTCCAGAGAGAAACTCTGTGTCATATTCGTGGCGCTCCACAATCCTGTGTGTCCGGGCCCGGTGGATGGGAGGTGCTTCACCCTCTTGTCGCCTTGTGTCTTTTCTCCACAGAGGAAGAGGCTGAAGTGCCCAGGTACCATGTGACTAGGGTTCTGGGTTGCAAAGCAGAGGGTCAGAGGGGTCCCGCTGGAGAAGGCAGGGGTCACAGCGTGTGGCACACCGGTCACTTCTGTCGTCTGGGAGATGGAAGGGCAGGTGGCCTATTGGAGCTGATGTTGGGTAGCATCCTTGACCCTCTCCCCCAGTCTTGACCACACTCACTGGTTGGCACACAGTCCCTCTCTGCTCACACTGGACACTGCAGGACCCAGCAAGTGTGGGCAGCATCTTGCGAAGGGTATTCTCCAGACCCCAGCCACTCCTTTGCCATGCTCTCTCCCAGCCTTTTTTTTTTTTTTTTAATGATTTTTTAAGGTACGGTCTCACTGTGGTCCAGGCTGACCTGGAATTCACTATGTAGTCTCAGGATGGCCTTGAACTCACGGCAATCCTCCTACCTCTGCCTCCCGACTGCTGGGATTAAAGGCATGCGCCACCATGCCGGGCCCAGCCTGGCTTCTTGAGAAAGTCAGGACCTCCCTGGCCTGGTCTCTAGTGGCAGCCTCCCTGGCAGGCCTGGCAATGTTCTCTGCAAACCAGCCCCTTGGGTGGGTCCTCAAGCCTGCCTGGTTCTCACTCGTGGACACATTCTCCCAAAGCAAAGCTTGCAGCAGGTGCTGACCTTTCCTCCACTAAATGGATTGGGTTTTTATTTTTCTTCCTAAAGTTCCTTTTTAGAAATAATTTGTTTGGGTTGGAGAGATGGCTTAGTGGTAAAGGCGCTTGCCTGAAAAGCTGAAGGATCCAGGTTCAATTCCCCAGGACCCACATAAGCCAGGTGCACAAGGTGGCACATGCTCATCTCAAGTTCATTTGGAGCAGCTAGGGGCCCTGGAGAGCCCATTCTCTCTATCCACCTCTCTCTCAATTAAATAAATAAAAATAATTTAAAAAAGAAATTATTTAATTGTCAAACAGTAAACTGCAATTTAAAGTGTACACTTATTAAACTATGGGCTGATAATTCACTCATCATCTATTATTGTTATTATATCATTATGCATCTGCTGTGCCTGACAGCCTGTGGAGAGCAACTTTGGTGCCAGACAACCGCGTCTGAATCTCTGGCTGGAGCCATACTGAGCAGCTGTGTGACCCTGGGCCACATGTACCCTTGTGAAGGGCCTGAATTCTCAACTGTGGCCTCTTGGGGCTACATTCATTATTATTTTTAAATTGTTGTTAAAATTTTTATTTATTTATTTATGAGAGAGAGAGTATGGGCATGTCAAGGCCTCCTGCCTCTGCAAATAAACTCCAGATGCATGTGTCACTTGCTGTGCCTGCTTTACATGGGTACTAGGGAATTGAACTCTGGGCCAGCAGGCTTTGCAAGCTGCCACCTTTAACAGCTGAACCATCTCCCCAGACCCATTTGTTATTTGTTTTTTAAAATTAATTAATTTTTTTGAGGTTGGTTCTCCCTCTGAGCTGGAACTCACTCTATAGCTCTAGGCTGGCCTCAAACCCACAGAGATCCTCCTACCTCAGCCTCCTGAGTACTGGGATCAAAGGCATCACCACCAAGCCTACCTGACTCCCATTTGTTATTGTTACTGGACTTCCTCATCCCTTTCTACACTCTTTCCCACCTCCCTCCCTCCCTCCCTTCCTTTCTTTCCCTTCCCCTCTCCTTTCCTTTTTTCCACCTTCCCTTCCTATTCCTTCCCCCCTTTTTTAAAAAAATATATTTTATTTGAGAGAGAGAAAGAGAGAACGGGCCCCACTGCAAACAAACTCCCGACACATGCGCCCCTTGTGCATCTGGCTTTCGTGGGTCCTGGAGAATCGAACTGGGATCCTTTGGCTTTGCAGGCGTTTTAAACGCTTTAACCACTAAGCCATCTCTCCAGCCCCCTTCTTCTTTTTATTTTCATTTTTGTCTATGAGGCCTAGGCTGGCCTCACCCTTTCACTCTTCCTGCTGCAGCCTCACTCCTGGGTCTTGCAGTCACAGGTGTGTGCTATCACGCCCAGCCCCTTCCTGGATTTTATACCCATACTCTGCCCATAGCTTGCAGTGCCTCCCCTGGAGGAACCTGAGTGTGCTCCTGTCGCAGTGCAGTGTGGGTTTGGTCTCAGGACTTGGACTTGCTCCTGGAGGTGACAGGCCATAGGCTTGGAATACGAGTGGGGATTTGGCTCGGCTGCTTGAGCTTCTGCCTTGAGCTTCCAGGCAGCTGATGGCTCTTAAGGAAGGCCTCCTGGAGCTGGTTCACACCTGCCCTGGGGCCTCAAGATCAATGGAGCATCCCACAGGAAGGAGCCAGTCACCTGCAGACCGCTGGGAAGAAAATAAATGGCAATAGACTGGATCTGTGGGACTGTTTGTTACACAGCATTGTCAGAGCAGAAACCTGACTGAGGCAAGTGCACGCTAACCTTGACCACCACGCAGGCTGTTGGAGGAGTAAACGAGAGCATATATTTAACAATGAGCACATGTATGACAGATACAGCTCTCAGCCTGGGGTATGAGTCACAGAATAGACACTTCTCTGCACTGAGATTCCCCCAGAACTCCTCTTGTTTGCCTCCTCCTGCTTCCTGTCCCATCCCAGGCCTGGCTGGGCCTCTGCTGGAATCCGTCCCTGATGGGGAGCTCCCTGTTACATGTGCTTAGTTCTGGGATCTCTCCCATGGTGAGAAAGGTTCCCTCTCTTTGGCCTGATGCAGGATGGCTCTCTTCAGTGGAGCTGGGAGTTCTTTTTTGTTTGATAATTTATTTGCATGTGTGTGCACGCATACATGTATAGGTGCACAAGGACCTCTTGCTGCTATGAATGAATGCCAGATGCTTACAGTATTGTGTGTATGTGTGTGTGTGTGTGTGTGTGTGTGTGTGTGTCCGCTTATGTAGATGGCGTGGGAATTGAACGTGGGCTGGCAGGCTTTGCAAGTAAGTGCCTTGAGCCAGTGACCCATCTTCCCAGCATTTGCAGGTTTCTTCATAGCAAGAGTACAGGCTCTGGAATTGAACCTGGGTTAGAATTCTGTATCCTGTCCTCGTTGCCATGTGACTTTGGGCAGGAGTACTCACCTTGTGTGCCTCTGTGTCCTCTATGAAGTGGAGGCCAGAGAGACAACTTGAACCCCTCCTCGCTCGGGATGCTGTGAATGTTGAATGAGACACATGGGGGTTCCAGCAGGCAGGGTTCATAGAGGTGTGTGCTGTAAGGCCAGGGGCCCAGGATCGGAACATTCTCTCTGACCCTTCTCTATGCGCCTTCTTGCGTCCTTCATATCGCTTTTCTCTCCGTGTTAACAACACCAGAAATTTCTGGGTTGTCTTCAAATGTGGCTCCCTGAAGCTGGCAGTCATCTGAGGGAGGGTTAGCCTCTGAACATGCATTTCACATACCCCTGGGCCAGTCTCTGATGGTTGTGCCCTCGTGTGCCCACATGAGGTGTGTGTGTATGAGAGAGAGAGAGAGAGAGAGAGGAGAGAGAGAGAGAGAGAGAGAGAGGAGACTAAACCCACAGTAGGGAAGGCTGAAGGAAGAGTGTGAATTGGAGCCTGGAGTCATGCAACCTCCCTTAGCCATTCACAGCTCTGGACTTAGGTTACTGCACTCTGGCCTGGCCAACCCTGGTGAGTGGCAGAGATGAAGGGGCACAGGTCCCAAGAAGCAAGCCTGGATGGACAGGAGCTGCTGTGTACCCCAGTCTGTCTGGATAGGCCTGGCTGCTGCCCCCTCAGCCTCTCTGCCTTCTTGGGCTTGACTTTCTGCTCTTCCTGTTCCCTGCTGCCTGGAACAGTTGGCAGAGGCTCAGGGGTAGAAAAGGCACGACTTGAACTCAGGTCTGTGGATCTCTGGCTTTCAGCATGATCAACTTCAAGCTACCAAAAGGGGTATTGTGGGGACAGAGATGATAGGACCTGGGTGTCATGGGAGGGAGAGGAGCACAGAGAAGCAGGTTCTGCAAATGGAATGTGGGGCACAGGGGACACTTTGGGACTTGAGGACATCTGGGGACCTGAGGATGCCTGGAGCCCTAGGGTCCAGGCCTGGGTCTATGATCGCTGAGCAAGGGGCCAGGTTCTAGCTAGGCTCTGAGGACCCCTGCCCTCCTGGGGTGGCCTCTATTCTGAGGTCTCAGGGACCCCTTCAGCCCTGGTTGGAGTCCCTGCCCTGCCCTGCCCTTCACAAGCTGTGCTCCTGACAGGGACATCTGTCCTCTCTGGCCTCAGTTTCCCTTCAGGCTGAGTCAAGAGTGGGGAAACCACTGAGGGGTGAGGTGCTCGGGGACCCAGAGGCGGTTCCTGCTGCCTCCCCGCCTCGCTTCTCTTCTCTTTGCTGCTATTTAAAGTGACGGTGGTTTGGCTCGCTCTTTTTTTAAAAACCATTCCCTGCTCGCGCAGAGTTCCACAGGCCAGCTGTCACCACTAAAAATGTCTGTCGTGTGACAGCCACCAGTGAGGAGGTGGGAGGAGGCAGGAGGCCCCGGATGGGACCACGGAGTGGCTGGAATTAAAAAAAATAAAAACCAGGAAGATACAAAAGCCTGCCTGGGAGAGGAAGAAGCAGGAGGTGGAGGGAGTTGCCACCCTCCCTCCTTCTCCCTCTGCCAGGGCCACTGTGGTGATAGGTGGGCAGGGCCATCAGCTCTTCAGAGGCCAGCACTCTAGCCTGAGGGAGCACCCAGCACCTCCACCTGGACTTCCACCTTCCCACCATCCTCATCCCCTCCCACTGGGGCAAACAAGGAAGTGACCTGCCTCATCTCAACAAGGCTGCTGTCCCAACGAAGGGTGGACAGTGAATGAAGGGTGGACAGTGGACGCAGGGCTTCCCTGGGGAGGTTAAGGAGTCCGTTTTGGAGGCCTGCCCTTCTCAGTGATCCAGTGTTGACAATCGCCTCCACTTTACAGATGAGACAAAGGACAACTGAGGCTCTCAGTGAGGGGACCACTGGCCCAAGACAGGACTGTGCTGGCCACTAACAGGTTCACTGGCTAGGGGGAAGCCGGTGATTTTCTCGGTTGCAAAGTGGGGTCATCGCAGAACTGCTTGCTCAGTGTGCTGTGAGGGGCAGATGGCTTAGTCTGTAAGTGGTGCCTTGCAAGCATGAAGGCCTGAGCTTGAACTCTAGAAACCACATACGATGTCAGGTGTGGTAGTGCTTGGGAGGCTCACTGGCCAGCCAGCCTAGCCTGATTAACACACACACGCGCACGAGCGTGCATGTGCATTAAAAAAGAGGCAGAGGGCTGGAGAGATGGCTTAGCGGTTAAGCGCTTGCCTGTGAAGTCTAAGGACCCCGGTTCGAGGCTCGACTCCCCAGGACCCACGTTAGCCAGATGCACAAGGGGGCACACGTGTCTGGAGTTCGTTTGCAGTGGCTGGAGGCCCTGGCGCGCCCATTCTCTCTCACTCTCTCTATCTGCCTCTTTCTCTCTGTCTGTCGCTCTCAAATAAATAAATAAATAAAAATAACAAAAAAAAAAAAAAAAAAAAGAGGCAGAGTGGTGAAGATTTTCCAACAAGTTGTTGGTCAGGGAGGTCCCTGATGTCTGCTAACATTACAGGCTATTTCCAAGTCTCCTGCATGCCCACTAGAACTAGATGGTAAGACCCTATTGCTGAAGACACCACGTGCTTGGGCCGTAGACCATTGTGAAATCAAGCTGGAGCTGAGCTGGAAGTTTCCTCAGAGCTGTGTGGCCTGTTGGGGAAGAAAAGTCATCAATGGTCTTAACACTGCAAGCTGGCCAGTAAGGCAAAAATGTGCCAACTGGTGCAATGGTGGCATGTCTGTTATGGGGAAACCAACTGCTCTCTGATTGGGCTGGGGGCCCGCTCCACAGGAGGAAATTCCTGTCTGATGCTGAGGGTGTTTTCAAACCTAATCAAAAGCCTGTGGCTGGGGAAGACCTAATCCCTAGCAGGGGAAACTACTACTGCTGTCTGGCTAAATGGATCTATTATGCTCACCAAAATACCCTCTAAACATTTTTTTATTTTTTATTTTAATTTTATTTATTTAATTTATTAATTTTATTATTTCTAAATATTTTATATTTATGCCCTTATATTACTTTTACTTTGGGTTAGAGAAACAAATGGGGTGGGTGGACAACTGGGGAGCAGCAAAACTCACCAAAGTGCTGAGAAGTGACACTGGAGTGTTCAGGACTAAGTGAGACACCTCCATAACACCCTCTAAGGCTCAGGGACCCTTGTGGAAGAGGTGACAGGAAGAAGCATGAGGCAAAGGAAGGGAAGGAGTGCTCTGCAATAAAATAGGGAAGTTTGTGTCTCTAGGATTATTTCCCTCCGACTCTGGTGGTTTATGCCCGTAATCTCAGCACTCAGGAGGCACAGGCAGGAGGGTTACTGCAAGTTCAAGGCCAATATGGTCTACATAGTGAGTTCCAGGGCTACAGAATGAGACCCTGTCTCAAAAACAAACAAAAACATGCTGGACATGGTGGCGCACGCCTTTAATCCCAGCACTTGGGAGGCAAAGGTAGGAGGATTGCCATGAGTTCAAGGCCACCCTGAGACTCCTGAGCTAGAGTGAAACCCTGTCTCAAAAAACCAAAACAGCCGGGCGTGGTGGTGCATGCCTTTAATCCCAGCACCAGGGAGGCAGAGGTAGGAGGATTGCCATGAGTTCAAGGCCACCCTGAGACTCCTGAGCTAGAGTGAAACCCTGTCTCAAAAAACCAAAACAGCCGGGCGTGGTGGCCGAGAGTTCAAGGCCACCCTGAGACTACATAGCTAATTCCAGGCCAGCCTGGACCAGAGTGAGACCCTACCTCGAAAAACCAAAAAAAAAAAAAAACCAAAACAAAACAAAACAAAACAACAACAACAAAAAAGCAACCGTCTACCCCCTAAGACCCAAACAAACAGTAGGCACAGTGCTTGCTGAACAAGGGTGGGTATCTGAGTTTGGATCCCCAGAACCCATCTAAAGGCAGAGCTGTGTGCTAGGGCAAGGAGAGAGATGAAGATTGGGGAATCAGCTTCAAGCTCGTGGGCCAGCTAGCCTGGAAGACACAGTGGTGAATGAGACCCCGCCTCAAACAGCCTGAAAAGTCATCCTCTGACTTGCACACGTATGTTGTGGCACATGTGTACCCACACCCACACACGAGCACATGTGCGTGCACACACACCAAATCAAGAATCATTTCCTCCTTCTCTTAGAGCTCTTTTAAAGACAAGATCTTATTTTTATTTATTTACAAGAGGGAGAGAAAAATGGGCATGCCAGGGCCTCCAGCCACTGCAAACAAACTCCAGATGCATGTGCCGCCATGTGCATCTGGCTTATGTGGGTTCTGGGAAGTTGAACCTGGGTCCTTAGGCTTTGCAGACAAGTGCTTTAACTGTTAAACCATCTCTCCAGCCGCCTCCCCCTTTCTGGTAGTTTACTTATTATTCATGAGAGAGAGAGGGGGGGGGGGCTGACAAAGAGAATGAATATGGGCTAGGCAGGGCTTCCTGCCCCTGCAAACAAACTCCAGATGCATGTGCTATTTAGCACATCTGGCTTACATGGGTACTGGAGAATCAAATCTGGGTCATCAGACTTTTCAGGAAAATGCCTTAACCTCTTGAGTCATCTCTCAGGCCCCTCTTAGAACTTTCTGGCCCCACTTCTTCCTACTCATAGAAGGGGACCCAGGTAAGCCAGTCACACTTTCATAATAATTATACAGTACGTCTCTCCTTAGCTGTGGTTTTGCTTTCTGCAGTTTCAGTTAGCTCTAGTCAGATTTGGTCTAAAACTATTAGGTGGAAAAATCCAGAAATTTAAAAAATCCATAATTTTGGGATTGAGAGATGGCCCAGCAGTTAAAGAACCATGCTTGTGGGTCCTGTCAGCCCAGGTTGGATTCCCCAGTGCCCACGTAAAGCCAGATGCAGTGGCGCATGTATCTGGAGTTCTTTTTTCAGCAAGAGTCCTGGGCATGCCCACTTTCTCTCTCTTTTTCTGTCTGCTTGCAAGTAAATAAAAACAATATAGTTTAAAAATATTTATTTTAAGCCGGGCGTGGTGGCGCACGCCTTTAATCCCAGCACTCGGGAGGCAGAGGTAGGAGGATCACCATGAATTCAAGGCCAGCCTCAGACTCCATAGTGAATTCCAGGTCAGCCTGGGCTACAGTGAGACCCTACCTCGAAAACCCAAAAAAAAATATATATATATATATTTATTTTATTTTGTTTATTTATTTGACAGAGAGTGAGAGGCAGAGAGAAAGAGAGAGACAGACTGAAAGAATGGGTGTGTCAGAGCCTCAAGTCACTGCAAACGAACTGTGGATGCATGTGCTACTATGTGCATCTGGTTTTATGTGGGCACTGGGAAATTGAACCTGGGCCTTAGGCTTCGCAGGCAAGCTCCTTAACCACTACACTGTCTCTCCAGCCCATATATATATTGTTTTGATTTCTGAGGGAGGGTCTCACTCTGGCCCAGGCTGACTTGGAATTCACTATGTAGTTTCAGGGTGGCCTTGAACTTGTGGCAATCCTCCTACCTCTGCCTTCCGAGTGCTGGAATTAAAGGCATGCGCCATCATGCTCAGCTCCCTAAAAATATTTTTTAAAAATGAAAAAAATCCATAATTTGGAAGTTGCATGCCATTCTGAAGGATGCAACAAAAATTTCATGTTGCCCCACTCACCTCCATAGGACCTGTGTCCAGCATACCCATGCTGCATTGCTCCCTGTCTGCCAATCACTCAGTGTCTCAGTGATCAGACCTGCTGTTTGGGTGTCACAGGGCCTGTATTCAAACCACCATTACCTGACCTCCTTATGGCCCCACAGCCAAGGGAATATCTATGCTGAGCATTCGGTTACACCAAAGACAAGCTGTACATGCAGGGGTGAAGGTTTGTCATATCTGTATGTCCAAGAGGATAATCACATGTCAGGCTCCATGGGAGTCTTGGAAGGTGTCCTCAGATGATAGTGACCGCTGGACCAGCTGCCATATGTAGGGCATCCACTGGACACTAGTTGCTCCTTGCTGGGGGCTGATGCCCTTGAAGGAATGTATCTGTTGGTTGAAGGTCTTACACATTCATTCCTTTGTTCATTCCATAAACATGTATTGAGCCCCTGTGGTGTAGGGTCTCTACTCATGGTGCTAGTCAGCCCCGGACCCCTGCCCATGGGCTCTGAGCAGCCTCTGGGGTATTCTCTTTCCTTAGGGAGGTCTTCAGTGCCTCTGACTCAGGATCCGTGACTTGGGCTCTGGTGCTCAGTGATAAGAGGACAGGGCGCTATGCTCCCCAGGATGACATTTCAAAGTGAGGGACACACACATCCCTCAATCAAGTACACGCTTCCCCTGACAGTAGGTAGGGGTGGGACTAGGGATAAAAATAGAAACAGAATTCTACTAAGCTTGGCAGGGAGGGCCTTTCCAAGGAGGTGTCTTTAAAACTGTGTCCCTCTCTCTCTCCCTCCCTCTCCCCTCCCCTCCCACCCTCCCTCCTATCTTCCCTCCCTACTGTCCCCGTCTACTCTCCCTGTCTTTCCTTCCCTTTTCCCTCTCCCACCTCTCTCTTTCTTCCATTTCTCTCTTTCTTTTTTCCTTCCTTCTTTCCTTCTTTCTTCCTTCCTTCCTTTCTTTCTTTTTTCTTTCTTTCTTCCTTTCTTTCTTTCTTTCTTTCTTTCTTTCTTTCTTTCTTTCTTTCTTTCTTTCTTTCTTTCTTTCTCCAAGGCAGGGTCTTACTCTAGTCCAGGCTGACCTGGAAGTCACTCTGTAGCTCAAGTTGGCTTTGAACTCATTGCAATCCTCCTACCTCAGCCTTCTGAGTGCTAAGAGTCACCATGCCCAACCAATGTGTCCTGGATATCCTGATCCTCCTGCTTCTGCCTTTTCAGCAATTTCCTGCCAGTGTGCACCACTACAAATACCTTTTTTTTTTTTTTTTTTAAAAAAAAAAAAAAAAACACCACTTTATTTGTTTATTTATTATTTATTTATTTATAGAGAATGGGCATGCCAGGGCTTCTAGCCACTGCAAATGAACTCCAGATGCAGGCACCACCTTGTGCATCTGGCTTATGTGGGTACTGGGGAATTGAACCTGGGTCTTTAAGCTTTGCAGGCAAGCGCCTTAACTACTAAGCCATCTCCCCAACCCAAATGCCTTGTTTTTTTTTTACTTGCTTTTTTTGTGGAAGTAGGGTCTCACTCTAGTCCAGGCTGATCTGGAATTCACTATGTAGTCTCAGGCTGGCCTTGAATTCATAGTCTTCCTCCTACCTCTGCTTCCCAAGTGTTGGGATTAAAGGCATATACCACCATGCCTGGCTCTTTTTTTTTTTTTTTTTTTTTTTTTTTGAGACCTAGTCTTACTCTCCAGCCCATACTGCCCTGAAAGTCACAATCCTCCTGCCTCAGCTTCTTGAGTGCTGGGATTCTAGACTTCTGCTACCATGCCAAATGCCAGTCACTTATTCTACATTTCTGCTACACCTATATGGGGTTCTCATGTGGTCTAAAACCCAGGAGAGCCAAAGAGATACGAAATGGCCAGCCACTTTCTCCACTATCTCTTCCGCATGGTTCCCAACCCCATCACTGTTCTATCATTTGTTTATTTCAAGGTAGGGTCTCTCTTGAGCCCAGGCTCACCTGGAACTCACTCTGTAGTCCCAGGCTGGCCTCCAGTTCACAGTGATCCTCCTACCTCTGCTTCCCAAGTGCTGTGAATGTAGCCAGGAGCCATCATGCCTGGCTGTAATAAGACCCGTGGGGGACACTCTGGCACATAAAGAGGATGAGTTAGGCGTGGGTGGTTAAACAGGCAGTGGGTGCAGAGGTGGGAAAGGTCAGACGTCTGCCTGAGACCTTAAACTTGGATTCCTGGGTGGCCTCGGTCTTCTGGTGGCTGTAAGGGTACCAGCAGAAAAAAAAAAAAAAAAGGTTGTCAGGCTGGAGAGATGGCTTAGCGGTTAAGCGCTTGCCTGTGAAGCCTATGGACCCCGGTTCGATTCCCCAGGACCCACGTTAGCCAGATGCACAAGGGGGCGCACGGGTCTGGAGTTCGTTTGCAGTGGCTGGAGGCCCTGGCGCGCCCATTTCTTTCCCTCTCTCTCTCTCCCTCTTTCTCACTCTCAAATAAATAAATAATAATAAAAAATTAAAAAAATTTTAAAAAAAGGTTGTCAAAGGCCACACAACAGGGAAGGGGTGGTGTTGGACTTGTTCCCATATTTGTAGGTTCTAAGCTAGAACTCCACCCCTACACTCAGCAGCATGGTGGTCCCCTCCCAGACCTCTCTGATCAGTCAAGGATGATGTATGCCCAGGGGACATGTGTTTTAAGCCACTTTGTGTCCTGGAATTGGAGATCCCAAGGTCGTAGGAATGGGACTCAGGCACTCACCCCAGCCCGTCTTAGGCCTGCCTGTGCAGAGCAGGACAACAGCATGTGGCCTGGCCCCTCCTTCCGGAAGTTAATGGTTGGTTAGGTGGGTAGGCTGTCTCCCTCCCAGCATAGAACTCAGGAGGGTGGTCAGTGTCCTCCACAGGAGTTGATCCTCCCTGGCCTTTGTTGAAGCATGCTGGCACAGGGCCACTGCCTGCCTCTCACCCACCATGCACTTCTTTCTTGTTTTTGTTCTTTTCGAGGTAGGGTCTTGCTCTAGCCCAGGCTGACCTGGAATTCACTATGTAGTCTCAGGCTGGCCTCGAACTCACGGTGATCCTCCTACCTCTGCCTCCTGAGGGCTGGGATTAAAGGCGTGCACCACCACACCCGGCTCTCACTTCTTTCTTTTCAGAAGAAAGTGTGAGCTCTAGCCAGTATAGAGGGTATTTCACACAGGCCCAAGAATGCACCCTCACCTGTTCCCAGCTGCTGGTACCCTGGCCATGTGAAGCTCCTTGGCACACACTAGGGTCTCTCTCCAGTCTCTAGAGTTCAGAGCGTACACACTTGCCAAACTTAGTGCAGATGCTCACACTCCCAACCTCTGGCTGGTCCTGCTTGCCTGACCCACTTCTTTCCCTAATTCTTCAGGGCATGTCTGATCGGGGCTCAGCCAGGAACACTCAGGACTGAGTATCTTCCAGTTGGGACCTGACTTATGGTCCAGGTCACTTGCACTCCAGTGTCCTTCTTGGATGTATTTCTTGGGTGTGTTCTCTTTCTGTTTCTTTTCGTCTCACCTTCCAAACAGAGTCACAGATGTGAAAAAAGGAATAAGGTCCTTTTTACCAGCCCTGTGACTGCCTGAGCCCAGGCAGAGGCTTAGAGCCTCTGGTTTTTCAGAGGGGATCTGAGCTACGTGCCTTCACTTACCAGTTCTGTGTGCATTTATGATGAATTCTTGCCGAGATGTCCCCAGCACTGTGCATAGGCTCCACACATACCTGCATGCAGCCTTGACCCTCTAGCTTGTGGCCACAGCCCTGAGGGACCCTGGCTGTGTCCCCAGCAATGAGACCCCTGACCCTCAGGCCAGATCAGACATGCCCTAAAGATTCAGGAAAAGGGGCTGGAGAAATGGCTTGGTGATTAAGGCACTTGCCTGCAAAGCCAAAGGACCCAGGTTCGATTCCCCAGGACCCACCTCAGCTAGATGCACAAGGTGGTGCATGCGTCTGGAGTGTATTTGTAGCAGCAGAAGGCTCTGGCACACCCATTCTCTCTGCCTCTGCCTCTGCCTGTGCCTCTCTTTTTTTCTTCTCTCAAGTAAATAAATAAGAATTAAAAAAAAAAAAAAAAAAGATTCAGGGAATCTTCAGGTAAGCAGAACCACCCAGAAGATGGGAGCTCCTCCACAGTAACCAAACAGGGGATAAGGGCCACTGCAGGGCCTTCGTGGGAGAAGTGACACTAGGCTCAAGCTTGGTAGGAGGGACAGGGACAGCACAGTGTCCCCGGCTGAATGGTGTCAAGGTGCCCGGGGCACATCAGCCTGGGTGAGGGAAGGAGGGGGACGCAGACCCTGGAGGTGAGGCTGAGGGTAAACTGAGGCTAGGTAACACAGGCTCAGGGGACTAAGTCAGAGGCCGGAGCAGTCACCTGGAACCTGTTTGAGGCACGGAGGGAACGGCTGGGCGGTAGACCTGACGCTGAGCAGCGGCCTGGAGCCAAGAGTTAATGCAGGCCTGTGGCTGTCTGGCACTGACTCTGTCACCCAGGGATTGGGGGGGCGGGTGCTATGCTGCTGGGGCCCAGGCAGGCTGGTGACCCCAGCTTACTACGGGGCCGGCCGGCCCATCCTCCCTTCCCTGGCCTTGGAACCTAGGTAGGAACTTCAGCAGGCAGCACCGGGAGAGGCTGGGGCTGCCTGAGGGCTGAGCAGCCCCCTCCTGGTGCTCCCCTAAATCCCAAAATAAATGAGGCAGAATCCAAATCAGTCTCTCTTCATCAGGAGAAAGGGCTCATTTCAAATATTTGCAGCCGCTTGAACTGAAATGGAGCGAGATGAGGGTTTAGCTGAATAATCTGGGGCCTTTTCAACGCGGATTTTCCTGGGCGCTTTTGCTGACTCCCGCAGAGCTGCACCTTCCGCCCGGGCCCTGCGCCTGCGCCGTCCTCCTGCCGGGGCCCTGGGCTCCGCTCTCGCCCCTGCCGGCTGCTTTCTCCTCATTCTGGTCCCTTTCGGAACTTCATCCATTAAATCTGCAAATATTTGCCCAGCCCTTCTTACCTGGCTCTGAGTTTGGCCCGAGGGGGACACATCAGTGACAAGACGGCCTAGCCTTTGCTACGTTCTACCTCAGATGGCCCCTCTGTCCTGGCGGCTTACCCTTTTTGCTCTGTGCCCAACTTTTTTTCTTTTGGTTTTTCGAGGTAGGTTCTCGCTCTAGCCCAGGCTGACCTGGAATTCACTATGTAGTGCTGAGATTAAAGGCGTGCACCACCACACCAGCTGATTTCTTTTTCTTTTCTTTTTTTTTTTTCTTTCTTTCTTTTTTTTTTTTTTTTTGAGGTATCTAGCCCAGGCTGACCTGGAATTCAACTATGGAGTCTCAGGGTGGCCTCGAACTCACAGTGATCCTCCTACCTCTGCCTTTAGAGTGCTGGGATTAAAGGTATGTACCACCATGCCCAACTCAAATTCTTTAAAAAAAAAACTTTTTTTTAACATTATTTTATTTTTATTTATTTGAGAGAGAGAGAGAGAGAGAGAGACAGAGAATGGGTTCCGAGGGCCTCTAGCCCACTGCAAACAAACTCCAGACACATGTGCCACCACAGGCATCTGGCTTACGTGGATTCTGGGGAATCGAACCTGAGTCCTTTGGCTTTGTAGGCAAACACCTCAACCACTAAGTCACCTCTCCAGCCCAACCTTGAATTTTTGATCCTTCTGCCTTTATCTTCTAAGTATTGGGATTATAGGTATGTACCACCGCTTCCAGCCTCTTTTTACACTCTTTGTTTTGGGGTATGTGCGTATGTGTTTTGAGGCAAAGGTCTCACTCCAGCCCAGGCAGACCTGGATCTCTGTAGCCCCAGTCTGGCTTCAAACTCATGGTGATCCTCCTACCTCAGCCTCCTAAGTGCTGGGATCGTAGGCATGAGCCACCGTGCTGACTTTCTTTCTACACTTAAAAAAAAAAAAAAATAAAAAGTCATCTTATGTAACCTCTCCAGAGGACCTTCAATGGGGTGGGAAGAACATCTGGAGAATTCCACCCCCTCCTTTGACCCCTTCCTCCTTCGAAGCAGCTCGTGGTCTCCCGCTGGGCCATGTTTGATGAAAGCCAGGCCTGCCCACCCTCCTCCACCCAGCCCTGGTGGAGGAAGTCAGCGGTGGGAGGAGGGGTGTAGTGAGGGCAGAAGGAAATCCAGGGCTCTGTGAGGGAAGCTTCCAGGCTGTTGGGTCCTAGACTCTGCTTTGGCAAAGCGTGTGTGTGTGTGTGTGTGTGGGGGGGGGGGGTGCTGGCCTTTCTTCCTCAGATGGGGAGTTTATGTGATAGAGGAGAGAGAGGGAAGAGGGTGAGGATGAGGAAAGAGAAGAGGAAGGACTGAGGAGATGGGGGTATCGGTTTTCTAGCCAGTGAGAGTGCAAGATGAGGAGGGGAGAACCCAACTTGTGAGAAGGCATGAGGTGCTTCAGGGGGCTTGTGGCATTTAAGGCCTGATGTTCCCACACGCTTTTGTGGTCTTGCAGATATTTACTTATTTATTATATGAGAGAGAGAGAGAGAGAGAGAGAGAGAGAGAGAGAGAAAGAATATGGGCACGCCAGGGCCTCTAGCCACTCCAAACGAACTCAGACTGTATGCACCATCAAGTGCATCTGGCTTGCGTGGGCACTGGGGATTCGAACCTGGGTCTTTAGACTTTGCAGGCAAGTGCCTTAACTGCTAAGCCATCTCTCCAGTCCATTGCAGATCTTTTATTTTAACTTTTTTTGACAGCTTCCATAAGTATAGACAATATACCATGATCATAATCTCCTCTTATCACCCCCATTACCCCCCTTCCGAATCTGCCCTCCACTGAATCCCTTCTCCATTTCATTTAGTCTCTCTTCTATTTTGATGTCATCATCTTTTCCTCCTATTCTTCAGGTCTTGGGTAGGTAGGGTCAGCCACTGCGAGGTCATGAATATCAGGGCCACTTTGTATCTGGAAGACTGTATTGTAAGCACTCCTCCCTTCCTTTGGTTCTTACATTCTTTCTTCTACCTCCTCAGCAATGGACCCTGAGCTTTGCAGGGTGTGACAGAGATGTCTTAGTGCTAAACACTCCCCTGTCTGTTCTTCTCAGCACTATGGTATGGTTTTGAGTCTCCCCAGGACAATTTGGTGGGCATAATATATGCATTTAGCCAGACAACCATAGTAATTTCTCCCCTAGGGCTTATGACACCCCCCACCCCCGGCTGTCAGCCATAGACTTTTGACTAGGTTTTTGGTATCAAGCAAAGATTCCCTCCTGTGGAGCAGGCTTCCAGTCCAATCAGAGAGCAGTTGGTTTCCCACATAACAGATAAGCTACCATTGTACCAGTTGACAGATTTGGTCTGGCTGGGCAGCTATAAGGCTTGCAAGGTCCACTGCTGGTTAAGACCCCAAAAGACTGTGTGCTGCATAGCTCTTTCCAGCAACCTGGTAGTTAGCAGGCAGGAGATTTCCAGCTCAGCTCCAGCTTGATTTCTCAGTGACCTGTAGCCCAAGCATGGGGACTCTTCAGCGATAGGGTCTTACCATCTAGTTCTGGTGGGCAACCAAGAGCCTTAGTATTTTGGGGTGATTGGGACCTCCATAGCCAACCATTCACTGGAAGGTATCCCACCCCTGGCCCTGCAGATCTTTTTTTTTTCCCCAGTTTTTTTTTTTTTTTTCCGAGGTAGGGTCTCACTCTAGCTCACGCTGACCTGGAATTCACTATGTAGTCTCAGGGTGGCCTCGAACTCACGGCGATCCTCCTACCTCTGCCTCCCAAGTGCTGGGATTAAGGGCGTGCGCCACCACGCCCAGCCTTTCCCCAGTGTTTTAAGGTTTGTTTGTTTATTTATTTGTAAGCAAAGGGAGAGAGAGAGAGAGAGAGAGAGAAGAGGAGAAGAGAAGAGAGACAGACAGAGAGACTGGGTGCACCAGGGCCTCCAGCTATGCAAACAAACTCCAGATGTATATGCCGCTTTGCCCATCTGGCTTTACATGGGTAGTGGAGAATTGAACCTGAGTTGTTGGGCTTTGCAGGCAAACATCTTAACCACCAAGCCACTCTAATCCAGGCTGACCTGGAATTCACTGTAGTTTCAGGCTGGCCTCAAACTCATGGCGATCCTCCTACCTCTGCCTCCTGAGTGCTGGGATTAAAGGTATGTGCCACCATGCCTGTCCAGCCCAGTTTTTTTTTTTTTTTTTTTGAGGGAGGGTCTCACTTCAGTCCAGGCTGACCTGGAACTCACTCTGTAGTCCCCTGCAGATCTTATCTGTACACTTTCCCTCCTTTTCCTTTCTCTGTCTGTCCTGAGGAGCTACTTCTTGTCCCT
Source organism: Dipus sagitta (assembly GCA_036346955.1). Classification (NCBI taxonomy): domain Eukaryota; kingdom Metazoa; phylum Chordata; class Mammalia; order Rodentia; family Dipodidae; genus Dipus; species Dipus sagitta. Next base: position 143,157,216 of record CM070770.1, read on the forward strand.
GGAGTGGATCAGACTCTAGACTGCCCCGGGGCCCTTGTGGTTTCTAGTCCTAGAACACTCTTCATTCGTCTGGTCAGTGTGCTGCTTGATGCTGTGACAGTCTATGTCATGTTGACCCTGAGGAACCTTATGCTGTCTGGCAAGGAGCTGGAGCCACCCGTTGGTGGGGTGGGTCTGGTCTGGCCAGAGATAGGACACCTGCTCTGGACAGGTGGCACTGGTGTATAGTACCTATGGCATCTAACCCAGGATCTTGCCAAGGCAGCCAGGGTGTGGGTGGATCACGTGACTGTGGCTTGCAAGGCCTGATCATTAGGTTGTGGTGGAGGGTGGCTCTGAACTCCACCTTGACCCTGTCGCTGTCCCTCCTGTACAGCTGTTGGGATGCTGACGTGGTGCCACTCGGAGCCATGACAAAAGTGGACACACAGGCCAGTGTGTTCTGGAAGTGAATCAGAGGTGGCTTCAGAGTCCAGTGTGTGTGGGAGTTGGGTCCTGAGGGGAAGAAAATGGCCTTGGTGCTCAGCTAGGGTTTTTTTTTTTTTTTTTTGTCTTTTTCTTTTTTTTGCGTGTGTGCGTGATTGTGTGTTTGTATTCATGAGGGTGCACATGCACATGTGTGTGCATGCCTGTGGGGGCCAGAGACTGATGACAGGAGGCTCCCTTTATCATTCTCTGTCTTATTTTTAAAAAAGATTTTCATTTGTTTATTTTGAGAGAGAGAGAGAGAGAGAGAGAGAGAGAGAGAGAGAGAGAGAATGAATGGGCGCACCAGGGCCTCCAGCCACTGCAAATGAACTCCAGGCGCATGCGCGACCATGTGCATCTGGCTTACGTGGATCCTAGGGAATCAAACCTGGGTCCTTTGGCTTTCCAGGCAAATGCCTTAACCATTAAGGCATCTCTCTAGCCCCTGTCTTATTTTTGTAAATATTTTATTTATTTATTTTATTTGTAAGTGGGGGAAGTGTATGGGCATGCCAGGGCCTCCTTCCACTGCAAACGAATTCCAGATGCATGTGCCTCTGGCTTTACATGGGTACTGGGGCATTGAATCCTGGTTGGCAAGCTTTGCAAGCAAGTGCCTTTAACTGCTGAGCCATCTCCCCAGCCCACCACCTTATTTTTTGAGACAGGATCTCTCCCTGAACCTGGAGCACACTAACGTGGTCAGAGTAGCTAGCTAGCAAGCCCCAGGTTCTCTTTCTTCTGCTCCCCCAGTGTTGGGAGTACAGGCATACGTTACTGCACCCAGTTTTTACATGAGTCCATGGGACCCAAACTCAGGTCCTCATGCTTGTGTGGTAAGCGCTTTACCCAGTGACAACCCCCCCCCCCCCAAGCCCCTCAGCGAGGCTCTAGGGCAGTACCTTGGAAACCCAGAGGGTGACCCAGCCTGTTGGTGCCACAGAGGGAAACTGATAAGGCTGCGAGGACCCGTGAGGATGTGCCATCCCTGTCCCTAGGACTTCTTGGATTTTCAGGGGCAACCAGAGGCCCCGAGGAGCTGGGAGCTGAGGTGCAGGAGAGGAGGAATCTGCTTTGAAAGCTTGAGAGGTAGAAGCCAGAAGGCAAGGGGGGAATGCCTATGAGGGAATGGGGAGCCACCCACCCAGGGCTCTCTGGCGTAGCCCTAGGGTGACAGGGAGGGGCCAGGCACTTTACAGGTACCCTGCTCACCATCCCCCTACAAGCCCTGGTACCATGTCTGAGGTTATGGACAAGGAACCAGGCTCAGAGCTGTGAGCTGTCTGTGGCTGTGAGACTCATTCAGAGTGGAGCTAGGCCTGGGTGTTGAGGCCTCTTTGGCTACTACCAACCCTGTGTGACCTCCCATAGGCCTTCTGCTGACAGTCAGCCCTGTTGTCAATGCTAACTAGTTAGCTTACACAGACCCACAGTCTCCCTAACATTCCCATTTTAAGGATGGCAAAACTGAGACACGGAGCAGTCAACTCAGTTGCTCACATTGACGCAGCTAGTAAGCAGCAGTACTGGGATTTGAACTCGGGGATCTGCGTTCAAAACGTGCTAAGCCGGTTCAGAGAAGTAGCTGGTTTCTTGCTTTCTGTCTATCTGTGTGTGAAGGGCACTCTGCTGTTGATGTTTCTGGCTTCTCTGAGATGGCTGTGTGCCAATGTCACCAGTACTCCTGAGTTTTGTTTCCCTCATCCATAAGAAGGAAATGAGCCTAGGCCTTGCCAATGCCTCCCCAACCTCTCTTAATTTTTTTTTCTTTTTTGCAAGGGAGAGTCTCCCTCTAGCCCAGGCTGACCTGAAATTCACTATGTAGGTTCAAGTTAGCCTTGAACTCACAGCGATCCTCCTACCTCTGCTTCCTGAGTGCTGGGATTAAAGGTGTGTGCCACCACGCCTGGCAAAATGTGTAGCCCAGGCTGGCCTCAAACTCCGGATCCTCCTGCCTTCGCCTCTTCAGCAATTTCCTACAGGCATGCACAACCACAACCGGTTTCTCTCTCTCTTTTAAATATTTATTTGTTTATTTGCAGAGAGAAAGAGAGGTAGAAGAGAGACAAAAGAGAGAATGGGAACACCAGGGACTCCAGTCACTGCAAACAAACTCCAGATGCATGTGCCACTTTGTGTATCTGGCTTTATGTGGGTACTGGGGAATCAAACCCAGGTTGTTAGGCTTTGCAGGTAAGTGCCTTAACCACTGACCCATCTCTCCAGCCCTCTTCTGTCCTTAAAAATAATCATAATACACACATATATACATATATATATTATATATATAAAACAAAAAAGAGAAAGTGAGACAGAGAGAGAGAATAAATGAGTGTGGGTGTTCCAGGGCCTCTTTCAGAAGCAAGCATCACTTTGTGCATCTGGCTTTATGTAGGTACTGGAGAATTGAACCCAGGCCATTAGGCTTTGCAAGCACCTTCAACTGCATCTCCCCAGCCCTGTCTTCCTCTCTTTTAAAGGGGAAAAGACTCTTCCTAAGTCCAGTCAAATGCCACAAACCCATCTCCTCCCTGAGTCCTGGACAGGAGGTAAGGAGAAACTATGAAGAAAGTTTTTTTTTTTTAATTTATTTTACTTTTAAAAAGATTTTATGTTTATTTATTTATTTATTAGAGACAGAGAGAGAGAGAATGGGCACGTCAGGGCCTCTAGCCACTGCAAATGAACTCCAGATGCGCGCACCACCATGTGCATCTGGCTTACGTGGGACCTGGAGAATCGAACCAGGGTTCTTAGGCTTCACAGGCATGTGCCTTAACTGCTAAGCCATCTCTGCAGCCCTAATTTATTTTTTATATATCTATTTTGAGAGAAAACATTGTGTGTGTGTGTGTGTGTGTGTGTGTGTGAGAGAGAGAGAGAGAGAGAGAGAGAGAGAGGCAGATAGAGAGAGAATGGGCATGCCAGGGCACCCAGCCTCTGCAAAGGAATTCCAGACACATGTGCCCCCTTGTGCATCTGGCTCTACGTGGGTCCTGGGAAATTGAACCTGGGTCCTTGGGCTTCACAGGCATGCGCCTTAACCTTTAAGCCATCTCTCCAGCCCAGAAAGGAAGTTTTGTTTCCCTCCCAGGCCTGGCAGACGAGGCTCTAGGAGGAATGGCAGTCCTGCTGTAGAACTACCTCAGGAGCCCTGTGTGTACCTGGCCGTGCAGAGCATGCATGATGTCACCAGCCTATGTGGGCCAGGACCCTGAGCTCCTGGAGCCTGCGGTCTTCCTCCTCCTCTTCCTGTGTCCACACCGTGAATATCTTCTGAATCTCCACTCTGTTCCACGTGCTGGGTGCTGGGGGTCAGCCGTGAAGTCCACACACAGAATCGTCCCTCCCCCCATTGTCAGCCTCTAATCCTTGGGAAGACAGGCCTTGAGTATATGGTTCCTGAGAGAAGTAAGTGGTGAAGGAAGCTCAGAGTGTTTGGGATGGTGTCACTTGGGGACCTGGTATGTTATTGCATGTGAGTACTGAGCACACAGCCCTTCTCCAGTGTTGCTGCCTTAGTCTCTCTACCACTGGGGTGCCCCCTTGTAGAGTCATCACGTGTTAGTGTTGCTCACCCTAGAGGGAGAGTCCCTTGTCCTTTGTCGCCAGTCTAGGATGCTGGGAAGCTGGTCTGTGGGGGCGTCAAGGGCAGTTCCCAGCAATGCTCTTGGGAGTCCTCTGTACTCTATGGTTAAGCTAGCACCACTTGAAATGCCATGTGGATTCTGGGGACCTTTTGATATGAAGTCAGGGGTTTCCTACCCACAAAGAGAAAGAAGGATGAGGACGCTGGGGCCCTTCCACCATGGTAGAAATGAGGGTCTAGAAGGACTCAAGGGTGGCAGCCAGAGGGACCCCGCCCCCAGCATGGACCAGGTACAGAGCTGCATTCTGTCACTGTTGATGAAATGAATGGGGACCCTGCAGCCCCTCATGGCAGGGCGACTCCAACATCCCACAACTTTTCTGAACTGTATGATGGGAGGAGATTCCGAGGTGGGAGTGGGAAGCTGGGAATTTTCTCTCCATGACTCCCCACTGCCTTCAGAAAGTACCACCAGATGCCCACTCCTCTCCCACGTGTGGTCTTAGAGGGTGCTCATGAGCTGGTCTGACTGTCATCTCCCATCCAGGATGGAGCCATACCCTGCGGGTCTCTGCTATCTCAGATTTTGGCCTAGAGCATTGACAAGCCACACACAGATATATATATCTTATAAGAGAGACAGAAAGAAAGAGGAGAGAGAGAAGAGAGAGAGAGAGAGAGAGAATGGACACTCCAGATCCTCTAGCCACTGGAAATAAAGTCCAGATGCATGTGCTACCTTGTGCATCTGGCTTTATGTGGGTACTAGGGAATCAAACTTGGGTCCTTAGGCTTTCCAAGGCTAATGTCTTAACTACTGAGCCATCTTTCCAGCCCTACACACAGTTTTTAAAAAAGTTTTTTGAGGTAGGGTCTCACTCTAGCTCAGGTTGACCTGGAATTCACTGTGTAGTCTCAGGGTAGCCTCAAACTCATGGCGATCCTCCTATTTCTGCCTCCCGAGTACTGGGATTAAAGGGGTGCACCACTATGCCTGGCTACAGATTAAAAAAAATACTTTTTATTGGGGTAGAGAGATTGCTTAGTGGTTAAGGTGCTTGCCTGTGAAAACTAAGGACCCATGTTCTACTTTCCAGATCCCATGTAAGCCAGATGCACAAGGCGACACAAATGTACAAGACTGCACATGCACACAAGGTGGCACATGTGTCCGGAGTTTGATTGTAGTGGCTGGAGACCCTGACATGCCAATTCTCTCTGTCTCTTTCTCACTCTTCAGTAAAAAGGCTAGTCTGTTGGGCTTGCCTCAAAATAAAAACCCAAAACTTTTTATTGATAACCTCTCTATATACATAAGGTACCCTGACCACAATCCCTTCCTACTATCCTCTTGTTCCCCACACCCCATCTTCCCTTGACTGAACCCCTTCTTCTTTCTAGCTAGTCCCTCTTCTATTTTTTTTTCGAGGTAGGGTCTTGCTTTAGCCCAGGCGGACCTGAAATTCACTCTGTAGTCTCAGGATAGCCTTGAACTCACAGCCATCTTACTATCACCACCTCCTGAGTGCTGGGGTTAAAGGGATGCACCACCATGCCCAGCCTATATGAGCATACATTTATATAAATATTTAGAGGACAATTTGGTAGGTACTATGTCCATTTAGTCAAATAGCAGTAATAGCTTCCACCTAGGGCTTACAACCTTCCCAACCATAGGCTTAAAATTTTTTAATTATTTATTTGTAAGCAGAGATAGATAGATAGATAGATAGATAGATAGAAGATAGATAGATAGAACAAGAGAAGCCTCTTGCCACTGCAAACAGACTCTAGACACATGCATCACTTTGTGCATCTGGCTTTATGTGGGCACTGGAGAATCGAACCCAGGACAGCAGGTTTTGGTAGTACGTGCCTTTAAGCACTGAGCCATCTCCCTTATCCCAGCCATAGACTTGTGATTAGGTTTTTGGTACCAGGCATGAATTTCCTTCCATGGAGAAGGCTTCAAATCAAATCAGAGAGCAGCTGGTTTCTCCCATAACAGACATGTGCCATTGTACCAGTTGGTGCATTTTGCCTGACTAACCAGTTGCTACACATAGGGAAGATAGGCCACAAAGAGTTTCTTTAAAAATATTTATTTTCGAGGAGAGAGAGTGAATGAAAGTGAGAGAGAGATTGAGAGAGAGAGAGGGAGAGGAAGGGAGGGAATGGGCATGCCAGGATCTCTTGCCCTGCAAACAAACTCCAAATGCATGCACCACTTTGTGCATTTAACCTTATGTGGGTACCTGGGCCACCAGCCTTTGCAAACAAGCACTTTCAACTGCTAAGCCATCTCTCCAGCTCCATTTAGGATTAGGGTTGCCATATAAAACATAGGACACCCAGATAAACTTATTTTATATTATTTGTTTGAGAGACAGAGAGGTAGAGAGAGAAAGAGGCCAATGAGAGAGAGAAAACTGGCCTCTAGCCACTGCAAATTAATTCCAGAAGCATGTGCCACCTTGTGCATCTGGCTTACGTGGGATCCTGGAGAATCAAACCTGGATCCTTAGGCTTCACAGGCAAGTGCCTTAACTGCTAAGTCATCTCTCGAGCCCTAAATATATTTTACTTTGTGTGTGTACGCATTTTGTATGACTATGGATGCACGTGTGTATGTGCGTGCACATGTGCATGTGTATGTGTAGGGATGTGAGGATGTGTAGGGATGTGTGGTATTGGGTGCCATCCTCTTTTGCTCTCCATATTATTCATTCATTCATTTATTTTTTGGTGTGTGTGTGTGTGTGTGTGTCTGTGTGTGACATGTATGGTGTGGTGTGTGTGTACATGGTGCAGAGTGTGTGTAGTGTAGCCATATCTGGTGTGCTTAATCTTAACTTTCAACTTGACTGGAATTAATATATATTTTTTAAAATTTTATTTATTTATTTGAGACACAGAGAGAGACAGTGAGTAAGAGGCAGAGAGAGAGAGAGAGAGAGAGAGAGAGAGAGAGAGAGGTTGAGAGAGAGAGAGAGAGAATGGGCGAACCAGGGCCTCCTACCACTGTAAATGAACTCCAGACACATGCGTCACTTTGTGCATCTGGCTTTACATGAGCACTGGGGAATCCAACCTGGGCTGTCAGGCTTTGTAAATAAGCATCTTCAACCACTGAACCATCTCTCCAGCCCCTTGACTGGAGTTAGAATCACCATGGAAACATACCTCGAGGTGTGTCTGTGAGGGTAGCACAAGAAAGGAGGGAAGACTCACCTGAATGTGGGTGCCATCCCATGGGCTGGGATCCTAGACCGAATGCAAGGAGAAAGCAGGGTGTGTGCCAGCATTTGTCTCCCTCCGCCTCCTGACTAAGAACTGAATGTGACCAGCTGCCTCATGCTCCACCTCCATGTCTTCCCGGAGACAACGGACTGCTCCCTCAAACTGAACACCAAACGGAGCCCTTCCTGAACTTTCTTTTTTGGTTTTTCGAGGTAGTCTCAGTCTAGTTCAGGCTGACCTGGAACTCACTCTGTAGTCTCAGGGTGGCCTTGAACTCACAGCGATCCTCCTACCTCTGCCTCCCGAGTGCTGGGATTAAAGGCGTGCTGCCACCACGCCCGGCCCTTAACTTTCTTTTGTCAGTTATTTTTTTCATACGAATACGAAAACTAACCAATTCACTATCTTATACTTTATTTTTATTTATGTATTTGAGAAAGAGAGAGAAAGGGATTGTGTTGGTTTGATTCAGGTGTCCCCCATAAACTTAGGTTCTGAATTCTAGGTTCTGAATGCTGGGTTCTCAGCTGATGGAGATTTGGGAATTTAATGCCTCCGGGAGGCAGTGTATTGTTGGGGACGAGCTTATGGGTGTCACAGCAAATTTCCCCTTGCCAGTGTTTGGCACCCTGTTCCTGTTGTCCACCTGATGTTGGCCAGGATGTGATGTCCACTCTCTGTTCAAGCCATCATTTTCCCCTGCCATCGTGGAGCTTCCCCTTGAGTCTGTAAGCCAAAATAAACCTTTTTTTTTTTTTTCCCCATAAGCTGTTCTTGGTCGGTTATTTTCTGGAAGCAATGCGAACCTGACTGCAACAGGGAGATAGATTTGGCTTGTCAGGAACTCTTGCTACTGCAGATGAACTCCAGATGCATGTGTCACTTTGCACATCTGGCTTTAAGTGGCTACTGGGGAATCAAACCTGGGCTGGCAGGCTTTTCAAGCAAGCTCCTTTAACCGTTAAGCCATGAGTCAGGCCTGAACTCGCCAGGCCCATGGCTTATACTTTTTTAAAAAAAATATATTTTATTTATTTATTTATTTGAGAGAGAGAGAGAGAGAGAGAGAGAGAGAGAGAGAATGGGTGCGCCAGGGCATCTGGCCACAGCAAAGGAACTCCAGATGCATGTGCACCCTTGTGCATCTGGCTAACGTGGGTCCTGGAGAATCGAACCAGGAACCTTTGGCTTTGCAAGCAAACTCCTTAACTGCTGTGGCTTATACTTTTATTTGCTAAATATGCTAGCTGTAAATGGGTCCAGAGTTTCTTGGGGGTCACCTCACCCTGTGCTTGACTCTGTATATTTCCTTGAAGCTGTGGGGCAGACTGAAAAGGCCAAGCAAGGGCTGGCATCTGTGAGTAAATGGCTGAGGTCCAGGGTAGGCAGTATGCGGAGTTGAAAGGCAGTTCATTTGGAGAGGCCAGCAAGGCGACCCAGAGAGGGGCCCATGGGGTGGTGTCTGCCTCATGGCCTCATCTACTCCTCACCAGAGTCCCAGAGGGCGAGCACTGTGGCTAGTGTATCTTTTGCTCCAGCTGCCTGTTCAAACAGTTCAGAGAAGCAGAATCCATCTGATCCCAGCTCTGAGCTTCTCAACCTCGTGTTCATCTGTCCCTCCCAGCCCTGAGTCTCCTGATGACCTCCGACCCTTGACCCTCTGGCCTGGTCCACAAAGTCTTACATGATTGCCTGTGAGTGCTGAGCACACAAGACTCTCACAGCCCTCTTGCCTTGGCCTGGGACTTTTTGCCCTGGATCTCCTCCCAAGAGCAGCACTTGGGAGGAAGCTCTGTGTCCAGTCAACCAGGAGGCCTGGCACTGCCTCCTCCCCAGACCGTCCAGCTCGACACGTACCCGCACAGGTTGCTTCTCCAATGGCCTGTTACTGGGCAGATGGATGCCCCATCTCCCCAACGTGCTCCCAACGTGACCCTGTGGAGCATGTCAGTGGGTCACGCCTGAGCTTCATCCTGTGACTTGCTGAAGCCCTGCGCTGACTCTGTTAGGTGGGTGTGGTAGTTGGGATGGATGTCCCCCAATAGATCCTGAGTTTATTAAAGTTTGTTAATTTATGGGCCGGGCGTGGTGGCGCACGCCTTTAATCCCAGCACTTGGGAGGCAGAGGTAGGAGGATCGCCATGAGTTCGAGGCCACCCTGAGACTACAGAGTGAATTCCAGGTCAGCCTGGGCCAGAGTGAGACCCTACCTCAAAAAACAAAAAAACAAACAAACAAAAAAGATTGTTAACTTAGATCTCCAGCCTCCTGGCCGGAGGAGGTGATACTGTGGGCAGATCCTGGGGTCCAGCCTTAAGGTGTTAACTGGGAGCGGATCTGAATTCCAGCCTAAAGATATGCAGAGTGCTTGAGCTCTGCCTGGGGCTCCTGGAGTGCCCTTGCTTGTGGTGGGTAGTGGCTGCTTTTCTCACTCAGCGGATTGTGTAAAGGGGGCCAGTTTCTTCTGCCATTATGGAACGTTCCCTGGATCTGGAAGCTTCAAATAAATCCTCCCATAAACTGTGTGCGGTCTGGTGGTTCATCCCAGCAACGTGAAGCTGACTATGACAGTGGGTCACACAAGGGTCCTCATTTAAGCAAAGCTCGAAGAGGTAGGCCTACTTTGTTAATCCCAGCAAGTGCAGGCAAGTGTATCTGACTACAGGGCTTGAGAGAGATCCCAGCTTTCTCTTGTTTGGGCTCTTGGGTCTAGACTCCTTCCTTCCTATAGTACCCTGCTCTGATCCAGGCAACCTGGGCTGGAGAGTGGAGCCAGGTGTGGACACCATATCCTGTTTCTCTTCCTGTCTCCTTCTAGCCTTGATAAAGCCTGGAGCAGGCAGCCCAGTCTCCCCTGCTCACCTTAACCCCCGACACCTAGGGTCCCCCAGAAGTTCCAATTTCATTAATCTGTCCCAGCTCGTCAGAGCTTCTAAGTGATCCAGAGCAGTGTGCAGTGCGGGGACAGTCAGCTGAGCTGGGTGGGAGCGGGCGAGGTGGGTGAAAAGACAAGATTCCCTTACGTTCCTCCCTATCCAAAGGGACCAAGTGCTGCCTTCCAGTGAACTTTCCAGAGGAAGAGCTCTGTTCACCTGCAACCTAGGACAAGAGGGGTCCTTGTTGTGAACAAGTCCCTGTTTACCTCACTCAGATTTGGGGCAGGGCCAGTGACGCATCCAATACTCCTATCCCCACATCCAAGCACCCATCTGCCATACATCCACCCACGTATCCACCTATTCACCCATCTGCCATCCATCCATCCATCCATCCATCCATCTACTATCCATCTACCCATTCATCCATCCATCCAATTGTTCACCTAGTCATCTATTCCGTCCACCTACCCATCCATTTATCCATCATACACCCACCCATCTAACCTATCTTCACCTAATTATCTATCTATCTATCTATCTATCTATCTATCTATCTATCCACTCACCCATATGCCTATCTACCCACCTTCCCTTCTCAGATATCCATCCATCCATCCACTCACATATCCAATTTCTCCTTTATTCATCCATCCATCCATCCATCCATCCATCCATCCATCCATCCATCCCTTTGTCTTCAAGTAAGACTTGTAGAGCCCGTTCCTGTGTAGCGTCATGAACTAGAAGCTGGGTAGAGAATTAGAAACCCGATCCCTCCTTTGGAACTGAGTCTGGTGGAGGAAAGACAGCTGTAAACAGGCTGGCAGAGCTGCAGCACATGGATGTGTAGGTGAGGGCAAGGGCCCTTTCTGCTGGGCTGGGGGCCGAAGGAAGGGTGACGGACATATCTGCGCCATTAGCCTCTGTTGCAGTCAGGTTCGCATTGCTGGTAGAAATTTCCCAACCAAAAGCAGCTTGTGGGAAAAAGAGGTTTATTTTGCCTTACAGGCTCAAGGGGGAAGCTATAACACCCATAAGCCCACCCCCAACAATACACTGCCTCCAGGAGGTGTTAATTTCCAGTTGCCATCAGCTGGGAATCTAGCATCCAGAACATCTAAATTTATGGGGACACCTGAATCAAATCACCACATTCCACCCCCGGCCCCCATAAACTGATAACCATACATGATGTAAAATGCAATCCATTCATCCAGCTTTAAAAGTCCACATAGTTTTTATCAATTCCAATGATGTTCATACATCCCCATAATCCAAGGTCTTTTAATTGAGCCATAATACCAAAAAATAACCTCAAAAAACCCATAATGGCACAGAATAAACATTCACACTGCAAAAGATGGCACTGGGCATAGCAAACAAATACTCAAGCAATACATGATTTAAACAGGGCAAACACCAAACTCTGTAGCTTTAAGTCCAACAACTCTAGTCCGTGACAAGTCTCCAAGTCCGATAACTCTAACCAGCAACAAGTCTCTGGCATTCCAATTCCGCCCCTCCAGCTAGGCTACTCCCAGTCCTGGAAAACTTCATCAGGCCGGCAGCTCCTCAGCAGCCATCTCGTGGTCCCGGCATCTCCACTGGGTCTCCACTGCAATCCACGGTTCATCCTCATGGCCCCATGGGGTCTCCACTCAGGCAACCAGCAGACCTGCCTCACACTGCCCATGGCCACATCCAAAACTCAAGACCATGTTGCAAACATAATGACCCTCTCTTTCCTGCATTTCTTATACTACACAACAGCAGGTAGGGTGCCAATTTCTTAATCCGGCGGGGGGGCCGGGGGAATAAAGCAGACTTTGAAAGAACAGGACACTCCTTGAGCACTCAGGCCCCTTCAAAAGAGTCAACATTCTTCCTGTTGCCCCAGTGTAGGTCAGCTAGCCCAGTCTCAAAGGTTGTAATCTCTCAATTGCAGCTGAACAGGCAGCAGCTTAGGCCCAAAGATTTCATTTTTTTCTGTGCCATATCCCTCTGCTCACACCAGTTCATTTCTATGCAAAGCAACCCTGCACAACTTCTCAGGACATGGGCATAACAGCAAGCTTTTTACACAACTTGCCTCTAGCCCAGTCTAAGCAAAGCTCTTTCTCACCCTCATAAGCCAAACCTCACAGTCCATAGTTCTTGCTGCATTCAGGTCTTTCAACTCTGACCAGAATAGTCCATGAAGCTGTACTTACAGCATTGCAAGGTGTTTCTTAGGCCAAGGTTTCAAATCCTTCCACATTCCTCTTGAAAATCAGCTCCAAAAGGCCGAAGCCACACAGTCAGGTATCCAGCAGCAATCCCAATCCTTGGTACGCCTTTACTGTTGCAATCAGGTTCACATTGCTGGTAGAAATCACCTGACCAAGAGCAGCTTCTGGGGAAAAGAGGTTTATTTTGGCTTTCAGGCTTGAGGGGAAGCTCCACGATGGCAGAGGAAAATGATGGCATGAGCAGAGGGTGGACATCACCCCCTGGCCCACATAAAGTGGACAACAGGAACAGGAGAATGTGCCAAACACTGCCACGGGGACACTGGCTATAAGACCCATATGCCCACCCCCAACAATACATTGCCTCCAGGAGGCGTTCATTTCCAGTCGCCATTAACTGGGGAACCTAGCGTCCAGAACACCTAAGTTTATGGGGGACACCTGAATCAAACCGCCACAGCCTCTCAGTAATTGTCCCTTGGGTCTCAGTATAAATGCCACCTTCTTGGGGAAGTCCACACCTATCCCCCAGGCTGCTTCCATGGTTTAACTGCACCCCGAACTTCTTGCTGGCACTTGTGGGCGAATGGCGGCTGTTTCTGCCTATCTCCCCGCCGGTGCCCGTGTCTGGGTCTTGTTCACGGCTCTGAAAGCACCACAGTCAGTACTTTGTGTGCTTTTCCTTTTTTAAAGATTTCTAAAATTTTATTTATTTATTTTCAAGCAGACAAAGAGAGGGAGGGAGGGAGAGAGAGACAGAAAAGAGGCAGACAGAGAGAATAGGGCACGCCAGTGCATCCAGCCACTGCAAATGAACTCCAGATGTGTGTGCCCCTTGTGCATCTAGCTTACATGGGTCCTGGAGAATCGAACCTGGGTCCTTTGCTTCACAGGCAAGCCCCTTAATAGCTAATCCATTTCCCCAGCCCGGGTGTGCTTTTCTTTAATTTTTTTTTTTTTTTTCCCGAGGTAGGGTCTCGCTCTGGCCCAGGCTGACTTGGAATTCACTATGTAGTCTCTGGGTGGCCTCAAACTCTTGGCGATCCTTCTACCTCTGCCTCTCGAGTGCTGGGATTAAAGGCGTGCGCCACCATGTCCAGCTAAAAAAATTTTTTACATTAAAAATATTTATTTATTTATTTACTTGAAATAGAGAGGGAAGGAGAAAGAGAGAGAGAGAGAGAGAGAGCGAGCGCAAGACTGGGTGCACTAGGACCTCCAGCCATTGCAAATGAACTCCAGATGCATAACACCACCTTGTGCATCTGGCTTATGTGAGTGCTAGGGAATGGAACACAGGTCCTTTGAACTTGCAGACAAGTGCCTTAACCGCTAAGCCATCTCTCAAGTTCATTTTTTTTTTTTACATTTTATTTATTTATTTATTAGAGAGAAGTAGATAGAGAAAGAGAGAGGGAGGGAGAGTGAATAGGCATGCCAGGTCCTCTAGCCACTGCAAACGAACTCCAGACACATGTGCCACCCTGTGTACAGCTTTCTTACATGGGTCCTGGGGAATCAAACCCAGGGTCTTTTGGCTTTGCAGACAAGCACCGTAACTGCTAAGCCATCTCTCTAGCCCTCTTTTTCTTTCTTTCTTTTTTTTTTTTTTTTGAGGTAGGGTCTTACTCTAACCCACGCTGACCTAGAATTCACTATGTAGTCTCAGGGTGGCCTCAAACTTATGGTGATCCTCCTGCTTCTGCCTCCTGAGTTCTGAGATTAGAGGCATGCACCACCACGCCCAGCCTGTTTTCTTAAAAAAAAAATTTGGGCTGGAGAGATGGCTTAGTGGTTAAGGCGTTTGCCTGCAAGGCCAGAGGACCCAGGTTCGACTCCCCAGGACCCACGTTAGCCAGCTGCACAAGGGGGCGCACACATCTGGAGTTCATTTGCAGTGGCTGGAGGCCCTGGCTGCCCATTCTCTCTCTACCTGCCTATTTCTCTCCCTCCCTCTCTCTCTCAAAATAAATTTTAAAAAATGTTTAAAATATTTTAATTTTATTTATTTATTTGCAAGCAGAAAGAGATAGAGAGAAGAGAGACTGAATGGGCACATCAGGGCCTCTAGCCACTGCAAACAAACTCCAGATGCATGCACTGTTTTGTGCATCTGGCTTTATGTGGGTACTGGGGAATTGAACCTGGGGCATTAAGTTTTGCAGGCAAGTGTTCTAAGTGTTGAGCCGTTTCCGCAGCCCTCATGGGTTTGTCAATGCCGTCGTTCTACTTTGCAACCCAGTTTCTGGATTCCATGCAGGGCGTGTCCCGAGGAGGCCCCAGTGCATGGCCTTGGCAAGTTTCGTGATGGCTTCTTGGTCACATCCCATAGAGGGGCCCCTGGCTCCCTTTTCGCTAGTAGTTCTGCCTTTCTTCTTCTTTGTTGGCATGTGTGTGTGTGGTTTGTACTTGTGTCTGTGTGCATGTGGGCACACATGTATGTGTGAATGTGCACGTGCATGTTGGAGGCCAGGGGTCAGTGTCAGGTTTCTTCCTCAGTCACTCTCCACTTGATCTTGTTTTGAAGACCAGTCTTCCACTGAACCTCGAGCTCACCGACTTGGCTAGACGAGCTAGCCAGCAAGCCCCAGGGATCCCCCTGTCTCCAACTCCCCAGTGCTGGGACCGCAGCTACCATGCTCTGGATTTCACATGGGTTCTGGGGATCCAAGCTCAGGTCCTCGTGTTTGTGTGGCAGCGCTTTACCTCTGAGCTGAGCATCTCCCCAGCCTGCTCCTTCACTCGTCTATCCATGCTTTCAAAACATTATTGATTTGAGTGAGTGAAAGAAAGAGGCAGAGAAAAAGGGAGAGAGAGAGAGAGCACACCAGGGCCTCCAGCTGCTGCAAACGAATGCCAGATGCATACACCTCCTTGTGCATCTGTCTTATGTGGGTCCTGGGGAATCGAACCTGGGTCCTTTGGCTTTGCAGGCAAACACTTTAACCACTATGCCAGGGCCTCTTGCCACTGTATACGAACCCCCAGACACATGGCTCACTTTGTGCATCTGGTTTTATTGGGGAATTGAACTCAGGCCAGCAGGTTTTGCAAGCAAGCGCCTTTAACCACTGAGCAATTTCCCCCAGCACCCTAACTGTCCTCTTGAAACCTCAGTGATTAAGATTCCAAGAGGTTAAGTCTCACGGCCGAGGCTCGGGGTCTGGAAGCTCCTATGTGCTCCCATTGTGGCCTGTGCTCACCAAATGGGCCATCAGTGCTCTCCCACTTCCCTGTCCCTCCACACCTCTGGTTAGTGACTTGAGATGTGAAATGGTGCATGTCCCCTGAGACTGAAGCACACACCAACTTCCCTGTGACTTGCCTGAGAAGGCCACCTGCTCTGGATGGAGCCACAAGCTCCTGGAGAGTCCTGACTGGGTCCCCGAGGGGAGTAGAGCAGTAACAGAGATCGACTTCTGCTGTGCTGAGCTCTGAGACAGGGAGGCTCTTGGTCCCTGCAGCAGAGGTCAGCCTAGTTTGGCTAACTTCTCCTCTCCCACCCCTGCATGAAAGGTGCGTGGTGGCGCACGCCTTTAATCCCAGCACTGGGGAGACAGAGGTTGGAGGATCGCCATGAGTTCAAGGCCACCCTGAGACTACATAGTGAATTCCAAGTCAGCCGAGACTAGAGCAAGACCCTACCTCGGAAAACCAAGGGGGGAAAAGAAAAGCTGGGCCAATGTTGCCTACCTTCTGCCCCAGGGGATCCCCCATAAATGCCCCGCTGCTTCTCGGAATGGCCTGAGCGCTGCCGAGCCGTGCATCTGCATGGGATAGTCACTTCACAGACACCCGCGGCCGGACCTTGGCCGGGCCTGAGCTCTGGGCTGGCACAGGGTAGCAGGGCCTTTCTGAATGTGGCAGAGACATAGGGAACCTGGGCACAGCTGGGGTCCTCCTGTGGGCACCCTGTGTAGCCAAGCTCTGCCACAAAAACCCAGCTGCCGCTGGCAGGGTGGAAGGACATCTGTGTCAGGTGTTTCTGCCAGCTCAGAGACCAGGCGACATCTTGGACCAGCAGAGGTCTGGCTGGCTGAAGCTTGGGATGTGAGGGGTGCTGGGCCCCCAGCCCTTCTACTTTCTCCCACCCTGCCTGCCTCTGTCTCAGATCTCTCCTCCAGCTGGGATCCCTTTCCTGCCCTACCCACCTGGTGTACACCGGCATCACGAGGGGCTGTGTGGAGCCCACCTCTGCACATATCCCCACCCCTCTTGCAGGGCTTTTGGGGGAAATCGCCCATCTCTCTTCTCCTACTGTCCTCTTTATTTTGTTTGTGGTTTGGAAGCAAGGGTGCATTATGTAGCCCAGGCTGGCCTTGAACTTTTGGCACTTCTCCAAAGTGCTAGCGTTATAGGAGTGAACAGCCCTGCCTGACTTAACGTTTTCTTCCCCCTCTTTCTTTCTCCTCCTCCTCTTTCTTTTTTGCCGTACAGGGGATTGGACCTTGGACCTCACCCATGCCAGGCTATATCCCCAGCACATTCTGTCTCTCAGACATGACTCTGGGTGACTTGGTTGAGCTCGTCCTAGGAGATTGTGGCCCTCAAGGTCAGGGACAGTGCCAGTCCCTGGCTCAGCACAAGATGGCTGTTCTCTTGACCATGTGTGGGACCAATGGATGCCAACTCTGTTTTGTGAAACGTCACCTGTTCATCTGCACCTGCTCTGTCCTGAACCTGTCACGTGCTTGCTCCTCAGAGGCCACTGTGAGCTCGTGCACTCATCGCAGCCACTTAGGGAGCCACTGTCATTGTCATCCCTGACTTGGCTGACGGTTGTCCCTCAGAGAGCAGAGACTCAAATGAGGCCCAGGTGCAGATGGCTGGTTGGAGGTCAGGATGGAGAAGGAAGGGAAGCCTTGTGCAAGGGGGCAGTAGGAAGGGTGGTCATCACTGAGGACAGCTGGGGACCCTTAAGGGGCACTTGGAGGGTAGCCATGGCTGGAGGGTGGTGTGGGTCAAGCCCCATCCCGAAGGCTTTTGGAGAGGGCTCCTACAGTCTCCCTCCTTGCTGCCTTAGGAGTACAGGAAGCAAATTGAAGAACACTGGGCACTGGGGTTAAGACATCTGCCTGGGTCTGTCCCTTGCTTTGAATGCTCCCGGAGGTAGACACGAGGCATGTGAAACATCCAACTCAGCTTCGATTTTACAGAGAAGTAAACTGAGCCTAGAGAGGCTGGTCAAGGGCTGGGGACACAGTTGAGTGGTAGAGTGCTTGCCTAGCATGGGAGGGGTCCTGGCTTCAATCCTTCACAAAGAAAAAGTAAACAGGGACACATGGGCCGGTGCTTTGAACATTTCTGTGCCTCTGTGAACAAGCAAGTACTCTGAAGACTAGGAAATTAATTTTTAATTTTTTTTCCAACAGTGCCCCTCTTCCCCACCTGGGGTAAATTAAGAAAATAGGAAGTCCCCCTCCTGATAGATCTGTTGGGTTCTCATAAGCCCCAAGGCTGCAGTTGCAGATCAAGGGGTCAGGTGGGACCTGGTCATGTCCTAGCATGGCGTGGTCCTACTCTAGGACCCTGTCTGTCCCTCTAAATGGGGTGGGATAGCTTTTACCTCACAGGGCTGTTGAGGACGGCCGCAGGAGTCAGGGGGCAGGCGTTGCTAGCTGGACAGGGAGCTTCTGTTGGTAGTGGGTCCTTTTTTTCCAAACATTCTATTTATTTAATTAAGAGAGAGAGAAATGGATGCACCAGGGCCTCAAGCCACTGCAAGCGAACTGCAGATGCATGTGCCACCTTGCGCATCTGGCTTATGTGGGTCCTGGGCAATCAAACCTGGCTCCTTAGGCTTTACAGTAAGCGCCATAACCGCTGAGCCATCTCTCCAACCCGGTAGTGGGACTTTATGGCGACACAAGTGCATAGTCGAAAGTCCAGTCCCCAAGGCTGCAATGCTGGATGTGGAGACAGCAGACTCACCCCAGGGTTTCTGAACCTTCTCGGTTCACTCTCCAGGGTCCTACAAAGCATGTGCATACTGTCTCATTACAGATTAAGAGTAAGGTGGGCTACTAGGTCACCCTGCTAGGCGTGGTCTGCTTGTCCTTGGCTGTCACATGGTACACATGACCAGGAGCTCCACAGTGAGGACTCAGTCCCCAGCGTGGTTCCTGGGACACAGTGGGTAGTAGATGAAGCGGTATGTCATTGGGGTTAGGGGTCAGGTGGAGAAGGGAAAGCCAGGGGGCCACCCAGTTCCCTCGGGTGTGCTGGGAGCTTTTTCAGCAGCTGCTGGACCAAATCTCTAAGGCTTCCCTGGCTCCCACCTGCCCTGACTCAGCCACAGCCCACCATCACCCCCAGAGAGCCAGCAGAGGGACTGTTTCTAGTATCACACCTGCTGTTTGAGCAGGACCTGGGCTAGGGGGTCCCGCCCAGCTCGTGCCCCTTCTTGCCAATGCAAGAGTCCTGGGCAGTTTTGAGAACCCCTTGGGTGGCACCAGCTCTTCCCTGTCTAGGGAGTGGGATTTGAAGTAGGAATGTTGCTGCCACCCAATTTTCATTAATTGGATCTAAGAGGGCTTCTATTTTCTCCCCGCTTACTGATTGATCCAGGCGAGGTAAACAGCACCGCCAAAAATGAGGGGAGGGGGTGCTGCTGAGGGAGACGGGGTAACTAATGTTACTTGACATTTACTGAGAGAGAGCGGGGAGGGAGGAGGTGACTCACACACCCAGCCTCAGCCCACAGGTTCTGCAGAAGCCCGAAGGCAGGCAGGCGGGAGGCCTCCGAAGAAGAGCCTCATTCACCAGAAGTCACAGGCTTCAGGGAGCCCTGGGGGTTCTTTACTCTCAGAGTGGGGGGGGTCTCTGGGTCCTTAAATGGCCATACATTTATTTAGCACTGGAAGTGGGACCCTGAAACCCAGGCAAGACGGCTCTTTCATTTGTAAGAGAGATGCCCTCTGTCTGTCTGTCTCTGTCTTTCTCTCTCTCTCTCTCTCTCTCACACACACACACACACACACACACATGCATTCTGTCTCTCTCAGACCACTTTGTGGGTAAGGGGCACTGTGAGTGGGCAAGTGGGAGAGATGTGGTCCTTTGTGTCTCCCCTTTTTTCCCTCTCCCCGCCCAAAAGCTCTTCTCAACAATCTCTGCTCTTGGCTAGTTTAGTTTCTCAACTTAATGTTTTACGCATTGGAGTTTGCAGGATGGCCTGGGGGAGATGCTTTCGGTGTCAGGTGGACGGGGAGAGCGGGGAAGCTCTGGCCTCCCTAAGATCCCAGCTGTAACCCCCAGCGACTGTGCACTGATCACCCGTCAACGATTAAGTGGGCCAGGGGCTGCAGCGTGGGTGGGGGGATAGCCTTGTTAGCATGGGCTCTTCGGCCACCGTGCTCCCTCCATGGCCTCCCGCTCCTCCCTGCTCCCTGGAGGCGAAGGCACAGCACCCCAAGGTCTGCTATGTTGTAGCTCACCTGTTACTTGTCTCCTGCCCTTAGCTGACCGCCCTGAGCTCCCTGGGAACCTTTCCAGCCATCCCCTGCCTGGGAGACTCTACCTTCCTTTAGGGACCAATGGCCTGGATATTTCTTTCTTCTTTTTGGGATCCAATACTAAGCCTATCCTCCCTACGTTTGCCCCTCCCCCAGCTTTCCATCAATGCCGAGCTGCCACTCTCGCAGGCTGAGACACCAGAGCCTGACCTCTTCAGACACTCCAGCCACCTGGCTGACCTGCTCAGCATCGCAGACCCACCCATGCTCTCTGCTGTGTCCACTCCCCACTCAACAGCTGGGGGGCGTGTCCCTTTCCATGGTGCCCAGCTTGTAGGGTGCAGTGAAGTCGGCTGTCGTCTAACTAGCTGCCGGTGAATGCGGTGCCTGTCGCGTCTCTGACTGGCGTTGGCAATGCGCTGTCTTTCCTTCCTGGGTTCCACGGTCTCACAGTGATGGGCTGGGGCGTGGATTCCTTCATCTCCCTGTTTAGGACTTTCCCCCGCATCTTGAACCCATAGTTTAGTGCCTTCCATCTGTTCTGGAGAATCATCGGCTGCCACTCCCTCCTCCCCCAGGCTCTCTCTCTCTCAAGTCCCGAGGACAGAACCCAGGGCCTCACTGTGGAGGCTTCAATGTAAAATGGCCCCACAGCCTCAGGTTTGTGATTAAGCTTCCTTCTTAGTGCCCAGCTGGTGGAGCCTTTGGGAGGTGGAGCCTTGCTGGAGGAGGTGTGTCAGTGGGGCTGGCCTTGAGGTTGGTTATTCCAGCCCACTGGGCGCTGTGATGCCCCGGCTGCCTGCCCTGCCATGCTTCCTCCACCACATGAAACTTCTCCAAACTCTTAAGCCTACAATAAGCCCTTTCCTCCCTTGAGCTGTGTCTGGTGGTGGTGGTGGTGTGGGGGGTGGGGTGGGGGAAGGGTTATTCCAGCAATGAGAAAGTAACTGCTACGCTCATGCATGTTGGGCAAATGGCCTACCACTGACCTATACCCCCAGCCTCATTTTCTCCATTTTTTATTATTTGAGAGAAAGAGGGAGAGAGAGAGAGAGAGAGAGAGAGAGAGAGAAAGGCAGATATAGAGAATGGGTGCACCAGGGCCTCCAGCCCCTGCAAATGAACTCCAGACGCATGCGCCACCTTGTGCATCTGGTCTCCATGGGTCCTGGGGAATTGAACCTGGGTCCTTTGGCTTTGCAGGCAAGCACCTCAACCACTAAGCCATCTCTCCAGCCCATTTTCTCCATTTTTATGCCTCTTTGTAATGCATTCTGGATTTTTTTTTAATAATTCCGTGTGTGAGGGTGTGGCGTATGCACGTGTCACGGCCCTCTTGTGGAAACCAGACTGTGACTTCAGGTGTAGGTTTTCTCTGTTCCCCTTGGTGGAGGCAGAATCTTCTGTTGGTTGCCAGGCTGGCTGTCCCACAAGCCTTGGGATTTTCTCCCATCTCCCATCTCGCTGTAGCTGTGCTGGGATCACAGACATGCTACCAAATTTGGCTTCACGTGGGTCCAAGGAGATCTAAAATCAGCTTGTCAGACTTCTGCAAGCCTGGGTA
The DNA here is from genome assembly GCA_036346955.1 of Dipus sagitta. Lineage (NCBI taxonomy): Eukaryota > Metazoa > Chordata > Mammalia > Rodentia > Dipodidae > Dipus > Dipus sagitta. Next base: position 143,178,638 of record CM070770.1, read on the forward strand.
TGTTCTTTTGACCTATCTTCTTTTAACCTAATTCTTTCTTTGGCTGAATTGAATCCATTCTCAAATTCATCCTTTGAATATCTTTTAATCTCCTATTATTTTCATCCTGTCTTACTCAGAGAGAGGAGGGAGGGAGATGAGTCACACCAAGCCTCAGCCCACAGATTGTGCAGAAGCAAGAGGCAAACAGGAGGGCTCCAAAAAATTTTGCCCCCCCCCCCATGACTGATTTCTCAGGCTTCAGTGAGATCTGGGGATTCCTCACTCCTGGGAGGGTCTCTGGCCCCCCCTTAAATGGCTATGTGTTTAGCTCTGGAGGTGAGACCCCTGAACATAGAGGGTTCGTATGCAAAGATATAAGCCAACTGTTCTGCAGGGAGTGGAAAATAAAGCATTAGTTTAAAAATTAGAAACCTAGTGGGGCGTGGTGGCACACGCCTTTAATCCCAGCACTCGGGAGGCAGTGGTAGGAGGATCGCTATGACTTCAAGGCCACCCTGAGAGTACATAATGAGTTCCAGGTCAGCCTGAGCTAGAGTGAGACCCTGCCTCGAAAAACAAACAAACAAACAAACAAAAAAAAAAAAAAAAAAAGAAATTTGGGGCTGGGAAAATGGCTCAGCAGTTAAAGGGTTCTGCTTGCAAAGCCTGTTGGCTCAGGTTCAATTCCACAGTACCCAGGGAAAGCCCGATGCACAAAGTGGAACATGCATCTGGACTTTGTTTGCAGCAGCTTTCTTCTTTCTTTCTTTTTTTTTATGCTGTGTGTGAGGGTGTGGGTGTGCACATGCCCTGGAGCGCCCATTTCTCTTTCTCTCTCTGCTGATAAATAAATATATCACTTAAATAATAGAAACCAAAGCAAGTGTGCATGGTAGCATCACCAATGGGTCAAGAATAAAAACTTCGTGTGTGTGTGTGTGTGCATGTGTGTGTGCACGTGCACACTTCTGGGGCTCAAACTCAGCCAAAGTACTCTACCACCAAACTACATCCCCAGCCCTCCAAATCTTTGAGTCTCAAATTTCTTTTCCTTTCCTGTTTTGGATTTTTTTTTTGATTTTTTTTGTTCATTTTTATTTATTTTTATTTGAGAGTGACAGAGAGAGAGAGAGGGGCAGATAGAGAGAGAGAGAGAATGGGCACGCCAGGGCTTCCAGTCACTGCAAACGAACTCCAGATGCGTGTGCCCCCTTGTGCATCTGGCTAACGTGAGTCCTGGAGAATCGAGCCTTGAACAGGGGTCCTTAGGCTTCACAGGCAAGCGCTTAACCACTAAGCCATCTCTCCAGCCCACTGTTTTGGATTTTTTTTAGAAAACATTTTTATTTATTTATTTGCAAGCACTCCAGCCACTGCAAACAAACTCCAGATGCATGGACCACTGCATCTGACTTTATGTGGGTACTGGGGAATCAAACTAGGGTCATTAGGCCTTGCAGGCAAGTGCCTTAACTGCTAAGCCATCTCTCCAGCCCATTGTTTGGATTTTTTGAAGTAGAGTATCACCCTAGCCCAGGCTGATTCTGTTGCTCCAGGCTGGTTTCGAACTCACAGCGCTCCTCCTACCTCAGCCCCTCGAGTTCTGGGATTAAAAGCGTGTGCCACTGCATCAGGCTTAAATTTCAATTATGTCATGCTCACTTCTAGACTAACTATTTTGTTCTTTTATGAATTTTTTATGTTGCTTCTGTAAAATATATTTTTATTTGTTTTATTTGCCAGGAAATAGAGAGACAGAGAGAGAGAGAGAGAGAGAGAGAGAGAGAAATGGGTGTTCCAGGGCCTCTTGCCATTGCAAATAAATTCAAGATGAGTGTGTCACTTTGTGCATCTGACTTCACATGGGTCCTGGGGAATTAAACCCAGGCCAACCCAGGCTGGTAGGCTTTGCAAGCAAGCACTTTTAATCGCTGAGTCATGTCCTTAGCCCTATGTTGCCTTCCATTTTTAATTTTATTTATTCATTTGTAAGGAGAGAGAGAAAGGGCACACCAGGGCCTTTTGCCACTGCAGATGAGCTCCAGATGCATGTACCACCTTGAGCATCTGCCTTTACATGGGTACTGGGGAACTGAACACAGGCTGTCAGGCTTTGCAATCCAGCACCTTTCACTATGAGCCATCTCTCTAGCCTCCCCCCGCCATGTTGTCTTTTGTAGTTATTTTTATTTTTGTTTTTGAGACACTATATAGCTCAGGTTGACCTTGAACTCATGACCCTCTTGCTTCAGTCTGAGTGCTGGGATGACAGGTGTGTGCCATTATACTTGGCTCCCTTTTGTGGTACTCTGTTCATGTATGATAGTATGATAGTTCAAGCTTGCCCTTTTTAAAAAATATATTTTATTTTTATTTATTAGAGACAGACAGAGGGAGGGAGGGAGAGAGAGAGACTGAGAGAGAGAGAATGGCCACGTCAGGGCCTCTAGCCATTGCAAACGAACTCCAGACACATGTGCCACCTTGTGCATCTTGCTTATGTGAGACCTGGAGAATTGAACCTGGGTCCTTAGACTTCACAGGCAAGTGCCTTAACTGCTAAGCCATCTCTCTAGCCCCCCCCCTTTTTTTTTCTTGAGGCAAGGTCTCACTCCAGCTCAAGCTGACCTGGAATTCACTATGGAGTCTCAGGGTGGCCTTGAACTCATGGCAATCCTCCTACCTCTGCCTCCTAAGTGCTGGGATTAAAGGCATGTGCCACCACACCCAGCTCTAAACTTGCTTTTTAATTTAATTTATTTATTTGTAAAAATTTGCCATGCTCTGGGGCTCGATGGTCAGCCAGTAGGGCTGAAAAACAGCAGCTCCAAGTTCAGTGAAAGACTCCATTTCAAGGAAAAAAATGCAGCCCAGTGATAGAAGAGGCCTCTGGACATTCTCTTCTGGCCTCTGCACGCATGTGAATGGGATACACACACATGTACACACATGTAATACACTACGCATACACCTAGCACATCACACACATCCTACTACAATACCACACACACACACACACACACACATCATGCTGAAGACTGAACTGAGAGCCTCGTACAAGCTAGCTAAGTGCTGAATCACTGACATATACCCCATCTTGTGTTTCTTTCTGGTGTATGTGTGCGTTTGCATGTAGGCGCACATGTATGCAAGTGCATGTACATGTGTATGTGCGTGTATGTGGAGGACAGAGGTTGACATTGGTGTCTTTCTCCATCGAGCTCCCCTTTATTTGCTGAGGCAAGGTCCCTCGCTTGAACTCAGAGTCCCTGATTCAGCTAGTCCAGATGCAGGGTATCCACATTCAGGTCTTCGTGTTTTATCCCCTGAGCCATCTCTCTAGCCACTCACCAGCAACATCTTTTTTTTTTTTTAATTTAAAACAACTTTAAAATTTTCTTTATTTTTTTACTTTTTTATGAGAGAGAGAGAGTGAGAGGGAGAGAAAGAGAATTGGCACGCCAAGGCCTCCAGGCAATGCAATCGAACCCCAGATGCGTGTACCACCTTGTGTGCATGCGTGACCTTGTACATGCTTCCCTTTGTGCGCCTGGGGAGTCGAACATGGGTCCTTAGGCTTCACAGGCGAGCACTTTAACCACTAAGCCATCTCTCCAGCCCTATTTTTTTTTAATTTTTATTAATTATGTACTTTATGAACAAATCGTATGTTGGTCCCATTCCCCCCATGTTACCCCCTCTTCTTATATCCCCTCTTCCTCACCCCCATCCCACTGAGGGCCCTCCCCAACGGGGTTATTGGTATTCACCATGGGGTTATGATGAATACATCAGACAGTCTGTGTGTGTGGGGAGCAATGCTTCAGGACACTCCTTCCCACCCTGGGGCTCTTATAATCTTTTGGCCCTCTCCTTCACAATGTTCCCTGAGTCTTGGCAGGCATGTTTTTAGTCTCTTTTACTGTGGAGCTCTCTAAAACCTCTGGATTTCTGCTTTGATGAGTTTTGAGTGTCCTCAGTGTCTATCACCATCTCCCTGGAGCAGGTTGTCAGAATAGCAGTGAGAGCTGCACTCGTGTTTAAATTGCACCTACGCAACAGTGGCACACAGCCTATTTGGGGTAATCAGTGGCTCTCTGACTGGCCAAGAGGTCCACTCAGTGGGAGACAACTCATACTTGGTACTGAGAACCAAGTCAGAATCCTATGGATATGATGGTTAAGGGCTCCTAAGAGAAACTCCCATGAGTCTGGCCAAGAAGTGTGGCTCTCCCCATCAAAATGTCTCTTGAATAGCTATGCTTATCCCCTTTAATCCATGCTCATCTCACTTGTGATGGAGAATCTGTTTTTTGTTTTTGTTTTTAACAAATGGCAGAGAAACCTGGAAAGAACCAAGACCAGTATGACAGTATGATATCTGACTGCCTAGCATGAGATGAACCACCTTCTTCTTTAAAGAATACTTTTATTTTTATTTATTTGAGAGAGAGGAAGAGGTAGAGAGAAAGGGGGGGGGGAGAGAGAGAGAGAGAGAGAGAATGGGTATGCTAGGGCCTCCAGCCCCTGCAAACAATCTCCACATGCATGCACCACTTTGTGTGTATCTGGCTTACATGGGTCCTGGGGAATTGAGCCTGGGTCCTTTAGGCTTTGCAGGCAAGTGCCTTAACTGCTAAGCCATCTCTCCAGCAACACCCCCCCCCTTTAAAAAATATTTTATAACAGAGCGTGGTGGCGTATGCCTTTAATCCCAGGATTTGGGAGGCAGAGGTAGGAGGATCACTGTGAGTTCGAGGCCACCCTGAGACTATAGAGTGAAGTCCAGGTCAGCCTGAGCTAGAGTGAAACCCTACCTCGAACCTACCCCCCAAAAATTATTTATTTATTTGTAAGCAGAGAGAGACAGAGACAGACAGAGAATGGGCATGCCAAGGCCTCTAGCCACTGCAAACAAACTCCAGATGCATGCACCACTTTGTGCATCTGGCTTTATGTGGGTCCTGGGGAATTGAACCCAGATCATTAGAATTTACAGGCAAGCGCCTGAACGGCTGAGCCATCTCTCCAGCACCCTCCCCCTCTTTTAAATGTCTGTTTGCAAGGAGAGAGAGAGAATGAGAATGGGTGCCCAGGGCTTCTAGCTACTGCAAACTAGCTCCAGATGCATGCATCACTTTGTGCATCTATCTGGCTTTATGTGGGCACTGGAGAATTGAACCCTGGTTGTTAGACTTTGCAGACAAGCACCTTAGCCACTGAGCCATCTCTCCAGTCCATCCTTCCTTTTTTTTTTTTTTTAGTTTTTCAATGTAGGTTCTCAGTCTAGCTCAGGCTGACCTGGAATTCTGGAATTCACTATGCAGTCTCAGGGTGGCCTCGAAGTCATAGTGATCCTCCTACCTCTGCCTCCCAAGTGCTGGGATTAAAGGCCTGCATCATCATGCCGGGATTATTATTTTTTTTTTTTTTAAGGAAATAGTAAACAGTTGTTTCAGTGTGTTTGCTAATTCCAGCATCTGAAACTTTGTTGCTGTGGGTTTTATTACCGCCATTTCTCATGGTGTCTGTTTTCTGGTGTACCTGGCGTTCTGTGGGTGGAGGGTTCTGTGGGCTGGGTGAGTGTTTTGTGGGCGGGCCTGGCTGTATGGACGATATGAGGCATGGGATGAAGTTACCCTTCTCCAGGAAAGCCATTGTTTGCTTCGAAGTCACACTTGGACTTTTCTACCCTTGACCCAAACCCGAGGCTTCCTCGCAGACCAGTGTCACGCAAACCCAAAGATTCCTGTCACACCCGTGTCATGCAAACTCAGGCTGCAAACTGTCAGTCGGGGCGAGCGCTGGGAGAGCCTCCTGCTCCATGTCCTCCTGCGCACGTCTCCAGGCCTGGCTGTCCAGGGCTCTTGTTTCTGTCCACTTCTTCACAAGTGCCAGACTGAAGGGCCTCGGGCTTAGATAAGACACTCTTGAGGCTGAAACAGTTTCTGTGTGTAGTTCTTGCTTTGCTCTGGAAATTTCTTACTCTCAGAAGCCTTTAATACCTTTGAAAAATGTATCTCTATATGAAATACAGATATTTCAACTTTTCTGTGTATGCATATGGTTGGTATGTGTGTGAAGACCAAAGATTAAGCTGGGAGTCTTCCTCAGTCACTATCCATCCACCTTATTCTTTGAGATAGGGTCTTGTAGTGAACCCAGAACTCACCTATTTGCCTAGACCAGCTAGCCAGCCAGCCACGGGGATCCACCTATCCCTACCCCTCTCCCAGCGTTGGGATTTTAGGCATGTACCACCATGCCCAGCACCTTCACGTGGGTTCTTGGGATATGAACTCAGTCCTCACGCTAGTGTAGCAAACATTTTACACTAGTGAGCCATCGCTCCAGCCCAACTTAAAAAATATTTTACTTATTTGAAAGACAGATGGAGGGAGAGAGACTGAGAAAGAGGCAGATAGTGAGAGGGGATGGGTGCACCAGGGTCTCTAGCTGCTGCAAACGAACTCCAGGCACATGCGCCACCTTGTGCATCTGGCTTACATGGGTCCTGGGGGATTGAATATAGGTCCTTTGGCTTTGCAGGCAAGCCTTAACCACTGAGATATCTTTCCAGCCCCCCTTTTTTCTGTTTTTCAATTTTTTTTATTAACAACTTCCATGATTATAAAAAAAATCCCATGGTAATACCCTCCCTCCCCCCACTTTCCCCTTTGAAACTCCACTCTCCATCATATCCCCTCCCCATCTCAATCAGTCTCTCTTTTATTTTGATGTCATGATCTTTTCCTCCTAGTATGATGGTCTTGTGTAGGTAGTGTCAGGCACTGTGAGCTCATGGATATCCAGGCCATTTTGTGTCTGGAGGAGCACGTTGTAAGGAGTCCTACCCTTCCTTTGGCTCTTACATTCTTTCTGCCACCTCTTCTGCATTAGACCCTGAGCCTTGGAAGGTGTGATAGAGATATTGCAGTACTGAGCCCTCCGGTCACTTCTTTCCAGCACCATGATGCCTTCTGAGTCATCCCAAGGTCACTGCCATCTGAAAAGAGAAGATTCTCTACCAAAAGTGAGAGTAGCATTAATATATGGGTATGAACATTAAGAGAAGTGCTTACTGGGTAGTTTGATAAGCATAGTATATACATTTAGCCAGGCAGCAGCAGACGTTACACCCCTAGGGCTCATGACTACCTCTGTTTTAAGTTTTCAGTATCAGGGATGTATTTCCTCCCATGGAGCAGGCCTCCAGTCCAATTAGAGGCCAGTTGGTTTCCACCATGACAGACGTGCCACTATTGTACCCGTTGGCTCATTTGGCCTGGCTGGCCAAATATAAGGCTTGCAATGTCCACTGTTGAGTATCTTCACTGGTGATTTCTCTCTCTCCCATTGAACTGCATGCAGAATGGCTTCTTCCAGCTTTCTGTCAGCTGGTTTACATGGAGGAGGTTATCAGCTCAGCTCCAGCAGGATTTCTCAGTGGCCTTGCAGCCCAAGTATGTGGAGTCTTTAGCAATAGGGTCTTACTTAACATCTATTCCTGGTGGGAAACCAAGTAGCCCCCCCCCACCTTTTTTTGAGACAAAGTCTCCCAATATAGCCAAGGCTAGTCGCCAACTTGCCAATCTCCTTCCTCAGCCTGGGGAGTGTTACAGGTGTGCCTGGCTAATATTTTAAATTTTCCTGGTCTCTTCAGCTACCCAGCATCACCATTGGAAGTCTGCTTTACCTTCCAATCTGCACTGGTTGTCCACCACCCTCTTCATGTGCGTCTCCATGGGCCCTGCTGCCTTCCACAGGGACCCCATCCCGGCGGCGTCTTCCTGGCAGCTGCGGCTTAACCGCTCTCCTCTGCAACTTGGCCTCTTGGCACTGCCTCTGATTCCTCCACACTCAGCTGTCTGGTCCCTAAGGTATTCTCACCCCTGGGTACAAGCAGGTGTTGTTTGACTCGTTCAGGCTGAGATGACAGCTTTCTTAAGGTCTGTGTCTGCTTGCCTTCTCAGGTCAGCCACCAGCTCCTCCAGGAAGCCTCCCTGGCCACCTCACACCAACTCCTTGCAAACCGACAGGCCTCCTCTAGGCTCTTGCGGTCCTCTGTGTACCTCCACCACAGCACCAATAACAATGGACTCTGGTGGCCACACTCCATCAGATGGTGGTCTCTGTATCTGTTGAACAATGGGTACAGTGTCAGTGTTCATTTGGAGCATTGGTTGGGCACTCTGTAGGAAGATAGGGCTTTGAGCCTCTGGGTGAACGACAGGGCTCTTATACAGGCTGATTGCTCAATTCCCTCCTTTGTAGCTTCTCCCCAAACCCTGGTTGTCACTCAGGGGTAAGTGGTGGGGGAAGCACCAGAGGAATATGATTTATTTATTTTATTTATTCTAGAGAGAAAGAGGCAGAGAGAGAGAGAGAGAGATTGAATGGGCATGTCAGGGCCACCAGCCATTGCAAATGAACCCCAGATGCATGTACCACCTTTTGCATCTGGCTTATGTGGGTTCTGGGGAATCTAACCTGGGTCCTTTGGCTTTGCAGGCAAGTGCCTTAACCACTAAGCCAACTCTATAGTCCGGAGTATGTTTTCGTATGGGGAATTGCAGGAGCAAGGGCAGCACCCATATGTTGTAGGACGCTTTGAAACATAAAGTTTTGGACTGGATTCATCCCCAAGTGCCAGGGGAGGCCTGAGAGGGTGTGAACTGGGAGAGACAGGGTGTGATCTGTCCTTTGGAAGGTGCTGAGGCTCATGAAGGAGAAGGAGCGGAGCGCAGCCGGGGCAGAGGCAGCGCGCGTTCCATGAGCGGTGTGAAGCGGTGAGGCTGCGGTTTGAGGAGGATGCTCTGGGAATAGAAACAAGGGGAGAGGTTGGACGGGATCTGGAAGCCCAGTATATGGGTCCTTGCAGTAGCTGGCCCCGGGGCTGTAGGCAGGGATGACTTGGTGCTCTGCTGGGACTTCTGGGAACAAGAGGTTGGCCTTGCATATGGACCCGGAAGAGAAGCCAGCCTGAGGAGGTGTTGGAGTGCAGGGCGGAAAGAATTCCAGTTTTGGCCAAGGTACCCCTGGATCTGCAAAGTAGGGACACCCAGTGCCCCTGAAGATGGCTGCTGTGGTGGTTTGATTCAGGTGTCCACCATAAACTTATGTGTTCTGAATGCTAGGTCCCCAGCAGGTGGCAATTTGGGAAATAATGCCTCCTGGAGGCAGTGTATAGTTGGAGACAGGCTTATGGGTATTATAGCTAGATTGCCCTTGCCGGTGTTATTTGGCACACTCTCCTGTTGCTGTTGTCCACCTGATGTTGGCCAGGAGGTGATGTCCACCCTCTGCTCATGCCATCATTTTCCCTGCCATCATGGAGCTTCCCCTTGAGTCTGTAAGCCAAGATGAGCCCTTTCCTCCCACAAGCTGCTTTAGTCGGGTGCTTTCTGTCAGCAGTGTGGAGCTGACTGCAACAGCTGGGATTTGGGGGCCAGGGGTTACCCAGCTGTAGCCCCTCCTGGGTCTCCAGGTTCATTGGGTCTTGGGGTCATCCCTGGAGAGGACTCCATGACCCCTGGAACTGGTACAATGTGACCCTTGCCATCAAGAGGAGAAAGACTGGTCATTGCTCATTTTGTCCCTCCACATACAGCTGACCACTTGGAGTTAAAGGCGCTTGCATGTAAAGCCTGCTGGCCAGGGTTTGATTCCCCAGGGCCCCAGGAAAGTCAGATGCACAAAGTGCTGCATGCATCTGGTGTGTACTTACAGGCATGCCCCCTCTCTCTCTGCTTGCAAATAAATAAATAAATAAATAAATGAATAAATCAATACTTTTAAAAAAGATAGCCTGAGACTATATAGTGAATTCCAGGTCAGCCTGGACTAGAGCAAAACCCTATCTAGAAAAACGGAAAAAAAAAAGGCTGACCACTCAATGACATACTCCCTGTGTGTGAGGGAGGCAGGACGAGCCTCAGTTTATCCACCTGTCCTGGGACTCCAGACAACCTCTCAGCAGGAGGGAAGAAGACTGGAGATACCGTCTCCCATCAGCCACAGCCATGGAGCCCTGACTCAGCTTTGGAGGTTTTGGGGTGTGGGGCTGGAGGGTATGTGAATCACACCTGTCTTCTCACGTGTCCTCTCAGCCTGTCCCCCTTCTGATGCCCCCCCCCCCCCACCACTGGGGTGGAACAGCTCCTGGTGATGCACCTTAGGAAGAGTTCATGCAAGTTTCTAGAATATTCTACTTCTTTCTGTTCCTAAGGGCCACTGGCTTTTTCTTAAAATAGATCTAATGACAATGATGTCTTCAAGCCAGTTCTGCCATCCAAATGCCACTACTGGCATAGGACCTTCAGCGCCTCCTGACACACAGCCAATACCCAGTGGGGTCTTCCACTGGCGTTATTTGGGAGCTAACCTCCTAGCTTGATTTCCACGAGATACTGATCCTAACAGGCCACCAGCATGCCTCAGTTTTCCTTCATGAAGAGGAGAACTTGTTGAGACCTCACTTTGTTCTGACAGGACCCTGGAGGGCCACAGAGGCCTGCTAAGCAAGTGCTGGGCTGAAAGAAATGTGATGTTCTGCTGGAGTTTGCAGTAGCCATGGTGACATCCTCACGAGACATTGTAAAAGTGCCTTAAGAGCCAGGTGTGGTGGCGCACGCCTTTAATCCCAGCACTTGGGAGGCAGAGGTAGGAGGATCGCCGTGAGTTCGAGGCCAGCCTGAGACTACATAGTGAATTCCAGGTCAGCCTGGGCTAGAGTGAGACCCTACCTTGAAACAACAACAACAAAAAAAAGTGCCTTAAAATATGCTAAACACTTCCTGTGTGACCTCATACCTATCTCAGCTACAGAGGACGCTGTGTCTGTGGTCGTTTTATACGTGAGGAAACCTCAGACCAGAGGGGGACAGAAACTTCCCAAAGCCACCCAGCTAGTTGAAGGTTTAGAAGCTACGTCTCCTCACCACCAAGCAGAGAGGATGAGGGAAGAGTTCGTCTTCCTCTCTTGCAGGCTCCATGCCCAGGTAGGGAGAGGACACAGCCTGAGGCCCTGGGAATGTCCCTGGTTGGCGAAGAAATAGACAAGCTTGGAGCTCAGACATCTGTCTTGCGGTTTAACCATCACTCTAGACACACACTTGGGACTGTCCTTGCATCCTCTTTTTCTCACTTTCCACTTCCAAACCATGAGCTCTTGGCTCTAGCCACATCCCTGCACACCTGGGCCACCATCTCCCTCCTTACTGACTCTAAGCACAGCCCAGTGGTCCCGGGGGAAACCTCCAGTGACCTTGGCTTGGCTGCCTCCTTCCAGCCTGAGCCTGCAGTGGTCATGACCTGGCCTGTGTTTCTTACCCCAACCCTTGCTCACTGCTTTCTAGCTACACGGCCTTTTGTCCAGCCAACCCTGGGGGTTTTGTGTTGGTGGTTCCATGATCCAAATGCCTTTCCACATACTCCACACGGCCAGTTCCATCTTAACTTTTAGTTCTCAGTTTGTCTATGTTTTTCGAGGTAGGGTCTCATTCTAGCCCAGGATGACCTGGAATTCACTCTGTAGTCTCAGGATGGCCTCGAACTCATGGCGATCCTCCTACCTCTGCCTCCCTAGTGCTCAGATTAAAGGCGTGTGCTACCATGGTTGGCCTTTGTTCTCAGACTCAGTCCTAACCCTTTTTCTGTTTGCGATCTTCTGTTTTCTTTTTAGTGTGTGTGTGTGTGTGTGTGTGTATGTGTGTGTGTGTGTATGCGCATGCACACGCGCACGCCAGGATCTCTTGCTGCTGCAAACAAACACCCATCCATCAGTACATGGATTGCTGGGGAATTAAACAGGGGCAAACAGGCTCTGTAAGCAAATGCCTTTAACTGCTGAGCCATCTCCCCAGCACTCCCTTTTGTCTTTTCTTGCATGTGTGTGTTTGGTGTGGTGTCTCACACACTTGTCTGGGGTGGGAGACACTCACCTACAGTGGCCAAATGGAAAGTGGGGTGTCCCTCTCCACCGTTAACCTGTTAGACCTTGTGTTGAGCCAGAGTGTCTTTATTGATTCTAGAGCTTGTGGGACTCCAGTAATTCTCTGGTCCAATGCGGGACTGGGGCTACAGGTGCTTATGGCTATGCCCGACTGTTTATGTGGGATCTGGAGATCCCAACGCTTGCAGTCTCAGGCCCCCTCAGGCCCTCATCCTTGTGCAGGAAGTGCACTTAACCACCGAGCCATCTCTCCAGCTCATGGACCCCTTTTTCACTGAAAAAAGTTTTTACGGCTCCAGGCATATAAGTATGTAAGATAGGCATGCAAGTCATTTGCTCATAACAAATAATATATATATTTTTGTTTTTTGAGGTAGGGCCTTGCTGTAGCCCAGGCTGATGTGAAATTCACTATGTAGTCTCAAGCTAGCCTCGAACTCACAGTGATCCTCCTAGCTTGACCTCCTGAGTACTAAAATTAAAGGCATTTGCCAACACATCCAGGAGAGAGAGAGAGAGAGAGAGAGAGAGAGAGAGAGAGAGAGAGAGAGAGAGAATATCGGTGTACCAGGGTCTCTAGCTGATGCAAGCAAACTCCAGAAACATACACCATTTTGTGCCTTTGGCTTTACATGGGTACTGGGGAATCAAACTTGGGTCATTAGGCTTTATGAGCAAGTGCATTAACTGCTAAGACATCTCTCTAGCTCAGTAAATGATAAATTTATCTTAAAACAACCCTTTGGGCTGGAGGGATGGCTTAGCAGTTAAGGCGTCTGCATGCAAAGCCAAAGGACCCAGGTTTGATTCCCCAGGACCCACGTTAGCCAGATGCACAAGGGGGAGCAAGCGTCTGGAGTTCGTTTGCAGTGGCTGGAGGCCCTGGTGTGCCCATTCTCTCACTCTCTCTCCCTCTCTAAATAAAAATAAAATATTAAAAACCAATCCTTTGAAGCTGAAGAGATGGCACGGCAGTTAAATGTGCTTGCTTGCAAAGCTTGATGGCTCAGGTTCAAATCATCAGTACCCACGTAAAGCCAGCTGCCCAAAGTGGCCCATGGGTCTTGAGTTGGTTTGCAGTGGCAGAAGGTTCTGGTGCACCCATACTCACTCTCTCTCTCTCTCCTTCTGTCTTTCTCTGCTTGCAAATAAATAATAGATAAAATATTTTAAACAAACAAGAACAATCCTTTGGTATACATATAGTTTCACCATTTATTAAAGTTGAAAGCACATTTGCATACCACTGAGATGGATGGGCTTGTTTATTTATTTTACAAGAATTTAATTTTTTTTCTTTTATGAGGTAGGGTCTTGCTGACCTGGAATTCACTATGTAGTCTCAGGGTGGCCTTGAACTCACAGTGATCCTCCTACCTCTGCCTCCCAAGTGCTGGGATTAAAGGCATGCGACACCACACCCTGCAAGCATTTAGAGTTTTATTTATTTATTTCAAGGAGAGAAAGTGAGAAAGATAGAAAGAGGGAGAGAGTATGCCAGAGGCTTTTGCCACTGCAAACAAACTTCAGATGCATGCACCACTGGTTTTGTGTGGGTACAGGGCAATTGAACCCAGGCTGGCAGGCTTTGCAAGCAAGCACCTTTAACTGCTGAGTCATCTCCCCAACCACAGCTTGTTTATTTTTACATAAAGAGTGAAATCTTGGATGAATATTTGATGCTGTAGGACACAGAGCTTCTTCAATGCTTTTCAGAGTTGATCAATATTTTGGTTTTACAATCATCAATGTTGAGAATTCCACTTTCCATAAACACATAGTACAAAACAGTAGAAATATATTTAGGGCCATTTTAGAAATTGTAGCAAAGTCTGTCCATTCAATTTTTTTTTTTTTTCCCAAGGTAGGGTCTCACTCTAGCCCAAGCTGACCTGGAATTCACTATGTAGTCTCAGGATGGCCTCAAACTCTTGGTGATCCATCTACCTCTGCCTTCCAAGTTCTGGGATTAAAGGTGTGTGCCACCACACCTGGCCTTTTTTAAAAAAAAAATTATTTTATTTATTTATTTGAGAGACAGAAAGAGGCATAGAGATAGAAAGAGAGAGAATGGGCATGCTAGGACCTCCAGCCACTGCAAATGAACTGCAGACACATGTGCCACCTTGTGCATCTGTCTTATGTGGGTCCTGGGGAATTGAACCAAAGTCCTTTGGATTTGCAATTAAGTGCCTAAACTGCTAAGCCATATCTCCAGCCTCCCCCTTTTTTTGAGGTATGGTCTCACTCTAGCTCAGGTTGACCTGGAATTCACTATGTAGTCTCAGGCTGACTTCAAACTTGCAGTGATCCTCCTACCTCTGCCTTCCAGGCGTTGGGATTAATGGCATATGCCACCACACCTGGCCAATAATTTTTTTTTAGTGAAACTCAAGATAGCAACCCAGACATTTTTATTTTTAATTTATTTACTTGAGAGAGAAAGATATATATATATATATATATATATATATATATAAATATAAATACACACATATATATATATTTATTTATTTATAAAAAAATGGGCATACCAGGGCCTCTAGCCACTGCAAATGAACTCCAGATGCATGTGCCACCTTGTGCATCTGGCTTTATGTGGGTACTGGGGAATTGAACCTGGGTCATTGGGCTTTGCAGGCAAATGCCTTAACCAATGAACCATCTTTCTAGACCCCAAACAATTTTTTTCCTCTAGCCAATGCAAACCAACTCCATATGCATGCACCTCTTTGTGCATCTGGCTTTACATGGTTACTAGGGAATTGAACCCAGGTCATTAGGCATTGCAGGGAAGTGCTTTAACCACTGAGCCCCCAAACAATTTTAAAAATCAAGCATCCTGATACAAAACAACCCAGAGATATACTGATTTGATATGTGCTGTGGAAGGAATGATGTAGGGAAAACATCAGAAGCTTTTGTTTTCTGTAATCAAACCATTATGTTTCTGTGGGAGCATAAAACTTTGTATGCACAATAAAAACACTGCAATTCATGACATGCAGTGGTCTCAAGTCTGAGCCGAGGTGTTTCAGGCTCTGTTCACTGGTGTTGTGGGGTGATGGCATGTGCAGTGTGCATGTTGTGTGTGCAGAGCCAAGGTGGTGGCGAAGTCGAGGGAAGCAGCATGGGCGAATGCTGCCAGAAACACCTCGGCTTCATTATGCATTTGATTTAAATTAAAAAAATATTTATTTATTTACCTACTTAGTCGACAGAGAAAGAGGGAAGGAGAGAGAGAGAGAGGGAGGGAGGGAGGGAGGGAGAGGATGGGCCCACCAGGGCCTTCAGCCACTGCAAACGAACTCCAGATGCATGTGTCCCCTTGTGCATCTGGCTAACGTGGGTTCTGGGGAATCGAACCTGGGTCCTTTGGCTTTGCAGGCAAACGCCTTAACCACTAAGCCATCTCTCCAGCCCTAAATTTTTTAAATTTCATTTTATTTGAGAGAGAGAGAGAGAGAGAGAGAGAGAGAGAGAGAGAGAGAGAGAGAATGGGTGCACCAGGGCCTTCAACCACTGTAAACGAACTCCAGATGCATGCGCCACCTTGTGCATCTGGTTTACGTGAGTCCTGGGAAGTTGAACCTGGGTCCTTTGGCTTCACAGGCAAATGCCTTAACTGCTAAGCCACCTCTCCAGCTCTCTGCATTTTTGAGGTAATTTTTGGCCATTGTGTGTTTTGAAACCTTTTATTGTTGTCAAATTTTCTGTAACCTCTAGATTTAGTTATTTGGGTTGTGACTCAAAGTTTAAGAAGCCATGGTTGAGTTATTGTCTCCTTAGAGGCCCCTTCTCACCCAATCTATTTTTAAAATATATATTTAAAAATATTTTTATTTTTATTTATTTATTTATGTGAGAGAGGGAAAGAGGCAGAGAGAGGGAGAGAGGA
This sequence comes from Dipus sagitta, assembly GCA_036346955.1. Taxonomy (NCBI): domain Eukaryota; kingdom Metazoa; phylum Chordata; class Mammalia; order Rodentia; family Dipodidae; genus Dipus; species Dipus sagitta. The sequence continues at coordinate 143,194,471 of CM070770.1, forward strand.
AGATAGAGAGAGAATGGGTACACCAGGGCATCCAGCCACTGGAAACTAACTCCAGATGCATGAGCCACCTTGTGCATCTCACTTACATAGGTTCTGGGGACTCAAACTGGGTCCTCTGGCTTTGTAGACAAGTGCCTTAACTGCTAAGCCATCTCGCCCCTATTTTTAAAATATTTTATTTATTTATTTACTTGAGAGAGAGAGAAAAGGAGAGAGAGAGAGAGGGAAAGAGGCAAATAGAGAGAGAATGGGTGCTTTAGGGCCTCTAGCCACTGCAAACGAACTCCAGATACATGCACCACCTTGTGCATCTGGCTTATATGCATTCTGGGGAATTGAACCTGGGTACTTAGGCTTTTTAGGCAAACACCTTAACTGCTAAGCTATCTTTCCAGGCCATCACCCCACCTATTTTGGTAGTTTTTTGTTACTTTTCCCTCCTGCATTTTCCTTCCTTCCTTCCTTCCTTCCTTCCTTCCTTCCTTCCTTCCTTCCTTCCTTCTTTCCTTCTCTCTTTATCCTTCTTTCCTTCCCTCCCTCCTTCCCTCCTTTCTTCCTTCCCTTCTTCTTTCTTTCTTTTTATTTGCAAGGAGAGAGAGGGGGAGGGAAAGAGAGAGAATGGGCGCACTAGGGCCTCCTGAAACTGCAAATGAGGTCTAGATGCATGTATCACTTTGTGTATCTGGCTTCACATGGGTCCTAGGGAATTGAGCCTGGGCAGCCAGGCTTTGCAAGTAAGTGCCTTTAACCACTGAGCCATCCTTCCAGCCCCACTCCTGAATTTTCTCCCATAGTGTGAGTAGGAATTCACATTCCTTTGTGCTGGTTTGAATGGGAAGTGTCCCCATAGCCTCATGTATCTACGATTAAGGCTCCTGCTTATCCTCCAGCTGGTGGAGACTTTGGGAGGTGGAGCCTTACAGGAGGTGTGTCACTGGGTGGCTGGGGGGTCAGAGTAGCTCACTCTTGCTGCTGCCTTCCTGCTATTGCGACAAGATGTGATGCCCAGTCTCTGCTCTGCTCTGCTTTCCTGCCTTGTTGAAACTTCCTCTCAAGACTGTAAGCCAAAATAAACCCTCTCTTCCCATTAGCTGCTTTTGGTTAGGTGCTTTGTCCCAGCAATGAGAAGCAGCCCTCATACCCTCCTTTTCTGGTCTGTCTTTCTTTTTTCTTTCTTTCTTTTTTTTTTTTTTTAAGGTAGGGTCTTGCTCTAGCCCAGGCTGACCTAGAATTCACTTTGTAGTTCTAGGATGGATTTAAACTCACAGTGATCCTTCTACCTCAACCTCCAGAGTGCTGGGGTTAAAGGCGTGCACCAGCACACCCGGCTCTTTCTCCATCTTTCTATGACTGCTGGGTGTCTGTCTCTCCCGGGAGAGGATCCCTTTGCACAGGGCATTGCAGCTGCTCAGTGATACATGTTCAATGGAGAGATATTCCTCTGTAAAGCCATTGGTAGTGCCTGCCCATGAGGCTGTTCCTGAATGGGATGGTGCCCGAGACCACTTGGCTCCAGCTCTTGGCACAAGTTAGTCTTGGAAAGGGTGGCTTGCACACCCCACCCCCATGCATAGACCTGGGTCCCAGATTTCTGCGGCATTAGCCATGGATAGATATACATCTGCTGATGCTTGGATGAGAGATTTGCAGAACAGAAATAGGGTTTGCCGCTGCCCTTGGCCACCATCTTTCAGGGCCTTAGAGGCCTCACCCCACCCTCAGAGCTGAGCGCATTTGGATGAAGAACAAGGAATGAGCTAATGCATGGATCAGGCAGAAGTAGGAGGAGCTGGGCTCAAAGCTTCTCTCTCTCTCCCTCTCTCTCAGCATGTGGGTATGTGTGTGTTTGACATTAGGTGTCCTCCTCAATCACTCTTCACAATATTTGCTGAGCCAGGGTCTCTCACTCAACCGAGAACTCACTGTTTTGGTTAGTCTAACTGGTTAGCTCGCCCCGGGGGGTCCTCTATCACCTTCAGAAATTACAGACTACAGGGCTGGAGAGATGGCTTGAGCTGGAGAAATGGCTTAGCGGTTAAGCGCTTGCCTGTGAAGCCTAAGGACCCCGGTTCGAGGCTTGATTCCCCAGGACCCATGTTAGCCAGATGCACAAGGGGGGGCACGCGTCTGGAGTTTGTTTGCAATGGCTGGAAGCTCTGGCGTGCCCATTCTCTCTCCCTCTCTCCCTCTCTCTCTCTCTCTCGGTCACTCTCAAATAAATAAATAAAAGTGAACAAAAAAATAAAAAAAAAAGAAATTACAGACTACAGATGGACCACCACGCCCACCCAGCATTTATGTGGGTGCTGGGGATTCAAACTCCCATCCTAACACTTGTGCCATACGCGTTTTACCCACTGAGCATCTTGGGCTCTCAGTTTTCTAAGACCTGTGATGTGGGAGGTGCTGGTTCCTCAATCTGCCGCAATGGCACAAAGATTTCTTTGTTAATTTTTTTTTTTTTCTGTGTGTGGTGGCGCATGCCTTTAATCCCAGCACTCGGGAGGCAGAGGTAGGAGGATCACAGTGAGTTTGAGGCCACCCTGAGACTATATAGTAAATTCCAGGTCAGCCTGGGCTACAGTGAGACCCTACCTTGAAAAACCAAAAAAAAAAAAAAAAATCTTATTTATTTATTTATTTATTAGAGACAGAGAGAAGGAAAGTGTGTGTGTGTGTGTGTGTGTGTGTGTGTGTGTGGCCTCTAGCCACTGCAAACACCAGATGCATGTGCTACCATGTGCATCTGGCTTACGTGGGTCCTGGGGAATCAAACCTGGGCCCTTAGGCTTTGCAGGCAAGTGCCTTAACTGCTAAGTCATCTCTCTAGCCCTCTTTTTTTTTTTTTAATTCAATTATTACATTTACTTAGGGAAGTACAGAACCAAGGAAAAACACCCATGTGACTTGAGAGACCATGTGGAGGATTCTGGAAAAACTGTAGAAAGGACAGAAAAGTTCAAAGAGCTCTGGCCATGCGGAGAGCAGAAGGGAGCAAAGAGCCCATGTGGGAAGTCAGGGCTAGGGGGCCAAGCCGGGGGTGGGGGGGAACTCTCCTTCAGGAGAGGTCAGGCAGCGCAGAGAGCTGTTCTAGAGCTTTCTAGGGATAGCAGGTAACGACCTGTTTGGATGTCCTATGCGGGGCTCATCACCTTTGCTCCAAGGAGGCTTGTTGCACTTTCCCATAATCTGAGAAGGTGAGAGCAATGGATCAGGTTCAATCCCATCTCCAGCCCCCACTGGAAGGGAAATGAGCTCAGCAAGGCTGCAGGGCGTGCTAGCAATCGACGACTGCGGAGGGCTTCTTGGCACTAGTCATGCACACTCTCGAAATGAAGCGAAGGAAATTTGAAGTTCAGAAAACAGGGGCCGGAAAGATGACTCAGCGGTTAATGCACTCGCCTGCAAAACCTAGTGACCCGAGTTTGATTCCCCAGTACCTGCTTAAAGCCAGATGCACAAAGCGGCGCATGCGTCTGGAGTTCATTTGCAGCGCGCTGGAGGCATTGGCGTGCCCATTTTCTCTGCCTGTGTCTCTTCTCTTCCTCTCTCTCTACTTGAAAATAGATAAATACATACTATTTAAAGAAAACAATTCCAGGCCTGAGGGGATGGCTCAATGGTGAAAGCCTGCTGGCCTGTGCAGAGGCACAAAGTGCCACATGCATCTGGAGTTTGCTTGCAGTGGCAAGAGGCCCTGGCACTCCCATGCTCACTCTTTTTCTTTCTCTCTCAAAAATAAAAGAAAAAGAGGAAGCAATTCTAGCTGGGCGTGGTGGTACAGGCCTGTGTTACAATTATGTAGGAGGCTGAGACAAGAGGACTGAAGATCAAAACCCACCTGGGCTGCAGAGTGAGCTGGAGGCCAACCTGGCACCTTAGCGGGACTCCCTCTCAAAATAAAAACTCAAGAGAGGGCTGGGGGTTTGGCTCAGTGGCAGAGCACTTGCCTAGCACACGTGAGGCCCTAGGTTCAATCCCCAGGATTGAAACACAACAGAACTAAACCAAAATGGTAAATTAAGACTTCAGATGTAGGAGATAAGATTTCAGGCTTCTGGGCTGCAGAGATGGCTTAGCGGTTAAGCGCTTGCCTGTCAAGCCTAAGGACCCTGGTTCAAGGCTCAATTCCCCAGGACCCACGTTAGCCAGATGCACAAGGGGGCGCACGCATCCGGAGGTCCTTTGCAGTGGCTAGAGGCCCTGGCGTGCCCATTCTCTATCTATCTATCTGCCTCTTTCTCTCTCTGTCTGTCGCTCTCAAATAAAAAAATTAAAAAAAAAAAAAAAAGATTTCAGGCTTCAGAAGGATGCAGAGACTGTTCTTTCCCTAAGGATTTTTTTTTTTTTTTTTTTTTAATGATGGACTAGGGGCTGGAGAGATGGCTTGGCAGTTAAGGCACTTGCCTGAAAAGTCAAAGGCTTCAGGTTCGATTTCTCAGGACCCATATCAGCCAGATGTACAAGATGTCGCATGCGTCTGGAGTTCATTTGCAGTGGCTGGAGACATGCTCATTCTCTCCATATATATGTATCTGCCTCTCTCTCTTCTCTTTCTCTCAAAATAAATAAATAAAAATTTAAAAACATTAAAATGATAGACTAGGCTCTTTTTATTTTTATTTTAAATTTATGTGTGTGTGTGTGTGTGTGTGTGTGTGACAGGGCCTCTTGCCACTGCAAATGAATGCCAGATGCTTGTGCCCCTCCTTGAATCTTGCTGTGTGGGTGGCTGGGGAACTGGACCCTGGTCCGGCAGACTTTGCAAGTAAGCAGCTTTAACCATCCCATTCTCCGTTCTGTGAGGATTTGCTTCCTAAGTCTGTCTGACACAACATTCCACAAAAAGCCTTGCAATGAGTTGTTTCCTGTTTCTTTTAATATTTGTTTATTTGCAAACAGATACAGAAGAGAGAGAATGAGAGAGAGGGAATGAGTGCGCCAGGGCCTCCTGCCACTGCAAGTGAACTCCAGACACATGCCCCACTTTGTGCATCTGGCTTTACATGGGTACTAGAGAACTGAACTCAGGCTATCAGGCTTTGCAAGCAAGTGCCTTTAACCACTGAGCAATCTCTCCAGGCCCTCCTTCTTCTTTTTAAATATTTATTTATTTACTTATGAGAGAGAGAGAGAGAGAGAGAGAGACAGAGAAAAAGACAGAGAGAGAATGGGCATGCCAGGGACTCCTGCCCCTGAAAACAAACTCCAAAACATGTGCCACTTTGTGTGGGTGCTGAGAAATCGAATCTGGACTAGCAGGCTTTGCAAGCAGGTACCTTTAACTACTAATATATCTCTTCAGATGACCTATCCTTTTCCTTTTGTTCTTTCCTCCCTCCTTTCCTTCCTTCCTTCTTTCCTTCCTTCCTCTCTCTCACTCTCACTCTCTCTCTCTCTCTCTCTTTCTTTCTTTGTTTTCGAGGTAAGGTTTCACTGTAGTCCAGGCTGACCTGGATCTCACTCTGTAGTCCCAGACTGGCTTCAAACTCACAGCAATCCTCCTACCTCTACCTCCCCAGTGTAAGAATTTAAGGCATATGCCACCACACCCACTTTCTTTTCTTTTAAAAAAAATTATTAGCTGGGCATGGTGGTGCACGCTTTTAATCCCAGCACTCAGGAGGCAGAGGTAGGAGGATCACCATGAGTTCAAGGCCAGCCTGAGACTACATAGTGAATTCCAGGTCAGCCTGGGCTAGAGTGAGACCCTACCTTGAAAAACAAAAACAAAAACTATATTATTTATTTATTTGAAAGAGAGAGACAGAGAAAAAGAAACACACACACACACACACACACATATTTAAAGAGAGAATTGCCAGGTGTGGTGGCACAAGCCTTTAATCCCAGCAGTTAGGAGGCAGTAGGTAAGAGGCTCGCTGTGAGTTTAGGGCCAGCCTGTGACTACATAGTGAATTCTAGGTCAGTCTGAGCTAGAGCAAGACCCTACCTCGAAAAATCAAAATAAATAAATAAATAAAAATAGACCAAAAGGGAGAGGGAGGGAGAGAGAGAGAGAGAGAGAGAATGGTTGCACCAGGGCCTCATGCCACTGCAAAGAAACTCCAGATGCATGTACCACTTTGTGCATCTTGCTTTATGTAGGTCTTGGGGAACTGAACCTGGGTTGTTAGGCTTTTTAGGCAAGTGCCTTAACCACTGAACCATCTCTCCAGCTCTTTCTTTCTTTCTTCCTTATTTTTGTGATTTTTGCAAGGTAGGGTCTCACTTTATCCCAGGCTGACCTAGAATTCACTACGTGGTCTCAGGGTGGCCTCAAACTCACGGCGATCCTCCTACCCCTGCCTTCCGGGTGCTGGGATCAAAGGCATGCGCCACCATACCCGGTGTGTCTTGGTCATTTTTGTTCCTTAATTACTGACTGATTCATGAAAGTCCCAATGTTACTTTGATCTCCCCCTCAGTTCCTTTGGTCATCAAAAAGTTCTTCCAGAGCTGGGGAGATGGCTTTAGTGGCTAAAGGACCTGAGTTCAGTCTCAGAACCCACATAAACAGTTGGATGTAGCCGGGTGTGGTGGCGCACACCTTTAATCCCAGCACTCGGGAGGCAGAGGTAGGAGGATCACTGTGAGTTCGAGGCCACCCTGAGACTACGTAGTGAATTCCAAGTCAGCCTGGGCTAGAATGAGACCCTACCTTGAAAAACCAATAAATAAATAAATAAATAAGTAAATAAAATGTCCGAGGTGGTGGTGCACACCTGCGCTCTGAGCTGGGGCGGTAGAGATAGCCTGAATCACTAAGGCTCAGCAGCTCGCTAGTCTAGCTGAACCAGTGAACTCCAGGTTCAGTGAGAGATCTTGCCTCAGAGAATAAGTTTGTGAGCAACTGAAGAAGACACCTGATGTCACCCTCTAGCTTACACACACACACACACACACACACACACAGGTGCACACATATGAAAATACATACACACCTAAAAAAAAGTGCTTCCATCTCTTTTCTTGGCCATATGGTTTAGAATAGTATGCACTGTGGAGGAAGTGGGCATATTCATAGAAGAAAGCTAAATAACACTGTCAACCTGCACCAGCAGGGGTCTGAGGGGTGGCTGTGACCCAGCAGCCTTCAGGGTGGCTGAGGCAGAGTGGTCACACTGGCTGGACCTCAGCCATCCTCCCCTCCCAGTTCCAGTGTGAGACTTCTTCGAGCCTCCTCCTCCTCCTTGCAGGCAACCCCGGTCAGTCCACTCCTCTTGTCTCCTAAAGCTATGGCTTTGGAGTCCATTGGATCTGGAATAATATTCTGCCTGTGTGTATGTGCAAAGCAATGGTAACTTGAAATGGACCAGAGTCTTACATGTGGGACCTAAGACTTTAAAACCAGAGAAAGGGGCTGGCAAGATGGCTCCGTGGTTAATTCGCTTGCAAAGCCTGCAGCCTGGCTTTAATTCCCCAGCTACCAATGTAAGCTGGGTGCTAAAGTGGCAGAAGCATCTGGTGTTCGTTTGCACTGGGCAGGTGTCGTGTATGTGCACCGTACATATGTATGCAAAGAAATAGACAGGCCTGGGAAGAAAACATAGGGGTATATATTAGAAATGGGACACCAAAACAAAGGAAAGAAAGAAGAAATAAATAAATGGACTTCACTAAAACTAGAAAGCTTTGGGTGAGGAGTGTAGTAGTTGGGGGAGAACTCTTGTCTAGAATTCACAAAGCCATGATTCCCTCCCCAGCAGTGCAAAAACCGAAACCCAAAACCAAAAAGACCCCTAACTAAAGCAAGAAGACATCCATTAGAAAAATCTAAAAATATATTTACTTAAGAGAGAGAGAAAGAATGGGCACACTGGGACCTCTTGCCACTGCAGACTCCAGACATATTTGCCACTTTGTGCATCTGGCTTTACGTGAGTAATGGGGACTTGAACCCCAGGACCAGCAGGTTTTGCGAGCAAGCACCTTTAACTACTGTGGCAGACAGCTTCAGGTTCGCTGAGATAAACTTCCAGACCAGGCACAGTTATGGAGGAAGGGATATTTATTGAAGCTTACAGATCCAGGGGAAGTTCCATAAATGGCAGAAGAAGCTGGCCTGCCTTCACAGGTCCAAGCAGAGAGAGAGAAGCACAAGCCAAAAAGTTAAAAGCCAAAAGCCACACAGCACACTTCAGGAGCTCCAGCTAGGCACACTTTGCATATCTTTAGATTGAAATCTGAAACCCACCACCACACCTTAAGATCCGCCCAGTGACACTGCCTCCAGCCAGGTGGCTGCAGATGCAAACTACAAAGTAATAAAACACTGAATATATTTGGGGCCATCTATTCAAACTACCACAACTACTAAGCCATCTCTTTAGCCCTGACATTAGAAACTTTTATGTTTCAAAGCACACAAAGAAAGTGAAAACATATCTCACAGACTGTGAGAATAGACTTGCAAATGGCATGCCCGAGGAAGGACTTCAGCAAGAATACACAACGAACTGTATGACTCACTAATACAAGATAAATAAGACAGAGCAAAAATGGACGAAGAACTCGATCAGGAATGTCTTGAAAGAATGCAGACAAATTGTGACAAGCCTATGAAAATATGCTCAACACCTTAGTCAGTGGAGAAATACAAATCAAAATAACATGGAGGGTAGGGAGATGTCTTAAAAAGGGTTTAAAATATATATATATAATTTAGTTTATTTATTTGAGAGAGAGAGAGAATGGGCACACCAGGACACCCAGCCACTGCAAACAAACTCCAGACACATGTGCTCCTTTGTGCATCTGGCTTACCTGGGTCCTAGAGAATCGAACCAGGATCCTTTGGCTTTGCAGGCAAACACCTTAACCTCTAAGCCATCTCTCCAGCCCTTTAAAAGGTTTTTTAACACTCCTCCCACCAAAAAGCCACTGGGTGTGGTGGTTCATGTCTTAAATCCCAGCAGGAGGCAGGGGTAGCAGGGTCACTGTAAGCCCAAGGCCAGCCTGAGACTATATAGTGAATTCCAGGTCAGCCTAGGATAGACTCTACCTCTACAAACCAACCAACCAAACAAACAAAACCCCAATCATATGGGATAGCACTTGACCCCTGCTAATGTGAGTAGCCTGAGAAAGATGCATAAAAATTGTGGGTGAGAATATAGAGAAACTGGAGCTTCCATGCTGCGGTTGGAATGCAAAATGTTCCTCACGGGCTCGTGTGTTTGAACACTTGGTCTCTGGATGGTGGCACTGTGTGGAAAGGTTGTGGAACCTTTAGGAAGTGGAGCCTTTCGGTCTGGTATCAGAAGTGGGGTTGTTGCTCTGGTAAAGCTCCCCATGTGGCTCCTGGGCCTTTGGAACTGGTTTGCAGGAGGAATGTTGAAGAGTTTGGAACTTTGAGCCAGAGAAGGAGAAGCCTTACAACGCTGTACGCAGAGCTCCAGGAGCCGTTCTGGTGGGAGTTTGGAAGAATAGAATGCTGAGAGAACCATGAAGAGTGGAGGCCAGGCTTAGGAGGTTTCAGAGGGGAACAAAGACTCTATTTAGACCTAGGGCAAAGGCAGTCCGTGTGCTATTCTGACAGTTAATCTGGCTGCATTCTGCCCATGTCCTGAGAACATGAGTGAGGTTGAATTTGAATAAGGTAATAGACTAATTTGTTTAGTGAGTAAATTTCTTTTCTTTTCTTTTTTTTTTTTTTTTTTTTTGAGGTAGGGTCTCACTCTGGCCCAGGCTGACCTGGAATTCACTATGTAGTCTCAGGGTGGCCTCGAACTCATGGCGACCCTCCTACCTCTGCCTCCCGAGTGCTGGGATTAAAGGCGTGCTAGTGAGTAAATTTCTACGTGGAATAACATTCCAGATGTGGTGTGGCTATTGTTGACTGGTCTTCAAAAAAGATATGAAAACTGGGCATGACGGCATATGCCTTTAATCCCAGCACTGGGGAGGCAGAGGTAGGAAGATTGTTATGAGTTTGAGGCCAGCCTGGTACTACAGAGTTCCAAGTCAGCCTGGATTAGCATGAGACCATGCCTGGGGGAGGGCAGGGGAGGCAGGGAAAGCATATAAGTGTGAAGTTTGGTCAAGAGAAGAATGAGAAGCTGGGCGTGGTGGCACACACCTTTAATCCCATCACTCGGGAGGCAGAGGTAGGAGGCTCGCTGTAAGTTCAAGGCCAGCTTGAGACTACATAGTGAATTCTAGGTCAGTGAGACCCTACCTTGAAAAAAAGAAAAAAAAAAAAAAAAAAAGAGTGAGAGCAAGTTTAAAGTTCCAGAGGAGACTGAAGTCAGTAAAGCATGTGTAATTGTTAAACAGATCAAAGAGATTAACATTGTTGCAGTCAGGTTAGAATTGCTGGCAGAAATCATTCCACCAAGAGCAGCTTTTGGGGAAAAAAAGGTTTATTTTGGCTTACAGACTTGAGGGGAAGCTGCATGATGGCAGGCGAAATGATGGCATGAACAGAGGGTGGACATCACCCCCTGGCCAACATAAAGTGGACAATAGCAACAGAAGAGTGTGTCAAACACTGGCAAGGGGAAACTGGCTATAACACCCATAAGCCCACCCCCAACAATACACCACCTCTAGGAGGCTTTAATTTCCAATTGCCATCAGCTGGGGAGACTAGCATTCAGAACACCTAAGTTTATGGGGGGACACCTGAACCAAACCACCACATTCCACCCCTGGCCCCCATAAACTGATAGCTATACATGATGTAAAATGCAATCCATTCATCCAGCTTTAAAAGTCCACATAGTTTTTATCAATTCCAATGATGTTCAAACATCCCCATAATCCAATGTCGTTTAACTGAGCCATAATACAAAAAAAAAAAAAAAAATCCCCCTCAAAACTCATAATGGCACAGAACAAACACACTGCAAAAGATGGCATTGGGTATAGCAAAGAAATATTCAACCAATACAAGATTTAAGATTTTTATTTATTTATTATTTATTTATGCAAGAGAGAGAGAGAGAGAATATGTGCATGTCAGGGCCTCTAGTCACTGCAGATGAACTCCAGTTGCATTAGCCACCATGTGCATCTGGCTTATGTGGGTATTGGGGAATCAAACCTGGTTCCTTAGGCTTCCCTGCTGAGCCATCTCTCTAGCCCCTAATACAAGATTTAAACAGGGCAAACATCAAACTCTAGCTCCTAGTCCAACAACTCTAGTCAGTGACAAATCTCCAAGTCTGATAATTCTAACCATCAACAAGTCTCTGGAGTTCCAATTCCGCCCCTCCAGCTAGGCTGCTCACAGTCCCGGAAAACTTCATCGGGTCCGGCAGCTTTCCTTGGCAGCCATCTCATGGTCCCGGCATCTCCACTGGGTCTGCACTGAAATCCACAGTTCATTTTCATGGCTCCATGGGGTCTCCAAGCAGGCATCCAGCAAACCTGCTTCACACTGCCCATGGCTGTTTCCAAAACACAAGACCGTGTTGCAAATTCAATGACCCTCTCTTGCATTTCTTATACTCCATAATACCAGGTAGGTTGTCAATTTGTTAATCCAGGGGGGAATAAAGCAGACTTTGAAGAACAGGACACTCCTTGAGCACTCAAACCTCTTCAAGAGTCTACTTTCTTTTTCTTTTTCTTTTTTTATTGACAACTTCTATAACTGTAAACAATATCCCATGGTAATTCCCTCTGTCCCCTCACTTTCCCCTTTGAAACTCCACTCTACATCATATCCCCTCCCCCCTCAATCAGTCTCTCTTTTATTTTGATGTCATGATCTTTTCCTCCTCTTATGATGTCTTGTGTAGGTAGTGTCAGGCACTGTGGGGTCATGGATATCCAGGCCATTTTGTGTCTGGAGGAGCACATTGTAAAGAGTCCTACCCTTCCTTTGGCTCTTAGATTCTTTTTCGCCACCTCTTCTGCAATGGGCCCTGAGTCTTGGAAGGTGTGATAGAGATATTTCAGTGCTAAGCACTCTTCTGTCACTTCTTCTCAGCACCATGGTGCCTTCTGAGTCATCCCAAGGTCACTGCCATCTGAAAAGAGAAGTTTCTCTACCAAAAGTGAGAGTAGCACTAATATATGGGTATGAACATTAGGAGAAGTGCTTGCTAGGCAGTTTGGTGAGCATAATATATACATTTAGCCAGACACCAGAACAGTCTACTTTCTTCCTGGTGCCCCAGTGCAGGTTAGCTGGCCCAATCTCAAAGGTTGTAATCTCTAATTGCAGCTCAACAGGCAGAAGTTTCAACACAAAGATTTCATTTCTGTGCCATATCCCTCTGCTCACACCAGTCCATTTCTACACAAAGCAACCTGGCACACATTCTCAGGACATGGGCATAACAGAAAGCCTCTCACACAAACTGCTTCTAGCCCAGTCAAAGCTAAGCTCTTTCTCACCTTCATAAGCAAACCTCACAGTCCATAGTTCTTAGTGCATTCAGGTCTTTCCACTCTGACCAGAATAGTCCATCAAGCTGTATTTATAGCACTGTAAGGCGTCTCTGAGGCCAAGGTTTCAAATCCTTCCACATTCCTCTTGAAAACCAGCTCCAAGAGGCCAAAGCCACACAGTCAGGCATCTAGCAGCAACCCCACTCTCAGTACTAACATTACTGTTGCAGTCAGGTTCGCATTGCCGGCAGAAATTACCTGACCAAGAGCAGCTTTTGGGAAAAAAGTGTGTGGGGGGGCATCTATTTTCGCTTACAGATCTGAGGGGAAGCTCCATGGTGGCAGGGGAAGATGATGGCATTGAGCAGAGGTTGAACATCCCCTCACCCCTGGACAACATAAGGTGGACCATAGCAACAGGAGAGTGTGCCAAACTTTGGCATGAGGAAACCGGCTATAACACCCATAAGCCCGCCTCCAGGAGGCTTTAATTTCCAATTGCCATCAGCTGGGGAGACTAGCATTCAGAATACTTAAGTTTATGGGGGACACCTGAATCAAGCACCACAAACATGGTCAAAGAAACCTCTTGCTGTCTGCACTGGGACAAGAGGAAATATGCCCCGAAGGCAAGCAAGATCCTCGCCACGGAAAACCCAGCTTGTAAGAATAAGAAGAAAGGAAGAGACCTGAGGGGGAAATGAAGAAGTTTCCTTCTTCTTCTCCAGGGTCAGCGCACACAGCGATCACAGCTGAGGACCAAGGAGACCAAACTCCACCCTCAGCTGGCGGCAAAACTTGGCAACATTGCCCATGTGGTACTGGCTTTTCAGATATGAAAAATACACGATGGAAGGGGCCAGGGCTTCTTGTTCTGTGGTTCAGAGCTGCTGAGGCAGGCTTGGGTTCTCTGCAGGGGGGCCCTGAGAGAGCCTTTTGTTAAGCCTGAAGTGCAATGGAGACCTCAGCATACTGGGGATGCCATAACCATAGGACACAGAAAATGAATAAGCCTGGAGTAGATCTTGCCCAAGACAGGCTATGTGTACTATAGGCACCAGAGCTGGGGGTGGGGGGGAGGACTACCCAAGCTTTTTGGAGCCCAGATAATTTCATCACAAGTCCCAGATACCAGACATGGAGCTGTAGGATTTGGTGTTTGCTGTGTTTTGGTATTGCTTTGGTTCAGTCTTTCCTTGATATGCCCTTATTCCTCCCTTTTGGACTGGGAATGTTTACTTAGTCCCATTGTATATTGGAAGCACACACACACACACACATATATATATTTTTTGAGGTAGGGTCTCACTCTAGCCCAGGCTGACCTGGAATTCACTATGTAGTCTCAGGGTGGCCTCGAACTCACAGTGATCCTCCTACTTCCTCCCAAGTGCTGGGATTAAAGGCATGTACCACCACGCCTGGCATGATTTTTTTTTTTAATTTTATTTTACAGGGGTCCCCATTAAAAGATTGCCTATAATCTAACAAAAGATTTTGGAGTTTTGAACAATGTTGGGACTGTTAAAGACTATGAGGGCATGGGCTGGGGAGATGGCTCAGTGGGGTTAAAGGCACTTGCTTACAAAGCCTGTTGGTCTGGGTTTGATTCCCTAGTATCCACATAAAAGCTCTATGCACAAAGTAGTGCATGTATCTGGAGTTTGTTTATAATGGCAAGAGGCCTTGGCATGTTCCCCCTCTCTCAAATAAATAAATAAATAAATTATATGTATATATAGTTGTTGTTTTGTTTTGTTTTTTTGAGGTAGGGTTTCACTGTAGTCCTGGTTTACCTGGAATTCACTATGTAGTCTCAGGGTGGCCTCGAACTCACGGCAATCCTCCTACCTCTGCCTCCTGAGTGCTGGGATTAAAGGCATGCGCCACCACGCCTGGCCCAATAAAATATATTTTTTAAAAAGGCTATGGAGCCAGGAGCAGTGGCACAAGCCTTTAATCCCAGCACTTGGGAGGTAGAGGTAGGAGGATCACTGTGAGTTTGAAGCCAGGCTGAGACTACATGGTGGATTCCAGGTCAGCCTGGGCTAAAGCAAGACGCTACCTCAAAAAAAAAAAAAAAAAAAAGACTATGGGGATTTTTGAAGTTGGACTAAGTGCATTTTGCACCATCAGGTGGTCATGAATCTATAGGAAATGGGGCAGAATACTGTGGTTTGAGTGTAAAATATCACCCGTAGGCTCATGTGTCTGGAATACCTGGTCCCTAGTGGGTGGCACTGTTTGGAAAGGTCATGGAACCTTTGGGATGCGATCGTAATGACGGAGGAAGCAGGACACAGGGATGGGTCCTGAGGTTTTACAGCCAGGCTCCTCTTTCTGTTCGTCCTCTGCTTCTGGGCTCTGGCCGCAACGTGCCCACCCAGCCTCCTGCTTCTGCCGTATGTCCTTCCCCCAGGATGGAGTGCGTCCTCTTCACTGCAAGTCAGATACACCTGTGGCTTCCTTAAGCTGCTCCGTGTCAGGAATTTGGTCCCAGCAAGGAATAGAGTAACTAATACAAACAGCTTGCCGGTGGGATTGTAAACTGATGGTGTGACTTTGGGGAAGTGCCTCAAAATGGTATACATGGAGTGAGCTACGACGGCCCTGCAATTCCAGTCCTCTCTCTACATCGGTATTAGTTACTGTTTTCAGACCCAAATTTGAGCACATGCCCTGGAGAGTGAATGGTTCTGATAAGAGTCTGGAAATTCAACCATGTTCTGGGTGTTAAAAGGTACCATGGAGCTTGGGGAGATGGTTCAGTGGTTAAAGGTGCTTGCTTACAAAGTCTACCCGCCTGGGTTTGGTTTTCTAGTACTCATGTAAAGAAAGCCATATGCACAAAGTGGCACATGCATCTGGAGTTCATTTGCAATGGCAAGAAATCCTGGAGTGCCCATTCTCCCTCTCTCTCTCTATGCTCACAAATAAATATATTTAAAACAAACAAACCAAAAAGGTACCATGGAGGGCTCTAATAAGCTCTATTTCCCCTCAACTCCTATGTCACAGTTGATGTTCCCAGCAATTGACAAGTCTGTGTGTGTGTGTGTGTGTGTGAGAGAGAGAGAGAGAGAGAGAGAGAGAGAGAGAGAGAGGGAGCGAGAGCATACTGGGGTGAGTATGCACTCTGAAGCCATCCTAGTCCCAAGGTGGAGTCTGTTTTCTTCCTTGTAAGGCCACAGTGAACACTGGGCTGTCCCTGCAGTGGCTGCAGCCACACACAGTCCACATTCAGCACCCCCCACCCCCCCGCCTCTGCCCCAGGTCACCTCCTGCCCCCCACTCTGGATGTCCAGGAGCCAGACTTGGCGGCCAGGGTAACTGGACAATGGGCCCTTTGGAGGCCAGGCCAGGGCCTGTGCTTCAGCTGTGGGCTGTGGCCGAGGCCACCACAGAAGGTTGCTTGTGGCTGGGCCTGGTGGCCGCCAGAGATAGGTCCTGCTGGACTCCTGAGGGCTCCACCCTGGGCTCGGCCTGGGAACAGGGTGTTGGCGGAGCAGAGAGGAGAGCTGCGTCAGGAGCGCAGGTCTATTTTGGGGCCCTGGGAGGCAGGGAAAAACATGGACCTCAGCTTTTAGCTTCCACCCTCAGACTGCCTCTGACTCAGCGGCTCCTGGGTCTCTCTTCTAGCTGTGAGCCCCGTGGGGCCACTCAGCTCTGTCCCACAGCCTTGCTTTGCTCGTATGGATGGTGGGGACAGTTAGTGACACTCCTCTGAGGAGTCTAGGAGTGATCCTCTCTCAGCACTCTGCCTGCTCTTCTCATCTCCCTGGGCTGAGGGTTGACCCTTCTATCAGGTCTCACCCCACCCCCTAGGCTTTGTGGGGTCGAATGTGGTCTAGGACACACGTTGGTTGCCACTGTCTGGGAGATGACCTTGCAGGGGAGCTGGCAGAGCCCTTGGGAGGTCCTCTGCCTCTAGGCAGCACCCACCCCTCCCACCCTTGACTGTCCAGTCCCCAGAGGGCTCCCCAGCTGGCTGTGGACCCCAGCCCTCAGGCCAGGACCCTGCAGCAGTCATGTCTGCCACGGGGGCTGGCCGCAGAAGCTTCTCCGAAAGCAGGGCAATGGGACTGCCGACTCAGTGGCTGTTTCCACCTGTGGTCTGTGGGGAGGCACGGACCAAATCCAGAGTCTTAGGGTGACAGGAAGCCCTCAGAGAGGGAGAGACGGGGGAGTCACAGGTATCTGGTTCTCTCCGAGGCTGGGGGACTGGGTCTCCACACTCCTGTCCTCTGGATGTCCTTGAAGCTATTTTTATATGTTGTTGGAAACCAGAATTACAGCCAGAGCCAAGGTGCTGGGAGGTTTCCCTGTGTACCCTGGGGCTTGCCCTGAGGAGTGGGGGCCCATTCCCAGAACATTGGTGGAGTTGGTCCAGGAATCCCACTGTGTGGGCAGAAAGTCTGGGTCCCTGGTTCCTATGAGTGAGCAGGTCTTTGTTAGGGCTCCGAGGAGCTATGGTGAGGGGCAGCTATCCTGGGTTCTTTTTGTTTTGTTTTGTTTTTGTTTTTCGATGTAGGGTCTCACTCTAGCCCAGGCTGACCTGGAATTCACTATGTAGTCTCGGGGTGGCCTCGAACTCATGGCGATCCTCCTACCTCTGCCTCCCAAGTGCTGGGATTAAAGTCATGTGCCACCACGCCTAGCTGTCCTGGGTTCTTGAGCTCTGCAGGAAAATTCAGACAGCCTACCACATTCATTCATTCATTCATTCATTCACCCCTGGCCCTTTTACTGTTAGGTAGTTAACCAGGAACTTCAGGGTATAGGTAGCTGGGTGTAGTGGTATATGCCTTTAATCCCAGCATTTGGGAGGCAGAGGAAGGCGGATTGCTGTGAGTTTGAAGACGGTCTGGGACTCCAGGTGAGTTCAACCTGGCCTAGAGTAAGACCCTGCCTCAAAAAAACAAACACAAACAAACAAACAAGAAGGTACAGGCAGAGGGTCACCCACAAAACAGAACTTTATTCTCAAGGCACTCACTCATCTGACTATACCATTCTCTGGCTCAGAAACCTCCTATGGCTCCCATTACCCACCGGAGGGAGACCTGTGTTCCCTGCTCACCCATCCCACGTGACTAAAAAGCTTCACAGGACCTGTTGTGACCTCCCCTCCCGCCCCACCCGCTCCTGCTTGGCTGACATCTTCCTTGGGCTTGAGAGCAGGACCAGGGAGCAGGAGACGATGCAGGGGTGTACACTGGCTGGGCTGCCTCACTCTGCGTGTGGTGTACATGTGTGGCCATGTGCAGTCACATGTGCGTGACGCAGTGTGTCACGTTCAGGTGTGTGCACGTGTGCGCAGGCCGGAGGGTGATGTCTGGTGTCTTCCTCAGCACTCACTGATTCAGCCGATGCAGCTGGCCCTGGGGAATCCCCTCTCCACCTCCCGGCCCTGGTGTGCAGCCACACCTGAGTGGGGGCTGGGGATCTGAACTCGGGCTTCCATGCTTCCACAGCAAGCACTTCACCTGCTGAGCCATCTGTCTCTCCAGACCCTGCCAGACCCAGATCATTAGTTCCTCACTCTTTGCTTTTCTCTCCCCCTCCCACTACCCACCCCCCCCCCCGCCCCGGCCTGCTTCCTGGCTTCCTGGCTCTGGGGAAGGTTTGGGTTGGGATTAGTTCTATTTGATGCATTTACATCCCTGGGATGCCACTGAATGTAAGACATAGGACTGGAGAGATGGCTTTAGTGGTTAAAATGCTTGCCTGCAAAGCCTAAGGACCTGGGTTCAACTCCCAAGAACCAACCCCTAATCTCCAGGTGGTATATAAGCATGCATGTATGCATGTATATACGTACCTTCCCTCCTGTGTTTCCAGCTCCCCTCCCTCCTTGGTCACCTGCTTGGCACACGTGGGCAATTTCTGTGTTTCTCACCTTGTTGTTTTTGAGGTAGGGTCTCACTCTAGCTCAGGCTGGCCTGGAATTCACTATGTAGTCTCAGGGTGACCTCGAACTGACAGTGATCCTCCTACCTCTACCTCCCAAGTGCAGGGATTAAAGGCGTGCACCACCACGCCCAGCTCACCTTGGTTTTTATTTCCATTTTAGAATATGAAATGAATGCACGGGGAAGTTTTTCCAGCTTGTGCACTCTTAGGACAGCACACAGGAAAATAACCAACCACACCATCCAGGCAAATGAAGGTGACCGGTCACTTGGTCTTGCTGGGCTCCTAATGTAACTAACTTCTTCATCTACAAACAATCCAGGGGGCTAGGGTGATAGCTCAGCGTGTAGCAGCGCTTGCCGTGCAAGCATGAGGGCCTTGAGAGGGCCTGAGACCTCCTGAGTTCGATCCCCAGAACCCGCTTTAAAAGCTGGGTGTGGTCATGCATGTCTGTAACCCAGTCAGGTAGGGGATGGAGCCTGGAGAATCAGTGGGGCTCAATGGCCAGCCAGACTGACCAAAACTAGCAGCTCCAGGTTCAGTGAGAGAGTCGAATAGAGGAGGACACACGATATTCTCCACTGGCTTTTGTACATGTGTGCATGGGGCACGTGAATCTGTACACACACACATACATATACCACACCACACACATACACGCAACCCCCGCAAAATAAAACTAGCGCCAGGCGTGGTGGCGCATGCCTTTAATCCCAGTACTCAGGAGGCAGAGGGAGGTGGATCATCATGAGTTCAAGGCCACCCTGAGACTACATAGTGAATTCCAGGTCAGCTTGGGCTAGAGCGAGGCCCTACTTCGAAAAACCAAAATAAATAAATAAATACATAAATAAAACTAAATTAAGGGCTGGGGGAGATGGCTTGGTGATGAAAGGCACTTGCAAAGCCTACTGGCCCAGGATCAATTCCACAGTGATCATGCAAAGCCAGATATACAAAGTGGTGCATACATCTGGAGTTCATTTGCAGTGGCAGGAGGCCCTGGTGTGTTCATTCCCTCTCTCTCTCTTCCTCTCTGTGTTGACAAATAAATTAAATAAAATAAATGATTAAAAATAAAAACATTGAGATGGGGAGGGGATATGATGGAGAATGGAATTTCAAAGGTGAAAGGGGGGGAGGGAGGGTATTACCATGGGATATTTTTTATAATTATGGAAAATGTTAATAAAAATTGAGAAAAAATAAGAATAAAAATAAAAACAGGGCTGGAGGGGCTGGAGAGATGGCTTAGCGGTTAAGCGCTTGCCTGTGAAGCCTAAGGACCCTGGTTCGAGGCTAGATTCCCCAGGACCCATGTTAGCCAGATGCACATGGGGGCACATGCATCTGGAGTTTATGTGCAGTGGCTGGAGGCCCTGGTGTGCCCATTCTCTCCCCCATCAAATATATATATATATATATATATATATGTATGTATTTGGTTTTTCAAGGTAGGGTCTCACTCTGGTCCAGGCTGACCTGGAATTAACTATGTAGTCTCAGGGTGGCCTCGAACTCACTACAATCCTCCTACCTCTGCCTCCCGAGTGCTAGGATTAAAGGCGTGCGCCACCACACCTGGCTAATAAAATATATTTTATTTATTTATTTATTTATTTATTTATTTTTGGTTTTTTGAGGTAGGGTTTCACTCTAGCCTAGGCTGACCTGGAATTCACTATGGAGTCTCAGGGTGGCCTCGAACTCACGGCGATCCTCCTACCTCTGCCTCCCGAGTGCTGGGATTAAAGGCGTGCGCCACCACGCCCGGCTCATAAAATATATTTAAAAAAATAAAAACAATTCAGGCCGGACATGGTGGTGCGTGAGTGCATATGTCCCCAATGTTCAGAAGGCTGAAGCAGGAGGTTCCAAGAGTCAGAGGCTAGTCTGGGCTGCACTTTGAGACTCTGTCTCAAAACAGCAGCAACTAAAATACTTACTTTAGGCTGGGCATGGTGGCGCACGCCTTTAATCTCAACACTCGGGAGGCAGAGGTAGGAGGATCACAGTGAGTTCAAGGCCACCCTAAGACTACATAGTGAATTCCAGGTCTGCCTGGGCTACTGCAAGAGCCTACCTTGAAAAAAAAAAACAAAAAAAACAAATAAATAAATACTTACTTTAAATTTTTTTTAAAAAATTTATTTATCAGAGACACAGAGTGAGAGAGTGAGAATGAGTATGTCAGGGCTTCCTGCCACTGCAAACAAACTCCAGACGCATGTGCCACCATGTGCATCTGGCTCACATAGGTTCTTGGGAGTTGAACCTAGGTCCTTAGGCTTTGCAGGCAAGCGCCTGAACCACTAAGCCATCTCTAGAGCCCTATGTCTCATATTCAGTGGCATCTCAGGGATATAAATGCATCGAATAGAACTAATCCCAACCCAAACCTAAATCCAACCATAATTCCAAACCAACCCCTAATCTCAAACCCCAAACCTGACCTCAACCCCACATCAACTCCTAACCAGCCCAGATACCCAAACCAACTCTAAGCCCAGACTCAGTGCCATGCCACTCGATTTGGACCCTTGTGGTAGTGGCTTGTCCTCTCCTTTCTCAGGGGAGCCTGATTCCGAGACATCCATGCCTTCTCATGGGACAGACAGAGTGCCAGGCAAATCCAAAGGGCAACGGGAAAACAGGTGTGGATGGGCATGCTAGACTACCTTTCTATGAGCCTTTTGTGGCCCTTGCTGGCCTCAGGGCCATCCAGACTCCCCACCATGAGCAATCTCTGAAATTCTTCCCCTGGGACGCCTTTCCTCCACCCCCACAGGCTCACCCCTTTCCAGGCACTCTTCACTGACACTCTGACACCTTCCCTGGGAAGCCGGACCTGCCTGCCTCCGCCAGCCACCTCATTTGCTAAGTGCTCATGGCTGCTGCTAGGACCTCATGGGTATTTGAGGCTGTGTATTTTTTGCATGTTTATTTCTTTAATGTCTGTCTTCCTAGGCAGACAGTGACTTCTTGAAGATAACAACCTCTGGAACCAGTTCTTTCTTGCTTTATTTAGTTTCATTTATTTATTTATTTATTTATTTTTTCTAGGTAGGGTTTCGGTCTAGCCCAGGCTGACCTGGAAAGCACTATGTGGTCTCAGGGTAGCTTCGAACCCATGGCAATCCTCGTACCTCTGCCTCCCAAGTACCAGGATTAAAGGTGTGTGCCACCACGCCCCCGGCTTTTATTTACATTTTTATGTGGGGTGTGTGTTTGTGTGTGGGGGTGCCTGTTTGAGTGTGCATTGTATGTAGAGGTCAGAGATCAATTTTTTAAAATATTTATTTATTTGAAAGAGAGAGAGTCAGAGAGCAAATGGGTGTGCCAGGGTGTGCAGCTGGCTTACATGGGTCCTGGGGAATTAAACCTGGGGCCTTTGGCTTTGCAGGCAAGTGACTTAACCACTAAGCCATCTCTCCAGCCCTCGACTTTTTTTTTTCAAGGTAGGGTCTTACTCTAGCCCACCTAGCTGACCTGGAACTCACTGTGTAGTCTCGGGTGGGCCTCTGCCTCCCATGTGCTGGGATTAAAGGTGTGGTAGCACATGTGGCTTTCCTTTATTTTTTTAGACATTTTTGCTGAACCTAGAGCTCACCAATTCAGCTACACTAGGTACCAGCAAGCCCTAGGGATCTTCCTGTCTCCACCTCCCCAGCACTGGAATTAGAAGCATGTGCCACCATGCCCAGCACTTTTAGGTGGGTACTCCCCAGTACCTACTCAAGTGCTCATGCTTGTGCCGCAAGCGTTTTACCCACTGAGCTATTTCCTGAGCCCTGAAGCTCACTTCTTAGCAGAGTGTCCGGCACACAGCTGACTTGCAGAAAACTTTGTTGGATGGATGGATATAGTTTCCACTTCTTCATAAAAGTGAGTGGATGTTTGTCCCAGTCCCTGCACTGGGCTCTGGGGGATCCAGCTAAGAGGGTCTCCGTCCCTTGCTGCAGCTTACCATCCATTCCTGATGCCACTGAAGGCTTTTGAGCAGAGGTTTTTCAGAATCCATTTCTACATTTTAGATATTTTAGATCCTCTGCCATACCATGTGGGAATATCATCATTGTTCTACAAGAGGCTTTTGTCCTGACAGGCAAACTGCTCGTGTGGATCTTCTGGCTGGTGGGCAGCAATGCCCACACCTACCCTGCTCCCCAGCTCTTGGCACCGGGAGATGCTCAACTTTACATCTTCCTCTGACTCCACTCAGCTGCTGCCATGGGGATCGGTGGCACTGGCAGACTCCAACCTCATCTTTCCATCTTGTTGACAGCCACACTGAGCCCAGCATTGGACTCAGCCTTGGGTTAAGGTTAAGAGTGCCAGATGCCCCCAGCTGCAATGACGGGCTGTCCACCCCAGAATGAGGTCCTCCTTCCTGGAGGGCAGGAAAGGGGCTTTGGTTCTAGGAGTGACTGGTGTCTGTTGGTCACCTCTTATCTCCCATTTACAGATTATCAAACGGTCTAGACATTGTAGCTCGGTTAGTAGAGTGTTTCTCTAGCAATGCAGAAAGCCATGGGCTCAATCAATCCAGGGCACCCCAGAAAACCAGGTACGGTAGTGCTCGCCTGCAATCCCAGCAGGCAGGAGGATCATAAATTCAAGGTCATCTCCAGGTACACATTGAGATTGAGACCAGCGAGGCTCTGTCTCAAAAACTGTAACAACCAAAAAAAAAAAAAAAAAAAAAAGAAGAAGAAAAAAAAACAACTATAACAAAATCGGGCGTGGTGGCACACGTCTTTAATCCCAGCACTGGGCAGGCTAGAGGTAGGAGGAACGCTGTGAGTTCAAGGCCAGCCTGAAACTACATAATGGATTCCAGGTCAGCCTGGGTTAGAGCGAGACCCTAACTCGAAAAACAAAAAAAACTCTAACAAAAACAACCAGGAAAAAAACCAAAAAAACAAGCCACCGAAAAACAAAACAAACAAGCAAAAAAAAAAAAAAAAAAAAAAGGCAACAAAAAACTCCCCAGCTCTGCTGGACATGGTGGCCCATGCTTTTCATCCTAGCTCTCAGGAGGCTGAAGTAGGAGGATTGCTGTAAACTCAAGGCCAGGCTTGGCTGCAAACACGTGTTCTAGGTCAGCCTCTGCCCTCCCCAACCCTCCCACCCCCCCTCGCAGTTCAAACAATACCATCACCACCACCACCCACTACAGGGTTGGTCACGTGCACCAGGCTCAGCGTGACTGACGGCGGGTGGCGTCTGCTGGCGTTGCGGGTGGGATGGAACCCAGTTCTGTGGTACTCTAGAATCTCACCCTTATGCTTTTATAAGCAAAGAAATTCCATGGGGCGCTAAGGAAAGATGCCGTCAAACGCACATGGCGCAGAACTCAACCCGGTGGGCCGTCCCGTCCCCCAGCCGCCCGCTGAGACCGCCCCAGGTCCGTCGGGGGACGCCCCAGGCTCCGCCCTCGGTTTGTCCAGGCACAAGCCCCGCCCCTGCAGCCCCTGCAGCTCCGCCCACCGCCCTCTCCGGCCCCGCCCACTTCTGCCGCGCTTGGCTCCGCCCCCGCGGGCAGCGCCGGCCTCCCATTGGTCTCCGTTTCCATGGTTACCCCGGGCCTGCGGAGCGGCTGACTTCCCGACACGCGTCCCAAGGAGCCGCCCGGAATTTGACAGGGGACCATGTGCGCGGCGGCGGCGCGGGAGCCTGACAAAGGCCGGGGGCGGCGGGGAACGGAGCGGCCCGCGCTCCTCCCGCGGGCCGGACACCCCTCGCGTCCCTCTTTGTATTTCGAAGGAGAATCAAAAGCATGGCTGCGGAAAGCGAGGTGGGAGAGGACCCGAGCCGGTCCCACCTGCCCTCTGTCCTTCCGCAGAAGCCATTCCGTGGGCATCTCTCGTGACGGAACCCGCAGTGTCCCTGCTTCACGCCTCTCGGCTCTGGGCATCTTATCTCGCCTTGACATCAGCCCTTGAGGTTTAAATTCTGGCCCCCTCCTTTCTTTTTTGGCTTGTTCTTGTTTTGATACTTGAAAAATGAGACTAAAGAAATTGTGGGGGAACTCACCAAGGCTTCCACTACCCACCCAATCTTTTGCACCTCTTACTGCTATGTTATAGCCTCCCCCATCCTGAGTACCCATCTTGGTGCCCAGCGTTGGGGGCTTCCATCCGGAGGCTGACGCCTGTCCCCCATGATTGTTCTTTTGCAGCCCCCCATGGTTGGTGGCACGATTGCCCTTCCAGTCCCCCATCTTGCTACCCAGATTCTGCCCTCTTCTTTGTCACCCCTGTATCGGTGTCTTATTGCTGCTGTAACAAACCACTGCAAATGTGGTACCTGGAAACAGCCCACGTTGGTGGTGCAGTTACTTCCAGTTCTCTAGGTCAGAAGGCTGACCCGTCTCAGGGATAAGTTCAAGGTGTGTGGCGGGGCTGTGTTCCTTGTGGGGACTGTAGGCGGAGCGTGTCTGTGTCTCTTCCAAGTATACAGGCTGCCCACTGTCACCCTTCCTGCTTCAACCCCAGCGCTAATGTGACTCTGGCCTTGGTGCTTCTGTCTCCCTCTCTCTTCCACATCTTAGAGCCTTGTGAAACACTGCTTCTTTCAGATAATCTAGAATAATCCCCGCCCCCTCCAAGCCAGCTGATGAGAGGCCTCAATTCTGCCTGCTGCCCAAGTTCTCTGCCACAAAACAAGCTACCTGCATGCCTGGGGTTGAGTTGGGGACATCTTATAGAAACGTTGTTCCGCGGACTGGTTCTCTTCCGGAATTTCTGAGGTCCATCTCCCTGTTCCCATTCGTCCTTCAGTCCCTTTCTGTGACCATTGTCTTCATCTCTGCCATGCCCCCTCTGTCCACAGACCCCAGGGACCAGCGCTTCAAAACACAACACATATGTGGGCTGGAGAGATGGCTTAGCAGTTAAGGCGTTTGCCTGCGAAGCCTAAGGACCCAGGTTCGATTCTCCAGGTCCCAAGTAAGCCAGATGCACAAGGTGGCTCATGCATCTGGAGTTCATTTGCAGTGGCTTAGAGGCCCTGGCTAGCCCATTCTCTTTCTCTCTCTCTCCCTCTCCCTCTCTCTATCTCTAGTAAATAAATAAAAATGTCGTTAAGACACATATGTGATGACCTTGTAGCATGAGAGTAACCTGTTTGACTCCAAAGTACATATGTGGTCCTTTCCATGGCCCCAGTCACCTGCAAGGGAGTGCCCAAACCCGACCTGGACACACACGTCTTGATCTGTCCTCCAGGCCTCTAAGTTTCTCTACCTAGCTCCCTGAACACTAAGTCTCTTCCTCTTCTCTTTTACCCTGAGCATTAGCTGACTCCTCACCTTTACCTTGCACTCCCACTGTGGACCTTCCTGCCAGCTCACCTTTATCCATCTCTCCCAGGAAGCTTCCCTGACCCCTCTGTTCCTTCACTGTCCTTCCTCGGAATCCAAATGTGCTTACTGCTGACTGACTTGGTGCAGAAGCATTGCCTGTCTCCTCATGTCCCCAAGTGAACTGGGATGACCCTGGGTACTGAGTTTTGGAGAGAGAGAGAGGGAGAAAGAGAGAGAGAAAGAAGAAGAAGTAGAAGAGGAGGAGGAGAAGGGGGAGGGAGAAAGGAGGGAGGAAAAGAAAGAAGGGGAGGAGGGGGAAGAGGAGAGGGGGAGAGGAGAGAGGGCGAGGAGAGAGAGATTGGTCATGTCAGGGCCTCTTGCCACTGCAACTAAACTCCAGATGCACGTGCCACTTTGTGCATCTGGTTTATATGCGTACTAGGGAATCAAACTGGGCCAGCAAGCTTTGCAAGCAAGTGCCTTTAACAGCTGAGCCATCTCTCCAGCCCCCCTTTTAGTTTGTTTGTATGCTTGTTTTAAAGCTAGGTCTCGCTCAAGCTCAGACTGACCTGGAACTCAGTGTGTTCTCCCAGGCTGGCCTCGAACTCCTCCTCAGCCTCCCGTGTGCTGGGATTAAAGGTGTGCACCATGTCCAGCTTGCTGGCCTCGCTGGCCACAGTGCCTAGCATGGAATCAATCCAAGACCCATAGGGACTGTGAATTTGGGCTAAACTAAACTCAAGGACTTGGTCTTGGGGTGATGAAGAGAGCCACTGAGCTGTTTGGGGACATAAAGCATAAAGGTGAGTGAAAGAGCCTGTCCCTTCACAAGCAGGAGTCCCTCTGCTCTGCTGCTGGTTACTGGGCTGGAATAACAACAGCAGCCACTGCTGACATTGAAGCGGGCATCTGCTTGCCTTTTTGTGATCTCAGCTCTTTTCACAACGGCCTTGGGAGGCCCCCAACTCTTGCTTGTCCCCCCTTTATAGATGAAGACCCTGGGGCTCCTAAAGTTGACCATATCTGCCTCCTTTCTTTTCTTTTCTTTCTTTTTTTTTCTTTTTGGATTTTTAGAGGTAGAATCTCACTCTAGCCAGGCCTGACCTAGAACTCACTCTGTAGTCCCAAGCTGGCCTCAAACTCATGGCGATCCTCCTACCTCTGCCTCCTGAGTGCTGGGATTAAAGGCGTGCGCCACCACGCCCGGCTACATCTGGCTTCTGTGTATGTAGAATGTGTGGTGTGGTGTGTGTACGCGGTAGTGTGGTGTGTGCCCATGTGTGCAGATGCACAGCCCATGGGTACGTGTGCAGAGGCCAGAGCAGACCCTTGGGTGTCCTCACTGCTCTTTCCAGTTCTTTCCTTGAGATGGAGTCTCTCCCTGGACGTGGAGCTGCTGTTTTCAGTCAGACTGGCTGACCAGTGAGCCTCAGCGGTTCTCCGTTCTCCGCTCCTCACAGGATAGGTGTTACAGGCATGCATGGCCACTCCTGGCTGCTGGAGAGTGGAACTCTGGGAGATTTGGGCCCTCTCAGGCCCTCATGTTTGCATGGCAAGTGCTCTTGCCCTCAGAGCCACCTCCCCAGGCCCCACATCGGCTTTTGAAGAGACCTGGGGTCAGGAAGGTTTCTTGCTGTCCCTGAGTGGAGGCGTTGTGGGAGCTGGCCTGGATCAGTGGGTCACCAGAGAAGTGACCCTTCTGGAGGCCGAGAGGCTGTGCCTGGTGAGGGCTTGGGTGGGGCGGTGTGGCCTCTGGGATGCTCTTCCTTCCTGTTTCCTTTTCCTCATTGTCGTGCCAGCAATTGTCATCCTATCCCCTCCCTAGGCCTGCCCAGGCAGGAGGACATGCACACAAGAGGTTCCTTTTCAAAAGCCAAGTGTGGATTAACACCACTGAACTGCAGGCTTAACGTGGCTGAAATGGTAACTTTTGTGTCATGTGTACTTTTGCCACATTAAAAAACAAATCGTGAAAAGAAAGGACAGAGCTTCATGTCTGCTGAGCATGGGAGGCTCAGCGTCTCCTGCCTCCGTGTTTCACTCAGGGGAAACAAGGGTAGAAGCGGTGCCCCGTTTGCAGATGAGGAGGCTGGAGCTGAGAGTCAGGAAGGGACGAGGCTGTGCTTAAAACCCTGGGGGTAGGAGGGCCTAGCTTCAAGGAAGCATAGCAGGTCCGTGTTGGGAGTTTGGTCCTCAAATGGATGGTCACGCCTCACTGCCATTAGACCTTGAGATTGACAGATTGCATCCTGTCACCGATTTTCCTCTTACGACAATTGGGGTCAGCAGTGGTGCTCTCCCCAGCGCTGTGGGAAGCTCCAGTGGGAAGTCAGCAGTCTCCGCACACGATGGTGGCTTTGCCACCACGATAGACAGACAGACGTCTGTCTCTCCTTTTCACTCTCCACGATGCTTAGCCCACAGGAGGCTGGATGTGAGGGAGGTGGGGGTGGGGAGAGTTGGAGGGACTCTACCAGAGCCTCGGTCCTGCTGCTAACTTTCTCTGTGCCCTTGGAGAAGGCCCCTGGTGCCCTTCTGTAACGTTAGGTCACAGGGAAGAGGTGGGGGCTCTCTGTCTGCCCAGCCCTGGAAGGGAGCTCTATCCCGGGCTCTAGGACCACACTCGCCCTTTGATCTCAGGAGCACCTGTGCAAAACAAGGTAGAGGAGGATGAAGACAGCAGAGTTCTTGGCTCCCAGGGCCTGGATCTTGGCCACTTGCTCAGACTTGACTCCTGGTAGCTCCCCCCGTGCTGTGGCCCATTGGCTCTGGCCACAGACAGGACTTGCCTCCCCTCGTACATCTATCTCCCCACCATGTAAGTTGCAAGGCCTCAGAAGCAGTTTATTTTCCTGTATCTCCTGCCATTCCACAGGGGGGCTGGGCCAAAGGCAGGCTCCCCAGAGAGGCCACAGTCCTAGCCATTGGGAACAAAGAACAAAGAAGGGTGGGGACCTCAGGCCCCTTGGAGGAAGAACCCTTCAGGGGTTCGGTGAGACACTCGGTGCTTAGTAAATCAGAAACTCATAATAGTGATAAATCTTAACACTTTGATAGGACCTCCCGAAGCAACGACTGTGGGAAGGTAGATGTTTGGAGAGACTCAGCCTAATTAAGAATCATCTGAAGCAGAGCGATGCCTCTGCTCAGGCCCTGCTCGGCACAGACGGCCGCCTCTCGTTTATGCATTAGTTACATCGAGGCAAGCGCCGGTTTCTCCATTTCACAGATGGAGACACTGAGAGTTGGAGAAATCCCAGCCAGCCGCACAGTTGGGATGTGGAGGCCCTGGGATGAGATTGATAAGGCCCTGGAGAAAGGCCAGACCCAGAGGAGGGAATAAACAAAGCTTCCTATCTTAACCATTCTTCCCGGCACAGCTCAGGGGCGGTGAGCAGTCCTGTCACCGTGCCTCTGTCGCCTCCACCGAGGACCTTCGCATCTTCCCAAACTGACACTCTGTCCCCGCTAAGCATGGGTTCCACATTCTCTCACCTCCCAGCAGCCTTCATTCTACCTTCTGTCTCTAAATCTGATGAATTTAGGGACCTCTTATAAGAGTATATGATGTCCATTTTTTGGTGTGTCTGGCTTATTTCACTTACATTATGTTTTCTACATTCATTCATGATGTAGTATGGACCAGAATTTTCTATCTGTTAAGGCTGAATAGCATTTGTTTTGTTTTGTTTTTTGAGGTAGGGTCTTGCTCTAGCCCAGACTGACCTGGAATTCACTGTGTAGTCTTAGGATGGCCTTGAACTCATGGTGATCCTCCTACCTCTGCCTCCCGAGTGCTGGGTGTGTGCATCACCACACCTGGCTTTTTTTTTTTTTTTTTTGGTTTTTTAAAAAACATTTCATTTATTTATTTGAGAGAGAGAGTGAGCGAGAGAGAGAGAGGAAGAGAGAGAGAGAGAGAGAGAGAGAATGGGTGCACCAGGGTCTCTTGCCACTGCAAAAGAACTCTAGACACATGTGCCACCTTGTGTTTCTGGCTTAATGTGGTACTGGGGAATAGAACCTGGGCCCTTAGGCTTTGCAGACAAGTGCCTTAACTGCTAAGCCATCTCTCCAGCCCTCCCTGCCCCCTTTTCTTTCTTTCTTTTTTTTTTTTTTTTTTTTTTTTTTTGGTTTTTCCAGGTAGGGTCTCACTCTAGCCCAGGCTGACCTGGAATTCACTATGGAGTCTCAGGGTGGCCTCGAACTCACGGCGATCCTCCTACCTCTGCCTCCCAAGTGCTGGGATTGAAGGCGTGCACCACCACGCCTGGCTTCTGCCCCCTTTTCTTAAGGTAGGCTTTTCCAAGCTGACCTGGAATTCACTATGTAGTCCCAGGCTGGCCTTGACCTCACAGCGATATAGTGGTGATGAGGGTGAGGGGAATCAGGAGAGTGTTTATAAATAGATATGAAGGAAAGGGGTGATGGCCATTGCCAAAGACTGCCATGGACAGTGGAAGATGGAGGTCAGCTGCTGGGCCCACAGTGGAAAGGTCCCTGTGGACATTAGATTTAGCAACATAGGAGAAGGGAAGGGAGAAAGTCCGTGTGGAGTGGGTGGCCCGGATGTGGAGAATCAGACAGGAAGTAGCAGGGGCAGCAGGCAGATACTGTTGGAGCGTGTTATAAAGGGGAACAGAGCAGAGGGGTGATTGCCACAGAGAGACACACACCGTTGGTGGTTTGGAAAAGCTGGGAGCAGTTATGGTACATTTCATACCTGTGGCAATTATCCAGTCAGAAAGGCAAGCACACACAGGGCAGGGGGAGGGGGCTGGCGCTTGTCTGAGGGAGCAGCCTGTGTCTGGTGCCCTGGCAGGGCTGGCTTGGGGCCAGGATGCCATCTGAGAAGCAGGAGGTGCAGAGGGGGAGAGGCCCGGGAAGTGGAAGACAGGAGGGGTGGTGGCAGGTCCCCTTCTTGTCCCTATCCCTGTAGAATAGGAAGCAGAGCCCTCAGGTGAAAGTTGGGGCTAACAGTCTGAGGAGACAGGAAGAGGCACAGAAGGGTCACTGAGAACACCCAGAACTGAGCGAGACAGGCAGCGTGTTAGAGATGACTCAGCCGAGCAGGCTCCAGGCGACCTGCTCCATGTTTTCCAGCTCTGTTCTCCTGAGGTCCCTCTCTGTCCATTTTTATTTTTCATTTTGTGGATGTCGCTATGGTCTGAGTGCTGTGTCCTCCCCACCCCTAGGTTGGAAACCTAACCCTAAGGGGGTGGTGATCAGAGGTAGGGCTTGTGGGAGGTTCTGAAGTTATGAGGATGGAACCTTGGGAGTGGCATTAATAGTATTATTATTACTGTTGTTGTTGTTGTTGTTGTTATTAGTGGGTGCTGGGGCTGGAACCCAGGCACGTGCTAGGCAAGTGCTCTACCCCTGAGCTCCTCCCCTGGCCCTTTCTACAAGAGGCCCAGGAACTTGCAGAAGGTATCATCTATGAGGCAAAATGCAGGTCCTCACTAGACACGGGCTCTGCCAGGATCTTGGGTAGTGGATTTCTAGGCTCCAAAACTATGAGAAATAAACTTCTGCCTTTTAGAAGTCAGGCCACCTATGGTGTTTGTTGAAGCAGCCTGAACAGACTAAGGCAGAAGGTGTCTCTACTTTCCCTCCATCATGTAACCTGTAGGTTTGACTCCAAAGCCTGGCGGCTTAAAAAGCCTGTCCAAATTCCAAAGGAAGCCTGGGGGTGGGGGCGGCAGGGGACTATTTTGTCAACTTGAAATCCCACCTTTTTTTTTTTCCTCCTTGTAAAGGACTAAAGGCTTATTTTAGAAAATTTGGAAAATTCAAAGAAACGTAAATATGAAAAAGTTCTTGATGCTTATAATCCGACCAGCCAGAAATAATCACTGTTGAAATGCGGTGACTTCCTTGCAGGATTGTTTTCCCTGCCTGTTAGCCGTGGCGGATGGAGCCGGGGCGCGTTCAGCAGATCGCCCTGGTTCTCAGCTCCTCTCCCAAACAGCGGGGCTGCTGCTCCCCAGCCTCCCCTGCACACAGGGTGGACGTGACCGACTTCTCACCATCGGGCTGTGGGAGAGAGTAAAGCCACTCTCCGGGGCTCGGCCATAGCACCTGCAGGTCCTCCACTCTCTTCTGATGCGCTGGGCACGGGAAGGACCGACCACTGCAGGGAGCAGCCGAGTCACTCATGGGGAGGAATATGGGCCCTGGGTGACCCAGCAGAGGAGACCCTCCCCACCCCCTGCCACCCCACATTGGACAGTGTCTTAAAGGAGAAATGAGCTTCCGGTGGGTTGAGCCAGTGAACTCTGGGAGCTGCTTCTCGGAACAGCCTCCCCCAACATCATCATGTTCAGGGTGGAACCATGCTGTGGATAGGGTACCCTTTTTAGGCAAGTTTTTCATTACTATTAGTAAATTTTTAAAAAATTATTTACTTTTTAATTTTTTTGGTTTTTCGAGGTAGGGTCTCACTCTGGTCCAGGCTGACCTGGAAATCACTCTGTAGTCTCAGGGTGGCCTCGAACTCATGGCGATCCTCCTACCTCTGCCTCCCGAGTGCTGGGATTAAAGGCGTGTGCCACCAGGCCCGGCTTATTTATTTTATTTTTGAGAGAGGGGAAGAAGGAGAGAGAGAGAGAGACAGAGAGAGAGAGAGAACGGGTGTGCCAGTGCCTCTAGCCACTGCAAACGAACTCCAGATGCATGTACCGCCTCGAGCAGCTGGCTCTACGTGGGTCCTGGGGAATCGAACCTGGGTCCTTCGGCTTTACCAGCAAGCACCTTAACCACTGAGCCATCTCTCCAGTGCCCTATGACTACATGAAGCCTATGTATCATGTCCTTTCCACCATATTATGAAAAATCTTGGACTACATAACTTTAATGGTGTTGTGTGACTTTTCCTGAGATGTGAGCAAACATCTTTTCAACCAAAATAGGGCACCTGCGACAGACCAGAGAAAAGAGCCCACCAAGTCTGGCTTGGTAAACCAGTGAGGTTTGGGGACTACATACATGGGGGGGATTCATAGACAACTGCATCTCCACAGAGCTCATCCAGCATGGGTGAGAGCTCCTGAGAGCTCACTGCACAACTCACTGGTCCTGTGGCCTTGGGAAAGGCCCCTGAGTCTTGTTAGGTTCCAGAAGCTGCCTGAGACGTGTGTTCCCTTTACTCTCTGAGTGGAAAGGAGCCTCTGTTGGCGGTGGCAGGTGGGGGTGGGGGGCGAGGCATGCTTTGATTTGGAGGAAATAGCTACCCATCAAGCAGGTGAGTGGTGGAGTCCATCATAGTTACTTATTGTGAAAGGAACCTTCATCTCCAGTATGGATATATAGGTTCCTTCCACAGCTTGCTTTTTTTGTTTGTTTATTTGCTTGTTTGTTAGTTTTTTTTTCCCCCCAAGGTAGGGTCTCACTCTGATCCAGGCTGACTTAAAATTCACTATGTAGTCTCAGGATGGCCTTGAACTCACAATGATCTTCCTACCCCTGCCTCTCGAGTGCTGGGATTAAAGGCGTGTGTCACTACTCCTGGCTCACATCTTGCTTTTATCAGCTGTGCTTTGCAAAATATCCTCATGATAAATTGGGTCACTCTACCTCAGTTTCCAGCCTGAGACCCTTCTGCATATGTGCCCGAAAGGCTCCTCAGTTTCACAGAGACTAAAATAGAGAGCAATGCAGTGGAATGAAGTGTTTGTAATGCACAGGTATGGCTGCTTCAGTCTGCACTGCTTTGATGGAAAGTACGTTTTGGTCTCTTTCTGCAGTGTCTTAATGCAATCTCTCGAAGCAGTCTCTCTGGTGCAGTCTCTCCAATGCAGTTTCTCTCTCTCATCAAGTCTTTCTCTGATGCAGTCTCTCTCTCTCTCTGGTGCAGTCTCTCTCTGATGCAGTCTCTCTCTGATGCAGTCTCTTTCTGATGCAGTCTCTCTGGTGCAGTCTCTTTGGTGCAGTCTCTCTCTGAAACAGTCTCTGATACCATCTCTCTCTGATCAGTGTCTCTCATGCATTTTCTAATACTGACCGTGCACCTTTCTTTCCCCCAAATTTGAATCAAGCCTCTTCCCAGTCTTATTACTTCTCCTGTCACTGCAGGAACAAGGTGTTTAATACAACAGGAATGTGCTGCCTCTTGGTTCTAGAAGGCAGAAGTCTGAAATCAAGGTTTCTATAGGGCCAGGATTCCTCTAGGGCCTGGTGGGAGGGTCCGTCCTCTCTCCTCTGGCCTCTGGTGCACCAGATTCATAGCCACATCACCCCGTCACTGCCTCAGTCTTCACACGGCCTCCTCTTCTTTTTATGGTGTATATATTGTGCTGTGTATATGTGTGTGGGAGTGTAGGTGTGTGCAGGGGTGTGTGTGTGAGCGGTGTGTGTGTGTGATGGTGCATGCGCTGAGGCAGAGGACAACTTTTGGGTCTCACTTCTCACCTTCCACCTACTTTGAGGCAGGCCCTCCTGTTGTTCGCTGCTGCTTTTGCCTGGCTAGCTGGCCTTGAGCTTCTGGTGGATTCTCCTGTCTTTGCCTCCTTTCTGACTTGTAGGTATGCCTGAGAATACAAACGCCTGCCACAGTGTTTGCCTTTTAAAAAAAAAAAGATATTTTAAGTGCTGGGCCTGGGGGCGCACACCTTTAATCCCAGCACTCGGGAGGCAGAGGTAGGAGGATCGCCATGAGTTCAAGGTCACCCTGAGACTATATAGTGAATTCCAGGTCAGCCTGAGCTAGAGTGAGACCCTACCTCGAAAAAACAAAAAAAAAAAAAAGATATTTTATTCTTTAAAAGGTTATATTCTTATATCCCCTCTCCCCCACCCCCACTTTTATTTTTTTAACAAAGGTGCTGTGGTTCCGAATTCAGGCACTCAGGCTTGGGTGGCAAATACTTTCTCCACAGAGCCATCTCCACAGCCTTTGGCCTCCTTGTCCTATAAGGACACCAGATGTATTGGGCCAGGGCTACTATAATGACTTCCATTGAATTACATCCACAGGCCCTATTTCCTCCAAATAAGGTCACATTCACAAGTAGTGGGGTTAGGTGGTCATTGTATCTTTCATGAGGATGTGGCTTGATCCATGATGTCACCCCCAGATCCTGGGTCTCTCACATCTGACCTCCAGCTGTCCTCCCTCCCTCCTTCCATCCTGCAGGGTTTTCCACACCCCCTTGCTGTCCCCACAGGAGCTCTTTGGTCCCAGTCTTCCGTTCCCTAACTCTGTGCTCCACATGTTCTCGGCCTGGCTTTCCTGGGGTGGGAAGCTTCACGGTTTAGGCTTCACGGTGGTGGGAATGATGGGAGGAGATGAGAAACGCTGAGTTAGCAAAGAGCACCATACCAGGAAATATTTCAGGGTTTCCATTCTGTGCCTGTCGTGGTGTTTCTGAGGCTGAGCTTATCTGCCTTGACCTTGGAAAGGCTGAACATGAAAACCCTGCTGTCTGGGCTGGGGAGATGGCTCAGCAGTCAAAGGCTCTAACTTGCAAAGCCTGCCAGCCTGGGTTTCCTTCCCCAGTACCCACATAAAGCCAGATGCACAAAGTGGCACATGTGTCTGGAGTTCATTTGCAGTGGCAGGAGGCCCTGGTGCGCCCATTCTCTCTCTCTCTCTGCAAATGATTTTTTACTTTTAAAATATTATTTATTAATTTATGAGAGAGATTAAGAAAGAATGGGTATGCAAGGGCCTCTATCCTCTGCAAACAAACTCCAGATGCATGTACCACCACGCACATCTGGCTTATGTGGGTACTGGGGAATCAAACCTGGCTCCTTTGGCTTCACAGCCAAGTGCCTTAACCACTAATCGATCTCTCCAGCCCTAAATATTTTTTTTTAAAGAAAGAAGGTAAGTGTGGTGGCACACACCTTTAATCCCAGCACTCTAGAGGCAGAGGTAGGAGGATCGCCATGAGTTCAAGGCCACCCTGAGACTACACAGTGAATTCCAGGTCAGCCTGGGATAGAGCAAGACCCTACCTCAAAAAAAGGAGGGGAGCTGGGCGTGGTGGCCCACGCCTTTAATCCCAGCACTCGGGAGGCAGAGGTAGGAGGATCATCGTGAGTTCGAGGCCACCCTGAGACTCAATAGTGATTTCCAGGTCAGCCTGGGCTAGAGTGAGACCCTACCTTGAAAAACCGAAAAAACTAAAAAAAAGGGGGGGGGCTTGTGAAATGGCTGAGCGGTTAAGGCATTTGCCTGCAAAGTCTAAGGACTCTGGTTTGATTCCCCAGGACCCACATAAGCCAGCTGCACAAGGGGGTGCATGCATCTGGAGTTCGTTTGCAGTGGCTAATGGCCTTGGCACACTCTTTTTCTCTCTCTCTCAAATAAATAAATAAATTAAATATTTTTAAAAAAACAAACAAAAAACAAAACAAAAACGACAACAAAAAGAGAAAACCCTAGTGTCTCCTCATCTCTCAGCCTGTGTACCTGCTCTGCAAACCCCAGCCACACTTCTGTCAGTTCTCCTAAGGTCCTGGCTCTCGTCTTGCTCCTGCCACTTTTTTTTTTTGTTTTGTTTTTTTGAGGTAGGGTCTCACTGTAGCCCAGGCTGACCTGGAATTCACTATGTAGTCACAGGCTGGCCTCGAACTCATGGCAATCCTCCTACGTCTGCCTCCCTAGTGCTGGGATTAAAGGCGTGCGCCACCACGCCCGGTTTCTCTAGAACACTTTTCCCCTTGCCTCCTTGCTTGGGAAGTTCTCCTCACATTTTGGCCTCAGTATGGACAACAACTCATCATGAATGCGGCCTCAGACACCCCGGACACGGGGCTCCAGACACCATGGCATGGCAGCTACATGTCTTTAAGTCTGTGACCCTCAGTAGACCGCATGCTCCCTGAGGGTAGGGGCCATGTCTGTTCTGTTCCCCGCTGTTGTCTCCACTGTTGGCACTTGGTAGGACTTTACCAAATGCTGAGAGAAAGAAGGAAAGCAGTGGAAGCGATGACATCATTGTGGGTTAGGTTGAGTCATAGGAAGGCGCCTGCATTCAGCCTCCGTGGACCCACAGCCGTTACACAACCTGCGACTGACGTCCTCTTACAGCCATCATCAGCTTGTCTGCTGGGTGGGCTGGCTGCAATGGTCTCTTTTTCCCTGGACTCCCTCCTCCTCTCTTGCATTGGCAGTCAGCTTTCCCAGGGCTCACAGATTCTATGATGGGTGTGTGTGTGTGTGTGTGTGTGTGTGTGTGTGATAAAACAGCTCCCGTGGCTTGGCCAGATGCACTCCAAATTCTCCACGCCCTGGTGAGTTACCTTCATGCATCTTGCATCCTGTCTCAGAGCGGCTTGGAGGCCGATTACTGAACCAGTGCACAGCACCTGGTAAAAGCAATGGCCTAGTACACAGTAGGTGCTCCAGAAATACTTGTAGAATTGTGAGGGGGGGAAAAATAATGGGTTTGTGTCTCAGTTCTGCGGTTTAATGGCTGTGAGAGCTTGGGCAAGTTTTGCTGTCTGAGCCTCAATTTTCTCATCTACAGAGTGGGGTGCATGCATCTGAGTAGGTACACCGAGATGACAGAGACACACCTTGCTCAGCCCAGGAACCAGCCTGGGGAGGGCCTTCCTTCTTAGCAGGAGGAGGTTGTGGAGGAGGGAGCTTCTTTTCCCTTCCAGATTGTTCTCAGCATCTCTTCTCCAGCTCCCAACCTCCTATTCTTCTCCCCTTCCAGCCACCCCACACCCTGCAAGGATTAGCCAGCGTCTAGTCCGCTGTCTTGCCACACTCTGCTTTGCTCCCAGCGCAGCAGGATCATCCCAGTTCCTCCCAGCATGTCCAGAGTCCTCCTTGCCCTCCCATTTCCAGCCTCATAGCTATGAGAACCCCAATTGTCATGGTTCGTCTTGTCAACTTGATTGAATAGAGGAGCACCCAGGAGATTCATAATGCACAACTGTGTGTGTGTGTGCATGTGTGCATGTTTTCAGGGAGGATTAATTAAAAGGTAAAGACTGGGTTGGAGAGATGGCTTAGTGGTTAAGGCGCTTGCCTGCAAAGTTAAAGACCCAGGTTCGATTCTCCAGGACCACGTAAGGTGGCACATGCATCTGGAGTTCGTTTGCAGGGTTGAAGGAAGGCCTCTGGTGTGCCCATTCTCTCTCTCTCCATATATATATATATATATATATTCTTTCCCTTTCTCTGTCTCTCTCAAATGAATAAAATAAAAATAATAGGTAAAGAACGGGCTGGAGAGATGCTCAGTGGTGGTTAAGACACTTGCCTGCAAAGCCTAATGATCCGTGTTCAATTCCCCAGTACTCACATAAAGCCAGATGCACAAAATGGCACATGTTTCTGGAGTTAGTTTATAGTGGCTAGAGGCCCTGGCATGTTCATTCTCTCTCTTTCCCTTCCTCCCTCTCTCTCTTCTTGGAAGTAAATAAATAAACATATTTTTTAAGAAAGGTAAAGTGCCCAGTGAGGTGGTGCATGCCTTTAATCCCAGCACTAGGGAGGCAGAGGTAGGAGGATGGCCATGAGTTCGAGGCCACCCTGAGACGAAATAGTGAATTCCAGGTTAGCCTAGGCTTGAGCAAGACCCCTACCTCGAAAAACCAAAAAATAAATAAATAAATAAAAAATAAAAAATATAACCAAAAAAAAAAAAAAAAAAGGAGAAAGTCAAAGTCAATGGGTTCAGATTTTCTCTCTCTGTTTCTTGGCCACCAAGATGTGAACTGCTCTGATGTGCTGTGTACCTTCCCCATGACTTGCTGAGGCCTCCGAAATGGGAAGCCCGAATAAGTCCATCCTCCCTTAACTCGTTTTGTCAGACATCTTGTCACAGGAATGCACAGTCTAACATACCTAGTTCTGGGCATGTCCCCAAAGGAATTGAAATCTGGGTGTCAAAACGTACTTGTACTGCTGTGTTCCCAGTGTCACAGTTCCCAGTGGCTCAAGGGCGGAAGCACCTATGTGCCCATCAACAGACGACTAGACACACAAAATCTGGTATGTCCATGCAATGGAATATTACTCTACCTTAAAAAGGAAGGGAAGGGCTGGAGAGACGGCTTAGCGGCTAAGGCGCTTGCCTGCAAAGCCCAAGGACCCAGGGTCAATTACCTATACCTAATACCCACATAAGCCAGACGCGCAAAGTGGCACATGCATCCGGAGTTCATTCACAGTGGCTAGAGGCCCCAGCACCGTCCATTCTCCCTCTATCTGTCTCTTTCTCTCTCTCTTTCTCTAATAAATAAATGAAGGAATAAAAAATATAAAAAGGAAGGGAATTTTGACACATGCTACAGTTTGGATAAACCTTGAGAACATTATACTCAGTGAAATCAGCCAAATACTGTATGATCCCATATGTGAATGGTCAAAAACCACAGACACAGAAAGGAGAATGGTGGATGTCAGGAGCTGGAGGGAGGACATGGGGAGTTAGTGCCTGGTGACTTAATGTGGGTCCTGGGGAATCAAGCGTGGGTCTTTAGGCTTTGCAGGCAAGCGCCTGAACTGCTAAGTCATCTCTCCAGCCTGGAAGTGGAAAACTTCATGTGGATGTATTTTATAATTATGAAAAAGGAAGAAAAAAGAGGAGGAGAGGAAGAGAAAGAGAGGGGGAGAGGAGGAAAAGAGAAAGAAGTGAGGACGAGGAGGAGGAACTTTGACAACTGCTATTATCAGGAGCCACCAATACGTTCACCCAGTGGTCAGAGGACCCAGCCCCAGGAACAGAGAAGCAGGACCCCTGAGATGAGCTCTCCGTGGGCTGTCCCAGTCTTTGTCCTTCCCTGCCCTGGCCTCTCCTCTCTGTGTGCTAAAACCCATTTGGCCTTGTGTTGGGTCTGCCTCAAGGACCCCATCTGAGACACATCCCAGATCTAGCTTTTTGTTCAGTCCTCTGTGGTCTCCATTTCTGCCTTCTGTCCTTCCCGTCCTCCCTGTGACCTTGACAAGGCTCCATCCTGTAGTCTGCGCAGCATCTCCCCTGTCCTTCTCCTCTGAATCCATTCCTGTCTACTCATTGTGACCGACCCCCTTTGCCCGTCCTCCTCCCTCTGTCCCCAGCAGAAGCCTGACCAGGCCAAGGCTAGCGCTTCCATTACTGCACCCTAGCCCCCAAGCAACGGACCCCTCAGACAGACCCTACCAGTGACCCTGACCTCCGGGGGACCTTTGGTGCTATCTACAGTCACCTTGCCCCTTGAGCAGCTCACTGCCCCTGCCCTGGAGATACCTGCTCCCTCCCGCCCCTGCCATCCTGCTCATGAGATACTTCTGATGGCATGGGGGAAACTGGCACAGCCAGAGAACTGCTCCGGCTGGCTTTCACTGTCTTCTCACATGCCCAGCCCAGGGCCTTGCTCCTCTCGCTATGCCTCCTCACTGTCTGTGCCCAGGTACCTTGAATCTCCCCTCCAAGCCTTCACTGCAGCACGGTCGCATCTTTCCAGTGCCAGGATCACCCACAGTTTTTGTAATCATGTGTGTGGTACGGGTGCATGTCCATACGTGTGGGGGTTCACGTAGAGACCAGAGGTTGATGTTGTATGTCATTCTCAATTCTCAATTACTCTCCACCTTCTTCTTTTCTTATTATATGCATATATATATGTATGGAGAGAGAGAGAGAGAGGGAGGGAGGGAGAGAACGGGTGTACCAGAGCCTCTAGCCACTGCAAACAATGCCCAGATGCATGTGCTACCTTGCGCATCTGGCTTATGTGGGCACTGGGGAAATTGAGCCTGGGTCCTTAGGCTTCTCAGACAAGTGCCTTAACTGCTAAACCATCTCTCCAGCCCTTTTCTTACTTTTTTTTTTTTTTTGTGTGTGTGTGTTTTTGAGGTAAGGCCTCACTCTAGCCCAGGCTGACCTGGAATTGACTATGTCATCTCAGAGTGGTCTGGAACTCACGGCGATCCTCCCACCTCTGCTTCCCAAGTGCTGGGATTAAAGGTGTGCGTCACCACACCCAGCTAAATGGTAGTTTTTGTTGTTGTTGTTGTTGTTGTTTTGTTTTGTTTTCTGAGGTATTGTTTCACTCTAGCCCAGGCTGACCTGGAATTCACTCTGTAGTCTCAGGGTGGCCTCGAACTCATGGCGATCCTCCTACCTCTGCCTCCCAAATGCTGGAATTAAAGGTGTGCACCACCACACCGGCTCTTTTCTTACTTTTCTGAGACAAGATCTCACACTGAACCTAGAGCTTATTCATTCAGCTAGACTAGCTTGTCACCCGGCCTTAGGGACCCCATCTCTGGCTTTGCACTGGGATTACAGCTGCATGCCACCCTATGTGGCTGTCATGTGGGTGCTGGGCTTCTAGACTCAGGTCCCTGTGCTTGTACAGCAAGCTCTTTGCCCACCGACCAACTCCTCAGTCCTGTCCCCCATATTTTAAGAATTCATCCCTTGGCCCCACAATTGCCTCCAGCTTCCACCCCATTTATCAGACCTTCTTCTAGCACATTCCCATGGGAGGGCTGTTCACCTGCCCTCTCTCCACTCTCCCTCCTCATATCTCCTCAGCCTCTTTGCCAACTTGGCCATTTTACTTGAACAGCTTTTGCCAAGGTCGACACCGGTCTGCGCATCTGATCTCTTGCTTGGTGTTGCTCTTCAGACCGGCAGCAGAGTTGGACACAGCAGGTCTCAGTAGAGCCATTGGCTCCTCCCCTCTCTGTTCACCTGGTAGCTTCACTCCCTTCTCCTGCCACCTGCCTGGTCTCTAGGAGATCCCTGCCCTCTCACTAGTTGTCCCAGTTAGCACAGCCCACAGACTCCCAGGCATCTCCAGAGGCAACTCAGATACTCCAACTTATGGCTCCAGAACCAGGGTATCTCTCTTGCTAACCCCAACACCTGCTCTCCCCACAGGAGGTGGGGATACTGTGCTCTTGTCTACTTGAGGCAAAACTCTTTCTCATGTCCTCATGGAGACCAGCGGGACTTTCAGCTCTAAGTAGGAACCTGGCCCCTTCTTGGGTCTCCAAGCAGCTTCACTGCTCGGTATGAACTTGCCCGACACACTTTGCTATCTGCCTTCCTGCCTACTCCTCCTTCCTCCTCTTCAGCCTTTAACCACACAGAAGCCAACAAGACCCCCTTTTTTTTTTCTTTTTAAATTATTTGAGAGAGAGAGAGAGAGGGAGAGAGAGAGAGAGAAAGAGAAAGAGAGAGAGAATGAGCACTCCAGGGTCTCCATCCACTGCAAACGAACTCCAGATGCATGTGCCACCCTGTGCATCTGGCTTATGTGGGTCCTGGAGAATCAAACATGGGTCCTTAGGCTTTGTAGGCAAGTGCCTTAACCGCTAAGCCATCTCTCCAGCCCAACATGACCATTTTAAGAATGCATGTCAGGGGACTGGAGAGATGGCTTAGCAGTTAAGGCACTTGCCTACAAAGCCTAAGGACCCATGTTTGATTCTCCAGGACCCACATAAGCCAGATGCACAGGGTGGCACATGCATCTGGAGTTCGTTTGCAGTGGCTGGAGGCCCTGGTGTGCTCATTCTCTCTATCTACCTCTCTCTCACACACATACAAATG
The DNA here is from genome assembly GCA_036346955.1 of Dipus sagitta. Taxonomy (NCBI): domain Eukaryota; kingdom Metazoa; phylum Chordata; class Mammalia; order Rodentia; family Dipodidae; genus Dipus; species Dipus sagitta. Next base: position 143,236,540 of record CM070770.1, read on the forward strand.
AATAAATAAATAAATAAATAAATAAATAGATTTTTTTTTAAAAAAGAATGCACATCAAATTATGGCTCTTGCCAGCTATGGCTCTTCAGCGGCTTTTCCTCCCACAGGTGGAAAGGGAAGTAGGAAGTCCTCGCTCACCATAGCCCACCAGGCCCTGCTAGACCTCGCCTCCCTTTTACCTGGCTGAGCCCACTGTGGCGACCCATGAGGCCAGGACTGTGTCTGCTCATGCCATCTCCCCTGGCATGGCTGACCTGCATCCAGGCTGGTCCATCTCTGATGAGTGAGTAACAAGTGAGTGACTCTGGCCCTGGGCGGCCCACTCTGGAGTCTGGCTCAGCCCAGCCTCTCCTGGGCCCAGCCTCCTGAGTGTGCACCTGGCTGCCCCCACCTCTCCAGGTATGCAGCCTCGGGGGAGGGGCTGTGGTTCAGGCTTAACCCTCCTAGCAGAAGGGAGGCTGCAAGGACCAAAGTTCTGCACCCCCAGAATCTCTCCTGTTGTCCTTCCATTGCCTGCCTCCTTCCACCGTTGAGCAAGTATAGAGGCAGAACCGCGTCACTCCCAGCCTGACTGCGCCCTCTTCTAGCTAACTCGGCTGTGGGAAACTGAGGCTCACAAAGCGGGTGGCCTGGAGCAGGTACCTCAGGCACCCCACTCTGCTCAGAGGAAGGCGCAGCGGATTCAGAGCCAGCCTCCGAGGACTCAAATCTCAGGTTGCCACAGCTTTGCTGCTGGCTACCAACATCGGCTCAGCCCCACTTGAGTGGACACAGTGGGCAAAGGCATTTGTTGGGGGCGGGGTTGACTCTCGGCCGCTGAAAAGTGCTCTCGGTGCCAGCATCTTCTTGCGTGCCAGGCTGCTGAGAGGCCATGGCCTTGGGTCTTGGGTTCCCACTCCCATGACTTTGTTTTGTGCCCACCCCTGGGCACATGTGAGGTTTTCCCAAGATGGACTATGTTGTTTCATGCCACACACTCTTGGAGACAGTAGGGGAAGCTGGGGGGCGGTGGTGCAGGGCAGGGAGACAGCGAGTTCTCTGCCAGGGCTGTTCCCTGCAAGAGTAGTCAGCAGGTTCCTGTGAGCTCCGTACAGCTGTCAAGCCAGCCTGGGCTGCTGGGAGCTGAGGGTCAGGACCACACTGGCTGGGCTTATAGTGGGACTGGGGAAGGGGGACAGCTTCCAAGTGGACAGGGCCTCCTTCGGCTTACAGCAGCCCTGATTGGTCCTCTTTTACACAAGCGAAAGCAGGTCGGGAGAGGTAGAGACACTCACCCAGTTTCACACAGCAGGTGGGAGAGGGGGAGCCTTAGGGGTTGGAAACAGATTGACCCCAGAGCCCAAGTTCTTAACAGCCTCCCAGAGCCCAGGCCTGCCTGGGGGTCCTGGAAGCAAGGACTAGACTGGGAGGGAGGCCATCATGTTGGTTTTTGGCTAAGATCAAGTCCCAGGCATGAAGGGTGGCTTTTCCACTGTTACCAGCTGTCTATGTAGACTACTCTGGCTGCAGTGTGGTACCCCACTTATTCCAGGTGTCAACGGAGGAAAAGATGGTAAAGCAGTTAATACTGTTCAACAGTTTGTTTATTTGTTTTAAAAATATTTTATTTTTATTTATTTATTTATTTGAGAGAGAGATACAAAAATAGGCAGGGAGAGAGAGAGAGAGAGAGAGGGAGGGAGAGAGAGAGGGAGAAGGGGCACACCAAGGCTTCTAGCCACTGTAGATGAACTCCAGATGCATGAGCCCCCTTGTACATCTGGCTTACGTGGGTCCTGGGGGATTGAACCTAGGTCCCTTTGGCTTTGCAGGCAAGTGCCTTAACCGCTAAGCCATCCCTCCAGCCCTAAAAATATTTTTATTTATTTATTTGCAAGGAGAGAGAATGAGATTAAAATGGGCACACCAGGGCCTCTTGCCACTGCAAACAAACTCCAGATGCATGCACCACTTTGTGCATTTGGCTTTATGTGGGTACTGGGGAATCAAACTTTGGTGGTCAGATTTTGCAGGCAAGTGCCTTTAACCACTGAGTAGTCTCTCCAACCCCTTGTCCCTTTTTCTTTTTCTCTTTTCTTTCTTTCTTTCTTTCTTTCTTTCTTTTTTAAGGTAGGATCTCACTCTATCCCCAGCTAACCTGGTACTCATTCTACTGTAGCCCCAGGCTGGCCTAGAACTCATGGTGATCCTCCTACCTCAGCCTCCTGAGTGCGCCACCACACTTGGCTCAGCCTCCTGTTTCAACAGTTTAGAGAATGTTCCAGGCGCCCTGGTTGAGCCGCTCACCCACCCCTGAGGCAGCCGCTCTGTGTCAGTGAGGAAGGGCTAGCACTGCCCTGGGCTTCAGAAGTAGGTCATGGCCAAGCTGGGGCCCTGTGTGCGCAGGGGCCTCACTACCTCAAGGTACACAACAGGGGAGCCCTGGGGCTAAGTGACAGATACGCCCCGTTGACATCTGCCACCAGCCTGTGTGTCTGTGCCTCAGCAAGGCCAGCTGGCACAGGGCACCTGGGCCACTATGAGGGGATGTGACAAACAGCTGCCAGTCCTCATGCAGGAGGGGAATATCTCCTCATCCTAGCTGGTTTTCATGCCAGAGGACCCTTTGGGGACTGTCCTTGTTCTCTCCTGAATGTCTTCTCTGACGCGCCTGTTTTATCTCACACATTCCTTGCTGAGCTAAATCACTGCATTTCGCATGAAGAAAATTCTTAGCATGGGAAAAATCTCATACGAACTGACCTGCACTTGAAATAATCAAGAGTGGCTTCTGGGGACTTGGAGTGTGGCCTCTCCCTCTCCGTCCTCTGAGTAAGTTCAGGGTTACAGCAGGAGAAATCAGCAGTGGTTATCTGTGTCCTGCAGGGCCCCAAGTGATAATGTCCTGCCTGGGACAGGTAACCATGGGTGAAGTTGGCCATGGCATACCAGGTGGGGAGTACACCCTGGAGAAGAAATCTGGAAAAAGCACAGAGCATTTACAGAGAACAGACACGGTGTGGGGAGCAGAGGGCTAAAGGTCGGGGTCTGTCTGTTTCCAGAAGATTCCATGAGCCAGGCCACCTTCTAGGACTTCAGCCTCCTCAGCTGTCATGGGACTGTGGACATATCTGCCTCACATCTGTGTTGACAGGACCCATCAGCATCAGGATTCAATGAGGTCTGGTCCTCACTTTTTGCAGGGAGCTGGTGCTCCTCAGCTTGGGGGTGCCCCTGACTAGTGAAGGTTCCCTAGGAGAGCCCAATGCCTCAATACCCCATAAAGAAGATTCTCCATTTGCTCTTGGTCCTCTAGTTCCCCGCAGGGTGGGCTCACATCTCCTCAGCCCCTTCACATCAAAGAGCTGCTATTTCAAGAGAATTTAATAACATTGGATTTTTGTTTTGTTTTGTTTTCTGAGGTAGGGTCTTGCCCGCTAGCCCAGGTTGACCTGGAATTCACTCTAGTCTCAGAGTGGCCTCGAACTCACAGCAATCCTCCTACCTCTGCCTCCCGAGTGCTGGGATTAAATGCATGCGCCACCACGCCCAGCTAACATTGTTTATTTTGATAGCAGTTTATTGCTTTTACCTTCTATTTATGACAAGAAGTTTTGATTTCCCCTTAACAATGGTCACATAAAGTTCCCTTCTAGATACATAGGTTTAGGGTTTAGGTAAAGACAGTGAGTTCAGGGCTGGAGAGATGGCTCAGCAGTTAAAAGTCCCTGCTTGCAAAGCCTGATGGCCCGGGTTGAATTTCCCAGTACCCAGGTAAAGCCAGACGCACAAAGTAGTACATGCGTCTGGAGATCATTTGAAGCGGGCCCTGGTGTTCCCAGTATTCCCCGCTCCTACCCCACAAAGAAAGAAGAAAGAGAGAGAGAAAGGAGAAGGAAGGGAGGAAGGAGGAAAGAAAGAGGGAAAGAAGAAAGAAAGGAAGAACGAAAAAGAAAGTTTATTGAAAAGAAACGCTGAAGCAAATAATAGGAGGGGTTGTGCAATGTCCTGTGGTAGCACCCAGGCGACAGTGAGGACAGGATCAGGCCAGGTGCTAACAAACTCATGGATATCTGTATCTACAGTTTTCCAAGACGTGATCCCATGTATGTCAGGCTAGCCTCAGGCTACGTAGCCAAGGATGACCTTGCATTTATCCTCTTGTCTCTACCTCCCAAATGCTGGCATTACAAGCCTGTGCAACCAGCCACACCTGGTTTATGCAGTGCCAGGGATCAAACCCAAGGCTTTTGGGCATGCGAGGCAAGCATTCTACCAACTGAGCTATGTCCCTGGCACTAATATTTGTTTTGTTAAAGGAAAACAGATAGGACCCAGCCTGATAAGAAGTTCAGCTCCCGTCATCCCGTCCCCGACTCCTCCTTCCTTCTGTCAAGCCTCCCCCCCCCCCACCACTGTGTCATGGAGATGGAGGGAGGAGCAGGCGGGGACATCCAGCAGGAAGGCCCTTCTCTCTGGCTGCTCCTCCTGGCTAAAGACCTCATCTGTACCCCTCAGTTAGGCTCCCCGGCAGCCTTCAGCCAGTATGCCCCACGCTCGCCTCCGTTGCCCCAGCCTCCTCCTCTGCAGGACGATGAACTGGGGCCAGGGTGCTCCTGACTTCCATCCCACCTCTGTCCAAATATGGGGCAGGCGCTAGGTGTAGGGTGATTGGGATGGGGGTGCTCAGAGCGTCTCTAGAGAGTAGAGCCACACTCACCTCCTCCCTCTCCCTCAGGCCACTTGCAGACTCTGTCCTCTCCACCCAGGCACCTGCACAGTGAAGCCCTGCCCATTCAGGCCTTCCCTAAAGGAGCTTCGGGGCTGCCCACTGTCCATGCAGTAAAGGGACTGAGAAGCCCACTGTGGCACCATTGACAGAAGAGAAGGCACTGGGAATTTAATGTGAGGTGGAGGCAGGACGGCATAAGGGAGGGGGCGTCCCAGAGTTACAGGAACCAGACTGTAGCTGTCATTGGATGGAGTCCTTTATTCACTAGGATTCCAAAGTGCATCAGAGAAGAGGTATTTTCTTTATTTATTTGGAGGCAGGCAGGCAGGCAGGGAGGGAGAGAGAGACAGAGACAGTAGGCACGCCAGAGCCTCTTGCAAACAAACTCCAGACACATGTGCCACGTGGTGCATCTGCCTTTATGTGGGTACTGGTGAGTTGATCCCAGGCTGGAAAGCTTTGCAAGCTAGTGTCTTTAACCACTGAGCAATCTCCTCAGCCTAGTCACTGTTTTAAAAGTATATTTTATTGATTTATTTGCAAGGAGAGAGAGAGAGAGAGAGAGAGAGAGAGAGAGAGATGAACGAGAATGGGCTGAGACTCCTCTAGTCCTGGGCCAACTGGGTGGAGGGTAGAGAGGCCACACGAGGCCAGTGGGCAGCAGAAGTGAAACTGCGTGGAAGAGGGTGGGGTGGAGAGTCAGGCATGGCTGGGAGCCATGAGAAAGAACCACTGTGGCATCTCCCCGGGACTCAGTTTCTCCTCCACAGAGGGAGGGGTGGGACCAGGTGCTGGTTAGCAGTGGGCAGGTCCCTACATCTGTCCTGACCCCGGAGGCGCCGGCACATAGGCTGCAGGTGGTGTGAGTTGGTCACCCTCTGCAGCAGCTGCTCTCCAGCTGGGGTACACTCTCGAACACCACAGTCCAGCACCGAGGCGGGCTCACAGGGTTTGCCAGGCATAGAGGTGGCAGGGGTCTTTGATACTCCTTCACTGTCTGCTAGGGTTGGGGGCTTCTCCTGTGGGAGTGGCTGCCACGCACACCCTCCCCCATCCTGTGACAGAGTCACATTAGGTCTGAGCTCACAGGTGTTCTCATCTGAGCAGCCTCCCTCAACCAGCCTTCGTGGTTTACCACCTGGCCACTCATTCTCTCAGGAAGACATGAGCCAGCAATCCCAATCACTTCTCTCCATGGCCCCATAATCCTGGTGAGGAACCTGCTAGAGGTCACATTCTACCAAGCCCTTTGTGAATTAAGAAGGATAGAATAGCCTTAGTCTAACTCTGATTTTTTTTTCAGTGAAATAATAGTCTGTATTTAGACTATGTGGACAAGAGAAAAAAGACTCAGTATGCTATGTCACCCAGGAGGCTAGAATGGATGTTTAAGTGGTTTTCTTGGTAGCCACTCTGCCTTCAGATGTAATATTTAACAGCCCTTTGTAATCCATGTTAAACTACCTTCTTGTGTTTGCCAAAATGATCAAAGTTTCTCTAGTCCTTATTATTTTTTTCTCAATTTTTATTAACATTTTCCATGATTAGGAAAAATATCCCATGGTAATACCCTCCCTCCCCCAACTTTCCTCTTTGAAAGTCCATTCTCCATCATATCCCTCCCCATCTCAATCAGTCTCTTTTAGTTTGATGTCATGACCTTTTCCTCCTATTATGATGGTCTTGGGTAGGTAGTGTCAGGCACTGTGAGGTCATGGATATCCAGGCCATTTGATGTCTGGAGGGAGCACGTTGTAAGGAGTCCTACCCTTCCTTTGGCTCTTACATTCTTTCTGCCATCTCTTCCACATTAGACCCTGAGCCTTGGAAGGTGTGATCGAGATGTTACTCAGCACTCCAGTCACTTCTTTCCAGCACTATGACACCTTCTGAGTCGTCCCAAGATCACCGCCATCTGAAAAGAGAAGATTCTCTACCCAAAGTGAGAGTAGCGCTAATATAAGGGTGTGAATATTAAGAGAAGTACTTACTGGGTAGTTTGATAAGCATAGTATATACATTTATCCAGACATCAGCAGACGTTACACCCTAGGGCTCATGACTACCCCTGTTTTAAGTTTTCAGTATCAGGGATGTATTCCCACCCATGCTAACCCTGATTTAAATTTTTTTTTTTTTAGTTTGAGAAAGGGAGAGAGAGGGCGAGGGAGGAATGGGCGTACCAGCAGGTTTTATAAGCACATGCCTTTAGCCATTGAGCCATCTCCTCAGGCCCTTAATCCAGCCCTGCTCAGTACATGAGGGAGTCGGGACCAGAGATGGGAAGCTCCTTGCCCCAGGACACACAGGAGCAGGGCCTGTGTACCAGTGTGCCTGTCTAACCAGGACCGATGGCCGCCTGTCTCCTCCAGAGGCCCCGGCAGCGCCAGCTTCACGAGCTACGACGTTGCGCTCTCTTCAGACCCACTGGGTTGAGGAAACAGGGTGGGGTGTCAGGGCTGTGCTGGTCTCTCCTGTTGTGTTTGCTCGGTGGTAAGCCAGGCCCATACCAGGCTTGGGAGGAAGTGCCAGGGATCATGGTCGAGGGTGATTCCTCCTGTGCGGCTGGTGGGTCTGTCTTCATCCTTGTCCTGTTATCTTCTGAGTGTGGGTCCTGTGGTTTGTGCATGGAGTCATAGTAAACTCGCATGTATTTGGCTCATTCATTCATTCATTCACTAAAATATGCTAATAAACACTAACAAAGCTAATAAGTAGTAAGAATCCCTCTTTTGCTATAATGGCCCACCTAAGGCAGGTAGCCTTATAACAAAAAGAGACGAGACTGGGGATGTGACTCGGTCAGTTGCCCAGCATGCACAAAGTCCTGGGGTTGGATCTCCCACTGCCCCCCCCCACCACCCACCACCAGCCCAGCATTGCGTAAACAGCGTGTGATGGCTCAGGCCTGTAACTCCAGCACTTGGGAAGTGGAGGCAGGAGGATGAGAAGTTCAAGGCCATCTTTAGCTGCACAGCAAATCTAAGGCCAGCCTGGGCTATATGAGACCCAGTCTCAAAAAAAAAAGTATTTAAATTATATTCACATTTATTTATTTGAGGGGGGGAGATTATGGTGTGCCGGGGCCTCTTGCCATTGCAAACAAACTCCAGATGTATCATTTTGTGTGTCTGGCTTTATGTGGGTACTGGAGAGTCAAACCCAGGCCAATAGGCTTTGCAAGCAAGGGCCTTTAACTGCTGAGCCATCTCCCCAGCCTGAGAGGTTTGTTTCGGCTCAGGCTATGGCTGTACACCAGGCTGTGTCTGGTGCTGGCAGAAACCCAAGGTGGCACAGAGCATCCTGTGGAGAGAGCCAGAGAGCATGGCTGTGTCCCTGCGTCTGTCTGTCTGTCATACTGTTATACTGTATACAGCCATCAGGACTGGATGGTGGGATGTCCTCCCTCCTAGCCCGTGTCACCCTAATGGCTTCCCAAAGACCCAACCTCTAAACATCTGAGTCCCCAGCCACTTACTAATCCTCTTACTACCTCACAAAGTGGACTGACATTCAGGCGCCAGCTTGGGGCCACCAGCCTTGTTCAGACCAGAGCACGCTCTGAGCAACAGCATCCAGAGATGCCTCTGCTTCTCCTGAGTCAGCCTGCAGACAGGAAAAGCATAGCTCAGGCTGGGGGCCTAGATGGCTTAGGGTTTAAGGCACTTGTCTGCAAAGCCTAATGACCCTGGTTTGATTCCCCACGTAAAGCCAAGCGCACAAAGTGGCTCACATATCTGGAGTTCATTTGCAGTGGCTGGAGGCCCTGGCACGCCCGTTAGCTCTCTCTTCATTTCTCCCTCTCTCTCTCTCTCATAAAACAAAAAAAAAAAAAGTGTAGCTCTGTTCATCCTGCATTTATTGAGCACCTATGATATGCTACAATATGCAAAGTTAGGTGGTCTGCTTCAACTGGACAGCACGGCAGGGTCTGTTTTCTGCCTTTTCCCCTCAACATTCTATCATGTGTGTTTCCTTGTACAGCCAAAGGCCTTTGTCACAGCTTGGTGCTGAGCGGTGGGACACAGCGTCTCCCAGGCCTATTGCCCGGGTAACCAGGACGGGAGACCATCTTCCGAAACTGGAGCCCCCTGTACCACCTCCTTTCTACCAGTTGACTGGCAGTCCTGCGTCAAGACAAGTCTCAAAGCTACTTCCTCCATGAAGCCCCGGCTTCCTCCCTCACTGGCCAGGAGCCATCTGCCCGGCCCCGCTGGCTCTTGTGCCCCCTTTTCTCTGACAGCGTTACACCTTTGGAAGTTCCTTTCGCATTTCTGCACCTGAGCTCAAAGAGCGCTTTGTCAAGACCACCCCCATCGTCTCCCTAAAAGCTTATCTTGTGTGTGAGTACCTTCAAGGGTCATTCCTGAGCCCAGAGCATCTGGTCAGTCCAGAAAGGGACCTCTACAGAAGGGTCTAGATAACAGCTGAGGCCGAGGGAACTGCTCAGACAGTTGCTAGACTTGGTAACAAAACCAAAACAAGGCTAAGGGGGATGGCGCAGTGGGTAACACACTTGACGTGCAGTATGAGGACCTGAGTCCAGACCCCCAGACCCCGCGACGTAAAGCCTTCGCGGCGCCCCACCTGCAATCCCGGCATGCCTGTGTCGAGACGGGAGGCCGAGAAAGGAGACTCTGCAGAAGCTCATGGGCCAGCGAGCCTGGTGCACACCGTGGCAAATGAGACGCTCTGTCTCAAACAAACTGGAAAATGAGGGCTGACATCCAAGGTTGTCCTTGACCTCCACAAGCATATATCATGGCCTGGGTGATGCCCACACTCATCCCCTGACACATACATGTTATACACACATGTGCACAGGGATTAAGAAATAAAAACAAAAATAGGGGGCTGGAGAGATGGCTTAGCAGTCAAGGCGCTTGCCTGAAAAGCCAAAGGACCCAAGTCCTATTCCCGAGGACCCACGTAAGCCGGATGTATAAGGTGATGCATGCATCTGGAGTTTGTTTGCAGTGGCTGGAGACCCTGGTGCGCCCATTCTCTCTCTCTGCCTCTTTCTCACTCTCTCAAATAAATAAATAAAAATAAAATATTTAAAAAGAATAAATAAACATAGGACAGCTGGGTGTGGTGGCGCACGCCTTTAATCCCAGTACTCAGGAGGCAGAGGTAGGAGGATTGCCATGAGTTCGAGGTCACCCTGAGAATACAGAGTGAATTCCAGGTCAGCCTGGACTAGAGTAAAACCCTACCAATAATAATAATAATAATAAAAATAAATAGGGGCTGGAGAGATAGCTTAGCAGTTAAGGCACTTGTCTGCAAAGCCAAAGAACCCAGGTTCAATTCCTCAGTACCCACACAAGCCAGGTGCACAAGCATATCATGGCCTGGGTGCTGCCCACACTCATCCCCTGACATACATATGTCATACACACGTGTACACAGAGATTAAAAAATAAAAATACCCTGAGACTACATAGTGAATTCCGGATCAGCCTGGGCTAGAGTGACACCCTATCTGGGAAAAAAAAAAATTAAATTAAAGCTGTACACAGTGACAGGTGTTTGTAATCCCAGCCACGTCTAGGAGTGAGAAGGGAAGTGGAGACAAGATTATCTGCCCGAAGCTGAGGGCCTAGCTAGCTTGATGAAAACGCGGTAAACAACATGACCAGGTGTCAGTGGAGGTGGAAGGCAAGGGCAGACACCTGAAAACTTTCCCTCTGCTCTACACACATGTGCCATGGACACACATGCCCCCGCCACACACACACACACACACACACACACACATATACACAAAAATATTAAAATAAAAAAATAAGGGCTAGAGAGATGGCTTAGAGGTTAAGGCACTTGCCTGCTAAGTCTAAAAACCCAGCTTCGATTCCCCAGGACCCACATAAGCTAGATGCACAAGGGGGCACATATGTCTGGAGTTTGTTTGCAGTGGCTGGAGGCCCTGGGGCACCTATTCTCTATTTTCCTCTTCTTCTTCTTCCTCTTAAATAAAAATAAAAAAAGAAAAAGCTGTTTTATTTATTTATTTATTTATTTTTGGTTTTTCGAGGTAGGATCTCACTCTAGCCCAGGCTGACCTGGAATTCACTATGGAGTCTCAGGGTGGCCTCGAACTCACGGCAATTCTCCTACCTCTGCCTCCCGAGTGCTGGGATTAAAGGCGTGCGCCACCACGCCCAGCCGAAAAAGCTGTTTTAAATAAAATAAAATAAATAAAATAAAATAAAATAAAATAAATTAAAACAAAATAAAAGCTGGGCCTAGTGGTGCATGCCTGTAACCCCAACATTTGGGAGGCTGAGACAGGAAGATCATGAGTTCCAGACCAGTTTGGGGTTACTATCAAGGCCCTGTCCCCAAAACAAAACAAAGCAAACTTATCTAGTTATATTGAAATTTCAGATAAACAAGAGGTATAAGTATATCCCAAGTACTGGATTGGGATATACTTACGCTAAAAGTTGTGTTAATCTCAAAAGTCTTGCATTTCACCTGGAAGCCTTAGCACTTCCTGTCCTTCTGGCTGCTTTGTAGGGATGGGCCTGTGGCCCTTGTCCTGGTGGGCCACTGTGATAGGTACACTTGGCCCTTATCAGGGAACCCGCAATGGGAAGCAGGGGCAGGAGAGTAATTATCTGCTAATAGAGAACGTTCCTCAGCAATGCGGCATGACCATGACGCTGAGGTGGCTCTCCTCCACCCTTCAAAGACCAGGGCCATCCTGAGAAGGCTGAGATGTCACTGTTTGAGTCCGCTGTGCCACCATGGCTCACCAGAGCACTCTCTGCAAACCTCTCCTCACTGCTTCCCATACACACTGCCTCGCCCAGCTGCAAGCAAGACATTCTTATGAATGCTTTCTGTGGGCCGAAAGAGGGGGCTCACTGGGCTGCAGGTGACAGGGCTGGAGGAGCCCCACACAGGCCTTTCTCCAGCCATGGTGGGGTGCTGCTGGCCCTGGCACTTCCCTGGGATAGGAATTGGGGCCGCCAGGCTGCCATCGTGAAGCTGGTGCCCTCACCGATGGCACGGATCTGTGCAAACCCCCTGACACAGGCGTTTGCCTGCTGAGGTCCCGTCATCAATCCTGCTTACTCAGCTCATTTAGCCAGTCAGCTCGGCTCTCCACTCTCCATGTGAGGTGCAGAGAGAACCCCCACCCACCCCCGCCCCGGGATTCTGAATCGAGGAACACGGAATGAGCGAGACTGCTGAGCCTGAATCCTGGACAGAGCAGGGAGGTCCCAGCACAGTTTGGCTAGCCAGACAGAAGGTTCAAATCCAGTTCCTGCCATTTCTTGCCCTGGGACTTTGGACAAGCCACTCATTTTTCTTTCTTTCTTTCTTTCTTTTTTTTTTTGTCATGCTGTGATTGGAACCCAGGGCATAATATATGCACACCACTTCCTCTCTAGCTCTCTCCGACTTCATCTCTGCTATGTAAACTCATGCCCCGAGAGGTGCCAGTTCCTAAGGTATATAGGTGACAGGGACTGTGATTAGAGGCACTGTGTGCTCACCTTTTCCCTGGGGGACCTGGAGCCCTGCACTCTCAGGGCCTCTCAACATCTTCTAAGGAGAGAAGAGGGAGTCACCTCTCAGGCCTGGGGCGCCAAGACCTGGGTCAGCCAGGCAAGGCCACCCTGACCTGAGTCCTCATCGGAGGCTGAGGGCTCCCTCCTGCCTTCAGGCTGCTGGTGTGTGTGTGTGTGTGTGTGTGTAGACACACATATGTTATGTATGTGTGCTGTGTGCGGATGCATGTACAGGTGGGTCATGTGATCACATGTGTGTTGTGTGGATGTGTGTGGTTGTGTATATGTGCATATATATTTTGTCTCTATTGTGTGTTGTGTGCACTGAGTGTGTGTGTTTGCATGCATGTGTGTAATGAGGTGCGGGGCTGCACTCTGAGGTTCTCCTACTTCAAGCTTATCACCTGGCTGAGGAAGAAGGTCTGCCCTTGCTCCACAAACGTGACTCTATTTTTCCAGTTTGTCCTCAGGGTCTTTCACATGCGCTGGAAATGGAAAGGCAAACTGCTCTAAGGTGCCTGGGGCTGCCCAGGACACCCACCCATCCCTTACCCCACTCCCGAGGCCACCACCCTCTAGCACCCTAGCTCTTCCCAGCCCTGCTGCTATGCCCTGTAACTGACCCGTCCCCTCCCAGACTTTCTTCCCAAGATTCCTGTCACTCCCAGAGGTCTCCCTGACATCTGGCGGCTTCCTCCCCTCCCTGCATCCCTCTACCCATAGGACTGCCCCTAGTCAATCCTTTATCATCTTCTCTCTCTCTCTCTCTTTTGGTTTTTGTTTGTTCAAGGTAGGGTCTCACTCTAGTCCAAGCTGACCTGGAATTCACTACGTAGTCTCAGGGTAGCCTTGAACTCACGGCGATCCACCTATATCTGCCTTCCGAGTGCTGGGATTAAAGCCATGCCCCACCACACCCCAGCTTCCTTTATCTTCTGTGCAGGACCTGGCCACAACAGCCCAGTCCCTGGGGCCTGAGGAAGCCACATTTATTTGGAGAGGCACCTAACAGCTCAGAGTGTCTAGCCTTTCATTCATTTGTTGATGCATCCGAAAGGCACACGGACACTCCAAGGGGAATGAGATGCAGCCCCCCACCCACTTTTGCCAGTCCCTTGCTGGCAGGTGTTTGTGTGGTGGTGGTGGAGTTGCGACTCTGGAGACAGGCAGGTGAGATCCAAAAGGCACCCCCACCTGGCCCTCTCCCACACTCCTGGATACCAGACTGCTATTTTCTCCCTCACATCCCCCCTTCTGGAAGCTAAGAGATTAATATATGCAAATACCCTTTTCCTATGGTGGTTTTAGCCTTGAACTCTGTGGATTAAGTTACTCGATTTAAATACATATTTGTCTCCCCCCTCCCAGCATATACACATATAAATCCTAAACACTAAATAAAAGCCCCTCGTTTCCCACGTGTTGCTGTGCTGCTAATCCCAAGTCCTGCGGGCATCCAGCAGCTAAGACCGCCTGCCCGGTCTGCTTTGCGGGCCTTCTGGAGAATATCAAGTACCTGTGAGCAGCCGGGCTCCTCCACGGACTTTGCTAATGCCGGCTGAGGGGTGGGCGGCAGGGGTGGAGGACCAGGCTGAGCTGGAGGTGCAGTGGCAGGGGCATTGGAACGCTGAGAAACCCACTGGCAAGGGGCCATGCGTCTGGTGAGATGAGAGGAGACACTGTGTTTGAACACAGCAGAGGCCAAGCGAGACTGTGGTCCACCAGAGACCTCTCAGGAGGATTGGGAACATGTGACTGAGACGAGCCCTAAAGATAGCTCTTTCCAGAAGCACTGGGGACCTAGCTAGGTGTGCTCTGGGTAGTGGGCAAGGGTCCTGGTGTGGGAGGTGTAGGGACCAGTGGGGCAGGAAAGCCGTTCCCTCAAATCCCTATAAACTCCTACTGCAGGGAGAGGGCCCAGGAAGCCATAATCACTTTGGTCACCTGCTTTCTGGAAGATGAGGGAACACCTTGAGTCTGGCCTTTGGGTCCTAGCTGCTTGCCCACCCTCTCCTGAGACTGAATGGCCTAGACACATCCCCAAACTGCTCCTAGTACCCTCAAGTCCTCCTCCGCTTCCCTGCCGCCCTCCTGCAAGCCTTGGCCAGAGCCACCTTGCTAATATGTCCCGATAGCCACCTACCAGCCCTGCACACTCCCACCCCCTATTCCTTCGCTGCTCCAAATAGCAGGCCTCCTTGTAACGTCATAGTTCAGTTTGGATTTTGTTGTTGCTCTGTCGGTTCTATTCTGTTATTTTCTTCTTCCTTTTTTTTTCTTTTTTAAAAAAAGATTATCTATTTATTTATTTGAGACAAGGGGGAGAGAGAGATAGAGAGAGAGAATGGGCACACCAGGACCTCTAGCCACTGCAAATGAACTTTAGATGCATACACCACCATGTGCATCTGGCTTACGTAGGACCTGGAGAATCGAACCTGGGTCCTTAAGCTTGGCAGGCATGTGCCTTAACCGCTAAGCCGTGTCTCTACAGCCCCCCCCCCACCCTTTTTTTTTTTTTTTTTTAAGCAGGAGCTCGTTCTAGCACATGCTGGCCTGGAATTCACTATGTAGCCCAGGCGGGCCGCACTCACGTGATCCTCCTGCCTCAGCCTCCCAAGTGCTGAGATTAAAAGCGTGAACCACTAGGACCAGTTTTCTGTTTGTTTGTTTGTTTGTTTGTTTGCATGTTTGTTCTTAGGGTCTTATACAGCCCAGCTTGACCTCAAACTCACTATGTAGCTGAGGTTGGCTTAGAACTCCTGATTCTCTTGCCCCTGCATACTGAATACCTAGATTACAGGTGAGCCCCAATACTCCCATCCTGTAGTTTACACTTTGCTTATAACTTACTTTTTAAAAATGTGCGTGTGGGGCTGGAGAGATGGCTTAGCGGTTAAGTGCTTGCCTGTGAAGCCTAAGGACCCCGGTTCAAGGCTCAATTCCCCAGGACCCACGTTAGCCAGATGTACAAGGGGGCGCACGCGTCTGGAGTTCGTTTGCAGTGGCTGGAGGCCCTGGTGCGCCCATTCTCTCTCTCTCTCTCTCTGTCTCTTTATCTGTGTGTCTGTCGCTCTCAAATAAATAAATAAACAAAAAATTTAAAAAACAATTTATTAAAAATGTGTGTGTGTGCAGGTGCTGGCCTGCCGCCACACACACGTGGCGGTCAGAGAACAACTTTCGGGTGTCAGTTCTCACCGGCTACCTTGTGAGGCGGAGGGTCAGTTCTCACCGGCTACCTTGTGAGGCGGAGGGTCTCTTTGTTGCTGGCACTGTGGATGCCCAGTTAGCTGGCCTGGAGCTTCTGGAGAGAATCCTGTCTTCACCTTCCATCAGTCCTAGGAGGCATGGGATTGCAGGAGGTCACCACTGCATCTGCTTTTTACGTGAGTTCTGGGGATCCTGCCTAGGGTCCTTATGCTTGCATAGCAAGTGTTTTTATCCACTAAGCTATCTCTCCAACTCTGTAATTTACTTTAATTTTTTTTTTTCCGAGGTAGGGTCTCACTCTAGTCCAGGCTGACCTGGAATTCACTAAGTAGTCCCAGGCTGGCCTTGAACTCACAGCGATCCTCCTGCCTGTGCCTCCTGAGTGTTGGGATTAAAGGCGTGCACCACCACGCCCAGCTAAAGTGGAGCCTTTTGTTTCTCTATCCCTTCTCTCATCATATTATTACATTTATTTTTTTGATTGACTGATTGTAGTGCTATGGCTTGAACCCAGGGTTTTGCATATGCTAGGTCACTGAGCCAAGTCCCCAACCCTTTAATTAATTAATTAATTAATGTTTTTAGATAAGGGTTTCACTCAGCCTAGACTGACCTGGAACTCAGTCTGTAGTCCCAAGCTAGCCTCAAACTCACATCAATCCCCCTACCTCTACCTCCCAAGTGCCGGGATTAAAGGTATGTACCACCATGCTTGGCCCTTTAATTTATGTTTCGAGCCAGGATCTCATGTAGCTTAGGCTGGTCTCAAACTTGCAATCCTCCTGCCTCAGTCTACTGAGTGCTGAGATAACATGCAGGTGCTACCACCCCAGGCTCAGGATTACCAATATCAGCATTTACTGATTGCTTAAGGCATTAAAATACCCAAGCCTAACTAGTCACAGTTAATGTGGAGTTAATGCAGAATTGCTTCACACCAAACATAGAAATCTCTCAGCTGCCAGCACCCACTTACTCCAGCCCTGCTAACCTTTGCACAATGGTTTTCATGTGTGCATATGTATATCTTTTCATTAGAATCCTTTATATCTAAGAAATAAGGATTTTATTTAAAAAGGTGTTTTTAAATTTATATATATATATATAATATATATTTATATATATATTATATATAATATATATAATATATAGTTTTTTTTTGAGGTAGGGTCTCACTGTATCTCAGGCTGACCTGGAATTCACTATGGAGTCTCAGGGTGGCCTCGAACTCACGGCGATCCTCCTACCTCTGCCTCCCGAGTGCTGGGATTAAAGACGTGTGCCACCATGCCCTGCTGTTTTTTTTATTATTATTTTTAAGTATTTTCATGTATTTATTTGCAAGCAGAGAGAGAAGAGATACACCAGGGCACACCAGGGCCTCCAGCCACCACAAATGAACTTCAGATGTGTGTGCCACCTTGTGCATCTGGCTTTATGTGGGTACTAGGGAATTGAACCCAGGTCATTAGGCTTTGCAGATAAGTGCCCTAAACACTGAGCAATCTCTCCAGCCCTAAAAAGGTGTTTTTTAAAATTTTTTAAAATGTTTTATTTATTTGAGACAGAGGGGGACAGAAAAAGAGTGAATGAAAGAATAGGTGCACCAGGGTTTCCAGCCACTGCAAACAAACTCCAGACGCATGCATCACCTTGTGCATCTGGCTTACGTGGGTCCTGGGGGATCAAACTTGGGTCCTTACACGCCACAGGCAAGCGCCTTAACTGCTAAGCCATCTTTCCAGCCCCTAAAACGGTGTTTTTGATTGACTCAGTTATTGGTCAGTATCAGTGTTCTTCCTGAAGGCCTGGATGTCCATTTTGTGCCAATCATACCCTGTGTGGCTCAAGAACTTCCTTGGCATATCATTTGTACTGTATGTCTTCTGGTGAAAAAGGACTTTCTTTTTTTTAATTTAAATTTGATTGGGATCTTAATATATGAACATATGGCAAATTAGTTGTATTCACATGGGGTTGTCCTCTGATAAGACTTCCGTTTTGAAAATCTGAAAATGGGACTAAGAGGAGATGATGGCTCAGTGGGTTAAATGTTTGCCACATAAGCATGAGAGACTGAGTTCAGATCCCCAGAAGCCACAGAAAATGCCAGATGTGGTGGCACACTTCTATAATCCCAGCACTGGGGAGGCAGAGACAGGGAATCCTGAAGCTCACTGGCTAACGAGTCTTGCTGAATCAGTGAGCTCCAAGTTCAGCAAGAGACCCTGTGTCAAACAATAAGGGGACAGTGATTGAGGAAAACAGCCAACATCAACCTTGATCTCTACACACACAGAGATCACATAGTACACACCCATACAGATACACACACAAACAGATACACACAGATAGATACACACCCATACAGATACACACATACCACAAACATGTACGCATGCCAAAAAAAAGAAAATTATAAAATTCTTAGGTGGAAGTATTGTTTCCTTCCTCTTTTTAAAATATTTTATTTATTCATTTTGAGAGAGAGAGAGAGAGAATGGGCATGCCAGGGCCTCTAGCCACTGCAAATGAACTCCAGACACATGAGCCACCGTGTCCATCTGGCTTTTGTGGGTACTGGGGAACCTGGGCCCTTTGGTTTGCAAGCAAGCACCTTGATCGCTGAGCCATCTCTCCAGCCCTCCTTCTTTTAAAATTACTTTTTAAAATTGAATTAAATGAAATTTATTTTTTTTGAGGCAGGGTCTCACTCGAGCCTGACCTGGAACTCACCCTGTAGCCTGAGCTCGGTCTTTAACTCACAGTTAACCTCCTGTTTCAGCCTCCCATGCGCACTACCATGAGACAGAGCCGGTGGCGGGTGGGGAGCGGGGAGGCTCGCCAGGGCTTCTTGCCACTGCAAACAGACTCCAAATGCATGTGCACCACTTTGTGCATCTGGCTTTATGTGAGTACTGAGGAATCAAACTCAGGCTGTCGGCCTTACAAGCAAGTGCTTTAATTGTTGAGCCCTAAATGGCCTTTTAATTTAAAACAATTTGAGATTCACAAAGTGTTTCAAAAATAGTACAGAGGAGCTGGGGAGAGAGGTCACTGGATAAAATACTTGCCACACAAGCCTGGGTACCCAAGTTCAGATCTCCCAGGTAAAAAGCCAGAAGCCATAATGGGCTTCTCCATAGCCCAGGCTGGCCTCAAACTCATGAAGATCCTCTTACCTCAGCCTCCAAAATGTGGGGAGTAAAGGTGTGTGCCACCATGCCTGGCCACAGTGGGCTTTTGTAATCTCAATACCCCTGCAACAAGATGGAAGGCAGAGACAGGAGAGTGTTCTGGAAGCTGGAGGACCCCCTAGTCTGGCAAACATCTTAGTGAGCACACGGAGAATGAGGAAGCCTGCTTCAAGTGAGTTGGAAGGAGAGAACCAATCATGGAAAATTGTCCTCTGACCTCCGCACATGCACTGTCATATTCACACACATGTGCATGCCAAAAAAAAAAAAAAAAAAAAAGGTCTAAACCATAGTGCAAGCTGGGTGTGGCGGCTCACACCTTCCATCCCAGCACTCGGGAGGCTGAGGCAGAGTGCCTGCCATGAATTCCAGGTCAGCCTAGGCTGGAGTGAGACCCTGCTTCAAAATACCAAAACAGGGCTGGAGAGATGGCTTAGCGGTTAAGGCGCTTACCTGCAAAGCCTAAGGACCCAGGTTCGACTCCCCAGTACCCACGTAAGCACAGGTGGTACATACAGTGCATTTGCAGTACCTGGAGGCTCTGATGCACCCCTCTCTCTCTCTCTCTCTCTCTCTACCTGCCTCTCTATCTCAAATAAGTAAATAAATAGAATATTTAAAAGTATCAAAATAAACTAATAAATATAAGTAATTTATTAATAAATGATTAAAATAAAAAATAGTACAGAGAAGCTCAGTAAAGTAGCTCACATCTGCATTCCCAGCACTTGGGAGGCTGAGAGAGGAGGATTTGACCTTGAGTTTGAGTCACCCCGCGCTGCGCTGACAACTCCAGGCCCTCCTGGCTCAGCAGGTAGGAGAGCTTGCCACACAACCATGAGGGCCTGTGAAAGCTTGATTCACACTGAGCTCAATTTCCAGGCACCCATGTAAACCACTGAGTGTGGCCACCCTCCCCTGTAGCCCCAGTCCTATGGGGACAAGAGACCACAGAATCTCTGGGGCTCACTGGTCAGCCAGTCTGCCAGAAGATGGTGGCTCTGGGTTCAAAGAGACTCCATCTCCAGGAAACACGTGGATGAGTGACAGAAAATATCTGACGTTCCCCTCTGGCCACCACTCACATGTGCATGGGGCACACGAGTCTGCACATGCGCGTGCATACATATGCCACGCACTAAAAATACATAAATGAATGAAAATGACTTTTTAAAAGTACAGGGCTAGAGAGATGACTTAGCAGTTAAGTGTTGCTGACAAAGCCTAAGGACCCAGGTTCAATTCCCCAGGACCCACATAAGCCAGACGCATAAGGTGGTGCATGCTTCTGGAGTTCGTTTACAGTAGCTAGAGGCCCTGGCACGGCCATTCTCTCTCTCTCTTTCTCTCTCTCAAATAAATAATAAATTAAAAAGATACAAAACAGTACAGAATGATCTGAGTTCTATGGCTAGTTCCCCATGGTCATCACACATGACTGTGCACTAGCAAGGGCTGGGGCTAATACTGGTGTGTTATCATGCATGTGGGCTTGTGTGACTACTGTCAATCTTAGTACAGAACCCTACTTTGTCTCAAAGCTATCCTGCATATTGTTTCTTGGTAGTCACACTTGTCCTCTGTCCCCACCTGCCCAACCCCTTGGCAACCACCCCTCTGTTTTCTATCTCTATGATTCTGTTATATCAAGAATGCTGGGCTGGAGAAATGGCTTAGCAGTTAAACGCTTTCCTGTGAAGCCTAAGGACCCTAGTTCGAGGCTCGATTCCCCAGGACCCACGTTAGCCAGATGCACAAGGGGCCGCTTGCATCTGGAGTTCATTTGCAGTGGCTGGAGGCCTGGCGCGCCCATTCTCTCCATTTCTCTCTATCTGCCTCTTTCTCTGTCTGTTGCTGTCAAATAAATAAATAAAACTAAATACAAAAAAAATTTTAAAAAAAGAAGTTAACACTTCATTAAAAAAAAAAAAGAATGCTGTGTAGGGCTGGAGAAGATGGTTTAGCGGTTAAGGCATTTGCCTGCAAAGCCAAAGGACCTTGGTTCGATTCCCCAGAACCCACATAAGCCAGATGCCCAAGGTGGCGCATGCATCTGGAGTTCATTTGCAGTGGCTGGATGTCCTGGCACACCCATTCTCTCTCTCGCTCTCTCTACCTCTTTCTTTCTCTTTTTCTCTCTCAAATAAATAAATGAATAGAAGAATATATAAAAAAAGAATGTTGTATAAGTGAATTCATACGGTGTGTGATCTTCCCTGAGTGGCTTTTTGGTACATATGTAACATGTTTGGTGTGGTGCACGCATGTGTGTGCAGATGTCACATGTTTGGCGTGGTATCTGTGTGGTACGCGCACGTGTGCGCAGATGTCACATGTTTGGCGTGGTATCTGTGTGGTGCGTGCACGTGTGCGCAGATGTCACATGTTTGGCGTGGTATCTGTGTGGTGCACGCATGTGTGTGCAGATGTCACATGTTTGGCGTGGTATCTGTGTGGTGCGCGCACGTGTGTGCAGATGTCACATGTTTGGCGTGGTATCTGTGTGGTGCGCGCACGTGTGCGCAGATGTCACATGTTTGGCGTGGTATCTGTGTGGTGCGCACACGTGTGTGCAGATGTCACATGTTTGGCGTGGTATCTGTGTGGTGCGTGCACGTGTGTGCAGATGTCACATGTTTGGTGTGGTATCTTTGTGGTGCACACACGTGTGTGCAGATGTCACATGTTTGGCGTGGTATCTGTGCGGTGCACGCACGTGTGTGCAGATGTTACATGTTTGGCGTGGTATCTGTGTGGTGCACGCATGTCTGTGCAGATGTGCGTGCATGGAGGCCAGGGAACATGGAAGTTTGTTTCTCTCACCCATCTGCGTGCTTCCTTGAGATGGAGTTTCTCGTGTCACTGCAAACGAATGCCACATTCATGTGCCACTTTTTCTGTCTGGCTTTATGTGGGTGCTGGGGAATTGAACCTGGGCTCGCAGGCTTTGCAAACGAGTGCCTCTAACCACTGAACCATCTCTCCAGCCCACGATGGAGTTTGTCACTAAACTTGGAGCTGCCAGTTTTTGCAAGCCCCACATTCTCTGGCCTCTGCTTCCCACTGGATAAGGGTTATAGATGTGCATGACCACATAGCTGTTTGTTTACATGGGTGCTGAGGAGCTGAGTTCAGGGTGAAGCAGACCCTCTCAGACCCTCATGCTTTTGCAGCAAGAACCATCTTTTCTGTCCCCAGGTGGCTTTTAAAAGATATTTTATTTATTCATTTGAGAGAGGGAGAGAGAAACAGTGAAAGAGAGATCCGGGGAGAGAATGGGCATGCCAGGGCCTCTAGCCACTGCAAACGAACTCCAGACTCATGCACCACCTTGTGCGTCTGGCTTACATGGGTCCTGGGGAATCAAACTTGGGTCTTCAGTCTTCGCAGGCAAGTGTTTTAACCACCAAGCCATCTCTCCAGCCCCAAAGTGGCTTTTGACTAGAGGTTACCCTCGAGACCCTCCTCACTCAGCAGGATGTCTCAGAGGTGCATTATCCATCTTGGTTTCTCGCATGCTGATGTGCGTGCAGATGCACACACCCCATGTTGCATGCGCGCAGGACCAGAGCACAATATCCTCCTCCTGAGGGTTCATCCACATGCTGCTTCCGATGGAGTCTCTCCCTCAAGCCGGAGCTGCTGGCCATCAGTAAGCCCCAGCTCCAGAGGTTCGTAGCCATGCCAGCTTTTATGTGGGTTCTGCAGAGCTTGGCTGTCTCTGGCCTGAGAGGCCCTGCTTAAGTGGCAAGCCCTCGTTAACCACTGAACCATCCATCTCCCCAGCCAAGCCCACTACCTTTTATTGCCGAGTGAGTGTCCACAGCTTGTTTAATCATTCACCCATTAAAAGACACGGTGGCTGTGTCTGGCTTTGGGCTATTACAAATAAAGGTTCTTGTGCATTTGTGTACCGAGCTCACAAGGGATGTGGGTTTCCATTTCTTCAGGATAAACATCTAGCAGCCTGATGGTTAGCTCAGATGGTAAACATACATTTTGTTTTCCGGTAACTACCAATTTTCCATCAAGACTTTACAACGTAACCTTTCCCAACGGCCATGCATGAGTGATTTTGTCTTTCTGCAGACTTGTCAGCATTTGGGGTTATTTTTTGTTTACTGTTTTTGTTTTTGAATTGCTTTGTTTTAGCTATGGTAGTAGACAAATAGTGATGTCCCTGGGTGGCCTTAATTTGCATTTCCCTAATGGATGACTAAACATCTTTTAAATGTTTTTATTTATTTGCAAGCAGAGAGTCAGAGAGAGAGAGAATGAGAGAGAGAGAGAGAGAATGAGAGAGAGAGAGAGAAAGAGAGTAGGTGTGCCAGGGCCTCTTGCCACAGCAAAAAGCAAACAAACAAACAAAAAGCCTTCAGATGCATGTTCCACTTTGCGCATCTGGCTTTATGTGGGTACTGGGGAATTGAACCCGGGACATCAGACTTTGCAAGCAAGCACCTTTAACCACTGAGCCATCTCTCCAGCTCTTGAACATCTTTTATATGCCTATTTGCCATTCATATATCTCCTTCGGTGAAATATCTCTTCATGAATTTTGACCATTCCCTAATTGGATTTTTTTCCCTATGAGTTTGGATAATTCTTTCTATGTTCTAGGTACATATTCTTTGTTATATGTCTTTCTAGGCAATTTGAAAATACAGTTAAACCAGGTGTGGTGGTGCATGCCTTTAATCCCAGCACTTGGAAAGCAGAAATAAGAGGATCACTGTGAGTTCGAGGCCGCCCTGAGTCTACATAGTGAATTCCAGGTCAGCCTGAGCTAGAGTGAAACCCTACCTAAAAAAAAAAAAAAAAAAAAAGGCTGGAGAGATAGCTGTTAAGGCACTTGACTGTGAAGCCTAAGGAGCCAGGTTCAATTTTCCAGGACCCATGTAAGCCAGATGCACATGGTGGCACATGTGTCTGGAGTTTGTTTACAGTGGCTAGAGGCTCTGACGTGCCCATTCTCTCTCTCTCTTTCTCTCCCTCTGTCTGTCTCTAGTAAATAAATAAGAAAAAAAGAAGAAGAAAAGTAAGTTTTAAAAAGAAAGAAAAAGAAAATACAGTTGAGTAGGTATGATGGCACATGCCTTTAATCCCAGCACTCTGGAGGCTGAGGTAGAAGGATCGTTGTGAGTTCAAGGCCAGCCAGGGGCTACAAAGTGAGTTTCAGGTTAGTCTGGGACAGAGTTCGACCCTGCTTAAAAAAAAAAAAAAATTGTTGTCTGTATCTAGAAGTTCCACTTCCTTGGCTCAACCAACTGCAGATTGAAGATATTTGGGAGAAAATTAGTCATTTGTGTTGAATATATACAGACATTTTTCTTATCATCATTCCCTAAATAATACCTTACAGCAACTAGTCACATAGCACTTGCATAGTTTGGTATGATTGAGTTATCTAGAGATGATTGAAAGTATGTATGAGAGGATGTACAAAGATTCTATGCAAAGCTATGCAGTTATGAAAGGGACTTGAGCTTCCATAGGTTTTATCTGGTATCAGTGGAGTTCTGGATCGAATCCCCCTCAGGCACAGAGGGAAAGCAGTGCCTTCTCGTAATCTGGGATGTGTTTTGTTGTCTACTTGTCAGGGATTTTTTTGGCAGAGCAAAACCTTAAAATTTTGATGAAGTCCAATTTGTTGAATTCTTTTTCTTTGGGGTTAAGTCTAAAAGCTCTTTTCCAGCTTAAATGCTAAAATTTTTCCCATCTATTTTTTTTTCTGTAAATTTTATAATTTAACATTTTGCACTTAAATCTGCCATCCATTGCCAGGCGTGGTGGCACATGCCTGTAATCCCAGCACTTGGGAAGCGGAGTCAGGAGGATTGCTGCAAGTTTGAGGATAGCTAGGCTAGGTAGTGCGGCCCTTTTTAATGACTTTTCTCATTGCTGTGACTAAATACTTGCCAAGAAGCAACTGTAGAGTGTGATTCCTCCCATGTTTTCACTAGTTCTCAAGTCTACTTTAAATATTTTAATTTCTTTGATGTTTTTGTATTGATTTTAAAATAATATGTTTTATGTCATTAAAACATCTTGCTTGAGCCAGGCGTGGCGGTGCACCCCTTTAATCCCAGCATTCCGGAGGCAGAGGTAGGAAGATTTCTATGAGACCGAGGCCAGTCTGGGACTACATAGTGAATTCCAGGTCAGCCTGGGCTAGAGAGAGACCCTACCTCAAAAAAAAAAAAAAGAAAAACTTAAGCTGGGAGGTAGAGGTAGGAGGATCACTGTGAGTTTGAGGCCACCCTGAGACTACATAGTGAATTTCAGGTCAGCCTGAGCTAGAGAGAGACCTTACCTCAAAAAAATAAAATTAAAAAAAAGAAAGTAAAACATCTTGCTTGGATATCTTTTCTTTTTGTATGTGTATGTATGTGTGTGTGGCATGAATTGAATGTATGTGTGTATCCAGGTTTGTATGTGTGGAAGCAGAGGTTGCTGTCAGGTGTCTTCCTTTTTATTTATTTATCTGTTTATTTAGTTATTTGCAAGGAGAGAGAGAGAATGGGTGTGCCAGGGCCTCCAGTCACTGCAAACGAACTCCAGATACGTGCACCCCCTTGTGCATCTGGCTAACGTGGGTCCTGGAGAATCGAGCCTCGAACTGAGATCCTTAGGCTTCACAGGCAAACGCTTAACCGCTAAGTCATCTCTCCAGCCACCTTTTTATTTATTTATCTGTTTATTTAGTTATTTGCAAGGGGAGAGAGAGAGAGACTGAGAATGGATGTGCCAAGGCCTCTAGCTGCTGCAATGAACTTGAACTCCAGACTCATGTGGGTACTAGGGAATGGAACCCTGGCCAGCAGGTTTTGCAAGTAAGTTCCTTTAACCTCTGAGCCGTCTCTCCAGTCCCCAGTGGTTGTCCTTGTTGACTCTCCACCTTGTTTACTGAGATAAGGCTCTGACTTGATGGGTGGGGAGATGGCTCAGTGGTTAAGAGTCTCTTACTTGAACCCAGATCCTGCCAGTTTGGCCAGTCTATGCTAGCCTGCTTCTCTGGGGGATCCTTGTCTCCTGATCACTGGGATTACAGGCAGGCGGCCACACCCACCCAGCATTTATGTGGGTGCTGGGGAGCTGACTCGGGGTCCTCACACTTGAGTGGCAAACACGTTACCCACTGAGCCATCTCCTTAGCCCCTTGATTGAATTTTGACGGAACTTGTGTTAAACTTACGTATCAGGGCTGGAGAGATGCTGTAGCGGTAAAAGCCCTTACCTGAGAAGCCTAAGAACCTCAGTTCGATTCCCCAGGACCCACGTAAGCCAGATGCACAGGGTGGCACATGCATCTGGAGTTCATTTGTAGTAGCTGGAGGCCCTGGTGTGCCCACTCTCTCTCTTTCTTTCTCTCAATTAATTGCAGTTACTTTTTAACTTTTGAAATTAGTGTATAATTTTTAGCATATAAGCCTTATTTATCTTTTTTTTTTCTTTTGGGAGGTGGTCGTAAATGGCATTACATTTTTATTCTTAGTTTCCATGTGTTCATGGCTATAAATAGACATAGGTTTGGGTTTTGTGTGTTAATCTTGTGTCCTGTGAGCTTGTTGAACCACTTAGAAGTCCTGGGAGGTTTTGCTGTTTTGTTTTTGACAAACGCCATAATGTAGCCCAAGCTGACCTCGAACTTGCTGCATAGCCCAGGCTGGCCTCGAGCTCAAGTCCTCCTGCTGGAACTTACTGAGTGCTGGAGTCCCAGATGTGCACCACCACTCCTGGCTTGGTAGATATTTTTTAGATGCTTTTCTACATAAATAACCACGTCATCTATGAAAAAGGGTTGTTTTCATTTTTATTTTCCTGATCTACATGAATTTCCTTTTATTGCTATGGGAAGAATTTTCAACGCTAGCTGGTCACAGTGGCACATCATAGCGCTAACTCGGGTGGCTGAGGCAGGAGGATCTCAAATTTGAGGCTAGCCTGGGCTATTGAGTGAGTTCAACAGCCTGGAAAAAAATTAGTGGTATCCAGTTTTAAAATGAGAGACCGACAAAGAGACAGGCAGAGGCTAGGGATGTTCAAAGACCCAGATTCAGTCTCTAGTACCACAAAAAAAAAATTCTGAACTAAACATAGATTGTTGAGAGCAGAGATCTGTACTTTGTCTTGTGGGGGGAGGAACAGAGGAAGAACTCAAGTACTTGGTTATTTTTCCTCAGGTACCTTTTTTTTTTTTAGGGTGGGGTCTTGCTCTAGCCTAGGCTGACCTGGAACTCACTCTGTAGCCCACACTAGCATCAAACTCTTGGGAATCCTCCTAGTTCAGCCTCCTCGCTGCTGGGATTTTGAACACCTTGCTTTATTTGACACAGGATCTCCCATTGGCCTAAAACTTGCAAAGTAGTCTGGTCAGGTTTGCCAGTGTGCCCTGTCTCCATATCCTCAGTGCTAGGATTAGAAACACATGCCTTTTTGTTTTAATTATTGAGTTTTTCCATTTTCACTTTTCATACATGGATATAATACATTTTGATCTTCTTTCCCCAAATTTCCCTCTCTTGTCCTTTTCTTCTCTTCTTCTTCCCAATAGTTTAGGTATTGATTGATGTGTGCATGCCAGGGTCTCTCACCACTGGAAAAAAAAAAAAAATGCCTGTCCAGCTTTATACAGGTGGCTGGGGAATTGAATCCAGGCCAGAAGTCTTTGCAAGTAAGCACCTTTAACTGTTGAGCCATCTCTCCAGCCTCTTTTCATGCCTTAAGAAAAGCAATTTTTTTTTTTAACCCACTGAGTTACATTAAGGTTGTTCGCGTGGTCGTGAATGGGAGGTTATTTACCACGGAATGAGCTGTACCACTGATGAACCTGACTTTCTTCTCCCAGCAACCATTAGCTTCTCTAGGGTGCCCCCCACCCGCAGTGAAGTATTGACAGGCTCAGTCTTGGGCAGAAGAAGGTTAGCTAGCAGGGAGGAAGCGCCCAGCTCAGCTCCAGCTTCGTTTCTCTGTGTTCCGCAACTGAAATGTGTAGTGT
The DNA here is from genome assembly GCA_036346955.1 of Dipus sagitta. Classification (NCBI taxonomy): domain Eukaryota; kingdom Metazoa; phylum Chordata; class Mammalia; order Rodentia; family Dipodidae; genus Dipus; species Dipus sagitta. Next base: position 143,264,182 of record CM070770.1, read on the forward strand.
CTTCAGCAACGGGGATTTATCGGCTAGTTTTAGAGGGCAACCAAGAGCAATGGTTATAGCCTGATTGTCTTAGAGGCCTCTGTGGTCTCCCTGACCCATAGCTCGTTGGGAGGCATCTCATCCCTGGCATTGGAATTTACCATTAATAACCTGTGGCCTCTGGGAGCAGCATTATCCACTCACGTAGGGGACCTTCATTCAAACATTTTTTTAATTGATATTTTATTTTAAAATATTTTACTTATTTATTATTATTATTGTGAATGTAGAGAAAGACAGGGCTTCTTGCCTCTGCCTGCAAACAAACTCCAGATGCATGCACCACTTTGCACATCTGGCTTTGCATGGGTCCTGGGGAATCAAACCTGGGACTGCAGGCTTCGCAGACAAGTACTTTAACTGCTGTCTCCTCAGTCCTAACATTTATATTTTAGTTGGCTTATTGTTATCGTCAGCTCCACGTTGCTGAGAGGAACTTCCAGACCAGATGCAGTTTATGGGAGGAAGGGATTTATTTGAGGCTTACAGGCCCAGGGGACATTCTTGGATCTGGCCTCCTTTCTCAGGTCCAAGCAGAGACACACATCCACTCAGGCAGCACCACGGGTGAGTAGAGACCAGTAGCAAGCAGCAGGGACCCAGGCAGGGGTCAGACCTCTCTGCAAACCTTTGGGCTGGAAATCAGATCCAGCCCCACACACCTTAGGGCTGGACCCCAGGATCTGCCCACAGTGACTACCTCTTCCAGCCAGGCAGCTGGAAATTCAAGTTGCAAGCTTTCCCCCTACCCCAAGGTAGGGTCTCACTCTAGCTCAGGCTGACCTGGAATTCACTGTGTAGTCTCAATGTGGCCTTGAACTCGTGGTGATCCTCCTACCTCTGCCTCCTGAGTGCTGGGATTAAAGGCGTGTGCCACCCCAGCTCAAGCTTTAATAAAACATTTGAGTCTACTGGGGGGCATACATTCAAACTATCACACTTACTAAGTAGTAGGTTTCCATATGGCTTATTTACATATCCTAATTTTTGATTTATCTGCCTTTTTTTTAAAATGTGGCACTAGGGATCAAACTCAGTTCTGCACACATACAAGGCAATTACTTTACTCACTGAGCTATCCCAATAGCCTTGTTTCTACTCTTAAGGAGACAGTTTGTTTTTTGTATTTTTTATGAGAGAGAGAAAGAGAGAGAGGGTGCAGGGTAGAATTGGTACGCCAGGGCCTCCAGCTACTGCAATTGAACTCCAGTCACATGCACCATCTTGTGCGCACGTGCGACCTTGCGCGCTTGTGCCTCTGGCTTATGTGGGATCTGGAAAGTAAAACACGGGTCCTTAGGCTTTGCAGGCAAGTGCCTTAACCACTAAGCCATCACTCCAGTCCAACAGTTATTTATTTGTTTATTTTATTTATTAGAGAGAGAGAGAGAGAGAATGGGTGTGCCTGGGCCTTTAGCCACTACAAACGAACTCCAGAAGCATGCACCACCATGTGCATCTGGCTTACATGGGTCCTGGGGAATCAAACCTAGGTTCTTAGGCTTCGCAGGCAAATGCCTTAACTGCTAAGCCATCTCTCCAGCCCAGAAGCCAGTTTTCAGTTTTTTACCACTAATGTAAATGACAGATTTTTTTTTTTTCTTTTTGAGGCAGGGTCTCACTGTAGCCCAGGCTGACCTAGAACTCACTGTATAGTCCAGTCTGGTCTCAAACTCATGGTGATCCTCCTACTTCAGCCTCCTGAGTACAGGGATTAAAGGTGTGCAACATCACACCTGACTCCATTCAATAGTTTTTTCTTTATAGGATAATATAGTCTTCATAAGAGAAGTTGTTGCCTCAGTCTTTTTATTATTTAATATTTATTTTGAGACAAGGCCTCACTATGTGGCAGACACTTGCCTTGAACTCTCCATCCTCCTACCTCGGCATTCTCATGTCTGAGATCACAAGTATACTCCATCACTCCCAGCTCTCTTCTCTTCTTATGAATTTACTTTCTTTGATGAATTCATATGATGTGCCTCATATTGAATGAGTTGCAATAGTTTAGGGTTTCTAATGAATTCTCCATTTTATCTAAGTTGTCAGGTTTATGTGGAATTATCTGTAATAACCTTGTGTCTTCTTGATGTCTTTGGGGTCTGCAGTGATGTCTCCTGCCCTCTCCAGATGTGAATCATGGGTCTTTCTCCTCTTATTCTCTGCCTTTGTCAACCTTGCTAGATGTGTCTAAGTGTCGCTGCTTTTCACCCAAGAGCCAGCTTTTCATTTCATTTGTTTCTCTATTTACTTTTTAAGATTTTATTTTATTTATTTATTAGAGACAGAGAGAGAGGAAGAGAGAGAAGGAGAAAGAGTGAGAATAGGTGTGCCAGGGCCTCTAGCCACTGCAAACAAACTGCAGACACATGCACCACCATGTGCATCTGGCTTATGTGGGTCCTGGAGAATTGAACCAGAGTCCTTAGGTTTCACAGGCATGTGCCTTAACTGCTAAGCCATCTCTCCAGCCCTGTTTCTCTATTTTCTGATTTCGATTTTTTTTTTTTTTGAGGTAGGATCTTGCTCTGGCCCAGGCTGACCTATAATTCACTATGTAGTCTCAGGCTGGTCTTGAACTCACGGAGATTTTCCTACCTCTGCCTCCCGAGTGCTGAGAGTAAAGGTGTGAGGCCACTATGCTGGGGGATTTTTTTTTTTTAACTTTCGTATTGACTATTTCCTACTGTTTGCTTTGCTTTATTTTGCCTCTTTTTTTTTTCCTTTTCTGTTTTTTTTTTTTTTTTTTTTTTTTTAGGTAGGAGACTAGATTGATGACTCAACTCCTCTCTGTTTCTGGAGTCAGATGTGGTCCCATTGCCCACTGAAGCCCTGATTTTCTCTGTTTCTTTTTAATTTTTTTTTTTCAAGGTAGGGTCTCACTCTGGTCCAGGTTGACCTGGTATTAACTATGTAGTCTCAGAGTGGCCTCAAACTCACGGCGATCATCTTACCTCTGCTTCCTGAGTGCTGGGATTAAAGGTGTGTGCCCGGCTCTTTTAAAAATTTTATTTATTATTTGTTTATTTATTTAAGAGTCCTAGGGATTCCCTGGTCTCTGCTCCCCATAGGCCTTGGGTTACAGATAGATGTTTATGTTTATGTGGGCATTTGGGAATGAACTCCAGCAGCCTCTCAGGCCACCTCAGGCCCTCATGCTTACACAGGAAGTACTCTATTTGTTTACTTGTTTGTTTATTTATTTGTTTAATTGTGAGTGAGTGAGACTGTATGTACCAGGACCTCTTGCTGCTACAAACAAACTCCATACCCATTCACCACTTTGTGCATTTGGCTTTATGAGGATACTGGGAAATCAAACCCAGACCTGCAGGTTTTACAAGCAAATGCCTTCAACCACTATGCCATCTCCTCAGCCCTATTTTTAAAAAAATATTTTCTTCAGTTTTTCTTCTTTCAATTTTTTTAAGCAAGAGAGAGAGAAAGAGTATGGGCACACCAGAGCCTCTTGCCACTGCAAACCAACTCCAGAGGCATGCACCACTTTGTGCAACTAGCTTTAAGCGGGTACTGGGGAATCAAAACTGGGCTGGCAGGCTGTCCAACAGTGAGACTGCTCAGCCATCTCCCCAGCCCTCCAGCCCTATTAAAAAAAATTACTATGAGCCTTATATGATTTCATTTCATTCAAATTTGTGCAGATTTACTCAAGACCAGAATACAGCCTTTTAAAATCAGTGTTCCGACAGAAATTGAAAAGAATATATATTCTAGCAAGAAGTATGGCTTCATTGGTAGAGTGCTTGCCTAGCATGCGTAAGACCCTGTGTTTGATCCATAGCATTGAATAAACTGGGTGTGGTGGAACACTCCTGTCATCCTATCACTTGAAAGGTGGACACAGGAGGATTAGGGGTTCAAGGTCATTCTTCATTATATCACAAAGTGAGCGAGAACCTGGGCTACATGAGACCCTGCCTCAAAACAAAAACAAAAATAAAATTTTAAAACTGTATATTTAGACTTGGGGAAAATGCTATGTTCTTTTTTTTAGTTTTTCAAGGTAGGGCCTAACTCTACCCCAGCCTGACCTGGACTTCACTATGCAGTCTCAGGGTGGCATTGAACTCATGACAATCATCCTACCTCTGCCTCCCAAGTGCTAGGATTAAAGGCATGCGCCACCATGCCTGGCAAGGATGCTATATTCTATAAGTAACTAGATGTGTTGGTTGCTGGTGTCATTTTGTTTTTGTTTTGTTGTTACTTATTTGAGGCAGTATCTAACTCTAGCCCAGGCTGACCTAGAACTCACTCTGGTAGCTCCAAGCTGGCCTCACTCACAGCAATCCTCCTGCTTCAGTATTCTGGTGCTGGGACTACAGGCATGTGCCACTATGCCTGGAAATAGTGTTGTTTTATATCAATGTTCATCTCAGGTCTAGTTGTTCTATGGGTTGTGGAGAGATGAGTGTTATAGTGTTGTTTTATATCAATGTTCATCTCCTGTCTAGCTGTTCTATGGGTTGTGGAGAGATGAGTGTTATAGTGTTGTTTTATATCAGTGTTCATCTCCTGTCCAGCTGTTCTATGGGTTGTGGAGAGATGAGTGTTATAGTGTTGTTTTATATCAGTGTCCATCTCCTGCCTAGCTGTTCTATGGGTTGTGGAGAGATGAGTGTTATAGTGTTGTTTTATATCAGTGTTCATCTCCTGTTTTGTTGTTCTATGGGTTGTGGAGAGATGAGTGTTGTCTCCATTTGTTCTTTCAGTCCTATGGGTTTTGCTTTGTGTACGTCAGAACTCCTGATTTATGGATCACATTCACCTCACTGTGGACCCTTTTGTCATTATGTAATATCCCCCACCCTGCATTTTTTTTTTTTTTTTTTGGCTTTTCGAGGTAGAGTCTTGCTCTAGATCAGGCTGACCTGGAATTCACTATGTAGTCTCAGTATGGAGTTCAAGGCAATCCTCCTACCTCTGCCTCCTGAGGGCTGGGATTGAATGCATGCACCACCATGCCTGCCTGTAATATGCCTTTTTTTCTTGGTGCTTTGAAGCTGCTTCCTCAAATACTAATGTAGCTACTTCTGCTCTCTTTTCATTAAGTTTCCTATAGGACAGGTCTTCAACCGTGTACTTATCTTCAACCTGCCCATGTTTATACAAACAGTTCCCAGTTTACAATTGTGATATTTTTTCAATTTGATGTTTGAAAGGAATATGCATTCAAAATACTCTGAATTTTGAAACTTTCTTTACCTAGTGATGGGTAGTGTGATATTCTCTCACAAAGCCAGGTGGCAGGAGGCCACAGCTCCCAGTCACCATATAAACAAGCAAGTCTAAGCTGTGATGTTCAGTACGTTAGGCCCAACAAGTACACTTTCAACTCATGATATTTTCAGTTTATTAAAATCTGTTCCTGTTTTCAATTAAGGAAAATCTGTATTTTAAGTAGGTTTCTTATAATTATATTTAGTCATTGTTAAAAAATCTATTCTGTGAATCTCTGCATTTTAATTAGTGAATTTAGTCCATTTATACTTAGTGTAGTTACTGATCTATTATAGTTTAAGAATCCATTCTGAAGCCAGACATGGTAGCACACACCTTTAATCCCAGCACTCAGGAGGCAGAGGTAGGAGGATCACTGTGAGTTTGAGGTCATCCTGAGACTAAATAGTGAATTCCAGGTCAGCCTGGGCTGGAGCAAGACCCTGCCTAGAAAAACTGCACACACAAAAAAAATGAATGTCATTCTGTTTTTGGTTTATGTTTGCTCCTTCTCATTCTTTGTTTTTACCTTTGGCTTCCCATGGATTTCTTGAACCTTATAAAAACATCTATCTATCTATCTATCTATCTATCTATCTATCTATCTATCTATCTATCTAACTATCTATCTATCTATCTATCTATCTATCTATCTATCTATCTATCTATCTATCTCCAGGTGTGGTGGTTCAAACCTTTATTCCCATCACTACATAGTCAGTTCCAGGTCAGTCTGGGTAGAGTAAGAGCCTGTCTCAAAGCAAACAAAGGCACAACATCTTATCCTTTCCTGTGTGTACTTACTTGTCTTCCTTCACACAGATGAGGACCACAGCACATAGCTATGGTTTTTGCTCCAACCATCAAACACAATTTATAAAACTCGGGAGAAGGAACATCTGTTGTTTTACTCATATTTTTTCAAAACAGGGTTTTACTCTGTACCTCATTCTGGCCTTGAACTCATGCCAACCTTCCTGCCTCAACCTCCCAAGTCTAAATGCTAGTATTATGGACCTAACCATCATGCTTGGCATACCCATTGTTAACCTTTTTAATTATTTTTTTCTTCTCTCAAAATGTAAATTGTTTTTTTTCTCTTATTATTTCCTTTCACCCATTCTTTGGTCTAGGCAAATTCTCAGAGTTCTCTTTCCTCTGAAGGTCTTGATTTCTTCTTCATGCCTGAGAGGTATTTTCAGTGGATATAGAATCATGCTTTGACGTTTCTTTTCTTTCAGTACTGGAAAACTTGTGCCATACCATTCTGACTACTAAGGTTTCTGTTAAGAAATCTATTGTTATTCAGATTGTTTTTCGTATGTAAATTAAGATACAATACAGTTAGTCATGTTTATGTTATAATAACAAAACACCTGAAATAATCAAATTAAAAAAAGGAAAACTTGGGTTGGGCATGTAGCTTAGCTGACAGAGTGCTTGCCTAGTATTCACAAAGTCCTGGGTTCCATCCTTAGCACCACATAAAACCAGGCGTGGGCTGGAGAGATGGCTTAGCATAGCCAGATGTACAAGGTAGCGCAGGCATCTGGAGTTCATTTGCAGTGGCTGGCGCCCATTCTCTCGCTCTCTTTCTCTGCCTCTTTCCCTGTCTTAAATAAATAAATAAAAATAAAAATATTTAAAAAAAAAAACAGGTGTGGTGGCACAGGCATGTAATCTCAGGAAAGGTGGCAGAAGCTGGAAGGAGTAGAGCCTTATGGGGGACTTAGATCATTTGAGTGTGCCCTATATAGGGGTAGTGGGATACCAGTCTCTTTCTCTTCCTCTCTCTCACTTTCCATCTGCCATGAAGTGTCATACACCCTCACCGTGGACTACGGCCTCACCACAGGTCATAGATTGCACTGGAATTAGAAGTTCAAGGCCATCCTTAGCTACATAGGGAGTTTGAAGCCATCCTAGACTACAGAACCTGTCTCAGAAAAAAAAGAGAGAGAGAGAGAGAGAGAGAGAGAGAGATGTGCTGGGGAGATGGCTTAGCAGAAACGTTCTTACTTCCAAAGTCTGCCAGCCTGGGATTTGATTCCCCACTACCTACGGAAAGCCAGATGCATAACGTGGCACATGCATCTGGAGTTTGTTTGCAGTGTCAAGATGACTTGGTGTGTCCATTCTCTCTCTCTCTCTCTCTTAACTTAGTTATTATTATTATAAGTTATTCAGTTATTATTTCAGGTCCTAACTTTCATCTGTTTCTAACGTACGTGTTTTGTTTCTTTGTTGAGACTTACTTTCCTCCCCATTTGTGACAAGAGTCATTGTAATTGTTTGCTGAAGCATTTTCCTTATGGCCGTTTTAAAGTCCTGGTCAGGTAATTCTAGTACCTGGGACATCTCGGTGTGGGAAAATACATATCCCTTCCTGCTCCAGTTGAGATTGCCTGGTTTGGTGTAACATGATTTTCTGCTGGATTCTAGCCATTTGGGGCATGATGTCTGAGACACTGGGCCTTATTTAAATCTCTGTGTTGGCATACTTGCTTTGACACCACGTTAGCGGAGGGAAGAAAGCTTGGTTTAGCAGCTGGAGCTATGTAACAGTTACATTCTTGTCGCTGAGACGAGACACCCGCCTCGGAGAAGCTTATGGGAGGAAAGGGTTATCCCTGGCTTACGGTTTTGAGGAGAAGCTTCTTCATGGCAGGGAACGCATGGCAGGAGCTCGCCAAGGTACTTCGCTTCCACATCTCTCCCAAGGTAGCATGTCAACACGGGCCACAGTGATCTGAAGGCTCCACCAGGCCTGGTTCCCCCAGACTCCCCCGGGGTCTGACAGGCTGTAGACTGTCCTCTGGCAGGGCAACTTGCCTCCAGACTGAGCCACCAAAGTGGCAAGGGGGGAAGCCACTGTCCCTCTGTGACCTGGCTTTGAAGGGTACCTCCTGTGGATCTTTCTCTACTGGATTGGTCATCATCTCAGCACCAGGTCACTGTGGGCAGACAGGACATGAAAACCAAGAGGGGCCAGCTAGGAAGTTGACTCTTAGGCCCTGTAGGCTCCCATAGCAGCCTTTGGTTATACCCATCTGGGTCTCCCCAGAGCCCTGGTTATGTTGGGGGTGGGGTGGCGATAGAGCTCATGGTCCCCGTGGGAAAACAACAGCAACCTCCCCCAATCCCCCATAAAGAAGCACCAAGCCAGGCAGGAGCTCTGCACCAGGCTCGTAAGCCTGTCATCCCATGCAGCCAAGCCTGGGTGACTTCTGGGGGGTGGGGCCGTCTCTGATTGTCGGGGGGATGTAGGGAAAGGATGGCTGACCCTTTAGGCTTGAAGGAGGGCGGACCTAAGGATTAATGATGACGACACCGTGGTGACTGTAAATCTCCGACAAGTCCTTGCTTTCCGTTCCTCTCCTTGCCGGGATGTGTCCTGGGGTACAGGCGCTCAGCAGAACTGTGGCAGCCACACCTTGGAAGTGCAGTGATGCCCGTAGCAGTGAAAGGTGTCTCTGGCATCTGGAAAGTGCCCAGACATGTGGACAGGGCCCCCTCTGCATCCCCTGCTGGATCTCCTCCTTGGTGCTGGCGGCTAGTGGTAAACTGGCCTCTCTGTAACCTCCTCCCCAACAAGGTGCCTTCTCTTTCCCACAGCCATGGTCCCTATGTCCCTAGGAGAAGCTATTTGTACCATCTGGGCTCCATGGAAACGACCCAGCTCAGTTAATCCCACTTTACTGCTTTAAGCAAGCCAGGGTGTGGAGATCTCTGGATCGTGGTTCAGGAAAAACTGTTTGACCTTGAGGTCTGCACCCTGCATTAGGGAGGCAGTGACATACCCTGTCCTGTGTACCCAGAGCTGCAAATGCAGCTTAGCCCAGCCCAGCCTTCCCTTCCCTTCCCCACTCAGCCCTGTGAGGGACCAGGCAGAGCAAGGAAGGCTGTGGTCAGCAGGGCCCCTAAGTGACCCTCAAGGCCCTGGAGGTGACACTCCAGGAGAGCATCCCTGTTGAGCACAGCAGGCCTTGAACCCTGGACAAAGCCCTCGACATCCCCACATCTCCGGGTCCTCATCTGAAAACTGACGGTGGCAGAGCTAGGGCAATAGCTCAGTTGGTAAAGTGTTTCCTCTGCAAGCATGAGGATCTGAGTTCAATCCCTAGAACCTACGCCAAAGCTGGGCATGGTGGCATGTGCCTGCAATCCTAGTGCCGGATAGGCAGAGACAGGTGAATCCTTGGAATTCACTGGCCAGCCAGTCTAGGCTAATTGGTGAGTTCCAGACCAATGAGAGACCCTACCTCAAAAACAAAAACAAAAAACAAAGGCAGGACTTGGTGGTTAAGGCAATTGCCTGTGATGCCTAACGACAGGGTCGATTCCCCAGGACCCACATAAGCCAGATGCACAAGGTGGTTTATGGGTCTGGAGTTTGTTTGCAATAATTAAAAAAAAGAAAGTAAAACATCTTGCTTGGATATCTTTTCTTTTTGTATGTGTATGTATGTGTGTGTGGCATGAATTGAATGTATGTGTGTATCCAGGTTTGTATGTGTGGAAGCAGAGGTTGCTGTCAGGTGTCTTCCTTTTTATTTATTTATCTGTTTATTTAGTTATTTGCAAGGAGAGAGAGAGAATGGGTGTGCCAGGGCCTCCAGTCACTGCAAAACGAACTCCAGATACGTGCACCCTTGTGCATCTGGCTAACGTGGGTCCTGGAGAATCGAGCCTCGAACTGAGATCCTTAGGCTTCACAGGCAAACGCTTAACCGCTAAGTCATCTCTCCAGCCACCTTTTTATTTATTTATCTGTTTATTTAGTTATTTGCAAGGAGAGAGAGAGAATGGGTGTGCCAGGGCCTCTAGCCACTGCAAACAAACTCTAGATGCATGTGCCCCCTTGTGCATCTGGCTAACGTGGGTCCTGGAGAATCGAGCCTCGAACTGAGATCCTTAGGCTTCACAGGCAAACGCTTAACCGCTAAGTCATCTCTCCAGCCACCTTTTTATTTATTTATCTGTTTATTTAGTTATTTGCAAGGGGAGAGAGAGAGAGACTGAGAATGGATGTGCAAGGCCTCTAGCTGCTGCAAATGAACTTGAACTCCAGACTCATGTGGGTACTAGGGAATGGAACCTGGCCAGCAGGTTTTGCAAGTAAGTTCCTTTAACCTCTGAGCGTCTCTCCAGTCCCCAGTGGTTGTCCTTGTTGACTCTCCACCTATGTTTACTGAGATAAGGCTCTGACTTGATGGGTGGGGAGATGGCTCAGTGTTAAAAGTCTCTTACTTGAACCCAGATCTGACCAGTTTGGCCAGTCTATGCTAGCCTGCTTCTCTGGGGATCCTTGTCTCCTGATCACTGGGATTACAGGCAGGCGGCCACACCCACCCAGCATTTATGTGGGTGCTGGGGAGCTGACTGGGGTCCTTCACACTTGAGTGCAAACACGTTTCCACTGAGCCATCTCCTTAGCCCCTTGATTGAATTTTGACGGAACTTGTGTTAAACTTACGTATCAGGGCTGGAGAGATGCTGTAGCGGTAAAAGCCCTTACCTGAAGAAGCCTAGAACCTCAGTTCGATTCCCCAGGACCCACGTAAGCCAGATGCACAGGGTGGCACATGCATCTGGAGTTCATTTGTAGTAGCTGGAGGCCCTGGTGTGCCCACTCTCTCTCTTTCTTTCTCTCAATTAATTGCAGTTACTTTTTAACTTTTGAAATTAGTGTATAATTTTTAGCATATAAGCCTTATTTATCTTTTTTTTTTCTTTTGGGAGGTGGTCGTAAATGGCATTACATTTTTATTCTTAGTTTCCATGTGTTCATGGCTATAAATAGACATAAGGTTTGGGTTTTGTGTGTTAATCTTGTGTCCTATGAGCTTGTTGAACCACTGAGAAGTCCTGGGAGGTTTTGTTGTTTTGTTTTTGACAAAGGCCATAATGTAGCCCAAGCTGACCTCGAACTTGCTGCGTAGCCCAGGCTGGCCTCGAGCTCAAGTCCTCCTGCTGGAACTTACTGAGTGCTGGAGTCCCCGATGTGCACCACCACTCCTGGCTTGGTAGATAATTTTTAGATGCTTTTCTACATAAATAACCACGTCATCTATGAAAAAGGGTTGTTTTCATTTTTATTTTCCTGATCTACATGAATTTCCTTTTATTGCTATGGGAAGAATTTTCAACGCTAGCTGCACAGTGGCACATCATAGCGCTAACTTGGGTGGCTGAGGCAGGAGGATCTCAAATTTGAGGCTAGCCTGGGCTATTGAGTGAGTTCAACAGCCTGGAAAAAAATTAGTGGTATCCAGTTTCAAAATGAGAGACCTACACAGAGACAGGTAGAGGGTAGGGATGTTCAAAGACCCAGATTCAGTCTCTAGTACCACAAAAAAAATTTTCTGAACTAAACATAGATTGTTGAGAGCAGAGATCTGTACTTTGTCTTGTGGGGGGAGGGACAGAGGAAGAACTCAAGTACTTGGTTATCTTTCCTCAGGTACCTTTTTTTTTTTTTAAGGTGGGGTCTTGCTCTAGCCTAGGCTGACCTGGAACTCACTCTGTAGCCCACACTAGCATCAAACTCTTGGGAATCCTCCTAGTTCAGCCTCCTCGCTGCTGGGATTTTGAACACCTTGCTTTATTTGACACAGGATCTCCCATTGGCCTAAAACTTGCAAAGTAGTCTGGTCAGGTTTGCCAGTGTGCCCTGTCTCCATATCCTCAGTGCTAGGATTAGAAACACATGCCTTTTTGTTTTAATTATTGAGTTTTTCCATTTCACTTTTCATACATGGATATAATACATTTTGATCTCTTTCCCCTAATTTCCCCTCTCTTGTCCTTTTCTTCTCTTCTTCTTCCCAATAGTTTAGGTATTGATTGATGTGTGCATGCCAGGGTCTCTCACCACTGGAAAAAAAAAAAAAATGCCTGGTCCAGCTTTATACAGGTGGCTGGGAATTGGAATCCAGGCCAGAAGTCTTTGCAAGTAAGCACCTTTAACTGTTGAGCCATCTCTCCAGCCTCTTTTCATGCTTAAGAAAGCCATTTTTTTTTTTTTAACCCACTGAGTTACATTAAGGTTGTTCGCGTGGTCGTGAATGGGAGGTTATTACCACGGAATGAGCTGTACCACTGATGAAACCTGACTTTCTTCTCCCTGCAACCATTATGCTTCTCTAGGGTGCCCCCCACCCGCAGTGAAGTATTGACAGGCTCAGTCTTGGGCAGAAGAAGGTTAGCTAGCAGGGAGGAAGCGCCCAGCTCAGCTCCAGCTTCGTTTCTCTGTGTTCCGCAACTGAAATGTGTAGTGTCTTCAGCAACGGGGATTTATCGGCTAGTTTTAGAGGGCAACCAAGAGCAATGGTTATAGCCTGATTGTCTTAGAGGCCTCTGTGGTCTCCCTGACCCATAGCTCGTTGGGAGGCATCTCATCCCTGGCATTGGAATTTACCATTAATAACCTGTGGCCTCTGGGAGCAGCATTATCCACCACGTATAGGGGACCTTCATTCAAACATTTTTTTAATTGATATTTTATTTTAAAAATATTTTATTATTTATTATTTATTATTGTGAATGTAGAGAAAGACAGGGCTTCTTGCCTCTGCCTGCAAACAAACTCCAGATGCATGCACCACTTTGCACATCTGGCTTTGCATGGGTCCTGGGGAATCAAACCTGGGACTGCAGGCTTCGCAGACAAGTACTTTAATGCTGTCTCCTCAGTCCTAACTTTTATATGTTAGGTGGTTATTGTTATCGTCAGCTCCACGTTGCTGAGAGGAACTTCCAGACCAGATGCAGTTTATGGAGGAAGGGGATTTATTGGGAGGCTTACAGGCCCAGGGGACATTCTGGGATCTGGCCTCCTTTTCTAGGTCCCAAGCAGAGAGACACACATCCACTCAGGCTAGCACCAGGGGTGAGTATGAGACCTGTAGCAAGCAGCAGGGACCCAGGCAGGGGTCAGACCTCTCTGCAAACCTTTGGGCTGGAAAAGGATATCAGATCCAGCCCACGCACTTAGGGGCTGGACCCCCAGATCTGCCCACTCAGAGAACTCACCTATTCCAAGCAGGCAAGCTGGAAATTCAAGTTGCAAGCTTTCCCCTACCCCAAGGTAGGGTCTCACTCTAGCTCAGGTGACCTGGAATGCACTGTCTGTGTAGTCTCAATGTGGCCTTGAACTCGTGGTGATCCTCCTACCTCTGCCTCCTGAGTGCTGGAATTAACGGCGTGTGCCACCCCAGCTCAAGCTTTAATAAAACATTTGAGTCTACTGGGGGGCATACATTCAAACTATCACACTACTACTAAGGAAGTATGTTTCCATATGCTTATTACATATCCTAATTTTTGATTTATCTGCCTTTTTTTTAAAATGTGGCACTAGGGATCAAACTCAGTTCTTGCACACATACAGGCAATTACTTTACTCACTGAGCTATCCCAATAGCCTTGTTTCTACTCTTAAGGAGACAGTTTGTTTTTTGTATTTTTTATGAAGAGAGATAAGAGAGCGAGGGTGCAGGGTAGAATTGGTACCCAGGGCCACACACTACTGCAATTGAACTCCAGTCACATGCACCATCTTGTGCGCAGTGCGACCTTGCGCGCTTGTGCCTCTGGCTTATGTGGGATCTGGAAAGTAAAAGCACGGGTACTTAGGCTTTGCAGGCAAGTGCCTTAACCACTAAGCCATCACTCCAGTCCAACAGTTATTTATTTGTTTATTTTATTTATTAGAGAGAGAGAGAGAGAGAATGGGTGTGCCAGGGCCTCTAGCCACTGCAAACAAACTGCAGACACATGCACCACCATGTGCATCTGGCTTACATGGGTCCTGGGGAATCAAACCTAGGTTCTTAGGCTTCGCAGGCAAATGCCTTAACTGCTAAGCCATCTCTCCAGCCCAGAAGCCAGTTTTCAGGTTTAACCACTAATATTAAATGACAGATTTTTTTTTTCTTTTTTGAGGCAGGGTCTCACTGTAGCCCGGCTGACCTAGAACTCACTGTATACCAGTCATGTCTCAAACTCATGGTGATCCTCCTACTTCAGCCTCCTGAGTACAGGGATTATAGGTGTGCAACATCACACCTGACTCCATTCAATAGTTTTTTCTTTATAGGATAATATAGTCTTCATAAGAGAAAGTTGTTGCCTCAGTCTTTTTATTATTTATTATTTATTTTGAGACACAGCCCTCACTATGTGGCAGACACTTGCCTTGAACTCTCCATCCTCCTACCTCGGCATTCTCATGTCTGAGATCACAAGTATACTCCATCACTCCCAGCTCTCTTCTCTTCTTATGAATTTACTTTCTTTGATGAATTCATATGATGTGATCCTCATATTGAATGAGTTGCAATAGTTTAGGGTTTCTAATGAATTCTCCATTTTATCTAAGTTGTCAGGTTTATGTGGAATTATCTGTAATAACCTTGTGTCTTCTTGATGTCTTTGGGGTCTGCAGTGATGTCTCCTTGCCCTCTCCAGATGTGAATCATGGGTCTTTCTCCTCTTATTCTCTGCCTTTGTAAACCTTGCTAGATGTGTCTAAGTGTCGCTGCTTTTCACCCAAGAGCCAGCTTTTCATTTCATTTGTTTCTCTATTTACTTTTTAAGATTTTATTTTATTTATTAGAGAGAGAGAGAGAGAAGAGAGAGAAGGAGAAAGAGTGAGAATAGGTGTGCCAGGGCCTCTAGCCACTGCAAACAAACTGCAGACACATGCACCACCATGTGCATCTGGCTTATGTGGGTCCTGGAGAATTGAACCAGAGTCCTTAGGTTTCACAGGCATGTGCCTTAACTGCTAAGCCATCTCTCCAGCCCTGTTTCTCTATTTTCTGATTTCGATTTTTTTTTTTTTTGAGGTAGGAACTGCTCTGGCCCGTCTGACCTAATAATTCACTATGTAGTCTCAGGTGGTCTTGAACTCACGGAGATTTTCCTACCTGTTGCCTCCGAGTGCTGAGAGTAAAGGTGTGAGGCCACAATGCTGGGGGATTTTTTTTTTTTTAACTTTCGTATTGACTATTTCCTACTGTTTGCTTTGCTTTATTTTGCCTCTTTTTTTTTTTCCTTTTCTGTTTTTTTTTTTTTTTTTTTTTTTTTAGGTAGAGACTAGATTGATGACTCAACTCCTCTCTGTTTCTGAGTCAGATGTGGTCCCATTGCCCACTGAAGCCCTGATTTTCTCTGTTTCTTTTTAATTTTTTTTTTTCAAGGTAGGGTCTCACTCTGGTCCCAGATGACCTGGTATTAAAAACTATGTATCTCAGAGTGGCCTCAAACTCAACGCGATCATCTTACCTCTGCTTCCTGAGTGCTGGGATTAAGGTGTGTGCCCGCTCTTTAAAAATTTTATTTATTATTTGTTTATTTATTTAAGAGTCAGGGATTCCTGGTCTCTGCTCCCCATAGGCCTTGGGTTACAGATAGATGTTTATGTTTATGTGGGCATTTGGGAATGAACTCCAGCAGCCTCTCAGGCCACCTCAGGCCCTCATGCTTACACAGGAAGTACTCTATTTGTTTTACTTGTTGTTTATTTATTTGTTTATTGTGAGTGAGTGAGACTGTATGGTACCAGGACCTCTTGCTGCTACAAACAAACTCCATACCCATTCACCACTTTGTGCATTTGGCTTTATGAGAAACTGGAAATCAAACCAGACCTGCAGGTTTTTAGCACACATGCCTCATCCACTATGCATCTCCTCAGCCCTATTTTTAAAAAAATATTTTCTTCAGTTTTTCTTCTTTCAATTTTTTTAAGCAAGAGAGAGAGAAAGAGTATGGGCACACCAGAGCCTCTTGCCACTGCAAACCAACTCCAGAAGGCATGCCACCACTTTGTGCAACTAGCTTTAAGCGGGTACGGGGAATCAAAACTGGGCTGGCAGGCTGTCCAACAGTGAGACTGCTCAGCCATCTCCCCAGCCCTGCCATCCCGTATTTAAAAAAAATTACTATGAGCCTTATAAGCTTTCATTTCATTCAAATTTGTGCAGATTTACTCAAGACCAGAATACAGCCTTTTTTAAAATCAGTAATTCCGACAGAAATTGAAAAGAATATATATTCTAGCAAGAAGTATGGCTTCATTGGTAGAGTGCTTGCCTAGCATGCGTAAGACCCTGTGTTTGATCCATAGCATTGAATAAACTGGGTGTGGTGGAACACTCCTGTCATCCTATCACTTGAAAGGTGGACACAGGAGGATTAGGGGTTCAAGGTCATTCTTCATTATATCACAAAGTGAGCGAGAACCTGGGGCTACATGAGACCCTGCCTCAAAACAAAAACAAAAATAAAATTTTAAAACTGTATATTTAGACTTGGGGAAAATGCTATGTTCTTTTTTTTAGTTTTTCAAGTAGGGCCTAACTCTACCCCAGCCTGACCTGGACTTCACTATGCAGTCTCAGGGTGGCATTGAACTCATGACAATCATCCTACCTCTGCCTCCCAAGTGCTAGGATTAAAGGCATGCGCCACCATGCCTGGCAAGGATGCTATATTTCTATAAGTAACTAGATGTGTTGGTTGCTGGTGTCATTTTGTTTTTGTTTTGTTGTTACTTATTTGAGGCAGTATCTAACTCTAGCCCATGCTGACCTAGAACTCACTCAGGTAGCTCCAAGCTGGCCTCACTCACAGCAATCCTCCTGCTTCAGTATTCTGGTGCTGGGACTACAGGCATGTGCCACTATGCCTGGAAATAGTGTTGTTTTATATCATGTTCATCTCAGGTCTAGTTGCTCTATGGGTTGTGGAGAGATGAGAGTTATAGTGTTGTTTTATATCAGTGTCCATCTCCTGTCTAGCTGTTCTATGGTTGTGGAGAGATGAGTGTTATAGTGTTGTTTTATATCAGTGTTCACCTCCTGTCCAGCTGTTCTATGGGTTGTGGAGAGATGAGTGTTATAGTGTTGTTTTATATCAGTGTCCATCTCCTGTCTAGTTGTTCTATGGGTTGTGGAGAGATGAGTGTTATAGTGTTGTTTTATATCAGTTTCATCTCCTGTCTAGCTGTTCTATGGGTTGTGGAGAGATGAGTGTTGTCTCCATTTGTTCTTTCAGTCCTATGGGTTTTGCTTTGTGTACGTCAGAACTCCTGATTTATGATCACATTCACCTCACTGTGGACCCTTTTGTCATTATGTAATATCCCCCCTGCATTTTTTTTTTTTTTTTTTGCTTTTCGAGGTAGAGTCTTGCTCTAGATCAGGCTGACCTGGAATTCACTATGTAGTCTCCAGTTGGTGAGTTCAAGGCAATCCTCCTACCTCTGCCTCCTGAGTGCTGGGATTAAGGCGTACGTTGTGCCACACCCAGCTCAAGCTTTAATAAAACATTTGAGTCTACTGGGGGGCATACATTCAAACTATCACACTTACTAAGTAGTAGGTTTCCATATGGCTTATTTACATATCCTAATTTTTGATTTATCTGCCTTTTTTTTAAAATGTGGCACTAGGGATCAAACTCAGTTCTGCACACATACAAGGCAATTACTTTACTCACTGAGCTATCCCCAATAGCCTTGTTTCTACTCTTAAGGAGACAGTTTGTTTTTTGTATTTTTTATGAGAGAGAGAAAGAGAGAGAGGGTGCAGGGTAGAATTGGTACGCCAGGGCCTCCAGCTACTGCAATTGAACTCCAGTCACATGCACCATCTTGTGCGCAGGTGCGACCTTGCGCGCTTGTGCCTCTGGCTTATGTGGGATCTGGAAAGTAAAACACGGGTCCTTAGGCTTTGCAGGCAAGTGCCTTAACCACTAAGCCATCACTCCAGTCCAACAGTTATTTATTTGTTTATTTTATTTATTAGAGAGAGAGAGAGAGAGAATGGGTGTGCCTGGGCCTTTAGCCACTACAAACGAACTCCAGAAGCATGCACCACCATGTGCATCTGGCTTACATGGGTCCTGGGGAATCAAACCTAGGTTCTTAGGCTTCGCAGGCAAATGCCTTAACTGCTAAGCCATCTCTCCAGCCCAGAAGCCAGTTTTCAGTTTTTTACCACTAATGTAAATGACAGATTTTTTTTTTTTCTTTTTGAGGCAGGGTCTCACTGTAGCCCAGGCTGACCTAGAACTCACTGTATAGTCCAGTCTGGTCTCAAACTCATGGTGATCCTCCTACTTCAGCCTCCTGAGTACAGGGATTAAAGGTGTGCAACATCACACCTGACTCCATTCAATAGTTTTTTCTTTATAGGATAATATAGTCTTCATAAGAGAAGTTGTTGCCTCAGTCTTTTTATTATTTAATATTTATTTTGAGACAAGGCCTCACTATGTGGCAGACACTTGCCTTGAACTCTCCATCCTCCTACCTCGGCATTCTCATGTCTGAGATCACAAGTATACTCCATCACTCCCAGCTCTCTTCTCTTCTTATGAATTTACTTTCTTTGATGAATTCATATGATGTGCCTCATATTGAATGAGTTGCAATAGTTTAGGGTTTCTAATGAATTCTCCATTTTATCTAAGTTGTCAGGTTTATGTGGAATTATCTGTAATAACCTTGTGTCTTCTTGATGTCTTTGGGGTCTGCAGTGATGTCTCCTGCCCTCTCCAGATGTGAATCATGGGTCTTTCTCCTCTTATTCTCTGCCTTTGTCAACCTTGCTAGATGTGTCTAAGTGTCGCTGCTTTTCACCCAAGAGCCAGCTTTTCATTTCATTTGTTTCTCTATTTACTTTTTAAGATTTTATTTTATTTATTTATTAGAGACAGAGAGAGAGGAAGAGAGAGAAGGAGAAAGAGTGAGAATAGGTGTGCCAGGGCCTCTAGCCACTGCAAACAAACTGCA
This sequence comes from Dipus sagitta, assembly GCA_036346955.1. NCBI lineage: Eukaryota > Metazoa > Chordata > Mammalia > Rodentia > Dipodidae > Dipus > Dipus sagitta. Next base: position 143,283,269 of record CM070770.1, read on the forward strand.
GACACATGCACCACCATGTGCATCTGGCTTATGTGGGTCCTGGAGAATTGAACCAGAGTCCTTAGGTTTCACAGGCATGTGCCTTAACTGCTAAGCCATCTCTCCAGCCCTGTTTCTCTATTTTCTGATTTCGATTTTTTTTTTTTTTTGAGGTAGGATCTTGCTCTGGCCCAGGCTGACCTATAATTCACTATGTAGTCTCAGGCTGGTCTTGAACTCACGGAGATTTTCCTACCTCTGCCTCCCGAGTGCTGAGAGTAAAGGTGTGAGGCCACTATGCTGGGGGATTTTTTTTTTTTAACTTTCGTATTGACTATTTCCTACTGTTTGCTTTGCTTTATTTTGCCTCTTTTTTTTTTCCTTTTCTGTTTTTTTTTTTTTTTTTTTTTTTTTAGGTAGGAGACTAGATTGATGACTCAACTCCTCTCTGTTTCTGGAGTCAGATGTGGTCCCATTGCCCACTGAAGCCCTGATTTTCTCTGTTTCTTTTTAATTTTTTTTTTTCAAGGTAGGGTCTCACTCTGGTCCAGGTTGACCTGGTATTAACTATGTAGTCTCAGAGTGGCCTCAAACTCACGGCGATCATCTTACCTCTGCTTCCTGAGTGCTGGGATTAAAGGTGTGTGCCCGGCTCTTTTAAAAATTTTATTTATTATTTGTTTATTTATTTAAGAGTCCTAGGGATTCCCTGGTCTCTGCTCCCCATAGGCCTTGGGTTACAGATAGATGTTTATGTTTATGTGGGCATTTGGGAATGAACTCCAGCAGCCTCTCAGGCCACCTCAGGCCCTCATGCTTACACAGGAAGTACTCTATTTGTTTACTTGTTTGTTTATTTATTTGTTTAATTGTGAGTGAGTGAGACTGTATGTACCAGGACCTCTTGCTGCTACAAACAAACTCCATACCCATTCACCACTTTGTGCATTTGGCTTTATGAGGATACTGGGAAATCAAACCCAGACCTGCAGGTTTTACAAGCAAATGCCTTCAACCACTATGCCATCTCCTCAGCCCTATTTTTAAAAAAATATTTTCTTCAGTTTTTCTTCTTTCAATTTTTTTAAGCAAGAGAGAGAGAAAGAGTATGGGCACACCAGAGCCTCTTGCCACTGCAAACCAACTCCAGAGGCATGCACCACTTTGTGCAACTAGCTTTAAGCGGGTACTGGGGAATCAAAACTGGGCTGGCAGGCTGTCCAACAGTGAGACTGCTCAGCCATCTCCCCAGCCCTCCAGCCCTATTAAAAAAAATTACTATGAGCCTTATATGATTTCATTTCATTCAAATTTGTGCAGATTTACTCAAGACCAGAATACAGCCTTTTAAAATCAGTGTTCCGACAGAAATTGAAAAGAATATATATTCTAGCAAGAAGTATGGCTTCATTGGTAGAGTGCTTGCCTAGCATGCGTAAGACCCTGTGTTTGATCCATAGCATTGAATAAACTGGGTGTGGTGGAACACTCCTGTCATCCTATCACTTGAAAGGTGGACACAGGAGGATTAGGGGTTCAAGGTCATTCTTCATTATATCACAAAGTGAGCGAGAACCTGGGCTACATGAGACCCTGCCTCAAAACAAAAACAAAAATAAAATTTTAAAACTGTATATTTAGACTTGGGGAAAATGCTATGTTCTTTTTTTTAGTTTTTCAAGGTAGGGCCTAACTCTACCCCAGCCTGACCTGGACTTCACTATGCAGTCTCAGGGTGGCATTGAACTCATGACAATCATCCTACCTCTGCCTCCCAAGTGCTAGGATTAAAGGCATGCGCCACCATGCCTGGCAAGGATGCTATATTCTATAAGTAACTAGATGTGTTGGTTGCTGGTGTCATTTTGTTTTTGTTTTGTTGTTACTTATTTGAGGCAGTATCTAACTCTAGCCCAGGCTGACCTAGAACTCACTCTGGTAGCTCCAAGCTGGCCTCACTCACAGCAATCCTCCTGCTTCAGTATTCTGGTGCTGGGACTACAGGCATGTGCCACTATGCCTGGAAATAGTGTTGTTTTATATCAATGTTCATCTCAGGTCTAGTTGTTCTATGGGTTGTGGAGAGATGAGTGTTATAGTGTTGTTTTATATCAATGTTCATCTCCTGTCTAGCTGTTCTATGGGTTGTGGAGAGATGAGTGTTATAGTGTTGTTTTATATCAGTGTTCATCTCCTGTCCAGCTCTTCTATGGGTTGTGGAGAGATGAGTGTTATAGTGTTGTTTTATATCAGTGTCCATCTCCTGTCTAGCTGTTCTATGGGTTGTGGAGAGATGAGTGTTATAGTGTTGTTTTATATCAGTGTTCATCTCCTGTCTAGTTGTTCTATGGGTTGTGGAGAGATGAGTGTTGTCTCCATTTGTTCTTTCAGTCCTATGGGTTTTGCTTTGTGTATGTCAGAACTCCTGATTTATGGATCACATTCACCTCACTGAGGACCCTTTTGTCATTATGTAATATCCCCCCCCTGCATTTTTTTTTTTTTTTTTTTGGCTTTTTGAGGTAGAGTCTTGCTCTAGATCAGGCTGACCTGGAATTCACTATGTAGTCTCAGTATGGAGTTCGAGGCAATCCTCCTACCTCTGCCTCCTGAGGGCTGGGATTGAACGCATGCACCACCATGCCTGCCTGTAATATGCCTTTTTTTTTCTTGGTGCTTTGAAGCTGCTTCCTCAAATACTAATGTAGCTACTTCTGCTCTCTTTTCATTAAGTTTCCCATAGGACAGGTCTTCAACCGTGCACTTATCTTCAACCTGCCCATGTTTATACAAACAGTTCCCAGTTTGCAGTTGTGATATTTTTTCAATTTGATGCTTGAAAGGAATATGCATTCAAAATACTCTGAATTTTGAAACTTTCTTTACCTAGTGATGGGTAGTGTGATATTCTCTCACAAAGCCAGGTGGCAGGAGGCCACAGCTCCCAGTCACCATATAAACAAGCAAGTCTAAGCTGTGATGTTCAGTACGTTAGGCCCAACAAGTACACTTTCAACTCATGATATTTTCAGTTTATTATGAGTTTATTAAAATCTGTTCCTGTTTTCAATTAAGGAAAATCTGTATTTTAAGTAGGTTTCTTATAATTATATTTAGTCATTGTTAAAAAATCTATTCTGTGAATCTCTGCATTTTAATTAGTGAATTTAGGCCATTTATACTTAGTGTAGTTACTGATCTATTATAGTTTAAGAATCCATTCTGAAGCCATACATGGTAGCACACACTTTTAATCCCAGCACTCAGGAGGCAGAGGTAGGAGGATCACTGTGAGTTTGAGGTCATCCTGAGACTAAATAGTGAATTCCAGGTCAGCCTGGGCTGGAGCAAGACCCTGCCTAGAAAAACTGCACACACAAAAAAAATGAATGTCATTCTGTTTTTGGTTTATGTTTGCTCCTTCTCATTCTTTGTTTTTACCTTTGGCTTCCCATGGATTTCTTGAACCTTATAAAAACATCTATCTATCTATCTATCTATCTATCTATCTATCTATCTATCTATCTATCTAACTATCTATCTATCTATCTATCTATCTATCTATCTATCTATCTATCTATCTATCTCCAGGTGTGGTGGTTCAAACCTTTATTCCCATCACTACATAGTCAGTTCCAGGTCAGTCTGGGTAGAGTAAGAGCCTGTCTCAAAGCAAACAAAGGCACAACATCTTATCCTTTCCTGTGTGTACTTACTTGTCTTCCTTCACACAGATGAGGACCACAGCACATAGCTATGGTTTTTGCTCCAACCATCAAACACAATTTATAAAACTCGGGAGAAGGAACATCTGTTGTTTTACTCATATTTTTTCAAAACAGGGTTTTACTCTGTACCTCATTCTGGCCTTGAACTCATGCCAACCTTCCTGCCTCAACCTCCCAAGTCTAAATGCTAGTATTATGGACCTAACCATCATGCTTGGCATACCCATTGTTAACCTTTTTAATTATTTTTTTCTTCTCTCAAAATGTAAATTGTTTTTTTCTCTTATTATTTCCTTTCACCCATTCTTTTAGGCAAATTCTCAGAGTTCTCTTTCCTCTGAAGGTCTTGATTTCTTCTTCATGCCTGAGAGGTATTTTCAGTGGATATAGAATCATGCTTTGACGTTTCTTTTCTTTCAGTACTGGAAAACTTGTGCCATACCATTCTGACTACTAAGGTTTCTGTTAAGAAATCTATTGTTATTCAGATTGTTTTTCGTATGTAAATTAAGATACAATACAGTTAGTCATGTTTATGTTATAATAACAAAACACCTGAAATAATCAAATTAAAAAAAGGAAAACTTGGGTTGGGCATGTAGCTTAGCTGACAGAGTGCTTGCCTAGTATTCACAAAGTCCTGGGTTCCATCCTTAGCACCACATAAAACCAGGCGTGGGCTGGAGAGATGGCTTAGCATAGCCAGATGTACAAGGTAGCGCAGGCATCTGGAGTTCATTTGCAGTGGCTGGCGCCCATTCTCTCTCTTTCTCTGCCTCTTTCCCTGTCTTAAATAAATAAATAAAAATAAAAATATTAAAAAAAAAACAGGTGTGGTGGCACAGGCATGTAATCTCAGGAAAGGTGGCAGAAGCTGGAAGGAGTAGAGCCTTATGGGGGACTTAGATCATTTGAGTGTGCCCTATATAGGGGTAGTGGGATACCAGTCTCTTTCTCTTCCTCTCTCTCACTTTCCGTCTGCCATGAAGTGTCATACACCCTCACCGTGGACTACGGCCTCACCACAGGTCATAGATTGCACTGGAATTAGAAGTTCAAGGCCATCCTTAGCTACATAGGGAGTTTGAAGCCATCCTAGACTACAGAACCTGTCTCAGAAAAAAAGAGAGAGAGAGAGAGAGAGAGAGAGAGAGAGAGAGAGAGGTGCTGGGGAGATGGCTTAGCAGAAACGTTCTTACTTCCAAAGTCTGCCAGCCTGGGATTTGATTCCCCACTACCTACGGAAAGCCAGATGCATAACGTGGCACATGCATCTGGAGTTTGTTTGCAGTGTCAAGATGACTTGGTGTGTCCATTCTCTCTCTCTCTCTCTCTTAACTTAGTTATTATTATTATAAGTTATTCAGTTATTATTTCAGGTCCTAACTTTCATCTGTTTCTAACGTACGTGCTTTTGTTTCTTTGTTGAGACTTACTTTCCTCCCCATTTGTGACAAGAGTCATTGTAATTGTTTGCTGAAGCATTTTCCTTATGGCCATTTTAAAGTCCTGGTCAGGTAATTCTAGTACCTGGGACATCTCGGTGTGGGAAAATACATATCCCTTCCTGCTCCAGTTGAGATTGCCTGGTTTGGTGTAACATGATTTTCTGCTGGATTCTAGCCATTTGGGGCATGATGTCTGAGACACTGGGCCTTATTTAAATCTCTGTGTTGGCATACTTGCTTTGACACCACATTAGTGGAGGGAAGAAAGCTTGGTTTAGCAGCTGGAGCTATGTAACAGTTACATTCTTGTCGCTGAGACGAGACACCCGCCTCGGAGAAGCTTATGGGAGGAAAGGGTTATCCCTGGCTTACGGTTTTGAGGAGAAGCTTCTTCGTGGCAGGGAACGCATGGCAGGAGCTCGCCAAGGTACTTCGCTTCCACATCTCTCCCAAGGTAGCCTGTCAACACGGGCCACAGTGATCTGAAGGCTCCACCAGGCCTGGTTCCCCAGGTTCCCCTGGGGTCTGACAGGCTGTAGACTGTCCTCCGGCAGGGCAACTTGCCTCCAGACTGAGCCACCAAAGTGGCAAGGGGGGAAGCCACTGTCCCTCTGTGACCTGGCTTTGAAGGGTACCTCCTGTGGATCTTTCTCTACTGGATTGGTCATCATCTCAGCACCAGGTCATTGTGGGCAGACAGGACATGAAAACCAAGAGGGGCCAGCAAGGAAGTTGACTCTTAGGCCCTGTAGGCTCCCATAGCAGCCTTTGGTTATACCCATCTGGGTCTCCCCAGAGCCCTGGTTATGTTGGGGGTGGGGTGGCGATAGAGCTCATGGTCCCCATGGGAAAACAACAGCAACCTCCCCCAAGCCCCCATAAAGAAGCACCAAGCCAGGCAGGAGCTCTGCACCAGGCTCGTAAGCCTGTCATCCCATGCAGCCAAGCCTGGGTGACTTCTGGGGGTGGGGTCGTCTCTGATTGTCGGGGGGGGGGGGATGTAGGGAAAGGATGGCTGACCCTTTAGGCTTGAAGGAGGGCAGACCTAAGGATTAACGATGACCACACCGTGGTGACTGTAAATCTCCGACAAGTCCTTGCTTTCCGTTCCTCTCCTTGCCGGGATGTGTCCTGGGGTACAGGCGCTCAGCAGAACTGTGGCAGCCACACCTTGGAAGTGCAGTGATGCCCGTAGCAATGAAAGGTGTCTCTGGCATCTGGAAAGTGCCCAGACATGTGGACAGGGCCCCCTCTGCATCCCCTGCTGGATCTCCTCCTTGGTGCTGGCGGCTAGTGGTAAACTGGCCTCTCTGTAACCTCCTCCCCAACAAGGTGCCTTCTCTTTCCCACAGCCATGGTCCCTATGTCCCTAGGAGAAGCTATTTGTACCATCTGGGCTCCATGGAAACGACCCAGCTCAGTTAATCCCACTTTACTGCTTTAAGCAAGCCAGGGTGTGGAGATCTATGGATCGTGGTTCAGGAAAAACTGTTTGACCTTGAGGTCTGCACCCTGCATTAGGGAGGCAGTGACATACCCCCGTCCTGTGTACCCAGAGCTGCAAATGCAGCTTAGCCCAGCCCAGCCTTCCCTTCCCCACTCAGCCCTGTGAGGGACCAGGCAGAGCAAGGAAGGCTGCAGTCAGCAGGGCCCCTAAGTGACCCTCAAGGCCCTGGAGGTGACACTCCAGGAGAGCATCCCTGTTGAGCACAGCAGGCCTTGAACCCTGGACAAAGCCCTCGACATCCCCACGTCTCCGGGTCCTTATCTGAAAACTGACGGTGGCAGAGCTAGGGCAATAGCTCAGTTGGTAAAGTGTTTCCTCTGCAAGCATGAGGATCTGAGTTCAATCCCTAGAACCTACGCCAAAGCTGGGCATGGTGGCATGTGCCTGCAATCCTAGTGCCGGATAGGCAGAGACAGGTGAATCCTTGGAATTCACTGGCCAGCCAGTCTAGGCTAATTGGTGAGTTCCAGACCAATGAGAGACCCTACCTCAAAAACAAAAACAAAAAACAAAGGCAGGACTTGGTGGTTAAGGCAATTGCCTGTGATGCCTAACGACAGGGTCGATTCCCCAGGACCCACATAAGCCAGATGCACAAGGTGGTTTATGGGTCTGGAGTTTGTTTGCAATAATTAGAGGCACTGGTGTGCCCATTCTATCTGCCTCTCTCTCAAATAAATTTTTATATATTTAAATATATAGATAGATAGATAGATGTGTCCATTGTACAAAGGGGCAGCAGGGACCAGGCAGGGTAAGAGTGAGGGGCAAAGGACAGTGAACACAACCGAGCCAATGTCCACTGGCTACACTCCCACAGGCACCACCGTCCTGTGTCCCAGCTGCCTAAGGAGTGTTTGCAAAAATAAGGATCCCCCTCCTCTACTCACTGCTGTGACAAAATACCTGATGAAAGTAACTTAATGAAGGAAGGGTTTATTTTTATTTTATTTTTAAAAAAAACTATTTATTTTTATTTATTTGAGACAGAGAGAGAGAGAGAGGGAGAGCGCGAATGGGCCCACCGGGGCCTCCAGCCACTGCAAACAAACTCTAGATGCATGTGCCCCCTTGTGCATCTGGCTTACATGGATCCTAGGGAATCAAACTTGGGTCCTTTGGCTTTGCAGGCAAGCACCTTAACCATTAAGCAATCTCTCCAGCCCAGGGTTTATTTTTAAATTTTTTAAATTTATTTGAGAAACAGAAAGAGGCAGATAGAGAGAGAGAGAAAATGGGTATGCCTGGGCCTCCAGACACTGCAAATAAATTCCACACGTATGCGCCACCTCGGGCATCTGGCTTATGTGGGTACTAGGGAACGGAATCTGGGTCCTTAGGCTTCGCAGGCAAGCGACTTAACCACTAAGTCATCTCTCCAGCTCCCGGAAGGGCTTATTTTGACTCACAGTTTGAGGGGATCCAGCCCATGATGACTGGGAGGGACAGTGGCATAAGCAGGAAGTGACTGGTCACGTTGCATCAGTAGTCCGGCAACAGAGACGGAGGAGTGCTGGTGCATAACTCACTGTCTCACTTCTTTTTTCAGAGGTAGGGTCTCCTCTAGCCCAGGCTCACCTGGAATTCACTATGTCGTCTCAGGGTGGCCTCGAACTCAATGCAATCCTCCTACCTCTGCCTCCTGAGTGCTGGGATTAAAGGTGTGCGTCACCATGTCCAGCACTTTCTCTCTCTTTTATTTTATTATTTTTTTAATTTTTTTGTTATTTTTATTTATTTATTTGAGAGCGACAGACAGAGAGAGAAAGAGGCAGATAGAGAGAGAGAGAATGGGCGTGCCAGGGCTTCCAGCCACTGCAAATGAACTCATTTGAGAGCGACAGACACAGAGAGAAAGAGGCAGATAGATAAGAGAATGGCTGCACCAGGGCCTCCAGCCACTGCGAACGAACTCCAGATGCATGTGCCAACTTGTGCATCTGGCTTACATGGGTCCTGGGGGATGGAGCCTTGAACCAGGGTCCTTAGGCTTCACAGGCAAGCATTTAACTGCTAAGCCATCTCTCCAGCCCTCTTTCTCTTTTTTATACAATCAGGACCCCAAGCCCAAGAATGTTGTCACAAGCAGGGTGGGTCTTCCCACCTCAGTTAACTTAATCTAGCAACTCCTTTAGAGAGGTGTTCAGAGGGTTGTTTCCATGGTGATTCCAAATTCTATCAGGGTGACAACATTAACCATCATCCCCTGGAACCTTCCAGTGCATCCCTGCACTGTCCCTTCCCTCCTAGATCACCCAAGATGTCTCAAGAGGAACAAAGCCTGAGTGATTTGGTATAAGAAGGGCAGCCTGGACACCCTACTGGCTACTGTCCCCCGCCCATGGCAGGGCAGCTCAAGCACCCTCAGGCCTCTTAAAGACTAGGTCTGAGCCAGGCGTGTTGGGCACACCTTTAATCCTGGCACTCGGGAGGCAGAGGAAGGGGGATCACCATGAGTTCAAGGCCACCCTGAGACTACACAGTGAATTCCAGGTCAGCCTGGGCCAGAGTGAGACCCTACCTCAAAAAAAAAAAAAAAAAAAGAAAGAAAGAAAGAAAGAAAGAAAAAGCAAAAAAGAAGTAGGTGTAGCCAACCCAGATTGTCCAAAGCAACCTTAGTACCTGAGTGCCTAGAACCACCCATCATGGATCTTAGGTATTTCTGAAAACCACCTTGGAAAGGGAATGGGGATGTAGCCCAGTGGTGAGTGCTTGATTAGCATTCGCGAAGCCTTGGGATCAGTAATAAATGGAATATCCTGGGGAACTGGGAGGGGAGGGTTCAATGAAAGAACCAGGGACTACAGCCTCAAGAAGCTGGCCCAGGCAGGGCGTGGTGGCACACGCCTTTAATCCCAGCATTCAGGAGGCAGAAGTAGGAGGATCATCATGAGTTCAAGGCCACCTTGAGACTACATAGTGAATTCCAGGTCAGCCTGGACTAGAGTGAAACCCTGCCTTGAAAAAAAAAAAAAAAATGCTGGCCCAGAAACTGAACATCATGCGGCCCCTCCACTCTGAGGGTTCTAGATCCTTCTGCTTAAATACACTAGATCAGCCTCAGCCTCTTGCCACCTTCCCGGTCCCCAGCTCTCCTGTAAGGAACTCCCTGCCAGGACCCTCAGTCCTTGGCCCAGCTCTTCCTCCAGCTAGGTGGCCCTGGCCCATGCAGCTCTGAGAGAAGCCAGCTTGGACTGGAACGACCAGGATCCTGGGCAGCGGCTAGCCCAGAACCTGGGTTCCAGGTTGGCAAAGTGCATATGCACAGAGCCTCCGTCTGCCTGGACTTCCAGCCCAGCTCTGGGCTGCATTCCCTGATAGGTCACAGCGCTGGGCGTCAGGAAACCAGCCTCATGGTTGTTTTGCTTTAATTGCACAACCCTGGTGCAGGAGGCCAGAGCTAGACATCTGCTGTTTTGGCCAGCACAGCACCCATACCTCCCCTTCCTGGCAAGAGCCCCCGAATGCCTCATGGGGAACTCCCCCATGTGTATGGCCTGGAAGGGGGGCTGTGGGGCCAGATGCTCCAGCCCTCCTTGCCAAGGGCTCTTGTAGTCCCACTTTGTCACCAGCACTCATGGTCCCTGAGGGCATGGCTGGGTCTCGCCACTGTCTCTTATGTCCTTCCTGGACCAGCCTGGGTCGCCTGTGTTCCTTCTTTCCCTGAGTACCCTCTTCCTGCTGGGATGAAGTTCTTTCCTCTTTTCTCTTGCTTGTAACCATCTACAGGATATCTAGCTGGTTACACTCTGCGCCGAGCCTGGCTCTGCTCTAACTCAAGGTACCACCCCAGGCAAGACAATCTGTTTCTGAGCCTCAGTTTTCCCATCCCATCCCCACATCTGAGCTTGCCTTCAAAGCCTGCCCCACTGGGGCTGCCCATGGCTTCTTTCGGTCATTGTGACCAACTCCTATGGGCATGTCCACTGCTGAAGGCCAGTGGGGTCTTCTCTGCCCTGACCCCAGAGGTCATGAAGAAGAGGCCTGTGGGAAGAAGAGAGAATACCTGGGGACTCCTTGGGGTTATGAAGACCAGGGCACTGTGTACAAAGGCAGCTTTGGCCTTGCAGGTCAGCATTCCACCTTTCCAAGGCAGGGTGCCTCACATCTGTGCACCGCCTTGTTTTGTAGAGGGGTGGAATGCAGGCCCTCCCAGATACCAGGCAAACCCCCTACCACTAACTAACATTCACACTTGAAAAAAAAACTTTTTAAAATATATTTTTTAATTTATTTGCAAACAGAGAGAGATAGAAGAGAAACAGAGAGAATGAGTCCCTAGGGCCTCCTGCTGCTGCAAGCAAACTCCAGACACATGTGCCACTTTGTACAGCTGGATTTACGTGGGTACTGGGGAACCGAACCCTGGTCGTTATGCTTTGCAGGTAAGTGCCTTCACCGCTGAGTCTTTTTTTTTATTGACAGTTTTCATACATGTATATATTGTATTTTGATCATAATCCCCTCCTGTTACCTTCTCTATCCCTTTCCCCTGTCCCCTTTCCTCAGAACTCCTTTATTCCAATGAGTCCCTCCCATACTTCAGTGCTTTGATGGTCCTTGGTTTTGTGGTCCTCCACCATCCATGACACATTTTTTTCTCTCTCTCATGCAGGTGTGGAGAGGCCGAGGATGACATCAGGGGACTTCCTCAGTTGCTCTACACCTGATTTTATTTTATTTATTTTTTTGTAAATGTGCATGTGTGTTTGCATGATCGCACACACACACACTCACACAGCGGGGTCTTTTGCTGCTGCAGATAAACACCAAATGCTAGCATCACTTTTTATGTCTGGCTTATGTGAGTGGCTTGGGAGGGAGTAAACACCAACACCAGCCATTGAGCTTTGCAAGTACTTTTGTTTTTTTTTTTTTTTTTTTTTTTGGTTTTTTCGAGGTAGGGTCTCCAGGCTGACCTGGAATTCACTATGTAGTCTCGGGGTGGCCTCGAACTCTCGGCAATCCTACCTCGGAGCCTCCTGGCATGTGAGCAAATACTTCTGATTGCTGAGTCATCTTTCTAGGCCCTCCACCCTATTCTTTATTACTGTCATCATTAGTTTATGTATTTGTATGTGGGTATGTCTGGGTGTGCACATCCCATGGCATGCCACTTGTGGTGGTCAGAGGACAACTTCAGGCTTTTTACATAGGGCCTGGGGGTGGAACCTGAGGTGTGAGCACTTTATCCACTGAATCATCTCCTCGGCCCTCTACCTTACTCTTTGCGAGAGGGGCTCTCGCTGAACCTGGGACTCAGCAATTTAGCTAGGCCAGCTAGCCACTGAGCCCCAGGAGTTCCCTTGTCTCTGCTTCCCCAGGGCTGGGACTGAAGGCTCATGCCACTACACCTGGCATTTTATGTGGGTGCTGGGGATCCAAACCACAGTTCTACTTGCTACGCGCGTGCAAGGACCCCATACGAAGCCAGTTACATCCTGAGCGTCACCAATCGTCGGTACCAATCCTGGGAGGAACTGCCCTCAGTACTCCATCCTACAGATGGGCAAGTTGGGGCCTAATATCCTCCTCCATACCAGCCCCAGGACCCGCTGGGATGGCAAGGACAGTGACCAGTAGTGTCTGGCCAGGTAGATGCATTAGTAGGTGGGGGCCCTTGTTGCCTGGTCTGGTTTTCCCACCCACCAGTATGGGCAAAGTAGGGCTAGGGCAGGGAGAGAAGGCCAGCCCCCTCCAGAGCCTCCCGTAGCTTCCAGCTCAGTGGGCTGTCTCCCCTCCGCTTCCCTCCTGGGCCCTCGATCTCCTCAGCACCCAGCCTGCACCACACGCCCCCTCCCTGTCTGGTTCTCAGCATCGAAAGTGGCCGCTGCTGCCGCAGGCTGGCCTCTGCTGGGTCTCTCTGCGCACACCCAGGAGCTCTTCTGGAGGCTGTGTGCTCACGTTGCAAAACAGCAGAAATTTATAGCCCAAGTAATTGATCACGGTGCTCCTGCCTCCCTCCGTCTCGCTGGGTCTCCTAATTCCCTTCTCCTCACTCTCCCTCCGCTTTTTTTTTTTTTTTTCTTCCTCAGCGCACCATCTGTGGTGTCAGAGAAAAAGAAGCCAAAAAGAGAGGGAGGGAGGGTTCTAGCCCCAGTTCTGCCAATTACAAGTGACATGAACCTCAGTTTCCCTATCCACCAAACGGAGGAGCTAATAATACCTGCTCTGGGGGTGAGGGGAGGCTGGGCTTGTGCCTGGGTTGCTGATGTTGAATGTGCACCCAAAAGGGCCATCAATCCCAAGATCCACTCTGGGAGGTGAGAGTGAGATTGGGACCCACTTTCCAGATGGGGACCTTGGGGCCTAGAGAGCTTGGCACCGTTCCAGGGTCCCAGAGCTGTGAACGGCAACCATGGGGCTTAAACCTAGGGCTCTGGATCTCAAGGCCTCCAGGGACTTAACACGACAAGGTGATCTGGTCTGTCCGGGCCTGGCTGACCCCTCTTTCATTTTGGGACTAGGCATAGGGCTGGGGTGGAGGGAGGAGGAAGCCTTGCAAATTGTGGAGGGCCCTGGGAGGGAAGGAAACTTTCTCATCATCGCTCGGGGCTTTCAAGAAGACCCACAGAACCATCTAGAAGGATCCATAAGAGGACATCAGACAGCAGTTCACTGACTCTTCCCAGGGTCGGTGAGGCACCTGGCCTGGGAAGGGTGGTCTAGGTTGCCTGGCCTGGGCTGCAGGCCCGGGCTGGAAGGCCCTCCTGAGCCCCATCACAAACGGGCTGGTGGAGGTTGAACCCTCTTCTGTCCTGTTTGAGGGGGAACTGCGTCCAGGGCACCGTGGGCCTATCCGCTCCCCTCCATTCTGGGCCTAGCTCTGCCCCTCCCAGCCTCCCACAGCTGGTAGGATGTGCTTGGCTCCTCCGAGGCCAAGGACAGCGCCTCTCCCCAGGCATCCAAGGGCACCAAGGCCTGCTGCGGCCGCCCAGCCTCCTCCAGCACTCAGCCGGCTGCCGGGAGTCTGCACCAGGCAGGGTCCGCGGCAGCTGGGGGTGGGGGTGACCGGCCCGTTCTGTCCCCTTTGGGGCGGGGGTGGAGGGGTACCGAGGCTCCTGCCTGCTCGCCCCTGGCTGGCGGAGAGAGATGAGAGCCGGCTGCGGGGCTGGAAGCAAAAGCAACAGCGCGCAGAACAAACAGAATTTTTTTTTGCAACTAGAGGGGGAAGCACAGAGCTAAAAATAAAACGAAAAGATCAGTATCTGTCAGTCTGACAGCTGATTGGCTGCTCGGAGATGCATATAATTACCAGCAACTGGCGCTGGGTAGGCAAAGCCGGGAGAAACTGCTGAGACGAGGTTAGGATTTAACCTTTAAATTCTGGAGCCACCGGAAAAGCGAGGGGAGACGTCGGGCGTCGGTGCTAAGGAGGCTGGGAGGGGACGGGGGCGAGGGACTGGGGCGCCGAGTCCGGGTCAGGTCCCCCTGGGTTCCCTTGAAGGCCCAAGGGAGCCCTCGGCCCGGGCCTCCGCCATCAGACTGGGAGTGCCTCTGATTGGGCGGCTCGGTGGTCCTTCATCCCGCCCAGCTGGGGGTGGTGTCTTCCGGGAAGTGGGGAGGTGTGTATGTGTGTATGGGGGTGGGGGGGGGGGTCTTACCTGGGAGGAAGTGGGACTACCTGGAGCTCTGGGCCCTTCTGGGACTGCTCGGGTTGTGAAGACACCCTGTCCCGACCCATATCCCTCTGGCTGGTACTGGTTGTTTGTTTTGTTTTTGTTTTTAAGGCAACCAACCTTGAAGATCCTTCCAACCCCCACCCCCAAGTCCCCAGGCCCCCCAAGTCCTGGCTGTTTGCTCCCCCAGCTGGGGGTGGGGAGAACAAATTCAGGCTTGTCCTAGGTCCCCAGAAAGAGCCCCAAACTGAAGGCCAAAGGGGTGCTCATCAAGCCTCAATTCATCTATCAAACAAGGGTGGTCACGGGCAGGGCCCACCTGAGCCTGGCAGGTGCCAGGGTGCTTTGACACCCAATGCTGCCCCCCTTGGTTCTCCAATCCCAGCCTGGAGCCAGGCGATCCTGGTTTCCCTGTGGGTGGACTGGGAGTCAGAGGGCTGGTCCTGCCCCAGGCTGACTATGTGAACCCAGTGGACTCTTGCATGTGACCAGGAGCAGTAAACTGCACCTATGGGGAGGTGGGAGAAACTTCTGGAAGCTTTTAGCACCTGCCACCTTCTCTCTTCTAGACCTTTGTTGCGGCTGTGGCCACTACCTAGAACTTCTTGCTTTCTTCTCACCCCAGCCTGCCTGTGCGTCTTCCTCAGAGAAGCCTTCCCCAGGTACCCCAGTGGTCTTCTGCTGTTGCCTCTGGTTTCTGACCCAAGCTCAGGCCCAGTCTTCTGTCATGCTCACAAGACTGTGAGCCTGCCTGCTTACAGCGGTGAGGCCCATACCTCTCAGGAAGGGACAGTTTAGATCCCCTTGCTTAGTGGTCTGAGGAGCCAGGCAGTAGGCAGAACACCTTGGCCGTCCGTGACCTTCGCCATGTTCCCCAGGCTTGAGGCAAGCAGCAGCCTCAGTCAATGGGCAACCACCTCTCCCCAGTACCCAAGAAGCCGCAGACCTCTAATACTGATGCTCTGGGGAGACCATCCTTAGACTGGGCAAGGTGTAGAGGGTTAAAGGTGAGAGAAGAAGGAGAAACAGTGGCTCACACCCAGCCTGATGGTACTCTCCTCAGAGAGGTCCCTTGAGTGTCCACACTAATCCCCAGAAGTGGGCCTGTTGTTTCTTACATTATGCAGATGAGGAAACTGAGGCACAGAGTTTGAGCAAGGTTACCGAACAGGGATTCAGCCTAGGTCCTGTCTCCCTGGGCAACCTCTGCAGCCACTGATTGTCTGACAAGGATGAAAGGGAGGCGGAGAGAGAGGGAGAGAGAGAAGTTTCTGGAGCAATCTTGAGAGTGGTTTTGTGTGTGGTGAGCTAAGGAACTCCTCTTGGTGCCTGTTTGAGAGATTTCTGGAAGGTTTAAATCACGTCTCCATGATTTGGGGGGAGGTCACATCGGTGTTTTCTTTGGGTGAGACACAGTGCTGCGGACCCCACCCCCACCCCCACAGCCTGGTTTCTTTCAGCTTATCCTCATGATGGCCTGGATCGCAGTGACAAAGGCAGCTCCTGCCCACTGGGTATCACTGCACCCAGTGCCAGCCTTAGCTTAGATCATCCTGAGCCCCTTGCCACCATCCCGAAGTCCCTCTTACCCCTATGTTATCCACTGTCCCCTCTGGCTAGGCAGTGGACTCAGGAGGACCTACTCAGGACCCTGTCATTCATTGCTGAGTCCCCAGCCCCAGCTCCACATGGAGCAGGCTAACCAACACAGTTTGCTGGAGACACTTCAGATGAAAAGACTAAAGATCAGGGAGGCAGCCTGGGCTGGTCTGGCTTGAAAACCCAACTCTGACCACCACCTCCCACACCCCTTTGAATCTTATTCAGCCCTCTTCTGAAGTTTTCTCTTCTCTCTCTCTCTCTAAGTGGGGTCTCACTTTAGCCCCAGCAGACCTGGAACTCACTCTGTAGCCCAGGCTGTCCTTGAACTTACAGCAATCTTCCTATCTCAGCCTCCCTCCCAAGTGCTGAGACTATAGGTATGAGCCACCACACCTGGCTTTCTTCCCAGATTTTCTATGGAAACTAGCAAGGTAAACTGAGTCCTGCTTACCTAGAAACTGAACAAAACTTGGCCATTGCTATGTTGAGGGAAATGTATACTTCCACCGTTTTGCTTTTTTGGGTGTGTGACCTGATTCAAAGAGCCATCTTTGTTCCCACTCAGAGAAATACTGGCCAAGTGAGTGACCTTGCTCTGTGATGACTGGCCCAGGTCATTCACACATCCGGTGATTGTTGTGGCTTATCTATCAACAGAGTCCGCTGCATGGTTCTGGGGTGGCAGTGACTGAGGGAAGAAACCCTAATGGCCAAGAGTTTAGTCTTTCCATGGAGTGACCTTGGAGTCTCGACCTCTCTGAGCCTTGGCTTCCTCCTTTGTGACTTGGAGGCTGGGAGTTCCGTTAAGTGGATGTTTGGAAAGCGCACTGGCTGTAAGAGCCATGCTCACGCGGCGCTTAGAGACTGGGAAACTTGTCTTTAGGTGATTATGTCCCTGTGGGAACCTCATAGGGTGTGCTTACGCAAACTAAGACTGCTGTGGTGCGGCTGGGACATCCTTGAGGTCGCCAGGTGAGTAGTGGTATGTCAGGGGTGCTCTATATGTCGTCTGGTGCTGACTAAAAATATTACCTTGAGGCACATACCTGACCGAGTGTGACTGCACTGGCAGGGATGAGTGGCCCACCAATTGTAGCTTGTGCAAGGTTCCGTGTGTCCCAAGCATGTGTCTGAGAACGTCAGTGTGTGGGGCTGATGTGGCCTTGACTGCATGGTGGTCTGGTTTCCAGTAGTCTCTGCTCTGGCAGAACAGGGGCCCTGGAGTCATCTCCCTGCCTACCCAGGACTCTTTGGCAAGTGATTCTCAAATTCCTGCTCTTTTCCATCTGGCCCAGAGCAGCGAGACGAGACGGCACATCGTGAGCTTGGCCATTGTGGTCCTGCGTGGGGCGTGGGTGAACAAGGAGGGAGGGGATGAAACGGATGTCACATTTCCTCTCTCTCTCTTTCTCTCTCTCTCTCTCTCTCTCTCTCATTTTTGGTTTTTCGTGGTAGGGTCTCACTCTGGCCCAGGCTGACCTGGAATTCACTCTGTAGTCTCAGGGTGGCCTAGAACTCATGGCGATCCTCCTACCTCTGCCTCCCGAGTGCTGGGATTAAAGGCGTGCGCCACCACGCTCAGCCCACATTTTCTCTTTATCAGACCTGTCTGTTTTGGGAGAGTGAGGCAGGCAGGTTGCTATGGTTTGAAGCTAGCCTGGGCTTGTACATAGTGGGTGTGAGGCTAGCCTAGGCTACAGAGTGAGACTGTCTCAGCGATGATAAAGACACATTTATCTAATCACACACCATTCTTATCTATGCCTATGCTTTAAGAAATGGCAGTAGTGGTGGTCCGTGTGTGTTTTCAAACAGGCTTTCACTATGTAGACCAGGCTGGCCATGAACTCCTGATCCTCCTGCCTTCACCTCCTCAAGTGTTGGTGCTTTGGGGAGGGAGAGGGCAGTGCTAGGGATTGAACCTAGGGCCTTGAACATGTTGTACCAAGGGTTCTACCACTGAGCTACATCCTCAAGTGTTGGGACATCCAGACAGGCATGCACCACTATACCTGGCTCCCAGAAAGGTTGTTTTTCAGAAACCTGTCTGAATCCCACCCACGTGCCTGAGTACCTGCCCCATGCCCTGCCCGACGTGAGTACACTTGGCCCTGGGAGGCCAGACAGTGTTGCCCCTGCTCTGGGCATGTCTGTGCTCCACAAGGGGCTAAACCCCTCACCTGCCCAGGCCAGCCTCTCAGCACCTTTAGGTGGTGTGGTGACAGGCACTGGTGGTCCTGTGGGTGGGAGGCGCTAGCGCCGCTCTGACCCCAGGCTCTCTGTCCCTCGGGTGAAGAGTGGATTCCCCGAGCTTGGCCAGGAAGATGCACCACTGGAGTTTGAGCTTCTGGCTCTGAACGAGCTATTGGTGCAGAAGGATCCTGCCTACCCTGCCCTGGAGGAGCTCATGTCCCCTGAGGGAGGAGACTCATCAAGAGACCAGTAAGGACAGGGCACAAAACATGGGGTACAATGGCCCAGCCACGAGTAATCACTGAGCAGACTCACAGATCTGGACACTAGCAGACTCCTGGTTAGCGAGTCGGCGTGAGTTCTCAGTCCTTCACTACAGCCAATGGGTGACCCTTCATTTCTCTTTCCAAGCAGATTCCTGTTGCAACCCAGTTAGGTTGTCTTTCCCTACTGTGGACACATGAGAATCTTTGTGACAGGGTCTCGTGTACTCCCAGTCTGGCCTCAGACTAAGTAGCTGAGGGTGACCTTGAACCGATGTGCAGGTGTTTCTTACCATACCTGGCTTATGTGGTGCTGGTGATGGAACCCAGGGCTTCATGCATGCAAGACAAGCACGCTACCGACTGAGTGCTTGGTGTCCTCAGCCCATGACCTTGAACTTCTGATCCTCCTGGTTCCATCTCCCAAGTGCTGGGATAACATGTGCGTACCACCATGCCCAATCTATTCAGTGCTGCAGATGGAACCCAGGGCTCCTGCATGCTAGACAAGCACCCCACTGAGCTGTATCCCCAGCCCTGAGCCCTGAGAATCTTTTTTTTTTTTTTTTTGTTTTTTCGAGGTAGGGTCTCACTCTGGTCCAGGCTGACCTGGAATTCACTATGGAGTCTCAGGGTGGCCTTGAACTCATGGTGATCCTCCTACCTCTGCCTCCAGAGTGCAGGGATTAAAGGCGTGCGCCACCACGCCCGGCTGTGAGAATCATTTTTTAAAAAATTTATTTGTGTGTGTGTGTGTGTGAGAGAGAGAGAGAGAGAGAGAGAGAGAGAGAGAGAGAAAGAAAGAAAGAGTATGGCTGCCCCAGGACCTCTTGCAAACGAATTCCAAAGCATGTTTCACTTTGTGCGTGTAGCTTTACAGAGATACTGGGGAATCGAACCTGAGCTGGCAAGCTTTGCGAGCAAGTGCCTTTAACCACTGTCAGTGCTCCTTTCAATTATGTGCTCAGAGGTGACCACAGTCTGGGATGGAGAAGACATGTCCTGGCGTCAAGAGACCCTACCATGTCTGGGACATTTGTAAAGGAGAGGCATGGTGGTGAGAGGTAGAGGGGCAGGTGTCTGCCTGCGACAGAGCCCTGTGTCCATCGTACTTCTGAGCCTCACCTGTGACCTCTGAACTCTTCCTGGCCTGACTGGTCCCAGGTTCAGAGCCTTCTGTGGTATGAGGTGAAGCAGAGCAGGAGTGGGAGAAGTCTGTCCTCTCCGTGCGCAGACAGGCGGAAGGCCCGCCCTTGAAAGGAACCCAGGCTGGCCACACTGCGCCTCCTGTGCAGGTTTCTACGGGGAGTTCTCATGTGTCTGCGCTGTCGTCTGCAGAGCTGCGGACAGACATGCCCGTGCTGTCCTCTGAGCAGAGAATGAAGAGTCTGTAGTCCGTCTCCTGTTCCTTCTTGTGCCTCTCAGGGAGTTGTGGCCACCATCCTTGCCCTCTGGCTGCCCCCATGGCTAGTGGGGTGAGGTGGGGTGAGGAAGTCCTGACATCCTCTGCCGTTCAGGGGCGGGAACCCAGGCTCTGGTATGCTAGGCCAATGCTGTGCCATTGAGCTGGGCATGTCGTTTAATAGTTTATATTTTATTTTATTTGCATGTGTTTTTATTTGTATGTGTTATGTACCTGTGCATGTTTGCATGTGTGTAGGCACCCATGTGTGCATGTGGGTATGCATGCATGTTTGTTCACACGTGCGGAGGCCAGAAGTTGACATCAGGTGTCTTCCTCGAGTGCTTTCCATCTTATTTTATTTATTTATTTATTTATTTATGAGAGAGAGAGAGGCAGAGTCAGAGAGAATGGGCGTGCCAGGACTTCTTGCCACTGTGAACAAGCTCCAGACACGTGCACCACATTGTTTATCTGGCTTTATGTGGGTACTGGGGAACCCAACCCCAGGCCAGTAGGCTTTGCAAGCAAGCACCTTTAACTGCTGAGTCATCTCCCCAACCTGAACCTTGGTGTTTTTTTTTTTTTCGAGGTAGGGCTGACCTGGAATTCACTATGTAGCCTCAAGGTAGCCTCAAACTCATGGTGATCCTCCACCTCTGCCCTCTGAGTGCTGGAGTGTGGGACTAAATGCATGTGCCACTACGGCTGGCTGAACCTTGTTTAAAAATTTTGTTTTTGTTTATTTTTATTTATTTATTTGAGAGTGACAGAGAGAGAAAGAGGAAGGTAGATAGAGAATGGGTGCATCAGGGCCTCCAGCCACTGCAAACGACCTCCAGATGCTTGTGCCCCCTTGTGCATCTGGCTTACGTGGGTCCTGGAGAATTGAGCCTCGAACTGGGGTCCTTAGGCTTCACAGGCAAGCGCTTAACCGCTAAGCCATCTCTCCAGCCCTGAACCTTGTTTTTTTGAGACAGGGTCTCTTACAGATCCTAAAGATGACTAATCCAACTAGACTGGCTGGTGAGCCCTAGGGATCCTCCTGTCTCCACTTCCCCGGGCTGGGACTACAGGCATAGACCATTGCGCCAGCCTTTCATGTGGGTTCTGGGGATCTGAACTCAGGTCCTCATGCTTGTGCAGGAAGCACTTGCCCCACTGAGCCATCTCCCCAGTGCTTGTTTTAGTTTTTGTTTCACATGTGTGGCATGTGGGAGGTGCTGAGCACATGTATGTAGATGTCACAGAACAGGCTGCTGCAACCAAACTCCAGCCGCATGTTCCACTTTGTGCATGTGGCTTTACGTGGGAAATTGAGCCCAGGCTGTCAGGCTTTGCAAGCGAGGGCCTTTTAACTGCCTAACTGTCTCTCCAGCCCCTGAAACAAGGTCTCATGGGCTTGGAGCTCACCAGTTTGTCTAGACTGGCTGGCATAGAACTCCAGGGATCTGACTCCACCTCCTTCCCCAGCGCTAGGATTGTAAACTCACCACTATACCTGGCTTTTTTTTTTTTTTTTTTAACTCCTGTTCTGGGAATTGAACTCAGGTTCTCATGCTTGCAGAGCAAGTACTTCACCAACTGAGCTACCTCCCCAGCCTCTCCAGCCCATTTTAAATAAAGCTGAAGCCACTACGCTGAAATGGTTAGAGATCATGTTCTCACGCATGTATACCATATCTGGGTTGATTTTCTTCCTCACTCCAACCGCTCCCTCCTCCTGTGGTCTGCCTCACCAGCAAGCTGGCTTGTTAAGTGGGCGCTCCCTCATTTGGGGCATGTCATGGTCAGGACGATGACCCCTTAGCTCAGCTCCCCAGAGGGAATGGCACCAGGTGAAGACACCAGACATTCCCCCACCAAAGCAGACCCGACTTAGCTGTCTGTTGCCCAGCTTGGCCTGGCTCTCAGGCAAGGTGCAGCGATTTGGGGGGGGACTGCAAGAAGTTGCAAGCACACAGTTTGCACCCCAGAGTTTTTGAGGCCCTTAGGAATTCTAGATTGAGGTACTACTTAGATAAGGCAGTTGTCTGGGCCAGAGGTGGGAGATGGGGAGTGGGATTGGGGAGGTGATATGACTCTGTGACCGTCCTGTGGCTACTCCCAAATTCCATCTAGGGAGTCTTCCCACAGGGGGTGTCCAGTGAGCATCCAGGGTCATGCTGATTGCCATTTAGGCTGTGTGACCTTGGATGGATGGCTTTCCCTCTCTGAACACCTGGGTCCCACTGCCCCTCTCCTGGGTTGCTGGTGACCTGTAAGGGCTGGGCGTCATCTACTGTTGCCCAGTACTTTTTATGGGGTCTCATGTAGTCCAGGCTAGCTTCAAAATCCCTATGCAAGGAAGGATGACCTTGACTTTCTTTTTTCTTGTTAATTAATTAATTTATTTTTATTTGAGAGAGAGAGAGAGAGAATGGGCACACCAGGGCCTCTAGCCACTGCAAACAAACTCCAGACACATGTGTCACCTCGTGCATCTTGCTTATGTGGCACCTGGAGAGTTGAACCTGGGTCCTGGGCTTCGCAGGCAAGCACCTTCACTGCTAAGCCGTCTCTCCAGCCCATGGCCATGAATTTCTGACCCTCCTGCCTCCTCCTCCTGAGTGCTGGATTATAGGCATGTTCCGCACCCAGTTGTTTGTGTCTTGCTGGTGACTGGACTCAGAACTTTCTACATGCTAGCCAAGCATTTTGCCAAATGAGCCACCAGCCCCAACCCCTGTTGCCAGTGCCCTTCCTTCCCCACCCTGTGACACCAGGAGCCTCCTCAGCTCCCTGTGATGAGGGAGGGGAGTACAGGCAAGGCGGAGTCATGGAAGTGGCTCTCAGGAGGATCATCAGGACACCACTTAGAGTCTGAGGTGGGACAGAGAGCCTGGGGGTGGATTGGGATGGGGCCCGCCTTGAGGCAGCCATCCCTGGGTGTATCCAAGCACTCCCAACTTTAACTGCCTCGGATCAGCTGGGAACCTTCCTGCCTGTGTGGGATGGTGTCGGGGCTCCACAGGGACAGAGGCTGGGCCGTGGGACCTCCACGGAGCAGAGCAGTGGGGGTTCAGTGGAGGCTCTCCCACTCCGGAGCCCACACAGCATTCCTGTCAGAGGGAGGTGGCTAGCCACTGGGGTCTACGAGTGAAGGCTAGGAGGCTGGGTACCATGCCAGGAAGAATGAAGCCACACGAGGGGAGAATTATGTGTGTAACAAAAGAGAAAGACCTCTGCCTTCTAGCGTGCAGAAAGAGCTCTGTTCCCACCCCCACGCAGCCCCAGGGACCTGAAAGAATGCGGTTTGCTGAGCACTGCCTTGCCTCCCCGAAGGGGGTGGATTCGCTCTTAAAAAGTTGCTTGTGAAACGAATCTTTCTATATCCAATACCATTTTCCAGTGGCTCGTGTTTTAAGACCACAGTTGTATTCCATCTGAGAAATATCCAGCCCAAGGCCCCGTGTGTTTAGAAGCTGGCTAACACAAGGGGTGGAGAACCTTCCCAAGGGTGCACAGTGGCCCCTCAGGGTGCATGGTGGTCCACCAGTCATTGAACTGCTAAGCTGAGGAGAGAACTGGTATTCACATCTTGGCCTCCAAATGCACTGAGGTCCCTAGCTAGTCACTGGTCCAGAGCCCTGACCAGTATCTGTGATTGTGGAAGAGAGGTAGGACCAGAGGTGGTCCACTGCAAACCAGCCCCTCTATTGGAAAAGGTGGGGAGAGAGAGGGTCCCATGGTGGCACATGACTCTTCTTGTTCTGGTACCCAAGCTGTCAGTCAGCATGTTGGCCTTTGAGTCGTTTCAGCTGTATACTGGGCACAGTTGTGGAAGGGTTCTGGAAAGCAGCTGCTAGAACAGTCTGGGTGTGTGTCCAACAGCAGTCTCTGAGGCCCTAGCACCAGAACTCCAGGGCCAAAGGCCCCTGAGAAATTCTGGATTAAGAAAACAACTTTTGGCCTGGGGAGATGGCCCAGTGGTTAAAAACACTTGCTTGCTTTAAAGCCTGCTGGCCTGGGTTTGATTCCCCAGTACCCATGTAAAACCAGATACACAAAGTGGCACATGCATCTGGAGTTTACTTGCAGTGGCAAAAGGCCCTGGTATGCCCGTACTCACACAGTCTCTATCTCATAAGTAAGTAAATAAATAAAATACTTAAAAAAAAAAAAAAACCCAAAAAACAAAAAACTCCCTTGAACAGAAGCATCTTCACTCGTAGATCAGAGTCCTGGGACTCTTGGATAGGAACAGTCCACAGTCTGCCTTTGCTCATTGACCTTGCTTTCCAGAGTGTATCCTGGGGTGCCTGAGAACCCCACTTTGGGAACCCAGTCAATGACAGCCTTTCTGGTGTCTATCAGTCAACTATTGCTCCATAGCAAATGACCCCCAAACTTAGAGGCCTCAAACGCTAATCATTTATTTAGCTCAGTTTTTGCGAGTCAGGGGTTTAGACACAGCTCAGCCGGCTGGTCCTAGCCTGTGGTCTCTCTAAAGGCTGTGTCACAACGTGGCTGTGGTCACTTGTCTGCAGGCTTGATTAGAGATGGAGGGCGCGCTTCCTACATGGTCCAGGCACGTGCTTGGCACAGAGGCCTCCTTCCTCACCTCATAGACCTCTCCTCAAGGCTGCTTGGGCTTCCTCCCAAGATGGCAGCTAACTTCCGCCAGAGTGGGTGATGTTAGGGAACAAGGCTGGAGCCACAGGGCCTTTTCCTCAGATCCTATTGGTTCCCCCAACTAGCTTGATTCGCCGTGGGAAGGGTCTCTACAGTGCGTTCATACTAGAAACGGGAGTCATTTGGAGACCATCTTGGGGGCTGGTGACCATGGCAACCATCCCTTCAGTACAAAGAGAGGTACCGTGCCTCATTCACAGGGTTGTTTTCTAAACCATTTAGTGGACACGAGTAGCTTGAGTGACACTGTTAACCTGACATGGAAGGAAGTAGAAAAGAGGGGGAATTTACCAGCCACACCGAGCACAAGGGAACAGCAAGCGGTGATGACAACGCAGCCCGATCTCTTGAGCTCCACTTCGCCTGGCCACGGGCGTTGTGGCACCATGCCACCCTTGTCCCCCAGGCAGTCAGTTCCACTTGAGTTCTAAGTTGGGCCACTCGTTTATAAGAAATGCATATTGTGTGTGAGGACAGTTGCAGAGGAAAAGCTACTGTGGAAGTTTAGAGAACAGGTTGGTGACCCCGGTGAGAAGGTGGGAGTAGGGAGAGTCTGGGGGGAATGGGATCCAGTGATAAGCACATGAGAACTACATGGGGCGATGGCGCAGGGGCTTGCTTGCAAAGCCTGTCAGCCCAGATCCCATTCCCCAGCCGCCCACGCCCATGGACAGCTAGAAAAGAGCTGAATGCATCTGTGAGCTGCGTCTCAGTCTGTCTTGAGGAACGTGGGCTGGTCAGGATGACACAGGGGTCCAGAACCATCCCTTCCCATCTTGTGAGGACATCTTTTTCGTCATCTCTTTGGTATGTTGGTATCTGAGTAATACTTCATCAAAAAAAAAGAGGAGGATGGGGGCTGGGGGTACAGCTCAGGTCAGTAGCAGAAAACCCAGGGTGCCATCCATTCTCAGCACAGCCGTGGACCGGTTTTGGTGGTACATGCCTATAACCCCAGCACTTGGGTGGTGCAAGCAGAAGGATTAGGAGTTCAAGGTCATCCTTGGCTACTCCAAGTGGCCAGGTAGTAGTGAACTCTAGCCTAGGCTACATGAGGAGGACCGAGAAGAGCTGTTTCTACAGCAAGAACAACACAGTGTAGAGGTTTCCACCACTTTTCTCCCGCCTCCCCACACACCTGCCAGGAAACTTTAGGAGTGTGAAGGAGCCCCTCCCCTCATTTCCGGAAGCTGGATTTGAGTGACTGTCCTTTCCAGGTGATTCTTGGTTCCCATGGCCTTGAATCTGTTTCTCTCTCCCTCTGGGTCTCTGTGAGACCAAAGGCCTCAGGACAGATCAGGTAAGAAAGGGATTGGCTGGGGTTCCTGAGATTTCCATCTCTGTGGGTACTAACATCACAGGTGGGGAATGAGCATGCTCAGTCCATCCCCAGCGATGCCTGCTGACCCTGCCACACCTATCGCCAAGGTGTGAGCCTGAGCCAGCTGCCTCTGGCCTCAGTTTCCTTTGAAACCCGAGGAGGCTGTGGCCCGGGTGACCTCTCAGCTCTTCTCAGCATCCGCGCTCTGCCTCCTGGGTGTGATTACTGGGTATCGGGGTACTGGAAATGCAGACCTCCTGCCCGTCTGAGCCTGTGCCTCCAGCGGGCCAGAGATGGCAGGGCACAGGGTGGCTGTCCCTACTGCAGGCTGCCATGTGAAGTATGTCCTGTTGGTGGCTCTTTGGCATGGTTTGTGTGTTCTGGATTTGGAGTAGATTTGATTTTTACGTGAAAATGTAAATGTGTGTGTGTGTGTGCCTCTCTCCATTTATGTTGTTCTTTATTTGAGAAACTTCCAGTGCCTAGAGCTGAACTTGACCATATTATTCCCCATAGAAGCCCTACACACATCCTCACCTGACTGATGGGTAGGGGGCCGTGATATCCACCTGGGGTGACCCTCAGATATATGTGTCAACCTTTCTGTTTGGCCCCATGGAAGCCCTCCCTGCCTGGGCACTCTTCCTTAGGAATGAGCCCAGACTCCTCATCCCAGTTCCACTACCCATCCCCAGGGCTTGGGAAAGGTCCTGGGGGAGCTTTGGAAATGTCATTTGAGTGTGTGACAGACAGACAGCTTGACGGACCTGTTGATCCAGGTTGGTAACTCGGGTCACTAGAGCCTGGGAGGGGACTCTAGCATCCACATCTTCCAGGGCTGTGAGCTCCAGCTGATGGGAACGAAGGGGTTAAGCATTTCTGGCGGCTGCATGCTGTCTGCGGTAGTTCCCCCTTCCGGGGCTGCTGCTGCCTGGGTTGGTTGGCGAGGAATGTTTGTTATGCAGGGCTGGGAGGGAGAGAGGGTGGTGGAGGTGGGGGCCCAGCAGGCCCCATGGGCCAGGCTCCCCCCCCCACACCCCAGGAGCCTTCGCCCCTGTTCTGGAAACTCCCACCCCTCCTGCCCCCATCCCCCACCATCCCAGGGTGCTGCAGCGGGAGGTGAAGAACCTTGGCTCCTTTCTGAGCTTGGGGCTCCAGAGAGGGAGGGAAGGGTGCTTACAACCCTGCCACCCCATCCCAGAGAAGGGACAGCTGAGCCAAGGTCACACCATTGAGTTGGCCACAGCTCTGGACTTAGCATTTTTGCTTCCCCTGGCACCGAACTGCAACTCACACCGGGGTCACGTTGCCATGGGCTGAGATGCTCTGAACCACGGAGCACCTCTTCCAGCTAAAGGCCAAACCTTCCCGCTCGGAGCCCTCACCTGGCCTCTTCACTGCAGCCTTGGGGTCTTGGTGGCCCAACCCTGGCCAGCCAGTGAGGGGTCACGCGGACCACTCATATTCCTTGTCACTAAGAGTGTGGAGTAAAAGCGAAAGAAACCCCCAAAAGACCAGGCTTAATTAAGCTGGCCTCAAAAGGTCCTTCCCTTCCTCTGGGCTGTTTCCAGCAAAGGCCTTCGTGGGTCCCAAATACTCTCCTACAAGTCCAGTCTCAGTGCTTTCCGCTGGGCTCTCAGTCCTTGGGCGGTGGACAGGGTGAGGGTTGGGGTCCCCAGCACCCAGCTTTTGGCACCTTTGGCCTCGGTTGTCTCATCTGCACAGCGGACTTTATGACGGGAGGGAAGTGGAGGGTCTGAACGTTCAGAGCCCTGCCGCGTCCCCATCCTGGCCGGGGCTTTGCCTAATCCCATGGGTAGGGTGAAGGCTGGGTTCACCCGGAGCTCCTGGGTGCTCACATCCCTGAAGGGTTAGGTGTCTGTCACGTGTCCTGGGGGGTCTCAAGAGGGTGGTCCCTTCCTATGCAGAAAGAAGCGGGACAGTCACCCTATAGCACCAAGGTTTCTCCTACACTGTGCCAGCCACTTAAGCACTTACTGCATGCAGAGCAGAGGGTTTTTAAAATTTTTTTGTTTATTTATTATTTGAGTGACAGAGAGCAGAGAGAGAGAAACAGAGAGAGAGAGAGAGAAGAGAGAGAATGGGTGTGCTAGGGCCTCCAGCCATTGCAAATGAACTCCAGATACATGCGCCCCCTTGTGCATCTGGCTTAAGTGGGTCCTGGGGAAATGGAGCCTTGAGCCTTGAACCGGGGTCCTTAGGCTTCACAGGCAAGCGCTTAACCGCCTAAACCATCTCCCCAGCCCCAGAGCCAAGCTTTTACAAGCTTCATCTACTTCAATCCAGCGTGCCCGGCGTCCCAGGCCACGCTGGAGGTATGCTGATGCCACTCATTCAGAAGACGGAGAGATTGATGACTTGCCCAAGATCACAGGGCTTGGGGAGAAGAAAGCCTGATTCGGCAAGCCTCCAGAGCCCGTGCTCTTGGCCAGTCTCCTCTCCAGCTGGCTTGAGAGCCAGGCTCTGCCCTCAGCGCCTGGGTGACCTTGGGTCGGGGGGCCCCCCCGGAGTCAGAGAAGGGAAGGGTTTGCAGCCCCCCAGCGTGGGAGCGCGGAGATGAAGGGACACTCTTCCCGTGGGGCAGCCGAGCCAGCACCCACCGCGCTCGCTAAGCGACAGGGGGCTCCTCGTGGGCCGCTCCTAGGTGTCCGCGAAGGCCCCGGTGGACAGATGGACAGACAGGCGTGCTACCTTCCCCTCTCCCCAGATCTGAGGGCTGGTGGTGGCACCGTCGCCTGCCGCCCGCACCCCCCCCCCCCTCGCCACCTCCCGAGCAGGTTTCCTTTAAGAAACCCGAAGATTGATTTCCTGGCAGCCTGTGCGCGAGGAGCCCGTCCAAATGGTTTGCATGTCTGCATTTTTTACTGCTCCGTTTAATATGTATGCAAATGCCGGCCGAGCGCCCGCCCGCCGCGGCCGCAGTCACACGCGGAGCCCCATTAGAGCGGCCGTCCCGGGCGCGCGCCTCATTCGAGGCGACGGGCTCCGCGGCCCTGATAGATGGGGTGCAGGACGGTGACAAATGACGGGCTTTGTAATTTCTTCCTCTCCTTTTGGGGGGCGGGTGGAGTCTGGAAGCCCACAGAGGAGATTTAAATATATGCAAAATTGTTTGCGGGCTTGGGGACTGAGCAGGGGAGGACGCGGTTCTCCTGGTGGCTCTGGGCTGGAGGCGACGGGGGTCCCCAGGGCTGCTCTGCGCCCTAGAAGCAGCCACAGCCTGGGGGAGCCCGTGCCACCCCAGCGAGGAAGACGCCCCGGCAGCTCCCCACCCCACCTGCCTTCCTCCTGCTAGCTCCCAGGGCTCTGAGTGTATGGGGGGGGGGTGATGTCACTTAGTCCCACACACAATCCTGTGAGCTGGACGTGGGTCACAACCATTGTGCAGATGGGGAAACTGAAGCCTGGCGGGGGGCGGGGGGGGAGGGCGGGGGTGATGGAGTGAATGGGTGAGGAGCTGGGGCTCTATGAATCCTGCCTTGGACTCCTGCAATTCTACAAAATCTGTTCCTTTCTGGGAGTGTGTTCTCAGCAAGGGTGTGCGCAAGTGAGAGTGAGTGTGTATGTGCATGTGTGGGGGGGCAGGCTTACATGCCCTGAATCTGCCCAGACTCTGGGCCACACTTTCCTTTTTCACCTCTCCCCAGTCAGGCTCCTACTCCACGGATAATATGAGGCCCAAGTCATATTGAGTCCCAACTCTTCCAAGTATTGCTTAAGCCTAAATCTGAGTTCAGGATTTTTTGTTTTGAAGTATTATATTTATTTATTTGACACACACACACACAGAGAATGGGCACACAGGGGCCTCCAGCCACTGCAAATGAACTCCAGACCTCATGTGCATCTGGCTTACGTGGGTCCTGCGGAATCTAACCTGGGTGCTTTGGCTTTGCAGGCAAATGTCTTAACCGCTAAGCCATCCCTCCAGCCCTGTTTTTGTTTTTCAGAGTTAAGGTCTCACTGAAGTCTCAGGGTGACCTCGAATTCACAGCGATCCTCCTGCCTCTGCCTCCTGAGTGCTGGGATTAAAAGCGTGCGCCACCACGTCTGGCTGAGTTCAGGGTTGGGTAATTTTGCAGGGTGAGTACACAGGCCGGAAGAGCTGAGAGGGTGGAAGAAAACATTCAGAGAAGGGACAGTCACCTGACCAGAGGCAGGGGGCAGATAGCTCAAGACCGACAGAAGGCCCAGAGGGCCACAAGCGCATGAGGAGTGGGGGAGAGTGGGTAGGTCGAGCGCACGTGCATGCTAACGTGGTGTGTGAGTGCGGGGGGGGCGGTGAGTATGGGGTTGTAACTGCCATTGTGCACCTTTGTGTCAGGGTGTGCAAGCCTATGTGTCAGTGCACACACACTGGTCAGGGTGTGTGCATGGATTTGTGCCCATGTCAAGGTGACAGCAGATGAGAAGGCGTGTCCTGTCCCCTGAGGGTCCCACCTTCTCTGGGTTCAGACCTGCTTGGCAGAGCCTCTGTCCCCTCAGCTGCTCAGTGGAGGGTGACACCTGAGCAGCAGCCTTGGGGGGTGGGTGCCTGGCATCCCAGAGGTGACGCTGACGCCATGGGAGGAGTTGGGTTCACAGGGTGCAGTCGCTGCCCGATGGGGAAGCTGGGGCTCTGCCCGGGAGCCCGGGTTTGCCTCTCTAAAGCAGCTCGCCTTGCATGCGTCAGCGAGTGAGGATGTGCACACGTGCGTGCCACCACCCAGATATTTGGGGTGCTTCGCCTCTCAGATGGGGGCTGGCCTTCTCATCCACAGCTTCTGGGACGCAGGAAACCTGGCCCTGTGTGCTGGGCAGAGTGGGGCTCCAGGCTGCTGTTGGGACTCGGCCCTCCCTGCCTCTCCCAGCCACGTAGGCTTCCTGTGCCTGGCAGCCTGCAGCCATCAGCCATAGGATTATCCTCTCTTAGGTGACTTACACCAAGTGGGCCCTGCCCACGCTCGGGGGGGGCACTCCTGTCTGTGGGCACCACTCCTTTAGCCTGGGCTCACCTTTGAGATCACAAAGCCAAGCCCAGCAGGTCCTGTGTCTGGGGTTAGTGCATCCTTCTTGCAGGCCTTGTGGGGAGGGACAGTGACCATCATAATGACAACACTTGCACCGGGGAACCTTTGTGAGTGGACATGGACGTGACCTCTCTCTGAAGACCCATCAGGAGCAGCTTTGGAAGCCAGACCTCGACTCATAGGCACTGTGCTTGGGACCTGTGGACAGTCCGGTGCCCCCCAGATCTCCACCCCAGAGACAGCACCATGCTCAAGTCTGGCGTTGCTTGTGCACACACTCAGCCTGCTCCAGACGGCAGGGCCTGAGCCCGCCCCTGCTGAGTGCAGAGTAGTTGCTCAGTTAAATCCCTGCTGCGGTGGCTGAAGACCAGTAACAGGTCCGTGAGGCCCGAGCTCTCGCTCCATGGTCTTGCTGGGCTCCTGTCCCACGGCCCTGATTGGGCTCCACACCTCATTCCCCAGCTAGGAGGGGGTGTGCTGCATGGTGACCGCTGAGTCGAGCCCTGACCTGGGCAAGGTCACAGGGACTCTTGATGATCATGCTGGGAGCTGATAATGGCCCTGCCCCTCCCCCGCTCCCTGCCCACCGTCGTGGTAGACATCAGTGTCCAGCCAGAGTGACCAGGTAAGTGGCTCTCAGGAATGACATCCCTAAAAAGGGGGCATTTGAGCTGGGAATCGTGGTGCAGGCCTTTAATCCCAGCACTAGGGAGGCAGAGGTAAGGAAGATGACTGTGAGTTTGAGGCCAGCCTGAGACTACATAGTGAATTCCAAGTCAGCCTGGGCTAGAGTGAGATCCCCCACCACCACCAAAAAAAAAAAAAAAAAAGTCCTTTGAGTAGGAGTTAGCCACTGAAGGGGGTGAGAGCAAGGCAAGGGGAAGAGAACATTCCAGGCCAGGAACAGCATATGCAAAGGTTGGTGGGGGTGCTGGATGTTTGAGGGGCACGAAGGCCAGTCTCAGTGACCCAGATATGTAAGTGAAGACAACAGGAGCTTGGGAGTGTTAGAGGGGTCAGTCCAGGCAGTGCCCAGTGGCCTGTGTGTGTGGCAGACTCTGCCCCACTGGCAATAGGAAGCCATGGATGGTGTGACACGGACGTGGTCATCCCGGTGGAAGTTGCTGAAAACTTCAGGAAGCTTTCGGCAGGTGCTTGCTGTGTGCTAAGCAGCACAGTTACCAGGGCTGGGGAGGGGAGGCAACCTGCCCAAGGTCAGCCTTCTGGCAAGCAATATAAACGGGACTGGGAGAGCACCCACGCAGCTGTGACTTGGGTGGCTCATTCTGTTCACTGGGTGGCCCCTGGTCTGTACTTAGACGCAAAAGGGGCATGCAGATGCCTTGCAGAGTGCTGCCCCCTCTCTGGGTCCCAAGCTTGAATGGGGACAACAGGTGTCGAGGTCCGGTGGAGCTGGAAAAGGCCAACTTAGTTCCCACTCGCTCAGGCTCAGCAGGGAAGTGCAACACAGACTGAAGGTCTAGAGAAGTTGTCTCCAACCTGGTCACTGGGGCACAGGTTCCTCCCCAGCCCAAGGAGAACAGCCCTACTGGGTTTACTGAGAACTGGGGACCCTGAGATGCGCTCCAACATCCCCCTGGAGTGGCCAGCCTTCCAGCTCTTGTGTCCGTTTATAGAAACATGTCAGGGCCCTCCCTCCCCGAACGAACTCACCAGGCTATTTGGATCATCTTTGTCCCTTTCCTAATCATTAGAGAAAGGCAAGTCAAAACAGCCTGGAGAGAGGCCCAGTCATTAGAATGCTTGCTTAGCAAGCACAAAACCCCGGGGTTCCATCCCCAGAATCACATAAAGCTGGTGTGGTGGCTCGTGCCTAAAATTGCACTACTCAGGCGAAGGAGACAGCAGGATCAAGGAGTTCAAGGTCATCTTTGGCTTCCCGGCAAATTCAAAGCCATCCTAGAATGCACGAGATCTGGTTTCAAACAAAACAGCCACCCATTTGAAAAGACAGAGAATAATGATAATGTGTTGGTGAGAATGTGGCCGACGGGTCCCTCATGTACTGGTGTAGAATGGCACCGCTGCTGTGCAAAACAATATGCTTGTGGTTCCTCAAAAAAAAAAAAAAAAAAAAAGACTAGAACTACTGTACTAGTTACTTTCCTTGTTGCTGTGACAAAATGCTTGGCAAGAAGCATCTTAAGGAAGGAAGGAAGGGTGATATTTTGGCTTACAGTTTAAGGGGGACATAGTCCATAATGTTGGGGAAACCTTGGTGGCCAGAACAGGGGGCAGTGGGTCACATTGCAGCCACCGTCAGGAAGCAGAGACGGATGAATGCTGATGTTCAGCTCACCCCCTCCTCTTCAGTCAGTCCGGGACCTCATCCCATGGAATGGGTCTTTCCGCCTCAACCTAATCTAGAAACCTCCTTACAGATGTATGCAGGGATTTGTCTCCTACCTGATTCTACATCCTGTCAAGTTGACAATCAAGGTTAACCATTACTAGTTTACCCCTTGTCAACTTGATATCCAAAACATCACCCCCCCCACCCCAGGGTAATGTCTCTAACCCAAGCTGACCTCGAACTCATTCTGTAGTTCCATGCTGACCTCGAACTCATTGAGATCCTCCTATCTTTGGAGTGCTGGGATTAAAGGTGTGCCCAGCCAAAACATATCACACTTTTTTTTTTTTTTGTCTTTCACAGTAGGGTCTCATTCTAGCCCAGGCTGACCTGGAATTCACTACGTAGTCTCAGGGTGGCCTCAAACTCACGGTGATCCTCCTACCTCTGCCTCCCAAGTGCTGGGATTAAAGGCATGAGCCACCATGCCCGGCTTTCTCTTTAAAAAAAAAAAAAAAGGATTTTATTTTTATTTATTTATTTATTAAAGACAGAGAGAGTGAGAGAGAGAGTGAGAATGGGCATGCCAGGGCCTCTAGCCACTGCAAATGAACTCCAGACGCATGAGCCACCATGTCCATCTGGCTCACATGGGACCTGGAGAATCGAACCAGGGTCCTTAAGCTTTGCAGATATGGGCCTTAACTGCTAAGCCATCTCTCCTGCCCAAAACTTACCATTTTTTGCTGTTTTGTTTTTTGAGGTAGAGTCTCACTCTAGCCCAGGCTGACCTGGAATTCACTATGGAGTCTCAGGGTGGCCTCAAAGTCATGGCGATTCTCCTACCTCTGCCTCCTGAGTGCTGGGATTAAAGGCGTGCGCCACCACGCCCGGCTCGCAAAACTTATCACTTTAAGCCACAGTTTTCCACCTCTTATCCCCACAAGCTCATTGCCATCTCTTAATGCAAAATGCGTTCCATCCAACTTCAAAAGTTCTCATAGTCTTTAACCATTCCAACACTGTTCAAAAGCCCAAAGTCTCTCTCTTCTGAGACTGAAGGCAATTACTTCACTGAGAGTACCTGTAAAACTAATAAACACGTTACATACTTCCAGCCTACAATGACACACAATAAACACTCCCCTTCAAAAAGGGAGGCATGGGGGCACAGCAAGGAAAGAGTAGACCAAAGCAACACCGAAACCAAGTTGGGCAAACATGAGCTCCTACAAGTCCATGTTTGGCCTCTGGGGCTTGTAATGGAATCATTTAGGCTCCGAATGGCTCGGATGGTCGCATCCCCTCGGCACACAGCCTTCTCTTGGGCATGGTCCACCCTGTCTGCAGCGCTCCTTGGCAGATGTCCCATGGTTCTTACATAGCTCTAGCATCCTGAGGTCTCAATGACCACTTAGGCTTCCCTCTCACAGCTTCATGCTGTGGCCTCTCAGGACCTCCTTGTGAGGACTTCAACTGCCACACATTGCCTGGTCTCAGTAGCTCTCCGGAACTTGGGTGCAAGACTCCATGACCCTCTTACTCATGCGTTCTTCCAGACCTGTAAAGCCAGTACCACGGGGGTGATGCTACCACCTTGGGATGGAGCCTGGGCCCTTTGGACCACAGTTATATTAGCCTTTATGTTCATTCCAGGCTGACCCGAAGGAAATTCTTCCTTAAGTCTTTCCCCAAGGACCTCAATCAGCAGCACTCTCCCTTTAAGCTCTCTTCCTTTAAAGGAATTTGGATTTGCAAGAGGGGAAGTTTCCAATGAGTAGGGTCTTGCCCTCAGGACACTGTTCTTGATGCAAGAGGTTTCTCTTTAGTGATGCTTATCTTTAAATTCCCAATTTTTCCTCTCCAGGGGATATATTTTTCACATCCTTGGGCTTTTTTTTTTTTTCCCCCTCTCCCTGTAGACCTGGATCAGACCAGTGAACAGTAGCCTTGGCACAGCCTGGATGCTTTTCTATTTTGAGATTTCTCCATGAAACGAATGAATCCGTTACTTTTAGATCTAGCCTCATTCAGGCCAAGTTCTCATTATCCTCAGGACACAGGCAGAATGCAGCCAGTTTCTTTGCCAGCATCTAACGTGAACTGGCTCTAGCCCAGTTCTTGATAGTCCGTGTTCCCCTCTGAAATATCATGATCCTGGTCTCCAGTGTCCACATTTTTTCCAAACTCCCACCAGAGAGGCTGGCTTGTTAAATTTTGCTTACAGCATTGAAGGACTTCTCTAGCCCAAAGTTCTAAACTCTCCCACAAGCCAGTTCCAAGGGTCTGAGAACCACTTCTTGGTACCAATGTCTGTATTTCTTTCCTTGTTGCTAGGACAAAATGCCTGACAAGAAGCAGCTTAAGGGATGGAGAGATGGCTTAGCAGTTAAGGTGCTTGCCTGCAAAGCCAAAGGACCCAAGTTCAATTCCCCAGGACCCACATAAGCCAGATGCACAAAGTGGTGCATATGACTAGAGACTCTCTTTCAAATAAATAAATGAAAATATTTTTTTAGAAAAAGAGAAGCAACTTAAGGGAGCAAAGACTTATTTTGGCTTACAGGTTGAGAGTACAGTCCATTGTGGTGACGGAAGACCTGGAGGCAGAAGCTCCATTTTATTTACTTTAAAAACATTTTTAGGGGGGCTGGAGAGATGGCTTAGTGGTTAAGGCACTTGCTAGCAAAGCCAAAGACCGAGGTTCAGTACCACAGTCCCTTCATAAAGCCAGATGTACAAGGTGACACATGTGTTTAGAGTTCATTTGTGGTGGCTAGAGGCCCTGGTGCGCCCATTCTCTCTCTCTCTCATTCTCTTTCTCTCTCTGCCTCTTCATCTCTCATAAATAAATATTTTAAAGAAGAATCAAATTGTCAAAACTAAAAAAATGTATTTTTTTAATCTATACATTTTGGGGAAAATGGCACAGTGATTAAAGGTACTTGCTTGCAAAGCCTGTCAGTCTGGGTTTGATTCCTCAGTACCCATGTAATTCCTGATGCTCAAAGTGGCACTGCATTTGGAGTTCATTTGTCCAGCAAAGTGCCCTGGCATGCCTATTCTTTCTTTTTCTTAAATAAAATATTTTTATCTGTTTATTTGTTATTTCTATTTTTTGGTTTTATCTATTTATTTGCAAGCAGAGACAAAGAGAGAGAATGGGCACGCCAGAGCCTCTAGCCACTGCAAACGACCTCTACATACATGCACCACTTTGTGCATCTGCCTTTATATGGACACTGAAGAATCGAACCTGGATCATGGCTTTGCAGTTAAGCTCCTTAACCACTAAACCAGCCCTATTTCAAATATTTTTATGAGTAAGAGAGAGTATATACACATCATGGCCTCTTGCTGATGCAAATGAACTCCAGACACACGTGCCACTTTGTGCATCTGGATTTATGTAGGTACTGGGGAATCAAACTTTGGCCAGCAGGCTTTGCAAGCAAGTTCCTTTAATGGACCCAGGAGCTCCATTTTAATCTGTAGTCAGATTAAAATCTCCATTTTAATCTGAAGCAGAGAGTGATGAATGCTGTGCTCAGTTTGCTCTCTCTCTCTCTCTCTCTCTCTTTGTTATTCAACCTGGAACCCTAGCCCAGGGGATGGTGCTGCTCACAGTTAGAGTGAGTCCTCCCACCTCAACCCATCTAATCTTCACAATCCCTCAGGGACATGCCCAGATATTTGTCTCCTATGTGATTATTCATCCAGCCAACTTGACGATCAAGATTAACCATCACAACTACCATATGAGGGAACAATTCCACTTCTGGGTATATGCCACCAAAATTTGAAAGCAGGGTTTCACAAAGAGATATTTGCCTATTTATTGTCATAGCTCCATTCATTCAGTCACCGAAGAGGGAGGCAACAGCAGTGCCCTCCATCGCATGAACAGGAGAACCAGCATCATGTGTTCACAATGGACTACTATTTCATGGAAAGGAAGGACAGTTTTAAATATTTTATTTATTTATTTGAGAGAGAGAGAGAGAATGGGTCCACCAGGGCCTTTAGCCACTGCAAACAAACTCCATACACATGTGCCACTTTGTGCCTCTGGCTTACATGGTCCCTGGGGAATCGAACCTGTATCCTTTGGCATTGCAAACAAGGGCCTTTGCTGCTAAGCCATCTCTCTAGCCCAGGAAGGAAATTTTGACTCATCACATGGGAGAACCTTGAGGCATTCTTCACAGTAAAGAAACCTGTCGCAAAAAGACATTCTGGAGCTGAGCGTGGTGGCCTATGGCTCTATTCCCAGCACTCAAGAGACGGAACCAGGAGAACTGCTGCAAGTTTGAGGCCAGTCTAATCTGTACAGCAACGTCTATGCCAGCCAGGGCTATATAGAAAAGCCCCGTCTCAAAAAACTATATGGAAAAAATATATATATGGGAGCTTCCAGGGGCGGGGGGCTAATGTTTAATTCGGACAGTTTCTATCCTGCAAGATAAAAAGAGTTTCGTGGGTGCCTGCTGGTGAGGGCTGGACAATGGTGTGAATGAGCCTGATGCCGCCCAAGGAGGCACTTCACATGTTATGATGATGCATTGTATCCTATGTATTCTTCCACCACTGGAACCTTTACTCCCGGTTGTTAGTGATACGGGCCTGTTCACAAGTTACACTAGCAGGAAAGGAGAATGGGCGTGACAACTGGCATTGCAGCAGTTGGGTTCACAGATCCTGGTGCTCATGGGCGAGAGACCTCCCCTTGCTGTGCTTCAGTTTCCTCATGGTTCCTTCCTCCTTAGACCGCTATGATAGTCCAGGCCTTCTGCCCGGCAGCCCTGAGTTGGGCAGGGAGTCTTCCATCTCTGAGCATTTTGCATCTCTGTAGCACCCCGCCTCCTAGGCGCCAGGAGCCTCTGAGGAGTCCAGCTGATGCATCTGAGAGTTCCAGGGACCAGGCAAGCTCTCCATTCCGAAGGGCTCTCAGATGGAACACTGGGAAAGACAGGCCTGCCTTGACCCTGAGGACCATTGCATGGGGCTGTGGAGTTCCAGAGAGGACCAGAAGCTTTCCGTAGCTGCCCAGGGGGTGGCTCCCTGAGGCCCGAGCCTTCTCAGCGTGCTCTCATGGTGCTCCAAACCTTCCAGAACTTTCTTTCTGCAGATGTTTCAAACCCTGGTAGCTGCCTGGAAATTCCACCAGCTGCTCGGGTTGGAGATCACATTACTTGAGCTTTCTGTGTGGTTTTCCTGCAGGAGGAACTTGTGATCTACACTTTTATCCTGTTGCTCTAATTTTTTTTTTCCTTTTTTCGGTGGGGGGTTATATATCACTGTCACTTAAGAATATTTTTATTTATTTGCTAGGTGAGAGAGAATGTGAGTGCCAAGGGCTCTTGCTCTTCCTGTTGCAAATGACCTCCAGACACATGTGGCGTTTTGTGCATCAAGCTTTATGTGGGTACTGGGGAATTGAAGCCAAGTTGGCAGGCTTTGTAATCAAGAGCCTTTAACCACTGAGCATTTTTTGTTTGTTTGCTTTGCTTTTCAAGGTAGGGTCTCACTCTAGCTCAGGCTGACCTGGAATTCACTATGTAGTCTCAGGCTGGCTTTGAACTCACGGTGATCCTCCTACCTCTGCCTCCCAAGTGCTGGGATTAAAGGCGTGCGCCACCACACCCGGCTTCACTGTCATTTTTGAAAACACTGTGTACCTTACCTGTAAAATCAGTCAATCCAAGCAGCATTGAAAACTGCAACCAAGAAAGCACACACACACACACACACACACACACACACACACGTCTCACCTAGAGATAGCTCTCATGAAGGCTTGAGCAAACCTCCTGCAGATGCAGACCCCCTGAAGGACCACCCCTGATCACAAGGATGAAAAAGTCCACCTTTCCTGCTGAGGACTGGTGGTGAGAGAGAGCATCCTTGCAGTAGGGCTTCCCTCCCTCTCAGGCAGGAGCAAAGTCCCCCACCCTCCACCGGCTCACCCTCCAGCCTCAGGGACAGATCCTAAAGACCTTGAGACCAGCTAAGCAG
The DNA here is from genome assembly GCA_036346955.1 of Dipus sagitta. Taxonomy (NCBI): domain Eukaryota; kingdom Metazoa; phylum Chordata; class Mammalia; order Rodentia; family Dipodidae; genus Dipus; species Dipus sagitta. The sequence continues at coordinate 143,322,364 of CM070770.1, forward strand.
GGCTGATGGTTTCCTGGCCCCACAGAAGATTCTATCCACTACACTAGATTTCATGCCCACTTCTAGACCCCTGGTCTGTGGCAGAAGCCACAGCAGTCTGCATGCCTTCTCTGGTTCACTTCTTACCCACTCTTGGCCACTCTGACTTCCTCAGGTAGAGGGGCTTCAGAGTAGATCTGAGCCCATTTGAGTGTCTGGATCTCCAGTCATCCGACCTTGGGGGCCCTCCTGGGAGGAACCTGGGTTCTGGGGAGGCAGAGCAGTTGCCCAGAGAACAACCAGGCCAGTGACTGGGCTGCCACGGGCTCTAAGCCCAATGTGGCACAGGTGTGAGGGCAGAGCTTCAAGGACCACGAGCTCATGGGGACCCCGGATGTGTCTGAGACAGTGCCAGCAGAGAATGGCAGACCCATGACTCTTCGACCTGGTCACGAGCATCTGTGAGTCTTCACTGAAGCCAAAGAAACTGTCACAGGGGGGCTTAGCAGGAACGAGGCAAGAAGCCCCAACACGGCGACTGTGGCCGTTCTTCAGGAGAGAGGTCCATGCCTGAGGCGGATCTTCTGCTCCTGTGAGTCTCATTTACCACATCTGCATCAGAGGGGATCAGAGTGGGGAGGATGGGGGGCACAAAAGGTTCCAAGCCTGCTCCTGCCAAAGGTCTGCAGCAGGCGAGCCACAAGGGTCTAAAGCAGTAAGGAGGGTCCACAGGGCCGGGGAGATGGCTCAGCAGGTAAGAGCGCTCATGCACAAGCATAAGGACGTAAGTTCAATCCCTAGCACCCATATAAAAAGCCAAGCATGGCCACACATGCCCGTAGCCCCAACACCGAGAGGGGCAGGGAAAGGGAGGATGGCTGAGGCTCCCTGGTCAGCCAATCTAACCGGAAAAAGAAAAATGGTGAGCGTCTGGTTCAGAAAGACTGTCTCGAGGAAATAAAATGGAAAAGTAAAAGCGGACGCCTGACTTCCTCCTCTGACCTCCATCCACATGTGCACAGAGTGCATGCATCAGCTCACTCTCTCTTCCTCTCTCTCTCTCTCTCTCTCTCTCTCTCTCTCTCTCTCACACACACACACACACACACACACATACTCACATACAACATACTACACACCAAAAAGAAAGATTCTGAGAAGATGAGAAAAGGAACCCTGGAATGTCACCACCAAAGGGGAAAGGGATGAGTGGAACCAAGGTTAACCAAGGTTAAAGGGCATGGTCCAAAACTAGACCCAGAACCTGGCACCACAACCAGAAGAGCCCCTTGCACCACCAAGATCCCCAAAGAGTTCTGCTGCCAGGTCCAAGCTGGTCTCGGTGGCAGGGGGAGCTCTGTGCCTAGGCATCACGGTGACCACGCCTGCTGGATGGGACAGGCTCTGCATGGTCAGAGGCTCTAGGGGTCAGTAGGAAGGGGCCACGTATGGGTGATGGAATGACGTCAGTGCAGCAGGAACCAAGCGTCCTGTGGAGGGCAATGGAGGAGGTGTCCCAGAGCTTGGTTTTCAGATAAGGAAACTGAGGCACCCAGACTGGAAGGCACAGGCTGAAAGTGGGTTTCTCAACCTTTTTCTTTCTTTCCTTTTTGGAATCAGGCTCTTGCTCTGTCCCCAACTCCTTCCCAGATTCCCAGACACAGCAGGGAGTTAGGGAGAACTGGGGTTTGGGGACCTGAGGGGCATGTTTGGCCCTGGGGACCGGCAGCCGTGGCCTCGGGCCGCAGGCTGGGCCTCCTGATGCGCTCCTGCCAGAGCCCAGGCCGCCTGGCCCCCGCCTTCCCCAGCCCAACATCAAGGTCTCTAGAGGAAGATTCCCGTGGTCCCGGTTGGGGGTGCCAGACCGCCACTAGCATGACGGCGTCTTTTTTTTTTTTTTTTTAAATCCTATTCTCACTGACTTATGATTATTCTTCTTTAAGGCAGGGGAAGAGACCTAGAGTGTGGCAGCCGGTCACCTCGGGGTGGCGGCCCCTCCTCACCAGCCGACCTGCCTTGTGAGGGAGACTGAAGCTGGAGGCTGGGAGGAGGATAAGACCAGGATGAGATGGATAGAGAGAACCGGGGGAAAGACGGGGAGGAGTGTAGGAGTAGAAGAGAATGCAGAGATGAAGAGGAGGGGGAGGTGGAGGGGGAGCCGAGACAGGACCCCCAGCTCCCGTAGCAGATAGGAGGAGAGCAGAGAGGCACTGATGAATAATTTACCGAGGAAATGCAAAAAGAATTTAGAAACTCTCCATTTATAAATATTTATTTTCACCAGTCCCCCGTCATATCCCCCAGCTGGCTTTCTCTGGCTGTCCTCCTGGGTCCTGGGCTAGGCTCCCTTCTGTCCCCTCTCCCTTCCCTCCTGCCCCTTCTCGGTGTTTGTCTCCCTTACGCTCTCTTCTTTGTCTACCTGCTTCTCTGACCACATCGAGCTGAAGCTCTCCTCTTGCCCAGTCGCAGCCTCTCCATCACTGTGTGGGGTGAATGTATTTTTGCCCCCATGTTCCTCCCCATACTTCTCTGCACCCATTTCTCTCTGCCTTCTTCTGTCTCACCTTTCTGTGTGGTAGGGGTGATTTTTTTAATTTTTATTTATTTATTTGAGATACACACACATATACACACACACAAAACTAGGCAGGTAGAGAGAGATACAGAAACAGGCAGTAGGAGAGAGAGAGAGAGAGAGAGAGAATGGGCACGCCAGGGCCTCCAGCTACTCACTGCAAATGAACTCCAGATGCATGCACCATCTTGTGCATCTGGCTTATGTGGGTCCTGGGGAGTCAAACCTAGGTCCTTTGGCTTTGCAGGCAAGCGCCTTAACAGCTAAGCCCTCTCTCCAGCCCCAGGGGTGATTTTTGTATACATTCCTCCTCCTCTGTCTCTCCCAGTGGGTTCTGTCCCTTGCTATCTCTGTCTCTGTCATCCCTGCCCTGTGGCCTTTGCCATCCCCAAACATCATCTGCTACTTTTGGGTCAGGACCCAGGAGGACAACGAGGCCCTGAGGGCTAGGGAGGAGGGTGTGGGAAGTCATTTCCCTGGCAACAGTCTGTCCCTGCCCTGAGCTGGGCAGCTGGATTTTTGTAGGCTGAAGACAAGGAAGAATGACGGTGAGGGGCACTCAATGGTTGGTCATCAGTTCTAGAGGTGGGATCTCAAGGTGGGATTTCAGGCTGGCTGAGTCCTTGTCCCTATTGGTACCCCCCTAGGGTACGCTGAGCAAGGAAGTCCCACCCACAGGGAGCTTGGGGTCTCCCATTTGCTGCAGGAACGGGGTAGCTCCTGGCTGCAGCACTAACCATCCACCCCAGTTCCCATGGGGCAAGTGACCCTGGGCATGTCACACATGGGACCAGGGAGGTGCTCAGGGGGTCCCCTGGGGGAGAAGCTGTGTGACAGACCGGATATAGCATGTTGCTTTCTCCTGGGCTTAAGCGTCACTCACCCTTCTTTCTCTTCCTTGTCCTTCTCTGCCATCAGGGCTGGGGAAACTGAGTCCCACTTGGACAATGGGATTGCTTGCCTAGGCCCCCACCAGGGGAGTATTCTTGCCTTTGACCATTTGGGGCCTGACACTTGTACAGGAGGGAGCAGGGGTAAAGGAGGTCCCTTGGTTCATAAAAGGGTCATCTCTGGAAGGTTTGGATCCGTCCTACCTACGGCTTTTCTCAACTCCACTCCCAGGATCTCTCTTCATGGACGTGGGTCTACCTAAGCCTGGCCTCCCTGCCTGACGCAGCCTCCGCACAGCCTGCTGCAGGGAAGCCGGAGCAGGGCTTGAGGCCAGCCTCTAGAAGGACCAGGCATCGGAGGTGGGTTACTGAGAATTTCAGGCTCCCCTAAGCCTGGGCTCCAGCCAACTGTGCTATTGGAAGCTCCCAAAACTAGGGCCTTGGGTAGATACCCACTATCTGTGACATGCACAGATCTGACCTACAGAGCTCTTTGGGGCTAGGGGCATCCGCTGAGCCATTGTCCTCCCTGTTTCCAGACCTCATATGTCACACATCCATGTATTCCCTTCCCTGCACTGTGACTGAGGCCTTTCGGGGAAAGTACTGGAACAAGCTGTGTGACCTCAGGCATGGTGCTCTACCTCTCTGGGCCTCTGAAGTAAATCTATCTATTTATGTACATGTGTGTGTGTGACGTGGTGTGGGGTGTAAATGCCCTTGCAGCACCCCATTCACCTGGAGTGGAGCCAGAATGGAACATTGGGTGAACCGCACCCTCACTCCTCTGCCTGCTCTTGTTTTGAGCCGGACTCTCTCTCTCTCTCTCTCTCTCTTTTTTTTTTTTTTTTTACTAATTCCAGAGCTCGAGGGGCTCCAAATATTCTCTGCTCCCTTGTGGGGCTGGGGCTACAGGCACACATGACCACGCCCAGCTGTTTATGTGGGATCTGGAGATTTGAACTTGGGCAGTCTCAGGCCCCCAATGCTTGCACGGGAAGTGTACTTGACCACTGAACCATCTCGGCAGCCCTTCAAATCCCCAATTTCTTTTTTTTATTTTTAACTTTTTATTGACAGCTTTCCATAAGTATAGACAATAAACCATGATAATTCCCTCAGCCACCCTCATTCTCCCCCTCTCAAATCCATCCCCCATCAGATCCCTTCTTCTTTCCAATCAGTCTCTCTTTTATTTTGATGTCATGATCTTTTCCTCCTGTTATGATGGTCTTATGTAGGTAGTGTCAGGCACTGTGAGGTCATGGATATCCAGGCCACCTTGTGACTGGAGGAGCACGTTGTAAGGAGTCCTATCCTTCCTTTGGCTCTTACATTCTTTCTGCCACCTCTTCCACAATGACCCTGATAGAGATGTCTCAGAGCTGAACACTTCAATGTGACTTCTTCACAGCACTGTGGTGACTTTTGAGTCACCCCAGTGGTCATGGCCATCTGAAAAGAGAAGCTCAGTTTTCTGATTTCTAAGGTTCCAGGTGGAGCAGCCCTTTATTCTCCACACAAACAGCTGCAAGCTCCGGAACCTCAGAAAGGCTGGGCTGAGACATGGCCAGCTGCAAGAGCCACAGGGGCCCCACCTGGGGAGGGGCTGCCTGGTCTAAGGGAATGGGGTGCAAATGGTGCACTCCCAGCACTGAACCGTGTCCTCATGTGAACAGCGAACAGCTTATAGTGCACACATCCACATCCCCATCTACCCAGCATGCCTCCCTGCCTGGACCAGCCAAGGGATCTTCAGGGGACAGTTCTGTCTCAGGCAGACCCATCATATACCCCCTCCTGCCACCACACACACCCCCCTAGGCCTTGCAGGTATGGAAAGGGGACTTGCAGGACGCTGCAAGGAGGATGGGGCAGCAAGTCTCTAGGGCAGGTGCCCCCTCCCTACATTCTGACCAGAAGCCCAGGATGTGGAGAGTCAGAGCCCAAGCATCAGATGAGGGGAACACAGACAGGGTAGACCTCCAGGGCACCCAGGAAGTAGGGAGCCTTGAACTCTAAGCAGCCCCTCAGGGCAACCTACAGCCCTTCCTGCAGAGCCAGTGAGTGGCAGGCTCCAGGAGCCATCCTGACACCTGCCCACCAGCTTCTCCAATGCCAATCTCCTACTCCAGCCTGCAGCCGTACTTCCTCCAGCACGGATTGCACATCTGCCACTTCTCCCAGGTGCCAGCTTCCCTCAGCTCCTGTTCCCTCTCATACCGGGGCTGTGCCCCAGTCTTTTCTGACCCCCAGGATTGCCTCACTGATAAAAATTTTCCCCACACCCTGTTGCTTTTCCCCAGTCAGGGATGCCCCTTGTCTCCTGCCCACTCCTACAGCTTCTCCTCTGTCCACCCAGGCTCAGCTGGACTCAACTACCTTCTAGGTCTCTGGTCCTTTGCACATGCTGTTCAGTGGCCTAGAATGTCTCCCCATCCTTATCAGGAGATGAGCTACTATTCTTTAGTTCTTAGCCTGAGCTTGATTTCCTCCCAAGCAGCTACTTAGATCTTTCCTGAGGGCTCTGGAAGCAATTCTCCAGCCTGGCCTACTTGTCTGACTGGGAGAGGGACAGGTACCTTTCTTTATTTCTATGGTGGTTTCAATCAGATGTCCCCCATAACCTCATGTGTTTCGAAATACTTGTTTCCCAGCTGGTGGCAGTTTGGCAGGTGGAGCCTTACTGGAAGAGGTGTGTTGCTGGGGGCAGGCTTTGGGGGTGTTAAAGCCAGTTCCTCCTTGCCAGAACTCAGCTCACTCTTACTGCTTTCTTCCAGCTGCTGTGTCAAGATGTGATGTCTAGGCTTTGGTATGCCATCCTTTCCCTGCCGTGCTGAAACTGCCCCTTGAGACTGTAAGCCAAGATAACCTCCCCCACCCCCAAAAAGCTACTTTTGGTCAGATGTTTTGTCCTACCAACGCGAAGTATGACAGTTTCTGATCCTCTAGCTTGGCCCAAGGTCTGCCTGAGGGATGGGAGTCTGGTACAAGGATGGTTCAATTCCCAGCTTGACCTTTATGCCTCCCCAACCATCCTTATCTGGGGATCATTCACTTTTGCATCCAATCCACTGTTCATTGGACACTTACAAACCTGAGTCCTCATCCCAGCTATACCTCCCCTGGCCTGAATCCTCAGTCCTCACATCTTCCAAGTGGGAAAGCAGAGTCAACACCCATGGCTGTGGTCAGATCTGGACATGGGAACTCCATGAATGTTCATGATTCTGTTTCCATAGTACCCAGACTAGCCTGTTGCTAACTCTAGCATATGTATGGGAGCTCTGCTTCAAACTGCGCACAACATGAACACTGTGTGGCTCCCAACTGCCTTCCCTGGGATCTAAAAACTCCACCTCATGTTCAAAGCTCATCACCACCCTGGTGAGCGAGTAGCTAAATGAAATTCTCCAAGGACAAAAGGGGTTCCATGCAACTTGTACTCCACCAACAAACCTTCTTCATGCCACTCATCTCCTCCAAGGGAATCTGGATGAGTCTAGGTAGGCCACTCACCTCTCAGAGCTACTACTGTTCTCTGCTGAAAAGTGGCACTAACACAGTTCCCATGGTAACAGTCCCCCTGTCAAGGGGGCTATGGTCCCCAGGCAGCTAGGCACAGAGAGTTTAGCCTGGTGTTAGCCACTTTATAAGAGTTCCAGGCTGGAGAGATGACTCAGCAGTTAAGGCGCTTGCCTGCAAAGCCTAACAACCATGGTTCAATTCCCCAGTACCCATATAAAGCCAGATATGCAATGTGGCCCATGAATTTGGAGTTTTTTGCAGCTCCTAGAGGCCCTGGCATGCCCATTCTCTCTCTCTCCCTCTCACTCTCTTTTTCTTTCTCTCTTGTCTCTTTTCTGTCTCCCTCTACATGCAAATAAATAAATAAAAATATTATTAAGGTCTGGAGAAATGACTTAGTGGTTAAGGCATTTGCCAGCAAAGCCAAAGGACCCAGGTTCCGTTCCCCAGTACCCACGTGAATCCAGATGCACTAAGCGGCACATGTGTCTTCAGTTCGTTTGCAGTGGCTAGAGGCCCTGGTGTGCCTGTTCTCTATTTGCCCCTCTCTCTCTCTCAAATAAATAAATAAAATATTTTTTAAAATATATACATACATATTTTTTTAAAAAAGACTAGGGCTAGAGGGATGGCTTAGCAGTTAAGGTGCTTGCCTGCAAAGCCAACGGGACCCAGGTTCGATTCCCCAGGACAAATATAAGCCAGATGCACAAGGTGGCGCATATGTCTGGAGTTCATTTGCAGTGGCTAGAGGCCCTGGCACACCCATTCTCTCCCTCTCTCTGTCTCTCTCTCTGTCTCTCTCTCTCTCTCTCTCTCTCTTCCTCTTTCTGACAAATAAGTAAATGAATAAAAATAAAATATTTTAAGTTTAAAAGAGAGTCACCGTGGGCCACCTGAATCAGTTGCTGGCCTCAGTCCAGGCAGTCTGTCACACAGCACCGTCCTGGGCCAAGACTGGTCCATGACAGTTCTCGACTTCTCTCAATGCCCCTGTCTCCAGGCTGAATGTCTTTCTTGTATGGGAGGGATGTAGCCTGGGGAAACTTCAAACTCAAGGCAATCCTTCTGCCTCAGCCTCGCAAGTGCTGTAATTACACGTGTGAGCCACCATACCCAGCTTATTCTTTAAACAATAATAACAGGGGCTGGAGAGTTGTGCAGCGTCACACAAGGGAGTACCGTGTCTGGAGTTCATTCACAGTAGCTGGAAGGCCCTGGTGCACCCATATTCTCTCTCTCTCTCTCTCTCTCTCTCTCTGCCTCTTTCTCCCTCTCTGTCTCTCTCTCTCTCTCTCTCAAAAAAAATTAAATAATAGTAAGAGTAATTGGGATTGGGGATATCGCTAGAGTGCTTGCCTAGCATGCAGAAGACCCTGGGTTCAATCTCTAGCATCTCATAAACTGGACATGCTGGTGCGCATCTGTAATCACAGCATTCAGGAGGTGAATGCAGGAGGATAAGGAGTTCAAGGTCATCTTTAGCTATATAACAAGTTTGAGACCAGTCTGACTTACGTAAGATCCTGTCCTCCCCAAAAATGTTAATAATAAAGACTAGGGAGATGGCTCAGCAATTAAAGGTGCTTGCTTGCAAAGCCCGGTGGTCCAGGTTCAATCCTCATGAGCCAGGTCAAGCTGGATGCAAAGTGGCACAGGAGTCTGTGACCCCCCCAAGTGCCCATGCCAATGGGAGGCGGAGCCAGGAGAAGCTGCAGCTTGGTTGCAACTGGTCCTGACTGTCCTTGCAGTCCGGCAGTTCGCTGCAGCGTCAAGAGACCCTGTCTCAAAGAAGGTGGAGCACACACACCTTGAAGTTGTCCTCTGACCTCAAGAAGCATGCTGTGGCACATGCACCCTTCCCATCTCACCCAATAAATACATTTTTTAAAAATTTGTAATTTTTTTTTGTTTGTTTGTTTTGAAGTAGAGTCTTGCTCTATCTAGCCCAGGCTGACCCTGAATTCACTTTGTAGTCTCAGGGTAGCCTTGAACTCATGGTGATCCTCCTACCTCTGCCTCCAGCCTCTGCTGTCATTAAAAGCATGTGACACCACACCCAGCTAATTTTGTTTTGTTTTGTTTTGTTTTTCTAAGGAGGGTCTTGCTCTAGCTCAGGCTGACCTGGAATTCACTATGTCGTCTCAGAGTAGCCTCCAATTCACGGCAATCCTCCTACCTCTGCCTCCCAAGTGCTGGGATTAAAGGCGTGTGCCACCACGCCTGGCCCTGGCTAAATATTTCTATATATTTATTTGAGAGAGAAAGAGAGAGAGAGCACTTCAGGGCCTCCAGCCACTGCACACAAACTCCAGATGCATGCACCACTTTGTGTTTATGGCTTTACATGGGTACTGGGAAATCAAACCTGGATTGGCAGGCTTTGCAAGCAAAAGCCTTTAACTAAGGAGCCATCTGTTTAGCTCACAAATAAATTAAATCCTGCTACTTATAATATTTGCTCCACTTATAAAAGCAATACACATTAATTGTGAATAATTTTGAAGTTAAGATGAATCAAAGAGCAATTTAAAATACATATATATATATTTTGTTTGGTTTTTGTTTTTGTTTGTTTTTTGAGGTAGGGTCTCACTCTAGTCTAGGCTGACCTGGAACTCACTATTCAGTCTCAGGGTGGCCTTGAACTCACGGCAATCCACCAACCTCTGCCTCCCAAGTGCTGGGATTAAAGGCATGCGCCACCATGCCCAGCTAAAAATTATCTTATTTATTTAAGAGAGAGAAAGGGAGAGAATGGATGTGCCAGGGCCTCCAGCCACTGCAAATGAACTCCAGACACATGTGCCACCTTGTGCATCTAGCTGTACGTGGGTACTGGAGAATCAAACCTGGGTCCTTTGGCTTTGCAGGCAAGCGCCTTAACTTCTAAGCCATCTCTCCAGCTCATCAAAGAGAAATTTTAAATGTAAGTTCACTGGTCACCCGTGGCACTGGAACCTGTGAACTTCTGGGTTTGGTCAGGGCCATGCACATGAGGACACTCCCTTTTGCAACCCAGTTCTTTTTTTTTTTTTTTTTTAAATTATTTTTAGCCAGGCGTGGTGGCATGTTCCTCCAAATCCAGCACTCTGGAGACAGAGGCAGGAAAATCTCTGAGTTTGAGGCCAGCTGGGGACTACAAAGCAAATTACAGGTCAGCCTGGGCTAGAGTGAGACCCTACCTTGAAAAATCTTAAAAAAAAATTTAGTTTACTTACTTGCAAGCAGAGAAAGCAAGAGAATGGGCACGCAGTGCCTCTTGCTACTGTAAACAAACTCCAGATATATGTGGCACTTTGTGCATCTGGCTTTATGTGGGTACTGGGGAATCAAACCCTGGGTCCTTAGGGCTTCACAGGCAAGCACCTTAACCACTGTGCCATCTCGCCAGCTCCTGAAGCCTAGTTCTTCCACATGAAGCCATAACCCCTAACGCCCCCAGCCCCGCAGCCCTCCACCCTTCCACGCCTCACTCCACGCTCTTGCCTCTACGCCTGTAACATCCTGGGCCTCCAGATTGCGTTTTCCCAGGACCTTGAGGTCTTCCAAACACAGGGCAGCTTGGGGAGCCTAGTTTCTGGCGGCAGCCCAGTGCCCTACCGGGTGGATGGGCTCCTGTTCATGCAAAGGAACCCCCTCTCCCTGGATGGAGAGGTGGTTTCAGTTTCCACACCAACAATGCCACAGTGTGTCTGACCCTTACAGCTCAACCGCTGGCACTTGGCTATCTTCCTGGAGCGAACAGCAAACGGGCTGCCTCATTTGCTGCTTCCCCGCGCTCCTCTTCAAAGAATTTCCCAGCCGGTGGGGACATTGGGAGGCTGAGGATGTGGTCACGCGTGGGGTCCCACAAGCTCCCTCCTGGCCAGGCCCTTCCCTTCAAATCTGATGAGGGTTTTGCTCAGAATGCCACCTTCTTGCAGAACGCTTCCATGCCATCTAGGCTGGACACACATGGCTTCCTGCCTGCCCCATCCCTGGCCAGCAGTACCAGGCCTACTCCAGTGATGGATGAGGCCTGGGAATGCCATGCTTGGCAGGGCTGGGTGTGGCAGCCTCACTCCGGGGTGGGGAGGTGCAGAGGAATCCCAGGTGGCACGTTGGGGAGGGGGGAGGAGGTGGGAGAGGAGTCCGAGGGGCTTCCTGCCGCAGTGGTGCTCAGTTCCCAGCCAGAGGAGGCTGACAGGGGCTGGGGCAGGGGTCCTTCCTGCCTCCGGGTGCCCATGGCAGGAAATGCAGTCATGTGAGAGTGAATCCTTCTGGGGGAAACCCTTTGGTGAGGCACAGAATGCAGCGATGGCAGCAGATTCTATTAAAAGCAACTCTCATTACTGTACCGTTAATTATTAATAGGGTTGGGCAAATAAAAGATGGGAAGACCCAGCTGGGCCTGACTCAAACCCTGACGCCTGGGCAAATAGCTTTTGGTTCCTGTCCAGGAGACCCAGCCACGAATGATTGAGCCTGTAGTTCGAAGAGTAATGACAAGCCAAAGCCAATCAAGGCTGCTTCAAAAAGATCAGGAAGCCGGGCATGGCGGCACACGCCTTTGATCCCAGCACTCAGGAGGCAGAGAGTTCGAGGCCACCCTGAGACTACATAGTGAATTCCAGGTCAGCCTGGGCTACAGCAAGACCCTACCTCGGAAAAAAAAAAGGAATAAAGAACAACAACAACAAAAAGATATTGGAGAGGCTGGGGAGATAACTCAGCAGTTAAAGGCACTTACTTGCAAAGCCTGCAGGCCTGGGTGTAATTCCCCAGTACCCACGTAAAGCCAGATGCACAAAGTGGTGCATGCAACTGGAGTTTCTATGCAGTGCAAGAGGCCCTGGCATGCCCATATTCATTCTGTCTTTCAAATAAATAATAAAACAATAATATTTTTAGGGTCTGGAGAGATGGCTTAGCAGTTAAGGCACTTTCCTGCAAAGCCTAAGGACTCAGGTTTGAATCCCCAGTACTCACATAAGCCAGATGCACAAGGTGGCTCATGCATCTGGAGTTCCTTTGCAGTGGCTGGAGGCCCCTGGCCTGCTCGCTTGAGCTCTCTCTCTCTCTCTGCCTTTCTCTCTCCCCTCTCTCTCTCTCTCTCAAAATAAGTAAATAAATAAAATATTTGTAAAGGCGGGGGGGAGAAGCCAGTAGAATAAAAGGCACCCAGAGAAGACATGGGGTCATCACCTCATCTTTATCAAGAAGCACCCAGCCCCCACACCGCCTGGCTCTGAGGAGTGCAGAGAGGAACCTTCTCTGTAGCTCCAGAAACCACTGGGAGAACAGGCAGAGAAGAGTTAGGGGTGGCCTGAGGCAATCCCAGGAGACAGTACCCTCCCTCTCTCCCGTTCCCACCCTGCTTTATCTTTGCTGACCTCCCAGCCTGTGGTGCAGATGTCCATCAAAGCCCCTCCCCCTTTCCCTGCTGAGCAGTATTTTGCAAACACTTCCGACTTGAATGTAAACAACCTTGTCCTATTCCTGTCATGACCCAGCCCAACTGTGTCTCTGAGTCCCATCCTGCGTCTCTTGTAAGACCAAATCATGGGGAGCCCCCACCCCCAGCTCACAGCTCATTTTGCTTCCGTAGGCCACTTTTCGCTCCCTGCCGGCACCCCTAGTCATGTAGCCCGGAAGTTGAACCCACCAGTGGCGTAAAGAATTTAAGATGATGTCAGCCGGGCGTGGTGGCGCACGCCTTTAATCCCAGCACTCGGGAGGCAGAGGTAGGAGGATCGCCGTGAGTTCGAGGCCACCCTGAGACTACATAGTGAATTCCAGGTCAGCCTAGGCCAGAGTGAGACCCTACCTCGAAAAACCAAAAAAAAAAAAAAAAAAAAAAAGAATTTAAGATGATGTCAAACCACCTTCTGCACTGTCTATCAGAACTCTGAGCTGTCAGAGCTCAACACCCAGACTTTGGAAGTTATTTTCTTGAGTCCCTGTCGACATGGATAAAATTTCTGATTCTCTACTCGATCTCTGGTGCTGGCTCTGTGTGACTCAGTTTCCCATAACAATTCACCCTTTAAAGCCCAGTTCAAGTGGCCTCTACTCCAATTAGTCCTGACCTGTCCCAGCTGAGCTGGTTACTCAAAATACTGACATTGTCCTTGACCCTCTGGAATTGATGGGCTTATCATGACAGGGAGTCTTGACTGTCAGCGCTGAACTGCCCAGGAGGCTGGTGAGACACACCACCGATATGTCTGTGAGAGTATCTCCAAGAGATCATGACCTAATGAATGATTTTGGATGGATTTCAAATCTTTTTCTTTTTCTTTATTTATGTTCAAGGAGGGAGGGAGAGAAGAAATGAAAGAGAGAGAGAGAGAGAGAATGGCCCACCAGGGTCTCTTGTCACTCTAGATGAACTTCAGATGCATGTGCCGCTTTGTGCATCTGGCTTTACGTGGGGACTGTGGAACTGAACCCTGGGCCATCAAGCTTTCCAAGCAAGCTCCTTTTAACCTCTAAGCCATCTCTCCAGTCCTTTTTATTATTATTATTACTTATTTTAAGCCGTGAGCTTTTTTTAATGTTATTTATTTATCTGAGAGAGAAAGAGGCAGCAAGAGAAAGACGGGGGGGGGGGGGCGAGGGGGAGAATGGGTGCACCAAGGTCTCTAGTCACTGCAAACAAACTCCAGACGCATGCGTCACCATGTACATCTGGCTTACGTGGGTACTGGAGAATTGAACCTGGGTCCTCAGGCATTGCAGGCAAGTGCCTTAACCACTAAGCCATCTCTCCAGCCCCAAGTCACAAACTCTTACCATTTCATTTTTTATTTATTTATTTATTTATTTATTTATTTATTTATTTATTTGGTTTTTCAAGGTAGGGTCCCACTCAAGTCCAGGCTAACCTGGAATTCACTATGTTACAGTCCTGTTTTGAAATATTTTTAAAAAATATTTTTATTTATTTGAGAGAGAGGGGGGGGGGAGAGAGAGAGAAGGGGCTTACTTCTTGCTTCTTACACCAGTGCCAGAGAATGGAACCCAGGCCAGCAGGCATTGCAAGCAAATGCCTTTAACTGCTGAGCCATCTCCCCAGCCCTACAGATTGGGACCCTGAATCGGCTGTCGGGAGGTGTTGGGACTTGCTGCCTGGCTGGAGGAAGGCGATTCCTGGAGGCTTGTCCTTGGAGCTGGGTGTTGCCCTGACCCTTTTCTGTTACTGCTCTCTGCTTCTTCCATGACACTTTGAATCCAGGGACCAAAATCAATCCTTTCCCCTTAGGAGGTGCTGTCATCGCTCCAGCACAGTGATGAAGAAAGTAACCCCCACTAACTCGTAACTCATTAGTGAAACATCACAAACCAGAGAGCCAAAGGGATGGGGCTCTGAAGGCAGGGGACAGACAGAGGCTGAGCGCCGTGAAGGCAGGAAGCTGTGAAGGTCCGTACTGACTGTTAAACTTGACAGGACCTAGAATCACCTGAGAGGGATTGCCTAGGTTAGGTTAGCCTCTGAGCACGACTGTGAGGGAGCATCTTGATTAGGTTAGCTGAGGTGGGAAAACGCAACTGTGGGCAGTGTCATTCCACGGCTGGGCTCTTGGACTACACAGAAAGGAGAGAGCTGATTGATCGGCAGCGTTCGGGACCCTCTGCTTCCCTACTGCGCTGAATGTGAGACGTGAGCAGCTGCCTCCAAGGCCTGCCGCCAGCCCTTCCCCTCCATGATGGATTGTCATCTGTAAACTGAAGTAAATCCTCCTTCCTTTCGACTGATTTCTGTCAGGTCTTTTGTCTAAACAATGAGAACGTAATACAGAAGCCCAGTGGGTCTGTCCTTCCTCCAGAACCACCTGGTGCCCGGGGCAAGGTAGAGTATAGTGAACACGTATCACTGCCTCGGTCACTCGTTTGGAGGCCCAGGAAGGACTCTGCGTGTTGGAGATGCCTATGAAGAGGTCAGTGTGCTAAAGCTGGCAGGGCAGGCTCCTCCACCATTGCACAGTTCCCCCACAAAGCCAAGCTGCCTGAGGGCACCTTCTTCTTCTTATCCTCCTCCTCCTCCTTCTTTTTTGAATAAATGTGTTTAGGGTTTGGATCTTCAATGTTTGCCCAAAAGTGCTGTGGAAAGCTTAGTCTATAGTTCAGTAATACTCTGAGAAGGATCTCTGTGAGTTCAAGGCCACCCTGAGACTACATAGTGAATTCCAGGTCAGCCTGGGCCAAAGCAAAATCCTACCTTAAAAAAACCAGAAAACAAAAAGGGGGGGCTGGAGAGATGGCTTAGCGGTTAAAGCACTTGCCTGCAAAGCCAAAGGACCCAGGTTCGATTCCCCAGCACCCACATAAGCCAGATGCACAAAGTGGTGCATGCATCTGGAGTTCATTTACAGCTAGCTGAAGGCTCTGGTGTGCCCATTCTCCATTCTCTCTCTCTCTCTCTCTCTGCCTGTTTCTCTCTCACTCTCTGTGTCAAATTAAATTAAATTAAAAAGAAAAAAAGAAACCAGAGCAGCTGTGATCACCCCCACACACGCTCTCACTCACAGCCTCAAGAGATCTGGCTTGCTAACATTTCCTCATGGAAGGGGAGGCGTCATCAGACCTTCACCTGAGATTCTAGCCCCTCCTCCAGCTCTGTGTACTGCTTCCCCACATGCACATCACCTTGAAGGCACTGTGATTTACAGGTGGGACACTGATGGGGTACGGACTCTGGGGTGCAGCTTGCGTGAGTCCTCACTCGTGTTGGGGTGGACTTTTTGATGATGCAGGTGTCTGGAGTCACCCATTCTTCTGGAAGTAACCTGCTTCCCCAAGCTAGCCGTGGATGGGATTGCTTCTTTGATCTGCTGGAGTCCTATCTGGCATGGAGAGGTGTTTTTGTGCCTCTCCCCAAGAAAAGTCCCACAGCAGGATCACGTGGCTGTGGTCTCAGTGGGTGTCTCGCCGATGGCTTCTGAGCTTCATGGGATACTTGGAATATTAGCTGGAGGAAGTGAGTCACGGGGGTGTGACCTAGGAGGTGCATATTATCCTGGACCATCTCTTCCTCTCTCTGCTACAGTGAGTGGCTTCACCGGACCACGGGCTCCCTGCCGGAATGTGCTGCTTTGCCACACACAAGAAGTTCCTTTTCTTTGTTTTCTTGTGGTCTTAAGGATCATCCTGAAGGCCTTGCACATGCCAGGCCAGTGCTGATCTACCCCAGAGCTACATGCCAGTCCCTGGCTGCCTCACCACAGGACCTGGGACAATGGAACCAAGTGGCCACGGGCCAAACAAAACCCCTCTGAAACTGTGAGTCAAAATAAACCTGTCCTCCTGGAAGCTGTGCTCTCAAGTGTTTTGTCACAGTGACAGAAAGCCGACTAGCAGGCCGGAATATGGCTCAGCTGGTAGAGTGCTTGTCTAGCATGCACGAAGCCCTGGGTTCGACCCCCAGTGCTGCATAAACTGGGCAGGGTGGTACAAGCCTTGTGATCCCAGCACTCAGGAGATGGAGGCAGGAGGATCAGAAATTCAAGGTCATCCTCCTCTGCCATATCAAGTTCAGTGCCAGCTTGGGTTACTTGAGACCTTGAGAAAGGAAGAAAGGAATCTAACACAAAAAATGAATGGCTTAGCTGGGGCTTAAACAAAACAGCAACCAAAAACCCGTGGACTTCCAAAATAAAAAATGCTCTTCAGTGGAACACCTCCTCCCACAGCCACTGTTCCTCATTTTTCTACCAAACAACCACACAGAAGCTGAGAGAAAGACCAGACCTCAGTGCTGGAAAGCAAGCCGGCTGCAGCCTTCCCACTGTCCAGGGGCAGTGTGGACAGATGCACGGGGCGCGGAGGCCAGGGACAAGAGCGAGCCTCCTCCGCCCTCGTGCTCTGGAGCACAGATCTTGGAATGTGGCAACAGGACCATTGTCCGTGTGTCTCTCAGATGCTGATCGTCATGGAAACCGGCGTGACATCCCCCTGGTCATTTAGAGAAAGGGGGCTTTCGTGGTACAAGGCATTCTGGGAAGTCAGCGTGGTGGGGAGGGGGCAGCAGTTGGATGCTCCCAGGAGCGGTGCATGCTGGGACTTCTCTTACTCCCCGGTCCCCTGGGTTCAGAACAGATGACAGGGCCGGTGAGGATGCCGCCTTTGTTCGGCTGAGTGCGGCTGGCAGGAGGCAGCTGGGGACTGGGGGTGGGGCGGGTAAAGAGCCGCCCACCTCTAGCTGAGAGTGGGACTCAGTGGCTGCAGAGGCGGCGAGGGCGCAGGAGCAGCCCCGAGCATTGCATGGAAGCCCTTGGCCCCGGCGGGGTGGGGGACGGACCCGGGACAGGGCGGCCACCGCGGACCTCAGGCAGCCCGGCAGGAATCGGGGTGCTCCGAGGGCACTGGGGGAGGCGCAGGCATCCAGGAAACGTCATGTCTCTGCCTTGGCGACCTCATCGTGCAAGCCCAGACTGGCAGGGAAACGGGAGGGTGACAGGGAGGGACGGGCGGTTCCCCGAAGAAATGTCTAAAGTCCTAATTCCCAGCGCCTGTGACTGTGACCTGATTTGGGAAGAGGTCTTTGTAGATGTGATTCAGTTAAGATAATATCGCCCTCCATCACCCGAGTGGGGACTAAAGTCAATGACAAGTGTTCTGATAAGGAAAAAAGGAAAGGCAGGCACGGGACAAGCAAAGAGGAGGCCACGTGAAGATGGTAGGGAGAGGAGACATGGCAAGCTTAGGAAGGCCAAGGCGTGCTGGTAACACGGGCAGCCTGGAGAGGGGCTTAGAGTGGATTCCCCTCAGATCCTGTCAGCTCTCCATCAGTAGAACAAAGCGCCTGAGGTGATTCACTTACAGAGAAAAAAAAAAAAAAAAAAAAGGGTTTATCGGGGCTTCCAGTTTCGGAGGAACTGGTACAAGATCGGTTGGTTCTGTTGTTTTGGGCCTGGGGCAAGGTGGCATACCATGGTGGGAGAATGTGGTGGGTAGAGCCAAACCCCTCACCTATGGTTAGGAAACCAAAGAAAACAAAAGGAGCGTCCTGGGGAGATGTTGGTAAAGTGCTTGCCACCAAGCATGAAGACATGCAAGACAGACACAGCAGTGCTCGCCTGCAATCCCAGCGCTGGGAAGGGGCCCGCGGCTTCCCCGTAAACCAGCCTAGCTGAATCAGCGAGCTTCAGGCTCAGTGAGAGAGCCTATTTGGAAGAACAAGGTGGAGGGAGGCTGGAGAGATTAACCAGCGCTTAGAGGCACTTTTGCTTGTAAAGCCTGACCGTCTGAGTTTGATTCCTCAGCACCCATGTAAAGCCAGATACACAAAGCGGCACATTGGCCTGGAATTCCTTTGCGATGGCTGGAGGCCCTAGTGTTGGCTTTTCTCTCCCCCACCCCCACCCAGGCTTGCAGATAAAGTAAAATAAATAAATAAATAAATAAATAAATAAGGTGGAGATTGGCTATAGAAGACCCCTGATGTTCACTTCTGGCCTTCACATGCACGCATATTTGCACACACACACACACACACACACACACATAAAAACATGCATATACGCATGCTTCTCTCCTCTCTCTCTCTCTCTCTCTCTCTCTCTCTCACTCACACACACACACACACACACACACTCTCTCTCTCTCATTCCTATGAAAAAAGAAGAGGAAGAGGGTGGGGTCACAGTTCCTTTATCCCCTTTGAGAACACACGCCCAGTGACTTAAAGACTTCCCACTAGGGCTGGAGAGATGGCTTAGTGGTTAAGGCGTTTGCTTGCCAAAGGACCTCTGTTTCATTCCCTAGGGCCCACGTAAGCCAGATGCACAAGGTGGTGCATGCCTCTGGAGTTCCTATGCAGTGGCTGGAGGCCCTGGAGCACCCATTCTCTCTCTCTCTGTCTGCCACTTTCCCTCTCTTGCTCTCTGAAAGAAAGAAAGAAAGAAAGAAAGAAAGAAAGAAAGAAAGAAAGAAAGACCTCCCACTAGATTCCTGCCCTGAAAGGTCCCCCCACCTCCCAATATGGCCGCCTTGGGCAACAAGGTTGTAACCCATGGACTTCGGGGAGTGCTCCAGAGCCAAACTACAGCACAGCCTCCACGAGAATCCAGTACCAGATTTCAGGCTTGTTTTCTGGACTGCCAGAGACTTCAGTTCTGTGGTTTAAAGCCTCCCACTTGCTACAGCAGTGCATTAGTGACTGCTACACCACTGTGGCCTCAATACCTGACAGAAACGACTGAAGAGGAGTAAGATTTCTTTGGGCTCATAGCTTCAGAAGGACTGCCGTCCATCATGGTGGGGAAGGCATAGGGGAGCGACTCGTGGCAGTGGGGGGCATGTGTTTGAGGGTCTTCATACCACAGTGCACCAGGAAGCAGAGAGCATGCTGGAACCTTCAAGAGTCCAGCTGCCTATGAGGCTGGGCTGGAGAGAGGGCTCAGCAGTTAAGGTGCCTAGTGACCTGGATTCGATTCCCTGGTACCCCTGTAAACCCAGACACACAAAGAGTGAGTGCGTCTGTAGTTTGTTTGCGGTGACTAGAGGCCTTGATATGCCCATTCTCCACCCCTTCCTTGCCAATAAATAAATAAAATTAAAAAAAAAAAAAGAGGGTTGGAGAGATGGCTTGGCAGTTAAGACACTTGCCTGTGAAGCCTAAGGATCCAGGTTCAATTCCCCAGTACTCACATAAGGCAGATGCACAAGGTGGCGCAGGTGTCTAGAATTCATTTGCAGTGGCTGGAGGCCCTGGTATGCCCATTCTCTCTATCTGCCTCTCTCTCTCTCCAACCCCCTCTTCTCTCCCTCCCTCCAATAAATAAATAAATAAAATAGTTTAAAAAAGCATGAGCCTGTGGGGACCTTTCAGTTTCAAACCATAGTATTCTACCCCTGCCTCCCAAAGGGTTCATGGCCATCTCCTAAAGTAAAATTCATTTAGTCCAAGCTTAAGGGTCCCCATACTGCCCAAAAGTCCAAACTTCAAAGTCTCTCATGAGACTCAAAGCTAATTTCTTTTTTTTTTTGTTTTGCTTTATTGAGACATGGTCTTGCTATGTAGCTCAGGCTGGCCTTGTCTCATTTTGTAGCCGAGGCTGGTGTCACACTTGTGCCTCAATCTCTTGAGTGCTGAGATGTGGCAGCATGAGCCACCACACCCAGCATTTGCAGCGCTCTCTTAACTGTAAGTACCTGTAACATTAAAAAGCTTCATGCTGGGATGGAGAGATGGCTTAGTGGTTAAGGCATTTGCCTGCAAAGCCAAAGGATCCCGGTTTGACTCTCCAGGACCCACATAAGCCAGATGCACAAGGTGGCACATGCATCTGGAGTTCCTTTGCAGTGGCTAGTGGACCTGGCGTGCCCATTCTCTCTCTCATTCTCTGCCTCTTTTCTCTCTCTCAAATAAATAAATAAATAAACTATATTTTAAAAAGAGAGAGAGGTTCTTAGAAAAAAAGCTACATGCTCCCAATTGACAATGGCATAGAGCAAACATTCCTATTCCAAAAGGGAAGTGCAGAGAAAACAGAAGTGGGGCTGGGGAGGGGGCTCAGCTGGTAAGAGGGATTGCTGTGCAAGCATGAGGACCTCGGTTCGATCCCCAGCACCCATGTAAGAAGCTGGCATGTTCACGGATGCCTGTAACCCTAGTCCTGAGGAGCATTGTTGGTCAATCAGTCAGGCTGAGGGACTCAGTCTCAAGGAAACAATGCAATAGAGGGATAGTGTGGCGCTTTGAATGGATGCTCATAGACTCAGGCATTTAAAAAAAAAATATATATATATATATATATTTATTTGCAATCAGAGAAAGACAGGAGAGAGAGAGAGAGAGAGACAGAGAATGGGTGCATCAGGGCCTAGGCTAGGATTCAAAACATGAGGCTATGGGGAACATTTCAGATTCAACCATAACAAGAAGCCTTAAGAAACAAATGCAACAAGCTGAGTGTGACCGCGCACTCCTTTAATACCAGTCGTTAGGAGGCTGAGACAGGAGGATTGATGTGAGTTAATTAAGGGCCAGCCTAGGCTATAGAGTGAGCTCCAGGTCAGCCTGGGCTACAGGGAAACTCTGCCTCTAAAAATAAAAAATAAGCAATAATAGGGGCTGGAGAGGTTGCTTAGCAGATAAGGCATTTGCCTGCAAAAGCCAAAGGACCTCGGTTCAGTTGCCCAGGATCCACATATGCCAGATGCACAAGGTGGCACATGTGTCTCTAGTTCGTTTGCACTGGCTGGAGGCCCTAGTGTGCCTCTTCTCTGTTTCTCTATCTCTCTCTCAAATAAATGAATAAAAAAAATATTTTTTTTAAAAAGCAGTAATAATAATAAAAGAAACAAATATAGGAGCTGGGGTGATGGTTCACACCTGTAATCTCAGCACTAGGAAGCAGAGGCAGGAGGGTCACCACTTGTTTGAGTCCAATCTGGACTACAAGCCAGTCAGTTCCAGGCCAGCTGGGGTGACCTAGTGAGAACCTGTCTCAAAACAAACACAAAACTGAAAACCAGCTGGAGTTAGGAAGGATCAGAAAGAAAGAAAAAATGTCAGTGACATTAGAGAAGGCAATAAAAAATGGAAATTATAATGCAGAAAATAAATCAGTGATGGAGAGGCCAGCTTGTACCCTTTTTATAAAGTGAGAGAGAAATCTAGAGATGAAAACAGAGAAAGGTGATGAGGTTAGATGATTCAGAGGCAGCAGACACGTAATTGGGACTTATCATTATTTTTTCAGTTTGATTTTTTTTTTTTTTTTTTTTTTTTTTTTTTTTTGGTTTTTTGAGGTAGGGTCTCAATCTGGCCCAGGCTGACCTGGAATTCACTATGTAGTCTCAGGCTGGCCTCGAACTCACGGTAATTCTCCTACCTCTGCCTCCCCTGAGTGCTGGGATTAAAGGCATGTGCTACCACGCCCAGCTTCAGGTTTTTTTTTTTGTTAAATAAATAAATATACATATATATATATTTCAATTATTTATTTGAGAGAGAGAAAGAGGCAGATAGATAGATACAGAGAAAGAGAGAGAGAATGGGCATGCCAGGGCCTCTAGCCACTGAAAATGGACTCCAGATGCATGTGCCACCTTGTGCATCTGGCTTATGTTGGTACCGGGGAATCAAACTGGGTTCCTTAGGTTTTGCAAGCAAATGCCTTAGCTGCTAAGCCCCTGATATTTTTTTTTTTTTGAGACAGTCTTGCTACATAGCCAAGGCTACCTTTGAACTACTATGTAGCCTATGTATGTATTTGCATGTGTGTGAGGAAGGGGAGAGAGAGAGAGAATGGACCGTGGCCACACCAGGGCCTCTTGCTGCTTTAAATGAACTCCAGATGCATCTGCCACTGGCTTTTCATGGGCACTAGGGAATTGAACCTAGGCCATCAGGCTTTGCAAGCAAGTGCCTTCAACTGCTGAACCATCTTTCCAGCCCCAAAGGATCTTAAAAACCCAGGATTAGAGGTAATTTAGAATGCACTGAATAAAACCTCTCATATGCTGCAGCGCAAAAAGAGCTGAATATACAGATTGGAAAGTTTACTGCATTCTGGGAGAAAAATAGAGCCTTGTATTGCTATGGTGAGAGTCAACAAAGAATGAGGATGTAACCTGTGCCTCTAGGAAGAGTGTGAGTGCCGTGGCTTAGACCTCCAGTGTCCCCCAAAGCTTGCGTGTGGAGGGCTTGGTCTGCAATGCAGCCGTGCTCAGAAAGAAGCAGCGCTCTGGGGAGGTATTTGGATCACCAGAGCTCTCTGACCTCGTGGGTGGATGGATCTGTGGATGAGCTCATAGCTGAATGGACTGTCGGGAAGTGGGGCCTAGTTGGAAGAAGCCACTGGGAGAATGCCCTGGAAGGGTGTGTTTTGTCCCTGAGCCCTGCTCCACCCTTTCTCTCTGCTTCTGGGTAGCCATGGTGAGCGGCTCTGTTCCCCACACGCCCCTCTGCTATGTCCAAGGCCTCACCACAGACCTAGAAACAGTGGAACCAATTACCCACCACAGAAACCTCTGAAACTGATCTGACACCAACCTTTCCTCTTCTTAAGTTCCTTATCTCTGGTGTTTTATTACAGCCACAGAAAGCTGACACACAGTTACTTGTAAGAGAACAAACCCCAGGCCAGTTTAGACTGTGTCCTACTAACTCCTCAGTAGGAAGGGAGCTGTGATGGTGTGGTTTGGGGAAAATGCTGGGCCATTGACCACTGGATGGCACACTCCTGTCTGCCAGGCTAAATGCCCCAGACATTAGTACCAAAACCAATCCAAAAGCACTGAATGTAAACAAGTACGGATATTTCCAGACTGAATAACATGCCATAAATATTCTTCTATAAAAGCCTGATACTTTAAACTAATTTTATTTATTTGTGTGTATGTATGTGTATATGGGTGTGGTGGTTTGATTCAGGTGTCTCCCAAAATCTTATGTGTTCTGAATGCTAGGTTCCCAGCTGGTGGCAATTTGGGAATTGAAGCCTCCTGGAGGCAGTGTATTGTTGGGGGCAGACTTATGGGTGTTATAGCCAGCTCCCACTTGACAGTGTTTGGCACACTCTCCTGTTGCTGTTGTCCATCTGATGTTGGCCGGGGGGTGATGTCCACCCTCTGCTCATGCCATCATTTTCCCTCACCATCGTGGAGCTTCCCCTTGAGTCTGTAAGCCAAAATAAACTCTTTTCCTCCCACAAGCTGCTCTTGGTCGGGTATTTTTTGGCAGCAACAAGAAGCTGACTGCAACAATAGGCATGCCGGGCTCGCTTGCTGCTGCAAACTCCAAACACACACATCAC
This sequence comes from Dipus sagitta, assembly GCA_036346955.1. Lineage (NCBI taxonomy): Eukaryota > Metazoa > Chordata > Mammalia > Rodentia > Dipodidae > Dipus > Dipus sagitta. The sequence continues at coordinate 143,346,084 of CM070770.1, forward strand.
TTCTGCAGCCAGTTTTATGTGGGTGGATGGGGAGTTAAACCCAGGCAGGCAGACTTGCAAGCAAGCACCTTTACCTGATGAGCCATCTCCCCAGCACCTCAAAATATTCTCTTTCTTTCTTTTTTTTTTTTTTTTTTTTTTTCTGGTTCTCAAGGTAGGGTCTCAGTCTAGCCCAGGCTGACCTGGAATTCACTATATAGTCTCAGGGTGGCCTTGAACTCACAGTGATCCTCCTACCTCTGCCTCCTCAGTGCTGGGATTAAAGGCGTGTGCCACCACGCCCAGCTCACAAAATATTCTGAAATGATAAATCACTTGATGTAAAAATAAGACTTTAGCCAGGCAAAGTGGCACACACCTGTAATCCCAGCCACTCAGGAGGCTGAGACAAGAGGATCACTTGAACCCGAGAATCTGAGGCAGTCTGGGTGACAACGGGAGCCCTCCTCTCAAAACAAAACAACATGGCTGGCTCGGTGGCTGAAGGCACTTACTTGCAGAGCTGATGGCCCAGGTTCCATTCTGCAGAATTCACATGGAGCCAGATGCACAAAGCAACACGTGCATCTGGAGTTGGTTTGCAGTGGCCGGAGGCCCTGGAGCACCCAGTTTCTCTCTCTCGAATACATAATATAAAATTTAAAAAAAATGAATACAACAAAATTAAATGAAATAAATAAGCTGTGAACCAGCTGGATCTAAAGGTTTAAGGCACATCAACAGATCAGAAGTGGGGGTCCTAACCTTGCCTCAAGTAAAGAGGGCTCCCCAGCTATGCCCAGTCCTATTCAGCTGGTCAGGCAACTGTGGGTGCACAACTTTTTACAATGTAAGATCATATCTGTTCACACAAGCTGGGGAGAGACTAAAGCAGAAATCAGTGTGCAAAACAAAATACAGAAAATCAAAGAAGAAAGTTGGAAGGAAAAGCAGAAGAGGGAGGGTCAGCTTCCTCTAGGAAGTGAGATCCAGCCCATATGCAGATGTTCATGACAGCAAAGACTGTCAGATTGGGTAAACAGAAACTAAAAAACGACATACAAAAACAAGCAAACCAAAAAGAAAACCTCTCTCTCTCTACTTCTTTCTTTCTCCCAAATAAATAAATAGAAAAAAAAAAAGAAAAAGAAAATCCAGCTAGACAGAACATACAAGAAGTAAAATGGAAGCCAAGGTTAAAAGTTACAAGTCAGGGGTTGAGTGAAATTATAGGAGGTAAATTAAGTAACCTGAAAGTGGAAAGCTCAGACTTTACACTGGGAGAGGGGGATAAATTAGAACAAAGTATAATGATACATCTACAGGAAGCTGCCCTAATTAAACTCATTACTTAGTATTACAATTTATTGTTGTTTTGTTGCTTTGAGGTATGGTCTCACTCTAGCCCAGGCTGACCTGAAACTATGTAGCCTCAGGCTGACCTTGAACTCAAAGAGATCCTCCTATCTCAGCCTCCCAGTGCTGGAATTAAAGTACAGGCATGAGCCACCATGCCAGGCCTGTGCATGGTAATTAAAAAAAAAAACAAAAAACAGGAGGTGCAAAGATGTTTCAGTGGTTAAAGGCACTTGTTTGCAAAGCCTGCTGCCTGAGTTCAGTTCCCAAGCCACCTACATAAGCTGGATTTATGTCTGCCTGGTGTTTGCAAGAACAAGACACCTCCCAACCCCTGCTCTGGCCATACACGTATAAATAATTAAAACAAAAAAAGGGGGAGGCTGGTTAAGGTGCTTGCCTGCAAAGTCAAAGGACCACAGTTTGATTCCCCAGGACCCACGTAAGCCAGATGCACAAGGGGGCCATGTATCCGGAGTTCGTTTGCAGTGGCTGGAGGCCCTGGCACGCCCATTCTCTCATTCTTTCTATCTCTATCTGCTTCTCTCTCTCTCTCTCTCTCTCACATAAATAAAAATAAAATATTAAAAATAAAAAAAGGGAGCTGGGCATGGTGGTGAATGCCTTTAATCCCAGCACTTGGAAGGCAGAGGTAGGAGGATCACTGTGAGTTCGAGGCCACCCTGAGACTACATAGTGAATTCCAGGTCAGCCTGAGGCAGAGTGAGACCCTACCTCAAAAAAAAACAAAAAACAAAAACAAAAGAAAAGCAGTGGGTTGCTAGGTATAGTGGCTTTTCATTCTGGACACACACACCAGGTGTGGTGGTGCATGCCTTTAATCCTAGCACTCAGGAGGCTGAGGTAAGAGAATGGTTAGGCTGGGGTTACAGAGTGAGTTTCAGGTCAGCCTGAACTAAAGTGAGACTCTGAAGGCCCAGGTTCAATTCCCCAGTACCCATGTAAAACTAGTTGCATAAAGTGGCGCCTGTATCTGGAGCTCATTTGCAGTGGCAAGAGACCCTGGCACTCTCACACACACACCCCCTCTCTCTTAAATAAATAAATTAATTAAGAAAGATTTTCAAAAAGAATTATAGGGTATGGAGAGATGGCTCAGTAGTTAACGGTACTTGCTTGCAAAGCCTAACTACCTGGGTTCAATTCCCCAGTACCCACGTAAAGCCAGCTACACAAAGTGGCACATGTGTCTGGAGTTTCTCTGAAGCAGCAGGAGGCCATGGCTTGCCCATACACTCTCTCTCCTGCAAATAAATAAATACAGAAGTATTTGTTAACAAAAGAATAATGGGCAAAAAGCCTGTGACATAGGTCAGAAAGGCATTTGAACAGATAAAGGTATAAGTCACAGTGAAGATATGATTCCCATGATCCTTTGTGTCCAGTGCAACACTGTATCCAAGGAAGGAGAGAATAACTTAGGCATACTTCTAGAACAAATGAGAATCCACAGTAGGAGACTTTAACACAGTCTGTCTTTGACATATTTAAATAGTAGTCCCCCATTTGTGTGGAATTGGAATATAATTAATAAGGTTGATTTAACCATTGAACTTTGTACCCTACAAATAAAAGACACTCATTTTTTTGCCAGGGCCCATCAAACATTTATGAAAATTGATCATATATTAGGTCATAAAGAAAAAATTCAATAGGCCTCCAAAACAGATCCAGACAGAGCATCATTCTTTGACCACAGTGCGATTAAGTTAGAAATTATTAACAAAAGTTTAAATTAAAAAGCCAACCATTTGAAAATTAAAAACCACTTTGGAAAATAACTGTAAATATAACCTACATGGCAAAGTATTTAACTGAAATAATGCTTCAAAATACCACATATGGAGACAGAAAGGAAAGTGGTTAAAATATTATAAGGAGGAAAATTATGTAGCTATATTAGAATTTTGTGTATGGGAAAGGATGGGCCTGGAGAGATGGCTTAGCAGTTAAGGCACTTGCTTGCAAAGCCAAAGGACCCAGGTTCAATTTCCCAGGATCCACATAAGCCAGATGCACAAGGTGGCACATGTGTGTCTGGAGTTCGTTTGCAGCAGGTGGGGGCCCTGTTGTGCCCTTTCTCTCTCTGCCTCTTTCTCTCTCTCTCTCAAATATATATATATTTAAGAAAGGACGGGACAGGGTGTGGTGGTGCATGCCTTTAATCCCTCCACTCAGGATCACTCTGAGTTCTAGACCAGCCTGAGACTGTACAGTGAATTCCAGGTCAGCCTGGGCTAGAGTGAGACCTTACCTTAAAAAAGAGAGAGAGAAGAAAAGAAAAAGAGGGGGCAGGAGAAATGGCTTGGCAGTTAAGGCATTTGCCTGTGAAGCCTAAAGACCCAGGTTCGATTTCCCAGGACCCACATTAGTCAGATGCACAAGGTGGTGCAAGTGTTTGAAGTTCATTTGTAGTGGCTAGAGGCCCTGGAGCACCATTCTCTCTCTCCCTCAAATAAAATAAAATAAATAAATATTTTTTTTTTTTTAAAAGAAAAGAGCCAGGTGTGGTGGCGCACACCTTTAATCCCAGCACTGGGGAGGCAGAGATAGGATGATCACTGTGATTTTGTGGCCACTCTGAGACTACATAGTGAATTCCAGGTCAGCCTGAACTAGAGTGAAACCCTGCCTCAAAAAAAAAAAAAAAGAAAAGAAAAGAAAAGAAAAGAAAAAGAAAAAGAAAAAGAAAGAAAGAAAGAAAAAGAAAACAAAGGATGGGGGCTGGAGAGATAGTCCAGTGGTTAAGGCACTTGCCTGCAAAGCCTAATGACCTGAGTTTGATTCCCCAGAACCCGCATAGAGGCAGATGCACAAAGTGGCGCATGCATCTGGAGTTCTGTTGCAGTGGCTGGAGGCCTTGGCATATCCATTCTCTCTGTCTGTCTCTCTTGTGTCTCTCTCTGTTTGCAAATAAATAAATAAAAAATATTAAAAGAGAAACAAAAGATGAAATTCAGGTTAAGTTTCAGCTGATATTAAGAAAAAGAACAGGGAAGGGGAAAGCAGGAATGAATGAGCACAAAAGGCAGGATGTAAGAAGTTAGGAGGACTAAGAACAGCCATCATGCTAGTTGGTCTTTTGAAAGTATAAGGAACTGGGCAGACACCAGCAGGAAACACGATCACGCACACACTAGCAGGAACAATGAAAATGTGAACAGTTAAGTGGAGTCTGTGATAACCTGTGAAGGATAGGAATCAGTGGACCCTTTTCTGTATGTGGGTGTGTGAGTGTGGTGTGTGTGGTGTCGTGTGTGTGCTGTACACACGTGTGTGCAGATACACGCGTGCAGACGCCAGAGGACGCTGAGTGTCCCACTCTGTCACTCGTTCACATTTCCTGGACACAGAGCCTCTCCTCTGGACCCACAGCTGGTGTGCGTGAGCAGTGACTCTCTGCTTTCCACAGGACTAGTGTGTTCCCATGTGTGTGGCCACACCCAGGTGTTTACACGGGCGCTGCGGAATCAAGCTCAGGTGGTCTCACCCCTCCCGGGCTGCGTGCTCCACGGTAAGCGCTCTTACCAGCCGGGCCACTTCCCCGGCTCCTCCATGGGCATAGCCATAGGAAAATACATCTGAGCCGAGCCAATTCAACTGCTGGGAGAAAACCAAAAACACCGTCATTTCAGAATAAGTTAAAACGGCAGGGAAGGGCGTGCATCCGACAGAAGCATTGTATCTGCACACTTACTTTTATTTTATTTTATTTATATTTTTTATTTATTTATTTTTTTTTTTTTTGAGGTAGGGTCTTGTTCTAGCCCAGGCTGACCTGGAATTCACTATGTAGTCTCAGGGTGGCCTTGAACTCACAGCGATCCTCCTACCTCTGCCTCCCGAGTACTGGGATTAAAGGCATGCGCCACCACGCCCTGCTTACTTTATTTTATTTTTTGAGGCAGGGTCTCACTCTAATCCAGACTGACCTGGATGGAACTCACTCTGTAGCCCAGGCTGGTTCGTAGTGATTCTCCTACCTCAACGTCTCGAGTGCTGGAATTAAAGGTGTGCTCTAGCATGCCTGGCTTTAAAAAAAAAAAAAAAATATATATATATATATATATATATATATATATATATATATATATATATATGTATGTATATTTCATGCCTGGCTGCTTTTAAAATATTTTTATTCACTTATTTATTGGAGTGACAGATAGAGAATGGGTGTATCAGGTCCTCTTGCTGCTGCAAACAATCTGTAGACACACATACCACTTTGTGCATCTGGCTTAATATGGGTACTGGGGAATTGAACTCAGGCACCTTTAACCGCTAAGCCATCTTACGAGCCGATGTCTGGATACTTCTATGGGAAAGTTGTTTCATCTTGTTTCAGGACACTGACAAGGTGAAAATCTCCCCTACCTGGATTAAAATGTGGTGTAGTAAAGCCAGGTTTGTCTCAAAAGCAAAACATTGGGTCTGGGGAGATGGCTCAGTTGGTAAAGTGCCTGCCTTGCATGAACACCTGAAGTCTGGGGAGGTTTGTGTTTGGTTGGTTTAGTTTAATTAGTTAGTTAGTTTTGGGGCACAGTCTCTAGCCCAAACAGACCTGGAACTCACTCTGTCATCCAGGCTGGCCTCAAACTCATGATGACCCTCCTACCTCAGCCGTCCGAGTGCTGGGGTTATGGGCGTGAGCCACCAGGCCCCGCAAGGACCTGAGTCTGATATCCAAACCCAATGTAAAATGTCGGCGTGGAGGTGCAAGACCCGCAAGATAGGAGGAAAAATAATGACATCAACATAGAAGAGAGACTAGTTAGAAAGAAGAAGGGAGGGCTGGAGAGATGGCTTAGCGGTTAAGGCACTTGCCAGCAAAGCCAAAGGACCCAGGTTCGGTGCCCCCAGGACCCATGTAAGCCAGATGTACAGGTGGCGCATGTGTCTGGAGTTTGTTTGCAGTGGTTGGAGGCTCTGGCTTGCCCATTCTCTCTCTCAAGTAAATGAGTGAAAGTTAGAAATATTAAGAAAGAAAGAAGAAGGGATACAGTGGAGGGAGGATTTGGGAGGGGAAAGAGAGGGTAGTGGGAAGGGATTATGATGATGGTATTTTGCTTATATTTAGGGAAGTTGTCAATAATTTTTTTTTGAGGTAGGGTCTCCCTTTAGCCCAGGCTGACCTGGAATTCACTTTGCAGTCTCAGGGTGGTCTCGAACTCACAAGGATCCTCCTACCTCTGCCTCCCCAGTGCTGGGATTAAAGGCGTGCGCCACCACGCCTGGCTAATAAAAATGTTTTTAAAAAAGAGAATTCAGCATAACCCTAAAATGAAGAGTTGGCAGATAACAGACTTACAGATCAGTCTTGCTCAGAATAAGATAAAAACCTGTATCAAAGCTGGGTGTGGTGGTGCACGCCTTTAATCCCAGCACTCGGAAGGCAGAGGTAGGAGGATTGCTGTAAGTTTGAGGCCACCCTGAGACTACATAGTGAATTCCAGGTCAGCCTGGGCTAGAGTGAGACCCTACCTCGAAAAACCAAAATAAATAAATACATACATAAAATCTTTAAAAAAGAAAGAAAGAAAGAAAAAGACCTGTATCATCAGATACCAGCAAAGGTTAAGACTCTGGGTGCTCACCCCCAGAAAGCTGTTCAAAGGTGTTTCAGCTCAGGGAGACTGCTTAGGAGACTAAGGGAGCTCACTGAAGTAACTAAAGGGGGAAGTGACACATAGCTAGACACTGAAATAAAAGTCACCAGAGGGGTTGGAGAGATGACTCAGCAATTAAAGAAAGGCACTTGCTTCCAAAACCTGACAGCCTGGGTTCGATTCCCCAGTACCCGTTCCAACCCAGACGCACAAAGTGGCTCATGTGTCTGAAGTTCATTTGAAGTGGAGAGAGGTCCTGGTACATCCATTCTTTCTTTCTCTCTTTTCCTTCCCCCTCCCTCTTGCAAATAATAAATAAGAAAATATACGTTTATAATAGATCACCGGGGAAGTCATGCCTTCCTTCCCTAGAGATTAGTGTCTTCTGGTGCTTGCCTATCAGGCCACCAAGGCCCAAGGACTTTTCTTTCTTTCTTTCTTTCTTTCTTTCTTTCTTTCTTTTTTCGGTTTTTCAAGGCAGGGTCTCACTGTAGCCCAGGCTGACCTGCAAGTCACTATGATGTAGTCTCAGGCTGGCTTTGAACTCACAGCGATCCTCCTACCTCTGCCTCCTGAGTGCTGGGATGAAAAGGGTGCGTCACCACGCCCGGCCCCAAGGACTTTTTAAGTTGACTTCTGAGTGTCATTCAGCATCCCAGTCTTGTTTGTTACCTTCTCGTTGCTGGGACAAAATAACTGGCCAGAAGCAGCACAAGACGGGAAAGGCTTTGCCTCGGGCGTAGTGTCAAGGGGAAGCTGTTACCACGGCGTGGCACAGCAGAGGCCATACGAAGCGGCAAGCGCGAGGCAGCTCTGGCAAAGGTGGGAGCTTGTCTGTAACACCCCAAGGCCCACCTCAAGGAACGCCCCTCCTCCAGCAAGGTTCCGCCTCCAACTTCCCACCAGCTGGGGACCAACCAGTCAAAAGCTAGAAGGCCATGGGGGAACATCTCATTCAAACGACCACACCAGTCTATAATCAGCAATGGAGAAACGCCCTCCTTGGCATGGTCGTGGTGATCTCTGGTGTTAACTCACCTTTCCAGGCTGGGATTGCCCACCACCCCTCCCTCCACTGGGCTAGTTTGGCAGGACTGTGTGACTTGCTTTGGCCGACAAAATAGGACACAAAGTGAGAGTGTCGTATCTACTTAGAAGCACTCCATCGTGGGTGTGAAGACCCTCCAGTTCTACTTCCCCTGCCCCAAAGCATAAGAGTATTGGTTTTGTGGACAATAACTGTCCTCGTTGCCTGGACCATAATAGTCCTACAAGCAAGAAATAAACCTCTCTCAAGCCATGAGATTTTCTTTCCCCTTTTTTTGTGTTTGTTTTTCGAGGTAGGGTTTCACTCTAGCTCAGGCTGACCTGGAATTCACTATGTAGTCTCAGGGTGGCCTTGAACTCACGGCAACCCTCCTACCTCTGCCTCCTGAGTGCTGGGATTAAAGGCGTGTGCCACCACGCTTGGCTCCTTCCTCTTACTTTCTATTGGATTCACTGTTTTCTTTATTTCTCTCCTATTCCTTCATTCAGAAAGTCATATATATTTCATTTCTGCCTTTTAGAGATCTTTTAAATTCTTACTGTACGTAATAGATTTATTATGATATAAATCAATATTTTTCACTTTCTTTCTAGACAATATTAGGTCTCAGGAATTTATCTCCAATCGTATCTTCCACTCACTGTGTTATGATAGTCTCACATGTCAATTGTACATGGCTTTCATCCACCTTTCGTCAATGTTGTTGTCAGTCTTATTTAAATGTGACCTTTTTTTTTTTACATTTTTTTTAAGTAATGGATTTTTTTTCACCTGGAGAGATGGCTTAGTGGTTAAGGTGCTTGCCTGAAAAGGTTAAGGGCCCAGGTTTGACTCCCCAGTGCCCACATAAAACCAGATGCACAGGTGGTGCATGCATGTGGAGTTTGTTTGTAATAGTTAGTGGCCCTGGTGCCACCCCTTCTCTCTATCTGCCTCTCTCTCCTCTCTTTCAAAAATTTTTTTTGTTTACTTTTATTTATTTGAGAGCGACAGACAGAGAGAAAGAGGCAGAGAGATAGAGAGAGAGAGAGAGAGAGTGAGAGAGAGAGAGAGAGAATGGGCATGCCAGGGCCTCCAGCCACTGCAAATGAACTCTAGACACGTGCACCCCCTTGTGCATCTGGCTAACATGGGTCCTGGGGAATTAAGTCCTTAAACCATCTCTCCAGCCCTCTCCTCTCTTTCTCTTAAATAAATAAATAAATGTTTTATTAAAAATCTGAGAAGTGAGCCAGGCATGGTGGCACACACCTTTAATCCCAGCACTCAGGAGGCAGAGGTAGGAGGATTGCCGTGAGTTAGAGGCCACCCTGAGACTCCATAGTGAATTCCAGGTCAGCCTGGGCTAGAGTGAGACCTTGCCTCTAAAACAACAACAACAACAACAACAATCTCCAGATTCGATGTAAAATAAATAGCTGGGTGTAGTGCACATGCCTGTAACCCCAGTCTGCAGTGAGAGCAGAGACCCCAGAATCATAGGAGCCCCCCAAGCTCTGGAAGCAGTCAAAGAAGACTGGCTCAAAACAAGACAGGGCAAAAGAGCGATGTGGCTCCACACCTGATGTTCCTGTCCAGCCGTGGCAGGTGAGCCACCTCTGTCCTAGGGGAGTGTTTGGGACCCACAAGGGCACAAACACACATACGCATATTACACACATACAGCAAAAAATAAAAATAAAAAACTAGCTGGCCGTGGTGGCACATGTCTTTAATCCCAGCACTTGAGAGACAGAGGTAGGAGGATCACTGTGAGTTCAAAACCAGCCTGAGACTACATAGTGAATTCCAGGTCAGCCTGGCTAGAGGGAGACTCTACCTCAAAAAAAGAAAGAAACTAACCAACAATTTTAAAAAGTGGACAGAAAGCCGGGTGCGGTGGCGCATGCCTTTAATCCTGGCATTTGGGAGACAGAGGTAGGAGGATAGCCATGAGTTCGAGGCCACCCTGAGACTACATAGTGAATTCCAGGTCAGCCTGGGCTAGAGTGAGACCCTGCCTGGAAACAACAACAAAAGTTTAAGAAGTCTTTTGCCATTTCTGAAATATTCTTAGGCATTATCATGTTGAATACATTTTCTTTTCCATTGTTCTTGGTGATTTCCCTAGGTTACTCTTCCAAGTCACAAACAGTTTCTTCAACAGTGTCTTCTCTGCCATTTCACCTATTGAAATTTTAATTCTAATAACATTTCCTTTTCAGAAAATGTCTGTTTGTCTTCACACCTGCCTCTTCTTATTTCATAGTGCCCTTATTTTCTTATGGCTTCCTTGAATAATTTAAAGCAAACTGGGTATTCTGCTTTTTTTTTTTTTTAATCTCAAATTCAAGGATAGCTTGGCCACATAGCAAGAACTAGTCTCAAAACAATCTTTTCTTAGCAGTTAAGGCACTTGCCTGTGAAGCCTAAGGATGCAGGTTTGATTCGCCAATATCTACATAAGCCAGATGAACAAGGTGGTACATGTGTCTGGAGTTCATTTTCAGTGGCTAGAGACCTTGGCATGCCTATTCTCTCTTTCTTTCTCTACCCCTTTCTCTCTATCTTTTAAATAAATGAATACACTTTTAAAATCTTTTTTTTTTTTTTGAGGTAGGGTCTCACTCTAGCCCAGGCTGACCTGGAATTCACTGTGGAGTCTCAGGGTGGCCTCAAACTCACAGCAATCCTCCTACTTCTGCCTTCTGAGTGCTGATATTAAAGGCGTTAGCCACCATGCCTGTCTAAAAAAAAAATAAAACTTAAAAAAATATTTATCTATTTATTTGAGAAGGGGGGGGGGAGAGAATGGGTGCGCCAAGGCCTCCTGTTGCTGCAAACTCCACGTGCATGTGCCGCTTCGTGCGTCTGGCTTTATGTGGGTACTGGGGAATGGAACCCAGGCTGGAAAGCTTTGTAAGCAATGGACTTTAACCACTGAGCCATCTGTCCAGCCGGCTTCTTTTATAGTCTCCCTTGCATTGTGCTGTTACCTGTGTCTTCAGGGTCCTTGTCTTGTTCTCCGTGACTCTCCACACGGTGGGCAGACCATTTGATCCTGCCACTTGTGTTGTGTCTGTTTTGTTGTTTTTTTTTGTTTGTTTTGTTTTTCGAGGTAGGGTTTCACTCTAGCCCAGGCTGACCTGGAATTCACTACGTAGTCTCAGGGTGGCCTTGAACTCATGACGATCCTCCTACCTCCCGAGTGCTGGGATTAAAGGCGTGCGCCACCATGCCTGGCTTTTCTGCCACTTATATTTTGAGCTGTGAATGTCCATTCAACAGGCTCTGCCTTTCAGTTGGGTCTGGGCCACCAAAGAGCCTCGTGGTCTCGGTCTTCCTTCTCTACCCCCAGCACCCGGTTCTCCCCTTCTTCCATAGGAGACCAGTGGCTGTGGTTATTGCTGTTAGATTTCAGCCACGTTCCTCATCAGACATCAATATCAGCTCATGTCACTGAGGGTTCTCCAGCCAGACATCAATGCAGATAGGTCACAAAGACATCAGGGAAAGTCAGCAGGGAAAAGGGGGTGCTTATTAAATGGTACTAAGACAACTTTTCAGTCTTTGGGGTCGGGAGAGGAGGCTATAAACTTCAGCATATCCTGTAACTAAGATACATTGCATGAAACAAAAACTTAAATACAAAAATAGTACTATAAAAGTGCTATGTGAAAATGATGTGATGGGAAAAGCCTGTTTAATTATTCAAAGGATTGTGATGCTCATCCTGAGGTCTTGGCTACAAAATGTTTGAATTGTGCACACTGGAGAGCTAAATCCTGCAAAACAAACACTGGCTAGGAAGATAGTGCAAAGGCCAGTAAAGACTGAGTGGCTCAGTGGTCAGAGTCCTGGTCATAAACACTGAGTGGGTGGCTCAATGCAGAGTGCTGGTCATAAAACTGAGCAGGTGGCTCAGTGGTCAGAGTGCTGGTCATAAAAACTGAGTGAGTGGATCAGTGGTCAGAGTGCTGGTCATAAAGACTGAGTGAGTGGCTCAGTGGTCAGAGTGTTGGTCATAAAGACTGAGTGAGTGGCTCAGTGGTCAGAGTGCTGGTCATGAAGACTGAGTGAGTGGTTCAGTGGTCAGAGTGCCGGTCATGAAGACTGAGTGAGTGGTTCAGTGGTCAGAGTGCCGGTCATGAAGACTGAGTGAGTGGTTCAGTGGTCAGAGTGCCGGTCATGAAGACTGAGTGAGTGGTTCAGTGGTCAGAGTGCCGGTCATGAAGACTGAGCGAGTGGTTCAGTGGTCAGAGTGCCGGTCATGAAGACTGAGCGAGTGGTTCAGTGTGCAGAGTGCCGGTCATGAAGACTGAGCGAGTGGTTCAGTGTGCAGAGTGCCGGTCATGAAGACTGAGTGAGTGGTTCAGTGTGCAGAGTGCCGGTCATGAAGACTGAGTGAGTGGTTCAGTGTGCAGAGTGCCGGTCATGAAGACTGAGTGAGTGGTTCAGTGGTCAGAGTGCTGGTCATGAAGACTGAGTGAGGGTTCAGTGTGCAGAGTGCTGGTCATGAAGACTGAGTGAGGTTTGGGTGGGGTGGTTACTGAGTGAGTGGCTCAGTGGTCAGAGTGCTGGTCATGAAGACTGAGGTGAGTGGTTCAGTGGTCAGAGTGCTGGTCATGAAGACTGAGTGAGTGGTTCAGTGGTCAGAGTGCTGGTCATGAAGACTGAGTGAGTGGATCAGTGGTCAGAGTGCTGGTCATGAAGACTGAGTGAGTGGTTCAGTGGTCAGAGTGCTGGTCATAAAGACTGAGTGAGTGGATCAGTGTGCAGAGTGCTGGTCATGAAGACTGAGTGAGTGTTCAGTGGTCAGAGTGCTGGTCATGAAGACTGAGTGAGTGGTTCAGTGGTCAGAGTGCTGGTCATGAAGACTGAGGAGTGGTTCAGTGTGCAGAGTGCTGGTCATGAAGACTGAGTGAGTGGTTCAGTGTGCAGAGTGCTGGTCATGAAGACTGAGTGAGTGGTTCAGTGGTCAGAGTGCTGGTCATGAAGACTGAGTGAGTGGTTCAGTGTGCAGAGTGCTGGTCATGAAGACTGAGTGAGTGGTTCAGTGGTCAGAGTGCTGGTCATGAAGACTGAGTGAGTGGTTCAGTGTGCAGAGTGCTGGTCATGAAGACTGAGTGAGTGGTTCAGTGTGCAGAGTGCTGGTCATGAAGACTGAGTGAGTGGTTCAGTGGTCAGAGTGCTGGTCATGAAGACTGAGTGAGCGGTTCAGTGGTCAGAGTGCTGGTCATGAAGACTGAGTGAGTGGTTCAGTGGTCAGAGTGCTGGTCATGAAGACTGAGTGAGTGGTTCAGTGGTCAGAGTGCTGGTCATGAAGACTGAGTGAGTGGTTCAGTGTGCAGAGTGCTGGTCATGAAGACTGAGTGAGTAGCTCAGTGGTCAGAGTGCTGGTCATGAAGATTGAGTGAGTGGTTCAGTGTGCAGAGTGCTGGTCATGAAGACTGAGTGAGTGGTTCAGTGTGCGGAGTGCTGGTCATGAAGACTGAGTGAGTGGTTCAGTGGTCAGAGTGCTGGTCATGAAGACTGAGTGAGTGGTTCAGTGGTCAGAGTGCTGGTCATGAAGACTGAGTGAGTGGTTCAGTGGTCAGAGTGCTGGTCATGAAGACTGAGTGAGTGGTTCAGTGGTCAGAGTGCTGGTCATAAAGACTGAGTGAATGGTTCAGTGTGCAGAGTGCTGGTCATGAAGACTCAGTAGTGTCCCCAGTCTGCAAATGAACTCTAGATGCATGTACCACTTCCTGCATCTGGCTTTATGTGGGTAATGGGGAATTGAACCCTGGGAAGGCAGTCTTTGCAAGGAAGCTCTTTTAACTGCTGAGTCATTTCTCCAACTCTCCCATCTTTTTTTTTTTTTTTTTTTTTTTTTTTTAATTTGAGACAGGGTCACATGTAACCAATGCTGACCTTGAAAATTCCTGTCTTCCTGCCTCCACCTCCCTAATGCTGGGATTGCAGGTGTGCCCCACCATGTGACTCCCCCCCCTAGACCAGAGTGACAATGTGCCAGTACCCAGTCTGTGAGCCACAGGAATATGAGTAGGGCTTAGGGGAGCATGGGTGCCTCAAAGAAGGCTTCCTCAGCAGAAAATCCAGCCCAGGTGACAGCTGTCAATATGACTTGAAGGGAGCTCAGCCGATCTGGTTTCTTTTCCCCACTTGTGCAGCTGTGGGGAGGGGCCTTGTGAGCTTGGAAATTTCAGGAGCTTCTGAGGGCTTATGACATTCACTTCCTGTGTCTTACCCCAACTTTCTCTGGGAGGGAATGTTTCAATTCAGAGGAAGCAGCTAGCAACAGCCAACACCTTGGCTGTCCCAGCACCCCCGCCTTTTTTTTTTTTTTTTTTTTTTTGGCAACTTTGATTTAGAAAGGAAGGAAGGTTACCTCCCTAAAGTTACTGAGGCTGGCTTTGATGAACTCACTCTGTTGCCCAGGCTGGACTTGAACTTGCAACCTTCCTGCCTCAGCCTCCCAAGTGCTGGGATAATAAGCCTGGGGCACCACACTGAAGTAAGTTAAGGGTGTTTGTTGTTTTATTTTTCAAGGTAGGGTCTCACTCTAGCCCAGGCTGATCTGGAATTCACTATGGAGTCTCAGGGTGGCCTCAAACTCACGGTGATCCTCCTACCTCTGCCTCCCGAGTGCTGGGATTAAAGGTCTGCGCCACCACGCCCGGCACAGTAAGGTTTTGAGATGTTTGTTTGTGACCGTCTATGTAGCTGGGCCTGAAATCTTATGAAATGTGTCCTTGTGAGAGACTCACAAGGAAGGCGACAAAGGGAAAACCGTGTGACCTCAGAGGGCGAGATACAGACGGCCACAGCTCAGGGACGGCGAGCTGCTGACATGCTGGGAAGAGCAAGGAAAGGCTGGTCCCCTGAGGTACTCGGGAAGACCCATCACCCTGATCCAACTTGATCTTGGGGACTTTTGGCCTTGAGAACTGAAAATAAGTTCCTGTCATTTTTTTTTAAGCCACCCCAATGTGGCCAGCCATGGAAATGAGGACAAGTGTCGTGAGAATCTTCCGAACAGGAACTTGGCAGCACAGGTCCTGACACGTGCCTCCTTTTCTTCTAGAAATTTCTCCGGATGAATAACCGAGGATTTTGTCAAAAAATGTTCTCGGCGAGGATGTTCAGTGCAGCCTGTCTCGTAACCAAGGACTGTTGGAGGCAGGAAGGCACTGCTGACGGGGTGTCTGTGATGTATTCCCCGTGGAAGGGCCCTCTGCCTCTGCCACTGCCACTTCCCATGAAATGCTCACCCCAGCTGGGTGAGGTTGGCATGGTGACACCCCTGACAGAAACACGGGGCGGTCACAGGGTGCAGGCCACCTGGCCAAGGTCACATAGCCGAGGGGCAGCCCCGGGGGTGGCCCAGGCCTGGTGCTGTGTCTTCACCATGCAAGGCGACAGCTCATGGTGCAGTCAGCCGACATCGTGAAGTAGGATACGGGTCTGAGCATGGAGGGTGTGGTGGCATAGCTCTGGGAGAGACGGGGGGCGGGGAGGGGGGAGTTGAGCTCATCCCATTTTTTGCAGAAATAAAACGCGTGTCGGATGTGCAGAGAAACACGGCTGCAAGGATTTACTGTGCAGTTAACAGGGAGGTTGCCGTGGGGATGGAGGCCGGATCTTTATTTTCCATCATCAACACATACGGCTTTTGCAACCGGAATAAAACAGCAAAAGACAAAACAGCCCCAAGCCCGAACCTACACAGAGCACATGGCTCCTAAGCTTGTGCTGGGAGGTGGGAGAGGCATCGGCTCCGTCCCCTCTGTGCACATTGATTTCCCCCCCCCCCCGCCCGCCTTTCAGAAGAAGAGCAAAGTGCACGTCTGCACTGATGCTCAGAGCCCCACCCCGCCTGCTTGGCTCTGCCCTGCCCGGGAACCCGGGGAGACCCCGGGGGAAGCTGGGCTGTCTGCGCTGCTGTGATGGACAAGTTGAGTGTGGGGGCAAACCATGTGTGGTGGGTGCAGGGTAGTGTGGTGGGGAGCTGTGCCCTTTTGGGGTTCAGGGTGGAAGGGTGTTTGTGGGGGTTGTGTCTAGGCGATGTACGTAGGTAAGATGGCAAAAAATGGGCTGGTAGAAGGGCATTGTTGCCACGTGCTGGGCACAGACCCCCTCCCAGGGGCATATCCTTCTCAGTCACTCCACAGCCCCCAGGTGGGGAAACTGAGGATGGTGTGTGCGTATGTTCGAACAGTGCGCACGGAGCACTTCTTGGCTCTGCCACCTGCACCCTGGAATCCTGTAGTGGGCCTCTTGGCTCTGCCTGGAGGTGGGGACACAAAGAAGAGGCAGCCATGCCTAGACTTGGAGCTCACCCCCACCTGGGGAAAAGCCGGTGGGTGCTCCTGGACCTGCCTAGGTCCACAGACCCCACCTTACGTTCATTGGGAAGGTTGGCCCCTCACTCCCTAAACCACCTCCCCTGCACAGCCCCAACCCCACTGATGACTCCGCCTCCTTGAGCCCCACAATCCTCCTCCAGGGTAGGGAAAAAATGTACCCACATATGTGAGTCAACTGCTAAGGTTTGCACCCCAGGTTATATGTTCCAGGGGAATCTGGCTGGAGCTTCGAGGGTCCTCCCTGTAAGGGTCTCCTGTACCTACTACCAGTTCACATGACAAAATGATGCTACATATGTTTGTTGTGTGAATGAATGGGCCATGAGTATGTGTGAGCATGTTTACCTGTCCTGTGAGAGCATGTTTACCTGTCCTGTGTGAGCATGTTTACCTGTCCTGTATGAGCATGTGTACCTGTCCTGTGTGTGCATGTGTACCTGTCCTGTATGAGCATGTGTACCTGTCCTGTGTGAGCATGTTTACCTGTCCTGTGTGAGCATGTTTACCTGTCCTGTGTGAGCATGTTTACCTGTCCTGTGTGTGCATGTTTACCTGTCCTGTGTGAGTATGTTTACCTGTCCTGTATGAGCATGTTTCCCTGTCCTGTGTGAGCATGTTTCCCTGTCCTGTGTGAGCATGTTTACCTGTCCTGTGTGAGCATGTTTACCTGTCCTGTGTGTGCATGTTTACCTGTCCTGTGTGAGCATGTTTACCTGTCCTGTGTGAGCATGTTTCCTGTCCTGGATGAGCATGTTTACCTGTCCTGTGTGAGCATGTTTACCCTGTCCTGTGTGAGCATGTTTCCCTGTCCTGGGTGAGCAAGTTTACCTGTCCTGTGTGGGCATGTTTCCCTGTCCTGTGTGTGCATGTTTCCTGTCCCTGTGAGCATGTGCTGTGTGTGCATGTTTACCTGTCCTGTGTGAGCATGTTTTCCCTGTCCTGTGTGAGCATGTTATCCCTGTCCTGTGTGAGCATGTTTCCCTGTCCTGTGTGAGCATGTTTACCTGTCCTGTGTGAGCATGTTTACCTGTCCTGTGTGAGCATGTTTCCCTGTCCTGTGTGAGCATGTTTCCCTGTCCTGTGTGAGCATGTTTACCTGTCCTGTGTGAGCATGTTTACCTGTCCTGGTGTGGCATGTTTACCTGTCCTGTGTGAGCATGTTTACCTGTCCTGTGTGGCATGTTTACCTGTCCTGTAGTGAGCATGTTTACCCTGTCCTGTGTGAGCATGTTTACCTGTCCTGTGTGAGCATGTTTACCCTGTCCTGTGTGAGCATGTTTACCTGTCCCTGTGTGAGCATGTTTACCTGTCCTGTATGAGCATGTTTCCCTGTCCTGTGTGAGCATGTTTACCTGTCCTGTGTGAGCATGTTTACCTGTCCTGTATGAGCATGTTTACCTGTCTGTGTGAGCATGTTTCACCTGTCCTGTGTGAGCATGTTTACCTGTCCTGTGTGAGCATGTTTACCTGTCCTGTATGAGCATGTTTACCTGTTCTGTGTGAGCATGTTTACCTGTCCTGTGTGAGCATGTTTACCTGTCCTGTGTGGCATGTTTACCTGTCCTGTGTGAGCATGTTACCTGTCCTGTGTGAGCATGTTTACCTGTCCTGTGTGAGCATGTTTACCTGTCCTGTGTGTGCATGTTTACCTGTCCTGTGTGAGCATGTTCACCTGTCCTGTGTGAGCATGTTCACCTGTCCTGTGTGAGCATGTTTACCTGTCTGTGTGAGCATGTTTACCTGTCCTGTGTGAGCATGTTTACCTGTCCTGTGTGAGCATGTTTACCTGTCCTGTGTGTGCATGTTTACCTGTCCTGTGTGAGCATGTTTACCTGTCCTGTGTGAGCATGTTTACCTGTCCTGTGTGAGCATGTTTACCTGTCCTGTGTGAGCATGTTTACCTGTCCCTGGGTGAGCATGTTTACCTGTCCTGTGTGAGCATGTTTACCTGTCCTGTATGAGCATGTTTCCCTGTCCTGTATGAGCATGTTTCCCTGTCCTGTGTGAGCATGTTTACCTGTCCCTGTGTGAGCATGTTTACCTGTCCTGTGTGAGCATGTTTACCTGTCCTGTGTGAGCATGTTTACCTGTCCTGTATGGGCATGTTTCCCTGTCCTGTGTGTGCATGTTTCCCTGTCCTGTGTGAGCATGTTTACCTGTCCCTGTGTGTGCATGTTTACCTGTCCTGTGTGAGCATGTTTACCTGTCCTGTGTGAGCATGTTTACCTGTCCCTGTGTGAGCATGTTTCCCTGTCCTGTGTGAGCATGTTTACCTGTCCTGTGTGAGCATGTTTACCTGTCCTGTATGAGCATGTTTACCTGTTCTGTGTGAGCATGTTTACCTGTCCCTGTGTGAGCATGTTTACCTGTCCTGTATGTGCATGTTTACCTGTCCTGTGTGAGCATGTTTCCCTGTCCTGTGTGAGCATGTTTACCTGTCCTGTGTGAGCATGTTTACCTGTCCTGTGTGGACATGTTTCCCTGTCCTGTGTGAGCATGTTCACCTGTCCTGTGTGAGCATGTTCACCTGTCCTGTGTGAGCATGTTTACCTGTCCTGTGTGAGCATGTTCACCTGTCCTGTGTGAGCATGTTCACCTGTCCTGTGTGAGCATGTTTACCTGTCCTGTGTGAACATGTTTACCTGTCCTGTGTGAGCATGTTTACCTGTCCTTTGTGCATTTTTTTCTGTCCCAGTGTGTTCATGTGTGTGCATGTTCACCTGTCCATTTGTCCACACATGTGTGCATGTTTACCCGTCCCTGCATGTGCACGTGTTCAGTTGAGTGTATGCACACGCACACGTTGCTGACTGCACACTGCTTCCTCTTCAGGTTGGGGGACAGTGTACCTTTCATGTTGCTCCTGGCTTCTTGACCTGTGGCCCAGTCCTCTGGGGACACATCCTCCAGTGCCAGTCCCCACAATGCATTCCTCTCCTGCTGGCCAAGAGTTCCCAAGAGGGACTTTTTCCCATCCATCAGGCTCCCGGTCTGGGCTGGAAGCAGTATCTCTGCCTCCCCATCTGGAAAGGGAGAATAAAGCCCCCAGATTGCAGTGCTTGGCACACAGTGAAGGGATCTGATCCGTGTTCCCATGGGGGCGCTGCCGCTGGGGAGGTGGATTCATTCCTCCGGGTCCTCAGAGTTGGGGTTTCTCAGTGAGACCCCCAGGGAAGGCAGAAAATCCCAAGGCCTCCTCCTGGCTGGGGGCTCTGGGAACATGCTGGGGTGTTAGTGGCTCAGGAAAGTCCTTGAACTTCAAGCCCTAGGTTTGTGTCTATTTTTAACCAAAAAAAAAAAAAAAAAAAGAATAAAATAAGACTGAGAAGGATAATTATTAATGGTTATATTATTGAGGGAAGTTCAGAACTAAGGAGAGGAGAGTGAATACATCCACGTGGCTGAGAGCCCACGTGACGGGCCTGGAAAAACCATGGAGAGGACAAAAAAAGAAAGTCCAAAGAGCTCCTGCCGTGTGGAGAAGGAGCCCATGTGGGAAGTCGGGGCCAGGGGGCTCTCCTGGGCTGAGCAAGGAGAACTCGCCAGAAGCTGGGGGTTCAGGAGAGGTCAGGCAGCCCAGAGAGCATGCCCTCTCCCCACAGACATGCGTATAACCTTGTGGCGGTGGGCCCTGCCTTCCGCTTCAGGTGAGCCAGAGACAGCTGATTGGTCCGGGCTAGAGTCTCTCTCAGGAAGAGGCCAGCCAAGTTCTGGGGGCTGAACTTGACCAACCACAATGTTAGGGCTCGACTTGAACCCTAGGAGAGACCTCCGTCCCAGGAGGAGCCCTGGTTGTGTGTGGAAAATCGGATCTATGGAAGAGATAAGAAGTCAGATCATACTTACTTAGATCTCTAGCAAAGTAGAGACTGCAAGGATAGGCCAAAGACATTCCTGCCTCTTACTTTTAGGGGCCCAGTCACCCTAAGTGTGTACGCCCTCTCAGGTGGAGTGCAGAGAACCCAGGAGCCCATGTACCAAGAGTGAGGAGCGTGCTGGAACTCAACACCGTGCTCCTCTGTGAACCATGCCGCTCCTGGCGTGCAGCTGTGCTCCAGCCACGCCTGCTGTCTCGCTGTCGTCTCACGCCCCAGTGCCTTTGCACCTGCTGTCCCTCTGCCTGGTGCACTCTCTCTACTGGTCATCTTATAGCTGACCCCTGCTTGACCTTCAGCTCAGAGGACCCCTCCCCAGAGAAGCCTTTACTAACTAGACTGTCTCAAGTAGGCCCAGCCACCGGCTGTCACCTCCCTGAACACTTTTGTTAATCTCTTGTCTGCATCACCGGAGAAGTCCTGGGGGCTCCGAAGATACTGGATGGAAGACCTTTGGAAGGAAGGGAAGATGAAGGCAGTGGGCCTCCATCTGACCCCCTGGACCTCCAGTCCTCACAGCCCCTTGCGGTCAGAGCCTGCTCCGTGTCCCCACCCTATTCAAACTCCACTCAACTGGGCGATCCTGAGCAGATGGCTCTACCTCTCACCCCCAGTCAGACCATCTTTGGTGTGAATGGTCTCCCCACTTTCACTTTGATCTGCTCTGAGGCTCTCTGCGGCACTGGGACCTCTGGGGTCTTGTCCCCCCCACTGCTGCCTTCCGTGCTCCTGCACTCTTGGTGACAGCTTCCCAGGGTATCCTCAGAGCTCTCTACTGCCACTGCGGTTCCACCACTTCCTTTTCCGCCTCCCTGCAGGTGGACAGGGAGGTGCAGGGAGACACCCTGAACCTCGCTGGCCGAGACAAGGTCTAGGATGGCTCTTTCAGCCCCCTCATCTTGCTTCTCCCCAAGAAAAAGGTAAGCCCATGTGTTGCAGTCAGGTTCACATTGCTGGCAGAAATCGCCTGACCAAGAGCAGCTTTGGGGGGAAAAAATGGTTTTATTTTGGCTTACAGACTCGAGGGGGAAGCTCCATGATGGCAGGGGAAAACGATCACATGAGCAGAGGATGGACACCACCCCCTGGCCAACATAGAGTGGACAATAGCAACAGGAGAGTGTGCCAAACACTAGCAAGGGGGAGCTGGATATAACACCCATAAACCAGCCCCCAACAATACACTCCCTCCAGGAGGCATTAATTCCCAAATCTCCATCAGCTGGGAACCTAGCATTCAGAACACCTAAGTTTATGGGGGACACCTGAATTGAACCACCGCACTGTGCCTTCATTCTGTGACTTCCTGGAGACCCTGAGGTCTGGGTGCCAAAGCCTCACATGGCTTCCACCTGGCATCTGCCAAAAGACCCGGCCTTGTGGACGGGACCCTGTCTGAGCTGAGACTGTCAGGTGCAGAAAGGTGTGAGCCCTGTGGGCAGAAGGTCCCTTGGCTCCTCCCTCCAAGGCCCTGGGACACAAAACCAGAAGGAGGGAGGCAGGGCAAGGCAGCAAGATGGGGCCCTTCAGAGCCCCAGGGCACTGCTCTCCCCCACCAGCTGCCCTTGGCCAGCAGGCTGTCGCTTGAGGGTTCTCTCTCTGGAAGACCAGTTCCTGCCAAGGCTGTCGGTGCCATGGCCTCTGTAGCATCTTGGCATGGGTACAGTTCCTGCAGATGGGGGCGGGGTTGAGGTGGAAAGACCGAGCTGTCTATTCTGCATGTGAGCTATCGGGGCCTGGTGGCCCAAGGGATACAAACGCCACTGAAGGCAGGAGCCCCTGGCCAGGCCTGGTAGCAGGTTTTGCAGGGCCAGGGTGGCGGAGCAGGGACGCTGTCTGCAGGCTTATGAGAATTGGGTAAAGCCCCTCCCCCCTCCTCCTCTCCTCCTCCCTTGTTCTCTTCCTTTTCCTTTTCCCTCTCCTAACTCCCCTTCTAATCCTCCCCCCTCCTCTCTCCATTTCTTTCGCCCTCCTCTACCTCTTTCCCTTTGTTTTATTTTTTATTGTTATTTATTTATTTATTTGAGAGAGAGAATGGGCACGCCAGGGCCACTGCAAATAAACTCCAGATGCACGTGCCACCTTGTGCATCTGGTTTACATGGGTCCTGGGGAATCAAACCGGGGTCCTTTGGCTTTGCAGGCAAACACTTTAACCACAAAGCCATCTCTCCAGCCCCCTCTTTCCCTTTCTTGTCCTTCTCCTCCCCTACTTGACAGGGCGGCACACCCCCTTGACGAACTTGGGTCCACCACACAAGTACTAGGACACTCCCAAAATAGCCAGTGAGTTAAGGATTGTTTGGCATTTCTTGAAAGGAACATGTGTAGGACAGGGTCATAGTCAAGCTGTGGTGGCAATTGGATGGCAGTGACAATGAGCTGGTAAGACACGCGACCGAGGCTCAGCTTTTGCCCAGAAAGAACTTGCCCATGTAAGGGAGGAATTGCCACAGGAAAAAGACATGCGGACGCCCTCCTCTGTGTTGGGCTATGACTTAGGCAGGAATAAAAGGGCGACTTGGGAGGATAAGATGGAGGCGTTGGCTGGCCGTCCCTCACAGCCTATGGGATGTAAGGGACAGAACGTGCAAGTTACATCTGCGCTAAAAAGTTCTTCCTGGGATCCAAAGACTTGGAACCCGTGGGTAAAATTGGACAGTGAGGAAGAAGAGAACTTGGTAGAAGCGTGAAGAGACATCCCTCAGGTTTGACCTGTCTTGGAGAAGAAAGGAAAACCCATGGTTTGGTTCAGCATGCAGACGGGGGCCTTGATAATGGCCCAGTACAGGAAACTGTCATAACTGGCGGGCACCCAGGATCTGAGCCGCTTGAATGGCGAAAGGCTTAAACGGATAATGAAAGGGTCCTTCACGGCCTGGCTTGTGAGGCTGTGGGGCTTGGGGAGGGGTGGGATCACTCTTAATGCTGCCCGTGGTAGTCTGAATGTGCGCTCCCCATGACTCGGGTGTTTCAGGAAAGTCTGTAACGTGGATCTCCAGCAGCCTGGCTGGAGGAGGTGTCGTGGGAGGGGGAGGGGAGCTCCTGGGGTCCAGCCCAAAGGTATATCTGGGGGTAGATCTGAATTCCGGCTCAAAGGTATGCAGAGAGGTCTGAGCTCTGGAGAGGGGGGCGGGTTCTGTTTGCTGTCTGTTTGTACCTCTTGCTTTTGGTTTTTGCTGGCTGTTTCTCTCTGCTTGGATGTATGGAAACAGTTTCTTCCACCATTGATGGAACTTCCCTTGGATCTATAAGCTTGAAATAAACCCCTTCCTCCCATAAACTGTGTCTGGTTTGGATGCTCATCCAGCAATGTGGAGCTGTCTACTATCCCACCGAACTACACTACTATACTACCGAGTAGTGGAATTTACCCCTCCCTCCTTGAGACAAAGGCTGCATAATCCGTGGAGATATGAGAAAAACCAGTCCCTGATGGATTGGGTCATATGAACCGCTAGGCTCATTTGTTTCTTGTCATCTGAGATCTCCATAAATATCAGGAACTAGCCAGGCGTGGTGGCGCAGACCTTCTAATCCCAGCACTCAGGAGGCAGAAGTGGGAGGACCACTGAGTTCAAGGCCAGCCTGAGACTGCATAGTGAATTCCAGGTCAGCCTGGGCTAGAGTGAAACCCTACCTCAAAAAATTAAAAAAAAAAAAAAAAAAAAAAAGCCGGGCGTGGTGGCACATGCCCTTAATCCCTGTACTCGGGAGGCAGAGGTAGGAGGATCGCCATGAGTTCAGAGCCACCCTGAGACTACATAGTGAATTCCAGGTCAGCCTGAGCTAGAGTGAGACTCCGCCTGGAAAAACCAAAAAAATAAAAAAAAAAAAGCCAGGCGTGGTGGCACATGCCTTTAATCCCAGCACTTGGGAGGCAGAGGTAGGAGGATCACTGTAAATTCGAGGCCAACCTGAGACTACATAGTAAATTCCAGGTCAGTCTGGACTAGAGTGAAACCCTACCTGAAAAAACAATAAGAAATAGATAGATAGATAGATAGATAGATAGATAGATAGATAGATAGATATCAGAAACTAGAAGACAATAGAGAAAGGACAGGTGGTAGGTAAGGGAACTTACCATGAGAAAGGCAGTGTTTAATGCCTAGTTCATCAGGTCAGATAGAGGTGTATTTTCAAGAAAGTAAAGAAGGTTGAGGGGCTGGAGAGATGACTCAGCAGTTAAAGGTGCTTGCTTGCAAAGCCTGATAGCCCAGGCTCAATTCCCCAACAACCCTGTAAAACTGCAAAATGGCACATATGTCTATGATCCCTATGTGCCTATGACCACAGGAGGCAGAGCCAGAAGAGTCCTGATGGCTGTGGACCAGCTAGTTCAGTGTCAGTGTTCATTTGTTCAGTCGTTTGCAGTCTAGCAGTTTGTTTGCAGTGGCAAGAGAACTTTCTCAAAGAAGGGGAGCACAGACACCTTGAGGTTGTCTTCCGACTTCGCAAGTGTGGTGGTTTGATTCAGGTGTCCCCCATAAACTTAGGTGTTCTGAATGCTAGGTTCCCAGCTGATGGAGATTTGGGAATTAACGCCTCCTGGAGGCGGTGTATTGTTGGGGACAGACTTATGGGTGTTATAGCCAGCGTCCCCTTGCCAGTATTTGGCACACTCTCCTATTCTTGTTGTCCACCCGATGTTGGCCAAGAGATGATGTCCACCCTCTGCTCATGCCATCGTTTTCCTCTGCCATCATGGAGCTTCCCCTTGAGTCTGTAAGCCAAAGTAAACCTTCCCCCAACCCCCACAAGCTGCTCTTGGTCGGGTGATTTCTCCCAGCAATGCGTACCTGACTGCAACAATAAACGTGCCCATGCACACACACACACACACACACACACACACACACACACAAATAAATAATAAAATGTTATTTATTATTATTTTTATATTTAATAAATATTTATTTATATTTAAATAAATTTTTATTTATTTATTTATTTGATAGAAAAAGAAAGAGGCAGATAGAGAGAGAAAGAGAATGGGCATGCCAGGGCCTCCAGTCACTGCAAGCAAACTCCAGATGTATGCACTACTTTGTGCATTTGACTTACTTGGATCCTGAGCAATCAAACCTGAGTCCTTTGGCTTTGCAGACAAGCACCTTAACAACTAAGCCATCCTTCCAGCCTATAACCATAAATAACTCTTTTTTTGTTCTTTTGAGGTAAGATCTCACTCTAGCCCAGGCTGACCTCAAGTTCACAATGTAGTCTCAGGGTGGCCTTCAATTCAAGGAGATCCTTTTACCTCTGCCTCCCGAGTGCTACGACTAAAGGTGTGCGCCACCACACCCAACTCCCATAAATAACTTAAAAAAAAAAAAGAAAGAAAGAAAGATTGATTCAGTAGGGACCTCAGGACTGGCTGGCTCTTCATTGGCTTTGCTGAACCCCATGGTGGGACACGTTTTTTTTTTACAACACAAGAGAGGAGCCAGGCCTGGTGGCACACATCTATAATCCCAGCACTCAGGAGGCAGAGGTAGGAGGATCGCCTTGAGTTCAAGGCCACCCTGAGACTACATAGTGAATTCCAGGTCAGCCTGAGCTAGAGTGAGACCCTACCTCGAAAAACAAAAAACAAATAAACAACACAAGAGAGGCTTTGGTACATCCAAATGATGTAGACCAGCATGGAAATCATTTCTGTAAAGCACTAACGCACCCAGAAGGGGATGAAAACAGGAAAGATGATAGGGCCTGTCCAGGTCACTCAAAAGCAAATGTGGCAAGATTTGCAAGTCAAGAGTTTCTCGGAAAACTGGCAAAAAGCCAAATGGAGGGTTGGACCGCATCGAAGCCTGAGCAACAGTTCACCAAAGGGTGACAGAAGCAACGGTGGACGGTGAGCGAGAGGAGAAACACATGGAAGGTGTCCTAGGTGCGCAGCCATCCTCCCAGGGTTTGCTGTGCAAACGTTCTCCTGAAAGAAAGTAGCCTGGGGGTGGAGGTGGTTGGCCCAGGCCCCCGGGGGCCCTTTTAGCAGCCAAGTGTGACCATGACACCAGCCCACAAACTGTCAGAACCAAGGACCCGACTTGAGCAGCAGGCTACAGCATGACCTTGCTCTCCCTTGACCGTGACTGGGCCAAGCAGTGCAAGCCAGCCCCATTAAGACCGACCACTGTGGGTGGGTGGCTACAAGCAGCACCCAGGTAGGTGGCTCAGAGAGAAAAGGCCGCAGTACAGAAAGCTAAATGAGTGTCACCCCAGCCCCCATTCTTGCTACCTCTCCCAACATTACTTCTTTACTTTTCCCTCCCTCCCTTCCTTTTCTTTTTTTTTTTTTTTTTTTTTTTTTTTTTTTTTTAGATAGGGTCTCCTTGTGTGGCCCCGTTTGGCCTCAATTCTACTGTGTAGTCAAAGATGGCCTTGAACTACTGACCGTTCTACCTCAGCTTCCCAAGTGCTGGAATCACAGGCACCTACCACCACACCTGGATCTCAGCATTGCTCTTTTGAGAAAAACAGTTAATATAAGTGATGGGGTCTTCTCATGTTACCCTGAGGGCTACAGAGATGGCTCAGCCGTTAAGGCACTTGCCTGTGAAGCTTAAGGACCCAGGTTCAATTCTCCAGGTCCCACGTAAGCCAGATGCACATGGTGGCAATTGCATCTGGAGTTCATTTGCAGGGGCTAGAGGCCCTGGTGTGCCCATTCTCTCTCTCTCTCTCTCTCTCTCCCTAAGGACCCAGGTTCAATTCCCCAGTATCCAAATAAGCCAGATGCACAAGGTAGCACATGTGCCTGGAGTTTGTTTGCAGCAGTTTGAGGCCCTGGTGTACCAATTCTCTCTCTCTCTCTCTCTCTCTCTCTCTCTCTCTCTCTCGCTCCCTCTTTCTCTCTCTCTCCCCCCCTCTCCCCCCTTCTCTTTCTCTCTCTCCCTCTCTCATAAATGAATAAATAAAATTCTAAAAAGAGGGACTGGAGAGATTGCTCAGCGATTAAGGAACTTGCTTGCAAAGTCTGATGGCCCAGGTTCAATTCCCCAGTACCCACGTAAAGCCAGATGTTCAAAGCACATGCCCCTGGAATTCATTTGCAGGTGTGACAAGAGGCCCTGGCACAACCATTCTTTCTCTCTCTATATATAAATAATATAAATAAATAACTTCCCAAAAAGAAAAATGCAAAAAGAAAAGTCATCTTACCCTACTCCCTACACACAACTAAATTCAACCCTCTATTTCTGACATTATCTCGTATTCAGTTCTTCAAGCTCATGGCCAATGCATCTGCTCTAGGAATGCTGCCATTGGTCTCCCACACGCCCACTGTAAAACAACTAACTAAATAAAACCTGTTTATTGGAGAATGGAAGTTCCCTCAGTGTAGGACCCACAAAACAGC
The DNA here is from genome assembly GCA_036346955.1 of Dipus sagitta. Taxonomy (NCBI): domain Eukaryota; kingdom Metazoa; phylum Chordata; class Mammalia; order Rodentia; family Dipodidae; genus Dipus; species Dipus sagitta. The sequence continues at coordinate 143,373,685 of CM070770.1, forward strand.
AACCGCCCATGTTGTGGTGACTTCTAGGATCTGTCTGAACTCTCGGTGACAGAGGCAGAAATCTATCCCAGATAAGAAGAACGGACTCCTGCAAAGGCAGGGCGGGCTTTCGGCATGGTTTAGGCTCACACCGTTATTGAGGCTCTTCCTTGACTGCTCCGCAGTTCTCTCTCCATCCTGCCCACTTCTGTAGGGGGTAGGATGGGTGGGCCTGCACCGGGGCGGCAGAAATGGCTGCTGTGTCTTGGAACTCCTCTCCTCACACTACGCCATGCCAGGCTTGCTTTGGGATGCAGAGGCTTTTGTTTTGTTTCGTTTTTCTGAGGTAGGGTCTCGCTCAGGCCAAGGCTGACCGGAATTCACTATGTAGTCTCAGGGTGGCCTTGAACTCAAGGCGATCCTCCTACCTCTGCCTCCCAAGTGCTGAGATTAAAGAGTTTGTGTGCTTTCCTCTGTACGCTTTGGAGCGCAGAGGAAGAGGGAACGAAGCTGCTTCTAAGACAACTGTACAAAGAGGTTTAGAGGGCTGGAGAGATGGCCAAGCAGTGAAGTACTTACCTGCAAAGCCTAACAACCAGTTCAATTGCCCAGTATCCACATAAAGCCAGATGCACAAGGTGGTGCATAAGTCTGGAGTTCATTTGCTGTTGCTGGAGGCCTTGGTGCACCCATCCTCTGTTTCTCTTCTTTCTCTCTCTCTGCTTGCAAATAAACAAGTATTAAAGAGAGAGAGAAAGAGAGAGAGAGGTTTAGCCATGCTGGGCGTGGTGGCACACGCCTTTAATCCCAGCACTCAGAAGGCAGAGGTAGGGGGACCCCTGTGAGTTCAAGGCCACCCTGAGACTACATAGTGAATTCCAGGTCAGCCTGGGCTAGCAAGACCCTACCTCGAGAAAAAAAAAAAAAAAGGCTTAGAGAAATCTCTTGGGGGGAGGGGGAGAGAAGGATCTAAACCATAGCGACACAATGGAAGAGGCCAGGGCAGAGATTCTGGCCCCATGGCCAACTTGGCAGACAGGGCCAGGCAGGAACCCCAGGTGGTGCGGCCTCGAGCAAGCCCCATTTCCCAACCTCAGCTTCAAGTGCAGGTTTAAGAGAGGCAGGGCTCCTGCCCACGGTGCCCAGGAATTGGAAATACCATTGCTGCTGGTTTTCTGTGAGGGCCATGGCAGTGCTGCCCAGTGGAAATCATCATGTTCAGCCCCTGGGCAGGGCAATTCCTCTCCTCCTTTCTGAGCTCAGACCCAGCCAGCCCCATGGGGAGCGGGGGGTCTCCCGGTACAGCCCCCCTGGGTCTGAGGGAGGGAGGTGCCTCCCCTGGAGTGAGCCTTCCCCCCCATCCATCTAAGCCCGCCTGTGCGTCTGACTACCCCACCATCCTTCTTCCTCTCTGGCAGACAAGCCATTAAGCCCCAGACCCCCAGAGCACCTGCCTGCAGACTCAGCACTAAGTGCATTTGCACCCATTAGCAAGAAGCCCCCGCCAGCCCACCCCCATCCCACTCCCTGGGGACTGGTGCTCAACGCCCCACCCACGGGCAGAACAGAACCAGGGAGGATCACCCAAGGGTTTCGGGAGCACGTGGACAGGCATGTAGGCTCTTCACTGTGCAAAGATGCTGCAAGGCAGCTGGCTCGCCCGGGCCACCTTCCACGTGGGAGACAACACGCCTTCCTCACCTGTGCCAGGGCTCCAGCAGGGAGGGCTGTGGTCCGCGTCAGAAGAAACTATGCAAAGTCTTGGGACTCCACACTGTCTTTTAAAAAAATAGTTTATTTATTAGAGGGGGGGGAGGGAGACAGAATGTGTATGACAGGGCCTCCAGCCACTGCAGATGAACTCCAGATGCAGGCGCCACTTTGTGCATCTGGCTCACGTGGGTCCTGGGGAATCGAACCTGGGTCCTTAGGCTTCACAGGTAAGTGCCTTAACTGCTAAGCCATCTACAGTCTTTGTGGAGAGGAGATGCATATGCTCAGGTGGACATGCACTTGTGGAGGCCAGAGGACAACGTCAGCTCTCATCCTCCCGGAATGTGGTCCGTCTTCTTTGAGACAGGCTCTCTCATTGGACAGCAGCTGACCATGTAGGCTAGAGTGACTGGCCAGTGAGCTCCCGGGATCCTCCTGTCTCTAAATCCCCAGGATTAGAAGCACATGGCACCATTTATTTTTAATTTTTCTTTTCTTTTTTTTAAATATTTTATTTTTATTTATTTATTTGAGAGAGAGAGATATACAGCAATAGGCAGGTAGACAGAGAGAATGGGTGCGCCAGGGCTTCCAGCCACTGAAAACGAACTCCAGATGTATGCGCCCCCTTGTGCATCTGGCTAACATGGGTCCTGGGGAATCGAGCCTCGAACCTGGGTCCTTAGGCTTCACAGGCAAGCACTTAATCGCTAAGCCATCTCTCCAGCCCTTAATTTTTCTTTCTTTCTTCTTTTTTTTTTGGTTTATCGAGGTAGGGTTTCATTCCAGTCCAGGCTGACCTGAAATTCACACAGTCGTCAAGTCTGGCCTCAGACTCATGCTGATCCTCCCACCTCAGCATCCCCAAGTGCTGGCATTAAAAGCTTGCACCATTTCACCCAGCTTTTTACATCTGGCATTTCTGCATGAGTTCAGGGAATCTATACTCAGGGCCTCATGCTTGCAAGGGAAGCACTTTACTCAATGAGCCATTTCCCCAGCCCAATACTTTTGGTTTCTCCCAAAAGTGATGTCAGGGGCTGGGGAGATGACTCAGTGGTTGAAGGCACTTGCTTACAAAGCCTGCCAGCCCATGTTCAATTCCCTAGCTCCCACATAAAGCCAGATACACAAAGTGGCACAGGCGTCTAGAGTTTATTAGCAGCAGCAAGAAGTCCTGGCATGTTCATCCTCCCTCCCCCCCTCAAATAAATAAAATATTTTTTTAATGAAATCAGGGGCTAGGGAGATGGCTCAGTGGTTGAAAGTACTTGCTTACAAACCCTGCCAGGCTGGGTTTAATTGCTCAGTACCCACGTAAAGCCATATGCACAAAGTGGCCCACGTATCTGGAATTCATTTGCAGCAGCAAGAGACTCTGTCACACCTATTCTCTCTTTCTCTCAAATAAAATAAAATAAAATATTTGTAAAAAAAAAATGATATCAAGCTGGGTATGGTGGCACACACCTTTAATTCCAGCACTCGAGAGGCAGAGGTAAGAGGATCGCCGTGAGTTCGAGGCCACCCTGAGACGACATAGTGAATTCCAGGTCAGCCTGGGCCAGAGTGAGACCGTACCTCGAAAAACAAAAACAAAAAAAACAGAACAATTGGAGATGCCATTTTTTTTAAACACGGTGCGTCAGGTTGAATAGAAAGCTTAATTATCAGTGCATCACAGATTAGACGCATGAAGGCAAGGCAGACAGCAGCCGTGTCCTCTGTGAGTCAGCCTGGCTCCACCGTGGAATGACACAGACACCGCGAGTGTGTGGCATAGGCACGAGGGAGGGTCAGGGCGAACCTTCTGCTGCCGTGGTCTGAGAGTGGGAGGGCGATGGAGGGAACCTTCTCCACAGTGCCTTCTCTTTACAGCTTCTCACTGAATCCTGAAATAAAGGGTAAGCTTTTGGAAGGCGGAGTGTTTCTCTGCCGGCTCTCTAGTAAGGACGTGGCGCTCAGAGAGGTTAAGGAACACGGCTGGGGTTCCATGAGCAGGAGCGTGAGCAGGATTGGAACCCGGGGTGTCTATGACTGCTAAAGTGGGACAAGGGCCTTCAGGCGGAGCCGATGGCTGTCTCTGCATTGTCAGCCTCTGATGATGGCCCCTTGGCCCTCTGAGGATTCTGGACAGTTCAGAGGCCTCCATGCTCCTGGGAGATTCCACTCTGTCCTCTGTGTTGTGACGCCCACCCAGCTGACTTCTTCCTGGGACTCCACCAAGCCCTCTCCCTCACCTACTGCACTCTGTACACTCAGTCTAGATCCAGATGGTCCCAAACACCAGCATGTGGCAGTATAACTTTCTAAAACTATATGAACCTTCTAGAACCTTCCAGATGATCCCGGATGTGTATCTATACCAGCAGCAGCATCTCAAAAGCACTCTGAGGGCTAAGAGATGAGTCGTTTAGATATAACATCTAGATCAGACTGGCCTCAAACTCAAGGTAATCCTTCTGCCTCAGCCTTCCCTGGACTGGGATCACAGGTGTGGTCCCCCGTGCCAGGCTCAGAGCTGAGCCTTGAGCCTTCCGGGTGGTGTTTGTGGGGCGCTGAGGAGTTGTGTCCAGTATGCAGCAGAGGTTCCATCAGGATGGCTGCTACTGTCAGGTTATTGCTTTTTTAATTTTGAAGATGTCTGGAAACAAGTAACATGGTGTGGAAGGTGGGACGACCCAAGGACCTCATACAGGAAGCTTCTGTCCCTGTCCACCCTGCCCTTCAACACAGCCACGCCCACCCCAGCTTCAGGCCACACCTGTCACTTAGCCTTGCTCATCTCTCCCTGCCTGAATGTTCACAAGCTTTGGGCTTCTGACTCGTTGGGGGGCGGGGAGGGGGGGACAACAGCAGTGCCCTGTTTATCATTCCTTTCCTTTCCCAACCTTGAGTTGACCTCGAGTGTGACTTTTGGGGCTCCAGGCCTTGGGCCAGGCAAAGGGGGAGTAGACATTTTCTATGGAGGCTGCCCAGAGTACCCCTACCTCTTCCTCAGACCCTAGTCACCTTCTGCAGGGGCCCCTCCAGTGGTCTATCAGGTGGGAACCTGTGAAACAGGGCCCAGGAATCTACGTTGCACACAACCCTTTTCGGGGCACCCAGGACACACAGATGCCAGGGTGGGCCTCCTACGACCTCAGCTCCTCTTTTGTTATTCTTTCTTCATTTATTTGCTTGTTTGTTTGTTTTATTTTTCAAGGCAGGGTCTTGCTCTAGCCCAGGCTGACCTGGAATTGACTATGTAGTCTCAGGATGGCCTTGAACTCATGGTAACCCTCTTACCTCTGCCTCCTGAGTACTGGGATCTTTAAAGGCGTGCACCACCATGCCCGGCTGGGTCTGGACTTTTCATTACTAATAAAATGGGGACTTGGGCTGGAGAGATGGCTTAGTGGTTAAGGCGCATGCCTGTGAGACCTAAGGACCCAGGTTCAGTTCTCCAGGTCTCACATAAGCCAGATGCATATGGTGGCACATGCATTTGGAGTTCATTTGTAGGGGCTAGAGGCCCTGGTGTGCCTGTTTTCTCTCTCTCTCTCTCTCTCTCTCTTAATAAATAAATAAATAAATAAAATCTTTTTTTTTTTAAAGGGGGGTGACTAGCAGTGCCTTCTGCGAGGGCTGCGTGGAGGTGGAAGTGAGAACTGCCCTGTGAAGGGCTTGGCTGGGTACTGGTTGCAGGCGGCAGGCATGGTGACCGTGAACCCGCTGCTTTGCCTTTGCAGCTGGCTGCTCTGAGCAGACGCGGAGGGCAGCTCGTCAGTCTCAGGTCCCTATGGGGGGGGGGGGGGGGGAATTTGTCTCAGGAGGATGGGCTGGTGGGGAGCTCTGGCCTTGCTGCTGTACCTCATCCCTGGAAAATGTCCCCACTGTGAACACCAGCGTTGGCTGGGATTTTGGGAACGGGCCACCACCTGGCGCAGGAGATGTCAGTGGGGATAGATGTGTAGCCAGGGCAGAGGAACCTGGATCCACAGAACGGCGTGTGGGTGTATAGTGGGGGGAGCCTGGTGCTTCCAGGGGACCTGCCCTGGCCTAGTCAAACCTCAGGGGTCTGCCTAGCTTGGAGGAGGAGGACAAGGTACCCATGGGGCAGGAAGCCTGGCCCCAGCTGCACAGCCCAGCGAGAGAGAGAATCTGTTGATGTCTGAGCTGCTTTGAGAGGCGGAGGCAGCAGGGCCTGGGAGATGGTCTCCATGGCAACCACTGCCACTCACTCCCTATCTCCTATGTAAATTAGTTACAATTTTATTAGTGTGCAGAATTTCAAGAGGCCGAATTCTGCCTTGGAAGGGAAAAGGATGGTGGGGGACAGAGCTCCCTCAAGGACTGCAGCTCCAAGGTGGATCCATGGAAAGCCACCAGGCCCAGCCACGTGTCCTCACTTGTTTGCCTGGCCACTGGGCAAGGGGTTAAGATCAGCCCGTCTGTCCCTGGAGACCAACTGAATCCTTTCTCTATCTCTGGTCTTCTGTAGCAGCCTGGAAGCACCCCCAGCCCCAGCCCTGTCCCAGCTGAGGTCACGGGGGTCATTAGCTGGTCTGTAGGTCACCTGGGGTCCAGATGTTTGCTCTCCTCCACGACAAGCCAAAGGGTTAAAGTTCACTTGGCACTGGGGACCCAGCAGGCAGATGAGGGCTCCTAGCACCCTAGGATTCTGGACACACCCCAGGCCTTCTCCAGAGCTACAAGAGTCCAGCGTGTGGGTGCTGTCCTATGCCAGAGAAGGTGCACTTTGCCCTACCAGCAGTGGGCAGACGTGGGCAAGTGACAACAGAGTCATGGCTTCCTGGCACCTGAGGTTCTGAACTGTATACACATATCCTTGCTTACGACAATTTTTTCCCCATAGACAAAAAAAAAAAGGAGGACAGATTTGTCTTTTCCCTAAGGCTATTGTTAAAATTAGGTGTGCCCCCAAAAGGCACACCCCATTGTGTGTGTTCCTGGGGTGACTCTCCTCGCTCCCTGAAGAAGGAGCTCACGAGGACTCAGGGCCCCAGCAAGACTCCAGCCAGTAGCCACACGAGAACGTGAACTGGTGTGATCCGGGGACGCACGGTCTCAGCGGGGCCAGCGGCAAAAGTGAGGAGAGAACGGAGCGGGGTCAGCATCACAGGGGTGGGTCCACTGGCGCGCGTAGAGGACAGGTCTCCAGGCTGAGGTGACAGCCCAAATGAGGCTTAAAGGCTGGCAAGGACTCCCCGAGGAGGGGCCGGGACAGGAAACAGGGAATGGAGTGAGGATGAAGCAGAGGATGGACGTGAGGGGCGAGGAGACTGCTGGCAAGGTTGAAGGAGTGAATGGAGGACAGCTGGGGGTAGCAGCTACCTTCTCGTTGCTGGCACAAAACACTCGACCAAACAACAGCCGATGGGAGGGAAGGGTTTATTTCCGCAGGGGATCCACATCATGTCACATCAGCAGGGAACAAAGTAGACCCAGTGAGCCAGCTCTCAACACCCAGTAGGGCTGGACTAGCAAACCTCAAGCCTCGCCCTCACTGGCCCACCCCCTCCAGCAAGGCCCTACAACCTTCCCAAGTCGCCACCAGCTGAGGACCAAGTATTAAAACGCATGGGCTTATGGGGGAAATTTCCCATTCAAACCACCACCCTGAGGGAGGGTGGGGAGAAAAGATGGTAGATGAGTGAAAGAGGGCCAGCCTAAGGGGTGGGGTGTGGTTTGATTCAGGTGTCCCCCAGAAACTTAGGTGTTCTGAATGCTGGGTTCCCAGCTGATGGAGATTTGGGAATTAACGCCTCCTGGAGGCAGTGTATTGTTGGGGGCGGGCTTATGGGTGTTCTAGCCAATTTCCCCTTGCCAGTGTTTGGCACACTCTCCTGTTCCTGTTGTCCACCTGATGTGGGCCAGGGGGGTGATGTCCACCCTCTGCTCATGCCATCGTTTTCCCCTGCCATCATGGAGCTTCCCCTCGAGCCTGTAAGCCAAAATAAACCTCTTTTTCCCACATGCTGCTCTTGGTTGGGTGATTTCTACCAGCAATGCGAACCTGACTGCAACAGGTGGGGAAAGAGGGTATAGTGTATGAGGGCAGAGAGGAGATTGGACAAGAATGGGTGACATCATGGATGTGGGGTGAACAGGAAAGTGAGGGAGAGAGTGGCTGAGAGATGGTTTCTGCACGGTGGTTAGGCCCATTCGCCACAGCACTGGACACTGTGTCAAATCCCCACCGTAGCATTATTCCTTGTTGCACCATATCTGATCTCTTAGATGGGGGGTGGGCGGCAGGTAGAGCGGTCAGGGCCTCTAATAATTATTTTAAAGCACGTGCACATAGTAGGGCCTTCATACATGTCCAGGTATGGGCCCACACAGTGAGTATGGACTCTGGGGCTGCCCTTGGATTTCTGGACCAACTGGAGAGGGTGGCCACTTCTGACTCAGGCCTCTATGTCAAGAAAGACCCTTCTGGGGGAGGAGAGGTAGGGAGAAGGATTGCATTTTTATGTTTGGGGGGGAGGGATGACCTGGGAAGGGTGAGTTAGCCCAGAGTGTTGAAAGATGAATAGGTTCCTTCGATTTGGCCCTGAAGATGCTTCAAGGGAACCCAGAAGGGCCATTTCTCAGAGTGGGTCAAGCTGTCTATAGAGGCCACCCAGCAAGGGCAAAGGGGAAGCCGTGGCCAAAGCTTTTCAGTACAGGAGGGGGCCTGCCTCATGCCCCACTCTAGACTCAGGTTCCCCGTGGGCTGCCAGTTGCCCAAGGGTGCTTCCAAACTGAGGGTTCTGGCTTGATCCTGACAGACTGAGCTTGCCCCTGGTGGACAGACACCGAGACACTTCCTTCCAATAGTGTCCACAGTCTTTCCAGCAGGACGGAGTGCGCGAGGCCAGGCAGCAGGCCAGTTCTCCTTCCTTCTTTTCTTTTTCTTTCTTTCTCTTTTTTCTTTCTTTCTTTTCTTTTCTTTTTCTTTTCTTTTCTTTTTTTTGGAGGTAGTGTCTTGCTCAAGCCCAGGCTGACCTGGAATTATTCACTATGGAGTCTCAGGGTGGCCTCACTCATGATGATTCTCCTACCTCTGCCTTCCGATGCCAGTTTTCTGCTGCCGCACACTCTGTGCCAGAGACGGTAGCACTGGGGGTCTCAGGACGTTGCTCGCCTGTGTGGACGCGGTGTGTGCATGATGGACCCGACAACCTGTCGTGTGATGCCAGCCAGCCCCTAGGCAAATGGGCCTGTGCCCCCAACCCCTGCCTTAGGTTGGGCAGCCAGGCCCTGCCAACGCTCAGCTGCTGGTTCTGTGGGGGAGCGAGGGCACAGCTCCCGTTCCACACGTGGCCTCCTGTGAGGCAGGGCCACAGCCCACTCCACACATCCATCATCCGCGGAGACGCCTCTGTCCAGTTCTCCAGCCCGCCATGTCTTGTGGCCCAAGGGCTGAGCCTCCTCACAGGATGGCGAGGATGGGACCGCCCACCCTGTTCCACAGTGCGTCTTACTAATTATGCCACACACCGGAAAACTTAATTAAATCGATGCTTGGTGTGTAATTTCAACTAGTTTGGAGGTTGGGGAAAATCAAACAGCCAGCCACATGGCTCTGCCAATCCACTTTACCCTAGCGAACCCTGAGGGCCCTGGTGCTTGGCCAGCCCTGATGGGCTCTGGTGAGAAGGACTCTGCCCCTCAGTTCACGGAGGGAACCGTGCCCTCAGCCCCTCAGCCACCATCCTCACACACATACAGCAAACATGCTACACACCACACCACACTCACTACACACACACACCACAACATGTGGCAACAGCCCAGGAGGGAGCCAGGCAGCCTGGACCCAGAGAGGAAGAAATCACAGAACCTGCTTTTACAGCCTGTCAGGTGATGAAACCAGTTAAGAAGATGTCAGGAGAGGCCAGGGCAGGGGCACAGTACATAGTGTGGCTCTGTCCCCAATCCCTCCAGGCCTCTTCCTTCCCCCCTCCTGCTCTGGGTATGAGAGAACTCCAACCTTGGCAGCAGCCACCATCCCACAGGGTCCAAGCGGGTGAGGACCCCCAGGAGGGCAGATGCGAGGACCAACAGACACAGGGGCAGGAAGTGAGACATCGCTGGGCATCCTGCTTCACCCGTGTGGGTCTAAGAACCAAATGTAGAGAAAAAGACGGGGACTTCCCAGACAATGAGGAGCCCAAGTCCACAATCTGCCGGTTGCCCCAACACCTCTTTGGGACCACAGCAGATGCAAAAACAGGGCAGCCAAGGGAACTCAGCTGCGAGAATGAGGTGCCAGCAAGAGTCTGCTGGTCCTCAGAGCAGCCTGTAGCCACAGACGAGGGAAACTAAGGCTTGGGACTGTTGAGTAGGTAGACTACCTACAGACAACACCTATGGGTTTGAATAGAGGCTCAGCCAAGGACACTGCCTCGGGAATTGTGACACCCACGAAGAGACCCAAGGAGCATACCGAACAGCCAGGAGAGTGGAAGGAGGTGAGGGTGGGTCTCTCCGGGGCTGGGTACCAGGCATCACATGAGGGTGTATCACCAAAGGGTGCCTCAGTCGTAGCTCCGCACTAGAGATCAGAAGGCTGAAACACTTCACTGGGGGACACCTGCATTCCTGCTGCCAGGGGACCTCACCCTGCCACCCTGCCCACTCCCCAGCCAACTATGTGGCCTCTCCACAGGCCACACAAGGTTCTGAGCACCAAAGGCTGAAAGGTGAAAGATAAGCCTTGCCTTCCAGAAGGGTGAGGAAGTTTGTTCAGGGTCACCTGTACTGAAGGCCTGGTCCCAGACAGTGACCACTCTGTCACTGCTGGGGGGGGGGGGGGAATAGTCTGGACTGTGCAGGTCTCTTCTCAAACAGGCAGTGAGGCCCTAGACCAAGGAGAGGGCCTTTTCCTTCCACACGCCTGGGCCCTGGGTCCTTCAGCACCCCGCCCCAGCCACTTCCTTCTGGATGCTGACAACCACCCCTCCCATCATCTGTCAGTCCTGGGATAGGCGGGGCTTGGGTGCAAATTCTGCTTGGCTGGACTAGAGACTTCCTTGCGTTCCTTAACCTGAGTTTCCGAGAGAAAAAAAAATGAAGAAGAGGCAGAGAGAGATGGCTTAGCGGTTAAGGCGTTTGCCTGCAAAGCCAAAGGACCCCTGTTTGATTCCCCAGGACCCATGTTAGCCAGATGCACAAGGGGACGCACACGTCTGGAGTTCGTTTGCAGCTGCTGGAGGCACTGGCGCGCCCATTTTCTCTCTCTCTCTCTTTCTCTGCCAAATAAATAAATTAATTAAAAAAAAAAGAGGCAGAGAGAGAGATAATGGACGTGTCAGGGCAACTCCAGATGCATTATGGTTACTGGGGAATCGAACCTGGGTCCTTTGGCTTTGCAGGCAAGCGCTGTAACCACTAAGTCATCTCTCCAGCTCATGCCCTGTGTTCTGATTGTACCTCCCTTCCCCTTCCTTTCCTGCTATTTTTTAAATAATTTTTTAAATTTTTATTTATTGAGAGAAAGAGGGTGGGGCAGGTAGATAGACAATGGGTGCACCAGGGCCTTCAGCAGCTGTAAACAAACTCCAGACACATGAACCACCTTGTGTATCTGACTTACGTGGGTCCTGGGGAATCAAACCTGGGTCCTTTGGCTTTGCAGGCAAACACCTTAACCGCTAAGCCATCTCTCTAGCCCTTTCCTGCAATTTCTGCACTCCCCAACACACACACACACACACACACACACACACTGAAAAGAGACATGCACCTAACCCCCTGCAGTCACCACAGTGAAGGTTGCTAAGGATGGCCCCACTGTGGGGAGCACTGTGTACTAATCCTGGAGCCACCTTCGAGGTGGGGTGGGCTAGGTAGACTCTGGTGGCACTTGTGCAGTTTTAACTTTTGAGTCTCAGGGCAAAGGACTCCTCTAGGAACTTGCAGCCTCCCAGTGACTACAAGGAGCCCACAGTCTTGACAGCAGCCTGGGGCAGAGACAGTAACCAGGCCTGGGTCTGAGAGACTCGAGCAGTATGGCTGTGAGGACCACCATCAAGGCAGCAGAGGCGACCAGGCCTCTGAGGACTGCATGACTGTGAACCCTGCAGCCTGTCTTGACAGAGCTGTCCAGGCCCCAAGCTGTTCCGTTGCTGCTACAGAAGCCTGGGCATGGAGTCTGATCATCCTAGGTTCAAATCTTATTATCCATGCAACATTGGGGATAGTTGGCCCCTCCCCCAGTCTGGCTCTTCTTCCCTAGTGTGGGGATGACACGGCCACCCCCTCAGGTCTATGCTCCCTCACAGGGCTACCCGGCTGCCCTCATGCACAGGGATTTTGCTAGCGACAGCCACGTGCCATTGCCTGAGCTAGAGACTGGGTTTCCCATCTGAGCAAGTCCTGGGACCCAGGGAGCCTCGCTCCTTCTCCATAAAATGGAGACGATGGTAGGCCAACTGCCAAGGCGGGCGGAGGGTCCTCCTTGAGCACTCAGGGATGTGCTGCCCATGTGTGGGGGAGGTCAGGAGAGTGTGAACTCTTTCATCTCTGCCCTTCCCTCTGCCCTGGGCCCTCCTCAGGGCTCAAGAGCCCTATTCCTCCACCCCCGTGTGCCCTGACAGCAGCCAGGCAGGCAGAACCAGTGAAGGATGAAGCCCAGCCCAGGCCACTCACCCTGGGGGATGCCACACTTGGCAGAATTGCTCTGCCTCCATAGGAGCGACCTAGGAGGAAGGGAGCTTGAGAGGGGCCCGGGCTGGGCGGGCTCCCGAGCTCCCTATGAGTGAAGCACAGAAGACTGGGAAGACCCTGAGCCCAAGGGGTGCTCAGCAGAGCCTGGCTCCTAGAGAACACTGTCCTTTTTTTTTTATTTTATTTATTTTTTGGGTTTTTTGAGGTAGGGTCTTGCTGTAGCCCAGGTTGACCTGGAATTCACTATGTAGTCTCAGGGTGGCCTCAAACTTATGGTGATCCTCCTACCTCTGCCTCCTGAGTGCTGGGACTAAAGGCGTATGCCACCATGCCCAGCACAGAGCTCGCAGTTCTAAGGAGAAGGCCACTCCCTTTTGCCCAGCCATGCCTTCTCCCACCTGGGCCACTTCTGCGTATCCATTCATCCCTTGTCTAGAAGGGAACCAGTCCTCTCCCGTGCTGTGTCCCTTACCAGGTAACTCAACTGGTGCCCTGGGGTGCTCGCTGAGAGTGTTGGATGAGTGAGTGAGTACCAAGTGACTTGGGGACAGACATGGCTCCTGATCAGAGAAGCACCCTGCTCAGCCTGGTCCTTGTCACATGGCGGCCCCCTCAGAGAAGGAGTGCTGCTCTGTGGACCTCCTCCAGGCCCCAGACAGCTGCCAGTGGAGCTGCCTGGTACTTCAGGCCAAGGTCAAAGCCAAGGCAAGTCTGGGTTCCTGATCCTCCTGGGGCTTCTCGCCCATGTGGGCTTGGGCCATTCCTGCCACAGGACCCTGTCTCTGCATCCTTTCTCCTGGGTCACACTGAGATCAGAGACAGCAACACATCAGCTTTAGGGCGGTCACTGTTACCTTGGTGTCCTTCAAGCCTCAGCGTGGCCAGCCGTGTGAGACCAGGATTCCTTGCTTCCTGATTGGCTTGTTCCTCATCTGCCTGGCTTGTCTTCTCTTTGTGGGCCCCCTTCCCCAGCTAGCCCTTGCCCTGCCCAGTCTCCCTCCAAGAGATCTTCACATGCTGCGCTCCCTGCTGCCAATGCTGTGCCCTGCGCTGGCCTGGCTGCTCCAGGCTGCCTGCTGTCTCCTCTGACAGCCCCAACCATTCTGCAGGGTGCACCCCACTGCACCCTCCAAGAAGCATGCTTCCTCTTCCTCCTTGGCACGAAACACCGTCCAGGAGCATCTTGTCACCGTGTTCTCTGCTCATCGCCTGTCGGTCTCTCCTCAGAAAGTTAGCTTTGCATAGCTTGGCCTGGGGCTGGCTGGCCTCATGAAACACAATAGGAAAGAATCAAGGGACTGACGAAATGGCTTGGGGTTAAAGGTGCCTGCCAGCTCTGGGTTCAATTCCCAAGCCACCCTGTAAGCGGGACACAAAAATAAATAAATAAATAAATGGCTCAAGCATCTGGTATTCATTTGCAGTGGCAAGAATCCCTGGGACACCCATGCACGTGTGCGCACGCACACATACACACACACACACAAAATAAACTTTAAAACATTTAAAAAAAATTTATTTAGGGCTGGAGATATAGATCAGTGGTTAAAGGTGCTTGCTTACAAAGCCAGATGGCCTGGGTTCTATTCCCCAGTACCCACATAAAGCCAGATACATGAAGTGGCACAGGAATCTGGAGTTTGTTTGCAGTGGCAAGAGGCCCTGGTGTGCCCATTCTCTCTCTCTCTCTCATTCTCTCACCTTCTCTCCACCCTTCTCTCTAAAAGCAAATAAATAAATAAAATGTTTTTTTTTAATTTATTTATCAGCAGAGAGAAAGAAATAATGGAGAGAGACAATGGGTGCACCAGGGCCTCCTGCCACTGCAAATGAACTCCAGACACATGCGCTAGTTTGTGCATCTGGCTTTATGTAGGTCCTGGGAAATCAAACTCGGGTCATGAGGCTTTGCAGGCAAGCACCTTAGCCACTGAGCCATCTCTCCAGCACTAAAAAAATAGTTTTTTAAGGGGAGGCTGGGGAGATGGCTCAGCAGTTAAAGGCATTGGCTTTCAAAGCCTGCCAGCCTGGGGCCAATTCCCCTGCCGCCCGCATAAAGCCAGAAGTGTGTTTGTTTGCAGTGGCAAGAGACTCTGGCATGTAGGTACACACAGAATTTTTAAAAAAGATTCAAGAATAACTGCATTGTTGGGGCTCAGAGCAAGACCTAGCACAGTCTGGGCTCACTGCAGGGATGGATGACAGAAGGACAAGGGAACAAATGATCTGCAGACAAAAGGCTGCGTTCTGCAAGCCAGGGTCTAACCACCGAGCCACCTTTCCAGCCCCAAGCATGCTTTCTGGAACAGGACTGTCAGGGTTGGTATTCTCACCAGGTCCGGTCCTTGGGCAGATAACAAAGTCTCTGGGCCTCAGTGTTCTCATCTGTGCAAGGGGTATCACAACTGCAGCTCTCTCACACGACAGCTCAGGACAGCCTCTTAAAATCTATAGATGTGAGTATGGGACTGTCCATTCTAACCTGATCAAATGCCAACTCCAGATGCCCACTCTGTGTCTCCTTCCTCTCTGGAAACGGTGCCTCTCACCCTCCTTGAAACCTACATCCCATCTTTCCCTAGATTCTCCCCCGTCTAATTCCATCAGTATAGTGCTGGCTTGTCAAGCATGAGGATCTGAGTTTGATCTCAAATAGCCACATACACATGCCAGGTGTGGGGCTGGGAAGATGGCACAGTGGTTAAAGGCGCTTGCTTGCAAAGTCTGTCTCTGTTCAAGTCCCAAGCCACTCATGTAAGCCAGATGCAAAAAAAAAAAAAAAAGGCACAAGTGTCATTTGCAGCAGGAAAAGGACACAGTGCACCTATACATATATATACGCACACATGAGTACACATGTGTGCAAATAAATACTTTTTTTAGATATCAGGCATGGCTCACACCTATAATCCCAGTGCTGGGCATGTAGAGACTGGCGTATCCCCAGAGCTTGCTGGCCAGATAGTTGGCTTGATGAATTCCAGGCCAATGAGAAATCCTGTCATAAAAAGACGTGAAATCATAGACACACACACACACACACACACACACACACACACTCAGCTTCATTCATCTACTCCTGCCATCCCTGGCCATTGTCTATGTTCTGGGTACCACCAGCTCCTACATTTTTCCCTTCTCAGTCCCCCTCATTCTGTTCTTCACTCAAAAGCCAGAGAGAGGGTTCAAACAAGCCAGCTCCCAGCACCCTAAACCATCAAGCCAGTTGCGGTGGCACATGCTTTTTGTAAATATTTAATTATTTATTGGCAAGGAGAGAGAGAATGGGCACACCAGGGCCTTTAGCCACTGCAAATGAACTCCAGATACATGTGCCACTTAGTGTATCTGGCTTTATGTGTGCACTGGGGCATCAAACCCAGGCCATCAGGCTTTGCAAGCAAACGCCTTTCACTGCTGAGCCACCTCTCCAGCCTGGCACATGCCTTTTATCCCCGCACTTGGAAGGCTAAGGACAGGAGTAGCACCTTGAGTTTAAAGCCAACCTGGGCTACAGAGTGAGTTAAGGTCAGCTTCAAAAAAAAGCAAGCAAACAAACAAAAAAAAAAGCAAAAGAGAAAACCACCACAAACCAGTTCCTTCCCTCCACTGCCCTTGACATCAGGGACATGGAGAAACAGGCGCTAGGCAAGCCTCACCTCAGAGCACTTGCCACCCCTGCCCAGGCCTCTCCTCAGGTCTGTCTCCCTTCCAGTGGCTTCCCCTCACCTTGACTTCCCTTTCCGACCTTAACTCTCACTCTCTGGCCTCTTCTCTCTCCCAGTCAGTATCGCCCGTTTGTCTCCCTGGATCCCAGTATCTGGTCCGCATCCTTGTTCTCATCTCTTCCTAGACTGTGAGCCTCTTGGATGCCAGAACTTTTTTTTCTCCTGGTGCATAGAAGACAAGTATCCCTGGCAAGAGTGCATGTTCATAAATAGTGATCAGATAAATGAATGAATGAATGCTAACGACGATTACCATCATTATTGCTCAATGAAAGCTGGAGAGGGCTAGACAGAGGAGGGAGCTAATGTAATTGTATCCAATAAGAAAAAAAGAAAAATAACAACTGTGGCCTAACCCTGCCTGTCTTCTGCCAAAGACCAAAGACCAGGGGGCTTCTGTCATCACTGGGCCGGGCTTCCCGCTGCTATGGTTACCAGGCTCCATGGTTCCAGAAGAAAAGAGCAGGCTGACGCTGCTTTTCTGCTTGGCTTTCTCGGGTTGCCCAGGATATAGTAGAAAGCAATCCTATTCAAAAGTAGGGCCAACTCAACCTTGTCTCCACTGAGCCCAGATGGGAAGGAAAGGGGAGGACTTGTTGTCTTTTAAGAATGGTCATTGAGGGGGCTGTGGAGATAGTGACTCAGCAGCTAAGAGCGCTTGTCTCTTAAGCATAAGGACATCTCAGGGGAAACCACGAAGTTCCACACCCAAGAACCCACTTGAAAAGTTGAGAGTGAGGCTGGGCATGATGGCACACGCCTTTAATCCCAGCACTTGGGAGGCAGAGGTAGGAGGATCGCCATGAGTTTGAGGCCACCCTGAGATTACAGAGTGAATTCCAGGTCAGCCTGGGCCTGAGTGAGACCCAACCTCGAAAAACTAAAAAAAAAAGAAAGTTGAGAGTGAGCAGGACCCACGTAAGCCAGATGCACAAGGGGCACATGCATCTGGAGTTCGTTTGCAGTGGCTGGAGGCCCTAGCACCCATTTTCTCTCCCTCCCTCTCTCTCTCTCTCTCTCTCTCAAATAAATAAATAAATAAATAAAAGTTTTTTGTTTTTTTTTTTAAAGTTGGGAGTGAGCCAGGCCTAGTGGTACACACCTTTAATCACAGCACTCAGGAGGCAGAAGTAGGATGATCACCATGAGTTCGAGGCCACCCAGAGACTACATAGTGAATTCCAGGTCAGCCTGGGCTAAAATGCGACCCTACTTCGCAAAACTAAAAAAAAAAAAAAAAAAAAGTTGGGAGTGGACATGCACATCTGTGACTCCAGTCTGAGGAGAAGGAGGCAGAGACCACAGAATTGCTGGGGCTTGGTGACAGACAACAGCTTGGGGTTAAGGGAGAAACCCCGTCTCAAGGAAACACGTGGTTGAGTGTGTTTGAGAACATCTAAGGATCTCCTCTGGCCTACACACGCATATACATGGGGCACACCCAGTGCGCACACACGCACACACTACACACAGCATGCACACCGCACCATGTCACCATGTCACATGCACAAGAACAAAAGAAAGGAGGAAAGAAAAAAATTGTCATTTCCCTCTTTGTCCCCAGGAGGAGCTGCCTGGGTCCTAGGCAACTCAGAGATGTGCAAATCACGGTCTCTATCCCCAGGGCAGTTGCTGGCAGCTGGGAGGGGCCAGGGACCAGCACCAACTTAGCTGTGTATAAAAATAGCAGGCACTTTCTTGAGTGGAGAAGGCAGGTGGAGGGAGGGAGAGAGAGTGCCCACACCCATCCTGCCTCCTCCCCCACTCGCCTCTCACCAGCAGACGTGGGCCCACCTGGCCTGCACTGGCTCCAGCTTCTGCCGTGGGAACCCCAGATGCTCAGCACCCCGAAGCTGAGATTAACCCTCCACAGCCTAGGGCCCCAAGCCCAGGTCAGGGAAGCAGAGGTTCTACAGGAAGAGAGTTGCTCTTCTCCTCTCTCAGATCCTGCCCTGGGGTCCTTTCCTTTCCTTCAGGAATACTGCTGACATCCAGTGAGCCATGGGAACTGACCACTGATCCCCTCCAAGTAACATTTGTAGGACTCTGGGGCTTAGGGGTAGGACCGAGTGCCACCACCATCTCTGTAACTCATATCCAGAGGGTCACATAGTTACTCCCAGCACCAGGACCACCATCATGCCCACTGTAAATGGCATTAGCTGTGTCTCCCAAAGAGGTTCCTGGCACTTTAGAATGTGGCCTTATCTGGAGATAGGTCTTTATAGAGGTGACTGAGTGAAAATGAGTCACTCTTGGGGGGCCCTAAATCAGTAACACTGCTGTCTTTATAAAAGGGGGAGCCCTGAGCAGAGGGAAGATTGTGTGAAGACGCAGGGAGAAGGCAGCCTGTGCGGATGAAGGATGGCAGTGATGCATCTACAAACTGAAGAACGAGACCTGGGACCATCCGTCCTTCCCTGGCTTTCAGAGGGAAAAGGACTCTTCCCACCCCCTTGACCATGGACTTCTGGTCTCCAGCAACCTGAGACAGCAGCTCTTGTATTACCATCACCTCATCACCACCACTTCCCGTCACTACAATCACCACATCCCACCACCATCATCACAGCATGGTCACCATCGCCACCACCACCACCATCACCATCCTCACCACCATCATCATCCCCGTCACTACCACCATCACCAGCACTATCATTGCCACAACCACCATCACCACCTCTGTGACCATCACCCTATTAGCACCACGAGCATCACCACTCGCTTAGTCTCCTGCTGCTGTGGAACAGGTCGCCACACTCTTGGTGGATTAAAGCCCCACATGCCCTTACAGTTCAGGAGGGGAGAAGTCTGCAGCCAAGGTGTCAGTAGAGGCTGTGAGCCCTGAGCCCTGCTGGGGAGGAGCCGTCCTTGCTTTCCCCATTATCTGGTGGCTGTGTGGCTTGTGATGACCTCACTATTCTCTGCCTCAGTCTACACGTGGCCTCCTCGCTTGTTTCTTATAAGCACGTTTGTGAGGGCACTTAGGCCCCGTGTGGGTAATCCAGGATGCTCCTACCTCAAGATCCTGAATTAGGGGCTGGAGAGATGGCTCTGCAGTTAAAGGTACTTCCAGTGCAAACATAGAGACCTCAGGGGAGCCTGAGATCGCCGAGTTTAGATCCCCAGAACTCACATAAACAGTTGGGCATAGTCACACACATCTATAACCCCAGTCCTGTGGGGAGCAGGGATTGGAGAATCACTGGGGCTCGAGAGAACAGCAAGCTCTGGAATCAGTGAAGAGACTCCGTCCATCTCAAGGAAAATAAGCAGATGAGTAATGGGGGGGGGGGACCCAGTATTATCCTCAGGCCTCTGTGTATGCCCAGGGCACCCCATTTAAACACACATGTACACACACCACATACCCAATCACACCTACTACACACGTGAACAAGCCACAAAAAGAGATCCTTAATTACATCTGCAAAAGCTTTTCCAAATAAGACCACATTCACAGCCCTCAGGGATTAAATGAATGTGGCCACATCTTTGTTTTATTTTGTTTTTTTGAGGAAGGGTCTCTCTCCAGCCCACTCTGACCTGGAATCAGTCTCAGTCTGGCCTCAAACTCACAGTGATCCTCCTACCACAGCCTCCCAAGTGCTGGAATTAAAGTCATGTGCCACCACATCCAGTCTAATATTTATTTGCAAGTAGAGAGAGATAAGAGAGAGACAGACAGGCAGAGAGAATGGGTGCGCCAGGGCCTCCGGCTGCTGCAAATGAGCTCCAGACACATGTGCCACTTTGTGCATCTGGCTTTTACGTGGGTACTGGGGACTACAACCTGGGTTCTTAAGCTTTGAAGGCGAGCGCCTTAACCACTGAGCCATCCATGTCTCCAGCCCCTGGACATATCTTTTGGGAGCATCATTCAACCCATGACAGCAACCGGCATCACCATTGTTATACTGTGCGCCATTTTAGTTCCTTTGTTCCTTAAGACTAATTTAGGGCAGGTACCTTTGTGGCCATCTTACACACACAGCACCAAGGCAGAGGGGGGTGTCAGTGGGGCTGGGAGTAAAGAGGAGAATGTGCTTAGAAGTAAGGATGTGACCCTTCAGTGGCCCTGCCTCAGCAGCCTGTCCTGCCTCCAGCCTCTGAACTTCTGGTCTGATGGAAAATTCCACAGAGGAGACAAGCGTGGTGACAAGAGCCCATTGGGAGACAAGCATCTGGGACACACCACTAACTGGGGCATATCACAGGCCAGTCTCTGTCCCTCTGGGCTTCAGTTTGCTCATCTGTAAAGGGGGCAGGGCGGTGGGTATAGATGTCTCCATGGTCCTGCCAGTTCTGGAGTTCTGTGACCCTGGCATTGTCAACTGTCACCTCTGTCACGGTCCCATGCTGCCCAAAGGTTTGGCTCTTGTACCAGGGACACCTTGGCTGCCTCCTTGCTTGGAGGGTGAGCTTGTGAGCTTTGGGGCTAGTGCTGCAGAGGGATGGAATGGTTTGTGGGGGGGACGCCTGCCACCTTTCCCTCATCTGCCTTTCCCTGTGCCGAGGATGGCAGCAAAGGCTGGGGCCTCGTGGATTATGGGAAGAGAGCACTTCCCAGAAGAGCTGAAGATCACTTTACCTTGCTGCGACACCCGGTCCTGGGTAATTTAGCAATAGGTCCTGTGTGCTGGACTCCAGTGTGTCTGTAGAGGGGACTGTGCGGCTGGAAGAAACCCTTGCTGATCCCTCTGATCACCTACATATAGCATCAAGCTGGCTGAAGGTCCCAGGGCCCAGACCTGAGGCTTCGGCCTTGAAAAGCACCATCAAACCAAACTGAGTGAAGGGGAGGGGGACGGGAGGCCTCCGAAAGTTGTTTCCCAAACGCGGGTCAAGGGCTGGGGATGTAGCTCTGTGGTAAAGTGCTTACCTAACATACACAAGGCCCTGGGTCCTTCCTAGTACCACAGGGAAACACAAAACCTGCGTCATTCATTTGAGTTGTATGTGCAAATATTTTTATAGCAAGTCCATTTCCAGGGGCTGGGGGGGGGGGTGGCTTAGTGGATAAAACTCTAGCCACAGAGGAGTGAAGCGCCAAGTCCAGATCTCCAGCACCCACACACATCTCCAGGGTGCCTGCAATCCCACACTGAGGGAGGTGGAGACAGGGGGGTCCCTGGGGCTCATTGGCCAGCTAGACTAGCTGAGTTGAGGAGCTCTAGATTCAAATGAGACACCCTGCCTCAGTAAACAAAGCGAGAGAGCAATTGAGGAAGACACCAGACACCTCTGGCCTCCACACATCTACAGCGGTGTATATGCACCCAGACATGTGCGCCCCCCCCACACACAATACAGCCCCCCCCCCCAAAAAAATAAAGCCTATTTCCAGTGTACACACCAGAGGCTCTTCCTTTCTGTCCCCTCCCCCTGTCCTCTCTGTCCAGAACCACTGCTAACGACTGTTTGTGTTTGAGCTAATAAAGAACTAGGGGCTAAGTTGGGGACTCAATTGCAAACTTTAATTAGCAGGATGAGATTAGCATTCCAGCAGAGGTTGGGGGTAGGGGCTTCCCTTCAGGTCCACGAGATCCCAATGGACAACCTTCTTCCCGGGGGGGCTCCCCACCCGCCCCCAAACACACACACACACCAGTGGAGGGCTCGGGTAGGGTGAACAGAAGACCCAGTCACCCAGGGCTTACACCTCCAGGCCCAGCAGCCTTCCAAAGCCTGCTACCTCTGGCTCACGGCAGCTGAGCTCTCTGCAGATGCGTGCTCAGCAGAAAAAAAAAAAAAAAAAAAAATCCCTGGCTGTGCTGTGTGACCTTGGGGCAGATGCTCACCCTGTCGGGGCGGGCAGGGTGGTTCTAGGAGGCTGGCAGAGGAGGTCCGGGCCAATGTAGCCAGGCAAGCCCCGAGGCAGGTGGAGAATGCAGGCCTCGTGGCCTAGCCTGGGGGTGGTGTTGGGGGGGAATCACAGGACACACTGCGGCTGCGGTTGAGAATTTTCGAGTCTCCATCTGGGTTGGTATTAAATGCATCCAGCGGCGCTGGGTGGGTTGTGGGGTGCGCGGGGGAGGGTGGGGGGTAAAACTGTTCCACCCGAGTCCCCAGGAAATCGGTCCATGTAGGACAACAAGCGCCTTCCCGCAGATGAAGTCATCTGCTCCTTGTTTATTTATTTATTTATTTATTTATTGCTGCCTTGTCTCCTTCAGCCCGAGTCCCCGCGCCCCGCCAGGGGACACGCGACACCGGGAAGCCGGGCTCCCCTCCCGCGGCCCACGCGCGACCGTCCCGGGACCGCGGGAAGGTGAGCTGACGGGGCGGGGAGCGGGGACCGTCGGTAACGCTCCCTCGTCAGCGGAATAAAAACGGAAACGGCTACACTGCTGGTGGTGGGTTTTTTTTTTTTTTTAAATATATAATAAGCGTCCCCCATCAATCTGCCTCCCTGTCGGCCATGGGGTACCGGGGATGCCGGGGGAGGGCTGCGGGAGCACGCCGCCGCCGCCGATCCGCCGCCGATCCGCCGAGGGGGAAAGAAAGAGAGAAAAACGGCAAGTGAGAGACGAGGGGGCGCGAGCGGCCGGGGTCACGCGCGCCAGCCGAGCCGGGAAGCGGCCGCGGTGAGTAACACGGTTGCCATGGCGACGTGGCCGCGAGGAACAGGAAGCGGCAGAAATAGCAGCCGCCGCGGCCCCGGCCCTCCCCCCCACGTCCCCCCGCCCGCCCGCCCGCCAGCCCGTTGCTAGGCGACGGGGCCCGAGCGAGGCTGCGCGGGCGGCCGTGGCCTCCTGCGCCCGGCCCGCGCATGCGCATCCGGCCGCATCCTCCGCACGGGTGTCCTGGGGGCGCCGTGCTGCAGGCTTCTTCCCCCCCCTCCCACCAACACCCCACACACGCACACACTTTCCCCCTTGGGCCGCTCGGACCTACAGATCGGCCCAGCCGCCCGCCTGGGTGGCCCAGGAAGACGAAAACAGCCAAATTGTCCATTGTTTTGTCTTTGGGAAGCGGTCCCTCCTTTTGTTTCTGCAGGGTGCCATTTGCTCTGCAGGCGCCCAGGGGGAAGGGGGCTCTGGTTCCTAACGTTTATTTGAGCGACAGAGGAGCCCGGGGATGCAGAGGCGACGCGGGCTAAAAGGCGGTGTTGTGTCCCCAGGTCTGGGATGGCCCTCTCCGTGGGCTGGGGAACTTGTACAGGGGACACTCTGGGGCCTCGTGAATTTCCTGGTTCTCTCGTGACGACCCCTCTGCTAGATGTGACCACAGGATACACGGAGGGACAAGACAGCCTCGTGAACTTCAGGTCCCCTCGTGTGTCAGAAAACAACAAAAAGCTGCCTCCCCCCCCAAAAAAAAAGTTGATGGACACCCAGATATTTCGTAACAAAAGACTTCCCCCAATAACTTGTTTATGTGGAAGCTGGCTGCAGCCCAGAATGTGTAATACTGGGGTGTTTTTGTGTGTCGCCGGGTGATACGTGATCATCACTGAGTCTCTTTGTGGAGAGGTTTCCTTTCCATAGATTTTGTTTGGTTTGTTTTTAATACGGGGTCAGAGGTCTGCGCTTCTGTGGGGAAGGGGGAAGGGTCACCTCCAATGGCCGGGCCACGAGGTCTCAGGGGGACAGATCACGAGGCCCGTGCTTGCTGGCTGAGGCAGGGAGCCATTGCTGCTCCATCTGGCTCTGCTCCTGACAGGCTGCTGCGGGCGAGGACCAGACTCTGCAGGCCATAGGCTCCCCCTGGGGTACAGCCCCAGAGAGGACCAGGGACTGGGCCCTGTCTACCTGAGTAGGACAGATGTCATTTCCCTACTTGGCCATGCCACAGTGGCCAAGAGAAGCAAACAGTTGCGGCTCTCAGGGATTTTGTTCGATGGTAAGGGAGGCCTTGCTTTGTGCAGGCCTGACTAAGGTTTGCAGCCTGGAAACCGGCAGGCTGAAGGGAGGGAGTTTGTGTGCTGTGCTGCCCAAAGCTCCCCACCAGTCAGCCAGTGTCCCCACCAAGGCCTCCCACCAGTCAGCCAGTGTCCCCACCAAGGCCTCCCACCAGTCAGCCAGTGTCCCCACCAAGGCCTCCCACCAGTCAGCCAGTGTCCCCACCAAGGCCTCCCCACTGGCCAGCCCAGTGTCCCCCACCAAGGCCTCCCACCAGTCAGCCAGTGTCCCCAGCAAGGCCTTGTGCATCAGGGGAGCAGCACCATGGAGGAGAGGGGCGAGGTGGGAGCCTGGCTTGCCATGTCCGAGGCCTTCCCTCCTGCCTGCCCTGTGGAGATGGAGAGGTGTCTGGCCCTGAAGCAGAAGCTTGCTTGGTGTCCCCTGTGGTGGTCTTGGCGGCACAGTTCCTTGGCTCCTTCTTGGAGGAGGATGTGAAGATGTGAGGAGGAACCTGGGAGCAGTCACCATAATCAGAGACACCCCCTTGTCCTTGAGGCAGAAGCAGGTGCTGAGAACTGGGACGGCAGGGGCGAGGCAATGTGCGTCCGCTTCATCGCCTGTGACAGTCTCCTGAGGGATGTGTGAGGTCTCTCATTGTGTAGCCAGGACATAGAAGAGGCTTGGAAGCTGGTGGCTGTTAACAGAGCTGGAGGGGCTTGGCCACTGTCCCCTGGATGACCTGGGATGGCCACCGGAGACTTGAGCTGGCTGTATTCCAGGAGAGGTTAATCTTCAGTACGGGCTGGAGGGAAAGAGCCTGGCTCTGCTTCCAACGTCCTGTGAGCTCTGAAGCAGGTCTCTTTTCTCAGGCCTCAGTCTTCCCATCTGTCAATTAGGAACAGGCACAACAACCATGGTGGTCATGTAGTTGCCCCCAGGCACTGCTCTGAGGTCCCTGTGCCCTGATTGATCCTCAAACCAACCCAGAGAGGCAAACACCACAGCCATCCCAATTTCAGACACAGGGCTGGGAAACCAAGCATCGCGTTAGGCTGTGCGAGTCAGCGCCACACATCCTCCCTTCCTGCTCAGCCCTGCCCGTTCCATCCACAGCCTTCTCTTCGCACTAAGTCCTTGGGGACACAACCACCCCAGCCTTCCTGAGGCTGATAGACGAACCAGTTCTTGGTGGTGGATGAACTCAAGAAGAGATGAATCGCAAATAGCCCCTGTGGTCTGCCTGAGAGCTCGAGACATTTTTGCCATCTCCCTTGTCCCTTCCTGAAGGGTTGGTTGGGGTCCCCCCCCTGCACCAGGTGAGCGTGTGGCATCCAGATGGAGCAGTTAATCATTTTGGAAGCTGTAAATCAGTGGTGTTGTCCCAGGCGCCCCCCCCCCTTCTCCCCTCTGCTCTGCTGTCACCTGGAGGTGGAGCTGGGACAAGAAGGCCTTCCAATGCCACCTACTACTCAGTAACCACACAGGAGACATGACCGAGCTGTGGCGTCCGGTGCCTGCATTGGCATCTTGGCCCTGTCGCTCACTGCCTGGCTGTGTAGCTCTGACTAAGCGCTCACGTCCCCATTAGCCTCAGTTTTCATCTGTAAAATCGGGAGACACAGCACCTACATTCCAGTGAGCAAGATGAGGCCTGATGGGTGTGAGGCTCTGCCCTGAGCCTGCCTCCCTACTTGCAATGGATTTAGTTCCAGGAATCCTCCCTCCCACAAGCACATGCTTACCCTTTTCTACCTTTGTGGAAGCTTCCACTCAGAGAAGGAAAGCAAATTGCCCAAGGCCACACAGCCAATTAGCAAACGAACTAGGATTAAGCTTGGCAGGCCAGAGCAGCACTAAAGACCTTTCCCTAACCCCAGGCCTTCCCTTCCTCCCCAGCGCTTTGGAGGCCACTCTGCCTAGTTCTACAGTGACAGCAACATCGTTAGTCCTTCCCAGAGCCACCGTGTAACCCAGGTCTGGAAGACGCAAGGCTAATAGGTCCTTAATAAAGCCGGGGCGGCAGCGAGGACGTCTCAGGGCAGGGCCAAGGGTCCAGGTGCAGCAGATGCGGCCTAATGAAAATGTTGGGGGAGGGGCTGCAGGAGCCACCTGCTAACGGCTCAGACTGAGCCTCCCTGGCCTCTGTGGCTGAGTCACTGGACAGACACCTCCCTCTTATTGCAGGGAACAGTCACCCATCCCTCACTCCATTGCTCGCTTTCTTCTTCCCGTCCATCCATCCACCATCCATCCACCCGTCCACCCATCCTCTCCCTTATTCATCCCTCCACCCTTCATGAGGTGCCTGTCTCGAGCTGAGCCCCACGTTAGGTGCCTGTGTTCCTTCATCAGCTCACATTCTACACACACAAGCACAGGCTTCGTAGGGGCCCTGAGACTAGATTCCACAGACCAGCCTCAGCCAAGCTCACAGGGCACCTTGTCAGGCCACAGTCCCTCAGGGCCACTCTTTCCTAGTCTGTTCAAAGGAAGCGGGCTTCGTGCATTCAGGCTGCTGCAACAAAATGCCATAACCTGGATAAAGTCCTCCGGCAGAAATGTATTTCCAGAGCCGGGCGTGGTGGTGCACGCCTTTAATCCCAGCACTCGGGAGGCAGAGGTAGGAGAATCGTCGTGAGTTCGAGGCCAGCCTGAGAAAACAGAGTGAATTCCAGGTCAGCCTGTGCTAGAGAGAGACCCTACCTCACAAAACAAAAAACACAAAGAAAGAAAGAATTGTATTTCCCACAGTTTTGAAGGCTGGGAAGCCCAAGATCAAGGTGTTCCAGATTCCACATCTGGCGGAAGTCTGTTGCTCATGGATGTGCCTTCTAGCCGTGTCCTCACATGGTGGGGAAAAGAACAGGTCCTCCAATTCTCCAGTTGCCTTCCTCTGTTCCTCCTCTCCTTTTTCCTTCCCTTGCTTTCCTTCAAACAGGTACTTGTCCTCCAGTCTGGCCTTGAACTTGTCATCCTCCTGCCTTAGCTTCCTAGGATTACAGGTGTGTGTCACCATGCCTGGTCTCTCAGGCCTGCAGTTTATTTTTATTTTATTTTATTTTATTTATTTATTTATTTTTTTTTTTTTTTGAGGTAGGGTCTCGCTCTAGCCCAGGCTGACCTGGAATTCATTATGTACTCTCAGGGTGGCCTCGAACTCACGGCAATCTTCCTACCTCTGCCTCCTACCTCTGCCTGGGTGCTGGGATTAAAAGCATGCGCCACCACGCCCGGCTGTGCTTTTGTTTTTGATTACTGCATCTTAATTATCCAGTGTTATGAGTTTTTCTGGGAACTTGGCTCTCTTATATACAGACACTATTCCCATTCTCATGCCCCTAGCAACACCCCCCCCCCCACAAAGTCTTCCTAATACCATCATGCTGCCGATTTTGTTCCAATGCATGTGTGTGTGGGGGGGTGTTGAGATCCCAGCAGAAGGGGTGAACTGGGATGGCCCCTATCCTGCCATTCTAGACCTCCAAGCAGGGTAAGTGAATTAACCATTCTCCCAAGAAGCCCTTCTGGCCCTAAAATTCCAAGTCTAAGGCCTAAGTCCACTCTCACTAGGCCAGACCTTAGCCACCAAACTGAGGTGTGGTTTGGGCACAGAGGGGTCACTGAGGAGCCACAGAAAGGCTGGCAGAGCACTGGGCTGCAGGGCAAAAGCCCGGGCTAGGTCCTGGGGTGTAGGACCCTGGGGAGATGCCACCCTGAGTGTCCAGCAGCTCAGATGAGATACTTTGATGACCTGGGAAACCATGGCTTCCGGGGCATTGTTGCTGTTTCTGCCGCCATGTGTCTGTGCGGCAAGGAAGCGGCTCTGAGTGACTGGCTCTGGGAGGAATCAGTCATCTAACATCTCTGTTGCTCACTGAGAAAAAGCCTATTGCTGTGTTCTGCATCACACACTGGGCCCAGGCCAGTAACTGGGGCAGAAGACCACATCCTGAAGCTCATGAGAAGTGGTGAACAGGTAGCGCTGTGACTGCCAGCTCCACAGTTGATGAAGGTTGTGTGAAGGACTGTGAGGATGCATCTGAGCTCAGAGGGGAAGAGTGCTGTGATCCATTAGTAATGTCTGCCACGGGCACAGCAAAGGAAGCATAAGCCAGGCATTTGCTGGCCTTACTCCAGAATTCAGAACAAGGAGACTTTTGTGATAGTGGCTGCCTGCTAAGGACCTTGGGAAAATCACTGACCTAGTGCCTGCCTCACTTTACCCCTTTGAGAAGCAGACAGACTGATGTAAGATTCACTGTATCTGGAGGTTTGGGTGTGCTCTGGACTAATGAGGGGGACAAATGCAGAGACTCCTTTGTAAGAGTGGGGTGACAGAGTGGAGAACAGGAGCCTGGGATGTGGCATGTGCACAGGTACCCCTCCCCTGCTTCAGGAGCTCCTGTCTGAGTCAGCTTCCCTACTTGTGAAGCAGGGTGGTGGAGGAGGGGATGCTGAAAAGACCTCAGACCTTCTCTTCTGAGAGGCCTGCAGTGCCAAGGTCTGGGAGGAGGCAGGAGGTGTAGAGAAGAGCGGTGGAAAGGAACTCTACCTCCTTGTCTGTCCTCAGGTGGAGATACTGGTTGGGTACTGGGACTGTGTGGTGCTTCCTGACCCAGCAGGGCCCCTCTCCCAGACACTTTCACTGAGCAAGGAAGGTTGAGTGGTCCACATAGGGACCCAGGGAAGGTCAGGGGTGCAGCAGAGGAGACCCCAGCTGGACCCCAGAGCAATAGGCCATGTGGAAGCCTCAGCCCAACTCCAGTTCCAGAAAGAACAATAGGGGACTAGCCATCCCCCCACCACACACTCCAAGGGGCTGCTGCAGAGCCCTGGAAATGGAGTCCCCACTACGATGGCTTGGTTTGGCATGAGGGAGGGGAGAGGCCCTAGAACCTTCCCACCCCTTATACCCACCCCTTCCAGACTGTTCCGGCCTTCTATAGGGCATGGGCAGAGCCCCTGATCTGACTTTGCATGAGAGAGTAGACCAGCCACCGGTGGATACAGGTCTCCCTGTCCTGGCAGAGGGAAGGATGCTCTGGACCCTCATGTGCCCTTTAGGACCCTGGCCAGAACCAAGACCTTTGTGGTTGCTGTGGGTAAGTAACCTCGGGGCCATGAGTACAGCCATGCCACTTGGGACATTTGGTAGAGGCCACACAGGAAGTAGGATTCTGTCCCTAGCTAGCTCACTTTTGAAAGAGAAGATGACCCAACAACCTTGGCTTTTTTTTTTTTTTTTTTTTTTTTTTTTTAGTTTTTCAAGGTAGGGTCTCACTCTAGCTCAGGCTGACCCGGAATTCACTATGTAGTCTCAGGGTAGCCTCAAACTCATGGCATTTCTCCTACCTCTGCCTCCCAAGTGCTGAGATTAAAGGCATGCACCACCACGCCTGGCTTATTTATTTTTCTGAGGTAGAATCTCACTCTGCCCAGGCTGACCTTGAACTCACAATGATCCTGCTACCTCTGCCTCCTAGTTCTGGGACTAAAGGTGTGTGCCACCCTGCCCAGCTAAATTTTTTGTTTTGGTTTTCCCAGGAAGGGTCTTGTTCTAGCCCAGACTGACCTGGAATTCAATCTGTGGTCTCAGGGAGGCCTCAACCCTCCCAAGTGCTGGGATTAAAGGTGCAAAGACAGGGGTTTGCTGTGACTCAGAAGTCAGCAGTGGGCTGTGTGACCTTGGGCATGTTACCTAAGTGCTCTGAGCCTCCTGGTGGAGGAAAGCAGGGCAGGGTGGAGGCTCCTGGCAGCCCCCTAAGCCTCCACAAACAGCAGCTTGCTGGAGCAATGGGGAGCAGGTGAGCCTCACCCCGGATGACTATAACTGATGAAATGTGATCTTATGCAGATGGTGGTTGTTTTTTGTTGTTGTTGTTGTTCTAGAATGATCCTTGGTGGTATCAAAACTATGACTGAGGTTTGCCTGAACTGGACCATCCTACACTGCTACAGCAGGCTGGACCTGGAACTAGAGGCCTCTCCCACCAAGGGGCAGAGCCTCTCCTGCAGAAGGTGGGACTCCTCTTGCAGGAGTGGGGAGTGGACATTTTACAGGCCACTTTGCCCTGACAGGTCTGAAAATTAATGGGTCTGTGATGTGGCATTGTATTTATTTTAATTAGCAGGAAACGACCAATTTCTTCTTATTCTTTCTTTTTTTTTTTTTTTCCGAGGTAGGGTCTCCCTCTAGCTCAGGCTGACCTGGAATTCAGTATGTCGTCTCAGGGTGGCCTCAAACTCACAGTGATCCTCCTACCTCTGCCTCCTGAGTGCTGGGATTAAAGGCATGCACCACCACGCCTGGCTTAATTTTTTCTTTTCAAATTTTTTTTATTAACAACTTCCATGATTATAAAAAATATTCCATGGTAATGTGAATATCCTTCCCCCCACTTTCCCCTTTGAAGCTCCATTCTCCATCATATCTCCTCCCCCTCTCAATCAGTCTCTCTTTTATTTTGATGTCATGATCTTTTCCTCATGTTATGATGGTCTTGTGTAGGTAGTGTCAGGCACTGTGAGGTCATGGATATCCAGGCCATTTTGTGTCTGGGGGGAGCACGTTGTAAGGAGTCCTACCCTTCCTTTGGCTCTTACATTCTTTCCACTATCTCTTCCGCAATGGACCCTGAGCCTTGGAAGGTGTGATAGAGATATTGCAGTGCTGAGCACTCCTGTCACTTCTTTCCAGTACCATGATGCCTTCTGAGTCATCCCAAGGTCATTGCCATCTGAAAAGAGAAGGTTCTCTACCAAAAGTGAGAGTAGCATTAACATAAGGGTATGAACATTAACAGAAGTGCTTACTGGGCAGTTTGATGAGCATAGTATATACATTTAGCCAGACAGCAGCAGACATTACACCCCTAGGACTCATGACTACCCCTGTTTTAAGTTTTCAGTATCAGGGATATGTTCCCTCCCATGAGCGGGCCTCCAGTCCAATTAGAGGGCAGTTGGTTTCCACCATGACAGACATGCCACTATTGCACCCGTCGGCTCATTTGGCCTGGCTGGCCAATTATAAGGCTTGCTGTGTCCACTGTTGAGTATCTTCACTGGTGATTTCTCTCTCTCCCACTGAACTGCATGCAGACTGGCTTCTTCCAGCTTTCTGTCAGCTGGTCTACATGGAGGAGGTTCTCAGCTCAGTTCCATCAGGATTTCTCAGTGGCCTTGCAGCCCAAGTATGTGGAGTGTTCAGCAATAGGGTCTTAACATCTATTCCTGGTGGGAAACCAAGGGCCTCAGCAATGGCCTGTAACGTTTTGGGGCCATCAGGGGCCTCCCTGGCCAACAACTCACTGGAAGGTATCCCCTCCCTGGCACTGAAAATTTTCTAGCAACAATCAACGGCTCCTGAGTGTTCCATTGTCCAAAAAAGTAGGTTTCCATATGATTTATTTATAACCTCTTAGATTTTGATTAGCCCTCCCTCCACCTTTCCTTTACTCAATCTCTTCCCCTGACCTCACTTTGGGCTTTTTCACCCCCATTAATCTATTCTTCTTCTTACACATATATAATACCATCCTATTAAGTACCCCCTGGCTTAATTTTTTAAAATATTTTATTTTTATATATTTATTTATTTGAGAGAGATAAATAGGCAGAGAAAGAGAGGGCACACCAGGGCCTCCAGCCACTGCAGAGGAACTCCAGATGCATGTGCCACCTTATGCATCTGGCTTACGTGGGTCCTGGGGAATTGAACCTGGGTCCTTTGGCTTTACAGGCAAGTACCTTAACCACTAAGCCCTCTCTCCAGCCCAGAGACCAATTCCTTAATAAAGGGCTTTGTGGAGGCTCTGAGTTTGGGGTCTGCAGTGTATCTGCTTGGGGGAGGGGATGGAGCAGGAATGGCCCCACCGTGCAAGAGCACTGCAGAGCTCTGGCCTTGCTCCTGTGGCACCTCCCCTTCCTGGGGCCTGAGGTGAAGGAGCAAAGTCAGGGTAGCAGCCAGCACTGGCCAGGGGACCCACAGTGGACCCACTTCAGGCCCTGTCAGGGATCCCTAACCCTAGATTCTGCC
The DNA here is from genome assembly GCA_036346955.1 of Dipus sagitta. Classification (NCBI taxonomy): domain Eukaryota; kingdom Metazoa; phylum Chordata; class Mammalia; order Rodentia; family Dipodidae; genus Dipus; species Dipus sagitta. The sequence goes on from CM070770.1 coordinate 143,405,646, forward strand.
TTTGACCTTGGCCTGCTGCACCTGTGATGCTGGTATCGTGACATCCTGTGCTCTAGAGAAACTTGAAGGATAAGTGGGGACCACCTCCTTCCTTTTCTATCTGATGCCAGCTCTGAAAGCCTCCAAATGGCCCTTTCATGTTTCTGGGATTAGGGAGCCAATGAATGAATGACCAGCTGAACTGAAGGACAGACTGCCTGTTACACCTGCCCTCTACCTTGAGGGTCTCCATGGCTGTTTCCAACTCAGAGGTTTGTGTTGAGGGGGCCCCTGATTACTGCCTCCTGCCCTCAGGCTTAGGGGTTCATGCAGAATCGTGCCTTGGCACTAGCTGGGGAGGAAACCCTGGTGCTCCCCTCCCCTAGTGCATGTGAACCATTCCTGCTATTCCTAAGAGCCCCGAGCCTTGTGGTCCAGGGACAGTGGGGATATTCCTCAGCCCTCCACAACCCCTGTGTATATTAAATATTTTTATTTATTTATTTGCAAGCAGAGAGATAGAAGAGAGACAGAGAGAATGGGGCATTGCAGGGCTTCCAACCACTGCAAATTAGTTCCAGATGCGTGTGCCACTTTGTACAGCTTGCTTTACATGGGTACTGGGGAATCAGAACGAAACACCAATTGTTACGTTTTGCAGGCTAGGGTCTTAACTGCTGAGCCATCTCTCCAGCCTGCCCCCCTGTTAATTTTAGAAGTTTATTTAGAAATGCCTTTTTATTTTTATTTTTTTTTGCCAGCCACTGTTTTAGCTTATTTTCTGACTGATGGAAGGTACTACGGCAGCACCACTTTACAGATGCGAAAAGTAAGGCACAGAGAGGACAAAGTATTCCAAAAGTTACAGCAAGGGATGAAGAGATGAACCTGCAGGACACGCAGCCTGCAATTGCTTATAAAAATGTAAGAGGAGCTGGCATTAATGGGTAAAGGCACTTGCTTGCAAAGCCTGCAGACCAAGCTTCAATTCCCAAGCCATCCACAGTAAGCCAGATCCAAAAGAAAATGGAGCAAATGTTTAAAAAGCATTGGGGGGCGAGGGCTAGGGACTAGAGAGATGGCTTAGCAGTTAAGGCTCTTGCGTAGGAAGCCTAAGACTCAGACTTGATTCCCTAGTACCCACATAAGCCAGATGTTCAAAGTGGTCCATGTATTTAGGATTCATTTGCATGGTCTAGAGGTCCTGGCACATTCTCTCTATCTACCTCTCTACCTGTCTCTCACTCAAATAAATAAATAAAATATGATAAAGTGGGGCAAGTGTCTGGTATTCCTCTGCAGTGGCCCTTGTACACTCATACACACACATTGAAAAATAAATAAATAAATAGATAAATAATTTTTTTGTTTGGTTTTTCAAGGTAAGGTCTCACTGTAGTCCAGGCTGACCTGGAATTCACTATGTAGTCTCAGGTTGACCTCAAACTCATGGGGATCCTCCTACCTCTGCCTCCCTAGTGCTGGGATGGTAAAGGCATGTGCCACCACAACCTGCTAATTTTTTTTTTTTTTTAATGTAGGAGACTCGGGCTGAAGAGATGGCTTAGAGGTTAAGGCACCTGCCTGCAAAGCCAAAGAACCCAGGTAAGATTCCCAGGATTCACATAAGCCAGATGCACAAGGTGGCATATGCGTCTGGAGTTGGCTGCAGCTGAAGGCCCAGGCGCACCCATCCTCTTTCTCTCTCCCTCTTTCTCTCTCTCAAATAAATAAAAATTTGAAAATAACAGTTTCTGCTTTTTCTCCTCTCCTCAGCTCAGCCTCTTGTTCTTCCAAGTCCAGGTCATCCTAGAGGCCTTTGCCCCAGCCTGCTTTCCAGGGTAGAGTCTCTAGTTGCAGATGTCCTTAGACACGTCCGCCTTGCTCCTGTTCCCTCAGAGTCCCGGGCCCTTGGGAGACCCAGCCAGATGAAGTCAGGAGCTCTCCAGGGCTGGACCTGTAGTCTGGGCACATTCATTTGGGAGACATTTACTACATCCCTACTGTGTGCCAGACACGGCAAAGGAGACAGCCCTGGGAGCTGGGAGCCTACGTGGGTGGAAGAGGCCACCAAGTAAGCCTGGCCACTTTGATTTAGTGGCCACTGTGTCTGGCACCTGTCCAGAGGAGGGAACTGATCCAGCCAGATAGGGAAGAAGTGACATCCGAACTGAGACCAGAAGTGGGGGCAGGCAGGGAGAGCCCAGCCCGGGGAAGCAGGTGGAGATAGCCCAGCCCGGTCCTCAGGAAGCAAGGCCCTTGCCTCCAAGTATCTTTACACACTCCATGAGTGACAGGCGCTGACCACGGTGAGGAAAGAGGTCTGCTCCTCGCCCTCTGAAATTCCTCTCCGGTGGGAGATGGAGAAGGGTGACAGCAGCCAAGTGACCAAATAAACAAGGTCACTGTGGAGTGCAGTGAGAAGGAAGCCTTGAGCTTGGGCAGTGGAGAGATGGTGCTGGACGCTGTAACCTGGAGCTGGGCCTTTGTCCCCCGGGGGAGGTGGGAACCACAGGCCCTTGGAGGCAGGGGAATGGCAGGATCCCTGAAGGTTAGGTTACTCTTCTCCTGCTAGGGCCCAGGATGGAGGAGGAAGACTGGAGATTCCCCAGCTGCCGGGGCATCTAGGTGAGAGGTGGTGGCTTGAGTCAGGGTGGTGGCCCTGGGGTCTGGAGGAGGAGGATGGAGTTGAAAGCTAGTTGGAAGGGGGCGGGGGAGGCAGGAGTTGATGGCTGAGACAGAGGAGGAGAAGTGGGGCTCAAGCCTAGGTTTCTGGACAGGAACTTAGGGTGACAGTAGGGAAGGACCTGGCCGGGCCTGCCCAGTGTGGATGCTTGAGTCAATCTTAGGGGAGGTCCAGCCACCGTCAGCCAGATGAGAGTAAAGGAGAGACCAAAGTGATGGCTAGCAGAGGGTCTCCCTGACTCACGTTTCCCAAAGAAGAGTTCTGTGGACCTTCCCTTTGTGCACGCTGGGCTCATCCCCAGAGATCCCAATGCAGAACCTTCTAGAACCTTGACGCTCTCTCCTGTGGGTTTGAAACATCCTCCCCATTCCTGTCCTCGCCGCACATAAAGTCCTCCTTCCCGTGGGATCAGAGGCTCGCTGGGTGAGGATGGGGAACCCCGATGGCTCATCTGTCCCGACCCTCTCGTCAGCTGAGGAGACCACCTTCACTGTGGTCACCCTCATCACACAGGCTTCTAGGACTGCCCACTCCTGGCTCAGCCGGGAGCAGCCATGAGCCGTGTAGAAAGGGCCCACGGTGGGGGCAGGTCTCCAGCCAGGAGCCTTACAGATGCAGGCTTGAGTAAGGGACCCCTGGCCCCTTGCTCTCTGGGAGGGATGGTGTCCTTTCCCTCAGGCTGGGGACTGGGAGAGGATTCGGTGGGGCTCTGAGGCTGAGCCTTGGAGAGAATAGAAAAAGGAAAAAGAGAGAGAGAGAGGAGAGAGAGGGAAGCAGCGTCTGCCTGAAACCTAATTGTCCGCTGTCTAATCCGTCAGCGAGGACAGCTCACTGAGCCCCTCCCGGCGGGCTGATAAATGCCGGCCCAGGCCCCCTGTGCGCCAGAGCTGCCTTAATTGGTATCAGGACGTGCTTGGACTGTAGGCCAGGCCCCTGCCTTCCTCCTCGTCTGTTACCTCCTCCTCCCTCCCAGCCAGCCACAGCCTCTGGTAGATCTCCTTCTCCCCCCTCCCCACACACACCCACAGAAGACAGCTCAGGGCCTCCCCCCATGCCCAGCACCAGTGGGTGCAGGGTGGTATTGAGCAGAACAGATTGGGGTGCCTGCCCCAGGGAGCTCCTGCCGGCCCATGTGGAAGGAATTCATATGCACACAGGCTGCTAGGCTAAGACTCAATGCTGCCCATTTTAGAAAGTTCAGAGAGGTCTGACAGCGTGCTGAAGATCACACAGAACAGGAGCATTTGGGAGCAAGGTGACCTTGGAAACAGTCACGCTGGTTCTCAGCAACAGCATCCTGTAGGTCCAGTGAGTCAGGGTGTGAGTGAAGATGTCCCTCTGCATGGGGATCTCTGGGCCACATGGGCACTCACAGACTGACTCACCATGTCTCTGATACTGGAAGGTCATCCTCCAGGACTTACTGAGCCCGTGGCCCTCCTCTGGGTTCTGACAGGACTGGTGGCATGAGTTTTTTCAGGGTGCTGTGCACAGGAAAAATTAGGAAGGGGCTGTCCAACACATTTCTGAGACTCTCCCAGTGTGGGGCCTAGTGGACACACTGGCCGCTTCCAAGCTGACAGTCAGTGGCTGGGGCACCCAACAGGACCAGAGTGCCCATGGTCACTGTGGGCCCCACCTCTCAGCTGCAATCCTGAAGTTGGTCATGGCTCTGAACAGGCCACTTTCTTCTGTTCCCATGGAGGCAATAGGATCCCAAGGCCAAATGTGGCCTCGGCAGGCAGGAAACTATTTACTCCCCTTGATGTGGTGGGAATGCCTTTGATTACTGCCTGGACCCTGCAGGGTAGGTCCCTGGTACAGAACAATGGCACCAGATTACTCTTCTGTTATTTATTTTATTTTGATGTGCCAGGGACAGAAGCACATCACCACTGAGCCACGGCTAGGTTCCCTCTTTCTTTTCTCCTCCTCTTTCCGTTCTTTCTCCTCCTCCCATTTCTTCTTCCCCCTCCTCTTCTTTTGGTTTTGGTTTTATTTTATTTATTTATTTATTTTTGGCTTTCCAAGGTAGGGTCTCACTCTAGCTCAGGCTGGCCTGGAATTCACTGTGTAGTCTCAGGCTGGCCTGGAACTCACAGTGATCCTCCTACCTCTGCCTTCGGAGGGCTGGGGTTAAAGGCATGCATCACCACACCCGGCTTTATTTTCTTTTTTAGTCAGGGTCTCATGCAGCCCAGGGTAGCCGGGGACGGCCTTGAATTTCTGATCTTTCTGCTTCAGTCTCTCAAGTGCTGGGATATCAGGGTTGCACTACCATACCTGACCCCTCCCTCCTTCCTTCCCTCCCTTCCGTCTGCAGTATGAGGATCAAACTCAAGGCCTTTCACGGGGATGAGGTGAGCTGTACCACTGTGCTATTCCCAGCCCTGCCCACACACACCGCACCCCCCCCCCCCGGGCTTTCTTCAAAACAGAAAAGAAAGTGGCTTTATAATCACAAATGAAACACATGCTCATTGTAAAATAAATAACTCAAATGAAGGAAGTAACAATACCCTGAAATCCACCTCTTCCTCACCATTTCTTTGACTGCCCTTCCAGATGTTTCTAGACACATCCCCCCCCCCCTTCCCATGAACATAGACATGCACAGCTCCATGTTTTATAGCCTGCTCTTTTCCCCTTCATCGAGCAATGCTGTGGCCATCTTCCCGCATCTAGGCCGTCATTTTCCACAAGGACGTGGAAGGCTATCGTAAACAGGGCCCATAACCAGCCGCAGCTGGCTGCTATTGGACACCATAGCTTTTATGAGCATGCTCGTTCCCGAGATGGCACACTCATGCACACACCAGCTTATTTCCCTAGGGCAAGCTTGCAGATGTGGGGCCCCTGAGGTCCTGCACAAGGTGGGCACATGAGTACCAAATAAATGCTACTCCCCATCCTCCCTTGTCCCTTAGTAAGAGTGGACATCCAAGCCAGGCAGGTGTCCTGCTAGGGAGAGGATCCCCTGAGGTCTCCCCTCAGCTCTGCAGCTGTGGGAGGCAGGGGAGCCAGCCAGGGCAACACGTGGGTTTCTTCTGTGACACATCCCGGAGTCTCTCTCTCTCTCTCTCTCTCTCTCTCTCTCTCTCTCTCTCCTTCCCTTGCTCTTCACTGCCCACTGTCCCCAGCCCCAGGGTGACCCCTGAGCAACAGCTCCCCAGCCTTGTCCCCTGGGAACAGGCTGGCATCCAGGCCCCAGCACACTCCAATCGCAGCGCTCTCTCCTGATCTGCATGTGATTACTGCCCCTTCTCAGCTCCAGCCACCAGTCTGTGATTGCAAAGTGGCCTGACTTCCTTCAAGAAGAATACACCCCTGTCTGCAAGGAAAGCTGCTTCTTCCTTAGACATTCAGAGATCTGGAGGCTGCTCCCAGGAGCACTGCCTGTTTGGAAATGCTGGAAGCTTCTGGAGGGAAGCTGGCAGGCCAGAGCCGTTTCTTGGTACTGCTGTTTACTGGCTGCCTCCTCTTCCAGGCCGGACGTGAAAACTCATGGCAGTGGCTGGGAGATGAAAGAGGCTCAGAGAGGGCAAGCTCCTTGCTCAAGGTCACCCAGCCTATATAACATGGCAGCTACATGCCAAAAAGACCTTGGGAAGTGTGTGTGTTGCACATGAGTGTGCATATGCATGTTCATGCGTGTGGAGACCAGAGGTTGATCTCAGATCTTCCTCAATGGCTCTCCACCTTGTTTATTGAGACAGGGTCTCAGCGGTCCCCTGATTAGGCGATTCTACAAGGGTGCTGAATATCCTTACATATGGCAGGTACTTTATCCTCTGAGCCATCTCTCCAGCCTCTAAAAGACCTTTAGCTAAATTCTATATCACCCTGTCAAAACAGGCTGAGCCAGGAGCCACACCAAGGGTCAGGCTGGACTAAATGGCTAACACCAGCCCTGGAAGCCCTGCGACCTTGCCGAGGAAGAGGGCTGCTAAGACCCAGCTATGATTTAATCTGGGCTGGGGACAGGGTCCTAGGTTACTCACTATATCAGCTGTGACAGAACCCACTGTGGCACCCAGCCATCCCCAGGCGGGGACCCATTCTCTCCTGCTGCCCAGGAGCTCTGGGTTTTGCTCCAGCTTGTGAATGCTCTCAGGAGTCCCAGGGGATGGATGGCACCCAGGGTGAATGAGCAAGGACACGTGGCTTGGTCCTCTGCCCTGCCACCCCTGTGCCTAAAGAGGCTCCTGCCCTGCCTGCCTGCCCTGAAGTGGTTCCTCCAGCCTCTCATTAGAACAGAGCTGTGGGAGCCCTAGGGAGGCTTAAGATGCTGCAAGCAGCCTACGCCTTTTATCTCCTGGAAGAGACGTTCCCCAGTGCAGCTTCTGAGGATGCTCGCCGCTCCCTGTTGAGGCAGGTCAGGGTTCTCCAGGCCTTCGGCAGCCCCCTGGGATGGCCTGGACTCTCCCGTGGACTCCCATTGTTCCTTGCCATCTCCCAAGTATCTGAGATCAATTCCAGTGGGGCTGAGTATAGCTATCCCCCAAATGGACCCACCAAACCTCCAACCTGGGAGTAAGGGGACACACATAGCCTGCTGGCCAGAACCCAGAAAATGCCCCTTGTTGGCCCCAGGAAGTGGAACACATTGTTCCTCCCCTGGTGACATCTCAACAGCTGGTTCTGTAGACGCTTTGAGCATTGGCAGGGCTGCCCACCCCACTCCTGAAGTCAGACCCTCTGGACCCACGGGCAGTGCCTGACACAGGGCTGGTCAGCCCTTGGACTACCCACCCCTCTGTTTCCTACCTACCCACCTCGAATCCTGCTGCCTCTGCTCTCTACTTCTCTGCCAGTTGGGTCTGGGACTTGAATGAGTTAGGGGATTCTTAGACATTTCCCCAAAGACCAGGACAGTTTCCAAAGACGATCTGGGGACTGATACAATGATGTTAACTTTCATTTTGTCACAGAAAGATGTTTGCAAAGACAACATAACATTGAAATCTTATCATCACTGAGGCAGGAGGATTGCTGTAAGTTTGAAGCCAGCCTGGGTTACAGAGTGAGTTCTAGTCAGCCTGGGCTACAGTGAGACCCTGCTTCAAAAAACAAAAGTAGGGCCGGGCGTGGTGGCGCACGCCTCTAATCCCAGCACTTTGGAGGCACAGGTAGGAGGATTGCTGTGAGTTCAAGGCCACCCTGAGACTACACAGTGAATTCCAGGACAGCCTGAGCGAAAGTGAGACCCTACTTTGAAAAAACAAAACAAAAACAAAACAAAACAAAACAAAACAAAACAAAACAAAACAAAAAAACAAAAGTAGGGCTGGAAGCATGGCTTAGCGGTTAAGGTGTTTGCCTGCAAAGCCAAAGGACCCAGGTTTGATTCCCCAGAACCCACATTAGCCAGATGCACAAGGGGGCACACACGTCTGGAGTTCATTTGCAGTTGCTGGAGGCCCTGGCACACCCAATCTCTCTCCTTCTCTGCCAAATATATAAATAAATAAATAAATAATTTTTTTAAAGAAAGTAGCCAGGTGTGGTGGTGCACGCCTTTAATCCCAGCACTAGGGAGGCAGAGGTAGGAGGATTGCTGTGAGTTCAAGGCCACCTTGACACTGGGCTCTGGCCTCCAGGTGAAGAACTCGGGGACAGCTGTCCCAGGACACTGAAGCCATCAGTGCCTGACAAGCAGCTCATGACTTTTCTCCTGTCTTCAGATGGTAAATTTGGGACCAGTGTCCTCCCTCAGGTCCCAAGACTGATTTTCACTGGGCTGCAGACAGCAGAACTCTCTCTCTCCTTCAGTCTAAGAAAAGAAGTAGTTTCTGTTTTTGCAGTGTTAAGAGAGGTTGACTTACTGAGGATACCGGTACCCCTGGCTTCCTGTTCTTTTTACTTTTTAAAATTTTTTTAAAGATTTATTTGTATTTATTTATCAGAGAAAGGGGAGAGAAAGAGAGAGAGAGAATGAGAATGTGCATGCCAGGGCCTCTAGCCACTGCAAATGAACTCCAGATGTATGCGCCACCATGTGCATCTGTCTTACGTGGGACATGGAGACTCGAACCTGAGTCCTTAGGCTTCATAGGCATGTGCCTTAACTGCTAAGCCATCTCTCCAGCCCCCTGGCTTCCTGTTCTACCAGTACTACTAGTGTCTGGCTTTTCCCCTCGTACCTAACATGGCTGCCCCACATGTTATGTACAAAAAGACCCTGTGTACAAATTAACCATCACATCCACAGTCCAGGCAGGAATAAGAGGGATAAACTGAGACATGTTTTCCTTAAAATCTGTGCCTTTAAATTCAGGAAGGAAAATCTTTCTCAGAAACTTCTTCTGCCTTTATCTCATGCCCAGCGCTGGGTCACATGCCCACCCTAGCTGCAAGTGAAGCAGGGAATTACGTTTTAAATTGCCCTGGGCTCGATGATAGTGGAAGGCCAAAGAGAAGGAGGCTTGGAATATGTGTCAGAGAGACTGCACAGATCATGTCTGGAAAGACTCAGCTATGAGATCCTGGTGGCAGCCTTTCCCCTCAGCAGATCTCCAGACAGCCCAGCTGTCCAGCTCTCCTTCATCTCCCTCCACCACCCGTGTGTGTGTGTGTGTGTGTGTGTGTGTGTGCGTGCGTGCGCCTCACGCAATCACAGGCCCTTACACGTTACCATGGTCCCCAGCTCTCCAGCTACTCTACAGACTGGCTTCCCTTTCAGCGGTCCCAGTGCTGTCCCCCACCTGCTGTTGAGTCTTTAGAAAGAAAAGGCACTGCTTTCAAAGCCTGTCCTCCAAGGACAGAGCCCAGGAGCAGGGCTAAGTACCAGACCTTCAGGTCTGTAGCAGACAGCATCAGGTTCGCTGAGATGAACTTCCAGGCCAGGCACAGTTATGGAGGAAGGGATATTTATGGAAGCTTACAGATCCAGGGGAAGTTCCATAAATGGCAGAAGAAGCTGGCCTGCTTTCACAGGTCCAAGCAGAGAGAGTGAAAAAGCCAAAAGCAATAAGCAAAACCACACAGCACACTTCAGGAACTCTAGGCAGAACTAGGCACCTTGCATATCTTTAGACTGAAATCTCAAACCCACCACCACACCTTAAGATCTGCCCAGTGACACCTCCTCCAGCCAGGTGGCTGCAGATGCAAACTACAAACTAATTAAACACTGAATATATCAGGGGCCCACCTATCCAAACTACCATAAGGTCCATGAGAACTCAAGGAACATGGTAAATTCATTCTTACTATTGCTATTTGCATAGGAACCCAAATTCTTACTCGTTGTTTATAAGAAATGCAAATTGAACCTTGAGTGTAGCCTCTGAGATTTGTTCCCCACTTCTAATCCCCAGAGCTATAAGATGATATATTTGGGGGCTGGAGATGTCACTCAGTTGGCAGAGTGCTTGTGTGCTCGAGACCCTGGGTCCCCAGCACTGCACACCCCAGGCATGGAGGTGCAAGCTTGTCATCCCAACACTCAGATAGTGGAAGCAGGGTGATCAGAAGCTCAAGATCAGGGCTGGAGAGATGGCTTAGCAGTTAATGTGCTTGTCTGTGAAGCCTAAGGACCCAGGTTTGATTCCCCAGTATCCACGTAAGCCACATGCACAGGGTAGTGCATGTGTTTGTAGTTTGTTTGCAGTGGCCAGAGGCCCTGATGCATCTATTCTCTCTCTTTCTCTCCCTCCCTTCCTCCCTCCCTCTTTCACTCTCTCTCTGAAATAAATAAATAGAATAAAAAGTTCAAGATCATCCTTGGCTAATAGCAAATTTGAGTCCAGCCTGGGCTATATGTGATGATATCCAAAAAGAAAAGAATCAGGCATGGGTTGCTTATACCCTTAATCCCAACATTCAGGAGGCTGAGGTAGGAGGATCACCATGTGTTTGAGGCCAGCCTGCACTACAGAGTGAGTTCCAAGGTCAGCCTGGGCTACAGTGAGACCCTGCCTCAAGAAGAAGAGCTGGACGTGGTGGCACACGCCTTTAATTCCAGCCCTTGGAAGGCAGAGGCAGGTGGATCATCATGAGTTCCAGGCCACCCCTAGACTACATAATGGATTCCAGGTCAGCCTGAGCTAGAGTGAAACCCTACCTCAGAAAAAAAAGGAGAAACAAAAAGGAAGAAAAGAAGGGAGGGAAGCAAGAAAGGAAAAGAAAGAGGGAAGGGCTAATAAAAAAAAAAAAGCACATATTTGTTCAGTGTAGCACCCAATCCTGAGAATGCTGTCTGTGTCCAGGAGGGGCAAGAGAGCAGGCTCCATGCTGTGTGCCCTTGGGAATGTCCCCGTCCCCCCAGAGTTCCAGGATTCCCATCTCCGGGTGTTCTTCCCTGGCAGGGTCAGATTATTCCTCCCCCACACTGAGGATGAGAGATGCCCAGAGACCGGGTCTGAACTTGGCCTGGTTTTGTGCCAAGATTCACTGATCTGGAACAGAGCCAACTTACAGGGAACACTGCTCTCATTTGGTCTGCACCAGAACTGGCATGTATATGCCAATCAAACAGGCTGAGTTAGGAGCACAGTGTGTGCTTGACATGTGCAAGGCCCTGGGTTCTGTCTCTGGCATGCATAACAAAGTAGGGCTTCTGAGATGTCTCTGCCTTTGAGGGACAGAATGCAGTGACTGGGGGTTAGGATCTGACTCTTTTCCCAACTAGGAGACCTTGGGCACATCACTTCTGCCTTCAGAGCCTCAGCTGTCCTCATCTATAAAATGGGTGAGGTCGCAAGCAGTTCCCTTCATCATTATCCCACTCTTTTCTGTGGCTCCCTGGGGCAGGTGCAGCAGGCTTCAGGGTGTGGAGGGGAGTAGTGGTGGGGTTCCCAGCACCCGCACAGCTGACTCAGAAGCCATCTGCACTAGCCGTGACTCTCTTCATGCTACCATTCCCGCACCGCTGTGGCCTGCTGTCTGAAAGGTCTCCATCAGTGTCCTCTCCCACACTCTCCACCCACAATCCCCAGAGGCTGCCCAAGCCACTGTGCCCTCCTTTCTCCTGTACAGGGCAGCTTGTGACCCACAGCCAGGGGTGCCCAAGGCTGTGCTTCTGTGGACGTGGCAAACCTGGGCAGCGGAGTCCCTTCCAGCTGGCCCCTGTTATCGGACCATCAGCAGTGTCTAGACCTGGCCAGGCTGAACAAGGCAAGGGGGAGGGGCAGCACCTAGGTGCCGGACAGCACTCAGGGGACCTCAGGAGTGGGGAGTTCCTCAGAGCAACTGTCCTATGACCCAGGGGAGCACAGCTCTCTCTGCTGTATGAGAGGGTGGGTTAGTTAGCAGCTCCCCCATTGCGGCCTCCGTGAGAAATGTCTCATGCAAACCCCTGGCTTTCCAGCAAGGAATCCAAACCAGATTGGGAAGTGGCCTGTCCCCCAGAAGCCAGGCTTCTGCTTCAGAGAAGCCAGGGGACTTCAGCCATCCCCCCACTCTCACTGCACAGCAGCTGCAGAATCTGAGCAGGCACGGGGAGACTCAGGCGGCTCAGAATGTTATGGGGGGGGGCAGGAGGCGAGTAAGTGGGAGGATGTCTGGGCCTCATGTTGCACTGAGGCCGCCCCCCATGTGACTCCCCCAAGGCTGTGAGCCTGGAGGGCCTCTCCTGCTCTCCTCCTGAGCACTCTACTCCTCTTCTCTCTTCCTGTCGCTCCTCCCACTCCTCAGTCTTTCTCTTAGAGTTGGAGGAGCCCCACCAGGGCCTGTGTACCAGTGTGCATGCCTGCATGCACACATGGTTTCGATGTACACAAATATGCATGCGTTCTGCGCATGTGCGTGCATGCACAGAGACCAGTGTGCACACATGCCTGCCGAGTGCCTGTATGTGCAAATGTGCGTGTGTTCCATGCGCGTGTGCACGCGTATGAGCCATGTGCACACAGGCACGGTGCCTTGTGTGCATCTGTGCATGTGTTCTGTGTTGCACACGTGCAAGGCCGTGTGCACATGGACTCGTGTGTGCATGCCTGAGCTGTGCCTACGTGTATGAAGATTGCATGTGTGTATGTGCATGCCCCTGTGCATATACGCCCTGTGAGCATGCCTGCACGGCACCTATACGTGCAAATAAATGTGCATGTGTCCTGTGCGTGCAGGGCGCGCTCGCACACCCTTGTGCATTGGCGCCCGGGTGCCTATGTATGCCTATGCGCGTGGGCCGCTGTGCAGACGTGCACAGAGCCTTGCAAGCACGTGTGCACAAGTGCGTGTCCCCGCGTGAGCGTGAGTGAGTGTGAGCGGGCGCGAGCGCAGGCGGCGGGCAGGATGTGAGGCTGCCTGGGCGGCGGCGGCTCTGATAAACAGCCGAGCGGCGGGCGGGCGGGCGGGCGGCGGCTGCGATCCGAGCTGCTGGCAGGCGCGCAAGAAGCTGTCCCGGCCGCCAGCGCGCCAGCAGCCCACGGAGGCAGGGAGGGAGGAGGGAGGGAGGGAGGGAGGAGGGAGGGCAAGTATTTGCTTCAGCCCTTAATCACGGAATTTGAAATCCCAGCGAGTCGGTGCCATTTATTTTCCGAGGCTGTCAAGGCTGGTTTCAGCATTTAAAAGAAAGGAGGCTGAAAAGCATTTGCATTTCCCTTCCTCTCGCCGCGCCCGCCCGCCCGCTCCCTCCTCCCTCCCTCCCTCCTCCCTCCCGCGCCCCGCCGCGCTCACCTCCCGGTCGGCGACGGGGAGACGCCCCGGCTGCACCGCGGGAGCGAGGGCGTCCCGGGGCCCGGAGACTGGGGACGGTCTGGCCAAACGGGCTCTGGACGGCAGCTGTGGCTGTAGGGGGACAGCTGGGGGAGGGGGCTCTCTGAGACTCAGGGACATTTCGGCCGAGAAATCAGTCTTGTTCTCCAAATGTGCCCCGACCCCGGGGACGTCGCCCCCTCCACCCCTGCGCCCTTTCTGACCTGGCTCCGAGAAGCCTGGGGCAAGGGGCGTCAAGGGCACCTCCAGGACAAGGCCCTCCGTGTGCGCGGCGGGGAGCCTGAGTCCGGGAAACTGAGGTCAGCCTGGCCAAGGTCACACAATGGTAGACCTAGGATGACGAGGGAGGGTGCCCAGGGTGAGGGTCTTGGGACATCGCTGGAACCCTGCCAAGGGAGAGGGCCTTGCAGTCAAGGCTCCAGGCTCTCCACACAGTGACCTTGACCACTGTCCCCTCTCTGACCTTCAGAGGCCTAAGGTAGCTCCTTTGGGAGGTAGGTGTTGAAGTAGGGCAAATCCAATTGGGCATCTGGCTGGCAGGTGGGAGCAGTTGCTGGGGGAGGGGGTCTCCCCTGCATCCACTGGCCCTGCCATCTCTGTGGCTTCTTGGGGATTCTATCTGCAAGAAGGCTTTGGTTGAGACACAGCCCCCCGGGGACAAGAGGCATCTGCTCCCCAAGGTCTGCTGCAAGACTTCAAAGGAATGGGAAAAAAAAAAATCTCTGAGGGCCCAAAGAGCTCAGGCGTGCGCAGTGCGCAGTGTGCCTCCCCTGGGAGTAGGGACTATTCTTTTCACCATATGACCATGTGTCCTTTGTCTCACTCTGTAGAGTCCAGGCTTCTCATGGCCAGGACAGGGTTCAGTCCCACTCCGGATGCTCCTGCTTCTAATTTAGGAGAGTCACTGTCACACAACGGGTAGGGCCCCTATGCTGGGTGAAGATGGAAAGATGGTAGAGAGAAGAAAAAAGAAGCGAGGTAGAGATTTTTCTGTCTGTACGCTTACTGCCCAGGCTGACCTGGAATTCACTATGGAGTCTCAGGGTGGCCTCACTGTGATCCTCCTACCTCTGCCTCCAGAGTGGTGGGATTCAAGGTGTGCGCCACCACGCCCGGCTTTTCACTTATAAAACTTACTTTGGCTTGGGATGGTGGCTCACGCCTTTAATCCCAGCACTTGGAAGACAGAGGTAGGATCACCATGAGTTGGAGCCACCCTGAGACTACATAATGAATTCCAGGTCAGCCTGGGCTAGAGTGAGACCCTACCTCAAGAAATAAAAATAAAAATAAAAACTTCTTTTGTAAGGCTGGAGATATGGCTTAGTGGTTAAGGCCTAACGTCCCAGGTTTGATTCCCCAGAACCCACATAAGCCAGATGCACATGACTCATGCATCTGGAGTTCATTTGCAGTGAGGCCCTAGCATGCCCATATTCTCTGCCCTGTCCCTCCCCCCAGTAAATAAATAAAATTTTAATCCTTTAGTCCCAGTACTCAGGAGGCAGAGGTAGAAGGATCACCATGAGTTCAAGGCTACCCTGAGACTACGCAGTGAATTCCAGGTCAGCTTGGACTAGACTCAAACTCTACCTCAAAAAAGAAACAAAACAAAACAAAAAAACCTTTTTAAAATACTTTAAAAAATACTTTTCTTTGTGTAAAAGTCAGCTAAGGTCTGGGGAGATGGCTCAGCGGTTAAAGTAACTTGCGTGCAAAGCATGAGAGCATGGGTTTGATTCTCCAGCACCCACATAAAGCCAGATGCATAAAATATTTCGTGTGTCTGGCATTCCTTTGCAGTGGTAAGAGGTTGGGGTGCACCCATTCTCTCTCTCTCAAAATAAATAAAAATTAAAAAATAGACTAGAGTGGTGACACACACCTTTAATCTCAGTACTCAGGAGGCAGAGGTAGAAGGAGCCTCATGAGTTTGAGGCCAGCTTGAGACTACACAGTGAATTCCAGGTCAGCCTGGGCTAGAGCTAGACCTGAAAAACAAACAAACAAAATAAATAAATAAATAAATAAACTATATATTACATGCAAATACTACCTCATTGAAAAAAAAGTCAGCTGGCTGGACGTGGTGGCACATGCATTTAATCCCAGCACCCCAAAGGCAGAAGTAAAAGGATGAGATGTGAGTTGGAGGCTAGCCTGGGACTATAAGAGTGAGTTCCAGGTTAGCTAGCCTGAGCTAAAGTGAGCCCTTACCTCAAAAAACAAAACAACCTGGGCATGGCAGCACATACCTTTCATTTCAGCATTCAGGAGGCAGAGGTAGGAGGATCACTGTGAGTTCGAGGCCACCCTGAGACTACAGAGTGAATTCCAGGTCAGCCTGGTCTAGAGTGAAACCCTACCTCAAAAAACAAGAACCAAGTAAGTCAGCTAGCACTTTTTTGGAAATTTATGCCACCTCATCTCTTTGGTTTTTTTTTGGGGGGGGGCGGTGCATCGTTTTCCAGATGTCCTACAAGTTTGTGTCCAAATTTGCCCTCTAACCTCAAGTCAGCAGAGCACAGGCTGGTCTCATACAGCAAGGGACATTGGTACCATCAAGGACTCCTGCAGGCACAGGGAGAAGACAGAAGCTCTGGCAGGCTTCATCCTCTCTCCCTCATATTTGACAGAGAGAGAGAGAGAGATGGGGGGGGGGGATGCCAAGGCCTCCTGCCACTGCATACAAACTCCAAATGCATGTACCACTTTGAGCATCTGGCTTTACGTGAGTATTAAGGAATTTTACCCAAACTGGCAGGCTTTGCCAGAAAGTACTTCTTCTTGTTTTGGCTTGGTTTTGTTTGGTTTTTCAAGGTAGGGTCTTGCTCTAGCCCAGGCTGATCTGGAATTCACTATGTAGTCTCAGGGTGGCCTTGAACTCACAGGCGATCCTCCCACCTCTGCCTCCCGAGTGCTGGAATTAAAGGCGAGCGCCACCACGCCTGGCAGTAGCAGGTTTCTAACCACCACAGCTCCAGCTCCACTCCACAGTCTTCCTGCATATCGTGGTGTTCAGGACCCCTCACTATGGGAGTTCAAGGCCAGCCTGAGCTACATGAGACCTTGTCTCAAAAAAAGTAAAGCTGAAAGTATTGTGCTTAACTCAAGGGCTTGGGAAAAGAAAATCTCTAACATGTTTGATTGCTGTCTCCTGACACTTCTGTGACAGCTCTACTAACGTTGAAACTCCTCTGGCCTGTGCATGGCCGCGTGGCAGGAATTGGAGGGTCCGTCTCCCAAGCGCTGGGGTTAAAGACATACACCACCACGCCCGGCTTGGGTCAGTCTTTAAAGAGGTCATTCAGGTGAAATGCCATTAGGGGTCAGGCCCTAATCTCATAGAAGAAGAGGAGGCTTGGTCACTAGGAAAAGACCAGAAGACACAAGGAGAAGACAGCTATCTACAAGTCAAGGTGAGTGGCCAGAGCAGACCCTCCTCGCGGTGAGGACACAAGCCTGCATGCACCTGATCTTGATGTTCCACCTCCAGCTGTGTGGGGGCCACTGTGGGGGCTACTGTGGGGGCGTGGGCTGGTTCCTTAGCAAAGATTCCAGATTTGCAAAGTTGAAAATGACAAAAAAAAAAAAAAAAAAAAAAAAACAACCACTTCTCAGTTCCTCCCAAGGAAAAAAACAAGTGAAGATTCTAGTATCCGGAAGCCCTTGGGTAGAGTCCAGAGGCTCTTGGGTGCAGAGACCCACCCGGGAGGAGGCCACTTAGGCTCTGGACCTCTCACTGGGTTGAGCACAGGGTGAGCTGAGAAGCTGCACGGGAGCCTGGTCCCTTGTCCTGGTCAGAAAAGGCCCCACAACTTACCATCCCCTAAGAGGGTGAAAAGCTAGGGACCCACCTGGAGCAGCTGCCCTCTTGGAAACAAGTAGGCAGGCAGACACGGTCCCTGTCCCTCTGCCAGGGAGTCGCTTCTACACAATTCAAGTGACAAATGACATCTTAGAAAAACTTCTGACATATTTATGCTTGAAACACATGACATGATCTTGGAGCAGATAAGCAATTTAAATTTAACTTTGTCCATGTCCCCAGACATGCATTGTTGGAAAAGCTTAATTGTGAGTTTTAAACTTTCTCTGTAAAAACTCTTCAAATTAATTCACAGATAGTCCGTAAAGAACAGTCTAGACTAAATTTTAAAAAAACCACAGTAGAATTTAGGTAGGCTCTCTGTGAGAGTCCAGTTAGGCAGCCTGGATTAAAGGGTGTGGCCAATCCACACTTTGCTACAACTTTGTAAGAGGGCTGCAGGGAGAGGTGGGGCCTACCTGTCAACCCAGCACTTACGAGGTGAGGCAGAAAGACTGAAAGTTGGAGGCTAGCCTGGGCTACATAGTGAGACCCTATCAACAAACAACAACAAAACCTCCCATGGGGGGTTGCCTACAGGTATAAGGTCGTGGGTTCATCTTCTAGCACTGCAATCAATCAATCAATCTGTGAATAAATAAAATAATAATAATAACAAAAAGGAAGAAGGCAAACTTTTGTCAAGCTCAAGGTGCCCAGGTTAAGTGTGGGAGGCATGCCCTGAAAAAGTCCCACTACTTTCTCCTCTTCTCCCTTCCCCTCCTGCTCTTCCTTCTTCTTCTTGTTGGTTTTTCAAGGTAGGATCTCACTTTAGCCCAGGCTGACCTGGAACTCATTCTGTAGTCTCAGGGTGGTCTTGAACCCACAGTGATCCTTCTACCTCTGCTAGGATTAAAGGTGTGAACCACCATGCCCAGCCTCTTCACATATTTTGACAGACATGGACTTGGCTTGCTCCATGCCTCGGTTTCCTCACTAGTGCCATGGGAAGAGCAATGCCACCCCCGGCGAGGCTGAAAGGCTGCATTTATGGAAGGCGCTTCAGGCAGTGGCCACATGGTGCCATCTCACAGCCAATAAGTATCCTACCCCTGCTGTTTCTATGACGCTTCCGCCATTCTGGAGATGAGGCATCTCTGTGCCTGCATCTAGAATTTCGTAGGTTTCCAAAGGCCCATCAGGCACTTTATTTGTGCTTACTTAACAAAGTGAGACCCTACCTCAAAAAAAAAAAAATTGTGCTCACTGAACAGTCCCGTACCCCATTGACAGAGTAAGGGACACGAGAGCCCAGTGGTTAAGAGCTTGGGGGAAGGGTTGAATAGATGGCTTAGTGGATAAGCAATAGCTCAGAAAAGTGGATTGATTTGCTCAAGGTCACTCAGCTAGTAAGTGGCAGAGCTATAGTTAAACTAGGGCTGCTCTGCGCTCAAGCTTGCTTGCTTATTTATTTTGTGTGTGTGTGTGTGTCTGTGTGTACACGTGTGTGTGTGTGTACACGTGTGTGTGTGTACACGCGCATGCACAGCAAGGACACACACGTGGAGGTCAGAGGACAATCTCCAGGTGTCCGTGTTCCACCTTCCTTTGAGACAGTATCTGTTGGCACTACAACCAGGAACTTCAGATCCTCCTGGCCCCACCTCCATTGTCATAGTCTCACTGAGATCACAGATGCAGGTACCACTTTGCTTTACGTGGATGCTGGGGAATTGAACCTGAGTCTGTAGGCTTTGTAAGTAAGTGCCACCCTGAGACCACAAAATGAGTTCCAGGTCAGCCTGGACTACAGCGAGACCCTACCTTGAAAAATGAACCAAGAAGAAGAAGAAAGGCAAAGAGGGGCTGGAGAGATGGCTTAGCAGTTAAGTGCTTGCCTGTGAAGCCTAAGGATCCCGGTTTGAGGCTCGATTCCCCAGGACCCATGTAAGCCAGATGCACAAGGGGGCACCTGCACCTGGAGTTCATTTGCAGTGGCTGGAGGCCCTGGCATGCCCATTCTCTATCTGCCTCTTTCTCTGTCTGTTGCTCTCAAATAAATAAATTAAAAATAAACAAAAATGTTAAAAAATAAACAAAAAGTGTTTTAAAAAAAAAGGCAAAGAGAAGCTGGGTATGGTAGTGTCAGGCCTTTAATCCCAGGAGGCAGAGGTAGGAGTATCTCCATGAGTTTGAGGCCACCCTGAGACTACATAGTGAATTCCAGGTCAGCCTGGGCTAGTGTGAAACCCTACTTCAAAAAACAACAAAAAAAAATTTTTTTAAAGCAAAGAGCAAGAACTTTAAGAATACATTTTTCAGGCCAGACATGGCACACACCTTTGATCTCAGCACTAGAGAGACAGAAGTAGGAGGAACACTGTGAGTTCAAGACCAGCCTGGGATTACAGAGTGAGTTCCAGGTCAGTCTAGGCTAAAGTGAGACCCTATCTCAAAAAAAAAAAAAGAAGAAGAAGAGAGGAGGAAGAGGCAGAAAAAAAAAAGAACACACTTTTTAAATCAGGCATGGAGGCACACTCCTTTAATCCCAGCACTTGGGAGGCTGAGATAGGAAGATCACCATTAAGTTTGAAGCCAGACTGGGCTACATAGTGAGTGAGACCCTACCTCAAAAAAAAAAAAAAAAAAAAAGGGAAGGAAAGAAAGAAAGAATGCCAAGCATGGTGGTACACGCCTTTAGTCCCAGCACTTGGGAGACAGAGGTAGGATCATCGTGAGGTTGAGGCCACCCACAGACTACATAGTAAATTCCAGGTCAGCCTGGGCTAGAGTGAGACCCACCCCCCCCCAAAAAAAGAAAGGAAATAAAAGAAATAAACATGTTTTCCAACTGGGTGTATGACTCAGTGGTATAGTGGTTCCCTAACATGCAGAAGGCCCTGGTTACACCCCAAGAACTACAGAACAGTAGATAAATAAATACATAATAAATAGATAAATAAATGTGATTTTCAGTCTTTGAGGAGTGAGACTTTTTTGGTGTGCTCGTGTACGTGAGCGCAGGCGTGCGTGGCATGGTGCACGTGTGGCTGTCGGAGAACAATTTCCGGGTGTCGGTCCTAGCCTTCCAGCTCACTTGAGACAGGCTCTCATTGCTTATCGCTCCATTCTCCAGGCTAGTTGGCCTGTGAGCTTCTCCTGTCTCTCGCTTTTTAAATTTATTTTATTTAAGAGAGACACAGAGTATGGGCCCACCAGGACCTTTGGCCACTGCAAAGGAACTCCAGACACATGCACCACTTTGTGCATCTGGCTCTATGTGGGGAAACAAACCTGGGCCAGCAGACTCTGCAACAAGCACTTCAAACTACTGAGCCATCTCCCCAGGCCCTCTGCCTCCCTTTTTGCCCTAGAGGGGGTGCTGGGATTAAAGAAGCCCTCCACATCTGGCATTGACTTGGGTTCTGGATTTGAACTTAGGTACTAATTGTTGTTGGCAAGGACTTTATCCTCTGAGCCATCTCCTGAGCCCGGGAGTGAGACATTTTTCTTGGTGGGGCTGGGGGTGGGGGAATGAGGTTGAATTAGGTTCTCCTGTAGCCCAGGGCTGACATCCAACTCAGTACACAGACAGAGTAGCCTTGAACTCCTGGTCCTTGTGCCTCTACCTCCTGAGTGCTGGGATGACCAGCACAGGACACCACCATGCCCAGCTTCCAGAGTGAGACTTGTACCACACACAATCATGACTGCAGGTAGCCAGTGACAAATCACTGTGACAGTTTCTAAATGCGGATTTTCCGTTTCTACACCAATCCTGTCGTGTCAACAAACAATGTGTGGACTACACCAGCCCTTCATTCTGGAGCCCCTCCAGCACCTGGAGGAGGTGGAAGGCCTCCCACCCCACCTGTTACATTTTACAATAAGCATCCCAGGAGGAGGGAGAGAACAGAGGGCCAGCACATTGGGGTTTGAGCTCTTCAGAGGGTTGACCTTCTGAAAACAAAACAAAAAAAAATCCAGTACTTGGGCTGGAGAAGATGGCTTAGCAGTTAAGGCGTTTGCCTGCAAAGCCAAAGGACCCCGGTTCGATTCCCCAGGACCCACGTAAACCAGATGCGCAAGAAGGTACATGCATCTGGAGAGTTCATTTGCAGTAGCTGGAGACCCTGTCGCACCCATTCTCTCTCTCTCTCACTCTCTCTCAACCTCTTTCTTCTCTCTTAAGTAAATAAATGTATTTTTAAAAATCCAGTACTTTTTTTTGCTGTGTGTGTGTGCGTGTGTGTGTGGGGGGTGTGGGTATGGGCATGTGCATGCACCCGTGGGCCCCCCATATGCTTGAAGAGGGGGTCACTCGCTTGCGCAGGGAATGCTGGAGTGGAAGGTTGAACGAGCCGCTCTGTCACTCTTCCCCTGGGCTTGTTTTGAGCCTGAGCTTTCAGGGCTCTGCAGTTTCTCAGACCTCTGCTCCCTGCAAGACTGGGGTTACAGGCATGTGTAGCCACAGCCAGCTGTTTTATCTGGGATCTGGAGAGAGATTTGAACTTGGGCAGCGTGGCAGGGGTAGGGGGGGGTGGATATAGTAGGCAGCTCAGGCCCTCATGCTTGTGCAGGAAGCAACCTAACCACAAAGCAATCTCTCTAGCCCTCTTTTATTTTCTTTTGAGACAAGGCTGATGAAGGATGGGCTTGAATTTCGGATCCTCCTGTCTCCAGCTCTTGAGGGCTGTGCGTGTGGGTGTGTGCCATCACCATCATGCCCAGTGTATGCACTGCTGGGGATGGAACCCAGGGCTTTGTGCATGGGAGGCAAGCTGTCCATCAACTGAGCCTCATCCCTGGTCTTGGAGCTTCTATGAAGAGAAGTGGAGCAAGAGGAAGGCAGCTGGTGCCAGCCGTCACAGGGCCGTGACTCCAAGTCCTAGGAGTGTCTGTGGTAAACTCAGAAATTCGCATAATAGGATATTGCTATGTAACCCCGGCTGTTCTGGTACTTAGCCTGTAGCCCAAGTTGGCTTCGAACTAGCAGCAGCAATTGTTTCAACCTTCCAAGGGCTGAGATCACAGGCATGCACCTCCACGTACAACTTCAAATGACTCATTTGGCTGTGGGGGTGGGGAGAGGGATGTGGTGGGGGGGGGGAGGGGTGTGGCAGGGTCTCACTCTAGCCCAGGCTGGCCTGGAACTCACAGTGATTGTCTACCTCAGCCTCTCCAGTGCTGGCCTAAAAAGCCTGTGCCACCACCTCTGGCTTTTAAATGACTAGTGATTGAAGGAGTAAGTCACTCCAGGGGCAGAGCCCGAGTTCTGTGGACTGGCTTTAATTTGTGTGACTCCAACATGAGCTTCAGTTTGTCGCCAAAGAGTTTAACAAATCAAATAGGATGGCCATACCTGTCATCTTATACCAGCACTAAGGAAGCTGAAATAGGAACTTCTTCAGTTTGGGACCAGCCTGGGCTACATAGTGAGACCCTATCTCCAAAAAAGAAGATGGGGGCTGGAGGGATGGCTTAGGCGTTTGCCTGCAAGGCCAAAGGACCCAGGTTCAATTCCCCAGGACCCATGTTAGTCAGATGCACAAGGGGGCGCATGCATCTGGAGTTTGTTTGCAGTAGCTGGAGGCCCTGGTGCACCCATTCTCTCTCTCTCTTTCTCTTTCAAATAAATAAATAAATAAATATTATTAAAAAAAAAAAAAGAAAGAAAGAAAATGGGTTGGGGAGATGCCTCAGTGGATAAGGCACTGCTCAAGCTGAAACACCTGAGTTTGATCCCCAGGTCGCCAAGTGGAAAGGCTTCCTTCCCTGGCGGCATGCAGGAGGTGGGGGAGGGAGGCAGGAGAAGCTCCTAGAAGCTTATTGAGAGCTCTGCAAAACAACAGCAGAGCAAGAATCCAGGGCGTGAAACCCTACCTCAAGTGAGGGGGGCAATTGTCCTCTGACCTCCACACGTGTGTCTTGGCAGGCACGCACCTGCGCTCATACACTCACAAACTCACACACACATGAAAAACACACGCACAAATAAATGATACAATTTTGAAAACAAAGATAGGGCTGTGGAGATGGCTCAGAACTTAAAGGTGCTTGCTTACAAAAGCCTGCTAGCCCGCATTCAATTCCCCAGTACCCGCAGAAAGCCAAATGCACAAAGTGGTGGATGCGTCAGGAGTGTCAAGAGTTGGTTTGCAGTGGCAAGAGGCCTTGGTGCGCCTATTCTCTCCCTTTCTGCTTGCAAATAAATAAAAATATGTTTAAAAAAAATTGGAGGCTGGAGAGATGGCTCACCCTTTGGGGCTCTTACCTGCAAGGCCTAGCAACTTGGGTTTGGTTCCCCAGTGCCCATGTAAAGCCAGATGCACAAAGTGGCACATGCATCTGGAGTTCCGCTGCAGTGCCTGGGGACCCTGTCGTGCCCATTCTCTCTGTCTCTCTTTTCTCTCTCTCTTTCTGCTTGCAAATAAGTAAATAAAAACATAAAGCTGGGTGTGGTGGCGCAGTCCTTTAATCCCAGCACTTGGGAGGCAGAGGTAGGAGGATTGCTGTGAGTTCAAGGCCACCCTGAGACTTCATAGTGAATTCCAGGTCAGTCTGGGCTAGAGTGAGACCCTACCTCAAAAAAAAAAACAAAAATTAAATTAAAATTAAAAAAATAATTCAGTGAGCACTCACTGTGGTCTGCTGAGGAGTCACTGAATCCCTTACTGTCCTTACCCACGTGCTGTGTAGGAGGGACAGGGAGTGGCTGATTGGCTCTGTGGAGTGAATCTGTATTCTCCTATAACGAGCACATGGCACCTTGCAGTGGGAGTGGGATTGCTTTGTTGGAAATTCACAATTCTGATTTGTTTGCCCGATTCAGTGTGGGAAAGGACTCTGGCGGGACGAAGAAGGTAATGTGGGTTGTTTTTCTCTGGGAAGTGGGAGGAAGAGACCTTTCTGAGAACAGCCCTCCCTTTTTTGTTTGTTTGTTTTGTTTCAAGGTAGGGTCTGACTCTAGCCTAGGCTAACCTGGAACTCCTTCTGTAGCCCAGACTAGCCTAGAACTCACAGCGATCCTCCTACCTCTGCCTCCCACAGTGCTGGGATTAAAGGTGTGTGCCATCACACCCGGTCAGAAATGCCCTTTTTCTTGGGGCTGGAGAGATGGCTTAGTGGTTAAGACTTTTGCCTGAAAAGCCAAAGGACCTCAGTTCAATTCCCTGGGACTCATGTAAACCAGGTGGTACACATGTCTGGAGTTCCTTTGCAGTGGCTGGAAGCCCCGGTGTGCCCATTCTCTCTGTCTGTCTGCCTTTTTCTCTCTCGCTCTCTGAAATAAATAATAAAATTTAAAATTTTTTAAAAATTTAAAAAAGAAAAGAAATGCCCTTTTTCTTGATCTATCTCTCTGTTGGGTCTGTGGCTACCACCATCCTTGATCAGGATGTGGCAAGGATCCGTGACAGGACAGCTGAAGTCACCTGCCAGCTCTCTGGGTCTACCCATGGTGGACTTAGGCCATATAGCACTCAGGACCTCATAGCCTGGGGGTCCACAGAGAACAGGGGCAGCTTGCTTTGTGTTCTCTGTGGCCTGATTCCTACCCTGTCACCAGCTGGTCCCCAGGGGCAGAGCACAAGGACCTGGATCCCTAGTCAGCCTTGTTCCCCTCAGCTTCTTGCTCCTGCCTCTAGTCTCTCCCAGGCTGCTATAGCTCCTTTCAAGGTCAAGGAACAGATAAGCCCTTTCCCTGGAGCTGCCCCGGAGAGGAGAGGCCATTCCTGCTACAATCCAACTCTGAGTCAGGGCCAAGGAGCGTGTTCCTGGGAATGTGGGGACAGGAAGGAAATTTTTGCGGCCATAAAATGAGTAAAAATGTTCTGTAGGCAGAAAAGAGGCCAAGCAGTTGGCTTTGGTTAAAGGCCCAAATGCTGAATGGCAGTGGCCAGATCTGGGGAGGGAGGGTCTAGGGTGGGAAGGGACTAGATTATTCTCATAGCCATAAAGATATCTTTTTATTTTCTCCTGGGGGGGGGGCTAACCAAATGTTAGACAGGGCGTGGAGAACATGGGCTTGTGACCTGGCTCATGGGGACACGATGATGTGGGGGTCTAAGTGGAGTCAAGAAGAGGAATGAATGGGGAGTTCAGGACATGGAATTTTCTAGGCTTTTGGCCAAGAGAGTCCAGCAGCTGAAGCTAGGACCTTGGCTTTGGAGAAGCAATGTGAACGGCCATGAACTTGATGGATCTCTTATTTTAGAGGAGCCCAGAGATGTTACCACTGGCCAGCTTGGGAAGGGCCACACAGTAATGACGCGGATTTAAGACTCCATCCACAGCTCAGCAGGCACATGGAATGCTGACACAGAACAACCCAGCCTTCACAGTTACACTTCCGAGGGTCCCCTCCAACTTCCCTGTGCCTGTGTCCTGTGAGGGGAACAGGCCCCAGAGGCTCAGAAAGGGCCACAGGTACTCCATGATGTATGTCAAGTGGTCAAGCAAGGAGCAGTCGTGGACGGGTCCAAATTACACTGGAGGTAGTCACAGGTATCTGTCATGCTGGATACGGTCACATGTTGGAGAGAGGAGTTGAAGATGACATCCAAGGTCTGCAAAGGTCAAAGAAGGGAGAAAGGGAGATTTGGGAGGGAAACAGGCCTTTGTTTTATCTCTTTGATGGGTACCACAAAGGAGAGACACAGTTTCTGCCCCAAGAAGCTGCGATTCACACACGTGGAGCAAAGCCTTCCAGGGGGTCTTCGGGACTCTGGCTTTGAGGGAGTCTTGGGATGGGGAGGGATGTGGTGGTTTGATTCAGGTGTCCCCCAGAAACATAGGTGTTCTGAATGCTAGGTCCCCAGCTGATGGCAATTTGGGAAATAACGCCTCCTGGAGGGAGTGTATTGTTGGGGGCGGGTTTATGGGTGTTATAGCCAGTTTCCCCTTGCCAGTGTTTGGCACACTCTCCTGTTGCTGATGTCCATCTGATGTTGCCCAGGAGGTGATGTCCACCCTCTCTGCTCATGCCATCGTTTTCCCTCTGCTATCATGGAGCTTCCCCTCGAGTCTGTAAGCCAATATAAACCTTCCCCCCCACTTACAAGTTGCTCTTGGTCTCTGCCAGCAATGCAAACTTGACTGCAACAGTGCCTGTTTGGAGGGTTGGAGGAGGCAGCTGGAGAGCTGGGACTTAGCGTTCAGTAGCCTTGACAGGCCCCGCCACGGACCTCTGAGCCTGTGTTAGGAGTCTGGGCCCTTCAACACTGACCTGGGTACCACCAGGAAGGCTTTCCTGACCCCCCAAACTGGGATGAAGTGTCTCTCTGCAATGAGGAATGGTGTGCGTGGATGCACGGGGAGCAGGGGAGATGGATGAGCGTGGGGGAGTGGATGGAGGAGGGTGGCTGGGCGGGAGGAGAACAGGATGGCTGGAGAAGAGAGCACACGAGTGGAAGAGCAGGTGGGCGACCCAGTGGCAGGTCGAAGGGTGGCAGGTGGTGGGAGAGCGATGGAGGAGATGGACAGCAGGGGGATGGGCGGATGAAAAGGAAAGAATGGGAGCAAGGGGACTTCAGGCAGGGGGAGTTTTGTGGAAGGCCAGGACAGGAGTGAAAGGGGTTGGACCCGTGCTGCCCCTTGCCTCTGGTCCCCAGTTGTTTCTCCCCTACTTCCGGACAGTGCAGCTATGGGTACCCCACACCAGGACTCCCTTATTCTTCTGCCTGCCAGGAACTTCCACCCTGGGTGTGGTTTTTGGCTCATAGGTCTGATTATCAGTCGGGACTTGGTGCTGAGGAGGAAGTGGAATGTTCAGGTGACCCCCATATTTTCTCTTCCCCTCCCTCTTCCTTCTTCCCCCTCTCCTCTCCTCTCCCACCACTCCCCTCTTTCTTCCTTTCTCCCTCCTCTACTCTTCCCTCCCTTTCTTCCTTCCCTCTTTCTTCCTTCCTACCCTCTCCAGTTCCCTCCTCCCTCCTCTTTCCCTTTTTCACCCGTGTCCTTCCCTCAAAAAGCAGGGCACTCAGGCAGGCTGGGCCCCCGGCTGCAAACACAGCCTCGACCGAGACCTGCCGGAGCTCTGCCGCCCTTGGCCCCAGCAGGTCCAAAACAGCCCAGTCCCTGCTGCCTGGTGCCCACCCCGCCCCGCAGCTCCGGTTTTCAGCTCGGGTTTGATCGGCTGCCAGGATCTCCCAAATGTCTGCAGCAGCGCTCGCATCTTTAAGAGAGCGCCCGAGGCGATCTTTAAGCGCGAGGCTGGGGCCGTTGACGAGGGAGCTGCGCTGACAGCTCGGCTCCTGCCTCCCCAGCCGCCCCCTCCACCGCCCCCCAGCCCGCAGCTCGGGCCGGGGCTGAGTTTTGAAGCCCGGGTGTAGAAGGGCCTTGCCAGGAGTTGAGGCCAGCACCCCCAGCAGAGATCCCCAAGAAGGGAAGGTATAGAGTGGAGGAGATGTGGACCCTCCAAAGAGGCCAAGGAGGGACCAGCGCCCCTTCCCTCGCTATGGGACAGGGAGGGCTCCAAACTTTAGATTCAGAATCAAGGGACGGAGCATTGTCCCAGACCTACAAGAGAGAGCTGTGTGACCTTGGCCGTGTTGTTGGCCCTCTCTTAGTCTCATCAGTAAAGTGTGCGCAGGGCCAGAGCCCTGGTGTGGAGAGTCACCGGGGGATCCAGTGTCATAAACAGACACTTGCCCAACATATGGCGGGTCCCCAAGGACGCGGCGCCACCTCCTCCCCTCCCTCCCCTCCCCTCCCCTTCCTACGCCTTCTCTTTCCTCTGGCTTTCCAGCTCTTTGCCTAGTTCATGCAGGAGAAAACTGCCACCTCCCTGATACCTCCAGGGTCCCCTACCAGCCAGCACGTGCTCAGGGTCCCCAGCAGATAAGAGGCAGGAGCAAGGCTGTGCAGTTTCTATCCAAACTCATTCTTCGGCGCTGAGTCTGGGGACAGATGGGCCTTGGCCACCCTGCAATTGTCTCCGTGTCCAAGGCCTGCCTCTGTCCCCTCAACAGCGGTTTCCCTCTTCAGGGCAGTGAGGCTCTGGGACTAGGCAGGTGGCTCTGTCTATATGGTCTGTTCAATATTTCTCTCCCTCTTCTTCTTCTTTTTTTTTTTTTTTTTCAAAGGAGGTTCTCTCTCTAGCCCAGGGTGACCTAGAATTCAGTGTGGCCTCGAACTCACAGAGATCCACCTACCTCTGCCTCCGGGAGTGCTGGGATTAAAGACATGCGCCACCACGCTGGGCTCTATCTCATATTTCTAAGGCATCTATCTTGGGACTGAAATATCAGGGTAGGGAACTGGAGTGACTCAGAAGAGGAAAGAAGAAAAGGAAGCCAGGGCTGGAGAGATGGCTTAGCAGTTAAGGCGCTTGTCTGTGAAGTTTAAGGACCCAAGTTTGATTCCCTAGGACCCATGTAAACCATGGTGGCACATGCGTCTGGAGTCTGTTTGCAGTGGCTAGTGGCCCTGGCATGCCCATTCTCTCTCTTTCTCTCTATCTCTCTCTTTCTGTCTCTATCATATAAATAAATAAATAAATAAATAAATAAATAAATAAATAAATCTAAATACTAAAATAAATTAAAAGAAAAGGAAGTCAGAAGCCAGCCAGTTTCCTCTGAGAGAAAACCTTCTGGAAAGAGCAGTAACCTAGACCTCCTGCCCCCTTAGCTTCAGCCTCCGAGGGACCAGAAGAAACTGAGGTACCAAATGGAGAGGATGGTCACATTCAAGGAGGTGACAGGAATGAAATGACACCTATCTCATCGACGAATGCTTCTGAACCAAGAGACATAGACATAGATGGGGAGGGAGGGATGATGAAGCATGAATGGATGAAGGATGGTGGGGAGACAGATGGAGGGAAGGAAAGGTAGATGGATGGATAGGTGAGGGAATGGATGAATGGATGGGCATATAGATGAGCGGATAGATGGTTCTGATGGATGGACAAATCAATGATGAATGAGTGGATGGGTATGCAGAAGGTGAAACGGGTCATGGGTGAGTAGATGGATAGATATATAGAAGGCAGATGGGTGTGTAGATGCAAAATGAGTGGATGAGCTCTCATACGGGTGGAGAGAAGATGAATGGACAGATGAGTGGGTAAGTGGAGGGAGCACTGTCATGGAGAGATGGCTCAGCAATTAAGGCACTTGCCTGCAAAGCCTGAAGACTCAGGTTCGAGTCCCCAGTACCCACTTAAAGCCAGATACACAAAGGGTCACATGCATCTGGAGTTCGTTTGCAGTGGCTTGAGGCCCTGGTGTGCCCATTCTGATTCTCATCCTCTCCCTCCCTCCCCCCCCTCCTTGTAAATAAATACATTTTATTTTTATTTATTTGAGAGAGAGAAAGGGAGGGGGGAAAGAATGGGTGCAGCAGAGCCTCCAGCCACTGCAAATGAACTCCAGACACATGCACCACCTTGTGCATCTGGCTTATGTGGGTCCTGGGGAATTGAACCTGGATCCTTTGGCTTTTCAGGAAAGTGCCTTAACCACTAAGCCATCCCTCCAGCCTAAAAATATTCTTTTAAAAATGTGCTGTTGGGAGTCAGTCTTGCCTTTGCCCTGATTCTAAACCTAATGCCCCTTGAGACGAGGAAGAGACAATCTGGGCTTCAGTCATTCCATGTGTCTAGTAACAGCAGTAGACCCTCTCTGTAGAGACCCCTACCATAGGTGTCCCAACACCATGCCCCACAAGTCCTGCTGGGCTGTGTCTGTCCTGTGGGAAGTCTCCTCTTTCCTGTGCCCATAGGACCCTGCCCTGAGATGACCACAAACATTTCCAGACCTAGAGAATGCTTCTCCGCATCCAGCATAGAAGCACCTACACCCTGAACCGGCCTGGCTGCCGGCTGGTGTTGGAAAGCCACCTCTAAGGTCAAGAGGTGGATTCTGGGGCCAAGGACATGGCTCAGTGGTTAAAGGCACTTGTCTGCAATGCCTGTTAGCCTGGGTTCGATTCTCCAGTACACAGATGCACAAAGTGGGGGTCTTTCTCTCTTTCTCTCTCCTTGCAAATAAATATGTATATATTTTAAGTGGATTCTGAACCCATTTTAACATTCAGTGTTGGGGACCTGAAGCAAGTAGTAACCCCCCCCCCCGTCTCATTGTCCCCACTTGCAGATGGGGACAACCATGGTCCCATGTGCGTGGGTGATAGGAGGCTATAGGCTGTGTGGACAATCTCTACCAGGAGTGGGGCCCAGGCTAGACCCAAAGGCACAACCTGTCTTACCCTAGTCAGAACCAAGCAGCCACATCTTGTTGGACAGTCAGTGGCCATATGTTACAAAGTCTTATCTCACACAGGTCCCAGGGACTCAGGTTCAGCTGTGTGAGGTCTCTCAGGCCTGAGGGCATCACATAGACTCATTCTGGACCCCAGGGGCTGGTACTTCCCCCTTCCCAGAGGGGTGACTCTGAGCAAGCCCCTTTCCCTCTGGGAATCCTGCTGAAGATGGGTTAAAGAGTCACCTATAGACTTTTGTAGAGTGTAGTCCTCTCACCATGTGCCTTGGCCCCAGAAAAGGGGGGGGGGGAGCCAGCAGCCTTTACAGTAGGAGGTACAAATGCTGAAGCTGGAAGGGGTTCTGGATCTCCCAGAACGCTGGCTAGGCTGAGCTAAGGTTAAAACACAAGGTGCGGTGCGGTGCGGGGCTCAGCTGCAGAGAAACTTCCCAGCCAGTGCGGCCCTGGGTCGGTCTGCAAAGGCCTTGACCCTTTTTAATTCAGTACAGTAGGTACCACGTGGCTTGCTAGGATCAGGGGGCCTCTCCTCCCAACGGACCCTTAAAGGCAGCCTGTGTCCACACAGCCCTGACCTGAGGGTCCTCAGAGTCTATGGGTGACTGACTAAGCACCCCTAATGCCTGGTTGTTGGGTCTGGCTCCTTTCTCTTTCCACCTGAGCTTGGGCGAAATGCCTCTTGGGAGAGGGTAGGAACTAAGGGGGGGGGGGTGTGCAACACTGCAAAGTCCTAGGCCCCTTCCCCAGTCCTAGGGATCTTTTTCTTCTTCCCCAATTGCCTCAGACTCGGTTAAAATGGCACCACCGCCATCTGTCGTCCCTCCCCTCCCCCCCCACTCCGGGGGCGTGGTTGTGACTCGGGGCTGCCTTGTCTAGTAAACAGGCGGCTGGCGGGTCCCCAAGGCCCGGTGGGTGACAGGCCTGGTACTGGCACCAACCCCAGGCCAGCCGTGCCGGGGAGGAGTGGGGGGTGGGGTGGGGCTCCTGGTACCGGGAAGGGTTTCATGCGGTACGTGAGCAAGCTTGGCCCTGGCACCCCAGGTCTTCGGTGGCCACTCCCGCTGGCCCCCTCCCCTGTCCCCACCTTTCTGGCCCTTGCGCTGTCCCAGCGCGTAGCTCCTCCGGGACAGTTCCCAGTGGACACCTGGTGGGAGAGGCACCCACTGACGCCGGGCAGCCTGCCCCGCACCCCGGGGGCCTCTGCTCCACCACCAGAGAAACTGAGGCCCGAAGGCAGGCCAGGGGCAGTGTTGACACTGCCCAGGACTCCCCTGCACCTCTCGGTCGCCTAGGCTCAGTGAGGAAGGAGGGACGGGGTGTAGAGCCATTTCCCTAACCCTGAAGCTGTCCACCAGCTCCCGCCGTCTCTCGGGTCCCATCTGGGGAATGGGGAGGTCGAGCCTGCGGCGGAGGGGCCCAGCGGGGGCCCCGCAGAGCACATCAGGACTTGCCAGCCTCTCTCGGGGGGGGGGGAACCCCCCACCGCTCCCGGGGTGTGAACCTGAAGGGGCTGGAATGTGTCCAGGTCGGTTCTCCGACTTTGCCTCCCCCTCCCCACCTTTCCGCAGCGTCCCCCTCCCCCATCCCAGCGCCGCCAGCTGCCCCCCCCCTCCCTCTCTCCCACCTTCTGACTGCCAGCCCCTCCCCGCACGCTCGGCCCCCCAGACCCCAGCTGCGGTGTCTTTACAGCTTTGACCAGCAGCCCAGCCTCCCCGGCTCCTCCTCCTCCTCCCCCTCCTCCTTCCCGCTTCTCTCCCTCCCTCTCCTTCCATCTTTCCCCTCCGTTCTCCCCCTCTCACCATCCTCCCCCTCCCTCCCTCCATCCTTCCTCTCATCCCTCCTCCCCCTCCCTCCCTCCATCCTTCCTCTCATCCCTCCTCCCCCTCCCTCTCTCCATCC
Source organism: Dipus sagitta (assembly GCA_036346955.1). Classification (NCBI taxonomy): domain Eukaryota; kingdom Metazoa; phylum Chordata; class Mammalia; order Rodentia; family Dipodidae; genus Dipus; species Dipus sagitta. Next base: position 143,437,900 of record CM070770.1, read on the forward strand.
TTCCTCTCATCCCTCCTCCCCCTCCCTCTCTCTCTCCCTCTCTCCGGGGGAAGAAAGGTCACGGTGCAGCTGATTACTCAGAGCTCAGTTGCTGTAGCAACCGGCGGGGGAAGTGGGACAGGCTGGCTTTGAGGACGCGCGAGGTCGGCCGCGGGCGGCTGGAGCCGGCGCGGGCCCCGGTGCGCGGGAGGCCGCCTGCAGCCCGGCTCGGCGCGCCCGCGGGCCCGGCTCCGGGTTGCGGTTTTAATGACGCGCCCCAGCCTCTGCCCGGGGCTGCCAGGGGAGGGTCGCGCCTCCCGGGTGGGGCGGTTTCTCGCCGATCCCCCCCCCCCCGTCTGGGTCCCGGTTTCTTTGTAGGTCTCCGCCCCTCCGCCTGGGTTCTGCCGCGGGCTCCTTTCTCTCCTCCTCCCCCAGCTGCAGGAGCCGAGCTGCTTCCCCAGCCGTGCGTGCACACTCGGGACCTGGGAGACCCGCAGCGCCCCTGGCTGCTCCCCTCCCAAGCCTCTGTGCAGGCCCGGGAGCCCCAGCCCGGGTCTGAGTCACCCCGCGGGGCGGCCTGCTGTCCTGGACACAGACTGCGCCTGAACCGCCCTTCAGTCCCCCGCCAAAACCATTACCGGGGGACGGCCGGCCCAGCCCCCCTGACCCTGTTGGCTCCTGGGACCCTGGGAGCCAGGCCAAGGGAGACCTGGTTAACGGGGCTGTGGGATGTGGTGGGCATGGGTTCCAATCCCAGGCTTCAGTGACCCTTCCTCCATTGCGTGGTCCCAGTGCTAAGTGACTGGCCACTTTGGGAAACATTTGGTGCCATTTGAAAGCGTCAAACAAGGGCTAGGAGTGCAGCTGTGTGGTTAAGCACTTGCTTATAGGAGAGGCCCTGGGTTCGAAGCTCCATACACACATTAAAAAAAAATTGAACACACATTTAACCCCACCATGGGGCCATTCCACTCCTAGGCAAGCATGTCAGAGAAAGGAAAACAAAGATAGGACATGAATATTCACAGTAGCCTTAGTTTAAAAAAAAAAAAAACATTTTATGTGTGTGTGTGTGTGTGTGTCTCTTGCTGCTTGCTACAAAAGAACGTCAGTCTGGCTCCAAGCAGGTGGGTGGAGAATTGAATCCAGACCCGCGGGCTTTGAAAGTAAGCGCCTTTAACCGCTGAGCCATCTCCCAGGCACCCCTTATTAATAAAGACAAATCCCGCAAACAATCCCGGGTGTGCCCACCGGCACAAGAACACCCAGATTGGTGCGTCCCTGCAGTGGAACAGTGCCCAGGAACCATGATTGAGTCCCAAAATGAGGACGGCGAGGGGACTGGAGCAGTGGAGAGCGCAGCTGGTGTGTGTGTGTTGGGGTGTGTGTGTCTTGTTTCTCAGTAAGTGTAGAAAGCAGCTCTGGGGGACCTGGGGACTCTGGGAGCTAAGTTCCACAGACGGAGAGGCTCCAGGCAACTCTCTGGGGGTGGGGGTAGGGTGTCCACGGTCTTGACAGTAGTAATGGTTTCAAGGCAAAGCTCCCCAATTGTGTGAATTGAATATTATAGACACTGGGGCTGGAGAGGCGGCTTAGCGGTTAAGCGCTTTCCTGTGAAGCCTAAGGACCCCGGTTGGAGGCTCGATTTCCCCAGGACCCAACTAAGCCAGATGCGCAAGGTGGTGCATGCATCTGGAGTTTGTTTGCAGTGGCTGGAGGCCCTGATGTGCCCATTCTTTCTCTCTCTCTCTCTCTGCCTCTTTCTGTCTCTGTCGCTCTCAAATAAATAAATAAAAATAGACAAAAAATTTTAAAAATATTATAGACACCGTATTCATGAAATCTCAACAAACAAGAAACAAATTCCTGCTCTGCACCCACCTACCCCCCATACACACACACTGAATGACATCGAGTGTGTGTCCCTTCCTTTCTCTGAGCCTCACTGACGGAAAGGGCATGAGGAGAGGGCTAGGCTGGTGAGCTAGTGACGAGCGTATGCGTTGGAAAGACACTGGGCTCCACCCCTGGCAAACAGTGGCTGGTCATCCAGGGCGGAGAAGAGAAGCCCAGCACCTGTCTGTCCCTCACTGGGCTCCATGTGCCCTGCTCTGGGCTGGCCTCCACTCCTCTTACCTCATGCCTTCAGGATGGGAAGGGGAGCCATGCCAGGCTGCTGCTTTTCCATGCCAGGCCTGACTGCGTCCTGGTAAACAAAGGAGAAACAAGCCCTGAGCCGTCCTCATGGCTCTACTCAGACACAGCATGGGAAAGAGGGGGCCCAGGCATGGGCAAAGGGCCTGTGGCTGGTGGGCTGTGGGGCCTCCTGGAAGCTACAGGAAGGGTCTTCGGAGCTGGCATGGAGTAGGTGAGGGTAACAGGCCCAGCACAGGCCTCCAGAGGAAACTCTGGGAGATTGCCAAGCCCTGGTGTATGGCTGGTCGGTCATGTTGGTTCCACCTCTGCGGCTCTTATCTGTCAGGGACAATCACTTCCTGTGGGCCTGATGAGCCCTGATCTGAGAGTGTGAGAGTGGGGGCCACAGTCCCTCATGGGACCTGGCGTGGAGTTCAGTGATAGGGGCCCAGGTTCCTTTGTTTATCCTCCCCAAACCTGCGTTTTGATTTTCAGGCTTGCAGGCAGAACTTGCCCAGCTGCCTGGTGGCCCTGGGGCAGCACCTGCAGCCCCGCCCCTCAAGGCCTCTGCCCTATCACAGACCAGATACCCCAGACTGGCTCAGGAGGCCCAGTGAGTGGTCCAGGCTGGAGGGACAAAGCCTGAAACTCCGCCCCCCCCTTTCTCTGGACCTCTGTCTCCGAGCTTAGAACCAGCACCTGAGAATGTGACTTCAAGCTCCCAGGAAGGGCCCCGGGCCCCTGTGCGGATCCTCCAAGGGGAAATGGTGTTGACCTCAGACATCCCCACAGGGAACAGGTCAGAAGCAGCTCAGCCACTCTCCATCTTGGGCCAGACCCGAGGCGGGGATGTGTGTGTGTGTGTGTGGGGGGGGGGGTGACAAATGACACAGCGCCCCAGGCAGAACCTGAGACTACACCCAGGCTTCCCATTCCTTCCCACATCCAAGTTGCTGCGGGACAGGGAAGGAGAGTCTAAGTTGAGACCTGGAAGCGTTTGTGGGAACAGAGCACTCTGGTTCTTTGGCACTATAGGAGGGGCCTGGGGCAAGAGAGGGCCTGAAACCATAGCCTTGACCCCACTGGGTTTTCAGGGGTCCGCGGGAGTCAAGAGGAGACCCCCTGACCCAGCCTATTATGAAAGGAAGGAAGCAGAGTCATTTCTAGGAGAGAAGATCTAGCTTGAAGCCCAGACCATTAGCTGGGACCAGCCAATCAGAGGGCTTGGTGGTGCTCCTCGTGACCGCCACACAGTATGTTTGAGGGCCCAGGGTTGAGAAGACAACAGGGTCAAGTAGAACATACTCCATTTCAGAAGCCGAGAGCTATGGGAAGTAGCCCAGAGAGACAGATGTCAGTGTGGGTCAAGTCTTTCTAGGCTTGTAGGCATATTGTTTTAAGGGTCCCTCTGAGGGGAGTGAGTAAACGCAGAACTTTTGAGGCGCAGGGAGTGGCCGAAGAACCTTCCAGAAAGATCTCTCTGTTAGTATAAGGAGAAAGAACTGTAGGGCTAAAGGTGGAAGAGGAGACACAGGCAGGTGGCAGCTGCAGCTGTCCAGAGATAATGGGGGCTGGTCTGGGGTAGCAGAAAGAGGTAGACAATTGATTGAAAAGACATAGTGTGAGGCTAGAGAGATGGCTTAGTGGTTAAAGGTACTTGTTTCCAAAGCCTGCCAGTCCCGGGTTCAATTCCCCAGTACCCATGTGTGGTGGTTTGATTCAGGTGTCCCCCAGAAGCATGTGTTCTGAATGCTAGGTTCCCCCAGCTGATGGCAATTTGGGAATTGGATCCTTCTAGAGGTGATGTATTGTTGGGGGCAGGCTTATGGGTGTTATAGCCAGCTGCCCCTTGCCAGTGTTTGGCACACTCTCCTGTTGCTATTGTCCACCTGATGTTGGCCAGGGGGTGATGTCTGCCCTCTGCTCATGACCCCAGGTTTTCCTCTGCCACCATGGAGCTTCCCCTAGAGTCTGTAAGCCAAAATAAACCCTTTTCCCCTCACAAGCTGCTCTTGGTCAAGTGTCTTCTGCCAGCAATGCGAACCTGGCTGCAATACTATGTAAAGCCAGATTCACAAAGTGAAGCAGGCATCTGGAGATCCTTTGTAGCAGCAGGAAGTCCTAGCATTCCCTATCCTCCTCCTCCTCCTCCTCCTTCTCCTCCTCCTTCTTCTTCTTCTCTCTCTCTCCCTCTTTCTCTCTGTCTCAAAGAAATAAAATTAAAAAGAAAGAATACCTAGGGCTGGAGAGATGGCTTAGTGGTTAAGCTCTTGCCTGTGAAGCCTAAGGACCCCAGTTCGAGGCTCCATTCCCCAGGACCCATGTAAGCCAGATGCACAAGGGGGCGTGCGCATCCGGAGTTCTTTTGCAGTGGCTGGAGGCCCTGGCGTGCCTATTCTCTCTCTCTCTCTCTCTCTCCCTCTTCCTCTGTCTGTTGCTCTCAAATAAATAAATAAATAATAAACAAAAAATTAAAAAGAAAAAAAGAATGCCTAGTAGATGTGAATGGATAAGTGGGGGTGAGGAAGACGGCAGACAAAGATGGGGCAGTTTCTCATCCAGACTGGTAGGTGGACCGGCTGGAGGTGCCGGGGGTTTCACAGGCAAGCCCTGCCCCTCAGCTGCCTCCTTGTCTCCAGGGGCCATCCTAGATGAAACATGGGGAACTCTCACTGCCAAGGGGACTGTGGGGAGACAGCTGCCAGCTCTGGGGGCCACTGGCCTCAGGTAGCTTCCTGAGGTGTAGTGAGTGTCCGGAAGGCTGGGGTGATGTGGAGGAAGGCGGAGAGCAGCATGTGGCCAGGTGTTACTAGTGCAAAGGCCCGAGGGAGGGGCAGAGTAGGGCAGTGATGGGAGGTGACCTTGGCGGAGGCACAGAGTTGCAGGCACCTTAGCCGGGCATTCGCTGGGCCTCCCCTGGCTGGACTGGGGAAGAGCCGGCAAAAAGCATGTATGTGGCAAGGCTGTGCTGGGGGCCCTGGGAGGCAGAGGGGAAGATTTGACAACAGGACCTGCTATGACAAGTGAGGTGGTTGGGGCTGGGAAGCAGAAGGGCACAATGGCCTGAGGGGGGGGGGGTGGCTGGGACTCCAGGCCCCAGGTTCTGCCGGGCCTCAGCCACCCCGCAGTCCTCATTGCCAGTGATGGACGGTGGGCTGCGGTCAGCGTTCGCTCAGCTGCCTGGCACCCAGGCTGGCCTCCGTCCATTGCCTCTGACTACCTCCAGGAGGAAGAGGCCTGGCACAGTGAACCGCCCCCTGCAGGTGGGGCCAGAGAAGCTGAGCTTCTCTGCTCTGTGCCACCCACCCCGGGAGGAAATAGTCCTGGCTTCTGGCTCCTGCTGGTCCTTTAGGACCAGGCCAGCCAGAGCGCAGGCTCCTGTCCACCTTCCTCCCCATCACTCCAGCCTTCCGGACCCTCGCTGTGCCTTGGGAAGCTCCCTGAGGTCAGCCATGGTGTCTTCTGCTCACCTGGGTTTTCTGTCGTTTCCACAGGGATGGTAAGGGCAGAAGTGAAGGGATTGTGTGCTGTGTGTCTCAAGTGGAAGCGCCCATGACCCCTCCCCCCACTGACTCCCAGTACAAATGTGTGCACACCTGTGTGTGCACGCACGCATGTGCAGCAGCATGTACATAGTGTCTTGTGTGTGCAAACAATGCAAGGTAGATGTATGTGTGCTCTCATGGATAGCACGTAAATGTGCGTGTGGACAGTAGATGATTCTGAGTGGTACCCACAGGGCATGTTTGTGTGCGCTTATGCATGCATACTATATGTGTCCACCCATACCTGTATGCCACGTATGCGTGCATGTGTGCATCACATTTGTCTATGTGTGCTCATGGCCATACATGTCCACATGTGGCATGCGCAGAGCATGAGCAGCATGGAGTCCACGTGCACTTGTGCGTGTGTGTCGGTGGGCAGTGGATATCGTAGATGCGTGTGCATGCATGTGCCTACCCGTGTGCAGGCAGGTGCTGCTGCTTGCCTATGTGCAAACACCACAGGCCCGTGTGTGTGTGTGTGTGTACACATATGTGTCAACTGGCTGGCAAGGCCATGAGCGCTTCCTGTGGGTGGGAGGCTGAGGTGGGGAGGAGGGAGGGCTGTGGCCCAGCCAGCGTGGTCTTCCCTGCTGTACAGCCCTCGTCCTTCCCTCCCCGTGCAGGTGGGCCAGCAGATCGCAGACAGCCTTGGACCTGGCATCAGAGTCCCCAACCTGCAATGTGAGCTTTCTGGATGCCCACATGTCTCCCGTGGGCTCTGACACCCACGGCTTGGACACTGGCATGTTTGTCCCCTCACGCAGAGGGGCTAAAACCAGGCTGCTGTGCACATCTGGTGGTCACGGGGTTGGTGAGCACAGGGCACGGAGCACGGGGCCACCACTGTCCGGTGCTTCCCGCACCGCAGGACTCGGCTGGACCAGATGATTTTGTCCCAGCACAAGGGAAAAAGAGACATGAGGCCCAAGGTGACTCTCCAGGGTTGAAAGGATCACCCCCCTGGAACACAGTCTCAGCCTCCGCAGAAGATGACACTCCCCCCCAAACACACACCAGTCCAGAAACGGGAAACTCCCCCCCCCAACTTGCTCGTTGCACTGAACATTTTGGGAGATAGGCAAGGTGAGTGAGAACTTCTGCACAGAGGAAAGATCCAGAGACACTGCTTCCTCTCGCCAAGGTCACATAGCAGATCTGGGAGGCAGGGCTGCTGGTCTTGGCCGCCTAGCAGGTGAGCATTAGAGGGAAGGAGGAAAGGAGGGAGGAGGTCGGGAGGGGCTGTGGGAGTAGGAGAGGTCAGCCAAGGCACCAGAGGATGTGCCGGTCATGCAGGAGGGCAGGCTGGGCCCCAGGGCCTGGAAGGTAACAAGTTGGTGCTGAAGATCAGCAGGAGGGAGCTGCTCTGTCAGCAGCTGGGACAGCTCAAGAGAAGGGGGGGGTGGCTAAGAATGTCCCAGCACCAGCTACCCTGGTGTCCCCGACCTGATGCCCCCCCCCCGCCCCACCCCCAGGGCTCCTCTGTGAAGCAGGCTGGGGAATGTCTCTGGAACTGGTGTCTGTCACTGTGTTATCAGTAAGGAGCCCACCTGTGCTGGTTTCCATGGTAAATGTGGCAGTGTAGAGGCGGGAAGGGTGTCAAGTGGGGGTGTGGTCGTGACAGCCCAAGGACATTTTGTGAACATGTCCAAAAGATGATTCCATGTCAAAAATGGAATCCGGGCTGGGGAGATGGCTTAGCAGTTAAGGCAGATGCCTGTGAAGCCTAAGGACCCATGTTTGACTCTCCAGGTCCCACATAAGCCAGCTGCAGCGATGCAAGCATGTGATGTCGCACAAGCGCACAAGGGGGCACACGCATCTGGAATTTGATGGTAGAGGCTGAAGGCCCTGGTGCACAAATTCTCTACCTCTCTCTCTCTCTCTCTCGTGTATGCACATTAAAACAAACAAACAACAGCAGCAAAAAACTGAATCCCTACCCAGGGCCTCTCAGCCTCAGAGCTTGGGAGTGGGGGTGTTCAGGCCCCTCTAGTCACTCCATCAGCCACATATGACACCAAGGCTCAGAAAAACAGGCACTTAGCTGGGCATGGTGGCACATGCCCGTAATCCCAGCACCTAGGAGGTGGAGGCAGGCGGATCCAGTCTGGGTTACATAAAGCCCTGTCTGAAAAGACTCCCCCAAAATAGTACAGACACTCACCAGAGGCCAGGGTTCCTAGCTAGTGCTCCTTGCTCAAGCCCCCGTCACTACTGCTGTGAGAATCCTGAAGAGAATCCTCTTGGTGTCCGGGGTGCTGTCCCTGGGATGGAGCTATACAAAGGCAGGATTGATAACTTTCTGGATCCTTCTGTGGCCCTTGGGGAAGGAACAGTACTTAGAAGCTGTGAATGAATGAACGAATGATGTGCTGGGAAAATGACTCAGCAGTAAAATGTGCCAGCCCTAATTTGATTCCCAGGTACCCACATAAAGCTAGATGCACAAAGTGGCACATGCATCTGGAGTTCATTTGCAGTGGCAAAAGGCCCTGGTGCACCCATTCTCTCTCTCACCCTCTCTACCTACCTGCAAATAAATAATAATAAAAAGAACGAATAAGCTGGGCATGGTGGCACACCCCTTTAATCCCAGCACTTGGGAAGGCTGAAGTAGGAGGATCCCATGAGTTTGAGGCTAGCCTGGAGTTACAGAGTGAGTTCCAGGTCAGCCTAGGCTGGAGTGAGACTCTGCCTCAAAAAAAAAAAAGAAAAAAGAAAAGAAAAGAAAAAAAAGGAAAGGAAAAAGAAAGAAAGAATGAATGAATGGCACCTGAATTCATTTGTTCCAGTGTCCCTGCAGAAGCCAAATTTAGCCCCAGCCCAATGGGCTGGAGTCACCAAATGTTCCAAGAAGCCAGGATTATGACAGAAAGGATGAAAGGAAGCAGGGTGGGGTGAGGGGTGGGGCAGGACCCACCTGCCAGGGCATAGTGGGACAGGATGAAAGAGACAGGAAAAGGACACAGACAGACCCGGGGGCTGAGCAACAGGATGCAGGCAGAGGGTCTCGGCCACTTCCCTGTGCATGGGGGTGGATCTGGCGGCTACTGCGGGGCTCAGGACTCTGCCTCCACCAGCATCCAGCCGGGGCCGGCACCAGGAAGGAACACGAAGAAAATACCTGGTGATTCACCCTGTGTATGAATGAATGCATGTGCAAGTGAAAGGAAGGGAGAGAGAGATAAAGGGGGGGGGAGAGAAAGGAAAGAAACTTGTTTTGTTTTGTTTTTTTTCAAGGTAGGTTCTCACTCTAGCCCAGGCTGACCTGGAATTCACTACATAGTCTCAGGGTGGCCTCCAACTCACGGCGATCCTCCTACCTCTGCCTCCCAAGTGCTGAGATTAAAGGCGTGCGCCACTATACCCAGCCTAGAAACTCTTTAAAATGTTTTATTTATGTATTTATTTATTTGAGAGAAATGCAGAGAGAGACTGGACATGCCATGGCCTGCAGCCACTGCAAAGGAACTCCAGACTCGAACTACCTTATGCATCTGGCTTGACATGGGTGCTGGGGAATCAACCTGGATCCTTTGGTTTTGCAGACAAGTACCTTAACTGCTAAACCATCTCTCCAGCCCAAAACTTAAAAAAAAAAAAAAATCGTTTATTTATTAGAAAGATAACAAGCGAGCACACCAGGGCCTCTAGCCACTGCAAACGAACTCCAGACGCATGCACCACCTTGTGCATCTGGCTTTACATCGGTACTGGGGAATCAAACTTTGGTCCTCAGACTTTGCAGGCAAGCACCTTAACCCTAAGCCATCTCTCCAGCTCCAAGAAAACAAAAACACTTTTGTCAGCCAGCCATCCTTGACTTTCCCAGCAGCCTGACCAGCGGCCTAAGCCGGAGCATTTTGACATATGAGCAGGTGCGTGCAAATGCGTCTCCAGGATGGCGTCAACAGTCAAGCCAGCCATACAGAGCGAAGACTAGGCATCACTCAGGGTCTGCACCAGACTCCACAGCCTCCACCTCCTCACTTCTCCCTGATGTATAGGAGAAGAAGCAGAGATTCAAGAAGGCAGGTGTCATGCCGCGTCACCCAGCCAGTAAGTGACAGAGGTGGAAGGCTTTACTGAAACACACATGCCCAGGCTGAGCGGGGGCCAGAGTTTCCCTCGCTGGCTGACCAGTCTGTTCATTCATTCATTCACTCGCTCACCATTCCCTCATTTCCCCCGCTCACTCATTCTTCAGGACCCTTCAGGGTGTCACACCCTGGAATGGCCGTCAAGTGAGTCTGTGGCAGCCAAGGCAGGAATCTCCTTCCCGGGTGCACAGGACCCCTCAGAGAGCAGTGCTCCAGCCCCAAAGGGACTCTGTCCAGACTTTGGACAGGGCTAGGAAAGGAAAGTCTAGCATGCAGACAGTCAGGCTGATGTCAGGGGATCAGCAAAGGCTTAGCTCACACACTGCTGCGTGGGAGGACCTCACAGGCAGGGTGATGTGGCACAAACCTGACCCAAGCAGACACCACACACTGAGGTCTCCTGTCCACAGCACCTGGCATGGGCTACTTGCTACATCCCCACCGTGGAGACACCAATGTCCATTTTTTATTTTTATTTTTTATTTTTGTTTATTTTATTTATTTATTTGAGAGCGACAGACAGAGAAAGAGGCAGAGAGAGAGAGAGAATAGGTGTGCCAGGGCTTCCAGCCACTGCAAACGAATTCCAGACGCGTGCGCCCCCTTGTGCATCTGGCTAACGTGGGTCCTGGGGAATCGAGCCTTGAACCGGAGTCCTTAGGCTTCACAGGCAAGCGCTTAACCGCTAAGTCATCTCTCCAGCCCATCCATGCCACTCTTGTTACAACCAGTGAGACCAGGCTTGCTTGCGGTGAAGCTGGAGCTGGGGCCAGGGTCCTTCTAGTGGGGCTCCATTCCTGACCCCGAGCCCAGCATCTGCAGTGTGGAGACCCTCCCACCGCGGCTGGGTGAGCCAGCCCCGCTTGGACACAGTACCCACTGGAGATGTCACTCCTCCCTCCTGTCCCCTGCCCGTTCGTTCTCTGTGGGTTGGAGCAGGCGTCAAATCCGAACTGTGTTTACGAATAAACCCGTTCTGAGCCTTAGGAGGGAACCAGCTGGCTTTGCGACCAGCCTGTGAGAGCTGCCAGGTAGAGCTGCCTGTTTCCTGGGGCAGCATGCTCCTGGAGGTGGTCATGGAGCAGGGCTACCAGGTCCCGAGGGGCTTCCTCCTTGTTTTCTCTTTGAGGACAAAAATGTAAGTGCAGGTGGAAGGTCTTCCCTGCACTGGGTGGTGGGTCCCCAGGGGTCAGACGGACCTTCTGCCTCGGGGCACATCTTCTTGTCTCCTAGAGGGTAGAGGGTGTGGGATGAAACACCCCACAGGGCAGCCAGAGCATTCCCAGGCCTGGGTTCAGGGGACTCTGTATCCTTTGGAACTGTGGAAAGGACTTGGCTGTCATGCCAAGTGACAACAGCTTGGGTTCACTAAGTACTGTGCCCCTGGGCATGTGCTGTCTCTTCCCGATCCTGCATGACTGTTACCCAGCACCCTTTGGTAACAAAGTCCTTCATCCTTGATTCTAATGAGCACATGACTGCTCAAAGTGCTGCATTTTCTAGCCTCCCTTGCAGCTCTGTGCAGTCATGTGATCAGGTCTGACCAATGGGGGACAAATGATCTCATATGCACCATCCAGCCTACCGTTCATGGAAAGAGGAGACATAAGTGACTTCAAGGGCCTTGAAGCTTTGCCTGATTCCCCCCCAACACACATGGGAAGGGATAGGGGCAGGTGCTGACCATCTCAGACTCTGTGAGCAGCAGAATGGTAAAGATGAAAGACTGATAAGAGAAAAGCTCTTGAGGGCTGGAGAGATGGCTTAGCAGTTAAGGCACTTGCCTGCCAAGCCTGAGGACCCAGATTTGATCCCCCAGGTCCCACGTGAGCCAGATGCACAAAGTGGCACATGCATCTGCAGTTTGTTTACAGTGGCTAGAAGCTCTGGAACACCCATTCTCTCCCTCTCTCCCTCCCTCTCTCTCTTTCTCACTGTCTCAAATAAAAGTAAATAAAATAAAATAATGAGAAAAACTTTTGACAAGCAAAACATCAGCTCTCCTCCCCCGTGGCCACTGTCCCTTGGGTTCTGCTGGCTGATGGTGCTGGGCCAGCCTCTAAACCCAGACCCTGAGGCTCTGAGAGTCTGTCTGGCAAGTGGGGAAGACAAGACTCACACTGAGGCCCCGACGGTATTGGTTCAGAGCCAATGCTGAAAGCCGCTAGGTCCAGCACTTGGGAGGCAGGCAGGCAGGAGAATCAGAAGTTCAAGACCAGTCTGGGCTACATGAGACTCTGTCCTACATACATACATACATACATACATACATACATACATACATACGTGTGTGCCCTGAGCTGAATGAGTTCTGACGCTGCCCAGAGCTGAAGCTCCTCACGGGGGTTTTTGGGTGGGTGGTTAGGCGAATGAGCCAGCCCCCTGGGACTGTCCCACAGAGGGTCTCTGAGCCTGGAAGAACGAGTGACTTCTGAGCCTTCAAGGTCATTCGGTGGTGGTGTTGGTGCAAGCTACATCTCTCCTCCAGTATCTGTCCCCAACATTGCAAGAGAGCCATGAAACTCCATGCTGCCGGCTGCCACCTTTGACCCCTCTTTCTGGGAGGTCAGCAGGAGAGGCAGCGCACCCGTTTGTTATGGCTGTTTATGGTGGGCAAAGGACGGCTGACTGTCACTGAGGGAATCACCACACGGTGGCCCTTCACCTTCCAGCTAGTTCAGCAATGCTTTCTTAGCCTGATGTTACTTACTACTGCTCATTTCTAGTTGGAATATTTGGAGGAGTGGGACATGGGAGCGGGAGGAAGGCCAGGAGGGCTCCGGAGCCTGCGGCTGCAAACTCCGCTGAGAACCTTGAGAAGCCCTTCCGGGAATCCAATACTCCTGTTGTAAAAGGAAGATTCTGGGTGGAACATTCCCTCCCTGTCCTCTTTCTTTTCTTTTCTTTTCTTTTCTTTTCTTTTCTTTTCTTTTCTTTTCTTTTCTCTTTCTTTCTTCCTTTCTTTCTCTCTCTCTCTCTTTTTGAGGTAGGGTCTCAATCTAGCTCAGGCTGTCCTGGAATTCACTATGGAGTCCCAGGGTGGCCTCCAACTCACAGTGGTCCTCCTACCTCTGCCTCCCGAGTGCTGGGATTAAAGGTATGTGCCACCATGCCTGGCCTCCTTTTTTTTTCCCCCTTTTTCCTTTTTTCAAAGTAGGGTCTCACTGTAGCCTAGGTTGAGCTGGGATTCACTATGTAATCCCAAACTGGCCCCTAACTCACACATTCCTACCTCTGCCTCCAGAGTGCTGGGCTTAAAGGCACACACCACTAAGCCCAGCCCCTGCCCCCTTTCTTGATTCCATTGTTCTGTGGTCCTACAGAACTGACAGAAGCAGCCTGCTGACAGAGGTCACATGCTTCTCCTCAGCCCTGGGCCCACTTCCATGCCCCAGCTCCCTTCCTGGGCCTCTTCTGAGGGTCGCTAAGTTAGACACCCTTAGCCTTGTGGGGATAGGCTGGAGGCCTTAGGCCCGGATGTCTACGGAGCTCCCTCCTGGGTTCACAGTAGCTTTGCCCTCTGGCAGTTGAGAGGTGCAGGAACAGGTCTCAGTGTCCTCATCTACAAAGTGGGACTTACAGGCAAAGTGGCACAATCTCCCTACCCAAGTGCTCCAATCGAGCCTGACTTAGGAAGAGCTCAGCCAGACCTTGGAAGGGCTCAGTTAATGCTACACACAGAGCTGTTTGCTTGTCTATTATCAGTGATATCAGTATTCATCATATAGTGAAAGGTTAACAGGCTTTTATTAGTGGCTGCAGGAGATTCAGCGGTGTTGGTGAAAGACAGGGCTGGGGCTGGACCCGGTTTCCCTGGGAGCCCCTCTGGGGTTTGTGGGTTTTGGATCTGAGCATGCCATCTTCCCCTCTGTTACTATTTCCCCAGATCAGTTATATTAGGCATGGAAAGTCCCAGAAGTGAGGAAGATCCCAGGCTGAGGATGGAATGGGGCAGCAGAGCTCTTGGGCAGCGTGTGCAAAACCTTGGATCCCATCTCCAGCACTGGGAAAGGAAGAGTCATGGCTGTAATCCCAGCCCTATCAGTGACACACCAAGTTGAAAGGGTGAGCTGCCTCTCCTGCTGACTTCCCAGAAAGACGGGTTTGACAGGTTGAGGTCCTGTCAAAGAAGAAAGTTAGCCATCATGATGGCTCATGCCTATAATCCCAGCACTAGGGATGCAGAGGAGCACCGTGAGTTCAAAGCCAGCCTAGGGCTACAGAATGAATTCCTGGTCAGTATGGGCTATGGTGAGACTCTGCCTCAAAAACAAACAAAAAAGTGAAAATGGCTGGAGAGATGGCTCAGCAGTGAAAGGCACTCGTTTGCAAAGCCTGACACCGGGGTTCAATTCCGCAGTACCCATACAAAGCTAGGTGCACAAAATGGTGCATGCATCTGGAGTTCAATTGCAGTGGCTAGAGGCCCTGGCGTGCCCATTCTCAGTCTCTCTTTCTCTCCTTGCAAATAAATAACGTATTTTTAAAGATTTTTACATTTTATTTATTTTTATTTATTTGAGAGAGGGAAAGAGGCAGAGCGAAAGAGAGAAAGAGAGAGAGAGAGAATGGCCCACCAGGGCTTCTGGCCACTGCAAACAAACTTCAGACGCATACACCACCTTATGCATCTGGCTTACATGGGTCCTGGGGAATCAAACCGAGGTCCTTTAGCTCTGCAGGCAAGTGCCTCAACCACTAAGCCATCTCTCCAGCCCAATAGTGTATTTTTTTTTAAAGTGGAAAGACCTCCAAGGTGCATCAATCCATCCTCAGATCTTTTCCTGAGCCACAGTTCTGTCCTCCATACCACCCCCTTTCACCCTTGCCTGCCCTTGACTTCCTCCCCAGACGGAGCACTCACTACCTAGAGGCTGTCCCACTTCCGGTGGGCGGGGGGGAGGGAGTGCTCTTTGTCCCCTGGTTCTGCCTCTGAGTGCTCCCAAAACCAGTCAGCACTCTCTGCCCCAGGCAGCCCGGCCCCTCCTCCTTGGGGACAGAGACCACAACTGGCCAGTGTCCTCCTGGAACACAGAAGCTTGGTGGTGACACAGAGCCGGTAAGCTCAAGGGGCAGCCAGGCCCTCAGGTCCCTTTCCCCCTTGGCGGCCTGGCCTGGAAGATCCTTCCTCTGCAGAGCTGCAGATGGGAGAGGCAAAGATTTGCCTGCAGCAAACACATCAAGTCCTTCCACAAACACTGCCCCCCCCCCATCCAATGCTGCTTCCAGAGTTGCCAGGAAGGCCTGCCGCCGCCTGATTGTGCTGTGGAGCCTCGTGAATGTCCCTGTGTGTCTGATTTCACGAAGTCATACACAGGCTGGGAGCAGAACCGCCCAGCCCTGCTTGTCACTGAAGGACTCTCGGCCATCACACTATGGGAGTGCGAGGAAGAGCAGTGGCCCCTGCCTGAGGGGGGAAGGTCTGGGGCTCTGCAGGCTGTGTTTCTACCCAGCCTGCTCCTTGCCCAGTGTGGGGCCTGTAGCAGCAGCAAACCCCCCCTCTCAACACACACCACAAATCACTTTGCTGTCCCAGGCCTCAGGAACCCCATCTGCCAAAAGGAGCAAGCATGGAGCCTCCTCACTGGGTTGTGAATATCCAGTGAGGTCAGCAGCAGAAGCCTTCACTGATGCACTTCCGCCCCACAGGACTCTTTCCTAAGGGCAGTTAGGTCTCAGCTGGGTGGGTCACATTTAGAGAAAGTGAGTCCCCTCGCAAGAGGAGCTTAGCGTAGGCGTTAGGACCCTTTCTGGGCCCTAGGTTAATGGACCTCAAGCTTTCCTATGCTCTAGAGGCACAGCATGGAGACTAATCCCATGCTCTGAGAGCCTGGGTTCTGTCTGTGTTTAGCAATGCAGTTCGGGTGATTGTTGGGTACAGGGCTGGGATCCTGAACCAGAGCCAGTTCCTCACGGGCAGTGTGTTCACTCTAGGTCCACTGGTACTGCGTTCTGGAACATGCAGGCTCCTGTTAGGGGAACCAAAGGTTAGAAAAGGTAACCCCCCCCCCCCCCCCGTGTGACTGTTGTCTCAACCAGGCTTCATAGGCCTGAGTCTTGGGACATAAAGGCCTTGAGAAGAAAAGCTGCAGAATGTTCTGGAATCATAAGCTGTCCTCACTGACCTTGCCAGGGCTGGGCATAGGTGGGGACAAGTGCCATGGGATGTGGCCTGTGTGGGCGAAACGTGTTGAAGGAGGCATGTGTATTTAGCATATTGCTTGGGAAGTCAGAAGCCCGTGTGAGTTCCAACTCTGTCCTTTCTCCCTAAATGACCTTAGGCTGGTGACTTTCCTAAGTGTCACCCACCTGTGGAGATGACTTCCTCAGCTGGTAAAGCCTGAGCTCCTGGGCTCTCATTTGCACAGGCCCTGCACAGACTCTGGGCTTAACTGTCTCCTGGTCTTCCTGAAGGTGCTCCCCAAGCCCTGGTCTGCCCCAGGATCCGACACCGTAGCAAGATGTAGTGAGACAAGTGGACCCTTGAGCAAGGCCAGGCTCTGTGAGTGGAGGCCTCCTTAGCTTCCGTGTCTGGGGGAAAGGACTTCCCAGTATCCTGGTCCACCCTAGTATGTCCTGAGAGGACCAGCTGAGCCCTGCTTCCAAATGCCTGGCCTCCTCCCAGCTCTAGAGCCCAGGCAAGAAGCCAAGTGGGGCAGGTAGGAAGAATGGAAAGATAGGGTTAGAGAGGGAGAGTGAGGCAGAGCAGGTGGGGGCCCAGGAGGCTTGGACACAATGACCACCTGGTATATGGTCGTTGGAAGGGCTGGGCCCATAAGGAGCCAGAAGTAGTGAGAGCCCTGGTGTTGCTTGACTTTTTTCTTTGTTTGTTTGTTTTTTGAGGTAGGGTTTCCGCTCTAGCCCAGACTGACCTGGAATTCACTATGTAGACTCAGGTTGGCCTCGAACTCACGGTGATCCTCCTACCTCTGCCTCCCAAGTGCTGGGATTAAAGGTGTGTGTCACCACGCCGGACTCTTTCGTTTTCTTCCAGGTAAGGTCTCACTCTAGCCCAAGCTGACCTAGAACTCTCTTTGTAGTCCCAAAATGGCCTGGAACTCACAGCAATCCTACTAATCCTTTTACCTTTGACTCCTGAGTGCTGGGATTAAAGGCATGCACCACCATGTTCAGCGACTTCTTTCTTTTTTAAAAAACATTTATTTATTGGGTTGGAGAGATGGCTTAACAGTTAAGCCCTTGCTTGTGAAACCTAAGAACCCCGGTTTGAGGCTCGATTCCCCAGGACCCACGTAAGCCAGATGCACAAAGTGGCAAATGCATGTGGAGTTCGTTTGCAGTGGCTGGAGGCCCTGGCGCGCCCATTCTCTCTCACTCACTCTGCCTCTTTCTCTCTCTGTTGCCCTCAAATAAATAAATAAATTAAATTTTTTTTAAAACCATTTATTTAGTTATTTGACAGAGAGAGAGAGAGAGTATGGGTGTGCCAGGGCTTCTTGCCATCAAATGCTGGGCCCGGGGAGGGTGCAGGTTATCCAAGACCCACAGTTGGGGGAGGACAGAGCGATCTGGGATCTGGCACATTCCCCCCCCCCCCCCCGTGTCAAGTGCCCAGTAAGAAATGGATCTCAAAGGTGGATGTGGTGGCTCAGGCCTATAGTACTCAGGAGGCTGAGGTAGGAAGACTCCCACGAGTTCCAAGTCAGTGTGGGCTAAGGTTAAACCCGACCTCAAAAAAGAAAAGAAAAGAAAAGAAAAGAAATAAATAAAGGGACCCCACGCAAATTCAGTGCCAGTCTCTGTGTAAGCTCCGCCCTGCTCTCCTTAAACTGTCCACCTCCAGAGGAAGGGGAGACTCAGAAGGGGCCAGCCTTTGGCCTAAGGCCACACAGCAGGAAAGGACAGGATCTAGGCAGGGGTTTGGACCCGGCTCTAACTGAATGGCTGCTGTTAACTCCTTCCTAACCCTGCTCTCTACTGCAGACGCCAAAGAAGGAGGGAAGGTGGAAAGGGAGAGAAAGAAGGCAGGCAGGCAGGACCGGCTGGAAGGCCCAGCCCCAGCTCTTCCCACGGCCCTGTCGCCCCACATCCCTCCGGGCCGTCACCCCCCAACCCCCCATTTCCGCAGCCCCCCAGCGGATGCTCGGGGAGCCCATCCCGAAGGCAGTTTTCTCACAACAGGATCCAGGGCCTAGGGATGCCCCCCGAGGCCGGAGGGAGCTCCAGCTCGGCGGCGGGTGGGTGGGGGCTGCGTGGAGCCTGGGGTCGTTAAGTAATCGATCGGACCGTACATAACGGGCGGGCGTCGCGCGCCCTGCCCCGGGGCGGGGTCCCGGCCGCGGCGGGGACCCGGGCTGCGTGCGCGGGGCGCCCGTTCCGCGCCGCGGGCCTTTCTCGCTCTCCGCTCGCTCGCTGGCTCCGGCTTTTTCCTTTTTCTCTTTCTTTTTTTTTTTCTTTCCTGGAGCGGAGCCCGGCGCCAGGAGTCTGGAACCAGCTTGACAAGCTCTTGAGTTATGGGGGGAGGGGCGGCGGGCGGGGGAGGGGCGGCGCTCGGCGGGTACCCCGCTGGGAGGCGCGCCCCGACTTCGGCTCGGGCCGCGCAACGGGCTGCCGAGGCCCGGGCGGCGGCGCCGACGGCCCCGCGAGCCCAGCGCACCAGGCGGGCTTCGACCTCGGGCGCGGCCGCCCCCGCCGAGCAAGACATTCCTTTCCGCTGAAGCCCTGCCCGGCTCGCGGCGCCCCGGGCGACCGGCCCGGCGGACGGGGGCGGGGCTGGACCTCGCTGTCCCAGACTGATCCCTGGCCCGGCCACTCCGGCTGGCCCCCTGTTGGGACCCTGCCACCCAGGCTAGTCCCCTGCCACCCCTGCTGGGCTCCTTCGCCCCCAGCTGGTTCCCTCCATCCCCTGCCAACCTGAGCTGATGGTACCTTCGTCCCAGTCTGGCCTACCGCTACCGGGCTTGGTGGCCTCTGGCTGGTCCCCTCCGCCCATGGTCCCAGCCCAAGACCTCGCCAAACCCCAGTCCCTGGAAGGGAGGTTGTGAGAGACCCCTCTGTCCCCCCCCTCCCTGGAACGGCGGGACCCTCCGTGACATGGGGTCGCCCAGCAGGTCCTGGCCCAGGTCTGAGACTCTCCGGATGCCCCTCTGCCCAGTTGCAGTTTTAGGCCCGGTGGCAACGCTGGGGGGGGGGGGCACACATTTGGAGGGCTTGACCATTGTCTGATTTAGGC
Organism: Dipus sagitta; assembly: GCA_036346955.1. NCBI lineage: Eukaryota > Metazoa > Chordata > Mammalia > Rodentia > Dipodidae > Dipus > Dipus sagitta. The sequence continues at coordinate 143,456,856 of CM070770.1, forward strand.
ATCTGGCTTAACAGAGGGTGACCCCCAACAGAGGACCAGCAGCCAGGAATCAGACCACTGGGGTCCCTGGGGAGCACCCAGTGTGCAAAAAACAAAAACAAAAACAACCTGGGTGCTAAGCAGAAACCAGTTAAGCCTGGCCTTTATGTCTCTCTTCTCCCTCAGCGTCCCCACCTACCCTTGGACCCTTACAAACTGCCTGTCCCCCCAGTTACTAAGAAGGATCTGCGGGCGTGTCAAGGCTGCGCCCCATCTCCGCGCGGCCTTCCCCTCTGCTCCTGAGCTTGGCTAGCGCCCCTGGGAGCTGGAAGGTTCCTGCAGGTCCAGACGCACACAGGGCCTGGACCGAGATGGGCGCTCAGCACTCTGCTTGTTGACACATCGTTGTTGCTTATGACTATTGCAGGGCGACTCACCAGACCCTACCAAGTCCCCCTCCTGGTGCCCCCAATCGCAGCCTCAAGAATGCTGGGCTTGTTTAGCTGCTCGGCGGCCTGGCTCCTCCCCCGTCCCCTGCCAAGCGGAGTGTGGAAATCAACCCAGACCAAGCCGCTGAGCAGAAATTTCCAGTCTGTCCTGGCAAAGCTGGAAAGGCTTGGGTGCGGCTCAGGGATAGAACTGGGCTGGACTGGGGAGGCGGGGAGCAGGGCAGGGAAGGACCCCCAGACATCCAGCCCCTAAACCCAAACCCCTGAACTCCAGACCAACCAGGACACAGGACAAAGGGGGGGGGCGGCGGTATTCAGCCCTTCTGTAATCCTCCCCCCCCCCCAGGCCAGCGATGAGGAAGAGCAGGGTCACCACCTTGGGCACTTAGCACAAGTCCTTGCCTGGGGGGCATTCCCCAGTAAATGGAGGCTGTGTGTGTGTGTGTGTCCCACCTAACCACTTGGGAATACCTGGCCACTGAGGGGCAAGTATTGACAGTTTCCTGGCCACCAGAAGAATCAAGGGCCCCTTGTTGTGTCCTTACCCTTAGGCAACTTGAACTTGGCACTGAGGTCCAAAGATCCTTGCTTTGCTTACAAGACTGTGACCTGGATAAGCCACTGAGCCTCACTGGTCCTTGTTCTGTCTGTAAAATGGACATGGTGGAATGTACCCCTCACTCACCAGAGGGAAATATGAATTGTGTTGAGGGCTGGAGAGATACCTCAGCCCGTTAGGGCACTTGCCTGCAAAGCCAACGGACCTCCATTCGATTCCCCTGGACCCACATAGGCCAGATGCACAAGGTGGCGCATGTGTCTGAAGTTCATTTGCAGCTGCTGGAGGCCCTGGCACGCCCACTCTCTCTTTCTCTTTCTCTTCTCCCCCTCTCTCTCTCTCTCTCTCCCTCCCTCCCTCCCTCCCTCTCTCCCTCTTTCTCAAATAAATAAATAAATAAAATATTTTTTTTTTAATTGTGCTGAGAAGAGGGCCTGGTGAGGTGGTTCAGCGATCTGGGTTTGATTCCCCAGTACCCACATAAAGTCAGATGCATGAAGTGGTGCATGCATCTGGAGTTTAGTTGCAGAGGCAAGAGGCCCTGGCATGCCCCCTACCCACAAATAAACTTTAAAAATATTTATTAAAAAATTTAAATTTTTTATTAAAAAAAAAGAGGTTTGGAAAGATAGCTCAACAGTTCAACGTGCTTGCTTACAGAGCCTGACGGCCCAGGTTTGATTCCCCAGATGATGCACTGAGACTCAAATCCATTGGTCTTCTCAAGGACACACAGCCAGACGATAAGAGTCAGGGTTTGAACACTAATCTGCTGGCTTAAAGCCTGAATCCCCAAAGAAAAGTCAGCTTAAGCCTGGGTGCCACGTAGCAGCACCAGGCATTGTCCTAGAGGCTTAACAGGCCATGCTTGTAATCAGAATGTAACTCTAGAAAAATGTGATGTTTCCCCCATTGTCCCCCATTTAGCAAACCGGGAAATGGGGGCTTTCTGGCTTTCACAGTGAAGGAAAGTGCAATTCTCACTCATCTCAACCACCAGACTAGTGTCCTGGGCTCCTTACCTATGACCCTCCAGTCTCCCCAGGCTACTTTTGCCAGCCCTGCTGCCTAGAAGGGGGGCTATAATCACCCACTTCTCTACATAAGGTGCCTCTCCTCCCTTAAGAGGACTACTCCTAGGCAAACTCCTGTTCATCCTATGAAACCCAATGAAGCTGCCTCTCCTCTAGAGAAACTCCCTGACTTCACCCTTTGTCCCCTGAGCTGTGTCTCCATGGAGATCGCAAAGAAAAGGGGGGAAGCTCAGTGAATATGGCTTGGCATAAGGGCCAGCCAGCCCAGTCCTGAAGGGGTCAAGAGGCGGTAACAGCAGGCTTGTCCTGGGTACTCAAAAGGGCAAGTCTAGGGTAGGGTGGACTTGAGCAAGAGTATGGCCTTGGCCAAACGCAGGGATAGACAGATGGACCAGGCCCTGGGAGTTCTTGTCTTGGAGTCTTCAGGAGCAAGGGTTCCAGCAGGGAGACCCAGGCAGCTTCCAGCCCAAAGTGACCACAGACCCTCTTCTGGTCCCCAGAAGTGTGTGCACCCAGGCCTCTGTAGCAAGGCCGAGTGTAGGAAGCCACCTTGGGGCACAGGTGCACCCAACCCCAATGGCCATTGGCACATGAACATGAAGAGCCCCTTTTGGTGCCAGCCCCAGGAGCAGACATGGTGGATGACGAACGACGGATGGAGGATGGACAGAAGAAGGGATGGAAGATGGATGGATGGATGAATGGCAGATCAATGGAGAGATGAATGGGTAGATAGATGGAAGTGTTGGTGGGTAGATGGATGGATGGGGGGGGTGGATAGATGGTGGAAGAATGCATAATGGGTAGACAATGGATGAATGGGTGGGTGGATGGAGGATGGATGGGTCAGTGGGTGGGTGGGTAGCTAATTAGATGGATGGGCAGATCAATGGATGCATGCATGGGTAGGCAGGTGGAAGTGTGTGGATAGATGGATAGATGGATGAATGATGGGCAGGTGGCCGGCTGGCTGGATGATGGGTAGGTAGATGGATGTGTTAGTGGGGAGATGGATGGAGGATGGCTGAGGGAATGCTTGATCCCAGGCTCAGGGAAAAAAAAGTCCCCAGCCTGAGCCATGTATTCTACACAGTCCTGGTGTGTAGGTTGACCCCAGAAGGCAGACTTGGGGGCTGGAAGAGAAGAAGAGAGAAGACAATGAGAGCTAGACAGAGCTCTGGCCTATAAGACTTCCTTGGTAGGCAAATACGTTTTATTTCTAAGGAGACCTATTGTGATGCCTGGGACCCCAAGGAACCTCCAGGCACCCCCAGACCATGCCATGAAGACCCCCAAGACAACAAGGAGCATTGTGAGGGGCTGTTAAAGGCAGGGGTAAGGTTCAGACAATTCACCTCCACCGCCTCATTAGCTGGACCAGTTTCCCCGTCTGCAAAGGGGACAGCACCAGGGAATGTACCTCTGCTGGGAAGGGCTCACTAGAGATGCCTGTCCAGCGCTTGTAGTCATAGGCAAGCAGCAAACGGAGATGGAAGGTCGGGCAGAGGGCTCGGTGTGTACAAAGTATGAGGCCTGAGTTTGGATCTCCAGCATTCATGAAGAAACGTCGGTAAGCCCAGTGCTGGAGAGGCCGAGGCATGGATCCCCGGTGCTTGCTGGCCAAAGCTAGTGAAATCAGTGAGTTCTGGACTCCGTGAGAAACCCCGCGTCAAAGAATAAGGTGGAGAGTGACTGAACATGAGGGCACCCATCATCCACCTCAGGCCTCTGCACACGCACACACATGCATGCACACCCCCCCACACACACACACACGAAAGTGGACATGGCCAAATCGCTGGGCTCCGATGCCACTGCTGTTTGACCTCGGAGCAGGCTCAGCATCTCCTACAGGCCTCAGTTTCCCAACTTGTCCAGAAAGGCTCTGCTGGATGGAATAGCACCAACCCTTGCCCGGGCACACCAATGTTTGTGCACAGTCCCTGGAATGACCCCAAAATAAAGCACACTCACCCATGTGCACGGACACACCAGGAAAACACACTGGCCTGTGTCCATGGTCAGACCCTCGGAGCACACACACCCATGCGCACAAACATTGCCACAGCACACTCACAGGTCAGCACAGATCCGGGCACACTCACACTCCTCCCACCCACTCCCCACAGGAGCGAACACACACACACACACACCCCTGTGCCGCTGAGCGCCAACTGTTGGCGCAGGCAGGCGTGGGGGTGGGAGAGGGAAGCATGAAACTGGGGAAGAGGGGTGCGGGGTGCGCGGGCGAGGAGATGACAGCCCGCGGTCCCCCTCGAGTCCTGGCTCATGAATATTAATGCGGCGGTAATTAAAATGCAGGGACGCAGCAGGATGGATGCGGTGCCTCCGGAGCACGGCTGCGCAGGCGGCTGGAGCTGCTGGGCGCGGGCCGGGAGAGTGCCCGGGCTCGGGTCGCCGGGCGAGCGGGACACCTGCGTCCCCCGACCCCGCTCCGCCCCGCGCCCGCCGCCGCCGCCGCCGCGGGGCCCTGCGCCAGGACGCGCTCCCCGAGCCGGAGCCCGAGTCCGTCCTCCTGCGCCCGCGGCCGCTGATGTCATCCGCTCAAAACTTTCCACTTCCCGCCCGCCCGCCCGGCGGTCTCGGGCCCTGAGTCATCGCCGCCCCCGTCGCCCCGGCCCGGGGCGTCTGTTTGTACAGAACCGGGTCCCGCTGGCCCGGCCTGACGTCAAGGCTGGTGGAGGCCAGGCTGCACAGCTGGGGCAGGATGTCACTGCGGGGGGCCTAGTGGAGGGCGCCTGGGGGGTGGGGGGTCCTGGGTTCGAATGGGACGCCGCCTGGCACTGGGCCTGACCTTGGGCAGGCCCTGTCTGTTCTTTAGCTGTGGTGTCCACAGTGTGCCACTGAGCAGACGCTCTGCAGTTCTACACAGTGACCCCAGCTCTGGGAGACAGAAGCGAAAGGCTTGCCCTGAGTTCAAGTGGGACCCTGACTCTAAAACCAAAGCATAGAGTGGGAGATGTAGCTCAGTGGTGGGGTGGTTGCCTAGCATGAACAAGGCCTCAGGCTCAATCCCCAGCGCGAAAAGAAAGAAAGAAAAAAAAATCACCAAAAATATATGTACAAAGTTAAGAGTCCATCGTGAAGGCGGGGGAAACAGAGGCCTGGGGTCAGAAAGGGACCCTTCCTCCAGGATCCCCAGCACAGCAGCAGCAGAGCTGGGTTTCTAAGCAACAGTCTTTGTAGCTGTTGTCTATTAGACACCATGTCATCTGAAGGAGGTGTCGGAGAGCTCAGAGGGTAAAGAAAGCATGAGGGTCTGAGTTTGAATCCCCAGCATTCATTCTGGTTTTTGTCTTTTGGTTTATTTTATTTTATTTATTTAAGAGCAGAGACAGGGTAGATGTGCCAGGGCCTCTTGCTACTGCGAACAAACCCCAGACACATGTGCCACTTTGTGCACGTGGCTTTATGTGGGTGCTAGGGAATCAAGCCAGGGCCAGCAGGCTTTGCAAGCAAGCCCTTTTAAGAGCAGAGCCATCTCCCCAGCCCAGGATAGAGAATGGTGTATGTGTGTGTGTGGCGGGGGGGGAGTGACTTGGCCTGGCCAGACCACAATGTTTCAAGCCAATTTTTCTCAGCTCTGACAGTTCCATGATACAGCACTGCCCATGTAGGGTCTGTGTGGACAGGAAGTGCCCACAGTTGCACTGTGCTGTGTGTAATACGGGATGCTTGACTATGATGGGGTTGCTATTGACTTCAGATCTCTAGCTCCAACCCAGGCTCAAGTTCTACCCTCTCCAGGTTTCTCTAACCTGAGGTACTGAGACCACTTGCAACCAAGAGCCTGTCCAAGCCTTGGCCACTACACAGAGTGAGCCTTCTCCATGCAAGCCACTTTCCAGCTATTTCTTGGGCTGCTTAGCATGTATGTGACTTTCGAATCCAACTTACAGAGGGAAAACTAAGATGGTATGGTAGTTTGAATTAGATGTCCCCCACAAACTAATGTGTTTTTTAAAAAATTTAATTAATTAATTTATTTGACAGCAAGAGAGGGAAAGAGGCAGTGAGAGAGAATGGGTGTGCCAGGGTCTCCAGCCACTGCAAACGCATCTGGCTTACGTGGGTCCTGGGGAGACAAACTGAGGTCCTTTGACTTTTCGGACAAATGACTTAACCACTAAGCCATCTCCCCAGCCCCAACTCATGTGTTTTGAATGTTTGGTCCCAAGCTGAGATGGCAATTTGGGAGGTGGAGTCTTGCTGGAGGAGGTGTGTTGTTGGCGGTAGGCTTAGGAGTGTTGTAGCCAGCTCCCTTTTGCTAGAACTCAGCTCGTTCTCTTGCTGTTAATTGCCACCTGCTGTGGCAAGGAGGTGATGTCTAGCCTCTACTCTGCCATCTTCCCCTTGCTGTCATGGAGCTTCCTCTCAACACTGTAAGCCAAAGATAAATCCTTTCCTCCCATCAGCTGCGTTTGGTCCAGTGCATTTTCACAGCAATGAAAAGGTAACTGCAACAGAAAATTGGTTACCAAGAGTGCGGTTGTTGCTGCCAGAAACCTGACTGTGTGGCTTTTGGCCTTCTGGAATTGATTTGTGGGAAGCATGTGGAAGGACTTGTAACCTTGGCCCAAGAGATACCTTGTAGTGCTGTGAACAGTTTGATGAACTATTCTGGTAAAAAACGAGAGGTCTAAATGTAGAAAGAACTATAAACTGTGAGGTTGGCTTATAAGGGGAAGAAAGAGCTTTGCCTAGGCTGGGCTAGAAGCAGTTTGTGTGAGAGGCTTGCTGTGTTCTCCCTGTGTCCTGAGAATTTGTGCAGGACTGTGTTGTATAGAAATGGACTGGGATTAGCAGATGGATATAGCACAAAAAGAAATGCAATGAAAGTTCCAAGCTAGACACAGTGCTAGTTCAGCTGCTACCACCATTGAGACTGGGCCAGCTGTTGTGTATTAGGACAGCAAAAAGAATGCAGACTCATTTGAAAGTAGGGAACCTGGATGCTGAAGGAGTGTCCAGCTCTTCAAAGTTGGCGTTATTTTCCCCTGTTGCAATATACCAAATGCATGAAAGAGTCATTGGATGTACAATGTGGTTTGTTTTTGGAAATGGCCACTGGGGTAATGTGAGGCCTGGTCCCCTGCATACAGAACCTATGGAACCATGAGGGTGAAGTGTAGGTTGCAGTAGACACCCCAGGAGATTCTAGGACTATGACATGGCTGCCAAGGAGAATTACTGGCCTGAAGTGGATTGAACCCTGTGCTGTAAGCGGCCCAGCTGGAGGGGCAGAATTGGAACCTCAGAGACCTTGTCACTGGGTAAAGATGTCAGACATGGGACTGCAGGACATCATGTTTACCCTGGTTTAGATCTTGCATTGGTTCAATCTTTCCTTGCAATGCTATCTTTTGCAGTGTGAATGTTTACTCTGTGCCATTATCTGTTTTTCTGGTTTTATAGTTCATAGTTAAGAGACCTTGGACTATAGGGATGTTTTAACAGTATTGGAATTGTTAAAAACTATGGGGACTAGGGCTAGAGAGATGGCTCAGTGGTTAAGGAACTTCCCTGCAAAGCCTGATGACCCAGGTTCAATTCTCCAGTGCCCATTTAAAGCTAGATGCACAAAGTGGCTCATACATCTAGAGTTTGCTTGAAGTGGCTAGAGGCTCTGGAACACCCACTCATATTCCTCTCTCTCTCTCTCTCTCTCTCTCTCTCCTTGCAAATAAATAAAGTATTTTTTAAAAAGTTATTCCAGGGCTGGAGAGATGGCTTAGTGGTTAAGCACTTGCCTGTGAAGCCTAAGGACCCCAGTTCGAGGCTCGACTCCCCAGGACCCACGTTAGCCAGATGCACAAGGGGGCACATGCGTCTGGAGTTCGTTTTCAGTGACTGGAGGCCCTGGCGTGCCCATTCTCTCTCTCTCTCTCTCTCTATCTGCCTCTTTCTGTCTGTCACTTTCAAATAAATAAATAAAAATAAACAAAAAAATTTTTAAAAAGTTATTCCAAAGCCGGGCATGGTGGTGCATGCCTTTAATCCCAGCACTCAGGAGGCAGAGGTAGGAAGCAAGATTGCCATAAGTTTGAGGCCACCCTGAGACTACAGAGTGAATTCCAGGTCATGCTCGTGCAAGGTTGCACATGTGCACAAGGTGGCTCATGCATCTGGCGTTTGATTGCAGTGGCCGGAGGGCCTGGTGTACCAATTCTCTTTCTTTCTAGATTGCTCATTATATATATATATTGGTTTGAACTAGGAATCCCCCATAAATTTTTGAACGTTTGGTCCCCAGCTAATGGGAATTTGGGAGGGGAGCCTTGCTGGAGGAGGCGTGTTGTTGGGGGCAGGCTTAGGGGTGTTAGAGCCAGCTCTCTCTTGCTTGAGTTCAACTCACTCCCCTGTTGCTGTTTTCTACCTGCCGTGGCAGAAGTGATGTCCAGCCTCTCCTCATGCCATCCTTGCCCCTGCCATCATGGAGCTTCCCCTCAAGACTATAAGCCAAAATAAATTCTTTCCTTTCATCAGCTGCTTTTGGTCCCGTGTTTTGTGCCAGGCATGAGAAGTTAACTGCAACAAATGGGTTCAGCTAGCTGGGCGTGGTAGCTAGCACATCTAATCCAGTACTTGGAAGGCTGAAGTAGGAGGATACCCATGTGCTGAGGCCAGCTTGGGTTACAGAGTGGGTTCTATCTAGGCTAAAATGAGACCCTGCTTCAAAAAGCCCTTCCCCCAAAAAGGATTGGCTTAGCTGCTACTCTCAGGGGAATTGCGGGGGGGAGGCTCAGGACTAGGTCAGATTCCCAGCTTCTCTTCCCCACCTACACACAGCATATGCCCTGTGCTTGCCCAACCAGGTCAGTAGCTGGACCTCCACCAGCCCTGGGTCCCTAGTCCACACCCTGGAAGCTAGCAGACCTTGTAGGCTGCTGGGCAATGCTCCCCCTTCCCCATCTCCAGCCTTCCTGGAGCCCTTTCAAGTTCAGTGCTTCCGGCTCCTCTTCATGCCTCCAGGCCTTTGCGTGTGCTGGTCCCGCTGCCAGAAAACAGCCCTCCTCACAGGCTCTCCTTGTTACCTGCCCTGGTTAACTCCTCCGCCTCCATCTTCCATCTTGTCTCTGCTCTTCCTCCAGAGAATGTCTCAGTTACACACCACTCCATCGCACACACCACCCAGCATGCATTCCCCTGCGTCACACAGACCATACCCCCTGCAGGCACACCCCATCACACAGAAGACTTGTTCATGCGTGAATGTACAAGCACACGCAAGTTCCGCATGGCCCAGAATGAGACACATCCTTCCCCCATCACACAACGTGTACAGCACCTGCACCCCAGGCCCCTGCCCAGACACACGGGTCAGGGCTGCCTGGCTGCCTTTCCTCCAGCCTCCTGTGGCCGCCACTCCAGCCCCCTCTGTGGCACGGACCCCAGTGAGAGCAAGTGGCTCTGCTGTGGGCTTCTTCGGTGACCCTGCATACTCAGTGACTAGCTGCTACCCTTAGGTCGCCACTGTCCCAGTCCCCCACCTCCTCCATCCTGGGTAGGTGGGTGGGTGGGGTGTCCTTGGGCCCTCTAGAGCTTCACCAGACCTCAGCTCCCACTCTGATGGTCACTCCTCCTGCCCTCACCCCAACTCAAGTATCAAGCCTTCAGGGCATCGCTGTCTGGTAAGGACCTTTACCATTTGTAAAGTGAAAACTGAAAACCACTTTACAGAAACAGAAGTGTCATAGTGGTCAAATGGTGGGTGACAGCTGATTTGGGTGGTGTATGCCTGTAATCCTAGCACCTGGGAGGTAGAGGCAGGAGGATCAGGAGTTCAAAGCTAGCCTCAGGGAGAGATGGGTTAGTGGGTTGAGCGCTTGCCTGTGAAGCCTAAGGACCCCCGTTTGAGGCTCGATTCCCCAGGACCCACGTTAGCCAGATGCACAAGGGGGCGCATGCGTCTGGCGTTCATTTGCAGTGGCTGGAGGCCCTGGCGTGCCCTTTCTCTCTCTCTCTCTCTCTCTCTCTCTTTCTGCCTCTTTCTCTCTCTGTCTGTCACTCTCAAATAAATAAAAATAAACAAAAATAATTTTTTAAAATAAAAAAGTCAGCCTCAGTTTACACAGGGAGTTCAAGACCAGCCTGAGCTATATGAGACTCTGTCTTAAAAAAAAAAAAAGAGTGGGTGATTTTACGGGAGGGAAGGCCACAGCCAGGACTAACCTGGGAGAGCTGCTGCCCCTGTTCTCCCAGTTCCTAAGTGCTAAGTCACCTCCCTTAAGCAAGCAGGAACCCCCAGCATCCTCACTCAGGGTGAGGGGCACATCCATCCTCGTGTAGAAATGGGAAAACAGAGACCAAAAGGGTGTGGGGAGCCCTGGGTGCAGAGTAACTGCTGCTCAACAGTTCCCTTATGGGGGCTTTCTAACGGGTGCTGTGCCGGGTGGGCGTAGGTGGCTCACGCCTTTAATCCCAGCACTCGGGAGGCTGGTAGGAGGATCGCTGTGAGTTCGAGGCCAGCTTGAGACTACATAGTGAATTCCAGGTCAGCCTGGGCTAGATTGAGACCCTACTTTGAAAAAAGAAAGACAAAGCTGTGTGCTGGGTGTATGTAGCAAGGGGCGGGGCAGAGAATAAAGGTGGTGTGAGGAAAGTGGCAAGGAAAGCGAGCTGCGGGGATGGAAGCCAGGGGCCACCATGCTCATTCAAAACCATGTCTGCACAAGAACTTGTGTAAATCCCAGGCTTCCTTCTAGAACTTGACTTATCATCCCCACGCTCTTTCCCCAATCTCTACGTGTGTTTTGAACACCTCTGCCTCAGCAGGGGGGCACAGCGCTTGAGGGCTTCTCCGAGTTGCCTTGTGACCTCAAACAAGTCACTCCTGCTTTCTGAGCATCCAAGCTGTGCCCCAGGGCTGTTATGAAGGGCACCTGAGGTGATGTGGATGAACTTGTGCTTTGAGGACCCAAGCTGGACTCTGCTCTAAATTGTTCCCGCCCCCATCCCGTGATAGCAGTCCTGTGGTGGCCGGGGGAAGGGGGGACGGGGGGGGGGCAAACCTCTAGCTCCCGTGTCTGAATCTCAGGACCTTGGCAGCTCAGCTCTTTTCCACAAGCCAGTGTGGGAGGTGGGGGCCAGGATGGCCCTAGTGACAAGAGTGACAGGACTGACGGTGGGCACAGTGTTGATCTGGCCAGGGTCCAGCCTGAGGGGTGTGTTTCAATGGAGATGGCTTTCTGGAACCACAGGGTTAATCGGGCTGGTGAGCTGAGCCCCACTTGAGGGCCACAAAGACAGGTAAACCAAACCCTTGACTCTCAATCCTTGTCCCCCATACATACATACATACATACATACATACATACATACATACGCACGTACACAAGCACGAGTGCGGGCACACGCGCGTGCCAGGTGCTCAGCTCAGAGAGGTAGAGACACTGGCCCAGGGACCCACAGCAAGGCACTAGTCTATCTGCAGCCAGAAGGTGGGAGGGAGGTGCGGGGGGGGGGGAAGGCTATAGGTTAGCTTTGTCAGTGGCCAAACTGGGTCTCCTACTTGCCTGCTCTGAGCCTGTATCACTGAACCTTTCTGCTCCTCAGCTGCCTCAAAGCAGAAAACAGGGATAAGTGAGTTCTGCTTCAAATGAGGGTTGTGGCTGGGTGTGGTGGCGCATGCCTTTAATCCCAGCACTCAGGAGGCAGAGGTAGGATGATCGCGGAGAGTTTGAGGCCAGCCTTAGACTACATAGTGAATTCCAGGTCCCTCTGAGCTAGAGTGAGACCCTACCTCGGGAAAAAAAAAAAAATCAAATATCAAATATCAAATGAGGGTTGTAAGAAGAAGCAAGTTAATGCATATAGCATGCCAGGTCAGCCTGAGCTAGAATGAAACCCTACCTCGAAAAACAAACAAACAAACAAACAAACAAAAAAAAAAAAACCAGGGCTGAGAACCGGGTGTGGTGGCGCACGCCTTTAAGCCCAGCACTTGGGAAACAGAGGTAGGAGGATCACTGTGAGGTTGAGGCCAGCCTGAACCGTAGTGAACTCTAGGTCAGCCTGGGCTTGCTTGCAACGCCTGCTGGCCTTGGTTTGAATCCTCAGTACCCACATAAAGCCAGATGCACAATATGGCGCATGCATCTGGAGTTCATTTGTAGTGGTAAGAAGCCCTGGCACACCCATACTCTCTCTCTCTCTCTCTCTCTTTCTCTCTTTCTTTCTCTCTCTCTGAAATAAATAAAAATATTAAAAAGAAAAAAAAAACAAGCTGGGTGTGGTGGCACACGCCTTTAATCCTAGCACTCAAGGGGCAGAGGTAGGCAGATCACCATGAATTCGAGGCAACCCTTAGTCTACATTTGAAGATCCTACCTCAAAACAACCAAAACAAAGAAGAAGAAAAGAAAAGAAAAAACAGGGGCTGAGGAGATGGCTCAGCTGGGTAACAGTGCTTGCCACACAAGCATGAGTGCCTAGTACAATCCCCTGTACTAAAGTAAGAAGCCAGGTGCCTCTCACCCCAATCCTGTGGGGATTGAAGACCAATTGCTTAGGCTCCCTGCTGAGCCAGCGTGCTGGACAAAAGGCAGCTCCAGGCTCAAGGAAGCACAGCAGAAGGGAGGTAGAGGACACCACCACATGCATGTCCTCGGGAATGTGTGTGTGCACACACATTCGTATACTGTACACATACCTGCTACACATACATTAAAATTAAAAACGCGGCCTGGTGCACATTCTAGCTGGGGTCCTCCTCCATTTTTTTTTTCCTTTTTCTGAGGTAGGGTCTCACTTTAGTCCAGGCTGACCTGGAATCCACTATATAGTCTCAGGGTGGCCTTGAACTCACTGAGATCCTTCTACCTCTGCCTCCCAAGTGCTAGGATTAAAGGCGTGCACCACCACGCCCAGCCTACACCTCCTTCAATGTGCAGTGGCCCCTGGTGCACACAGGCCAGGCAGTGAGTGCCTTGGGTGGGCAGCAGGGTGCTCCAGAGATGATCGCTTCACTGCCACGCCGTTTCTGCTGGCCAAGAGGTCAGCAAGGGCCCCTGGGGCGTGGACTGTAAACCTAGGGCGGAGAGGGCTTGGAAAGACGAAGGGCAGAAGGCAGAGTTCCAGGCCGAATGAGGGGCAGACACGAAGAGCCAGGGTGGGAAGATGGCAATGTGGTTCCAGCGGCTGCCAGAGGAGCATGCCAACTGGAGGGCACAGCGAGCCAGGATGTACGTCAGCACAGCTGCAGGGGGAGGAAGTGGTCAGGCCTGGGTTTCAGGAAGACCTACCTGGCTGACCTGGGGACAGCCAACTGGATACTGGGAAGTCAGAGATGGGCAGAGCAGAGAAGGTGGGTTCAAGTAAGGACGGTGGGGAGAGCTTCCCAGGGCCTGGCTTTTGGCTGGAGTGTCAGAGGAAGAGCCTGAAATGGTTCAGGGGATCTGGTCAGGAGGCAGGACTGGAGGTAAAGGAGTAAGGAGGGAGCTCCTGGGTCCATCATTGGTCATCCGGACTCATGATTTAGGGAATGTCCTGGCTGCAGCCCTGAGCCCTTGACCTTGGGTTTCCCTACTCAAAGCCCCATTCTCCTGAGGGTTATCAGAGCTACACCTTCAGTCCTTGGGTGGCAGCAGGCGGCTGTCTGCTGGGGGGGGGGGGGGGCGGGGGGGGCTGGCCACCAGGAGCAGCCACAGCCCCCACAGGGCAGCAGGAGGCCTGGAGCAGATAGAACAGAAGGCAGCTAGGACTCTGAGGAATCGAAGAACTCCAAACACAAGCGCAGCTTTTGAATGTGTATTTGAAGGTGGGTTTGTCAAGGAGGGAGGGTGGAATGTATTCAGCAGTTTGCAGGCTTGCCTTGGAACTAACTTGCAAATACTCAGACAGGCCTATGGGCCTCAGAGTGTACTCCTGCTGGCCTGACCCTGCGGTGCCTTAGAGAGACTAGCAGAGAGACCTAGGGCTTCCTTCGGATTTCCAGCCCTCACTTTGCACCCCCCTCCAACTGGCCTTCATTTGTCCCCACCTTTGTGAGGGGCCCTTCCACCTCCCCAGCCCCAGCAGTGGCTGTGCAGCTGGTCGTGGGTTTTACTCATCACAGGGTATGTGTTGGGGTCTGACCAAGTGGACACAGTCCTACCTCCCTGTGGAAGCACTGACTTGCGGGTCAAAGTTCCACTCTGGCTTGGTGACCTTGGGCCATTTCCTGTCCTGAAACGGTATCTTTGCAACTGTGTGTCTTGTACTGAGGTGGCAACGTGGACCGGGGAGCCCACGTGAGCCCCGCATCTGGCAAGCGCACAGACGGCCTTGGGAAGGGCACGAGTGACATCCTTCACTTCTTTTTACAGCTCAGAAAACAGGCCGAGGCTCAGCGAGGTGAAGCCTGCTGCCCAAGGTCACACAGCCTGCAGCAGGGCAGTTCCGGCCCTCGGGTGCGGTGCCCAGGGCCCTCTGCTCCTCCTAGATCTCTGGGGCCAGAAGCCACAAGGGGGGGTCGCAGAGGCACGTGGCTCGGCCAGGCCAGAGCCCACGGGCTGGGAAGGGTTAAGGGGCTCCACCGCATTGGGCAGGCCTCCGAGGGAAGCAGCCAATGGCAGCGCGCAGCGATGAGGTAATGCCCGGACGCGCGCGGAGTGGGCGTAGCCGGCTGGGACCCCGCTGCGCTCAGTATCTCTTATTCCCCGGGCAACCTCTCACCTTTGACCTTGACATCCCAGCCCCTCCTCCAACCTCTAGAAGCAGAAGCCACCCCCCTGCTGCGAGGGAAGTCCCCCCCCCCACCCGACACACACACACACACCTCTGCGACGGGTGTCCAGGACTGAGTCACACCCTCTGGACCTCAGTTTCCCTTTCTGCAAGTCGGGGATTTAATGGTCAAAGGTCTTCCCGGTGGAGGCCATGGTTGGATCTCAAGGCGGTGTGCACCCCTTCTTGCCCTTGACCGTGGTCCACTTCCCGCAGCTCCCAGGGTCCGAGGCCAAGGAGTCGCCGGACCAGTCACTCCCTCCACGTGGCCCTGACCTATCCTTGAGTGTCCGCACCTGACCCACCCCCTGCCTCTTCGCCGCCACCAAACCCAGTGTCGCTGCACCAGCCTCGGCGGCTAGGGGACGAAGTGCATCCAGCACCCCCGCGATTAGTTGAGTGTCTACTACGCGCTGCGCTCCGGAGTTCGGGCTCGGGGAGGCCGGGCGACCCTCCAGGGCCGTCAGTTCGCGGCCACCCGGGCACGAAGCGGTTAACGCCTTTGCAGAGAGCTGGCAGCAGCGAATGCCCAGCTTATTAGTCAGCTGGCGGGGAGGGGGCGGAGGAGGGAGGGAGGGAGGGGCTCGCGTGGAGAACCGCAGAAAGCTATTCTCAGGGGCTCCCAAGTGTGGGGAGGGCGGCTCAGCGGGAGCTACTGCTTCCCAGAAAGTTGATTATTTTTAACCCAGGAAGAAGGACTCAGAGAAAAGAGAGGAGAGGAAGAGAGAGGAGAGGAGAAGAGGAGTAGGGGGGAGAGGACAAGGAAGGAGAGATGGGGAGCCGGCTGGGAGGGGGAAGTGGAGGAGGGAAGGAGAGGGTGAGGCTGCCCCAGCTGGGGTGGGGAGCCTGCTGGCAGGGGCCCGGGAGGGAATGGATATGGGGCGCTATTGCTTGTCTTACCCACCCTTCCTGGGGCTGCCACCTTGCGCCGCCCTCCCCACGCCCCCAGCATCACCTTGCCTGGTCAGGTTATAGCAAGGGCTTGCAGGAAGAGGTGGACACCAGTCACAACCCTGTACTGGAGAACTATCGGCCAGTGGGCAGGCCAGTACACTGACATGTCCTTGTCCTGGCCTTCAAGGTGATTTCTGGGACTTAGCTTGGACACCCTGGAGAGGAAAAACAAGAGAGCAAATAGGTAGGGGGTCTTGAGAGCAAGGGGAGGGCCCCAAGCTCCCTTGCTCCTGCCCCTGAGTGGTCAAGGCTGTGAGGTTGCCTCAGAGGAAGGTGCTGGGGACTTAGTGCCACATAAGACAGAGACAGCTGGCCCACAGGGCTCCACAGTCCTGCAGGGGAGGCTGAGCTGGGCAGGTCATTAAGTGCATTAGAGACCCCCCAGGAAGACGGTGGGCTGGAGCAGGGCATGCAGGGGGCTAGGCAGGCAGGTCCCAGGGCTATGACCTCTGTAGGAGTCAGAGTTCTCTCAGAGGAGGGTGCCTGAGGACCAGGATGACTAACTCAGTGAAGAGTACAGGGGCAGGGAGGATGGGAACGCAGGTTCCCAGGCCTCAGACCCGAGAGCCAGAGAGAATTTGGAAGGGTTTTCTAGAAGGGGGCCAGGCCAGTCTGCAGAGGTCTCTAGGGTTGTGGTGAGAGCACAGTAGACTCAGGGAGTTACGTGGCAACCTACCTCAGGGAGGTGTCTCTGAGGCTCAGGAGCTGGCCTTGGGTAAGGCTTATAATGTAGCAGACAGGACTGGGTGACAGGTGTAGGTGAGGGAGGCCAAAGAGGGCCCAGGGAGGCAATGGGGCTCTGGCTGTGCGGTGATGGGGCCTGTTACTGTTCCCGGAAAGTGCAGGAGAGCAGGCTCATGGGAGGCCAGGCATTTGTTTCTTTGAGGGGACAGCTCCAAGGGTATGCCAGGTGGAGAGAAGGCACAGAAAGGAGGGTAAAAGGATATGGAATATGCTGGAATCTTGGGGAGTGGAGTCTGATGGGGTGGATCTACAGTGCAGGCAGAAGGCCCACTGTGACCATGGGAGCCACAGAAGTGTGGCAGCAGGGGGAGGGGAAGGGGCACGTTCTGTTCCCAGCAGCCTGCGGGGCTGACCCTCAAGCAGGTAGGGCCCACACCTGGAGTCTGAGGAGGCACTGAGTGTGGGTCAGCCAGCAGCGAGCGAGAACGTGAGTGTAAGAGTGTTCCTTCCTAGCAGGGAGAGCCCTTGCCTTGACTGGAGATGGATCTGAGAAGAACCCAGCCGCCCTCACCCTGTCTCTGGCACCTCTGACCCCTCCCCCTCAGCTTGGTTGGGCTGCTGGGCTATGGACTCTGTCCATCTTTGCTGGGGGCTGGGCTGCTGCTATAGCACCAGCCCTTCCTCCCGTGGCTCATGGCTGGCCCTGGGCCTCTCTGCAGGGTGCAGGCAGGTGCCCTTCACACACCAGTCTGAGCCTGGGGACTCCACCAGTTGGGGTTCCAGTCCCTCCCCAGACATCAGCCTGGGCTGAGAAGAGGATGGGTTAGGTTTCCACACAGGAGGGCCCAGAGTCCCCGAAGCTTCCAAACGGAGAAGAGAGAAGAGGGGAAAGGTCAGGCTGGTAGTCCTGGGACAGCGTGCCTCAGTTTCTCCATCTGAGGGTCTGCTGACTCTGAGCTATGGTTGCAGCCACAGAAGCCCAGGACCTGGAGGGTGCCCCTCACCCCAACACATGAAGGTCTCTCTTAGAATGGCAGCTGAGAGGAAGGGGGAAGGGAGCAAGGTGCCCTTCATCTCTGATGGACTTGCCACATGGGCTGATGGCCTTTCCATCAGCCCTACTGCCCACCGTCAGCCCCTCCCCCGGGAGGTGTGACGGAAAGACCTGGCTTCCCAGCAGACCTGGATCTATACCCATTGATGGCTTTGTGAACTCTGACCCCAGCATTCCTGTCTCTTCCTCTGCAGAAATGGGTGTAAGAATGGCACCTTTAAGGCAGAGGATCCATGGAGGTGAGGCCAAAGGGAGATGGCCAGATGGCCAGTCTGTCTCTGTCCCTGAGCCTGAGGTTCCCCCATCAACATGACAAGGGCTCAGGCTGGCAGATTTACTGCCTGCTATCTGCTGAGGGCGAGGACCTTATCACGTTAGTCCTGTGTGGCCCATGAGAAGACAGGCTCAGAGCAGTTGGGGAGCAGCCCAGAGCTGCACAGCATAGATTCCAGACCCCCTAAACACACACACACACACAGAGAGAGAGAGAGAGAGATGGAGGGCAGGCTGATCCCCAGCCTGCTGCCTTCTGTCTCCCCGAACCTGTACAACCACCTGGCCTGTGCCTGCAGCTCTGTCCCCACCAGGCACTTTTGCATGGAGGATCTGTTATCCAACCCCCAAAGGCTGGTGGAGCACAAAGCCGGAGCCAGGGGCAGAGAGAGAGCCGCGGGCGGGCGTGGAAAGGCTTTCTTCTTCCTCCCTCGCTCTTTGTTAAGCTCCTTTTCAGCTGCACCGGCAGAGCCTGGGTGTTCCAAGCTGACAATAATTGCTGCGTCTAGACAGTGTCTGGTAGGAGGCCTCCCTCTCTGTGCCTGCCGGCCTCCTCGGGCTCCTAGGCTTGGCCCTGCCGCCCCTGCCCGGCGCCCTCCGTCAGTTCCCACACCCCGACCCCTCTCTGGCTCTCAGGGGCCCTGGCCTGCCTGCCTCCTACTTCAGCCTGACACACACATTTCTCTCCCTCTCCTACCTTCTAGCTTAGGGTCACCCCGTTCTGTCCTGTTTGGTGGCCTAAAATGCTAAGACAAAACGGTCAGGCACCGTGCACACAGGAAGACCTTGGAAGGAGCCAGAGCCCAGCACACCTTTGGCTGATGGGTACCCAGGTGGCCTGGGTAAGCTACACTTGCTGGATTCTGGACTGAGTATGGAAGCTCTGGGCTTGGTTCTGAACCACCTTTCTAGCTTCTCCCATTGCCTTCCCAATGGGAACCCAGAGGAATCAACATAGAAAAGACATGATAGCTGTGAGGAAGAACGTTCAGGAACCGTAGCAAACAGATCTGCATCGGTGGTGTCAGAAATGGGGAGGGGCTGGGCATTGGGTAGGTGGCTCTCGGCAGTTAAAGGAGCTTACTTGCAAAGCCTGCTGACCCAGGTTCAATTCCCCAGCCACCCCCATTAAAACCAGGGGCAAGGGACCTTGGTGCACCCCCTCACCCACACACTACCACATACGTGCAAATAAATTTAAAAGGAAAAAACAAATGGGGAAGGAGGTCATGAGGGAGTAGGAAAATGAACTCAAGAGGTTGATGAGCTGAGGGGCTAGGGAGATGGCTCAGTGGTTAAAGGTGCTTGCGTGGAAAGCCTGCCAACTCAGGGTTCAGTTCCTCAGAACCCATGTGAAGCCAGATGCTCAAAGTGGAGCAAGCATCTGAGTTTATTTGTAGCAGCAAGAGGCCCTATGCACCCATACTGTGTGCGTGTGCGTGCGTGTGTGTGTGTGTGTGTGTGTATCTTTCTCTCTGTGTTCTTGCAGCAATTATATATATATATATATATACATACATATATACATATATATATATGCATGTATATATATACATATATGTATTTTGGGGGGGTTTCAAAGTAGGGTCTTGCTGCTGTAGCCCAGGCTGACCTGCTGAGTACTGAGATTAAAGGCATGCACCACCATGCCCGTCCCCAGAAATTTTTTAATATATTTTTAAAAATATTTTATTTTTATTTATTTGATAGAGAAAGAGGGAGAGAGAGATACAGAGAGAGAGAGAGAGAGAGGATGGACACACCAGGGCCTCCAGCCACTGCAAACGAACTCCAGACGCATGCACCCCCTTGTGCATCTGGCTAATGTGGGTCCTGGGGAATCGAACCTTGGTCCTTTGGCTTTGCAGGCAAACACCTTAACCGCTAAGCCATCCCTCCAGCCCAATTTTTTTTTTTTTTTTTGAGAAAGAAAGAGAGAGCGAGAGAGAGTGCACCAGGGCCTCTAGCCACTGTAAACAAACTCCAGAGACATGTGCCACCTTGTGCATCTGGCTTACATGAATCCTGAGGAATCAAACTTGGGTCCTTTGGCTTTCCAGGCAAGTGCCTTAACCACTGAGCCATCTCTCCAGCCCCACCTTTTTTTAAAGATCTCTAGCTAGGTGTGGTGGTGCACGCCTTTAATCCCAGGCAGAGGTAGGAGGATCACTGTGAATTCGAGACCACCCTGAGACTACATAGTGAAATCCAGGTCAGCCTGAGCTAGAGTGAGACCTTACCTCAAAAAACAAAACAAAACAACAACTACAGAAAAAAAAAAAAAAAAAATCTCTAGGTCAGAGCTTCTTTGGAGGGCTATCTCAAGTTCTTTAGCTCCTGGGTAAATAAATCTCTTCTTTCACTCAAAAAAAAAAAAAAAATCTCTAAGATATATTTGAGCCGAACTCAGCTCTGCAGCTCTAGAAGATTCTCTAGAGGCTGGAGTTTCCTGGAAGATGTCAGGATGAGCCTTGATTGTAACAACAGCAGCCAGTAAGCTCAGCCCTGCCCTGCCCAGCACCTAGCACTGTGCAAACTCTATTTGCATCTTAATGTATTTAACACTCCCAGTGACCGCCCCCCCCCCAATCAGAGACCCGGAGTGAAAAAATATGAAAGAGCCTCTAATTTGTGCCATTTTTATAGATCAGGAAACAGCACAGAGGAACTTGTCCAAGGTCACATGGTCAGGAAGTGGAGAAGCCAAGATTTGAAGCCAGAAATGGTTCCAGAGCCCAATAACAATCTACAAGCTGGGTGTGATGGGCATGTCTGCAATCCCAGCCCTCAGGACACTGAGGCAAGAGGGGCTCAAGTTCAAGGCCAGCCATGGCTACATAAAGAGATGATGTTTCAAAAAAGTGAAGGACTGGGGATATAGCTCACTGTAGAGCATTTGCTTAGCATGTTGAAGGAGGCCCTGGGTTCATCCTCAACACTGCAAATAACAATATAATAAATACAAATTAAAAATAGAAGTGAAGGCTAGATAGATGGCTCAATAACAAATCCTAACGATCAGAGTTCAATTCCCCAGTACCCATGTAAAGCCAGATGCACAAAGTGGTACATGCATCTTGGAGTTCATCTGCAGTGGCTTGAGGCCCTGGTGTACCCATTCTCATTCTCTCTCTCATTCTCTCTCTCTCTCTCTCTCTCTCTCTCTGTGTTTGCAAATAAATAAATAAATAATATTTTTAAAAAGTGAAGGTTTGGAGAGATGGTTCAGCAGTTAAAGGCACTTGCTTGCAAAGCCTTATGGCCCAGGTTCAATTCCCCAGTATCCACATGCATACAGGTGCATAAAATGGCCCACATATCTGGAGTTCATTTGCAGTGGCAGAACCCTGGCACACCCATACTCACTCTTTCTCTCTGTCTCTGTCTCTCTCAATTAAATAAGTTTTTTTTTGTTGTTGTTGTTTTTGTTTTTGTTTTTCAAGGTAGGGTCTCACTCTAGGCCAGGCTGACCTGGAATTAACTATGTAGTCTCAGGGTGGTCTCGAACTCACAGCGATCCTCCTACCTCTGCTTCCAGAGTGCTGGGATTAAAGGCGTGCGCCACCACGCCCGGTTTACTTTTTTTTTTCTTTTTAAAATTGAGCTGCTTATGGTGGCTCCCAGAACTTGAGAGGCTAAAGTAGAATTGCCATGAGTTCAAGGCAAGTCTGGGCTACAAAGTGAATTCTACATTACCCTGGGTTAGAGCAAGACCCTGCCTCAAAGCAAACAAATAAAGTAAAATAGACCTGTGGTGGGAACCTTAAGCATGTTCCGCCTGCCTGGGCCAGCACAGCCCCTCCCCTGAGCTGCTATTGGAGAGCATATGGGGACATACCCATCACACAGATAAGAACGGGAGAGGTGGGGGCAGCTCAGTCAGCATGAGGACCTGAGTTTGGACCCTAGAGCACATCTTTAATTTAAAAAAAAAAAAAAAAAAAAGCTAGCATGGTGACAAGCTTGTAATTCCAGGGTTGGGGTGGCTGGCTCACTGGCCAGTTAGTTTGGCCTGCTTTACTGGTGAGCTCCAGGCCAGTGAGAGATGCTGTCTCAAAACTGGTGGGCGGCAAGGCATGGCGGCGCACGCCTTTAATCCCAGCACTCAGAAGGCAGAGGTAGGAGGGTGGCTGTGAGTTCAAGGCTAGCCTGAGACTACGTAATGAATTCCAGGTAAGCCTAGGCTAGAGCAAGACCCTGCCTCGAAAAACCAAAAAATGGGCTGGAGAGATGGCTTAGTGGTTAAGGTGCTTACCCGCAAAACCTACTGACCCAGATTTGACTCTCCAGTATCCACATAAAGCCAGATGCACAAAGTGGCACATGCGTCTGGAGTCCATTTGCAACAGCTGGAGGCCCTGGCGAGCCCATCTCTGCCCCCCCCCCCTTGCAAATAAATGAATTGGGGGAAAAAAAAAAAGCATGGTGGGAAACTCCCTGGGAAATGACACCCAAGTTGTCTTCTGGGGTGCACACACATGGTATGCACATGCACCCACATGCTACACACACACACACACACACACACACACACACACACGATCTATAGCAGCTGGGTGTGACCTAACTCCAGGCCAGAAAGGCCTGGTGATCCTGCCCTCCTCAACTGGGTGGTGGTGGTGGCAGTGAAAGAAGTCACAGACAGGGTGACATTTTCTACTTCTCCTCTTGGGGCTGTCTCCAGAACTTGCAGCCCAGTCACACTGGGAAGACCAGTTCGGAGCTCTGTCCTCAGACCACAACCTGGAGCAGATTAGCTGGCGGGCTGGCTCCAGTCACTCCAGGTGGGGGAATTTCAATAATCATGCACGGACAGAGGCTCTCTGCGAGCCAAGCGATGGGCCCTGGATTCCAGCCTTGCAGCAGGAAGAGGCTGGTCCACATGGCTCCTGGAAGATGACGAAGAGTTAGGCTGGCTAAGGGAGGGAAGGGTGTCCCAGGCAGAGGGGACCCCTGCTGGAAAAATAAAAATCTCCGATGAGAGAAGAACCAAAGGTGTAGGTTCACGGTCTGGGTAGTTGGTGGACAGAGCTGAAACTTAGCCCAAGGCTTCAAGACTGTCGCTGAACAGGTCTGTGGTCAGCACAAGGATGGGCTGGGGTGGGGGGACAGACTGGAGGGACCCCGTGGGTTGTGGAAGTGGCTGCCCTTTCCCTCCTCCCCATCCCCAGCCTCTGGTGTAGAGGCTGGCCGGCTGGTTATCTTCCTGGCTGCTCCAGACACGCAGAACCTCTGCAGTATAGGCCCAGAGGGCAGAGCTCCAGGCAGGGAGGCTGGGAAACCCGACCCCTGGTTTAGCCACACACTTCCTCCACACCCTCCATCCCAACAGGACGATGGCTAGCTTGAGTCCACACCCAGTACTCCTGGTGCCCACTCTGAGGCTGGTACTGCTCAACCTCTGGACCTACCTTGGAGGAGAGAGAGAGGCAGGAGAGACAGAGAGAGAGAGAGAGAGAGAGAGAGAGAGGAAGGGACTGAGAGACTGAGGGAGGGGGAATACTCTGCCTCCCCCCCACACACCGGCCACCCACCATAAACAATTGGACACAGGCCCTTTGCACTTGGCCTGAGACGGCGCTCTATTCCTAACGGGGGGGGCTTTGCTCAGAGGTTCCCCCTTCTCAGAGAAACTCCATCCAGGTCCCCTTCCTTCACAACTCCTGACGTCTCCATCACAGCTGCTCCCTCCCGCTGCGGCGTGGCATCGCAGCCCCTCGAGGGCAGGGACTCTGCGCCCACCCACTGAACACCACCCCCTGCGCTGCTGCTCCAATTCTGAGTAAATGGAAGAAGGCTCTCCCCCCGGCCCCCCGGCCCCCCCGGCCTGTGTCACACAACAGCAAAGGCTGGAGCGCCCTGGGCTGTGGTTGGCTATGGTACTGCGTGGCGACGGAGAGCGCCCGGCCTCGGTGTTCCAGGCTGAGAAATGGGCACCTTGCCCCCTCTCTCCCCGGACAGCAACGAACCCCCGCCCCCTCCAGCCCCGCGGCCCGGCCCGAAGCTAGCGGAGTCCCTGCAGGACAGACAAAGAGCTCGGCAGCCCCAGGAGCCGCGCCCCTGCCGGAGAGGCGAGGCGAGGCGAGCCGGGGAGCCGCCAGCCTGCGCGGGGCTGCCAGAAGGCCATACATAATTCATTGCCAAATGGGGCCGCGGGCGCTGCGCGCTGCGCGCGGGGGCCTCTCCGCGCCTGGCACTGCGCTGACTGCGCCTCGTGGCATCTTCGCGGATGCAGGGCGTGAGCCTCCCCCACTCACCCAGGGCGACCCTGAGGCTCCCACACGGTGCCATCGCACGCACGAGCCACACCACGTCTCACCGCCGGCCAAGCGGGGCTCCAGGCAGCGCCCCCCCCCCCCAGGCACCACCTCTATACTGAAGGAAGACACGCACAGGGTGGCTCCCGAGGGTCGGGAGAGGGAGACATCTTCCCCTGACCCTGGCACCTCCTATCTTCTCCTTGAGGTCATGCTCCCATGGTGGTCACCCAGAGGGCTGGCCTGGACCTGGAGCGGCCTCAGTTTACTCCCTGTGAAATGGAAGACCAGTACCCACTCCCTGCGAGGTTCGGCAGGCCCGGGCAGACCTGGCTGGAGAAGCAGAGCCGCTGAGGGTAGCAGCCAGCCCCCCTCACTGTGTGCTCAGCACTCTGGGACCAGTCTCAGAAATGAGGATGGGTTTCCCTGGTCTGATGGAGTGGGTCCTTGAGGGTGGTAGAAACGTTCTAGAACATAGGGCTGTAATGGCACTTACTTGCAAAGCCTGATGGCTTGGGCTCAATTCCCCAGTACAAAGTGACACTTGTGCCTGGAGTTCTTTTGCAGTAGCAAGAGGCCCTGGTGAGCCCATACTCACTCTTTCTCTCTCTCCTCATAAATAAATAATTAAAAAAAAAAAAGTAGCCGGGCGTGGTGGCAGACCTTTAATCTCAGCACTCAGGAGGCAGAGGTAAGAGGATCGCCATGAGTTCGAGGCCACCCTGAGACTACATAATGAATTGTGAATTCCAGGTCAGCTCTGGCCTAGAGAGAGACCCTACCTCAAAAAACAAGGGGGGGCGGGGACTGGAGAGATTGCTTAGCAATTAAGGCACTTGCCTGCAAAGCCTAAGGACCCAGGTTCGACTCCCCAGAACGGTAAGCCAGATGCACAAGGTGACACATGTGCACAAGTGGTACACCCTCACAAGGTGGCTCTGGAGTTCATCTGCAGCGGCTAGGTCCTGGTGCACCAATTCTTTCTTGCTCGCTCACTCTTGCTCTCACTCTCTTGTTCTCTCTCTCATAAAATAAAATAAAATAAAAATAAAAGAGACATTCTAGAATCTAGAATTTTTTTGTTTTGTTTTGTTTGAGGCAAGCTGACCTGGAACTCACTCTGTAGCCCAGGCTGGCCTCAAACTCACAGTGATCCTTCTACCTCAGCTTCTCAAATGTAGGAATTATAAGCATGGATCACCACACCTGGCTTTAGAATCTAAATTTTTTTAATTAAAAATATATATTTTGGGCCGGGTGTGATGGCGCATGCCTTTAATCCCAGCACTCAGGAGGCAGAGGTAGGAGGATTGCCATGAGTTCGAGGCCACCCTGAGACTACATAGTGAATTCCAGGTCAGCCTGGGCCAGAGTGACACCCTACCTCGAAAAACCAAAAAAAATTATATATATGTGTGTGTGTGTGTGTGTGTGTGTGTGTGTGGCTGGAGAGATGGCTTAGCTGTTAAGGCTCTTGCCTGCAAAGCCTAAGGACCCAAGTTCAATTCCCCAGTACCCACGTGAGCCAGATACACTAGGTGGCACATGCGTCTGGAGTTCGTTTGCAGTGGCATGCCACTCTCTCTCGCTTTCTCTCTCTCTAATAAATAAACAAATAAAATATTTTTTAAAAAACAAATATTTGTAGCCGGGTGTGGTGGCACATGCCTTTAATCCCAGCACTCGAGAGGCAGAGGCAGGAGGATCACAGTGAGTTTGAGGCCACCCTGCGACTACATAATGAATTCCAGGTCAGCCTGGGCTAGAGTGAGACCCTACTTCAAAAAAGATTTTTTTTTTAATGTTTTTATTTATTTATTTATTTGTGAGGAGAGAGATTGGGTGCACCAGGGTCTCTTGCCACTGGAAATGAACTCCACATACGTGGGCCACTTTGCGCATCTGTCTTTACGTGGGTCCTGAGGAATCAAACCTGGGATGGCAGGCTTACGAACAAGCGCCTTTGACCATTGAACCATCTCCCCAGCCCAGAATCTAGATATTGACCAGGGATGAATGCCATCCAATCAGATAGAACTAAACATGTCACACACAAATGAATGGGAATGAAACTGGACACCCCGGGGGGGGGGGGAGTGTCTGTGGACTGTGTTAACATCCATACGCCACCCACTCAGGGTCTCTGTGTTGTTTTTCACAACAGCACAGTAGTCTACAGAGGACTAAAAAAATAATAGTCAATGAAAAATGCTGTCGTCTGTGGGCTGGGAAGATGGCTTGGTTGGTAAGAGTGCTTGAAGCATGAGTGAGGGCTTGAGTCTCATCCCCAGAACCCACTTACAGTGCTGGGCGTGGTTGTGCGCTGCCTGTCTCCCCGGGGCTGGGGAGGCTCCCTGGAGCTCACTGGCCTAACTGGTGAGCTCCAGGGTTAGTGAGAGAGATCCTGCCTCAAAAATGAGGTGCACGGTCCCTGAGGAATGACATGCAAGGTTATCCTCTGGCCTCCACACCTACACATGCTCATGTGAATGTACACCCACCCCCATACCAACATGCACACGTACTACATGCACACACACAAGTATGTTCTCCTCAAGCCACGCAAACTGAGCATGGCGGCTCATGCCTGTAATTCCTGGCACTTGGGAGGCTGAGGCAGGAGGATCGAGAGTCCCACGCCAGAGCTGGGCTTCCTGTGAGTCTCTGTCCCCTCTGCCCTGAAGAGTAAGGAAGTTCCTGTCCTCAGACCTTCTGCCACCCTACCAGGTCAGGGCCGGTGAGCTTTTTTTGTTGTTGTTGTTTGTTTTTGTTTTTGTGAGGTAGAGTCTCGCTCTAGCCCAGGCCGACCTGAAAGTCACTTTGTCATCTCAGGGTGGTTTCGAACTCACGGCAACTCCTCCTACCGCTGCCTCCCTGAGTGCTGGGATCAAAGGCGTGGGCCACCGTGCCCGGCTGAGTGGGCGTTCTCCTCTGCTGTGAATTGTCCTTTCCGTCATTCTGAGGGTCCTGTCTTTGTCCCAGAGTGTGCTAGAGTTCAGTTCTGCCCATGACACTTCAGAAGAGGCCCTGGAGGGAACAAGGAAGGTCTTCTGAATCAGTGTCCTGTCTGTCTGGGGCTGATCCCCGCCCCCCCCCCCCCCGGGTGGAGGGAAGAGAATATTGGTCATAGATGTGGGCAGGCTTCAGTCTCACCATGAGTCTGCCAACTATCTCAGCCACCTTGGCTCTTGAGTTCCTCCTTGGAAGCAGTTGAAGACTGACTGGACTCTGCTAAGGGTCTCCCAGGCTCCTGATGTCAACTACATGTCGCCAGTAGAACAGGCCTTCACTTCCTGTTACCCGTGGTCAGTCACACGGCCTAGTCCAGTCTGCCTCTGGCCTTCCCTCAGCCTCTCAGCTTCAGTATGTACAGGGAACCCAAGCCCAGGTCAGTGAGTCACTCAACAAACATTGAGCAACCCCCAGAAGTCACATACTAGGGTAGACAGAGAGGGGAAAAGGAGAGGAGAAAAAAAAAAAAAAAAAAGGAGACCGTTCTTTTCTTCATAGACGAATCCATCATCACTTTAAAACGCTGCTGCCATTATGCAAAGAGGCAGCGCTCAGTGGAGTGGGCTGTTTCTGGTAGAGTGAGGGCTTCCCTGAAAAGTGACTGTTCAAAGCCTTCTTGCTAAGCAAAAGGGCGGGGGGCATGAGGCCCAGCCTGCTCTGCAGCCAGGAACAGCAATTAGCAGAGGCCTCTGCAGAGGGGTCTGGTGGGAGATAGGAACCATAGCCAGCGGCGAAGCTGCTTCAGGGAGCATCCAGGGAGCAAGGCTCAGGAAGCCAGCACCAGACCAGGAGCCCCATCCTTCCAAGCAAGGCCTGCGAGTTACCAGATGATTGGAACTACTTGAAAAAAAAAAATATTGAGACCCAGCGTGGTGATGCACATCTTTAATCCCAGCACTCAGCAGACAGAGGTAGGAGGATGACCAATGAGTTCAAGGCCACCCTGAGACTACATAGTGAGTTCCAGGTCAGCCTGGGCTAGGGTGAGACCCTACCTCATAAAACCAACCATATATGACAGATCACTGGTTAAAGGCACTTGAATGCAAAGCATGATGGTCCAGGTTCAATCCCCAGTACCCAAGTAAAGCCAGACACACAGTGGCACAAGCATCTAGAGCATGTTTGCAGTGGCAAGAGGCTCTGATGCACCCATATTCTTTCTCTCATAAATAAATAAAAATATTTATTTGAGAGGGAAAGGGAGAGAGATCATGGGTATGGGCACTCTAAGACCTCCTGCCACTGCAAACAAATTCTAGATACATGTGCCATTTTGTGCGCCTGGCTTCACATGGGTACCGAGGAATGGAATCGCTCTGTCAGGTTTTATAAGCAAGTGCCTTCAACCACTGAGCCATCTCTCCAGCCCTGATTTGGACTTTGAAAATCCCCTATTGGATGCAGAGAGAAGAGCCTTTGTGAGCCCTTATTGTATCCTTAAGTGACTTTTATTGTGTGTTGATGACACATACCCAAATGTAAAAGGCTTAAACTCCTCGTAGCTCTTACATAACCATAAGACCAAGACAAAATGATCAATCAATCACAAAATTAATTCAAATCACATTAATGTAATGTGACATGTTACATCTTTTGTTGGAAACCCTTCACCACCCATAATAATGCAAATATGGTCCAACCACTGAGGAGCTTTGGGTTTGTGAGACAGCACCAGACTGGTATTTTAAACAGGGCACGCACACATGCACACATACATACACCCACCACACACACACACACACACACACACACACACGTATCTCAACAAATAAATTTCCACACAGAGTATATAAAGAACTGCCAACCCGTAAGAAAAAGGCAGACAACTCAAGAGAAAAATGGGCCTGGAAAGATGTCTTGATGGTTTAAAGGGGCTTGCTTGCAAAGTCTGCCAACCTGGGTTTAATTTCCCAGCGCTCTCGTAAAGCCAGACACAAAACATGGCACAAGCATCTGGCATGTTTCAGCAGCAAGAGACCCTGGTGCAGGTACACACACAGGAAAAAATAATCAAATAATTATTTAAATGGAGGGAAAACTTGAAAATTATAGTTTTTCATAAGAGTATCCCAATGGTCAACAAACACACAAAAAGATCCTGGCTTCATGATGTTCCAAGGACATCTTTAGTCAGTTTGGACTGTTTGAACAAAATTTCTTTGGTGACATCATTCATAGCTAGTAAATTTTGTTTTGTTTTGTTTTGTTTTGTTTTGTTTTTGAGGTAGGGTCTCACTCTGGCCCAGGCTGACCTGGAATTAACTATGTAGTCTCAGGGTGGCTTTGAACTCACGGCGATCCTCCTACCTCTGCTTCCCGAGTGCTGGGATTAAAGGTGTGCGTCACCATGCCCGGCGGCTAGTAAAGGTTTTTGGCTCACAGTTTATTGCTGGAGGCTGGGACATCCACCACGAAGGGGGGAGTATTATGCTGGGTCTGGGGTGGGGCGGATCCCTGCTCTTTTCAAAGGTGGTATCTTCTTGGTGTGTCGTCCTGGGGTGGAAGGGAAAAGTAGTTCTCTGGGGCTTCTGTTATGAGGGGCTAACCCCACACTGATGAGGACAGAGCCCTCCTGACCAGTCACCCCTCCAGAGTCCCACCTCCTAATACTAATACTTTCGCTTAGGGAGGAGCTTCCTGTGTCTGAATGGGGGCGGGCAAAGTAGACATTCAGACCAAGGCAAAGGGAAACTCAAATCCAAACCTCAGCTGGCTTCAGCTGTAGGCATCGAAAGAGTTCAGGTGAGGATGACTGAGGGTGCCCTGTGGCATTCCACGGGGCAGGAATGGAGACCAGACAAGGCACCACGGGCCGTGGGGGTCAGGCCTGCTCAGGCTCAACATACCCCTGCTGTTACTCCACATTTCGGCTCTAGGGCATCTGAACCACAACCCTATGTTCGTCCAGAGATGCAACCTGGGGCTGGCGAGTTGGCTCCGTAAGCAAAGCGCTTACCTCTCAAGCACAAGGATGTGAGTTGGAGACCCCAAGCCCGTGGGAAAATGCTGGGAGTGAAATGCGTGTTTGAAATCCCAGCACCGGAGAGAAGGAGACAGGAGGGTGTCTGGATGGCTGGACAACCAGTCTAGCTTAATTGGCAAACACCATCCCGATGAAAGACCCAGACTCAACAAATGTGGATAACACAAGAGGGTAACACCTGAGGGTGTCCTCTGGCCTCCATGTGCCTGCATACACCCACACCCATGCTTGTGCTTTAAAAAAAAGAGGGTGGGCTGGAGAGACGGCTTAACAGTTAAGGCACTTGCCTGCAAAGCCAAAGGACCCCAGTTCGATTCCCCAGTGCCCATGTAAAGTCAGATGCACAAGGTAAGGTGGCGCACGTATCTGGAGTTCATTTGCAGTTGCTAGAGGTCCTAGGGCTCCCATTGTCTCTCTCTCTCTCTTCCCCCTCTTTCTCTCAAATAAATAATAAAATAAAAATTTGAAAACAGAGGGGGCTGGGGAGATGTCTCAGTGGTTAAAGGCACTTGCTTGTAAAGCCCAGTACCCATGTAAAGGCAGATACACAGAGTAATTCATGTGTCCGGTGTTCATTTGCAGTGGCCAGAGGCCTAGGCATACACATTTTCTCCATCTGCTCTTTCTCTCTCTCAAATAAATAATTTTTTTATAAAAAAGTGTATGGCTGGGGAGATCATAGGCCCTACAGGGGGAAGCTACTACTGTTGTCTGGCTAAATGGATATATTATGCCCACCAAACAGCCCTCTAAATACTTAGGTTTATGTCCATATATTAATGCTACTCTCATTTTTGGCTAGAGAAGCTTCTCTTTTCAGATGGCAGTGACCACTGGGGTGACTCAAAACTCATCACAAGGCTGGGAAGTGACAGTGGAGTGTTCAGCACTGAGACATCTCTATCACACCCTCCAAGGCTCAGGAACCATTGTGGAAGAGGTGGAGGAAAAAATGGAAGAGCCAAAGGAGAGGGAGGCGTGCCACGGAATGTTGTCTTCCCAACGCCAAGCGGTGTGGAACTCATGACCTCATAGTGCTTGATGCTGCCTACGCAAGACCTGTGTGACAGGAGGAAAAACGATGACATCAAAATAGAAGAGTGATTATTTAGAATGAAGAAGGGGTTCAGTGGAGGAGGGATTTAGGAGGAGGAAAAGGGCAGGTCCTGGGAGGGGATTATGATCATGGTATATTGTCTATACGTATGGAGGTTATAAATAAAAAGTTAAAAACAATAAATAAACCAGGCATGGTGGTGCACACCTTCAATCCCTGTACACTCAGAAGGCAGAGGTAAGAGGATCACCATGAGTTGGAAGCCACCTTGAGACTGCATAGTGAATTCCAAGTCAGCCTGGGCTGAGTGAGACCATACCTTGAAAAGCCAAATCAATAATAAATAAACAAATAAAATTAAGAATCAGAAAATTTCACACACACACACACACCCAAGCTAGACAAGGTCACACATATCTGTTACCTCAGTCTATTGGGGTGGAGATTGGAGAATCACTGAGGCTTGCTGACTAAAAACAGCATCTCTGGGCTGAAAGAGAGATCAAATCTCAAGATACACACAGAAGGGTCCTCAAAGTCTTCTCTGGCTTCCACGGGCACATACCGCACACGCATACTCCTCACACGATACACAACACCACACATATGCTACACACATGCACACACACACACACACACACACACACACGAGCCAAAATGTAATATAAGAGCCAAAGAAAGGGGAGGAGTGCTTACAATACTGTCTTCCAGACACAAACTGGCCATGACCTCACAGTACACTCATGTGTCTGGAGTGTGTGTGTGTGTGTGTGTGCGCGCATGCGTGCACGAATGCAAAAAAAAAAATGTTCTTTGTTTCATCCATCTGATTTTTAGCTCTGCCTCTTTATATTTTGCTACAGTAGCTTCCCAGTACTACGGCACAGTAACTGAGACAATCAATTGAAAAAGAAGAAAGGTTTTCTTTGGCTCACAGTTTCAGAGGCTTCAGCCCTTGGTCCCTTGACCCTGTGGCTGACACAGAACACAGTGGCAGGACTGTGAAACAGAGGAAGGCTAGTATCCTCATGCCATTCAGAAAGCAAAAAAAAAAAAAAAGACAAAGGAAGAGGAGGAACCTGGGTCCCAAGATCCTCTTCTAGGACATGCTCCCAATGTTCTGACTTCCTCCCACTAGGACCTACCTCCTAGAGGGTCTACCATCTGCCAGTAACCGCACAGCAGGAGATACCTCATCTTAACCAGAATAGTTGCTCTGGTAAGGCTTACAGCATGATGTCAGTATTGGACAGTATCATGTACGAACCTTATACAACCACAATGCCACCTCTCCTGCCTTCGTGTCTTTGCATTATTGTGGTCATGTAGTTATTCTTATTTAACTTTTTTTAGAAAATCATTTATTAGCCGGGCGTGATGGCGCACGCCTTTAATCCCAGCACTCGGGAGGCAGAGGTAGGAGGATTGCTGAGAGTTCGAGGCCACCCTGAGACTACATAGTTAATTCCAGGTCAGCCTGGACCAGAGTGAGACCCTACCTCAAAAAAACCAAAAAACAACAACAAAAAAAATCATTTATTTACTTGCAGGTGTGTGTGTGTGTGTGTGTGTGTGTGTGTGTATCAGGGTGTCTTGATGGTAAAAAGGAATGCCAGACACAGAAAAGAATGGCCACTTTTTATGGTCTGGCTCTATGTAGGTCTAGGGAATTGAACCTGAACCCAGGCCAGTAGGCTTTGAAAGCAAATGCCTTTAGCCTCTGAGCCGTCACCTGAGCCTCAAATCCCAGCTCTTATTTCTTTTTTTGTTTTGTTTTGTTTTTTGTTTTTCAAGGTAGGGTCTTGCTTTAGGCCAGGCACACCTGAAATTCACTATGTAGTCTCAAGGTGGCCTCGAACTCACAGTGATCCTCCTACCTCTGCTTCCTGAGGGCTGGGATTAAAGATGTGTGCCACCATACCCAGCAGAGAGAAACAGAGAGAGACAGAGAGAAACAGAGAGAGACAGAGAGAACAGGCACAGTAGGGCCTTCAGCTACTGCAAACTCCAGACACATGCACCATTTTGTGTGTCGGGCTTTACATGGGCACTGAGGAATCAAACTCAGGTCGTTATGCTTTATGGGTAAGTGCCTTAACCACTGAGCCATCTCTCCAGCCCTTACTTAGCATTTTCATTCCACAGTTCTGTTGGCAATAAATCCTCTATTTTGATTTAATGCCAAGAAATGTTTTATGTGTGTGTGTTCACGTGTGAGTGTGGGCGCATGCACCATGGTGCACATGAGGAGGTCAGAGGACAAGGTCAGGTGTTGGTCCTCACCTTCCGCCGTGTTTGAGACGGCCTCTTACTGTTCACCTCTCTCTCTCTTTTTTTTTTTTTAAACAGGCTTAATCCACTTTTATTTATTTTTCTGTATAAAATCCCTATGTGGTAGCCACAGCTGGAGCCTGAGTCCTCTGCACTGAGACTCTGGTGTGGGTTTTCACAAGATGGTCAGTGAATTCCTGGTAGGGAGACTTGGTGAACACAGTCTCTTTCCAGAGGTCGGGGGTCAGATAGCTATAGGTCTTAGAGATGGCGTCAAAAGTGGCCTTAGCAAAGTTGCCCAGGGTGGCAGTGCAGCCCCTGGCTGAAGTGTAGCAGTCGTCAATACCAGTCATCATCAGCAACTTCTTGGGCACGGGGGCAGAGACAATACCAGTGCCCCTGTGGGCAGGGATAAGGCGCACCAGCGCAGAACCACAGCGGCCTGTCACTTTACAGGGGACTGTGTGGGGCTTGCCGATCTTGTTTCCCCAGTAGCCTCTGCGGACAGGCACAATGGAGAGCTTGGCCAAGATGATGGCCCCTCGGATGGCAGTGGCTACCTCCTTAGAGCACTTGACACCCAGGCCGACAT
This sequence comes from Dipus sagitta, assembly GCA_036346955.1. NCBI lineage: Eukaryota > Metazoa > Chordata > Mammalia > Rodentia > Dipodidae > Dipus > Dipus sagitta. The sequence continues at coordinate 143,490,743 of CM070770.1, forward strand.
GACCGTTGTGGTCCTCAGTGGCGACAAAAGCCTTGAACCTGGTCCGCTGGCCAGCGCGAGTCTGCTTTTGCACTGGCACGATCTTCAAAACTTCATCCTTAAGGGATGTGCCCAAGAAGAAGTCAATAATCTCAGACTCCTTAATGGGCAGGGAGAACAGACAGATCTCCTCCAGGGACTTGATCTTCATGTCCTTGACCAGGCGTCCCAGCTTGGTGACGGGGATCCACTCCTTGTCTTCAGCTTTGCCTCCACGAGCCCCGCGGCCTGGGCCCCGACCACGGCCACACCCACGACCGCGGCCCCGGAGACCGTGCCGAAACCTCCACGGAAGCCGCCCGGCCTCCCAGGCCCGGGCCCCCGGGTCCTCCCGGCCCTCCCGCTGCACCTGGCGTCATCCGCCATTTGGTGTTTTCCCGAAGAACTCTCTTCATTGGCCAGGCTAGCTCATCCAGAGCTTCTGGAAGATGCACCTGTCTTTGCTTCCCTTCTCACCATAGGTGTGCTAGAATTACAGATGCCACTATAGTGTCTGACTTTTTCTTTTAAGGTAGGGTCTTGCTGTACCCCACACTGACTTGGAATTCACTATGTAGTCTCAGGGTAGCCTCAAACTTACTGCATTCCTCCTACCTTTTCCTCCCAAAGGCTAGGATTAAAGGCGTGCGCCACCACACTGGGCCATTCTCTTCTTTTTAAAAATTTATTATTTTATTTTATTTTATTTTATTTTTGAAGCAGGATCTCACTCTAGCCCCAGCAGACCTGGAACTCACTCTATAGCCCATGTTGGCCTTAAACCCATGGCAATCATTCTGCCTCAGCCTCCCAAGTGATGGAATTATGGGATTAAAGGTGTGCAACACCACACTTGGTCCCCTTCCCTTTTTTGTGTGATTTATGTTCCATTGTCTTCTGACTCACATTGCTTTGATGTGAAATCTGTAGTCTTTTGTATTGTTTTCCTATCCTGAATTGTCTTTCAAATTTGTTCCCAGTATCCTATCAAATTCATTTTTTTTCCTTTCCTCCCCCCCCCTCCTTCCTTCTTTCTTTCCACTTTTTTTTTGGGGGGGGGGTTCCAGATAGGTTCTCACTCTAGCTCAGGTTGATCTGGAATTCACTATGTACTCTCAGGGTGGCCTTGAACTGAAGGCAGTCCTCCTACCTCTGCCTCCCAAGTGCTGGGATTAAAGGTATGTGCCACCACGCCTGGCTTTCTTTCCTACTTTTGATGGGTGTTGTTGGAAATTGAACCCGGACCCTCATGAATCCCAGGCAAATGCTGTGTAGCTGAGAGTCTTCCTTTTTCTTTGTTTTTCTGCAATGTGAGCATGACGTGCCTAATCTGACTTTCTTTGTGTTTAACCTGATTAGGGTTGACTGAAGTCACTCAATCTGTAGGGCTATTTTTGTTTATTTTTTCCTATTTGCAAGGAGAGAGAGAGAGAGAGAGACAGAGAGAGAGAGAGAGGAATGTGAGCATACCAGGGCCTCTGTTGCCACTGCAAACAAACTTAACACAGACACCACTGTGTGCACCTGGCTTCACGAGGGCATTGGGGAATTGACCCTGGAATGGTTGTTTTTGCAAGCAAGTGCCTTTAACCACTGAGCCATCTCCTCAGCCCCTGATCCTATTAAAATTAAGTAATATCTTTTTAATTTCATCCCATGCATATTCAGTTTCAGATATTGCATTTTTCAGTTCAGAGTTTGAAGTTTTTAATGAGCTTCAATATCTCCATTTGCTATTGTTTAATTATATCCTCTTTAAAGACATGTTGAAGTCTTAACCCCTCACTATCTCAGAGTGTGACCCTTATTTGGAAATAGAGTCATTGAAGATGTAATTAGTTAAGGTCATTCAAGGGTAGAGTGACCCTTAGCTCAACATGACTAGTGTCCTTATAAGAAGAGAGTGAGACATAGGAGCAATGCTAGGCAAAGAGGGAGATAGTAGGGGCAGGAATGCAGCGGTAAGCTAAAGAATGTCAACAATCACCACCCGTAACAGAAGCTGGGAGTCAGGCGTCCTCCCTCAGAGCCTCAGAAGGAACCAGGGCCTTTGGCCTCGGGGGCTGGAGAGGACACATTTCTGCGGCTTGAAGCGACTCAGATTGTGGCACTTTCTTCCAGAAGCAAAGGAAATTGATATTTCCTGAAATTGAATTGTCTTTGTCTTAACACATTGTAATTGCCTTTTCCTGTATATTCTTTTATTTTTATTTTTATTTTTATTTTTATTTTTATTTATTATTTTTTTTTTGGCTTAAGGTAGGGTTTCACTCTAGCCCAAGCTGACTTGGAATATTCTCTATATAGTCTCAGGGTGGCCTTGAACTCACGGTGATCCTCCTACCTCTGCCTCCCGAATGCTGGGATTAAAGGCATATGCCACCACGCCCAGCTTCCTATATGTTATTTAACACGTGTTGTGACATAAAGTTTCCTATTTTCTTATTTATTTACACAGTCTCTTTATATTAAGCCTGGTGTGGTATGCAATACACTATAGAGATTCTGGATAGTGTTATCTTCCTCTGAAGAATTTTTCTGTCTTTAACTTTTTATTGATAATTTTCATATATATTCATAATGTATTTGATCATAATCCTCTCCCATTACTTTCTTTTGTCTCCCATTCCCTTCCCACTGAACCCCTTCTTTGTTTCCAGATAAATAAATAAATTCAGGGGTCTGGAGAAATGGCTTAAGGGTTAGGGCACTTGCCTGTAAAGCCTAAGGACCCAGGTTCAATTCTCCAGGACCCATGTAAGCCAGATGCACAAGGTGGCACATGCGTCTGGAGTTTCTTTGCAGTGGCTAGAGGCCCTGGCACACCCATTCTCTACCTCTCTATCTGCCTCTTTATCTTTCTCTCTCAAATAGATAAATAAATAAAAATTTTTTTTAGCCACATGCCTTTAATCCCAGCACTTGGGAGGCAGAGGTAGGAGGATCACCATGAGTTCGAGGCCACCCTGAGACTATATAGTGAATTCCAGGTCAGCCTGGACCAGAGTGAGACCCTACCTCAAAAAACCAAAAAAACATAATTTTTTTTTTTTAAAAAGTAACTAATTCTAGTCACTTCATGGCAGACAGGAAAGGAAGAGAGAAATAGGAGGTCCATAACAAGCCACAGCCCCAAAACATGTCTGTGGTGAACTACTTCCTCTAGGTAGTCCTCACCTCCTAGAGAACCACTCTATGTATCTGGTCTTATGTGGGCACTGGGGAATGTAACTCAGGCTTTCAGGCCTTGCCAGCAAGTGCCTTTAACTGCTAATCCATATCTCTCCAGTCCCAAGAATCTCTTAAACATGATAAAATGCCCTGAAAACCAGAATAACAAATCCAGATTGCCCTGCACCCCCAGGACTGTGGCCTTGCCCTATCCTGAACTTCACCAGCCTCTTGTTACAAGGGGGAACCAGGAGAAATAGGGCCAACTACCCCTGGGGGGGGGGGGGGATGAGAGCTTTCAAAGAGAGACAAATAACTTGCTATTTAAATGCATGAGACCAGGCTGTGCCGCCACATATGCAGATAGATGCAAATGAGATGCAAATGACCCAGAGTAAACCTGGGTTTGCCAGCAGGCTTTGCCAAGCAGTCAGTGATGGGTTCAGCCAGGTCTGGGCTGTGCCAAAAGCTCACATCTGGGGCCCAGAGGCCTTGGATTGAGTGTTCACTGGCACCTTCTTCAGGAAGCTCCCCATCACAACTCCCTCCCTCTCCTCCCAGGAAGGAGTCTGCCTCCAGCCAACCACTGTGGACATCCTTGCTGGCCTCCAGGCCCAGAATATTCTGGGCAGGGCAGGCGGAGGCTCCCTCTCACCCACTCCTGCACCCAAGCTTGGCAGTGCTGGTAAGCGCTCAGGGCCTGAAGACCGAGGGTGAATTCATTGCCAAGTCCTCCCTGACCCAGGGCAGGCTGGGTCCTTTTCAGAGCCTTTCTCTTGTCCTGTTTGTCACCCAACCGTGGCACCTTTGTTCCTTGCGAAGGTTAAGTGGTTTAAACAGCACTGGCACATTGACAGTGAAGTCTGCAGATGTCTTACTCACTCAGTTTATAACTTAGGAAAAGTTCTCCTTGGTTGGCAGAATGGTTTTCTCACCCTTGTGTGTGTGTGTGTGTGTGTGTGTGTGTGTGTGTGTGTACATGCATGTGCAGGTCAGAGGACTCTGAATGCTGTGCCTCAGGAACTTTCTACCTTTTTTGAGACAAGGTCTCTCACTGTAGATTGGTTGGCCACTGAGCCTCCCCAGTGCTGGGGTCATAAGCTCACCCCACCACGTTTGGCTTTCATGTGGTTCTGAGGTTGAACTCAGGTCCTCATGCTCACAAGGCAAGCACTTTACCAACTGAGCTATATCCCCAGCCACCACCAACCCCCACTTTTTTTTTTTTTTTTTTTGAGACAGCGTTTCATTCCATAGCACAGGCTACCTTTGAACTCATGACCCTTGAACCTGGCTTTACACCTTCTTTCATTCTGCCATCCTCTGTGGGGTGGGCCTGGTCCTGATGTTGTAGGGGTGTATAGTAAATGTTGGTTGACAGATAGATGAATGGATGATTGAAGGAGTGACTGAATGAATGTGCATACACATACAAATGAATGAAGTTCACCCACAAGCCATAGTCCTTAGTTCATGGACTATGTCACAGTTGGTAAATCCAGCTCCTGATATTATTTTTTAATATTTTATTTATTTGAGAGAGAGAGAGACAGAGAGAGAGAGGGAATGGGCACACCAGGGCCTCCAGCCACTGTAAAGGAACTCCAGATACATGAGCCACCATGTGTATCTGGCTTATGTGGGTACTGAGGAATGGAACATAGGTCCTTAGGCTTCACAGGCAAGTGTGTTAACCTCCAGTCCCCAACAGTCCCCTAAATTAGAACAGGGAAACCCTCAAATCTAGTCATGCCCATGGCTGGGCCTCTTGTGCATTTATTGTGTGCAAAAATGGAGATCATGTCAGGCATGGTGGCGCACGCCTTTAATCCCAGCACTCAGGAGGCAGAGGTAGGAGGATCACCATGAGTTCGAGACCACCCTGAGACTACTTAGTGAATTCCAGGTCAGCCTGGGCTATAGTGAAATCCTACTTCAAAAAACAAAGGGGCGGGGCTGGAGAGATGGCTTAGCGGTTAAGCGCTTGCCTGTGAAGCCTAAAGACCCCGGTTCGAGGCTCAATTCCCCAGGACCCACGTTAGCCAGATGCACAAGGGGGCACATACGTCTGGAGTTCGTTTGCAGTGGCTGGAGGCCCTAGTACGCCCATTCTTTCTCTCTCTCTCTCTCTCTCTCTCTCTCTCTCTCTCTCTGCATCCTTCTCTCTCTCTGTCGCTCTCAAATAAATAAAAATAAACAAAAAATTAAAAAAAAAAAACAAAAAACAAAAGGGAGCTGGATAGATAGCTTCACTGGTTAACCACTTGCCTGTGAAGCCTAAGGACCCAGGTTCTATTCTCCAGGTCCCACATAAGCCAGATGCACATGGTGGTACATGTGTCTGGAGTTCATTTGCAGTGGCTGGAGGCCCTGGCACGCCCATTCTGTATCTATCTGCCTCTTTCTCCGTCTGTCTGTCTGTCGTTCTCAAATAAATAAATAAAAATAAACAAAGAAAAACTATTTTTTTTTAAATGGGGAACAGGTAAGAAATGGCTCCTCACTTCTGGCACGAGCATGAGGGTCTGAGGGGGCCTGAGATGTCACTTGAGTTTGATCCCCAGGACCTGCATAAACAGCTGGATGTGGCCATATGCGTCTGTAACCTCAGTCCCATATGGAAGTAGGCCATCCTGAGACTACCTACTGAGTGAGTTCCAGATCAGCCTGAGCTAGAGTGAAACCCTACCTCAGGAAACCAAAAAAAAAAAAAAAAAAAAGAAAGAAAAAGAAAAAGGAAGAAAGAAGGAAGGAAGGAAGGAAGGAGGAAGAAAGAAGAAGAAGAAAGAAAGAAAGAAAGAAAGAAAGAGGGAAAGTCCTACCAGGGATAGATGGTAAGACCCTATTTACTGAAGACCACATACTTGGGCTGCAAGGCCACTGAGAAATCCTGCTGGAACTGAGCTGAAAACCTCCTTCACATAGGCCAGCTGACAGAAAGCTGGAAGAAGCCATGCTGCATGCAGTTCAACAGGAGAGAGAGATATCACCAGTGAAGATACTCAACAGTGGACACTGCAAACCTTATATTTGGCCAGCCAGGCCAAATGAGCCAATGGGTGCAATAGTGGCACGTCTATCATGGTGGAAACCAACAGCCCTCTAATTGGACTGGAGGCCCATTCCATGGGAGGGAATACATCCCTGATACTGAAAACCTAAAACAGGGGTAGTCATGAGCCCTAGGGGTGTAACGTCGGTTGCTGTCTGGCTGAATGTATATACTATGCTTATCCAACTGCCCAGTAAGCACTTCTCTTAATTTTCACACCCTTATGTTAATGCTACTCTCACTTTTGGTAGAGAATCTTCTCTTTTCAGATGGCAATGACCTTGGGATGACTCAGAAGGCATCATGGTGCTGGAAAGAAGTGACAGGAGTGCTCAGCACTGCAATATCTCTATCACACCTTCCAAGGCTCAGGGTCTATTGCGGAAGAGGTGGTGGAAAGAATGTAAGAGCCAAAGGAAGGGTAGGACTCCTTCCAATGTGCTCCCCCCAGACACAAAATGGCCTGGATATCCATGACCTCACAGTGCCTGACACTACCTACACAAGACCATCATAATAGGAGGAAAAGATGACATCAAAATAAAAGAGAGAGTGATTGAGAGGGGGAGGGGGTATGATGGCGAATGGAGTTTCAAAGGGGAAAGTGGGGGGAGGGAGTGTATTACCATGGGATATTTCTTATCATTATGGAAGTTGTTAATAAAAATTTGAAGAAAAGAAAGAGGGAAAGAAAGAAAGAAAGAAAAGAACAGGTGGGAGAGCAATGGAGTGGGACAGCTGGCATTCTGCTCCAACCACCGCAGCTGAGCACATGGGCCACTGCATACACCACATATCACACACATACCCTGTACAAAGAGAAATGGGCCAGCCGCGGTGGCGCACACCTTTAATCCCAGCACCTGGGAGGCAGAGGTAGGAAGATTGCTGTGAGTTCGAGGCCACCCTGAGAATACATAGTGAATTCCAGGCCAGCCTGGGCTAGCGTGAAACCCTACCTTGAAAAACAAAAACAAAAAAAAGAAAAGAAAGAAAGAAAGAAATGGTTCCTCTTCACAGCCAAGATGAATGAAACAGCATTGAATAAACATTCATTCCTTCTTTCATTCATTAATTCATTCATTGAACATGTGCTTAGCCTCCTGCTCAGCACCAGGCCCTGCGGAGGAGGCACATCTAGCCCTGTCTCCCTTCATGGCCCCCACAGCCTTCTGGAGGGGACAGAGATAGGCAAAGTAGCCCAGATAATCTTTCACTGTGGCTGTGACAGGGAAAACCACGCTGTTTCTCTAGGGACACAGGTGCACTCCTTGACAGGTGAGAAGCCTGAGGGTCAGCGTGCAGGGCCACATCCCTGTAAGAAGCTCCAACAGTTCCTAAGAGGCAGAGCCAAGGCTTAAACCCAAAGCTTGTTTTTGCTTTTTTTGGGGAGGGGGGGGCCATTCGAGGTAGGGTTTCACTCTAGCTCAGGCTGACCTGGAATTCACTATGTAGTGTCAGAGTGGCCTCGAACTCACAGTGATCCTCCTACAAAGGCCTGCGCCACCATGCCCAGCTTGTTTTTGTTTATTTTGAGGTAGGGTCTTACTCTAGGCCAGACTGACATGGAATTCACTATGTAGATTCAGGGTCTTGAACTCACAACAATCCTCCTGCCTCTGCCTCCTGAGTGCTAGGATTACAGGTGTGCACCACCACACCCAGCCCACAGCATTGAATCCAGAACCCACCGAGGCACCTGGGTACTGGCCACATCCTACCTACCTGAGAGTGATAGAAACCAGCCTGCTCAGGCACCTGGGGCTCTATCCTTGATCCCCACCCCTATCCCCTGGTGACCACAATCAAAAATCAAGAGGAGGGGGTTGAAGAGATGGCTTAGCAGTTAAGTGCTTGCCTGTGAAGTCTAAGGACCCCGGTTCGAGGCTTGATTCCCCAGTACCCACACAAGCCAGATGCACAAGGTGGCGCATGCATCTGGAGTTCCTTTGCAGTAGCTGGAAGCCCTGGTGTGCCCATTCTCTCCCTATCTCTCTCTCTGCCTCCCTCTTTCTCTGTCTCTTGCTCTCAAATAAAAAAATAAAAACAAGCCGGGCGTGGTGGCACATGCCTTTAATCCCAGCACTTGGGAGGCAGAGGTAGGAGGATTGCGTGAGTTCGAGGCCACCCTGAGACTACATAGTGAATTCCAGGTCAGCATGAGCTAGAGTGAGACCCTACCTTGGAAAACCAAAACTAATAATAATAATAATAATAAAATAAATAAAAATAAACAAAAAATTTTATTAAAAAAATTCAAGGGGAGGGGCTGAGGAGATGGCTCAGCAGGTAAAGCAGTGGCTTGCAAAGTCTCCTGGCCCAGTTCAATTCCCCAGCCTCTCACATAAAGCCAGATGGGCTTGTGGCACACCCCTGTATACACACACTCCACGTGCACAAAAATAGTTAAAAAAAAAACAACAAGGTGATAAGAAACTGGTGAAATTCTTTTTCCTTTTGTTTGCTTGTGTGTGTGCTGTATGTGTGTGAGTGTCTGTGTGACATGTGTTTTGTGAACATGGCTGCGTGCCTGCTATCATGCGTGTGCGGAGGTCAGGGACAACCCTGATGCCCATCCTCTCATCTTGTTAAAGACGGGTCTCTCTTCACCATTGTATTTGCTGAGCCAGCTGGCTGATTCTCGGGTCTCATCTCTCACGTCACAGCGATTGTACTGGGATCGTAGACACTGTATCAAGCTTTATGTGATTTCTGGGCATCTGAACTCAGGTTCTCACACCTATATAGAAAGTACTTTATCCATTGTGCCATCTCCCCAGACCTGTCTGCTTGTTTTTTGGTTTTGCTTTTTTTTGTTTTTTGAGACAGGTTCTCATGTAGGCCAGGCTGACCTCCCACCTCCCTAGTGCTGAGATTACAGGCATGTGTCACCAAGCCCGGTTCATTCAGTGCTGGCGATCAACCCCAGGGCTTCATGCGTGCTAGGCAAGCAGTCTGCCGACTGAGCCACATCCCAGCACCCAGCTGTATTCCAAGTGCTCTCTAGCGACACATGGGCAGTACAGTCCTGACCTTGCTGAGCCACCACCGGCCCTGTGACCTCAGACAGGTCTCTTCCCCCTCCAAGTGTCCTATGGCTCCTCTTTATCCCAGAGGATACCAGAGGGTGCCCTGGTGAGCGGGTCACTGTGGCCTTTCCAGCCATCTGCCCTGGCAGCCAGATCCCCAGAGACAAAGGTGTTAAGCCTGCACCTTTGCAGGAGCCACACGTCTGGGAGTCATCTATCTAGTTTCATGTGTGGAATCTTCTTCCCAATCCTGGGCCCTGGAACCCCACGGAGATGATTATCCTTCAAAGTCAACCTGACTGGATTTGGAGACACACCTCTGGGCATGTCTGTGAGGTTGTTTCCAGTCAGGCTGAACTGAGAAGATAAGACCCACCCCAAATGTGAGCATCACCATCCCATGGGCTAGAGGCCCTGACTGAATAAAAGAGAGAAAGTGAGCGGTGCGCCAGCATCCAGCCCCCTCTGCTTCCTGACTGCGGATGCAATATGACCAGCTGCCTCACACTCCGGCCACCATGCCTTCCCAGAGTGCTGGATTGAACCCTCACACTGCAAGCCAAAATAAACTCCTTCCTTAAACTGTTTTTGTCACAACAACCAGAAAATAACTAGTCCAACCCCTCCATCCTGGAGAAGCTAGGGGTGGGGGCTAGGGAGGAACCAGTGCTGAAGTCACTCTCTGTTCTGTGTGTGTGTGTGTGTGTGTGTGTGTGTGTGTGTGTGTGGTACATGCATGTGTGTATGCATATCTGTATGTGTGTGGGTGCAGGTGTGCAAGCATGTGTGTGCAAGCATCCACTCACACGTGTGAGCACGCAGGCCAGAGGCTGACACCAAGTACATTTCCAATGGACCTCCACCTTAATTACCGATGCAGGGTCTCTCACTGGAGCCCAGAGCTCAGGAAGTCAGCTAGTCTAGGTAGGCAGCTTGCCGCAAAAATCCCCTGCCTCTAGCTGGACGTGGTGGCGCACACCTTTAACCCCAGCACTCGGGAGGCAGAGGTAGGAGGATCACCGTGAGTTCAAGGCCACCCTGAGAATACAGAGTGAATTCCAGGTTAGCCTGGGCTAGAGTGAGACCCTACCTCGAAAAAAAAACCCAATAAATAAATAATAAAAAATAATGAACAAATAAATCCCCTGCCTCCATCTCCTTAGTGGTGGGATTACAGATGGGTACCACACCTGCCTGGCATTTACCTGGGGTGCTGTGGATCTGAAAGCAGGTCCTGCACACTTATATAGCAAGCATTTCACCCACTGAGCCGTTCCCCACCCGGGGCCTCCCCTTCCCACCACCCCCGGTAGCTACATTTGACACAAGTCCTGACTCTGCAGGACACGGTCTTACCCCCCCCCCAAAGTTCGTGGCCTTTTTAAGCCCCCTCAAAGCAGGCAGGCCCTGTCACAAGCCTGCTCCCTCTCTCCCCTCCCCGGGGCTGAGCTCTTGGGAGGGCTAATTAGAGCCCATTTTAATCCAGGTGCCCACCAACACGGTTCTTCCCCCCACAGCTACATCGGGAGCCCAGAGGGAGGTTAAGGTTGGGTTTAGCGACCAAACCAAAGCAGCTCCCTTAGTCCTGCAGACTCCAAAGCAGGTGCCGACCGCCAGTTCCGTGGGCAAAGCGGCTCGCTAAGCTCACACATCAGACACTCGTTTATCCAGCGCCGCGGATGTTCCGCGAGGAGCGCTGGCGAGCCCAGCCCGGTCCCCAGGGAGGGTGTGCCCGCCTTGGAGACGTGACAACGACATCCAGGGAGAAGCGCCACAGGCCTGCAGAGGTCGGGATGAAGCATTTGGGCTGTGGGGGACATTTAGTCTGAGCCACGCGGTGGGGACAGCAGAGTTCACAGCCGGATGGAGCAGCGATCAGGTGTGTGGCAGAGGAGCACGGTGCTTCGGAGGACCAGCCGGACAGCGCAGGGCACTCGAGGGTAGCATGGGGCTAGCTCGGCTTCGGGCCTGAATACCAGGCTCAAGAGTATAGACAAGGGCTGGGGATGTAACTCAGTGGTAGAGCGCTTTCCTAGCATCCACAAGGCCCTAGGTTCAAGCGACAGGACAGTGGACAAGGGGATGGAGGGCATGCCTAGCACGAATGAGGCTCTGGGCTCCATCCCCAGCACTTTAAAGAGAATGCAGACAAGGTTACCGAGAAACGTTTTAAAAATTATTTTTGTTTAGCAGGGCGTGGTGGCGCACGCCTTTAATCCCAGCACTCGGGAGGCAGAGGGAGGAGGATCGCCGTGAGTTCAAGGCCACCCTGAGACTCCATAGTGAATTCCAGGTCAGCCTGAGCTACAGTGAGACCCTACCTCGAAAGAAAAAATATATATTTTTATTTATTTATTTGAGAGAGAGAGACAGAGGGAATGGGTGCGCTAGGGCCTCCAGCCACTGGAAATGAACTCCGGATACATGCGCCACCTTGTGCATCTCCTTTTCATAGGTCCTGGGGAATTGAACCTGGCTCCTCTAGTTTTGCAGGCAAGCACATTAACTGCTAAGCCATCCCTCCAGCCTTTTATTATTATTATTACTATTATTATCATTATTATTATTATTATTATTATTATTATTTTAATCAAAATGGTCAAATAGGGAGAAACATGGCGATTGAATTCTATTTAACCCAAATTTACAGGGCCTCTCTGGTTCCTCTGGCATGGGAAATACAGACTTGCAAAAATATGTATTTTTATTGGTTTTGTTGTTTTGAGGGTTTTTTTTTTTTTTCTTTTTTTTTTGAGACAAGGTCTCCTGTCAGCCGGGCTGTCATTGAACTTGCTATCAAGCCAAGGATGACCTTGAACTTCTGATCCTCCTGCCTCCACCTTCCCAGTGCTGGGCACACAGAAGAGCGCCATCACATCGGGTTTTCGTGGTGCCAGGGATGGAGCTCAGGGCTTCATGCAAAGTGCACAGGCATCCTAACCCCGCCGATTTACATCCCCAGCCCCAAGAAGAAAATTACACACGATTCTCCATTTCCAACAACAGTGTAGATTCGAGCAGAGAACTCTTGCTGCAAATGTTAGCTGGAAATGGTAGCAAAAAATATAACACACATCCTTTTAAATGCATGGCTGAGCTTGCAAGAAAGGATGGGGCGGCGGTGGGGAGGTTGCTCCCCAGGGATCTCAACAAAGAAGGAGCTGAAAACCAGGGCTGGAGTGCTGAGCTGGTGTTGGCACGGCTCTGGGTGGGGCTGGGTGCCGGTGGACTCAGCATCCGGGACTGGAGTTTACAGCCTCAATGGAGACAAGAAATGCGGCTTCAGGATCCATCAGGCTTGGGGGAGGGGGGGCGGTGGATTAAGCGGACCCTTCAGAGAGCTTCACTGTCAGTGAAAAGCAGAGCAAAGCAGGATGAACCCCAGAGGCCACAGCGTGGGATGGAGGTGCCTTGCGGAAACCCCGCGGAAACAGGGCTGCTCCAGGAATTTGTAACCCGAGATTTGGCCTCAAGGGGTTGGGATTTAAATTTAGACTCCTCTCCTTCCCAGCACCCTGGAGACTCCTAAAGCAAGAATTTAACACATAAAAGGGTCCCTAAACCTGGTTTGGTGACTCACAACTGTAATGCCAGCACCCAAGGGGACTGAGGCAGGAAGATTGTGAGTTCTAGACCTGCCTGAGCCATATAGTAGAGCAGGCATGCTGGCGAACGCCTTTAATCCCAGTTTAAGCCCAGCAGAGGTAGGAGGATCATCCTGTGTTCAGGGCCAGACTGAGACTACATGGTGAATTCCATCCAGGTCAGCCTGGGCTAGAACAAGACCCTACCTCAAAAATAAAATAAAATAAAATAAAATAAAATAAACAAATAAAAGAGACACAAAAACAAAGTTTAGGGTGGAGAGGCTGAATTACAAGAAATTCCATGAATTTGAGGCTAGTCTGGGCTTTAAAGTGTGTTCCAGGTCAGTCTGGGCTTAAAATGGGGCCATGCTTCAAAAAAGAGGCTGGAGAGATGGCTTAGTGGTTAAGGCGCTTGCCTGTGAAGCCTAAGACACATGTTTGAATCTCCAGGTCCAACATAGCCAGACGCACAGTGATGCAAGCATGCAATGTCGCACATGTGCACAAGGGGGTGCATGCATCTAGAGTTTATTCACAGTGGCTGAAAGGCCCTGGTGTGCCCATTCTCTGTCTCTCTCCTTCCTTCCCTCCTTCTCTCTCTCTCTCCCCTCCCCCCCCAAAAAGAAAGAAACAAACAAAAGAAAGGAAAGAAATAAAAAATGAGGGGGCCGTCTCTAGTAGGCAGGAATTGGGTAGAAATATATGCACTCATTAGAAAGCCAAGAACAGGGCTGGAGAGATGGCTTAGTGGTTAAGGTGCTTGCCTACAAAGCCGAAGGACCCCAGTTTGATTCCCCAGGACTCATGGAAGCCAGATAAACATGTATCTGGAGTTTGTTTGCAGTAGCTAGAGGTCCTGGCATGACCATTCTCGTGCTCCATCTCTTCCCTCTTTCTCTTAAATAATAATAAAAAAATTAATTAAATATTGAAAAAAAGAAAGAAAGTCAAGAGCAACTTGGACTGCCAGGATTCCCATAAACTCCCCTGCAGATGAGCTCACAAAGGAAAAACTCCAAAACAAAGGCAGTCATAAGAGATCTAGTGGCAAAACCGTCCAAAGTCTGGATGCCCCAGGAACCTCAGGTGACAGAGCCAGGGGGTAGACCAAGCAATCGCTGTGAGGAACTAGGGGCGGTCTCAGTGGCAGATGAAGTGGATCCTGAGTAGAACATAAATAGATGGGTGGATGGATGGATAAACATGGATAGATACACAGATAGGTAGGTTGGGGGGGGGGAGTGTTGACTCATGCCTGTAGTCCCAGTACTGAGAAGGCTGAGGTAAGAGGATTACTGTGAGTTTGTGAGTTCAAGACTTGCCTGGACTGCAGAGGGAGTTCTAGGTCAGCCTGGGCTACAGTGAGACTCTACTTCAAAAAAATATGGTAGAAAGATAGATAGATGATAGGTAAGGTGGATAGGCAGATGGATAATACACAGATGGAACTAGACCGGCCCGGCGCGGTGGCGCTCACCTTTAATCTCAGCACTCAAGAGGATCTCTGAGAGTGCGAGACCAGCCTGAGACTGCATAGTGAATTCTAGATCAGCCTGTGCTAGAGCAAGACCCTACCTTGAAAAAACAAACAAACAAAAAAGAAAGCAAGAAAGAAAAAGAAAAGATAAAGTAGATAGATGAATAGCTGATTAGAATGTCTAAGGACAAAAAGCAGTTGGAGGAAGAACACTGTGGGGTTAGACAGAGCAGATGAACCATGCATGTTTAGCCCTGCTCCCTCCCAAAACTCTTAAAATGTCAGGAAAGATTTCAAAATGTCACAATAACAATGAAAAAGGGAGATGAGGCAACGGGAACAAAATTCTGATATCAGAAAGCCAACTGCTGAGAGTCCAGTGGCCTAGGACAACTGACGTCAGCTGACCGGGAGGGAAGCCCAGAGCAAGACGCCAGAGGCTCGGGAGCTCCGCAGAGACTGGCAGAGATGGCTGAGTAGAGGGCAAGGGGAAGGCTCCATGGCACTGCCCTTGTCTAGCATGCCAGGACTCTTAGGCCCCATCCCTAGCACCATGAAGAGCTAGTCACAATGGAGTCTACCTGTAATTCCTGAGACACGAGGAACAAAAGTTCAAGACTAGCCTGGGCTACCAGAGTAGTGAGTTCTAGACCAGCCTGGGCTACAGAGTGAAATCCTGGCTCAAAATTAAAAAAAAAAAAAAAATTAAGAGAAATTAGGAGCTGGCTGGGGAGATGCTCAGCTCAGTGGGTCAGGCTCTTGTCCCACAAACACAAGGACCTGAGTTCAGATCTCAGCATCCACGTGAAACTCCAAGTGTTACAGTGTCCCCCCGTAATCCCACCACTGGGGAGGAAGAGGCAAGAGAATCCCCAAGGCTTGCTGTCTATCTAGTCTAGCCAATTTAGGGAGATCTGGCTCCAGTGAGAGATCTTGTCTAGAAAAGTAAAATGGGTCGGGCACGGTGGCATACAACTTTCATCCCAGCACCCCAGAGGCAGAGGAAAGAGGGTCACAGTGATTTCAAGACCAGCCTGGGACTACAGAGTTAGCTAAAGGTTAGGTTGGGCTACAGTGACGTCCTAACTCAAAAGAAAAAAAAGGGGGGCTGGACAGATGGTTCAGTGGTTAAGGTGCTTGCCTGCAAAGTTTAACAACCTGGGTTCAATTCTCCAGTACCCATCTAAAGCCAGATGCACAAAGTGGCTCATGCGTCTGGAGTTTGTTTGCAGTGGCTGGAGGCCCTGGTGTGCCCATTCTCTCTGTCTGTCTCTCTTCTATCTCTCTCTGCTTGCAAATAAATAAGTAAATGAAATTTTAAGTAAATTGGAGAATGATTATTACACTGGATATCAACCTCTTGCCTCCACATGCATTATGCACACCTGAGCACGCATGTCTACATACATATGAACATGCATGCACACATCTGTGCACACTGCACACACATACACACAAAATACATAAACAAATAAATAATAAAGGTTCCTCCTCTTCCCTCAAAGTGCCATGTCTACTTCATGTCGACAGGACAGACAGTTCCCACTATGGGTCAAACCAAGGGGTCACAGCAGGGACACCTCACTGAAAACAGAGGAATCAAGGGGCTACCATTTTTGTTAATTTTTTTTTTTTATTAAAGAGAAAGAGGCAGAGGAAGAGAGAATAGGTGCTCCGGGGTCTATAATTCCAGATTCATGTGCCACCTTGTGCATCTGGCTTTACATGGGGACTGGGGGATTGAACCTGGATCCTTAGGCTTCACAGGCAAGCACCTTAACCACTAAAGCCATCTCTGCAGCCCAAGGGGCTATCTTTTTTTAAAAATTTAATAAATAAATAAAAATAACTAAACTTTTTAAAAGACAACCTTTGGGGTTCTTGAGCAGCTCAAGAGGAAGGCGCTCAAGGCCCTGGCATGGAAGCTGCTCAGCGAAATAGCCCAGCTAGATCACCAGCTAAGGGATCCTGTGTGGGTGGGCAAGGCAGAGCTCTGAGCTTCAGAGAATCCTTTGTGTGCAAGAGCCTAGGGTCATTGGGCACATGAGGGAAAATTCTATTCTGAATTTTTGAAAGCTTCTTAGAATTGTCTCACATGCATGGGAACATGATGTACATCCGGGTATGTGTGAAAGAGTTTGAATATGTGTAGATGCACATACCAGAGGTTAACATCGGGTCTCTGACTATTTCTTTTGTTTGTTTTTCCACGTAGGGTCTCACTCTGGCCCAGGCTGACCTGGAATCCACTATGTAGTCTCAGGGTGGCCTTGAACTCATGGCGATCCTCCCAAATGCTGGGATTAATGACGTGTGCCACCATACCCAGCTTTATTTCTTATTTTTTTAAATAAGCCCAACAGACTGCCTTTTTTGTTGTTGTTGTTTGTTTTTTTTATTTTTTGTGGTTGTCGTTGTTTTGTTTTTCGAGGTAGGGTTTCACTCTAGCTCAGGCTGACCTGGAATTCACTCTGTATTCTCAGGGTGGCCTTGAACTCACAGCAATCCTCCTACCTCTGCCTCCTGAGTGCTGGGATAAAAGGCATGCACCACCATGTCCAGCTCTTATTTTATTTTATTTTATTTTATTTTATTTTATTTTATTTTATTTTATGTGAGAGTGAGAGAGAGAGAATTGGTACACCAGGGCCTCCAGCCACTGCAATCAAACTCCAGATGCATGCACCCCCCCTTGTGCACATGTGCAACCTTGTGTAGTTGTGTCACTGTACGTCTGGCTTATGTGGGATCTGGAGAGCCGAACATGAGCCCTTAGGTTTCACAGGCAAGCACCTTAATTGCTAAGCCATCTCTCCACACCCTGTATTTTTTTTTTTCAAGGTAGGGTCTCATTCTATCCCAGATTGAGCTGGATTTCACAACGAAGTCAGGATGGCCTAAAACTCATGGCAATCCTTCAACCTCTGCCTTCCCAGTACTGGGATTGAAGGCATGCGCCACCACGCCTGGCTACTATTATTATTTTTTAACTTCTTTTCTTGAGACAGGGTCTGTCTCTGAACCCAGAGTTCACCAATTCAGCTAGCTACCCAGCTTGCCCTGGGATCCTCCTCTCTCCACCTCCTAAGTACTGGGATTACATGCATCTGGAGTTTGTTCGCAGTGGCTGGAGGCCCTGGCACTCTCATATTCTCTGTCTAACTCCTTTTCTCTATTTCCCTCTGCTTGTAAATAAATAAATAATCATATTTTAAAAAGATAAGGCTGCTGGGCGTGGTGGTGCACGCCTTTAATCCCAGCACTTGGGAGGCAGAGGTAGGAGGATTGCCAAGAGTTTGAGGCCACCTTGAGACTACATAGTGAATTCCAGGTCAGCCTGGGCTAGAATTAGACCCTACCTCAAAAAACACAACAAAACAAAGCAAAAAAAAAAAAAAAAGATAGGGCTGAGATGCACAAGGTGGTGCAAGCATCTGGAGTTTGTTTGCAGAGGCTGAAGGCCCTGGCGTGCCCATTCTCTCTCTCTCTCTCTCTCAAATAAAAATTTTAAAAATTAAAAAAAAAAAAATTAGGAGGATCACCATGAGTTCGAGGCCAGCCTGAGACTACATAGTGAATTACAGGTCAGCCTGAACTAGAGTGAAACCCTACTCCAAAAATCAACCAAACAAACAAAAAAAAAGATAGGGTTGAAGAGATGGCTAGGGAGTTAAAGATGCATGCTGTAAACCCCAATGACCCAGGTTTGGTTTTCCAGAGCCCATGTTAAGCTAGATGCACAAAGTTGTTTACAGCAGCAAAAGGCCCTATCCTAATTGCCAACCCCATACAGACGGAAGCTTTCCCCCTTCCTCCCCGGGGCGTCCCCTCTAGCTGCTGTTGCTGGAAACGCCATGTGATCCACTCAATGCCCACACATGTGCAAGAGGGTTCCCCTAAGCCAAGCAGCCACTTTTGAACAACAAGCTATGGCTGAGTCAGTGGGCCCTCCACCCTTTCCTGTTCCCGCACGCGAATGTTCTGGGACTTCACTCTGCAGAACCTTAGCAGCATTTCACTTTGACCTCGGTTCTGCTTTTAAAGTCCTGGAAAAAAAAAAAAAAGGACCACTGGGCTGGAGAGATGGCTTAGTGGTTAAGGCGCTTGCCTGTGAAACCTAAGGACCCACTTCAACTCCTTCGAACCCACATAAGCTAGATGCACAAGTGGCGCATGCATCTGGAGTTTGCAGAGGCTGGAGACACTGGTGATCTCTCTCAATAAATAAATTAATTAGTTAATTAAAAAGATTTTTTAAAAGACCCTTGGTGGTGCGTGCCTTTTATCCTAACACTCAGGAAGCTGAGGTAGGAGGATCACCATGAGTTTGAGGCCACCCTGAGACTACATAGTGAATTCCATATCAGCTTGGGCTAGAACGAGACCCTACCTCAAAAAAAAAAAAAAAAAAAAAAGACCCTTGGTCTCCTCCAGACACAAAATGGCTTGGATATCCATGACTTCACAGTGCCTGGCACTAGCTACACAAGGCCATCATAATAGGAGGAAAAGATCATGACATCAAAATAAAAGAGAGAGTGATTGAGAGGGGGAGGGGATATGATAGAGAGTGGAGTTGCAAAGGGGGAAGTGGGGGGAGAGAGGGAATTACCATGGTTTATTGTCTATAATTATGGAAGTTGTCTATAAAAGAAAAACTCAAAAAATAGAAGACCCTTGGGGGGCTGGGGAGACGGCTGTATGGGTCAGCACTCACCACATAAGCATGATGGGCCTGACAGGGCCTGATTCACCCTGAGCTCTACCATGTAAATAAGAGGAGGTGGCCACACACTGCTATAACCCCAGTTCTGTGGGGAGCAGAGACTGGAGTATTGCTGGGGCCCATGAAAACTGCTGCTGAAGGAGTCTCAATGGAGACTCTGTCTCAAGAAAGATGCGGATGAGCAATAGAGGAGGACACGTGATGCTCTCCCTGGCCCCCACACATGCATGCACAGGGCCGGCACACGTGCACACACATGCCTGCATAGCCCTCCTACACACAGCGTCACACGCACTACACACGTCCGGGATTTGATGTCGGACCATTCCATTTTCTCACATGTTCTTAAACCCAGGCTATTGGCCCTTCTTACCCCCATCCAACATCACAAAGGAACTCCTTTCCTAGCCCGTGAAATAAGGTAAGAGGAAAACTACAGAGTTAGAAGCACAGCATCTGCCTCTATTCACATACAGTATAATTGCTTGCATTCACTACTTATAACCCTAGCCCTTCACAGGACTCAAGTTTGAGGCCAATCGGGGCAACATAGCAAGATTCCATATCAAAAAAACAAGCAGGGAGGGCGTTGGAGAGATGACTTAGCAGTTCGGGCGCCCAAGGACTCATGTTCCACTTTCCAGGTCCCACATAAGCCAGACGCACAAGGTGATGCACGTGCACAAGGAGTTCGATTGCAGTGGCCCAAGGGGGCCTGAAAAGATGGCTTAGCTGTTAAAGCACTTGCCTGCAAAGCCTAAGGACCTAGGTTTGATTCCCTAGAACCCACATAAGCCAAATACACAGGGAAGCGCAGGCATCTGGAGTTCCTTTGCAGTGGCTGGAAGCCCTGGAGCACCCATTCTCTCTCTCTCCCTCTCTCTCAAATAAATAAATGAATAAATAACTTTTAAAAACTTTTTAAAGATTTAAAAAGTTAGCCAGGCATGGTGGCACCGCCTTTAATCCCAGCACTCGGGAGGGAGAGGTAGGAGGATCGTCGTGAGTTCGAGGCCACCCTGAGACTCCATAGTGAATTCCAGGTCAGCCTGGGCTAGAATGAGACCCTACCTTGAAAAAAAAATTTTTTTAAAGCCCAGGGCTCAGTGGTCCAGCATTTGCCCAGCATGTCCAGTCCTAGGCTCCGTCCTCCAGACTGCAAAAACAAATGATGAAACATAACCTCACACAGCTAATAAGTTTAATGAGGTCATAAAATACAAATCAATGTACTATATGGGAATAGATTATCTTTCTATATAACTTCACAATGAATAACTAAAAATTATAGCTAAGAAATAGCACTAGGAGGGAGAGATGGCTCAGTGATTAAGGTGCTTGCTTGCAAAGCCCAAGGACCTGAGTTCAATTTCTCAGTTCCCATGTAAAGCAGTGGCGGATGCATCTGGAGTTTGTTTGCAGTGGCTGGAGGCCCTGGTATGTCCATTCTCTCTATCTACCTCTCTCTCTCTCTCTCTCTCTCTCTCTTCTCCCTCTCTCTCTCAAATAAATAAATAAATAAAATATTGAAAAAAGTAGCACTGAAAAATTAAGTACTGTTCTGGGGAGATTTCTCAGTGGTTAAAGACACTTGCTTGCAAAGCCTACTGGCCAGGGTTTGATTCCCCAGTACCCATGTAAAGCCAGATGCACAAAGTGGAGCATGCATCTGGAATTCATTTATAGCTGCAAGAAGAACTGATGCACCCATATTCTCTCTCTCTCTCTCAAATAAATAAGTAAATAAAGTATATTTAAAAAAAAACAGAGCAGGGCATGGTGGTGCATGCCTTTAATCCCAGCACTCGGGAGGCAGAGGTAGGAGGATCTCCATGAGTTCGAGGCCACCCTAAGACTACAAAGTGAATTCCAGGTCAGCCTGGAATTCCAGGTCAGCCTGGGCTAGAGTGAGACCCTATCTCAAAAAAAAAAAAGAATTAAAGCCGGGTGTGGTGGCGCATGCCTTTAATCCCAGCACTCGGGAGGCAGAGGTAGGAGGATCACCATGAGTTCGAGGCCACCCTGAAACTCCATAGTGAATTACAGGTAAGCCTGGGATAGAGTGAGACCCTACCTTGAAAAACAAACAAACAAACAAACAAACAAAAAAAAAAGAATTAAAAAAAATAAAGCACTGCCATATGTGGCAGCAAACATCTCCCAGCATTCAGAAAGTAGAGGCAGGAGGATTATGAGTTTGAAACCAGTATGGACTACATTGAGTGAGACCTCATCTCAACAAGACAAAATTAAATGCTAAGGTATAAATCTATGTTCTAAAAACTACAAAACACTAACGAGATAGATCAAAGACTATCTAAATAAATGGAGAGATATATCATGCTCATGGATTAGAAGTCTTTTTAAAATTTATTTTTATTTGAGACAGAGAGAGAGAGAGAGAGAATGGGCTCGCCAGGGCCTCTAGCCATTGCAAGTGAACTCCAGATGTGTGTGCCACCTTGTGCC
Organism: Dipus sagitta; assembly: GCA_036346955.1. NCBI lineage: Eukaryota > Metazoa > Chordata > Mammalia > Rodentia > Dipodidae > Dipus > Dipus sagitta. The sequence goes on from CM070770.1 coordinate 143,512,272, forward strand.
TCTGGCATACATGGGACCTGGAGAATCAAACCTGGGTCCTTAGGCTCCACAGGCATGTGTCTTAACCACTAAGCCATCCCTCTAGCCCTGGAAGTCTTAATAATGTGAAGCTGATCCTTAGCTCTCTGTGTATTTAATCCAACCCAAAGAAAAGCCAAGGCGGCTATTGTTTTAGACATGATTGTAAAGCTTATATGGACAGGCAAAGAACTAACGTAACATGTTTAAAAAGAGCAACATTGGGGCTGGAGAGATGGTTCAGGTGTTAAGGCACTTAGCTGCAAAGCCTAACAACCTGGGTTTGAGTCCCCAGTACCTATGTAAAGCCAGATGCCAAAGTGGTGTGTATGTCTGGAGTTCATTTGCAGTGGTTAGAAGCCCTGGTGTGCCCATTCTCTCTCTCTCTCTTCTTGCAAACAAACAAATATTTTAGTAAATAAATAAATAAGCATCTTTCCAGGTTAATAAGTAAATATCTTTTTGAAATAAAAATAAAAGCAACATTGGGCCAGGGAGATGGCTCAGCAGTTAAAGACACTTGCTTACAAAGCCTGTAGCCACCAAACGTGGGTGGCACATGCCTTTAATCCCAGCACTTGGGGGGCAGAGGTAGGAATAGCATCATGAGTTCAAGGCCACCATGAGACTAAATAGTGAATTCCAGGTCAGCCTGAGCTAGAGTGAGACTCTACCTCTAAAAACCAAAAAAAGTAAATAAATAAGAAGCTGGTCATGGTGGCGCACGCCTTTAATCCCAGCAACTCCAGAGGCAGAGGTAGGAGGATCGCCATGAGTTTGAGGCCACCCTGAGACTACATAGTAAATTCCAGGTCAGCCTGGGCTAGAGTGAGACCCTACCTTGAAAAAGCCAAATAAATAAATATTAATTAATTAATTAATTAAGAGAGCACCATTGCAGGACTCCCACTGTGTGACTTCTATGAGATGCAGCAACCAGTAGCATGGAATTAATGAAGGGACAGACATACAGATTGTGGAGCAGATTCCATAAATAGAGTCACACAAATATGACCAAATAATTTTCCTCAAGGGTACGAAGGCCATTTAAGTAGAAGAGCATAGTTTTCTCTTCGACAAATGGGGTTAGAAAATTTGTCCTTATCTTACATGTTATGCAAAAATTAGCTCGAAATTGGTCACACACCTAAAGATAAAATGTAAAACAATAAGGCTTATTATAGAAGAAAACATCACAGAGAAAAAAATCCTTCTAAATTTGGGCTAAGCAAAGTGTTCTTAGATATGACACCACATATGTGATCCAGAAAAGAAAGGAACTGGGGGTGCGTCCATGATGAAGTGCTTGCTGCCCAGGTATGAGGGCGGGAGTTTGCTTCCCTGGACACAGTAATCTCATCTGCAATCCCAGCTCTTTACTGTGAGATGGGAGGTGGAGACAAGAGAATTTCCAGAAGCGCTTGGGCCCGGTAGCCCAGCACCTACCTTAGCAAACAACAAAGAAGGTGAAGACTGACACCTGAGCTTGTCTTCTGATCTCCACACGCATGCTGTGGCACATAAGACACACACACACACACACACACACACAACATAAAAGCTGAGGGTGGGCTACAGAGATGGCTTAGCAGTTAAGGCGCTTGCCTGCAAAGCCTAAGGTCCCATGTTCGACTCTCCAGATCTTACAAGGCTAAATGCACAAATGTGAGGCAAGCGCAAGGTCACACTTGCCCAATAGGTGGCGCAAGCATCTGGAGTTGGATTGCAGTGGCTGAGGCCCTGGCGTGCCAGGTCTTTCTCTCTCTGTCTCTTTCTCTCTGTGTCTCTCTCCCTAAAAATAAAGAATAAAGCCAGGTGTGGTGGCGCACACCTTTAATCCCAGCACTTGGGAGGCAGTGGTAGGAGGATTACAGTGAGTTGGATGGAAGGATGGCTTAGCAGTTAAGGCACTTGCCTATGAAGCTTAAGGACCCAGGTTCAATTCCCCAAGACTCATGTAAGCCAGATGCACAAGGTGACACATGCATCTGGAGTTCATTTGCAGTTACTAGAGGCCCTGGTGCACCCATTTTCCCTCTCTCTCTCGCTCAAATAAATAAATAAATTCAGTGATCTGGAGAGATTGCTTAGTGGTTAAGGAGCTTACTTGTGAAGCCTAAGGACCCAGGTTCAATTTCCCAGGACCCACGTAAGGCAGATGCACAAGGTGGCACGTGCATGTGGAGTTAGTTTGCAGTGGATAGAGGCCCTGGCGCACCCATTCTCTCTCTTTCTCAAATAAATTTTTTTGAAAAAATAAATAAATTCAGGCTGAAGAGATGGCATAGCAGTTAAGGCACTTGCCTACAAAGCCTAATGACCTGGGTTCAATTCCCCAGTACCCATGTAAAGCCAGATACATACATAAAGTGGCACATGTGCCTGGAGTTTATTTTCAGTGGCTGGAGGCCCTGGTATGCCCATTCTCTCTCTCTCTCTCCTTGCAAATAAATAAATAAATAATTTTTCTCCACATAAACAAAATATTTAAATAAATAAATTCAAGCCAGGCATGGTGGCACACGCCTTTAATTCCAGCACTCGGGAGGCAGAGGTAGGAGGATCACTGTGAGTATGAGGCCCCCCTGAGACTACATAGTGAATTCCAGGTCAGCCTGGGCTACAGTGAGACACTACCTTGAAAAACCAAATAATAAAAATAATAATAAATACATAAATTCATTTATTCCAGACAAAAAGTAGCAAGGGCCAAGCACGGTGGCACATGCCATTAATCCCAGCACTGGGGAGACAGAGGTAAGAGGATCACAGTGAGTTCGAGGCCACCCTGAGACTATACAGTGAATTCCAGGTCAGCCTGAGCTAGAGCAAAACCCTACCTTGAAAAACAAAACAAAAAGTAGCAAGGCTTGTTTTTCAAGGTTTGTATTTTCAGACTTAAAACAATGATGCACTGATGAGTATCTGGAATATTAGTCTGAGGACAAACAGATCAATGCGACAGAACAGAGAATCCAGAAATAGACCGTTATAAATAAAGCCTGATTAAAACAGCTATATCCAGGGGCATAGTGGCACACACCAGGAATTCCAGCACTTGGGAGGTGGAGGCAGGAGGATCACGAATTTGAGGTTAGCCTGGGCTACAAAGCAAGACCCTGTCTCCAAATAAAGACAGAGAAGGGAAGGGGAAGAAAAGGGAGGCGAGCAGAGGGGAAGGGAATAAAGAGGAAGTCAAAGGGGAGGAAGGGAAGGAGGAGGAGAGAAGGGGAGGGGAGGAGGGAGGAGAGAGGAGGGAGGGGAGGGAGGGGAAGGGAAAAGGGAGAGAGGGAGGGAGGGGAGGGAAGAGAAGGAGGGAAGGAGGGCAGGGCAGGAGAGAGGAGGGGAAGGGGAGAGGGAGGGAAGGGAAGGGAAGGGAAGGGAAGGAAAACATGCCTATAATCCTAGCTCTCCGGAGGCTGAAGTAGGATTGTTTTGAGGTCCAAGTCAGCCTGAACTAGAGTGAGATGCCCTGCCTCAAAAAAACAAAACCAGGGCTGGAGAGATGGCTTAGCGGTTAAACGCTTGCCTGTGAAGCCTGAGGACCCTAGTTCGAGGCTCGATTCCCCAGGACCCACGTTAGCCAGATGCACAAGGGGGCGCACGCATCTGGGGTTTGTTTGCAGTGGCTGGAAGCCCTGGCGCGCCCAGTCTCTCTCTCACTCTCTCTGCCTCTTTCTTTCTCTCTCTGTCACTCTCAAATAAATAAATAAAAATGAACAAAAACTGTAAAAAAAAAAAAAAAAACAAACCAAAACACATTGGTTGTCTCCCCTGCCTCCATTACTCTCAGGGTGTGTGTGTGAGAGTGATTATGCTTTGCTACTATTCATCATTTTTCCTCACTGCCCCCCTCCATTGTCTTGGTTTCTGAGACAAGGTCTCCCTATTCAGCACAGGCTGGCCTCCAGCTCTCTTCCTCCAGCCTCAGCCCAGATGTGCTAGGATCACAGGCATGCACAACCTTGACTAGCTCCAACCCTTTACCACTTAAAACATCCCCCACCCCCCACCACCACCACCCTCAGTTAATCTCTCAGTTAATTCAGAGCCCTGGAGAGGACTGGGAAGTTATTTATTAACCCTCCACAAAGACACCAACAGAGGCTGGGTGAAGTGGCTTTATAGCAAATTCAAGGCCAGCCTGCGAACTATAAGAATCCTCTTGTTGTTTATTTTGCTTCCCCCCCGCCCCTGAGGTAGGGTCTCACTCTAGCCCAGGCTGACCTGGAATTCACTATGTAGTCTCAGGGTGGCCTCAAACTCACGGCGATCCTCCTAACTCTGCCTCCCGAGTGCTGGGATTAAAGGCGTGCGCCACCACGCCAGGCTTATTTTGGTTTTTGAAGCAGGGTCTTGCTAGAGTCCACTCTAATGTGGAGCTCACTCTGTAACCCGGGCTGGCTTCAGCTGTCTGGCAATTCTACTTCAGCTTCAGTGCTTGGTAAGAAATGCGAGCCACCATGCCTGGCCTGGAGCCCTGTCTTTATAATTTTTAAAAATATTTTTTTTTATTTATTTAAGAGAGAGAGAGAGAATGGGCATGCCAGGGCCTCTAATCACTGCAAATGAATTCCAGATACATGTGCCACCTTGTGCATCTGGCTTTACATGGGAACTGGAGAATTGAACCTGGGTCCGTTGGCTTTGCAGGCAAGCGCCACAACTGCTGAGCCATCTCTCCAGCCTAAGTCCCATTATTTTTAAAGGAACCTGAAATATTTGTGTGGAAAGGAAATACACACAAATATAAAAGTAAAATGTGTAGAATGCGGGCTGCAGAGATGGCTTAGCAGTTAAGGCGCTTGCCTGAGAAATCTAAGGACCCAGGTTTGATTCCCCAGGAATCAAATAAGCCAGGTGCACAAGGGGGCACATGCATCTGGGGCTAGAGGCTCTGCAGCACCCATCCTCTCTGTCTTTCTCTGCCTCTTTTCCTTTCTCAAATAAGTAAATAAAATATTTATTTAAAAAAAGATAAGAATAGAGGGCTGGAGAGATGGCTTAGTGGCTAAGCGTTTGCCTACAAAGCCAAAGGATCTCTGTTCGACTCTCCAGGACCCACTTAAGCCAGATGCACAAGGGGGCACATGCATCTGGAGTTCGTTTGCAGTGGTTGGAGGCCCTGGCGTGCCCATTCTCTCCTTCTCCTTCTCTTTCTCGCTTGCTCTCTCTCTCTCTCTGCCTTTTTCTTTCTCTCAAATAAATAAATATATTTTTAAATAAAGATAAGAATAGGAATGGAAAAGAAACCAACAATCACAAAAATGATTAACAAAGCCCAATGCTGGTTCTTTGAAAAGACAAATACATAAACAATTGACACATATGTAATATTGAGAATGGAGGGTGGGGCTATGGTTCAATGGTTAGGGTACCTGCCTAGCATGCAGGAAGACCTGGGTTCAATCACCAGCACTGCATAAATCCAGCTCTTGGGAGGCAGAGGCAAGAGGATCACCACAAGTTTAAGGCCAACCTGGGGCTACAGAGCAAGTTCCAGGTCAGCCTGGGCTACAGTGACACACTGTCTTAACCAGGAAAATAAAAAAGTAAAATCCATCTCTTTCCACAGTTGCAGGAACAGAGCACATGACACTGGGTCTCAATCATCACAGAAGTCCGGATCATTCCTGCCCCTGGCCCCCGTCATTCATGTAACCTAAACCCAAGTAGAGCACCCTGGGCTCCGTTCATCTTCAAGAAGTGACCCAGCCATGCTCTGGTGTCCCACAGTCCTAGGAATCCCTGCTACATGTACGCTTCCTTAGTATGCACCAGGGTCCCTGCAAAAGAAAACTTCCCCTCATTCTCTGCACCTTTTAAAATTTACTATTCCTATTATTGTTTGGTTTGTTGAGGTAGGGTTTTGCTGTAACCCAGGCTGACCTGAAGTTCACTATGTAGTCTCAAGCTGACCTCAAACTCACAGCGATCCTCCTACCCCTGCCTCCTGAGTGCTGGGATTAAAGGCATGCACCACCATGCCTGGCTTTTAAAAATTATTTTTATGGGCTACAGAGATTGCTTAGTGGTTACGGTGTTTGCCTATGAAGCCAAAGGATCCAGGTTCAATTCCCCAGGACCCATATAAGCCAGATTCACAAGGTGGTGCATGTGTCTGGAGTTTGCAGCGGCTGAAGGCCCTGGTGCACCCATTTTCTCTCTCTCTCTAAAACAAATAGAATAAAATTTTAAAAGTTTAAAAATGATTTTTATTTATTTTCATTTGCATGTGTGTGGAGGGGAGGTGCCAGGACCTCTTTGCCACTGCAAACGAGACACATACAACACTTTTTGTCTGGCTTTACTGGGGAGTTTTGGGGCATCAAAGCCAGGTTGGCAGGCTTTCCCAGCAAACATCTTTGGCCGCTCCCCAGTCCAGCACTGCAGCTCTTAAATACTGCTCAGCTTCCCTTTTGCTGCCCCACTTGATTCTGCCCTCTTCCTTTCTTTCTTTCTTTCTTTCTTTCTTTCTTTCTTTCTTTCTTTCTTTCTTTCTTTCTTTTCTTTTTGCTTGCTCCTCATCTGCAGTTTGGAGAGTCCCACTACTGACTGAAGGCTGGTCTGCTGAGGGTATAGCCAGGGGGCCCAAAACCTCTGTGCCAGCTGCCAACCCCAGCCCTGGTGTTCCAGGAAAGCCCAGGTCATTTGCATCTAATCAGGATCCTGCTTTGGGGCTTGGGGACATGATGAGGCCGTAAGAGCACTTACTGCACAAGCATGAGGGCCTGAGCTTGATCGCCAGCAACCGTGTGCAAAGCCAGGTGTGGTCACACATGCCTGGAACCCCAGGGCTGAGGGACGGCAGGAAGAGATAGAAGAGTCACTGGCAGACTGCAGAAATGGCTTGCTGGTTAAGGCACATGCCTGCAAAGCCTAAGGACCTAGGTTCGATTCCCTAGGACCCATGTAAGCCAGATGCACAAGGTAACACGTGCATCTTGAGTTCGTTTGCAGTGGCTGGAGGCCAGAGAGTGCTCATTCTATCTCTCTTACTCTTGCTTTCCCTGTTCTCTCTCCCTCTCTCTCTCTCTCTCTCTCTCGCTGTCTCTAAAATAAATAAATAAAAGAAGCCGAGCACGGGGGCACACACCTTTAATCCCTGCACTTGGGAGGCAGAGGTAGGAGGATCGCCGTGAGTTCAAGGCCACCCTGAGACTACATAGTGAATTCCGGGTCAGCCTGAGCTAGAGTGAGACCCTACCTCAAACAAACAAAAAAATAATAATAATAATTAATAAAAGAATCACTGGGGCTTAATGGCCAGCCAGTCTAATGGAAAAAAACAGTGAATACCAAGTTCAAGTGAGAGATCCTAGCACTCTCAAGGGAATAAGGGCAGAAGAGTGACAGGGACAGCAGACATCCGCCTCTGGCTTCCACAGCACGTGCTAAGGGAGTTCACACCTGCACACGCACCCGGACACAGTGCACGTGCGCGCGCATGCGCACAAACCCTGGCATTGCTGTACTTCTGGGCCACTCTGGAAGACGCAGCGTGTGACAGCCCTCATTCACCCCACTTAAAGCCAGCAGGGCTGGGGCAAGCAATGCTTCCTGCAGGGGGCAGTCCCCTGGTGGCAGGCAGGCAGCGGGCAAGATTCTCTGGAGGACTACAGCTCTCAGGGACCCCCTTCTTTTCGTGATGATCTCTTTTCGTAAGCTCCCCAGAGGCAGGGCCAGACCGGAGCCTACTGGTTGTCTTTGGAACCCATGTCCTTGAGCGGGCAGACTGCCCAGCAGGGCTGCACACCTCACCACCGAAGAACCCAGCTTCCTAAAGCCCTCAGGGATTCGAAGTCCAGGGCTTCAAGACCACAGGTGCTAAGCCACAAGCCAGTTGAATGCTCTGCTGAAGTGATCTTTTTTTCTTTTTTTCAGCCAGCGATAACATTTAATTGGAGCTTCATTAATGAATGTTCCCAGAGCATTTGAGACTCTTCACTGAATGGCCGTTGAAGGAGACTGGTGCTGGCATTTGAGACCATGTTGAATGGTTGCTGTGAGAAATGCCAGATTCAGTTTGCTAAAAGTGGGCAACATCGTGCGTGACCTGTCTTCCTCCGCACCCCCATCTCCCCCTTTTCTGCCTTCCAGAAACATCATGCATCTGGATCCCTGCCGGTTAACCGTTAGACCAAGTCCTTGATCTCGGGACCAGGAGCTCCATGCAGGCAGGGCTTGGTTCCTCTCTTTCTCACTGCACCCCATTATGTAGCACAGGGAACCCGGCACCCTCAGCCAGTCAGAAGGCCAGGCCCACAGGTCTCCAGGCTGGGCTCCTCGACCCTGGGACTCCCAGCCTCTGTGCTCACCCGCACCCATGTCGTTCAGATGCCAAAATGAAAGGCCAAGGCTCCTGGCTTCTGCCTGCCCCGAGGAAGGACGCGGGAAAGCCTGACTGCACAGGGAGCAAGCAGCCTCCCCTCTGGTTTCCCAAGGGATCCCTGTGAGCTGGGACAGTAACAGAAGCATCCTCACCCCAAAAGCCTCACAGCTCTCCATCCCCCTGCCTTCCCCTGCTCCAGTGCCAAGGAAGGCAAGACAGCTTAGGGACTCCGGAGGGCACAGGAAGGCCGGGGGCACCTAGGTTGCCTTCCCCTCCCCCTACTGTGCTCAGACCTGCACTTCGGTCCCACTGTTCACTCCAGTTCCTTCCCACTTCCTCCCACGAGCTCTGTGGAGCTCACCCTCCAGGGTAAGCTCGCCCCCAGGAGGGCACAGGGGCCCAAGGCTTCCGTGGATGCCAGGAAATCCTTTAGTTTCTCTGGTATCCGTTTCCATCTGGAATATTCACCATAGATTAGAAGAGCTCTGAGACCCCCCCCCCTTTCTGGCTCTGACTGCTAAGGATCCCTTTATTTATTTTTTTTAATTTTTTTGTTCATTTTTATTTATTTATTTGAGAGTGACAGAGAGAGAGGGAGAGAAAGAGGCAGATAGAGAGAGAATGGGCACGCCAGGGCCTCCAGCCACTGCAAACGAACTCCAGACGCATGCGCCCCCTTGTGCATCTTGCTAACGTGGGTCCTGGGGAATCGAGCCTTGAACCGGGGTCCTTAGGCTTCACAGGCAAGCACTTAACCGCTAAGCCATCTCTCCAGCCCTAAGGATCCCTTTATATACGTGTACAGTTTTATTTATTTGAGACAGAGACAGAGAGAATGGGCACACTAGGGCCTCCTGGCACTGCAAACGAACTCCGGATGTATGCACTGGCTTTACTGGGAAATTGAACCAGGCTTTGCAAGCAAGCACCTCTAACCACTGCGCCATCCCTCCAGCACACGGTCTCCACTCTTGAAACAAGGCCTTGGGCAGGTTGACAAAGCAAAGCACTTGGGAGTTCAGACCTAAAATGGGCACCTCACTAGAAGCAGCCTGATGGCCGGAGTGACATCTCACCCCAACATACCCTGCTGACATTTGCTGCGTTCACAGGTCACAAGTGAGAGTTCAGATCCTAAAGTCCAGCAAGGCTGACATAGGGTTGTTCTCCCCCCACACACATACCAGCCCCCACCCCCAACACACACACCAAGGAAAAATCTGCCTGGCAAAGGGCTTCAGCTCTCTGGACCTCCATCTCTCCATCTGTGAGGACAGCCACATGTGGCCAGGACCAGCGGAGGCACATGTATAATCCAGCTACTAGGGAAACTGAGGCAGGGAGATCAAAGAGTTAAGACCAGCCTGGGCTACAGAGTGAGTTCAAAGCCAGCCTGGGAAGCTTAGTGAGACCCTGTTTCAAAATAAAAAAGTAAAAAGAGTGCTGGAAATAGAACTAAGTAATAAACTGCATGCCTACCATGAGTGAGCCTTTGGGTTCCATCACTCCAGTCCCATGGGTTCAGTTCCCAGGAACACAGACACAAAGAGGAGGAGAAGGGCTGGAGAGATGGCTCAATGGCTAAGGGAACTTACTTGTAAAGCCTGACGGCCTAAGTTCAATTCCCCAGTACCCACATAATGCTAGATGCACAAAGTGACTCATGCATCTGGAGTTTGTTTGCAGTAGCAAGAGGATCTGCCATGCCTGTTCTCATTCTCTTTCCCTCTCCCTCTTTGCTTGGGAATAAATAAATGAAACTTTTCTTTTAAAGGAAGGGGCCAGGAGTGGTGGTGCACGCCTTTAATTCCAGCACTTTGGAGGCAGCGGTAGGAGGACAGCTATGAGTTCGAGGCCAGCCTGAGACTACAAAGTAAACTCCAGGTCAGCCTGGGCCAGAACATGACCCTACCTAGGAAAGGGTGGAGGAAAGAAGGAAGAGGAGGAAGAAGAAAGAAAGCTGCCAGGTGCAGCCTGGGCTAGAGTGAGACCCTACCTGGAAAAAACCGAAAAAGAAAGAAAGAGAGAGAGAGGAAAGAGAAAAAGAGATGGAGGAAGGACATAGTGTGGACTGATACCGTAGGACTGCAGGAGACTACAGAGCTCATGTCATGGGGGACAAACAGTGCCGCCTGTCCCCGTGTGTCCGCTGAGGACTCCAGAGCTAGCCATCCAGCCAGCCTCTCTGGTTTGTGTAAGGCACAAGCCACGGGTTCAGTCAGAATCCCTTTGATTCTGGACCAGATGTTGAGGCCTCAGGGAGCAAGTGGCTCAAGGGTGACAATGAGCACAGCCTGTTCCCAACCCCTTGTCCCCTGTCCTCGCCTGAGCACTGCTAGGCCTCCTGAGAAGCCCAGGAGCCCACGGGCCTGACTCATCTGAGGAGGTGCTCCCTCCTCTCTGGCCTGCCCTCCCCTGAGCTCTGCAAGGCCTGCTCTTGGGAGAGAGCTCTGCTTTGCTATTTGCTGGGTGGGGAACACCCTGTCCCAGTCAGTGTGTGGAGGGTGGAGCCTTCCAGGATTCCTGAGCCAAGCAGCCCAGTTAAAGTAAAAGGGCAGCCTTGACCTTGCTTGGTCCATGTATACTTTGGACTACAGATACATTGGCACCTGGACTACAGATACATGACACCCACCAGCCTTCCCTTCCTTCTGGACACTGAGCTCTGGTTAAAGCTCTAGCCATACAGGGTCCTCCAACCACAACCAGTATAAACTGCTTCTCTTCCTCTTCCTCCTCCTCCTCCCCCTCTTCCTCCTTCTTCTTTTAAACATTTTATTTCTATTTATTTATTTGAGAGAGAGAGAGAGCTAGCACACGCCAGGGCCTCTAGTCATTGCAAACAAACTCCAGAAGCATGAGCCACAATGTGCGTCTGGCATACACAGGTCCTGGGGTATTGAACCTGGGTCCTTAGCCTTTGCAGGCAAGTGCCTTAATGGCTAAGCCATCTCTCCAGCACCCACCTACCCCACTTTTTTGAGTGCGTGGGTCTCTCTCTTGAATCTAGGGCTCACCAATTCAGCCGATCTAGCTGGCCAGCTCGTCCTAGGGATCCTCCTGCCTCTGCCTCCCCAGCAGTGGGATTATGGGAGCACATCCCCATGCCTGGCATTTAGCTGGTTGCTAAGGAACCAGACTCAAGCCCTCATGTTTGCATGGCGAGTGCTTTACCAACTGAGCCATCACCCAGCCCCAGTTGTGGGCGTCTTTGATAACCCAACTACAAACCAACTTTTCCACCAAGCAAGTGCCGCTGTGCCAGGGCTCCTAGACTTACCTCAAGTCTTCCCAGCCTCACTGGGGAGCTGCATCTACTGCTAGTGTGGTTTTCATTTTCATTCTTTCTTTCTTTCTTGTTTTTTTTTTTTTTTTTTGAGGTAGGTCTCACTCTAGCTCAGGCTGACCTGGAATTCACTATGCAGTCTCAGGGTGGCCTCAAACTCTCAGTGATCCTCCTGCCTCTGCTTCCCGAGTGCTGGGATTAAAGGCGTGCACCACCATGCCCGACTTCACTTGTTTCTTTAAAACAGGATCTCCCTATGTAGGCCAGGCTAGCTACAATTCCTGGCCCTCCTGCCTCTGCCTCCTTCTTACTACCATTCTATAACCATTTGATAGCTAGGCAAACCGAAGCTCCTGGCATAACCTGCCCAAGGACACCCAGCCAGAGAGTGGAAAACAGACTTAAACCCAAATCTAGATCCACCTCCTACCTCCTCACTGACTTCCATCTACCTGCCAGGGCCTGAGGTTCCCCAGGGCAGAGGTTGTTTTTGGTTCATCCCAGCCCCCTCCTACTGCCCAGTGCAGAGTCCCCAACCTGGTTAGTACCTGGATGGCATCTGGATGCATGAGTGTGTAGACAGAAAGAGATACTGAGAGTCTGAGAGACAGAAATAGAAGACTAAGAAAAACAGGGAAGTGTGCCGGGCGTCCCAGCATTTGGGAGGCAGAGGTAGGAGGATTGCTGTGAGTTCAAAGCCACCCTGAGACTACATAGTGAATTCCAGGTCAGCCTGGGTTAGAGTGAAACCCTACCTTAAAAAAGAAAGTAAGAAAGAAAGAAAGGGCTGGAGAGATGGTTAAGGTGTTTGCCTGCAAAGCCAAAGGACCCCGGTTCGACTCTCCAGGACCCACATAAACCAGATGCACAAGGGGCACATGCATCTGGAGTTCGTTTGCAGTGGCTAGAGGCCCTGATGTGCCCATTCTCTCTCTCTCCCTCTCTCTGCTTCTCTCTCTCTCAAATAAATAAATAAAAATATTTAAAAAAAGAAAAGAAAGAAAGAAGAAGAAAAAGAAGCCCGGCGTGGTGGCACACGCCTTTAATTCCAGCCCTCGAGAGGCAGAAGGTTGCCTCGCTGTGAGTTCGAGGCCACCCTGAGACTACATAGTTAATTCCAGGTCAGCCTGGACCAGAGTGAGACCCTACCTCAAAAAAAACAAAAGAAAAAAAGAAGGAGGAGAAGGAGAGAAAAGAAAAGGGAAAAGGAAAAGAAAAAAAAGGAAAGAAATTGAGTCCCACCAGTACTCCAGGGCTGGAGTTGCCACTTAACCTACCCAACCAAACAGGCTGGGCCCAAGACCACTGCTCACACCGCGTCCTTGCCGGGGCGCAGGCATCAATCAGCTACCCACCTCCTCCCAGGACCACGGGACAGGCGTGGAGGACAGGGGGGCACAGATGAGTGGCAGGCCCCTGGCCCAGATCGGACGCCACCCACCCGGGGCCACCACCCCAGGGCTGCTGGCTCCAGCCTTCCACCAGCTTTCTAGCGGGGGCAGGGAGGAGGCCAGCGGACTTCAAGGCGGCGTCTTCCACGCGGCCCCAGAGGAATGTTCCCAGTCCCCAGACACCCCGCCCCCGCCCGCCCGCCCGCCCGCGCCCCGGGACCTTGTGCAAATGTAACCTTTCCCGGCCACGCCTCCGCCGGGAAGCCGCGCGGCTGCCTGGAACGCGGCGCGGCCCGGGGCTGGCTGCCTTCCCGCGCCCCGCCGGCGCCCCATCGCCCCCTCCCCGAGGCCCGCCCGCCTCCGGGAGCGCACAGCCCTCCTCCCCTGGCTCCCCGGGCAGGGCGGGAGGAGGAGGGTGGGATGCCCCGGGGTTCCCGTGGGGAGCACCTGTCCCACCGTGGCCCCCGGGCTGGAGGTCAGGAGCCGAGCTGTGTGGACGCGTGGGGCGGGGACAGAGGTAGGGGCTCCTTGGAATCCTCCGTCGTATTTGGGGTGCATTTCTCTGGGGAGGAAATTCAAAGGTTTCGTGGGCTTTCCCATTAAAATCCAGTACCCGTGTAAAGCCAGATGCATAAAGTGGTGCGTGTATCTGGAGCTGCTGGAGGCCTTGGTGCACCCATTCTCTCTCTCTCTCTCTCTCTCTCTCTCTCTCTCTCTTAGGAAGGAAGACTCCTAGCCAGATGTGGGTGCCACAAGCCTGTAATCCCAGCACTGTTGAGTTTGAAGCAGGAGAATTAGGATTTCAAGGACAGATTTAGCTACATGCCCAGGTTATATAAGAACCTGTCTCACAAAAAATTATTAATTAATTAATTAAATAAAAATAAACATGGGATCTTGGAGACGGCTCAGTGGGTAGAGGGCTTGCTATGTAAACTGAGGATTCCAGCAAGGTACCTTAATCCTATCATCCCAGAGCTGGGAGGCCAAGCCAGGAGGATCTTGCGTTTGAAGCCAGCTTGGTCTACATAGTGAGACCCTGGGGTCACAAACAAAAGCAATTATCAGCCAGACACGGTGGCTCACGCCTTTAAGCCCAGCACTTGGGAGGCAGAGGTATGAGGATCGCCATGAGTTCAAGGCCACCCTAAGACTTCCAAGTGAATTCCAGGTCAGCCTGTACTAGAAACAGCCCTACCTCAAAAAGCAAACAAACAAACAAACAAAAACTAACCATCACAGTCCTGGTGATGCCTCCCACACACCTTACCGATCTGCTTCATCATTAGTTGAGACCTACTATGCGCACGCTAAATCCTAGGGAGACTTTCCTTCCATACCTGCCTCCAAGTAAGGCAGGAGCGACAGTCAAGGCTGGCCCTGCCCTAGTTCTTGGGGTGGGTGTGTGTACATGTCGTGTGTGCTGGGAACTGAATCCAGTCTTGTCTAAGCACACCTCTGTCACTGAGCTCAGGCCCCAGTTCCCACCTCCACTCATCTCAGCACACAGCATAGTTAGCAAATCATTAGCAAAAGATAAGGAAAGTGTGGGTCTGGTCACACCCTGCTGACCCATTCCTTGGTATGTGTGGTCATAGCCTGGGCACGCTCTGGTCTGGGTAGGGGGGGGGGCTGGGGGCAGGGTCCTGGTGCAGAGAGCCTTCCCAGGAGAGGTTGCACCTCTGTTACTTGAGCAGAAGCCCAACAGGGACCCCACTTCCCGGCATCTACAAATGTTTGCTTGGTCACTTAGTCAGGATGGGGCACTGGACCACACAGGCCAAGAGGCTGTCTTTCCAAGGCCCCACAGCAGTAAAGACCAAAAGGCAAGCAGGAAGTCTGGAGTTGAAGAGGAGGGGGAGTGACTAGACAGTCACTCTAGGATGGTGGTGTTTATATTATTTTTTAAAATCATTGATTTGCATGTGTGTGTATGGCTGGGCATGCCAGGGTCTCTTGCCACTGCAAACTCCAGACACGTGTGCCTAGCTTTATGTGGGTGCTTGGTTGGGAATGAAACCTGGCTGGTAGGCTTTGCAAGCAAGCACATTTAACTGCTGAGCCATCTCTCCAGCCCCAGATGGTGGTGTTTAAACTGAGACCTAAAGGCTGAGAAGCAATCAGTCACACCAGAGACAGGGAGCAGTGCCCATGCCCAGGGAACAACGTGTGTAAGGCCCTCGTACATCTGCGCGCTCCTAGTAGGGCATTAGGAAATAAACACCAAACAAGGCAGGGTTACAGGCACTTGCTTTCAAAGCCTGCTGACCTGGGTTTGACTCCCTAGTAGCCACATAAAGCCGGATGCACAAAGTGGCACATGCATCTGGAGTTAGAGGTGGTTAGAGGCCTTGGCACATCCATTGTCTCTCTTCTCTCTCTCTCTCTCTCTCTCTCTCTCTGCTTGAAAATAAATAATGAGGGGCTGCAGAGATGGCTTAGTGCTTAAGCACTTGCCTGCGAAGCCTAAGAACCCCGGTTCGAGGCTTGATTCCCCAGGACCTATGTTAGCCAGATGCACAAGGGGGCGCACGCGTCTGGAGTTCGTTTGCAGTGGCTGGAGACCCTGGAGCACCTATTCTCTCTCTCTCTCTCTCTGCCTCTTTCTCTCTCTGTTGCTCTCAAATAAATAAATAAAAATATTTAAAAAAGAAAATAAATAATAAAAATATTTTTAAATGGGCTGGAGATATGGATCAGTGGTTAAGGTGCTTGCATGCAAAACCTAATGACCTGAGTTTGATTCCCCAGTACCCACCTGAAGCTGGATGCACAAAGTGTCGCATGCACCTGGAGTTCATGTGCAGCTGCTAGAGGCCCTGGCGCACCCATTCTCCCTCCCCCCTCACTGTTTGCAGACAAATAAATAAAATATTTTTTTAAATATTTTTAAGCCGGGCATGGTAGCGCACGCCTTTAGTCCCAGCACTCAGGAGGCTGAGGTATGAGGATCGCTGTGAGTTCGAGGCCACCCTGAGACTACATAGTGAATTCCAGGTCAGCCTGGGCTACAGTGAGACTCTACCTCAAAAAAAACAAAAAAAAAATTTTTTTTCTTAAATAAATAAGACAGGTACGTGGAGGTTCGTAGCAGCTTCATTCATCAGAGCCCAAGACCTGAAGCCACCTGCATGGTCACTCACAGAGGAGAGAAATACTACAGAGCAATGAAAAAGTACCTGCACAGGCAGCAGTTACACGGATGACTCTCAGGTGATTACATGTAGCAAGACCCAGCACAATCACACTCTTTGAGTCCATCTATGCCCAGATAAAGCTTCCCGCGGCGTCCCGGGTCAGACAAGAGGGAGCTTGCTGGAGGACTGGGGTCGCCCTCATCTTACTCCCCGTGACACAAAGGTGAGAATGCATGCACCTGTATGTTTGGTTTACAGCATTTAGCTGGGTGACGTGCTCACGACTATAATCCCAGGACTCTGGAGGGAGGCTGGGTTGAAAGACCACCATGAGTTCTAGGTTACAGAATGAGTTCCCTGTCAGTATGGGGGTAGAGTGAGACCCTGCCCCCCCCCAAATTATAGCATTTTACTACATGTAATATGCTTCAGAAGATTTTAAGAATAAAATGAAAGGTAGACGTGGTATCATACACCCGTAATCCCAGCACATGGGAGACTGAGGCAGGAAGATCAAGAATTCAAGGCAAAGATGCACAAAGTGGCACAAGCATCTGGAGTTCGTTTGCAGTGGCTAGAGGCCCTGGCGTGCCCATTCTCCCTCTCTCTCTCTCACACACACACAAATAAATTTAAAAAATAAATCTTAAGAAAAAAAAAATTCAAGGCTAAAGGCTGGAAGATGGTCCAGTGGGTAAGGGTGCTTACCACAAAAAGCATGAGGAGGCCTGAAGGGATGGCTTAGGCGTTTGCCTGCAAAGCCAAAGGACCCTGGTTTGATTTCCCAGGACCCACGTGTCTAGAGTTCGTTTGCAGTGGCTGGAGGCCCTGGTGAGCCCATTCTCTCTCTCTTTCTCTGCCAAATAAATAAATAAATACAAATAAAATGAAAAAACAAAAGCATGAGGACCTGAGTTTGATCCCCACCGTCCACTTAAAAATCTGGGCATGGCAATGCCTGTAACCCTAGTCTGAGATGGAGACAGAAGAATCACTGGAGCTCACTGGTCTCAAGGAAACAGTGTGGAAGAGTGGACACCTGATCTCTGCGTGCACACACACACACACGTTACACACACATGCATGAAGCACACACCACCCACATACATACACACACTACAAGCACACACGCACGCACACACAAAGGCTAGGGAGATGGCACGCCATTAAAGGCACTTACTTGCAGAGCCTGCTGTCCACATAAAGCCATGCATCCAGAGTTCATCTGAAGTAGTAAGAGACCTTTGTAGTGTCTATATACTCTCTCTCAACTAAATAAAAACAAAAAAATTTTTTTGAGGCAGAGTCTTGCTGTAGCCCAGACTGACCTGGACTTCCCTGTCTAGTCTCAGGCTGGTCTTGAACGTACAGAGATCTCCTACGTCAGTCTCTATAGTGCTGAGATTAAAGGTGTGCACCACCATGCCTGGCTAATAAACTAAAAAAAAAAAAAAAGAGTTCAAGAGCAGCTTAGGCTACATGAGAACACACACACATGTATATGTACTTGAGAGGGGGGAAAGGGAAGGTTGTGGGAGGAGACTAGTATCATGATATATTGTCTATATATGTGGAAATTGTCAGTAACTGTTTTTTAAAATATTTATTTGCAAGCAAAAAGAAATAGAAGAAAGAGAGAATGGGTGTGTCAGGGCCTTCAGCTGCTGCAAATGAACTCCAGACCCAAGGGCCACCTTGTGCATCTGGCTTTATATGGGAACTGGGGAATTGAACCCAGGTCATTAGGCTTTTTAGGCAAGCACCTTAACCGTTGAGCCATCTCTCCAGCCCTCAACCTCAATAACGATTTAAAAGAAGAAATTGGAGTTTTTTTGTTTTGTTTGGTTTGGTTTGTTTTTTTTTTTTGAGGTAGGGTCTCAGTCTAGCTCAGGCTGACCTGGAATTCACTATGTAGTCTCAGGGTGACCTTGAACTCATGGCGATCCTCCTACCTCTGCCTCCCGAGTTGAGTTCTGGGATTAAAGGCATGTGCCACCACGTCCAGCCCTCAGATTTTTTTTAAATGCTTTATTTATTACTTATTTGTGAGATACAGAAAGAGGCAGATAGAAAGAGAGAAAGAATGGGCACACCAGGGCCTCCAGCCACTGCAAACAAACTCCAGATGCATGTGCCACCTTGTGCATCTGGCTTATGTGATTACTGGGGAATGAAACCTGGGCCCTTAGGCTTCTCAGGCAAGCGCCTTAACCAATAAGCCATCTCTAGCCCCAGAGATTTAAATGTAAAACAATAAAAGGGCTGGAAAGATGTCTGAGCAGTTAAAGGTGCTTGCTTGCAATGCCTGAAGGCCTGGGTTCAATTCCCCAATACCCATGTAAAACCAGATGCACGTCTGGAATTTGTTTGCAGTGGCAGGAGGCCCTGGTGTGTGCATTCTCTCTCCCTCCCCCCCCCCTCTCTGTCCTTGTAAAAAAAATGTATAAATTGTTTTTTTTAATATAAAATAGTTTTAAAAATTATAAGATGAAGGACCCCTCCAAATACCAAGGCTCCTGGCCAGCTTTGGTCAGTCCCAGGGGAGAAACAACAGTCCCAGCTCCCCTCTGGAAAAAAAAAAAAATACCCCACACCCATCTCATCTATGAGAGTGGGGTACGTTCCCCCCTTCTCCAACCAGCTCCTTCCCACGCATCCTGGGCCCAGATTCTGGAAGGATTCCCCAGCCAGCAGTCACGAGTCAGGGCTGGCCCCAGGCAGGCAGCGCTTGGCAGCAGCGGGGATTATGACTGGCTGGGCTCCACCGCCCGGCTGTAACCCGAGTCTCCGGGGAAAGCTGGTTTCTCCGGGGGGGCTGTACCCCCCAGGGTCTGGAATGCAGCCCGGGGCGGGTACCGAAAGGTTAGCAAAGGTGAAGCCCTTTGAAATGCACCGAGTACTGCTCCCTCCCTGCAGAGCCCCCGCCCGTCTCCTTCCTTTGTGGAGACCGGGCCGTCCTGCGGCTGCCGCAGCGCTCCCTGCACCTGCCGGCTAGCGGCCCCAGACTGGGGTCACAGCTGCCACCCTACCGTGCCCTCCACCCTCCAGGCCCAGTGGCTCCAAGTTCAT
This sequence comes from Dipus sagitta, assembly GCA_036346955.1. Lineage (NCBI taxonomy): Eukaryota > Metazoa > Chordata > Mammalia > Rodentia > Dipodidae > Dipus > Dipus sagitta. The sequence goes on from CM070770.1 coordinate 143,531,505, forward strand.
GGGGGGGGGCGATGAGGGGAAAAGCTGGGGACACAGGTCCCCTTACCCTCACCTTCTTGGGATTCTGACCTAATGTTGGGTCTACATTTCAGCCCAAGGCTGGGACAGGTTGTGGAGGAAATGCACCACCCCCCAAGCTTCATGACCAAAGCTTCCCCCAGAAGACCAAGCCTGAGGCTGGGAAGTGTATTACCTAGCACAGGATTCTGTTCTCAAGCCCCAGCAGTGCTGAGAACAAGTAAGAGTATGAGCTTTGTTTGGGCCCCAGAAAGAGCCGTCTTTGTCCAACGCCTGCCAACAGCTTCCTGGGTGCCTGTGGCAGAGGTCGGGACAGAGCTGCCACACCACTACACTGCCTCTGTGCCAGCACAGGGAAAGGGGGGGGGCACCTGCGCCTGGCTTGTGCCTCAGGCCCTCTCCCAGGGTGACTGGAGAAGCAGGTAGGGTTCGGGGTAAAGAGGTCTTCCCAGGGACCTCCCCTGATAGGCAGAAGATTCCAGAGCAGTGCCTCCCTTCCACTGGACGATCACCCACACAGTCACATGCCCAGGCAGTTACAGCCATGTCACATTATGAAAGCCACAACACAGCAAGGTGAACCTCCAGCTCCGAGGTCAGGGAACCCCAGTCCTCTACAGCGTCCTCTGAAAAGCCTAGCCCCCACTTTCCCAAGAGATCCCTTGTCCCACCCACATTCCTACTTTGGGGTCTTTATCTTTCTCCTCCTGCCTCCCTGCTTGCTGAGAGCTCATCTCCTTCCAGCTCCCCACCCCCACTTGGACCTGGACCCGAGCACAAAAAAATCTTCCCCCAAGCTCAGGGATTCCCCCACCAATGCTCCTGGCTGGGTCCCTGGAGTCTATCTGAGCTCCTTTTGTGATTACCCTCCTCAGCTCCTCACAACTAGGGGCCCAGTCCTGAGAGACCCCCCCCCTTTGTTGGCTTGTACTTCAGCCCTTGTTGCCCCTCAGTCTCTTCGGGCCACGAGTCCACAAACATGGTGGGAGTGGGGCAGGTGGCCAGGATAGAGGTTTCAAGAAGGTACTGGCAGAAGTCCCCAGAGTGGTCTCTTAAAAGGGAAACAAAAGGTTGGAGGGATGGCTTCGCTATTAAGGTACTTGCCTACAAAGCCAAAGGACCCAGGTTCGATTCCCCAGGACCCATGTAAGCCAGATGCACAAGGTGGCCCATGCATCTGGAGTTCCTTTGCAGTGGCTGGAGGCCCTGGTGCGCTCAGTCTCATTCTCTCTCAAATAAATAAATAAAAATTTTAAAAAAGGGAAGCAAAGATGGAGGTGGACTTGATGCCACCAGCCCAGAGGAGGCAGTGAATGTTACAGGCACTAAGCTGGGCAGGGTGGGGAGGTCTCTGTAGGCCTCCCTCTCCATTCCTCAAGGAATCTCAAACCACTAAGACGCTGACCATTCTGGAGGGTCCCTGTGTCCCACACCAGGCAGACTTCCAGCTCACTGCCCTCATCATTGCAGAGTGATGAACGAATGAACAAATGAACCAACGAATGAGTGAGGGAGTGAATGCTCATGTGCAGGCTTCTGTCTCTCTCTCTCTCTTTAAATATTTTATTTATTATTTATCAGAGCTCAGAGAGGTAGACACAGAGAAAGAGAGTATGGGTATGTCTGGGCCTCCAGCCACTGCAAACAAACTCCAGACGCATGTGCCACCTTGTGCATCTGGTTCATGTGGGTCCTAGGGAATCGAACCTAGGTCCTTAGGCTTTGCAGGCAAACCTTAACCACTAGGCCATCTCTCCAGCCTGGCTTCTGTTTCTTGCGGGCCCTACTCCCTGGAGGATTTTGCCTCCCCTTTCCTCTGGTCATTAACTCAATTCTGGGACTTGCCTGGTTGATGACTAACTGAGCTAGTCAGGGTCTAACCTTGGGCTGACCTTGGATGACCTTGAGCTCTCACACTTCTGCAGTGTTGTCCCCCCAGTGGAGTATGTGACCATTTCAGAGTGAGCCTTCTCCTTGTCCTCCCTGCTGGTTAGCTCTGAATTCTGAAAATGTGCCAGTCAGATAAGCCCTGGACCCTACCCTGAGGACCCCAGCCACCCCAGAGGCCACCTTACAGGACATGCAGAGGTGGGGATCCTTGTTCTCCATACTCTTTGTACAGCCCAGAGGATCTGAACTGGGAGCGGACACTGGGCCTCCAGCTTGGCCACTACTGCTGACCCCAGGGCCAGCTCACCCCCATCCCCACCCTCAGCCACCCACCACTGAGTGTCAGGTTCCCTGAAGGTTGAAATGTGGTTGCGATTGCTTTCATGATGTGGTGTGCACCTGAGTGTGTGACAGTGGAAGCCAGGAGAGACTTTGGAAACTACCTTGTCATGGATGAAACCAGCCTCAGGGCAGTGACCAGAGAGAAGATGCACAATAAACTGGACAGCCCTAGAGGAGCACCAAGCTACTGACCATTAGTCTGGGCCTCCTTATTCAGCCCTTCAGCAGATGCATTAGTCAGGCTCAACATGAAGGGCCAGGGTGGACCCGGCTGGCTCGACCTCAGGGAGGCTCCAGTCCACAGCGCTTCCAGTTTCCGGAGAGCAGTAGCTGGGAGCCCACACGAGTGGCCCTTGCCCTTGCTGAGGCATGGAGGAGAAGCACAAGGGCAGGGGGCCAGGGGCAGCTGTGTGGGCTCAAGTGTCCGTGAGAGAAGGACCTCCTGGGAGAATGACAAATAATTCAGCTTGCTTGGCTGTGTGGAGACCAGATGAGCCTGGTACCACTTGGAAATCAACTCAATGACAGTGAGGAGAAAAGAAGTTTGGATGGTCACATCTGCAGTGTGGAGAGATGGCTCTGATTGCCAGACCCGGAGGAGGGCTGCAACAAGCCAGAGGTGGGGCCCTGGGCACACACGGGTATCACCCTGCAAGAGGTAATGAAGTCTGGATGTGAGGCAGGTGGGAGCAAGGTTGGTAGATTCAAGAGCAATTAGAGGGGCTAGAGAGATGGCTTAGCAGTCAAGGCACTTGCCTGCAAAGGACCCAGGTTCAATTCCCCAGATGCACAAAGTGGCGTATGCATCTGGAGTTTGTTTGCAGTGGCTGGAAGCCCTGGTGCACCCATTCTCTCCCTCTCCCTCTCTCTCTCTCTGTCTCTCTCTTTCTCTCTCTTTCTCTGTCTGTTGATCTGAAATAAATAAATAAAATAAACAAAAACTTTTTTTTTTTTTTTTTGGTTTTCCAAGGTAGGGTCTCACTCAAGCTCAGGCTGACCTGGAATTCACTATGGAGTCTCAGGGTGGCCTCGAACTCACGGCGATCCTCCTACCTCTGCCTCCCAAGTGCTGGGATTAGAGGCATGAGCCACCACGCCCGGCTAAAAACTTTTTTAAAAAGAGTAATTGGTGAATGACGGTCACTTCTGTCTGACTCAGAGTGACAATAGGCCAGGTTTACTATCCCACCTGAAGGTAATGCATGATGAGGAGGAGATACTTTTGCATAGGTGTGTGGTGTATGTACATGTGTGTGTGCATGTTTCGATGTGTATGTGTACATGTGTGCGTGCATGTTTCTACGTGTATGTGGTGTGTACGTGTGTGTGCATGTTTCTATGTGTATGTGCTGTGTGTGTGCATGTTTCTATGTGTGTGTGTGGTATACGTACATGTGCGTGCATGTTTCTACGTGTATGTGGTATGTACGTGTGTGTGCATGTTTCTATGTGTGGTATACGTACATGTGTGTGCATGTTTCTATGTGTATGTGCTGTGTGTATATATGTGTGCATGCTTCTGTGTATATGTGGTGTGTGTACATGTGTGTGTGCATGTTTCTGTGTATATGTGGTGTGTGTACATGTATGTGTGCATGTTTCTATGTGTATGTGGTGTGTGTACATGTATGTGTGCATGTTTCTATGTATGCAGGTGAACATGAAGAACATAGGTCAACATCACATATCTTCATTAGGGCTCTCTACCTTATGTTTTTAAGTTTATTTATATACTTATTTATTTATTTTATTTTTATTTTTATTTTTTGTTTTTTTCTGAGGTATGGTCTCACTCTAGCCCAGGCTGACCTAGAATTCATTATGTAGTCTTAGGGTGGCCTCAAACTCACAGAAATCCTCCTACCTCTGCCTCCAAAGTACTGGGATTAAAGGCATGTGCCACCACTTCCAGCATACTTACTTATTTAATTGAGAGAGGAGGAGAGAGAGAATAGGCACGTCAGGGCCTCTAGCCACTGCAGACGAACTCCAGACATATGTGCTCCCTTGTGCATCTGGATTATGTAGGTACTCGGGAATCAAACCTGGCTCCTTAGGCTTCACAGGCAAGTGCATTAACCACTAAGCCATCTCTCCAGCCCTATTTATTTATTTGTAAGCCGAGAGAAATAGAAGACAGACAGAAAGAGAACGGGTGCACCAAGGCCTTCAACCACTGCAAACAAACTTCAGATGCATGCACCACTTTGCATCTGACTTTACATGGGTACTGGGGAATCAAACCCTGATAATTAGGCTTTGCAGGCAACCAGTTTAACTGCTAAGCCACCTCTCCAGCCCTCTCTACCTCATTTATTTTATTTTTATTTATTTATTTATTTTGTTTTGTTTTTCAAAGCAGGGTCTTGCTATCGCCCAGGCTGACCTGGAATTCAGTATGTAGTCTCAGGGTGGCCTTGAACTCATGGCAATCCTCCTACCTCTGCCTCCCTAGTTCTGGGATTAAAGGCGTGCGCCACCATGCCCTGCTTTCTCTGTATTTTTTAAAAATATTTTTACTGGGCTGTAGAAATGGTTCAGTAGTTAAGGCACTTGCCTGTCAAGCCTAACAACCTGAGTTCAATTTCCCAGAACCCATGTAAGCCAGAGGCACAGAGTGGCACATGTGTCTGGAGTTCCTTTGCAGTGGCTGAAGGCCCTGGTGTACCCATACTCTATCTCTCTGTCTTTCTCTCTATTTATTTATCTGTCTATCTCTCTGCCTGCAAATAAATAAATAAAATACAAAAAAATATTTTTACTAGCTGGGCATGCTGTGCACGACTTTCATCCCAGAACTCAAGAGGCAGAAATAAGAGGATCACTGTGAGTTCAAGGCCAGCCTGGGTCTACAGAGTGAGTTCCACGTCAGCCTGGGCTGACCCTACCTGTGTGTGTGTGTGTGTGTGTGTGTGTGTGTGTGTGTGTGTGTAGGGGAGTAGTTTATGGATGGAGTTTATTGCCAGTTTACAGTTTCAAGGGAAAGTTTCATCATAGTGGGGAAGACCTGGCAGGAGCAGACAGCCAGACATCACATCTTTTTATTACCAGTGAGGAAGTAGAGAGAGTGAGTTGAATGTTCTAAATGGACTGGGCTATAAGACCCAAGGCCCATCCCCAGTGACACACTTCCTCCAGCAGAGCTTCGCCTCTCAAACAATCTATTACCTTCCCAAACAGCACCACCAACTAGAGATTAAACATTTAAACATATCAGGCTATGGAGGACCTTTTGCATTCAAACCACTACAGGGTGGACTCAGAAAGAAATGAAGCAATTGAAAATGGGGCATGATGGCACACACCTTTAATCCCAGCACTCAGGAGGCTGAGGTAGGAGAATTGCTATGAGTTCAAAGCCATCTTGGACTACAGAGTGAGTTCCACATCAGCTTGGGCTAGAGTGACACCCTGCCTCAGGAAAAAAACAAAAAGACATGAATTAATTTAAATTTAATAAAAACAAAAAAAAAGTGGCTGGAGAGATCACTTAGTGGTTAAGGCGCTTGCTGTGAAGCCTAAGGACCCAGGTTCAATTCCCCAGTACCCATGTATGCCAAATGCACAAGGTGGCACATGCTTCTGGAATTCATTTACAGTGGCTAGAGGCCCTGGTGCACTCATTCTCTTTCTCTCTCCCCCTTCCTCTTTCTCTATCTCTCTCAAATAAATAAATAAAATAGTTTTTTTTTTTTTTTTTAAGTGGCTGGAGCCGGGCATGGTGGCACAGACTTTAATCCCAGCACTCGGGAGGCAGAGGTAGGAAGATCGCTGTGAGTTTGAGGCCACCCTGAGATTACATAGTGAGTTCCAGGTCAGCCTGGAAAAGAATGAGACCCTACCTCAAAAAACAAAACAAAACAAAACAAAAAAGTGGCTGGAGAGATGGTTCAGCAGTTAAAGACTTTTGCTTGCAAAGCTTGAAAGCCCGGGTTTGATTCTCCAATAGTCACACAAACAAGACCACAAAGGGAAGCATGTGTCTGAAGTTCATTTTCAGCAGCAGGAAGGATTTTTAAAAAATCTGAAGTGAGGGTTGGAGAGATGGCTTAGCAGTTAAGGTGTTTGCCTGAGAAGCCAAAGGACCCAGGTTCAATTCCCCAGGACCCATGTAAGCCAGATGCACAAGGGGCACATGTGTCTGGAGTTCGCTTGCAGTGACTATAGGCCTTGGCACACCCATTCTCTCTCTGTCTGTCTCTCTTCTCTCTTTGTCTGTCTCTCTTCTCTCTCTCTCTCTCTCTCTCTCTCTCTCTCTCTCTCTCTTTCCTTGCAAATAGATAAATAAAAATAAATTAAAAGTTATTAAAAATCTGAAGTGAAAAGCCATGAGTGATGGTGCACACCTTTAATCCCAGCACCTGGGAAACAAAGGTAGGATGATCACTGTGAGTTTGAGGTCACCCTGAGACTATGTAGTGAATTCCAGGTCAGGTCATCCTAGGCTAAAGTGAGACCCTACCTTGAAAAACAAACAAACAAACAAACAAACAAAAATCTGAAGTGAAACATGAGGTGCTCCTCTCTCTACCTCTTGAGTACTAGGTTACAGGCACACACCACTGTGCCTGGTTCTGCATTTCCAGACTTTTCCAACTCCCCCCCCCCTCCTCGCCATAAGCCAGTGAAGAAGCACATGGTCAGAGTTAGTCACAGTGATGACCCCCCTTCTCTGGTACCAATTTACTGGATTACTTTTTCCTGTTGTGTGACAAAATAGAAAAACAACTTAAAAGAGGGCGAGAATTCTTTTGAATCATGGCTTCAAAGGTCTCAGTCCACCGTGTATGAAGGACACAGTGAAATGAAGCAGCTCCTGGCAGTCAGGAAGGGGAGGGGAAAGAGACTGGGGGGGGGGGATGGGAGAGAAGAGGAAGAGAATAAGGGAGAAGAAAGGAATGACGGCTCTGAGGAATTCCTTCTTGTCTCCCTTTATCCCATCCAGGCCTCCAGCCTATGGGATGGTGCTGAGAGATTCAGAATGGGTCCTCCTCGTTTAGTTAATCTCTGTGGAAATGCCTTCACAGACTCCCCTACAGTTGTACTTTGCTGATCTAGGTACTGCTCAAAAAATTTTTATTTATTTATTTATTTATTTGAGAGAGAGACAAATAAGGGGAGAGAGAGAGAGTGGGAGCCTCCAGGGCCTCCAGCCACTGCAAACGAACTCCAGACACATGCGCCACCTTGTGCATCTGGTTTACGTGGGTACTGGGGAATCGAACCTGGGTCCTTAGGCTTCACAGGCAAGTGCCTTAACTGCTAAGCCATCTCTCTAGCAACCCCCCCCCCCTTTTTATGTTTTGTTTTTTTGTGGTAGGGTCTCACTCTAGCCCAGGCTGACCTGGAATTCACTATGGAGTCTCAGGGTGGCCTCGAACTCACGGCAATCCTCCTACCTCTGCCTCCCGCGTGCTGGGATTAAAGGCGTGCGCCACCACCCCCGGCTTCAGTTTAGGTACTTCTTAATCTAATCAATTTGTCAATTAAGACATCCATCAGCCATGGCCTGAGAAGGGACAGGCAGAGAGGAAGCTGGGACACAGAGGGAGCAGAGTGCCTGAGTAGAGTGTCTGTGATGAGAGGTGAGGTTCCATCGGCTGCTCCAGGTTCTGCGTATTAGGACCTTCCAGGGTACTGTACTGGTGAGCGAGAGGAGTGCGGGGGAGGCAGGGGAACCCCGCAATAAGAGGAGGACAACAGCCAGGTGTAGCGGCACACGCCTTTAATCCCAGCACTCGAGAGAGCAGAGGTAGGAGGATCGCCGTGAGTTCGAGGCCACCCTGAGACTACATAGTGAATTCTAGGTCAGCCTGGGCTACAGTGAGACCCCACCTCGATAAAAACAAAAAACAAAACAAACAAACCAAAAAGAAGGAAAATTTTTTTTAAAAAGGAAGAAAAGAGGACAGAAGACTTGAGTCCGTCTCAGTAAAGAAAGAGCCAAATGGAAGGGAAGCTGGGAGGTTGGCCTCAGTCCTCAGAGACATGGGCCAAGAAACCCACTATGGGGAAGGGGGTATCATGGGTATAGGTGTGAGATGGAGGTCCCTGGAGAAGACCGGACGGAGGGAAGTTGGTAGACTGACTAGGGGAACCTTATAGTCCCCAGGAGAGACACTGGGAGTGGAGACAGGAGGACTCTAGGTGACCCCAAAGTTTTCAGAGTATGAGGAATTGTGTCCAGAAGTCACTGGCTCATCCCAAGTAGGGGATGGGCAGAACCACAGATGTGAGGGACTTTCATGGGAGGGAGATCAGCTATGGTGGATGGCAGGGAAATCTTGAGAAAGATAGCGATAGGGACAGAGATGGAGATGAGAGAGAAAAAGAGAGGAGAGGAGGCCAAGCCTTCTGGTGTCCCACATGGTGAGCTCTGTCTCAGTCACCCAGGTAGACACTTGTGCCTGTGGCATCCACAGCCTGCTTCAGCCTTGAAGCCAGGGCTCTGAACAGGAGGAAAAAAAAAAAACCCTGGTTTAAATCAGACCCACAGCCTGGCCACCCGAGCTGGATGCTCGAAGCCGGCACAGGTGTGAGAGGCGCGCAGCGGACACTGCTGGTCCCTGGAAGCTTAGAGGCTCACAAGAGCCTCCTCTGGCAAAGGGCCCTTCTTGTCCAGGCCACCTGTTGTCTTTTTCTCCTTCCAGCCTCGGAGACCTAGGGGAACAGCAGAGGGAGGCCATTTCCCTGGACCCCAGCTGGGTGAGAGGCAGCTGGCAGGGCCGCCGGCTCCTGCTTCTCTCTTCAGCCCCTTCCGGAGCAGCCTGCAGCCAAGCCCCGCCCTGTCCTCTGTGTCTCCTGGGGGCTCCTCCCGCAGATCCCCCAGCCCCACCAACAGTGTGCTGTGCCCCCCCACTGATGAGCACGATCACACATGTCGCAGCTCCCATGTGTGCTCAGCATGCACACAGTGGCCAGTACAGAGCCAGGCACAAAACACCAGGACCCATAGACGCATGTGTACACATGTGTGTATGCCAATAAACCATGAAGGTGCATACAGAGAACATAAAGCCATGTATGCAAACACAGCAAGCACACTGGCCTGCATGTCGGTCCATGCCCATACATGCAGATCCACACGTCCATGCCGAAACGGACAGAGGTGCCTGCGTACACAAATGCATATGTGCATTCCAATATGTGCACAGCGGTGCAGACACACAGAGGTATGTGTAGGCAAGCGGTGTACGCGATCAGGCCTGCGTACACATCACGTCTCAACTTGCAAATACACACATGTTCTCGTATATGCCTGCGTGGGCATACGAGCCTAACTCAGGGCACTGCGCACCTCTATAGATACATAGATTTTCACACTCCGTGGAAAACCCCCTTCAGAGCGCCGACCGTTGCCCCTGGTTCTCAGCACAGACATTTGCTACTTGGAGTTGGGAACGTTAGGAATGCCCCAGCAGTGGCTCAGAAGCAGGAAGGTGACAAGCAAGAGTGGAGAATAGGGAGATGGCTCAGCCGCTAAAGGCGCTTGCTTCCAAAGCCTGAAGGCCCAGGTTCAATTCCCCAGTACCCACATAAAGCCAGATGTACAAAGTGATGCATGTGTTTGGAGTTTATTTGCAATGGCAAGAGGCACTGGCATGCCCTTACATATTCTCTCTCTCTCTCTCTTGCAAATAAATAAATAAAAATATTTTTAAAAGAATAGGGAATGGCCAGGCACTATGGCACACACCTTAAATCCCAGCACTTGGGAGGATGAAGTAGGAAGATCGCTGTGAATTTGAGGCCACCCTGGAGCTACATAGTGAATTCCAGGTCAGTCCAGGCTAGAGTGAGACCCTACCTCAAAAAACGGGGGGCTAGGGAGATTGTTTAGTGGTTAAGGCGCTTGCCTGCAAAGCCAAAGGACCCAGGTTTGATTCTCGAGTACCCACGTAAGCCAGATACACAAGATGGCACATGTATCTGGAGTTCATTTGCAGCAGCTAGAGGCCCTTGGTGCATCTATTCTCCCGCCCCACCCCCAGTGTGTGTGTGTGTGTGTGTGTTTGTGTGTTAGATAAATTAAAAAAAAAAAAAAAGAATAAGGGGGCTGGAGAAGATGGATTGATTAGTGGTTAAGGTGTTTGCCTGCAAAGCCAAAAGACCCCGGTTCGATGCCCCAGGACCCACGTAAGCCAGGTGCACAAGGAGGCGCATGCATCTGGAGTTGGTTAGCAGTGGCTAGAAGCCCTGGTGCGCTCATTCTCTCCCTCTCTCTCTCTCTCTCCTTCCCTCCCTCCCTCCCTCTCTCTCCCTCTTCCTCCTTCTCTCTCAAATAAATAAATGGTAATAATAATAATAAAATAAGGAACGGAGTGCCAGTCAGGGAGGGTGGTGGTGGGTGAAGACGGCAGGAGAGGGGTTAAGGAGACGGCTGGTGGTCAAATGCGCTTGTTTGCAAGCCTGTCAGCCCCCACTTTGATCGTCCTCAGTGCTCTTGTAAAGCCTGACGCAAAGTGGCACATGTATGTCTGTAATCTCAATGCACCCACAGCAACAGAAGGTGGAGCTAAGAGAATTTGGAAGCTTCCAGCAGCAGTGGCAAAAATCAGCCAGAGAGACCCTGCTTCAAAAGAAGGTGGGGGGGGGGAAGAGGAGAAACACCCATGGCTGTCCTCTGATCTCCACGTGTCTGCTGTGGCATGTGTGTGCCCATACATACACACGCAAATTTTAAAAGTGGGGAGGGGGGGTTGGGGAGATGGCTGAGTAGTTAAAAGCACTTTTAACCACTTACAAAGCCTACCAGCCTGGGTTCAATTATCCAGCCACCCATGTAACGCCAGATGAAAAGATTCCCTGGTGTATCCACACCCACCCACACACATGTGTGAGTAAATAAATAAAAATTTTAAAATTGGCCAGGTGAGCCTGGCATGGTGGCTCACGCCTTTAATCCCAGCACTGGGGAGGCAGAGGTAGGAGGATCGCTGTGAGTTCCAGGCCACCCTGAGACTACAGAGTGAATTCCAGGTCAGCCTGGGCTAGAGCGAGACCCTACCTCTGAAAACCAAAAAAATAAAAATTAGAAACAGAAACAAAACAAGGGTGTCACGGGCACAATTGGCCAAGACCTCAAGCGTTATCTAGAGAAGGTGCCTCTCTGAAGTTCATCTTCCTCCCTGCTCTTTCTCCCTCCTCTGCCTCACTCCTCAGCTCACCCCATTTAGATTCACAAATGAAATGTCAGATAGTGGCCAGGGGAGACACAGGGGAGACCTGGGCCTTGGAGCCAGGTAGGCAGGGTTAGTTTGGTTCTAGCCCTATCTGGGTTCCAAAGACATAGCTGGGTCCATAACTCTCTCTGCCTGAACTTTCTTACCTGGCCAGGGGAAGACCATGTGGTTTAACAGGTAGCTGTGACTGTCTCTTCTCTCAGTTCCTGTTGGCAGAAGCATCGTGTGGTCCCAGGAACCCCGGGCACTGACAAAGTGGGCTCTAGGGCTCCAGGGGCAGTGGAGGCAGACCCCTTTGCAGACCGGACTCTCCCTGACCGGTCAGCGGGCACATGAGGAGGGAGGGCTGGATGCCTGAGGCTCACTCTTGCCTTCTGTTAAGCAGGGTGCTTGCTCTGAAGGACAAAGTACTTCATTCCCACGTTGTCCCAAGGGAGCTGGGCAGGAGCTGTCTTCTGCTGCAGCTACTGTCCCCAGCACAGCTCCTGACCTGTGGCAGGTGTTCCACGAAGACGCCTGACGTTGGCACGTTGACGCACACCTGTAATTCCAACACTCTGGAAGCTGAGGTAGGAACATCAAGTGTCTGAAGCCAGCCTGGGGGGCTACACAGGAAGACCCTGTCTCAAAACAAACAAAACATTCTTGGACTGGAGAGATGGCTTAGCGATTAAGGCACTTGCCTGAGAAGCCTGAGAACCCAGGGTTCAATTCCTCAGGACCCATGTAAACCAGATGCACAAGGTGACTCATACATCTGGAGTTCATTTGTAGTGGCTGGAGGCTCTAGCATGCCTACCCTCTCTCTCTCTCTCTCTCTCTCTCTCTCTCTCTCTCTCTCTCTCTCTGATAAATAAATAAACAAAAAAATTTTTTAACGTTCTTGATGGGTATGGTACACATCTTTAATCTCAGCACTCAGGAGGCTGAGGTAGAAGGATTGAGGCCATCTTGGACTACACAATGAGTTTCAGGTGTGGCTGGCCTACAGCGAGGCCCTGCCACCAAAAAAAAAAAAAAAAAAAAAAATCCGTGCTGTGTTGGGCTGCAGAGATGGCTTAATGGTTAAGGTGCTTGCTTGCAAAGCCAAAGGACCCAGGTTCGATTCCACAGGATCCATGTAAGCCACATGCAGAAGGGGGCACAAGCATCTAGAGTTTGCAGTGGCTGGAGGTCCTGATGCACACATTCTCTCTCTCTCTCTTGCATAAATAAAAATAAACACTTTATGCCTGGAGTGGTGGGCACATGCCTTTAATCCCAGCACTCGGGAGGCAGAGGTAGGAGGATCACAGTGAGTTCGAGGCCACTCTGAGACTCCATAGTGAATTCCAGGTCATCCTGGGCTAGAGTGAGACTCTACCTGGCAAAACAAAAACAACATAAATAAATAAATAAACACTTTTAACAAAAGTGCTGTGGCTGGCAGGGAGCAATGAAGACCAAAGGAGTCTTGGAGGACATAGGTCCAAGCTCTCTACTTAGAAGGAAGGCCTGGGGACAGAGACTTGCTTCCAGGCACATTCTCGTGAGAGTTGGGGAACCAAGGGTCAAAACTGGCACCCAGATCCTGTCCCCCCAGCTTGGAGCCTCTCCCCACCCCCACCCCCCCAGCCTGGTGCTTGAAAGCGAGAGGGAGCCGCTGGCTGTCTGCCACCTCGCTGGCTCAGCAAGCCTAGAACCCCAGACCCTGACCCCTGCAGGTGCTGCCGTAAAGTGACCACCCCAAGTAGGCGGGCAGGCCTACAGGTGCCAGCTCCTGCACCTCCATGCCACCCCTCCTGCACTGAGCACCGGCTTCTAGAGTGGTGGGTCCAGTTGCCCACTGTGTCCCCGGGGGGGAGGGGGGGGCAGCTGCCCTCTCTGAACTCGGTTTCCTCGTTTCTAAGGGGATGTGAAATCTGGTGCCTCTGGAAATACCCGGGCTTTCTGGGCTGGGCTGCGAACCCTCCTCCCCAGGGCAGCAGGCACTACTCCAGTACCACCCCGGCCCTGGTTCACAGATGGGCAAACTGAGGCTCGGGAGGCGTTGGAACTTCCCCGGGATGCGCTGGCCCGGGGCTCGCCGGGCGGGCGGCGGGATGACCGGGGGCGGCCCCGCCCCGCCCCGCGGGTCTGCAGCCGGCAGCCCGAGCTCGGCCCCGCGGCCCCGCCGAGGGATCGATAAGTAATTTCGCCGCCGCGGCCGCCCCAGTTTCTTCCCGATAATTGTGCGCCGGCAGCTGCGAGCGAGGCCCCCGCCCGCGCGCGATCAATTGACACGGCCACCGGGCGGCAGGAAAACTCATTTTTCTCTCCCTCCCCGGCTCCCGGTGGGCGCGGGCTGAGCTCGCCTCTCGGCCCGCCGCGGAGGGGCGGGGATGTGGCCGGGCTGACCCGGCCCCACGCGGCCTTTCCCGAGGTGGCCAGCGATGCTCCACGCTCCGGTCACCCCTGGCTAGGGGGGTAGGGGGGGGAGGAAGGACGCAGAGCGCAGGCGCTTGGGATGGACCACGAGTTGAGATTCCGGACTCAGCATCATCTCCTGTGACAGCGTGCCTCGGTTTCCCCTTCTTGCCAAAGGGCCTTGGCACGGTCCTGGGCGCACCGAGTTGCGGAGGGGGTGCCCAGGGAAGCCTGGATGAATGGTGAGGTCTTTAGCACCAGGCAGGCAATTTTCCATCAGCCTGGCCCTGAGCACCTACTGTGCACTGAGCCTGGTTCGGGTCTCCCCCAGCACAGAATTGCTTTGGCGTTGAAGGAGGGGATGAGCCTTCAAGATAACCCAGGAGGAAGAGATGGTGGGGGAAGAGGCTGGCAAAAGCCAGAGAGGAAAATAAAATAAGGTGAATAGGGTTGAGTGGTGAGGGGGGACAGCAATGCAGCCTCCCCCAATATCCAGCCAGGATCCACCCTGCAAGGCTCAGCAGAGAGGCCCCTCCCCAGGCTTTCCCTGCAAAGCTCAGAGCTGCAGGCTGCCCAAGGTCGCCGGAAACCTGCAGACTTGGCATTCTCTGAGGGAGGAGAGCGGAGGAGGGAGAAGCTGAGACGTGGGTGGGAGTCTCCCTGTGGAGGAGTTCAAGGGATGGGGGAAGAGACAGCAGAGGTTGGATGGCAGCAGGGAGAAAAGGGGTGCAGAAAGGAGAGAGAAGGGATACCAGAGCTCCTATGGCCAAGGTGTCCTGGAGCATCGAGAGCCTGGCCACAGGGGCTCCGGTGAGAAAGGGGCTATCCCAAGGTCACAGTACATGTAGGGGACACAGTTGTGCTCCTGGAGCCTAGGACCAGCCCCTGGGGAAGGGCAAGAGGGACTGAGAAGAAAGGAAGGAAGAAGAGAGGGAGGAATCTTGGAGGGGAGGAGGAGGGGTGCTTTCAGTAGTCAGAGCCACCCCCTCCCCACACTGGGAGGCCAGAGCTTCTGGGAGCCACATGGGCTGGGTCATGACATCTACAGAGGACCCAGGATGACTGATGGGGCCTCTGGGAGTCAGATCTGCTGGCCAGCCTCATCCCTACCCCTCATTTCCGAGGACTAGGCAGCGTACTAAAATCCCCCATGGTAGAGCCAGGGGGTGGTGGGGCACGCCTTTAATCCCAGCACTCTGGAGGCAGAGGTAGGAGGATCACTATGAGTTCGAGGCCACCTTGAGAGTATGTAGTGAATTCCAGGTCGGTCTGGGCTACAGTGAGACTCTACCTGGAAAAACAAAACAAACAAACAAAACAACCCCCATGGTGGCGGGTGTGGGGCTAGGCAGGGGTAGGAGCCCACAGTTGCTGGAGAAGTGAGTGTTTAGTACCCTCCCTTGCCTCAGTTTGCTCGTCTCAAAATGGGACAGCTGGTGAGGTCCTGAGGGTCTGCAGTCCTTTCTTCCCTCCACATTCCTGGCCGTGCCTGGCTCAGAAGAACCCAACAGCCCAGTGACTCAGCAGGAAGGGAAGGAAGGAGACGGTTGGCAACCAAATGAGGTTAGCTAAGAGAAGCAGGCCTGGCCAGGGCCTGGGGTGTGGAACGGTACAGAGCTAGGTCTCACCCACCTCCTGGTCGGTCTATCCATCCATCCACCCACCCACCCACCTACCCATCTGTCCATCCGTCTACCCTTCCATCTATCTAAACACTAGATCACTCAGCAAATACAGGGTAAATGCTACGGGCAGCACCATGGAGAGGGGTGGGCATAAGGCCGCTCCCCTCCTCCTCCCCACAACTCCCACATCTCCACCTTCGCTTTCCCGTGGGCTGGGATCACGACTGCTCCAGACTGGTTGTCAGCAGCAGACATAGGCTCACTGGGTGACCTAGGAAGGCCCCTAGCCCTCTCTGTGCCTTGGATGACCAACGACCATCATGGGCCTTTCACCGTGCCTGGGAGGGGTCATGCCCCCGGTGCCTGGCATGTCAATCAATACCTCATTCCCCTACAAACTGAAATGAGGTGACAGACTGCTCAGGGTCATACAGCCAGTAGTTGGGAGTGGGGAGGGAAGGTGAGTTCAGGTTTGTCTGCTACAACCTGCCCCTTACCAGGGATCTTACCATAGTACCTCAGACAGAACTGGGTCATGAGGGCCCCAGAGATCCCTCGTCCTTCCCCTTGGTGGTGGCTCTGGTTGCTGGATATCTCTGAAAGGCCTCTAGAAGTCTGGACAGTAATGGTGAATCCAGCCTCCTGGGCATGTTCTGGACAGGAAGGACGGACAAGCATCACTTTAAAGAGAAGGGAGCTCTGAGGGTCAGTGGTGGGCAGGTAGGACAACCTCAGGGGAATGGTCCTGCACTACGTCCTGTGGCAGGCCTCATCTTCCCCGTGTGTAAAATGGGCACGATGGCTAATGGGTAGGATCCTACCATGCCACGACCAAGAGATGCAGTTGATGGCCATGGAGAGTCACAGTGGAGGCATGACCACAAGCTCATCTGGAAAAGCCATCTGGATCATCCAGCTTGGTGAAGGCACTGTTGTCACAAGTGGCATGTCCCCAGGTGCCGGGCATATGGTCCAGGCATGGATTGGTGGTCCCCATGGCCCTCACCGCCACTCCCATGTGGATTTGTGCTATCACCTCCCCAGTTCATCTGTCAGGTGGGAGGCTGTTGCAGTTACCTTCTCGTTTCTGGGACAAAACACCCGACCAAAAAAAAATCAGCCGATGGATAGGATTTATTTTGGCTTTACAGTCTGGAGGGGAAGCTTCCTAATGGCAGGAGACAGCATGGCATGAGCAGAGGCTGGACATCACCTCTGCCACAGCAAGTGTTAAATAGCAGCAGGCAAATGAGCCAACCTCTAGCAAGGGGTGCTGGCTTTAACACCGATAAGCCCCGCCCCCAACAACACACCTCCTCCAGCAAGACTCCGCTGCCCAAACTGCCACCAGCTTGGGGCCGAGCATTCAGAACACGTGCGTTTATGGGGGACATCTCATTCAAACCACCACAGAGGTCTTGGTTACCTGGGGCAGGTAGGAGGGGAGGCAAGGACAGAGGCGAAAGGGGCCCTGACACCAGCATAGGGCCCACTAAGTTCAAAGCCACGGCTGGATCTGGTCACACTGTTATCTTTGGGCCAAGACCAGCAGGCGAGGCTGGGGGTTACCATTCAGGGGTGAGAACTGCCCCAGCTATAGCTGTGACAAGGGCTCTTGCTTCTCTTAATGATGTTCTTGTGAAAAGTCCTCTAGGGAGTGCAGGTGGCCAGCATCTCAAGAGGACTCTCATAGGCAGGCCCAGGGAAGGGAAGGGCAGAGCTGGATTGCAAGGAGTAGAACTGCGTTGAGAAACAATCCCGGGCTCCTTCAAGCCTCTTGGCTTGGCATCATACCCCAGACCAGCTGCAAGAACCAGGCTTTGCAGACGTGAGCATGCTGCACGAAGCCTGCTGCCCACGCCTCACCTCCTGCCCAGGGCTTCGCTGATGCCCCCAGGCAGCTCCGATGACCCTGGGGACCCGCACTTGGCTTCAGCCGTAGTGAACTCAGCAGTGTGAGTCCTTGAAGACTTTGTCCCCTCTGTCCTCGCTGCCTGCCTGCTCTGCCCCCAACTCTTGCCCCAAAGCAAACTCGACATGGCAGACTTTCCCTCAGCTCTACTTCAGGAGGACGCGAACCAGCACGGACATGGTGAGGGAAATTATGACGGCTCATGTTCACAGGCTGAAGGACTGACCTCTAGTCCTCAGAACGTGACTGGAGCCAGCCACGGTGGCACAAGCCTGAAATCCCAGCACTCAGGAGGTAAAAGCTGGAGGATCAAGATGGGGATGGATCAAGGGTTCCATCCCCAGCACTGTGTAAACTGGACACACCTGTAACCACAACAGCTCAGGAGATGGAGGCAAGGGGCTCAGGAGCTCAGGGTCATTCTCGGCTGCATAGTGAGTTTGAGGCCAGCCTGGGATACATGAGAATATGTCTTAAAAAAACAATCAAGGGCTGGAGAGATGGCTTAGTGATTAAGGCGCATGCCTACGAAGCCTAAGGACCCAGGTTCAACTCTCCAGGTCCCATGTAAGCCAGATGCACGTGGTGGCACATGCGTCTGGAGTTCGTTTGTAGTGGCTGAAGGCCCTGGTGCGCCCATTCTCTTTCTCTCCCTCTCTCTCTCTTTCTCTCTCTCTTTCTCCCTCTCTGTCTTAAATAAATAAATAAAATTTAAATCTTAAAAAAAAATCGAATAGGGCTGGGGAGATGGCTCAGTGGTTAAAGGAACTTGCTTACAAAGCCTGTAGATCTAGGCTCCATTCCTCAGTGCTCATGTAAAGACAGATGCAAAGTGGCGCATGTGTCAGGAGTTTGTTTGCAGTGGCAAGAGGCCTTAGTATACCCCACACCCACCCACACACTCTCCTCCTCTGCTCAGAAATAAATGATTTTTTTTTTCAAGACAGGGTTTTACTCTAGCCAGAATTGACCTTGGAACTCACTCTGTAGCCCTAGTCTGTTCTGGAGCTCACAGTGATCCTCATACCTCAGCCTCCTAAGCGCTGGGATTAAAGGCATGGACCATTACATCACTTAATAAAAATATTTTTAGGGAGCTGGAGAGATGGCTTAACAATTAAGGTGTTTGTGTGCAAAGCCAAAGGACCCAGGTTCAAATCCCCAGAACCCATGTAAGCCAGATGCACAAGGGGCACATGTGTATGGAGTTCATTTGCAGTAGCTATAGGCTCTTGCATGCCCATTCTCTCCCCTCTGTCTCTCTTCTCTCTCTCTCTCTCTCTTTCTCTCTCTCTCTGCTTGCAAATAAATAAAAATAAAAATTATTTAAAAATTCTTTTAGGCCTGGAGAAATGGCTTAGTGGTTAAGGCTTGCCTGTGAACCCTAAGGACCACCACTAGGTGGTGGAAGCATCTGGAGTTCGATTGCAGTGGCTGAGGTCCTTTTGCACCAATTCTCTCTGTGTGTCTCTCTCAAATTAAAAAATATATATTTTTAATAAATTCAAAAAGAACAAGAAATTCTCCCCACAAAACAATGACTGTATTTGGTGATAAGGTGAACCCTAACCTCTGGGTGACGGTATTAAGGAGTAGTGCTGTTTGAGGGTAGAAGGCTCTGTCCTTATGAGCAGAGTGAATGCCTTCATAAAACTCCTCTGGGGATGCTGCTTGCCCCACCCGCCAGGTCAGGAGCCAAGAAACAGGCCTGTCACCACCCACCAAACCTACTGAATCTTGGGCCTCCATATCCAGAACTGTGAGCAGTGAACTTCCGTTGTTTGTAAGCCAGCAACCTCCTGTGTCCCTCCTCACAGCAGCCCTCACAGACTGAGCCAGAGAGGGTCCCTGAGAGATGGTTCCTCACTCACTTGAAAGGCAGAGGTTCAAGGCCAGCCTGGGACTATATAGTGAGTTCCAGGTCAGCCTGAGCTAGAGTGAGACCTTACCTTGAAACACAGAAAGATAGAGAGATACTTATATTAAAATTCAGTCATTTGGCCGGGCATGGTGGCGCACATCTTTCAATCCCAGCACTCGGGAGGCAGAGGTAGGAGGATCACCGTGAGTTCGAGGCCATCCTGAGACTCCATAGTGAATTCCAGGTCAGCCTGAGCTAGAGTGAGACCCTACCTCGAAAAAAAAAAAAAATTCAGTCATTTGGAGGGCGCTAATCCAGTAGGACTGTGAGGAGAGGCAGGACACAGACACTGTACCAGGTGACATGGTGACACTGGGTGAAGGTTGCCATCTGTGAGTAAGCCAAGTAGCTTCAGAAGAAACATGGCCTGCAGCCTCTGACCCTGATCTCAGAAGTCAGGCCTCCAGGAGTGCACAGGCCATGTAAACTTTCGGAAGCCCTCCTCATCCCCATCTCACAGGCGAAGGAACGAGGCCTGCCTCCAGCAGGTGCTTCCCAGCAGCAGAGTGCCAGGTACTTTGGTCCAGAATGCTCCCACAGCCTCCTTTCCTGGATTCTGGAAGCTTCTCCCACTTCCTCATTTGGTCTTGTCAGAAGTCCCTCTGCCTGCACCCCTCTGAACCAAGGCTCCGCCCCCCTGGCTGTCTCTTCGCTGTAGTTTCCCTTCCTTCCCTCTTTTTTTTTTTTTTTTTTTTTTTTTTTGGTTTTTCGAGGTAGGGTCTCACTCTAGCCCAGGCTGACCTGGAATTCACTATGGAGTCTCAGGGTGGCCTCGAACTCATGGTGATCCTCCTACCTCTGCCTCCCAAGTGCTGGGGTTAAATTCCTTCCCTCTTTCTTATTTTTATTTTTATTTATTTGAGAGAAAGAGAGAATGGGCCTCTAGCCACTGCAAATGAACTCCAGACTCATGTACCACCTTGTGTATCTAGCTTACATAATGGATAATGGGGAATTGAACCTGGGTCCTTAGGCTTCTCAGGCAAGCACCAAGCCATCTCCAGCCCTCCCTCCTTTTCTTTTTTTTAAGCTTTTTGAGTTAGAGTTTTACTCTAGCTCAGGCTGACCTGAAATTCACTATGTACTCTCAGGGTGGCCTTGAACTCACTGCGATCCTCCTACCTCAGCCTCCCAAATTCTGGGATTAAAGGCGTGAGCCACCACGTCGGGCTTCCTCCCTCCTTCTTTTGAAGGCTCCTCTCGCCAGCTCCACCCACTCTTACAATCACGCACACATGTGGCCTCTCTCTCCCTCTCTCTCACCCCTTCCACCAACTCTGAACAGAGAGCCTCCTCCCACAGCACGGTGCCTGGCTACGGTGAGCAGCCTTTGCTTGGCCTGAGTGTCATGCCAGGAGGCCTGGCACGGGCCTCCTCCCAGTCCCTCCCTCTGAGGTGAAGACCAGGGCTTTGCCCAGGAAACACAGCAGTGCATGTTCACTAGAATTCTCTCTGGGCCTCAGGACTGGCTTCTTCCCAGGGAGAGCCACACTTGGAGAAGTGAGGCTAACACCAGACCCCTCCCTGAGAGCAGGTTGTAATGTGGTAGGGTGGGGAGTGCTACAAGAAGCCTGAGCTGTCACCTCATGTCTGTGTGACCCCCTTGACTGCTCAGGACACTCTCCAGAAACCCTCAGCCCCTCCAGGGGGGCGGGAAGGAAGCAGGTAGTCACCAGAGCCCAGAGAGCAGCAGGCCTGAGCTCCTGGCCCAGCCAAACACTCGCAGATATCCCATAGCAGATAGATGTGACTGTGATTCTAATCAGGGGCCCGCCCAGGCTAGGACTGTCCATGGGGTGATTTGACTCAGTGGGAGAGGATGTTCACAGAAGAGATGCTGGGGAGGGAGGAATCTCAGGGCAGTGGTGAGGAAGGGAGGAAAAGCACCAGGACCTGGGCAGCCGGGAGCTGTGCAGCATCCAGCGCTCAGGAGCTTTCAGAGGGAGGCTGGAAAAACTAAGGATTTTTTTTTACAAGATTTATTTTATTTAGTTATTTATTTAGAGACACAGAGAGGGGTGGGGAAGAGAGAGAAAGATAAAGAGTGAGAATGGGCACGCCAGGGCCTCTAGGCACTGCAAAGGAACTCCAGACACGTGCGCCACCAGGTGCATCTGGCTTACATGGGACCTGGAGAATTGGAACCTGGGTCCTTAGGCTTCGCAGGCATGCGCTTTAACCGCTAAGCCATCTTTCCAGCCCTTTTTTTTTTTAATTTCATGTGCGTGGTATGCATGTGGATGTGCATGCACATGTGTGTGTGTGTATGTGTAGATCGGAAGTTGATGTTGAGTGTCTCTTTTTTTTTTTTTTTTTTTTCGAGGTAGGGTCTCACTCTAGCCCAGGCTGACCTGGAATTCACTATGGAGTCTCAGGGTGGCCTCGAACTCACGGTGATCCTCCTACCTCTGCCTCCCAAGTGCTGGGATTAAAGGCGTGCGCCACCACGCCCAGCATGGGTGTCATTTTGATCGCTCTCCAGTTTATTTACCTAGGCAGGCTCTCTCACTTGAATGCGGAGCTCACAGATTCAGCTAACCCTAGCTGGTGGCCAACTTGACACAGGGATTCTGGGGCTCTGCCTCCCAGACGCTGGCACTACAGGCAGGCCACCACAGCCACGCCGGGGATCCAAACTCTGGTCCCCACACTTGTACAGCGAGTTCTTCATTCATTAAGCCAACTCCCCAGCCCCATGCTAAGAACTACCGTCTTGGGCTCATCGGTGAAGCACTTGCCTAGTGCACACAAGGCCCTGGCTTCATTGCCAGCACTGCAAAACAAGAGAACCAAGGGCTGGAGAGATGGCTTAACGGTTAAGGCGCTTGCCTGCGAAGCCAGAGGACCCAGGTTTGATTCCCTAGTGCCCACGTAAGCCAGATGCACAAGGGGGTGCATGCATCTCGAGTTCTTTTGCAGTGGCTGGAGGCCCTGGCATGCCTATTCTCTCTCTGTCTGTCTCCTCTTTATCTCTGCTTTCAAATAGATAAAGTAAAACAAACAAACAAACAAAAACAGAACCAAGATGCTTGTCTTTATCCTGCACACATTTGTTTACAGGCCCTGCTCCAGCTGCTGGACGGGAACCTCAGGCAAGTGGAGAAAAAAAAACAAAAAACCAGAGCCCGGCAGGGAGCCTCGGGGGGTTTCAGCTGCATGAATATTCACAGGGGAAAGTCCAGGACCTAAGCCTTGCCCTCATCTCCCTGTGGCTGGAGATTCCTGCTTTGTACCCTCAATTTCCAGATGAGGAAACTGAGGCCCAGAGAGAGACTGGTATTGCTCCTGCATGACGCCCCTATGTTTGTTCGCAGGACAAACCTTCACTGAGCGCGGGTCAGTGCTGGGCCTCCGCTGTGCTCGGGGCTGCAACCGCGGAGAGCAGAGGCAGCCCTGTCCTGCAGGGTATGCTGGGAAAACACTGCAGGGCCCGGGAGTCAGGAAGGAAAACAGATGGAGGAAACATGATGCTGATGGCAAAATAATGAGGAGCAAGTGCCCTCCTACCCCACCCCCCACACAGGGCAGCCCTCTCTAATGCCAGCTCACCTCGGGTTCAGTGTAGACAGAGGGCAGTGTGGTCGCGTTGACACAGGGCCAGGACTAAGGTCATGTAATGGGGAAATTGGGGTCCTGGGGTGCTTCCTGTAACCCTCAAGCCCTGAGCTCATATCTACAAGCTAACCAAAGGATTGGCAATTCCAGATTCAGGAGAGCGGTTTTTAAAATACCACATTTTATTTAGATTTTATAAAGGAATGCGGAAAGGGGAAGGCTGGGAGGTAAAGGGGAACGAAGTGGGGAGAAGAAAAGTATACACGTGGAGCCCAAAAGCCCATGTGTAGCTCAGGAGTCCATGTGACCAGACAGATCTGGGGGGGGGGGGGGGGAGCGTGGAAAGACAAGAGAAAAGAAAATTCAAGGAGCTCCTGCCTTTTGGGGAGCTAGAGGGAATAAAGAACCCATGAGGAGAGTAAGGGCTGGGGACCCTCTTGGCTGGGCCTGGGCCTGAGCCTAGTCCGAGCCAGCCAAGGCCCAGCTGAGGGAAAAGCTCACCCCACCCACAGCTGGAAGTTCCCAAGGGATCACAGAGAGCATGCCCTCCTCTCCCCTTGCACAGGTATTTATAACCTTAGGGAGGTGGGCTGTCTTCTGGCCCAGGTGAATCAGAGGACCAGCTGGTTGGTTGGGGCTAGGGGCTGTCTCAGGAAGAGGTTAGCTCCAAGTTCCGAAGGGGGTGGGGGACTGAACTTGACCAACCACAATGTTTAAATCCTATGAAAGACCTCCTTCCCAGGAGGGGTCCTGGTTGTTTGTGGAAAAAGAGGTCTTTAGGGAACCAGGCAAAAGATAAGAAGTCAGTCTGCACTTTTCACCTTCAGGAGTCCAGTCACCCTAACTGTACCCCCTCTCTCAGTCAGAGAGGTGGAGTGACCTGCTCAAAGTTACACAACCTGCCTGGGGTGGTGGCTCACGCCTTTAATGCCAGCACTTGGGAGGCAGAGGTAGGAGGATCACTGTCAATTCGAGGCCACTCTGAGACTACATAGTGAATTCCAGGTCAGCCCTACCTCGAAAACAAACCAAATACACACACACACAACCAAGAACAACAACAAAAAAGTTGCACAACCATGGGGCAGGCTGGTGGGCTCAGAGTGGACCAGACCCCATCTTCCCTAGAGCTTTCCTTTGGCCTCCCTGGCCCAGACAGGGGCTGGGGGAGGGGGCTGTTGGCAGGAAGAGCTGTTGGGCAGAGGGTCCCTTGGTAACACTGGAAGTTCTCAGCTCCTCCTCCCATTCAGTGGAGGGGCCCCTGATGGGCAGGTGAAGGTCACAGAGAGGTCAGTGTCCCTCCCTACCAGCTCTTTCTCCCTCCCCTTGCCCATACCCACAACAAAGCAACCTCTGTGCGTGCGGATTGCCTTGAGGACTCTGTCCATCCCCCTTCTCCAGCCCCTCCTAGGCATGGTCCTCCCTAAGTCACCTATCCCTCATCACTGAACTCAGTGCACACTTGTGCTACACACCCACCCGGCTTTGAGCAGTCTGCTTGCATGGAGACATCAGCACTCATTCGTCTGTCCACACACCCATCCATCCACTGGACAAAGACCTGGGTGGGCACGTGTCCCTGAGAGAAGAGAGTTACCCATAGATGACATGTAGGCATGGCTGTGAGATCAGGGTAGCATGCAGGAGAAGGTGCCATGGGCCAGGGGAG
Source organism: Dipus sagitta (assembly GCA_036346955.1). Taxonomy (NCBI): domain Eukaryota; kingdom Metazoa; phylum Chordata; class Mammalia; order Rodentia; family Dipodidae; genus Dipus; species Dipus sagitta. The sequence continues at coordinate 143,556,004 of CM070770.1, forward strand.
CAGAGCGATTACCCCCTCTGGGGTGACAGTCACAGAGGGCTACCTGGAGGAGGTGACAGTGTTTTAAGACCCAAAGACAGGGCAAGTGGTAGTCAGTGAAGAGAAAAGCATTCTAGGGCTGGAGAGATGGCTCAGAGGTTAAGGCACTTGCCTGCAAAGCCTAACAACTAGAGTTCGATTCCCCAGTACCCACATAAAGCTAGATGTACAACGTGGCACATACATCTGGAGTCCACTTGCAACGGCTTGAGGCCCTGGTCTGCCCATTCTCTCTGCAGCCTGGCGTGGTGGCGCATGCCTTTAATCCCAGCTGTTGGGAGGCAGGGTTAGGAAGATCACTGTGTGTTTGAGGCTACCCTGAGACTAATTCCAGGTCAGCCTGGGCTAGAGCAAGATCCTACCTTGAAAAACCCAAACAGAAAGCATTCTAGACACAGGGAACAATGTGTTAGAAGGTCTCAACTCCCTCGTACCCGGGCCCTAGGGCAGTGGATCCAGGGAAGGCCGGGCTGGACCACAGGGGCATGCTAGAAAGTTGGGGGACCAGGCTGAGAGGATGGCTGGGTAGAGCTGGACTGGGAAGGGTCCTAAGGCCACAGTGAAGATTTGAGCTTCTCCTAAGACCCATAGGTCCATGATGACGAGTCAGCAGGCCGTGGTCTCCTGCCTGAACTTGTGACCTCTGGCCTCTAAGACCCCCCAGGTAAACAAAAAAGCAGCATAAGCACTGGAGAGATGGCTTGGCAGCTAAGGCTGTGAAGGCCTGTGAAGCCCAAAGACTCATGTTCTGCTCTCCAGATCCCACGCAAGCCAGATGCACAAGGTGACACGTGCACAAGATCACATATGTACGCAAAGTGGCGCACGCATCTGGAGTTTGATTGCAGTGGCTGGAGGCCCTGGTGTGCCAATTCTCTCTCTCTCATAAAAAAATACAAAAAAGTTAATTAAAAAAAAGTAATAGATGGGCTGGAGAGATGGCTTAATGGTTAAGCGCTTGCCTGTGAAGCCTAAGAACCCCAGTTCGAGGCTTGATTCCCCAGGACCCATGTTAGCCAGATGCACAAGGGGGCGCACGCGTCTGGAGTTCGTTTGCAGTGGCTGGAGGTCCTGGCATGCCCATTCTCTCTCTCTCCCTCTCTCTCTCTACCTGCCTTTCTCACTCTGTCTGTCACTCTCAAATAAATAAATAAATAATGAACAAAAGAAATTTTAAAAAAAGTAATAGAAACAGACCCAAGGAGGAAGAAACAGCAAGCCTTTTTGTTTGTATGCTTCATTTTATTTTATTTTTTGGCATGCTATATGTGTGGTGTTCATGCTTGTGTATACATGTTTACATACGTGTGGGTGCATGTACATGCATGTAGAAACTAGAGGGGGACATTAGATGTAACATCAATGTCTTCCTCAATCACTCTGCACCTTTTAAAAAAAATTAGAGGGGCTGGAGAGATGGCTTAGTGGTTAAGGCACTTGTCTGCAAAGCCAAAGGACCCAGGTTCAATTCCCCAGGACCCACATAAGCCAGATGCACAAGGGGGCGCATGTGTCTGGAGTTCGTTTGCAGTGGCTGGGTGCCCTGGCGCGCCCATTCTCTCTGTCTCTCTCCCTCTCTCTGCATCTTTCTCTCTCTCAAATAAATAAATAAAATAATTAGAAGCTGGGCGTGGTGGCGCACGCCTTTAGTCCCAGTATTTGGGAGAGGCAGAGGCAGGAGGATTGCTGAGAGTTAGAGGCCACCCTGAGACTACATAGTGAATTCCAGGTCAGCCTGAGCTACAGCGAGACCCTACCTCATTTAAAAAAACAAAACAACAATTACACACACACACACAAAAACTTAGCTGGGCATGATGTCTCATGCCTTTAATCCCAGCACTAGGGAGGCAGAGGTAGGTGGATTGCTATGAGTTCAAGGCCACCCTGAGACTTCATAGTGAATTCCAGGACAGCCTGAGCTAGACAGTGAGAGCCTACCTAAAAAAAAACAAACAAAAAAAAAACACTTCAGTGCTGGAGAGATGACTCAGTGATTAAAGGTGCTTGATTGTAAAGCCTCATGGCCCAGGTTCAATTCCCCAGTCACTCACATAAAGCCAAATGCACAAAGTTCCACATGCATCTGAAATTCATCTGCAGTGACAAGAGGCCCTGGTGTGCCTTTACTTTATTTTTGTCTCTCTCTCTCTCTCTAACAAATAAGTTTTAAAAAAATACCACAAAACCCAGAACACTTCAGAGCCTAGTACAACAAAAGGCCCTGGGCTCCATCACCAGCACTCCCACTTCACACAGAAACCAGCTGAGAATGCTGGGAAAAACACACAGGGTTTCCATTGTGCCCTGAACACAATGTGTCCTACCTGAGGCCCTGTGGAGAAAGTGACTGGAGTAGCTCTGATGACATCCTCTCTGAGCACAAAGCCCATGTCTGCGGTTTTAAGATTTTGAGATATGGAAGTCAGTTCTCTCTCCCTCTTGGATGCCCAGAACTCCCCCTCTTCCTCTCCCTTCCCTGCCCTCCCAGAACCCTCAGGTGGGCATCCCATTGGCACCCTGGTGATTAGAGTAGAACAGAGGCCTTTAACTGGGGGTCTGCCTCAGAAAGACATCAGTGAGTTCAGAAGCTGGGATCCCAAGTCCATCTCACGAGCCTCCACCCACAGTTTAGAATCCCATCAGCCTCAAACACTTTTGTTTGTTTGTTTTCTTTTGTTTTGTTGTTTGCTTTTTGATGTAGGGTCTCATTCAAGCCCAGGCTGACCTGGAATTCACTATGTAGTCTCAGGGTGGCCTCAAACTCATGGTGATCCTCCTACCTCTGCCTCCCTCGTGTTGGGATTAATAAAAACACTCTTGGGCCCCATCCTCAGAGGCACCCGGTGCTTCCCTCCCAGAGCTTCAGAATCCATCAAAATTGGCGGAGAATTCCCAACACCTCACTCCTCAGCTTTCCTTTGAGACTTTCCCTTGAATCTTGTTAAAGCCTTTGTTGTTACATCCCAAATGTAGTTTGTTTGTTTGTTTTGAAACAGGTTCTCAATGTTATAGTCCAGGCTGGCCTCCAACTCATGGTCATCCTGCTTCTGTCTCCCTGATGCTGGGATCACAGACAACTAACTGATGAATATGGTCTTTTAAAAGTATTTTATTTATTTGTCTATTTGAGAGAGAGAATGAAGAAGGGAGAGAGGGAGGGAGAAAGGGAGAGAAGGGGTATGCCAGGGCTTCTCCTCACTACAAATCAATTCCAGATGCATGCACCTCCCTATGCATCTGGCTTTATGTGGGTACTGAGGAACTGAACCTGAGTCCTTTGGCTTTGCTGGCAAGCACCTTAACTGCTAAGCCATATTTCCAGCCTATGAATGTGGTTTTTTCTTTAAAAAAAATATTATTATGCCGGGTGTGGTGGTGCATGCCTTTAATCCCAGCACTCGGGAGGCAGAGGCAGGAGGATTGCCGTGAGTTCAAGGCCACCCTGAGAGTACATAGTTAATTCTAGGTCAGCCTGGACCAGAATGAAACCCTACCTCAAAAACCAACAACAACAAAAAATTATTTGCTTATTTTGAGAGAGAGGCAGATATAGAAAGAGAATAGGTATGCCAAGGCCTCCAGCCACTGCAAAGGAACTCCAGATACATGCGCCACCTTGTGCATCTGGCTTACGTGGGCCCTGGGGAATTGAACCTCTGTCCTTAGATTCACAGGCAAGTACCTTAACTGCTAAGCCATCTCTCCAGCCCATGGATGTGTTTTTTTTTTAAAAAATGCATAGCAGGCTGTGGATGTGGCTCAGTCAGTACAATGCTTGTCTAGTATTCACAAAACCTTGGGTTCCAGTCCCGGCACTGAATAAACCAGGCATGGTGATGAACACCTACAGTCAGTCAGTCAGTAAAGTGCTTAAAATGCAAGCACGAGAACCTGAGTTCAAATCCCCAGCACCCACATAAAAGCTGGGTGTGTGGGGGGGAGCAGGGAGCACACAGGTGTCCCCTGTGTAATAGCTGTTTTGTCTGCCTGATTCTACCAAGGAGCTTTTCTTGGGTTTGGTGCCACAGGGACACTGGGAAGATCCGGCCTATAGCCGGTGGTACCAGCCTTCACGGAGAGCTGCCCAGGAAGGCCTGAGGCTATACTCTTCTTCCACCCTGCCCAGCCCCCAAAGACTTCCACTGTGCTCTGGGAAGCCAACACGTGTCACTCCCCTGTCACCAGAAAAGACCCCCAAGGCCTTTCTCTGCAGGGGAGGTCATGAGCATCTGGTGGCATTCTTAGGTCCTGGCTTGTCTGCACACAGGTGATGTGACACGTACGTAGGCGTGCATAGGAAACGCAATGCGGTGGTTTGATTCAGGTGTCCCCATAAACTTAGGTGTTCCCAGCTGATGGAGATTTGGGAATTAACGCCCCTTGGCATTATTGTTGGGGGTGGGCTTATGGGCGTTACTGCCAGTGTTTGGCACACTCTCTTGTTGCTATGGTCCACTTTACGTTGGCCAGGTGGGGGTGTCCACCCTCTGCGCATGCCATCATTTTCCCCTGCCATCATGGAGCTTCCCCTCAAGTCTGTAAGCCAAAATAAACCCTTTTATTCCCCCCAGAAGCTGCTCTTGGTTGGGCGATTTCTGCCAGCAATGCGAACCTGACTGCAACACACAGCTATCCAGATATTTTAACTTTTTTCTTTTTTTCTGTTTTTGAGGCAGGGTCTCACTCTAGCCTAAGCTGACCTGGAACTCACTCTGTAGCACAGGCTGGCCTTGAACTCACAGTGATCCTCCTACCTCAGCCTCCTAAATGCTGGGATTAGAGGTGTGCACCACTATAACCAGTTCTCAACTTTTACTTTTTTTTTAAAATCTTTTTAGTTATATATTTGAGGGAGAGAGAGAGAGAATGGGCACGACAGGGCCTCCAACCACTGCAAAGGCATGAGCCACTTTGTGCCACTTTGTGCATCTGGCTTTAGGTGGGTACTAAGGAATCGAACCTGGGTCCTTTGGCTTTGTAGGCAAGATCCTTAACCACTAAGCCATCTCTCCAGCCCCAACTTTTACTTTCTAAATTTATTTTGTGTGTGTGTGGCGCAGGCTGCTGGGGTTCTCTTCCCTCCTTGTTCCTAACAATGGCGTCCCCCATTCCTCAGCTGGGCAGACTGCTGCCTGCTTTGGGAACTACATTTCCCAGCTTCCTTGGCTGCATGTCCAAGTTCCAGCCATTGGGATGTCAGGAGAAGTGGTTTGGCCTACTTCCTTTTTTTTCTTCCTTTCTGCTGACCAGAATGTGAGCGTGGAGGCTGGAGCCAAAGCAGCAGTTGTGCACGATGAGGTTAAAGCTATGCAGGAGTTTGCTGTGGTTGTTTCACTATTTTTACTGATTTATTTATTTGTAAGGAGAGAGAGAAGAGAATGGGCACGCCAGGGGCCTCTTGGCTCTGCAAACTCCCAGATGCACGCACCACTTTGAGCGTCTGGCTTTATGTGGGTTACTGAGGAATCGAACCGAGGTGTGCAGGCTTCGTAAGCAAGTGCCTTTAATCACTGAGCCATCTCCCCAGCCTTTGTTGTTGTTATGAGACAGGGTCTCATGTGGCCTGGAACTTGCTATGCAGCCAGGATAACCTTAAACTTCTGGTCCTCCCGCCTGCACCTCCCCAGTTCTGCGATTACAGGCACAGGCCTCCGTGCTCTGTCTGATGTGGTGCTAGGGATTAAGCGCAGGGCTTTGTATCTGTCAAGCAAGCGCTCTACCAACAGAACCACTCCTGGGTTTTGTTTGCTTTTGTTTTGCGTGTGTGCATGTGCACCCATGCATGCGCACCAGGAACTCTTATCACTAAAAACGCGACGCCAGGGCTGGAGGGACTGCTTAGTGGTTAAGGCGCTTGCCTACAAAGCCAAAGGACCCAGGTTCGATTCCCCAGGACCCACATTAGCCAGATGCACAAGGGGGCGTATGCCTCTGGAGTTCGTTTGCAGTGGCTGGAGGCCCTAGGGCACCTATTCTCTCTCTCTCTCAATCTCTCTCCTGCTTTCTCTGTCAAATAAACAAATAAGGTCAGGCGTGGTGGCGCACACCTTTCATCCCAGCACTCAGGAGGCAGAGGTAGGAGGATCGCTGTGAGTTCGAGGCCAGCCTGAGAAATTCTAGCTCAACCTGGGCTAGAATGAGACCCTATCTCAAAAACTAAAAATAAATAAATAAATAAACAAATAAATAAAAACAAAATATTAAAGGCTTTCTGTCATCCTGGGGGTTCTTGTAAGACTTTTTTTTAATTAAAAATAAATAAAAATGGGACGCCAGTAGCCGGGCGTGGTGGCGCATGCCTTTAATCCCAGCACTCGGGAGGCAGAGGTAGGAGGATCGCCGTGAGTTCGAGGCCACTCTGAGACTCCATAGTGAATTCCAGGTCAGCCTGGGCTAGAGTGAGACCCTACCTCGAAAAACAAAAACAAACAAAAAAAAAAAAAAAAAAAAAAGGGACGCCAGATGCTTGTGCATCTGGCTTTACCTGGGTACTGGGGAATTGAACCCAAGCCATCAAATTTTGCAAGCAAGCATCTTTAACCACTGAGCAATCTCTCCAGCCCCTGTTTTTTTTTTTTTAATATGTAAAATATTTATTTTTAGTTATTTTTTTGAGAGAGGAGTGGGGAGGGAAAGAGGCAGAGAGAATGGGCATGCCAGGGCCTCCAGCCACTGCAAATGAACTGCAGACACATGCTCCCCCCTTGTGTATCTGGCTTACATGGGTCCTGGGGAATCAAACCTTGTTCTTTTGGCTTTGCAGGCAAGTGCCTTAACCCCTAAGCCATCTCTGCAGGCCCCTGTTTTGTTCTGAGATAAGGCCCCACTCCGTAGCCCGTGCAGGAGCACTACAATCTTCCTGCCTCAACCTCCTGAGCACTGAGATCACAGATGTGAGCCACCAAGGTGGTTAAACCACGTTGCTGAGCACAGCAGGATCCCAAGCCTTCAAGAATCATGGAGCTCAGCACCAGCTCCAGACTGCTTGTACTTTCTAGAATGAAAAAAATACATCCTTGGGCTTGGGGAGAGATGGCTCAGTGGTTTAAAAGGCTCTTGCTTGCAAAGGCTGTTGGCCCAGGCTCAGTTCCCCAGCTACCCACATAAAGCTGGACAGGCATTCGATGGCAGCCAAGAGATCTTGATGTACCCATATTTGCAAATAAATAAGCTTTGAGCCCGACCTCGTGATATGTGCAGGGGGTGAAGGCTCAAGAGGATCGGGAATTCAAGGCCAGTTTTGGCTACACAGCAAATTGGGTGCCAGCTTGGGCTACAACGAGACCCTGTCTCAAAAAAATACAGACGCCGAGACCACATAGCAAATTCCAGGTCACCCTGAGCTAGAGTGAGACCCTATCTCTAAAAACAAACAAGAGAGAGAGAGAGAGAAGGAGAAGCCAGATTCTTCTCTGAGTTCTAGCAAAGTGGAGACTGCAAGGGCAAGTCCAAGGGCATTCTTGCTTTTTTGTTTTTGGTGTCCAGACACCCTAAACTGCCTCACCACGGATGTCACAAGACTGAATTTGTGGACTGGAGAGATGACTTAGCGGCCAAGTCACTTGCCTGCAAAGACCGACAACTAGGGTTTGATTCCCCAGGACCCACATAGGACAGACGCACAAGGTGGCACATGCATCTGAAGTTCCTTTGTAATGGCTGAAAGCCCTGGTGTGCCTCTCTCTCTTTTTCTCTCTCATTGCTTGCAAACAAAATCAATAAATTAGCCGGGCATGGTGGCGCACGCCTTTAATCCCAGCACTCGGGAGGCAGAGGTAGGAGGATCGCTGTGAGTTCGAGGCCACCCCTGAGACTACATAGTGAATTCCAGGTCAGCCTGGGCTACAGTGAGACCCTACCTCGAAACAACAAAAAACAAACAAACAAACAAATAAGGAAGGAAGGAAGGGAAGAAGGGAGAAATGGAGGGAAGGAAGAAGGGTCCTGGATGTAGGTGAGTGGTAGAACACTTGACTGGTACATATGCAAAGCCCTGCGTTCCATCTGAAGCAGAGGAAGAAAGAAGCAAAGAAAGGGAGAAAGGCAAAGGGGGTTCTTTTCATAGTTTTGGGGCCTCTTGTCCCCAGTCCTTCTTGCTTAAGCCATTTTATTCGGCCGGGCACGCAGCTCTGTGGAGGAGTGGCAGAGCCCTAGGCTCCATCCGCTGCACTGAAAACGAAAAACCAAAACGAACGAGTAACTGCCGTAGGTGGAGGTCTCACGGCCCCTGCGTTCCAGGGCCGTCAGTCTAGATGCACAGAGGCGAAGACCGGGAAAATCAAGAAAGCAGAGACCGGGACAGGATGGAGAGAGAGCACACAGGGTTTGCAGAGGGAGGCACTGGCCCCCTGGGTGGTGGTCCACTAGAGAGCGGCCAGGAGGAGGAGGCCGCAGGGACCCTGCAAAGGGCAGGAGAACAAGGCGGTCCCTTCCCATGCAAGGGTGGGAGGGCTCCCAGTGGAGAGAAGGATGGGGGCGGTCTACTGGTGGGAAGAAAGCAGATGGTAAGAGAGAGGCCCCTACCCACAACGCCTACTCTGAGCCCACCCTTCGGGCTCTCCCAATCAGATTCTGATGCACTCATCATGGGGGAGGGGCTGGGACCCTGTCCCACTCAAGCCCTCCTGGGAGTTCCTTCCCTTTGCTGAGAGGGAGTCGTGGGGTGTGTGTGTGGGGGGGGGGGATCTTATGGGCTCCTGGATCCTTCAAGAACTATTCCCTAGGGCTGGAGAGATGGTAGTTGTTAAGGCGCCTGCCTGTGAAGCCTAAGGATCCAGGTTCGATTCTCCAGGTCTCATATAAGCCAGATGCACATGGTGGCACATGCATCTGGAGTTCGTTTGCAGTGGCTATAGGCCCTGACACGCCCATTCTCACACTCTCTGCTGCCTCTAATAAGTAAATAAGTAATAATATTAATAAAAGAACTATACCGCAAGCTGAGCCAGACCCTTGGTGCCTCCCGGCCTGACTTGCTGCTTCTCCTCCTCTCTGGCCCTTCCTCCCTCCCCACACACTTTGATTTCAGTTCAAAGGCATCACTTCCTCCAAGAAGCCTTCCCTGACTAGTGCCTGGATCCTGGACCCAGGATCTTTGTTCTGAGCTGGCTGCAGCTCATGTCCGTGGGCCTATCTGATTCCTGTCCATTTCTCCCACTCAGTGGGGAGTCCACACCGGCCACGGAGGAACTGCAGCGATTAGCGCAGGGCCAGCACGAGGTAAGTGTTCAGCAAACACTGGTTAAAGGCACAGGGTGGGCCCAGACCACCTGAAAGATAGAAAAACGGGCTGAGAAGGAGTGCGCAGGCCCACATAGCCATGGACGTAGCCGCCTGCTGCCCCTTCCTGAACCTTCCATCCTCTCCCTCTCCCCAGGCCATCCCTGCGTCTGGGTTTAATCCACTGAGGCCCCCTGCCGTGGCACACAGACTGTGGGATAGGATTGGCACCCTGGGTGGAAACACAGCCTGGTGGGCCCCTCTTGGTTCCTTAGCACCGACCCCAGCGCAGCAGTTAAAGGGGTTCAGACTTCTCCAGGAGCCAGCTGGTAACTGGAAGGTTCCAAGGAACTCGGGCAGAGACTGAAGGGTGGGCTTTTTCTGAGGAAGGGGGCGATGGGGAGGACAAGGCTAGAGAGGAGGGAGACCCCCCTTAGACAACCTCAGGGGCGGGGTGGGGGGAGACACTGTGTGCGGGTATGTAAGGCATGGGGTGACTTCGAGCAGCTCCTTGGGCCGGGCCCCTGGCGCTATACTGAAGGGTCCCTTCTGTGTCTCCATCCGCACTGTGCAAGCTGAGGTCTGGCAGGAAGGAGAGTATGAACACAGTGGGGTCCAGGAATAAAAGATGCCTCCTCCCCCCCCAGCTCCCCAAGGGAGCCCAGCTGGAGGCCCAGGAGGGAAGGTGGGAACAGAGTTTCCACTGAGGGGTCCGGGAGGGGACAGAATCTGGGAGCTCAGTTACACTGCCCGAATGCCAAGCTGAAGACTGGACAGTGGCAGAGGACAGCGCCCAGGACAGGGCCTTGGGTGCCCGGGGTCGCTGGTTTCTGGGTTTGGGGGTGTCCTGGAGCCCCAGGGGAGAGCGTGAAGAAAGAGGCGCTCGGCCAGGCTCCACTTCTTCCCACTTCCTTCTCCCGGCCCCGCTCCGACCGACCGACCCTTTCAAGTCAGCCCCGGGAGTCCCCCGGGCGGCCCTCCCCTCGGTCCGCGGACATCAAAGCGGCCGCCGCCGGATCCGGTTGCGGAAGGGCGGGGAGGGCGGCTGTGCAGGGCTCCCTTTCATCCCGGCTCCGAGCCCACCTCCCGGAGGCCCTGCGGGCGGGCGAGTCCCTGCAGGCCCCCTGGCCCGGGAGCGAGGCCCGGCGGGGGCTGCTGGGCTGTGTGACCTCCGCCAGCCGCTGCCCGTCTCTGGGCCACATCACATCCTCCCGGCTCAGAAAGCACTGGCTGTGGCCATCGCAGGGAGAGGGGCCTTTGGGACGGTGACCACCTCTCTGATCTCAGGACGGTGACCTCCCGCGTTCTGAGGCCTCCCTGTGTACTTTAAGGATATCTTTTCTCAGCTGAGCTTCCAGAAGCTCCCAGGGCAGGTGACTTGCCTCACTCCACACAGCCAGCAGGGAAAGTGGGTCCCAGTGCAAGCTCACACTCATCCTTCCTTTTTTTTAATTTTATTTTTAAAAAATATTATTTATTTATCTGACAGAGAAAGAGGGAGGGGGAGAGAGAGAGAATGGGCACACTAGGGCCTCCAGCCACTGCAAACAAACTCCAGACGCATGCACCCCCTTGTGCATCTGGCTAACATGGGTCCTGGGGAATCAAACCAGGGTCCTTTGGCTTTGCAGGCAAACGCCTTAACCGCTTAGCCATCCTTCCAGCCCCTAATTTTATTTACTTACCTGGGCGGGGGGAGGGCAGATAGAGAGAGAGAGAAAAAAAAATAGGTGCATCAGGGCCTCCAGCATGTGCCACCTTGTGCATCCGGCTTACATGAGTACTGGGGAACCGAACCTGGGTCTTTTGGCTTCACAAGCAAGTTCCTTAAGTGCTAAGCCATCTCTCTAACCCTCATATTTCCTTTTTTAAAAAATACATTATTTATTTATTTATTTATTTGACAGAGAAAGAGGGGGAGAGAGGGAATGCTCGCACCAAGGACTCCAGTCACTGCAAAGGAACTCCAGAGGCATGTGCCCCCTTGTGCATCTGGTTATCATGGGTCCTGGGGAATCGAACCTGGATCCTCTGGCTTTGCAGGCAAACATCGTAACCACTAAGCCATCTCTCCAGCCCCATCGTTCCTTTTTTTTTTTTTTTTTTTTTTTCAGTTTTTTGAGGTAGGTCTTCACTCTATCACTCTAGCTTAGGCTGGCCTGAAATTCACTCTGTAGTCTCAAGGTGGCCTTGAACTCACGGCTATTCTACCTCTGCCTTCCAAGTGCTGGGATTAAAGGTGTGCGCCACCACGCCGGGCTCATCCTTCCTTTGACCTTGGTCCCTCCCGCTTGCAAGAGCATCATGGGGTGAAGCCAGGCTGCTGGGAACACACTCCAGCCAGACACGCTCCCGGGCAGGTGTACATTATCACCTTTATTTTACAGAGGGGGAAACTGTGGCACTGAGCAGTCACTGCTCAGACACTGACCTGGAGCTTTGGTATCCAGACTCCAGCCTCTGCGTTCTGTGGGTCTGGCCCCCTGTGGAGACTCAGCTTGTGCGCAGGGAGCTGGGCTGATGACAGATGGGAGACTGAGGCACACAGAAGTGGGCGGGGGTCTCCAGTCTCACCGGAAGTGATCACAGTTCAAACTCAATCTGTACAGCTCCTGAGCACACCCGCCCTGCCCCCCCCCCACCTACCACCTGCTCTGTTCTCTTATGTGATTGCGTTGGCCCAAAGCCACAGAGCGCCCTCCCACATGGGCCAGACAGCAACTTTACCATTTCAGAGCTCCTGAGGGAGTCCCTGTGTGGGGCTCACCTGCTGGGGAGGGGCAGTTTTAATGGGCTTCCTCTAGGGTACCAGGTGCATCCAGGCTGGCGAATGGGACAGGTGCCTGCTGGTCACCCACCCCAGCCCAGAGACTTAACATTTCCTTAATGGGAAAGCAGATAATCAAGGGACCCAATACCGTGAAATGAGTGTGATGCCCGCCAGGAACCTGCAGGAGCTCCAAGAAACATCAGAAGGCTGCCTGAGCGCAGGCCTGGGACCACAAGCCTGGGACCCAGCCTCTGCCTTACAGGTCAGGGCAACGCTCAGATGAGATGTCTACACATGAGGCGCAGAGTGGTCTCCTGTGCCCCACGGCTGCTCCTGCTACTGTTTAGTTCTGAGCGGACCTGATGGTGGGGGCATCTTGGGGCTGCCAAGTAAACCCTGGGGCCCAAAGGAATTTGCTCAGGAGCGTGGCCCAGGCGCCAGGGCTCCGTGCTGGGACTGAGGGGGAGCCCCCAGCACAGGGAGAAGCTGGTGGTGGGTGGGAGGTACTGAAGGCAATGCATATCTTGGGGCTGCCTGCTCAGTGGGTGCTGGCTACGCGTGGGATGTGCAGGCCAACCCGCAGGAATCCAGCGGCTGTGGGCACACAGGGGCAGCCTGGGCAGGAGTAGCCAAGAGGGTGAGGCAGGAGAGGGCCTGGTGGGTCTCGAGGCCCCTCCTAAACCCTGCTCCACCTGGCCCTTCAGAGGGAGATCAAAGGGGACATTTGCAAGTTAGATTTAAACCTGGGGAGCTGCTGGAAATAGCATTAGGGTCTCAACTCCACAGGAAAGCCTAGGGGGCCCTAGCCTGCCCCTGGCCAGGGCAACCAGGCCCATCCAGAGTTACCTGGCCTGGGATGGGAAGACAGCTCTCCATCCCCAAAGACAAGCCGTGTCCTTAGATTCCCAGAGGAGTATGGACAGCCGGTGGTAGGTCAGACCCAACAGGCCTGTGGCGGGAGAGGCACAGGGAGGGGAGAGAATGTGGGGGGACAGGGACAGGAAGGAAGAGAAGAAGGAAGGAGGGGGATATGGGAGGCAGGAGAAAGAGGTCAGGGCAGGAAGGAGGATAAGGAGGGGAGAAGGGAAGCTGTAAGTGGTCTGGAGGGTCCCTGCTATCGGTCACTTCCCTCAACACCACCCCTTGCTGGCCCTGTGACCAGGATTCTCCCAAGTGGGTGTCACCTGGTCGCCACAAGGAACTGGACTTCAGTCTCCAGCCCAGCCAGATCCAGGCAGAGTGCCCATAACCGGAGCCCTGCTGGGCCTTACTCCTGACTCACTCCAAGCAGGCAGCCACGGGAATCCTTCAGGAAAGGAAAAGAGGGATCTCAGAAGGTCCTGGAAGTCCAAAGAAGTAACTAACTATGCAGGGCTGGGTTGAGGCACATTTTCCTAGACAGAAAGGCTCTTTGGTCCCCAGCACATGGCCTCTGAGCCCTGCCTGACTCTCCCTGTAGCACGCAGCTTGCCCAGGCTGTCCTGCAGAATACCCCAGGAGCCACTTAGGAGCCCGGGAGAAAAATGCCAGCCTGACTCAGGGACATTAATTTACCTTTGCTGGAATACTTTGAGCAGAGCCCAGGTTGAGCAAAGGCTGTTCCAGGGCCTGGGATAGACTAGGAAAAAAAAAAAAAAAAAGATTTCTTTTTCTTTTTTTTAAAACCGGGTCTTACTCTGTATCCCAGGCTGTGTATCGCTCTGCACCCAGCAATCCTCCTGCCTCAGCCTTCCCCCAGTCTATATGTGACAGTTAATCCATCCACCACACCCATCTTAGAAAACAAGTTTTGAAGGGGAGCCCCGGACACACAAAACGCAGAAAAGACAAGGCTTAGAGCGCAAAGCCAATGCCAGGAATGGTAGTCCCAGGCCCTTCAGCCAGCCATGGTAACCAGATAGGCCCAGGGTTCTGAGGCTCACCGCTGAGGCCCAAAGGACCAGACAGCCCCCTCCAGCCTTCCCTGCCCGCCAGGCCTAGCAGGGACCCCCAGGGGCTCCGTCAGGCTGAGGTAAGGACTCCCCAGTTTAGGGAGAGGGGGTGAATACCCTGGCAGGCAGTGCCCTCCACCCCAGAGTATAGAGCCTACTTTTTTTTTTTTTTTTTTTTTTTGAGGTAGGGTTTTGCTCTAGCCCAAGCTGACCTGGAATTCACTGTGTAGTCTCAAGATGTCCTTGAACTCACAGTGAACCTCCTACCTCTGCCTCTGGAGAGCTGGGATTAAAAGCCCCTCCTCACCCATAGGGCCTACTTTTGTCAGGCAATCCAGCTTTATGACTTTTTTGGGGGGGAGGGGTTGGGTCGTTTTGTTTTGGTTTTGGTTTTGGTTTGTTTTTATTCAAGTAGGGTCTCACTGTAGCCCAGGCTGGCCTGGAACTCACTCTGTAGCCCAGGCTGCCTTGAACTCATAGCAATCCTCCTGAGATTAAAAGTGTGTGGTGGGCTGGAGACATGGCTTAGTGCTTAAGGCACTTGCCTGCAAATCCAACGAATCCAGGTTCAGTCCTTCAGGATCGACCCACGTAAGCCAAATGCACAAGGTGGCACATGTGTCTGGAGTTCATTTGCAGTGGCTGGAGGCCCTGATGTGCGTGTCCCCCCCCCCCCCCGCCTCTTTCTCTCTCAAATAAATAAATAAAATAGCCGGATGTGGTGGTGCACACCTTTAATCCCAGCACCGATCACGGTGAGTTCGAGGCCATCCTGAGACTACATAGTGAATACCAGGTCAGCCTGGGCTAGAGTGAGACCCTACCTCGAAAAAAGCCAACCAACAACCAACAACAATATATATATATATATATATATATACACACACACACACACACACATATACATATACATATATATTTTTTAAAAGAATAAAGTGTTTGGTGGCTTCATTGCTTCTAATGTTGACTTGGCTGTGTGACCTTGCCTTTGCTGTCCAATGGCTGTACCTCTCTGAGCCTCATGTGGAATCATCCAGAATTTTCTTTGCATTTTCCATAGCAGGCCTTGTAATTGCTACTGGAGAGAGGCTGTGGGGGAGGCTTGGGCTTCTGGTATATTCAGGGCCCTCAGCTCCTCACAGGGCTGACCAGAACCCCCACAATGACATAAGACATTGGCTCGGCATATCTCCTGCTACACAATTCAATGACCTTGAGAGATCTTCAAAGGTGAATGGTGGATTAAGACACTCAGTCCAGAAGAGCATACCAAGCAGGCCTGGTTCATTTATTTATTGAGATTTTTGTTTGTTTGTTTGTTTGTTTGTTTGTGAGACAGGGTCTCATGTAGCTGAGGCTGGCCTTGAACCCCTGATCCTCTTTCCTCCATCTCTGAAGTGCTGGATTACAGGCATGCGTCACCACGCCCAGCCTGCCAAGCAGGATTTATGTAAAATCAACACGCAAATACCCAATGCATGCGGGGGACGTGCTTCCCTGCCTGTGCGCAGACTGTCCCTGCAAGGCTGGAAAACTGGGTTACAGTGGGCGGGGCTTCTCCCCCTGGCTTCCGGTGTGGGCCTCCCCCTGCTGAAACTGAGACAGGCTGGTGTACATGCATGCTTGACTCAGTGAATAGATTGCTCTGGGGCTTCTGTGAGTCCTGACCTCCTGCTTAATGCTGGGGTGGGGAGTACTTCCCAGAAAGACCCACGCAAGGTTTGAGGGGGCCAGCATCAGTGGAGGCTGTCTGCTGTCATCTCCAGGGACCAGCATGCTGGCTCCCAGCTCCTCCTCCCAACCGCACAGCCCACAGAGGTGCTGGACACTTCCGCGGCCCTGGGCAGGATGAAGACTCCTTGTTCGTGATTTCATACGGACTTCAGCAGAGCTATACTATGTGGGGTCCTGTGGGGCTGCGGGGTGGAGGCATGGTCCTGTTTAGCCACCCCATCTGCACCCCTACCTCACCAGCAGGATGTGACTCCCCAAGACTGGAGATCTGTGTTCCCACTTAGCTTGCATGACCCCACCACCACCCCCCCCCCACACACACACACAGAGGATGATCAATAGGGATGTTCTGGAAGGAATGACCCCAGAGGAGAGCCAGGCTTGCCAGGACGGCTTGCTGGACACACTGGCTGAGGTCCTGCCCTCCAGGAAGCTGCCCTCTGAGCTGCAGGACATCTGGGCGGGTTCTAGGGAGGAGGAAGCCCAGCCTTAGAGGAAGCAGTTTCTTTGCTCTTCTCTCCTCCCTGCTCTTCCCGCTGGGGCGTCTTACCTGGAGCTCAGCTGTGTGACCCTGGTCCGGTTACTTAATCCGCCCGTGCCCTGGTCTGCAGGAATGCAGTCTACTGGCCCTTTCAAGGGTAGGCAGGCTCAGAGTGGGGGGAGAGGGTGCGCTGTACACTTTTAGCTCTGGGATTTCCTGCACGGAGACAAGCAGGCCACATCCATGTGGCCCTCCCTGATTCCCGGCTGCTCTGACTGACATTGTGAGAACAGCTGGTGGGCTGTGATAGAAGCGACTGTCACCTGTGATCCAGCTTTCTGAAGGATGAGCAGCCTGGTCTCACAGTGACTTCCAGACCAGCCTGGCTCAAACCCTGTCTCAAAACAAAAAAGAGGGGTTGCTGGAGAAATGGCTTAGTGGTTAAGGTGTTTGCCTGCAAAGCCAAAGGAGCCAGGTTCAATTCCTCAGGACCCACTTAAGCCAGATTCACAAGGGGGCGCATACATTTGGAGTTCATTTGCAGTGGCTGGAGGCCCTGGTATACCCATTCTCTCTCTCTCCCTGCCTATTTCTCTCTGTCTCTCAAATAAACAAAGAAAAAATAAAATATTTTTTTAAAAAGCCGGGGATGGTGCACACCTTCAGTCCTAGCACTTGGGAAGCAGAGGTAGGAGGAGGCTACCCTGATACTACATAGTGAATTCCAGGTCAGCCTGGGCTAGAGCAAGACCTTACCTCGAAAAACAAAAACCAAAACCAAAAAAAAAAAAAAAAAAAAGAAAAAAGAAAAAAGAAAAAGAAAAAGAAAAAGCCAAAAACCAGAAGTGACTCTCCAGTCCACCCAAGGTCTTCCTGGAGAAGATACCTGAAGATCCAACTGGTTCTAATAGGTGAATCCTTTTGGGGCTTGCTGGATTTTGTAGCCAGGACAACCCCCAAGTCTTCCAGTGCCTGGCCGGTGATGCTCTGGGACTTTATTGATGCCAGTGAGGTCAGTAAGGGGCCCCCAGACGCCATGGTGGGAGCTGTGGCTTTGAGGCAGGTCTCCGTGCTCAGAATTCCAGAGCCCTGGGCTGGAGAGATGGCTTAGCGGTTAAGCGCTTGCCTGTGAAGCCTGAGGACCCCGGTTCGAGGCTTGATTCTCCAGGACCCACGTTAGCCAGATGCACAAGGGGGCGTACGCGTCTGGAGTTCATTTGCAGTGGCTGGAGGCCCTGGCGCGCCCATTCTCTCTCTGTCTATATCTGCCTCTCTCTCTCTCTCTCTCTCTCTCTCTCTCTGTCCGTCGCTTTCAAATAAATAAATAAAAATAAAATAAAATAAAATAAAGACTTCTAGAGCCCTGGAGATCCCAGCACCGCATGAGGGTTCCCACCCCTACTTCCTCCTCTCCTCAGTCACTCAGGTTGAAGCTTTACAGTGGGATGTCATAGTGGCGGGTGGACACCACCCCTGGGGACATGAGGGACCCCAGCGGCCTCCAGGTCAGCGGAGAATCCATGAACACAGGACTGAGCGCCTGAGAGACCTGAACTGTGAGAGGAGGTGTGGGTGGGGCGCAGGTGTGTCTGCGGGGTGTGTATCAGTGTGTGATGAGTGTTTTGAAGTGTAACTCTTTGTTAAAAAAACTAAGTTTAGGGCTGGAGAAGATGGCTTAGTGGTTAAGGTGTTTGCCTGCAAAGCCAAAGGACCCAGGTTTGATTCCCCAGGATCCATGTAAGCCAAATGCACAAGGAGGCACATGCATCCGGAGTTCATTTGCAGTGGCTGGAGGCTTTGGTGTGCCCATTCTCTCTCTCCCTCTTTCTCTCTCTCTCAAATAAATAATAAAATATTTTAAAAAATAAATTTAACTATTAAAAAACTATATATAACTATATATTTTATATAACTATATTTTATAACTATAAAAAAAATAGGGCTGAGGCCGGGCGTGGTGGCGCATGCCTTTAATCCCAGCACTTGGGAGGCAGAGGTAGGAAGATCGCTGTGCGTTCAAGGACACCCTGAGACTACATAGTGAATTCCAGGTCAGCCTGGACTACAGTGAGACCCTGCCTTGAAAAACCAAACAAAAATAAAAATAAAGTAAAACAGGGCTGGAGAGATGGCTTAGGGGTTAAGGCACTTGCCTGCAAAGCCAAGGTTCTATGCCCTAGGACCCACATAAGCCAGATGCACAAAGTGGCACATGTGTCTGGGGTTCATTTGCAATGGCTAGAGCCCTTGGCATGATCATTCCACCACCTCCTCAAGTAAAAATAAATAAAAATAAAATATTTTTAAAAATACATATTGTTGGGTGTGGTGGTGCACACCTTTAATCCTAGCACTTGGGAGGCAGAGGTAGGATTGCTGGGAGTCTGAGGCCATCCTGAGACTACACAGTGAATGCTAGGTCAGCCTGGGCTAGAGTGAGAGCCTATCTCAAAAACTGAAACCAAGGGCTGGAGCGATGGCTTAGCGGTTAAGGTATTTGCCTGCAAAGCCAAATGACCCAGGTTTGACTCCCCAGGACCCACGTTAGCTAGATGCACAAGGGGAGTTCCTTAGCAGTGACTGGAGGCCCTAATGCACCCATTCTCTCTCTCTCCCTCTTTCTCTGTCAAATAAATTAATTAAATATTAAAAAACAAACCAAACAAAAAATTATTTCTTTGTAAGGAAAGAGAATGGGGTGCACCAGGGCCTCTTGCTGCTGCCAACGAACTCTAGATGTATGCACCACTTCATGTATCTGTCTTTACACGGGTGCTGGCAAATGGAACCTGGGGGGCAGGCTTTGCAAGCAAATACCTTTAACCACTGAGCCATCTCCCCAGCCCCTGAAGTGTGAAGTGCATTATCTCTGTATATGGAACGAGTGTATATGGAACGTGTGTGTGTGTGTGTGTGTGTGTGTGTTGCACCTCTCTGGTATGCACAGGGTGTGCAGGTCGGTGTGTACCTCCATGTGTCTGTGGCGTGTTTTGTGTGTGTGGGTCTCTGCAGTGTGTAACCGTGGGGTTGGGTTAGTCCTGTGTGTGTGTGTGTGTGTGAATGTGTTCTGTGGGGTGTGTTTGAAGCTGTACACATCCCTCCGTGTGAGGGGGTTTCTGTTTGATGTGTGTGGAGGGGCGTCCTCTCTGTGCCTGCTCCGTGGGCGGGGGTCTCTGCGCGCTTCTCCGTGGGCGGGGGTCTCTGCGCACTTCTCCGTGGGCGGGGGTCTCTGCGCGCTTCTCCGTGGGCAGGGGGGTCTCTGCGCTCTTCTCCGTGGGCGGGGGTCTCTGCGCGCTTCTCCGTGGGCGGGGGTCTCTGCGTGCTTCTCCGTGGGCGGGGTAGTCTCTGCGCACTTCTCCGTGGGCGGGGGTCTCTGCGCGCTTCTCCGTGGGCAGGGGGGTCTCTGCGCTCTTCTCCGTGGGCGGGGGTCTCTGCGCGCTTCTCCGTGGGCAGGGGGGTCTCTGCGCTCTTCTCCGTGGGCGGGGGTCTCTGCGCTCTTCTCCGTGGAAGGGGGGGTCTGCGCGCTTCTCCGTGGGCGTGGGGTCTGGGGTCTCTGCGTGCTTCTCCGTGGGCGTGGGGTCTGGGGTCTCTGCGTGCTTCTCCGTGTGCGGGGGGTCTCTGCGCGCTTCTCCGTGGGCGTGGGGTCTGGGGTCTCTGCGCGCTTCTCCATGGGCGTGGGGTCTGGGGTCTCTGCGCGCTTCTCCGTGGGCGTGGGGGTCTCTGAGCGCTTCTCGGTGATCGCGGAGCTTCTGGTGCGCGGGCCGTGCCCCCTCCGTGGGCCCCGTGTCGTGTCCCGCGCTCGGCGTCCCCGGTGGCCAGCGGCAGGACAGGCCCTCCAGGCGGGGCGCGGGGTTCAGCCCCAGCGCGGAGAAAAGTTTCGCAGCCCGGCGGGCACCGGGAAGTTTCGCGGCGGCGGCGGCAAAGCCAGGCCAACACTGCCCCCTCGTGGACGCGGCGCGGCGCTGCGGCCGCGGAACCAGCGCGGAGCGGCCACGGGCGGGGGGAGGGGGGTCCTCGGAGCCGCAACCTGGGAGACCTCGCGGGCACCGAGCTTCAGCCCCGGTGCAGGGTGCTCTCCCCAAACCGTGTCTGCGTCTATCTTTCTTTTCGATCCAGGACACCTCTGCGAAAGATATGCCTCATCATATACAACCTATCCTGTCCCCAACGTCCCCTAGCAACCTCTGTCCAGCCCAAGTTCCATTGAAAACGTTTTGTACTGATAATTTTCACATGTACTTAATAAAGTTCGATCATAAGCCTCTCCCGTTACCTTTTCTCTCTGTTTTTGAGGTAGGGTCTCTTTCTAGCTCAGGCTGACCTGGAATTCACTATGTAGTCTCAGGGTGGCCTCGAACTCACAGTGATCCTCCTACCTCTGCCTCTCCAGTGCTGGGATTAAAGGCGTGTGCCACCGCGCTCGGAAAAATGTTGCTTTTGTTTTGGGGTTTTTTGTTGTTGTTGTTTGTGTTTGTTTTGTTTTTTTGAGGTAAGGTCTCTCTCTAGCCCAGGCTGACCTGGAATTCACTATGTAGTCTCAGTCTTGCCTCAAACTCACAGTGATTCTCCTGCCTCAGCCTCTCAAATGCTGCCATTAAATGTGCATCCGGCCTATTACCTTCTTTTAATCTCCCCTCTGCCATCCTCTTTCACTGACTCCTTTCTTTCCAACTAGTCCTTTTGTTTTCTGTTTTGTTTTTGAGGTAGGGTCTCACTTTAGCCCAGGCTGACTTGGAATTCACTCTGTAGTCCCAGGCTGGCCTCGAACTCACAGTAATTTTCCTACCTCTGCCACCCAAATGCTGGGATTAGAGGTGTGAGTCACCATGCCTGGCTCGTTTTCTTTTTAATATCTTAAGAAAACGTGAATATGGGTGTGGCTAACCATGTGCTCCTACAGACTCACTCCAGACACACGCGACACTTTGTACATCTGGCTTTACGTGGGTACTGGGGAAAACCTGCCAACCAGCTCTGCAAGCTAGTGCTTTTAACCACGGAGCCATCTTCCCAGCCCCCCTCCAACTAGTCTTTTTTTTATTTTGGTCTTTTTTAACACTCTCATATAATACACAGGGCATTTTGATTCCACACCCTTCCTTTACACTCTCTTCCTTTCCCTTCCCTCCCTTCCCTTCCCTTCTTCCCATTAGATCCCCATCCTATTCCCATGCCTTGTTTATTATTTTTGACCCACTGATTAAAAAAGGCTGGGGGGGGGGGGGTTTAGACCAAGTCCCATTTTAACAGCCTCTTCCTGTTAGTCTGCGGCGGCGAGTTCCCGGCTGTTCCCGCATTGGCCAGGAGGTGGCAATAAAGACCTGGATCCTGCGCAGCGGCTGGAGGACGGAGGCCAGGGGCAGGCGAAGGAAGAGGAGGAAAGGGTTCAGGCTTCCTTCAGGGATCGGGACCCAGGTGTGGCTGGCCCAACATGGCAACTAGGTATATGGAGGTGACTGGGACTGTGAAGCAGTTGGATAAACTCCAGGCCGTGCCTGCCGGCTTACCTTGTGCCTTTTGCCACTTTCAGATGTGGAGGGATGCTGTTCATGTTCGTCTACCTTGAGAGGTCTTTTTCCTGGGCTCTGTACCCCCTCACCCCCCCTAGTAGGAGGTGGAAAGAGCGCCCTCTGGCACCAAAGACAGAGGGGCTCATTTCTGCACTCCCAGGCTTAGATCACAGCAGGTGCCTTGCTCCAGGCATGGGCTGATCCAGGCCCACAGATGCTTGGGGGGGGGGATTTGAGGCTGTGCAGTCTCCCACCAATAAAAGGGAGTCCACATGGAACAAATCCTGACTCCTGAGCACACCTTATGTCCTCCCACCCCCATCCCCACCAGCCTGATCCAAGATGTGATTTCACCCAAGAGGCCCCTGAGATCCTAAATCGGGCCTGCCCGAGGCACTTGGACTAGTCGGGAGACCTAGTGGCTGATCCCAGCCACCTGGGATGTGCATTTATTTGTGGGGTGAAGGAGGGCTCTCCTCATGGCTTGGCCTGGGTGCTGGGGCTTGGGTGGCCATTGATCTCTGGGTCTGCAGCAGAGTTGTGGAAGCCAAGAGGGGTTCAGTAACCCCTAGCGCCGCCTCCTTTCAGGATAGGCTGCAGCAGCACCAAACTGGGCAGAAAGGGACTCCTAGAGTGACAAGGAGGCCCCAGCTGGGCACTGCCCCAGGACTTGAGGCAGAAAATGAGTTCCTGGGGTCCCGCATCCCTGGGGAGCAGCAGGCACGAGATCCCCCAGCCCCCCGTTCTTCAGCCCTGGAAACAGTGCACCCCACCCGCAGCCTACAGTTTCTTGCTGCTGGGGCTGCTTCCAACAGCCTGCCCCGTGCCTGTTCGGAGAGAGGCCGGGCCATACAGGTCCTGACCGAACGTCCTATAGTGACCGAATAACCGAGGGAGGGCCTCCCCGGAGTCGTGTCGGGGTTGCTTTGGCCACTGCTGGAGACTGCTCAACTTCTGGCTCCAGGAGGGGGGCCATTTGTCCACCGGCTCCTGCATCGTGTTGGGGGTGTCTAAGAAGGTCTTGAGGCCTCCCTGATGCCTTGGGGTGCTGGCCCTGGGGATGAAGGGCAGGGCGCTCTTCATGGAGGCTCTCTCTGAAATGTTCGGCTCCCGAGGGGACCTGGATGGGGCGGCAAGGGGTGCTTGTGGGTTTCGAGGATGCCTCGCGGTGGCCTGCGGGGACCTGAAGACCCGGACTGCAGCCCTCCCCTCCCCTCCGCGCTGCCCTGTCCCACTGCCTCACCGGTAGGGGTAGTCGCAGCACGAGGAGCTGCCCACAGCTTTCTTGACCTCAGGGTGCAAGGTTCTGGGTAGGCTCTCCAGCCATTTCCCAACGCTCCCCAGCACCCGCTCCGACACCGATACGGTTGGCAGGGTGGTCTGCTGGGTCTGGAAGACGTTCTGGCAAACTGGAGGACAGACAGCATGGGTGAGTTCCTGCCCTTTGCCTGGAGTGGGGGGAGGTTACTGGCGCCCCCCCCCACCACCCTCCCTTTGGCTGCCAAGGCCAAGCACAGCCTTGTCTCCATGACAACCCCAGGTTGCCCAGTGCCTTGTGGCTCACCGCCAGAGAAGGCTCGGTGCTTAGAAACTTGGGTTTGTTCACGATTGTTTCTGGTGTTACTGCCCAAGTTATGCCCCCCAGTGCCCCCCATTTCTGCTCTAACCCCAACAGGACCCCCTTTCCTGTGGGGCCAGCAGAGGTAATGCTGAGAATCTGGAGCGCATGGAGAGAAAGGTGTCTCAGGGCTAAGTGCTTTTCCTGCCCCAAGCCATTTGGGCAGCTTGAGACCCCTGCCTTGCCCAAGGGCTGCCCCAGGACAGGAAGGGCTGAGGAGGTGCAGGCTGAGTCCTGTCCTGTGGACCCTGGTGCCCTGGGCTCCTGCCAAAGTGCCTTGTGACAGGAGTCCTTTCTCCTGAGCCTGGCCTGGCCTTGGATCTCGGGGGCACTCTGGCCTCCATGCTGGGCTTCTGGGTCTCCTGCATTTGCTCTGTCTCTCTGTCAATCAAAGGACCAGCAGTTGGACCAAAGTCCTAGCTTTGGTCACTCGAGAGTCCAGAGAGGCTGGGTCGAGGCTCTTCTAGGTCACAGTGAAGCTTGGGGTAGCCTATCCAGAAACTGTACATAGTTAGGCAGTCAAGAAATCACTGCACGTGTTGCCTCTGGGAGGCCCTGGGGCCAGTGAGTCCTGAGAAGAGGGCAGACTGGGCACATGGAGAAAGGCTTCATGGTAATGGTGCCCACTGTGCCGCCCGCCTCCTGCCACTATTACAGCCATCCCCACGGAGCTGAGAGCTGCCCTTGACCACTGTGCCAGTTACCAGGAGAGAATAGGTTTCCTCTTCCACAGCCACCGCTGCTGGAGCTCAGGACCCCTAGTTAGTCCTTCAAGGTCACCTCGATATTCTGTAGAGAGGCTAGTCCGGGTCCTGCAGCTGCTGGGTCCCATGGGCAGCCCTGCCCTCCTGGGGGCTCACCTGCCTGCCTGCGTTCCCAGTAGCGCAGGGCCGAGTCCTGTAAGGTCTCGTCTGCAAATCGCACCCGGAAAGGGCAATAGCGCCTGCATGGCCTGGAGCCTTCCCTGGACGGGGTCTGAATTAGCACAGTCTTGACCTTGGGTACCTGCGTGCTGTGGAGCCTGCCAAGAGAGGCGAGAGGGCAGCAGGGCCAGGGCCTGAGCCCGAAGCCCGCCACTGCATCCTAACATACAT
Source organism: Dipus sagitta (assembly GCA_036346955.1). Taxonomy (NCBI): domain Eukaryota; kingdom Metazoa; phylum Chordata; class Mammalia; order Rodentia; family Dipodidae; genus Dipus; species Dipus sagitta. The sequence continues at coordinate 143,580,403 of CM070770.1, forward strand.
CGCTGGAACGGGCCTCCAGGTAAGACCTGGGACACATGACCAGGCTGCAGGGATACTCCAGTCACAGCGACTGGCCTTCCCCAAGCACTCCCTGCTGTCTCTGGCTCAAGCTGTTTGCCATGTGCCATCCCACCAGGCCTACAAAACCCCCATAGAACATGACTATTATTCCCGTTTTACGGATGGGAACACTGAGGTGCCGAGACATTGGCAGCATGTCTAATGTCATCCAGCTGGTTAAGGTTAGAACCAGGACCTGCACTGTGGTCCCGAGCTGGCCCTCTGACATCAGACAAGTGGACAGGGAGGGCACCAGTCTGCACTGGGGAGTCAGGCAGTCCCAACAATCCTGAGCCTGTTTCCTCATCTGTAAAAGGGTCGTGGGGCACACCTGTAATCCCAGCACTGGGGAGGCTGAGGTAGGAGGATTGGCATGAATTGAAGGCCAGCCTGGCTACAGAGTAATCCAGAGAGAGAGAGAGAGAGAGAGAGAGAGGGAGAGAACGAACGTTGTGAGCCTCCATGCCCTCCTCCCATGAGGGAGTGTGGAGATGAAATGGACAGGAGCACCCTGGCTGCGGAACATCTCTAGACGCAAACTGTTCTTACAATAACTGTCCATCTCAATGACACCCACCCCAGCCGTGTGACCTTGGACAAACTACCCTCAAGTCTCCACTGTGCCGCTTTTCTCCTTATAAGTGTGACAGTCCCACCCTCACAAGTTCTGTGAATATCCAATACCTTGTGTGAGGCCCTTCGTACAGGCAGGCCCGGGGCCCTGTGCCCTGCACAGCATCTGTTACTTTTCTATGTAACAGATGAAACTGGTACATTTATTGCTGCTTAATTTCTGCATGGAGGACAAAGCAGCAGGCTCCATAACTCAGAAGTACCCCCCACACAGATGTATGTGTCCATATCCCACCTCAGCTTCCTATGGAGCAGAGAGAGCTTCTTTTCAACCCACCAAAGAGCCACATGGGGGCTGGAGAGATGGTTCAGCAGTTAAGGTGCTTGCCTGCAAAACCTAAGGAGCTGAGTTTGATTCCCTAGCTCCCACATAAAGCCAGATGCACAAAGGGGTGTGTGCATCTGGAGTTTGTTTGCAGCATGTCCATTATCTCTCTGTCTTTCTTCCTTGCAAATAAATAAAAAAAAAAATTTTTTTTTTTTAAAAGAGGAGCTGGGCATGGTGGCGCATGCCTTTAATCCCAGCACTCGGGAGGCAGAGGTAGGAGGATCTCTGTGAGTTCGAGGCCACCCTGAGACTCCATAGTGAATTCCAGGTCAGCCTGGACTAGAGTGATACCCTACCTTGAAAAAACAAAAAAAAAGGGGGGGGGCTGGAGAGAGAGCTTAGTGGTTAAGGCGCTTGCCTATGAAGCCTAAGGACCCATGTTCAACTCTCCAGATCCCACATAAGCCAGATGCACAAAGGTGAGGCAAGTGCAAGGTCGCACATGCTCACTAGGTGGTGCGAGCATCTGGAGTTCGACTGCAGTGGCTGAGGCCCTGGTGTACCAATTATCTCTCCCTTTGTCTCTCTCTCTCTCTTTCTCTCTCTCTCTAAAATATATTTTTTTAATTAAAAAAAAAAAGAGCCACACAGTTGGGCAATCAGGCCAGAGCCAGCGATTGTCCGCTATGAACCTGTGTAAATCTGGGCTGCATTCAGGCATCTCACAGCTCTGCCTGCTCATGAGAGATGGTGGCTTCTCTGCCCACGGAACTTGTTCTAATGCACCCCAGTGTCCCCAGCAGGGCCCACCAGAGACGCTCACACACAGGTCAGTATTCAACTCTGGTCCCTACTCTGACCTATCAGTGTTGCCTGCCTGGAGGACCAAGGTTCTGAGGCTCACAGAGAAATGATCTTTGATCCATTAGTATTGTCTGTTGGAGGTAGAGGATTAGGAGGAATGGTACGTATGCTGTGTTTTCTGTTTTTTCCCCAAGACAGCAGCGCTTCATTTTATTTTCTAAGTTTTTTTTTTTTTTTTTTTTTTTTAGCAGTTACAGTAAATCTCTGAGCAGTAAACAAAAATAAGTAAAACAAATGGAATGTCTCTTGTCTATCAAAGGCAGTATCCAGCAGTTATCCCTCCCCATCTTCATAACCAGCGCTCCTGTCGCAGCCTGACAGGATGCCCTCGCCCCTTCCCAAGGTGAGGGGAACTGCCGCGTGTTCACGATCACTGGCAGTGTTTGAATATGAAAGTGTGAATGTGTCCTCTGCGCTTGCTTTCCCTGTCATTGGAGAGGAGTCCATACTTTGATTTATTGTATCTTTTGGGAAGTGGTGTAATACTGATTCGGCCTGTTTGGTTTCAAGTTCCTGGGTTGGTAAATGTGTTTCATTTCTAGTTCCATCAATGGCGTCTGCCTGGACCACTGTGCCAGGAAGCTCTCTGAGGCTCACAAAGAAATGTGCTGTGATCTATTAGTCATGTCGGCCATGGGTGCAGACTGAGGAGGAACGGTGTACATGCTATCTGTGTATTCGTGCTCCCTGGGCAGTGCTCTTCACTCTGTACCCTGCATCAGCTTGTTTAATGCGGATAGGTTTCCCTGGTTTCTTTCCCCCTTCCAAATGAGAGCTCTGGCATCTAGGACCCAGCAAACCTTAAGGCCCAGAATCGTCTCTTTCTTCCATCATGCATTTTATTTCTCCCAGCATTTGAAGTCGTAAAACTTCATAAAAATTGAAAAGTGAAACAGGTGAATGATAGTAAGCTGGGGGTAGGGATACAAGAGCAGGTGGGCACGTCGATGGATGGATGGGCAGACTGAGGAGAAGGCATAAATCTCAGGTGGCTGGGTGCTGATGTAGACGGACGCATGGGGTTGAGGGTAGCTTTATGACTAGACTAGGGATGATTAGTGTCCTGGATTTTTAAGTGAATGAAAGGATTTGTAAATGGTTGCTCACTGGATTAATAATGGATAACTATGGTCATGGGGGTCTGAAGAAATGAAGACTGGCTGGCTGGAGTTACAGGTTCATAACCCACACATGCCTGGATGGGTGGGTGGATGGATGGGTGAGTGAGTGGGTGGACAGGTACATCCAAGGATGCGTGAGGAGGTAGGGGAAGAAAGGAATGCCCTTCCCTCCCACTCCCATAACTCACTGGCTGGCCTTTTTGACCGGGGTGAATTGTGAGTGCTCACTTCTTGGGGACCACAGGGTAGGCTTCTGGTGGAGCAAAGTCTCCTTGCTGTCCAAGTACGATGACTGGTCGCTTGTAAACAAATAGGCCACAATTGGTGTTAACAGTGTCCCCCCCCCCCCCACACACACATGCCCGTCTGGCAGCTCCCAAGGCGGCCCTGCTCCCACCAAAAGGCCCCTCCACTTACCGCAGGCCTGGGAGGAATGCGCAGTTGGGACACTGAGGACGTGGCCAGTGTTTGGACTTGCTGAAGAGAGGCTGTGGTGCTGGGGGTGCTGGGAGGGAGGAGGAGGGAAGGAAGAGATGGAAAGAGGTGAAAAAGTAGCCGGGCGTGGGGGTGCTCGCCTTTCATCCCAGCACTCGGGAGGCAGAGGTAGGAGGATCACTGAGAGTCTGAGGCCATCCCGAGACTCCAGAGTGAATTCCAGGTCAGCCTGAGCTTGAGTGAGACCCTACTTCAACAAAAAAAAAAAAAAAAAAAAAAAAAAAAAAAAAAAAAAAAAAAAAAAAGAAGAAGGAGGAGGAGGAGAAAAAGAAGAAGAAAGAGTGGGATGAGCAGGAAGAGGGGAGGAGGAAAAGGAAAATGAGGACAGGGAGGAAGAGGGGTGGAGTGGAGAAGGAAGAAGAAAAAGGAGAGGTGGACGTGTGGGAAGAGGAGGAGGGAAAGGAGGAGGGGGAGGAGGAAGAGGAGGGCAAGGATAAGGGGGAAGGGAGGAGGAAAAGGAAGAGGAGAAGAGAGAGGAGGCGAGGGAAAGTCTGGTGAGCGGGTGCCGCTCCTGATTAGGTGGCCCTTCTTGGGTGGCCCGGGTGACCGACCCTCCTCCAGCCTCCGGGGCTGCCGGGGAGGCCCCCCCCCCCCCCCGCGGACGCCCCTCTGCGGCCCGGGCTCACCGTGCGGCCGGGGCTCGGCTTCGGGCTCGAGCTCGAGCTCGGCGCACTTGGCGCGCAGCTGGCGCAGGAAGTCCCGGAACTTGCTGGGCAGCAGTCCTTCCAGGAGCCCGCCCGCGGCGGCGGGGGCGCGGGGCCGCCGGGCCTCGGGGCTCCGCGGGGCGCCCGCGCCGGCCGCCAGCAGCGGCGGCAGCAGCAGCGCCCCTAGCGCGCCCCGGCCCGGCGCCCCCCGCGGGGACCCGGCGAGCAGCCCGGGCAGGCGCGGCGCGGGCCGCGGGGACTCGGGGTCGCGATCCTGCCACCACTCGGAGCCGCCGCCGCCGCCCGGGGCCGTCTGCCCGGGCAGCCGCGCGCCGCTCCGTCGGGGGTCGCCGGCGCGGGGACAGCGCTTGGGCGCTCCCTCCTGGGCCCCGGGACCCCGGTGCCGCCGCTGCATCGGGCTCAGCTCAGGACATCGTCACGTCCGCGAGCCAGGCGGCGGGGAGGACCCGCGCGTGCCAGTCCCCGAGGCCATGGTGCCCGGCGTGGGGGCAGCGTGGGGGCCGAGGCGGGCGGCGAGGGGGCTGCGGGCCGGGCGCTCAGGCGCTGGGCCCTCGCCCGAAAGGTGGTGACCAAAGCACGAGTACCCACCCGCCTTTGGGGGCTTGCTGTGACGTTTACGTGAGCCAGCGCGTGCCAGGCGCACCGTACCAAGCCCAACGAAGACGAGCTGACATACTTTTATTATTAATTTTTTTTCTTGTTTTGTTTTGGTTTTTCGTGGTAGGGTCTCAGTGTAGCTCGGGCTGACCTGGAATTCACTATTGGCTTACATGAGTACTGGGGAATTGAACCTGAGCCCTTAGACTGCAGGTGAGTGCCTAAACTGCTAAGCCACCTCTCCAGCCCATGCTTCCCTTTTTAATTAATTTTGAGACAGGGCCTCTAGACATAGACTGACCTAGAACGCATTATCCTCCTGCCTCAGCCTCCCACATGCTAGGAGTACACACCTGTGCAGCTGCCACCAGCTCACACCTGTCTCTTTGAAAGACGTACAGGAAAGACGCTGGGAGTGTTGAACCACACATGCGGACACTGGTTGTAGCATTTTATCCAAAAGTAGAGAGAGCCGGGCGTGGTGGCGCATGCCTTTAATCCCAGCACTGGGGAGGCAGAGGTAGAAGGATTGCCGTGAGTTCGAGGCCACCCTGAGACTCCCTAGTGAATTCCAGGTCAGCCTGGGCTAGAGTGAGACCCTACGTTGAAAAATCAAAAAAAAAAAAAAAAGAAAGAAAGAAAGAAAAAAAAAAGAAAACAAAAGTAGAGAGAGCCTGGTCCCCCACTCAGGGCCCCCTGAGTGGAAGCACACATCAAATGCCCATGACCTCCCATCCAAGATTCTGACACAGTAGGTCTGGGGTGGAGTCAAGAAAAAAAATATTTCTTTTTGTTATGCTAAATATAGGACAGAGGGCCAGGCCTGGTGGTTTTTAATCCCAGCACTGGGGAGCCATAGGTAGGAGGATCGCTGTGAGTTCGAGGCTAGCCCCAGACTAGAGTGAGTTTCAGGGAAGCCTAGGCAAAACAAAACCCTACTTTGAATCCCCCCCCCCAAAAAAAAGAGGATAGAGTGCCTGACAGGGGCCTGGTATAGTGTAGGCAAGCACTCTACCACTAAGCTACATCCCCAGGCAACCAGACAAAATGCACATTTTTAACAAACTCACCCATTCATAGGGAGGCAGAACCACAGTCCCCCACCCTCAGCTCTGACACTGGGGGTCTCTGGGTTTGCTTTCTCCCACTACACCCAACTTTTGATGGTCCTGAGCTCTGAGCTGGCTCCTGGGTGTCACACTCACCATATGGGGGACTTCTGGGAGAGACACAGAAGGTCCTGTGAGTTTAGAGCCCCCCATAGCAGGTGGGCTAATCACTGACAAACGCCATCTGTGTGCCTGCTCCTTGTCAGCCCCTCCCACCTGCCTTGGAGCCTTCCTCAAAGTCATTGTGATCTGGCTCCCAGATGGGGGCACTGAGGCCTGGGGGGCAGGGGTGGGGCTGTGTACCCTGGCTGCCAGGCTGAAGCCACAGAAGCCTTGAAACTTCTGCTTAGGGCAGCCATGCCAAACCCAGGTGCCCAACTAACCCAGAGAGGAAGGATCCAGGTTCAGAAGCCCTTCCTGGGCCTGGAGAGATGGCTTAGTGGTTAAGGCGCTTGCATGCAAAGCCAAAGGACCCAGGTTCGATTCCCCAGTACCCACGAAAGCCAGTTGCACAAGGTGGCGCATGTGTCTGGAGTTCATTTGCAGTGGCTGTAGGCCGTGATGCATCCATTCTCTCTATGTATCTGCCTCTATCTATCTATCTATCTATCTATCTATCTATCTATCTACAATCATCTATCTATCTCTCAAATAAAGGAAATAAGCAAATAATTATAATAATAACAAAGAAATCCTTCCAGATGCCATAGCCCAGAATGGCTCATGTTGGGTGAGTGGCTCTAAAAGCAGAACTCCCCCCAGCCACAGATGGGGCAGTGAGAACACAGTGGGCCCGACACTCCAAGAACCAAGTCCGACTCTACTTCTCTTGGCTACAAGATGCAGGACTTTCCATGGGAAAATGGACTAGTCTGTGATCTTGGTTGGACAGGGGGGTGGGGGTGGGGTGGGTGGGTGGAAGGGGCAGGGAATGGAAATACCTGGCATTGTGATGCTCAGAGTGGGTTCAAGGTTATAATATAGACAAGAAACTCACAGCCATGGTATAATTGTGTAATTTTTTTTTCTCTTTCTTGTAAATGGGCATGCCAGGTCTTCCAGCCACTGTAAAGAAACTCCAGACACATGCACCACCTTGTGCATCTGGTTTAGGTGGGTACTGGGGAATCAAACCTTGGTCCTTAGGCTTCGCAGGCAAGAGCCTCAACTGCTAAGCCATCTCTCCCGTCCAATTGTATAATTTGAAATTTAAAACAATGACTGTCATGCAGCCACTTGGAGGAGACATCACAAAACATGGATCACATGTTCTGTAAAGCTCGTCACTAGCAGTGGAGGGGGGTATATTTCTTCTGGAAATTAGAATCAGTATCAAGTCAGGGAGGTAGAAATTTTTGTATTTATGTAAAGGGCATGAGAATCTTTAAACATTGGTGATGAAACCATATTAACAAGATGGTCTCCTTTTTAAAATTAAATTTTATTTATTCATTTGAGAGAGAGAGAGAGACAGAAAGAGTATGGGTGTGCCAGGGCCTCTTGCCACTGCAAACCAGCTCCAGATGCATGTGACACTTTGTGTATGTGGTTTTATGTGGGTACTGGGGAATCCAAACTCGGCTGGCAGGCTTTGCAAGCAAGCTCCTAAGTACCTGTAACTGTTGAATCATCTTCGCATCCCAACTTCCTTTCCTTTTCTCTTCTCTTCCCTTCTCTTCTCTTCTTCCCCTCCTCCTCCTCCTTCTTTTGATGCAGGGTCTCACTCTAGCACAAACTGACCTGAAACTCACTCGATAATCCAGGCTGGCCTCACATTTAGAGCGAACCTCCTACCTCAGTCAGAAAGATCGTGAATTCAAGGCCAGCACTCAGCAACATATGCAAATCCTGTCTCAAAAAAAAAAAAAAAGGGCTGTGGAGATGGCTCAGTGGTTAAGGGCACTTGCTTGCAAAGCCTGCCATCCTGGATTTGATTCCCCAGTACCCACATAAAGCCAGATACTCAAAGTGGTGTATGCATCTGGAGTTCATTTTCAGTAACAAGAGGCCCTGGCATACCCATTCTCTCTCTCACCCTCTCTGCTTACCAGTAAAAATATTAGCGTGAGCCGGGCGTGGTGGTGTACGCCTTTAATCCCAGCACTCAGCAGGCAGAGGTAGGAGGATCACCATGAGTTCGAGGCCAACCTGAGCTAGAGTGAGATCCTACCTCCAAAAACCAAAAAAAAAAAAAAAAAAATTAGCGTGGCGTTAGTGGTGCACACCCACAATCCCAGCACTCAGAGGGTGGCCGTGAGTTCCAGGCCAGCCTGGGACTACAGAGTGAATTCTAGGTCAGTTTAGGCTAGAGTGAGACCCTGCATCGAAAAAAAAACAAACAATAAAACAAAAATAAGAGTGCATCCTCGAGGTGACTGACTGGTGCGCATGCTGGGAACGGGGGAGTCACACAGTGTGACTCCTTCAAGTCCTGATGCCCAGGAGGTCTTTTCAAATTTGCTCTGGAGCCCGCCCCTGACCTGGCGCGGGGGCGGGGCGGGGCCTGGGGGCGGGGCTGTGAGCGCGTCCTGCCCGGAAGTGACGCGTGCGGACAAAGCCAGCGCGCGCCGGGAGGTGTCCAGTGTAGCCCCGTGTGCTGGTGGAGCTGCTGGGGGTGCACGGGGTCCTCGCCAGCGCCGCCCTCTCCTCGTCCTCCCCTCCCGGGTCCTCGGAGGCTCAGCGCCCAGGGTGAGTAGCGCGGGCGGGACGCGGGGGCGGCGGCCGCGGGGAGAAGGGAGTCCCCGACCCCCAACTGCCCTGCGCGCCCCGAGGCCGGCCTCACGTGACCGGGACGCGTGCGCGCTGGCCAGTCCGCGCCCCCACGTGTCTGTCGCCGGGCTTTGCACAGCTCGGACCTGGACGGGGACCGTGGGATCACTTGTTGGGTTGGAGGAAAAGCCACAGCTCAGAGCCTGGGCAGGGCGTCCCCCCCCCCCCCGCCCCCGGCCACCCACTTTCTGGATCGGTCCGCTCCTATGGGAGAGGGCGACCCGGAAAGCGCTCCGAGGCCGGTTGTGACATCCTTGTGAGCAGCCTGGCACGGTGACGTGCAGGCTGTCTTGCAGTTGTTCTCGTGTTTAACCTTCGGCCGACCCCGGAGCAGCTCGTGACAGCTGCTGCATGCGTGAGCCCTTTCCGTGAAGGTCGGCCTGCGTGCAGGGATGGCTGTCATCTCGCGGAGCCCACACTTGGCTGCCCACCGGCTGTGTGACTTTTTCCTCTCTGGACCTTGGGCTTTCATCGCTCCCTTAGAGAGTTTGGAACAGCTGGTGTGTGACTGGGGTGGGGCAGTGCGGCTAATGGTTGTGATGCTTGGAACATCCACCCAGTAAAACCGGATGAGCCCCTGGGAGGGCTCAGGATTTCCAAACGAAATGTCTGAATTCCCTCTTGTGTTTCCTGGCTGCGATGGTGTTTGTTTTTTTTTTTTAACTTTATTTATTTATTTTTATTTTCGAGGTAGGGTCTCACTCTAGCTCAGGCTGACCTGGAATTAATTCACTCTATAGTTTCAGGGTGGCCTTGAACTCACCGTGATCCTCCTACCTCTGCCTCCTGAGTGCTGGGATTAAAGGCGTGCGCCACCACACCCGGCTTCGGGATGGTGTTTTAAGGCCACTTTCCTGTGCTGGATTTTCTGTCTCTAAACTGGGGGCTCTGGGAGGGTTGGAGGTACATGTGGAATGCTCTCTCTGGTGGAGGCCAGAAGCCATAGGATCAGAAGGGTAGCCAGCGTCGTCAACTCACCAGTTTGGAAGATTGGAAGAGGTGTTTGCATTGGTGAGATTCACTGACCATTGCACCAGTAATATCTCTTAAATGTGTCCCACCCCTCCCAGTTTCTGTGGGGTGACAATGCTTTTTTCTCACTTGATTTTTTTCACCGAGGGGATAGTTCTGAGATCTCTATGCCCAAGAGAGTATGGGCCTGGGACACGGTGAAGCGCCTCAGACTTCTTGTGTGCCCATTTTAGTTACCACAGCATTTCTTCTTCCTCTCTTCCTCCCTCCCTTCCTCTCTCGCTTTCTTTCTTTTTCTTTCTTCTTTCTTATGAGAGAGAGAGAATTGGCACGCCAGGGCCTCCAGCCACTGGAATCAAACTCCAGACACATACGCCATCTTGTGCGCATGTGCGACCTTGGGCACTTGCATCACCTTGTGCATGTGGCTTACGTGGGACCTGGAGCGTCAAATATGGGTCTTTAGGCTTCGCAGGCAGGCACCTTAACCATAACCACTAAGTCATCTCTTCAGCTCTACCACAGCATTTCTGGAAGGTCAATGTCACTGTCTCCATTGTATTAAAAACCTGAAGAACATTGAAGTTAAGGTGGTGGTTCTTTTTTATTCTTTTGAGGTGTTGAGTATTGAATACATGTGGGCTGGGGAGATGCCTCAGTGGTTAAAGGTTCTTGCTTGCCAATCCTGACCATCTGGGTTGGATTCCTTGGTACTCATGTAAAGCCAGACACAAAGTGATGCATGTGCTTGGAGTTCATTTGCAGTGGCAGGAGGTCCTGGTGTCTCTATACTCGCTCGTTCACTCTCTCCCCCAGATTTAAAAAGAATTATATATATATGTGTGTGTGTGTATATATATATATATATATATATATATATATATATATATATATATGTACACACACACACACACACACACACATGCTAGGTAAGTGTTGTACCATGAAGCTACATCCCAGTAAAGTAGAGTTCTTAGTCTTTTTTTTTTTTACCCCCTTGTTTTGTTTATGGACTTATTCTAGCCCAGGCTGACCTGGAAATTAATCTATAGCCCCAGGCTGGCCTTGAACTTTCAGTGATCCTCTTACCTCAGCTTCCCAAGGCTAGGACTAAAGGGTTTTTAATTTTTTTTCCCCCTGAGGCAGAATCTTACTGTAGCCCTGGCTGACCTGGAACTATCTGTAGCCCCAGGCTGGCCCTGAATTTAAGGGTATCCTCGTACCTCAGCCTCCCAAGTGCTGGGACTACAGTTATTTATTTATTTATTTATTTATTTATTTTCTTGAGACACTATGTAGTTTAGGCTGGCCTTAGACTCATGATTTTCCTGCCACCGCCTCCCAAATGCTGGGATTATGGACATCTGCCCATCACACCCAGTAAACAGGGTAGACCTGACTCTTGTCAGAACCTTTGTCATTTATTTTTATTTATTTATTATTTTTGGTTTGGGTTTTTCAAGGTAGGACCTCACTCTAGCCCAAGCTGACCTGGAAGTCGCTCTGTAGTCTCAGGGTGACCTCCAACTCACAGGGAGATCCTACTTCTGCCTCCTAAGTGCTGTGATTAAAGGTGTGCACCACCACACCCAGCTTTTGTTAGTTTTTCAAATACACCTCTGTTGTTTTGGTCCGCTTGCTTCCCTCCATCCTCCCCCTTCATCCCTTCTAGCACGCTCTGCCATTCTCATGTGGTCGGCTGCTGTCCACATCGATCTAGGGAGGACGGCCCGCCCAGGGTGGTACTGTTTGTTGGGCAGGGTTTTGCCTTAGCTTCATTGTAGGCTTCTTTCTAGGAATGTCACATGAGGGTGAGGTGACTGCAAAGGACTGCTGGTGACAGGTCATACACCCTTCCCTTCTGTGGATCCCAGAAGAGGTGTAGCTGGGGCAGCTGACCATGGAGTGCCCAAAACCCCAGGGGGAGAGGAGGTGGCTAAATGACCTCGGTGTACCGGTGCCAGTCTGCCTCTAAGGAGACACTTCGCATGCAGCGGGTCTTCTGCCACGCTGTCCCGCCCTTCTTGTGCGTGGCCATGTAGCCTGGGAGGACGTCCTGCTGTCCGCTCTCAGACAGACGTGAGGGCTGGGTACGGTCAGGGCCCCAGAAAGCACACTTTCTCATGAATCGGCCATGACAGCAAATGTCAGCGTTCCACTTTGCATTTCCCTGCCTGGATGAGCCTCCCTGGCGGCTTCCTAGAATCTTCACTCAAGTGGAATTCTTGTAAATTAGATTATTCAGGGGACCTTGACATTTAAAGGAATCATGTAGGGCTTTTGGTAAAGCAAAAATTCTGTTGTCGGTAACAGCCTTCCATGTCATCTTTTCTGAGTGGTGTAGGGGTCCTCAAAAGTGGAAAATGACTGCCGCTGCGGGAAGCCGCCCGGTCATCCCACCCTGCTCAGCCAGTGCCCACCTTGACCCCCCCCCCCCGCCAGCACTGTGCTGATGGTGTGCGATAATGGCATTGTGGGCTGACATAGAGTGCACCTCATAAGTACTGGCCCCCCAGTTTATCTGTTCGTTTGCTCAGCAGTGAATTTTTGTTGAATACCCGTGTTGGTACATGGGGTCCAAGAAAAAACCTGTGATAAATATGAAAGTGTTTCCATTGCTTTCCAGGGACTTAGATTCAAACATAAAACCAGAAGTTTAGCAAGACTAGTGGATGGGGGCAGTTGATGGCTGAGCCTGTCCGAGTGCCAGTGTGGTATCAAAGAGGTTTGGATGCCATCTTTGCTGGTCATTTCTAGGGGGCTGCAACAGTGTTGCTGTGGTTCCTGGAGAGGGGCCAGGCAGCCCACTTGGCCCAAATCCTTATCCCATCAGCTCCACAGGGCTACATGATGACTTTCAGGCTGTTGGCTCCTTTACCCCCAGTATTCAGGGAGCCATGGTACTGTCTCCCTGCCACAGCTAGTAGTATTGGGGACTGGCAGGTCTTGTCTTATATACCTCACACTTGAAGAAATTTATTCTTTCCAGCCGACCAATGTCTCTTCCCTAGCTCATAGCTCCCAGTGCTAGGATGCTGGGTGTAGATTTAAACTGAGGTCTCCCAGCCTATTACCCTCAGGACTTCTTGGGGTACAGTGATGAGCTATGTGAGTTGATTCAAGAATCTAAAATGTGGGGTTGAGAGATGCTCAGCTGATAAGAGTGCAGACCTGAGTTCAACTCCCCAGCACCCATGCCGAGAGGTGGGCGTGGCCATACACAGCTGTAACCCCAGTCCTGAGGGGAGCAGAGAGTCAGTGGGGCTCGTGAAGGTGGCAGTTCCAGGTTCAGAGAGGGGCTGTGTTGAGGAAGTACCCTACGAGCAATAGAGGAGGGCACCCAGCCTTCTCTGGCCTCTGCATGTGTGCACAGGAGACACATGCATCTGCACACATGTGCCTGCACCACACACACAGCACATACACATTCACACAAAAAGAACCTGAAATGAGAGAGCCTGGCATGGTGGTGCCTACCTTTAATCCCAGCACTCAGGAGGTAGGAGGATCGCTGTGAGTTCAAGGCCACCCTGAGACTACATAGTGAATTCCAGGTCAGCCTGAGCTAGAGTGAGACCCTACCTTGGAAAACAAAAAATAAAATAAAAAGGATCTGAAGTGATGGTAAAACGCTGTTGCTGAAGGCTGCGCACACTGCTTGCAGCACATGGAGAATTCAAGCTGGACTGAGCTGAGGCTCGCTGCTGGCTGACACAGTGGTAGAAGGTGCGGTGCAGGGTGCCGGGGAGAAGACTCGTCCCTAGTCTTACTCGGCTGCGGATCCTGCATGCTACGCTACCCACTGAGCAGGCACCAGACACAGGTGCAATAGCGACATGGCTGTTAGGGGCTAACTGTAAGATCTTAAGAATTAATGCTTAACTTTCTTGTTTCTGTAAATCAGCTTGCTTGACAATAGCACTGCCATTTTGCCTAACTCTAGCTCAGACATAAGATGGATGTCTTCCCCCTCTGGGAGCATGGCCTCTCAGTAACCCGGGACTTTCCGAGGAGATAAAATGTTCCAACCATACCAGGAACTAGCTAACCACAGGGTCCTGATCCCACCCCATCTGTGCCAAAGATAACTACCCAGATGGATCTAACCAATCCTGTTAAAGGTCACCTGTGTGTAACCAACTGAAATGTTTGCCTATGAACCCCTCCCTGCTGTGGTTTTTTGCTTTAAAAACTCTGTAACCGTCGCTGGGGTCCGCCATCTCATTGAGATACTCGGACCCCGGCGCGCCGGCCAAATAAATCCTCTTGCTACTTGCATCGACTCTTGACTATGGTGGTCTGTGGGCGGACAGAGTACTGGAGGGATCCATTAGGGTCCTACATTTGGGGGCTCGTCCGGGATTTCTGTGCGCCCCCAGACCCATCATCGCCAATGATCGGAGGTACGCTCGAGCTTTCTGTATGTTTGTCTGCTCATCTGTATTTTAGTTTCATTTTATGACACGAGGTGCCTTCTGAATTTCGGTCACTGTTTACTGGATATTGGACTAGGCAGACGTGTTAATGGTCCAATATCCCGGGGTTCTTGGGGACGCCCAAGAGACCCTTCTGGGAGCAGATACCGGAGTGTATCTCCACTGGGAACCGGCAGGTCCTCGGAGACTGCCATCTGATTCAGTTTCGGTTTTGTGGCGCTCTCACAGCGGCCACTTCTGTCTGTCCTGTCTTTTTGTTGTTTGGATTCTTTTTATTATCCTCCTGACTGTCTTCTTGGGGTGACGAAACACCATGGGACAAACAGTTACGACTCCTCTCTCACTCACCTTAGACCACTGGTCTGAGGTCAAAACTCGAGCCTCTTACTTATCTGTGGAAGTCAAAAAGGGCAAATGGCAAACCTTCTGTTCTTCTGAGTGGCCAATTTTTCAGGTAGATTGGCCCCCCGAAGGGACTTTCTGCTTAGAAAAGATTAGATAAATCAAAGGCAAAGTTTTTACCCCTGGACCCCATGGACATCCAGACCAGGTACCATATATTGTAACGTGGGAAGATCTGGTCTTGTTTCCCCCGCCGTGGGTCCGTCCTTTTCTTTCTCCTACAGATCCAGTACCCACCAGCATCCTGACTGTTCAATCGGATGAAAAGAAGACAGCAGCCTCTACCTCAACCACAACAAAGGCACCACTTTAACCCGGACCTCCAAGCTGATCTCCTCCTTGCTGATCCACCCCCCCCTTATCCACCAGCCTTGGCCCCTGCCCCTCCACTCGGAGCTGTACCCCCCACGGCCCCTGTCCTCCTCCCAGACAGGGGAGAAACTAGTGGCCCCGCAACCGGGACCCGAAGTCGGAGGGCAATGACCCCTGACTCCATAGCTTTACCCCTGAGGGAATTTGGCTCCCCTGATAACCAAGGAAACCGCCCTTTACAATATTGGCCTTTCTCTTCTGTAGACCTTTATAACTGGAAGGCCCAAAACCCTACCTTCTCTGTGAACCCTCAGGCCCTCACTGCATTAATTGAATCTCTTATTTTTACACATCAGCCCACCTGGGACGATTGCCAACAGCTCCTGCAAACTCTCCTCACCACTGAGGAGCGACGATGAGTACTCCTCGAGGCTAGGAAAAATGTTCCTGGCAATGACGGGCAACCTATTCAGCTGCCCAATGAAATTGATGCCAGTTTCCCGTTGACCAGACCCAACTGGGACTTTAATTCGCCAGAAGGTAGGGAGCACCTAACCATCTACCGCCAGGCTCTTGTGGCAGGTCTCCGTGGGGCATCAAGATGCCCCACTAATTTGGCCAAGGTAAGAGAAACTATACAGGGGACCACTGAGTCACCCACAGTCTTTTTGGAACGGATCATGGAAGCTTTTAGGAGGTATACTCCTTATGACCCCACCTCTGAAGAACATAGGGCCACGGTGGCAATGGCCTTCATTGACCAGTCTGCCCCAGATATAAAAAAAAAAGTTACAGAGGTTGGGTGGTCTACAGGGATATTCATTGCAGGATCTGATTAAAGAGGCAGATAAGGTCTTTAATAAAAGAGACAGAAGAGGAAAAAGAAGAACGTAGACAAAAGGAACAAGAGGTGAGGGATCTCAGGAGAGAAAAGAGACAAGAAAGAAATCTAACCAAAATCCTGGCCACAGTAGTCAGGAAAAGAGAACATAGGAGTCCCATAGGACAGGGAGACAGGGTTCCAGGCAGAAGGCGACCCTTGGGCCCAGACCAATGTGCCTATTGCAAGGAAAGAGGCCACTGGGCCAAGGACTGTCCTAAGAAAAAGGGAGGCCCCACAAGAGAAAAAATTTTGACCTTAGAGGAAGACTGACGGGGCCGGGGTTCAACCCCCCTCCTTGAGCCCAGGGTAACTCTACGAGTAGAGGGGAACAAATCAATTTCCTAGTGGACACAGGAGCCCAACATTCGGTTCTGTTACAACTGGAAGGGACACTGTCCAACAAAAAGTCTTAGGTACAAGGGGCCACAGGAAACAAACAGTATTCATGGACTACCCGAAGAACAGTGGACTTTGGTGTGGGCTGGGTATCCCACTCGTTCCTGGTCATTCCTGAATGCCCATACCCTCTATTAGGAAGGGACCTGCTCTCCAAAGTCGGGGCACAAGTTCATTTCAACCCTGAGGGCCCTAAAGTCACCAACCAAGAAGGTAAATTACTCCAGGTTCTCACTATAAAACTAGAAGATGAACATATACTCTACAAGCCCTCCCCAAACCCAGGAGCCGAAATTCAGGAATGGCTAACAAAGATTCCGGAGGCCTGGGCGGAAACAGAAGGTATGGGAATGGCAAAATACCAACCTCCTGTCCAGATAGAGTTAAAAACCACAGCCACCCCTATTGCGATCCGTCAGTACCCCATGAGCAAAGAAGCAAGGGACGGGATCCAACCCCACATATTAAGACTTCTTGAGTTAGGTATATTGGTAAAATGCCAGTCAGCTTGCAACACCCCCCTCCTGCCTGTTCGCAAACCAGGCACTAACGACTACCGGCCAGTGCAGGACTTAAGAGAAGTAAATCAGAGGGTTATGGACTTACATCCTACTGTGCCAAACCCCTACAATCTTCTGAGTACTTTACCACCCGAAAGAACTTGGTACACTGTGTTAGATCTCAAAGATGCTTCCTTCTGCTTGAGACTCGGCACGAGCAGCCAGCCCATCTTTGCTTTTGAATGGAAGGACCCAACCTCCGGCATATCAGGGCAACTGACCTGGACAAGACTGCCCCAAGGATTCAAAAATTCCCCCACCATCTTCGACGAGGCTCTTCACTGGGACCTGGCACCCTTTAGAATGGCTCATCCTCAGGTAACCCTGTTACAGTATGTAGATGACCTCCTCCTGGCAGCGGCTACCAAACAAGAATGCCTTGAGGGGACTGAAAAACTGTTAGCCGAACTCGCTTCACTGGGGTACCGAGCCTCAGCCAAAAAGGCTCAAATCTGCCTGCAGCAGGTTAGTTACCTGGGGTACCTTCTTAAGGATAGAAAACGTTGGCTGTCGGCAGCCAGGAAACAGACTATAGTCCAAATCCCTCCTCCCCAGACTCCAAAAGAAGTTAGGGAATTTCTGGGAAGTGCAGGTTTCTGCCGACTATGGATACCAGGCTATGCCCAGCTAGCCGCCCCCCTATATCTGCTAACCAAGTCTAATCACCATCCTTTCACTTGGGGAGGCCCGGAACAACAGACATTTGATCAAATTAAACGGGCCCTACTATCGGCACCGGCCTTAGGGCTGCCAGATGTAACAAAGCCGTTCCACCTATACGTTGCTGAAAACAAAGGAATTGCTAAAGGGGTGCTCACCCAATGGCTAGGTCCCTGGCGGAGACCAGTAGCATACTTGTCAAAAAACCTGGACCCTGTTGCGGGCGGATGGCCTGCCTGCTTGCACATAGTAGCTGCGGTGGCTACTTTAGTCAAAGATGCAGATAAATTGACTTTGGGACAAAATCTGACTGTCACAGCCCCCCATGCACTAGAAAGTGTGATCCAACAACCTCCAGATCGATGGCTCACAAATGCCCGGATGACCCACTATCAGACACTTTTATTAAATTCAGATCGGATCAAATTTACCCCAGCCACTGGCCTCAATCCCGCAACCCTCCTGCCTGACCTGGATCTTGAATCCTCTGCCATCATTCATGACTGCCATCAAATCTTGGCGGAGGCTCATGGGAGCAGGGCTGACCTGACTGACCAGCCCCTCCCGGATGCAGACCACACTTGGTACACAGATGGCAGTAGTTTTCTGGACGAAGGAAAGCGGAGGGCTGGTGCTGCCGTGGTAGACGGATCGAAGGTCTTATGGGCTGAAGCCCTACCAGAGGGAACATCAGCTCAAAAAGCTGAATTGATAGTGCTAACAGGCCCTTAAGCTGGCCAAGGACAAAAAGGTAAATATCTATACTGACAGCAGATATGCTTTCGCCACTGCACATATATGTGGAGCTATATACCAGCAAAGGGGCCTTCTCACCTCATCAGGGAAAGAAATCAAAAATAAGGCAGAAATTCTAGCCCTACTGACGGCCCTACATTTACCTAAGAAGGTGAGCATAATAGACTGCCCCGATCACCAAGAGGGGGACACCCCCATGATAAAAGGAAATAATATGGCAGATTACGTAGCCTGCAGGGCCGCCATAGAAAACCAAGTAACTATGCTCCCAGTATCAGAGGGTCCCCAAAGGAACTCTCAAAATAAATTAATAATCCCAGAAGAAGTCAGGGTCATTTTAGAACAAATGCATAAATGGACACACCTAGGAACAAAGAAATTAATATCTTTAATGAAAACTGCAGGATACTCTATACCGGGGCTCAACAGATTGGCAGAAAAAGTGGTCAAAGACTGTTTGCCTTGCCAACAAGTTAATGCTTGCAAAAACAAGACTGATCCTGGAAAAAGAATAAGGGGGGACCGACCAGGCACATATTGGGAAGTGGACTTCACTGAGATTTGCCCAGCAAGATATGGTAACAAATATTTGCTAGTTTTTATGACACCTTTCAGGATGAGTTGAAGCCTTTCCAACAAAAAAAGAAACTGCAACGGTGGTGGCGAAAAAGATTTTAGAAGAAATCTTCCCAAGGTTTGGGGCTCCAAAACTAACTGGGTCTGATAATGGGCCAGCCTTCATAACCAAGGTAATTTCAGGATGTGGCCAGATATTTGGGGACTGATTGGAAATTACATTGTGCATACCGACCCCAAAGCTCAGGGCAGGTAGAAAGAATGAATAGAACTTTAAAAGAGACCTTAACCAAATTGTCCTTGGAGACTGGCAGGACGGATTGGACGGTGCTCCTTCCCTTGGCCTTGTACCGGGTGCGCAATACCCCCGGACGATTTGGCCTCACTCCTTATGAAATCCTCTTTGGGGCCCCTCCCCCTATAACAGACCTGAGAAAGATAAATGATCCTATTCATTATTCTAATGATTTATATGCTAGATTAAAGGGACTCTAAGAAGTCCAGAGGGATGTCTGGAAACAAGCTGCTGAAGCTTACCAACCAGGTACTCTGGAAACAAGCTGCTGAAGCTTACCAACCAGGTACTCTGGAAACTGCACACCCTTTCCAAGTGGGAGACGCCGTCTATGTGAGACGCCATCGCTTTCAAACCTTGGAGCCACGGTGGAAAGGACCTTACACTGTCCTGCTAACCACCCCAACGGCTATAAAGGTAGACGGCATAGCGGCCTGGATCCACACGTCCCACGTAAAGCCTGCGCCCTCAAGTGACCAGTGGCGGATACAATGGACTGATAACCCTCTAAAGCTAAGACTAAAATGTGACATTGCTGATAATGCTTCATAACTGTCTGGCTCTTGCTCTCATAATCCTCCAACTACCATATTCTATAAGAGGGGGATTACAGTCCCCTAACTCCCAACAGCTTAGAAAACTACTATTCGGGCCCCCATGTGAATGTAGGGGAGGAATTTCTCAGTCCCTTTTCCCTCTTGGAACATGTACCCAGGAGGCTGATTGTGGAAACAGAAAGGCTTGCCTGGAACTAACACCCTCCCTTGCAGGGGGCTACGCTCCCCAGTCCTGGGTTTGTTATAGTAAACCAAAACCATTGCCCCCATCTGGTAGTAAATGTCCATCTGAATGTCAATATGTAGATCAGGTGAATGCCATGTGCTATAACTCTTTCCAGGAGTGCTCATCAGGAGAGAAACAGTATTTTATTGCTATCCCCCACCGTAGATATGAAGGAACATTTGGGGGTGATTGGTCTACTAATCCACAAATTCTTGGAAACCCAAAGTACGCCCAGGCAAGCTGCAACGCTGAGCCAGGAAAGTACGCTTGCTGGCCAAAGATAGCCCCAATACATGTATCAGATGGGGGGCCCACTGACCAAGTCCGTGAGATATAATACAAGAACAAATCCAGGCTATAATTGATTCCATGATTCCCCAAGGTAATTTACCATCCCCTCCTTCGCCGCAAACCCAGGGGATTAGAATTAGACCCCTAGACCACTGATATTATCTCTGCTACCCACCTTGCACTTAATGCGTCCAACCCCCACTTGGCGGAGGACTGTTGGCTATGTTTAGCGCTAGGTACCTCTTGGCCTTTAGCCATTCCCACTTTTAACTTTTCCTACCACACCTCACCTAATTACACTTTAATAACCCCTTTCAAGATTCAACCTACAGGATTCAACTTTTTCACTTGCTTCCTCCAAACAGCACAAAATAATTCCTTTGACATAGATGTAGGGTTTGTCTCCTTTACTCTCTGTGATACTATAATTAATATTACAGGCCCCTTGTACCTTGATAAAGGCAAAGCCCTTGTTTGTGGAAACAACATGGCTTACTCAGCACTTCCCCAAAACTGGACAGGACTCTGTGTCCCAGCTATTCTCCTACCTAATGTAGACATCATCCCTGGGGATCAGCCCGTGCCCCTTCCCAGTTTTGACACTTTTGTCCTCGCCATCGCAGGGCAATTGAATTCATACCTCTTATTATAGGATTAGGAATAGCTGGTGGCCTCGCCACTGGGTCTGCCGGAGTAGGTGTGGCACTCCACTCCTATACTAAGCTATCTCAACAGCTTGCAGATGATGTAAAATTAGTATATGAATCCATCAAGGACTTACAGGATCAGGTAGACTCTCTGGCCAAGGTGGTTTTACAAAATAGACAAGGATTAGACCTCTTAACCACAGACAAAGGAGGAATCTGTTTAACTTTACAGGAACGTTCCTGCTTCTATGCCAATAAGTCAGGCATTATCCATGATAGGATTAAAAAACACCAGGAAGAACTCGAAAAAAGACAAAGGGAATTGTTTGATAACCCTTTCTGGGGCGTATGGAATGGATGGTTACCATACCTCCTACCCCTACTAGGTCCTATTTTCGGGATCCTGATTTTACTCACTTTTGGGCCATGCCTGCTGAATAAACTCTTAACTTTCATTAAAGAACAAATTAGTACAGTACAGGTTCTCATGTTAAGACATCAATATGAACTACTCCTGAGATAAATGATAAGATCCACAATTTTAAGATTGAAATTCTCACGAGAAAAAGGGAGGAATGTAAGATCTTAAGAATTAATGCTTAACTTTCTTGTTTCTGTAAATCAGCTTGCTTGACAATAGCACTGCCATTTTGCCTAACTCTAGCTCAGACATAAGATGGATGTCTTCCCCCTCTGGGAACATGGCCTCTGAGTAACCCGGGACTTTCCGAGGAGATAAAATGTTCCAACCGTACCAGGAACTAGCTAACCACAGGGTCCTGATCCCACCCCATCTGTGCCAAAGATAACTACCCAGATGGATCTAACCAATCCTGTTAAAGGTCACCTGTGTGTAACCAACTGAAATGTTTGCCTATGAACCCCTCCCTGCTGTGGTTTTTTGCTTTAAAAACTCTCTGTAACCGTTGGTGGGGTCCGCCATCTCATTGCAATACTCGGACCCCGGCGCGCCGGCCAAATAAATCATCTTGCTACTTGCATTGACTCTCGGCTATGGTGGTCTGTGGGCGGACACAGTACTGGAGGGATCCGTTAGGGTCCTACATAACCAGCCACTTCCTGATTGGATTTGAGGCCCGCTTTACAGGAAGGAATTCATGCCTGGTACTGTAGGCCTGATCAAAAGCCTGTGGAATGGTCTTGGGCCCTAATGGAAAAGTTACTACAGTCAAACTGCCTGCCAAATATTTATATTTATGCCCATGTATTAGTGCTGCTGCTAGCTTTGGTCAGAGGTGTTTCTTTTCCCCGTGGACAGTAGTACCGTATTTTTGTTTGTTTGCTTGTTTGTTTTGCTTTGCTTTGTTTTTCGAGGTAGGGTCTCGCTCTAGGCCAGGCTGACCTGGACTTCACTATGGAGTCTCAATGCGGCCTCAAGCCCATGCGCTGCTCCTCCCTCCGCCTCCAAGTGCTGGATTAAAGGCGTGCGTGCCCGGCTGGACAGCAGTGCTGTAGCTCACAACTGGTCACAGTGCTGAGGACAAGTGACTTGTAGACTCAGTGCCAAATGGGTCATCTACATATCAACTTCTCCAAGGTTCAGGAAACAGTATAGACCCATGAGCCGGAGGAAGGAGGGGGATGGTGTGGAATGCTGTCTTCCAGACATGACATGGCTGTTGTGCTCAAGAACTCGCAGCATCTGTGATCATGTGCACAAGATTGGGCGTACCAACCTTCCATACCCTTGAGGAGGGACTGGTAAGGCCCTTCCCTGAGGAGCTGTTACCAGCTAATGGTTGAAGGGGGAGGGAAGTACAAGCACTGGCAAGTTGCCCATGTTCCGGTAAATAATACTCCCCCACACCCATGCTCATGTAAGCAACCCTAATTAAACTCACTGGGTTACAGAACAAGACAGACATCCAAGAAGTGGGGCTGGCTAGGAGAAGGAAGGGGATCAGCATCAGGGAGGGTGAGGGGGTGAATATGATCGATCGAACATCATCTATCTGTCTGTCTGTCTGGAGCATGGGCTGGAGAGATGACTTAGCAGTTAAAGTGCATGCCTGTGAAGCCTAAGGACCCTAGTTTGATTCTCTAGGTCCCACGTTAGCCAGGTGCACAAGGGGCACATGTGTCTAGAGTTTATTTGCAGTGGCTGGAGGCCCTGGCGTGCCTATTCTCACTCTGTCTCACTCTCTCTGTCTCTGATAAATAAATAAAAATAAGTCTTTTAAAAAATAAATAAATGTGGCCGGGTGTGGTGGTGCACACCTTTAATCCCAGCACTCGGGAGGCAGAGGTAGGAGGATTGCCCTGAGTTCAAGGCCACCCTGAGACTCCATAGTGAATTCCAGGTCAGCCTAGGCTAGAGTGAGACCCTACCTCGAAAAACCAAAAAATAAATAATAAATAAATAAAATGTCTGAAGCTGTTGAGAAAAGGCTCTGAAGTGGTTCAGTCCCCAGCACCACAAACACGAACCTCAAGTTTGATTTAAGCAGCTTCCATCTGGGTCCAGGGAAGGGCTCAGTGGATCACAAGCCTCAGAACTGGTACATAGACATGGTTAGCTCTGTTCTGGTCTCTTCATAGGCCAGTGTGTGACCTTGTCTGTAAAGTATGATAGAGTCTACAATCAGTCTCAGTGGCTTTGGTGCCCACCGACCAGCAGGGTCACTAAAAAAGCCAGGTGTGGTAGTGCACACCTTTAATCCTAGCACTTGGGAAGCAGAGGTAGGAGGATTGCCATGAGTTCAAGGCCACCCTGAGACTACATAGTGAATTCCAGGTCAGCCTGGAATGAGACCCTACTTCAAACCGCCCCCTCCAAAAAAAACAAAGAAAGAAAAAAAGGCTGCCTGGAGTGGAAGCAGAACTCCTTGTGATAGCAGCTCTCTGCTGTTTGGCCAAGGCATGCAAGCAGCTTCTGGAGGTTCCTCTCAGGACACGTTCAGACACAGCCAGTTGACTTAGGTTTCAGTCCCCTTCCTTCCTTCCTGGTCTCAAAATTGCTTGCCAGAGGTCTCATGCTAGTCCAGCTGCCCTTTCTCCTTTGGTCTCCTCTTGAAGGCCTCAAAGGTTCCTTGGTGGTAGGGTTTGCCTTCTCATTCTGAGGCCACGCCCATGTTCCCATGGTGACTGTGTTGTCAGTGATACTGCTTCTTGGAGTGAGTGATGGGCAAGGAGTGTGAAGAGAAGCTGGGGCTCCATGGCCTGTCACTTTTCTACAGGATCCCAGTTTCCTTCCCACCCGTCAGGCTCTGTGCTGTGGTGAGGGACTTCACATTCTGAAGCCAACAGCCAGCCCTGGGTTCTATCATCACCCCATCAGACAACATTGGGACTTCCCCAGGCTCAGTGCTGGGGACCCCCTCGCCCCCAGTGGTGAGATGCAGGATTCTGTCCCCTGGAGCTGGTGCTCTAGTGGAGGCTGGAAGATGAGAAGGAAACGTGATTTCGGGTTTCACTCCACATGCAGACAGGAGACCAGAGATTGGTCCAGGGTTTTAGCTGCCCATGTGGGAAGACCAGTCAAAGTCTGGGGCCGATCAGAGCATGGGCCCTTGGGGCACTTAGCTAGCTGCCTTGTGCTTTGCCCCCCTCTGCACAGCGGTGGCTGGTGCCTGCTCCCAGGGGAAAGCATGAGGGCTGGGCAGTGCCGCCGTTGTCATCCTCAGCACTCCTGCTGCTTGTCCTCATCTCCCAGCACAGCCACTCTGCTTTGCTGCTCTCAGGTTAGCGTTGGGTGCTGCCCTGCCCTCAGGAAGCTTTCAGTCTCCTGTGGCTGACAGGCACCCTCATGTGTCCTCACAGCCACAGGCCAACTGGACTGCTCTTCCAGGCTGATCTCTTGCAATGTCCTCTCCCTGTTTCCCATCGTCTACCTTCTGCTGGTATCCCATCATCCTGCCCTGCCCGTCTCGTCAGAGCATCCTTGTCTCTCAAGGCCAAAGCACAGCTTGGTGGTGGAGTGCTTGCCCAGCCCTGTGAGGCCTGATTTCCATGCCATCCCCAGTACTAAAAAGAAAAGACAATCCAGTCATGGTGTCGCACACCTTTAGTCCCAGCACTCGGGAGGCAGAGGTAGAAGGATCACGATGAGTTCAAGGCCACCCTGAGAAAACAGTGAATTCCAAGTCAGCCTGAGCTAGAGTGAGACCCTACCTCAAAAAACCACACACACACACACACAGAGAGACTCTCCCAGTCTTGAGTATGCACCTGATGCTTTCTGATGCCACGGAGTCCTGGTTTCTACTGCTTGGCTGCTTAGTTTCCCAGTCTCGACTACTGTACCATTCAGTGCCTGGGGTCAGGACGTATCTGCCCAAGCTTGGTTAACAGCCAGGACAAAGGAACACCAGCACTCAGGGGGCAGCTGTGGTCCTCTGTCCTCCATCCAAGACATGACATGGTCAAGTTGGTGTAGAGCCTCCAAACTGACATTCCTTTCCCCTGCCATCTCCACAGCTGCCTGCATTATTGAGCCCACATCTACTCATAGCACCCCACACGGAGCCCTGGGTCCCTGAGTCTTGAGTGGAGTCCCATTGCTGGGTAGCCATAAGACCTGCAGCCAGGGTGTGCTGTGGCTCATCTCTTCCCTTTTCTCACTCAGCCTTGTCAGTTTCAGCGTGCACGCGCCTTCCCCAGGGACACGTCCCCTGGTCCTCAGTGGCATTTAGTTGTGCCCTTTGGGCAGGTGCACTACAACCCTCCTTCCTGTCTTGTGGGTCACAACTCAGGGCCCGACTCCTCTTGAATGCAGGATGAGGCCTCCCCATATGTTCCTGGCCGGCTCTGGGTCCTTCCCCTTGGGTGTAGATCTCGGTTCTGTGTCCTGGGGCTGCAGGTCATCCAGTCAGGAGTCACAGTGATGTGAGAAACCAGATGCCAGGATACAGGGTCTCTTGATCTAATGTGAAGGTAGTTTTGCTAAGTGGCTGGGCTGCAGGAGACCAGAAGCGGCTTTAGGAGGCTGGAGGTTCTTGAGCGCCAGGCTGGGCTGTGGCTTGCAAAGCCCAGGGCTTGACCGCTTCTGCTGACTGCACTTCCTTACTCAGGAGAGGCACCCCTGCTGTGCTTGAGCAGAGCCATAGCTGGTGACAGCATGACGAGCGAGGTGATCGAAGATGAGAAACAGTTCTACTCGAAGGCCAAGACGTACTGGCAGAAGATCCCGCCCACGGTGGACGGCATGCTTGGGGGGTATGGCCACATCTCCAACATCGATCTCAACAGCTCCCGGAAGTTCCTGCAGAGGTTTTTGAGGGTAGGCAGGTCTGGTGTCCTCTCCAGGAGGAGAGGCCGTGGCTCTGGTGGCACAGGTGGGGCTGCGTGGGGAGCCACTTCCACATGTAACACTGAAGGTTCTCTGGTCATTTGTTGGTGGCCACCACTGACTGAGGCCTTGAGCTGGCAGAGTGGTGGCAGGGTGGGCTTTGCCTCAGGGCTATCAGTCAGGAGCTGGCTGGGCACTTGAAGATCAGAACTGACCATTTTCTTGCCAACTCTCTAGTTTGACTAGGGAAGGCCCCCTGCTGTGTCTGAGGGTGCTTGGGCCTGGTGTCAGCTGTCCTGCCACCCCCTTCCTGTGTCTGGCTGTGGCCCTGGGGTGAGCCTTGGAGGATGCCCTGGCTCCTCTCCTTTTCTCCTTCCCCTCCCATCTTCCCAGCGTTCAGCAGTGGCCCCTGTTCCTTTGCTTGAGTTCTCACTAGCACTCCTGCCCTGGGGCTTCCTGGGGCTCTGGAGAGGGAAGACAGATGCGACCCTCTTCCAGGATCACCTGGAAATGGAAGTTGCCTTTTGCCTTAGAAATGTGTGTCTCAGAGTGTGGCCAGCGTAGAGTCCTGACCGAGTTAGATTCCCAGGACTCAGGAAGAAGGGCTTTGTGGTGGTGGCCTTGTGAGTCATATACGGTCTCTGCATTTCAGGATGGCCCGAACAAGACAGGGACTTCCTGTGCCCTGGACTGTGGCGCTGGCATTGGACGAATCACCAAGCGGCTGCTCCTACCACTGTTCAGGGTGGTGGACATGGTTGACGTGACAGAGGACTTTCTGGCCAAAGCCAAGACCTACTTGGGGGAGGAGGGCAAGAGGGTGAGGAACTACTTCTGCTGTGGGCTGCAAGACTTCAGCCCAGAGCCCAGCTCCTACGATGTGATCTGGATCCAGTGGGTGATAGGTGAGGGTCCCACTACCCTTCACTCCCTTTCCTGTGTGCCGCCCACTACTTGGGTGCCCCAGGGGCCTTAGGAGCTGGGTCCTGCTCTTTCTTGCACTGAGCTGGCCAGCAGAATCCTGCTTCTCCTCCCAGTATTTGTTCCAGTT
Organism: Dipus sagitta; assembly: GCA_036346955.1. Taxonomy (NCBI): domain Eukaryota; kingdom Metazoa; phylum Chordata; class Mammalia; order Rodentia; family Dipodidae; genus Dipus; species Dipus sagitta. The sequence goes on from CM070770.1 coordinate 143,607,252, forward strand.
GAGTACCTCTTCCACCTAGCAGGGGTGGGTTTTGTTGAAAAACCTTAGGTGGCCAGTGACACTGATTTAGATGTGGAAATGAAGTTTTTAAATTTTTACCTTTGCCTGGCTGGCTTAGTTTGTAGAGCATTATTTATTTTGGTTGACCTCAAACCCAATTTTGCCTCAGCCTCATGTTTGCAAGGGAATCATTTTACCCAGTAAGCTGTCTCCAGAGCCCCTAAAGGTGCTTTAAAATCCTATCGAGCATGCTGTGCCTGGGCTACCAGATCTGACCTGGTGGCAGGCAGACCTCTTTTCCAGAGTTCAGCTGTGCCTCAGAAAGGAGGCAAGGTAGCTGTAGCCCTGGTCCTGAGAAGCGTGTGTAGACCTTTCATGTAGGGAAGTCATGCTCAGATGCTCCAGCCACGCTGCCACTAGGAAGTGGGTTGCCTGGTGTGCAGGCGTCAGGCAGGGCTGGCAGGACATCTAGTCTGTTACATCCTAGCTCCACACTTAGTGTGTGCTTGCCATCCAAACTGGTCTCTGACAGGAGGTGTGTTTACCATTGCTAGGCATAACCTGCTGGGCACAGGTGAAGGGCTCAGGAAGTGGTGGCTGGGCTCTCATCACCTGTAACTAAGCTCTGGCCCTCGCAGGTCACCTGACTGATGAGCACCTGGCAGAGTTCCTGCGACGCTGCCAGCGGGGCCTGCGTCCCAACGGCATCATCGTCATCAAGGACAACATGGCTCAGGAGGGCGTCATCCTGGACGATGTGGACAGCAGCGTGTGCCGGGACCTCCAGGTGGTGCGCAGGATCATCCGCAGTGCCGGCCTCAGCCTGCTGGCCGAGGAGCGACAGGAGAACCTGCCCGACGAGATCTACCACGTCTACAGCTTTGCCCTGAGATGAGCCACGCTGGCCAAGAAAGCCAGGGACCAGAGCAGGGCAGGGGCTGACAGGGTCTGCGCGCCACCCTAGTGACTCCTGTGTCGAGGCCACTAAATACACCTGTCTGCCGTCTACTATAGACTCTTCCTTAAAAGACCAAGTGGAGCTCGGTGGGGAAGGGCATCCTACCCCACTGAGGTGCATTGCTGACTGGGGACCCTCACTCTCATCAAGGTGAAAGCAGAAGCTGAGGCTGTCACCCACAATGTACAATGTGCTTTCCCCAGGGAGTATGAGCCAGGCCGAGTGGCTCGCAGGTGCTGTCTGCACACTACTGGCCACCCAAGCCCAGCATAGCACCTGTCAGGTGCCACCACTTGAGGAATGCTCGTGTTCCAAATCCTCTGATGATGGGGTCCTGAAGGTGGTCCAAAAGCCGGTGGCAGGGGGAGATGTCTGTCCCTTAACTATACTTGGGAGCTTCTCCTGGGCAGTCACTTCTGGTTAATAAAAGGGTGAACCCCATTCTTTGAAGGCTCCAGCAGTCTACAGTGGTGCTCTGTGAGGACAGGTGTCAGGAGACAAAAGGTCCCCAATGCTGTGCTCCCTTCCTTCCTCAGCCCCCCCTTTCCTGGGTGACTGCTGTGGACCCTTTATTCTGAAATGGGGAGGGAAGGGGTTGTCACACAAGGACCTTCAAGGCCAAGAGATAGGTTAACTTTATAAACATTTAATCACCTCAGCTCATGCCCACAAAGGCATTTACACAACTCACCAAGACCAAGGTGACTTGGAAGCACTGGGCCACTTCCAACCTTGGTGGCTCGTTCCAGGCCCTTGAGGTAGGGCTGTCCCCGTTAAGCATTCATGATTGCTTTAGAAAGCGTGCTCCCATGGCCGGGCTGGGCATGAGCAGGGCCCTGGCACCTCGAGTGGAGCTGTGGGAGACTCAGCCCCAGAGCAGGGGAGGAGACAAGTGCCAGGTTGGCTTTCAACACAGAAAGGCCAGCCCTGGGTGGCCCACAGTGCCTTCTCCAGCTCACAAGCACTAAGGGAGGGAAACCTGTGTGATAGAGCAGAACCTCAGCTGGCCTCCCTGCAGGACAAGATGGAAGGCAGGGCTCTTGGACCCCATATTGCCCAGCCTCAACCAAGGCCCTGGGGCTACCCAAGGCAGAGGGCAATTGTCCCATCCGCACCCTACCCTCCAGTGTGGTTGGAACTCGGGGTGCTGCTGGAGGAAGGGACAGACAGCAGGCTTCCTGGAGATGGCCTTGTCTTTGTCCCCCAGAATGGTCATGGCTGCTGTGGGGTGCCACCTGGCAGCCTTGTATCAGTAAGAGCAGGTTTCAGCTCGAAGGACCCTCTGAAGTTGTCACAGGCACGAGGTTGAACCTTTGTTGGCTTCCAGCTGTCAGCAGCTGTCTTCCTCAGCACCGCTGTGGGCACTGAGCAGGTACCACTTGAGCCTGTCAGGCAGGGGCAGGGCTTTGACCTTGGCGTCCACAGGCCACGGCCGCAAACATAGCCGGATAGACACACGGCACAGGTGCTTAAGGGGAGGCGGGTAGCTCTCCAGCTGTCTCAAGGAGGAGTACAGGGCTTGGATCTTCCCTGCCAGGCTGCCCACCGGGTGGATGCTGAAGTTGTCGGGCAGCTGGAGCCTCTGGGAGCTAGTCACCATGAGGTCCAGGACTGTCTCGGCCTTATGCAGGAGCTCCACGTGGTGCTCGTCCTCAGCGCAGTCCGGATGGGAACAGAGCCTCTCAAAGATGAGGCTGAAGCCAGACCAGCAGGAGGCACCATGCAGGGAGCAGTTGTAGGCAGCCCCGGACTCCAGCAGAAAGCGCAGGAGGGGGAAGTGCAGCTTGAAGCTCTTGAGGCAGATGTTGGTCAGTGACTCGTGGGCTGGGCATTCGCTGGGGTCAGCCCCATGGGCCAGCAGCAGCTGCGTGACTTGGAAGCAGAAGCGGTTGATAATTGGGGCCTCATCTATGTCCCCACAGACGGTCTCACTAAGCAGGAAGATGATGCAGGTGAATACAGTGTCCCCATCTTTGGTGGTGGCCTTGACATTTGCCCCTGAAAGAGCCATGAGAACAGAAAGTGGGAGGCGGCCTTCGCCTCTGCCAACCGATAAGGGGGAGGGTGGGCCACAGGCAGTTGTGGGCAGACTTGTGTGCCTCACCTCCTTCCAGAAGGAGCCGGATGTTCTCTGTGTTGTGGATCTGCACCCCGTCACTGCTGGCCAGAGCGTGCAGCAGAGCCGTCTTCCCTAGGGAGGAGAGGGGTGGGATGACAGCCCTCAGGAGGGTTGAGGGACAAGCACCAGCCGTTGCACCCACAGGTATGGGAGCAGAAAGGCCAGCAGGGGGCACGTCTGCCCACACCAGAGATGCAGCCACCATCCCCCAAGCTGGGTGCACTTACCCACCGCCTCTCAAAAGCCTCTGGCATCAGACTCAGGCAAGTCTATGCCCTCCACCTGTGCACCAGCTATGCTATGATGCCGGCCAGGGCCTCCACCCAGCCACTGACCCACTGTCCTCCAGGCTGCCCTAGGTTCCCCTTGCCAGGTGCCTGGGACCCAGGCCTGGCCTGCCTGCTGAGGCACCTACCATGCTTGTCAGCTGCATTGACGTCTGCTCCAAGGTCCAGGAGGCGCTGCAGGCAGGGCAGGCGCTCAGGCTCCTCGCTGGCCAAGTCCAAGGGGCTGCTCTCATGGATCTGAGCCAAAGTGGGTACCAGCCAGGTCAGCCTGGAGCCTGCGAGACCACTTGGGGACCCTACTACATCCCCCCAAGCAGGCTAGACCTGGCTCTTACCCGGTCCCTCCGGTTAATGTCGGCCCCCTGGCGCACAAGCAGCTCCACCATGTCAGGCTGGTTTCTCAGAACAGCGATGTGCAGAGCTGTGTAGTAGGTGACAGGGTCTGCAGGCACAGGCAGCCAGGGTCAGATCTGCCGTTGGTACATCCTCCCAGGTCCAGAGCCTGGTCTCACTCAGAACCCCTTCCCTGTACTCCCACCTCTAGCACGCGGAAACTAGGGGTCCCACTTAGCCTGTTTGGCCTCCGCTTCCTCTTCTTTTTCTTTTTAATGTTTATATTTATTTACTTAGAAAGAGAGAATGGGCACACCTAGGGCCTCCAGCCACTGCAAACAAACTCCAGATGCATGCACCACTTTGTGCATCTGACTTTACATGGGTACTGGGGAATCAAACCTGGGTCTTTTGGCTTTGTAGGCAAGCGCTTTAACAGCTGAGCCACCTATCCAGCCCTGCAGTCTTGTTTTTAAAGACGGTCTCACTATGTAACCCAGGCTGGTCTCAACTTGCTTTGTATCCCCAGATTATGAGATCATTCTTACCATCTTCCCAAGTGTGTCACCATGCCTGGGCACAGCCAGGTTCTTGAGGTCAGGTGACTGTGGCTTTGGGACAGGCTTCCCTTTCTGTTCTACTGGAGCCCCCTCTCCCATGGAGCCCAGTAGCCTGGGCCTATCTTCCAGTAAGGAGAGAGGCACCCTGGCTATGACCAGATCAGAGTAAACCTGTTGTTCATAAGCAGCCCTGCCTGCCTTCATGGGTGACAGCCACAAACCTACACAGCCCTGCTGTGACTGATGTTGGCACAATGTGGCTGATCTGTTTTCCCCTCTGGCAGGAGTGGAAACACAGACCAGCTCAGAGAAAGTAGTAGAAATCACCACCCCTCAATTCTGGGCACTGTGCCAGCCGCCACATATTCACTCTAATGGAATTGGGATTAATCTGGGGTAGGGAAAATTTGCTAAGTCAATCACATGGTGGAAGCAGCAGCAGCAGCTCACTGTAGGAACAGAGGCACTAAGAACCATTTGGAAGCTACCAAGGGGTGGGATGCAGTGGAGAAAGTCACTCATGAGCCGAGTGGAAGCAGAGGCCCAAGGCCTGGCTACCCTCCCCAAGCAGAGCCTGCCCCAGACCTGACCCCTCTTGCCCCTGCACACCTTCAAAGTTGAGGTTGGCCCCACTCTGCAGGAGGACAGCAGCTGCCCGTGTCAGGCCCAGCTCGGCCATCTTCAGCAGGGCGTTGCTCACGCCTTCCTGGTAGAATGGAGAGTGAGCCTTCTGCTCCAGCAGCTCTGTGAGGACCAGGATCCGGCTCTCCTCATTGGCAATGTAGCTAGGCAGCAAGAGGCAGGGCAGCTGAGGTGGGCAGGATCCCATGTGCCCTGCCAAAATCACCCATCTAAACAGCCTGGGCTCAGTGGGCGGGACAGGAGTCTTTCTTGGGTGAAGGGCTGAAGTGGGCTTGTAGCCATCCCTCAGCTTGCTGTGAAAGGGCTGACTGTCTTCAGTACACACACACACACACACACACACACACACACACGGACTGCTCAGGTCCATGCCTCACACCCGGATGTGAGGACTGAGGTTGAATTTGGAAACCAGGATCAGTACAACTCCCACCACCCGGACCCCTCCCTGAGCTGCAGGATGCCATCTGTCCCTGTCTCTGTCCATGTCATTGTCCCCTTCACACCCGGTCCCACAGCTCACACTCCTCAGCCAGCGCTACCTCCCGAGAGCTGTTCTGACCCGCGGGTATCTCCCCTTCTTGCACGTAGCTCTGAAAATGGCCCAAACCCTTTAGAGGCCAACACCTCCTCCTTCCTCTCCTCTGTGCTCCATCCACACTTGCTGTCCTTCCCAATGTCACCCACCAGAGCTCCTTCAACCGGCTGGCCTAAGGTTCGACCTTACTACGATTCCCTCTTCCTCCAACCCTAGCGCTGATAACAAAACGCTTATCTGGGACACACACCTGCATGAAGCTGGGCTCACCCAAATTCCGCCCAGCTGTTTTGCTGCGCTGCCCTCACGCCAGCTTGGCCTTGGAGTTCTGAAAACCCTGCCCTGCGCTTTCACAGCAAGCCTCAGAGAGATGAGAGCTGACCTTGGGAAAAGGGGATGGATGCCACCCAAGTCCCCCTGGCAAGACTTGGCAATCACGGTGTCGGAAATCCAGCTGACTTCTGTACCCCGGCGCCTTTCCTCTCCTCCTGCCTCCAGTGCCCCTCATGCACCATCCAGTGATTTCCGGGCGCCAGCCTGTCCCTGCAGCGCCAGCGGGCGGGAGGCCTGGCTTTGCCCTGCACGGTGCCGGGTGGGCACCCGCTTCCCCGGAGGCTCTCAGGTCTACTTTGCAGAAAACGCATCCAGCCACCGAACGCTCTTTCCGTTCTGCTCCGGGCTCAGAGGCCCTCCCGCCTGCGCCCTGCACCCCTGCACCGGGCGGACGGTGGGCCCGAGGCCCCTCCTGCCCTTCGCGGCGCTGGCCTGCAGCGTCCCCCCCCCCGCCCCGCCAGGGTCGCGGTGACAGCGACAGCGCGGGGCCCGGCCGGCCAGCCGGAGGGGCGACTCACTCGTCCAGCGGCTCCGGCCGCTCCAGGTCCTGGATCCCCAGGGCGCCCAGGATGGCATCCACCAGCGGCTGGTACTCGAAGATGATCCTCCGGAAGCCGTGAAGGAACGGCATCGCGGCGGCCGCGCGTCCCGCCGAGGCTCAGGCGGCGGCTTGGGTGCACTCGGGAGGCCGCGGGATCTTCTCGGGTTCTCCCGGTTCAGATCCCCGCGCCCAGACCTACTCTTCCACCCAGGCCGCTGCTCCGCACCGGAAGTGGCTCTGGCACTCGCACTTCCGGCCCGCGCCGGCTCGGGGCTGCGCGCGTGTGGTGGGTCACAGCGCCCTCTGCCGCTTCGGAGGACCGGAGGCGCAATCCTGGAGTCGCTCCCCGCAGCGGAGTCTCAGCCCCGGGCGCTCCCGCCTTGCTGCCCCGTCCGGGCCGCCCTGCAAGCCCGCGTGCGACCGCTGGGCGGCGACCGAGCTCCGCCGCGTCGGCTGCCCTCCCTCCCAGGCGGGGCTGAGGCCACCTCCATCCCCGCGCTTAAGTCGAGTGGCCTGATGCGGACCACCCTCTCCAAGACCCCACCCACACCACGGGCTTTGAGGACAATTCCTGACTTTCTGACCCTTCTGCCCTGGACGGACAGGCTGCCTGCTTTTCCCACTTTCTGTCTAATGGACTCAATAAACTTTTATTTGCTGGTCTGTAAAATGGAGGAGGGGGAGGTCATCGTACCCGCTGACGCTCCTAGATCTAGAGCTGGAGGTGGGACGGAGGTGTGGCAGGAAGGATCTGTGAGGAAGTGGGCAACTTCACCTGGGCCAGCATCTGAACAGCTGAGCCCTGGTGGTTTCAGAAGGCCTACTTTGAAGTTTGTTCGCGTCCCGGCAGCTCCATCACATCCGTGGTCCTACCCCTGGGATCTGTGGAGTTTCTCAACCAGGCACCTGCCACATGCCACAGGGCAAGAGGTAAAATCAGCAGGGAGCTGGAGAGATGGCTCAGAGGTTAAGGCATTGGTCTGCAAAGCCTAACAACCCGGGGTTCGATTCCCCAGTACCCACATAAAAGCCAGATGCACAAAGTGGTGCATGTATCTGGAGTTCTTTGCAGTGTCTAAAAACGCTGGCGTGCCCATTCTCAGTCTCATTCTCTCTTTCTCTCTGCTTGCAAATAAACAAAATTTATTTTTAAAAGTCAGCAGGCCCATGTGCAACTTCTGGGGTGTACCTCAGTCTCCCCAGACATGACCTTGCGGACCAATAAAGCTGCTTTAGCATTCCACACTTACCCCCTCAATGTAGTGTGTTTCTGAATGGAGCCCCTCATAACCCATCCATGGGTTTCACAGCCCTCACTGGATCCAGGATGGCTGGCTCTGTCCAACAGGTGAGGTGGCTGGGGCCTGTCTTGCCTGAGGCCTCACAGGCAAACACCGAGTAACTGAAGGCACATGTAGCCAGGGGGTTGGGGCAGAGCTTGGTGGGGCTACCTAGCCACAGCCTCATTCCACGGATTCCCTGGGGCCACTGCGCAGAAGTACCTAGTCCTCTGTCTCCATGGGAGACTGGTTCCAGGATCCCCCCCGCCCCGCCCCCAGGACACCAAACCCCACAGCTGCCCTGGTCCCATATAGCAGAATGGCACAGTATCTGTACTGAACCTCCACATCTCATGGCAAAAATAAAAAGGTGTGGGGCTGCGGAGATGACTCAGCAGTTCAGGCTTGCTGTGCCAGCACGAAGACCCGGGAAACACTGATTTGCCCTGAGTTCAATTCCCCTGCTCTCATGTAAACACATGGGCATGACCACACATGTCTGTAACCCCAGTCCTGTGGGGAGCAGAGACCAGAGGAAACACACAGATGAGCGATGGAAGGACATCTGATGATTTCCTCTGGCCTCTGCACATGTGTGGATATGCATCTGCACACACACACCACACCACACCTACTTTACACGCACATACACGTGCACAAAGAAGTCTGTACTTGTTCTGTGCTGATGCAACACCCCTCCCTCCAGTCTTCTCACCCTGTAATTTACTGAGCCTGTGGACACGCCACACTGGATGGATCCAAACAACAGAAGTGTTTTCTCACAATTCTGGAGCCTAGAAAGTTCAGGGCCATACTACCTTTCAAAAAACAAAACAAAACAAAACAAAACAAAAAACAAAACAGAGAAGTTCCCATCCCTGCCATTTCTAGCTTCTGCACACTCTTGGCTGGGGACAGCAGTTTCTACCATAGTTTCCATCTTCACCTCAGGCTTTTCTCCTCAGATGTATGCCTCTGTGTACACTGCTCCTTCCTTCCACTTTTGTTTGTTTGTTTGTTTCGAGGTAGAGTCTCGCTCTCTTGTCCAGGCTGAGCTGGAATTCACTATGTAGTTTCAGGGTGGCCTTAAACTCATTCATGGGGATCCACCTACCTCTGCCTCTCAAGTGCAAACGCCTTGACTGCTGAGCCATCCCTCCAGCCTCCTTCCTTCCTTTATTTTTTTGTTTTTTCTTTGAGGTAGGGTCTCACTCTAGCTCAGGCTGACCTGGAATTCACTATGTAGTCTCAGGGTGGCCTTGAACTCATGGTGATCCTCCTACCTCTGCCTCCCAAGTGCTGGGGTTAAAGGCATATGCCACCATGCCTGGCTCTCCTTTCTTTTTAATACAATTTTTTTATTTATTTGAGAGAAAGATTGGGACAGACAGAGCTAGAAAGAGAAGCAGAAAGGCAACGAGAGAGAAAATGGGAATATCAGGGTCTTCAGCTGCTGCAAACAAACTCCAGACACATGCACCCTCTTGTGCATATGTGCAACATTGCGTGCTTGTGTCACTGTGCATCTGGCTTATGTGGGACCTGGAGATTCAAACATGAGTTCTTAGGCTTCACAGGCAAGTGCCTTAACCACTAAGCCATCTCTCCAGCCCTACCCCTTCCTTTCTGAGCAAGAACATTGAACCGCTGAGCTATCTTCCTACCCCCTTTCTCTTTACTCTCTATCTTAATTTTAATTTTGTTTTTAGAGAGTGAGAGAGAGAGAGAGAGAGGGAGACAATTGGCACAGCCAGGGCCTCAGCCATTTCAATCGAACTCTAGATGCTTGTGCCACCTAGTGGGCATGTGTGACCTTGCACTTTCCTCATCTTTGTGCATCTGGCTAAGGTGGGATCTGGAGAGTTAAACATGGGTCCTTAGGCTTCACACATAAGTGCCTTAACCACTGAGCAATCTCTTCAACCCCCTACCTCCTTTCTAAATGACCGCAGCCCTTGGATTTGGAGACCACCCTAATCCAACATGACTTCATCTCCATGTTAGCAAAGAGACCCTTTTCCCAAATAAGGTCACATTGCAAGTCACAGGCCAAACAGAACTCTGTGAAGGATAAGATACAAGCCCACTACTATGGGTAAGTCCAGGCATGATCCTTCTGATCTCTGCCTCAGTTTCCTCAGTATAACCCAAGCACCCTCCCTGTTCTGGCAACCTTGGATCCAATGAAAGGCATCTTGTGTGTGGCTAATGGTGGACAAGAGAGGGCGGCGTGATGATTGGAGTAACAATATGGAGTTAGCTTGCATTGATGCATTTTTAAAAAATACTATTTATTTATTTATTTATTTGACAGAGAAAGAGGGAGAGAGAGAGAGAGGGAGGGAAAGAATGGACACGCCAGGGCCTCCAGCCACTGCAAACGAACTCCAGACGCGTGCATCACCTTGTGCATCTGGCTAACGTGGGTCCTGGGGAATCGAACCTGGGTCCTTTGGCTTTGCAAGCAAACACCTTAACCGCTAAGCCATCATCCAGCCCACTGATGCATTTATTATGGAACTCTTTCTATGTACCTGCACTGTGCTATGTGCTCTACATACTGACCCCTGAAGTCCTAGTAAGTGATCTACCTCATGAACAAGGAAATAGGCTCAGAGAGGACGTGGGGGGGGCGGGGCTTGCCCGATGTTGCACAGTGGAGTAGAAACTCCCACCTAGTCTGTGGGACCTTTCCATCCACCTGCCCTCCAACAAGTGCCCTCCTGACTTCTCTGGCTCTGGGCGCTGGAGGGTGCGGACTTGCTGGTGGGAGGAGCTGACCTCTGCCCTCTCACAGCTCTCCGGTACCGCATTGTGGAGCCATGCCCCACTGCCTGCCCGGCACCCAGACTCCGGTCTTTAGAAAGCTCCATGCCCTTTGACCTCCCTCCTGTCAGCAAGGGCAGCCTTATTTCCTCCATCTGAATCCCATTAAGTCTTCGTCACTCAGTGACCCTTCTCTTTTCTTTTCTTTCCTTGCCACTACCCCTTCCTGCCAGGCCAGCCCAGCCCCACACCCAACTCTGGAGTTCCTCAGCTGAAGAGTGAGCACACACCCAGAGCTCAGGCCCTGGTGAGGTCTGTGCCTGCCTCCCGCCTCCCCAGGGAGTTTGAGAGTCACTCTCTCTGGCTATCTAGTTTTTTCCTTTTTCTTTATTTCTATTGACAACTTCCATGATTGTAGACAATATCCCATGGTAATTCCCTCCCTCCCCCCACTTTCCCCTTTGAAACTCCACTCTCCATCATATCCCTTCCCCTTCTCAATCAGTCTCTCTTTTATTTTGATGTCATGATCTTTTCCTCCTATTATGATGGTCTTGTGTAGGTAGTGTCAGGCACTTTGAGGTCATGGATATCAGGCCATTTTGTGTCTGTAGGAGCACGTTGTAAGGAGTCCTACCCTTCCTTTGGCTCTTACATTCTTTCTGCCACCTTTTCTGCAATGGACCCTGAGCCTTGGAAGGTGTGATAGAGATATTTCAGTGCTGAGCACTCCTCTGTCACTTCTTTCCAGCACCATGATACCTTCTGAGTCATCCCAAGGTCACTGCCATCTGAAATGAGAAGCTTCTCTAACCCAAAGTGAGAGTAGCATTACTATAAGGGTATAAACATTAAGAGAAGTGCTTACTGGGCAGTTTGATAAGCATAGTATATACATTTGGCCAGACAGCAGCAGACGTTATACCCCTAGGGCTCATGACTATCCCTGTTTTAAGTTTTCAGTATCAGGGATGTATTCCCTCCCATGGAGCGGGCCTCCAGTCCAATTAGAGAGCCATTGGTTTCCCCTATAACAGACGTGCCACTATTGCACCCATTGGCTCATTTGGCCTAGCTGGCCAAATTTAAGGCTTGCAGTGTCCAATGTTGAGTATCTTCACTGGTGATTTTTCTCTCTCCCATTGAACTGCATGCAGAGTGGCTTTTTCTAGCTTTCTGTCAGCTGGTCTACATGGAGGAGGTTTTCAGCTCTACTCCATAGTTTTTTTCTTTTCAATGTTTACTTATTTATTTATTTATTTTATTTTGAGAGAGAGAGAGAGAGACACCAGGGCCTTCAGCCTGCTGTGAATGAACTCCAGATGTGTTGTGCTCACGTGCAATATTGTGTGCTTGCGTCACTGTGTATCTCGCTATGTTGGCTATGTGGGACCTGGAGATTATTTGAACATGAGTTCTTAGGCTTTACAGGCAATTGCTTTAACTACTAAGCCATCTCTCCAGCCCTGGCTATCTGGTTTTTGAAATTTTTGTTTGTTTGTTTGTTTTGAGGTAGGGTCTCACTCTAGCTCAGGCTGACCTGGAATTTGCTCTGTATTCTCAGAGTGGCCTCGAACTCACGGTGATCCTCCTACCTCTGCCTCCCAAGTGCTGAGATTAAAGGTGTGCGCCACCACGCCCGGCTACTTTTTGAATTTTTATTTACTTGCACACGTGTGTGAGTGTGTGTGTATACCAGAACTTTGCCGCTGCAGTGAATTCCAGACCCATGAGTTTTTGCATCTAGCTTTATGTGGGTACTGGGGAATTGAAACTGCCTGGCAGGCTTTGCCAGAAAGTGCCTTTTAACCACTGAGCCATCTCTCCCGCCCCCCTCTGACTATCTAATGTACAGAGACAAGCAACCTCAACACATACAGAACTGTTGGGGCTGCGCACTGGCGCAGCATCTAAAGTGCTTCCCACACACGTGAGAACCATGTACAATGTCGCGTGCTCCCGTAATCCCAACACTGCCCAGGCAGAGACGGGGGATCCCTAAGGCTCACTGGCAGGCTAGTTCAGAGCAATAGGTGAGCTCTAGGTTCAGCTGGACACCCTGTCTCAAAGAACATGGGGGACAGTGACTCAAGAAGACCCCCCAACATTGACTTCTGGCTCCACATGTGTGCCCACACAAACATGCACACGCACATGCACTTACACCATACACATGCCAAAAACAAACCATCAAAAAGAAACTCCCCTCCCCCCCAAAAAAAAACAAAACCAGGGCTGGAGAGATGGCTTAGCATTTAAGGCACTTGGCTGTGAAGCCTAAGGACCCAAGATTTTTTTGTTTGGTTGGTTGTTGGTTTTTCAAGGTAGGGCTTCACTGCAGCTCAGGCTGACCTGGAATTCACTATGGAGTCTCAGGGTGGCCTCGAACTCATGACAATCTTCCTACCTCTGCCTCCCGAGTGCTGGGATTAAAGGCGTGCGCCACCACGCTCGGCTATGGACCCACGTTTGACTGTCCAGATCCAACGTTAGCCAGACACACAAAGGTGATGCAAGTACAAGGTTGTACATGCCCACTAGGTGGCGCAAGCGTCTCTCTCTGTCGCTATGTCTTTCTAAAAAAATATTAAAAAAAAAAAAACAATAAAGGGCTGAGGATATAACTCAGTTACTAGACTGCTTTCCAACATACAAGAAGCCTGGCTATGATCCCCAGCACCACGTAAACTGGGTGTAGTGGCACACACCTGTAATCCCAGCACTCGAGGACTTGGTTCAAGATCATCCTTGGCTATATGAGACAGAGGTGGTGTGCCACTACACCCTGCTTTCTTCTGTCTTTTCTACAGTGAGTGTGTCTTACCTGAGACTTGGAAGCAGAAGTTCAGGAACTGCCTGGACTCCCTCCTTTACTTCAGGTCAAAGATGGGGTACAGGGATGTCAGCAAGGCATTTCTCCCTCTCCAGACCCCATCCAGTGACACCCTCTGTAGCGGTCTGAATGTAAACTGTCCCCACCAAAGCCTCATGTGTCTTAGATACCTGGTCTCCAGCTGATGGCAATCTGAGAAAGTTATGGAGACTTTGGAAGGAGGAGCCTTGCTGGAGGAGGTGTGTCATTGAAGACAGGCCTTGAGGTTGATTAGGCCAGCCCACTGGGTGCTCAGACTACTTCCTCCCTGTGACAAGATGATGCCAGGTGTCTGCCTGCCCTGCTTTCCTCACCATGACAGTAAGCTAGCCGGTGTGGTGGCACACTCCTTTAATCCCAGCACTCGGGAGGCAGAGGTAGGTGGATCTCAGTGAGCTCAAGGCCACCCTGAGACTAGAGTGAATTCCAGGTCATCCTAGACTAGAAAGCAAAATCCTACCTTGAAACACCAAAATAAATAAATACAGACTGTATGCTACATACTTTTGGTTAGTTAGAGAAGCTTCTCTTTTCAGATGGCAATGACCACTGGGATGACTCAAAAGCCACCATATGCTGAGAAGTGACAGAGTAGTGCTCAGCACTGAAACGTCTCTATCACATCTTCCAAGGCTCGGGGTCCATTGTGGAAGAGGTGACAGAAAGAATGTAAGAGCCAAAGGAAGGATAGGACTGCTTACAACGTAATCCTCCAGACACAAAATGGCCTGGATATCCATGATCGTCACAGTGCCTGACACTACCTACACAAGACCATCATAATAGGAGGAAAAGATCATGACATCAAGATAAAAGAGAGACTGATTGAGAGGGGAAATGAATATGATGGAGAGTGGAGTTGCAAAGGGGAAAGTGGGGAGAGAGGAGGAAGGGAATGGGTTATTGTCTATAATTATGTAAGTTGTCAATAAAAAATAATAATAGGGCTGGAGAGATGGCTTAGCTGTTAAGGCATTTGGCTGCAAAGCCAAAGGATCCCAGTTGGATTCTCCAGGACCCACGTAAGCCAGATGCACAAGGGGGCACATGTATCTGGAGTTTGTTTGCAGTAGCTGGAGGCCCTGGCGTGCCCATTCTGTCCTCTCCCTCTCTCTCTCTCCCTCTCCCTCTTTCTGTCTCTCAAATAAATAAATAAATAAAATATTTAATAATAATAATAATAATAATAAAGACTATAAAGCACAATAAACTCTTTCCTCTCAGATGCTGCTTTTGGTCAGGTGTTTTGTTCCAGTAATGAGAAGAGAACGACAGTGTCCCTCACAGATCACCACCGCCCCCAGGTGGTGCCTTGCCCTGGGTCCTGCAGTGGGCTGGTGCACCCCCACATAGCTCTCCAGCGGGGAGGATAGCCTCAGGGCTTCCATAGCCTCATGGTGGGAGGAAGGCTGTTGACAACCGCAGAGCATCCTGGGTCCCCTGAGCCAGAGTAGCAGCTCAGCTCCCATCCCTCAGTGATTTGTCAGGAGCTATAATGTTACCGCCTCTTTGGGGAGACCCCGTGTCATAGTCCCTAGACGCTGAGGCTCAGAGAGTGGTGCCTTGTTGGATTTTGCAGGAGAAGAAGGGCCTAGCTGAAAGGTAGACCTGGAGTGTGGCTTCAGCTCTCATAGGAGGCCTCCAGCTCTGCTGACTCTCACACACAGACGTGTTCTCCCACCCTGGCTCACACGCAGCGTCGTGCTGGGGCGTGGGTATTCTCATTCAGATACCCCCGCGCTCACACGCCGCCCGTGTCTTTCACACGCACGCACTCACACACTCTCACACATTCTCAGCCACACAGTCGCGTAATTTATTCTCCCTCTAGCACGCAGCCCTGTGCCCAGGGTAAGCAGCATCAGGGACAGCTCATGTCCTGACCCTGTCCCAGTGCCTTCAGGGTTCCTAAACCTCCCCTCCTTAACCCAGAAAAGTGGTCCTCGGCCAGCTGTGTCTCCGTAGAAGTCCTTGGGGGGGGTGGGGAAAGAAGACCTTTCTTTCCCTCCTTCCTTCCCACTCTCTTCCCTTCCGTTTGGATTTGGCAGCCTCTCTATCAGGTGAGATATCTGGGGATCATGGCCACCACAGGACTGTTGCTTTGTCCAGCTTCAGCCCCAGGGCAGGTTTTGGGGGGCAGTGGAGGGGGTGCAAAGCACAGAGCAGATGGGCTGTGCCTAGTCCTAAAGTGCGGTCATGGGCCACCACCCTCCGTCACTCTCCTGTCTGCACTTCTCTGGCTCCTTTCTCTTCCTGTTTCCCACACCTCCGGACGCCACCCTGACCCCTGAGCCTTAGGACAGGAGCTTCACTGACCGGAAGGTCCAGCTCACTTAGCCCCTTTTGGCTGCAGACCTCACGCTGGGGACACTGAGCCCAATTCATGAGCTGCTTCTGTGGGCTCAAAGAGGAAACTGAGGCACCAGGACCTGGGTGAGAAGGAATTTCTTTTATTTTTTTCAAATATATTTTAGACCGGGTGTGGTGGCACACGCCTTTAATCCCAGCACTCGGGAGGTAGAGGTAGGAGGATCACCATGAGTTAGAGGCCAGCCTGAGATTGCATGGTAAATTCCAGGTCAGCCTGGGCCAGAGTGAGACCCTACCTCGACAACCAAAACAAAACAAATATATATATATATATATATATATATATATATATATATGTATATATATATATAATTTTTTTTTATTTGACAGAGAGAGAGAGAGAGAGTGAGAGGGTGTGCCAGGGCCTCCAGCCACTGCAAACGAACTCCAGATGCATGCTCCCCCTTGTACATCTGGCTTACGTGGGTCCTGGAGAGTCGAACCCAGATCCTTTGGCTTTGCAGGCAAATGTCTTACCCACAAAGCCTTCTCTCCAGCCCAGAAAGGATTTATTTATTTATTTATTTATTTATTTTGGTTTTTCGAGGTAGGGTTTCACTTTAGCCCAGGCTGACCTAGAATTTACTCTGTAGTCTCAGAGTGGCCTCGAACTCACAGCAATCCTCCTACCTCTGCCTCCCGAGTGCTGGGATTAAAGGCGTGCACCACCACACCTGGCTCAGAAAGGATTTCTTGTCCCCCAGTATCTCTGTGCTCCTAGGAACCACTCTATTCCCTGGCCAGAGGCCTTCCCCAAGGTTAGCCACCACTCCAGCCCCAGACACTATGCATGGTCCCTAATGCTGGGTCAGGGTGTGGGGCTCTGAAAGCTGCTTCAGTGAGACCCCCAGTGGGCAGTCGAGGTCCTGAACCCTCATTCTCTGCCACCCCCCCCCCATCACCTTAGGGCATACATCACAGGCCCCACCTGACCTAGGTGACCTGGGTCCTCACCTCATCCCAGAAGCCAGCAGAACAAGGGACAAAAGCATGTGGAGCCCTAGAGCATCTAGCCCTGTCCCCAGGAGACCTGTACTCCTAAATGCTGGTCAGCCTGTCTTCACCTCTGTGACCCTAGCCCATGCCCTGGCCCTCTGTGTGCCTTGGTCAGACTGCCAAGGGGGTTGGCACAGGGTGCTCAGGGGGGGGGATCTGGGTTTGCCCTACCACTGGCTGGTGAGTAGGCCCAGAGCCCTGACCCCAGAGGTTCCCCCCATCCCAAAGGTCCCACTGGTGTCCACTTGGACCCATGTCCTGGCAGGCCAACTGGAAGAATAGAACTCACGGCCCTAGGGTACCATGCAGCCACTTAGCTAAGCCCAACCAGACCTCCTAAGAGCCAGTAGGAAGACCCGGATCCCTCGGGGGAAGGAGAGAGCAGAGAAGGGACTGGGGCCCTTTGATCCTGGGCGGCCCCCATACGCGCACTGTGGCCCCTTTGGCTAAGTTGACTCAGGGCAGGGAGAACCCATGGTCATCTGTCAGGGAGTCAGAGTGGGCCCACGGCTGCCTGCCGGTGGAGCGAGCCGGGAAATGTGACCATTAAGAAACCC
Organism: Dipus sagitta; assembly: GCA_036346955.1. NCBI lineage: Eukaryota > Metazoa > Chordata > Mammalia > Rodentia > Dipodidae > Dipus > Dipus sagitta. Next base: position 143,624,404 of record CM070770.1, read on the forward strand.
TCCTGGCTGTCTGGGAAGCTTACTTAAATTGGTGGAGAGGGCCAGGAGAGGGCCGCATCTGGAACCAATATGTGTTTTCCTTCTCTCCCTCCCATGTCACCCCTGCAGCCGGGAATTCAGCAGAGCCATGGAGAGCTGTTTCCTCAGGGACAGAATTCCTGGTGCGTTGGGGAGGGGAGAGACAAGGCAGGCGGGGAGCAAAGCCCGAGCCCAGAGTGACCCTGGGGGGGTGACACTGAGAGAAGTAGAGGTCAGAAACCCATGAGGATGACGGAGGTGGAAGGAGATGGACTGTGGGGCACCTTCAGGTTGGATGGTGATCAAGACATACACACATCCATTTTACAGGTGTGGAGACTGAGTCACAGAGGGGTCCAGACATCCCCAGACCCCCCCCCAATACTCCCCTGCGCAGCCAGCATTTGCAGGTCTTTGCCCTGCTTGATTGAAGGCTCACTGCTCCTGACACCTTTAGGTGGGAATTTTGTTGTCCCCTTATTTACAGACAACAGGGGAACCAACTTGGCCAGATGACAGAGCCCAGGGTGGCCATATGGGATGTGATTCTGGGCCTGTCTGGACACTATTTAGCTATGCTGTGTGAACCACCGGGATTGGAATGACTTCATTTGACAGCTATATCACATTGGCTGAGGCCCAGCACTGGGCTAGGCTCAAGGGAGGCGGCAATGTGACCAGAGGCAGCTAGCTAGCTCCCAGAGGTGCTGGCAGGAGCTGGGACAAATTGGCCCTCATTTGGACGGTCAGCAGATGTTAAAGCGAGTCCTGCACTTGGGCAGGAGTTAACTGAGAGAGGTGAGCACTAGCAATGAGGTTTCTTTGCCCTGTGGAGCCAGGACCCTCCACGGGATACCATTGCTGGGAATGGATGGACAGTTGACCAGCCTTGACTTATCCCCACCCCCCACCCAGGGCTCATGACAATGTCCGGGGCCTCTCTTGCAGTCAGTTTCCTACAATGACCCAATAAACAGACCCACGGGCTGACCAGCTCCCAGGTTTCCGCCAAGCCGGGCTGTGAGGCAGGGGAGAACGTGCGCTCAGGACGAGGGAGGCCATCTCTGGGCTAGTGCTCCTCTTCCTCTCAAGCCCGACCCCCAGCTCCTGAAGCTCAACTCCTTCCCATGCTTCAAAGAGGCTTTTTTTTTTTTTTTTTTTGTTTCGAGGTAGGGTCTCACTCTAGCTCAGGCTGACCTGGAATTCACTATGGAGTCTCAGGGTGGCCTCGAACTCACGGCGATCCTCCTACCTCTGCCTCCCGAGTGCTGGGATTAAAGGCGTGCGCCACCACGCCCGGCTTCAAAGAGGCTTTGACCCATGCAGAAACCTCCTTCCAGAAGGACACCCAGCTCCGACAGCTGGAGCCCTGACTCCCACTTGCCAGGGTGGCTGAACCCCAGCACTGCCCACTCCACCTGGCCCCCAGTGTAGTCCCAACCCAGTCCAGGGTGGGCAGAGGAAGGATCCCAGCACCATATGTGTGAAGTGGATAACCAGGATGTCACTTGAGCTCTGTGGCAAGGTGGGGAAACTGAGGCACAGAGAGACAACAACAGCAACAACATGAGAGGGGGTTGGAGAGATGGCTTAGTAGTTCAAGTCACCTACTTGCAAAGCCTAATAGCCTGGGTTCAGTTCCCCAGTACCCATGTAAAGCCAGATACATAAAGTAGTGCATGCATCTGGAGTTTGTTTGCAGTGGCAGAAGGTCTCAACATGCCCATTCTCTCTCTCTCTCTCAAATAAATGTGTAAATATTTTAAAATAAATAAATTAGGGGGCTGGAGAAATGGCTTAGTGGTTAAGGTGCTTGCCTGCAAAGACAAAGGAACCAGGTCCAATTCTCCAGGACACACATAAGCCAAATGCACAAGGTGGTACATGCATCCAGAGCAGCTAAAGGCCCTGGCATGCCCATTCTCCCTTTCTCTCTCTCTCAAATAAAGTAAAATATTAAATAAGTAAATAAATTAGGGCTGGAGAGATGGCTCAGCAGTTAAGGCACTTGCCTGCAAAGCATAAGGACCCAAGCTGAATTCCCCAGTACCCATGTAAAAAAAACCAGATGTACAAGGTGGCCCATGATCTGGAATTTGCTTGTAGTGGCTAGAGGCTCTGGCACACCCATTATCTCTTTTTTGTCTCTCAAATAAATAAATAATTAATTAATTAAATTTTAAGACATGAAAATAAACAAAATAAACAGAACAAAAAATAGATGTACAGGCGCATATGCACATGCACACATACACAAAGTAAAAAACAGAGACAGCCGGGTGTGGTGGCACACCCCTTTAATCCCAGCACTCGGGAGGCAGTGGTAGGAGGATTGCAGTGAGTTCAAAGCCACCCTGAGAATACAGAGTGAATTCTAGGTCAGCCTGGGCTAGAGTGAAACCCTAACTTGAAAAGAAAAAATAGAGCCACTTACCAACTATAGCCCCTGGGCAGTACGGCCAGCTAGTGCCCCGTGAGTCCCTCGTATGTACCGGGCCTGCCATCTGGCTGCCCCTAGATCCAGTCATTGTAGGCCAGCTGGATGCTTTGTGTCCTTCACAGGTAGCCTTGAGCGCTCTATCCCGGGGAAGCCCTCCCTCATACCTCTCCCTGTGGGCCCAAACCTCCTGGTTATTTGGTTCTCCATCATACTCCGTCTGCTTAGTGGAGTCTCTGTAGGTCCGGCCTCCATCCCCAGCAGCGCTGAGAAGGCCTTCAATAAAAAACCTGTTGATGGAGTTACTAAGCCCTGGATTTCAGTTCAGCAGGCTTGGGAGCTGCAGGGGAAGAGAGAGAAGCAGGGACGTTCTGCCCTCAAGTTTAACTCCACGTCCCAGGGAGCAATACCAACCGTGATGGTGGGGGAATGGCTGAAGTAGTAGACAAGTCCTGTGGGCCAGAGACCAGGCAGACCACCCGCCCGCCCACAGGCCCACATAGCTCCACTCTCATTATCTCCTGTTGGCAGAGAAAGATTTTGAGGCGATCTGGAAGGCTGGCCTGCAACCACCAGGCTAGTAGTTACGTCTGAGATTTGAACTCAGATCTGTGTGGGGCAGTGTCATGGGCACAAGCCACTGAGCCACACCTCCTCCTGTGTAGGGAGGGAGTTCTCTTGGACTCTACAGAGCCAGGGTTGAGCAGTGGAAGCCGTGAGGGGGGGCCGGGGGAGATCTGAACTGAGGAATGGGGGTGATCATATGGGGCAGGAATGGTGAGGGACAAAGGGTTCTGGGGACAGCAGAGACTGCAGTCAGGGAGAGCAAGCCCAGCTACGGGGTGAACACGTGGGCTGTTATCTGAAACAACCGAAGGGGGAGACCCTAGTCCCATTTGGAGGCTCTGACAAGGTGATGATATACAGATTTTTAAATAAATGTACCTCGTTAGGGCGCATTGTCTGCTGGGAGAAAAATGATGGCCTTCCCCACCAGAAAAAAAGAAAGAAAGAAAATCCAATGCCATCGCTAAAAAGGAAATTGCATTAATACAGATTGTTTTATTTAAAAAAAAAAAAAAAAAAAAAAAACCTTGACCTCAACTTCACAAAAAGCCACGGGCATCTCCTTTGCGGAGGCCGCTGGGCCACTGGGGAGGCGGTGCAATTTCTCAGTGGCTCACTGTCCCAACCACGGGAGGGAAGGGGGGGTACTTTAAGGCCCCCTGCAGAAAGGTGTGTAAATCTTTGTACGTCTGAAGAAACTTTAGCCAGCCGCTAAGTCAGAGGAGAGGAAAACCGCAAGGGCCTCCTCACCCCCCGCCTTTTTTCCGTCCCCCCCCCCACCAGCCCCTTTGGAGCTCTGCTCTCTTTGATCGTAAAAAATAGTCATATTTCACCCCCAAAATATCAGCAATCAGTGAAGAAGGAAGTGGGAGTCCGCAGGGAGTTTCCCCCACAGATTAGACCCTTGGTTTAATTATTTAGCGCCTGCCTGGACGGGGCAGGCAGGGAACACGCCCTCCTGGCGAGGGTTCACGAGTAAGTTATAAATAAGAGTAACGATTATATCCCCAATTAGCCAGCGAGCTGGGAACTGAAACCTTGGGCCCTGCCTGTTCTCCAGAGGCTTCTGCACTCCCAACAGCCTACCTTGCAGCACCCCTGGTTCATGGAGCAACGCAGGGCCTGCTCTCTGGCCCTCCTTCCTCTCACCATGGAGGTATCACAGCGAGATGTTCCTGGGCCCAGGAATCCAGAAAACTTCTGGGAAGGTCCTGAGCTGCAGTTAGGGCAGAAGGGTCCCAGGGTTAGGAGAGATTCCTCTTCTGAGCCTAGAGCTTTTCCTCCTGGGAAGAGATTTTCTGCCAGTGAGTGTCCTCGGAGAGGCAGCCCCATTTGGAAGATATCTTTGCAGGACTGGAGCTACTGATTCAGTTCACAGTCATAGGGGAACCCCCCCCCCCAAGTCTTTGGGCACCAATATCTATGGCCTATGCTCACCCGACACCTCAGTATGAACTAGGCGCTCAATAAACCACCGTGTCACTCAGGGCTGTTTTAGGTCGGGAAGCCTGCAGTCCTGTAGTTGCCACCCAAGGATCTAGAGCCCAGTGTGGGCACCCAAGGTTGCCCACTGGGACTCAACAGCAGCCTATCCTTTGGCCCCAGCTTCATCTTGGTGCCACCCTAGCATGGTCCAGCAGTCCCACCAATTGAGTGGCCAACTGAGCGACAGGGATTCCGACTGCCAACCACTTCCCCAGACATCTGCTCTTGCCCTCATCTCATAGGGAGCCTCACTGTGGCCCCTCCCTTTTCCGACCCCCCTCTGTAAGTTCTGGAGACACAATAGACTAGGGAATCATGTGGCCCAAAGTCACACAGCAAATCCATACTGGGGGCTAGTGTGTGACTGACTTTCCCACCTGGGACACGTTTTCTCTGAGACCTTGTCTTTGTCAAAGCCTACTTCCACACCCAGGGCCAGGTATACTGAGCACCTCTCACAATTTACTACCTTTAACTAACACAGGAGAAGCTCAGAGGTCAGGGTTCCAATCAATGTCAGGAACTGCATGCAGGGCCAGTGCATACTGAAGATTTAAGACAAAAACAGCAAACAAAGAAGCATGTGGAAGGAGAATAGGGAAGCTAGCTAGTACACTGAGTTCTCACCTGAGCAGATAGTATGACTGCATCGTAATACTGACTTTAGGCTTTTGGTAGCCCAGGCAAAAAAAAAAAAAAAAAAAAAAAGGAAATGCAATGGTCTTTGTTTTGTTCTTTTTATTTATTTATTTTTCCTTTCCTTCTCGTTTATTTATTTATTTATGAGAGAATTGGTGCGCCAGGACCTCTAGCCACTGCAATCGAGCTCCAGATGCATGTGCCACCTTGTGTGCATGCATCACTTTGTATGTTTGGCTTTATGTGGGGAGTCGAACCTGGGTCCTTAGGTTTCACAGGCAAGCACCTTAACCACTAATCAATCTCTCCAGCCCCTATTTACTTATCATTTTTTTTTTGTTTGTTTGTTTGTTTTGTTTTTGGTTTTTGGAGGTAGGGTCTCACTCTAGCTCAGGCTGACCTGGAATTCACTATGTAGTCTCAGGATGGCCTCGAACTCATGGCAGTCCTCCTACCTCTGCCTCCCAAGTGCTGGGATTAAAGGCGTGCGCCACCACGCCTGGCCTTTTACTTATCTTTTTGACACGGGATCTCAATCTAGCCCAGGCTGACCTGGAATTCACTATGTTAGTCCCAGTCTGGCCTTAAGCTCACCGTGATCCTACCTCTGCCTCCCAAATGCTGGCATTAAAGGCATGTGCCACCATACCTGGTGCTCATTTATTTATTTTAATTTTAAAATTTATTTATTTATTTATCTGAGAGACAGAGACAGAGAGAATGGGCACGCCAGGGCTTCCAGCTGCTGCAAATGAACTCTAGACGCATGTGCCACCTTGTTCATCTGGCTTATGTGAGTCCTGGGGAATCGAACTTGCATCCTTGGCTTTGCAGGCAAATGCTAAGCCATCTCTCCAGCCTGAGACATGAAAGCGCTGAGGGCTGCTGGCTGGGTGTGTCTCACTACACTGCCTGGTCTGTCATACAGCTCAGCTCCTGCTGTCATGAGCACCTCTTCATCTTGGAAGCTGTTCATAAGGGCACAGTTGTCTCTCAGTGGCTCCGGGACCCCCCCCCCCCGCCCACACACACCATGCCAAATCCTCAGGCGCTCGTGTGGACGGCAGATGAGGATGGCGCAGCTTTTGCTCACCGCTGTGCGTGTCCTGCAGCTCGCTTTAATCGCCTCTGGGTTACGGACAGTGCCTGCCACCGTGCGAATGCTCCGTGATTGTTGCTTTACTATATTGCTTAGGGAAAAATCTATACATACTTAGTACAGATTCTGTGGAGACAGGGTCTTGCTATGTAGCCCGGGTTGGCCTCAAAATCATCATCCTCCTTCCTCTGCCTCCAGCGTACTAGGATTACAGATATCTGTCACCAAACCAGGCTAAATATAAATTTATATATGTGTGTGTGTGTATGTATGTATGTATGTATGTATGTATCTATCTATCTATATCTATCTATCTATCTATCTATCTATCTATCTATCTATATATATATATATAGAGAGAGAGAGAGCTCAGCATTTAAAGGCACTTGCTTGCAAAGCCTGCTGGCCAGGGTACAATTCTCCAGTATGCATGTAAAGCCAAAAGCTTTACCAAAGGGATGCATGCATCTGGAGTTCGTTTGCAGCAGCAAGAGGCCTGATGCACTCCCCGCTCCTTGCAAATAAATAAAAGTATCTATCCATTTATATATATGTGGGTGGTGCCAAAATCTCTCACTGCTGCAAACACCACCAGATGCACCACTTTTTGCATTCGACTTTAGGTGGGTGGCTGGGGAATTGAACCTGGGCTGGCAGGCTCTGTAAGCAAGCACCTTTAGCCACTGATCATCTCGGCAGCCCCAAGACCCAATTATTATTAATTTTTTTTTTTGATTTTTCGAGGTAGGGTTTCACTCTAGCCCAGGCTGACTTGGAACTCACTCTGTAGTCCCAGGCCAGCCTCAAACTCACAGCGATTCTCCTATCTCTGCCTTCCGTGTTGGGATTAAAGGTATGTGCCACCATATTTGAGGGCTGGAGAGATGGCTTAGCAGTTAAAGCACTTACCTGTGAAGCCTAAGGACCTAGGTTTGACTCCCCAAAACCTAGGTAAGCCAGACGCACAGGGTGACACATGTGCACAAGATGGCTCATGCGTTCTGGAGTTCAACTGCAGTGGCTAGAGGCCCTGACATGCCAATTCTCTCTCATATATTTGAGCCAGGCATGTTGGTCCATGCCTATAATTCCAGCAACTTGGGAGGCTGAAGTAGAGGGATTGTCATGAGTGTGAGGCCAGCTGGGATACAGAGTGAGTTCCAGATCAGATTAGACTAGGGTGAGATCCTCTCTCAAAAATAAATAAATAGCTGGGCGTGGTGGCGCACGCCTTTAATCCCAGCGCTTGGGAGGCAGAGGTAGGAGGATCCCTATGAGTTTGAGGCCACCCTGAAACTCCATAGTGAATTCCAGGTCAGCCTGGGCTAGAGTGAGACCCTACCTTGAAAAACAAAACAAAACAAAAATAAATAAATAAACAAAATAAAATAAAATACCCCCCCCCATGCACATATTTTGATCCCTTGTTGAGTGAACCCTTGGATACCAAACAGAGGCCTTGAATCTGACTAGAAAATTCCAGGCCTGGTCATGAGCCCCCGTTGCTGAGAGGGAGGATCTATATGAGAGATCCTCAGGAAGGAAACTGAGGCTTGGAAAGCTTCGGGCAGCGAGCTGTCCTGCTTGCTTGAGTCTGGTTCCACGTGATGCGGGGCGGGGGGGGAGCCCTGGGTTTGTGATGCCCAGGGTTTCCCGCTGCGATTGCAGCCTGACACAATATTTACAGAGCGACCGTGATCTGTCACAGTCACGCCTGGTCACGTCTGAGTCACATTGGTGTTTATGACTCCCCAGACAAGCAGCAGGGAGCTCTCCTTCCCTGCTCAGTGATCCCCTGCCTGCCTGTCAGAATCCAGGAGTGACTGGGTGGAGGACAGCTGCAGAGCTCACCCTGGCCCTCCCTTGGTTCCCCAGTGAAATGGGTGTGGCTCTCCAGTGACTGTCAGGTTAAAGAATGAGGTGAGCCGGGCGTGGTGGCGCACGCCTTTAATCCCAACACTGGGAGGCAGAGGTAGGAGGATCGCTGTGAGTTCGAGGCCACCCTGAGACTCCATAGTGAATTCCAGGTCAGCCTGGGCTAGAGTGAGACCCTACCTTGAAAAACAAAAACAAAAACAAAAACAAAAACAAAAACAAAAACAAAAATAAATAAATAGCTGGGCGTGGTGGCGCACGCCTTTAATCCCAACACTGGGAGGCAGAGGTAGGAGGATCGCTGTGAGTTCGAGGCCACCCTGAGACTCCATAGTGAATTCCAGGTCAGCCTGGGCTAGAGTGAGACCCTACCTTGAAAAACAAAAACAAAAACAAAAATAAATAAATAGCTGGGCGTGGTGGCGCACGCCTTTAATCCCAACACTGGGAGGCAGAGGTAGGAGGATCGCTGTGAGTTCGAGGCCACCCTGAGACTCCATAGTGAATTCCAGGTCAGCCTGGGCTAGAGTGAGACCCTACCTCAAAAAAAACAAAAACAAAAACAAAAACAAAAACAAAAACAAAAATAAATAAATAGCTGGGCGTGGTGGCGCACGCCTTTAATCCCAACACTGGGAGGCAGAGGTAGGAGGATCGCTGTGAGTTCGAGGCCACCCTGAGACTCCATAGTGAATTCCAGGTCAGCCTGGGCTAGAGTGAGACCCTACCTTGAAAAACAAAAACAAAAACAAAAACAAAAACAAAAACAAAAACAAAAACAAAAACAAAAATAAATAAATAGCTGGGCGTGGTGGCGCACGCCTTTAATCCCAACACTGGGAGGCAGAGGTAGGAGGATCCCTATGAGTTTGAGGCCACCCTGAAACTCCATAGTGAATTCCAGGTCAGCCTGGGCTAGAGTGAGACCCTACCTTGAAAAACAAAAACAAAAACAAAAATAAATAAATAGCTGGGCGTGGTGGCGCACGCCTTTAATCCCAACACTGGGAGGCAGAGGTAGGAGGATCCCTATGAGTTTGAGGCCAGCTGGGATACAGAGTGAGTTCCAGATCAGATTAGACTAGGGTGAGATCCTCTCTCAAAAATAAATAAATAGCTGGGCGTGGTGGCGCACGCCTTTAATCCCAACACTGGGAGGCAGAGGTAGGAGGATCCCTATGAGTTTGAGGCCAGCTGGGATACAGAGTGAGTTCCAGATCAGATTAGACTAGGGTGAGATCCTCTCTCAAAAATAAATAAATAGCTGGGCGTGGTGGCGCACGCCTTTAATCCCAACACTGGGAGGCAGAGGTAGGAGGATCCCTATGAGTTTGAGGCCAGCTGGGATACAGAGTGAGTTCCAGATCAGATTAGACTAGGGTGAGATCCTCTCTCAAAAATAAATAAATAGCTGGGCGTGGTGGCGCACGCCTTTAATCCCAGCACTTGGGAGGCAGAGGTAGGAGGCTCGCCATGAGTTCGAGGCCACCCTGAGATTACATAGTGAATTCCAGGTCAGCCTGGACCAGAGAGAGAGAGACCCTACCTTTACAAACCCCCCCCCAAAAAAAAAAAAAGTGGTAGACAAGCCAGGTTCAGTGCTCATGACTGTAATTCCAGCCCTTGGGAAGTTGAGGTAGAAGTTCTAGGCTATCTTGGACTACAGAGTGAGTTTCAGGTCAGCCTGGACTAGAGACCCTGCCTCAAAAAAAAAAACTAACAAACAAAAACGTGGTGGAGCCGGGCGTGGTGGCGCACACCTTTAATCCCAGCACTCGGGAGGCAGAGGTAGGAGGATCACCGTGAGTTCGAGGCCACCCTGAGACTCCATAGTGAACTCCAGGTCAGCCTGGGCTAGAGACCCTACCTCGAAAAAACAAACAAACAAACAAACAAAAAAAAAAGTGGTGGACAAGAGTATTTAAAGACACAGAAAGCAGGGGCTAGAGAGATGACTCAGCAGTTAAATGCGCTGGCTTGCAAAGCCTGACAGCCTGGGTTTGATTCCTCTGTGCCACGTAAAGTCAGATGCACAAAGTGACACATGCATCTGGAGTTCATTTGCAGTGGCAAGAGGCCCTGACTTCCCCATATATTCTCTCTTTCAAATAAACAAATATATATATATGTATATATATATATTAGTTTTTCGAGGTAGGGTTTCACTCTGGTCCAGGCTGACTTAGAATTCACTACGTAGTCTCAGGGTGGCCTCAAACTCATGTCAATCCTCCTACCTCTGCCTCCCAAGTGCTGGGATTAAAGATGTGCACCACCACACCTGGCTCAAATAAAAATTTCTTTTTAAAGACATAGAGGGCTGGAGAGATGGCTTAGCAGTTAAGGCATTTGTCTGCAAAGCCAAAGGATCCAGGTTTGACTCTCCAGGACCCATGTAAACCAGATGCACAAGGGGGTGCATGCATCTAGAGTTTGTTTCTAGTGGCTGGAGGCCCAGACACGCCCATTCTCTCTTTCTCTCTCTCTCTCTTTCCCTCTTTCTCTCTCTAAAATAAATAAATAAAAATAAAAATATATTTAAAAAGATATAGAAAGCCAGTTATAAAATACTTGGTACAACATAATTCTACTTATATGATATACATGACTATGTCCCTCAATTTAACTAGATCTATAGATATAAGATAGAAAGAATGTCTTAACATTATTTTTCTTTGCTTTTTCTAAACTTTCAATCTAATATTGAATAAACAGGATAGCCCTAATCCTTTTAATTAAACCAACTTTTGTTTTGTTTTTATTTTTGAAGTAGGGCCACTTTATGTGTCTGGCTTTATGCAGATGCTGGGGAATTGAACCTGGGCCATCAGGCTTATCAAGCAAGTGCCTTTAATCATTAAACCATCTCTCAATCCCCCAATTACTTTTTTCCCTCTTGGTTTTCTGAGGTAGGATCTTGCTCTAGCCTAGGCTGACTTGGAATTCACTATGTAGTCTCAAGGTGGCCTTGAACTCATGGTAATCCTCCTACCTCTCCCTCCTGAGTGCTGGGATTAAAGGCTTGTGAAACCAACTTTTTTTTCTTGAGACCATGTCTCACTCTATATCCCAAACTGTCCTGGAACTTCATGCAGCACAGGCTGGTTTCAAATTCTCAACATTCCTGCCTCAGTGTCCATGTCCTGGGATTACAGGCATGCAACACCATGCCTGACTAAGCCACCTTTTTTTACTTTAATATAATAAATGCCTGCTAGGTGTCAAGGCTCTTTGGGAATGAAATAGTGATTTTAATTTTCCTTAAGCTTTCTAAAATCTCAGCAGTTATCACTTCTGTGACAATGAAAGTTTTTTGTTTTTTTTTTTGAGGTAGGGTCTCACTCTAGCCCAGGGTGACCGGGAACTCACTCTGTAGTCCCAGGCTAGGTCTTGAACTCACAGAGATCCTCCTACCTCTGCCTCCTGAGTGCTGGGATTAAAGGCCTGTGCCACTACTCCTGGCCCTTACATAAATTTTTGGGACTAGATCAAATAAATATTCTCATTCAAGGTGAGAGACAGGACCCAGCTTCCGGTGGAGCTACCAGTTGACCGTCAGCTTCTGCAAGGGGCTCTCCCTGGAGAGGAGAACCCTCTCACCCTCCTTCCTGTTTCCCCTCCTGCTGCTACTCAATAACTTCTGATTGACTTAAGAGGTTCCAACCTGAGACCATGTTTTCTTCTCATCTCTTCCTCTGTATTAGTCTCTAGGAGTTGAACAAATTATCATGGAAATGATGTTTAAACCGTTTCTCTCTGGGATCATGATTTCCTGAGTTCTGTCTTCCCTGGGTTAAAGGCAAGTTTATGGCTATGTTTCCAGGCAGAATCCAAGCCGAAATTTGCTCAAGGGCTGAACTTTGCCTATCTCTATCATCCTGTGCCACCCAGCCATTCTCCTGCGGTTGACAAGGGTAGTGGAACGTCAAGTCTAGCACATTCCATACTGTCTTTACTCTCCATCTTACCAATGATGGCGCAGATTCAAAAAGAATGAAGGACTGACTGTACCCAAGGTCGCACAGCTGTCAGACAGCAGTGAGCGATTCACACTCATGTCTCTCCAGCTCCATGACTTCTTGGAGTGGATGTTCAAAAACAACTGTTGAGGATCAGAGAGATGATTCAGGAGTTAAAGGCGCTTGCTTGCAAAACCCGACAGCCGGGTATGGATTCCCTAGCACCCAAGTAAAGGCAGATGCACAAAGTGGTGCATGCGTCTGGAGTTCATCTGGAGCAGTGACAGGAGGTCCTGGCGCTCACCCTCACTCTCCCCTTGCAAACCAACAAACAAATAAATAATGCATATTTTTCAATATTTTATTTTCATTTATTTGAGAGAGGGAAAGAGGCAGAGAGAGAGAGAGAGAGAGAGGGAGAGAATGGGTGTGCCAGGGCCTCCAGCCACTGCAAATGAACTCCAGATGCATGCACCAACTTGTGCATCTGGCTTACGTGGGTTCTGGGGAATCAAACCGAGGCCCTTCGGCTTGGCAGGCAAGCTCCTTAACCGCTAAGCCATCTCTCCAGCCCCAGCAAATAATATTTAAACATAGTTGGAGACTGGGGAGATGGCTCAACGGTTAAGGTGCTTGCCTGCAAAGCCTAACAGCTTCGGTTCGATTCCTCCAGCACCCACATAAAGCCAGATGCACAAAGTGGCGCATGCATCTGGAGTTCATTTGCAGCCACTAAAGGCTCTGGCATGGTCATTCATTCTCTCTCTCTCTCTTTGCAAATAAATAAATAAAAATCTTTAAAAAGCAAAACAGGGGCTGGAGAGATGGCTTAGCGGAGGCGCTTGCCTGCAAAGCTTAAGGACCCAGGTTTGATTCCCCAGTAGCCATGTAAGCCAGATGCACCAGGTGGTGCATGCATCTGGAGTTCGTCTGCAGTGGCTGGAGGCCCTGGCGTGCCCATATTCTCTCTCTTTCTCTGTATTTCTCAAATGTGGCATAGTGGCTCAGCCGAGTGCGCTTGCGTAGCATGTGCAAGGCCCTGGGTTCCTGCCCCAGCGCCACACAGACACAGGCAAACCCTGTAATGTTAAGTATCACTAACACCTTTCACTCACCGGCACCACGTGTCCCACATGTATCAGTTTGCTCACTCCCCTAAATAGCTTATCTGCAATCAAAGCAACTAAGAGGAAAGAGATTAATGCTCAAGGCCCACAGGAAGGAGACCAAAATCATAGTGCCACCGTCTTGCAGTCACACAGCTCATCACCTCTCCACACGCTCAGGAAGGCCACAGGAGGCCACTGTGACCACCAGTCCCGCCAAAAGAGCTTAACATGGCACATGCCAGTTCTGAATAAGAGTTTGGATTAAAATATTTCAGTGACATCCAGGCACTAGAAGGAGCCCTCGCTGCCTCAGTTTCTCCTCTTGTCATGTAAGGGAATGGGAACTAAATGATCTCTCAAGCTCTTTGCAGAGCCACAGGCATCTTCTCTTGGACAGGGACTCAGAGCGTCACCTGGGACAGATGCTCATGGTGTCCCACAGGTATTTCATGAGGTGGGACCTGAAGGGGGGAAGCGGGGCTCACAGTAGAAGACCTGGGAGGCAACCACTCTCAGTGGGCTGCGCTTTCCCTGCATTGGCTGCCAGGGCCTCACCCTGTGCTTTGCTGGGTGCTCCAGTCAGAGTGAGGCCATCCAGTCATTGCCCAGAACCCCATCTGGTTCTGTCCCTCAGAAAGCCTCGAAGCCAGGCTAGAGAGATGGCTCAGTGGTTAAGGCGCTTGCTTGCAAAGTGTGAGGACCCAGGTTCGATTCAACAGTGGACACATGAAGCCAGATGCACATGGCGGTGTATGCATCTGGAGTTCATTTGCAGTTGACAAAGGCCCTGGTAACCCATTCCCTCTCTCTTTCTCTCCCTCTTTATCTCTGTCTCAAAGGAAGGAAGGAAGGGAGGAGGGAGGGAGGGAGGAAGAGGAAAAGAGAGAGGGTTGGAGAGATGGCTTAGCAGTTAAGGCACTTGCCTGCGAAGCCTAAGGACCCATGTTCAACTTCCCAGATCCCACATAAGCCAGACGCACAAGGTGATGCAAGCTCACAAGGTCGCACATGCTCACTAGGTGGCGCATGCATCTGGAGTTCGACTGCAGTGGCTGGAGGCCCTGACACGCCAATTCTCTCTCTCATAGAAAAAAAAAAAAAAAAGCAAGCAAGTAGGTAAGCCTTGAAGCCAACTGGGTGTGTGGTAGGTCATGTCATTAGGCTGAGGTAGGAGGACTGTCATGAGTTTGAGGCCAGCCTAGCCTACAGTATGAGTTCTGGATCAGCCTGTGCCCTACCTTGAAAAAAACAAAACAAAAGCCGTGTAGCCACACACACTGTGGACAGTGCTGAGGAGACCTTGTCGGTCTTTCTCGCTGGGCACTGTTGGTGGCAGATCTCCAAGGAAATCTGGCCCCAGACCCTCCCCTCGCCATGTGGGCACTCATTGAGGGACCCCTTAGCTTCATTTGAGAAGTGATTCTTTCCTGTGAGGGAAACTCAGAGATAAACAGCTGGTAACTGAAGCCAGGCTCTTTGTTCTCTTTTTGATGGGGGAGGGGTGGCTCTTATTACTACTGGGAGTTTGTTGTTTTGTTTGGTTTTTGTTTTTTTCCAGGTAGGGTCTCACTCTAGCCCAGGCTGACCTGGAATTTACTATGTAGCCTCAGGCTGTCCTGCAACTCAGTGATCCTCCCACCTCGGCCTCTCCAGCGCTGGGTGCACCACCATGCCTCGCGGCTTAGTGTTTTTTGAGAGCCCAGCACTTCACTGCTTACAGGCCATGTCCAGCTGTTCATGAGGGTTCTGGAGATTCAAACAAACTTGGGCAGATATTTAAAGCTATTTATTTATTTTATGAGAGAGGGAGAGCGCACGCGTGCCAGGGTCTCTAGCCACTGCTGCGGACCTCCAGATGTGTGCGCCACCTTGTGCTCATGCATCACCTCGTGTGTTGTGGGACCTGGAGATTTGAACCTAAATTCTTAGGCTTTGCAGGCAAGCACCGTAACTGCTAAGCCATCTCTCCAGCTCATCTTAGTTGTTGTTTTTTGAAAATTTTTTTTGTTCATTTTTATTTATTTATTTGAGAGTGACAGAGAGAGAAAGAGGCAGATAGAGAGAGAGAGAGAGAAAGAGAGAGAGAATGGGCAAGTCAGGGCTTCCATCTGGCTAACGTGGGTCCTGGAGAATCGAGCCTCAAACCGGGGTCCTTAGGCTTCACAGGCAAGCGCTTAACCACTAAGCCATCTCTCCAGCCCATCTTAGTTGTTTTTTAAACCCCCTCAGGCCCTCATGCTTGTGCAGGAAGCTTGCTTAACCACTGAGTCATCTCTCCAGCCTCCAAGGGACATTTTGAAGACCTTATAATTTCTTTTTGTTGTTGTTGTTGTTGTTTTTTCTTTTTATTGTTTTTTTTTCGAGGTAGGGTCTCACTCTAGTCCAGGCTGACCTGGAATTCACTATGTAGTCTCAGGGTTGCCTTAAATTCATGGCAATCCTCCTACCTCTGCCTCCTGAGTGCTGGGATTAAAGGCGTGTGCCACCATGGCCAGCTAATTTGGTTATTTTTGATTTTATACCTCTCTAGGGACAGCAGGGGACAGAAGGACAGGCCAATAAGCAGTCCTCCTGTGGTCGGACCTGGGACATCTGGAGAGCTTAAAGTATTAGGTGCTCTCACCCAGTGCAAGCTTTCTGGGTTTTCCTTAAAAAGGGAAACCCTAGTCTACCCCTCTCCCTATCACTCATTTGTCAGTTTGGCTGAGTCTCCCTTGGGCTCACCAATATTTCTGCAGGAAAATTCACACTCTCAGCTTGCCTTTTTTTTTTTTTTTCCGTTTTTTCTTCCCCTCTCTCCCCCCAAGGCAGGGTCTCACTCTAGCTCAGGCTGACCTGGAATGCACTACGTAGTCTCAGGGTGGCCTCGAACTCACGGCGATCCTCCTACCTCTCTGCCTCCCGAGTGAGTGCTGGGATTAAAGGCGTGCGCCACCACGCCCGGCTTCAGCTGGCTTTTCCTTGGGGAGAGTTGGGAGTGGACACCTAAGTGTCACCCAGTGACGGACCAAAGAAATGGCCCTGGTATCCATGCAGAAGCTTGCTCCGTGAGGAAGGGTTTCTTGAGGCTGGATGGAGGGAGCAGGGTATTCCAAACGGACCCGGGATTCTCTCCATCAGGGTGGGGGTGGGATTGGGGGACAGGAGGGAGGAGCTGGTTTTAAGGGTTGCGCTCCCCCAACCTGCCTAGGCCGATCCCTTCTCCATCACCTCCGGGACCTCTGGTTGTGGGGGGGGTGGGATTTAAAGACATCCCCCCAATCCAGGAACCTGGCCATCCCTAAATGGTGCCTGGAAGGGTGGGGACCCCCTGGCAGCCCCGCCTCCAGCCGGACGGCGGGGGAGGGGAGGACGGGGGCGAGGTCCGCCTCAAGAAGGGGCGTGTGGCCGGAGCGCGCGCGGCGCCGGCCGGGGAGAGGAGGGAGGAAAGTTAGTTTCCCCGACGGACGTCAGCGGGGAGGAGGAGGAGGAGGAGGAGGCGGCGGCGGGACGGCAGAGGCATGGACAGCGCGGCCGCCGCCGCCGCCTTCGCGCTGGAGAAGCCGGCGCTGGGCCCGGGGCCGCCGCCGCCACCGCCGCCCGCGCCCGGCGACTGCGCCCAGGCGCGCAAGAACTTCTCGGTGAGCCACCTCCTGGACCTGGAGGAGGTGGCGGCGGCCGGGCGCAGGGCGGCGCGGCCCGCGGCCAAGGCCGAGGCTCGCGAGCCGTCCGGGGGCAGCAGCGGCAGCGAGGCGGCTCCGCAGGACGGTGAGTGCGCGCACGGGCCGTGGGAACGGGGGGCTCCCCGGGGGCAAGGGGCGGCCGGGCGGCGGGATCCGGGATCCCCCTCCCTCCGTAGGAGGGACCGGTTTGCCCGCGGCCACAGCTGGAGGAGCTATCAGCGATGGAGAGGGCTTCGGTGGTCTTGAACTCTCCGCCTGGGGAGGCACTGCGTCTTTGGATCGGAGCCGCTTCAGGTCCCTGGGATGGTGTGACACCTGGGCAGAACCGTTCGCGCTCGCGCCCGTCTTCGCACCTTAAGCCTGGGAAGGGGGTGTCATTGCTCTGTTACTGCTGGGGAAGCTGAAGCTGTGGAGGGGCAGCGCCACTGAGTGAAACTCTGCTGATTACCCCCCCCCAATCCAGCTGCTAGGGGGTCTTCAGAGTTTTTAGGGTGGGCATGCTTGTGCAACACCACCCTCAAGTTTGGGCAGGGGGGTCCTCTGAGGTGGACAGCCAGCTCGGTTTCTCTTTCCCTGCGAAGGTTAAAGGTCATCTGGAAGGGACTTTAAAAACAAACAATCCACCCAAGTGGCCTTTTTTTTTTTCCCCCCAAAAAATGTCACAGGGGATCACGGAGTCCTCAGCTCAGCTCTTCAAAGAAGGGGTGGGGGTGGGAAGAGGCAGAGAAATGAGGGTAAAAAGCCAAGAGTTTCAGTGGGAAGCTGAGGGGAGGGGTGGTTAGAGTCGCCCTGGAGTGGGGGTGGGGTGGTCTGAGGCCACCGCTCCTGTCCCCTGGCTCTGGCGACTAGACTGGCCTGCTGGAGGTTGTGGCCACCTGACTATTTGAATCCCCCAACAGTACGTGTGTATGTGTGTGGGGGGTGATAGAGGAGAGGTTGGCAGCTCCCCACCTTTCCATCCATCCCTGGAGACCCTTCCTGTGCTAGCCTGTTGGTCCCTGGGGTGCTCAGGCAGGCTGGCAGGACTGGAAGACACTGGTGAGATCAGGCCTGCTTGAGATCAGGGTTGTGTGTATGTCTTAGAGAGACCTGAGACTCCTGTCTTCCACGGAGCACCTTCTGACAGCACCCGGCAGCACCAGCCTGAGTCAGTGGTGGTATCGACCTCATTAGAAGGGAGGCAGCTGGCTCCCTTGACCTGAGTCCACCTCCCACCAGCTGCAGGGGCCTGGCCCCTCTCTCTCTGCTCAAGTGACCGATGGATAGTGGGCCAACTGTCCTGGGAGTCCGGGTGGAAGGAAAGGGTCGGGTTTGGAGTGTTCCCCGTTTGATGTTCTCTGGCTTTGCTCTCACGAGTGGGACTTCAGGTGTGGGCAACAGGGAGGGATAAACTGAAGGTAGGGAAAAGCTGGACAGGAAAGACAGAGGCAGAAGTAGGAGAGAACCTGACTGTCCGTAAGTGAAGGCAAAATTTAATAGGAGAAGAAGGAGACGGCAGGAGAGGAGAAGGTGACAGGGAAGATAAAAGGGAGGGCCTGTGTGCCAGTCCTGGTGGGTCGCAGGCAGCACAAGGCCTGGCTTCTCTGAGATGTGACCTATGAGGTCCCAAATGGAGCTTCCTTTTGGGGAATCCCAGACTGGCTAATGTCAGCTGGGGTGTGAGACCCAGGCAAAGCCACTGGCAGCCTCCAGGAGATTGGATGGGTAGTGTGTGTCCCCAGACGTCCCTAAGGGTCTGGTCACCCTCCCCGAGTTCCCAGGAGACCTGCCAGCCTTTTCCCGTGGTGGCTTCCCCTACACCAGTATGTCTGAGGACAGAGGACACACCGGGCGTGGTGTCAAGTGGGATAGAGCCCGGGCCTAGGTTCAAGGATGCCCTCACTCCCTGTCCCACCTGCTGTGGAAGCTGAGCCCAGATCTGTCCTGGGGACCACTGAGCTTCTGGGCACCAGGCCAGGCTTCTCTCTGGATGAAGGTCGAAAGTGGAAAGAGGAGGCCGCAGCAGCTCCCAGCTCATGCCTGTGGCTAGGTACCCCTTCCCCGTGGCCATGGATTGGGGGATCGCCCCCGTGCTGAGGACTCCAGAGGTAGGAATGAAGGGACCGTCTTCCTTTCCCTCATCCTGGTGAATCCAGTAGAAAGTGGCCACACTTTCAAGGACTGGGGCTGTGGCTTAGTGGCTGCACAAGGCCCTGGGTTCCATGCCAGAGCAGGAAGGAAGGGAAGGAGGGAGGGATGGAGGAAGGAAAGAAGAGAGGGAAGGAGGTTGAGCAGGAAAGAATGGAGAAGCCCCTCATGAGAAAAATACCACTTAGCAGGAAAGTGATGAGTTGAAATATTGATCTTTTTTTTTTTTTTATCCTGGCAATTAAGCAAATATTTAAAAAAACCTTTACTTTTCTCAAAGCTCCCAGTAGGTCTAGCCAATGTCTGCCAATGACTTTCCAAGCTTCCCCTTCCCCCCAACTGGCCGCGGAGGCTGTGGCTTCTCTGGTGACTCAGAACAAACCAGGGTCTCGGGTTCCTCTGGACTCAAACGCTGAGGGCTGCGCTGGGCTCTGAGCTATGCCAAGCACGTTAGGAAAATAAACCCTCGTTCTCTCCCTTTGCCATGACTTACAACAAAAGAAACCACATTAATAACTGAGAGTTTCTCTAAAGCATTCCCTCCTGTGGGCAGGGCGGAAACCGGGCCATGGACACACTGTGAAAATAAACACGGTCCCTGGAGCCAGGCAGGGGAGGCCCCCAGCCAGGGCAGGCCCTGCCACTGCTCTGGTCTGGTACCTGTTTTGGAGAAGTTCAGGATGTCTGTGAGGAGGCAGGACCAAGGGAATGCCAAGCAGATCCTTTTTGGGTATTCATGGTGATGGGGTACCTGGAGTCTGAGGTCCTGGATGAGCCAGGCAAACCGAGGTCCTAGAGGCTGAGTGGCGACTGATTACTGGTATATCTGGGTTTGGGGCTGCCCTTCCCCCTTTCTAAACAGGGCCTGGAGGGCCATCCGAGATGGGCAGACCTGCTTTTGTTGTTGGGTTGGTTGGTTTTGCGTGATAGCTGTCTTGTAGCCCAGGCTGCCTTCAGACTCTATGTAGCCAAGGCTGGTCTTGAACTCCTGATCTTCCTGCTTCCACCTCCCAAGTGCTGGGGTGACAGGCATGAGCCACCACACCTGACCTTCAATGGATTATTCTCGAGGTAACATATAGCTAGGGTAGGACTTCAGTATTTTAGCTATTTATAAGTGTTTGGTTCAGTGGCACGAAGCCCACTCACATTGTTGTATGCTTGGCACCCCCACCTGTCTCTAGAACTTTTTATTTTTCTCATTCTCTCTCCTCCCACTAAGGTCCCTGACATCCCCATTCTACTTTCTGTTTCTGAATCTGACCATGCAAAGGCCCTTGTAAAAAAAAAAAAAGGACTACGAAGCCGGGCGTGGTGGCGCACGTCTTTAATCCCAGCACTTGGGAGGCAGAGGTAGGAGGATTGCCGTGAGTTCAAGGCCACCCTGAGACTACATAGGTCAGCCTGGACTAGAGTTAAGACCCTACCTTGGAAAACCAAAAAACAAACACAAAAAAGCCACAGTGTTTGTCTTTTTATGTCTGACTTATTTCACTTAATGTCTAAGAGCTTCAATCATGTCACATGTACCCAAATTTCCTTCCTTTTCAAGGCTAAAGAGTGTTCCTCTGTGTGGATGTGCCTTATTTTGTTTGTGTGTTCATTCACCAATGGACACTTGTGGCCTCCAGTTGTGGACAGTGGTGCTGCGAAGGGTCCCTGCTTTTGTTCTTTGTGGAATTGCTGGGGCATATGGTAATTCCATGTTTAATTTTTAAATAATTTTTTAATTTTATTTATTTATTTATGAGAGAGAGAGAGAACGAGGCAGAGGAAGAGAGAGAGAGAGAGAGAGAGAGAGAGAGATTGAGAATGGGCGTTCCAGAGCCTCCAGCCACTGGAGACAAACTCCAGATACATGCGCCACCTTGTGCATCTGGCTTACATGGGTCCTGGGAAATCGAACTGAGATCCTTTGGCTGTGCAGGCAAGCGCCTTAACCACTAAGCCATCTCCCTGGCCCTCTATGTTTAATTTTTGTTTTGTTTTGTTTTCAAAGTAGTGTCTCACTGTAGCCCATGCTGACCTGGAATTCACTATGTAGTCTCAGTCTGACCTCGAACTCACAGCGATCCTCCTACCTCTGCCTCCTGAGTGCTGGGATCAAAGGCGTGCGCCACCACACCTGGCCTGTGTTTAATTTTTGGGGTGGCAGGTTTGAGGTAGGGTCTCGCTCTAGTTCAGGTTGACCCAGAATTCATTCTGTAGTCTCAGGCTGGCCTTGAACTCACAGCAGTCCTCTTACCTCTGTCTGCTGAGTGCTGGAATTAATGCCGTCAACCGCCACACCCACCCTATGTTTAATTATTTTTTATTTTTATTTTTTTGGTTTTTCGAAGTAGGGATTCACTGTAGTTCAGGCTGACCTGGAATTCACTATGTAGTCTCCGGGTGGCCTCTAACTCATGGTGATCCTTCTATCTCTGCCTCCTGAGTGCTGGGATTAAAAGCGTGCGCCACCACGCCAGGCTGTTTAATTCTTTACTAAAGCTGTTTTCCACAGCTGATGTCAGATTCAGATTTTTTTTTTGTTTTGTTTTGTTTTGGATTTTTTGAGGCAGGATCTCACTGTAGCCCAGACTGACCTGGAACTCTGTAGTTCCAGACTGTCCTCGAACTCGTGACAATCCTCTTCTCTCTGCCTCCCAAGAGCTAGGAACAAAAGCCTGAGCCACCACACCCATCTTGATGTCAGATTTTAACCAGCCTCCTTGGAATTGATTTTGGAACTGGATATTGGCAAAAGCTGGCCTGTGAGTCAGGAACAGGGCTGAGGGTGATACAGGGGCTCCCCAGAACGGGGCCTTTGGAAGACAAGCTCCTCCTCCTCTGCATTCTCTCTTCTCTTCCTTCTTTCCGTTCTTCCATCCTCCTGGTGGGTGAGAACAGTCATGTGCACCTAGCCAGTGCTGGGCTGGGTTGACACTCCTGGGTCTAGCCCTTGGCTTTCACTGCCTTTTCCATGAATGATGCCAATTGGGTGAGTCACATCCCTTCTCTGGGTCCCCACTGGGCCCCAGGTGAGGGTACAGAGATATTTGTGGGGTTACTCCTCGCTGCGGTCACAATTCCACATGGGCTTGGAAAAGACCTATGATGGTCTCTCCTGGGGACCTGAGCAGAGCCCAGTGCGAGCATCTTCAGGCAGCTGAGGAGGTGGCTGGGGCCGGGGGAGCAGGGAGAGGGAGGACGAGGTGGGAGGCGGGGCCTGCAGTGAGCCCATCAACGTGTGTGGGTAGCCGTCGGTCGCCTCTCTGCTTTCTGTCCACAGGGAAGGCACCTGTCATGTGGCCATCACTCACAGATTCAGGGTACGCCTGCTTCTCCATCCAGGATCTCCTCAGGGTGGAGCTGGTGGTCTGGGCCGGGGACTGACCTACCCCAGGCACCCAACAAGCTGGGGTGGTTCTGGCTGTAAGACTTAAAGTAGCAGTGACAATACCTGGAGACAGAACCTTGACTCCAGAAAGAAACCGAAGCTATATGTTGTCTTCTGTGAAGTGGAAACAAGGGATGTCCCTTATGAGGGTGTGCCAGTCCCTGAGTAGATGCACGGCACACCATGAAGTGTTTCTAGCCTAGTGCCTTGAGGGCACTCACAGCTACCCTATGCATCAGGCAGGGCTCACGGTGGTCATTCACATTATTTGGAGGCCCAGAGAGACAGAGCGACCTTTCCAAAGCCACAGAGTTCACATGGGATGTTGGATTTGCTTTGGGATCCTGAGTTCAAGCCTCCAGGGTGGGTGAGGAGCTGGAAGTAGGAGCCTGGCTTGGCTGCTGGGGAGACCACTCGGGGTTTGTGAACTAAAGGGGTTGAGAGGTAGGGGGGTCCTTGTGTGTGTGTGTGTGTGTGTGTGTGTGTGTGTGCACGCCAGTTTCTAAGTGCTCAAGACAGAAAAGTGAGGCTCCTCAGCTGGCTTGTGCTGGGCAGAGTTGTGAGGATGGACAAGGCAAAACTTGGCATGGTTTTATGGTGTCCAGATCCCAAGGAATTGTGGCTTACCCCAAGTGACCAGGTAGATTTGGAGTGGGGTTAAGGGACAACATCAGGTTCTCCCTGAATATATCCTAAGAAAGAAATACTGGGGACTGAGGGGCTCAGTCAGCAGAGAGCTTGCCTAGCATGTACAAAACCTTGGGTTCCATCCCCAGTTCTGCATAAACCAGGCATGAGGTGCACACCTGTAATTCCAGCACTTGGGAGGTGGAGGCAGGAGGCTCAGAAGTTCAAGTTTATTCTCAGTTTCATATCAAGTTCTAGACCAGCCTAGGATACATGAGACTGTCTCAGAAAAGGAAGGGCAGGGTGGAGAGGGTTGGGGAGACGGTTCATCAGTTTAAAGGTACTTGCTTGCAAAGCCTGGTGTCCCAGGTTTGATTCCCCAGTCTCCATGTAAAGTGAGATGGACAAAGTGATGTATATGTCTTGAGTTTGTCTGCAGTTGCAAGAGGCCCTGGCGCTCCCATACTCCCTACTTCCTCCCCACACTAATAAGTAAACATAAAACAAAATTTCAAAAAGGAGAAGGTGGTGGGTCACTGTCATGGCAGGAGGCTGAAGGAACGTGGGGAGAATGGCTGGGGACACCTGTAGTCCCCTCAGCCAAGTGCTCACTGTGTGCTGACGGGGTATTGTGACCCTCATACCGTTGTCTCCCTCCAGCCCCATGACATGGGTCCTCTGATTATCTCCACTTTATAAGAGGGAAGCCCAGCTCCATGCCAAGATTACATCATACTGTAGGGTTCTAGCTTGGGCACGTCCTGTCCCAAAGCTCTTCCTCACTTGCACCATTCCAAGTCACCCCTGGAGCCTGGGGAATGCTGAGGCAGGCTGACCAGGGCTGTCCACCCCAAGCAGCAGCGGGTTACACTCAGGGGTGATCAGGTGGTCAGGGGGAGGGTCACAGGGCTGCGTCACGGCTTTGCAGGAGATAGGCGCTCGTAAGAACGGAGCTGTCCAGCTTTGGGAGGTAAGAGTGAGAGGGGTCCCCTCCCCCCACACCCTTCCCACTCCTATCTCCTACTACAGACACAGGGCAGCTGTGGAGTGGCCAAGGGTTAAGTGCTCTTGTGAGGTGCTGAGTGGGAGAGAGCCTCGGGGATTCCTCTTCAGAGGAAGCTTGGGGGAGCATGTCTAGGTTCTCCTGGGGGGCAGGGCCACTTATCCGCTAGGCAGAGGAGCACGGGCAATAGCTAGCGCTTGTCAGCCTGGGAGGGGCAGAGTCTCAACCCCACTGCTGAGGATAAGGCCACGGCCTCCACCGGCTTAGGAGTTGACCAGGTACAGCAGAGAGAGGCACCTCAGGCACAATCCAGGAGCCACGGACTCTCCAGCCGTCCTGGAAGTCAGCAAGCCCCGATTCCCCCCTTGCTCTGAGCTGTAGTCCCTTCCACATCTGGAAAGCTGTTGGTTCCCCCGCCTGGTTCTAGGGGGCCACGGTGATGACAGGATGCCCTCCACATGGGGCCCTGTATGGGTAATATCTTTTATTATGTCCTTAAAATGAAGTAGGCTCTGGAAGGTATTAATATTGGCCCCTTTGTGATAGATCTGCTTTTCTGCATGCGGGACGGACAGCGGGAGGGTCTAGAAAAGGGGCCATGAGTTACACAGAGAAGCCAAGAAGCTGAGGCCCTGGGGGCTGAGAGGCAGTGCGCAGTTTAGCCTTCAAAGACTGAGTGGAAGATCGTGGAAGAGTAGAAACCTGGAGGTCCAGAGGCTTCCACAGAGGAACACTCCAACCCAGAGCTGAACAACTGTCTCAGCAGCTCAAGGTGTGGCAAGTGAGGGGCATGTCACCTCCTGTGACCCCCGGGCCACAGGAAAAATGAGAGGGCTCCCAGACTAGGGGTCAGGAAATCAGGGCTTTCATCTGGCCTAGCCCAGCCCTCCAGCTTTCGATAGGCCCTGTCTGTGGGCCCAGTGTGCAGAATATTCAGGTTGGGCCATCTGCTTCTGGCTGTGTTTTGACGAGCTTCCAGGAATTATTATTGGTGTCAGAATCGCCTGGGGAGGTGGCTTATTTGGTAAAGTACTTGCCTTGCAAGCATAAGGACTGAGTTTGATTCCCAGAATCCGTGTAAAATGCCAGGCATAGTGGTTTGTGCTTGTAATTCTGGGGCTGGGGAGGCAGAGACAAGAGGATCCCTGAGGCGCAGTGGCCAGCCAGCCTAGCCTACATGGTGAGTTCCAGGCCAATGAGAGACTCTACCCTCTAATTGGGGGGGAAAGAAAAAGTAGCCGGGTGTGGTGGCACACACCTTTAATCTCAGGAGGCAGAGGTAGGAGGATCGCTGTGAGTTTGAGGGCAGCCTGAGACTACATAGTGAATTCCAGGTCAGCCTGGGCCGGAATGAGACCCTACCTAGAAAAAAAAAAAAAAAAAGCAAGAAAAGTATCAGCACTTGAGGAATGATACCCAAGGTTGTCCCATGGGCTTCACATGCACGAGAACACACGTGTACCTGCACATACATGTGCCTACCTCAACACACACATGCCCAATCATTTGGTTGGTTGAAATGCCTATTCCGCAGCCGGGTGTGGTGGCGCATGCCTTTAATCCCAGAACTTGGGAGGCAGAAGTAGAAGGATCATTGTGAGTTCAAGGCCACCCTGAGACTACATAGTGAATTCCAGGTCAGCCTGGGCTACCTCGAAAAAAAAAAAAAAAAAAAAGAAATGCCTATTCCCAGGCTTTAGGGAATGCCTCCCTGGCCTGGTCATCTGCATTTATCAGTTCCACTCCCAGCAAGTCATACCCCACTGAAAGCTTCTTCAGAGCTGATTCTGTTCCTCCTGGGTTTCCCTGGGGAGGGAACAATCCGCCTGGTGGGATGGAGCAGTTGTGCACAGTACCACACAAAGTAAAAGGCTGGAGGGGTCTGGAAGGGTGAGGGCACCGCCGGCAGAGGGAGGGACCAGCCCCAGTGTCTCTGGAGGCCTGGCCGTGCAGAAGGCCACACCTGGGGCCTAGGAGGAGAAGCTGTGCTCACCCGGCCACTGCATTCACTGAGCACCCACTGTATACCCCACAGGGAGGTTAGAAGGAAGGGGTATCGTATGAGTCTGGACCCACTCTCCAGCATTCTGAGTCCATCTCCCAGTTCCCAGCTACGGCGGCTAGGGTCCAGCTAGGACAGTCAGACAGAAGCATCTGTCGGTCTGGTTCCTGTCCTCCCTCCAATCCTCCTCTCTGTTAACCTCCCTCACCTGGCCCATCACATTTCCTTTGGCTTCCCTTCAAGGTGGGTGTCCACTGTCCTCAAGGGGACAGCCACCTCTCCCCAGACTTTGTCCTGAGCCCCAGGCTCCGCCTCCTTGTCTATCCTCCCCACCACTAACCCTGCTCCAGGGCCTCCCTTGCCGGTCAGGCACAGCCCTTCACACGCCAGAGATGGCGTTATTAAAAATGACATTTAACCAGAGCTGGAATTACCACGCGGATGGCTGCAAACCTGGGAATCAAAGCGGAGCCGCCAGGCGGGCGCGCCTGGCAGGGGCCTCGCGGCCTCGCAGCCGCCAGAGCTCTGTGAGGGCCTCCCATATAAAACCCCACTGAACGGAGAGGTCTTGAAAGCCAGCGCACCTCCTTTCATTAGACTAACAAATAACACGTAACAGAAAACATCTGTTAACAGCAGCTCCTAATGCGCTCAAGATGGGCCTTGGATGGCTGGTCCGGCCAGTGGGCAGCCCGTCTACAGGGCGCAAGTTTGGGCTGCTCCCAACAGCCCCCCGAGGCTGACCAGCAGCCCCTGTTCTCCCAGGCCTCATCCTGTACCCCTGGGACCAGGAGCCTCATTCTCTTTCCTTTCTTCCTCAAGCTTAATCATTCACCCTCTCTTCTTACTGATGAGGACACAAGATCTGAGGGTCAGCGTGCAAGGTGCTGCTGGGGTATCCCTGGAGGGCCGTGGATAGGTTTAAAGCACAAGGAACCCAACACTGGGGTTTTGGTTTTTTTTTTTTTTTTTTTTTTCAAATTTTTATTAACAACTTCCATGATTATAATAAAATACCCCATGGTAATACCCTCCCCCCCCCCACTTTCCCCTTTGAAACTCCACTCTCCATCATATCCCCTCCCCATCTCAATCAGTCTCTCTTTTATTTTGATGTCATCATCTTTTCCTCCTCTTATGATGGTCTTGCAAACACTGGGTTTTTGAGGTCAAGCTCTTTCTGGACCTGATGGTGACCACCATGTGTATCACGGGAGGTGGGCCTTGCAGGACAGTTCGTGTACAAGGTGGGATCAGAGGTCTCCGCAGATAGCCAGGCGTGGGAAGCGCTCAGGAAGGGCTGCTGCTTGTCACACCACTGGTGGAGAGCTACAGCCTACAAGCGACAAGCTCTTCAGGGCCCCGAGGCACGGAGCTGGGAGGTGGGTGGAGATAGCCCTGTCCTCAGAGGGCGTCCATCCACACTGCAGCCTCCGGCGCGGCACAGGGTGAGCTCGGGGCTGAGAGAGTGGCCCTCCCCGCCCTCGTGGAGGCTGCAAAGACCCCCTTCGCCATCCCGCATCCTCGGAAGCCAGAGAGACGTGTCACTGCATACGTCATTGCTGGTTAGGCCCCACGGGTCAAACCTGAAGAAGGAGGGATTGCATCTCACACCAGGGGAGGGGGGAAGCCCAGAGAACACCCCCTCACTGACTACAGACCAGCGTCTGGTTCCCCCTTCCCTTCCCATGAAGCCACAGAAAAGAAAGGCGTTGCTTTCCTGTGAGAGGCTGCTGCTAAGCCCTGTGCTTCCCTTGCCCACCAAGATCGAGATCAGCTCTATTCTCTTGGTCCAAGAGAGCTGAGTGGCACTCTTCATTCATTCATTCATTCATTCATTCATTCCATGCACAGACAATGCTGCCCAGAGACATTTCCCTGGCTCCTGAGGGCTTGGGGCCCTGCAGGAAGGCAGCAGAGCTCCCAGCTACCTGCTCCCCCCACACGCCAACTGCTCCTTCAAGTTCTGTACCCTGTGTCCTGGCTGCTGCTGAATTCTCCCAGCAGCCTATGGGCCAGTCGAAGCATCGTCCCCACCGTCACAACTGAGGACGAGGAGGCTCAGGTCACCCAGGGGATGTGCAGTGCTTGTGCGTCTCACACTGCCCCGTGTGTACCAGGGGACGACTGCCCAGTTGCTGTGGCGCGGGTCGGGGGGGGGGGGTTGTCCTCTTGCTGGAAGCTTCACAGGCAGGGACAAGATCAGAGTCCCACCTCCCCCTTCCCATCAGGAATCTGTCCTCCACTTTTCTAGAGACCCATCTAGACCCCTGGTTCGATTGGTCTGGCAGGGGTGGGGGCTGGGAGCTTGGGCTCGTGCTGTGTTGGAAGGCCCTGGGTGGGGGTGGGGCGGAGAGCATTTATTTCCTAGAGACATCCTGTTTTAATTGGAAGGCCAGCCTCTGCGCAGAGCCTGCTCCCAGGCTACCTCAACCAAGTGAGGAGAGGATCAGGACTCCAGGCGGGAAATTGCCGGAGACAAGAAGTAAAATCAGACTGCTCTGGTTTCAGTGGGAAAGAAAATGAAAAGGCGGACATCTGATACCAGCCCAAAGCAGAATCCGTCCACATTTAAAGAAAATGTTGCCAGAGCAGCAGATTTGGGTCTGGGTTGGGGGGGGGGGTCATGGGACTCAAGGGGGCTGGTTTCTTTCTGTATGAAGGCACAGGAAGCGGGGGGTGGATCCTAGGCACTCTTCTCTTTTCTCACATGTCTGTTGAGCTTCTAGTCCATACCTGGCCCAGGAAGGTGTGTGGGGGGTGGGGGGGAGGACATGTGGGCTCAGGAGGAAGAAGCTGTCCTGGCTGCCACCAGCGCAGACAATCAAGGAAGGCTTCCTGAAAGAGGCAGAATCTTAGAAGGGCCCTACGAGATGGGTGAGTGGGGATCCTTGCTCACAGCCCTGTCTGGTCCAGCTCTGGCTCAGACCCTAACTGCCTGAGAAGTGAGGCCCTACGCAGAAGCCCCACTGCGGGGGAAGGCCTGGAGCCGTTTGCAGCAGAGGTGGCCAGGCTTTACCGTCCCCGTGCCTGGCATTGCACCAAGCTCATCCGCAGGATGCCACACGGAGGCGGGGGTGGAGTGTGCAAGGCTGGTTTCTGAGCATCCAGGTCAGGGCTGTGTGTCACGGATGCACCATGATGTAGAGAAACGTCGCGGGCTGAGTGGCTGGGAAACCTGCACCCTGAGAGGAATTGCGGGGGTGTTAGGGTGCTTGTGGTGTGGGGGGGTCAGTACAGTGGAGCCTAATGATGGGTGAGGGTGGCTGGCTCTCATCTTACCGTCGTGCCACCGTCACCATCATCGGCAGTACCATCTTCACCGTGCTCGCCATTATCACCACGACCACCATCAGCTCACCATCGCCTTCGTCAATGTGACCATCACCACCGTCCTCAACACCCCTGAGTTCTGGCAGGCCAGGGCCAAGTGTCACACAGCCACTGCCCACTTCACCCTGTGCACCGTCGCCTCACGCAAGCCTTCCGATTCGGGAGGTCAGCAGTCTCACGTTCCTATTGACCAGCCAAGCGAGCCGGGGCGCACAGAGACAGTTTACCTGAGGTCATGGGGCCGCCCTGGCCCTTGGACTTTTATCTGCAGTGTCCTTCTCACCCTTCTGGCTGGAGTCCCAGGGCCTGGATCTCTCTGAACCCCTCCAGCTTCCCCGGGGCTCCTTTAGGATGAGCTGCGTGAGGAGGGTCCCTGTTGGAGCAGCAACTGGCCACATAAGACCCAAGCTGCTTCCAGACTCGGATTGGAATCCCAGTGCAGGGACAGCCCCAGAGCCCCATCCTGAGGTAGCTCGATGGTGACTCAGGTGTAGAAGAGAGCCAGCCCCGGAGTACGTGTGGGTCCCTTCTAGTGGGAGGGCCATTGTCCTCTTAGGGTTGGGGCCGTGCTGGGTGTAGGGTTTCTGGCCTCAGCCTAGACAGCTTCAAGCTTACTTCCTGAGGCTTCGACTTATCAGTTGCACAGGGGGCAGCAGCATCCTCTGGCCGGGGACAAAGGCTAAGCTGGCGGGTGCAGCGCAGTGCCTGCCTGTCCCCAGCTGGTGCTTAGAAAACACAGACTCAGGCTGGAGAGATGGCTTAGTGGTTAAGGCGCTTGTCTGCGAAACATAAGGATCCAGGTTCGATTCCCCATGACCCACATAAGCCAGATGCACAAAGTGATGCATGCATCTGGAGTTTGTTTGCAACAGTTGGAGGCCACGGTGCACCCATTTGCTCTCCCTCTTTTTCTCTCTCTCTCTCAAATAAATAAATATTAGAAAAAAGAAAAGAAAAGAAAACACAAACTTGCTTTGTGGTGCCTCGTCCCAGCCACTAGGAAGGAGGGGCAGATGCAGTGTGTGGAAGGGGGACAGAGGTGGAGAGGGTGAGGAGGAAGAGGCTCCTGGGGCCCCCGGAGCTGTCCCGTGGCTTTGTTGGTACCTACCCGCCCAGCCTGTTATGTCTGCCCCTCCACCCCTGCCCAGCCGGCCTGGTGGCCTGAGGCCCCTAGAAGGGACCAGGTTGCTGTTCCCATGCAGCCTGAGACACTGTGTTTCATCTTTGCAGGGCCTCCACATCACTGCGTCTAGTTACTTGACAAATACCATTGCTGAAACACAACTGTTTTTATAATGTGGCGTTTGAGGTTAAAAATTCAATTAGACATTCATTGCAACTTGTAGAAGATCTGTAGATAAGACTGCTTTGGGCAAGAAGGCTTGGATTCGGATGTGTGTCCTCTAGGCTGCACACAGGTTCACAGGCATGTCTAGAACATGTGTGCACACACGTGCCCACACCACACACACACACACACACACACACGGCTGGTCTCGGTTAAGATGGTGTGGATATTTTTGCACTGACTGAATGATTATCTCTGCATCCATTCCCTTCCCTTCCCCGGGACCCCAGAGTCAGAAGTGGGCTGCCACATGACATAGCTACACTGGGGTTTCTTTTTTTAATATTTTATTTTTATTTATTTACTCAAGAGAGAAAGTGGGGGGGGGGAGAGGGAGAGAGAGAATGGGTGCACCAGGGCCTCCAGCCACTGTACATGAACTCCAGACGCATCTGGCTTATGTGGGTCCTGGGGAAATCAAATTGAGGTCCTTTGACTTTGCAGGCAAACGCCTTAACCTCTAAGTCATCTCTCCAGCCCATCTTTTTAAAGAATATTTTTATTTGTTTAGCTGAGAGAGAGGGAGAGAATGGGCACATCAGGACCTCCAGCCACTGCAAATGAACTCCAGACGCGTGCGCCCCCTTGTGCATCTGGCTTACATGGGTCCTGGGAATGGAATCTGGGTCCTTTGGCTTTGCAAGCAAGCGCCTTAACTGCTAAGCCACCTCTCCAGCCCCTACCCTGAGGCTGCTGAGAAGGCGAAGGGAGGGAAATACAAAGCGGGATACCAAGGAAGGAAGTGAGGGGTCAGGTGAGCTTTCTCATGGCCAGCTCTGGACTTCTCCATCAGCTTCCTTTTCTACCACCTCCAAATACGAAGCAGATGGCTGTCAAGTGCATAGTGGGTCTCAGGCAGGATGGACGGGAGCCATGGGAGTCCACCAGGGAGGGAAGGGAACCAGGTGAGCCCCATTGCCAATAGGTTGGATGTGAGAGGTGTGGCATGCGGGGGCCAGCCGAGACCCTCCCCCCTCAACCCATCCCAACACCTCAAGAGTCTGGAAAGCTCACTAGCACTTTCTGGGCTGGGTGACTGCCTTGGGTACCTCAAAGTTTATTTTCTCCACTGTCCCATCTCTGAGGACGGATTGTGGCTCTTGATAGAAAGGGCATGTTGGCCGCGGTTTCCTTATATGTCTGAGCCCTTCACCCCGAAAGGTCCACAGAGGCGGGGCAAGGAACCCAGTTGATGTCGCCTGGGGCAAGAGTCTGCTCTGTGGGATAGAACGGCAGCCACAGAGGTGTGGGTTGTGAGGGACCAAAGAGATAGGACCTTTGACTCCGGGCTCGCTGCTGCTTCTGCTATCATTACTGCCCTTGCTGTTGGTGGCTGCTGTGTTGGGCCAGAGAGAGAGAGAGAGAGAGAGAGAGAGAGAGAGCATGCAGACACACCCCTGGCAGCTGCTGGTCCCCAGGGATCCTCATCGTCCCAGCCTAGGAATGAGGAAGTGACCCAACCTAAAGTAACTCTCTATTAGAGAGAGAGAGAAAAAAAAAACTATCCCTCCATCCCCATCCCACCAGGGTGGAGCTGGGAGATCGGGGCATACTTAGCAACCCCCTCCTCTTGTCCTAGGTGGGTTCTGAGCCAAGATGGGAGAGAGAAAGAGCCATGTCCCCACCCTGTCAGCAGAGCTTTGCTTGACCCACACAGCCTTTGGCACAGCAGACAGACAAAGACCTGGGCAGAGACCTGGGCAGAGAGGACTGGCTGTGACCTCAGGGCTCCCTGGAGTGCGGCACTGGCACCGGCAGGAGCTCCTGCAGACCTCAGGCTATTATTGGCTCCACCTCCCTCCCCAACAGCTCTGGTGACAGAGTCACTGGGTAAGTGACTTCTCTGGGTGAAGTCACCAAGGGCAGGGAGCCTGTGCTGGGCTCTGCTTACTGGCAGTGATTAATGGTCTCTACCCTAGGGTCTTGCACCACCAGCTAAGAACATGGCACGGGGCTCCCCCTGTCTCTTTAAAAATTATTTACTTATCTTTATTCATTTATTTGAGAGTATATGGACATGCCAGGGCCTCTTGCTGCTGCAAATGAACTCCAGACTCATGTGCCTGGCTTTAACTGGGTAACTGGGGACTCGAACCCAGGCCAGCAGGTTTTGTAAGCAAGAGCCTTGAACCACTGAGCCATCTCCCCAGCCCTCTTGCTCTCTTTGTTGAAGGCTGTCCATCTGTCCGTCCTGCTCTTAGATTTCTCACACCACTCTTGTGTGCAGGGACTAGGCACCCTCCAGTCAGCCTTAGGAGCTCATGATCAGAGACGGTGAGCAACCATCCCAGTGCTGCCCAGCCCATCGGCCCCTGGCAGAGCACTTAAGCCCAGGGTCCGACTCCAGAGCCTTGCATCTTGGCCCACACATAGGACAAGGCCAAGGGTTAGCAGGAGGCCCCCAAAGGCTGCAAAGATCCACATTCCCTGTGACTGGGAGAGGGAACCAGCCTGGTGGCTGCGTGACAGAGGTGGGGCCGGGAGTCCAGGAGAAAGGATTCCGAAAGAGGCTCTGTCCAGCACTGCTCCCTGCAGACTTGAGGTACCGAAGGGACTCCCAGGATAGAGGCACACTGCTGGGTTCTTCCGGGGTGCGGACAAGGGCCCGGGTATTGATGGGGCTCAGGCAGCATGACAGACCTGTCCTGGCTAGCTTAGGCAAGACCACAATATATTGGAGACCAAAACTGAGACGCATGGGTCAGGATGGCACTAGGCATAGCTGGATCCAGGCTCTGGCCTGGGTTCTCTGTCCCTTAATCCTGAATCTGCCTTTTTCTAGAGAGAGACAGAGAGGGAGAGGGAGGAAGAAAAGAAGCCAGAAGTCTCAGCAAGTCTCACTGTGGGCCAGGTCTGGTGGTACCCACTTCAGCACTCAGGAGGCTGAGGCAAGAGGATCTCGAGTTATATAACATGTAATTTGTTTTTGTTTTTCCAGGTAGAGTCTTGCTATAGCTCAGGCTGTCCTGGAATTCACTCTGTTGTCTCAGGGTGGCCTTGAACTCACAGCGATCCACCTACCTCTGCCTCCTGAGTGGTGGGACTAAAGGTGTGTTGCCACTACGCCCAGCACATGTAACTTTTTAAAAACTATATTTTTATTTATTTATTTACAAGCAGAGAGAGATAGAGAGAAGACAGACAGACAGAGAATGGGCACACCAGGGCCTCCAGCTGCTGCAGTGGACCTCCAGATGCATGTGCCACTTTGTACATCTGGCTTTACATGGGTACTGGGGAATCAAACCTGGGTGGTTAGGCTCTGCGGGCAAGCGCCTTAAATGCTGAACCATCTCTCCAGCCAGCATGTAACTTTTTGAGGTTCTCACAGGAGAGGAGAGTGTACCATGAGGTCTGGAATGTTCCACCTTGGCATCTGATAGGCTCGCAGCTTAGGGCTGTTGGCACGTATCATGGAACACGCCTTGTCTTTCCACATTTCTTTCAAGCTTCCCCACCCCTAGCTCTTCCCTGGGTGCCCAGAATCTGGGTGTCTTTAGTACGAGGCCTGCTGTTGCCTGGCCATCCTGACCTGCCACTCCCTCTGAGTGACCTTGGCCTCCTCCTCCGGTAAGGGCAGTACGTATGTTCAGGGCGGTGCCAGATTTCCGTGAGCTGCTGTGTGCCACCCAGTGCCTGACCACAGGAATTGCTCCGCAAGAGGTGGCAGACACTGCCCTACTTCCCATGGGGCCCCTGCGCTGTTACTCAGCATCTGTAGCAGCCCTGTAGGTAGACTTCCATCCCGTATGTGGGAATCGAGCTTATTTTGGGTAAGTCACTCATAGCCGCACGGCTGGGGACCCACTCACGTTAGGTTGGTCCAATTCCCTGGGCATTGTACTGAGAGGTCTCCCATCCAGGCTGCACTGGGGTAAGACTGCTGACCTCAGCTCACACTTGCTAGGTTCAGTTCTTGGGGGTCAAGAGAGGGACTGGCG
This sequence comes from Dipus sagitta, assembly GCA_036346955.1. Lineage (NCBI taxonomy): Eukaryota > Metazoa > Chordata > Mammalia > Rodentia > Dipodidae > Dipus > Dipus sagitta. The sequence goes on from CM070770.1 coordinate 143,659,014, forward strand.
CTTCTTGTTTTAAATATCTACCCCAGCCAGGAGTGGAAACTCACGCCTATCGTCTAAGCCCAGGAGAGGCTGAGGTAGGGGGATCGCTGCCATGAGTTCCAGGCCAACCTGGGCCACAGAGTGAGTTCTAGGTCAGTGTGAGCTAGAGTGAGACCCTGCCTCCAAATATACCCCCTCAAAAAAATACTACTTGGGCTGGAGAGATAGCATAGTAGTTAATGCACTTGCCTGCAAAGCTAAAGGACCCAGGTTCAGTTCCCCAGGAGCCCACATAAAGCCAGATGCACAAGGTGGCACATGCATCTGGAGTTTGTTTGCAGAAGCTAGAGACCCTGGCACATTTATTCTCTCTCTCTCTCTCTTTAAAATAAATATATAAAAATGAAAAATAAAATAGTTTTAAAAATACTATTCTATAGCCAGATGCACAAGGTGGTGCATGTATCTGGAGTCCATTCGCGGTGGCTGGAGGCCCTGGTGCGCCCATGCTCTTTCTCTCTCTCTCTCTCTCTCAAATAAATAAACAAATAAAAATATTAAAAAAATACTACTCCACAAGACCAGCATAAGAGGAGGAAAAGATCATGACATCAAAATAAAAGAGACTGATTAAGATGGGGAGGGGGATGTGATGGAGAATGGAATTTCAAAGGGGAAAGTGGGGGGAGGGAGGGTACTACCATGGGATATTTTTTATAATCATGGAAAATGTTAATAAAATTTGAGAAAAAAAAGAAACCATTATAAATACAAAAAATAAATTAAAAAATAGCAAAAATAAATACTACTCTAGGCTCAGTGACTACAATTTGGGGCTGCAACCTGAGACCCGGTTCCACCTGCCGCTCCCTCCCCTCCTCCCCCAGCGCATCCTCCCCTCTTCTGTCTGGGGAGTGAGCCACTGTGGCCCCGAGAGCCTAGCATTAGAGCTGTGGGCCTGGGTTTTCTCCACTGCGACTTTTTCAGTCGGTGGAAGGGGCGGGGAGGAAAGTGACTTGCAAGTGACAACAGAATGCGGACTTGGTATCTGACGCTGAGCTGTCAGCACTGACGGCATCGTGCTAGGGGGGCTCTGGATGGGCCCCACACTTTGCACCCCTCTCATTACGTCCTGGGATGCTTCTTTGCTATGGACCAGGGAAGAAGAGGAAAAACTTGCTTTAGAAAGACGCCCGGGTGCTCTGGACAGGTCAAGTCAAGACTCGCGCATGCTGTGGTGTGGATGAGAAGGATCTGAACCTGCAGCAAGGTTCACAGGGTCTGGTGGAGCGATGGATGAGCCTCCTGGGGGAGCAGATGTGGGGTAGATTGTCCTCAACTGGACTTGCCTGTCGCCATATCTATGATATGACCTCTCAGGGCTGGAGAGGTGGCTTAGCGGTTGAGCGCTTGCCTGTGAAGCCTAAGGACCCCGGTTCAAGGCTCGTTTCCCCAGGACCCATGTTAACCAGATGCACAAGGGGGCACATGCATCTGGAGTTCCTTTGCAGTGGCTGGTGGCCCTGGCATGCCCATTCTCTCTCTCTCTCTCTCTCTGCCTCTTTCTCTCTGTCTGTCGCTCTCAAATAAATAAATAAAAATAAACAAAAAAAAATTTAAATATGACCTCTCCAATCCAAAGAGGGCCGTATACCACCCATGATGCCTGCTCCAGCCACAGCTGCCTATGTGTGGGTGATGCTGAGAGGGGATATACAAGGCACCCTCACAGGTGGGCTCCGTGCCTCAGTGTGCCAGTGCTAGCATGTGTGGGCTTGGGAGAGCCATTGGCTAAGGTTTCAGGATTCCAGAAGCCAATTGTATATTTATTGATTGATTGATTTTTTTTTTTTTTTTTTTTTTGCTTTCCGAGGTAGGGTTTCACTCTAGCCCAGGCTGACCTGGAATTCACTATGTAGTCTCAGGCTGGCCTCAAACTCAAAGCAATCCTCCTACCTCTGCCTCCCAAGTGCTGGAATTAAAGGCGTGCGCCACCACGCCCAGCTGGAAGCCAGTTGTTAAACCCAATGCCATCAAGAAACAGATCAGGGACCTGGGGAGATAGATAAGTGGTTAAAAGCGCTTGCTTGCAAAGCCTGCTGGCCCAGGTTCAGTATCTCAACCACCCACATAAACCTGGACGGGCATTTGATTGCAGGGGCAAGAGACCCGAGTGAGCACGCACACATGCATATAAATAAATAAATAAATGAAACAAATTAGAGATGGAGGCCAGTCTCTGGGCTACAGAGTAGGTTCCAGGTCAGCCTGGGATAGTGTGAGATGCTGCCTCAGAAAGGGGGGAAAAATGAAACAAATCACGATGGGGAAATGACTCATGGGTTAAAGGCACTTGCCTGCAAAGCCTGTCGACTCAAGTTCAATTCCTCCGTACCCACATAAAGCTCATGCATGAGTCTGATTATTCATTTGCAGTGGTCTTGCCCCTCCTCCCACAGGCCAATAAATAAACAAATAAAAAATTTTAAAGACAGAAATCGGGGCCGGAGAGGTGGCTTAGCAGTTAAGGCATTTATTTGCCTGTGAAGCCAAAGGACCTAAGTTTAATTCCCCAGGACCCCATGTAAGCCAGATGCACAAGGTGGTGCATGCATCTGGAGTTTGAGTTCGTTTACAGTGGCTGAAGGTTCTGGCACACCCATTCTCTCTCTCTCTCTATCTGCCTCTTCCTCTCTGTCTGAAATAAATAAATAAAAATATTTAAAAATTTTTAAAAAAAAGCAAGAGAGTGAGACTCTACCTTGGAAAACCAAAATAAATAAATAAATAGTTTTTTTTAAAAAAAGGAAGAAAGGGCCAGAGAGATAGCTTAGCGGTTAAGCGCTTGCCTGCGAAGCCTAAGGACCCCAGTTCGAGGCTCAATTCCCCAGGACCCACGTTAGCCAGATGTACAAGGGGGTGCACTCATCTGGAGTTCGTTTGCGGTGGCTGGAGGCCCTGGCTCACCCATCCTCTCTCTCTCTCCCTCTTTCTCTCTGTCTCTCTCAAATAAATAAATAAAAATAAAAAATATTTTAAAAAAACGGAAGAAAGAAAGAAATCAGGGGCTGGGATATGACTGAATGGCAGAGTGCCTGCCTGGCATATGCAACACTGTACAAAACAGAAAACTTATAATCACATCACTGAAATTTGTGACATAGGCACTATGTACTGAAGCACTCCTCTTTCTAATCGCTTCACCTTTACCGTCATTCGTACTGTGAGGTAACAGCACGCAGGGCGTCTGGGTGGCGGGAGGGTGTGTGACACACGAGGGCTCTGCTCACGTGGACTCTAGTTTGCACTGATGTCAGCCTGAAGCTTGAGCTCAGCAGTGGCGGAAGGGCCAGCGCGGCAGAAGTGACTCTTCAGTTAGCGCCCCTTCCCCACAGCTCATAGATTTCTAGTTTTCTTACTCTTAACTTTTTTTTTTTTTTTTTTTTCTGTGCAGAAGATGGAACCAAAGGCCTTATGCCTTATGTATGCTAGGCAAGCGCTGTACCATTGAGCACTGAGCCACCCCCAAAGCCCTGCTTTTCTCTTTTAAATAAATATTTTTTGTTTGTTTTGTTTTGCGAGGTAGGGTCTCACTCTAGCTCACGCTGACCTGGAATTCACTGTGTAGTCTCCGGGTAGCCTCGAACTCACGGCGATCCTCCTACCTCTGCCTCCTGAGTGGTGGGATTGAAGGTGTGTGTCATCATGCCTGGCCTTAAATACGTAAAAACAATATTTTGTTTATTTTTTTGTTTGCAAGCAGAGAGAGGGAGGGAGAGAGAGAGAAGGGGAATGGGTTCATCGGGGTCTCCTGCCCTTTAAATGAACTCCAGGGGCATATGGCAGTGCACCTTGCTTCACGTGGATACTGGGGAATTGAATCCGGGCTGTCTGGCATTGCAGGCGAGTGCTTTTAAACTGCTGAGCCATCTCTCCAGCCCTATTTTGTTGTTGTTTGCTTTGTTTTTTTTTGAGGTAGGGTTTCTCTCTAGCCCAGGCTGACCTGTAATTCACTGCGTAGTCTCAGGGTGGCCTTGAACTCACAGAGATCCTCCTACTGCTAAGATTAAACGCCTGGCTCATTATTTGTTTCCAAGAGCCTCATGTTGCCCAGGCTCGAACTCTCTGTGTAACAGAGGAAACCCTGAACTCTTGATCCTCCACCAGCATCTGCTATGTCTCCTGGCTCATGTCTTCTCATGGAAACAGCTCCTTTCTTTTCAGTGCCGAGGCCGCATGTGGTGGCGCACGCCTTTAATCCCAGCATTTAGGAGGCAGAAGTAGGTGGATCACTGTAAATTTGAGGCCAACCTAAGACTACATAGTGAATTCCAGGTCAGCCTGTCCTAGAGCAAGACCTGCCTCAAAAAAAAAAAAAAAAAAAAAAAAAAAATCTTTTCAGTGCTGAGTAATACCCCACCACTTGAATATGCCACAGGTCACCCAGTCACCTACTGAAGAACATCTCAGTGGCTCCCAAAGCTTGACAAATTATGAATAAGGCTGCTATAGGCATCTGTGCGCAGGTGTGTGTGTGGACAGAGTCTATATCAACCCATTGTGATGGCTGAATCCCATGGTGAGAGAATGTCTTGCTTTTTAAGAAAGAAAGTTCTTGCCGGGTATGGTGATGCACACCTTTAATCCCAGAACTCGGGAGGCAGAGGTAGGAGGATTGCCGTGAGTTCAAGGCCGCCCTGAGACTACATAGTGAATTCCAGGTGAGCCTGGGCCAGAGTGAGACCCTACCTTGTAAAAACAAAAACTAAATAAGAAAGAAAGTTCTGCTACTACCCCACCTACTGTCCATTGAATTGTACTCAATACATTTTTGTTGGTTTACTTTTTAAATGTTTTTATTTACTTATGAGCAGAGAGATTATAGGTGTATCAGTGCCTCTTACGGCTGCAAATGAACTCCAGATGCATGCACCACTTTGTGCATCTAGCTTTATGTAAGTACTTAGAATCAAACCTGGGGCCAGCAGACTTTATAAGCAAGCACCTTTAACAATTGAGCCGTCTTCCCAGCTCCGTTTTTGTTTTTGTTTTTCAAGGTAGGGTCTCACTGTAGCTCAGGCTGACCTGGAATTCAACATATAGTCTCAGGGTGACTTTGAACTCATGGCGATCCTCCTACCTCTGCCTCCTGAGTGCTGGGATTAAAGGCGTGCGTCACCATGCCCAGCCAAATTATTTCCTTATTTACTTATTTTGCCTGCTCTGAAAAAGGAAAAAAATAGTTGTAGTGGTGCACACTTGTGGTCCCAGCACTCAGAAAGTTGAGGCAGAAGGATGGCCATGAGCACCCTTGTTTACATAGTGAGTACAAGGGCTATATAGTAAGACCCTATGTCAGAAAAGCAAAAGAGAAGGGGGGGGGGAAGGGAAACAAAGGGAAAGAGGGAGGGAAAGGAAGGAAGGAAAGAAGAGAGAGAGAGAGGTACCAGGTTGTCTTCCAAAGTGGCTGTACCATTTTGCCTTCCCATGAGCAGTGACTGAGCTGCCTTCGCCCTCCTCCTTGCCTGCACTTAGTGACACATTCTAACGGGTCTGCGAGGCACCTCCCTGTTAACATCCCTAGTGATGCATGACACCTACTTATTTGCATCTACACTTTTTTTTTTTTTTTTTTGAGGTAGGGTCTCACTCTAGCCCAGGCTGACCTGGAATTCACTATGTAGTCTCAGGGTGTCCTTGAACTCACAGTGATCCTCCTACCTCTGCCTCCCAAGTGCTGGGACTAATGGTGTGTGCCACCACGCCCAGCGCATGTAGACTTTTTTTTTTGTTTTTTTTTTGTTTTTTCGAGGTAGGGTCTCATTCTGGTCCATGCTGACCTGGAATTCACTATGTAGTCTCAGGATGGCCTTGATCTCACGGCAATCCTCCTATCTCTGCCTCCCGAGTGCTGGGATTAAATGTGTGTGCCACCACACCCGGTTAGACATCTTTAGTGAGTGGCCCTCAAATTCACTCTGTATTCTCAGGCTAGCCTCGAACTCACAGTGATCCTCCTGCCTCTGCCTCCCTAGTGCTGGGATTAAAGGCGCGCGCCACCATGCCTGGCTGGCTTGTGTGTTTTTTACACGCCCTGCTTCTCTGGTCCCGCTCCTGGCCCACTGGGGAAGAGTCGGCTTTAGCACTCAGTGGAGTGAGGCTGAGAGCCCTTCCCTGGCCCCCACTGATTTTCCTCCAGGTCCCATGTCCTACGGTGGTGGCACTGGGAGCAGAGGCCCCACAAAATGGTAACCTGTGATGTGGATGTGGCTGGAAAGCAAAATGTCTTTCTGCAGTTACAGTGGATAGCGGCCCGCTCCCCGCCGCTCACTGAGCACGCTACCCGAAGGCCAGAGCTCTGCAAACTGTGAGTTTGTTTAAAAAAAAAACTTTTAGGACTGGATATATGGCTCAGTAGTTAAAGGCATTTGCTTTCAAAGCCTGAATACCTGGGTTCGATTCCCCAGTACTTATGTAAAGCCAGATGCAAAAAAAATGATACATTTGTGTGTGTGGGTATGTTTTTGAAGGTAGAGTCTTGCTGTAGCCTGGAATTCTCTGTGTACTCTCAGGGTGGCCTTGAACTCATGGTGTTCCTGCCTTCCAAGAGCTGGGATAAAAGGAGTGCACCACCATGCTCGGCTAATAATTTTTTTTTAAGTTAAAAAATATTTTTTTATTATTTGGGAGAGAGAATGAGAATGGGTGTGCACCAGGGCCTCTTGCCACTGCAAATGAACTCCAGACACACATGTTCCACTTAACATGTGTACTGGGGAATTGAACCCTGGTCAGCAGGATTTGCAAGCAAGTGCCTTTTAACTACTGAGCCATCTCCCCAGTCCTCAAACCGTGGTTTTGTTCTAACATTCAGACTCTCTGTCACCCTGGTTAGCAAGCTCCCTAAGTGACTTAGGAGAATATTAATGGGACAGTTGTACACAGAGCCCTGCGGTGTAAATACTGGAAAAGAAAGGTGAAAATGGACTGATGTTGGAGCTACATCTATAGAAAGCCCCTCTTGGGGCCGCTCAGGGCGACCCGGAGCCAAGAAATCACTTGCAATTTGCAAACACATGTGGGAAGCTCAGAGGAGCCAAAGGGGGTGGAGAGCCACCTCCCTTCCAAGCGCATTCTAGCCCACTGAAATCTGCCCCTGATCCTGGGGCTTCCGGGACTGTCCCTAAAGGTCACAGTCCCCTAAACAAAACCAAAACTGGCTCCATCTCTTGAAGACCAGAAAGGGATTGACAGGCTAAGGGGCTCTCAAGAATTCGGGTCCCTGGCCTGGGCCCTTGCTGCCCGGAGTGGGGACCAAATGAGATTCTTCCTAAATAGCCACCTTTGCCGCTTTGCCCAGGGAAAACGGGTCACCCACCTTCCTGGAGTGTCCCCAAAAGGTTCATGTCACCTAGGTGCTTAAAGGATCAGAGTCCCTCGAGCGGGAGGGGCAGAGGAGGACCTGCTTTACCCCAACTTGGGGTGCAGAAGAATGCTTTAGGCACCTGAGGATCGGCGATCCAGGTGGCAGTAGTGTACCTGGGGGCTGGAGTCCCAAAGCTCAGCTGAATGTGCTGTGACCTGGAGCTAAGTGAGCTGAGCTCCCCAGCCTCAGTTTCCCCACCTGGGCCACGGTGACGGCGGCCGAGGTACCTGCTCAGGCCAGAGTTCTTCCAGGGCCAGGAGCGCACCGCTCTTGGCCAGGGTGGGCTGTGTGGGCTGGCCCCGAGGAGCGCGGCTGGCCTGCCGGCTAGGGGGCTGGCGTCCCGGGATGCGACCCGGGCGGTGAGCCGTAGCCGCCGCCTGGACCTGGCGGGGCGGCGGGCTGTTAACGGCCGGGTGTCTGGGCCGCGGGTCTGCGGCGAGGCCGGCGCCAGGGGCTCGCCTGGAACCAGATGTGCCGCGGCGCCGCTCTGGCCGCCACCGGCTCGCACGCACGGGCTGGCGCGCACATGGCGGGGACCCCGCCCGGGGAGCCCGCGGTCCAGGTCCCCCGGGATGGGAGGGGAGGGGTCGCCCCGAAAGCCCAGTCTCTCCCTCCCATTCTGCTCCCCCTCCGGGGCTGGGGGGGGATCCTCCCCCGCCCCGCAGCGTTTGTTTTCTTAAGTTTCTGCGTAAAAGAGTTTTCAAAGAAGCTGTGAGTCACGTCTTCCCCGAAGACTGGCGTTCTGGCCACACAGAGGAAAGGCCAAGGTGGAGGAGGGGAAGAACCGACATGGAGTCAACGCGAGGCTCGTCACCCACCCCACCAACACAAGGGTTTCATTGAGGTCTGGCCCAGCTTCCCACCAGATCGCCCCAGGATGCCCCCACCCTGGCTGTGGGTCTCCACTGTGACCCTGACCATCCGCCCCCCACCCCACCCCACCCCAGTTCTTTTGGATGCGCATCAAAGCCCTAAAGGCTCCAGGCAGCGCTGCTCCCAAGTGTGACCTGCTGGTCTCCAGGGCTGGCGGAGGAGGTTAGGAAGGTGGGGTGGCAAGGGCCACTTGGGTCTCACCTCCCTAGAGGCCAGGCCAGCCACAGAGGAGATGGCCTCCTTAGCTCCTGGGGTTGAGGAGCGCCTTGGTTTGCAGCCCACCTCTGCCAGCCTTGCCGTGGGGGCCAGGGTGTAAGGTCAAGGATGCTCTGGGAACAAAGGATGGGAAGTGTGCCCGAATTTTCGGCTGCTGAACCCAGCTGGCTGCGTCGGGTCTCTGCGTGCGCACTTGTGCGTGCACCACCAGGGAGGAGGTGGCCTGGGAGCCCGTCTCTGAGATACTGAGAAACGCCGTTTAAAGAGTGAGACTTTTGAGTGGCAGGCACATGATCGCTTGTTCGCAGCAGTGTAGGTCTCCATAGGACAGTTAGAAGCAGCTGTTCAGGGCTGGAGAGATGGCTTAGTAGTTAAGGCGCTTGCCTGGGAAGCCCAGGGACCCACGGTTCGATTCTCCAGGTCCTACGCCAGCCAGATGCACGTGGTGGCTCATGAGTCTGGAGTTCATTTGCAGGCCCTGGCAGGCCCATTCTCCCGCCCCCCCTCCCCTCTTCCTCTCCCTCTCTCCCTCCCTCCCTCCCTCTTTCTGTCTCTAATAAATCAATAAAAAGGGGAAAAGAAAGAAAAAAAAAAAAGCAGCCATTCAGAGAGAGGTTAAGTCACTTGCTGAAAGTGTGGGGTCTGAGTGCATCCTATCTCTTCCAGGTATAAACGGGCACTGTTTCCGTTGACTTCTCACAGTTGTTCTATGCGGGAGCTGCTCCTGCTATTCCGGTTGACTAGAGGGAAAGACTGAAGCATAGAGGAGGGTCCCTCTGTCCTGAAGCTGGGATTTGAGCCTGGCAGCCTGACTCCAGCACCCTTCCCAGCTGACCAGCTAGCTTCATGTAAGAAAGTTCTAGAGATGAGAATATTCTTAGAAGGATTTCCATGAACACGGGAGCTCCTCCCTGCCCCAGGCAGGGTCTCACTGTAGTCCCAGGCTGCCCTCAGACTCATGGCAGTCCTCCTACCTCAGCCTCCCAAGTGCTAGGATTAAAGGTGTGTGCCATCTCAGCTTTTCTAATAATAATAATAATAATAATAATAATAATTAACTTTATTTGAGAGACAGAAGCAGATAGAGAGAAGCAGATAGAGAGAATGGGCGTGCCAGGGTCTTCAGCCACCGCAAATGAACTCCACATATGCCACCTTGTGCATCTGGCTTATGTGGGTACTGCGGAATGGAACCTGGGTCCTTTGGCTTTGCAGGCAAGCACCACTAAGCCATCTGTCCAGCCCCACTCTCAGCTTTTTTTTGTTTTCTTGTTTTTTTTGGTCTGTTTCAAGGTTGGCTGTCTATCTTGCCCAGGCTGACCTGGAATTCACTATGTAGTCTCAGGGCAGCCTTGAACTCATGGTGATCCTCCTACCTCTGCCTCCCAAGTGCTGGGATTAAAGGCATGCACCACCACGCCTGGCTTTTTTTCTTTTTTAAATCTTTGTGTGTGTGTGTGTGTGTGTGTGTGTGTGCACATGCACTCACATATAAAGATCAGAAACCATGCCAGGCATGGTGGTACACGCCTTTAATCCCAGCACTTGGGAGGCAGAGGTAGGATGATTGAGGCCACCCTGAGACTACCAGGTCAGCCTGGACTACAGTGAGACCCTACCTGACAAAAAAAAAAAAAAAAAAAAAAGAAAAGAAAAAAAAGAAAAAGAAAAAGGAAAGAAACCAACCCCAGGTGTTGGTCCTCATCTTCCACCTTGTTTGAGACAGAGTGAGTCTCCGTCCCTTGTTCACTGCTGGATATGTCAGGCTAGCAAATGGTGAGCTGGGGATTGTCCTGCCTCCACCTCCCGTCGCACCTTAGGAGCACTGGGATTGCAGACGCCCAGGCGACTTCATCTGCCTTTGCCTGGCTCCTGGGGATCCGCGCGTAGGTCGCCGTGCTTGCACAGGGAGTGCTCTATCCGCTGAGCCCTCGCCCCAGCCCCGGGGGGAGGAGTTTGGAAAGCCAGCTGAAGGACGAGGAACCTGGGCGCTTTTCAGCGTTGACAGTAGAGAGCAAAGCTCGACGCCCTTAAATGTCCAGTGAGCGGGGCATGACCGATGTAGCAGTTTGGGCATTGCCAGTGTTCACACTGGGTGTGATGACGACACCAGAGGACAAGGCAGAGGGTTTAGGGTAGGGACATGTTAACATGTAGAGTACATGTTAAACACCTGGTGACCAGCCTGGTGCTGTGCCCGCCCTTCTGGAAACCCCGAATCCGTCTTATCACCCTGAGTCAGCTGTGCACAGTGGAGAAATAGCAACCACCCCACCAACACAACAGCCTGCGTTATTCGAGCATATTCTGCGTGTCAGTGGGCCAAGTCCCATTTCTAGGGGGGACCTCAGGTTCCAGGAGGTGAATCCTCTGGCTCACAGAGCTCGTACACACAGCTGGCCTGGGAAGTCAGGACTCCAATGCGGCCGTGTCCCAGGAAGCCACTGCACAGCTGCGGGGAGAACCAAGCCCACCGCAGTCTGCCGGAAGGCAAACCTGGAGTTGTGCGGTGTGCGCATTCACCCCCCTTCTTCTTGGGTGTGTCTGTTCCAAATCTTGGCTTTGTAATCTTTACCTCATCCCAAAAAGCAAATGATGCCCACACCCATGGTAAGAGGCATCGTATGGTGGAGCCTCGTACTCATGGACGCAGGATGGAAAATTTGCAAAGAAGTAAACAGATTTGTAGGTGCGGAAGAGGTGTGGAGAGTTTGCTCCTTCCAAATGTCCTTCAGCATCGGCTCTGTTGTCATTGTTCTCCTTCCTAAAAAAAAAGGGGGGGGGGCTGGAGAGATGGCTCAGCGGTTAAGGCACTTGTGTACAAAGCCTAATGACCGGGCTGGAGGGATGGCTTAATGGTTAAGGTGCTTGCCTGCAAAGCCAAAGGACCCAGATTCGATTCCCCAGTACCCATGTAAGTCGCTCTCAAATAAATCAAAAAAAAGAAAATGTTTTTTAAAAAAATACCTGATCCAGGAACCCTGGTGCAGACTTAAAAAAAAAAAAAAAAGCCTAATGACCTGGGTTTGATTCCCTAGTACCCATATAAAGCCAGATGTACAAAGTGGCATGTATCTGGAGTTCTTTTACAGCAGCAAGAGTCCCTAGCATGCCTAGTCTCTCTCTCTCTCTCTCTCTCTCTCTCTCTCTCTCTTATAGATAAGTAAATAAATAAATAAAATTTTGAAAAATAGGGCTGGGGAGATGGCTTAGTGGTTAAGGTGGTTTTCAGCAAAGCCAAAGGATCCAGGTTTGATTCCCCAGGACCCATGTAAACCAGATGCGCAAGGTGGTGCATGTGTCTGGAGCTTGTTTGCAGTACACATTCTCTCTCTCTTTCTCTCTGTTTGCAAATAAATAAAACTTTTTTTTTTTAAATAAAAGGCAGCCAGGCGTGGTGGCATTTAATCCTAGAACTCAGGAGGCAGAGGTAGGAGGATCACTGTGAGTTCAAGGTCACCCTGAGGCTACATAGTGAATTCCATGTCAGCCTTGGCTAGAGCGAGACCCTATCTTGAAAAACCAAAAACAAACAAATAAATAAATAAAATAGGGCTGGGCAGATGTCTTAGTGGATAAGAGTGCTTGCCATTCAAGTAGAAGGGCCTGAGAGAACTTGAATTCAATCCCAAGAACCCACATAGAAAGCTGGGCATGGCCACACACACCTGCAGAGCAGAGATAGGAGAATCACTGGGGCTCACTGGTCAGCCAGTCTGAGCAAACACGGCAGTTCCAGGTTCAGTGAGAGACCCATCTCAAAGAAACAGTGTGGAAGAGTGCTAGGCTGGAGAGATGGCTCAGTGGTAAAAGCTGCTTACTTGCAAACCCTGCCAACCTGGGTTCAGTCGTCAGCACCCACATAAAGCCAGATGCAAAGTGGTGCATGCATCTGTGATCCCAACATACCTACAGCAAAGGAAGGTAGAGCCAGGAGAATCTAGAGCTCCAAGGACAGCTAGTGTGACATTCCTCTGCAGTCTGGCAGTTCATTTGCAGCTGCAAAAGACCCTGCCTCAAAGAAGGTAGAGAATAGACACTTTGAAATTGTCCTGTGCCCTTCACAAACACACGGCATGTGTGCCCAAACACGCATGCTCACCCACCCACACACACACATACGCACTCATAAATAAATAAGAATTATTAATAAGGGCTGGAGAGATGGCTTAGCGGTTAAGACACTTGCCTGGGAAGCCTAAGGACCCAGGCTTGATTCCCCATTACCCATATAACCCAGATGCACAAAGTGGCACATGTGTTTGGAGTTCGTTTGCAGTGGCTAGAGCCACTGGTATGCCTTTTTTCTTTCTCTCTATCTTCTTCTCTCTCAAATAAATAAAATATATTTTTAATTATTAATTAAAAAAAGCCAAGGGCTGGAGAGATGGTTTAGCAGTTAGGATGCTTGCCTGAGAAGCCTAAGGACCCATGTTTGATTCTCCAGATCCCAGATAAGCCAGACGCACAAAGATGAGGCAAGCGCAAGGTTGCACATGCCCACTAGGTGGTAGTGCAAGCGTCTGGGGTTCGATTGCAGTGGCTGAGGCCCTGGTGTGCCAATTCTCTCTCTCTCTGTCTATCTGTCTGTCTGTCTCTTTCTTGCTGTCTCTAAAAAATAAAAATTAGAAAAAAAGGGTGAAGAGCCAGGCATGGTGGCGCATGCCTTTAATCCCAGCACTCGGGAGGCAGAGGTAGAAGGATTGCCTGTGAGTTTGAGGCCACCCTGAAACTACATAATGAATTCCAGGTCAGCCTGAGCTAGAGTGGGACCCCACCTTGGAAAAAAAAGGATGAAAAGATGGCTCAACAGCTAAGGCACTTGCCTGCAAAGCCTAACAACCCTGGTTCAGTTCCCCAGTGCCCACATAAAGCCAGATGCATCTGGAGTTTGTTTGCAGGGGCTGGAGGCCCTAGCACACCTATTCTCTATCTCTCTTTGCTTGTAAATAAATAATTATTTAAAAAAAAGAAGAAGAAGAAGAAGCCTGGATTAGAGCATGACTCTACCTCAGGGGAAAAAAAAACAAGAAGGAAGAGGAGGAGGAGGAGAAGAAGTTGGGCATGATGGTGCACACCTTTAGCCCCAGCACTTGGGACACAGAGGTAGGAGGATCCCTGTGAGTTCGAGGCCACCCTGAGATTACATAGTGAATTTCAGGTCAGCCTGGGCTAGAGTGAGACCCTACTTCGAAAAAAAGGAAAAAAGAATTGGGGGCTAGTGAGGTGGCTCAGCAGTTAAGTGTGCTTCTTGTGCAAACATGAGCGCATGAGGGGACTGTGATGGCCCAAGTTCAAATCTCCAGGTTCTGCTTTAAACAGCTGGGCGTGGCCATGTGCACCTATAACGCCAGTCCCAAAGGGGGGCCACGATCTGAGAATCTTCAGAGCCCCTTTAGCTCCAGAATCAGCAAAAGGAGGCTCTGGCTCAGTAAAAGACCAATGGGCTGGAGAGATGGCTTAGCAGTTAAGGCCCTTGCCTGCAAAGCCAAAAAAAACCCACGTTCGATTCCCCAGGACCCATATGAAGCCAGATGCACAAGGTGGCGCATGTGTCTGGAGTTTGTTTGCAGTGGCTGGAGGCTCTGAGGCACCCCATTCTCTCTCTCAAATAAATAAATTAATTAAATATTTTTTTAAAAAGACCAAGCAAAAGAGCTACGGAGCAGGACACTCAGTGTGCCATGCGGCCATGGCAGGCAAGTGATCCCCTCTACAGGCAACTGTGTGGACCACAAGGGCATATGCATATGCACACATTACACACACCACATTACACATACCACACATGCACGTGTATGTACCACACCCCCCACATTACACACACATGCATCTCATTATACACACATGCACATGCATACACCACACACACCACATTACATACATACTCCACACCACACACACATACATGTGCATATACCACACACACCACATTACACACACATGCACATGCATACACCACACAAACACCACACACACACATACATACAAGCAAAAAAAAAAAAAGGTGAAGTTGTTTTTTGTTTTTTAAAGAGTGATAAAGACACTTGATGCTTTACTCTGGCTCTGCACACACACACACACCAAAGAAGAGTTTGAATCCTTAGAGCACTCTGTCCATTGCTTTCTGTAATAATGGAAACCCTCCCCTCTGTGCTGTTCGCTGAGGGCTACTGGCCACAGATTATGACATGTGGCCTGTGTTGAGATAGGGGATGGGATTTTCATTGCTTCATTTTATTTAATCAATTATTTCAATTTTTTAAAAATAATTATTGATTTGCACGTGCTGTGTGTTGCACTTTCCTTCGCATTGCTGGGACCAAACACCCCACCAAAAGCAGCTGATGGGGAGAAAGTTGTTTTTTTTTTTTTTTTCGAGGTAGGGTCTCACTCTAGCCCAGGCTGACCTGGAATTCACTATGGAGTCTCAGGGTGGCCTCAAACTCACGGCGATCCTCCTACCTCTGCCTCCCAAGTGCTGGGATTAAAGGCATGCGCCACCACGCCCGGCTCGGGAGAAAGTTTTTATTTTGGCTCCATGTCGTCAGGGAAAACCATGGCATGAGCAGAGGCTGGACATCACCTCTGCCACAGCAGATGAAAAACAGCAGCAGGAGAGGGAGGCTGGCAAAGGGGATCTGGCTATAGCACCCCTAAGCCTGCCCTTAACAACACACCTCCTCCAGCAAGGCTCCGCCTCCCAAACTGCCACCAGCTGGGAGCCAAGCATTCAAAACACATGAGTTTATGAGGGACATCTGATTCTAACCACACCACTGAGAGTGTGTGTGTGTATGGGTGTGCCTGGGTCTCTTGCTGATGCAAGCAATGCCTGTCCCACCCACGTTTCATGGGTAGTGGGGAATTCAACCTGGGCCAGCAAGCTTTGCAAGCAAGTGCCTTCAACCTCCGAGCCATCTCCCCAACCCCTGGTTCAAGTTTGTTTGTTTCTCTGGTTTTCTGAGGTAGGATCTTACTCTGGTCCAGGCTGACCTGGAATTCACTATGTAGTCTCAGGGTGGCCTCGAACTCACAGCGATCCTCCTACCTCTGCCTCCCAAGTGCTGGGATTAAAGGCGTGTGTCACCATGCCTGGCTTCCTAGTTCAAGTTTTTAAAAATATTTCTTATTTGCAAGCAGAAAGAGAGAGGGGCGGGGGGAAGAATGGGTGTGCCAGAGTTTCTTGCCACTGCCAGCGAGCTCCACACGCACGTGCCAATTTGTGCATCTGCCTTTGATGTGCGTAATGGGGAACAGAACCCAGGCTTTCAGACTTTGCAAGCTAGTGCCCTTAACTGCTAAGCTATTTCCCCAGCCTTCCTTTTTTGTTTTTGTTTTTCGAGGTAGGGTCTTGCTTTAAGCCCAGGCTGACCTGGAATTCACTATGTAGTCTCAGCGTGGCCTCAAACTCACAGTGATCCTCCTACCTCTGCCTCCCGAGTGCTGGGGTTAAAGGTGTGCACCACCGTGTCAGACTTTCTTTCTTCATTGTAAACAGTGGAGGTTCACACTCATAGGGCTGCCATTGGTGCTAGGTGCTGTGCTGGGCCTGGCTGAGCTGGTGTGTGGCTCAACACTTTCTGTTTTGAGCTGGGCCCTTCCCAGAAGCTGCACTGTGGTTCCTGTGCCGAGGGTGAGGGAAAACCTGAGCACCCCCGCAGTCACCCGCAGGGTGGGAAGCAGAGTACCAGGGTCCAGTGCCTGTGGATGCCCCTTGAAGGGACTTGGGCGCTCTGATACCACTCCTCCCCTGAGTCAGGGCTGGCAGAGCTGCTTCAAGTGAGAAAGGTGGGGCTGGGGATGTGACTTAGTAGTTGAAGGCTTGCCCAGCATGCAGGAAGCTCTGGGTCATTCTCCAGCACTGCATCAACTGAACATATATATATATTAAAAGAAGTGCCAGGCGTGGTGGCGCATGCCTTTAACCCCAGCACCCAGGAAGCAGAGATAGGAGGATCACCATGAGTTCAAGGCCACCTTGAGACTACATAGTGAGTTTCAGGTCAGCCTTGGCTAGAGTGAGACCCTACCTCAAAAAAAAAAAAAAAAAAGAAAGAAAGAAATAAAAATAAAAGAGGTGTGTCTAGTGTGGGGGCTGGAGAGATGGCTCGGTGGTTAAAAGAAAAGCCTGCCTGCCCAGGTTCAATTCCCCAGCACCCACGTAGAGCAGGATGCAAAGTGGTACACGCGTCTGTGATCCCAAAGTCTACAACGGGAGGTGGAGCCAGGGCACCGGCCAGCTAGTCTGCCATTCAATTGCAGTCTGGCGGTGTGTTTGTGGCAGCGAGAGACCCCATCTCAAAGAAGCTGGAGCACAGATGCCTTGAAGTGGTCCTCTGACCGCCACACCAGGCTGCGACCTGTGTGCTTTTATGCATGCACAAATACATAAACAATAAAAAAAAAAAAACCACTGACTGACAGGTGGGGTTGGTTGCCCTGTGAAGATGTGATTGGGATCGTGTTAGAAACATGGCTCAGCTCCAACTCTGTGCACCCACTGGGTAGGAGGCCTGGGCAGACAGCTTCAGCTGGGGGGGCGGGTGGACCTGGTGCAGACTGGGACACCCTAACGGCATCGTCCCTATGCTGCCCAGCCTGGTGGGTGGGGGTGGAGCACGGCCTCTGCTCAGAAGATGGTCAGTCCAGTAGCAGAAATCGGACCAGTGTCCAGCCACCAGGTGGTGCCTGTGGGCTCTGGGGCTTGTGGGAGCTCCTCGGTGGGAGAGGAAGCCCCACGCTGGGGTCTTAGTGGCAGTCTCCCCTCCTCCAGTATGGACATGGTGAACTTCTCCAAGGATAGCAGCTTTCCAGCTACCCGTCACTCTGGGGACTGCCAGGCTGACATAGTCGTCGTCTGAGCCCTGCCCGGCTGGGTGGCCTGGGTGCGTTACTTTCCCTCGCTGGTGCTCGTGGTCCTCATTGTGAACGGGGCCTTCCTTCCCCATTTTACAAGAAAGGGCTTCATTAGCAGCGCTGAGCACGTCACAACAGTTGAGGGAGTGGAAGCCAAAAAGACAGGGTGGGGAAAAGTCCCCTCCCGACCACAGGCCCACGCGGAGGGGAGGCAGGGGCAGAAAGCCTCGCCGGAGACAGGCCTTGGAGGCTTGCCGGGCCTCCAACACACATTTTCCGGCCTGCAGGAACTCGTAACTGGGTGGTGGAAACCTCTGCCATTTAGGAGGTCAGACAGCATCACCCGTGGTCAGGATTCCCAAAGGTCCCATCAGCCCCGGGCACGGGAGCAAGGACGGGTGCCGCGGGTCTGGGCTGCCGTCTCCAGAGGCAGCGCCATGGTACCCCGACCCAGGCGGGGTCAGAAGGGGGGAACAGGCTTCCTACAGAACTGGTTCGTTCCTGTAGGTCTGGAGACAGGATTCACTTGGAACACGCTCCTTTGAGGTCTCTGGCACGGCAGTGCTTCTGAGGGAAGGGTGCGCAGGACTGCTTGGAGTCCTCCAGGCGCTCTTGGTAGAAATAGAGGATATACTTTGGAAAGGGAGCACCCACGTCTAGCAAGGCTCTGGAATCCCTGAGTAACTGTTTCACTGCCTGAAAGGGAGTAGGGACGCTGTCTTTGGACCCTCGGAGGGGACTCTCTCGGCTCAGGACATGCAGTGGACAGTTTTCTCCTCGTCAGGTGCTGTGGGAGGCAGTATTTTCTTGGGGGGGGGTGCGGCTACCAGCTGCATCTGGGCCCAGTCTTGAGGTCTCTTGGGAAGGCCTCGTAGGGAGAGGGCATGGAAAGGAAAAGAATGTGTGTCCCCAGACGTGAGATTATAGTGAACAGAACTTGGAGTCCCGCTGCCTTGGTGGGAGGCTTCAAGACCAAGGGACTGCCCTTGTCATACCTCAGTTTCCCCATCTGAAAATGGGGCACAGATAACCTCTGAGGCCCCTTCAGCCTCTGAGTTATTGAAAGGATGAGAGGGACACATTGGATCTGGAGAGGTGGTTCTGTGGTTTAAGGCACTTGCTTGCAAAGCCTGATGGCCTGGGTTTGATTCCCCAGTACGTAAGTAAAGCCAGATGCACAAAGTGGCACGTATGTCTGGAGTTCATTTGCAGTGGTACCAGGCCTTGGTGTGTACATTCTCAATCTCTGTGTTTACAAATAAACAAATAAAATATTTTAAAAAAGAGTGTGGGGCACGGTGGCACACACCTTTAATCCTACTACTTGAGAGGCTGAGGTAGGAGGAGCACAGTAAGTTCGAGGCCACCCTGAGACTACATAGTAAATTCCAGGTCAGCCTGTGCTAGAGTGAGACCCTACCTTGAAGAAAAAAAAAATCAAAAATAAAAACAAACTGGAGAGAGGGCTTAGAAGTTAAAGCACTTGCTTGCAAAGCCAAAGGACCCAGGTTTAATTCTCTAGTGCCCATGTAAAGTTAGATGCACAAGTGGGCACATATGTCTGGAATTCGTTTGCAGTGGCTAGAGGCCCTAGTATGCCCATTCTTTCTCTCTCTCTCCCTCTCTCTGCCCCCTTGCTCAAATAAGTAAATAAATTTTTTTTAAAAAAAAGAATACAAAATTTAGCCAGGCCTGGTGGCTCATGCTTTTAATCACAGCACTTGGGAGGCAGAGGTAGGAGGATTGCCATGAGTTCAAGGTGACCCTGAGACTCACAGTGAATTCCAGGTCAGTCTGGGCTAGAGCGAGACATTACCTAAAAAAAAAAAAAAATTTTTTTAAGTGACAGATGGCTCAGTGGTTAAAGGCTCTTGCTTGCAAAACCTGATGGCCTGGGTTCAGTTCCCCAGTACCCACATTAAACCAGATGCACAAAGTGGTGCATGCATCTGAAATTCATTTGCAGTGGTAGGAGGCCCTGACATGCCCATTCTTTCTTTCTCTTAAATAAATATGTTAAAAAAAAAAAAAAGTAACAAATTGGAGCCCCAAAGCTGGCTGCAGTTTACTTAAACACCATGAAAGAGGCCGAGGCAGGAAGATTGCCATGGGTTCAAGGCCAACCTGGGTACATAGTGAGACACCACTCAAAACAAAAAAAAGCCAGATGTGGTGGTGCATACCTATAATCCCAGCACTTGGGAGGTGAAGGCAGGAGGATTAGGAGTTCAAGTCATCCTGAGCGGCATACCGAGTTTGAGGTCAGCATGAGCTACATGTGACCCTGTCTCAAAAAATATATGTGTGTGTGTGTGTGTGTGTGTGTGTGTGTCACATAAACCTGGACAGCCGTCACCCCAACCTTCTGGCTACAGCCTCAAGAGGCCCAGAGAGGGAAAGCCCCTGGCTCCCAGCGGCCGCCTTGTCCTGGTCTGGAAATGGTTAAGGGGCACAGCACTCCTGCAGATACCAGCCCCTTATTAAAATGTAGGTTTTACAATAAATTGGCATTTGGCCATCAGTCTTAGATTAAAACCAGACGGGAAGACGAGAAACCCCTTCCCAGGCCAAATTTGGAGCTCCAGCTGCGGGGGGGGGGGCACTCCCACCCCACCCCATCCCCGCTGCTGATCCTGCCGCCCTGCACCAGGCTCCAGGCGGGCGCCCTGCTCTCGGGAGCTTGGGGTTGAAGGTCTCAGGAGGGAAGATTGAGCTGCCAACCTGTGACCAGAGGAGCCGCTGGCAGCTGTGCAGGGAGCCCTGGAAGCAGAGGACTGGAGGAGATGGGGGAGGACTCCCACCAGCCAGCAGTTGGGAGTCTCTGAGGCTGTCATCTGTGAGGGACCTTTACTGCCCTGGTCCTTTCTTTGTGCCTAAGACTAGCACGCAGATGTCCTCCGTCTGGGGCCTTGTCTCAGCTTCTCTCAGCCTTACGCTTGAGGCTGGTGGACTCCAGACGTCTGGCCTCCCATGTCCTCACCTCCAGCTTTCTCGAGTGGACCTGCTGCTATGGCCGCTCCACGCGGGACACTCCTCTGTCTTAGTGAAGGTACCCAGAGACCTCAGCCAGAGTGCCTGAGCTTTCCCCAGCCATGCGGAGCCCTCCCCTGTACCTCCCCGGCTTCGCCCCTATCACACCCTGTCACAGCACCTCAAGGTGGAATTCAAATGCAGTGCAATTCACCCACTGAAATCACATGGTTTTGGGGTTTCTAGTAGATTCAGTTGTGCATCTGTCCTCTCAACCAACTTTAAACCCTTTCCACCCCCAAGGAAGAAACTCTGCACCCGGTGTGGTGCTGCACGCTTTTCATCCCAGCGCTCAGGAGGCAGAGGTAGGAGGATCGCCGTGAGTATAAGGCCACCCTGAGACTAGTCAGTTCTAGGTCAGACTGGGCTAGAGTGAGACCCTACCTTGAAAAAACCCAAACCAAAGCTGGGCGTGGTGGTGCACGCCTTTAATCCCAGCACTCGGGAGGCAGAGGTAGAAGGATCACCATGAGTTCGAGGCCAGCCTGAGACTACATAGTGAATTCCAAGTCAGCCTGGACCAGAGTGAGACCCTACCTCGAAAAACAAAAAAACAAAAAACAAAAAACAAAAAACAAAAAAAAAAAAAAAAGAAAGAAGAAGAAGAAAGAAAGAAACTCTGAGGGCTGGAGAGATGGCTTAGCGGTTAAGCACTTGCCTGTGAAGCCTAACGACCCCGGTTCGAGGCTCCACTCCCCAGGACCCACGTTAGCCAGATGCACAAGGGGGCGCATGCGTCTGGAGTTCGTTTGCAGTGGCTGGAAGCCCTGGCGCGCCCATTCTCTCTCTCTCTCTCTATTTGCCTCTTTCTCTCTGTGTCTGTCTGTCACTCAACTAACTAAATAAATAAATTTTAAAAAATCTTAAAAAAAAAAAAAAGAAACTCTGAGCCCTCTAGTCATGGCTGTTCTTCACCCAGCACCACTAGTTCCTGTCTCTTCCCATTCCAGACACTTCCTAGAAACGGACTCACAGCATGAGCCTCTTGTGACGCCTTCTTTCATCTAACAGAGGTTTTGCAAGCTCCGTCCATGTTTGTCCCTTTTTTTTTTTTGTTTAAGTGAGAGAGAAAGAGAATTGGTGTGCCAGGGCCTCCAGCCACTGCAATCAAACTCCAGACGCCTGTGTTACCTTGTGTGTCGGTATACGTGGACCTGGAAAGTCGGAAATGGGTCCTTAGTCTTCACAGGCAAGCGCCTTAACCGCTAAACTATCTTTCCAACCCTACCCTTTTGTTAAAAAAATATTGTATTGGGACTGGGGAAATAGCTTAGCGGTTACAGCATTGCCCTGTGAAACCTAAAGACCCAGGTTCGATTCCCCAGAACCCACGTAAGCCAGATGCACAAGGGGGCACATGTGTCTGGAGTTCGTATGCAGTGGCTAGAGGCCCTGGTGTGAACATTCTCTCTTTCTCTATATGTCTCTTTCTCTCTCATAAACAAATAAATAAAATCGTTTAAAAAATATATTGTATTTATTCATTATGAGAGAAACAGAGAGAGAGAGAGAGAGAGAATGGGCGTGCCAGGGCCTCTAGCCACTGTAAACGAATACCAGATGCATGTGCCACCATGTGCATCTGAGTTACATGGGTCCTGGTGAATTGAACCTGGTTCCCCTTAGACTTTGTAGGCAAAAGCTTTAACCACCAAGCCATCTCTCCAGCCCTGTTTGTCCTTTTTTTTTTTTTTTTAACCAGCCGAATAATATTCTCTTGTATAGACAGACACACATTCTGTTTCCCCATATCCACCCGCGGACGCACGTTTGGTTCTTTCTGCTTCTGGACTGTGTGAACATGCCTATGTACGTGTTTGCTTGGTTTTGGTTTTTCGAGGTGGGGTCTCGCTCTGGCCCAGGCTGACCTGGAATTCACTGTGTAGTCTTAGGCTGGCCTCGAACTCACGGTGATCCACTGGGAGTGGGGTAGCCTTGTGTGCCACAGCAAGGAGCTGCCGGCCGGCTTTCCAAAGGGGTGTTCCAGCCTCACCCTCATGGGCAGTGTGGGAGGCGCTGACTGCCCCCTGCCCCACCAGCACTTGGTATTACCAGCTTGTAATCACAGCCATCCCAGTGTGGCAGGAAGGAGCTGTGCGGCGTGTGTCTCTGGCGGCTGGCCGTGCTGACCAGCTGTTCATGGACCTCCTGGTCATTTGCACAGTCCTTTGAAGACGGGCCTTTTCACACCCTTTGCTCGGCTTAAAATTGGATTATTTGTGTTTTGTTGTTATGAGGTCTTTATATTTTCTAAATGTTAGTCACCAACACAATCCAATTTTGTGGATTTTTCTCACTTTCAATAGTGTATACAAAGTATTTTTATTTATTATTATTTTGAGGTAAGGTTTCACTCTAGCCCAGGCTGACCTGGAACCCACTGTGCGGCACAGGCTGGCCTCAAACTCACAGCGACCCACCTACTGCAGCCTCTTGACTGCTGAGGTTAAAGGTGTGCGCCACCATACTTGGCCTTGGCTTTTATTTATTTTGAAACAGTCTCCTGTTTCCCAGGCTGGCCTCAGACTCACTTAGTAGCTGAGGTTGACCTTGAATTTCTGGTTCTCAGGCCATGACTGGAGGCCAGTGCTGGACTCACAGGCATGCATCACACTGAGCTCATGCGCTGCTGGGATCAAACCCAGGGCATCTTGCATGTGAGCACGCTACCAGCTGAGCTGCATGCCCAGGCCCTGGTGTTTATAAAACATTTTATTTTGGGCTGGAGAGATGGCTTAGCAGTTAAGCTCTTGCCTGTGAAGTCTAAGGACCCCAGTTCGAGGCTCGATTCCCCAGGACCCGCGTAAGCCAGATGCACAGGGGGGCGCATGTGTCTGGAGCTCGCTTGCAGTGGCTGGAGGCCCTGGTGCGCCCATTCTCTCTCTCTCTCTCTCTCTCTCTCTCTCTCTCTCTCTCTCTCTGTCTCTATCGGCCTCATTCTCTCTGTCTGTCGCTCTCAAATAAATAAATAAAACAAAAAAATTAAAAAAAAACATTTTGTTTTATTTTATTTTTTATTTTTTCAAGGTAGGGTCTCACTCTAGTCCAGGCTGACCTGGACTTCACGATGTAGTCTCAGGCTGGCTTCGAACTCAGGGCAATCCTACCTCTGCCTCCCGTGTGCTGGGATTAGAGGAATAAAACATTTTAAAACTTTAGGTTTTTTTTTTTTTTTCCTTTTTTGAGGCAAGCTGTCTCTGTGTAATTATATCTTTGGGGTATGATAGACAGGGCTAAGGGATAGCTGGCCTGACCTCCCTCATACCCTGTGTTCATGTGATTCCATAGCACTCACGGCCCTCTAGGGAGTAGCCTAGGCCCCTGGACAGGAGGGCAGGCTCTGAAGTCTGCCCAGGCTCTTCTAGAAGTCCTCATTTATTCATCCATCCATCACTCAGCGGATCCTCATGGAGAGCTCCTGTGGTGGGTTCCTCTTAGACAGAAAGCAATAAGTTCCAGTAGCTTTTGGACCAGGGATCCCTCCTCCCCAAACTACAGTGGGACAGCATCGCATCGAGGAAAGTACAGGGCTCTGTGGATGCGTCGGCATGTGGGCTTCCTGGAGGAGGCGGCATCCCACTGTGCAGGAGCACAAAGGAGAGGGTGTGCACGTCTGATGGGAGCCACCAATCTCAGCCCGAGACCGTCTGCCCCAGTGGACTGGAGAGCCCACCCTGGGCTCTAAGGAGTGTGACGGAAGGTCGGGCTGTGCAGATTCCACCAGAGAACAGAATACTGTCTTTCCTGCCTTGTCCCTAGTCCTTGTCCCAAGCATGCAGTGACCAGCTTGACCTGAGAGGGAAACCAGCTCCTGGGCCCTGTTTAGGGACCCTGGCTGGTATGATGCTGGCTGGGGTAGGGCTGGCTCCTGGGGCAAGAAGCCCTCATAACGCTGGCATGCTCCTCCGTTGGACTCCATGAGTGCATTTCTTCTTTCACCTCCTTCCTTTTCTCCTTCCCCCCTCACTACCTTCGGGGCCTTGCGGGGCAGCCCTCACAGGGTCCGGGCTGGCAGCCTGCACATGCCTTCCTGCTTAAACCCCTGGGTTGAGAGTCTGGGAGCAGAAATGCCTGCTGCTTTTTGCCTCCCTCCTTTTTGTTTTTTCTTTTATTTTTTTCGAGGTAGGGTCTCACTCTGGCCCAGGCTGACCTGGAACTACGTAGTCTCAGGGTGGCCTCGAACTCATGGCGATCCTCCTACCTCTGCCTCCCAAGTGCTGGGATTAAAGGCATGTGCCACCACGCCCAGCCTTGCTTCCCTCCTTTCCAATATCTATACACCCTTCTGCTCTAGGGAGATGCCACAGGAGGGCCCGGGCCCTCTTGTAACACTGGCCCTGCCCAGGTAGGTGAGTGTGCATAGCCAGCGGTGGAGTCAGTTAAGACTCAGAGCCATGCATTGTTCTCTAAGTTCAAACCCCTACTTTGAAGGGTTGTGACAGGGTTAAATGACTTAACCTTGGTTTCTCCCACTTTCCAAGCGTCACTCTTCAGGCTGGGGGTGATTAGAGGTCACACTCCCATAGCCACTCTGCTGGTCACCGACCTAAGACCTAGGCCCAGATACCCTCTTCCTCTTTAGCCACCACGTGGCCCTGCCCCTCTTTCTTATCTGAGGGGTGCATTCTCCCTCCTATCTCTGTTCGTGGCTCTCCTAGCAAAGGATATAGGTTTCGTTTCCAGTGGGTGCTCTTCTACGTGGGGCCCTTCCGAGGAGCCCAGATCTTTCCCAAGGACCCCCTGGAGGCCGCCTCAGCCATTCTTCTCACCCTGTGCCACCCCCACTTCCTGCCTGTGTCTGACCCTGGCCTTGCTAAATATCCCAGCAGCGTGGGACTCCTCCGATGAAGGCCCCGTGTTAATTTGTTAAATCCACATCAAGGTCCTAAGGACCCACTGTTTATTTTTGTGATCGTGTCGGCAGAGATCACGGGCAGGGGGGAGGACGTAGGGGGAGGATGCTTCTCTGGTCAGAATAAATGCTAATTAATAAAAATGATTTATTTGGGTTGGAGGTCGCCGCAGCCCCGGGGGTCAAGCACAAACTGACTATTTGAAGCAAAAGCAAACACAGTGTCTCCAGCGCTTGAGAAACGCAGGGCCGGGAAGCTGAGCTTATTTGTCTAGCGAAGAATTTGCAGCTAATTCCCTCCAGACTATTTAGACCCTTAAATTACATGGAATAAGAAAAACCGTGGGTGTGTAGGGCTGGGGGGAGAGGCAGGGGCACTCAATCATTAGGCCGAGAGCAGAGCTTTTAAATGTCTTTGGTCCGAAGTCAACCAAATAAATGGTACGTGTAAAAGAATTCAATGGCAAAAAAAAAAAAAAAAAAAAAAAAACTGTTCGCCAGTCATTTTTTCATTGTGATGTCATTGGGGACGGTGTCATTTTGGCTTTTGAAAAAACGAATGAATTAATGTGTGTGTGTGTGTGTGTGTGTGTGTGTGTGTAGGGTCTCGCTCTGGCCCAGCTGACCTGGAATTCACTTGTAGTCTTAGGCTGGCCTCGAACAGTTCCTTCCCCATCGAGGATGTCCACTGGGAGTGGGGTAGCCTTGTGTGCCACAGCAAGGAGCTGCCGGCCGGCTTTCCAAAGGGGTGTTCCAGCCTCACCCTCACGGGCAGTGTGGTAGGCGCTGACTGCCCCCTGCCCCACCAGCACTTGGTATTACCAGCTTGTAATCACAGCCATCCCAGTGGGGCAGGAAGGAGCTCTGCGGCGTGTGTTTCTGGCGGCTGGCCGTGCTGACCAGCTGTTCATGGACCTCCTGGTCATTTGCACAGTCCTTTGAAGACGGGCCTTTTCACACCCTTTGCTCGGCTTAAAATTGGATTATTTGTGTTTTGTTGTTATGAGGTCTTTATATTTTCTAAATGTTAGTCACCAACACAATCCAATTTTGTGGATTTTTCTCACTTTCAATAGTGTATACAAAGTATTTTTATTTATTATTATTTTGAGGTAAGGTTTCACTCTAGCCCAGGCTGACCTGGAACCCACTGTGCGGCACAGGCTGGCCTCAAACTCACAGCGACCCACCTACTGCAGCCTCCTTGACTGCTGAGGTTAAAGGTGTGCGCCACCATACTTGGCCTTGGCTTTTATTTATTTTGAAACAGTCTCCTGTTTCCCAGGCTGGCCTCAGACTCACTTAGTAGCTGAGGTTGACCTTGAATTTCTGGTTCTCAGGCCATGACTGGAGGCCAGTGCTGGACTCACAGGCATGCATCACACTGAGCTCATGCGCTGCTGGGATCAAACCCAGGGCATCTTGCATGTGAGCACGCTACCAGCTGAGCTGCATGCCCAGGCCCTGGTGTTTATAAAACATTTTATTTTGGGCTGGAGAGATGGCTTAGCAGTTAAGCTCTTGCCTGTGAAGTCTAAGGACCCCAGTTCGAGGCTCGATTCCCCAGGACCCGCGTAAGCCAGATGCACAGGGGGGCGCATGTGTCTGGAGCTCGCTTGCAGTGGCTGGAGGCCCTGGTGCGCCCATTCTCTCTCTCTCTCTCTCTCTCTCTCTCTCTCTCTCTCTCTCTGTCTCTATCGGCCTCATTCTCTCTGTCTGTCGCTCTCAAATAAATAAATAAAACAAAAAAATTAAAAAAAAACATTTTGTTTTATTTTATTTTTTATTTTTTCAAGGTAGGGTCTCACTCTAGTCCAGGCTGACCTGGACTTCACGATGTAGTCTCAGGCTGGCTTCGAACTCAGGGCAATCCTACCTCTGCCTCCCGTGTGCTGGGATTAGAGGAATAAAACATTTTAAAACTTTAGGTTTTTTTTTTTTTTTCCTTTTTTGAGGCAAGCTGTCTCTGTGTAATTATATCTTTGGGGTATGATAGACAGGGCTAAGGGATAGCTGGCCTGACCTCCCTCATACCCTGTGTTCATGTGATTCCATAGCAC
Organism: Dipus sagitta; assembly: GCA_036346955.1. Classification (NCBI taxonomy): domain Eukaryota; kingdom Metazoa; phylum Chordata; class Mammalia; order Rodentia; family Dipodidae; genus Dipus; species Dipus sagitta. The sequence continues at coordinate 143,686,309 of CM070770.1, forward strand.
TCACGGCCCTCTAGGGAGTAGCTAGGCCCCTGGACAGGAAGGCAGGCTCTGAAGTCTGCCCAGGCTCTTCTAGAAGTCCTCATTTATTCATCCATCCATCACTCAGCGGATCCTCATGGAGAGCTCCTGTGGTGGGTTCCTCTTAGACAGAAAGCAGTAAGTTCCAGTAGCTTTTGGACCAGGGATCCCTCCTCCCCAAACTACAGTGGGACAGCATCGCATCGAGGAAAGTACAGGGCTCTGTGGATGCGTCGGCCTGTGGGCTTCCTGGAGGAGGCGGCATCTCACTGTGCAGGAGCACAAAGGAGAGGGTGTGCACGTCTGATGGGAGCCACCGATCTCAGCCCGAGACCGTCTGCCCCAGTGGACTGGAGAGCCCACCCTGGGCTCTAAGGAGTGTGACGGAAGGTTGGGCTGTGCAGATTCCACCAGAGAACAGAATACTGTCTTTCCTGCCTTGTCCCCCTAGTCCTTGTCCCAAGCATGCCAGTGACCAGCTTGGCCTGAGAGGGAAACCAGCTCCTGAGCCCTGTTTAGGGACCCTGGCTGGTATGATGCTGGCTGGGGTAGGGCTGGCTCCTGGGGCAAGAAGCCCTCATAACGCTGGCATCCTCCTCCGTTGGACTCCATGAGTGCATTTCTTCTTTCACCTCCTTCCTTTTCTCCTTCCTTCCTCACTACCTTCGGGGCCTTGCGGGGCAGCCCTCACAGGGTCTGGGCTGGCAGCCTGCACATGCCTTCCTGCTTAAACCCCTGGGTTGAGAGTCTGGGAGCAGAAGTGCCTGCTGCTTTTTGCCTCCCTCCTTTTTGTTTTTTCTTTTATTTTTTTCGAGGTAGGGTCTCACTCTGGCCCAGGCTGACCTGGAACTACGTAGTCTCAGGGTGGCCTCGAACTCATGGCGATCCTCCTACCTCTGCCTCCCAAGTGCTGGGATTAAAGGCATGTGCCACCACGCCCAGCCTTGCTTCCCTCCTTTCCAATATCTATACACCCTTCTGCTCTAGGGAGATGCCACAGGAGGGCCCGGGCCCTCTTGTAACACTGGCCCTGCCCAGGTAGGTGAGTATACATAGCCAGCGGTGGAGTCAGTTAAGACTCAGAGCCATGCATTGTTCTCTAAGTTCAAACCCCTACTTTGAAGGGTTGTGACAGGGTTAAATGACTTAACCTTGGTTTCTCCCACTTTCCAAGCGTCACTCCTCAGGCTGGGGGTGATTAGAGGTCACACTCCCATAGCCACTCTGCTGGTCACCGACCTAAGACCTAGGCCCAGATACCCTCTTCCTCTTTAGCCACCACGTGGCCCTGCCCCTCTTTCTTATCTGAGGGGTGCATTCTCCCTCCTATCTCTGTTCGTGGCTCTCCTAGCAAAGGATATAGATTTCATTTCCAGTGGGTGCTCTTCTACGTGGGGCCCTTCCGAGGAGCCCAGATCTTTCCCAAGGACCCCCTGGAGGCCGCCTCAGCCATTCTTCTCACCCTGTGCCACCCCCACTTCCTGCCTGTGTCTGACCCTGGCCTTGCTAAATATCCCAGCAGCGTGGGACTCCTCCGATGAAGGCCCCGTGTTAATTTGTTAAATCCACATCAAGGTCCTAAGGACCCACTGTTTATTTTTGTGATCGTGTCGGCAGAGATCACGGGCAGGGGGGAGGACGTAGGGGGAGGATGCTTCTCTGGTCAGAATAAATGCTAATTAATAAAAATGATTTATTTGGGTTGGAGCTCGCCGCAGCCCCGGGGGTCAAGCACAAACTGACTATTTGAAGCAAAAGCAAACACAGTGTCTCCAGCGCTTGAGAAACGCAGGGCCGGGAAGCTGAGCTTATTTGTCTAGCGAAGAATTTGCAGCTAATTCCCTCCAGACTATTTAGACCCTTAAATTACATGGAATAAGAAAAACTGTGGGTGTGTAGGGCTGGGGGGAGGCAGGGGCACTCAATCATTAGGCCGAGAGCAGAGCTTTTAAATGTCTTTGGTCCGAAGTCAACCAAATAAATGGTACGTGTGAAAGAATTCAATGGCAAAAAAAAAAAAAACAAAAAAAAAAAAACTGTTCGCCAGTCATTTTTTCATTGTGATGTCATTGGGGACGGTGTCATTTTGGCTTTTGAAAAAACGAATGAATTAATGTGTGTGTGTGTGTGTGTGTGTGTGTGTGTGTGCCAGGGCCTCTTGCTGCTGCAAACGAACCCCAGATGCTTGCTCGACTTTTCGCAACCAGCTGACTTCAGTGGCTGGGGAATTGAACCCTGGGTGGGCAAGTCTTTTCAAGCAAGCGTCTTTAACCACTGAGGCAGCTTAAGCATGGTGGACTTCCGTTTGTTCGCTGCTTGATTGGTTGCTCTCCCCGTGGTAGAACCCAGGACCCCATGCATGTGAGCTCACTCTGCCCCTGAGCTATAGCCCTGACCCTCTTGCTTTTTTTTGTTGTTGTTGTTGAGTATGTGTGAATGTGTGTGCATGGGTGTGAATGTGTGTGAATGTTTGTGCGTATGCATACCCATGTGTGTGTAGCACATATATGTGTGGATGTGAGTGTGGATGTGTGTGTAGAGGCCGGAGGTCAATGTTGGGTGTCTTCCTCCATTGCTCTCCAAAGTAGGGTCTCCCTCTAGCCAAGGCTGACCTGGAATTCACCATGTAGTCTCAGGGTGGCCTCGAACTCACGGCAATCCTCCTGCCTCTGCCTCCCGAGTGTTGGAATTAAAGGTGTGCGCCACCATGTCCAGCTAAATATTTTTTATCTAAAAATTTTTTGTGTGTGTATTTGAGAGACAGAAAGAGAGAGAGAATGGGCGCACTAGGGCTTCTTGCCACTGCAAACGAACTCCAGATGCATGTACCACATTATGCATCTGGCTTGTGTGGGGAATTGAACCTGGGCCATCATGCTTTGTGAGTACCTTTAATGGCTGAACCATCTCCGTTGTGTGTGTGTGTGTGACAGAGAGAGACACAGAGAGAGAGAGAGAGCATGCCGTGGCATACAGGCGGAGGTTAAAGGACCACTTCAGGGTGTCAGTCCTTGCCTTCCACCTTTGTTTTGAGACAGAGTCTCTTGTTCGCTGCTGCACATGCCCAGTGAGCTGGTCCACAAGCTTCAGGGCTCTCCTGGCCCCACCTGCATCTTGCTCCCAAGTCCACAGGGAACACAGGCACATGCCCCACTGTATTGAGTCCTGGGGGTCTAAACTCCAGTCATCAGGCTTGTATAGCAAGCACTTTTTTGAAAATTTTATTTTTTATCGACTATTTCCATAATTGTAGATGATAACCCGTGATAATTCCCCCCTCCCCCCACTTTCCCCTTTGAAACTCCACTCTCCTTCATATCCCCTCCCCGTCTCAATCAGACTCTCTTTTATTTTGATGTCATCAGTTTTTCCTCCTATTATGATGATATTGTGTAGGTAGTGTCAGGCACTGTGAGGTCATGGATATCCAGGCCATTTTGTGTCTGGAGGAGCACGTTGTAAGGAGTCCTACCCTTCCTTTGGCTCTTACATTCTTTCCGCCACCTCTTCCACAATGGACCCTGAGCCTTGGAAGGTGTGATAGATATTGCAGTGCTGAGCACTCCTCTGTCACTTCTCAGCACCATGGTGCCTTCTGAGTCATCCCAAGGTGACTGCCATCTGAAAAGAGAAGGTTCTCTACCAAAAGTGAGAGTAGCATTAATATAAGGGTGTAAACATTAAGAGAAGTGCTTACTGGGCAGTTTGATGAGCATAGTATATACATTTAGCCAGATAGCAGCAGACGTTACACCCCCAGGACTCATGACAACCCCTGTTTTAAGTTTTCAGTATCAGGGATGTATTCCCTCCCATGGAGCGGGCCTCCAGTCCAATTAGAGAGCGGTTGGTTTCCCCCACAACAGACGTGCCACTATTGCACCCATTTGGCTTCAAATACTTTTAACCACTGAAACATCTCCTCAGACTCTCAACCTACTTTTTTGAGGCAGGCTCTCTTGTTGAACCTGGAGTTCACTGATTTGGTTAGACCAGATAGTCAGCAGGTCATGGGGGTCCTCCTGTCTTCACCTTCCCAACACTGGGATTATAGGCATACTAGCACCATGGGTGCGAGCTAGCGGGCCTTGTGACAAGCCCCTTGCCCTTTGGGCCATCTCTCCCGATCTCTTTTTATTTATGTATTTGAGAAAGAAAGACAGACAGATTGAGTGCAGGCGTGTCAGGGGTCCACCCACTGCAAATGGACTCCAGATGCATGTGCCGCTTTGTGCATCTGGCTTTATGCGGGTCCTGGGGAATCAAACCCCAGCCATCAGGCTTTAAAAGCAAGTGCCTTTAACTGCCGAGCCATCTCTCCAGGCCTCTTTTTACTTGTTCTTTATAGACAGAATCTCACTAAGTTGCCCAGGCTAGCCTTGATTTTTGGATCTTTCTTGCCTTAGCCTCCAGAGTAGCTGGGATGACAGGCCCGCACTATCAGACCCAACCTCGAACCTCTTGTTTAATCTGGGGAAAAGCAGTGGTTGTAGAACAAAGCCAGCCCCACACGAAGCCGCAGAGATGATACCGGGGAAGGGAAGAGGCTCAGAGAGCATTTGTCTGTTTACTGGTACTTGACATGGAGCTTGAAGCCTTGAGGGAACCCCCCGGCGACCGTGGGCGCATCTCAGGACGGAGCACAGGGAACCAGTCGTGACAAGCAGAGCGAGACAACCACCTTGGTTCTGGGTTTTTGTTTTCTTCAAGGTAGCGTCTCTCACCCAGGCTAACCTGGAACTCACTCTGTATGTAGTTCCAGGCCGGCCTCAAACTCACAGCAATCTTCCTACCTCTGCCTCCTGAGTCCTGAGATCAAAGGCACGAGCCACCATGCCCAGCTTTGACAAGGCAACCATTTTGGCTGGGCCAGAGCTATGGGCTCAAGGTCGGGTGAAGTCTCCCAGAGGTGCTGTCTAAACCCATTCTCCCCGCCCCCCTGGCCACCGTCATCAGCCTCAGTCTCCACCACCAACCCCACAGCGGCTGCACCCCAATCCTTCTGCTGCAGGCTGTGCTGGAGGGGACCGAAGGACCTATGAGGTGGCTCTTCAGCTGTCACTGAGCAATGGCTGTGCATTCTTGCCCTGAGAACACTCAGTGCTCCCCAGCAGCTTATGTCCTGGAGCAAGCCACTATCTCCAAAGCTTCTGGTGTGGGGGGCTTCCTTTAAAACGGACAAGGTGCTGCCTGAGGCCGTGAATGGAGACCCAAGTGTTTCTCGGGGACTTGAGAGAGGCTGGAGGTCCAGTCCCAGGGTATCATCGCTGACTGTTGGCTCTGAGACTGGAGTGAAGGGTCTGTTAGAGGACACCCCATGGAGATGCTGCTGGGTCAGCAGCTACGCATTCCGATCCCATCTGCCCAACTCCAAGGAAGAGGCTCAGAGACTCAGTTTCCCCATGTATGAAGTGGCAGTATCTCCTCACTTCTGGTCCAGATCAACTCTGGCTGAGTAGGTCACGTCACAGCATCCTTGTTACGATCCCAGGGGTGCTGACTACAGACCCTCTATGGACACCAGCTGCTGTCAGGGAAGGGGTCTGGGGGAATTACGAGCCTTGGCTCTAAGTCACCACACAGCTTAACTGGCCCTAAGTATGGTTGTTTCTTCCAGTGCCTGCGAGGCTAGGCCAAGGCTACAAAATGGTTTTCATTTAAACACCCTCGTTTCCAATTGCTCAGAAACTTCCCCCAAAAAACTCTCCTTTTTTGGCTGAAATGCCTCTTGCATTGGGTCTGTGCCCAAGCAGCATTGCCTGAAGGAGGGCGGAAGTCAGCTCTGGGATGGCGTGTGTTCTGGAAGCTTCCATCTCTGTTTTCCGGGCTCTTGATCATCCCCTGATTTTCAGCAGCCGACCTTAGTTAGTTCTTTTGGTTTAAGGTTTCTTTCCCATCAAGGGGTGGGGGGGGGGGGGAGACATTCTCAGGCACCAGGCAAGCTCATCCATCTTCGCCTCCTCTTGGGGGATGAGATGGGTGAGGAGTGACGAGGAAACCGGTGCAGGTAACAGGGCCAGCCCTCAGGGGTCACTCTGCGTTCCCGGCCCGCCGCCCTCCTTGCCCTGCGTTTGTCTGCTGCGTTTGCAAGTATTGTGAGCACAGTCGCCCTGCGCTAAACAAGGCTTTCCCTGCCTGCCTTGGCGCGGTTGGCATTTTGTTTGATTTTGGGAACTGTGTGTGTGTGCATATGTGTTCATGTGTGTGTGTGCAGCATGTGTGGAGGTCAGAGGACAGCCTCAGGAGTCACAAGTCCTCGCTCCCTCCCCTTGTTTTGAGGCAGGGTGTCTCGTGATTCACTGCTGCGTTCACTCCACAGGCAGTCTTAGTCCACCACCAGGTGATTGTCCTGTCTCTGTCTCTCTTCTTGTCCGGACACCAGCACTACAGCGTCCCACTTTACATGCGTTCTGGGGATTGGAACTCATTTACTTACGCTTGAGCGGGCCAGTGCTTTACCTGCTGAGCCATCTGCCCAGGCTGATTTTTAAAAAAATTATTTATTTGAGAGAGAGAATGGGTGTGCTAGGGCCTTTTGCCACTGTAAATGTACTCCAGACACATATACTGCTTTGGGCATTTGGCTTTACATGGGTACTGGGGAATTGAACCCAGGTTGTCAGGCTTTGCAAGCAAGTGCCTCTAACCACTGAGCCATCTCCTCAGCCCTGATTTTTTTTTTTTTTTTTGGTTGTTCAAGGTAGGGTCTCACTGTAGTCCAGGCTCATCTGGAATTCACTATGTCATCTCAGGGTGGCCTTGAACTCACAGCGATCCTCCTACCTCTCTGCCTTCTAAGTGCTGGGATTAAAGGTGTGCACCACCACACCTGGCTGATTTTTTTTTTTTTTTTTTGAGACAATGACATGTGGCCCAGACTGGCCTTGAACTCACGATAGCTAAAGCTGATCTCCTGCCTCTACCTCCCGAGGGCTGTGATTACCGGTATGCGTGCCATACCTAGTTTATGCAGTGCTGGGGATCGAACCTAGAGCTTCATGCTTGCTGGGCGAGCACTCTACCAACTGAGCCACATGTCCAGTGCTACTGGAGGAGACGCTTGCTGGATGTGGAGGCCTGTCCTGTGTGTTGGGAGATGTTCGATAGCCTCCTGAGTCCTACCAGTTAATCCCAGTAACACCCTGCTCTGCTACCGTGACAATCAAAAGTGTCTCTAGGGCTGAGCTGGAGCTCAGTGGTGGAGCATCGGCTTAGCATGGGCGAGGCCCTGGGTTCGGACCCCAGCACCACAAAGTAAACGAATACAAAATGGGACAAACATCGTGCGGTGCTGGGCCTAGGCAAAAGCCCAGCACTGAGAGATGGACACAGGATGCCCCTCTTCCTCTTTGTTCTTTATTCTTCTGGGGGTGAAACCCAGGGCCTTCCACACCAGGGAGGCGCTGTGCCCCTGAGCCACGTCCCTACCCAGGCCATTCTTTGATTATCAGAATTGGGAGGATTGCACTGGGGAAATGAAAATATAAGGCATGGGGTTGGGGAGATGACTCAGCGGTTAAAGACGCTTGCTTGCAAAGCCTACAGGCCTGGATTCAATTCCCCAGTACCCACGTAAAGCCAGATGCAAAACAAAACATAAAAAAAATCTAACTGTGCACGCTACTGGGCATGGTGGCACACACCTTCCCAGCACTCTGGAGGCAGACGTAGGAGGATCACTGAGAGTTTGAGGCCTGCCTGGGACTACAGAGTGAATTTCAGGCCAGCTTGGACTAGAGTGAGACCCTACCTCAAAAAAAAAAAAAAAATGGTGTATGCATCTGGAGATTGTTTGCAGTGGCAAGAAGCCCTGGTGTGCCCATTCCATGCCCCCTCCCCACCACCTTGCAAATAAATAAATAAATAAATAAAAACATTAAAAAGAAAAATACAGGTTGGAGAGATGGCTTAGCAGTTAAGGTGCTTGCCTGTGAAGCCCAAGGACCCCTGGTTCAAGGTTTGGTTCCCCAGGACCCACGTTAGCCAGATTCACAAGGGGGCGCACGCATCTGGAGTTCATTTGCAGTGGCTGGAGGCCCTGGTGCGCCCATTCTCTCTCTCTCTCTCTCTCTCTCTGTCTGCCTCTTTCTCTCTCTGTCGCTCTCAAATAAATAAATAAAAATGAACAACAACAAAAAAAAAAAAAAGAAAGAAAGAAAATACAAGGCATGGACTGAAATCTTAAAGATTGCCTAACACCAGGCTCCACTGACTGACCATGGGCCAGCAGGTCCTAGCAGGCACCAGCAGTGGGGATATGGGGTAGGACAGGCCTGCAGGGGATTGGGCCACATTCAGCATTTATTCATTGGCCCAGAACTCCCACTTCTGGGAATCTGTGCCAAATATGCATTGGCAAAAATAGAAGATCCTGCTTGCCCAAGGATTTTCTGTGTGGCATTTTTTTTTTTTTTTTTTAAGTTTCAACAGATTGAAAACACCCCAAGTGCCCATCCTTAGGGCCATGCTTGAATAAACCACAAAACAGCTGCGCTTGGAGCGCTATGCAGTGGTGAAGAGCGCTCAAAGGCTCCAGGCTCACTCTGAAGCAGCCCCAGGATGGCTGGTTAAGAGGGAGGAAAATTACTAGCACACACTCCGCTTTCTTATGATAGAGGAGGGAGAAAAATATTGCTCATTCTATTATACTTTCAAGAAGCAGTAGTGGAAGCATGCAACAAAAACTAATTTAAGAGCCTGGGGAGATGACTCAGTGGCTAAAGGCACTTGCGTGCAAAGCCTACCAGCCAAGGTTCAAGTCCCCAGACACCCACATAAAGCCAGATAGGCATTCAATTGCAGTGATAAGTGACCCCGGTGCACACACACACATATGCAAGTAGATAAACAAACAAATAAATAACTTTTTTTTTTTGAGGTAGGGTCTCTCTCTGGTCCAGGCTGACCTGGAATTAACTATGTAGTCTCAGGGTGGCCTCGAACTCATGGTGATTCTCCTACCTCTGCCTCCTGAGTGCTGGGATTAAAGGCGTGCACCACCACCTCCGGCACAAATAAGTAAATTTTTTACATTACTTTAAGAAATGGTTCCTAAAGCAAGGTGTGGTGCCGCATGTCTTTAATCCCAGCGCTTAGGAGGCTGAGGTTGGAGGATGGAAGTGAGTTTGAGGCCAGCCTGGTACTACAGAGAAAGTTCAGGACAGCCTGGACTAGAGAGAGACCCTGTCTTGAAACAAACAAAAAAGAAATGGTTTCTGCAGGTGAGGGGAGGGAAAAGAAGGGAAAATGCATTTTGGGAAGAAGTCTCAGTACAGAGTTAGGTCTGTTGGATTGAGATGGAAAAATATTACTAAATAACACTAGGCCAGGACTAGATAGATGGCTTCGCAGTTACGGTGCTTGCCTGCAAAGCCTAAGAACTCATGTTCAACTCTCCAGGTCCCACGTAAGCCAGACACACAGTGACGCAAACACACAATGTTGCACATGCGCACAAGGTGGGGCGTATGCGTCTGGAGTTCGATTGCACTGGCTGGTGCACTGTTACACTCTCTATCTCTCTCTCTTGTTAAAAAAAAAAAAAAAAAAGGCCAGGGGCTGGAGAGATGGCTTAGTGGTTAAGGCACTTGTCTGTGAAGCTTAAGGATCCAGGTTCGATTCTCTAGGTCCCACATAAGCCAGATGCACAAGATGGCCACATGCATCTGGAGTTCGTTTGCAGTGGCTAGAAGCCCCTGGTGTGCCCATTCTCTCTTGCTCTTTCTCAAATAAATAAATAAATAAATAAAATTATTAAAAAGAAAAAGGCCAGTCTGTTGGGCTTGCCTCAAAAAAAAAAAAAAAAATCAAGCTAGTTGAGGCCCCAGAAAGAACGCAAGGCATGACCTTGTGCTTATCGGGGTTTTTCTTTTGTTTTGTTTTCTTTTTTTTTTTTTGGTTTTTCGAGGTAGGGTCTCACTCTAGCTCAGGCTGACCTGGAATTCACTCTGTAGCCTCAGGGTGGCCTCGAACTCACAGTGATCCTCCTACCTCTGCCCCCCGAGTGCTGGGATTAAAGGCGTGTGCCACCACGCCCGGCTTGTTTTTTGGTTTTTTGAGGTAGGGTCTCACTCTAGCTTAGGCTGATCTGGAATTCACTATGTAGTCTCAGGGTGGCCTTAAACTCTCAGCAATCCTTCTGCCTCTGCCTCCCAAATGGTGGGATTAAAGGCGTGTGCCACCACGTCCGGCAGTTTTTAAAATTTATATTTGTAATTTTATAAATTGTGGGGTGTAGGGCTGGAGCAGGGAGAGTCTTTATATCCTCCCGTGTTGGTTGACTGTGTTGCTGTGCCAGCCATGACGTCATTTTGCTATTAAAATATGTACTTCGGGGCTGGATTAGTGGTTAAGGCGCTTGCATGTAAAGCCAAAGGACCCAGGTTCAATTCCCTAGGACCCACATAAGCCAGATGCACAAGGTGGCGCATGTGTCTGGAATACGTTTGTAGCGGCTGGATGCCCTGGCATGCCCATTCTCTCTCTCTCTCTCTCTCTCTCTCTCTTTCTTTCTGTCAAATAAATAAAAATTAAAAATTTAAAAAATAATGTACTTTGGGGGCTGGTAAGATGGCTAAGTGGTTAAAGGTGCTTGGTTGTAAAGCCAGACAGTCAGGATTTGATTCCCCTACTACCTACACAGAGCCAGACCCACGAAATGACACTTGTCTGGAGTTTGTGCACAGTGTCAAGAGGCCCTGGTGTCCCCATGCTTTCTCTTTCTCTCCCTTCCCCCTCCCTCCCTCTCTCTCTCTCAAATAAATAAGTAAAAATAAATAAAACATACTTTAAGAAAGTTGGAGCCGGGCGTGGTGGCGCATGCCTTTAATCCCAGCACTTGGGAGGCAGAGGTAGGAGGATCACCGTGAGTTCGAGGCCACCCTGAGACTCCATAGTGAATTCCAGGTCAGCCTGGGCTAGAGTGAGACCCTACCTCAAAAAAAAAAAAAAAAAAAAAGAAAGTTGGGCTGGAGGGATGGCCTAGCGGTTAAGGCATTTGTCGGCAAAGCCAAAGGTCCGAGGTTCAATTCCTCAGGACCCACATAAGCCAGATGCACAAGAGGGCGCACACATCTGGAGTTCGTTTGCAGGGACTGGAGCCCTGGTGTGCCCATTCTCTCTCTTTCTCCCTCTTTCTCTCTGTCAAATAAATAAAACAAGCAAAAATAAAATATTTTTTAAAAAAAGAAAGTCATGTACATGAGAAAGTACTCGACTGGGTGTCACTGGTTGGAAGTGGCGGAGGAGTGAGAAGAGGGGAGGGTGTCCACAGGAGCTTGGGTGGTCACACAGGGCTCCCCAGAGGAGGGGCAGGGAGCTAGGGCCTGGGGATGAAATGCCAGAGTAAATGCGGAAACCAGCCTAATGTGGTGATACGGGGCTGGAATCCCAGCACTTGGGAAGTGGAGGCAGGAGGATTAGGAATTCAAGGCCAGTCTCAGCTGCATAGCCAGTTTGAGTCTAGCCTGGACTACACTGAGACCCGGTCTCAAACCCCGCCCCCCGCTGGGCATGATGGCACACACGCCTTTAATCCCAGCACTCAGGAGACAGAGGTAAGAGGATCACTGAATCCAAGGCCACCCTGAGACTACACAGTGAATTCCAGGTCAGCCCGGACTAGAGTAAGACTCTACCTCGAAAAACGAAAAAAAAAAAAAAAAGGCTGGAGAGATGATTTAGCAGTTAAGGCACTTGCCTGCAAAGCCTAAGGATCCGGGTTCGATCCTTCAGGTCCCACATAATCCTGATGCACGTGGTGGCACATGTGTCTGGAGTTCATTTGCAGTGGTTACAGGCTCTGGCATGCCCATTCTCACTCTATCTCTCTCTGTCTCTAATAAATAAATAAAAATCTTAAAAAAAAAAAAAATCCTCCCTGGAGGTCTGGGGACATGATTCAGCAGTTAAAGGTACTTGCTTGCAAACCCTATCAGCCTGAGTTCAATTCCCCAGCTCCCAGCATGGTCGTGTTAAGGGCTATCCCGCACGTGGAAGGTGGCTGTGTGCGGGGCCCAGAGGCTGCTGCCACATTGACTGGTTGGCTATAGAAAGGAGGATGAGGCTCCTGGTACGGGAACCTTCGCCATTATCTAAACCAATTTCTCCTCCACCAGTGACTTCACTGGGTCCTTGACCTTGGTCCAGACACTTGTTCCCCTCACTCTTCCCTCCCCTCCACAAATGAGGTCCACAGCTTCGGTCTCTTGGATTCCCATGAGCACCCTGTGAGCTGCAGGAATTCAGGAGTCTGTACAGTGGATATCCTGGCCCTGACTCCTACTGCTCTTGTTTTATTTTGTTTTTCGAGGTAGGGTCTCACTCTAGCTCAGGCTGACCTGGAATTCACTATGTAGTTTCAGGGTGGCCTCGAACTCATGGTGATCCTCCTACCTCTGCCTCCCAAGTGCTGGGACTAAAGGCGTGAGCCACCATACCCAACATCCTACTGCTTTTTTTGATACATTGTTGATATTATTCAGCAAAAAAAGGCCGTGCTTGTCTGTAATTGCTGTATTTGTGAGGCTAAGGTCGTCGGAATGTGAGATTAAGACCAGCCTGGGCTACAGAAAGAAAATAACTAAAAGAGAAAGAAAAGGGGCTGGGGAGATGGCTCAGTTGTTAAAGGCACTTGCTTGTAAAGCCTCCTAGTGCAGGTTCAGTTCCTCAGAACCCACGTAAAGCCAGATGCACAAACTGGCACAGAGTTTGTTTGCAGTGACAAAAGGTCTCCTGGTATGCTCATTCTCTCTCTCCCCCCGACCTACCCCCCGTAAATAAAAATACTCAAATAAAAAGAAAATGTTGCCGGGGCGTGGTGGCACGTGCCTTTAATCCCAGCACTCAGGAGGCAGAGGGTGGAGGATCACCGTGAGTTCAAGGCCAGCCTGAGACTACATAGTGAATTCCAGGTCAACCTGGGCTAGAGCGAGACCCTGCCTTGGGAAGAAAAAAATAATAATAATAAAAATAAAAGGTTGCATGCTTCAGAGCCTAGTCCAGGATCTGGAAACCCTTAATTCAGTCAGTTTTCCTTGATGGAGCCAGGCTGGCCCTGGGGCTCTTGCAATGACCCCCAAATTAGTTTGCTCTGATACTGAGCTCTGTAAGTCAGGGACTTCACTGGGGCTGTTCACCATGAAATCTCAAAAAAAAAAAAAAAAAAAAAAACCTCCAGGACTGCAGCTGCCGCACAGTGGGTGCCTGCGAATAAGCGTGGAAGGCTGGGGAAAGACTGGTGGGTGAGCAGATGCGGGGATGGACTGACAGCTGGAGGGAAAACACAAGCACGAGCCCGGCGTGGTGGCGCACGCCTTTAATCCCAGCACTCGGGAGGCAGAGGTGGGAGGATCGCCCTGAGTTCGAGGCCGCCCTGAGACTACACAGTGAATTCCAGGTCAGCCTGGGCTAGAGTGAGACCCTACCTCGAAAGAAAAAAAAAACAAAAAAAAAAAAACAAAAAAAAACGCAAGCGGGAATGAGGGGTAAGGGGGCTTGGCCCAGTACTGCATTCACCATTCACCGGCAGAGGGAGACACTCAGGACTGCTGCTGGTGGTGCTGCGTTCCACACCGGGGACAAAACGACTGTGACACAGCCGCCCTGCTGACCCCCTGCCTCGCTCTGCCCGCAGGTGAGTGCCCCAGCCCGGGCCGAGGCAGTGCCACCAAGCGGAAGAAGAAGCAACGGCGGAACCGCACCACGTTCAACAGCAGCCAGCTGCAGGCGCTGGAGCGCGTGTTCGAGCGCACGCACTACCCCGACGCCTTCGTGCGCGAGGAGCTGGCGCGGAGGGTCAACCTCAGCGAGGCGCGCGTCCAGGTGAGCCCCAGGCCGCTGCTTCCCCCAGCGGGGCCCCTGGCCGGTGGACATGGGGGGTCAACACGGGAGCATCTGCTGAGGCCGGGAAGGCTGAAGTTCAAATCCAAGCCTTGCCACAACTAGCCATCCGGGAGGCAGCGTTCAGCTTTCTCTGTGCCAGATGAATATGTGGCTCTGCTGTGTTGGGCTCTATTGCAATGAAGGGGTTAATTTTTTAGGTTGGAGAGATGGCTCAGCAGTTAAGGCACTTGCCTGCAAAGCCTAAGGACCTGAGGTCCATTCTCCAGTACCCATGTAAAGCCAGGTACACAAAGTGGCGCAAGTGTCTGGAATTCATTTGCAGCGGCTAGATGCCCAGGCATGCCCATTCTCTGTCTGCCTTTCTCTCTCTCTCTCTCTCAAATAAATATATGATTTTTTTTTCAAGGTAGAGTCTCACTTCAGCTCAGGCTGACCTGAAATTCACTATGTAGTCTCAAGGTGGCCTCGAACTCACGGTGATCCTCCTACCTCTGCCTCCCGAGTGCTGGGATTAAAGGTGTGTGCCACCACACCCACCTTAAATGTGTCTAGCATAATGAATCTTGATAAATTAAGTCAGTTTTTCATGGTCTTGGCCAGCTCTGAGTTAGCTCCAGCCACACCTGGGGCCAAGGGGTCACCTGTTCATTGATACCTTCATGTCTGTGCCGTTATCCAACACATAATTCAGGGCTGGGGAAATGGCTTAGCAATTAAGGCGTTTGCTTGCGAAGCCTAAGGACCCTGGTTTGATTCCCCAGGACCCATGTAAGCCAGATGCACAAGGGAGCACAGGCATCTGGAGTTCATTTGCAGTGGCTGGAAGCCCTGGCCTGTCTCTCTCTCCCTCCCTCTCTCTCTCAAATAAATAAATAAGATAGGTTAGGCACTATTTATCATCCCCATGTTGAAGGAGGAAACGGAGAGTCAGAGAGCAAAACCACCCCCAGCTCAGGTTGATGCTGAGCAGGCTCAGACCCCAGCCCACAGAGACCTTTACAAATTGTCGCACCCTCCCACTCCAGGTCTGGTTCCAGAACCGACGTGCCAAGTTCCGTCGGAATGAGCGCGCCATGCTGGCCAACCGCTCCGCCTCTCTGCTCAAGTCCTATAGCCAGGAGGCTGCCATTGAGCAGCCTGTGGCTCCCCGGCCCACCGCCCTGAGTTCAGACTATCTGTCCTGGCCAGCTTCACCCCCCTACAGGTAAGGGGGAGCACTTTGGGATGTGGAGGGGCAGCCGGGGTCCCACGTGTTGTTTAAGGCCCAGACGACTCTGGGGAGTTGAGACCTCGGATGGCTGTGTGTGTGTGTGAGAGTGTTCACGTGGGTATTGTAAGTGCACCTGGGTGTGTTCACCTGTGTGCAGAAGATACCCTTGTGTGCATAGGAGTGTGTATATGTGTGCTTACATGTGCATAGCATATGGAGAGGGGAGAAGCCAGCCCACAGTGGAAGGGCCGTGCAGTGCCACCCTGAAGGAGCTAACAGATTGGCTCAGGGGCCCCAGCAACCTGTATCCAACCTCAAGACAAGATGGAGGCCTTGAGGGTTGAGGGAAGGCCTTCCTGGTCTGTGATTCTGGTTGAACCCAGAGTCACCTTTCTAGGGCAGTTTTGTTGAAAAAGTCTCCAAGATGACCAGACAGAAAGGAAGGAGGAGGAGATGCTGGAGAGTTGAGCCACCGTGCCACGATGCCAGGGATGCCATCTGGCTAGCCTTACTATCAGTGGGCTCTGTGAGAGCCACAGGTCTTCAGGAGGAGGGCCAGGGTGGGTCAGCTCGTGAGACCCCTGTGCTCCCCAGTCTCCAAGTTCTCCCCTTGTCTCATCGTCACGTCGGCAGGAGAGCGTCTAAGAAGCCCTTGGGTACAGGACGGTCCTCGGGGAGCAGGGCCCGTGTGTCACTCTCAGGAGGGTCAATATCCAGTGAAGAATGTCAGCAAATAAAAGGGGAGAGTCAGCCGGGCGTGGTGGCACACGCCTTTAAAACCAGCACTCGGGGAGGCAGAGGTAGGAGGATCGTCGTGAGTTCGGGGCCACCCTGGGACTACAGAGTGAATTCCAGGTCAGCCTGGGCTAGAGCGAAACCCTACCTTGAAACAAAAAATAAAAGGGGGGGGGGTTCTACACTATAGCTTAGGTTGGCCTTGAACTCATGACTGTTCTCTTGTTTTAGCATCCTGAGTGTTGCATTGCAGGTGTGAGCTACCTGATTGGGTTAGGGCATTCTCCCTTGACCCAGTGCCACCACTGGGTGCTTCTGGCCCCTCCCCCAACCCTGTAAACCCTGGCTAGTGGTACTAATAGGTTCTTGTGTCTCCTGTCACTCCCAGCTCTGTACCACCCTACAGCCCTGGAGGCTCGGGCCCTGCCACCCCAGGGTGTCAACATGGCCAACAGTATCGCCAGCCTGCGCCTCAAGGCTAAAGAGTTCAGCCTACACCACAGCCAGGTGCCCACAGTGAACTGACGGTCCTCATACCCCATCCTGGCTGCCTCCCAGGTCTGACGACGGCAGCAGACGAAAGTGGCCTTCTCCCGTCCCTGTCTTCAGGACAGCCTGGGTGAGCTCTCTCAGGGTCCTCTCTCCACCCGTGAGCTCCAGAGGCCGGCTGGGCCCCGGCAGCCCAGCTCCTGTCGCGGCGTTTGAGGCTGCCGCCCGAAGCCCCTGGAGCAGCTGGACTGGAAGGCGGAGCAGGAGCCCGCGAAGGACTTCACTTACTAGTGTATTAAAACCAAAAAGCTTTTGTCTTTAAAGAATAAAACCAGTTTTTTCTTAAGCCCCATGAGGATGCCTGAGGGAGGAAAGGAAGCAGGTTGGCGTGGCTGCTAAGAGGGAGCCAGAACTTTGCAGGGCAAGATGGCTGTCTGGGTACCTTCCTGGCCTGCAACAGTCTCAGGGTGGCCCTGGGTCTGGGTGGGCTCATACCAGTAGCCTCTAGGAGACACCAGCACGGATCTTCCAGTGTGGTCCTCTGACATCCCACAGGGCCCCTGGGTGGGGCAAGAAGTAGGAGACAACCTACCGCATGCTTCATCTCTGGTCCTGAGCCCCAGGGGTTTGGGAGGAGCCTTTCTTTTTTTTTTGGTTTTTCGAGGTAGGGTCTCACTCTAGCCCAGGCTGACCTGGAATTCACAATGGAGTCTCAGGGTGGCCTCGAACTCACGGCGATCCTCCTACCTCTGCCTCCCGAGTGCTGGGATTAAAGGCATGTGCCACCACGCCCGGCTTGGGAGGAGCCTTTCTGAGTGACTAGCTAGGGAGGACCTCTTCTACCCTCTAAGGGAACAAGACAGTGACCATGAATGCCTGCAGTGTGCTGGGATTAAACCTTTGTTGATGGGCGCACGAGCACTGGACCCTCTGGGCGTTTGGCCACGGAGGGGCTGGGGACACAGCCTGGAGAGTCACAGCACAGCAAAGTGGTCCCTGACAACCGAAGTCACCAGAAGGCCTTTCTCCAAGCCCCACGCTCCTGTGTCACTCACAGGCACACACAGAATGAGACACGACACATGCCTCCAGCAGGGCCATCACTTAGGCAGGTCTGTATAACCTAAGTCGGCTGAGGCCTCCCTGGTCCCATAAGCCCCTTCTGATGGCTGTCCCTCCTGGGAGGGTACAAACCCCAATCCAGTCGCTAGGAGGCAGAAGAGCACTCCTCCACCCAGATGACCAGACCTGGGGGTGGCAGAGTAGGATCCCACTCTTGAGATAGTGGGGTATCAGATCTTGGAGTAAAATCGAGGGGTAGATTCCCCTTATCTACCTTTTTAGCACGCCATCAAAGTGTCCCTGAAGTGCCATTTATTAGGTGACCTAAAACAGGACAAAGCCACCTGAACAGCCTTGTAGGAAGGACATCCATTTGGGGGAGGGGCTAAGGTCTCCCAGAGCCTAGGCTGGCCCTGAACTCACTGTGTAGCTGAGGATGACCTTCAACTCCTGAGCCTCCTGCCCCTACCACCTGAGTGCTGAAATTGTAGTCAGATGCCAACACATCTGGGCTAGGCATGTTTTTTTTTTTTCTATTTTTATTATTTATCTTGCATGCATCTATGTGTATGTGCGTGATGTGTGTAGACGCACATGGGGGGGTCAGAGGACAAGCTGGGGGTGTTTTCTCTGTCCCCCCATCTTATTTCGAGACAGGGTCACTCTTGCCTTGCTGTGCGCTTCTGGATCCTCTGGCTCTGCCTCTCGTTGCCATAGGCACATTGGGATTACAGATGCATGCACCGCTTCACATCGGGCTTTACACTAGTGCTGAGGAAGCTCAAACTCAGGTTGGGGGCTGGAGAGATGGCACAGTGGTTAAGGGCACTTGCTTGCAAAGCCTGGCGGCCCAGGTTCAATTCCCCAGTACCCACGTAATTCTAGATGCACAAGGTGGTGTGTGCATCTGGAGTTCATTTGCAGTGGCAGAAGGTCCTGGCGTGCCCTTTCTTTCTCTCTCTCTCTTTGCAAATAAATAAATAAAACATTTTTAAGGGCTAGAGAGATGGTTGAGTGGCAAAAGCCTAACGGCCCAGGTTCGATTTCTCCAGTACCCACATAAAGCTAGATGCACAAAGTGGCACACAGAACCTGGGCTCACTTGATGGTGAGGGTTCAGCCAAAGGCAGGGGAGGCCTTGTGGCCTAGGTGGGGATATGGTATGCTAGAGCAGTGTTCTGTCTCTCTTTCTATCCCTCCATTTTTGGGTTTTGATTTTTCAAGGGAGGTTTACACTATAGCCCAGGCTAACCTGGAACTCACTCTGTAGGCCCAGGCTAGCCTCCAACTCACGGAGATCCCCCAACCTCTGCCTCTGGAGTGCTGGAATTTAAGACCCATGCCACCACACCCAGCCCCTTGGCGTCAGTGTTGAGGAAGGACTGTGAGCTGAGAGTGGAGGCCAAGACGCCTGTGTAGCAGCCAGGGCAGGTGTCCAGGCAGGAGGCAAGGCCCCCTCGACCACAGGGGGACAGTGTGGACAGATGTCATGGAGATCAGAGAGGCAGAAGTTGGTGACTGGGAGGTGGGCTGAGGGACGAAGGGAGTCCTGGACACACAGGAGTGTCCAAGAGAAAAGATCTGGACACAGGAGCTGCCTGGTATGGTAATCTCTAAAGGGTAGTCTTGCTTGTTACCCAGACAAGAACTGAGGCTTCCTGGGGGGGGGACGATAAACTCTCCCCCTCAACTGGAGGGCTTGTACCAGTGGCAGTATAACCCACAGGACCCAGAGCAGTGTCTTCATGGGCAGCCTGAGATGGCACCTCTTTTGTCCCCTCTAAACTGCAAGTGAGCACTCAGGAGGCAGAAGTAAGAGGATCACCATGAGTTTGAGGCCAGCCTGAGACTACATAGTGAATTCCAGGTCAGCCTGGGTTACAGCAAGATGCTACCTCAAAAAAACAAACAAACAACAACAAAAAGAAAACAGCTAGAAGTGAGCAGGGGCTTCCCATAGACGAGGCCAGGGCCCATAGCTCAGAGGGCTGCAGAGTGAGCCCATCTCATGGCTTGTTGTTGTTGTTTGTTTGTTTGTTTTTTTGTTTTTCGAGGTAGGGTCTTGCTCTAGCCCAGGCTGACCTGGAATTCACTATGTAGTCTCAGGCTGGCCTTGAACTCACGGCGATCCTCCTACCTCTGCCGCCTGAGTGCTGGGATTAAAGGCGTGCGCCACCCCTCATGGTTTTCTTATTTCTCATCCCAAAAGGAGACACCACAAAGAACTGAGGTTTGGAACTGCCTGCCACAGAGATGGAGCCCCTCTGAGCAGGGGCCTGCAAGGTGGGCTTTAAAAATGACAGTTTTGGAGGACACTGGGAGCCCCAGTTCCCACGGACGGCAAGGACGTTAATATCACTTCCTCTCCAGTACTCCAGAAAAAATAAACCTGCTTAATGGTTTGCACATGCTGGTCTGGGAATCTGCGGGAGGGGTGCGGCAGCACTCCCTGAAAAACAAACTATGCAGACGCTGCTGCCCCCGTTGTAGCTCTGGCTGCAGCTCCGCGTGGGCAGCTTCCTGGCACATCATCCCCCGTAAGGCCAAGGTACCCGAGGCCCAGCCCTGCACAATGCAGACTCCTCTGTAGGCCTTTTCTTGTTGGGCCCAGGGAAAAGAGCATTGAATGTGACTGCTTTTCTCTCTCTCTCTCTCTCTCTCTCTCTCTCTCTTTCTTTCTCTTCCTTCCTTGTTCTCTTTTTTTTTCTTAAAGGGAAGGAGAGAGAATGGGTGCACCAGGGCCTCCTGCTACTGCAAAGAAACTCCAGATACATGTGCTACTTTGTGTATCTGGCTGTTGACATCAGGTCCGCCTTGCTGGCAGAAATCACCAGACCAAGAGGAGCTTGTGGGAAAAAGAGCTTTATTTTGGCTTACAGAGTCTAGAGGAAGCTCTACTATGGCAGGGGGAAGCGATGGCATGAGCAGAGGGTGGACATCACTCCCTGGCCAACATAAGGTGGACAATAGCAACAGGAGAGTGTGCCAAACACTGACATGGGGAAACTGGCTATAACACCCATAAGCCCGCCCCCAACAATACACTGCCTCCAGGAGGCGTTAATTCCCAAATATCCCTCAACTGGGAACCCAGCATTCAGAAGTTTATGGGGGACACCTGAATCAAACCATCACACTGGCTTTATGTGGGTTCTGGGGAATTGAACCTGGGTTGTTTGCAAGCAAGCACTTTTAACCCCTGAGCCATCTTTCTTTATTGCTTTTATTATTTTATATTTATTTTTACTTATTGATCAAGAGAGAGGGAGAGGGAGAAAATGGGCGCACAGGGCCTCCAGCCACTGTAAAAAAAAAAAAAAAAAAACTTCAGACGCATGTACCACCTTGTGCGTCTGGCTTACGTGGGTTTTGGGAAATCAAACCTGGATCCTTAGGCTTCATAGGCAAGCACCTTAACTGCTAAGACATCTCTTCTTTATTGCTTTTGTTACAGCAGATAAAAGATAAACACACTCTTGGAAAAGCCTAAACCAGGGAAACAAAGCCTAGCGTTTGTGGCTCAAGACCTTGAGCAAGGCACTTCTCTGAGACTCAGTTTCCTCCTGAATGAAATGGGACGTGACCACAGAGCCTGGGGCTCAGAGATATGCACCATAAACAGAGCAGGGGCAGCATTTATTGTGGAGGAGCTCAGAGTACGGGGTAAAGTTTGAGGAAGTCAAACATCCCTTAAGTGGTGATGAAATGGCACTTGTCCAGAGAGCCATTGGTACCGGGCTCAGGAGCTTCTCCTGTACCTTGGTGCCCACAATCCTTGGGGGAAAAAAAAACCAAGATGGCAGCAGGGCTTGGGATTTCAAACCTATAAGCTTAGCACTTAAGAGGCTGAAGCAAGAGGATTGCTCCAAATTGCAAGACAGCCTGGGCTGCAGAGTGAGACCCTGGGTCAAAAAGAAAATAAAGCCGGGCGTGATGGCACACGCCGTTAATCCCAGCACTCGGGAGGCAGAGGTAGGAGGATCGTTGTGAGTTCGAGGCCACCCTGAGACTACAGAGTGAATTCCAGGTCAGCCTGGGCTACAGTGAGACGCTACCTCGAAGAAAAGAAAAGAAAAAAGAAAGGAAGGAAGGAAGGAAGAAGGAAGAGAGCTGGAGAGATGGCTCAGCAGTTAAAGGCACTTGCTTGCAAACCCTGATGGCTGGGGTTTGATCCCCCAGTACACAGATAAAACCAAAAGCACCAAGTGGCACATGCATCTGGAGTTCCTTTGCAGTGACAAGAGGCTCTGGTACACCTATACTCTCTATTTCTTTCTCTCCCTCTCAAATAAATAAATAAATATTAAAAAAAAAAAAAACAAGAAAAAAAGGTGGCTCCTGCCAATGCATTTCCACTGTATACCTGCTCTACTGGGTCATCTTGGAGCCCAGTGCTGGCTTCCTACAGCTACAGCCAACTACCTGGGTGAACAGCCTCTTGAAAGACAAACTTCAGGACTGGAAAGATGATTTAGCAGTTAAGGCACTTGCCTGCAAACCCAAAGGACCCAGGTTCGATCCTCAGGACTCACGTAAACCAGATGATGCACAAGGTGGCACATGCATCTGGTGTTTGTTTGCAGTGGTTGGAGGCCCTGGTGCGCCCATTCTCTCTCTTTCTCTCTTTCTGCCTCTCTGTCTCTCTCAAATAAAAATAAAATGCAAAAAAAGAAAAAAAAAGAAAGACTCCAAGCCATCGGCAAGGGTCACAGCAGTTGAAACCAATAGCCTTGAAATGTCCCCAGGCCTTTACCAAGTCATATCCCCTCCAAGGCCACTTTGAGAAATCATCTAAAAGGCGGGAAAGCAGTACATATACGCAGTGTAAAATATCTAGGAAGAGGGCTGGCAAGGTGGCTCAGTGTTTAAGGGTGCTTCCCTCACAAGCATGAGGGTCTGAGGGGGCTGGAGACCACCCGAGTTGGATTCCTGAACACTCAAGCAAGCAGCTGGGCTTGGCCACCCAGCTCTGTAACCCCAGGACCATGTTGGGGTGGGGGGGAGCAGAGACAGGGGCTTGCTGACTGAAAGAAATGACAAAATTGCTGGGCGTGCTGGTGCACACCCTTAATCTCAGCACTCAGGAGGCAGGAGGATCACGTGAGTCCGAGGCCACCCTGAGACGACATAGTGAATGCCTGGTCAGCCTGGGCTAGAGTGAGACCCTCCCTTGAAAAAATTAAAAAAAAAAAAAAAAAGGCAGCTCAGGACTGAATGAGACTCCACCTCAAGTAAATGGGCAGATGAGTGACATTCTCTGGACTCTGCGAGCACGCATACAGACACACACATGTGTGGGCATCTGCACACATACATATATGCTATATACATCACACACTGCACACACAAGGTCCAAAACAATTGGGAAGACACAAACCAAAATATAAATAGCTTAAAGTATATGGTGGCTCACACCCATTAGTCTCCATATATATATATATATATATATATATATATATATATTTTTTTTTTTTTTGGTTTTTCGAGGTAGGGTTTCACTCTAGCCCAGGCTGACCTGGAATTCACTATGGAGTCTCAGGGTGGCCTCGAACTCACGGCAATCCTCCTACCTCTGCCTCCCGAGTGCTGGGATTAAAGGCATGCGCCACCACGCCCGGCTAGTCTCCATATTTTTATAATAACTTTATAGAAGAGAAAAAAAGGGCCAAAGCTGGGTATGATAGCTCATGCCTGTAATCCTAGCACTCAGGAGCCTGAGGTAGGTTGATTGTCATGAGTTCAAAGCCAGCCTGTTCTTTTTTTTTTTTTTTTTTTTTGAAAGCGATGGACAGAGAGAGAGAAAGAGGCAGATAGACAGAGAGAGAATGGGCGCGCCAGGGCCTCTGGCCACTGCAAACGAACTCCAGACATGTGCGCCCCCTTGTGCATCTGGCTAACATGGGTCGTGGAGCATTGAGCCTCGAACCGGGGTCCTTAGGCTTCACAGGCAAGTGCTTAACCGCTAAGCCGTCCCTCCAGCCCCTAAAGCCAGCCTGTTCTTCATAGTGAGTTCAGGATAGCCTGGGCTATAGAGTGAGACACCCCCCGCATCTCAAACAAAATGAACAAACACAACCCTGGTCACCAGTACTAGTTACCAGTGCATAGTGAATGGGAGAGGGGGGCTTGTTTCATGGGTGGTGCTGAATATGGAGCCTTGCTTATGAAAGGCACTGAGCTGCAGTCCTCGCCCCATGATGACCTCTTTGAAGGTTAAAAACGGTGGGGGTGGGGAAAGCACTGACTCCTGTCTTTGGTTTGTTTGTTTATTTATTTATTTATGAGAGAGAGAAAGAGGCAGAGGGAGAGAATGGGCACACCAGGGCCTCCAGCTACTGCAAACCGAACTCCAGACACATGCGCCACCTTGTGCATCAGGCTTACATGGGTGCTGGGGAATGGAACCTGGGTCCTTAGGCTTAGCAGGTAAGTGCTTTAACAGCTAAGCCATCTCTCCAGCCCTATTTATTTATTATTTATTTATTGTAGGCAGAGAGAGAGAGAATGGGCATGCCCGAGCTTCTAGACACCTGCAAACGAACTTCAAACACATCTGCCACTTTGTGCATCTGGCTTTACGTTGGTACTGGGAAATTGAACCCAGGTCTTCAGGCTTTGCAGATAAGTGCCTTAACCACTGAGCCATCTCTCCAGCCTCCTTGTTCATTTATTTTCAGACACAGTCTCATGTATCCCAGGCTGGCCTTGAGCTTGCTGCGTAACTGAGGATGACCTTGAACTTCCGATCCTCCTGCTTCTACCTCTCAAATACTGGTGTGTGCCACCATGCCCCGAGATTGAGCCCAGGGCTAGGCAAGCACTCTATCAACTGAGCTACTTCCTAGCCCCCTTTTTCTTTTTTAAGTATATTTTTATTTATTAGAGAGAAAGAGAGAGACTGAGTATGGGCGTGCCAGGGCCTCTTGCCACTGCAAATGAAGTCCAGGCACGTGTGCCGCTTTGTGCATCTAGTTTTACAGGGGTACTGCAGAATGGAAGCCAGGTCAACAGGCTTTGCAAGGAAGTGCCTTTAACCACTAAGCCATCTCCCCAGTCCTTTTAATGCATTAAAAAAAAAAAATCAAGGCAGGGTTTCACATTAGCCCAAGCTTATCAGAAATTCATTCTACAGCCCTAGGCTGGCCTTGAACTCACATGTCCCAGAGCTGAACAAGCCCTTTGGTGGTTGGTCTACCAGTGGGGTGGAGGCATGACTGCCATGAGACCCCCCCCCCCAAGCCTTCTGTCCCACTTGCCTGCTATTGCACACTTTAAGTCTTTGGGGTCTGTGGCCAGGGGAAGTCCTGTAAGACAAGAGCAGCTGCGAAGAGTGTGCGAGAACATTGAAGAGCATCCTGGCTCTTAGTTTACACCTTAGAAGAAACTGGGTGGTGGCGGGGGAGGGGGGTTGCTGAAGAGATGGCTCAGCAGGCACTTGCTTGCAAAACCTGACAGCCCAGGTTCCATTCCCTAGTGGCTGAGTAAAGCCAGATGCACAAAGTGGCAACAAGCCCTGGCACACCCATATTCTCTCTTCTCTCTGTCTCACATTGCAAATAAATATTTAAAAAGAAGAAGAAACCAGGTGTGGTGGCACATGCCTTTAATCCCAGCACTTGGGAGGCAGAGGTAGGAGGATCCCTGAGATCAAGGCCTGAGACCGTATAGTGAATTCCAGGTCAGCCTTGGCCAGAGTGATACCCTACCTCGAAAACACAAACAACAACAAAAGGAAGAAGAAAGAAGGAGGAGGAGAAGAAAAGAAGCAGTCGTGGATTGGACTTGGAACACAAGTGTGAGGAAGGACTCCTTGGGCCGGAGAGATGGCTCAGCAGTTCAAGGAAGGGACACCTGGAATTCAGAAAGGAGAGATGCTATAGAGCAGAAATCTAAGATGGCCTTGCGACTTGCCCCCGGGTAGACCCCACTTTCACATGACCCCTCTCTGCATGTGAGCTGAACCTGTGGCTTGCTTCTGACTAACAAACTGTGGCAAAGAGAAGGAGGTCCTTCAGACATACATAATTAAGGTCTCCAAACAGTTGACTTGATTGAAAGGGATATTATGGGGCTGGAGAGATGGCTCAGTGGTTAAAGGCATTTTGCTTGTAAAGCCCGGATGGCCTCATTCAATTCCCCAGCATCCTCCTAAGGCCAGATGCACTACGTGGCGAATGCATCTGGAGTTCCTTTGCAGCAGCAAGAGACCCTGGAGCGGCACCCATGCTCTCTCTCCTTCTCTATAAATAATAAATAAACATTTAAAAGGGAGATTCTCATAGGTGTGTTACCAGTCAGCTGACTGGGGTCCTTTTGCTCCAGCTCCAGCCGGAGAGGCATCCTGGGGAGGCAGCAGGCGCTCTCTCCTGGAGCTTGGCCTCAGAGAGCCGACAGCAGTCTCAGGTAGCGCCCTCTAGTGTCACAGCTCTGCAAGTGAGGGATGGTCAGACGAGCAGCAGCTGCACTGCCGGAAACACTATACTGTTACAGCTATTGAGTCCAAGGTACCCAAGACCCTGGCCCTTAAGACCCTGAAGCTCTTAGAAACCCTTTTTGCTCTTTCTCTCTCTCTCCCTCTTTCTCTCCAATAAATAAATAACTAAAAGTAAATTCTTATTTAAAAGGGGCTGAGAATAGCCGGGCCTTGGTGGCGCACGCCTTTAATTCCTGCACTCGAGAGGCAGAGGTAGGAGGATCACTGTGAGTTCGAGGCCAGCCTGAGACTACAGAGTGAATTCCAGGTCTAGCCTGGGCTAGAGTGAGACCCTACCTCGAAAAACAAAAAATAAAAAGGGCTGGAGATGGCTTAGTGGTTAAAGTGCTTGCCTGGGAAGCCTAAGGAGCCAGATTCAATTCCCAGAACCCACGTAAGCCATATGCACAAAGTGGCAGCGTGTGTCTAGAATTCCTTTGCAATGGCTGGAGGCCCTGGAACGCCCATTCTTTCTCTCTCTCTCCAATAAATAAAGAAAAATAAAAAATTCTTATTAGAAACTCTTTTTGCAACGGATATGCTTCCTGGCTGTCTGTGTGTGTGTAGTGTGTACATGTGTATATGTGTATGGAAGGAAAGAAGGAAGGAAGGCAGGGAGGGAGGAGAAGTAGTTGTGGCTAGGGAAGCACCTCCAGGAGTCTGGCAGCAATCAGCCGTAACCGTCATTCACTTTCTCAAGGCACCCAAGGAGTGTTCAAAATGGCCAGTGGTCGGGCGTGGTGGCGCACGCCTTTAATCCCAGCACTCGGGAGGCAGAGGTAGGAGGATCAGCTGAGTTTGAGGCCGGCCTGAGACTACATAGTGAATTCCAGGTCAGCCTGGGTGACAGCAAGACCCTGCCTTGAAAAACAAAAAGTAAACAAAAGAACAAAACCGGCCGGTGCCGGCAGCAGGGCAGTCCAGCTGCTGCTCATCTGCCCGTCCCTCACTTGAGGCAGCAACAGCACCAGGGAAGGGCCCAATGGCTGCCAATCAGGGAGTCAGACTGCTTCCCCCCCCCCCCATTATTTGTATGAAAATAAGATCCTAAGGATTGCTTACAATAAGAACCTAAGTTTAACAGGTGACTTTAGCAGTGTGGTAACCATGCTAGGCTCCTTCCCAGCACCAGGGAGAGGTGGGCTACCTGACCCATCTCAGGTGGGCCTGACCTAATGAGATAAGCTCTTTAAAAAAAACAAAGTTTTAGCTTTTTTTTTCAAAGTGTGCACCAGGGCCTCTAGCCATTGCAAATGAACTCCAGACACATGCTTTACATGGGTACTGGGGAATCAAACCTGGGTCCTTAAGCTCCACAGGCAAGCACCTTAACCGCTAAGCCATCTCTCCAGCCCTGAGATGAGCTGTTTAGAAGATTCGGGTCCTCCCTGAGATAGGAGACTCAAGAGTTGGGACCCTCTTCTTTTTAAAATTTATTTATTGATAACCTCCACACATCTACACAATAAACCATGGTCATAATCCCCTTCCCGCCCTCTCTGTTCCCTCCCTCCACTGAATCTCTTCTTTCCAACTAGTCTCTCTTCTACTTTGATGTCATCATTTTCCCCCCCTTCTAGTGTGCAGATCTTGTGTAGGTAGCATCAGCCACTGGGAGGTCATGAAAAGCATGGCTACTTTGTGTCTGGAAGACAGTATCGTAAGCACTCCTCCCCTTCCTTTGGCTCTTACATTCTTTCTGCCACCTCTTCCGCAACGGTCCCTGAGCCTTGGAGGGTGTGATAGAGATGTCTCACTCAGTACTGAGCACTCCTCTGTCTCCTCTTCTCGGCACTGCACTGAGTTTTGGTCCTCCTCAGTGAAGAACATCTTCTACTCACCCTGAACTCCCTCTCCCACCAGAAGGAAGCCAAGTGAACTTGGAGGAAGGTGCTGAGCTTCATGTGCCATTGCAGTCTAGGTGACCCCTTAATGGTGCCTTGTGAGACTTGGAACAGAACACCCCACTATGCCCAGGCTGCTGACGTTCAGGAGTGTGACATAAGACATATTGTCATAAGCTAAGCTCGAGGCAACTTGTGATGCATAGTGATAGAAAAGAAATGGAAGGGCTGGAGAGACGGCCCAGTGGTTAAGAGCATGTCCCGTGTAGGCACGAGGACGTGAAGGGCTGAAACTGCCTGGGTTTGAATCTCCAGATCCCGTGTAAACAGCTGGACATGTCCACATACACATGGCAACCCCAGCACCCCCACAGGAGAGCAGAGTCCAGGGAACCTTGTGGGCTGGCAAAACCCAGCAAGCTCCATGATCAGTGAGAGACTCCAGTTCAAATAAGAACAGGTGGTAGCCGGGCATGGTGCCTACACGCTTTTAATCCCAGCACTTGGGAGACGGAGGTAGGAGGAC
The DNA here is from genome assembly GCA_036346955.1 of Dipus sagitta. Taxonomy (NCBI): domain Eukaryota; kingdom Metazoa; phylum Chordata; class Mammalia; order Rodentia; family Dipodidae; genus Dipus; species Dipus sagitta. The sequence goes on from CM070770.1 coordinate 143,714,508, forward strand.
TGCTGTGAACCTGAGGCCTGCCTGAGCCTACATAGTTACTTCCATGTTAGCCTAGGCTAGAGTGAAACTGTGCCTCAGAAAAAAAAAAAAAGCAAACAAACAAAACAGGTGGTAGAGTGATGGTGTGGAGCACCCTGTGCTGAGCTCCATCTACTGCAGGTAAGCCCAGGGGGCAACGCAAGGACACAGGTATACACACATGCACGCAACAAACAAGCGAAATAAAAAGAAAACCGGTTGGAGAGATGGCATAGTGGGTTAAAGTGGTTGTCTGCAAAGCCAAAGGACCCAGGTTCAATTCCCCAGTCCCCACTTGGAGTTGGTTTGCAGTGGTCGGAGGCCCTAGTGCACCCATTCTCTCTCTCTCTCTCTCTCTCTCTCTCATATATATATGGCAAATATAGGAGGCTGTGGAGCTGCTCCTTGGCTAAAAGCACTTGCTGTGCAGCCTGACAACTGGAGTTCAGATCCCCTAAGCCCATTCACTCACACCACACTTGTGAGAGCACAGAGAGAGAGAAACTTTGAAAAGTGAAACTGAAGTTGGGTGTGGCAGCACATGCCTTTAATCTCAGCACTCCAGAAGCAGAGGTAGGAGGATTGCTGTGAGTTCAAGGCCAGCCTGAGACTACAGAATGAATTCCAGGTCAGCCTGGGCCAGAGTCACCTTGTGCATCTGGCTTACATAGGTTTTGGAGAGTCGAACCTGGGCCCACAGGCTTCGCAGGCAAGCGCCTTAACCGCTAAGCCATCTCTCCAGCCTGACCAGTCGTTTTGTTGTTGTTGTTGTTTGTTTGAGCTTTTCAAATTAGGGTTTCACTCTAGTCCAGGCTCACCTGGGATTCACTATGTAGTCTCAGGGTGACCTCCAACTCATAGCAATCCTCCTACCTCTGTCTCCCAAGTGCTGGGATTAAAGGCATGTGCCACCATGCCCGGCTCTCCACCAGTTGGTTTTGAGAGAGGCTTCTCTTTTCAGATGGCAGTGACCACTGGGGACACTCAAAACTCATCAAAGTGCTGAGAAGTAACAATGGAGTGTTCAACACTGAGTCATCTCTATCACACTCTCCAAGGCTCAGGGACCATTGAAGGAGAGGTGGTTAAAAAAAAAATGTAAGAGCCAAAGGAAGGGAGGAGTGCTTTGTAATACTATCTTCCAGACCTCACAGTGGCTGATGCTACCTACAAGACCTGCATAATAGGAGAAAAAATGATGACATCAAAATAGAAGTGGGATAAGAAAAATAGAAGAGGGATTAGTTGGAACACAGAAGGAATTCAGGGGGGGGGATTCCAAAGAAGAAAGGGAAGGTGGTGGGAGGGGATTATGATCGTGGCATATTGCCTATATACATGGAGGTTATCAATAAAATGTTTAAAAATTACCTTATAAGTAGGTATGTTAAAATAAAATACACAGGAGCCGGGCGTGGTGGCGCACGCCTTTAATCCCAGCACTCGGGAGGCAGAGGTAGGAGGATCGCCGTGAGTTCGAGGCCACCCTGAGACTCCATAGCGAATTCCAGGTCAGCCTGGGCTAGAGTGAGACCCTACCTCGAAAAACCAAAAAAATAAATAAATAAATAAATAAATAAATAAATAAATAAAATAAAATACACAGGAGAAAACCTGGAAATTTAAACCATCATGTGATTAGTGGTTTTCTCAGGGAGAGGGCTGTGGGTGGTCTCCATTTTCTATGTATAAACTCTTGTAAATTTCCCTACTTGGCTACAAACATTGACAAAATTCTCTTTAAAACCCTATCTAAACTGGGTGTGGTGGCTCACGCCTTTATTTCCAGCACTCGAGAGGCAGAGATAGGAGGATTTCTATGAGTTCGAGGCCATCCTGAGACTACAATAGTAAATTCCAGGTCAGCCTGGGCTAGAGTGAGACCCTACCCCGAAAAACCAAAAAAAAAAAAACCTACTATCTAAAGCCAGGTGTGGTGGCACATGCCTTTAAACACTAGCTCTTGGGAGGTAGAGGTAGGAGGATCTCTGAGAGTTCAAGGCCAGCTGGGACTACAGAGTGAATTCCATGTCAGCCTGGGCTACAGTGAGACCCTACCTCAAAAAAAAAAAAAAATACTACTCAAATCGGAACCATCATTTAGAGGGCAGTATAGGCTAAAAGCTGGGTGTGGTGACTCCTGCCTATAATCCTAGCACTCTGGAGGCTGAGGCAGGAGGACTGCTTCGAATTTGAGGCCGGCCAGCCCCACATAGTGAGTTCTGTCTGGGTCAGCCAGGGCTAGTGTGAACTTCAAAGGAAAACGTAAGCCTGGACTGGTGGCACACTCTGGTAACCCAGCACGGTTGCTGTCTGGAGAGGCCTGGGTAAGCATGTGCAGTGCACCCTGGGAAATTGATTTTCCAACAAAAGGGCTGATTGGATAAATGGTAAGGTATCCAGGAGGGTGGGGTATCAGGGCGAAGTGCTAAAATTCATGTCGTTGGTACACACCTGTGAGCCCAAGACGCAAGAAGATTGTGAATTTGAGGCCAGTCGGGGCTATAGAAAGAATCTTCAGATTGTAGCCAGGCCATGGCTTTTGGGCTGCACAAACCCCAGCCCAGCTCGGGTCTCCCCTGCTTACTCAGAGCTCAGGATAAGATGTCCCCAAACCAGCAGACCCCAACTGGGGGTGACTCCAGGCCACTGCTCAGTTCTTCCTGTCCCAGACGCTATGCATCAAAGGCCCGTACTTCCCAGTTTCTGACTCTCTAGAATCAAGAGGGAGGCACCTCCAAGAGCTGCCCCTGTCCAAGGGGAATCTGAGAGAATGGGTGCTGCGAACAAGAGAGGGCATCAGGAAACAGGGCTTGTGGGGAGGTACCAGGGCTCGAGACCACTGCAAGGGTTTTGCCCTGTCATGCTTCTGGTTGACTCTACAGATCACGCAGTCCCACAGCATCCCTGTGCCATGTACCTGCGCTGCCCCCCGTTCTGGTGGTCTTGAGCCTAGAATTGGGACCAGGAGGTCTCTCATCTCTTCCCACCAGAGAGACCAGACCAGAACTGGCCACCAGGCCCATCTCTTGGCTCTTACTAGAGTCACCCTCCTAGAGCCGTTACTCCTGCCTTCAGCCAAAGCTGTCCGTCCCTCAGGCCCTCCAGCTCTTGGGTACAGCTGGGGCACTCTGCTGACCAAGCGACTTGGGGACCATGTGTCAGTTCACGTTCCTCTTCCAGTCTGTCCCCCAACACACCTGCATTCCCCAGCTTCCCAACCCACAGTCCGAGGGCCCAGATCTTCACACTTGGATTTCTGTGTACCTCTGGGTCAAGGCCAGTCTGATGACTCCCTCGCTACCACCACCCAGTCTCAGCTGCCACTGACCTCCCAGCAGCGGGCAGAGGGACCTCTCGGCTCCCACCCGCTGGGCTCGGAGCATTTTGGGTTGCCACTCTCTTGCCCTGCTATCCTCCCCACTGTAGTGCCAGGAGACGGGGCTGAAGATGGACCCCACATGAGAATTGGTATGCAGGGGCCCCCCGAGGGGGACTGGCACCATCCAGGTCCCAGTTCACAATGTCATCACGGGCCGTAAGGGAAGGAACCCAGCAGGTTCGGAGTTTAACATTTTGTCCCCATAGTTCCACTGTCCTCAGGATGGAAAACAGAACCCCAAGTGCACAATGGATGCGCAAGACACCTCTCCTCTTGGAGCTGTCCCTCCCTCACCTAAGGAGCAGAATTGCCTCGCTGTTTGGACTGTTTTAGGGATTAAGTGGTACCGTCTAGCCCAATGCTCAGCAAACAGCTGGCCCTCAAACACGGCCCTGCCCTTGGGGATTTTTTTCAGATGGGCCATTGACACTTTAAAAAAACAAAGGCTTTATCTCACCACCAGGGGGCGGTGCTGTCTATTCCCAGGGAGGAGTCCAGCTCCCAGGTCCCCAGCACAGCCTGCAACTTGGGGATCTTCAGTGTCCCTGTGTTACTGAGGTGAAAACAGTACCCCATGAGGTGAAGCGCCTCAGGGGAGGAGGGGGTGTGACCCGAACAAAGCAGAATTCTAGCATTCCTGGGACCAAGCCGCACACCCTTTTATCCACAGTCCCTTGTGGGAGGTGGCCTTGGAGTGGCCTGCTTGCTGGCTGTGTGGCTTTGCCAAGAATGTGTCCTGCGGGACAATCCACCCACTAGAATGCTCAGCGAACCATGGTCATGGTGATACAATCCAGTAATCCCAGCAACCGGGAGGTTCAAGAACGAGGACCAAGAGTTCAAGATCATCATAGCAAGTTTGAGGTCATAACAGGCACCAGAATCAGGTCACATGGAGGCTACACAGGCCAGATGCTGTTTAATGACTAAAACTACCCAGTGTCAAGGCGAGTCTGGGGGACACCACATGCCTGCTCACGGTTCCCCACAGAGATGGCCTTCTGCAGTCTTCAAACCCTGCCAGTACTTCGGAATCCCAAATGTTCCTTCGAGTGGTCGGTCATTTTTATTTTATGTGTCTGTATATGTGCGTGTTCATGTGTGAGGGAAGGCATGCGTGTGTGGAGGTCAGGACAGCTCTCAGGTTGGTCATTTGAGGCCGGGTTTCTCATTCATTTGCTATTCTTTGCAGGGCCTGTCACAAGCTTCTAGGAGATTCTCCTGTCTCTGCCTCCCATCTCACCAATGACATCAGCACGCTGGGATTACAGAAGCCCACTACGGCTTTTGGCTTTTTTTCTTTTCTTTCTTTCTTTCTTTCTTTCTTTTTTGTTTGTTTGTTTTTGGAGGTAGGGTCTCACTCTGGCCCAGGCTGATCTGGAATTCACTATGTAGTCTCAGGTGGCCTGGAACTTAAGGGATCCTCCTACCTCTGCCTCCCGGGTGCTGGGATTAAAGGCATGTAACACCATGCCTGGCTCACGTTTTACATGGGTTCTGGGATCAAACTTGGACACTCCAGCTTGATCAGCTAGAGCTTTATCTAGAGTCATCTCCAGAGACCCACAGTGGCTGGTCATTCAAAGCTCAATTGTTCTTGACTGACAGCCCTTTGGAGGGACTAAGGCATTGGATAACTAGGCTGGCCTCACTAAGGGACAGTCCACTCTCCTGACTCAGGTCAGCCAAGTCACCCAGAGTAAAGGGTGGGGGAGTGTGAACAGGGAACAGTGACAGTGAGGCTCAGTTGGCTCCTCAGTCAGCTCTCCATCAAATAAACATCAACTACCCTGGTGTCCAAAGGCTGCTGACTCTAGCTGGGATCTACATGAAGCCTTCCAAAAAGAGAAGGCCAGGCCCATCTCCCCATAGGCTGGATTTGAGAATCTTTAATAAGGCTCCTACTCTCATCCCCCCCTTTTTTTTTTTTTTTCTTTTTTTGGTTTTTCAAGGTAGGGTCTTGCTCTAGCCCAGGCTGACCTGGAATTAGTCTCAAGCTGGCCTCAAATTCATGGTGGTCCTCCTACCTCTGCCTCCCATGTGCTGGGATTAAAGGCATGCGCCACCATGCCTCGTTCTCATCACTTTTAAAGTAGGGAAGAAGTGATGTATTTAAGGCTATAATTTGAGGTGAAGAATGTTCTATTTATCATGACCAGTCATCTCTAAGTGGTTCCAATAGGCCACTTCATCCAGGAACCCAAGAGGCTAAGAAACACACCCATGCATGTGCATGGGGTACACACTAACACGCAGACACACAGACACACACACACACATTGGGCCCAGGAGTGGCCAGGAACTCAGGCCGTGAGCCTGTGTCAGTCTGGAAGGGTTACCAAGTCCCTAGGTCCAGCCGTGGTGGCTCTCCACCAAGTGTGGTAGGCAAGAGGTGTGAGCTGCTTGCTGGTCACAGGTGGCGGGCTGCTTCCCAGAGGATCTGCAGAGCCATGGAGGCACAGGGGAGCTGGGCCAGGGTATAGGCCACAGAGCGGATGGGCGCCCGCAGCTTGCCCAGATAGGCCACGGTGTGTACCATGCGGCCTACGAAGAAGATGAGGAAATGCATCCAGGCAACAAAAGGGTGAGGTCCCAGGAAAGAGTAGACGAGGCCCAGGAAGAGGAAGGGGTAGATGGTCTCCATGTCATTCCGGTGCACTCTGGGGACACAAAGGGCTACAGTCAGCCAGGTGTTAGTTCTGGGGCCAAAGGCCCCTCTGACAACATAGCTGAAGGTTTTCCCTAAAATGACTCAAACCGCTGGAGACCTTTCATGGGGGTTAGACATGCAAATCCCTTCATGGCCAATGTGGTGGTTGAAACTGACAACTAGGGCTAGGGAGATGGCTTACTGGTTAAGGCGCATGCCTGCAAAGCCAAAGAGCCCAGATCCGATTCCTAGGACCCACGTAAGCCAGATGCACAAGGTGGTACATGCGTTTGGAGTTTGCTTGCAGTGGCTGGAGGCCCTGGCACACCTATTCTCTTCCCCCCCCCTACCTCTTTCTCACTCTTTAAAAAAAGTCTGAGAGCCGGGTGTGGTGGCACACGCCATTAATCCCAGCACTTGGGAGGCAGAGGTGGGAGGATCTCCGTGAGTTCAAGGCCACTCTGAGACTACATAGTGACAACTAGACAGGGTTTCGAGTCACCTAGGAGACTAACCCCTAGACATGTCAGCCAGGAAGTTCCTAGATGGTGCCACCCATGTGTGGAGTCCCCGACTGAACAGGAAATAAGAGCTTAGCATCGGCATTCATCTCTCTGCTTCCTGACTGTGGACTGAATGTGACGTGCTGCCTTGAGCTTCTGCCACCGTGCCTACTTACTGTGATGGATTCTGTCCCCTTACGTTGTAAGTTCAAATAAACCCTTCCTTCCTGAGGTTGCTTGTCAGGTATTTGGTCACAGCAACCAACAAGTAACTAATACAGGGCTGGGTAGATGACTCAGTGACTAAAGGTGCTTGCCTGAAGAAAGCCTAACTACCTGGGTTCAATTCCCCAGTACCCACGTAAAGGCAGAAGCACAAAGTAGTGCCTACATCTGGAGTTCATTTACAGGGGGAAGGGGCCCTGGTGCACCTATTCATTCTCTCTCTTCCCCCTTACAAATTAATAATTAATTTTTAAAATAATATTTAGATTTTATTTATTTGAGACAAAGAGGCAGAGAGAGAGAGAATGAGAATGGGTGCGCCAGAACCTCCAGCCACTGCAAACAAACTGCAGACACATGCGCCACCTCGTGCATCTGGCTTACATGGGTCCTGGGGAATTGAACCTGGGGCCTTTGGCTTTGCAGGCAAACACCTTAACCACCACTAAGCCATCTCTCCAGCCCTAATTTTTTTTTTTGTTTTTTTAATGTAGGGTCTCACTCTAGCCCAGGCTGACCTGAAATTCACTATGGACTCTCAGGGTGGCCTTGAACTCACAATGATCTTCCTACCTCTGCCTCCTGAGCGCTAGGATTAAAGAAAGAAAGGTGTTAGGATTAAAGAAAGAAAGGCGTGCGCCACCACGCCCGGCTTTTTTTTTTTTTATATAGAAAATAACTAGCCGGGCGTGGTGGCGCACGCCTTTAATCCCAGCACTCCGGAGGCAGAGGTAGGAGGATCGCCCTGAGCTCAAGGCCACCCTGAGATTACAGAGTGAATTCTAGGTCAGCCTGCGCTAGAGTGAGACCCTACCTCAAAAAAAAAAAAAAAAAAAATCAAAAGGAAGTAACTAAACTAATATAGTCAGGCCGCGAGACACTCTAGAACTGGAAGGTACAGACACTCCAAGGTCCTGCTCAGAAGCAGCTGGGATAAAGATGCTTTGGTTTAGGCCTTACCATGGCCAGAGGTCTTGTGAGGAGACAGCTCCTCTCACTTTCCCCACACCGCCCCCTCCGGCTCTGGGACACCAGGCAGCAGGGTGGGACTCAGAACCGAGGGCTATGCAAGGCTGCCCAGAGTGCAGCTGGATTTGTCCAGTTCTCTGGGGCAGGGCCTCTGGAGGTCAGGTCTGGGCAGCCACCTTCCCTGAATGCAGGCTTTATTTATTTATTTACAAATTTTTAAACATTTATTTGCAAGCAGAGAGAGAGGAGAGAGATGGGCGTGACAGGATCTGTTGCCACTGCAACCAAACTCGATTCATGAGCCACTCTTTGCATCTGGCTTCACATGGGTACTGGGGAATTGAACTGTGGCTGGAGTGTGGCCTTGCAAGCAAGTGCCCTTAACTGCTCGGCCATCTCTTCTGTCCCTGACTTTTTATTTATTTACTTTATTTATTATATATTTTGCAAGCAGAGAGACAGAGAGAGAATGGGCATGTTAGGGCCTCTAGCTTCTGTAAACGAACTCCAGATACATGTACCACTTTGTGCATCTGGCTTTACATGGGCACTGGGGAATTGAACTCTGGTCCTTAGGTTTTGCAGGCAAGAGCCTTAACCACAGAGCAATCTCTCCAGCTCCCTGATTTTTATTTACTTACTTATTTATTTATTTTGGTTTTTCGAGGTAGGGTCTCTCTGTAGCTTAGGCTGACCTGGAATTCACTATGTAGTCGCAGGGTGGCCTCGAATTCTTGGTGATCCATGCGCCACCACGCCTGGCTATTTTATTTACTCTCTCTCTCTCTTTGTGTGTGCGTGTGTGTGTGTTGTTTTTTTGTTTTTCGAGGTAGGGCTTTCACCCAAGTTGACCTGGAATTCACTATGTAGTCTCAGGGTGGCCTTGAACTCATGGTGATCCTCCTACCTCTGCCTCCTAAGTGTCAGAATTAAAGGTGTGCACTACCACACCCTGCTTTTTTGGGGGGAGGGGTTCGAGGTAGGGTCTTACTCTAGCCCAGGCTGACATGGAATTCACTATGTAATCTCAGGGTGGTCTCAAACTCACGGCGATCCTCCTACCTCTGCCTCCCAAGCGCTAGGATTAAAGGTGTGTGACACATGTCTGGCTATTTTAAAAAATATTTTTATTTGCAAACAGAGAGAATGAGAGAGAGAGAGAGAGAGAGAGAAAGAGAATATGTACACCAAGGCATCTTGCCACTGCAAATGAACTGCAGATACATGTGCCACTTTGTGTATCTGACTTTTTATGGGGATGGTGGGGATTGAACCCTGGGCCATGGGCTTTGCAAGTCAGGAGCTTTAGACACTGAGCCACGTCCCCAGCTCCTGAATGCCTGCTTTAGACCCTTCCTGGTGCTGGTCTCTTTCCTCTTCTGTCTCCAAATCTAAAAGCCATCTTTTCCTGGATGAGCACATAGCCAGTCTCTGCTTACCAGGCCAGCAGAGCGCCTGAGCCCAGCCAAGCCTTCCCTTCGTGCGAGCAGTGCAGCTCGTTGCTCTGTTCAGAGTAGTCAAGTGTGAGCACGCTTGCGGGGAGGAGGGCGTCTGCGTACAACCCTCCTGTGCTGCAAGTCAGCTCAGGTTTCCCACGACCCCTAAGACTTGGTCATCTTTCTGTAGGACGGATGGGAAATCGAACTAGACCAAGTGAATATGCCTGAAGCCGCCTGATAAATGCTCAGATAAACAGTAACCCAGAGCGTGACCTTCCCCGAGGACGACGTGCTGAGTGGCTCCCAGCTGGAATGCAGCTGACCAACAGTGCTAGGTCAATGGGCCAAGCCCAGCCCTGAGGCCCCTGGATGGTGACCTGTTGCACAGGACTCCTCCGGGTCTCACCCAGGAAGAAGAATCTTAGCAAGAGCCACACTGTACTGCCTGACTGAAAGGGAGTGGGCAGAGCATGACAGGAGCTGGAAGTACCCAGCATCCCACAGGGGTCTCTGCAGTGTGACTGGAGTGATAGTGGTCAGGCAGGGGGACACATGCTACATCCTGAATGATGAGAAAGCAGTCAGGCAAAGAACATCGTAGGAGAGCATGTGCAAAGGCCCTGGGGTAGGAATAAGCAGGGCGAGCTCAGAATGACATATGGGGATTTGCTGGAGAGATGGCTCAGTAGTTAAAGGTACTTGCTTGCAAAGCCTGATGGCCTAGGTTTGATTCCCCAATACCCACGTAAAACCAGATGCACAGAGTGGCGCATGCTTCTGAAGTTCTTTTATAGTGGCTAGAGGCCCGTCTGCTCCCATTTTCTCTCTCTCTGCTTGCAGATAAATAAACAAAAATGTCTTTATGGCCGGGCATAGTGGCACACACCTTTAATCCCAGCATGCTAGAGGCAGAGGCAGGAGGACCGCAATGAGTTCAAGGCCGCCCTGAGACTATATAGTTAATTCCAGGTCAGCCTGGGCTACCTCGAAAAACAACAAAGGTTTTTAAGGATGGAGAGATGACTTAGCAGTTAAGGCTCCTGCCTATGAAGCCTAAAGATCCAGATTCAATTCCCCAGGACCTACACAAGGTGGTGCATGCATCTGGAGTTCCTTTGTAGTAGCTAGAGGTCCTAACACACTCATTTTCTCCCTCCCCCTCTTTCTTTCTCAAATAAAGAAATAAAATTATTAAAAATGTTAAAAAAAATGGGCTGAGGAAATGGGTTAGTGGTAAAGGCATTTGCCTGCCAAGCCTAAGGACCCAGGTTTGACTCTCCAGGACCCACATAAGCCAGATGCACAAGAGGGTGCATGTGTCTGGAGTTTGTTTGCAGTGGCTGGAGACTCTGGCATGCCCATTCTCTCTCTCTCTCTCTGCCTCTTCCTCTCTCTCTCAAATAAATAAATTAAATTAAATTAAAAGTTAAACAAGAATTTGTTTTTGGTTTTTCAAACCGAAACTAACCTGAAATTAACTTTGCATTTGCATTCTCAAGGTGGCCTCGAACTCATGGCAACACTCCTACCTCAACCTCCTGAGTGCTGGGATTAAAGGCGTGCGCCACCATACCAATTATTTTTCTTTTAACTTTTAAAAATATTTTATTTTTATTTATTTGAGAGAAAGATGCAGAGAGGCAGAGAGAGAGAGAGAGGGAGAGAATGGGTGCGCCAGAACCCCCAGCCACTGCAAACAAACCCAGATGCGTGTACCACCTTGTGCATCTGGCTTATTTGGATCCTGGAGAATTAAACCTGGGTCCTTTGGCTCTGCAGGCAAACGTCTTAACCACTAAGCCATCTCTTCAGCCCTAAAACTTTTTTTTTAAATACACAGTGACACATGGCTGGAGAACATACGTGGGAAGTGAGAGGGGGAGGAGCCTGGTGACACAGTTTACTCCAAAGAAATGAAACTTCCTGTACAAGACTGGGCATATATAGCTCGGTTGGTACAGTGCTTGCCTAGTATGCATGAATCCCTGAGTCCCATTCCTAGCACCAAGTGGAGTGGTGTATACCTGTAATCTCAGCACCGGAAGTAGGAGGATCAGGAGTTCAAGGTCACCCTCAACTACATGGCAAGTTTGAGGTCAGCCTAGGATATAAGGGAAGGAGAGGCAGACCAAGGGCTGGGGCCAGGGCAACATCACACACGAGGACACTTCCCTTCTCTGGAAGTCGTGAACGGAGAGTCCTCCCACATCACTCCGTCAGATGAAGCTGAAGCTGTGCGTACCCCAGCCCTGCTATGCTGACCGGAGAACACCCGAAAACCACCACAGAAGTCAGCCTGGGCCGGCAGTGGCGCACCTTTAATCCAAGCACTGGAGGGGGGGGGGCAATCAAACAAAAAGGGGCTGGAGAAATGGCGCCGCGGTTAAGGCACTTACCTGCAATGTCTAGTAACCCGGATTCAATTCCCAAGTAGCCATGTAAAGCGTCTGCAATTTGTATGCTGTGGTTGGAGGCCCTGGCATGCTCATTCTCTCCCTCTCTCTTTCTCTTTGCCTCTTTCTCTCTCTCTCTCAAATAAATAAACAAAATCTAGCTGGGTGTGGTGGAACATGCCTTTAATACTAACACTTGGGAGGCAGAGATAGATAGGATTGCTGTGAGTTCGAGGCCAGCCTGAGACTACATAGTGAATTCCAGGTCAGTCTGGGCTAGAGTGAGACCCTACCTTGAAAGACAACAATTAAAAAAAAAAAAAAAAACTTTAAAAACCATGGAGTGGAGAGATGGCTTATTGGTTAAGGAGCTTGCCTGCAAAGCCTAAGGACCCATATTTGACTCTTCAGGTCCCAAGTCAGCCAGGTGCAAGGTGACACAAATGTGCAAGGTTGCACATGTGCACTAGGTGGCGCACGCATCTGGAGTTTGATTACAGTGGCTAGAGGCCCTGGTGTGCCAATTCTCTCTCTCTCCTCTCACTCTTGCTCTCTTGCATAAAATAAAAATGGCCAGTCTGGCCGGGTGTGGTGGTGCACACCTTTAATCCCAGCACTCAGGAGGCAGAGATAGGAGGATTGCCATGAGTTCAAGGCCACCCTGAGACTACATAGTGATTTCCAAGTCAGCCTGGGCTACAGCAAGACCCCACCTTGAAAAGCCAAAAAAAAAAAAAAAAAAAAAACACCAAAGAATAGACGAGGAGCTGGAGAGATGGCTCAGCAATTAAGGAGCTTGCTTGCAAAGAGTAAGGACCTAGGTTCAATTCACCAGTACTCAAGTAAAGCTAGATGCACAAGGTGCCCTATGCACCTAGAGTTCGTTTGCAGTAGCTAGAAGCCCTGGCACACCCATTCTCGCCCCACTCAGTCTCTCAAATAAATAAATGAAAATATTTTTTAAAAAGAAGAGAAGAGGGGCTGGAGAGATGGCTTAGCGGTTAAGCCCTTGCCTGTGAAGCCTAAGGACCCCGGTTCAAGGGTCAATTCCCCAGGACCCACGTTAGCCAGATGCACAAGGGGGCGCACGCGTCTGGAGTTCGTTTGCAGTGGCTAGAGGCCCTGGCGCGCCCATTCTCTCTCACTCTATCTGCCTCTCTCTGTCTGTCTATTGCTGTCAAATAAATGAAAATAAACAAAAATTTTTTTTAAAAAAAGAGAAGAGCCACGCGTGGTGACGCACACCTTTAATCCCAGCACTCAGGAAGCAGAGGTAGGAGGATCACCATGAGTTCAAGGCCACCGTGAGACTACATAATAAGTTCCAGGTCAGGCTGGGCTACAATGAGACTCTACCTCAAAAAACCAAGAAAGAGAGAGAATAAACATAGTAACAATTTTAAAAATTCAGATTGAGGACCAGAGAGTTGGCTCAGCAGTTAGCGTGTTTGTCTGCGAAGCCTAAGGTCCCAGATTCAATTCCCCAGTAACCACATAAAGTCAGATACACAAAGTGGCACATGTGTTAGGCTGGGAGACCCTGGCACATCCATTTTCTCTCTCTCCTCTCTCTGCTTGCAAATAAATAAAAATTAATAAAAATTTCAGCTGGGCATGGCGGCACACACCTTTAATCCCAGCACTCGGGAGGCAGAGGTAGGAGGATCGCCATGAGTTCGAGGCCATCCTGAGACTACCTAGTGATTCCAGGACAGCCTGAGCTAGAGTGAGACCCTACCTCGAAAAGAACGAAAAACAAAAGGAAAAAAACATAAATAAAAATTTCAAATTGAGAATCAGAGTAAAGCAAAATGTGAACAAGGACAGCAAGTCAAGCGAGAGAAGTTGGGGACTTGAGGTGATAACAAGGAGGAGGAGTGAGGTGTGGTCCCTGTTTTATGGCAGGGTCTGGTCTGGGGGCGAGAGCTTACAGGGAAAGCGCACTTCCTCGCTTGGGGCAGCGACTCACCTATGAAAGAAGAGGTCAGAGCTGAGAGAGTCTGAGCCCTCACCCTGGGCCTCCCTCCCTCGGTCTGTTCTGTCTGAAGCCACAATGGGGCCCCACAAAGCCACTGTGGTGCCAGGGGCAGGGGAGTAATGGGGAAATCGGGTTGTTGCAAAAAAAAAAAAAAAAAAATTATAATCAACTTCACCTCCCTCCTCCCCGCTCCACAATCCAGACAGAGAGGCATGGAAGGAGTCACGTACCAGGGAGACGCTTGGGCAAAATGTGTCATTCCAATAACAACCACTGCTTAGAGGGTACAGTCACCCAAAGCCAGTCCCCACGAGACTGGACTTGCACGGCCTCCCGTGGCATCCGGCCTGCCCCTCGCCTTCCACACTTACTGTAACACAGCTGTTTTACTAACAGGTAACAGCAATGGGAAAGGAGAGGCTTGTGGTGAGCCCAGGTTCGGGACAGCGACTATGGCTAGCTGCTTGCCTTAGCCAGCAGTCCTCTTCCCCTCTTCTGGTTCCTGCCCACGCTGCCCACGTCCCTGGGCTCAGGGTGATGCAAGAGCCGCTGCTCGGTGGCAAAGGCAGGTGGTGTGGAGGAACAGTGACAGGGAGCAGGGCCAAGGTCAGACCTCCAGCACCAGACCTTGGCAAACTGCTTGTCTCCCACAGACCGCAATGCCTTCTTCAGATTGTTGTTGGAGTGCTGGGGAGTGTTCCGTAGCCAGAAAGGTAATGGATGACCAGGTAGGTGGGTCTTAACTTCACTGCTACCACCCCATCATGGTCACCCCACCATCTCCATTGCTGGCTTAGATACAGCTGTAATGGTTAGGGTCACTCTCCCAAAGCTGATGGACGGACTGACACAGGCCCTTGATGACCCAGACCCGACAGACCCCAGAGATCAGAAGCATTTTGTAACCAGGTGTGGTGGTGCATGCCTTTTATCGCAGCACTGGGGAGGCTGAAGTAAGAGGATCACCATGAATTCAAGTCCCGCCTGGGCTACAAAGTGAGTTCTAGGTCAGCTGGAGCTAGAGTGAGACCCTGCCTTAAAAACAAACTAAAGCTAGGCGTGGTGGCGCACGCCTTTAATCCCAGCACTCTGGAGGCAGAGGTAGGAGGATCGCCATGAGTTCGAGGCCACCCTGAGACTACATAGTGAATTCCAGGTCAGCCTGGGCTAGAGTGAGACCCTGCCTGGAAAAACCAAAAACTAAAGAAATAAAGAAGCAGCAGGATTTTGTAATGTGGTAAAGTGGGAACTCTGCCAGGGGCTGCCAGCTCTGCTGTACCACGGAGCTTCGCGGCCCCTGGCCAGTGTACCTACCTCTCAGGGCCGAGGGCCACCATTTACAAACGGCCATGCGGAATGTCAGCTAAGAAACTTGCGGGCTAGCTTCCAAACTAGGTGGTTCCCTCCAACTAGGACTGCATGCCCCAAACAGTGAGAAATGAGGAAAGATGTTCCCCTCCCCTCCTGGGGCCGCAGAGACCTCTGTGCAAGGTTGCAACACAACCTCAGGCTGTGATCTCACCTGTAAATGCCATCAGATGTTCTGGAAAGAAAGTGGCTACGATCTGTTCTCTCTCTCTTCCTCTCTGAGACAGGGTCTTAGGTAGCCCAGGCTGGCCCCAACTCCATATGTGACTGTGGTTGACCTTGAAATCCTGATCCTCCTCCTTCTACCTCCCAAGTGCTGGGACTGCAGGTGGGGACTACCATGCCCAGGATGCCCGTATGTTCTTTCTTTATTTTTTTATTAAGGCTTAGAGAGACTTTATTAGATTAACAGAAGAAAAGAAGAGAAGGTACAGAGAGCTTCTGTCCGTGAGAATGTGGGAGGGGGTCAAGCCCAGGGTTATGTTTTTTTAATATATATATATTTTTTTTATTTATTTATTTTAGAGCCAGGCATAGTGGCCCATGCCTTTAATCCCAGCACTTGGGAGGCAGAGGTAGGAGGATCGCCATGAGTTAGAGGCCACCCTGAGACTACATACTGCATTCCAGGTCAGCCTGGGCTAGAACAAAACCCTACCCCAAAAAGCCAAAAATAGGGCTGGAGGGCTGGATGGATGGCTTTGAGGTTAAGGCATTTGCCTGCAAAGCCAAAGGACCCTGGGTTTGATTCCCCAAGACCCACCTTAGCCAGATGCACAAGGGGGTGCATGCATCTGGAGTTCATTTGCAGTGGATGGGGTCCCTGGCGTGCCCATCCTCTCTCTCTCTCCCTCTTTCTGTCAAATAAATAAATAAATAAAAATAAAATATTTTTAAAAATAGGGCTGGAGAGATGGCTTAGTGATTAAGGTACTTGCATGCAAAGCCTAAGGACCCAGGTTCGATTCTCCAGGTCCCACGTAAGCCAGATGCATAAGGTGGCACATGTGTCTAGAGTTCGATCGCAGTAGCTAGAGGCCCTGGCATGCCCATTCTCTCTTTTTTTCTCTCTCTTGCTGTCCCTCCCTCTCTCTCTATGTCTCAAATAACAAAATAACATATTAGCCGGGCGTGGTGGCACACGCCTTTAATCCCAGCACTCTGGAGGCAGGGGTGGAAGGATTGCCATGAGTTCGATACCAACCTGAGACTATATAGTGAATTCCAGGTCAGCCTGGGCTAGAGTGAGACCCTACCTCAAAAAAAAAAAAAAAATAAATGCATAAATAAATAAATTATTGAAAAAAATAAATGAATAAAAATATTCATTACAGAGAGATGCAGCACCATGTGCATATGGCTTATGTGGGTTCTGCGGAGTCAAGCCTGGGTCGTTAGGTTTCACAGGCAAGTGTGTTATTGCTAAGCCATCTCTCCAGCCCAAGGGCTAATGTTCTTTGAACATGGTTGTCAGTTGCCCCCAGAGCTGGGTTAGATTTTGTCTCCAACATGTGTTAATCTGCACGGCATATTTATGCTCTGAGGATCAAGACTCATGTTTCCTGTGTGCATAGCAGGGGTCACAATGGCACTACAAAGCTGGCCTAATATTTAACTTTGCTTCCAGAATGGTCTCTGTTTCTCCCCATTGCAGCGCGTTCCTGGTAGCAGCCAGGATATGTGGTTTCCTTAGTTCTGTACCCTAACTAACTTCTTTCTTGTTTGCTTGCTTTCTCCATCTTTATTTTTATTTATTTATTTACTTTTGGTTTTTCAAGGTAGGGTTTCACTCTTGCCCAGGCTGACCTGGAATTCACTATGTAGGCTCAGGGTAGCCTTGAACTAATGGCAATCCTCCTACCTCTGTCGCCAAGTGCTTGTATTATCAGTTTTATTTTTAATTAACTTTAAAAATTGTTTATGTCTTTCAGCTGGGATTAAAGGTGTGTGCCACAAAGCCCGGATGTTGTTGTTTTTGAAGATAGAGTGTCTCTAGCCCAGACTGACCTGGAATTCACTCTGTAGCCTCAGGCTGGCTTCGAACTCACAGTAAACCTCTTACCCCTGCCTTCTGAGTGCTGGGGTTAAAGGTGTGTGCTAGCATACCCAGCTATTTTTTAAATTAATTAATTTATTTGCAAGCAGAGAAAGAGAGGGAGAATGAATAAATATGGGCATGCCAGGGCCTCTAGTAGCTGCAAACGAACTCCAGATGCATGTGCCCCTTTGGTATCTGGCTTTATATGGGTACTGGGGAATAGAACCTGGGTCCTTAGGCTTTGCAAACAAGCACCATAAATGCTAAGCCATCTCACCAACCTTTGAAATTTTCATTTATTTATTTATTCTCGAGATAGGGTCTCACTCTATGTAGAGTCTCAGAGCAGGCTTGAACTCACAGCAATCCTCCTAACTCTGCCTCTTAAAAGACTAAAGATGTGTCCCACCATGACTGGCTCCTTATTTTATTTTAAAAAATATTTTCATTTATTTATTTGAGAGAGAAAGAAGTAGATATATACAGAGAATGGGCGTGCCAGGGCTTCTAGCCACTGCAAACAGACTCCAGGCACATGCGCTACCTTGTATATATGGCTTATATGGGTCCTGGGGAATTGAACCTGGGTCCTTTGGCTTTGCAGGCAAAATGCCTTAACCGCTAAGCCATCTCTCCAGCCCTCCTTTTTTTTTTTTAATTTTTTGAAACAGAGTCTCACGTAGCTCAGGCTGGCTTCCTGTCTTTTTTTTTTTTTCCTGAGGTAGGGTCTCACTTTATAGCCTAGGCTGACTGCAGCTCATTCTGTAGTCCCAGGCTGGCCTTGAGTTCACATTGATCCTCCTACCTCAGCCTCCCATCTGCTGGGTTAAAGATGTGCACCACCAGGCACAGCTTCCAGCCCCGTTTTAAGCAGTGCTGGGGATCATACCCCGTCCTCCATGCACGCTGGGCAAGCACCTGGCCATCTGAGCCACAGTCCCAACCCTGCACACTTCCATGACATCCTGTGAAGTCAGGTAGTGAAGAACCCAGAACCGGAACCCAGCTGTCCTCCACCAATAGCACCTGGTAAGTCCCCTTTGAACAGGGCTGGGGAGATGGCTCAGCAGTTAAAGGCACTTACCTGCAAAACCCAGTGACCTGGTTCTGCTGCTCATTGACCAACATCAGGCCAGATGCACAAAGTGGTCCATGTGTCTGGAGTTTGTTTGTAGTGGCAAGAGGCCGTGGCATGCTCATACTCTGTCATAATCTCTCTCGTTCTCTCTCAAGCAATAAAAATACTCAAAGCATTATTAGATCGAAGTTGTACAGAATATGCTAGATCAAATCCCAGCTGTCTAAGCTTCTGTGCTAGTGGTCATTCTGATGAGAAGAAAAATCCTGGGCTGGAGAGATGGCTCAGTGGCTAAAGGCACTTCTTTGCAAAGCCTAATGGCCCAGGTTCAATTCCCCAGTACCACATAAAGCCAGATGCATAAAATGGCTCATGAGTCTGCAATTTGTTTGCAGTGGCAGGAGATCCTCGCACATCCATTTCTCTCTATTTCCCTCTTTCTCTCTCTCTAGAAAATAAATTTTTTAAATTTCATAAACAAGTTAAAAATAAACAGCAACTACAAAAGAATTAAAATCTAGTTGGATATACTAAAAACAAAAAATTATCATGGGGCTGGAGAGATGGCTTAGTGGTTGAAGCTCTTCCCTATGAAGCCTAAGGACCCAGTTCGATTCCCCAAAACCCATGTAAACCAGATGAACATGGTGGTGCATGCATCTGGAGTTCATTAGAGGCTCTGGCACATTCATTCACTCTCTAATAAATAAATTAATAAATTAAGGGCTAGAGATATAGTTCAGCAGTTAAGGTACTTGCCTGCAAAGCCTAAGGACCCACATTTGATTCCCCAGTACCCACATAAAACCAGATGCATAAAGTGGTGCATACATCTGGAGTTTGTTTGCAGTGGCTGGAGGCCCCGGGGCACCCTTTCTCTCTGTCTGTATCTCTTCTTTCTCTCCTTGCAAATAAATAAATACTTAAATAAAATATTTTTAAAAATCATCTTGGCCAGGTAAAAATGTCCAGACCACACAGGTCCACTGTCTCTTGCCAGCAGAAGGTTTTTTTATGCTCTGGGAGGAGACAGAGCCCATCTCCCTGGTGTCTGCTGCTATGAGCTGGCTCATTGTGGTTACACCTCTTTCCATCGTGTCTCTCTCCAGGGCCCAGGATTATGGAGGCAACCAGGGGTGAGGGTGAGGAAGGTTTACCAAGATGAGGTCATGTTCACAGGACACTCTTTGTTCTGGGCAAGTGCAACCAATGCCTTGCATATAGTAGATGCTCATTCATAGATCAAAGGGGGGCTGAGTAGGTACAGCGCTTGCTCTGCATGCACAAGGCCCTCCCTGGGTTTGACCCTCAGCACCCCACAAACTAGTTGTGGTGGCACACGCCTGCAATCTCAGCAAGTGGGAGGTGGAGGCAGGAGGATCAGAAGTTCAAGGTCATCTTCTACTACATGGGGAGTTGGAGACCAGCCTGGGCTACATGAGACCTTATCTAAAAAAAAAAAATTCAGAGCTGGAGAGATGGCTCAGCAGTTAAGGTGTTTAATTCCCCAGTACCCACATAAATCCAGATGCACAAAATGGCACATTCATCTGCAGTTCTCAGTGGCTAGAGGTCCTGGTGTGCCCATTCTGCCTGTCTCTCTCCTCTCTACCTCTCTCTGCTTTCAAATAAATAAATAAATAAGATATTTTTAATAATTCAAACAAAAGATTGATAGATGGAGCTGAGCATGGCTACAGAGTTCCAGGTCAGCCTAACTAGAATGAGACTCTGCTTTAAAAAGATGGACGATGACCAAGCGTGGTAGCTGCCACCTTTAATCCCAGCACTTGGAAGGCTGAGATAGGAGTTCAAAGCCAGCCTGTAACTACGTAGTAGTGAATTCCAGGTCAGCCTGGGCTAGAGTGAGACCCTACCTCAAAAAACCAAAACAAACAACAACAAAAGATGAACAAATTTTTTTATTGTTGTTGTTTATTTCAAGATAAGGTCTCCCTCTAGCCCAGGTTAACCTGAAATTCACTATGTAGTCCAGGCTGGCATAGAACTCACAGTGATTCTACCTCAGCTGAGTGCTGGGATTAAAGGCGTGTGCCACCAGGCCTGGCAAGGATGTTAGACTTTTTTGTTGTTGTTTTTCTAGGTAGGGTCTCACTCTAGCCCAGGATGACCTGGAATTCACTGTGTATTCTCAGGGTGGCCTGGAACTCACAGCAGTCCTCCTACTTCTGCCTTCTGAGTGCTGGGATTAAAGGCGTGTGCCACCACACCCGGCTGACTTTTGATACATAGATAAATGGAGGACGATTGATGGATAGATAGATGGATGGATGGAGCATGTATGAGTAAATAGCATGTACTATGTTCTACTGGAAAGGGTACAACATCTTGGAGCCTCACTTCCTATGACACATCACTGTGAATTTTTAAAACCACAAGTGTGTACATTATCATCAACATCTAAGGAAAACATAAAGGAAACCCTAGCCAACTTTATTTTCAGAGAATTTCCGTTGAAGTGACAAGGTCCCACCCATTTCTGCCTGTGACGCATGGGGACGCGTTGAGAGCTGCATGGCGGTCTGTTTCATGTCTCATCCTGGTCCTGCTGCCCTTCCTCCTCATTCACATCAAGTCCTCTGACAGCCTGTTCCCCAGAGAGTCACCTCGTTCTTGCCTGCTAGGGAACTGACAAAGAAACTGCTCCAAACTGCAGCACTATGCTGCTTGTGGAAGTTAACTTTTAATCTCTGAGGGAAATTCACTAGATACATATACTTTGAGACAGGGTCTCACTCTAGCTCATTCTGACTTAGCACTCACTCTAGCCCCTAGCTGGCCTTGAACTCACAGCAATTCTCCTAAGTGCAGGGACTAAAGACACGTACCAGGCTCAAACTTTTTGAGACAGGGTCTCACGTATCCCAGGCTGGTCTCAGACACAGTGTGACCAAGGTTGGCCTTGAACTTCTAATGCTCTTGCTTCTGTCTCCCAAGTGCTGGGATTACAGGTGTGCTCTACCAATGCCCAGCTTTGACTCGTTTTTGAGTAGTATTTCCTGACATGGAAGCTGCTCCTGAAGTAATGTTCACTAAACAAGGTCAGAAACCCATAGATTAACCTACTACTTACCTAGGTTTTGTTGTTTGTTTGTTTGTTTTTGTTTTTGTTTTTGTTTCGTTTTGTTTTGTTTTCTAAGTACGATTTCACTCTAGCTCAGGCTGACCTGGAATTCACTATGTAGTCTCGGTGACCTTGAACTCATGGTGATCCTCCTACCACTGCCTCCCCAGTGCTGGGATTAAAGGCGTGCGCCACCACGCCCATCTTACTTGCCAAATTTTTTATCTGAAACCGAGAGAATGGGTGTGCCAGGGCCTCTAGCCACTGCTACAGACCCTACCTCTGAAAACAAACAAACAAACAAAAAAGGCTCTGATTTTATTTTTAATTTTTTATTTTTGCGACAGGGTCTCATTCTAGCCCAGGCTGACCTAGAACTCACTCTGTAGCCCAGGCGGGCCTAGAACTCATGGCAATCCTCCTACCTCTGCCTCTTGAATGCTGAGATTAAAGGGGTGTGCCACCACACCCAGCTAGTTCTGAATTTTTAAAATTTATTTATTTATTTATTTAAGAGAGAGAAAGCAAGAGGCAGAGAGAAAGAGAGAGAGAGAGTAGATGTGCAAGGGCCTCTAGCCACTGCAAACAAACTCCAGGTGCATACACCAGTTTGTGCATCTGGCTTTACGTGGGTACTGGGGAATTGAACCTTAGTCCTTTGGCTTTGTAGGCAAGCGCCTTAACAGCTAAGCCATCTCTCCAGCCCCTAGTTCTGATTTTTATGAAAATTTTTGTTTTGTTTTTGGGAGTCTTTCTATGTAGCCCTAAGTGGCCTGGAATTTACTACGTAGACCAGGCTAGCCTTCAATTTACTGTGAACCCCCCTGCTGCTCCCTCCTGGGTGCTGGAATTATAAGTTTAGGTACCCTAAAGCTCAGCTGGCAAAGAAGACTTGTTATAAATGGCCTGGGAAATGGTAGCCATAGAAAAGATGATCAGCTTCACTCAGAGGAAATGCAGGGCTGGCGAGATGGCTTAGCGGTTAAGGCACTTGCCTGCAAAGCCTAAGTACTAAGTACTAGGGTTGAATTCCCCAGTAACCATGTAGGCCGGATGCACAAGGTGGCGCATGCATCTGGTACTTGCAGTGGCTAGAGGCCCTGGCCCGCCCATTTTCTCTCTCTCTCTCTCTCGCTCAAATAATTAATTAATTAAATATGGACAAGAGAGATGGCTTAGCTGTTATAGCACTTGCCTGCAAAGCCTAAGGACCCAGGTCCAATTCTCCAAAACTCAAGTAACCTAGACACACGAGGTGGTGCATGCGTTCCTTCGCAGTGACTAGAAGCCCTAGCATGCCCATTCTCTCTTTCTCCATCTTTCTCTTGGTCTCTCATAAGTAATTTTTTTTTTTTTAATTCCACTTAGCCAGGGGTGGTGGCACATACCTTTTATCCCAGCCCTTGGGAGGCAGAGATAGGAGGATCACTATATATTAGAGGCCACCCTGAGACTACATAGTAAATTCCAGGTAAGCCTGAGCTAAAATGAAACCCTACCTTGAAAAACCAATAAAATAAAATCCCTTCAAATAAGTAAATAAATAAATAAAATATTTTTATAATTTAAAATTATATTACCTTTAATCCCAGCACTCGGGAGGCAGAAATAGGATTGCCATGAGTTCGAGGCCACCCTGAAACTACATAGTTACTTCCAGGTCAGCCTGGGCCAGAGTGAGACCCTACCTTGAAAAGTAAAAACAAGAGCCAGGTGTGGTGGTGCCTGTCTTTAATCCCAGCACTTGGGAGGCAGAGGTAGGTGGATTGCTATGAGTTCAAGGCCACCCTGAGACTACATAGTGTATTCCAGGTCAGCCTGAGCCTACCTTGAAAAAAAAAAAAAAAAGACGTTTGACTGAAAAACAAAAACAAACAAAAAATTAAACTTAAAAAAATCTTTAAAAAAAAAAAAGAAATGCAAAACCACACTAGACATTTTTCACCTCTCTTGATGGCAGGCTTCCATCCCAAAGTATGAACACACTCTGAGCTGGCAGGATGGAGAGTCACCCAGCACTTGAGGTCACACATGTGTGCATGGGGCAATGCATCGTACACTTGGTCACGTGCTGTAGTTGTGCTCACACACACACACTAAGTAGGTGGAAGAAGTCTTGTTCTTCACTGCCCACACGACAGCCAGGCCCAGAATATCCCAGAGGCCAGAGGAGGGAACTAGGCAGAGCAGCCCTGGGCCACCATTCACCTGAGCACAGCGCAGTTCAACTGGTAAGACACAACCAGGGCGGAAATGCGCCCGAGGTCCCAGGAGGAAGCTCAGCTCAGAGCAGTCGTTAGATGCCCAAGGCCCTCACCAGGGCTGGCCTCCCGACCAACCGGGCAGTACCTACTGCTGTCAGAGGTGGGAGTAAGCTAGGTTTTCACTGAATACCCTTGCTAAGTCTGTTATTGTCAGGTTTTGTTTTTAATATTGTTATTTTTTTAGTTGAGAGAGAGGATGGGCATGCCAGGGTCTTCTGCCCTCCTGCCACTACAAACTCCAGATGCATGCGTTACTTTGTGCATCTGGCTTTACATGGGTCCCGGGGAATCAAACCTGGGCCTTCAGGCTTTGCAAGCAAGCACCTTTTACCATTAAGCCATCTCTCCAGCCCTTTGTTTCTGTTGTGTGTTAGTATTTTATTTATTTATTTTTATTTACTTAATTTGAGATAGAGAGAGAAAATGGGTGTGCCAGTGCCTCCAGCCACTACAAACCAGATGCAATGTGCCACCATGTGCAGCTGGCTTACATGGGTATTGGGGAATTGAACCTAGATCTTTATGCTTCCCAGGCAAGCACCTTAACAGCTAAACCATCTCTCCAGTCCTGTTTTGGTGGGGTTTGTTCGTTTGTTTTGGTTTTTCGAGGTAGGGTCTCACTCTGGCCCAGGCTGACCTGGAATTAACTATATAGTCTTAGGGTGGCCTCGAACTCAGTACTGTTTGTTTTTGAGGTAGGATCTCATTATAGCTCAAGCTGACCTGGAATTCTCTAAGATCCTATTTCAGTCTCCCAAGTGCTAGGATTGAAGGCGTGGGCCATCACACCCAGCTTCGTTGTTGGGCTTTTTTTGTTGGTTTATTTCATTTTACTCAAGTCAGGGTCTCATGTAGCTTAGGCTGGATGTGAACTTGCTATATAACTGAGGATCACCTTGAACTCCTCTGATCTTGTCACCACCTACTAAATGCTGAGATTATAGGCCTGTGCCACCATACCTGATTATGTTTCTTTCTTCCTTCCTTTCTTTTTTTTGGGGGGGTAAGGTCTCACTCTAGCCCAGGCTGACCTTGATTTCACTATGTAGTCTCATCTCAGGGTGGCCTTGAACTCATGGCGATCCTCCTACCTCTGCTGGGAATAAAGGCATGTGCCACCATGCCCGACTCTTTTTTTTTTTTTAATTGTTTTGGGTTTTTCTTATGTTTTTATTTCAGAGAAGAAGAGGCAGATAAAGAGAGAGAATGGGTGTGCCAGGGCCTCCAGACATTGCAAACAAATTCCAGATAACAGATACTTGCATCTGGCTTACATGGGTCCTGGGGAATTGAACCTGGGTCTTTAGGCTTCATACAAAGGCAAGCACCTTAACTGCTAAGCCATCTCTCCAGCCCTTTTTCTTTCTGAGATGAGACTCACTCTGTAGCCCAGTCTGCCCTGCAAGTTATTATGTAGTTTAGGCTAGACTCAAACTCCAGGGTCTCCTCCTGTCTCAGCCTCCAGAGTGCAATCCCTCCTGGGCATTACAAGCATGTGCCATTCCCCCACCCCATAACTTTGTAATTCTGAGTCATGAACACATATTACCTTTCCAAGACTAAACTAAAGTAATGAATACACTAGTACTGTCTGAGCGGAATCAGGCTCAGAGACTCTGAGACTCCCAAGTACCCCTCAAGTCCCTGATGTCCAGTTCTACCACTGAGCTCACAGCCTGACGGTACTCACCGGAGGCACCGCTCCACATCCGGGTCACTCCGGCAGTACTGGGGCCCTCCGTGTCTGAGGGCATCTTCAGGGTTCGCGAAAGCCTGAAATGATCGGCTGGGAATTACTATCTGTGAAAAAGATGTCTGGGCACCGGGCTTGTGCCTGTCCAAGGACAGAATTCATACAACCACTCACAGGCCCATTCAGGCCGCATCCATGAACCCTGCGCCTGCCCCTTCCCAAGGCTTACAACGAAAGCATTCTCCTGCCCATACACGTGGAAGTTCAGGGTCTGGCTGCTGCCCATGAAACAGGGGACCAGGTAGACTCAGGGGTCAAGTGGAAGAAGACCGGACTGGAGTTGGGGTTCAGTCATAGTGGCTTGCCCAGAAGCCCCCAGGGAGGGGATCCGAAGTACAGAGCTTGCCACTTGGAAGAGCAGGAGCTGCCAAGGGCTCCCTCACCAGGAGGGCACGGCGTGACTCATCAGTTTCTCTCACTGAAGAGGAGAGGCCAAAGGTCACACTGGGGTCATTGAGTGTCCCTGCCCACGGCTTAGGCGCCACCATCCTCTGCTGGCACCCAGACAAAGCTGCTCCCAGTGACCCCACCGCTTCTCCCTCCTGACTCTGCCTTGCTCCCCAGCTGGTCATGCCAGCCAGGTGGGCCTGCCTGCTCCTGCCCTACCCTAGAGGCAAACATAGCCCTACCCCAAGCCATTCACAGGAGGGATGGGAACGCTCACACCCAGAATTCCTCCCTGCTGGTTCTGAAAGCAACAACTCTGATGGTCCCATGGGAAGTCCCTGGGTCCACTCCCCCTTACGAAGAATTCAATGGGAGCCGGGTGTGGTGGTGCACGCCTTTAATCCCAGCACTCGGGAGGCAGAGGTAGGAGGATCACTTGTGAGTTGGAGGCCACCCTGAGATTACATAGTGAATTCCAGGCCTGCCTGGATGAGAGTGAGACCCTACCTCAAAAAAAAAAAAAAAAAAGTTTCAATGGCACATTGAATGCCCACAGCCCAACTGACCCCAGGTGTCTGATGTGCTACCTCTAGTAGGGCAACGGCTTAGGCCTCACGATGAACTCCAGGAAGAGACCTGTGGCCGCAGCTCTTCTATGAATAGTCACAAGGACCAGCATGGCTGGGGCATAAGTGTTAGACACAAAGTCTCCTGGCACTGCTGTATGGATCCCACTTTTCAGAAGGAACACTGAGGGGCTGGGGAGATGGCTCAGTGGTTAAAGGGGCTTGCTTGCAAAGCCTGCTGGCCCAGGTTCAATTCCCCAGTGCCCACATAAAGCCAGATGCACAACGTGGACTTCATTTTTAGAGGCCCCCGGCGTTCCCATTCTCTCTCTCTCTCTCTCTCTCTCTCTCTCTCTCTCTCTCTCTTGTAAATAAATATATCAGAGGGAACATGGAGCTGACTTGTCCAAGGTCCCCAGGCTGGAAGGGAGGATCCAGAGCCCATCTGTCCTCTGTGCAGGGGGGTGATCCCCAGATCCTTCCTGGCTGACACTGAGGAAGGAGGGACAGAAGAGAGAGGCGCCTCACTGATGGCCCTGGGGCAAAACCCAAGGGAGGTTACCACCAGGGGCCTCCCTCTCTCAGTCAGAAAGGCAGAATGAAAGACGGACTGTGGGCTCTGGAGTGCCAGACACCTGGGTTCAAAGGGGGCTGTAGAACCTCTAAAAGTGGTTAAAAAAAATAAAACCTCTCAGCCCAGGCTCTCACTGAGAACTTGGAGCATCTGGCTCCTTAACCCGCCTCCCCCCACCCCCTACCCTCACCATTCCAGAGCCGTGGTAGGGATTTAGTGCTCAGCTTCGGGGCCCTGCACAGGAATGAACATAGCTGTCCCAGCCCAGTGCCTGCACCCTCCATCCCAGGGCAGGCCGACAAGTGATGAGTGTGTGGTGGCATCCAGATGGCCTGTCACATGGGGGCTGCTCCCGGGAGCTGAACCCGCCTCGGAGGCAAGCTCCCCACCCAGGGTCCCACCCGTACTCCATTGGGAGGGAGGCAGCCTCGCCTAGCCTTTGAGCTGGACAAAGGAAGGTGCGATGTTGGGAAAGCAAGCGTGGTAGTAACCTCCAGCGTGGCCGCCTTGCACTGCCCCCGAGGACTGGCCTTGGGCGTCCCAGCCGCTGGCACAGCCTTCGTGTGGGTCCCCGGCCTGCTGTGCATTGCAGGGGTTGGTCTGAGGGAGCGTGCTCCGTGAACACCCTGGTCCCCGAAGGCTGCTGTGGGTCATTTGCAGGGGAACTGGGAATTTCCACTGGAAGTCTTCTCAGACTCGTGGCTTGCTGGTTCCCACTCCACCTAGCAATGAAGCTTCTCTGTCCCGAAGCTGCCAAACCTAGAGGTTTTGTGCAGATGACAGGCACTTCGCCTGGTGGCACTCTTACAACCGGAGAGTGCGAGAACTGAAGCCCGAGCCCGAGGCCAGCCCGGCTGAGGGGACAGCTCCAAGGCGGCTCACGCGCTGATCCCACACACCTCGGCGAAGCCAGCCAGCACCCCAGGACACTTACCTTTTTCCGAAGCCTCACTTGGCCCGTGATGACAGCCACCACGTACATCTTGATGACCAGCAGCGTGCTGCAAAGCAGGAAGGCGGGGAGCACCTGGCCACTGGCCAAACCCAAGCCTGGCGGAGGAGGCATCTCTAGGAAGCCGGCCTGAGCTCCAGCTCCGGGACAACCAGACTGTGGGTGTGACCCTCTGACACAGCGGCCTGCAGAGAGGAGGAGGAGGCGGGCTAAGACGAGGAGGCGGCCCGCGGTCAGCACCCGCCCACTCCCCACCCTGCCCGGCCTCTGTCACCACTACAGACCCCTTGGGTGGTGGCGCACGCTTTTGATCCCAGCACTCAGCAGGCAGAGGTGGGAGGATAGCCATGAGTTCAAGGCCACCCTGAGACTCCATAGTGAATTCCAGGTCAGCCTGGGCTAGTGTGAGACCTGACCTCAAGAACAAACAAAAACAAAAAAAAAGACGGAAATCACAACTTCTGCCCCAGGTGCTACAAAAGACCAGAAGCCTGGAGGTGACCCTCCACCCAGCCCTGGCTCCAGCAAAGCCTCAAACTTTCAAGTCTGCGTGAAATCTGCCTTCTAGGGCTGCAAC
Source organism: Dipus sagitta (assembly GCA_036346955.1). Classification (NCBI taxonomy): domain Eukaryota; kingdom Metazoa; phylum Chordata; class Mammalia; order Rodentia; family Dipodidae; genus Dipus; species Dipus sagitta. Next base: position 143,742,707 of record CM070770.1, read on the forward strand.
AGGGCTAAGCCCTGTAGGGGAGGAGAGGAGCAGGGGAAGGGGGGTGTCCTTACAGTATGTCGCTGACCCAAAGGGTCAGGGCAGATGCTGGACATGAGAACACAGTCATTTGTACCTATGCTCAGCCTCCATGGTCCTGGACCCTGAGCCATTGAGGCAGGCGGCCTCTGCAAGTTGGGAAAGTGAGGTGAGGGAGAGATTCTCCCCTGGAGCCCCCAGTCCTGACTTTTCTTCTCTCCCTCACTCTCCTTGGTTATTTAAGACGGGGTCTCATAGCTGGGTGTGGTGGTGTACACCCACCCAGCATTTGGGAGGCAGAGGTAGGAGAATCGCCTTGAGTTTCAAGGCCACCCTGAGACTACATAGTGAAAACCCAAAAAAATTAAAAATAGAAATAAGTCCCCCCAGACACAAAATGGCCTGGATATCCATGACCTCACAGTGCCTGACACTACCTACACAAGACCATCGTAAGAGGAGGAAAAGATCATGACATCAAAATAAAAGAGAGACTGATTGAGAGGGGGCGGGAAATGATGGAGAATGGAGTTTCAAAGGGGAAAGTGGGGGGAGGGAGGGCATTACCATGGGATATTTTTTTAAATGATAATCTAACAGATTATCCAGCTTTTTTTTGTTATTTTTATTTATTTATTTCAGAGCGACAGACAGAGAGAGAAAGAGGCAGAGAGAGAGAGAGAGAGAGAGAGAGAGAGAGAATGGGCGCACCAGGGCCTCCAGCCACTGCAAATGAACTCCAGACGCGTGTGCCCCCTTGTGCACCTGGCTAACGTGGGTCCTGGGGAGTCGAGCCTCAAACCGGGATCCTTAGGCGTCACAGGCAAGCTCTTAACCGGCTAAGCCACCTCTCCAGCCCGATGGGATATTTTTTATAATCATGGAAGTTGTTAATAAAAATCTGAAAAATAAATAAATAAATAATATTGTATAAAAATAGAAATAAGATGTAGTTTCATGTATCCCAGGCTAGCCTTGACCTTTCTAAACATTTTTTAAATTTTTTTGAAATTTATTTGAGAAGCAGAGTATGAGCATGCCATGACCTCTTGCTATTGCAGATGAACTCCAGATGCATGAGCCACATTGTGCATCTGGCTTATATGGATGCTGGGGAACCAAACCCAGAGCAGCAGGCATTGCAAGCAAGCACCTTTAACCACTGAGCCATCTCCCCAGCCCTAAAATATTTTTATTTATTTGCAAGCAGAGAGAGACGTGGGGGGCGGGTGGCAGAGACAGAGAGAATGGGCGCACCAGGGCCTCCGGTCACTACAAACAAACTCCAGATATATGCACCACTTTGTGCATGTGGCTTTACATGGGTACTGGGAAATCTAACATGGGCTGTTAGGCTTTGCAGGCAAGTGCCTTAACCACTGAGCAATCTCTCCAGCCCAATTTTTTTTTTTTTTTCGAGGCATGGTCTCACTCTGGCCCAGGCTGACCTTGGAATTTATTATGTAGTTTCAGGGTGGCCTTGAACTCACTGGTGATCCGGTGATCCTCCTACCTCTGCCTCTCAAGTGCTGGGATTAAAGGTGGGTGCCACCACCCCCGCTCCAGCCCAATTAAAAAGATATTTATTTATTTATTTATTTATATTAGCCTTGACCTTTCTATTGACCTTGAGCTACTGATCCTCCTGCGTCCACCTCCAGAGTGCTGGGGTTACCGCCGTGCTCCGCCACGCTTGGCTCACCCCATCTAGACTTCCGACCTCCGGGGCTTGAATCACTTGTGGTTCCCCCCCCCCACTACTAACTCTGGAAATTCATTGCAATAGCCGTGGGAACTGCATATATTTGTTCCCTTGGCATCTTTATAGTCTCCTTACTTTTCTGGGAGACTGAGCAAATAGCCTGCTTGTTCAGTACAAGGCCTTCCTACTGACTCTTCAGAAAGCATAGCCAGGCGGCACCTCTGTGTCTTTGAATCCTATGGGTGTGGTGGCCTTTTCTGGGTTCTCAGCTGAGGTCTCGCAGGAGACTCTTGTTCATTTCACTTCAATAGCACTTGAGAAGATGTGCTGGGGAAGAAAGAGGTGCAAAAGCAATCTCCCATGCCTGCTCCGTTCTCCACCCCAGCCCAGCGCATACCTAAGGGATAGAAGAACCTTCCAGAGTGACAGCAGTGTGAACCTGGTGACAGAGATTAAGGTGAAGACCATCTAATTCCAAAAATGGCTTTAGGTTCAGTGAGAAACACTGTCTCAAGGAAGTAAGGTTGACAAGTGATCCTCTGGCCTTCACAAGTGTGGGCATGCATGGGGTGTGGCCATCTACATTGCACACATGCATACACCCCCCTCCCCTCCCCCCCACACACCAAAAAAGTAAAAGTGAAAATAAAATAAATGATTCCAGAGACAGCCCTTAGTGGCAGCTGTATGGTTTCAAAAAAAAAATGTTTAAAAATATTTATTTGCAAGCTGGGCATGGTGGCACATGCCTTTACTCCCAGCACTTGGGAGGCAGAGGTAGGAGGATTGCCATGAGTTCGAGGCCACCCCAAGACTGAGTTCTAGGTCAGCCTGGACTAGAGTGAGAGCCTACCTCGAAAAACAAACAAACAAACAAAATATTTGCAGCTGGGCTTGGTGGCGCATGTCTTTAATCCCAACACACTGGAGGCAAAGATAGGTGGATTGCTGAGAGTTTAAGCCCAGCCTGAGACTACACAGTGAATTCCAGGTCAGCTTGGGCTAGAGCAAGACCCTACCTTGAAAAAACAAAACAAACAAACAAACAAAAAAAGCAAACAAACAAAAAAAAAGGTATATATGCAGAGAGGAGAGAGGGAAAGAGAATGGACGTGCCAGGGCCTCCAGCTGCTGCAAATGAACTCCAGACACATGCACCACTCTGTGCATCTAGCTCTGTGTGGCTACTGGGGAATAGAACCAGACTTGCCAGGCTTTGCAGACAAGCACCTTAACTGCTAAGCCAACTCTCCAGCCTCCTATATTGTCTTTTTGTTTCATATATATATATATATATATATATATATATATATTTTTTTTTTTTTTTTTTTGAGGTAGGGGTCACTCTAGCCCAGGCTGGTGACCGGAGCTTGTCGCTCCAGTTTCTGCGCCTGTAAAATGTACTCATTTCCTCTAGCTGTTGCTGGAATTAAAAGATGCCTGTCCATGAATCAGAGTTATGAAGCCCCTAGCATGCAGTGAGCTCTCCATCAGCAAGAGCCTCTGGGCATCAATATCTTCCTCAAAATACAAATAATGGGAGCGGGGCGTGATGGGACACGCCTTTAATCCCAGCACTTGGGAGGCAGAGGGAGGATGGCCATGAGTTCATGAGCTCGAGGCCACCCTGAGATTACATAGTAAATTCCAGGTCAGCCTGAGCTAGAGTGAAAAACCTACCTCAGGAAAAAAAAAAAAAAAAAAAATATATATATATATATATATATATATATATATATATATATATACACACACACACACGCAAATAATGATCCCTACCTAGCTGGACTGACAAGATAGCAGCTGGTAGCAGTGGGTGGGGGAGGCTTCTTGTCCATTTAAAATAAGGACAGAAGGGCTAGATTGATGGCTCAGCACTTAAGGCACTTGCCTGCAAAGGTTTGATTGCCCAATATCCACATAAAGCCAGAAGCGCAGTGCCACATGCATCTGGAGTTCATTTTCAGTGGCTGGAGGCCCTGGTGCTCTCATTCAAGAGTCTCTCTCTCTCTCTCCCTCTCTCCCTCTCTCTCCCCACCCTCTCTCTGTCTCTGTTCTATTTCTCTCTGCTTCCAAATAAATAAATAGCCAGGTGTGGTGCACGCCTTTAATCCCAGTATTTGGGAGGCCAAGGTAGGAGGATCTCAGTGAATTCAAGGCCAGCCTGAGATTATATAGTGAATTCCAGGTCAGTTTGGGCTAGAATGAGACCCTACCTCGAAAAACCAAGAATATGAAACTTTTAAAAACACACACACACACACAAAATATATTTAAAAAAAAAAATCAAGGGGTCCAGAGAAATGGATTAGTGGTTAAGGCATTTGCCTGCAAAGCACATGCATCTGGAGTTGGTTTGCGGTGGCTACATGCCCTGACGCACCCATTCTCTCTCTCTCAATCTCTCTTTCTCTTTCTGTCTCCCCTTGCAAATAAATAAATCTAATATTTTTTTTAAAAATCAAAGCTGTGGCACACGCCTGTAATCCCAGCACTCGGGAGGCAGAGGTAGGAGGATCGCCGTGAGTTCAAGGCCACCCTGAGACTCCATAGTGAATTCCAGGTCAGCCTGGACTAGAGTGAGACCCTACCTCGAAAAACCAAAAAGAAAAAGAAAGAAAGAAAGAAAAGCAACCTCTCCAGGAGATGCCAGTGCCAAGCGAGGACAGAGCTCTTCTTTCTTCCCTACTGCTGCAGCCGGCTGGAGTCCGGAGGGCCAGGTAAGGAGACAGTCGGCTGCTCTACGTGACTTCAGGGTAGACATTTTTGTGGTTGGCTGAGATGACCCAGTTAAGACAATGGTCTGGCAAGGATAAATCTGTGATCTTTGGCCAAGAGCTCCGACTGAGGGAAGCTGCTGCCATGTCTGCCGAGTTGCTGGGATATGTTGATTTTCTTATTGCTTTGCTTTGGTTTCTTTGCCAGCCCCCACATACCTTTTTTTTTTTTTTTAAAGATAAGGTCTCATTAGGTTGCTCACATAGGTCTTAAACTTGAGATCCTCTACTGGAATTATAGGTACCTCTGCCTCCAGAGTTCTAGGATTAAAGGTGGGCACCACCATGCCTGGCTCCTTTCCTTTTTTTTTTTTTGGTAATATTTTTAAAATATTGTTATGTATTTATTTGAAAGCAAAGAAAGGTGGGGAGAGAAAAAGAGAAGATGGCCTCACCAGGGCCTCTTGCCATTGCAAATGAACTCCAGACACATGAACCACTTTGTGCATCTGGCTTTATGTGGGTACTGGGAATCGAACCCAGGCTATCAGGCTTTGCAAGCAAGTGCTTTAACTGCTGAGTCATCTCCCAGCCCCCCTTTTTTTGGTAATATTTTTATTTACTTATTTATTTGAGAGAGAGAAGATGGGTACACCAAGGTCTCTAGCTGCTACAATGAACTCCAGATGCATGCACCACTTTGTGCATCGTATTTGTATGGGTACTAGAGAATTGAACGCAAGCTGGCACCTTTAACCACTGAGCCACTCATTACCCCCACCCCATGTTTTTTTTTTTTAGGTTTTTTTTTGTTGTTGTTGTTTGGTTGGTTTTGGTTTTTTTGAGGCAGGGTCTCACTCTAGCTCAGGCTGATCTGGAATTCACTATGGAGTCTCAGGGTGGCCTTGAGCTCATGGCAATCCTCCTACCTCTGCCTCCTGAGTGCTGGGATTAAGGCATGCACCATCACACCCGGCAAAGTTGGAGTTTATTAAGAAAATGTTTTACAGCTGGGCATGGTGGCACACGCCTTTAATCCCAGCACTCGGGAGGCCAAGGTAGGAGGATTGCTATGAGTTCAAGGCCACCCTGAGACTCCATAGTAAATTCCAGGTCAGCCTGGGCTAGAGTGAGACCCTACCTTGAAAAAACAAAAAGAAAAAAAAAAAAAGAAAATGTTTTACAAATGAACCAATGGATGCAATAGTGGCACATCTGTTATGGGGGAAACCAACCTCCCTCTAATTGGACTGGAGGCCCGCTCCATGGGGGGAATACATACCTGATACTGAAAACCTACAACAGGGGTAGTCATGAGCCCTGGGAGTGTAATGTCTGCTGCTGTCTGCCTAAATGTATATACTATGCTCACCAAACTGCCCAGTAAACACTTTTCTTAACATTCATACCCATATATTAATGCTACTCTCACATTTTGTTAGAGAAGCTTCTCTTTTCAGATGGCAGTGACCTTGGGATGACTCAGAAGGCACCATGGTGCTGAGAAGAAGTGACAGAGGAGTGCTCAGCACTGCAATATCTCTATCACACCTTCCAAGGCTCAGGGTCCATTGTGGAAGAGGTGGCAGAAAGAATGTAAGAGCCAAAGGAAGGGTAGGACTCCTTACAACGTGCTCCCCCAGACACAAAATGGCCTAGATATCCACGACCTCACAGTGCCTGACACTACCTACACAAGACCATCATATTAGGAGGAAAAAATTATGACATCAAAATAAAAGAGAGACTGATTGAGAGGGGGAGGGGATATGAAGGAGAGTGGAGTTTCAAAGGAGAAAGTGGGGGAAGGGAGGGCATTACCATGGGATATTGTTTATAATCATGGAAGTTGTCAATTAAAATAATTTTGAAAAGAAAAAAACAAAGAAGCCTCCTGGAAACATTTCCCATCCATCCTGGGTGGCTATGACACAGAGGGATGCATATGTAGCAATTTAACAGCTAGGCTGGGCGTGGTGGCACATGCCTTTAATCCCAGCACTTGCATTTGGGAGGCAGAAATAGGAGGATTGTCCATGAGTTCGAGGCCATCCTGAGACTACATAGAGAATTCCATGTCAGCCTTGGTTACAGTGAGAACCTACCTTGCAAAACAAGTAAATAGATAGAGCCGGGCATCATGGCACATGCCTTTTAATCCCAGCACTCAAGAGGCTGAGGTAGGAAGATGGCTGTGAGTTCCAGGCCAGCCTGAGATTACATAATGAATTCCAGGTCAGTCTGAGCTAGAGACCCTACCCCTCAAAAAAAAAAAAAAAAAAAAAACAAGGCCGGCTTGGTGGTGCACGCCTTTAATCCCAGCACTCAGGAGGCACAGGTAGGGATCACCATGAGTCTGAGGTCACCCGTGAGTCTACATTGTGAATTCCAGGTCAGCCTGGGCTAGAGCAAGACCCTACCTAGAAAAAGAAAAACAACCAAACAAACAAACAAACAAACAAAAAAGTCACATGTGGTGGTGTGCTCCTGTAATCCAGACCTGGGGAGAGGGAAACAGGTGAAGCTCTGGGGACTCACTGGTTAGATAAATTCTAGGCTCTTTGAGAAATCCCGTCTCAAAAAATAAGGTGGGGGCAGGCTGTGGTGGTGCATGCCTTTAATCCCAGCACTTGGGAGGCAGAGGTAGGAGGATTGCCATGAGACTACATGGTGAATTCCAGGTCATCCTGAGCTAGAGCAAGATCCTAACTAGAAAAAAAAGAAAGAAAGAAAGAAAGAAAAATTTAAAATATAGAGCTTGGCTTGGTGGCACCTGCCTTTAATCCCAGCACTCAGGAGGCAGAGGTAGGAGGATCACCGTGAGTTCGAGACCACCCTCTACATAGTGAATTCCAGGTCAGCCTGGTCTACAGTGAAACCCTACCTCAAGAAACAAAACAAAATAAAATAAATAAAATAATAAGAGGGCCAGAGGGATGGCGTAGCGGTTAAGGTACTTGCCTGCAAAGCCTAAGGATCCACGTTTGATTCTCCAGATCTCACATAAACCAGATGCACATGATGGTGCATGCATCTGGAGTTTGCAGTGGCCATAGGCCCTGGTACACCCATTCTGTCTCTCTCTCTCTCTCCTCTCTCTTCTCTCTCTCCTTCTCTCTCTAATAATAAGTAAATAAAAATAAAATAATAGTAATAATAGAGTGGGGCTGGAGAGATGGCTTAGTGGTTAAGGTGCTTGCTTGCCTGCAAAGTCTAAGGCCCTGAGTTTGATTTCCCAGTACCCACATATATCCAGATGCACAAAATGGCCTATGCATCTGGAGTTCATTTTCAGTGGCTGGAGGCCCTGGTGCACTCATCTCCCTCTCTCTCTCCCCTCTCTCTCTCTCTTTCCTCTATATCTCTCTCAGCTTGCAAATAAATAAATTTAGAAAAATAAGGTGGATGAGCTGGAGAGGTTGTTCAATGGTTAGAGGCAGTTGCTTGTGAAACCTGCTGGCCTGAGTTCAATTCTCTAGCAGCCACATAAAGCCAGATGTACAAAGTGGTGCATGCATTTGGAGTTCATTTGCAGCAGCAAGAGGCTCTGGCATGCCCCTGTACTCTCTCTCTCTCTGCTCAAAAAAGTTTTATATATGGAGGAGTGGCTGGGGAGATGGTTCAGTGGTTAAAAGTGCTTGTTTTTAAAGCCTCTGGGTCTCAGTTCGACTACCTAGTACCCACGTAACCACCAGATGCACAAAGTGGTACATGCTTCTGGAATTCATATGCAGCGGCAAGAGGCTCTCGTGCACCTGTACTTACCTCTCATGCTCTCTCTCTCTCTCTCTCTCTCTGTCTCTCTCAAATAAATAAAAATAAGGTGGAGAGGTTGGAGAAATGGCTCAGTGGTTGAGTACTTCCTCCTGTACAAGCATAAAAGCCTGACAGAGCCCAAGACCATCAAGTTCAAACCTCTAGCCCCCTGTGCAAACAGCTGAGCATGGCCATACACATCTGCGCCTCCGGTCTGTAGGGCACAAAGACTGGAGAATGGCTAGAGCTCAAGAAAGCAGCAAGCTTCAGAACAAGTGACAAACTCCATCCCGAGGAAGCTGGGGGCGGCGGGGGGTGGGGACACTCGATGTTTTCCTCTGGCCTCTGGGCACCATGCTCACAGGGAGCGTACCTCTGTACACTCATATACACACACCACACATATGCATGCACACACACAAAATAAGACTGCTGGGCGTGGTGTCGCACACCTTTAATCCCAGCACTCGGGAGGCAGAGGTAGGAGGATCACCATGAGTTCGAGGCCACCCTGAGACTCCATAGTGAATTCCAGGTCAGCCTGGGCTAGAGTGAGACCCTACCTCGAAAAACCAAACAAACAACAAAAAAGAACTAATAAAGAATGACTGAGGAAGAAACCCACCATCATTGACCTCTGGCGTCCACACACATGTGAATATCCATACACACATGTGCATACACACCACACACACATACATACACCAAAAGAAAAAAAACACCTAAATGGTTAGGTCTATGTTAAAAAGGAGAGAGAGAGCTGGAGAGATGGCTCAGCAGTTAAAGGTGCTTGTTTGCAACCCTGACTGCTCTGGTTCAGTTCCCCAGTGTCCATATAAAGCCAGGTGCACGAAACTGGCACATGCATGTGTAGTTTGTTTGCAGTGTCAAAAGGCCCTGATATGCCCATTTTCTCTCTTTCTCATCACAAATAGATAAAGAAAAATATTTTTAGAGTTTATTTATTTTAATATTTTATTTTTATTTATTTGACAGAGAAAGAGGGAGAGAAGGAAAAAATGGATGCGCCAGGGCCTCCAGCCACTGCAAATGAACTCCGGATGTGTGTGCCCTCTTGTGCATCTGGCTAATGTGGGTCCTGGGGAATTGAACATGGGTCCTTTGGCTTTGCAGGCAAGCACCTTAACCGCTAAGCCATCTCTCCAGCCCAAGAACAATATTTTTAACAGGCTGAGTGTGGTGATGCACACCTTTAATTGCAGCACTCAGGAGGCCAAGGTAGGAGGATCACTGTGAGTTTGAGACCAGCCTGATACTATATAGTGAATTCCAGGTCAGCCTGGGCTAGAGTGAGACTGTATCTTAAAAGAAAGGGGGAAGGGCTGGAGAGATGGCTTAGCGCTTAAGCGCTTGCCTGTGAAGCCTAAGGACCCCGGTTCAAGGCTCAATTCCCCAGGACCCACATTAGCCAGATGCACAAGGGGCGCACGCGTCTGGAGTTCGTTTGCAGTGGCCAGAGGCCCTGGCGCGCCCATTCTCTCTCTGTCTATCTGCCTCTTTCTCTCTCTCTGTCCGTCACTTTCAAATAAAAATGAACAAAAATTTTAAAAAGGGGGGGACTAGGGAGGTGGCTTAGCAGTTAAGATATTTGTCTGCAAAACCAAAGGATCCAGGTTTGATTCCCTAAGACCCATATACGCCAGAGGTACAAGGTGGCGCATGTGTCTGGAGTTTGTAGTGGCTGGAGGCCCTTGCGTGTCCATTCTCTAGATCTGCCTCTCTCTCATACAAATAAAATCAAATAAAATACATTTTAAAAACAAAATAAATAAATAAAAAGAGAAGAGAGAAAAGTGGGGCCCTCAGCCCTGGGGACCTGGGGACTGCATTTACTATCCCTTCCCAGCTCTGTGTCAGAAATAGCTGAGCTTGGTGACTGTTTTTTAAAACACTGTTGGTTCTTCCCTTGCCCCTCAGAATCCCAGACGCACTGGTGGCTGCCCAGTCGGCTGGTTCTCTGGTCATCTATTGCTTGCAGACTCAAGGACTCCTGTCCAGGATCTGGGTGCAGAGTGGGAGGCAGGAGGAAACACTAGCTGGATGGGGCTCCAGACAGGACCCAGCTGACTGGACAGGCTAACAAGGAAGGACAGGAGAAATATTTATCTCAGCACAAATTTGCTGCCAAGACACTTGCAGGGAAGCTGTTGTCCCCTGAACATGACCTTAGGCAGAGGCCTAGGAATCAGGGAGGCCAGATCGAGGCCACCCAAGCTGGCCCTTGGGGGCTCAGGCTCACATGTAGGCCACCTACCCCCCAGAAGTCATGTTCCCGGGAGTAAACACTGCAGATGGGTAATTCTGGTGTTTTCTGTTCCGGTCTGTTCTAGAACGCAAGCCTGGTGGGCACACTTTACATTCCTCAGTGAGGGTTGGGCCACAGTGATGGCTGGGGTGTCCGAGGTTGGATCTATGGGATTCCCTCCCACTCTTTCCACGGCAGCCTCCAAGAGCGGAAACATCCTCAACATTGCTCCAAGCAGCACCACCCCTTTTCTTCCAAGCCTCTGTCACGAGATCCAGTGTCATGCTTGTTGTGCACGGATCATGCAAGTGTGCCAGATGCTGTTGGCAAGGGGCCAGGTGTGTGCTTCCCCCTTTACTCCTGATGCCAGGTTCCTCTCTGCACCTGGCTGAGGACCTGGCTCAGTCTCAGCCTGCCTGGGCACAGGCGCTCACGAGCGGTGGTGACGTTGGCTCTGCGGCGGGCGTCGCTCATCATCAGGCCGCCCTATGAACGCCCTGTATAAACTAGCTAGCTTCGGCCTCAGCATCCTTGCCTGGCAGCGCTGTGGAGTCTTAGCAGGTCCAAGGTACACATAGAGAAATGGGTCAGACTGGCTTGATCCAAGGCTGTGGATCTGGGTGGGGGCGGAGCCTTCTCCAGCCCCGGCATAGCGCTTCGCCCCCAGGAGGGGCTGCAGCTGGAATCCAAGCCAGCGGGTCCCTCCTTGCGCAACCTTCCTCCTTCTCAGTTCCTTCTGTCTGCTGAAGCTGCAGCTGATCTGCCATTAGGGGGCCATGGAGGAGATGCAACCCTTCCCGTCACGCTGCCCTCCGGAGACGGTAGTCACCTATCTGCTCTGCCCTCATTCTGTGCCCACAGGGCCTCTCCAGTTCCCATACTAGATGGGTCCAGATGGTAAAAGGTCCATAGCCAACCTATTGCCCACGAAACTCAGGGGGACTGCCATCCAGGTCTGGCCACACAATTTGTGCAGCCTGATGCAAAACAAAAAGGTGAAGCCCTTGATTCAGAGGTTATTAAGAATTTCAAAGCCAGGCGTGGTGGCGCACACCTTTAATCCCAGCACTTGGGAGGCAGAGGTAGGAGGATCACTGTGAGTTCGAGGCCACCCTGAGACTACATAGTGAATTCCAGGTCAGCCTAGGCTAGAGTGAGACCCTACCTCGAAAAAAAAAAAAAAAAAGAATTCAAAGAGGTTGGGATGTGTTAGTGATATTACATATAAATAGCACATTTAGGGCTCTGTGTTCAGTCTCCAGCACCAAAGGGTGGGGAAGAATTTAAAGACAAAGACCATAAAACCAGGCCTGGTAGCACATGCCTATAATTCCCAAATGGAGGGAGAGGTAGGAGGGTTAGGAATTCAAAGCATCCTTGACTGCATAATGAGTTTGAGGCCAACCTGAGCTACATGAGACCTGGTTTCACAAAAGGGGGGAAAGAGTTGGAGAGATAGCTCAGTGGTTAAGGGCATTAGCTTGCAAAACCTAAAGGCCTGGGTTCGATTCCCTAGTACTCACGTGAAGCCAGATGCATAAAGTGGCACATGTTTCTGGACTTTGTTTGCAGTGGTACTAGGCCCTGGCATACCCATTTTCATTCTCTCTCTTTCCCTCTCTTTGTTTCTCTGCTTGCAAATAAATAAATAATTTTTAAATATCTTATTTATTTATTTGAGAGACAGAAAGAGAGAAGGGGCATGCCAGGGTAAACTAACTCCAGATGGATGTGCCACCTTGTGCATCTGGATTACGTGGGTACTGGGGAATTGAACCTGGGTCTTTAAGCTTCGCGAGCAAGTGCCTTAACCACTAAGCCATCCCTGCAGCCCTATTTTCTTTTTTAAGGGACAAGAGGGCTGGAGAGTCAGCTTAGTGGCTAAGGTGCTTGCCTGCGAGGCCTAAGAATTCATATTTGAACCTCCAGGTCCCATGTAGCCAGATACAAAGTGATGCAAACGTGCAAGGTTGCACATGTGCACAAGGGGGTGCAAACAGCTAGAGTTCGTTCACAGCGGCTGGAAGGCCCTGGTGTGCCCATTCTCTCTCTCTGCCTCTCTCACAAAAAAAAGGGGTGGGGGGGAGAGGACAAGAGCTGGGCATGTGGTGGCGCACGCCTTTAATCCCAGCACTTAGGAGACAGAGGTAGGAGGATCACTGTGAGTTTGAGGCCAGCCTGAGACTACATAGTGAATTCCAGGTCAGCCTGGGGCTAGAATGAGATTTTGCTTTGAAAATATTTTTTAAAAAGGGGGGAGGGCTGGAGAAATGGCTTAGTGGTTAAGGCACTTGCCAGCAAAGCCAGAGGAACATGGTTCGATTCCCCAGGACCCATGTAAGCAAAATGCACAAGGTGGCATATGCATCTGGAGTTTGTTTGCAGTGGCTTGGAGGCCTTGGCATGCCCAGTCTCTCTCTCTCTCTTTCTCTCTCTTCCTATCTGCCTCTAGCTCTCTCAAATAAATAAATAATTTTTTTGGAAAAAAAAAAAAAAAGGACAAAGAAAGTCAGGGACAGTAAAACATGAAACTCAGGGCCCTTTCTGAGCATGGCTTGGTATACCCACATCAAGTTGGCCCTGAGCCCCATCTTGGAATGAGTAAGAGCAGGCTGACAGGCTGGAGAGATGGCTCAGTGGTTAAGGCGCTTGCCTGCGAAGCCTAAGAACCCATGTTAAACTCTCCAGATCCACATTAGCCAGACACACAAGGGTGAGGCAAGCACAAGGCCGCACATGCCCACTAGGTGGCGCAAGTGTCTGGAGTTCAATTTCAGTGGCTGAGGCCCTGGAGCGCCAGTTCTCACTCCCTCTCTCTATCTCTCTTGAAAAAACCAACAGAATGGGCTGGAGAGATGGCTTAGTGGTTAAGCGCTTGCCTGTGAAGCCTAAGGACTCTGGTTCGAGGCTCTGTTCCCCAGGACCCACGTTAGCCAGATGCACAAGGGGGCGCACGAGTCTGGAGTGGCTGAAGGCCCTGGCGCGCCCATTCTCTCTATCTATCTGCTGCTTTCTCTCTCTGTCTGTCGCTCTCAAATAAATAAATAAACAAAAAAATTTTAAAAAAGAAAAAGAAAAAAAGAAAAAACCAACAGATTGAGTACAGAAGGCAAGTTCTAGCCAAAGCAACCCCAGGATCACGTCACCATCTCCTCAGTGCTCTCTCATCTGCATAATCAGAGCAGGTAGAGCTGCTCATAGCCTCTTGCAATCATTGCTTCATTATAAATGATATCAGGAGCAGTAATAGCAGTGCAAAATATATTTTTTGGTCTGTTTTTTGTTTGTTTGTTTATTTTTGAGGTAGGGTCTCACTCTAGCCCAGGCTGGCCTCGAACTCACGGCGATCCTCCTACCTCTGCCTCCAGAGTGCTGGGATTAAAGGCGTGCACCACCATGCCCGACTCAAAATATATTATAGATGACACTTATATCATGCTTACCACATGCTGGGGATATGTTACTTGTTTAATCTTTTTTGGGCACGTGTATGTATGTGTCAATGTGTGGGTGCCGATGTACATACATCTGGAGGCCAGACATCAGTGTAGGGTGTTGGCCTCAAATGCTCTCCACATTTTTTATTATCATTTCTTAGCAATAATCATGCCTCGAATAAACCTCATTGGCTATGATATTGCCACTGCACAAAGCTTACTCTCCACATTAAAAACATATTTTTTCAGGTAGGGCCTCACTCTGGTCCAGGCTGACCTGGAATTAACTACATAGTCTCAGGGTGGCCTTGAACTCATAGCAATCCTCCTACCTCTACCTCCTGAGTGCTGAGATTAAAGGCATGTACCACAATGCCCAGTTTAAAACTTTTTTTTTTTTGAGGTAAGGCTGACCTGAAACTCTATAGTCCCAGGCTTCTGAGTGCTGGAATTAAAGGTATGCACCACCACACCTGGCTGTCCACCATATATATTTTTTTGTAGAGGGTGGGTTTCAAGGTAGAGTCTTGCTTGCCCAGGCTGATTTGGAATTCACTATGTAGTCTCAGAGTGGCCTTGAACTCAGTGATCCTCCTACCTCTGCCTTCCAATGCTGGGATTAAAGGCCACCACACCCAGTTTAATTTTTTTTTTTAATTTCATTTTAGGGAGAGCGAGTGAGTGAGAAAGAGAGAGACAGAGGGGAAGAGAGAATTGGCCCACCAGGGCCTCAGCCACTGCAATCTAACTCCAGATACTTGACCCACCTAGTGGGCATGAGAACCCTGCACTTGCCTCACCTTTGTGTGTCTGGCTTATGTGGGATCTGGAGAGTCGAACATAGGTCTTTAGGCTTTGCAGGCAAGTGCCTTAATCTCCAGCCCCCTTTTTGTTTTTTCAATTTTTTTTTCTTTCATTTAGAGAGAATGCAAACACTAGACACATGCACCACCTTGTGGATCGAGCTTACATGGGCAACCTGGGTCCTTTGGCTTTGCAGGCAAGTGCCTTAATTGCTAAGCAATCTCTGTAGCCCTTATTTATATTAATTTTATTTTATTTATTTGACAGAGAGAGAGAAAAAAAAGGCAGATAAAGAAAGAGAATGGGCACACCAGGGCCTCCAGCCACTGCAAATGAACTCTAGACATATGCATCACCTTGTGCTTCTGGCTTACATGGGTACTGGGGAATTCAACCTGGGTCCTTAGGTTCTGCAGGCAAGCACCTTAACCACTAAGCCATCTCTCCAGCCCCCCATCTTTTTTATATCTTAGTTTTACCTATTTATTAGAAAGAGAAAGAGGTCAAAGCCAGACGTGGTGGCGCATGCCTTTAATCCTAGCACTTGGGAGGCAGAGGTAGGAGGATCACCATGAGTTCAAGGCCACCTTGAGACTACAGAGTGAATTCCAGGTCAGCCTGGGCTAGAGTGAGACTTTCCCTTGAAAAAAAAAGAAAGAAATATGTCAAAGAAAAAGGATGACCTTCCCCCTTCCCCCTTCCCCAGAGGGAAACAGAGACCTCACTCGGTACTCTCTCTCACCCAAGACCCAGGTTACATGCCAAATACAGCCCCATAAAACAGAAGAGTCTGCGTCCCAGCTCCTTATACCTACCTGTGTGTTTGAAGCAGATGTTCCCATAAATTCATGTGCTCTGAGCGCTTGCTCCCAGCTGATGGCAGGTTGGGAGGTCGAGCCTTGCTGGAAGAAGTGTGCTTTGGGAGCCTGGCTTTGGGGTGGTATAACCAGCTCCTCTCTCCTCTCTTTTTCTTTTGTTTTTGAGATAGGGTCTCACTCTAGCTCAGATTTAGCTGGAATTCACTATGTAGTCTCAGGGTGGCCTTGAAATCACGGTGATCCTCCTACCTCTGCCTCCTGAGTGCTGGGATTAACGGCATGCACCACCACGCCCGGCTACTAGATTCAGGAGTTTTTTGTTTGTTTGTTTTGTCAAAAACCTTTTATATATATATTTTTAAATTTACTTATTTGAGAGTGGCAGACAGAGAGAGAGAGAGAATGGGCGCACCAGGGCCTCCAGCCACTGCAAACAAACTCCAGATGCACGCGCCCCGTTGTGCACATGGCTTACCCGGGTACTGGGGAATTGAGCCTCGAACCGGAGTCCCTGGCTTCACAAGCAAGCGCTCAACCACTAAGCCATCTCTCCAGCCCCTAGATTCAGTTTTATTCAAGCTTGTATCTTGGCTGGAGGAGGTGTTACTGGGGATGGATCTGAATTCCAGCCCAAGATATGCAAAGTGTCCGAGTTCCTGAAGTGAGCTTGCTTGTGTTGGTGGCAATGAGTTCTCTCTGCTTGAATCTATGAGAGAGGTTCTCCCTCTTCCTCCGTTATGGAACTTCTTCTCGATTTGTAAGCTTCAATAAATCCCTTCTTCCATAACTGCCTGGCTTGGAAGTTCATCCCAGCAACTGAAGCTGACTGCTGCAGTTAGCAATGGCAAGAGACCCTGGTGTGCCCATACATACATACATCCATTCAAATAAATAAATAAGTAAATAAATAAAAGAAATAGACACTGTATTAGGCAGTGTCCTTCTGAGAAACAGAGCCAATAGGAGATATGCACATATCTCCTATATCAGATATAGAAGGAGGTTTATTATGCGTTATCATGGGCTCATGTGGCTAAGGCAGCTGAGAAGTCCCCCAGTCCATTGTCTGCAAGCTGCAGTCTTGGGAAAGCCAGCCATGGAGCTCCGTCCAAGTTCCGAGGCCTGCGACTCAGGCCCTGACGGTATAAATTCCAGTCTGGGGGCAGGAGATGAGATGTCCCAGCTCGTGTCAGGCAGTAAGAAGTCAGGGCAAATGTCTCGTCTCTGCCTTCTGTTCTGTTCTGCTTTGGTGACTTGTGGGCTGGATGGGGAGGGCCTCTATGTGTATACATGTTTTCAATGCAAACTTCATCTGGAAGCACCCCCAGACACACCCTGAAATGATGTTTAATCTGGGCATGCTGTGGCCAGCCAAGTCGGCACTTAAAATGAACCACCACCAATTCGCTTCTTGCCAATACAGAATCTAGACACACCTCCTAAAGCATGCTTAATCTCCCAATAAAGGCAATATCAAGACCATAATTCCACCTAACATGATCCACTGATATGGCTGCAGACAAAAACACACTAATCTCTTCCCAAGGGGAGGACTTAAGGTCCTAAGAGCTGTCATTCCTCTCCTGGATATCCTGCAGTTCAAACGCTGTTGTATAAGATCAAAACATTGGGGCTGAGCTGGAGAGATGGCTTAGTGGTTAAGGCACTTGCCTGCAAAGCCTAAGGACTCAAGTTCAATTCCCCAGTACCCATATAAAGCCAGATGCACAAAGGGGCCCACATATCTAGAGTTCATTGTAATGAAGGCCCCCTGGTGTCTCTCTGCTTGCAAATAAATAAATAATACTGGGACCAGCCTTACCTTTAATCCCAGCACTCAGGGGCAGAGGTGGGAGGATCACCCTGAGTTTGAGGCCAGCCTGGGACTACAGAGGGGGTTCTATGTCAGCCTGGGCTAGAGTGAGACCCTACCTCAAAGAAAAAAAAAAAGACTTGAGCTTGTAGGGGCTGCAGAGATAGCTTAGTGGTTAAGGTGGTTTTTGCCTGCAAAGCCAGGTTCAATTCTCCAATACTCACATAAAGCCAGATGCACAAGGTGCCACGTGCATCTGGAATTTGTTTGTAGTGCCTAGAGGCCCTGGTATGCCCATTCTATCTGCCTCTTTTCTCTCTCCTCTCTCTCTGTCTCTTTCTCTTTCAAATAAGTAAATAAATAAACTTGGTGCGATGGCACATACCTTTAAACCCAGAACTCAGGAGGCTGAGGTAGGAGGATCATAGTAAGTTCAGGGCCATCCTGAGACTATGTAGCAAATTCCAGGTCAGCCTGGGCTAGATCAAAGATGCTACCTAATAATAATAATCATAAAATAATAATAATAGGCTGGGCGTGGTGGTGCACGCCTTTAATCCCAGCACTTGGGAAGCAGAGGTAGGAGGATCGCCATGAATTCGATGCCATCCTGAGACTACATAGTTAATTCCAGGTCAGCCTGGACCAGAGTGAGACCCTACCTCAAAAAACCAAAAAAAAATAATAATAATAATAAAATAAAATGAAATAAAATAAATAGATGAAATAAATAAATAAATAAAATTTAAAAAAGAATTGAGCTTGTAACTTGGGTCTCCCGCAGCCTGGCTGGAGGAGGTGTCACTGTGGGGCGGATCTTGGCATCCAGCCCTACTGGTCGTGTCCAGAGCAGTTTGAGCTCTGATGGTTCATGCTTGATGGCTTTGGTTTTTCTCTCTCTACTCTGCTGATGTACGATGCAGTGAGCCAGCGTCTTCTGCCATAGACGGAATTTCCCCTGGATTTTAGGCTTGAAATGAACCCCTTTCCTCCCATAAGCTGTGTGTGGTTGGATGTTTGTCCGGGCAACATGAAGCTGATATGACAAGGGCAATATTAACAACCACCCTCATGGAACTCCTATAATCTCTGCATACTGGATGTTCTCTCCCTCAGCTGCACTGGGGAACAGCAGTCCATGGTCCCCAATCTGGAGAGAAACCAGTGTCCCAATTCCCCACGATCATCACCCTAGCAAGTGCCATCTTCACCTACTGACTCAGAGACACGTTAACTTCCAGCCCCAAGACATCTCTCTCGTGTCTCCTGCTGGAAGCATCCTCCCTTGGGAACTAAGACAAGAGGCAAAGCAAGACTTTTGCCAGTGGGTCACTAGAGTAGCAATGACTGGTGACCCACCTATGTCCACTTCTTGATACCAGGATGGTGAACATGACCACTGGAGAAACAGTACCATATATTGGACAGAGTCAAACCATGTAGCACCTTCTGGAGAAACTTGTCCCATCTTGCAAGCTGCTGGTGTTATATCCAATCCTTTTTCTTCTTGTTGTTGTTGTTTGTTTTTTGACAGAGGGTTTCACTCTAGCCCAGGCTGACCTGGAATTCACTGTGGAGTCTCAGGGTGGCCTCAAACACTCAGTGATCCTCCTACCTCTGCCTCCTAAATGCTGGGATTAAAGGTGTGCACCACCACGCCCGGCTATATATCCAATTCTTCCAAAGGCTGTGCCACCATCCTTACAAACCAGCTGCTTCAGGACAATAGGGGACATGGTGAGGCCAGTGACTGGCATGAGTATGGCCCAGTGACACATTTCTTTTATTGTGAAGTATGTTCTTTGACCAGAAGGGACGCTGTGTGTAATAATATCAGGATGGTGGATGTGGGGTCCACAGTTGGCGATTTTGGCAGAAGCATTCCATGCAGCGAAGGCAGTACAACGCCCAGAGTAGGCTGTAGCACACACACAATGTTATGTTATATTTTCCTTTCCACAATGGAAGATGTTGCCCTGAGCTATAGTTTGGGCATTTCTTCTAGAATTCAAGTACCCAGACTCATGTATTGTGGTATTTGGAGATAATTAGAATTTAAGGGATGTGTTACTTGCTTTTCTAGTCACTGTGGCAAACTATCTCACAAAAGCAACAGAGGGGAAGAAGGGTTTATTTTGGTTCATGGTTTTAAGAAAACAGTCCATCATGGTGGGGAAGCCCAGTGGCAGGATCATGAGTTAGCTGGTCACCTTGTTCAGTCAGAAAGCAAAGACAGAGAGAGAGAGAGAGAGAGAGAGAGAGATGAATGTTAGGCTGGAGAGATGGCTTAGTGGTTAAGGTGCTTGCCTGCAAAGCCAAAGGACCTAGGTTCAATTCCCCAGGACCTACATAAGCCAGATGCACAAGGTGGCACATGCATCGGGGGTCTATTTGCAGTGGCCAAAGGCCCTGGCTTGCCCATTCTCTTTCTAAAAGAGACAAAGAGAGATGAATGCTGGTAATGCTGTGCTGCTGTTTAGCTCACGTGCTCCTTCCTTCCTTCCTTTTCTTTTTTTTTTTTTTTTTTTTGTGGGGGGGGTCTCAAGATGAGGTCTCACTTTAGCTCAAGCTGACCTGGAATTCACTATGTAGTCTTAGGTGGCCTCGAACTCTTGGCATTCCTCCTGAGGGAGGGTAGAGTTAGGGCGACTGGACCCCTGAAGGTAAAAAGGACAGGAAAGTTTGCACTTGCTAGAAATCACAAATGATCTGACTTCTTATCTCTTGCCTAGTTCCCTAGACCTGTTTTTCCACAAACAACCAGGACTCCTCATGGGAAGGAGGTCTTTCATAGGATTTAAACATTGTGGTTGGTCAAGTTCAGCCCCGGGAATTTGGAGAAACATACTGTCTCTTCTGTCAAAGGGTTAAAGAGATAGAGAAATTCAGTTCTGGAAGGATGCCATTCTGTGGGAAACCATCCTTGAAACCAAGAGTTAACAGTCCTTGAGATCAAGAGTAAAGAGAATCAGCCAAAATAAGCCCTGAAAGCAAAGCTTCTTTTTTGTTTGTTTTCTTTTGTTCTGTTTTTATTGAGGTGGGGCCTCGCTCTAGCCCAGGATGACCTGGAATTTACTATGTACTCTCAGGGTGGCCTCGAATTTACGAAAATCCTCCTATCTCTGCCTCCGAAGTGCTGGGATTAAAGGCATGCACAACCACTCCTGGCTCAGAGCTTCTATTTCTACATCTGGTACAAGGTCCTAAATCTTCCCTTTAGCTTCACCCTAGAAACTGTGTCACTTTTATATTTTAACCAATCATGTGAGACTGTGAGGCCAAATACCCACTCAGAGTAATGCCCAGGACCCTGCCTGCTTTAGGGAATATAAAAACTCTAGCTGAGGCAGGAGGATTGCTGCAAGTTCAAGGCCAGCCTAAACTATTCACAGTGAATTCCAAGTCAGTCTGGATTGTAGCAAGATCCTACCTCAGGAAAAAACAAACAAACCAAAAAAAAAAAAAAAAAAAAAAAAAAAAAAAAAAAACCTCCAGCAGCAGGGCGTGGTGGTGCACACCTTTAATCCCAGCAGAGGTAGGAGGATCGCTATGAGTTTGAGGCCACCCTGAGACTACATAGTGAATTCCAGGTCAGCCTGGGCTAGAGTGAAACCCTACCTTGAAAAACAAAAACAAAAAAATACTCCAACAGACGCCTTGCTTTTTGCTCACTGCCAGAACTCTTTAAAACGCTATACACACTTCTGTAGAAGTCAACATAGCCTGGCCAATGTATGGTCATTCAAACCCTAGACTCATTTCGTTTTGTTTTTTTTTAATATTTCATTTTATTTTATTTTATTTATTTGATAGAGACTGAGGGAGAGAGAGAGAGAGAGAGAGAGAGAGAGAACGGGCATGCCAGGGCCTCCAGCCACTGCAAACAAACTGGACGCATGCGCCCCCTTGTGCATCTGGCTAACGTGGGTCCTGGGGAATTGAACCAGGGACCTTTGGCTCTGTAGGCAAATGCCTTAACCACTAAGCCATCCATCTAACCCCCCTAGATTCATTTCTAACGGTAGTGAAATCCTCCTCTCTGAGGTCCTCGTGTGACCAAGCACTCACATGGAATGTAGGTGTCTTCGTATTTCCTTCTCATTCACAGACGTCTCTCCCCATGCCTCTTCTCCAAATTTCTAAGTCCCTGACCATCCAGCCAAAGCAATGAACTAGAACACAATGACACTCTGGACATTTCTCCTTCCAAAAAAAAATTAGACAAGTAGGGGCACTGCCCAATTGCCCAGCTGGAGCATTCCCTTCACCACCGTCCTGCGGGGACGTCCCAGAGAAGAGCTGTAGGGCTGTGGCGGGGAACAGTAGGGTGATCCCTTAATGCTGTGCAGAAGCAGCGGGAGTCAGGCCGAGGTCTTCCACTGCTAAAGCAATCGTAGCAGACTGGGAAGACGGCTCCATGGTTAACGGCGCTTGCTTCAAAAGCCTGCTGGCCCAGGTTCAGTTTCCCAGCGCCCACATAGAGCCAAATACACAGTGTGGTACATGCACTGGGACTTCGGCTGCAGTGGCTGGAGGCCCTGATGTGCCTGTTATCTCTCCTTATACATCTGCCTCTTTCTCAAATAAATAAATAAAACATAACAAGAAAAATAAAAGTAAATAAATAACTGAAATGCTCATAGTGACATTCCCCAACGAGGCCATGGACAGAAGGCAGTGTCGCAGGAGTGAGGACCTCAGGCAACTGACCCATCTCTTTACCTGACATCCCGGTGCCTTCGGGTCCTCCCTGGGCTCGGTGACAAAGCAGGTAACATTTACACTTGATCACGGAGCACTGCTGAGCCCACCATAGCTAACACAGTGCTCATCTCGTAATGGGCAGCTCAGGCCACAAGGTGACTCGGTGGCCTGCGGTCAAATGCTCAGTCTCTACTAAGGCCCAGTAGCCGGCCAGCAGCTGCCCCTCAACATGGCAGTAGTCGTCTGCAGGGTGCTGATACACATCCTGTGGGAGTCTGTGAGGCTCCAACAGCAGCCTGTCTGCCACCAACACCTCAAGCATCATCAGGGCCACTAGAGCCTCCAGCCCAGGTAGCAGAGCAGAGGGACTTGCAGTGCTCGGGTCGCTCACTGAGGGGCTGCAGTAGAACACCCAGGTGGACCCACGCTGCCTCCTGCAGCCAAAGAGGCCTACAGAGTGGTGTACTTCTTTTCTGGTTGGATCAGGGGCCTGATGCAGTAACGTATCTTCCTCTTAGCCAGGGCTAGCTCAACTCATCCCATACTACTGTACCCCTAGAAGCTTCCTTTTTCTTTTTCTTTTTTTGAGGTAGATTCTCACCCTAGCCCAGGCCGACCTGGAATTCACTATGTAGTCTTAGGCTGGCCTCAAGCTCATGGTGATCCTCCTAACTCTGCCTCCTGAGTGCAGGGATTAAAGGTGTGTGCTGCCATGCCCAGCTCCCCGACAGGTTTTGAGTTTGTGGATACCCTGAGACTACAGAGTGAAGGGCTAGAGCAAAACCCTACCTCAAAAAGCAAAATAAGGGCTAGAGAGATGGCTTAGCGGTTAAAGCATATGCCTGCAAAGCCTAAGGACCCTGGTTTGATTCTCCAGGTCCCACATTAGCCAGATGCACAAGGTGGCACATGCATATAGAGTTCATTTATAGTAGTTGAAGGCCCTGGTATGCCCATTCTCTCTGCCGCTTTCTCTCTCTCTCTCTCCCTCTCATAAAAAAATAAATAAGCCGGGCGTGGTGGCACACATCTTTAATCCCAGCACTCAGGAGGTAGAGGTAGGAGGATCCGCCGTGAGTTTGAGGCCACCCTAAGAATACAGAGTGAATTCCAGGTCAGCCTGGGCTAGAGTGAAACCCTACCTCGAATACATACATATATATATATATATATATATATATATATATATATATGGTGCAGGCAAGCACCATAACCACTGAGCCATCTCTCCAGCCCCTCACAAATGTCTAACTCGTAAGTCAGAAGCCAAGTCTCAAGCAGCTGCTGCTTCTTGTTCATTTACTCGTTTCGAGGCAGGGTCTCACTCTAGCCCGGGCTAACCTAGAACTCACTCTGGAGCACTAGGCTGGCCTCAGACTCATCGTGATCATCCTACTTCAGTCTCCTGAGTGCTGGGATTAATGGCATGTGTCACCAAGCCTGGCTTGCAGCTGCTGCTTTTGCTCACTGGTTCTGCTCTACATTATGTCATTGATGTAATGGACCAGTGTGTGATGGATAGGTGTCAAAGGGCAAAACCATCAAGAACCCTGTGCACTTGGTTGTGACTCCTTTCTGGAATCTCCATATCCTTGAGGGACGATGGTGAGGGTGTATTGCTGACCCCACCAGGTAAAAGCAAGGTGCTTCTGGTGGGCTTCCTGGACGAGGACAGAAAACAGGCATTTGGCAGGTTGCTAGGTGCATGCTAGGGGCCTGGGAGCGTGATACACTGCTCAAACAAGGAAACCACAGCTGGTAGAGCAGTTGCTTGTATAGTCTTCACTTGGTTATTCTTTGGTGACATAGCATTCTCTAAGACCCACCTGTCTCCTACCAGGCCAAAGAGGAGACATAAGGAAGTGAAGGGAGCCACCCTGCTTCTTTTTCGTTCCTTCAATTTTATTTATTTACTTTATATGAGACAAATAGAGATGAGAAAGAGAGAATGGGCGTGCCAGGACCTCTAGCCACTGCAAAGGAACTCCAGACACATGCTCCCCCTTGTACATCTGGCTTAAGTGGGATCTGGAGAATTGAACCTCAGTCCTTAAGCTTCACAGGCAAGTGCCTTAACTGTTAAGCCATCTCTCCAACCCCTCCCCTTTTTTATTTTATTTATTTTATATGAGACAAATAGAGATGAGAAAGAGAGAACAGGCGCGACAGGGCCTCTAGTCACTGCAAACCAACTCCAGACAAATGCGCCACCTCTTTTTAGTTGTTTTTCTTTTTCGAGGTAGGGTCTCACTCTAGCCCAGGCTGACCTGGAATTCACTATGTAGTCTCAGGGTGGCCTTGAACTCACGGCGATCCTCCTACCTCTGCCCCCTGAGTGCTGGGATTAAAGGCGTGCGCCACCATGCCTTTCTCTGTTAGTTCTTGATGGTGACACTCTCTCTCTGAAATGTGCTCTGGGACGCAGCATTGCTTTTGGTTTCCGATTTGTTGGTAAAGTGGTTACAAGTGCTGGCACTCAAAAGCCCTCGCTCCACCAGGCAGAGAATGACTGTGGACATCCTGCCAGCTGAGTAATCTCATGCCAACTATGCATTCTACAAGACGGGCTCAGAGCCAGGCATGGGGGCACACACCTTTAATCACAGCACTTGGGAGACAGAGGTAGGAGGATCACTGTGAGTTCGAGGCAAGCTTGGGCTACAGAGTGAGTTCCAGGTCAGCCTGGGCTACAGTAAGAACCTGCCTCAGGGAAAAAAAAAAGATGGATTCAAACCTGGTGTCATAGTGCACGCCTTTAATCCCAGCACTTGAGAGGCAGAAGTAGGAGGATCACCATGAGTTCCAGGCCACCCTGAGACTACATAGTGAATTCCAGGTCAGCCTGGGCTAGAGCAAGACCTTGCTTCGAAAAACCAAAAAAATTTAAAAAAAAAAAAAAAGAGAGAGAGAGAGAGAGAGAGAGAGAGATAGATTCAGGGACCCATGACACTGGCTGTGAGAAGATCTCAAACTAAAAACCTATTGGTCACCTGACCTCCACAGGCCCCTGCTCTGTCTGGAGTGCCACAGTACCATCTTGGCTCTTCCAGAATAGGTGGCAGTTTAGCAACCCCACGCCCTATAGTCCCTCAAGTGTGTGATTTTTTTTCCCTTTTCCCCAGTGCACAGTTATCCTGATAAAAGACCAGAGATCCTTTAGAGAAGACTACAGAAAAGAGTAGTAATGCAAAGTTTTAGTAGTGTACTCTACTTGGGACCTTCCTCAAGCGACCCAGCATCAGTGCCATTCAAGGGGCCTGGGTATATAAAATGGCCCAAGTCTGGGCCGGGGAGATGACTCAGTGGTTAAAGGCATTTGCCTGCAAAAGCTGCTGGGTTCCCCAGCATTCGTGTAAAACTGGATGCAAAGTGTAGTGGGGCATAGTGACACACGCCTTTAATCCCTGCACTCGGGAGGCAGAGGTAGGAGGATCACTGAGTTTGAGGCCAGCCTGAGACTCCATAGTGAATTCTAGGTCAGCCTGGGCTAGAGTGAGACCCTACCTCAAAAAACAAACAAATAGGGCTGGAGAGATGGCTCAGCAGTTAAGGCACTTGCCTGCAAAGCCTAACGATCTGTGTTTGATTTCCCCAGTATCCACATTAAACCAGACACACAAGGTCATGCATATATCTAGAGCTTGTTTGCAGTGGCTAGAGGGCCTGGCATGCCCATTCTCTGTCTACCTATCTTCTCTCTCTTTCTCTCTCTGCTTACAAGTAAAATAATAATAATAATAATAATAATAAAACCCACTGGATGCAAAGTGGCATCTGTGATCCCAAAGTGCTTATGACAATGAGTGGTGGAGCCAAGAGAATCCCATGTGCCTGGGCCTGCTAATCTGATGTTCATTTGCAATATGGTAGTTTGTTTGCAGTGTGGCAAGGGACCCTGACTCAAAGAAGGTGGGGCACAGACACCTCAGAGTTACCCTCCTTCACATGCACCTTCTAAAATAAATAAGAGTTAAAAAATAAAGTCCGGGCTGGGGAGATGGCTTAGCGGTTAAGTGCTTGCCTGTCAAGCCTAAGGACCCCGGTTCGAGGCTCGATTCCCCAGGACCCACGTTAGCCAGATGCACAAGGGGCGCACGTGTCTGGAGTTCCTTTGCAGTGGCTGGAGTCCCTGGCGCGCCCATTCTCTATCTATCTATCGGCCTCTTTCTCTCTCTGTCGCTCTCAAATAAATAAATAAAAAACAAAAACTTTAAAAAAAAAAGAATGTCCATACTTGCATATGGGTTTTCTTAAAAAATAATAATAATAATTAAGTCCAAGCCAGGCATGGTGGTGCACACCTTTAATCCCAGCACTCGGGAGGCAGAGGTAGGAGGATCTCTATGAGGTCAAGGCCACCCTGAGACTACATAGTGAATTCCAGGTCAGCCTGGGCTAGAGTAAGACCCTGCCTCAAAAAACCAAAACAAAAAAAACTTTAATTTCATTATGGCTTTAAAAAAATTTTTTTTGTTTATTTTTATTTATTTATTTGACAGCGACAGATAGAGAGAGAAAGAGACAGATAGAGAGAGAGAGAATGGGCGCGCCAGGGCCTCCAGCCACTACAAATGAACTCCAGGTGCGTATGCCCCCTTGTGCATCTGGCTAATGTGGGGCCTGGGAAATTGAGCCTCGAACCCGGGTCCTTAGGCTTCACAGGCAAGCACTTAACCACTAAGCCATCTCTCCAGCCCTCATTATGGCTTTTTATTTATTTTTTTTATTTATTTGAGAGAGAAAGAGGGAGACAGAGTGAGAGAATGGGCACACCTGGGCCTCCAGCCACTGCAAATGAACTCCAGATCCATGCGCCCCCTTGTGCATCTGGCTAACATGGGTCCTGGGGAATCGAACATGGGTCCTTTGGCTTTGCAGGCAAGCACCTTAACCACTAAGCAATCCCTCCAGCCCCTCATTATGGTTTTTAAAATTTTTTTGTTTGTTTATTTTTATTTATTTGAGAGCGACAGAGAGAGACAGAGAAAGAGGCAGAGAGCGAGAGAGAGAATGGGCGCGCTACGGCTTCCAGCCACTGCAAACAAACTCCAGACACGTGCGCCCCCTTGTGCATCTGGCTAATGTGGGTCCTGGAGAATTGAGCCTTGAACGGGGGTCCTTAGGCTTCACAGGCAAGTGCTTAACCGCTAAGCCATCTCTCCAGCCCTAAATTTTTATTTTTGTGGGAGACAGGGGAAAGACAGAGAGAGAGAAACAGAAAGAGGCCGATAGAATAGATGTGCCAGGGCCTCCATCCACTGCAAACAAACTTTAGACACATGAACCACTTTGTGCATCTGTCCTTACATGGTACTGGGGAATTGAACCTGGGTTATTAGGCTTTGCAGGCATGCCCCTTAACCACTGAGCAATCTCTCCAGCCCTGGAATCAATATTTTAATATTTATTTATTTATTTTATTTATGAAAGAGAATGGGCACACCAGGGCCTCTAGCTACTGCAAACAAACTCCAGACACGTGAGCTACCTCATGCATCTGGCTTACATGAGTAGTGGGGAAATGAACCTGGGTCCTTAGACTTTGCAGGCAATCACCTTAACCACTGAGCTATCTCTCCAGCCCTGGAATCAATATTTTAAAATGTATTGTTTAGTTTTTTACATGTGTATGTTTGTGTAGCATGCACATGTTTATGCATGATGTGGGCATGCATATGTGTACATATGTGTGCGGGGCCAGGGACTGACACCAGATGTCTCCTGCTATTGCTCTTCTGCTTATCTACTGAGGCAGGGTCTCTCACTTGAACCCAGAGTTTGCCAGTGTGGGTTGTCTAGCTAGCCAGCATACCCTGGGGAGTCCCTGACTGCCTGCAGAGTGCTAGGATCACACTCACCCAGCATTTCTGTGGGTGATGAGGGCCTGAACTCTGGTTCTCACACCTGCCCAGCAAGCACTTTTATTCACTGATCCATCTCCACAGCCCCTAGTTAGCTCATTTTTTGTTTGTTTGGAAGTTACTATGTAGTCTCAGGGTGGCCTTGAACTCACAGTGATCCTCCTACCTCTGCCTCCTGAGTGCTGGGATTAAAGGCATGTGCCACCATGCCCGGCCCGGCTGGCTTTTTTAAAATATATATTTTATTTTTATTTGAGAGAGAGAGAGAAATAGAGACAGATTAAGAGAGAATGGGCCCACCAGGGCCTCCTGCCACTGCAAACCAACTCCAGACACATGAGCCACCTAGTGCATATGGCTTATGTGGGTCCTGGGGAATCCACCTTGGGTCCTTTGGCTTTGCAGGCAAGTGCCTTAACCGCTAAGCCATCTCTTCAGCCCCTAGTTAGCTAGTTTTGTTATTGTTGTTTGTTTGTTTTTGTTTTTGTTTTGGAGATAGGATCTCATTCTATAGTCCAGCCTGTTCTGAAACTCACAATATAGCCCAGGCTGGCCTCAAAGTTAATGGCAACTCACCTTCCTTAGCCTACCAAGTGCTGGGGTTATAGGCATGAGCCACTATGCCTGGGTTATTTATTTATTTTTAGTCTGGGTCTCACTCTGTTGCCCAGGCTGGCCTTAAACTCATGACAATCTTCCTTCCTCAGCCTCCCAAGTGCTTTTATTACAGGCATAAGCCATCATACTTGGGTTATTTATTTTTTTGAGCCAAGATCTCACTTTATTAGCCCCAGACTGACCTTAGACTCACAGCAATCCTCCCGCTTCAGCCTCCCAAATGCTGAGATAATAGACATTGGCCACCACACTCAGCTATTTTACATTTTTCTTATGTTAGGTCTCAAAGTCTCGTGTCAATTTTGTCCTCACAACACCCCCAGAGGATTCGCTTTGGAACTCCTGTACTTGGGTTCTCAGTGGCCATCTGATATGGCAGCCTCGATGGGCGTCACATCTGTCCAAGCAGACGGGATTAAGGTTCTACTTTTCCTGGATTGTAAAGGAGTCTAGGACTTACCTTCTTGTGACGTTCAATTCTTTTATGATATTTGGGAGAGAGGCTGGGGAGATGGCTCAATGGTTAAAAGTGCTTGCTTACAAAGCCTGCTGACCCGGGGTTCAGAACCCACATAAAGCCGGATGCAAAGTGGCACATGCATCTGTGATTCCTACACTAAGGGGAGGCAGGAGAATCCAAAGCGCATGGGCCAGCTAGTCTGAAGTTCCTTTGCAGTCTGGCAGTTTGTTTGTAGCAACAAGAACCCGTCTCAGGGGCTGGAGAGATGGCTTAGCAGTTAAGCACTTGCCTGTGAAGCCTAAGGACCCCGGTTCAAGGCTCGATTCCCCAGGACCCACGTAAGCCAGATGCACAAGGGGGCGCATGCATCTGAAGTTCGTTTGCAGTGGCTGGAGGCCCTGGCGCACCCATTCTCTCTCTATCTGCCTCTTTCTCTCTCTGTCTGTCATTGTCAAATAAATTTAAAAAATAAGAATAAAAATAAAGAACCTGTCTCAAAGAAAGTGAAATGCAGCCGGGTATGATGGCACACACCTTTAATCCCAGCACTCAGGAGGCAGAGGTAGGAGGACTGCCGTGAGTTTGAGGCCACCCTGAGACTCTAGGTCAGCCTGTGCTACAATGAAACTCTACCTCGAAAAACCAAAAAAAGAAAGTGAAATGCAGACGCCTTGGAGTTATCGTCTAACCTCTGCACATGCACTGTGGCACATAAGCGTGTGCACACATGCGTGCACACACACACACACACAATAAAGTGAAAAGACAAAATAAGACAAATGAAGAACCCGGCAGTGATAATAATGCAGAGCAAATGGTTGGGTTTTAAAGTGTGAGACGTTCTTATTTTCTATGGCTACATCATGCATAAGTCTTATTACACGAAAAGAACATTGCAGCCAGGCCTGGTGGCGCATGCCTTTAATCCCACCACTTGGGAGGCTGGGGTGGGAGGATCACCATGAGTTTGAGGCCATCATCCTGAGCTATAGAGTGACTTTCAGATCAGCCTGAGTTAAAATACCTCAAAAAACATGAGTGTGCATTTGTGTGTGTGTGGGGGGGTGGGTGTTGGTATGTATGTGTGTAGGGAGGCTAGAGGGTAACCTTGGGTGTGTGCCATCCATCTTTCCTTTTGAAGACTTCTCATTGTATTTGAGCTCAACAAGTAGGGCACACTGATTTGCCAGCAAATTCCAAGGATCCTGTCTCCACTTCCCTGGTGCTAGGAATGCATGTGCACACCACCACGCCGGACTTTCACATGCATCCTGGAGACTGAACTCAGGTCCTCACCCTAACCAGACAAGCACTTCACTCACTGACCTATCTCCATATCTGTTTTATCTCTCTCTCTCTCCATATATACATACATACATATACATACATATGGTTTGTTTGTTTTGTTTTGTTTTCCTAGGTAGGGTCTCACTTTAGCCCAAGGTAACCTGGAATTCACTAAGTCATCTCAGGGTGGCCTTGAACTCATGGCAATCCTCCTACCTCTGCCTCCCGAGTGCTGGGATTAAAGGCGTGCGCCACTACACCCAGCTACAGTTTTTATATATTTTTTTTCAAAAAATAAATCTTCAGTGTTTTTTACTTGAGAGACAGTGAGAATAAGGGTATGCCAGCACCTCCTGCTGCTGCAAATGAATTTCAAATGCATGTGGCTCTTTGTGTGTCTGGCTTTACCTGGGTTCTGGGGAATAGCATCCAGGGTGGTAGACTTTGCAAGCAAGTGCCTTTAACTGCTGAGCCATCTCCTTAGCCCAGTTCATTACTTAAATTTATTTGTGTGCATGCGCGTGTGCATGTGCGTGTAAATGGGTGTGCCAGGGAGGGCCTCTTGCCCCTGCAAATGAATACCAGATGCACCACTTTTCGCATCCAGCTTCTGTGGGTCGTTTGGAAAGTTAACCCAGGCCACCAAGCTTTGCAACCAAGCACCTTTAACCCACCCCTATCTCACACTTTTATGATTATTATTATTATTTAAATTATTTGCGAGCAGAGAGAGATAGACAGAAGAGAGACCGATAGAGACAGAATGGGCACCCCAGGGCCTCTAGCCACTGCAAAGGAACTCCAGACGCATGTGCATCTGGCTTAGGTGGGTCCTGGGAATCAAACCTGGGTCCTATCTCACACTTTCAAAGTAGAGGAAACTGAGCCCTGCAAAGACCAAGGCACCTGCCCACCATGGGTCAGCTGGGAGGAGAGAGGGAGCCTGGGTTTGGAGGCTGTGCCTCTTTCAGCTTCAGCGGAGGGGCGTGTAGACTCCGGCCTGCCTGAGCAGGCCCGGGAAGCGCTCTAAACCCGCGAGCCATCTCCCCAGCCTGAGAAGCCGTCCCGGCTGCTAGAACGGCTCGTGTTATTTTAAGAGCTGAAACCCAAGCAGGCAGGGCTCCTTGCAGAGGCAGGGAGCTCGTACCCAGAGGACAAGTTTGTACCCAATCCAAGCGGCTAAAGGGGGGGGGGCAGGAAGTGAGCGCCTCAAGGTTTACCCTGGGAGTCAACAAACACACTCAGCCGACCTACAAGGAAGTTAGCTCATGTGTGAATGCCCCTGGATGGACAGTCAGAGGAGGAAAGTTTTCCCGGGACTTACACAACACCCTCCTCCCCCACACCCGGTGAGGTCGTGCCCCTTTCCCACAGTCATCCAGCAAGGCCTGGCCGCGGCCCCGGGCACCAGGGGTGCAGGACTGAAGGCCACCAGCCTCCACTCGTCACAGCACAGCAGGCAACACGTGGCCAGGCACCCAGGAGAAAGAAGGGCCTTGGGATGGGGCCCCCAGCACCTGGCTGGCTGGACCCTCCAAACAGACAAGGCCCAGAGCTCCCGCCCGTGCCCTGCCACATACACAGATAGACAGACACATCTTCTCCGGGCAACCTGCCCAAGGCCTTTAAATGGCTCAACAGCAACTCACTCACCCTGCCACCATGGGACAGCTGATTGGACAGTGGAAAGCACCTGACCACAACACGGCCAATAGCTAGGCTAGCAAAGAGCATGTGCACTTACAGCCCAGGGAGCTCTGGAGGTCTTCCCCAGGTGAGAAGTGAATGGCAGTCTAAAGAGAGCGTGGGGGGGGGGGGGATAACAAACTCTTCTGGAAACCAGTTTCAGATCCTGACAAGCAAACACTTCTCACCCACCCCGGCCGCCTTGGGCCCCAGCATGCCCACAGCTGACACCTTTATCTTAGGGTCCTCAGGGCACCTCTCTTCCCAGTCATAGCCACAAAGCAATGAACTGCCACCAACCAGAGGTGGCTTTCGAACCTGCGCCAGCCCTTCCTCACTCCCAGCATTTGGGGCCTCACTTATCCTCTGGGTATCTACCTTGGGTTCACGCCCCTTGCCTCGATGCCTGTTTCCAGCGTCCCCGACCTCCACACCCACTTGGCCCCGCAACCGGCTCCACCTTGGCACAGACCTCCTCGTTTGGACCTGGAGAGACCCCCAGCTGTCAGCAGCCCCTAACTGTGTTTCGCTCAGGTTCTTCATCCGGTATTGTTCCGGTCACATGAGCCAACACTGGGGTCGTGAATGTGTCACGCTAGCATGTTGTTAACAGTCCCTGAGAAAAGAGGCCAACCTACACCTGAGAGAGGAATCCAGAGGCTGCGCAGACCCAAAGGATGCCCACCTAATGTTTATTTTGGCAGGGCCTCATGTAGCCCATGATCCTACCTGTACCTCCATATGCTAGGATACAGTGTGTGCCCCATGCGGTGCTGGCGTTGAATTCAGGGTTCTGCGCATGCTAGGAAGGACCCTACCAAAGGAGTCACATCCTGAGTTCTAGCCACGCTCCCTGTTTTGTTTTGTGTTTTACAAGGTAGGGTCTCGCTCTAGCCCAGGGTGACCTGGAATCCACTATGTAATCTCGGGCTGGCCTCGAACTCACGGCAGTCCTCCTACTTCTGCCTCCCAAAAAAAAGGTGGAGAAGAAGAGGAGGAGGAAGAGGGAAGAGGGAGAAAGAAAGAAAGAAAGAAAGAAAGAAAGAAAGAAAGAAAGAAGAAAAAGAGAGAGAGAAAGGAGGGAGGGAAGGAGAGAGGAAGGGAAGAAGGAAGGAAGGAAAATAAAAAGGAAAAGAAGAGTGGATGGTTCTGAGCAGAGCACAGAGCTGGGGAAGGGTACTCTCCTGAAGACATGAGGTCACAGTCTGGACACAGACCCAGTATGTCCCTTGTCATCCACACTTCAACCCCGGAATGCAGGCAGCTCAGCTTGACAACACCAAGGCCCCGCCCTCCTAGCTCAGCTCCTGGGAGCACCATGGCCCTGGGCTTGGAAATCTCATCTATCCAGGAGGAAAACTTGCCTCTCCCTCCTGGCTGAGGTGGCACTTGCAGCAGGCCACCCAGGTTCCCCAGCTCCCCCCCCCCCACTTTGAGCTGGTGAAGACCCCAGAAAGCTTGGGCAAGCCCTGGGGGTGGGGGAGGGCAGAGAAGCAGCTGTCAGGACCAGAGGCAAAGCATCCAGCAGAGGGTGCGGAAGGGCCCTTTCCAGGCTGAGCACCCTCCCAGGGCTTCTCTCCAGCCACAGCCTGGGTTTGCTGAGCCAGCTCTCCTTCACCTCTTACCCTGTGCCCAGACACTTCAGCCTGAATTCATCAGGCGATGGCTTCAGCCACGTCACACTGGGAGCCTCAGCCAGCTCTTTCTCTCTTGTCCCTCCCTCAAGCATGACTCAAGCCAGGACAGGACAAGGGTTGGGACAAGGATGTCCTCTTTTTCGCAATTGCTGTCCTCAAACGGCAGCCCTGTGGGGGAGGGGGACCCTTAGCCTCTCAACCCTCAGGTCAGCGTTCAGACCTGTGCCCAGAGATCTGTCCTCTGTGGACCGGCGCAATGCTCAGGAGGGTGCCACATGGGAGGAGAGCTTCCTGATGCCCTGTGCCCTGGATTCCAGGTCCCTCCAGAACTAGTCTGTCCCTCCTCTCCTCACCCCCCCCCCTTCTGTTTCCTCCTCTCGTTTCCTCTTCTCTGACTACAAAAGTGACCTCATAACCAAATCCAGCCATCCGTGATGGGACAAGCAGATTATCCTAAGTATAGCAGCATTTCAGAGGAAGAAAGCCTGGGGCTGGGGGAGATGGCTCCAAAGATTACATGTTTGTTGTGCAAAGCATGAGGACCTGAGTTCGGATCCCCAGCACCCGTGTAAAAGCCGAGGTACAGGCGAGCACGCCCGTGACCCCGGCACTGGGAAGGGGGTGGATAGGGGATCCCCTGGGGCTGATGGATGAGCATTAGCCACATACAGTGCACACATGCACCCACGCACGTGCACATGCAAAAATAAATATAAATGAAGAGAAAGCTTAAAACAGGTTCTCCGCTCACGGACAGGCACTAGAGCAGAACAATGCGTGCAGTGAGACTAGCGTGGTCCGACTCCCCTGTAATCCCAGCGCTTGAGAGGCTGAGTGAGGCAGGAGCTCAGGTCTGAGGCTGGCCTGAGCTACATAGTGAGACCCTGTCTTTGTAGATAGGTGGATAATAGATAGATCTCAATTTGGCAGCACATATACTAAAATCAGAATAATACAGAGACTATCAACACGGCCCCTGGGCAAGAATGACACGCAAACTCGTGAAGCATTCCATATTTTTCTGTTAAGAGTAAATAGACTGTACTTGTGTGTGTGTGTGTGTGTGGAGAGAGAGAGAGGAAGAGAGAGAGAAGGGCAGCCTGTGTGTGTCCCACCTCCATGTAATCGTAGACCAGCATTGCCTGATCCACTTTTGGTCTCTCATCCTAGCTGTGGTTGGGACCACCACAAAGCTGCAGGCAGGCTAACTTAGCACAGTCAGAACCTAACCCAGGGCCCTTGATAATTACTAAACCTCCAGCCCCAGGTAACTGACACTTTCCCATGGGCACAAGAGCCTTTGGGACAATGACTCGATTAGGTGTCTGACTACTGGGTGAAGGAGCCAAGCTCAGGGGCTCCAGGAAAGAAGGAATAAAGAAGACGGTTCTGTTGTTCAGCGGTGTCTGTCTAACCTTGAGTGGCTGCACAGACTGGCCTGTAACACAGGACCAGCTGCTTTCGAGACTTTTCTTAAGCAGTCAGAAGGGCTGGAGAGATGGTTCAATGGTTAAAGGCTCTGGCTTGCAAAGCCTGCCCCCCCCCCCAGGGTTTGATTCTCCAGCACCCATATAAATCCAGATGAACAAAGTGGTGCATGTGTCTGGAGTACATTTGCAGCCGCAAGAGACCCTGGGGTACACATACTCTGTCCCTTCTTCCCTCTTTCTCTCAAGTAAATAAATATAATTTTTGTTTGCTTGTTTTTTGAGGTAGGGTCTCACTCTAGCTCAGGCTGACCTGGAATTCGCTATGTAATCTCAGGGTGGCCTTGAACTCTTGATGATCCTCCTACCTCTGCCTTGCAAGTGCTGGGATTAAAGGCATATGCCACCATGGCCAGCTAAATAAATATAATTTTTTAAAAAAAGCAATCAGAGAAAAATACACAGAAAGCTAAAGTCAAAAGTGCTTCAGGGCTGGGGAAATGGCTTAGAGGTTAAGGCATTTGCCTGCGAAGCCTAAGGACCCTGGTTCGGTTCCCCAGGACCCACGTAAGCCAGCTGTACAAGGGGGCACATGTGTCAGGAGTTCGTATGCAGTGGCTAGAGGCCCTGGCATGCCCATTCTGTCTTTCTCTCTGCCTCTTCCTCTCTCTCTCTCTTTCAAATAAATAAATAAAATATTTAAAAAAATAAAAATAGGGCTGGGGAGATATCTTAGCAGTTAAGGTGTTTGCCTGCGAAGACAAAGGACCCAGGTTTGATTCCCCAGTACCCACGTAAGCCAGATGCACAAGGGGGCGCATGCGTCTGGAGTTTACTTGCAGTGGCTAGAGGCCCTGGCATGCCCATTCTCTCTCTGTTTCCTCTCTCTCTCTCTCTCTCTCTCTCTCTCTCTCGCTCTGCTTGCAAATAAATAAATAGATATATAAATAAATATTTTTAAAAATCTTTACAATAAAAAAATGTAAGTGCTTCGGAAGGGGAAAAGCATTCCTGGAGAGGGAGCAGCACATGAAGAGGTTCTGCACTGAGGAGCCAGGGAGCAGGGAGAGCGGTGGGGCAGGGGAAGAAGCCTGAGCTCCACGAGAGCCATGGAGCCAAGAGAAAGTGAATCCCCGCCCGCCCCAAGGCAGGGTCTCACTCTAGCCCAGGCTGACCTTGGAATTCACTATGTAGTCTCAGAGTGGCCTCGAACTCACAATGATTCTCCTACCTCTGCCTCCTGAGTGCTGGGATTAAAGGCGTGCACCACCACGCCCCTTGGAAGGTGAAACTTTCTTTACTTTTCCAGAACCCAGGGAGGGCTTCATGCTCGCTAGGCCTCTGCTGCTGAACTGTATCACCTTCATGGGGAATTGTTTATTAATTAATTAATTTATTTATTTATGTGGTTTTCTAGGTAGGGTCTTGATCTAGCCCAGGCTGACCTGGAATTCACTATGTAGTCTCAGGCTGGCCTCAAACTCACAATGATTCTCCTACCTCAGCCTCCCAAGTGCTGGGATTAAAGGCATGTGCCACCATGCCCGCTTCATGGACAATTGTAAGCAGCTGAAAAGTGTGAGTTTGCCATGCCTGATCCTTCTGACTATCTTCTGAGTGCTGGAATCACAGGCATGCGCATCTGTGGTGCTGGATGGAACCTAGGGTTTCCTGCACGCTAGGCAGGAACTCTGCCCACTGAGCCACATCCCCAGCCGAAGGTGTGGTGTTTTTTTTTTATTTTGTTTTGAGAGCGACAGAGAGAGAGAGAGAGAGAGAGAGAGAGAGAGAGAGAGAGAGAGAGAGAGAGAGAGAATGGGCGCGCACCAGGGCCTCCAGCCACTGCAAACGAATTCCAGATGTGTGCGCCCCCTTGTGCATCTGGCTAACGTGGGTCCTGGGGAATCGAGCCTCGAACCAGGGTCCTTAGGCTTCACAGGCAAGTGCTTAACTGCTAAGCCATCTCTCCAGCCCAGCTGTGGTGTTTTTATAGCTTCTTCTAGCTTTGGTAGTGAGGAAAGATAGAAGTAATGTAGGTAGGGGAGAACTGCCAGGCGGGGGAAGGGTCAGGGAGATTGAAGGAGAGCTCTCATGCTTCTGGGAACTGTAGAGTTAACTACTGATAACAGGAATGCCAGAAATACAGCCATAAACATTGTAATAGTCCTGGGGACAGCTGACCAGCTAGCAAGTCAACAAAATTCTTAGTAAATTCTTAAACTTTCAATAGATATCAGAGACACCTTCAATTATAGGGACAGTTCTGACATACATATAATCCGAGAACTTACTTCCCACCTACTCCCAAGAGGGTACTGTTTTGCTTATAATAAAACTTCTTGGGCTGGAGAGATGGCTCAATGGTAAAGGTGATTGCCTGCAAAGCCTAATAACCTGGGTCTGATTCCCCAGTACCCACGTAAAGCTAGATGTATATGGTGGCACATGAGTCTGAAGTTTGCTTGCAGTGGCTAGAGGCCTGGAGAATGGATATTCTTTCTTTCTCTCTCTCTCTTTCTTTCTCTCCTTGAAAATAAATAAATAAATAAATATTTTTAAAAATCATCTTGTTTTTTTCTTCTTCTTTTTTTTTTTTTTAAGGTAGGGTCTCACTCTTGCTCAGGCTGACCTGGAATTCACTATGTAGTCTCAGGATGGCTGGAACACACAGGAATCCTCCTACCTTTGCCTCCTGAGTGTTGAGATTAAAGGAATGTGCCACCACACCCAGCTCTTTCTTTTCTTTTTCTGATTTATTTATTTATTTATCTATTGAGACAGAAAGAGGGAGAGAGAGAATGGGTGCTCCAGCATCTCTAGCCACTTGCAAACAAACTCCAGATGCATGCGTCACCATGTGTATCTGGCTTACGTGGGACCTGGAGAATCGACCATGGGTCCTAAGGCTTCACAGGCAAGCGCCTTAACCGTTAAGCCATCTCTTCAGCCCTCTTTCTTTTCTCGATACCTGTTAATTCCTCATATACAAAACCCAATCATCTCTCTCTGTGTGTTACTGACCTTGTAAGTCATCTAGGGTCAGTCATTCGTTACTGCCCCTTGGTAAGGACCCACTTCAGCTCACCTCAGCTCTCTGAGAGCAGAGCTCCCTGTGGGGCAGGGCAGATGTTCTCTGAATAAGGCAGATGCTTTTCTCCTGAGGAATGGCCATTTCTCCCTCCAGGTATCCATGTGAGGTTTAGCAGCACCCTGAGTTCTGTGCTCAGTGTGGTGTTCAGTTTGCAAAAGCCGTCTTGAGTTTGGGCTCTACTGATACAGGTTCACAACCCAGAAAAAGAGGTGTTCTGCACCCCAGAGAGACAGGGCAACCTGCAGGTATCCCAGGAAGGAACATGGCAAGAGACTGAACCCCACCTTGCAGAAGGTCTCTGAAGGAAGCCAATCAGGGGCCAGGGGGGCTGGGAAGATTGCCCAGTGGTCACTTGCTTTCAAAGCCTGCTGGCATAGGTTCAATCCCTCAGCCACCCAAGTAAGCCCAATGTAAAAACAGGCTCAAACATCTAGCACTTGTTTGCAGCAGCAAGAAGCCCTGGGGGTGTGTGCACACGTACACACACACACACACAAGCAAATAAAAACTTTTAAACCATACTTACAAGCCAGGTGAAGTGGCACACGTCTTTAATCCCAGCACCTGGGGCACTAAGGTA
This sequence comes from Dipus sagitta, assembly GCA_036346955.1. Classification (NCBI taxonomy): domain Eukaryota; kingdom Metazoa; phylum Chordata; class Mammalia; order Rodentia; family Dipodidae; genus Dipus; species Dipus sagitta. The sequence goes on from CM070770.1 coordinate 143,781,389, forward strand.
GGAGATTTTCCATGAGTCTGAGGCAAGTGAGGAACTATAGATTGAGACCCTGCCTCAAAACAAAACAAAACAAAACAAAACAAAACAAAAAAACACCAAATCAAATAAACAAACAAACAAGAATTCTTATGTAGTACTCTTGAAAAACTGAAGAGGAGAGAGGGTTTGTCTCCAAAGGGGACAGATGAGGGACAGGCGTTCCCAGGTGGAGCTGGCCTCAGGAAAAGCTCAGAGGTGTATTCGTGCTTTGTCACAGGAAGGGAAGAATATTTTCAAGCCACTGGTAGCCTTTGGGGACAGGTATACACAGCCTGAGGACCAGAGAGCCTTCAAGGAGTACTTCCAAGCCCCATAGGAAGGGCGTGAGGGTTCCGGATTCCCAAAGAGGAAAGGCTAGAAGCCATCACCCCTACTGTTTGATACAGTTTTTGGGTGTCTTTTGAAAGCAGCAGAGCCTTTATGGGCTCTGGATGGGCAGTAACTCAGGAGCCATGGTCGTGAAAAACTCAGTGGTCATGAGAGCTATCACTGAGTTAAGTCAGTGGCCTCTGGAGTCCTGTCTTATGAATTCAAAGAACTGAAATCCACAGACCACAGGGTTAAGTTTAGAGGTTTTATTAGATGATAGATAGAACTTCAGAGCAGGAAGACAGAGCTCATGGCACCGAGGAGGCATGGGTGGGGTTCCCAGAAATGAGAAAGCTCACCTAGACAGCCAGACTGGAGCCTTTCGTAGGTTCTGAATGGGGGCTGAGCCAACCAGCCCCACCCTTGGGGTGTCACGATGTTTGGGAAAGGGAAGTCTTCTCAGGAACCTCAGTCTTCCAGGGAGGGGACACTGGTCTTTTTCAGGGAGGCACAGATTGAGTTCAAGGACAAATAGATCTAGGGAGGGAACTCCTTACTGCAAGGACAGGCTCAAGGACATTACATTTCTCCCTTTACTTTTGGGGTCCCATGCTGGCTGGTCCTATTGGGCTCTGCTGCCACTGCCATAATAAGATGACACAGAGAAGCCTCTATCAAGAAATGCATTGCTAGAATTTTCTGGAAGCTGGCTAGTCCAATCCAGCTGCCTTCTCTCCAGCAGATCACATGGTGCTGAGAGGAGGCAAGCCTGTAGGGTCTCTTCTTACAAGGGGTCATCCCATTGTGGGGGCTCTTCCCTCATGACCTTATCTAATCCTATCCACTCCCAAAGAGCCCACATCCAGTATGTCTCAATGGGGCTTAGGAGTTCAACACATGATTCCAAGAGGACACAGCTCAGTCGATACGATACCCATTTAATGTGTATCCTCCCTGCCCACTTGCCTGCCTCTTAGAACTGCACTGCACACTAGCAAAAGGAGAAAGAGAGACAAGCTCCATGTCAATCACTAAGTGTAGTGGACAGTTTCACGCTGCTGGGGTGAACCTACAAACCAGGCACGAGTTATGGGAGGAAGGGATTTATTTGAAGCGTACAGATCCAGGGGAAGTTCCATAATGGCAAAAGGAGTTGATCCCCTTTCACAGGTCCATGCAGAGAAATGCCACCCCCAGCACCATAAGTAAGCACACTCCAGGAGCCCCAGGCAGAGCTCCAGCACTCTGCATATTTTAGGCTGGAATTCCAGATCCACCCCTAAACACACCTTAGGGCTGGACCTTAGGATCTACCCGCAGTGACATATCCTCCAGCCAGGCAGCTGGAGATCTAAAGCTTTAATAAACTCCTAAATCTACTGGGGGACATCCATTCAAACTACCACATTCTGCCCTTGGCCCCCAATAGATGTATAACCATATCACACTGTAAATTGTATTCAATCGAACCTCAAAGGTTTCCAAACTCTTTACCAATTTAAGATAGCTTTAAAGTCCCAAGTCTCCTCTGAGATTTAAGATTGTCTCTTGCCGGGGCATGGTGGCACACACCTTTAATCCCAGCACTTGGGAGGCAGAGGTAGGAGAATTGCCGTGAGTTCAAGGCTACCCTAAGACTACATAGTGAATTCCTGGGCTAGAGCAACACCCTGCCTTGAAAAGCCAAAATAAATAAATAAATAAAAGACTGTCTAGGGCTGGAGGAATGGCTTAGAAGTCAAGGTGCTTGCCTAGAAAGCCAAAGGAGCCAGGTTCGATTCCCCAGGACCCACATAAACCAGATGTACAAGATGGCGCACGCGTCTGGAGTTCATTTGCAGTGACTGGAGGCCCTGGCGTGCCCATTCTCTCCCACTGTCTCTCTCTTCTCTCTGCCACTTTTTCTCTTTTAAATAAATAAATAAATAAATAAGGGGCTAGAGAGATTGCTGAGTGGTTACGGTGCTTGCCTATGAAGCCTAAGGACCCAGGTTTTATTTCCCAGGACCCATGTAAGCTAAATGCACAAGGTGACATGTGCATCTGGAGGTCCTTTGCAGTGGCTAGAGGCCCTGGTGCACCCATCCTCTCTCTCTCTCTCTCTTAAGTAAATAAAATAAAAAATAAAAGGAGAAGGTTTTAAAAATAAAGAACGAAATAAAAAATAAAATTTTTTAAAAGACTGTCTCTTAACTGTGAGTCTTGAAAATCAAAACAAGTTATATACTTTCAACATATAAAGGCACAGAGTAAACATTTCCACCTGTTATAAGGCATAACTAGGAGAGAATGGACTAACATAAATTCAATAACCATCAAGCAAACATCAAACATCTCCAGTTTACATCCTATATTATAACCAGTGACTGACAATCTCTCAAATTCTCAATCCCACCCCTTCAACTGGCATGACTAGCCAGCGAAAACTTCCATTCTGAGCTAATAGCACTTCATGGTAGCCCTCATATAGTTCTGGTATATCCAAAGCATCTTCAGGTCCCCATGTGAATGATGGGCCATCTTCCAATGGCTCTACTGACCTATCAGGGTCATCATGACCTGTCTATATGCCACATCTCAGCAGCAGCTCTTGGAACCATGTGTACTTCATGACCCACTCCATGTACTTTTTAAATTAATTAATTAATTAATTAATTATTTGAGAGTGAAAGACAGAGAGAGAAAGAGGCAGATAGAGAGAGAGGGAGAATGGGCGCACCAGGGCCTCCAGCCACTGCAAACAAACTCCAGACACGTGCGCCCCCTTGTGCATCTGGCTAACGTGGGTCCTGGGGAATCGAGCCTTGAACCAGGGTCCTTAGGCTTCACAGGCAAGTGCTTAACCACTAACCCATCTCTCCAGCCCCCATGTTATTTTTTTAAATATATTTTACTTATTTATAAGAGAGAGAGAGAATGGGCGTGCCAGGGTCTCCAGCCACTGCAAACAAACTCCAGAAGCATGCGCCCCCTTGAGGATCTGGCTTATGTGGGTCCTGGGGGATCGAACCAGGGTCCTTTTGGTTTTGCTGGCAAATGCCATAACCACTAAGCCATTTCTCCAGCCCCACTCTATGTATTTTTCATGTTTCTGAAGATAATACCAGGTGTGCAAGACACAGCCATGTTGTTAGTTAGTCAGGAACAAAATAAATCGTGACCTTGAAGAGCAGGTTTCTTCCTTTCAGTTAACTCCTTTTAACTGAGTCTGTAAAGACTGCACTTCCAGGGATCATTTCTATAGTTGTTTAAAAGAGTGTGCATTTCTAGCATCCAGTGTTCCTCAGTCATTCTTTCCATTGTTTCGATGTAAAGCAGGTGGGCCAGCCTCAATCATGGTGATATCTCCTTAACAACAGCAGCTTCTGCAATCAGTCTCAGTATCAGAAATTTTAAACTTGTTTTAATTTTTTCAACTTTAAGTCTTAAATTTCTCAGTTCTATATCTGTAGCCAAGCACATCAGTCCGTTACAAATTTAACCTTGATCAAACTCTCTGGGCATGGGCAACAGAATGCAGCCAACCCTTATGCCCACAGCCCAGCTTTAACATTTTCTGCAGTCTTTCCTTTCCCTTAGAAAGTTCATAAGCAAAGCCTCCAAATACAATTGTCTTTGCATTTAGCATTTTCAAGCTCTACAGAATAGTCAATAAAACTTGGCTCACCACTCTGGAAGGTATCTTCAGTTGCAAGTACCAAGTGCATACACATTTCTCCATAACAAAAGTTCCAAAAGATCAAAATCCACATGATCAGATTCATTGCACAGGGAGACCCCACTCCTGGTACGATTTCTGTAGTAATCAGCGTCATGTTGCTGGGATGAACTTCCAAACCAGGCACAACTTATGGGAGAAAGAGATTTATTTGGAGCTTACAGATCCGGGGGAAGTTCCATAACGGCAGAAGAAGCTGGGCCCCTTTTCACAGGTCCACACAGAGAAAAATACCACCAGCAGCACCATAAGGGAGCTCACTCCAGGAACCCCAGGCAGAGCTCCAGCACTCTGTATATCTTAGGCTGGAATTCCAGATCCACCCCCAAACAACCATAAAATCCACCCACAGTGACACCCCCTCCAGCTAGGTGGCCGTAGAGCTAAAGTTTTAATAAACTCCTGAATCTATTGGGGAACATCCATTTAAACTACCACACCACGAATTATTTTGATACAGGAATTTGGGGGTTCTTCTGCCATTGTACCAACATACGCCAATGCGCTGATAATTTGGGGTGCTCCCAGGTTCTTGTCTTATGAATTCCATGAATGAAATCCACAGACCAGAGGAAAAGGTTCAGAAAGATTTTATTATAGATTGAGTTTTAGGAGGGAAATTTGTAAGAGAAGGGGAGCTTAAACCCTGAACGTAAGAGAAGGAAGCAAAGCAAAGCTCTTGTCCAGGAAGGCAAGAGGGATTTCAGAAGCCCCAGGACAGAAGGCAGAGTTCTTGCCCAGAGGAGCAGAGAGCCCACCCTGAGACTCAGGAGGTGAGGGGGGAGGGTTGTTAATGGGAAGTGACCCAGGTGAGAAAGATCAGGTTGACAGGTCTGTGGTGACATGACCAAGACCAGATTTCACAAGTTTCTGTGAAACGGGGTAATAGGGATCAGGGTCTCTGTCATTTGGAAAGGGTGTAAGGTTAATCAAGAAATCTTTCCTGGAGGGCAGAACTTTCCAGGGAAGAAAGAGATAAGGAAAAATCCAGGTTCTCCTTGCTGGCTTACTGACATGTCCCACTTTTAGTCAAGGAAAAAAAAAAAAAAACACTGTTCGCTTTTGGGGTTCCATTACCCTAACTGCCTAGCCAATTTCTGTCTCCTATCAATTTGAGAGACACGTAATGTGCCCATGTACCAGGCATTGACTTGGGATGGGCACAGCAGTAAATATGAGGTCCCTGGCCTGGTGTGCCTATGTCCCCATTGTCCTGCTGCCCAGAAGTCAGATGGGCAAGGTCTAGGCTGGGTCACCTTCCTCCATGCCAGTCCTGGGCAGTGCCACCTTGATGACCCTCCTCCGCCCCATACTGTCACTCAGCCAGAGTCGTGCGGTAGGTGCCCCCAGAGCAACTGGCAGACATACCTAGAGCAGAGCTTGACCGAACATTTGGGCACCCACATCCCGGTCCACCCACACAATGACACCACCCCACACTCGAACTTCCAGCGTAGGACAATTAGAAGGGACGGGGACATCAGTTCAACAAACATTCTAAGGGCAGCCAGAGCCAAATCCAGATGGTGGGACTTTCCACAGACTACGCAATGTTTCCCTGTCACTAGACTGGGCCCTTGAGGATCCACAGCCAGAAGTGACACACAGCCTCAGTTGGAAAGCCAGCCGTGTGTACAGATCTTCTGAGAAGAATGTCTGGGGCTCGCTGGGGAAATTTCAGCAAAACTCTTGTTTTGTTTTGATTTTCTCCCCCCTCACCAAGTTCTGATGCAACCAAACCTCTTTTGCACAAGATGAAAACTTTCTACACTGGAAAATGTGAAGTCACTGTTTATGCGACGGCATGTTTTGTTACTAAACGATACCACATCCAGATCCCCTAAACGGCCTCTGCTGAGGACAATGGCACCCTCCACAGAAGCACCCAGTCCTCCTGGTCACTAGTCCCACCCGTGAGACTGGAAAACAGAGCCAAGACACCACCTTCCATGTGTGGGCTTCCCTTGTACAGGCCTGACAGCAGGCACGGACGTTTTGACCTAAGACAGGAAATAGCACTGTGCTGGAATGTTTCTGTTTATTTTTGCGTGTTGCTTTGTGCTTTTTGATTTTAAGATTGCTTTTCTTTCTCCAGGCAGGATCTCATTCTAGCCTAGGCTTATCTGGTACATGCACCATGGCCCCAGGCTGGCCTCAAAGGCAGGGCAATTCTTCTACCTCAGCCTCCCAACTGCAAGGTCTAAAGGTGTGTACCACTACACCCCACTATTTTTAAATTTTATTATTTTTTGTTTTGTTTTGTTTTGTTTTCGAGGTAGGGTCTCACTCTAGCCCAGGCTGACCTGGAACTCACTATGCAGTCTCATGGTGGCTTCGAACTCATGGCAATCCTCCTACCTCTGCCTCCCGAGTGCTGGGATTAAAGGTGTATGCCACCATGCCCAGCTTCAAGTTTTTTTTTTTTTTAATCTTATTTATTTATTTGAGAGAGAGAGGTAGAGAGAGAGAGAGAGAATAGACATGCCAGGGCCTCCAGACACTGCAAACTCCCGACACCTGCAACACCATGTGCGTCTGACTTATGTGGGTTCTGGGGAATCGAACCTGGGTCCTTAGGCTTCGCAGGCAAGTGCCTTAACTGTAAGCCATCTTTCCAGCCCTTCTACCTTGCTCTAGTCCAGGCTAACCTGGAATTCACTATGTATTCTCAGGGTGGCCTTGAACTCACAGCAATCCCCCTGCCTCAGCCTCCTGAGACCTGGGATTACAGTCATGCACCACAATGCCTGGTTTGTTAACTTTTTTTAAAAAAACTATTTTTATTTATTTATTTATTTGAAAGAAGGAGAAATAGTGAGGCAGATAGAATGGGCACATCAGGGCCTTTAGTCATTGCAAAGGAATTGCAGATGCATGTGCCACCTTGTGCATTTGGTTTACATGGGTACTGGGGAATCAAACCTGGGTCCTTTGGCTTTGCAGGCAAGTGCCTTAACCGCTAAGCCATCTCTCCAGCCCCCTTGACTGACTTTTTTTGGTTTTTCGAGGTAGGGTCTCACTCTGGCTCAGGCTGACCTGTTGACTGACTTTTTAACATCAGAAGCCATCAACTGAAAAGCTAGCTGGTGTTGGCAGACACACAGGGCCTCAGGATGTTAAGGGGTCTCTTCCCTGCCCTCCTCTTGGGCCTCACATATATTTGCTCTGCCTGGTGGAGTGGTAGTCCGTCTGGGGGGTAGGGTGGCGTTTACCTCTCTGCACAGAGTTGCTGCTCCCTAAATACTGCATAATCCCAGCACCCGGGAGGGCCAGCCTGAGACTCCATAGTGAATTCCAGGTCAGCCTGGGCTAGAGTGAGACCCTACCTCGAAAACCAAAGAAACAAACATACAAACAAAGACTTTCAGCATGAATGAAAGAAGGAATGCATGGTATGGGAGGGCCCCAGGGCGGAGAGCTGGCCTGGCACAAGCAAGGCCTGGGTTCCAAAGAGAAGGAATGCACCATGCCTCTCTCGTGAAGTGACACGGCTCTAGCTATTCTCCTTCCAGAATGTCAAATGTCTAACTCTGTGTTCCCTTGGGGGCAGGGGAACCTGGGACCCTCCAATGGAGCAGTAGGTAAGTCTTTTGCTGGCTGGAAGCCTTATCTTTGCTCCCTGGAAATGCTTGCTTTATTTTATTTATTTTGCTTTTATTTATTTATTTGAGAGAGAGAGAGAGAAGCAGATAGAGAGAATGGGCATGCCAGGTCCTCTAGCCACTGCAAATAAACTTCAGACCCATGTGCTACCTTGTGCATCTGGCTTACGTGGGTCCTTAGGCTTTGCAGGCAAGCGCCTTAACCACTAAGCCATCTCTCCGGCTCTGAAATGCTTGTTTTAGAACGATATGGGCGTTAGGGGCTCTTCCTATTATTATTATTATTTTTTTTTTTTTGGTTTTACGAGATAGGGTCTCACTTTAGTTCAGGCTGACCTGGAATTCACTATGTAGTCTCAGGGTGGCCTCGAACTCACAGTGATCCTCCTACCTCTGCCTCCCGAGTGCTGAGATTAAAGGCGTGCGCCACCACGCCCGGCTTCTTCCTATTATTTATCAGAGGTCTACGGTGCATCAGGGGCTGCAGTGTGATTTCAGCTTTTCCTTACAATAGTCCTGAGGCCCAGAGAAGTTGAGACAGTTGCCCAGGGTCACCCAGCCAGGCAGGACAGGAACCAGGATGAAAACCTGCATCCTACATGCTCAGACCCAGGCACATCAGAGAGATGAGCCAGTGCTCATCCCAGCCTCCAGTAGGTTCACACACCTCGCGGTCATTTGGTGAGCAGGAGTGGGATGTTGTCAGCCACCAGGATAGGAACCAGAATTTCCCTGAACCCTTTTGTTGACTTCTATTCTGATGCCTAATAACCACATTTTGGGTGATTTTCAAGGACTAGAAAAACATGGAAGTTTATCCATACCTGTGAAAGGTATCCCTGCTTCAAGTGGGGGTCCTTTTGCCACCAGGCTTCTGTTACACCGACCACTGGTGTTCTCAAACTCTCTGTCTCTATTTCTTGTAGAAATCGCCTCCTACTTGTTTGTCCGGTCGCTGAAAAGACGTCCCTATTCCTAACTATGTATGCAGCGCCATCTAGTGGTTAATTTGAGATTTGCACTAGCCTACCTCTGAAAGCCAGGTGGGGCCGGGTGGAGAACGGACAAATAAAGCAACACTCCTCAGGTTAGAGGCCAGGTTCTCGACAATCTTTAGGTAACTCTTCTGGTGCACTTAGGTATATTTTTCTTTTTTTTTATGGAAAAGGGGACAGAGAGCATGGGCGCACCAGGGCTCATCTGTGTACTGGGGAATCAAACCTGGGTCCTTTGGCTTTGAAGACATGCCCCTTAACACTCAGCCATCTCCCCAGACCACGGTTTTGTTTTTTTTTTTTTTTTAATTTTTTCGGGGCTGGAGAGATGGCTTAGCTGTTAAGATATCTGCCTGCAAAGCCAAAGGATCCCGGTTTGATTCTCCAGGACCCACATAAGCCAGATGCACAAGGGGGGGATATATATTGAGTTCATTTGCAATGGCTGGAGGCCCTGGTGTGCCCATTCTCCCCCTCCCCCCTGCATCTTTCTCTCTCTCAAATAAATAAATAAAATATATTGAACTTTTTTTCATTACTTTTAAGATATATTTATTTATTTGAGAGAGAAAGAGGCGGGGGTGGGGAGGGAGGAGAATGGGCACGCAAGGGCCTCAAACCACTGCAAATGAACTCCAGATGCATGTGCCCCCTTGTGCATCTGGCCTACGTGGGTCCTGGGGAATCAGACTGGGATCCCTTGGCTTGGCAGGCAGATGCCTTAACAACTAAGCCATCTTCCCCAGTCCTCATGTTTTTGGGGGTTTTGCGTTTGTTTGTTTTTTTTTTGTTGTTGTTGTTGTTGTTTTGCTTTTCGAGGTAGGGTCTCACTTTGGCCCAGGCTGACCTGGAATTAACTATGTAGTCTCAGGGTGGCCTAGAAGTCATGGTCAATCCTCCTACTTCTGCCTCCTGAGTGCTGGGATTATAGTCATGTGCCACCATGCCTGGCCTCGTGTTTTATTTTTATTTATTTATAAGAGAGAGAGATTGAAAGAGAGAGAGAGAAAGAGAGAATAGGCACACCAGGGCCTCCAGCCACTGCAAACAAACTCCAGATGCATGGTTCACCTGTGTATCTGGTTTACATGGGTCTTGGGGAATTGAACCTGGGTCCTTTGGCTTTGCAAGCAAGCACCTTAACTGCTAACTCCAAATGGATGAGCCACTTGTGCTTTACATGAGCACTAGGGAGTGGTGTCGCACGCCTTTAATCCCAGAACTCGGGAGGCAGAGGTAGGAGGATCACTGTGAGTTCGAGGCCACTCTGTGACTACACCGTGAATTCCAGGTCAGCCTGGGCTAGAGCGAGACACTACCTTAAAAAAAAAAAAAAGAAAGGTGGGCTGGAGAGATGGCTTAGCAGTTAAGCGCTTGCCTGTGAAGCCTAAGGACCCCAGTTCGAGGCTAAATTCCCCAGGACCCATGTTAGCCACATGCACAAGGGGGTGCATGTGTCTGGAGTTCGTTTGCTGTGGCTGGAGGCCCTGGCAGCCCATTCTCTCTCTATCTGCTTCTTTCTCTGTCTGTCACTCTCAAATAAATAATAAAAATAAACAAAAAAATCTACAAAAAAAAGTACTGGGGAATTGAACCCCAGTCATTAGGCTTTTCAGACAAGGGCCTTAGCCTCTGAGCCATCTTTCCAGCCCCCCCCCCTTTTTTTAAGAATTTTCTTTTTTTTTCCTTAATTTTTATTAACATTTTCCATGATTATAAAAACTATCCCATGGTGCTACCCTCCCTCCCCCCACTTTCCCCTTTGAAATTCCATTCTCCATCATATCCCCTCCCCAGTCTCTCTTTCATTTTGATGTCATGATCTTTTCCTCCTCTTATGATGGTCTTGTGTAGGTAGTGTCAGGCACTGTGAGGTAATGGATATCCAGGCCATTTTATGTCTGGAGGGAGCACATTGTAAGGAGTCCTACCCTTCCTTTGGCTCTTACATTCTTTCCGCCACCTCTTCCGCAATAGACCCTGAGCCTTGGAAGGTGTGATCGAGATGTTACTCAGTACTCCAGTCACTTCTTTCCAGCACAATGACACCTTCTGAGTCATCCCAAGGTCACTGCCATCTGAAAAGAGAAGATTCTCTACCCAAAGTGAAAGTAGCATTAATATAAGAGTATAAATATTAAGAGAAGTGCTTACTTGGCAGTTTGATAAGCATAGTATATACATTTTTCCAGACATCAGCAGATGTTACACCCCTAGGGCTCATGACTACCCCTGTTTTAAGTTTTCAGTATGAGGGATGTATTCTGTCCCATGGAGCGGGCCTCCAGTCCAATTGGAGGGCAGCTGGTTTCCACTGTGACAGACGTGCCACTATTGCACCTGTTGGCTCATTTGGCCTGGCTGGCCAATTATAAGGCCTGCAGTGTCCACTGTTGAGTATCTTCACTGGTGATATCTCTCTCCCATTGCACTGCATGCAGAATGGCTTCTTCCAGCTTTCTCTCAGATGGTCTACACGGAGGAGGTTATCAGCTCAGTTCTAGCAGGATTTCTCAGTGGCCTTGCCACCCAAGTATGTGGAGTCTTCAGCAATAGGGTCTTACCATCTATTCCTGGTGGGAAACCAAGGCTCTCGGCAATGGCCTATAATGTTTTGGGGGCATCAGGGGCCTCCCTGGCCAACAACTCACTGGAGGTATCCCATCCCTGGCACTGAAAATTTTCTAACAACGATCTATGGCTCCTGAGTGTTCCATTGTCCAAAACCAGAGGATTCCATATGATTTATTTGCATCCTCTTAGATTTTGGTTAGCCCTCCCTCCACCTTTCCTTTACTCAATCTCTTCCTCTGACCTCACTTTGGGCCCTTTCACCCCCATTAATCTATTCTTCTACTTACATATATACAATATCAACCCCCTTTTTTTTGAGACAAGTTCTCGTGTAACTCAAGCTGGTCTCATACTTGTATACTTATTATGTAACCAAGAACGATCTTGAACTTCAGATCCTACTGCCTCCACCTCTCCTAAGTGCTGGGATTACAGAGTGTGTACGAGCAGTCCTGGCAGTCAAACCTTCTGCAGATCATCTCAACCTTTCATTTGATTATAAACTGTTCATCAAAGACAGAGGGCATAACGTAGCACCCATTACTCTACTCAGACTTAATGCTTGCTTGTTACATTAGCTGTCATATTTAGACCTTTTTATCTCTAGGACCCTAGAATCTCAAGCTCCACCTTGTTAGGACTCCTTATCAAAAGTCAGGTCTGGCTCAGAAGGCACCGTGGTTCTGGGAAGAAGTGACAGGAGTGCTCAGCACTGCAATATCTCTATCACACCTTCCAAGGCTCAGGGTCTATTGTGGAAGAGGTGGTGGAAAGAATGTAAGAGCCAAAGGAAGGGTAGGACTCCTTACGACATGCTCCCCCCAGACACAAAATGGCCTGGATATCCATGACGTCACAGTGCCTGACACTACCTACACAAGACCATCATAATAGGAGGAAAAGATGATGACATCAAAATAAAAGAGAGACTGATTGAGAGGGGGAGGGGATATGATGGAGAGTGGAGTTTCAAAGGGGAAAGTGGGGGGAGGGAGGGCATTACCATGTGATAGTGTTTACAATCATGGAACTTGTCAGTAAAAATATTTGAAAAAAAAAAAAAGTCAGGAGACGGCTCAGGGATTAAAGTGCTTGCCTACAAGCCAGTTGACCATTTTCCACTTTCCTCAAGTAGAGCACCCACATAAAGCTGGACATGAAAAGGAACACGTATCTGAAATCCCAATGCGCCTACAGCAGAGCCAGGAGAATCAAGACGCTTCTAAATAGCAGCAGCAAGAGAACCCCTGTCTCAAGGTGAAAGGAGAGGAGAAACACCCCAGGTTGTCCTCTGACCTCCACACACAGGCCCGTATAACACCCACCACACACACACACACACACACACACACACACACATAGAGAAGGAATTGTTTTGAAGCATAGTCTCACTCTAGCCCAGGTTGACCTGGAACTCACTTGCTAACCCAGGCTGGCTTTGAATTTACAGGAACTCTCCTACTTCAGCTTGCAAAATGCTGGGATTAAAGCCTGATTTAGAAAAGAAAATTGAGCCTGGTGTGGTGGTGCACGCCTTTAATCCCAGTACTCAGGAGGCAGAGGTAGGTAGGAGGGAGGATTGCCAAGAGTTCAAGGCCACCCTGAGACGACATAGTGAATTCTAGGCCAGCCTCAGCTAAAGTGAGACCCTATCTCGAAAAAAAAAAAAAAAAAAAAAAAAAAAACCTTACATAGGCATGGTCTGGGCAAGGTGGCACAGAGGCTAAGGTAGAAGGATCACTGAGATTAAGGCCAGCTTACGCTCCTTGCCTCAAAAAAGCAAACTAAATAAAAAAATAAATAAATGAAATAGACCCCAACAAAATGTTACTGATATTAGATGAGATGGGTGTGTTCAGGGTGGTAGTGAAGGAGAAACAGGAGTGGTAGTTTTATTTGCAGGTAGTCAGGGACAGAATCCCAAAGCGGGAACAAGGGGACGCTACCTTTTCCATCGTGACAAGACTGAAACTTGGGTTTGATCCCGTCTTTCCCAGATGGCCGCCAGTGACAGCCCAGCAGGAACGTCCCGCTTCTTCCGAGCTTAGTCAGCAGTCTGAGTTTATGAACCAATCAGAGCTTGGCTCCGTCCAGAAGCCAGTCAGATCTTTGCCCCTCTTGGGTCAGCCCGGTGAGTCTAACCAATCAGGGCTCGTACGCACCTGAGCAGATGACAAGGCTCACCCTGATGGGACGTCTGAACCGTATAAAGGAGGTTATCCGCAGAGCTCAGCCTGCTGTCTCTTTCTTTTGCCCTGTGATCTGGCCTGAGGATCCATGTGAGGCTGTCCCTCCTCCCCAGGCTGGGAAGGATGTCTACCTTGGCTTGGGTATTTGTCTTCTTGGCTTCTGTGGGTGCCATGCTTTGGGGGGTACCCTCTCACTTTGATTACAGGTAAGATTCATCTTTCATCTCTCAGTCCTTCACTATTTTTCCCTCTGCCACCACCCCCTCCCCTATTTTTTTTTTCGAGGTAGGGTTTTACTCTAGTCCAGGCTGACCTGGAATTCTTAGGGTGGCCTTGAACTCACAGCAATCCTCCTATCTCTGCCTCCCAAGTGCTGGGATTAAAGGTGTGTGCCATCACACAGGGCTTCCTTCACTATTTCTTAATCCTCTCTGGGCTGTTATTTGAAGGGGCTTCTATGTCCGGTCTTTCGTGTGTGTGTATCTGCTCCAGGCTTTTCCTAGATATCAATTTCCTCTAAATAAACTCATGAATTATGATTTCTCTCTAAATAAACGCAATAAGTTGTCATTTATCTTTCTTGAGTCTGTTTTGTCAATGCTTTGTTAAAACAGGATAAGGACTCAAAATTGGAGTTCACAAGTTTGGGAGACTCCTCCTGAACCCCCAAATCCTGCATCAGTATGACTCTGGAGAATGGCCTGGTTGGGGAGAGGCACTGAGACTTTATTTGGAGACTCATTAGCAGCATGTCGCTGGCACCATGATGGGATCCCAAAGCCAGAGAATAAGGCTTAGATATCAAAGAACAAAGTGAGATATTTCTTTTTTTTTTGTTTGTTTGTTTTTCGAGGTAAGAGGATCACTGTGAGTTCAAGGGCACCCTGAGACTGCATAGTGAATTCCAGGTCAGCCTGGGCTAGAGCGAGACCCTTGATTGTCCTCTGGGCATGCCTGTGAGGAGTTACTTGATTCGGGATAATTCAGGTTGGAAGACCCACCTTAACTGTGTGTGGCACCATTCCACGGCCAGTGTCCCGGACTGCATAAAAAGGAGAGAGCAGGGCTGGGGAGATGGCTTACCAGCTAAGACGCTTGCCTGCAAACCCTAAGGACCAGAATTTGATTCCCCAGTACCCATGTAAGCCAGCTAGACAAGGTGGCACAGGAGTGGCACATGCATCTGGAATTCGTTTGCAGTGGCCAGAGACCCTGGCATACCTGTTCTCTGCCCCTCTCTCTCTCTCTCTCTCTCTTCAAATAAATAAAACAAAATAAGAAGGAGAGAGCTGGCTGGGCGGCAGCGCTCATCACGCTGCTTCCTCACTGGGCCGAGTGTGAGCGGCCACCTCAAGCTCCTGCTGTCGTGCCCTGAGCTCCTGGAAGCTGAATAAAACCCCTTTCCTTCCCTAAGCTGTTTCTGGCCACGTATCTTGTCCCAGCGATGAGATGGTAATGAATACACCCTCCCCAGCCCCCATTTTCCTGCTATGTGTAAAGCACAGCTCCAAGCTCTGGAGGGTGCAAAAGAGAGGGATGACCCTTGGTCTCTTCTGAGAGGCTTATAGCCAAGACAGGAGTTTTGGCACAGTGCTGTGCACTGGCGTTTCCTTCATAGTGCATGTCACCCCCTGAAATGAGGGGAGCACTCTGTTTACTATTCTCTGTCCTCCACAGCCCCATAAGAAGGACTACCCTGGGCCGGGCGTGGAGGCACATGCCTTTAATCCCAGCACTCGAGAGGCAGAGGTAGGAGGATCACCATGAGTTCAAGGCCACCCTGAGACTCCATAGTGAATTCCAGGTCAGCCTGGGCTAGAGTGAGACCCTACCTCAAAAAGAAAAAATGAAGAAGAAGAAGAGGAGGAGGAGGAGGAAGGACTATCCTGATTGCTTTGCTCATCTTTTTAAAAATATATTATTTATTATTTATTTATTTATTTATTAAGAGAGAAAGAGGCAGAGAGAGAGAGAGAAAGAGAGAGAGAGAGGGAGAGAGAATGGGCACGCCAGGGCCTCCAGCCACTGCAAACAAACTCCAGACACATGTGCCCCCTTGTGCATCTGGCTTACATGGGTCCTGAAGAATTGAACCGGGATTCTTTGGCTTTGCAGGCAAACACCTTAACAGCTAAGCCATCTCTCCAGCCCCTGCTTTGTTCATCTTTACATGCTGCCCAGCACACTGAGAGGTGCCTAAAGGATCTTGGGTAAGCAGAGTGAATGGGCTTAGATGTTGTTGGAATCAGGGCTGAGCAGGGCCGTTCTACAGACAGGAATCTCCAGGCAGGGACTAGGGTGACATCTCTGTGGGCACGGCACATGTGCAAGCATGAGGATGTGAGTTCAGCCTGTGTAAAATGCCAAGCATGGCGGCAGGTGCTTGTAATCCCAGCACTAGGGAGGCAGAGACAGGCTGTGGTGGTTCGAATGCAAATTTCTGTCCCGCATAGCCTTGTGTGTTTTGAATATTTGGTCCCCAGCTGGTGGCAATTTGGGAGAGTTGTGGAACCCTTGGTTGGTGGAGCCTTGCTGGAGGAGGGGTGTCAGTAGAGGTGGACCTTGAGGTTTTTAGTCCAGCCCACTGGGTGTTCAGAGCTGCGTCCTTCCTGCCACTGTGACAAGACGTGGCCATCTGCTCAGCCATGCTTCCCCACCACAATGAGCTTCCCCTTGAAACTGTAAGCTGAACAGATCCTTTCTCTCCACAAGCTGCTTCTGCTCAGGTGTTTTGTCCCAGGCATGAGCAAGTGAGAGCTACACAGGGTATCCTTGGGGCTCACTGACTAGCTAGTCTAGACACGTCAGGGAACTCTAGGTTCAGTAAGGAATCCTGTCTCAAAAGAATAAGGTCGTCAGGTATGGTGGCACATGCCTTTAATCCCAGCACTCGGGAGGCAGAGGTAGGAGGATCGCTGTGAGTTCAAGGCTACCCTGAGACTACATAGTGAATTCCAGGTCAGCCTGGGCTAGAGTGAGACCTTATCTTTATAAAAAAAAAAAAAGAAGGTCAAGCTGGGGTGATGGCTCAGCAATTAAAGACACTTGCCTGCCAAGTCCAAGTTCAATTCCCCAGTACCCACATAAAGCCAGATGCACAAAATGGCACATGCATCTGGATTTCATTTGCAGTAGCAAAAGGCCCCACCCATTCTTTCTTTCAAATAAATAAAAATAAATTTATTTTTAAAAATCATAAAGCGGTTAAGCCAGGCATGGTGGTACATGCCTTTAATCCTAGCACTTGGGCGGCAGAGGTAGGAGAATTGCCATGAGTTCGAGGCCACCTTGAGACTACATAGTGAATTCTGGGTCAGCTTGGGCTAGAGCAACACCCTACCTCGAAAAAAAAAAAAAAAAAGAATAAAGTGGAAATAAACTAAAGATGCCCCACATCAACCTCTGACCTCCACACACATGAACATGCATACACACACATACAAAATCCCTTAGCATGCACAAAGACTTGTACTGAAGACAGCGGGTGATCAGAGGGTTTGGCACTGTAGATGCTCAGCACCTGTGGTTTTCCTCAGGGGCTGGTCAGCACGCTGCTGGCTGCACTAAGAGGAGGGTCGCCTGGCTCACGAAGGCAACATGCATGAGGTAGATACGCATGAAGTTCCAGTGAGCCTCATCTCCAGATCTGCCAGCCTTTCTTACTCCTTGCCAGGAACCCAGCACCTGGCACAGACGGACTCCACAGGCAGATCAGAAAGGCATTTTCAACATGAGTAAATCAGACCATCATGGTCCACAGCTCAAGGACAGAACTTTCTGGAAGTCCTGCTTCCCACCCCAAGCACCTTCCTTACTACTTCCAGGTGCCCCATGCCCTGCACATCTCCCTGCTTGCGTCTACAACCTCCACCAAGCCCTCTGCTGAGCCCCACCCCCACGCACCACGTCACGTGATCCTCAGCTCAGCCCTGAAGGTCCCGGATGGCTGTTACAGCTATTCTGCCAGTGAGGAGACAGGGGCCTTGTAGTTACCTTCTCATTGCTGGGACAAAACACCCTACTAAAAGCAGCTGATGGGAGGAAAGGGTTTATTTGACTTAACAGTCTTGAGGAGAAGCTTCATGATGGCAAGGGAAAGCATGGCATGAGCAGAGGCTGGACATCACCTGTGCCACAGCAGGTGGCAAACAGCAGCAGGAGAGGGAGCCAAACTAGCACTGGCAAGTTAGGGGTTAATGAACCTCAAGGTCCACCCCCAGAGACACACCTCCTCTAGCAAGGCTCCACCTCCCAAGTTGCCACCAGCTGGGGACCAAACATTCAGAACACTCGAGTTTATGAGGTCATCTCCTTCAAACCACCATAGGCCTTGAGAGGCCGAGTCGCCAGATTGGAAGTATTGTCTCAGAAAAGTCAGTTGGTCTGTCAGTAGGATGCTGCAAGGAAGAAGTCAGATTCGCTTCCCCTCTCTGCACACCACCTTCTTCACTGTACAATAGGGGTTTCCACCAGCATCTCACAGAGCAGCTTTAGAATTAAACAGGATGGAGCTGGGCATGGTGGCGCGCATCTTTAATCCCCGCACTTGAGAGGCAGAGGTGGGAGGATTGCTGTGAGTTTGAGGCCAGCCTGAGACTACAGAGTGAATTCCAGGTCAACCAGGGCTAGCGAGAGACCCCACCTTGAAAAATGAAAAAGAAGATAAAAAAGTAAATAGAAAAAAAGGGGTAGGACATCAATATCACATTTTACAAGAGTCCTTGCTATAATACCAAGGGTTTAAAGAAAAACAGCTGGGCCCAGCACTCGGGAGTCAGAGGTAGGAGGACTGCAGTGAGTTCGAGGCCACCCTGAGACTCCATAGTAAATTCCAGGTCAGCCTGGGCTAGAGTGAGACCCTGCCTCGGGAAAAAAAAAAAAAAAAAAAAGAAAGAAAGAAAAAGAAAAAGAAAAACAGCTGGTATTTTAAAAATCTGGGACTTGAATTGTTTCTGCTGTCAAGATTTTTTCTGACCGTCCAGAAATGTTTACAGACAGCAAGTTAAGAGTGAGATTTAGCCGGGCGTGGTGGTGCACGCCTTTAATCCCAGCACTCGGGAGGCAGAGGTAGGAGGATCACCATGAGTTCGAGGCCACCCTGAGACTCCATAGTGAATTCCAGGTCAGCCTGGGCTAGAGTGAGACCCTGCCTCAAAAAAAAAAAAAAAAAAAAAGAGTGAGATTTGAACTGTCTTTAGACCCGCAGCTCAACTGCCCCCTCTAGTGTTTTCTTGGAGCAAGCACACAGGTCTCCAGTCCTCAAGGCCCAGGCTCCTTGGGAAACAGGTGAGGCCCAGGGGCCGCTGTCTCTGGTCCTGAAAATTCTCAGGCCGCTTCAAATCTAAAGTACTAAACCCTGTCCACAGCAGCGTCGGCTCTCCAAACCTTTCTTTGTTCTTTCTTCAGTTTGTGCGGGCCTGGGGGAGTCCCAATGAGTGTTCTGGATTGATAACGTAAGTGCTGTGGGCAGAGCTGTGGTGGAAAGAGCAAGGCAGAACGGGGTATTCTGCGGGACGGAGATTATGAAGGAGCTAACCGCCCTTGAAGGGCAGCTGCCATGGGCTCAGACAATTCATGACAACCAAGTGCAGTCCTATTTATTTATTTATGTGGTTTTTCGAGGAGTTCACTACGTAGTCTCAGGCTGGCCTTGAACTCACAGCGATCCTCTTACCTCTGCCTCCCGTGTTCTGGGAGTGCACCACCATGCCAGTGAGTGTGTAATATGGTGGTGGTGTGTGTGCATGCATGCATGAGTGCGTGTGTGTGTGCACACACGAGAGAGCACTCATGCTAACAGCTGAGCCGTCCATCTTTCCAACCTTGCCTTCGGTAGGGTGTGCTTGTCTGCAGCGGCCAGAGGGGAATGTCACGTGTCCTGCTCCTTCACTCTTCGGCCAGTTTTTTGTTTGTTTTTGCTTTTTTCAGGCAGGGTCTCACTCTAGCCCAGGCTGATCTGGGACTCACTGTGGTTCTAGACTGGCCTCAAACTCACAGCAATTCTCCTACCTTTGCCTCCTGAGGGCTGTGACTAAAGGTGTGTGTCACCATGCCCGGATCCACCTCTTTTTGAAACAGGCCTCTCACGGCCAATGGGCTTCAAGGATGATATCTCCACATGTGTAGCAACACCTCACTTTTTGTTGTTATTGTTGTTTTTCAGAGTAGAGTCTCGCTCTAGCCCAGGCTGACCAGGATTTCACTATGTAGTCCCAGGCTGGCCTTGAACTCACAGTGATCCTCCTACCTCTACCTCCTAAGTGCTGGGATTAAAGGTATGTACCACCATGCCTGGCATCTCTCACATTTTTATGTGGTTACTGGGGATCAAACTCAGGTCCTCATGCTTGTGAGGCAAGCACTTTACTCATGAGCCATCTCTCCAGGCCCAAATGTCTCTCTCTCTCTCTCCTCCATTCCTCTCCCTCTTTCTCCTTCCCCCTCCTCTCAACATAATCTCACTGTAGCTCAGGCTGGCCTTTGGCCTTGAACCATAGCAATCCTCTTACTCCAGCCTCCCAAGTGCTGGGATTACTGGTGTGAGTCACCATGCCCACCTGGAACACACACACTCTCTCTCTAACAGATGTGATTTTATTTCCTTAGAAGGATGTACTAGTAACATACTCTAGAGATACCAGTTTGGATTACAGGTGACATGAAGTTTCTTTCTAGAATTAAAGCATGGAGCTGGTCTCACACACACCTGGGTTCAACTTAGAGCTTTGGCACCTCTTACCTGTGTGCTTTTTTTAAATGTATTTTTAAAAAATATTTTTATTTATTTATTTGACAGAGAGAAAGAGAAGGAGAGAGAGAGAATGGGTGCGCCAGGGCTCCAGCCTCTGAAAATGAACTCCAGACGTGTGCACCCCCTTGTGCATCTGGCTAACGTGGATCCTTGGGAATCGAACCTAGGTCCTTTGGCTTTGCAGACAAATGCCTTAACTGCTAAGCCATCCCTCCAGCCAACCTGTGAGCTTTTAAAAGCAAGTTCTCAGAGTCTTAGGTTTCTCATGTAAAATAGGAATAATGATAGATTATTAGGGATTGTAGTGGTTTGATTCAGAGGTCCCCCATACACTTAGGTGTTCTGAATGCTAGGTTCCCAGCTGATGGAGATTTGGGGATTAACACCTCTTGGAGGCAGTATATTGTTGGGGGTGGATTTATGGGTGTTATAGCCAGTTTCCCCTTGCCAGTGTTTGGTATGCTCTCCTGTTGCTATTGTCCACCTTATGTTGGCCAGGGGGTGATGTCCACCCTCTGCTCATGTCGTCATTTTCCCTGCCATCATGGAGCTTCCCCTCAAGACTGTTAGCCAAAATAAACTTTTTTCCCCAAAAACCTACTCTTCGTTGGGCGATTTCTGCCAGCAATGCAAACTTGACTCCAACAGTAATGCTGGTACCAAGGAGTGGCGTCATTTGATGCTGGAAACCTGACTGTGGCTTTGGCCTTTTGGAGCTGATTTTCAAGAGGAATGTGGAAGGATTTGAAACCTTGGCCTAAAAGACGCCTTGCAGTGCTGTAAGTACAGCTTGATGGACTAATGGTCAAATTCAGACCTAAATGCAATAAGAACTATGGACTGTGAGGGTGAGAAAGAGCTTTGCTTGGACTGGGCTAGAAGCAGCTTGTGTGAGAGGCTTGCTGTTATGCCCATGTCCTGAGAACTTGTGCAGGGTTGCATTGCATAGAAACAGACTGATGTGAGCAGAGATGTGACACAGAAAAAATGAAATCTAGCTGGGCGTGGTGGCGCACGCCTTTCATCCCAGCACTTGGGAGGCAGAGGTGGGAGGATCACCGTGAGTTCGAGGCCACCCTGAGACTCCATAGTGAATTCCAGGTCAGCCTGGGCTAGAGTGAGACCCTACCTTGAAAAACCAAAAAAAAAAAAAAGAAAAAAGAAAGAAAGAAAAGAAAAGAAAAGGAAAAAGAAAAAGAAAAAGAAAAAGAAAAAGAAAAAAGAAAAAATGAAATCTTTGGGCTGAAACTTCCACCCATTCAGCTGCAATTGAGAGATTACAACCTTTGAGATTGGGCCAGCTGACCTGCACTGGGGCAATAGGAAGAATGTAGACTCTTTTGAAAGGGTCTGAATGCTCAAGGAGTGTCCTGTTCTCCAAAGTCTGCTTTATTCTCCTATGAATTAACAAATTGGCACCCTGCCTGGTGTTATGGAATATAAGAAACATGGGAAAGAGAGGGTCATTGAATTTGCAACATGGTCTTGTGTTTTGAAAATGGCCATGGACAGTGTGAAGCAGGTTTGCTGGATGCCTGCATGGAGACCCCATGGAGCCTTGAGGATGGACCGTGGATTGCAGTGGAGATGCCGGGACCACGAGATGGCTGCTAAGGAAAGCTGCCGGCCCCAGATGAAGTTTTCCAGGACTGTGAGTAGCCTAGCTGGAGGGGTGGAATTGGAACTCCAGAGACTTGTTGCTGGTTAGAATTACTGGACTTGAAGAGTTGTCTCTTACTAGAGTTGTTGGACTTGGAGCTATAGAGTTTGGTGTTTTCCTTCTTTAAATTTTGTTTTGTTTTGTTTGGTTTTTTTCAGGTAGGGTCTTGCTCTAGCCCAGGCTGACCTGGAGTTCACTGTGTAGTCTCAGGATGGCCTCAAACTCTTGATGATCCTCCTACCTCTGCCTCCCGAGTGCTGGGATTAAAGGCGTGCACCACCACACCTGGCTCTGTTTAAAATCTTGTATTGGTTGAATATTTCTTTGCTATGCCCAATGCCATGTTTTACAGGGTGAATTTTCTGGTATTATGGCTCAATTAAAAGACCTTGAATTATGGGAATGTTTGAGCATCATTAGGATTGATAAAAACTATGGGACTTTTAAAGTTGGACTGAATGCATTGTATTTTATATCATGTATGGATATTAGTTTATGGGGGTTAGGGGTGGAATGTGGTGGTTTGATTCATGTGTACCCCATATATAAACTTAGGTGTTCTGCATTCTAGGTTCCCAGCTGATGGATATTTGGGAATTAATGTCTCTTGGAGGCAGTGCATTGTTGGGGGCGGGCTTATGGGTGTTATAGCCAGTTTCCCCTTGCCAGTGTTTGGCACACTCTCCTGTTGCTATTGTCCACCTTATGTTGTCCAGGGGGTGATGTCCACCCTCTGCTCATGCCATCATTTTCTCCTGCCATCATGAAGCTTCCCCTTGACTCTGTAGCCAAAATAAACCCTTTTTTCCCAAAAGCTGCTCTTGGTTGGTGATTTTTGCTAGCAATTCAAACCTAACTGCAACAGGGATGTTGCGATTAAATTAAATAAAAGTTAGTCGGGTGTGGTGGCGCATGCCTTTAATCTCAGCAACAGAGAATCAAGGCCTCTTAATCAGTTTCCAGACTTGAGCCAGCTTATAGATCCTGAGCCCCTTGATTGAAGGGGTGGCTGGATCCCTTCGAGGAAGGACCCTCCTACAACCCCCAAAAGTTTCTCCTGTCCTTCCTCAGAGGGACCTGTGGCATTTTGCTAGGGTAACTGTACACTGGGGAAAAGGGAATAATCAGACCTTTCGGGGCCTACTGGACACTGGCTCTGAACTGACATTGATTCTAGGAGAGCCCAGAAAGCACCTGTGGCCCTCCAGTTAAAGTAGGTGCTTACAGAGGTCAGGTGATCAATGGAGTTTTGGCAAATGTTAGACTGACAGTGGGTCCAGTGGGCCTCCGAACTCACCCTGTGCTTATTTCCCCAGTCCCAGAATGCATAATTGGGATAGATATACTTAGGAGTTGGCAGAACCCCCACAATGGTTCCCTGACTTGTGGAGTGAGGGCTATTATGGTTGGAAAGGCCAAATGGAAGCCACTGAGGCTCCTACCACCAGGAAAAAATAGTGAATCAAAAACAGTACCGCAGCCCTGGGGGGATTTCAGGAATTAATGCCACTATAATGGACTTGAAGGATGCAGGGGTGGTGGTTCCCACCACATCTCCCTTTAACTCTCCTATTTGACCTATTCAGAAGACAGATGGATCCTGGAGAATGACAGTGGATTATCAGAAACTTAATCAGGTGGTGACTCCAATTGCAGCTGCTGTACCAGATGTGGTTTCTTTATTTGAGCAGATTAACGCATCTCCTGGTACCTGGTAAGTAGCTACTGATCTTGCGAATGCTTTCTTCTCCCTACCTGTCCATAAGGACCATCAGAAGCAATTTGCCTTCAGCTGGCAAGGTCAGCAGTACACATTCACTGTTTTACCTCAAGGTTATATTAACTCTCCAGCCCTGTGTCATAGCCTAGTTCGCAGGCATCTTGATCACCTGTCCCTTCCACAGGGTGTCACATTGGTCCATTATGTCAATGACATTATGCTTATTGGATCAAATAAACAGGAGGTGGCAGCCACTATGGAGTTGCTGGTACAGCATGTATGCACAAGGGGATGGGAAATAAATCATCCAAAATTCAAGAATCTTCCACCTCAGTAAATTTCTAGGAGTTCAGTGATGTGGGGATGCAGGGATACTCCTTCTAAGGTGAAGGATAAGTTGTTGCATCTGGCTCCTCCTACCACTAAGAAAGAAGCACAATGTCTAGTGGGCCTATCTGGAAGTTGGAGACAGCACATTCCGCACTTGGGTGTCTTACTCCATCCCATATACCAAGTGACTTGGAAAGCTACTAGTTTTCAGTGGGGCCCAGAACAAGAGAAGGCTCTTCAACAGGTCCAGGCTGCTGTGCAGGCTGCTCTGCCCCTTGAGCCGTATGATCCAGCGGATCTGATGGTACTTAAGGTGTCAGTGGCAGATAGGGATGCTCTTTGGAGCCTTTGGCAGGCCCCCATAGGTGAATCACAGCGGAGGCCCTTGGGATTCTGGAGCAAGGTCCTGCCATCATCTGCAGACAGTTATTCTCCATTTGAGAGACAGCTCTTGGCCCTTAGTGGAAACTAAATGTTTGGCAATGGGCCATCAAGTTACTATGCGACCTGAGCTGCCCATTATGAGCTGGGTGTTATCTGACCCACCAGGCCATAAAGTTGGATGTGCACAGCAGCCATCCATCATTAAGTGGAAGTGGTATATATGTGATCGGGCTCGAGCAGGTCCTGAAGGTACGAGTAAGTTACATGAGGAAGTTGCCCAAATGCCTATGGTTGCTACTCCTGTTGCAATGCCTTCTGTCTCCAAGCGTGTACCTATGGCATCATGGGGTGTGCCCTATGATCAATTGACTGAGAAGGAGAGGTGTAGAGCATGGTTTACAGATGGTTTAGCATGTTACACAGGCACTGCCCAGAAGTGGACAGCTGCAGCATTACAGCCCCTTTGTGGGACAACTCTGAAGGACTGTGGTGAAGGGAAGTCTTCACAAAAGGCAGAGGTAGGAGGATCGCCATGAGTTCAAGAACACCCTGAGACTACATAGTGAATTCCAGGTCAGCCTGAGCTAGAATGAGACCCTACCTCAAAAAAAAAAAAAAAAAAAAAACAGAAAAAAAAATAACAAATTAAATAAAAGTTAAAAGATGCAGCCGGGCACGGTGGTGCATGCCTTTAAGCCTAACACTTGGGAGGCACAGCTAGGAGGATCGCCGAGAGTTTGAGGCCACCCTGAGACGAGTGAATTCCGGGTCAGCCTGAGCTAGAGTGAGTGAGACCCTATCTTGAAGAAAAAAAAAAAAAAAGATGCTGTCCTCCTCAGTTAATGTGAACTACTCTTATTTTGGAAGTTTAAAATTTTTCTCCATGGGCTGGAGAAATGGCTCAGTGGTTAAGGCACTTGCCTGCAAAGACTAACAACCCAGGTTCAGTTCCCCAGGACCCACGTAAAGCCAGATGCAGAAAGCAGTGCATGCATCTGGAGTCCGTTTGTATTGCCTGGAAGCCCTGGCATGTCCCTTCTCTCCATTTGTCTCTCTTCTCTCTCTCTCTCTCTCTAAAATTTCTCCACATCTTCAAAAACAAATTTTACCTGCAGGCCTGTCGTTTCTTCCATATGCTTACATTGTTACATTCTGCCTTTGCCTGACAATAGGAGGCACATGTCTAGTCAAAGTATTATCTTAGGCTGGGGATATGTTCAGTGGTTAAGGCACTTGCTTACAAAACCTGCCAGCCCAGGGTTGATTTCCCAGTATCCAGGTAAATAAAGCCAGGTGTACAAAGTGGTGCATGCATCTGGAGTTCATGTGCAGCGGCAAAACGCCCTAGTGCACCCGTTCTCTCTCTTTCCCTCTCTCCTTACAAATAAATAAGGCCCAGTGTGATGGTGCATGCCTTTAAGCCCCTGCACTTGGAGCTGTGAGCTCGAGGCCACCCTGAGACTACATGGTGAATTCCAGGTCAGCCTGGGCTAGAGTAAGACCCTTACCTTGAAAAACAAAAAACAGTTGAGGGCTCACGAGATGGTTTAGCAGTTAAGGTGCTTGCCTGCAAAGCCTAAGGACCAAGGTTCAATTCCCCAGAACTCGGATGCACATAATGGCACATGTGTCTGGAGTTCATTTGCAGTGGCTAGAGGCCCTAGTGTTCCCATTCTCTCTCTCTCTCTCATAAATAAATAAAATTATATAAAAATAAAAAATTTGAAGTCTTTTCATATTTGATTGGAGACTATTTTCTGTTATAAGCTTGAGCTCCTATCCAAGACATTTTTGCAAATAATTAGTTTTAAATATGTTTATCTTTTTTTTTTTAACAGCTCTCTCAGTTTATTGTCAGTGAAAAGGGTTTATAAACATCTGAGGGTGGAGGGGAGCGACCCTAAGGGGATTGAACGTACCAAGTTCATTTCTGATGCCTAATTAGCATATGGGGTCCTTCATTCTAGCAGGTAGACAATGGCGGGGGAGGGAGGTGTCAGGTGATCTAGGGTCTCAGTACTGTGTGAAGGCTGCTGGCTGATAAGGAGTTTCCTAGGCAACTGGCCAAAGGTCAGTTTATTTATGTTATCTTATGTATAAAACAGTGCACTAAATAAGCCAGTAAAAGTTTCAAGAATTTGGGGGTGGGCTGGAGAGATGGCTTGGTGGTTAAAGGCACTTTCCTGTAAAGCCCACTGGCCTGGCTTCAACTTCACAGCATCCATCCAAAGCCAGATGCATAAAGTGGCACAAGCATCCAGAGTTCATACACAGTGGCAAGAGGTCCTGGTGCACCCATTCTCTCTCTTTCTCCTTTCTATTTTTTTAAATATTTTTGTTTATGTATTTGTGTGTGTGTGTGTGTGTGAGAGAGAGAGAGAGAGAGAGAGAGAGAATGGGTGTGTCAGGGCCTTCAGCCACTGCAAAGCAAATTCCAGATGCATGCACCACCTTGTGCATCTGGCTTACATGGGTCCTGGAGAATCAAACCTGGGTCCTTTGGCATTGTAGGCAAACACCTTAACTGCTAAGCCATCTCTCCAGCCTTCTCTTTCTCCTTTCAAATCAATATTTAAAAATAATAATACTCTTTTTGATTAGTAGGAAATGGTCTCATAGTCCATGGTGACCTGGAATTCATTATGTGCCCAACTTGGGACTGCATCTCTTTTTTTAGTAGTGTGTGTGTGTGTGTGCGTGTGCGTGTGTTTGTGTGTGTGAGGCAAAGTTTTATTGGGTAAAGAAGAAAGAAAAAGAAGAAAGCTGGGGCACTAAGTCTGCATCCCAGAGGACGGGATCTCAGGATGCAGCCCCAAACTATTCTTAGTGTCAGCTTTTATTGGAAATAACCACATGATGTTTATAGTAAATACAAGATGAGAGGTAAACCACAAAGTTATGTACTGTTAAACAAGGGGGGGGGGGCTATTACAAGAAGTCACAAGGTTACATAGGTCACATAGGCAGAACTGAAGCAAGAAGCATTCTATGCTATGTAATCACAAAGCTATTAACAAAGAGATACAGGAAGGTCATGGTACATTACATAGAGGGATCATCCCATTCCTTAGGTAACAGTTAACACCTGCATTGCACAGAGGGATCATCCTGTTCTTTTCAAAATCCATTTCCCCCTCTGATATGATACCAAGTCAAATCCTTGACTTGTGAAGAACAGTGTCTAGGGTGTTTTCATCTAAGGGGGTGTATTGCATCCACAATACCATGAGTTTAACAGAATTTATTCTATTCTTTATATATCTACTTAGAGCATTAATAATGCAGGGTCCTATGGTAAGGCCTAAGAGCAGTAGTATCAGGGGCCAACAATAGAAGAGACAAGGGAAGTTAGCCATGGAGACCAACTAAACATAGACCGAAACCAATTACTAGTGGCCTGTGTCTGAAGTTCTCTTTCTTTGAGATTTTCTCTAACTAAAGTCGGTGTATTTCAGATTATTTCTGACTGATTGGCATAAAAGCAACAAGTTTTATCTAAAACCATACATAGGCCCCCTTGTTTCATAAAAAATAAGTCTAATCCTCTTCCATTTTGTCCCCTCCACTTTCACAGCCACTGGAGTGGTTAGGATGAGCTGGTGGGGGCCCTTCTCTTGATCTGAACTCTGTCGCCAAACTGAAAGGGATGGGGGCAAACAGGATATGTCTGAAAAGCAGCCTTGATTGCTGGAACAATGGACTCTGGACTCTCTGTAAGACCAACAAAGGAGGGGGCCAGCAGTCCTAGGCAAAAGTTCCCCATCAATGGCTTGCTACCAACTCCAAAACCAGGAACATGCAGATGGGTGGAGATCTGGTTCTCGGGCCAAGATTAGGGGTCCTTCCCCAGTTTGGTGGCCCCAGAGTCGGAGAGGGAGTTCTTGAAATATGGATCCAGGATGAGCCCCAAGATGTTATGGGGCCCAGTGTCACACAAGCAAAACCATCAACTCACAGAAGGTGAGGCAAAGTTTTATTGGGTAAACAAGAAAGAGAAAGCTGGTGCACCAGGTCTGCATCCCAGAGGTCGGGATCTCAGGATGAAGCCTTTTTTTTTTTTTTTTTAGTATTTTATCTTTTTATTTATTTCAGAGAGACGGAGGGAGAGAATGGGCATGCCAGATCCTTTAGCTGCTGCAAACAAACTCTAGATGCATGTGCCACCTTGTCCATCTGGCTTACGTGGATCCTGGGATTGAATATGGGTCCTCTGGCTTTGCAGGCAAGTGTCTTAACTGCTAAGCCATCTCTCCATCACTCCTTTTTTTTTGGGAGGGGGGGTGGTAGGATCTTGCTCTAGCCCAGACTGACCTGGAATTCACTATGTAGTCTCAGGCTGGCCTGGAATTCATAGTGACACCCCAAGCTCTGTCTCCCCAGTGGTGGGATTAAAGGTGTGCTCCACCACGCCTGGCTCACATCTTGGAACTGCATCTCTTAATGAGATGGGTGAGGTGCACACTCTTTTCCTTTCATTTCCATCATATGACCACAGGGAAAATTGCCATGTGATTTTTTTCTTTCTAGGGAGGGGTCCAGTGGCCACTGAGAAAGGGAAAGAGGTTGAGTTTCTGGATCTAGGGTCCTTAGTGTGGTTCTCTTTCTTTTTTTTCTTTTCAAATTTTTTTAATTAACAACTTCCATGATTATAAAAAAATCCCATGGTAATACCCTCCCTCCCTCGACTTTCCCCTTTGAAACTCCATTCTCTATCATATCTCCTCCCCCTCTCAATCATGATGTCATGATCTTTTCCTCCTATTATGATGGTCTTGTGTAGGTAGTGTCAGGCACTGTGAAGTCATGGATATCCAGGCCATTTTGTGTCTGGGGGGAGCACGTTGTAAGGAGTCCTACCCTTCTCTTGGCTCTTACATTCTTTCTGCCAGCTCTTGCGCAATAGACCCTGAGCCTTGGAAGGTGTGATAGAGATATTGCAGTGCTGAGCATTACTGTCACTTCTTTTCAGCACCATGATACCTTCTGAGTCAACCCAAGGTCACTGCCATCTGAAAAGAGAAGATCCTCTACCAAAAGTGAGAGTAGCATTAATATAAGGGTATGAATATTAAGAGAAGTGCTTACTGGGCAGTTTGATAAGCATAGTATATACATTTAGCCAGACAACAGCAGACGTTACACCCCTAGGGCTCATGACTACCCCTGTTTTAAGTTTTCAGTATGAGGGCTGTATTCCCTCCCATGGAGTGGGCCTCCAGTCCAATTGGAGGGCAGTTGGTTTCCACCATGACAGATGTGCCACTATTGCACCTGTTGGTTCATTTGGCCTGGCTGGCCAAATATAAGGCTTGCAGTGTCCACTGTTGAGTATCTTCACTGGTGATTTCTCTTTCTCCCATTGAACTGCATGCAAAATGGCTTCTTCCAGCTTTCTTTCAGCTGGTCTACATGGAGGAGGTTATCAGCTCAGTTCCAGCAGGATTTCTTAGTGGCCTTGCAGCTCAAGTATGTGGAGTCTTCAGCAATAGGGTCTTATCATCTATTCCTGGTGGGAAACAAAGGTCCTTGGTTCCCTTTCTTGCCCTTGGGAAGTCTTCCATCTCAGAGCTGGGGACAACTGGCTTAATGCAAGGAACAGCCACCAAAGGGGCTGCCTCCCTATCCCTGCTGACTGTCAGGTAGAGGCAGCAGCTCGCCTAGGGCCACATGACAGGCTTCATCCAGCTAGACTGGTATGAGCAGGTTGTTTGGTTGCCAGGTCTAAGGTATCTGTCTCATCTGATCTGTTCCCTAGGTGGCAATGGGGACAGAGAGAAGGCAGGCAGCTGGGCAGGTCCAACATGTTCCGTGGAGAACAGCCATGAGAGGCAGAGCAGCAGAGATCTCCAGGGACATTGCAGTGTGGGGTGGCAGAGTAGGGGAGGGAAATAGGAGACTGTAGTGTTTGGTCCATTCCCTCATTTCCTAGCTGAGTAGCTTTGGACATATGGTGTCGCCTCGCTGGGCCTGTTTCCCCAACAATAGACTGGGGTCATTTTTCCTCCTTGGGGTGCTGAAGTTCTAGTGAGCTGACACATGTAAGGCATTTATCAGGCATGTAGAAAGAGCTAAGACAGTGACAGCCGTGACCCACCCCACCTCCTCTGACCTTTTATGAAGCCCAGACAGCTCCTGTCTGAAAGGGAAGATTTGCTGACTTCTTGTTGCAATGAGCTTTGGGTGTTTTTTTTTTTTTGTTGTTGTTGTTGTTGTTTTTTGAGGTAGGGTCTCACTGTAGCCCAGGCTGACCTGGAATTCACTAGGTAGTCTCAGGTTTGCTTTGAACTCACAGCGATCCTCCTACCCCTGCCTCCCAAGTGTGGGATTAAAGGTGTGCACCACCACTCCTGGCTTTGGGAGGATTTTGGAGTGGTGACTTGGAATTACAAATTGGCATGTATGACTCTAGGAAGACCATGGCACACATAGTGTTGCAGTCAGGTTCACATTGCTGGTAGAAATCACCCTACCAAGAGCAGCTTGTGGGGGGGGGGGAGGCTTATTTTAGCTTATAGACTCGAGGGGAAGCTCCATAATGGCAGCGGAAAATGATGGCATGAGCAGAGGGTGGACATCATCCCCTGGCCAACATAAAGTGGAAAATAGCAACAGGAGAGTGTGCCAAACACTGGCAAGGGAACACTGGCTATAACACCCATAAGCCCGCCTCCAACAATACACTCCCTCCAGGAGGCCTTAATTCCCAAATCTCCATCAGCTGGGAACCTAGCATTCAGAACACCTAAATTTATGGGGGACACCTGAATCAAACCACCACACGTAGTGTCATGGCAGAAACAAGTGCTTTGGTGCTGTGGTTCAAAACATGGTGTTGGGGGCTGGAGAGATTGTTTAGCAGTTAAGGCGCTTGCCTGCAAAGCCCAAGGACCCGTGCTTGACTCTCCAGGTCGCTGGTAAACCAGATGCGCAAAGGTGAAGCAAGCACAAGGTCACACATGCCCACTAGGTGCCACAAACATCTGGAGTTCATTTACAGTGGCTGAGGCTCTCTCAATCTAAAATTTAAAAAAAAAAAAAAGTCTGGCCTGGTGGTGTATGCCTTTAATCCCAGCACTTGGAAGGCAGAGGTGGATTGCTGTGAGTTCAAGGCCACCATGAGACTACATAATGAATTCCAGGTCAGCCTGAGCTAGAATGAGACCCTACCTCAAAAAAGGGGGGGCCTGAAAAAAAGGGGAGGCTGGAGAAGATGGTTTAGCGGTTAAGGTGTTTGCCTACAAAGCCAAAGAACCCCAGTTCAATTCCCCAGGACCCAGGTAAGCCAGATGCACAAGGAGGCACATGCATCTGGAGTTTGTTTGCAGTGGCTGGAGGCCCTGGCATGCCCATTTTTTCTCTCTCATTTTCTCTCTACCTCTTTCTCTATTTCTCTCAAACAAATAAATAAAATATATTTTAAAAATAATAATAAATAATAAAAGATGGTCTTGGGACTGGAGAGATTGCTCAGTGGTTAAGGCGCTTGCCTGCAAAGCCTAATGACCCAAGTTCAACTCCCCAGTACCCATGTAAAGCCAGATGCTCAAAGTGGCGCATGCATCTAGAGTTCCTTTGCAGCAAGTAGAGACCTTGGTGTACCCATTCTCTCTCTCCCTCCTTCTCTCTCTCTTCCTCCTGGGCATGGTGACACACACTTTTAACCCCAGCACTTGGGAGGCCAAGGTAGGAGGATCCCTGTGAGTTTAAGGCCAGCCTGAGCCTACATAGTGAATTCTAGGTCATCCTGGGCAAAAGTGAGACCCTCTCTGAAAAAAGAAAAGGAAAAACAAACAAACAAAAAAAAAAACCAGATGGTTTCTGAGATCCACGTGAGTGGAGCTGGGGAGATGGCCCAGGATAAATCACTTGCTGCAAAGCCTGAGGAGCAATGGCAGACAGGTGTGGGGCCCACTTGTGATCTCAGCACTTGGAAGGCAGAGACAGGATCCCCAGGACAAGTTGAATAGGTAAACTGGGTTCAAGTGAAAAACCCTACCTCAGTAAATCAAATGAAGGGTGATGGAGGAAGACACCCTATGCCAACCGCCCTCTAGCCCCACTTGCACATGCTCACGTGTGCCCCTGCACACAAAAGAAGCGGGACATGGGCCTCTGCCCTTGTGAAGGAGGGTAATACTGGTGAGGCCTCCCTTCTGCCTGGGGGACACAGAGTCCCTCCCCTTGAGAGGTCACAGCAGGAAGGCTCAAACCCGGGAGCACTGTGCGGTCCTTGCCAGGCACTGAATTTGTGGCGCATTGAGTGTGGCTCTCCCAGCTGCCGGAACTGTGAGGAATGAATGTGACTGCCCGTGAACACCCATCAGGGCTGCCCCAGCAGACCAAGACAGTTGGCACCTGAGCAATCAAGTGAGCCGCAGTCCTCCTCACCCACCTGCCCTCCATCTGCTCCTTTTCCATAGCACTTCCTGGTCCCCAGTGTGGCCAACCTACCAACCCATTTCTAGTTCCATCTCCGCTTCCAGAATAACTCTCAAATCCCCTTCCCTCCCTGCCAATTCCTCTCCTCCAGTTCAGGCCACTGGCTGCTCCCGCTGGGATACTATGCTGACCACAGAACCAGTCCTCTCCTGCCATAGTTGTGGTCTCTCAGGCCCAATACAGGTTCAGAGTGGTCAGGATATGGCAGACACTTAGAATCCACTTTTGCTAAAAGGCACTGGCTCCTCACTTGGGCTCGTAAGTAATTAAAAAGCAAGATAAAGGCTGGAAAGATGGCTTAGCAAATAAGGTGCTTGCCTGCAAAGCCTAAGGACCCAGGTTCAATTCCCTAGTACCCATATAAAGCCAGATGCACAACGTGACACATGCATCTGGAGTTTGTTTGTGGTGGCTAGAGGCTCTGGTGCACCCATTTTCTATCTGCCTCTTTCTCTCAAATAAATAATAATAATAAAAATTTAAGCCCAGGATGGTGGCATGTCTTTAATCCCCACACTTGGGAGACCAAGGTAGGAGGATCTCCGTGAGTTCAAGGACACTATGAGACTGCTGCTCTCACAATTCATAACCCACAACCCCATGGTGAATACCAGCAACCCCACTGAGGAGGGCCCCCAGCAGAATGCGGGCAGGGAGGAGGGAAAGGATGGTACCAACACATGATGTATCCATACAGAGTATATACTTCATAAACATATGTAAATAAAAAAGAACAATTATGGTGAGAGGCGCTGCTGGGGCTCTAAAATCTCCCTTTAGCATGGTTCCAAAGGGCCTGATAGTTTAGCCCTGCTGGCAACTCCGGTCTCCAATTCTTTTTTTTTTTTTTTAATACATATATTTATCTTGGCACATTCTGCAAATTCTGGTTAGCAGACATACTATGAGGCTCCAAACAGGCAACCAGTTTATCCTACTCTGGGAAAGAACAAGGTTATGTGACAGCAATATAACATAATGGTCTTGCTTTTGCCAAAATAGGGGTTAGGAATCAATTTGTCAATTTTTTTTTTGTTCATTTTTTTTTATTTATTTGAGAGTGACAGAGAGAGAAAGAAAGAGGCAAATAAAGAGAAAGAGAATGGGCACGCCAGGGCCTCCAGCCACTGCAAACGAACTCCAGATGTGTTCGCCCCTTGTGCATCTGGCTAACGTGGGTCCTGGGGAATCGAGCCTCAAACCGGGGTCCTCAGGCTTCACAGGCAAGTGCTTAACCGCTAAGCCATCTCTCCAGCCTGGGGTTAGGAATGAAGATGTATGAGGTGCTGAACTCTTGCATTCAGCTCACTTTTACTTAACTTTCTCATAATTAAACACAGAGCAATGAATTTAGGTGGAACGTAATCAGAACACAGAAACAACATTGATTTGCTTTAATTTTTATGCAGGACATGACTAGAACTTCCAGAACCAGAAAGAAAACTGTTTTTACCTTGATTGAGGTTTTACTACACAGGGGGAAATCTATTTCAGCCCTTATAAGACAACCAACGAATGGTCTCAATTCAGGCATGCCCTCTGGCCAAGTTTAGCATTATCACATCAAAAAAAAAAAAAAAAAGTCTTGTGTATAACAAGTATCTTTTCAAATATAAATTACTTTTACTTTTTTTTTTTTTTTTTTTTTTTGGTTTTTCGAGGTAGGGTCTCACTCTAGCCCAGGCTGACCTGGAATTCACTATGGAGTCTCAGGGTGGCCTCGAACTCACAGCGATCCTCCTACCTCTGCCTCCCAAGTGCTGGGATTAAAGGCGTGCGCCACCACGCCCGGCTCCTCAAATATAAATTACTTTTCAAGGGCCTGCAGGAAATACAAAAATAAGTTTGATGGACAGGAAACGTTAAAGCTGCCTAAAATTGAGATAACACTGTTAGTGTACATTACATCAGGCATCTTGTTCCACTGAGAATTCAACATGGCTCTACTAATTCATGGTAAGTTGCACCCTTAAAGTGCTCAATTTACCTTCCCTGACACTTCAAAAAGTCCTGCAATCACTGCCCTGTCCTTTCTCAGATGAATAGTGGCCAGCTATTGAGGGCTTTTATAGTTTTTTTAAAGGGTTATTTTTCTATAGGTTTAAAAAATCTTTATGAATTACAGGCTTAGACATATAACCTCCAAAATGGTATATAGATTGCCTCAAAATTCAAGCCGAAACTAAATTTTTACACTTAATTTTATACCTAAAACCTATCATTAAAATGTGAATCTTTTAATGTAAAAGTAGAAAATAGAGTAAAAATTCATTACCACATATTTACCTCAAATACAAGAACAGTATTAAACAGAACAACAAAATAGTAACAGCGATAGAACTTGTACATTTGCCCAAACTGAATTAAGTTTCTTTGAGTCCGGGTGAACTGTTTCCCATCAGCAACCATTACCCCTCACTTTAACACTGTTCAAACACTAACAGGGGCAACTGTCTATTCAGATTTAACTAAGCATGTGCTAATTTGTAAGTAGTTTGTCTTCCGCATTTGGTATCTAACTGTCAAATACACGCACTTCAACAAAAAGTGTCATGTGGACTCATGGGTCCTTCCTCAGCCGCGGGTGCTCGCAGCTCGGGAACGGCGGGATTTGGTGCTATGGAGACATTTTTGGTAGAATATAAGAGCGCAGTGGAGAAGAAACTGACAGAGTGCAAATGGAACACCAACACAGCAACTGAACTGAAATTAGGCAGATGATGTTGAAGGCAAAATCAGACAAATTATTCCACCTGGGTTTTGCACAAACAGAAATGACTTCCTTTCTTTGCTGGAAAAAGAAGTTGATTTCCAACCTTTTGGAACCTTACTCCACACATACTCAGGTCTCAGTCCAACAGGAGGAGAAAACTTTACTTTTCAGATATATAAGGCTGACATGACATGTAGAGGCTTTCGAGAATATCATGAAAGGCTTCAGATCTTTTTGATGTGGTTTATTGAAACGGCTAGCTTTATTGACGTGCATGATGAAAGATGGCACTACTTTCTAGTATTTGAGAAGTATAATAAGGATGAGTTACACTCTTTGTGACCGTAGGCTACATGACAGTCTATAATTACTATGCGTACCCAGACAAAACCTGGCCATGTGTAAGCCAGATGCTGATTTTTTTTTTCAGTTTTTCACATTTTTTTTTCTCAATTTTTATTAACATCTTCCATGATTATAAAAAATATCCCATGGTAATACCCTCCCTCCCCCCACTTTCCCCTTTGAAATTCCACTCTCCATCATATCCCCTCCCCATCTCAATCAGTCTCTTTTATTTTGATGTCATGATCTTTTCCTCCTCTTATGATGGTCTTGTGTCAGGCACTGTGAGGTCATGGATATCCAGGCCATTTTGTGTCTGGAGGGAGCACGTTGTAAGGAGTCCTACCCTTCCTTTGGCTCTTAAATTCTTTCCGCCACCTCTTCTGCATAAGACCCTGAGCCTTGGCAGGTGTGATCTAGGTATTACTCAGTACTCCAGCCACTTCTTTCCAGCACCATGATACCTTCTGAGTTGTCCCAAAGTCACTGCCATCTGAAAAGAGAAGATTCTCTACTAAAAGTGAGAGTAGCATTAATATAAGGGTATGAATATTAAGAGAAGTGCTTACTGGGCAGTTTGATAAGCATAGTATATACATTTAGCCAGACATCAGCAGACATTACACCCCTAGGGCTCATGACTACTCCTGTTTTAAGTTTTCAGTATGAGGGATGTATTCCCTCCCATGGAGTGGGCCTCCAGTCCAATTAGAGGGCAGTTGGTTTCCACCATGATAGATGTGCCACTATTGCACCCATTGGCTCATTTTGCCTGGCTGGCCAATTATAAGGCTTGCTGTGTCCACTGTTGAGTATCTTCACTGGTGATTTCTCTTTCTCCCATTGAACTGCCTGCAGAATAGCTTCTTCCAGCTTTCTATCAGCTGGTCTACATGGAGGAGGTTCTCAGCTCAGTTCCAGCAGGATTTCTCAGTGGCCTTGCAGCCCAAGTATGTGGAGATCTTCAGAAATAGGGTTTGACCATCTATTCCCTGGTGGGAAACCAAGGGCCTCAGGCAATGGCCTATAATGTTTTGGAGGCATCAGGGGCCTCCCTGGCCAACAACTCACTGGAAGGTATCCCATCCCTGGCACTGAAAATTTTCTAGCAACAATCGTATGGCTCCTGGGTGTTCCATCATCCAAAAACGGAGGATTCCATATGATTTATTTATATCCTCTTAGATTTTGATTAGCCCTCTATCCACATTTCCTTTACTCAATCTCTTCCCCTGACCTCACTTTGGGCCTTTTCACCCCCTTTAATCTATTCTTCTACTTACATATATACAATAGCATCCTATTAAGTACCCCCCTCCCTTCCTTTCTCTTCCCTCTTTTTAGCTTACTGGCCTCTGCTACTGAGTTTTTTCCTTCTCACACAGAAGACCAATCATCTGTAGCTAGGATCCACATATAAGAGAGAACATGTGGATGCTTGGCTTTCTGGGCCTGGGTTACCTCACTCAGTATAATCCTTTCCAGATCTATCCATTTTCCTGCAAATTTCATAACTTCATTTTTCTTTACTGCTGAGTAGAACTCCATTGTATAAATTTGCCATATCTTCATTATCCACTCATCAGTTGAGGGACATCTAGGCTGGTTCCATTTCCCAGCTATTGTAAATTGAGTGACAATAAACATGGTTGAGTACATATTTCTAAGGTAATGAGATGAGTCCTTAGGATATATGCCTAGGAGTGCTATAGCTGGTCATATGGTAGATCAATTTTTAGCTGTCTTAGGACCCTCCACACTGATTTCCACAATGGCTGGACCAGATTGCATTCCCACCAACAGTGTAGAAGGGTTCCTCTTTTTCCACATCCCTGCCAGCATTTATGATCATTTGTTTTCATGATGGTAGCCAATCTGACAGGAGTGAGATGGAATCTCAATGTAGTTTTAATCTGCATTTCCCTGATGACTTGGGATGTAGAATATTTTTTTAGATGCTTATGCGCCATCCGTATTTCTTCTTTTGAGAACTCTCTATTTAGTTCCATAGCCCATTTTTTTAATTGGCTTGTTTGATTTCTTATTATTTAATTTGTTGAGTTTTTTGTATATCCTAGATATTAATCCTCTATCAGATATATAGCTGGCAAAGATTTTTTCCCATTCTGTAGGCTGCCTCTTTGCTTTATTCACAGTGTTCTTTGCAGTACAAAATCTTTGTAATTTCATGAGGTCCCAGTGGTTAATCTGTGGTTTTATTGCCTGAGCAATTGGGGTTACATTCAGAAAGTCTTTGCCAAGACCAATATGTTGAAGGATTTCCCCTACTTTTTCCTCTAGCAGTTTCAGAGTTTTAGGTCTGATGTTAAGGTCTTTCATCCATTTGGACTTAATTCTTATGCATGGAGAGAGAGAAGAATCTATTTTCATCCTTCTACAGATAAATATCCACTTTTCCCAGCACCATTTGCTGAAGAGGCTGTCTTTTCTCCAATGAGTATTTTTGGCATTTTTATTGAATATCAGGTGGCTATAGCTACCTGGACTTATATCTGGGTCCTCTATTCTGTTCCATTGATCTACATGTCTGCTTTTGTGCCAGTATCATGCTGTTTTTGTTACTATGGCTCTGTAGTATAGGTTAAAATCAGGTATGGTTTAATCCCAGCACTCGGGAGGCAGAGGTAGGAGGATTGCCGTGAGTTCGAGGCCACCCTGAGACTCCATAGTGAATTCCAGGTCAGCCTGGGCTAGAGTGAGACCCTACCTCGAAAAACCGAAAAAAAAAAAAAAAAAATCAGGTATGGTGATACCACCAGCCTTATTTTTGTTGCTCAGTATTATTTTAGATATTCGAGGTTTTTTGTGATTCCAAATGAATTTTTGGATTGTTTTTTCTATTTCTGTGAAGAATGCCATTGGAATTTTGATGGGGATTGCATTAAATGTGTAGATTGCTTTTGGTAAGATTGCCATTTTCACAATATTGATTCTTCTGATCCAGGAACAAGGGATGTTTTTCCATTTCCTAGTGTCTTCTACAATTTCTCACTTGAGTGTTTTATACTTTTCATTGTAGAGATCCTTTACTTCCTTGGTTAGGTTTATTCCAAGGTACTTTATTTTCTTTGATGCAATTGTGAATGGAAGTGATTCTCTGATTTCATCCTCTGTGTGTTTGTTGTTAGCATATAGGAAGGCTACTGATTTCTGTGTTTTTATTTTGTATCCTGCTACATGGCTGTAGGTGTTTATCAGCTCTAAGAGTTTGCTGGTAGAGTCTTTAGGGTCCTTTATATATAGAATCATGTCATCTGCAAATAATGATAACTTGATCTCTTCCTTTCCAATTTGTATACCTTTTATGTGTGTCTCTTACCTTATTGCTATGGTTAAGACTTCCAGTACTATATTAAATAAAAGTGGGGACAGTGGACACCCTTGTCTTGTTCCATATTTTAGTGGAAAAGCTTCCAGTTTTTCCCCATTTAGTAATATGTTGGCTGTAGGCTTGTCATAAATAGCCTTTATTATATTGAGATATGTTTCTTCTATTCCCAGTCTCTGTAGGACTTTTATCATGAAGGGATGTTGCATTTTGTCAAATGCTTTCTCTGCATCTAATGAGATTATCATGTGATTTTTGTCCTTCAGTCCATTTATATAATGTATTACATTTATTGATTTGCGTATGTTGAACCATCCCTGCATCTCTGGGATAAAGCCTACTTGGTCAGGGTGAATGATCTTTCTGATATATTCTTGTATTCTGTTTGCCAATATTTTGTTGAGAATTTTTGCATTTATGTTCATGAGGGAGATTGGTCTGTAATTTTCTTTTTTTCTTCTATCTTTGCCTGGTTTTGGTATCAGGGTGATGCTGGCTTCATAGAAGGAGTTTGGTAGGATTCCTTCTTTTTCTATTTTATGGAAAAGCTTAAGAAGCAATGGTGTTAGTTCTTCCCTGAAGGTCTGGTAAAATTCAGCAGTGAATCCATCTGGGCCTGGACTTTTTATTTGGGAGATTTTTGATAACTGCTTGGATCTCCATGCTTGTTATCGGTCTATTTAAGTGATTAATCTCATCTTGATTTAATTTAGGTAGGTCATATAAATCAAGGAAATCATCTATTTCTTTCAAATTTTCATACTTAGTGGAGTATAAGTTTTTATAGTATGTCCCTATGATTTTTTTTTTTTTTTTTTTTTTTTTTTTTTTTTTTTTTTGGTTTTTCGAGGTAGGGTCTCACTCTAGCCCAGGCTGACCTGGAATTCACTATGGAGTCTCAGGGTGGCTTCGAACTGATGGCAATCCTCCTACCTCTGCCTCCCGAGTGCTGGGATTAAAGGCGTGCGCCACCACGCCCGGCCCCTATGATTTTTTTTAATTTCTCTGGTATCTGTTGTGATGTTACCTTTTTCATCTCTAATTTTATTAATTTGTGTCTCTTCTCTCTTTCTTTTGGTCAGATTTGCTAAGGGTTTATCAATCTTGTCTATCCTTTCAAAGAACCAACTCTTTGTTTCATTGATTCTTTGGATTTGTTGTTGTTTTTGTTGTTGTTTCTATTTCATTAATTTCTGCCCTAATCTTTATTATTTCTTTCCATGTACTGATTTTTGGTTTGCCTTGTTCTTCTTTTTCCAAGGCTTTAAGGTGAAGCATTAGGTTGTTTACTTGCGACCTTTCTAATTTCT
Organism: Dipus sagitta; assembly: GCA_036346955.1. Taxonomy (NCBI): domain Eukaryota; kingdom Metazoa; phylum Chordata; class Mammalia; order Rodentia; family Dipodidae; genus Dipus; species Dipus sagitta. Next base: position 143,821,816 of record CM070770.1, read on the forward strand.
TAATATAGGCACTTAAAGCTATAAATTTACCTCTTAGGACTGCCTTCATTGTGTCCCAGAGATTTGGGTATGTTGTGTTCTCATTCTCGTTTGACTCTATAAATTTTTTGATTTCCTTCTTGATTTCTTCATTGACCCATTCATCATTTAGTAGTGTATTGTTTAGTTTCCATGATTTTGTGTATGCTGTATAGCTTTTCTTGCTATTGATTTGTAGTTTGAGTCCATCGTGGTCAGATAGAATGCAAGAAATTATTTCAATTTTCCTGTAATTGTTAAGATTTGCTTTGTGTCCTAATATATGGTCTATTTTAGAGAATGTTCCATGTGCTGCTGAAAAGAATGTATATTCTGCAGCATTTGGATGAAATGTCCTGTAGATATCTGTTAGGTCTATTCCTTCTATGACCTCGTTTAGTCCAGATGCCTCTCTGTTTATTTTTTCCCAGGATGACCTGTCAGTTGATGAGAGTGGGGTGATGAAGTCACCCACTACCACTGTGTTTGGTGTTATCTGTGACCTTAGTTCTAATAGCATTTGTTTGATGAACTTGGGGGCCCCCATGTTAGGTTCATATATGTTTAGGATTGTAATGTCCTCCTGTTGGAGGGTGCCTTTAATCAATATAAAGTGACCTTCCTTATATTTCTTAACTAATGTTGGACTGAAGTCTACCTTGTAAGATATTAGGATAGCAACCCCTGCTTGTTTTCTAGGCCCATTTGCTTGAAACACTGTTTTCCAACCTTTCACCCTAAGATAGTGTCCATCCTTTGTAGAAAGGTGGGTTTCTTGGAGGCAACAAATTGAAGGATCCTGCTTTTTAACCCAGTCTGCAAACCTATGTCTTTTGGTTGTGGCATTGAGGCCGTTGATATTAAGAGATATTATTGAAAGGTGTGTATTTATTTTTGCCATTTTTGTAGTTCTCCTGGTTTTACCTTTGCTCTCTTGTGTTAACTAGTATTTGAGTATTGTTTGCTTTTTCCAGGTTCCTTATATGTGTGCTTTTCTTTCTCTTCAGCATAGAGGACTCTTTCAAGTATTTTCTGTAGAGCTGGTTTTGTCTTCAAATACTCCTTTAGCCTGCTTTTGTCATGGAATGTCCTTATTTCTCTGTCTATTTGAATGGATAGCTTTGCAGGATAAAGTAACCTTGGTTGACAGTTGTTATCTTTCAGAACTTGGAATACATCACTCCATACCCTTCTGACTTTTTAAGTTTGTGTTGAGTAATCTGCTGTAATCCTGACAGGCTTGCCTTTGTAGGTAACTTGATTTTTCTCTCTACCAGCGTTCAATATTTTTTCTTTGGTTTCTGTGTTTGGTAGTTTGATTATAATATGGCAAGGAGAGGTTCTTTCCAGGTTTTGTCTGGTTTGTTCTAAAGGATTCCTGTATCTGCATTGGCACCTCTTTCCCAATTTGGGGGAAGTTTTCTTCTATGATTTTGTTGAAGACACCTACTATGCCTTTGGAGTGAAATTCTTCTCCTTCTACTATGCCCTGAATTCTTATGTTTGATCTTTTCATAGTGTCCTGAATATCTTGAAATTCCCATTCATACTTTTCTATTAGTTTGTCTTTCTCTTTGTTGGACTGTGTTAGATCTGCCACCTGGTCTTCTAGCTTAGATATTCTGTCCTCTCCTTCATCCATTCTACTGGTGAGATTTTCTACAGAGTTTTTTATTTCATTAACTGTGTTCTTTATTGCTAGTAATTCTAACTGGTTTTTCTTTATTATTTCTAGTTTCCTATTTATGTCCAGTATTGATCTCTGTATTTCATTAAATTGGCATCCTGTGTCTTCTTTGATTCCTTTGATTTCTTCTTTGACTTCTTTGAACATATTTATAATCATTCTTTTGAAATCTTTCTCAGGCATTTCCTCTAACTTGTTCTCACTGGAGGTCATTTCTGATGCATTAATACTTTTTGGTGGATTTATATTGTCTTGAGTTTTGGTGTTTCTTGTGTTATAATGTATATATTTTTGCATCCTGGACTATTTAATGATTGGATTTTCTAGTTATCAGGGTATTATTAGATGTATCAATCAATCTGCTATTATATATCTTCAGGGCAGGAGCTTAAGGCGCTAGGTGTGGCTCTCAAGACTCTCAGAGTATCTACAAAAGTGACCCTAGGTGTTGGGTTTGCCTGCTATGAGAGTATTCAAGTAGGTTGAGTGGAACAAAATACAGACAGTTTCTAAAATTTAACTAAACAATGTACACTTTCAATGAAAAACAACACAGAGTGTTTATCCAAGAGTAGGTATTACGACAACCAGATCCTCTGTCCCTTAGGGTGTGTGGTGCCCCACCCACTCCCTTAATGCTGATAACAAGGAGGTTAAGATTTCTGGTCTGTTGAGGGTTCCAAGTCAGCTTGTGACCAGGTGAGACCCTTCCCTAATGTTTAACAGAAGAGGAAACAAAGCCACTATAAATCAAGAAGCAACAAGTAACAAGCCCAAAATATAGCTTATTTAAGAATGGCAAATCTGACCATCCATCAGATTTAACACATAATTTATCCTGATATGGAAGGTGCATTTAGCACTTCTGGTTCAGGCCAATATACCAGGTTTATTAGGCGGGCAATGACCTGGTGTAATCCCAGTTACCTTTTAGGATGATTTTGGTCTCAGTTATGCTGCGCTCCTGCTTGGGTTCCTCTGGTGCACTGTCGGTTCAAGTAGGCGTGGCTGGGTCACTGGATCGCTGCTCTGTTCACCAGGGCTGGGCACTGGTGGTGGGGGAGGGGAGGCTGCCGATGCTGGCTCTAGTCCTCTTGCTGGTCCACATGTTCTTCTACCTTGTGATCTTCTCCTTCGTTGTTCACTGCCGTTCTCCCTTCATGTTTCTTGAGTTTGCAGAGCTCCGATGTGAGTGGAAAATCCCCTCACCTGGCTTTTCCTACGGCTCAAGCCAAGGCTGGCGGCTGCAGTCCCACAGACCTGGCCCCGCTGCTGCTGCTGGAGCCGCTTCTGCTAGCCTATGTGGGCTCTGGATCTCTCCTACTTCTCCACTGCCATTTCAATTTCCTATACACCTCACTTTTTAGTAAAACCATGTATTTTGCTGTTTTTTTTTTTTTTTTTTTTTTTTTTTGGCTTTCCCCCCCTTAGGCTTCTTTGGCATGGTTCCTACGCTGCCATCTTAACCGGAAGCCACTAGTTTTTTTTTTCCCAAATGCTGATTTTGACTCCATTTCAAGGTCAAGGCCATGGTGCTCAACTTCTTGAAATAGTTCATAGATATTATATTCCATCTCCTTCAGTTCTTGATATTATAGCAGAAGACCCATCCAAAATCTATGTGAAATTAAGAGACTATGTGCTTGTGACATTTTGTCAAGATTTGCCCTGTTTTTCCCAGGAAAAATTAATGCAAGGATTTAATGAAGATATGGCAGTACAAGCACAACAGAGGTTCAAAATAAACAAGAAACATGTTAGATGGGTTTATGAAATTCTTCCGCTGCTGGTGACTAAGACGAGTGATGCTGAACAATACAGAAGCTATAGACTGGATATTAAAAGAAGACTAATTAGCCCATACAAGAAAAAGCAGAAAGATCTTGCTAAGATGAGAAAATGTCTGAGACCAGAAGAACTGACAAACCAGATAGAAATAAGCATGCAGCATGAACAGCTGGAGGAAAGCTTCCAGGAACTGGAGGAAGACTACGACGTGTTGCAGAACGACTAGCCCAAGAGTAACAACGATTGTTCTACTGTGTACAGACTACTGGCATGTTATTGATTGACTATCCCAAGAGTAAAGACTGTCCTACTCTGTACAGAAAGCTTGCAAACTTCTGTACATTGTATTATGAAAACCTTGATGACTTTAATCTTAAAATCTTGTAACATTTTACTTACATTAAAAGTTATCTATTATCTTGGGCTGGAGAGATGGCTTTGCGGTTAAGGCGTTTGCCTGCAAAGCCAAAGGATCCCGGTTCGATTCTCCAGGACCCACATAAGCCATATGCACAAGGGGGTGCATGCACCTGGAGTTCATTTGCAATGGCTGGTGCACCCAATCTCTCTCTCTCAAATAAATAAATAAGTAAATAAATAAAATATATTTAAAAGTTATCTGTTATCTTCAGTTAAAAAAAAGTGTCATGTGATGGCATAGCCTCACCAGAAGCAGCATAAGGTATTTGGCAAATGTCTTGAGACATTAACTGTAAATCAACATAGGTATAGGTCTTCATACTATGAAAGATTCCCAAATGCTTTTACATTGTTAACATTGGGGGGGGGGAACCCCGTATTTATCATCGATTCCAATTCCTGAAAATTCAGTTGAGGTAACCTCTGCAAGTCACTGCTCCACATTTGCATTCAGTTCTCACCCTCTTTTTGGCAGGGCTGGGGTCAACAGAATCAGAAGATAACTCCCCAGAACCTTCCATTTGATAATCAAAAGTCAGCTCTTCTCCAGCCTTTATGGTTCTCATGGAAAATAATGCTATCTGGAAAGACGAGTATCGAGGTTATCGATGAAAACAAACACTTGAAGACTTGGGTCACAACTATGATTCACAAAATGAGACACATTTCTATATCGAGCAGCATCCACTGTGAACTCATCAGATTCACAGTCCAGATCAAGGGAGGTATGCGATTCCTCTGACGTCATACAACTGCCCCCGCCTTTCAGCGTATTCATTCGTGATTACCTCTCCAACAGATTCCATGACAAAACTCATTTGTTTAATCTTCTCAAGGGTTTTTACACCCAGCCACAGCCATTGCTAGTTCTGAAAATGCACAGTGAATACTGTGGGCCTTTCTGTACAATCCTGTTGGGACAGTCAGGCCCGCACCGGCACCCTGAGTTGCACTCATAGACGGGAGCACCAGGCTGGACCCTGATGTGCTGGTTCTTATTATAAGCCATAACGACTCCAGCTTCAGTGGGACAGCACTTCTCCAAGAAGCAGTCTGTGTGCGGACACCCAAAGGTGGCTTCGTTATCTAAGCTGACCTCGGAGCAGGTTTGTATGCATCGACATAGAAGTCTGAAGGTGGGCCCTCCAAGTCCACGGTGTTTTTGACAAATATCGTTCCTTAATGTTTTTTCTTCTGTTGAGGTCATCTTGCCATCTCTTCAGATCAATTCTTTGCTTAGCTTTTTATTCGCAATGTATTCAGCAATAGCAGGTTGCAAAGATTTCTTGTCATTGTTTTTAGGAATCATTGTTTTGCCTTTCTTTACCTGAGATAAGTAGCTATGCTTGGCATTAGAGAATTGCTGTAGTAGTAATGGACACTTAAGATTTTTCAAAGGCTCCCAAGTATTTGTAGAATCTGGCCATCCTTTCCATTTTACAAGATAGTATTCCATATCCCCTCCGCGCCTCAGCACCGGCCGTCGCCATCTTGCGGAGCTTTCATTCAACCTGCTGGTCTCCAATTCTTCATTGGTTGCTTGTCTCTTTCATTCTGCTCCTTTGTTTTTGGTTTGGTTAATTCCTTTAACCTCCAGATTACACCAAAGCCTTCCTGGCCCCAGAGTCTGTGGACTTTGCCAGCTCAGTATTGGTCCTTGTCCCCTTGTCTTCCTCCCCCATAAGCTCTGAAAATCACGGCCAACTCAGCCCCTCACCACTATCTTCCCAGCATCTGGCAAGGGGCCTGCCACGTGCCAGGCATGTGGAATGCATGAAAGTCTGGATTTGCAGGTGCCCCTGTACTCCCGGTGCCCAGCCCTGGGGCCCAGCAGCAGGAGGGTTCAGCAGCTGTTCAGGAAGAAGGCTGGTGGGTAGGAAGATCTGAGAAGACCTCAGCATAGTCAGGAGGAAGTGAGAGGAAGGATGATGAAGCAAAGTTTGGGTTTTTTTTTTTTTTTTTTTTGTGAGTCTCTTCAGTAAAGCACCTAGAAGAAGGGGTATGGCTTAGTGGTAGAGCATTTGCTGAAAAAGAGAAAAAGAAACAAGTCCGGCATGGTGGCACATGTCTTTAATCCTATCATTCCAGAAGCAGAGGTAGGAGAATCACTGTGAGTTCGAGGCCATCCTGAGACTACATAGTGAATTCCAGGTCAGCTTGGGCTACAGCAAGACCCTACCTCAAAACAACAACCCCAAGTCAGGTGTGGTGGCCTAATCCCAGCACTCAGGAGGCAGAAGTAGGAGGATCACCATGAGTTCGAGGCCACTCTAAAACTACATAGTGAATTCCAGGTTAGCCTGAGACCCTACCTTGAAAAAACAAAACAAATAAAAAGAAAGAAAGAAAAGAAAAACACCCCCCCCCAAAAGAAACCCCCACAGTTTTTTTCTTTCTGAGGTAGGGTCTCACTCTAGCTCAGGCTGACCTGGAATTCACTATGTAGTCTCAGGGTGGCCTTGAACTCATGGTGATCCTCCTATCTCTGCTTCCCAAGTGCTGGGATTAAGGAAAAGAAAAGGTTGAAAAGATGGCTCAGTAGTTAAAGGTGATTACTTTAACTCCATGCCCCCCCCCCAGGAGGGTCTCTGTAGCCCAGGCTGGCCTCAGACTCACAGCAATCCTTCTACCTCAGCCTCCCAAGTGCTGGGATTAAAGATGTGTGCCACTGCACTGGGCTTCAACTTGCTTGCTTTCAAAGCCTGCCAGCCCAGGTTCAATTTCCCAGACAACCAGCTAATGCCAGTCACAAAAAGTGGCGCAAACATCTGGCATTTGTTTGCAGTGACCTAGTGCACCCCCACATATACAAATACAAATATACATACATATATATATATATATATATATGTATATATACACACACACATATATATATCTTTTTCTTTTTTCTTTTTTTTTTTTTCTTTCTGAGGTAGGGTCTCACTCTAGCTTAGGCTGACCTGGAATTCACTATGTAGTCTCAGGCTGGCCTCGAACTCATGGCAATCCTCCTAGCTCTGCCTCCCAAGTGCTGGGATTAAAGGCTTGAGCCACCACACCCCGCATAAATAAATATTTTTATTGGCATATTTTGAGCCTCTAGCCCAGGTAGACTCACTTTTTAGGCTAGCTAACAACAATGGTTCTACCTCATGTTCCAAAATGCAGGGATTATAGATGTGAACCACCATGCCCAGCTCTTAAAAATATATATGTATGTGTGCGTGTGTGCGTGTGTGTGTGTGTGTGTGTGTGTGTGTGTGTGTATTTATAGAGATAGATAGATAGAGATACAGACAGGGGGAGAGAGAGAGACAGATAGATACAGAGCAACAGAGGGAGAGATAGATTGGTTTTTCGAGGTAGGGTCTCACTCTAGCCAGGTTGACCTGGAATTCACTATGCAGATTCAGGCTGGCTTTGAACTCACGATCTTCCTGCCTTGGACTCCTGAGTGCTGGAATTAAAAGGCATATGCCACCATACTTGGCTAAAAATTATTTTTAAATATTTTATTTATTTACCTCTGGGAGAGAGAGACAGAAAGAGGCAGAGTTAGTGAGTATGGGCATGCCAGGGCTTCCTGTCACTGCAAAGGAACTCCAGATGCTTGGGCTACTTTGGGCATCTGGCTTTACTTGGGTATGGGGAATTAAACCAGAGCTGTCAGGCTTTGCAAGCAAGCACCTTTAACTGCTCAGCCATCTCTCCAGTCCCCTCACCTTTTTTATTTTTATTTTTATTTTTTTTTTGAGATAGGGTTTCACTGTAGCCCAGGCTGACCTAGAACTCATTCTGTAGTCTCAGGCTGGCCTCAAACTCAGTGATCTTCCTACCTCTGCCTCCTAAGAGTGCTGAGATTAAAGGCATGCACCACCACACCCAGGGATTTTTTTTTTTTTTTAAGCAAAATGGCTACATTTTACTTTAAGAAAAGGAAAGAAGAAAAGGAAAAATAGAGGAAAAAAAAAGAAAGAAAAGGAAAGAGTTTGAGTTTGAGGCCAGCCTGGGACTACAGAATGAATTCCAGGTCAGCCTGGGGTACAGTGAGACCCTATCTCAAAAATAAATAAATAAAGCCGGGTGTGGTGGCGCACACCTTTAATCCCAGCACTCTGGAGGCAGAGGCGGGAGGATCGCCATGAGTTCCAGGCCACCCTGAGACTACAAAGTGAATTCCAGGTCAGCTTGGGGTAGAGTGAGACCATACCTCGAAAAACCAAAACCAAACAAACAAACAAACAATAAAAAAAATAAAGGGGGGTAGGGCTGGAGGGATGGTTTAGAGGTTAAAGAAAGCGTTTGCCTGCGAAGACAAAGAGCCCAGGCTCGACTCCCCAGGACCCACATAAGCCAAATGCGTCTTGCACTCTGTTTTGCAGTGGCTGGAGGCCCTGCAGAGCCCATTCTCTCTCAATCTGCCTTTATCAATCTCTCAAATAAATAAGATAAAAGAGCCGGGCGTGGTGGCGCACACCTTTAATGCCAGCACTTGGGAGGCAGAGGTAGGAGGATCGCCATGAGTTCAAGGCCACCCTCAGACTGCATAGTGAATTCCAGGTCAGCCTGAACCAGAGTGAGACCCTACCTCGAAAAACCGAAAAATAAATAAATAAAATAAAATAAATAAATTTGAAAAAAAAAGAAAAATAAAAAGAAAGGTAAACCTAAAAGTCAAGGAGTTTTTTTAAATTTCCAATGCCACGCACAAAGATGGCGGCGCCCCGCCTCCCTGCCACTCACCAACATGGCCGCCTAACGACCGGGCGGAAGCGGCGCGCGCCGCCGGAAGTCGTGTCTGCCGAGCCCAGCGGGGCGGCTGCGGGTCGTGGCTCGGGAGGTCGGAGCTATGCGACGGGCCGGGGGAGCGGAGGGCGCCGCGGTCCTGTGCGTGCTGCTGGCTGCCCGGGTGGCGGCGGCCTTCGAGCCGCTGAGCGTGGGCCTCGCGATCGGGGCCGTGTCGGTGCTCACCGGCTACCTGTCCTACACGGACTTGTACTGCCGCTTCGCCGAGTGCTGCGGCGCCGAGCGGCCCCTCAACGCCTCGGGTACGTCCGGGCACCGGCTGTCGGGGGTGGGGAGTGGGCGGGAGGACCGGGGCGCGGTCGGGACTGCAGCCTGGTGCAGCAGCGCCTTCGGACGCCGCGGCTGCCCGGGACCTTGCCGCTCGCCCGCAGTGCCCGGGCGGCGGGAGAGGAGCGTGGGGCACAGCCTCGAGGTGGGTCGTCCCTGGGCAGGTGCAGATCCTCGCCTGGCGCTTGACACCGGGGTGGCATCATTTGGGATTTGACCCACACTCAGGTTCAGCCTCTGGGTCCCGAGACCCTGCTGGATCACTGGCTAAGCTGTGCCTCGCTCACTACCTAGGAAAGTGCTTGCTGCTTCTCAGTTGCATGTTTTGTTTTTATTTTATTTGAGAGCGACAGAGAAAGAGGCAGAGAGAGAGAGAGAGAGAGAGAAAGAGAAAGAGAATATGAATAGGCGCACCAGGGCCTCCACCCACTGCAAACGAACTCCAGATGCATGCGCCCCCTTGTGCATCTGGCTAACATGGGTCCTGGGGAATTGAGCCTCGACTCGGGGTCCTTAGGCTTCACAGGCTAACCGCTAAGCCAACTGTCCAGCTCACTTTTCTTTTAACGTGTATTTTTCTCTCTGTTCTGGGCTTGGCTCTGCAGCCCTCAAGTTGGATTTGGAGGAGAAGCTGTTTGGGCAGCACCTGGCCACCGAAGTGATTCTCAAAGCAGTGACTGGCTTCCGGAACAACAAAAACCCCAAGAAACCACTGACCCTGTCCTTGCACGGCTGGGCTGGCACAGGCAAGAACTTTGTCAGCCAAATTGTGGCTCAAAATCTTCATCCCAAAGGCCTGAAAAGTCACTTTGTCCACCTCTTTGTGTCGACTCTGCACTTCCCTCATGAGCAGAAGATAAAACTGTACCAGGCAAGAGACCTACCCCTACCTCTCAAAGGCCACTCAGCGTGACCCGCGGGCCCTGCTCACTAACTCTGGCCCCTGCTTCTCTCTCGCCTTGCAGTAGCTCCGTCTGGTCTCTGCTTCTATTTCATGTTGCGTTGCCGTAGCTCTAGAGGCCACTGAGTAAAGCGCTTACTTTAGTTTTGTATATGTATTTGGGTCAGGGTGGATCCAGGTTGGTTTTGAAGTTTGAGAGCCTTCTGCTCTAGCTTCCCAAGGGCTGGGATTACACCATGCCCAGTTTAAAGCTCTTTGTGTGTGGGGTTTTTTTTGTTCTCCCCGCCCCTCCCCCCCCTCCCCCAGGTAGGCTCTCACTGTAGCCCAGGATGACCTGGAACTCACTCTGTAGCCCCAGGCTAATCTCCAACTCACAGAGCTCCTCCTATCTCTGCCTCCACAGTGCTAGGATTACAGGTGTGTGGTGTTTTTTGTTGTTGTTGTTGTTGTTTGGTTTTGTTTTCTTTTGTTTTGTTTTGTTTTGAGACAGATCTTGTGTCTTCCTCTCCCCACCCCCAGTAGCTCTGATCTCCTGAACTTTAGGCTGATACTTCCCAAGCGCCGCAATTCCAGATGTGCATCACCATGTCGAGCTTTCTCCTATAGTTGTCTTACAATTGCAGAATCATCCCCGCAGCGAAGGGGAAGCAATTACCATTAAAAGACAGAGGCAGCTAAGTGTGTGTGTGGCCACAGGTTCAATTCCCAGCACTGAGTAGAGCAGACAAGAAAGATAGGGTCAAGAGTGGCAAGATGACTTGCTTCTTAGAATCTTTGTGACTCTCTGGCTGAGCAGAAACTTGAACTCGTGAGTTTTCATCTGCTAGTTTACGCAGTCCCCCCCGCCCCCATTCTGAAGGTGGTTAGCGTTCTCATCAGGGCATGATGTGGTAGGTGGGGCAGTCTTCAATAGTGTGCTTGGGCATGGCCTCACTTAATGCTCTCCACCTATGGTGCAGCCTCAGCTTCGACTGTTTTTGCAAGGAACACTAAAGGGTTATTTCCTCCTAAATACCTCTCTTCCTTATAGTCTTTGCCATTGCTGTCTTCACAGAAAGCCTCCATGAGCTGGACCTTCAGGCTTTCTCTGAGTCACTCTGCACATTTATTGTTTGTTTGAGGCGGGGGGGGGGGGGGGGGCTCACAACTCACTTTGTAGCGCAGGCTGACCTCAAACTCACAAACTCACAGCAATTCTTCCACCTTAGCCTCCCATGTTCTGAGATTACAGGCTTACAGGGGTGAGTCAGCATGCCTAGAACTTTCCAATTTTCCCTTAAGTGAATGTCTTGTGAGTGTTGTTATTCCTGCTGTTGGCTGGGGACTGAAAACAGCAAGAGAAACTCAAATGAACAAGGAAACGAAAGTGAATCTTTGTCACCATGCCAGTAAGACTGGGAAGATGCCCAAAGGAAGAAATACCTTTATTTATTTTAGGTGCTGGGATGGAAACCAAGGTCTGTGCATGTTAAGCAGTGCTTCAGCACTAAGCTCCACCCAGCCCAGAAATGATTTTGTTTTCCAACTTTTATTATAAACCCGAGAAATACAGTGGGAAAATCAGGGTGATTGGGGTAGATGGTCCATGGTCATGGCCTTTTGTGTCTTGTGCTTGAGAGCTTGCATGGGTGTCTGTTTCGAGAAAGCACAGGGGCTGGGGATGTTGCCCAGTGGTAGAGCACTTGCCTAGCATTCCCAAAGCCCTGGGTTCCATTCCCCAATAGTGCTCAAAAGGGAAAAAAAAAAAAAAAGAGGAGGAAAGCAGTATTAACCTAACAGTTCAGTCACATTGAGATGAAAATGATAAAATAAGTATCTATGCCTCTTGGACTCAAACTCCTTTAGGAAGTCAAAGTCTACACTTATCTTCCAGTTTCTTTTCTTTTCTTTTCTTTTTTTTTTTTTTTTTTGAGGTAGGGTCTCACTCTAGCCCAGACTGACCTGGAAGTCACTTTGTAGTGATCCTTCTACCTCCGCCTCCCAAGTGCTGGGATTAAAGGTGTGGGCCAGTGCACCCCCTTTTTTTTTTTTTAAGAGAGAGCAAGGGAAAGAGAATTGGCACGTGAGGGCCTCATGCCCTTGAACACCAGACACTTGTGCCACCTAGTGGGCACGTGCGACCTTGCGCTTGCCTTTGTGCCTCCTGCTTATGTGGGATCTGGAGAGTCAAACATAGGTCCATAGGCTCTGCTGACAAACACCTTAACCACTAAGCCATCTTCCAGCCCTTGGTTTTTTTTTTTTTTTTTTTTTTTGTTTGTTTTGTTTGTTTTGTTTTTCTAGGTAGGGTCTCACTCTGGCCCAGGCTGACCTGGAATTCACTCTGTAGTCTCAGGGTGGCCTTGAACTCATGGTGATCCTCCTACCTCTGCCTCCGGAATGCTGGGATTAAAGGCGTGCGCCACCACGCCCAGCTTCCAGCCCTTGTTTTTGTTTTTGAGACAGGGCTCTCATGTAGCTCAGGTTGGCCTTGAGCTCACTAAATAGCTGAGATTCACCTTGAATTTGTGATACTCCTGCCTCTACCTACTGAGTACTGGGATTACAAGCATGCACCATCATGCCCAATTTTATGTGGTGCTGGGTATCAAATCCTAGGCTTTGTGCATGCTAGGCGAGCACTCTACCTCCTGAGCCACATCCCGGCCCCCCCACCGTGGATGAAGCCTGGGAAAGTAAGCGAGCAGGCCTGGAGCTCTGAGAACTCCTTCAGAAAGGCCAGCGAGCGCCGCCCTGCGTCTCCCGGAGCAGAGGCTGTGCACACGCCGCTGCCGAGCGCGCGCTGAGCCGCTCCCCTCTCTCTCCTTGCACGACTGGCCTAGGAGCAGCTGCAGAAGTGGATCCACGGCAACGTGAGCGCGTGTGCCAGCTCCGTCTTCATATTTGACGAGATGGATAAGCTGCACCCCGGCATCATTGACGCCATCAAGCCCTTTCTAGACTACTATGAGCAGGTGGACGGGATTTCCTACCGCAAGGCTATCTTCATCTTTCTCAGGTCAGCAGGAGGCAGTTCCGTGGGAACACAGAAGAAACCCCTTCATTCTCCCAGTACCCAACCAGAACAAGCTCCCCAAAACAGACCAGCAGCAGTGCTTCCCTGGGACAGAGGTGTCGGCCTGGCACAGGCACTTGCTCACTCTTGCTTAGTCTGCAGTTCCTAGTTGTCAGCATGGCACAGGTATGGGCGGGGCTGACGCACTGGAGAAGTAGTCACCTGAGAAGAGATAGTTACATTCCCGCTCAGGTTCTAACGTGACCCATTGCCACAAGCACGAAGTTTTAAAATTTATCAGTATTTATTTTTATTTTTTGGTTTTTTTTTGAGGTAGGGTCTCACTCTAGCACAGGCTGACCTGGAATTCACTATGTAGTCTCAGGGTGGCCTTGAACTCATGGCAGTCCTCTTACCTCTGCCTCCCAAGTGCTGGGATTAAAGGGGTGCACCACCATGCCCGGCTTCAGATTTTTAAATTTTATTTATTTGAAAGAGGCAGATAGAGAGAATGGGCACACCAGGGTCTCTAGCCACTGCGAATGAACTCCAGACACATGCGCCTACCTGCTGCATCTGGCTTACGTGGATACTGGGAAATTGAGCCTGGGTCCTTAGGCTTCTCAGGGAAGTGCCTTAACTGCTAAGCCATCTCTCCAGCCCAAGACAGGGATTTTGAGTTCCTTGTGGGCATACACTTTGTTTTTCATCTGGTGGCACTTAGTGATAGCCGTTTAGTAAAGCTGGGGTGATGGCTCAGCCATTAAAGGTGCTCGATTCCCCACTACCCATGTAAAGGCAGATGCACAAACTGGCGCATGCATCTGGAGTTTGCAGTGGCAAGATACTCTGACATGCCCATAAATAAAAAAATATTAGCTGGGGTGTGGTGGCGTACCCCTTTAATCCCAGCACTTGGGAGGCAGAGGTAGGATTGCCATGAATTCAAGGCCGCCCTGCGACTACATAGTGAATTTCAGGTCAGCCTCAGCTTAAGGGAGACCCTACCTCAAAAAACCAAAAAACAACAAAAAAAAGCACCTTTGAGTTACTTAACAGGTTTAGCGCCCCTGAGTGAAGTGGGGCAACGGGGGTGCAGCTCAGTGTTGCGGCGTGGCCTTACGCACACACGGGCCCAGGGTCCCGGGGCAGCACTGAAAACAAGCTCAGAGCAGGTATACTTCCTGACCTGATGAGACGCAGGGTCTCCTGGATCCGAGGATGACCTTGACCTTTTCCTCCCTCCACCTCCTGAGTGCTGGAGTCACAGGTGGGCACCACCTCACCCCACTTCAGAAGTCCTGATTGATCACAGAAACGTGGCTTTATAAGTCTTTGCTTCTCTGGTCCATTAGTAATGCAGGTGGAGACCTCATCACCAAGACAGCTCTGGACTTCTGGCGGGCAGGAAGGAAGAGGGAGGAGATCCAGCTGAAGGACCTGGAGCCCGTGCTGTCAGTGGGTGTCTTCAACAACAAGCACAGTGAGTCCACCAATAGGGAACCGCTTCTCTCAGCTGTGTCTTGCAAAGCCCCAAGTTCCTCTTGGCCCCTGGCTTCGCTGATAATCTAAGAATTTCTCTTAGGTCATTAGCAGGGTGTCCAGCCAAGACTTACTGTCACTTGACAGAGAGGGTCTCTGGACGGGTAAGACATGAAGAATGTGCCATGGGCAAGGGTCAGGTACAGGGCTGGGCTGTGACAGGTAGGAAACCAGGTGTGTCTTGTTCCACAGGTGGCCTCTGGCACAGCACGCTGATAGACAAAAACCTCATCGACTACTTCATCCCCTTCCTGCCCCTGGAGTACCGACACGTGAAGATGTGCGTGCGGGCCGAGATGCAGGCCCGTGGGGCTGCCGTTGATGAAGACATTGTCACAAGGGTGGCAGATGAAATGACATTTTTCCCCAAAGATGAGAAGATCTACTCAGACAAAGGCTGCAAGACTGTGCAGTCTCGGCTGGACTTCCAGTGAGCTCCTGGCCGCGCAGGGCGGGCAGGGACTGGAGGCCCGCCCCAGCGGGGCCTTGCCTTACAGAAGCACTTTGAAGACCTCTTGGGGGTTTTGCACATTTGCACCTGCAGACAGAAGTTTTAAAGATACTAACCTGTCAGCGAAGCATGGTAGCAGCCCACGTCTCATGTGCAGTTGGAGATGAGCTTTGAAAACGCTCTTTGCTCACTAAACTCGAGCTAAGTGCCTGGAATGAGTGCGTGAGGCCAAGGGTCCTCTGTGACCTTGGCACAAATGCCACACGAGCCAGTGCTGTGACTAAAGGTGCTCTAGTGCTCTGCCACTCTGGGAGAATCAGGCTTCACAGGCTGCTTTTTATGGCTCAGAACGCGCATTCATCGACTTGAAGCGTTTTCAGTTAAAAGTTGGTGGCATCAGCAGGTGCAGCTTGCATCTGAGGGGAATGTGTGGCCCTGCACACCAGGGGCTGGACTGTCGGCATGGGCAGTGGAGGCTCCCTCTGAGGCCCCTGCAGGAGACCTGGACTTACGGGGACTATGAGGCTGTGCCTGGTGCTGACCCAGCCCCGACTCTGGGACTCCCGCACTGCCTCCCACTTGGCCTTCATCATACCACGTCTTCCCAGCATCAGTCACTACCAGGGCACCCTCAGGTCATCACTAGTCACATAAGCATAAGGCTTGGAGTTGAAGCCCTTGGTTCTCACGTTTGCCTGTTACACTTCATGTGTGAGGGTCAAGCTCAACTGTGTGGGACCATTAGGGTTTCTACAGGATGAGCTCGCAACCAGAGCTGACCTAACCAAACTTTGCAGTAGTCCCAGGACTCTGCTGCCAAGGAAGCAGGCATGCCGCACACTGGAGAACTTGTGTCTTCAAGGATAGATATATTTTTATAGCGTTTTTAGTCCTGAACCTTAGGTAATAAAGTATAAGATGTCATGTATTTTTTTAAAACTAAGAATGACACAAAATGGGGTAATTGCTTATTCTCAGGTTCTCTCAAATAGGGTATATTTTTATTGTTGTTGGGTGTGGTAGCACATGCCTATAATCCCAGCACTTGGGAGGTATAAGTAGGAGGATCAGAATTCAAGGTCATCCTCAGCTACATAGTAAGTTCCAGGCCAGCATGGACATGAGACCCTCTCTCAAAAACAAAAGAGAAAATAATCTCATTAAATACATGCATGGTACTATATGGTCACAACTGTAGATCTGTCTGAAGTTGGGCTGGTCCCTGGGTGTCATCTGAAGATGAGGCCCCTATGTGACAACATCAGGCTAGATTGCCCTGACTTGGGAAGCAAGACTTGGGGTCCAGTCAGCATGAGTTCTGCCCCTTAGTTGCAGTGTGACTGTAGAGATGTGATTAGAAGTGTTTATATATGTAATGTGGAAGAGTGAATGTTTTACAACACATATGCCTTATGGTATCCCACTCAAGTCTTGGTCTAGTTCAGCTCCCCGCTACCCACATAAAGCTAGGTACACAAAGTGGCACAGGCATCTAGAGTTGTTTGCAATGGCTAGAGGCCCTAGCCCACACATGTATATTTATTCTCTTTCCTCTCAAATACTCAAAATTGCCAAGGTGATGGGCTGGAGAGATGGCTTAGCAGTTAAGGCACTTGCCTGTGAAGCTATCTGTCTCTCTCTCAAATAAGTAAAAGCCAGGTGTGGTGGCACACACCTTTAATCCCAGCACTCGGAGGCAGAGGTAGGAGGCTCATGGTGAGTTTGAGGCCACCCTGCGACTAGAGAGGGAATTCCAGGTCAGCCTGGGCTACCTTGAGACCCTACCTCGAAACCAAAACATAAAAATAAAAGAGTAAAAAAAAAAAATTTTTTTTTTAATGCCAAGGTGAGCTGAGTGTGGTGTAGTGTATGCCTTTAAATCCCAGTACTCAGGAGGCTAAGGTAGAATTGTCTTAACTGTGAGGCCAGCCTAGGCTACACAGTAAGTGCCAGGCCAGTGATGGCAAACGCCTACAATCTTATAACTCAGAAGGCTTGGGCAAGAGGATCAGGAGTTTGAGGTGAGCCAAACCTATGTGGTAAGGCCCTAACTCAAAAAAAAAAAAAACAAGCAAAAACCAAAGCAAACAAAACCCAGGCGAAGCTTACTAAGTTTTAGGACATTCTCAGATTGGGACTAAGTTACCTCTTTTTATAACTTGGGTGTCTGGTCAAGAGGAGACAATGTTTTATGTTTACAGTGATGTAATAAATGACACGTGTTAGCCACCTTTGGACTGCTGTTACTGATTTATAACTTGGAAAGGCCTGAGCTGGTCCTGGCCCAGCCTCCCTCGCCCCCTCATATGGTGTGGACAGCTTGAATCGGCCTATGGGTATAAAATAATAAAGCTGGGCTGGAGAGATGGCTTAGCGGTTAAGCGCTTGCCTGTGAAAACTCAGGACCCACGTTAGCCAGATGCACAAGGGGGCACATGTGTCTGGAGTTCGTTTGCAGTGGCTGGAGGCCCTGGCGTGCCCATTCTCTCTCTCTATCTGCCTCTTTCTCTCTGTTGTTCTCAAACAACAAAAAAATTTAAAAATAATAATAAAGCTTACATGGCACACTGAAGATGTCACTTGCTAACTTTTCTCCTCTAGTTTATTTGGTTCACAGCAAAGGCTCCTGAGCAGCTCACTACCCCCATACCTAGGTATCTTCACAGTCAGCTGTTACCCACAAATGGGTAGGATGAAGTGAGTCTTACTGGATTGTAAGGCTATTTCAAGTTGTAGGAGAAAAGTTGAGGCCTGGGCAGGCTATTTCAAGTCCATGTAGGAGGACAGTTGCCCTGTGACTACTGCCTTGATCTTAGCTCACCTGAGGAAATCCAGCTGCTGGCTCCAGAAGCAGTAAATAAGCAGAATCACTGCGTTAGCTAAATCTCATCCTAACCACACTTAATCTGGCTTCTTAGCAGTGTTGATTAGCTGCGCTTGTTACAGCACAGACTGATGTTGGGCTGGAGAGATGGCTTAGCAGAAGCCTAAGGACCCAGGTTCAATTCCTCAGTATCCACATAAGCCAGCTGCACAAAGTGGCACAGGCATCTGGAATTCATTTATAGCGGCTGGAGGCCCTGGCATGACCATTCTCTCTGCCTCTTCCTCTCTGTCCCCTCTCAAATAAAAAGTTCGCTGGGCGTGGTGGCGCACGCCTTTAATCCCAGCACTCGGGAGGCAGAGGTAGGAGGATTGCCGAGAGTTCGAGGCCACCCTGAGACTACATAGTGAATTCCAGGTCAGCCTGAGCTAAAGTGAGACCCTACCTCGAAAAACCAAATAAATAAATAATAAAATAAAAATTAAAAAAAGTTCAACTTTCTCCATCACCCTGCCCGCTCCCGTTTCTGATTTCTACATTGAAGGTGTTCAAGCCCGAGCCTGACTTTTCAGGTCTAGCCCCATGCTGCTTCATCTCCACACCTGACACTGCAAAATGAAGTCAGAGGACCCCATGTTCCCCAGTCAGACCCAATCTCTGACTAATGGGGATTTTGGGCCATCCTTGGGAGGCCTAAGCCACCCAGAAGAGGGATCCTGCGTTAGCTCGGTAGCTAACCTGTTTCTCCCTGACACACCTTCCTGAGGTAGGGTCTTTCTCTAGCGCAGGCTGACCTGGAATTTACTATTTAGTCTCAGGCTGGCTTCAAACTCACAATAATCTTCATACCTCAGCCTATCTTGTAAAACAAAACTATATTTCTGCTATATATATATATATATATATATATATATATATATATATATATATAAAATAGCAGAATTCACCACCCAACCCTTTGGAATCCAGTACAGCCCATGACAAATCAAGAAAGAGAAAGCAGATATTGGCAAGGCACATGCTGATGTTCCTCTGGATGTGACACACATTCAGTGTCACCTCATGGTTCACACTGTTACTGATGAAGCCCCGGGGAGAGGACGCTGGGGTAGATTTGTGATTATTACATGTACTTTATATATATACACACTCTTATTATATACTTTGTCCTTTACCTAACCACTTTGTGGCTCCTGGAAGAGCTGGCTCACTCCCTCACATCCTATTTAAAATACAGAAAGCTGGGCACAGTGGTACACATCTGTAACCCCAGCACTTAATGCTACTCCGTGAATATAAGCCAAGGTCTGTGTTTGGACTTTTGCAGTACATACGCGGCTGCTAGAATAATAGCAATTTAAAAACAAATACAGGCTAGGGAGTTAGCTTAGTAGCGGAGGCGCTGGCCTGCAAAGCCAAAGGACTCAGGCTTGATTCCCCAGGACCCACATAAAACCAGATGCACAAGGTGGCACGTGTCTGGAGTTTGTTTGCAGTGGCTAGAGGCCCTGTGTGTGCCCATTCTCTCTCTCTGCCTCTCTCTCCTCTCTCAAATATTAATAAAAACAAAAACAAACATGCAGCCAGGCGTGGTGGCACATGCCTTTAATCCCAGCACTTGGGAGGCAGAGGTAGGGGGATTGCCGAGACCTCCAGGTCAGCCTGGGTTAAAGGAGACCCTACCTCAAACAAACAACCCCACAAAACCAAGGACTTAGAATCTAAAGTATCTTGTGTTAAAAACCATTTTAAATAGTTATCACATTTCCAATAAAACACATCCATCCTTCTGTGAAACAGAAACACTTGAAATTAGGACATAATTTTAAAAAAATCACAAGCCCAGAATGGGTGGGCTGGGAGCTGGTCACCTCCTCCTCCCAAAGCTTCATGTCTGTGTCCATGGTCCCTATAGCATGGCCGCCGACAGGCTCCCAGGTGTGGACACAGTGCCCAGAGGGTTCCTGGCACCTGGGTAGGAGCCCTCTTCCTGGCAGAGGGGTGGGACGGGCCGAGCGTTGGATGTCTGGTGGTGGGAGTCGAGGGTTTTCAGTCATCCAAGTAGTAGTCCAGCTTGGTGAACACAGTTTTGCAGCCCTTGTCAGAGAAGACGCGCTCATCCTTGGGGAAAAACGTCATCTCCTCGGCCACTCTGCTTATGATGTCCTCATCCACCTCATAGCCCCGGGACTGCATCTCCACTCGGATGCACATTTTGAGGTGCTTGTACTCCAGGGGCAGGAAGGGGACGAAGTAATCGATGAGGTTTCGGTCAATGAGGCTGCTGTGCCAGAAGCCACCTGGGAAAAGGAGCAAAGATGCCGCTCATCCATTTGTCTGTCCATCTGTCCGCCCGGCACATACCCACTGAGTGTCCACTGTGAGCCAGGCCCAAGCTTGTGCTGGGGGGCTGCCCTGTCCTGTCCAGTGAGGGAGGCGGGGGGAAGCAGGGAGCTGCTCACAAATACCTATGCCTGTGGTGCTCTGTGACGGCCTTTCAAGTGTGCCTTAGAGGTGGGCAAGAGAGCCCCGCGCCCAGTGTGTCTGGGGCCTGGGGAGCAGCAGAGGCAGGTGGGAGGAAGCTGATGCACAGGCTGGCGGAGGCATGGAGAAAGAAGGGGAGGCAGAGTCTCCAGGAATGGGCTCCACCTTGGACTCTCCCGGGAGGTGCAGTGGCTGGAGCAGCAATGCGCTGCTGTGGTCAGTGTCCACGCAGTGCAGTATATCCTGGAAGCAACGAGACTCCCACAGGTGACAATGTGTGGATCTGGATGCAGCCAGGCCTTCCCCTGCGGAAGTCTGGCTCAGCCCAGTCCCCGGTCCTGGGACTCTCGACAGAACACCCAGCTGTGCTTTCCAGGAGCTCACGTATCTTGTGTCCCTTCTGCTCGGCCTGTGAATCCCTGTAACCCCACTCCCCAACAAGCCGCACAAAGCCAGGCTGCAAGTTCTTCATCCCTAACAGTGCCCACACCCCACTGGTACTCAGAAAGGGTTTTACTAAATGGATGGGGTATGCCTGTGGCCATGGAAAAGAACAAAACCAGACATTGGTAACCAGTGTGGTATTTCAGTGCCCCACTCTGCCAGATGCACACGAGGCCTTGGTACACAACAAGGCTGGGAGTGACCAACACAGAAGTGGAATGGGTACCTGGGGTGCCAGGCAAGGTCTAGTTGAGGAGGAGACTCATGAGCATAGCATGGAATTAAGAGGGCCTGACCACATAGACCCACAAAGCATGGAGCAGACCCAGTGATCTCAGATGGTCTCATAGCTTTAAAAATCAACTACTGGGGGCTGGAGAAATGGTTAGTGGTTAAGGCACTTGCCTGTGAAGCCTAAGGACCCATATTTGACTCCCCAGATCCCACATAAGCCAGATGCACGAGGTGACGCATGTGTAAAGTACTGCATGCACGCAAGGTGGCACACTTGTCTGGAGTTCAGTTGCAGTGGATGGAGGCCCTGGTGTGCCAATTCTCATAAAAAAAAAAAAAAATCTGGCTGGAGAGATGCCTTAGTGGTTAAGGCGTTTGCATGCAAAGCCAAAGGATCTCAGTTTGATTCCCCAGGACCCATGTAGGCCAGATGCACAATGTGGCACATGGGTCTGGAGTTAGTGTGCACTGCCTGGAGGCCCTGGTGCACCCATTCTCTCTCTGCCTCTATCTCTCTCTTTCTCTCTCTCTCTCTCACACACATACATTTTTATATGTATATGTATATATTATGTATTTTATATGTATATATGCATATATACATATATACACACACATATAAAATCAACTACTGGGCTAGGCATGTGACTTATTCCCCAGGCTGAGTTTGAGCTCCAGTACCATAAAAAATAAATGAAATCAACCCATTTACTACAAATCTGGGTCCTCAGCCTAATGTCTCCTGGAGTTCTTTCTTGGGCCAGGACACATCAAACAAGTTAGAGCCCGCCCCCCTCACCACAAACATGTGCTGTCCCCACAAACCTGCTCTTCTCACCACCCGCCACTGCCAATCTTTCTTTTACCATCCGAGCCAGAGGCCAAGTTCTCTCACCCCCACCTATACCCCTGAAGGAAGTCCTAACTTCAAAGCCCCGAGCCACCACCTTGTTTATTCTACTTGGCAGAGAAGCTCTCCACCACACGGAATAAGACCTCAACGTACCACAGCTACTGGGCCGTCCGCCACTGCCATCCGCCTCCAGACTGCCTCGCTTGCCGCTGCTCAGCCAGCCACAAAGCCCTTGTTCATGCTGTCCCTTCTCACTGAAAGTCCTCCCTTTCAGTCATGGCTCACTCCCTCACATCCTATTTAAAATACAGAAAGCTGGGCACAGTGGTGAACATCTGTAATCCCAGCACTTAAGTGGAGACAGGAGGATCAGGAATTCAAAGCTAGCTTTAGCTACAGAGTTTTAAGATCAGCCTTGGCAGGGCCAAACAGATTGCTCACAGTTACGGTCTTGCCTACAATGCCTAATCACTTGAGTTTAACTCCCCAGTATCCACAAAAAGCCAGATGCACAAGGTGGTGCGCATGTGTCTGGAGTCCATCTGCAGTGGCTAGAGGCCCTGGAGCACCCGTTCTCCCTGTCTCTAGCTGTTTCTCTCTCTCTCAAGACCCTGTCCAAATAATATAGTCTACTCTCCCCCCTCAGCAGTCCAACTCTTTGTTTTCCCCTCTGGAATATATTTGTATGTGTGAACACACACACACTCTCCTCTCTGTTCTCATTAGAAGGCAGCTCAATGACGGCAGAATTCCTAGGCATGCTAGCTGCCGCGTCCCCAGTTCTTAGACCAGTGTCTGGCCCCTAGCACACACTCGGTGAGCACTCCCGGATCTAAGGGCCGTGTCTGCCTGACACTGGCGGGCAGCAGAGGGAGGCCTACCTGGCTGTCAGGCTTGCTGCAGCCTCCCAGTATAGAAGCTCTGTGCTCAGGCCGTGTTGTCCCACCTTAGGCTACACGTCCTGTTTTGTGAGACCATGCTCTCTGGCATGAAGACTTTTCAACAGTTTACAAAATATTTGCCTTTCTTCAGTAATAATCCACTTGTACAAATGTGCAGAGAATACCCCAGTTAAGAATAACATATAACTCCAGTTAAGAATTTCTTGGCAAATATTTTTCTTATGAGACCTGAGGCCTTTGTTTTGTTACCTCAAGAGCCTGAGGACAGCCAAGGTCTAGTCAGACAGCCAGTGAGTCAGCCCCATAGCTTTCTGCTTTCAGGGTCAAAGTCAAAGGTCTGTGTGACATCGTGTGGAGAAGCAGTTCAGCTAACAGTGAAGCGCTCCCCTTCTGAGATGAGACACCTAACAGGCTGCGTAGCATGAGCAAGCCGCTCCAACTTTGAGCTCTGGGGCTTCCTCTGTAGAAATGCGACAAGGGCCGGGAGTGGTGGCACACGCCTTTAATCCCAGCACCCGGGAGGCAGAGGTAGGAGGATCACTGTGAGTTCGAGGCCACCCTGAGACTCCATAGTGAATTCCAGGTCAGCCTGGTCTAGAGTGAAACACTACCTCGAAAAACAAAAAAGAAAACAAACAAACGAAATGGGACAAGGGGTCCACCCTACAAGGTGGCCATGAAGACTGAAACAGGCATGTCAAGGGTGTCACACTGTCTGGCACAGAGGACGGGCCCAGCCCTGGTGTGCCACTTATTCTCAGGTGTAGACCCTGAGTTCAGGGGTGACACAAAGGAAGGGCCAAATGGATCTCTGGAGCCATGCACAGTGGCTGCCTTTAACATCTACACTTCCTCTACAGGAACATCATTTTGTGGAAGAAAATGGGCATTAATTTCCAAGATTTCACCATCAACAATTGCCCTCTGTCAAAAGTCAGCACTGCTGGGAATGGTAGTGCACACCTTTAATCCCGGCAGAGGTAGGAGGATCGCTGTGAGTTTGAGGGCAGCCTAGAACTTCAAAGAGAGTTCCAGGACAGCCTGGGCTACAGTGAGACCCTACCTCGAAGAAAACAAAACCAAAACAATTAGAACTTCTAGTTGAGTATGCTGGCTCATGCCTATCACCCCAGCACATGGCAGTTCAACACTTCAGTGTTTATGAGCTGGGGAGATGGCTCAGCAGTTACAGGTGCTTGCTGTCAAAGCCTGCCAGCCTGGGTCCAATTCCCCAGTGCCCATGTAAAGCCATAGACACATAAAGTGGCACATGCATCTGGAGTTTGTCAGAAGCGGCTGGAGACACTGACGCGCCCATTCTCACTCTCTCCCCTTTGTCTCTGTTCACAAATAAATAATAAAACATTTTAAATATATGTATTAAAATACCTTCAGTGTTTACAAAGTCACGTGGAACTCATGGATTCCCTCAGGAATTCTGGCTGGGGGAGGGGGAACACAGAGACTATTGCTACCAAGCCGGTGACCTCTGGTGCAGGATGAGGATGGGGCAGGCTAGCGGCAGGTGGCACTACTTACTGTTCTTGTTATTGAAGACCGACACAGCCAAGGCGGGCTCCATGTCTTTAAGCTTGATCTCTTCCCTCTGCTTCCCACGTCTCCAGAAGTCCAGAGCCACGTCTGTGATCCGTTCTGCCCCAGCATTGCTGCAAAACAACTGCGGTGAGGAAGAGCCTGGCTTTGTTTCCCCACAGCCAGGTCCAGGCTCAAGGGTCTTCCCTCGTGTCCCAGCCCAGCTGGGGGCCTCACCTGAGGAATATGAAGATGGCTTTCTGGTAGGAGACCTCGTCTACCACATCGTAATAGTCTAGGAAAGGCTTGATGGCATCGATGAGGCCAGCATGCATCTTGTCCATCTCGTCAAAGATGAAGATGGACCTGGCGCAGGCGCTCACGTTGCCCCGAATCCACATCTGTAACTGATCCTGAGTTACCGGAGGGGGGGGAGGGAAGACAATTCAGAGTTCTAAGCAGGTGTGATCCAAACAAACTTGGGTTTTCTTTTAAAGGCTTCTATTTGAGAGTGAGATAGAAAGATGCAGATGAGAGAGAGAATGAATGGGCATGCCAGGACCTCAGCCACCACAAATGAACTCCAAACACATCTGCCACCTTGTGCATCAGGCTCACGTGGGTTCTGGGTCCTTAGGCCTTGCAGGCAAGTGCCCTAACCCCTAAGCCATTCTCTCCAGCCTGGGTTTTCTTGTTTGTGTGCTGTTCTGGGGATAGGCCCAGCCCTTGCTTGTGCTAGAGAAGCACTGAGCCCCAGCCTAGCCCCTCAGGACAATTTCTCCCACTAATGATGGCTGCGCTTCTGGAACGCCATGCTAAGAACTTCACAGCTCATGACCACTCCACATTTGGGACCACCATAGCCATGCTCAGGGGAAGACGTGAATCAACCTGCCAACATGATAAAGCTTGGATGTGACAAGCTGGGATTGAAACCCAGCCCTGCCTGACTCCAAGACCTCATGCTTTGTGACTCCTGTACTGGAAACCACACCAATGTTGTGCCAGCCACTTAAGTGGCTAGCTCTTCATCCTTAAAAACGTCAATGAAAGCTGGGCGTGGTTGTGCATGCCTTTAATCTCAGCACTCAGAAAGCAGAGGTAGGAGGATCACTATGAGCTCAAGGCTACCCTGAGACACAGAGTGAGTTCCAGGTCAGCCTGGGCTAGAGTGAGACCCTACCTCAAATAAATAAATAAAATTTTAAATGCCAATGTGGGCTGGAGAGATGGCTCAGTGGCTAAAGGTGCTTGCTTATACAGCCTGACAACCTGGGTCAGATTCCCCAGAACCTATGTAAAGCCACATCTGGGGTTCATTTTCAGTGCTCATTTCAGCAGGACATATACTAAAATTGGAGTTGGTTTGCAGTGGCTAGAGGCCCTGGCGCACTCATTCTCTCTCCCACCTGCCTCTTTCTCTCTGCCATAAACAAATACTTAAAAAATAAAATAAAATAAAATAAAATAAAATAAGGCAAGCCAGACATGGTGGCACACACCTTTAATCCCAGTACAAGGGAGGCAGAGGTAGGATAGCCATGAGTTCGAGGCTCCCCTGAGACTAGAGTGAATTCCAGGTTAGCGTGGGCTAGAGTGAGACCCTACCTCCTCGAAAAATAAAAACAACAAACAAAGCAATATCAGGCTGGGGAGATGGCTCAGTGGTTAAAGGCATTTGCTTGCAAGCCTGCTGACCTGGGTTCAATTCAAGGTAAGCTGATGGAAAGTGCCACTAGTGTCTGTTGTTTGCTTGCAGTGGCAAGAGGGCTTTGGTGTGTCCATGCATGCACACGTTTAAGTAAATAAATTTTAGAAGGGCTGGAGAGATTGCCTAGTGGTTAAGGTGCTTGCCTGCAATGTCTAAGGACCCTTTTTTTTTTTTTTTTTTTTTTTTTCCCAAGGTAGGGTTTCACTCTAGCCCAGACCTGGAATTTACTATGTAACCTCTGGGTGGCCTCAAACTCTCGGTGATCCTCCTACCTCTGCCTCCTGAGTGCTGGGATTAAAGGCGTGTGCCACCATGCCCAGCTTAGGACCCAGTTTTGATTCCCTAGTACCACATAAGCCAGATGCACAAGGTGGCATATGCGTCTGGAGTTCCTTTGCAGCATGTGAAGGCCCTGGTGCGCCCATTCTGTCTCTTTTCTATCTGTCTCTGCTTGCAAATAAGTAACATGTTTTTTTATTTACTTTTTGTTCACTATGTCATCTCAGGGTGGCCTCGAACTCATGGCGATCCTCCTACCTCTGCCTTCCGAGTGCTCGGATTAAAGGCATGTGCCACCATGCCCGGCAAGTGACATTTTTTTTTTAAGTCAATGTCACATGTATCCTTTATACACAAGTCTTCTTGGCAGAAGGTGGAAACTAAATGACCTGTCTGGGGAGGCAGTAGAGAGGCAGCGAGGAAGCTGGGCATGGTGATGCATACCTTTAATCCCAGAACTGAGGGGCGGAGGTAGAAAGATCATTTTGAGTTCAAGGACAGCCTGGACCTACAGAGTGACTTCCAGGTCAGCCTGGCTAGAGACCCTACCTCAAAAAAAAAAAAAAAAAAAAAAAAAAAAAAAACAACTAAAAAGGCAGTGAGGGTACAAGGTTCCCTGAGCAGCCGCTGGCTGAGTGCTCAGTGCTTTGGGAGGGGCATGGTGAGCCAACACTGGAGCTGTGACTGGGGATTCTGGAAATAAATCTGCCTAACCAGGAACATGACAGAAGAAAATATTTGGAGGCGAGGGGTGGTGGCATCCATGTGGAATCTCAGCACAGTTGGGAGGCTGTGGCAAGACCATCAAGAGTTGAAGGACAGTCCAGGCTACATAAAGAGCACCTGCTTCCCCCCTCCAAAAAAGATTTGTATTGGGGAGGGTGGGGTCCCCTAGGGATCAAACACAGGCTCAGTCATGCTAGGCAAGTGCTCCACCACTGAGCCAAATCCAATCCAGGTTACCTCTTAACACTAAGCAAAATCAAGGTAGGATAACCCTTTGAAGCTTTTTCCACAGAAAATTGAGCCCCGGGCTGGAGAGAGGATTCAGAAGTTAAAGGTGCTTGTTTGCAAAGCCTGACGGCCCAGGTTCAAATCCCCAGTACCCACTTAAAGCCAAATGCATAAAGTAGTGCATGCATCTGGAGTTCATTAGCAATGGCAAGAAGCCCTGGTGCGCACTCCCCATACTTGAAAAAAAAATATGTGTGTGTGTGTGTGTGTATATATATATATATATATATATGTATATATATGTATATATATATATATACACACACACACACACACACAAATATATATATATTTTGGTTTTTCAAGGTAGGGTTTTGCTCTAGTCCAGGTTGACCTGGATATCACTATGTAGTCTTAGGGTGGCCTTGAACTGAAGGCAATTCTCCTACCTCTGCCTCCCAAGTGCTAGGATTAAAGGTATGTGCCACCATGCCCGGTGGGGGGGGGGGGAAATTATATATATATATTTAAAAAAGAAAGAAAATGGAGCCCAAACTCTACATAATCCATAGATATTTTTCCTCCCAGTGAGGTGGAGAAATTAGCTATTTCTTTTCACAAGAGGCTGCTAGAAGTCACAATGTCTGTCTGTCCTGGGATTTTTCCCATGGCTACAATGTTTCACACATGTGTCTAAGCAGTAACTCTGCAGGTCCATTTAGAGGAACCTGAAGTGGCTAGCAAGGACTCACTCACTGTCTTCCCACCCTCCTACCCCAACCTACAGGGACGGAATAACTGAGCCCATGCATTAGGTTCTCCTATAGCAAGACACTATTCCATGCACAATTTCCTGAATATTTTACCTAGCCTTCCCAAAGCCTTCATGGGAATGCTATTTTGTTTTTGCTTTCTTCTTCCCTGTGACTGTGTTCCTCTCCCTCTTTCTAGATGGTAGCCTGAGCTGGCCTCAAACTTTTTTTAAAATTTATTTACTTATTTGAGAGAGGCAGTTAGAGAGAATGGGCACGTCAGGGCCTCTAGCCACTGCAAACAAACTCTAGATGCATGCGCCACCTTGTGCATGTGGCTTTCATGGCTCCTGAGGAATTAAACATGGGTACTTAGGCTTCTTTGTGGGCAAATGCCTTAACCGCTAAGCCATCTCTCCAGCCCTGGCCTCAAACTTTTGATCCTCTTGCCTCAGCCTGCGATTACAGGTGTAGGCCATCACACAAGCCTCTCTCTTTCTTTCTTTCTTTTTTTTTTTTTTGTTTGTATTTCAAGGTAGGGTCTCACTCACTCTTGCTCAGGCTGACCTGGAATTCACTATGTAGTCTCAGGGTGGCCTCAAACTCACAATCCTCCCACCTCTGCCTCCCGAGTGCTGAGATTAACGGCGTGCGCCACCACGTCCAGCTTTTTTTTTTTTGGACATCAGGTCTTATGTATCTGAGGCTAGCCTTAAACTTGCTACGTAGCTGATGATGATCTTGTATTTCTGATCTTCCTGCTTCCACCACCCCGTTGCTAGGATTATGGACATATACCATATACCATCATACCCAGTTTCATACAGCGCTGGGTACAGAACCCAGGGCTTCATGCATCTTAGGTAAGCACTCTGCCAACTAAGTGACACCCTCAGCTCTTGTGTGCTTCCCCCCCCCCATTTATTTATTTGAGAGAGAGAATGGGCACACCAGGACCTCTAGTCACTGCAAATGAACTCCAGACACATGTGTCACTTTGGCATCTGGCTTACGTGGGTACTGGGGAATTGAACCTGGGTCCTTAGGCTTCACAGGCAAGCACCTTAACCAATAAGCCATCTCTCCAGCCCTTGCGTGCTCTTTTGATGTGAGAAAATTCAGGCATAGACAGGTTAACATGCCAAAGTCCCACAGATATAGTGTCCAGATGTTTAACCAAACAGCAGGAGAAATGCATTCACACAGTAGCAGCACAAGCACCAT
Organism: Dipus sagitta; assembly: GCA_036346955.1. Taxonomy (NCBI): domain Eukaryota; kingdom Metazoa; phylum Chordata; class Mammalia; order Rodentia; family Dipodidae; genus Dipus; species Dipus sagitta. The sequence goes on from CM070770.1 coordinate 143,850,867, forward strand.
TTTGAAATGAAGAATGTGTTTCTCGGGCTGGAGAGATGGCTTAGCGGTTAAGCGCTTGCCTGTGAAGCCTAAGGACCCCGGTACGAGGCTCAATTCCCCAGGACCCACGTTAGCCAGATGCACAAGGGGGCGCACGCATCTGGAGTTCCGTTTGCAGTGGCTGGAGGCCCTGGCATGCCCATTCCCTCTCTCTATCTGCCTCTTTCTCTGTGTCTGTCGCTCTCAAATAAATAAATAATGAAGAAAAAAATTAAAAAAAAAAAAGAATGTGTTTCTCTTGGGGCTGGAATAATGGCTTAGTGGTTGAGGCACTTGCCTGCAAAGGGTAAAGACTCAGGTTCCATTCCCCAGTACCCACGTAAGCCAGATGCACAAGGTGGCACATGTGTCTGGATTTTGTCTGCAGTGGCTGAAGGCCCTGGTGTACCCATCTATCTCAAATAGTTTTTTTTTTTTTTTTTTAAAAGTTCTTCTCTAGAAGGCCAGGTGACATTACCAAAGCTACACAGGTGGAGGGAGACTTAGAACTCAAGTTCAAGGTGTGCTGCCTGAGCCTGGCTTGTTAATCAGCAGAAGAGCCTGTAAAAACAAACTGCAATACCTAAGTCAAAGCAGACAGGCCTTCCTAGACATGTTCCCTCTTTCACAAAGGAATGAGATCTAAAGACCTTTAACTTTATGTGGGACTTGATCGAGTCCATCTCTAAGTTTTTATGTTCCCACTTACTAAACCAAATTTCAGAAATTACACATAAAGCTTTGATGATATAACTACCCCACACATCTCAAACCTCTGTAAATTTAAATACCTTTTTTTTTCCCTACCTGGTATTTGAATCCACATGCTATATAAGTGCTCTACCACTGAACTCTTTTTATCTTTTTTTAAATTTTATTTTATTTATTTATTTGAGAGCAACAGACAGAGGGAAAAAGAGGCAGAGACAGAGACAGAGAAAGAATGGGTGCGCCAGGTCCTCCAGCCACTGCAAACGAACTCCACACATGTGCTCCCCCTTGTGCACCTGGCTAACTTGGGTCCTGGGGAATTGAGAATTGAGCCTTGAACCGGGGTCCTTAGGCTTCACAGGCAAGCGCTTAACTGCTAAGCCATCTCTCCAGCCCTCTTTTCATCTTTTTTAATATAATGCCTTTGTTTGTTTTTTGAGGTAGGGTCTCACTCTAGCCCAGGCTGACCTGGAATTCATTATGTTGTCTCAGGGTGGCCTCGAACTCACCATGCTCCGCCTACCTCTGCCTCCCCAATACTGGGAATAAAGGGGTATGTCACCATGCCCGGCTTATATTTTTTATTTAAGAGAGAGACTATGGATGAGCCAAGGTCTCTTGTTGCTGCAAACAAACTCCAGAAACATTTGCAACATTGTGTTCTGGCTTCATGTAGGTATTGGTTAATCAAACCTGGGCTAGCAAGCTTCACAATCAAGCACCTTTAACCAGAGCCATCTACTCAGCCTCCCCCTCTTTTTTTTTTTTTAAAGACAGGGTCTCACTCTAACCCAGGCTGACCTGAAACGGTCTGGAGTCCCAGGCTGCCTTTGAACTCACAGCAATCCTCCTATCTCTGCCTCCTGAGTGCTGGGATTAAAGGCATATGCTACCACACCTGGCTGCCAGCCCTTATTTTTAAACAGGGTCTAGGGGCTGGGGAGATGACCTAGTTGGTAAAATGCTTACCTATCAAGCACAAGGACTTGAGTTTGATCCTCAGTACCCATGTGAAAATGCATGGCACGGTGGCATGTGCCTGTAATACCAGCCTGGGGAGGTGGAGACAGGAGGATGGCTGGAGCTAATTGTCCAGCCAGTCCAGTCTAGCTTCTAAGTAAGTGAGCTTTAGGACAATGAGAGATCCTTTCTAAAGAAGTGGATGGCCTTCCTGAAGATAACACCTGAGATTCCGCATACAACCCTCCCCTCCACACAGCACACTACTACACTTGCAAAACACAAACAGCGTCTAAATTAACTAGACGGGCCTCAAACTTTAGTTCCTCCTTCCTCAGCCTCCAGGGTAGTTGGGACTATCTCGCCCTGCTATTTCCACACCTTTCAAAGGGGAACTGACACATGAAGCCATCCAAGTTCAGGCTCACCCATTTTGATACGGAATTCCCACATCCATCCCGCCCCAAAGCCAGCGTCATCCAGGAAGGATTCCAAACTAAAGCCCTTGCCTTGTACAGGGTGATGTTGGAGGCGTGGGGGAAGTGCAGCGTGGCCACAAACAGGTGCACAAAGTCACTGTTGAGACCACCCTCGTAAATATTCTCGGCGATGATCTTGCTGACGAAGTTTTTGCCCGTGCCGGTCCAGCCATGCAGGGAGAGAGTAAGGGGTTTCTTGGGCTTCGGGTTGCTTAGGAAACCAGACACAGCGTTTACGATGACTTTCTTTGCCAGATGCTGTCCGAAGAGCTTGTTGTCCAGATCCTTCTGCAGCGCTGGGAAAGACAAAAGGCCGGGTCAGAAGCACAGACAGCTGGCAAAACTCAGTCACCCTTGCAAGACCCGGAAAAAGCCTGCAAGGGCCGCGGTGCGATGTGGCGACAGGCTGGGGTGATGCGGGACGCAGACGCCTCCCGGTGCGGGTCCTTCCGGGCGGCACCCCAGCCGCGCTCGGCTCCTCCTCCTCCGCGGCCGGCGGAAGGCGCAGCGTGGCCGCCCCGGAGAGAGCTGACCGCCCCTCCTCGTGCCCCGCAGCTCATCTCCCGGGACTCGGACTCAAGTCCGGCCGCGCTGCCGCCCGCACCGGCCCTGGTGTCCCGCCAGCCCGCCTACCCTCCCGGCTGAGGCTCCTCTTCTGGCCGCAGCACTCGGCGAACAGGCAGTAGAGGCGCGGGTAAGAGATGTAGCCGGTGAGCACGCCGGCCAGGGCCAGGCTCAGGCTGATGGGCTCCACCGCCCGCACCGCGCACGGCACCAGCAGCAGGGCCAGCACGGCCCGGCCCAGCTTCATGCCCGGAGCCGCGCCGCCCTGCGCGATCCGGTGCCGACCGCGGCCCCGCGCTACGGCCTGACGTGCGCGCTTCCGGTTCCTGCCGACGGGGATGCCCTCTTGGTTCCGGGCAGGCCGTCGCCTGACGCCAGAAGCTCCCATCTTTGTGAAGGGATAGTCCTTTTCTGCTTCTGACAGTGGGCTATGAGAATCCATTGATGGTCTTGTGTGTATTCTAAATAATGGACAATTTTTTAAGAAAACTTTGTAGAGGTAGGGTCTCTCTCTCTAGTCCAGGCTGACCTGGAATTCACTGTAGTCCCAGGCTGGCCTTGAACTCACAGTGATCCTTCTACCTCGGCCTCCGAAGTGCTGGGATTAAAGGTGTGCACCATGTCCGGTTTAGAAGTTTTAAGTATTTACTTATCTATTTGGGAGAGAAACAGTGCACCAGGGCCCCAGGACCTACTGCCACTGCGAATGAATAACAGACGCATGCACCACTTTGTGCATCTGCTGTCAAATGGGTACTGGGGAATTGAACCCTGGCCAGGAGGCTTTGCAAGCAAATGCCTTTAACTTCAGAGTCATCTCCATTCGTTCCCTAGAACAGTTTCCAATTAACAGAAAAAATAAGATATCATAGTGGGTCTCCATAGAGGAACTCCTTAATTGCCCTATTAGTAAAACCTGACATTCATATGCTACATTTGTTAATTTCATGAGCCCCTGTGGATGTGGTTTACTGGGTAGAACACCTAACTAGGATTCAAGAAGCCATGTGTTCAATCCCCAGCACCCATAAAACAGGTGTGGTGGCACACACCTGTGAGTCCAGCAGTTGGGCTGGGAGGTCCTCAGCTATACAGCCAGTTTGAAATACCCTGGGCTAAAGGAGACATTATCATGCAGTTTATTACCTTGAGCCACTATTATGTTTATTAAGTAAATGTTGTATGGCAAACGCCTATGCTTTGAAAGCAGTAAACAACTATTACCAGCTTTACCAAAAGCAGCTGACACAACTCACCAACCTCTCCAGATTGGACCTGTTGACATATCATAGAAGGAAGACTCTCACCTGAGCTCTCAGGTGTCCCCGTATGCACTGACACATGAAGTCTCTGGGCCTCAAAGGCAGAGAGTATATAGAAGGTAACAGATCAAGGGACAGAGAGCTCCATTAAAGTAGCCATGGGGGTCTTCATCTATACTGGGATGAGACTTCATGTTCCTCTAAGTAACCCTTCAGCCACGATCTGTAAGTAACCCCAACCCATTTGTTCACGAAAACTAGCTTTGGGGCTGGAGAGATGGTTTAGCAGTTAAGGTGTTTACCTATAAAGCCTAACAACCCAAGTTAGATTCCCCACTACCCACATAAAACCAGATGCACAAAGTAGTGCGCATGTGTCTGGAGTTCGTTTATTGCAGCTGGAGGCCCTGGCACACCTCTTCTGTCTGAAGACACTTGCCGGCAAAGCCAAAAGACTCAGGTTCGATTCCCCAGGACCCATATAAGCCAGATACACATGGTGGTGCATGCATCTGGAGTTTGTTTGCAGCAGCTGAAGGCCCTGGCACACCCATCCTCTCAAATATTTTTATTTTTATTTATTTTTTGTTTTTTCAAGGTAAGGTTGGTTTCACTTTAGCCCAGGCTGACCTAGAACTCACTATGTAGTCTCACTGTGAACTCAAACTCATGGTGATTCTCCTACCTCTGCCTCCCGAGTGCTGAAATTAAAGGCATGCACCACCATGCCCAACAATAAAGTATTTTAAGGCTGGAGAGATGGCTTAGCACTTAAGGTACTTGCCTGCAAAGCCAAAGGACCCATTCTTTCCCTCCCTCTCAAATAAATAAACTTTTTAAAAAATTTAAAACTTAGTTTTGTTACAATCATACTTGATCTGTTCTCTGTGCCCTACCTGGGGTGAACTGATGTGTTTAAGCTCTCACCAAGGGTAAAGTTTCACACAACACAAAAGTTAGTAATTAAGCCAGGCGTGGTGGTGCACGCCTTTAATCCCAGCACTCGGGAGGCAGAGGTAGGAGGATCGCTGTGAGTTCGAGGCCACCCTGAGACTACATAGTGAATTCCTGGTCAGCCTGAGCTAGAGTGAGACCCTACCTTGGAAAACAAAAAACAAAAAACAAAAAACAAAAAAAAAAAAAATTCAGGGGGCCAGAGAGATAGCTTAGCAGATAAGGCATTTGCCTGTGAAGCCTAAGGACCCAGGTTCAATTCTCCACAATGGCTCATGCATCTGGAGTTCATTTGCAGTGGCTAGAGGCCCTGGCAGACTCATTCTCTTTCCCTCTCTCTGTCTCTAATAAGTTTTTAAAAAAAAAAAAAAAGTTTTTTAATCAGGGGGCTAGAGAGATGGCTTAGTGGTTAAGGCGTTTGCCTGCAAAGCCAAAGGACTTTGATTCAATTCCCTAGGACCCACTTAAGCTAGATGCACAGGTGGTGCATGTGTCTGTAGTTCATTTGCAGTGGCTGGAGGCCCTGGTGTGCCTATTCTCTCATAAGCAATATGCACAAGGTGGCACACACATCTGGAGTTTGTTTACAAGAGCTGGAGGTCCTGGCATTCCCATTCACTCTTTCAAATAACTAAGAATATATTTTTGAAAATATGGCTGGGTGTGGTGGTGCACACCTTTAATCCCAGCACTCAGGAGGTAGAGGTAGGTGAGTTAGAGGGTACCCTGAGACTACATGGCGAGTTTAGGTCAGCCTGGGCTAGAGTGAGACCCTACTATCTCAAAAAAAAAAAAAAATTGGACTGGAGAGATGGCTTAGCAGTTAAGGCACTTGCCTGTGAAGTCTCAGGACCCATGTTTAACTCTCCAGATCCCACATAAACCAGATGCTCAAGGTGATGCAAATGTGCATATGTGCACAGATAGCGCATGTGTCTGGAGGCTCTGGCACACCAATTCTGTCTCTCATAAAATAATAATAAGGGCTGGCAAGATGGCTTAGCACTTAAGCCACTTGCCTGTAAAACCAAAGGACCCAGGTTCAACTCCTCAGAACCCATGTAAGCCAAATACCCAATGTGGCGCATGCATCTGGAGGCCCTGATGTGCCCATTCTCAGTCTACCTCTTTTTCTCTCTCAAATGAATGAATGAATGAATAAATAACAAAAAATAAAGAATAAATAAAAAATATTTTTAAAAATAATTTTAGGACTGGAGTGATGAGTTAAGTGGTTAAGGTGCTTGCCTGCGAAGGCTAAGGACCCATGTTTGACTCTCCAGATCCCATGTAAGCCAGATGCACATAGGTGAGTGAAGCGCAAGGTTGCACAAGCATCTGGAGTTCTATTGCAACGGCTGAGGCCCTGGTGTGCCAATTCTCTCTCTGTGTGTCCTTCTTTTCTCTCTAAAAAAAAAACACTAAAAAAGAGCTGGGGGCTGGAGAGATGGCTTAGCAGTTAAGCGCTTGCCTGTGAAGCCTAAGGACCCCGATTCAAGGCTCGATACCCCAGGACCCATGTAAGCCAGAGGCACAAGGTGGCACATGCATCTGGAGTTCATTTGCAGTGGCTGGAGGCCTTGGTATACCCATTCTCTATCTGCCTGTTTCTGTCTGTCACTCTCAAATAAATTTAAAAAAAAAAAAAAAAAAAAAGCAGGGCATGGTGGTTCATGCCTTTAATCCTAGCACTCAGGAGGCAGAGATAGGAGGATCATTATGAGTTCAAGGCCATCCTGAGACTACATAGTGGCTTCTAGGTCAGCCTGGGCTAGAGGGAGCCTATACTCGAAAAACCAAAAATAAAATAAAAATTAAAAAATAATTTCAAAAATTTTATTTGCATGTGTGTCTATGTGCACCAGGGCCTCCTGCCACCACATGAACTTCAGAAGTGTGTACCACTTTGTGCATATGGCTTTACATGGGTGCTGGGGAACTGAACCTGGGCCAGCAAGCAAATACATTTAACCACTCAGCTATATGCCCAGCCTCCCGTTTTTTGTTTTTTTTAATATTTGTATTTTATTATTTATTTTTTATTTTTTTAAGGTAGGGGTTCACTCTAGCTCAGGCTGACCTGGAATAGTCTCAGGGTGGCCTTGAATTCATGGTGATCCTCCTACCTCTGCCTCCCAAGTGCTGGGATTAAAGGTGTGCGCTACCACAGCCAGCCCTATTTTTTTAATTTTAAAAAATATATCTGTTTATTTATTTGCAAGCAGAGAGAGAGAGAGAATGGGTGCTCCAGGTCCTCCAGCCACCGCAAGCAAACTCCAGATGTATGTGCCACTTTGAGCACGAGGCTTTATATACATGGGTACTGGGAATCAAACCTGGGCCTTTAGGCGTTGCAGACAAGTACCATAACCACTGCGCTGTCTCTCCAGCCCTCCCCCCCATGCACATACTTCTGATCCACTCTTTGCACTTAAAGTGCCTCTGTCCTTATAAAGACTGTCCTGGGCCTGATGCCAGCCACCTTAGCAGAGGCGTCACCTTTCGATACAGTCCTTAGTAGGTCATAATGGCTTTTATGGCAGCAGCTAATCCAGGGCATTAGCTAGGTCCACAGTATTCATGACTCAGGAGGAAATAAATCTGAGCTGTGTACAGGTATTCAGAATGGCCAGCAGAAAAGGCCCAGGGCTGTTGGGATTTCCACAAACCATCAGGGTCCATTGTGTCTGGTACCATGCTAACACCTGAAAATGGCTCCCAGAGTGACTGCTGGTTTCATTTCTTTTTGCTGACAACTTCCATAACTGTAGACAATACAATTCCCTCCCTCTGCTTTCCCCTTCACAACTCCACTCTCCATCATATCCCTCCCCCTCTCAATCAGTCTCTCTTTTGATGTCATCATCTTTTCCTCCTGTTATGATGGTCTTGTGTAGGTAGTGCCAGGCGCTGTGAGGTCATAGATATCCAGGCCATTTTGTGTCTGGAAGATTGCACTGTAAGGAATCCCACCCTTCCTTTGGCTTGTATTTTATTTCTAAGCAGAGAGACAGACAGACAAACAGACACACATACATGCAAAGAGAAAGACAGAGAGAATGGGCATGCCAGTGCCTTCAGCTGCCATGCAATGGAACTCCAGACATGCACCACTTTGCATGGGTACTGGGGAATTAAACCTGGGTCCTTAGGCTTTGCAGGAAAGCATCTTAACCACTGAGCCATCTCTACAGCCCCCTAGTTTTGCTTTCTAAGTAGAGGTCTCCATATGTTCCCCAGGCTCATTTTATTGGGATGTGGTATTACAAACAAACAAAAAGAAACAAAAAAAAAAAACAAAGATCTTGCAGCTGCTTAGTATTTCTTGGCACTAAGGGTTCATTTTGTTCAGGCTCTCAGGTGGCAATAAGATACACATGTGTCTGTACAAACACCTGTAAATATGTGTGTCCCCCTACCTGGTATTAAGCGAAACATGAGTTCAAACTGCCATTTCCAACTCTAATGCCTTACATAGATCACCCGAGCCTTCTCTCCCCTTACTTATCTATAATCCCCTCCCCTGCCTCGCCACAGTGGGAAATCTGCTTGCTATCATCTGGTGACCACTTTCAAGCTGAGCTCCTGTCCAATGAAGAACTCTGTGAAGCAGGAACTGTCAGTCACAGTCACTGCTGCCTGTCAGCCCTGTACCAGTTGTGGGCCTATGTAGGGGCTGTGCTAGGCCCTTAGTGTGCGTCACCATTCTTGAATGGTGCATCATGAAGATTTGATATATGTCCAAACATTCCAGAGATGTTCAACCTTTTAATGATGTATTAAATATAACCACGGGGGAGGGAGAGTACTGGAGAGATGGTTTAGTGATTAAGGTGTGTGCCTGCGAAGCCTAAGAATCCAGGTTCAATTCCATATACCCACATAAGCCAAATGCACAACGTGGCATATGCAACAGGAGTTCGTTTGCAGTGGTGGAGACCCTGGCCCACCCATTCTTTCTCCCTCATAAAGAACTAAATATTAAAAAACAAAACAAAACAAAAAAAAAAAAACCATAGGGCCTGGAGAGGTGGCTTAGCAGTTAAGACACTTGCCTGGACCCACGTTCGATTCCGCAATACCCATGTAAGCCAGATGCACAAGGTGCCACATGCATCTGGAGTTCATTTGCAATGGTTAGAGGCCCTGGCATGCCCATTCTATCTACCTCTCTCTCTTCAATAAACAAATAATTATCATTAAGTTTGGGCTGGAGAGACGGATCAGCATAAAAAGGTGCTTTCTTACAAAGGCTAATGGCCTGTGTTTGATTCCCCAGTACCCACATAAGCCAGATACACAGTAGTGCATACATCTGGAGTTTGTTTGCAGTGGCAGAAGGCCCTGGCATGCCCACTCTCGTTCTCTCAACAAAATATTTTTTAAAAATCATATATAGAGCTGGAGAGATGGCATAGCAGTTAAGGCACTTGCCTGTGAAGCCTAAGGACCCAGGTTCGATTCTCCAGGTCCCATGTAAGCAGATGCACATGTTGGCACATGTGTCGGGAGTTCATTTGCAGTGGCTAGAGTAGAGGCCTTGGTGCATCCATTCTCTCTTTCTCCCTCTAATAAATAAAAAAATAATAGATCTATAAAATTCATATATAGTGGGCCAGGTGTGGTGGCACATGCCTTTAATCCCACTACTCAGGAGGCAGAAGTAGGAGGATCGCCATGAGTTTGAGGCCACCCTGAGACTACATAGTGAATTCTAGGTCAGCGTGAGCTACAGCAAAATACCTCAAAAAAAAAAAAAAAAATCATATATAGGGCTGGGCTGGGTGTGGTGGCACATGCTTTTAATCCCAGCACTCAGGAGGCAAAGGTAGGAGCATCGCAGTGAGTTCAAGGTCATCCTGAAACTACATACTGCATTCCAGGTCAGCCTAGGCTAGCGTGAGACCCTACCTTGAAAAACAAAAACAAAACACCAGACTGGGCTAGAGTGAGGCCCAACCTAAAGGTCCTGCCTTCAGTGACCTTGCCTTTTACTGAAGGGAAAATACATTTCTTCCTTTTATAAATGAGAAAAGCAAGTCTCAAAGGAAAAGGACACGAGTAGCAATTTGTGAGCAGCACTCAGAACAGACTCCTTGCCCATCAGCGCAGAGGCCACTGAACACTTTCCTTAGCTCAACTGGAGTAAAGTACTTAGGAAGAAAAAGCCGGGAGTGGTGGACACGCCTTTAATCTCAGCACTCGGGAGGCAGAGGTAGGAGGATCACCATGAGTTCGAGGCTACCCCGAGACCTTACCTCAAAAAACAAAAACAAAACAAAAAAACTTAGGAAGAATGCCAGCCAAGTGGGGAGGGGCTTGATATTCAGCAGCAATGCCCTCCAAACCAGATGAGAAAACCCATCTGAGTAATTTACTTGTCTATTGTGTTACCTGAACTGAGTATTTTATTTTATTTTTTTTCTTACATTTTGTTATCTGAGCTGAGAAAATACCACCTGCTGGTTTCAGGAAGCAAGGCAAACAATAAGGTGGACCCAGTTTATATTTAGTAATTAATATATGAAGTGGTACGAAATGCAGCTTTTTCTTTTCTATAAACAAAAGAAGCAAGTTAGCCAGGCATGGTGCTACATGCCTTTAATCCCAACACTCATGAGGCAGAGGTAGGAGGATCACTGTGAGTTTGAGATCAGCCCAGGACTACAGAGTAAGTTCCAGGCCAGCCTGGGCTAAAGTGAGAGTCAGCATTGAGAAAAACCAACACAATTTAGGACTATAAAGATGATGACTCAGCAGTTAAAGGCGCTTGGTTGCAAAGCCTGATTGCCTGGGTTTGATTCCTCAGCACCCACATAAAGCCAGATGCAATAAAACACAGTTTAGGGCTAGGGAGATGGCTCAGAGGTTAGGGCACTTGCTTTTAAAGCCTGACGCCCTGGGTTCAATTCCCCAGTATCTACGGAAAGCCAGATACACAAAGCAGCAACTGTGCCTGGAGTTTGAGGCAGCAAGAGGCTGTGGCATGCCCATACTCTACATCTCGTTGCTTGAAAATAAACATTAAGAAAGCAACAACAAACACACAATTTGGGCTGGAGAGATGGCTTAGCGGTTAAAGAACTTGGCTGCAAAGCCTAATGACCCGGGTTCGATTCTCCAGGTCCCCTGAAAGCCAGATGCACATGGTGGTGCATGCATCTGGAGTTAGTTTGCAATGGCTAGAGGCCCTGGCCCATTCTCACTCTCTCCTGCTCTGTCTCTAATAAATAATAAATTAAAAAATAAATCTTTAAAAAAGCACACAATTTAATAATGCTCACACAAATAATTTGCCTCTAAACAGGAAAATTACAAGTTGTTGTTTCAGACAAATTTAGCACTTCAAAAGCCACTCAGGAGTACAAAAGAGAGTAGTGGGTTGGGGGAAATGAGTATGACTGAAATAGTATCTGTTTGTTTGTTTGTTCTGTTTTGTTTTTTCGAGGTAGGGTCTCACTCTAGCCCAGGCTAACCTGGAATTCACCATGTAGTCTCAGGGTGGCCTCAAACTCATGGTGATTCCCCTACCTCCCCTCCCTGAATGCTGGGATTAAAGTTGTGCACCACCATGCCCGGCCTTGAAATAATATATACAGATATGAAATCACCAAAGGAAAAAAAGAAAAAATAGCTAGCCAGGCATGGTGGTGCACATCTATAATCCTAGCACTAGGGAAACCAAGAGAGGAAGATCATGAGTACAAGGCCAGCCTGGAATATGTAAGAAGACCCTGTCTCCAAAGCAAAGCAAAGCAAACCAAAAGTCCAGGATATAAGGCGGTGGCTTGTTTGACTGGGGACTGTGGGCTAGCTCACGAGCTGCCAGGAGGCTGGCTGCACTGGTGCGCACGCACCTGCTATCTACACTCCATGCTGCACGTCTCAGTAGCGCCTGTTCATCTTCTTGAACTTCTCGTAGTGGTAGTCGTCAGTGGCCTTCTCATTAGCAGGACGTTTGCGATTCGGTGGGGACCCTGAGGAGAATAGAGAGACTGTTTGCCATATATATAGGACAGGACTAGACACTACTCTTCAAACCTTCCCGGGGGGTGGAGAGATGGCTTAGCGGTTACGGCGTTTGCCTGCAAAGCCAAAGGATCTCCAGGATCCACGTTAGCCAGATGTACAAGGGGGCGCATGCATCTGGAGTTCGTTTGCAGTGGCTGGAGGACCTGACACGCCCATTCTCTCTCTCTTTCACCCTCCTCTCTCAAACAAATAAATAAAATATATTAAAAAAAAAAAAACCTTACCAGGGTGAGGATGCAAGAGCATAGGAGGATCTGGCTGCCCAGCTCCGGTTTTTGAGTAACTTCTAAGCCTGTCTCCACTTTGCTGGATACCCAGTGGGTCCTCAGCATGGGCAGGAGGCAGGTTCTGTTACTCTCCCCTTTTCCAGATGTGGAACCAAGGCTTGGACAGGGGAAGGCATGTGGCCATGGTCTGCAGTGTGGACTGGAACCAAATGCTCTGGCTACAAAGCCCTGCACCCTGCCCAGCTCCCCCGCCCCCCAGGAGCCACGGGCCCAAGGCCTCTGCGGTACTCACGCTCGGGCTCGGGCTTCTCAGTGTCACCCACTCGCAGGGGGCGGGCTTTGGGTTCTTCTTTGTTCCTGCGGATGGGCGCATTGAGCTCCTCATGGTAAACTGGATGGAAAGAGCCCAGGAGACACATCAGCTGGGAGCGGGGTTCCTGTGGACCTAGGGCATGGGGTGGGGGGGTACTTACACCGGTTGTGCTGCACGTAGTTCACGGCCATGTTGGTGGGCACGAACGACGTCTCGCTGTCCTTCTTCTTGTTTTGCTGCTCTGCCAGCAGGCGGGCCTTGGCATCCTCCGTGGAGATGATATTTTTTATTTTAGCACTATGGGGGGGGGGAGCAGACACATGCCATGTTTGAGTTAACTCACTGCACCCTTGCATGCAAGTGGAATTAACTGGTGAGGATGGCAGCTGGCCACCACCGAAGGAAGCCTAACTCCGGAAGCATAGCTCCCCAGCTTACAAGGCTCCTTCATGGCCATGTTCTTTTTATTTTTTTTTTAATGAAGGGTCTTATTCTAGCCTAGTCTGGCCATGAACTTACAGCATTCTTCCTACCATAGCCTCCCAAGTACAGGGATTGGAGGCATGAGCCATCATGCCCACTCTTTTTCTTTGAGACAGGGTCTCTCATTAGGCTGGTTTGGAACATGAGCTGTTCCTTCTGCCTCTGCCTCCACAGTGCTGGGATTACAAGTGTGCCACCCTGCCGTCCCATGGTCATACTCCTATGGGACACTCACAGGCTCTACTCCAAGCTGACCAGGAATTTACTATGTACTCTCAGAGTGGCCTCAAACTCATCATGATCCTCCTACCTCTGCCTCAAGAGTGCTGGGATTAAAGGTGTGCACACCACACCTTTTTTTTTTTTTTTGCTTTTGAGGCAGGGTCTCACTCATGTTGTCCTTGGATTCACAGGCATGACACTGTTTTATTTTAATAAGAAATCTAGGGCTAAAAAAAAATATTGAGGGCTGATATGAAATCTTGGATCTCAGGTAGTGATTGCCTGGCATATATGAGGTCCTGCGGTCCATCCTAACATTGTAAAACAAATGAAACGAACCCTAGTGAAATAAAGTGGGCTGCCTAAGCATCAAAGCTTACCAGGCCATACAGAGGCCAGAACCTAGAAGTCTGGAGGCTTTTTACTCAGACCAGTGATGCTACTGAGCACTTCATTTCTGCCAGGACAGTCTCCCTGTAGGTGAAAAGATCATGGGGGAGACATGCATGAGTCTTTCACATGGCTCCTGCTAGAAGGAGCTGTGAGCAAAGGCTGAGGAAAAATCTTTGCTGTCAGCAGTCAAGGACCCTTATGACTCTTCAGCCAGGTTTTGGCACAAAAAAAAAAAAAAAAAAAGAAAAGAAAAGAAAAAAGTAAAGGAAAAGAAAAAAAGAAAGAAAGAAAAAGTCCTTAGAATTCTTTTTTTGAGAATGGGTCTCAGGTAATCTAGGCTGGACTTAACCTGTAGCAGAACTCCTGGTCCCTCTGTCTCCACTTGTGAAGCACTGGGGTTACAGGTGTGTATCACCATGCTCCATTTATACAATGCTGGGCATCAAACCTGGGGCTTTGCTCATGCTGAGCACACACTCTACCAACTGAGCTTCATCCCAGCACCCCCAGTAACTTTTATTTCAGTGCTGGGATGGGAATTCAGAGCCTTGGGAGTGCTAGGCAAGGGATCTGTTACTAAGCCATACCCCAGCTGGTCTCCATAACTTTACCTCTGCCTCAAGAGTGCTGGGATTAAAGGCATGCCCCACCATGCATGGCCTATTTTTTTTATTTACTTGCAAGTACAGATAGAGAAAAAAAAAAAATAAGGAAGAGAGGGAATGTGCATGACAGAACCTCCTGCTACTGCAAACAAATTTCAGGTGCATGTGCCACTTCGTGCATCTAGCAAATCAAACCCAGACCTTTAGGCTTTGTAGGGAAGCACTTTTAACTGCTGAGCATCAACTCGGCACCCACAGTAACTTTATTTATTTATTTACTTTTCAAGATACGGGTCTCACTTTGGCCCAGGCTGACCTGGAATTAACTATGTAGTCTCAGGCTGGCCTCGAACTCACGGCAATATTTCTACTTCTGCCTCCCAAGTGCTGGGATTAAAGGTGTGCGCCAACACACGTGGCTTTTTTTTTTTTTTTTTAAGACTAGGTCTCACTCTAGCTCAGGCTAACCTGGAACTCACTGTATAAGTGAGACTAGCCTCAACCTAGGGCAATCCTCCTACCTCAGCCTCCTGAGTGCTGGAATTAAAGGTATGTGCCACCATGCCCAGTGTGGCCCTTTAACTTTTTTTTTTCCCCCAAGGTATGGTCTCACTTCAGCCCAGGCTGACCTGGAATTCACTATGTAATCTCATAGTGGCCTCAAACTTGCAGTTATCCACCTACCTTTGCCTCTCGGAGTGCTGGGATTAAAAGCATGCACCACCATGCCTGGACTGTTTTGTTTTCTGAGGTGTGAAGTGTCTCTAGTCTGGGCTGACCTGGAATTCACTATGTAGTCTCAGGGTGGCCTCAAACTCACAAACATCCTCCTACCTCTGCCTACCAAGTGCTGGGACTAAAGGTCTGTGCCACCACGCCCAGCTTACCTATAACTTTGTTTTTGTTGTTGTTTTTCGAGGTAGGGTCTCACTCTAGCTCAGGCTGACCTGGAATTCACTAAGTAGTCTCAGGCTGGCCTTGAACTCATAGTGATCCTCCTACCTCTGCCTCCCGAGTGCTGGGATTAAAGGCGTGCGCCACCACGCCCGGCCCCCTATAACTTTTAACAGGAAAGCAGACAGTTGCTCCTAGGGGCAGAGGCAAGCGGGAGAGGAGACGTACTCGATGCCCAGGTCCACCTCGGGGATGCCGCTCAGCATCTGGTTGGAAAGCATCTCCTCTGTCTTCTTGGCCGAGGAGACACGGATGTTTTCAGGCAGCTCATAAAGACAGTCCTCCGCATTCTTTGGTTTGACTTTCTGCTCCTCATGTTCCACGATCCCCTTCCTCTTCTTCAGCTCGGTCTCAATGTATTTCATCCTGACAAGAGAGACCCAAGGGCTCAGGATGCCCACCAAGTCCACAGCAGACACGTGCTAATTACTGGCATTATTATTTTTGCAGTCCTGGGATGGAACTCAGGGCCTCAGGTGTGCTGGGCAAATGCTCTACCACACCCCCAGCCCCAAGGGGTCTTCTAAATTAGCAGTCCCCGATCCATAATGGCCAATGAGGGTATTCTCATCAGTCTGTCCATGGAGAAATAAAAATAGCTTGAGGGTTCCCCCCCCCCACCCGAGTCTTACTGTGTTGCCAACATTGGCCTCAAACTTGAGATACTCCTCAGCCTCCCAAATGCAGAAATTACAGGCATCTACCACCATAGCTGGTAAGGTCCCAATCTAGCCCAGGCTGACCTGGAATTTACTTTGTAGTCTCAGGCTGACTCAAACACACAGTGATCCTCCTACGTGAGTGCTAGAATTAAAGGTGTGTGCCACCATGCCAGCTTTAAAAGAATTTTTTTTTTTTGAGGCAAGGTCTCATTCTAGCTTTGGCTGACCTGGATTTCACTATGTGTCTCTTAGAGTGGCCTTGAATTCATGGTGATCCTCCTACCTCTGCCTCCTGAGTGCTGGGATTAAAGGCTTGCGACACCATGCCTGGCTCTTAAAAGAATTTTTAAGAGGTTTTCAAAATATCAAGTCAGAGTATAGGGAGAGTGTGGCCAACTTCTACACCTTCCAGAAAATACTGTAAGTATCACCTGTGATTAAGTGTCTCAAGTCATCTGACTGGAACCCAGCCCCCACGCTCAGCCAGTCAAACTGGTACTTACATGTCTGCGTCCTCATCCCTTCGGTTTGTTTCTGCTGAAAATGACGTCCCCAGGTGTAGGTCCTCCTCTTCACTGACCCTAAGAGAAAGGAAGCAGTTTCCCGGTCACATGCCTGAGGCCAAGTCTTGACAAAACACTATAGGCCACGACAGAAAGCATGCTGTCTACTATCTGCTTAGTACACAGAATGGTGTTTAAGTAGAGAAAACTCTAGAGATACATGCAAGCCAACTGTTAGCCTCTGATATACAATGCTTCTGGGGAACACATGGATAATTTTCTTTTGCAAACTTTTACAATATTTAAATGCACATTTTTTTTTTAATTTTTACTTTTTGGTCTTATGAGACAGGCTGGTTTCAAACTCACTATCTGAGGCTGGCCTTGATCCACTGGTGTCAACCCCAGCTCTTAGTACATTACTTGTGGAATCCTGTTTTTATACTGCTTTATAACTACCACCTGGGTTTTTTAAACAGTGAATAAGGCACTTTTACAGATAAAGAGTCTATCCTCCTGGCTCTGAGCCAATCATCAGAAATCCTGACAACATACCTTTGGCCAAGCACAAAGGCTACATCTGGATGTTCTGAGAATGCCTCCCCAGCCACTCAGACCCAGCAGAGTCAAGGGTGAGTCTGCGCCTCTGCCCAGCCTCCACTTACTTATCTTTGCCCCTCTCCTTCAGTTTCTTCATGTCCACCATGCCCCCTGTCTTCATCTGGAAGGGGTCATCCTGCAGAAAACAGACCCGGCTCAGAGGAGGGCAGCACAGGGACACACTCACAGAAGACAGGCCATAGCGAGGGCCCCACACTCACCACAAGAGTAGTCTCCTCTTGTACCTTCTCGCCTACTAGCAGGGCAACAGCACTGAGCAAAAAGAGAATGAAGAGAAACAGAGATGAGGAAAATCAGGGCGCTTGAAGGTCTCAGCATTGATGTAAGGAATTGACGGAGGCCAGAAAATGGCTGGAAAAACCACAGGAATAAAACCAGGCTCGGGGCTGGAGAGATGGCTTAGCAGTTAAGTGCTTGCCTGTGAAACCTAAGGCCCCTGGTTCGAGGCTCGACTCCCCAGGACCCATGTTAGCCAGATGCACAAGGGGGTGCATGCATCTGGAGTTCGTTTGCAGTGGCTGGAGGCCCTGGCGCGCCCATTCTCTCTCTCTCTCTCTCTGTCTGCCTCTTTCTCTCTCTCTTGCTCTCAAATAAATAAGAATGAACAAAAACAACAACAACAAAAAACAGGCTCTCAAGCACTGTAGATGGGAGGGTGAGTGTTAAGTGCAGTGGTGAGCTTTCCTGAAAATCTTTTGACATTACCCTGACCTGGAAATCTCATTACTAAAATTTTGCCAGTGCTTGGATTAAAGGCATCAACCAAAATTCCCAACTAGGAGATTTTATTAACAAATACTTGTACATGCCTGTAGGAACGTTATGCAGCCACTAAAAAGGCTTCCTGGAATATATTACTTAACATGGACAAATGTCCATAATGCCACAACAAAATGAAACAAAAAAATCATACATATAATTGCATATATATATATATATGTATGTATATATATATATATATATATATATATATATATATATATATATATTCTTTAATTTGAAAGAAGGAAAGAGGCAGAGAAAGAGAGAATGGGCATGCCAGGGCTTCCAGTCACTGCAACCGAACTCCAGATGCATGTGCCACCTTGTGCATCTGACTTATGTGGGTCCTGGGGAATTGAATCGAGGTCCTTTGGCTTTGTAGGCAAGTGCTTTTACTGCTAAGCCATCTCTACAGCACACACACACACATATTTTTTTTCCTGAGGTAGGGTTTCACTGTAGTCCAGGCTGACCTGGAATTCACTATGTAGTCTCAGGCTGGCCTCCAACTCATGGTGATCCTCCTACCTCTGCCTCCTGAGTGCTAAAATTAAAGGCATGTGCCATGCCCAGCACTCACAATCTTTAAAATAAAGAAAGCTGGAAGAAGCTATTCTGCATGCAGTTCAATGGGAAAGAAAGAAAACCAGTGAAAATACTCAACAGTGGACACTGCAAGCCTTATATTTGGCCAACCAGGCCAAATGAGCCAACGGGTGCAATAGTGGCACGTCTGTCATGGTGAAACCAACTGCCCTCTAATTGGATTGGAGGCTCGCTCCATGGGAAGGGAATACATCCCTGATACTAAAAACCTAAAACTGGGGTAGTCATGACGTGGGCATAACGTCTGCTGCTGTCTGGCTAAACATATATATTATGCTTATCAAACTGCCCAGTAAGCACTTCTCTTAATGTTCATACCCATATATTAATGCTACTCTCACTTTTGGTAGAGGACCTTCTCTTTTCAGATGGCAGTGGCCTCGGGTTGACTCACAAGGCATTATAGTGCTGGGAAGAAGTGACAGGAGTGCTCAGCATTGTAACATATCTATTACGCCTTCCAAGGCTCAGGGTCCATTGTGGAAAAGGTGGTGGAAAGAATGTAAGAGCCAAAGAAGGGTAGGACTGCTTACAATGCAATCTTGTAGACACAAAATGGCCTGGATATCCATGACGTCACAGTGCCTGACAATACCTACACAAGACCATCATAATAGGAAAAAAGATCATGACATCAAAATAAAATAGACTGATTGAGAGAGGGAGGGGATATGATGGAGAATGGAGTTTCAAAGGGGAAAGTGGGGGAAGGGAGGGCATTACCATGGGATATTGTCTACAATTATGGAAGTTGTTAATTAAAAAAATTTTTTAAATATTGAAAAAAATAACTAATTTTTTAAAAAAGAGAAATAAAAATAAATAAAATTAAAATAAAAAGGGGTGCTAGGTATGGTGGACATGCCTTAATTCCAGCACTTAGGAGGCTTAGGTAGGGGGGTCACTGTGAATTTGAGGCCAGCTTGGGACTACAGAGTGAGTTACAGGTCAGCCTGGGCTAGAATGAGACTCTACCTCAAAAAAAAAAAAAAAAACAAAAAGGTGGGGGGGTGGCGCTGGAGATGTACCTCAGTAGAGTGCTTGCCTAGTATGCATAAAACCTTGAGTTCAGGGCTGGAGAGATGGCTTAGCAGTTAAGGTGTTTGCCTACAAAGCCAAAGGATCCCAGTTCAACTCTCCAGGACCCAAGTAAGCCAGATACACAAGGGGGCGCATGCATCTGGTGTTCATCTGCAGCGGCTGCAGGCCCTTGTGTGCCCATTCTCTCTCTCTTTGTCTCTCTCTGTCTCAAATAAGTAAACAAATAATAATAATAAATAAAACCTTGAGTTCAATCCTTAGCACCACATAAAACTTGGGTGTGCTGGCATATGCTTGTAATCCTAGCAATAGGGAGGTGGCAGGAGGATCAGGACGTTCAAGACCATCCTCAGCTACGAAGGCCAGCCTGGGTTACAAGAGATCCTATCTCAAGAAATAAAAGTCAAGGTTGGAAAGAATATTAAATGGTAACAATGATTACTTCTGGATGGAGAAAATTATGAGTGCTGTCTCTCTCTCTCTTTTTTTTTTCTTCCACGTAGGGTCTTACTCTAGAATAGAGTGACCTGGAACTCATTCTGTAGCTCTAGACAGACCTTGAACCAATAGCTATCCTCCTACCTCAGCCTCCAGAGTGCTGGGATTACATGTGTGTGTTACTCACCCACCCACACATTCCAGGTTTGCATTTTTTTTTTTTTTAGTTGGTAATTTTCTGCATTTTCCAAACTCAGAACTCAACATGTTTGCAGTCACAATTAGTTGGTGCAATTAAAAATAGTGAGACCTGGGCTAGAAAGATGTCTTACAGGTTAAGGCGCTTGCTTGCAAAGCCTAAGGACCCATGTTCAATCTCTCTCCAGATCCCACATAGGCCAGACGCACAAAGGTGAGGCAAGTGCAAAGTCGCACATGCCCACTTGGTGGCGCAAGCGTCTGAAGTTCAATTTCAGTGGCTGAGGCCCTGGTGCGCCAATTTTCTTTCTCGCTCTTTCTAAAAAAAAAAAAAAAAAGCTGGGCATAGGTGGCGCAGGCCTTTAATCCCAGCACTTGGGAGACAGAGGTAGGAGGATCGCCATGAGTTCAAGGCCACCCTGAGACTACATAGTGAATTAGAGGTCAGCCTGAAGCTAGAGTGAGACCCTACCTCGGAAAAAGAGAGAGAGAGAGAGAGACCCTACCCTGAGGAAAAAGAAAACAGGAGTTAGGCTGGGCGTGGTGATACTTCGGAGGCCAAGGTAGGAGGACCGATATGAGTTCGAGGCCTGTCTGAGACTACATAGTGAATTCCGGGTTAGCCTGGGCTAGAGAGCAACCCTACCTTGAAACAAACAAACAAACAAATCGTGAGTTAGTGATCTGTTTCTGTAGTTCTGGAGCATCTGGCTCAGAGCATGTTAAACATTTACAAAGAGCACTGGTCCCCTCTTTGCATGATGTGAGATTAGTGCACTATATGAAGAAATACATAAATAGGGCTGGAGAGATGGCTTAAGTTAAGGTGTTTACCTGCAAAGCCAAAGGACCTCGGTTCGACTCCCCAGAACCCACATAAGCCAGATGCACAAGGTGGCACTTGGGTCTGGAGTTTGTTTGTAGTGGCTGGAGGCCCTGGTGCGCCCATTCTCTCTCTCTGCCTCCTCCTCTCTCTCTCATGTAAATAAATAATTTTTTAAACAAAGAAATTATCAATATGTAAAGAAAAACAGGTTACTGGGCTTGGGAGATGGCTCAGGTGTTAAAGGCATTTGCTTGCAAAGCCAGCCAGCCTGCGTGCCCCACCAGGGTTCGATTCCCCAGCCGCCCATGTAACGCCAGAGACACAAAGTGGCGCATGCGTCTAGAATTCATTTACAGTGACAAGAGGCCGTGGAATGATACTTTCCATCTCACAACTAAATAAAATAGTAAAGGAATTACGTCTAAGGGGAAATTAGTGACCCACCACCCTAGCTGCGGCGTGTTTGTCATTACTGACGTCCCCTCCTCCCCCGCGTGGTACCCACCTCACCCCGTTTGGCCTCTTCCTTAAGTTCTGCACTTCGCGGGTTTCCTCCAGTTTTAGTCTGGAAAAACAACAGGAAAAAGACAATGCACAGGCTGACAGATCCTCCGTAGAACCCAGAGTCCGAACGCAGCTCGGAGAACAGCTCTGCCCGGCTGCTGAGCCGCCCGCACAGTGGTCCGGAGCGCGACTCGGGCGCCTACGATCACTGGCAATCAGATCCATGCGATCCCCGGGCACCTCTCCCAACCGCACGGCCCGAGAGCTTCATGCCCAGGAGTCTCGTCTTCAGAAGGGAAAGCAACTCAGGCTCACAGCTAATTGTGTCAGCCAGGCTCCCTCCGGGCCGGTGGTCAGTTCCCCAAGCCGGTGTATGTCTTCCTGACCCGTGAAAGCATCGCCCAAACGCACCGAACCTCCTCCGAATCCTGCTCATCTTCCTCCGACTCCGAATCAGCCCGACGCCGTCGGAAGATCTTCCCGGTGACCGGCATGGTGAACGACGGCCGGGCGATCGAGCCGCCGCGCAGGAGCGCTCGGCGGATACTCTTTCCGCCGACGCCGGGCCGCGAACCACTTCCGGCGCGCAGCAGTGTCGTCAGAGCGCCAACACCTTCCTGACCCCGCCCCCAGGGCGCGTAACGCCGTCGCGGCCGCCACCTCGGGCCCTCCAGGACCCACCCCCAGCATGCACCGCCCACATGCCACGCCCCCTTCCCCCCTGGCGTAGGCTTCTTCCGATTGGACGGTTGAGGGGGAGGAGGCGGGGCGCGGCCGGCAGGGCCCCGCGACCGTGCGCGGCGCCGCCGAGAACGCGCTTGACTGACAGGCGACGGCGGCGGCGGCGGCGGCGGCGACGCGGTTGCGACGCCAGGTGAGTCCGGAGCGGCAGCCGGCTTGTTTCTGGGGGAGGGGTAGGAGGCGGGTCTGTCAGAATAGGGACAGCCGGGGTCCCCACTGCGGGCCGGCGAGGCCAGGCTCCGCCGGGTGCGCCGGTCGCCGCGGCCAGGTGAGCGGAGCCCGGGATAGCCTGGCCCCCGCCGCCGCCCCTCTGCCCTCTTGGTGTGGGCTCCCGGGAGGGTCCTGGAGGCTCTGGAGCCGGGGGCGAGGCTGGTGGCCTCTCCCGAACTGGGCCGCACACCTCCTTTCTGCCACAGCCTGACCACGCGTGGAAAGCCTGCGCGTGGCGACTTTTCCCTTTGGGCTGCGGGGCCCTGACGTGCAGTTTCTCCTTTAGGGACAAAAGATGACCGCTTCTTGGTGGCTGTGAATTTCGGCCCCTGCGCCCACAGCCCCTCAGTAATGGCCTCCAGCCACTTCTCCCCCGAGTGGAAGCGCGTCTGGTGCTCTGCAGCCACTCGGGAGGCTTTGACGCCGGGGCGGGGGGTGGGGGCTTGCTGGTGGCGTGCTGGCAGGCCGCCTCCCTGCACCTTCTCGGGCCTTGTTTTTCCTCCTTTGGCCCGGGGTGGGGGCTGACACTCCACCCTCCACACCTTCCACCCCGAAGATGCTCATTTGGAAACCGATATGGACAGAGCGCTTAGGAAATTGATCAGTGCGTACACAATGGCTCCTGGGACTTCTAAGAACTTCTTAACAGTTTCCTCAATGGGGGTCCGGGCCGTTCCTTGGCATAGAGGCATTTCTTAACGCTTATTGTGTGGCAGGCACTGGGCTAAGCATTTTCTCGTCGAATTCTCCAGCATTCGCCTGAAGTAGATTCAGTTGTCTCCTGTTGGACAACGAGGAGAGGCCTCTGAGGTTACATGGCAGGTGAAGCAGGATGAGGGGCAGTCAGGGTTGCACAGCCCCTGGCACAGCAGGTTTCTGTCAGTCTTGGCTGCTGCTGGCTCATTGGCTGGGGGAGGGGCTGATGGAGGCTGAGTTTTTTTCTTTCTTTTTTCTTTTTTTCTGGAAGATCATTTTTAGCGCAAGATACTGCTCTGGCCGGTTAGCTCAGTTGGTTAGAGGGTGGTGCGAATAAAGCAAGGTAGTGGCATTCCTGCAGTATCTTGGTTTTTCTCTGGAACCATACTCTCAGAAATTATCATTTTCTTTCTTAGACATGGACAAATAGACTCAGAACTTCTTGAAACAGCCTTTTGGCTTAGGTAAAATAAATATATATATATATATATATAAAGTATCAAAGTCTTGTCCTCCACAGACTGGTTGAAGCAATCTTGGATGCCCATGACATTCACTTGCACCATGTTCCTGTTGGCTGCACAGTGTTCCACAAACCCAGGGACACCTGACCACGGCACTCACACACTCAGAGGTGGCTTTTAATTTGTATGTCCAGCAGCCCCAGCCCCACTCCCAGGGATACTGAACACCATGAAGGAAAGTCAGAAGGCTAGGGGCAACTGGGAGGGGCCATCTGGTACAAAGAAATTGTCCCTCCCCTGCCCCCTCCCATGAAGCCAGAGTACCAGGAGGAATACCCAGTCCTTGGTGTATGGCAGATCAAGTTTATTTGGTTGGTTGGTTGTTTAGTGTATGTGGTATACGCATGTGTATGTGCAGATGCATGCAGTTTGTGTGCACAGGTGCAAAGGCCAGAGGAGAAGGTCGGATGTCTCGTTGAACACTTTGCTGATTTTCCTTGAGATATCTCTTGTGGTCACACAGGCTTTTTACAGAGGTGCTGGGAACTGAACATAGGTCCTCATGCTTGTGCAGCGAATACTTTTACCCACTGAGTCATCACCCCAGCCCTCGAGCAGATTTTTTTCTTCGAGGTAGGGTCTCACTCTAGCTCAGGCTGACCTGGAATTCACTCTGTAGTCTCAGGGTGTCCTTGAACTTATGGTGATCCTCCTACCTCTGCCTCCCAAGTGCTGGGATTAAAGGCATGCGCCACCACATCCAGCTCAGATTCTTTTTTGAAAAATACTTTAGGGCTGGAGAGATGGCTTAGCAGTTAAGGCACTTGCCTGTGAAGCATAAGGGCCCAGGTTTGACTTCCCAGAACCCACGTAAGTCCTGTGCACAAGGTAGTGCATGCGCACAAGGTGGCGTCTGTTAGCAGTGGCTAGAGGCCCTGGTGCACCAATTCTCTCTCTCTCCATTTTTTTTTTTTTTTTTAGGTAGGTTTTCACTGTAGTCCAGGCTGAACTGTAATTCAGGTGCAGGGTGGCCTTGAACTCACAGCGATCCTCCTACCTCTGCCTTCCAAGTGCTGGGATTAAAGGCATGTGCCACCACACCCAGCCTCCACACACACACAAATAAAAATATTTATTTACTTATTTGCAAGGAGAAAGAGAATGAGAGAATGAGAATGGGCTCACTAGGGCCTCTAGCCACTGCAAACTCAAGATGCATGCGCCACTTTGTGCATCTGGTTCTACATGGGTAGTGGGGAATCGAACTGGGGGTCCCTTGGGCTTTGCAGGCAAGTGCCTGAGGCTGCTCAGCCATCTCTACAGCCCTGGATTCTTTTTTTCTTTTTTCAAAGTAGGTTCTCCCTCTAGCCCAGGCTGACTTGGAATTCACTATGTAGTCTCAGGGTGTCTTTGAACTCATAGTGATCCTTCTACCTCAGCCTCCCAAGTGCTGGGAGTGCTACCATGCTTGGCTTTTTTTTTTTTTTTTTTTTTTCGAAGTAGGGTCTCACTCTAGCCCAGGCTGACCTGGAATTCACTCTGTATTCTCAGGGTGGCCTTGAAGTCATGGCAACCCTCCTACCTCTGCCTCGTGAGTGCTGGGATTAAAGGCATGTATCACCACACCCAGCTTCCAGCATCTTAAAAAAAATTTTTTTTGTTTATTTTTATTTATTTGAGAGCAACAGACAGAGAAAGCGGCACAGAGTGGGGGGGGGGGAGGGAGGGAGGGAGAGAGAATGGGTGTGCCAGGGCCTCCAGCCATTGCAAACAAACTCCAGACATGTGCACCCCCCTGTGCATCTTGGCTAACGTGGATCCTGGGGAATCGAGCCTTGAACCAGGATCCTTAGGCTTCACAGGCAAGTGCTTAACTGTTAACCCATCTCTCCAGCTCCCAGAATCTTTTTTTTTAATTTTTTAATCTTTATTTATTTAAGAAAGAGGGAGAAAGAGTTAGTATGGGCACACCAGGGCCTGCTGCCTCAGCAAACCAACTCCAGATGCATGCACCATTTTGTGCATTTGGTTTTATGGTACTGGGGAATTAAAAACCCAGACTAGCCAGGCGAGGTGGCACATGCCTTTAATCCCAGCACTGGGGACAGAAGTAAGAGGATCCATATAAATCTGAGGCCAGCCTGGGACTGCAGAGTACCAGGTCAGCCTGGGCTAGAGTGAGACCCTGCTTGGAAAAACCTAGAAAACAAACAAAAAAATCCCTAAGAATGCAGGCTTTGCAAGCAATGCTTTAACCACTGAGCCATCTTTGCAGCCCCTTGAGCTGATTCTTTTTTTTCCTTTTTAAATTTTTTAAAAAGTTTTATTTATTTATTTGAGAATCAGAGAGAGAGAGAGAGACACAGACAGACAGACAGAGAGACAGACAGAGAGAATGGGTGCGCCATAGCCTCCAGCCACTGCAAACTAACTCCAGACGCATGTGCCACTTGTGCAACTGGCTTACACGGGTCCTGGGGAATCAAACCTGGGTCCTTTGGCTTTGCAGGAAAACACCTTAACCACTAAGCCAGCCCTTCTCTTTTTCAATTTTAATTGTTTTGGTTTTTCAAGGTAGGGTCTCACTCTAGTCCAGGCTGACCTGGAATTCACTATGTAGTCTCAGGCTGGCCTCAAACTCTTAGCAATCCTCCTACCTCTGCTTCCTGAGTGCTGAGATTAAAGATGTGCGCCACCATGCCTGGCACTTGAGCTGATTCTTCTTGAGCAAAAGTAATGCTTGCAAAGTGGCAACTGGGCATTTGGCCAGGGGTGCTGGACAGAGGAACTGCAGCTTCTCCTAAGTCTTGTTGGGCCTTTTTGAGGATGAGGCTGCTTCTCAGGGTCCTCGAGGAAGCCGAGGTCTTGCTAGTTCATGGTCCAGTGTTGTTTAGGAGTTGGGATTGTTTGCCGGCCAGTTTGTGGAGTCGGGTGGAGTGCTTGTGGAGCATCATATTTGGATGACCTTGGGAACCAGCAAAGTGATTCAATTCATAGCCTGGCCACAGTAAGTTTCAAGAAATTGGACCCGGGGGGGGGGGGGCTGGTCACGGCTGAAGATGTAGCTCAATTGGTAGAGTGCTTCCTTAGCATGCACAAAGCCCTGGGTTCCATCTCCAGCACTGCATAAACCAGGAGTGGTGGCACACACTTTTAATCCCAACAATATGAAGGAGACAGGAATATTTGAAGTATAAGGTAATATTCAGCTATGTAGTAAGTTTGAGGCCAGCATAGGCTATGTGTGATCCTGTCTAAAAAAAAAAGTGCTGCCAGGTGTGGTGGTGTATCACTGTGAGTTGATCAGTGTGGGCTAGTTCAAAAAAGCCTAAATAAATGCTAGGGGCTGGAGAGATGGCTTAGCGGTTAAGCGCTTGCCTGTGAAGCCTAAGGACCCCGGTTCGAGGCTTGACTCCCCAGGACCCACGTTAGCCAGATGCACAAGGGGGCGCACGCGTCTAGAGTTCGTTTGCAGTGGCTGGAGGCCCTGGCGCGCCCATTCTCTCTCCCTCTCTCTATCTGCCTCTTTCTCTCTCTGTCTGTCGCTCTCAAATAAATAAATAAAAATAACAAAAATAATTTAAAAAATGCTAGTTGGACTTAGTTGTTCAAAAGATACTTACGTGAGCATTTACTATCCTCTTAAAATGTGTTGGTGAGCAAAAGAGCCAAATGATCCCTGTTTGTTGGAGTTTAAAAATCTAATAACTTAATAAGTAAAACTTAAGTATGCTGGAAGGTGGCAAACAAAGAGAAGTGGGCAGAGGAGTCTGCTGCAGGAGAATCAAGCTGAATGTGTGTTCTGGTTTGTGATGTAGTTGGTTCTTGGTCAAAGCACGTAATGGATTGATTTAGTGGACTTCCTGATTATGCCAGCTTGCCATGTGTCTGGGTCTCTCTTCACTGGGATCCCCACTCTTCCATCTCCTCACTCTGTACCTTTCTGATACTCAGCTGCTTGGTGGTTTTAGGGGTCTTTTTTTAAAAAAATTTGAAAGTCAAGCCGAGTGAAAACAAATTTTTTTTCTAAGTAGGGTCTTGTTCTAGCACAGGCTGGCCTTGAACTCATGGCAATCCTTCCTCTGCCTCCCGAGTACTGGGATTAAAGGTGTGCACCACCAAACCTGGTGTGAGTAAAATTTTAGTCAAAGCTTGAGACAAATAGAGACAGCAGAGCTCTTGTAAAGCAGGAGGAGACCTGAATGAACAATTGTATTACATGTTGTATTATAATTATATTATAATATAATAATTTAGTAGTTAAGGTGCTTGCGCCTGCGAAGCCTAAGGTCCCAGGTTCGATTTCCCAGGACCCACATAAAGCCAGATGCACAAGGTGGTACATGCATCTGGAGTTTGTTTGCAGTGCCTGGAAGCCCTGGTGTGCCAATTTTCTCTGTCTTTCTCTCTCTCTCTCTCTCTCTCTCAAATATGTAAATAAATAAAATATTTTTATACCAGGCATGGTGGCGCACACCTTTAACCCCAGCACTCAGGAGGTAGAGGTAGGAGGATTGCCTTGAGTTTGAGGCCACCCTAAGACTACATAGTGAATTCCAGGTCAGCCTGGGCTAGAGTGAAACCCTACCTTGAAAAAACAAATGTGTGTGTGTGTGTGTGTGTGTATACACACATACATACATACATATGCATATATATATATATATACATATACATATATATATATATATACATATATATATATATGTTTTTTTTGAGCTGGGCATGGTGGCACACGCCTTTATTCTGAACACTTGGGAGGCAGAGGTAAAGGGTCGCCATGTGTTGGAGGCCAGTCTGAGATTACATAGTAAATTTCAGGTCAGCCTAGGCTAGAAGGAGACGCTATCTCAAAAAACAAAGTTTTCCTGGCATGGTGTCACACGCCTTTAATCCCAGCACTTGGGAGGCAGAGGTAGAAGATCCCCATGAGTTTGAGGCCACCCTAAGAGTACACAGTGAATTCCAGGTCAGCCTAGGCTAGAGTGAGACCCTACTTCGGAAAAACAAACAAAAATTTAAAAATAAATAAATTGAAATATTTTTATTTATTTATCTTAATTTTATTTTTATTTATTTATTTGAGAGTGACAGAGAGAGAAAGAGGCAGATAGAATGGGCACGCCAGGGCATCCAGCCGCTGCAAACAAACTCCAGATACATGCACCACCTTGTCCATCTGGCTTATGTGGGTCCTGGGGAATCAAGCCTCTAACTGGGGTCCTTAGACTTCACAGGCAAGCACTTAACCACTAAGCCATCTCTCCAGCCCCATTTTTATTTATTTGCGAGAGATGGTAGAATGTGGGCACACCAGGGTCTCTTACCTTGCAAATAAACTCCAGACACATGTACCACTTTGTGTGTCTGGCTTTATGTGGGTACTAGAGAACTGAACCAGGACTGGCAGGCTTTATAAGCAAGCACCTTTAATGGTGGAGCTATCTCCCCAGCCCATGTTTTAGGGATCTTTAGGTCTGATCTGTTTTTTTTTTTTTTTTTTTTTCACTCTAGCTCAGGCTGACCTGGAATTCACTATGTAGTCTCAGGGCGGCCTCAAACTCATGGCGATCCTCCTACCTCTGCCTCCCAAGTGCTGGGATTAAAGGTGTGTGTGACCACGCCCAGCAGGTCTGATCTTTTTTAAAAAAATATTTTAGGGCTGGAGAGATGGCTTAGCAGGTAAGGTGCCTGCTGATAAAGCCAAGGGACCCAAGTTCAATTCTCCAGTACCTACATAAAGCCACATGTACAAGGAGGCATGTGCATTTGGAGTTTGTTTGCACTGGCTAGAGACCCTGGCATACCTGTATTTATCTTCTTTCTCTCTCTCTCTCTCTCTCTCTCTCTGTGTGTGTGTGGGGGGGGGGTGTTTGTGTGTGTGTGTTTCTGTCTCTGTCAATAAATAAATAAATACTTTAAAATTTTTTGTTGTTTATTTTTATTTATTTATTTGAGACCAATAGACAGAGAGAGAAAGAGGCAATTAGAGAGAGAATGGACGCGCCAGGGCCTCCAGCCACTGAAAGCGAATTCCACATGCACACGCCCCCTTGTGCATCTGGCCTACATGGGTCCTGGGGAATTGAGCCTCAAACCAGGGTCCTTAGGCTTCACAGGCAAGCACTTAACCGCTAAGCCATCTCTCCAGCCCTAAATACTTTTTGTAAAATTATTTTACAAAAACATTTATTAGACTGAGGATAAAGCTCAATGGCAGAGCATATGAGTGCATGCCATGCATGAGGCCCTGGGTTCAATCCCCAGCACTACAAGGAAAAAAGTATGGAGAATAATACGTTTTAATTTCTAGTCCAAAAAAAGCCAGCCATGGTGGAAGATCCCAGCACTTGGGAGGAGGAAGCAAGAGGCTCAGGAGTTTGAGGTCATCCTCAGCTAAATACTGTGTTTGAGGTCAGCCCAGGCTGACCTGGAATTCACTCTATATTCTCAGGGTGTATTTTATTATTTTTTAAATAATATTTTTTATTAGAGAAAGGAAGGGGGAGAGAGAGAAAGAATGGGCACACCAGGGCCTCTAGCCACTGCAAATGAACTCCAGATGTATACTGGGGAATGGAATGCTTTGCAAGCATGTGTCTTTAACTGCTGAGCTCTCTCTCAACCCATTATTTAAAGATTTGTTGACTTAATTTTGAGTCAGGGTCTAGCTGTTTTTCCAGGCTGCTCTTTGAACTCCTGAGGTCCTGCAGGTATGCACCGCCATGCCTAGCACCTCTGGGTCTGAATTGTTGCGTTTCTGCTTAGGACTTGAGGCTTCTTGTTATCTGTACCAGTTGCTATCCTAAGTCAAATAAACCCCCATGGACTGTCAGTCTGTAGGAGCCCCAAATCTATGCCCTTTTCACTTTATTGACTCCTTCAGAGCAGGGGCCAGTACCAGGCCTTGGGCTGTGCAGAGATGTGTTAAGCAGAAAGCTGCTGTCTGAAGGATGACTCAGAAAGGGCTGCGTGAGGCTTCCCTTGGAGTGCGGGGGTTGTGGGGGGAGGTTGTATCTGGGGGAGATGAAGATTGATCCTGAGCAAGACTGGCTGGTCTACTCGTAATGTTGGGGTCCATGGTTCCTTTGGGGTTTCAGGTCCTAGTGTATGACTCAGCCCATTTCTGTTTCTGAGCTTCACTTTCTCCACCCTTAGTGATGGAGACAGATTGCATCTTGGTCTCCCGGGGGTGGTTGTGAGGATCCAGCAAGGTAGAGGTCGAGCTCACAGTCACCGATGGGAAAGCTCGAGACATGGGGCTACTAGTGAGGCTTTTCATGGTGGAGGCTAGAGGGGTGGGAAGCAGGGCTGGTCAAGGCAGGGGCATGCCAGAGGCTCTGTTTTGAGAGTGGGAGGGGTGGGAGATTTAGGGAAGCAAGACTAGATTGGAGAGGTGGGCAGTATTTGGAATTTGGGGAGAGAAGGGAAGGAGTGGGTGAACAGGGAGGTGTGGGGGGCGCTATGGGTGGCTAATTGAAAGATCAGTGGGGAACCAGGCGTGGTGGCTCACACCTTTAATCCCAGCACTCAGGAGGCAGAGGTGGGAGAATTACCGTGAGTTCGAGGCCACCCTGAGACTACATAGTGAGTTCCAGGTCAGCCTGGGCTAGAGTGAGACCCTACCTCAAAAAAGAAAGATCAGTGAGGGATGGCTGGTGGGTTCCTTGTGTGGGTGGGAGGCTTGGCAATGGCACCTTGGGATCCCAAGGGACCAACTTCTCCCTGGGAGGAGGAGGAGTGCTGCCAGAAACTCAAGAAAACAATGAGTAATGGGTACCGAAGCAGCCAGGCCTGGAAATGCCCTGCACAGTAGGTCTGCCCTCCTAGGCCCCACGCTGACTTCCCCTGAAAGCGGGTCTCCCTCCCTCAGGGGCCAATATGGGCCCTTTAGCTAGGAAGGTGTCTTGGAAGCCTCACCTCTCACAGAGGTCAGAAGAGGTACCAGCCCTGCCCTCTGTCAGAGGAGAAAGGAACACCTTTACCCGAGAGTCTTGGCCCCATCTCAAATGAGAGAAAGGGAGTCTTTTTAAAAGCTATTTGTGGCCTGGAGAGATGGCTTAGCAGATAAACACTTGCCTGTGAAGCCTAAGGACCCCAGTTCGAGGCTGGATTCCCCAGGACCCACAAGCCAGATGCACAAGAGGGTGCATGCGCACGCCCATTCTCTCTCTCTCTCTCTTTCTCTGTGTGTCTGTCACCCTCAAATAAATAAATAAAAATAAACAAAAAATTTAAAGCTATTTCTGTGGTTTTTTAGAGTTGGAGAGATGGTTTAGTGGGTAAGGTGCTTGCCTGCGAAGCCTAACGGCCCAGGTTCGATTCCCCAGGACCCACATAAGCCAGATGCACAAAGTAGAGTCTATGTCTGGAGTTTGTTTACAGTGGCTGGAGGTCCTGGTGTGCCCATCCTCTTTCTCTGTCTCCCCCTCCATTAAAAAAAAAAAATTTTAATGCAAGAGAGAGAGAGAGAGAATTGGCGTACTAGGGCTCCCAGCCACTGTAATTGAACTCCAGATGTGTGCACCACCTTGAGCGCATGTGTGACCTTGCATGCTTGCTACACCTTGTACATCTGGCTTATGTGGGATCTGAAGAGTCAAACCCGGTTCCTTAGGCTTCTCAGGCAAGTGCCGTAATCGCAAAGCCATCTCTGCAGCCCTTAAAAGTTTTTTTTTTTTTTTTTAACTATCACTTTTGAACTGGGGTGTAGCTCAGTGGAAGATAGCTTGCTTAGCATGCACAGAGCCCTAGGTTACATCCCCCGAACCTCAAAAATAATTAACTTTCTATATTGTAAAAGGTCAAACACAGAAAAGTTGCAGGAATTATAACACAGTAGACCCTCATCTACCGTTTGCCTTATTTACTCTGTGTTTTTTTTTTTTTTTTTTCCAGGTAGGGTCTTGCTCTAGCCCAGGCTGACCTGGAATTTACTATGTCATCTTAGGGTGGCCTTTAACTCATGGCAATCCTCCTACCTCTGCCTCCCAAGTGCTGGGAT
Organism: Dipus sagitta; assembly: GCA_036346955.1. Classification (NCBI taxonomy): domain Eukaryota; kingdom Metazoa; phylum Chordata; class Mammalia; order Rodentia; family Dipodidae; genus Dipus; species Dipus sagitta. The sequence continues at coordinate 143,883,320 of CM070770.1, forward strand.
TAAAGGCATGCACCACCATGTCTGGCTAGTTTTTTTTCTTTTTTTTAAAATATATTTTATTTACTTGTTTATTTGAGAGAGAGAAAGAGGCAAAGAGAGGGAGAATGGGCACACCTGGGCCTCCAGCCACTGCAAATGAATTCCAGATGCATGCACCCCTTGTGCATCTGGCTTAACGTGAGTCCTGGAATCGAACTGGGATCTTTGGCTTTGCAAGCAAATGCCTTAACCACTTAGTGTCTCCAGCACCTGTGTGTGTTCTTAATGTTGTAATTTATTATTTCCCACACAAGAGTGAACCACAGACACCCTAGCTCTTTGTACTAAATATCTCAGGGGCACCAAATCACCTAGAATGAAGGTGTTCTCATCTGTAGTCAGAGCCTGACTTTGATCTTCAGGAACCTTGCTGATGTGTGTAATGGTATAGAAACTTCCCAGGGCAGCCATGACAAAGCCCCACAGGCTGGGCGGCTTAGACGACAAGATTTCTCTGTCTCACAGTTCTGGAGGTTAGAAATCCCAAGGGGTGGGAGGTTTAGTTTCTGCAGCCCCTCTTTAGCTTCTCTCCGTGTGCTCTATGTGTGCCTCCCTATTGTCTTCAGTTCCCATCCCAGGGGCATATCAGGCAGAGCAGAGCCTACCCTAGAGAGCTCATTTGAACTTAATGACTTTCCTAAAGGCCTTATGTCCAAATAACCATTACAGTGTAGGGTACTGGTGCTGAGCATGTCAGCTTAGGAGTAAGTACAGGGTGGTATAGTTCTGTCCATAATAAACATTATTTTCTAATGTAGTCCATATTCAGATTTACTGATCCAGTAGTGTTCTTTTTGTTTTTATTTTTTTATTTTGGTTTGTGTGTATATGGTATGTGTGATGTATATACATGAATGTGCTTTGGAGGTGCCACTTGCACTCACCTGTGGTGGCCACAGAGTAGGACATTGGTGTCCCTCTCCATCACTCTTCCATCCATTCTTGTTTGAGCTGGAGTCTCTTACTGATGCCAGAACTTGCTCTGTCTCTTGAGCCCATGCTATTCCCAGGTCTCTGCTCCCTTTTCAAGACTGGGTTTACAAGCAAGATCTCTTGCTGCTGCAAATGAACTCCAGACACATGCGCCACCTTGTACATCTGGCTTTATGTGGGTCTTTGGGAATCAAACTTGGGTTGTTAGGCTTTGCAGACAAGCACTTTAACTGCTGAGCCATCTCTTCAGACCATGTTTCTTATTTTAAGACAGGGTCTCACTAAGTTTCCCACGCTGGTCTAGAACTCATTATGTGGTTCAGACAGGCCTTGAACATTCAATCTTTTGCTTAAAATTTTTTTGTGTGTGTGTGTGTGTGTATCCCAGGCTTCTTGCCACTGCAAACAAACACCAGATGCTTGTGTCACTTTTTGAGTCCAGAGTTATATGGATGGCTTGGGAATTGAACTAGGGCTGGCAGGCTTTGCAAGCAGTTGCCTTTAGCCATCTTCCCAGTCCCTGAACTTGCAATCTTGCTGCTTTAGCCACCCCAGCAGCTTAAAATACAGGCCTATACCATGAGACCCAGTTTCTTATACATTTTGAAATCAGCCTAAAAATTCCTTTCTTCTAAATTTTTATTTTATTTATTTGTTAATGAGAAAGAGCGAAAAAGAGACACATATGTATAAAGAGAAAGAGAAGGAGGAAAGATGGCCATGCCAGGGTCTTTAGCCACTGCAAACAAACTCTAGACACAAGTGCCACCTTGTGCATCTGGCTTTATGTGGATACTGGGTAATGGAACCCAGGTCCTTAGGCTTTGTAGGCAAGCCCCCTTAACCACTGAACCATCTCTCCAGCCCCAGCATGGCAAGTTTTTTTTGTTGTTGTTGTTCATTTTTTAAAATTTATTCGAGAGCGACAGACACAGAGAGAAAGGCAAACAGAGAGAGAGAGAGAAAATGGGCGCCCCAGGACCTCCAGCCACTGCACACAAACTCCAGACGCATGCGCCCCCTTGTGCATCTGGCTAATGTGGGTCCTGGGGAATCGAGCCTTGAACCGGGGTCCTTAGGCTTCACAGGCAAGCACTTAACCGCTAAGCCATCTCTCCAGCCCCAGCATAGCAAGTTATATAAAAACAAAGACCTGGGTGTGGTGATGCACACATTTAATTCCAGCACTTGGGAGGCTGTGGTAGGAGAATTGACATGGGTTCGAGGCCAACCTGAGACTACATCATGAATTCCAGGTCAGCCTGGGCTAGAGCAAGACCCTACCTTGAAACCCTCCCCCCCCCAAAAAAAAAAGCCCAAAGAATCAAAAATTTCATGCTGAGTGTCATAGCACACACTTTTAATCTCAGCACTTGGAGGCAGAGGTAGGAGGATCACCGTGAGTTCAAGGCCACCCCTGAGACTACATAATAAATTCTTTTTTTTTAGAGGTAGGGTTTCACTCTAGTCAGGGCTGACCTGGAATTCACTATGTAGTCTCAGGCTGTCCTCTAACTCATGGTGATCCTCTTACCTGTGTCCCCCAAGTGCTGGGATTAAAGGCATGTGCCACCACATCCGGCCACAATGAATTCTAGGTCAGCCTGGGCTAGAACGAGACCCTACTTCAAAAAAACAAATAAAAGGGGGAGGGGCTGAAGAGATGGCTTAGTGGTTAAGGCACTTGTCTGTGAAGCCTAAGGACCTGGGTTCATTTCCTCAGTGCCCATGTAATCCATATGCACAAGGTGGTGCATGCATCTGGAGTTAGTTTGCAATGGCTAGAGGCTCTTGGTGTGCCCTCTCTCTCTCTCACGCAAATAAATAAATAAAATTCCTTCTGAGGAGATGGCTCAGCAATTAAAGTTTTTTTTGAGGGGCTGGAGAGATGGCTTAGCAACTATGGCGCTTGCCTGCAAAGCCAAAGGACTCAGGTTCGACTCCCCAGGACCCATGTAAGCCAGATGTACAAGGTGGCCCATGTGTCTGGAGTTCATTTACAGTGGCTGGATACCCTGGCATGCCCATTTTTCTTTCTTTCTCTCTACTGCCTCTTTCCCTCTCTCTCTCAAATAAAAAAGTAAAAATAAAATTTTAAAAAAGGTGGGGATTTTTGTTGCTGTTTGTTTGTTTTGGTTTTCTGAGGCAAGGTCTCACTCTAGCCCAGGCTGACCTAGAATTCACTATGTAGTCTCAGGGTGGCCTCAAACTCTCAGTCATCCTTCTACCTCTGCCTCCCAAGTGCTGCAATTAAAGGCATGTGCCACCATCCATCTAAAGGTGTTTGTTTTGCAAAACCTGCCAGCCCATGTTGTGTGAACTGTCTCACATAAAACTGGATACAAAAATAAGTGATACCTGCATGGGTCTGGTGTTCATTTGCTGCAGCAGCAAGAGGCCCTGGTGTGCACACACACATAAATGATAAATAAATAAATTCCTGCTGGGATTTGAATGGAGATTGCTTTGAATCTGTAGCTTAATTGGGGGATCTACATTTTACCAGTGTGGAGTCTGCTGGTCTATGAGCATGCTGTCTTTCCACTTACTCAGCTCTAGTTTCATTGGTGCAGTAGTTTGCTGTGTCATTGTCGTGGCTAGTGGCACACTTATGTTTTATCTTGTCTTCCCACAAGCGATATGTCTGTCCTTGCATACACCCTCATTCACTCAGAAGAAGGCTGGAGCCATGTTATTCCCCTCTTGACTCTCCCTTGGTTTTGCCTTTTTATTAGTACTGTTTTTTGAGGGGTGCATTTCTTATGCTTTTCTTTCTTTTTTAAAATACTTACTTCACTGAGAATGAGCACACCGGGGCTTCCTGCTGCTGCAAATGAAATCCATATGTATGTGATATTTTGTGTTCCTGTCTTTACGTGGACTCTAGACAAGCAAACCTAGACCATCAGGCTTTGGAAGCAAGTGCCTTGAACTGCTGAGCCATCTCTTCTGCCTTCTTTCCTTTGTTTTGTAACCCAGGCTGGCCTTAAATTTGTTGTGTGGCTAACAGTGATCTTCTTTATTTTAAATACTTTGATTTATTTATTTATCTGCAAGCAGAGAGAGACAGAGAGGAGAGACAGAGACAGAGAGAGAGAGAGAGAGAGAATGGGTGCATCAGGGCCTCTTGCCACTGCAAACAAACTCCAGAGGCATGCACCATTTTGTGTATCTGGCTTTATGTGGGTACTGGGAAATTGAACCTGGGTTGTTAGGCTCTGTAGGGAAGTGCCTTAACTGCTGAACCATCTCTCCAGCCCTTTTTAAAATTATTTTTTCCATATTTTACTTATTCACTTGTTAGGAAAAAGGCAAAGAGAGAGAATGGGTGCGCCAGGGCCTTTAGCCACTGCATACAAACTCCAGACATATGTACCACCTTGTGCATGTGGTTTTATGTGGGTACTGGGGAATCGAACCTGGATCCTTAGGTTTTGCAGGCAAGTGCCTTAACTGCTAAGCTATCTTTCCAGCACCCCCCCCCTTTTTTTTCTCTTGAAGTAAGGTCTCGCTCTAGCCTGGACTGACCTGGAATTCACTAGGTAGTCTCAGGATGGCTTTGAACTCAGAGCAATCCTACCTCTGCCTCCCAAGTGCTGTGATTAAAGGCATGCATCATGATGCCCGGCTCCAGCCCCTTTTTTATTTTAATATTTTATTTATTTGTTTGTTTAAGAGAGGCAGATAGAGAATGGGTGTGCCAGGGCCTCTAGCCACTGCAGAGGAGCTTGACACCTGCACCACTGTGTGCATCTAGCTTTACATGGGTTCTGGGAAACCGAACCTGGGTCCTTTGGCTTTGCAGGTAAGTGCCTTAACTATAAGCATCTCTCAGCCCAGCATAGCAAGTTTTATAAAAACAAAGACCTGGGTGTGGTGATGCACACATTTAATTCCAGCACTTGGGAGGCTGTGGTAGGAGAATTGACATGGGTTCGAGGCCAACCTGAGACTACATCATGAATTCCAGGTCAGCCTGGGCTAGAGCAAGACCCTACCTTGAAACCCTCCCCCCCCCCAAAAAAAAAAGCCCAAAGAATCAAAAATTTCATGCTGAGTGTCATAGCACACACTTTTAATCTCAGCACTTGGAGGCAGAGGTAGGAGGATCACCGTGAGTTCAAGGCCACCCCTGAGACTACATAATAAATTCTTTTTTTTTAGAGGTAGGGTTTCACTCTAGTCAGGGCTGACCTGGAATTCACTATGTAGTCTCAGGCTGTCCTCTAACTCATGGTGATCCTCTTACCTGTGCCCCCCAAGTGCTGGGATTAAAGGCATGTGCCACCACATCCGGCCACAATGAATTCTAGGTCAGCCTGGGCTAGAACGAGACCCTACTTCAAAAAAACAAATAAAAGGGGGAGGGGCTGAAGAGATGGCTTAGTGGTTAAGGCACTTGTCTGTGAAGCCTAAGGACCTGGGTTCATTTCCTCAGTGCCCATGTAATCCATATGCACAAGGTGGTGCATGCGTCTGGAGTTAGTTTGCAATGGCTAGAGGCTCTTGGTGTGCCCTCTCTCTCGCGCGCGCGCAAATAAATAAATAAAATTCTTTCTGAGGAGACGGCTCAGCAATTAAAGGTTTTTTTGAGGGGCTGGAGAGATGGCTTAGCAACTATGGCGCTTGCCTGCAAAGCCAAAGGACTCAGGTTCGACTCCCCAGGACCCATGTAAGCCAGATGTACAAGGTGGCCCATGTGTCTGGAGTTCATTTACAGTGGCTGGATACCCTGGCATGCCCATTTTTCTTTCTTTCTCTCTACTGCCTCTTTCCCTCTCTCTCTCAAATAAAAAAGTAAAAATAAAATTTAAAAAAAGGTGGGGTTTTTTGTTGTTGTTTGTTTGGTTTGGTTTTCTGAGGCAAGGTCTCACTCTAGCCCAGGCTGACCTAGAATTCACTATGTAGTCTCAGGGTGGCCTCAAACTCTCAGTGATCCTTCTATCTCTGCCTCCCAAGTGCTGCAATTAAAGGCATGTGCCACCATCCGTCTAAAGGTGTTTGTTTTGCAAAACCTGCCAGCCCATGTTGTGTGAACTGTCTCACATAAAGCTGGATACAAAAATAAGTGATACCTGCATGGGTCTGGTGTTCATTTGCTGCAGCAGCAAGAGGCCCTGGTGTGCACACACACATAAATGATAAATAAATAAATTCCTGCTGGGATTTGAATGGAGATTGCTTTGAATCTGTAACTTAATTGGGGGATCTACATTTTACCAGTGTGGAGTCTGCTGGTCTATGAGCATGCTGTCTTTCCACTTACTCAGCTCTAGTTTCATTGGTGCAGCAGTTTGCTGTGTCATTGTCGTGGCTAGTGGCACACTTATGTTTTATCTTGTCTTCCCACAAGCGATATGTCTGTCCTTGCATACACCCTCATTCACTCAGAAGAAGGCTGGAGCCATGTTATTCCCCTCTTGACTCTCCCTTGGTTTTGCCTTTTTATTAGTACTGTTTTTTGAGGGGTGCATTTCTTATGCTTTTCTTTCTTTTTTAAAATACTTACTTCACTGAGAATGAGCACACCGGGGCTTCCTGCTGCTGCAAATGAAATCCATATGTATGTGATATTTTGTGTTCCTGTCTTTACGTGGACTCTAGACAAGCAAACCTAGACCATCAGGCTTTGGAAGCAAGTGCCTTGAACTGCTGAGCCATCTCTTCTGCCTTCTTTCCTTTGTTTTGTAACCCAGGCTGGCCTTAAATTTGTTGTGTGGCTAACAGTGATCTTTATTTTAAATATTTTGATTTATTTATTTATCTGTAAGCAGAGAGAGACAGAGAGGAGAGACAGAGACAGAGAGAGACAGAGAGAAAGAGAATGGGTGCATCAGGGCCTCTTGCCACTGCAAACAAACTCCAGAGGCATGCACCATTTTGTGTATCTGGCTTTATGTGGGTACTGGGAAATTGAACCTGGGTTGTTAGGCTCTGTAAGGAAGTGCCTTAACTGCTGAACCATCTCTCCAGCCCTTTTTAAAAGTATTTTTTCCATATTTTACTTATTCACTTGTTAGGGAAAAGGCAAAGAGAGAGAACGGGTGCGCCAGGGCCTTTAGCCACTGCATACAAACTCCAGACATATGTACCACCTTGTGCATGTGGTTTTATGTGGGTACTGGGGAATCGAACCTGGATCCTTAGGCTTTGCAGGCAAGTGCCTTAACTGCTAAGTTATCTTTCCAGCACCCCCCCCCCTTTTTTTTCTCTTGAAGTAAGGTCTCGCTCTAGCCCGGACTGACCTGGAATTCACTAGGTAGTCTCAGGATGGCTTTGAACTCAGAGCAATCCTACCTCTGCCTCCCAAGTGCTGTGATTAAAGGCATGCATCATGATGCCCGGCTCCAGCCCCTTTTTTATTTTAATATTTTATTTATTTGTTTGTTTAAGAGAGGCAGATAGAGAATGGGTGTGCCAGGGCCTCTAGCCACCTCAGAGGAGCTTGACACCTGCACCACTGTGTGCATCTAGCTTTACATGGGTTCTGGGAAACCGAACCTGGGTCCTTTGGCTTTGCAGGTAAGTGCCTTAACTACTAAGCCATCTCTCCAGCCTGAGAGTGATCTTTTTAATATATTTTTTTGTATTTTTGTATTTTTTGTCTCAGTTGTCCAGGGTGGCCTTAAACTCACTGTGTAGCTGAGGATGGCTGTAAACGCCTGATCCTTCTGCCTCCATCCCCCCAATACTGGGATTGAACACTTGTGCCACCATGCCAGGTTTATGCAGTGCTGGGGATTGAACTCCAGGCTAAGTGAATGCTAGATAAGTACTCTACCAAATAAGCCAAGTTGCCAAAGCCTTTGGTTATTTTGTTTCTGAGACAGGGCCTTTCTTTGTACCCTAGCTGGCCTAAAGCTCACTGTATAGCCCAAGCTAGACTGAAATTCAGAATCATCCTGCCTCAGTCCCTGAGTGCTGGTGTCACAGATGTGTGCACCCATGCCTTGGGTTAATCTATCTTATTTAAATGTGTGTCACTGACTGTGGAGTGCCAAAGGTGTAGGCTTGCCTTCAGCACCCCAGTAGCTTGGAGAAGAACACTAAAGAAGTAGGCCAAGGTCATGTTGTATAGCCATTAAAGAATTTTTTTTTTTTTTGAGGACTGGGAAGAAAAATAAAATTTTGTGTCTCAAAGGCTGATATGACTCATAAAGACAGCCCAGGCCATTTATTTCTGGTTCTTTGAAAAGTTTGCCACCCTGATTTAGAGCAGGAGTTTGTGGGCCGATCAGATCACTGACTGTGTACAAGCAGATGTCTGGCCTTGGCCAAATTCCTAAGTTAAGTGCCAACTGTTTGTTCCCTGTTCAATAGAGGTAGCGAGAGTAGCCTGAGGGTGCTTAGCCACAGTTGTAGAACTTGATTGCGCTTATGGGTTAAGCACGGCCTTGGTGCCACTTGGCTATAATCTTAGTCATGACTGGGCCCCTGCTTCTCCTTCTGTCCCACTGGAGAAATGGTATGCTTACCAAAGACACTAAAATTCCCCATGCCCTGCCTAAAATAGCACAGGGCCACCGCCAGTGCGGGGCGCATGGCCTCAGCAGAAAGGATGAAAAATCTGGCTTCAAGTAAAGCTTGGAATTTAGAACTTTGAACCTGTCATTGTCCCTGTGACTATTTTAAATGTTACCTTCTAACTAAACTACACCTCCCTCTCTGAACTGCCCACATCTGGGGCATGATGGCCTACCACAAAGTTGGGGGTAGCGGTGACAGGTGGATGAACCTAGCTGTGCCGTAGGGTTGCTGAAGACTTGGGGGTTTGGAGCAGTGCAGGATCTGGAGAGACTGGAAAGTTGATCTGGGGGGCTGGTGGCATGTGGCAGTCTGAGGGTCAGGAGAAGGAGTGGCCCATGGCCTCTTCTGTAGGCCCTCTAGGGCCCCTTGTGTGTGTGTGTGGTGGGGGGATAAGAATAGTACCCCTACAGCCCCACCAGGGGGGGCTGGACCTGTCTGCCAGTTCTATAGCTGTCCCTGAAGAGCCTATATAACCTGTGGACATCCCAGATATCCAGACATGCATGGCTCATCCTGGAGGGAATTCTGGGCTATTTTTAGCTTCTAGTTAGTGTTATGAGTGATTTTTAAAACAACAGGTCTAAGCTGAGTGTGGAAGTACATGCCTTTGATCCCAGCACTTGGGAGGCATCGGTAGGAGGATTGCTGTGAGCTCAAGACCAGCCTGGGTTAGAGTGAGACCCTACCTTGAAAAAAAAATAAATAAATAAAATAACAGGTCTGTATAAACTGTACTGGTTTACTCCTCAGACTCCTTGCTGGAAGCTCTACCACACACCTCTGTAGCAGACGTCCCTGTCAGCCACCAGCAGAGAATGCACATGCTGGCCACCTCCCGTGAACCACTGTGACTCAGGTTAGGCCTGCCTCCTCCACTCAGGTACACTCTTAAATTTGGAGCAGAGTGGGAGCTGTACTTCCCTCCTGTAAAACCATGGAACTGTGGCTAAGGGTTGGTTTTGCCAAGTTCTCCCATCTTAGAACAGTGTGCAGCTGAGATAAGGCCTCTGTGGTGGGCATTTGCTGCAGAGTGGGAGGAGGTGGGCAATGGAGGAAGCCAGCTAGATTGGCCCTGGGACATGGATTCCTCTACAGAGTGGAGTGCTTGGTGCCCTTCCGCCTATTTTTGCCTGTCTATGTTTTCTATGAGTCAAAGAGTGAGCAAGTGAGCATGCCCGAAGCCCACTGACCTGGGTATATAAGCATTAGCTAGGCTGCCCATCTGTGAGCCCCAGCCAAGAAGCCCCCTTGCCTGGTGAGGTGGAGCTAGCACAACTGCTGAAGGCTGGTGGAGAGGGCTTTGAGTGCATGGGTGCAGGACAGCACTCTGCCTGCTGGCTGGTGCCATCAGTGCAGTGACTTGAGTTCTCCTGGGAGTGTGGGCCATTCCTGCTGGCTGGTGCCAGGTTGGGTGGGGTGGGGTGCGGATTCCAGGAAGAACTCTGTATTCACCTCTGGGGTCCAGAGGATGCAGCCTTTGCCACTGATGAGTGAGACCCTAGCTCAAAAAAATAAAACAACAACAAAAAAAAAAAGAAAAAAAAAAAACAAAAAAACAACTAAAGCATAAATGTTTTAGCTGAATCAATTCTGGAATCTGAGCTCTAGTTCTAGCTCCAAACTGCTTTCAAGAAAGGTCCATGAGAGGCTGGAGAGATGGCTAAGTGGTTAAAGATGCTTGTGTGCAAAACCTAACAGCTTGGGTTCAATTTCTCAGTACCTACGTAAAGCCAGATGCACAAAGTGGCACATGTGTCTGGAGTTCATTTGCAGTGGCACTAGGTCTTCACATGCCCATTCACATTCTCTCTCTCTCTTTCTGCTTACGAGTAAATACACTTTTTCATTTTTCAAAGTAGGGTCTCACTCTAGCCCAGGCTGACCTGGAATTCACTATGTAGTCTCAGGGTGGCCTCAACTCACAGTGATCCTTCTGCAGCCCAGCTGCTGCAAATGAACTGTAGACGCATGCACCACCTTGTGCATCTGGCTTACACTGGTCCTGGGGAATTGAACCTGGGTCCTTTGGCTTTGCAGGCAAGAGCCTTAAACACTAAGCCATCTCTCCAGCCCTTTTCTTTGTTTTTCAAACAAGATCTTATATAGCCCAGGCTGACCATGAACTAGCTATGTAACTGAGGCTGGCTAAACTCTTGATTCCTTCTGCCTCCATCTCCCAAGTGCTGGGAATACAGGCATGTGCCACCACTCCTGGCTCTCCTTTTTAAAAAAAAAAAAAATATTGTTTTTAATTATTATTTACTTACTTGAGAGAAGGAGAGAGAGAGAGAGAATGGGCACACTAGGACATCCAGCCATTGCAAACAAACTCCAGACACACGTGCCACTTTGTGCATCTGCTTTTACATGGTGGGTGCTGGGGAATTGAACCCAAGTTGTTAGGCTTTATTTGCTGCTTGAGTTCACGTGATACATACTCATGAGAAGAGCAGACCCAGTGCAGAGCAGAATGTCAGTATGGCATGTACCTTAACTGCTGAGCCGTTCTTCCAGCCCTCTCCTGGCACATTTTTGCAAATCTCTGGGAATCTGTGGTTATTTCAAAAGAAGAGCCAAGGTTGGAAAGAGGCAGAGGTAGGAGGATCCCTGTTCCCTGTAAGTTCAAGGCCACCCTGAGACTACATAATGAATTCCAGGTCAGCATGGGCTACAGTGAGACCCTACCTTGAAAAAAAAAGTGCCAGAGGGTCTTGTGTGCCCTCCCCCAGTCTCCTTAGTGGTAGTGCATTCGTGACGTGACCACTCCACAACCCAGATGACTGCCAGTATGGTTCCAAGCCTGCTGATAGCTCACTGGCTGTATAGGCTTTTGTGGGTGTAAAGTGTTCTGTGTGTTTAGTTCCATGCGGCTTACACATGGGCAGGGCTGTGTACCTACCGCCACTCTTAGCACTGTTGAGTTACCTCGGGTGAAGCATCTATTTTCCACAACAGAAATCTTTTTTTCCCTTTTCTCATTGAAAGAAATGGTGTGCCACAGAATGTCAGGAAGATGTTCACAGTGCCATAGTGATATTCTATTCTACACTGAGTTTGCTGTTCTCATGAGCGTGTGTCACTTAAACCCAAGCAGCATGCATGTATATATGTGTGTGTGTATATATATATATATATGTATATATATATATGTATATATATGTATATGCATCTATATATATGTATATATGTATATGTATATATACACATACACATACATACACACACACATACATACATACATATATATATATATATGTGTATATATATATATATATATATGTATAGGTTTTTCCTTTTTTAAAAAATACCAGGCATGGTAGTGTATGCTTTTATTTTATTTTAATTTTTTTTTATTTTTCTTTATTATTTGAGAGAGAAATAGGCAGGGAGGGAGAGAGAGAATGGGCACGCCAGGGCCTCCAGCCACTGCAAACAAACTCCAGATGTGTGTGCCCCTTGTGCATCTGGCTTACATGGGTCTTGGGGAATCAAATCTGGGTCCTTTGGTTTTGTAGGCAAGTGCCTTAACCACTAAGCCATCTCTCCAGCCCAGGTTTTTCTTTTTTTGATTTTTCTAGATAGGGTCTTGCTGTAGTCCAGGCTGACCTGGAATTCACTATGTAGTCTCAAGGTGGCCTTGAACTCATGGCAATCCTCTTATCCTCTGCCTCCCAAGTGCTGGGATTAAAGGCATGTGCCACCATGCCCAGTTTAGCAAGCCTACTTTTAAATTTATCTATCTGTATCTGTGTGGTGGGGGGGCACTTGACACTCTATTTTTAATTTAATTTTATTATTATTATTATTATTATTTATTTGTTTGGTTTTTCGGGGTAGGGTTTCACTCTAGCTCAGGCTGACCTGGAATTCACTATGTAGTCTCAGGGTGGCCTTGAACTCACGGTGATCCTCCTACCTCTGCCTCCCAAATGCTGGGATTAAAGGCGTGCGGCCACCATGCCCGGCCCTCTTAACACTCTAAACAAACACCAGACACTTACGCCACTTTTTTTTGCATCTGGCTTACGTGGTGGCTTGGGAATTGAACCTGGGCTGCAGGCTTTGCAAAGATAATTTTTTCTGTCCATTGACACCTATCATTCAGGCACACTGCTGTTGACACCTTGGCTAGCTCTCCCACACTGCTCCCTAGGTAGGGTTGCCTGCATGCTGTGCTGCTTTGTGTCCTCTGAGGACATTTTTGGAAGTGGTTCCCATCTTGTGCGGCCATTGGTGTGGTCCCTGTAGTGAGCTGCTCCCTGTGGGCTGTGGGACTTTGGCCTCCTTCAGGCTCTTCAGAAGATGTGCCCTGCTTGCTCAGAGAAGACCAAGGTCAACATCTGCCATTCTGAAATCCAGCTGTTCTCTGTCTGCCCCTTGGTGGAGTAGGCAGCAGGCATGGATTTGGTCTCCTCCTATACCAGCACCCACAGGTCTAGTTCCAGAATGTGTCACTTCTCTGTGGCATCTCCCTACAGTTATTTTGTATTTTATTTGTTTATGTATTTGAGAGAGAGAGAGAGAGAGAGAGAGAGAGAGAGAATGGGCACGCCAGGGCTGCTAGCCACTGCAAACAAACTCCAGATGCATGCGTCCCCTTGTGCATCTGGCTTATGTGGGTCCTGGAGAATCAAATCGGGATCCTTCGGCTTTGCAGGCAAACGCCTTAATCACTAAGCCATCTCTCCAGCCCAACTGTACAGTTACTTTAAGTGTCCCGAATGTGCTATCTTTCATCCCACCAGGCTGTGACCCCTTTACCTCTGAATTCTCACAGCAGCCCATTGGGGCAGCTGTTATCGTCTCAGACAAGAAAAGGGAGACTTGGGGAGGTAAGGCTCCCTGGGTCATCAGCTGATATGTGGCAGAGCCAACACCCTAAAATTGTGCTGGTAATTTATGGCCTACCCCACCTCCTACCAGTAGGGGCTGCTAATAACTCAGGGTTGTTGTGTCTCCTTACAGGTGAGCCAGGCCAGAATGGGGGATACCAGGGATTTCTGCCCTCACCTGGACTCCATAGGGGAGGTGACCAAAGAGGACTTGCTGCTCAGATCCAAGGTAAGTGGCCAGGGCCACCCCCAGGCTGCCCTGCTCCGGGACGTGGCTGCTTCTGAGCGGCTGCAGCACTGCCCAGCTCTCCTCAGCCCTGTGTCATGGAGCTCTGCCATCTGTTTGCCAGCTTCCTTCTGGGTGCTGGGCCCTGAAGACCCAATCACAGTGTAGACCAGGCCACAGGGGAAGCATTACTGTTCTCTGTCCATTACCACTGGCTGGTGCAGAGCCTTCTAAAGCAGGGAAGGACCATGCAGAGGTTTTATATATTTATATATCATATTTTTAAATTTTATTTTAATTTATTTGAGAGAGAGAAAGAAGTAAAGAGACAAAGAGAGAATGGGCATGCCAGGACCTCCAGCTGCTGCAAATGAATTCCAGATACATGTGCCACTTTGTGCATCTGGCTTATGTGGGTCCTGGGGAATCAAACCTAGGTCTTTTGGCTTTGCAGGCAAATGCCTTAACCACTAAGCCATCTCTCCAGCTCTATTTGTGTATTTTTCTTTTGGCACCCTGGGTTAGAACCCAGTGCTTTGCACATACTAGACAAGTGCTGTACTGCTGAGCTGCACCTGGCCTTGCACAGGTATTCATATGGATGTGGGACCCTAGTGGGCCCAGGGAGGCCTGTTTGAGTGAGGAGATGCATTTTCTTCCTCCTTTTCCTCCTCCTTGTTAAAGTAAAATTTTTTGGAAAAGCAACATGGGCTGGGGGTGTGGCCCAATGCTAGAGTGCTTACTCAGCATGAGCAAGGTCCTGAGATTCAGGCCCAGCACTGCAAAAAAGAAAAAAGACGTTGTCACATGGTTCAAGAGTAAAGCAATATGTGAAGGCCAAAAAGGCCCTCCTGCCCTGTGCCACCCTCAGGGGACCCCATAGCTCAGTCTCTTTGTCTCTTTCCATTTCTCATGCACATGTGGTAGAAGCGCTTCTCTCATCTTGCCCTCCTTACCCAGGGCTCCAATCACCAAACAGCCTGGAGCCCACAGAGAGCCCTCCCATGCTTTATTCCAGCCATTCCCTTCCTCCCTGCGTGGACCCCACTTGGCTCTAGGTGGTCACCACACTGTAGGCTCCTGAGAGGTTTGTGGGTCGTGTAGCCAGAGAGCTGTGCTCAGGGCCAGACTTCCTTTCCAGGCACCTGTGTCTTCATTCTCATCTCTCACAGACGGTCTTGGGTTTTGGTGGCCTTGGCCTGTGCTGTAGACGGGAGCTTCTCTTCTCAGTCACAGGTGCTTCTGAAGTGATCTTGCTCCTTGTGAAGGTGGACAGTGAGGCTTGGGTCTAAGTATTTGCACAGGCTGATACTCCCCCCACCAACCAGAAAAGTGAAACAGCAAGAGGACTGCTTCTCAGAGAGTGGGAAGCAGAGGGGTCTGGTGGGAGGAAGAAAGTGAACCTGGGTCCATCTTCAGGATACTGCTGGTATCTAGAAAGTTCCAGAATAAACCTAACACTTTGTGTTTTTTTGTTTTGTTTTGTTTTGGGGTTTGTTTTTTTTTCTAGATAGGGTCTCACTATAGTTCAGGCTGGCCTAGAACTCACTCTGTAGCCTCAAACTGGTCTAACTCTCATAGTGCCCCTCCTACCTCGGCCTCTGCAGTGCTGGGATTAAAGGTATGTGCCACCACACCTGGCTTGGCCTAGCACTTTTTTTAAATTTTTTTTCTCAATTTTTATTAATATTTTCCATGATTATAAAAAATATCCCATGGTAGTACCCTCCCCCCGACTTTCCCCTTTGAAATTCCATTCTCCATCATATCCCCTCCCCATCTCAATCTTTCTACTTACATATATACAATACCAACCTAATAAATGCCCTCCTCACTTCCTTTCTCTTCCCTTTCTATCTCCTTTTTAACTTACTGGCCTCTGCTACTGAGTTTTTTCCTTCTCACACAGAAGCCCAATCATCTGTAGCTAGGATCCACATATGAGGGAGAACATGTGGCGCTTGGCTTTCTGGGCCTGGGTTACCTCACTTAGTATAATCCTTTCCAGATCCATCCACTTTTCTGCAAATTTCATAACTTCATTTTTCTTTACCGCTGAGTAAAACTCCATTGTATAAATGTGCCATATCTTCATTATCCACTCATTGAGGGACATCTAGGCTGGTTCCATCACTTTTTAAAAGTTCTCAAAGGGGCAGTAACATACGCAGGCAGCTCACAGTGAAGCAAATTGGAACAAAAATGTTTCGTCAGTGTTCCAGGTTGTTGCTGAGGAAAACAGGGTGAGAACATCTTCCAGACATGCAGAACCAGAGTCCAAGCCCCTCAGAGTGACCATAACACAGGAAAATTGGCCCCTTAGGCTGGGGCACAGGGGAACAGGCTGTCTCCTTAGGGAGGCCCTTCCATTCCAGAGCTTCATCCAGTAGGAGAGTCAGCTTTGCCAGTGGTGAAGACCCAGGTAGCAGTGCTTACTGAGCACATTTGTGTGAGGGAAACACTGGGAGCCATTGGAGAATTCATCTGACAGGGAAGAAGAGAGTGAATGAGGGTGCATCTGTAGTGTGGCCTCTGTGTGTAGACTTAGGAAGGTGACATAAATGGATGACAGAATCATCTATAGAAACATACATTCCATGATCTTATTTTGGTTTTGTTTTGTTTGTTTGAAAAAGTCTGTCCACTGTGTGGCCATGGGGAAGGAGGGGGAGAAAAGAGGGAGACTGAAATACAAGTTCAGTGAAGAAAGTGAAGTGTGAGCATGGCTGTCAAGGGTGTTAGCCAATTTAAGGCTGAAATGATTTGGCCTGAAATGCTCCAGTGCTGTCAAGCACATGATTTGATTTAAATATGTATTTATATATTTGAGAACACAGAGAGAGAGAATGGATACATTAGGGCCTCCAGCCACTGCAAATGAACTCCAGACACATGTATCACCTTGTGCATCTGGCTTATGTGGGTACTGGGGAATTGAACCTGGGTCCTTTGGCTTTGTAGGCAAGTGCTAAGCCATCTCTACAGCTCAAGCACATGATTTGAAACACATTAGGGTAAAATTGCCTGTGGGCATCTGTGTAGATGGGTAGCCTGGCTCAGGTCTCTTTGCAAGGCAAGGCCTTGGAGCCAGGGCTTTAGGACGAGTGAGCAGCAGCTGAGTAGAGGAGGCGCACCTGTGTTGTCCCCTTGGCCACTAACACCCTCTTCCTCTTCCTCCCTCATACAGGGAACCTGCCAGTCATGTGGTGTTGCTGGACCCAACCTGTGGGCCTGTCTTCAGGTAAGTGGCTCTCTCAGCTGGAGTATGTGGGCTCAGTCTGGACTCTGGCCTGGGAGCACCAGACCCCAGTAGATACTGCTGCAAGTATGGGCTCCAGTGTCAGTGAATCCCTACAAGGGCCGCTCCACTCCTGGGCTGACTGATCTCTGAAAAGACCAAACTGCCTGTCTATACACATGACACCATATGGGCATCCTGGCAAGGGCCCTGCATTCCTGTTTCTTTTTTCTTTTTTCTTTTTTTCCTTTTTTTCCTCGAGGTAGGGTCTCACACTAGTCCCAGGCTGGCCTTCATCTGACAGCGATCCTCCTACCTCTGACTCCCAAGTTCTGGGATTAAAGACATGCACCATTGCTCTTGGCTTACTATGCCTCTCTGTGGCAGTCTTTCCCAGGCCTTATTTCTTTGTCTGTAAAGTAGAGCAGTCACATTGGCCCACTAATGGGGTCAGGATAGAACATGGTATGTGGCCCGTCCTCAGTATCCAGGGTTCTCTTAAGAGTGTCACAACAATTGGTGTTCATTAAAAGAAGTGAAAGTATGGGCTGGAGAGATGGCTTAGCGGTTAAACGCTTGCCTGTGAAGCCTAAGGACCCCGGTTCGAGGCACGATTCCCCAGGTCCCACATTAGCCAGATGCACAAGGGGGTGCACACGTCTGGAGTTTGTTTGCGGTGGCTGGAGGCCCTGGCGTGCCCATTCTCTCTCTCTGCCTCTTTCTGTCTCTGTCTGTTGCTCTCAAATAAAAAAATAAAAATTAACAAAAAAAATTTTTAAAAAAGAAATGAAAGTAGGACTAGAGGGATGGCTTAGCGGTTAAAGCATTTGCCTGCAAAGCCAAAGAACCCAGGTTTGAGTCCCCAGGACCCACATTAGCCAGATGCACAAGGGGGTGCTCACATGTGGAGTTCATTTGCAGTGGCTGGCGGCCCTGCTATGCCCATTCTCTCCCTCCATCTCTCTCTCTCTCTCTGTCAAATAAATAAAAATAAAATATATAAAAGAAGTGAAAGTAGCCAGTGACCCCACCTTGCCTTCTTTCAGGAGAGCAGCATCCAAGGCCTAGTGTCCTCTCACACAGCACAGAGCACCATTTATGGTGACCCTCCCCACCTCTGAGTGTACTGTCCACTGTTCTTCTGGGTTGACAGAGCCTTAGTCACTTGAGGGTCCAACTGGGTAACAATGAACTGCACTCAAGTCAGGGGGTCACTTCATTGATGCTACCTCTTGGCACGTCCCTGGCTATTCATTCTCTTCTCCTCTCTCCCCAGGTCACCTGTCCCTATGTTGGCTGTGGAGAGTCCTTTGCTGACCACAGCACTATCCATGCGCAGGTGAGTATGGCCAGGGCACAGCTCTATAGCCAGGCAGCCCAGGTGGTACACCAGCTGTCTCCTAGCTCCACCGGCTTTCCCTGGGCCATACAGCTGGGCTGGAAAGCAGGACAGTCACAGCAGGGTTGCTACAGTGAATGGGGGAGCAAATGTAGGCAGCAAGCCCTGTACACAGCCCTGGTTAAGGTCAGCAAACCCCAGCTCAGCCTCTGACCTGCTGGCGTCTTCCTACAGCCAGAGGGCAGGGCGCCCCCTTCTGGTCTGGGGCACCTGTGTGGCCAGGTTATCCTTGACCTTATTTTAAATCATACTCTCCAGGCGAAAAAGCACAACCTGACCGTGAACCTGACTACTTTCCGGGTTTGGTGCTATGCCTGTGAGCGGGAGGTCTTCCTGGAACAGCGGCTGGTGGCCCACCTGCCAGCAGCCTCACCCAAGTTCTCAGAGCAGGTACGGAGCAGAGGGCTCAGTCTGCTGGTTCGTGGCACTGTCTGAGGTAGGGGCAGTGTGACCCGAGCAGGGAATCCTCATGTAGTGTTGACTACAAGGAGCTGTGTCAGCAAATGCTCACTGAGCCCAGCTATGGGTCAAGGCCTGTGTAGGGCCAGGAGGACACAAGGGTGACCAAGAGCAGCTCCCCCACCCAGAGAGCTCAAAGAACATGGGATCCTGTGTGAATTGTGGGGTCGGGTGGTCAGGGACCCTTCCAGGCCATGCTGCAGGTGGCTTTGGCAGTCCCACATCTTAAGCATATCCTGAGGGTCTGAGAGTCTTTTTTGCAGTACACCCCACCATGGAAATACCTGGAAACTACCTGTCGCACGTGGCAACCAGAGACCAGGGAAGGACCCCTCCAAGCAGCAGGGCTTTGGGGGCAACCTCAGGATGGCAGACTCAGCCCTGGCCAGGTTTTTTAAATATATATATACTTATGTGCCCCCTTGTGCATCTGGCTTACATGGGTCCTGGAGAGTTGAAATGAGATCCTTTGGCTTTGCGGGCAAATGCCCTAACTGCTAAGCCATCTCTCCAGCCCCACTTTTTTTTTAAATCCTTTTTTTTTTTTTTTTTTTTTTTAAATTTGTGAAGAGGTAGAGAATGGACGTGCCAGGGCCTCCTGCCAACTGCAGATCAACCTGAGATGCATGTGCCATTCTATGCATATGGCGCTATATGGGTACTGAGGAATGAAACCCAGGCTAGCAAGCTTTGCAAGGAAGTGCCTTTGACAACTGAGCCATCTCCCCAGGCCTCCTGGCCAGCTTCTGAGAGTAGCCAGAAGACCTAGGCCATCAGGCCAGGACAGTAGCCTTAGGAGGCCAGGGTGTGTGTGCTATATATTTTTTTTATTTTTTATGTTTTAGTTTTTTGAGGCAGGGTCTCACTCTAACCCAGGGTGACCTGGAACTCACTCTTTTTTTTTTTTTTTTTGGTTTTTCAAGGTAGGGTCTCACTCTAGCCCTAGCCCAGGCTGACCTGGAATTCACTATGGAGTCTCAGGGTGGCCTCGAACTCACGGCAATCCTCCTACCTCTGCCTCCCGAGTGCTGGGATTAAAGGCGTGCTCCACCACGCCCGGCTTTGGAACTCACTCTTTAGTCCCAGGCTGGCCTCAAACTCATAGTGATCCTCCTGCCTGTGCCTCCTGAGTGCTGGATTAAAGGCATGCACCACCACACCTGGCCTCTGGCTGCATTTGTATACATGGGTAGGTGTGTGCATATTGGCTTTTTTTTTTTTTTTTTTTTTTCGGTTTTTCAAGGTAGGGTTTCACTGTAGCCCAGGCTGACCTAGAATTCACTCTGTAGTCTCAGGGTGGCCTCGAACCCATGGCAATCCTCCTACCTCTGCCTCCCGAGTGCTGGGATTAAAGGCATGTGCCACCACGCCCGGCTTGGTATGTGCATTTCCTAGTGATGCCGTGGCTGTGTATGGGTATTGGTGTGTACACATGCACACATCTGGCCATGTTATCCCATCATTTAGTCACATCATAGCTGCTGGATAAGCATTTATTTTATTTATTTATTTGTTTGTTTGTTTTGTTTTGTTTTTGTTTTTCGAGGTAGGGTCTCACTCTGGCCCAGACTGACCTGGAATTCACTATGGAGTCTCAGGGTGGCCTCGAACTCACAGCGATCCTCCTACCTCTGCCTCCCAAGTGCTGGGATTAAAGGCGTGCGCCACCATGCCCGGCTTAAGCATTTATTGTTTTTAATTTATTTGTTAGAGAGAGAGAGAATGGGCATGCCAGGGCTTCTCCAGCCACTACAAATGAACTCCAGACATATGCGCCCCTTGTGCACCTGGCTAACATGGGACCTGGGGAATTGAACCTGGGTCCTTGGGCTTTGCAGGCAAGCGCCTTAACCACTAAGCCATCCCTACAGCCTGTTTGTGAACTTTTTAAGGTTATAAAATGATGTATATAATGTCCATTTTTGGTTGTGTGTTAACAGATAAACATCTATACAGGCAGTTAGCAGTGGCTCTCTGAGGTTACATTGTTTTTCTTTGTTTTTGTTTTATTTTCCAAATGTATTATACATGAAATATTCATTATTTAAAATTGGAAAAGACAAGTGGAGCCGAGGAGACGGTTTAGTGGTTAAAGGTGCTTGATTGCAAAGACTGCTGTCCCTGGTTCAACTCCCCAGTGCCCATGTAAAAGCCAGATACACAGTGTGGCACATGTGTCTGGAGTTTGTTTGCAGTGACTAGAGGTCCTGGTGTACCATACTCTGTCTCTGTCTCTGTCTGTCTAATTATCTCTCAAATAGATAATAACAATAAAGGAAAAGTGTGGGGGTTCCTAGGGCAAGATCCCCTGGCTTTCACCCATGGTGTCCTTTTATGTAGAGATTGAAGATGAGGAGCTGGTTGTCCTTTCCCTGGGAGACATGTGTTCCCTGTCTCTCTCTCTCTCTCATATTCCACCTGTCCTCACTCTGAGTCTTTGGTGCAGGACTCCCCGACACCCACTCACCCTCTGAAAGCCGTCCCTATTGCTGTGGCTGATGAAGGAGAATCCGAGTCTGAGGATGATGACCTGAAACCTCGAGGTAATGGCCCTAGTACAAGGGGAGCTTGGCCAGGCTGGCCCCTTGGCTGAAGCTGGAAAGCACTACGGTCTTGTCTCTGTACCATGCTGAGCAGAGCCTGGTAACAGACAGTCCATAGATTTGCTTCCCTAGAGACCTGGAGTAGCAGACAGCTTCAGGTTTGCTGAGATGAACTTTCAGACCAAGCACGGTTATGGAGGAATGGATTTATTGAAGCTTACAGATCCAAGGGAAGTTCCATAATGGCAGAAGAAGCTGGCCTGCCTTCACAGGTCCAAGCAGAGAGAGAGAGAGAGAAGCACAAGTCTAAAAGTCAAAAGCCACACAGCACAGCACACTTCACGAACTCCAGCTAGGCACGCTTTGCATATCTTTAGATTGCAATCTGAAACCCACCATCACACCTTAAGATCCGCCCAGTGACACCTCCAGCCAGGTGGCTGCAGATACCAACTACAAACTAATAAAACACTGAGTATATTGGGGGTCATCTATTCAAACCACCACACCTGGCCATTAGCCCACTCTCAGCTGCATGACCTAGATCATATAGACCTCTTTGTGTGGCCCTGTATGTGTGGCTTGGGCAGTTGTCTGGGCTGGGCAGAGTAGCCAAGGGGTTCATTTACCTGACCTACTCAGATCCACATTGCTGTCAGGTGCAGCAGCCACACTGACTCGTGTGAGATCTCTGGGCTGGAGTATCCTGCTACGCTCTGGTGAGGTCTGGGGGTGCAGGGCCTCTGCTCAGTGGAGGGAGACTTGTGAAGGCTCCTCTCTGGACAGGGTTCTGACCCTCTGCCCACTGTGTCACTTCCAGGCCTCACAGGCATGAAGAACCTCGGAAACTCCTGCTACATGAATGCTGCTCTGCAGGCCTTGTCCAATTGGTAAGTCATCCCCTCCTGAGGGTAGAGTGGGGGCAAAGCCCAGAAACAGCTTCAGCCTCCACCCTGTGCTGTGCATGTTGCCCATAGATCAAGCATGCTCTTTGACCCCACAGTCTCTTTGGTCTAATGTACCCCCTGGATGAACAGAGAGGTGAGGAGTGTGTGGAAAACGTGCTTCCAGGATGACCAAGGAGGTAGAGTGAGTGGTAGAATATGCTCTGAGGGTGACCAGAGAGGTGGAGTGAGTGGTGGGATGTACCCCAGGATGAACAGGCAGGTGAGGAGTAGTAGAATGTACCTCCAGGATAACCAAGGAGGTAGGAGAGTGGGAGGCACAGGGGTGCTTCAGCATTGCTGACTCTGGGAAACTTTCAAAGGCCAGTGGAGGCTAAGGTGTAGTCCACAGTGAGGACTTATGTAGAATGTGTGAAGCCCTTGGTTCCATCCCCAGCACCACGCACAAGGCCCATCTTCAAGGGAGTGTAAGTTCACCACAGGTGAGCCCAGCCTTACAGGAAATGCAGGCTGACATTTACTGAAATGGGGAGCGGGGTAGGAACTGGGAGGTGACAAAAGGAAGCCACCAAGCTTTGTTGGGGGCTTGTTTTATGTAGTAGAGCTCAAGAGGGTGTAATGTTACACATGTGCCTTCCACTCACATGTATGCATACACACACACACACACACACACACACACACACACACAGTTTGATGAAACTGGTCTAGTGTCATAAGGCAAACTCAGCACCCTTTCTCCCCCTCCCTTCTCTATATACAGTTGTTTGTGTTAACAGGTAAAACACACATACACACACACAGTAGGAAAAGGAACAGATCAGTACATGTCTAGAAAAGTCTGGAAGGATAGCCCCCCAAAGTTTAGTATGGTCAGTTATTGTTTATTTACCTGTAGTATCTAATTATTTTTTAACCATAAATGTATATTTGTATGCAGTGTGATAACTTTTAAATACACAAGGGTCAGGAGAGAGGGCAAGACACCTTTGGGCCTGGCAAGTCCTGTTGACCAAGTTCTCTGCCCTTGTGCATGTAGCAGGAGCAGCATGAGGACCCTGCCACAAGAAGCTCCTGCCCGGTGCAGGAGGGCGAGCTGTACTGGATTCCCATGGCTGCCATGTGCAGTACCATGGCCTGGTGCCTTCACCACTGGTGACTGCCTCAGTTCTAGAGGCCAGAATTCCAAGTTTCTTGCCAGGGGCCTCTCCTTGCTTGCCAATGGCCATGTTCTTGCTGTGTCTTCATGAGGCTTTTCCTCTGCTATTGCTGTATGTGGCCAAACTTCTTCTTGTAAAGCCAGACTGCATTGGAGCCTATGCCAACACCCCACTCACTGTTGTCTTTAAAAGACCCTGTCTTGGGCTGGAGAAATGGCTTAGCAGTTAAGGCACTTGCCTACAAAGCCAAAGGACCTCAGTTCGATTCCCTAGGACCCACATAAGCCAGATGCACAAGGTGGCACATGCATCTGGAGTTCATTTGGAATGGCTGGAGGCCCTGGCGTGCCCAATTTTTTCTGTCTCTCAAATAAATAATATACAGTCCAGGTAGGGTATGGTATGTGCCACACGAGCACTCACTCCTAACCTGCCTCCTAAACGATGCATGTTCTCTCTCCCTCTTATGTCCTGGCTCCTGTCACCTGGTCCCCAGCCCCCCGCTCACCCAGTTCTTCCTGGAGTGTGGAGGCCTGGTGCGCACAGACAAGAAGCCAGCCCTGTGCAAAAGTTACCAGAAGCTCATCTCTGAGGTGTGGCACAAGAAACGGTGAGTGCCTGGGTCCCTGCTTGGGCCAAGCTGCTCCTCCTTAATGGAGCTCTTCCTCTGGACTCAGCCCTGAGAGCACTCACCTTCCATGCCCCCTGCAATGCCAGCAGCAAGCCTGTGCCGTGGAGGTTCTTTCCAGCCCTGTGTTCTAACCTGCAGAACTGAGGTATCGAGCTTGAGGTGTCTTGCTCACAGGCCTGGTGCCTGTGAAGAATGGAGCAAGGGTCCAAAATGATACTGAGCTTTGGTGGCAGCTGCTTCACAGATGTCTGTGCCGAGGCCCAGAGACTCGTGTCAGTGCCAGGTCTCACCTGCAACTAGAGTAGGGTGGGGGGGGGTGCTTGCAAAAGGGTGTCAGGTGTGGCCAAGCCTAGGGTTGTGGCTCAGGATGAGGGAGTTTAAAGATCAGAAGCTTTGGCTGGATCTCCTGTAGGAAAAGTGGATGTTGGGAGTAATTTAAAATGAGGTACAAGACAGGCATTGGATCCATGTAGAAGTGAATCAAGACACAGATGATGCTGTACTCCCTGGTATGAGGTCAGGGTCAGGTGACAGGCGTGAGCCTGCCTGTGCCTTACTCCTAGTCTTTGCAGACAACTCTATAATCCTGCTGTCATCCTTGAGGCGGGGTGTCCTCTAGGGCAGGGCACATTGGTAGTGGTGTTTCTTCCTTTTGATTTATTTATTTATTTTGTTTTTTCAAGGTAGGGTCTTGCTCTAGCCCAGGCTGACCTCGAATTCACTATGTAGTCTCAGGATGGCCTTGAACTCACAGCGATCCTCCTACCTCTGCCTCCCAAGTGCTTGGATTAAAGGTGTGCACCACCCCGGCCAGATTTGGCTTATTTATTTTTTGAGGCAGTATCTTAACTCTAGCCCAAGTTAACTCTGGAACTCACTCTGTAGCCCAGGCTGGCCTTGAACTCACGGTGATCCTCCTACCTCATCCTGCTGAGTTCTGGGGTTATAGGTGTGCACCTCCATGCCCGGCTAGTGGTGGTGTTTCTTGGTTGTAGCTTGTTAAGTTTTATTTTAGATTCTCAGTAATGAACACATACTGCTGTAGTGTGAGAAAAACAATAGTCAATACTTACATTGATAACAAAGTTCCAAGAGAGCTAGCCTGGCCTTAGGCGAAGGGAATAGGCTACTCACAAGAGCTCTGCCTTCCAAGGCAGCAGCCAGCACTTGGTGTCTTCCTTGTGCCTTGGAGCCTATGGGTTTGCTGGGGCTCTGGCCGGGGCTGTGAGAGGGAGCCCCACTGGGGGTCTGGTCAGCCTTACCTTACTGCTGCTTACACCTCCACATGGAGTAGTTCCAGGCTGGCCACTGGGCTAATGGGTTTGGTCTCCCCACAGGCCAAGCTATGTGGTCCCCACCAGCCTGTCCCACGGGATCAAGCTGGTCAACCCGATGTTCCGAGGCTATGCCCAGCAGGTAAGCCACTTGTCTGCTAGGGACACAACCTGGCACCTTCTAGCAGCCAGATGGATGCAGCAGCAGTAGCAGCAGCAGGCTCCCCTGCCAGGTCCTCACCTTCAGAGCACTTTCTGTGCATAAGGATGCAGGATCTTCCAGAGACCTGCTGGTATTTAGCCCCTCTTTACAGATGAAGACACGGAGGCTCAGGAGGCCAAATCATCTGTCCTAGTCACGCAGCTGGTAAACATCAGCTGTGCACCGGTTCTTTCCCATAGCCCCATGCTCAAAGCAGCCCCAGGTCACAGCAGCTTCAATTTATTTGCAACAGGAGCATCATCCTGGCCTCAGACTTGCTATGTAGCTGAGGCTGGCCTCGAACTCCTGATCTTCCTACGTCTACCTTCCAACTTGGATCATAGCTGGGTGCTACCATACCTGGGTTCAAATTTCACTTTTTTTTTTTTTAAGGTAAAGTTTTGCTTTAGCCCAGGCTGACCTGGAATTCACTATGTAGTCTCAGACTGGCCTTGAATTCACAGCTATCCTCCTCCCTCTGCCTCCCGAGTGCTGGGATTAAAGGCGTGCACCACCACGCCTGGCCTAGAATTTCATTTTTTAAATATTTAAATTTTTTTAAATTTATTTGAGAGAGAGAGAGAACAGAGAGAGAAAGAATGGGCACACTAGGGCCTCCAGCCACTGCAAACAAACTCCAGATGCATGTGTCTCCTTGTGCATCTGGCTTACGTGGGTCCTGGGGAATCAAACCTAGGTTCTGTGGCTTTGCAGGCAAGTGCCCTAACTGCTAAGCCATTTCCTCAGCCCTAGAATTTCATTTTTTTAAAAAAAAATATTTTTACTTATTTGTATGCACACGTATATGTGTGCATGTGCACATGTGTACCTGTGTATGTGTGTGTGCACGTACGCATGTGTGTGCATGTGTATGAGCACTCCAGGGCTGCTTCTTATTGCTGTAAATGAATGCCAGACAGATGTGCCACTTTTTATATCTGTTTTTTTTTATGTGTACTGGGGAATCTAACCTAGGTTCAGTAGGTTGCAAAGGCCTATAACTGCTGAGCCACCTCTCCAGTCCAGAATTTTACTGTTATTAAGTACACATTTTGTCCAGACATGGTGGCACATGCCTTTAATCCCAGCACTCGGGAGGCAGAGGTAGGAGGATCACCATGAGTTTGAGGCTACCCAGAGACTACATAGTGAATTCCAGGTTGGTCTGGGCTAGAGTAAGACCCTACCTTGAAAAAAAAAAAAAAGTACAAGTTTTGATTGAAAAAAAAAATTCTTAACCTGGAGACCTTTGAGACCCATCCTATCTTTCTGTTTTATAAAGTCATGAGGCCAAGAAAAAGCAGGGTAGCTATGTGCCCCTCAGCCCCTTGCTAGCCCACAGGGCCAGGTCCCAAAGCTTTGGGGCCCCAGACTGCTACATGGCCAGGGTGTTTACAGCTAACCTTGTAGCAGGACCTGGGTGTATCTGGGTCACTTCTTCGGCAGCCTGGACATGGGGCCGTGAGGTGGAATGGCTGGGCACTGGGGTGCCTCCCCATGGCCTCCTTCCTGTCAGCACCTGCCACCTGGTTCAGACTGGAGACTCCTGGCATTGTACTCACATCCTTGGTGGAGTCAGCACCAGGCTCCTGCCTGAGAAACCTTGCACTGCCTCCACATTCCCCTCTGCTGAATGGTAACTGCAGTGTCTACCGTGGGAGTAGGATACCACAGATCCCCATGTCACAGATGAGCTAGGCTCCGAGGGACTGAACCTCACTCAGGTCACACAGCACACACGTGGCCAGAGTAGGGTATGAGCCAAGCTGAGCCTGCCCCTTGCCACAAAGCTGTCCTCACTGGGTGAGGTTCCTTGCTGCCCTCGGTCAGGGTGGGCCCTGTCAAGTGGGGCTGCTCAGCTGCTGTAGGTGTGTGGAGGCATTTCTGAGTGTGAGGCTGGGTGCAGCTGTGGGCCTGTTGGTGCTTCGCCATGGTCAAGGAGTGGCAAGCAGAACATAGCACCTTTGTAAGGAAGCTGAGGGGCAGTGATGGTGGCTTGTAGCTGTTTCCATGCACCCAGCATGTCCATCTCCTACAGGCCAGTGGTGCACCCCACTGACCTCCTCATCCCCACCCTGAACCTCCATCTGGAGGTAACTACTCCTTCCTCATATGGCTCCACAGTTGGCTCAGGGCTTAGAACCCATGCCCTCCTCCAGTGTCCTGGGAAGTCTCAGTGGGAGATATGGTAGCTCCTTTCTCCACGCACATTGTGCCACGGTGGAGTATCAGGTGATTGAGTCACATGTACCTGGGTACCTCTGGCTCTGTCAGTCGCATGCATCCAGCACTGGGATGCTGTGTGTGCTGGGAGGAATGTCTTCATCTCTCTGAGCCTGAGTTGACAGGGGGCCAGCACAGAACTGCCGTGGAGGCCACTCTGGGAACTGCTAGAGGCCACTGCCAGCCTCATGGGCAGAAGCAGCAATGTTTGCATGGCCCTCCATCCCTAGAAGTCCCTGTGACATGGGCTCTGGTTGCAGGACACCCAGGAGTTTCTGCGCTGCCTGATGGACCAGCTGCATGAGGAGCTCAAGGAGCCAGCAGTGACCACGGTGACAGCACTAGCAGACGCTCGTGAGTCAGACTCCAGCGACACCGATGAGAGGCGTGATGGTGACCGGAGCCCTTCAGAAGATGAGTTCCTGTCTTGTGACTCAAGCAGTGACCGGGGTGAGGGTGACAGCCAGGGCCGTAGCGGGGGCTGCTCGAAGGCTGAGACGGAGCTGCTGATCCCAGACGAGGCGGGCCGCGCCATCTCTGAGAAGGAGCGCATGAAGGACCGCAAGTTCTCCTGGGGCCAGCAGCGTACCAACTCAGAGCAAGTGGATGAGGATGCCGATGTGGACACAGCCATGGCCACTCTTGACGACCAGCCCGCTGGGGCCCAGCCACCATCACCACAGTCCACCAGCCCCTGCCGGACCCCAGGTATCAGTCGGCCAGGGTAGGTGCAGGGCAGCTGAGGGAGTCACAGCCTTGTGGGCCACCATGTGCCCTGTACCAACATGCAGCAGCTTATGGTTGGGAATCCTGGCCCTGAATCCTCCTCACAAGCCAGGAGCAGCCTCAGTGTGAGGCTCACTGGGCAGACAGCTTCAGTGGAGGCAGACTGAATAAGTCTTTTCCCGAGTATTTGATGGGGCCAGGGGTGGGTAGGGGCAGGAGAGATCAGAGTGGAATTTAGTCCTTAATACTACTGTAGCTTTAAAAACTGGTGTAGGAGACCCTGGCTTGGCTGCCCTGTCCTAGTACTATCCCCTCTCTGTCCCCAGAGCCAGACAACGATGCCCACATACGCAGCTCCTCTCGCCCCTGCAGCCCTGTCCACCATTGCGAGGGTCACGCCAAGTTGTCCAGCAGCCCTCCTCGTGCGAGCCCTGTGAGGATGGGGCCATCGTATGTGCTCAAGAAAGGTGATCAGCTGGTCTGGGTGTGAGCATGGTGGCTGGTTTTGAGCACTTGTTGCCAGGGCCCAGGCAATGTACTGTTCATGTAGCCTCTGAACCTTCATAACACCCCTAGACCCCATGTTCTAGATAATGACACTGGGGTGCCAGGAGCTGTTTATTCTTGGCCACATGATTCACAATGATGGAGCCTGACTGAGGAAGCCCAGTGCTGCACCTTGTGCCAGCCGGGCAGGGGAAGCTGGCCTAGTCCTGTTCTGTGTCTCCAGCCCAGGTTCCGAGCACTGGTGGCCGGAGGCGGAAAGAGCAGCACTACCGCAGCGTGATCTCAGATGTCTTTGACGGCTCAGTTCTCAGCCTGGTGCAGTGTCTCACCTGTGACCGGGTGCGTGCGTGGGATAGGGCTGTTATGTTCACTGTCTGGGGTAGGGTGCGTGCTCCCCTGGTTCCCCCCGCCCCTAGGAAGGAGGTGCCAGGGTTATTTATGGTGGCAGAGGTGGTCAACACGCTGACCATGGATCCCTACAGGTGTCTACCACAGTGGAAACATTCCAGGATCTGTCACTGCCCATTCCTGGCAAGGAGGACCTGGCCAAACTCCACTCGGCCATCTACCAGAATGTTCCAGCCAAGCCAGGTGCTTGTGGGGACAGCTATGCCTCGCAGGGCTGGCTGGCCTTCATCGTAGAGTACATCCGACGGTATGCCTGCCTTCTTGCTGGCTGGGGCCACCAACCAGGCCTGTCCTGACTTTCTTGGGTAGGAGACGGACTACCCATAGAGCAGAATCAAGGTTCAGGGGGTCCTGAGGATGAGAGCTAGAGCACAAGATGCACAGGAGCTTGCTGGGGTGGGGTCAGTAGTGTGGATGCATGGATGGTCCATCCAGTGAAGGTGAGGGCAAGTGACAACCCAGAGAGGAGCCAGGCAGCAGTGGAAGGGGGACAGCAGGTGGGTACAGACCTGGTACTGCAGGAAGAACAATACCTTTCCTGAATCCTTGCAGCCTGATGCTAGGAGCTGCATGGCCCAGAGGAGGGAAATAGTAGCCTGGCTCCTGAGATAGATGAGAAAAGCTAGGTGATGTCATCTGCCCGTGGAGAGGTGTCTTGCCCTAGGCTGCTGGCTTCTCCATGTCAAACAGCCAGTCTGGGCCGGTGGGGCCCCGGCCTGGACAGCCCAATCCACTCCTAGGCCTAGGACCCAACCCTGCAGCTGGCAGCACTGAGTACCACTTGTCTGTCTAGGTTTGTGGTGTCCTGTACCCCTAGCTGGCTTTGGGGACCTGTCGTCACGCTAGAGGACTGCTTGGCTGCCTTTTTTGCTGCTGATGAGCTGAAGGGTAAGTGGTTGGCAGGGTGGGAGCTGCAGGAAGAGGGCACTGTGTATAGAGTCCTCACACCACTGCACCTCAGGCCAGTGTACAGCCCAGGGCTGGAAGGACACATGGCCAGACCTTGCTTCCCAAACTTCCTCAGCTGGATTCCCACCTGCTAACCTATTGTGATGGTGCACACCTGTAATCTTTACAGTTGGGAGGGGCATGCAGGAGGATCAGAAGTTCAAGACCAGCCTCAGCTACGTAATGAGTTTGAGGCTAGCCTGGGCTACATGAGACTCTCCCTTAAAACAAACAAATAGGGCTGGAGAGATGGCTCAGTGGTTAAGGCACTTGTCTACAAAGCCTACGGACCTGAGTTCCATTCCCCAGTACCCACGAAAAGCCAGATGCGCAGAGTGGCGCATGTGTCTGGAGTCCATTTGTAGGGGCTGCAAGGCCTTTGTGCACCTATTCTTTGTCTCTCTTCTATCTGTCTGTGCTTGCAAAGGAATGAAAAAAATAAAACAAAACAAAAACAACAACAAACAAATGTACGTGAATATAGATTCCCAGCTACTGCCCACCAGGCTGGGCCTAGGCACATGACCTTTGGAACTGCTGCTAATGATTCTTGGGTGTGGGATTGTCTGGTTTTTGTTTGTTCATTTTTCAAGGTCTTGGTCTAGCCCAGGCTGACCTGGAATTCACTATGTAGTCTCAGGATATCTTTGAACTCACATCGATCCTCCTACCTCTGCCTCCCCAGTGCTGGGATTAAAGGCGTGCGCCACCACGCCCGGCTGGCTTGTCTGTTTTTTACCAGTCTGGTAAGGCGAAAATGATACTCTACCCTAACTTTTTGTGTCCTTGATAATTGATGAGTTGAATACTTTGTTTGTGGCTTTGATCTGCACACCCTAATGGTTAGTGATGTTGCACACCTTAAAAATGTTTATTGGTTGCTGGGGAGATTGCTCAATGGTTAAAAGTGCCTGAAACATGCCAGCTCATGTTTGAGTCCCCAGCACCTATATAAAGCCAGATGCAAAGAGTGGCACAACTTGGCTGGAGAGATGGCTCAGCAGTTAAAGGCCCTTGCTTGCAAAGCCTGATGGCCCAGGTTCAGTTCCCTAGTACCCACATAAACACAGATGCACAAAGTAGTGCATGCATTTGGAGTTTTTTTGAAGGGGCAGAAGGACCTGGTGTGCCCATTTACTTTCTGTCTCTCGTGTGTGTGTGTGTGTGTGTGTGTGTGTATTTGGTTTTTCAAGGTAGGGTCTTGCTGCTGCCCAGGCTGACCTGAAATTCACTATGTAGTCTCAGACTGGCCTTGAAATCATGATGATCCTCCTACCTTTGCCTCCTGAATGCTGGGATTAAAGACGTGCACCATCACGTTGGCTCATAAATTAAAAAAAAAGACAAACTGGCATATGGGGGCTAGAAAGATGGCTCAGCAGTTAAAGATGCCTGTGAAGCCTAAGGACCCGTGTTCGATTCCCCAGAACCCACATAAACCAGATGCACATGACTGGAGTTCTTTTGCCTTGGCTAGAGGCCCTGGTGCACCTGTTCTTTCTTTATCTGCCTCTTTCTCTCAAAAAACATTAAAAAATAAAGGCCAGGTGTGGTAGCACATGCCTTTAATCCCAGCACTCATGAGGCAGAGGTAAGAGGGTTGCCGCGAGTTCGAGGACACCTTGAGACCACATAGTGAATCCCAGGTCAGCCTGAGCCAGAGTGAGACCCTACCTCAAAAAACCAAAATAAATCAATAAATAAAAATAAATCTTTTTTAAAGTGGCACATGAGCTGGAGAGATTGCTTAGTGGTTAAGGCGCTTGCCCGCAAAGCCAAAGGACCCAGGTTCAATTCCCCAGTAACCACATAAAGCTAGATGCACAAGATGGAGCATATGTCTGGAGATTGTTTACAGTGGCTAGAGGCCCTGGTGCACCCATTTTCTCTAAATACCTGCCTCTCTCCCCCAATAAATAAATGAGTAAATAAAATATTAAAATACATAATTTTTTAAAGTGACACAAATATCTGGCATTTACAGTGTTAAAAGACATTGGTGTGACCCCCCTCCCAGAAATAAATACAATTTTTAAATTGTTTATTGGAGCTAGGGAAATCAGTAAAGTGCTTGCCTTTCAGTTGTGAGGGTCTGAGTCCAATCCTTAGAACCCACATAAAACCAAGTGGTGATTCATACTTACCATCCCAGTGTTGGACAAGCAGAGACAGGTGGGTCCTGGGTCTTGCTGGCCAGCCAGCATAACCTACTTGACAGACCCTGTCTGAAAGAAAAGTCAATAGTGCCTAAAGAAATTATACCTGAGGTTGTCCTCTGGTCTCCACACACATATGCCTGCACACACGTGTACTCACACCTGCATACACATATAGAAATATTTGTTGGCATATGTATGTCTTCTTTAGAGGGATATTTGTTCATCTCTTGTCCATTTTGGCTTTTTAACAGTTATTTGAGAGAGAGAGGCAGAGAGAGAGAATGGGCACGCCAAGGCCTCCAGCCTCTGTAAATGAACTCCACTCATATGTGCCACCTTGTGCATCTGGCTTACATGGGTACTAAGGAATTGAACCTGGGTCCTTTGGCTTTGCAGGCAAATGCCTTAACTGCTAAGCCATCTCTCCAGCCCTTTTTATGTTGTTGGTTTTTTTTTTCAAGGTAGGGTCTCCCTCCTACCTCTGCCTCCTAAGTGCTGGGATTAAAGGCATGTAACCACCACACCTGGCTTCAAGCATATCTTTTTTTTTTTTTTTTGGTTTGTCAAGGTAGGGTCTCACTTTAGCTCAGGCTGACCTGGAAGTCTCAGGGTGGCCTCGAACTCATGGCAATCCTCCTACCTCTGCCTCCCTCATGCTGGGATTAAAGGCGTGTGCCACCACACCCAGCTCAAGCATATCTTGTAGGAGTTTAAGAGTCTCATCCATTTCTGTAATTGCACCTCTTAAACTTTCTTCCTATCTATTAAATGGATGAGTTAAAACATCCTTATTTCTCAAGCTTAGAACTCACAATTCTCCTGCCTCAGCCTCCTGAGTGCTATGAAGAGGTTTTGAATTTCGATGTAATTCTATTTTTGTTGCCTGTACTTTTGATAGTGTGTCAAGAAATTATTGCCCAGCTGGGTGTGGTGACCTACCCCTTTAATCCCAACAATCAGGAAGCAGAGGTAGGAGGATCGCCATAAATTCGCCGTAAATTCGAGGCCACCTTGAGACTACATAGTTAATTCCAGGTCAGACTGGGCTATGAGACCCTACCTTGAAAAACAAAACAAAACAAAACAAAACAAAAAAAGATAGCATTTTCCCTTTTTTTTTTTTTTTTGAGGTAAGGTTCATTCTTAGCCTAGGTTGACATAGAACTCACTCTGTAACCCCAGGCTGGCTTTAAATTCATGGAGATCCTCCTCCTTCCTACCCTAGTGCTGGGATTAAAGGCATGCACCATCACACCCAGCCTTTTTTTTTTTCCCCCGAGGTAGGGTCTTGTTCTAATCCAGGCTGACCTGGAATTCACTATGTAGTCTCTGGATGGCCTCAAACTCACAGCAATCCTCCTATCTCTGCCTCCTGAGTGCTGGAATTAAAGGCATGCGTCACCATGCTGGGTTTAAAAAAACAAACAAAAAAATTGTTATTTATTTATTTGAAAAAGAAAGAAGCAGAGAGAGAGAAAGAAAATGGGCATGCCAGGACCTCTCACCACTACAAACAAACTCCAGATGTACTGGGGAATTGAACCTAGGCTGTCAGGGTTTACAAGCAAGCACCTTTAACCACTGAGCAATTTCTTCAGTCCAGCTTTTGTTTGTTTGTTTGTTTGTTTTGAAGCAGGATCTTATTCTAGCACAGGCTGACCTGGAACTCTGTGGCCCATTCTGACTCCCAACTCACAGCAATCCCTTAGCCTCCTGCATGCTGGAATTAAAGACATGCAACAGTACACCCAGCTCCTTCCTTGTGTTTTGTCTTTTTTTTTTTTTTAATTTCTATTTATTTGAGAGAGAGGCAGAAAGAGAATGGGCACACCAGGATCTCCAGCCACTGAAAATGAACTCCAGATGCATGTGCCACCTTGTGCATCTGGCTTACGTTGGTCCTGGGGAATTGAATCTGGGTCCTTTGGCTTTGCAGGCAAGTGTCTAAGCTGCTAAGCTGTCTCTCTGTCCTTGTTTTTTTTTTTTGAGACTCATGTAGCCCAAACTAGCCTCCAACTTGTCATGCAGCTGAGAACTCCTGATCTTACCTCTACCTCCCAAATGCTAAGGTTACAGGTATGTGCCACTGTGGCTGGCTTGTCCTAAGAAGTTTAGAATTCTACTTCCTAAATTTAGGCTTTTGATTTATTTTTAGTTTATTTTTGTAAGCTATTATAAGGTAAGGAGACTCTTTACATAATAAAGACTCATATATCTGTCTTGTTTTGCTTTTTTTTTTTTTTTTGTATTTATTTATTTGAGAGAGAGAGAGAGAGACAGAGATTGAGAGAGACAGAGAGAGTTTGGTCATGTCAGGGCCTCTAGCTGCTACAAATGAAGTCCAGATACATATACCACTTTGTGCATCTCGCATTACATGGATACTGAGGAATTGAACCCACGCTGTGAACCCAAGCAAGTATCTTTAACTGCTGAGCAATCTCCTCAGCCCTGTTTTGCTTTTTTGGGGCAGAGTCTCACTCTATCTCAGGCTGACCTGGTACTGATGGTAATCCTCCTACCTTAGCCTTATCCTCCTGACTGCTGGGATTAAAGGGGTGCACCATGACGCCTGGCATATCCATCTTTATATATATTTTTATTTTTTCATTTATTTATTTGAGAGAGAGAAAAAGGCAGACAGAGAATGGGCACGTCAGGGCCTCCAGCCACTGCATACGAACTCCAGATGCATGTGCCCCCTTGTGCATCTGGCTTACGTGGGTCCTGGGAAGTTGAACCTGGGTCCTTTGGCTTTGCAGGTAAGCAACTTAACCGCTGAGCCATCTCTTCAGCCCACATCCATCTTTAATGTGTCATTTCCCTTCTCATTCTTTTTTTTTTTTTTTTTTTTTGAGGTAGGGTCTTGCTCTGGCCCAGGCTGACCTGGACTGGACTTCACTACATAGTCTCAGGGTGGCCTTGAATTCATGGTGATCCTCCTACCTTTGCCTCCCAAGTGCTGGGATTAAAAGCGTGCGCCACCACTCCCAGCTCCCTTCCATCTCGCTTTCTGGCTTTTCATCTGGTTTTGGTGCTATCCATGTGAGTGTTTCAGTGCCTCAAAGTCAAGCATACCTACCCAGGTTTTCTCTCTGGGGTTTAGCTAGAGCCCTGTCTTTTCACTTGCTATTTTTTTCCCCTTAAACATAAATGCTATCAGCTTTGTCTCTCCGCATTTCACATCTCTGATAACTTTGACACTTTGCTTTCCTGCTCTAGGTGACAACATGTATAGCTGTGAGCGGTGTAAGAAGTAAGTATGTGCATTCTGGGGGTCCTGTTCCCTAACTTCCCATTTCCAACTTCCTCCAATTTCCATAGTCCCCCAGGGTTTTCCTGGCTTCTAAGGTGGCCAGGGTGGGAACATTGCACACTGGACCTCAGCTAACCTCCCCCTTGGGACACCAGCCATCACTCATGGGTGCCCTCTCCCTAGGCTGCGGAATGGTGTGAAGTACTGCAAGGTCCTGCGCCTGCCCGAGGTGAGTGAGACATCTTGACCTTGACGGCTCATGCCCACATAGGTGGTGCCACATGAGGCAGCTGGCGGGCCGCGTGAAGGTTGACTCTGTCACCACTCAGGATCTTCAGTGCCGGTGGGGCCATGGAGCCTGCCCTAGTGCTCTGCTGAGATCCCAGGAATTACTGGCTGGGGGGCTGCAGTGTGTAACTTGTGCCCTCTGTCTCTGTGGCATTAGTCCACTCATCACATGTGGGTTTGGTGAAGGTCCTATGTGGACAGTGGAGCCATGGCCATTGCTGCTGAATGAAGGAAGAGGAGAAGAGTGGCCTCAGGGTTGTTACCAAAGGCCTTCGTTAGGGCTGTGACCTGCTGTCAGCCTCCTCAGCTTTGTGGAGTGGGTGGAGAGTGGCATGTGGATAACCCTCAGCAGGACCAAGTTTAAGCCCAGTCTTTCATAACTGGGAAAGGATGGCTCATGCCACAGGGCCAGGTTTATGTGCTGGAGAAGCTCCCAGGAGTCAGCACCGAGAAACCACATTGTAGTTCTCAGACAGTAAACATGGCGGGACCAGCCTCGCCCTGATGGCAGAGCCATAGACCATCCCTGTGAGCAGAAGTGGGGCATCAGGCTGGGTGTGGTGGCTCACAGCTTTACTCCCAGTACTCAGGACACAGCAGAGGTAGGAGGATCGCCATGAGTTTGAGACCACCCTGAGACTACATAGTAAATTCCAGGTCAGCCTGGGCTAGAGTGAGACCCTACGTCAACCCCCCCCCCCCCGCAAAAAAGTGTGTCCATCAGCTCCCAGGTGGAGTTCTCCCATCTGCTGGATGGAGTCCTTGGGCAGATTAGCAGTTGGCCCTGGATCCATGCATGAAGTACCAGGTACCAGTTTCCCTGTCATTTCCACCTAGATGATACGGGGTGACTGGCACCTGCCCTTTCCCCCCAGATTCTGTGCATCCACCTGAAGCGCTTCCGGCATGAGGTGATGTACTCCTTCAAGGTCAGCAGTCATGTCTCCTTCCCCCTCGAGGGCCTTGACCTGCGTCCCTTCCTGGCCAAAGAATGCACGTCCCAGGTCACCACTTATGACCTCCTCTCTGTCATCTGCCACCATGGCACAGCAGGCAGTGAGTCTGCCCCACACCCCTCCCTGACACGGGGTCTTTTCTTGCTGCCCAGTCTGTACAGTCCCCAAAACCTGCCTCTATCCTCCAGGTGGCCACTATATTGCCTACTGCCAAAACGTGATCAACGGACAGTGGTACGAGTTTGACGACCAGTATGTCACCGAGGTCCATGAGACGGTGGTGCAGAACGCTGAGGCCTACGTGCTCTTCTACAGGTGGGCCCGAGAAGCTGCTGAAATGCCAGATGCAAAGGGCTCAGACTGCGCCCTGGATGCTTGCTGTACACTGGCTCTGCATACACCCTGGCCTTGGCGAGGCTGGTGCCCCTGCACAGCCTGGGCCCCTGCCAAGCTGCTCACTTTTGTGTCATTGTCCCCACCCAGGAAGAGCAGTGAAGAGGCCATTCGTGAGCGGCAGCAGGTGGTGGCCCTGGCTGCCATGCGGGAGCCCAGTCTGCTCCGCTTCTATGTGTCCCGAGAATGGCTCAACAAGTTCAACACATTCGCAGAGCCTGGGCCCATTACCAACCACACCTTTCTGTGTTCCCATGGAGGTGAGGTGCCCTCCTTGGGGGAGATGGTGTGACAGGTGGTGTGGTGGCCAGAGGAGCCCCAGTGCCCCCTCCCTGTGCCTCCCTCTGCAGGCATCCCACCCAACAAATACCACTACATCGACGACCTGGTGGTCATCCTGCCACAGAGCGTCTGGGAGCACCTGTACAGCAGGTGAGGGCAAGCTGGGCTGCGCTGGCGGGGAGTGAGGGCTGGCCTGCACTGTCCTCTGCCCAGCCCAGCCCAGCCCAGCCGCCCTGCCTTCTGTGAACGTGAAGAAGGCACTGGGTTTTGGGAATCCAGTCAATGCTTCCAGTCCTAAGGGATAGAAGACTGGTTCACACAACATAGGCATGTTATCCATGCCATGGAAGGCCCTTGGGTGCTGGCTGTAGGGCCAGGTGGGATGGTGCTTTGTTACCCAACACGGGGGTTAGGGCTGGGGCTGTGCTACTCTGAGGACTTTAGGGTCTAATGCAACAAGATTAAGCACAGAAGCCGGGCATGGTGGCGCACGCCTTTAATCCCAGCACTTGGGAGGCAGAGGTAGGAGGATCGCTCTAAGTTCAAGGCCACCCTGAGACTACAGAGTGAATTTTAGGTCAGCCTGAGCCAGAGTGAGACCCTACCTTGAAAAAACAAACACATTAAGCACAGACCGTTGTCCCATTACAGCCCGGCCCAAATGGAATGGCACCCTCAGGCTACAGTAAGGGCAACTCAGCCCACTAGCCAGAAAGGAGTGAAGCCACTGTTGGCCAGCCCTGTGTGCTCAGAGCACAGTGGGGAGCGTGGCTGAGGGCACGCAGGGGGAGTCTGAAGGGGAGGGAAGCCATCTCTCTTCTCCCCTCCCCACTGCTCAGGCCGGGGTCTCTCTCTGCTCTTGGTGCAGGTTTGGGGGTGGCCCTGCCGTGAACCATCTGTATGTGTGCTCCATCTGCCAGGTGGAGATTGAGGCGCTGGCAAAGCGAAGGAGGGTGGAGATTGACACCTTCATCAAGGTGTGTGCACAGGACGGGGCTTGGCACACAGGGACTTGGGGACAAAAGCCACCACTGCAGTCAGACGGGAGGAAGTGTTGTATGGGACAGCACAGGCATCAGTGAGGAGACTTGTGCTAGGAATGTTCTAGGGGCTTTAGTGAATACTGGTGTGTCCTCTCTCACGGCTCCATGGTCTGGGTTGCATAGTTTGG
This sequence comes from Dipus sagitta, assembly GCA_036346955.1. Classification (NCBI taxonomy): domain Eukaryota; kingdom Metazoa; phylum Chordata; class Mammalia; order Rodentia; family Dipodidae; genus Dipus; species Dipus sagitta. Next base: position 143,922,005 of record CM070770.1, read on the forward strand.
AGAGCTTGTGTGAAGGTTCTAGCAGGGAGAACAGCTGATCATATACCTGTGGCTGACGACCATCCTCCTCTATTTGGGGAAACATCATCCAACCAACTGAACAAGCACGCAGCTTTGGAAGGAGGCACATGAGGCTGTGAGGGAGAAAGGCGACCCCCACCTAGCCAGCCAGATCACCCTCTCATCCCAAGAGCTGGGTAGTTCCTCACTATGTCACTGCCCTGACCCTTTGCGTCATAGACCTTTACCTACAAGACGCCAGTGATGGTCAACGTGACTCCTGGGGAGCAGAGTCCTCCTAGTTGAGGACCCCTGGGCTCTGCACCCTGTTGGGAAAGGTGCTTGAGTCCACAGAAGGTGAAAAGTACAGCCTGCCTGGGGTCCCCCGGCTCTGGCTCTTCAGGAACCACTGTGGATGGAGCTAATGGTAGAGCACTGCCGAGGGAGTGCAGCGCCGTGGGTTCTGTGTTCTATCCCCAGTATACTCACCCAAGTAAATGGTGTGAACAAATCAGAAGTGGAAAAACAGCTTCTGTGTGACCTCAGCTGGGTTGAGACTGGGTGTGGCTGGGGCAGGACATTGGGATGTCCTGTGGAACCAGAGGAGGCTGATGGGTCCTTTGCTTGCCCTCCCAGCTGAACAAGGCGTTCCAGGCCGAGGAGTCGCCCACGGTCATCTACTGCATCAGCATGCAGTGGTTCCGCGAGTGGGAGGCCTTCGTCAAGGGGAAGGATAATGGTGAGTAGCACGCAGTCCCTGGAGTCACAGGCCTTGTGGGGGACTGTGGACTGTGGTGCTGGCACCTTGTCCTTCATGCCGTCTCCAGGGTCGCAGAAAGCATGACACTCTCCCAGGTCTCGCTGGCACCACTGCTATTCCTACTGCGGTCAGGACACCAGTCCTGCCCTGCCATGGTGTTCCCTGTCTACTCCCAGGGTCAGCCAGCCACCCCTTCCTCCTTGAGGCCCCTGTCTTTAGGGATTCTGTTGCCTTCCATGGTAAATGGTTCTTGGTCTTATGGAAATAGGCCCCATGACAAGCAAGCTGCCAGGGCCAGCAAGGAGCAGCAGAGCCAGGCCTTGGTCACCCTCACAGCCACACTTGGGGTCTCAAAGCACACAGGCCTAGCGGGTCAACAGTGTGTGGGTGCCAAGTGCTGAGTGTGTGCCTCCTGCTGGGAGCATGAGCAGTCAGGGCTGCGGAGAGGGTGTTGTCTCACCACCCATAGCCCTGCCCTTTGCTGGGCAAGGCTATTGGGTATGCTGGGGTCTTGGTAGGACTTGATAGTAGGCCTTGTCTTCTGCCCACTCTGAGTAGATGAGTTACTGCAGCTGCTCAAGCCTTGGGTTCTGTGTAAACAGTTCTCATCTCACACAGTTGCTGAGGGTCAGATGAGATGGAAAGGGCAAAAAGGAAGGAGACTCAACAAGTGACAGCTGCCGCCAAAGATGAGGGCATTGGCCACTTGCCACTGAGTTCCATCACAAAACACTGGAGTCTAAAGTGACCCTACATGGCCTAGGCACACCCTGTGCTGGGGCAAGGTTTGGGGCCTGGCCCAGACTCAGAAGAGAAGGCCGTGCTGCCCAGGGATCTCCCTTTAGTCTTGGCTCTGTCTGAGACCCAGCACAGGCTCTGTGGGGCCCAGTTATTGAACCCCGCTGGGGGACAATGCTCAAGAGCTCATCATGGTCTCACCCTATCTGTTGCAGAGCCTCCTGGGCCCATTGACAACAGCAGGATAGCACAGGTCAAAGGCAGCGGCCACATCCAGCTGAAGCAAGGTGAGACCCCAGCCCCCCACCACCACCCGGGTCTGGCGCTCCTCTGCTCCTGGCTGCCAGGTTGCCATCTGGCCTTGTCCCCCAAGTCCAGGCCCATGGGCTGGTCAGGGAATCCAGATGCTAGACCTCTGCAGGGGTCCTCCAGGCCCTTCACTGCACCCCATGCCACTCTGCCTCTTCTGCCCTCTGCTGGCCTGTCCTTTCTATCAGCCCAACTTGGCAATAAGGGACAGCAGCCAGCAATGTGTGCTCTGTGCTCTAGAGCCTTAATGAGATGGCATTTCTCTCATGTCATATGCAGCAGCTCTGCTGAGCCTGTGGTCACGTGCCCTTGACCCCCAGTGAGCATGCTCACGAGCGGTGGCCCTGCCCAGCATGCCTGTCATTCTCCACAGGGGCTGACTATGGGCAGATCTCTGAGGAGACCTGGACCTATCTGAACACTCTGTATGGGGGCGGCCCTGAGATTGCCATCCGACAGAGTGTGGCCCAGCTCCCAGACCCAGAAAGCCTGCATGGGGAGCAGAAGATCGAAGCCGAGACCCGGGCTGTGTGACTTGGGACAGGCTGTGAGTCATGCTGGCCAGCCCTCCTCCCTCTCCAACCAGCCCTGTGTCCCTCTGAAGGCTGCACCCTGCTGAGTGCCCACTGTCCCCAAGGCTGGTGTCTGCCCCTCCCTGGTGGGTATGTCCATGCCCTGGAGCAGCGCTGCAGGAGCGCCAGGTGTAGAGGCCAAGCACAGCTGGTTCCCTGTCAACCAGCAATGCTGTGCTAGGAATAGATGCTCTTCAGGCTTCTGCCAACTGCCAGGGCTTTGTTATGGTGATTTGGGTCTTTCTCACAGTCATCACCATGTCCCCTAAACCTGCCCTGTTGCTAGCTCAGGCCCAGCTCTTGTCCCTGGAGCCCCTTGGGAAGGCTGGCACCTGGACCAAGGATTGGGAGTGGTTGCCACCTCACAGGTGTTTTCCACTATGTCCTTGGCCTAGCACCCCACAGACCCACAGTGGGAGATGACCACAGGGCAGAATGGACGTGAGGTGCTTCCTATGTTCCCTTGGTGGTCAGCAGGAGACTCCTGAAGGCCCAGGCTGTCCCCGTGCTTGTCCTGCCAACCACACGATGGACTCTTGTGGTTTGGATGGAGGAAAGGTTTCTGCTGTACAGGATGCTTTGGGGGTTCCCTGCCATCCCGTCCTGCTGAGCCCACCCACAGAGTGGCTATCATTTGCTTGGTGGAGCAACTGCCAAGCCTCCAGAGGAAGAAGTACATGGTGGAGCAGAAATACCTCGTGCGCCGTCACTCTCGTTTGCTGCTAGCTCAGCTCCTGGGTGGCCTCGAGTGTGGGTTCCCTCTCGCCCCAGCCCTGGCATTTAGGGCCCCACCCTGGAAGGTGGGAGTTGGGACCACTCACATAGGCTAGTCCCCAGAATGTCTAGCAAGGCCACTGTAGAAATGCTGGTACCTGCTGAGCCTAGTAATGCTGACTCTTGTTCTGGAGTCATCAGGCTTGTGGGTGGAACAGCCAGGCAAGGTGTTTGCAGCCCCCGGCCCGCAGCTAACGCTGGGTTGATAAAGACATCCCAGGACCAAACCTCTAGATGGCCATGGCCTCCAATGACCACAGAAGCGTGCACTGTCGGACCTTCCGGCACCCAGGGCCTGTACTCCACTGACAGGCAACATGCACACCCATGTGGACCCACCAACATCTGTTGCTGGAACTTGCTGTGTCCACCTGTCTTGAAAGCAGCCCTGCCATCACACATTGCGCTGTTGGTGATGCTGAGTCCGCCGTGCGATCCAGCCCCGCTCTTTGTGGTCTGGTGTGTGTTCAGAGTGTCATAATAAACATGCATCCCCAGCCCACACTGTCGCTTCTCCCTGCTGCAGTGCTGTTACTGCTCTCCTCCGCCCTATGATGAACGTGAGCCTAGAGGCATGTGGGGGCTGTGACATCATACCACGGCTGGCTGTCCTTTCCTGGAACTAGATGTGGTCAGTGGCTGAGGGCCAGCAAGGCTCACAGGTTGCTGTCGTACCCTCTCCAGCAGTTGGCTGCAGAATAGCCACTGCAGACATTGTCACCCCAGGCCCAGCCCCTTGTAGGCCCCAGCTGGAAGCGCTAGTCCCCTAACTGGCCACCCAGCCTGTGGAGTCATCCCAGGAGCCCTAGGTCTGAGAGAGAGAGAGAGAGACTGCTGTGTTTTCCCTGTGGTTTGCTTTTAGAAGAATTTGAGATTGTTATATATTACTTTTAAACATCTAGTTTGATCTGGCCATGGTGACTCACGCCTTTAATCCAAGTACTTGGGAGGCAGATTTAGGAGAATCATCATGAGTTCGAGGCTAGCCTGGGATGACAGAGTAAGTTCCAGGTCGTCCTGGGCTAGAGTGAGACCCTTCCTCAAAAACAAACAGAAAAGCATTTAGAAAAGCTGACACTCCGAACAACAAAAAAAAAGTATTTCCCTTGGAGGCGGGGGCATGTAGCTCAGTGGTAGAGCACGCACTGAGCCAGCAATGGTCCCAGCGCCAGACTCCAGTGCCCTCGCCGTGACAGCCCTTCAGGCACCATTTCCAGTGCGGGCTGTGGCTGAAGTACAAGTGGTGGTGCGCGTCTGTAATCTCAGCACTCGGGAGGTGGACAGGACAATCGGGGACAAGGCTGTCCTCAGCTACACATAGATTTAAGGCCAGCCTGGGCTACATGAGACTTTGTCTCAAAACAAACCAACCTGAGTGGGGTCCAGGCCCCAGCTATGTAGCTGCGCCACTTCTAGCATCTCCCCCTGAGCTCCCACCCAGGGGTGCCTCTCCTGGGCTGCATTTGATTCAGCTCTGTCCTCTCTTCTGAGAGTCTCCCTGGCCTTGAACTCACTGTGCAGCCCAGGCTGGCTTCAAGCTCCTGGACTAAATTGATCCTCCTGCCTCGGGCCAGACTGTAGTCACACACTCCAGCCTGGCCTCCCTTTCCATCATAAGTTACTCCCTTTTTTTCCCCCTTTTTGGTTTTTTTGATGTAGGGTCTCTCTCTAACCCTGGCTGACCTGGAATTCACTCTGTGGTCTCAGGGTGGTCTCGAACTCATGGCGATCCTCCTACCTCGGCCTCCCAAGTGCTAGGACTAAAGGTGCACACCACCACACCCAATTCCGTTATAAGTTACCCTCCATATGTGTCTCTATATGCATGTCTAAGTGCTATTTTTAGCCATGCTCACATTGGAGGGTCATATATACGTGGAACCCCAGTGGTACACATCTTGTGAGTGACTTTTTTTTTTTGAGGCAGGGTTTCACTCTGGCCCAGGCTGACCTTGAACTCATGGCGATCCTCCTACCTCTGCCTCTCGAGTGCTGGGATTAAAGGTGTGCGCCACCACGCCCTGCATGAGTGACTTCTTGCCAAACCCAGAAGGTGAGAATGAGAAGATTCTCTCTGGAGGGTCTATTTAAGAGGTTTGGTAACATGCATTCTTTTTTTTTAAAAAAAAAATTATTTATTTATTTGAGAGAGGCAGGTAGAGAGAGAGAATGGGTGCGCCAGGGCCCTCAGTCACTGCAAACAAACTCCAGATGCATGTACCACCTTGTGCATCTGGCTTGTGTCGGTCCTGGGGAATTGAACCTGGGTCCTTTGGCTTTGTAGGCAAGCGCCTTAACTGCTAAGCCACCTCTCCAGCCCTAACATGCATTCTTGCACCATGGTAAGGTGAGGTAGAATTGGGTTCCAAGGAGCCTTAAAATGCTTCCTGTCATTTCCCTGAAAACACACCTCTCAGTTAGACTTAGATCTGCCTGTGCTAACAATTCAGGAGTTTTGGCTGCTCACCCTGCTGAGTGGAGACTGGAAGTTCCTGGGGCGTGTAGAGGCTGAGGCCGGCACAGGCCTCTGGCCCCAGGGCAGCTTCCTTAAAGCTGAGCCTGGAAGACACTCTGGGAGCAGAGGGGACCATGGTGTGAGGGGCAACTAGTGATGTTCAGGTCCCACCTGCCTGGGTTCTACATGCAATCCTGCATCGATGTACCCTCTAGGAGTTGCTTCTCAACCCTGGTCTAGTCCAAGTCCTGGGCAAGCAACTTAAGTCTTGTACTGTCTACTTTGTTGGTATTTGTTTTTCTCAGGATAAAGACCACATCAGCCTTTCTTTTTGTGCTATCCTTTTGTGGCTCTGAGATGCCCTCAGCTGATGTCACTCAATAAACCAACTAGAGAGACGGTCAGGGCCTAGTGGCCACTTGATACAACTTGAGACACAAAAGAGCTATTGGGTGCTGGTTGGCCGCCTTCCCATGTTAATCCGGACACCAGAGCAAAGGGGGGGGCAGGGAAGAGAGGCCACTGGGTAGTGGGCAGAGCTAGGGGATGTTGACCCCCTCTAAGCTTGGCCTGCCCTTTTTGGTTTTCCGAGGTAGGGTTTCACTGTAGCCCAGGCTGACCTGGAATTCACTAAGTAGTCTCAGGCTGGCCTTGAACTCACAGTGATCCTTCTACCTCTGCATCCCGAGTGCTGGGATTAAAGGCATGTGCCACCATGCTGGGATTTTTTTTTTTTAATCTTTATATTTATTTTGAGGCAGGGTCTCACTCTGGCCCAGGCTGACCTGGAACTCACTCTGTAGCCCAGGTTGGACTTAAACTCAGGATGATCCTCCTACCTCAGCCTCCTGAGTGCTGGGATTATAGGGGTGAGCTACTATGCCCAGCTTTGTTTTTGTGATTTTTTGGGGGGTCTTTTTCAGGTAGGGCCTCGCTCTAGCCCAGTCTGATCTGGAACTCACTCTAGTCCCAGGCTAGTCTTGAACTCAAAGCAGTTCTCCTACCTCTGCCTCCCGAGTGCTGGGATTAAAGGATTGTGTCACCATGACCTGCAAGCTTTTGTAATATTTGACATAGGATTCTACTCTACTGTATAGCTCGGGCAAGCCCAGAACTCTCAGTCCTCACATCTCAACCTCCTGAATTCTGGCAGTAGTTTACCCTGCCATGCACAGTCCACATCTACCATTTTTCTGCATCTAGCCTCCTGCTGCCCCCTCCCTCAGGACCATACTGCCCATCTTGGGCAGACAGCATTGTCTTAGAAGCTGCCACATAGATTTCACAATTGTGGGATCTTTTCCTGTGATTAAAAAAAAATGGGCCTATCTGTAATGGCCACACTTATAAGAAAGAGGCAGGAGGATCATGAGTTTGAGGTTCACGTTGCTGGCAGAAGTCACCTGACCAAGAGCAGTTTGTGGGAGGAAAGGGTTTACTTTTGGCTCACAGACTTGAAGGGAAGCTCCATGATGGCAGGGGGAGACAATGGCATGAGCAGAAGGTGGACATTCCCCCCCACCGACCAACATAAGGTGGATAATAGCAACAGGAAAGTGGGCCAAATACTAGCAGGGAGAACTGGCTATAACACCCATAAGCCTGCCCCCAACAATACTCTGCCTCCAGGAGGCATTAATTCCCAAATCTCCATCAGATGGGAACCTAGCATTTCAGAACACCTAAATTTATGGGGGACACCTGAATCAAACCACCACAGGGACCATCCTGATTACAGAGAGAGACCCTTTAAAAACAATTTTTAGGGCTAAAGAGATTTCTCAGTGGTTAATGCACTTGCCTGCAAAGCCTAAGGACTCACTTCAATTCCCTAGTACCCATGTAAAGCCAGGTGTACAAGGTGGCACATCTGTCTGGAGTTCATTTGCAGTCGCTGGAGGGCTCTGGCATGCCCATTCTCTTTCTCTCCCTCTTTCTCATATATATGTATGTAAAAAAATTTTTTTTAGAGCTGGAGAGATGGCTCAGCAGTTATAGAGCTTGCCTACAAAGCCTAACATCTCGGGTTTGATTCCCCACTACCCATGTACTGGTGCATAGTGGCGCATGTCTGAGTTCCTTTGTAGCAGCTAGAGGCCCTAGTGCTTGCTTGCTCATACTCTCCTTTTTCTTCTTGTAAATAAATTTTTTAAAACAATTTTTTATATGACGGAGAGTGGAGTTTTAAAGGAGAAAGTGGGGGCAGGGAGGGAATTACCATGGGATATTGTCATTAAAAAAATTAAATTAGGGCTGGAGAGATGGCTTAGTGGTTAAGGCATTTGCCTGCAAAGCCAAAGGATCCCAGTTCAATTCTCCAGGATCCATGTAAGCCAGATGCACAAGGGGGCTCATGCATCTGGAATTCGTTTGCCGTGGTTGGAGGCCCTGGCACGCCATTCTCTCTCTTTCTCTCTCTCCCTCCCTCTCAAATAAATAAATATACTTTTAAAAAATTTGTTTTTTTAATTTTTAAAAAGTATATATCATTATTTGTGAGGAGAAAGAGACAATTAACAGGCATGTCAGGGCCTCCTGCCACTGAAAACAAACTCCAGACACATGTACCACTTTGTGCATCTGGCTTTACGTGGTACTGGCCAGTCCAGGTTGGCAGGCTTTGCAATTAGGTATCTTTAACTACTGAGCCATCTCCCCAGGCCCCTAAAAAAATAATTTTTAAATGGGACTAGAAGTGTGAATTAGTGGCACAGCACTTGCTTAGCATGCACGAGATCCCTGGTTCCATCCCTAGGAATGGGAAAGGGTTTAAAAACAAAAGATGGGGCATAGGAGATTGTCCCACACCCCAGTCCCTTGGGTTTCTTTCACATCATTGGTTAGGGATGCGCCTCATGCTCTGCCTCCTCCTCCCTCTAGGAGCCACTCTGCTCCTCCTGCCAAAGAGGTGCCTTGGGCCTGGGTGGGGCCTAGCAAGTGAGGAGGCTGGGAGTGCCTGGGCCAGCTGGTATTTCCAGAATCACTAGAGAACTCCCACCCACAGGTGTGTGGCCTCCCTGATGCTGAGTCAGGAGCTTCAGGCTGTCTGGAACCCTGGTTCCGGGTGCTCCGGAACACAGAAGGCAGCCAGGCTGGGAGGCTCCTGGGGAAGGAAGGAAGGAAGGTTCTGAGAAGGTGCTGGACACGCTGTCTCTCACCCACAACAACCAAGTCCTGAAAGAACATGCTGATCCTCCTGCCTCAGCCTCCCTGAGTGCTGGGATTAAGGCTTGTGTGCCCTGCAAAAATTTGATTTTAACATCAGTGTCCTGGTGCCTGGGGCGGCTGCCTACTGAGAGGAGCAGCGAGCGCTCACTGTAGAAGCCGGTCCCGTGGCTCTCAGGAAGGAGCTGCACGTGGCTCTCACTGACATCCTGCCCCTCAACCCTGAGTGGGCGGCTTGTGTGAAGGACCACCATGCCCATACTTGATATAACCGCACTTTGTGGACGGCTGTGTTCCCAAAGCCGCTCAGACCATCCATCAGAAAGGCAGGCGCTATCACACCTTTCCTGCCAAGGCAAGAGGTGACGGGTTCAAAGCTGGCCGCGCAGCTGGGCCTCATGCCGCATGCGGACCAGGCTGAGCCCCCTGCCCCCTACCCCAAGCCCCCGCCCTTTATTGCTGCCAAACGCAGCTCTCTGGTCACCTGCGGCTTCAGGAGAAGAGTCATAGGTGCAAGGTTATCATGGACCAGTTTACACCACCTCCTGGCAGCACCCCTGAAGGCTAGAGGAATGTCCAGCATGCAAAATAAGTAAATAATAAATGGCCTCTCTGGATCCTTGGACTCAATGAATGTCCCAGCGATGTCCCACAGCCTTGGGGCAGGGCTGGGGGGGGGGGGGTTACATTTACAGTTATGTAAAGCCTCCAGCCTGTCCCTGAGTAGATTGGACTAGTCAGGACAGCCATCAGCCCGGGGGGGGGGGGGGTGGTTCTGACACACCAGTCAGCTTCCTCACTAGAAAACATCTCTTCATGCAACCAAAGAGGCACGAGGTTGTACACCTGAAGTTAAATTTTATTTAACATTTAGAGGATTAACATATAATTACAAGGTCAATATAAGCCTTCCAGTGGAAGCACTTTATTTGGTTTAATTCCACCTCCAGACAGAAATGGGCAAGTCTAGGACCTTATAGCCACAATGGGCCTTTCCAACACTGTGATGCCCCAAAGTTTAGGATTAGTGCAACATGTACATGTGCACAACATATGCGTGTGTGCACGCGCACACATACGTGCATTTAAAGGTGCTCAACGTCAGGTTAAAACAGAATTTTGGACGAATATTAAAGTTTTAGATGTTACAAGCACAGGAAACAGAGCCAGTAAGAAACACAAAACCTTAATTTCTTTAAAAATCCTGTCATAAACAGAACTTTTTATGTTGTGTAAACATTCTACTATAATGACAGATGTCACCAAAAGGTATTAGAGGCCTCTGCACTGTGTTGGTTGGATGGGCAATGGGTCACTTTGGACCTGACAGTAACCATCTCAGTGAAAAGTCCCATTATAGTTTGGCATGCCTTAAAACAAAACAAAACAAAAGAACAGTTTTTCCCCTTTTTCATCCTGCAAAGGAAAAAAAAAAAAAAAAAGGATAAATGACAACTTCCTCTCCTTTATTTCGTCTTAAGTCATTTTCAGGACTTTTTTGTTTGATTTTAGAATGAGTCATTCTTACCACACAGTATTCTAACAGTGATGGAGAAATGACAGGCAGTGAATGGGTCCTGGGGAGGACTGAGTGAGGAGCTCCTGGAAAATCCATGTTCCCGTCTCCGGGAGCCACCCTGACAGGACAGTTTCACAGTAGGATTCCCAGAGCAGATCTCCACATGGACATTAGATGATGGTCAGTCCCGCAGGCCTGCCCTGCTCCTTCTACCCACCACCATGGCCAGGAAGGGGGGCATTTGAAACACCCAGTCTTTCTGGAGGTGATATAAACAGTTAAAAGAGAAGCAAAGCAGCATAGGAAGCTATGAGCACACCCTATATTGGCCTTAACAGTCATGGGAAAATGGAGTGCTGTGGAGTATCCTTTTACCTACATGACAAGAAGTGACTCTATCCTGACCCATAAAATGGAAAATGCAGTGCACATGCAGTACCGAGGTTCTGAAAGCACATTTTAAAAACCGCTTGGCATCCACATGGAGTGGACGGTGGTCAGCCGAACTCGGTGAAGTTCAGGGGTTCTGGAGTGGCCAGCATGGAGCTGCCGGGACAACAGGCGGGATTATCCCGAGGACCAGCTGGTCTACAGGGCCAGAGGGGAGACTCTGAAAATACTACCCGTTGGGCACAGGGCTTCCATTTATTTCATGTGCCAAGCTGTCCTCAAGTAACTGCTGAGGGTGTGACCTTCGGGCCACCTGCTGCAGGGAACAGAAGCCCTGGCTCATGGAACAGCCCTGAGGAGCCCCCAGAGACCAGTTCGCAGGACCTGGACTTCACCTCCCTGGGAGAACGAGAAGGCTCACACTGGCTGGCTTTTGAAACCAGAACACACTTCCTTGTCAAGTGCTCACACACTCTGCCTCTGCTCGCAGAAGGTTGACAGAGCTGCTCGGGGGATGGTGTGTGGTCAGCCCTGGTTTGCTGAGGGAGTGGTATCTGAATTTCCATGAACCACGAACAAAGGCCCAACTTTTAGGACCGGTCCTTCCTGTCTTTGTCTGTGCCCCTCTGGGCTCTTGTAAGACTCCGTTATCTTAGATCCACAAACGTCAAGAGAAACCAAGGATGCATGAGGCGACCACCTAGTTACCAAGTGCCCAGCAGAAAACAAAAATGGCTGCTCTCGCCCCCGGGGCCTGAGGGGTGCCTTCGCCGAGACTTATGGCCATGTCTTTCTTGTGACCATTTCTGCACCCATGAGAAGTTGCACAACTCTAAGGCGTGAGTGGCCACAGAAGTGACCTTCGTTTTCCCTTAAAGATTTGTTATTGGAGGAAGGAAACTGAGTCCCCAAAGCAAACTCTATCCATTCCACAGGGCTTGCGGCACGGGGGACCAAATGCAGAAATAGTGGCCATAGGGTCACTAGAGGGACCGCAGGAGGCACCAGGTCTTTGGTGAGGAATGAGCTAAGGTCCTCGAATGCTATGTCCTCCTTACAGGAATGAGTGTGCACGTGGAGGCAAGGCTCTCGGTCAAGTGGTCACAAGGAGGGCAGATGGCAAGGGCAGGGTGGTCCAGAATGTTCCTCGTGAAAGGTGACACAGGCAAGACAGCGGGGCTGGCTCACAAGCTGGAATTGGGACTTCTACTGTAGACCTACCTGAGTCACTGCAGACAGGGTTCGGAGACAAACGGGGGATGGGTAGTGGGGGTGGAGAGAGTGCAGAACGGGTCAGCGCTGAGCTGTCGGAGCCAGTGACCAGGAAGGGACACAGGCTCCTCAGCAGACCCAGCAAAGAAGGAAGCATCTGCTGACTAGTCCCCAAGGACATACTGATGACATGTGGCACTCAGTCCACCCAGAGCGGGCTGGCCCTCCTTGTCCAGATTCTGGTAGTCACCCAGGAGATCAGGGGCGACGGTTCACAAAAGGCACAGTGTGAAATGTGCAAGGACCGGCCAAGCGAGCCGCGGGTGGACTGGGAGCCAGGAAGGAGTGGGGAGATGTGGGCGAGAGTCCAGCTGTCTTTATGGCCTGTGTGGGTGGGGGCTGGAGATACGGCCAACCCCTCTGTGGGGCTAAGAGACAGACATGAGAGTCGCCGTGGGAATGCTGGGACCACAGTAGCTGTAAAGAGAGGATGCAGAACATGGGGACCAGGCTGCAGGTAGATCAGAGGCACCCAGCCAGCCAGGGGTGGTGCTGGAGGCCCCTGGGCACAAGCAGACCAGACTGATCTGATGGTGGCTCCTGGGGAGGTTCGCTGGGACTCTGGCCATGTGTGCACCACCGTTAGGAATCTACGACACAAAAAGAAAGAGAAGGAAAGCCCTGTTAGAGGAGGCAGCTTGTAAGAGGCGGGCTTTTTGCAATCAGCAAACTGCTCGCCTGGGAGAAGGGAGGGACTTTTTTTTTTTTTCCCAGTTAACTGGTCTGCAATGGGGAACTTTCACTGCTTTACCTCCAGTCTTTTTTGTTTTGTGATTTTGAGACAGGGTCTCATGTAGCCCAGGCTGCCCTCAAACTTCCTAGGTATCCAAGGACGATCTTAAACTGCTGATCCTCCTGCCTTCACTTCTCTAGTGCTGGGGTTATAGGCATGCACCACCACGCCGGACTTTTGTCTCCAATTGTTAGCTGTCTTTACTTGGGTTGAGAGCAAAGGATACATAAAGCTGCTCACCTGCTCATCTTTTTAATAAATTTACTTTTTTTTTTTTTTTTTTTTTTTGGTTTTTCAAAGTAGGGTCTCACTCTAGCTCAGGCTGACCTGGAATTCATTCTATAGTCCCAGGCTGGCCTCGAACTCACAATGATCCTCCTACCTCTGCCTCCCAAGTGTGTGTGTGTGTGCCATAACACTTATTATTTTTTGACATAATCTTGCTATGGAGTCCAGGCTGAAGTTACAGGGTTATTTTCCTAGAATGGTACAAGGAATTCTCTCTTTGCAACTCTGAACTTCTTAGTGATTTTTAAAATGTCCCTGGGGAAGCCTGTGGCCTGTGTTGGGCAATGAACAGTGAAAGCTCTCCATGGCCAGAAGCAAGGGAAGACAAGAGAGACGGATACCCCAAGCCTTTAAGGACACACAGGGTAAGAACAGGGAGGCAGAATTTTAAAAAAAGCATTTAGCTAGAAAATTCCCCATTACTAGATACGAAGGAATTACACAGTCATTACACAGAATAATTTTCTTGGAAAGGAGAAAAATCACTTAAAATACACAGCAGCACTGAGAAAATAACATTTATTAGAGAGCAGCAGATAGGAGGGCACAACTAGAAGATGCCAGACAGATTTTATTTATTTATTTATTTCTTTTAGATAAGGATAGAAAGAGACAATCACGATGGGCATATTCAAACAACTTACTCAGAACCCAAGTGTCTACAATAAACTCAAGTGTGGTGCAGCCAGCAGGGACCTAGCTACAGTGCAAGAGTCCTGGGGCCTCCCCAGCAGTTATAAAAACAAAAAGGTCATTAGGCAACAGAACAACCAATAAAACAAACAGATAAAAGACTAACATGTTAAAACAAGTCATTCAAGTCATCCTTTTAGTCTTAAAATTGCAGTATATACAAATATATTCCATGGGGGCGAATTAGGGACATATTTAACAGAAAGCAATTTAGGAAAACAAAATCAAGAAAAGTCGCAACCCAACGGAGCTGACCAACTGGATGCTACTCTAGTTTGTCTTTTTTTTTGGGGGGCGGGTTTCGAGGTAGGGTTTCACTGCAGCCCAGGCTGACCTGGAATTCACTATGGAGTCTCAGGGTGGCCTCGAACTCACAGCGATCCTCCTACCTCTGCCTCCCGAGTGCTGGGATTAAAGGCGTGCGCCACCACGCCCGGCTTTCTAGTTTGTCTTTTGGCAACGACTAAGCACATAAGAAAAAAAAGGGGGGGGGGGAGTGTACTACTGTCATTATTAATACTCAAACAGCTTGAGACTCAGCACTCACCCCAAAACAGGGGGGCTGTCTGGGGGAGAAAAGTGCCGGCAGCTCAGATTTCTCTTCTTTTAACGGCAAACTGCTGTAAGGAGACAGAGTTCACTCTGGGAGGAAATGGACAACCCTGATTCTCTAAGCCACTGTTCCAGTGTCTTCTGACACTTCACCCTTGACCAGATGGAAGTCGACAAAGGACTCTTCCATCTAGCCAGGACGGGACGGATTCATCTGCTGTGGGTACTGAGGTATCCAACTTAATGAAGTACACTTCAAATAGCAACCACACTGACACTCCCACCCAGGCCTGCAAACTATTTCCAAATCAAATCTGCACAGCTGGCAGGGGAAATCCCCCCATTTCTTCCTCCTGTGAGAGACTCGGGGCAGTGAGCTTGCTTCTTCAGAAGTTCACAGCCAACCAGTGAGCTCAGACATTTTTTTTTTTTTTGAGGTAGGGTCTTACTCTAGCCCAGGAACTCACTCTGTAGGTCCAGGCTGGCCTTGAACTCACAATGATCTTTCTACCAGAGCACAGATGGTTACATCCTGGGTCTTCCTATTCTCCTGGTCACACGTGGAATGCGGGTCCCCTCATCCTGCTCAGACAGGCCCCTGAGGGACCCAGCGTCAGGGCAGTGGGGCTCCTGTGGCAGTACCTGAGAGGGGAACTGAAACACACCCCTGTCTGGGCGGCGTGGGCACACTAGACCGGCAAAGATATTCAAAAGAAATCTGAATTTCAAAGTCAAGGTGAAGCTGACAGGGCTGTCAGCTTCCCGCTTCTGACACTGTACTCAACTGTAAGACAGGTTCTCTGGGAGCCCCAGGTGAATGCCAAATGGGGTCCGTCTGTACTGTCTGCAGTGCCCTAGGAGTCTGTCATTATTTCAAAATTAACAATGTCTTTTTTTTTTTTTCTTGGTTTTTCGAGGTAGGGTCTCACTCGCTCGCAGGCTGACCTGGAATTCACTATGTAGTCTCAGGCTGGCCTAGAACTCTCGGAGATCCTCCTACCTCTGCCTCCCCAGTGCTGGGATTAAAGGCGTGCGCCACCACGCCCGGCACCAAAATTAACAATGTCTTTATTTTAGCACTCAGGAAGCTGAGGCATGATGACTATGGGTTCAAGCAAAGCCTGGGCTGCATAGAAAGCCCCTGTCTCAAAAACAAAAACAAAAAGGAAAAGAAAAGAAAAGAAAAAGCAAGAAAGTCATTAGAACTCAGTTTGTCATTAAGTAAAGCTACTCAATTCCACTCGAGCAGCTGCTTGCCAGGCTCTGGAAACAGCAGTGCACTGGTAATGGCTGCAAGGTTCCAGAATCAGCGTAAGGGCTGGGGAGGGGGAGGGGACAAGGGTGGGGGAACTCAGTGGCACCTAATTAGCATGCATGAGGCTCTAGAACCCTAGTTATACATTTAAAAAAATAATTTAAAAAATTAGCTCTAGATTGAATTCTGCTTATAAAATAAGCCCACAATGTAGAGGCAGGAAAATAATTTTCTACTGAAAAGACATAAATAATTTTGAAAGTTAATTAAAAAGAAAACTGATAATCCCAGCACTTGAGAGTCAGAGGTAGAGGAGGATCACTGTGAGTTCAAGGTCACCCTGAGACTACATAGTGAATTCCAGGTCAGCCTGAGCTACAGTGAGACCCTACCTTGAAAAAAAAAAAAAAAAAAAAAAAAGTAAGGCAGCAGGTGTGGTGGCGCACACCTTTAATCCCAGCACTTGGGAGGCAGAGGGAGGAGGATCGCTGTAAGTTTGATGCCAACCTGGGGCTACAGAGTGACTGCCTGGTCAGCCTGGGCTAGAATGAGACCCTGCCTCAGAAAAAATAAAATAAAATAAGATAAAATAAAATAAAATAAAATAAAATAAAATAAAAAGGGCCGGAGAGATTGCTTAGTGGTTAATGCGCTTCCCTGCAAAGCCTAAGAACTCATGTTCAAATCTCCAGGTCCCACAGAGCCAGACACACAGTGATGCAAGCATGCAATGTCATACATGAGCCACAAGGGGCACACATCTCTGGAGTTCGTTCACAGTGGCTGAAGGTCCTGGTGCACCCATTCTCTCTCTCTCTCTTTGCCTCTTTCTCTCTCTCTCAAAATAAAAAGGAAAGTGACCCAGATGCTTTCATTCTGACCCATTTACAGCTGACGCTCAGTGACCGCAGAATGAGTTGTCACCGTGTACACAATTTAGCACTGGGCTTAACAGTGACACCCCCCTCTACCCTCCAGCATCAGCACCAATTTAAAACTACAAATTCCAGACTGGAGAGATGGCTTAGCAGTTAAGTTGCTTGTCTATAAAACCAGGACCCAGGTTCGATTTCCTAGGACCCACGTAAGCCAGATGCACAAGATGGTGCATGCATCTTGGAGTTCGTTTGCAGCAGCTGGGGGCCCTGGTGTGCCCATCCTCTCTCTCTACCAAACAAATAACTAAAACTAAAATAATTTTTGAAATGCAAATTCCAATAAGGAAGGCCCATATTTCTTTAAAATGGCCATTTATTTTCTTTCTTGCTCTCTCTCTCTCTCTCTCTCTCTCTTTCTTTTAAATTTTGAGGTAGGGTCTCACTGTAGCTCAGGCTGACCTGGAATTCACTATGAAGTCCCAGGCTGGCCTCTAACTCACAGCAATCCTCCTACCTCTGCCTCTCAAGTGCTGGGTGTTAAGGCATGCTGGCACCTCACCCAGCTAAACCTCTATTTTTTTTCTGGCTGTGGTTAACAGAAAAAAAGGGAACTGGAGGTCCTAAAAGAGTTTTCAGTAAGATCAAACTTTGGGTCTTCCAAGTGCCAGTGCTTTTCTTTTTCTAAGTGATGAAGGGCATGCCCACCCGTGTGAGGGCACAGTGGCCGCTGCACTTCTTCATGGCTGGGCAGCTGGGAGCTGACAACAGGGCCACATGCCATGCAATAGAACCTGCGCTGGGCAGGCCTGCGCCTGTGTCCATCTTTGCAGAAACCTGACTCAACAGCATCAGAGGACCCCCCGCCCCATGGACTTTTAGGTGGAGAGCTGGCAGATTATAATGTCACTTCAAAGTCAACTGGTTCACTGAGCACACCTTCCTCGATCCCACTGGGATGTTTGGGACACACAGACATCAAAGGATGATCACATGAGGCTCTGAGGTGACGTGAACCATACTCAAGGGAAAACACGCACTGGGGAGCCAGAAGAGCTGTATCCACTCTGCGTTCACCAGGCCCCTCCACTTGCTGTCCCCTTTGGGGGCCAGTAGGTCTTCCTTCCAGAAAATGATTGTAGAAACTCCACCAGGTTCCAACCGGCTCAGTCACCAAGTGTAACCAGTACCCTGTGTGGTTCAAGGTGAGGCCAGCAATACATGGAAATAAGCAAACTGCTCTTGTTCCCTCCTTGGCATGTGGACTTGTAAATTTGGAAATTTTAATAAGTAGAAGATAGAATACAACTTTTTTTTTTTTAGTCAGGGTCTCTGTAGGCCAGGCTAATCTGAAAGTCATGGCAACCCTCCTGCCTCACCTCCCCAGTGCTGGGATCACAGGCACATGTGCCACCATGCCTGGCTAGGAATGCAACCTGTTTCAATGTACAGACGTGACTAGAAGAAGGAACGCTTATTAGGTTTCAGATGGCAAGGCTGTAAAGTGACAGGAGGCAGCTTTTCATCGGTAAGCGAAACCCGATCGCAGCTAAACAGGACAGATGAACTCAGGCCGCGATGCCCACCAGTCCCCCAGCAGAGGCGCGGACCCCCTACGTGCTCTCAGCTGGCATCAGGAAGAGCCGCCTGTAACAGCCACAGTTGTGGGGAGAAGCAACTCCAATGTTTTACAAAAGGTTTTTGTTTTTTTTTAAAGCAATATTAAATATAAGTCTTAGCACCTTTGGCATTTTTGTCCAAATAGACTTCGACATAGGAAGTGGGGACGTAACCCTCCTCATCTTCATTTCTGCGGATGCGGGTCCACCCGTCGCCTTTGTCTTCCTCGATCACACACAGCGTCTCTCCTTCCATGACGGAGATCGGTGCCTTCATTCTGACCTGGAGAAACAGTGCAAGAAGGGTTGGGGTCTCTAGTGCAGTGTGGGGCGAAAGCGAGCAGGGCTCACTGCAACGAGCCAGTGGGGTCAAGAGAGGTCCATGCGTGGTTCGTCCACCTTGGACCTGTGGCACATGCTGGGCTTCTCACACCACCCCCCAAGCTTCCTCCTCCCATGGGGACAGGTCCCCTTCTTTTGTCCAAGGATCTTTCCCCAAGTCCTCCAGGACACCCCGCCCCCAATCTCCTGGCTTCTCTGTGGGAGGAGTCTACCACGGAGGCCAGCAGCGCTCTCACACTTCCCTTCCCTTGTTGCAATTTCTTTTTATTTATCTGAGAGAGAGAGAGAGGCAGATAGAGAGAGAATGGGCACACCAGGGCCCCCAGCCGCTGCAAACAAACTCCAGACACACGCGCCACCTTGCGCAGCAGGCTCATGTGGGTCCTGGGGAATCGAACCAGCGCCCTTGGCTTTGCAGGCAAGCTCCTTAATTGCTAAGCCATCTCTCCAGCCCCCTTCTGGCATTTTTCTGTAGAGGTAAGGCTCTGCTTTTCTTACTGCCTACAGCAAACGCTGCCTTGATGCCACCCCAACCCCTAGAACGCAGCTTGAGGAATCTGGGTTCACCGGGCCCCTCCACTTGCTTCCCCCTGCCTGGAGTATCTCCACAGAGCCCGGGAGGCGCCACTGGGCCGGCTTTGCTTTCCTTCCTTTGTTCTTCAGCCCTGAGTCTAGATGACAAGTGGCAACTGTCCCATTCCTCTGCTTATCCCAGACCTTCGCCAAGGTCATTCCAAAGACAAGCCACACCCCTGGGAAGGTTTGGGGGGCACATTACTTAGGGGGTTGTAAGCAGGATTATAGGGTGTGCATATGGGGGAGGATTGGATGTGCATGAAGTACATTTATCCTGATTGTTTGTTTGTTCATCACAATGAAAAATCCTGTAAAATCTGCCAAGTTCATTTATCCTAGGACCTCTAAAACTTCCCAAGCGGACAGCTTCCTTCACAGCACCCTTGGTAACAAGCACAGACTCACTGAAGACTCATGGCTTAGAAGCCTGTGCTGGTTTGATTCAGGCATCCCCCATAAACTTAGGCATTCTGAATGCTAGGTCCCCAGCTGATGGCGATTTGGGAGTTGAAGCCTCCTGGAGGCGGTGTATTGTTGGGGGCAGGTTTATGGGTGTTATAACCAGCTTCCTCTTGCCAGTGTTTGGCACACTCTCCTGTGCCTGTTGTCTACATGATGTTGGCCAGGAGGTGATGTGCACCCTCTGTTCATGCCATTGTTTTCCCTGCCATCATGGAGCTGCCCCTGAAGTCTGTAAGCGAAAATAAAACTTTTTTCCTACAAGCTGCTCTTGGTTGGGTTATTTCCACCAGCAATGCGAACCTGACTGCAACAAAGCCCTAGGCTGTCTTCAAACAGCATTTCCTTCCTTCCTTCCTTCCTTCCTTCCTTCCCTCCTTCCTTCCTTCCTTCCTTTCCTTCCTTCCTTCCTTCCTTCCTTCCTTCCTTCCTTCCTTCCTCCCTCCCTCCCTCCCTCCCTTCCTTCCTTCCTTCCTTCCTTTTCAAGGTAGGGTCTCACTCTAGCCCAGGCTGACCTGGAATTCACTATGTAGTCTCAAACTCATGGTGATCCTCCTACCTCTGCCTCCCGAGTGCGGAGTGCTGGGATTAAAGATGTGTGCCACTGTGCCCAACCCTATTCTTTAAAAAATTTTTATATTTATGAGAGAAAGAACAGGCACGCCAGGGCATTCAGCCGCTGCAAACAAACTCTAGAAGCACGCACCACTTTGTACATCTGGCTTACGTGGGTCCTGGGAAATTGAACCTAGGTCCTTTGGCTTTGTAGGAGAGTGCCTTATCTGCTAAGCCATCCCTCCAGCCCCCTGAACAGCACTGCTTTCTTTTTTAAAAAATTTTTTTGTTTATTTTTATTTATTTATTTGAGAGCGACAGGCATAGAAAGAAAGAAGCAGAGAGAGAGAGGGAGAGAGAATGGGCACGCCAGGGCCTCCAACCACTGCAAACGAACTCCAGATGCATGCGCCCCCTTATGCATCTGGCTAATGTGGGTCCTGGGGAATTGAGCCTCGAACCGGGGTCCTTAGGCTTCACAGGCAAGTGCTTAACCACTAAGCTATTTCTCCATCCCAGCACTGCTTTCTAATTGGCCCTACAAAGTGGACACCCCTGAAGTCCTGCTCGGGACACGCCAACAGCTTGTAAATATGGTCAACTCAGCGGCCACATGAAGTCCAAATGGTTCTTTCTCAGCCCCAGGCACTTCCAATTTCTACCCTATATTCCACTGTGACACCCGCCCCCCCATCCCCAGTCCCCAAGACCTCTAAGCTCTGCAGCAAGAAGCCCTGCTTCCTTTTCTTTCCATGGCCATGGCCCCGCCTCTGTTCCAGGCAGCAGAGTCTCCTAACTCTCATTTTCCCAGCATGCATGCCTGCAAGCATGAAGGACCCTCCTCGGCAGTCACTGCCAGTGTCCTGTGCTGTCTGTGTCTGGTCCATTTCCCTCGGGCCGGTGCCACGCCCGTCCACCTGCATCCCATCCCCAGGGGCCTAGATAGGAAAGGTGTGCTGTAACCAATGAGGAGATGGAGTTGTACAAATCACACCCCACCCGCTGTAGTGAGGCTCACTGAACTTAGTTAGTTAAATGATACAGACCCAAGGTCGACCAGCTTAAAGTAACCATGGTCCTACCAAGAGGACGAAACAGCAGCAGCAACAATAACAATGAAGATTGGGACTGACCTACAGCGCCCACTGCCACCCAGTCTAGCATGTAACCTAGACAGACGGCCCTGGATGGGCCAGGCCCTGGGATCTGCCCTCACTATACCAACCAATCGGGGGTCTTCCCCTTGCCTATAAAGGCTCCTGACTCCTTCCTGTCGAAAACTCTCCACCTGCTCAGCTCAGCTTCTCTGCTCTGCGGCCTGCCTATCTCTCTTCATTTGGGCCACAAGGAGACAGACACGTGAGTCCGGCTTCTTTGGGGGTGGGGGAGACCATAAAACTGTTTCTTAGTTTGGATGGCTTTTTTTTTTTTTCAAAGAAATATTTATTTTAGAGCCAGGCATGGTGGCACACGCCTTTAATCCCAGTACTCGGGAGGCAGAGGTAGGAGGATTGCTGTGAGTTTGAGGCCAGCATAGTGAATTCCAAGTCAGCCTGGGCTAGAGTGAAACCCTATCTCAAAAAACCAAAAGAAAAAACAAAACAAAACAAAAAAAAACTTAAATAAAGTTCTGGTACTGGGCATGGTGGCACATGGTCTTAGTCCCAGAACTCAGAAGAAGGCTGAGATAGAAGAATCACTGTGAGCTCCAGGTCAGCCTGGGTTAGAGTGAGATCCTGCTTCTAAAGAAAGACAAAGCCAGGCGTGGTGGTGCATGCCTTTAATCCAACACTCGGGAGTCAGAAGTAGGAGGATCACGGTGAGTTCGAGGCCACCCTGAGACTCCATAGTGAATTCCAGGCCAGCCTGGGCTACAGTAAGACCCTACCTCAAAATCAAACAAACAAACAAAAAAAAAAAAAAAATGTGGACAAACTGGGCATGGTGGCGCACGCCTTTAATCCCAGCACTTGGGAAGCAGAGGTAGGAGGATTACCATGAGTTCGAAGCCACCCTGAGACTGCATAGTGAATTCCAGGTCAGCCTGAGCTAGAGCGAGACGCGCTACCTCAAAAAACCGAAAAAAGGGCTGGAGAGATGGCTTCGCGGTTAAGCGCTTGCCTGTGAAGCCTAAGGACCAGGGTTCGAGGCTCAATTCCCCAGGACCCACGTTAGCCAGATGCACAAGGGGGACGCACGCGTCTGGAGTTCATTTGCAGTGGCTGGAGGCCCTGGCGCGCCCATTCTCCCCACCCCCCTTTCTCTGTCTGTCGCTCTCAAATAAATAAACAAAAAACCGAAAAAGGAAAAAGAAAGAAGGGAGGGCAGGAGAGAGGGGGGAAGGAGGCAGGGAAAGAAGAGCAGCCCAGACCGTTCGGGAAGGTACCGGAAGCGGGCGCGTGGCAGCGGTACCTTCAAACGTGTAGAGGGCCTTGCAGGTCCCAATGGTGGGAAGGGGCTCCTCGTCGTCGAACTCATCGTCGAAGTCCGTGGCTAGCACCTTGACCTCGCTCTCCTGGCTTTGCTCCTCTGTGTAACTGCCATCTGGGCTGCTCAAGACAGGAAGACACCAAGCAACTATAGCGACCGACCAGATTCTGGTCCCCGCCGCCCCAGGGCACGGGCGACCCCCAAGTGCAGGAAGGAGAGCCACCTGGAGCCACAGCCCCGACGGGTGCTCAGACCGCCAGCCCGGGGGAAACGGTGAATTGATGCGGTCAGTTGGAACAGACCCTCGGGTACCTGACTGTGCCCGATGCCCGCCCAAGGTGGCAGAGCTCAGGAGGAAACAGAAAGCGTTCCCGCGGCGGGGCCGCACACATACTGTACCTCTCCCGGTCCTGGGCGCAGTTAGTGACCGTCGTGGGCATCTGACCGTCGTACATGCCGCTCTGCCTGCGTGCCTGCTCACTGCGAGCCGGGAGCCTGCCTTCCACCTCGGCCAGCCAGGCCTGGAAAGAGACGTCACAACACTCAGACCCGACTGTAAGGCCCCAAACTCAGGGCTGGACAGTCATCTAAAACTGAGCTGGTGAAGGCCCAGGGGTGCCAAGGGAACCTGCACTGGCTGAATAGCTGTGCTCAGAGACAGCTGCTCCCTCGGCCTCCGAAGCTGGAGAAGGGGCAGAAAGCACACGTCACTCAGCTACGCACCTGGGCTTTAGGCAACCATGTGGTCATGGATAAGTCACTTCTTTTTTTAAATTTTTTATTTTAGATAGAGACAGAGAATTGGCACACCAGAGCCTCAGCTACCGAATTTAAACTCCACACGCTTGGGCCACCTAGTGGACATGTGTGACCTTGCCCTTGCCTCACATTTGTGCATCTGCCTAATGATGGATCTGCAGAGTAGAAAATGGGTCCTTAAGCTTCACAGGCAAATGCCTTAACCACTAAAGCCATCTCTCCAGCCCTCACTTCTTTTATAAATTTAAAATTTATTTTACTGCTAGTATTTTTTATTTATGTATGAGAGAGAAAGGGAAGGAGAGGGAGTGAGAGAATGGGTGCTCCAGGGCCTCTAGCTCCTGCAAATGAACTGCAGATGCATGCATCACCATGTGCATCTGGCTTACATGGGTACTGGGGAATTGAACTTGGGTCCTTAGGCTTTAGAAGCAAATGCCTTAACTGCTAAGCCATCTCTCCAGCCCTATTTTATTTGAAAAACTACGTGTGTGTGTGTGTGTGTGTGTGTTAATTAATTAATTAATTTATTTGTCTGTTGGGGGGGGGGTTCAAGGTAAGGTGTCACTCTAGCCCAGACTGACCTCGAATTCCCTATGTTGTCTCAGGGTAGCCTCGAACTCATGGTGATCCTCCTACCTCTGCCTCCCAAGTGCTGGGATTAAAGGCATGTACCACAATGCCTGGCTTTTTTAAAAGATATTTATTATTTTATTTTTTATTTTATTTTATTTTTGAGAAAGTGAGGGAGTGATGGAGAGGAAGGTGGATAGAAGGAGAAAGGGTACACCAGGGCCTCTAATCACTGCAAATGAACTACAGACGCTTGCACCACCTTGTGTATCTGGCTTTACCAAGGTACTGGAGAATCAAACCTGGGTTCTTTGGCTTGGCAGGCAAGTGCCTTAACTGCTAAGCCATCTCACCAGCCCCAAGAAAATTCTTTTCTTTTTTTTTTTTTAAGTAGATGTTTGGAATACTTCTGTGTATATATTTTAAAAATACTTTATTTATATTTATTAGAGAGAAAGAGAGGAAGAGGGAGAGAGAGAGAGAGACAGACAGAGAGAGAGAGAGAGAATGGGTGTGCCAGGGACTCCAGCCACTACAAATGGACTCCAGATGCATGTGCCACCATGTGTATCTGGCTTACATGGGTTCTGGAGAATTGAACCTGGGTCCTTAGGCTTCACAGGCAAATGCCTTAACCCCTAAGCCATCTCTCCAGCCCCAAGAAAATTCTTTTTTTTTTTTTTCAAGGTAGGGTCTCACTCTAGCCCAGGCTGACCTGGAATTCACTATGGAGTCTCAGGGTGGCCTCAAATTCATGGCGATCCTCCTACCTACACCTGGCTTTGAAAAAAAATTATTTATTTATTTATTTATTTGAGAGTGGGGAGAGAGAGAGAGAAATGGGCACACCAGGGCCTCCAGCCACTGCAAATGCACTCAAGATGCGTAAGGTATCTTGTGCACATGGCTGCATATGGGTACTGGGGAATCAAACCTGGGTCCTTAGGCTTTGCAGGCAACACTCTTAGCTGCTAAGCCATCTCTCCAGCTCCACACCCGGCTTTTTTATTTTTATTTTTATATTTTTTGAGGTAGGGTCTCACTCTAGCCCAGGCTGACCTGGAAGTCACTATGGAGTCTCAGGGTGGCCTCGAACTCACGGCGATCCTCTTACCTCTGCCTCCCGAGTGCTGGGATTAAAGGCGTGCGCCACCACGCCCGGCTCACACCCGGCTTTTTTAAAAAAATTATTTTATTTATTTGTGAGCAGAGAGAGAGGGAAGAAAGACAGACAGAGAGAATGGGCATAACAGGGCCTCTAGCCACTGCAAAGAAACTTCAGATGCATGCATGCACCACTTTATGCATGTGGCTTTATGTGGGTACTAGGGAACTGAACTGAGGTTGTTGGGCTTTGCAGACGAGTATCTTAACCACCAAGCCATCTCTTCAGGCTCCTTTCTTAATATTTTCATGTATTTGAGAGAGAGAGAGAGAGAAAGAGAGAGAGAGAATAAGGATACTAGGGCCTCCAGCCACTGCAAATGAACTCCAGATGCATACGCCACTTGGTGCATCTGGCTTTAAATGGGTACTGGGGAATTGAACCTCGGCTGTCAGGCTTTGCTAGCAAGGGCATTTAACTACTGAGCCACCCACCTCCTCTTCAGCTCCACTTTTTGTTTTTTTTTGTTCAAGGTAGGGTCTTGCTCTAGCCCAGGCTGACTTGAAATTCACTATGTAGTCTCAGGCTACCCTTGAACTCACAGAAATCCTACCACTTGTCTCCCAAGTGCTAGGATAAAAGGCATGTGCCACCAGGCCAGCCACTTTTTTTTTTTTTTTTTTGGTTTTTCAAGGCAGGGTCTCACTCTAGCCCAGGCTGCCCTGGAATTCACTATGTAGTCTCAGGGTGGCCAGCAAGCTCTTTTAACAACTGAGCCATCTCCCCAACACCCAGGTAAGTCACTTTTGGACTTCCTTCTGACTCCAAAATTTCCACAGCCCTGAGGCACCGTGGGAAAGCCCAGGCCTTGCAGCATGTCAGCACAGGGGTGATTTTCCCGTGCTATAATTCATGCTATGGCCTGACACTCCCAGCACTGTTTCCACTGGAAAAAATGGGGATTCTTCTGTGGACATGCCCAGAACCACACCTCTTCCTCTTTCTGCTCCTTCCCAGTGTCTTGTTCTCCATACCTCAAATTTCTGGGTCTCCAGCCGTAGTTTTTCTATGGTCTGGGTGGCTTCGGCGAGCTTGTGGTCCAAGCTGGCAGGGTCTCCCATCTGAGGGTTCTTTAGATACACGTCTTTCATTTTGGTGATGGCATCTCTGGAAAGAGTGAGCAGAGCGTGGAAATGGGGGTGTGTGTGTGTGTGACATCTGAGTCATTAACCCTTGATTTGTTCTTTACAAAGCCCCTTTCCTGACTTCATGGCAAAACCATGTTCACACCCATATATTAATGCTACTCTCACTTTTGGTAGAGAACCTTCTCTTTTCAGATGGCAGTGACCTTGGGATGACTCAGAAGGCATCATGGTGCTGGAAAGAAGTGACAGGAGTGCTCAGCACTGCAATATCTGTATCACACCTTCCAAGGCTCAGGGTCCATTGCGGGAAGAGGTGGCAGAAAGAATGTAAGAGCCAAAGGAAGGGTAGGACTCCTTACAACGTGCTCCTCCAGACACAAGATGGCCTGGATATCCATGACCTCACAGTGCCTGACACTACCTACACAAGACCATCATAATAGGAGGAAAAGATCATGACATCAAAATAAAAAAGAGACTGATTGAGATGGGGAGGGGATATGATGGAGAATGGAGTTTCAAAGGGGAAAGTGGTGGGGAAGGGAGGGTACTACTATGGGATATTGTTTACAATTATAGAAGTTGTCAATAAAAATAAATTAAATTAATTAAAAAATCATTATCCTGCTAGGTGCAGTTAGATGCATACCTATAATCCCAGCACTCAGGAGGCCGAGGCGGGAGGTTCTCCAGTTGGAGACCAGCTTGAGCTATACAGCAAGGAAGTCAGGTGCCGAGTGTCTCACTGGCCCTGGAGCTTGCCAGTATTTCAGGAACTCTGGCAAATGGCCAGTCTCTGCTCCCCACAGGCCTGGATTATAGACGTGTATGGCCAAGCCCGGCCTGTTTATGTGGCTTCTCTCAGGCCTCCCCGGGCCCTCACGCTTGTGCAAGATGTGCTCTTAACTTCTGAGCTAGCTCTCCTACTTGGGGAACTAATTTATGGATCTGTTGACTCTGTCTTTAAAAATTTTTTTAAGTTTATTTATTTATTTATTTGAGAGAGAGAGAGAGTATGGGTGCACCAGGGTCTCCAACCACTGCAAATAAACTCCAGACACATGAGCCCCCTTATGCGTCTGGCTTACATGGGTCCTGGAGAATCGAACCAAGGTCCTTTGGCTTTGCAGGCTAATGCCTTAACCGCTAAGCCATTTCTCTAGCCCTTTTTAAAGTTTTTTAAAAATATTATTTATTTGACAGAGGAAGAGAGAGAGAATGGGCACACCAGGGCCTCTAGCCACTGCAAGAAACAAACTCCAGACACATGTGCCACCTTGTACATCTGGCTTATGTGGGTACTGGGGAATCAAATCTGGGTCCTTAGGCTTTGCAGGCAAGAGCCTTAACCACTAACCCATCTCTCCAGGCCCTATTATTTATTTATTTATTTACTTTTATTTTATGAGGTAGGGTCTCACTCTAGCTCCGGCTAACCTGGAATTCACTAGGTAGTCTCAGGGTGGCCTCAAACTCACAGTGACCCTCCTACCTCTGCCTCCTGAGTGCTGGGATTAAAGCCATGTGCCAGCCATGCCTGGCAACCCTGTCTTTTAAATTGTGTACTTTTCAGTTTGATTAAAGCTGCTAACTTTATTATTTCATCTCTTCTAGTTTTATTTATTTATTTATTTTTGGTTTTTTCGAGGTAGGGTTTCTCTAGCCCAGGCTGACCTGGAATTCACTATGTAGTCTCAGGGTGGCCTCGAACTCATGGCGATCCTCCTACCTCTGCCTCCCAAATTCTGGGATTAAAGGTGCGCACCACCTTGCCTGGCTCATCTCTTCTATTTTTTTCCCCTCAACCTCTCTCTTCCCTTATGTGTGTGTGTGTGTGTGTGTGTGTGTGTGTGTGTGTGTATACACATGTTCGTTAGTGAGGATAACTTCTGATGTTGGTCCTTGCTGTCCACTTTGTTTGAGGCAGGGTCTCTTGTTCACCACTCTCCACGGCAGACTGGCTGGCCTGAGAGCGTCTTGGAGATTCTCCTGTCTCCATCTGGTGACCCTTCTGGTCACAGGTGTGCTGGGGTCACAGATGCTTGCACTACAGAATGGGGCTTTATGTGGGTTTTGCGGATCTGAGTTCAGGTTCTCCTGCTTGGGCAGTGAGCACTTTAACCACTGAGCAATTTCTCCTTCCTTTTTATTCAGGAGGGTCTCATGTAGCCCAGGCTGGTCTCTTAATTCAAGGATGACCCCTGAGTGCTATGGTTAAAGGCGTGCACCACCATGCCTGGATCTGACTCTTTATTTGATTCCGCAATGTATGCATCAAAACATCATGGAGAGATGGCTCAGCGGTTAAGGCACTTGCCTGCGAAGCCTAAGGACTCATGTTCAACTTTCCAGGTCCCACATAAGCCACACACACAATGAAATGCAAGCGTGCAAGTGTACAAGATGGAGCACACATACGGAGTTTGGCAGTGGCTGGAGCCCCTGGCATGCCAATTCTCTATGTGATGAAAAGTAAAAATAAAAATAAAAATAAACCATCACATTGGGGCTAGAAAGATGGCTTAGCAGTTAAGAAACTTGCCTGCAAAGCCAAAGGACCCAGGTTCGATTCCCCAAAACCCATGTAAGCCAGAGATACAAGGTAGCTCACGAGAGTGGAGTTCATTTGCGATGGCTAGAAGGCCCTGGCATGCCAATTCTCTCTCTCTCTCAAATAAATAAATAAAATATTTAGAAAGAATATCACACTGGGGCTAGAGAAATGGCTTAGCAGTTAAGGAGCTTAACTGCAAAGCCTAAGAACCCAGGTTCAATTCCCCAGTACCCACATAAAGCCAGATGCGCAAGGTGGCACATGCATCTAGAGTTTGCTTGTAGTGGCTAGAGGCCCTGACATGCCCATTCATTCTTTCTTTCTCTGCTTGTAAATTTAAAAAAAAAAAAAACAAAAAAAAAAAAACACCTCAAACTCCCAGCACTCAGGAGGCAGAGGTAGGAGGATCGCCATGAGTTCAAGGCCACCCTGAGACTACATAGTGAATTCCAGGTCAGCCTGGGCTAAAGTGAGACCCTACCTCAAAAAAAAAAAAAAAAAAGCTGGTGTGGTGGGGCACAGCTTTAATCCCAGCACTTGGGAGGCAGAGGTAGGAGGATCATCATGAGTTTGAGGTCACCTTGAGACTACATCGTGAATTCCAGGTCAGCCAGGACCTGGGTAAACCAGATGTACAATGTGGTACATGTGTCTGGAGTTCGTTTGCAGTGCCTAGAGGACCTAGCATGCACATTCTCTCTCTCTCTCTCTCTCTCTCTCTCTCTCTCTCCTGCCTCTTTCTCTCTCTCCCTCCCTCTCAAATAAATAAATATATATTTTTAAAAAATACTTTTTCATTTCAAATTAAAAAAAAAAAAAAAAAAAGCTGGGCGTGGTGATGCACGTCTTTAATCCCAGCACTCGAGAGGCAGAGGTAGGAGGATCGCCTGAGTTCCAGGCCACCCTGACACTACATAGTGAATTCCAGGTCAGCCTGGGCTAGAGTGAGACCCTACCTCGAAAAACCAAAATACATAAATTAATTAATTTAAAAAAATCCAGGCATAGTGGTACATGCCTTTAATCCCAGCACCTGGGAGGCAGAGGTAGGAGGATCACCTTGAGTTCGAGGCCACCCTGAGAAACCATAGTGAATTCCAGGTCAGCCTAGGCTAGAGTGAGCCCCTCCCTTGAAACCCCCCCCCTCCAAAAAAAAAAAAAAAAGAGCTGGAGAGATGGTTTGTGATTAAGGCACTTGCTGGCGAAGCCAAAGGTTCAGGTTTGATTCCCCAGTACCAACATAAAACAAGATACATGGGCTGGAGAGATGGTTTAGCAGTAAGCGCTTCCCTATGAAGCCTAAGGACCCCAGTTCGAGGCTTGATTCCCCAGGACCCGTTAGCCAGATGCACAAGGGGGTGCATGCGTCTGGAGTTTGTTTGCAGTGGCTGGAGGCCCTGGTGCGCCCATTCTCTCTCTCTCTGTGTCTCTTCACTCTCTCTCTGTCACTCTCAAATAAATAAATAAAAATGAACAACAACAATAAATAAATAAATAAATAAACAAGATACACAAGGTGGTGTATGTGCCTGGAGTTTGTTTGCAGTGGCTAGATAACCTGGCGAGCCCATTCTGTCTCTCCCTATCTGCCTCTCTCTCTCAAATAAATAAAATAAAAAATATATTTTTTAAAAGCAGCGGGAGTTGGGAGTGGTGGTGCATGCCTTTAATCCCAGCACTGGGGAGGCGGAGGTAGCAGGATCGCTGAGAGTTCGAGGCCACCCTGAGGCTATGTAGTGAATTCCAGGTCAGCCTGAGCTAGAGTGAGACTCTACCTGGGGGTGGGGAGGGGGTGGGGGGTGTTAATAAAAGAGGAAGACTCTGGTTGGGGAGATGGCTCAGTAGTTAAAGGCACTTGCTTGCAAAGTCTGCTGGCCTGGGTTCAATTCTCTACTACCCATGTAAAGTCAGATGCTCAAAGCGGTGCATACAATAGGGGTTTGAGCGCAGCCGTATGAGGCCCTGGTGCGCCCATTCTCTCTTTCTCTGTGCTTGCAAATAAATAATAAATAACTTTTTTAAAAAAAAAAGACATTTATGAATGTCCATTGTGTAATCCCAGTATTTGGAAATCTGAAGCAAGAAGGCTGCTGTGATTTCCAGGGCAGCCTGGCCTCAAAAAGCCAGAGAGAGAGAGACAGAAAGGGTGGGGGGTGGGGGGATGTGAGAGGCTACAGGAAGGCTGGTATGCTGCCATTTCTTTGCACTACAAAGTCACACAGAGCTTGGATGCTAAGGTAGGTTGTGGGCGGGACTCTTTCTGCTCCCCTTCCTCTGTACACAAGCCATCTATTCACTACAGACAAAGGGATAACCGTGGATTTTGCTCTGGAAACTCAAGACGTTTTCTACCAGCAGACGATACCCAGAACATCTCTTTTCAGTATAGGACCGCCCATCCTTCCCGACTGAACCTGAATCACGGAATGAGTCGTATTGATCTAGCTACCTCTGATCCATCTCCTTCTGGATCTCCTTATTGAGCTCATCGACTTTCTGCTGGAGCTTTTTCCTCCTCTGCTCGGGTGGGAGGTTGCTGAAGTCCTCTGGAGTAGCCCCCTGCAGAGACGAAAACAAATGAGGAGCCAGGAAGCCCCAAGGCACTCCTGGGAAGAGGCGGTGGCCAGCTCTGCAGGCTTTGCAGATGGCTTCCCAAAACACCAGCGGAGATGCAAAAATGAACGCATGCAAACTGCAGGCGCCCCACAAACCAATCCATATGGCCACTGACGCCGGCCAGGACCTTCGGAAAAGGCCGGGGACAACAATGGTACCGGAAGGAGAGACAGGAAGAAATGCTTCTGACTCCAATGGGAACCCATAATAAGTAACACAGTCAGAGACAGATCCATCATTTTCCTAGTGTTCCCAGCAACTGAGGCTTTGAGGAAGTTTATGTTTCCTTAATCTAAGCCAGCAGCAGGTCCCCAGGCCACACTGATGCTTTTCCCTAGTCTGTGCATTCCTTCCCAGCTCTTCTTGGGAGGCCCAGGGCAAGAGTTCCCATCCCTGTGAACCTACAGACAAGACACAGCTTTCCTCAGATGGTATGAGCAGAACAGACATTTAAAAAAAAATGTATATATAGGCTGGGTGTGGTGGCACACGCCTTCAATCCCAACACTTGGGAGGCAGAGACAGGAGGATTGCCATGAGTTTGAGGCCACCCTGAGACTACATAGTGAATTCCAGGTCAGCCCGGGAGACAGCAAGATCCTACCTCGAAAAAAAATAATATAAACAAAAACAAAAAAAAATTATATATAATCACCATCTTCTCCATTCACTTGTCCCTGTATTGCTCCTAAGTTCGGCATTTTGGGGGGAGTCTCGGAGCGTTCAGGGTACCTCTTGGGGCACCTGAATCAAAGCTCTTCGTAGTGTAGGATATCAGTTTCCACTTTCATAGACATAGAATTGAATTCTCTCGTTTATATGTGGTGGTGGTGGTGGGGATTGCGGGCCTTGTAGACACCAGGCTGGCGCTCTATCAACCTGGCTACATCCCCAGCCTGATTCCTTTGGTTTTGAGACAAGGTGTTACTTGGTAGCCCAGGCTGGCTCCAAACTCATGGTGACCCCTGCAGCCTCAACCTCCCAAGTGCTGGGATCACAGGGGTGGGCCACCACAGCTGGCTTGTTTTCTTCTCAGCCTGGCCTGGCCTTCCATCTGCATCAGTCCTGCCTCAGTCACTACAATGCTAAGGTTACAGGTGTAAGCCACCATGCCTCGTTCCCCGCCCCCCGCCCTCGAAGTAGGGTCTCACTCTAGCCCAGGCTGACCTGGAATTCACTATGCAGTCTCAGGCTGGCCTCGAATTTACAGCGATCCTCCTACCTCTGCGTCCCAACTGCTGGGATTAAAGACGTGCATCACCATGCCTGGCTTTGGTTCCCTCTTTAAAGCACACTGCCCTTCTTTTACATAGAAAACATCAACAGCGCTTTTCCAGACTTGGCTACACCATAGAATCAAGAGCCTTTTCTTAAATGAGGCTACTTTCACAAAGAGAAAATGTATTCAACCAACCAAGAGTTAGCCAGTAAATTCACAAAAGAGATTTTACTTGAAAACTCCAATTCTTTTCAAACAAGGGCAAGACTGGCTGGGGTGAGTGGAATGGGGGGGCCCAGACCATGCAATTCCAGAATCCGGTTGGAGTTGCCAAGCGGGGGCTTGTAATGGAAGCTCCCAGGCTGATTATGATAAAATGCCAGGCCTGGGAAGTGTGTGATTCAGCACATAGTTTGCCACAAAGGCCACGGGAGACATTTCGGCTGAAATTCTTGCCGTGAGACACCCTGAGTGAGTGCCTGTGTTTGTGTGTGAGCGGAGAGGAGGAGAGGAGGAGAGGAGAGGCCTGTAAAGGCGACATTCCGACATTCCCGGCCTCCAGACCATCTAAGTGCCACTAGGCTTTTCCTCCTGCAGCAGAGGCAAAACTTATCTTTAGTGTAAATGCTTGATTTTCCTTTTCCAGCCGGGTGTGCCATATCCCAGTGTCACACTCATGGGCTGGGGAGATTTCTTATTGATTAAGGCCCTTGCCTGCAAAGCCTGCCAGCCCAAGTTCAATTCCCCAGGACCCACGTAAAGCCAGTCGCGCAAAGTGGCGTATGTATCTGGAGTTTGTTTGTAGTGGCTAGAAGTTCTAGTATACCCGGGAAGTCCACTAGAACTTTCTGTGGTTATAGAAATATTTGACAACTGTACTGTCTAACCTAGTATCCACAGGCAGCTACTGAGCCTTGGAATGAGGACGGGGCATCCGTGAACTGAACCTAAATGTTTTGTTTGGTTTTTGAGGCAGGACCTGGAACTCACTCTGTAGCTCCAGTGAACTGAAATTTTTGTTTGTTGTTTTTTTCTTTGAGATGGTCTCTCTCTAACCCAGGCTGACCTGGAACTCACTCTGCGGTCGCGGGCTGATGCTTCTGCCTTCTATAGTGCTGGAATCAAAGGTGTGTGCCACCATGCCTGGCTTGAACTAAGCTTTTTTTTTTTTTTTTTTTCTTTAAATTTATTTGCAAGGAGAGAGAGAGAGAGAGGAGAGAGAGAGGCAGACAGAGAGAGAATAGGTACACCAGGGCCTGTAGCCACTGCAAACGAACTCCAGATGCATGTGCCCCTTGTGCATCTGGCTTACATGGGTCCTGGGGAATTGAACCTGGGTCCTTTGGCTTTGCAGGCAAACACCTTACCCGCTAAACCATCTCTGCAGCCCTTGAACTAAACTTTTAAGGTATACTTAGGACAGTGTGAATTTATGTAACTACAAAGACACTCACACTGTCTTGGTAGCTATAAATAGTAAGACAGAAAGGACAGCACTGGTTACACACTGACACTAGGAGGGTGACATAACAAACATAAAGCATCTTCAACTGATAAGGAGTTCAAGTAATTGGCCAATCAGTTTCTTTCTAACAGCTCCTCAAAGGAGCGTCAGCTGCCTTTGGAGACGTAGGTCAACAGCTTCACCTCCCTTCAAAGGATGGGTGACAGACCTTCAGAGGTCATTTCATCTTTTATGCTTTTGAGAATTAAAATTCTTTGAACAATGTCCTGACCTGATTCACTCTGCCATGAAGGCCTTTCAGATTCTAGCTCTGGGTCAGCAGAGGTGTCTCTGACATGGTCGGAGTAGTCCAGTGTGTAGAGACTGATGGAACGTGGGGGACTTGTTCACACTCGCTCTGTGGGTGTTGGGAGGCTCACATGTGGACCTTGCTTCCAGCCAGTAGGAACCCATAGGAACTCCTAGACAAAGCCCCAGGGGAAGCTGGTTCTTGAGATTTGGGAATCTGCAGCCAAACCATGACTACCCAACCCTTCACTTCTTTCCTGCCTTCAAGCGCTGGGTGAGGTGGCATACACCTGTGACCCAGCACCTGGGAGGCAGAGGCCCAAGGAATAGGGGGAAAAGAATTTAAGGTCATCCTCAGTTAGTAGTGAGTTCGAAGCCAGGCTGGGCTTACAAGAGACCTTGTCTCAAAAGATACCACCAAGCTGGGCATGGTGGCACACGCCTTTAATCCTAGCAATCGGGAGGTAGATGTAGGAGGATTGCCATGAGTTCGAGGCCACCCTGAGACTACATAGTGAATTCCAGGTCAGCCTGAGCTAGAGTGAGACTCTACCTCGAAAAAAACAAAACAAAAAGACTGGTGTGGTGGTGCATGCTGGAAAGCTGAGGTAGGAGGATCACCATGAGTTCGAGGTCAGCACAGGCTAAGAAGTGAACCCAGGCATCTCAGAGGCTCTCAGTCCCAGTACATGGTCTCAACGTTCCCAAATCCATACTGGTCCACATGGGTCTTCTCAGAGAAAACACACTTGATCAAAGATTCTTCTGGGGCTGGGCAGGGTGGTGCACACCTCTGATCCCAAAGGGTCACCTATCTCTACCCTGAGACCACATAGTGAACTCCATGTCGGCCTAACTAGAGTGAGACTCTACCTCAACAAAACTAAAAAGGGGGGCTGGAGAGATAGCTTAGAGGTTAGGCACTTGCCTGTGAAGCCAAAGACCCCGGTTCGAGGCTCAATTCCCCAGGACCCACGTAAGCCAGATGCACAAAGGGGCACACGTGTCTGGAGTTCATTTGCAATGGCTGGAGGTCCTGGTGCGCCCATTCTCTCTCTCCCTCTGCCTCTTTCTCTCTCTGTCTGTCTGTCACTCTCAAATAAATAAATAAAAATAAAATAAAAATTAAAAAAAAAAAAACTGGGGCCAGGCATGGTGGCACATACCTTTAATCCCAGCACTCGGGAGGCAGAGGTAGGAGGATCACTGTGAGTTTGAAGCCACCCTTAGACTACAGAGTGAATTCCAGGTCAGCCTACACTACAGTGAGGCCCCACCTGGAAAATTAAAAAGGGGCTGGAGAGAAGATTCAGCAGTTAAGGCGCTGGCCTGCAAAGCCTAACCACCCAGGTTTTGATTCCCAGTAGCCACGTAAAGCCAGATGCACAGAGTGGCACATGCATCTGGAGTTCACTCCCAATAGCAGGAGGCTCTGGTGAGCTCTCGCTCTCTCTCTGATTGCAAATAAATAAGTAAATAAAATTCGGGAAAAAAAGCGGGGGAGGGGGCTCTGGAGAGAGACTTCAATGGGTAAGGCTGTGGACTGTAAAGCCTAACGAACCAAGTTCAATTCCCCAGGACCCATGTAAAGCCAGATGCACAAAGTGGCACATACATCTGGAGTTCAGCTGCAGCAGCTAGAAGCCCTGATAAGCCCATTCTCTCCCTTTCCCCTCCCCACCGGAATTAAATAACATATTAAAAAAAAAATTGGGCCAGGCATGGTGGTCCATATCTTTAATCCCAGCACTTGGGAGGCAGAGGTAAGAAGATCCCTGTGAGTTTGAGACCACCTTGATACTAGAGTGAACTCCAGGTCAGCCTGGGCTAGAGCTAGACTCTACATTGAAAAACAACAATAAAATAAAAATAAAAATAAAGAAAGGGGGCTGGACGGATAGCTTAGCGATTAAAGCATTTGCCTGCTAAGGCAAAGGACCCAGGTTCAATTCCCCAAGACCCACATTAGCCAGATGCACAAGGGGATGCATGCGTCTGGAGGTCATTTGCAGTGGCTGGAGGCCCTGGTGCTCCCATTCTCTCTTTCTCTGTCTGTCAAATAAATAAAAATAATTTTTTTTTTTTTTTGGTTTTTCAAGGTAGGGTCTTACTCTGGCTCAGGCTGACCTGGAATTCACTATGTAGTCTCAGGGTGGCCTCGAACTCTCGGTGATCCTCCTACCTCTGCTTCCCAAGTGCTGGGATTAAAGACATGCACCACCACGCCTG
Source organism: Dipus sagitta (assembly GCA_036346955.1). Classification (NCBI taxonomy): domain Eukaryota; kingdom Metazoa; phylum Chordata; class Mammalia; order Rodentia; family Dipodidae; genus Dipus; species Dipus sagitta. The sequence goes on from CM070770.1 coordinate 143,958,292, forward strand.
GCACAAAAATAAAATATTTAAAAAAAATAAAAAATAAAGGGCTGAGACTATGTAGTCTCAGACTGGCCTGGAATTCATAGAGATCCTCCTACCTCAGCCTCCTGAATGCTGGGATTAAAGGCGTGTGCCACCATACTCAGCCTGTTTTTTTTATTTCCAGGTAGGGTCTTACTCTAGCTCAGGCTGACCTGGAGTTCACTATGCAATCTTAGGGGGGCCTCGAACTCATGGCAATCCTCCTACCTCTGCCTCCCGAATGCTGAGATTAAAGGTATGCACCACCATGCCCGGTTTCAGCTTGTTTTGTTTTTTGGGGGGGCAGGGTCTCCCTCTAGCCCAGGTTAGACCCGGAGTTCACACTGTAGTCCCAGGCTGGCCTCAAACCCACAGTGATCCTCCTACCTCAGCACCTTATCCTCCAGAGCACCGTGCCTGGCTCTCACTTTCTTTAGAACTGGGTCACTTACCAAAGACAGGGTCAAGCTGGGGAATGACGGGCCTGTGTATGCATGAGCACCCACACTTACAGGTACACAGGCAAGTCACCATCACACAGTGCCCCAGATCACTGACAGCAGGGCTCAGCGCACTCTCTCCCCTGGCAGAATTACCACAGGCCATCACTGGGTGTGACTTTAGGAGCCTCAGCTGTGGCATCCAAGATCACCACCTAACTCTCACCCATCCCTGAGGGGTAGTTAAGTGTCACACTGGTTAGGAACCTCTTCAATGACCGTAATGGTTAGTCTGCTGTTATCAGAGCCGGAGTGAAATAGAAGCAACATGGACACTCAGCAGACAGTTCAGCAAGGCTCCGAAGGGTCTTCCCACTGTCCGCACCCCACTCTTAAATCGGCTCACCAGCCCTGGGCAGGTCCTTCATCCCCACTGTGTCTGCTTGCCTCAAACCTGAGCAAGTCACTGCAGGCATGTGCCGCTCCTGCGTGTCTCCTTCAGGTTGCTGGCGTTGTATCTGCTTCTCTGACTCCCGGGGAGGAGTGACTTTCAAACATTAAGGTTGGTGCACAGTGACCCAATGAGTGCACCCCTATTTTTGGCATCTATGTTCACATGTCTACAGGCAGCCCATCATCTGTCATGCTCCTAAGGCCCCAACAGTAGGGAAAACCCGGTCACGTCAGCATGAATTTTCTTAGCAACTTGAGATGAAGACAGCCACTACTGCAACCTGGAGGTCTAATTAAGTGCGCCAGCAAAAGCTCCCGAAGGCAAGCCCAAGCGCAGAATTAATGCTGCAGACGGGACGCGCAGGGCACATGCCAAGGCCCGATTAGACTAAACACATGCAGGGGGTCATCGTGCTTACCAGCTTGAGAGAAAGCTTCATGTGCGAAGAGGTGATGGGAAGAGAGAGAGAAAGGGAAAAAGAAGAAGAAAAAAAAACACACATCAGAAGAGGAGGCACTTGGCCAGTCCCATTGGACTATCGTAACACACACACCCCCCGGGCGACTTGTGAAAATGGCTCAGAGCTGATCTGTGCGAAAGTTCATGAGGGGCTGGTCTGATCCCTAGCAACCTGGGTGCCACCACAATGGTGTGACCAGCCTGTCACTTTGGCCTGAAGACATACTTTCCTTTTCTTTTTTTTTTTTTTTTTTGGTTTTTCAAGGTAGAGTCTCACTCTAGCCCCAGGCTGACCTGGAATTTACTCTGTATTCTCAGGGTGGCCTCAAACTCATGGCGATCCTCCTACCTCTGCCTCCCGAGCGCTGGGATTCAAGGAGTACTTTTGTGTGGCTGGATGGTTGCTGGTGGGCCGTGAGCCCGGTGGGGCAGTGCACATGGACCTGGGCCTTACCCACGCACGCACGTTAGGCAAGTGCTCTCTGCCATTGGTTGCGTCCTCAGCTGCGACATGCAATGAATGAGCCCCAGAGAGAGATCATCACACAACCCCAGACCATCTTGCAGGTTGATTTGAACAAGTCGAAACCCTGATTCCTTCCATGACACGCAAGGAATCTTTTATGCTGAAGAACTTTGAGAACCATGAACCTTGGCTTTTCCTTTCCTTTCTGAGACAGGGCCTTTCTGTATAGCCCAGCTAGCCTCAAAATCCTGCTAATCCTCCTGCTTCGGCTCCAAGTGGTAAGAATTATAGGTATGTGCTACCATGTCCAGCTAGACTTCCTTCCCTCCTTTCCTTTCTTCCTCCTTCCTTCTCTCCCTCTTTCTTTTTTTTTTCCCTCTCTCTCTCTTTCTTTTTTATTTAAATTTTATTTTATTTATCTGCAAGCAGAGAGAGAGAGAGAGAGAGACAGGCAGAGAGAGAATGGGCGTGCCAGGGCCTCTAGCCACTGCAAACGAACTCCAGATGCATGAGCCCCCTTTATGCATCTGGCTTATGTGGGACCTGGAGAATTGAACCTGGGTCCTTTGGCTTCGCAGGCAAGCACCTTAACCACTAAGCCATGTCTCCAGCCCTTCTTTCCTTTCTTTTCTATTGTTTTTCTCAAGGTAGGGTCTCACTCTAGCCCAGTCTGACCTGGTACTCATTCAGTAGTCACAGGCTGACCTCGAACTCACAGTGATCCTCCTACCCCTCTACCTCTGCCTCCCAAGTGCTAAGATCAAAGACCACATGCCAGGCTCCTAGGTAATTCTTTTTCTGTTGTTTTGTTTTGTTTTGAAGTAGGGTCTTGCTCTAGCCATGGCTAACCTGGAATTCAGTATGTTGTCTCAGGTTGGCCTCAAATTCACAGCAGTCCTCCTACCTCTGCCTCCGGAGTGCTGGGATTAAAGGTGTGTGCCACCACGCCCAACTAGAGAGGGTGTTTTTTGAGACAGGGTCTTGCGATGCAGCTCAGGCTGGCCTGGAACTCACTATGTAACCCAGGCTGGCTGTAGCCTCCAGAGCACTGGGAATACTGGCATGTTCCACACAACAGGACACCGCCGTGATGCTTGCTACTGAGCTCCAGGCCCTGCCCACAGGGGCTGCACGTTTGTGGAATGATCGGGAATGGCTGCTGGTGGATGCTGCCTTAGGAAACAGGAGCAACTGTCTCAGTTTCCAAGGGTGCTGCTGGCCGAGGGGGACCTGAGCATGATGGGGCCACAGCGGCTGCCACAGCGAGGGACCTGGTACTAGGAAGGAAGAGTGAATTCTAGACCCCCAACATATTAAGAGGGCCCTGACAACTCAAAAAGGAGGCACGTGGTTCTGTGAAATCCAGTCCGCCTAGAAAAACAGTACTTTTCAGAGTTCAATGCATGACACTGACTTAGTGCTATCAATCTGGAAAGTTCTGGCAACTGGTAGGAAGATCAAACTATATATTTAGGGAACAAAATTATAAAAGCAGTGACCCCCTTTTTTAAAAAAAAATATTGGGTAGGGGCGGGAGAGATGGTGTGTAGCACTTGCTTGAGAAGCCTAAGGACCTATGTTCGAACTCTCTCTAGGTCCCACATGAGCCAGACACACAAAGGTGAGGCAAGAACAAGGTCACACATGCCCACTAGGGGGTGCAAGCATCTGAGTTCGAATGCAGTGGCTGAGGCCCTGGCGCACCAATTCTCTCTCTTTCTCTCACTCTCCTCTCTCTAAAAATAAAAATATATATTGGGTAGGTGTGGTGCAGGGATTAAAAATTCTTAATCAGATTCTACTTTTTGTTTGTGTTTTTGAGGTAGGGTCTTACTCTAGCCAAGGCTGACCTGGAACTCATTATGTAGTCTCAGGCCAGTCTCGAACTCACAGTGTTCCTCCTACCTTTACTCTGGAGTGCTGAGAAAAAGGCATACACCACCATGACCACCTAACTTTCTTTTGTTCTTCATTTAAAAAAAAAATTTTTTTTAAGGGCTGGAGAGATGGCTTAGCTGTTAAGGTGCTTGCTTGTGAAGCCTAAGGACCCAGGTTCAATTCCCCGGTACCCACATAAGCTAGATGCACAAGGTGGCACATACATCTGGAGTTTCTTTCCAGTGGCTGGAGGCCTTGGTGTGCTCATTCTTTCCCTCTCTCTCTCTCTCTCTCTCTCTCTCCCCTGCTGCTGCTGCTTCTCCTTCTTATTCTTATTTTGGTTTTTTGAGGTAGGGTTTCAGTCTAGCCAAGTCTGACCTGGAATTCACTATGTTGTCTCAGGGTGGCTTCGAACTCATGGCGATCCTCCTACCTCTGCCTCCCAAGTGCTGGGATTAAAGGTGTGCGCCACCACACTCAGCTCTGCTTCTCTCTCTCTCTCTCACACACACACACACACACTCTCTCTCTCTCTCAAATAAATAAATAAATTTATTTGAAAAATTTCTTTTTTGTTTTTTTCAAGATAGGGTCTCACTCTAGCGCCGGCAGACCTAGCACTCTGCAGTCCCAGGCTGGCCTCAAATTCACAACAATTCTCTTACCTCAGACTCCCAACTGCTGGGATTAAAGGTGTGTGCCACCATGCTCAGCCAAACTTTTTTTTTCCTGAGGTAGGGTCTCACTCTAGCTCAGGCTGACCTGGAATTCACTATGTAGTCTCAGGGTGGCCTCGAGCTCACAGCAATTCTCCTACCTCTGTCTCCCAAGTGCTGGGATTAAAGGCGTGCGCCACCATATCCAGTAGTCAAGCATTTTTTAATTAATTATCTTTTTTTTTTTGAGAAAGGTTCTCATGTAACCCAGGCCTGTCTCTACCTTCTGAGGGCTGGTTTACAGGTGTGCACCTCGGGTCCGTTTATACCTTGCTGGAGATGGAAACTGGGGCTCTGCGTGCACTAACCAAGCACTCTACAAGTGAGCCACATCCTCGTCCTCAGATTTAAATTTTTTAATCCTTTTTAATCAGATTTAAAGATGGCCATTCTTTGTAAATAATAAGCAGTAACCTTTTAAGGAAATTGTCCTCATGAGGAAAAAAAAAAAAAGAGAGAGAGAGAGATTTTAAATAGGAAAGGAAGTGAAAGGCAGGTTTTGAAAGCATGGTCCGGGCAGGCAGTGGCTATGAACTTGCAGAGGCCCCTGGGAGCTTTAGCACAGATCTGTCCATCACAAGTTTGAGTTTGTTGTTCAGACAACACTCAAGGCGCAGAGCAGGAGACCGCCCCATGTGTCCACCCCACAAAGCACCCTAGTGGAGACCAGTATTTCCTCCCCGGGATCCTCTTGTTAACTGGAACAACCAGCACTGAAACTCTACTCACTATTTGCTCTCTACTGGGCTACTCCCATGCCTCTGGATCACTATAAATTCTTTTTTGTTTGTTTGTTTGTTTGGTTGGTTGGTTTTTTGAGGTAGGGTCTCACTCTAGCCCAGGCTGACTTGGAATTCACTATGTAGTCTCAGGATAGCCTTGAACTCACGGCGATCCTCCTACCTCTGCCTCCCAAATGCTGGGAGTAAAATGTGCCACCACACCCAAGCCTCCTAAAACCAAATTTCTAACATCAAAATGATAGCCTAATATACTCACTGCAAAATAACAAGAAATCATTACAACTGGACATGCATCCCAATAGAAATAGGAAATACTGAATTCCCAAATTCAATTTTATTTTATTTTTTATTTATTATTATTATTACTTTGGCTTTCCGAGGTAGGGTCTCACTTTAGCCCAGGCTGACCTGGAATTCACTATGTGGTCTCAGGGTGGCCTTGAACTCTCGGGATCCTCCTACCTCTATCTCCCGAGTGCTGGGATTAAAGGAGTGCGCCACCACGCCCAGCCCAAATTCAATTTTTTAGAAACACCAAACACCAGTTCCACTTCTCCTAAGTGGAGGTGATCCCAGTACATGTATGGGATTCTTGGTTGTGGGTCTTCAGTTATAAACTAGCTAATTACATCGCTTCCAGTTAGAAAGCATGCCATCTGCTAGGAGAATAATTTCAAAGCCTTCGCTAAATGCACAGCTAGACACCTGGGCAACCCAAATGCTGTCGGTTTTAGGCGACAATTAAAGAGCTCTGGAAGCCACAAGCGTCAATAACACACGAGGGACACAAACAGCCAGGCGTCCATGTGTTATTGGACAGTCACAGGTACTAACCTCAAGGGCAAAGAAAGGGGACCGTGAAAATCAGTATGGAAGCACATAGAGAGGTGACACCCGCACTTCTCTCGTTACTCACGGGGTCACAACTTGGGGTTTTCATTCTGCAGTCTGCGCATGATTCTTTAGGGATCCGTTTGTGTCAGACAAGGACCCTTGGGGCATAACCCTGCCACAGGCAAAACTGCAGTCCCGTGACTGTGCCCTACAGCTACAGTTATTTGGCAAGCCTCGGTTGTTGGTCATACACTCATACACTGACACTGCAGATGCCTCCGATGGCAATCACAGACCATCACCAGATTTTACTAGAACTGAAATCAAAGGTGGGGGAAAGCGGCAAGAAGTTTGGTTCACGGACGTCACTAGGACATCTGAAGACACACTAGGAGGCTTGGAGGTTTTCTTCAGATGAAGTAGCTATTAAATTTATACAATTAGACATTTTTCTGGGGTGCAGTTCTCCCAGTTGCGAATTCCGTTCTGTGCGGTCAGAAGTACGCCGACTGCGCCCAGTCCCCAGTCTTGGCGCTGTGGGTGGGGTTAGTGTCTGTGACGTGACTGTGCGACTTTAGTCACAAGTAAACTTACAACGTAGGCCCTAGCCTCAAAGGCATACGTGGGCTTCCCTAGCGTCCTCTTCACGAGCTCTTTGTGAAAACACAAAGACTGAGTCTGCCAGTGGTCAGCAAGAGAACAGGGTGAGAGAAATCAACTCAAAGGAGCCACGAGATCCTAACGTCAGACACACAGTTGTAGGGACCCCACAATCACCTGTCAGCTTCGATGGCAGTTTCCCACACAATTATCTCTGAAATACACAGGGAAAGTCATCTCTAGTTTAGACAAATCCCTTTCACAGGCCACGAAAAGAAATCTTCATTTAAGACAATAAAACTGCCCAGTGTAGACTGCAAATTAAGGACTAAGGGCACCCCTCCCCAGCTCGTTTTGGTTCTATAGCATGTAGCCCAGGCTGGCCTTGAGCTTGCTATGGAGCTGGGGATGGCCTTGAACTCCCAATCCCCCTGCCTCCACCTCCCACAGGCTAGGATTACAGGTGTGCGCCACCACACCTGGCTCTGAGGACACACTTTCTACTTCCATTTTTCTTGGACTTATGTGACAATGAAATACTGAAGGCCCAGTGACATAACCAACTTTTCAAGATACTCAAGAAAACATTTTCTCACAAACGACAATGGCTTACAAAAAAAGAAAAGAAAGAAAGAAAGAAACTTGATCATGATTAATTATTTAGACACAGATGCAGTTAAGCTAAGGAATGTCTGCACAGGGGTTCCCCCTTCTGTCCCCACAAACAGAAGCAGTATGAACCTGAAAGCTGTAAAACGCGATAAATTAAAAGGCATACGGCAGTCACACGGTTGTTATTCTCCTAGGATACTTTCTCCAGCTAAACTGTCTCAGGTTAAAGCAAAGTAAATGAGATGGAAGCAGATGTGTCGTTGTCGTCATGGGATCCGTCAACCAGCACCTCCTACTTAAGATGGCTGTAGAACCAATCAGACCTACTTCCCCAAGCTTTACATTTATGGCATTTTCCTTTTAACTTCTTCCTATTTCCTTTTTCTTTTCCTTCCTTCTGATTTTTTCCTCGTCTTCTCCATTTCTCTCACTCTTTTGTCTTAAAAAAAAAAATTATATTTATGGCCAGGTGTGGTGGTGCATGCCTTTACTCCCAGCACTCGGGAGGCAGAGGTAGGTGGATCACCATGAGTTCCAGGCCACCCTGAGACTACATAGTGAATCCCAGGTCAGCCTGAGCTACAGTGAGAACTTACCTCAAAAAAAAAATTATATTTATGTGTGTGTGCACGTGGGGGGGGGGCATATTAGGGTCTGCTGCTGCTGCAAATGAATGACAGAGACATGTGCTACTTTGGGTCTGGCTTTACATGAATGCTGTGAAATTGAATTCAGGCTGAGAGGCTTTGCAAGCAAATGACCTTTAACTACTGAGCCATCTCCCTAGCCTCCTTTTATTGTCCCCCCCACCTCCTTTGGTTTTTCGAGGTAGGATCTCACTTTAGCCCAGGCTGACCTAGAACTCACTATGTAGTCTCAGGGTGGCCTCCAACTCTGGGAGATCCTCCCACCTCTGCCTCCCGCGTTCTGGAATTAAAGGTGTGTGCCACCACTGCTGTTTTCAAGAGGAAAGAACATCAGATCTGACCCTAAGAACAGACTAACCACAAATAAGGAAAGCAGAACTATTTTTCTACTTGTTTACTGACTCTTCCAGCATGGCTACATGTGTGGTCTGCCCTCAGGAAAACACACTGACTACACAGGAATCTTTTTTTTTTTTTTTTAAACAGAAATTTGCTGAGCACAGATTTGAGGAATAAAAAATAAAATTCATTTTGCTGATTATGGTTTAAAAAGTCTTCTTTTAAATTGTATTTCCTGTTTCACTTGGTTTTTTTTTTTTTTTTTTGGTTTTTCGAGCTTGGGTCTCACTGTAGCCCAGGCTGACCTGGAATTCACTATGGAGTCTCAGGGTGGCCTCAAACTCACGGCGATCCTCCTACCTTTGCTGGGATTAAAGGTGTGCACCACCACGCCTGGCTTAGTACTCTATTTTTTCTAGACATCTTTTAAAATTAACTTTTATTCATCTGTGTGGGGGGTGTGAGCGCATCAGGGTCTCTTGCTGCTACAAATGATCAGCCTTCTGGTTTCACATGGGTGGCTGGGGAACCGAACCCCAGAACAGGAAGCTTACAAAGAAGTGCTGCTGAGCCACCTCTCCCCAGACTCTTTCCTAGCCATCCTTCCCGTACATTGCGGAAAACTGATATTCCATGGTCTTGAGCCAGACTCTTTCCTAGCCATCCTTCCCGTACATTGCGGAAAACTGATATTCTATGGTCTTGAGCCAGACCCTTTTCCTAGCCATCCTTCCCTTACATTGAGGAAAACTGATATTCCATGGTCTTGAGCCAGACACTTAGAGGATATCAGGGACCCACATTCAGAGACCATCTCAGACAGACAAACTGATGGTGTAATGTCAAGAGTCATGGACTAGAGATGGTCAGCAACTGTGAACGCCCAACACATGCACCATGAGGAGCCAACAGATATAGATAGATATGTAGATATATATAGATACACAGCTATATAGGTGAAATGACATGTCAACTGACTTGCAGTTAATGTTAAGAGTTTATTTCCCAGCTCACCTTAGATGTATGTTGGTGATCCATTGGTGAACAGAGTTAGGTTCTAAAAGCAGCACAATCAAGCCAGGAAGCCCTGTGCAACCCCCACCTGCTTCTGAAGCTACTGCCTGCCTGCTCACAGGGGCCCTCTTGGCAGCTTGAGGAAATTCAGTTTCTGATACCCAGGGCGGGGGGGGCTTTAAAAGCAAAATAATCCCACCAAATGCTTTCTTTGTTTGAGACAGGGTCTCATCTAGTAGCCCAAGCTGGCCTTGAACTTGCCAGTCCTCTCTCCTTCTGCCTCCAGAATGCCGGGATTATAGCGTGTGCCATGATGCCCAGCTTCCTCACTGTGTTCTCTGCATAAAATGTCATGTTCTCTTGGTACAAGAATTCCGCACATAAAGAAAAGATGGCATGCCTCTTCTCTGAATAGCTAACAACCTAGTTATCATATACTCACACGCTCCTTTACACACAGTACTTTTGGGGTGTTAGAAGGGTCCGACTGTCCCCCTGCTGCTCACCTGAAGGCAGGTCTGTGAAGGACACCTCACATGTAACTAGTTTAGACTCTCATCCCAGGCCAGTGTGACAGTGGACATTTGAGAAGGAAAAACAAAGGCAGGCAATTTAGCAAATGCTGCCCTTGTCTGAACCTGCAATGGCTTCTGACTGGCCTGGGGGTTCGCACCCAACTCTGGCCTTCAAGATAACTTAGCTATCGGGTGCTGTGTGAGAAACTGTGAGAGGACTACTGCTCCTAGAGAAGAGCAAACAGAAAACCGTGTTTGTGCGATGAAGCATTGCGCTGCAAATGAACACTAACACCCACCCGGCGGATCAACATCAGCAACAACCACCACCACAGAACTATGGGTACATTAGTGCACAAATTATCCATTTAGACACCTTTCTTTTTGTTTTTCGAGGTAGGGTCTCACTCTAGTCCAGGCTGACCTGGAATTCACTGTGTAGCCCTGAACTCACAGTGATCCACCTACCTCTCCCTTCCAAGTGCTGGGATTAAAGGTGTGTGCCACCACGGCCAGCTCTTTTATTTTTCAAGGTAGTGTCTCGCTCTGGCTCAGGCTGACCCAGACCTCTTCTTTTTGACACAGGATCTCACTCTCTATCCTGCGCTGGCCTAAAACTCGCTATGTGGCCCAGTTCATCCTTAAACTAATGATCCTTCTGCCTCAGCCTCCTGAGTGCTTGGATTTCAAGTGTGCACTGCCATGCCCAGCCAAGGGGGATGACTGTACCAATTCCTTTAGAACCTATCACCTAGCATGCAAACCCCCTTCAAAGCAATCAAATCCTCATAGATTGTCCCTGAATATGAGTGCCACAGACCCTCAGGCCTTATGAGCAGATGCCTTGGCTTTAAATCCTGGCCCTACAGTTTCCAGTTGCTTTGGTCACACCTCAGTCACCTTAGCTATAAAATGAGGTCATCTTAGCACACAGGCTTCATAGCTAATGAAATCTCAGGACAGCCTAAGAAGCCTTGGAGAAATATCACTGCCACTGTTCCTTGACCCTTTCTTTCTTTCTTTTTCTTTTCTTTTCTTTTTTTTTTTTTTTTTTGGTTTTTCAAGGTAGGGTTTCACTCCTGATCTGGAATTCACTGTGTAGTCTCAGGCTGGCCTCGAACTCACAGTGATCCTCCCACCTTTGCCTCCCACTCACAAGTTCTGGGATCAGTGGTGTGCGCCACCACACCTGGTTTCCTTGACCCTTTGAAGATGGATATAGGTTCAATATTTGTTATAGAAAATGCTTAGGGTGATGAGGGTGCCAGACTTCAAATTTGGAAATAGTGTGTCTAGTTAAAAAGGAGGCCCAGGGCTGGAGAGATGGCTTAGCAGTTACAGCACTTGCCTGCAAAGCCAAAGGACCCAGGTTCAATTCCTCAGAACCCATAAAAGCCAGATGCATGAGGTGGCACATGCGTCTTGAGTTCATTTGCAGTGGCTAGAGTCCTGGCGCGCCCATTCTCTCTCTCCCTGCCTCTCTCTCTGTGCCTCTATAAATAAATAAAAGAGACCCAAGTGTAAACATGACATTTGTGTATGTTTTACTTGTGCTCTGTATACACACTGAAGATAGTTGATCTTTTGTCCTGGTTTTGCAGCATTGGGGATGGAACCCAGGACATCATGAATGTTAGGCAAGTGCTCTACCACTGAGCCACATCCCAGCCCTGTGGGTAAGGTGGGAAGTCCCACGTATGGTGTCAAGCTAGGGCTCACAAAGTGCACATTCTGATTTAGATAAGTGGAGTCCCATCACAGCATTTAACTCCCCCAGACGCCTACTGCCTCTGCTGTGATCCTGGGCTTTTATCTGCAGGACCCCTCCTACCTTTCACCTTTTTAAAAAAATATATATACTTATTTTGCCATAGGGAGGGACTATGAAATGAATATGATCACTTTTAAATGGTAGTTTTTGTGTTGTTTTGTTTTTTTCGAGTTAGGGTTTCACTCTAGCTCAGGCTGACCTGGAATTCGTTATGTAGTCTCAGAGTAGCCTCAATCTCATGGCGATCCTCCTACCTCTGCTTCCCAAGTGCTGGGATTAAAGGTGTGTGCCACCACGCTTGGCTAAATGGTAGTTTTTTTTTTTTTTTTTTTTTTTTTTTTTTCCTGAGGTAGTGTTTCACTCTAGCTCAGGCTGACCTGGAATTCACTCTGTAGTCTCAGGGTGGCCTCGGACTCACGGTGATCCTCCTACCTCTGCCTCCCAAGTGTTGGGATTAGAGGCGTGTGCCACCACGCCTGATTTAAATGGTAGTTTTTTATAAGATAAACATGTATCTTTTTATCATTCTAGCACAGTGTATGTACTATATAGTTAGATTATTTAAATAAAAAGAATGGGGCTTTTCTACATTATAACAACAACAACAACAACAACAAAACCCTTCAGATTCTTGAATTTCAGATTTCTGGCCTTCAGATTTGAATTGCTCACCCTGGACTGTCTTAAGCCTTTTCCAGTGAAGAGATTTCATCATATAACCTCACTCACTGAAACCACCGTGTCTCATGGTGTTTCCTCTCTGCACCTGAGGCATGACTGCGGCAGAAGAGCCCACGGCCTGGCTGGCTCAGAATTAGTAAATGGGTCTTTTCTAACTCTGGTCACTTCCAATTCCTCACCACTTACACAATCAGTTTGAAAAACTGAACAAACTTTCCTCTTTTTGGTGAGATCAAGGTGAAAAATAATGACTGAGATGCTCTGAAGAGGAAGTAAGGGCTCCTTCCAGAATGTTCTAGAAACGGAAAAAAAGAGCTCAGGCTGGCTACCTTTCTCTTTCTGTCCACATCTATCTATCCATCCATCCATTCATCTGTCCGTCCGTCTGTCCATCTACCATCTTTCCATTTTGTTCCTTCCTTTCTTTCTCTCTTTCTCTTTCCCTTCTTCCTTCCTTCCTTCCTTCCTTTCTTCTGCCTTCCCGCCATCATTAACATTAGGCAGTTTCTTACAGGCTATGGGGAAACAGTGGTTTCATTCACAAAATAAGTTACGCAGAAGAAGGCATGCAAGATAAGCGCAAGAGGGAGACGGGGTCCCAGAGCACAACTTACCCCACGCTTTAGGCTCCTGAAGCACTGGATTTTGGGTTTGGAGGTCATGAACTCGTTGAAGCGATGGGAGAGGGGTTCCTTTTGCTGCTTGGGAGACTGGGGGCCGTTGGGAACAGCAGAGGGTGAGGCAGAGGCAGGGGGAGGAGGGGGAGGCTGATGGGGGGATGTTAAAAGGGACATAAGCTATGTGTAAGAGATGGAGCAGTGACAGTAAAATCAGAAAAGAAGACACAAAACAAAAGTAAGCATCAAATCATATTTGAAATCCAAAGCAAGTAAAACACAAACCATTAAATATTGACGCCATGGTACAAAAACAAAACAGGATGTAGGACATGTTCCACGGAGAAGGGGATGAGGGGGAGAGGTCAGTAAGTATTGCGACAGGAAAGCAAGAACTATCTGGTGCAAAGCTCATGCGACAGTCACATGCAAACTACGGCTCTAATTAGCTATTCTGAGACCCGTTCAAGGCAGAAGGTGAGTACATCCACACCACCTAAACTAACAGAGCTTGATGGGAGAAGACGAAAGGCCGTAAGAGCCCCGGTTATGAAAACAGTGAGACAGGCCTTGGGAGAAGAAAACATTCAAACGCTAAGGTTAAAGCAGTGTGTCGCCTTCCACCCTACATCACGCCGCCAGGTTAACGCTGCCATGCACAGCACTACGAAGAGGAAATGCGAAGTGTTCATGGAGACACACAGGTTAACATGAATTCGGAACCAAGTCATCGGCCCGTGGTAACAAGCTCAATGAGGCGAGGTGACAGGTGGTTACAGGTGACGCCGTCTCCTAGCCCTCCCGGCGGAGGTACCGGCAGCCCGGGAGGATTAGGGGTGAAACAGAAGATGAGAAAAGGATGCGAGGTCAGTGACTGGTTAGTGTGGGTGACACGGTGCCAGTGACAGTGGGTCTACAACGAGACCGAGGCCATGGCAAAGGAACCGCCACCAGAAAGAAAGACTGTTTGAAACATTTCGCTCTCTCGCTATCTTGTTGCCTTTCTTCCTCTCTGAACTACAAGTCGAAATGAAAATATCGCTTTAGACACGCTCAAGGCTCTGCACTCTGGCAATCTCGCCTTGTGCCGGATCCACACCACCGGTACCTTATTTTTCTTGATGAAGGGCCACAGCTTTCCTTTGGACTTGCCACCAAACTTGAGCTCGGGCTTGCCTTCTCTGGAATTGGAAAGGCTGTTGTCTGACACGGTGCGCTTCATGGGCTGGGTGTAATCCTCAAATTCGATGTCCCCGGGAGGCTCGAATCCTGACTTATAGGCTTCTATGACGAGCTGTGAGTCCTGCAATCACACGCCCACACACAGGCCATCAACCCATGCAGGCGCTCTGCATGCCAGCAACAGTGACTTCACATGGATGCTCGTCAGGCTACTGACTGATAACAGTTTCTCCCCACCCCCCTGGTAGCATGCTCATTACTAGAAAGAATAACTTAACTTATAACGTTTTGTCTCTATGTAAGATCCAAAAATGTTTTCTTTTTCCTTTCCCCCCAACGTAGGGTCTTGTTCTAGCCCAGGCTGACCTGAAATTCACTATGTAGTCTCAGGGTGGCCTCGAACTCATGGTGATACTGCTACCTCTGCCTCCTGAGTGCTGGGATTAAAGGCATGTGCCACCACGCCCGGCTAAATTCTAAAGATATTTTCAACAACTGTCCTTCTTTTTGAATTTTTTTGAGCCTAGCTCAGGTTGACCTGGAATTTACTATGTAGTCTCAGGCTAGCCTTGAACTCATGGCAATTCTCCTACCTCTGCCTCCTGAGTGCTGGGATTAAAGGCATGAACCAGCACGCTCTTTTTTTTTTTTTTTTTTTTTTTGAGACAGGGTCTCTCACTGGCCTAGCTAGCAAGCTCTAGGGATCTGCCTGTCTCCGATCACAGGGGTTACACTCCAGCATCACTACACCAGCTTTTTCTTTTTTTAAGATTTTATATTTATATATTTATTTATTAGACACAGACGGAGACAGAGAATGGGCGTGTAGCCACTAGGGCCTCTAGCCACTGCAAACGAACTCCAGATGCATGTGCCACCATTGTGTAGCTGGCTTATATGGGACCTGAAGAATCAAACCCAGGACCTTAGGCTTCACAGGCATGCGCCTTAACCGCTAAGCCATCTCTCCAGCTGTACACCAGCTTTTTAAATGGGTTCGGGGGATCAAACTCAGGTCCTAATTCCTGCACCGCAAGCACTTTGCTGACTGAGCCGCCTCCCAGCAATGGAGGAGACACTTCTGCAGGGCGTTGCCAGCATCCAGCCCGGAGCACCTACAAGGCATTGCCACCCAAACCTGATAGGTAACTTTGCCCTCGGGGAGCAAAGGCTGTGCGACCAATCAGAACCACGGAGGGCGGCTACTTTGCTAACTGACAAGCGGTGAGACCAATCAGAACCACAGAAGGCGGCCACTTTGCTAACCGATAAGAAAATGTTTCATTTAATTCTGGGACATCTGCTCTCGTGTCTCCCTCGAATGGAATGGGGACCAGATCCCAAACATGGGGAAGGGCTTCAGAAAAGAGCTCCTAGGTGATCTGTTAGGTGCGCACAGACGCCCTCCTCTGAGGTCACTGGAAGAGGTGGCACCAAGGGGCAAAGTGAGTGATAACAGAACCGCGTGGTGCCCAGTGATGCACTTACGCTTTTCTGATCGATGGACTCAGCTGCCTTCACTATGCCGTCCAGGCATTTCCCGATGATGGGGATCACCTGGCGGTCAAGCTCCGCGTAGGTCTTCATCGACTCTCCAATCCTCACGACCCTCCTTTCCTCCATCTCTTGGATTTTCTGCAACGACAGATTTGGGATCAAATGCATCTGGTCCACTACTATTTAGGGACGCTGTTCTGCGGTGACAGTTACCTAACAAATTCTGTACGCAGGAAAAAGGTTGGAGTCAGAAGGACGGTGGTTTATCCTATTACCACAATTCAGTCAGTGTCTAATTTTCTAAATCATCAGGCTGCCCCATCAGTGGACACGTTTCACAATTGTATCCCAATTTCAGTAAGAACACAATTACAGCAGAAGTTTTGTTTTTGTTTTCCAAGGTAGGGTCTTGCTCTAGCTGACCTGGAATTCACTATGTAGTCTTAGGGTGACCTTGAACTCATGGTGATCCTCCTACCTCTGCCTCCCGAGTGCTGGGATTAAAGTGCTATTCTAACTATTATTGAGTGTGTGTGATATGCACGTGCATATGTGCTTAAAGGTGTGTGTGACATGCATGTATGTATGTATCTATGACATTCATGTTTATGTGTTTGGAGGCCAGAGGACAACCTTGGTGTGACTCCTCAGGTTTGCTATTCAACTCTTTTTTTTTTTTTTTTTTTTTAATTTGAGAAAGGCAGAGAGAGGGAGAGAGAGAGAGGAAGGGAGAGAGAATGGGTGTGCCAGGGCCTTCAGCCACTGCAAACAAACTCCAGACCCATGTGCCACTATGCATCTGGCTTACGTGAATCCTGGGGAATCGAACTTGGGTCCTTTGGCTTTGCATGCAAGTAAGTGCCGTAACTGCTAAACCACCTCTCCAGCCCCTACTCACCTCTTTTTGAGACAGGGTCTCTTACTGGCCTGGAACTCACCTAGTAGGGTAGACAACTTACCTGACAGCCCTAGTGATGCTTATGTCTTTACTTCCCCAGTGCTGTGATTAAAAGCATGAACCCCCACATCAACACTGCCATGGGTTCTAGGGACTGAACTCAGGTCTTCATGCTTGTGGGGCAAGCATTTTAGTGACTGAACCATCTCTCCAGCTCCATTTATCTTTTTCTTTAATATTTAATTAAGTAATTTATTTATTTGAGAAAGAGAGCAAAGAATGGGTATGCCAGGGCCTCTAGCCACTTCAAATGAAATGCAGATGCATGTGCCACTCTCCAGCCCTCATAGTCTTTTAAAAAAAAAATTTCCAGGGGTAGGAGAGATGGCTTAGCTGTTAAGCGCTTGCCTGTGAAGCCTAAGGACTCTGGTTTGAAGCTCGATTCCCCAGGACTCACGTAAGCCAGATGCACAAGGGGGCGCACGCGTCTGGAGTTTCTTTGCAGTGGCTGTAGGCCCTGCGCCTATTCTCTCTCTCTCTCTCTCTCTCTCTCTGCCTTTCTCTCTCTGTCTGTCACTCTCAAATAAATAAATAAAAATAAACAAAAAAAAAATTGCCGGGCGTGGTGGCACACACCCGGAGGCTCCATAGTGAATTCCAGGTCAGCCTGGGCTAGAGTGAGACCCTACCTTGAAAAACAAAAAAAAATATAAAAATCTTCAGGTAGATTAAAGATCCACTGTGGGCAATAGTCCACTAAGATCCTTCCAAGCTCTGCTGGATGAATATCACTTTGACAACGGGCATGCACACAGCCTGGTCAGCCTGGACTAGAGTGAAACCCTACTTCAAAAGAACCAAAAAAAAAAAAAAAAAAAAAAAAAAGTGAATTGAGGGTTGAAGAGATGATGGCTCAGCAGTTAAAGACAATTGTTTGTAAAATCAGCCATCCTAGGTTCAAATCTCCAGTCACCTACATAAAGCCAGACAGGCATTTGGCCACAGTGGTAGAAGACCTTTGCAAGGGCTGGAGAGATGGCTTAGTGGTTAAGACACTTTCCTACGAAGCCAAAGGACCCAGGTTCAACTCTCCAGGACCCACAAAGGCCAGATGCAAATGGTGGCGCACGCGCCTGGAGTTTGTTTGTGGCTGGAGGCCCTGACGTGCCCATTCTCTCTCACTGCCTCTTTCTCTCCCTCCCTCTCTTTCTGAAATAAATAAAATAAATAAAAATAAAATATTTAGGGCTGGAGAGATGGTTTAGCGGTTAAGCGCTTGCCTGTGAAACCTAAGGACCCCGGTTCAAGGCTCAATTCCCCAGGACCCACGTTAGTCAGATGCACAAGGGGCGCACGAGTCTGGAGTTCGTTTGCAGTGGCTGGAAGCCCTGGCGGGCCCATTCTCTCTCTCTCTGCCTATTTCTGTATCTCTCTCTCTCTCAAATAAATAAATAAATAAAATTTAAAAAAAAATTTAAAAAAATAAAATAAAATATTTAAAAAAAGAAGACCTTTGCAAATAAATAAACAAATTTTAGGGCTGGAGAGATGGCTGAGTGATTAAAGTGCTTGCCTGTAAAGCCTAAGGACCCAGGTTAGACTCGCCAGAACCCACATAAGCCAGATGCACAAGGTGACACATGCGTATATGGTGGCACATGCAGCTGGAGTTTGATTACAGTGGCTAGAGGCGTGGGTACACCAATCTCTCACGCATTTTCTCATAAAAATAAAAAAATAAAAATTTTAAAAAGTCTTAGTGCCACCCTTAGAGTCTTTTTTTAAAAAAAGTGGGCTGCTGGGTGTAGTGCGTGCCTTTAATCCCAGCACTTGGGAGGCAGAGGTAGAAGGAATGCTGAGTTCCAGGACAGGCTGAGACTGCATGTGAATTCCAGATCAGCCCAGGCTAGAGCAAAACCCTACCGCAAAAAAAAAAAAAAAACAAAAAAACAAAAAAAAAACAGGAAGTGGGGAGCTGGAGAGATGGCTTAGTAGTTAAGGCCTTTGCCTGAGAAGCCTAAGGACCCAGATTTGATTCCCTGGTACCCACATAAACCAGATGCACAAAGTGGCACATGTCTGGAGTTTGTAGTGGCTGGAGGTCCTGGTGCACCCATTCTCTCTCACATAAAACCAAAAATAAACTAAAATAAAATAAAAAGGGGCCTCCCAAGTGCTTGGATTACAGGCATATGCTACCACACCAGTCTGAGGTGTTTCAATAATTCCAAATGTCCACTAAGTGATTTTTGTTTGTTTGTTTGTTTATTTGGTTGGTTGGGATTTGTTTGTTTGTTTTGTTTTGTTTTTGTTTTTGGTGGTAGGGCCTCACTCTAGTCTCAGGCAGGCCAGGAACTCACAGAGATCCTTCTACTTCTGCATCTGGAGTCCTGGGATTAAAGGCATGCACCACCATGCCTTGCTAGGATTGCTTAGAGTTTGAGGCCATCCTGGGTTATGTAGTGAGGTTCAGAGCAGCCTGGGGGTACAAAATGGGACACACACTCACATGGAATGACACAATCAGGATTCAAAGCAACATGCTTCTCCACAGAGGAAGACACAGGGTGTGAGCCGCAGGAAGGACTGACCTGGAAGATGTGGGGGATGTGGGTGTGGTAGTACTCGCGCTGCTCCTGGTTGAATTTCTGGAGGATGGAAGAGTAATCTGCCTTGCTGTCCTCTGCCATTTGGTGACGTATTTGAGCTTGCTGCCGTGCCTTGGGGCAAAAATGAGAAGAACATCTCCATGTTTATGTATTTTACTTTTTATTCATTTCATTTTTATTTACTTTTTAGAGAGAGAGAGAGAAAATTGGCACGCCAGGGCCTCAGCCACTACAATTGAACTCCAGACACTTAAAAAAATATTTGCCGGGCATGGTGACGCATGCCTTTAATCCCAGCACTTGGGAGGCAGAGGTGGGAGGATCATCGAGGGTTCAAGGCCACCCTGAGACTACATAGTTAATTCCAGGTCAGCCTGGACCAGAGTGAGACACTACCTCGAAAAACCAAAAAACCAAATATATATTTATTTAAGAGAGAGGGAGAAAGAGAATGGGTACACCAGGGCGTCCAGCTACTGCAAACAAACTCCAGATGCATGTACCACCTTGTGCATCTGGCTAACGTGGGAACTGAACCAAGGTCCTTTGGCTTTGCAGGCAAGTGCCTTAACCACTAAGCCATCTCTCCAGCCCTCAGACACTTCTGCCACCTAGTGCGCATGTATGACCTTGTGTTTCCCTCACCTTTTGTGCATCTGGCTTACATGGGATCTGGAGAGAGATTGAACATGTATCCTTAGACATCATAGGCAAGTGCCTTAACTGCTAAGTCATCTCTCCAGCCCCTCATTTCATTTTTATTATTATTTTGTTTGTTTCCAGGCAAGCTGAGGCTGGCCTCGAACTCACAGCAATCCTCCTACCTCTGCCTCCTGAGTGCTGGGATTAAAGGCATGCATCACCACACCTATCTTATTTCACTTTATTAATACAGAGCTTTTTAATCCCAGGCTGGCTTAGAACTTTCTCTCTAGCCAAGGATGCTCCTGAACTTCTGATCCTCTGGCCTCCACCTTCCAAGAGTGCTAGGATTACAAGCGTGTAACACCATGCTCCATGTATATAGTGCTGGGGATGGAATGTAGGGCCTCATCAGGCGAACGTGATGACCACTACACTACAGAAAAAACCCTGGAGCCCAGGGCCTTGTACTTGCCTTTACCAACTGAACCATCTCCCAAGCCCTTTGAGTGTATATTTTATTTTATTCTTTCTTTCTTTCTTCCTTCCTTCCTTTCTTTCCTTCCTTCCTTCCTTCCTTCCTTCCTTCCTTCCTTCCTTCCTTCCTTCCTCTCTCTCTCTCTCTCCCTCTTTCTTTCTTTTGAGGTAGGGTTTCACTCCAGCCCAGGTTGACCTGGAATTCACTATGTAGTCTCAAACTCCCAGCAATCCTCCTACCTCTGCCTCCTGAGTGCTGGGATTAAAGGTGTGAGCTTCCACGTCTGGCTACTTTTCTTTTTTAAAAATATTTTTATTTATTTTCAAGCAGGGAAAGAGAGAAAGAATGAAAACGGGCATGACAGGGCCTACTGCTGCTGCAAACAAATTCCAGACGCATGAGCCACCTCGAGCCTAGGCTGACAAGTTTTGCAAGCAAGTGCCTTTTTAAAACCCCTGAGCTATCTCTCCAGCTCTAGTGTGTGTGTATATGTATTTTTGGTTTTCCAAGGTAGGGTCTCACTCTAGCTCAGGCTGACCTGGAATTCACTATGTAGACTCAGGGTGGCCCTGAACTCTAGTCAATCCTGCCTCTGCCTTCCGAATGCTAGGATTAAAGGCGTGCACCACCATGCCCAGCTTTACCCTAGTGTATATTTTTAAAGAATCAAAAAAAATGGGGGTGGGAGCTGGAGAGATGGTTCAGCAAGGGTGCAACAGTAGCATATCTGTTATGGGGGAAATCATCTGTTCCCTACTAATACTGGAGGTCCCCCCACGGGAGGGAATACATATCCGGTATTGAAAACCTAGCCAAAAGAATGGCAGGGGAGCCAGGCATGGTGGCGCACGCCTTTAATCCCGACTCTCAGGAAGCAGAGGTCGGAGGATTGCTGTGAGTTCAAGGCCACCCTGAGACTACATAGTGAATTTCAGATTAGCCTAAGCTTGAGTGAGACCCTGCCTTGAAAAACAAAAACAAAACAAAACAAAAAAGAATGACAGGGAAGATTATGAGCCCTAGGGGAATAACATCTGCTATTGTCTCAATAAATGCATATATTATGCTCACCAAACTTCCCAGTAAGCACTTCTCTTAATGTTCATACCCGTATATTAAGGCCACTCTCACTTTTGGTCAGAGAAGCTTCTCTTTTCAGATGGCAGTGACCACTGGGATGACTCAGAAGGCACCATGGTGCTGAGAAATGACAGAGGAGTGCTCAGCACTGCAATATCTCTATCACACCTTCAAAGGCTCAGGGTCCATTGCAGAAGAGGTGGCGGAAAGAACGTAAGAGCCAAAGGAAGGGCAGGTCTGCTTACAATGCACTCTTCCAGACACAAAATGGCCTGGATATCCATGACCTCGCAGTGCCTGAAACTACCTACACAAGACCATCATAATAGGAAGAAAAGATGATGACATCAAAATAAGAGAGACTTAAACAGAGGGGGAGGGGATATGATGGAGTGTGGAGTTTCAAAGGGGAAAATGGGGGGAGGAGGAAATTATCATGTTTTATTGTCTGTAATTATGAAAATTGTCAATAAAAAAAGTTAAAAATAAAATAAAAATAAAAAAGAAAGGAGTGGGTGTAGCCCAGTAGTACAGCACCTGCCTCGCATGTACAGGGCCCTGGGTTCCATCCCCAGCACTGCACAAAATTTAAAACAACACAGACACACTCTCTCTCTGCCTCTGTCAAATAAATAAATAGATAAAAATAAAAATAAAAATGGGCTGGAGGAATGGCTTAGCAGTTAAGGCACTTGCCTGCAAAGCCAAAGGACCCAGGTTTGATTCCCCGATACCCACATAAAGCCAGATGCACAAGGTGGCATATGCACCTGAAGTTCATTTACAGTGGCTGAAGGCTCTGGAGTGCCCATTCTCTCTCTTTTTCTCCCTGGCAAATAAATAAATAAATAACCAAATAAATAAATAAAACAGCAACAACCTTTGCTAAGTGGCAGCACCAGGCTGTAGGGAGGCTACCAGGGATCAAAGCCATGGCCGTGTGCATGCTAAGCACGTACCACCTCCCTGAGCTCCATGCCGAGGCCCAGGGCTGAGTATTAAGCGCAAATGAGAAGTCCTGTACACTGTAGAGTTCTCCGCCGGTCCACTTTAGACTCACTCATGTAGCCCTTTAGAGGTGACCTGATAAAAATCATGTTGTGATGCTAACGCGATCTGAGGTCCACAGGTGTGAAAACCCACCCCCTGCCGGGTGAAGATATGGGGGATTCCACCAAGTGGCCACCGTGAGCCAAAACTGCACAGGCAAAGTGGCCAGGTTCCAACTCAACCTGTTCGTGTTTATTGCACCAATACCACAGAAAATTATGATCTAG
Organism: Dipus sagitta; assembly: GCA_036346955.1. Lineage (NCBI taxonomy): Eukaryota > Metazoa > Chordata > Mammalia > Rodentia > Dipodidae > Dipus > Dipus sagitta. The sequence continues at coordinate 143,980,756 of CM070770.1, forward strand.
TGAAAAAAAGCACATTCAAATGTCAACATAAAGAAGACATGCTGAGGACGTGTGCCCTACTTTCTGTATAACTCAGATATATATATATATATATTTTGTTTGTTTGTTTGTTTGTTTGTTTTTGCTTTTTGTTTTTAGAGGTAGGGTCTCACTCTAGCCCAGGCTGACCTGGAATTCACTATGGAGTCTCAGGGTGGCCTTGAACTCACGGTGATCTGCCTCCCAAGTGCTGGGATTAAAGGCGTGCGCCACCACACCTGGCTATGTATGTTATATATATATATATATATATATATATATATATATATATATATATATAAAATCATCTGTACTGCATTCTTCACTGGTTTCCTGCTGGGTGACCTGAAGCCTTACCCTGAGTCTCACTTCCTCCACACACACACGGAGGGGAGGGGCAAGGTGACAGGTCTTACAGTTGCTTCCTTCATTTTCTTCCCTATTACAGCCCAATTAAGGTCCCCACATCACTATTGTCCAAGAGCATTTCCCTGTCACCTGAGGCTTTTCAGTTCCTCAGGCGCTGAGAGAGCTCATTTGGCCAGGGCTTGTTTTTTAACTGCCATGTTTCCCTCCTTGTTGATGGTCTGCGCTCCCTTCTTCGCCATATGCTCTGCCTTCCGCTTTCCCACTGTGTCCACTAGCAAGTGTATCCAGAGAACCCCCGAAATGCTAATCCCCACCTACTGGCAGAAACCCTTCCCTCCCGGCAGATACAGTCCTTCCCCTCTCCTGCGTGTGCCCATCTGCACTGCCAGGGCGTCCAACACAGCCCCTTAACTTCTTACCTTCCTGTCTCCTTAACATTTACCATTTTGTTATGAATCTATAAAAAAAAACCCTATGGGAATTCCCACACAAGCCTCACATTTCTAAAACAGTCTCTGTTTCATTCACGGCAGTGACCACTGGGATGACTCAGAAGGCACCATGGTGCTGAGAAATGACAGAGGAGTGCTCAGCACTGCAATATCTCTATCACACCTTCAAAGGCTCAGGGTCCATTGCAGAAGAGGTGGCGGAAAGAACGTAAGAGCCAAAGGAAGGGCAGGTCTGCTTACAATGCACTCTTCCAGACACAAAATGGCCTGGATATCCATGACCTCGCAGTGCCTGAAACTACCTACACAAGACCATCATAATAGGAAGAAAAGATGATGACATCAAAATAAGAGAGACTTAAACAGAGGGGGAGGGGATATGATGGAGTGTGGAGTTTCAAAGGGGAAAATGGGGGGAGGAGGAAATTATCATGTTTTATTGTCTGTAATTATGAAAATTGTCAATAAAAAAAGTTAAAAATAAATAAATAACCAAATAAATAAATAAAAGCCAAGTGCGGTGGTGGACGCCTTTAGTCTCAGCACTTGGGAAGTAGAGACAGCAGGATCTCCATTAGTTCGAGGCTACCCCGAGACTACAGAGGGAATTGCAGATCAGCTTGAGCTAGAGTGAAATCCTACCTCAAAACAACAAAAATAATAAAGAAAAAAATATTTTTAAGAATAGCGTAAACAATGAGATAAATCATTTCCACGCCTATTTTGGAGAAATGATTCTTAGTGAATTTTTGTTTTTTGAGGTAGGTTCTCACTCAAGCCCAGGCTGACCTGGAACACACTCTGTATGTAGTTGCAGAGTGGTCTCAAACTCCTAGCATAGCAATCCTCCTACCTCTGCCTCCTGAGTGCTGGGATTAATGGCATGCACCACACTGCCTAGCCCACTGTATTTTTTGAGACAGGATATATATACATATATATATTTTTTTTTAAACTTTTATTTACTTACTTGAGAGAGAGAAAATGGGTGCACCAGGGCTTCTAGCCACTGTAAACAAACTCCAGACACATGTGCCACTTTATGCATCTGGCTTATGTGGGTCCTGGGGAATTGAACCTGGGTCTCCTTTGGCTTTGTAGACAAGCACCTTGAGTGCTAAGCCATCACACCAGGCCCCTCCCCCAACTTTTGTGACTCCTTTTCCTTACCAACTTATTGCTACAATTTTGTTGTTGTTTTCTTTTGAGGTAGGATTTTATTCTAGCTCAAGGCTGGCCTTAAACTCAAAGCTATCCTCCTGCCTCTGCCTCCTGAGTGCTGGGATTAAAGGTATGTGCCACCGCATCAACTACAAATATATCTTTTTTTAAAAAAAAATTTATTATTTTTTTATTTTTTTATTTTTTTATTTTTTTATTTTTTTATTTTTTTTAAACTTTTATTTACTTACTTGAGAGAGAGAAAATGGGTGCACCAGGGCTTCTAGCCACTGTAAACAAACTCCAGACACATGTGCCACTTTATGCATCTGGCTTATGTGGGTCCTGGGGAATTGAACCTGGGTCTCCTTTGGCTTTGTAGACAAGCACCTTGAGTGCTAAGCCATCACACCAGGCCCCTCCCCCAACTTTTGTGACTCCTTTTCCTTACCAACTTATTGCTACAATTTTGTTGTTGTTTTCTTTTGAGGTAGGATTTTATTCTAGCTCAAGGCTGGCCTTAAACTCAAAGCTATCCTCCTGCCTCTGCCTCCTGAGTGCTGGGATTAAAGGTATGTGCCACCGCATCAACTACAAATATATCTTTAAACATACCTTTTCTTTAAGTTTATGCAGAGCGCTGGCGTGGTGATGCACACCTTTAATCAACCAGCACTTGGGAGGCAGAGGTAGGAGGATCGCCATGAGTTCAAGGCCACCCTGAGACTACATAGTGAATTTCAGATTAGCCTAAGCTTGAGTGAGACCCTGCCTTGAAAAACAAAAACAAAGAATGGCACAAGCTGGATGGAGAGATGGCTCAGTGGTTAAAGGTGCTTGCTTGCAAAGCCTGCTGACCTGGGTTTGACTCCCAGCACCCATGTAAAGCCAGATGCCAAGTGGCACATGCTTCTGGAGTTGGTTTGCAGTGGCAAGAGGACTGAAGCACATTCCTCTCTCTGTGCCCCCAAATAATAAATAAAAGCCAAGTGCGGTGGTGGACGCCTTTAGTCTCAGCACTTGGGAAGTAGAGACAGCAGGATCTCCATTAGTTCGAGCTACCCCGAGACTACAGAGGGAATTGCAGATCAGCTTGAGCTAGAGTGAAATCCTACCTCAAAACAACAAAAATAATAAAGAAAAAAAATATTTTTAAGAATAGCGTAAACAATGAGATCAGAGGCTATGGACAATTTGATTGTTTTTGGGCAGGTTTCGCAGTTAAACACTCTACAAACGTGAACTCAAAAAGACATATCAGTTACTCCGTTCGATTTTATTAGAAATTTTGCTCTTATAAAATATACTTGGGAGGGGCCAGAACTGTCCATCTGCTTCCATGTCTTGAGCACCAATTCTTCCACATTAGTGCAAGTAATTGTGCTGGGCCTCTGTATTTTGCACCTGTCCTTCTTAGGAGCAATGTTCCCAAAACTAAACAATCTTTAAAGTGATAAATAATAGCGTGGTTGGTGGGTAGCCATTATCCAGCACTCAGGAGGCAGAGGTAGAAGGATCGCCATGAGTTCAAGGCCACCCTGAGACTACATAGTGAATTCCAGGTCAGCCTGAGCTAGAGTGAGACCCTACCTCGGAAAAAACAAACAAAAAACAAAGAATGGCACAAGCTGGATGGAGAGATGGCTCAGTGGTTAAAGGTGCTTGCTTGCAAAGCCTGCTGACCTGGGTTTGACTCCCCAGCACCCATGTAAAGCCAGATGCCAAGTGGCACATGCTTCTGGAGTTGGTTTGCAGTGGCAAGAGGACTGAAGCACATTCCTCTCTCTGTGCCCCCAAATAATAAATAAAAGCCAAGTGCGGTGGTGGACGCCTTTAGTCTCAGCACTTGGGAAGTAGAGACAGCAGGATCTCCATTAGTTCGAGGCTACCCCGAGACTACAGAGGGAATTGCAGATCAGCTTGAGCTAGAGTGAAATCCTACCTCAAAACAACAAAAATAATAAAGAAAAAAATATTTTTAAGAATAGCGTAAACAATGAGATAAATCATTTCCACGCCTATTTTGGAGAAATGATTCTTAGTGAATTTTTTGTTTTTTTGAGGTAGGTTCTCACTCAAGCCCAGGCTGACCTGGAACACACTCTGTATGTAGTTGCAGAGTGGTCTCAAACTCCTAGCAATCCTCCTACCTCTGCCTCCTGAGTGCTGGGATTAATGGCATGCACCACACTGCCTAGCCCACTGTATTTTTTTGAGACAGGATATATATACATATATATATACATATATATATTTTTTTTAAACTTTTATTTACTTACTTGAGAGAGAGAAAATGGGTGCACCAGGGCTTCTAGCCACTGTAAACAAACTCCAGACACATGTGCCACTTTATGCATCTGGCTTATGTGGGTCCTGGGGAATTGAACCTGGGTCTCCTTTGGCTTTGTAGACAAGCACCTTGAGTGCTAAGCCATCACACCAGGCCCCTCCCCCAACTCTTGTGACTCCTTTTCCTTACCAACTTATTGCTACAATTTTGTTGTTGTTTTCTTTTGAGGTAGGATTTTATTCTAGCTCAAGGCTGGCCTTAAACTCAAAGCTATCCTCCTGCCTCTGCCTCCTGAGTGCTGGGATTAAAGGTATGTGCCACCGCATCAACTACAAATATATCTTTTTTTAAAAAAATTTATTATTTTTTTATTTATTGGAGAGAGAGAGAGAATGGGCACGCCAGGGCCTCCAGCCACTGCAAACGAACTCCAGATGAGTGCGCCCCCTTGTGCATCTGGCTTACGTGGGTCTTGGAGAATCCAACCGGACTTCTAAGCCATCTCTCTGGCCCTACAAATATATCTTTAAACATACCTTTTCTTTAAGTTTATGCAGAGCGCTGGGCGTGGTGATGCACACCTTTAATCAACCAGCACTTGGGAGGCAGAGGTAGGAGGATCGCCATGAGTTCAAGGCCACCCTGAGACTGCATAGTGAATTCCAGGTCAGCCTGAGCTAGAGTGAGACCCTATGTCAAGAAAAAAAAAAAAGTTTATGCAGAGCAATTGTTATGTAAGAATATATGTGACAGAGTGTCTCCAAGTTTAGGGCTAAGTGAGCAATGTGACATTATGATTTCACATCATTTGGTAAGTTAATCAAAAGCAGCACCCACCTTCTCAGAGGCACAAGGGCCCACTTGGTCCTCCAAGAAGCACAGAATAGGGCATGGGCACTATTTCTACAAGTTTCCTATTTTATAAAAATAGGAGGTGCAGCATCTTATAGTAACATTACTGTAGGGGACAAAGACACACAGACTTATTTTTTTATTTTTTATTTTTTTTGGTTTGGTCTTTTTGAGGCAGGGTGTCTTCTAGCCCAGGCTGACCTAAACTTATTCTGTAACCCCAGGCTGTCCTGGAACTCAACAGCAATCTTCCTACTTCAGTCTCCCAAGTACTGAGATTAAAGGCATGAGCTAGTATGCCCTCCTTGGTAGTTGTTATTTCTATTTTTATGAGGGGGGCCAGAATTGGTGTGCCAGTGCCTCTAGCCACTGTAATTGAGCTCCAGACTCGTGCACCAGCTTATGTGCAAGTGTCATCTTGTGTGGCTGCTTTACATGGGTTCTGGGGAGTTGAACCTGGATCCTTAGACTTTGCAGGCAAGTGCCTTAACCACTAAGCCATCTCTCCAGCCTGGTACTTATTTGTTTGTTTGTTGTTGTTTCTGGTTTTTTGAGGTAGGGTCTCAGTCTAGCTCAGGTTGACCTGGAACATACTCTGTAGTCTCAGGGTGGTCTCAAACTCCTAGCAATCCTCCCACGTCTGCCTCCTGAGTGTACCACACCGCCCCACTCACCATACTTTTTTTGAGACAGGGTCATTGAACCCAGAACTCACTGAGTGAGCAACCCCAGGGATCCTCTGTCTCTGCCTCCCCAGCACTGAGATTACAGGTGTTCATCGCCACACCCAGATCTTACAATAGTTCCAGGGATCTGAACTCAGGTTCTCATGCTTGTATGGCGAGCGAACTACCCACAGCTCTAAGAAATGATTCTTTGTTAGTGAATTCTTCAAACAGCTTAAGGTCTGAAACAGATTGGAACAGCAACATACAAAAAGTGTATGCTTACACACACACACACACACACACACACACACACACTGAATAGGCAACAAAGCTTATGGTGTCCATGGGTCCTCCAGCTTCCCAGAATCCCTCATGTTTCAGCCTTGGCTATAGACTTGCTTTTGTAAACTTATTAACTCCTAACAGTTCCAAATGTCCCCCACCCCTTGCCAGGCAGCAGTACTAAATAAAACAACTCGGGTCCACTGGATGTGCGCTGTAGCCTGGGCAGTAGTGGAGCAAGAGAAAATAAAAGCAGAGGATCCTTCAGGTGGAGCGGGCTTGCCTTTCGTGGTACGGAAGAATTATCTTGTTGGGGCTTTTAGGGGATGCTAGAATTTGGACAGTAGACTACAGGCTGGCTTTCCTCTCTGAGAGCAGGGAAGCCTTAAAAGAAGAAAAATCTGGGCTGGAGAGTTGGCTTAGCAGTTAAGCCATTTGCCTGCAAAGCCCAGGTTTGATTCCCCAGAACCCATGTAAGCCACATGCACAAGGTGATGTACACATCTGATACCCTTTCTCTCTCTCTCTCAAATAAATAAAATAAAATATAAAACAAGAAAAAAGAAAAGAAGAATCCCATCTAACACTGCATCAAATTCTGCAAAGCCACAAGTGGGAAATCAGGCTGGTCTGTCTCCCAGCCCCAGACATTGGTCTAAGCATCACTATGGAAAAATCCATTTTTGCTTAGTAAACTCCATGATTACTCTCCAGTGGAATTTAAGAGTCTCGAAAATAGTGTGTTGATTACTCATTATTACAGATACATTCCTTGAATTTTGACAATTTATGTATGTATACATTTTAATTATATTCATCACCTCTATTACCCTCTTTTGTTCCCCTCCCACTCTTCTTGTTTAAGTATTTCATTTATTTATGTTTTTCGATTTTTCTGAAGTAGGGTTTTGCTCTAGCCCAGGCTGACCTGGAATTTACTATGTAGTCTCAGTATAATGGCCTTGAACTCACGGCCATCTTCCTACCTCTGCCTCCTGAATGCTGGGATTAAAGGTGTGTGCCACCACACCCAGTTTATTTTTATTTATTTATTGGTGTGAGAGAAACCTGGAACTCTGCAGTCCCAGGCTGGCCTTCAATTCACAGCAATCCTCCTGCTTCTGCCTCCTGAGCACTGGGCACAGCCACTTCTTTGTAATCCTTTTTTTTTTTTTTTTTTTTTCTGAGGTAGGGTCTCACTCTAGCTCAGGCTGGCCTAGAATTCTCTAGGTAGTTCCAGGCTGGCCTTGAACTCATGGAGACCCTCCTACCTCTGCCTCCCGAGTGCTGGGATCAAAGGTGTGCACCGCCATGCCTGGCTCAGGTAATTCTTTTTTTTTTTTTTTAATTTATTTATTTGAGAGCGACAGACAGAGAGAGAAAGAGGCAGATAGAGAGAAAGAATGGGCGCGCCAGGGCCTCTAGCCACCGAACTCCAGACACGTGCGCCTCCTGTGCATCTGGCTAACGTGGGTCCTGGGGAATTGAGCCTTGAACCGGGTCCTTAGGCTTCACAGGCAAGTGCTTAACCACAAAGCCATCTCTCCAGCCCACCAGGTAATTCTTTTTTGAGAGCGACAGGCAGAGAGAGAAGGGGGGTGGAGAGAGACAGAGAGAGAGAGAGAATAGAATGGGCGCACCAGGGCCTCTCCAGCCACTGCAAACAAACTCCAGATGCGTGCGCCCCCTTGTGCATCCGGCTAACATGGGTCCTGGGGAATGGAGGGTGGAACCAGGGTCCTTAGGCTTCACAGGCAAGCGCTTAACCGCTAAGCCATCTCTCCAGCCCTCAGGTAATTCTTAACATCGTTCCTATAGGGCTTCCTTATGGACGCCAAACAGTGCTGTCCTTAAGGTCAGAGCTGCCTTTTCCAGACAGAAGCTGCGCTGTAGCTGTAAGCACACAAACACCATAATCCATTCAGTTAGCTCATTTTATATTATTAGCTCAGCCAAAATGAGTAGTTACTTCCTGTTTAATTCAATATGGCTTTTTCCTTAGGGCTCAGCACATGAAGGAGAAAATGACAGTGCAAGCCCAGTCTCCACTGGCTGAGAACACAGGATGTGCTAAGAAACCCTGCATTTCATGTGGGGAACACGTTAGGTTTGCTTACCAAGCTATATCCTCATGTTTCCTCAGGACTCTATACATAAACAGCTTTTGATTTAACAGGTATGGTTCCATTAATATATGGACTGAGTATCTAAGTGTGAGATTTAGTGTTTGTTGTTGTTGTTGTTTGCTTGTTTTTATTTTATTTTATTAAAAAAAAATTTTTTTTAATTCATTTTTATTTATTTATTTGAGAGTGACAGACAAGAGAGAGGAAGAGGCAGGTAGAGAAAGAGAGAGAGAATGGGCAGCGCCAGGGCCTCCAGCCACTGCAAACGAATTCCAGATGCGTGCGCCCCCTTGTGCATCTGGCTAACGTGGGTCCCGGGGAATCGAGCCTCGAACCAGGGTCCTTAGGCCTCACAGGCAAGTGCTTAACCACTAAGCCATCTCTCCAGGCCCGTTTGCTTGTTTTTAGAGGTTGGGTTTCATTCTAGCCCAGGCTGACCTGGAATTCACTATGTAGTCTTAGGGTGGCCTCAAACTCACAGTGATCCTCCTACCTCTGCCTCCCAAGTGCTGGGATTAAAGGCATATGCCACCACACCCAGCTTTATTGTTCTCATTTATTAATTTTATCTTATTATGTATTTTATTGATTTATTAGAGACGGAGAGAGAGAGAGAGAGAATGGGCACACCAGGGCCTCTAGCCACTATAAACGAACTCCATATGCATGCACCATGTTCATCTGGCTTATATGGGACCTGGAGAATAGAACCTGGGTCCTTAGGCTTTGCAGGCACAGACCTTAACCACTAAGCCATTTCTCCAGCCCCTATTTTATCTTATTTTTTGAGGTAGGGTCTCACTCTAGCCCAGGCTGACCTGGAATTCACTATGTAGTCTCAGGCTGGCCTCAAACTCCCAGTGATCCTCCTACCTTTGCCTCCCAAGTGCTGGAATTAAAGATGTATGCCACCACTCCCCTATTTATTTACTTTTAATTTTTTTGTTTATTTTTATTTATTTATTTGAGAGCAACAGACAGAGAGAGAAAGAGGCAGAGAGAGAGAGAGAATGGGTGCGCCAGGGCCTCCAACCACTGCAAACGAACTCCAGATGCATGCGCCCCCTTGTGCATCTGGCTAACGTGGGTCCTGGGGAATCAAGCCTCGAACCAGGGTCCTTAGGCTTCACAGGCAAGCGCTTAACCGCTAAGCCATCTCTCCAGCCCTTTATCTACTTTAAAAAAATATTTTATAGCTGGGCGTGGTGGCGCACACCTTTAATCCCAGCACTCGGGAGGCAGAGGTAGGAGGATTGCCATGAGTTCGAGGCTACCCTGAGACTACACAGTGAATTCCAGGTCAGCCTGGGCTAGAGTGAGACCCTACCTCAAAAAAACAAAAACAAAAAAACAAAAAAAACAAAAAAAAATTTATTTATTTATTTGCAAGGAGAGAGAATATGAATATGAGTGTACTAGAGCCTCTAGCCACTACAAATAAACTTCAGATACATGTACCACTTTGTGCATCTGGATTTATGTGGATACTGGGGAATTGAACCCAGGTCCTTAGGCATTGCAGGCAAGCACCTTAACCACTGAACCATTTCTCCAGCCCTCTATTTTTTTTTTTTTTTTCGAGGTAAGATCTCATTCTGGTCCAGGTTGACCTGGAATTCGCTACAAAGTCTCCGGGTGGCCTCAAACTCACAGCGATCCTCCTACCTCTGCCTCCTGAGTGTGCTGGGATTAATGGTGTACAGCACTACGCCTGGCTCTCTATTTGTTTATTTTTATTTATTTTACTTTTTTGTTTTTTTGAGGTAGGGTCTCAGTCTAGCTCAGGCTGACTGAGCTAGTAGTCTCAGGGTAGCCTCGAATATTTGTTTATTTTTGAGGTGGGGTCTCCCTTATGTGGTCCTGACTGGCTTTGAACTTGCAGCAGTCTTCCTGCCTCTGCCGGGAATGCACGTGCACCGCCACACCCAACCCTTGTTAGTGTTTGGAGCAGGGAGTCTGGCTTCTCTGAACAGTACACATCTCTATTCCTTAAGTGAAGAACAGCCCCTCGAGGCAGAGTCACACCTTCTCGGAAATCACTTTCACTTTCCCTTTGTCAAAAAGCTGCAAGAAGGCTGGGGAGACACTTCAGTGAGGAGAGCGCCTGCTTTGCAAGCATGAGGATCTGAACTCAGGTGAAAATGCTAGAAGTGTGGTGCACGCCTGTAAGCCCAGTGCTGGGGAGGTAGAGACAGGGGGAGCCCTGGGACTCGCTGGCCACCTGGTCTCACCCAACTCGTGAGCTCCAAGCCAAGAGAGACCTTGTCTTGAAGGAGGTGGACAGTGCTCCTGAGGATAATAATGGGGGTTCTTTTTTTAAAAAAATTTCATTATTAATTTATTTGAGAGAGAGAGAATGGACATGCAGGGCCTCCAGCTGTTGCAAACAAACTCCAGATGCATGCACCACTTTGTGCATCTGGCTTACATGGGTCCTGGGGAATCGAACCTGGGTCTTTTGGCTTTGCAAGCAAGTGCCTTAACCGATGAGCCATCCCTCCAGCCCACAACAGAGGATCCTAGTATCCATTTGCATGCACATGCATGTGCACAAGAACCTTCACGCACACATGCACTTAAAAAGCAGGTGGTGCTGAGCAGAAAACCTTCTCCCCGTAGCCCAGTCAACTGAAAGCTGGGGAAAGCTGCACTGTATGCAGCCTTATGGGAGACAGAAGTCATCAGCAGTGAAAACAGTGGGCACTGGAAGCCTCAAGTTTGGCCAGTCAGGCCAAATGACTGAACGAGTGCAATAGTGTCATGTCTGCTCTGGGGAACCAACTGCTCTCTAATTGGACTGAAGGCCCACTCTATGGGGGGAATACATGCCTGGTACTGAAAACCTAATCAAAAGCCTAAGGCAGGGGAGGTCATGACCCTTAGGGGTATAAAGCCTGTTCTTGTCTGGATAAATGCATATATTACTCTCACCAAATTGCCCTGAAAGCACTACACTTAATATTCATACTTATATATTCATGCTACTCTCACTTCTGGTTAGAGAAGCTTCTCTTTTCAGATGGTAATGAATAAAAAAGCAGGCGATAGGGAATTACCATAGGTTATTGTCTACAATTATGGAAGTTGTCAATAAAAAAAAAAAATAAACTAAAAGGCAGGCGTGGTGGTGCACGCCTTTAATCTCAGTACTCGGGAGGCAGAGGTAGGAGGATCACTGTGAGTTCGAGACCACCCTGAGACTACATAGTGAATTCCAGGTCAGCCTGGGCTAGAGTGAGACCCTACCTCGAACCCCCCCAAATAATAATAATAAAATAGAAAATAAATAGAAAAATAGGGCTAGAGAGAGGGCTTAGTGGTTAAGACGTATGCCTGCGAAGCCTAAGGACCCAGGTTCGATTCTCCAGATCCCACATAAGCCAGATGCACAAGGTGGTACATGCATCTGGAGTTCATTTGCAGTGGCTGGCGCACCCCATTCTCACTCTATTTCTCTCCCTCTTTGTGTCTAAAATAAATAAATAAAATGTTTAAAATAAATAAATAAAAGCAGGCTATAGCCAGGCGTGGTGGTGCACACATTTAATCCCAAAACTCAGAAGGCTGAGATAGGAGGATTGTTATGAAGTTAAGGCCAGCTTGAGCTCCAGAGTGAATTCCAGGTTGAGTTAGGCTACAGTGAGATCCTGCCTCAAAAATAAATAAATAAATATAAAGGGACAGAGGATAGAGAGAGATAGCTCAGTGGTTAAAGGCACTTGCTTGGCAAGCCTGACGCCTAGGTTTGATTCCCCAGAACTCAGATGCTCAAAGTGATACAAACTTCTGGAGTTCATCTGCAGTGGTGCCCATACTCTCTCTCTCTCTTGCTCTCTGCCTCTTTCTATCTCTCTCTGTCTCAAATAAACAAAAAAACAAAATAAAATAAAATAGAGCTGGAGAGGTGGCTTAGCGGTTAAGGTGTTTGCCTGCAAAGCCAAAGGATCCCAGTTCAACTCTCCAGGACCCATGTAAGCCAGATGCACAACGTGGCACATGCATCTGGAGTTCATTTGCAGTGGCTGGAGGCCCTGGTGCACTCATTCTCTCTCTCTCTCTCTCCCTCTTTCTCTCTCAAATAAATGAATAAAATATATTTTAAAAAATAAAATAAAAACCAGGGCTGGAGAGATGGTTTCATGGTAAGGGTGCTTGCCTGCGAAGCTCAAGGACCCACATTTGATTTCCCAGAACCCACTTAAACCAGATGCACATGATGGCACATGTGTCTGGAGTTCATTTGCAGTGGCTAGAGGTCCTGGCATGTCCATTCTCTCTCTCTTTCCCATTCTCAAATAAATAAGTAAAGATAAGATATTTAAAAGGGAGGGGTGCTGGGGAGAAGGCTTTGCAGTTAAAGATAATTCTTTGCAAAGTCTGTCAGTCCTGTTTTGATTCCCCATGTACCCATGTAACACCAGATGCATAAAGTGGCGCATGCCTCCGGAATTCATCTGTAGTGACAAGAGGCCCTGGCATGCACACCTCCCCCCTCCCCCATCTCTCTCACTCTCTCTCTCTCCCCACCTCTATTTAGGGAAAAAAAAAAAAACTGTGCTTTTATTTCCAACACTGTAGAGGCTTAGATAGTCATGAATTTGAGGTCAGCCTGGGGCTACCAAGTGAGTTCCAGATCAGCCTGGGCAAGAGTGAGACCCTACCTCAAAAAAACAAAACAAGCCAGGGGTGGCGGCAGATGCCTTTAATCCCAGCACTCAGGAGGCAGAAGTAGGAGGACCTCTGTGAGTTCAAGGCCAGCCTGAGACTATATAGCGATTCCAGGTCAGCCTGAGTTAGAGTGATACCCTACCTCGAAAATCCAAAAATAAATAAATACAGTAAAAAAAAAAAAACGGGCTATAACAAATTATAAAAGCTCATCTTTTATTACCAAAAGTTGGGGGATATGAGAATGGTCTTTTAGGAACCTGCGAGCTCCCTGGGGCAGACGCCTCTCAAGGGCACTGCTACCCTAAGAACGCCCTGCTGTGTTTTAGGCTGGCAGGAAGAACGGCTCCGTTTGCCTTTCTCTCCCTGCCTCAGAGTGGACCATGTGGCACCACACACTGGCTGCTTGGGAATACAGAACACCTACCCGGCAGCCTGCCATAGCTCCTTGGAGCAGGCAGATGGACCTGGCCCCACACCCGTAGGAGGCACCATGGGAACCCTTGCAGAGCCTCTGCTTTCTTACTTCTCTTCAAATTACTGGTGCCAATACCACAGAGAAAGGAAAACTTGTGAATTTAACAACCCCAGCTGGCTAGCCACCTTTTATGGTGTGTGTTTGTTTGTCCCCAAGACAAAAATCTGTTTCAGGTTGGAGAGATCGCTTAGCCGTTAAGGCTAAGGACCCAGGTTCCATTCCCCAGTACTCGTGTAAGCCAGATGCACACTGTGGGCGTAGGCACATGGAGGCCCTGGCATTGCCCATTATCTCTGTGTCTCTTGTCTCCGTCTTCTTCTGCTTGCAAATAAATTTTAAAAAATATTACTCTGCTTGCTAATAAATAAACAGATTTTTTTTTTTTTTTTAAATCTGCTTAGAGAAGGGTGTTTAGGAGGCAGAGGTAGGAGGATTGCCAGGAGTTAGAGGTCAGCCTGCGCTAGAGTTCCAGGTCAGCACTGACGACAGTGAGACACTGCTTCAGAAAACAATCTGTCTGGGGCCTGGTGTGGTGGTGCATGTCTTTAATCCCAGCACTAAGGAGTCAGAGGTAGGAGGATCACTATGAGTTTGAGGCCACCCTGAGACTACACAGTGAATTCCAGGTCAGCCTAGGCTTGAGCAAACCCTACCTTGAAAAACAAAAACAAAAAAACTCTGGTGTAAATGATTCAAACGTCCACATTTGTTTGTTTTTTATACATTTTTTTTTGTGTGGTACATTTATTTATTTATGAGATAGAGAAATAGGCAGGGAGGGAGGGAGAGAGAATGGGCGCGCCAGGGCCTCCAGCCACTGCAAAAGAATTCCAGATGTGTGCACCTCCTTGTGCATGTGGCTTACGTGGGTCCTGGGGAATTGAACCTGGGTCCTTTGGCTTTGCAGGCAAGGCCTTAACCACTAAGCCATTTCTCCAGCCCCCCCCCTTTTTTTTCTCGAGGTAGGCTCTCCCTCTAGCCCAGGCTGACCTGGAATTCACTATGCAGTCTCAGGGTGGCCTCGAACTCATGTCAATTCCCATATCTCTGCTGGTATTAAAGGCGTGCACCACCATGTTCAGCCCTATTTGCTCCCTCCTTCCACTTGCTTTTCACACAGTCTCATTTCATAGCTCAAGCTAGCCTGTAATTCCTTATGTAGCCAAGGCTGGCCTCAAATTTACAGTAATCCTCCTGCCTCAACTCCCTGGGAGTCATATATCACAAACCTGATTTATAATTTGTGTAGTTCAAAAAGTAAAAAGCGGGCTGGAGAGCTGGCTTAACGGTTAAGGCGTTTGCCTGCAAAGCCAAAGGACCCAGGTTCAATTCCCCAGGACCCACGTTAGCCAGATGCACAAGGGGGCACACGCATCTGGAGTTTGTTTGCAGTGGCTAGAGGCCCTGGCACGCCCATCCCCTCTCTCCCTCTCTCCCTCTTTCTCTGTCAAATAAATTAAATATTAAAAAAATTGAGCCGGGCGTGGTGGTGCACGCTTTTAATCCCAGCACTTGGGAGGCAGAGGTAGGAGGATTGCCGTGAGTTCGAGGCCACCCTGAGACTACATAGTGAATTCCAGGTCAGCCTGAACTAGAGTGAGACCCTACCTCGAAAAATTGAAAAACAAAACAAAACAAAACAAACAAACAAAAAAAAACCTCCCACAAAAAGTAAAAAGCCCTGCACATTCTGCTTCCTGATAGTCTGACCTCTGGATATGATGTGGCCAGGTCAGTGAGGGTGAGGCCACTGGATAGTGCTAATAGGACAGTAGCAATGGAATTAAAAATAACAATAGGATCTTACCCATATTACCCATCCAAACCCATTGAAGATACTTGATATCCTTAAGTAGCAACAGATTTCTCTACGACTTGCCAAGAGTAGGAAGGAGTCAGCCAGACCAATTCTACCCTAGCCTCTGACCCAATAACTCTATTTTTGGGACCGTATACTAATAAGATCATTTTAAATATAGAGACAGAGAGAGAGAATAGGCATGCCAGCACCTCCAGCCATAGCAAACAAACTCCAGACACATGCACCACTTTGTACATCTGGGAACTGGGGAATCAACCTCACGTTGTCAGGCTTTGCCTTAACTGATAAGCCACCTCTCCAGGCCATAAAATCCTTTTAAGTGTTCAAAAGAGATACCCATCAAGCCAGGCATTAGTGGTGCACCCCTGAAATCCCAGAATGTGGGAGGCTGATTGAGACAATGAAATGCCTTCTTGGAGCTGGGGAGATGGCTCAGTGGTTGAAAGCATCTGCTTGCAAAGGCTGAAGATCTGGGTTCAACTCCCCAGTACCCACATAAAGCCAGATGCACCAAGTGGAACATGCATCTGGAGTTCGTCTGCAGTAGCAAGAGGACCTGGTGTGCCCAATTCTCTCTCTGCGTGCAAATGAATAATATCTTGTAGGGCTGGGGAGATGCCAGACGTTAGTGCTTGCTGCACAAGCCTGGCAATGAGAGCTCAGATCCCCGAGCCCACGTGAAGTCAGATGAGTAGGTGAAGATGTCTGTGATCACAAAGTGCCTCCAGAGACTCCTGAAGCTGATGGTTCAGCCAGCCCCGTGCTCACAGCTGCAAACGAGAGACCCTGTCTCAAGTGAGATGGACGGTGAGGACCAACACCTCGAGGCTGCTCTCTGACCTCCACATATGTGCCAGGGTACACGTGAGCCCTGGCACATGAGAACCCGTACACACTGTGGTGGCTGATATTGACAGCACCTAGAGTCACCTGAGAGGGATTACGTAGGTTAGGTCAGCCTCTGGGCATGCTCATGAGGGATTATTTTATTAGGTTAAATGCAGTGGGAAAACCCACCTTAACTGAGGGTGGCACATTTTCCATGGGCCGGGGTCCTGGACTGTATAAACAGGCGAGAGACAGCTTAGCACCAGCCTTCATCACTGTCTGCTACCTCACTGAGGTCTCAAAGTGAGCAGCTGCCTCCAGTTCCTGCTGCCACACCTTCCCCTCCACGACGGACTGCAGCCTGCAACTGTAAACTGAAATAAACCCTGCCTCCCTTAAACTGGCATTTGTCAGGTGTTTAGTCTCAGCAATGAGAATACACGCACACACAATAATGTGAAAGACTAGTCTAATGATAAGAAGCAAAAGTCATATATATAAAACTTTAAAAATAGCCGAGTGTGGTGGCAACTTTAATCCCAGCACTCAAGGAGACAGAGGTTGGAGCATCACCATGACTTTGAGGCCACCCTGAGACTGAATTCCAGGTCAGCATGGGCTAGAGTGAAACCCTACCTCAAAAGACAAAATAAATAAAGGCCCTGGTGTGCCCATTCTCCCTCTCTCTTAAACACATAAATATTTAAAATGAAAGACGAATAATAAATTCTATAGAAAAGAGAAATTAAGGACTATTTAAAATTTATTATTTTAGCTGGGCCTGGTGGCACACACCTTTAATCCCAGCACTTGGCAGGCAGAGGTAGGAGGACTGCAGTAAGTTCGAGGTCAGCCTGAGCTAGAGGGAGCCCCTACCTCAAAAAAACAAAAATAATAGTGATATAAAATTAAATTTATTGTTTTATTTGTGTGTTTATATGTATGATGTGTGTGTATGGGTGTGTGTGTGTGTGTGGAGTACAGAGGATAACCTTGGGGTGATTTTCCACTTTTCTACCTTCATTATTATTATTATTATTATTATTATTATTATTATTATTATTTTAGAGAGAGAGAGAAAATTGGTGTACCAGGGCCTCAGCCACCTCAATTGAACTCCAGATGCTCGCACCCCCTAGTGGGCACGTGCAACCTTGTGCTAGCTTCATCTTTGTGCATCTGGCTTACATGGGATCTGAAGAGAGATCAAACATGGGTTCTTAGGCTTTGCAGGCAAGTGCCTTGACCACTAAGCTATCTCTCCAGCCCTTCTTTTCTTTTCTTTTCTTTTCTTTTCTTTTCTTTTCTTTTCTTTTCTTTTCTTTTCTCTTCTCTTCTCTTTTCTTTTCTTTCTCTCTCTCTCTTTCTTTTTCTGAGGTAGGGTCTCAGTTTGGCCCAGGCTGACCTGGAATTCACTATGTAGTCTCAGGGTAGTCTCAAACTCACAGCGATCCTCCTACCGCTGCCTCCCAAGTGCTGGGATTAAAGGCGTGCACCACCACGCCTGGCTGGCCAGCCCTTCTTTTTTTTTTTATTAAAAATTATTTTTAAATTTATTTTCAAGCAGAGAGAAGGAGAGACACAGAGAGAGAAATAAGCGTGTTAAGGCTCTTTGATACTTCACATGAAGTCCAGATGGGGTCCTGGGTTATGTAAAAAGGTGAAATATAGCTTAGCACCAGCATTTATCACTTTGTGCATCTGGCTTTATGTGGTACTGGGAAATTGAACCTGGGCCATCAGACTTTGCAAGCAAGTGCCTTTAACCAATGGGCCATCCCCCCAGCCCTACCTTCTTTTTTTAAAAAATTTATTTATTTATTTGAGAGAGAGAGAATATGGGTGTGTCAGGGCCTCCAGCTACTGCAAACAAACTCCAGACACATGCACTGCCTTGTGCATCTGGCTTATGTGGGTCCCGAGGAATGGAACCCGGGTCCTTTGGCTTTGCAGGCAAGCGCCTTAACCGCTAAGCCATCTCCCCAGCCCCCTGCCTTCTTTTTTGGAGACACAGCTTCTCATTGTTTTTGCTGCTGCTGCTGCTTGTAAGCTTCCCACTTCTCCTAGCTCCACCTCCCGTCGCTGTGGAAGTGCTGGCATCACAGATGAGTGTACCACTTCGCATCCCATTTTACATGGGTAGCTGTGGGCGCTGGAGTATTGAACTCAGGCAGGCAGGCTTGCAAGTAAGTGCCTTTAAGCAGTCAGCCATCTCTCTAAGTCTAAGGGCTATTTTGTTTTGGCTAAGAGATGAGTTAGTGAGAAAAAACGCCAATGCCGAATGCCCAAACCAGAGAGAGGACAAGGAGGCGAGGCCTGCCTGTGAGACCCAGCTCTGCAGCTCGCAGGGAGGCGGAGCAGCCGCTCCGGGTGAGCTGAAGCAGGGCTTTGTCCCGTGCAGTGCTGTGCTATGATAAATGGCATCGTTGAACGTTTCCAGCCGACTGTTGCATCTAGAATACATTTTCAAATTCAAAACCAAGAATGCGTTTAAAAATTCCTATTCAGACTGTGTTGGGAGTTTTTGTTGGAAAGTTCCAGGCCAGGGACTTGCCAAGACAATGAGTCTGTCTTTGATAAATTTTAAGGGCAGCTAAAATACAAAACAGAGAAAAACTTCAAAATAAGTTAACCAAAGAAATATGCTTGAAATATTCCAGCAATTTCCTGATTCTTTTTTTTTTTTTTTTTTTTCCTTTAAGGCAGTCTTACCACAATCCAGCCCCAGGATTGTGGGTCACTTTGGTGCCCAGGCATTGAAATAGAAGGAGAGAGAAGAGAAAAGAGAGGAAATGAGACCCGCATCTCAATCCCCACGGGCCATTCACTTGCTAAGCAGGTTTGAGAGCAAAGGCCCTCTGTGTGCTGGCGCCCAGCACGACCCACAGAGTAGAACAGGAAAGATCTGGTACTCAAGGTGAAGGGCAGCTCCTACCTTGATGCTGGCCCGTGTCCACGGTGGGCTGTGGGCAGACATGGACTGAGCTCAGACATGGAGGTGAGGGCTGGACTGACTAATCATGGCCTCTGACACTTGACCTTGGCCTCTCTGGTTTCTAAATACATTGTCATTGAGGGACCAGTACCTCTAACACTGAGCCCATCTCCCCAGACTATTGTGCTTTTTGTAAGGTTCGGGAGTGACCAAGACCACGGAGACCACTCTGAGGCAGAGATGGACGCTTTTATTCGGGAAAAGCACAAGCTGCCAGACTGACAGTCAAGAGCGGAGCTGAGCAGTTCCTTGAGAATGTGGATGACCCACTTCCTGTGTCTGTCGCCATCCTGCTGTCTTTGGTGACTCCGTTTTGGGAAGAACATCTTTTTTTTTAATTTTTAATTTTTAATTTTAATTTTAATTTATTTATTTGAGAGTGACAGACACACAGAGAAAGGCAGATAGAGAGAGATAGAGAGAATGGGCGTGCCAGGGCCTCCAGCCACTGCAAACGAACTCCAGATGCATGCGCCCCCTTGTGCGTCTGGCTAATGTGGGTCCTGGGGAATCGAGCCTCGAACCGGGGTCCTTAGGCTTCATAGGCAAGCGCTTAACCGCTAAGCCATCTCTCCAGCCCGGGAAGAACATTTTACTTAACATTTCTCGTTGTGAGACTATTGAAACTGACCTTGCTTTTTCTTTCTTTCTTCCTTCCTTTTTTTTTTTTTTTTTGGTTTTTCGAGGTAGGGTCTCACTCTCTAGCTCAGGCTGACCTGGAATTCACTATGTAGTCTCAGGGTGGCCTCGAACTCATGGCAATCCTCCTACCTCTGCCTCCCAAGTGCTGGGATTAAAGGCGTGCGCCACCACGCCCGGCTTTTTTTTTGTTTTTTTGAGGTAGGGTCTCACTCTAGCCCAGGCTGACCTGGAATTCACTATGGAGTCTCAGGGTGGCCTCGAACTCATGGAAGTCCTCCTACCTCTGCCACCCGAGTGCTGGGATTAAAGGTGTGCACCACCACGCCCAGCTGTCTTTCCTTTTTCTTTTTTTTTTTGTGTGTGTGTTTTGAGGTAGGGTCTCGCTCTAGTCTAGGCTGACCTGGAATTCACTATGCAGTCTCAGGTTGACCTAAAACTCACAGGCATTAAAGGCGTGAGCCACCATACCCAGCTATGACCATCCTTTTCTTTCCTCCCTCTCTCCTAAGTGATTCTACCCAGACAGTGACTTCAGATAGGGTTCATGGGTCCATAGCTGAACATAATCATCCCAAGCTCTAGCTAATGATTAAGGTCTAGGTGATTGCCAGTGTCCACTACCAGGGTGACTGTAATGGCCTATATGTTTCCCAGAGCTACAAGAGGACAGAAATAATCAAATCACCTGTAAGTGCAGTTCTCAAAAAGAAAAAGTCCACATCAGAGGCAAAAATTAGTCCTGTTTAATGGAACACTCAGGAGCCGTAGATTGTTGCTAGAAAATTTTCAGTGCCAGAGATGGGATACCTTCCAGTGAGTTGTTGGCCAGGGAGGTCCCTGATGTCCCCAAAACATTAGAGGCCATTGCCAAGGCCCTTGGCTTCCCACCAGGAATAGATGGGAAGACTCTATTGATGAAGATTCCACATACTTGGGCTGCAAGGCCACTGAGAAATCCTGCTGGAACTGAGCTGAAAACCTCCTCCATGGAGACCAGCTGACAGAAAGCTGGAAGAAGCCATTCTGCAATCAGTTCAATGGGAGAAGGAGATATCACCAGGGAAGATACTAAACAGTGGACACTGCAAGCCTTATATTTGGTCAGCCAGGCCAAATGAGCCAACGGGTGCAATAGTGACACGTCTGTCATGGTGGAAACCACCTGCCCTCTAGTTGGACTGGAGGCCTGCTCCATGCGAGGGAATACATCCCTGATACTGAAAACTTAAAACAGGGGTAGTCATGAGCCCAGGAGTATAACGTCTGCTGCTGTCTAGCTAAATGTAAATACTATGCTTATCAAACTGCCCAGTAAGCACTTCTCTTAATGTTCATACCCTTATAATAATGCTACTCTCACTTTTGGTAATCTTCTCTTTTCAGATGGCAGTGACCTTGGGATGACTCAGAAGATATCATGGTGCCAGGGCCGGGCGTGGTGGCGCACGCCTTTAATCCCAGCACTCGGGAGGCAGAGGTAGGAGGATCACCGTGAGTTCGAGGCTACCCTGAGACTCCATAGTGAATTCCAGGTCAGTCTGAGCTAGAGTGAGACCCTACCTCAGAAAACCAAAAAAAAAAAAAAAAAAAAGATATCATGGTGCTGGGAAGAAGTGACAGGAGTGCTCAGCACTGCAATATCTCTATCACACCTTCCAAGGCTCAAGGTCTATTGTGCAAGAGGAGGCGGAAAGAATGTAAGAGCCAAAGGAAGGGTAGGACTCCTTACAACGTGCTCCCCCTAGACACAAAATGGCCTGGATATCCATGACCTCACAGTGCCTGACACTACCTACACAAGACCATCATAATAGGAGGAAAAGATCATGACATCAAAATAAAAGAGACTTATTGAGTGGGGGAGGGGATATGATGGAGAGTGGAGTTCAAAGGGGAAAGTGGGGGGGAGGGAGGGAATTACCATGGGATATTATTTATAATCATGGAAGTTGTTAACAAAAATAAATTGAAAAGAAAAAAATTAGTCCTGTTACAAAAACCAGGCAAAGAAGTGAAATGCCACACTTCTTCCCTTCTGAGGGCACCTGAGGCGGGACATTAGCAGCTGGTCACCTTTAGCCTCCAAGTCAGAGTCTAAGAGGTCAGAGAGTGTTTACTACTCAGCCAGATATGGTTGTACATGCCTACATCCCAGCACGTGTGTTTGAGGCAGGAGAAACCCCACAACTTTGAGGCTACCCTGGCTCCCTACTGGGTTCCTGGATACATAAGACCTTGTCTCAAAATAAATAAAATACTAAAAGTATATAGACGTTATTCAATAATATACCATCACTGAGGTCAAGAGGTAAAGTCTTTCTTCCCTTTTATCCTCATGTTAGTTTTTTGTGCTTTGTTCTTTTCTTTTCTATTTTTTTTGGGGGGAGGGAGGGTTGAGGGTCTCACTCTAGTCCAGGCTGACCTGGAATTCACTATGTAGTCTCAGGCTGGCCTTGAACTCAAAGCAATCCTATTACCTCTGCCTCCCAAGTATTGGGATTAAAGGCATGCACCAGGCTGGAGAGATGGCTTAGCAGTTAAGGTGCTTGCCTGCAAAGACTAAGGACCCATGTTCAACTCTCCAGATCCCACATAAGCCAGACACACAAAAGGTGAGGCAAGTGCATGGTCGCATGTGACCACTAGGTGGTGCAAGCACCCAAAATTCGATCGCAGTGGCTGAAGCCCTGGTGCAACAATTCTCTCTCTCCCCCTCTTTCTCTGCTAAATAAATAAATATAAAATATTACAAAAAGAAAAAGAAAAAGAGCATGGAGCTCAGCTAACTCCTCTGACCGCCATGCTTGCATCCATACAAATATATACACACAAGCCCAGAGATGAGCTTAAGAACTGTCTGGCAGAAACAACATAAGCCCCTGCTGGGGGACAACATTTCCACAGACTTGCTTCTGCAATATTCCCCTCTTTGAGATTCCCAGAGAAGAAGCTATCTCTCTTGATGATATGCTCAACCAAGAAAGATAACAAATGTCAAAGAGAACAGGCTACCATAAGAACTGAAAGCAAAGAGAGAGATGACCACCACAAGAATTTCCAATGGAGGGAGCTGGGTGTGGTGGCGCACACCTTTAATCCCAGCACTCAGGAGGCAGAGGTAGGAGGATTGCTTTGAGTTTGAGGACAGCCTGAAACTACAGAGTGAATTCAGGTCGGCCTGGGCTAGAGTGAGAACCTACCTCAAAAACAAACAAACAAACAAACAAACAAAAAAGAATTTCCAATGGAACAACCTGGAAGGAAATATAAAGCAAGAACATTTGAAAAGACACAGCTGGCTCATCAGTTAAAGGTGCTTGTTAGCAAAGCCTGTCAGTTCAAGTTTGATTCCCCAATACCCAAGTAAAGCTAGATGCACAAAGTGGTCAGGTATCTGGAGTTCGTTTGCAGCAGCAAGAGGTCCTGGCAGGCCTATGTGTGCTCTCTGTCCCCCCCCAAAAAAATTTTTTTTAAAGAAAAGAGAACCAGGCGTGATCCCAGCACTTGGTAGGCAGAGGTAGAAGGATTGCCGTGAGTTCAAGGCCACCCTGAAACTACATAGTGAGTTCCAGGTCAGCCTGAGCTAGAGTGAGACCCTACCTTGAAAAACAAAAAAACAAAAACAAACAAACAAAAACATCCAGAAAAGGGCTGGAGAGATGGCTTAGCGGTTAAGGCACTTACCTACAAAGCCAAAGGACCCAGGTTCAATTCCCTAGGACCCACATAAACCAGATGCACAAGGGGCACACACATCTGGAGTTTGTTTGCAATGGCTGGAGGCCTTGGTGTGCCCATTCTCTCTCTCTCTCTCCCCCTGCTTATTTCTGTATCTCTCTCTCTCTCAAATAAATAAATTAAAAAAAAAAAGACAAACATGAAAGCAATAGAAATAGCAACAATAAGATGCTATAAAAAGTCAGGGGCTGAAAGATGGCTTAGCGGTTAAGCACTTGCCTGTGAAGCCTAAGAACTCGATTCCCCAGGACCCACGTTAGCCAGATGCACAAGGGGGCGGCGCATGCATCTGGAGTTCGTTTGCAGTGGCTGGAGGCCCTGGTGCGCCCATTCTCTCTCCCTCTCTCTCTCTTTCTCTCTCTGCCTCTTTCTTTCTCTGTCAGTCAAATAAATAAATAAAAATGAACAAAAAAATTTTTTTAAAAAGTCAGAAAAAAAAAAAAAAAAAGGTCAGGAGTCCACAAGGTGCCTCATGCCTATCACCCAACACTTGGGAGGCTGACACAGGAGGATCGTGAATTCCAAGTCAGCCTGTGCTTCTTAGCAAAACACAGTATTGAAAAACAAAAACAAGCCCAGCTCCCTGCAGACTGCAGAGGAAGTGCAGAGGAGAGAGGAGCCAGAAGCAGTCAGAGGAGACACACATAGACAGTACAGATGACAATAATAGTGTCAACCAATGAACTCGCAAACCCAACAGCCAGCCGTTGAGGTATATAATCATATCCTTACTCCCCACAACAGGAAACCGCCTCAGAGATAAAGTAAATTGCCTCCTGTCCAACCATTAGTAAATTAGGAGTGAGCTCCTGGCCAGTCTGGCCCATTTCCTACCAGTAACACCAAGGATCTTTCTGCTCACGGATATTTTTGCACAGTTAGTTTATAAGCTTGCTAATGATTATGCTTTCAGGAGGGAATGAACTCTGCAGCTTCGCTTGCAGACTAGACAAACCCCAGAAGCATACAGGTATCTTTTCTCCAATCTTTGATCTGAACGCTGATCCACACTACAGAAGCTAAAGAGAGTAATGTAGCCATGTTCTGTATTTTCTTATTTTCTTTTAAAGTCTCTAGATTTTCTTTCTTTCTTTCTTTCTTTCTTTCTTTCTTTCTTTCTTTCTTTCTTTCTTTCTTTCTCTTTTTTTTTTTAGGAAAAGCATGTCAAACTTTTTGAGTCTCAAACCGTTAAGATATAGTTGCAAAATTTATTTCCTGTCTTCATACTCACGCACCACTTCCTCTTTCTTTTTTAAATTGTTTTCTTCTAAATTGTTACCACGGACAATTCCTTCAGAGAACTAGTCAGGCATTTTGTATCAACTGAAACTTGGGGGAAAGCGCTAACGATAGTCGCATGTTCAATGAAGATGTCCACTCAGTAGTTACAATAACAGCAAAGAAAACAAATGTAACGGTGTAATTCCATATACGCACAAGAACTAAAGAGGACATCTTGCTAAGGCCTGTTTCCCCAAATGGTAAAAAAATTTAACACTGCCGTTCAGCTGTCAGGACAGAGCCAGTCCTTCCTGCCCTGCCTGCTCCTTACAACCAGCGCTTCTGCTCCCAGGGGAGGCAAACGACCCAGAAGGTTCAACTCCATGTGTCCTGAGATCATTGTCAAACCGACAATCACTCAAACAAAATGCCTTCCTTCTCTCTTGACACTGACATAGCTTCCTTACTTGAGTTTCATTTTGCTCTCGCAAACATCCTATTAAATAAATAACCTAGGGCACTTTTTTTTATAAAAGTACAAGAGGCCAGGTGGAGTGGCTCATGCTTTTAAAAAATTTTTTGTTTTTACTTTTATTTATTTATTTGAGAGCAACAGACAGAGAAAGAGGCAGAGAGAGGAGATAGAGATAGATAGAGAGAGAGAGGGAGAATGGGCGTGCCAGGGCCTCCAGCCACTGCAAACGAACTCCAGATGCGTGCGCCCCCTTGTGCATCTGGCTTACGTGGGTCCTGGAGAATCGAGCCTCGCACCGGGGTCCATAGGCTTCACAGGCAGGCACTTATTTTTTGAGGTAGGGTCTCACTCTAGCTGGGATTAAAGGTGTGTACCACCATGCCCGGCCCTTTTTTTACTTTTAATTATTGACAACTTCCATAATTATAGATGGTAAACCATGATAATTCTCCCCCCCCCCCACACAGCCAAATCTGAATTCTTCTGACAGTTTACAGCCAGGAAGAAGTGTGAAATGAACAAGACCCATGAACTTTTTGTGGCAAACAATGGTCCATATAGCCTGTAGCCACAGGAGAACCACACCAACAAGAATGGGAAAAATTCCCACCCCCACAGGATCTCACCCTAGCCCAGGCTACCAGCCTCCCCAGGGCTGGGACTATGCGAGTGCCACCACACTGGGCTAGGAAGAAACCAATACTGGACCTGCAAACATAACTTGAACTCAGCTAACAATTTCTGCAGCTGTCTGTAGCCACTGACTGAAGTTTCTGTTAGACAATATCCTATTTTGCGTCTAGAAATTATGTAAGAACCAGCGGTCACAAGCAGGGGCAACCCAGAGAAAGGGGATTATTCATCGTCCGACATGGGTAAATTCCATTTAATGCATGCATTCAGAAAACACTGTTTTCTCTGTTCGGAAATATTAGTTCACATTCTTTTCATTTTGATAACCTTTTTCTTCTCATCCAGTGCCAGGCTGGCGAGCCGTGGCGCTGTCAGTAGACCAGTGAGCTCCTGATTCCTCTCCATGCTGGTCCAGCACAGTGTAGGTTCAGAGGGACAAACTTAAACTGTAAGGTCATTTCAGAGTTGTTTGGGCTCCCTCCAGACATAAAATGGCCTGGATATCCATGACCTTATAGTGCCTGACACTACCTACACAAGACCATCATAAGAGAAGGAAAAGATCATGACATCAAAATAAAAGAGAGACTGATTGAGATGGGGAGGGGATATGATGGAGAGTGGAATTTCAAAGGGGAAAGTGGGGGGAGGGAGAGTAGCACCATGGGGTATTTTTTATAATCATGGAAAATGTTAATAAAAATTGAGAAAAAAAAAAAAAAGAGTTGTTTGGGGGCTGGAGAGATGGCTTATAGGTTAAGCGCTTGCCTGTGAAGCCTGAGGACCACTGTTCGAGGCTCGATTCCCCAGGATCCACGTTAGCCAGATGCACAAGGGGGCGCACATGTCTGGAGTTCGTTTGCAGTGGCTGGAGGACCTGGCGCACTCATTCTCTCTCTCTCTCTCTATCTGCCTCTTTCTCTCTCTGTCTGTTGCTCTCAAATACATAAATAAACAAAAAAAATCCTTTTTTTTATAAAAAGAGTTGTTTGGGGGTTGGAGAGATGGCTTAGCAGTTAAGCACTTGCCTGTGAAGCCAAAGGACCCTGGTTCGAGGCTTGATTCCCCAGGACCCACGTCAGCCAGATGCACAAGGCGGCGCACGTGTCTGGAGTTCATTTGCAGTGGCTGGAGGTCTTGATGTGCCTATTCTCTCTCTCTATTTGCCTCCTTCTCTCTCTTCCTCTCTCTCTTTGTTGCTCTCAAATAAATAAATAAATAAATAATATTTTTTTTTAAAGAGTTGTTTGGGAAGCCAGGCGTGGTGTTGCACACCTTTAAGTCCCAGCATGCAGGAGGCAGAGGTAGGAGGATTGCCATGAGTTGGAGGCCACCCTGAGACTACATAGCGAATTCTAGGGCAGCCTGGGCTACAGCGAGACCCTACCTCGAAAAAAACAAAACAAAACAAAAGAATTGTTTGGGGGTAAATGGGGAAATTCACAACACAGCAAAGTACTGTAGTTATCTTATTGCTGGGACAGACCAGTGGACCAAAAGCAGCTGATGGGAGGAAAAGAGTTTACTTTGGCGCACAGTCTTGAGAGGAAGGATGGCAGAGCAGAGGCTGGGCATCACTTCCCACCACAGCAGCTGTCAGAAAGCAGCAAGACAGTGAGCTGAGCTCTGACAAGCGGGAAACTTGGCTATGACACCCTTATGCCTGCCCCTGACAACACACTGTCTCCTGCAGGGTTCCCCCTCCCAAATTGCTACCAGCTGGGAACCCAACATTCAAATCATGAGTCAAACCACCACACAAGGCATTAAGAAAGCGATGAAAGGCCAGTTCCTCAAATGCAAGGACAGCATGATGACGTTGGCACCTATGCCACCCACACCTCACCAGCAAGACAGTCAACGAATGACAGGTGAGGGAATGAATATGAACACCTCAAAACCTAGGATTACATCTACTCATTAACGTTTTTTTAAAATTATTTATTTATTTATTTGAGAGTAACAGACACAGAGAGAAAGAGGCAGATAGAGAGAGAAAAAGAGAGAGAGAATGGGCGCGCCAGGGCTTCCAGCCACTGCAAACAAACTCCAGATGTGTGCGCCCCCTTGTGCATCTGGCTAACGTGGGTCCTGGGGAGTCAAGCCTCAAACCGGGGTCATTAGGCTTCACAGGCAAGCGCTTAACCGCTAAGCCATCTCTCCAGCCCTAACTTTTTTTTTTTTTTTAAGTTTTTTGAGGTAGGGTCTCACTCTAGCCCAGGCTGACCTGGAGTTCACTATATAGTCTCAGGGTGGCCTCGAACTCATGGCAATCCTCCTAACTCTGCCTCCCAAATGCTGGGATTAAAGGCGTGTGCCACAACACCTGGTTCTTATTAACTTTTTTTTAGTGTGTTGGCGTGCATGACATATATGAATGTATGTGTGTGTTCATGTCTATGAGTGGGTATGCATGTGCCACAGCGTGTGTGTGGAGGTCAGAGGACGACTTCAGGTTTCAGCCTATACCTTCCTCCTTGTCTGAGGCAGGGTCTTGTTCACCACTGCGTTTGCTAAGCTAGCTGGCCTGTGAACTCCCAGGATAGTCTTCTGTTTCCATCTGCCTTATTTTTTTTAAAGGCTTTTGGTAAAAAAAAAAAATTATTTATTTATTTGCAGGCAGAGAGAGAAATAGAGAGAAGACAGACAGTCACAGCGAATGAATGAATGAGTGCACCAGGGCCTCCAGCCGCTGCAAATGAACTCCAGATTCATGCGTCACATTGTGTATCTGGCTTACGTGGGTACTGGGGAATCGTACCCAGGTTGTTAGGTTTTGCAGGCAAGCGCCTTAAACGCTGAGCCATCTTGCCAGTCCTCCACCTTCCTTCTTACTCTAGGTGCACAGGAATTGCACTGTAGTGTCTAGCTTTTACGTGAGTTCTGTACGTCCAAACTCAAGTTGCTT
The DNA here is from genome assembly GCA_036346955.1 of Dipus sagitta. Taxonomy (NCBI): domain Eukaryota; kingdom Metazoa; phylum Chordata; class Mammalia; order Rodentia; family Dipodidae; genus Dipus; species Dipus sagitta. Next base: position 144,009,382 of record CM070770.1, read on the forward strand.
CTGTGGCAAGCACTTTATCCATGAGACATGACCCCAGCCTGGTTCATTTTTTAAAGAAACAAGCATTAAATCCGGAAGTGTAGCTCAGTAGTGGAATATCTGCTTAGCATACTTGGGGCCCTAGGTTTGATCACCAACACCTCTTAGAGATAGATCATTAAATCATGATTCCATAAGAACTTTGTTAATCTAAGAAAGTTTGGGAAAAGTTATTTGAAAACCTAAGTGAAACATAAATAGACGTTCCAAGCAGAAACAAGCTATAAACACACCTAAACACACATCTGCTAGAAACATTTTTTTTTGTTTTGTTTTGTTTTTCGAGGTAGGGTCTCACTCTAGCCCAGGCTGACCTGGAATTCACTATATAGTCTCAGGGTGGCCTCAAACTCACGGCAATCCTCCTACCTCTGCCTCCTGAGTGCTGGGATTAAAGGAGTGTGCCACCACACCCAGCAAGAAACATTATTATTTTTTTTTAATTTTTTGTTGTTGTTCTTTTTCTTCTTCTTTCTTTCTTTCTTTCTTTCTTTCTTTCTTTCTTTTGTGGAGAGAGAGAGAGAAAGAGGCAGGTAGAGAGAGAGAATAGGCGCATCAGGGGACTCTAGCCACTGGAAATAAACTCCAGACACATGTGCCACCTTGTGCATCTGGATTACATGGGTACTGGGGAATCTAACCTGGATCCTTAGGTTTTGCAGACAAGCACCTTAACTATTAAAGCATCTCTTCAGCCCAAAATTTTAATTTTCTTCAAAAACCAAATCTAAAACATACAAAATTTGGACTATTGCTTTATTTTTTTAAATTTTTAAATTTTTATTTATTTATTTATTTGAGAGCGACAGACACTTATTTATTTATTTATTTGAGAGCGACAGACACAGAGAGAAAGGCAGATATATAGAAAGACAGAATGGGCGCACCAGGGCCTCCAGCCACTGCAAACCAACTCCAGACGTGTGTGCCCCCTTGTGCATCTGGCTAACGTGGGTGCTGGGGAATTGAGCCTCGAACTGGGGTCTGTAGGCTTCATAGGCAAGCGCTTAACCACTAAGCCATCTCTCCAGCCCTCAAAAGTAGTTTTTAATAAAGGCAATAGTTCGGGCTGGAGAAATGGTTTAGCGGTTAAGCTCTGAAACTGCTAGAGGAAAAAGTAGGGGAAACCCTTCAACATATTGGTCTTGGCAAAGACTTTCTGAATGTAACCCCAATTGCTCAGGCAATAAAACCACAGATTAACCACTGGGACCTCATGAAATTACAAAAATTTTGTACTGCAAAGGACACTGTGAATAAAGCAAAGAGGCAACCTACAGAATGGGAAAAAAATCTTTGCCAGCTATATATCTGATAGAGGATTAATATGTAGGATATACAAAGAACTCAAAAAGCTAAATAATAAGAAATCAAACAAGCCAATTAAAAAATAGGCTATGGAGCTAAATAGAGAGTTCTCAAAAGAAGAAATACGGATGGCGCATAAGCATCTAAAAAAATGTTCTACATCCCCAATCATCAGGGAAATGCAGATTAAAACTACATTGAGATTCCATCTCACACCTGTCAGACTGGCTACCATCATGAAAACAAATGATCATAAATGCTGGTGAGGATGTGGAAAAAGAAGAACCCTTCCACACTGTTGGTGGGAATGCAATCTGGTCCAGCCATTGTGGAAATCAGTGTGGAGGTTCCTAAGACAGCTAAAAACTGATCTACCATATGACCCAGCTATAGCACTCCTAGGCATATATCCTAAGGACTCATCTCATTTCCTTAGAAGTACATGCTCAACCATGTTTATTGCCGCTCAATTCATAATAGCTGGGAAATGGAACCAGCCTAGATGTCCCTCAACTGATGAGTGGATAATGAAGATGTGGCACATTTTTACAATGGAGTTCTACTCAGTGGTAAAGAAAAATGAAGTTATGAAATTTGCAGGAAAATGGATGGATCTGGAAAGGATTATACTAAGTGAGGTAACCCAGGCTCAGAAAGCCAAGCGCCGCATGTTTTCCCTCATATGTGGATCCTAGCTACAGATGATTGGACTTCTGTGTGAGAAGGAAAAAACTCAGTAGCAGAGGCCAGTGAGTTAAAAAGGAGATATAAAGGGAAGAGAAAGGAAGGGAGGAGGGTACTTAATAGGTTGATATTGTATATATGTAAGTAGAAGAATAGATTAACGGGGGTGAAAAGGCCCAAAGTGAGGTCAGGGGAAGAGATTGAGTAAAGGAAAGGTGGAGGGAGGGCTAATCAAAATCTAAGAGGATGCAAATAAATCATATGGAATCCTCCGGTTTTGGACAATGGAACACTCAGGAGCCATAGATTGTTGTTAGAAAATTTTCAGTGCCAGGGATGGGATACCTCCAGTGAGTTGTTGGCCAGGGAGGTCCCTGATGGCCCCAAAACATTATAGGCCATTGCCGAGGCCCTTGGTTTCCCACCAGGAATAGACGGTAAGACCCTATTGCTGAAGACTCCACATACTTGGGTGGCAAGGCCACTGAGAAATTCTGCTGGAACTGAGCTGATAACCTCTTCCATGTAGACCAGCTGATAGAAAGCTGGAAGAAGCCATTCTACATTTAGTTCAATGGGAGAGAGATATCACCAGTGAAGATACTAAACAGTGGACACTGCAAGCCTAATAATTGGCCAGCCAGGCCAAATGAGCCAACGGGTGCAATAGTGGCATGTCTGTCATGGTGGAAACCAACTGCCCTCCAATTGGACTGGAGGCCCGCTCCATGGGGGGGGGAATACATCCCTGATACTGAAAATTTAAAACAGGGGTAGTCATGAGCCCTAGGGGTGTAACATCTGCTGATGTCTGGAAAAAGGTATATACTATGCTTATCAAACTGCCCAGTAAGCACTTTTCTTAATATTTATACCCTTATATTAATGCTACTCTCACTTTGGGTAGAGAATCTTCTCTTTTCAGATGGCAGTGACCTTGGGATGACTCAGAAGATATCATAGTGCTGGAAAGAAGTGACCAGAGTACTGAGTAACATCTCGATCACACCTTCCAAGGCTCAGGGCCTAATGCGGAAGAGGTGGCGGAAAGAATGTAAGAGCCAAAGGAAGGGTAGGACTCCTTATAATGTCCTCCCTCCAGAGATAAAATGGCCTGGATATCCATGACCTCATAGTGCCTGACACTACCTACACAAGACCATCATAAGAGAAGGAAAAGATCATGACATCAAAATGAAAGTGAGACTGATTGAGATGGGGAGGGGATATGATGGAGAATGGAATTTCAAAGGGAAAGGTGGGGGAGGGAGGGTAGCACCATGGGATATTTTTTATAATCATGGAAAATGTTAATAAAAATTAAGGAAAAAAAAAACTTTTTGCTGGATGTGGTGGGGCCCTGAGACTACATAGTAAATTCCAGGTCAGCCTGGGCTAGAGACCCTACCTCAAAAAACCAATAATAATAATAATAATACTTTTAGGCTGGGCATGGTGGTCCTAGCACCTTTAGTCCTAGCACTCCAGAGGTAGAGGGAGGAGGATCATCGAAATTTCCAGGCCACCTGAGCTAGTGTAAGACCCTGCCTCAAAAAAGAAAAAAAAAAAAAATCAAAATAGCCCTGGAGAGATGGATTCGTGGTTATGGCACTTGCCAGCAAAGCCAAAGACCGGGTTCAATTCCCCAGTACTCACATAAAGCCAAATGCACAAGGTGGCGCATGTGTCTAGAGTCCATTTGCAGTGGCCCTGGCATGCCCATTCTCTATCTGCCTCTTTCTCTCTCTCTTTTTCAAATAAATAAATTAAATATTGTTTAAAATATCTAAATAAATAAATAGGACACAATATTTCTCAATGCCAGCAGGAACAGCAACAAAAAAAAAAAAAAAGGAGACTCAAGATCATACCTAAGTTGTTTAGAAAATGCACGTGTGGACACTCTACCCCCACCACGTGTGGGGCACAATTTGCACAAGTGCGTCTGAGTGACACAAGAATCCATGCTCTCTGTATTAGGTTGAATAGTGAGTCATTTAATCATTTGTGGAAACAAAGTGCAGGGAAAGGACATTTGCAGTGGCACCATGACCTGGTGTACCCATTAACTATCTCCCCCGTCTCTAAAAACCCACCCCCCAAAAAACCATAATGAGGTTAAAGGCGCTTGCTTGCAAAGCCTGCCAGTCTAGGTTCAATTTCCCCAATAGCCACAGAAACCCAGGTGAAATACAAGGTGCATGTGCCTGGCATTCATATGCAGTGGCAAGAAACCTTGGCGCATGCACATACAAACACACACACACACAAATAAAAAAACATAATGAGAAAATGCATTAAGTATGGTTAAGAACTGGCACACGGGCTGGAGAGATGGCTTAGTGGTTAAGCGCTTGCCTGTGAAGCCTAAGGACCCCGGTTTGAGGCTCAATTCCCCAGGACCCATGTTAGCCAGATGTACAAAGAGGCACACGCGTCTGGAGTTCGTTTGCAGTGGCTGGAGGCCCTGGCATGCCCATTCTCTCTCTTTCTATCTGCCTCTTTCTCTCTATCGCTCTCAAATAAATAAATAAACAAAAAAAAATTAAAAAAAAAAGAACCGGCACACTTAGCTTGCTATGGACTCAGAGGCAGAGAAATAAGACGGACCCAACAATCAAACTCCTGTTACGTGAGAAGATAAGAGTATTTCAAGCCACCTTTGAAGCAAAATACCTTTCAGTGTGACACACTGCTACATCAGCTTCAATGTGTGTGTGGCCAACATTGGGTGACTTCTCATCTCCTTGGGGAGGTGGGCGGGCAGTGTTCTCATGAAAATAACAGAACAGGGCTCTGGCTAAAGAGAACATGCTGCATCTTTGGAAATCTACAAGGAATTGAGGGCTGCCATTAGTGTGTAGCCCATGTCAATCAATGTCTTGCAACTGCCTCTGCACCTAGCACTCGTCCTGTGTTGGGTGAACTGCCTTGACCCCGACCTGAGGGAGGAAAACAGGGAAAAAGTCATCCTGGGCGCGTGTGTGTGTGTGTGTGCGCGTGCACATGGAGGCCAGGGGCTGACATCAGGTATCTTCTTCAGCCACTCCCTAGCATATTTTTTTTTCTTTCAGACAGGATCTCTCAGTGAACCTGAGTTGGCTAGACTAGCTAGCCAGCAAGACCCAGGGCTCTGTCTCCACTTCCCCAGTGCTGGGATAACAGGGGTGGGCATGCCACCATGCCCCGCATTTTATATGGGTGCTCGTGATTTGGACTTAGGTTCTCATGCTTGGGAGGAAAATACTTTCTCGACTGAGCCATCTCCTCAGCCCCGTCCTGGACATATTCAAATCTCAATGGGCCCGAGCTCACTGAGCCCGTGTGTGGAAAATTGAGATTGGTGCCTTACTTAGTAATGACCAGCACCAGGTGTGCCTGCCAGCTCCCTGGAAGAGCCACTGGGAACCCAGGCTTCAACTACCACAGATAAGAGTCCCAGGAACTCACAGCTGGGAGTCGTGGTGCACGCTTTTCATCCCAGCTCTAGGGAGGCTGAGGCAGGAGGATGGCTGTGAGTTCATGTCGAGCCTGGGACTACAGAGTGAATTCCAGGTCAGTTTGGACTAGAGTGAGAACCTGCCTTGAAAAAAAAAAATCAGGAATAATAGGTTTCATCTTGTATTTACTACTTGAGGAAAAAGAACAAAATTCGATAATAAAGAAGAAAGGAAACACCATTTTTAATCAATAATCATGTATTAGGGGGATGGAGAAACAGCTCTGTGAGCTTCCGGTAAAAATGCCCAAGTGTGAATGTCCAGACCCATGGTGTAGCCATATGCACCAATAATACCAGTCCCACAAAAGGGACCAGAGACCACAGAATCACCCAGACTTATGAAAAATAGCGAGCACTGGTACCAGAAAGAGACTCTGGATCAAAATAAGAACAGGCAGAAAAGCCAGACACCAAACCTTCTGTTCCAGCCACTGCAGGCAAGTGTCCCCTGCCACAGGTGACTGCATGGGATGCTTCAAGGGCACATACAAGTGCATACATCCATGTCTCTCTCACACACACACATACAAGCAAAAAAAAAAAATGTATTGGGCTGGAGAGATGGCTTAGCGATTAAGCGCTTGCCTGTGAAGCCTAAGGACCCCAGTTCGAGGCTCGATTCCCCAGGACCCACGTTAGCCAGATGCACAAGGGGGAGCACAAGTCTGGAGTTCGTTTGCAGTGGCTGGAGGCCCTGGTGCGCCCATTCTCTCTCTCTCTATCTGCCTCTCTCTCTCTGTCTGTCGCTCTCAAATAAATAAATAAAAATAAACAAAAAAAATATTTTTTTTAAATGTATTATAGCCAGGCATGGTGGGGCACAACTTTAATCCCAGCGTTTGGGAGGCAGAGATAGGAGGATTACCATGAATTTGAGGCCACCCTGAGACTAAATAGTAAATTCCAGGTCAGCCTGGGCTACAGTGAAACATTACCTTGAACAAAAGAAAAAAAAAAAAAGTATTATAGGGCTGGACAGATGCCTTAGCGGTTAAGGCACTTGTCTGCAAAGCCAAAGGGTCCAGGTTCAATTCCCCAGAACCCAAGTAAGTCAGATACACAAGGTGCTACATGCATCTGGAGTTTGTTTGCAGCAGTTGGATGACCTGAGATGCCTATTCTCTCTCCCTCTCTCAAATGAAATTAAAGGAAGCCAAAAAAATATTTAATGAGGGCTAGAGGGATGGCTTAGCACTTAAGGCACTTGCCTTTGAAGCCTAAGGACCCAGGTTCTATTCTCCAGGTCCCACGTAAGCCAGATGCACATGGTGGCGCATGTGTCTGGAGTTCATTTGCAGTGGCTAGACGCCTCAGCGCACCCATTCTCTCTCCTTTTCTCTCTCTCCCCCTCTGTCTTTAATAAATACATAAATAAAAATAAATTAGAAAAAAATTAAAAATATTTAATGACATTTAGAACAGGCATGGTGGCACATGCCTTTAATCCTAGCACTTGGGAGGCAGAGGTAGGAGGACCATTGTGAGTTCGAGACCACCCTGAAACTATACAGTGAATTCCAGGTCGGCCTGGGCTAGAGCGAGACCCTACCTTGAAAAGACTAAAATAATAATAATAATAATAATAATAATAACATTCAATATCAAGTAAAGATTAAAAAAATAAAACCATGCTGAGTGTGATGGCACAGATCTTTAATCTCAGCACTTGGGAGGCTGGGTAGGAGGATCTTTATGAGTTCAGGGCCAGCCTGGGGCTATGGAGTGAGTTCCAGATCAGCCTGGACTACAGTGAGAGCCTACCTGAAAAAAAAAAAACAATACAGGGGCTGGAGATATGGCTCAGTGGTTAAGGCACTTGCCCGCAGAACCTAATGACCTGAGTTCAATTCCCCAGTACCCATGTAAAGCTAGATGCACAAAGAGGTGCATGCATCTGGAGTCCATTTGCACAAGCTGGAGGCTCTGGTGTGCCCATTCTCTCTATCTCTCCTCTATCTTTGCTTGCAAATAAATAAATTAAATTATTAAACAAACAAACACTAATAGAGGACTGGAGGGATGGCTTAGTGGTTAAAGGCACTTGCTTGACAAAGCCTGAAGGTCTGGCGTTGATTCCCCAGTATCCACGTAAAGCCATGCGCAAAGTGGCACATGTACCTAGAGTTCATCTGCAGTGGCAGAAGGCCCTGGTATACCGCACCCATACTCTCTCTGTCTGCTTCTCTCTCATGTGTGCTCTTTTTAAAATTAAATAAAATTAGCCATGGTGGTGCACACCTTTAATCCCAGCACTCGGGAGGCAGTGGTAGGAGGATCGCTGTGAGTTCAAGGTCACCCTGAGACTACAGAATGAATTCCAGGTCAGCCTGGGCTAGAGTGAGTGAGACCCCCACCTCGAAAAACCAAATCAAAACAAGCATATTCCCTGCTCTCTACACTGAGTTGGACTCTGACAAGCCAGGAGGGAGGAGGAGGAGCCGCCTCCCACTCTGAGATGTTCTGTTTGTCATCATCCAGGTGACCGAGCAACTCACGCTAACCCTGGTGGTTCCCCAAACGTGGCCTCCCGGTTTCCAAGAGGATGGTGCAAAATGAAACCGAGACTCGGGCAAGTGTCCTTTTGTGGCTAGGTCACAAAGGGGAAGCTGGGGATGGGCCAGCACAGGCGCAGCCTGTGACACTGGTTTCATGTGGTCCCCTCACCTTTTCAACATCTGCTTTGGTGACATTGATGTCAGCGTCCATCTTCTCGAAGTACTGCTGGGCGCGGTCAGGCCTCCTTGCAATCCCGCTCAAAGCGTCTCTTGCTCTGCAGGGCAGCAAGAAGAGCCAGTCACCAGCAGGCCCTGGGACTCCCAGCCAAGATTCTTCCCCAGCCCCCCTGTTCTGTGTCCTCCTCTCAGAAGTTACTGGAAAGCCTGTGCTCATTTCCATCAGGACCACTCTTTGTTCTCTGCATAACATTTCTAGAAAAACCCTCTACTCAGGCACTCCTGGCTCAATCCTCGCTCTAGAAACAAATCCATTGAAATGCAAAAGAGAAAGAATTCTTTGTTTTCACCTATGAGTCGGTCCAGCGGAAATGAAATTCTAGCTAGAGACTTTATCAGGACATCGCTGGCTCTTTCCCACTTACCGACTCCAGCTGCTTCCAGCAGGTCTCTATGTGCTGCTGGGCTTTGCGTCCATCGTGAAAGTTCTGGAAAGGAGAAAATATATCAAGGATTAGTACCCTCATCCTTCTCAGTGAATGCCGGGGGGGGGGGGGGAGCAACTTTAAAAATATTTATTTCTTTACCAGCAGAGTAAAAGTATGGGTCTGCCAGAACTCTTGCCATTGTAAACAAGTTCTACACACATGTGCCACTTTGTACATCTGGCTTTATGTAGTTACTGAAGAATCAAGCCCAGGCCAACAGGCTTTGCAAGCAAGTGCTTTTACCCACTGAGCCATCTTCCCATGGCGTTTTTGTTTGTTTGTTTTGGTTTTGTTTTAAATTGACTTTTCAAAGTAGGCTCTCACTCCAGCCCAGGTAGTCCCAAGCTAGCCTTGAACTCACAGCAACTCTCCTAACTTTGCCTCCCAAGTGCTAGTATTAAAAGCCTGTGCCAACCCGCCTGGCCATTTAAAAAGCCTTTAAATATTGACCCTCTAAGCTGAAGTTGTAGCTCAGAGGTCTTGCATATGCCAAGCCTGTGTGAAGCCCTCAGTTTCATTTATAGCACCACAAAATAAACAAGTAAATATTGAACACCTAGTATGTGCATTTCAAAGAAACTTAAGAGTTTAAATCCGCTCCGATGGCTCATTGCCTGAAATCCCAGCATTTGGGAGGCAGAGGTAGGAGGATCACCCTGAGTTCAAGGCCACCCTGAGACTACAGAGTGAATTCTAGGTTAGCCTGAGTTAGAGTGAGACCCTACCTCAAAAAAGAACAAAAAATTTAAATAATAAACAAGTTAAAGGGGAAATGAAAACCACAACAGTCACAGAGTTCCTTTTAAAATTTAGACACAGGGGCTGGAGAGATGCTCAGTGGTTAAGGCGCTTGCCTGAAAAGCCTAATGCACAGTGGCACATGCATCTGGAGTTTGTTTGCAGCAACTGGAAGCCCGGAGTGCCCATTCATTCTGTCTCTCTCCTTGCAAATAAAAATAAATAAATAAATAAAATATTTAAAAAACTTTTTAGAGTGGGCTGGAGAGATGACTTAGTAGTTAAGGTGCATGCCTGTGAAGCTTAAGGACCCTGGTTTGATTCTCCAGGTCCCACATAAGCCAGATGCACTTGGTGGCGCATGCGTCTGTTTTTGCAGCGGCTAGAGGCCCTGGTGCGCCCATTCTCAATCTCTCTCTCTCTCTCTCTCTCTGTCTGTCTGTCTCTAATAAGTAAATAAATAATTAATATTTTACGGCTGGAGAGATGGCTTAATGGTTAAAGTACTTGCCTATGAAGTCCAAGAACCTAGGTTCAATTCCCCAGTGCCCATGTAAACCAGATACACCAGGTGGCACATGCCTCTGTAGTTCATCTGTAGTGACTAGAGGCCCATTCTCTCTCTCCCTCTTTCTCTCACTCAAATAAGTAAATATAATATATCATCTTGAGACTACGTAGTAATGAATTCCAGGTCAGCTTGGGCTAGTGCGAGACCCTACTTTAAAAAAAAAAAAAAAAACACTCGGGAGGCAGAGGTAGGAGGATCACTGTGAGTTCAAGGCCACCCTGAGACTATATAGTGAATTTCAGGGCAGCCTAGGCTAGAGTGAAACCCTACCTCAAAAAACCAAAAAAGAAAGAAAATGCCCTTAGGCTGGAGAGATGGTTTAGCAGTTAAGGTCTTTGTCTGCAAAGCCAAAGAACCTTGGTTTGATCCCCCAGGACCCACGTAAGCCAGATGCACAAGGGGGCACATGCACCTGGAGTTCGTTTGCAGTGGCTGGAGGCCCTGGAATGCTCATTCTCTCTCTCTCTCTCAAATAAATAAATAACTAAAGTCCCCATAGTTTAATAAAGAAAGAAAGAGAGAAAGAAAGAAAGAAAGGAAGGAAGGAAGGAAGAAAGCACACCCCCACAAATTTGTATCAATCAGCCAGGTGTGGTGGCACATGCCCTTAATCCCAGCACAGTTGGAGGGCAGCCTGGGACTACAGAGTGAGTTCCAGGTCAGCCTAGGCTAGAGTGAGACCCTGATTCAGGGAAAAAACAAACAAACAACTAAAAACTGACACCAGTGTTTGCTTCCTCAATAAAACAGTCCTATTGTTTTTAGAAGTGACACATTGTCTTCATATGCAATATTACAGTGTCTAAAGTTAAAAAAAATTTTTTTGAGGTACGTTCTCACCACCCTAGCCCAGGCTGACTTGGAATTCACTTTGTAGTCTCAGGGTGGCCTTGTGCCCATGACAATCCTCCTAGCTCTGTCTTCTGAGTGCTGGGATTAAAGGCATGTGCTACCATGTCCATCTTAATTTAAAAAAAAATTAAAAATATTTTACTAACTTATTTGAGTGAAAAAAAGGGGGAGAGAGAGAGAGAATGGGCCTGTACAAACGAACTCCAGATGCATGATGTTTTCTGCTTTTTAAAATTATTTTTTATGTATTTTATTTGCAAGGAGAGAGAGTGTGTATGTATGGCAGCACCAGGACCTCTTGCCATTGCAAATGAGCACCTTTAACTGCTCATCCATCTCCCCAACCCAAGGCAGATGTTTCATCTCTCAGAATGTTTTCAGACAGAAGGATAAGTCATCTCGTCACTTAATGCAAGGGCTCAAGACCAGCACATGACCAGTGGTGGCCAGCAAGGACCCTAGGGAGCCAGGGCAGGGCAGGTTGCAAGGAGGGGAGTAGATGGGGGATGATGCATGAACTGGAGGGCTCTCTAATCTGACTGAGCCAGAGGCTGTGGGTGACTCTGAGTTTTAGATGAAGGAAAGAAGGCTGTGTGACAATCCTGGATGTACAAATGGTTTGACCAGAGGGTGGCCAGGCAGGTGGTGATAGGGGCTCTAACTTTAGGTGTCTTTTTTTTTTTTTTTTTTTTTTGCATTTTATTTTTTTTTTGCATTTTCTGAGGTAGGGTCTCACTCTAGCCCAGGCTGACCTATGTAGTCTCAGGGTGGCCTTGAACTCATGGTAATCCTCCAACCTCTGCCTCCCAGAGTGCTAGGATTAAAGGCATGTGCCACTATGCCCAGTAAATTTGTTTGTTTTGTTTTTTGAGGTAGGGTCTCACTCTAGCCCAGGCTGACTTGGAATTCACTATGTGGTCTCAGGGTGGCCTCAAACTCACAGCGATCCTCCTACCTCTGCCTCCCGAGTGCTGGGATTAAAGGCGTGCGCCACCACGCCCAGCTTGGGTATCTTTTTTATTCCAGTACTAGGGATCAAATCCAGGCCTCTGCTTGTGCTTGGGAAGTGACCTATCACTGAGCCACACTCTCAGCCCCGTAGGTGTTGTCTCTCAGTGAGGCCACCAGGACATCCTGGAGGACCAGATCCGGTGTGAGTTAAGAGGAAGTCAGGGGGTGACCCTGCGGTTGTGGGTGTGGGTTTCAGAAGGAGACAAAAGATCAAGGGAAGAAGTGTGAGGAGGAAAGATAGACACACAGTTTTAGATGTATGAGGCTGGTATTTCTTACTTTAAAAAAAATATATATATATCAGCCTGGCATAGTGGCACACGCCTTTAATCCCAGCACTTGGGAGGCAGAGGTAGGAAGCTCACTGTGAATTTGAGACCAGCCTGGGACTACAGAATAAGTGCCAGGTCAGCCTGGGCTAGAGTGAAACCCTACCTTGAAAAAGAAAAAGGAAAGAAAAAAAAACACAACCACCACCAACAACAAATATATATATGTTTATTTGCAAGCAGAGAGAGAAAGGGCAGATTAAGGGTCTCTTGCTAAACTGCAGACATAAAGGCCATTGTGCATCTGGCTCTACATGGATATAGGGAAGAGAATCTGGGCAGGCAAGTTTTGCAAGCAAGCACCTTTAATCACTGAGCCATCTCCTCAGCCCTGACATTTCTTTCTTATTTGTTTGTATTGAGGCAAGGTCTCACACTTTAGCCCAGGTTGACCTAGAACTCACTTGGTAGCCCAGGCTGGCCTCAAACTCTACCTCAGCCTCCCAGTGCTGGCACTAAAGGTATGTGCTACCCTGCCCAGCTGAAGTTGTTATTTCTTTTTTTTCCTTTTAAACATTTTTTAACATAAATTTTATTTATTTATTTATTTGAGAGAGAGAAAGGGGCAGAGAGAGAGAGAATGAGCGCTCCAGGGCCTCCAGCCACTGCAAATGAACTCCAGATGCAAGTGCCCCCTTGTGCATCTGGCTTACGTGGGTCGTAGGGAATCAAACCGGGATCCTTTGGCTTTGCAGGCAAACGCCTTAACCGCTGAGCCATCTCTCCAGCCCGAGGTTGGTATTTCTACAAACCTCTGAGTATGCACTAAAGCACTAGAGCTCCACTTGAGAATTCTGGGTATAAAGTATAGTTAAAGCCAGGAGGCCACCACAGAAGACACGTTCTCAAAGAAAGCAGCCCAACACCAGTTCCCTAACCTCTAACACCCCTCTGCCTCACCACTGACTTGGTCAGCGGCCTGAGCATTTCCGGGGATGGACTGAGCAGCTCTGCCGTCTGAGTCTCTACAGGATGGAAACTGGTACCTGCAGCTCCCCTATCTTCACACGCACACATGAATAAACAAGTTTTTCTTCTTTTCTTCATTAGTCTGACTGCACTCCCTACTTTCTGACTGATGAGATAAAGTGGGTGGTAGGGGGAATGACAAGGAAGGACAAGTCTCCCCAAAGCTCCTTGGGGCTTTTGCAAAAACCTCCAGTAAGATTTAGAAGTCAGTGGAGTCACAAGGGACAGCTGGGCACTGGGGCCGGGGACCAGATGAGACATGTCCAGATAGCGCTCACTGACAGGGGTTGAGTTCTACTTTTACTAGCCTGAGGGCTTCTGCAGGAAGTTTTATCCATCCAGCAATTTTCTAGTCTCCAGGACCTGAGGGTTTGGTCCTCTGGGGCTTCCCTTTTCAACACTCATAATGGACACACGGGTAACCCAGGAAGGTCACAGTCTAAGGCTAGGAATACAGAGAGAACAAGCCTCAAGGCGGTGGGGGAGTTAAGCGGGGCCGAGGGCAGGGTGAAGAAAACTGCACAGTGGAGGAAGGACTCAAAGGCTTTCTGAAGCCCATGGGTGAAAAGGAGAGAGAGTGTGGAGGAAGGGGGAGGGCCCACCCTCGGGGGAAGAGAGGTGGATTGGAGAAGAATCTGGAGAGCTGACTGTGTCTTTGTGGTGAGGCACCTTTGGTCCCCAAGGCCCCTTGCCTGGTGGCTTTCGCTCACTGGAAGAGAGAACTACTTCCCAAGCAGGACCCCAGTGTTTTTGCAGTTTGCTAAAGAGGTCCCAGCACTCCCAAAGGACTGACGCTGAGATCCAAAGACAGAGGCAGAAAGAACAAGAAAACTAGGGCTGAGGAGATGGCTCAGCGGTTAAAGGTGCCTGCCTGCAAAGCCTTCTGGCCCAGGCTCAATTCCCCAGATCGTACAGAAAGCAGATACAAAAGGGGGCGCATGTCCCTGGAGCTCATCTGCAGCGACTAGAGGCCTTGGCTCTCCCAGGCTCTTCTCTCTACCAAAAATTATATATATATATATATCCCAGTTCTGACCCTGTCACCCTTCCATTGCTTAAGAGGAATTGTAGGTGACGGTGAATTTCCTCCATAGCATGTGACCCTTCAGAAAGTACTTGGTCACATAACTAACACACCAAGCACTTTCCAGGCGATGTGACCCCCTCAGGAAATGAAAGGTGGCCCACCTTATCACTCTGGGCAAGGCTGACTCACAGCGCCACAGGCTCCCCCGAGGGAGCTGAGATGTAACAGTTACAAAGTCAGGCAAATCCACCAGCTTGCCAGATGCATGTGTTGTTTACTAACAAACAATGGCAGAACCTTTCTTCTCTGCACAGTGAGCAAGTGTGTCTAAACAGCCCAATTTGCGGCTCCATAAAGAGGCATTGTTCTCGGTCAGAGATAATAAGGACTGCTTTTGGAGCCATGGGATGAAGTCACCACCACTCATTGCTCCTATCAGAAAAGGGACAGGAAATGCCATCTCTAGGGACCCGGAGAATGCTTCTTGCTTTCCCTGTAGTCAAATGTTTTGGTTTCTTTTAAAACACAGTAATAGACTTTTTAAAAGCCTAATTGCTATAAGAGGTGACAGCTCCAGTGACTTATTTTCATTTCAGTTTTGAATTGGACTTGAGTCTCTACAGATAAAATTATCCTTGAAGATTTTTTTTTTTTCTAGAAACTTTCCAGTGACCGGGGGTAGCTGGGATTGAAAAAAAAAAAAAAGGCTAAACTTAGTGGCTCACACCTGTATGTAATTCCAGTACTGGGGAGGCAGGCAGAGGGAGATGGTTGAGTGTTTGAGGCTAGCCTGGGCTACAGAACACACACACACACACACACACACACAAAATCACACAAAATCACTGAGATACTAAAATAAGCAAGCATCAACTTAAAAGAAAGGTAACAATGGCAAGACTTCTGACATTTTCTGTCCTGCAAGAAATCAAACTGAGGCTGAGCAGACAGGCAGTGAGAACACTCACTATCCACCCCCGCCCCACAAAAGGAAGGGCAAATATTTCTTTTATATTTACCCACTAACGGTTGAAAAAGCAAGACGTAGCACTGATGTGGGAACAACCACTTAGAAAACAAGATAGGAAAAAACAAACGCATAAACATTCAAGTAAGAGTAGTCATCCATCTGGAATTTTAAACACAGCCGAGATCCCACGGGTGGAAACACAGGCACAACCCAGCTCGGATTCCACAGGAACGCGGGGCCTGCAGGACAGAGGAGGAAGGAGCCTCGGGCAAGCACTTGTCTGTGACAAACCCTCAGAGCTGTGCGTGTGAACACCGGGGCCCTCCTTCCCCGGGGGTCCCCAGGATGTGCTGTTTGAGACAGGGTCTCACTATGCACCCAAGGTTCTCGATTCTCCTGCCTCAGTGCCGTGTTGGGATGACAGGCACGCCCCACCCCCCTCCCCGCTGTAATCTGACTAAAAATCTCCTTGGCGTGGGCTGATGTTCACAGTTTACGTGCTGTCCAGTAAGCCACTTCAGTTCTGTTTTTGTACACATTGTCTCCCACTTCAACCCCAAACCAGAAAGGCTTTTTAAAATATTTTATTTATTTGCATGCAGAGAGAGAGAAGAGAGAAAAAAAAAAGAGAGAAAAAATGAGGGTGCCAGGGCCTCTAGCCACTGCAAACTAACCCCAGATGCATGCACCACTTTGTGCATCTAGCTTTATGAGGGTAGTGGGGAATTGAACCCAGGTCATTAGGCTTCCCAAGCAAAAGCCTTAACTGCTGAGCCATCTCCCCAGCCTAGTGGTTTTAATAGTTATTTGGAGCTGGGAAGATGGCTCAGTGGTTAAAGGCTCTTGCTCACAAAGCCTAATGACCTGGGTTCAATTCCCCACTACCCACATAAAGCCAGATGCACAAAGTGGAGCATGCATTTGGGGTTCATCTGCAATAGTAACAGGCAATAGTTTACCTACACACACACATTCTCTCTCTCTTCCTTTCTCTCAAATAAATAAAAACATTTTACAAATAAAAATTATTTATTTGAGAGGGAGAACATGCTTTTAAGGGCTGCAAACGTACTCCAGATGCACGCACCACTTTGCGCATCTGACTTTACATGGGCACTGGGGAACTGAATCCAGGCCAACAGGCTTTACAAGCAAGCGCCTGTAACCACTGAACCATCTCCCCAGCCCCCAGAAACAATTGTGATGGAACACGCATTCTGCTTTTTATTAAGCAAGGCCTACTTTTGCAAAGACATTTATAATAAAACTACCTTCACAATGAATGTGTGTAATTTCCTACAATGCCTACGTCCCTTGTTAGGCTTGTCTGCTTAACACTGGCTTCCCAGGCACATGGGCAGTGACTCACAGAGGGTTCAGTGTTTGGTTTGGCTAGCAGATGAGGGCAGGTCCCAGGCCCACTTTCTCTAGCTGTTCCTTGGCCCGTAGGCTCCCTGCCCCACACCCAGCGTCACCCAGACTTCAGCAGTCTTTTAAGTTCTTTTACAAAGTAATCCTGGCTTCACATTCCTTAACGTTGTAATTCCTCCAGGAACCGCTGCCAACTCTTAGAATCAAAGGAACAACTTAAAATGACCCACGGTGGTCATGTGCCTTCAATGGTCCATGTGCTTCCCCTAATCCTTCCTGAAGTACAAAGCTGTTACTTCGGAACCTCCATGGATGAGCTGAGGTTGATAAGAAGCTTCTGGAGTAGTAATTCTTCCCTGGCTGAAAAGTCCTCGCTTCAGATTCAGTCACTCACTCATCACACTGTCAAGGCCTCCCCAGGTGCGTGCACACGGGGATGCTCCAGGTATGAGGAAGGAGGGGTGATGCAGGAGACAGTAGACCTAGTGGTGAGAGGCCTAGAGACGGGTGCGGGTGAAGTGGCTGATCATAAGATGGTCTAAGATGCCAGTTCCAGCAGAGGTCAATAGAAAGGTCGGGGGAAAGCCCCTGTAAGCCGTAGGAAGAGCAACCCTGCAGAGGCTCCGAGAAAGGCCAACTAATGCCAGTGCGGAAGTTTCATTCATCGTGGTAGGAAAAGCATGGCAGGGCAGAGGCTGGGCATCACACCCTGTCACAGCCGCTGGGAGGCAGCAGCAAGAGTGCGCTGGCTGGGGCTGGAGAGGTGGCTCAGCAGTTAAAGGCACTTGCTTGCAAAGTCTGATGGCCCAGGGTTTGATTCCCCAGTACCCATGTAAAGGCAGATGTATAAACTGGCACATGTATCTGGAGCTCATTTACAGTGGCAGGAGGCCATGGCATGCCCATTCTCTCTTTCACTATCTGTCCCTTTTCCTCTGTCTCTTAAATAAAAATAAATAAATAAAACATTTTTTTTTTTTTTAAAGTGAGCTGGCGGGCTGGAGAGATGGCTTAGCGGTTAAGTGCTTGCCTGTGAAGCTTAAGGACCCTGGTTCGAGGCTTGATTCCCCAAGACCCACATAAGCCAGATGCACAAGGTGGCCCATGCATCTGGAGTTCGTTTACAGTGGCTGGAGGCCCTGGCATGCCCATTCTCTCTCTCTGTGTGCCTCTTTCTCTCTCTGTCTGTCTGTAGCTCTCAAATAAATAAACAAAATCCTCTGTTTGTCTTGAATTATTTAAAAAAAGAGTGAGTTGGCTAACTAGCATCCAGGAGGGCTAACGTAATAAAGCTCAAGGCTTAAACACAAGCACATGAAACTATAGGGTATTTTACATTCAAACCACCACAGAAGGGCAGTGACACGCTCTGACCCACATTGTGAAGGGCTGGCGGCTGTCATGTGGACAGTGCACCAGATGAAGCAGGAGTGGCAGGGAGCGAAGGGCCACCGTTACAGGTCTGAGGGGCTTGAAGGTGGGGCTGGGCCACTGACCCCAGGGCCAACATGGAGGCAGAGAGAACAATCAAGAGACTCAATGTCATTTTCCAGGTGACAGGTGTGACATGGGACTCAGGCAGACATGGAAGGTGTAGTAAGAGAATCTGACCTCTCAACATTTACTGGAGGAAGAATCAACGGACCGGATGAAAGATCAGAGATGAGGTGAAAGAGAAAAGGAATGTCCTAGGGGATGCCATGTTTTTGGCCAGAGCAACCAGGAGAAAGGGTAGCATTTGTACGGTGACGGAGGAAAGGCAGGTCGGGGTGGAGTGTGGTCAAGGTGTCTGGGGGACCAAAAAGTGCTTTCGGATGGGCGGGTAAGGCCGCTACATGGCACATACATAGGGGTCACCCTCACGCTCTGCTGGGTCCCAGGTCACTGCTGGTAACAGTGAGGACTCATGCTGCCCTGCGCCTCACTAGGGCGCAGTCTAACAGGTGCGTCGATGCTGAGAAACGGTTGGGATAAGACACGAACAATTCCCACAATTCTCAGAAGAAACAGAACATATCACTCCAGCTTCAAAGAAAGAAACACAATACCAGAGGTCACAGGTCATGCTTATGAAATCAAGTAGAGAATTTATGCATCCTGTGAACTAAGCATGTTATCTCAAGAATAATGAAATTAAAGGTCATGAGATCAATGCTGTGTAAGTGATCAAACCATATTGTGACCTGACCCTTAATTAAAACAATGTCACTTTCAGACCAGGCATGGTGGCACATGCCTTTAATCCCAGCACTTAGGAGGCAGAGGTAGGAGGATCACTGTGAGTTCCAGGCCACCCTGAGACTACCTAGTGAATTCCAGGTCAGCCTGAGCTACAGTGAGATCCTACCTTGAAAAACAAACAAACAAACAAACTAAATAAATCAATAAATAATAAATAAAACTCCCAGAAGCTGGGTATGGTGGCACACTCTAATTCTAGCACTAGGGAGGCAGAGGTAAGAGGATCGCTGTGAGTTTAAGGCAACCCTGAGACTATATAGTGAATTCCAGGTCAGCTTGGGCTATAGTGAGATCCTACCTCAAAAACATACACACACACACACACACACACACACACACACACACACACACACAAAGCCAGGTGCGGTGGCACACGCCTTTAATCCCAGCACTTGGGAGGCAGAGGTAGGAGGATCACCGTGAGTTCGAGGCCACCCTGAGACTACATAGTGAATTCCAGGTCAGTCAGCCAGAGCTAGAGTGAGACCCTACCTCAAAAAAAGAAAAACACACACACACACACACACACACACACACACAAAACCACTCCCTCTCTTATTCCCTATATCTCACTTCTTGAAAATTAATTAAAATATAAGAGAAGAAACCTTGCTCAATATACAATAGTACTTGCACACATTGGCAAGAACTTCCTGGTCCCTGATGGGGAGTGACAAATTCCCACAGACTCCCTCAGGCAATTAGTGGTCATCACCATGGACAATGCCTGGATGGACACAAAAGTTGGGAGGCCAACCAGTCTCGCACATTCTTTAATGGCTTGCTTCAATGTGCAAAAGCCACTAATAACAGTATGTTTGCAGTAGGAGGAGCTGACATCAAATCTGAATTACCCTTATCTCAGATAAGCCACTTCAGGTCCCAGAGAGCATGCCTGCCTCTCTCAGAAATCTCCTATAACATGACCAGACCTTTGTCAAGGATTTCACATCAGGATGTTTGTTGGTTTGTTTGCTTGTTTGTTTTTTGGTATTTTCGAGGCAGAGTCTTACTCTAGCCTAAGCTGACCTGGAATATGTAGTCTTGGGCTAGCCTCAAACTCACAGTGATCCTCCTACCTCAGCCTCCCAAGTGCTGGGATTAAAGGTGCGCACCACCAAACCTGGCGTGTTTTGACCTCATATTCTCACTTCTGGAAATTCCGCTTGGGGGAATATTCATGCCTCGTCCACAAAGAGAACAGCTAATGCAAAGCAGGGGTGGTGGTACAGCCCTGTGATTCCAGCCCCTTGGAGGCCGACTTCAACGCCAGCATTGGCTACATGATGAATTCCGGGCCAGCCTGGGGACCCCTCACCCTATTTCAGGGCCTGGAGAGATGGCTCATTATTTAAGATGTTTGCTTGCAACGCCCGCAGCCCTGGTTCACTTCCCCAGCCACCTAGGTAGAGCTGCTTGGGCATTCCCTTACAGTGGCAAGAGACCCTGGTGCACACATACACACACAAATAAATAAACATGTTTTTAAATCCTGTCTCAAAACAAAGAACTATAAAACAGATTACTGTAGTATTGTGTATCTAAATCAGTCAATCAAAAAGTAACAGGGGATGCAGGGTTGGCTCAAAGCCTTAGGACCCAGGCTTGATTCCCCAGTACCTATGTCTGGAGGTTATTTGCAGTGGCTAGAGGCCCTGGCATGCCCATTCTCTCTCTTTATCTGCCTCTTCTCTCTATCTCAAACAAACAAACAAACAAGCAGAAGTATTTTTAGCCAGGCATGGTGAACATGCCTTTTAATTCCAGTACTCAGGAGGCAGAGGTAGGAGGATCACCATAAGTTCAAGGCCATGCTGAGACTACAGAGTAAATTCCAGGTCAGCCTGGGATAGAGCAAGACCCTACCTTGTAAAACCTAAAAGAAATCTCAACTAAACACACACACACACACACACACGCACGCACGCACGCACGCAAAAGCCTGAGGCAGGAGGATATGAGTTTGAGGCCATTCTGGGATTGTTGGAGTCCACTTCATGTTGCTGGACAAACACTTGACCAAAAGCAGCTTACGCAAGGAAAGGGTTTGTTTCAGGCTTACAAATTCCAAGGAAACACCATCAGTGTGGAAGAAGGTGGCTCATTTCCAAAGATCCAAGCAGAGAGACATCGCCAAATAGCCAGAAAACAACAAGAAGCACAAACAGAGCTCCAAACTGCTCTCTGCATACCTAGTAAGGCTGGCCTGAGGTCTGCCCCCAGGGACATGCCTGTGCCCAGGTAGGGCTCTGCCCACTAAGGACTCAAGATTCAAGCCGGAATCTACGGGGCCACACATTTAAACCATTACAGGGATACAGAGTGAATCCTAGGTCAGCCTGAGCTAGAGTGAAACCTGGCTTCAAAAAAGAAAGAGAAAGAAAGCAAAGAGGAAAGGAAGGAGGGAGGGAAGAAGGGAAGGAGGGAGGAAGGAAAGGAAAGAAAGAAGGAAGGAAAGGAAGGAAGGAACAGAAGGAAGGAAGGAAGGAAGGAAGGAAGGAAGAAGGAAGGAAGGAAGGAGAGAGAGGGAGGGAGGGAGGAGGGAAAGAAGAGAGGGGAGGGGGGAGGGGAAGGGCGTACGCCTTTAAACCCAGCACTCAGGAGGCAGAGGTTGGAGGATCACTGTAAATCCGAGGCCACCCTGAGACTACATTCCAGGCCAGCGTGGGCTAGAGGGAGACCCTACCTGGAAAAAAAAGAAATGGAAGACAGGTAGAAACGGAAAGAAAGGTGGGGAGCTAGGAAGCTGGCTCAGTGGCTAAAGGGACTTGCTTACAAAAAGCCTGCTCTGATGGCCCAGGTTCAACTCTTTAGCACACCACCCACATAATCTAGACACGAAAAGTGACACAAATGTCTGGTGTTCATCTGTGGTGGCAAGAGTGCCCATACACGTGTATGCACAGAAATAAATAACCAACGGCAGGCTGGAGAGATGACTCAGCAGTTAAGGCGAAGCCTAAGGACCCAGTCAGATGTACAAGGTGGCGTATGGGTTCAGTGGCTGGAGGCCCTGGCACACCCATTCTCTCTACTGCCTCTCTTTCTCAAATAAATAAACAAAATATTTAAAAACAAAAACAATGCTACTAGGAGCCTGGCTTTGAGTTCCAGCTCCATGGTCTGACCCTGCCCTATTGAACCTCAGCAGAAAATCAGAAGTGATAACATTCTGCCATTGTTTTGAGTCATCTTTCTGAAAACTAGAATGTTGCTAAGGAAAGCCAAGAAAGGCCCAGGTGGAAGATCAAGGGGAAAACGGCCACTATGAGAAGACAGGGTGGAGGATGCGGGGTGTCCCCTCCTTCCATCTCTCTCCTGCTTATTTCCTTGAGTCAGGGTCTCTCACTGAACCCGGAGCTGCCATTTTTCTATCAGACTGGCTGACCAGCGAGCCCCAGCCATCCTCCTGTCTCAGAGCCACGCAGCACTGGCCTTGCACATGGGGCTGGGAAGTACTCTCACTGCTGAGTCACCCCCTGACTTTTTTTTTTTTTTTTTTTTTGGGTTTTTCGAGGTAGGGTCTCACTCTAGTCCAGGCTGACCTGGAATTCACTATGGAGCCTCAGGGTGGCCTCGAACTCACGGCAATCCTCCTACCTCTGCCTCCCGAGTGCTGGGATTAAAGGCGTGCGCCACCACGCCCGGCACCCCCTGACTTTTGTTCGTTTGGTTGGTTGGTTGGTTTTTGGTTTTGTTTTTTAAGTTTATTTTTATTTATTTGACAGGGAGAAAGGGAGGGAGACAGAAACAGAGAGAGAGAGAAAGAATGGGCGCACCAGGGCTCCAGCCACTGCAAACTAACTCCAGACGCGTGTGCCCCCTTGTGCATCTGGCTTATGTGGGTCCTGGGGAATCGAACCTGGATCCTTTTCGGCTTTGCAGACAAACACCTTAACTGCTAAGCCATCCTTCTAGCACAGTTTGTTTTGTTTTGTTTTGTTTTTATAAGGTAGAGTCTCCCTCTAATCCAGGCTGACCTGGAATTCACTATGTCTCAGGGTGGCCTCCAACTCACAGCAATTCTCCTACCTCTGCCTCCCCAGTGCTGGAATTAAAGGAATGCACCACCACGCCTGGCTTTCCTTTATTTATTAAATATTTTATTTATTTATTTACTGGACAGAGAGAGGGAGAAAGGCAGATAGAATGGGCATGCCAGGATCTATAGCCACTGCAAACAAACTCCAGACACATACACCCCCTTGTGCACCTGGCTTGCGTGGGTCCTGGGGAATCGAACCTGGATCCTTAAGTTTCACAGGCAAGTGCCTTAACCACTAAGCCAAATTTGGCCTCAAACTCACAGCGATCCTCTTACCTCTGCTTCCCAAGTGCTGGGATTAAAAGGCGTGCACCACCACACCTGGCTTCTGCTTTTTTTTTTTTTTTAATATTTCTATTTATTTATTTGCAAGTAGAGAGAGACAGTGAGAAAAAGTAGAGATAGAATGGGTATGCTAGGGCCTCCAGCCGCTGCAAACAAATTGTGCATCTGGCTTTACATGGGTACTGGGGAATCAAACCAGAGTCATTATGCTTTGCAGGCAAGTGTCTTAACAACTAAGCGATCTCTCCAGCCCCTCTTTATTTTTTAGCTTTGGTTTTTCAAGGTAGGGTTTCGTTCTAGCCCAGGCTGACCTGGAATTCACTATGTAGACTCAGGGTGGCCTTGAACTCACAGTGATCCTCCCACCTCTGCCTCCTAAATGCTAGGATTAAAGGCATGTACCAACATGCCTGGCTCTCTCTCTCTCTTTTTTTTTTTTTTTTGTTTTGTTTTTCGGTTTTTCGAGGTAGGGTCTCACTCTAGCCCAGGCTGACCTGGAATTCACTATGGAGTCTCAGGGTGGCCTCGAACTCATGGCGATCCTCCTACCTCTGCCTCCCGAGTGCTGGGATTAAAGGCGTGCGCCACCATGCCTGGCTCCTGGCTCTCTTTTTATTTGTTAAAAAAATATGTTTTTAAATTAAGTTGCAAAGAGAGAGAAGGGGGAGATACAGTATGGGTGTGCCAGGGTCTCTTGCCAATGCAAATGAACTTCAGACACTAGTGCCACTTTGTACATCTGGCTTTACATGGGTGCTAGGGAATCAAACCCAGGCTGGCAAGCTTTGCAAACAGCCCAGATTTTGTAATTTCCAATGAGGTACTTAAGAAAGATCTCATTGAAAAGGTGATATTCTTTAAAAAGAGGCCAAGAGCAAGCTCTGTGGGTATCTGGCAAAAGGCAAGCAGACCATGCAAAGGCCCTGGGGCAGGCATATGGCCATAGAGCTAGAGGAAAGGAATTCAGGGCTTGAGGAGGAGGCCCGGATGTCATCATCCTATGACTCACTCCTGAGACAGTGTGTGCTCTGGCTTCTAAGGCAAACGCAGTTTTAGTTTGGGGACTTGGCTAAAATGCCCAGTCTCACGAGGAGAGAGGAGGGCCAGTCAAGAAGGGCAGACAGAGCAAGGGCTGATTAGAATAGCAAACAGGAAGAAGATATAAACCTTGGCAAGGTCAAGGGAAGTTCAGAAATGAGGCAGCAGTCCCATGTTGTATCCTGGACCATTGTATTTATTTTATCATTACATTGGGCTTTTCTGCTTTGTCCTAGCCTCCCATTCTGTCTCACTGTTTCCTTTCTTAAAAAAAAAAAAAAAACTATTTAATTAAATTATTTATTTATGTGTGTGTGAGAGAGAATGGGTATTCTAGGGCCTCCAGCTACTGCAAACCAACTCTAGACGCATGTGCATCTGGCTTACATGGGTCCTGGGGAATTGTCCTTGAGTCCTTAGGCTTCGCAGGCAAGTGCCGTAACCGCTAAGTCACCTCTCCAGCCCTCACTGTTTCCTTTGTGCCCCATAAAATAAAACAACTTCCTTAGTCGCTGGCCCAGCAGAGGAGCAGGTCAGGTTTAGGGCTCGGTTCAGGGAGCACCCCACTGCCTCTGACCCACGTCTTAGGGGCAGGACAACAGAACTTGCTTTACCGATTTTCTCTCCTGCTTCAGTTCCTGCACGTAGCGCGCCAGCTCCACCATGATCTGAGACGTCATGTTCTCGGAGATGACTTCGTGCTGCCCGGCGTAGTCGTTCATCTCGTTCAGGGTGGAAAGAAAAGCTTTACATGACGTGTACCTGGGGACAGAGCACATCCACTCCATCTCAAACGAGGCCACATCCGCCACATCGTTCCTGTTAATTAAACTCAGGTTAGTTTCCCAGCCTCCCCCAGGATCTTGGTGGCTCATTACACTGTGCTAAGAGTGTTCCCGGCAAAATGGCTCAGAATTAATTACACTGAAAACACCCTGAGGTCTGTGAACCTGAGTTGCTCTGTGAAACGAAATCATTGGCTCTGCTCATACTCAGTCCAGACTGAATTCTCAGCTTACACGCCCACGACCTACCTGTACGGAGGTGACTCAGCTGGCGGCTGACACGGGTATGTGTTGAGGAGAATGCGCAACATGATAGGACTACTGGCCTCACAAAACCACACCAAAACCCCAGAATTTATACTCCATGCTTCCTGCAAGTGCTTAGATGGTTCTCTACAGCCTAACCAGGCCTAGAGGCTCAGAATCAGAAAAATTAATGAGGAGGCTGGGGAGGTGGCTCAGTGGTTAAACTCTTGCTTGCAAAGCCTGCTGGCATTGCTTAACTCCCCAGTGACTATATCAAGCCATATGCACAAAGTGATGCATGCATCTGGAGCTTGTTTGCTGGGGCAAGAGTCCCTGGTATGCCCATACTCTCTCTCTCTCTCTTCCTCTCTCTCTCTCTCTCTCTCTGTCTCTCTCTCCTTGCAAATAAATTAAAAAAAATTTTTTTTTTCAAAAAAGTTAATGAAAGTCGGGTCTGGTGGTGCACGCCTTTAATCCCAGCACTCAGAAGGCAGAAGTAGGAGGATTGCCATGAGTTCAGGGTCACTCTGAGACTACATAGTGAATTACAGGTCAGCCTAAACTAAAGCAAGACCCTACCTCAAAAAAACCAAAAAGAGCCGGGGGTGGTGGCGCATGTCTTTAATCCCAGCACTTGGGAGGCAGAGGTAGGTGGATCACTGTGAGTTCGAGGCCACCCTGAGACTACATAGTGCATTCCAGGTCAGCCTGGGCTAGAGTGAGACTCTACCTCGAAACACCAAAAAAAGACACAAATAGGCACAAAGAATGAAACATTCCTGTAGATATGCCTCAGTCTTGACCCTCTGTAATCACCGCCGACTGGCCCTGTAAAGCTCACCGCACAGTTACCCAGCGCAAACGCACTTGTACTCTTCTTCCTCCTTTGAGTTCTTCTTAGGCTGGTACTTCTTCGAAAGATTCCTGAAACAGAAGTGCACACTTGTCACCTTATTCAGAAAGACAACTGAGCAACCAGGAATGAAAGATGACGTGAATACGTTTTTTGTGTGTGTGTGGGGGGAGCAGACGCACTCACGAACACGTGGAGGTCTGAGGAGATATCAGTTGTCCTTCCTCACTCATCCGGGCATTTCCTTGAGACAGAGCCTCTCTGAACACAGAGCTGTGGTTTTTGCCAGTCCTAGAGATTCTCTTGGTCTCTGCTTCCCACCGAACTTGGGCAACAGGCATGTGTGACCACATCCAGCTGTTTACATGAGGAATTGAACTCAAGCAGACTCAGACCCTCATGCTTGTAAAAAGCGCTCTTAACCAATGAATCATCTCCCTGTCCTATTTATGGTTGTTTTTGCTTTGTTTTGAGGTAGGGTCTCGCTCTAGCCCAGGCTGACCTGGAATTCACTATGTAGTCTTAGGGCGGCCTCGAACTCATGGCAATCCTCCTACCTCTGCTTCCCCAGTGCTGGGATTAAAGGCGCGCATCACTACCACGCCCGGCTTTTGTTTTTTTAAGAAAAAGAAACCATGGGGTTTGTTTGCAGTGGCTGGAGGCCCTGGTGCGCCCATTCTCTCTCTCTCTTTCTCTCTCCCTCTGTCAAATAAATAAATAAAAATATTTAAAAAAAGAAACCATAAAGTGGGCTGGGGAGGTGGCTCAGTGATTAATGGCTCTTGCTTACAAAGCCTGCAGGCCTGGGTTTGATTCTCTAGCACCCAAGTAAAGCCAGATGCACGATGTGGTGCATGTGTCTGAAGTTCATTTGTCACAAGAGGCCCTGGTGCACTCGTTCTCTCTCTCTGAAAAAATACATAAATATTTAATAAAAAAATCATACAGCTAACACATGTACTTCTGTCATATAAGCCTGTGCTACTGAAGATGTGCACAACTTTTACTCTTTCATCTCAACAGCAGAGCCAAGAGGGTCAGGATGGCTACGAGCTTGTCACTCGCTTGGGTATTAGCATCTGACAATACAATCAGGGCACTTAGACCACAGGTACATGTGCAATGGTATTTATTTATTTGTTTTATGTGTGAAAGAGAGATAGAGAGTATAGGTGTGCCAGGGCCTATGAACTCCAGACACACGTGCCACCTTTGCACCTGGCTTACATGGGTCCTGTTTGGGTCCTTTGGCTTTGCAGGCAAGTGCGTTAACCGATAAGCCATTTCTCCAACCTGACAATGTTTTTTTTTTTTTTTTTGAGGCAGGGTCTCACTCTAGCCCAAGATGACCTGGAATTCACTATGGAGACTCAGGGTGGCCTCAAATTCACGGCGATCCTTCTACCTTTGCCTCCACGCGCGCCACCACACCCGGCTCCAACAATGGTTTTCTTTTGTAGCACTGAACATGGGGCTGTTTTTCTTCCAAGCTACTATTCCCTCCTGGTCACCCTTACTCAGCTACTACTGCCCCAAAGGCAAACGTAACTGTCCAAATGTTTAAATTAGAAACCAAAGTGCAAGGTTTGGGAGATGGCTCAGCAGTTGAAAGTGTTTGTTTGCAAAGCCTGTTGGCTCAGGTTCAAATCTCCAGTACCCACGAAAAGCCAGACACCAAAGTGGCACAGTTTGAATTTTGTATGCAGTGGCAGGAGGCCCTGCCATGCCCATTCTCTCTCCCCTTCTCTCTCTAGTAAATAAAAATATTTTAAAAGGTGGGCGTAATGAAAACAAGAGCACCCAGAGCTTGTCTACAAAGAGGATGACAGGAAGCCAGCATGGTGGCGCACGCCTTTAATCCCAACACTTGGGAGGGAGAGGTAGGAAAATCCGTGAGTTCAAGGCCACCTTGAGACTACATAGTGAATTCCAGGTTAACCCAGGCTAGAGTGAGTCCCTACCTCCCCTCCCCCACCCAAAAAAAAAAAAAAAAAACAGCGGATGACAAGATCATCAACAAATTCTTTGCCAAAAAAAAAGAAAGAAAGAAACCTTTAAAATGGACTGGGAGAGTGCTCAGCAGTTAAAGGCATTTGTTTGTGAAACATGCCAATCTGAGCTCAATTCCCCAGTACCCATGTAAAGACAGATGCATCAGGGATCCCAACACATGTACAACAATGGGAGGTATAGAGCCAGGAGACTCTGAAGCTCATGGGTCAGCTAGACTGACGTTTGGTAGCAGTGGTGAGAGACCCTGTTTGAAAGAAGATGGAAGAAGAGCACAGACACCTCCAGGATGTGCCTGACCTTCACACGTGTGCCACAGGCACACTTGTGCTAATACACATACACACTCACGAAAATAAACAGATTAAAGGTGGTGGCACCGCCTTTGATACCAGCACTCGGGAGGCAGAGGTAGGAGGATCGCTGTGAGTTCGAGGCCACCCTGAGACTACATAGTGAATTCCAGGTCAGCCTGAGCTAGTGTGAGACCCTACCTTGGAAAAAAATAAAATAAAATTATACATACATACATACATACATATATATGTATATGTATACACACACACACACACACACACAATAAAATAAACTTTAGAATAACCCATGAGTGGCATACTGGAAGAGCTCTGTGACTACCTATGACATATTTTCAGTGCGTGGTTTTAAATAGTAACCGTTTCTTTTCTTAATTATAACTTACAAATTGAAAACACCACTTCTAAGTTCACACCTCACATAAAAATTCTCAAAACTGTTATTTTAAAAGTTTATTTAAATCCATACTTCCTTTTTATAGTCCTAAGATAGGCAAAAAGAACCAGCTGAAACATTATGTGGAACTGAAGGAGACCTGGCACGACTAGACACAGATGAAACTCACTCTGAGGCCCAGGGTGGCCTTGAACTGGGGTGATGCTCCTGCCTCAGCTTCCTGAGTGCCAGCATTATGGGTCTGTGCCACAATGTCTGGCTGAGCAAGCATTCTTTAGACTAAGTTCTCTTTTACCCATCAAATCTTAAAGTAGGGCTGTGGAGAGATGGCTCAGCAGTTAAGGTGCTTGCCTAAGGAGCCTAAGGACACAGGTCTGATTCTCCAGTGCCCATGTAAAGCCAGAAGCACATGGTAGTGTTTGTGTCTGGAGTTCCTTTGTAGCAGCTACAGGCCCTAGCGTGCCCGTTCTCTCTCTCTCTTTAATAAATAAAAATAATTTGGGGGCTGGAGGGATAGCCTAGTGGTTAAAGTGCTTGCCTGCAAAGCCAAAGGACCCAGGTTCAATCCCCCAGCACCCATGTTAGCCAGATGCACAAAGGGGCGCACGTATCTGGAGTTCATCTGCAGTGGCTGGAGGCCCTGGCGCGTCCATTCTCCCTCTCTCTCTGACTTTAATAAATAAATAAAAATAAATTAAATTTTTGAAAAAATCAGCTGGGCGTGGTGGTGCAGGCCTTTCATCCCAGCACTCCGGAGGCAGAGGTAGGAGCAATAGAGGAGACACCCATGGCCTCCACATGCGTGCACACGGGACACATGCATCTACACACACACACACACACACACACACACACACACACACGGCACTAAAGAACAATTCACTCCATAAATACCAGGAGAAGCTGAAAGCTACAGAGAGCTAGAAGTGACCTTCAGGTTCAAGGTTACTTCTCTTCAGGACCCTTGCCATCCTTACACCCTGGGGACAGTATTCCTCACCCTGTTCCTAGGAAGCTATTTTTGGTTTTGTTTTTCAAGGTAGGGTCTCCCTGTACCCCAGGCTGACCTGGAATTCACTAGGTAGTCTCAGGCAGAAAAGCACAGAGAAGGACACCCTAAACCAGCCACAGCAGGTGAGCGTTTGGGGTGCCACAAGAGTGCATACACGCACACACACCACATTACACACACAAGCAAAATCAAAAAAAAAAAAAAAAGGAAAGAAGGAAGGAAGGACAGAGTAGAAATCATAGAGAACAATTTTGCTGTTAAGGGCAGACATGCACCAGGCTTGCATCCCAGACATTGTGACTCTAGAATCTGAACTCAGCAAGAACCCATAGCAAATGGGGGTTTCAGGTCAGCTTGAGCTAGAAATATAACCCTATCTTAAAAACAAATGGCCGGGGGTGGTGGCGCACTCCTTTAATCCCAGCACTCGGGATGCAGAGCCAGGAGGATCGCTGTGAGTTCGAGGCCACTCTGAGACTAGCGTGAGACCCTACCTCGAAAAACCAACCAAACAAACAAACAAATAAAAGGCCTTTGCAGCAACAGTTCCTTCCCGCTCGGCCGTTATCCCACACAGGAGGCAGCCAAGGTGCCCAGCTGGAATGGCATGATCCTGAAGCCTCATTTCCAGAAGGACTGGCAGCAACGAGTGAGCACCTGGTTCAACCAGCCGCTGCGGAAGATCCGCAGGTGCCCAGCAGATGAAGACGCAGCCCAATCGTGTGGTATCCACCCTTCCACCCTGTGGGTACCACACTAGAGTCCAAGCCTGGACTTTGGCTTTAGCCTGGAGGAGCTCAGGGTGGCCGGCATCCGCAAAAACGTGGCCCGGACTATTGGTATCTCTGTGGACCGGGGAGGCCGAACAAGTCCAGGAGCCTCTGCAGGCCAATGTGCAGCGCCTGAAGGAGTACGGCTCCGAGCTCATCCTCTACCCCAGGACGCCCTCCGCCCCAAGAGGGAGGCAGCTGTGCTGAAGAACTCAAAGTGGAGCTCAGCTGAATGGACCTGTGATGCCCATTCGCAACGTCTGTAAAAAGGAAAAAGCCAGAGCCATCACAGAGGAGGAGAAGAACGTCAAGGCTTTCGCAAGTCTTCGCAGGGCCCGTGCCAATGCCCGTCTCTTTGGCATCCGAGCAAAAAGGGCCAAGGAAGCAGCAGAACAGGATGTTGAAAAGAAAAAAATAAAGTTCTTTTGAGGCATCATAATAAATCAGTTAACTGAAAAAAAAAAAAAAAACACAAAACAAAAATGCCAGGCGTGGTGGCGCACGCCTTTAATCCCAGCACTCGGGAGGCAGAGGTAGGAGGGTTGCCATGAGTTCAAGGCCACTCTGAGACGACACAGTGAATTCCAGGTCAGCCTGGGCTAGAGTGAGACCCTGCTTTGAAATACCAAACCAAACACACAAACATACAAACACACACACACACACACACACACACAAAAGATTTGGTAGGTACTACGAGAGGAAAGAAAGAAGAAAGGGAGGGAGGAAAACCCAGGCTGGAAGAAAACGTACAAAGACTAGGCAAATCAAACTCCGATGGAGCATCTACACTACAGACAACACCAACACAAAACCAGGAAAGCGGAATCCCAAGGCAGGGGAAATGCCCGAGGGAGCGGTCAGACTTAGGACTGCTGGATTCCTCACCAGAGGACACTCAAACATGGCCAGCTTTCTGTCACATTTAACAAAAAAGGGGGCCTGGGGATGTGGCTCAGTTGGTAGAGAGCTTAATTAGCACACAGGAAGCCTTGGGTTCCATCCTTACCACCTCATAAATTGGCTGTTACGATACACTCCAAGCACTTAGTTTAGAGTTATCCTCAGCTAGCCAGCCTGGACCACATGAGACACTGAGGGCTGGGCCAGCGGTTAAAGGCCTGCAGATCTGGCCAGCTCCATTTCAATTTCCCAATACCCACCTAAAACCAGATGCACACGTGGGAATGCCTGTGGAGTTCATTTGCAAAGGCAAGAGGCCTGGGTGCACCCCCATATTCTCCCTTTCTCTCACATGTAAATAAATAAAAATAAATTGAAGAGAAAGAAAAGCCTGAGCTAACAGGCCTGCCGGCAACTAGTATATCAGTAACAGAGAAGGAGGGTCCAGAAAGCCAGAAGACAGAAGGTAACTGGGGCCCAAATGTCTACACGCTGAAGCAGCATGGAAAGCGAGGGAGGAAGAGAGAGTTCCCAGAGACACCGGAAGAGTGGAATCTGCATATGAAAGAGCCCAGAGGGAGAGCAAGAAAGGCCAAGGCAAAGCAGAGTCTGGACAAGTTGCCAAACCGTGATGCTAAACAGACATTCTTCATGTACTTACTACAAAAAAGCACAGATGCCCACAAAAAAAAAAAAAAAAAATCTGGCTGGCCCCAGGCTTTCCCACTGAAGCCACACAGTGACCATGAATGGAGAGGAAGAGCCCAGTCTAGCTAGCGTCCTTCGGTGGAGTCCCCAAAACAGAACTGGACTACGGGGAGTGTGTGGGCTCACCTGTCACCAAGAAGGCGGCACAGAAATTCAAGATAGAGTGAGGGAGATCATCTGCAGGACTGGCACAGACCCAAACAGCAGAAGTCAATGTAAACAGAACCCCGTTTAAAACTGTAACATGGCCAGGAGTGATGGGGAATGCCTTTAATTCCAGCAGAGGTAGGAGTTGAGTTGAGGCCAGCCTGGGACTGCAGAGTGAAGTCCAGGTCAGTCTGGGCTGGAGTGAGACCCTACCTCAAAAAAAAAAAAAAATAAATAAATAAAATAAAAATTATATATAATATATAAAATATATAAATTATATATTTATAAATACATATATAATTTATATATATAAAGTAAAACCTATCTTAGGAGTGGGGGGACAGAATCCAATATTTGAAGTTCAATAAACCTTTCCATTTCACTTTGAGGCCTCTTATACTGTTAAAGCATATTAAACTGTAATCTGCACATACACACTATACATACATAAGAGATATTTTCCAAAGTGACGTCATAGGCTGGGGAGATGGCTCAGCAGTTAAAGCATGCAGAGCTCACCAGCTGGGATTGAATTCCCCAGCCACACGTGTAAAGCCAGACATAAAGAGGGGCAAAAAGCGGTGTGTGCACCTGGTGTTTCTCTGCAGCAGCAAGAGACCCTGGTGCATGCATGTGTGTGCACATACACACACACACTCTGCAAATTTTTTAAAAAAGTGATGTCAGCCAGGTATGGTGGCTCACACCTTTAATCCTCCTAGCATTTAGGAATCTGAGGTGGGAAGATGGCCAAGATTTTGAAGTCAGTATGTACTACAGAGATTTACATCGCCCTAGGTTCAGTGAGATCCTACCTCAGGAGGGGAAAAGTGATATCTACAAAAGCCAGGCATGGTTGGGAGGCTAAGATGAGCATATCTCTGAATTCAAGGCCAGCCTGGACTGCATAATGAATTTTGTAGCTTGAGCTAAAGAATGAGACCCTGTCTCAAAATTAAAAAAAAAAAAAAAAAACAAAAAAAACATAGGGCTGGAGGGATGACTTAGCGGTTAAGGCGTTTGCCTGCAAAGCCAAAGGACCCAGGTTTGATTCCCCAGGACCCACGTTAGCCAGATGCACAAGAGAGCGCACGCGTCTGGAGTTCATCTGCAGTGGCTGGAGGCTCTGGTGCATCCATTCTCTCTCTCTCTCTCTCTCTCTCCCCCCCCCACCCCATTTCTCTGTCAAATAAATAAATAAAAATATTTAAAAATAAATAAATAAAGGTAGGGGTCGGGAAGGTGGTTCAGAAGTTAAAGGCATTTGCTTGCAAAGCCTGCAGGCCTGGGTTCAATTCCCCTGCCACCCAAGCAAGCTGGGTGCAAAAAGTGGTACAAGTGCCTGTGTTGATACGCAGAGGTGCAAGGCTGTGGGGCAGACACACACACACACACACACATAAATTCAAAATTTCATTTTTAAAAAGTGACACCTGTGCTAGGCATGGCGGTGCAGGCCTTGAGTCCCAGCACTCAGGAGGCTGAGGCAGGAGGATCGCTGTGAGTTGAGGCCAGCCTGAGACTACATAGTGAGTTCCAGGTCAGCCTAGGCTAGAGTGAGACCTTATCTGGAAACAAAACAAAACAACAAAGGACACCTAGCCAGTGGTCCTTTCAATTTATTTTACCTTTTGTTTTTAAAACCATTACTATTTCATTTTAGTTCTTTTGAGACAGAGCCTCACTAAGTAGCCCAGGCTGGCTTTTAAATCACCATTAAAGCTAGATTGGCCTGAAATTCAGACTGGCGTTCTTGCCTCAGCCTCAGCGTTGAAGGAAGGCTGGTCACCATGCTTGACGAGAGCTCACTATGTAGCCAGGCTCACTTCAGCTCCAGAGCACTGGGATGACAGGAGTGCTCCTCCAGAAACCGCTTTGAATTCGTAATCAAATCCATTCATTCCATTCATTATTCAGTTACAACAGACTTTAGTACGTTTTTTTTCCCCCCCCTTGGAAAACAACTGCTAAAGATAATGAATAATCAATAATTCTCTTATACAGGTCATATATGATGTTTTAAAATTATATCAGGGAGAGGGATAGAGAGATGGCTCACTGGTTAAGAGCACTTGCCGCTTAAGTATGAAGGCCTCTTGAACTGAAGAATGCTAAGTTTGATTCCCCAGAACACACATACAAAAAAAAATATGGGCATGGATCAGGCATGGTGGCACATGCCTTTATTTCCAGCATTCAGGAGGCTCAGACTGGAGGGGTGCTGTGAGTTCGAGGCCAGTCTGGTGTTACAGAGTGAATTCCAGATCAGCCAGGGCTAGAGTGACACCCTGCCTAAAAAACCAAAAAGGGCTTCATCCTTCCTGCCTTCTCATGGGCAAGAGCTCTTCATACTATCTCCTCTTTCCTTCTCTTAAACTAATAAAGGTCCTATAAATTGAAAACAATATATATCACCACACACCTCTGTAAACCCAACCCGTAGGGGGAGGGGACAGAGATGGTAAATCACTGGGGTTCACTGAAGGACAGCAGCAGCTCTGAGTTGAGGGGGAGACCCCATTTCAAGAAAACACACAGATGAGGTCAGGGGAAGAGTGAGTAAAGGAAAGGTGGAGGGAGGGCTAATCAAAATCTAAGAGGATATAAATAATATGGAAACCTACTTTTTTGGACAATGGAACACTCAGGAGCCATAGATTGTTGCTAGAAAATTTTCAGTGCCAGGGATGGGATACCTTCCAGTGAGTTGTTGGCCAGGGAGGTCCCTGATGCCCCCAAAACATTATAGGCCATTGCCGAGGCCCTCGGTTTCCCACCAGGAATACATGGTAAGACCCTATTGCTGAAGACTCCATATACTTGGGCTGCAAGGCCACTGAGAAATCCTGCTGGAACTGAGCTGATAACCTCCTCCATGTAGACCAGCTGACAGAAAGCTGGAAGAAGCCATTCTGCATGCAGTTCGATGGCAGAGAGAGAAACCACCAGTTTGGCCAGCCAGGCCAAATGAGCCAATGGGTGCAATAGTGGCACGTCTGTTATGGGGGAAACCAACCGCCCTCTAATTGGACTGGAGGCCCGCTCCATGGGGGGGAATACATCCCTGATACTGAAAACCTACAACAGGGGTAGTCATGAGCCCTAGGGGTGTAACGTTTGCTGCTGTCTGGCTAAATGTATATATTATGCTCATTAAACTGCCCAGTAAGCACTTCTCTTAATGTTCATACCCTTATATACCCTTTGGTAGAGAATCTTTTCTTTTCAGATAGCAGTGACCTTGGGATGACTCAGAAGGCATCATGGTGCTGGAAAGAAGTGACAGGAGTGCTCAGTACTGCAATATCTCTATCACACCTTCCAAGGCTCAGGGTCTATTGCGGAAGAGGTGGCAGAAAGAATGTAAGAGCCAAAGGAAGGGTAGGACTCCTTACAATGTGCTCCTTCAGACACAAAATGGCCTGGATATCCATGACCTCACAGTGCCTGACACTACCTACACAAGACCATCATAATAGGAGGAAAAGATGATGACATCAAAATAAAAGAGAGACTGATTGAGAGGGGGAGGGGACATGATGGAGAGTGGAGTTTCAAAGGTGCAAGTGGGGGGAAGAAGGGAATTACCATGGGATACGGTTTATAATCGTGGCAGTTGTTAATGAAAAATAAATTAATAAAAAAGAAAAGAAAATACACAGATGAGCCTGGCATGGTAGCGCACACCTTTAATCCCAGCACTTAGGTGGTAGAGGTAGGAGGATTGCTGTGAGTTCAAGGCCACCCTGAGACTACATAGTGAGTTCCAGGTCAGCTTGAGTTAGTGTGAGACCCTATCTCCAAAAACCATAAAATAAAATAAAAACAAAATGTACGCATGGGGCTGGAGAGATGCCCATTCTCTCTCTCTAGCTTCCTCTTTTTCTCTCTCTCTAAAAAATAAATAAATAAAATATTTTTTTTAAATAAAATTAAGGCCAGGCATGGTGGCACACGCCTTTAATCCCAGCACTCGGGAAGCAGAGGTAGGAGGATCACCATGAGTTCAAGGCCACCCTGAGACTACATAGTGATTTCCAGGTCAGCCTGAGCTAAAGCAAGACCCTACCTTGGAAAAACCAAAAAGAATAAAAAAATAAAAAATAAATGAAAATAAGGGCTGGAGAGATTCTTAGTGGTTAAGGAGCTTGCCTACAAAGTCAAAGGACCCAGGTTCAACTCCCCAGGACCCACATAAGCTAGATGCACATGGTGGTGCATGCGTCTGGAGTTCCTTTGTGCGCCCATTCTCTCTCTCTCTCCCACTTCCTCTCTCTGTCAAATAAATAAATAAAAATAAAATATTTTTCAGAAAGTAAAAATACTCTCAAAGTAAGCAAACAAACTCCATTTGGAATTTCAAGCTATAATCTACAGTAGGGCCTGGCTAAATTTTACTGTAAAGAACTAGATCATTTTTAATACTTTTTTTCCTTTTTGTAGTGCCGGGGGTGGAACCCAGAGCTTTAAGCATGCTAGAGAAACACTGTACGGTTTAGCTACATGCACAGACCATCGGAAACTCTGGCTTATTGGTGGTGACACTATGCGCTATTAATATTTAACTGAATTGTCTGGGAAAACAGAGCTGGGATGTAGCTCAGTGGTAGAGCCCAGATTTGTGAGGCCCTGGGTTTGATTTCCCCCTGCATAGCAAATGAACAAAGTGAAGGCAGT
Organism: Dipus sagitta; assembly: GCA_036346955.1. Lineage (NCBI taxonomy): Eukaryota > Metazoa > Chordata > Mammalia > Rodentia > Dipodidae > Dipus > Dipus sagitta. The sequence continues at coordinate 144,046,347 of CM070770.1, forward strand.
AAATGAAGCTGGGCATGTTGGCGCACGCCTTTAATCCCAGCACTCAGGAGGCAGAGGTAGGAGGATCACCAGAGATTGCCATGAGTTCGAGGCCACCCTGAGACTACATGGTGAATTCCAGGTCAGCCTGGCCTAGCGAGACACTACCTCAAAAAACAAAACAAAACAACAACAACAAAATTTTATTTATATATTTGCAAGAGAAAGAGATAGAATGGGCACACCAGGGCCTCTTGCAGCTGTAAACAAATTATAGACACATATGCCACTTTGTGCACCTGGTTGTACATAGGTACTGGGGAATTGAACCTGGGCCAGCAAGCTTTGCAAGCAAGTATTTTTAAACACTGAGCCATCTCCCCAGCCCTTCTTTTCTTCTTCCTTCCTCTAGGAAGCCCAGGAAGACCTTAAACTCCTGATCTTCCTGCATCCACACACACACACACACACATACACGCACAGCATATGAGGTAATGCATATGTTAATTAGCTTGACTACATATGTGTGTGAGAAACAGTATCACATTGTAAGACTGGAGAGATGGCTCAGTGGGTTAGAGCTCTTGCTGTACAAGCAGGAGGACCTGAGTTCAATCCTCAGCAGCCACATAAAAAGTTGGGTATGAGGCAGAGACAGGAGAATTAGGGGCTCATTTACTAGCCAGTCTAATTTAAAAAGAAAAAAAGAAAAAAGAAAAAAAAAACAGGCAGCTCCACCAGGCTTGCTGGCACACACCTTTAGTCCCAGCACTTGGGAGGTAGAAGTAGGAAGGTCCCCATAAGCCTGGGGCCAGCCTGAAGCTACAGAGGGAGTTCCAGGTCAGCCCCGGCTGGAGTGAGACCCTGCCTCGAAAACAAACAAACAAACAACAACAACAAATGGCAGCTCCAAGTTCATTGAGACACTGTCTCAAGGAAATAAGGCAGAAGAATAACAGAGAACAGTGACGTTCCACTCTGACGTGTACATTAGGCTGCATGGGGCCTGTACGTCTGCACACACCACACATATACAGCCTATCATATTACATGTTCTCTCTCTCTCTCCATATATATATATATATATATAGTTTTTGTCAATTTAAAAATTAGGGGCCAAGTGTGGTGGCACACACCTTTAATCCCAGCACTTGGGAGGCAGTGGCAGGAGAATCACTGTGAGTTCAAGGCCAGCCTAGAACTACAGAGTGAGTTCCAGGTCAGCTTGGGCTAGAGTGAGACCCTACCTTGAAAAAATAAAAAACAAAAACAAAAACAAAAGGGCTAAAGAGATGGCTTGGTGGTTAAAGCACTTGCCTACAAAGCCTAAGGGCTTTGGTTTGATTCCCCAGTCCCCAAAATAAAGCCAGACGCACAAGGTGATACATGTCTGGAGTTCATTCGTAACACTGGCTAGGGGCCCTGGCACGCCCATTCGCTCACTCACTCTCTCTCTCTCTCTCTCTGCCTCTTCCTCTCTCTCTCAAATAAATAAATACTAAAAGGGGGTGCTGAGGTGCTCATCCCTGCTGTCCTCTTTGTACCGTCTTTGCATTAGGCCATCATGGGGCGCAGGAATGTCCTGGCAGATGCTCTTAAGAGCATCAACCGTGCTGAAAAAGAGGCTGACACCAGCTCCTTATTTGTCCGCGCTCCAAAGTCCTTGTCTGTTTTCTAACTGTGATGATCACAGAGTTGGAAGATTGTTGTGAACTTCAGGGGCAGATGACACAAGTGTGGAGAAGTCAGCCCCAGATTTGATGTGCAGCTCAGACTTAGAAAAATGACAGCAGACTCTGCTTCCATCCTGTCAGTATGATTTCACTGTCCTGACAGCCTAAGCTGGCATCATGGACTGTGAGGAAGCAGGATGAAATCACACAGGAGGGAAGATCCTGGGACTCTTTTTCTAGGGGCATAAGGCATACATGTGGGGCTACAGAGATGGCTTGGCGGTTAAGGCACTTGCCTGCAAAGCCTAACTAAGAACTCAGGTTCGATTCCCCCGCACCCACATAAGCATCTGGAGTTTAGTTGCAGTGGCAAGAGAACCCTGGCACCCCCATCTCTCACACACTCTCTCACTCTCACTCTCTCAAATAAATAAAAAAAAATTTTTTTAAAGCATACATATAAATAAAATGCCTCGATGAAAAAATAGGGGTTGGGAAATGCACTTGCTTGCAAAGCCTCCTGGTCCAGGTTCAATCTCCGAGCCACTCAGGTACAGCTAGAGCAATAAGTGGCTCAAGCATTTTGGCATCACATCTGTAGTGGCAAGAGAAGCTGGCACACCCATACACATGTGCAAATAAAGAAATAAATAAAAGAAAAAATTACTCTGAATGTTAGGAAGTAAGCAGTGATGTAAAAAAACATTTAAAAGTAAAGCAGGAGCCGGGCATGGTGGTGCACGCCTTTGATCCCAGCACTTGGGAGGCAGAGGTAGAAAGATCGCCAAGAGTTTGAAGCCACCCTGAGACTACATAGTGAATTCCAGGTCAGCCTGGGCTAGAGGGAGACCCTACCTCGAAAAATAAATAAATAAAACATAAATAATAAAATAAAAGTAAAGCAGCTTGGGCTGGAAAGATTGCTTAGTTGTTAAGGCACTTGCCTGCAAAGCCTAATGACTGGAGTTCGATTGCCCGATACCCACATAAAGCCAGATGCACAAAGTGGCACATGCATCTGAAGTCCATTTGCAGCAGCTAGAGGCCCTAGTGTGCCCATTCTCTCTGCAGCTGGGCATGGTGGTGCACACCTTTAATTCCAGCACCTGGGAAGCATAGACAGGACTATCGCCATGAGTTTGAGGCCCCCCCTAAGAGTACACAGTGAATTCCAGATCAATGATACACTACCTGGAAAATACAAAAATAAAACAAACAAAAAGGCTGGGAACAAGAAACAAAGTGGGCAGTGAGGTCTGGAAGAGAGGGAATTGACCACATGGATCATGGGAGAACATAGAGGTAACATCTATTCATTTACTTTCTCTTTTTTTCTTTTTTCTTTTCCAAGGTAGGGTCTCACTCTAGCCCAGGCTGACCTGGAATTCACTATGTAGTCTCAGGGTGGCCTTGAACTCACAGTGATCCTCCCACCTCTGCTTCCCGAGTGCTGGGATTAAAGGCATGTGCCACCACACCTGACTTTTTTTTTTTTTTAAGAGCGAGAAAGAGGCAGAGAGATAGGGGGTGGGGGAAGAATGGCCTTGCCAGGGCCTTCAGCTGCTGAAAAAAAACTCTAGACACATGTGCCCCCTTGTGCATCTGGTTTATGTGGGTCCCGTGGAATCGAACCTGGGTCCTTTGGCTTTGCAGGCAAATGCCTTAACCATTAGGCCCCTGGCTTTTTATTTATTTATGTATTTTCAATGGTGGGAATGGAGTACTAGGGGCCTCCTCATGCTTACTAACTAAGTGGTCTCCATGCTACTGAGCCACCCCTCTAGCAGGTGGCATGTTCTTGGAAGGGGCGGTGCAATAGTCTGCCTGTATGTTCAGGGAGTGGTGAGGAGGTTTCTGCACGGTCAGGGTAGAGAGAGGAGGGAGTGGTGGAAGAAATGGACCATGTTACACAGCGTCGTCCTCCGAACACTCGCCCTAAGCACTTTAGAATTACTCAAAAGAAATGAGGAGTGGCTGCTTTGTAGAAACAGGCAGACAGTAAGGGATGAGGGTGGAATAAAGCAGCTAGAAGGCTTACTGGTGGATAGTCTAGGCAAGAGACAATGGCGACCTAGACCCAGCGGGGGCGGGGGGGGGGGTGGAGATGAGAAGCGGTTGGATCTTGGGTCAATTTGGAGAGAGTGGCTGGCATGTCGTGATGGCTTGGACGAGGGACTGTGAGAAAAAGAGGACAGCAGGGCTTCTGAGCAAAAACTGGAGAGGTGACTCACTCACATTGAGTAGGGAAGCAAAGCCTCAAAAATGCAGAAGCCAGGTGTGGTGGTGCACTCCTTTAATCCCAGCACTCGTGAGGCAGAGGTAGGAGGATCACAGTGAGTTCAAGGCCACCCTGAGACTACATAGAGGAGTCCAGGTCAGCCTGGGCCAGAGTGAGACCCTACCTCGAAAAACCAAAAAAAAAAAAAAGAAAGGAAGGAACAGAAACATGGCCGCATTGTGGAGAACAGGGCCCAGCAAGGGAGCCGGTGAAGTGGGCGGAGCCTGGGAGACCAGCACTCAGATGCCAGGGTAGGAAGATGATTAGGAGGGAGCACCACCTTCCTTCCACAGCTCCCGAAGGACCAAAGCTGGCTGAGGAGAGTGGCCAGGGGACTGGTTGGAGCTGCCATGCAGGTGAAGATGGCAAGTTTAAACTCATGACGGTGGCCTTGAACTCACAGTGATCCTCCTACCCCCGCCTTCCAAGTGCTGGGATTAAAGGCGTGCGTCACCACACCCAGGTATTTTTATTTATTTATTTGAGAGAGAGAGAATGGGCATGCCAGGCATCCAACCACTGCAAACAGAAGTCCAGACGCATGCGCCACTTTGTGCATCTATCTGGCTTATGTGAGTACTGGGGCATTGAGCCTGGGTCCTTAGGCTTCTCAGGCAAACGCCTTAACCACTAAGCTATCTCTCCAGCCCAGGATTTCATTTTAAAAATATAATTAATTAATTCTTTTTCTTTTTGAGAGAGAGCAAGCATGGGCACATCAGGGGCCCCTTGCCACTGTAAATGATCTCCAGGCACACGGGTTAACTTTGTGCATCTGGGTTTATGTGGGTACTGGAAAATCAAACCCAGGCCAGCTGGCTTTGTGAGCAAGTACCTTTGACCACTGACCCACCTCCTCATGCCCAAACGTCAATATTTCTACTTCAGGAGAAGTCCTTGAGATATAACCATTGGTCAGGCATGCTGAGGCTATACTCTGACCAATGGTGAGCTATGGAATTTTATTAGAATTTGGAGTCATTCAGTTGCCTCTAATTTTTTTTTGTTTTGTTTGTTTTGTTTTCGAGGTAAGGTCTCACTGTAGCCCGGGCTGATCTGGAATTCACTCTGTAGTCTCAGGCTGGCCTCGAATTCACAGCGATCCTCCTACCTCTGCCTCCTAAGTGCTGGGATTAAAGGCGTGCGCCACCACGCCCGGCCAGTTGCCTCTAATTTTGTCACCCAGGGTCAGGAGAAAAGGCCAGGAGCACTTTCCCTTTCTGATCTGGGAGTCACTGAGACACTTGTAAGAATGAGGGCTGGGATGCAACCCGGCGGCAAGCATTGTCTAGCAGGAGCAGAGAGCTCGCTGTCAACACCTGGCGTTAGGAAACACATACATACACTGACCAAATACTTGTCACAACACATCTACAAAGCAAAACTGGGTTGGCAGACTTTTAAGGCACTAGGAAGGAAGAGCCTATGTCATTAAAAAAAGAAAGAAAGAAAGAAAGAAAACAAGAATAAACAAGTCCCTGAGGGAAAACCCACGAAAACAGAGAATTTCTGCTAAACTGCGATAACCCATTTTTCATGTGAAAGGCAGCATTTTGTCACTAACCAAGACAAGGCAAACCATTTTCTGCTCCTACGTTCAGAACCACAGTGCTAGTGAGACTGTTGTAGTTACCTCCTCGTTGCTGGGACAAAGCACTTGGCCAAAAGCAGCTGACAGGAGGAGAGGATTTACTTTGGCTCACAGTCTTGAGGGGAAGCTCCACGATGGCAGGGAAAGCAGGGCATGAGCAGACGCTGGACAGCACCTCTGCCACAGCAGGTGGAAAACAGCAACAGGAGGGTGAGTCGACCTCTGGCAAGGGAGGGGGCTAAGCACCCCAAAGTCAGACCGCAGCAACACACCTCCTCCAGCAAGGCTCCACCTGCCAAACTACCACCAGCTTGGAGCTGAGCATTCAGAACCATGAGTGTATGGAGACATGTGACTCAAACCAACACAGAATCTGACACTCACACAGGGCCCTAGACATTGACTAGATCGGATGAAAATTTTTGTTTCTATTGAGCCATCTCCCTAGCCCCTCTCCTCAGTTTTCATAGCAAGTTTGCAACCAGCCTGGGCTACATAAAAGAAAATAATGGGGCTGGAGAGACGGCTTAGTAGTTAAGGCACTTGCCTTGCAAAGCCAAAGAACCCAGGTTCAATTCTTCAGGACCCACGTAAGCCAGATGCACAAGGTGGTGCATGTGTGTGGAGTTCATTTGCAGGGCTAGAGGCCCTGATACACCCAATTCTCTCTCTCTCTCTCAAGTAAATATTTAACAAAGAAAAAGAAAATAGCACATGACCCATCATTTACGCTGATATGCTTTAGATGAAAACCAAACGTTGTTAAACCCCAAGCCATTGAGGTCTTTATCAAGTCTTCAGACAACATCCACAGCCCATTTAGCCAACAACTCACTGCAGACACTGCGTGCCACTCAAAGGCTAGTTCCATCAGCAACTTTTAAATATTTTATAAGAAAACAAATTTCCTGGATAACTTTATCATTAATGATTTAAAGGTCTAGGGGCTGGGAAGATGTCTCAGTAGTTAAAGGCACTTGCTTGAAAAGCCTGCTGGCACAGGTTCAGTTCCCAAGCCACACATGTAAGCCAGATGCAAAGAAGTGGCGTAAGTGGCTGATGTTCAGTTTTCAGCAATGAGAGGCCCTAGCATACCTAGACGCACGTGCAGATTAACAATTTTTGTAACTTTTTTTTCTCGGCGGGGGGGGGGGGGTCGGTGGTTTCAAGGTAGGGTTTCACTCTAGCCCAGGCTGACCTGGAATTCCCTATGTAGTCTCAGAGTGGCCTTGAACTTACGGTGATCCTCCTACCTCTGCCTCCTGAGTGCTGGGATTAAAGACGTGTGCCACCACGCCCAGCAATTATTATTTTTGAGAGAGGGAGAGAAAATGGGCACATCAGGGCCTCCAGTCACTGCAAACAAACTCCAATGCATGCACCACCTTGTGCATTTGGCTTAACATGGTTACTGGGGAATCAAACCTGGTTCCTTTGGCTTTCCAAGCAAGTGCCTTAACCACTAAGCCATCTCCCCAGCCCTAGGGCTTTATTATACATTTTCCCCCACCCACCCTGCCTCAGCTTCGTAAATGCCAAAACCGCAGGTCTAAACCCACCTAGCTTTCTTCTTCCGCAGCCCCCAAAGAACAATGAAACCTCGACCACCTCAAATTTTCTGTTTGTTTGTTTTTCAAGGTAGGGCCTTGTTCTAGCCCAGCCTTACCTGGAATTCACTAGGTAGTCTTAGGCTGGCCTCAAACTCAGTGATCCTCCTCCTACCTCTGCCTCCCCAGTGCTGGGATTGAAGGCATGAGCCACCATGCCTGGCAAATAAAATAATTTATATATATATATAAGAGAGAGAGAGAGAATGAGCAGAACAGGGTCTCCTGACACTACAAGCTCCAGACGCATGCACTACTTTATGCATCTGGCTTTACGTAAGTACTAGGGAATAGAACCTAGGCCATCAGTCTTTGTGAGCATGTACTGTTAACTACTGAGCCATCTCTTCAGCCCCAATAAATAAAATTTAAATAAGAATTGAAAGTCCAGAGCTGGGGCTGGAAAGATGGCCCAGTGGTTAATGCAATTGTCTGCAAAGCCTAACAACTTGGGTTCGATCCCCCAGTACCCATGTAAAGCCAGATGCACAAAGTGGCACATATGTCTGGAGTTTGTTTATAGTGACAGGAGGCCCTGCTATGCTTCTCTCCCCTCCCCTGCAAATAAATAAAGAAATGAAATTTTTTTTTTGAAATAAGATATTTTTTAAAACTCTTAGAGCCAGGGGCTGGAGGGATGGCTTAGTGGTTAAAGCAAGTTGTCCCCAAAACCAACAATTTCATAGGAACCTAAACCTAGAAGCCAGGGCATAGCTCAGTGGTAGAGTGTTTGCCTAGATGCATACGATCCTGGTTTCAATCCCCAGTGTTGCAAATTAATCAATTGATTAATAAAGCAATCATGATTTCCTAAAAGTAATGATGAGTCAGGTATGGCAATCCCAGCTCTCTGAGTCCAGTTTAGTCTACACAAGAGTTTGAAACCAGCCATGGACGCATATATGAGATCCTGTCTCAATAACAAGCAAGCCAGGCTCACCATGAGTTCAAGGTGAGCTGTGAGCTACAGTGAGTTCCAGGTCAGCATGGGCCAGAGTGAGACCCTGACTCAAAACAACCAATCAAACAAACAAATTGACAAAAACAACCAAATAAAAAGCAATGACTTGGAAGGCTGGGTGTGGTGGCACACGCCTTTAATCCCAGCTCTTGGGAGGCAGAGATAGGAGGATCGCCATGAGTTTGAGGCCACCCTGAGACTACATAGTGAATTCCAGGTCAGCCTGGGCTAGAGTGAGACTCTACCTCAAAAAGGAAAAAAAAAAAAAAAACAAAAAAACAATGACTTGGTTTCTATTTTTACTATTCTATGAATTAAGTTCTGCATGAAAACCAGTTGTTTTTATTGCACTATTATCTTTCATGAAAGAAAAATCTACTTTAAACACCACAAAAGGAGAATATAAATGATCTTTATATCTATTTGCAGATCAACAGTCAAAAGCCAAAGGGTTTTTTCTCCAAAAGGCTGGAGAGATGGATCAGCCTACTTCTTTTTTTTTTAATTTTTGTTTATTTACTTGAGAGAGAGAGAGAGAGAGAGAAAGAATGGGCACACCAGGGTTGCCAGCCACAGCAAACAAACTCCAGATGCATGTGTCACCTTGTGCACCTGGCTTACTTGGGTACTGGGGAATCAAGCCTCAAACCGGGGTCCTTAGACTTCACAGGCAAGTGCTTAACTGCTAAGCCACTTCTCCAGCCCCCCCCCCTTTTAATTTGTTTTCAAACTTTTTGTTTATTTCAAGCCTACTTCTTGACCAAGCATGAGGGCATAGTGGGTCTTGAGACCTCCAGAGTTTGACTCCCCAGATCCCACTTAAACAGCTAGGCATGACCATGAACACCTGTTACCCCAGGCCCCAAGGTAGCAGAGACCCACAATGGTTGGAGCCCTTTGAGCTCAAGAATCAATAACAAGAGACTCCATCTCAAAACACAGACCTGGCAGAAGAGACAGAGCAGGACACCTGACATTCTCCTCAGGCATCCTTAGGTCTATGGGAAGCCACACAGCACCACATCACACACCACAATACACACGCAAGCAAAAACTTAAAAAAAAATTTTTTTAAGCCTTCTTTTCCTCACCTGAGCTGCTTCGCATAGCTGAGTTCAATTTCAGTCCTCTCCTTGACAAACTTGATGTATTTTTCCAAAATATCAATTCCCCACTGTGTGTGTTTTTCTAAGTTGTCAAACTGATCCTGTTGAGAGAGGAGAGAAACAGTTTATAGAACTTCTCTGTGATTAACACAAGTCAATGGACAGTTCTCGCGGTAATACATCACTTCACAGCAGCGGTTCCAGTGTTTTCCATGCTTAGACTTGGGGTCTCTTTCGTTGAACAGCTTCAGGTCAGCATTACCAAATTTGGCTACAACATGAACCGGAAAACTGCACTGCGACCCACTCAATCATGCTCCCTCTTCCTTGTAGAAATATGACTTTTTAAATATAGTGAATGTCCTGGTGCAAAAGAAAATATCTTTTTGTAATGCTGAAAACCAAAGGTGCGCTGTGCATGCATGCAAGGGTGCAAACATGCATGTGCACGCACGTGCGCGCGCGCACACACACGCAGAGCACCTCAGCAGCTATTGTTGGATAATCCTTCCAAACAGCTGATTATGGGGGCTGGGGAGACTGCTCAGTGGTTAAAGGCTCTTGCTTGCAAAGCATGCCAGCCTGGGCTCAATTCCCCAGTACCTATGTAAAGCCACATGCACAAAGTGACACATGTGTCTGGAGTTTGTTTGCAGCAAGCTGCAAGAGACCCTGGCATACACACACACACACGTATAAGTAAAAATATACATATATTTTGGAAGGCTGGAGAGATGGCTCAGCAGTTAAAGGCACTTGCTTGCAAAGCCTGATGGCCCATGTTCGATTCCCAAGTACCCACATAAAGCCAGATACACAAAGTGGCACATGTGTATGGAGTTTATCTGTAGTGGTTGGAGACCCTGGCCCTTCCATACTCACTCTCTTTCTTTTTTTTTTTTTTTTTTGGTTTTTCGAGGTAGGGTCTCACTCTAGCCCAGGCTGACCTGGAATTCACTATGGAGTCTCAGGGTGGCCTCGAACTCACGGCGATCCTCCTACCTCTGCCTCCCGAGTGCTGGGATTAAAGGCGTGCGCCACCATGCCCGGCTTCTCACTCTCTTTCTCTCTGCCTGCTTCTTTCTCTGTTTCTCAAATAAATAAAAATATTTGAAAAAAATTAAAACAAAGAACACCCCCAACATTTAAAAACAGCTGATTGTGCCAGGCGTGGTGGCTTACCCCTTTAAACCCAGCACTTGGGAGGCAGAGGTAGAAGGACCGCCCTGAGTTTGAGGACAGCCTGGGCTACAGCGAGACCCTACCTCCGAAAAAAAAAACAAAAAACAAAAAAACACGAAAACGAACAAACAAAGCCAGGTGTGGCACGTACGCGCCTTTAATCCCAGCACTCGGGAGGTGGAGGTAGGAGGATCATCCATGAGTTCAAGGCCACCCTGAGACTACACAGTGAATTCCAGGTCAACCTGAGCTGAAGCAAAAACCAATAGCTGATTGAATCTGGAGCAGGAAGTGGGAGGGAATTATAAATTTCTGCCTTCTTCAAGTGAACAAAAGAATGCATGTGGACTTTGTCCACAGACCTATATCAAGTGTGCCAGGGAACCAAAATGAACAGAGATGAGCAATAGCTTGCTGAGGGCTCAGAGGTTCCTGTGAGGAAGAAAGCGGGCACAAGCAGGTCTTAGAAGGGCAGGGGCATGGCCACAGATCTGCTTGGCATCACCGGGAGATGGAAGCCAGAAGACTGCCCTAACAGTCTGGATGAGAGAAAATGGAAGCATCAGGGAAGCATTTGGAGACACTTAGCAGCTAGAATTACTAAATGTTAGCGATGATTGGATGAGGAGCTGGGGAGGGCGTGAGGAAGGGAGGGCTGCAGGGTGACTCAGGTTCTGCTTCCTGCCACCAGATAAATGGTCCAGATAGGAGGGAGTTACATTTCGGTGGGGCGGGGGGGAGGGGAGAGAGACAACTAAACGCCATTTGGCTGTGTGGATCGAAGGTCTGGCCTGTCCAGCAGGGACTGGACAAACAGATGGACTCTGGCAGGAGAGGGCAGGGATCAGGAGCAACGGCCACAGATGGGAATGGCAGGGAGTGGGCAGCTCCACACATAAGCAGCAGAGGACCTGGCCCAGGAGGGAGCTGACCGGAGAGATGTGGAAGGGAGCCAGAGAGCACGTTAGCACATCCCAGGCAGGAGCCTCCGGTAAGGCTGGAGCAGGAGGCTCAGGACTGCCTCACAGGTAATGCAGAGACGGGGAGGCTCCAGGCAGCCACAGGGGCCGCAGCCTCCAGCCTCTTCAACCATCCTGCTGTGGACCCACAGGATGGGCAGGGCCCCAGCCCCATTTCACAATCAGCCAGGGGCAGCTCACACAACGGGCAAGGGCCAAGTCAAATAAACACAAGAGACTGCTACGTAACCCTACCATGCACATCCCTGCGATAGAACAGTGCACATTCAATGTCACACTTCAGCCTTTTTTCCCCCCAGCCACAGTTTTTTGTTGTCGTTGTTGTTTTTTGTTTTTCGAGGTAGGGTCTCACTCTAGCCCAGGCTGACCTGGAATTCACTATGGAGTCTCAGGGAGGCCTCGAACTCACGACAATCCTCCTACCTCTGCCTCCCGAGTGCTGGGATTAAAGGCGTGAGCCACCACGCCCGGCCTCAGCCACTTTTTATTGAGATATGATTGGCATTCAAAAACTGTATATGGAGCCAGGTTTGGTGGCACATGTTTTTTTTTTAATCCCAGCATTCAGGAGGCAGAGGAAGGAGGATCACCGTGAGTTCAAGGCCACCCTGAGACTACATAGTGAATTCCAGGTCAGCTTGGGCTAGAGTGAGACCCTACTTCAGGAAAAAAACAAAACAAAACAAAAAAAAAACCTGTATGTGGCCTGGAGAGATGGTTAAGGGCCCTCACTTGCAAAGCCTGCCAGCTAGGCTTCAATTCCCAAGTCAAACACAAAAAGCAGCTCAAGTGTCTGGTATTCATTCACAGAGACAAGAGGACCTGGTATGTGTATTTGTGTGTGTGTGTGTGTGTGTATTACACACATACGTGCAAACCAATAAACAATTTTTTTCTTTTTTGTTTTACTAAACAATTTTTTTTAATATAACTATCTTTACAACCAGTCATTTATTATCAGGGGGCTGAGAGGTGGTTTAGTGGTTAAGGCACTTGCCTACGAAGCCTAAGAACTCATCTTTGGATCTCCAGGTACCACGTAAGCCCACAGTGATGCAAGCACGCAATGTCAAACATACGCACAAGGGCACGCGTCTGGAGTTCATTTGCAGCATCTGAAAGCCCTGGCATGCCCATTCTCTCTCTCTCTCCCGCTCTCTCTCTCAAATAAATTTAAAAAATATATATCATCAGGGCTGGGGAGAATGTTCCATGGTTAAAGGAACTTTCTTGCAAAGCCTGCTGTCTCAAGTCCAATTCTTTTTTTATTTTATTTATTTGAAAGAGAGAGAGAGGGGAGAAAGAAGGAGTCAGATAGAGAGAATGGGCACAACAGGGCCTTCAGCCACTGCAAATTAACTCCAGACGCATGCACCACTTTGTGCATCTGGCTTACATGGGTCCTGGGGAATCGAACCTGGGTCCTTTGGCTTTGCAGGCAAACACCTTAACCACTAAGCCATCTCTCCAGCCCTCAGGTTCAATTCTTTGTCCATGGGCATTTATTTTCAGCAAGAAACACACACATATGAGCAAATAAATAAACTTAAGAAAGAAATATGGAACAAATCATTAAAGTTCTCATTGATTTTTGGTCCTCTATAATATATTCCACAAATTCCTAGATTCTATTTGAAAAGAAATACTGCTCTGGATTATTTATTTGTGTTATCTCTAAAGACAAGGTTATTGAGCAAATCAACAGTGTAAACAAGGTTGGAGTTCTCTTTAAACAACTTTAGAGAGCAAACAGACAAACAATTCAAGTAATAATTATGTACTTTGGAGAAAGACTTCTCCAAGTTGCTCTTCTGACCAGCAGCAAAGGAAAGGAATAGAGAGAGGAGGGAAGAGAAGGGGAGGGGAGGGGAGGAGAGGAGGGGAGGTCATCAGTTTCATAGTGATCATGTTTATTTAAAGGTTGAGGGCTAGAGAGATGGCTTAGCAGTTAAAGCACTTGCCCGTAAAGCCAAAGGACCCAGGTTCAACTCCCCAGGACCCACATAAGCCAGATGCACAATGGGGTACATGCATCTGGAGTTCGTTTGCAGCGGTTGGAGGCCCTAGTTCACCCATTCTCTCTCTCTCAAATAAATAAATAAAAATAAAATATTTTATTAAAAAAAGTTGAGTACCTGGCCAGGTGTGGTGGCACACGCCTTTAATCCCAGCACTTGGGAGGCAGAGGTAAGAGGATCGTCGTGAGTTCAAGGCCACCCTGAGACTACATAGTGAATTCCAGGCCAGTCTGGGCCAGAGTGAGACCCTACCTCGAAAAACCAGCAATGCAAAACAAAAACCGCTCCTCCATGTGTGTTTTCCTCTCTGTATAGCTTCTCACCACCTTTTGCGCCTTGGCTATCTTCAGCACTATAGGAAGCGTGCTAAGCCTTCCGCTCTCGGATTCACTCGTCCTCTTGATAATCCAACTACCCACTTTCTCCATCATATGATAATTATGCAATTCTTTTTTTTTTTTTTTTGGTATGTGTATGTGTACGTGTATGTGTTTGCATGTGTGCAGCTGCACACGGGTGTGGAGACCAGAGGTCAACGTTAGGTGTCATCCTCTACTGCTTCTCCACCTTTCTTTTCCTCTTTTTTTATCCCCCACCCAATCCCAGGTAGGGTCTCAGTGTAGCCCAGGCTGACCAGGAAGGAACTCACTCTGTGGCCCCAGGCTGGCTTCCAACTCATTGCAATCCTCTAACCTCATCAGGGATTAAAGGTGTGTGCCACCAGCTCCACCTTATTTTTTAAGACAGGGTCTCTCACTGAACCTGGAAGAACTCACTTATTCAGCTAGACTAGCTAGCCAGCAAGCCCCATGGATCCTCTTGTCTCTGCCTCCCAGCAATGGAGTTACAGGAAGGTGTCATCACACTTAGCGTTTTACCTGGGTGCCAGGGATCTGAACTTGGATCCTCATGATTAAACATTGAACATTTATTTACACAGCCCCTGTTTTGCAATTCTGTAGAGCACCATATACAATATAAAGCAATAGCTTTCTGGGGCTGGAGAGATGGCTCAGCAGTTAAAAGCACTTGCTTGCATAACCTGAAAGCCCTGGTTTGATTCCCCAGTATCGACATAAAGCCAGATACACAAAGTGGCGCATGTGTCTGGAGTTCATTTGCAGTGGCAAGAGGCCCTGACTTGCCCATTCCCCTACCCCTCCTTGCAATAAATAATCAATAAAAAATATTTTTTTAAAAAAGCAACAGAAAAGCCGGGCATGGTGGCACATGACTTTCATCCCAGCACTCGGGAGGCAGAGGTAGGAGGATCGCCATGAGTTTGAGGCCACCCTGAGATGACATAGTGAATTCCTGGTCAACCTGAGCTGAAGCAAAAACCAATAGCTGACTGAATCTGGAGCAGGAAGTGGGAGGGTATTATAAAATTCTGCCTTCTTCAAGTGAACAAAAGAATGCATGTGGACTTTGTCCACAGACCTATATGAAGTGTGCCAGGGAACCAAAATGAACAGAGATGAGCAATAGCTTGCTGAGGGCTCAGAGGTTCCTGTGAGGAAGAAAGCGGGCACAAGCAGGTTCTTAGAAGGGCAGGGGCATGGCCACAGATCTGCTTGGCATCACCGGGAGATGGAAGCCAGAAGACTGCCCTAACAGTCTGGATGAGAGAAAATGGAAGCATCAGGAAGCATTTGGAGACACTTAGCAGCTAGAATTACTAAATTGTTAGCATGATTGGATGAGGAGCTGGGGAGGGCGTGAGGAAGGGAGGGCTGCAGGGTGACTCAGGTTCTGCTTCCTGCCACCAGATAAATGGTCCAGATAGGAGGGAGTTACATTTCGGTGGGGCGGGGGGGGAGGGGTGTGTGACAAATACCTCCTCCAACACGGATCCTAACCAGCCTCCTTCAACCCCCACTTACCCACAAACATACAGCTGACCCCCACCACCCGCACTTTACTTTTGGGGGAGGTGCATTAGGATGGGCGGGGGTGTGGGGGAGCGGGGGAGGCTGGGGGATCGAGGGGTGGCTGTGGGGGGGTGGGTGGGCGGGTGGAGGGGTAGGGTTTTGGTTTGGGGGGGGGGAGAGGCGCGGGGTTGGGCGGGGGGGGGGTTTTTTGTTTTTTTAGTTGAAACGCCATTTGGCTGTGTGGATCGAAGGTTGGCCTGTCCAGCAGGGACTGGACAAAAAACAGAGGGACTCTGGCAGGAGAGGGCAGGGATCAGGAGCAACGGCCACAGATGGGAAATGGCAGGGAGTGGGCAGCTCCACACATAAGCATAGGCAGAGGACCTGGCCCAGGAGGGAGCTGACCGGAGAGATGTGAAGGGAGCCAGAGAGCACGTTAGACATCCCAGGCAGGAGCCTCCGGTAAGGCTGGAGCAGGAGGCTCAGGACTGCCTCACAGGTAATGCAGAAAAGGGGGAGGCTCCAGGCAGCCACAGGGGCCGCAGCCTCCAGCCTCTTCAACCATCCTGCTGTGGACCCACAGGATGGGCAGGGCCCAGTCCCCATTTCTCAATAGCCAGGGGCCAGCTCTCACAACGTGGAAAGGCCGGAGTCAAAATAAACACAAGAGACTGCTACGACCCTACCATGCACATCCCTGCGATAGAACAGTGCACATTCAATGTCACACTTCAGCCTTTTTCCCCCCAGCCACAGTTTTTTGTTGTCGTTGTCGTTGTTGTTTTTTGTTTTTCGAGGTAGGGTCTCACTCTAGCCATGACTGACCTGAATTCACTATGGAGTCTCAGGGAGGCCTCGAACTCACGACAATCCTCCTACCTCTGCCTCCCGAGTGCTGGGATTAAAGGCGTGAGCCACCACGCCCGGCCTCAGCCACTTTTTATTGAGATATGATTGGCATTCAAAAACTGTATATGGAGCCAGGTTTGGTGGACCACATGGTTTTTTTTTAATCCCAGCACTTGGGAGGCAGAGGTAAGAGGATCGTCGTGAGTTCAAGGCCACCCTGAGACTACATAGTGAATTCCAGGTCAGCTTGGGCTAGAGTGAGACCCTACTTCGGGAAAAAAAAAAAAAAAAAAAAAAACCCTGTTTTGGGGCCGGAAGTTTTTTAAAGGGCCCCATTGCAAAACCCTTTCCAGTTTAGGCTTAAATTTCCCAATCAAACAAAAAAAAAGCACTCAAGGGGCTTATTCTTTCACAGAGAAAAGGACCGGGAATGTTTTTTGGGTGGTGGGTGGGTTGGTTTACACATTACGTGCAAAAAAAGGAAAAAATTTTTTTTTTTTTTGTTTTACTAAACAATTTTTTTTATATAACATTTTTAAAAAAAAATTATTTTTTTTTATCGGGGGGCTGAGAGGGGGTTTTAGGGTTTTGGGGAACTTCCCCCTACGATCCTAAAAAACTCTTTTTTGGACTCCAGGTACCACGTAAGGGCCCACATTATGCAACACGAAATTCAAACAAAACGCAAAAGGGCAGGGCTGGGGGCTTTGGCAGCACAAAAACCCCCGGGCAGCCCTTCTCTCTTCTCTTTCCCCCCCCCTCTCTCTCTCAAATAAATTTAAAAAAAAAATAATCGGGGCGGGGGAAATGTTCCAGGGTTAAAGGAATTTTCTTCCCAAAGCCTCGTCTCAATCCAATTTTTTTTTTTTTTTTAATTTATTTAAAGAGGAAAAGGGGAAAAAAGGATCAATAGAAAAATTTGGGCACAACGGGGCCCTTTCAGCCCACTGAAAAATTAACCCCCGAGGGCTTTCCCAATTTTGTGCTTCGGGCTTACAGGGGCCGGGGGAAATTTCGAACCGGGGTCCTTTGGTTTTCACAAACCCTTAACCACTAACCATCTCTCCAGCCCCTCGGGTTTAAAATTTTTTGTCCAGGGATTTATTTTTAGCAAGAAACACACACATATGAGCAAATAAATAAAATTAAGAAAAAAAATTTTGGAACAAACTTAAAGTTCCCATTGATTTTTGGTCCTCTATAATAATTCCACAAAACCTAATTCCCATTTGAAAAGAAATACTGCCTGGATTTTTTTTTGTGTTTTTCTCTAAAACAAGGTTTTGAGCAAATCAACAGGGTAAACAAGGTTTGGGGTTCTCTTTAAAAAAACTTTAGAGAAAACCCAAAAATTTTTGTAAAATTTTATTTGGGGAAAGACTTCTCCAATTGCCTTCTGCCAGCAGCAAAGGGGGGAATAGAGAGAGGAGGGGAAAAGAAGGGGGGGGGAGGGGGGGGAGGGGGGAGGAAAAGGGGGGGAGGGGGAGGGGGCTCATTCATGTGTTCTGGGATTTAAAATTGAGGGGTAAGAGATGGCTTTCAGTTTTAAAACCTTGCCCGTAAACCAAAGGGCCCGGTTCAACTCCCCAACCCAAAATAAAACCAGTGCACAAAGGGGACATGCTCTGGGTTCGGGTTTTTAGGGTTGGGGGCCCTAGCACCCCTTCTCTCTTTCTCAAATAAATTTAAAAAAAAATTTAAAAAATTTTATTTTAAAAATTGAGGACCTGGCCAGGGGGTGGGACACGCCTTTAAACCCCACTTGGGGGGCAGAGGGAAGAGGGGTGCGGGTTCAACCCCCTAACTACTTTGTGAACCCTGCTTTGGGGAATTTAAACCCACCCCGAAAAAACCCGCAATGCAAAACAAAAAACCCCCTCCTCCCTTTTTTCCTCTCTTTAGCTTTTCACCACCTTTTTCGCCCTTTGGGTATCTTTACACTATTGGGAAACGGCAACCCCTTCCCCTCTCGGATTTTACCGTCCTCTTAAATCCAACTACCCCTTTTTCCCTCTTTTTATAATTATCTTTTTTTTTTTTTTTTTTTTTGGGGACGTGTTTTTTGGGGTTTTTCAGTGGCAGCTCACACGGGGTGGAACCAAGGCAACTTAGGGTCATCCCTCCCGCCTCCACCTTTCTTTTCCCCTTTTTTTTACCCCCCCCAAACCCAGGTAGGGGCCAGTGTACCCACTGCCAAATAAATCATCGGGGCCCCCGTGGCTTCCAACTCATTGCAATCCTCTAACCTCACAGGGGTTAAAGGGTGGGGCCAAACCCCTCCCCTTAAATTTTTTTTGACAGGGGCTCTCACTGAAAACCCGGGAAAAACTCACTTATTTAGCTAGACTAGCTACCAGCAAGCCCCATGGGTCCTCTTGTCCTGCCTCCCCCGCAAAGGATTACAGGGAAGGGTCATCACACTTTCTTTTTTCCCTTCCAGGGGTCTGAACTTGGGTCCCCATGATTAAACATTAACATTTATTTTTCACAGCCCCTGTTTTGCAAATTTTGTAACCCATATAAAAAATAAACAAAGCTTTTTCTGGGGAAAAATGGCTCAGCATTTAAACACTTTCTTGCATAACCTGAAAGCCCTGGGTTTATTCCCCTACAAAATTAAAACCAGATACACAAATGGGCATTTTCTGGGGTTATTTTTCAGTCAAGAGGCCCCCGACTTTCCAAATTTCCCCCACCCCCCCTTTCAATAAATAATCAAAAAAAAATTTTTTTTTTAAAAAAACAACAGAAAAGGGCCGGGGATGGTTTGGGACATGACTTCATCCCCCACTGGGGGGCAAGGTGAATCCCCCTGATTAAAGGGCCCCCCTGGAATACTGTGAATTTCCCGGGCAGTATGGGCTAGAGTGGAACCCCCCCTCGAAAAACCAAAAAAAAAAAAAAAAAAAAAGCAACAGAAAAAAATATTAAATCACAAATAAACAGTATTTTAAATAGTCAATTAATAATAATAATAATAATAATAATAATAATAATAATAATAATAATAATAATAATAATAATAATAATAATAATAATAATAATAATAATAATAATAATAATAATAATAATAATAATAATAATAATAATAATAATAATAATAATAATAATAATAATAATAATAATAATAATAATAATAATAATAATAATAATAATAATAATAATAATAATAATAATAATAATAATAATAATAATAATAATAATAATAATAATAATAATAATAATAATAATAATAATAATAATAATAATAATAATAATAATAATAATAATAATAATAATAATAATAATAATAATAATAATAATAATAATAATAATAATAATAATAATAATAATAATAATAATAATAATAATAATAATAATAATAATAATAATAATAATAATAATAATAATAATAATAATAATAATAATAATAATAATAATAATAATAATAATAATAATAATAATAATAATAATAATAATAATAATAATAATAATAATAATAATAATAATAATAATAATAATAATAATAATAATAATAATAATAATAATAATAATAATAATAATAATAATAATAATAATAATAATAATAATAATAATAATAATAATAATAATAATAATAATAATAATAATAATAATAATAATAATAATAATAATAATAATAATAAAGCAACAGGCTAGATATGGTGGCACATGCCTTTAATCCCAGCACTTGGGAGGCAGAGGTAGGAGGATCACTGTGAGTTTGAGGCCACCCTGAGACTACATAGTGAATTCCAGGTCAGCCTGGACCAGAGTGAAACCCTACCTCGAAAAACCAGCAATGCAAAACAAAAAACCGCTCCTCCATATGTGTTTCCTCTCTGTATAGCTTCTCACCACCTTTTGCGCCTTGGCTATCTTCAGCACTATAGGAAGCGTGCTAAGCCTTCCGCTCTCGGATTCACTCGTCCTCTTGATAATCCAACTACCCACTTTCTCCATCATATGATAATTATGCAATTCTTTTTTTTTTTTTGGTACGTGTATGTATATGTGTTTGCATGTGTGCAGCTGCACACGGGTGTGGAGACCAGAGGTCAACGTTAGGTGTCATCCTCTACTGCTTCTCCACCTTTCTTTTCCTCTTTTTTTTATCCCCCACCCCATCCCAGGTAGGGTCTCAGTGTAGCCCAGGCTGACCAGGAAGGAACTCACTCTGTGCCCCCAAGCTGGCTTCCAACTCATTGCAATCCTCTAACCTCAGCAGGGATTAAAGGTGTGTGCCACCAGCTCCACCTTATTTTTTAAGACAGGGTCTCTCACTGAACCTGGAAGAACTCACTTATTCAGCTAGACTAGCTAGCCAGCAAGCCCCACGGATCCTCTTGTCTCTGCCTCCCAGCAATGGAGTTACAGGAAGGTGTCATCACACTTAGCATTTTACCTGGATGCCAGGGATCTGAACTTGGATCCCCATGATTAAACATTGAACATTTATTTACACAGCCCCTGTTTTGCAATTCTGTAGAGCACTATATACAATATAAAGCAATAGCTTTCTGGGGCTGGAGAGATGGCTCAGCAGTTTAAGCACTTGCTTGCATAACCTGAAAGCCCTGGTTTGATTCCCCAGTATCGACATAAAGCCAGATACACAAAGTGGTGCATGCATCTGGAGTTCATTTGCAGTGGCTAGAGGCTCTGGTTGTCCCATTTTTTTTTTGCCCTCCCTCAGTCTTTCTCTGCCTCTTTCTCTCTCTCTCTCAAATAAAAAAAATAAAGTAATTTTTTTAAAAAAAAGAAGAAAGAAAAAAGAAAGAGGGGCTAGAGAGATGACTTAGCGGTTAAGGTGCCTGCCTATGAAGCTTAAGGATACAGGTTCAATTCCCCAGTACCAATGTAATCCAGATGCACATGGTGGCACATGTGCCTGGAATTCATTTGCAATGACTGGAGGCCTAGGCGTGCCCATTCTCTCTCTGTCTGCCTTTCTCTCTCTCTCTCTCTCAAAATAAGTAAATAAAAAGTAAAATATTTATCCAGGCGTGATAGCACATGCCTTTAATCCCAGCACTTGGGAGGCAGAGGTAGGAGGATCACCGTGAGTTCAGAGGCCACCCTGAGACTACATAGTGAATTCCAGGTCAGCCTGGACCAGAGTGAAACCCTACCTCGAAAAACTAAAAAAAAAAAAAAAAAAAAAAAAACACCACCACTGGGGGGCTAAAGAAAGTACTTGCCTGCAAAGCCTAACAACCTGGATTCAATTCCCTAGTACCCTTGTAAAGCCAGATGCATATGGAGTTCACTGCAGTGGCTGGAGGCCCTGGCATGCCCATTTTCTCTTTCTCTCTGCTTGAAAATAAATTAAAAAAAAAATTTTTTTTTTTAATTTGAGACAGAGAAAGAGGGAGAAAGAGAGACAGAGAGAATGAGCATGCCAGGGCCTCTAGCCACTGCAAACAAACTCCAGATGCTTATGCCACCTTGTGCATCTGGCTTACCTGTGGCCTGGAGAATCGAACCTAGGTCCTTAGACTTTGCAGGCAAGTGCCTTAACTGCTGACCCATCTCTCCAGCCCAATAAAATATTTTTAAAAACTGGGCTTCCAAAAACAAACCAAACAATACTAGGAAGAGTAACACTGCTGGAGATGTTTGCAAATCTCCTCCATGCCTGGCTTCATAGATGACAGCCGCCACCTCACAGTTATTTCTGAACTCGCTCTAGCACCATTCCTGATGCTGCCTGAAGTATGAGAAAAATCGCACCTTCACCCAGCCATGTATTAGAAAACGGGAATAATCTTTTTGTTTGTTTTTGTTTCTTGAGACAATTTCATGTAGCTCTCCCTGGCTCAAGTTTACTATGGAGCCATGAATGACCTTGAACTATCCTCCTGCCTCCCCAGTGCTGGATTGACAGCAACCTGGCGAACTCTCCACTCTACCACCGACCTCCATGTGCGGCCCTCACAGAGGAGAGGGTCATGCCCTTTTCAGATAACTGTGCCTATCTCTCCTTGATACCACACTAAAACTGAACAGCACATGCTCAGAGGCTAGATAGAGACGGCAGAAGATCTGAACCACAGCCAAGACTGGTCCTCACTGGCTACAATGAAATCTACAGTAGAGCCTGTGCTTTGATTGGCTCTTCCCTTATCTGTGTGTGATTCGACTTGACCCACTGGTCATTGGGAAGACTTTTCTCTAGAGTGGCAGATGGAAAGGTCTAAGCAGGGTCAGAGGAAGAGAGCAGCGGATGTAGGGAGGGTTAACCAAAACTAAAGATGTTACAAATAAGCCACATACAAAGCAACTTCTTTGTTAACTAATTAAAAATGTGCCAGGCGTGGTGGCCTTTAATCCCAGCACTCAGGAGGCAGAGGTAGGAGGATGGCCGTGAGTTCAAGGCCACCCTGAGACTCTGTAGTGAATCCCAGGTCAGCCTGGGCTAGAGTGAAACCCTACCTCGAAAAACCAAAAAAAAAAAAAAAAAAGTAAGTAAAGGGGGCTGGAGGGATGGCTTAGCAGTTGGTTAAGTCGTTTGCCTCCAAAGCCAAAGGACCCACGTTTGATTCCCTAGGACCCACGTTAGCCAGATGCACAAGGGGGCGTAAGCGTCTGTAGTTCGTCTGCAATGGCTGGAGACCCGTACACCCATTCTCTCTCTCTCTCTCTCTCTCTCTCTCTCTCTCTCTCTCTCTTAAATAAATAAAAATAAAATGTTTTTAAAATTATTTAAAAAATTTTTTAAATAAGTAAAGGGCTGGAGAGATGGCTCAGTAGTGAAAGGCACTTTCTTGTAAAGCCTGACAGCCCAGGTTTGATGCCCCGGTACCCACATAAAGTCAGATGTGCCAAGTGGCACCTGCATGTGGAGTTCGTCTGCAGCGGCAGGCAGGCCTGGCGTGGTCATATTCTCACTGTGCCTGCTTCTCTCACACAAATAAGTAAATAAATAAAATTTAAAGTGAGGGGGGAAAAAAGGTCTCTTAGCAATCTTCAAAAAAATGGGCTGGAGAGATGGCTTAGCGGTTAAAGACACTTGCTTGAGAAGCCCAAGAACCCGGGTTTGATCCCCAGTACCCACATAAGCCAGATGCACAAGGTGATGCACTCATCTGGAGTTTGTTTGCAGTGGCTGAAAGCCATGGCGCACCCATTCTCTCTATCTGTCCCTCTCTCAAATAAGTAAAAAATAAAATATTTTAAAAAGATTGAGAAAGAGAGAGAGAGAGAGAGGCTGGAGAGATGGCTTAGTGGTTAAGGCACTTTGTTTTTTTTTTTTTTGTTGTTGTTGTTTTATTTTCCTTTTTTGGCAGTAGGGTCTCGCTCTAACCCGGCTGACCTGGAATTCACTATGTAGTCTCAGGCTGGCCTTGAACTCACAGTGATCTTCCTACCTCTGCCTTCCGAGTGCTGGGATTAAAGGCATGTGCCACCACGCCTGGTGCCAATAAATAGTGGGTTTTTTTTTTAAAGCATCATTTGCCAGACATTGTGGTGTACACCTTTAATCCTAGAACTGGGGAGGCCAAGGTAGGAGGATCGCTGTATGCTCAAGGCCAGCCTGGGGCTACAGAATGACTTCCAGGTCAGCCTGGGGTAGAATGAGACCTAGGGTAAAAACAAAGAATTGTCTTCGCTATTTCATCAAAGATTTTTGTTTTTTAAAATTAAATTATTTATTTATTTGCAAGCAGAGAGAAAGAGAAAGAGAATGAATTTGGGTGTGCCGGGGCCTCTTGCCACTTCAAACAAACTCCAGATGCATGTACTACCTATGGAACTACATGTGGGTACTGGGGAATCAAACCTGGGTTCTTGGGCTTCTCAAGCAAGTGTCTTAACCGCTAAGCCATCTCTCCAGCCCATTTTTTTTTTTAAGATTGCTAAGAAACCCTTTTTATCCCCCTCACTTTAAATTTTATTTATTTGTGTGAGAGAAGCAGGTACAGCGAGAGTATGACCATATGCATCTGGCTTTACATGGGCCCTGGGGAATCAAACCCAGGTCGTTAGGCATTGCAGGCAAGTACCTTAACCACTGAGCCATCTCTCCAGCCCCTCTGACTACAGTTTTATAACTATCTCTTTTGGGGGTGGGGAGACAGTCTTGCCACATAGCCCTGGCTGACCTAGAGCTCACTATGTGGACCAGTTTGGCCTCAAATGTGTGGCAATCCTCTTGCCTCTGCCTCCCAAGTGCCAAGATAACAGTTATGTACCATTACACCCTGATTATAAATAGCATTCTATACGTAGATATATATATTGTCAGAATTCCTCTCTAAGATGCCATAAATATTTCATTGTTGCTCTATAATTGGGCTGATGGGAAAATCTTCAGGATAAGAGAAATGTACAGTCACTTGAGCCTCTGCCAACTAGAGATGAAAAAATAAAGATGAAACATTTATGAAAGAAAATAGAAATCAATAGGAAATGCCACTACATAAAGCACTGAACTATGTCTTTTTCTTTGACTGATATACTTCCCATTGTGTGCCCATAAGCACAAAACCCACTCTCAGAAATGGGAATCATGTAATACCCAATTATGGTTATGGATTGGTTATTGATTGCAAAAATGATTTCACACTTAGGGGGGAAAAAACTTCAAAAGCAAAAGCTGGGTGTAATGGCGCACGCTTTTAATCCCAGCACCTGGGAGGCAGAGGTAGGATTGCTGTGAGTCTGAGGCCACCCTGAGATTACACAGTGAATTTCAGGTCAGCCTAAACTGAGTGAGGACTCTATCTCGGGGGGAGGGGACCTCAAAAGAAACCTAGGATTGGCTGGTGTGATGGCACACAACATAATCCCTGTATAGGAGAAGCTGAGGGAGGATTACCAGGAGTTTGGACTACAGTGGTAAAACTCTACCTTGAAAGTATTTTTAAAGCCAGGCATGGTGGTGCACACCTTTAATTCCAGCACTTGGGAGGCAGAGGTAGGAGGATCACTGTGAGTTCGAGGCCACTCTGAGACTACATAGTGAGTTCCAGGTCAGCCTGGGCTAGAGTGAGACCCTACCTAGAAAAAAAACAAAAAATAAAAAAATTTAAATACATTTTATTTATGTATTTATTTATTTGAGAGAGAGACAGAGAAAAAGATAAAGAATGGGCATGCCAGGGCCTCCAGCTAGAGATGGCCTAGCAGTTAAAGTACTTGCCTGCAAAGCCTAAGGACTCATGTTTGACTCTCCAGGTCCCAAGTAAGGTGACGCAAGCACACAAGGTCACACATGCATACAAGGTAGCACACGCATCTGGAGTTCACTTGCAGTGGCTGGAGGCCCTGGCACACCAATTCTCTCTCTCTTTCTCTCTCTCATGCTCTTTTTTAATAAAAAATATTAAAAGATTAAAAATAATAAAACCAGGTGTGGTGGCACTCATCTTTAATTCCAGCCCTTGGAAGGCAGAGGTAGGAGGTTTACCATGAGCTCCAGGTCAGCCTGGACTAGGGTGAAACCCTACTTAGAGAAACCAAAAAAAGAAAAATAATAATAAAGGATACTAAAAATATTTTTAGCCAGGTATGGCAGAGCACGCCTTTAATCCTAGCACTCGGGAGGCAGAGGTAGGAAGATTGCCATGAATTTGAGGCCACCTTGAGACTACATAGTGAGTTCAGGTCAGCCTGGGCTAGAGTGAAACCCTAACTCGAAAAAAACCAAAAAAAAAATTTTTTTAAATTAGTACTAGGCTGGGGAGATGGCTCAATGCTTCTATGGTTAAGGCACTTGCTTACAAAGCCTGCTAACCCAGGTTTGATTCCCCAGCACCCATGTAAAAGCCAAATGTAAAACATGGCCACGTGCATCTGGCAGCAAGAGACCCTGGAGTGCCCATGCACACACACACACACACACACGTACATAAAAATAAACTGGGTTGCAGAGATGGCTTAGCAGTTAAGGTGCTTGCAAGCAGCCAAAGGACCCTGGTTTGATTTCCCAGAACTCATGTAAAGCCAGATGCACAAGGTGATGCACTCATCTGGAGTTTGTTTGCAGTGGCTGAAAGCCATGGCGTGCCCATTCTCTCTATCTGCCCCTCTCTCAAATAAGTAAAAAATAAAATATTTTAAAAAGAGAGAAAGAGGCTGGAGAGATGGCTTAGTGGTTAAAGCACTTTGTTTTTTTTTTTTTGTTGTTGTTGTTTTATTTTCCTTTTTTGGCAGTAGGGTCTCGCTCTAACCCGGCTGACCTGGAATTCACTATGTAGTCTCAGGCTGGCCTTGAACTCACAGTGATCTTCCTACCTCTGCCTTCCGAGTGCTGGGATTAAAGGCATGTGCCACATGCCTGGTGCCAATAAATAGTGGTTTTTTTTTTTTTTTTTTTAAGCATCATTTGCCAGACATTGTGGTGTACACCTTTAATCCTAGAACTGGGGAGGCCAAGGTAGGAGGATCGCTGTATGCTCAAGGCCAGCCTGGGGCTACAGAATGACTTCCAGGTCAGCCTGGGGTAGAATGAGACCTAGGGTAAAAACAAAGAATTGTCTTCGCTATTTCATCAAAGATTTTTGTTTTTTAAAATTATTTATTTATTTATTTGCAAGCAGAGAGAAAGAGAATGAATTTGGGTGTGCCAGGGCCTCTTGCCACTTCAAACAAACTCCAGATGCATGTACTACCTGTGGAACTACATGTGGGTACTGGGGAATCAAACCTGGGTTCTTGGGCTTCTCAAGCAAGTGTCTTAACCGCTAAGCCATCTCTCCAGCCCCTTTTTTTTTTTTTTTAAAGATTGCTAAGACACCTTTCTTCCCCCCTCACTTTAAATTTTATTTATTTGTGTGAGAGAAGCAGGCACAGCGAGAGTATGACCATATGCATCTGGCTTTACGTGGGCCCTGGGGAATCAAACCCAGGTCGTTAGGCATTGCAGGCAAGTACCTTAACCACTGAGCTATCTCTCCAGCCCCTCTGACTACAGTTTTATAACTATCTCTTTTGGGGGCAGGGAGACAGTCTTGCCACATAGCCCTGGCTGACCTAGAGCTCACTATGTGGACCAGTTTGGCCTCAAATGTGTGGCAATCCTCTTGCCTCTGCCTCCCAAGTGCCAAGATAACAGGTATGTACCATTACACCCTGATTATAAATAGCATTCTATACGTAGATATATATATTGTCAGAATTCCTCTCTAAGATGCCATAAATATTTCATTGTTGCTCTATAATTGGGCTGATGGGAAAATCTTCAGGATAAGAGAAATGTACAGTCACTTGAGCCTCTGCCAACTAGAGATGAAAAATAAAGATGAAACATTTATGAAAGAAAATAGAAATCAATAGGAAATGCCATTACATAAAGCACTGAACTATGTCTTTTTCTTTGACTGATACACTTCCCATTGTGTGCCCATAAGCACAAAACCCACTCTCAGAAATGGGCATCATGTAATACCCAATTATGGTTATGGATTGGTTATTGATTGCAAAAATGATTTCACACTTAGGGGGGAAAAAACTTCAAAAGCAAAAGCTGGGTGTGATGGCGCACGCTTTTAATCCCAGCACCTGGGAGGCAGAGGTAGGATTGCTGTGAGTCTGAGGCCACCCTGAGATTACACAGTGAATTTCAGGTCAGCCTAAACTGGAGTGAGACTCTATCTCTGGGGGAGGGGACCTCAAAAGAAACCTAGGATTGGCTGGGTGTGATGGCACACAACATAATCCCTGTATAGGAGAAGCTGAGGGAGGATTACCAGGAGTTTGGACTACAGTGGTAAAACTCTACCTTGAAAGTATTTTTAAAGCCAGGCATGGTGGTGCACACCTTTAATTCCAGCACTTGGGAGGCAGAGGTAGGAGGATCACTGTGAGTTCGAGGCAAGCTTGGGCTACATAGTGAGTTCCAGGTCAGCCTGGGCTAGAGTGAGACCCTACCTCGAAAAAAAACAAAAAATTTAAATACATTTTATTTATGCATTTATTTATTTGAGAGAGAGACAGAGAAAAAGATAAAGAATGGGCATGCCAGGGCCTCCAGCTAGAGATGGCCTAGCAGTTAAAGTACTTGCCTGCAAAGCCTAAGGACTCATGTTTGACTCTCCAGGTCCCAAGTAAGGTGACGCAAGCACACAAGGTTACACATGCATACAAGGTAGCACACGCATCTGGAGTTCACTTGAAGTGGCTGGAGGCCCTGGCACACCAATTCTCTCTCTCTTTCTCTCTCTCATGCTCTTTTTTAATAAAAAAAAATTAAAAGATTAAAAATAATAAAACCAGGTGTGGTGGCACTCATCTTTAATCCCAGCCCTTGGAAGGCAGAGGTAGGAGGTTTACCATGAGCTCCAGGTCAGCCTGGACTAGGGTGAAACCCTACTTCGAGAAACTAAAAAAATAAAAATAATAATAATAATAATAATAAAGGATACTAAAAAATATTTTTATCCATGTATGGCAGAGCACGCCTTTAATCCCAGCACTCGGGAGGCAGAGGTAGGAAGATTGCCATGAGTTTGAAGCCACCTTGAGACTACATAGTGAGTTCAGGTCAGCCTGGGCTAGAGTGAAACCCTAACTCGAAAAACCAAAAAAAAAATTTTTTTTAATTAGTACTAGGCTGGGGAGATGGCTCAATGGTTAAAGGCACTTGCTTACAAAGCCTGCTAACCCAGGTTTGATTCCCCAGCACCCATGTAAAAGCCAAATGTAAAACATGGCACGTGCATCTGGCAGCAAGAGACCCTGGAGTGCCCATGCACACACACACACACACACACACACACACACGTACATAAAAATAAACTGGGTTGCAGAGATGGCTTAGCAGTTAAGGTGCTTGCAAGCAGCCAAAGGACCCTGGTTTGATTTCCCAGAACTCATGTAAAGCCAGATGCACAAGGTGGTGCGTGCATCTGGAGTTTGTCTGCAGTGGTCAGTAAAATGTCCATGGAAGTAAGAGTACAAAAATATTATAATAAGACACACACACCATTTATACTCTAAGCCAAAAGTCATGCATTTTACAAATATATATATATATATATTGGTTTTTGGTTTTTTCAAGGTAGGGTCTCACTCTAGCCCAGGCTGACCTGGAATTCACTATGGAGTCTCAGGGTGGCCTTGAACTCACCATGATCCTCCTACCTCTGCCTCCCGAGTGCTGGGATTAAAGGCGTGCGCCACCACGCCTGGCATCTTACAAATATTTTATTGTACACTTACTATGTGACAAAACTACTTTAAGAAGGCAACGAGAACCAAGGAGATAAACCACCCCACACACATCAGCCAAGGCCCGAGTTAAACCACAGAGGAACTGGCGAGATGAGCAAGAGTACTGCTTCCATGGTGAGCCTGACAACCAGCGCCAGGGTGATGGAGACAGACACTGAGGACGCTCAAAATGCACCAAAGCAGAGATTCAGAAGCTGCTGAGAGCTCAACACTGAGGCAGACTTAAAACACACCCACCAAGGCTCAGGAAATTTTGCAGAAGAGGGGGTGGAAAGATGGTAAGAGCCACAGAGTGGGAGGGAATATCCAGAGGGACTGTCCCCTGCCCGACAATGACTGACGGATGCCCTTACATCTCATAACCCACAACCCCAAGGGAACACCAGCAATCCCACTGAGGAGGAGCCTCAGAGGAATGGGGGAAGGGAGGAGGGAAATGATACCAATACATGATGTGTCCATACAAAGTTTCTACTTAAAAAAAAAAGGTTGGGGGGGGGGCCTGGAGAGATAGCTTAGCAGTTAAAGCATTTGCCTACAAAGCCAAAGCATCCTGGTTCGATTCTCAAGGACTCATGTAAGCCAGTTGCACAGGGGGGTGCACGCATCTGGAATTTGTTTGCAGTGGCTGAAGGCCCTGGTGCACTCATTCTCTCTCTCTCTCTCTCCCCCCTCCCTCTCTCAAATAAATAAATATATAAATATATTTTAAAACTACTTTCAGAATTGAGGGAGCTGAAAAGCAGACTGCTGGTCTAGCATGTACACGGTCCTGGGTTCAATCCCTGGTGCTATATGCATCGCATAGTGTGCGCACACCTGTGACTTCTGTATCCAAGAAGTAGAGGCAGGAGGATCCAAAGTTCAAAGTCATCTGTGGTTCCGTAGTGACTTTGAAGCTGAGTTTATACATAAGTAGAGTATTGCTGTACAAATCTCTAAAGAAATCTCAGAAACCTTACTTCAGAATTAATTTGTCTCAGTTCTCCTTAGGTTATGAACACATTAAAGCCCTCAGGTGTCCACTCGCAGGATGAACATTAAAGGTATTTGACAACCACAATCAGCTGACACCCCGGTCCCAGCAGAAGAGAGGCTCCAGGGTAAAATCGCAGCCCTGTCCCCTGCTCAAGTCTTGCTAGAAGATTTGAACCCAACACACACACACATGCACGCACACACACACACACACATCTTTCTTTGACTTTTAAAAAATTACTTGCAAGCAGACATGGGGGAGGGGGGAGAGACTGAGCATGCCAGGGCCTATAACAGTTGCAAACAAACTCCAGATGCATGTGCCACTTTGTGCCTCTGGCTTTACATGGATACTGGGGATTCAACCTGGGTTCTTGGGCTGGAGAGATGGCTTAGCAGTTAAGGTGCTTGCCTGCAAAGCCAAAGGACCCAGGTTCAACTCCCCAGGACCCAAGTAAGCCAGATGCACAAGACGATGCATGCACCTGGAGTTCGTTTGCAGTGGCTGGAGGCCCTGGCACACCCATTCTCTCTCTCTCTCTACCTGCCTAGTTCTCTCCCCCTCTCTGTCAAATAAATTAAAATTGAAAAAAAAAAAAAACCTGAGTTCTTAGGCTTTGCAGGCAAGCGCCTTAACTGCTAAATCATCTCTCCATCCTACAATAACTTGAGAATGTGGGTTGGATGTGTAGCCCAGATCTAGAGTGTGCAGTACACCCTGAGATCTAGGCCCAGCACCTCGTAATCTGGGTGTTGGGGTCAAGCCTGTATTTCTACCACTTAGGAGGTAGAGGAGGGAGAATCAGAAAGTTGGTCATCCTTAACTCCATAGCAAGTTTGAGGACAGCCTGGGCTATGTGAGACTCGTCACCTCCCTTCATAAAAACCAAAGAACAAGAGAACATTACATATATAAGAAGGTACTGCAAGGTGCACGCGTGTGATTCCAGCACTCAGGAGGCTGAGGCAGGAGGACTGCAAGATCCAGGCTAGCCTGGTCTACAAAGCAAGACCCTGACTCAAAATGGGTGGGGCATGGGCTGGGAACATGGCTCAGTGGTTAAAGATGCTTGCTTGCAAATCTTATAGGCCCAGGTTCAATTCCCCAGATGCATAAGGTGGCACATGCATTTGGAATTCGTTTATAGAGGCAAGAGGCTCTGCCCAACCCATTCTCTCTCCTTCTCATGCTGTTAAATACATAAATATAGGAGCTGGAGGGATGGCTTAGTGGTTAAAGCACTTGCCTGCAAAGCAGATGCACAAGGTGGCGCACGCGTCTGGAGTTTGTTTGCAGTGGCTGGATGCCCTGGCGTGCCCATTCTCTCTCTTTCTCTCTCTCTCTCTCTGTCTCTCGTTCTTGCTCTTGCTCTCAAATAAATAAAAATAAATAAATAAAATTGCTAGGCCTGGGGATGTAACTCTGTCATAAAGTGTGTGCCTAGCATGGGTTAAACCTGGGTTCCATCCTCAATACCACCAATATATATGCCATACATCTAGTAGTGAGCTTCCTAAGCTGCTGCCTGAGAACACACACTTGGTGCTTTGATACCTACAATGCCTGCATAAGTACTTAATTCTCATTAATTATACATGAGTAGTCAGTTCTGCTTAGCAACTAAAAGCTCTTCAGGTTTTTAAATATACTATTTATTTATTAGTTTGAGAGAGAGAGAAAGAGAATGGGTATGCCAGGACCTTTGGCCGCTGCAAGTGAACTCCAGACACATATGCCACTTTGCGTGTCTGGCTTTACGTGGATACTGGGGAATAGAACCCAGGCTGCCAGGTTTTACAAGCAAGCACCATTAGCCACTGAGCATCTCCCCAGCCCATCTTCAGGGTTTGTTTGTTTGTTTTGGAGGTAGGGTCTCACACTAGCCTAGGCTGACCCTGAATTCACTATGTAGTCTCAGGGTGGCTTCGAACTCACAGTGATCCTCCTACTTCTGCCTCCTTCCAAATGCTGGGATTAAAGGTGTGTGCCACCACACCCAGACATCTTCAAGTTTTATTAACATTAATAGATAATTCCACAGAAATTCCATTTATTTATTTATGTACATCTGGCTGGGAATTGAACTCAGATTGTTAAGGCTTTGCAGGCAAGGG
Organism: Dipus sagitta; assembly: GCA_036346955.1. Taxonomy (NCBI): domain Eukaryota; kingdom Metazoa; phylum Chordata; class Mammalia; order Rodentia; family Dipodidae; genus Dipus; species Dipus sagitta. The sequence goes on from CM070770.1 coordinate 144,078,708, forward strand.
CTTTAACCCCCTAAGCCATCTCTCCAGCCCATCTTTTTTTTTTTTTTTTGAGGTAGGGTTTCACTCTAGCCCAGGCTGACCTGGAATTCACTACATAGTCTCAGGGTGGCCTTGAACTCACGGCAATCCTTATACCTCTGCCTCCCGAGTGCTGGGATTAAAGGCATTCGCCACCATGCCCAGCTTTTTTTTTTAATGTTTATCAGACAAAACTTTATTGACGCTAACTGTCCACACTTGGAAGGTGGGCTGTCGCAGATGTGGTTCCAGTGATCAGACAGGAAGAAGATGGGCAAAGAGTACCAGCCGTGGGAGAGGCGTGCCTGCTGAGCAACAGATCTCTACTTCCTGTCCACTCACCTTACTCTTTGTAGGTGCCATCAAGTTCTTACTTCTGTTACAAATTGCTTCTGGGCGGGGCGTGGTGGCGCACACCTTTAATCCCAGCCCTCGGGAGGCAGAGGTAGGAGGACTGCTGTGAATTCAAGGCTACCCTGAGGCTACATAGTGAATTCCAGGTCAGCCTGGGCTAGAGTGAGATCCTACCTTGAAAAAAACAAAAAATTTCTTCTGGGCAAATGCTGAGTACCAGGTGGATGCAACACACCAAGGGTAGGTGGCTCAACAGGTAACGTGCTTGCATTCTAAGTATGAGGGCCCTCAACTCCTGTGCAAAAAGCTGGGCATGCCGGAGGTGGTGGCGCATCTCTTTAATCCCAGCACTCAGGAGGCAGAGGTAGGAGGATTGCCGCTGAGTTTGAGGCCACCCTGAGACTACATAGTGAATTCCAGGTCAGCCTGGGCTAGAGTGAAACCCTGCCTCGAGGAAGAAAAAAAAAAAAAAAAGAAATATGGAATAGAGCATATAGACAGAGCCGCCTGCCCGGTCCCAGAGCTAGGCATGGTGGCATGTGCCCGTAACCGACAATGAGGAGGTTTTTAGATTATACTAGCAATTAAATTTAGTTGGTTTCATAAAAAGTCTTCCTGGGGGCTGGGCAGATGGCTCAGCAAGTAAACTGATTACTATGCAAGCATGAGAACCCACGTTCACATAAGCGCTAGGCAGGGTGCATGTGCACTGCAGAGGAAGAGCCACAGAATCCCCGGAATTCACTGGTTGGCTAGTCCAGCAGAATTCATGAGCTCTACTTTCAGCAAGAGACCCTGTTTAGGGGTGGAAAGATGGCTTAGCGGTTAAGGCAGTTGCCTCCAAAGCCAAAAGACCTAGGTTCTATTCCCCAGAACCCCTGTAAGCCAGATGCACAAGGTGGAACATGTGTCTGGAGTTCATTAGCAGCGGCTAAAGGCCCTGGCACACCCATTCTCTTCCTATCTGCCTCTCTCTCTCTTCTCTTGAAAATAAATAGATAAAAGATTTGGAAAAGGGGGAAATGTTAAAATAAATAAAGTAATTTTAAAAAAAGACCCTGGGTCTTAATAGGTTGGTATTGTATATATGTAAGTAGGAGAATAGATTAATGGGGGTGAGAAGGCCCAAACTGAGGTCAAGGGAAGAGATTGAGTAAAGGAAAGGTGGAGGGAGGGCTAATCAAAATCTAAGAGGATATAAATAAATCATATGGAATCCTCTGGTTTTGGACAATGGAACACTCAGGAGCCATAGATTGTTGTTAGAAAATTTTCAGTGCCAGGGATGGGATACCTCCAGTGAGTTGTTGGCCAGGGAGGTCCCTGATGCCCCCAAAACATTATAAGCCATTGCCGAGATCCTTTGTTTCCCACCAGGAATAGATGGTAAGACCCTATTGCTGAAGACTCCATATACTTGGGCTGCAAGGCCACTGAGAAATCCTGCTGGAACTGAGCTGATAACCTCCTCCATGTAGACCAGCTGACAGAAAGCTGGAAGAAGCCATTCTGCATGCAGTTCAATGGGAGAAAGAGATACCACCAGTGAAGATACTAAACAGTGGACACTGCAAGCCTTATAATTGGCCAGCCAGGCCAAATGAGCCAACGGGTGCAATACTGGCACATCTGTCATGGTGGAAACCAACTGCCCTCCAATTGGACTGGAGGCCCACTTCATGGGAGGGAATACATCCCTGATACTGAAAACTTAAAACAGGGGTAGTCATGAGCCCTAGGGGTATAACACCTGCTGATGTCTGGATAAATGTATATACTATGCTTATCAAACTGCCCAGTAAGCCCTTCTCTTAATATCCATACCCTTATATTAATGGTACTCTCACTTTGGGTAGAGAATCTTCTCTTTTCAGATGGCAGTGACCTTGGGACGACTCAGAAGGTATCATAGTGCTGGAAAGAAGTGACTGGAGTACTGAGTAACATCTCGATCACACCTTCCAAGGCTCAGGGTCTAATGCGGGAGAGGTGGTAGAAAGAATGTAAGAGCCAAAGGAAGGGTAGGACTCCTTACAACATGCTCCCTCCAGACATAAAATGGCCTGGATATCCATGACCTCACAGTGCCTGACAAACCTACACAAGACCATCATAAGAGGAGGAAAAGATCATGACATCAAAATAAAAGAGAGACTGATTGAGATGGGGAGGGGATATGATGGAGAATGGAATTTCAAAGGGGAAAGTGGGGGGAGGGAAGGTATTACCATGGGATATTTTTTATATCATGGAAAATGTTAATAAAAATTGAGAAAAATAAAAAGAGCCTGTCTCAAAGAATAAGGTAGGAAACAATGGTGTAAGACTCCTGATGTCAAATTCTGTCCTCAAAATGCACGTGCCTGCACATGCACGGGTCCCCAAGCCACAGCACCCATACTCACACAAACACACACCTACACACCGCGTGTATGCAAAAAAAGGATGTGAAAAAAAACAAAGTCTTAACAAGTTTGATAGTAATGCTGGGTGTGAGTTACATCTATGGAGTGAATGAAGAAAATATTTTGGAATATAGATTTCACAATTTGCTCTAATGTTTAGTGAAAGCCAGGATGTGAAATCCCAAAACAGATCGCCATGACTGTTCCATCTGGAACTCAAATATGCCTCGTAAATTCAGACTTGGCAATCATGAACCACAGAGAAACCAGCCCTCCCACCCAGCTCATTCTGTTGTCTGTTTGGGTTTGCGGCAGGGTGGCCTGCCCAAGCAGAAGCCTCAGGATTTTCAAGTGGTCAAACGACAAGAGGCTGATTTTTATCAACACAAACAGAAATATTTTTACAAGATCTCACTAGATTAAAAGCAAACAACTCTCTCTGACTCTTTCTCCCTCTCAAATAAATAAATAAAAATCTATTTAAAGAAAAAGGGGGGGGGGCTGGAGAGATGGCTTAGCGGTTAGGGCATTTGCCTGCAAAGCAAGAGGATCCTGGTTTGACTCTCCAGGACCACTTAAGCCAGATGCACAAGGTGGCACATGCATCTGGAGTTTGTCTGCAGTGGCTAGAGCCCCTGGTGTGCCCATTCTCTCTCTCTCTCAAATAAATAAATACATATATTTTAAAAATCTTTAAAAAAAAAAAAAGCAAACAAGAGGACTGGAGAGATGGCTTAGTGGTTAAGGCACTGGCCTGCGAAGCCTAAGGAACCATGTTCAACTCTCCAGGTCCCATGTTAGCCAGACACACAAAGTGACACAGCGTACAAGGTCACATATATGCACAAGGGGGAGTGCGGCACACGTCTGGAGTTTGATTGCAGTGGCTGGAGGCCCTGGCGTGCTAATTCTCTCTCTCTCTCATTTAAAAAAAGGGGGGGGGGTGGCAGGTGTGTGGCGCACGCCTTTAATCCCAGCACTCGGGAGGCAGAGGTAGGAGGATCGCTGTGAGTTCGAGGCCACCCTGAGACTCCATAGTGAATTCCAGGTCAGCCTGGGCTAGAGTGAGACCCTACCTCGAAAAACCAAAAAAAAAAAAAAAAAAAAAAAAAAGGGGGGGGGGGAGAAGTCTGTTGGGCTCGTCTCAAAAAAAAGGAAAACAAGAAAAGCTGCTAGGAAACTGAAAAGTAACACCACAGTCGCAGTAAGGCTGTTCTGGAAGCTGGGAGAACAATGTTTTCAATCATATTTCTCAACCGGAATACTAAGAGATGAATTCTCATTGGCCACCAACACTGTGATACAAATAGCGTCAATGGTGGGGGCTCTGTCTAGGAGACAGCGACAGGTCAATCTCATACCAGCCCTACACAAAAAGTCTTTAACTCCTCCTTCTTTATCAGGCTTCAATCCCCTCTTTGGGCTAGAAAACCATGCTTACTTAAGAACAGCAATACAGGGCTGAAGAGATGGCTTAGCAGTTAAGGCACTTGCCTGCAAAGTCAAAGGACCCAGGTTCAATTCCCCAGGACCCACATTAAGCCAGATGCACAAGGGGGTGCATGCAACTGGAGTTCGTTTGCAGTGGTTGGAGGCCCTGGTACACCCATTTTCTCTCTCTCTCTCTCTCTCTCTCTCTCTCTCAAATAAATAAAGGGGAAAAAAATTTAAAAAGTACAGCAACACAGTAATTTGAAGACTACTATTTCTACACCATGTAACCGGCCCACGTTAACGCAGAACTGAAAACATTAAAAACGTAGCTCCAGCCCAGGGATTGGCAGTGGGCACAGAGATCCCCAAGCCCGCCAGCTCAGCAGAGTGCCAGACAATGGCAGCCTCCGGGTTTCTTGGGCTCTGCTCTGAATGCCTTAACAGATTCAAGGGCAGTGAACACTCAAGAACTTTGAAAAGCTGCAATGTTTTTTTTTAAGGGACAGGCTGCTTTTAAACCCTTCATTCTCAGGCTGCAGGGTCAACAGAATACAAAATAAGATGGGCCACAGAAGGCTATAGCTGTCAGAATACAGTCAGCTTCAGTGCTAGCGACTGCTGCTACTGAGACAAGTCAGATCACTATGAAACGGATGCGCCTGTTTGTTTTGTTTTGTTTTTAATATGAGCCGAGCATGGTGGCACACACTTCTAATCCAGCACTTGGGAGACAGAGAGGTAGGAGGATAGCTGTGAGTTTGAGGCCAGCCTGGGACTACAGAGTGAGTTCCAGGACAGCCTGGGCTACAGTGAGACCCTACCTCAAAAAAGCAAAACAAAAAAATTACTTGAGAGAGTGAGTGTGGGCACACAGGTTTTCCTGCACACAAACTCCAGACACATGCACCACTTTGTGCATCCGGCTTTATGTGGGCACTGAAGAATTGAACCCGGGGCAGGGGGTTGGGGAGGGGCTGGAGAGATGGCTCAGTGGTGAAGGCACTTGCCTGCAATGTTTTATGACCTGAATTCAATTCCCCAGTACCCACGTAAAGCCAGATGCACAAAGTGGTGCATGCATCTAGAGGTCATTTGCAGAGGATAGAAGCCCTGGTACACCCATTCATATTCTCTCTCTCTCCGTGCAAATAAAGAAATAAAATATTTAAAAGAATTAAACCTGGGCCGGCAGGCTTTGTGAGCCATCTCTCCAACCCTGCACCTGCCCTTTCCCCGCCGCCCCCAGGCTGGATCTCGTTCTAGCCCAGGCTGACTTGGAACTCACTCTGTAGTCCCAGGCTAGCCTCCAACTCACAGTGATCTTCCTACCTTTGCCTCAGGAATGCTGGGACATGCCCTGTTTCCACCAGGTTTTTGTTTGTTGTGTTTTTTTTTTTTTTTCTAAGGTAGGATCTCACTCTAGCCCAGGCTAACCTGGCATTCACTATGTAGTCTCAGGGTGGCCTCAAACTCAAGGTGATCCTCCTACCTCTGCCTTCCCAGTGCTGGGATTAGAGGCGTGCACCACCATGTCTGGACTCTAAACCCCTTTTTTTGTTTATTTATTTGTATATGCGTGTTGTTTGTGTTTGGGGCACACCAGGGTCTCTTGCTGCTGCAAATGAACACACATCTGACTTTACATGGGTAGCTAGGGAACTGAACCCCAGGCCCACAGGCTTTGCAATTAAGTGCCTTTAACTGCTAAGCCATCTCCCCTACTACTAAGGCTTTCAGTTTCAAGAGGAGGTTGTATCACTGTGGGGAAAACATGGCAACTGTCTCACATTTTCCTACATCAGCAGCAGGGCAAGAGCAGCAAGAGCAATAGACTAATAAGCCTCAAAGCTGGCCGGGTGTGGTGGCGCACGCCTTTAATCCCAGCACTCGGGAGGCAGAGGTAGGAAGAGCGCTCTGAGTTCGAGGCCACCCTGAGATTATATAGTGAATTCCAGGTCAGCCTGGGCTAGAGAGAGACCTTACATCACAAAAAAAAAAAAAAAGCACCTCAAGGCTGACCCCTGGCAACACACCTCCTCCAGCAAGGCTCCACCTCCCAAAGGCTCCATAAGCTCAGGACTAAATAAGAGGCTTAATAGCAAACACTTGAGGCTATAGAGGAAATGAAATGCCCCTCCGCCCATGTACTTCTGATAGAACACAAAACTAGACATTCAGAATAGATGGGTTTTAGGCAGTGAAAAATTATTATAGCAATTTTTAGAAATCTTACCTCCATGAAACTGAAGACAGTTATCAGCAATTTCCTATCTATTTTCCAGCACCCAGTGAGTACCTTGAATAATGCATGTTTGTGGAAGTGAATTATAGCACAGGCAAATCAAATATGTAGAGCCCATCTAACTGTAGTGGCTTTTAAAAAGAACCCAAATAGTTATTTCCATCCACACCACAATCATGGACCCACACTGTGAACACCATTCTCTGGCAGGTTAGCTCACATCTCCCCCGTGTACTGAGAAAACTCAAATCCCTAACATTCCGGTTGTAGAGAACTGCTTAACAACTGATTTGGTAGAAATTAATTTGCAGGGAGAATAATTCCTAATTGATTCATTCCGTTTGGCTCAATGCTGTGGGTGTAGTTTCAAACATCACCTAATGGACCCTTCTGACACGTATTCGTAACAAGGGCCCTCAGATGATCACAGAGGGGACTTCACACAGCACCAAACTGTCCTCATGTGGGGGGGTCTCTAGGATGCCTCCCACGAGGTAAAGATGGTGTTTTACACAGCAGCCTTCACCCGGCGCTTGGATTTCTGAAGACTAAGAAGCTTTTCAAATTAGCCCTATGTCACCTCAGACATGACCAAGATGCTCGGGATGCATCTGTCTTCTTCTATTTGAACATTAAATTAGCCATTTTGGCCAATGTGGTGGTATATCCCTTTAGTCCCAGCACTCGGGAGGCTGAGTTACGAGGATCATAGTAAGCTCAAAGCCAGCCTGGGGCTACAGAGTAACTTCCAGGTCAGCCTGGGCTAAAGTGAGACCTGCCTCAAAAAAAAAAAAAAAAATAGCCATTTTGTCTTTTGAGTGTAATGTCTTTGCCAGCTCACTAGCCCACTCCCATCCTTGGAGAGGGCTTTTCCTTTCCCTCTCCTTCCCTACCCCCTTCCTTCCCTTCCTCTCTTCCTTCCTGTTTTGTTTTCTTTTATTTAATATTTTTATTTTTATTTATTTATTAGAGATAGAGAGAGGGAAGGAGAAAGAATGGGCGCACCAGGGCCTCTAGCCACTGCAAACGAACTCCAGACACATGCGCCACCATGTGCATCTGGCTTACGTGGGACCTGGAGAATCAAACCTGGGTCCTTAGGCTTGACAGGCAGGTGCCTTAACTGCTAAGCCATCTCTCCAGCCCTTTTTTTTTTTCTTTTCTTTTCTTTTCTTTTCTTTTTTTAAACTTTTACTTATTTGAGAAAGAGGCAGAGAGAAGAAGAGTAGGAGAGAATGGGCGCACCAGGGCATCCAGCCACTGCAAACAAACTCCAGATGTATGCACCACCTTGTGCATCTGGCTTTACATAGGTCCTGGGGAATTCAAACCTGTGTCCTTTGGCTTTGCAGGCAAGTGCCTTAACCGCTAACCTATCTCTCCAGGCCCCCTTTTTTCTTTTTTGAGGTAGATTGACCTGGAATTGACTATGTAGTCTCAGGCTGGCCTGGAACTCACAGTGATCCTCCTACCTCTGTGTCCGACTGAGTGCTGGGACTAAAGGCATGTGCCTGAGGTTGAGGCTAAGGCTAAGGCTAAATGCCTAGACTAAAGTAATCCTCCTGCCTCGGTGTCCTGAGTACTGGGACTGCAAGACTAGTCCACAGTGGAGACTGAGAACACCCGTCAGCTTGGGTTACATCTGCAGTCATTTACCAGCTCAGCCCCTCATCGCAAGCACATGAGCTGGGTAGGTATTGTTTGTTTTTACAAAAACAGAGCTTATTATAGACTAGCACACACTGGGGGATCTACCGAGTGCAGCTAGGGCGACTACTTCTTGCCCATGTGTAAAACTAGAGATCTCGTCTTCCTCCAGTAATCCAATGGCAGCTGGCCAGCTGCTTCGTGTTATCTTGTGAGGACCTGAGCAGGCCAGAGACTGCGGAGTTCTCCATCCCCACAACCCAGTAAATAGGTGTGATCACGCATGTGCGTAATGCCAGTCTGTGGAGGGCAGAGACCAGAGAACAGCTGGGGCTCACTGACTGAAAACTGCAAAGTTGAGAGAGACACCCTCATCTCAATGAAGTGTGCAGATGAGCAAAGGGAGAAGGGCACCCGAAGTGCTTCTCAGGGCCGCCGCACTGCACATGTGCATGGAGTAACACACACACACACACACACACACACACACACGACCATCTCTATCTTCTCAGCTGATTCCCGCCATGGCCTTTAAGAAGTCCTCCTCCATTTTTTTTTAAATTTTTTTTTTTGAGGTAGGGTCTCACTCTAGGCCCAGGCTGACCTGGAATTCACTATGTAGTCTCAGGGTGGCCTTGAACTCACGGCGATCCTCTGCCTCCGGAGTGCAGGGATTAAAGGCGTGCGCCACCAAGCCTAGGCTTTTTCATTTTTTTTTTTTTGAGACAAAGTCTCATATGGCCCAGGCTGACCTCAAATGGATGACCTTGAACTCCTGACCCCTCTGCTTCCACCCAGAGTGCTGGGGTTACAGGAGTTCACCACCACCGCCAGCTCTGAATGCTCTTGCTCTCACTGCCTGCTCTGCCCACTTTCTCAGACAACTCTTGGCATCTCACTGCCCAAGGAAATCCAGAGGGTGGAGGCCCTTGCCTTCTTTTTCATTTCCGTCAGGTGTTGAGGCATTTTATCAAGCAAAACATTTGACCGCTTCGAGCTTTTCTGGAATGATATTATTTATTGGACTTGTCTACTTGCTGGTTAACTAAAGCAACAAAATAAATAGCCAGCCTTTCGTTGTCTCAACAAAGCCATCCTGGGTATTTTTGCCTAGGGAGCCACACCCAAGACATGCAGTCTGTGTGCCCCGGCTCCTGACTGTTTATGCGTCACTTTTGGAATGGCTGGACCTTTCACAGACCTCCTATTAACATGATTAACATGTCTTTGAGTCGCAGTGTGGGAACTAAACATAAAATCTCTAAATAGTTTCCAGCCTTAGAAGTAGTCACTACCATCACCGACAGACATAGCGTACTGGGTGCTCATCACGAATCAGGAGTCCTGGAACCAGGAGCTGATGTTGGAACTGTGCTTCCCTTCCCTCCAGTCAAAGGGGCCTCTGCAGGCTGACTGCGCCTGCCTCACTCACTGGTCAGCTGTAACAAGGAAACAGAATTCAAGGTATGAGCCAGACACCACGATCAGCAATCCACAGAGGTGGCGTCGGCTCAAGGTGTCAGCTCCCGTGCCTTCTCTGGTTTTGTTTGTTTGTGTTTGTTTTTTCCCCAGGCAGAGTCGTACTCTAGCCCAGGCTGACCTGGAAAGTACTCTATAGCTCCAGGCTAGCCTTGAACTCACTGCAGTTCTCCCTACCTTAGCCTCCCAAGTGCTGAAACTAAGGGTATGTAACACCACGAGAGAGAGAGAGAGAGAGAGAGAGAGACAGAGAATACAGAAACGCCAGGATCTCTTACTACTGCAACTGCAGATGCATATGCCATTTTGTACATCTGGCTTTACATGCATATTGGGGAATCAAACCTAGGCCATCAGGCTTTGCAAGCAAGTGCCTTTAATTGCTAAACCATCTCTCCAGCCTTTTTTGAGGTAGGGTCTCGTTCTAGCCCAGGCTGTCCTGGAATTCACTATATAGTCTCAGGGTGGCCTCAAACTAACGGCAGTCCTCCTACCTCTGCCTCCAGACTGCATGTGCCACCATGTCCGGCTCTCAGCCTTGTTATATATATTTTTTAATTTTTTTACTTTTTTTTTTTTTTGGTTTTTCGAGGTAGGGTCTCACTCTAGCCCAGGCTGACCTGGAATTCACTGTGGAGTCTCAGGGTGGCCTCGAACTCATAGCAATCCTCCTACCTCTGCCTCCCAAGTGCTGGGGCTAAAGGCATGTGCCACCACACCCAGCTTACCATTTTTTTTTTTGAGGTAGGGTCTTGCTCTAATATACAGGCTGACCTGAAATTCAATATGCAGTCTCAGGGTGGCTTTGAACTCAAGGCAATACACCTACCTCTGCCTCCTGAGTGCTTGGATTAAAGGTGTGCGCCACCACACCCAGCTAATTTTACTTTATTTTTTAATATTTAGCTTTATTTATTTGAGAGAGAGAAAATGGCAGAGAGAAAGAGAGGGAAGGAGAGAATGGGCACATAAAGAGTCTCTAGTCCAGGATGATATGGAATTTACTATGTAGTCTGAGGGTGGCCTTGAACTCACTGCAATCCTCCTCTCTCTGCCTCCCTAGTACTGAGATTAAAGGCATACGCCACCACGCCTGGCCACTTTTTTATTTTTTAATTAATTGGCACCTGTGCATGTGTGTTTGCGTATGGTCATGCCAGGGTCTCTTACCACTGCAAGCAAATGCCTGTCCAACTTTATGTGGGGGGCTGGTGAACTGAATCTGGGTCAGCAGGCTTTGAAAGCAAGCATCTTTAACCACTGAGCCATCTGCCAAACCCCCTAAAAACTTGTAGCCCAGGCTGGCCTCGAACTCCTGATCCTCCTGCCTCCACCTCTTCAGCAATTTCTTACCAGCATGAGCTCCACAACCCAGCTAAGTCTACAACACCCACCCAGTACTGCCAGGTAGTCTCCCATTCAAGAACTCATCAGGCCTGGCCCCGTTTAGCTTCCAAGATCCAAGGGGATCAGGTGCATTCGGGGTGGTATGGCAGTAGGCTCCCTCTTCTGAATAATCTCTAAAACAGGCACCATTGTCACCCCCAGTCGACGGATGAGGGAACCAAGGTTGAGTGACTTGTCCAAAAGTGACTCAGCAAGTTAGTAACTGGAGAGGAGCCATGCAGTCTGGCTTCAGATCCACACTGTCGAGCAAGATGACACACCCCGGGCTCCACCATAGAAACCTAATAAGAATATATATGTATACACGCGTAGCTGGGCATGGCGGCTCACCCCTGTAATCTCAGCGTGGCAGGATTAACACATGAAAGAGGCCAGTTAAGCAGAAAGACTGACAGCAGTCCTCAAGCAGAGCTACAGGAAAGGGCAGAAAAAGCCTGAGAAGGCACTATGTAAATGATGGAGGGTCAGGACTCTTGTGGCCCAGGGCCGTGGGTGCACCTAACCTCTCCTACACCTAACCTCTCCCGGCTCTGTAGTCCACTTCCACCCTTGAAAGTTTATGACTGTCCTTATCTCTTACCACTATGTATCTCTTGTTCTCGGATACAAAAGCCTGGAAATCCCAGTGACGGGAGGAGGTCCTCCAGCCTTCCATCTAAGCTTGTCACACCAGTACGGCTGACATAGGGGGATTACTAAGAGTTTCAGGCCAGCCTGGGGTATATAATGAGTTCCGGGCCAGCCTGAGCTACACAGTAGTAATAACTGCGGCTGGAGAGATGGCTCAGCAGGTAAAGGTATTTGCTTGCAAAGTATCTGCTGGCCCAGAGTTCAGTTTCCCAGCCACCCGTGTAAAGCTAGACAGGCATTTGTTTACACTGGCAAATGACCATATCCCTCCCCGGCCACACACCCACTGCATGCACATGTGTGTGAAATTATTGTTTTGGGTGGGGGGTGGTTTGAGGAACTTACTTTGTAGCCCCAGACTGGCCTCAAACTCACAGGGATCCCTCCACCTCTGCCTCCCGAGTGCTGGGATTGAAGGCGTGTGCCGTCACACTAAGCTAAATAAAGTTATTTTAAAAATGAAAAACAGCTGGACACGGTGGCGCACGCCTTTAATCCCAGCACTTGGCAGGCAGAGGCAGGAGGATTGCTGTGGGTTGAGGCCAGACTGGCGTTATATAGTGAATCCCAGGTCAGCCTGGGCTAGAGTGGCAGCCTACCTCAAACCCCCGCCACCACCACCCACCAAAACAAAGTCTTACATACAACCCAGGCTAGACTTAAACTCTGGGCCCTCCAGAGTCGCCTCCTCAGTGCTGGGACGACAGGCAGGCAGGCCCAGCTGTCCTGCAGATTTATTCCCTTCAGAGCACTGATCTATTGCACAATGAAAAGCTACAGAAGGCTTTGCATTTTATTTGATATTCCTTGGAACATTTCTGAAGTCAGTCAGCACAGCTTATATTTCAAAGATGAGGAAATGAAACTTAGAGGAGGGGAGCAGCAAAACTACTAGGGTCCCCGAAGAGGAACTGTATGAATGTCCTCTTCTGGGACTTGATGGCTACCATATGCAAAGCCCTGGAATTTCTACAAAGAAAATCGTGCAGTCCTATGACAAAGAACTCAGGACAGTTCAAGGGATCTGCATTTTCTACAAGTCCTTTTTTTTTTTGCTTTCTGAGTTAGGGTCTCACTCTAGGCCAGGTTGACCTGGAATTCATTATGTAGTCTCAGGGTGGCCTTGAAATCAAGGTGATTCTGCCTCCAAAGGCAGGTGCCACCACACTTGGCTCTACAAGTCTTAATGTCCAGACACACACCAGCACTCCGGAGTGGGAGGCAGGAGGATCAGGAATACAAAGTCACCCTTGGATACATATCAAGTTCAAGGCCAGGTAGACCACATGAGACCCTGTCTCAAATAATTAATCATTTTACCTTTGAAGAAATAAAGTATGAAACTGAAAAGCTGAGAAGCATCCAAGAGGTTTTTGTACTGATTTTTCTGAGGACAATAAAATGAGTTTGTGAGTCTGGGGCCTCCCTGAGACTATAGCGAATTCCAGGTCAGCCTGGGCTAGAGTGAAACCCTACCTCAAAAAAAAGGGGCGGGGGGGGGGGCTAGAGAGATGGCTTAGCGGTTAAGTGCATGCCTGTGAAGCCAAAGGATCTTGGTTCAAGGCTCTATTCCCCAGGACCCATGTAAGGAGGATACACAAGGGGGTGCATGCGTCTGGAGTTCGTTTGCAGTGGCTGGAGGCCCTGATGCACCCATTCTCTCTCTGCCTCTTTCTCTCTCTGTCTGTCGCTCTCAAATAAAAATAAACAAAATTAAAAAAAAAGAAGAGGAAGAAGAATCCTCATGCAACAAGGTATGAATTGAGTAATTCTTTCTCTTTTCATCACCATATGTCTGAATATTAGAGCCTCCCAAACAAACAGCCTATATATTTTAAAATATTTTATTTATTTATTGTAGAGAGAGAGAGAAAATGGGTGCACCAGGGCTTCCAGCCACTGCAAACACATTCTGGATGCATGAGCCTGCATGGTTGGTGCATGGTGCATCTGGTTTACATGGGTACTGGGGAATCGAACCTGGGTCCTTAGGCTTCGCAGGCAAGCACCTTAGATGCTAAGCTATCTCTCCAGCCCACAGCCTATATTAACACACTGCAACAATCCCCCAAAATGACACAAGTGTGACATTACTTTCTGATTGCTACCAAAAAAGTAATGCCCATCAGTGGCTGTTTATCTTACTTACATCTTGGACCAACAGCGTCCTTGTGAGCACATCAAAGCTTCAAGATCCTCCTAGCAATTCACATAAGCAATCTACCCAATGGTCAATCCCCATCTAGAACAAACTTCACATCATGACTCTCAGCGAGGTATACACATCAACAAACAGAGGGGCAGTGACTGTCCAAAAGGACAGAGATTGTTCCCGGAGCCACGTCAAGTTAAGACGGCAGTGCTAGGAGGACAGAACCATGCAGAGCTTAGAACCTGATCTTATTAATCTCCACTTTCTTTTAATTTACTTTGTATTTTTAAAACATTCTTTAAAATATTTTTATTTTATGTATTTGGGAGAGAGAGAAAGAGGCAGACAGGAAGAGAGTGAGTATGGGTGCGCCAGGGCCTCCTGCCACTGCAAATAAACTCCAGACACCTGCGCTACTCTGTGCATCCGGCTTTGTGTGGGTATTGGGGAACCGAACCCCGGGTCAGCAGCTTTCAGGCCTGGCAAGCAAGTAAGCACCATTAACGGCTGAGCCATCTCTCCAGCCCCTTACGTTGCACTTTTGGCAAGTGTGTGATTGTGGGTATGTGGAGGTCATAGGACAATCTCGGGGGTTTGAAGGGGCCTCTCATGGTTCACTGCTGTGTTCACCAGATCACAAGCCTCTGGGGCTTCTCTTGTCTCCACCTACCATCTCGCCATCGGCATGGTGGACTAACAGCGGCCCACCGTAGTGCCCATGGCTTCCGAGGGTCAGAACTCAGGTGCTCATGCTTGCTTAGCAAGTGTTTATCCTCAGATCATTCTTCCCAGCCCTTGCCCCTCACTTTCGGGTGACACACCAATTTCAGTGTGCAGCCCAGGCCTCTTCCCTGGCTTGGAAGGCTTCACTGTCAACTAGATATCAGATGTGCTGGTAGCTACTGCTCTCCTGTCTGATTCTCACTCCTCTGTCTGATCGAGCCCGCATCCACCATTATCTGATAAGTTAAAATCACACACAAAAGTGCAGCACTTCTCACGGCTAGCCTCCTTGCTCTTCTCCATATGACTGGAACAGTCACACAGTAGGTGGTCAAATTATTCAGACGAGTCAATAAACAATGACTCGGCTAAGTACTTGGATAAACCACAGCCATTAAGCCACGAGGAGCGGAGACCAGCTTGCCATGGCCAGGGTGTTTGTAAGTGGCGGCCTGGGTGAGGACAGAGTTCCACACCTGCAACCCAGCTACATGCGAGGCTGAGGTGGCCGATCTCCAGTTTGAGGCTCACACACTCTTCCAAAATAAAATAAAGATAGTGCTGTAAGAAGTAGGAGGATGGGCTGGAGAGAGGGCTTAGCGATTAAGGCAATTGCCTGCAAAGCCAAAGGACCCAGGTTCGATTCCCCAGGACCCACATTAGCCAGACGCACAAGGGGATGCATGCGTCTGGGGTTTGTTTGCAGTGGCTGTAGGCCTTGGCATGCCCATTCTTTTTCTTTCTCTCGTTCTCTCTCTCTCTCTGTCAAATAAAAATAATTTTTTTTTTAAAAAAAAGGATTAGTGTTGTAGTCAGCTCCAGTGCTGCTGGGATGAACATCCAAACAAACACAGGTTTATGGGAAGAAGGATTTATTTCAAGCTTACAGATTTCAGGGGAAGTTCCATCAATGGCTTTGGAAGCTGGCTCTCATTCATAAATCTAAGCAGAGAGAAGCCACCACCAGCCAGCAAACCCCAAAAGGCAGCAAGCAGGACCTGAGCCTGGGCTCATACTGCTCCATACTGATTTGGGCTAGATCCCAGAATCTGCCCCCAGCAACACTTCCTCCAGCCAAGTAGCTGGAGAGCAGCATATCAAGCTTTAATAGAACACCTGGGGGCTGGAGAGACGGCTCAGTGGTAAAGGTGCTTGCCTGCAAAGCCTAAGAACCCAGGTTCAACTCCCCAGAACCCACATAAGCCAGATGCACAAGGTTACACATGTACACAAGGTGGTACACATGTCTGGAGTCCAACTATGGAGGTTAGAGGCCCTGTTGTGCCAATTCTCTCTCTTTCTCTCTCGCTCATTAAAAAAAAAAAAATCTGGGCTGGAGAGATGGCTTAGCAGTTAAGCGCTTGCCTGTGAAGCCTAAGGACCCCGGTTCGAGGCTCGATTCCCCAGGACCCACGTTAGCCAGATGCTTACGGCACACACATCTGGAGTTCATTTGCAGTGGCTGGAGGCCCTGGCGCACCCATTCTCTCTCTCTCTGTTACTCCCAAATAAATAAATAAAAACAAACAAAAATAAATCCAAAAGAGTCGGGCGTGGTGGTGCACGCCTTTAATCCCAGCACTCGGGAGGCCGGGGTAGGAGGATCCCCGTGAATTCGAGGCCACCCTAAGAATACAGAGTGGATTCCAGGTCAGTCTGGGCTACAGTGAGACCCTACATCGAAACCCCCCCCCCAAAAAAAAAATCCAAAAGATGCGGAGTAAACTCTAGCTTGTAAATAACACCAAAATAAAACCCAAAATGACTAGAAAAGATTTGAATGTAAAACAAAAACAAACAAACAGGATTTGTGCTTTCTGTGGGCCCCAGGGCTGAGAATGCAACCATGGTGAAGCTCTCTAGTGTGTTATGCCTCTGGCTTCAGGTCAGAGAGAGCCGAGCACCTCCCGTGGAGAACCTGCAGCCTCAGCCTAATGAGCTCTTTCTGGGATACAGCTGCCCCGTCTCCTTTATGGAGTGGATTTCTTTGAGTTCCTTTATTTATTTACTTATTTTTATCTATCTATCTATCTATCTATTTATTTATTTATTTATTTATTTATTTGAGAGGACAGACAGAGAGAAAGAGAGAGAGAGAATGGGCGCGCCAGGGCCTCCAGCCACTGCAAAAGAACTCCAGACGCGTGCGCCCCCTTATGCATCTGGCTTACGTGGGTCCTGGGGAGTCGAGCCTTGAACGGGGGTCCTTAAGCTTCACAGGCAAGTGCTTAACCGCTAAGCCATCTCTCCAGCCCTATTTTTTTTTTTTTTTTTTTGAGGGTCTCACTCTGGCCCAGGCTGACCTGTAGTCTCAGGGTGGCCTCAAACTCACAGTGATCCTCCTACCTCTGCCTCCTGAGTGCTGGGATTAAAGGCGTGTGCCACCACGCCTGGCTCTCTTTGAGTTCCTTTACATCCTCACTTACTGTGGCATCTGGGTGCATGAATACCCATTAGCCACTCTCACTCAAAGTACAGTCACATAGGATTCGGCACAGTTAAATTATACTGTCACATCCGAGCGTCATGCTACTTTCAAAGATTGTTTCCGATTACCTTTGTGATGAAACAGAGATAGGAAACTAGGTGTGAGTATAAAAGGCCAGTGGGACAGAAATGCTCAATGTCATCAGAACTCGAACCCATGGGAATCCAGCCAGGAGTGTTACGTCGGAACAGTTACTCCCTTTGGACCATGCACGTTGGCTTCCTTCCTGTGAGTGTAGGAATTAAGCTGTACATTCCAGATGATGGAGGAGTCTGGCAACCCCAGGCACTGGCTGCTCAAGGATTTCGCTGCCCCTCAGGAGTGGGACTAAAGCTTTGGAAACTGGCTTTTATAATAGGATTGTTTTAAATTAAAAAGTTGCCATGCTGTCCATATTTATGAATACTTTGGGTGAGATCACGGGGTTCCTTGGATTTTAAATTCATTAAGTAAAATTTGGCAAACTTAAAAAACAAATACCTGAGTCTATGGGGAACATACATTCAAATTACCACAGATAGTAGAAAATACCTCTAACGTATTGCTAGATTTTTTTGTTTTTCCTGAGGTAGGGTCTCACTCTAGCTCAGGTTGACCTGGAATTCACTATGTAGTCTCAGGGTAGCCTTGAATTTATGGTGATCCTCCTACCTCTGCCTCCCGAGTGTTGTGATTAAAGGCATGTGCCACCACGCCCGGCTTGTATTGCTAGATTTTAAATTTGTTGTAAAGAGTAAGATAATCAGGGATGGACAGATGGCTCAGCAGTTAAAGGGACTTGCTTGCAAAGCCTGCTAGCCAGGGTCCAAGACCCCAGTACCCACGTAAAGCCAAGCTCACATAGTAGTGCATATGTTCGCAGTTCTTTGGTAGCAACAAGAGACTCTGGCTTACCCATTCTCTCTCTCCTCCATATATATATGGAGCATTTGGGGGGGAGGATTCAAGATAGGGTCTCACTCTAGCCCAGGCTGACCTGGAACACACTCTGTAGTCCCAGAACTCACAGCAATCCTCCTACCTCTGCCTCCAGTGTGCTGTAATTAAAGCATACACCACCATACCAGGCGCTCGCGCTCTCTCTCTCTCTCTCTCTCTCTCTATATATATATATATATATATTTTTTTTTTTTCTAAATGGGACTTCTTATTTATTTGCAAGCAGACACAGAGAGAATGGGCACATGAGAGACTCTAGCCACTGCAAAAAACTCCAGATGCATGTGCCACTTTGTGCATCTGGCTTTACATGGGCACTGGGGAATTGAACCTGGTCATTAGACTTTGCAGGCAAGCAATTGCCTTAACCACTGAGCCATCTCTCCAGCCCCTATATGTGTGTGTGTGTGTGTGTGTGTGTGTGTGCGTGTGTGTGTGTGTAAAAGAATTTTTCAAAAAGGGCCAGGCGTGGTGGCCCACACCGTTAATCCCAGCACTGGGGTGGCAGAAGTAGGAGGATCACCATGAGTTCAAGGACACCCTGAGACCATAATAGTGAACTCCAGATCAGCCTGAGCTAAAGCAAGACCCTACCTCAAAGAACTAAAAATATAAAAAAGAATAAGACAAGCAGCCAGGGACTGGAGAGATGGTTTAGTGGTTAAGGCATTTGCCTACAAAGCCACAAAGGTCCTAGGTTCGATTCCCCAGGACCCACACAAGCCAGATCCACAGGGTGGTGCATGCATCTGGAGTTCATTTGCAGTGGCTAGAGGCCCTGGCACACCCATTCTCTCTCTATCCTTAAAAATAAATAATTTTTTTGTTTTGATTTAAGAGTCATGGACTTGCCGGGCGTGTGGGCACGCCTTTAATCCCAGCACTCAGGAGGCAGAGGTAGGAGGATTGCCGTGAGTTCGAGGCCACCCTGAGACTACATAGTGAATTCCAGGTCAGCCTGGGCTAGAGTGACACCCTACCTCGAAAAACCAAAAAAAAAAAAAAAAAAAAGAGTCATGGACTAGAGAGATGGCTTAGCAGTTAAGGCACTTGCCTGTGAAGCCTAAGGACTTACGTTTGATTCCCCAGTACCCATATAAGCCAGATGCACAAGGCGGCACATGCATCTGGAATTCATTTGCAGTGGCTGGAGGCCCTGGTACACCCATTCTCTCTCTCCCTCTCTGCCTCTTTGTCTGTCTGTAGCTCTCAAATAAAATAAATAAATAAATAAATAAATATTTCTTTGTTTAAAAAAAATCTGGAGTCATGGGCTGGGGACATGGCTTAGCAGTTAAGGCATTTGCCTGCAAAGCCAAAGGACCCTGGTTCGATTCCCCAGGACCCAAGTAAGCCAGATGCATAAGGGGGCACATGCATCTGGAGTTCGTTTGCAGTGGCTGGAGGCCCTGATGCACCCATTCTCTCTTTCTATCTGCCTCTTCCTCTCCTCTCAAATAAATAAAATAGTTTAAAAATTTTTAGAGTCATGGTAAAAAGTATATATTTACTATCACACATATGCTATTCCAAATATCTTTGTCAAAACATTTTCAGGCATTTCCATATATATCTTCCCTAAAGTAAATATTTTAAAATCTTAGTTCTCTTTGTCAAGAAGTCAATCCCAAGTTAAGCCAATAGGCAGAATACGCCATTAGATGTCTCAAGTGGCAAAGATCCAGGCTTTTGAGAGAGAAATAATGTGACTTCAGGAGGTTTTTGTTGTTGTTTTTGTTTGTTTGTTTTGAGGTAGTGTCCCACTTTAGCCCAGGCTGACCTCAAATTCACAGTAATCCTCTACCTCTTCTCAGGTGCTGTGATTAAAAGTGTGTGCCACCACAAATGACATGAAGGGTTTTTTTTTTAATTTTTATTTATTTATTTATTGAAAGAGAGAAAATGGGCACACCAGGGCCTCCAGCCACTGCAAAGGATCTCAATATGCATGTATGTACCACCTTGTGCATCTGGTTTATGTAGGTCCTGGAGAATCAAACCTGGGTCCTTTGGCTTTGTAGGCAAGCGCCTTAACTGCTAAGCAATTCCTCCAGCCTGGCATGGAGGTTTTCTTTTTTTTTTTTTTTCCTTGAAATTTTTATTTACTTATTAGAGACATAGAGAGCGAGAGAGAGAGAATGGGCATACTACAGCCTCCAGCCACTACAAACAAACTGCAGACACATGTGCCACCTTGTGTATATAGCTTATGTGGGACCTGGAGCATCTAACCTTGGTCCTTAGGCTTCGCAGGCAAATGCCTTAACCACTAAGCCATCTCTCCAGCCTGCATGGAGGTTTCTGTTTTGTTTTTTCGAGGTAGGGTTTTGCTCTAGCCCAGGCTGACCTGGAATTCACTATGGAGTCTCAGGGTGGCCTCGAACTCACGGCAATCCTCTTACCTCTGCCTCCTGAATGCTGGGATTAAAGGCGTGAGCCACCACGTATGGCTTGCATGGAGGTTTTTTCAAAAGTGCTTAAACAGCCAAAGAGAATTCTTTGCCTGTAGAGATAAACTGAAGTTGTGTCTTTATTTTTTAATATTTCATTTATTTATTTATTTATTAGAGGCAGAGACAGAAAAAGAATGGGTATGCCGGGCCTCTAGCCACCTTAAATAAAATCCAGACACATGCACCACCCTGTGCATCTGGCTCTACATGGGCACTGGGGAACCAGACCTAGGCCCCTAGGCACCTCGACCACTAAGCCATTACTCCAGCCTGAAGTTGTACCTTTAATACACCCAAATATATGGAGAAGTTAGTATAGTGCTTTAGGGTACATTTTATACCTTTAAAAAATATTTATTTAAAGCTGGGTGTGGTGACACACACCTTTAATCCCAGCACTCAGGAGGCAGAGGTAGGAAGATCGGCATGAGTGCCAGGCCACCCTGAGACTACACAGTGAATTCCAGGTCAGCCTGGGCTAAAGCAAGACCCTACCTCCCAAAACATATATACACATATACATATACATATCTATATAATACACACATATTTATTTATTTATTTATTTGCAAGAAGAGTGTGAGAGAGAATGGGCGTGCCAGGGCCTCTAGCCACTGCAAACACACTCCAGAGGCATGTGCTACTTTGTGCATCTGGCTTTCCATCAGCACTGGGGAGTTGAATCCAGGCCTTCAAGCCTTGCCAGCAAGCGCCTTTAACTGCCAAACCATCTCTCCAGCCCCTAACTTATTTATTCTGTGCGTGTTTCTTGAGGCAGGGTTTCACTCTAGAGTGGCACCTGCATCCTGGAGTTAGACTGCAGTGGCAAGATGCCCTGGGCTCTCATTCTCTCTCTCTCATTCTCCCCATCCCTCTTTGCTTGCAAATAAACAACAACAAAAATTTTTTTTAATTAAAAAAAAAAGGCTGGGCATGGCAGCACACGCCTTAATCCCAGCACCTGGGAGGCAAAGGTAGGAGGATTCCCGTGAGTTCAAGGCTGAGAATACATAGTGAATTTCAGGTCAGCCTCAACTACAGAGAAACCGTACTTTAAGAAACCAAAAAAAAAAAAAAAAAAAAAAAAAAGAAGAAGAAGAAGGAGGAGGAGGAAACTAGGCATTTTCCTAATATCATTTTTTAAAGATTTTATTTTTACTTCTTTATTTATTAGAGACAGAGAGAGTGAGAATAGGCGTGCCAGGGCTTCCAGCCACTGCAAACTCCAGACGCATGCGCCACCATGTGCATCTGGCTTACATGGGACCTGAAGAATTGAAACTGGGTCCTTAGGCTTCACAGGCATTAACCACTAAGCCATCTCTCCAGCCCCAATATCATTTTTTGGTTTTTTTGGGGTGTTGAGACAGGGTCTCATGTTGCCTAGATTGGCCTTGAATTCTTCATATAGCCAAAGATGATCATCTTCCTGATCCTCCTGCCTCTACCTCCCTAGTGCTGGAATTATAGGTATGAGCCACCATAGCCCACCAAAATTCAGGTTATTTTACTGATTCGTTAACATATGCACAGTATTTTATGTGTGTGTGTGTGTGTGTGTGTGTGTGCGCGCACACACATGTGTACATGCCATGGCTTCTTGCAGCTGCAAAGAACACTACTTTTTTTATAATTTAATTTTATTTCTTTATTTGCAAGCAGAGAGAGATAGAGAGACAGAGAAAGAGTGGGCACGTCAGGGCCTGCAGCCACTGCAAACGAACTCCAGATGCATGTGCCCCTTGTGCAACTGGCTTATGTGGGTCCTGGGGAATCAAACCTGTGTCCTTTGGCTTCACAGGCAAACGCCTTAACTGCTAAGCCATCTCTCCAGCCCCAAGAACACTACATTTGCTTGTCTGGGTGACTTGGGAATTGAACTAGGGCTGGCAGGTTTTGTAAGCAAGTGCCTTTAATCACTGAGCCACCTTCCCAGCCCCCAGAATTTTAAATCAAAAACAGACAGTTTATGTGAAAACTAGAAGGTCAGGGCAGCAAGCAGGCGCTCAGTGTCGTGAGATCTGCTCACCTCAAGAGAGCCCTGGTTTATTCCCGAGGAGGAGCAGGGCTTTCTTCCCTCACCCCACCCCATTATTATATTAATTCACATTGACTCATCGGCTACATCCAACAGACTCAAAGCACTTTCCAAGCAAACCCTTGCCGCCTTGATGCCTTCCTGTGAAGAGAATGGTGGGGCACGGTCACCCCACGCTTCACACAGATCCCACACTCATAAACGTTGATCGGGTGAGGGGCAGGCCCAGCCGGTGCCCTCCAGCACTGTTTGCTCAAGGGAAGCCTTCCCAGCTCTCCTCCCAGGAGACACGACAAGGCACTTCTGGAGCCCACTCGCAATGCTGGCTGTGCACACACGGGGATGCATAGAATCTCTTCCTTTGAAGACGCCACTTTCTCTTTTGCCATAGGCATGCAGGCAAATGCTGCCATTCTTTTTTTTAAAAAAATTAGTTATCTATTTTATTTATTTATTTGAGACAGAGAGAGAGAGAAAGAGAGTGAGAATGGATACCCCAGGGCCTCCAGCCACTGCAAACGAACTCCAGACGCATGCGCCACCTTGTGCATCTGGCTTACATAGGACCTGGAGAATTGAACCTAGGTCCTTAGGCTTCGCAGGAATACGCCTTAACCACTAAGGCATCTCTCCAGCCCAAATGCTGACATTCTTAATCCTCAAGAACCAAACTTTTTGTGTGTGTTATGTGCATGTGTATGGGTGGGTATATGGTGTGTAGTTGTGGTGCGTCCATGTGGGTGTACAGATGTGTGCACCAGGTGCATGATGCATTGCAGAGGCCAGAGAAGAATGCCAGGTGTCCCTCCTCTATCACTCATCCAAGTATTTCCTTGAGGCAGAATCTCCCTTTGAACCTGTAGCTGCCATTTGCAAGCCCTGGCAATTTTCCAGTCTCAGCTCCACAAACACTGGTATTACAGACATGTGTGCCACACCCAGCTGTTTACAGGAGTTACAGGGAACCAAACTCAGGGGAATCAGGTCATCTCAGGCCCTCATGCTTGCGTGGCAAAGGCTTTTATTGCTAAGCCACCTCTCCTGCAGGAAGCGCCTTAACTGCTAAGCAATTCCTCCAGCCTGGCATGGAGGTTTTCTTTTTTTTTTTTTTCCATGAAATTTTTATTTACTTATTAGAGACATAGAGAGCGAGAGAGAGAGAATGGGCATACTACAGCCTCCAGCCACTACAAACAAACTGCAGACACATGTGCCACCTTGTGTATATAGCTTATGTGGGACCTGGAGCATCTAACCTTGGTCCTTAGGCTTCGCAGGCAAATGCCTTAACCACTAAGCCATCTCTCCAGCCTGCATGGAGGTTTCTGTTTTGTTTTTTTCAGGTAGGGTTTTGCTCTAGCCCAGGCTGACCTGGAATTCACTATGGAGTCTCAGGGTGGCCTCGAACTCATGGCAATCCTCTTACCTCTGCCTCCTGAACGCTGGGATTAAAGGCGTGAGCCACCACGTATGGCTTGCATGGAGGTTTTTTCAAAAGTGCTTAAACAGCCAAAGAGAACTCTTTGCCTGTAGAGATAAACTGAAGTTGTGTCTTTATTTTTTAATATTTTATTTATTTATTTATTTCTTAGAGGCAGAGAGAGAAGAGAAAGAATGGGTATGCCGGGCCTCTAGCCACCTTAAATAAAATCCAGACACATGCACCACCTGTGCATCTGGCTCTACATGGGCACTGGGGAACCAGACCTAGGCCCCTAGGCACCTCGACCACTAAGCCATTACTCCAGCCTGAAGTTGTACCTTTAATACACCCAAATATATGGAGAAGTTAGTATAGTGCTTTAGGGTACATTTTATACCTTTAAAAAATATTTATTTAAAGCTGGGTGTGGTGACACACACCTTTAATCCCAGCACTCAGGAGGCAGAGGTAGGAAGATCGGCATGAGTGCCAGGCCACCCTGAGACTACACAGTGAATTCCAGGTCAGCCTGGGCTAAAGCAAGACCCTACCTCCCAAAACATATATACACATATACATATACATATCTATATAATACACACATATTTATTTATTTATTTATTTGCAAGAAGAGTGTGAGAGAGAATGGGCGTGCCAGGGCCTCTAGCCACTGCAAACACACTCCAGAGGCATGTGCTACTTTGTGCATCTGGCTTTCCATCAGCACTGGGGAGTTGAATCCAGGCCTTTAAGCCTTGCCAGCAAGCGCCTTTAACTGCCAAACCATCTCTCCAGCCCCTAACTTATTTATTCTGTGCGTGTTTCTTGAGGCAGGGTTTCACTCTAGAGTGGCACCTGCATCCTGGAGTTAGACTGCAGTGGCAAGATGCCCTGGGCTCTCATTCTCTCTCTCTCATTCTCCCCATCCCTCTTTGCTTGCAAATAAACAACAACAAAAATTTTTTTTAATTAAAAAAAAAAGGCTGGGCGTGGCAGCACACGCCTTAATCCCAGCACCTGGGAGGCAAAGGTAGGAGGATTCCCGTGAGTTCAAGGCTGAGAATACATAGTGAATTCCAGGTCAGCCTCAACTACAGAGAAACCGTACTTTAAGAAACCAAAAAAAAAAAAAAAAAAAAAAAAAAGAAGAAGAAGAAGGAGGAGGAGGAAACTAGGCATTTTCCTAATATCATTTTTTAAAGATTTTATTTTTACTTCTTTATTTATTAGAGACAGAGAGAGTGAGAATAGGCGTGCCAGGGCTTCCAGCCACTGCAAACTCCAGACGCATGCGCCACCATGTGCATCTGGCTTACATGGGACCTGAAGAATTGAAACTGGGTCCTTAGGCTTCACAGGCATTAACCACTAAGCCATCTCTCCAGCCCCAATATCATTTTTTGGTTTTTTTGGGGTGTTGAGACAGGGTCTCATGTTGCCTAGATTGGCCTTGAATTCTTCATATAGCCAAAGATGATCATCTTCCTGATCCTCCTGCCTCTACCTCCCTAGTGCTGGAATTATAGGTATGAGCCACCATAGCCCACCAAAATTCAGGTTATTTTACTGATTCGTTAACATATGCACAGTATTTTATGTGTGTGTGTGTGTGTGTGTGTGTGTGTGTGCGCGCACACACATGTGTACATGCCATGGCTTCTTGCAGCTGCAAAGAACACTACTTTTTTTATAATTTAATTTTATTTCTTTATTTGCAAGCAGAGAGAGATAGAGAGACAGAGAAAGAGTGGGCACGTCAGGGCCTGCAGCCACTGCAAACGAACTCCAGATGCATGTGCCCCTTGTGCAACTGGCTTATGTGGGTCCTGGGGAATCAAACCTGTGTCCTTTGGCTTCACAGGCAAACGCCTTAACTGCTAAGCCATCTCTCCAGCCCCAAGAACACTACATTTTGCTTGTCTGGGTGACTTGGGAATTGAACTAGGGCTGGCAGGTTTTGTAAGCAAGTGCCTTTAATCACTGAGCCACCTTCCCAGCCCCCAGAATTTTAAATCAAAAACAGACAGTTTATGTGAAAACTAGAAGGTCAGGGCAGCAAGCAGGCGCTCAGTGTCGTGAGATCTGCTCACCTCAAGAGAGCCCTGGTTTATTCCCGAGGAGGAGCAGGGCTTTCTTCCCTCACCCCACCCCATTATTATATTAATTCACATTGACTCATCGGCTACATCCAACAGACTCAAAGCACTTTCCAAGCAAACCCTTGCCGCCTTGATGCCTCCCTGTGAAGAGAATGGTGGGGCACGGTCACCCCACGCTTCACACAGATCCCACACTCATAAACGTTGATCGGGTGAGGGGCAGGCCCAGCCGGTGCCCTCCAGCACTGTTCACTCAAGGGAAGCCTCCCCAGCTCTCCGCCCAGGAGACACGACAGGGCACTTCTGGAGCCCACTCGCAATGCTGGCTGTGCACACATGGGGATGCATAGAATCTCTTCCTTTGAAGACGCCACTTTCTCTTTTGCCATAGGCATGCAGGCAAATGCTGCCATTCTTTTTTTAAAAAAAATTAGTTATCTATTTTATTTATTTATTTGAGACAGAGAGAGAGAGAAAGAGAGTGAGAATGGATACCCCAGGGCCTCCAGCCACTGCAAACGAACTCCAGACGCATGCGCCACCTTGTGCATCTGGCTTACATAGAACCTGGAGAATTGAACCTAGGTCCTTAGGCTTCGCAGGAATACGCCTTAACCACTAAGGCATCTCTCCAGCCCAAATGCTGACATTCTTAATCCTCAAGAACCAAACTTTTTGTGTGTGTTATGTGCATGTGTATGGGTGGGTATATGGTGTGTAGTTGTGGTGCGTCCATGTGGATGTACAGATGTGTGCACCAGGTGCATGATGCATTGCAGAGGCCAGAGAAGAATGCCAGGTGTCCCTCCTCTATCACTCATCCAAGTATTTCCTTGAGGCAGAATCTCCCTTTGAACCTGTAGCTGCCATTTGCAAGCCCTGGCAATTTTCCAGTCTCAGCTCCACAAACACTGGTATTACAGACATGTGTGCCACACCCAGCTGTTTACAGGAGTTACAGGGAACCAAACTCAGGGGAATCAGGTCATCTCAGGCCCTCATGCTTGCGTGGCAAAGGCTTTTATTGCTAAGCCACCTCTCCTGCCCCAAGAACCAAAGTTTTGAAAGCCTTGCATGTGATATCCACAGCACGCCCAAAATGGCCAGTAACTATTCCTTTTTATTTTCCTCAATATAATTAAATACTTTTCACCAAGACATACTTTGTTAGACACAAACTCAGAAACTTGATACTACTCTTGAGAGTAGTACAAACTAGGGCTGGAGAGATGGCTTAGCAGTTAAGGTGCTTGCCTGCGAAGCCTAAGGACCCAGGTTCGATTCTCCAAGTCCCATGTAAGCCAGATGCACAAAAGAGTGCATACGTGTGGAGTTCATTTGCAGTGGCTGGAGGCCCTGGCACACCCATTCTCTCTCTCTCTCTCTCTCAAATAAATAAATAAAATATATTAAAAAAGAGTAGTACAAACTAATTTATTTTTGCATATATATATTTTTTTGTTTTGTTTTGTTTTTTGTTTTTGTTTTTTGAGGTAGGGTCTTGCTCTAGCCCAGACTGACCTGGAATTCACTCGGTAGTCTCAGAGTGGCCTTGAACTCATGATGATCCTCCTACTTCTGCCTCCCAAGTGCTAGGATTACCGGCAAACTAATTTCTTTAAATGAGAATAAAGGGGGCTGGAAAGATGGCTCAGTGGTTAAAGGCACTTGCTTGCAAAGCCTGAGGACCCAAGTTCAATTCCTCAGTATTCATGTAAAGCCAGATGCAAAGTGGTAGGCATGTGTGCACGTGCACGCACACATATACACACATACATACACACACATAAATTAAAAAATAAGGGACTAAGCCAGCACTCAGGAAGCAGAGGTAGGAGGACTGCCATGAGTTTGAAGCCACTCTGAGACTGCATAGTGAATTCCAGGTCAGCCTGGGTTAGATCAACACCCTACCACAAAAAAGGGGGGGGGGAGCTGGAGAGATGGCTCATCAGTTAAGGCACTTGCCTGCAAAGCCTAAGGATGCAGGTTCAATTCCCCAGGACCCACATAAAGCCAGAGCACAAGGCGCGTACATCTGGAGTTTGTTTGCAGTGGCTAGAGGCCTTGGTATGCCCATTCTCTCCCTCTCTCTCTATCTCTCTGCCTTTCTCTCCATCTCAAATAAAAATGAAATATAAAAAAGCTAACAAGTAAAAAGCCCCCCTCCCCCCCAAAGAAGAGCCCAGCATGGTGGCACACATCTTTAATCCAAGCACTGGGGAGGCAGAGGTAGAAGGATCACCATGAGCTCAAGGCCAACCTGAGACTACATAGTGAATTCCTGGTCAGCCTGAGCTAGAGCGAGACCCTACCTTGGGAAAAAAAGAAAGAAAGAAAGAAAGAAAGAAAGAAAGAAAGAAAGGAGGCTTAGTGGTTAAGGCACTTGCCTGCGAAGCCTAAGGACCCAGGTTTGAGATCCATGCAAGCCAGTTGTACGATGTGGCTCATGTGTCTAGAGTTCATTTGCAGTGGCTAGAGGCCCTGGTGTGCCCATTCTCTACCTGCCTCTCTCCTCTTCAATAAATAAATAAACAAAATATTTAAAAGACAGGGGACTGGATAAGGAAGGGATCTCCTTCTGCTTCCAGAGTGCTGGCATTATAGGCATGTGCCACCACATCCAGTTGAGTAATAATTTTGTATAAAGTACAAACTTAAAATGAGCCAGGCATGATGGCACATACCTTTAATCCCAGCACTCAGGAGACAGAGGTAGGAAGACTGCTGTGAGTTCAAGGCCAAACTGAGACTGCATAGTGAATTCCAGGTCAGCCTGGACTACAGCAAGACTCTACCTAGAAAAAAAAATGGCCAGGTGTGGTGGCACATGCCTTTAATCCCTGCACTTGGTAGGATCACCGTGAGTTTGAGAGGCCACCCTGAGACTACATAGTGAATTCCAGGTCAGTCGGAACTAGAGTGAAACCCTACCTAGAAAAATCCAAAACCAAAACCAAACAAAAGGTGGAGAAATGGCTTAGTTGTTAAGGCACTTGCCTGCAAAGTCTAATTACACACATTCAAATTCTCCAGTACCCATGTAAAGCCAGATGCACAAAGTGGCACATGCATCTGAAGTTTGCAGTTGCTGGAGGTCCTGGTGTGCCCATACCCTCTGTCTTCTTTCTGTCTCTCTCTGCTTGCAAATAAATAAATACATATAAATAAAGGTAGTCCTCAATAGAATTTGAAAATGGACATGTCTTTCCAAAATGTTAAAAGAAAAAATGGAGTAGGGGGCAAGGTAATGTACTTTCCTAGTATGTGGAGGCTCTGGGTTTGTCCCTACCACCAAAAAAAGGAAAGAAGGACTGGAAAGATGGCTTAGTGGTTAAGGTACTTGCCTGTGAAGCCTAAGGACCCAAGTTCCATTCCCTAGTTCCCATATAAGCCAGATGCACATGGTGGCTCATGTGTCTGGAGTTCATTTGCAGTGGCAATAGAACCTGGTGTGCCCATTCTCTCTCTCTCTCTCAAATAAATAAAAGATTCTTAAAAAGAAAGGAAAGTGGGCTGGAGAGATCGCTTAGCAGTTAAGCACTTGCCTGTGAAGCCTAAGGACCCTGGTTCGAGGCTCAACTCCCCAGGACCCACGTTAGCCAGATGCACAAGGTGGCACATGTGTCTGGAGTTCATTTGCAGTGGCTGGAGGTCCTGGCGTGCCCATTCTCTCTCTCTCCTCTCTCTCTCTCTCTCTCTCTCTCTCTCTCTCTCTGCCTCTTTCTCTCTCTCTCTGTCACTCTGAAATAAAGGAGGGAGGGAAGGAAGGGGAGACAAAAATGAAGTTGTAGAGTTCCAAATATGTGGGGTACTGAAACTGAATCCCTGCTTTCTAGTGAACCTTAGTGAGCTTTTTTACTCATGTGAGCCTCAGTTTCCTGCCAATTTCCAGATCAAAGGGTGGTCCATGTACAGATGTGCCAAAATGGACTCCACTGCCGGGCTGCACCGTGTGTGGTGTGTGTGTGTGTTTGATGTTTATTTTATTTATTTATTTTGGTTTTTGGGGATAGGGCCTCACTCTAGCTCAGGCTGACCTGGAATTCACTATGGAGCCTCAGGGTCGCCTCAAACTCATGTTGATCCTCCTGCCTCTGCCTCCCGAGTGCTGGGATTAAAGGCTTGCGCCACCACGCCTGGCCTGTTTTATGTTTTTATTTATGAGAAAGATAGCAAGAGAATGGTGGGCACGCCAGGGCCTCTAGCCGTTGGAAACAAACTCCAGGCACATGCACCGCCATGTGCATCTGGCTTATGTGAGATCTGGGGAATCAAACCTGGGTCCTTAGGCTTCACAGGCAAACACTTTGACCACTAAGCCATCTCTGCAGCCCTTCTTTGTTTCTTTTGGTGGTAGGGACAAACCCAGAGCCTCCACATACTAGCAAAGTATGAGCAGGCACATCCCCGAGCTCCGCTCCACCTTTTGAGCCCAGGCCACGTTCTCATAACATCCCAGCAAAGGACTGAGCAAGATGGGAGCCAAGGTCATAGTCCTCTTGGGGTGGCCAGTAACTAAAGGATAAGACAGAGCACAGGAGACCAGCTATTTTTGCCCAGTGCAAGAATGCCCTGAATGTGCCCACCTTTGCTGGGAGCTCCTCAATGGCCTGGCAGAGATTCAGTCAGGCCCGTGTCATGATCTGGTGGCTTCCTCCCTTTTCCCGTTACAGGGTTACCTCTACCTAAGCCTTCCCCACTCCATGGATCATCTCAGGATCCTCCCCCCAGGTGCCGGCCAAGTGGTCCACAGCCCATCTCATGCTGGTTAGGGAAGAATGAGATGACAGATGTACAGTATTTCCCATGGCTCCTCAGCAAATTGGCAGGTACTCAACAAATGGCAACAATGAGGGTAGCATTTAAGGCATGGGGCATGCGGAACTATTACAAGGGATACAGGGGTGAGGCAGTTAGCAGCTACTTCCACCTTTAGAAAATAGAAATACAGGGCTGGAGAGATGGCTTAGTGGTTAAGGTGCTTGCCTGTGAGGCCTAGAGACCCATGTTCTACCCTGCAGATCCCACGTTAGCCAGGCACACAAAGGTGAGGCAAGCGCAAGGTCACACATGCCCACTAGGCGGTGCAAGCGTTCGGAGTGCGATTGCAGTGGCCGAGGCCCTGGGTCCAATTCTCTCTCTCTCTCTCTCTCTCCTATCATTCTCTCTCTCTAGGAATTTTTTTTAAAAAAGAAAAAGCCAGGCTTGGTGGTGCACCCCTTTAATCCCAGCACTCGGGAGGCAGATGTAGGAGAGTTAGAGGCCACCCTGAGAATACATAGTAAGTGCCAGGTCAGCCTGGGCTAGAGTGAGACCTTACCTCAAAAACAAACAAAACAAAACAAGATAAATAGAAATACAAGTCTGGAGAGATGGCTCAGAGGGTAAGAATACCACTTGCTGTGCAAGCATGAGGGCCTGGGAAGGCCAGATTCACCCTCAGTTGGATTCCCCAGCACAACAGAAACAGCCAGGTGTGGCCACGCATGTCTAAACCCTAATACTGTGGGAGCAGAGACAAGAGACTTGCTGGGGCTTGCTGGTCAGCCAGTCTGACCAAAAATGATAGCTCCAAGCTCAGTGAGAGACTCCATCTCAAGGAAACCTGTGGATAAGCAATAGGAGGGAGATGACACGCACCATTCCCTCCTGGCCTCTGTATATGCACAGGGTACATGCATCTGCATACACGTGTGCATACACCACACGCACAACCACATCTCACACACAAGAAAACGTAAGTATAAATGGGAACAGCAGCTGTTGGGCTGTATACACCGAAACCTTCAATGTTAGTCTAAGAACTAATGCCAAAAGGGCTAGAGAGATGGCTCAACGGTTAAGAGACTAGCCTGCAAAGCCTGATGACGCGGGTTTGATTCCCTAGTAGCCTGTAAAGACAGATGCACAAGGTGGCACATGCGTTGGAATTTGTTTGCAGTGGCTAGTGGCCCTGGTGTGCCCTTTCTCTCTCTCTCCCTTGAAATAAATAAATAAAAATATTTTTAATTTTTTTTAAAGAACTGATGCTAAAAACATAGCTTTAGCCGAGTGTGGTGGCACACGCCTTTAATCCCAGCACTCGGGAGGCAGAGGTAGGAGGATCACTGTGAGTTCAACGCCACCCTGAGACTACATAGTGAATTCCAGGTCAGTCTGGGCTATAGAGTGAGACCCTATCTCAAAAAAACTAAAAAAACTAAAAAATAAAAAGCTCTAATTAGAAGCTGGGCATGGTGGCGCACACCTTTAATCCCAGCACTCGGGAGGCAGAGGAAGGAGGATCGCTGTGAGTTCAAGGCCAGCCTGAGACTACATAGTGAATTCCAGGTCAGCTTGGGCTACAGCGAGACCCTACCTTGAAAAACAAAAACAAAACAAAACAAAACAAAAGCTCTAATTATTATAGTGTCAGGCCCAAATTAAAACTCTGGGGCTAGAGAAATGACTCAGTGGTTAAAGGCACCTGCTTGCAAAACCTGACAATTCCCTAGTGCTCATGTAAAGTCAGATGCACAAAGTGGTGTGTGAATGTGGAGTTTGCTTGCAGTAGCCAAAGGTCCTAATATGCCCATTCTCTCTCTCTTTTCTTATTAAAATTTTTTTTTAAAAAAAACACTCTTTCTATCTTGAAGAACCAACCCTATTTTGTAAAAGAAGAGAGCAATAAATTCTTTTTTTGTTTGTTTGTTTGTTTGTTTTTTTTTGGTTTTTCGAGGTAGGGTCTCACTCTGGTCCAGGCTGACCTGGAATTAACTCTGTAGTCTCAGGGTGGCCTTGAACTCATGGCGATCCTCCTACCTCTGCCTCCCGAGTGCTGGGATTAAAGGCGTGCGCCACCACGCCCGGCTGAGAGCAATAAATTCTTTTTTTTTTTTTTTTTTGGTTTTTCGAGGTAGGGTTTCACTCTAGCCCAGGCTGACCTGGAATTCACTATGGAGTCTCAGGGTGGCCTTGAACTCACGGCGATCCTCCTACCTCTGCCTCCCGAGTGCTGGGATTAAAGGCGTGCGCCACCACGCCCGGCTTGAGAGCAATAAATTCTTAAAACTAAAAAAATAAAAACATTCTTTCTCAGGGGCTGGGAAGATGGCTCAATGGTTAAAGGCACTTACTTGCATAGCTTGCTAGTGGCACATGCTGGTGTGACCATACACATGTATGCATACATGCAAATAAATTTAAAAACTAAACCAGGCGTAGTAGCACATGCCTTCAATCCCAGCACTCAGGAGGCAAAAGTAGGAGGATCACTGTGAGTTCAAGGCCACCCTGAAGCTACATAGTAAATTCCAAGTTAGCCTGGGCTACAGTAAGACTCTACCTTAAAAACTAAAAATAAATTAATTAATTAATTAAATTTTTAAAAAAATATTTTATTTATCTGATAGAGAGAAAGAGGGAGAGAGAGAGAGAGACTGGGCACGTCAGGGCCTCTAGCTGCTGCAAACTAACTCCAGACACACGCGCCACCATGTGCATCTGGCTTATGTGGGTCCTGGGGAATCGAACCAGGATCCTTAGGCTTTGCATGCAAATGCCTTAACTGCTGAGCCATTTTTCCAGCCCTAATTTTAAAATTACTTTTTCAAAGTTTTAAAAAAGGGTCTGGAGAAATGGCTCAGTGGTTAAGTTTTTTTTTTTGCAGTGGCAAGAAGCCCTGGTATGCCCATACTTATTTTCTTTCTTTTTCTTTTTTTATTAAATAAAAATATTTTAAAAGTAAAAAAAAAAAATTAAGATTTTTAAAAACTCTCTCCCTTTATAATTTAATATTCGGGAGGCTGAGGCATGAGGATCACCAAGAGTTCAAGGCCAGCCTGGGTGACATAGTGAGTTCTAGACCAGCCTAGACTATTAAGTGAAACCCTGTCTCAGTAAAAAGAAAAGAAAGGGGGCTGGAGAGATGGCTCAGCTATTAAAGGTGCTTGCTTGTAAATCCTGCTGACCCACATTCGATTCCCCAGTACCCACACAGAGCCAGATGCACAAAGTGGCACATGCATCTGGAGTTTGTTTGCAGCAGCACAAAGCCCTGGTGCACCCATACTCATTCTCTCTTTCCTCCCTCTCTCTTTCTCAAATAAAAAATATTAAGAAAGAAAGAAGAGAAAAAAGAAAAGAAAAGGGGCTGGAAAGATGGCTCAGTGGTTAAGGCCCTTGCCTGTAAAGCCTAATGACCCAGGTTTGATTCCCCAGTACTCATTTAGAGCCATATGCACAAAGTGGTACATGCATCTGGAGTTCATTTTCAGTGGCTAAAGGCCCTGGTGCACCCATTCTCTCTCTCTCTCTCTCTCTCTCTCTCTTCCGCTTTCAAATAAATAAAAAATATGTATATTTCAAAAAACTTTTGGGGCTGGGCATGGTAGCACACGCCTTTAATCCTAGCACTTGGAAAGCAGAGGTAGGAGGATCCTTGTGAGTTTGAGACCAGCCTAAGACTGCAGAGTGAGTTCCAGATCAGCCTGGGCTACAGAAAGATCTTACTTCAAAAAACCAAAAGATAAAAATAAAAATAACTTTTTAATCCCAGCTACTCAGAAGGCCAGGGCTAGAGGATCACTTGAGCCTAGGAATTCTGAGACCAGCCTGGAGAACACAGTGAGATCCTGTCTCAGAATAAGGTGGACACGGTGGCTCACACCTACCATCCCAGTATTCCAGAGGCTGGGGCAGAAGCTGAAGAACTTGAGGTCAGCTTGGACAACAGTATGAGTTCCAGGCCAGCCTAGGTCACAGTGTGCGATCTGGTCTCAAAAAATAAAATAAGGGGTCAGTTAAGGTGCTTACCTGTGAAGCCTAAGGACTTAGGTTCAATTCTCCAGGACCCATGTAAGCCGATGCACAAGGTGGCACATGTGTCTGGAGTTCATTTACAGTGGCTGGAGGCCCTGGCACACCAATTCTCTCTCTCTCTCTCTCTCTCTCTGTTCACACTTAAAAAAATAATAAGCCAGGCATGGTGGCGCATGCATGCCTTCAATCCCAGCACTTGGGAGTCAGAGATAGGAGGATCACTTTGAGTTCAAGGCCATCCTGAGACTACATAGTGAATTCCAGGTCAGCCTGGGCTAGAATGAGACCTTACCTCGAAATGACCACACACACACACACACACACACAAAAAAAAAAAAAAAAAAAAGATGAGAAAACATTGCATGTCACAGATTACTCTCTAGTATAATATGCATCATAAACTTCTCTTAGGATTGAGAATTTTTGTTAACTAGACCGGATTGAGAATTTTTGTTAACTAGAACATGAGGCTCAAGCTAATACATGTATGGTACTAAGACAGGAAGCAAACATTTCCTTACAGACACTGATTTCAGAAAACTTCACACCCACATCCTAAAATCTAATTAGACTAATTTCCCAGGGCATCCATATATTCTTGTTAGCATGCAATTTTTAAGTGTCAAGATGAAGCCTTATTTTTAAATGTGGGTGGTGTTGATGAAACCAGTATGAGTAATACTTCAGGAAACACAATATTAGCTTAACTGGGAAGTGGCTGAGGCCTGAGCGGGCCTTTAGAGGAGAGCACTTGCCAGGGTTCGCCGACGTGAGGGGTGAGCTGCGACCAGGGACACAAACACAAGTCCCATAGGGTCATTCAAATTCAGTTGTCCCTACCCAGCCCACACACTTCCAGGATTGCGTCTGACGTGCAAAGTGCATTAAGAAGCTGATGGGGGCATAACCACAGAATCCCCCGGCTGCCTATGCTCTGTTCTGTTTTGCTTATTAATTAGTATCTGCTAACCAGGGAACTGGGTGCAAAAGCTCGTCCTGGCGAAGCAGTGCTAACCCTGACTTAGTCTCTTCCTGTTCTGCTGGCCGGAGTTCCTGCATGACTTTTGGTGGTCTTCTGGGGCTCAACCCCAACAGCAGGGTGAAGGGTGAAGGGGGAGGAAGAGCTGTGAACTGCCCTTAAGGTTCTACCCACCTCAGGAGTCACTGAGGGCAGTAAGCCGAGGTCCTAACTCTCCAAAACGTGGGCTATTAATAGTCACTACTTCAAAACTGAAAAGAACCA
The DNA here is from genome assembly GCA_036346955.1 of Dipus sagitta. Taxonomy (NCBI): domain Eukaryota; kingdom Metazoa; phylum Chordata; class Mammalia; order Rodentia; family Dipodidae; genus Dipus; species Dipus sagitta. Next base: position 144,114,684 of record CM070770.1, read on the forward strand.
GCCGTGTTTGAAAGTTTAACACGCCATAAAGTGTTCTTAAACAAACACTCATATGCCTATCAAGCATGAGTAGCGTGAACCACAGAGAAGAAACTCCTTTACAAAACCTACTTTAAAGGTAAAAGAAAAAAAAAAAAAAGGAGGTTGCAGAAGTGGCTCAGTGGTAGAGCATTCACACGTGTGAGGCCCTGGGTTCCGCCCCAGGGGAAAGAAAGAAAGAAAGAAAGAACATTTGAGAGCAACAGGTACGGAGGACATGGTTTGCCTCTGTACCCCCTGCTCAGCTCTGGTGTGTGTCTAAAGCTGTTGTGGCCACGAGTAGTGGCTCACCCCTTTAATCCTAGCACTCTGCGAGCTGAGGTACAAGGATCACCAAGAGTTCGAGGCCAGTCTGGGCAACAGAGTGAATTCCAGGTCATCCGAGGCTGGGTTAGAGTAAGACCCTGGTTCAGCAAACAAACACACACCTGCTCTAAAGGCTACTTTTTTAAAAAATATTTTTATTTTTTTATTTATTCATTTGACAGAGATGGGGGGGAGAGAATGGGCATCCAGGACCTCCAGCCACTGCAAACAAACTCCAGATACATGCGCCACCTTGTGTATCTGGCTTACGTGGGTCCAAGGGAATCGAACCTGAGTTCTTTGGCTTTGCAGACAAATGCCTTAACCACTAAGCCATCCCTCCAGCCCATCTAAAGGCTACTCTGTAAAAATAAATTTATTCATGAGAGAGGATATGGGCATGCCAGGGCCTCTTGCTGTTGCAAAGGAACTCCAGATGCATGCACCACTTTGTGCACCTGGCTTTACATGGGTACTGGGGAGTCAAACCCAGGCCTATAAGTTTTGCAAGTAAGTGCCATTAATGACTAAGCTATCACTACAGCTCCAAACTTACTTCCTAAAAGAATTGTAGTTAAAAAAAAAATTCTGGGGCAGGAGAGAGGACTTTGTGGTTAAGGTGCTCGCCTGCAAAGCCAAAGAACCAATGTTCAGTTCCCCAGGACCCATGTAAGCCTGACGCACAGGGTGGCTAGAGGCCCGGGAGAGCCCATTCATTCTCTCACTCTCTCTTTCTCTCGCTTGTCCTCTCGTTCCCTCCCTCTTTCTCTCTCTCTCTCAAATAAATAAATGGAAATTTCTATTTACAAACCAGGAATGGTGGCACAAGTCTTTAATCCCAGCACTCGGGAGGCAGAGGTAGGAGGATTGCAGCAAGTTCAAGGCCACCCTGAGACTACATAGAGAATTCCAGGTCAGCCTGGGCTAGAGTGAGACCCTACCCTGAAAAACCAAAATAAGAGATAAAATAAAAGCGAAAAAGGGATTCATACATTTATTTAACAAATATTTACTGAACACCTACATTTTCCAAAGGCATTATCTCCAGGACTTTCAGCCAATAACTCTTATACTGTAGCCTCTTAGAAGCACACACTGGGCTGGAGAGATGGCTTAGTGGTTAAGGCACCTGCCTGTCAAGCCTAAGGACCCAGGTTTGATTCCCCAGGACCCACGTAAGCCAGATGCACAAGGTGGTACATGTGTCTGGAGTTTGTCTGCAGTGGCTAGAGGCCCTATCATGCCCATTCTCTCTATCTGCGCCCCCCCCTCTCTCAAATAGATAAACAAAATTAAAAAAAAAAACAAAACAAGCTGGGCATGGTGGCAAAAGCCTTTAATCCCAGTACTTGGGAGGCAGAGGTAGGTGGATTGCCATAAATTCGAGGCCACCCTGAAACTATATAGTGAATTCCAGATCAGTCTGGGCTAGAATGTAAGACCCTACCTCGAATACCCAAAAAACAAAACAAGAAGAGAAAGCACACCGCTATCAATGTCAACACAGCTAACCTGGGTGGATGGATATCACAGACTTGACGTCCTAAAAACACAGCGAGACAAAATTACAGCAAGCCAGGTCCTGACACTGACTAATCTGTTAGCTGTGGGCTTGGAATAGTGATGAAAACTAAAGTTTTAGGGGACTTATCTATCCTTCACACTCAGGAGCAAGCTAAGAAAAACAAAAGCTGAACTTCTATTCACCACCTGTCACTGCTTTCCAAGAAGAAGGTAAGGCAGTCAACCCAGCGTGACAAGTTCTTGCTTCACTATTTCTCCTATGACCACTCATAGCAGCCACAATTTAAGCACCTTGGGTGAATGCACTGTGGTTAGTCTCACATAGGCTCTGCCTGCACTCTACCACTGAGCTATGCCCTGGCCCCATTTCAGTCAATCTTTCATGGCAATGCAAGAGACCCTTATGACTGGTGTTGCAGGCCAGGGGTGAAGCATATTTCACTGATATGCCTGAAGAGAAATGAGTAGCTATCCTTTAGTGTAGAGAATGTGGCTTTACAATAGTCAGACTGAGGGCTAGAGAGATGGCTTAGTACTTAAGGCACTTGCCTGCAAAGCCAAAGGACCCACATAAGCCAGATGCACAAGGCAGTGCATGTGTCTAGAGTCCATTTGCAATGGCTGGAGGCCACACCCATTCTCTCTCTCTCTCTCTCTCTCTCTCTCTCTCTCTAACTGCCTCTCTCTCAAATAAATTTTTAAAAAATTTTAAAAATAGGTGGGAGGTACAATAGTCAGACTGCTGTTTGGCACACCATAGTTGTTCAATAAAATTCTTAAAAGGTGGGCTGGTGAGGTGACTTAGTGGATAAAGGCACTTGCTTGCAAAGCCTGTGGCTCAGGTTTGATGCCGTAGTTCCCACATAAAGCCAGATGCAAAGTGGCGCATGCATCTGGAGTTCATTTGTAGCAGCAGGAGCCCTGGCACATTCATTCTCTTTCTCTCTCTGCTTGCAAATAATTAATTTTAAAAAATTCTTGGGCTGGCACATGGCATGCTGTTCAATGGGAGAGAAAGAAATCACCAGTGAAGTTACTCAACAGTGGACACTGCAAGCCTTATACTCGGCCAGCCAGGCCAAATGAGCCAACGGGTGCAATAGTGGCACGTCTGTCATGGTGAAAACCAGCTGCCCTCTAACTGGACTGGAGGCCCACTCCATGGGAGGGAATACATCCCTGATACTGAAAACCTACAACAGGGTAGTCATGAGCCCTAGGGTTGTAACGTCTGTTGCTGTCTGTATATACTATGCTCACCAAACTGCCCAGTAAGCACTTCTCTTAATATTCATACCCATACATTAATGCTACTCTCACTTTTGGTTAGAGAAGCTTCTTTTTTCAGATAGTAATGACCTTGGAATGACTCAAAAGGCACCAAGGTGCTGAGAAGAAGTGACAGAGGAGTGCTCAGCACTGAAATATCTCTATCACACCTTCCAAAGCGCAGGGTCCATTGTGGAAGAGGTGGTGGAAAGAATGTAAGAGCCAAAGGAAGGGTGGGACTCCTTACAACTACAACGTGCTCCTCCAGACACAAATGGCCTGGATATCCATGACCTTGCAGTGCCTGACACTACCTACACAAGACCATCATAATAGGAGGAAAAGATCATGACATTAAAATAAAAGACTGGGGCTGGAGAGATGGCTTAGCAGTTAAGCACTTGCCTGTGAAGCCTAAGGATCCTGGTTCAAGGCACGATTCCCCAGGACCCACATTAGCCAGATGCACAGGGGGCACACAGATCTGCAGTTGTTTGCAGTGGCTGGAGGCCCTGGTGCACCCATTCTCTCTCTCTATCTGCCTCTTTCTCTCTCTGTCACTTTCAAATAAGTAAATACAAATAAACAAAAAAAATAAAAAATAAAAAATAAAAAAAATAAAAGACTGATTGAGAGGAGATATGATGGAGTGGAGTTTCAAAGGGGAAAGTGGGGGGAGGGAGGGAATTACCATGGGATATTGTTTACAATTATGGAAGGTGTCAATAAAAAAATTTTTTTTAAATTCTTGGGCTGGGCCAGGTGTGGTGGCGCATGCCTTTAATCCCAGCACTTGCCAGACAGAAGTAGGATGATTGCCATGAGTTCAAGGCCACTCTGAGACTGCAGAGTGAGTTCCAGGTCAGCCTGGGCTAGAGGGAGACTCTACCTCAAAAAACAAACAAACAAGGCCAGGCATGGTGGCGCATGCCTTTAATCCCAGCACTCAGGATGCAGAGATAGGAGGATCACCATGAGTTCGAGGCCACCCTAAGACTACATAGTGAATTCCAGGTCAGCCTGAGCCAGAGTGAGACCCTACCTTGAAAAAAAAAAAAAAAAAAAAAAAACCACTGTCATTTATAGTAGCTGGGCATGGTGGCGCACGCCTTTAATCCCAGACCTCAGGAGCAGATGTAGATGGATCACTGTGAGTTTAAGGCCACCCTGAGACTGCATAGTGGTCAGCCTGGACTAGAGTGAGACCCTACTTCAAAAAAATTGTTTTTAAAAATTGTCATTTATGAGGTAGGGAGATGCTTCAATGGCTAAAGGTGCTTGCTTATAAAGCCTAATGTAAACTGGCTGGAATTTATTTGCAGCAAGAAACTATGGTGCACACTCACACATGCACATATGCAAATAAATAATTTTTTAATCAATAATACAGCACTTGAGAGGCTAAGATAGGAAGATAATCATGAGTTTGAGGCCAGCCTGGGGCTAAGAGTGAGTTCCAGTTCAGCTTGGGATAGAGTAAGACCCTGCCTCAAAAAAAAAAAAAAAAAAAAAAAAGCTGGACATAGTGGCGCATGCCTTAAGTCCCAGCACTAGGGAGGCAGAGGTAGGAGGATCGCTGAGAGTTCGAGGCCATTCTGAGACTATATAGTGAATTCCAGGTTAGCCTGAGTTACAGTGAGATCCTACCTTAAAAATCCACAAAGAAAGAAAGAAAGTCCAATTTAAATATAAACTAAGCCAATAAAATTGTTATAAGTTTGGGGGCTTATGATTATTTCTACAGCGTGTGATAACTATCTGACATTTTACAAGTTCTTACAAATGTCCTTGGGCTGGAGAGAGATGGCTCAGCAGTTCAAAGCACTTTCTTGCACAGCCTGACAGCCCTGGTTCTATTCCCCAGTATCCACCTAAAGCCAGATGCACAAAATGGTGCATGTTTTTGATACTTTAAAAAATTTTTTTGTTTATTTTTATTTATTTATTTATTTGAGAGCCACAGATAGAGAGGGAAAGAGGCAGAGAGAGAGAGGATGGACACATCAGGGCCTCCAGCCACTGCAAACGAACTCCAGATGTGCATCTGACCTATGTGGGTACTGGGGGATCGTGCCTCAAACTGGGGTCCTTAGGCTTCACAGGCAAGTGCTTAATCGCTAAGCCATCTCTCCAGCCCTGGTGCATGTTTTTGGAGTTCCGTTTGTAGTGGCAGAAGGCCTGGCACAACCATACTCACTCTTTCTATCTGTCTCTCTCCAATAAATAAGTAAGCAGAAATGCCCTCCTGTGTAAAATTTTATGCCTATAAAGGAGTTTTTAAAAGAAAAGAAAGGATTTGCTGAGTGTGGTGGCACATGCCTTTAATCCCAGCTCTTGGGAGGCAGAGGTAGGAGGATTACCATAAATTCAAGGCCAGCTTGAAACTATACAGTGAATTCCAGTTCAGCGTGGGCTACAGCGAGACCCTACCTAAAAAAGGGGGGGGGACGACTCGAGAGATGGCTTAGCGGTTAAGACGCTTGCCTGCAAAGCCAAAGGACGCAGGTTTGATTCCCCAGGACCCATGTAAGCCATATGCACAAGTGCACACATCTGGAGTCTGTTTGCAGTAGCTGGAGGCCCTGGCACGGCCACTCTCTCTTCTTCTCTCTCTCTTCCTGCCTATTTCGCTCTCTCTCTGTCTCTCTCTCAAACAAATAAAATAAATTTTTTTTAAAAAGAGAGAAAAGATTCACTGCCTTCACACAGCAGGATGTGGCTGAGGTGAGCTTTCATGCAAAATGCACATTTGAAACCGGTAGTTCTTAAAGGCCTATATGTGCTTTCACTGTACTCCTAAAAATGCATCAAATCATTAAAATTTGTAAAGGTTCATGCAAGCTACAACCACCTGTCCCGAAAAACTCATGACCACCCAAACCGAAGCTCTCCCTCTAAGAGCATCTTTCTGCCAAGCGAGGCTTTGCCCCGTCATTATCCCATTACACATGAGCGTGATCCCAAAGCCACCATGTAAGGACAACCCTCAATCACTGTTGAGCAGGCTGCCCAGGGCACGGCACAGCTCCAAGTCTCTGACCAATAAAGGAACGAGCTGATTCCTTCGCCCCAACTTCCTTCACTTCACTACTTTTTTTACTCTTGCAAAGTGGTAATAAAATAAGGCAACTGGGCTGAAGAGATGGCTTAGTAATTAAGGTGTTTGCCTGCAAAGCCAAAGGACCCAGGTTTGATTCCCCAGGACCCACATAAAAACAGATGCACAATGTGGTGCATGCAACTGGAGTTCATTTGCAGTGGCTAGAGGCCCTGGCATGCCCATTCTCTCTCTCTCAGATAAATTAATAGGTAGATAGATAGATAGACAGATAGATAGATGGCAACTGAGCCAGGGATGGTGGTACACACCTTTAATCCCAGCAGAGGTAGGAGGATCACTGTGAGCTCAAGGCCAGCTTGAGACTATATAGTGAATTCCAGGTCTGTCTGGGCTAGAGTGAGACCCTGGCTTGAAAAACTAAAAAAATAAAAAGTAAAAAGGCAACTGAACGTAGATGTTATGCTTACAACTCAAATTTTTTTTACTGTTCTTAGTAATATAAATAATGTGCTTATTCCTTTTCCTCTGTTAAACTATAAGCTACTCAAAGGCAAAGGTTCTTTCTCAGAATGCCTTAAAAGCAAATCAGAAAAGAACAAAAACATCTTGGTTGTCACATACCTGCATATATAGCAATGCTGCCTGATTCATTCTTCATAACTTTACCAAGTCAAAAAATTCAAGCCGGGTGTGGTGGCGCACACCTTTAATCCCAGCACTGGGGAGGCAGAGGTAGGAGGACTGCTGTGAGTTCAAGGCTATCCTGAGACTACATAGTGAATTCCAGGTCAGCCTGGACCAGAGTGAGACCCTACCTCGAAAAATCAAAATAAATAAATAAATTTTAAAAAATTCAAACACTTCACGCTTTTTTCCCTTACAAATATTTTCCAGAGGACTGTCAGTAAAGAGTGCGCCACAAGCATGAGGACCTGAGTTCAGATCCCCAGCACCTATGTCAAACTCAGGTGTGTGGCACATGCCTGTAACCCCAGTGCTGGGCAGGCTAAGATAGGAGGCACCCCTGGGTCTTCCTGGCCACCTAGTCTAGCCAAATCAGCGAGCTCCAGGTCCAGTGAGATCCTCTGTCTCGAATAAATAAATAAATAAGATGGAAGAGTGGTTGAAGAAGACACCCCATGTCACCCTCCACATACACGCACACACACACGCATCCACCCATATGTGAACACACATACGTACCACTAAAACATACATGTGCCAAAAATATTTTCAGTCTTTCTTCCCTTCCCTTTCCCCACATACTGGGGGTTGAATGCGAGGACACTGTACACTACAAGAGCTGAGCCATATCCCCAGCCCTGCCCCCCTTTTTAAAATTTTTTTTTGTTTATTTTTATGTATTTATTTGAGAGTGACAGACAGAGAGAGAAAGAGGCAGATAGAGAGAAAGACAGAGAGAGAGAGAATGGGTGCGCCAGGGCCTCCAGCCACTGCAAACGAACTCCAGACGCGTGTGCCCCCCTTGTGCATCTGGCTAATGTAGGTCCTGGGGAATCAAGCCTCGAACCCAGGTCCTTAGGCTTCACAGGCAAGCACTTAACTGCTAAGCCATTTGTCCAGCACCCCCCCTTTTTTTGAGGCAAGTTCTCACTGCAGCCCAGGCTAACCTAGAACTCACTCTGGAGGCTAGGCTAGCCTTGAACTCAAGGTGATCCTTCCACATCCTGCTTCCCCAGTGCTAGGAAAAAGGCATGAGCTACCAAACCTGTCTTAACATATATATGGTTTTTGGTAGTAGGGTCTCACACTGTAGCATAGGCTGACCTGGAAGTCACTATATAATCTCAGGGTGGCCTTGAACTCATGGTGATCCTCCTACCTCTGCCTCCCAAATGCTGGGATTAAAGAAGGCGTGTGCCACCACGCCTGGCTCTGTCTTTATTTATTTATTTTTGTTTACCTTTTTTTTTTTTTGAGACAGTGTCTTGCTATGTTGCCCAGGCTGGGCTAGAACTATGTTGTCCAGGCTGGAGGTGAACTCTTAGTAATCCTCCTGTCTCAGCATTCCAAGAGCCGAAATTATACACATGAGCCACCAAGGCCTGCTCCCATGTATTTCAATAACTTCTGTCCCTGCTTTCCTGCCTCCCTCCCAAAAGAAGTGTCCAGACTAATTCAGACGACCTCAGCTCTGCTGTCAGTTCCTCCCCTGGTCACCTCCCTGCTTTAGTACTACCTGCTAGAATATTCACCAACATCTCTGTGTCCACCTTTGAGTTCAGACCCTGAGTCAGAAACGTCTCTTTTCTCCTTTCATGATCCCTGTCCTGTTTGAGGTAGGGGAGGGCCATGCCCAGATTTCTACTCTGTTGATGCAGATTCCTGATGCAGATGTTGTCCCCCAGCCCCAGGTAACCTCAAAAAGCCAACGGGAGCTGAGGAATATTAAAGGTAATACTCAGACCAGGCGATTTTTGTCCACTTCAGACATGCAGAAATGTGTACCATTTTTTCAGAACGGGTATTTGCACATATCAGCTGAAATTTGACAGCTGAATGAATGAGAATCCCTGTAAACAGAGGATATGTGTAAACTGAATTCTCTTAACTTAAAGGAACCAGCGTCCTCGGAATTGTACAATCAATGGGTAGCTGCTTTCAAGCCTAAGAAATGGTTATGTAAAAACTATTAAGGAAAAACAAATAGGAAGGATGCGCTGTTTTCCTAATTGCTCTCTAACCTTGTTTCACTCTGACATGAGATGTCTCAGCCTCATCTCAGATGGCAACCACCACCTCACACTTTCTCCTCCACACCCGTCACAAATGGAATTAGAAGGGTATCAAGCAGGCAGGCACTTTGGAGTTTTATCACCGGGAAAGGGCTCGCCTTGGGCGCGTTTCCGCGCAATAGCCGCCGTTGGTCCCCCTCCTTCGCCGGGCCACTGCCCTGCCATTCATGCCCGGCCCGGGCGATTTCCTCGCGAATGCACAGGATGGCAGGGAAACGAGCCTGCGTCCCTCAGCCAACGGCCTGTCCTGCCCAGCGATGACCTGTGAACTGCCTTGGCGATCCCCAGGCTGCCCTCGGTCTCCGGGACAGCTTCCAGACACCAAGCTGCTCGTGACCACCTGCGCCCCAAGCTCAGGATCCCCGCGAGGAGACCGCTCTGCCAGCCTTCCCCGCTGGAGACAGTTTCCTTCTAACGGTGGGGACGGAGCCCCTTCGTGCCAACACAGAGGGGCTCCCCTACCCCTGACCCCCAATCGCCGCAGCTCCTCAAATTCACTGGTCGCGGTACAACTATAATGCGCGCCCCGTGACTCCCCGGGATCTACAGGGACGACACTTCACCTTGCGTCGCTGACACCCCAAAACCCCAGGCCCGGGTCCCCGCGCCCGCCCCGCCCCCCGGGAGGATCTCGGGATCCGCCCGCACCTCGGCAGAGGGAAGGAAGGAAGGAGGGAGAGAGGGAGGGAGAGAGGGAAGGAGGGAGGTCAACTCCGGCAGGGGCGCGCGCGGGCATTCCGCAGCCCCACGCCCCCAGCCCCGCCGCTCCCCCGCCCCACCGGGCATCGCCCCCTCCCTCCCTCCCTCCCTCCCCTCCTCCCGGGGATCCACGCTCTTCCCCAGGGCTCGGGATCGGTCTCCGGGGACCCTGCCCCAGGCCGAGAGGACGCCCTCCGCCTGCCCTCGGCCCAGGCGAGCGCGGGGACCCGAGGCGCGCCACCTCCCAGGCCGCAGGGACCCGAGGCGCGCCAGCGCCGGCCTCACTCACCCAGAGCTCGGTGCCCCAGCTCATGGTGCAGCGGGGCGGGAAGGGGCTGCGCGCGGCGCTCCGATCCCCTGCCCCGGCGGTGCCCTCGCCCCTCGAGATCCCCGCGGCTGGCTGCGGGAAGCCCGGTGCCCGCCTCCTCCTCCTCCTCCTCCTCCGGCTCGCGGCTCCCGGCCCGCCCGGCTCTCCTCGGCAGATCCTCCTCCCGGGAGCTCCACGGCAAGCAAAATGGCCCGAGGAAGCAGCAGCCTCGGCCGCCGCAGCGCGCGCCCGCCCCACACCGGAGAGCGAGGGGCGGGGCGGGGCGGGGCCCGGGGCGGGGACTGCGCGGGGCGGGGCTCCCCGGGGCGGGGCCTGCCTGACAGCTCGCGCGCGCCCGCGAGCCCAGGGCTCCGCAGCGCTGTCAATCTTTTCGTTACTTCTTAGCAACCCCGCTCCCCGCGGGCTCTGACAGCACTCCCCCAGCACCTGGCCCTACCGAGGCTCTGCGGAGGTCTGTGCTTGGGATGTCTGGACTTTCCCCCTCTGCCCGCGGCCGTTGACGCAGACCAGAGAGATGCTCAGGATGTTTCCCCCCCCGCCCATGGTCTAGCAACCTCGGAGGCCCGAACAGCCCCGCAGGGCGCAGGGAGCAGGGTCTGGAACGCTGTACAGATAGGAACGTCGAGGCCAACGGCAACCGAGCAGCTCGGAGTGGCTGTGGAGGGAATTCAAAGGCATGCGCCCAGTGGCTTCTAATCTGCTGAACCCGCGATCTCCTACTTGTTCTGCCAAGGATCTTAGACGTGAAATAATGTTACCAGTTGAAGAGAAAGAAAAAGTGCTGCTGGGCTCACAGATAACTTTCCGGGTTCAAGTCCAGCCTCTCCACATACAATCTGGGTGGCCTTGGACATGGCTCCATCTCCAGAAGCAGGGCCCCAGATGCCAAGTGGAGGTGGGGACTCCCAGTTTGCCTTAATGTGGACCAGAGAGTTACACAAGGCAATGGGTGGTAAATGCAGGGTTCATTTCAACTGCAGGTGAGGACCAGCTCATCTCTTCTTTCTAGGGTCAACTAATGTCACTGCTCACAAGCGATGAGGAATTTAGGGAGTCCCAACGATTTCCTGGAAACCCTGGGTACCCAGTCATCCTCTTTCAGGTCATGCAACTGCTAGACCCGTTCCTCAGGAAGGAAGCCTCCCAAGACAGGGCCCCTGTTTCCATCCCCTCGTTCCCCCTAACCTGTCATTCTACTGTGTGACAGGATGAAGCTGAGCTGGATAGACCCAGCACTGCAAGGTGGACATAGGGGAATTACTGTGAGTTTGAGGCCAGTCTGGGCTGCGCTGTGAGTACCAGGCTGGTATGGAGTACAGAGTGAAACCTTGGCTCATGAAAGGAAAAGGGGAAGCCTTTAATCCCAGCACTCAGGAGGCAGGAGGAGCACCGTGAGTTCAAGGCCACTGTGAAACTACATAGTAAATTCCAGGTCAGCCTGGGGCTAGAGTGAGACCCTACCTTGGAAAACCACAAAAACGGGGTGGGGGGCAGGGCTGAAAACTCCTTGCAGATAGGCCTCAAAATCTACTTCCTGTGTTGGGCAGTTACATTCAAACTGTCAAACTGTTCTGGTCTGTCTTTTCTCAGTTACAAGCTCCCCCTTCACTTTCTGTATCTGTTTAAATATTTTGCTGTCACAGTTAACAGGTCTCAGCACTCCCTTCCAGAAACCACTGGGTATTTAACCATCTGCAGGGCCCAGCCACCTCCCCAACAGGGTAGTCTGATAGGACTAAGTTGAGGGTCTGGAAATGTAAACAAAAGTCACAGTTTAGTCTGCTGCTACTTGGCCAATAAAATGCAGCTTATCTAGAAAGACCCAAGACTCTACCTCAGGAATCATCTCGATTTCCCTTCCTGCCAATATTTGAGATATTTTTTGGTGGGGGGAGGGAACTTTTGAAGCAGGGTGGTTCTAGCCCAGGCTGACCTGGAATTCACTATGTAATCTAAGGGTGACTTCAAACTCACAGCATTTCTCCTGCCTCTGCCTCCCAAGTGCTGGGATTAAAGGTGTGCACCACCACGCCCAGCTAAAATTTTTTTAAAAATCTTTTTATTTATTTGAGAGAGACGGAAAGAGGTGGACATAGAGAAGGGTGTATGGGTGTGCCAGGGCCTCCTGCCACTGCAAACCAACTCCAGACACATGCGCCACTATATACATCTGGGTACTGGGGAATCGAACCCAGGCCATCAGGCTTTGAAAGCAAGCGCCTTTCACCACTGAGCCATCTCTCCAGCCCCCAATTTTCACTCAAATACAGTGATCTAATCTGGACTGAGTTCTTGGAGGCTTCTCAAAACCAGAATGACCATCTGCAAAAATAGGCTAACCAGGAGGTAAAAGAACCTGTCGTTTTAGAGCAAAAAAAGAGAGGAAGGAAGCAGAACAGAAAGAGACCACATGAAGATGAGACTTTTTTAGATGAGTAAGCAGGAAATTGTTAGTTATAGGAACCCATTAGAAGCCGCAGGAGAACTATATGGAACTGAGTTAGTTACAGCACACTAAAAATGTCTAACTTACTAAGTTTTGGTGGTAACTGAAAAAAATGTTTGGAAGGTCCAAAATCTTTCAAAAATAAGGGAGAAAGACACCTTAATTTTGACACCATGGGAACATCAGAGTTCAGGGAAAAGTGAAGTTGGCAGAATAAAAGGTAAGTATAACAGGACCGTTTTCAGAAGGAACTGAGCGAATTTCAGTTTCCCTTAGAGTAGGCGGGAGGGGTCATCATGGCAGGGAACCTCACAACCTGGCCCTTTATGGGGGATTCTAAACCCTAAGCAAACACTGGAATCTCCTAGGGGGCTGTTGCCACCTGCTTCACCTCTCAGTACTTTTTTTTTTTTTTTTTTTTGGTTATTCGAGGTAGGGTTTCTCAGTAATTTAAAAAATATTTTATTTATTTATCATTTATTTGAGAGAAAACAGGCACACCAAGGCTTCTAGCCACTGCAATCAAACTCCAGATGCAGGTGCCACCTTGTGCATCTGGCCTATGTGGGTACTGGGGGATTAAACCTGGATCCTTAGGCTTCTCAGGCAAGCGCTTTAACCACTAAGGCATCCCTCCAGCCCACCTCTCAGTAATTTGAGGGAACACCTGGTGACTATATATTGCCACTAAATAATTTGATCATGGAAGATATCAGCCCTGAGATAAGGCATCTGGACAAACACAACAGAAACCCCCAGTGGGCTTCTGGGTAGTTTTGCAGGGATTTTTGGAGACAGGGTTTCATTATGTGTAGCCCAGGCTGACCTGGAACTATTTTTGTGTGAGCAGGACGGGGGGGGGGGGGGGAGTGCACTGTGTGTGAGACAGGTGGTTTTAAAGGTTGCAAGGTGTCGAGGTGCACGCCTTTAATCCCAGCATTCAGGAAGCAGAGGTAGGAGGAACACTGTGAGTTCGAGGCCACCCTGAGACTACATAGTGAATTCCAGGTCTGCCTGGACTAGAGCAAGACCCTACCTCAAAAAACCAAAAAACAAAACAAATAAATGTGAGACCTCCAATGTTGTGCTTATCAGGTTGGTGTGTGTCCACTGGCAACTTACACTGTCTAAACTTCAGCTTCCTTTCGTAAAAAGGGGGCTTCTTATATTCATATAAAATTAAAAGGAAGGAGCTGGGTTGAGCATGTGCACTGGTGTAGAGCACTCTGTACAGGCAGCTGAGAGCTTTTCTTCTCTAAGCCTTAATCTAGTCCTCTTTCTTCTTCTTTTTTCAAGGTAGGGTCTCACTATAGCCCAAGCTGACCTGGAACTCACTCTGTAGTCCCAAACTGGCTCGAACTCACAGCGATCCTCCTGCCTCTGCCTCCTGAGTGCTGGGATCAAAGGCGTGTGCCACCACACTTGGCTTTATTTTTTTTTTTTTCAAGATAGGCTCTTGCTCTAGCTCAGGCTGACCTGGAATTCACTATGTAGTCTCAGGGTGGCCTTGAACTCATGGTGATCCTCCTACCTCTACCACCAGAATACCTGGACTAAAGACATGTGCCACCACACCTGGCTTTTTGCTTTTTTCTTCTTAATTTTTCTTTATTTGAGAGAGAGAAATAGGCAGGGGAAGAGAGAGAGAGAATAGGCATGCCAGAGCCTCCAGCTGCTGCAAACGAACACCAGATGTGTGCACCCCCTTGAGCATCTGGCTTATGTGGGTCTTGGGGACTCAAATCTGGGTTCTCTGGCTTTGTAGGAAAGCTCCTTAACCACTCAGCCATTTCTCTAGCCCACTTTCTTTTTCTTTTTGGTTTTTCGAGGTAGGTTCTCATTCTAGCCCAAGCTGACCTGCAATTCACTGTGTAGTCTCAGGGTGGCCTCAAATTCACAGCCATCCTCCTACCTCTGCCTCCCGAGTGCTGGGATTAAAGACATGTACCACCATGGCTGGCATAAATATTTAAAAGAAAAGGCTGGGGAGTTGGCTGAGTGGATAAATACTTGCCATGAAACTGAACACCTGAGTTTGGATCTACAGACACCAAGTAAAAGTTGAAAACTTTGGCAGACTTCTCTAATCCTAGTGTACCATGGTTGGGAGAAGGGAGGCAGAGACTGGAGAATTTCCTGGAGTGAGTAACAATGAAGAGCTTGCCACATAAAAGGAGGAAGGAATGCACCATTGTTAGAGCTTGGAGTTGACTCACAAGTGTAGGTAGTGTGCGACACAAGTGGCAAGTTCGTTAGTGCTCCACTCTGGCCCAGTGAGTGGAGTTTGCTAGTAAACTGTGCTATGAGTATAATGCTCATGTGTCACAGTGTGAGGACAATTTGTGCATGCATGTGGGAAACAGGTCTGTGTGCTCTTGTCTTTCTCCTCAGTGGGCTGGATGGATCTCACAGAGGTGGTTCAAGGGCAGGTGAATGGGGTTCAGGTTAATTTGTTTCCTGCTCTCAAAACGCTGGCTGCACTTTTTTTTTTTTCAAGGTAGGGTCTTGCCCTAGCCCAGACTGACCTTGAATTTACTATGGAATCTCAGGGTGGCCTCGAACCCACGGTGATTCTCCTACCTTGGCCTCCCGAGTGCTGGGATTAAAGGCGTGCGCCACCATGTCCAGCAACTGGTTGCACATTTGAAATGTGAAGATGAGAACCCCTCATACTAAGACTTAGGGCTTGGCAACAAGGGCCTTAAATGATAGGGGCAGGTGGGGTAAATGGGGGTGTGCTTACGGTTGGGACTGGCCAGATGTCACTCTGGTAACCTGGAACTCTTGCAGAAAAACAAAAATTAAAAAAGGTGTAAGGTAAGGACCAATCCAAAAGTTGTCCTCTGACCTACACACACACACACACACACACACACACACACACACACAAACAAATAATTTTTTTTTTTAAAGAGGGGAGAGAGATGGTTCAGACGTTAGGTGCACTTCTTGCATAATCATGAAGGTCTGACAGGGCCTGAGACCACTAGAGTTCAAATCCTCACATTCCACACAAACAGCTGGGTGTAGCCATCTGCACCTGTCACCCCAATCCTGCTGGAAAATATAAACCCCAGAATCATTGCAGCCCCACATTCTCCTGAATCAGTAAAAAGCCTCTGGCTCAAAACAAGGTGGGGGACTGAAGAGATGCTTAGTGGTTAAGGAGCCTACCTGTGGAGCTGAAGGGTCCACGTTCACTTCCGTAGGACCCACGTGAGCCAGATGCATAAGGTGGGGGACTGAAGAGATGGCTTAGTGGTTAAGGAGCCTGCCTGGGGAGCTGAAGGGTTCAGATTCACTTCCGCAGTATCCATGTAAGCCAAATGCACAAGGGGGCCATGCATCTGGAGCTCTTTGCAGTGGCTTGAGGCCCTGATGCACCCATTCTTTCCCTCTCTCCCTCTCTCAAATAAATAAAGCTTTGAGAAAAAAAAATCACAAGACTATGTGGAAGAGAGATGGAGCTGGACACCTGACATTCTGCTTTGGCCACGGTAGGTGAATGCCTGTCCCCTCCCTATCTCAACCACACACATATAACATCACACACACACACAGCAAAAAATATTTTTTTAGCTGTGTGCGCATGCCTTTAATCCAAGCACTCGGGAGGCGGAGGTAGGAGGTTCCCTGTGAGTTCTGTAGCCTGAGACTACAGAGTGAGTTCCAGGTCAGCCTAGGCTACAGTGAGACCCTATCTTGGAAAACTAAAAGAAAAAAAAAAAATTAAGAAAGTAAAATAATATGAAAACATATGGCACTTCTGCTCTATTACAAGTGAAGAATATTAACACATTAGTTATTATAAAGATTTCTGGAAACACTTAAATTCATGTCAAATAGTATATATAGCACTATGTATTTTTTAAGTATTTTTATTTATTTACTTGAGAGAGAAAAGAGGCAGAGAGACAGAATGGGTACGCCAGGGCCTCTAGCCACTGCAAATGAACTCCAGACACATGTGCTCCCCTGTGCATCTGGCTTACATGGGTCCTGGGGAATCTAACCATGGTCCTTAGGCTTCACAGGCAAACGCCTTAACAGCTAAGCCATTTCCCCAGGCCCTCAATAGCATTATATTAAATCTACTCACTCTGTCTCTGGTGGCCACCTCTAGCTGATTCTACCAAGTTAGAGAGGATGCAAAAATAAAATGTACTTGACAAAGAGAGCAAGGCTCTTTGGAGGCCAACCTGGACTACAGAGAGTGAGGCTCAAAGCCAGGCTTGGGAGAGCAGTCTTTTTTAGTCAGGCCCTTCAAGTTTAATACTCCTTTGAAAGTGTTGCCAAAGAGAAGCAGGCCCGACTTGTTCTGTTAACAAGTCTGTTTCAGTTACAGTGTCATGATTATGCAAATAGTCCTTTCTTGAAACTCTGAAGTCACATGCCTAAAAACATAGTTGCCAAAGTAGCAGTTTTCTCAGTAACTATGTAGCAAATATTCTACATTAAGTCTTCTAACCAGTTTTTAAAGACTTTGTAGCCAGTTCTTGACTTTTCTCTCAATTCCAAAATAAAGATCAGGTCAATAAGTAGTTCTCAAATACATAAAGGAAGATATTTCCTATTACCTGTGAGCAAATATCACTGTGTGACCTTATGAAGGTTACATCCTAATTCCCAAGTTTAAAAAGCAAGGAATTCTAAGAATATCATTTTAAAAATATTTTTATTTATTTGAGAGAGAGGGAGAGAGAGAAAGAATGGGTGTGCCAGGGCCTCCAGGACTGCAAATGAACTCCAGGCATATGCACCTTGGGCAACTGGCTTATGTGGGTACTGGGGAATCAAATCTGAGTCCTTAGACTTTGCAGACAAGCACCTTAACCCCTAAGCCACCTCTCCAGCCCCTAAGAATATATTTGTTAAAATATTTTATTTATTTGAGAGAGAGAGAGAGAGCAAGAGGCAGATAGAGAGAGAATAGGCATGCTAGGACCTCTAGCCACTGCAAACAAAACTCCATATGCATGCACCACCTTGTGCATATAGCTTATGTGGGTACTGGGAAACTGAACCTGGGTGCTTAGGCTTTGCAGGCAAGTGCCTTAACTGCTAAGCCATCCCTCTAGCCCTGTAAGAATATAATTTTAAGCTTTTATAAACTGGGGTTTCACAAACTAAAAGGTAAAACTTTCCTCCACTGAAACCACTTTAAAATTTCAACACTATATTTTTGTTTTCCCTCTCTTTCCCCCCCCTTTCCCCTCTGGAATTCCATTCTCCATCATATCCCCTCCCCCTCTCAATCAGCCTTTTATTTTGATGTCATCATCTTTTCCTTCTCTTATGATGGTCTTGGGCAGGTAGTGTCAGACACTGTGAGGTCATGGATATCCAGGCCATTCTGTGTCTGGAGGAGCACATTGTAAGGAATCCTACCCTTCCTATGGTATTTTAATTATTTATTTATTTATTTTTATTGACAACTTACAGAATTGTAGATAATAACCCAAGGTAATTCCCTCCCTCCCGCTTTCAACACTATTTGAAATATTTTTATTTATTTATTTGCAAGCAGAGAGAAGAAAATCAGAGAGCGGGAGGGAGGGAAGTAGAGAGGGAGAGAGAGAGAACAGGTGCGCCAGGGCCTCCAGCCACTGCAAATTAACACAGACACATGCAACACCTAGTGCATCTGGCTTACATAGGTATTGGGGAATCAAACCTGGATCCTTAGGCTTTGCAGTCAAGCATCTTAACTGCTAAGCCATCTCTCCAGCTCTCAACACTATTATTGAGTGGAACTAAGGTTACCTGCTTAGGACTCTTCACAACTCAGAAGTTTTCTGCTTTGTTTCTTAAAATCAAACTTGCTTAACTTGTCCAAAAAAAATTGTACAGTCTGGTTTTAGTGCTGTATTCAGATTTAAAACCAGTGGTTCTAAAAAGTGACAATGAGGGCTAGACAGGTGGTTCAATGGTTAAGGCACTTGCCTGCCAAGTCTAATGACCAGAGTTCAATTCCCCAGTGTCTGTGTAAGCCAGATACTGAGCAGTGCACTCATTTGCAGTGGCTGTAAGCCCTGGTGTACCCATTCTCCCTCCCTCCCTCCCTCTTTTCCTTCTTCCTCCTTGTCCTTCTCTCTCTGTTTTTAATCTCTCTGCTTGAAAATAAACAACAACAAAAAAATTTTTTTAAGCCGGGCATGGTGGTTTAGTATTTCTTTTTTGTTTATTTTTATTTATTTATTTGAGAGCAACAGACAGAAGAGAGGAAGAGGCAGAGAGAGAGAGAGAGAGAGAGAGAGAGAGAGAAATGGGTACGCCAGGGCCTCCAGCCACTGCAAACGAACTCCAGACGCGTGCAGCCCCTTGTGCATCTGGCTAACGTGGGTCCTGGGTAATCGAGCCTTGAACCGGGGTCCTTAGGCTTCTCAGGCAAGCACTTAACTGCTAAGCCATCTTTCTAGCCCCAGTGCTGGTTTTAAAGGAGTTTGCTAAAACTGCCCAAATGGTCCTGTGATCTTGAGCAAGGTGTTTCAAGTTCCCAGGAATTGATTTTACACCTGTTCAATAAAGTGGACACATCTTGGTTATCTAGTTCTGGTCTAATATAGCATGCAAATGCTTTTTCCTTTTCTTTATGATTTTCCAAGTCAGGGTCTCACTCTAGCCCAGGCTGACCTGGATGGAACTCACTCTGTAACCCCAGACTGGCCTTGAACCCACTCTGTAATCCCAGGCTGGTCTTGAACTCACAGTAATCTTCCTACCTTTGTCTCCTTTTTCCTCTACAATACAGGACAGAGATTTTTTTTAAAAATTAATATTTTATCTTTATTTTTTAATATTTAAAAAATTTTAGATTTTATTTTTATTTATTTATTAGAGACAGAAAGAAGGAGAGAGAAAGTGAGAATGGGCCAGGGCCTCTAGCCACTGCAAACGAACTCCAGATGCATGTGCCACCATGTGCATCTGGCTTACATGGGACCTGGAGAATCGAACCCAGGTCCTTTGGCTTTGCAGGCAAGTGCCTTAACTGCTAAGCCATCTCTCCAGCCCCTAATTTTTTTTTATTTTTATTTATTTGAGAGAGAGAGAGAGAGAGAGAGAGAGAGAGAAAGAAGCAAACAGAGAGAGAGAGAGAGAGAGAGAGAGAGAGAGAATAGGTGTGTCAGGGCCTCCAGCCACTGCAAACAAACTCCAGATGCATGCGCCACCTTGTGCATCTGGCTTATGTGGGTCCTGGAGAACTGAACCTGGGTCCTTTGGCTTTGCAGGCAAGTGCTTTACCACTAAGCCATCTCTCTAGCCCCAGGACAGAGATTTTTGTATTGGGCTTTGTGAACAGGGTATAGGTGAGTTTCAGCTGAGTCACTTAGAAATGAACACACTGCTGCTGAATAAATTAATTCATCTAACCATACATCATCTCCAATAAATAAATAAGTAAAGCTTTAATCCCAGAATTTGAGAGTTTGAGATAGGAGAATTACCTTGATTTCATGGTTGGTCAAGGATAGAGTGGGTTCCAAGTCAGCTTGTCCAAGAGACCCTACCTCAAAAAATAAGAGGGGTTGGGGTGATGGCTTAGTGGTTAAAGGCACTTGTTTGCAAAGCCTGATGGTCCAGGGTTCCATTCCCCTGTATCTACATAAGGCCAGACCCACAAAGGGGTATGTGCATCTGGAGTTTGTTTGCAGTGGCAACAGGTCCTGGCATGTCTATCCACACTCACTCTAATAAAAATATTTGTAGGGCTGGGAGATGACTTAGTGGCTAAGGTGCTTGCCTGTGAAGCCTAATGACCCATGTTCAATCTCTCTCCAGATCCCATGTAAATCAGATACACAAAGGTGACACAAGCACAAAGTTGCACATGTGCACTAGGTGGCACAAGAGTCTGGAGTTCGATTTCAGTGCCTGAGGCCCTGGTGTCCCAATTCTCTCTCCCTCCAAAAGAATACTTTTAAACATAAAGAGAAGAAAATATATACCTTGAGAGACTTTTGTGATATTAAAAGAGAAAATGCAGGCTGGAGAGATGGCTTAGCCTTTAAGGCATTTGCCTGCAAAGCCAAAGAACTCAGGTTCAACTCCCCATGTAAACCAGATGCACAAGGGGACACATGTGTCTGGAGTTCATTTTCAGTGGCCGGAGGCCCTGGGCACCCATTCCCTATCTGGCTCTTTCTCTCTCCTTCTCTCTCTCTCTCTCTCAAATAAATAAGTAAAACTAAAAATATTTTTAAAAAGAGATAATGCCAGGCGTGGTGGTGCATGCCTTTAATCCCAGTATTTTGGAGGCAGAGGTAAGAGGATCACCATAAGTTCAAGGCCACCCTGAGATGACATAGGGAATTCCAGGTCAGCCTGGGCTAGAGTGAGACCCTACTTGGAAAAAAGAGAGACAGAGAGAGAGAGAGAATGCACATATAAAACACCAGAATATTGGGCTTGTTTAATTGCTCAATAAATCTATTATCTCCCTGTGTAGATTCACAAAATGGTAATTCTAGACTTTCTTGTTCTACATTTCTTTATCTGTAAAAGGGGGTAGCAGGATCAGATAAAAATTCTGTTCCAACATGTAAGACTGTGTATTCAAAATAGATGTCCTAAGAACAGTGGGTATGGAAAAAAGCAACAGTCAACAACGAGTAATCATTGCCTTTCCTTTGAGTGATTACTTAGTATTTAAAGATGAAGTACATTCTTTCTGGCTCCACCTCCGTGTCCTACTTTGTCCTTATTATTAATTTTTTAAAATTTATTAGAGACAGGGAGAGCGAGAGAGAATGGGCGCGCCAGGCCTCTGGCCACTGCAAACAAACTCCAGATACATGCACCACAATGTACATCTGGCTAACGTGGGACCTGGAGAATTGAACCTGGGTCTTTTATGCTTCACAGGCACATGTCTTAACCACTAAGCCATGTCTCCAGCCCCCTACTTTGTCTTTGCAGAGAGTATGACAGAACTTGTACTGTTTTTTGAGTCAAAGGAAGAATTGGTGGATTTGTCAATTTACGCACACTAAATACAAGTTAAAAAGAAATTCTGCCAAGTGTGGTGGCACAGGACTTTAGTCACAACACCTGGGAGACAGAGGTAGGAGAAACACTGTGAATTCAAGGCCAGCGTGGAGTGAATGCCAGGTCAGTCTGGGCTAGAGAGACCCTACCTCAAAACAAACAAGCAAACAAAAATTCCAAGGCCTTCTGTGTAGCCCCACTTCCCATACTACATTTTCCCATTTTTCTAATGGAAAGGCATAGTGGCACACATCTTTAACCCCAGCACTTAGGAGGCAGAGGTAGGAGAATCACCGTGAGTTCAAGGCCACCCTGAGACTACATAGTGAATTCCAGGTCAGCCTGGGCTAGAGTGAGACTCTACCATGAAGGAAAAAAAAAAAAAATAGATTTTTATTTAATGAAACTGAGCCACAAAGGAAGGGCAGGACAAAAATGGCCTGGATATCCATGACCTTACAGTGCTTGGCACTACCTATACAAGATGATGATATAAAGAGGCTGGGTGTGGTGGCACATGCCTTTAATCCCAGCACTCAGGAGGCAGAGGTAGGAGGATCACCATGAGTTCGAGGCCACCCTGAGACTTCATAGTGAATTCCAGGTCAGCCTGGGCTAGAGAGAGACCCTACCTCGAAATACCAAAATAAATAAATAAATAAATAATAATAAATAAGAGACTAATTGAGAGGGGAAAGGGATATGATGGAGGGTGGATTTGTGAGGGGTAGTGGGGAGCAGGGAGGGAACTGTCATAGTTTATTGTCTATAATTATGGAAGCTGTCAATAAAAAAAGTTTTTAAAAGATTTTTATTTATTTGCAAGCAGAGAGAGATGGAAGAGAGTCAGAGAGAATGGGCATGCTCGGGCCTCCAGCTGTTGCAGATGGACTCCAAGCATGCGCCACTTTGTGCATCTGGCTTTACGTGAGTACTGGGAGAAACAAACTCCGGTCCTTAGGCTTTGCAGGCAAGCACCTTAACCGCTGAGCCATCATCTCTCCAACCCTTAGTAAGCATTTTGTCTGTAACTCCTCGTTAAAGAATAGTGAATAGAAGGGGACCTGCCACTGAATTTTTCCCTTAGAGGGAGGTCCTAGTAAGTACCAATGACTAGGCCGATTTCCAAACAGAATTAAAGAGAAAAACGCCATGGGTCACACACACTCTGGTGGTGCAAGGCAATCGCATGAGGCAAAGCAATGCAGGAGTTAAAAAGCTTTCACGTTACTCTCAGCTCAACCTGGACCGCGTGACTAGTTCTCGGAACGTCAGTGTGTTTCCCTGGAGAGCGGGGAGAATGGCAATGCCTACCTCTCATCGCTGTTGCAAGAACTAAGCGCCACAGTGAGCCTGGGGGGTTACTTCGCTAAGGAGTCAAATTCTACTACTGTACACGGGTTTTGAGTGCCACAGGGCTCGCGGTGGCGGAACAACAACAAAAGGAGACAAACCAGCAAGTTCTGACACTTTTCCACCGAGACATCGCTCGGTGACACCAGTCCACATCGCCGGGCATCGTGACGCGGCCCCAGCGGATCCCCCCGCGAGGTCCAGGCTCCCTTGGCATCAGAGTCCGCTTCCCGAGCTCCGGGAGGCCCGGGTTGGTCCCGTCCCGTCTCGGTGAACGCCTCTCGGGCGCCGCGTCGGAAGTCCGCCCTGGGGAGGCCAAGACAAGGACCCAGAGGGGCAGATCCTTAGGCACCGCGAACATCTTCCCAGTTCAGCTACCTGCACGTCCAAGGGGACCGGAGGCCACGCCCCCTCCCCGAGAGCTTCCGGCGGACGCCGCCCTTTGACCCCGGAAGTGGACGGAAGAGGAAGCAGCTGGTGATGCTGGAACAAACATGGCCGCCCCTCGGGCCCTCGGCCACTCGGGCTCCTGCTGCGTCCGGTTGCTCCCGCTGCTGGCGCTGCTGGCTGTGCCGGGCCTGGGCCGCGTCCACCATCTGGCGCTCAAAGTAAGGCCGGGTTCGGGGGCGGAGGCGAGGAACAGACCCCGGGCTCGGGGAGGGTTGGGCCCGGGCGGGCCTCTGCGCGTTCCGCCGCCGTCCGGGAGGGCTCCGTCGGACCCGATGGGGGGGTGGAGGGCCGCGCGGCCCGGGCCTCCTCGAGTCATCGGGTTCGGGGACAGCTCGGACCTGGCGGTGGAGAAGGGGCCGAGCTGCGGCGTGACCCCGAGGGACGCGGGAGGTCGCCCTTGGGGTCCCTGCTGGCTTCTCCACCCGAAGTAACCCTTGACAGCTTGTATCCCCACTTCCCCGGTCTGCGCTCTGTGCTCTTCCGTGCTCTTGCCCCCGGCGCCTTAAAGGTCTGCGGAACCTTAGCCTCAGTTTCCCGGTTTGGTGGACGGGCCTCGCTTGGACTGACCCAAGTGATCTCTGGAGGAATTTCAAGTAGGCGCTTCAGAATGTAAACCCAGCTTTAAAAGTGTGCTTCTAGTCGGGCGTGGTGAGTCACGCCTTTACTCGCTGCTCCTCCGAAGGCTGAGGTGGGAGGATCACTGAGTTCTAGGCCAGCCTCGGCTATAAAGTCAGTTCCAGGCCAGCCTGGGGTAGAGTGAGACCCTGCCTCTACGACGGCAAACTGTGCTTTTAAGTTGCGGCCCTCCTTCTGTCATTGCCTGTCCAAAGGAGAGATTAATGACAGGCCTGCAGTGAAACCAGTTTAAAGTCCTGTAAGGCTTACACATACCCTGGGGTGGGTCAGCCGTTTCATATATCAGAGAAGTAGAGTAAGTACATTGTTATGACCTAAAGTGTTGCTCATTTTCCTTTATGCCTAGTTTTTCAAGAAGTTTGTAGAAGTGTACATTGTCTTGTAAAAACACGGCATTAGCTATATATATGTACCTATATACGCACAAACACGTACAAGCATACGTATATATACATATACATATGCACAACATACGTGTATATGAGCGAATCTGATTGTGTGCAGAGGTGTGTGTCTGTGTGTGTGGCACATTTGCATGTGCGTATGCAGATATGCATGGGCATGTGAAAGGCCAGAGGTACCCTCCTGTATTGCTCATTGAATGTTTTCTTGAGATGGAGTCTCCCTCTAAACCTGGGGGGTGCAGTTTTTTGCTTTTTTCGAGGTAGGGCCCTTCTGTAGCCCAGGCTGACCTGGATTTCACTATATGGTTTCAGGCTGGCCTCAGACTAACTGCAATTCTTCTACCTCAGCCTCCGTGTGCTGGGATCAAAGGCGTGCGCCACCAGGGCCTCTAGGCACTGCAGACAAACTCCAGAAGCGTGCGCCACTTTGTGTATCTGGCTTTCCATGAGTACTGCAAAATAAATGAACTTGGGTTGTTAGGCTTTATGGCGAGCACCTTCACCACTGAGCCATCTCTCCAGCCTGTAATTATCTCTCTTTATTTATTATTTATATTTTTTAAATTATTTATTTATTTATTAGAGAGAGAGAATGGGCCTGCGAGAGCCTCTAGCCACTGCAAATGAACTCCAGATGCATGTGCCATCGTGGGATCTGGAGAATCGAACCTGGATCCTTAGACTTCCCAGGCAAGCTCCTTAACCACTAAGCCATCCCTCCAGCCCAAAAGCTGCTGTTGGTCGGGTAATTTCTGCCAGCAATGTGAACCTGACTACAACACCTGCAAAGCCAAAGGACCCAGGTTTAATTCCCCAGTACCCATGTAAGCCAGATGCATAAGGTGGCACATGTGTCTGGAGTTCTTTTACTGTGGCTATCGGTCCTGGCGTGCCCATTCTCTCTCTTTGTCTGTCTGCATCTCTCTCTCTCTCTCTAGTAAATAAATAAAATATTTTTAAAAATTTATTTATTTGTAAGGGGAGAGAAAGAGAATGGGGAATGGGTTTGCCAGGGTCTCTTGCCACTGCAGGCGAACTTCAGATGCATGTGCCACCTTGTACATCTGGCTTATGTGCATACTGGGGAATTGAACCCAGACTGTCAGGCTTTGTAACAAGCTTCTTGACCACAGAGCCATCTCTCCAGCCCTCTTTTATTTTTATTTTATTTTATTAATTTTTATTTATTTATTTGAAAGCATCAGACAGAGAAAGAGAGAGAGAGGGGGAAAAAAAGTGGGCACATGAGGGCCTCTAGCATTGTAAACGAACTCCAGATGCGTACACCACCTTGTGCATCTGGCTTACATGGGTCCTGGGGAATCAAGCCTCGAACAGGGGTCCTTAGGCTTCACAGGCAAGTGCTTAACTGCTAAGCCATCTCTCCAGCCCTTATTTTTTGTTTGTTTATTTTTATTTATTTAGGAGTGATACACACAGGGAGTTTTCTCTCTCTCTCTCTCTCTCTCTCTCTCTCTCTCTCTCTTGTGGTAAGGTTTCACTCTAGCCCAGGCTGACCTGGAATTCACTAGGTCCTCTCAGGGTGGCCTCGAACTCATAATGATTCTCCTATCTCTTCCTCCTGAGGGCTGGGATTAAAGGCGTGAACCACCAAGCCCAGTTTAAAACATTTTTAAAAAGGGAGCCGGCTATGCACCAGGGCCTCCAGCCACTGCAAATGAACTCCACATGCATGTGCCACCTTGTGCATCTGGTTTATGTGGGTCCTGGGGAATTGAGCCTCGAACCGGGGTCCTTAGGCTTCACAGGCAAGCACTTAACTTCTAAGCCATCTCTCCAGCCCAGCATCTGCTATTTGCTCAAGGATTGGGTTGGGGAGGGTGTGGGAGAGGCTCATAAATTATGTGTGTGTGTGTGTGTGTGTGTGTGTGTGTGTATTCGTGTGCACACACATGCAAGTAATTTTTTTTTAATTCCATTTTCACAAGGAAATGAAATAGGTTGACTTTCTGTTCACTTGGTGTTCTTTTCTCTAGTTGTCATTTGTCTGGGGCTGTAGTTCAGTTGGTAGAGTGCTTGCCTAGCACACACGAAACTCTGGGTTCCATCCACAGCACCACATAAACCAGCTACATGCCTGTACTTCTGCACTAGGAAAGTAGGATGCCTGAGATTTGCGGGCCAGCTACTTTATTCAAATTAGGTGAGCTCAGATTCAGTGAGGGACCGTGTTGCAAAAATAATGTGGATGGGCCTGAAGAGATGGCTCAGCAGTTACAGGCACTTATAGCAGAATAAAAACAGGAGAGTTTTAATGTGTTGATTCTACCTCAGTAGATTTTGGGGTGTTTCAGTGCTGGGATTAGAATCCAGGACTTTGTGCATGCTAGACAAGTACTCTACTATTGCACCATATCCTCAGACCTCTGGTTCCTTTTGAAAATGTTTCCATGTCAATCTTAAGGCATTTTTTCCACATAAACAGTACATCCATTGCTATTTTTTTCAATTTTCCTGTATTTGTTAAGATTTGCTTTGTGTCCTAATATATGGTCTATTTTAGAAAATGTTTCATGTGCTGCTGAAAAGAATGTATATTCTGCAGCATTTGGATGAAATGTCCTGTAGATATCTGTTAGGTCCATTCCTTCTATGACCTCATTTTAGTCCAGATGCCTCTCTGTTTATTGTTTCCCGGGATGACCTGTCAATTGATGAGAGTGTGGAGTTGAAGTCACCCACTACCACTGTGTTTGGTGTTATCTGTGACCTTAGTTCTAATAGCATTTGTTTGATGAATTTGGGGGCCCCCATGTTAGGTGCATATATGTTTAGGATTGTAATGTCCTCCTGTTGGAGGGTGCCTTTAATCAATATAAAGTGACCTTCCTTATCTTTCTTAAATAATGTTTAAGAAAACTGAACTGGACTGAAGTCTACCTTGTCAGATATTAGGATAGCAACCCCTGCTTGTTTTCTAGGTCCATTTGCTTGAAACACTGTTTTCCAACCTTTCACCCTAAGATAGTGTCCATCCTTTGTAGAAATGTAGGTTTCTTGGAGGCAACAAATTGAAAGATCCTGCTTTTTAACCCAGTCTGCGAACCTATGCCTTTCTTTGGAGCATTGAGGCCGTTGATATTAAGAGAGAATATTGAAAGGTTTGTATTCATTTCTGCCATTTTTTTTTTTTGTAGTTTTACCTTTGCTCTCTTGTGTTAATTAGTATTTGAGTATTGTTTGTTTTTTCCCGGTTCCTTATATGTGTGCTTTTCTTTTTCTTCAGCATGGAGGATTCTTTCAAGTATTTTCTGTAGAGCTGGTTTTGTCTTCAAATACTCCTTTAGCTTGCTTTTATCCTGGAATGTCCTTATTTCTCCCTCTATTTGAATGGATAGTTTTGCAGGATAAAGTAACCTTGATTGACAGTTGTTATCTTTCAGGATTTAGAATACATCACTCCACGCCCTTCTGGCTTTTAAAGTTTGTGTTGAGTAATCTGCTGTAATCCTGATAGGCTTGCCTTTGTAGGTAACTTGATTTTTCTGTCTGACTGCTTTCAATATTTTTTCTTTGGTTTGTGTGTTTGGTAGTTTGATTATAATATGGCATGGAGAGGTTCTTTCCAGGTTTTGTCTGGCTGGTGTTCTAAAGGATTCCTGTATCTGCATTGGCACCTGTTTCCCAATTTGGGGGACGTTTTCTTCTATGATTTTGTTGAAGACACCTACTATGCCTTTGGAGTGAAATTCTTCTCCTTATACTATGCCCTGAATTCTTATGTTTGATCTTTTCATAGTGTCCTGAATATCTTGAAATTCCCACTCATACTTTTCTATTAGTTTGTCTTTCTTTTTGTTGGACTGTATTAGATCTGCCACCTGGTCTTCTAGCTTAGATATTCTGTCCTCTCCTTCATGCATTCTACTGGTGAGATTTTCTATTTCATTAACTGTGTTCTTCATTGCTAGTAATTCTGAGTGGTTTTTCTTTATTATTTCTAATTCCTTATTTATGTTAGTATTGACCTCTTTATTTCATTAGATTGGTGTCCTGTGTTTTCTTTGATTCCTTTGATTTCCTCTTTCATTCCTTTGATTTCTTCTTTGACTTCTTTAAACATATTTATAATCATTCTTTTGAAATCTTACTCTTGCATTTCCTCTAACTCGTTGTCACTAGAGGTCATTTCCGATGCATTAATACTTTTTGGTGGATTTATATTGTCTTGATTTTTGGTGTTTCTTGTGTTACAATGTATATATTTTTGCATCCTGGATTATTTAATGATTGGATTTCCTAGTTAGCTGGGTATTATTAGATGTATCAGTCAATCTGATGTTATATGACTTCAGGGTAGGAGCTTAAGGCGTTAGGTGTGGCTCTCAAGACTCAGAGTATCTACAAAAGTGACCCTCGGTGTTGGGTTTGCCTGCTATGAGAGTATTCAAGTAGGCTGAGTGGAACCAAATACAGATAGATTCTGAAATTCAATTAAACAATGTACACTTTCAATGAAGAAACAGCTCAGAATATTTATCCAAGAGTAGGTATTAAGACAACCAGATCCTCTAGCTTTCCTTTAGGGTGTGTGGTGCCCCACCCACAGCCTTAATCCTGACACCAAGGAGGTTGAGAGTTCTGATCTGTTGAGGGTTCCAAGTCAGCTGGTGACCAGGTGAGACCCTTCCCTGGTGTAATCCCAGTTACCTCTGCTCCTGCTTGGGTCCCGCTGTTGGTTCAAGTTGGCGTGGCCGGGCCCCTGGACCGCTGCTCTGTTTGCTGGAGCTGGGCACTGGCGGTGGGGGAGGGGAGGCTGCCAATGCTGCTCTAGTTCTCTCGCTGTTCCACATGTTCTTCTACCTTGTGATCTGCTCCTCTGTTGTTCACTGCCGTTCTCCCTTTACGTTTCTTGAGTTTGCGGAGAGCTCCAGTGTGAGTGGAAAATCCCCTCACCTGGCTCTTCCTGCGGCTCAAGCCGAGCCTGGCGGTTTTCTGGCTGCTGCCGCTGCCGCCGCGGTCCGCAGACCTGCTGGAGCTGCTCCTGCCAGTCTGTGTGGGCTCTGGATGCTCTCCCATTGCTATTTTTTAAAAATATTTTTTATTTTTATTTATTTATTTGACAGAAAGAGGGCGGGGGAGAGAGGAAGAATGGGCGTGCCAGGGCCTCTAGCCATTGGAAACAAACTTCAGACGCATGCACCGCCTTGTGCATCTGGCTTACGTGGGTCCTGGAGAATTGAACCTGGGTCCTTTGGCTTTGCAGGCAAATGCCTTATCTACTAAGTCATCCCTCCAGCCCGATTGCTATTTTTTTTAAATATTTATTTATTTGTGAGAGAGGCATAGATAGAATAATGGGCATGCCAGCGCCTCTAGCCACTGCAAACGAACTCCACATGCATGCACCGCATTGTGCATCTGGCTTTATGTGGATACTGGAGAACCAAACCTGGGTCCTTAGGCTTTGCAGGCAAGCGCTTTAACAGCTAATCCATCTCTCCAGCCCCAATTGCTATTTTTTTTTAATATTTGATTTCTTTTTTTTCTTTTCAGGCAGGGTCTCGCTCTAGTCTCGGCTGACCTGGAATTCACTCTGTAGTCTCAGGCTGGCCTTGAATTCACAGTAATCCTCCTGCCTCTTCCTCCCAAGTGCTGGGATTAAAGGTGTGCACCACCACACCTGGCAATTTATTTGAGAGGAGAAAGAGGCAGATAGAGAGAGAATGGTTGTGCCAGGGCTTCCAGCCACCGCAAATTCCAAGCGCATGCACCACTTTGTGCATCTGACTTTACGTAAGTCCTTAGGTTTTATGGGCAAGTGCCTTAACCACTTAGCCATCTCTCTAGCCCTCCTTTGCTAGTTTTTAAAAAATTTTTGTTTATTTACTTGAGAGAGGTGGGGGTGAGGGAGGGAGAGGCAGTTATCTGACACAGACAAGGTGTAAGCTTTTTTTTTTTTAATCTGGACTTTGATTTATTTATTAATTATTTTTTTGTTTTGTTTTTTCTCAGTTTTTATTAACGTTTTCCATGATTATAAAAAATATCCCATGGTAATACCTTCCCCCTTTGAAATTCCATTCTCCATCATATCCCCTCCCCATCTCAATCAGTCTGTCTTTTATTTTGGTGTCATGATCTTTTCCTCCTCTTATGATGGTCTTGTGCAGGTAGTGTCAGACACTGTGAGGTCATGGATATCCAGGCCATTTTATGTCTGGAGGGAGCATGTTGTAAGGAGTCCTACCCTTCCTTTGGCTCTTACCTTCTTTCCGCCAAGGTGTAAGCTTTTTGAATACTGTCATTCTCTTGGCCTTGGAATGTATTGATTTGGTTGAGATTGTAGTTTCAGCATCTCACAGTCAGGGACAGGCATCTATCTATCTGCCTATGGGGTACGGTTTCAGCAAAACCTAGATTTCTCTGTATCCAGTAGCTTTTATCTCTTTTGTTTGTTTTTTCTAGGTAGGGTCTCACAGTAGCCCATGCTGACCTGGAATTCACTATGTAGTCTCAGGCTAGCCTCCAACTCACAGCAATCCTCCTTCGTCTGCCCCCTGAGTGCTGGGATTAAAGGCATATGCCACCATGCCCAGCCCCCAGCGTGTTTTGAGTGCCTACTGGGTGCCAGGCATTGTACTCTCAAGAAGGATGCAAGGATGAGTAAACTGGAATTCACATTGCAGTTGACCATGCATAGAGTTTTCCCTCAGAGCCCATATAAGTGTGCTGGAATGAATGAATCCATTGTGTGCTGCCCTCTGCAAAACTGTTGATATCTGAGGAATTTCAGAAAGGCCACTTGCTATGGCCATGTGTATCAGTCAGCATATATATGGCAACATTGACTAGCATTCAGGAAGCTGGGTGCAGTAGTCTTTCAGGCAGATGTAACCTCTTGCATGTCACTGATGCTTAACACTCTTAATCCAGGATGACGTGAGGCATAAAGTTCACCTGAACACCTTCGGCTTCTTCAAGGATGGGTACATGGTGGTTAATGTCAGCAGCCTCTCCGTGAATGAGCTAGAAGGAGCCACAGATGACACCATGGCAAGTACTTTCCTGTGAGATCAGGTCTAGTCTTTCAGCTCAGGTGAAAGGCCATACTCCATACTTTACTGTTAAATCTGTTAGCACCTAAGGTTGTCAGGCATCAGTTTTACTTTCCTACTTCAGGTGTAATTTGTAATTTCAATTTTTATTTATTTATTTATTGGGGAGAAAGAGAGAAAGAGACAGAGCACATAGGGTCTCTAGCCACTGCAAATCCAGATGCATGCACCATCTTGCACCTGGTTTATGTGGGTACTGGGGAATTGAGCCAGGGTCCTTTGGCTTAGCAGGCCAACCCCTAAACTGATAAGCCATCTCTCCAGCCCAAGTTGTAATTCTTTCTTGTTGCTGCCGTGCTAGAGATGGAACCCAGCACCATTCCCATGCTAGTGCTAGGCAAGCAGTCTACCACTGAACCACACCCCAGCCCCAAATTGCAATTGTCTTTCTCTTCTTTTTCTCCAGGTAGGGTCTCGCTGTAGCCCAGGCTGACTGAGAATTCACTATGTAGTTTCAGGCTGGCCTCAAACTGATGCCAGTTCTCAAGTGCTGGGATTAAAGATGCGAGCCACCACGCCTGGCCAGCCAAGTTGCGGTTCTTGAACTGAGGTATGGACAGTGGGGAGATACTTACTTTTCTCTCTTTTCACACTCCTTAGATTGGGTTCAGCCTAGATCGAACGAAGAATGATGGTTTTTCTTCTTATCTGGTAAGTTTTGTGTTTTTTTTTTTTTTTCCTAGGTAGGGTCTTACTCTAGCCCAGCCCAGGCTGACTTGGAATTCACTATGTAGTCTCAGGGTGGCCTCAAACTCATGGTGATCCTCCTACCTCTGCCTCCCAAGTGCTGGGATTAAAGGTGTGCCCCACCATGCCCCTCTTTATATCTTTATTTTATTGGTTTTTTTTTTTTTTTTTTTTTTTTGAGGTAGGGTCTTCGTCTAGCATAGGCTGACCTAGAGTTCACTATGTGATCTCAAGGTGGCCTTGAACTCATGGCAATCATCCTACCGCTGTCTCCCAAGTGCTGGGATTAAAGGCGTGTACCACCATGCCCAGCTTTTATTGTTATTTTTTGGTATTTTGAGGTAGGGTCTCATCCTAGCCCATGTTAACTTGGAATTTACTATGTAGTCTCAGGCTGGCCTTGAACTTGAGGCATTCCTCCTACTTTTGCCTCCCAAGTACTGGGGTTAAATGCATGCACCACCACGCCTGGCTTATTATTATTATTATTTATTATTATTATTATTTTGGTTTTTCGAGGTAGTGTCTCACCCTAGCCCAGGCTGACCTAGAATTCACTATGTAGTCTCAGGGTGGCCTAGAACTCACAGCAATCCTCCTATCTCTGCCTCCCAAGTGCTGAGCTTAAAGGCATGTACCACCATCTGTTTATGAGGGAAGAATGAATGAATAAATGAATATAGATATGACAGGACCTTTTGCCACTGCAAATGAACTCCAGACGCATATACCATCTGGCTTTACATGGGTACTGAAGAATCAAACCTAGACTGGCAGGCTGTGCAATCAAGCATCTTTAACCATCTCCCCTGGCCTTGATAGGTTTTAAAGAGGTTGGAATGAGGAGGTTACAGGGTTCCGTTCTTTAGCCAAGTCTGACCTCAAACTTGAAGCAGTCCTCCTGCCTCAGCGTCTTCCTTGTGCTGGAATTACAGGTGTGAGCTACCATACCTGCCTTTACCTTTATCTGGTGAATCTGTGGGTGTTTTTTTTTTTTTTTTTTGTTTTCTGAGATAGGGTCTCCTTCTAGCCCAGGCTGACAATACACTGTAGTCTTGGGGTGGTTATGATTTCATGGCGATCCACCTACCTCTGCCTCCCGAGTGCTGGGATTAAAGGATGTGCCACCATGCCTGGTAAATCTGTTTTTTTTGTTTGTTTGTTTGTTTGTTTTTTTGAGGTAGGGTCTCACTCTAGCCCAGGATGACCTGGAATTCACCACTACGTTGTCTCAGGGTGATCTTGAACTCACAATGATCCACTTACCTCTGCCTCTCAAGTGCTAAAATTTAAGGTGTGTGCCACCACACCCAGCTTAGTCCGTGATTTTTTTTTTTTCAGTCTGTGATTTGTTTTAAAGGTCTTTTTTTTTTTTAAATTAATTTATTTGAGAGTGAGAGACCGAGAGAGAAAGAGGCAGATCCATGTGCCACCTTGTGCATCTGGCTCATGTGGGTCCTGGGGAACTCGAACTTGGATCCTTAGGCTTCACAGGCATGTGCTTAACCACCAAGCCATCTCTCCAGCCCTAGTCTGTGGATTTTTTTTTTTTTTCCAGGTAGGGTCTCACTCTAGCTCAGGCTGACCTGGAATTCACTCTGCATTCACAGGGTGGCCTCGAACTCAGGGTGATCCTCCTACCTCTACCTCCCAAGTACTGGGATTAAAGGCTTGCGCCACCATGCCCGCTAATCTGTGGTTTTTTGAGACAAGGTGTCATGTAGTCCATGCTAGCTTCCAACTCAGTATGTAACCAAGGCTTTCCTTGAACTCCTGATCTTCCTGCCTCTACTTTCCAAGTGCTGTAATGATAAGTGTGTGCCACCACGCCCCGCTTACCTGGTAAGTTTTACATGACAGCTTCACCCTTTCCTAACTCATAGAGCATCTGGTGAGACCCTGGCTTAGCATATGTGTGGCCTTGATATTAGTTCCCACATTATTAAAAAAAAAAAAAGTGGAATGCTGGGGAGATGGTTCAGCAGTTAAAGGCACTTGCTGGCAAAGCCCTTCCCTGGAGCTCTGGACAGTGAGCGGCACATCCTTCTGCCCTGTCCTTGAGGTGGTGGTTCTTTTGACTTTGAGGCACTTTAGAGCCCCACCAAGGCTTCACTGTTGGATAGACGACGAGTACTCATTTGCTTGCTCCTGGAAGCCAGTGGTTCTTTCCTGAAGAGATGAGATGATGTGTGGTGGTTCTTTGTTGGCAGGATGAAGACGTGAATTACTGTATCCTTAGGAAGAAGTCTCTGTCTGTCATCCTTCTAGTCCTGGACATCTCCAAAAGCGAGTAAGTACCTGCAGCTCTCTGCTTCACTCAAGTGCAGCAAGTGAGAAAACCCTGACTGGTCACTAGCAGATACCTGGCTGGTGTCTGCATGTTGGTCTGGTGTCGAGTGTGGGAGATTAAACACCCAGCGAGGGCCCTCTTCAAGAAGGGCAGGTGGGTGGGGGAGGAGAAAAAACGATCCAGTGGTGAAGGGAAGAGAAGAAGAGTTCATGTGCAATGGAAAGAAAAGCCAGGGGTCAATGTCAAGTCAGTGCTGGCCCAGGCACCATCTAGGAGTTGGCTTTTACTAGATGAATAAGAACAAGAAGAGCAGCCACAGCAGAAGGAGTGGGATATGTGAAGACTGGAAAAACATTTAGAGGGGAGCTGTTAAGGACAGGACTGGTCCAGATAACAGCTTCTGTCATTCACAGGCTGTGACTCTAGGGCTCTCTGACCTTTCCTAATTCACAGTAAAAGCATTTGTTTCATAAGATTGTTGGTGGGGCTGGGGAGATGGCCTAGCATTTAAAGGCGCTTGCTATCAAAGCCTGACAACCCGCATTCTATTCCCTAGCATCTACATAAAGGACACAAAAAAATTGCATAAGTGCCTGGCATTTATTTGCAGCAGCAAGAGATCCTGGCCTGCCTATACACACACATACTTGTGCAAAAATAATATTTTTTTTAATGTAAAGATTGTTGATAAGGATTCCTGCAATTAGTCATTTTTAAAAACTTTTGTGGGCTAGAGAGATGGCTTAGCGGTTAAGAGCTTGCTGGTGAAGCCTAAGGACCCCAGTTCGAGGCTCAATTCCCCAGGACCCATGTTGGCCAGATGCACAAGGGGGCGCATGCATCTGGAGTTCGTTTACAGAGGCTGGAAGCTCTGGCGTGCCCATTCTCTCTCTCTCTGCCTCCTTCTCTCTGTCACTCTCAAATAAATAAACAAACAAACAAATTTTTAAAAAATTAAAAAAAAAAACATTTGTGGGCTAAGAGATGGCTTAGAGGTTAAGGTTCTTGCCTGTAAAGTCAAAGGATGCAGGTTCACGTAAAGTCAGATGTACAAGGTGGCACATATGTCTGGAGTTTGTTTGCAGTGGCTAGAGGCCCTGGTGCACCCAGTCACCCTCCCCCCCCCCGTCTGTTTCTGTGTCTCTCGCTCTCTAATAAATAAACAAAAATAAAATATTTAAAAGAATTTGATCTTTTTAAAAAAATAAAAAGATGGGCTGGAGAGATGGCTTAGTGGTTAAGCACTTGCCTGTGAAGACTAAGGACCCTGGTTCAAGGCTCGAATTCCCAGAACCCATGTAAGCCAGATGCACAAGGTGGTGTATGCATCTGGAGTTTATTTGCAGTGGCTGGAGGCCCTGATGCACCCATTCTCTCTCTCTCTCTCTGCCTCTTTCTCTCCCTATCTGTCACTCTCAAATAAATAAAAAACAAAAATTAAAAAGATGGAGCTGGACATGGTGGTGCACACCTTTAATCCCAGCACTCAGGCAGAGGTAGGAGGATCACCATGAGTTCAAGGCCACACTGAGACTACATAGTGAATTCCTGGTCAGCTTGATCTAGAGTGAGACCCTACCTCGAAAAACAAAAACAAACAAACAAACAATAAGTAATAATAAATAAAAAGATGGGACCAATACATAATAATATCTATATGAGGTATGTTCTAACAAAAACAAAATAAAATAAAAAACATTTGAACTGGGGCTGGAGAGGTGGCTCAGTGGTTAATAAGGTGCTTGCCTACAAAGCCTAACAATCTGTTCAGTTCCCCAGTACACATGTAAAGCCAGATGCATAAAGTGGTACATGCACCTGGAATTCATTTGCAGCAGCTGGTGGTTCTGCTTTGTCCATTCTCTCCATCTGTCTCCTCTAACTCTGCTTGAAAATAAATAAAAATATAAAAAAAAATTTGGGAAGCCAGGTGTGGTGGCGGCGTACGCCTTTAAGCCCAGCACTTGGGAGGCAAAGGTGGGAGGATCGCTGTGAGTTTGAGGCTAATAGTGAATTCCAGGTCAGCCTGGACTAGAGTAAGACCCTACCTCAAAAAACTAAAAAAAAAAAAAAAAAAATTAAATAAAAACAGTTGAATTTAAATGAATTGAGGGCTCTTGTGTTTTCAGGTTAAGCACAGTTCATCTGGCTGTAATCTGGGCATCTAGTGTGCAATGACTGAGCGAGCCTTTGCTCAGCTTTGCCTTCATGGCCCATCTCTAGCAGCCCAGTGTGGGCAGGTTGTATATGAACAAGTTCAGAAGTAGGAAGACTAGTAAGGGAGCTTCTGAAATAAATAGTACCCTCTCATAAAACTGCTGTGGGTTCAAGTACAAACGGTCATCCACTGCCACCTTTCTTCACCCAGGAGCCCTGTCGCACTTGTGTTAAGGTGCACTTGGCTGCTGGCAGCACAAGCCCAGCAGGAGGAATGAACAGTGGGCCAGGTGTGGGCACCTCAGCAGCAGCTTGCCACATCAGGGACTCGGTGCTCTTTGTCTTTGCTGTGCCATTTTTTTTTATTTTTTATTTTTTTTTTGTGTGTGTGTGTGTGGTTTTCTGAGGTAAGGTCTCACTCTGGTCCAAGCAGACCTGGAATTCACTATGTAGTCTCAGGGTGGCCTTGAACTCAAGGCGATCCTCCTACCTCTGCTGGGATTAAAGATGTGCACCTCCAAACCCAGCTGCTCTTGACCATTCCTTCCTCAGGCAAGTGTTTCCAGCCATCTCTAGGTGGCTTGCTTCCTCATTCATGTCTACCCAAGGGCAAGAATAGAGTGCCTATCCCCAGTCAGCTGGAGGTAGTCTTTACTAGGAGTTTTATTTGTTTATATTCCTCCTAAATTAATCTTTTTAAATTTATTTTAGAAAGAGAAGGAGGCAGAGAGAGAGGAGACCCAGAGAGAGAATGGGCCTACCAGGGCCTCCAGCCACTGTCACCTTGTGCATCTGCCTTATGTTGGTAGTGGGGAATCAAACCTAGGTCCTTTGGTTTTGTAGGCAAGTGCTTTAACCTCTGAGCCATCTCTCCAGCCCCCAGTGTGTTTTTCAAAATATATGGTCATGTTTCTAATTTCCTGTGCATGCCTGTTTGCTTCACTTTAACGTATTTTGTAGCTGCATGCCAGCTTAGGTCACAGTCCACTCAGGCATGAATACTGTCAGGGTGTGGAATGATCTTATGACAGTTGGGTTTGCACGCGAAAGGTGGAAATGCTCACCAGGCAGGCAGTAGTGCCCTCAATCTCTCTCATGCTCCCCTCTACCTCACTTAAGGTAGCACTCGGGTTTTATCTCTTGTCCTCTTTCCCTTTTCACCAATTTGCTGAGTGCTGTAAAAAGTCCTAGAGGAGGTAATGTATAGCAAAATTGTGTGGCTGCTAAGAACCCCTGGCCTTAGAATGAAGCTGCTGGGGTCCTCATTCTGCTGCTTCCTAGGGGGTCACAACAAGGCTAGGAATGGAACCCAGGGCCTTGTGCAGGCTAGGCAAACACTCAACTGAGCCACATTCCCAGCCCATGGGCAAGCACTTTAACCTTTCTGTGCCTTGGTTTCAACATTTGTGCTTTTTTTTTTTTTTTTCTAGTTTTTTGAGGTAGGGTCTCACTCTAGCTCAGGCTGACCTGGAATTCACTATGTAGTCTCAGGGTGGCCTCAAACTTACAGCGATCCTCCTACCTCTGCCTCCCAAGTGCTGGGATTAAAGGCATGCACCACCATGCACGGCTGGTTTTTGAATTTTTTTATTGACAGCTTCCAATCACAGACAATAAGCCATCGTAATCCCCCCCACACACATTGCTTTTGCAACTCCACTCTCCATCATATTCCCTCTCCTTCTCAGTCTGTCTTATTTTGATGTAATCATCTTTTCCTTCTGTTATGATGGTCCTGTGTAAGTAGTGTCAGGCACTGTGAGGTCATGGATATCCAGGCCACCTTGTGCCTGGAAGAGTGCATTGTCAGCAGTCCTACTCTTTGGCTCTTACATTCTTTCCACCACCTCTTTCTCAATGGACACTGAGCCTTGGAAGGTATGATAGAGATGTTTCAGTGTTGAGCACTCCTCTGTGGCTTCATCTTACTATGGTGCCTTCTGAGTCATCCCAAAGTTTCTGCCATCTGAAAAGAGAAGCTTCTCTAACCAGAAGTGAGAGTAGCATTAATACATGGGTATGAACATTAAGAGAAGTGCTCACCAGGCAGTTTGTTGAGCATAGTATATACATTTAGCCAGACACTAGCAGACATTACACCCCTAGGGCTCATGAGTTCCCCCATCATAGGTTTTCAGTATCAGGCATGAATTCCTCCTGTGAAGTGGGCTTCCATTTCAATTAGAGAGCGGTTGGTTTCCCCAGCAACAGACATGCCACTATTGCACCCATTGGCTCATTTGTCCTGACTGGCCAAATTTAAGGCTTGCAGTGTCCACTGTTTATCTCTACTTGTGATTTCTCTCTGTCCCATGGAACTGCATGCAGCATAGCTTTTTCCAGCTTTCTGTCAGCTGGTTTACACAGAGGAGGTTTTCAGCTCAGCTGCAACAGGATTTCTCAGTGACCTTTCAGCACAAGTATGTGGAGTCTTCAGCAATAGGTTTCAGCATTTGTAAGTGTCACTAGTGGAGTCTACACCATAGGATGCTGTAAAGTTGGCACAAGATGACAAACTTAGAGCTGGACCTGGTGCCTAGCAGCTCCATAATATGAAGCTAGAGGTCTGATTATTTCCCTTTGTCTTATTTGGATATAGAATAAAAGTCAGATCTCCACCAGAAGCTGGTAACCTGTTACCAAAGATCATCTTCAACAAGGTTGAGAAAGTCCCTGACCAGAGCCAGGAGGTCAACACCAGCTTGCTCCCCACAGGCAGCCAGTCGCAGAGACCACAAGGTAAGCTGTGCAGCGCAGACTGGAAGTAAAGGGTCACTGCCTGTTCTGTGGGGTTCTGTTTCTAAGTAAATCAAAAGTGATCTAGTGTGCATTGAGATCACACAAAAATACATAACCATCAAAGAAAAATGTGGAGAACATGGAGACCACAGAAAGAACATTATTTCTCCTTATTTCAGTGGTGAGAGTTTCAGTAATTTATATTTCCTTGTTATGCTGGTTTCCTAAGTCTGGAACATCTTGCTTTTTTTTTTTTTTTGGTTTTGGTTTTATTTGGTTTTTTTGAGGTAGGGTCTCACTCTGGCCCAGGCTGACCTGGAATTAACTATGTAGTCTCAGGGTGGCCTCGAACTCACGGCAATCCTCCTACCTCTGCCTCCCAAGTGCTGGGATTAAAGGCGTGCGCCACCACGCCCGGCTTCATCTTGCTTTTTAAAATGAGTAAAATGCTCATGATTTGCTGTGCATGCTTGTTGAATTCACTGTAACTTACTTCATACCTGTGAGTATCTAGCAGAGACAGTGCTTGCTCAGCTTCCCCTATAGATGATGCTGTCATGGCACTGTTTTGTACACACTGCTGTGTGCAGAGACGTTTTTGTGTGTGCAGAACTTTTTCCATTTTTCCAGGTTGGATTACTGGAGCTGAAATTTCTGGTTCAGAGAATATGGTTCCTTTTGAGAATGTTGCCATAGTTTTTGGAACTCCTTTCCAATTTGGAGTTATTCTGTTTTGATTTGGTGGTGCTGGGGATTGAACCCAAGGATTGCATGCTAGGTAAATACTTTACCACTGATCAATATCCCCAGCCCTGATATTTGCTTTTTTTAAAAAAATCTGCTGGTCGTGGTGGCGCACGCCTATAATCCCAGCACTCGGGAGGCAGAGGTAGGAGGATCACTGAAAGTTTGAAGCCACTGTGAGACTATCTAGTGAATTCCAGGTCAGCCTAGGCTAGAGTGAAACCCTATCTCGGGAAAAAAAAAATCTCAAAGTACTGGGCATTATATAGTACATGTCTACAGTCCCAGTTGCTTAACAGGTTGAGGCAGGAAGATTACTTGAGACCAGGAATTAAATTAAAGGCCAGTTTGGGTAACAAAGAGAGACCTCAGTTTTGATGGGGTGGGGGAGCTTCTAAAGTAAATGGCAAAAATCTGTATTCTTGTTCTGTTTTCCT
Source organism: Dipus sagitta (assembly GCA_036346955.1). Lineage (NCBI taxonomy): Eukaryota > Metazoa > Chordata > Mammalia > Rodentia > Dipodidae > Dipus > Dipus sagitta. The sequence continues at coordinate 144,155,076 of CM070770.1, forward strand.
TTCCTCCTTCCCTGTCCCCTTTCCCTCCTTTCTGTTACCCCTGCCCCAATACAGTGTCATTTAACCTTGAAATAGTTAGGTAGCAAAGATGACTTTGAACTGAAGCCCTTGCCTCTACCTCCCAATGTTAGGATGCAGGTGCCTGACTGGTTTTCTTGTTCTTTTTTTTTTTTTTTTTTTTAACTTTCTCAAGGTAGGGTCTTGCTCTAGCCCCAGCTGACCTGGGCGTTCCATCCCCAACACCACACAAAAAAAAGAGTGTATGTTACACTGATTTATTGGTTGTTAAGGAAATCTCACACATACAGTTGTTTGCAAACATAGTTACTTGGAAAGTTATCCATGTGTCATCTCTGATGATAACATACAGTAGATTCAGAAATGGTGGTTCTGTTACAATTTATTCAGTAACATTTATAGGATAGCATTTTGATTTACTGACTCTGCAGCTTAAGAATCACATTTTGCGCCAGGCGTGGTGGTACACGCCTTTAATCCCAGTTCTTGGGAGGCAGAGATAGGAGAATTGCTGTGAGTTCAGAGCCACCCTGAGACTACATAGTGAATTCCAGGTCATCCTGAGCTACAGTGAGACCCTACCTCAAACCAAAACAAAACAAAACAAAACAGAAAACATTTTGGGGCTGGAGAGATGGCTCATTGGTTAAGGTGCTTGCCTCTAACAACTGGGGTTCAGTTTTCTAGTACCCACATAAAGCCAGATACAGAAAGTAGCACATGCATCTGGAGTTCATTTGCAGTGGCTGGAGGCACTGGCATGCCTAGTCTGTCTTCTCTCTCCTTCTCTTTCTCTCTCTCTCTCTCTCTCTCTCTGCTTGTAAGTAAATAAAAATTAAAAAGAATTACATTTTGAGACCTGAGATGGTGGCAGTCCACAAGATTTGTTTAATTTTCTGGTACTAGATTAGCTGCAACCTCATAGGATAATACTACAATGTGTATAGGAGCTGAACCATGCAATAATATCTTTTAAATGTTTGTGCTTCTAGAAAGTGAAAAGTCTAAAAGAACTACTGTGGATTCAGAGGTAAGAACTCACTACCCTCTAGTGCTCAGCTCTTGTGGATACACACACACACACATACATACACGTGTGTGTGTATTTATTTAGATAGGTATGCATGCACATGCTTGTGCCACTGTGTGTGTGTATGCACACGTGTGCTTGCATCATCTACAGGAAGCTGTTTTCTCTTGGGGAGACACAGTGTTGATGAACTAAAATAAAAATAAGTTCAACGTAAAATTGCTAGACTTCACAATGCTTCACAATGCTTCCAATATAGAAGGCATATAATGAGGGGCGGGGAAGCCAGGCCATGTAGAGGGGCTCTGGAAGGAGTATGTCAGCAGGACTGGTCTTGGAGTTTGTTCAGGGAAGAGGAGGAAAGAAGGAAAAGAAAAAGCATATAAGCAAAGACCAGGTTGCTGAGCTGTATGACAAGTGAGCATTTGTAGGCAAAGGCCTGTGTCTGATGGAGACCTGAGGTCATACAAGGTCCAGAAGTGGGAAGTTGTCATGAGTCTTTGGTCAGGAAAAACTCCGATGAAATAATATTTCTTGGAGCTCATCATTCCAGATGGTGGCTGGAGTGAGGGAGGGTGCTATCTGAAAGACCAGAGAGGACCTGCTGTGATTAGACATCTAGAGCCTTGGAATGTAAATATATCTCTGAGAGGCCAGTGGGGACCAGGAAGGGAGGTGAAGAGAGGTGTTTGTGCAGAGAAGTGGGCTGGAGACCTAGCAGAAGTGGAGAAGAGCAGTTTGTGTTTGGGATGTTGTGATTCTTCAGTGAGGGGCTTTCAGATGGCAGTGTTTTGTTTCGTTCCTCTGAATAACTTTGAGATGTGATTGAACTACAACAAACTCCATATTTAAAGGGTAATTTGACTTGTCAGTCCAGATGGTAAATGCATTCATCCCTCAGAAGATTGTCCTGTTTGGTTGTCGACTTCCCATCCCCAAGCCTAGTCACTGTTTTTTAAGTAGACATTAGGTTAGGGTTAGGGAACCTTACGTAGATGAACTATATAGGACATCCTCACGTTCTCTCTTTTGTCCATCGTAGTGACTTGAGCTCATCCACTCTGTGTGCGTCAGTAGTTGGTCATTATGTTGCCTGGTGTTAATCTCACACAGACAGCAGTGCTTTTGATCATTTCAAGTTGGGAACAGAGTCAGAGTGGGGTGTCCAGCTATGCCTGGGGCAGCAACCTTGGTTTTGCATCCTTGAAATAGAGGGGTGATGCATAGGAAGTGAAGGGAGGGACTGGTGGAGCTGGAGCAGTGGAGGAGGACGGGAACTGAGGAAGGAAGTGGTGAGGGGAGCTGCCTTAGCAATGATAGGGGATTTCAGACATATCTGGAAGGACAGGGAATTGTCTTTGCAGAGAGTTTTAAAAAATATATATTTTTTAGGCCGGGTTTGGTGGCGCACGCCTTTAATCCCAGCACTCGGGAGGCAGAGGTAGGAGTATTGCCATGAGTTTGAGGCCACCCTGAGACTCCATAGTGAATTCCAGGTCAGCCTGAACTAGAGCGAGGCACTACCTAGAAGGGAAAATACGTATATATTTTTTAATATATATATATATATATATATATATATATATATATATATACACATACATATACATACACACACATAGAGATATTATATTTTTTGTTATTTTAAAAATATTTTATTTTTATTTATTTATTTGAGAGAGGGAAAGAGGCAGAGTGTGTGTGTGTGTGTGTGTGTGTGAGAGAGAGAGAGAGAGAGAGAGAATGGGCATACCAGGGCTTCCAGCCACTGCAAACAAACTACAGATGCATGTGCCACCTTATGCATCTGGCTTACATGGGTACTGAGGAATCGAACCCAGGCCCTTTGGCTTTGAAGGCAGGCATCTTAACTGCTAAGCCATCACTCCAGCTCCCCCCCCCCTTTTTTTTTGTTTTTTTGAGGTAGGGTCTCACTCTAGCCCAGGCTGACCTGGAATTCACTATGGAGTCTCAGGATGGCCTTGAACTCTCGGTTCCTCCTACTTCTGCCTCCCGAGTGCTGGGATTAAAGGCGTGCGCCACCATGCCCAGCTTCCAGGCCCCTTTTTATGTTATTTTAAAATTTATTTATTTAAGAGAGAGAGAGAGAGAGAATGGGTGCCCCAGGGCCTTTGGCCACTGCAAACGAACTCCTGACATATACACCACCTTGTGTAGCTAGTTTACATGGGTGCTGGGGAATCGAACCTGAGGTTTTTGTTGTCATCATTGTTTTGTTTTTTTGAGTAGGGTCTCATTCTGGCCCAGGCTGACCTGGAATTCACTATGTCGTCTCAGGGTGGCCCCGAACTCATGGCAATCCTCCTAACTCTGCTTCCTAAGTGCTGGGATTAAAGGCATGTGCCACCACGCCTGGCTTAAGAACCCTGGTTCTTTGGCTTTGTAGGCAGGCGTCTTAACCGCTAAGCCATCTCTCCAGCCCTGCAGAGAGTTTTTGAACAAGGTCAACAGACTTAGCATTTAAGAAGAATTTTTTAGTTTTCATTGTAGTAAGTATTTTACTGCCACTGTCGTCCTGAAACTTTTGTGTCTTTTTAGGCAGCAGGAGAGAAATCATTTTCAATTAGTAATAACAACGGGGCAGTTTCATTTCAGGTATGTATGCTCCTGAATTTAACAGCTTATCTTTGCTTTGTAAGTAGGTGGACTTGTAAATATTTTTATTCATTTATTTGCAAAGAGAAAGGGGGAGAGAGAGAATGAATGGGCATGCCAGGGCCTCCTACTACTGGAAACACATCTGCCACTTTGTACATTTAGCTCCATGTGGGCACTGGGGAATCAAACCCTGGCCGTCAGGCTTTGCAAAGAAGTGCCTGCTGAGCTAAATCTCCAGCCCCAGTGGATGGATTTTTAAGAGCCTTCTGAACTTGTAAATTACGACTGTGGCTCACTGCACCTCACCTCTTGAATAGCAGCTCTCTAACAAGCTCACAGATGGAGGCCAACTCCACCTGCAGATGACATCAGCCTGTGAGAATGAGAGACTCCAACCCAGCTCTGCCCTGCTGTTCCCTTAACCTCTCTGCCTCTCCCATCAGGCTGACCTGGAATTCACTATGTAGTCTGGAACTCACGGTGATCCTCCTCCCTCTGCCTCCTGAGTACTGGGATTGATTAAAGGCGTGTGCCACCATGCCTGGCAATGTGGTGTAAGAGGGAAGTTACCTGAGACCCTGAATCACACCTGAATGTCTTCTGGCACATCACAGCTTCAGTACAGGAGTGGGACGCTAACTGGGTCTCAGCCTGCTGACCAGCTAGCAGGTTTTTTTTTTTTTTTTTTTTCTGGGTTTTTTTTCCGCTTTTTCCCCCCTAAGGTGCTTTGGCATGGTACCTACGCTGCCATCTTAACCGGAAGTCTCCAGCTGGCAGTTTTTGAATTTCAGGTTCAGGATACAGCTCAGTGGCATAGTGCTTGCTTAGCTTGCACAAGGCCTTAGGTTTAGTCCTGGTACCATACATGTGCACACACACATCTGAACCTCGCCAGTCATCTGAAAATGAAACACGCTGAGCTCTGTTTCATTATGTTGTTTGTTTGTTTTTTAATTTGTTCATTGATTTATTTATTAGAGGGGGAGAGAAGCAGATAGAATGGGCACACCAGGGCCTCTAGCCACTGAAAACAAACTCTCCAGATGCATGCACCACCTGTGCATCTGGCTTATGTTGGGACTAGAGAATTTAATCTTGGTCCTTTGGCTTTGTATTTATAGGCAAGCACCTTAACCACTAAGCAATCGCTCCAGCCCTTATTGAGTTTGCTTATTTATTTGTTTGTTTGAGAGAATGAAAATTAGTGCACCAGGGCCTATAGCCACTGCAAACAAACTCCAGATGCATGTGCCACCGGCTTACGTGGGTCCTGGGGAATTGAACCTGGGTCCTTTGGCTTTACAGGCAAGTGCTTTAACCACTAAGCCAACTCTCCAGCCCTCATCAGGTTGTTGTAAGTATCATTTTTTTTTCGAGCACTGTGCAAGCCCATATCATTGTTAACTTTAGGAAATTGCTCTCTTCTAGTCAGTTTTCGCTAATGAAGGAATAATTCACTTATAGTGACATTCATGTAGGATTTGCTCAGTTGTGATACATGTGACCCATAGAACCCCTCTTAAGAGGCTCTGCATTTGACCTTCTCAGAAAGCCCCCCACACCACTATTCCTTCTTTCACGTTAGAGTAGCATTCTATCTACCGGTGTTTGTGTTCTTCAAGGTTAGTAACCGTGGTTTGCAGGGGTATTTTCTTTATCTATATGAATCGCTGATGGAACACTGCCTGCAGGGTGCACGTTCTCTCAGAGTTCCCCAGCAGCTTCCTATCTGTGTCAGTCAGTACCCCCCATTTCTGCTGGCCTTTTGAGGCCCTCATGGCCAGATCCATTGTGTCCTTGACCCCGACTCCTGATCTTTCCCTCTCTGGCTCTACTCCCACCACAAGAGCCATTTTGCTCTTCCTGAGAAGATGAAGCTTAGCTGTGCTCTGGAATATGAGTGTCCCTCAGAGTCCTTAACTTTGTTAACTGAGGTTCCTCTGAGAACTTCATTTAAATGGGGGCCATTGTTCCCAGCCTACTCTGTGCTTCTGTAGTAATTCTCCCAGTGTGCTGTAGACTGGACTTTTTTTTGGGGGGGGGGGGTTTCAAGGTAGGGTCTCGCTGTAGCCCAGGCTGACCTGGAATTCACTATGTAGTTTCAGGCTTGCCTCAAACTCATGGTGATCCTCATATCTCTGCCTCTGAAGTGCTGGGCTTAAAGACGTGTGCCACCATGCCTGGCTTGGCCTTTTTATGTTTCTTGATTGTCTCTCTATAGGAAACCACTGGGTTGGTGATATAGCTGTTTGCTTTGGGTGTGTAGGGTTAATTGAGACAGGGTCTTGCAATGTAGCTAATGTTAAATTCACTATGTAGCCAGGCTAGCTTGAAATTGCAGTTTTCCTCAGTCTCTCCAGTGCTGGGATCACAGGCATGAGCCACCATCCTCAGTTTGCTTTCTCTGTTTAGTTACTAAAGCATATGGAACTCCTGGTCTTGGGCCTGGCCCATAGCAGGCTGTTCATCAGTCATTTCAGAAATGAGTGAACAGGGGCTGGAGAGATGGCTTAGTGGTTAAGCACTTGCCTATGAAGCCTAAAGACCCTGGTTTGAGGCTTGATTCCCCAGGACCCATGTTAGCCAGATGGACAAGGGGGTGCATACATCTGTAGTTTGTTTGCAGTGGCTGGAAGCCCTGGTGTGCCCATTCTCTATCTATCTGCCTCTTTCTCTCTCTGTCACTCTCAAATAAGTAAAAATAAACAAAAAACATTAAAAAAAATGAGTGAACAGATGTTGGGCATGGTGCTAAACTCATCTTCATGTCAGCTTCTGCAGCAGAACTGTTGTTATTGCCCTTTTAACAGACAAGGAAACTGAGGCCCAGGGAGGTTATGCAAACTTGCATGAGAGGGATTCAGAGTAGTGTTTGACTTCATAGCCCACTGTGTGTTTAACCATTTTACTTCACTCCTTGTGTCCCTCACTTTAAATTGTTTTGTAATAAAACCATTTCTTGAAGGATTTTTCAAATACCTCAACCCCTAGTCACATTTGTCAGGTAATAGTGCTTTGTGTGGGCTGGCCTTAAAGGGAAGCCACCTATGTGATGATCAAGAACATGGGCTTGGGGCCTGGAGGGATGGCTTAGCGCTTAAGGTGTTTGCCTGCAAAGCCAAAGGACCCAAGTTCGATTCCCCAGGACCCACATTAGCCAGCTGCACAAGGGGGCGCATGCATCTATAATTCGTTTTCAATGGCTGGAGGTCTTGGCGCTCCCATCCTCTCCCTCCCTCCCTTCCTCCCTCTTTCTCTGCAAAATAAATAAATAAAAATAAAATATTTTAAAAATAACATGGGCTGGGGAGATGGCACAGAAGCTAAAGGCGCTTACTTGCAAAGCCTGGTGGCCCAGGGTCAATACCCCAGTACTCACATAAAGCCAGATGCACAAAGTGGCTCATGTATCTAGTTTGTTTGCATTAGTAAGAGGCCCTGGCAGAACCTATTCTTTTTCTCTCTTTGCTTACAAATAAAAAGGGGGAGGGTTGGGCTGGAGAGATGGCTTAGCGGTTAAGCGCTTGCCTGTGAAGCCTAAGGACCCCGGTTCGAGGCTCAATTCCCCAGGACCCATGTTAGCCAGATGCACAAGGGGGCGCACGCATCTGGAGTTCGTTTACAGAGGCTGGAAGCTCTGGCGCGCCCATTCTCTCCCTCTCTCTCTGCCTCCTTCTCTCTGTTGCTCTCAAATAAATAAACAAACAAAAAAAAATTAAAAAAAAAAAAGAAAAAAAAGGGGGAGGGTCTGGAGAGATGGCTCAGTTGTTAAAGATGCTTGCTCACAAATGTAAACAAGAGGAGTGTGGGCTAGAGCTAGGGAGGCCCAATAGTTAAGAGCCCCTGTGTGAGGAAGGGGCTGGAGCTCTGTTTCTCCTGTATTAAAATAAACCTGGAATTGCTAGATTTTGTTGTTGGTGGTGGTGTTTGTTTTGTGGTAGGGTCTCACTCTAGCCCAGGCTGACTTGGAATTCTCAATGTAGTTTTTTTTTTTTTTTTTTTTTTTTTTAACCTGCTGAACAATTACAAAAATTCACTCCTCATGACTTCAAAGTTTAAGATTGTTTTTTTGTTTTTGTTTTTGTTTTTGTTTTTGTTTTTGTTTTTGTTTTTGTTTGGTTTTTCAAGGTAGGGTTTGGCTCTGGCCCAGGCTGACTTGGAATTAACTATGTAGTCTCAGGGTATCCTCGAACTCCCAGCGATCCTCCTACCTCTGCCTCACGAGTGCTGGGATTAAAGGTGTATGCCACCGGTTTAGGTTTTGTTTTTATTAAAAATCACATGCCTACTCTGATCTACTATAGTGATTCTATTGATGGTTTAAAAATCTCTTAAGCTGGCTATAATGGCACCTGCTTTTAATCCTGGCACTTGGGAGGCAGAGGTATGTGAATCGCAGTGAGTTCGAGGTCACCCTGAAGACTACACAGTCAGTTCCAGGAAGAGCAAGACCCTCCCTCGAAAAACCAAAATAAATAAGTAAATAAATAAATAAAATCTCTTAAACTTTATATTACTTTTGACTTCCCATGAGTCTTTTTTTTTTTTTTCAAGGTAAGGTCTCACTCTAGCCCAGGCTAATCTGGAACTCACTTAATAGTCCCAGGCTAGCCTCAAACTCATAGTAGTCCTTGTATTTCTGCTTCCCAAATCCTGGGATTAAAGATGTGAGCCACTATACCCACAGCATGAGTCTTTTAGAAATAAAAATTAAGATGTTTAGAAAAGTTTGCTTTGTCTGGCTTCCTGAATGGACTAAAACATGTTCTCACAAATATAGTCATGAGTTTGGGACATGGTATGACAGATTAATGATTTTAGCTCAGTGTCCTTGATGTTTTATTTTCATTTTTTGTTGTGGGTCGCTTTATTCCTGTTCTTAATGTTTGAGATAATGGTATCCATTTAAAAGAAGTATGGTACTTACATGCAGTTTAACAACTAATCATAAATTATCTTGTATCATTTCCTGGTACAAGAATGGGAGCAGAGCTAACTGCTCAGAAACCCAGTGTGAACCTCCAGTCCCCTCTCAGGTCCCTCATGAAAAATAGTGTCATAATGTTTTCCTCATTTTTCCTTTTATCTTGTTAAGAATATACCTATAGCTCTAAGCAGTATATATACTTAAAGCAAAGTACTTATTGCTGACAGCAAAATGTTCTTGGAATTGACCAAGTTGCTGTAGTCTGTTTTCATGTATGTGTGTGTTCTTTGGTTTATATTAAATGTCATTTGAACCCTTGAAATATGGCTGGTTCAATTTGCCAGCAAGCCAAGTAAAGCCAGATGAGCATACAAGAGACTCTCTGATATGCACGTGGGAGGGCGAGATATGCACAAACACACAAATAAGTAAATAAGTAAATAAATAAGAGTATATGTAGAGAGGAAAATAATTTGTTGATTTGACAATTAGATAGCTGCATCTTGTGTTGTCTCTGCTGGCTTCTCCCGAGAACTACCAGAGACAAGTGAGAAGTGGGCACAATCAGGTGAATTGTAGCACTTGGGAAGTCAGTCTATGGTGTTCATTGTGCAGTTCTGTCCACTGAACATTAGTGTGAACTATTGGAGATTACAGACTAACAGTGTCTGGAGTTCATTTGCAGTGGCTAGAGGCCCTGGCACGCCCATTCTCTCTCTCTTTGTGTCTGCCTCTCTCGCTCTTAAATAAATAAATAAATAATAATAAAAATTAAAAAGAATTCAGCTGAGGGGCTGAAGAGATGGCTTAGGGGTTAAGTCGCTTGCCTGCAAAGCCTTAGGTACCATGTTCAACTCTCCAGATCCCACGTAAGCCAGACTCACATGCCCACTATGTGGCTTAAGCGTCTGGAGTTTGATTGCAGTGGCTGAGGCCCTGACATGTCAGTTCTCTCTCTCTTCCTCTCTCTCTCTGTCTCTCTCACTCTCTCTTAAAAAAAAAAAAAGGCTGGAGAGATGGCTTAGTGGTTAAGGCAAAGGACCTGCAAAGGCAAAGGACCCAGGTTTGATTCCCCAGGACCCACATAAGCCAGATGCTCAAGGTGGCGCATGTGTCTGTAGTTTGTTTGCAGTGGCTGGAGGGCCAATTCTCTCTCTCTCTCTACCTGCCTTTCTCTCTCAAATAAATAAAAATAAGATATTTTTTAAAAATTAAAAAAAGCTGGGCGTGGTGGTACATGCCATTAATCCCAGCACTTGGGAGACAGAGCTAGGAGGATCACTATGAGTTTGAGGGCACCTTGAGCCTACATAGTGAATTCTAGGTCAGTCTGGGCCAGGGTGAGACCCTACCTTGAAAAACAAAAACAAAAACAAAAAAATTAACAAAAGAATTCAGCTGAGGATTTTGAATACCCTTTTTCTCGTCTTCACTTTCAGTTTTTCTTTAACATCAGCACCAATGATCAAGAAGGCCTTTACAGTCTTTATTTCCACAAATGCACAAACAGTGACTTGCAATCCAGTGACAGGTTTTCATTCAGCCTTGATGTAAGTACCACATGGGCACTCTCCCTGGGAATTTTGTCTACCAAACAGGGTGGGCTTTGTGGGTGTGTTTTGTTTTTGGTGCTGGGGTAGAACCCAGGGCCTCACACATCCTAAGCATAGTTTGCAAACTCAGCCTAAGAACAGGTGGTATGAACACTCCATTGTGAGAAAATGTGGCCAGTTTAGAATCCCACAGGGCAGGGCACCCCAGCAGAGGGCTTATAAAGGAGGAAGTGTCAAGCCAAGTGGGATGCCTCCACTTCACCTCGGGCGGTGAGAACATGGCTGTTACCTGCTGGTACTGTTTCTCTTAAGGTTAAGTGAAACAGTTGAGAGTCCACATTGCTGAGCAAGAGATGATCTGTTCCTGAAAAGTACCAATTGATTTGATTTCAGATTGAGATCACAGAGAAGAATCCTGACAGCTACCTCTCAGCAGGGGAAATCCCTCTCCCCAAATTATACATTTCTATGGCTTTTTTTTTCTTCCTTTCTGGGACCATCTGGATTCACATCCTTCGAAAACGACGGTAAACTATTCCTTCCTTGAGAGCTTTAACTGAGAATGTTGAGATTTGAATGGAGGCTTTGCTTGCCTTGCTATTTGCTCGTTCTCATTGCTTTGTTTAAAAAGCTGATCTAAAGCTGGGTGTGGTAGGAGGATTGCTGTGAGATCAAGGTCAACCTGGGACTAGAGAGTGAGTTCCATGTCAGCCTGGGCTAGAGGAAGACTCTACCTCAAAAATACTGGAAAGGAAAAAAAAAAAAAGATCTAAGTGTCACAGCAAAGCAGAATCCTTCCGCAGCAGAGACTCCACCTCCCAGGACGTGGAATGAGCATGCCAGTACCTTTCAGGGGCGGTTCATCTTGCTAGGGTGCCTTCTCATACTGCACATTTCAGCTCAAAGCCTCCCCGGGCCTTTCTGTTGATCTCCAGAAGCGCTTTTTAAAATTTATTTCTGTGTGTGTGTGTGTGTGTGTGCGCGCGCGCGCGCGCGTGTGTGTGTTTACGGAGGGTATGGGTGCACAGCAGGGCTTCTTGCCACTGCATACAAGCACCAGATGCTGGGCAGCACTTTCTGTATCTGCCTTACATGAGTGGCTTGGGAATTGATCCTGGGCTGTCAGGGTTTGCAGGCCTTTAACCACTGAGCCCCCTTCCTAACTTTGACCTCCAGAAGCTTGATCCTGGGGAAAACCTCTTCAAAGTTCATCTACCTTGCTCTGTCTCCTCCCCTAAAGCTTATTGAAGGGAGAGGCTGCATGTTAAAGTATTCGTTGTAAAACACTTTATAAAGTTCATGAACTGAGTAAAGGACGGCATGCAAGTGTTGTCTTGTTGTATCACTTGAAACGCACAGAGTAATCAGCACCCTAAATACTTCCCTCTCTGGAGTACCCATGCAGAAATTTAAACCTTTTTCACCTCATGACCTGACTGACTCTTCTTACAGACACACTCTGCCTGGTATATGGACTCTAGTTAGTGCTATTGTCACATGATCTCATTTGAGCTAGAATAAAGAAAGAAATAATTATGCAAATTCACACCATAAAGACCTTCTAGGTTTAAAATTTTTTGTTGGGAGTGTCATGTCCATATATGTGCCATCAGAGGACAGCTTCATGGGGTCTGTGCTTCACCTTCTCTGAGACCGGGTCTCTTGCTGCATATAAACTGCTAGATTACAAAAGAGTGTCAGGTTAGCTGGTGAGTTCCTGATTCTCTCCTGGCTCCACTAGGTCATTGAGATGACAAATACGTGCACTACTGTGGGTGGCCTTATGTGGGTACTAAGGAATTGAATCCTGGCTCGCAGGCTTTGCAAGCAAGATCCTTGGACTGCTGAGCCATCTCCCCATTTCCAAGGCCTTTTATTTTTTTTAAAAAAATTTTAATTTATTTACATGTATGTGTATAGATGTGCCTGGGTCTCTTGCCATATGGCGTTATGTAGGTGGCTGGGAAATTGAACCTGGACTGGCAGGCTTTGCAAGCAAGTGCCATAGGCACTGTCCAGCCCTTCTTCTTCTTTTGTTTTAATAAGTAAGTTTAATTATTTATTTATTTGCAAACAGAGAGAAGAGAGACAGAATGAGCACACCAGGGCTTTCAGCCACTGCAAATGAACTCCAGATGCATGTGCCACTTTGCATCTGGCTTTATGCGGGTTCTGGGAAATCGAACTCAAGTTCTCTCTCCAGCCCAGCTTCTGTTTTGTTTTGTTTTTTTAATTATTTGAGAGAGAGAAAAAGGCAGAGAGAGGGAGAGAATGGCCGCACCAGGGCCTCCAGCCACTATAAACGAACTCCAGGTGCATGTGCCCCTTTGTGCATCTGGCTTATGTGGGTCCTGGAGAATTGGGATCCTTTGGCTTTGCAGGCAAACGCCTTAACCACTAAACTATCTCTCCAGCCCCTGGTTTTTGTTGTTGTTGTTGTTTGGTTTTGGTTTTGGTTTTTGAGGTGGGGTCTGGCTCTAGCCCAGGCTGACTAGGATTCACTCTAGTCTCAGGGTGGCCTCAAACTCATGGTGATTCTGATAACCTCTGCCTCCTAAGTGTGTGCTGCCCAGTGTTTCTGGTTTTTTTTTTCCCCCCTCTTTTGAGGTAGGGTCTCACTCTAGCTCAGGCTGATCTGGAATTCACTATGTAGTTTCAGGGTGGCCTCGAACTCGTAGTGATCCTCCTACCTCTGCCTCCCGAGTGCTGGGAATAAAGGTGTGTGCCACCATGCCCAACTACCATTTCTGGTTTTTAAAAGAAAGTTTTCCTTTTTGCTTTTATTTGAAAAGTAAGACCAAGGGAATCAGAAGCGTGGACTTTGACTGATTTCTGTCTGCCCTGCTTCACTGGGTCTCTTTCCTTGGATACAAAACTGGGACAGTCATCATTGCTCTGCCTCCTAAAGCACCTTAGACCAGTAGACTTGCTGCGGGGCAGGGTCTGTCCTCCCCTCTAGGGGCCTTTGCAGATCAGTATTACTCAAATATGATGTGCTTGTAGGATAGCTTCCCCGCCCTGTGGCATTTTATCTCCCTTTATTTAGTGATGGCGGTACTCATTCTCTGTAACTTGGATAAAATGGTGGCAAAAGTTAGGGTTGGTTCCTCATGGTACTGCACACTTCAGTTCAAAGCCTCTCTGGGCCTTTCTGTTGTTCTCTAGAAGCTTTTTTTGTTTTGTTTTTTGTACACATGTGTGTGGGGGAGAGAGAGAGAGAAAGAGAGGGAGGGGAGGTTGAGATTACATGGGGCTGACCTATTTGTGCACACACATTTTTAACTTTTTGTGGAAGTATCATATGCATACAGTACCTACCATACACATATATTTAAGCCATCCTCCTGTTTTCTCATAATCTTACAGCCAGTGCTATTAGGTTGGAAACTAGAGTGTCACATAGGCATGTGACCCCAAGGCTGCCAGGCACATTTCATAGACTTGTAGCTCTTTAATTCTAGAAAGAATGAGACATCTTTGCCACATCAATGTACTGACATGCAGAGTGGGGAAGTGAAGATGTGGCCAGATGACCTGATAAAAGCTGGAGCTGGTGTACCAGGCTGCCAGTAAGTGCCTGTCAAGCTCCTTTTCCTCTGAGGGCATGGGCTCTAGACTCCCTGTAGAGGAAGGGAGGTCTAGGGGCAAAGGACAAGAGGCAGCTGGTGGTTTTTTTTTTTTTTTGAGGTAGGGCTTCACACAACTCCAGCTGACCTGGAACTCACTCTGTAGTCTCAGGATGGCCTCAAACTCACAGTGATGTTACTACCTTTGTGTCCCTAGTGTCCCTGCCATCATTTATGGTCATTTGTTTTCATGATGGTAGCCAGTCTGACAGGAGTGAGATGGAATCTCAACGTAGTTTTAATCTGCATTTCTCTGATGACTAGGGACATAGAACATTTTTTTAGATGCTTATACGCCATTCGTATTTCTTCTTTTGAGAACTCTCTATTTAGTTCCATAGCCCATTTTTTAATTGTCTTGTTTGGTTTCTTATTATTTAATTTTTTGAGTTCTTTGTATATCCTAGATATTAATCCTCTATCAGATGTATAGCTGGCAAAGATTTTTTCCCATTCTGTAGGTTGCCTCTTTGCTTTATTCACAGTGTCCTTTGCTGTACAAAATCCTTGTAATTTCATAAGGTCCCAGCAGTCAATCCGTGGCTTTATTGCCTGAGCAATTGGGGTTATATTCAGAAAGTCTTTGCCAAGACCAATATGTTGAAGGGTTTCCCCTACTTTTTCCTCTAGCAGTTTCAGAGTTTCAGGTCTGATGTTAAGGTCTTTAATTCATTTGGACTTAATTCTTGTGCATGGAGAGAGAGAAGAATCTATTTTCATCCGTCTATAGATAAATATCCAGTTTTCCCAGCACCATTTGCTGAAGAGGCTGTCTTTTCTCCAATGAGTATTATTGGCATTTTTATCGAATATAAGGTGGCTGTAGCTACCTGGACTTTCCAGCCCAACTTTGAATGAATCTTATTGCCATTCAGTAGTGTCAGACTGCTCTGACCTTGACTTCCTTTTTGACCTTGAAGTGAGTGGGCAGTGGAGCAGGAAAATGCCAGGGAGATCATCCTGGAAGCCAGTGTGCACATTTTATGGCATAATCTCTTTGTGCTGTGCACACTCCCCTTCTGACCATTCCTGTTCGCTTCTGCCCCAGTCCCACTCCCAGCCATGAATAGCCACTCAGGTGTACCTGGTAGGCAGTTGTGGGCAAGTGTGCGCATGTGTAATGCTGCTTGGCATGCATGCTGCATGTATTTTTTACACCTACAGAAAGCATGTTGGTACTGTTGTACATCTTCCCTTCACGGCTACAATCTTCCACCTGGCCACATTGCTGTCCAGCTGACAAGTGTTGCTTCTAGTTTCCTGTGCTCTGTGTCCCCATGTGTCACCTCTCTGTTCCTTGGAGATGGGTGTATATCCAGGGTGCCTGTCTTCCTGCTGCCCAAATGGTGCTGTGTGGGTTAGTGCCAGGCAGAGACCCTCAGGGTCATGGGTCTCTATAGCTGCACTACCGGCCATGCATGAGTCCTGTTTGCCACACACTTGCTACTCTGATGTGTATAAACCAGTCCCTTGTTTTAATTTGCATTGCTCTGAGTGTTAATGACAGGAATTATCATTTCAGGGGTGGATTAACTTGTACCTGCCCATATTCTTTGCATATTTTCCTGTTGAGTTCCTGTGTTCTTGTTGCTTTGCATGATAGTCTCTTGCATATTCTCGGCATGTTCCCTCACTGCCTTATACATTGTACATTTTGTCTCCTGGTCATGATGCTTGCCTGTGACATACACTGCTGAATAAAAATCTCTCTCTCTCTTTTTTTCCCCCTTTTTTCTCACTCTAGCCCAGGCTGACCTGGAATTCACTGTATAGTCTTAGGCTGGCCTTGAACTCACAGTTACGCTCCTACTTCTTGCCTCCTCAGTGCTAGGATTAAAGGTGTGCACCACCACGCCTGGCTGGAAGGCACAGGTAGGAGGATCTCTGTGAATTCAAGGCCATTCTGAGATTACATAGTGAGTTCCAGGTCAGCCTGGGCTAGAGTAAGATCCTACCTTGGAAAAAAAAAAATCTCTCATTTTAATGAAGTCACAGCTATCTAATTTTAGTCTTGGGGGCAGTGCTCCTTGGATCTTAAAAGGCCTTTTTCTACTTCAGGATCATTGAATGTGAGTGTGTTTTATGTTGAGCCCTGAGCTGTATCTGGAATCCCTTTTTGTGGATGGGTGCGGTAGACCCAGCTCTGCTTGCTTCCGCATGTGGGTGCCAGCTGGTTTTTCCTGCAGCTGTTACTAAACAGTGTGCTCTCTCCTGCCAATGTGGAGTCGTGTGTCATATGCCGAGCTGCTGTGCTTGTGCGAGTCTACTTCCAAGCTGTCTGGTCTGCACCATGGTTTTATTGCTGGGATGTTGCCGAATGTTGTGATGTGTGGGAGTGTACGTTACCCCTGGGATTCTTTTTGTTTGTTTGTTTGTTTGTTTTTGTTTTTTTTTCTTCCTGGTAGGGTCTCACTCTAGCCCAGGCTGACCTGGAACTCACTATGGAGTGTCAGGGTGGCCTCAAACTCACAGTGATCCTCCCACCTCTGCCTCCCAGGTACTGGGATTAAAGGCATGCGCCACCATGCCCGGCTCACCCCTGGGATTCTTTGATGTGCTTTATTAATATTTTTCTATTTTTCTACATAGTGGTCTTGTGTTCCCATTGGGTTCATTCCCAGGGAGAGGTGGGGACGAGAGGAGGAATTTAATTCCTAGAACCCGCGGGTGGACCACTGGGGTGGGGATGGGGGCATGGGGAGCTTTACCACTGGTAAGAGAGCAGCACTACGCTAGCACTGTCCCTGTGACCAGCCCCCAGACCTCAGCTGTCCCCTGGCTGCATCTCATTGCTTTCTCCTCTCTGGGGTTTTCATGGTGTTTCTGCACGGCTACCCACTTTATTCTTACCTGTGTGGCCAACCTAGGGTGGTTTTCAGGGAGGAAACAGCAGGCTGTGCTAGGTTCCATCTTGCCAGGATTTGGCCTGCATCATGCCTGCTTCAGCACGTAGTTCCTGCTCCCAGCATTACGCTGTGCACTAGAGCTGTCGTTAGATTAAAGAAACTTCATGTTTGCGATTTGCTCTTACTGTATTTACTGCTTGCTTTGAATGTATCTGATGCTTGGCTGTCCTTCAGGAGAATGTGGTCTTCTCTTAATTCTTTCCCCTCTCTTTTTATAGGAATGATGTGTTTAAAATTCACTGGTTGATGGCGGCCCTCCCTTTCACCAAGTCTCTTTCCTTGGTGTTTCATGCAGTATGTATTAGTGCTTGGGGTTGTTTATAAATGATTTGAGTCCCTATATGGGTAGAAAATAAACTAGAAGGAAGGGGATGGATTAGTGGGAGGCAAAGGGAAAGAATTTGTTTCTTATAAACTCCTTCTTATTCAAATATTGTATTTATTTGTTTGTTTGTTTATGAGGGAGGCACAGAGTGTGGTATGCCAGAGCCTCCTGTCACTACAAATGAACTCCAGATGCATGGACTTTGTGCATCTTGTCTCATGTGGGTACTAGAGAATCGAACCTGTGCTGTGGGACATTGAAAGCAACCTTTACCCACTGAGCCCTTTCCAGCCCTAAAATCCCCTTGTATTTGGGAGAATTGACTATGGGAGCAAGTGAGCACCATCTCCCCAGTGCAAGGCTTCTTGCTCCTACTTGCAGATCAAGAATCTTTCTATAACATTGGCTTTTATTTATTTTTTCTTTCTTTTTAAAATATTTTTTATTTACTTATTTGCAAGCAGAGAGAGGGAGACAGACAAAGAATTGGCATGCCAGGGCCTCTAGCCACTGCAAACGAACTTCAGACACATACGCCACCTTGTACATCTGGTTTTATATGGCTACTGGGGAATTGAACCTTTGTCCTTTGGCTTAACCGCTAAGCCATCTTCTCAGCCCTTTTATTTATTTTTTAGTATTTTTATTTATTTGAGAGAGAGAAAGGGAGAGAAAGAGAGTGGGTATGCCAAGGCCTCCAACCACTGCATATGAACTCCAAATGCATGGACCACCTTGTATATCTGGCTTGCGTGGGTCCTGGTGAATCAAACCTGGGTCCTTTGGCTTTGTAGGCAAGCGCCTTAACCACTAAGCCATCTCTCCAGCCTTTTTTTGTTTTGTTTTCTGTTTTTTTTTTGAGGTAGGGTCTTGCTGTAGCCCAGGCTGACCTGGAATTCACTGTGTAGTCTCAGGGTGGTCTTGAACTCATGGCAGTCCTCCTACCTTTGCCTCCAGAGTGCTTGGGATTAAAGGCATGCATCACCACACCCAGCTTCTCTGGCCCTTTTTTTAAAATATATTTTTATTTTTATTTGAACGTGAATGGGAGAGAGAGAATGTTTTTGTTTTTATTTATTTATTAGAGAGAGAAAGAGGGACAGAGAGTTATTTTTTGGCATGATCTCACTGTAGCCCAGGCTGACCTGGAACTCACTGTATAGCTTCATGCTAGCCTCATACTCATGGTAATCCTCCTACTTTAGCCTCCCAAATAGCTGTTTTGGGTTTTGTTGTGTGTGTGTGTGTTTGTGATGAGATCTTACTGTGTAGCCCATGTTGGCCTCAGATTCATTAGTGACCGTCCTGACACAGCTTCCCATGCTGGGGTCAGTCACCAAGCCCAGCAGCATTTTTGTTTTTGCCATCTCCTGAGATGGAGCGCCACCTGCTGAGCTGTCCACAAGGCTTCTTTTATGTCACTAAACATTCCTATTTTTGACGTGGAGTGCATTGTCAGCCTACTTACCTGAGGGAAAGATTACCACTGTAAGGACTGAGGCTTAATGACAGCTTTAGCTTTGAACATTGAAGTGATGCACAGTGAACGAGCTGACCTGAGGTGCAAGACCACCGCTTCCCTGATTTGAGGCCTGTGCACATTCGTAGGCCTTCCTGGTCTGCTCTCCAACTGCTTCACAGGAAAAAGACAAAACATACCCAGTTATAATGTCAAGAAGTAACATTTATTAGTATAATTGCCCCTTTGGATCTAAGTTAAGAGATTCTTTCCGGAGCTATACAAATAATGACTGATGAGTTCCCTCAGTCACCTGTACTATTTAGATGTGCTACTGTCAGCTTTATGGGTCCTGCCAGGAATCTTACCACCTTGGTGGCCCCAAGTATCTAAATTTACAGATCTCAAAATGTAATTGAGCCGGCGTGGTGGCGCACGCCTTTAACCCCAGCACTCGAGAGACAGAGGTAGGAGGATCGCCATGAGTTTGAGGCCACCCTAGATTACCTAGTGAATTCTAGATCAGCCTGGGCTAGAGTGAGACCCTACCTTGAAAAACCAAAAAATAATAATAATAATAATAATAATAATAATAATAATAATTGAAGCCAGGTCACTGCACACAGATCTTCAGCTAGCTGTCATCTTCATGTGAGCATCAGGAGTTTGAGACAAAGGGCCCAGCTGGGGATTGAAAGACTTGCGTGGCCTTTGGACCTTAGAGGTTTTCAAGAAAAAAAGCAGGCAGCTATTGCCAAATGTGTCTTGCCTCCAGAGCACCTTGGTCAGGTGCTAGGGTCATTGAATTTTGTCCTTTCTTTCCAGTTATGGGTTTGTTAGCACATTCATGCCTCCCTGGAGAACTGGCAAGTAGGTATTGACAGTGGTGTAGGCAGGCCCACACTACCCATCCTGAGTCCACTGGGATCATTTATTGCTTTGCTCTGCCCTGAAGCTTAGGCAGCTCAGCCTTTCTGAAACAGAGCTGTTTTGATTTCAGATCGACTACCACTACATCTCCTCACAGGGTTTTCCGATTGAAGGCTGGGCTGTTGTGTACTACATAACACACCTGTAAGTATATATGGATGCTATTTATTTATTTATTTATTTGGTTTTTCGAGGTAAGGTCTCACCCTAGCTCAGGCTGACCTGAAATTCACTATGTATTCTCAGGGTGGCCTCGAACTCTCAGCAGTCCTCCTACCTCTGCCTCCCAAGTGCTGGGATTAAAGGCGTGTGCCACCACACCCGGCCTATTTATTTATTTATTATTATCATTTTTTGTTGTTGTTGTTGTTTGTTTTCCGAGGTAGGGTCTCTAAGTCAGACTGGCCTGTAATTTACTTTGTACTCTCAGGGTGGCCTCGAACTCATGGCAATCCTACCTCTGCCTCCCGAGTGCTGGGATTAAAGGAGTGTGCCACCATGCCCACCTTTATTTATTTATTTATTTGCTTATTTATTTATTTATTTATTTATTGAGGTAGGGTCTCACTCAAGCTCAGGCTGGCCTGGAGTTCACTATGTAGTCTCAGGGTGGCCTTGAACTCACAGTGATCCTTCTACCTCTGCTTCCCAAGAGCTGGGATTAAAGGCATGAGCCAGCATGCCTGGCTCCCCTGTAAGTATATATGGGACAGCACTCACCCTGTGAAATAACATTCAGAGAAGTTGGGGGCTGTGCGATCAGAGTGCTGGTGGCAGTCTGGCTGGCAGAACAGAACGAGTCTAACATGAGGTCTCCTCTCCCAGTCTGAAGGGAGCGCTGCTATTTATCACCATCGCGCTCATCGGCACCGGCTGGGCCTTCATCAAACACATTCTGTCCGACAAAGACAAGAAGATCTTTATGATTGTCATCCCGCTCCAGGTAAGGGAGCCACATTGGCTTTTTAGTCCTGTCTTGCCTTCCCTACAGTAAAGAGACAGCTCATCCATAAACCCCAACTTTTTCCCCCCATTATTCTGTGCTTTACTTTTTTCCACATAACGGGGGGAAAAAATTTATAGTACAAGATCTGTTAAGTACACATCTCCCCAATTTACAAAACATAATCTAGAAATAAACAAGAAACCAAAACTTTCTCCCATATATTTGCACAATGTATTCCTGTCGGAGCCCAGGGAGTAGTAGAAGGCAGGGGGCCTACTTTCTATCTGAGATAGAGGCACATGGGTTCAAAGCTTCTCAGGCAAATGCCTGGCTAGAGAGTAACTGAGAGAGTGCTAAGAATTTTACATTTCCCCCACAGCTGATTTCTCAGACTGTCAGCCCAATTAAGTATTTCAAAGCGTGTTTTTTTTTCCACTTTTTTATTTTTCAAATTTTGATTAACAACTTCCATGATTATAAAAAATATCCCATGGTAATACCCTCCCTCCCCCATTTAAAAGTTTATCTCATGTGAGTCTTCTTGTCACACAGTATATTCTTGGGGAAAATTTTTTTCTTTGCTGCTCCAGTTCACATTATAAATTAACTTACAAATATAGTTGCATTACAAGCAATATGTACAAATCATTATGTCAAGATTTTTCACATATAAAAAAATGTCCATAGAGAAATGTTCATACATACAGTATGGGGGTAGGTAGTTTCTTTGGTTGTTTTTCATTTTTTGTGTTTTGAGGCGGGGTTTCATTCTAACCTAGGCTGACCTATAACTCCGAACTTCTGCCTATCCTCCTACCTCAACAAACCCCAACTCCTTTGGGTGGCTAAAGGTTGGGCTCTCATTCTGAATGCTGACCCAGGCTTCAGGCATGCACTGATGGCCAGTTGTTTTCAGATCCTTCTTGATGCTTAGACTAGAGAGCTGTGGAAAATCAAGGAAGGCGTGCTGCCATCTCTTCTGCTTCCATTTGTCTCTGGCAAGATGCATTTCCTGGCAAGGAGGCCTGGGTGTGTGATGTTTCGTACATGAAGTACTTTAGAACTGTAAATGGGATTGTGAGTTTTTGCAGAGTGGAATGGGACAGAGGTGAGCATTTATTAGACCTCTTCTGGGTTTGGAGGCCATGCTCGGAGGCCAGCTATGCAAGGTGGTCGCACCTCAGGAGAGGACCCGAGCTTGTTTTATGCTCAGCAGTTTTATGCAGAGCTGACAGCAGGTAGAAGAGGACGCAGCACAGGCAGCGCGCACCTGCCTTTGACCGCAGACCAGACCCTGTGTTCAGTAGAGGTGCTCTCATGGGTTCTTCTCACATTTGGGGAACAGTGCAGGTGTGGCAGTCAGGAAAGGCAGGGTGCAACTCTCTGGGCACCTACATCAGCCCTTTTGTGGCAGAGCCACCCTCCCATGCTTCAGCAAGGAGGAACATATGCTAGCACCAAACAGTAGCACAGACCCGGTGATACAGGTTTGCAGAAAGAGGAAAGAGCAGTCGGTCACTGCATGTGGTCTAGAAGGGCTTTAGAACAGAGGGCCTTGGATAATCCAGCAAAGGACTGTGACAGGCAAAGGCGTCGCAGGAGCCTGTCTGTGGGACTGCTACCTGAGGACCCTCACCTGTTAGCACCCAGCCAGGCTGCGATAGCGAGCCGCTGCAGCCACTTCAGTGGCCACACGGTTCCATGGGCTGCCAAGGCCTCAGAGCTTGTATGTGATGGAACCTGTGTGCTCCTTTCACCGTTAGAACTGCTGCCCATCCATGTTCTGTCCCTTGGGCAGCCTCCCCCCCTAGGTTGGTTGACCTCTCCCCTGGCCTGAACTAGGGTACAATGGGGTACCCTCTTTCTTCTGCCCTCTGTGGTTCTCCTGAGAGAGAACACACAAGGTTACATGGAACATCACTGAGAAAATGAGGGTATTTGAAACTAAAGATGTGTAAGTTAGGAGTGTTTAAATAATGGGACCTTGTCCACCAGCACTTTTGGCCACAGAAAGTTACTTTTCTTTTTCCTCCTTTTTTTTCTTTGTGGTGCTGGGGGTGGGACCCACATTCTTGCACATGCCAGGCATGTGCTGTCTCTTCCACTGAGGAAGCCTCACCCAAGCCCTTAGAGTGAGTGATGTCAGTACAAGCAGCAGTACAGGTCACACCTGGGGACATGTCTTTCATGTGCATTAAGGACCCAGTAGCATTACAGATTTAAGCTGTGGAGCCTTTGTTTTCCACCTTGTCTTGACAGAGAAACCACAGGTCTAAATATAACCTGGACCTCGGGAGGAAGGAGAGCAGGAAAACCTGGAAGCTGGGTGTCAGTGGGGAAACTGAAATCCCAAGATCAATTTCACATCCATACCAAGTCACAATTTAATTTGAAAATCTTTTGTGGGAAGGGAACTAGTCTCCCAAAAAGTAGCACATCAGACCACATCCTCCTCGTAATTGGGTTGAGAAACTACCTTTCTAGCAGGTCAGACAGACTTTGAAATCATGGATGTTTTTTTCAAATTGTATTTATTTTTTTCAAATTTTTATTAACAACTTCCATGATTATAAAAAATATCCCATGGTAATACCCTTCCTCCCCCTGAAATCATGGATTTTTTTTTTTTTTTTTTTTTTTTTTTTGGTTTTTCGAGGTAGGGTCTCACTCAAGCTCAGGCTGACCTGGAATTCACTATGGAGTCTCAGGGTGGCCTCGAACTCATGGCGATCCTCCTACCTCTGCCTCCCAAGTGCTGGGATTAAAGGCGTGCGCCACCATGCCCGGCCTTTTTTTTTTTTTTTTTTTTTTTTTTTGTGGGATACATGGGTGGAATTTTTCTCTCTACATCTTACGTAGTGGTGATCCTCCAAAGGGTACACCAGAAGTTGTAAATTTCCCCTCTGCTTAGTAGTATCTCTGTTAAGCCAGTTGAAAATCTACCCACAGTGTGCTAAAAGCCCAGTGTAGGGGTAACCACATGAGGCAAAGCCTTAACCTTGGAACTAGAAGCCAAGCATGGAGGCTGATGTGTGCAGTGTGTAGTGTAGGGGACCTGGACCTGGTTTACCAAGCCAAGTGAAGAGCAGGATGACTGCTCAACTGTGGGGCAGAGTTTGCTGTTCTTGCCACTCTGACCTCTAGTCCCACAGTCCCAGTATCAGACACTTAGAAGAATTATTGTCCCTGAGGACCAGGGGTTCTTGGGAAGAACTGGGCCTAATTGTGGGCACTCTGGCTAAAGGGGATGTGAAGTGTCATCTGCCCAACGACTTTGGAGACTACCTGAGTCTCAGAGTGCCCCCAAAGCAGATTGTTCTCATTATCTGTTGCAGCATAAACCAGTCAGTCCAAAACCTGGTGACTTGAGACAATGCTGACTAATCACTCTCCATTTCTATGGATCAGAAGCCTGGGGTGGTTTAGCTAAGTAGATCTGGCCTGGGATTTGATGTGGTTATACTTGTTCATTAGCTGGGGTCTGGCGATCTTGTAGTTTCCATGTGAGTTTGCTTTCTGAACTCGGAGGATCTGCTCACATGAGTGGAAACAGCTTCTGATCCTTAGGCATCTCTGCATTGCTTCTCCAACATGGCGACTTTGGGGAGTCCAACTACTTACAAAAAGGCTGAGGCTTTCCAGAACCCAGAGGAGGCTAAGGAGGAAGCTGTATTTCCCTCATAGCCAGTGCAGTCACAGACCTTCCAGGTTCGAAGTGTGGCAAGCAGAGAGGCAAACTCTGGAGGAGCTTGTGGGCCTGGAGAGGCTGCTGCAGCCACTTATGCTTTGGGATTTTGTATCCTGCAGGTGCTGGCAAATGTGGCTTACATCATCATAGAGTCCACCGAGGAGGGTACGAGTGAGTATGGCTTGTGGAAGGACTCTCTGTTCCTGGTTGACCTGCTATGCTGTGGTGCCATCCTCTTCCCAGTGGTGTGGTGAGTGACTTGCAGGCTAGCCAGTCACACAGCGTGTGTTTGAAAAAGACAGCTTTGTGGGCCCCAGGCTGCCTCTGTGAACAGGGTCCTGGGTTTTATCAGAGTCACCTGGGGGACTGTGATAGAGCCAGTCTGGACCATGGGCAGCATAAACTATAAGCTGAACTTGGTAGGGAAAAGGTTGAAGTATTCCTGCCAAGGTGGATGGAAATCAGGGAAGTACATGAACATAAACCAGTGGCAGTGCTTAGCCCACCCATGTTTTAGGGTATTCAAAGTGGTCTACTCCATTCCTGGACACGTCAGCTTCATGGGCATGTACTGTGTGCTTTGGTTATGCATTCAGAATGTTTAGTGCCACACCAACAGTTAATGAGAAAGTCTCCTAGTTAAATGACATGCAAAGAGGTCTCATGGGAGCCAAGTGGAGGAAAGGAAATTGGCAAAAATACAGTGCCCTCTCCATCCTCAGTGCAGTTCATTGTTCTGAAATGTTCCGGGGCCGTGGGATGCTTCCCATCCTGCATCCCATCAGGAAGTCCGTGTTTTCCAGCTTGCTGAGGATTGTCAACTTGTCACCCCATCGTCCTTGTTACCCAGAGCATGGTGCCTGTGGGGCCAGTTAACTACCCTTTCCCCGTCCATCACATAGCACACTAGGTGCATGTTGGGTGGCTGAAACATGGAAGAGGACCTTCCGGTCACTGTAGCCACCCTGCCATTCTGCCCAAGGGCAGGCAGCTTGGACATCCGTAATCCATGCCATCCTCAAGCAGAGAGGTTTTGTCAGGGAACAGAGGTTAGGCCCCACTCTTGATTTTAAAGGTAGGGTGTCACTGTAGCCCAGGCTGACCTATAATTCACTATGTAGTCTTAGGCTAGCCTTGAACTCACAGCGATCCTCTTACCTCCTCCCAAGTGCTGTGGTTAAAGGCATGCACCACCACAACCAGTTTCAGGCCCCACTTTTACATCTGCTACTATTGGAGCAGCCAAGTTTATAGGAGACCCAAGTAAGTGTGGAACTAGCAGTGGCCATTTCTTGCCACTTGTTAATCTCAACACAAATGAACAGGTGGCAGGATTCCATGTTGTACCTATTCTGAAAATCAGAGTAAGATGAGAGAACCCAGTTAATACTAGACAGGTGATTATAAAAGTAGTCCAAAAAAAATTAAAAAAATACTTGATTCACTGGGCATGGTGGCGCATACTTTTAATCTCAGTACTTGAGAGGCAGAGGTAGGAGAATCACAGTGAGTTTGATGCCACCCTGAGACTACATAGTGAATTTCCGGTCAGCCTGGGCTAGAGTGAGACCCTACCTCGGAAAAAGCTTGATTCAGGGCTGGAGAGATGGTTAATGGTTAAGGCGCTTGCTGGCAAAGCCACTTGTATGTTCTTTTCGGTCCTCACAGGGCATGCCTAATACTGAGGCTCTAGAAGTGAGTGTCAGTGTGAGAACGGAAGCCCTGCCTGCCAGTCCTTGACCCTCTTCCCTCACCCTGCCTTACCTGTCTGCTCTGTGCAGGCTTTCCTTTGTGCTGGGATCTGTGCCTAGAACTTCAATCCAGGCATCTCTCCCCCAGCTTCCTATGTATCTGAGGATGACCTTGAACTTCTGATCCTCTTGCCTCCACCTCACTAGTACTGGGATTACAGGCATGAGCATCATGCCCAATTGAGGTTCATGAGGTGCTGGTGATTGAGCCCAGGGTTTCTTGCATGCTAGGCTATCATTCTATCAACTGAGCCACATCACCAGCAGGCTTTTTTTTTTTGGGGGGGGGGGATAGGGTGTCACTGTGTAGCCCTGGCTAGCCAGTCTCACTGTGTAGCTTGGGGTTATTTTAGACTCTTAGCAGTGCCTCAGCCTCCTGTGTGCTGGGATTGGCAGGTTTGTACCATCATGCCTGGCTCCACAGCATCTTTAATAATGCTAATGTCCCCTGCCTGCACTGTAATGATGGTGATTAGTTATCTACATAGCACTGCCAAAAAAAGACTCCCTGGAGACTGGTCTGTTTCCACAAAGCTATAAATCTTGTCAGTGAAGCGAGTTTGCCATATGTTCACAGCTCCAGACCTCCACTTAGAAGTCAGCGGTGACTTTCTCCTGGGCCCATTCTCTCACAGTGGTAGGGAATGTCCAGTGATGGTCCCTGTCTTCAGAGTCAGCAGGGTCGTTGGGGGAATAAGAGATTAGGTTGCCATCCTGGAGGCTTCCTCTCCTGCTGGCCCCTGACAGACTTGCTGCCCCTGATTCAGCCAGCAGAGGGCAGGCATCACCTCAGCCTGAGCCCCATAAATGGCAAAGTGTGGATTAGCAAAGATCTCTTTTTAGGGCAAGTGCTGTAAAGTCATCTGGTCCAACCCTTTCAGTTTATAATCGAGGAATTCAAGGCCCCCAGCTACTAGAGCCAAAAATAGAGAAGAATGCAAATTTGTCAGCTAACCTTTGCTTTGAATGTTTATTTTTAGGTCAATCAGACATTTACAAGAAGCCTCAGCCACAGATGGAAAAGGCAAGTTTCCTCACACTCCTTTGTCCACGGGCTCTGGGGACTAGGCAGGGCGGGGGCTCTCTTGTCGGAGCAGTTCAGTGGGGTGGCTGTGCTGAACATTTACTGAAACCAGTTGCAAGGGAGACCTGGGGTGACAGCTGTGTGTCACGGGTGACCCATCTTATTTCCATTTGTGACTTTGATTTTCCTTCTCCAAACTAAGCCCACAACACACTGGTAAAATGGTTGTGTCTGTATTGTGTCTCATTTAAAAGAAGACTGGGGACTGGAGAGATGGCTCCGTGGTTCAAGGCACTTGTTTGCAAATCCTAATAGACCAATTTCAATTCCCCTAGTACCCACGTAAAGCCAGATGCACAAAGTGGTACATGTGTCTGGAGTGAATTTGGAGTGGCAGGAGGCCCTGGCACACCCATATTCATTCTCTCTCAAATAAATAAAAGTTTTTTTTCTCTCTCAAATAAATAAAAACATAAAATATATAAATAAAATTAAAAAATAAAACGAGACTCTGGACCCAGAAAACATGTTCAGCACTGCCAGGCTTTTCCAGCAGCTAGCTCTAATAAGCCTAGACATCTCTTGGGCTTCCTAGGCATATTGCAAAGAGAATGACCCAAGTGTTTCTGGGTCAGAGTCCACTTGTATAATGCCCACTACTCTAGGCTGCTATGGCACCTCAGACCAGGAAGCTGGAGGGGCAGCTCTCAGACAAGCATGGAGTCATGCACCCTTGCTGGCTAGAGTGCTTCTGACCAATAGAAAATGAAAGTTTCTGTTGTTACTAAAGTCTTGTTGCTTTCTTTTGGGGGGAGGGGTTGTAAAAGTAATGTGGATTCATTGTGGAAAGTATACTAACCTAAAATCTTATTTGAAGCCGGGCGTGATGGTGCACGCCTTTAATCCCAGCACTTGGGAGGCAGAGGTAGGAGGATCACTGTGAGTTCAAGGCCACCCTGAGACTACATAGTGAATTCCAGGTCAGCCTGGGCTAGAGTGAGACCCTACCTCAAAAGAAAAAAGTCTTAGTCTCATAGACCACTTAATTGATACCTAATCAGTCATTTTTGGGGGGCGGGGTTGTTTTGTGGTGCTAAGGGTTGAACTCAAGCCCTTGACATGCTAAATTTGTACTTTACTGCTGAGCTATGGCCCTAGCCCCCATTGTTTCTTTAAAATGCATGGCACTTTGCAGTTTCACTCAAGGATCAAGTGTCTTGCTGGGTTATGTAGATTCTGCTCAGTTCAGGCCCAGAAGATCCACTGTGGACATGTAGCTGTCAGCACCCCAGCCTCTGGCAGACTTGTGTGTGGGGGGGGGGGGCACTGTTCAAATTGGGAGCCCTGAAACTACCTCCCCAGAGTGTGCTGTGTCAGCATTTTCTTTTATTTATTTTCTCGAGGTAGGGTCTCTCACTAGCCCAGGCTGACCTGCAGTTCATTCTGTATTCTCAGGGTGGCCTCACACTCATGGTGATCCTCCTACTTCTGTCTCCCCAGTGCTGGGATTAAAGGAGTGCGCCACCACGCCCGGCCATCTTTTTTCTCTTTAGGCCTGGGGCTAAAACACTTCTCTTGGGTGTTTTCTTTCCTTCCAAGGTTCAAGATTCTCTTTTCCCTCTGTTACACCTTTTTTTTTTTTTTTTTTTTTTTTTTTTTTTGGTTTTTCGAGGTAAGGTTTCACTCTAGCCCAGGCTGACCTGGAATTCACTATGTAGTCTCAGGGTGGCCTCAAACTCATGGCGATCCTCCTACCTCTGCCTCCCAAGTGCTGGAATTAAAGGCATGTGCCACCACGCCCAGCTTTCCCTCTGTTACACCCTTAAATTGCGAATTCTCAGTAAGCCAGGGCCTTGTGTGCAGGCAACTTGGGCAACAGGCCTGGGGGTGAGGGAGCAGATGGGATTCTGGCATGGCATGCACTTGAACATGCAAGCCCACCGGCAGCACTGTTGCCCAGGGATGTTCTTACACCTTTTCCTTCTGTGCACATGGGATAAAGATGGCTCATTTTCAAAGTTGTTATTTATTTGTGAGAGAAAGAGGCAGACGAGACAGAGCATGTGCACACCAGAGCATCCAGCCCTGCATATAAACTCCAGATGTATGCCCTACTTTGTGTACCTGGCTTTTCATAGGTACTGGGGAATCGAACCCGTGCCTTAAGCATTGAGTCATCTCCCTAACCCTCATTGTTTTTTATAACTTAATAGATAGAGGTTTTTCCTTATTGTAATACATTAGAATGGGACATCTTATATTGTTCATCCTTGTATGCTTTGGTGTGTTTGTTAGTCTTTTTGGCTGTTCAGCTGGAAATGCATTAAGATCCCAAGGGTATACTTCCCAGTGATTTTCTCCTTAGCTTCATCCTGGTCTGTGCTTAAATTCCTTTGGCCCTTCCTCACCACATGCATATTGCTGCTTCATCTTGCTGCCCTCTGCCTGCACCTTGCCTGTCTTGCTTTTCTGAGATGTGGATGACCAAGTCTATGACCACTCACCCCTCCCACCCTGCTCCTGTTGGTCTTAGCTGAGGTCTTCTTGAAGGGCTTGGCTTGAGTGGATAGCACAGCAGGGGCGGCCCCACACGGGGTCAGCCTTGTCCTCCAGAACTGGCAGCAAATAGAAACGAGAGGAGGAGGCTTCTTTCTTTCTGGCCACTTTGAAGTGTAATTCACATACTATGTGATTCACCCACTTACATTGTATGATTTTATTTTTTTAAGATTAATTATTTTATTTATTTATTTATTTATCAGAGACAGGGAGGGAGAGAGTGAGAATGGGTGTGCCAGGTCCTCTAGCCACTGCAAACAAACTCCAGATACATTCGCCACCTATGTGCATCTGGCTTATGTGGGACCTAGAGAATCAAACCTGGCTCCTTAGGCTTCGCAGGCATGCGCCTTAACCACTAAGACATCTCTCCAGCCATTTGTGTGATTTTATAATCAGGAAACTGTGAAACCATGAGGCCCTGGCATGCCTAT
Organism: Dipus sagitta; assembly: GCA_036346955.1. Classification (NCBI taxonomy): domain Eukaryota; kingdom Metazoa; phylum Chordata; class Mammalia; order Rodentia; family Dipodidae; genus Dipus; species Dipus sagitta. The sequence continues at coordinate 144,184,871 of CM070770.1, forward strand.
ACTCTTCTCTTTCTCTGTTTTTCTCTCACACACAAATATATAAATAAAAACACTTTTTTTTTTTTTCAAGGTAGGGTCTCAGTCTAGCTCAGGCTGACCTGGAACTCACTCTGTAGTCTCAGGGTGGCCTCGAACTCACAGCAATCCTCCTACCTCTGACTCCCAAGTGATAGGATTAAAGGCTTGTGCTACCTTGCCCAGCAGTAAAAATACTTTAAAAATAATAAAACATCAAAAACTAAAAACTAAGCCGGGTATGGTAGCGCACTCCTTTAACTTTAACAACTTGGGTTGTTAAGCTTGGCAGGCAAGCACCTTAACTGTTGAGCCATTTCTCCAGCACTCCCTTTAAATATATGTGTGTGTGTGTGTATGTATATATGTATATGTATATATGTGTATATTCACTTATTTATTTACTTATTTGAGACAGAGAAAGGGAGAGAAAGAGTGAGAATGGGCATGCCAGGGCCTCTAGTCATTGCAAACGAACTCCAGATGAATGTGCCACCATGTGCATCTGGCTTACATGGGATCTGGAGAATTGAACCTGGATCCTTAGGCTTTGTAGGAAAGCATCTTAACCACTAAGCAATTTCACCAACTCCACTCCATTCTCTTTTTCTTTTTAAATTTAATTTAATTTATTTATTTTACACAGGGAGGGGGGAGGGAGGGAGAGAATGAGCGCACCAGGGCCTCTAGCCATTGCAAATGAATTCCAGATGCATGCGCCACGATGTGCATCTGCCTAATGTGGGATCTGGAGAATCGAACCTGGGTCCTTAGGCTCCACAGGCAAGCACCTTAACCGCTAAGCCATCTCTCCAGCCCCACTCCATTTCTTTTTATAGCTGAACAGTTTTCCACTGAATGGATCCCGTACATTTTGTCAGCTAATCACTTGATAAGTTTCTGATTTGTCCCTGGCTTAGTGATACCGTGGATGAAGCTGGTACAAACGCTGATGTCAGGTTTTGGTTTTTTGTTTGTTTTTTCCCGAAGTAGGGTCTCACTCCATTCCAGGCTGTCCTGGAACTTACAGCGATCCTCCTACCTCTGTCTCCCAGGTGCTACGATTAAAGGCCTGTGCCACCAAGCCTGGCAAGGAGGAGGTTTCTGCCATGGCCAGGGGCAAGCCCATGAGCTGTTTCTTGTGGTTTCCACCAGGTGGCAGTGTGAGCATGTGTAAAAGCATTGGTATGTCTTGTTCTGTGGGTAGGATGCTGATGTCTTCATGGGATGCTTCTGAGCTGATCCACAGTGCCTGCCTTGTCCTCTGAAAAACAGCCTGTTCCCACCATCTGAGCTTCCTCCAAAGTGAGTTCGAGGGATAGCACACTGCTAGCAGGCCATTATCAGTGAGATGGCAGTAGCTAAGCCTTGAGGGGCCATGTGTGAAAGCTGAACAAGCCACTGATGACTGCTGGTGCCATTGTGGGCCTTCTGTACCTCTGTTTACCCTCCAGATATAGATAGATAGATAGATAGATAGATAGATAGATAGATAGATAGATAGATATAGATATAGATATAGATATACCCTTAGGAATGGTGTGGCACTCAAAATTGTCTGCAGGCAGTCATGGCTGCTCTTTGATATGGAAGCTCTTTGCTGGTCAGAGCCCAACATTGCTCTTGTCAGCTCATTATCCCACTGACTTGTGGTGTCTCAACAGTGACTTGGGCTTTAAAGTCTTGTTTTGGGGGCTAGAGAGATGGCTCAGCAGTTAAGGTGCTTGCCTGCGAAGCCTAATGAGCTGGGTTCAATTCCCTAGTACCCACGTAAAGCCAGATACATAAAGTGGTGCATATGAGCCCAGCGTGGTGGTACACGCCTTTAATCCCCAGCACTTGGGAGGCAGAAGTAAGTGGATCACCATGAGTTCGAGGCCACCCTGAGACTCCATAGTGATTTCCAGGTCAGCCTGGTCTAGAACAAGACCCTACATCAAAAAAAAAGTGGTGCATGCATTTGCAGTGGCTAGACACCCTGGTGCCCCCATTCATCACCCCCCACCCCCGGCCTGTGTCTGTGTGGTAAATAGTTTTTAGAAACAGTCCTCATTTTGGTTTAGGTGCATTTAGGTTGAGTAGCCTCAAAGGAGAAAAATGCTCTTTGTAGTTCTTGTGTTTGAATTCCAGAGTGGGTTTGGGATTTTATTTATTTATTTGTCTCTAGGTTCCTTTTGACTGAACTTGAGGTGAATCTGGGAATACAGAAACATCCTTAAGCCTCGTCTTTGTCTTTGCTACTGCTGTTGGTTAGTCACTGCTGTGCTGAAGGCTTCGAGGGGCCTGGTGGAGTCTGTCTCTCTCTCTCTCTCTCTCTCTCTCTCTCTCTCTCTCTTTTGGTTTTTCAGGGTATGGTTTTGCTCTAGCCCAGGCTGACCTGGAATTCACTATGTAGTCTCAGGGTGGCTTCGAGCTCAAAGTGATTTTCCTAGCTCTGCCTTCTAAGTGCTAGGATTAAAGGCGTGTGCCACCACACTCAGCTGTGATGGAGTCTTGCTCAGACGCACCTGCTTGGTTACAGTGCACTCTGCCTGCCAAGATGACTGGGTTTGGCCCTGGAGCCTGAGCCCCGGTTCCTCTTCTCCTTGTTGTCGCCTGGAGGGACTAGCTGAGGGATCTACTCCACAAACTTGATCAACAAGCCCTGCTTCTGTGCATCATTCTTTGGGCCTCATGGAAGTATTCTAAAGATTCCTCCCTCGCCTCCTATGTGCACCTCAGAAGCACACACCCTTATTTGGCTGCTGCAGGCTGATGGAGGCATGGCCCTGCTCAGGGCAGCAGGCCATGTTCTCAAAGGAGCCTTGGCCACAAAAGGAGTGGGGCAGGCGTTTTTTCTCCAGATGGCCTGCAGGCAAGCTGGCTTCATAGCCATGCCTTGCTAGCTCTTTAACTCATAACGTCTCACTTATGTGCACAAGCAGTGGCCTGTAAGATAGCACGTGCCTTTGTTGACTCAGGACCGTGGCACAAAGTTTTAGTCGCCATCACGTTCTCCATTGGCACCTGCTCATGGGGTGACCAGGGCTTACGTCACTTCAGAACAGTTGTGATGATGATGTAGGAAGGACTTGTGTTAAGTCACAACACTGAGCACCTGTCCTTGGTATCTTGTGTGACAGGATGGTAAGTGTGCAAAGTGCTTCTGTAGACTGAAGTCCTGGGTAGGGTCTCAAGGAAACACACAGGTGTGATTGGGTTGCAGGCCCAACAGGCTGCTTGGCTTCTGGGAGACTATTCATACTGCAAAGAATGACAGCTATTGTGGTCACTCAGACTTGGGCTTTTGGCAGCTGTTTTCCTGAAAATGAGTGAAGTGCACATGCCACTTCAAGCAGAAAACTGATAGTGTTGCCACTGACAGAAGCTGTGCCTTTTGAGTATTAAATACAGTGCAGGAAAACTCGATCTAGCACAGGAGCTGGACTGTCTCCTAGTTCTTAAAGACTTACGCTGTAAGCAGAGGTGTAGTAATGGTGTGACTAAAAAAAATGTTTTGCAGGGCCAGGCGTGATGGCACACGCCTTTAATCCCAGCACTTAGGAGGCAGAGATAGGAGGATCACTGTGAGTTCAAGGCCACCCTGAGACTCCATAGTGAATTCCAGGTCAGCCTGGACTATAGCGAAACCCTATCTTGAAAAAAAAGAAAGAAAGAAAAGAAAAGAAAAGAAAAGAAATGTTTTGGTGTTTGAAAGCTCTGCATAATCATTACTAAAGTAGTGTGCTCCTCCTGGAGCAGGCAGGGCAGGTGGCGCATTCACAGTGCCAGATGGGCCGTAGAATTTAACAGCAGTGGGGAAAGCTAGCTAATTTTTTAAAGTTTTTTTTTTTTTTCTAGTTCTATGAAGAATGTCAGTGGAATTGTTTAAATTGCTTTTTACGATTTATTTATTTATTTATTTATTTGAGAGAGAGAGAGAGAGAGAGAGAAGGAAAGAAAGAGAAGAAAGAAAGAAAGAAAGAAAGAAAGGAAGGAAGGAAGAAGCAAGCAAGCAGATACAGAGAATGGACACACCAGGGTCTCCAGCCACTGTAAATGAACTCCAGATGCATGTGCCACTCTGTGCTTACATGGGTCCTGGGGATTCAAACCAGGGTCTTTGATTTTGCAGGCAAGTGCCTTAACTGCTAAGCCATCTCTCCAGCTCTCACTAATTTTCTAATCTTTAAAATAATCTTTAATTAATACTTGTCCTCCCCCCCCCCTTTTGTTTTTTGGTTTTTGTGAGGTAGGATCTCAATGTAGCCCAGACTTAGCTGGAACTCACTGAGTAGTTCCAGGCTGGCCTTGAACTCACAGCCTCTGCCTCCCAAGTGCTGTGTTATTAAAGGTTCCAATGTGTGTGTGTGTGTGTGTGTGTGTGTTGGGGGGCTGGGCACACGTGTACCGTGGCACATGTGTGGAGGTCACCCTTGATGCACACTTTGTTTGAGACAGAGTCTCTCTTCCATTGTTCACTACTGTGCTCACCTTGCTCACTGGTCCATGAGCTCTGGGCAATCTCCTGTCTCTTATTAGTGTGCTAGGATTCTAGAAGCTTGCCATGGCTTTGGGCTTTTACATGTCACCCAGGGTTCCAAACTCAAATACTCAGGCTTGTGCAGCAAGTACTGTATCCACCAAGTTAGCTCCCCAGCCCACGCTTGTCCTTCTCGAGGTAGAATCAAAGAACATGCCTCACTCATGAGGCTGTCAGAGGCTTGCTCCTAGGTGAAGCCTAGAGACTCCAGCTGAGAAGCCTTCAGGGTAGAGGAGGCCAGGAGAGTGTAGGGATGTGTTGCTGTGTGGGGACAGCCCTGAGGGTGCAGCCAGGCTCTGGGGTTTCCCCACCCGCAGCGTGACATTGTCTCCACTGTTATTGAGGGCAGGCTGTTGGAACTCTGTTCTTTAGAGGAGTGTTTTAGGATGGAGAAGAGGCAAAAGAAATGAGAATCCCTTGACCTAGTCACAGAAAATCATCACCCTTTCTTTAGTATCTGCATAGCTGGAGGGTGCACTTGTTAGAGTACACCTGCCTTCAGTTCCTGTCACTGCACTCTCCCTGTGACCTGATGGGAATCACAGGCAGAGAGACTTTGTCTCCAGGCACTACACTGGGATCCCCTGCTGTTCTTGTGACCCAGAGCAGCATCTGTAAGGCCTCAAGGAATTACCCTGATCTCTGGACAATCCCACAGGAATGTGGCTAGGGTGGTGTACACAGGCCCTGTAAGTGCCACAAACTGTGGGTGTGATTTTGTTTGAGCTTACTCTAGAAAGGTTTAAGGCACTACTGAATAGATCATTGTGAAGAGAGAACAAGAGAGACAATTTCATCAGTGCCTTTAAATTTGTTTGTTTGTTTTTGTTGTTATTGTTTGTTTGTTTGTTTGTTTGTTTTTTCGAGGTAGGGTCTGACTCTAGCTTAGGCTAACCTGGAATTCACTATGCAATCTCACAGTGGCCTTGAACTCAAGGTGATCCTACTACCTCTGCCTCCCAAGTGCTGGGATTAAAGGCATGTGCCACCACACCTGGCTCTGTTTGTTTGTTTCTTTCTTGTGGTAGGGTCTTTCTGTAGCCTAGGAAGTCACTATGTATTCTCAGGCTGGCATTGAACTCACAGCAATCCTCCTACCTCTGCCTCCCAAGTGCTGGGATTAAAGTTGTGTGCCACCACACCCAGCGGCTTTTAATTTGTTAATTATCAAAAACTTCTTTGTGGTTTATGTGATTGGGGAAAGTAATAACCCACAATTTCTAATGTTTTTGACCTAAGTAGAGAGTCTGTCCAACATTATGAAATAATCCCTTATCAGTGATGCCATCCTGAGCCCAAAGCAAAGGACTTCTGGTAGCAGGGGTTGAGAAGCAACCTTGCATGGACACATTGCTTTGTCAAGGGTCGAGGGTGAGTACTTCAGAGCCCTCAGCACCCTGGCAGCTTGGTATAACTACCCTGTCTGTGGTGGTGTGTCCCCCACCGCGTGCTTCTGAATTCTTCCACTGAGCTCCGCCATGGGTCTCAAGGCCATGGAGCCAGCTTGTCTCAGTTGATTATTGCAGTAGTCCCAGGAGGTCAGGCTCTCTTACTGAGGAATTTTTGTCTGCCATTGGTAGCCTTTGTTATCTAACAACTGGAAGTGTGACCTTCATTCTCTCCTAGTCCCAAGAGGTGTGTGTTGGGAGGGGGTAGTGACATGCGCTCAGGCTTGCTGCAGCCTCTGACTGATGAGCTCACAGCATTGCAGTTGCACCACAGGCTGGAGAGACGGAGGCCCTGATGGGAGCATAGTCTGACCAGGCCGGGTCTAGAATCAGGAAGGGAGAGCAAGAAATGGAAGAGGCTTGACAGCTGAAGTCATTTACTGAGCCAGTTTCCCTGGTGTCTGATGATCCTCAGCCACCCCCTCCCATTTTGTTGTTTTTGTTTGTTTGTTTTGTTTTTTCAAGGTAGGGTCTTGATCTAGCAGAGGCTGTCCTGGAATTTACTATGTAGTCTCAGGGTCTCACAGTGATCTTCTACCTCTGCCTCCAAAGTGCTGGGATTAAAGGCGTATACCAATAGCTCCCCCCCCACACACACCTTTTTAAATGCAGTATCTCACATGTGTCACAGGCTAGTCCTGAACTCCTGGGCTCTAGGAGTCCTCCTGTCTCACCAGCTGGGACTAGAGGTTTTAGCCACCATATCTAGCTAGTTTGTTTACTTATTTATTTTCAAGGTAGGGTCTCACTCTAGCCCAGGCTGACCTGGAATTCACTATGTAGTGTCAGGCTGGCCTTGAACTTGTGATCCTCCTACCTCTGCCTCCAAGTGCTGGGATAAAAGGCATGCACCACCACACCCAGCTTCCTTTTTTTTTTTTTTTTTTTTTTTAAGTTTCACCTATTTGGTTTTTATTTTATTTGTTTATTTGAGAGAGAGAAAATGAATGGGAATGCCAGGGCTCTAGCCTGTGCAAATGAACATCAGACGCATGCACCGTCATGTGCATCTGGCTTATGTGGGTACTGGAGAATCGAACCTGGGTCCTTAGGCTGCACAGACAAGCATCTTAACCACTAAGTCATCTCTCCAGCCTACCTAGTCATATTTTCACAAGCCATGTTTACATCTGCCTTTGATGCTTCAATTTTTTATTAAGGTATAATTTTTCTGAGTATAAGATATATAGCCTTGGTTGCGAGTTAAGTAACCTTCGACATCTCATGTGTCATTGCTTTACATGTGTGTGAATCGTTTTTCTAAAAACCCCCAGTAGCTTGAAGTTCAGAGCATTCAGCTGTGTCATGCACAGCCTTTTCCCAGGCTTGCTCCCACACTGTGAGGTGCACCAGTGGGGTCTCCCAGCAAAGGCCAGTGTGGCCCCAAGTCTGTGTGTGGCCTGTGACGGGCTATGTGATCACCCAGGCAACCCCCCCCCTCCATGACTTTGAGCCAGGGTGAGTCAGTGATTATATGCCAGCAGGCTGGCCAGCCTTTGCCATCATCCTTATTGTTTCCGTTTGTCTGTTTGACTCAGTTCCCTCTGCATGCAGCAGGAAAGGGCGACATGGGTGGAGGGAATGACTTTAAGCCAGAGGCTTTCTTTGCACCCAGGGAAGGACTGTTTGGGAAATACTCTACTCTTTAAGAGACTACCATGAGCCTCTGTGTCTGTGTGCACCATAAATCATGCCATATTAACTCCGCAGAATGGATTGCTGGGAGCCCCTGGCATTGTGATTCATGATTATGTCGCTCTGCTCTGCCAGTGGGTTAAAAGCTGTGACTTGCCTTTCTTAGTGAGAAGTGTAGGCGGGCATAGCCTGGTGGAGAGGGTGGCCTTGGGCTTGAGTGCTGGCTTCTTCATAACAGCCTTCCTCACGCTCAAGCCCTTCATCCAGGAGACAGTGGTGACAGCACTGCAGTCTTCACAAAGCTGATTGTGAAGCACAAGAAATGCCCACCACTGTCTGGCATAGGTGATCAGCAATGCTGTTGCCATTGTTGCAGGGTTGTCCATAACCATCCAGGGAAGTCAGCTAGGGGAAGGGTGTTGGGGCTGTCTCTCTGGCTCACTGTCCCTGTGACTTGGGGAGAGAGGGTGATACATAGGGAGGCAATGCCTCTGTGGCTGGTGTGTGCTGGCTCTTGAGTTGCTGATTATTGGCCTGCATGTGGCACTGGCTCCACTCTTGTCGGGAAGAAACCCTTGACAAGCTCATAGTCAAGGCCATTTTTCCATGTGACTGGGAAGAAGAATCCACTGTCAGCCTGGAGGAGCCCTGTCATGCTGTCCCTCCCCTCCTCAAGGGTGCTTCGACCTCTGTAGCTGAGCCCCACCCAGATTCTGTAAGCATCCAGATTCTATAAGGCCACTTGGGTTCTCCTGACAGTGCTGTCCAGGCAACTTGGGTAGAACCATTGTCAAAGAAGTCCTCCAGAGGAGGAGCAGGACACTGGAGAAGGAAGTGCAGGCCCGGGACAGGCTCTCTAAATTATAATGGTGCAGGGGCTGGAATTCAGAGCATTTTCCCTCTCCCTTTGCTCATTCTTTGACCATATTTGCTGTTCCAATGTGATAGGGTCAGAAACAGCCATCCCAGCCTCAGTGAACTTTCACAACCAAGAGAGCCCAGCTCCCCGCTGAGGTATAAGAGGACAGCAAGCTGCCAGCCTTATTAATTTGGGGGAAATCTTTGGAAGAAAAGCAGAGGGAGATTTGACCTGCTGCTAGCTTCTTGGCACAGTGCTGGGAGGTCTCACCCTCTGGCTGGTCCACCCCTGCTCGGCATCCTGACTCATTTTGTGCATATAGCAGGCAAGGTTACCACTTCTGGGAGAGCCCAGGCTTGCTGACAGCCCTAGGTCCCTATTTAAATGTTCCAGGTTACTTACTAGAGTCTGGGTTCTTGCCAACTATAACAGTGACTGTGACACAGTAAATGATACCTCTAATATGGGCTAATCCCATGAGATCCTAATATGTTTTTTTAATATTTTATTTTATTTTATTTTATTTTATTTTATTTATTGAGAGAGAGAGAGAGAGAGAGAAAGGCAGATAGAGAGAATGCGGGGGCCAGGGCCTCTTGCAAACGAACTCCATATGCATGTGCCACCGGTTTACGTGGTACTGGGGAATTGAACCTGGGTCCTTAGGCTTCACAGACAAATGCCTTAACCACCAAGCCATCTCTCCAGCCCTAATATGGGTACGTGTGTGTGTATGTGTGTGTGTGTAATTATTTATTTGCAAGAGAGAGAGAGAATGTGTACACTAGAGCCTATTGCCACTGGAAATGAACTCTAGACACAAATGTGCCACTTTGCGCATCTCACTTTACATGAGTACTGGGAAATTGAACCTGGGCCATCAGGCTTTGCAAGCAAGCTCCTTTAACTACTGAGCCATGTCTCCAGCCTGACCCTAATATGATAGTAGTGTCCCATCCAGTCTTCAGGAGCTTCCTGTGAGTTGTTTGCTCTCTCTGTACTATTCTACTATTTCTCCCCACAGCCCTAAGGATAGGTGTTATTGTTCCTGCCATAGCAGAGAAGAAACTGAGGCTCAGGAAAGCTAGCTGACCTCTCTGGTATCACACAGGTAGCTAGCAGCACGGTTGGAATTTGAGCTCCAGACTTTCAGATGCACAGAGTTCGCTCTTGCCACTCTGCTCTTTTGTATCTCCTCCACTGTAAAAGCTCACAGGGGCAGCAATGTGGCTCGGTGGTAAGTAGGACACCTGCTTAGCATGCTTTGAGGCCTTGGGACTCCCTCTACATAAAGGCAAAAAATATGCTCAGGTTTTGTTAACCCAAATGAGAGCCTCAAGGACCTGATTCCTGCCAGCAGTGCACCTAACCCATGTCTTCCCTGTGACTGGTCATGATATCATGATGACTGGTAATTTTGGAAAGAGCCTGAGGCTCTTTAGGTGCCTGTCTCTTAGAGACAATGTTGCTTGTTCCCAAGGTCCGTCTGTCAGCACTGGGTGGCATGGCACTCACTGTGCTGTGGTAATGTTTCTTCACTAGTGTGAGATATGAGGCACACAGGCTCAGTTACAGAGCTATTTGTAGCCTGCCTCCCTTCAGAAAGTGTCTACTTAGTCTGGGGGTGTGACATAGCGGCCCATGATGCCAGACGTGGCCTCTTCTGCTCTCCCTCCCTACTCTTACCCCAGTGAGACCTGTGTGGCCCCAGTCCCTCTTTTTGCTGCAAAGCACAGTGGGAGCTGGCCATCCTGCTGACTTCTGTCAGGAGCAGGGAACAGCGTTGTACATGTGGGTGATGTGCCAAATCCTGGGACACTCTTATTTATCTCATGCCTTTCAAATACAGCATCTATCTTCAGTGATGCTTTTCCTAGCTTCCGGACAGAGTCCCCAACAGCAAGACGGGGGCTACATCCAACCAGGAGCATTGCTTGTGTCTGAGGCCTCGTTCTAGTAGGGACTTAGTCACCTCATATTAACTGGGTGAACAAAGAGATGAGAACCAGAAAGTTTAATGCTTAAAATACATAAAGATCTCTAGAGAGGTTAAGATAGTGTACCGTGATCTATCCCATGCCCTCCTCACTCCATGTGCTTCGCATGTGTGCATAAATCCCTAACGTTCATATGTGCAGGCACAAGCACACAGCCATCACTACTCTGCAGGTCCTTTCAGCTCAGTCACAGGCTTTCTGGGGAGACTTCCTGACTCACCCTCTTGGGTGCATTGGGTTTCTCAGAGGAACTTCTTAAAGCACTGTTAGTTGATTATCACCTTGCAGATAATTCAAGATTTCCAGAATTTCTATGGGAATCCCAAGCTTGATTGCCCCCACTACTCATGAGCCAGAGGGGAGAGGAAGAGGAAATTTGAACCTTTGCCACCCACGGTCCCATTCTTAAACTGAATCAGTAATTGAATGCTATTAAGCAAAATTAATTTGCCTCCTGTGGGAAAGCTATGATGAATGAAAAGCTTGCTATTCGGGGAGGGAGCCAGGCTACCCTCTGTGGTCATCAATATTTCATAGCCATAGGCAGTGTCAGGAAGCGGGGTGTCCTGGCTCAGCTGACCTTGAGCATTTGTGGAGGTAGGCCCTAGCCAGGGAGCTATATTTCAAGAGCTTATACAAAACACTTAATGAAAACCAAAGTGAAATTTGCCATGTTCCTCTGATAGTTCATTGATTTTGCCCCAAGGCTGGTGGGAGGCCTTCAGATTGTTCTCTGGGCCAGCCTGGCGCTGGTACTGGTGGTAGAGGTAGCTGTCTCTTGTAGCTCTGGCTTTGCGTGCTACTGAAGCCCCATCCATAGTGTTGGGGTTTTTTGGGGGGTGGGAGAGGGAGGGTTCAAGGCAGTCTTGCTCTAACCCAGGCTGACCTGGAATTCACTGTGTAATATGAGGGTGTCCTCAAACTCCTGGTGATCCTCCTACCTCTGCCTCCTGAGTGCTGGGATTAAAGGTGTGCACCACATGGGCTGGAGAGATGGCTTAGTGGTTAAGCGCTTGCCTGTGAAGACTAAGGACCCCGGTTCGAGGCTCGATTCCCCAGGACCCATGTTAGCCAGATGCACAAGGGGGTGCACACATCTGGAGTTTGTTTGCAGTGGCTGGAGGCCCTGGCGTGCCCATTCTCTCTCTCTCTCTCCCTCTCTTTCTCTCTGTCTGTTGCTCTCAAATAAATAAATAAAAATAAAAAAGGTGTGCACCACCATGCATGGTGATTTCTTTAAAAAATTTTTTTCAGCCTGGGCTAGAGTGAGACCCTACCTTGAAAAACCAAAAACAAACAAAAAATAATCATCTTTATTTGTGTGTGTGAGAGAGAGTATGAGTATGGATACACCAGGGAGGGTCTTGTCACTACAAAATCTCCAGAAACGTGCCATTTTGTACATCTGGCTTTACATGGGTACTGGGGTTGATATCAAGCCCACGCCATCTGCCTTTACAAGCAAGTACCTTTGACCACTGGCCCATCTCCCCAGCCCCCACAGTGTTGGCTTCTGTGGTGGTGGTGGTGTGCTGCTGCCCATCCCAGTGGAGGGTGCTCTGAGAGGCCAAGAAGGTAGCTGTACCTTGCTACTGGTATAGGGTGCGCATCTCATCCACGTCTTCCTGGTGGGGCAGAGAGCTGCTCCTTGGCCTCCTTTCTAGAAATTTTGGTATCTCTGTTGCCCTCACTCTTTGGACTGAGAGTATGTACCTGGTGGGATGAGGTCTTAACAAACGTGAAAATGGCCAGATGGATGGGAAGTTAATGGACTTTTCATTTCATTCGTTCTTCTCTCTAGCGGCTATTAACCTAGCAAAGCTGAAGCTTTTCAGACATTACTACGTCCTGGTGAGTAAAAACTATCCTCATCTATGAAGAAAATCAGTCAGTGAACAGACCTGGTGAAAGCCTAAGCTGCTGAGCACCTGGATCTGTGATCTCTGCTTCTTAACTCCTGGTTGCCTCTCAGAATGGAGACAGAATATCCAGGTTACAAGTTCTCAAAGTGGCTTTAAATTCTTAGGAAAGTAATACATGGTTGATGTGAAAATAAAGATGCATCCGTGGTAGAAACCTCAGGCAGCCCCTGAGGAGGCCGAGCTTCCCCCAAGGACTTCTCCAGGCCTGGGCCAGACCTGCTTTTTGACTTGCCATATATGCTTCTCTCCTGGGAAAATACGGAGCCCCATCATGCTCTGTGTAGCCTGCCCCCACTAGAGATGGCTAAAGTGGCCACCTTCTCCTTTCACATTTCCCTCGGGAAACTAGTCTATGCTGTGCTGGTACTTTTCCTTGAGGACAGAAAATTGAGACAATCTTTTTTTTTTTTTTTTTAAGTTTTATTTATTAGAGAGAGAGAGAATGGGCACACCAGGGCCTCCCCAGCCACTGCAAGTAAACTCCAGACACATGTACCACCTTATGCATCTGGCTTAAGTAGGTACTAGGGAATCGAACCAGGGTCCTTTGACTTTGCTGGCAAACGTCTTAACTGCTAAGCCATCCCTCCAACCCAAGACAATCTTATAGAACCTAAAAACGACCACGAAGGGCATGGAGACTAGCAAGCATAGCACCGAGGCAGAACGGGTGCTCATTTGTCAGGATTGTAGTCTCTTGGGTTCTGTAAGGCATGGGTCATCCAGAGTTTGCTTCCTTGACTCCTAAAAGGTAGCTGCCAAGACTTCTGTCTGTGATACGCATCAAGCTGCTCTGCCAAGCAAACATGAGAGACTTCAGTAGAAAAGCAGAAGCAGATACTCTGCTAGATGTTTTTTTTTTCCTCTCTCTCTCTCTCTCTCTCTCTCTCTCTCTCTCCCTCTCCCTCTCTCCCCCCCCCCCACCTCTTCTGTCTCTTTCTGTGTTTTGTTTTGCTTACATGGGTTTTGTGTCATCATCAGAACAGGTGTCACCACAGAGCATTTATTGATGCATATGTATACTAAAGAATAGTCCTTGACAGGGGTCTCAGGCCTGGCCTGCTAGCCTGGTCCAGTACACAGTCTCGTCTTGTGGCCAGCACACTGAGACCTCATCATGGGAGGAGAGAGGAAGATGTTAGAGTGCCTGGTACCAATATGTCCTAGGAATGTGACTCCCAGGTGCTCTCAGCACATGCTGGTGAAGGGACCAGAAGCCAGCGTGTTCCCTGTGTGGCTCTTGGAGACACATTGGAAGGTCTATGTGGGTAGGGAGGAAGGGGCAAGAGCAGCCATGCTAAAGGATCTTGCCTTCCCTAGGGTGCATGTTTTGGCCACCTAGGGACAGAGGGGGCTCTTTCAGGTGCGGCTAGCGAGCACCAGCTCCCTCTGCCATGTTCCCTCACTTGCACTGGAAGGGTCACATTGTTCTCTGTTACACAGTTAATTGGTGGGAGCAAACTGTTGGGAGAAAGTTCTACTCTAATTTCTTTGTGGGTTTTTCTTCTCTCTTAGATCGTATGCTACATATACTTCACCAGGATCATTGCATTTCTTCTTAAATTTGCTGTTCCGTTTCAGTGGAAGTGGCTCTACCAGGTACGCTGCTCTCGGGCATGTGGAGAATCTTTCATGTCTGAGGATCACGTCTTGGGATGTAGCTTAAGATTGATTCTCCTTTATCTGGGAAGTGACTGCTAAGACTTCCCTCTCACCTGGTCCACAATTAAAATATCTGTGCATCCAGAAAAGCTGCTGGATTACATGAGAATCTGCAAATGCTTGCATTATTGATTTTGGTTTTCAGTTTTCAATCTTCGAAGAGAACTGCCTCAGGCAGAGAGTGTCTGCCTGGGCGTCTTTGCCCTCACTCACAGGGCCACAGTGGTTTCCAGTCCAGCTCTCTTTGTTTGCTCTTAGGTTTTTTGTTTTGGTTTGGTTTTCCGAGGCAGGGTCTCCCTCTAGCCCAGGCTGACCTGGAATCCACTATGTGGTCTCATGGTGGCCTTGAACTCAAGACGATCCTCCTACCTCTGCCTCCCGACTGCTGGTATTGAAGACGTATACCACCACACCTGGTTTTGGCCTTTTTAGTTTATTGTTTGCCCTACTATTTTTTTAAATATTTATTTATTTGAGAGAGAGAGAGCCAGATACAGAGAGAGAGTGGGCACACCAGGGCCTCTAGCCGCTGCAAACAAACTCCAAATACATGTGCCACCTTGTACATATGGCTTATGTGGGTACTGGGTAATCAAACCTGGGTTCTTTGGTTTTGCAGGCAAGTGCCTTAACTGCTACACCATCTTTCCAGCCCCCTACTATTTTTTTTGTTTTTGTTTTTCAAGGTAGGGTCTCACTCTGGTCCAGGCTGACCTGGAATTCACTATGTAGTCTCAGGGTGGCCTCGAACTCACTGCGTTCCTCCTACCTCTGCCTCCTGAATGCTGGGATTAAAGGTGTGTGCCACCACGCCTGGCTGCCCTACTATTATTTTAATCACTAAGTATCTCTACAAAATGCTAGAACTGATGAATGGCTGGAGTCAGCCATGAGATGTTACTTACACATTACACCTTGGTTCTGGAGAGCTCATTTGATGTTTTAGGCACTATAGGACAAAGTGGTATAAAATGAACTGGTGTAACCGCAGCAGGAGATAGAGGGAGGAGGATGAGGAGTTCAAGATCATTCTCAGCTAGGTAGTGTCTTTACGGCCAGCTTGGGATACATAAGATCCTGTCTTTTAAGAAAAGAAAAGAAGGCCTGGAGAGATGGTTTAGCGGTTAAGCACTTGCCTGTGAAGCCTAAGGACCCCGGTTCGAGGCTCAATTCTCCAGGACCCACGTTAGCCAGATGCACAAGGGGGCGCAAACGTCTGGCTTTCATTTGCAGTGGCTGGAGGCCCCGGCGCCCATTCTCTCCCTCTCTCTCTCTCTCTCTCTCTCTTTCTCTCCCTGTCTGTCGCTCTCAAATAAATAAATTAAAAAAAAAAAAACCTACCTTGAAAATACAAAAGGAAAAGAAAAAAAATGTGGGTATAAAATGAGCTCTTATAGGTATCAATGTGGCTGGTTGTGGTAGTTCACATCTATAACATATGAGAGGCAAAAGGAGCTCAAGGCCAGCTTGACTATACAGCAAGACCTCTTACCAAAAGAAAAAAGCAGGGCAGGGAGAAGGGCTGTACAGATGGCTCAGCATTTAGAATGCTTACCTGCAATGCCTAACGACCTGGGTTTGATTCCCTAATACCCACAAAAGACAGATACACAAAGTGATGCATGCATCTGGAGTTTGTTTGCAGTGGATAGAGGCCATGGCATACCATATTCATTCATTCATTCATTCATCCATTCTGTCTCTCTCTCTCTCTCTCTCTCTCTCCTTCTTTCCCTCTCTCCCTCTCCTTGCAAATAAATAAGTAAAATATAATTAAAAAAAAGAAAAGGAAAAATGGGTTCCCATGAAGATTTCTCTGCAGGCAGCTCTGGCCAGAGTGCCCCCTGCATGGCTCCATGGTAACTGGCCAGTGGTAGCTGCAAGGGAGATGATGTCATCTTGCTTAGTTCCACTTCCTCCTGAAGAGCAGTGTTGCTAACCCTTTTCCTTTGGGGCGGTTTTTAAATTTGCAGCTACTGGATGAAGCAGCCACACTGGTCTTCTTTGTCTTGACGGGGTATAAGTTCCGCCCGGCTTCAGATAACCCCTACCTACAGCTGTCTCAGGAGGAAGATGACCTGGAAATGGAATCTGTGTAAGCTACGCGTCTCTTCTCCCCTTTCTTCCTTGCCTAACTGAAAGGGCACAGCGTGTAGTGGGCTGCAGCCAGTATTCTACTGCTCAGAGATAGTAATTTTAGCAGAAGGACGTGGACATGGGAGCTAGCTTGACATGCAGCATCAAGGAAGAAGACAACCTCCATCCTATTAAGCACCATTGGAGCTCCCAGTGACCCAGTGGCAAAAAGCTTGTGAGTATTCTTGACTGACAGGCCATCAGGCCTGCAAGCATGGCTGCTTCTGTCTGAAAACGGCGTCTCCTGAGTCACGGCAAGTGTGCTGCTGGCCCTCAGTCAGCCTGTGTGGCTGGCTGCTCATAGCAGACAGTAACTCTTCCCATGTGAGTCATGGGGTGAGAGACTGAGGGTATCATTTCAAGAAAGGGCAGTGCTTTCTGGATTGAGGATAGTTTGGGTGTCACCTGTGAGTCTGACAAGGTGGCGTTTTGTGGGGGCGCCCCGCCTGCCCCGTGCCGCAGCTTTGGCTCCCTCACCCTAGGTCACCTGCTACAGCCCTTCATGCTGGCTGCCTCTCTGGGGCAGTGTGTGGAAGGCAGATCCTGAAGATGGGTCCCAACAGCATTTTATCCCTGCACAGAGGAAGAAGTGCCTTTTTATAGCCTGGGAGTCTGGTAGCTGTGCCTTTCCCAGAAGTACCAAATCTGGCAAGGGACTTGCTGGAAGAGGTACAAACACAGCAGCTGAAGGCCCGCTGCTCGGTGACTCTACAAACATGGCTTACTTCCCCTCCTCTTTGAGTACTGGTACTTGGCTGAAGGGCTGGGTCATGGCATCCTCTACCAAACTGACCTGCAGAATGGCATGGTGGGACTTCTCCCCATGGCCTTGTCTTCAGTTCTCACCTTGAGAGGATGCACGTGTCTCATAGCAGGTGTTGTTAAGGTTTTGCTTTGTCATTACTCTACCTCTGGTGGTACTGAACAGTGGTGGTGCACGTCTTAGCAGGTGGTTCTGTGTGAAAGTCAGGGGGGGGACTGGAGAAATGGCTCAGCAGTTAAAGGAGCTTGCTTGCAAAGCCCGACAGCCTGAGATCATGTATCACGTACAGCCAGACACACAGAGTGAACATGTGTTTGGAGTTCATTTGCAGAGGCTAGAGGCCCTGACATACCCATCCCATTCCCTCTTCCCCCACTCTCTCCTTGCAAGTAAATAAAATTTAAAAAAAAAAAAAAAAAAGGCAGGCTGGAGAGATGGCTTAGTGGTTAAGGTGCCTGCCTGCAAAGCCAAAGCACCCAGGTTCAACTCCTCATGACCCATGTAAGCTAGATACACAAGGTGGTACATGTGTCTGGAGTTTGTTTGTAGCAGCTGGACACCCTGGTGCGCCCATTCTTTCTCTGTCTCTTATGTGCCGCTCTCTCAAATTAAAAAAAAAAAAAAAAAGGGCTAGAAGGATGGCTTAGCAGTTAAGGCGCTTGCCTGCAAAGCCAAAGACCCAGATTTGATTCCCCAGGACCCATGTAGTCCAGATGCACAAGGTGCCACATGCATCTGGAGTTCGTTCATTTGCAGCAGCTGAAAGCCCTAGCATGTTCATGCCCTCCCTCTCTCTCTCTACCTTTCTCTTCAAGTAAATAAATTTAAAAAAAAAAGTCAGGGGAGGCCTGGAGAGATGGTATAGTGGTTAAGGTGCTTGCTTGCAGAGCCCAAAGATCCATGCTCGACTCTCCAGGTCCCACGAAAGCCAGACATACAAAGTGACACAAATGTGCAAGGTTGAACATGCACACAAGGTGGTGCACATGTCTGGAGTTTGATTGCAATGGCTGGAGGCCCTGGCATGCCAATCCTTCCTCCCTCCCTCCCTCTCTCTCATTAAAAAAAATAAAATAAAATAAAGGCCAGTTCACTACATAGGAAATTCCAGACCAGTCTGGGCTAGAGCAAGACCCTACCTCAAAAAAAAAAAAAAAAAGTGGGGTAGAGTACGCGTATAATCTTCATGAGCTAAAGAATGTATTCTTCATGTTGGCAAGATCCTGGAAAGTGGGAATGTTTTAAGTGGGGGATGTGATTCATTAGTGGCCTCAGTTTATATCCTTGTTACAAGGCACAAGAGTTCAGGTCATGCCAAGTGTGTTCTAGGGCCTTGTGGAGCCAGGCTGTCCAGTGTTGCTTGCTCTGCAGTGGCAGAAGGGCTGCATAGGTGGCAGCTGCTTTTTCAAGCCCAAGGCAGTGGCATAGCCAGGGTGTGCCAGCTCAGCTCAGCTTGGGCTTTGATGTGAACAGAGGATTCTAGGACCTGATGGAGGCCGAGCGCTTTCAGCTCAGTGAGGAAATTGTACCAGAAAGTTCTCCTAGGGGTTCTCTTTAGCTATGAATGCTGCTGTTGGGGTTGGACAGAGCTCGGGAGCAAAGACGTTGTCTACTGTCCACAGACCCCTGGATTCTACCCCCAATACTATGGCATGGAAGGAGGAAGGAACTGTGGAGGGAGTTCTGTGGATTGATAAGGTGTGACAGGCAGAACAGACCACATACATGCGCACACCAGTGGTGCTCACATGGATTGAGCGCGTACTCATTACAGCTTCTCAGGAAGTGGGAATGGCACAACGCCTGGGGCTGTCATCTCCTACTTGGGAGCAGGACGTGTTCCTGGATGACACCTCTTAAATCCTCCAGAAATAATTCATGCCAGAGGCAAGCAGAGCCCTGGCCTCAGTGTTCTAGAAGGTCATTAGCTCTCTGTGAAATATCAGCCACATTGGTGGGTGGGTGTTTTGAGAGCAGCTAGGTCTAATCCCTACCACAGAAGAAAGTCTACTACGGAGAGTAATTATCCCTGTGCCTTCCAGCCATACCCCCCCCCCCAAACAGGTACAACATCTTTCTTGCAAGCCTCACCCAAAGGGCCCACTGCCTGACTTACTACACCTACGGTCCCCAGTCACGAATTCCCCATTCTCCTGTGTGGAGCTGAGCCGTGGGCAGACATGGCATGTGGAAAGTGAGTCCTGGTGGTAGACCTGAGGACTGAGCTGTGCTGCCCCGGGTAGAGCGCATCCAGAGGAGCCGCTTCTGGTTTTCCTCTGGCCATCACCCCACCAGGCCTACACTACTCTGTCCCGGCCTGGAAAGGACACAGTTGGAAGTTACAGGGGCTTTTTCTCTTCATGCTTCTTCTACATCTCAGTCTACCAATTTTCATAACAAAATTTATGTAGAAAATTCAGCAAGTTGAAAAGTATTCAGTGAAATTTTAGTTACCAACCTAAGAGCCTTCCAGGCTGTGCACAGCCTTAATGATCTAGTTATTTCTGGCATCTAGTATAGGGAATGGGTGCTATCAGGGCTGGAAATGGTCTCCTTGGGTTCCCTTTCCAGAATGTGGCCTTTGGAATTGCACTAACCCCTCCATACTTCCTGTGTTCCTTCTGCCGGGAAACAGGACTGGAAGCGTAAATGAGTGGAGTCATCTGCCTGGACCTCCCACATCATAAGGCTCCAAAACACAGTTTAGCTAGAGAGGCAGATATGCCCATGGCTACTTCATTCAAACCATTTGATTATAGCCTGGTGTGGTGGCAAGAGCTGACAGACACTCCGGGCGGTGTCAAGCAAGGGTCAGCACATTTAGTGGAGGAGGCACTGTGGGGCAGCTGTTCTCTCTCTTCTGGGTAGATATCTTGCTAAGACACCTCTGCTCGGTTGTCCTCCATGCTTGCTTGCCTGGCCCCACTGGGAGTGCTGCTGTCCAGACCCACCTGCATGGCCAAAGGAAGTATTTCTTTTCTTCTTTTTAAATATTTTTTTAAAAATTACTTTATTTATTTGCAAGCAGAGAGAGAGAGATAGAAGAGAGACAGAGAGAGAATGGACACACCAGGGCCTCCAGCCACTGCAAACAAACTCCAGATGCATGTGCCCCCTTGTGCATCTGGCTTACGTGGGTCCTGGGGAATCAAGTCTTGAATAGGGGTTCTTAGGCTTCACAGGCAAGTGCTTAACCACTAAGCCATCTCTCTAGCCCTAGAATTCTTTTTTTTTTTCTTAATTTTTATTAACATCTTCCATGATTATAAAAAATATCCCATGGTGCTACCCTCCCTCCCCCCACTTTCCCCTTTGAAATTCCATTCTCCATCATATCTCCTCCCCATCTCAATCAGTCTCTTTCATTTTGATGTCATGATCTTTTCCTCCTCTTATGATGGTCTTGTGTAGGTAGTGTCAGGCACTATGAGGTCATGGATATCCAGGCCATTTTACGTCTGGAGGGAGCACGTTGTAAGGAGTCCTACCCTTCCTTTGGCTCTTACATTCTTTCCGCCACCTCTTCCGCATTAGACCCTGAGCCTTGGAAGGTGTGATCGAGATGTTACTCAGTACTCCAGTCACTTCCTTCCAGCACTGTGATACCTTCTGAGTCATCCCAAGGTCACTGCCATCTGAAAAGAGAAGATTCTCTACCCAAAGTGAGAGTAGCGTTAATATAAGGGTATAAATATTAAGAAAAGTGCTTACTGGGCAGTTTGATAAGCATAGTATATACATTTTTCCAGATATCAGCAGATGTTACACCCCTAGGGCTCATGACTACCCCTGTTTTAAGTTTTCAGTATCAGGGATGTATTCCCCCCCCCATGGAGCGGGCCTCCAGTCCAATTGGAGGGCAGTTGGTTTCCTCCATGACAGACGTGCCAGTATTGCACCCGTTGGCTCATTTGGCCTGGCTGGCCAATTATAAGGCTTGCAGTGTCCACTGTTGAGTATCTTCACTGGTGATTATCTCTCTCCCATTGAACTAAATGTAGAATGGCTTCTTCCAGCTTTCTCTCAGCTGGTCTATATGGAGGAGGTTATCAGCTCAATTCCAGCAGAATTTCTCAGTGGCCTTGCCACCCAAGTATGTGGAGTGTTCAGCAATACCTAGAATTCTTTATTATGTTTAAGTCCTAGAGAAGTCTTGGCCAACGTCACACAGCTAGTAAGGAGATGGTCAGGATACTACCTAGATCTGGTGGCTTTGTAGAAGGTCCCTGATTATTTTGGTTTCTTTTCTTTTTCAGAGTGACAACATCAGGGGTGATGGAAAATATGAAGAAAGTCAAGAAGGTGACCAACGGTGCTGTAGAGCCTCAGGGTGACTGGGAAGGCACTGCGTGACAGAGCCAGCTCTAAGGACATGCTGTCAGAAAACTAACTTACCGTAGTCCCATTGGTGAGCAAGAATGTCCCTCTAGAGAACTATGGGCACATCCCGACAGTGACACCACAGAGCTCATGGCTGGAGCGAAGTCCGTGGACATCTCCTCTTCTCTTACACTCTTAGGGATCCTGGATCTGTGGCTGGCCACAGGCAGCTGAGACTGTCTCTCAGGTGGACGGAAGGTGGGAGGAGGAAAGGAGTGATGTCCTACATTTACCTTGTTAATTGGGAGTCTAGAATCTGTGCAGTGGAGCCCCTGGTGGCTGCCTTGGTCACGGGGGATAACAGGTCTACTGCCAGTCACAGCACAAAGCACTTGCTTTGGGAAGTGGTCAAGTGTCTTATCAAGAAGGGAAAGAGAGTGTCACTATGTCTTTGGAGAACCAAAAAAAAAAAAAAAAAAAATTTAGAAAGTAAAGGCAAAACCCAATATAGTGTGTGCAGTGCTCACCCCAGGCTCCTGGCCCCAAGCACTGCCCCAGACTTTTTTCCAGCTCCTGATAGTGCCTGGGAACTGCCTGGCCAGAGGCTACCTGTGCTTCCTCAAGGGCTCCATTCTCAGAGAGCTGACATGTCACTGTCTGACCATGGTCTGGGGAATGGGTTTCTCCATGAGGTGTGTTCTGCATTGCCTGTGGAAGGGAGAGAAGGATCTTTGGGCTCCAAAGGTCTTCTATTGGCTTGCCTGACACCTGCTGTCTTGCCTGCCTGAGCAATACTGCCTGACTACTTCTTATGGTTTGCATCATCTTTGTATGAGCAGAATCAAGGCCAAAATGGGGAATTCTTAAAATTTTCCTTAAGGAACAGCTGGGGGCAGAAAAGGTAGCTTAAGCCAAGACTTACATACAGGCAGATCAAATGGGCATCCTTCAGAGGCCTGCCCTGAGGCCAGACAGGAGTTCTAAGCAGAGGAATTAAGTAGTTGGTCCCAGTATTCCAAGAGTACATGGGAAGGGATGAAGTGATTAAACAGTAGTTCACTCTCAGAGTGCATGGTGAGGTTTCACAGAAACTCAGTGTAGGTGCCGCAGACCTTGGACAAAATTGTTGGTGGCTGTGTGCAAGGAATAGTGTTGGAGCTGGGTGAAAGTCATTGTCGTGGAACAAGCTCGGAAGGTCCAGTGTGATGTAGGGCTTGACAGAAAGCTGCTTAATGCTAGGGGGTTTTCAGGGAGGCAGGACAGGGAGGCTTATTTCTAGAGGCTTCAGCCCAACCCTGGCCCTGGGCTTATTGGCGAGTCATACATGCAAGGGATGACATCACACTCCAGTATAGAATTCAGTCAGAAGCCATGAGTGGGTGAGAGGGCTCTAGAAGTCTTTCCTGTCACCACATTTGTCATTGTGTCTCCCCCTCCCCCACTATGTCCACATCTAAGCCATTGGTGAGGAAGTACCTGCACTCTGTGCCATCCGGGTCCCACCAGTGCCACCGTGGCAGTTCTGGGGAGCATCTGCGCACCTCCCCATCTCAGGCAGACGGGTAGATAGGCCTGAGGGATTCTTTAATGGAAACTTGGTTTGGTTTGGTTTCTTTGTTAGAAGTTAACTTGAGCCTATTCAGTAGGAAGGAAGGTACATGGAAGATTTTTAACACTTTGTTTCCTGCACATAATCACAGTGACAACACTGAGAAAATGTGCTCACACTGTGACCCTCAGAGGGACCCAGTTGCTGTTTCCGTCAGCACATTCTGCTGTTGACCAGGCGCTAGACTTCTGGCAAGAACCGAGTGTGCTGAAGCCTTCCCTCCAGGAGGGCTCTCGGTGGAGGTGGCCTCATTTCGCAGGCTGGGATTTTAAGGCAAGGCAGCGGTATGTGGAAGGTATGCGGGCCAGGGCCCAGACCACACCTACCTCTGGGCTCTTGGTATGACAGCTGAGCAGCGACAGGTGGACAACCAGCCTTCTGAGCAGGGCGCGTAGGCATGCAAGGCAGACCCTTGTTCTGCTGTGTAACTGCTTAGAGGTGGGAAGTCAGAGGAAGGAATGGCAGAAACTTGAGACTGAAGGACAGGCATGGCACCTGGGCAGTGACAATTTCCACCCTGTTCTATAAACGTGTCTTCTCTGTGTGTCACTTAAAAGCTGTGGCCCAGCTATGTCCTTAGTTATGGGTGCCTGACTGGGACCCAGAGCCATGTGGTCACACCAGTAACAAACACATTCCTGCAGCCTGATTTTCACAGGCCCAGGCTCTTCACAGCAGTGTTGGAGAGGGAGCCCCTATAGTGTCTCAGGGGCTGGGCAAAAGGATGGGGTGTCCATCACACAACCACTGGTGTATTTATGGCCTGGCTTTTTATTCTTCCAGTTTATGCCTGCGTGCGCACAATGTCCATGTTTCCTTTGAGCATCTATATTGGACTAGAAGTGCTGCTGGCTTTGACATTTAATAAAGTGTGTATTTTGCTAGAAAATTATTTCTTAGACAAGAACAAGTGTTGATCTCTTCATCCTGGCTCTTAACAGTGCCCAAGGACTTGATCAGCCTGCTTCTTGGTCCTTCCTGCTTTAAAATTTCAGTAGCAGTGCGCGTTATCAGTGTGACTGGCAAATTGGCAGTTTATCTCCTGTGAGGAGCATCTCACTCCATGTCAACGATGCTTCCTCAGCTCGTGGCCTGAGTGGGCTCCCTTTTCTTCCAAGAAACCACTTCAGAGTAAAATAAGTGGGTTCCCTTCTCCCCACTCATGTCCAGTCAACCAAGGCAGTGTGGCTTCCTGTCACTTCATGAAATGAAATGTGTGCTCCATCCCACACTGAGCTCACCAAGATTTCTGTGCTACCTAGTCCTATAGTCTCCCCTCCTGCCTGCGTCTGTCGAGCCCACTTGGGCTCTCCCTGAGAATATGCAGCGTGTTCTCCCAGCAGCTGGGGGCAGGGCTCATTTTTTAAGCTGAGGCGATTTTATCAGAGTACAAATGGATGTCATGTATCACTGCTTCTGACCGCATGGTAGTCCCCCACCCCCACACACACTGCCTATATTGCTTTAGAGTTCACGATAAGAGTTAGTGCTTACGGGCTGAGGAAGAGGGTCAGAGATGCCTTTGACACCACCCCTGGCCACTTCACCTCATCCTGAAGTGTGGTCCTCACAGAACGCTGTCAGCATTTGACAGCCTGGTGAGGTTGCTGGCCCAGCTCCACGCACCCGGGAGAACAGCCGAGCTGCTGATGCTTCTCGCTGCCAAGCTGCTGAGGGTGAGGAAGCAGATCCCTCCTCCAGCCCTGTTTCCACACCACCACTCCCCGCAGTGCATCACAGTGTGCCAGCACACCATGGCCTGCTGCTTCAGTTTTGTCCCTTGAGGATTCAGTAAGTTTAAAGCCCTCCACTAGACTGGCTTACTATCTATTGGTTTCTTAAAAAGGAATTCATCTAGAAAATGTGCCCTAAAAGTCTTCTTCTCCTCAGGATATTCTGACAGTCTTAAAAAGCCACACCCGAGTCCATGTGGAACCCTTTATATCTGGAATGTGGTTATTGATCACAAGCTAAAGTCTCCAAAATACCCCTGCTGTGGCACAGTGATGTTTCTGAGCCTTCGGCATGGTTTATGCTTGAAAGACAGATGGTGCTTTTAGGAGGCTCACTGCCTGGGCAGAAGACCCCCTCCCCCACACAATGAGGGAGGGGTGAGCTCAGGGGGACCTGGCCTGACTGCAGTGCATTGGTACCTGGTGGGATCTGATGGCAGGGAGACTGCAGTTGGGCCATTTAGGAAAGGAGTTCCCCCGCGACAGGATGCTCATTTTAAGCAGAATTTGAGGCTGTACAGTCAGCAGGGAGCCGGAGTGCTGTCCTCCCAGCGTCTGAGGTACACCTCGACTCCTTAAGCAGCTTCCACACACCACAGACTGTATGACAAACTGTTGTCAGACTGTAATCCAGTGGGAGGATTTGAGGGGCTGTGCTTGCTCCTTGCTGTCCTGCTTAGATTGGGGCAGGAGAGCCGGTCAGTATTCTTAGCGCTAATGGTCATCGAGTATCGTGTACATGGGACGGGTCAGGATCGGGCGAGGTTGGGCCTGTATGTGGGCCTCTCACTGCAATGCAAACATGTAATAAAGATTCTATGCCGGGAACATGTGTCTGTGATCCCAGGGACTCCTGGCTGCGTTCTCTCCTCCACCTCCCTCTTCCTTCGTGATTTTCCTTCATTAAGTCACCTAACTGCCACCTACCTGCTCCCACTGACCACAGTCCCACCCCACAGAGATGCTGTCAATAAGGCTGTGCGGGGGGGTGGGGGACACAAACCACCGAGATGCAGTTTCCGGTTACCCAGAAAATCTGCTAGACGCCTTGTGTCACTGCTGCCACCTAAGGGAAGGTGACAGAGTCTTGAGACACAGCCCTCACCATGACAAACTCGTGTGCATCCCCTTGATGTAATCCCCATCGGAATTGGAAACATCCAGGTTCATTCAGCCTCCGAGCCCTTCCTTTACTAAGTGCTTTCAAGTTGACAGACATTTTCATACAGTACAATGCACAGTTCACAGGGCTTAGTCAAGTGCTTGCCTCATAAGCGTGAGGACCTGAGTTTAATTCCCAGAACCCATGTGGAAGTGCTGGCACTTGCCTGTGATCTGGAGAGGTAGAGACAGGCCAGTGCATTCCTGGGGCTTGCTGGCCAGCCAAGAAAAGCTCCAGGCCAGTGAAAGATCCTGTCTCAACGGTAGACAGTGCTGAGAGGAATAACCCCCTTTGTACTCTGGCCTCTATACACACACACACAGCAGCACAGTTCAGACTTTTGATTATGTAGCTTTGCAGCCCCACACAACGTTGCCCCGTGAGATGCCTCTTCCCCAGCCATTGCCTCACCACAGGCCCCTTTGCCTGCTCGGAGCTGCTCTAGGCGGCCAGCCTCAGGAGGCACGGATTGTGAGTCATCCATCTGAAGCTGTGCCTGGAGAATTACAAGCACCAGAGCCTAAAGAAGCTTATGTCCCTCCCCACCGCACACTTCCCCTCCCCGCTTGCCCCCACCAGTAAGTGGCAGAGCCCAGAGTTCCTTGGGTGGAAGAGAATGGAGTCCAGGGCTCAGAACCGAGCCCTGCTTCTGCTGCATGCTTGCAGTAAGGGTAGCTGCTCCTTGGCTCCCTAGGTTTTGTGAAGCCTTCAGGGGTGTGTCAGTCGGCCAAGGATTTGCTGTGACTTAGCCTCAGCTATAGCCTTCTTCCTTGAGCTTAGATTTGCAAAAATGTCTGGAGTCGCCAGGGCGTGCTGGCTCAACGCCTCTAATCCCAGAGGTAGGAGGATCGCTGTGAGTTCGAGGCCACCCTGAGACTACATAGTGAATTCCAGGTCAGCCTGGGCCAGAGCGAGACCCTACCTGGGCGGGGCGGGGGAGGGGGGTGGTGGAGTCTGGAACAAAGCTTGAGGAGGGACATAGCATTCCAAGAGTGAGATCCAGGCTGAGAGATGCTGGGGCAGGGGCTGCTGAGAAAGATGAAGGGTGACCTTGGGCAGTGAAGTCAGTGGTTCTCACACCAAGGAGCATCTCCCCGCCCCCACCCCCAGCCAGTCCAGGCCCAGAGTTTCCGAGTCCATAGGTCTCCCTAGGGACAGGCAGCAGGCCCTTAAACACAGGATTCTCCAGCTGACATGCTGACAAATGCTCGCCTCGAGTACTCGCCTTGCGTGGAGCTGCTGCCCGCATGGCACGCATTGGGGGGGTCGCACAGTGGCCAGGGGAGAAGCTGAGGGAAAGGCATGACAAGCAGCCAGGACAGAGTCCCTGACTGTCCCCAAGTCTTGCTGCTGCCTGTCCCTCAGCTACCCTGAGCTTCACAGCTGGAAAGTTGCTGTCGGGCTGCCTGTAATGGAGCGCTTCAGAGCCTTGGGCTGAGAATTCGTTCCATCAGCGTGCCACTTGTGAGGGACGGGCCTCTAGGACATTCCCTCCGCCACCTCGTGTTCACAGAGCGTACCCATCACATTGGCTGTTAACTGTCCAGACACCTTCCAGCTATTGATTGTGATGAAACCAATGAAATGGCCCTAGAGATGGGAGCAGTGGGTTTACTGGGACGCCTGGGCATAGTGAGAGCTCTGTGCATGCCGGTTCTGGAGCCTCCGTGAGAGCCCAGGATGCAGAGAAGGTTGAGAGGATGTCCAAAACCAGATCGGCCTGCAGAGATGACTCAGCAGTCAAAGGCACTTGTTTGCAAAGTCTGATGGCCTGGGTTCAGTTCTCCACCACCCACATAAAGCCAGATGGACAAAGTGGCACGTGTATCTGGAATTTGCAGCAGCAGAAGACCCTGTTGTGCCCATTCACTTTCTTTCTCTCATGATTTTTTAAATTATTTATTTATTTATTTTGGTTGTCTGAGGTAGGGTCTCACTGTAGCTCAGGCTGACCTGGAATTAGCCTCAGGGTGGCCTCGAACTCATGGCGATCGTCCTACCTCTGCCTCCCCAGTGCTGGGATTAAAGGCGTGCGCCACCATGTCCAGCTTTAAATTTTTCTTTTTTCTTATTGACATCTTCCATAATTGTAAACAATATCCCATTGTAATTCCCTCCCTCTCCCCTCAAATGATTTTTTTAAAGGTAGGAATAGTGGCTCATACCTTTATTTAATTAATTAATTTGTTTGTTTGTTTGTTTGTTTGATGGGGGGCTGGGGAGGCAGAGAGGAAGAAAGAATGGGCATGCCAGGGCCTCCAGTCACTGCAAACGAACTCCAGATGCATGTGGCCCCTTGTGCATCTGGCTTACTTGGGTCCTGGGGAATGAACCGGGGTCCTTAGACTTTGCAGACAAATGCATTAACCACAAAGCCATTTCCCCAGCCCTCAAATGATTTGTTTGTTTGTTTGTTTGTTTTGTTTTTCGAGGTAGGGTCTCACTGTAGTCCTAGGCTGACCTGGAATTCACTTTGTGGTCTCAGGGTGCCCTCAAACTCAGAGGTTCTCCTGCCTTTGCTTCCTGAGTGCTGGGATTAAAGGCATGCAATCCCAATGGTTATTTTATTTGCGGGGGCGGGGGTGGGGGAGCAGATAGAATGGGCGTGCCAGGGCCTCCAGCTGCTGCAGACAATCTTTAGAAGCATGCGCCACCTTGTGCATTTTGCTTATATGGGTCCTGAGAACTTGGACCTGGGTCTTTTGGCTTTGCAGGCAAGTGCCTTCATGGCTAAGCCATCTCTCTCAGCCCTCAAATAAATTTTTTTGTTTGTTTGTTTTTTTGAGGTAAGGTCTTGCTCTAAGCTGACCTGGAGTTCACTATGTAGTCTCAGGGTGGCCTCCAACTCATGGCAATCCTCCTACCTCTGCCTCCGAGTGTTGGGATTAAAGGCATCCGCCCCTTCGGTTGGAACAAGACCCTACCTTGAAAAACCAATAAAAGAAAAACAAAAAACCCCAGCTCTGCCGACATCCATCCCAAGGGTGGATGTGCTCCTCGGGCCAGTGTGCTGGTCTAGAGTGGGGTTTCTTTGGCATACAGGAGTCCTGTCATACCATGCCTTATCCTGGTTGGTCTGTTCAGGTGGTGGTTATCTTTGCGGGGAAGCATAATTGTCCACAAGGACAGTCTGATGGGTAATGTGTGCTGAAGTCAGAGACCTACCAGGATCCTGAGTCATGAAAACCAGAGCCTCCGCTTTCTCTGTGCTGGATGAAGCAGGCTCTACATGCTGTGGCCCGGGCATGTGCCTTACTGAGACCAGGCTCCTGGATCAGAGCCTTGGAAGAGTCCTCCCAGCCCTCTGCCTCCTCCTTCATGGCAGAGCTGCCTTTGGGTGGCCTTCATGAGGAATCTCTCAGGGGACAGACTGATGGCTGTATGCTCCACAGCAAGGCGCTGGATACGTGGTTCCTATCAGAAGAAAGAATGCCATTGTAGGTGCCCCTGTGGCAGCCCAGGCTTGCTGGCCTTTCCTCTGGTGCTGGGCTGCCCACCCTCTGCACCCCCCCTCCCATGAAGAGAAGCTGGCTCAGCAGCTGAGAAAGTGGGAGCTCCCCACTTTGGAGCTGCCTCTTCCGGGTTACGAGGGAGCGAATGCTGACCTCCATAGAAATGAAGAATGCGGTCATTAGGAGTGGAGCTCTGGGCCTCGTCAGCACTGCACGGCACCTGTCTCCTCGGTCAGCTCCTGCCTCGAGGGGCTGAAAATTGCCTGCTATGCTAATACTTGTGGGGGGCCGAGGTTGAGAACTGACAGTGTGTCTGGCTGGCACGTAATGAGAGCTGCATGGGAGGAAGAAGAGACAGCCATGGGGATCTGGAGAGGGAGGACGCACTCTCTCCGCTGTCCTCCCGTTCCTGAGCTGCCTGCTCTCTGCCGCCTTTCCCGAGGACTCGCTGTCACTTCATCCGCATCATCACACCTCCCCTCTCCAGCCCCATCCTTCAGTAATAAAGTGTGTTTATAAAGCATGAAGAAACCGTCCTCAGGGGCTTGGGCAGGGGGACTCAATGGGCAGAGAGCTTGCTGTGCAAGCATGGGGACCTGGCTTCAGATGGCTCGCACCCAGCTTCGTGTGATGGTGTACATCTGTAATCCCAGTACTGGTGCGGAGGAGGCGGAGACAGGAAGAACCTGCGCTTGCTGGCCAGCTAGTCTAGCTGAATTGATGTGTTGTGGGTTGAAGCAAGATACCCCATCTCCAGGGCTGGAGAGATGGCTTAGCAGTTAAGGTGCTTGCCTGCCAAGCCAAAGGACCCCCCCAGGACCCACGTAAGCCAGATGCATCAGGTGGAACATGCATCTGGAGTTTGTGTGCACTGGCTGGATGCTCTCACGTGCCCATTCTCTCAAGTGAAAAAATAATAACAAAAAGGGCTGGAGAGATGGCTTAGCGGGTAAGGCATTTGCCTGCAAAGCCAAAGGATCCTGGTTCAACTCTCCAGGACCCAACGTAAGCCAGATGCACAAGGGGGCGCATGCATCTGGAGCTCGTTTGCAGTGGCTAGAGGCCTGTGGTGCACCCATTCTCTCTTTTTTCTCTCAAATAAATAAAATATATTTAAAACAAAAAGAGAGCCGGGCGTGGTGGCTCACGCCTTTAATCCCAGCACTCGGGAGGCAGAGATAGATGGATTGCCATGAGTTCGAGGCCACCCTGAGACTACAGTAGTGAGTTCCAGGTCAGCCTCAGCTAGAGTGAGACCCTACCTCGAAAAACAAAATAACAACAACAACAAAAAAAGAGAACCCATCTCCCAAGAATATGGTGGAGAGGGGCAGAGGAAGACACCTGCCGACGACCTCCACACATACACTCTTACCCTCACATGTATACCTGCATACACATGAGTACGAAAACACATGTGCACACGTGCCAAAAAAGAAAAGAAAAAGTTTTCCTCACCATTGTCAACCCCCTCAGTCACGTGCCACCTTTGGGACTTGGTTCTCCCTAGCCTGAGCAGCCTGAGCACAGTGAGACTGTCTTTCCCCTTCTCCACGCTCCCACCACCACTGAGTCAGAGTCTGACTTGGCTTGTCCCTCACAGCTCCCTGTGTCCTTTACAGTGTCAGGTTCCAGGGCTTTGCCCCGGGCACCTCCATCCTCCGGCAGCTCCCCGATAGCCCAGGTTGGATTTCAGCCTAGAGCTGTTCTCAGTGTCCGCGGATAGCTAGTCAGCACCTTCTGCCTGCTTCTTACAGCATGTCACACTGCTGCCGGGCTAAAGGGATATGTTGTGCCCATCAGACTGCCCTCTAAGTCTGTGTGCTTAGGCCCATGGGTTGTTGGTAGAGAATCTTCTTTTTCAGACAGTGGTCACCACTGGGGAGGCTCCAAACTCATCACCGTGCTGAAAACGAGTGAGTGTTGAGTACTCAGCACTAAATGTGACATCTCTCACACCCTCCGAAGCTCAAAGAATGTAAGATCTGGGCTATTAAAAGCAGTTAAAGCCAGGCGTGGTGGCGCACACCTTTAATCCCAGCACTCGGGAGGCAGGGGTAGGAGGATCGCCATGAGTTCGAGGCCACCCTGAGACTACATAGTGAATTCCAGTTCAGCCTGGGCTAGAGTGAGACCCTACCTTGAAACCCTCCCACCCGAAAACAAAAACAGCAGTTAAAGGTGCTAGCTTGCAAAGCCCAGGTTTGATTTCCCAGTACCCACATAAAGCCAGACGCACAAAGTGGCATATGTGTCTGAAGTTTGTTTGCAGTGGCAAGAGGCCCTGGCATGCCCGTACTCTCTCTCTCTCTCTCTGTCTCTCTCTCTCTCTCATAAACATATAAATACATTAAAAAGAATTTAAGAGCTGGAGAGTCCTGGCTTGTCTCACATCTTCCTGTGTCCTTCCTCCGGGGCTGTGTCCCAGATCTAGTCCTGGGTGCTGGCCCCTCCATCCTCACGGCTTTCCAGTAGCCCAGATTGTATGGAGAGGAGTGCTTTGAAGTGCTGTCTTCTGGACATAAAGTGGCCATTGCATTCGTGATCACAGTGGCTGTCATTACTGGGACAGGACCTCCAAGATACTGGACTCATCAGCATCACATCACGGAAGTTTCCATCAAACAAGAGGAGGGGATAGTTAGAAGGAGTTCAGTGGAAGAGGATGTGTGAGGGATGAAAGAAGATAGTGGGGGATTGTAGTCAAAGTATATTCTATACATGTATGAAAATTTCTAATAAAAATATTTTTTTTGGCTTTTAGGGGTAGTCTTACAAGCCCAAGCTGGCCTAGAATTTACTATGTAGTCTCAGGGTGGCCTCAAACTCATAGTGATCCTCCTACCTCTGCCTCCTGAGTGCTGGGATTAAAGGTGTGTGCTGCCACGCTCTGGCTAAAAGCTGGAGAGATGACTTAGTAGTTAAGGCACTTGCCTGCAATGCCTTCTGACCTGGATTCAATTCCCCAGTACCCACATAAAGCCAGGTGCACAAGATGGTACGTGTGTCTGGAGTTCATTAGCAGTGGCAGGAGACTGGTGCACCAATTTTCTCTCTCTCTTTCTGACTCTCTCAAATATACATTTTTTAATTTAAAAGAAGGGCTGGGGATGTAACTCAGTTGGTAGACTGCTTACACACAGTGTGCATGACACACTGGGTTCAATCCCCAGCACTGCGTTCATTAAGAATGCTGTCACATTCTGGGCTGGAGAGATGGCGTAGCGGTTAAGCGCTTGCCTGTGAAGCCTAAGGACCCCGGTTCGAGGCTCAATTCCCCAGGACCCACGTTAGCCAGATGCACAAGGAGGCACACGCATCTGGAGTTCGTTTACAGAGGCTGGAAGCTCTGGCGTGCCCATTCTCTCTCTCTCTCTGCCTCCTTCTCTCTGTCGCTGTCAAATAAATAAATAAACAAACAAAAAAATTAAAAAAAAAAAAGAATGCTGTCACATTCTTATAATCCCAGCACCTGGAGATGGAGGTAGGGGATCAAGAGTTCAAGGATGGGCTGGAGAGATGGCTCAGTGGTTAAAGGCACTTGCTTGCAAAGCCTGACTGCTCGAGTTAAATTTCCCAGTACCCTCATAAAGCTAGATGCACAAAATGGTACATGCATCTGGAGTTCATTTGCAGTGCCAGGAGGCCCTGGTACACCCATACACACACACACACACACACACACTCTCTCTCTCTCTGCCTCTCTCTGTGTGTATGTGTATGTGTGTGTCTCAAATAAATAAAAATATTTATTTCCCTTCCTCCCTCCCTCTTTTCCTTCCTTCCTTGTAAGGTGGGGTCTCACTCTAGCCCAGGCTGACCTGGAACTTACAGGATGGTCTCAGACTCACAGCTATCCTCCTGCTTCTGCCTCCTGAATGCCAGGACTTTAATCCTTCAGGGGTGTGCCACCTCATCTGGCTGAAGTGGTCTCTCAAGATGTGACACCAAGCGGGAGAATGGCCTCAGCACTGAGGAAGAACACTAGACTCTTCTGTGGCTGATGTGGACTGAATCAAGCCGAACCTGACAGCAGGTACCGTCAGGAAGCAGTGAATTCCCTATATTTCTTTCAAAAATATTTGTCAGGGCTAGAGAGATGGCTTAGTGGTTAAGGCAGTTGCCTCCAAAGCCAAAGGGTCCAGGTTTGATTCCCCAGGACCCACATAAGCCCGATGTACAAGGAGGCACATGCGTCTGGAGTTCGTTTGCAGTGGCAAGATACCCTGGTGTACCCATTCTGTCTCTTTATCTGCCTTTCTCTCAAATAAATTAATTAATTAAAAAATATTTACTTATCAGAGAGATAGAGAGAGAATGGGCGCACCGGGGCCTCCTGCCACTGCAAACAAACTCCAGACACATGTGCCACTTTGTGCATTTGCCTTTATGTGGGTGTTGGGAAGTTGAACCTGGACCAGCAGGCTTTGCAAGCAAGCACCCTTAGCTGCTGAGCCGTCTCCCCAGCCCCAGTAAATCCCCTTCTGCACTAGTCCATTTGGGTCTTGTTGGCCCTGTGACTGCCAAGGACTTCAGTTCTGACTGACGCATGTTGAAGGCATGGGGGAGAGTGGCCGGTCTCCCAGGGCCCCTAGGGCATCTGGGAAGGCACCCCACAAAGTTCTGGGCCAGATTTCTAAGTTGTCTTCTTTTCTGTGGATCTGGGCAGGTAGCCCCATGGGCCTCATAGTCTGTCACCCAGAGCACAAGAGCCCCGAAATGTCATTGCCCTGGGCATGGTGCAGGTGGTGGGAGGCTAGCTCATCTTCCCACATTCTTTTACAAGGACGTCTCAGGGGACAGCTGTCATACCCATGGCCACCCTGAAGTCCTATGCCAGGGGTTCATTGCTGTCCTTTGAGCCAGTCCTGTCCACCCATGGTGCTGGCCCTCACTGGAAGCAGCAAACTTTCTGGGCTGGGCTAGAGCAGACTTTTTTGGGGGTGGAGAGGTTTCAAGGTAGGGTCTCACTCTAGTCCAGGCTGACCTGGAATTCACTCTGTAGTCTCAGGATGGCCTTGAACTCATGGCAATCCTCCTACCTCTGCCTCCCAAGTGCTAGGATTAAAGGCGTGCACCACCACACCCAGCTTAGAGCAGACTTTTATTTTTTTTAATTTTTTAATTTTTTTTTTTGTTTTTGTTTTTTCGAAGTAAGGTCTCACTCTAACTCAGGCTGACCTGGAATTCACTATGGAGTCTCAGGGTGTCCTCGAACTCATGGCGATCCTCCTACCTCTGCCTCCCGAGTACTGGGATTAAAGGAGTGTGCCACCACGCCCGGCTCTAGAGCAGACTTTTAAAAAATACTTTTATTGGGGTGGAGGCATGGCTCAATGATTAAGGTGCTTGCCTGTAAAACCCAAGGACCCGAGTTCAATTCCCCATTACCCACGTAAAGCCAGATGCACAAGGTGGCACATGTATCTGGAGTTTGTTTGCAGTGGTAGAGGACCTGGTGTGCATAATTCTCTCTCTCTCACTTGCAAATAAATAAATAATTTTTTAAAAAAGCTTTTATTTATTTATAGGTGGGGGCCATGCTAGGTTCTCTTGTTGCTGTGGACAAACACCAGACATATGTGCCACTTTTTGTGTCTGATCTGGCTTTACATGAGTGTTGGGGAATTAAACTCGGGCTGGCAGGCTTTGCAAGCAAAGTGCCTTTAACCACTGAGCATCTCCCCAGCCCTAAAGTGGCTGTTTTAAGAAAAAGCTCATTTATCCCACCTAGAATTCCAGGCTGGTCCCTTTCTCCATCCTGCTTTTCAGGGACTTGGGCTCTGCCTCCTGCCTTTGCCATCCAGGCCTCATAAAATCCATCAGCAGGTGGTCACATTGATTTTTAATCATGTTTTACCTCCACGTAATGAGTCTCTCCGGGCCTTTTGCAGCCACTCTCCGCATTGCACCTCGAGAGCTGCCTGTGCCGGGGATTCAGAGAGAATTATTAACAAGACTGTATTTACTCCTCCATAGGGGCCTGCTGGGAGCCCTGTCCACACAGCAAGCTGGGAGCCTCGGACCCCACCGGCAGTAAAGGCCCACAATCCACTCTAGCTGGTAGACTCCCAAAACAAGATTTTGATTTTTTTTTTTTTTTTTTTTTTTTGGTTTTTCGAGGTAGGGTCTCACTCTAGCTCAGGCTGACCTGGAATTCACTCTGTAGTCTCAGGGTGGCCTTGAACTCTTGACGATCCTCCTACCTCTGCCTCCGGACTGCTGGGGTTAAAGGCGTGCGCCACCATGCCCGGCTAAAATAATTTTAATCTGGCCCTTAAGTGACCTGAAGTCACCTCAGCCCTCAGCCACCTAGAGGTAGCTCTTTGCTTCAGCTTGTTCTCCGTCCCTTGGCACCCCTAAAAGGCACGTAGTGGCCAGCCTGCCCTCCACTTGGTGTGGTGGATGTTGTAGCCAGTTAGTGCTGAATAACCAAAATATCATAGGCTGGGTGGCTTAGAAACTGCAGGCTGAGGACATGGCTCAGTGATTAAAGGTGCTTCCTTGCAAAGCTGCCTGGCCCAGGTTCGATGCCTCAGGACCCACCTAAAGCTGAATGCACAAGGTAGCACGTGTGTCAGGAGTTCATTTGCAGCGGCGAGAGGCCCTGACATGCCCATAGAGTCTCACTCTCTCTGTCAACTAAATAAATAAAGGCTAAATGTGGTGGTGCACGCCTTTAACCCCAGCACTCGAGAGGCAGGCGTAGGAGGATTGCCGTGAGTTCGAGGGCACCCTGAGACTACATAGTGAATTCCAGGTCAGCCTGGGCTAGAGTGAGACCCTACCTCAAAAAACCAAGAGAGAGAGAGAGAGTACTCTCTCAGTACTGGGGGTGGCATTTAAGGAGGGTGCCCAGGCCCCTATTCCTGAGGGTAGATCTCTGAAGCCACAACAACATGGTACCAACCCTCAGCTGGCCACACATGGGTCGACACCTGGCTCATGTGGACCATCCACACTGTTCGTCCCAGGTCTGCGCTTCGCCGTTTCTCTGCTCCCATGGTCTGCTGGGCTGATGCGCCCCGGGCATGTGTGCGGGCTGGGACAGGGGATCAGGAGGAGCTGTCTGCAGCCGTGGAAGCTGCGGGCTTGCCCCCTTGCTCACTCCTCACCCACCTTCATTCTCCAGAAAAGGACCACACAGTTTGCTTTGAAGGTCACTCACCTCCCACAACTGGGAAGAGCCTCGGTAGCAGCAGCCAGCTGTGCTCCAGGGACCTGACACAGCCCACCGGGACCACATTTCACAGGATGGGGATCAGAGGAGAGGCAGCCTGTCCCCACAGCCATGCCCCATGCAGACAGCCTGTGGATACTGCACCCTTTGTGCCCTGGGACTCATGGGTCCTGCTGATCTGCCACATGCTCTCCAGCTGCTCCATTCATTTCCTGGAGGTTTCCACAGTCTATATCACCAGCTCTGCCACCAGCTGCCTTCAGTCCTCCCTGTGGGCTGTGTGGTTGGAAAGAAGAGCTGGCTCCTAGCCAGCTGTCGAGTATACCCATAATGCCCTGCCCGGCTCTCCTGTGCTTCTAGAGCGCATCTTTACAGATAACTCCTGTGAGGCTGGGAATGCGAGGTGCATCCCAGAGAGCCCTACTGTGCCCCATTTCCAACCTCCATCAAGGGCAGGTCTGAGCCAAGCTCCAGCTTGCTGCATCTTAAGGTCAATGGCCCATCACTGAGAACAGCGTGGGTAGATGGGGGAAGAGGGGAGGTGACATCTAGAGAAGCAAAATCGTCCTGGTCTTTCTAGGCTAGAGCGACTATGAGCCCTGGAGCACTCC
This sequence comes from Dipus sagitta, assembly GCA_036346955.1. Lineage (NCBI taxonomy): Eukaryota > Metazoa > Chordata > Mammalia > Rodentia > Dipodidae > Dipus > Dipus sagitta. The sequence goes on from CM070770.1 coordinate 144,221,897, forward strand.
ACCTACCAATGGTTGTCCTGCTACCTGATGCTGTGGGCTCCCAGGAAACTGGCTAAAAGGTTCCTGCTTACTTTTGGGCTCCTGAGAGAGCAGAGGACGGGTTTGTCCCAGACCAGATGAGCTGGCCATATGTTTCTCAAGGGGCTCCCATTGCTTTCAGAAGTTCACTAGGCTTAGCTGCCCTTGGAGAGACCACAGCAACCAAAGCAGCAGAACCCCCCCCCCCAGGGCCCCTGCAAGTAGCAGGTGCCCACTCCAGGAGCCCCAGGCTCAGAGGAGCCCAGTGCCTAGCCTTAGATCCCACCGCTTGGGATCAGGTCCTTTCCTTAGAAAGTTCACCTAATAGGGTTGGAGAGACTGCTTCATGGCTAAGGCATTTGCCTGCAAAACCAAAGGATCCCGATTCGACTCTCCAGGACCCATGTAAGCCAGATGCGCAAGGGGGTGCATGCATCTGGAGTTCGTTTGCAGTGGCTGGAGGCCCTGGCGCTCCCATTATCTATTGCTCTCTCTCTCTCAAATAAATACATAAATAAATAAATAATTTTTTTTTTAAAGAAAGTTCAGCGAATAGTTCCTTTTTCTCTGCCAGCAGCCATTTTAATAGGGTATAGGTCAGTGGCGGAGCATGTACTTAGCTTTTACAAGGGCCCAGGTCCAATTCCCAGCACTCCCTACTCCCATCACCACCCCCACCACATCATTGCTGTCACCACCATCATCATCACCACCATCATCATCTTCATCACCATCATCACCACAACCACCACTACCAGTTTCCTCCCAGTATAATGCTATCCCAGCCAGTGCCCAGGGCTGGAGCAGCAGCCCACTGCAGCACGTTGTCAAGAAAAGGGTTAATCAGCTTGGCTGGCCCTACTGCATGGCTAGGGGGTGTCATGGTGGGCCAAGCCTCCCACAGCTGAGGCATCCAGATTGTGCTGGGGCAGGAGGCTCCCCGGGCCCTGCACCTTATGCAGCACTTACTGAAGGCTACGTGCTATGCACTTGATCTTCACATCGGAGTTCAATGTTATCCTGCTCACCATGAGAAAAGACTGTCTTCATCTCCTCTGCCTCTGTCACCTCTCCCAGGAACTCCTACACCGGTGAAATCTTCACAGTTGTTTATTCCCCAGGACCTGGCTAAGGTCTTCAGAATGCTAATTGGTATTAATTTTTTTTGTTGTTTGTATTTCGAGGTAGGCTTTCACTCTAGCTCAGGCTGACCTGGAATTCACTGTGTAGTCTCAGGGTGGCCTCGAACTCACAGCGATTCTCTTACCTCTGCCTCTGAGTGCTGGGATTAAAGGTGTGCGCCACCAAACCCAATCTGGAATTAAATATTTTTTTGTTACTGTTTTTTTTTCTAATTTCTGTTTTATTTATTTGAGAGTGACAGAGAGAGAATGAGGCCGAGAGAGAGAGAGAGAGAGAATGGGTGTGCCAGGGCCTCCAGCTACTGCAAACGAACTCCAGACGCGTGCGCCCCCTTGTGCATCTGGCTAACGTGGGTCCTGGGGAATCAAGCCTCGAACCGGGGTCCTTAGGCTTCACATGCAAGCGCTTAACTGCTAAGCCATCTCTCCAGCCCCTTGTTACTGTTTTTTGAGGTAGGGTCTTGCTGTAGCCCAGGCTGACTTGGAATTCATTCTGTAGACCCAGGCTGGCCTCAAACTCACAGCAATCCTTCTATCTCTGCCTCCTCAGTGTTGGGATTAAAGGTGTGCACCACCATGCCTGGTGATTCTCCACTTTAAGAAATTATTTGTGTGCATATGTGTACATGCATGTGTGTGCGCATGCGCTCCAGGGCCTCTTGCCACTGCAAAGGCACTCCAGGTGCATGCAACTTTGCATGGGTAATGGAGTAATGGGGAATTCAACCCAAGCTGGCAGGCTTTGCAAAAGAGTGCCTTTAACCACAGCCCATCTCCCCAGCCCCCACCAGTTAGTCTAAACTCTCAAGCCAGTGAGCTCCAGGGATCCACCTGCCCCCCCTCCCCAATGCTGTGATTACAAGTGCACACCATGACCTCTGGTATGTTTCTGTGGGTTCTGGACATCAAACTCTTGTCCTCGTGCTTCAAGGCAGGGACCTTACCCACTGAACTATCTTCCTAGCCACAGATAATACTTTTTTTTTTTTTTTTTTTTTTTTTTGCAGCTGGCCACCTTTAATTTGCAGTCAGGAAGCATAGAGTGACGCATGTACGCTCTCGCCTTTTTACTTAGCACAGATAATGCTTTTGATGACACTTTTTTTTTTTTTTCAAGGAGGTAGGGTCTCACTCTAGCCCAGGCTGACCTGGAATTCACTATGTAGACTCAGGGTGGTCTCGAACTCATAGCAATCCACCTACCTCTGCCTCCCTCCTGGGATTAAAGGCGTGTGCCACCACACCCGGCTTTTGTTTTAAACCATGCGCTTAGGGAAATGGCTTAGGCGGTTAAGGCATTTGCCTGGTGAAGCCTAAGGACCGGTTCAATTCCCCAGCACCACGTAAGCCAGATGCACACGGGAGTGCATGCATCTGGAGTTGTTTGCAGTGGCTGGAGTCCCTGGCATGCTCTTCTTTAATCCCAGCACTCGAGAGGCAGGTTTAGGATTGCCGTGAGTTCGAGGGCACCCTGAGACTACATAGTGAATTCCAGGTCAGCCTGGGCTAGAGTGAGACCCTACCTCAAAAAACCAAGAGAGAGAGAGAGTACTCTCTCAGTACTGGGGGTGGCATTTAAGGAGGGTGCCCAGGCCCCTATTCCTGAGGGTAGATCTCTGAAGCCACAACAACATGGTACCGACCCTCAGCTGGCCACACGTGGGTCAACACCTGGCTCATGTGGACTATCCACACTGTTTGTCCCAGGTCTGCGCTTCGCCGTTTCTCTGCTCCCACGGTCTGCTGGGCTGATGCGCCCCGGGCGTGTGTGTGGGCTGGGACAGGGGATCAGGAGGAGCTGTCTGCAGCCGTGGAAGCTGCGGGCTTGCCCCCTTGCTCACTCCTCACCCACCTTCATTCTCCAGAAAAGGACCACACAGTTTGCTTTGAGGGTCACTCACCTCCCACAACTGGGAAGAGCCTTGGTAGCAGCAGCCAGCTGTGCTCCAGGGACCTGACACAACCCACCGGGACCACATTTCACAGGATGGGGATCAGAGGAGAGGCAGCCTGTCCCCACAGCCATGCCCCATGCAGACAGCCTGTGGATACTGCACCCTTTGTGCCCTGGGACTCATGGGTCCTGCTGATCTGCCACATGCTCTCCAGCTGCTCCATTCATTTCCTGGAGGTTTCCACAGTCTATATCACCAGCTCTGCCACCAGCTGCCTTCAGTCCTCCCTGTGGGCTGTGTGGTTGGAAAGAAGAGCTGGCTCCTAGCCAGCTGTCGAGTATACCCATAATGCCCTGCCCAGCTCTCCTGTGCTTCTAGAGCGCATCTTTACAGATAACTCCTGTGAGGCTGGGAATGCGAGGTGCATCCCAGAGAGCCCTACTGTGCCCCATTTCCAACCTCCATCAAGGGCAGGTATGAGCCAAGCTCCATCTTCCTGCACCTTAAGGTCAATGGCCCATCACTTTTTTTTTTCTTTTTTTTTTTTAATTTTTTTTTGTTCATTTTTATTTATTTATTTGAGATTGACAGAGAGAGGAAGAGGCAGATAGAGAGAAAAAGAGAGAACGGGTGCGCCAGGGCTTCCAGCTACTGCAAACGAACTCCAGATGCGTGCGCCCCCTTGTGCATCTGGCTAACGTGGGTCCTGGAGAATCAAGCCTCGAACCGGGGTCCTTAGGCTTCACATGCAAGCGCTTAACTGCTAAGCCATCTCTCCAGCCCCTTGTTACTGTTTTTTGAGGTAGGGTCTTGCTGTAGCCCAGGCTGACTTGGAATTCATTCTGTAGACCCAGGCTGGCCTCAAACTCACAGCAATCCTTCTATCTCTGCCTCCTCAGTGTTGGGATTAAAGGTGTGCACCACCATGCCTGGTGATTCTCCACTTTAGGAAATTATTTGTGTGCATATGTGTACATGCATATGTGTGCGCATGCACTCCAGGGCCTCTTGCCACTGCAAGGTGCATGCAACTTTGCATGGGTAATGGAGTAATGGGGAATTCAACCCAAGCTGGCAGGCTTTGCAAAAGAGTGCCTTTAACCACAGGCCATCTCCCCAGCCCCCACTAGTTAGTCTAAACTCTCAAGCCAGTGAGCTCCAGGGATCCACCTTCCTCCCCCTCCCCCGTGCTGTGATTATAAGCACACACCATGACCTCTGGTATGTTTCTGTGGGTTCTGGGACATCAAACTCTGGTCCTCGTGCTTTCAAGGCAGGGACCTTACCCACTGAACAATCTTCCTAGCCACAGATAATACTTTTGATGATACTTTTTTTTTAATTTCAAGGAGGTAGGGTCTCACTCTAGCCCAGGCTGACCTGGAACTCACTATGTAGACTCAGGGTGGTCTCGAACTCATAGCAATCCACCTACCTCTGCCTCCCTCCTGGGATTAAAGGTGTGCGCCATCACACCCGGCTTTTTTTTTTTTAAACATGGGTTAGGGAAATGGCTTAGCGGTTAAGGCATTTGCCTGAGAAGCCTAAGGACCCGGTTCAATTCCCCAGCACCCACGTAAGCCAGATGCACAGGGAGTGCATGCATCTGGAGTTTGTTTGCAGTGGCTGGAGGCCCTGGCATGCCCCTTCTCTCTTTCTTTCTGCCTCTTCCTCTCTCTCTGTCTCAAATAAAGAAATAAAATACTAAAAAAAAAAAAAAAAAAAAAAAGTGTAGACCACAGTATGATTAATACTAGTTAATTAAGTCTTGATATAATATATTTTTTTTCTCACACAGTTGAGGCAATCTTATAGGAGTCTGTCCTGTGCTGTACGCAGATCTATAGCCTTCAAGCTGCAATTGACTATTGTACTGGATTCCATGGAATTCACAGGCCAAGCCCTTAGATTCTAAACGCAGGTGGCTTCCTTTTGTGTGCTTGGTATAAATGCTGTTTCAATGACTCCATTGAGAGCAAATGTTTGTATAAATCTCCAAGTGTTGCCTTAGGGTAAATCCGTAGGAATGGAACTGCTTAGTCAGAGACTGGGGATATGATCAGCAAAACTGTGCCCACTCACCCAGGGCCTGGGGGTGTTGCAACTCACTTCTGGCTTATTTGGTATGACTATCATCATCATTACTGTCGTCATTGTTTCCTGATTGTTTTCTTTTTTGGGGGGGTGGGGAAGAGATTTCAAGGTAGGGTCTCACTCTAGCCCAGGCTGACCTGGAATTCACTATGTAGTCAGTCTCAAGGTGGCCTCGAACTCATGGCGATCCTCCTGTCTCTGGTTCCTGAGTGCTAGGATTAAAGTTCTGAGAGCTGGAGAAATGGCACTTGCTTGCAGAGCCTGCCTCCCTAGGCTCAACTTCCCTTATATACTCATGTAAAGCCAGATGCACAAAGTGGTGTATGTGTCTGGAGTTCATTTGTAGTGGCAAGAGGCCCTGAAGTGCCTATCCTCATTTCCTCTTTCTGCTTGCAAATAAATACGTTAAAAAAAGGACAGGTCTTTCCGCGTGGACAGGTCACCTGTGTTTGCTCTTGTCCTGTGGCCTGTTCAATCTGTTACTTTTTTTTTTTAATCATTGAAACAAAATACCCAACAAATGCCTTTAATCCCAGCGCTCAGGAGGCAGAGGTAGGAGGATCGCCATGTGTTCGAGGCCACCCTGAGACTATATAGTGAATTTCAGGTCAGCCTGGACTAGAGTGAGACCCTACCTTGAAAAATAAAAACAAAACAAAACGACAAAAAAAAAAAAAATCCAACAAAGAGCAATTTAAAAGAAGGATTTATCTGGGCTCATGATTTCAGAGGCAGGGAGGCATATCAGAATTCATGGTTGGCAGATGGGTGGCTGGGACTCCTCACATCTGGAAAGACCAGAAAGCAGAAAGCAAGGAACACAGGAGTTCCTTTGTCCCTTTTTGTCCAGTCCTGGACCCCAGCCCATGAGATGGTGCCACTCATATGCAGGGGGGGGTCTTCCCTCCTCAGTAGACCCTCTGGAAACACCCTCACTTACATACCCAGAGGTGTGTCTCCCAGGTGATTCCAAACCCAGTCAAGTTGACAATGAAGACTGACCATCACAAGGTCCTGTCTATTGAGGGACTCATATTTTTCTTATCTTCTGATGCAGCTCTATTTTAAAAGATTGAAATACTTTTTTTTTTTTTTTTTGGCTTTTTGAGGTAGGGTCTCACTGTAGCCCAGGCTGACCTGGAATTCACTATGTAGTCTCAGGGTGGCCTCGAACTCATGGTGATCCTCCTACCTCTGCCTCCTGAGTGCTGAAATTAAAGGTGTGCGCCACCCTGCTCAGATCTAAGATACTTTTTTCCCCAGTGCTGGGGCCCAGGGCTTGGACCATGCCAAGCAAATGTTCTCTACTGAGCCCCACCCCAGCCCTCAAGATAGGAACATGCTGACATGGGCTTGTGCAATGCATTTTTTTGAAATTAATTGACACATAGTAATTGTGTATATTTATGGGATACAATGTAGTAATTCCATATACATATATAATGCATGATGATCAAATCCAGATAAGTGGCATATCCAGCTCTTAAGCATTGGTCATTTCTCCTCCTACCTCTGTCTCCTGAGTGCTGGGATTAAAGGTGTGCGCCACCATGCTTGGCTTAAAATTATATTATACTTATTAAAGACAATCATTTATTGTTTATTAAGAAAATTGAGGGCTAGAGAGATGGCTTAGTGGTTAAGCGCTTGCCTGTGAAGCCTAAGGACCCTGGTTCCAGGACCCACATAAGCTAGATGCACAAGGTGGCGCATGCGTCTGGAGTTCATTTGCAGTGGCTGGAGGCCCTGGTGTACCCATTCTTCCTCTCTCTCTTTCTCTCTGCCTCTATCTCTCTCTGTCTATAGCTCTCAAATAAATAAATAAAAATTTAAAAAAAAAAGAAAATTGAGGCTGGGCATGGTGGCACACACCTTTAATTCCAGCATTTGAGAGGCAGAGGTAGAAGGCTCACCATAAATTCAAGGCCAGCCTGGGACTACAGAGTGAGTTCCAGGTCAGCCTGGGCTAGAATGCGACCGTGTTTCAAAACAAAACAAAAGAAAACAAAACAAAACAAGAAAAGAGGGGCTGGAAAGATTGCCTAGTGGTTAAGGTACTTGCCTGCAAAGCCTAAGGATCCAGGTTCAATTCTCCAGTACCCATGTAACCAGATGCTTATAGTGGCGTATGTGTCTGGAGTTTGCTTGCAGTGGCTAGAGGCGCTGGTGCACCCATTCTCTCTCTCAAATAATACATAATTTATTTTTTTAAAAAAAAGCCAGCCAGTAGCACATGTCTTTAATCCCAGCACTTAGGACATAGAGGTAGGAGGATCACCATGAGTTTGCAGCCACCCTGAGACTACATAGTGAATTCCAGGTCAGACTGGGCTAGAGTGACACCCTACCTTTAAAAAAAAAAAAAGGAGGGGGAAGCTGGGGAGATGACTCAGTAATTAAAAGCACTTGGTTGAAAAGCCTACCAACCCAAGTTCAATTCCCCAGCATCCACATAAAGGCAGATGCACAAAATGGCGCACGTGTCTGAAGTATGTTTGCAGTGGCAAGAGGGTCTGGTATGTCCATTCTCTCCTCTTTCTCTTGCTTCCTCCCAAATAATTAAATAATTAAAAAAAAAAAACTTACTCTGTGTGTGTATGTGTATGGGCATGCCAGGGTGTCTTATAGCTGTAAACAAATGCTCATTTTGCTTTATGTGGGTGCTGAGGAATAGAACCTGTGTTGTCAGGCTTTGCAAGCAAGCACTTTTAACAGCTGAGCCATCTCTCCAGCTTCACTTTCTTTTGTTTTAAACCCAGGTTGGCAGGCTCTGCAAGCAAGTGCCTTTAACCACTGAGCAATGTTCCCATTTCCCATCATACTTTTATGTACATAAACTTCTTTTATTTTAACTTTTATTTATTTATTTATTTATTTATTTATTTATTTATTTATTTAAGAGAGAAAGAGAGAAAGAGGCAGAGAGAGAGAGAGAACAGATGCGCCAGGGCCTCCAGCCACTGCAAACGAACTCCAGATGCCTGCGCCACCTTGTGCATCTGGCTTATGTGGGTCCTGGGGAATTGAACCGAGGTCCTTTGGCTTTGCAGGCAAATGGCTTAACCGCTAAGCCATCTCTCCAGCTCTAAACTTCTTCTTCTTCTTCTTCTTTTTTTTTTTTGGCTTTTTTCAGGCTGACCTGGAATTAACTATGTAGTCTCAGGGTGGCCTCAAACTCTCGATCCTCCTACCTTTGCCTCCCGAGTGCTGGGATTAAAGGCGTGCGCCACCACGCCTGGCTAAACTTCTTTTTGATCATGATATCATTTTTGTAATTGCTATTGTTGACATACTTCAATTTTCCATCAGATGGGAACTCAAACTCCAGAACTTATCACCAAACTTGCCTGTGTGACCCACATAGTAATGCAAACCAATGTTACTATGCATGACTCACTAAAAACAATCAGGACTAAACTTTAACAACAGAATGCCTTGTCTGGTCTATGCCCTCTGGAGGCTTGGGTAGGGGAGAGACCTTTTACCCAAGAGAGGATTGATTCTACTTTGGGACAAGAGAATAGTAACAAAGTACATTTGGAGAGCCCCTGAGCTTGAGGTGCCTTTCCCGTAACCCCTCCAAGGGACTTGCCCTACTAGGCCCTGGATCTATGGACCACAACCTCAGGAGAGAATGGTTAGGGCTGATGACCCTGCAGGAGAGATTCCCAAAGTCCAGGACAGGTGACCTAGGAGACCTCTACCGTACACTCTGCCTCCCTGTGTAGCATTTTCCCCAGTGGCTTTATTTTATTTTACTTTTTGGTTTTTCAGGGTAGAGTCTCGTTAGCCCAGGTTAACCTGAAATTCACTATGTAGTCTCAAACTGGCCTCGAATTCACAGATGTCCCCCTACCTCAGCCTCCTGAATGCTGGGATTAAAGGCATACACCACCATGCCCAGCCCCAGTGGCTTTTGAAAAGGTTTTTTTTTTTTTTTTTAATTAAATCTCACTCTAGCTCAGGCTGACCTAGAATTCAGGTGGCCTCAAACTCATGGCGATTCTCCTGCCTCTGCCTCCTGAGTGCTGGGATTAAAGGCATGCACCACCATGTCTGGCTTAAAAAGTATATTTTTATTTATTTGCAAAGACAGAGAAAGAGGGAAGAAAGAGAAACAGAAAGAAAAAGCATGAGTATGCCAGGGCCTCTTGTCACTGCAAATGAACTCCAGACGCACATGCCAGTTTGCGTATCTGGCTTTACATGGGTGCTGGGGAATCAAATCTGGGTCAGCAGTTTTTGTTGTTGTTTTTCTTTATTTTCTTTCTTTCTTTCTTTCTTTCTTTCTTTCTTTCTTTCTTTCTTTCTTTCTTTCTTTCTTTGTTTTTTTTGAGGTAGGATCTCACTCTAGCCCAGGCTGACCTGGAATTCACTATGTAGTCTCAGGGTGGCCTTGAACTCAAGGCAATTCTCCTACTTCTGCCTTCCGAGTGCTGGAATTAAAGGCGTGCGCCACCACGCCCTGCCTTCAGCAGTTTTTTTTAGCAAGTGCCTTTAACCGCTGAGCCATCTTCCCAGCCCTATCAGTGGCTTTTTAGGTGAACCTTAAGCACCACCTCTGGAGTCCTGTTCCCACTCCCAACGGCCTTATGAAATCACAGGAGAGGGCTGGGAGGATTGCTCAGTGGGTAAAGTTGCACGCTTCCTAAGCGCGAGGATTTGGGTTCAATCTCCAGCACCCATTTTTACAAGGTAAAAGCTGGGTGTGGTGGTATGCTCTTGGGATTTCAGCACTGGGGAGGCAGAGACAGCTGGGTCCCTGGGGTTTCAGGTCCATGAGAGACCCTATCTCCAAAAACTAAAAATAAAAGAAGAAACAAGAGAAAAGAAATAGCAGGAGGGACTTCTCTTTCCTGGAAGGCAAGAGGTATAACGGACACCAGCCTTAAACACGCACCCCCTGCCACAGCCCACCTCCCTCCGATTCCTCACGTCAGGAGGGGCCCAGGAACCTGGCTGGCAGAGGAGGAACTCTCGGGTGGATCTGTGGCTCAGAAACACCTCCTTCCCCTCAGGATGTCTGTACAGGAGCAAAGAGACTTGACTTTCCTTCTGCAAAAGCAGCGCCTGGAACTGTAGAATTCACAGGCGAGAGTCTGGAATCAGACAGCAAGAGCAACATGGTGAACCTGCCACAACCGCCGAATTGCGCTGTCAAGTGATAAATGTGATTAGTGAGTCATATCCCAGTAAAAATTCAGGAAGAATACAGACGAGAGGGTAAAATAAAGATGACATCATCTTGCCCTACAGATGATTGTGGTCATGCCTTGGGGGTGTGGCCAGTGGGCTGCTTCCTGCCCAGGTGTATTTATATTTAATTTGATTTATCTACATATACTATTTTATAATCTGCTTTTCTTTTAACCTAAAAGTCACCATCCCGCCGGGCGTGGTGGCGCACACCTTTAATCCCAGCACTCGGGAGGGAGGCAGAGGTAGGAGGATCGCCGTGAGTTCGAGGCCATCCTGAGACTACATAGTGAATTCCAGGCCATCCTGAGGTAGAGTGAGATCCTACCTCAAAAAACCAAAAAAAAAAAAAAACCAAAAAAAAAAAAAAAAAGTCACCGTCCTTACAATGTATTTTGCAGGCATCTCGAATCCAATATTTGATAAACTCATGACTGTCTTCAGATGGCCCCAACTTCAGAAATGCACACTTCCAGGGGGGAACCAGCCTTGACCCTCCCCCCAGCTGGGCTCCTTGTCTCTCACCGCATCTCTCACCTCAGAGACTGCCCCTAACATGCCTCACACAGCCATTTTCTCCAGTTCCTGCTCTGCTCCTCATGGATGCTCTGCCCCTTCCCCCTGCCCCTCTAGTCACACCGCGGGAAGGGACCTTCCCATGGTGATCTGGTGGAGACATCCCAGCGCCACACTTCGGTGGCATAAAGAACTTGAACCTCGGCTCTCCGGGAGCGGCTGGGGAGTCAGAGCCAGTGGACCGCAGTCCTCTGTCCCAAGGCTGCGGAGAGGAATTTCCAGCTGACATGGACAGAGATTCTGGGACAAAAAGCAGGTCAGTGTGAAGCTCAGCTGGTAGACTGCTTTTCCAGCAAGCAAAGCCTTAGGTGTGATCCCTAGCCCTGCATAACCCAGTGTGGAGGTGATGGTGCTAGCTAGTTATCCTAGCAGGAGGATTAGAAGCTCAAGGTCATCCTCAGCTACGGAGTGAGCTGGAGGCCAGCCTGAGCTATATGTGACTGTCTCTAAATAAATAACTAGATTAAAAAAAAGTTAAATACATTATGGCTGCAGCCAGGGTCAATGCCTCCAACAGTGTCCCTACATTGGCAGGCCTGAGACAGACACCCTTATCTGACCAGAGGATCTTCCAGAATCTTCCCTTTCCTGATTCTCCCTCATCCAGACATTTCTTTCTTTCTTCCTTCCTTCCTTTCTTTCTTGCTCTCTCTCTCTTTCCTTCTTTTTTCTAATAAGCTATTTTTTTAAGATTTATTTTAATTTATTAGAGACAGAGAGGGAGAGGGAGAGAGAGAGAGAATGGGCATGCCAGGCCCTCCAGCCACTGCAAACAAACTCCAGACACAGGCGCCACCTTGTGCATCTGCCTTACGTGGGACCTGGAAGATCGAGCCTGGATCCTTAGGCTTCGCAGGCATGCGCCTTAACCGCTAAACCATGTCTCCAGCCTTCGTTCAGGCATTTCTAAAACACCCACCTCAGGGCCAAGTGGCACTCCTGCCATCCCCCCGAGCTGACTCCAGTCTGTATGCACTCCCAGAGTAAACTCGCCTCCATCTCTACCATGCTGCCCTCAGCCTCGCCTGTCCGCAGCCTGCAGGCTCCGGCACCCGTGTCTTGCACGTCTGTGATCACGTGTAGGCCTTTCCCTCTCTTCCTGCCTCTCCAGCAGGCAGAAACCACATCGGCCCAGCAGCCCAGGTCACAGCCGTGGCCTTTGTCTCTGGCCCCCTCTGTTTCCCATTACCACCCAGTCTTGCTGTCACTGCCCTCAACAAGTATCACGTTCAGATCCAGTCAGTCATCTTGTCTTCCCCCACCACACCGGCCTGGCCACCATCAACGACTGGCTGGTGATGCAGTGACTTTGGGCAAGTCACAAGCTCTGTATACATGTGCGGTCAGTGAGTCTCCATGCTGTGCTCTTCTGGCTGGACACAGAACCCCTCAGCCTGACCTGTCCAACCTTCTTTCTGCTACAGCTCGCTATCCTAGGGTTCGTATCTTGGAATTTAATCTCTTTGTGAGATGGGCTGTGGTGTTTAGAGATGGGCCTTGGGGGCAGGGGTTAAAGTAATTAGGTAGGGTGTCAGGGTAGAACCCTTATGGTTGAATTTAGTAGGGTTTTTTTTTTTTTGTTGTTGTTGTTGTTTGGTTTTGAGTTAGGGTCTTAGTAGTCTGTATCCCAGGCTGGCCTTGAACTCTCCATCTTCCATCCTCAGCCTCCCAAGTGCTGGCAAATTTGACGGCTTTTGTGAGAGGGGTGAGAGGGGCGAGAGGGGCTGGTGAAATAGCTCAGTGAGTGTTGCAGGCAGTGTCAGGCTGCTGGGAAGACGTTCCAGACAGACACGGTTTATAGGAAGAAGGGGTTTAGTTCAGCTTACAGCTCCAGGGCGAGGTTCCATGTAGGAGCTGCTTTCATACGTCCAAGCGGAGAGAAACAACCAAACAGCCTGTAAAAAAACAAAAGTAGCAAACACCAACAGGCAGCAAGCGGCAGGCTCCCCAGCAGAGCTCACGCCTCTCTGCACGCTTTTGGGCTGGAATTCAGATCTGCCCTCAGTGACACTTCCTCCAGCCACCTGGCTGGAGACCCAAGTTACAAGCTTTAATAAAACACTTGAGTCGGGCTGGAGAGATGGCTTAGCGGTTAGGCGCTTGCCTGTGAAGCCCAAGGACACCAGTTCGAGGCTCGACTCCCCAGGACCCACGTTAGCCAGATGCACAAGGGGGCGCACGCGTCTGTGGCTCATTTGCAGTGGCTGGAGGCCCTGGCGTGCCCATTCTCTCTCCCTCTCTCTATCTGCCTCTTTCTGTCTCTGTCACTCTCAAATAAATAAATAAAAATAAACAAATAATAAATAAATAAAACACTTGAGTCTATTTTGGACACACATTCAAACCACCACAGTGAGTGAAGCACTTGCCTCACAAGTATGAGGATTCCCCAGGACCCACATTTAAAAAAAAAAAAAAGTCAGGTTGGGGCTGGAAGATGGCTCAGAGGTAAAGGGATTTGCTTGCAAAGCCTGCTGGCCTGGGTTTAATTCCCAAGCCATCCACTTGCAGCTAAACAGCTATTCATTTACAGTGGCAAGAGACCCTTGTGTACACATGCACGCACGCGAATTTTTAAAAAAGAGACTAAAGCCAGGCATGGTGGCGTATGCCTTTAATCCCAGCACTCGGGAGGCAGAGGTAGGTGGATTGCCGTGAGTTCAAGGCCACCCTGAGACTCCGTAGTGAATTACAGGTCAGTCTGAGCTAGAGTGAGACCCTACCTCGAAAAACAAACAAGCAAACAAAAATAAATAAAATAAATTTCTTGCCAAGTGATGCCCTGCACCCCAGGGGATGTGGTCAGCAAGAGTACCAAATGCAGCCCCTGGACCTTGGACCAGAATAGACATGAGAGCCAGAACAAACACGCTCCCTATCTTTCTTTCTTTCTTTCTTTCTTTTTTTTTTTTTTTTTTTTTTTTGAGGTAGAGTTTCGTTCTAGTCCCAGGCTGACCTGGAATTCACTATGTAGTCTCAGGCTAGCCTCGAACTCACAGTGATCCTCCTAATTTAGCTTCCAGAGTGCTGGGACTAAAGGTGTGCTCCATCACGCCCAGCTAGACCTCTTTTCTTTACAAGTCGTCCAGCCAATGGGGTATACTTATTAGCACACACATCCCTTGTTGCTGCACGTGGCCAGGTTCCCAGTTCCTCCAAGGGCCTGACTGTGCTTTTCCTTACCTGCTTCAGGCCACTGGTCACACAGCCCTTCCCAGGGAGGGCTTCTCTCTGTTAAAGCCTCATAGCCTGGACCATGACCCTTCACACACACACACACACACACACACACACACACACCACCACCACCACCACCACCAGTTATTTTTATTTCTTTATTTTGGTTTTTTGAGGTAGGGTCTCGCTCTAGCCCAGGCTGACCTGGAATTCACTATGCAGTCTCAGGGTGGCCTTGAACTCACGGCGATCCTCCTACCTCTGCCTCCAGAGTGCTGGGATTAAAGGCATGCATCACCATGCCCGGCTCTATTTTTATTTTTTTATTGAACATTCTTGTGCCACCATGCCAGGCTTTAGTTTTATTATTTTTTTATTGAACATTCTTTTATGTGTTCATTAGCTGTTTAATTTTCACTTATTTATTTGAGAGAGAGAGAGAGAGAGAGAGAGAGAAAGAGGCAGATAGAGAAAATGGGCCCTCAAGCCTCTAGTTACTGCAAATTAGCTCCAGACACATGCTCCACCTTGTGCATCTGGCTTATGTGGGTCCTGGGGAATCAAACCTGGATCCTTTTTTTTTTTTTTTTTGGTCATTTTTATTTATTTATTTGAGAGCGACAGACAGAGAGAGAGGGAGACAGAGAAAGAGAGAATAGGCACGCCAGGGCCTCCAGCCACTGCAAACGATCTCCAGACGCGTGCGCCCTCTTGTGCATCTGGCTAACGTGGGTCCTGGGGAATCAAGCCTCGAACCAGGGTCCTTAGGCTTCACAGGCAAGTGCTTAACCACTAAGCCATCTCTCCAGCCCCAAACCTGGATCCTTCGGCTTTTCAGACAAATGCCTTAACCGCTAAGCCATCTCTCCAGCCCCAATAAAAATATTTTTTCAAAAAGAAGTTAGCTCGGGCTGGAGGAATAGCTTAGCAGTTGAGACATTTGTCTGCAAAGCCAAAGGTCCCAGGTTCGATTCCCCAGGACCCAAGTTGGCGTCTGGAGTTTGTTTGCAGTGGCTGGAGGCCCTGGTGCGCCCATTCTCTCTCTGTCTCTCTCCCCCTCTTTCTCTGTCAAATAAATAAATAAATAAAAATAAAACGTTTAAAAAAAAGAAGTTAGCAGGGGCCTAATATGCAGGATGCTCAGTTAGCACACCTTGCTCCCACATCTAAAGCAGGTTCCCCAGCTGTGAACCTAGCCCAGGATTTCCAGGATCCATACCTGCCCACTTCCTTCCTCTCACACTTGCATCCCCTAGGCTTGGCCTGGGAACCAGGTCAGGGAAGAAGGAAGGCGTTCGAGAGGGTTGGAGAGGCACGGGAGGTGTGGCGTTCAAAGGTACCGTGGCCCTGGCTAGGGTTCCTTAGCCTTCTGGATCCTCTGAGGTCCTAACACAGAGTGGGGGGAGCTGGGTGTGATGGTGCACACTTTATTTATTTATTTATTTATTTATTTATTTATTTTTAGGTAGGGTCTCGCTTTAGCCCAGGCTGTCCTGGAATTCACTCGGTAGTCTCAGGGTGGTCTTGAACTTATGGTAATCCTCCTACCTCTGCCTCCAGAGTCACTTTTTTTGTTTGTTTGTTTTGGTGCATATTTTTAATCCCAGCACTCAGGAGGCTGAGGTAGGTAGGAGGAACATCATAAGTTCGAGGCTAGCCTGTGTTAGAGTGAGACAGTGCTTCAAAAATAAAAGAAAACAACAGGCTAGAGGTAAAAAAAAAAAACAAAAAAAAAAAAACTAAAATTACCTGTCTAGCTGGGCATGGTGGTGCACGCCTTTAATCCCAGCACTGGTGAGGCAGAGGTAGGAAAATTGCAGTGAGTTCAAGGCCAGCCTGAGACTACACAGTGAATTCCAGGTCAGCCTGGGCCAGAGTGAGACCCTACCTTGTAAAACCAATCAATCAACCAACCAACCAAAAATTATTACCTGTCTATAGAAAAAAGAAAGAAGGAATGGCAGAAAACCACACCTTGCCCATGGCCACATCCCCACAAGCCTAGGAAGGGGTGACTCCATTCTGCCATACTTTGAGCTCCTGGCGTGAGTCATTCTTCCTTCTCTTGTTTTCTCTCCCTCCCTCTCTCTCTTCTCTCTCACTGGGTCTTGACATGCCGTCCAAGCTGGTCTTGAACCCAGGATCTTCCTGCCTCACCGTCCTGAGAGAAGCTGGCATCATCACGCATGCGCCTCACAGAAGCGGCTCAGCGGACAGTGGGCTCTTCCCCTTCTGGGTCCAGGCAGTTTCCTGGGGAGCTTATGCTGTAGGGGATGAGGCAGCAAACTACACTGAACCAGGCTGTTTGCCAGAGCTGCTGAGGAGAAAGTGACAAAGGCCCCTGATGGGTTCTCCCTGGACCCCACCGCAGCCCACCTGCCTCTGTACATCCAGGTCTGCAGCCTGAAATGCAGGCTCACAGGGCCCTGGTCTCTCCACGCAGGCCTAATCTTCCAGCCCTGCGGAAACCTTTTCCTGGGTGCAGGGGACAGAGGCCAGCTCCTTGGAGGCGCAGTGCTTGTCACTCTGGTCTCTGCCCATTCCATATCTTTATCTGGAGGCCCCTGCCTGAAGGGAGGGCACTCTCTCTCTCTCTCTGGAGTCAGGCGGGTCTCCATGTCCCCTTACTTTCCTAGCCCCTCTCCCTCTCTCAACCTGGCCTTGGGGGTCACGATCCCCCCAAGGCCGCAGCTAGGTGTCCCCAATCGCCACGCGTGCCGTCCCGCGCAGCTGGGCCCACCCCCGATCGGCCCAGGACCGTCCCTGTCCCGCGGGCCAGCTAGCGCCCCCCCCCCCACCCCATCCGGGTGGAATGAATGAATTTCTAGGGGCCGGGGCTGGGCCCCATCCACGTCAGTTCTCCCGGGCCCTCCCCGCGCGCGCCACCGTGGCGAGGGTTGGCGGGCGGGCGGGCGGAGAGGCGTGTCCGCCGGCAGCTCGGGGGTGGGGCGGGGTGGGGGTGCGAGCAGGGAAAGGTGGGGGGCCCTCCCGCCTCGGTGCGGGGCGCGCGCGCTCTGCAGGCAGAGGCCGGGCCCGGGCGGGTGCGGGGCGGGAGGTGGCGCCGGGGCGCTGAGTGGCGGCTCCGGGTCCACCCCTGGCGCGCCGGTGCGGGCGGGCGGGAGGCGGGGAGCGCAGGGGCGGCGGCGCAGCGGCAGCGAGCATGTGCCGCCGCGGAGCCCAGTAACCAGGGACGACCGCGGCCACCGAGCGGCGGCGGCGGCGGCGGAGGAGGAGGAGGAGGAGGCGGCGCCCCAGCCCAGCGCAGCTCCGCGCCGCGGCGCCCGGACCTCCCCTCCCCGGGCCTGTGTCCCGCGCCTCCGGCCGGGCCGAGGCGTAGCGTCGCCGGAGCCCCGTGCTCGGGCCGCGCGGCTACGGCCGGAGACAAAGGCGCGGCCCCGGCCCTGCCCAGTCCGGCCCAGCAGCTCCGCTGGGCTCCCCGACCGGGTCCGGCCCGGGGCAGGGCGGGGGGCCGCGGCCGCCGAGGATGGGGAAATCCAACAGCAAGTTGAAGCCTGAAGTTGTGGAAGAGCTGACCAGGAAAACCTACTGTGAGTGCACGCCGGGACCCCGCGCCCCCCTCCACCCCCCGATATCCCGGGCCCCGACACCCCTCCGCCCCACTGCGCCGCGACCTTCCCGGCGTCCTTCCCGGCCCCGTCTCCACCCCGGCTCCACGGACGCCCTGGCCGCGCCCCTGCCCCGTACCTGGCCCATTGTTCTCCCCCCACACCCCACCCCCCAAACACACACACCCCGCCCCCAGACCTGGAGGAGTGCTGCCGGTCACCCCAGTCCCAGATGGCATCCCCAGCCCATCCTCGGTCCCTTTCCCGCAGAGCTGTCCGGGAGGTCTCGGGCTGTGCCAGGATAGGGGGCGGTGGTCTCAGGAGTGGGGGGGGGGGTGATCCTGGGCGCCTGTGCCTCTGGCTGCGCCAAGCCGGTGGCAGGAGCGCGGCGGGTGGGTGTTGCGTGCATCACGAAGCTGCCGCCGTCGCCCCGCCGCTGCTTCTGCTGCTACTGTTGCTGGAGGTTGGCCTGTCTCCCCCTCCCAGGCAGGAAAGGGAGAGAGAGAGAGAGAGAATGGGGAGGGGGTGCTGAGACCTGGCAGACAACTCTATATAATGACAGCAAGGATCCTGGGCTCCTTGTGTTGGTTGTGACATTAGTAGCTTGCATTCTCCCGTCCCATCTTAGGCTCTCACCTTGTCTGTTTGCCACACCAGGGAGTGAATTTACATTCAGCCCTCCAGAGCTGACGGGGTGGGTGGGCTTGATCACTCAACCTAGAAGGAAGGTCTGTCCTCTCGACGTGTTTCTGTCGATCCGTCCCAGGTGTCACTCTGCACTTGGCCAACTTCACAACTCTCGGGTCCCCACATCTCCAGTGTGTCTTCACGGGTGTCCCCCTCCCTGAAGCCTTGCCAGAGGGGTGGCCCAGCTCACCAGTGGTCCATGGCACTGGGTCCTGACCACCCTGTCTTGTTTTGAGGTTGGGGAGAAGGACGCTGGCATGTGGAGGAGCTTCTGCCTGGCGGTTTGACTTGCCAGGAGGTAGTTACCCAGACTTGCGTTGGAACCCAGAAGTAGGGCCTGGGCGGCACCCCTTCCCCCAAATTGTTGATTGACCACTAGCTAGGTGGAAGCCCTGGAGGTGGCTCTGGTGCATTGCACAGCGTCTGCTCCCCCCCCCTCCCCCTCACCATCGGTCTTCTGGGCACGTTTGCCCTCTGACCGAGCCCAGGCTTCAGCCCCGCATGTCTCACCCCGGTGGGCTTGGAACAAAAGGGGGCTTTCCTGACTAGGGCACTGATGCTGGCTGGCTCTTGTCCAGAGGAATTGGAACAAGGAACTGGGGATGTCACAATACCTCTATGAGGGGTGCTCCTGGCCTAGTCCGCTCCCTCTTTCCAACGTGGGCATGTGGGCCTTTCTAACTCCTTGCTGTCTGATGAGGTTTGCTGGACCCTCCTCTAAGCTCAGGTCAGGTGTGGCCCTCAGCCAGCAGCGGGCAGGCCGCCAGTGGGACCTCCTGGGTCCCTGGGCCTGGGGAAGAAGAAGGCACCGTGGACTTCTTCAGGACTAGTGGCCCAGAGTGTACCAGGTTGTCACCATGACTGTGGGGCGGGGGCCAGGGCGGGGCACCAGTGAGCTGAGAGAAGCCAAGAGTCTTGCTTACTGAATGTGTCATGCACCATGCTGCGTCCTTAGAACATTGACCTACACAGACAGCTGGGTGCGTGGTGGGTACCGTTACCGTGGCTGTTTCTGCGAACAGAGAGGAAACTGAGGCTGAGAGGGGCAACATGACATGGCTGGCCTCGGGGAGTGCTAGGACTTGCTCCTGGGTCTGTTGCTCTAAAGCTGTACTTCACAAGAGACCTTGGGCTCATGCCAAGAGCTCTTCTGGGCTTCTCTTTCTGGTCTTTCTGGATGGGACAAGTCTGGAGGGCCAAAGGTCTTTTGTCCCAGACCCATCTTTCTGAGGCTGACTGTTAACTTTGGGAGAAGTAGGGCCTGGTGGTGCTGGGCTGGGCTATTTTATATAGATTTATTTATTTTATTTATTTGAGACAGAGAGACTAAGAGGCAGATAGAGAGCGAGGGAGAGAGAGAATGGGCATGCCAGGGCCTTCAGCCACTGTAAATGAACACCAGACACATGCGCCACCTTGTGCATCTGGCTTACATGGGTCCTGGGCAATCAAACCTGGATCCTTTGGCTTCTCAGGCAAACGCCTTAACAGCTAAGCCATCTCTCCAGCCCTGGGCTATTTTTTTTTAAATTTTTTTGTCCATTTTTATTTATTTATTTGAGAGTAACAGAGAGAGAAAGAGGCAGATAGAGAGAGAGAGGGAGAATGGGCACGCCAGGGCTTCCAGCCACTGCAAACGAACTCCAGACGTGTGCGCCCCCTTGTGCATCTGGCTAACATGGGTCCTGGGGAATCGAGCCTCGAACCGGGGTCCTTAGGCTTCACAGGCAAGCGCTTAACCGCTAAGCCATCTCTCCAGCCCCAGCCCTGGGCTATTTTTAAAGGCCTTCTGAGGGGTGGAACAGTTTGGTTAGGGATAGAGGTAGGTTGGGAGCTTTTCTTCTGTCAAAGGCCTTATTAGGGATGGGGGGGTAGAGGGTACACTTGCCTCTGGCTTGTCTCCCTGTGAAGGTCTTCCCTCTCCAGGCAGGCTCTGATCTGTGGCTAACAGCCATCTCTCTCTGGGGCCACTTAGTAGGTCTGCAGACCTTTCTGGAATGAAAAGCCTGCCAACAGGAAAAGCAGAGCCCCCGTAGCCTGCGGCAGGCCCCTGATCTGCCTCCTTCCTTCCGATGGGGTATGGTTCTCTCTGCTCTTTCTTCTGGGGTATTCTGTGTTGGGGTCGAGAAGAGCCACCCAGGGAGGACGCCCAAATGTCATCTGGAGAGCCTGTGAGTCCCAAGGTACCACCCCACTTCTAAATCTTCAGGTCTGGGCTAGGGCTCCACAACTGGCATCCTTAAGGTATGCACATGTTGGTTCTGGGGAGTCCCACTTGCAGTATCTCACTTCTGACTGATGGAGGCGGGGTTGGTCACCCTGTTGTGCTACAAGGGCAAGCAGGGCCCAGGTAGGGAGGGGAGACTTGATGATCATACCTGAGTGGGTGCTGGGTACCATCCTGGGTGGTTAGTCTACTGCTTTGGGGTACAGGTACTTACATGCACACCTGTGTGTAAGTCTGAAGGCTTCATGTGGCCCTGACTACACACATCTGGACTCAGCCTGGCCAAAGCCCTTCATCTTTCAGACTTCCTACCCCAGAGCAATCATGTTTCCTTCCTCTGCAGATAAGGATCACTTACATTTTTTCCTCTCTCTCTCTCTCTCTGCTTGCAAATAAATAAAAATATTGTTTATATTTTTATTTATTTATTTTCAAGCAGAGAAGGGAGGGAGAGAGGGAGAAGAAAATGGGCGCACCAGGGCCTCCAGCCTCGGCAAATGAACTCCAGATGCATGCCCCTCTTTGTGCATCTGGCTTTACTTGGAGACTGAGGAATTGAACCTGGGTTGTTAGGCTTTGCAGGCAAACACCTTAACCACTGAGCCATCTCTCCAGCCCCGATAAAAATAAAAATAAATAAATAAATAATATATATAAGATAAAAAATAATAAATAATAAAAATAAATTTAAAAACTCCTTTTAAAAAAGGAGTCAGTAGGGGTCTAATATGCAGGATGTGGTCAGTGGCCAGTGGCTTCACAATCGCCGGTCAGTGTTGCTTTGATCATATTATTTAGCTCTTCCTCCCTCCTAGGGCCTCACACATGCTAGGCAAGCCCTGAATCATTCCTTTCACTCCCAAGCCTTGAGGTTTATTTATTTATTTATTTATTTATTTATTTTTGCTTGAGAGGCAGAGTCTCTCTCTAGCCCAGGCTGACCTCTGTAGCCCAAGCTGGCCTCCCACCCATGGCAATTCTCTGACCTTAGCCTCCTGAGTGCTGGGATTAAACATGAGCCTCCTGCCTCTAAACCAGTCTTAAACATCTTGTTGCTGTTTTTTTTTTTTGTTGTTTGTTTGTTTGTTTTTCAAGGTAGGGTCTCACTCTAGCCCCGGCTTGCCTTGAACTCACAGTGATCTTCCACCCTCCTACCACTGCCTCCCGAGTACTAAGATTAAAGGCAGATGCCACCATATCTGGTTTAAACATCTTTTTTTTTTTTTTTTTTTTTTTGGTTTTTCGAGGTAGCGTCTCACTCTAGTTCAGGCTGACCGGGAATTCACTCTGTAGTCTCAGAGTGGCCTTGAACTCACAGTGATCCTCCTACCTCTGCCTTCCAAGTGCTGGGATTAAAGGCGTGTGCCACCACGCCCAGAGCTAAATGTCTTTTTAAAAATAATTAATTAATTTGCAAGCAGGGAGAGAGAGAGAGAGAGAGAGAGAATGGGCACTTCAGGGCTTCTAACCACTGCAAACAAACTCCAGACGATGCATGCGCCATGTTGTGCCTTTGGCTTTACATGGGGGCAGGGGAATCGAACTTGGGTCATTAGGCTTTGTAGACAAGTGCCTTAACCACTGAGAAATCTCACCAGTCTGACATATTTTTAATTTTATTTATTTATTTGAGAGAGAGAAAGAGACAGAGAAATAGTGAATGTGGGTGCATCAGGGCCTCCTGCCACGGCAAACAAACTCCAGACGCATGTGTTCCTTTGTGCATTTGACTTTATGTGGGTACTGGGGAATCGAACCCAGGCCTTCAGACTTTGTAAGCAAGTGCCTTTGACTTCTGGGTCATCTCTCCAGCCCCAGTCTGAAACACCTTTTGTGAGTCGCATGTCTTCCCAGAGGGCTTTTCAAGGGACCCTGGTCTGTGCGCCTGGCGTAGGAGGCCTGGGAAGGCGGGATCTGGGCTGGCTTTCCCAAGGCCTTGGCAGGAGCTTTCACACGAGGCAGCCTCTCACCCCGCTGGCTCATGTTTAAACTGGCCTGCCATTCGCCGAGTGCCCACTCTATGCTGAGCTGGAGAGGCTGACAAGAGAGAGGGCTTCCACCTTCAGTGGTAGCAGCCATGCTGCCTGAACGCGCCGGCACGGGAGGGAAGCTACAGCCCTTTGTCCTGGTCTCAGCGCCCGCCTGGGAAGCTTCCGAAGAGGCCAGACCCTCTGCCCTTCCTAGCCTCTCTCTACCTCTCCTTGCTGGTGGCTTCTCCCAGGAAACCTCTGTCCAGGAGTGGTGATAGCAGGGGAGGTGGTCACCTCCACTTGCCACTTGTTGAGACCCAGCTTGGCCTTGACCTTGCCAGCCAACTTTGATTTCTTCTGTATCTTCTGGGATATTGAGGCTGAGCTAGAGCATGCAACAGCTTGGGGAAGACAGGACATGAGTGACTTTGGTGGCTGGCCAGCAGTGGACATCTCTGGGGTCTGGGACAGAGGGTGCCGTGGCCCAGGTTGGGTCTGAGGTTGAGAGGTGTGACGTGTCATTAGCTGGACTCACGGGTCTCTGGTTTGGGGATGCCCAGAGACACAGGGTGGTGATGGGCATGTCCTTTCCTATGGGATAAAGGGTGTTCTCTGGTCAGGGTCCTCGTCAACCAGAGGCATGACGCTGCCTTGGGGGAGGCAGCGTCTGACGCCCACTTGGGGCAGGCACAGGAGTCTGGCGTGATGGATCCATGGTGTGTAGCCCTGAGGAGGAGAAGAAAGGACCAGAAAAGGGGGTTCTGCCGTCCCTCAGTGTGCCTGGAGCTCCCCTCCCCAAGTGCACACTAAACAGAGCAGCAGCCAGTGAGACTTCCGTCAGACTCAATGCTGAGGACTCCATCTCACCTGGGCGGGACACCAGCTCTGTGGTTAGGGACGGACCCTGTGTCCCGGAGAGTAGGCTCTGTGGCCGTGGGCAAGTCACTCAGCTTCTCTGAGCCCCAGTGTGCCCAACTGTGACACCCACCTGCATGGCTGTGTAGTACCACAGGGACAATACTTTGGGGTCATAGGGGGATTGAAGCCTCTGGGCTATAGAGTCCCTGGAGGGATTAGGGCTCAGGGGCCAGATGTTGTAGGGTTCCGGCCTTTTCTTTATGTGAGGAGGAAGTCCTTCTTGGAAAAATGGGCTTCGTTGGAGTTGGGGAGGGTTCAGGGCATGAGCGGGACTTTGTATGGTGCCTGGCGCCTTCCTGTCAGCCGCGGATCCCACGGTGCCAGTCTTGGTCCTCTGCAGGAGGGAGAGGGAGGGACCGGTCCATACAGACGGCACTCATCCTGGGCCACAGAACTGGCCTCTTCCCCTACTTGTTCTTTCTGTAATGACAAAATAAAAACTAGATACATGGTGGTAAGTATATATCTTCATACATATAATTATATGAACACATATGGGGAATAAAGATAAAGTAAACATTTACATGTGTTGTAGGCCCTGGATGGCCCCCAAGTGGAATGTGACCGGCTCTTCCTGTCCCCACCCCAGGGGCTTCGCCCATACTAGGTGTCAGCCGAGGTCTTTGTTCTAGTGGCTTGTGCTGTCCCCTCTGTTCCCAAGGCCAGGCTTGAACACCTTTGGGACAGACACAAGTAGTGAGGACACAGCGGGTGAGCAGGCCTGGCCTGCATCAGCCCCTAGAAGGCCTCAGGATGGAACTTGGTCAGTTTCCAAGGTGAGTGAGGAGCTATGGAAGGGAGATGATTGGAGGGGGGGTGGCATTGAGGTTGGTTTGAAAAGATCATTCTTGGTTGTGGTACAGAGAATAAGTGGGGCATAGGGGAGCAGGAGGTGATAATGGGGAATAAGGGTGATCATGTTCATTAAGGATCATGTCCAGATGTATTTAGACAAGATCATACATGTTCAGGTAGTGTGACCATGACTCCAAATTTATTTAGGAGGAAAACTCAGAAGGATTTGATATATCATGTTAATTACCTTTGGAATTGTCTGCTTCTTAATTTTTTAGCTTTTAAAAAACCTTATGGATATGTTTGCTTGTTAACTCTTCCTCTAAAACAATTTTTTTTTTAAATGGTGCATAATATGGGCAGGAGAGATAGCTCAGCAGTTAAGGCACTTGCCTACAAAGCCTAATGACCTGGGTTTGATACCCTACTACCTATGTAAAGTCAAATGCACAAAGTGGCACATGCATCTGGAGTTCATTTGTTGCAGCTAGAGGCCCTGATGTGCCCATTCTCTCTCTGCTTACAAATAAACAAATTAAAAAGTATTTTTAAATGGTACATAATATACATGCAACATATTTTTATTTAATTCCCTCTATTGAACAACTAGATCCCCCCCCCATATCAGCAGTGCTGTGATGAACATATCATTCTAAATCTTTTTAAAAAATTTTTTGTTTATTTGAGAGCGACAGAGAGAGAAAGAGGCAGAGAGAGAGAGAGAGAGAGAGGGAGAGGAGAAGGAGAGAATGGGCGGGCCAGGGCTTCCAGCCACTGCAAACGAACTCCAGACGTGTGCGCCCGCTTGTGCATCTGGCTAATGTGGGTCCTGGGGAATCGAGCCTTGAACCAGGGTCCTTAGGCTTCACAGGCAAGCGCTTAACCATTAAGCCATTTCTCTAGCCCTCATTCTAAATCTTTATACATACATGGGCTGGGAATGTAGCTCAGTAGGTAAAGTGCTTGCCTAGCATGCACAAAGCCCTGGGTTTGATACCCAGCACCACATAAACTTGGCATAGAGGCACATACCTATAATCCTAGAATTTAGGAGATGGAGGCAGGAGGTTCAGAAGTTCAAGGTCACCTTTGGCTACACAGTGAGTTCAAGGCCAGCCAGGGCTACTTGAGATCCTGTCTTAAAAAAGGGGGTGGGGACTGGGAAAGTAGCTCAGCAGTTAAAGGCATTTGCTTGCAAAACTTATTAGCCCAAGTTCTATTCCCCAGTACCCATATACAGCTGGATGCACAAGGTGGCACATGTATCTGGGATTCAGTTGCAATGTCTAGAGGCCTTGGAGCACCCATTCTCTCTCTCTCTCTCTCTCTCTCTCACACACACTCTCCTTGCAAGTAAAATATTTTTAATATTTTATTTATTTGTTTGTTTGAGAGGGAGGGAGAAAGAGAGAGAGAAGAGGCAGATAGAGAGACTGGGTGTGCCAGGTCCTCTAGCCACTGCAAATGAACTCCAGATGCATGCGCCACCTTGTACCTGTGGCTTATGTGGGTAGTGGGGAATTAAACCTGGGTCCTTAGGCTTCGCAGGCAAGCGCCTTAAGTGCTAAGCCATCTCTCCAACCCTAAATATATATTTTTGGGGGTAGGGTTTGAGGTAGGGTCTCACTCTAGCTCAGGCTGACTTGGAATTCACTATGTAGTCTCAGGATGGTCTCGAACTCACAGCAATCCTCTTACCTCTGCCTCCTGAATGCTGGGATTAAAGGCGTGTGCCACCACGCCTGGCTCTAAAAAAAAAAATTAAAAAAATTTAAAAAAAATTAAAAAGAAAAGGACATGACACATCTTTGGCTATAGCTCTTTAAAAATAAATAAGCAAAAACAAGCTTTCGAGTTAAAGGTTGGGTATGTTTTGTTTTGTTTTGGCTGCTGTTTTAGGCAGGATCTTGCTATGTAGCCCAGGCTGGCATTGAATTCCCAATTCTGCTTCCACTTCCTGAGCGCTGGGATATAAACATTGCCACCATGCCTGACCTAAAGGCTTTTGATTAAGAATTGCTAAGTTGGGCTGGAGAGATGGCTTAGTAGTTAAGGCGCTTGCCTGTGAAGCCTAAGGACCCATGTTCAACTCCCCAGATCTCACATAAGCCAGACACACAAGGTGATACATGTGTAGGGTCACACGGGGGCCACAACGTGGCGCACATGTCTGGAGTTAGATTGCAGTGGCTGGAGGCTCTGGCCTGCCAATTCTCTCTGTCTGTCTCTCTCTCTCTCTGTCTCTCTCATAAAAAAAAAGAAGGGCAGCAGTTAAGGCACTTTCCTGAAAAGCCTAACGACCTAGGTTTGATTCCTACCCACACAGGGTGTGCCCACACATGGTGTTCATTAGGAGTGGCAGGAGATCCTGGTGTACCCATTCTGTCTCTCACACACAAATAAAAATATTTTGCCAGGCATGGTAGCACATGCCTTTAATTTCAGCACTTGAGAGACAGAGGTAGGAGGATCACAGTGAGTTAGAGGCCACCCTGAGACTCCACAGTAAATTTCAAGTTAGCCTTCAGCCTGGGCTAGAGTAACACCCTACCTCGAAAAATCAAAATAAATAAATAAATAAATAAAAGAATTGCTAAATTGGGCTGGAGAGAGGGCTTAGCGGTTAGGATGCTTGCCTGTGAAGCCTATGGACCCAGTTTTGATTCCCCAGGACCCACGTAAGTCAGATGCACAAGGTGGTGCATGTGTCTGGAGTTCGTTTGCAGTGGCAGGAAGCCTTAGTATGCTCATTCATTCTCTCTCTCTCTCTCTCTTGCTCTTTCTCCCATAAGTAAATAAAAAAATATATTAAAAAGAAAAAGAAAAGCTGAATGTGGTGGCACATGCCCTTAATCCTAACACTTGGGAGGCAGAGGTAGAAGGATTGCAGTGAGGTTGAGGCCACCCTGAGACTACTTAGTGAATTCCAGGTCAGCCTGGTCCTTCAAAAACCCAAAAAAAAAAAAAAGTGTTTGAGAGATGGCTTAGTGGTTAAGGTTCATGTCTGCAAAGCCTAAGGACCCGGGTTCGATTCTCCAGGTCCCATTGTAAGCCAGATACACATGGTGGCGCGTGCGTCTGGAGTTCGTTTGCAGTGGCTAGAGGCCCTGCTGTGGCCATTCTCTCTCTCTCTCTCCCTCTCTCTGTCTGATAAATAAATAAATAAAAATAAATCTTTAAAAAAATTTTTAAAAAAGAATTGCTAAATTTCTCTCCAGAAAGGATGCTCCAGTACATTTTCAGCGTTTCCAGTAGGAGTGGATGAGGGTATGTCCACTTTCTGACATTTTTGCCAGCACTGGGTATTACTGTTTTTCTCAATCATTGACAGTTTATGGGGAAGAAAAGAGAAAGTTCAGTTTCAAGTTCATTCCTTGATTACTGTTAAACAGAATAGTAGAATTATTGAGCTAAAGGAGACCCTAGGGGTCATATACTCCAATGCCTTTATTTCTCTCTCTCTTTCTCTCTCTCACTTATTCTCTCTCTCTTTTTTTTTTTATTTTTTGAGAGAGAAAGAGGAAGAGAGAGAGAAAGAGAGAATGGGTGTGCCAGGGCCTTCAGCTCCCGTGAACAAACTCCAGACGTGTGTGCCCCCTTGTGTGCATGTGCGACATTACATGCTTTGCATCTGGCTATATGGGATGTGGGGATTCGAACATGAGTTCTTAGGCTCCGCAGGCAAGTGCCTTAACCACTAAGCCATCTCTCCAGCCTCCAGTCTCTTTTTATATTTTTATTTATTTATGACAGAGAGAGAGAGAGAGAGAGAGAGAGAGAATGAATATAGGCATACCAGGGCTTCCTGCCACTGTAAACAAACTCCAGATGCATATACCACTTTGTACATCTGGCTTTGAATCGGTACTGGGGAATTGAATCCAGTCTGCAGGCTTTGCAAGAAAGTGCCTTTAGCTATTGAGCCATCTCCTCATCCCCCTCTTTTTTTTTTTTTTCTCTTTCTTTCATGGTGCTGGGGATTGAACCAAGGGCCTTGTGCACACTAGGCAAGTACTCTACCACTGAGTTACATCCCCAGGCACCCAATGCCCTGATTTTCCATTGCACAAATAAATTGAGTGCCACAGAGGTCAAGTACTTACCCCAAGATCACACAACAAGCAAATGGCAAAAAAAAAAAAAAGAAAGAAACTGGGACCCATGACTCCTGCCAGGGCCCCTGGCACTGTACCATGGTGTTGGGGTCTGGGTGGGAGTGTCTTGCCACCATGGTACTCTTTGTGATAAATATATCTAGCTCTGGAAAGGACAAGTTCAGTATCTCTGACACGGAGTTTCCTTGTTACTATCACCGTAGGATAGAACAATTTGCCATCCTAGTTGACACGTGTTTACTGGGGCAGAGAACATTGGCGATAGACATGTAATTCCCAGGTGGCTTGGATTTAGGGCCAGCTGCCCACTGGGGCAGGAGAACAGAGTCTGTGGTCTCAGGGTTGGCTCTGCTGTTTTCTGGCTTTGTGGTCTCAGAGGACCACCCATCTCTGAGCCCTGGTGCCTCATGAGTGACAGGATGAGCACCTCATGAATGACACAGGATGGGCACCTCATGATTGACAGGATGGGCACCTCACGAATGACACAGGATGGGCACCTCATGAGTGACACAGGATGGGCACCTCATGAATGACACAGGATGGGCACCTCATGAGTGACACAGGATGGGCACCTCATGAGTGACACAGGATGAGCACCTCACGAATGACACAGGATGAGCACCTCACGAATGACACAGGATGAGCACCTCACGAATGACACAGGATGGGCACCTCACGAGTGACACAGGATGGGCACCTCATGAGTGACACAGGATGAGTACCTCACGAGTGACACAGGATGGGCACCTCATGAATGACACAGGATGGGCACCTCATGATTGATAGGATGGGCACCTCACGAATGACACAGGATGGGCACCTCACGAGTGACACAGGACGGGCACCTCACGACTGACACAGGACGGGCACCTCACGAATGACACAGGACGGGCACCTCACGAATGACACAGGATGGCACCTCACGAATGACACAGGACGGGCACCTCACGAGTGACACAGGATGGGCACCTCACGACTGACACAGGACGGGCACCTCACGAGTGACACAGGACGGGCACCTCACGAATGACAGGATGGGCACCTCACGAGTGACACAGGACGGGCACCTCACGAGTGACACAGGATGAGTACCTCACGAGTGACACAGGACGGGCACCTCACGAGTGACACAGGATGGGCACCTCACGAATGACACAGGATGAGCACCTCACGAGTGACACAGGACGGGCACCTCACGAGTGACACAGGATGGGCACCTCACGATTGACACAGGATGAGTACCTCAGGATGAGTACCTCATGAGTGACACAGGATGAGCACCTCAGGAGTGACACAGGATGAGTACCTCATGAGTGACACAGGATGGGCACCTCATGAGTGACACAGGATGGGCACCTCAGGAGTGACACAGGATGAGTACCTCACGAGTGACACAGGATGGGCACCTCACGAGTGACACAGGATGGGCACCTCAGGATGAGTACCTCATGAGTGACACAGGATGAGCACCTCAGGAGTGACACAGGATGAGCACCTCACGAGTGACACAGGATGAGCACCTCATGAGTGACACAGGATGAGTACCTCATGAGTGACACAGGATGGGCACCTCATGAGTGACACAGGATGGGCACCTCATGAATGACATAGTGCATGTGCACCACGGGGTCGGTGACTGCATCCTTCTGTAGCAGGCTCCTGGCCTGGTGAACACAGGGGAGCACCAGCTCCAGAGGGTAGCACTATCTCTAGAACACCGGCTTCCATTCCAGACCCATTGTGGCCTGAACAGGGGCTTTGGGGTCACTAGTCCCCCATGGGACTCAGTGTCCCTTCTGTACTGTGGCACAGATGGCATGACTGTGGGAGAGGTGTGCCGGGGACGTGAGATGGCATGTACTTGGGTCTGAGTCCGGTGCATTAGGCCATCCTGACCACAGGACGTTCTGGGTCTCTGAGCCTCAGTGTTCTCATCTGTAAGTTGGGACAGTAATGCCCCAGTAATGTGGGGGTTGATGGGAAGTTGGAAATGCAGATGTTTAACTTGGTGGCTAGCTCTGTTACCTCCCTTGGTCCACCACTAGTTCCCCCTTCAGTGAAGTGTACTCCCCATGGTCCAGGCCTGTGCTCAAGATTCAAGTCACTTAGTCACTGACTCTTCCCAGGAGCCCTGTATGATCCCTCTTCCACAGATAAGGATGGAGAGGCTCAAGGGGCAGCAGCTGGCCCATGGCCCACAGGTGGCAAGTGATACAGCCGGGGCTTGAGCCCTGTCCCTTGTGATCCAGGCCTACACACTTAACCCCCAGCCTGTGGTGGAGGGAGGCATCAAGAAAGCTATGTGGAGGGGTACCAGTGAGTGTGAGCACGTGTGGGTGCTGCAGGCCTGGATGGGTGGGGGGCTGAGGGTCACACGTGCAAGCCCTGATCCACGTGTGTATTCTCCAAGTGTGAGTGACGGACGGGGTCATGGTATGTGTCAGGAGTGGGTGATCTGGCACATCTGTGCACGCATGCGCGTCATGTGGGGGGGGGGTAGCTCTGTGCAGGTTGTAAATGTAATGTGCCTGGGGGTGGGGACTGGGGAGGGAGATACACACGCACACACGCACACACACACACACGCACACACACAGAGGCTAGGAACTGTCAGAAAATGGGATCCCAGCTACTGGCTCTGGGACTGAGAGGCACAATCGCCTCTTCTCATTCCCTCCCTACACTGGCCATGGTAGACCTGGGGCCAGCTGCTGGTGGCATGGGGGAGTGTCATTGGGAAGAATGTCATCATGACATCTATTCAGTTGGAGCACTCTTATTTTTTTATTTTTCGAGGTAGAGTCTCACTCTGGCCCAGGCTGACCTGGAATTCACTATGTAGTCTCAGGCTGGCCTCAAACTCACAACGATCCTCCTACCTCTGCCTCCTGAGTGCTGGGATTAAAGGTGTGTACCCACCATGCCTGGCAAGTTGGAGCACTAAGTATTAGACGACGCATGTTTGGGACCACCCTGTGGCTGAGGATGGGAAGTTGTGCCCATTGTACAGATAATGAGAATGAGGCCCAGGCAGGCTCTGGAATGTGCCAAGGCCTCCCTGACAACTAGTAGCTAGTCTAGGGCTCAGGTTGATCCCTTACTGCCACCAAAACCATGCTCTTCCCTCCGTGAGCCCACCTCCAGTGACCTCTGAGCACGGGATGCGAGTACCTCATCCCCGAGGCATCCAAGCAGCTGCCAGAGTGCCAGACGCTGCTCATGTACGCTGGATTCCTGGGGTGGGTGTGAGGCAGGACAAGTGCGCAGGGTGCTTCCAGCTGTGACCTCAGGGCCCTGTTGGCTCCAGGTGTTCTGCCACCCACGGACATTTGGGCACCTTCTGCCCTGGCTTCCCGCAGGAAGGACACAGCGCTGAGACCCTGTGGTAGGACAGGACGACCACATCAGAAGTGTCACGTGCCCAGGGGATATAGATGGGAGCATGCAGGGAGGGGGCTGTTGTTACCCAGCCCCGAGGGTCTCTTCGGCCTCCACCCACCCAAGGGGAGGTAATGCCAACCTCTGCCCAGCGCTGTGTGATCTCATGGAGTCCTTCGACCTGTGAGCTCTGGAGGGGCGCCTCCCATTGTACAGTGTGTGCATTGCCCCTGTAGACTGGACCCTGGAGGTGGACTGTCCAAGGATGATGTGGAAGGCACTAGGAGTGCCCCTGGCGGTCACCATACCCAGGGCCTGCCATAGCCCAGATACCTTAAGAAGTGTCTGTTGGACACAGGAGGAGACCCAGTCCTCGTGAGTGCAGCATAGGCTCAGTGACCTAGTGACCCCAGCGACTATAAGCTCCGTAAGGATTGAACCACATCTTGTGGCTTTTTGGTGACCATGTAGTACACAGCCCAGAGCCACCATGGGGCAGTGACCATGGCCTCTGTATTTCCCCTGGAATATTGTAGAATGTTCTTCTGCAGCCTTTTCCTTTTTTTCTTCTCACTGATGGGCCTGGGACTCACCTGGACTGGTGACTATTCATCTCTTGAGGTTGCCAGGGGCCTAGGTCCTAGATCCAGCAAGCTTTCCCTGCCTCTGGCTGCCTCTCTGTGGGGGAAGGTGGGTCTCCATCTCCTTGCCTCTCCCTCGCTCAGAGAACGGGGATGTCACATTTCTCAGCCTTGGGGTGTGTAGTCTGGAGTCTCCCTCCCCGTAGAGGGAGCCTAGGTAGGAGATGGGGGTGGGGCGGTTCTGACATGCTTGGGTTCCCAAGGTGGCGGTGGGAGCGGAGCAGGCCCCCCGTGCTCTGCGTTCCCAGGCTGGAGAGGTGGGGAGGGAGGAATGTGGCTCTTAGGAATGTTTAACCAGGGCAGAAATAGTACACTGCGCTTTCTTTATTTCAGGCTCCTGTTTTTTGTACAGGGGGCCACTCTTCCAGTGGCCTTGGGGCCACTCGCCCCCACAGCTCTGGCCTTTTGAGGATAGAAAGTGGCCTCTTTTTTTTTTCCTTTTTTATCCCCCCCCCCACCAATTTTCTTTTATATATATATTTTTTTAACCAAGAAACTGTTGTGGGAAGCAGAAACCACTCTGGAGTTGAACTGCATCCCCACATCGGGCCCTTGACCACTCCTGTGTCTGCTCCTCCCTCCACTGGCCCTGTCATGAAGGTTAGAGGAGAAACCTGGGGCTAAGACACTGGCAACTGTCTGCTCCAGCTTGGGGACCACCCCAAGTCAGGTTCGAGTCTTGCTCCTTACTTATTGTGCTGGGTCATTGGCTTAGCCCTTTCCTGCGGGGCCCTGAACGCTGGTCTCTATTTTTTATTTTTATATTTTGGTCTTTCGAGGTTAGGGTCTCACTCTAGCTGAGGCTGACCTGGAATTCACTATGTAGTCTCATGGTGGCCTTGAACTCATGGCAATCCACCTACCTCTGCCTCCCAAGTGCTGAGATTAAAGGCATGCGCCACCACACCCGGCTCTGGTTTCTATTCTCAAAAGAGTTCCAGAGTGATTCTTAGGGGCCTGGTACTCCCGTGTCATGCGTTCTGGTGGCTTCACATATCCAGTGGGGAGTCCTGCCTCTTGGGCACTCAGTACAGGTTGGGTGAGTGACCCCAGAACTGAGCTCTTCAGAGGAGAGAAGAGCCTGACTCCTGCCCTGGCTCTGGGTGGGACCTGCCTTTACCACTATCCACAGGACAGGTGACTGTGAGACCCAGCAGTCCCTCCCCCGCCCCCAGGAAAGGTCTCACTCTAGCCCAGGCAGACCTGAAACTCACTGGGCAGCCCCAGGCTGGCCTCAAACTTACTTCCAGCTTCCTGAGTGTTTCGATTAAAGGTGTGAGTCATCATGCCTGGTGGGCAGTCACTTAAAATTTTTTTAAAATTACTTATTTATTTATCTGAAAGGGAGAGAGAGAGAGAAAGAATGGGTGTGCCAGGGCCTCTAGCCACTGCAAATGAACTCTAGATGTATAAGCCACCTTGTGCATTTGACTTTACGTGTGTACTGGGGAATTGAATCTGGATCGTTAGGCTCTGCAGGCAAGCACCTTAACTGCTAAGCCATCTCTCCTCCAGCCCTTAATTTATTTTTTATTTTTATTTATTTATTTATTTGAGAGTGACAGAGAGAGAAAGAAAGAGGGAGATAGAGAGAATGGGCGCACCAGGGCCTCCAGCCACTGCAAACAAACTCCAGATGCATGTGCTACCTTGTGCATCTGGCTAACGTGGGTCCTGGGGAATTGAGCCTCAAACCGGGGTCCTTAGGCTTCACAGGCAAGTGCTTAACCGCTAAGCCCAATTTTTTAAATATTTTTTGGGGGGTGGGGCGGGGAGAGACAGAGGGAGAGAGAGAATTGGCACACCAGGGCCTCCAGCCACTGCAACTGAATGTCAGATGCCTGTGCCACCTAGTGGGCACGTGTGACCTTGCACTTGCCTCACCTTTGTGCTTCTGGCTTATGTGGGATCTGGAGAGTTGAACATGGGTCCTTAGGCTTTGCAGGCAAGCACCTTAACCACTAAGCAATCCCTCCAGCCCTTAATTTTTTTCAAATACTTATTTGCAGTGTGTGTGTGTGTGTGTCCGTCTACTTCTTGCTTCCAGCTTATGTAGGTGGTTGGGAAATGAAATCCCAGCTGGTGGGCAGGCTTTGCAAGAAAGTACCTTTAACTGCTGAGCCATCTTCTCAGTCTCCCAGTAGTCACTTTTACTGACGGCAGTGTCTACCTGGGATGGGGCGACGACGTTCTGCCGAGCTTGGGCTGTCTCTGGGAGGCCCCATGAGCGCTGCAGCTCTGCCCTGGGACAGTGCTGGAGCGGAGCACACTGGCCGGGTGAATGGAGAAGGGACGTGAACAGCCTGTGATGGACGGACGGCAGTGTCTTCACCTCCCTCCCAAGGCTTGCCCACACCCTGCAGTCCCTCCTTCCTCCCGGGTCACCTCTTGGCTCTTGAGGCTCCAGGCCCTCAACAGGCCAGGCCTGGCCTGGTGGAGACCAAAGCCCCCTTTCACCTTCCGGGGCTGGGAAACCAGGCCAGGTCTGAGAAAGCGTGGCAGCCACTCGCTCCTCCTTCCCACCCCTCCCTCCCCCACCAGCACCTGCCTCTCGGAGAAACCAAAGCTTTGGTTCAGAGCAGAGACGGGCTATTTTTGGCACATGGGGGGAGGTGAATGCGTTCTCTCTGCTCTAAAATACATGGCTGTGCGCTGTGCGAACTGGGATCTGGGTGCGCCCAAAGCCTGTGCTGTGCCCATGGGCGCGGGCTCCACGCCACGTCCCTGCTGTCTTCTGCGGCTCTGTAGCCTACGGAGGCAGGCGGCTAGGCAGGGTCACTATTGTCTCCAGACTGACTGCCCGTGACACGGCCCTCGCTGGGCCAGTGCGGTGCGGAAGGAGCTCTTAATTAAAACCAACAGCAGCCTCGCCGGCAGCATTCAGAGGACACTTAATGCTCCGGGGGCCCAGGCTCCGCTGGCTCCAGGGAAGCTGGGGGCGGCTGTGACAGTGCGCTAAGGCATTCTGGGAAGGGCGCCCCTGAAGTTTTGAGAGATGGGATCTAAGGGAGGCTGGGCTGGCCAAGGGGTGGGGGGATGTCCTCAGGCCGCTCCCTCAACTCCTTGATCTAGAAAGTAGTTTTGGAGCCGCTGCCTCAGTTTGTCCTGTGACACCGACACTGGGCAGCCTTGATGCTTGGGGCTTCTGTCTTCCTTGGCTTTCCACTGGCTGGTGAGGAGGCAGAAGTGAAGCCAATGTAAGTGTCAAGACAAGGCATCGCCTCCAGGAGGGCTTCCCGGTGGAGGTGACCTCTTAGTTGAGACAGAGGGTAGGGTGTCTGAAAAGCTATACTCTGAAATTGTTCTTGATAGGAAATTCGAAATCCTAGTTTAATTGGTTTTCTGTACATTCTTCCTTTGGTGGCCCTGCTTGGAGGGGGGAGTTAGGAAATAAGCCATAGGCAATCTATCTATCTAATCTATTTTTAAAATTTTTATTTATTTATTTTTATTTTAGACAGAGAGAGGGAGAGAGAGAAAGAGGGTGGGCACATCAAGGCCTCTGGTCACTGCAAACGAACTCCAGATGCATGTGCCACCCTGTGCATTTGGCTTATGTGGGACCTAGAGAATCAAACCTGGGTCCTTAGGCTTCACAGGCAAGTGCCTTAACCATTAGGCCATCTCTCCAGCCCATATCTAATCTATCATTATTATTTTAATTAAGTAATTTAGTTTTTTTCGAGGACGGTCTTGCTCTATCTAGCCCAGGCTGACCTGGAATTCACTACGTAGTCTCAAGGTGGCCTAGAACTCACAGTGATCCTCCTGCCTCTGCCTCCCGAGTGCTGGGATCAAAAGCGTGCGCCACCACGCCCGGCTGATCTAATCTACTTTTGAGACAGGGTCTCATGTAGCCCAGACTGGCCTAGAGGATGACCTTGACCTTCCTCTGATCCTCCTGTTGCCACCTCCCCAAGTTCTCGCATTACAGGTGTGCACTGCCACGCCCCGTTTATGTGGCACTAGGGATGGTACCCAGGGCTTCGTGCGTGCTAGGCAAGCACTCTACCAACTGAGTCGCACCCCCAGCCCCTGAGCTACAGCTACAGAGTGGGCAGTGGGTGATCTGTGCTCTGGAGGTGCTTGCTAAAGCAGGAGGTCCCGCTGGCCCTTCGGAGTGGTTGTCCGGTGGGGCAGAGGCCCACCACCTGGAGGGACAGCCTGGGAAACAGGTTGTGTGGTGAGCTGCAGGGAACACTGTATGGGCCTTGGGGATGGAGGCTACAGCCTGTGTCAAGGGCAAGTCACAGTCGGGCCTCTGGTGCTGCGTCTCTGTCCCATTTACAGTTTGAGGTTGTGAGTCTCTGGCAGGGGCCCACCCTTGTGCCAAGCCAGGTGTGTGTGTTGGGGGGGGGAACCCTCCTGCTCCCCATAACTGTGAAGAGAACTGTGATGAGTCACTCTGATGCCTACTTTGTGGAGGGCAGGTCAGGGCTACGCCCACACCCTGGATCTTAAAGGACCAGAGACAGAACCGACAGCTCCACAAGTTGCTTGTTGGGGGCTGTGTGGATTCCAAACCTCCTAGCCAGGTGCCCTGGAATTCTTGCCCCTTGTTGGAGGAGTTGCTGGTCTGTGTGGCTCAAGGGACAGACCCTGGTCCCCAAAGAGCCCTCAGGAGACCAGCTGCAGCATCCTGGGCTGGAGAGGAGTGGGAGGAACTGACAACAGGGTGGGGCTGCTTTCCACTGGTGGGGTGTCCTTCTCAGCCCTGCCTAGCTCGCCTCCACGTGGGGGCCTTTGGGCCCTTTCCTGAGGGTCTCGATTCACCTCTCTCCTCTGCTCTGCCTTGGGACTCTCTTGCTGCCCTCTCTCCCTCCCCCAACTCCTTTGCGGTTTCTTTGCTCCGCTGGTTTTGACATTAGCGACCTTAGCAGACTGTGACTGATCCGCATGCCGGGGCTGTGATGGCCACTGGCCCAGGGCGGGGGTGGGGGAGAGGGATGCTGGAGGGCCGAGCACTGGAGCAGGAAGATGGGGGCTGCAGGGACAAGAGGGAGGTGGCCCGACTCCGGCTGCCTGCCTGCAGCGCCCTTCCCTGGGGGCAGCTCATTATTGGTCCTGCCATCCTGTCCAGCCCGCGATGCCGTGCACCTGTTAATAATGGCAGCGATTGTTAATGTTTCTGCACACTTGTTGTGTTCTGTGGGCCTGAACTGCATGCAGCACACCTCCTGAGGCTGTGCTCCTGCAGCATGTGGCCTGGCATGCTCTGAGCCCCGCTGCTGCTCCCTCGGGCAACCTCCCCTCCTTTGCCCACCAGAGGCCTGCTCTTC
The DNA here is from genome assembly GCA_036346955.1 of Dipus sagitta. NCBI lineage: Eukaryota > Metazoa > Chordata > Mammalia > Rodentia > Dipodidae > Dipus > Dipus sagitta. The sequence continues at coordinate 144,259,574 of CM070770.1, forward strand.
CTGTCTGAATAGGCCTTCACGTACCCTCTCCAGGGACCCCAGGCCAGGTTGGAGTCCCGCTCTGAGCACTTCCATTTTTAAAAAAAATATATTTTATTTATTTTAAAATATTTTATTTTTATTTATTTGAGAGACAGAGATATTTGAGAGACACAAAGAGAAAAAGAAATGGGCACACCAGGGCCGCCAGCCACTGCAAACAAACTCCAGACGCATGTGTCACCTTGTGCATCTGGCTTTATGTGGGTCCTGGGGAATCCAACCTAGGTCCTTTGGCTTTGCAGGCAAGAGCCTTAACCAGTAAGCCATTTCTCCAGCCCTATTCGTTTATTTTTGAGAGAGAGTGAGATAGAGACGGAGGCAGATAGATAGAGAGAATGGGTGATCCAGGACCTCCAGCCACTGCAAACAAACTCCAGATGCATGTGCCACCTTTGTACATCTGGCTTTACCTATTGGCTAATCAAACTTGGGTCCTTAGGCTTTGCAGGCAAGTGCCTTAATCGCTGAGCCATCTCTCCAGCCCCAACACTTCCATTTTTGTCAATCTTGAACTTTTTTTTTGGTTTTTCAAGGTAGGGTCTCACTCTAGCCCAGGCTGACCTGGAATTTACTATGGAGTCTCAGGGTGGCCTCGAACTCACGGCAGTCCTCCTACCTCTGCCTCCCGAGTGCTGGGATTAAAGATGTGCGACCATCATGCCCAGCTAATCTTGAGCTTCTTATCACGTGGATGATAATTGTGTGTGGCATAGTGCTTATGGGCTGTCTTAGGGGTTTAGAGGGCAGGCACCTGTTGGGTTATTGCTGCAGCTCAGCTCAGGGTCTGGCCTACAGTGAATGTGTTGTGTGAATGAAGGGCTGAAAAATTCAGTTTGTCCTCTATGACCTCCCCATCAGAAGGGCACCACCACCCTTACTTCACAGATGAGGGAACTGAGATTTAGAGAGGTGAGTTCAGTTGCCCAGAGTCCCACAGGGCCTAGGCAATGACTCAGTGTAGGAGACGGTCCCGTTGAGGCTGGGAAGCACCTCAGAGCTCCCTGCAGAAACACATGTGGCCCAGGCAGGGTCTGGAAGACACCCTCAGAGTTAGGCTGAATGAAATTGCCAGTGCAGCGCTGGGCTCTGAAATGTTTGAGACATTCTTCACCAGAAGGCCAAACAAGACCCCTCCTTTCAACATTTCTCTGAGGCCTTGAAGACCCTAGGATGCAAAAGGCGGGGCTCGCCCCCTGTAGGGCCCCTCCTTTTGGGAAGTTCTGAGTCGGGTAGTAGAAATAGGTTGGACCAGGGGCAGCTCATGGGACTTTTCTGCACCATGAATGTGCATGTTGTGTGTTTAAGAGCAAGAAGGCTGCAGGCATCACCGGCCAGTCCGTTCAGCAGGCAGGCTACCGAAAGCCTTCCACAGAAGCTGTCGCTCGGAGCATTTGCCAGCTGCTGTCAGGTTGCCGCTCACAGGCACACAGGTTCTGCCTGCTGGAGCTCCCAGCCACGAGCAAGGACAGAACTGGACTCACGGGCAAGGCAGAGAGGACCAAACCGTTACCCACCCTGCTTCCCGAAGCTTCCGTCTTTGGCATTTCTGTTAGTCTTTTTTCCAGTGTCTGCATCTGTGGTAGATTTTTAGTGTTTTCAATGTCCTGAAGGAGAAACTGAGGCTCAAAGAAGTCAATTGACATGTCCAATGTCATATGGTAGATGTTGTAGTTACCTTCTGGTTGCTGAGACAAAGCACCCAACCAAAGCAGCTGATGAGAGGAAAGGTTTTTTTTTGGTTTACAGTCTCGAGGCAGGAAAAAGGTAGTAGAGCAGAGGCTGGACATCACCTCCTGGCCAACATCAGATGGACAACAGTAGCAGGAGAGTAAGCCAAATTTCTAGCAAGGGAGATGCTGGCTGTAACACCCTTAAGCCCTCCCTCAACAATACACCTTCCCCAGCAAGGCTCCACCTCCGAATTTGCCAATAGCTGGGCACCAAGCATTCACCACACACGAGTTTATGGGGGACATCTGATTCAAACCACCATAGTAGCAGGGGAATTTGAACCTCTCTCCGTATGATTGGGCCCTCTGATCAAAGCAGATCATTAATAGACCAGCAGAGAGCGAGGGCTTCTGCCCTCCAGTACCACTGGGGCTTTGTTGGAGAGTCAGACAGGCCAAAGAGTTGGCCCCCTTTTAAGGGGGAGCAGTTCGAGTGTCCCCAATCCGAGAATCAGAAACCTGAGATGCTCCCAGATCCATAAACTTTGAGCAGCAACATGATAAAACCGTGGAAAATTCCATACCTGACCTCATGGGACAGGTTGCAGTAGAAATGCAAGTGTCCTGAAGGAGCTGTCCAAAATGTCCTTCAGGCAATGTGTAGGTGCGTATAGAACAAAAATGAACTAATCGTGTGTTTCTCTTTGGGTCCTCTCCCCAAGTCTCATTATGCATATGCAAAATCAAGTGTGATCTGCAGCATTTTAAAAAAATTTAAAAAAAATTTATTGATGTATTTGAGAGAAAGAGAGAGAGAGAGAGAGAATGGGCACGCCCAGGGCCTCCAGCCACTGCAAACGAACTCCAGACTCATGTGCCCCCTTGTGCATCTGGCTAACGTGGGTCCTGGAGAGTTGAACCGGGGTCCTTTGGCTTTGCAGACAAACGCCTTAACCACTAAGCCGACTCTCAGCCCCATCTGCAGCAGTTTTGATAAGAGATGCTCAACCTGTGTAAGAGTTGGGCCAGATGTAAAGGAGGCAGCTCCCAGAGTGCACTTGTGGCATCTCAAACAGCTTACCTCTCCAACAAGTTCTGGAATCATACAGGCACTGGGTCTGGTCCCAGCTCCATTGCAGATAAACTTGAGCTCTCGGGCTGGAGGTGTCGCCTCTGGGTTTCTTGGTCTCCTCATCTGACAAAGGAGATCGTTAAAGTCTTTACCTGATGGCATCATTCAGGTGTGAAAGGAGAGAATGATGGCCAGAGACTTAGCTGGGTCCTGGTACGCTGTGAGTGTCTCAAGGCCACTTTTTCTTTTTGTCATTCCTGGAAGCCAAATGGCAAAAATACATCTTCCTGCAATTTGACTTCAGACATTTTGGAAGGAAAGTTATTTAGTTTTAGTTTTGTTTTCTCAACGTAGGGTCTGCCTCTATCCCAGGCTGACCTGGAACTCACTCTGCAGTCTCAAGCTGGCCTCGAACTCACAGTGAACTTCCTACCTCTGCCACCCGATTCAAGGCATGGGCCACCACACCTGGCCTAGTTATTTAGTTCTTTTTTGAAAAGTATTTATTTATTTATGAGCAGAAAATGAGAGAGAAAGAGGGAGAATGGGAGCACCAGGGCCTGTTGCTGTTGTGAATGAACTCCAGATGTGTGCTTTACTCTGTGCAGCTGGCTTTACATGGGTATTAGGGAATCAAACTCCAGACCAGCTGGCTTTGTAAGCAAGCACCCTTAACCACTGAGCCAGGTCCTCAGCCCCTTTATTTATTTAACAGAGAGAGAGAGAGAGAGAGAGAGAGAGAGAGAGAAAGGGCCAGCCTCAGGGCCTCTGCCACTGCAGATACATGGACCACTTTGTGCATCTGGCTTTATACAGTTACAGGGGAGTTGAACACAGGCTGTCAGACTTTGCAGATGAGCACCTTTATTTTTGTTTATTATTTATTTATTTATTTATTTATGAGTGACAGAGAGAGAGAGAGAGAGAGGGAGAGAGAGAGCGAGAGGGAGAGAATGGGCATGCCAGGGCCTCCAGGCATGTGCTCCCCCTTGTGCATCTGGCTAACATGGGTCCTGAGGAATCGAGCCTCGAACCGGTGTCCTTAGGCTTCATAGGCAAGTGCTTAACCGCTGAGCCATCTCTCCAGCCCAACGAGCACCTTTAATTGCTGAGGCATCTCTTTAATCCCTCTCCCCCGTTTTTGAAGCAGGGTCTCGCTGTAGTGTGGACTAACTTGGAACTTACTCTGTAACCCAGGCTGGCCTTGAACTCATGGCAGTCCCCTTACATCAGCCTCCCAAGTGCTTGGATTTAAGGCTTGTGACACCACACCCTGTGGGGGGAAGTTATTGAACTACTAGCTGTCAAAATCATGGGGGCTGGAGAGAGAGCTCAGCCATTAGGGTGCTTACCTACAAAGCCTAACTACCAGGGTTTGATTCCCCAGTGTCTCCGTAAAGGTCAGAGATGCACAAGGTGGCGCATGTATCTGGAGTTTGTTTGCAGTGGGCTAGAGGCCCTACCATGCCCATTCTCTCTCTCTCTCTCTCTCTCTCTCTCTGTCAGTCTTTCTTCTTTCTGCTTGCAAGTAAATAAATAAATTAAAAACGAATGAAATCACAATCACTAGATTGTGGTGGCACGTGATGGTAGGTAATGGTTGAGGAGGATCATGAGTCCAAGACTGGCCCGGCTACACCTTGGGCGGGAGGGTGGCCCAGTGGGGAAAGCACTCGCTGCACAAGTGTGAGGACTGGAGTGTGGATCCCTAGAATCTACATAAAAGTCGGGTGTGCCTGTAATCTCAGCGTTGGGGTGGTGGAGACAGTAGGATCCCCAGGGCTAACGGAGTTTGTGAGCTTCAGTGTCAGTGAGAGACCTTGTCTCAAAAAGCAAGGTGGAAGCCTGGCATGGTGGCACACGCCTTTAATCCCAGCACTCGGGAGGGAGGCAGAGGTAGGAGGATCGCCGTGAGTTCGAGGCCAGCCTGAGACTCCATAGTGAATTCCAGGTCATCCTGGGCTAGAGTGACACCCTACCTTGTAAAACCAAATAAATAAATAAATTAATTAATTAAAAATAAGGTAGGAAGTTAGCCTTTAGTCTCAGTACTCAGGAGGCTGGGGTCGAAGGATCATCACAAGTTTGAGGTAGGCCTGGGGCTACAGAGTGAATTCTGGGTCAGCTTGGGCTAGAGTGAGACCCTGCCTCAAAAAAAAAGCACTAGGTGAGTTGGGTCTGGGTAATTGGCTCAGTGGTTAAAAGTACTTGCTTACAAAGCCTAATAGGCTGGGTTCGGTTTCCCAGCACCCACATAAAGCCAGATTCAAACAGTGGTGCAAATGTCTGGTGTTCATTTGCAACAGCAAGAGACCCTAATGCCCACCCGCCACTCTCATACACACATAAGCAAATAAGTAATTTTGGGTTTTTGAGGTAGGGTCTCTAGCTCAGGCTGACCTGGAATTCACTATGTAGCCTCAGGCTGGCCTGGAACTCACAACAGTTCTCCAACCTCTGCAAACAAGGTGGAGAGTGATTGAGGAAGACAATGGTTGTTGAGCACTGGCCTCCACATGCGTGTCCCTCAACACACGCTCAGCCATCTACATATACGTGCACCCACACGCATGCAAACACACACACTCATACCCATTCATACCACAAACACACATGCCCAAAGATCACTCTCCTTATGACCTCATTCGTGGTGTAAAACACTGATGTAAGTGACCCAGTAGACTTCAACATTTGCGGAAGTACTTAAGCCAGAATATAAACTTTGCGTCAAACTTTGCTCTTGATAGCTGACTGAGACTTGTCCCTTACTCCTGGAGACATCATCAGTGAGGGGGGCATCTTTGGGGAGCCCTTGGACTCACTATCCTTGTGAGAGTTCTTATTCCATGTGTCACATGAGGAGGTTGAGGTGCAGGATGGGGAAGAACGTCTTTGTACCGATGAGTCCCAAAGCTGGAAGGGTCAGAGCACCCAGCAGCAAGGTGGAGTGGGGACCCGGCCCTCTGGAGAAGAGCTTCTTTGATGGCAGGACCTGGCACATCCTCCAGACCCCATGCCTGGCACTCGGTGCTTTCTCAGCAAGTGCATTCCATGGTTTAGGAGCTCGGTGGGCTTCGCCCTGGGCGTGCCTGGGCTCTGGAGGCAGGCGGCCTTGGCCTTTCATCCCTGCTGCCTCACCCACCACTGACCATTGCCAGCTGCTTGGAGCCTCAGGGTGTCCATCCTCCAGCTGGCTTGGCGAGGAGCTCTCTGACCACAGGGCTTGGTGCAGCGTGTGCGCTCAGACGCAGGAACCAGCCGGGGCTCGGGAAGATCAAGAGGCCAGGAGGGAAATGAGACTGGACTTAGGATTTTAGGGGCTCTGAGCAGCCTCGCATCTGTGCTCCCTCCAGGGCCTGGCTCTCTCCCCCGTCCGCTCCCCCCCCCCCCAGCAGCCGGAAGCTGTCCATCTCTCTTATTCGTGTGCTAACCCTGCGGGCCCTGCCAGCTGCTCCTCCTCCGGAAGGCAGTGAGAGCCCCAACGTTTTATTTTGACACCAGCACTTGTCACCAGTACATCTGCGTCTCTAGTGTGTGTCTCAGCGCCGGGCTGTTTGCCACGTGCGTCCTCCCATTGGCCTTGACCGCAGTCCCGTGATGGGAGGAAAGCAAGGGTCTTAGAGCAACTGGGTGGCAGTGCCCCTGTCTGTGCCAAGGCCCTTGGCTGGAGACAGTGTGAGTTCTGGGGGCTGAGAGGTCAGGGTAGGGAAGAGCAGGTCCAGGAATCCAGGCCGGTGGCTGCCCTAGCGTCATGGAGATCCTGTAGTCTTATTCCTGAAGCCAGGCCTTATGGCTTGACAGACGCCCCCTCCCTTTATGGATAATCCCTGAAGGCCTCGGCCAAGGCACCTGCAGGCCTGGTACCCAGGCCCCCCTTAGCATGGGAGCCAGGCTGCTAGGAATGTTAGGAGAGACGGGGAGGCTGGGCTATCCCAGTCTGGTCAGTGAGGTGAAGTGGACTTGGGTTCGGGATGGGCTTCCTGCCCCTGAGAGCGATTGCCTTGTCGCAGTGTGGACTCAGCAACAGTCTGGGAGCCTTGTACAGCCTGTGAGGCCCTGAGGCGGCCCCTCTGTGACAGACTTGGACCCAGACAGCAGCCTTTGCCACCCCTCATAGCACCCCTGTGGGCTCAGCATGGCGGCCCCTTCCTGGGGCAGGGACGGGGGCGAGGGGAGGGGCTGTACAGACGGTGTGGTGTGCGGGAGGGAGGCTGGGCCTGTCTTTCATTCATGTTGACTGCCAGGTGCCCAACCCCGGGCCACCCAGCTGGGCGGCACAGCCAACGTGGGTGGAAATAGCTCCTGCCAGCAGGAGGCTGTGTCACTGCCGTCCCATGTGGAAAAAGGGCCCTAGAAGGGCTGAGCGTGGAGCCTGGCCCTCTGGGTTAGGGGAGGGAGGAGGGACCAAGAGTTCTGGGCAGGGTCAGCGTCTGTCTGGGTGGGGCCAGAGGCTAACTGGGTGAGGTTCTTTTTTTTTTTTTTTTTTTGAAACAGGAATGGGTGGGGAGGGGGCTCCACCCCTCTCTCACCCTGGCAGAGGCATGGAAGAGTAATTACAGCATGCCAGGCAGTGTGCTGCCAGGTGCCAAGCCCTCTTCATGTGCCGTCATGCCGTCTCTGCTTCTGAGTGCCGCAGCTTAGAGCCAGGCAAGGCCCCCTGGCAGGCAGGTGACCTGCAGGACCTTCTGATTCCCACGCTGCCCCTCTGTTCTTGCAACACCACCTGTTAGGGCTCTGTCTCCATGGGTGGGAAATGCTGCTTCTTCTTTTTTCTTTTTTCTTTTTTTTTGGTTTTTTGAGGTAAGATCTCACGTTAGCTCAGGCTGACCTGGAATTCACTATGGAGTCTCAGGGTGGCCTTGAACTCACAGTGATCCTCCTACCTTTGCCTCCCAAGTGCTGGGATTAAAGGTGTGAGCCACCATGCCTGGCTTCTTCTTTTTTTTTTTTTTTTATTTGAGAGAAAGGCAGATAGAAGATATAGAGAGACATGTAGAGAGAGAATGAATGGGTGCACCAGGGCCTCTACTCCAGACACATGAGCCACCTCGTGCGGCTGCCTTACGCGAGGCCTGGGCAAGTGCCTTAGCCGCTCAGCCATCTCTCCAGCCCTGGGAAATGCTTCCTAAGTCGGCCAGCCCTGGTGTGTAAACTGGACTCAAAGGGGAGCTTTTCCTCCCCGTGGGACCTGAGATTGGAGGGGAAGGGGTGTGGTCAGGGTCATACACTGGGTCAGAAGCAAAAGTGGGCAACCAGGGTATTTTCACGTGCTTGTGGAAACTCAGAGGCTGTTGGCATGGGAGTGGGTGTTTCAGTGAGCCAGGTTGGCAGGCTAGGGGGCATTAGGGTGAAGGCAGCTGCTCACCCAGCCCCAGTGTGAGGCACTGAGTTTGACTATCTCCTGCGTGCCCTGCCTCTGTATAGTACCCTGCCCAGTTCACACAGCTATGGGTGGCAAGAGCCACTTCCTCTTCACAGACAGGGAAACTGAGGCCTGGTGTTGCAGTCAGATTCGCATTGCTGGTAGAAATCACCCAACCAAGAGCAACTTGTGGGAAAAAGAGCTTTGTTTTGGCTCACAGGCTTGAGGGGAGGCTCCACGATGGCAGGGAAAATGATGGCATGAGCAGAGGGTGGACATCACCCCCTGGCCCACATAAGGTGGACAATAGCAACAGGAGAGTGTGCCAAACACTGGCATGGGGACACTGGCTATAACACCCATAAGCCCACCCCCAACAATACACCACCTCCATGAGGCGTTAATTCCCAAATCTCCATCAGCTAGGAAGCTAGCATTTAGAACACCTCAGTTTATGGGGGACACCTGATCCACCACAGACCACATCCAGACAAGGTAGAGTGGCAGAATCCTGGAGCTCAGATTCCAGAGAAAACCATCCTTGAAAGGGACTCACCCTTACTTGGGGGAGTGGAGGCACGGTCCCCAGGGCAGAAGGGGTGCAGACCTGGCTGGGCACAGCAGAGAGCATCTGGTGACCAGTGTGCTCCCCCTTCTCTGGGGAAACTCTGCCATTGCCATACAGAGGAGGGTTGGCAGGGGCTTGGGGCACACTTGCATGCTGAAGGGACAGCTCTCAGAGAAAGGGCTCTTCCTATCCTGCATAGAACACAGCCAGGTGGCGGGGGGGCAGGGTGGGGATGTGTTGTCTTTTGGAGGGGACCAGGTGACCACATCAGGGAGGTTGACCGCTTCTGCGTAGGCGTCAGGAGGTGGTGGGGGGGCAGCTGAAAAGAGCCCGGTGTGCTGGCTGGGTGGGACCAGTGTCTACCTGGGTGTAGACAGGGGGAGTTTCTACTTACAGGAAGTTGGGTCACGGGGTTCTTTTGCAGCTAGCTGGCACTGGTAGCTGGATAGGGAAGGAAGAGGGGCATTCCTGGGATGGGGTCCTTGAAGGAGGGTGTGAAGGAGGGGAGGTCCCTGGGGGCCACATGGAGCTGGGGACTCCTGGCTTTCCTAGAGGAGCCTGGACAGCTCTGAGCTGGGCCTGGCTGGAGAGGACCCGGCCATGGGAATACAGATTAAGTCTGGAGAGCCTGTGAGGAGGGATTTGGAGGAACCTCAGTATGGGGGTTGAGCACAGGAGAGGCCAGGCCGCCTTGTTACAGGCGGACAGTTCATGGCCAAAGACATCAGGATAGAAGGGTCTGTCAGGTTTGATAAAGGAAGGTTGGGAGGGGCAGGCCCTGTTTTCTCTTTCTAGTGCCTCTTAATAATGGGGTTTTCTTCGGCAGCAGTGGGGAGGGACGAGGAAAGCAGAGGGGACGTTAGGGGTAGCCCTTGTGTCTGAAACTGAGGGCCTGGCCTGGTGGCCCTGGATCCCTGCTGCTTCAGAGGACATGTTCCGCGTATGGGGGCTGCCGCTCCCGGCGATCTGTTCCCACCCTGTTTCAGCTGAACTTCAATCAGGAGAGAGCTATTTTGCTTTAGGGAAATGAAAATCAGACTCAACATTTATCCTGGGCTCCTGGGACCAGCTCTTGTGATCGCTCCTGGCAGACAAGAGCTGCGTGCACAGGGGGAGGAGCCTCAGGAGCCGCTGAAGGGGGCGGGGAGGAGGCCCTGGCACTGCGGGCCTCTGCTCAGACCTGGGGGATAGGAGGGAGTCAGCAGGCCTGATGGGCAGAGGCTGGCCGGAGCAGGGGCTGTGTCTTGCCCTCTGCGGCCCACTTCTCGGCAGGATCCGTGGAAGGGGCTGCCTGGCACCTCTCTCTCTGGACTCTGGGGTTCTTTGCACTTCAGAAACCCCTTCCCTGTTGGGCCCTGTTGGCAGGAATTTATATACCCATCCTAGGGATGAAGATTCAGGTTAAGCAACTTGTTCAGATCAATCCCACCTATAAGTAGGCCCTAGCAGGCTCATGACCCAGAGGCACCCACCACTGAGTGGTCCTGCCCTGGAGAACTGCTCACAGCCAGTGTTCAGCGTGGCCTTTGCTATGAGCAGGGCCTGCAAGCTTGGGGGCAGGTGCGTGCGGGCTGCAAAAAAGCTATGGTTTGCTTTTTTCTTTCTTTCTTTCTTTTCTTTTCTTTTTCTTTCTTTCTTTCTTTTTTTTTTTGAAGTAGGGTCTCCCTCTAGCCCAGGCTGACTTGGAATTCACTCTGTACTCTCAGGGTGGCCTCAAACTGATGGCGATCCTCCTACCTCTGCCTCCCAAGTGCTGGGATTAAAGGCGTGCGCCACCACACCCGGCAGCAGTGGCTTTTGAAAGTCAGGCCAAAGCCAGGTGTGCTTAGGGAGGTAACCAGCTGTGCAAATCACGTTAGGAGGTTCTAACCCTGCCTGGTGGCTGATGCCAAGCAGGGTTTCCATGGTGTTTGCCCTGTTTCCTGGCGATGGGATGCTTGGACAGGCCTGAGGATGAGGCCTGGGGCCTCTGGGGCTAGGCATCCAGCTGGGTTCTTCTGTAGCATCCTGCTGGCTGCTAAATGGTTAGCCCATCTTCCCTGTAAGACGTCACTTCACAGATGAGCCTTGGTCTCAAGGCTCAGAGACGTGGGCATTTGGCCACGACCTCAGCACGGGAATGGACAGGGAGTCCTGCCTTGCTACTCAGGCCTGGACTGACCCTGTGGGCCTCTGTCTGAGACATTTCACTTCAGGTATGGTCTCCCACCCTCTCCACCCTGTGACCCTTTGGTCGGACTTCTGCCTGACCTATGTGGGAATACTTCTGGGAAAGACTCCCTGTGAGGCTGTGGAGGAGACAGGGGTTTGCTGAGACGGACATTCTCAGCTGAGATGTGGAAAATGGACAGGGGTCATCTGGTGACCAAGGCGAGGAGGTGTGTCCTCGGCTGAGGGAGGAGGACAGCCGGGGAGCATCAGTAGGCTCCTTGAAGTGGGTGTGGGCACGACACCTCAAGGAGCAGGCTACAGAAGACTGCCTGCCCAGCTCTGCGTCTGAGCCTTTGGGCCTGGATGGTGGGGGAGGAGGCTCTGTTAATTTCACACTTGGTTGGAGGCTCTGCGCAAAGGGGGATGGGCCGGGGCTGGGAGCTGCAGCCTGGGAAGGTTGCGCTTGTATGCTTGTATCGCGGCCCCAGGGTCCAGGCAGATGGAAGCTGAGCACCCAGATGCTTCCTGCCCAGTGCCCTGTGGTCGTTAGATCATGGAGAATAGGAGCCGGGTGGCCCCCCAGCAGCCCCCGCCCCCAGGCACTGTGGAGGGCTCCATGTAGAAGTTGTGAGGTGGAGGACAAGAACTCCCCGTCCCCATCTCCCCACCTGTGGTAGTGACCTTGGACACATTCCTCCAATCGCCAGACTTCCTCTCTGTTCACCGTACATGCCTCTGGCTTAGAGTCATGGTGTGTAACCAGGACAGTGGCTTAGATGTAGGCCTGCCTGGCAGAAGGTCTGGGGACAGGCGACTGGGACCTTCTGAAGTGCCAAGCAGTGAAGAATTGGGATTGCTAGCTGGCACGTGTCCAGGGGACACCTAGTGGTCTCCATTGTCCCATAAAACTACGTAAAGCTATGTAGGGCATCTCTCCTCACACCAGTTCAAGTCCCAGGGATCTTGGCTGTCTGCTGAACATCTAATGTCCTCTGTTGGGGACAGTTCTTGGGCATGGGGGCCAGTCAGCCATGTCTCACCAAATCCTCTGAGGCTGCTGGAGCTGTGGTGGGGGTGAGGGAGGCAGAGGAGTCCTGGGGAGGCTCTGAGAGACTTGTAGCGTGAACTGGGGAGAATTGACACTTATAGGTTCCCTGGAAGTGCCCATCTGAGGTCACCAGTACCCCTGTTATTTAGACCTTTGCTACCCAGCTCCTGCTGTGTGTGGGCCCTGGTGCCACCCCTCGCCAAGGTCATACTATTCATGATGCCCTTGAGGTTGGGAGTGGTGTAGACATGCAGCCATGTGGCACAGTAACTTTAGGTCATCTCAGACACGATCTGTCTGAACCCCAATTTCTTCATTGGGAAGATGGGGTCCCATGCAATGTATTTTATGAACAAACCCATTCTACAGATGAGGAACTCTAGGGTTTGAGAGGGGAATCCACCTTCCTAAGCACACACAGCCAGTAAGCTATAGGGCTCACATGGTTAGGTGTGGCCGCAGACCTGTGGTCCTCCACGGGCCTCCCGTGTCCAGCTCTGGCTTTCTGCGTCGGCCCCTTGAAGCACAGTGCTGGTGGCAGGTCCAGGGCAGCCCATACCGGGTTAGTCCTGAGTGTCCTCCTTTCTCCACCCCGGTACCTCACGTCCTCACCAGCACCCTTCGCCAGAACCTTCTCTTAGAAAATTCCTTTGTGTCTGGCCTTCCAGGAAATGGCCTGTCTTTCCATACATTGGCTGCTCTGGGCGAGTCTCTCCCCAGGCTCTGATGTTCACTGGTGGGAGGGAATGCTGACCAGCAGATCTGACCCTGGATTCTGAGCCCAGGCCCAAGTTCACATTCCTCTCCTCTGTCTCCTGGCCTCTTGTGCCTTTCTTTCCTCGCTTAGAATCAGAACCGAGTAAACGTTGCCTCCCTGAGGGCTGCCGTGGGGCGGCTGAGCCCCAGTGCCGAGGTCACCCTTGGCACACCATCCTGAGCCCGGGCAACACGTGGGTTCTAACAGACACAGGAGCTTTTTCCGGGCAGTTTGTAGAGGAGTCTTCTTGAGTCCCCACTTCCTTATGAAGAGACCCAGCTCTTTTCTCACCTGACCTCTGATGCTACTACCTTCCTGTGCATTCACTCTCTCCTGCATTCCCTCGTTCATTCCTTCATCCCGGAACCCATGCCAAGCTCACCAGAGTGCCTGTCCAGCCCCACCCTGGGGACCCAAGACCTTCTGCACCTGTTGCGATTGAGTTCCCAGATGGTACTATTCCTATCATGCCTGTTGTTCAGTTAGAGAAACTGAGGCACAGAGAGCACAAGGTGGGGGAGCACCCCCGCCTCCATGGTCACCCAGCGGGTAGAGTGTAGCCTTGGAGGTGGTGTGATGTTTTCATTCAGTGCAGAAGGGAACCTTGCTTTGCTTCCAACCAATCTAGAACTTTTTAGAAAACAGAAACATCATTTTATCGGTTCCATGGTTCAGTAAAGAATGCCCATTTGGGTTTGGCTTGAACTCCAGCTGTGTAGGCAGCTCCTTCCAGCTTTCACTGACTTGGGCCATGCCCTGGACTGCCCACCACAGGCAGGGGTGGGGGGAGGGAAGGGGATGCTGGGACCGGAGGGGCACAACCTTCCTCCTCAGACCCTCCTGTCCTAGGGACTGAGAGATGAGAAAGACTGTCTTAAGTCAGCTTCTTGGAGCAGTGACCCAAGTGTCCACGGGTGTTTCGGGGTGCTCTGGCAGTGGTAGTAGCACAGTGGGCATCGGGGGAGGTGATCATGCCATCTCCTGCTGGAGGGGCCGGGGGCGGAGCCTAGGGCTGACCATTCAGCACAGCATACTGTCTTGCTCCGAGCAGACTGGGGCTCCAGTGCGTGGTCACGAGGGAGGAGGGAGACCCCAGCGAGCTGCGCCCTGGGAACTCCGGGCTGACCCGATGCTCTTCTTCTCTTTTGCAGTTACCGAGAAGGAAGTGCAGCAGTGGTGAGTAGCCTTGCACGGGGACGGTGTGGGCTGGGGAATGGGGCAGCAGCTCAGGGCCAGGAGGGGCACCAGAGCGACCTCAGAGCCAGGTGTTCACACCCAATTCAGCATCTCCCTCCTTTACAGTGACTTGGTTGGGGCTTGGGGAAGAGGCTAAGACTCCTCCCCTTTGGACCCAGCAAACCCCCTGCTCACCAAACAGAAGGTTTGGATGAGACACATGTTAGGAGGTTGCGTTCTAGTCCCTTCACCTCTCTGGGGGCTCAGCAGTCCTTTCTGGAAAATGGCTGCTGCTACCAGATCAGGGGTGGGCAGTAGTTTCTACTCGGATGCCAGCCAGCTCTGATCAATCTCATGGCTGTCTAGAGTGCCGTGTTAAGAAAAACTCTGGCTGGACATGGTGGTACACACCTTTAATCCTAGCACTGAGGCTGTTGAGGTAGGAGGATCGCAGTGAGTTTGAGGCCAGCCTGAGTTACAGAGTGAGTTCCTGGTTAGCCTGGGTTAGAGTGAGACCCTGCTTAAAACAAACAAACAAAAACGACAACAATAACAAAAGTTTCCGAAGTTATGTGTCATGGAGCAAACAAGTATAGTAATGAGAAGGATCAGTGAGGTATGTGATGGATTAATGATGCCTGCCTTGGAGGAAGTGGGCGTCCTGAGCCCAGCTTACCCTAGCAGCCAACCATTCAGGGTGGGAGCGGGGAAGAGAGGAGGGACATGCACAACTCTCCCATCTGAGCTGTATGTGGAAAGCGGCCTTTCTCCGTCATCTCCCTTGTTCCTCCAAGCAGATCCTGGCCACACTGTCCGCGGTGCTGTGGTCACTGCCTAGGGGCTGCCGCCTCGGCCCTCCCTCTGCTGCCCATTCTCCACGCAGCGCCAGGTGACCTTGAGAATGGAGCCAACATGAGCTGTTCTCCTTGGAGCCCCTTGCTGGCCTCCCACTGAGCTTGTCAGTGCCTTGCCTGGTCCTCAGAGCTCTCTGAGGCCTCCGACTTTGCCCTCACCCAGCTAACCGCCCCCCTCATTCAGAGCCTGTGTCATTGCTAATCTCTCTCCCTCGTCCCTTGGCCTCAGATCTCAGCTTGTTGGTCAGATCAGGTTGCTGTAGTTACCTTGGTGATTCTGGGACAGAACATCTGACCAAAAGCAGCTGATGGGAGGAACATTTTTATTTTGCCTTACAGTCTTAAAGGAGAGCTTCATGGTGGCAGGGCAGCGTGGTAGCACATATGTAGGACTCTCACATGGAGAAGAATGCAGAGGCTGGACATCTGCCACAGTGGGTAGAAAACAGCAGTATGGAGAGCGAGCAAGGCTATAATACCCCTAAGCTTCTAGCAACACCTCCTCCAGCAAGACTTCACCTCCCAAATTGCCATCAACTGGGGACCAAGCACTCAAACATAGGAGTTTAAAGGGAACATCTGATCAAACTACCACTCAGTTCATCATGCTTTGTGCTGACTTCCAGCAGTTGCTGTTCAGGGCCCCTGCATGATCCTGAGATTATGTCCAAGTGAAGCCCGGACTAGAACTCAGGACCTTGGTTACAGAGATGGGATGCTGGGGGCCAGGCAGTCGAACTGCCTCACTCAGTATCCAGCCTTAGCTGGCTCCCATAGTGTCAGTTCCTCAGCAGAGGGAGAGGGCTGAAGGCTCAAGAGGTCCAGCCCGCCTCGGTCTGGAGCTGGCCTGGGCCCCAGGCTCTTGTTCTCGGTCCTCCTAGATCCTTCTCACCAGAGCTCAGTTCAGCCTTGAACCGAGGGAGCCCATAAGGGAGCTGGCTGAGAAATGGGATGGATGCCAAAGCTGCCCGTGGGCATGGTAATCCCCTGGAAAGCCACCAGGAGGACGCCTAGAGTGGAAAACAACACGGGGCTCAGGGCTCTGACATTGGGAAAAAATGCCGGCAGCAAAGCCAGCTGGGAAGGTGAACGGTCTAGGAGCCGGGTGGTGTGGTGGGTGGCAGGGTGGTGGATTGTGGGTACTCTCTCCTTTTTTTATGTTTTCTTCTCTGCATCCTTTTAACTATTTGATTATTTTCATGATAATTAAATATCCCGGCAGTGCTGTAACAAAAATAGTGGGTGGGAACAGGAGGGCGTCTGCAGGCGCCTCAGCAGGGCCAGCTGGATCATCCCACTCAGCGTGGTGAGGAGCCAGCCCCGCTCTCGGCCCCGGGTCCCTTGTGAGCAGGTACTCTGCTTACAGAACAGGCCCCGAACGCAGGCAGGCCTGAGTCCTAAGAGCGGCCCTGTGTTACAGGAAACGGCTCAGAGAGGTGGAGACGCTTGGCAGGTCTCACAGCTGTGTGAGTGTGTGGAGTGTGGTCTGTGTCCAGTTCGCTCCTGCTCCATGGCCTGGGGTCGAGGGGCTCAGACATGCTAGTTTCTTGTTCTGGGGGATCCATGCAACTGTAGACCCCAGGGAACGGAAGGGGAGGAGAGATCCTCCCGAGTGTATGTCTGGAGCCCTCCTCCAGGGAGCTCTCGGGGAAGGGGGTGTTCACTGGCTGGGAGGGAGGCTTTTGACAAGATGACAGCGTTCGAGGGAGGCCTCGTGCCCCTCCTGACTACGGGTTGCAGCCGGCGGTTACGCTTCATTTTTTAACCATCTATCTAGTTATCGCCTCCTCCTCCTCGGCTCCACGGAAAGCAGCTGCCGCACCGCATGGAGGCGTGGCGCGGTCGTGGGGCGCGCTCCCCTGCAGGTCCCCAGGACAAGGTTCTGTGATCCCTGGGAACGTGAAGTGCTCACGCTCTAGCAGGCCGAGTGAGGCCTGCGGGAGAGCAAGCCCCAGGGGGCGTGGAGAGCTGCTCAGGGACCCTGGAGAACAAGAGGCCACCCTGGCATGGCGCCTCATGAACCCCTACTATATGTCGGGTGTGTGCTACTTGCAGGGGCAGCAGGACGGAGGCGCTTGGAATTTGTGGGGGCGTTTGGTGATGCTGGTGAGGGGGGGGAAGCGTGAGGAGAGGAGGCCCCGGAACTGTTGGAGAGTAATTCTTAGGTGGCAGTCAGCCTCTAGAATTCTTACGAGGTGACATTTCTTTTCCCTTTTCCCTTATAAAGAAGTGTAAGAACGCAGTTGTCACAGTTGTCGGATCTGGGAGTGTCTTTTCACATCCTCACCCTGCCTCAAAGAGCTGGTGCCCAAACACAGTTGGCCTCAGCCCCAGCTCAGGGTCACACGGCTGGCACCTGTGGTGCCCTGCCTTCTGTGACTCAGCCTGGGAAGAAGGTGGCCATTTCTGGCCTCTCTGACCAGTGGGTGGGATGGTCCTCGGTGCAGGCTGGGCCAGTGCCCAAGATGTCCCGAATTGTCACCAGCATCAGCTCCCATTATCCCAAGCTCATGTGGTAGAGGGGAGGGACAGACCTTCATGGCAGATGCTATGTGGGTTCCCACTCAGACATGAGAAAATTAAGGCTCAGAAAGACAGAGTCAACCTCTCTGGGTCACGCACAGGTCAAGAATGGAGTTGGGGGTTGGAGACATGGTTTAGTGGTTAAAGGTGGCTGCTTGCAAAGCCTGGTGGCCTGGGTTAGATTCTTCAGTATCCATGTAAAGCCAGATGCACAAAATGCCATGTGTACCTGCACAGGTTCATTGGCAACAGCATGGAGACCCTGGTGCACCCATTCTCTCTTCCTCAGTCTCTCTCTCTCTCAAATAAATTTAAAAAAAAGTTTTTATAAAACAATGGAGTTAGGACTAGGCTAGGTTGGCTTCAGAACCAGAGCCTTTCCTTTGCAGTTTTTTCTTTGGTTTTTTTTTTTTTTTTTTTTTTCAAGGTATGGTCTTGCTTTAGCTCAGGCTGACCTGGAATTCACTATGTAGTGCTGTCCTTGAACTCACTGTGATTCTTCTACCTCAGCCTTCTAAATTCTGAGATTAAGGCAATGTGCCACCACACCCTGCTCCTTTTCAGGTTTATTTTATTTTATTTTTATTTTTATTTTTTGAGGTAGGGTCTCGCTCTAGCCCAAGCTGACCTGGAATTAACTGTGTAGTCTCAGGGTGGCCTTGAACTCACAGAACTCCTCCTACTTCTGTCCCCCAAGTGCTAGGATTAAAGGCGTGTGCCATGGCCTTTTTTCTTTTTTCTC
The DNA here is from genome assembly GCA_036346955.1 of Dipus sagitta. Taxonomy (NCBI): domain Eukaryota; kingdom Metazoa; phylum Chordata; class Mammalia; order Rodentia; family Dipodidae; genus Dipus; species Dipus sagitta. The sequence goes on from CM070770.1 coordinate 144,277,539, forward strand.
TTTCTTTCTTTCTTTCTTTCTTTCTTTCTTTCTTTCTTTCTTTTTTTTTTATTTTTTGAGGTAGGGTCTCACTCTAGACCAGGCTGACCACTCACTATGCAGTCTCAGGGTGGCCTCGAACTCACAGTGATCCACCTACCTCTGCCTCCTGAGTGCTGAGATTAAAGGCGTGCACTCCCGGCTCTCTTTTTTCTTTTTTTAATGAAAGACAGAGTGAGAGCAAGAGAGAGAGAGAGAATTGGCTTGCTAGGGTCTCCAGCCACTGTAATCAAACTCCAGATGTGTGTGCCACCTGCCGCACCTGTGCAACCTTGCACATGCATCACTTTGTATGTCTGGCATATGTGGGAACTGGGGAGTCAAACATGGGTCGTTAGGCTTTGCAGGCAAGCGCCTTAACTGCTAAGCCATCTCTCCAGCCCTCCTTTTCAGTTTTTTGTTTGTTTATTTATTTATTTAGTTTAGTTGAGAGAAAGAGGCAGAGAGAGAGAGAGAATGGGTGTGCCAGGGCCTTTAGCCACTGCAAATGAACTCTAGATGCATGCACCACCTTGTGCATCTGGCTCACATGGGTCCTGGGGAATCAAACCTGGGTCCTTTGGCTTTGCAGGCAAATGCCTTAACCGCTAAGCCATCCCTCCAGGCCCCCATTTTATCTTCCCTTTGGGCACTGAGATCCCTGCCCTGAAATCCTGGCCATGCTGATCACCTGCGGGCCCAGTTTGCAGTGAGCTTGTGACTCAGCTGCCTGATGAGCCACCTCTGCCCCTCCCCCCAGCCTGACCTGAGCCCACAGTGGTGGGGGGCTTTTTCCCTTCTACCTAGCAGGGGCAGAGTCAGGTTGGAGGTGCTGAGAAGACAGGTCCTAAGGGCTTTTGGTCCCCACTGGTGATCCCAGGCCAGCAGAGAGAGGAACAGGGCCCAGAGGACTTGGTCCTTTCTCTCTCCCTGCTTCATTCTTGAAGTCTGGACTCTATGGTCAGACACCCTGTCACAGTCAGGTTTGCATTGCTGGCAGAAATCACCCAACCAAGAGTAGCTTGTAGGGAAAAAAAGGTTTATTTTGGCTTACAGGCTCGACAGGAAGCTCCACGATGGCAGGGGGAAACGATGGCATGAGCAGAGGGTGGACATCACCCTCTGGCCAATATCAGGTGGACAATAGCAACAGGAGAGTGTGCCAAACAGTGGCATGGGGAAGCTGGTTATAATACCCATAAGCCTGCCCCCAACAACACACTGCCTCCAGGAGGTGTTAATTCCCAAATCTCCATCAGCTGGGAACCTAGCATTCAGAACACCTAAGTTTATGGGGGACACCACCACACACCCCATTTGTTAGATGTGTGACTCCATTTAGTATTCTATTTAGTAGAACCAAGGAGCAGGGGGTATAGATTCAGGAACTCTGTCTGTGTCACTGTCTGTCACTGCATAGGTTATGCCTGTCAGTCCCAAGCCATGGCTTTGAGAGCTGCCAGAAGTTCAGCCCACGGACAGGGCACAGAGCATGTGTGGGGTGGCCAGTCTGGGTGGCTTGAGGTACAAAGAGTTGAGTAGAAGGTGGTGAGGTACAGAGGGAGAGGAAGAGGGCTGAGCAGAGAAAATAGCCACCTTCACTGGCCTCAGTTTCCCCGTATGGAAAGCAGGCATCACTGTTCTTGCCTTCTCAGCTTGTTTAGACAGTGTGGCAAAAATAATACCTGGAGGGCTGGAGAGATGGCTTAGTGGTTAAGGCGTTTGCCTGCAAAGCCAAAGGACCCCGGTTCTATTACCCAGGACCCATGTAAGCCAGATGTACAAGGGGGCGCACGCATCTGGAGTTTATTTGCAGTGGCTGGAGGCCCTGGCGCACCCATTCTCTCTCCCCCTCTCTTTGCCTTTTTCAAATAAATAAATAAAAATAAAAATAAACTAAATTTTTTTAAAAATCATACCTGGAAAGTGCAGGCCCAGTGTCTGGCTCCTGGCAGATGCTCCCTAAAGGCAACTGGCCCTGCTGGGACCCAGACCACTGGCAAGTCAGGCCCTTGTAGGAGAACCCCCTGAGTTTGGGGGTCTCCAGAGGCCGTCTATAGTTCTCTACTTGAGAGTGTCTACCTCCATGTCTGGAGGCATTTCCAGTTGTCCCCCGGGGGGGAGCAAGATCCGTGCTGTAATATCCTAGACAGCCCCTGACAGAACACGCCAGCCCCAAATGGCAGGTGTGCAGGGTAGGGGAACCCTGACCTGGTCTGATGCAACAAGGAAACTGAGGCACTGTGTGGACAAGGTTGGGAGGAGGCCAGCAGCAGGAGGAGGAGGAGGAGGGAGAGGAGGCCTAGGCCTGTTGGTACCTGACCCAGGCCTAGGGTGGGGAGGGAGTCACGTCTCTGTCTTCTTGGGTGCGATCTTGATACAGCTGTGGAGCGCGCCACCTCCTCAGCCAGCCATCGACACCCTCAAGCTGGTGAGAGTCCGGACCTCAGAGTGCCCCCCCCCCCCCCGCACTGCCTCAGCCAAGGCAGGTATCCTCGTTCACCTTGGGAGGACGAGCACTGGGTTACGTAATACCTGAGTACAGCCACTTTCCCCAGCCTGCACTGGCCGGGGCAGGGGAGGAGCTTAGGTCAGGGTGAGTGGGCAGCGGGGCTCGGAGGGGTGTGGAACACGATGGGGGCTGCAGTGCAGGCTGGGTGCCTTATGGGGATGGCTTCTCAGGACCCCTGCTGATGGGGTGGGGCCACGCTGACAGCTTCTACAGGGGCGACTGGAGCCCCCAAAACACCCCACTGAGGCTAGGCTGGCACCCTTCCCCCCAGCCTCTGCAGCTGCTGACGTCTCCTAAGACTCCCTCTGGTGCTAGCTTCCCTAGCTCTCCCTCCTCCTGGGCCAGGCCCAAGCAATGCTTTTGAGAGTTCTTTGTTCTGCCTTAAATGTATTTATTTTGGGGCTCGGGGAGATGTCTCAGCAGGTGAAAGCACTTGCCGTACAGGCACGAGGACCTGAGTTTGATCCCCAGCACCCAAGTCAAAAGCCTGGCATGGGGCACACATGCCTGCCGCCCCAGGGAAGCAGAGATGGGAGGATTGCTGGCGCTTCCTGGTCAGCCAGTCTAACCAAAAAGTGGGGAGCTCCAGATTCACCGAGAGAGTGTCTCAGGAATAAGGAGGAAGAGCAATAGAGGACACCCTCTGCATGCGTGTGCATGCGGTACATGCATCTGTATATACATGCATGCACCACACACACACATACAGATACACACCAAAAGAAAGACAAATTTCAAGACAGGCTCTCAGTATGTATTCAAGAGTGGCCTGGAACTAGCTGTGTAGCCCAGGCTGGCTTTGAATTCATGCTAATTTTTCTTAATTTTATTTTTTGTTTATTTATTTGAGAGAGAGAAATGAGGCGCACCAAGGCCACTAGCCACTGCAAACGAACTCCAGATGTGTGCACCACCATGTGCATCTAGTTTACATGGGTTCTGGGGAATTGAACCTGGGTCCTTAGGCTTCACAGGCAAGTGCCTTAACCGCTAAGCCATCTCTCTAGCCCTGAATTCATGATCTTTCTGCCTTGGCCTCCCAAGTGCTAGGATTACAGGTATGTACCACACGTGACTTTTTATTATTTTTGTTTTTATTTTTCCAAATATTTTATTTATTTATTCATTTGAGAGAGAGAGAGACAGAGAGAGAGAGAGAGAGAGAGAATAAATATGGGTGCACCAGAGCCTGTAGCCACTGTAAACAAACTCCAGATGCATGTGCCATCTTGTGCATCTGGCTTACATGGATACTGGGAAATTGAACCTGGGTCCTTATGCTTCACAGGCAAGCGCCTTGACTACTGAGTCATCTCTCCAGCCCTGTTTTTATTTTTATTTATGTTTTTGTTTTTTTTGAGGTAGGGTCTTGCTCTAGCCCAGGCTGACCTGGAATTCACTTTGTAGTCCCAGGCTAGAATTAAAGGCATGCGCCACCATGCCCACTGTTTTTACTTTTTTGAGACAAGGTCTCATGTAGTCCAGGCTGGTCTTGAATCAGTGATGCAGCAGAGGATGACCTGGAGCTGTGGAGCCTCCTAAATGCTGGGATTACAGGAGTGTGCGGCCACACTTGGCATTCATATTGTTTTAAAGTGACCCATCAGGGGCTGGAGGGATGGCTTAGCAGTTAAGGCATTTGCCTGCAAAGCCAAATGACCCAGGTTTGATTCTCCAGGACCCACGTTAGCCAGATGCACAAGGGGGCGCATGTGTCTGGAGTTCCTTTGCAGTGGCTGGAGGCCCTGGCGCACCGATTCCCTCTCTCCCCATCTTTCTCTGTCAAATAAACAAATAAATAAAAATAAGATATTAAAGTAACCCATCAGGAGCCCTAGAGTAATGCATATCATTGTAGAGTTAGATGGGCTGGAGGAACAAAAAGAGGAGGCCAGGTGACAGTCACATAGGGATCCTAGAGTCCTGGCTGGGGTCTGGAGGTCAGGAGCCAGGGCTTGCTCCCAAACTCTCTGCATCCTGGCCCTATGAAGGACACCAGGAGACAGCCTCAAGGGAGAGAGCTGGGGGCTGGGGCTTGAAAGCTCTGCTTGGTACCAGCAGGAGTAGACCCTGAGGATGCTGCCAGGAAGAGATGCAGAGATTTCTGTGAGCCTGGGGACGTCCCATGCTGGGTTGATGTGGGGACACCAGCTGGCAGGCAGGAGGCAGGGGATGCTGGGCAAGGCATGCTGAGATTGCAGGCTGTGAGCCTCCTGGCTTGCTGTGGATAGGGGGCTTGGCCTCTCTGAACCGCAGTGCCTACATCTGCAAAATGGGCTCGTTGGCCTTGTTGCCTGCTGAGCGATTGAGTGAGGAGCTGCTGAGCTCGGAGCCGGGAACTGGGCTGCTGCCATGGCCACAGTGGAGGAACACAGGTCGCTGTACCAGAACCTGCCTCCTCTGTCTCTGGCCCTCATGGGGTCCTTAGGAGGATAAGGAGGGGGCTCCGAGCCTTAGCCTGTTTTGGCCTTCACATTCATTATGGGTGCTGTTGGGATGGCTGTGTGCCCACTCCAGGCCCCCTCCCTGAAGAGGCCCTCCTACCTCACAGCCCTCTGCCCCTCAGCCTCACCCTCGCCCCTCCCACACCTCCAGTCTGCGCTCAAAGGAGGAGCTATAGTTTCATGTCTTTGGACTCTGGTCCATCATTCAGGTTGCCACCTCAGGAGCTCTGCATGTCCCTCAGAACCATGTGCCCACCTTGTCCCTTTGGCTTCTCCACGTGCTTCCCCCACCCACAGAGCCAGTCACAAGAGGCTTCAGGTTCACGACTCCCAGAATCCTCTCCTTCGAGGGTGGTGAGGTGAGCAGACCCTTCCGGTGGGATGGCAGAAAGTCAGTGATCTGCTTGCTCCAAGCATTGTCCTCCTCAACATCTGCCTGTCTCCACGGCTGCTCCAGGCTGGGCTGCAGAAGCTTGCAAAGGACTTCCCTTCTTGCAGCCTCAGTTTCCTCTTCTTGAAAGTGGGCTTCCTTAGAGTACTTTGCACAAGGAGCTTGGAGCGTCCGTCAGGTTGGCCAGTTTCTCTGTCCAGCTGGTGTGGGAGGTGTGGTCCTTGGAGAAGGGCACTGGCACCTGGGGGTGCTCAGCCACATACAGGTGCGGGTTTAAAACCAATGCCTAAAGATGGTCACTATAGGGATTGATTGGTTGGTTTGTTTGTTTGCAGAGCTGGGGATCTGGGACTGGGTAAAATTATATTTGCCATTCTTGGGGTCGCATGCACCATCTCACCCAGTTCCAGCGAAATGAGTGTGCTAACCATTGTTTTTCATAGATGAAATTGAGGCTCTGAGAGGTGAAGGCATTTGCCCCAGGCTGCAGAGATAGCGGAATGGTAGAGTTAGATTGGGACGTGGTTTCTCAAGCCACACCATCAATGGCCTGGGTATCGTATCGCGAGCGTTTGGTACTAGGTCCTGGGACAAGGGTGGACATGTCCTGGTGGAGCACACAGGGTCCCCCGAGCTCCCCATGGAGTTTCAATGTACATTCCTCCCAGCTTCCTGGCAGTAGGGATGGGGTAGAAATGGTGGAGAAGCCAGCTGCCACCCCAGGTGGGGTGGCTCTATGGTGACAGGAGAGAATGACCTTCATGTCAGAGTGCGGCTACACAGAGGTCATTCATGTGACTCAGTTTAGCCTCTGTGTGGAGCGTAGGGCTGAGAGGCCAGTGCTCTGGGTGCAGTATCTGGTGACTTCCTGGTTGACTCCGATTATTCCCCTGGTGCAGATGGGGCTAGAGAGGCGGAGTCACTTGTCCAAGGGCACACAGCTAGGGAGAGGCCGAGGTGTGAGCCCGTGCTTATGATGATCAATATCCATCAGCCTGTGTGACACCATCACCACAGTTCTGAGGCATTGTCCTTGAAGCTTTCCTGGATCCTGGGCAGTGGGTGACAGGCTCTCCTGCTTGCTCTGTCATCTCCAGGTATAAGGGCTTCATCAAGGACTGCCCCAGCGGGCAGCTAGATGCGGCAGGCTTCCAGAAGATCTACAAGCAGTTCTTCCCGTTTGGAGACCCCACCAAGTTCGCCACGTTTGTTTTCAACGTCTTTGATGAAAACAAGGTGAGCAGGGAACTGTGGGTTTGTGCCAGCCCTGGGTTCCCCCTGAGCTCCTCCCTCCTGTGGCAGCCACGTGATCAGCAGCGATCCACACCCTCTCTCCCCTGTGAGGCTCCCTCTCCCTCATGTGCACACAAGTGCTCACACATGCACACATGTCCATGACTTACATACTCGGTTCTCCACATGCATTGCACATGAGCTTGCAATACACGCACACACAAAAATATGTATTCGTGCATGTAGGTATTGTATGTCCATATGTACACACACATGCACATGCATGTTCATCCTGGGGATTTTAAAATAAAAACATATGTTTCATTTATTTATTTACTTATGAGAGAGAGAGAGAGAGAATGGGCATGCCAGGGCCTCCAGCCACTGCAGATGAACTCCAGATGCGTGCACCACTTTGTGTGTCTGGCTTACATGGGTACTGGGAAATCAAACCTTGGTCCTTAGGCTTTGCAGACAAACACCTTAACTGCTGAGCCATCTCTCCAGCCCAGTCCTGAGATTTCTTACAGGTGCAAAACGTAGACACCTCCAGGGTTAGTAACAGGATCAGTGATCATAACTGTCCAGTATGTGACAAGTCCTCAATGTGGGCTATTTATTACTAGGAGCCTGATGGACACCTGTGAGGTGGGTCCTGCTTCTCTTTTTCTTTTTCTTTTTCTTTTTCTTTTTCTTTTCCTTTTTCTTTCCTTTCCTTTCCTTTATTTTCTTTTCTTTTTTTTTTGAGGTCTCTTGTAGTTCAGACTTGCCTTGAACTCGCTATGTAGCTAAGGCTGGTCTTGAACTCCTGATCCTCCTGCCTCTGCCTTCCAAGTGCTGGGATTACAGGCATGCACTACTACACTGGCAGGGTGGGCACTTAAATTTTTTTCTTTTCGGGCTGGAGAGATGGCTTAGCAGTTAGGGCACTTGCCTGCAAATCCTAAGGACCCAGGTTCAATTCCCCAGGACCCACCTAAACCAGCTGCACAAGGTGGTGCATGCATCTGGAGTTCATTTGCAGCACCCATTCTCTCCCTCTCTCCCTCTTTCAAATAAATAAAAATTAAAAAATATTTTTTTTTCAAGGTGGGGTCTTTCTCTAGCCCAAGCTCACCTGGAATTTACTCTGTAGACCCAGGTTGAACTCACAGAGATCCTCCTACCTCTGCCTCCTGAGTGCTGAGATTAAAGGCGTGCACCACCACACCCAGCTAAAATAAATAACTTAAAAAATACAGCAACTCTCTGTCTCTCTTCCTTCCTCTTTCTCTGTCAAATAAATAAATATAAAATATTTAAAAAAAAATAGAAAAATGGGCTGGAAGGTTGGCTTAGCAGTTAAGGCATTTGCCTGCAAAGCTAAAGGACCCAGGTTCGATTCCCCAGGACCCACGTTAGCCAGATGCACAAGGGGGCGAACACGTTTGGAGTTCATTTGCAGTGGCTGGAGGCCCTGGCACACCTGTTCTCTCTCTCTTTCTCCCTCTTTCTCTGTCAAGTAAATAAATAAAAATGAAATATTAAGCCAGGTGTGGTGGCACACGCCTTTAATCCCAGCACTCGGGAGGCAGAGGTAGGAGGATCACCATGAGTTTGAGGCCACCCTGAGACTACATAGTGAATTCCAGGTCAGCCTGGACTAAAGTGAAACCCTACCTTGAAAAACCCAAAATAAATAAATAAATAAATAAATAAATAAATAAATAAATAAAATATTAAAAAATGCAGCAAGCCCAGCCGTGTGTGCCACAACACCAGGCTAGGGTGAGCACTTTTTATTTTTTTTATTTTTTGAGGTAGGGTCTCACTCTAGGCCAGGTGACCTGGAATTCACTACGGAGTCTCAGGGTGGCCTTGAACTCACGGCGATCCTCCTACCTCTGCCTCCCGAGTGCTGGGATTAAAGGCATGTGCCACCACGCCCGGCTAGAGTGAGTGCTTTTAATGCCCCTGTTTTGCAGATCAAGAGACTAAGGCTCTGAGTGAATGTAGCTTCTTCTTTTTCTTTTCTTTTCTTTTTGATTATTTATTTATTTATTAGAGACAGATAGAAAGGGAGAAACAGAGGGATAGAGTGAGAATGGGCGCGCCAGGGCCTCTGGCCACTGCAAACGAACTCCAGACGCATGGTGCCACCATGTGCATCTGGCTTACGTGGGACCTGGAGAATCTAACCTGGGTCCTTAGGCTTTGCAGGCATGCACCTTAACTGCTAAGCCATCTCTCCAGCCCGTGAATGTAGCTACTTCAATGAGCACTGTTGTATGAGTTTTTGGGATTTCCTGTGTGGCAGTGTGTATCCCCTCCTGACCCTGGCTCCTGTGACAGCTGGCCTGTCCACAGTTGGGCTAACCAGGCTCACAGACTGCTCTGTGATGGCGTTTTCCGGGCTCCATAGTATTCTTGGAGTTCCTGTCACTTCTCTCTGAACTTCCAGCTCTAGGGTACACAGGTGGCTTTTATTCTATGGGTGCAGTTTTGTCTACATGTGCCCTCAGGGTGGGGTCATCCTTTCTGGCCCTGGGAAGGGCTCTGCCATCTCTGGGCCTCAGTGTCCTTTGCAAAACAAACAGGACGGAGGATGTAGTAGCTCAGTCAGGAGAGTGCATGGGTTTGATCACCAGCATTGCATAAATAGGGTGTGGTGGTGCATGCCTATAATCTTAGGAGGTGGAGGCAGGAGGGTTAGAAGTTCAAAGTCATCCTTGGCTACACAGTGAGTTCAAGGCCAGCACGGGCGACATGAAACCCTGTCTCAAAACAAAACAAAAACAAACAAACAAAAAACAAACCAAATAACAGGGCTAGAGAAATGGCTTAGCAGCTAAGGCGCTTACCTGCGAAGCCTAAGGGCCCATATTGGACTCTCCAGATCCCACCTAAGCCAGACGCACAAAGGTGAGAGAAGCACAAGATCGCACATGCCCACTAGGTGGCACAAGCGTCTGGCGTTCGATTGCAGTGGATGAGGCCCTGGTGTGCCAATTCTCTTTCTCTCTCTCTCTCTGTCTAACGCACTCTTCCTAAAAATAAAAATTAAATTATAAAGAAGCAATAAACAAACACATGGACAAAAGCAGGTAGAACTAAGTCTTCCTCTTTCCAGCAGAGCCCCAGCTGCCAGCGCAGCCCAGTTTCTCGGTGCTCTTGCCGCAGGGCCGTGCTGGAGCTTCTCCTGCGCCTCGCCCCTCCCTCCTGTCTCTTCCCTCTAGCAGTCTCCTCCCCGGCCTCTGCATCCCTCTCTCCCTTTGTCTCCTCGTTCCCGTGTTTCTGCGTGTGCCGTGTACGCCACTGCCTGTCACTACCCTGCGAGGTCCGGCCTGATCAGGTGGCCCATGCTGACGGAGGCCGTGCCCTCTATTTCCCTTAGGATGGCAGGATCGAGTTCTCTGAGTTCATCCAGGCGCTGTCGGTGACCTCGCGGGGAACGCTGGATGAGAAGCTGAGGTGTAAGTCGCTCCCCTCCCACCCAAGCGGACTGTCCCAGGCCAGAAGAACGCAGCCCTTGGTCCTAGCCAGGAAGGGGCACCAGACATCCTAAGTCCCGCATGCCACACAGCCCAATCTCCATAGACCAATACCCAAATTGCCTTTTTTTTTGGGGGGGGCTAGGGATGTACTCTTACCACTGAGCTAAGCCTCCAGCCTTTGCTATTTAGAGGCAGGGTCTTGTTATGTAAGCCAGGCTGACCTCAAGTTCATGCTCCTGCTGCCTCCATGAGTGCTGGGATCGTAGGCTTGAACCTCCATGCCTGTCCCCACATCTGTGTTCATCTTGAACCCCGCTTGTGCTGGTGTGAGCACGCACGTGTGCGTAGCGCAGTGCCAGTGTACGGTGACCGGATGAGTGATGCGACTGTTCCGTGCTTAAGTCTGGGTTGTGGTGCAGGGGAGGGAGGGGGGCTTGCCGCCCTGAGTCACGGAGATCCCACCTGACCTGGCTGCTTAATCACAGGGGCCTTCAAGCTCTACGACTTGGACAACGATGGCTACATCACCAGGAATGAGATGCTGGACATAGTAGACGCCATTTACCAGATGGTGGTGAGATTCCTGGGAGGGCACCGGGGAGGCCGTCAGAGGAGCTGGCCCCGTGAGGCTCAAGGAAGCCTCCAGAGCCACTCCCCTGCCACTGGACAGTGTGGGTCAGCTGAGGGCCACTGGCAGAGTGGCCCGGGTGTCTCCTCCTAGTGGGCAGCAGGGCTGGATGGGCAGTGGGGCTGGGATAGCTGGGATGTGCTCCCACAAAGCGGCAGGGATGGAGTGGGAGTAAGAGGCCATTCTTGTGGGCACCCAGCCCAGGGCTGCGAGGCTTTGCTGAGAGCCTGAAGGCCCAGCCCCTGTGTCCACTGTCCTTGGCAGGGGAACACTGTGGAGCTCCCTGAGGAGGAGAACACGCCCGAGAAGAGGGTGGACCGGATCTTTGCCATGATGGACAAGGTGAGGCGAGGGAGGGGACCCTGGCCTGGCCTGGCTTTGATGGTGACCCTTGGGTTGGATTAAGCTGACAGTCAACCTGGTGTCATGTCTACTATTTGAGACTGAGAGAGGGAGGGAGAGAGAGAGAGGGAGAGAATGGGTGTGCCAGGGGCTGTAGTCAGTGCAAACAAACTGCAGACGCATGCGCCACCTTGTGCATCTGGCTTACGTGGGACCTGAAGAATCGAACCTGGGTCCTTAGGCTTTGCAGGCAAGTGCCTTAACTGGTAAGCTATCTCTCCAGCCCTCCATTTTATTTTTTATTCCTTTTGTTGTGGTTGTTGTTTCAAGGTAGGGTCTCACTCTAGCCCAGGCTGACCTGGAATTCACTTGGTGGTCCCAGGCTGACCGTAAATCACAGCAATCCTCTACCTCTGTCTTCCCAGTCTGGGATTAAAGGTGTGCACCACTGTGCCTGGTGCCTCTCCACTTTAAAGAATTATTTATTTGTCTATTTGTGTGTATGTGTGTGTGTGTGAGAGAGAGAGAACAAAGTGCCTTTTGCCTCTGAAAAATGAATTCTCTAATTTTATTTATATTTGAGAGAGAGAGAAACAGGGAAAGAGAGAGAGAAAGAGAGGGTGAATGGGCATGTCAGGGCCTTCAGCCACTGCAAACAAACTCCAGAAACATGTGACACCTTGTGCATCTGGTTTATGTGGGTCCTGGGGACTGAACCTTGGTCCTTTAGCTTTCAGGCAAACACCTTAAGCACTAAGCCATCCCTACAGCCTGGCTTTTGCTGTTTTGTTGTGGATCCCTTGATGTTTTGTGAACTCTTGGAATAATGGTTCTAAGTGCATAAAATCAAATCAATAAGGAAGCCAATTATTTTGCAATGCAGTTGCCACATATATATATATATATATATATAATTTTAGAGAGAGAGAGAGAAAGAAGAGCGAGAGAGAATTGGTGCACCAGGGCCTCAGCCACACTGCAATTGAGCCCCAAACGTTTGTGCCACCTAGTGGGCATATGTGACCTTGCGCTTGCCTCACCTTTGTACGTCTGGTTTCTATGGGATTTAGAGTCAAACATGAGTCCGTAGGCTTTGCAGGCAAGTGTCTTAACTGCTAAGCCATCTCTTGAGCCCTCAACCTATCTTTTTTTTTTTTTTTTTTTCGAGGTAGGGTCTCACTCTAGCCCTGGCTGACCTGGAATTCACTATGGAGTCTCAGGGTGGCCTGGAACTCACGGCCATCCTCCTACCTCTGCCTCCCGAGTGCTGGGATTAAAGGCGTGTGCCACCACGCCCGGCTCAACCTATCTTTTGAAAAAGAATCTGAGATGTGAGCTTCTGCTGGGGGTGTTGCTTAGTGGCAAAGCAATTGCCCAGCAAATGCAAAGTCCTGGGTTCTGTGCCCAGCACCTCAAAAAACAAGCAGGCAAATAAACAGAAAGTAGCAGTGGGCCTAAGCACCCCCATACTGCCGAAGGTTTGGTGTGGGCAGCAGCTGTGCCGGGCCACAGGTCGCTGGTCCTGGGGACGGGGCTGTTAGCGGAGCCCCGCAGAAGACGCAGTGACTTCTCAGGCTCAGGGTCGCGCATAGCACTGACCTCTCCCATCTGTTTTCACAGACTTTCCGAATTCTGTCCACAGGCCTCAGTTGAGATGCCTATTTCTTGTGGCTTATTTTTGGCGGGGGTGGGGTGTGGTGATGGCAAATGCACCAGCATCATATATCCAAAGCCTGCCCGTTGCTCCTGAACTACGCTTGCAGCCTTAAGCATTTTCTTCAAACTGAAATAACTTAGATTTACATGGAAATTTGAAGTCACAGAGTCAGTGTGGGGAAACCAAGCATAGCTTGCCTTTATAAGACAACAAACCACCGTGCCAGAGAGCTCCCAACTGCCGGGCTGGCACTTGGACTTTCCCTGGAAGTACTGAGCCCCAGCCACCCCCTTCCTCATCCAAGAACCGTCCTCGGTATTGTTGGCAGATTCGAGACTGAGTGGGCAGAAGCAGCGACAGCCCTCTTGGGTTAGGACTCCGTGTGCATTCTTTTTTTAAAAAAATTTTTTTGTTATTTTTATTTATTTATTTGAGAGTGACATACAGAGAAAGAAAGAGGCAGATAGAGAGAGAGAGAGAGAGAGAATGGGTGCACCAGGGCCTCCAGCCACTGCAAACGAACTCCAGATGCGTTGCGCCCCCTTGTGCATCTGGCTAACGTGGGTCCTGGGGAATCGAGCCTCGAACTGGGGTCCTTAGGCTTCACAGGCAAGTGCTTAACCGCTAAGCCATCTGTCCAGCCCTACGTGTGCATTCTTGCCCAGGCCGGGCACACCTTAAGTCTCCCTTGGCCACATCTCCCCTCTTTTATGAAAGAGCACAGATCCTGGAGTCCAATAATGGGGTGTGGCTTGATGTCTCCAGCCACTAGCTGTGGAAGCCGGGGCCACGTCTCTTGCCCGTCCACAGGCACTGGCGCAGCACCCTGTTAGGGTGGGCCTGACGATAGAAGGGCTCAAGCTCACCCTGGGCTTGGCAGGTGTCAGGCACTCAGCAGCTGCGAGGCCCGCTTTGCTGGGCTGGTTGGCACCAGGCATTACCCTTTCTGGGTGCTTAAAGCACAGTGAGGGTGCCAAGGTCCTATCGGGGGAAGGGGTCCAGGTGCGCAGGTTCTCACCATCCCTTCCCAAAGGGACCTGTTGACGTCCCCTCATATTTTGTATGAGTTCCAACGTGGCCCCTTCCTAGGCCTTCTGGGACCAATGTGGATTACCCCGGAAGCTGGTGGGCTTACACACTCTTCCACAAGAGCTGGGCATGATGGCTCATACCTTTAATCCTCGCATTCAGGAGGCTAAGGTAGGAGGTTCACCTTGAGTTCAAGGTCAGCCTGTGCTACAGAGTACTGCAGAGTGAGTTCCAGGTCAGCTTGGGCTAGGGCTAGAGTGAGACCTTACCTCAAAAAGAAAAAAAGAAGGGGAGGGGACCTCAAAGAAATGCATGGAGCTCTTAGCTCTTAGGATTGACCATCAATTATGCTTTTCTTTGAAATATTTTATTTTTATTTTATGTATGAGAGAAAGAGACAGAGAGAATGGGCATTCCAGGGCTCTAGCCACTCCAAACAAACTCAAGACGCATGCGCCACCTTGTGCATCTAGCTTGCGTGGGTACTGGAGAATTGAACCTGGATCTTTAGGCATTGCAGGCAAGTGCCTTAACCACTAAACCATCTCTTCAGCCTGGGAAGTCTTTCTTTCTTTCTTTCGTTTTGGTTTTTCGAGAGGCTGACCTAGAATTCACTGTGTAGTCTCAGGGTGGCCTCGAACTCATGATGATCCTCCTATTTCTGCCTCCCAAGTGCTGGGACTAAAGGCATGCGCCACCACGCCTGGCTCATTTGTGGTAATTCTTCCCCTTCCTTCCTTCCGTTCCTCCCTTCCTCCCTCCCTTCCTCCCTCCCTCCCTCCCTCTCTTCCTTTATTTATTTATGTGTAGGGTATATGCATGTGTGTCTGTATGTGTATAGACATACATGTATGTGCATATGCATGTATATATGAATATGCATGTGTGTGAAGGCCATAGGTCAATGTCTTGTGTCTTCCGTAGTAATTCTCCCACTTTCTTCTTTGTGATAGGTCTCAGGCTGGACCTAGAGCTCACCCATTCAGTTAGACTGCTAGTCAGGGAGCCCTGGAGATCCCTGTCTCCACCTCCCCAGCTCTGGGATTAGGGGTGTGCTCCACCACATCCAGCACTTTATGAGTGTACTGGGGCTCCAAACTCAGGTCCTCATGTTTGCATGGCAAGAAGTTTACCCACTGACCTATCTCCTCAGCCCAGGGAGTTTTTTTTTTTTTCTCAATTTTTATTAATATTTTCCATGATTATAAAAAATATCCCATGGTATTACCCTCCCCCCTTTTCAGGGTGTTTTAAAATATATATATATATATTTATTTATTTATTTGAGAGCAGGAAAGGAGAGAGAGAGTGAATGAGTGAGTGAGTGAGTGAGTGAGAGAATGGGCATGCCAGGGCCTCCAGCCACTGCAAACGAACTACAGAAGCATGCACCACCTTGTGCTTCTGGCTTACGTGGGTCCTGGGGAATTGAACCTGGGTTCTTTGTCTTTGCAGACAAATGCCTTCACCACTAAGCCATCCCTCCACCTCCCCCCTTTTTTGGGGGGGGGAATGAACCAAGGGCCTCACACAAGTACCTGCCACAGAGCTATATCCTTTTTCTTTTAACTTTTTATTTTATTTATTTATTTATTTGAGAGAGAGGAAGAGAGAGAGAGAATGGATGCACCAGGGCATCTGGCCACTGCAAACAAACTCCAGATGCGTGAGCTCCCTTGTGCATCTGGCTTACGTGCATCCTGGAGAATTGAACCAGGGTCCTTTGGCTTTGCAGGCAAACACCTTAACTGCCAAGCCATCTCTCCAGCCCCTTAACCTTTTATTTTTAGACAGAGTCTCTCTAAGTTGCCTGGGATGGCCTTGAGCTCACTGTGTAATCGAGGCAGACCTTGAACTTGTGATCTTCGTGCCTCCGCGGCCTCCAGAGTCACGGGGCCTGGCTGTTTGGGAATGAGTGGTGGTGAAAGTGTCTGAGTGGCACACAAGATGAGCGTCCCTTTGGCAGCTGTGGGTCACACTCATTAATGTTTTCTACCTCCCCCTGGGCTCCAGATGGGGAAGCAGAGGTTCAGAGAAGTGTCTTAAGGGCCCAAGAAACGGACTCAGCTCCGGAAGTTCTCTTGGGACCAGCCCTGGGTGCTTGGCCTGTGGTCCCGTTCTCACCTCCCACCACCCCTCCGCTTACAGAACGCCGACGGGAAGCTGACGCTGCAGGAGTTCCAGGAAGGCTCCAAGGCGGACCCCTCCATTGTGCAGGCGCTGTCCCTCTATGATGGGCTGGTATAGTCCAGGCTCAGAGCCCGGTGAGTTGGAGGGGCCTCAGGGCTGGGGTGGGGATGAAAACCTAGCATGGAGAGCCAGCTCCCTCTGCTTCTGGGGGTGCTTGGGAGTCACCCTAGCTACAGGTGAGCCAAGGGACATGGTCTTCAAGTCAGCCAGGCCCCCCTTTTGTGCATGTGTACGTGTGCATGTTTGTATGTGTGTGGGTACATGTGTATGTGCATACATGTGGAGGCTAGACAACAGTCTTGGGTGTCATCCTCAGAAATGTCGTCTACCTTTTTTTTTTTTTTTTTGGTTTTTCAAGGTAGGGTTTCACTCTAGCTCAGGCTGACCTGGAATTCACTATGTAGTCTCAGGGTGGCCTCGAACTCACGGCGATCCTTCTACCTCTGCCTCCCGAGTGCTGGGATTAAAGGCGTGCGCCACCACGCCCGGCTGTCATCTACCTTTTTTAAAAAAAGTTTATTTATTTATTTATGAGAGAAAGAGGCAGATGGAGAGAGAGAGAGAGAATAGGTACTCCAGGGCCTCTAGCCAGTGCAAACGAACCCTAGATGCATGCACCACCTTGTGCATCTGGCTTACATGGGCACTGGAGAGTGGAATCTGGGTCCTTAGACTTCACAGGTAAGTGCCTTAACCGCTAAGCCACCTCTTTAGCCCCATCCACCTTTTTTTGAGACAGGGTCTATCATTGGTCTGAGGCTCAACAATTAGGCTAGACTGGCTAGCCAGTGTGCCCCAGGGACCCTCCTGTCACTGCCTCCCCTGTGCTGAGATTATAAACATGTGTCACCACACCTGTACTTAAAAAAAAATTTTTTTTTTGTTTATTTTTTGGTTCGAAGTCCAGATGCGTGCTCCCCCTTGTGCATCTGGCTTATGTGGGTTCTGGGGAATCAAGCCTGGATCCTTTGGCTTTGCAGACAAGCGCCTTACCTGCTAAGCCATCTCTCCAGCCCAAGAATCAGCATTTTTATAAAGTTGACTTTCCAGTTGATGAACATGTTCATATACATACATACATACATACATACATACATACATTCCTCTCTATTCATTTGGGTCTTCTAACATTTTTCCTCTACGATATATATTTTTTTAATTTTGTTTGTTTATTTATTTATTTATGACCGACAGAGGGAGAAAGAGGCAGAGAGAGAGAGAGAGAATGAGCGCACCAGGGCCTCCAGCTACTACAAACGAACTCCAGCCGCGTGCGCCCCCTTGTGCATCTGGCTAACGTGGGTCCTGGGGAATTGAGCCTCGAACTGGGGTCCTTAGGCTTCACAGGCAAGTGCTTAACCACTAAGCCATCCCTCCAGCCCCCTCTACAATATTTTTAAAGAAATATCTTATTTATTTATTTAAGAGAGAGAGAGAGAGAGAGGGCTGGAGGGATGGCTTAGCCTTTAAGGCATTTGCCTGCAGAGCCAAAAGACCCAGGTTCGATTTCCCCAGGACTCATGTTAGCCAGATGCACAAGGTGGGTATGCATGTCTGGAGTTCATTTGCAGTGGCTGGAGGCCCTGGCATGCCCATTCTCTCTCTCTCTCCCCCTCTTTCTCTGCCAAATAAATAAATAAATAAATAAATAAAGTCTTGTTAAATAGTACTTTAAAACTTTGTTGTTTGCGTGTGTGTGTGTGTGTGTGTGTGTGTGGTGTGGTGCGTGTGCCGCACCCCTGCTCGCCTGCAGTGGGAAGTGCTCTCCTGCTGTGGCTGGAGCCTTTTCTCTTCTCTGGGTCTTGTTTCAAGTCAGAGTCTCTTTACTGACTTGGAGCTTGTGGGGCTCCTTTGATTATCATCTGTGTGCTCCCCTTTACGGGACTGGGCTTACAGATGTGTGCGGTCATGCCCAGCTGTTTACATGATACCTGGAGATTTGAGCTCTGGCTGTTGCAGGCCCCCTCAGACCCTCGTGCGCTCAGCCCCTGAGCCATCACCCCAGCCCCAAACAGTAAGTTTTAAATTGTATTTTCTCTTTGTTTCTGGGCGATAGGATTTACTTCCTTACTGATTATATACTCATGACCCTGCCAAATTCATCTGTTAAGTCTGAGACTCTTAGACCGTTAGAGACGTTGGCTTGTCTACTGTCTGTATTTTATTTCCTCCTTCACTTTTGTCTTTTGTTTCTCTTTTTGTCCTTTCTTTTCTTTTTTAAAAATTAATTAATTTACTTATTTGAAAGACAGAGAAAAGAGGCAGAGAGAGAATGGGAACACTAAGTCCTCTGGCCACTGCAAAGGAACTCCAGACTCATGCACCACCGTGTGCATCTGGCTTTATGTTGGTTCCAAAAAAAAAAAAAAAAAATGTGGCTAGGCGTGGTGGCGCACACCTTTAATCCCAGCACTCGGGAGGCAGAGGTAGGAGGATCACTGTGAGTTCAAGGCCAGCCTGGGTCGACAGAGTGAGTTCCAGGCCACCGTGGGCTAGAGTGAGACCCTACCTCAAAAAACCAAAAATAAAATAAAAATAAATAAATGTGAAATGCTTGTGAGATGTGGGTAAAGTACTTGCCACACAAGCACGAGGACCTAAATTTGAACCCTTAGAACCCACATAAAAGTTGGGCATGGTGGTGTACGTCTGTAATCCCACCACTGGAGAGGCAGAGAGAGAGGGATCCCGTGCAGCTAGTTGGTGTAGCTAAATCCATGAAAGTTTCAATGAGGAACCCTGTCTCCAATAAGATGGAAGAACTAGGCCTGGTGATGCACGCCTGTAATCCCATCATCACTCAGGAGGCACAGGCAGGAGGACTAGAAGTTCAAGGTCATTCTTGGCTACATAGTGGGTTTGAGGCCAACCTGGGCTACATAAGACCCTGTCTCAAAAAATTAAAAAATAGGGGCTGGACAGATGACTTAGCGGTTAAGCGCTTGCCTGTGAAGCCTAAGGACCCTGGTTCAAGGCTCGATTCCCCGGTATCCACGTAAGCCAGATGCACAAGGGGGCGCATGCGTCTGGAGTTTGTTTGCAGTGGCTGGAGGCCCTGGTGCACCCATTCTCTCTCTCTCTCTCTCTGCCTCTTTCTCTCTGTGTCTGTTGCTCTTAAATAAATAAAAATAAAAATATTTTTAAAAAACTAAAAAATAAAAATAAAAAAAGGTGAGAGCAACTGAGCAAGACACCCAGTGTTGACCTCTGACCTCCACAGGCACATGCACCCATGGACACATGTGGTCTCCACATACACGTGCACCCCTACACACGAACACACCTACATATCCCCCAGTCCCTGCCCACGGAAATGGACTACTGTAGCCAGCGTGTAAAGGACCTCGCACTGTTTCTAAGAAGTGGCCTGTGTGCAGCTGTTGTCTAGTTTCTGAGTTCTTTTTTTTTTTTTTTTAAATATTTTATTTCTTTGTTTGAGGGGGGAGACAGAGAGAGAGAGAGTGTGTGTATGGGGGCACCAGAGCCTCCAACCACTGCAAAAGAACTCCACGTGCATGCACCACCTTGTGCGCCTGGCTTACTTGGCTACTGGGGGACTCAAACCCAGGTCCTTAGGCTTTGCAGGCAAGCACCTTAAGTGCTAAGCCACCTCTCCAGCCCTGAGTTCTCTTTCGCAAATCATCAGTCATGTGAGTTCCATGGCAAAGCTTCTCAGACGGACGGAGGTCCTCACGTGACACACCCCACCTCTCCTCTCAGAAATCACCCTCCCCCTTCTCGTCGGCTCTTCCTGGAGCCTGTTCCACAGGAACGGGACTCGCGTTGGATTGGTGGTGCCTGGTGATTCAGTTCCTGCTTGGGTTCCCAATGTCTCAGAGTTCTGAGACGAACTGTTGTTATATAACTCATTGACTTACCTACCAACTGACAGCATGCTTTTTTTTTTTGTTTCTACATCATTAAATGTTGTTTAAAACCATTTCTAATTTTTAAAAACTTATTTGCACATGTGTTGGGGGTGGTGGTGACCAGGAGGCTCCAAGGACCTCTTGCCATTGCAAACAAACTCCAGATGCATGCACCACTTTGTGCATTGGGCTTTACATGGGTATTGGAGAATCGAACCCGGGCAGGTAGGCTTTGCAAGCAAGTGCTTTTAACTACTGAGCCATCTCCTCATCCCAAATTACTGTGTTATGATAAGAGCAGAAAGCCTGTTGTGTGGTATGACGGGCACACGCAGTGCAGAGGGCACATGGCTGCAGCGAAGTCACATGATGCAACATGGGCAAATGGTGCCAGAAACACCTCAGATTCATCACGTGTTTGTTTTAAGTTATTTATTTTTTTGGCCATTGTGCACTCAGAGTGCTTTTTTGTTTCTTTGTTTTGTTTGTTTGAGGCAGAGTCTCACTTTAGTCCAGACTGACCTGGAACTCACTCTGTAGTCCCAGGCTGGCCTTGAACTCACTGGGGGATTCTCCTACCTCAGCCTCCCAAGTGCTGGGATTCCACACCTGGTACATTCAGAAGTCTTTTATCATTGCCAAATCTTTTGTGACTTCCCCACATTCAGTTACATATCCTCATGCAGGATTGTATTGTGACCCACAGCTAAGAAGCTGGGCTCTAATGGACCATCTTTCTGGTGAGGTGGGTTTTGTTTTTCCCGAGGTAGGGTCTCACTCTAATCCAGGCTGATCTGGAATTCACTATGTTGTCTCAGGGTGGCCTTGAACTCCCGCTGATTCTCTACCTCTGCCTCCCTGAGTGCTGGGATTAAAGGCGTGCGCCACCACACCCAGCTGGGGCAAGGTCTTTTTTAAAAAAATATTTTTTTACTTTTTTATTTATTAGAGAGAGAGGGAGGGAGAGCGGGAGAATGGGAGAATGAGAATGGGCACTCCAGGGCCTCCAAGCCACTGCAAACAAAGTCCAGATGCATGTGCCACCTCGTCCCACCTGGTTGTATGTGGGTCCTGGGGAGTGGAACCTGGGTCCTTCGCTTTCACAGTCATCAGTCCAGCCCTCTGGCCAGCTCTTCACTTTCCCTGCTTCCTTCTGTCTCTCAGATGCCTGGGAACCACTCACCTCCTCCCGTGCGTGCCATGAGGCCACTTCAGCCCGATGCCATCCCCGTGCCCACCCTGCCGTCCTCCGCATCCACAGTCAGCCGGCCGCCCTTGAGCCTCAAGGCCCCGGCTCCCCTCCCCGGTGCCCTGCATCCCCCTGCCGCCTGAAGCCACCGATCGCCAACAACTTCTGCTTGTCCAAAACACGACAGACCCACAGAGAAATCGCTCCAGCCCTCTGCGAAACCAAGGGCGCGGGCTGCTTCCCGCGGGCAGCGCCGGGTCCCTTCTGCTCTCCTGCGCGTGCGCTTTTTTTCTTCTTTAATTTCAAATGGACATTGTAAATGAAAAAAAAAAAAAAATCAACTACCTTCTCTTCTAGAAGATACTGACGATTGGGAAGAAGGCCTTGGGGGGGTCTCAGAGAACTCGGCCTCCTCTTGGCCCGGCCTTTAGCAGAGAGGCCACCGGCGTGGCAAGGATGAGTGGTGGTAATACTTCATGAAATAGCAGTATTGTGCGTTTTGTGGGGAAAGTGAGGTGTTTTTATACTCATATATAATTGATACCTTTTATTTATTGGTTGTTAACTACTGCTGCCGCCTTGTGTGTCCCAGGCTCCCGGGACGCTGGGCCCCGTTTACATGTGCACCCTCTCACCCACCTGCCCACCTTGCTTGGGAGGATGGTGGCCTGCCGTGGCCAAGAAGCCAAAAAACATTCCCCTCCCCTTCTTTTTTTTAAAAAAATTTTTCCCTTCTGATACTGTGCTCTGAGTTTGGAGAGGGGAAGGTGACATTCCTAAATGGCTAATGTACTGTCCCCCTGCCCAATGCCACCTTCCCTGTCCCTGACCCCTCTGCTCTCCCCCCCCCCCTTGGGGGTCCATAACTTGTTTGTTTCAAGAACAAATAGGACATTTTTTTTTTTTAATTTGCAATTTGCTGCAGTGACAAAACAGAAGAGCCTTGTGTTAGGTGTGGGAGCCGGGAGAGGGTGCCTGGCCCCGATGGACAGTATGCAGTGGGGTTCTCCGTCAGCAGGTCGCTGAAGTCATGATCCAGTCTCCCGCTTGTTGCCAGACAGACTGGAAATAGTCCCGTGAGCCCTGCGCTGCTTCCTTGCTTTGATCTGCCTTTAGCAGCGGGGGTGGGGGGTGGGCTCCTTCCCTGCCCCTCTCTTTGTTCAGATGCTGGGAGGGAGGGGACAAGGGGAGAGGGCTGGGCCATCCTGTTAAGGCTGCTCCTGCTCTTCGGGGCTGTGTAGGAAGTCAGCGATGGTCCCTCAACTGTCACCAGGAACATAAGGTGACCCTCGACAGAAGGTCAGGATCCCAAGCCCTGGCCTTTGCTGTGTGTTGGATGGGCAACCCCTTAACTTCCTGGGCCTCAGCTGCCTCTGTGTGTCTGTCAGCAGAGCCAGGAGGCCTGGTGGTTGATTTTGAAGGCATTCTTTTCCATGCTGACGTGGGATTCCGAGCCTGGAGCTCAGTCTCCTACGTTTGTGACTCTGGTCTGTATCTAGGTTTGCCAGGCCCTGGTAGGCCTGGGATTGCCTGAGTGACAGCACAGCCCCAATTTGGCCTCTCTTCGGACATGCAGCAGCCTGGGTTGCTGGTTCGCGCTGTCTGCCCCAGAGGCTGACTATATAATGATACCCACTGCACCCGGCTGTAGCGGTTCCCGAACTCTCCGGCTCCCTGTGGACCCAGAACTTGTCCTTACCACAGGAGGGTGAGAAGTGGCCCCCCAGCTGTGGAGAACCAGGCCCGGGCACCAGTTTTTGCTTCTGCTTTGTAAAGTGCACAGCTGCTCTGCCCACCCTCAAGGGGGCGGGGAATGGCCCCTGGTCCCCTTCTGTTCTGAGCCTCCCATATTTTCCATCTCATTTCTGGGAGATTGGAGCTTCCCCTGCTAATGATTCTAGCCCTTAGCCGGAAGATGGATGTTTTCTGTCAAGGGACAGCTCTGATCTGCCTGTCCGTTTCTGTTGGTGGGACCACAGATGTCTCCTCCTGCGTGGGCAGAGCCTTTGTTTGTGCCAGGCCTGCCATCAAGCCCCTGGATCCCATAGCGACAGAGAACAGTGTCTCCCTCTTCACTGGCAACTTCCTTCGGGGAGCCCCGTGGGTGGGAGGTCTGAGCCTCGCCTCTGATGGCTGCAGTGTTTGGGCCTGGCTCTGGGTCCTCCAGGCTAGGGGCACACTTGGTGACTTGGGGTTGAAAGGATGGCCTCCGTGGGAGTCTCCATTTGCCCTCTCTGGTTGAGGGGGGATGACGTTTTAGCAGTCTGTTGTAGAGCCATGAGCGGCCGAGTTAAGCACTAGTACCCTTGACCTAGGCATCCACTGAGTGTCTGTGCCAGGCCTTCCAGCATCTTGGCCCTTTGGTTTTCAGCCTCAAGTGTCTTTTTTTTTTTTTCTCTCCAGTTTTTTTGCTGCTTACATCTTTGGGGACTACAGCCCTGTGTGCCCTAGGCCCAAAACTTTGGCACTGAGAAAGCCCAGGGCTACCTTCTTCCTGGCGGGGTGCTGGACACTGGCAATCTGCATTCAAGGCTGTCACACTGACTGATTTCTGTCCCGTCTTCTCACCAGCCTTTAGCTGTGGCACAGAGCCTAGCATCTGAGGCCAGGCCCCTTTTGAGCAGCTCCAGGGCTTCTCCACAAGCCTGTTTGCAGTAAGGACCCACCTCATCTGAGGCTGCTCTCTTTGTTGGGGGGGGGGGTTGTCCAGCATGAGGCCAGGCCCTGAACCTCTCTGCAGACCCTCCTTTCTAGAGCCAGGGCCTAGCACCAGCCTTGGGTGGCCTGCTGTGGCCCAGCCTCCTCTTCCCAGTGTCTGCTTCCCACTCTGTGTTGATGGTGACTTAAGAAAGCGTCACGACTTTAGAATATTTAACCAGGCCACGTTTAAAATAACATCAAGGCAAATGTACGTGTCATCTCTATTGACATATTTTCCCCTGAATGCTTTGCAGTTTGACGGCTGATTTCTTAGGAGCACCTGGGCTGTTGGGGACATTGTTTCTTCTGGGAGCAATGGGGGATTCCTGGCATCTCTCCAGAGCAAACCCTCACTGCCCACCAAGCCAAAAGCCACCGTGGTCTTTTCCTAGTGTAGTCAGCGTTTAAGGAATCCAAGGATGTATAGGGGCGCCCCCTGGTGGTGATGGAGCCGCAGCAGCACCGGGGTGCTCCACTTAGCTTGGGGGAATTGGAGGCTGGAGGAGGGAGGCCAGGAGGGGGCTGGATTCCAGAGGCCCTGGGCCCCCCCCCAGCCCCACGTTATTGGCAGCTTGTCTCCCACTTGCCTCTTTGCTAGGTCCTCCCAGGACCAGCAAGGCAGTTAGCAGAAGGGCACAATGGGGAACGTCGCCCTTCCTCTTTTCTTCTTCTTTTTTTTTTTAAGTACTTGCGGAATAAACCCAATGGTTAATTTTTGAATGAATAAAAGGCTTTTGTTGAATAAACAGTTGGTCCCATCTTCTGTCTTGAAATCTTGGCTTTGGAGTCAGGCTCTGTCTGCTTTCCAGGGCAGGGACACACCCAGCACCCCTTCCCCACCTCACCCCTCCCAGATTCCTCTGGGACTTGAGTTACTTCTGCTCGCTGGGTCTCAGTTTATCTGTGTCTCAGATGGAAGGCCAGCCACCATGCAGGGGCGTCCTGAGGGCTGAGTGCGACCTTAAAGAGCTAGAGTACCTGCGGTGGTGACAGGCCAGCGCCCCCAGAGTAGCAGTTTGAATCAGCGCCCTTATCCGGGGTCCTGCGGCTTGGAAAAGAGCTTTGGGTAACTTGCAAAGAAGCAATCTGAGGAAGGACCGTGTCTGGGTTGTGATTGCTTGTGTCTGTTCCTGCTTGCCTTCCTAGCACCCCTGGAGAATCTTTTTGGGGTGCTGTCCTGTCTTATGTCTGGGGGAGGGGAAGCCCTTGCCTGGTGGTGGGGGCCAAGGTTGCCTGGGCTTTGTTGCACGCCCAAAGCCTCCTCCCAGCTCCCTCTGTATGTCGTCTGCGTCTTTCCCAATTAAACACGCTTCCTGGACTGTCCTTGCTGCCCGTGTGAGCTGGTGCTCTGTCTGGTTCTGTCTCCCCGTTCGCTTGAAAGGGTTCTTCCTCCCGTTACAACCTGCCTCTCGCTTTGGGTCTGGTCTGCCCGGGGTCCCTAAGAGAAAACCCCAGCACAAAGCAAGACCCCTGGGGGAATGATTAAAAGTGGCAAAATTAAGAGTGCTCCTGGGTTGGGGGCCCAGAGGGCAGCCAGGTGAACTGGCCACAAGGCCATGACAGCATTGACCCTCGACCCTCTGCCGCCTGACCTGTCAATGTCCCCCAAGGACTTCCGGCTGCTTTACAAGTGTGGGAACACAGCCGGCCTCAGCCATCAGGTCTGAAAGTCAGGTATCAACTTCCGCAGGCTGTGTGTGATGGCCGTCACCCCAGGATTCCTAAGGAGGCAGATCTGGGCTGGGGCGTTCTCAGTTTCTAGGCTGGGCTCTCCCTGCTGGTATGGGGACCATACCTTGAGGAGCTCTGGCTAGTGATGCCTTGTGGGATATCTTGTTGGGCCCCAGGAGGCATCTCATGTCCTCTGGTCCAGGAACCAGGCGAATCCTTCATTTGCCTGGAAGGGCTTGTGCCTGTCCTGTGCCTGATGATGAGAGCCAGTTTGCTTGCTGTGTGTGTGGGGGGGGGATGGGCAGGTGGCACCTAGCCCTGTGGGGGCTTTCAGGCATTTCAAGATGCAGCCACCAGAGTAGTGCCTCCCTTCTACGTCATGCCCCTTTGGCCAGATCCTGGCATCTTAGTACTTACTTATTTATTTATTTGACAGAGGAAGAGGGAGAGAGAGGGCAAGCGAGAGTGAGCACACCAGGGCCTCCAGCCACTGCAAACGAACTCCAGACGCATGCGCCCCCTTGTGCATCTGGCTAACGTGGGTCCTGGGGAATCGAACCTGGGTACTTTGGCTTTGCAGGCAAACGCCTTAACCGCTAAGCCATCCCTCCAGCCCAAAAGGAAGCTGCTGCTGCTGCTGCTGCTGCTTTTTAATTTTTGGTTTTTTGAGGTAGGGTCTCACTCTAGTTCAGGCTGACCAGGGATTCACTATGTAGTCATAAGGTGGCCTCAAACTCACAGTGATCCTCCTACCTCTGCCTCCCAAGTTCTGGGATTAAAGGCGTGCGCCACCATGCCCGGCTCACTAAAGGAGTCTTCCTTTGACCATTGGCCATGTGACCAAGTGTTTGCCCAGCTCATGGGTCCTGCCATGCTGGAGAGGGAAGGATTGGAGGAAGGGCCAGTCTTTGTTGGGAGGTGGCCGAGGCAACCCCGGCTCAGGGAACAATGGAAAATACACTGGCCTCAGAGGCACACCTGCCAGCACTCATAGCCACGGGCTTTTGCTCAAGCCGTGGATGTTGGAATGAGCCACAGGCCGCAGTGGGCTGCTTGGCAGAGTTGGTTTAGACAAAAGGCAAAGCTGGGGGTGAGTTGGGGGGGGGGACCCAATATAACTTTTACTGGGGTGGGAGTACTTCTGAGAAGGGGTGGCATGATGGCGCCCTCTGAGGCCACTTGGGGCTGCAGCACTGCGGTGAAGACTCCAAAAGTCTCCAGACCCTTAGGAGTGAATCACAGGCAGTGTGGGGCAGTGGTCAGGGACACAGGTGGTCCTGGACTCTGACCAGTTCTCAGCCAGGGTCTGCCATTTGACACTGGGCATGTTTTCTAATTGCCAGGGCCTTGGGGGTCAAAGTGTGGACATCCAGTGAGGTGCAGTTGATGGCCTGGCAGCTCCTCCCCCACAACATTGCCACCTGAGTTACAGAAAAAAAAATCTTTTTGTTGTTGTTGTTGTTGTTGTTTTTCAAGGTAGGGTCTCACTCTAGCCCAGGCTGACCTGGAATTCGCTATGGAGTCTCAGGGTGGCCTCGAACTCATGGCGATCCTCCTACCCCTGCCTCCTGAGTGCTGGGATTAAAGGTGTGCGCCATCACGCCCGGCTTTCAGAAAAGACCATTTTGTTCAAATTCTGCCAAGTGTCAGGTATCACTGGCAAGCAGGTACATAAACATAAACAGTCACACACCTGTGTCTTTCCCAGGAGTGTGCGTCCCCAAGGACCCTACCTCAGAGCATAGGTCTGAAGGCATCCAGCTGTTGTGCACTTTTCTCTGGCGGGGTGGAGACTCCCAGAATCCTCCTAGCCAACCTTTGACCTTTTGCTCTACATTTCTACAAAAAGAGACAAACTCTAATAGAAAAGCTGTGAGGTCAGCTTTGATAACAATGCGTATAGAAGATGCTGAAGGCATGTCCTCGGGAGAGCTGGTTTCCAAGGAGGGTCTCACCCCTTGGAGACTGTCCCTGGGTGCAGACTGGAGGTCAGTTACATGTCCGCACAACGCTGCTTCCTTGGAAATACTGAACGTAAATCGACGTACCATTCTTTTTTGTTTTTATTTTTTTGAGGTGGGGTCTCACTCTAGCTCGGGCTGACCTGGAATTCACTGTGTAGTCTCAGGCTGGCCTTGAGCTTGTGGCAGTCCTCCTACCTCTGCCTCCCAAGTGGTCGGATTAAAGGTGTGTGCCTGGCCGTATGTACCATTCTTTATCTGCAAATGCCAGGATTTGGCTCAAGGGGCTGTTGTGAGGTTAGCTGGGTACTGCTTCTAGCTTAGGTGAGTGCCTCATGGGCGGCTGGCAGTGGACAAGCATAGCGGACTCGTTCCTTTTTTTTTTTTTTTAATTTACCCAGAGAGATTGGGAGAGAATGGGCGCGCCAGGGCCTCCATCCACTGCAAGTGAACTCCAGACAAATGTGCCACCTTGTGTATCTGGTTTATGTGGGACCTGCAGAATCGAACCTGAGCCCTTAGGCTTCGCAGGCAAGCGCCTTAACCACTAAGCCATCTCTCCAAACCTTGGTTCCTTTGTTCATTGTTGTGACCAAGAAGCCTGGCGGAAACAACTTCCTCAGGAAAGGTATATTTAAGCTCACAGGTTCTGACAGGTTCCAGCCAGTCCTGTCAGGGAATGCACGGCTGCGCTCCGGGCGGTAGGACAGTGGGCCGGAGCCTCCCCACAGCTTAGCACTTCCGGAAGCAGAGAACACAGACTAGGGCAGGAGCTTTGTCCCTGAGCCCTCCGGACATCACCAGGCATGGAGAAGGAGGCAGAGAAAGCGGAGAAGGGAGAGGGATGGGAAAAGCAGTGAGGAATTCTGCCCTGCTGCGGCCACCTCGTTCCCTCCTGCCATCTTGTTGGCATGGATGAAGCCTGCAGTGCCTGGCGTCCATCCATCCTGTCCTCTCCACTTCCTGCCCAAGAAGTATGGGCACAGAAGGGACCCTGGAGTATATAGCATATGACCCTGCCATCTCTTTGCAGCTGGGCACAACGCCAAATGGACTACATTTCCCAGCCTCCCTTGGGGCTGAGTACGCCCATGTGATCCAGTTCCAACGAATAGGATCAGACAAATGAGCCCTGGGGTGGGGGAGGGCGTTGGAGAGCCCTCCCTCAGGCCCTTCTGGATGGCTGGTCCACAGGCTCCAAATAAAAAGCCTTCCTAGAACTGGGTCTCCCACTTCACAGAGCCAGCCCACCAACCTAAGAGCATTTGTAGGGAGATCGTGAAGGGGAGGAGAAACAGGTCTATCCTGATTATGTCATCCTGGTGATGCAGGATTTGGGGGTGCAGGCAGGGGTCTCCCAAATTTAGGAACTCTAATTTTGGGCCTTTACCCTATTTTAACAAAGAATCGATAAAAACGGGGGCTGGAGAGATGG
The DNA here is from genome assembly GCA_036346955.1 of Dipus sagitta. Taxonomy (NCBI): domain Eukaryota; kingdom Metazoa; phylum Chordata; class Mammalia; order Rodentia; family Dipodidae; genus Dipus; species Dipus sagitta. The sequence goes on from CM070770.1 coordinate 144,306,281, forward strand.
CTTAGCGGTTAAGGCACATGCCTGCGAAGCCTAAGGATCCAGGGTTTGGGTCTCCAGGTCCCACGTAAGCCAGATGCACAAGGTGGTGCATGCATCTGGAGTTCCTTTGCAGTGGCTAGAGGCCCTGGTGCGTCCATTCTCTCTCTCTCTCTCTCTCTTAAATAAATAAATAAATCTTTAAAAAGAATTGATAGAAACGGTCCCAAGAAGGATAAATCATGAATCCTTGAGTTTATTTAGGGAGAAATCATAAATTGTGGAGTTTATTTAAGGGAAACTGGGGTCTAGGAAAAGGCTGGAGCAGAATCACAAGCACGTGGAAGGTAGGCGACACGCACTCGTGTGGAAGTCAAAGCACAACTCATGATGTTCATTTAAGAGAAGTGGACGTCTAGGAAGAGGCTGGAGCGGAGCCACAAGGCCGCGGAAGACAGAACCTAGGGGCTTATGTCGGCAGATTTAGAAGAAACACACCGAGCATCCGCCCTGAGCCTCCCCATGGGAGGAAGTTAGGAGAGCAAGCGGTGATGGCTTAAGGAGGAATAGCAGAGAGAAAGTACCAGAGCAGAAACCAAGAAATTCACATGAGAAATGGGTGATAGAGAGAGTTACACCCATGGTTACCCCCAGTTTAGAGAAATTACACAGGGGAGTTTAGAGGAAACCCCCACTATTAGATCTAGAGGGTAAGGGAAATACACGGTAGACTCAGAGGTTAGAGAAAAATGAGACATGTAATTAAAGTGAGAAGTGATCTGAAAGCATAAAGCAGATAGAAGACAAGCAGAAAACTATTCAGGCCAAAACACAGTGCTCCCCCTTACCCTGCTCAGGACAGGGGAGAGCCCGACGTCCACGTGTCCGCACAGAGATCACGGGGCAGAGAGAAGTGGGGACAGCAGGGGCAACCCTTTAGAGCTGATTGAGAAATGCATTCTTTCCTCGGGTTGAGGTATGTAAAGGAGAGGCCTGATTGATTTGCCCAGTCAAGGGGCTGACCCCAAGGGCCAGTCCGCCTAGGTAGTGTGCCGGACTGTGGAGGCAGCAGGGGGCGCTGCAGCTGTTGTGGGTGTAACTATCTCGGACACCAGTTCGATTCCTGCCAGGGCAGGGTTGAAACGGAGTGCTAGGGCTTCGAGAAAGTCCTTGAACCCTAAACCCTGGGTTCACGTTTGTATTTAACCAAAGAATTGATTGGGCAAACCAAACTGAGAAGGATAATTATTAACTTATTATCATTATTGAGGGAAGTACAGAAAACCAAGGGAAGGAAAACGAATACGCCCACGTGGTCTGAGAGCCCACGTGGGGTGGGCCTGGAAGAACTGCAGAGAGGACAGAAAAGCGCGTAGGAAGAGCTCCTGCCACGTGGAGGGCAGGAGAAGGTAATGTGGGGGTAGGAGTCAGGGGATTCTCTCCGTCCAGCTGAGCCACAGTGAATGTTGATTGGTCTGGGCTAGAGGCTGGCTCAGGCAGAGGCTAGCCACGATGCCAAGTTTTTGGGGGCTGAATTTGACCGACCACAATGTCGGCATTAGATTTACATTCTAGAAAGCAGACCTCCCTCCCAGGAGTGGAAAAACAGATCTAGGCAAGAGATAAGCAGTCAGCTCATCCTCTGATCTTTAGCAAGGTGGAGACTACAAGGACACTTTCAGGGTAAAGTCACTCTAACTGCCTAACAAAGCTACCTGACTCCCTCTCAGGGTGCCATCTTCTGGTTCTTTCCCCTGGGGCCTCCTATCCCTGACTGAAACTTCTTAGAGAAGCTAGCTTTCTCCTCAGTCTCTCCCCATTGGGTCTTTCCGTGTCAACAGCCCAATTTACATTCCCCCCTAATTGTGTGGTCCTCTGTGTACATAGAAGCGATCTGAGGCCACCCGAAAATATTTGCATCTAAAATTCTCAGCGCCTTCCAGAGTGGTTAACACTACACACTGTGTAGTGCAGGCTGTCATGCCACTGCTCCGGGCTCCGGCCCTCCCGGTTCCTCTCCCTCTGCACCTCCTCCTCCAAGGCTCTGGGGACCAAGGAGGAAAGAGTCCTATGGGGACATTTTTCTTTTGCTGAGGGATCCGAGGCTTGGGAACCCAGTGGCCAGGCCAGTTTGGGTCCCTAGCATAAGCTGGGTGGCCTCATGGTAGGCTCAGGAAGAACTTTGCTGCTAGAGGGCTGAGACTGGGACCAGCTTCCATGGTCTGTTCATCTCCTGGGAGGGGACTGTGATAGAAATACATTATGTGAGGGCTGGAGAGATGGCTTAGCAGTTAAGCGCTTGCCTTTGAAGCCTAAGGACCCCCGTTCGAGGCTCGATTCCCCAGGACCCATGTTAGCCAGATGCACAAGGGGGCCCACGCGTCTGGAGTTCGTTTGCAGTGGCTGGAAGCCCTGGTGCGCCCATTCTCTCTCTCTCTCTGCCTCTTTCTCTCTTTGTCTGTTGTTCTCAAATAAATAAATAAAGAAATGAACAACAAGACAACAAAAAGAAATACAGTATGTATGTGCAGGGAAATTGTCAACAGGGCTGGAGGGATGGCTTAGCAGTTAAAGGCACTTGCTCGCAAAGCCTGATGGCCTCCATTTCGAGCCCCTAGTACCCACAGAAAGCCAGATGTACAAAGTGGCACATGCATCTGGAGTTTGTTTACAGTGGCAGGAGGCACTGGTGCATCCATACTCACTCTCTCTGTTCCCCTCTCTCTCTCTCAAATAAACGAATAACTATTTATAGTAAGAAAATTTTGGGGCTGGAGAGGTGGCTCAGCAGTTAAGGTGCTTACCTGCAAAGCCTAATCAAACCCGGGTTTGATTCTCCAGTACCCACGTAAAGCCAGATGCACAAAGTGGTGCATGCATCTAGAGTTCGTTTGTAGTGGTTGGAGACCCTGGGGGCCCCATTCTATCTCTCTGTCTCTCTGCTTGCAAATAAATTGTATATATATTTGGTTTTCAAGGTAAGGTCTCACTCTAGCTCAGGCTGACCTGGAATTCACTATGCAGTCTCAGGGTGGCCTCGAACTCACAGTGATCATCCTACCTCTGCCTCCAAGTACTGGGATTAAAGGTGTGCACCACCATGCCCGGCCTTAAAACATATATTTTTTTAAAAAGAAAATTATTGGGGCTGGAGAGATGGCTTAGCAGTTAAGGCGTTTGCCTGTGAAGCCTAAGGACCTAGGTTCTATTCCCCAGTACCCATGTATGCCACATGCACAAGGTAGCACATGCGACTGTTGTTCCTTTGTAGGGGCTGGAGGCCCTGGCCCTTTCTCTAGCTGCCTCTCCCTCCCTCTCTTTCTCTCTCTCTCAAATAGTGATCCTCCTACGTCTGCCTCCCGAGTGCTGGGATTAAAGGCATGCACCACCACGCTCCCTAAAATATTTTTTAAAATATTTTGTTTAGTTATTTTTATTTATTTGACAGAGAGAGAGAGAGAGAGAGAGAGAGAGAGAGAGAGAGAGGAGGGAGAGAGAGAGAGAGAATGGGTGCGCCAGGGCCTCCAGCCACCGCAAAAGAAGTCCAGATGCATGCGCCCCCTTGTGCATCTGGCTAATGTGGGTCCTGGAGAATCGAACCTGGGTTCTTTGGCTTTGCAGGCAAACGCCTTAACAGCTGAGCCATCCCTCCAGCCCTAAAATATTTTTTAAAAGGAAATTGTCAATAAGAAAGTTTAAAAAAATCGCCAGAGGAATAACGTAGTCAAAACAGCTCACGCTGGCCTCTTACTGCCAATCAGGTTCCATCCACTGCATTAGCGGGTTGAATGCTTGTGGCTTCGCCCCCTGGAGGCCGAAACTAAAATTACAACTACATTTTAAACAGGCAGTCGCTTCTGTTCAAGGAAAAAAGTGTTCGGTCTAATCTTGCAAGGGGCTTTCGGGCTCTGAGCAGGCTGTCTTTGTTCAGAGGCAGGGGTTTGGATGGGGCCGCCCCCATTAAGTCCAAATCTTGGCAGCAGCAGGTTGCCCCTGGCCTCTGCAGGTGTCTGTGGGGGCCTGGCAAGGTCTCTCCGTGTGTGTGGGGGGGGAGGGGGGTTTGGAGGACGTGTGTGGTGGGAACTCAGAGGTAGGCGGGATGCTGGGGTAGGAGCTGTGCCCAGGGAGGAGAGTCTTGCTGGGCACTGAGGCACTGGGTCTGTAGAGTCTTCAAGCCTAGAGCCGACACGATTGAGGGCTGGGCTGGGCAGGAGTGGGTTTGCTGAGGAGGGGGACCCCAGGATGCATGAGTGGGGCTGACCAGCCTGAGCATGAAAGGGCCCAGAGACCTCCCTGGACACACAGTCTCACTTGACAAAAGCAACCTGAACCCTTCTGTTCGGATTCCGGCAGGCATGGTTAGAGCTCAGGGCAGTCCTCAGCGCTCCTTGGTCATGGCTCTGCTGCTGTTACCTGTGTGCTGACCTCTTGTGCCCAGTACGGTGGCTACTGGCATTACCCTCAGACAGGCCCAGAGAGGTTCCGTGACCTGCCTGGAGCCACACAGCTCATGGTCAGCAGAGTTGGGATTTGAGGCTCGGCCTGCTGGACGCAGTCATACATCTCTGTGATTCATCACCATTGGACCGACGTTCTCTCACTGGGCTTGCCTGGATCTGGAATTTTCCACCAGATCATGGGGCTGCATCCCCATGTGAGGAAATGCCGTTGACCTGATGCAATGGCAAAGCTGACCCAGGGTCCCTGGAACCTCTCACTCCTCACAGCTCCAGGGCAGCTGGTGTCCGTGGCTGGCTTCTGGCCTCCTCTGCTCAGGCTTGTCCAAAGAAGCAAAGGAAGGTGATGAGCCAGCTCGCTCTGTCTGTCTGTCTGTCTCTCTCTCTCTCTCTGTGTGTGAGATGCAGTGTACATGTGTGTTTGAATTGTGTGGATGCACATGTATATATGTGTGCATGTGGAGGTCAGAGGACAACCTTGGGTGTCTTTCTTGGGGAGCACCATCCACATCCTTTGAGACAGGGTCTGTCACTGGCCTAAGCTCATCGATTTGGCTACACTAGCTTGCCAGCAAGCTCCAGGGATCCTCCTGTCTCTGTCCCCCCAGCACCACCACATCTGGCATTTTACATGGGTTCTGGGGATTTAACTGAGGTCTCATGCTTATGAGGCAAGCACTTGACTGTGCCATCCCCTCGGGCCATGAATCAGCCACTTAAAAATAAACCTTTTATTGACAACTTCCATACATATAGACAATATACCATGATCATAATCTCCTCCCACACTCTCCCCTTTGCCCTCTGCAAAGTGCCCCCTCCACTGAATCCTTTCTTCTTTCCAACTAGTCTTTCTTCTATATTTTAGTTATAATGCTATTATTATTTTTTATTAGTTTTGTATTCAATGAATACAGTCAAGTTGGTACCATTGTTAGCCTTCTCCCTGTCCTCCCCCCTCCACAGGGACCCTTCTCATTGGGGTACATGGGTAATGCATTGTGGGTTAGCCATCAGTTATGGGTAGGAGGAAATGTCTCTTGTGTATCATGACCCAATGTGTGGCTCTGACATTCTTTCCGCCCCCTCTTCTGCAAATTTCCCTGAGCCATGTTGGGTTCATTTTAGGTCGGCTTCAGTGATGAGGTCTTGGGAGCCTCTGTGTCTCTAGATATCTGGTTTGGTAGGAGTTGATTGTTCTCTGTGTCTATCTCCTTCAACCTTGTGCTGCTACCAGGTTCACAAAGAAAACAGCACTCTTGCTTGTTTCCCCAATTATTTTTAGTTTCAGCTGGGGCCCTTTTGAGGTACAATGGAGTGGTTCTCTCCTTAGGATCTGCATGTATCTGAAAAAGAGAAGCAGATTCTCTGAGGGAGACTAAGTTAGCACCATATAAATGGGATAACCATTATTTTTTAGTGAGAATTTAATAGGTGTAGGCTCTCTTCTAGCCCACAATTGGTGGGAGCTTGATAATGGAGAGCAGGCTCATTTTTGGATATGGTTCTGACTTGTTTCCCAGCTCCAGCTATGGGTTCCGTTCCACTGAGCAGATCAGTTTAGCCAAAGTCAAGAGCAGTTGGTTTCCCACCATGGCTGTGTGCCACTATTGCACTTGTGTGAGCATCACGTCAAGTTGTTTGCTGCTAAGTAGGTTAGACCATGAGTTGCTTGGACAGATATTGGTCATTTTCCCCCAGTCACTCATGTTGTACCTTCTGGCACTAGCCGTGCTGACTATCTGGAGACTGACTCTCTTCCAGCTTCCAGCCATGTCACTCCTTGTTACATGCCAACAGCATATGGTATCTTCAGGAGTAGGGTCTTACCACTAACCTTTCATGGGTCGTCAAGTCTTTCTTCTATTTTGATGCCATTATAGTTTTCCTCCTACTATGCAGGTCTGGTGTAGGTAGCACCAGCCACTGTGAGGTCATGGATGCCACAGCCACTTTGTGTCTGGATGACAGTATTGTAAGCACTTGTCCCCTCCCTTTGGCTCTTATATTCTTTCTGCCACTTCTTCCACAAGGGTCCTTGAGCTTTGGAGGGTGAGATGTCTCAGTGCTGAACACTCCACTGTCACTTCTTCTCAGCACTTTGAGGAGTTTTGAGTCACTTGAGTGGTCACCAATATCTGAAAAAAAGAAGCCCCTCTAACCAGAACTGAGAGTAGAATTGATACATGTGCATAAACATAAAACTATTTAGACCTGCATAATAGGAGGAAAAAATGATGACATCAAAATGCAAGAGAGACTTGTTGGAAAGAAGAAGGGATTCAGAGCAGGAGGGAAAAGGGAGAGTGATAGGAGGGGATTATGATCATGGTATATTGTTATATGTACAGAGCCTGTCAACATTTAGTTTAAGAAACCCAATGACAAACACAAAACAAACAACGAATGTCCTCACCGTGCTTGGAGCCATTCTGTCCCACAGTAGATGACTTCCGGGGGATCCCACCACTGTCCCAAGGACCTAGATTGGAAGAACTAGTGACACTGACCTGCAGGGCCTAGGCACGTCTAAAGGCTGACCTTTTCTCTTCCTGGACTGTGCTGGGTGGTCACTGTCCGTTTTTGTTCCAGCTGTGGCTTAAGATCAGCTCCTCAGAGGCAGGACCCCAGTTAAGGATTCAAGGAGAAGCTATTTTGAGGGAAATCCAGGGAAAGTGACTTCAGCTACCAAGGAGATGGGTGTTAATGTCAGGCCCCTTTCTGTTGCTGTGAGAAAAGACCAGACTTATAAAGGGGAGAAGGTCTATTTTGGGCCTCAGTTTCAAAGGTTTCAGGTCATGATTGCTTGGCCCCATTGCTCTGGGCCTGTGTCACGTTGGGAGGAGCATTTGATGGAGGAGGCATGCTCATGCCATGGTGATCAGGAAGCAAAGAGAGGCAGGAAGGAGCGAGATTGCAAAGTCTCTTGCAAAGGCACACCCTGAATGACCTAACTTCCCTCTACTAGGCCCACCTCTTTTTTTTTTTTTTTTTTTTTTTTTTTTTGGTTTTTTTGAGGTAGGGTCTCACTCTAGCACAGACTGGCCTGGAATTCACTACGGAGTCTCAGGGTGGCCTTGAACTCACGGCAATCCTCCTACCTCTACCTCCTTAGTGCTGGGATTAAAGGCATGTGCCACTACGCCCGGCTTAGGTTCACCTCTTTAAAAAATATATATTTATTTATTTGAGAGAGAAAAAGAGACAGAAAGCGTGCGCATGAGAGAGACAGAGCGAAAGAGAGAGAGACAGAGAGAGAGAGAGAGAGAGAGAGAGAGAGAGAATGGGTGCACCAGGGCCTCTAGCCAATGTAAACAAACCAGAGGCATGTGTAAGCTTGTGCATCTGGGTGCTAGGGAACTGAACCTTGCCATAACTGCTAAGCCATCTCTCCAGCCCCATAGCCCCACCTCTTAAAGTGCCCACGACCTCCCAATAGCATCAGACTGAGGCTCAGTCCTTTAATCCATTGACCTCTGGGGGCACTTTAGATCCAAGCTATAGGAAGTGTTATTGCCCTCACTTAACAGATGAGAAACTGAGGCTCAGAGATGATGAGTAAATGAGTGGTAACATCCCACTTGGACGATGGAGAGAGTTGTTATATATATATAATTGACAACGTTCTCTTTTCATAGCCAGTAATCATATTGATGATTATACTCAACTTCATTAGTAAAACAGAGATATATATGAAAATAAGTGTAAGACATTCTTTTTTAATATTGTGAAAAGTTTATTTTAATTAACTGCTTTTTTCACCATCATAACAGATACCGACATTTGTTCTTGTGAACAGAGTGTAAGACATTTTTATTACCCTATTGGTAAAGCTTCAAAAACTAGTAGTTGCGGGGCGTGGTGACGCACGCCTTAAATCCCAGCACTTGGGAGGCATAGGTAGAGGTAGGAGGATTGCCATGAGTTCAAGGCCACCCTGAGACTACATAGTGAATTCCAGATCAGCTTGGACTAGAGTGAAACTCTATCTCAAAAAAACAAAACAACAACAAAAAAAAAACCCACTAATAGTCAATGATGGGGTTGGGGAGATGACTCAGCAGACAAAGTGCTCACTGTTTAAGCCTGAGTCCCCAAAAATTCAATCTCCAGGCCCCACATAAAAAGCCAGAAGCAGGCTGGGGAAATGGCTTAGCGGTTAAGCCTGCGAAGCCTAAGGACTCTGGTTCAATTCCCCAGGACCCATGTAAGCCAGATGCACGAGGTGGCACATGCATCTGGAGTTCGTTTGCAGTGGGTAAAGGCCCTGGTGCGCCCATTCTCTCTTTCTCTCTGTCTGCCTCTGCTTTTCTCTCTCTCTCTCTCTCTCTCAAAAAAAAAAAAAAAAAAAAAAAAAGAAAGAAGCCAGAAGCCTTTGCGGGGCAAGGATGTCATTGCAAGTTGGTGTTCTACATGCAAGAGCCTTACCCTCTGAGCCTTCTCTGCAGCCCGAGCGTCTCTTTAACTGATCCTGGACTTTGAGGTGCTCAGAAGATTCCCGGGTCTGTGCTCCCCTGTGGGACTGGGGTGACCGGTGAGTGTGGCCATGCCCAGCTGTTTGACATGGGATCTGGAGTCCCAGGCCTCCTGCTTGCCACGAAGGACACTTAACTGGGTCTTGGGAGGCCAATCTGGACTCAAAGCACAGCAGCATCCAATGACTTCCAATCTGCTGCGCCCTCACGAGTGACCATTCTGTCAGTGTGTGTGTGTGTGTGTGTGTGTGTGTGTGTGTGAACACGCGCGCGTGCGCGTAGACGCATGCACCTCATGTGCACACACATGCAGAGGCCAAAGGAGAATATAAGGGTGTTCTCCTCCATCACGCTTCCACTTTGTTTCTTTGAGACTGCGTCTCTCACTGTTCCTGGGCCTAGCTACTATTTTTGGCTAGGCTGGCTGACCAGTGAGCCCCAGGGATTGCCTCGGCTCCCCGCAGAACTGGGGTTAGAGACATGTGTGGCCACACACAGAGGGGCTCACAGTGATAGAACTCAGGCCCCCACACTTGCATAGCAAGCACTCTTACGCCCTCCGTGTTTGTTTTTATTTATATTTATTTATTTATTATTAGTTTTTAAACCCAGCCAGAGCCTGATTTGGCACATGATTTTAATTTTAATTAATTAATTTATTTATTTGAGAGAGAGACAGAATGGGCACACCAGGGCCTTCAGCCGCTGCAAACGAACTCCAAACGTGTGCACCCTCTTGTGCAGCTGGCTAATGTGGGTCCGGGGGAGTCAACCCTGGGTCCCTTGGCTCTGCAGGCAAACACTTTAACTGCTAAGCCATCCCTCCAGCCCTTATTTTGTTTTTTTGAGGTAGGGTCACACTCTAGCCCAGGCTGACCTATATAGTTCCAGGCTAGCCTCAAATTCATAGCAGTTCTCCTGCCTCTGCCTCCTGAGTGCTGGGATTAAAGGCGTGAATCCCTATGTCTGGCTATTTGTTATTATTATTATTATTATTATTTTTGTTTTTTCCAAGGTAGGGTTTCACTTTAGCCCAGGCCGACCTGGAATTCACTATGTAATCTCAGGGTGGCCTCGAACTCACGGTGATCCTCCTACCTCTTCCTCCGGAGTGCTGGGATTAAAGGCGTGCACCACCATAATGGGAAAGGAGGGAGTAAAGGAGTACGAGGGTAAGACAGTAATGGAGGGGCTCTCTTTCTCCTGCAAACAAACTCCAGAAGTGCGTTCCACTTAGTACATGGGTGCTGGGGAATCAAAACCCAAGTCAGCAGGTCTTGCAAGCAAGCACTTTTAACCGCTGAGCCATCTCTCCAGCCCCTGTGTTTGTTTTTACAACTCTTTCCATTCTGCTCATGGGCTTTCATGAGGGCTGTACAGCACATTGAACATTTGCTTCTGTATGTCCCCCGAGCTTGCCTTCGCACAGTTGAGTGTTGGTTCTCATTCTAGATAAAGATCTGGGTGGGATATGTCATTTATAAACATTTTTCCCTCCACTTAATACCTTGACTTTTCATCCTCTGAACAAAGTATCCTTTATAATGCAAATAATTTAGTTCTTTTTTCATTCTCAGGTCATGACTACCTTCTCCTATGTTTCTTCTAAAAATGTCACAGTTTTATATGTATATATATATATTTCATTATTTGACATTTAATTTATTTATTTGAGACAGAGCTAGACAGAGAGAAAGAGGCAGATAGAAAGTGAGTGAGTATGGACCCTCCAGGGTTTCCTGCCACTGAAAATAAACTCCAGATGCATGTACCACTTTGTGCATCTGGCTTCATGTGGGAACTGGGGAATCGAACCTGGGTCCTCAGACTTTGCAAGCAAACACCTTTAACCATGGAGCCATTTCCCAGCCCCTTACATTTTTTTTTTTTAATTTAGATCCTATGGTTCATTTGGAATTGATTTTTGTTTAAAGTGGGAGGTTTAGGTGAAGGTTCATTGTTTCACTACTCTTTTTTTTTTTTTTTGCATGTTGATGTCCAATTGTTCCAAGGTTATTTCTTTAAAAAATTATCTTTCTTCTATTGAATTGTCTTTGTATACTTGCTAAAAACTGGGGCTGAGTGGTAAAAGTGATTGTTTACAACCCTGCTGGATCAAGTTCGAGTCCCTAGCACTTATGTAAAGCCAGATACAAAGCGGCACATGTATCACATGAGTCTGTGATCCCAAAGTGCCTCTGGCAATGGGAGGTAAAGCCAAGAGATTGCAGAAGGTCAGGGCCACCTATACTGGCTAGTGCACACACAATGGCAAAGAACCTGGGGAGATGGCTCAGTGGCTGACGACACTTGCTTACAAAGCCTGCTGGCCCAGGGTTCATCTCCCCGGTCACCCACCTGAAACCAGTCAGACATTTGATTGCAGTGACAAGAGAACCTGGTACGCGCGTGCACGCACACACACACACACGCACGCATGCACGCACGCACGCACATGCACACACACCTATATGCATATGCAAATAAATAAATAATTAATTTTAAAAAACCAAGGGATACCTTGGCTCAAAAAGAAGACAAGGGCTGGAGAGGTGGCTTAGCGGTTAAGGTACTTGCCTATGAAGCCTAAGGACCTATGTTCAACTCTCCAGGTCCCACGTAAGCCAGATGCACAAAGATGATGTAAGCATTCAAGGTCATACATGCCACAAGGTGCTGCATGAGTCTGGAGTTTGACTGATTACAGTGGGTGGAGGCCCTGGCATGCCTCTCTCTTTCTTATAAAAAATAATTACAAAGAAAAAAAGCAAAGACGAAAGGGAAGAACAAGCAACGGAAGGTTGTCCTGTGACCCCCACATGTGCACCATGGCACACCCACCCACACATACATCCATACATATTAATAATTGATAATAACAACAATAATAAAACTGACTAATTAGGAGGTGTCAATTTCTGGATATTGTGTTCTATTTCATTGATTTACACTTTTTTTTTTTTGCCAATAGCAACTGTAATGCTATCTATGCTTGTATATTAAGCCTTAAAATTAAGTAATGTGATTTCTCTAACCTTATTCTTCTGAAAGTTGTTTTCAGTATCTTACCTCTTTTGATTTTCAGCATGAATTTCAAGAGTCGATTTGTTTCTGCTTTTTTAAATTAAATTTTTTTTTTTAAGTTTTATTTATTTGAGACAGTCAGAGAAAGAGAGAGAATGGGTACATCAGGGCCTCCAGTCGCTGCAAATGAACTCCAGACACATGCACCACCTTGTGCATCTGGTTTACGTGGGTCCTGGGGAATCAAACTAGGGTCCTTTGGCTTTGCAGGCAAACACCTTAACTGCTAAGCCATCCCTCCAGCCCTGTTTCTGCTTTTTTTTTTTTTTTTTTTTTTTTTGAGGTAGGGTTTCACTCTAGCTCAGGCTGACCTGGAATTTACTATGTAATCTCAGGGTGGCCTCGAACTCACGGCAATCCTCGTACCTCTGCCTCCCGGGTGCTGGGATTAAAGGCATGTGCCACCACACCCAGCTTCCCTGTTTCTGCTTTTAAACATTATTTATTTGCATGCACACACCTGTGCTCACACACACCAGGATCTCTTGCCACTGCAAAAGGAATGCCAGATGCCTGTGCTACTTTTTCTTGCTTTTTTATGTGGGTACTGAGGAATTCCTGCTTTGCAAACACGTTCATTTAACCACTGAGACATCTCCCTGGCCCCTGTTTCTTTCTTCTTAAAAGAAAAGAATTAAAAAAAATATTTGCAAGCAAAGAGAGAGAGAGAGAGAATATCAGTGCATTAGGACCTCTTACTACTGCAACCTCCAGATGCATGCACCACTTTGTGCATCTGGCTTTACATGGGTACTGGGGAATTGAACCAGGGCTGGCAGTCTTTGCAAGCAAGTGCCTTTAACCACTAAGCCATCTCCTCAGCTCCTGTCTCTGTCTTTTAAAAAAAAATTAAATTTTATTAAAAATTTTTTTATGAGGGAGAGAGTGAGAGAGCAAGAGAGTGACAGAGAATTGGTGCACCAGGGCCTCCGGCCATTGCAATCCAGACACATGCACCCCCTTGTGTGCAGTCTGCAACCTCGTGTGCTTGCATCACCTTGTGCATCTGGCTTATGTGGGACCTGGAGAATTGAACATGGGTCCTTAGGCTTCGCAGGCAAACACCTTAACCGCTAAGCCATCTCTCCAGCCCTTTTCTTTTTCTTTTTAAAAATTTTTTCAAGGTTGTGTCTTGCTCTAGCCCAGGATGACCTGGAATTCACTTTGTAAGGTCTCAGGGTGGCCTCCAACTCATGGCAATCCTCCTACCCCTGCCTCTTGAGTGCTGGGATTAAAGGCATGTGCCACCACACCTGGCTCTCTCTAGTCATTTTTTTTTTTTTTAATCTTTTAAGTAAGATTTCCACAAAGGCTGGAGAGATGGCTAACCAGTTAAGAGCTCTTCCTGGATAAGCATGAGAGCTTGAGGAGGCCTGAGACTCCTCAAATCCCCAGCACCCATGTAAATAGGTGGGCATGGCCATTCATCCTGTAACTCCAGTCCTGTGATGAGCAGAGAAGAATCACTAGGGGTCATGAAGACACCAAAGCTTTGGAAGAGACTCAAGGAAAAACAGGCGCACAAGTGATGGAGAGAACACCTGGTGTTTTCCTCAGGCAGGTGCATGAAGCACATATGCGTGTGCACACCCCTTCCCCCACACACACATGAAAAGCAAGCTTTCTGCTAGTTTTTATTGGAGTGCGTTAGTTTACAGAGCAATCTGGGGAGAACTACCATGTTTATTACTCATAAACATATATGTCTCACTACATCTTTTTTTCTTTTTTTTGGTTTTTTGAGGTAGGGTCTCACACTGGTCTAGGCTGACCTGGAATTAATTATGTAGTCTCAGGGTGGCCTCAAACTCAAGGTGATTCTCCTACCTCTGCCTCCCGAGTGCTGGGATTAAAGACGTGCACCACCATGCCTGGCTTCTCTCTGCATCTTTAGGTTTTCTTTTCTTTCTTGAGATTTGGTAGGATCTTGTCATTTTCAGGATTTTGATCCTGTAGGCTTATGGTAAGCATCTTGTAGGGAACTAGTGTAAATGCTGTTGCTTTTAAGAATTAAAAAACTTTTTTCGAGGTAGGGTCTTGCTCTAGCTCAGGCTGTCCTAGAATTCCCTACATAGTCTCAGGCTGGCCTCAAACTCTCAGTGATCCTCCTACCTCTGCCTCCTGAGTGCTGGGATTAAAGGCGCGCAACACCACACCCCTGCTGCCCTTTAAGTTTTTAAACTTCCAATTGGCTCACTTACTGGTGTGTAGAGGCAAAATTGGTTTTTATGAATTGATCTTAATCTGACCTCTTGAATAAACTCATTTATTAGTCTGGGTAAGTTCATTCTACTTTTGGGTAAATTCACTGGAATTTCACTTTCAGTGATTTTTTTTTTTTTTGAGTGAATCTTAACATCATCTTTCTTCCTCCATATGCACATGCACCTAGAACTTGTCAGTATATTTCTTTTTTTAATATTTTATTTATTTATTTGTGCATGAGAGAGATGTAGAAATAGGGAGAGAGAGAGAGAGAGAGAGAGAGAGAGAGAGAGAACGGGCACGCCAGGGCCTCCAGCTACTGCAAACAAACTCCAGATGCGTGCACCCCCTTGTGCATCTGGCTTATGTGGGTCCTGGAGAATCGAAATGGGTCCTTAGGTTTTGCAGGCAAATGTCTTAACCACTAAACCATCTCTCCAGCCCTTGTCAGTATATTTCTTGATGACATTTATGAGGGGAGAATGTTGATCACCATCTGAATATCCCGTTTTCCCCCTTCCTGGCCTACTGAGAAATATCTGTGGTTTCCCTGGAGCTGACAAGAAAAATGGGGGGAGAACTTCAGACAAATGGGAAGACTGCATTTACTTGTGCCTCCTCCCTCCCTCCCTCCCTCCCTCCCTCCCTCCCTCTCTCTCTCTCTCTCTCTCTCTCTCTCTCTTCTTTCTTTCTTTCTTTCTTTCTTTCTTTCTTTCTGTAGGGTCTCTCTCCAGCTTAGGCTGGCCTGGAATTAACTATGTAGTCTCAGGCTGGTCTTGAACTCACAGCAATTACTCCTACCTCTGTCTCCCAAGTGCTGGGATTAAAGGCGTGTGCCACCTCACCCAGCATATTTTTCTTTATTTTTATTTTCTCTCTCCCTCTCTGTGTAAGTATGCATCATTCATTTTCATGTTTCTGGGAACAAATACCTGACCAGAAGCAACTTCGGGAAGGAAAGAATTTATTTTGGCTTATAATTCCCGAGGGTAGAGTCCATCGTGATAGGGAAAGCTTGGCAGGAACAAAAGGCTGAAGTCGTATCAGCACCGTGGCTGGCAGACAGGAGAAAGAGAGAGAGACCAGCAAGCTGGGGTCTGGACTACAAAACCTCAGGGCCCATCCCCAGTGACACACTTCCTCCATCAATCAAGGCTCCTCCACTTTCTTAAGGTTCTGTAACCTTCTAGAGCAGCACCACGATCTGGGGATTAAGTACTCAAATACACGAGTCTATGGGAAGTATTTTATGTTCAAGCTTTAAAAAATTTTTTAAAATATATTTTATTTGTTTATTTGAGAGAGAGAGAACGGGGGGGGGGGAATGGGTGCACCAGGGCCTCCAGCCACTGCAAACCAACTCCAGACACATGTGCCCCCTTGTGCATCTGGCTTATGTGGGTCCTCAGGGAATCAAACTTGGGTCCTTTGGCTTTGCAGGCAAATGCCTTAACTGCTAAGCCATCTCTCCAGCCCTAAAAATTGTGATTTATTTATTTATTTAGTTGAGACATAACAAGGCAGAGAGAGAGAGAGAGAGAGAGAGAGAGAGAGAGAGAGGGGAATTGGCACTCTTACCGCTGTAAAGGAACTCTGGAAGCATGCTCCCTTTGTGCATCTGGCTTTACATGGGTACTGGAGAATTGAACCCAGGCCATCAGGCTTTTCAAACAAGTGCCTTTAATCACTGAGCCATCTCTACAACTGTTAAAAACATTTTTGTTAGAAAAATATCTTTTATTTATTTATTTGGAAGGAGAGAGAGAGAATGGGCATGCCAGGGTCTCCTGCTGCCACAAACAAACTCCAGATGCATGCACCACCTTGTGCATCTGGCATTATATGGGTACTGGAGAATTAAACCCTGGGCCATTAGGTGTTGCAAATGAGTGCCTTTAACTGCTGAGAGCCAACTCTTCAGCCCAGTGAGATAATACTTGCTTTTTTTTTTTTTTTTTTTTTTAAAGGCAGGGTCTCACTTTTGCCCAGGCTGACCTCTGGAACTCACTCTGTAGTTCCAGACTGGTCTTGAATGCAGACTGATCTTCCTACCTCTTCCTCCCGAGAGCTAGGATTAAAGGTGTGTGTTACTACGTCTGGCCCAGTACTTTATATCCAAACCACCAGTGTGTATGTGTGTGAGTGTGGGTATATGCTGGTGTGTGTATGTGTGTGAGTGTGGGTATATGCTGGTGTGTGTGTGTGTGTGTGCAGGTATGTGTGGAGGTCAGAGAGAAAAACATTGGGGGTCAGTCCTTGCCCCTTATTGGAGATAGAAACCTTGAGTTTCTGCCTCAGTCTCCCATCTTGCCATAAGAGGGCTGGGATTGTGGATGTATTGTGTGCTTTATGTGGTTCTGGGGATCTGAACTCAGGTTGTAAAGCTTTGAGATATCTCTCCAGCCCTGCATTGCCTTCCTCCCTCCCTCTCTCTCTCTCTCTCTCTCTTTCTTTTTCTTTTGGCAAGATCTCCCTCTAGCCCAGGCTGACCTGGAATTCACTCTGTAGCCCAGGCTGACCTCCAAGTCACAGTGATCCTCCTACTTCAGCCTTAAAAGTACTAGGATTGAAGGCGTGAGCCACCACGCCCGGCTTTCTGTATTTTTATTAAAAGCTCATTGCTATTAGAAGGAGGAAAAATAGATTTGGAAGGGAGACAGGGCTGGAGTGAGGCGGAGGGGGGGAGGGGAAAGTGGGAGCGGCAGTGGCTGCGGTGAGGAGCAGAAGCCTTCCGGAAGACGCCTCGGGAGGGGACTTCGAGGACCTGAGCGCTGTGAGCACAATGCCTCCCTGGCTGATACTCAGGGCTTCAGTGAAGCCCCGCTGGCACTGGGGCCTGCATCTCACTCGTGTTCCTTTTGGCTGTCATGCCTCGCTGAGGGGCTCTCTCGTGCTCCATGTGTTCATTCAAGGGATGCCCCGCAGGGGCCTGGCTGGGTGGTGGCTGGGCTGGGCTGGCTGGCTGGCATTCCAGGCCCTGGGAAACAGAAATGTGTTTCCCACGCCAGCAGGGCAGACTTGGCAAGGATGTCATTACAAGTTGGTGTTCGGGGAACTCTTTGATGACGGAAGCGCTGTGCTTGTGAATTGCTTCCTCAAGAGCCGGTCATCAATTCCCTCAGTGAGCACAGTTTGCTGTTTACCTTTAAAAAAAAAAAGAGTATTTTCTTTCCTTTTTTCAAGTTCTCAGAGCCAGGAGGAACAACATGGGGTGGGGCCTTACTTGGAACTGTTTGGGAAGATGGGGAAAATGACCCACCCCAAATCCTCAGCGTGTTCCATCCTCCTGAGCTGGAACTCTGAAAGGGAACGCGTAACGATAACAATAGCTTGCCTCTTGTCAGCAATTATGGAGTGCCTGCTGGATGCCCGGTCATTTCGCACCTGGCACGAGGGCTTGGGCAGGACCAGACCTAAGCAGGATTCCTGCTTCTTGCTATTGGACGCCATTGAGTTGCCATGGTATTACAGGGATACTGTTCCCTTTAATCACTGGTCAGTTGCCATCTCCGGAGAAAGAAAGGCTCTGATGTCATCTTCTGCCTCGCCTTCATTATTTAGAAATGGCAGCACTCCATCCCGAGGAAGCCTTAGCAAGACCAGGAGAATCTGGACTGGGGAGATGGTTCAGTGGAGGAACTGCCCTGCAAACATGAAGACCTGAATTCACACCCTCCCACCCCACATAACTCGTGTAACAAATTCCAAGAGAAACCTGGGGAGATGGTTCAACCGTTCAAGTGCTTGCTTGCAAAGCCTGACCTTCTGGGTTTGACTCTCCAGTGGCCACATCAAGCCAGATGCACAAAGTGGGGTGCATGTGTTTGCATGCATCTGGATTTCATTTGCAGTGGCAGGAGGTTCTGGCGTATCCTTTTATTCTCTCTCTCTCTCTCTCCTTTCAAATAAATGAATAAAAATAAATTTTAAAAAATGCCGGGTGTGGTGGTGTGAGTCTGCAATCCCGGCACTGGGGAGGCGGACCCAGGAGAATCCCTGGAGCTTGCTGGCCAGCTAGTCTAGCCTAGTTGGTGAGTTCCAGTCTAGTGAGGTTCTTTCTCAAAAAAGGTGTGGATGGGGCTGGAGAGATGGCTTAGTGGTTAAGCACTTGCCCGTGACGCCTAAGGACCCCGGTTCAAGGCTCGATTCTTCAGGACCCACATTAGCCAGATGCACAAAGGGTCGCATGCGTCTGGAGTTCGTTTGCAATGGCTGGAGGCCCTGGCGCACCCATTCTCTCTCCCTCTCTCTCTCTCTCTCTCTCTGCCTCTTTCTCTTGTCTGTCGCTCTCAAATAAATAAATGAAAATAAAAAAAAAAAAAAAGGTGTGGATGGTGTTCCTGGGGAGGGCATCCCAGGTTGTCCTTTGGCTTACACAGGCAGCGCACACCTGTGCCTGCGTATACCTGTACACGTGTACACACACACAAACACACACACACAGAAAGAGAAGAAGGCTTAACGCTTCTCACCAGCACCCCACCGGGCAGCATGGTGGGATTAGGGAACTCCAGTGACACTAATTGCCTCACTTCTCTCTCTGCCTCCTTTTTCCACAGACTTCCCTTCTCCAGCGGCAGGCGCCTTCCCGAAGGTGAGGGAGTTTGATTCCATCCTCCACGCACATAGATAGCCTTTGGCTCTCAGGACCCCAGAGGCCAGAGAGAGTCACTCCATGAGAAACATCCCAGGGAAGGATGTTGATTGGCTCTGTGTGGGTCACATGACCATCTCTAGGACCAATCAGATGGCTAATATGATTGATTCATCGTGGGTCACATGAGCACTCTGGTGGCAGGATGGCTATACAAATCCATTAAGGGAAGGTAGAGCAGCAGTGTTAAGCCCAGGCATCGGAGGCCAAATCTGGCTCATTTATGCAATGCTGGTGGGTGGTCTTCCCGGAACCTGTGGAACAATGCTTGGTGCATCCCAAGAAGAGAAACCCGTGCCAGTCTGTGGCTCCTTCTGCTGCCCCAGCCATGCCAGGCCTTTGGTTTTGCCACCATTGCCCCCAACTTCCTGTCTGTGCCCCAGATGTGTCTGATGGGCTCTTGGGGCCTCTGTTGCAAAGAGAACGGAAGGCCGGTCCGCTAGCGTTGTTGTAGCTGTCCTGGGAGACACACTCTGCTTCCCAACAAGTCACTCAAAAATGACTTTTGGGGGGCTCAAACTCACCACAAGTGTGCACCCAGGCTGTGTGTTGTTTGTGTGTGCAATAGTCAAAGGGCACTTTGATCTTGAAGCAGGCTTCGTCTAAATGTCCTCTGAGAGACTATTAGATCTTCTTCAGTGACAGAGCCTGCCCCATAAATCCTGGCCCTGGCAGGCAGGTTCACTGCGCGCCCAGGAGGTCACGGCCCTGCAGGCTGGAAGCACCGTATCTCCTTCAGACTTTCCAAGCAGGGTTTCCTGGGAAACGGCTCCAGGATCCATCAATGGATTCTTCTTTGATCTGACTCCTTTAGCAACTCTGCTTTTAGCAAAGGTCAGCTGTCAGCTCAGGGGTGAGGCAGGTTCTGTGTCCTTGATCGACATCCTCCTGGGGACACTGTGGATTCTTTAGCGGAGACTTCCTGAGGGTACATTGAAGTGGCAGGTTCTTGAAGGGGTCTTTCAGGAAGGGATGGAGGGGGGTGTGAACAAGCTGCAGGCTGGGTTCCTAGAATCCTGTGTGCCCTCTGCAGGGGGCTGGGTCCAGCCTCACTGGGACCTTCTGTGTTTAATTTTCTGAGGATCCGCCATGCTGGTTTTCTCGCTGGCTGAGCTAGCTCAGGTTCCCATTACTGAACTTCTCCCTCCCTAACCCGCCCCCTCTGTTTTTCGAGGTAGAGTCTCACTCTAGCCCAGGCTGACCTGGAATTCACTACGGAGTCTCAGGGTAGCCTCGAACTCACAGTGATCCTCCTACCTCTGTCTCCCGAGTGCTGGGATTAAAGGCGTGCACCACCACCCCCGGCCTCTCTCTTAAAAATATTTTATTTTTATTTGTTAGAGACAGAAAGGAGAAGAGAGAGAGAGAGAGAGAGAGAGAGAGAGAGAGAGAGGGAGAATGGGCACACCAGGGCCTCCAGCCACGTCATGCTTAGGGACATCGCCTATGGCAGGGGGCTTCTGGGTTGACTCCTGACTTGGCTGTTCAACACTGGGGAAGGGGTGCTAATTGGTGGTCATTCAGACCGAGTGGGAAAGCATGTCTGTGACAGGAGCCCTGATTTGGGGGTAGGTGCCGCTTTATAAACTTTCTAGCTTTAGTGGCCTTGCCCCTAGCACAGGGGCTGTCCAGCTGCCATCATGTTCTTTGCAGCCCTGGAGAAACCATTGTTAGAAAAGGAGAGTGCAGGGGCAGAGAGATGGCTTAGCGGTGAAGGGGCTTGTCTGCAAAGCCAAAGGACCCAGGTTTGATTCTCCAGGTCCTAAGTAAGCCAGATGCACAAGGTGGTATGTGTGTGTCTGCAGTTTGTCCGCAGTGGCTGCACGCCCTGGTGAGCCCATGCTCTCTCTCTCTCTCTCTCTCTCAAAAAATAAAAATAATTTAAGCCAGATGCAAAAAGGTGAGGCAATGGCAAGGTCACACATGCTCACTAGGTGCTGCAGGCCTCTGGAGTTTGATTGCAATCGCTGAGGCCCTGGAGCACCAATTCTTTCTCTCTCTCTCTAAAATAAAAAAGAAAAACAGAAAAGAAGAGTGCATACTGAGGGGAATTGGCAGACCACATCTGGTATTTTAGTTGTCTTGATCAGGCTGGTGAGTTCAGGAATAAAAAATGACATGAGGGCTAGAGAAATGGCTTAGCGGTTAAGGCACTTGCCTGCAAAGCCAAGGGACCCAGGTTCAATTCTCAAGAACCCATGTAAGCCAGATACACAAGGGGTGCATGCATCTGGAGTTCATTTGCAGTGGCTGGAGGCCCTGGCACGCCCATTTTCTCTCCCTCTTTCTGCCTATTTCTCTCTCTCTCTGAAATAAATAAAGAAAAATAAAATATTTTGAAAAAGAATGACATGATAGCTAGGGAGACCGTTTAGTGGATAAATGCTTTCAGTGCAGGACGTGAGGATCCTGAGTTTGGATTCCCTGGCACCCACATAAAAGCTGGGCATGGACTGGAGAGATGGCTTAGCAGTTAAGGCACTTGCTTGCAAAGCCGAAGGGCCCAGGTTTGACTCCCAAGGACCCAGGTAAGCCAGGTGCACGAGGGGGCACATGCATCTGGAGTTCATTTGTAGTGGCTGGAGGCCCTGGTGTGCCCATTCTCTCTCTTTCTCTCTATCTGCCTATTTCTGTATCTCTCTGTCTCTCTGTCTCTCTCTCTCAGTCTCTCAAATAAATAAATAAAAGTAAAATGCTTTAAAGCCGAGCATGGTGGAGCACACTAATCCCAGCACTCGGGAGGCAGAGGTAGGAGGATTTCCATGAGTTCGAGACCACCCTGAGACTCCATAGTGAATTCCAGGTCAGCCTGGGCTAGAGTGAGACCCTACCTCAAAAAAAAACAACCCCAAAAAAAGCTTTTTTAAAAAAAAGCTGGGCATGGTGACCCATGCCTGGGATGCCAGCACTGAGGAGGTGGAGACAGGAGGGCCCCTGGGACTTGCTGGCTAGCTCGTGTAGCTGAATCAGTGAGCTCGAGGCTCAGTGAGCGAACCAGTCTCGTAAGGTGGAGAGTGATTGATGAAACCCCCATCATAATCTCTGGCCTTCATCCACACGCGTGCACACACACAGGCACACACGTGGGCATGTACACGAGATATGGCACATACACACACACTTGAGTGTGCACCAAGAATGCAAAAGAAAGGACTAGGCTCTCCTGGCTCCAGCCATCCCTTCATGCAACACCTGTTTATTTACCCAGCTCCTTTCCGCCTCCTCTTTTACAATGGATCCAGAGCCTTGGAAGGTGTGATGGAGATGTTTCAGTGCTGAGCACTCCTCTGTCACTTCTTCTCAGCGCTGTGGTACGCCTTAACTTATTGTGGGCGTTGGTGTCAGCCACCATCGATAAAGGTGACATCATGTCCACAGATGACAGTTAAGACTCAGTGAGGCACAGCTGGTTCAGTGAGCAATGACCCATGCGAGGAGGAGGCTCCTTCCTCTCCTGCTATGTCATTTATTGGTGGCGCAGGGACATAGGAGCTCCATCCCGTGGTCCAGGCCTGCGGGTCAATCCTGGTGGCAGGAGCGTGTGTCACGGCATCCGTCTCTGGCCCAGTTTGCGCTTGTTTGTTCTTGAAAGCACGAGGAAGGCAACAGTTGCTGTGTCTCTTGAGTGGCTCAAGTATTTCTTGGGATGGCCTCAAACCAACCATTCCCGGGATCCATGTGACTTGGAGGCTAGTCCCACAGTGGGACTGGGCTCGGCGGTAAATCATTTAGCTCCGGCTGTTCAGCCCCACGGCTGTGTGGACTCGGACTCTGGCCGCCTGGGCGCTTGTCCTCAGGGGCTCTGTCCACCCAAGGTGTCAGCTCCTCTGCCTTCCCGCTGCGAGCCTGTCCGCCAGGCCCCCGTGGAGCGCTGTTCTTCTTGGAGAAAAGCACAAGCCTTCCATCTACCCTGACTTCTCAGGGAAGGGCCCGTCTCCAGCCACACAGCTTTTTATTGGCCCCTCTTGTTGCCCTCCAACATTCTGGTGACACACAGCCCTGCTAAGGTGCAAAATGTCGGAAGTGTGCTGGAGAGATGGCTTAGTGGTTAAGACGCTTGCCCGCAAAGCCAAAGGACCCAGGTTCGATTCCCCAGTACCCGCATAAGCCAGCTGCACAAGGTGGCATGTGCGTCTGGAGTTCGTTTGCAGTGGCTAGAGGCCCTGGTATGCCCATTCTCTTTCTCTACCTTTCTCTCTCTCCCAAAATAATTAATAAAATATATATTTTAAAAACATCAAAAGTTTAGCCGGGTGTGGTGGTGCACACCTTTAATCGCAGCACTCGGGAGAGGTAGGAGGATCCCTGTGAGTACGAGGCCACCCTGAGACTCCATAGTGAATTCCAGGTCAGCCTGGGCTAGAGTGAGACCCTACCTCGAAAAACCAAACCAAAACAACAACACCAACATGTCAGAAAAGTGTGAGCCGCAGTCTGGCTTGTCTGAGTGACTGGGAAGAAAAGTGCGTGCGGGAGCCCTGCGCTCAGTGTTGGTTCCAGCAGGATCACTTGCTGGAACCCGCGCCTGCTCCACATTTCCCGTACGGTGTGGGGCAACTGGTGGAAACCAGGCTTTGCAGCAGGGCTGTCTGGACCCAGCGCTCCCCTTCTCTGAGCCTCAGTTTCCTTGTCTGCTACTTGAAGAGGACATGATGGCATTAGAGGTCGCTGGAAGGGAGCTGCCTGTCTGGGGTCTGGGACCTGTCGGAGGCCAGGCTGAGATGAGCCCCTGTCTTCTCTCTTCCTTGTTGTGTCCCCGTGGGACCCTGGCTCTCAGCGAGGGTTTGGCATGTGCTGTCCCACTGTGGAGACTCTCACTCTCGGAGGGAGCAGGGAGAACAGTCATCCTTAGAAGGGCTAAGGGGGGGGGAGGTCAGCAGGGGATGCTGGACCCACATAGGGTTCAGATCAAAATGTGCTTAGGGGGCTGGAGGGATGGCTTATAGGTTAAGGCACTTGCCTGCAAAGCCAAAGGACCCAGGTTCAGTTCCCCAGGACTCATGTAAGCCAGATGCACAAGGTGGCTCATGTGTCTGAAGTTCATTTGCAGTAGCTGGAGGCCCTGGCGTGCCCATTCTCCCCCTCTTTCTCTCTGCCAAATAAATTTAAAAAAATGTTTTAAAAATGCGCTTAGACGCCGGGCATGGTGGCGCACGCCTTTAATCCCAGCACTCGGGAGGCAGAGGTAGGAGGATCACCGTGAGTTCAAGGCCACCCTGAGACTACATAGTTAATTCCAGGTCAGCCTGGGCCAGAGTGAAACCCTACCTCGAAAAACAAAACAAAACAAAAAACGCGTTTAGAGAGCAAGTTGCAGGAAGACAGGGGAGGGCCTTTCACCAGCAGAGTGTCCAGAGCCCTGGGTCTCATCCAGACCCCGTGCCCCCCACCCTGAGGTCTCCATGCAGACACAGGATGGGGCTGATTCCTGAGCCAGGGAACACTGTGCATATTTCCTTTAAGCTGACAGGTCATGGGGCTCTCCATAGTAAACACGTGGCATGTTAGGAAACAAACCCCACTGAGACAGATCTTCCTGGAAATAGAGGAAACATGTGGAATGTCTTGAATTAAAAAAATTCAGGCTCCCAGGGGAGGTGGTGGGGGGTGGTGTGTGGGGAAGAGGGGAGGTGGTGGGGGATGGTGTGTAGGGAAGCGGAGGTGCAGGGATCGGACCGGTTGCTGGTGGCTGTTTCAACCCCCAGGTGCCACAGGTCTCACTCACTTTGATTTCAAGGCCACACTCAACATTTGTCGGGAGCACCGAGTGCCCACGACATCTGTGCTTGGGGCAGCTCCCTGGCCACCCTGGGTGGGCAATGGGATTAAGCCGTATGGGGTGAAAGCAGATGGATGGCAGGTGCCTGCCCCAGGCTCCCTTCCGTGGTAACTGCGGGAGGCGAGGCTGCCTTCTCTCTCCTCCTTCTTTGGTCCCTGGGGGACCCTGTTGTAGCTCCAGGGTGGTGGGGTGATGAAGCTAGTCCAGGGTTCTCTCATTCACCTCCTCTCCATTTTAAATCATTCTATCCACGACGAAAGAAGGCCTGGGGAGGGGAGGAGTTCGTTCAGGTTACCAGGCTGTTTCAGAACTCAGTCCAAAGCTGGTAGTAATGACCCGTGCTTATCATCAAAGTACTTGGGAAGCTGAGGCAGGAGGATCCCGAATTCAACACCAACCTGGGCTATATAATGAGACCTTGTCTCACCCTCCCCCCCCTCAAAAAAAAAAGCCATCACAATTCAAATCGTTGGTTCTGTCTGTCTAAGGAGGAGCACCTTGCTGTCTTGGGCAGCTGTTCCTATCCCCTTGGGGACGTTCCTAGTAGCCCGGGGCCTGCAAGCTCTGCCGTCTGACTTGCTCCGCAAAAGTGAGTCAGACCAGCTTTCGTCTCTGCTTTACTTTGGGTCAGAGGCTCCCCAGTGCCCCTGGGGGGATCTCAGGAGGGTTTGCAGGGTATGTACAGTCCCTCATGATCTGGCCTTTCCTCCATCCCCCTCTGGCTCCACTGGGCTACCTGCTCAGGTCTCCCCGCCTTTGCTGACGCTGGCCGGCTCTTCCGGTGTCCTTTCTCTTTTGCTCTCGATGACTTTTCAGGCTTGAGCTGTGGCCTCTTCTGACCTCTTAGGCTCTCCTTCCTCTGGGCTCCCAGAGCTCTTGGTAATTCCTCTATTAGCACTTATCTCATTGTCTTAGAATTATTTGTTTACACATCTCTCGTCCCCAGGGAAGGGAGCTCATCTCCCGCATCCTCTGATCGATCACCCCCTCCCAACAGTGCCTCACCGAAGACCCAATACCCAACGGCGGGCTCAGCAACGGTTTGTGGAGTGAATGACCACAGTCTTCTGCCCTGGGCCTGACATGTCGCCGCCTGGTTCCTGGCTCCCGGTTGGCTTTGCCTTCCCACAGCTGGAGCGTCTCTCCTCTTTCCAACAGCTGGGCCAGCCCTGCCCGGACTCTGGGGGCAATCTCAGGCTTCACCCAGGGAGATTTAAAGAGCCAGTGTTCCCAAGTGCAGGCGACTTGACTTCCTCTTGAACTTGACATCAAGCGTTTCTCTGGGTCTGCAACCCCCATCTCTACCTGAGTCTCTGAGATGTGTGCTGTTTTCTCCCTGCTGGTGACCAGGCCCCCAGCAGCCCACCTTGGTACCCACAGCAACGTCACCAGGCTGCTGCCGTGTACCAGGCCCCCGTTCTCCATTGTCACAGAGCTCAGTCAGTTGGGAGGGCACACGCAGCCATGACCCTGATGACACAACATAGTCAGAGCTAGGGTAAGCCCCCGGGGGGTTGTGGGTGCAGGACAAGGGGACCACAGCAGCTTCAGAAGTTGGAAACTAAGTAGGTAGGAGGAAGGGTGGGGTGGGCATCCTCCTGGCTGATGGCTTCGTAGGGGCATAGGCTAGAAGTGCTCCCATAGACTCACAGCTCTCAGCCATGTCCGGGGGATGACTTACCCTGTGCTCAAAGGGGGGGAGGGGGGAACTAAGAACTCAGAGTCTCTGCCGTGTCCACCAAAGCTGTCCCTTGTCATCAGAAACGTTTAGTGAGTCCCCACCATGTCCCAGGGACTAAGGTAGGGCCTGTGGAGACCCTAAGGGGCTCTTGGCTTGTGTAGAAAGAAAGAAAAAAATGTCAGCCAGGAGGAAGCATGAGAGAATGCAGAAGGGCTGACCCAGCCAGATGGAGGAGGGAGCACTGCCATTCAGGGATGGCCAAGCTCAGCCTTGAGGCAGGAGGGGGTACTGTCAAGGAGGGATGGCCGAGTCCAGCTCCAGGCAGCACACGTCCTAGCATCTTCACATGCAATCTATGAATCATGGTCAGTTAAGTGACCAGAGGAGTATGCCTCATCCGTGGACTCCCTAGATGATCTGTGACTGTGTCTTGCTTGTATCACTTAGTGGAGGCAGCAGAGGACAAGGACTTTGGAGTTGTTTTTTTTTTTTTTTTTTTCAAGGTAGGGTCTCACTCTAGTCCGAGCTGACCTGGAATTTTCAGGGTGGCCTCAAAGTCACGGTGATCCTCCTACTTCTGCCTCCAGAAGTGTTGGGATTAAAGGCATGTGCCGCCATGGCCTGCTTAGAGTTTTTTTTTTTTAAAGTTATTTATTTATTTATTATTCAAGGTAGGGTCTCACTCTTGCCCATGCTGACCTGGAATTCACTATGTTGTCTCAGGGTGGCCTCGAACTCACAGCAATGCTCTGCCTCCCGAGTGCTGGGATTAAAGGTGTGAGCCACCACACCCGGCTCCCCACCTTTTTTTTTTTTTTTTTTCGAGGTAGGAACTCTAGACGCAAGCGCCACCTTGTGCATCTGGCTTTACGCAGGTTCTGGGGAATCAAACCCGGGTTCTTTGGCTTTGCAGGCAAACGCCTTACTCGCTGAGCCAATCTCCAACCTAACTTTGGAGTTTTTTCTTTTTTTTTTTTTTTTTAGTATTTTATTTAATTTATTTATTTGACAGAGAAAGAGGGAGAGAGAGAGAGAATGGGCGCGCCAGGGCCTCCAAACGAACTCCAGACGCGTGCGCACCCTTATGCATCTGGCTAACGTGGGTCCTGGGGGATCGAACCTGGGTCCTTTAGCTTTGCTGGCAAACGCCTTAACCGCCTAAGCCATCCCTCCAGCCCACTTTGGAGTTTTTTTTTTTTTTTTTTTTTTTTTTGAGAGCTGATCCTGTCTGCACCGTTTGAGCGCCGAGTGACCTTCGGTAGCCAGTCGGTTTTACCTCTCAGAGCCTCGGTTTGCTCGGTTGTGAAATGGGTTTGGTGTTAGCGTCCCGGAAGTCACTGTGAAGATGCTGAGCCCGTGATAGGAGCCGTGCTTACGGTGTTGAGCTTGAATAATTACAACAGTGCGCAGCCCAGGGCCGCTGGGGGCTAGGGCGGTGGCCGGATGGAGGTAGCGGTGCTCCAGGCCTGATCGGGCCAAGCCAGGGCAAGGGCTGCAGGCCGCGTGGTCCCGCCCCCCCCCCGCCCCCGCCTCGGGGGCCCGCGGGAGGCGCAGGTGTCCGCCGCATCCCTCCGTCCCTCGCCGCCTTGGCCGCGGCCCCACCTCCCTCCTGCCGTCGGGCCTCGCGTCCTCCTCTAACCCCGGGTCTGGACTGGCGAGCAGCGGGGCTGGGAAAGTTTGAGTCACGGTGGGGGTGGGGGGAGCGAAGGAGGCGGGGTGGGCTCTAAGGACCCGCCTCGGGCTCCCAGCAGAGGGACCCCGCCGCGCGCCCCTGCCCCGCGCGCACCGGCCCCTGCGCGTGCCACCCGAGCGGAGCACCGCGCTGCCACCGCTCCTCGGGCGTCCGCCGGCTGCTCCCGGGTCACCTCGCTCGGCTGCGCCGCGGCCCGCGCGTCCCCAGCATGGTGCTCGCCGTGCCGCTCCTGCGGCTGCTGGCGGGGATCTCCGCCGCGGTGGTGACGGCCGGCGCGCCCCGGACGGCGGCGCTGTCCCCAGCCAAGGGAGATGCCACACTTGCCTTCGTCTTTGATGTCACCGGCTCCATGTGGGACGATTTGATGCAGGTGATCGACGGCGCCTCGCGCATCCTGGAGCGCAGTCTGAGCAGCGGCCGCCAGGCCATTGCCAACTACGCGCTGGTGCCCTTCCACGACCCAGGTAGTGCCCTCGTCCCAGATTCCCGACTTGGCATCGGGGACGCACCTGGCTCTCCTTGCGCGCGCGGTGGCCGGGCGGGGGCGCCTTCTGGGCGAATGGGTGATGGGCACATTGGCGGTGCAGGACTCCCGAGCCCTGAGAACAGGCCCGGCAGCGCCCCTCCAGGGGTCCCTTCTCCCTCTTCTCCCCGTTAGCGGTGCCCTGGTTGGGAGACTCCAGCAGGGCACCTCACCTTCCTGTGTTTCACTTTATCTCATTTGTGAAATGGGGAAAGTTGCTCAAATGTTCAGGACACACCAGGGGACTGCGCAGTTTTCGTCTTACCATTTTTTTTTTCCCCCTTAGAATTCCTACCAGGTCAGACTCTGCCGGCCAGGACAGCCCCAAAGGCAGGCTTAAGGGGGAGCAGCAGCAGCTGCCCCCGCTGCGCCTTCTCTGTGCCAGCTTGCTTTAAGAAAGCAGCAGCTCCCCCGAAATCCCGTCGCCCTGACCTGCCCGTTTTCACTGGGAACCTCCCGCCCCAACCCTTTCCCCCTGTGGCCTGGAGCCCCTGTTTTTCTGCTCTGGGTTGCAAGGGGTCTCTGGAAGACCCTACCATGGGAAGTCCTTGGAGACAATGGTGGAGTGTCCTCCAAGTTTCCAACCGTGACCACTTCTCTCAACACTTTTTTTTTTCGAGGTAGGGTCTCACTCTTGCCCAGGCTGACCTGGAATTCCCTATGTAGTCTCAGGGTGGCCTCGAACTCACAGCGCTCCTCCTACATCTGCCTCCCGAGTGGTGGGATTAAAGGCGTGCGCCACCACGCCCGGCTACATTTTTTTTTTAAATGAAAAAATTTCAAACTTGTAATAAACTAGAGGCAAAACAGTGCAGTGAGCTCTTGGGTGCCCCCCGACCCCACCACGGACCCCGTGAGTTACATTTTGCTCTTCATTGCCTGTCCACCCGTCGGCCCAGGATAGCTTTAAAAGGCTGAAGGTGTGGTTTCGCAGGTGTAAGTGCACAAAAAACGCACAAAGCCTCGAGTTTGATGACTGCTACTGCATAGCATCAGGTGTGGTGGCACCAAGCACTGGGGAGGTACCCAAGTCCAAGGTCATCCTCTGTTACCTAAGTGAGTTCAAAGGCCAGCCCCGGGCTACATGAAATCCTCTCGAAAAACAACAAAAATTTGGAAAGTTGCACCCCTCAAATGCAGACTCCCTAAAACATTGCGCTGTAAAGTGCATTTGCACTGAAGAAACACTCAACGCCCAACGGCTGTGTGAATCAACAAGCCGATTAGGAAGCGTGCCCAATTGTTCATCATATCTCTCTGGTACTTAAGTCCTTCCCACCCAGACTTTGGGCCGGTGTTGTGCCTTGGAGGCCTCTCTGCTTCTGGGGCTCTGGATATTGTGGGGGTTCTGGGATCTAAAGCCGCGGAACCAGGGATCTGGGCAAAGACTCCAGGGAGCCCCAAAAGGACAGCGTGCAACTCAGGGGTGGGGGCGGCAGGGTTGGGCACGGTGAGACGGTGGGGTATAAACTGTTCCCAGCTTTAGCTTGTGCTTTCTGATTCAGTTTCAGGCTTCCAAAGATCTCAGAGGCTATCCAACCCACCCTATCTTTAAGACAAATTTTTAATTTGGAACTTTAATATATGAACGTACTGTAATTTGGTCATATTCCCATCAGGTTATCCTCCATTGTCTCCTCTCTCCTGCCCTCCTTCCTCTGTTTTGTTGACTCATTCCGGTTGTCCTCCTCTTCCTCCGTGTCAGAGTGTTCATGGGCCCAGAACAGCATGTCAGTAACCACTATGGGGTCATGAACACACTAGCTGGTTTGTGTTGGGAGGGCTATGCTCCCCGGTACACCTTTCCACCCTGGGGCTCTTAGATTCTTTCTGCCCCCCCCCTTCTGCAGTGTTCCTTGAGCCTTGGAGAGTGTATTAGAAATCTATTTATTTGTTTAATTTTGGCTTTTCGAGGTAGGGTCCAGGAATTCATTTTGTAGTCGCAGGGTGGTCTTGAACTCACAGCAGTCCTCCTACTTCAGCCTCCAGAGTGCTGGGATTAAAGGGGTGCGCCACCATGCCTGACAGAAATCTCCTTTAGTGCTGAGCTCTCTTAGTTTCTGCCATGGTGAGTCTTGAGTCTCCTTAGTGTCTACTGCCATCTCCACAGAGAAGGGTCTCTAGCCAGCAGTGAGGGCAGCACTTCCTCTGTAATGTTTCCTGGGTCCTCTACCCCCAGGTAGCTTACCGCTGGAATGACTGAGAATCAGGGCACGAGCAAGGCTTCCCCAAAGCCAGCTGCCAGGGTGGTGGCATTCCTGACTTATAACCCATACCTGTCTTTAGATGTGGCTTGACTTCCGTGGCAAGGCAGGGCAGCAGCTCTGAGCCAGACACAGTATTCTGAGGCCCAGGATGGGGTCCTGAGGGCTGCTGTCAGCTTCAGGGAGGTCCCCTTTGTGGTCCTCTCTGGGCACCGAGCGGCTATGCAGGTCTCCAACCCTCCAAGGCTCATTCCCTCACTCTTTTTTTTTTTTTAATTTTTTAAAAATTAATTTTATTTACTTATGAGAGAAAGAGAGAGACAGAGAGAAAGAGAGAGAGAATGGGCACACCAGGGCCTCCAGCCACTGCAAACGAACTCCAGAAGCATGTGCCACCTTATGCATCTGGCTTTACGTGGGTACTAGGGAACCAAACCTGGGTCCTTTGTCTTTTCATGCAGATGCTCTAACGGCTAAGCCATCTCTCCAGCCTCCCTTACTCTTTTTTTTTTTTTTTATAAATGTTTTATTTTTATTGATTTATTTGACAGAGAAAGAGGGAGAGAGAGAGAGAGAATGGGTGTGTCAGGGCCTCCAGCCACTGCAAACGAAATCCAGATGCACATGCCCCCTTGTGCATCTGGCTAACATGGGTCCTGGGGAATTGAACCTGGGTCCTTTGGCTTTGTAGGCGAATACCTTAACTGCTAAGCTATTCCTCCAGCCCTCCCTTACTCTTTTTTTTTTTTTTTTTTTTTTGGTAGGGTCTCATTCTTGCTCAGGCTGACCTGGAATTCACTATGTAGTCTCAGGCTGGCCTCAAACTCATGGCTTAAAGGCATGTACCACCACACCCGGCCCTCACTGTTTTTTATAAAACAAAACTCCAGCCTCCTCCATGGTTCCCCAAAGCATCCTCCTAAAGCTACCCCCAATTCTGTGTGAAGGAGTGCTTCAACATCAGAAAGTTCCCTGATGTGGGCAGATCCCTGGGAAGCTCACAGTGTGAAGGGATCAAAATTCATACTTGTCAGATTTTGGCCTCATGATAGAGGCACTGAAACAAAGACTTTGTTTTGTTTAATCCTAGCACTTGGGAGGCAGAGGTAGGAGGATTGCCGTGAGTTTGAGGCCAGCCTGAGGCTACATAATGAATTCCAGGTCAGCCTGGAATAGACTGAGACCCTACCTCAAAAAAAAAAAAAAAAAAAAAAAAAAAAAAGACTCTGTTTTAACGTCGAGGCTTGATCTGAAGCTGCAGGGAGAGAGTGACATAGGTACCGGAGAAGGACAGGGGGAAAGGGCAGGTGGGAGAGTGAGAGGCAAGGTAGGAGGGAGGGAGGGAGAGAGATTAAGATTAAGAGAGAGGCACTGGCTCAGGTGTCCGCTCCTCGCCGGTCTGAAGGGAGAAATGTGGCAGGAGGGAAAATCAGATTTGACAGGTTGCCTGACAGACGCTCCGTGCTGGGACAGAGGGCTTACTGGGATACATGGCTGGTCAAGAGGCAGTGTGACGGGCGTGTGTGGGAGCCAGGTCACTTCACGGAGCAGAAGAAGGGCAGCAAGGGAGTGGGGCAGGGTGGGACGGGATCCAGGGGAGCCTGCTGCCTGCGCCCTCGCGTGGAGCGCTCGTATTTCCTTCTATGGGCTGGAGACAGCCGCTGCTGCGGCCTCAGCAGCCTAGCAGGGCCGCTGCATCTCTTGAATCAGCAAATGGAATGTCTTCCATGAAAGACAAGCTTGAGAAAGGAGAGCTTTCACCGATCTGGGTCTGGGAGTGACTTCTTTTTATTTTTAAATATATTGTTTTAATTGACAGCTTCTATACTTACAGACAATAAACCATGATGATCTTTTTTATTTTTAATTTATTTGCAAAGCAGAGAGAGGGAGAGGGAGGAAGGGAAAAGGTGGCGGGGAGAGAATGAGCTAGCAAAGGAACTCAAGATGCATGTGCATCTGGCTGTATGTGGGTACCAGGGAATCAAACCTAAGCCAGCAGGCTTTGCAAGCAATCTCCCCGCTTTTTAAAGAAAGCCCCAAGAGGGATGCCCAGGTTCCCAGCTGTGGTTCTAAGCTGCACAGTCTTGGAGACAAAGGACTGATGTTTTGGAAGTATTTCCCTCCCCCACTTTTTTTTTTTTTTTTTGAGGCAGGGTCTCACTCTAGTTCAGGCTGACCTGGAATTCACTGTGTAGTCTCAGGGTGGCCTTGAACTCACGGCGATCCTCCTACCTCTGCCTCTCAAGTGCTGGGATTAACGGCGTGCGCCACCACGCCTGGCAAAGGCTGGAGGGTCACTGATTTAAGGGCAGCCTGGACTCCATCGTGAGACTCAAGTCAACGAAACTAACAAACATGCAAACAGTAGAACATTCCCAGAGTAGAAAAGTGAGACATCGCTGATCGTGTCATTTGGCTGGAAAGTCACACTGGTTTTAGTGTTTTTTTTTTTTTTTTTTTTCTAGTGAAGAGTTGAAAAAAAGTATTCCTGGGGGAACTGTCTTTGCATTTAAAAAATATTTTATTTATTTGAGATAGACAGAGGAAAAAAAAAGGCAGAGAAAGAGAGAGAGAATGGGCGTACCAGGGCCTCTAACCACTGCAAATGAACTCCAGATGCATGTGCCACCTTGTGTATCTGGCTTATGTGGATACTGGGGAATTGAACCTGGCTCCTTAGGCTTTGCAGGCAAGCACCTTAACCGCTAATCCATCTCTCCAGCCCAGTCTTTGCATTTTTTTTTTTTTTTTTTTGGAGTTAGGGTCTCACTCTAGCTCAGGCTGACCTGGAACTCACTCTGTAGTCCCAGGCTGGCCTTGAACTCACAGTAGTACTCATACTTCTGCCTGGGATTAAAGGCATGGGTCACCACACCAGGCTGGAATTCTTTTATTAATTACTATTATCATTATTGTTATTATTTTAATTTTTTTACTTATTTGAGAGAGATGGAAAGAACGGGCATGCCAGGGTCTCTTGACACTGCAAACTCACTGCAGACGCATGCACCACTTTGTGCATCTGGCTTTACATCGGCACTGGGGAATCAAATGTGGGCTGGTAGGCTTTGCAAGCAAGCCCAGTTAACCATAAACCATCTCCCCAGCTCCCAGTGGATTCCTTCTTTTTTTTTAAAAAAAAATATTTTTATTTATTTGAGAGAGAAAGAGAGGGAGAATGGGTGGGGCAGGGCCTCCAACCACTACAAATGAACTCCAGACACATGCGCCACTATGGGCACCTGGCTTACATGGGTTCCAAGGAATTGAACCTGGGTCCATAGGCTTTGCAGGCAAGTGCCTTAAAGGCTAAACCATCTCTCTAATCCTCTTCCCAACAGTGGGAGTCTTAAGACACTTTTTATTCTCTGGGTACTTGGCTGCCCTTCCAGAATGTTCCATGAGAACATTCCACCAGAAGCATTTGAGGGGCTCCTGGTTAACACAGCTGCCCTGATACTGGACATCTGGGAAAATGTTTCTATCCTAATTCGGAAGATGGACAATGACCCCTCTGGTTTTCCCTGCATACAAGTGCAGTGACATTTCAAAGAATCTGTTAGAGTTGTGAGTGTGTGAGTTTTCTTATTTTACACTTGTTGGTTTCTTTGCTAATTTGGGGAGAAAGTTTTTCTTTCTTTTTTTTTAAAATTTTA
Source organism: Dipus sagitta (assembly GCA_036346955.1). Lineage (NCBI taxonomy): Eukaryota > Metazoa > Chordata > Mammalia > Rodentia > Dipodidae > Dipus > Dipus sagitta. The sequence continues at coordinate 144,340,671 of CM070770.1, forward strand.
TTTATTCATTTACTTATTTACTTATGAGAGAGAGAGAGAGAGAGGGAGAGAGAGGGAGACAGAGGCAGAGAGAGAATGGGCATGCAGGGGCCTCCAGCCACTGCAAGTGAGCTCCAAATGTTTGCATCACCCTGTGCATCTGGCTTACATGGGTACTGGGGAATTGAACCTGGGTCCTTAGGCTTTGCAGGCAAATGCTTTAACCAATAAGCCATCTCTCCAGCCTGAACGTTTTTTTTTTTTTCAAGGTAGGGTCTCACTCTAGTCCAGGCTGACCTGGAATTCACTATGGAGTCTCAGGGTGGCCTTGAACTTTTGGCAATCCTCCTACCTCTGCCTCCCTAGTGCTGGGATTAAATGCGTGTGCCACTATGCCCGGCTTTTTTTTTTTTCCTAATTCTTGTGAGGACTTTATGTTGCTGACATCAACCCTTTTTTATTTAGTGCTTAGCCTCCCCCAACACTGGGGGTGAAACCCAGCGCCTTGCCCATGCTAACTAAGCGAGCACTCTTACACTGAGCTGCATCCCTTGCCAATGGTTGCTTTGTACTGTTTGCGATTCTGAAGTTCTGCAGTCTTAAATACTCATGCAGAGAAATCTACTGATTCCTCCCCCACCTTGTGAATTCTCTACTTGTCTGCTTAGAAAGGTGTTTTGTGGGCTGGAGAGATGGCTTAGTGGTTAAGGCACATGCCTGCGAAGCCTAAGGACCCAGGTTCGATTCTCCAGGCCCCACATAAGTGGCGTATGTGTCTGGAGTTCATTTGCAGTGGTTAGAGGCCCTGGCATGCTCACTCTCCCTCTCTTTCTGTGTCTCTAATAAATAAATAAAAATAAAATCTTAAAAAAAGAAAGGTGTTTTGTATTTCCACATCACAAAATCACTTAGGTAGATGTTCTAGATATTTTTTTTCTTGGCCCTTAATCCTTTCACCTGGAATTAAAATAACATTGGTGGGGCTGGAGAGATGGCTTAGCAGTTAAGGCACTTGCCTGCAAAGACCTAAGGTCCCAGGTTCCATTCCCCAGTACCCACTAGATGCATATGGTTGCACATGCATCTGGAGTTTATTTGCAGTGGCTAGAGGCCCTTGTGCGCCCAATCTCTCTCTCGCTCTAATACATACATACATACATAAAATATTTAAAATAACATTGGTTTAAGGTGTAAAAGTTCTAATTCAATCTTCTAGAACAGTTATAGTCCTTTCACAGCCATTGCTTGGATCCTGTCCCCACGTCTCAGATCATGTACCATGTTAGGAATTTATCTGGGCTTTCCAGTCTCTTCCATTGCAGGAAAATTCTTGTGCCAGGAGCACACTATATTAATTATCAGTCTTTATATATTAAGAGAGTGAATTCTGCTTTGTATATTTGATTATTTTCCTTTTTTCTTTGTTTTTATTCTTTCCTTCTTTCTTCCCTCCCTCCTTTTCATCCTCTTTCTCCTCTTCTAGTTTGTATTTTTTTTAAATCCACAGATTTTATTTATGAGAGAGAGAGAGAGAGAGAGAGAGAGACTGAACATGTCAGGACCTCCAGCCACTGCAAACGAACTCCAGAGGCATGCACCACCTTGTGCACCTGGCCTTGTGTGCGTCCTGGGGAATGGAACTTGGGTCCTTTGGTTTTGCAGGCAAGCGCCTTAACCACTAAGCCATCTCTCCAGCCCCTATTTTATATATTTGAGATAGGGTTTCATGTAGCTCAGGCTGGCTTAGAACTTATTATGTGGCCTTGAACTCCTCCTGCCTCCACCTCCACCTCTCAAGTGCTTGGACTCCAGGCGTGCCCTACCATGCTGGCAGGCTGTTCTTTTTTCCTCTTTTCTCATGTGTATGGTATGGGTAAGCATGTTTGCACGCCGTGCGTGCGTGCGTGCGTGTGTGCGTGTGTGTGCCAGAGGCTGATGTTGGATGTCTTCCCCCACTGCTCTCTACTACTTTATTTCCAGGGTCTCTTACTTGAACCCAGAGCTCAGTGATTCCGCTGGTCTAGCTAGCCAGCTTGCCCTGGGGATGCCCTGCTTCGGCCTCTCCACCCATACCCGCGGGCACTTCCATGGGTATTGGGATCTGAACTCAGGTCTTCCCACTGTGTGCCAAGTGCCTTATCTACCAAGGCATCTCCTCAGCCCTGGTTATTCTCATTTTAGGTTTTTTTTTTTTTTCGAGGTAGGGTTTCACGCAAGCCCAGGCTGACCTGGAATTCACTATGGAGTCTCACGGTGGCCTCGAACTCGTGGTGATCCTCCTACCTCTACCTCCTGAGTGCTGGGATTAAAGGCGTGGACCACCATGCCTGGCATCATTTTAGTTTTTTTTTAAGTTTTATTTATTTATTTATTTATCTGGCTTAGGAAGTGCACTTAACCTCTAAGCCATCTCTCCATTCCCGGAACATTCTTTTCTAATGGAACTTCATACTTTCCTGTCCCAGGCTCTGCCCAGAACTTGACTTTACTTCAGTTAGCATGTCTGCTTGGGCTCCAAAAGATGGGATTTAAAAAATATATTTTAGTTATTTATTTATTTGAGAGAGAGAAAGAGGCAGAGAGATAGATAGATAGATAGATAGAGAATGGGTGTGCCAGGGCCTCCAGCCACTGTAAACGAATTCCAGATGCATGCACCCACTTGTGCGTATGGCTTCCATGGGTTTTGGAGAATTGAACGGGGATCCTTTAGCTTTGCAGGCAAATGCCTTAATTGCTAAGTCATCTCTCCAGCCTGGATTTTAAAAAATTATTTGTTTATTGGAGGGAGAGAGAGAAAGAGAGAGAGGGAGAGAGAGAGAGGCAGATAGCAAGAGAGAATGGACATGCCAGGGTCTCCAGCCACTGCAAACGAACCCCAGACACATGAGCCATCTTGTGCATCTGGCTTATGTGATGGGTTCTAGGGACTCAAACATGGGTCCTTAGGCTTCGCAGGCAAATGCCTTAACCGCTAAGCTATCTCCCCAGTCCCAAAAAGGTGGGATATTTTGATGACTTAGAGTAGTGGTCAGGGTGAGAGATTGTCCCTCAACTGTCACCTGCCTGGGGTTTTTCTCAAGTTAGCCATGTGTTTTGGGGAGGAACACCAAAAAGACACGATGCCAGGGCCATTATACCCATGAAGCATGTGGGCTGCCAATATGCCAGCCCACAGACACTGCCGCTGCTTGCTTGCTGCCCCAGCTGTGTTTGCAAGCTTCAATGGGAGAGACTCCTTTCTCTCTCTCTCTCTCTCTCTCTCTCTCTGCTGTCCTCTTTGGAAGGCCCAGGCTGCCTTAGAGAGAAGTGGTTACGCTCTACATCCTGAGCGTCTTAGTCAGTTACTTGGAATTTTGTGTGACAGGGTTTTATTTTGCTCCCCATTTAGTTCTTGGTCATCCCTCGTTTCTCTTTATCAGCATGGAAATATGGATATTATTTCATGACTTGGGGTGTCATCTAAAACTACTTGCTTAATTTCTGGCTGAAAATTTTCAAGCTTTGGTCAGTGGAAGTTCATGCAGTTGGATCTAGTGTTCCTGAGGCGTAGTCCCATTGTAGCAGCACATGTATGTGTGTGGATGGTGTATGAGTGTGTGTGTGTGTGTGTGTGTGTGCAGGTGTGAGCTCCCGTGCACGCATGTGCCGAGGCCGGAGGAGGACATGGAGTGCCCTCCTCTACCACTCATTTGCCTTATTTCCTTGAGTCAGAGTCTCTCACTGAACTTGAGGCCTGTCCTTGTCATTTTTCAGTCAGACTGACTGACACCCCAGCAATTCTCCAGTCTCTGCCTCACTTGGCACTGGGGTTACAGATACGTATGGCCATACTAAAATATTTTTATTTATTTGGCCAGGTGTGGTGGCACACGCCTTTAATCCCAGCACTTAGGAGGCAGAGGTAAGAGGATCGCCATGAGTTCAAGGCCACCCTGAGACTACATAGTGAATTCTGGGTCAGCCTGGGCTAGAGCGAGATCCTACCTCGAAAAACCAAAAAAAAAAAAAAAAAAAAAAAAAAAAAACCTTATTTTATTTTCTTGGTTTTTAGAGGTAGGGTCTCACTGTAGCCCAGACTGACCTGGAACTCACTTTGTAGTCTCAAATTGGCCTTGAACTCATGGCGATCCTCTTACCTCTGCTTCCTGAGTGCAGGGATTAAAGATGTGCACCACCACACCCAGCATATTTGATTTATTTATAAGGAAGGAGGGGGAATGAATATGGGTGCTCCAGAGCCTTCTGCTCCTGTAAAGGAACTTTAGATGCATGTGCCACTTTGTGCATCTGGCTCTATGTGGGTCTGGAGACAGAGACTGACAGAATGGGTGCACCAGGGTCCCTTGCCACTGCAAACAAACTCCAGATGGGTACTGGGGAATCAGACCCCAGACAGAAGGCTTTCCAAACAAGCACGTTTAACTACTGAGCCATCTCCCCAGCCCTCTATTTTTTTACTTAACTAATTAATTATTGGTGCTAGAGGTGGAACCTTGGGCCTAATGTGTGCTTCTTCTTGTGCTGAGACAGGGTCTCATGTAACCTAGGCTACCCTCCAACTTGCTATGTAGCCAGGGTTGGCCTTGAACTCCTTATCCTCCTGCTTCTACCACCCAAGTGTTGGAATTACAGCTGTGTGCCACCATGCCTGGCCTTTGTACAAGCTAAGTACATGCTTTGCAAGAGCTGCATTTCTATCCCCTCATCTTGTTATTAATCTTTCTCCCCCCCTCCTTTTTTTGTTTTTTTGAGGCAGGGTCTCACTGTAGCTCAGGCTGACCTGGAATTCACTATGGAGTCTCAGGGTGGCCTTGAACTCATGGCGATCCTCTTACCTCTGCCTCCCAAGTGCTGGGATTAAAGGTGTGCACCACCACGCCCGGCTCTCTTCCCCTTTTTAAAAAATATATATATTTAAAAATATTTTATTTATTTATTTATTTGACAGAGAATGAGGGAGAGAGAGAGAGAGAGAGAGAGAATGGGCACGCCAGGGCCTCCAGCCACTGCAAACCAGCTCCAGACGCGTGCGCCCCCTTGTGCATCTGGCTTACATGGGTCCTGGGGAGTTGAACCTGGGTCCTTTGGCTTTGCAGGCAAATACCTTAACCACTAAGCCATCCCTCCAGCCCCTCCCCTTCTTTTTAAAAAAATTTATTTATTTATTTTACAGAGAGAGAGAGAGAGAGAAAGAGAGAGATAATGGGCACACCAGGGCCTCTAGCCACTGCAAATGAGCTCCAGACGCATGTGGCACCTTGTGCATCTGCCTTACATGGGTCCTGGGGAATCGAACCTGGGCCCTTAGGTTTTGCAGGCAGGCACTGTAACCACTGAGCCATCTCTCCAGCCCCTCTCCTTCTTTTTTTTTTTTTTTTCGAGGTAGTGTCTCACTCTAGCCCAGGCTGACCTAGAATGCACTAGATAATCTCAGGGTGGCCTTGAACTCACAGCGATCCTCCTACCTCTGCCTCTTGAGTGCTGGGATTAAAGATGTGCGCCACCATGCCTGGCTCCCTCCTCTTCTTTTTAAGGTAGGATCTTTCTCTAACCCAGTCTGACCTGGAACTTACTCTGTAGCCCAGGCTGGTCTTGAGCTTGTAGTGATCCTCTTACCTCAGCCTCATGAGTCTGGGATTATCACACCTGTCTTCATATTTATTTGTTCAGATGAAATATTAGTTAACAGAAAATCTCTGCTAACTCTTGAGAAAAAATTCTACTGGGATTTTGCTTAGAATTGTGTTCAGTCTTGACTCTGGGAATAATTATCCTTTAAAAATATTGAGGCCTGCTGCTTCTGTTCACATATTTTCTTTAGCCAAGATCAGTACTTTTTTTTTTTTTCCCTATAAGTTCATCCATTCTTTTTTCTTTTTCTTTTTTTGGTTTTTCAAGGTAGGGTCTTACTGTAGCCCAGGGTGACCTGGAATTCACTATGTAATCCCAGGGTGGCCTCGAACTCACAGTGATCCTCCTACCTCTGCCTCCCAAGGGCTGGGATTGAAGGCATGCACCACCACACATGGCATTTATTTTTATTTATTTATTTGAGAGCAACAGACAGACAGAGAGAGGAAGAGGCAGATAATTAGCAAGAGAGTGGGCACGCCAGGGCCTCCAGCCATTGCAAACGAACTCCAGACACATGTGCCACCTTGTGCATCTGGTTTACATGGGTCCTGGGGAATCGAGCCTTGAACTTGGGTCCTTAGGCTTCACAGCAAGTGCTTAACTGCTAAGCCATCTCTCTAGCCCTCTTTCATTCTTTTTAAATATAATTTCTAAGTTTTTTTTTTTTTTTTTAAGGCAGGGTCTCACTCCAGCTCAGGCTGGCCTCAAACTCACAGTGATCCTCCTACCTCTGCCTCCCAAGTGCTGGGATTAAAGCGTGTGCACCACCATGCCCAGTTTATATTTGTTGCTGCTTGACTGGTATATTTTTTTGCCATTGCAACTTTGACAAGTGAGAATAGCCAGGATGTTGGAAGGCAATTGGTTTTCATATATTTATTTTCTTTTTCTTTCTAACTTAAAAAAAAAAACTATTTTATTTGATTGAGAGAGAGACAAAGGGAGACAAAGGGAGAGAGAATGGGTGCACCAGGGCCTTCAGCTACTGCAAACAAACTCCAGATGCATGCACCACCTTGTGCATCTGGCTTATGTGGGTCCTGGGGAATTGAACCTGGGTCCTTTGGCTTTCCAGGCAAGCACCTTGACCTCTAGGCCATCTCTCCAGCCCCCAACTTTTTGTTGTTGTTGTGTGTATGTGCAAACATATGTGAGAGTCAGAGGTCTACATCAGATGTCTTCCTCAATCGCTCTCCACATTATTGTTTGAGACATAGTCTCTTACTGATTCAGGTAGACTAGCTAGCCAGAAGCCTGGGGAATCCTCCTGTCTCCACCTCTCTAGTGCTGGGATTACAGGCACAAGCCTCCATGCCCAGATTTTTATGTAGGTGTTGGGATCTAAACTGAGGTCCTCATGCTTGTATGACAAGCACTTCACTGACTGAATCATCTCCTTAGCCCGTGAAGTTATTATTACTATTATTGTTGCTGTTGTTATTGTTATTTTTAGAAAGGGTCTTATTCTGTAGCCCAGGCTGCCCTGAACTTACTATGTAGACCAGGACTGGCCTTGAACTCATGGTAATCCACCTGTCTTCTGAGTGCTGATATTATAGGTTTGAACCCACTTCTGGCTGTTAAATTAAAAGAAAATTATTGGGGCTGGAGAGATTGCTTAGCAGTTAAGGCGCTTGCCTGCAAAGCCTAAGGACCCAGGTTCAATTCCTCAGTGCCTATGTAAACCAGATGCACAAGGTGGCACATGTGTCTGGAGTTCGTCTGCAGTGGCTGGATGCCTTGTCATGCCCACTCTCTCTCTACCGATCTCCACCTCTTTCTCTCTCTCTCAAATAAATAAATATAAACAAAATTAAAAATATTTTTTATTTATTTGAGGAGTGGGGAGAGAGGGGGGGTATGGACATGCCAGGGCCTCTAGCCACTACAAAGGAACTCCAGATGCATGCACCATTTTATGCATCTGACTTTACATGAGTACTGGGGAATCAAACCAGGACTGACGAGCCAGTTGCCCTTTCTTCTCAGGCTGAGTAGAAAAGCCTCCCGTGGAGATGTGGGCCTCAGCCAGGCGAATGGGGCTCACATGCTGGAGGACAGCTGAGTGGAGCCAAGGTCACAGGCTTACTCATCCCCAGGACCAGTTGGCCCTGCTTTCATGGGCTGCACACCACATCTGCCCAGCTGTTTGCTCTTGCCACCTTCAGTCACGCACCTCTCTCCTCTCCAGGAGCAGCGAGGAAGGGGAGTGAGTTCTGAGATTCTGCAGCCCTGAGCCTGTTGACAGTTTGAAGCTGGGGTCAGAGTGACCCAGATTTCAGCCCATCTCTGCTGCTGCTGCTCCTCCTCCTCTTCTTATTAAAATATGGTGGGCTGTAGAGATTGCTTGCCTGCAAAGCCTAAGGACCCAGGCTCGATACCCCAGTACTCACATAAGTCAGATACACAAGGTGGCACATGCGTCTGGAGTTTGTTTGCAGTGGCTGGAGGCCCTGGCACGTTCATTCTCTCTCTTTCCCTCTGCCTCTTTCTCTCTCTAATAAATAAATAAATATGGCAAAATTCTCTCTCTCTGTCTCCCTCTTTTTTTTTATTGACAACTTCCATAATTGTGAACAATATCACGTGGTAATTTCTTCCCTCCCCCCACTTTCCCTTTTGAAACTCCACTCTCCATCATATCCCCTCCCCCTCTCAATCAGTCTCTCTTTTATTTTGATGTCATGATCTTTTCTTCCTATTATGTTGGTCTTGTGTAGGTAGTGTCAAGCACTGTGAGGTCATGGATATCCAGGCCATTTTGTGTCTGGAGGAGCACGTTGTAAGAAGTCCTATCCTTCCTTTGGCTCTTACATTCTTTCCACCACCTCTTCTGCAATGGACCCTGAGCCTTGGAAGTTGTGATAGAGATATTTCAGTGCTGAACACTCCTCTGTCACTTCTTCCCAGCACCATGGTGCCTCCTGAGTCATCCCAAGGTCACTGCCATCTGAAAAGAGAAGGTTCTCTAATCAAAAGTGAAAGTAGCATTAATATATGGGTGTGAGCATTAAGAGAAGTGGTTAGGGCTGGAGGGATGACTTAGTGGTTAAGGCATTTGCCTGCAAAGCCAAAGGACCCAGGTTCAATTCTCCAGGACCCACATTAGCCAGAAGCACAAGGGGGCACACGTGTCTGGAGTTCGTTTGCAGTGGCTGGAGGCCCGGGCATGCCCATTCTCTCTCTCCCTCTTTCTCTGTCAAATAAATAAATAAATATTAAAAAAAGAGAGAGAAGTGCTTACTGGGCAGTTTGGTGAGCATAGTATATATATTTAGCCAGACAGCAGCAGATGTTACAGCCCTAGGGCTCATGACTACCCCTGTTGTAGGTTTTCAGTATCAGGGATGTACTCCCTCCCATGGAGTGGGCCTCCAGTCAAATTAGAGAGCAGTTGGTTTCCCCCATAACAGACGTGCCACTATTGCATCCATTGGCTCATTTGGCCTGGCTGGCCAAAAAAAGGCTTGTGGTGTCCACTGTTGGGTATCTTCACTGGTGATTTCTCTCTCTTCCATTGAACTGCATGCAGTGTGGCTTTTTCTAGTTTTGTTTTTTTTTTTTTTCCGAGGTAGGGTCTCACTCTAGCTCAGGCTGACCTGGAATTCACTATGTAGTCTCAGGGTGGCCTCGAACTCACGGCAATCCTCCTACCCTGCCTCCTGAGTGCTGGGATTAAAGGCGTGCATGCCATGCCTGGCTCTTTTTCCAGTTTTCTGTCAGCTGGTCTATATGGAGGAGGTTTTCAGTTCAGCTCCAGCAGGATTTCTCAGTGACCTTGCAGCCCAAGTATGTGGTCTTCAGTAAATAGGGTCTTGCCATCAATTCCGGGTGGAACCAAGGGCCTCAGCAATGGCCTGTAATGTTTTGGGGGCATCAGGCACCTCCCTGGCCAACAACTCTCTGGAAGGTATCCCATCCCTGGCACTGAAAATTCTCTAGTAACAATCTATTGCTCCTGTGTGTTCCACTGTCCAAAAAAGGTTTCCGTATCATTTATTTACATCCTCTTAGGTTTTGATTAGCCCTCTCTCCACCTTTCCTTTACTCAGTCTCTCCCCCTAACTTCACTTAGGCTTATTTTTGGTTTGTTTGTTTGTTTGTTTGTTTTTCGAGGTAGGGTCTCACTCTAGCCCAGGCTGACTTGGAATTCACTATGTAGTCTCAGGGCAGCCTTGAACTCATGGCAATCCTCCTACCTCTGCTTCCCAAGAGCTGGGATTAAAGGTGTGTGCCACCACACCCAGCTAAAATTCTCTATCTCTTTTTAAAAATATTTTACTTATTTGGGCTGGAGAGATGGCTTAGTGGTTAAGGCGTTTGCCTGCAAAGCCAAAGGCTCCCAGTTCGATTCTCCAGGACCCATGTTAGCCAGATACACAAGGGGGTGCATGTATCTGGAGTTCATTTGCAGTGGCTAGAGGCCCTGGCATGTCCATTCTCTTCTTCCCCACCCTCTGCCTCTTTTTCTCTATCAAATAAATAAATAAAATATATTTAAAAAAATTTTTAAAAATATATATTTTGCTGGGCGTGGTGGCGCACACCTTTAATCTCAGCACTCGGGAGGCAGAGGTAGAAGGATCACCATGAGTTTGAGGTCAACCTGAGACTACATAGTTAATTCCAGGTTAGCCTGGATCAGTGTGAGACCCTACCTCAAAAATCCAATATATACATAAAACTTATTTGGGAGGAGAGAGAGAATGGATGTGCTAGGACCTCTTGCTGCTGCAAACTCCAGATGCATGTACCACTTTGTGCATCTGGCTTTCTGTGGATATTGGAAAATTGAACCAGGGCTGGCAGACTTTGCAAGCAAATGCCTTTAATTGCTGAACATCTCCCTAGCTCCTCTACTCTCTCTTGTCCATAATTCTTTGGACAAGTCACTCTGTCTCTCAGGACCTCAATTTTGTCATTAAGATGGAAGATAATGGAAGACTTCATGGGGTTGGGGATGTGCTTGCCTAGCATGCACAAGGCTCTGGGTTTAAACCCCAACACCACATAAAACCAAGCGTGGTGGTATACGCCTGTAAACCCCACACTTGGGAGGTGGAGGCAGGAGGATCAGGAGTTCAAAGTCATACCCACTTCCATAGAGAGTTCAAGGCCAGTTTCTAGGTTTCTATGTATGTTCAGATCCCATCTAAAAATGCATATAAAAATAAATCAAATCAAGTCAAATAAAAGCAAACAATGAAAAATGTAGTCACCAACAAAATGCCACTTCCGTCACTCTCACTGCTGTGCTTTGAGTATATACCCCCAAACTGTGGAGCCTGGGCTGGGGATGTGTTTCAGTGGGTACATTGTCTGCCTGGCATGCTTGAAGCCCAGTTCAATCCCCAGCAGTACATAAAAATGGGAGTGGTGGGCTGGAGGGATGGCTTAGCAGTTAAGGCACTTACCTACAAAGCCAAAGGACCCAGGTTCGATTCCCCAGGACCCATGTAAGCCAGATGCATAAGGCGGCGCATGTGTCTGGAGTTCATGTGCAACAGCTGAAGGCCCCGGTGCACCTGTTCTCTCTGTCTCCCTCTTTCTCTCTATCTCTCTCAAATACATAAATAAATAAATAATTTTAAAAAGGGAGGGTGGTGGCACATGCAATACTGGCACTTGAGGGGTGGAGACAGGAGTTTGAGGTCATCCTTAGCTACATAGGGAGTTGCAGGCCAGCCTGGGGCTATATATGACCCTGTCTCAGTAAACGAAATACAGGGCTGGAGAGATGGCTTAGTGGTTAAAGCGCTTGCCTGTGAAGCCCAAGGACCAGGTTCAACTCCTCAGAACCCACAGAAGCCAGATGCACAAGGTGACACAAGCATACAAGGTCACACATGTGCGCAAGGTGGAACACCCGTCCGGAGTTCGATTGCAGTGGCTAGAGGCCCTGGAGTGCCAATTCTCTCTCTCTGCCTCATAAAATAGATTAAAAAAAAAAAACAAGCAACAACCGAAAAACCACTATGAAAGCAAGTGTCTCAGTGGCTGAGCCACCTCCCCAGCCCTCCAAAACACTATGGAGCCTTGACTCCTCAAAGCGTTAACGTGGGTCAAAGGGGGAATGGATCACTACTGTTTGTGCTGGACTGAGTTAGCTCTCCGGGGAGTGCTGGCTCTGCAGTGAGCCCGTCTCATACTTGTCTCCCCCATGTGCCCACTCCCCCCTTCTGCCATGCGAGCCTGCGTATGACCCTCTCCAGAGGCTGAGCGAGTGCTGTGCCAGCCTCCAGAACTGAGTCAAATAACTCTCCCTTCTTGATAACTCACCCAGTGTCCGGTGTTCTGTTAGAGCAGCAACAAAATGGACTGACTAAGACAGTCAGCAGCAGTTGCTTCAGCCACAGTGCCTGGGGACATACGTGCCAGGTGGCTGGGGCTTTTCATCCAGACAGGACAAGAGGAGGAGGAGGAGAGGGCTCAGAACCCTCCCTCGGTCGAGCTCCAACAGGGGCAAGCTGAGTGCGCTGCCCTTCCGGCTCCTCGCTCTGGGTCCCTCTGGAAGATGGATCCGGGGCTCCCTTTTCTCGGGTAGCTTTGGAACAGGGAACGATGATGGCGCAGCAGGATGAAAACCGAGGACGTTGGCCAGCGCTCCCTAGTGACAGGGTGGCATCTGTCTCTGCCACTGCCTGGAGTGGCTAATGGGTGGGCAGCGGGCGGTCTCTGCGCACCCGGCCCATTCCTGGCACCCTGAAAGCTGGTCTTGTCCGGGGAGTGATGGGATTGAGCGTGGCAGTTGGCAACCAGGGCAGGCTCAGTGAAGGGAAGACATTCACAGATGTGTGTGTGCACACCGCACGCATGTGCACATGTGTGAGCATGGGTACATGTGTGCGCGCTGTGAAGGAGGGCAGGCGAGGAGGTGGCTGCTCTGGGGTGCCGTGGGCTCCCAGGGGCACATTCCTCAGGGGATGGGTTCTTTCAGGACACCTTGAGCAACAGAAGGCAAGTTCCAGAAGTTCACCTTCCACCTGAGAGCTCTCCTGGTAGTAGACTTCTCATTCCGGTAAAGTGACTAGAAACGAACAGTGAAAAACTACGAGAAAAATAACAGAGGAAATGACCAGAGTTGCCAACATTTGATCTTGTTGAGTAGAGCCATAAAAAAGTAAACTTGCCAGGCGTGGTGGCGCACGCCTTTAATCCCAGCACTTGTGAGGCAGAGGTAGGAGGGTTGCTGTGAGATCGAGGCCACCCCGAGACTACGTGGTGAATTTCAGGTCAGCCTGGGCTACAGTCAGGCCCTACATGGAAAAACAGAACAGAACAGAACAAAACAAAAAAAAGTAAACTCCGTAACTCCTTTTTCTTTCCTTTCCTTTTTTTTTTTTTTGGAGGTAGTGTCTCCATCTAGTCCAGGTTGGCCTCAAATTTAGAGAGATCCTCTTACCTCAAGTTCCCAAAGTACTGGGATTAAAGTGTACCACCACACCCAGCAGAGGAAGAGAGAGGGAGGGGGGAAGAAGAGGGAGAGAGGAGAAAGAGAGAGAGAGAGAGAGAGAGGAGAGAGAGAGAGGAAGAATGGGTGCGCCAGGTCCTTTAGCCATTGCAAATGAACTCCAGATTCATTTTCCAGATTCATTTTCCAGATTCATTTGCAATGGCTAAAGGACCTGGCTTTGCAGACAGGTGACTTAATTGCTAAGCTATCCCTCTAGCCCCCCCCCCATTTTTTTATGTGAGAGAGCGACAGCAAGAGAGTAAGAAAGAGAGAGAGAGAGAGAGAGTTGGCATGTTAGGGCCTCTAGCCATGGTAATAATCCAACTCTAGACATGTGTGCCACCTAGTGCGCATGTGTGACCTTGTGTACCTGGGTCACCTCACGTCTGGCTTATGTGGGACCTAGAGAGTCAAACATGGGTTCTTAGGCTTCGCAGGCAAACGCCTTACTGGCTAAGCTATCTCTCCAGCCCCCTTGTTTTTGAGCTAGAGTCTCTATGGAATCCACAGCCTGCAGGGCTCTGAAGGTTCTCTGGGTCTCTCCTCCCCTTGGGGGCTGAAGTTACAGGTATGCATGGCCACACCCAGCTATTTATGTGGAATCTGGATATTCGAACTCTGATGGTCTCAGGCCCTCATTTTTTAAAAAAAAAATTTCTTTTTGTTCATTTTTATTTATTTATTTGAGAGCCACAGACAGAGAGAGAAAGAGGCAGAGAGAGAGAGACAGAGAGAGAGAGAATGGGCGCTCTAGGGCCTCCAGCCACTGTAGACAAACTCCAGATGTTTGCGCCCCCTTGTGTATCTGGCTAATGGGGGTTCTGGGGAATTGAACCTCGAACCGGGGTCCTTAGGCTTCACAGGCAAGTGCTTAACCGCTAAGCCATCTCTCCAGCCCCCCTCATCCTTCTTTTAATATTTTATTTTTATTTATTTATTAGACAGAAAGAGAGAGAGAGAGAGAGAGAGAGAGAGAGAGAGAGAGAGAGAGAGAGAGAATGGGCACACCAAGGCATCCAGCCACTGCAAACGAACTCCAGACGGGTATGCCCCCTTGTGCATCTGGCTAACATGGGTCCTGGAAATCGAACCTGGATCCTTTGGCTTTGCAGGCAAACGCCTTAACCACTAAGCCACCCCTCCAGCCCTCAGGCCCTCATTCTTGAATAGAAAGTGCACTTAGCCACTGAGCCATTTCCCCAGCCCCTCAACTCCTTTTTCTATCCTTATTCTGCTGTGGAAGGCCAAGCTACTCCGTCGCCACCCCAGTGGAAGCATGTAGACTCAGGCTGGAGGCAATTGCTCCAACTGGAGAGTACAGGATTTATCTCCATGTACCCCTCACTTGGAGGGGTGGAGGTATCTTATGAAGTTGCTGATTCTGTATGCAGTCTCTTTTATTGGTGCTGGGGAGTCGAGCCCAGGGCCTTAGGCATGCTAGCCAGGTGCTGTAACCCTGAGCTGCAGCCCCAGCCTGTGGGCAGAGTCTTCCAGGTGCCTTTGCCATCACCCAGCCAGTGCGGGGGGGGGGGTGCAGTCTAAAGAAACCCGGGAAGCCATGGCTGGGACGATGAGGACACCGAGATGAGGACGCTGCTCACTGTAAAAGCTGGGAACAGCGGGACAGGGTGGGGTGAGGCCATTCTTCCATGCTAAGCCAAAGGAAATGCTTCGTAGCCATTGAAAATGATCTTGGAGTGAGGAATCTTTTGGGAAGCTGCTCACACTATGTTCTGTGAAAAGAATCAGCTTCCAAATAGCATATTGAGAGGCTGAGGAGATGGCTTAGCTGTTAAAGACGCTTGCTTGCAAAGCCTGCTGGCTCGGGGTTCAATTCCCCAGCACCCATGTAAAGCCGGACGCAAAAACTGGCACGTATGTTTTCACACAAGACACCCTGGCAGGCCTATGCACACACACACACACACACACGTACATTTGTGTAAATTAATCAAAAAATATAAAAAACAGTATGTTAGGGTTGGGAAAATGGCTCAGTCAGTTAAATGATTGCCTTACACTCATGAAGACCTGACTTTGATTCCTAAACCCCACCCCAAAAAAGCTGAACATGGTGACACAGACTTGTAATCCTAGTGCTGGGGAAGCAGAGACAGGTAGATTCCTGGGGTTCACTGGATAGCCAGTCTAGTCTAATTCGTGACTTTCAGGCCAATGAGAGATCCTGTCACAACACCCAAGGTTGTCCTTTGGCCTCCATATGCGTGTGCACACATGTGCTCCTGCATACACACAGGGACACACACGCACACACACACACACACAGTCAGGTTATTTATAAACCACTAAAACTTTACTTATAATGGCATAAATTTGTAAGCTATATTTATGCACCTGTTTATAAATGTAATATTTGAAGGTTATGCACAAAATTAAACAACTCTCTCTGGTTGATAGAATTGTAGGCAGTTGTGGCCTCTTCTCTTTCCTGCATGTCATGCTGTGTTAGTTACTTTCTCATTGCTGAGACCAAACAACTGACAAGAAGCAACTTCAGGAAGGAAAGGTTCATTCTGACTTGGAGTTTGAGCGGATACAGTCCATCAAGGCAGGGAGGACGTGGCGGCAGCAGCAGGAGGCGGCTGGTCACACTGCGTCTGAAATCAGTCCGTCAAGGCAGGGAGGACGTGGCGGCAGGAGGCGGCTGGTCACTCTGAGCCTGACATAAGGAAACAGAGAGCAATGGATGCTGGTGCTCAGCTCACTTTTCCATGTCACCCAGTCCAGAACCCCAGCCCATGGGGTGGTGCTGCCCACAGTTAGATGGGCTTTCCAACATCAACTAACCTCATGAAGATCATCCCTCCCAGGCACTCCCAGAGACTGGATTTCTCAATGATTAGAGGTCCTGTCCAGTTGACAACAAAAACTATCACACAGGGCTTTTTACGTATAGTTCCAGGGAAGCAGTAGTCAAGAATAGCTTGGTTTATCAGACTATCAAGACCTGGGTTCGTATCCCAGCTCTGCAACGTCTTGGCAGGGGCTCTGAAAGTCACCCTCTAGAACTGTGAGGGGAATAAACCTCCCTTCTTGGTAAATTTCCCAGTGTCAGATGTTGTGTGACAGCCACAAAGATAAACTAAGACAACAGCCATAGACGCCCCACCACTGTATCAGGAAGGCAGCCTGGCGACGTATATGTGTAAGACAGTCAGGTCCTTGATCACTGTGGCAATGTCAGGCAATGCCACAAAATTCTTCTTTTCTGGGCTAGAGAGATGGCTCAGTGGTTAAGGTGACTAGCTGTGAAGCCTAAGGACCAATGTTCAATCTCTCTCCAGATCCTATGTAAACCAGACACATAAAGGTGACAAAAGAGCAAGGTCGCACATGCACACTAGATGGCACAAGTGTCTGAGTTTGATTGCAGTGGCTGAGGCCCTGGTGCACCCATTCTCTCTCTCTCTTTTAAAATATTTTTATTTATTTATTTGAGAGAGGGGAGAGAGAGAGAGAGAGAGAGAGAGAGCGAGCGAAAGAGAGAGAGAATGAATGCACCAGGGCTTCCAGACACTGCAAAGAAGCTCCAGATGTATGTGCCACCTTGTGCATGTGGCTTATGTGGGTCCTGGGGAATTGAACTGAGGTCCTTTGGCTTTGCAGGCAAATGCCTTAACGCTAAACCATCTCTCCAGTGTCCCCTCTCTCTCTTGAGGTAGGGTTTCACTATAGTCCAGGCTGACTTGGAATTCACTATGTAGTTTCAGAGTGGCCTCAAACTCATGGTGATCCTCCTACCTCTGCCTCCCAAATGCTGGGATTAAAGGAGTGTGCCACTATGCCCAGATCTCACTGCTTCTCTAAAAAACCAAAAATTCTCTTCCAGGCACTGAGGTGAGGTTGGCTTCCTCATTGCGGGCTATGAAGGTTTTGTAGGCTGACTTGAATTTGGAATTTCTAAACTAAAAATTGTCCGTAATGGAGTTCAATCAAAGAATTAAAAGAAACATTTTCCTAAGAAATTGGATGTCCACACAAGTTCGAAAAACTCCTATGATGGGCATACACACATGGCCCCATGAGATGTGAGCACTGTCTTCATGCTCTGAGAATGTGGAAATATTTCAAACCCACAGCACTGAGATGCATGAGTTATAATGCAGTGAACTGGCAGCAGAAAAACCCTTTGGAACCCATACACCTCTCAGGAGATAGACCATTCCTGTCCCCTTGGGTGACCTCTGAGTCATCCTATGACTCAAGCTCTCCCGTGTCACAGGAAAACCCTGTTCTGTCCTCTATAAATGTATCTCTGCAGTGTGCATTCTCTGAGTCCAGCTCTTCCTCGCAGCTATGTGTGCTGGGTATAGAATTCATCCCTGCTCTTGCCAGCGTTGTGGATTTCTTCTGTCTCATCACTGACTTTACAACATGCTCACTGTTGTCCCTGTTGCGTGCAGTTTTGCCTTTTCATTCTGTCAGTTCTCAACAATGCATCATGATAGTAAATGGAAAATTCTAGAAAAAGCTCCTCAGTGATCAATGACACACCATCCTGAGCAATGTGATGGAGTCTCATATCACACTGTTCTGTCCTGCTCAGGAAGCAAGCCACCTTTGTGCTCACCGTGTCCTCAGTGTAGCCCCTGCTTGCTCATCAGTCACTTGGTAGCTGTTTCAGGTATTGATGGACTTGGTGATTAACCAAGACTGACTTTCTTGGTATCAACTATTGGGGTTCAAAGACCCCTTATCTTACTGAATACAGGCCCAAAAGCAGAAGTTAAATGATGCTTATGACTTGATCATAGATTTTTATAATTTATCTGATTTTTCCTTTTCCTTTCCTCTTCCTTCCTTCCTTCCTTCCTTCCTTCCTTCCTTCCTTTCTTTTTTTCTGAGGCAGGGTCTTGTTCTAGCCCAGACTGACCTGGAACTCACTACGTAGCCCCAGGTGATCATCCTACCTCAGCTTCCCAAGTGCTGGGACTAAATACATGGGCCACCATGCCTGTCAAATGTGAAGCCCAGACTGGCCTTGAACTCCTGATCCTACTGCATCCACCTCTCCAACAATCTCCTACTGGCATGTGCCACCACAACTGGCCTGTATGGACGGTTGTGCACACTTGTATGCAGGTGCTTGTGAACATGTGTGCATGCACACAGGCCGGAAGATATCCTTGGGTGTTCCTTAGGAATGTTGCCCACTTTTGTTGCTCTTTTTTTTTTTTTAAGGTAGTGTTTCACTCTAGCCCAGGCTGACCTAGAACTCACTCTGTAACCCCAGGCTGGCTTCAAAACTCATGTCGATCCTCCTGTGTCTCTTGAGTGCTGAGATTAAAGGTATGCGTCACCAAATAGGACACACTGGCTGGCCGTGAGCCCCAGGGATCCATCTACCTGTCTCCACCTCTCCAGTGGTAGCATTACAAATACACCACCATACCTGGCATCTTGGCACAGATGTTGGGGATGGAACTGATGTCCTCATGCTGCATGGGCAAGCGCTTTACCAAGTGAGCCATGTCCCCAGCCCCATGTTCTATTATTAGTTACTGTTGCTAATCTCTTACTGTGGCTAATAGATGAATTAGACTTTACCATAGGTCTGAATGTTTAGAACACACCACATGTAGGGTTTCAGAGCCCCCCCCCCAGGGGTCTTGGATGCAGTGTATAGATAAAGGGACCACTGTAAGTGACAGATGCTGTCAGGGGACGCTGTTTCCTTCCAGATGGGACTCCTCACAAATAGGACTTCTCTGTGCACCCGAGTCGAGACTTTCCTGAGCATGTATGTTTTCATTTCTCATGGATAATGCCTAAGAGTGGAACAGCTGAGGCTTCTGGGAGGTGTGTGTTTGACTTTCCAGAGGCTTCCATTGTCTTCCGAGGTGGTGGCGTGGTTTTGCACTCCCCCAAGCATGGGAGGGACATCCTGGTCACTCTATACCAAAGGTCCTTGTGGACCTATGGGCTTTCCCTTGCTGCTCATTTGAAGTATGTAGATGGAACTTCTAGAAGGCTTCATGCTTATTGCTATCCACACTTGCTGTGTGGTCCAGAACAAATCATCCCATCTTCCCAGCATCCCTGTCCCACGAAGAGCAGGAGTGGGTGGGATGGAAGCGCCGGCGGCGGGGAGAGGGGCTCTTAGGGGACTTGCTCATGGTCTTGTCCCTGTGCTCTCTTTGGGCTCAGCCTACCTGGGACTCTCTCTTTCCACAGATATTGGCCCGGTGACCCTCACGGCTGACCCAGTGGTGTTTCAGAGGGAGCTGAGAGAACTCTATGTTCAGGTGGGATGCCCTGTCCCTGCCAGTGCCCCTGGCCCTGCCCATGGACCCACTTCACCGTTCTTCTTAGTTCATGGCAGAGGTCAAGGTCTTTGTCTCAGTCAGGGACCAAGATATAGGCCTGCTCCCTCCTAGTCCTGCATGACCAGCCTCTCAGCTCAGTGGCTGCCTCCTACCCCTGGAGGCTCCTCTAAGAGGCCCTGTGCCTGGCTTGGAGCAGGTGCTCGCTATTTAGTGAATGAGTGGAAGGGGACACATTGATCCTAGTTGAGGGCATATGTGGGGACAGCTCATTTCAGACCCCAAGCCAGGCTTAAGCCTGGGTTATGTGCCTGTGGCCACCTGGAGGCTCTGCCTTGTGGAACTTCTGAGTCCTGTGTCTGTCCTTTCCCTGCCCACTGAGGCCACTGGCTACGAGAGGGCAGGGACTCCCCAGGTGGGTGTGGTTTTCTGGTAGATTCGCCCAGGGCTGGGAATGGACCCCATCCCAGCACGGGGTTCAGTACAAGTAAGTGAGGAAAGCTTTTTCCCATGAAGTGGTCACTTCATGCTAATCCAGCTGCTGCTTGCTGGCTGTGCAAACCTGGGAGACTACACTCTCCAGGCTGCTCCCTGCGTGGACGGCAGGAGCGTGTTCTTCTGAGGGCTTGACTCCAGGCAGGTCTCCTGGGCTGGGCCTTTATGCCTTAAGCCTCAGCTGTCGCAGGGTCCTCGGGGCTCTCAGCCTGTTCCTCTCACTAGTAGTACTCCTTGCTGCTTGCTCCCCGCATTCCACGGTCCCCACACCGGGACCCATGTCCCTCTCCCATTGGTGAGCGAATGAGTAATGCTTGTCTGCAGTCACAGGAGGACGCACGCTGGCAGGGAGAGACCGAGGCTGTGCCTGACCCCTGGCTGGGGGACACTGAGGCACTTGAGGTTTCTGGGGCATCTCTGGGTGCATCCTGAGTGGAGGAGGCAGGTGGCAGCTGTTGACAAGCCTCCATCCTCCAGGGAGGTGGTGACTGCCCGGAGATGAGCGTGGGGGCCATCAAAGCGGCCGTGGAAGTCGCCAACCCTGGCTCTTTCATCTATGTGTTCAGCGACGCCCGCGCCAAGGACTACCAGCGGAAGGAGGAGCTGCTTCAGCTCCTGCAGCTGAAGCAGTCACAGGTGAGCGTGGCCACGGGCACGGGGGTGGGCAGCCCCACGGGGCAGCCTTAAGCCCCACTTGGAGAGGGAAACCCAGCTTGTCTCCTGAAGCCCCCCGGGGCCAGGCTCTGGTGAATCGCAAGTGTGTCTGCGAGGCTGGCTGTGGGCGCAGACCGCGGTTTCGCACCCTGTCAGTGCTTGGTGTCATCCATCTTCATCCTGGCCTTGGCGCTGCGCCTGACCTCTGCGGCTCAAGTGTCCTGGCTGTTGCCTTGGATCTGAGGACACATGCCACAGGGGATTTCTGTCACATGCTCTTTTTTTTTTTTTTTTTAAAAATATGGACAACTTCCATAATTATAGACAATGAACCATGATAATTCCCTCCCTCCCCCCACTTGCCCCTTTGAAACTCCACTCTCCATCATATCCCTTTCCCCTCTCAATCAATCTCTCTTTTATTTCAATGTCGTGATCTTTTCCTCCTATTATGATGGTCTTGTGTAGGTAGTGTCAGGCACTGTGAGGTCATGGATATCCAGGCCATTTTGTGTCTGGAGGAGCATGTTGTAGGGAGTCCTACCCTTCCTTTGGCTCTTAAGTTCTTTCCGCCACCTCTTCCGCAATGGACCCTGAGCCTTGGAAGGTGTGATCTAGATATTTCAGTGCTAAGCACTCCTCTGTCACTTCTTCTTAGCACCATGCTGCCTTCTGAGTCATCCCAGAGGTCACTGCCATCTGAAAAGAGAAGCTTCTTGAACCAAAAATGAGAGTAGCATTAATATATGGGTTTGAATATTAAGAGAAGTGCTTACCGGGCAGTTTGGTGAGCATAGTACATACATTTAGCCAGACAGCAGCAGACGTTACACCCCTAGGGCTCATGACTACCCCTGTTGTAGGTTTTCAGTATCAGGGATGTATTCCCTCCCATGGAGCAGGCCTCCAGTTCAATTAGAGAGCGGTTGGTTTCCACCATGACAGATACACCACTACTGCACCTATGGGCTCATTTGGCCTGGCTGGCCAAACTTAAGGCTTGCAGTGTCCATGTCACATGCTTTTGCTTCAATGGCTGGGAATGGGAGACAGGCCAGCCCATTTTTGGCATTCTTGGAGAAGAGTTTTGCTGTTCTCTTGTCTAGAATACTCTGGGATTCTACAAGGTTCTCCTAGTTGCAGCTTCCCAGGGGCCACTCGAAGATGAACCCACTTCTGTGTGCTCTGCTGTGGATGCCATCCCACCTACCGGGGAAGCACCAACTATGTTCCTGGCCCCGAGGGAGCACGTGTCCCTCATCAGCTCCTCCTCCCCGCTTGCCGGCCACTCTCGTCACTCCCATCTCTAGGTCGGAGCCTGGGTTCCGAGAGGAAGGAAGGTTTCCATGTCCCAGCAACACGCTCACACTGGTTGGGGCCCTGCTCCTCCCTCTCCCCCATGCAGTGGGTGGCCCCAGAGGTGGCGAGCCGGGCTTTGTGTGTCCGTCTTGCAGGTGGTCTTTGTCCTGACGGGTGACTGCGGTGACCGCACACATCCTGGCTACCTGGCTTATGAGGAGATTGCCTCCACCAGCTCTGGGCAGGTGTTCCAGCTGGACAAACAGCAAGTGACAGAGGTGAGTAAATCCCAGGCGAGAGCAGCTCCTCTCCCCTAAGCCTGCGGTGACGTTGGCAGTGTGTGTGATGAGGTGGCTTGGCGGGGTGATGTCATGATGTCATCTGACTGAGCCTCACCCCCCCCAGCACCCAAGGAAGGTACACCCTGCAGGTAAAGAGGCTGATGCTTGGAGTAGCATCCTGGGGTACAGCCCAGCTCCCATGTGGGGCGAGAACTCAATACATTCTTTTGTTTTGTTTTTCAAGGTAGGGTCTCGCTCTAGCCCAGGCTGACTTGGAATTCACTCTGTAGTCTCAGGATAGCCTCGAACTCATGGCGATCCTCCTACTTCTGCCTCCCAAATGCTGGGATTAAAGGCATGAGCCAACACGCCCGGCTAATAAATTCTCGCGAAAGAGTGAGTGTGAGGTTTCTTCTGCCTCCTCCGCAGAGGCGGGGAACCTTCCTGAGTCTGGTGCTAGGGAACAGGGAGCCACAGGGGCCTGAGATGTTGGGGACCTGGCAGAATAGACTTGTTTGGCCCTGTGGCCTGGGTGAGGTGCCACCTTCTGGATTCACCCAGCCATGCACCAGGCAAATGCCCCCTGCCCTGCTCTTGGGCCAGGTATTGGGCACTTGCCCTTCAGGCCCTAGTGCAGATTTCCCTGGGCCTGTCGTCCCTCTACCATGACTGTCCTTCCCAGTGGTGCAGGACCTCACTGCCGTCTAAAACAGAGCAAGGAGACCCACTTCCATGGTGTAACCCTGGCAGTGCAAGCCACTATCAACAGGTCACTGCATTGTCAACTGATGCCACAGCCTGTTTTCTTCTTCTTTTTAATAAATATTTAATTTTTTTTATTTGAGAGAGAGAATGGACGCGCCACCGCAAACAAACTCCAGACGCACGCACCGCCATGTGCATCCGCATTTATGTGGGCACAAGGAATCGAACCTGGGTCCTTAAGCTTTGCAGGCAAGCGCCTTAAGCACTAAGCCATCTGTCCGGCCCCAGCCTGCTTTCTTGAGCCTGTATGAGCTAACCCCGGGTACCGCAGGACCATCCCTCGCCCCCAGCACACGCACATGCAGCCAGTCTGATCTGTCTTTTGTCCCTGAAGCATATCCACACACTTGTCAGACCCCCTGCCTGAGTTTTCGCCTTGTCCACTCCTCACTGCCCCGCCAGCCCCTCTCTTGCTCTTCTCACCCCAGGGCCTTTGCTTCCCCTCCCCAGGCTCTGCTAAGATGTACCTGTAGAGGTCTTCCTCACCTTCTTGCCACACTGTCTCCCAGCACTCTTCACTGCTTTACATAATCGTCATCTTATGCTTGTGCGACTATTTAATGTCACTAGGCAGTGAGCTCCCTGAGGGCTGGGCCACGTGGGTCCTGTCTGCCACTGAATCTCTACCACCTCAAGCTGCTAGCCACCCAGGCATAGTGGGTGCCAGGAGGCAGCTAGGGGGGTGGAAAGCATGGAGTCCCTCGTTCCTGTCGCCTTGGGAAGAGGAAGCCGTGAGAGGCGGCATCTCCAAGGCGGGCTTGTGGCCTCTGGGACAGGGCTTCGTGTATATTTATGAACTGAGAGCATCAGCCTCGGGGGCCGTGTTTAGATTAGCGTGCCTGGCTCCCTGTTGATAGATGATGTTTATGTTTCCGTGCGACACAGCAGGCTGTATTTTTCTGGCATGTCAGCCTGCCCTGGCACTGAGCCCCAAGCAAGGATGAGAGAGGCATTTCGGAGTGGAGGCATAGCTTAGTCCCTGTTGCTGGGGAAACCTTTATAGGCAAAGTGACTTAGAATCTTGGTTCGAATCAGATGTAGGCGGAGGACAACTTGCCCAGGTGGGTCTCACTCTCCAGGCAAGGGCACCCTAGGTGACCCACCAGCTTTTTGCCATGGGGAGGGGGGTGGGGAGGAGCCTGACTTAGTAGGACCACGGACAGCCTGGCCAGGCTGCTCTGGGTGGTGGCTAGGATGTTCCTGGGCACAAACTCCTCATGCCTTGGATCTGGCCCCTTCCAGATGTTCCCAGACACTCCATAGCCTGGGAAAGTGGCTGGGGTGGCCAAGGCTGCGGTCATTCCCCAGGGGAGCCCAGCCAGCGGGGTTCTAGCTGGGAGAAAGCCTCCTCAGAAGTTGCACCGGCCACCTTTCCAAAGTCATCGCAGGTGGCAGGAGCAGCGGGCTGTGCATGCTCTCTTGCACTCATTTACGAAGCACTTGCTGTGTGCACCGGGATGGAGGACGGCTCTCTGCCTTGTAGCCCCTTAGCTCCTCCTTGTTGTGAACTTGGTTTCATAGGTTGCAGAAGCCCCCTTGGGAGTTCCATGGTAACCAAGAGAGGTGAGGGTTCACTTCCTTAAGAGAATTCGGGACTCTGACCTCCCAGCATAGACAGGGGTCGGAAGGTAGCCTTAGGTCTGTTCCAAAGGTGGCCGTTGTTGATCAAGACTTAAGACAGGACCAAAGGACTCCCTTTGCCCCAGGTGTGACAACCCACAGGATCCGCTCAGCTCACCCTCCGGCATACTGCCGCTGGCCTCAGTGATGTGGGAGGGTGAGGGAGAGATGGGGAAGGGTCAGACGAGCTGGACATGCCCCAGTCTTGCCTTAGGAAAGCACTAGGAGAGCCCTGGGCCTCTCGCTCTGCCCTGCACTGTCCCCCTGTGCCCTCACCCCCAACACACTGTCCAGTGCTGGGGTGGCAGGACCCATCCCTTGTCCAGCGGCAGCCGAATCTATGTGACAGATTGCTTAGGCTCTGTGCACCCGCTGGGGGGAGGGGTGGCCTGTCTTTTAAGACCCAGGGTGAGGGTTCTGACAAGCGGATCAGCAGGGCCAGAGGTGACCTTATCATGGGCTCTTGGCAGTGGCAGACGGGTGGTGATTCAAAGCTGGGCTCCCGGCAAGACGAGGGGTAGACTTCAGCTCTGCAGCTGCCCAGTGCCCAGTCCTTAGCTCTGCGGGGTGTGAGTTCCCCAGGGCACAATTGTATTAATGGGAGCCCCTGTCTCACAGGGATGAAGGAACAGTATCGGGCCCGGTGCCGGGCACCCAGTAAACCTTGTTTGAGCTAGCTGCAGCTAAATTCCCAGGCTTCCATTCCATAGGCACCCCCAAAAGAGAAGGGGCACTCTGGAAAAAAATTCTCAGCAAGGCAGAGCTGGGGAGAGGAGCTGGGGTCCCCCAATAGCAAGGACAGAGCCCCTAGACTGGGGTGCTCGCTCTGTCACTCTACGCTGAGTCCTCAGTTTCCCAGTGTGCAGTTGAGGAGGTCTACTCTACCTCCTGGTCCCTCTGTTTCCTAGGCCGCCCTGGCTGTCGAGTGTCCTGGAAGGGCCCCTAGAGCTGACCGATCTGCCAGAAGGAGCCGCACGGCTGTCATCTGGCTGGGGAAGCAGCCAGATTCCTTCCTCTCCATCAGCGACCATTGCTGAGCACGGGTGCACGGCTGACTCCCAGGCCCTGCCCCGGGAACATCTGGAAGCTATCGGGTTGGCCAAATAAACAGGGTGCTTTGCTTAATGAAGCCACTCTGCTCCTCAGACTCCCCAATTCCGCTCTGGAGCCCCAAAGGCAGCATCAGGTCCAGGAGGCCTTGACCCTGGGGCTGGCCCTGCAGGGGAGGTCTGGCTTTGTTGTGAGCAAGAGGGTCATACCCCACCAAACCCTAAGGCAGACTGCCTCGTGCTGGGGTTACGAGGGTGTCGTGTTGCTGTCCTGGCCCTCTCTGTGGCTTGGGAGCCTGAACTTCTGGGCATCTTCACTCCAACAGACATCGTAGCACACTTGTAATGGCCCTTTCAACACAGTAGCGGGGGTGGCCATTGTCCCCCCCGGGGGGCTGTTGTCTCCCACTGGCAGCTTTGCTTAGTCAACGTCACCTGTGGCCCACCAGGCCTAGCCCAGGGCTATCGTGCCCTGCTGTCTTCCTGGTCCCTGGTCCTCTTCTCCAGCTGAGAGTTCTTGGCAGTGGCTTCTTCCACTCACCCCCACGTGGACAAGGACCCTCATGCCTTAGCCAACACAGGTGGAACCTGTTCAAGAGACAGTGACTCAGAAAGCAATGCAAATACAGAAGGGTGGAGCCGTTCCAAGTATGAGAGAGAGAGAGAGAAAAAAAAAAAAGAACACGGCTGAATTCTTATCCTGTGATAACCGAAATCTTGCCACATCTGTTCTAGCTCAGGCTGAAAGAAAACACACTCTTTTTTTTTTTTTTTAATTCTCCGACAAATCTTCCATTTCCCTTCCCTTCTGTGGAAAACCACATGGCAGGCAAAGCTGTAGAACCGTGATTTAGAGGCAGAATGGCCCACAGGTAGCATGCAAGATACTACTGTCTTGCGCCTCAACCATAGCAGGCATTGCTAATCAATCAACTTAAATTGAATGTAGTTTCACAGTTTTTCTTCAAACAGCATTCCTGGAAACCATGTCCAGTTGACTGGTATTGGCAAGCAGTAGTCATACCCAGGTGTATATTAAAGCTATGGCATACTTGTCATTTTTTAAAATGACTTTTAGTTTTTAAAATTGGTATGAGAAATTTTCAAGATATAGAAAGGCTAAAAGAGCATAGCTACCAACAATTCAGCAATTATAGACATCTTCTTATTGTCATTTTTTTATGAGAGAGAGAAAGAGAGAGAATTGGCACACCAGGGCCTCCAGCCACTGAAATAGAAATACAGATGTGTGTGTCACCTTGTGCGCATGTGTGACCTTGCATGCTTGCGTCACCTTGTGAGTCTGGCTTATGTGGGACTTGGAGAGTTGAACATGGGTCCTTAGGCTTTGCAGGCAAGTCTCTTAACCACTAAGCTGTCTCTCCAGCCATGAAAAATATTTATTTGAGAGAAATAGAGAGAGGCAGATAAAGAATGTGCATGCCAAGGCCTCCAGCTGCTGCTGCCGCAAAAAAACTCTGGTTGCATGTGCCACCTTGTGCATCTGGCTTACGTGGGTCCTGGGGAATTGAACCATGATCCTCTGGCTTTGCAGACAAGTGCCTTAACTGCTAAGCCATTTCTCCAGCCTTGTAGACATCTTTTGTTCTTTATTTATTTCTATAGTTTTTGCTGGATCATCATATTTTATCCATAAATAATTTAACATGTATTATTTATTTTGTCTTTGTCTACTGTGAGTTTTTTAAATATATATTTTTTTTCTTAGTAAATCAATGAGCTTATTGGAGTTACGTATTGGAGCATAGTGACTCCAAGTCAGTGTCATTGCTGGAAAACCTACCTGAGCATGGGCAGTGACTCAGTAAAGCTTCATCACTAGGGCTTCCTACACACCTTGCAGGCAGTTCCACAGAAGAGTCTCCTCTCCACTAGCCTACTGCTTCTATGGCATACAGTATTTTTTATTTATGTGTGTGGGTGTGTACATGTGTGAGGGAGAGACAGTGAGAGAATAATTGGGCCCACCAGGGCCTCTTGCTGCTGCAGATGCATGTATCACTTTGTGCTTTACATGGATACTGGGGAATTGAACCCTGGGCCAGCAGGCTTTGCAAGCTAGCACCTTTAGCTGCTGAGCCATCTCCCCAGCCCCTACTGTGAGGGCTGATAGTGACTGTCACCTTGACTTAGAATCACCTGTGAGGGAGTACATAGATTAGGTTAGCCTCTGGGCATGCCCGTGAGAGGTTATCTTAGGTTAATTGTGGTGGGAAGGTGCACCTTAAAAGTAGTAGCACCATTTCATAGGCGTGGGTGGCATCGCAAAGCTACCTGAGCAGCAGCATGCGTCTCTGTCTGCTTCCTCACTGTGCATTGAATGTGAGCAGCTGCCTCAAGCTCCTGCCGCCAAGCCTCCTCTGCCGTGACCGACTGAAATCTAGAATAAACCCTTCTTCACTTCAGCTGTTTTTCTATTTTTTAAAAAATATTTTATTTTATTTATTTATGTGAGAGACAGGCATATATATATATATATATATATATATATATATATATATATATATGGAGAGAGAGAGAGAGAGGGAGAGAGAGAGGGAGGGAGAGAGAATGGGCACACCAGGGCTTCTAGCTGCTGCAAACAAACTCCAGACATGTGCTCCATCTTGTGCATCTGGCTTACATGGGTCCTGGGGAATCAAACCTGGGTCCTTAGACTTTGTAGGCAAGTGCCTTAACTGCTAAGCTATCTCGCCAGCCCTTAAGCTGATTTTTTAAAATATTTTATTTATTTTAGAGAAAGCCCAATGAGAGAGAGAGAGAGAGAGAGAGAGAGAGAGAGAGAACCAGGGCCTCTAGCCACTGCAAAGGAACTCCAGACACGTGTGTCACCTTGTGTATCTGGCTTTACTTGGGTACTGGGGAAATGAACCCACATCCTTAGGCTTTTCAGGCCAGTGCCTTAAGTGCTGAGCCATCTCTCCAGCCCCCATTAGGCTGATGTTTTGTCACAGCAACAAGAAGGTAACTAATACATCTACTAGGATGGAACCCAGGGCCTTGTTCCTGCTAGGCAAGTGCTCTATTGTTGAACCATCCTAACCCATAATATTATCTAATATAATTGATAAAGTTTCTTTTTTTTTTTTTTTTTTTTTTTTTTGGTTTTACGAGGTAGGGTCTCACTTTAGTTCAGGCTGACCTGGAATTCACTATGTAGTCTCAGGGTAGCCTCGAACTCACGGTGATCCTCCTACCTCTGCCTCCCGAGTGCTGGGATTAAAGGCGTGCGCCACCACGCCCGGCTTTGATAAAGTTTCTGTAATAGTTACTTCGCTATCATGATGCGACCAGAAGCACCCCAAGGAGGGAAAGGGTTTATTTTGCCTTACATTTCTAGACAATGTAGTCCATGATGGCTGGGAAGGCATGGCAAGCCGGCTCTTCACAGAGACAGGAAGCAGAGCGCAGACAGGAAGTGGGGACAGACTGGAAAACCTCAAGGCCGCCCCCAGTGAGCCACTTCCTCCAGCAAGGCCCCACCTCCTAAAGGTTTCCACCACCTTCCCAAAGCAGCCCCGCCAGCTGGCGGCTGAGTAGTCAAACGCAGGAGCCTGCCAGGGGCATTTCACGTTCAAACCACAGCAGCTCCCTAGTGTGATGAGCTCTGTGCAAATTTCCCCAGCTGTTTCAAGTGCTTCCTGCAGCAGTTTTTATGAAATCGGGCTTCACTTAGTGTTGTGCCTCTTGATGGGTTGTTCGGTCCCCTTATAGCTGGAGCCATCTGCTGTTTTTATGACACCAAGTCGCTGAAGAGGCTTGGGTTTGCCCCATGTTCTGGATTCATCTGGCTGTCTCTTCATGGTATCATTGCCGCTTTCCCTTGCCTGTCACTTCCTGACTCACCCGTGTTGGTCCCAAGTGTGCCTGGAGGGGCCGCTCAGCGTTGGTGCTGCATGACATTGAGACGCAGACGGCATCTGGCTGTCCTGCTGCTGCCGACAACAGGTTGGGTTGCAGGTGAAGGTGGTGACAGGCAGCTGTCCCGTGGCGAGGCCATGTTGTCCTTCCCCCCCCCCCCGCCGCCCCCCACCATGACTCCAGCAGCCTGTGGGGTGACATTCTGGCTCCGTGTGGACATCCAGTCCTCGTCAATCTTTCATCTGGTGGCTTTTAGCATCCACTGACTATCCTTGCCCAAAACGATTATTTCATTAGGGGTTGCAAAATGATAGTTTCCTGATTGCGTCATTCCCTCCACATTTATGAGCAAGCACTCTTCCAGCGGGCTTCGCTCTCCGCAGGGACGCCTTGGTCTCTCAGTGTGATTCATGCCGAAGAGGCAGGGTTCCCTCTCCCCAGCTTGAGTGGTGGCAAGGGAGCTTGCACTGTTTTAATTTTAATTATCATTTTTATTTTCGCAGTGCTGAGGATCAAACCTAGGGCCTTATACATGCAAAGCAAACACTCTACCACTAAGCTATATTTCCAACCCTGTTTTAATTTTGTCTCCTTTTTTCTTTTTGGTGCGGTGGCTAGGGTCTCAGTGCACAACTTAAGATGACCTGGAACTCACGATCCTCCTGCCTCAAGAATTCCGAGGGCTGGGATCACAGGCACGCACCACGTGTACAATCCTATGTGCCCCAGTTTGAATTATTCTCTCTGGGGCTCCTCAGCTCTAGCCAGAGACCATGTCTTCAAGCTGGGTCCTGTGTCCCTTTGATGTCTCCTCATTTTGTCCTTGAGATCGTTTTTGGTTGGTAGAATAACCCATTGTTCCTGGCTTCCCTTGTAACCTGCCTGCCCTAGACTTGGAAGTAGCCGTTTCTCCAAGGAATCCTGGGGGCACGGGGATGGAAAAAAGTGAAGCACTAGTGGTGATCCGTGGTCGTGAGACTTGGGGTATCATTTATTTATCTTCGACCCCTGTGTCTCTATCTATAACTACCTATCATCTATCTGTCACCTGTCATCTGTCAATCATCCATCTATTTATGTATCCATCTGTCTACCAGCTACCTAGCTATTATCTATTTATCTTATACTATTAGTCATCTATCCATTAGCCATCACCTGTTTATCTGTGCTCTCTCTATCTTATCTATAGCTTCCAAGTCAAGTTCACAGGCTGGGAAGATGGCTCAATGGATAAAGTGCTTGCCTCTCAAGCATGAATACTTGACTTGGATCCTCAGGCCCCACATAAAAAGCTGGGAGCCATGCTCAGGGTCCAATGCGAAAGAGGTGGTGGAAAGAATGTAAGAGCCAAAGGAAGGGTAGGACTCCTTACAACGTGCTCCTCCATACACAAAACGGCCTGGATATCCATGACCTCACAGTGCCTGACACTAACACAAGACCATCATAATAGGAGGAAAAGATCATGACATCAAAATAAAAGAGAGACTGATTGGGAGGGGGAGGGGATATCATGGAGAATGGAGTTTCACAGGGGAAAGTGGGGGGAGGGAGGGAATTACCATGGGTTATTTCTTTAATTATGGAAGTTAATAAGTCAATAAAAAATTAATATTAACAACAACAAACGCTGGGAGCCATGGCAGCCCTCTGTAGTTCCAGTGGGCTGACTGCAAGATGGGAGGTGCAATTTCCCAGAAACTCTAAGCGAGCACAGCAACAGACACAAGAGAGCCAGATGGAGAGGGGCCCGCCATGCGTGTGGTGGAATGGAACGGCAAGGACTGACTGGGAAGTGAGTGGCCTCTGGCTTCCACATGCATACAGTGGCACACGTGCACCCACATTCACACATGGGAACACATATGGACACACACACAAATTTCATATGGCAGATTCTTTTTTATTATTTTATTTTATTTTTGTTTTTTTTTCAAGGTTGGGTCTCACTCTAGCTCAGGCTGAACTGGAATTCACTATGTAGTCTCAGGGTGGTCTTGAACTCACGGCGATCCTCCTACCTCTGCCTCCCGAGTGCTGGGATTAAAGTTGTGTGCCACCACACCTGGCTGGTTATTAATTTATTTTTGAGAGAGAGAGACAGAGACAGAGAGAGAGGAAAAGAGAGAGAATGGGCACACCAGGGTCTTTCAGCTGCTGTGAACAAACCCCAGATGTGTGTGTCCCCTTGTGAGCATGTGCAACTTTGCACACTTGCGTCACTATGCATCTGGCTACGTGGGACCTGGAGATTCGAGCATGGGTCTTGGGCTTCACAGGCGAGCACCTTAACCACTAGGCCATCTCTGCAGCCCTCATATGGCAGATTTTTAAGAAGTATCAGTTGCGTTTACTTTTAAAATATGTTTATTTATATATTTGAGATAGACATAGAGTATAGCCTCTTCTTCCCGCTGCAAACACACATCAGACACCCGTACCACTTTGTGCACCTGGCTTTCCGTGAGCACTGGGGAATTGAACCCAGACCACCAGGCTCTGTAAGCAGCCGAATTAACCACTGAGCCATCTCTCCAGCCCCATATGGCAGATTTTTTTTTTTGAGACATGTTTTCATTTAGTCTAGACCTACCTGGAACTTGCTATGTGGTCAAGGACAACCTTGAACTCTGGATCCTCCTGCCTCTATTTCCCAAGAGCAGGGATTATAGGCGTGCTCCATCACATAATTTTCGCCTAGAGTATCTGGTCATACACTTGACCTCCCCCACACCTCCCCACCTCTCTTCTCTTCCATTTGTCCCAAGAGAAAACCTGTGAGCTTCCCTTTGGGTGCTCATGGTGGTGCTTAGAGGACCGTCACACCCTGCTGGGAGGGGAGCAGCCTGAGGAGGCCCTCTGGGGGCTTGGGGATTCCATGTCTCCCTGGAGGCTGCAAGAGGGTTTCCTGGAGGAGACGGTGGGGCCAGAGGCAGACGTGGGAGAGCGCGCTCCCTGCAGAGGCGCATGCTCACACCGCTCCCTCACACCCGTCCTCTGCTGTTTCAATGCAGACATGGCGGCCCGGGACCCTTGGAGGCAAGGAGGGTAGGAATGCAAACCAGACCTAGTGCAGAACAGTGGGCCTTGGGGTGGCCTTAGGACACCCAAACAGCTTGTTTGCCACCCAAGCGCATGGAGGATGTAGAATTTGCACCCAGGCTGGAAGCTAGTCGGGGATCTGCCTCAGGTGGGCCAGACATGCTGAGCCCTGGGGACAACTGTGGCATTGGGCTTCCCTCAGGTGCTGAAGTGGGTGGAGTCAGCAATCCAGGCCTCCAAGGTGCACCTGCTGTCCGCAGACCACGAGGAAGAAGGCGAGCACACGTGGAGAATCCCTTTTGACCCCAGCCTGAAGGAGGTCACCATCTCACTGAGCGGGCCGGGGCCTGAGATTGAAGTCCGGGACCCGCTGGGTATGTGCCCAAGGGGCTGCCACCTCCGTGGACCCAGGACTGAGCAGGAAACCAAGCATGGGACAAAAAGAGGCCCTGGGGACAGGGGGATGAGACCCAAGGTTCCAGGAAGAAGGCAGTACTGTGAGGAGGCGACACCATGTGGAAGAGAGAGGAGGCCCTTGGAAGGCTATGGGCAGTCAGGTGGGGGGGGGGGCGGGCATTAAAATCATGCCAGTACTTTCGTCAGTCCTGCAAGTCTGAGGCTGGTGTTGGTGGGCCATGAGTTGACTGAGGTCTGAGCAGCTTCTGGGGTTTCCGCAGGGCGGATCCTGAAGAAGGATGAGGGCCTCAACGTGCTCCTCAACATTCCAGACTCAGCCAAGGTCGTGGCCTTTAAGCCCGAGCACCCTGGGCTGTGGGCCATCAAGGTAGGGGCACCGGGTTGCTGGGTGGAGCCGTGCCCCTCCTTCCTCCCTGGAGAGGCTGGAGTTGGTGTGGGTGCCACAGTGTGGGTGCAGGGATGTGGGCATATGAACAGGGGTAAATGGCACCAGGGGCATCCTGCTTTGCAGGAGTGAGGAAGGGGAGTGGTTTGTGATGAACTTGGGGAAATTCAAGAGGGACTTGGAGAAACAGCTCCTGTTTTTAGAGGTGGATAGCGAAGTTGGGAGGTGGGGGGGGGGTTCTGAGGGACAGGGCTGGCAGGGTACCTGCTGTATTTGCAAGGTGCTGGAAGCCAGGGATGGAGAAAGTGGCCTGGCATGGCTCTGGCCGCTGCCTGGAAGGGCCTGACTGCTGATTGCACACTGCTGGGGTACCACCCAGGAGTCAGGCACCAAGGCAGCTGCTGTAGGAGAAGGGGCTGTGCCGACCACCTGCCTTTCTGGATCTTTGCATCTTCTCACTTTTGCATATGTGGTGGATGTGCATGTGTGTTTGCATGTTGCCATGTGTGCCAGTGTACATGCACATGTGTGTGTGGCTATAGGTCAACAGTGGATGTCTTCCTATGTATTTACATGGGTGTGCATGTGTGTACTTATGGGCCATAGGTTGACAGTGCATACCTTCCTATTTATTTACTGCTCTCCTCTTTATTTACGGAGGCAGGGTTTTGCACTTGAACCCAGGGCTCGTGGATTCAGCTAAAAACCTGGGGATTTCCCTGGGCACTGGGGTTAGAGGTGGGCGGCCACATCTACCTGGCATGTTTGGGGTTACTGGAGATCCAGATTCTGGTCCTCACACCTGTGTGGCAAGCATTTTATCCATGGAGCCATCTCCCCAGCCCCCAGAACCTCAGGCTCTTTTAAAGGCTAGAGCTACAGTGTTGGCAGGGGTTGTGAGGCAGGGAGTTAGACAAGCAGGGGACCAGGCAGGGCGACAGAGCCTCTAGAATGGCCAGGAGATGTGAGCAGGCTTCCGAGCCTCACTTACAGAACAGGTAAGTTGTTCCCGTGTGTGCGAAGGCAAGGGAACTCTGGTTGTAGCTTCAGGGCTGGGGTCCTGGGGCTCGACGTTCTTGGTGACATGGATCGGAACTCGTGCTAGGTCTACAGCGGTGGCCGCCACTCGGTGAGAATCACGGGCATCAGCAACATCAATTTCCGAGCCGGCTTCACCACGCAGCCCTCTCTGGACCTGAACCACACCATCGAGTGGCCTTTGCAAGGTACCTGTCCTGAACTCCGCAGATGATGCTGGCTTTTGGAGGTCTGTGTGTGACTATAGGACGAGCCCCATTGTGGTGAAGCTGGACCATTGGCTTAGACCACAGAGATGAAATTTTAGCACTGTGCTAGTGTCCTCTTTTTTTTTTTTTTAAAAAAAATACCCTCAAATTAAAAATTAGTTATTTGGGGCTGGAGAGATGGCTTAGCAGTTAAGCACTTGCCTGTGAAGCCTAAGGACCCCAGTTCGAGGCTCGATTCCCCAGGACCCACGTTAGCCAGATGCAGAAGGGGGCGCATGCGTCTGGAGTTCGTTTGCAGTGGCTGGAGGCCCTGGGACGCCCATTCTCTCTCTCTGTCTCTCTTTCTCTCTCTCTCTCGGTGTCTCTTTCTCTCTCTCTGTCACTCTCAAATAAATAAATAGAAAAGAACAAAAAATTAGTTATTTGCATGTTTTTGAGTGTGTATGCCCATATTCATGCTTGTGAATGCACAACAGGGCCCCTGCCTGTATAAGCAGATGGCAGACACCTGTGTCACTTTTTGCATCCCGCCTATGTAGGTGGCTTAGGAATTGAACCTAGGCTGGCAGATTTTGCTCTTAACCACTGCGCCATCTTACCATCTCACAAAAGGTTGTTCAAAAAAGAAAGAAAAAAGGGAGTCTGGGGAGATGGCTTAGTGGCCATCTTGCCTGTGAAGCCTAAGGACCCAGGTTCAATTTCCCGGTAACCACATAAGACAGATGCACAAGGTGGCGCATGCATCTGGAGTTCATTTGCAGTGGCTAGAGACCCTGGCATGCCCTCTCTCTCTCTCTCTCTCTCTCTATTTCTCACTCTTTCTCAAATAAATAAATAAATTGATTAATTAAAAAAGACAAAAAGGCTGGGGTTACAGGTCACTGGCTTAGTCCTCAGCACTGCGAGGAAGGAGTAGTAGAAGAGAGAGAAGAGGGAAGAGAGGGAGAGAAACGGAAATAGTAAGAAGTGTTTGGTACTTGGCCTGTGTGCAGGGAGCAGAGGTGTAGGGAGGTCCGTGACTAACTGGTCTTTGCCTACATGGACCATAGTGAGCAGCCAGCACATGCCATTGGCTGACCACAGGGAGCTTCCAGTACACACCATTGGCTGCACTCAGGGAGCAGCTGTTGGATGCCATTGGTTGATGGCAGGGCATTCAGCACACACAGTTGGCTGACCAGAGAGAGCAGCTGTAACATGCCATTGCTGATCACAGGGAGCATCCACTACATACCATTGGCTCTCTGCAGGGAGCATCAACTACACACCATTGGCCGAGCACAGGGAGCTCCCAGTACACAGCATTGGCCGAGGACAGGGAGCATTCGCTACACACCATTGACTAATCACAGGGAGCTTCCAGTACACACCATTGGCTGTCCACAGGGAGCATCCAGTACACACCATTGGCTCAGCACAGGGAGCATCCAGTACACACCATTGGCTGTCCACAGGGAGCATCCAGTACACACCATTGGCTGTCCACAGGGAGCATCCAGTACACACCATTGGCTGTCCACAGGGATCTTCCACTACACACCATTGGCTGTCCACAGGGAGCATCCAGTACACACCATTGGCTGTCCACAGGGAGCATCCAGTACACACCATTGGCTGTCCACAGGGAGCATCCAGTACACACCATTGGCTGTCCACAGGGAGCATCCAGTACACACCATTGGCTGTCCACAGGGAGCTTCCACTACACACCATTGGCTGTCCACAGGGAGCATCCAGTACACACCATTGGCTGTCCACAGGGAGCATCCAGTACACACCATTGGCTGTCCACAGGGAGCATCCAGTACACACCATTGGCTGTCCACAGGGAGCTTCCACTACACACCATTGGCTGTCCACAGGGAGCATCCAGTACACACCATTGGCTGTCCACAGGGAGCATCCAGTACACACCATTGGCTGTCCACAGGGAGCATCCAGTACACACCATTGGCTGTCCACAGGGAGCTTCCACTACACACCATTGGCTGTCCACAGGGAGCATCCAGTACACACCATTGGCTGTCCACAGGGAGCATCCAGTACACACCATTGGCTGTCCACAGGGAGCATCCAGTACACACCATTGGCTGTCCACAGGGATCTTCCACTACACACCATTGGCTGTCCACAGGGAGCATCCAGTACACACCATTGGCTGTCCACAGGGAGCATCCAGTACACACCATTGGCTGTCCACAGGGAGCATCCAGTACACACCATTGGCTGTCCACAGGGAGCTTCCAGAACACACCATTGGCTGTCCACAGGGAGCATCCAGTACACACCATTGGCTGTCCACAGGGAGCTTCCAGAACACACCATTGGCTGTCCACAGGGAGCATCCAGTACACACCATTGGCTGTCCACAGGGAGCTTCCACTACACACCATTGGCTGTCCACAGGGAGCATCCAGTACACACCATTGGCTGTCCACAGGGAGCTTCCACTACACACCATTGGCTGTCCACAGGGAGCATCCAGTACACACCATTGGCTGTCCACAGGGAGCATCCAGTACACACCATTGGCTGTCCACAGGAAGCTTCCACTACACCTGGTGGCTGACTGCTGTAACTGGCAGTAAGCCAGCACTGACGGGCACGGTGGTCCAGACGCCCCAGGGCATTTACAATCTTCTCTGCCCTCTCCAGACTCAGTGTTGTCTCAAACATGGCAAAGGAGTCCTCAGGCCACAGCAACCACACCCACAGGCTCCTGTTAGTCCTGGCTGAGAGAATTAAAAAAAAAAATCAAAAACTCTCAAAAAGGAGAAATCTGACCCAAGTTTTTAAACCAACTGAGAAAGTGGCGAAATCTGACTCCAGTTCTTCATCTTCTGGGAGAGTGTGAAAAGTCCCACCTTTCCATCAAGATGAAAACGGACCACAGCCGAGCAAGGGAGAGGTGGGGCGATTCCCAAGCCGGGCTGTACCCCTCATCTGAGGACAGCCCCTCGAGCTTGTCTGATAACTGCCAACACCAGGGCCAATGGCGTCTAGGAGATGCTAGTCCCTTCCCAGTTTCACCCCACCTGGGTCTGCGCTTGCAGAGGAAGTTATGCCTCTCTCTGGCAGTAAGGGCTGGATGGACATTTCAGGACCATGGACAGTAGCAAGGCCCCTCCTTCCTCTCCAGGCGCAGGGGCGGTAGGTGAGGAAGGAGGCCCACGGCAGGCTGTATCCCCGAGGGGCGCTCTCACAGCCCAGCACCTTGTTCCTCGCCCTCCTTCTGCAGGGGTGCCCATCTCCCTGGTGATCAACTCTACTGGCCTGCAGGCACCCGGCCACCTCGACTCGGTTGAGCTCTCCCACAGCTCAGGGCGCACGCTCATGGCCTTGCCTACACGGCCCCTCTCCAATGAATCCACTCATCAGCTGTGGGCTGGGCCGCCCTTCCACGTGCCCCAGGAACGCTTCTACCTCAAGGTGAAGGGCAAGGATCACGAGGGAAACCCCCTTCTCCGTGTCTCTGGAGTTTCCTACAGTGGGGTGGCCCCAGGTAAGTGATTAGTTCATGCAGAGTCCAAGGTGTTTCTGGAAGCCTGCCCTGGTTAGATTAGATTAGGAGATGCTGATGCACAGCTGTTCGCTGTAAGGGGTCGTGCTGAACGCTGAGAGCTACTTCGAATGTGGCCCTCGGACCAAAGATTTGGAACAAAGTCATCCATCCATCCACCCACCCATCTACTCACCCACCTACCTACCTATCCATCCATCTGCCCACCTACCTATACCTGTTCACCCAATAAGCCTAACATCTACTATACATATATGTATCCATCCACTCCCCACCTACCTATTTATCCAAATTAGCTAGCCATCTATACATTTATATATACTTTTATCTATTGATTTCTGTTCCATCCATCCACCCATCTATCCACATATATTTATGTATTCATCCATCCATTTATTCATCCATTACACCCACCTATTCAGCCATCTATTCATCTATTCATCCATGCACCCTTCTTCCTGAGGCCCACTAACTAGGCGTCATGGTTCAGGGCACTGTGGAAACAGCAGTGGGCAAAGCAGACACAGGCATTCGCTGTTCCACGATCTCAGGTCATAAGTGTGGGAAAGACTAATTTTTGTTTGTTTGTTTGTTTTTCAAGGTAGGGTTTCGCTCTAGCACAGGCGAACCTGGAATTCACTATGTCGTCTCAGGGTTCTCTTAAACTCATGGCAATCCTCCTACCTCTGCCTCCCAAGTGCTGGGATTAAAGGTGTGCACCTCCATGCCCAGTGGGAAAGACTAATTTTGATCACTATCTTGAGCCCTTTCCGTGGGTCAGTCCTGGGCCCAGTATTTGCCTTGCCTGGCCCACTGAGCACTTAGAGCAGTTCTGAGGGGAGATGTGCCCTCACTTTGAAGTAGACAGAGGGGCCAGCCCCCCCCCCCCCACTGAGCTTCTCTACAAAGAAGTGCTGGGACACCGTGAAGAGAAGATGGAGACTGCCCACCTCCTGGGGCTGCTCAGAGGGCTCCAGGGGCCATTGCACCCAGTGAGCAGCACTGGAGTGCTTGGAGACCATGCTGGGGGACGTGGACCTATGGACAAGGTTGACAGCTGCTGGTGTCACTGCTGGCCACTTTGGTAGTTTACGCTGGTTCTAGTCCAGGTGCTTCCAAGCAGGGTGAGGCTTCCCAGCTCCGCCTTTGGCCCCAGCAGGGGCGCAGGTTCACAGATCACCTGGCTTCCTGGCCTGGCTCCATTCAGTCCTCATGTTCTCTGTCTCCCTTTCCCTGCAGGAGCCCGCAGAGGTGGACCTTGCTGGCACCCCACACTTCTTGTGGGACCTCAGCAGGGGCTGTCCCTCCTGTCCACTTCAAATAAGGGTGCAGGGAGGGAGGGAGGGAGGCCAGCTCCTGAGCTTGCCCATGATGCCCACTGGGTGGGGAACTGGAAGAGCTGGCTGTGGTCCCTCCCTCCCAGCCTCTTCCCCCTACTGGAGTTCCTGGGCCTCTCAGTATTTTTGTTTTACCTCCCCGAGGAAGATTTTTCAGGAAGGATTTTAGCCAGAAAATAAGCCTTGTTTTCTTTCCCCTGTTCTCTGATAGATCCAAGAGGTTGGGTGCAGCAGCTCTGGGCTTTGGTCTTTATCTGAGCTCCAGATAGGGGTGGAGTGGGCTAGGCATGTTATCTTCCTCCCCTCTTTCAGAGTTGAGAGGCTGAGGGTATCCTTAGAGCAAGGAGGGGGGGGGGCTCCAGATTTGGGGTTGTTGGGTAGCCTCACGGTCCGTGGTTCCTTCCAGTTCAGAGGAGGAAGAGCTGAACTCTGGCTAGCAGAGGCTCCCGGGGTGTGAGGGTGAGCAGTGACCACTGCGCCCACGGCTGAGGACGTGGCTGAATGGCCCGACACCCCTCTCCCCTGGGACATGGCAAGCAGCCTGGGGCATGATGTCACCAGCCACCCTCCCCACCCCCAGCTCATTCTCTGAGGATGTCTTGAGGATTGTGTCACCCTTGGAGCATCTTTCTGGGCGGCTGTCCTCTCTGGCAGAGTCGTGAAGAAGTCAGTGTGGGGGCTGAGCACACGCTGGGCTGGCCAATGCCCACGGGCCACTGCCGCTGACCTTGCTGTGGACTTTCTCAGACACCACTGCAGAAGCAATTCCAATAGGGAAAGAGAATGTGTCACCCCAAGACCAGGGTCAGGCAAGGGGGGGGGGTCAGTGGTGTCTGATGGGGGCCCCAGGGGACTCATCACAAGCTGGGGGATTTCATTGAAGTCTTTTATTTCTTATCTCAAAAATGCATGTGAATCTTGTATTCACAGCCATCTCCCAACTGAGCTTGTTTTATCTGGAAAGGGTTCCCCTCAAACAAATGTGGGTAACGCTGACCCTGTGGACAAAGGAGCAGTTGCGCAGCCCTAGCCACACCCCGGGGAGTCTGAGATCCAGTGAGGGGAGCCTTTCCTCAGGTAGCGGAGTGCGCCCGGCACAACCTGGCTACGCGTTGTGGAAGGGGCCGATTCTTCTTCACTGTTGGCTGAATGATCTCAGAAGGCCGGGAGGCAGCTCAGTGGCTAGTGCTTGCTGCACAAGCGTGAGGACCTGAGCATGGATTCTCAGCATCCACGTAAGAGCTGGGTGTGCTTGTAACCCCAGTGCTGCGGAAGAAGAGACAGGACCATCCCTGGGGCTCGCCGGTCAGGCAGACTAGCTTAACTGCTGAGGTTTAGTAAGAGATTCTGTCTAAAATAATAATAATAATAATAAGACAAAGGGGCTGGGGAGATGGCTCAGCGGTTAAGGAACTTGCCTGCCAAGCCTAAGGGTCCAGGTTCAAGTCCCCAGGACCCATGTAAAGCTGGATGCACGAGGTGGTGCATGTGTCTGGAGTTCATTTGTAGTGACTAGGGTCCCTGGTGTGCCCATTCTCTCTCTCTCTCATAAATAAATAAAAAAAGTTTTAAACAAATAAGATAGAAGGCTACTGAGGAAGACACCTGTCACTGACTTCTTTTTTAAAAAATATTTATTTATAGAGAGAGACACACACACACACAGAGAATGGGCATGCCAGGACCTTTAGCCGCTGCAAACAAACTCCAGATGCATCCATCACTGTGCATCTGGCTTACATAGGTACTGGGGAATCAAACTTAGGTCATTAGGCTTTGCAGGCAAATACCTTAGCCACGGAGCCATCTCTCCAGCCTGATGTCTTCCTTTTTAAATGTATTTAATTAATTAATTTATTTGAAAGAAGGAGGGAGAGAGAGAGAGAGAGAGAGAGAGCATGCCAGGGCCTCTAGCCACTGGAAACAAACTCCAGAAGCATGCATCACCTTGTGCATCTGGCGTACATGGGTCCTGGGGAGTTGAACCTGGGTCCTTTAACTATTCAGGCAAGCACCTTAACCACTGTTGCAGTCAAGTTCACATTGGTGGCAGAAATCACCCGACTAAGAGCAGCTTTTGAGAAAAAAGGGTTTATTTTGGCTGACAGACTCAAGGGGGAAGCTCCATGATGGCAGGGGAAAACAATGGCATGAACAGAGGGTGGACATCACCTCCTGACCAACGTCAGGTGGACAATAAGAACAGGAGAGTGTGCCAAACACTGGCAAGGGGAAACTGGCTATAATACCCATAAGCCCACCCCCAACAATACATTGCCTCCAAAAGGCGTTAGTTC
This sequence comes from Dipus sagitta, assembly GCA_036346955.1. Taxonomy (NCBI): domain Eukaryota; kingdom Metazoa; phylum Chordata; class Mammalia; order Rodentia; family Dipodidae; genus Dipus; species Dipus sagitta. The sequence goes on from CM070770.1 coordinate 144,382,314, forward strand.
CCAAATCTCCATCAGCTGGGAACCTAGCATTCAGAATAGCTAAGTTTTTGGGGAACACCTGAATCAAACCACCACAACCACTAAGCAATCTCTCCAACCCCCCTTGTTTTAATTAAGCAGAAACTTTGTTTGGATACATCATGTGTTGGTACCACCATTTCCCTCCTCCCTGCCCTTGACTTCTTTTTAAAAATTATTTGCATGAGAGAGAGAGAGTGAGAGAGGGAGGGAGGGAGGGAGAGAGGAGAGAGAAAGTGTATGGACATTCCAGGCCCTCTTGCCACTGCAGACAAACTCCAAATGCATGTGCCACATTATGCCATTATGCGTCTGGCTTTTACATGAGTACTGGGGAAATCAAACCCACATCACCAGGCTTTGCAGACAAGCGCCTTTTACCACTGAGCCTTTCCACCCCCCATCTTGACATTGACTACTTTATAAGTTATTTTCTCATTGCTAGGACAAAATCCCTAACCAGAAACTGCTTAAGGAATAAAAAAAACATTTATTTTCAAGCCAGGCGTGGTGGCGCACGCCTTTAATCCCAGAACTCTGCGGAGGCAGAGGTAGGAGGATCACTGTGAGTTCCAGGGCTGCCCTGAGACTACAGAGTGAATTGCAGGTCAGCCTGGACTAGAGTGAAACTCTACCCCTGAAAAAAAAAAACGATGTATTTTCAGCTTGGTTTCCAGGGTTGTCACTCATGGCGGGGAAAGAATGGCAGGAGCAGGAAGTTGCCTCCGCATCATCACATCACAGGGAGGAAGCAGAAAGAGCTGCATGCTGGTGCCGAGCTCACTTCCTCCTTCTGTACAGTTCAGAACCCCAGTGCTGGGAATGGTGCTGCTCAGCCGGGCTGGGTCCTCGCACTTCATCTCTTATCTAACGTATTAAATCCCTCCCAGGCATAACCAGAGATTTGTCTCCATGATGATCCCAGATCCTGTCAAGTTGACAACCAGAGATTAACCATCACAACCGTTGACTTCCCACATGCACACCCACTCGTATGCACATGCACCCCCCCCCCACACACATGTATGTATACACTTAGGAACACGCGCACACACACACCAACAGAAGAAGCTGTGACAGCCATTCAGGCTGCCGTTGGTGAGCTGGTGAAGCGTTCTGCTGCCACTTGTCACCGGCTCCTCAGAACAGCCCCATGCAATCAAGGCCCCACCATCAACCCCAGTTTGCTGGGCTTTGGAAACTGAGGCACAGAGAGGTGAGGTGACCTGCCTTTGGTGGCCACTGAATGCATCCAGGAATTGGACCAGGCCAGCCTCCAGTCCTATCCATCTCAGTGTCTCTTCATGGTTAAGGGGCTGGGCTGGGCTACGGGGGCTCAGGGCTGAGCTCTGGGTGTCTTGCTCGCATGCAGGTGCCCCGCTAGTCAGCATGCCCCCCAGGATCCACGGCTACCTGCAGCAGCCCCTGCTGGTCTCCTGTTCTGTGTACAGCACCCTCCCCTTCCGGCTGCAGCTGCGGCGAGATGGAGCCAGGCTGGGCGAGGAGAGACATTTCCAGTGAGTTGTCTGTGGGCTCAGGGTTCCGGTTCCCCTGGACAGATCTCAGGGTGTGGGGGTCAGTATAGAAAGGACCTCTCCAGGACCTTCCCTGAGAGGGTGGGCGAGCTCTGAGAGCGAAAGGGATGGCTTAAGGTCACACAGCCTCAGCGAGCATTTGGAATTCCCCTTCAGAACAGTGTTTGTGGCCCTCGAGGCCCCTGAGGGTGAGGGAGGCTGGGGACGCGCGCTGGCCGAGGTCAGGGTGACCATGCCTCCTGGTGCCTTTGCAGGGAGTCGGGAAATAGCAGCTGGGAGATCCCACGGGCCTCCAAGGTGGAGGAAGGCACCTACGAGTGCACGGCAGTCAGCCGGGCTGGGACCGGCCGGGCAAGTGCCCGGATTCTCATCACAGGTCTGTCTGTGTACCTCTCTGTGGGTTGCACCCCGCCTCTTCCCTTGCTTCCCACTGCTTGTCAGTGGCTAGGGACAGTCCCTCACCCAGATTGTGGCTATCTGTGTCACCACATGCCTGCTGACCCCAGCTGGGGCTCTCACTCAGCAATGAACTATCAGTCTCAGTTGGAGGAAGGGCTACACTGCCCTGCCCAGTGTTAGCCCAACCCCTGACTTCTTGGTCTTCAAGCCCCTAGAGGCTCGACCAGCTCAGGCCTTTGAGGGGCCACTGTCCATCTTGTAGTCCACGTATTTGAATGTCTCTAGGTCTCTGCTAGGATGTCACTGTGGAGCTTGGGAAGATTAGAAATGCCACAACAGTCCCAAAATGAACTTGGCTTATTCATTCATTCATGTGCATGTGGCACGTGTTTGCCTGTTCGTATGTGGTGTCCACATGTGATCCCAGCGCTCAGGAGGTGGAGGCAGGAGGATCAGGAATTCAAGGTCATCTTTGGCCACATAGTGAGTTTGAGACCAGCCTGGCCTATATGAGACCCTATCTCAGAAAAGGTCCCCATGGTCAGACCTTGCAAAATCAATCTGTCTGAACGTCTCCATCACCCCTGGGGTCAGGTCTTCCGGCAGGTGCTCCATCCCCAGACTGCATGAGGGGTCGCTGGCTTTAGCCCTTCCTTCCTTTGTGGGCTCGGGCTGCTGCCGATGGCCCTGTGGAGGGACAGAGGTGTTTCCAGATCATCCCTCCCTGGTCGTTTCCTGGCTTCCTCTGGCTTGAACGGTTGGCTCAGAGGGTGTTAAACGTGCTTTGGCTATGCTGTGAAACACTCCGGGGTGTGATGGCACCCCGGAGAGAAGGCAATAGGGGACATGCACGCTCCCCAGGGACCAGGCGTCCCCAATGGGAAACAGATGCTAGCTGAGTACACTTTGCTGGCTGACATGTCCTGAGAAATAAGGTCAGCTGTTTCCCATCCCAACCCCTCGGTCCTTCCTGTGCTCTGTCCCCATAGACCCTCCACCCCAGCTGCTCCCTGGCCCTAATGTGACCGTGTCCCCGGGGGAGACTGCCACCCTGTCCTGCCAAGTTCTGGGTGAAGCCCCCTACAACCTGACATGGGTCCGAGATTGGCGAGTCCTGCCGGCCTCGACAGGCCGAGTCGCCCAGCTGGAGGACCTGTCCTTGGAGGTCAGCGGCATCGTACCCAGTGATGGCGGGAGGTACCAGTGCGTGGCCAGCAATGCCAACGGGGTCACAAGGGCGTCCACCTGGCTCCTGGTGCGAGGTGAGGCTCTTCCTGCCATCGCTGTGTTCCCCGTTCAGCTCTCTACCCAGCGTTGATCCCAGAACCCCGCAAGTCTGTTCCTCTGCTCACACGGCTCTGACGGATGACAACAGCTTCTAGATGTCTAGGGAAAGGAGCCTCACAGCCAAAGCTTAGTAGCGTTCGCCCCTGGGAAGCTCATCCTACTGTGCAACCTGAGTGTCTACTGCTGTGGTCCAAGCCAATTTCGCCGAGATTTGTCCTTTTTCCCATGCCACTAAGCCCTCCATGGTCAACCTCTGTCCCCCCGCCCCCATGTGTATGAGCATGGCGTGAAATCTCAGAGATCAGGTGTGCATGGCACGGGATAGTGGTGGAAGAAGCAGAAGAAAGGGCACCCTGTGTGGCAGTGGCAAGCCCGGGTGTGACCTCGCTCTTTGCAGGACTTAGACAAGGCGTCCTCTGTGGAGTGACAGTCCACCGAGTGTAAGCATAGGCCACCCTACAAGCGTCCTTGCTTGAGCCACCAACTGCCGCTTGGTGCCCGGAGTGTGCTGAGCAGGACTCCGAGGCCCTGTCCAGCCTCTGCAGGGTGGGGATTACTAGTTACGTCTGCCTCGGCACGGAAGGGGCATGTTGGCCTTCGTGCAGAGGGACAGATGGATGGGATGAGGCGGGGTGGGACTCACTAGTCTATGGACTGGAAATTCTCAAGGGCTAGTCCTAGGGCCATAGTTCTGGGATTCACTTTGAGGTCACCGGAGATGAGTGTCCCCAGACCCGGCAGCGTCCTGACACCTCCTAGCACCTGAGGTACCCTGCCAGAGCAGCCCTGTAAGGCAGGAGGCCTGCAGGCTAGGGATAGAAGGGAGTGTAGAGGTGGCATCAGGTCCCCCACTTCCAGGGAAGGCACACCTGGGATCCCTGTCTCTGAGCTCTGCTTCCTTTGTCTCCCCAGTCTGTGGCTGAGGTGGAGGTGGGGTGGGCTAGGGCAGGCCAGCCAGCAGGACTCTTCCCCACCTGCCCACAGAGGCCCCACAGGTCAGCATCGACACCAGGTCCCAGCGCCTCTCCCAAGGTGTGGAGGTGAAGGTCAGTTGTTCAGCCTCAGGATACCCTGCACCCCATATTTCCTGGAGCCGTGATGGCCTCGCCCTGCCAGAGGACAGCAGGTAAGGGGCCCTGGGCCTGGCAGCAGCTGGACAGGGATTCTCAGGAGACTTTTGGGCCATGATCTTAAGAATCAGGGGCATCTGCCTGTCTTCCTTCTGGGGTCATCCGACAATTAGGAGTGACAGTCCCTGTGAGTTAAAAATGACTAACCAGGGGCTGGAGAGATGGCTCAGCAGTTAAGGCGCTTGCTTGCAAAGCCAAAGGACCTTGGTTTCGATTCCCCAGGACCCACATAAAGCCAGATGCACAAGGTGACGCATGCATCTGCAGTTCATTTGGAGTGGCTGGAGGCCCTGGCATGCCCATTCTCTCTCTCTTGCCTCTTTCCCTCCCTTGCTCTCTCAAATAAATAAATTAATTAATTAGTAAAAATTTAAAAAAATGACAAACTACATAAACTGATTAGCCCATAGCCTGACCCAGAGGAACCTGTCAGTGTTGAATAGCAGTGACTAGTGACATTAACTTGCTATTAATGGTGACTATGGAATGGCCAGCCCTCACGTGACCCGGCATGTTTTTATGGCACAACACCAGAATCCACGTGGATGCTGAGGGGACCCTGATCATTCAGGGGCTAGCCCCAGAGCATGCTGGGAACTACACCTGCCAGGCTGCTAATGAAGTTGGCACTGACGAGGAGACAGCTACTCTCTTCTATACAGGTACTCGTGCCACGGCATCTGTGAGATAGACCTCTCCCTCTCCTGCCCACAAATATTGGGCACCTGTCACGTGCCAGGCTTTGGGGATACAGTTGTGAGCACCTGGTCCCTGGATGGTGGGACTTATGTTCTGGTGGGAGGTACCCCAAGGTGCATGGAGGGGCTCGCCATTCCAAGCACAGGACGGTGAGGACTAAGGCCCTCTGGTGGGAATGAGTGCTGGCTACTGTGGGGTGGGGGCGGCGAGGAGGCTGGGGTGGAGTAGCTGGGACAGGCTGGGAGGGGAAAGGCCTGGCTTGTGGCACTTGTGGCTGACGCCACGTTCTCTCCTCCTGCCCACGCAGACCCGCCGTCGGTGTCCCCGGCCAACGCTGTGGTGCTTGCAGCTGCCGGGGAGGAGGCTGTGCTGCAGTGTGTGGCATCTGGGGTCCCCCCACCCCGGGTCATCTGGTATCGAGGTGCATTTGTGGGGGAGAGTCTGGAAAATTCCCCACCCCCACCAGGGACCCTAGGCATCGCTTTCCAGAAAGGTTACTGTCAGGCAGGGGTGTAAGAGGGCCGGCTGTTTCCAGAACCCTAGTTCAGTGTCCACACGGCTCATGCGGAGAGGCGGGGGGGGGGGGAGGCTGAGGAGCATCCAGTTAGACCAGGATCAGGGCTCACTCCCTTGGGAGACCATGGACAAGTACCTTGGCACCTCTGAGCCTCTGTGACCTTATCTAGAAAATGGGCAATCAGTGAGAATGTTTTTTTAATTTTTCTTTTTCTTTTTTTGTTTTTGTTTTTTGAGGTAGGGTCTCACTCTTGCCCAGGTTGACCTGGAATTCACTATGTAGTCTCAGGCTGGCCTTGAACTCACGGTGATCCTCCTACCTCTGCCTCCCAAGTGCTGGGATTAAAGGCATACGCCACCATGTCCTGCTTTAAAAAAAATAATATTTATTTATTTGAGTGAGAGAAAGAGGGAGAGAGAGAATGGACGCACCAGGTCCTCTCCAGCGACTGCGAAAGGACTCCAGACACAGGCACCATTTTGTGCATCTGGCTTATGTGGGTCCTGGGGAATTGAACCTGGCTCCTGTGGCTTTATAAGCAAGCACCCTAACCACTAAGCCATCTCTCTAGCCCAAGGGCGGGTTTCGTGAGAATTAAGCATACCTGTGTGTTTGTGGTACGGGTGTGTGCAGGGTATTCATGTGCCCATGTGTGAGAGAATCGTGAGGTTGCTGCCACATGAGACAAGCCAGGTCCCCAGAGACAAACAGTAGGATTCCGCTGACGCAAGGTCCCAGAGCTGTCACAGTCGCAGAGAGGAAGGAGGTGGCAGTCTGGGGCTGGGGTGGGGAGTAAGAGTAACGTGGGGCAGCTGTGCTTGGGAAGACGGACGTCTGGAGCTGGGCGGGGTGAGGAGTGTCCGGCGGGAACGTGCTTCATGCCGCCGAACGGGGCACCTAGAACGGCTTAGGAAGATGGGTGCCGTGCTTTGTGTCACGACCGCATTTCAGTGGATTTCAAAGGAGGCCAGCTGGGCCTGGGGAGATGGCTCAGTCAGGAAAGCGCTGGCCTTGAAAGCACCAGGACCCGGGTTAGCTCGTGAGAACCCACGTAGAAGTGCCGGCTGTGATAGTGTGCACTGTAGTCTCAGCTCTGGGGAGGTGGGGACAGGATGATCCCCGGGACTCACTGGCCAGCCAGTCTAGCCTAATAATTAGGCCCCAGGACAATGAGAGACCGCATCTTAAAAAAAAAAATAGAAGAAGCTGGGTGTGGTGGCGCACGCCTTTAATCCCAGCACTTGGGAGGCAGAGGTAGGAGGATCACTGTGAGTTCGAGGCCATCCTGAGACTACATAGTGAATTCCAGGTCAGCCTGGACCAGAGTGAGACCCTAGCTCAAAAAACCAAAAAATAAAAAATAAAAATAAATAAATAAATAAAATTAAATAAATGAATAAAATAAAATAAAAGAGATGGTATTCCTAAGGATAACACCTGAGGTTGTCCTCTGCTCTCCACATGCACGCAGCTGTACACAGGCGTGCACATACACACCCACACACTCATGAAAAAAAAAAGGATATAGGAATTAAGGGAGGCCACAGGACATCTCCTGGTGGGGGCCTGTCAGGAAGGCAGGCATAGGAGAGATGTGGTCACCCAACCACCTCTAGTCCCCTGGCCCCAGAGAGCAGATCCCAGCCTCATTGGGACTTAGGGCTGAGGGTTGGGGACCACTAGGGAGGACCAGGCATGGACGGAGGAGCCCCTCATGACGGAGGTATCCCTTATGTCAGAGACTGGCTGAGCCCCAGTCCTAGCCAACAGAAGGGCTTAGTGAAGAGTCAGCTGGCTTGCACACTGGACTGGGTCCTAACTTTGGGGTAAGGGGCCTCTACCCACCTCCTCCTAGCTGGTGGAGCCTTTAGCTCTGTGGCAACCAAAGTCCCCAGCTGATGCCTTTTTTTTTGTCTTGGTCTAGGGGGTCTGGAAATGATCCTGGCTCCTGAGGGCTCCAGCTCTGGGACTCTGCGGATCCCGGTGGCTCAGGAGAGGGATGCTGGCGTCTACACCTGCCGGGCTGTCAATGAGTTGGGTGATGCCTTCCGCAGAGGTTCAGCTGGAGGTTGGACGTGAGTCTATGCTTGCCACCCCCCTCCCAGCCCTCCCTTGCTTCCCAGCCCAGCCCCTTACCCTGCTTCTGACGGGCGGCCCACCTCTGCCAGCGTGGATCCAACTGCGGGGACAGCGAGGGCCAGGAGGGAGCCAGGGCAGGTGTCGTTCTGGGTAGCAAGCTGTCCCAAGGCTTTGTGGCCTATGTCATAAACATCCATTACTGCAGCCTGAGGGTTGGGGGGAGGACTGGGCGTGGCAGATGGGTGTGCTGTGCTCAGAGGCTGTCATGTGGCTGATTGATGTGCTGCCTCTGGTGGCCTTGGAGGGGTGGTGGTGGAATGCTATCTTCTCAAGTGGAGCTAGGTCATGCTACCCCAAGGTCACTCATGTGGTTGTTGGCAGGGCCTGCTGCCTAGTGCAATGTGGGATTCTGCAAGAGACTTCCCATGACATTGCTTTCCTCCATCAAGTGAGGGGATAGAGAGGGAGGGAGGGAGGGAGGGAGGGAGGGAGGGAGAGAGAGAGAGAGCACAGTTCTTATAGCCACTCATATCCACAGTCTTGGAAGTAAAATGCCATCCCGTCTGCCACATTCCATGGCTCCCATCAGCCACCCTGGGCGGTGTGGAGAGGAGCCATAGGGCATGAGCAGCAGGAGGCCAGGAACTTGGGCACCACTTCAGAGGTGACTTGGTTTAAAGTCAGGCCATTGCTGAAACCTGAGTTCTAGTTTTGCTGCTGTCACTTGAAAGCTGCTTGCTTGGTCAAGTTCTAGCACCTCAGTTTCCCCATCTATAAAATGGGGCTAGTCTACTTCTTCCCACCATGGCTATTGTAGTGGCTAATAACACCTGCTTTTCTTGCTCAGCCCGGGCTCTGGCCCATGGCGATTGGTTAGGAAATGGAGGAGAGATGACCCGTTTTGTAGAGGGGACGTCAGGATTCTCCTGAGGCTGGTACATGACCTTGCCTGTGGTCTCCATGCTATCGCAGCTCTAGGCTGGGGTTCTGGGCTCCAGGACTTGCTTAGAAGCTGTGGGCACAGGTTTTTGGCATGTAGAATGTGGAGGATGGCTGTTACCTGCAGTGGGAGAGGCAGGGGCTGTAGAAAGTATGGAGGATGGAGAATGTGGTTGCGTGGGCTAGGGTGGGCTGGGGCTAAATTGGAATGGGGCTAGGTGTGGGTGCCGAGGGCTCTCCCAGGAGGTCAGGGCTCTGGCTGAAGTAGGTCCAGTGTGGAGGATATGGCCCTGTGGATAGAGGGAGGGTGCTGTCTCAGGGCTGGGATCCCCCCAGGCTTCGGGTACCCGTGACCTTCTCTCTTCTGTTTGGCATGTTATTCATTCCTCCATAAAACACACCTGTGTGTCAGGCCGGGCATGTTGGAGAGGCAGCGCCCGCTTCATGGCTGCTCATAGGCTCGGGCAGTTAGCAGTCTGTGTGTAGGACACTGTCAGGCAGTATCCCTAGGGGCTGTGGACCCAGAGCGGAGGTGGGGTAGGGGGCAACCCGACTCATCCTGGAAGGGCTTCCTGGGGGACGCACTACCTAGGCTGACACCAGAATCAGCCAGACAGGAGAAGGGCTGGGGAACAGCATGCCCCACGGAGAGACTAGTATGGACGAAACTCCCCAAGGCAAGCGAAAGGAGGCTGGCCGTGTGGGAAAGGGGAGACGAAGACAGCTGCCACCCATTAGGGGTCACCCCAGGCTGGGGAGTTGCTTGGGTTTTGTCATGAGAGACCGTGAGTGGTTTTAGGGAGGAGAGAAACATGCCCAGAACTTTGCCACTGCATCTGGCCCTTGGGTGAGGTGAGGTGAGGTGAGGTGCCTTATGATAGCAATGATAAAAACAAATACACAAACAAACAGGCTAATACATCTACAGCGTTTTCCAGCCGTGAGCATGTCCAGGTGGGATCTTCACAGCTCTTGAATGCAGGTCCATTGATATCCCCCTTACCGACAGGAAAAATGCATCCCAGAAAGGGTAAGAGGCTTGCCCAAGGCCACACAGCTAGCCTTTGGCACTGAGGCTAACCAGCAGGGAGACAATGGCTGTCTTTCCCTTCTCTGAACACCCTGCTCCACATTGAGGACATGTCTCTGAGATGTGTGAGTATGAGAAAAGGAAGGCTTGTGACATGAAGTGCCACTAGGGCCTTAGCTGGAAGGTTCTAGAAGGCCACACAGCAGCCTTTGCACCATGTGTAATTGTTTTTTTTTAGCAGAGCCTTATTTCTTTGGGGCCCAGGCTGACGTGCCTGCCTGGCCGGGTTCCTCTGACAATCTGCTTTTAACCCTGGAGCTATCTCCTCTCACTTCAAAGGGAGCAGCCTGCAGTTGTGGGTCTGGGGCAGGCCAGCCTGGCAGTGGTGGTGGGAAATAAAATTTCCCGCCCATCTGGCCAGCAGCTGTGGTCCTGCCTTCCTGGCCAAGCTGGCAGAAGCTGCGAACAGGTAGGCACTGTGCCCACTTCCTTCTGTTGAGCTGGGAACGGGATATTTGGTGGCACGAAGAACCCAGGAAGGATAATGACCTTCCCCCATCCTCATAGCCAGTGTCTACACTGGAGGAGTAGTAAGCGAGTCTCCTGACTCTTTCTCTCTCCCCTTTCTTCCTCTCTCTCTCCCTCCCTTCCCTTCCCTTTCCTACCCTTCCCCTTCCCTTCTCTTTCCCTCCTCTTCCTCCTCCCTTCCCTCCCTTTCCCTCCCCTCCCCTCCCCTCCCCTCCCCTCCCTCCCTCCCTTCCTTCCTGTGGCTGGACTTCATGCATACTAGGCACATGCCCTGCTACTGAACCATTGCCCCAAAAGACACTTTTTAATGGACAATTTAAAAATATATAAATATATATATATATATATATATATATATATATATAATTTGCCAGGCGTGGTGGTGCACGCCTTTAATCCCAGCACTCGGGAGGCATAGGTAGGAGGATCGCTGTGAGTTTGAGGCCACCCTGAGAATACGTGATGAATTCCAGGTTAGCCTGGGCTAGATTGAGACCCTACCTTGAAAAACAACTTATATATATATGTTTGTTTGAAAGAGAAAAAGAGAGTGTAATAGAGCGCACTAGGGTCTCTTGCCACTGCAAACAAACTCAAGACTTTATGTGGGTACTGGGGAATCAAACCTGGGCCATCAGGCTTTGCAAGCAAGTGCTTTTAACCCCTGGACCATCTCTCCCAGTCCAATGGACAATTTTCATATATTTACATGTTATATATTTGATCATAATCCCTTCCCTCTCATTACATTTATTTATTTATTTGGAAGGAGAGGGACAGAGAGCCATGAGACAGAGAAGAGAGAGAGAGAGAGAGAGAGAGAGAGAGAGAGAGAATGGGCGTGCCACAGCCTCTAGCCACTGCAAGTGAACTCCAAAAGCACGTGTGTGCCACTTTGTGCATCTGGCTTTACATGGGTACTCATTACTTTTATTTTGTCCCCTTCCCCTGTCCCCTTTCCACTGAACCTCTTCTTTCCATCTAGTCTTTCTTGTATTTCGATGTCTTTGTTTTTGCTGCCTCCGTATATGTGCCTCCATGACACCATATCGATGGGCCCAGTGTTAGGCAAGTCTTGTGCACGTAACGACAGCTGCTGTGAGGTGGCAGATGGACAGGCCCCCGTGTGCTTGGAAGACAGCATTCCAAAGCCCTCTTCACCTCGCCACCTCTTCAGTGATGGAGGGTGTCATAGAGCTGTCCCATTTGGTGCTAAACACTCAACTATCAACCCAGAAGGCACTTTAAAATTACTTATTTATTTGAGAGTGGGGAGGAGAGAGAATGGGGTGTATCAGGGCCTCTTGACACTGCAGACAAACCCCAGAAGCATGCACCACTTTCTGTATCTGGCTTTATCTGGGTACTGGGGAATCAAACCATGGGCCCATAGGCTTTGCAAACAAATGCCTTTAACTGCTGAACCATCTGCCCAGACCTGATTTCCTCCCTCCCTCCCTCCCTCCCTCCCTCCCTCTCTCTCTCTTTCTTCTTTCTTTTTGAAAACTAGTTTACTGGGTATGTTGCAAGAGGGCAGCAGACTGGCCAGTAGCTAGAGGAGGACCTTGAATTTATTTATTTATTTATTTATTTAATTTCTTATCTGAGAGAGAGAGGCAAAGCGAGAGAGAGAATGGGCACCCCAGGGCCTCTAGCCACTGCAAACGAACTTCAGATGCAAACACCATCTTGTGCATTTGGCTTATGTGGGTACTGGGGAGTCGAACTGGGTCCTTAGGTTTCGCAGGCAAACGCCTTAACCGCTCTCTTGCCCGACCTTGAATTTCTGATCCTCCTTCCTCCACTTCCTTAGTGCTGGGATTACAAGTATGTGCCACTGCAAATGGCTTTCTTTTCTTTTCTTTTCTTTTTGTTTTAATTTTTTGGGGCTTGGGGAGATGGCTCAGTGGTTAAAGGCACCTGCTTGCAAAGCCTTCCGGACTGGAGTTTGATTCCCCAGTACTCACATAAAGTCAAATGCACAAAGTGGTGCATGCATCTGGATCTGCTTCGCAGCATCTGGGGTTCGATTGCAGCAGCAGGAGGCCCTGGCACACCCATTCTCTCTCTTTCATAAATATAAATATTTAAAAAATAAAATTCGGGCTGAAGAGATGGCTTAGCAGTTAAGGCGCTTGCCTGCAAAGCCAAAGGACTTTGGTTCGATTCCCCAGTACCCACATAAGCCAGATGCATAAGGTAGCGCACGCATCTGGAGTTCGTTTGCAGTGGCTGGAAGCCCTGGCACACGCATTCTCTCTCTCTCTCTCTCTTTCCCTCTCTCAAATAAATAAATAAAAATAATAAAATCTTTTTTTTTTTTTTTTTTTTGGTTTTTCGAAGTAGGGTCTCACTCTAGCCCAGGCTCACCTGGAATTCACTTATGTACTCTCAGGGTGGCCTGGAACTCACGGTGATCCTCCTACCTCTGCCTCCCAAGTGCTGGGATTAAAGGCGTGCGCCACCACGCCCGGCTCAATAAAATCTTTTAAAAAATAAAAATAAAATAAAATTCGTGGTGGGGGAGTGAGGGTGCACAGACAACCTCAGGGTACCAGTCCTTGCCTTTTACCTTCTTTGAGATAAGGTCTCTCTTACTGTTTTCCTTCTGTGAACATCAGACCAGCTGACAAGCCCTGCCATTGACCCTGGGTGGGTCCCTTGACCCCTCTGACCCTCAGTTGGCTCATCTGTGACATGGGGATTGGGAGTGCAATTCGCCAAGTTTCTAAGATGACCAGTGGAATTGTCTTCCTAAAAGCACTTTCTCCAGCTTGTCACTTAGGGGGTCTCGTCCTTGTCCTCACGCCTTGCTGTCATAGGCAAACTGAGCTGTTTCTTCTCAGGCTGGCAGGACAGGCTTGGAGTGGGATGGGAAGAATCAGGAGGCCTCGGTGTCTGCTTGGGGGTCTAGGGACGGAAGGGGGTGGAGAAGCAACTGGATAGAGTGAATCACATCTGAAGCCTGCTGGGAGGAGATTGCAGCTGGGCCCTGCACTGGGGGACATAGTAGATGAGGGTCTTGGCTGACCCTGGCCCCTGGGTGCACAGCGGGGGTATTAAAGCTGGACCTCAGGTGACCAGGGCTCCCATAGGGACGGTGACTGCATCTGGGGCAGAGCTGAACAAGGCTTTCTGCCTTCTGGGCTTGGGTGGCCTTGGCCCCAGTGCGGAAGGGTCATATTTGAGGCTGGCTTGCGGACCGTGTCGAGTCTTATGGTGAATTTCCAAGTTATGCCTGTATCTCCCTGGAACTTCCCTAATCCCAAGGCCAGGAGGGAAATTTGATGTCACGATTTGGATGGGTGGAGGAGGTTTCCGGAGAGATGAAGAGAACAAGGAGGAGGTTGTGGCTTTTCTATGGCACTGAGCTCAACCTGTTAAGGAAAGCTGGGACCTCCCTGGTAGATGGCTTGGGGACAGGAGGCTGCAGAGTGCCAGGGCTGCAGGGAGGGCTGGACGGGCTGCTCTGACCGGCTCCAGGCCTGCTGAGGGGCAGGGGATCTACTTTCTGTTTGGGGAAATAACTTGAATCTTTCTTCGCCTCCTGATTATAAAGGCAAGACAGGGCAGAGCTAGTGGATGAGCATAGGCTGGGGAGATGGCTGTGATTAAAGATGCTTGCAAAGCTTGTCGGCTGGGGTCCAGGTCCTCAGTCCTCACATGAAGCCAGATGTGCAAAGTGAATGGCTATAGGCTGTTCTTGGGGGAGTGGGAGTTGGGGTGCCTGGAGCTAGGATTAGGGAAAGCTCTGCTTTCTGTATAGCGTGTGTGTGCACGCGTGTGCGCGGTTTTTCAAGGTAGGATTTCACTCTAGCCCAGGCTGACCTGGAATTTACTATGTAGTCTCAGGGTGGCCTTGAACTCATGGCGATCCTCCTACCTCTGCCTCCTGAGCGCTGAGATTAAAGGTGTGCGCCACCAAGCCCAGCTAGTGTTTGGATTTTTTTTTTTTTTTTTTTTTTTGGTTTTTCGAGGTAGGGTCTCACTCTAGCCTAGGCTGACCTGGAATTCACTATGGAGTCTCAGGGTGGACTCGAACTCATGGCAATCCTCCTACCTCTGCCTCCCAAGTGCTGGGATTAAAGGCATGTGCCACCATGCCCAGCTAGTGTTTGGATTTTTTATGGCTTGGGTGACAGGAGTGTCTTTGTGTGGGCCTGGTGTACTTACGACAGCCAACTAACTCTCTTTTATATGCCGGCTTCACACTTTAGACCGGTAGATGTAAGGTCATGCTATTTATAACAGGCACGTTTTAATCATGTGGCCTTTCGTATGCTTACTACGAATAGTTTGGCAAATCACCAAACAGAAAAGAGGTAGGGCAGAGAGGAAGGAGACACCAGGGGTGGCTTACAACAGAAGGGCCGTGGAAATGGTGGGAATGGACAGTGCTCCCTAGCCTTGGGTTAAGAGGTGAGTCCAGCTGGGGGAATAGAGGCCAGAGGATCAGACATTCAAGGTTACATAGAAAGTTTGAGGCCAGTGGAACATGACTGCACACGCCTTTAATCCCAGCACTCAGGAGGTTGAGGTAGGAGAATCACCGTGAGTTCAAGGCCAGCCTGGACTACAGAGCAAGTTCCAGGTTAGCCTGGGCTAGAGTGAGGCTCTGCTTTGGAAACAACAAAAACATGTAAAGCATAAAAGTCTTTAAAAACAGGGCCTGGAGAGATGGCCTAGCAGTTAAGGCACTTGCTTGCAAAGCCAAATGACACAGGTTCAATTCCCCAGGACCCACATAAGCCAGATGCACAAGCTGGCGCATTTCTGGAGTTCATTTGCAGCGGCTGGAGACCCTTGCATGCCCTTTCTCTCTCTCTATATATGTCTCTATGTCTCTCTCAAATTAATAAATAATTTAAAAAAATCTTTAAAAACCAAAAAAGAGGAAAGAAAGTTTGAGGCCAGATTGAGTTACATGAGACCCTGACTCAAAAAAAAAAAAAAAAAAAGTTAAAAAAAAAGAAAAACAGAACACCAAGAATCTTCCAGAAGTGGTCCCCAGCTCCGCTAAGGTTGGCCATGAAGCGCTGGCCAGGAGACCCTGCATGGACTCCCTGCAGACTCATTGCCTCTCACAGATGCACCCCGGCTGACTGAGCAGCCCCGGGATGTCACCGTGGAGCTGGGCAAGAGCGCCATCCTCACCTGCCGGGCTGTGGGCCGCCCGCCCCCAACCGTCACCTGGCGTCGTGGAGATGGCCAGGCCCTGGGGCTCGGGAGGGGCAGCAGAAGCGGCCAGCGGGATTCAGGAGTGCTGTTCTTTGAAAGTAAGAAAGAGGGTCAGGGTAGGCTGGGCTGGGAGGCAGGCTGAGGCTGGGCAGGACCCGGACCTCTGCACTGGCCATGAGCAAGGGGATGCTGGCTCTGTCTGGCTCGATGATTCTGGCCAAGTCAGTCCATTACCCTGAGCTTGTCTGTGATCTTGTCTGTGACGCTAAAGGACGTGTCACTTGCAGACCTGGAGCTGGGGCGACGGCTCAGTCAGGAAAGGACTCGCCCCTCAAGCACGAGGACCTGAGTTTGAGCCTCAGTGTCCATGTAAATGTTGGGTGTGGTGGCATGCACCTTGTGATCCCAGCTGGCAAGGTGGGGACAGAGAGCCCCTGGGGCTTGCTGGCCAGTCAGTCTAGCCTAATTGTTGAGTTCTGGGTTCAGTGAGAAACCTTGTCTCCGTTGCCGAGCGTGGTGGCGCACGCCTTTAATCCCAGCACTCGGGAGGCAGAGGTAGGAGGATCACCGTGAGTTCGAAGCCACCCCGAGACTACATAGTGAATTCCAGGTCAGCCTGGGCTAGAAAGTGAGACCCTACCTCGAAAAACCAAAAACAAACAAACAAAAAGAAACCTTGTGTCAAAAAGAGGTGGATGGGGTACCTAAGGATGACATTGAGGCTGTCCTTTGATCATCACATACATGTACATGCATGCATATGCACACATGCAAAAAAAAAATCACAGGATTGCCTTCCAGCATCACTGCCTGGGTTACGCGCAAGAAATGCTTAGCACAGTTCTCCCACGCAGTAAGAGTCATGTTAGTGTAAGCCACTGTTGTCACAGTTACTGCCGTGGTAGCTGCCACCGCGAACTGTGTGCCAGCAATGACATCATCTCACCGCCCACCCCGCCCCCAAGCGTGAAGCCACATAGCCATGTGTCTGTATCACCCCGCGCCACAGATGGGCCTGACCGACACCCCAGCCCTCCCCCTACACGTGTGCAGGGCCTGACTGCGTACGGGTACCCGAGGGTCTCCGACAGTCAGGCCTGACCTTGTTCCTCTCCATAGGTGTGACCCTCGAAGACCAGGCCTCTTACATCTGTGAAGCTCGCAATGTCTTCGGAAAGGCTCAGGCCGAGGCCCGGCTTGGGGTCACTGGACATGGTTTGTGGGTGGAAATGAGAGCTGTGGACGGTGGGAGACGGGCACTCCTAGGGGTACAGCCAGCCATGGGTACCCCAGGAAGGCCTTCTATGTACCACATCCTCTAGGAGCCATAGGTCCCCAGCTAGGTTCTTTCAGAAGAGCATCTGTGTCCTAAAGGACCTCTGACCCTCTAGGCTCCCTAGTCTATGGGTCCTCTGGGGAGGAGGCAGGGGGAGGGTCTCTGTCCCTCAGAAGGCCGCTTAGGACTTATTGTGGCCGACAGCATCTTCTCTCTCCACAGCACCTCCACAGATCGCTAACGGTGCCGCCACCATCCGAGTCCTGGAGGGACAGCCGGTGTCCCTGTCCTGTGTCATCCTGGCAGGAAAGCCCCTCCCCGAGAGGCACTGGCTCAAGGCTGGCCGGCCTGTGAGTGCTGCCCCCCTGAGGGCTGTGGGCAGAGGGAGCTGTCACATCTATGTAGGCCTAGATCTCTGCTTCACAGTTTCTTCTGTTCTGGAATGTCCTCTTCCATCTCCTGCTATCTGATTCCAGAGCCGTCTGTCCTTGTGCCCTGACAGTGTCTGCTGCCCTCTGATGTCCTGTTGACCACAGTCCTGGCCTCTCTGGTGGCCAGTGGGAGGGTGGGCAGAGGGATTCAGTGGTGGCTCAGATGCAAGGCCTTGGTGACCCTGATAGCTCCAGGGAGGAGCTATGTGCTGTGTGGTTTAATGCGTAGCAAGACACACAGTGGCCATTCATCAGTTCACAGGGCTCTCTGCCCTGTGTCTTTCATCTCCCTCCCTCATCGTGAACTCTGCCTCCCTCATCCTCTCCGTGAACATCAAGTTTTATTGGAACGCAGCCACACTCACCCTTTGTGCCCCTCTGACCTTGAGGCTGTCATGTAGTACCCTCACCCCTGTTCCTTGAATGCACCAGCAGAGGGGCAGATGGGAGACGTCTCTGGGAGGTGACAGCTGCTTGGCTGTGCCTTGAGTTCCTGCTGGGGTTGTTCTAGGCTAGCCTAATTGGTGAGCTCCAGGTTCAGTGAGAGACCTTGTCTCAGAACGAGGTGGATGGGGCCGGGCGTGGTGACACACACCTTTAATCCCAGCACTTGGGACACCGAACTAGAAGGATTGCTGTGAGTTCAAGGCCAGCCTGAGACCACATAGTGAGTTCCAGGTCAGTCTGGGCTAGAGCAAGACCCTAACTTGAAAACAATAAAAAAGAGGTGGGTGGGCTGGAGAGAGAGTTCAGCAATTGCACTTCCTGCACAAGCATGAGGGCCTTGAGGGGGCCAGAGATCTCCTGGACTTCCAACCTCCAGGTCCTACATAAACAGATGGGCGTGGCCACGCCTGCCTGTAACTCCAGTCCCGCAGGAGAGAATCAGAGAATCTTTGGAACCCCACGAGGTCTGGAATTAGTGAAAAGGAGACTCTGGCTCAAAACAAGACCAGGCAGAAGAGCCATAGAGTGGGACAGTGGAGCGGGACCACCCCCCACTGCAGACAAGCGTGTGGCATGCTACAAGCGCACATACAGAGGCATACACAACACACTGTATTACACATGCACACCACACAATCAATCAGTCAATCAATCTCTCTATCTATCTGTCTATCTATCTATCTATCTATCATCTATCTATCATATATGTATTTATCATCTATCTATCGATCGATCTATCATCTATCTATCTATCATCTATGTATCATCTATCATCTATCTATCTATGTATCTATCTGTAATCTATTATCTATCATCTATCTACCTATCTATCTATCTATCTATCTATCTATCTATCTATCTATCATCTATCTATCTATCATCTATCTATCTACCTATCTATTTATCATCTATCTATCTATCTATCTATCTATCTATCTATCAATCATATATGTATTTATCATCTATCTATTTATCTATCTATAATCTATCTATAATCTATCTATCTATCTATCTATCTATAATCTATCTATAATCTATGTATCTATGTATCTATCTATCTATCTACCCACCTACCTACCTACCTGGAGAGAGAGCAGATGGAATACCTGTGAATGACATTGAGGTTATCCTGTGTCACTCTCCTGGAACCACCCCAGCTGCATCAGTGCCTCCCACCAGGACTGCGTGCTGCCTGCAGGCTCAGGCAGGGACCCTTAGCCCCTTTTCCACCTTCCATCCTAACTATGTCCCTACATTTCCACCGTGCCAGGTGGTCACGGCCCCTGGAGACCCTCTGTTCCAGTGCATCCGCTGCCTTTGCTGTCCCATCTCCTCGCTGGGCTGGGCTAACTGCAGGCAGCACATACAGGGCAGTCGTGGCTTGTGTCTTGGGTTGTCATCTTCTGTGTCCCTCAGATCTGGCTCGGGAGGAGGAAGAGCTCTCATTCCCCCCATTTTACAAATAGGGAAAACTGAGGCTTAGAAATGTTAAGTCACATAGCCATGATCACATAGCTAGTAAGTGGCCAAGAAGGGCTTGAACCCAGGCCTGCCTGAGCCCCATGGACCAAGCTTTCAAAACTTCTGAGGCCAGAGCCTACAAATGACAGCTCTCTTTTTCATTTATTGTCTTATTTATTTATTAGATACAGAGGGGGAGAGAGAGAGAGAGAGAGAGAGAGAGAGAGAGAGAGAGAATGGGCACACCAGGGCCTCTAGCCACTGCAAACGAACTCCAGACGCGTGCTTTCAGGCAGTCCTGGCATAGCAGGTGCCCGCATGGCATGCATGAATGGGCACGTGGCCTTCCTTCCTCCTCCCTTCTTCCCTTCCTTCCTTCCTTCTTTCCTCCCTCTCTCCTTCTTTCCCTTCCTTCATTCTTCCTTTCTCCATCCCTCTTTCCCTCCCTTCTTTCCTTCTTCTCTTCCTCCCTCCCTCTCTCCCTTCCTCCCACCATCCATCCTTCCCTTCCTTCTCCTCCCTTCCCTTCCTATGCCTGCTGCGCCCTGGGCAGGTGTGCTGTGATGAACATGGTGTGTGGTCTAGGGGTATGCAGGCTTCACCTGGGCAATTTCTGGGGTCCATCACCTCCTCTGCAGCCTGTGTAGTTAGAGATGGCTGGGGCAGGAGTTGGGACTTTCTGGAAGCTGAGACTTTGAGGAGCGTCCACCAGGTGCATGCAAGACCGAGGACTTAGGCCTCCCCTGGGCAGAGGAGGTGCTGGGCCTCTGTGCACTGAGAGGAGGTCATGTGGAAACTCCCTGTTCCCTGCCACGTGAGGAGCGCTCACTCGGCCAATGGGCCTGTGGCTGAGATGGCTCAGGGACCCTAATATGGGTCGTATAGACGGGCCTTCGAGATGAACTGGAGCAGAGCAAGCCCGCTGGACAGGTCCCAGGACTTCCCAGGCAGCGATCAGTGGTTAGGGGTTGCAGGCCCTGCCTCTCCCAGCACTACCCAACAAGCCACAGGACATCTGCTCGGGGAAGCCTCCAGGAGCCACGCACTCTACATGTCTGTGTGGCTCTAGTTTTTTTGTGCACAGCCAGCTACCTGTCTCTCTGAGGTCTCAGTGGCGTGGAAGGGCTGCCACTGCCCCGCAGTCTCAGATAACTCCATATTATTCTCAGATAACTACAGGCCGGGCTTGGGTCAGGCAACTCCTTTTGGTCCACTTGCCTGCTGGTCGAAGGAGAGGTGGGACCAAGGTATATAGGGGTGGGGCACATGTAGCTTTGCAGATCATGGGCGTGGTGAGTCTCAGAGAAAGGGTGAGGGCTGGGCTGTCACAGCCCCCACCCACACCACCACGCTCTGACCCCCAACCTCTCAGGCCAGCTGCTCCCTAGCTGCCTCTGTGCCAGGTCCTCCGTCGAAGCTGGTATCTCCTTGCCCTTCCTAGCTCCCACCAGGCAGTCAGCATTCTGTCCGGGCTGACGGCAGCCTCCACCTGGACCGGGTCCTGCAGGAGGATGCTGGGAGATACAGCTGTGTGGCTACCAATGTGGCTGGTTCTCAGCATCGCAACGTGGAGCTGGTGGTCCAGGGTGAGTCTCAGGTCCTGTGATGGCGGTGGTGGTGGGGGCGGGGGGGGGGAATGTTACATCAAACAGCTTGACCTTGAATACTTTTGCTTAGGAAAATTACACAAGTAACACATCTTCACTGTAGGGAGACTACCAATGAGACATTGAAAAGATAGCTGATGGGCTGGAGAGATGGCTTAGCGGTCAAGGTGCTTGCTTGCAAAGCCTGATGGCCTGGGTTCAATTCCCCAGTAGCCACATAAAGTCGGATGCACAAAGTAGCATGTGCATCTGGAGTTCATTTGCAGTGGTAAGAGGCCCTGGCATGCCCACACTTGCTCTCTTTCTGTCTGCCTATTTCTCTCTATCTCTCTCTCAAATTAATCAAATTTTTTTTTAAAAAATGATAACTGATGGGCTGGAGAGATGGCTAAGTGATTAAGACACTTGACTGCAAAGCCTAATGACCTGAGTCTGATTTCCCCAGTACCCACATTAAGCCAGATGCACAAAGTGGCACATGCATCTGGAGTTCATTTGCAGTGGTCCACCCATTCTCTCTCTCCTCTCTCTCTCTGCTTGCAAATAAATAAAAAAAAAATACAAAGATAGCTGAGAATTACCACTGTCTGTCTTCCTCCATCACACACATGTGCTGTCTACAGTTGTCCTTCGGTCTCCATGGAGATTGGTTGCCAAATGCCTCTCGTATATCAAAATCGGTGTGTGATCAAGTCCCTTGAATAGCACATTAAGGCTGAGGGTATAGCTTAGTGGGTAGAGTGCTTGCCTATCATACACAAAACCCTGTGTTCGATTCCCAGCACTGAATAAACTGGACGTGGTAATGCACGTCTGTAATCCCAGCCCTTGGGGGGGGGTGGAGGTAAGAGAATCAGAAGTCTAAGATCGCCACTGGGCACATCGCGAGTTCGAAGCCAGCCTGGGCTGTGGTGCATCAGGTGGTAACTGCACGGGACTCGCACACAGCTGCCACGGACACGAAATCAGCTGTGGGAGACTTTTAACAGCCAGTGCGAGAGAGCGCTGTGCAAATAGTCCCCGCGCTGTACTGCTCAGGGGATGGTGACAAGTTAACTTCCTTTCCTGAACATTTTTGATCTGAGGCTGGTTGAACCTCTGCAGAAATGCAGGGCTGAAGGCAGGCAGATAATACATGCGTATCCAACTGGTGCACTTTACAGGCACACATACTGTTTAAATAGCGCACATATTCTTAGTGCATGATGTCTAAGAATTCCTTACATTATCTTTACATACACCACACACGAACTTTCTTCATTCTGTCTATTTCTGTGCCTATCAATTCTGTATAAATCTGCATTTAAAAATGGAAATGGGGACTGGAGAGATGGCTTAGCGGTTAAGGTGTTTGCCTGCAAAGCCAAAGGATCCCAGTTTGATTCCCCAGGACCCACGTAAGCCAGAGGCACAAGGGGGCACTCGCATCTGGAGTTCATTTGCAGTGGTTGGAGGCCCTGGCGTGCCCATTCTCTCTCTCTTTCTCTTTTGCCTCTTTCTCCCTCTCAAATAAATAAATGAATGAATAAATAAAATATATTTTAAAAATAAAAATGGAAAATGTCCCAGCACTCAGGAGGCAGAAGAGGATCACATGAGCTCAAGGCCACCCTGAGTGAGTCTACAGAGGGAATTTCAGGTCAACCTGGGCTAGAGTGAGATCCTACCTCAAAAAAAATCAATGAAATAAAAGCAAACAAAAACTCTAAAGTGATCACATTCTGCCTTGACAACATGCTATGGCTGTTTCTAAATCTTTTCTGTGGCAACCATTTAAAGCCTACGGATCCCCCGATTGGATGTGGCAAGATGATCCAACCTGTCCTTTCTCACGTGTGGGAATGCCCTGGGGACAAGCATGGCAAACTACATGAGCATGTCTGATTAATGTGCACTAAGTTGGGAGTCACAGATAGCATGTTTTAGAACTGCTGCTTACTTTAACCACTTGGCCCCCACTGGGACGCTGGGGCCCTCAGCTCACCTAGCACGTCTTTTCAATGCGAGGCAAGGGACTATTCTGGAATGTGCCTGGGATGTTACTGACTTCGCTCTCCTTGGAACCGTGGAGTGTTGAGCAGGAAGAGCCCAGCCTGCTCAGATGAAAAAAGAAAGCCAAGCCCTACCTGAGGCTGGGTTGGTGAGAACCAGTGTCCTGTCCTACAACTCCAGTCAGAATCCCACAAAAAATGTTGAACTCCAGATGCATGTGCCACTTTGTGCATCTGGCTTTACATGGGTACTGGGGAATCGAACCTGGGCTGGCAGTATTTGTAAGCAAGCATCTTTAACTGCTAAGCCATCTTCCCAGACCCCCCCCCCCGCTTTGTAAAGGTGTTTATTTATGAAAGACAGAGAGAGAGAGAGGGAGGGGGAATATGGGTGCTTCTTGCTGCTGCTAACAAACTCCAGATACATGAGCCACTTTCTGTGTCTGGCTCTATGTGGGTGCTAGGGGATTGAACCTATGCCAGCAGGCTCTGCAAACAAGTGTCTTTAACTGCTGAGTCACCTCTGCAGCCTGAGCTTCATCTCTTGACTCCATCATTTCTAGGACACAAACATCCATTCTTCTGTCATCTCTGGCTACCTGCGAACTCGGAGGGACTTTCCTTTCTGGCGTCCCCTCCCCATTCTGGTTAAAGACCACTTTTTCACATTGATGAAACTGGAAGATTCCCTGAATGTATTTGGCACCTGTTTGTAAATTCACTTTGTCCTGTGAGAATCACAGTCTGCTATTTCTCTTCCGTCCATTCCCAAGGCTGTGAGCAGAGAATTGGAGTCCGTTAGCTTTGGGGCCCGACTGGGAATACAGGTGTTGACGGATTAAGTGTCTTATCCAACGTGGCCAAGCAGAGAGACCTCACAGCTGTTCCCAAGCACAGACGGCCTGTGTCGGGGATGAAGTTAAAGACCAGGCAAATGTTATTCTCCTCTTGAAAATGTTTTCTATTGTACAGCACACTCCATTACCACAGTCATTTTCAACCTTATTGGGTGTGTGTGTATATGTGTGCGCCATGTATGCACACGTGTGTATAGATATGAGCAGCCTGTGTGCCGCGCCTGTGGGGGTCACAGGAAGACAGGCATCAGGGGTCCTTTACTGCACTTCTGCTCTGTTTCCTGGTGACAGTCTCCCGCTGAACCTGCAGCTCCCTGTTTTTCAGTGGGACTGGCTGACCAGGGATCCAGTGATGCCCCTGTCTTCGTCCTCCCTCCGCACTGAGGTTCCAGGCATACACAGCCACACCTGGCTTTTTACGTGAGTGCGAGGCTTTGAACTCAGGTCCTCATGCTTGCGCAGAAAGAGCTCTTACCCACTGAGCCATCTTCTCAGTCCAATTTTCACCATATTTTACAGTATTAAAAAATATTGTATTTATTGGAAAGAGAAAGAATCAAATAGAGAGAATGGGCATACCAGGACCTCCAACCACTGCAAATGAACTCCATATGCATGTGCCACCTTTTGTGCATCTGGCTTACGTGGATACTGGGGGATCGAACCTCGGTCTTTGCAGGGAAGAGCCTTAACCACTAAGCCGTCGCTCCAGCCCTAAAATGTTTTTTCATTTATTTGCATGTGTATATGTGTACTGGCATGCCAGGGCCTTTCCCCACTGCACACAAACTCCAGACACATGTGCCACTTTGTGCAACTGGCTTTACTTGGGTGTTGGAGAATTGAACTCTGACTGGCAGGCTTTGCAAGCAAACTCCTGAGCCATCTTCCCAGCACAATTTTCACTATTTTTTTTTTTTGAGGTAGGGTCTTGCTCTAGCCCAGACTGACCTGGAATTCACTATGTAGTCTCAGGGTAGCCTCAAACTCACAGTGATCCTCCTAGCTCTGCCTCCCGAGTGCTGGGGTTAAAGGTGTGTGCCACCATGCCTGGCTAAATTTTCACTCTTTTTTTTTGGGCAAGCCCAACAGACTGCCTTTTTTTTATGGGTGGGGGAAGGGAGAGAATTGGCATGCCAGGGCCTCCAGCCACTGCAATTGAACTCCAGACGCATGCGCCCCCTTGTGTACATGTGCGACCTTGTACACTTGTGTCTCTGCGTTTGGCTTACGTGGAACCTGGAGAGTCAAACACGAGTCCTTAGGCTTTGCAGGCAAGCCCCTTAGCCCCTTAACCACTAAGCCATCTCTCAGCCCAATTTTCACTGTATTTTTTTCTGTTTTTTTTTTTTTTTTTTTCGAGGTAGGGTCTCACTCTGGCTCAGGCTGACCTGGAATTCACAATGTATCTTCAGGGTGTCCTCGAACTCCTACGTCTGCCTCCCAAGTGAATTTTCACTATTTTTAAAAAGACTTATTTATTTTGTTTATTAGAGACAGAGAGAGAGAGGGAGAGAGGGAGAGAGAGAGAGACAAAGAAAGAGAATAGGTGTGTCAGGGCCTCCAGCCACTGCAAATGAGCTCCAGACGCATGTGCCACCATATGCATCTGGCTTACGTGGGACCTGGAGAATCAAACCTGGGTCCTTAGGCTTCTCAGGCATGCCCTAAGCCACCTCTCCAGTCCAATTTTCACTATCTTTAAGTGTACACATCACATTGTTGTACAGCCATGGACACCACACATAGTTGGAATTTTTTTCTCTCCCTCCCTCCCTCCGTTACCTCTTTCTTCCTTCTCTTTTCCCCATAGTGCTGAGTATGGAAGCACAGTCCTTGCAAATGCTATACAAGCACACTACCACTAAGCTACATTCCCAGCTTCTTACGTGTTGGTTGATTGACTTTATTTTGAGACAAAGTCTCACTAAGTTGCCCAGGCTGGCTGTGATCTCACTCTGCAGTTCAGACTGGCCTTGAACTTGATGTCACCCTGCCTCAAGTTCTTGAGTAGCTGTGATACAGGCCTGTACCACCACACCTGGATAAGCTAGGTGATTGATTGATTGATTGATTGATTGATAGACTGATTGTGGGACTAGGGATTGAACCCAGGGTTTCATGAACCCTAGGCAATCTCTGTATCACTGAGCTGCATAGCTAGCTAGCTAGCTATCATCTATAGCTATCTATCTATCTAGCATCTATCTTTCCATCCATCCGTCCATCCATCCATCCATCCATCCACCCATTTATCTCCGTTGATCTAGTTTTTTTTTTAAATTGATTTTAGAGAGAACAAGACAGAGAGAGAATTGGACACACCAAGGCCTCAGCCACCGCAATCAAACTCCAGGTGCTTGCGCCACCTAGTGAGCATGTGGTACCTTGCACTTGCCTCACCTTTGTGCATCTGGCTAGCGTGGGACATGGAGAGTAGATCACGGGTCTTAGGGTTCACAGGCAAGCGCCTTAAGCGCTAAGCTGTCTTTCCAGCCCTTGACCTAGATTTTTTTGCAGAGGAGTTTTATCGCAAAATTGAGCGGATATGAAAAAATATCCCCATGTGCCTCTCCCCGTCCTCTGTGCAGCCTTCTCTACTACTGATCACCCAGAGTGGCTCATCCTAACAGCTATGGACTTGTCATGGTCAGACATTGCATGAGAGGGCCTCTCTCTCTCTCTCTTTCTCTCTCTCTCTCTCTGGTTTTTTGAGGTAAGGTCTCACACTAGCCCAGGCTGACCTGGAACTCACCCTGTAGTCCCAGGCTGCCCTTGAACTCACAGCGATCCTCCTACATCTGCCTCCTAAGTGCTGAGAGTAAAGGCATGCACCACCACACCTGGCTGACACTGGTTTATAAAATTGGTTTGTTTATAAAAAGTGCCACCTAGAATCCATCCAACTGCCACCTACCACGTCACCAATGAAGGGGTCCTGGTCTCCCTCCCCTGCAATGCTTCAGGAGTTCCAACTCCCACCATTACCTGGACCAAGGTAGGTAGAGGGAGCCTGTAGCCATTGGGAGCCAGAGCAAGCCGCCCAGTGCATCCTGGGAAGGGGTATGGGCTCTGCTGATGTCACATTTGGCTCTGTCCTAGGAGACCAACACCCTGACCACCAGGGGCCACTACAACATGAGCAGAGACGGCACCTTAGTCATTTCCCGTCCCTCCCCCCGGGATGCAGGCGCCTATGTGTGCACAGCCACCAACACCGTGGGCTTCTCCAGCCAGGAGATGCGGCTTTCTGTCAACAGTGAGTGATGGGGGCCCTGACGGGAAAGTGGCTCAGCGGGTGTGGATCCAGAGTGCTCCCACTCAGCCTCTTGTGGCTGGATGCGTCCCAGTGTCACGCCTAGACAGATACAAGTTTCCGCTGTGGACCTGCTGCACTTCCCTCAGCGTCTTTCTCTACACCCTGCTGTGCCCCAGAGCCTCCGGCCTCCTCATTTCTAGGATGGCCCGTCCTGCCTCAGGGCCTTTGCACACGAAGTTCCTTCAGTTTGAATGTCCTTCCTCTGCCTCTTGGCCCAGTCAGAGCTCCCCCTCCCCCACCACAAGCTGGATCAAGTCATATTGCTTTACACTATGGAACACTAATGACCACTGAGATTCAGTGCCTAAGTGCAAACCGGTCAGTACTGACCACTGAGATTCAGTACCTAAGTGCATACCAGTCAGTACTGACCACTGAGATTCAGTGCCTAAGTGCACACCGGTCAGTACTGACCACTGAGATTCAGTGCCTAAGTGCACACCGGTCAGTACTGACCACTGAGATTCAGTGCCTAAGTGCACACCGGTCAGTACTGACCACTGAGATTCAGTGCCTAAGTGCAAACCGGTCAGTACTGACCACTGAGATTCAGTGCCTAAGAGCACACCGGTCACTACTGACCACTGAGATTCAGTGCCTAAGTGCACACTGGTCACTACTGACCACTGAGATTCAGTGCCTAAGTGCACACCAGTTACTACTGACCACTAAGATTCAGTGCCTAAGTGCACACCGGTCAGTACTGACCACTGAGATTCAGTACCTAAGTGCATACTGGCCAGTGGGTTCTCAGTGCTCCTGCGGACCCAGAATGCCACACAGACAGGAGTGAGACTGTTTCCCAGCCCTCCCCACGGGGATGGGTGCTCAGGAAGTACATCTGGGACCACGACCAGGTGCACAAGTTGGCCTTTTCCTTTCATATACTTTTAAGAGTCAGTATCTTAAACCGCACAAACAAAATTAGTGGGTTATTTACCATCTGAACTAAGGATATCGGGACACAGGAGAGCGGGCGGGAGTTTCTGAGTTCCCCCACTGCGTGGCTTGTTTCAGACAAGTACCTTCAGTGTGTGAGTGTTGGGGTTCCGTGAGGGCAGAGAGGAGGAAGGGGCCCCAAGGTAGCCCCGCCATCGTTTGGCCTGGTGTGAGAGCTAGAGGAAATACACAGATTGTCATAAATCCCTCCTGGTGGGTTTCAGAAGCCACGGGGAGAATTTGTGCCTTACTTGGTGACTGACGTCCTGGTGACAGGCCGGGTAACCAGTGAGGAGAGAGAGAGAAGAGGGTGGAGGCTGCTGCGATGTCCCTGGGGAAGGGACAGCGTGACAGAAAGAGGCCAGGGGAAACCTAGGCCCTGGGACAAGACAGACCAGGTCTGGGTGACCGAACAAAGCTGTGGACAAGGTTATGGTGGAGAAGCGAGGTGCGGGCTGGCAGCCTCAGATCCCAGCTCCCTCAGCACCATAAGCTTACGCTCTTGGTTGGAACCAACCTCAGCCTCGCTCACTCTTGGGACCTCCCAGAGGGCAAGGTGTGGCCACCTCTGCTCCCTAGGGGAGCCATCAGCCGCTCTCCCAGTCCTCTTCCCAGCCTCTCTTGCTTCCCCCAACAGCCAAGCCCACGATCAAGACCAACGGGTCCCAGGATGCCCATACACCTCTGAGAGTTACAGCCAAGGTCGGTGAAGAGGTGACCCTGGACTGCCAGGCTCAGGGCTCCCCACCTCCGCTGGTCACCTGGACCAAGGACTCTCACCCTCTACTGCCCGTCTCTGACAGGTACCCTCCTCATGGCCTTGGGTCAGGAAGGGGCTGAATTTGGGTTGAAAGAAAAAAACTGACCTCATGGTAGCCGTGACCCAGCAGGTGTGTGTGACCTCGAGGACACTGGGGAGGCTCGGGGGCTTCTGCAGGGCCCTGGGCCCAGACTGAGCCTCACCTAACATGACACGTACTAGGTGTATTCTGGGTGTGCCTCTGGGAGCTTCAGAACACCTCTCTCTTAGCTGCCTGGCACTCCTTGTGCCCTGCGCTGTACTGGGATGCTGGGTGTCCCTGAGGTGCGGCGAGCTACAGAGAAAAGGGTCACCGCGCTAAGAAAGAGCAGAGCCAGGGCCAGGGAGATGACTAGTGGGTAAAAAGCTTTGCTGCATAAGCCTGAAGACCAGAGTTTGGATTTCCAGAATCTAGTTGAAGCCACATGCAGCATCACAGACATTTGTAATCCCACTACTCCTTGGGGGATGGGAGGCTGAGACGGGGCAGGAGGGCAGGAGTCTAGAAGCCATGGGCCTGTGAGCCTGGAACACATAGCAGCAAATGATAAGAGACACCCCGCCCCAGAGCCTGGCCGGAAGACCATGACCGACTTGAGGTTGTCCTCTGACCTCCACCTGAGCACCCTAACGTGTGTGCCCACATTCACACACACCTCTCTCTCTCACACACACACACATACACACACGCTGCTCTCTCGCTCACAGACACATCTCTCTCTCACACACATACATATATGATTTAAAAAATAATACAGCCGGGCGTGGTGGAGCACGCCTTTAATCCCAGCACTTGGGAGGCAGAGGTAGGAGGATCGCCGTGAGTTCAAGGCCACCCTGAGACTACATAGTGAATTCCAGGTCAGCCTGAGCTAGAGCGAGACCCTGCCTCAAAAAAACAAACAAACAAAAAAACAAAAATAATAATACATAGGTAGTGTTTGAGCCACATTGTGGCCTAAGGTGCAGGCTGCCTCTGTAGGGCAGGTAACTGGCAGCCAGGCTTCCTGACCCAGCTGCTCCTATGGTCCGGGGTCCTGGAGGGCGAGGTTGGCAGGCAAGCTGGGTCAGGCAGGGCTGTAGGGTGCTGGCTCTAGCCAGTAAGTGGGCCTCCCACCTCCTAGAGCCCTTGACCTTAGGTGGAGGGTTCTGCGGCTCAGGCCGGTGACATCAGCCCTGGCAAAGGCTTTGAGACATTGCAGACCAAGACAGTCTCCAACAGCTGGCCCCCGCACCCCACCACCCACACGCGTGTCTGCATCTCAGAACATCTGTTCGCTGAGCCCTTCCAAACCAGCGGTGTACCCCTAACTGCACGTGGGGTGCAGGGGACTGACCCTAAGCTGGGTCTTGTGGTGTCTGGCGCACACTGTGGGATCAGAGGGTGGGGTGCGGAGGTGTCGTGGGCTCAGATGAGCCTGAACCTCTCTCCAGAAAAGCTGCTCCCTGCTTCTTGCCTGGCCAGCGGCCCGCGGGTGCTTGTTTGTTTATGGCTTGTTAGGGAAAGGGGAAGCGCGGTTCCAATTGTTCGCTGCTCTCTGCTCTGGTGCATTAACGGGTCATCCGGGAGCTGTAAATCTCCAAGAGCGGCTTGCGCAACCCTAGTCCTGGGATTGGTCTCTTCCCTCATTCCTTTGCTCTTGCCCTCATCCTTTTGGCAGAGGCTCATGTCCCTGCTGTCTGGAAGCAGGGGCTGGGGAGGAACGCTCAGGTGCGAGGTTCAAGTGACTGAACCAGACAGGGATCTGCTGGTCCTGTCCTGACTGCGGGACCCCAGCTGCTCTGGGCCGGCTGTCTGTCCCCCGCTGTAAAGTGGACAGTATTCATGAAGCACGGCTCTCATGCGATGATGGATGGGCGATGCGCTGGGATGTCGTAACCGGGGAGGTAGCTGATCCCTTGACACTCTGTCCTGCTGCTGCCGCTGCTGTTGACAGAACAGGCCATTATTTTACCACATCTGCTCTTTCATTGTGTGTGGGGCATGGATATGTGTTTGTATGTGTATGGTACGCGTATGTGTGGGTTGATGATGGGGGGGGGGGCGGCCAGCTTCCTCAATGGCTCTCCACTGTTGTTGTTATTAATATTATTGTTATTTGGAGACCAAGTCTCTTGCTCAATCTGGAGCTCACTGATTTGGCTAGACCAGCTAGCTGGTGAAGCCCAGGTGTCCTCCTGTCTCCATCTTCCCAGCTCTGGGAGCACACCCAGCATTGTGCATGAGGTCTGGGGATCTGAACTTCGATCATCATGCTTGTGTAACAAGCAAGCATTTTACCCACTGAGCTAAGTGCTCATCCCCGATTCTCACCTATATTTTATTTATTTATTTTTATGTTTTAAGTAGTTAATTAATTTATTTATTTGAGAGGGAGGCGGAGAGAAAGACAGAAAGAGAGAGAGAGAGAGAGAGAAAATGGGCCCACCAGGGCCTCTAGCAAACAAACTCCAGACACATGTGCTGTCTTGTGCATCTGGCTTTATGTGGGTACTAGGGAATCAAACCTGGGTCCTTAAGCTTCACAGGCAATTGCCTTAACTGCTAAGCCATCTATCTACCCTGTTAGTTTTATTTTATTTTTAAAATTTTTATTTATTTTTATTTGAGACAGAGAGAAAGGGACAGAGAGAGAGAGAGAAAGAGAGAGAAAAGGGGCCCACCAGGGCCTCTAGCCACTGCAGACACATGTACCACTTTTTGCCTCTGGCTTACGTGGAACCTGGAGAATCGAACCTGAGTCTTTAGGCTTCACAGGCAAGTGCCTTAACCGTTAAGCCATCTCTCCAGCCCTATTTTTATTTTTTTAATTTTTTTGTGGGGGGCCTGGAAAGATAGCTTAGCCATTAAGGTGCTTGCCTGCAAAGTCTAAGGACCCAGGTTCGATTCCCCAGTATCCGTGTAAGTCAGATGCCACATGGTGGTGCATGTGTCTGGAGTTCATTAGCAGTGGCTAGAGGCCCTGGCACACCCATTCTCTATCTACCTCCCCCCTCTCTAATAAATAAATAAAAATAATTTAAAACAAAAATAACTTTGAAAAAGATACTTTTATTTATTTGCAAGCAGAGAGGGAAGGGAGGGAGGAAGAGAGGGAGAGAGAGAAAAAATGAGAATGAGCACACCAGGGCCTCTTGCTGCTGCAAATGAACTCCAGATGCATGCCCCACCTTGTGTATCTGGCTTTACATTAGTACTGGGGAATCAAACCCAGGCCATCAGGCTTTGCAAGCAAATGCCTTTAACAGCTGAGCTATCTCCCCAGCACTCCCCCCAAAATTTTATAGAATAGCTTTAGAGAGCTGTATTTTACATATGGGACAAATTGTTTATTTCAGTGGCACAAACAGTGATTGTCACAATCAATTTTAGAACATTTTTCTCACACTCTCCAAAAACCCCCATACTCTTGGACAGCCACCCCCATTCCTGCCCCAGCCCCACTCAGCCCCGGAAGCCACTAATCTACCTCTGTCTCTGTGGATGGGTATATTGTGGACACTTCACATGAATGGAATCACATCTAGCCTTTTGTATCTGGCTTCTTACATTTAGTGTAATGCTTTCGGGGTTTATGCCCATTGTAGCAAACAGAATGACTCCATTCCTTCATATGACTGAGTAATATTCCACAGTGTGGCAAGACCTTCGGTGTATATGTTTACCAGGACACATGACTCTTTCTGCCTTTAGGCACTTGCACAACCTTACTAATAATGTGTGTGTGTGTGTGTGTGTGTGTGCATATTGATTTTTATTCCTTTGGTTGTTTGAGGTAAGGTATCACTCTGGCTCAGGCTGACCTGGAATTCACTATGTAGTCTCAGGGTAGCCTCGAACTCACAGCAATCCTCCTATCTCTGCCTCCCGAGTGCTGGGATCAAAGGCATGAGTCACCTGCCTGGCTTCTCTCTCTTAAATAAATAAATAAATTACCAAGAAAGAAAGAAAGAGAGAGAGAAAGAGAAAGGAAGACCAAAGCAAGCTCCTGAGGGGCTGGAGAAGCTGTGAGACCCTAGCCCCTGCCTGGGTCCCCATCCCTCCCAAGTGGCTTGCACAACAGTTGCAGAACTGAGCTTGAGGGGGCTGGCCTCGCCCTGTCCAGCTCCTCCTTGTGCGGCTGTCCTCAGAGACCAAGCCGGAGCTCCATCTCAGAGGCCTGGCGAGCCGTCCAGGGCACTGTTCATCTCAGCGTCGCCCTTCTGTTTGGGGCACGTGCTTTGCCACTGGTTTTTGCAGTTATAGATGAGGCTATTGGGGCATCTTGCTCACATATTCTCTATCTCCTGGGCCACCTCCTTGAGTGATTGTCCCCAAGTCAGCTGGCTAAGTGCAAGGACGGGAACTGTCATCCGCATGTCTGATGCTGGAACCATGGGCTTGTCATTTTTGCAGAAACATCCTAGTTGTCAACGCAAAACTGGCCGGCAGTGTTGACTAGCAGAGGCACAGGCCAGCACTGTGCCCAGATCAAACCAGACGCTGAAAAGCCTGGGAGCCCTGCCCAGAGTCACCCTGATTTGCTTGGTGGTCTTCACCAAGACCTAGCCCTCCCCAGGCCTCAGTCTTCCTGTCTGAGACATGCAAGGGTTGGGAGGGCCATGGTGGTCCGGCTAGGCCGGCTGGCTGGGATGCTGGGCTGGGGCGTGTTTCTAGGCAACAGTGTTTGTTTGGGATTCCACTGCAGAGCCGGGGCAGCTTCTAGTGCTCCTGGCTTCTGCTCCTCCTGCTTTGGAGGCAGCCGGCCAGGGTCCCACACATGGCCAGATCTCTAATCCCGAAAGAGGAGGGGCACATGGCTGCTCCAGGCTTCCTGTTGTTGCAGTCCCCAACCCCTTCTCCGCCCATTCCCAAGGATGCTGCAGGACAGGCCAGCGTGGATGGATAATGAGAGCCAGTGGCAGGGCATGGGCCGTCCAGGGCCCCGTGGGGTTGTGGCCAACCGGCCGGCTTTGCATCCTGAACTTATCAACCTGCTGTGGCCAGGGGCTCCCTCTGTGGACTGAATGTCAGAGCTGAAATATTTGATCACTGTGGTAGTCAGGCACAGACTGGCAGGGTCTGAGGGCCAAGTGCCACCTTGCCCATCAGCTGAGTGTCATGGGCGACAGAGCTTGCTGGCCTCTGCTCTGCAAAGGGGGATTATGGTACTTCACAGGGGCCCTGAAGCCCGCTCAGCTGGGGAATGTCGAATGAGTGAGAAGGCATCCAGCAGGTGCTCAGCTATGCAGCTGTACACAGGAAGTACTCAATAGTTGGCAGCTATAGCAGGCATGGATGCCATACCTGTTAGCTATGTGAGCGGCCTGGATTCTTTTTTTTAAAAAAATATTTATTTATTTATTTGAGAGAGAGAGAGAATATGGGCATGTTAGGACCTCCAACCGCTGCAAACAAACTCCAGACACATGTGCCACCTTATGCACCTGGCTTACGTGGGTCCTGGGGAATCGAGCCTGGGTCCTTTGCAGGCAAGCACCTTAACTATTAAGCTGTCTCTCCAGCCCATGGATTCTTGATATTAAGCTCATGAGCTGGCCAGGGCCCATGTTTGAGTTCTGTCTTTCTGTCTCTTTCTGGCTCTCCCCCCACTAAGAATTTGACACCCTGGTCATTCTCTGCTCCTTTTCCTCAGTTTCTCCAGCTCAGTGTTTCCTTCTTTGGCTTCCCTTTGAGGGTCCATGATGCTGCTGAGGCCACATTGGCACTGAGGGACCAGTAGGGTAGAGGCGTCTCCCTCCAGGCTCAGACATGCCCACACTCAGCAGACTCAGCCACGCTCACCTGAGCAGCTGATATTAACATGCTCCCTCAGAAAGCCCACTGCGGGCGGACAGGGAGTCCGCGAGGAGCCGTGAGGTGGGAAATGCTGCAGAGAGTTCCTTATTTATTTTATTTAGTTGAGAGAGAGAGAGAATGGGTGTGCCAGGGATTCCTGCCACTGCAAACGAACTCCAGATGCATGTGCCACCTTGTGCATCTGGCTTACGTGGGTCCTAGGGAATTGAACCAGGGTCCTTTGGCTTTGCAGGCAAACGCCTTAACTGCTAAGCCGTCTCTCCAGTACCCAGAGTCCCTTTATTTATTTGTTAGAGAGAGAGAGAGAGAGAGAGGATGGGCACACCAGGGCCTCCAGACATATGCCCCACCTTGTGCATCTGGCTTGCGAACCTGAGGCCTTAAGCTTCATGGGCAAGTGCGTTAACCATTAAGCCGCCGTCTCTCCAGCCTAGAGAGACCCTTTGTAAGTGAAGACAGCGAGATGAGCGGTCATGGTGGTAGCCAGAGGGAAGACGCAGACAAGCGCCCAGACTCTAGTCAGCCCAAGGACAGAAACAACTCCCCACCAAGCCAGCCCAGGCCACCAAAACCCAGCGGTTCTCCCGTGAGTGAGTACTCGCGTGATCGGCCGGCTTAGGTTTGGGGGGGCTTCATCTGCCTGTGAGCACCAGGGGGAAGCTTCGCGGAAGGGCTGCAGCGTGCACGGCCTGGAGGATGTCAGGGGACAGGATGGGTAACCATGGAGACTGGGGAAGTCCGGGAACGGGGAGAAAGGGTGAAAATTTAGGTGCGGAAGGGAGTGTACGTGTGGACGGAGAGCAGCTGTAATTTGCCATCAGATATTAATCGGGCGCCTATTACGTGCTGAGCGCTAAGGACCCGGACACGTTGGCTCCCCCCAGATAATCACATCTGGGGTATCCAAGGGCGCCTCGGGCAGCACAAGCCGTGGCTGGAGAGGTGGTGACTACTCAGAGGTGTCGGGACGGGTGTCTGGGGTGATGCTATACCCCACACATTTCCCATCAGATGTCCCTTGGTTGGTTTGGGCAGGTCTCTGCCTGGTGAGGACCCCACAGTGTAGGTGGACCCCTCGTGGGTCTCATAGCCCAGCACTCTGACATCTGCGCGTATCTCGTGCTGACAGCAAGGCCCAGGCCAGATGGATGTCATAAACAGGAAATCCCCCCTTGCATCCTGTTCTTCTCGGAGCTCCGCGTGGAGCCATCTGGCTGAGGAGCCTGGAAGAAAAAGCTCCTGCTGATGCCGTCCCACCCCCACCCCCACCCCCAGCAGCCTGTCACTGGAGAGACTGGCATCCTTACCTCCTCCCATCTCTCCCTGTCTGGCTTTGATGCTGAACCTCTGGGAAAGGGCAGGGAGGGCGGTGGGGGCAGAGGGAACGGCAAGGGTTACCCAGAATCCCCAGTCCCCTCAGGTAGTCACCTCAGGCCCAGGGCAGCTGCTTGTGTTGTTTTCCGTAAGCTTCTTGGCGAGCTCGGGCTACATCATCATAAAGGTGTCATCGGCGGGAAGCCAACTGACCACAGCTGGGGTGAGGGCTGTGATGGAGGAAAGACATTTCAATGGGTTCAGACAGCTGAGAGCTTCTACGACGGCCTGCTAGCCTGAAGCACCTGGGCAGCCTTCCTGGAAGAGATGTCTGCGAATCGCAAGGACAGCGGGTGTCCAGCGCAGGCCATGCCAGCTCGTCCTGGCAGGCACAGAGCAGCCGACGTGAGATGGACTTGAACTCTGAGTGGTCCAGCGGGATGCGGGCATGCAGTGGTGAGGGAGGAGGGACTGGGACCCGGATGCTCTGTGTCGGTCGCACTGAGCCATGACACTGTGGTCTGGGTTTTGTCCAGAGAGCTGTGGGCAGTCACAGAGTGACTTAGAGCAGGACGGTGCCACAACCAGATTGACACTTAGAGCAAAACTCCCATGAGGGGGCCGGGTCCCTCGGCCAGCTCTGCCAGACGGGCGCCAGGTCCCTAAGTCCCCCCTGCAGGCCTCAGGCTGGGTATTCATTTCTTCCTTGTGTCTAGCAAGTGGCATCCCCTTTCCAGAAAGTGACTAGTGACTGTTTATTGAAAAAGAGGGTCCTATTTTTATTCTTGAGGATTCTGTCCACTTTGTTTGTTTGTTTGTTTTTCAAGGTAGAGTCTCACTCCAGCCCGGGCTGACCTGGAATTCACTATGTAGTCTCAGGCTGGTCTCAGACTCACAGTGATCCTCCTACCTCTGCCTCCCAAGTGC
The DNA here is from genome assembly GCA_036346955.1 of Dipus sagitta. Taxonomy (NCBI): domain Eukaryota; kingdom Metazoa; phylum Chordata; class Mammalia; order Rodentia; family Dipodidae; genus Dipus; species Dipus sagitta. The sequence continues at coordinate 144,418,821 of CM070770.1, forward strand.
TAGGATTAAAGGCGTGCGCCACCTGGTCACTAGAGTTCTCAGGAGAACTAGAAGGTGACCTCTGGGGTCATGGAGAATGGAGTTGCCTTTTTAAAACAAAAAATATTTTTTAAGATTTTATTTTTTATTTATTAGTAAGAGAGAGAGAGAGAATGGGCACACAAGGGCCTCCAGCCACTGCAAAAACTCCAGATGCATGCACCGCCATGTGCATGTGGGACCTGGAGAATCGACGCTGGGTCCTTAAGCTTCGCAGGCAAGCTAAGCCATCTCTCCAGCCCTGGAGCTGCCTTTTCTAACGTGCAGAAGCTGGAACTCAGAGATGCTGACCGGTTGAGTCAAGGCTGCACACACAGCACAGTAAGACCTCAGATGCCCCACCCAGGCCTCTTTCCACGGTCCCATGTTGTCTCTGTTGGAGTGGGTGTCAGTATTATTGAACTTGGACAAAAGCTGTGGCTGAGAAAAACCAAGCTGGGGCAGGGGGTCGGGAGGGGGGTGACATGGGCGGGGGTGGAGGGTGCCTGTGTAAGTGTGGGTGTGGCATCCCCTTTCTTTTCCTGCGCGTGTTAAAGATGGGGTGACCTCTAGTGGTGAGCCCACACTCTAGCTGGAAAATCTCAGGCTGCCATCGCCCTGACTCTCAGCTTTGTCCTGAGACCCCAGATGAAGACACTGAGGCCTGGGTGAGGTCCTGAGCCCAGGCTCAGCCTGCAGGAGGCAGCGCGGGTGGTTCTCACAGGCGACGCCCCCCTCCCCCGCTGTCACAGCCCTGCTCCCATGAGCTCTACGTTCAGCTTTTCGGAGCTGGGGCCATTTCTTCACAAGGTGTGGCCCCCTGGCCATCTGTATCTGCCACCCAGGGCCTTGATAAAACCCGAGTCCCCGCCTCCCATCAAAGGGCATATTTGTGTTCCGTACACAGTGTAGGGTTCCAACAGGAGTCCTGTTCTGCCACTTGTGGGCGATGGACGTTCCACAGGGGACCTGTAAAAGTCCGCTTTTACAGGTGTGGGAGTCCAGCCAGCACCATTGCTGTGTGTGTGTGTGTGTGTGTGTGTGTTATATGAACAGCAGCACACACTAAGAGTCCTGTTGGAAAAAGAAAAGGAAGTGGAGGGAGTAACCCAATGCTTAAATGTCCACCCCCAAAATAGCAGATTAATAATTTGCCATAGGATTGTGTGAGGGAATAATATTATACACCACTGGACAGGCGCAACTGTGACCTGTACCACCACACGATGTCACCCACGTGAAGGTTTTTACACCCGCAGCGTGTGCGCTGTTTGTGGTGACCGTGTCCGCCGCTGGTCTGTGCTGAGGGCACCTGCTACAGAGGCTGTGGTCCCGCGAAGTCAGTCGGTTGCCTTGATGGCTGTGTGAGGAACAAGCATTAGTGCTGGCTCCCCTTTCCCGAATGTGCGACAACGGAGGCCCAGCCCATCAGGAGAGGTGCCCCGCGGCACGCGCTGGGCATCCAGCAGAACACGCTGGGCCAGGCTGGGCTGTGCAATCTGGGTCGTGGGGCCCTTCAGCCAGCACGTCCCCTGAACCATGACAGTGCCTTCTGGGTGCTTGGAACCAGCTGGAGGGGTGCTGGGTCAGAAGCCTTTGTAGATGAGGAGACCTGACACCATGGCTGGAAACTGTGTGTCCTGCAATTGGCTCTTGGTGTCCTGTGGAGATGGCTGCAGGGCTGGGTGACACCATCTTGCAGAGAGAGAAGCAGAAGCTCCATCTTAGCTGGAGATGTCTGGCCAGCCCCAGGCTCAGGACTGGCCCTGGACATCCCCTCCCCACGGTGCTTGCCACTTGCTCCTAAGGCCAGCCAGGGCCAGGGGCCTCAGCAGCCCTCCCTGTGTTACAGTATAGGAGCTGCTCAGAGCCAGCACATATGGGGGTGACATCATGTCTACAGGGCCCCTTGGGGTCCAGCCCAGCTGCTGAATGCTGGCTGAGGGTCGTGGAGGCAGTTGACGCTAGTGAGAATGGACCAGCCTGGGGAGGGATCTGCTTGCTTCCTGGGGGACTTCAACATGCCAACAGGTGGGCTGGAGAGATGGTTTAGTAGTTAAGGCGCTTTCCTTCAAGCCAAAGGACCCAGGTTCAATTCCCCAGGACCCACATAAGCCAGAGTTTGCAGTGGCTGGAGGCCCTGGTGTACTCATTTTTTCTTTCTCTCTCTGCCTCTCTCTGTCTCAAATAAATAAAAAATATATTTTAATAAAAATGCCAACAGGCTCTGGGTTTGAGTTCAAGCAGTTCCTGGCATGCAGATGGTAAGGAGCCCAGGGCTGGCAACTTCTCTCTCAAGAAGCAGGGCCCCAGCTTCCCTGGTAGGTGGGTGTGCTGAGGAGGAAGGCTGTAATAACCATCAGCTGTCAAGTAGGGCGGAGTGCTAACACAGTGCCCAGCCCTGGGAGAATGCAGGCCCATTTTTCAGATGAGGAAGTAGAGGCCCAAGAGGTAAAGCCATTCATAGGGGTCACACACCTAGAGTGTTTACTGAGACTACGTGCCCTATACCGGGAGACAGGGCAGGGGCTGGGGTGAGGCTGGAGATGGGAGCTGCCTGGAGAAGGTGGCTGGATCCTTACAGTGAGTTTCCAAGCATGGCTGGGATGGGCCAGGGTCTCACCAGTGGTGATTCCTCCCATAGGCGTGACCTCCTCCCGTCCGGCTCTCTGCGCCTGGCTGAGGCCCAGGTGGATGACAACGGCCTCTACGAGTGCACAGCCAGTAACCCCGCTGGAGCCGCATCCCGCCGCTACGTCCTCGGGGTGCAAGGTAGGACCTGTGGGCAGCTGTCTCCCTCCACTCTGCTTCCTGGCCCCCCTTCTCCTAGGCCTCAAAGTGCTAGATATGTCACCTCCTACGTCTCGACCTGTCACACTCTTTGTACCTCTACATTGTCACCTTCCTTGTACCCCTAAGCTTCCTGCTGGCTCGTCTGTCCTCTTTTTCTCTCTCCCTGTCACCCTGTTGAATCAGAGCCTGGGAGGCTGTTTTACAGGCCACCTACCCCGAGAACAGGTCTCAGTGGGGACCAAGGATAGGGTCACCTGGTGGCCTCGGACAGGTCTGAGGACATCTCTGTCCAGTTGGAGAGACATGGCCCAGAATCCCAGCTCTGGCTGCCCTGAGAATCATAGGGGTTGGGAGCCTCCTTCCCGCCAGAAACACCTAGGGCCCCTCCCTCAAAGGACCCTCCAGCCCCTTATCCACTTCAGCAAGACACTTTATGCCCCTGCCACCTGCTAGTCAGTGAGGCCTCCCATTCACCAGACACCACCTGTGGCCTTCCCTCTATGGCCAAGGGTCCTAAATACACCCTGTGGTCCTTGTCCCCGACCTGCTGGGAATCCCAGGAGTGACGTCCCACCGGTTCTCCAGGCCTTATGCAAAGGGAGCTATCCAGAGCTGGTCACATGGTAGAGTTCTGAGGAGCTCCTAGGACAGGACCAAACATGGCCAGGCCCACCTTCATGGCCCATGAGGGAGAGGTGGGGAGAAGATAGTTGATATCTTGTGGCATTGACAATTATATGAAATACAAAATACAGTCACTGTCCGCTGGCACGCGTGGGTCAGAACACAGCTGCACACATTCATCAATGTTCTTCACACTCGAGCTAGGTGGCCAGACAGACCAGACGTCCTCACAACCTGGGGTCCTCTCCCATGACTCTATAGAACATATTCACCAGCCTTGTCTAAGCAGCACCCCCATTTTATTGACAAGTAGACTGAGGCCCAGAGTTGGGAGGGCCCTGAAGGTTTGTACAGGCCAGTGAGAGAGATGTGAGTGTGGAGCTTAGGTAATTAGCAGACTCTGAGGCATTGCTACCCAGTATTGCTACCAATTTGCTGTGTGACCTTATACTAGTCAGTTGACTTCTCTAAACCATACAAAATGGGAGCCTGGATCCAGACATGGTGGTATATGCCTTTAATCCCAGCACTTGGAAGGCAGAGGTGGGAGGATAAACATGAGTTCAAGGCCAACCTGGGACTATAGAGTTAGTTCCAGGTTAGCCTAGGCTAGAGTGAGACCCTATCTTGAAAGAACTCAAGAAGTTATAGTTATAAAACTAAATAAGATGAGAGCCACAGTAATGCCCAGCTTGTAATTGTCAAAAGGAACAGTGTCTGCCAAGTTCTCAGAACAATGTAAGCTGTGGTGTTAGATGAGTGGGTGTCCTGCCCTGGTCCTACCCTGTGGCAGGTCCTTGACATGGACTTACCTCTGACTCTGGCTGAGAAATTGGGATAGAGGGGTTTCTTCAGTTTTCCCCAAGGCCCAGGGAAATAGTCATAGAGGCTTGGGAACAGTGTGGTCCTGAGCTCTGAGCATGCTACTGGGCCAGTGTGGAGCTGGCCTCCGGAAGTCACCTGGACTCCTGTTGACACACACACACAGGGCCAGCCAGCTCCAGCTCTTTTTCAGCTGGAAAGAGGGGTGGGGACAAAAAAAAAAAGGGCTGGAGAGATGACTTAGCAGTTAAGGCGCTTGCCTGCAAAGCCTAAGGACCCATGTTCTACTCTCCAGATCCCACATAAACCAGACACATGAAGATGAGGCAAGCGCAGGGTCGCATATGCCCACTAGGTGGCACAAGCGTCTGAAGCTTGAATTCAATGGCTGAGGCCCTGGTGTGCCAACTCTCCTCTCCCTCCATTGCTTGCTCTCTTTCACTCTAAAATTTAAAAAAAAAAAAAAATCCTTTGTGAGCCTGGTTTCCCCATCTGCAAACCGGATATGGCACCCTCTACCCCATAGAAGGACTCAGGGAGGAAAAGAATAAGAAAGAAGCTGTCAAATACACAACAGCCTGTCAAGGGCAGCTGGGACTGTCCTGGGCTGCCACTACCCTCATCAAGGACAAGGGGAAGCTGAGACTCCGTGGGTGCAGGGTCCTGTGGTATGAGGGAGTGGGGCCACCCCTGTGCATGTTACTCCAACATGGCTGGGTCATTCTGAGTTGAATCCTCCACCCCCTGCCTCAGTTTCCCCACATGTGCACTGTGCTGGTGTTAGGCACGTGTTGCTTCTATAGTGGCTCAGGGTGCAGTGGCGAGGGCTGAGGCTGAGTGGACTGAGTGTGTTCTGAGTCCGCTCTTCGGGGACGTGGGGAGGTCCATGTGGAGTGTCCTGGTGGCTCTTCCTAGTGCCTTAGGTCTCTGCCTCCCCTGTGGTGACTGTTGTATGGATTGGGACCCCGGGACTCCCTCTCTGGGTCTCCCATGTCGACCCCCGTCCCTGCGGGTCTGTCAGTTCCCCCTCAGGTGCAAGCAGGCCCTCGAGTCTTGAAGGTGCTGGCAGGAGAAGCCCTCGACCTGAACTGCGTGGCTGAGGGCAACCCAGAGCCCCAGCTGAGCTGGTCCAAGGATGGCGTGGCCCTGCAAAGCGGGGAGCCTCAGGGTTCCATCCGCTTCACAGCCATCGAGGCCGCTGATGCCGGGACGTTCCGCTGCGAGGCCTCCAGCAGCGCTGGTCTAGATGCCTGGGAAGTGGAGCTTCGGGTGCTGGGTGAGTCCCGAGTCCCAGAACCTCCTGTCTTGGGTCCCCCACGCTGCTTGGACCTTGGTTGGGTGAGCGTATTGTGATTCTGGGTTTAGGGAACTGCCTGTCTCCCTCCTGCCCTGCCTGGGACCCTCCCAGTCCTATAGCTGTGGGCTCATTCAATGTCCAGGACCCATCAGCAGCCCTCAGGTTCTCAAAGCCATCGTGTTGGTTCCCTGTGCCCCCAAGTCCCTAAGGTGTGGCTTGTGGCCCTGAGAACCTGGTGCAGAGTCCCCATGGGGCTGTGGCTGGGCAGCAGGCACCTGCCCCAGCTCTCCCACCTGCCAATTGGATGGCACAGAACGCTTTGCTCGCTGACAGGATGTATATGTCACGTAGAACATTCTGGATCATGGGTGCTAGATTCACCAGTGGGAATTGAAAGCAAGCTGCTGTTGGGAGAGCAAGACTGTTCAATCCTTTGTCTCTGAGGCACAGAATGGGATTTCTGGGGAAGCTGGGGTTATAGAAGGGAATGCCCCCTCAACCTTTGCCCTCGGAGGGGGTGCTGAGCTTTGAGCTCTGGGATATGAGCAGAGCCTTGTCACTTCCCACAGAGCCGCCACACTGGGGTGCCAACGAGACCAGCAGTCTGCTGGAACGAGTGGCGGGAGAGAATGCCAGTCTACCATGCCCTGCCCAAGGTGAGGCTGCGGAGGTGAGGGGCAGACAGGGCTGAGTTCCAGCACCTTGGTCACCCTCTGGCCAGGGCACATAGGTTATAGGCTCCCACTGACAAACCAATAAATAGCACGGGCATGGTATTGGCATCTTTGCATTAGGGACTGGAGGTTGCATAGCCTGCATGGTCTGGTTTGACCACTGGCCTGCTAAGCCCCATGGTCCTTAGGTCTGGTGTGAGTGTGTGTGTGTGTGTGTGTGTGTGTGTGTGTACACACATGCATGTGTGTGTTGGGAGTGCATGGTAAATGGAGCCAGGGACAGCCACAGGTCCTTGTGGATTGGGACTCGAGTTCCCCACATCTCTCTATGCCTTTCTGCAGTGGTCCTGAGTAGCTCACCTGTTCTGGGGTCCCCTCTGGGGACAGCACTGAAGGGAGGGGTCCAGAGGGCCACCTCTGGGGTCAGCTGCCCACTGGTCTTCCCGGCTGCTGCCCTTCCAGTTAAGATCCTCTACTCCCTCTTTTGCATGGTGGGGGCACACCAGGCCTTCCTAGTAAAGCTACTGTGAGATCTTGGGGGGGGTGGTGGAAGAGTCTGACAGAAGCCAGCGGGAGCCTGGAGAGCAGCCTCGGGTTGGGTCAGCACAGCCGCAGACAGAAGAGGGGCTCCTACCTAGACAAGGGATAGACGCCAGGTGGGAGCTGGAAGACCTTGACCGTGGCACCACCTAGTGTTAGACTCTGGAAATGGCAGGCAGCTACAGAGGCCCCATCCTGCCTAGCCTCTCGGGTCCTAGAGATGACCCACTCCATTCATTCCTGGACAGTTAGGGGCCTGGTCTCTGAGTCTGACTTCAACTTTGCCAACATCACCCAAGCCCCTCCAGTGATGTGGCCTCTCCGGACGGCCTCCAGGGTGCACTCGGCCTCGCTTCCACGGATGGATGGTGCTGGTCTCTGGCTCACTAATGCCCTGGGCCTTGGGTCTGAGGGCTAAAGGGGAGGGCACCATACTCTGGCACAAGGAAGTCCTTGGGACACTTGGGGGCACCATTGCCTTCTCCTTGTGGCGATCAGGAGCCTGGCTGCCATTGCTGGTGACTGGCAACGCCATTGCAGGCCTGTGTGAAGTAGAGAAAGGCAGGGAGTCTTCTCAGCCGGCTGGGACATTCCGTCAGCGAGCCCAGGGCCCTCCCGAAGGCGGAGCTCTTCCGTTCTGTAGGTTTGTGCATTAAAGTTCAGCCTTGGGCTGGGCATGAGGCTCAGTGGGTAGAGGGCTTGCCTAGCATGCAGAAAGCCCTGGGTTCCATCCTCAGCATTGCATAAACGGGACATGGTGTTGCATGTCTGTAACGCAGCACTTAAGAGGTGAAGGTAGGAGGATCAGAAATTCAAGGTCACCCTTGGTTACATAGTAAGTTTGAATCCAGCCAGGACTACATGAGATCCTGTCTCAAATAAAGGAGGAAGGATGGCTGGGCATGGTGGCATGGGCCTTTAATCCCAGCACTCAGGGGCAGAGGTATGATAATCACTGTGAGTTGGAGGCCAGCCTAGAACTACAGAGTGAGTTCCAGGTCAGCCTGGGATGAAGTGAGTCCCTGCCTAAAAAAAAAAAGAAAAGAAAAAAAGGAAGACTGGGCCAAAGAGATGGCTTAGTGGTTAAAGGCACTTGTTTGCAAAGGCCTAACAGCCTGTGGTTCAATTCCCTGGTACCCACATAAAGATAGATGCACAAAGTATATACGTGATGTGTCTGGAGTTTGTTTGTAGTGGCAGGAGGCCCTGGTACTCCCATTCTTTCATAAATAAATAAATAATTTAAAAAAAGAATTAAGAAAAGAGGAAGGAAAGAAGGAAGAAGAAGGGAGGGGAAGAAAGAAGGAAAGAGAAGGAAGAAGAAAAGAGAAGAAGGAACAAATGAGAGAGAAAAGAAAAAGTCCACAGTTGAAAACCAATTATCTGTTCAGCTCCACAGCCTGGTTCTTGGGAAGGATGGGAAGCAGGATTTGGGAGGGGTGTGTGTGTCCCACAGTGGGGACAGCAGGCGCTTGGATGAAGGAGGCCAGGAGAAAACCAGTATGGAAGAATTAAGTGACTGGCCAAGGGTAGGCCGTGTGAGGCCCTGGGCCCCCTGCTCACCTCTTCCTCCATCGGTCCTTCCTCCCTGCAAAGCAATGAGAAATACCTGGCTGTCTAGGAGACTGCAGACACAGGGAGGGGTGTCATTAGTGGCCCTGGGTAGCAGTGAGGGCAGAGTGAGTGGGGTGTGTAGAGGTGCAGGGGTGCTGAACCATGAGTTTGGGGGCACCCTGTAGGGAGCCTAAGTGTAGTGGCAGTCAGGGGGCCCGAGCCTGCATGGTGGGTGCTGAGTCCTGGTAGCTCTAACAGACCGTAGGAGTGTGGCTCACTTGGAGGACAGTGTTATTTATCCACGGCCGTTGCAGGCCTAGCTCTGGGGACTGGGCGACAGTGGCAACTCCATTCTGTTACTGGAGTTGTTAGAGTCAGAGTCCAACCCCAGTAGTCACACCAAATTAGGCTCAGCCATCAATCCCAAATAGACCAGTCAAGGAAGCTGAATGAAGTAAGGGGCTGAGGAGACAGCTCCATAGGTAAAGTGTCGCCCTGCAAACGTGAGGACCTGAGTTCAGATCCTCAGCACCCGCATGAGAGCTGGGCATGGTGATGCACACCTGTAATCCCAGAGCTGGGGAGGTGGAGACGGGAGGATCCCTGGAACTTGCTAGTTAGCTTGTCTAGAATTGGTGAGCTCTGGGTTCAGCGAGAGATCTTGTCTCAAAATAAGATGGAGTAGGGTTGGAGAGATGGCTTAGCAGTTAAGGCATTTGCCTGCACAGCCTAAGGACCCGGGTTCAGTTCCCTAGAACCCATGTAAGCCAGATGTACAAGATGGCGCATGCACCTGGAGTTCATTTGCAGTGGCTGGAGGCCCTTGTGAGCCCATTCTCTCTGTCTCTCTCTCTCTCTGCCTCTCTCTGTGTCTTTTGTTTTGTTTTGGTTTTTGGAGGTAGGGTCTCATTCTAGCCCAGGCTGACCTGGAATTCACTATGCAGTCTCAGGGTGGCTTCGAACTCACAGCGATCCTTTTACTTCTGCCTCCCGAGAGCTGGGATTAAAGGTGTGCGCCACCATGCCTGGCTTCTCTCTCTCTCTCTCTTAAATAAATAAATAAAAACACATCTTCATACCCCACAATCTTAAAAAAAAATAAGGTGGAGTGTCATTGAGGAAGATAACCAACACCCATGACCTCCATGACTATGAACACGCAAGTATATGTGCACCCTCACACATGAACACGCACATACCACAAGCACATTCTAAACAATGGACGAGTAACAGTGAAAGCATAGAGAGATTTATTCAATGTGGCCACTTTGGAAAGAGGAGCAAAGAAGACCAGTGACCTCCCCCAAATCAATCTTCAATTTAAGTCTAAATAGGGGGCAAGAGGTATGGATAACTACACAGTCCTGGTCAAGCAAGCGCCTTTTAATTTTTTTGCATGAGCATGTAAGTGTGTGTGTGTGTGTGTGTGTGTGTGTGTGTGTGTGTGTATACACTCCGGGGTCTCCTGCTGCTGCAAATAACAGATGCATGTACTACTTTGGATCTGGCTTTATGTGGGTACTGGGGAATTGAACTTGGGTCAGCAGGCTTTGCAAGTAAGCCCTTTTTTTTTCTTTTCTCTTTTTCTTTCTTCCTTTTTTTTGGGGGGGGGGTTCGAGGTAGGGCCTCACTCTAGCCCAGGCTGACCTGGAATTCTGTGTAGTCTCAGGGTGGCCTCAAACTCATGGTGATCCTCCTACCTCTGCCTCCCGAGTGCTGGGATTAAAGACATGCGCCACCATGCCCAGCTGCAAGCAAGTACTTTTAACAGCTGTCCCCAGTCCTAGTCAAGATGTGGTCCTGCCCATCCCTAACCCCTCATTTTCTCTGCTGCAAAGTGGTCTGACTCATTGTCAGCACAATATAGACTCCCTTCCTGGGAGACAAGTGCCCACTCTGCCCCAGACTTTTCCTTCTCCTAGAATGAGATTCCTGGGAAAGTCCAATTCCTTGGGAATCATTGTCTGTGGTCTGCTAGCTGAAGGGAGAGGCCAAACATCTCTCTCTCTGTCTCTCTGAAGACTAGCTCCTCTCCTGCCAAGGCTGCCACCACAGCCCAATGAGACAGCTGGTATTGTGGCATCCTCCGTGAGCAGGCTAGGTGGTATATGGCTCTGGTGACAGAAGCAGAAGTCAGGCAACCCAACATGCCGAATGTCTAAGAGGGCAATTCAGGGGCTGTGGTGCTCGTGAGGGACTGGGGAACGTGGCCTTTCACATAGCCACCCCAAGCTTGGTCGCACTGTGCAGGGAGCACCAGGCCAAGCAGAGATAGCACCTCCCACTGCCCGTGTCCGGCCCAGTGGCCCAGGACAGCATGCTGTTCGTCCACGTAGCACTTTCCCTATGCCAGCGGGTCACGTGGCTAGGGCATGAGCACAAGGAAGACCCTGGTTCTGGTGAGGAGACAGCACGCAGAACTGATCTGATAGGCGCATTCTCTGGAAGGTCAGGAAGTCAGAGGTGCTGGGAAAAGGGGAACACGGGGCCTTCCACGTACTTGAGGTGATTGTGGTGCAGGAGCATGGGACCCCCCCCACCCCCAGAGGGACCAGAAAACAGGTTGTGGCCTTGAGCCTGTAGGCCCTGGAGAGTGTGGGAGAGTGTGTGGCTATGCAGCGTAGGATGGGGACGGGGCCACATGCTGCTATTCTGAGAGCGCTGCTCTCCCTAGCGTGGGGGTGAGAGGGGACAGCCTAGGAGCCCTCATGGAGGGTTAGTAACACGTGCGAAGGGGACCCATGGGCCACAGTACTGGCATGGAGGGGAAAGGTGTCGGGCGTTCTGTGTTGATGACTCGGTATACCCTGCCAGGGACACCAAAGCCACAGATCACGTGGCGGAGGGGCCCATCCTCAGAGCCCCTGAGCGGCCGGCCCGGCGTGGCGGTGTTGGAGGAAGGGTCTCTGTTCCTGTCCTCCGTCTCGCCCACGGACAGCGGAGACTATGAGTGTCAGGCCACCAACGAGGCCGGCTCCGCAGCCAAGAGAGCCAGGCTGGTGGTCTACGGTAAGCAGGGACCCAAGAGCTGGCACCCAGGCAAGGGAAGCTGGGGAACCCATGGGGCAGGCTGGCAGCCCCCTCTCACGGAGGCCACCTGGGTACAGGTCTGAAGTGATGAAAGGCCCCCAGAGCCCAGGAGCTCCTAACAAGGGGAGCTATACGGCCCTGTCCCTTAGTGACCATGGGGGACAGGGGCTAGAGGGCATTTCATGGGGTCCCTGAATTCCCAGAGACACCCATTAAGAAAGTGTGGAGGAGCTGGGCATGGTGGCGCATGCCTTTAATCCCAGCACTTGGGAGGCAGAGGTGGGAGGATTGCCATGAGTTCAAGGCCACCCTGAGACTCCATAGTGAATTCCAGGTCAGCCTGGGCTAGAGTGAGATCCTACCTCGAAAAACAAAATAAATAAATAAATAAATAAATTAATTAATTAATAATAACAATAAAAGAAAGTGCGGCAGGCTGGAGAGATGGCTTGGTGGTTAAAGTGCTTGCCTGTGAAGCCAAAGGACCCAAGTTTGATTCCCCAGGACCCACATAAGCCAGATATACAAGGTGGTACATGCATCTGGAGTTCATTTATAGCAGCTGGAGGTCCTGATGTGAAACAAATAAATAAAACTATATATATATTTAAAAAAAGAAAGTGTGGAGGAAGCCAGGCATGGTGGCGCACACCTTTAATCCCAGCACTCAGGAGGCAGAGGTAGGAGGATCACCATGAGTTCGAGGCCACCCTGAGACTACATAGCCTGAGCTACAGTGAAACTCTACCTCAACCCCCCCCCCCACAAAAAAGTGTGTGTGGGAGGGGAAGGGCCTAAACCCCCAAGTGGCTGTGGAAATGGACCAACAGGGGCATCTGCTAAAATGAATGTGATGGGGCTGGGCATGTGGCTCCGTTGGCAGAGGGCTTGCCAAGTATGCAGGAAGCCCTGGGTTCCATCCCCAACACCACATGCCAGCAATCCCAGCACTCAGGAGGCAGGAAGATCAGGAGCTCAAGGTCATCCTTGGCCACATAGTAAGTTCAAGACCAATATGGACTACATGAGATCCTATCTCAAAACAAACAAACAATGAGACAGCAGGGCACAGCCCCACGACCAACTCCACTCGGGGACTGAGGCTCACAAGTCCCTGTCACCAGCAGGGAGCGCTCTCATTCCTGCATCCACGGTGCTTTGTGTCACCATAGAATGACATAGGTGACCTTGCAGGAGAGTGTGACGAACCTGATGAAGTCTTGCAGACTGAGTGTCGAGTGTGTCACCTGCTGAGGACAACAGGGGCAGGGCTGTGCTGCCCCATGGACAGGGCTGCTGTGGCCTCTTGTGACCACGCCTCCTCGTGGTCAGGTCAGGAACCAGGACAGATGCGGACAGGTGGATCTCCTGGGACCTCAGTGACAGGCCAGATGACAGGCTGAGGATCTGGGGAAAGGAGAGGGGCTAGGGTATGTTTGGTCCACAAAGCACAGTCAAGAGGGGGACAGCTTCTCTGCTTCTTCTTGCCGCCCCCCCCCCAGTGCCCCCCAGCATCCGGGACAACAAGCACAAGACCAACGTGTCAGGCCTGGCCGGGCAGTCTCTGACCCTGGAGTGTGATGCAAACGGCTTTCCAGCCCCCGAGATCACGTGGCTCAAGGACGGGCGGCTGGTGGGTCTCTTGGACGGGTGCCCCTTGTCTGCCGAGGGGTGGGGATTGGGGCGGGGGTCTTTGGGAATGCCTGGGTTCCATGCAGTGGTCCCACGAGGAATTCTGGAAGGCCATGTGGTGAAAACAAGAGCCTCTGGACTCTAGTCACCAACCAGCTCCGTGGGCCCCGGGTCCTCCATGGCTGGCGCTCACCCACTCCCTCTGGTCTCTCGTACCCAGTTTCTAGATGCAGATGGCCACCGCCTCCTGGATGGGGCCCGGTCTCTGCATTTCCCCAGGATCCAGGAAGGTGATTCAGGCCTCTATTCCTGTCGGGCTGAGAACCAGGCTGGGAGTACCCAGAGAGACTTCCATCTGGCTGTGCTCAGTGAGTGAGGCCTTGGCGCCAGACTCCCAAACGCGTGTCTGTAGAGAGCAGGGGGCACACAGAGGGGCCGCCACAGACTCAGTCCTTGTCCTCACAGAGCCTGCCAGGCAGGTGACGCACTGCATTGTCCCATGGTCGACTGGCTGCTGAGAAACACAGGGCAGGGGTGTGGGGCGTTGTGCAGGAGGGAAGGGTAGGACAGGGTGTTGTGTGGCTGGAAGGACTACACAAAGGTCCTGTGGCCAGCACAACTTGTAGAGTTTAAACCGTTTCACTCCTCCTAACTCCCCAGTCCCTCCTTCTCTGCTGGGAGCCGGGGCCGCCCAGGAGGTGCTGGGCCTGGCTGGTGCTGACGTGGAGCTGGAATGCCGGACCTCAGGGGTCCCTGTGCCCCAGGTGGAGTGGACCAAGGATGGGCAGTGAGTGCCCCCCCCCCCGATGAATATATGGGGAAGATACTGGGGCTGGAGCCTGCTGGCTGGGGGCTCTGGGGAGGTTGAACTCGGAAAAAACCTGATAGGTGTGGCAGGGACCACCCAGCTCCAAAGGCAGAGCGCATGTAATCCCAGCTCTGGGGAGGCGGAGGTAGGTGGATCCCTAGGGCTTACTGGACAGCTAGTCCAAGGAATCAGTGAGTTCCAGGTTCAATGAGAAATGGGGTCTCAAAAACTATGGTGGAAAATGATTGAGGAAGACACCCAACATTGACTTCTGGCTTCCACATACACGCATGAGCACACACATAGGTAAACATGCACACAAACATATATGTACCTCCCCAAAGTCATGTAAGGTACAATTAACCATCTTAAAGCAATTCATCAGGCAGCCATGGCCGCTAATTGCAGAACATGGCATCATCCCAAGAGGAAACCCCACGCCCATCAGATCTTCCCCTCCTGCTTTCTCCTCTCCCCCGTCAGCCACCTGTCTGCTTTCGGGCAACAGAATCACCTATCCTGGTTAGTTTATATGAATAGAGTTGCAAGTGCCCGGCCTTGGGTTCTGGCCTATGCAGACATTGAAGTATTCTGGAGACGCATCCTCTTCACAGCAAACGTTAGAATTTTGTTCCTTTTGGGGGCTGAATAATATGCCTCAGAACAAGTGCCCCCCCTATTGTTTATCCACTGATGGCCACGTGGACAGCTTCCACCTCTGGGTGATTGCGAATGGTCTGGCCATCCTCGTCACAAGTTGTAGTCCCTCTGAGTGGCCTGCCCCCGGCCAGCACCCTGGCCTGACTCACTGTTTCCCCCAACATCTCTCCAGGCCCATCCTTCCGGGAGATCCTCATGCCCTGCTCCAAGAGGATGGCCAGGTCCTCAGAATAGCCAGTAGCCACCTGCGTGATGAGGGTCAGTACCGGTGTGTGGCCTTCAGCCCAGCGGGCCAGCAGGCCAAGGACTTCCAGCTAAGAATCCACTGTGAGTTCAACCCTTCTGGGGCCCCTGCTGTTCCAGAAGCTTCTGCTGGTGCCTGGGAGCAAAGGCAGGAATGGAGTCCTCCAGGAGACGCAGGAGATGGAGCCTGCATTTCCCAAATCCCCCACTGCTACTTTTGATATGAGTCTATAGTGATGGCATCTTTGGACTTTCTTTAAATTAGTTCTTCCCCCTGCCTTTTTTTTTTCCCCTTTTTGTTTGGTTTTTCAAAGTAGGGTCTCACTCTAGCCCAGGCTGACCTGGAATTCACTAGGTAGTCTCAGGGTGGCCTCCAACTCATGGCGATCCTCCTACCTCTGCCTCCCGAGTACTGGGATTAAAGGCGTGTGCCACCACGCCCGGCAAATTAGTTCTTTCCTTTAGATTGAAACATTTAGAAGACAATTTAACATTGCATCTGGAAGTGGGATGCCAGGACTACTAACCTTTAGTGAATAAAGAGGAAAGAAAAAACAAAGGAAAATCTAACACACCCAGGGACTGGGGTGTGGCCCAGTGGGGGAGTTCCTGCCGGCATGAGCAAGGGCCTGGGCTCCTTCCCCACTGCGGGAGAGTAACAATACCAAACACACCCAAAGAGATGCAGCCAACCCTTCTGGGTGGGACGAACACTCTAAAAAGGGGTGCACGCCTTTAATCCCAGCACTCGGGAGGCAGAGGTAGGAGGATTGCTGTGACTTCAAGGCCACCCTGAGACTACATAGTGAATTCTAGGTCAGCCTGGGCTAGAGCGAGACCCTACCTCAAAAAACCAAAATAATAACAAAATAAATAAAAATAAGAAGGGGAAAAACTAGGGCCATAGTGGCCCCAGTGGGAACTTTTCCATCGGGGACTCCCAGGAGTTAGGAGGGCACAACTGTCTGTTCTGGGAGGCAGGATGGTGGCATGCCAGGCTCACGTGCCCCTGCCATGGCCACCACCCTGAGTATCAGAGGCAGGTTCCCTGCCTGGGGGAAGCCCTGATCCTGTCCCTCCAACAGATGGGGACCCTGAAGCCCAGAGAGGGGACAAGACTAACCCCGGGCCATGCAGTGAGTTAGGGACACTATAGTCCAGAGCCCGAGCCTGTGGTCCCATCCTTCCTGCACCTCCTGTGGTGACCGGGTTTGCTTCCAGCATGTCCCCCAGCTGGCCTGACCCGGCTGTCCCTCATGTCTTCTCCCCCTTCGCCCTCACTTTCCTTCCTGTTCCCCACAGTAGGAGACCATGACATGTGCTTACGGCATGTGCATGCTGCCGGGGGGTGGGGACGCTCAGCCTCAGAGCTGCACAAACTGTGACCGCCCCTTCTCCTGCTGCACCCCCAGCGCCCCCCACCATCTGGGGAGCTAACGAGACGGGCGAAGTGGCCGTCCTGGAGGACCACGTGGCACAGCTCGTGTGTGAAGCCCGAGGAGTGCCAGCCCCTAATATCTCTTGGTTCAAAGACGGGGTCCACCTGGCCGCCAGCACAGAGGTGGTCTACAGCAGGGGCGGCCGGCAGCTGCGCCTGGGGAGGGCCCAGCGCTCCCACGCTGGCCTCTACACCTGCCAGGCCAGCAACTCTGCGGGGTCCGCTGAGAAGGCCATCAGGCTGGAGGTTTATGGTGAGCAGCCACGAGTCACAGGACCAAGCACTGGGCACCTGGGGCAAGCAGGGAGAGAGACTGTGGGCCAAGGTGACGTCTGCCTGGCTCAGAATGGCAGTGAGGAATGGCCGAGTTGAGTAGTCAGAGGCAAAGGAAGTTATCTATGGGCGGGGTTCATTTCCGTGTCCCACCAGTCCTCACGCATGTGAGGAAACTGAGGCTGGGGCAGGGTCTGCATTGGAGTTCTTGCAGGGCTAGCGCCCCCTGGGGCCTTGTGGGATTCTTCACTAAACCGCCCCATTGGGGAGCGGAGCATGAAGACCTCTGATTTATTTATTTATTTGAAAGAGAGAGAAAAAAAGAGGCAGAGAGAGAGAGAGAGAGGGAGACAGAGAGAGAATGGGCACACCAGGGCCTCTAGCTACTGCAAACGAACTCCAGACACATCTGGCTTATGTAGATATTGTGCAACTGGCTTATGCAGGTACTGGTGAATTGAACCTGGGCCCTTAGGCTTCTCAGGCAAGCACCTTTACCGCTAAGTCATCTCTCCAGGCCAAGACCTCTGAATTAAATGTCTACAGTTAATGGCTTACTGGGAATGGCGGGGGCGGGGGGAGGGGGTGGCGGGGAGGGAGGAGAGACATAGGCCCTGTCCATCCCCAGAAGGATCTAACACCACAGCTCTGGCTGATGACCTCAGCATCAGTATCACCGAGTGATGGGCCCAAGGATGTGAGAACTTGGAAGAAAGGGTGCAGGGGGTCTGGGTGGAGATGAGTGGGGCATACTGGCCTAGCAGGGATGTCCTGGGAGCTCTGACTGTACAGATGCAACATGCATGGGTGCAGATGAGCCCTGAGGGAAGGAGGGCTGGCCACTCAGGGACTCCTGTTTGGGGACCCGAGACCCTTTGGGACGGCGTCATCATGATGTGTGTGCTCATGGTTTTCTCAAAGGGCCCCGGGGACCCTAACAAGGCTTGAAGGCTCTTGTTCATGGCTACACGGGAGGTGGCTCTCTTCCTCCACACGCGCTCCCTTGGCCTTGGCTGTGGTGAGCTCTGAGAAATGCTTCAGATGCTAACTCCCCCTTGGCCGCCACAGGCCAAGCAAAGAGTCCCTGAAGTCACACCCTCGGGGCTCTGGTCTTCCAGGCCATCTGTCTCACTGCAGGGATGAGGGGACATCCAAGGGCATCAGCTTGACCCTGGGGACCCATCGCTTTGGTTAACAGACAAGCTGACTCGCGACAAGCTTGCCGGGTGGCAGTGGGGACAGGGAGAAGATACAAACAGTACCTGGGCAGGGTCCCTCAGGAACTGAGGGGCGAGAAGCTTCCAGCCAGGGTCTGGGAGAAGGAGTCGGCTGGCAGGGGAGGGCAGAGAAGCTTGGCTACGATGCTGGGTTCTTAAACAGCACCATGTCTTCCCAAGTGCCACCCACCATTGAGGGTGCCAACGGAGGGCCGTACGTGGTGCAGGCTGTGGCCGGGAGGCCCGTGGCGCTGGAGTGTGTGGCCGGAGGCTATCCACCCCCCACCCTGTCCTGGCAGCACGAGGGGCTGCCCGTGCCGGACAGCAATGCGACGTCACTAGAAGCAGGCGGTAGTGTGCTGACACTGGAGAGCCCCGGGGAGGCGTCCGGAGGCGTGTACAGCTGCGTAGCCAGCAGCCCTGCTGGAGAGGCCGTGTTGCAGTACTTGGTGGAGGTGCAGGGTGAGTAGGCCGTGGGTGGGTCTCCTCCCACACCCACTCCGTCCACGCTTGTCCCCATCAGTCCCAGAGGAGTGTGGCAGGGAAAGTCACGGGTGTCCCCCCCCCCATCCCGCATGCCGCACATGAGCGCTGCAGCACAGAGTGGGAAGGGCAGGGTTGAGTCCTAGTCCCTGCCCGTGGCTCTGGCCTAACGAACCCGGGAAGGATGCTTCTCTGCCTTCTGCCCACAAAACCTGAGGCCTTGCTGAGGCTGGGAACTGCAAGCACGTGTTGGTCCCTCCCAGCCTTGCGTCTGTGTGGCTGATGTGACGTGCAGTGGTTGGTGGCAGGGTGGGGAGGGGGGGGCAGGCAGTGAAGCCAACAGGACTCTGAGCCCTTGGTTCAGCAGGGGGACAGACATGAAACTAACGAGCTCTAACCTGTGGGGAGGCCAGAGGTGCCCCTCTTTCAGCCTTGGGTGGCCCTGGTAGGCTGCCAGCTGGAGCATTTGTGGACAGACTAGAAGGGTGAAGGCCTTGGGGGCACCTAAAGCCAGGCTCAGCTCCAGTCCTCAACAGCGCTTCCTTTTCACAGTGCCCCCGCAGCTCCTGGTGGCTGAAGGAGTGGGTCAGGTGACCGCCATCGCAGGACAATCTCTGGACCTTCCCTGCCAGGCCTCGGGCTCACCGACGCCCACCGTCCAGTGCGTACAGGGCATGGAAGGCAGCACGGTGGGGGGAAGGCAGGGCGTGCACAGGGGATGAAGGGGGCAAGCCACTCCCAACCCCAGTAGGAAGAAAGAGGCCATGGTGCCAGGGACGGGGAGCCGGTGGTTAGGGGCTTCGGAGCCTCCTGGTTTGTTCTGCCTGGCCTCAGGGTAACCTGGGTCCCTCCCCGCCAACCTCAGGTGGCTGCAGAATGGTCGCCCAGCTGAAGAGTTGGCTGGGGTACAGCTGGCCTCACAGGGGACCACCCTGCACATTGACCACATGGAGCTAGACCATGCGGGCCTCTTTGCCTGCCGGGCCACCAATGAGGCGGGCACAGCTGGGGCTGAGGTGGAGGTATCTGTACATGGTGAGCGGATGCCTGGGGCTCTGGGGCAATGGGCCGCCCCAAGAGGGACATGGGGCACTTCTGGGCTGGACTTTCCAGTTTCACAAAGGCATGTGGGTGGGAGAGGCTGGTCTCAGCAGTTGATCACACTGGTCACCTCTCCTGTCAGCTTCCTGGGGACTTGCCAGCCTTCTGTCTGCACTCACTCTTATTGCTGACCACCTCTGACTTCAGAAGAGTCTTGACTACATCAGCATTCTTTGCTCTGTCTCCTCCAAGTCTCCCCAGTTGCTCACTGTCTCTTGGATACTCTGTCCCGAGACCCCTTTCCTCCAAGAAGCCTTTACGGACGCTACTGTGTGTTGAATCCACACCGCCCAGCTTCTCACCTACCGTCCCAAGATGGCTTGTGTGACCATCTACATCCGCTTCAAGCTCTGTGACCTCTGAAAGGCAGCACGGTGGCCTGCTTTCTCTGCTGCATCTGGAAGCGTAGAGTAGTTCTGGGCAGCGAGTAGATAGATACTCAGCACACATGTGGACACATTCAGTGGACAGGGGATGGGATAGATGCATAATGGAGGGATGGCTGGGGGCTAGGTAGGAAGGCAGGGGTAGGAAGATGGATGTATGATGATGAGTGAGTCAAAAGAGGGGTTAGTGGAGGAGGGCTGGGTGGGGGTAGATGGCTGGGTAAATAGGTGGATAGATGTATGGTGAGTGAGAAGATGGATGGGGTGGATAGGCAGATGAAGGGATGAGTAAGAGGATGGATGGATGAGTGGTTGGGTGGATGAATGGATAGGTGGATCGATGATGGATGAGTGAGTGGGGGAGTGGATGATGGATGGATGGGCAGGTGGGATGAAGAATTTCTAAAGGCGAAGAACCGCTCATCTGGAGCTCTGGGGCAATGGGCAGCCCAAGACACCAGAATCCATGCCAGGCCCAAGAGGGACATGAGGTACTTCTGGGCTGGACTTTCCACCCTAATCCAGGTGTTTCGGGCTCTAGGAATTATGTAGGCCCAAAAGGCCACCCTGTACTCCTAGACATGTAGAAGTTTGCTGGGTGTCCATTGCACCCCTCCTGACCCTGACCCAGGCTCTCCCCGTCTTCCCCCTTACCCAGAGCTCCCATCGGTCCACATCATCGGGGGCGAGAACCTCACGGCCCCTTTCCTGCAGCCTGTGAGCCTCCAGTGCATAGCCTCAGGAGTGCCTCCCCCAAGTCTCCACTGGTGGAAGGATGGCGTGGCCCTGGCGACCTCAGGGGGCATCCTCCAGGTACAGTTAGGGACCCAGAGCTAACTAGCAGCTGGGCATAAGCGAAGGGCCATTCTCTAGGGCTTCCAGAGATCCCAAGAAGAGCCTTCGCAGCCAGGGCTTGGACAGTAAAGCCCTCCCAGCATAAGTGAACCCTGGGGTCCGGTTGCAAAGGGCACAGAGGACCCTTGGCTTGGTCCAGGACCCCTGAGCTTAGCTGTCAGAGAGAAGACAGGAAGAGGCTCGTCCTAGGAGATCAAAGGAGCCCCCCGGTGCTTGGACCACAACTCACTCCCAGAGCCACGGCTGCCCTGGGCTCAATCCATTGTCCCTCCAATGCTCTGGCTGTGTCCCAGTGCGGGGCTCTGTGGATTCCCACATACACAGCCCCATGTACACGCCCACACTGGGCCCTCTTCTCCCCAGATCGAGAAGGTGGACCTGAGGGATGAAGGTCTGTACACCTGCGCTGCTACCAACCTGGCAGGAGAGAGCAAGAAGGACGTGGCCCTGAAAGTCTTGGGTGAGGATGTGGGCTTGGGCTGGGCCCGAGGCAGCCTGGGGTGTCTGGGGACCCTTCGAGGGCTGGGAAGCCTGGAGGAGGACAGGGAGGATGCTGTAAAATCCTAGCTGTGGACTCAACCGTGGCAGATGTAGACAGTAGCAACGTGAAACATAAGTCACAGCTCTGTGTCCCCTCTCGACGGTTTTCAGTGGTGGCTTTGTCCATACTCACGGCTGCCTTGATTGCTGGATGTTTGGGATTCACTTGTGTCCCTGAAGTACGGACAAGTGTCGCCACGGACACCCTATAACTGTTTGAGATTCTGGCTTCCGCTGTGCGGGGCTGGGTGTTACCACAATGAAGATCGCAGCCTCTGCTGGGGTTGTTCCAAGAGCACAGACTCTCTGGTCCAAAGATGTGAGCCTTGTCCACTAGGACCCTTTGTGCCTCCGAGTGGCTGTGATTGGAACTGCCCAGTGGGGGTCTCTTCCTGTCTCCCTCTAGTGCCCCCCAACATCGAGCCAGGCCCAGTCAACAAGGCAGTACTGGAAAATGCCTCAGTGACCTTGGAGTGTCTGGCTTCCGGTGTGCCCCCTCCAGGTAAGAGCCTTCCTCTTGGCCAGAGGGCCTCTCCAGTTTCCCCATCAAATGAGGCTAAAGGTGAACCAGGGCCCAGAACTTCGCACTCGTGTCTGAAGAAAACCTGTCAGGCTTCTGCTGGGAACTAGCACCCCGGCACTGACCCAGGCTGGGGCCGAGGAGCAGGACTTCCAAGTCTCCACCTGTCTGGTATTTTCTAGATTAGCATAGAGGAAACAGGCTGGGCACTTGGGAAAGGCATGGGTGTGCCATACCCAGGCTGGGGTGGGGCTTCTCCAAGGCCCAGGAGGAAAGCCCATCTCCTGTCCCTTCATGAGCCAGGTGCAGCCAGTTGTCTGGGGGTGGGCAAGCCCAGGAATATTTGCCCGTCTCATGGAGCACCTGAGGAGTCCCAGGTGGGCTGTGGTACGGGTGCCTGCTGTCTCTCTAAAGCTCTGCCAGGGGAGGTTGACTGTAGGGAGTCAAGGGCCTCCGCTGAGTTTGAGGATCCCTTAACCTGTCTGTCTACCCCCAACTTTGGGGGCTTCCTTTTGGTCCTTGGTCCTGATTCAGGTGGCACTGACATTTTCTGTTCTGTCCCCTCTCCCCTTCCTAAGAACCTTGGCCTTCTCTAATACCTGAAAAATAAAAATACAGCCAGCCGGGAAGCTTATCTGGATGTCTCTGACGCCAGAGGAGACAGAGCCTGCAGGACGCCTTGCATCTGTCCTCTCTCCCCCAGATGTCTCCTGGTTCAAGGGCCGCCAGCCTGTCTCTGCCCAGACAGGGGCCACAGTATCGGACGGAGGGAGAGTCCTCCACATCGAGCGAGCCCAGCTTTCTCATGCCGGGAGCTACCGCTGTGTGGCAGCCAATGTAGCGGGCAGCACTGAGCTGCACTACGGACTCCGGGTGAACGGTGAGCGGCCAGGACTGTGGAGCCCTGTCCCCAAATACTGTCTTTCCTTCCTGGTGTCTGGTACTCTGTTCATTGGTCCTTCTATTTTTCCACTCATCACACCATTGGCTCCCCTGTCCCTCCATCCAACCGTCCATGCATCTGTCCACCTTTCCACTATCCATCTGCCCGTTTATCTATCAATCCATTCACCCACCATACAACCACTTATCCATCCATTCATTTATCCATCTATCCATGCATTCATTTATCCATCTATCCATCCATTCATTTATCCATCTATCCATCCATTCACCAATATATGTATATACCCATTCACCCCCATATCCACCCATTGCCTGCCCACCCTTCAGCAAGCTATCTACCCATCAATTCACCCTTCTGTTTACCCGCTCAGCATCAAACAACCCACCCACCATGTGCCCATCTATCCACTGTCTACCTGCCTATCCATCCATCCACCCATCCACCTACCCACCAGCCATCCTCCTATTCATTCTGCTGACATTCAGTTGTCCATCAGTTGATCCACCCACCCACCCATCTCAACCCCTTGTCCAGCAAGCCTTCTGTCCCTGCATGCTAACCACACACTGAGCCAATAGCCGTCCCTCCGATTCACCCACTTAAACACCCATTCCTCCACCTATCCATTTTCTACCCAACCACATTCATTGAGTAGATGCCCTGAGAAAGACCCTGGCCAACAGCCCAGACATGTTCAGTCTAATGTTGGGCCCAGGAGTTAGTTCCTCGCCCAAAGGACCACTTCAGGACAATTGCGATCAGAGCTAGTTCATGTGAGGTACAACTTTGTGCCTGTTCTCTGGGGAATCCAGGGGCTGTCCCTAACTGCTAAGTACCTAACCCGAGGCCTCCTCCCCGGCCCTGGGCTGCGGCGATGTGAGGAACAGGACAAACTGAATGAAGGCTGGGTATTGTCACACTGTCCCTGGGGACACATGAGCAGCTATAGGTTCGCTCCCGATAGGCACCAATAGTAGAGCAAAGGAACGGTTCCATCCAAGTCCAGCTTGGGGAACTAATGAGCTTATTAGGGTCACTGACCCCCCCATACAGTTGCATCACTAGAAAGTCCCCTACCCTAGCATGGATAACAACCTCCCCAAAGCTGCACATGGTGCCCCCCCTTCAGTCAACCTTTCATCTCCTGTATACTCTAGCACCTCCAGACACCATGTGCAGCTGGGTGTGTGTGGGGGGGTGGGGGGGGATAGGCACGAGGGAAAGAGTTGCTGGAATCTTGGGTCAGGGTCCCGTGGTTGTGCTTACACCCTCCGTCATGTGGGATCCAGAGGCCATAATTGTGAGGGGGTTTCCTTCAGATTGTCAGGTTGTCATAACCGCTCTGACTAAGACGGCAATGGCCACAGCATGCCAGGGGTCCAGCATTCCCCAGCACTGGGGGTCCGGAGCTTACAAACTATGAGAGCAGAGTCTGGGTGGCATTGATGGCCATCTGGGGTTGGACCGCCTGGGCCGCATGAGCCATGGGAGAAGATGGGCTTTGTCCCCAAAGCCTCCCCGCCACAGTGGGGTCTTCTGGCCCTCACTGGCCCGGGAGGAGAATGTAGCATCCACGACACCCAAGTTAGGAGCGCCCTAGACTCCTTGCTCTCCACCCCGTCCTCTTGATAAATCCCACCAAGGCCTGAGCTCAAATGTCGCTCCTTCCATTGCTACCTGGCTGACCTTGGGCAGGTGACTTTCCCACTGAGCCTCAGTTTCCCATTGGCAGAAGCCTCTGGTGATGTTGACAGGGTGACACCCCCCCCCCCGACTGCCTTTATCAGGATGCTGTGTCCGTGCCTTGCTTTGTGACCTGTGTCCTGAGGGAGCTTAGCATGTGTCCCCTGCCATCCCACTCTGCAGTGCCACCCAAAATCACCCAGCCACCCAGCCTGCCGGGCCCGGTTCTGCTCGGCGCACCCTTCCGGCTGACCTGTAATGCCTCTGGTGTCCCCAGCCCCACGCTGATATGGTTGAAGGATGGAAACCCTGTGTCTCCCGCGGGGACTCCTGGCCTTCAGGTCAGTAGGGCTGAGTGGCCCCGGCTCAGCCTCCTGGTCCCTCCCTTAAGTGTCGATGGCAGAGCACAGGTCCTGGGAGCCTAGAGTGAGGCCAGGCCACACAGACATGACAGGGCTGACCCCAGTGAAATGAGTAAGAAGAGGCCAGGAACGGCAGTGCACACCTGTAATTGCAGCACTCAGTAAGCTGAGGCAAGAGGATCATCCGAAGTTTGAGGCTAGCCTGGGCTACGGTGAGACCCTACCTCAAAGCCAAACATCAGGGGCTTGGGGAGATAGCAGTATAGTCGGTAAAGTGCTTGCCTTGTCCCATGAGGACTTTAGTTCAATTCCTAGAACCCGTGTTAAAAAAAAAAAATGGGCTGGAGAGATGGCTTAGTGGTTAAGCGCTTGCCTGTGAAGCCTAAGGACCCCGGTTCGAGGCTCAATTCCCCAGAACCCACATTAGCCAGATGTGCAAGGGGGCACATGCCTCTGGAGTTCGTTTGCAGTGGCTGGAGGCCCTGGCGCACCCATTCTCCCTTTCTCTCTGCCTCTTTATCTCTCTGTCTGTCGCTCTCAAATAAATAAATAAAAATAAACCAAAAAAAATTAAAAAAAAAAAAAGAGCCAGGCATGGTGGTGCACACATAATCGCAGCGCTGAGAGGCAGAAACAAGTGGATTCCTGAGGCTTACTGGGCAGCCAGATTAGCATATCTGGCAAATTCCAGACAAGGGAGAGGCCTTGTCTCAAAAACAAAAAAAAAAAGGTGGACAGTGCCTGCGGAACAGAACTTGAAGTTGTCCTCTGGCCTTCATACACACGTGCATATACGTGCACCTGCACACACACGCACATACACGCAACATTTGTAAAGAAGCAAATCAGTTTTTCATGTTAGCGAATCTAATATTTCCAAAAATGAAAAAAAGCAAGGCTCATCTTGTTTCCATGATCGATACATAAAAGGTCATAAAACACGCTACACTCTGGCTTGTCAAGGCAGGGGCCCGTCCTTCATGGCGGGCCCGGGCCACATCCACTGATCCAGGCTCCCCTCTGGGGACACAGGTCTTCCCGGGGGGCCGGGTCCTCACCGTGTCTAGTGCCAAGACCTCTGACGCTGGCAGCTACTCCTGTGTGGCAGTGAGTGCCGTGGGTGAGGAGCGCCGGGATGTCATCCTGCAAGTTCACAGTGAGTCCCGGACTGGGGGCACCACGTGGCACGGACGACCACGTCTCAAGGGAGGAAGGGCGGGTGGATGGACCCCACTGGGGGCCTGTACTGGAGTGTGAGCACCCCTGCGGGTGGGCACGTGGCTGTTGGGCCAGGCAGGTACATACATGGCCGGATGCTCTGTGTCCAAGGAAAGAACGGAAGGAACATGAAGCCTCAGGGGTGAGGGCAGCAGGCTGAGTCAGGAGGGAGGGAGACCTAGCATTCTCAAGGCTCCCCAGTGGGGTGATGGCTTCAGATGCTTCTGGAAAGGGCAGTGTGGGGTAGTGATTAGCAACCCCTTTGTGCCCTCCAGGGGTTCCAATCCAGCCTCCATGACCATGAGCCGTGCTCTGTGGGGCCGCTGGTTCTTCTCCTGAATGGTGGGGGAGAGAAGAGCCCTAACGTTGGAGGTTGTTGTGGGAAGTCACTGAGCCCTGGTGATGGCTGATAAGGTTTCAAATGTCCTCCCATGGGTTCCTTGGGGCTCTAGTTCTTCGGGGGAAGCCGAGAGCCCTGGGGGAGGACAGGGAGGAAGCGGCCAGCCTGGTTTCTCTGTCCTGGAGACAGCGTGCAGAAGGCAGGTGTCTGAGCATTACTCTCACACCTGGTCATTGCATTCGGACTCACACAGACCCACTGAGTAGCTCCCCATTTTACAGGTGATGAAACTGAAGCCCAGGATGGCTGGGTAACATTTCTGAAGCCTCTTGCCGTGAGCAAATGATTGAGCACTGCACCCCCCAGCCTAGGCACTCTGGAATTTTGTATTTTTTTTCTTTCAGTGCTGGGAATGGAACTGAGGACCTTACATATGCTAGATACTGAGCTGTATTTCCAGCCCTCTTAAAAAAAAATCTTGGGCTGGAGAGATGGCTTAGCAGTTAAGCACTTGCCTGTGAAGCCTAAGGACCCTGGTTTGAGGCTCGATTCCTCAGGACCCACGTTAGCCACATACACAAGGGGGCGCACGTGTCTAGAGTTCGTCTGCAGTGGCTGGAGGCCCTGGAGTGCCCATTCTCTGTCTCTCTCTCTCTGTCTGTCACTCTCAAATAAATAAATAAAAGTTTTAATAAAAAAAATCTTATAGCCGGGCGTGGTGGCGCACGCCTTTAATCCCAGCACTCGAGTGGTAGAAGCAGGAGGATTGCCATGAGTTCAAGGCCACCCTGAGACTCCATAGTGAATTCCAGATCAGCCTGGGCAAGAGTGAGACCCTACCTCGGAAAAAAAAAAATCTTATTTTATTTTATTTATTTATTTGCAAGCAAAGAGAGAGAGAGAGAAATAGAGAGAAGAGAGACAGACAGAGAGAATGGGCATGTCATGGTCTCTAGCCACTGCAAATAAAACTCCAG
Organism: Dipus sagitta; assembly: GCA_036346955.1. Taxonomy (NCBI): domain Eukaryota; kingdom Metazoa; phylum Chordata; class Mammalia; order Rodentia; family Dipodidae; genus Dipus; species Dipus sagitta. The sequence continues at coordinate 144,445,816 of CM070770.1, forward strand.
ATGCATGAGCTCCTTGTGCATCTGGCTTACGTGGGTTCTGGGTAAACAAACCTGAGTCTTTTACACCTTTACTGCTAAGCCATCTCTCCAGCCCTCGTTTACTTTTAAAAAATTTTATTTATTTATTTATTTGAGAGAGAGACAGAGGCAGAGAAAGAGACAGAGAATGGGCATGCCAGGGGCTCCAGCCACTGTAAACAAACCCCAGATGCATGCGCCACCTTGTGCATCTGGCTTACGTGGGTCCTGGAGAATTGAACCAGGGTCCTGTGGCTTTACAGGCAAACGCCTTAACCACTAAGCCATCTCTTCAGCCCTCATTTACTTTTTGTTTTGAGGCAAGGTCTCACTAAGGTGCCCAAGCATGCCTTCAATTTGTGATCCTCCTGCCTCAGACTCTTGAGTAGCTGAGATTAGAGGCCTGTACCACCAGGCCTACATGAAACCCTGTTTGTTTGTTTTTTTTTTTTGTGGTGGGTAGGGTCTCATTCCAGCCCAGACTGACCTGGAACTCATTTTACAGCTTCAGGCTGGCCTTGAACTCACAGCAATCTTCCTACCTCAGCCTCTCGAGTGCTGGGATAAAAGGCGTGCGCCACCATGCCTCACTGGAACCCTGTGTTCTCAACCACCAAGCTCTACTGGTTATTTTGGAGGAAAAGGTGCTCCTGGGACCTGCTTTAAATTTTTTAAAAATAAAGATATTGACTTTTAAAATGTATTTATATATTTACTTATTTTGGTTTTCAAAACAGAGTCTCACTCTGTAGCCCAGGCTGCCTTAGAACTCATCATATTGCCCAAACTGACAATACATTCACAGCAATCCTCCTGTCTCAGCCTTCCAAGTGCTAGGGTTATAGCTATGGGCCACCAAGCTGGGTTATTATTGATTTTTCTTTTTCTTTCTTTTTTTTTGTTTTGGTTTTTCGAGGTAGCTAGCCCAGGCTGATCTGGAATTCACTCTGTAGTTCAAGGGTGGCCTTGAACTCACGGCGACCTTCCTGCCTCTGCCTCCCGAGTGCTGGGATTAAAGGTGTGCACCACCACACCAGGTTTTTTTTAATTTGGAAATGGCCTTTGGTGACTGGGACCCACATGCAGTTGTGAGAAGTAACACAGAGCTGGGGAGATGGCTCTGGGTAGCTCGCTGGCCATGCAAGCGCAAGAACGGGAGTTCAGATCCCCAGCTCCCACGTAAAATGCTGGGCGTGGTGGTGGCCATCTGCAATCTCAACACTGGGGAGGTGGAGACAGGAGGAGCCCAGGGTTTGCTGGCTGGCTTGTCTAGTCGAATCAGTGCATTCCAGGTTTAGTGAGAGACCTGTCTCCTAAAAATAGAGTCGAGAAGCGATAGAGGAAGATGCCTGATGTCAACCTCTGGCCTGCACACCTGTGCACACATATACATGTGCATGTGCCCAGAAGCATACAAACATGCACACAGCACACACACAGACATGTGACATGAAAAGTAGAGAGCTAGTACACAGAAGCCCGAGTCTCTCCCTGTCCCATTCCCTCAGTGGTGACATTCCAAGAGAGCGGGGCAGCCCACGCCTCTTGCCAGCTAGGCTTCCTTCCTGGGTGGGTGGACTCTGGACAGGGTGGCTCGCCCTAACAAGACTCCTGTGCCCTTGGTTTTCACTGGCTGTGGGATTTGCTGGACCAACCCAGCTGTGACCTGCTCTGCAGTACTACCACATGCCTGAGAGGTTCCCCCTTCTGTCCCGGTCTGCAGTGCCCCCCAGCATCCTCGGAGAAGAGCTGAATGTGTCTGTTGTGGCCAACGAGTCAGTGACCCTGGAGTGCCAGAGCCAGGCTGTGCCACCTCCGGTGCTGAGCTGGTGGAAGGATGGGAGGCCCCTGGAGCCGCGGCCTGGCATCCGCCTGTCCACAGACAAGGCCTTGCTGGAGGTGCGCAGCTGCCCAGCTGACTTGTGGGGGAGCAGGGCTTGTGGGTGTCCTAACCTCCAATGAGCATTAGTTTAGCTCAGTGTGACAAATGAGCAACACCACCCCCCCCTTTACAGGGGACAGAGCATGAAGCCCTCAGCTTCAAGTAGCACTGTGTGATTCCCCCTCTTTTTCCTTCATTCTTCAAAGCCACAGTGTGGCGCCATCATGCCCAGGTTAGGATCTAACCCCCCAGAATGGCAGACCTGTGCCCCATCTTTCTCCACCTTCTCTTCTGGATGGTCCTGGGGCTCTGCAATGACTCTGGGGACATGGAAAGGGCCTGTACAAGGCCGTCTTGGCCACTGTGCCCAGCTCCTCAGCAGGTCTGGGCTGTGGGTATGATGTGGAGGCAACTGGGGCGTCACGGAGGAGCCCATTCCATTATGCCAAATGTGCACAGCCCTGGAATTACAGAAGCTGACTCTTGGGTGTGTTGGCCCAAGAGTGGGCTGCATGCTTGTTAAAACAGAGCCAGAGGGCTGGAGAGATGGCTTAGTGGTTAAGGTGATTGCCTGTAAAGCCAAAGGACCCAGGTTTGAGTCCCCAGGACCCACCTAAGCCAGATGCACAGGGGGCACGCATGCATCTGGAGTTTGTTTACAGCAGCTGGAGGCTCTGGCGTGCCCATTCTCTCTCTGTGTGTGTCTCTCTCTTTTGCCTATTTCTCTCTCTCTCTCTCTCTCAAATAAATAAAAAGAAAAATATAAAAGAAAAAACAGCCTGAGAAAAGGGAGGAAACCTGAGCCTTGGAGTTGTTTAAACCAAGGGTGATCCCGCTGCTTCTGTTGTCCCCGCTGCTCTGATCTGCTGTGGCCTGACACGGGCTCTCACTACTGTTTTTACTGAACAGTAATACATGAACAAATTGACCATCATGTAGGCAAAGGGCAAGGACCTTTTAACTTTGAATAATCCTTAAGCATGTGTTAAGGGAAGGGATTTATCAATATGACATGTTGGACTCTGGTGATCCAGAACTTTCTCTCTCTCTCTTCACAAATGCAATCACGCTAAGCCCACCCATTGTCTTCAACAGATCAGTGGCCGTTCTGTGGGCATGTTGTCTTCAGTGGTAAGGTCCGCACTTCTCACACATTTACGCTTGTTCTGGGTCAAGAGTACTGCCAGGTCACTGGGGAAGCAGAGCAAAGAGCTTTTAAGATTAGATAGCATCTCTGAACATTCCCTGTCAATGTTGGTCCCCTGCGCTGTTCAGGCCAAAGGTACACCAGGGCAGAGGAAACCTAGTCATATTGCTTTAAGCAGGTAACTTCGGGGCAAGTTACAAGTCAGAAACCTAGCAAAATTAAAATAAAATAAACCATCTCACAGCAATATTCTCAGAAAAGTTATCTGTAAGGTTCATAAGAAATATTCCCACAGTTCTCTCCCATGGTTCATTTCCATATTTCATTCTTTTTTAAATTTAATTTTATTTTTTCTCAATTTTTTAAAAACAATTTCCATGATTATAAAAAATATCCCATGGTAATACCCTCCCTTCCCCCTTTCCCCCTTTGAAATTCCATTCTCCATCATATCCCCTCCCCCTCTCAATCAGTCTCTCTTCCATTTTGATGTCATGATCTTTCCCTCCTCTTATGATGGTCTTGTGTAGGTAGTGTCAGGCACTGTGAGGTCATGGATATCAAGGCCATTTTGTGTCTGGAGGGAGCACGTTGTAAGGAGTCCTACCCTTCCTTTGGCTCTTACATTCTTTCCGCCACCTCTTCCGCATTAGACCCTGAGCCTTGGAAGGTGTGATCGAGATGTTACTCGGTACTCTAGTCACTTCTTTCCAACACCATGATACCTTCTGAGTCATCCCAAGGTCACTGCCATCTGAAAAGAGAAGATTCTCTACCAAAAGTGAGAGTAGCATTAATATAAGGGTATGAATATTAAGAGAAGTACTTACTGGGCAGTTTGATAAGCATAGTATATACACTTATCCAGACATCAGCCTATGTTACACCTCTAGGGCTCATGACTACCCCTGTTTTAAGTTTTCAGTATCAGGGATGTATTCCCTCCCATGGAGCGGGCCTCCAGTCCAATTGGAGGGCAGTTGGTTTCCACCATGACAGACGTGCCTCTATTGCACCCATTGGCTCATTTGGCCTGGCTGGCCAATTATAAGGCTTGCAGTGTCCACTGTTGAGTATCTTCACTGGTGGTGTCTCTTTCTCCCATTGAACTGCATGTAGAATGGCTTCTTCCAGCTTTCTATCAGCTGGTCTACATGGAGGAGGTTATCAGCTCAGTTCCAGCAGGATTTCTCAGTGGCCTTGCAGCCCAGTATATGGAGTCTTCAGCAATAGGGTCTTACCATCGATTCTGGTGGGAAACCAAGGGCCTCGGCAATGGCCTATAATGTTTTGGGGGCATCAGGGACCTTTCATTCTTTTTTGTGTTTTTATGAGAGTGAGAGAGAGAGAGAATTGGCACACCAGAGAATTGGCCTCCAGCCACTGCAATAGAACTCCAGATGTGTGTACCATCTTGTGCACATGTGTGACCTTGCGCACTTGGATCACCTTGTGAGTCTGGCTTATGTGGGACCTAGAGAGTCAAACATGAGTCCTAAGGCTTCACAGGCAAATGCTTTTAACTGCTAAGCAATCTCTCCAGGCCTTTGTTCATTTTTTTAAAGTTTTTAATTTTATTTATTTATTTGAGAGAGAGAGAGAGAGGCAGATAAAGAGATAGAATGGGCATGCCAAGGCCTCTAGCCACTGCAAATGAACTCCAGACACATACACCACCTTGTGCATCTGGCTTACTTAGGTCCTAGGGAATCAAATCTGGGTCCTTTGGCTTTGCAGGCAAACATCTTAACCGCTAAGCCATCTCTCCAGCCAGCATTTCCATATTTCATTCATAGTTCATCCCCACACTTGGTACTCAGCAATCACAACCCTGGAAGCCTTCTGGTGCCAAAGACAGGGGCGCTGCCACCCTTACCCTGTGTTCCAGGGTGGAGGTCAAGGCTCAGCGAGGTCACATGACTTGTCTGAGGTGACCCAGTCTGTCCATCTCTACTGCCCCCAACAAAGGATTATCTTTCACCCCTGGACAGGTGGACCGAGCTGAGGTGGGGGACGCAGGCCACTACACCTGTGAGGCCCTGAATGAGGCAGGCCGCTCGGAGAAGCACTTCAACTTGAATGTCTGGGGTGAGGGTCTGTAGTCTCCTCCTCCATGGATGGCCCCCGGCTCCCTGGGAAGGAGGGCCACCTAGCCGGGCCTCACAATACAGCCCTTACTGTCCCTTCCTCCTATCCCAGCCCCCCTCACTCCCTTTCTACTCTGCCTCAGTTGCACCCGTGTTCCCTTCGATGGAGCCCTACACTCTGACTGTGAGCAAGGGGCAGACTGCCAGACTTTCCTGTGACTGCTGGGGTGTCCCCTTCCCCAAGATCTCGTGGAAGAAGAACGGTAGGACAGCACCCCACTGCCGCCCGGCAACCCCTCACTGTCTGGTTCCCCCAGAACTCTGCTGAGCGGGGCGGGATGGGGGCCAGTTACAGAGTGACCCTCCCCCAGCCCTTCTGCTCTGTCCCCTCCGGAAAGCCCCTTCCAGCCAGTGACAGCAGGCCCAACTCCAGGCCTCGCATTCTGCCTGGAAGCCCTTTCCCAAACCTGTCTGAGTAGAGCCTCCCTGTGTTGGTGGGTCACCTGTGCCCTCTCCAAATCCCCCTGTGGTCTGTGAGCCTCGTGAGGCTCTGTCATGGCCACTACTAGAGTCCGGTTGTAAGGCCTGGTACAAAATAGATGCTCAGTAAGTACGAGGGCTTTGCGGTATCCAGATCTGTGGGGAATGTGTCTGCCAGGCTAAGTTCTAGGACCTGGGAAGACAGTGTACCAAACAGAGCACAGACAGAAAGCGAGCAAGGGACTCGGCAGCTGAGGGGGAAGCCCTGCAGGCAGCGCCGGGGGAGGTACAAGGTTAGGAGTTGGTATTTTAAGTCAGGGAGCCCGGGATGTTTGACCAAGGGAAGGGGTGAACCTAAGACTATGAAAAGGAAAAGCATTCCAGGCAGAGGTCATGTCTGTGCAAAGCCCCTGGGGCACGGGCGAGCCAAACACACTTGCAAAACAGCAGAGGCCGGTGGGGCTAGAGAGAGCTGAGTCAGCCCGGGGCCATCACAGGAGCCGGTCCCCAGAGAGATGGGGACTGGACTACCCCCGATTGCCGATTGTCATAAGGGTCTCAGCTTTACCTCCAGTGTATGGGCTATGCTGGGAGAAGTCCAGGGTGGGAAGTTTAGAGGCTCGGAGGCGTGCCAGGACCAGACGTGGAATTCAGGGAAGGCTTCCTGGAGGAGGTTCAATCTACACGGGCACCTGGAGAATGGGCAGGAAATGGGGCGAGTGAGTGCGAAGCCTGATGAAAGACCTTAAATCCCTGCAAGTACCCTGGACCAGGGTTTTTTTTTTTTTTCTTTTCTTTCTTTTTTTTTTTTTCTTACTGTCTCAGGTCAGCCCTTGCCCAGGGAGGGGGCCAGCCTGGAGGAGGTGTCAGTGGTGGGAAGACTGCTGTATCTAGGACAGGCCCAGCCAGCCCAGGAGGGGACATACACCTGTGAGTGCAGTAACGTGGCGGGCATCAGCAGGCAGGACCAGCAGCTGGAGGTTCAGGGTGAGCTGTGCCAGGGTGAGGAGGGAGAGGGAGGGTTGTGGGCGGGCAGAGCCCACGGCCAAGTACGGGCCAGCCCGAGCGTGGCGAGGACAGGTACTCCCCTGCTGCTCTAGTCCAAGCCCTCAGATCCCAGCCTGCACACAGGAAGGGGCAGTAGGTCCCTGTGGACCCAGAGGGAGAAAGCACATCTTGAAATATGTGGAAACACGGAAGAAATGTGTTTCTAGATAAGGAGCCCCGACTCTCTGCAAACGATATGAAGTTATGACATTTTGGTATCCCGGCCTTGTGGAAATTGTGCTTTGGGGCTGGAGCTAGAGTTCAGTTGGTAGGGTGCTAGCCTAGTATCCAGAAAGTCCAGTACCTTGTAAACAAGGCGTAATGATGCAGGCCTCTAAGCCCAGCCTGGGGAGGTGAAGCCAGGAGGCTCAGAAATTCAAGGTCATCCATGGTTACATTGTAAATTTAATGTCAGCTGGACTCCATGAGATCCTGACTTAAAAAAAATGCTCAAGAGCCGGGCGTGGTGGCGCACGCCTTTAATCCCAGCACTTGGGAGGCAGAGGTAGGAGGATCGCTGTGAGTTCGAGGCTACCCTGAGACTCCATAGTGAATTCCAGGTCAGCCTGGGCTAGAGTGAAACCCTACCTTGAAAAACCAAAAAAAAAAAAAAAAAAAAAAAAAGCTCAAGTTGCGTGTGGTGGCGCACGCCTTTAATCCCAGCACTTGGGAGGCAGATGTAGGAGGATTGTTGTGAGTTCAAGGCCAGCCTGAGACTACATAGTGAATTCCAGGTCAGCCTGGGCTACAATGAGACCCTACCTCAGGGGAAAAAAAAAGGTCAAAACTGAAGCTCTGGAGCTGGAGAGATGGCTCAGCAGTTAAAGGTAGTTGCTTGCAAAACCTACTGGCCTAGATTTGATTCCCCATTACCCACGTGAAGCCAGACACACAAAGGTGCATATGTGTGGAGTTCCTTTACAGGAGGCTCTGGCCCATTCATACTCTCTCTCTCCCTCTCAAATAAATCAATAAAATAAAAATGAAAGGCTGGAGAGATGTCTTAGCGGTTAAGTGCTTGCCTGTGAAGCCTAAGGACCCTGGTTCAAGGCTCGATTCCCCAGGACCCACGTTAGCCAGATGCACAAGGGGGCGCACGCATCTGGAGTTTGTTTGCAGTGGCTGGAGGCCCTGGCGCACCCATTCTCTCTCTCTCTCTCTCTCTCTCTCTCTTTCTGCCTCTTTCTGTCTCTGTCTGTCACTCTCAAATAAATAAGTAAAATGAACAAAAACTTTTTAAAATAAAAAATAAATAAAAGTGAAGCCCAAGAAAACACTGGACTCTGTAAACCCCATTTGGGAGATGGGAGCATTACAAATTCAAGGCCAGCCTGGGAAATTTAGAGAGACCCTGGTTTCCGAGGGTGCCAAACTTCACAGACCAGGAATGACTGAACTTATTCCCCATGGGGCAGGAGGGGCGGCCATGGGTTTGGCTGTGAGCCTTCCGCAAAGAGGGAAAGGCCCAACCAAGACCACACAAGGCATGGTGCAAGGGCAGGCGTAGGGGCCTGAACGGGGCTGCACACACCGAGCCGCTGGCACTGTGCCCGCCGGCCCCAACCACTTTCCCTCACAGGTTTTTCTCCCCACCCAGTTCCCCCACAGATCACTGGTCCCCACGAGCCCCTCACACTGGTCTCCGTGGTCCAGGGTGGAGAGGCCACCCTAGAATGCAACGCCACAGGGAAGCCCCTGCCGGTGGTAACGTGGGAGACGGACAGCCAGCCCCTGGGGACTGAGCCCAGCCTGCAGTTGCAGAACCAGGGCCACAGCCTGCACGTGGAGCCGGCACGGGCTGCCCACAGCGGCCACTACAGCTGCGTGGCCGAGAACGTGGCCGGGAGGGCCGAGAGGAGGTTTGCGCTCTCGGTGCAGGGTGAGGACCGGCGGCTGGGGAGGGCTGACCGGTGAGGCTGGGCTGGAGAGAGCAAGACCGGGCAGTCCCTGGGCCAGCCCTGGGCTGCTGCTGCGGGGTCTTCCGAGCCCATCTCTCTCCTTCCCTCCATCCTCTTTCCTTCTTCTTCTCCTCCCTCCTATATTTGCTGTTCCCACTTTGTTTCCTGCGGTCCTTGCTCTGCGTGGCCAGTGTGAGATGCTGCCGGGCTGCCACGGGAGGGGGAGGTCAGGACCTAAGAGGTGGCATGGAGGCCGAGTAGGACTTAGGCTGCTGGGGTGACAGAGCATGGGTCAGACCAAGGGCCTCTGGAACCTATCCACCTTTCACTGAAGGTCTGCTTCAGGGCGGGGTGTGATCGGAGAGGCAGGCAGGGTGGTTTCAAAGAGGTCCTCTTCAGATAAATAAATAATAAGGGGCTGGAGAGATGGCTCAGTAGTTAAGGCGCTTGCCTGCAAAGCCCAAGGACCCGGATTCCATTCCCCAGTACCCACATAAAACCAGATATACAAGGTGGCTGGTGCATGTATCTGAAGTTGGTTTGCAGTGGCTAGAGGCCCTGGGGCACCCATTCTCTCTCCCTCAAATAAATATAAATCAATCAAGCTGAGCGTGGTGGCGCACGCCTTTAATCCCAGCACTCGGGAGGCAGAGGTAGGAGGATTGCCATGAGTTTGAGGCCACCCTGAGACTACAAAGCTAATTCCAGGTCAGCCTGGGCCAGAGTGAGACCCTACCTTGAAAAACCAATGTATCAATTAATTAAAAGAGGCCCCTCTTATTCCCTGCATTCCCTGGGATCCTAAGCCTTCCCTGCCTACCTGTTCCACTGGTAGAAGACAGTGTCCTATGACAAATGTCCCCAGAGAGCCTACCACTGCTTCACCCTCAGTGCGGATTCGGGGTCATGTGTAGGCTAGCCTTTGTGGCCATTCCAGCCCAGCTCAGCACCTGACCCATATGAGGTCTACTCATATGGAATCCTCTCCACATCCCTCTGACTGTGGTCATCCCTGGCTCCCTCTTGGATGTCCCAGCCTCAGCGAGAGCGGCTGGGACTCTCCTAGTCTTTGGTCCTTTCTAACGGGGGTCCTGTGGGTCCTCAGGCGGGCAGAGGGTGGGGTAGGAAAGGAACACGCACAGCCCATCCCCCGGAACTTGGCTCTTCCTCTGGGTCCAGTGCCCCCGGAGCTCCTCGGAAACTCAGACCCACTGACCAACGTCACCACTGCCTTGCATGGCCCCCTGACACTGCTCTGTGAAGCTACGGGGGCCCCGCCCCCAACAGTCCGCTGGTTCCGAGAAGGGCAGCCCATCAACCCTGGGGAGAACACTTACCTTTTGTCAGGTGAGATACCATCCAGGGGTGTGTTCTGGGAATCAGCTTATCTGTTGCGTGCCCTTGACCTCTGGCCATTCCAAAACACTGGCCAGGTGATGTGCTACAGTACAGGAGGGGAAAAACAGATTTAAGTAAGTTTGAAAAAGGCTTCCGGGTCTGCCCTTCCTCCACACCCACAGTGAGCATTTGAGTAACGAAGGCTCTGAAAAGTCCTGCGGCAAAGAAACATTCAAAACCAATAAGACATGTTCGGAAATAAACATTTAAACACCTGCTTTGAATATTCATCCTCCCCACAAGATTGATTTATGGTTGTTCTTCCTGGTAAACCAATGGGGACGCGGAGTCAAAAAATCTCTCAGGGACTTCAAGATCCACTGAGGCTCGGCCTCAGGACCCATCAGTTGTCCCCTGCAGCCCATGTAGGACAGCAAATATGTTTCACACGCATCACTTCCAGCACTATGGTAGGAGTTGCCAGTTGCATTGTGTAGATAGGAGCTCACAGTTGACATCTGGGCTCAGCAGAAAGGGAAATGGTGATCAATTAGTGACGTCTGCCTCAAGTGTAGAAATATGTATACATGTCTGCTGCCTCCTAGCTGGTCCTACAGGACTCATGGTTCCTCCGAGAGGCACTGGCTAGTCCTCAGAGGTCCCTGGGAATAGAAGACCTCTTTCTGAGCCTGTCAGAAATAGACCAGGTTTATGTCGTCCACTGCTGTCCTCGTAGCCGTAGCCCAGAGTCACGGGGGGTGTGGGGGGCAGGACATCAGATCCTTCTTGCCAGAACAGGGTCCTCAATTTATTCTGGCATGAGTGCTCCACCCTCTTGTTTACATTCCCGTGCCTCAGTTTCCCCACCCGAGGAATGTAAAACTGGGACGCAACGATCTACACATTTGGTTTTAATACCTGATGTTGGGGAGGGGCTGGGCATGCTGCTCAGAGCCATGCTGGAGCCCATGACCTCCCTCTCTTCCCCTCTTCTTTCTTTCCTTCCTTCCTTCTTTCGTTCCATCCATTCATGCAGGCGGCTGGGTGTTGAAGGTGACCCGGGCTCAGGAACAGGACAGAGGCCTCTACTCTTGTCTGGCCAGCAACGAGGCTGGAGAGGCACGGAGAAACTTCAGCGTGGAGGTCCTGGGTAGGGTTCAGCCCCATGCTTACGGTGTCCCCCCGAGAAGTCCTGCCCCTTCTGCAAGACAGAGCTTCCAGGACAGGCCGGGGGAAGGGAGCCCATACCCACACCTTGTTTTCTTGGCCTCATCAAAGACCTTTGCTCTGGGGGCTGCGGAGAGGCTCAGTGGGTTTAAAAGCTCTTGCTTCACAAGCACGGGGACCTGGCTGCAGACCCCCGGGGGCCCACATGTGTGCCGAGCGTGACGGTGTGCGCCTGGAATCCCAACACCGGGGGTGGGCGGTGGCGATGGGGCAAGCTGGCTAGCTAAACTAGATCAGTCAACCAGGTCTGGGTTCAAGGAAGAGAGCCTGCCTCAGTAAATGAACTAGAGGAGCAACCAAGGAGGACACCCGACATTAACCTCTGGCCTCCACATGCATGCCCACCTGTGCACATTTGCATCCAAAAGCATGCATGCTGACATGCATAACACACACACACCCCAGAAAAAAAAGGAAAAGAAAAATCTCTGCTCTGAAGTCGCCATGGAACTTTCCAGAAACAGCAGGGACTAACTCAAGTTGGCAGCTGGCAAGGGGGCAGATATCGTCAGCACCCTGCCACCTTGTCAGATCAGGGTCAACGGCAAGCAGTCATTAAATTCACTGTCTCATGGGAGCAGGCGTGAGGGGATGGGGAAACCGAGGCCCAGGGAACTGTGCTTCCTGCTGTGTGGCTGTGTAGTCTAGGTGGGCCACCCGGCTAGCAGTCGTCTGTCTCTTTGTCTCCTAGTTCCCCCCAGTATTGAAAACGAGGGCGTGGAGGAAGTGATCAAGGTCCCTGAGGGACAGACTGCCCAGCTGGTGTGCAATGCCACAGGTGAGGGCTGTGCAGTGTGGCAGGCAGAAAGGAAGGGCAGGCTTGGGGAAGAGGAGCCAGGAGTGGCCGATCCCCACCGAGGGTCTCTCTGCATCTCACCCCTGACACCTGGTGTCAGGTCCCTGTTCATGTATACTAGCTGTCCACCCCCTGTCACCCCTGCTCCTAACCTGCCTGCAGTCTGCTGCCAGGACCCTCCATGGGCTCCTTGCCTGACGCCCTGAGCCCCCACTGCACCAAGGCTTCCCTGCCCCAGCACTGGAACTGACTGAGTTCCTTGTCACCATGGCTTCCCAGTGCCCGGCAGAGTAGGCTCCCCGGATGCGTGTAGGTTGGATGAATGGGTGGGCGGGATGATGGATGGGGAGATGGGTGAGTGGGTAGATGAGAAGGCAGTAAGTGGGGAGGAAGGTAGATGGGCGGGTGGGCAGTTAGTAGGATGGATAGATGGATGGGTAGATGAGAAGGCAGGAAGTGGGGAGGGAAGGTAAACAGGTATGTGGGTGGATAGTAGGATGGGTGGATAGGTGGGTGGATGAATAGGCAGTAAGTGGGAAGGAAATTAGGTGGATGGATAGAAGGGTGGGCGTATGGATGAAATAATTTGCCATTATGCCTTGTCTGGTGTGTTGTGCCATCTCTGCCCACTTCCCAGTGAGGTGGAGGCAGCAAGAACCCAGGCCATCCTGCCGTGCCTCATGGGCCTGTGGCCAAGGGTGATCACTGCACACCTGCCCTCGATGACAGTGGCCTCAGGCCCCTAAGCCCACCTCCCAGCGCCAGCTGAGTGGTCTCCATGTCTCCTCTTTACTTAGGCCACCCTCCACCCAAGGTCACGTGGTTTAAAGACGGTCGGCCTCTGGCTGGTGGAGACCCCCACGACATCTCCCCAGACGGGACCCTCCTGCAGATCCTCCAGGCCAACCTGTCCAGCGCCGGCCACTACTCCTGCGTGGCCACCAACGCCGTTGGGGAGAAGACAAAGCACGGGCGGCTCAGCGTCCTGGGTGAGAGCTCTGCGTGTCCCTGGAGGGCTGCAGGAGGGCGACCCCAGGCTATGACGCTCTCACTGTCTTCCCTGTTACTTTTCCAAGTATGCCGGCAAAAACAAACAAACAAACAAACAAACAAACAAAAACGACCATCCCATCAGGCTGAGCATGGTGGTGCGTAACTGTGGTCCCAGCACTCGGGAGGTGAAGGCATGAGGATCAGGAGTTCAAAGCCAGTCTAGGCTCCACGAAACTTTGTCTGAAAAACCAACTAAAGAAGAAGAAAATAATAATAATAATAAAACCACCAAAACACAATAGCAGCTCAATTCAGCATCGATCATGAACCAGCCCTTTGACCGAATCTTTACACTGACCCTTGGAGGTGCGACATGCTTATCCCCGTGTCGCTAATGAACCACTGAGGTTCAGACAGGTGATGTGACTCATGTCTGGGTCTGTGGTGGCAGCTCATCCCCAGAGCCTCCCTTCCCTGAGGGCAACACACTGCCTGTTAGATCCGGGGCACTGGAGACTTGCCTGGGTGAAGGGCCCAGATAAAGTTTAGTAAAACCAGCTCCTAAAAACACTGTCATCAAATTCCCTGAGAAACCAACTTGGTCAGGGGGCAGCGGGGAAAGGGGTCACTCAGCTCATGGTTGTAGAGGTCTCAATCCATGTGTTGCTTCTGGGCCTAGGCCTAGTGAGCCAGGGTGTGGTGGAGCAAAAGGTTCATTTCATGGTGGGCAGGAGGCAGACAGCAAAACAGGAAAGATCCAGAAGATACCCCTGGTGACCTACTTTCTCCAGCCAGGCCCCATCCCACCATCCTCAGTGATGCCGTCCAAGTGAGGAAGAACCAGCCAGCGGACTCACCCATGAAAGATGGAAGTGGGCCCTCGTGGTCCCGGCACCTCTCGATCGTGTCCCTAGCTAGAAACCGGACCTTCTACTCACCAGCCTTTAGAGAGATATCCAAACCATGGCAGAGTCCCCTGCAAGGGCTGGACAAGGAAATGTTAAGACCCACGGAAAAAGAATAGGGAGAACAGCCCTGCCCCACCCCCATCACATACACTGACTTCCCTCAGCTCAGAGACACAGGACCAAGAAGCGTCCACTTAGTAGCTAGGCCACATGTTGAGACGTGTTGGAGAGACTGGAGCAAACTGGTGAACTTTCCCCAAGCCCTGTGGCAGAGAGCTTGGGCTTGGGGTACTCAGGCCCGAATCCAAGTCGCTTGTCTCATGCATGGCTCCCCGAGTCTCTGTTTCCTAGCCATGCAGTGCTTAGCAGCACAAAGGCTGAACCAGGGTTATGGCTGTCCTCATCCTCAGATCCTCAGGCCCTGTATTGAGGTTTACCTGGGCCCCCTTATGCTCTCCTCACAGTGGTTCCCACCATCCTGGGAGTGACCGAGGACAGTGCCAATGAGGAGGTGACCGTCACTATCAACAACCCCATTTCCTTGATCTGCGAGGCGCTGGCCTTTCCTTCCCCCAACATCACCTGGATGAAGGACGGGGTGCCCTTTGAGGCCTCCAAGAATGTGCAGATACTCCCAGGTGATGCCCCTGGGACGGGCAGGGAGGGGACAGGTCACCCATCGTCAGGCCAAGCTGGGGGATGACCCTGACCGCTGCTCCCCAAGTAGGTACCCATGGGCTGCAGATCCTGAATGCCCAGAGAGAAGATGCCGGCCAGTACACCTGCACGGTCACAAACGAGCTGGGGGAGGCCGTGAAAAACTACCACGTGGAGGTCCTCAGTGAGTGCTAACCCTTGGGGACCAGCTGGGCAGGTAGAAGTCTGTCCAGGAAGCTGGCCACGCTTGAGACCAGTAGGCGCCTTCCTGTGGCTGTGCTCCTTCAGGTTCACAGGCGGCTGAGGGGGGTCTATCATTCCCCCTTATAGCACTGAGGAGGGGGCAGTGTCAGGACTCAAGGCCATGTGGACTTCCAACCCCTGCCCTAGTCCCGGCTTTCTTTTGCCGCTTCTGCTATGGAGGTCCAACCCGAGTCCCCTCAACTTGAGACTTGGGCTCCAAGAATGCCCTGCAGAAGTTACCCCAGGAATCCCCCTCCTGATACTCTTCCTGTCCTGGAGCTATCTCGAGCACCTCTGTCCCAAAGTGGACGGGAACAGGGTGCCTGCCAAGATCCTCATCCTCACCCTTGGGAGCCAGCCTCCCAGGACCTCAGTGCAGTCCCCAGACCCGCTCCTCACACCCCTCATGACTTTTCAGTTCCCCCTTCCATCTCCAAAGACGACCCCTCTGGGGAGGCCGGCGTAAAGGAAGTGAAGACCAAGGTCAACAGCACTCTGACCTTGGAGTGTGAGTGCTGGGCCGTGCCTCCGCCCACCATCAACTGGTACAAGGACGGACGGGTGAGTGTGAGACCCTGGGCACCCTTGGGTTCTCACATCGTCTGGGTCCCACGGGCCCTGCTTGGAACCCTGTGGCAAAGAAAGTCTTGAAAAAGCACCTGGCCCCAGAGCGGTCCTGGGCCCCGCCCTACCCTTTGGATGCTGTGTGTATATAGATGTGTGGTGCATGTGTGAATGTGGGCGCATCTGTACCATGGCACACATGAGGAGGCCAGAGGATAATCTTGCATGTTCCCACCTTCCACTTTGTTTGAGGCAGGCTCTCTCTCGGTGTTCGCCATGACATACGCTGGCTAGCCGGCCCATGGGCTTCGGGATTCTCCTATCTCCACCCCCCTGTGCACTGCGATTTCAGATGCTTATACTACGTGCTGGCTTTACATGGGTTCTGGGCATGGAAACTTGGGCCATCCGGCTTGGGCAGCAAGCATTTTACCCACTGAGCCATCTCCCCAGCCACTTTTTTTTTTTTTTTTTTTTTTTGAGACAGGGTTTCTCACTGGCCTGGAATTTGCCAGGTAATTTGCCAAGGCTGGGTGGCCAGTGAGTCTCGGGGCTTCATCTGTCTCCTGCCTCTCCAACATTGGGACTACAAGGGCATGCCACCTGGCATTTAAAAAAATTTTTTTTTAATTATTTGAGAGAGAGAAAGAGACAGAGAGAGAATGGGCACGCCAGGGCTTCTAGCCACTGCAAATGAATTCCAGATGCATGTGCCACCTTGTGCATCTGGCTTGCATGGATCCTGGGGAATAGAACCGAGGTCCTTTGGCTTTGCAGGCAAGTGCCTTAACCACTAAGCCACCTCTCCAGCACCCACCCCCCAGCAGTTTTACATGCATTCTGAGAATAGAACTCAGTTTTGCAAGGCAAGCCCTTTACTGACTGAGCCATGTCCCCTAGCCCTGACTTTAGTGGGATTTTTGTTTGTTTGTTTGTTTTGTTTTTGGAAGTACAGTCTCACTATAGCCCAGGCTAACCTGGAGTTCACTATGTAGTCTCAGGATGGCCTCGAACTCACAGCGATCCACCTACCTCTGCCTCCCGAGTGCTGGGATTAAAGGCGTGCGCCACCACACACGGCTAACTGGCTTTTTAGTTTTTAATAAGAAATTTTTCTAAGTCAAAGCCTGCTAAGCAGTAGGCTCATCTGTCCACCCTTTTCTTTTAAAATTAGGAAGTCATATGGAATTAGGGTGACAATATTTCTGGGCATTACTATCACTTTGGATTCTGGTATTTTTTTATTTATTAAATATAGAACTAGGGGTGATGGCTCATGCCTGTAATCCTACTTGGGAGGTGATGGCAGGAGGTTCAGGAATTCAAAGTCATCCTCAGCTACATAGTGAGTTCAAGGCCAGCCTAAGCTGCAAACCAACAATGCTTGGGTGCTTTCTGATCTCTCTCCTCTTCTCTCTTCCCACTCTGTCCTCCTCCAGCCTGTGACCCCCAGTCAGCGACTTCACCTCCTGGGAGAGGGGCGCCTGCTCCAAATTCAGCCTACGCAGGTCGCAGACTCGGGCCGATACCTATGCGTAGCCACCAATGTGGCTGGTGAGGATGACCAGGACTTCAACGTGCTTATCCAAGGTATGCATCATGGCAGGATGGGCCGGGTGATAACGGCCAGGGGCTCCAAGGAGGGATGGTGGCACAGAGTGGAAGGGGTGTGACGTATGGGATTGGTCCAAGTGTCAGGAGCCCACAGGCCAGCCCTTGACAAGAGCCCCACACAGGCCTTTCCCACTGACCATCTCTCTCAATAAGCTTCCTCCCCTACGGAGCTTGAATCTAATGTCTTTTCTCCTCCCTACAAAAAAAATTTTTTCCCGGGCTGGAGGAATGGCTTAGTGGTTAAATTGCTTGCCTGCAAAGTCAAAGGACCCAGGTTCAATTCCCTAGGACCCACGTAAGCCAGATGCACAAGGTGGCGCATGTGTCTGGAGCTCCTTTCCAGCTGCTGGAGGCCCTGGTGCGCCCATTCTCTCTCCCGCTCCCTCTCTCTCGCTCTGCCTCTTTCAAATAAATAAAAAATAAATAAAAATAAAATCTTCCTGTGTTAAAAGGAGTCATTTTCCAGTGTATGAAAGAAAATAAAGGATTTGTTTTTCTTTGTTTTTGAGACAGGGTCTTACTATGTAAGCCTGGTCAGGCTGGAATTTGTGATCCTCCTGCCTCAGCCTCCCATGTGCTGGGATGACAGGCGTGCCCCATCATATCCAGCTGTGACAAGTCTTTTGAGGCATTAGATTCAAGCTCCGTAGGGGAGGAAGCTTATTCGAGAGTTGCATAGCAGCTTCTCAGTAAGCCCAGTTTATGGAGGGAGTGAATTTAAGAATGCATTGGTCTGGAGGGTTGGCTCAGTGCTTAAAGGAGCTTGCTTACAAAGCCTGATAGTCAGGGTTCCTCAGGACCCATGTAAAGCCAGATGCACAAAGTGGAACGTGCACCTGGAGTTTGTTTGCAGTGGCAAGAGAACTTTGTGTTTGTTCTCTCTCTCTCTCTCTCTCTCTCTCTCTCTCTCTCTCTCTTGCTGCAATAAATAAATAAAATATATTTTTTAAAAGAGACATGTCTTGGCCATGGGGAATGGTTGCTGTGGTGGGATCCTGTGCCTCCCAGTCTGGTGGGGGAACTCTTACAAGAGTACAGCCTCGCCCTCCACTGCATCTCCTAACAACTTCATCTCCCCTACCCAGTGCCCCCCATGTTCCAGAAGGTGAGCGATGCAGGTCCAGGCTTTGAGATCCTGCCTCAGGAAGAGCTGGAGGAGGAGGAGGCCCGGGGTGAGGTGACAGAATACCGGGAAGTCGTGGAGAACAACCCAGCCTACCTGTACTGTGACACCAATGCGATCCCACCACCTGAGCTCACCTGGTACAGAGAGGGCCAGCTCCTGTCAGCTGCAGATGGCGTCTCTGTATTGCAAGGTGGGTCAGGCTGCACAGAGAAATTGGGTACTGGGGCTGGGAAAATGGGTCAGTAGGGTAAGAGCTTGGTGTGCAAGCATAAGGACCTGCACTTGGTGCCCAGCACCCATGTAAAAAGTCAAGCATCGCTGGGCGTGGTGGCGCATGCCTTTAGTCCTAGCACTAGGGAGGCAGAGGCAGGAGGATCGCCGTGAGGTCAAGGCCAGCCTGAGACTACATAGTGAATGCCAGGTCAGCCTGGGCTAGAGCAAGATTCTACCTCAGAATACCAAAACAAACAAACCAATAAAAAAAATCCAACAACAATAACAAAAAGCCAGGCACGGCCATATATGCCTGTAACCCCAGTGCTAAGTGTGACCGAGACAGGAAGATCCCTGGCGCTTGCTGGTCAGCCAGTCTAACCAAAAATGGCAAGCCCCAGGTTCAGTGAGAAACCCTGTCTCAAGAAAATAAGGCAGAAGAGCCCGGCATGGTGGCCCATGCCTTTAATCCCAGCACTTGGGAGGCAGAGGCAGGAGGATCACTGTGACTTCGAGGCCACCCTGAGAAACTACATAGTGAATTCCAGGTCAGTGAGACCCTACCTTGAAAACAACAACAAAAAAAAAAAAAAAAAGAGGAAAACACCTGATGTCCTCTCTGTGCACATGGGTGCTTACATCTGCATACACATGTGCATATACCACACATCACACACACGCAGAGCAATTTGAATGTTCTGCGCTCTCCTGCATGCTGCCTGCACTGTGACCTCAGGTGGCATGCGTCACCACTCTGGGTTAGGGCTGAAGTTTGCAGACTGAAGCTGGGAGTCACATGGGCTGTCTTCTGTCTTTAGCTTTTAGAGCAGAACTTCCCACGCTGGGCCAGGCACACATCTGGATCTGTGGTGCCTGACATGGTCAGAGAAATAGTGTACCTGTCTAGGGAGAGGGTCAGCTCCTGTACTTAAAGATCTCGCCAAGCTTGTGACCCCAGACATGGAGGAAATTCTTTCTGGGCTTTGCTGTCTACGCTGTCCTTGTAACTCATGGCATATGAAGATTAAAAAAAAATTAACATTTTAAAATATTTTATTTATTTATTTGAGAGAGAGAGAGAGAAAGAGAAAGAAAGGGGCAGTGGGAGATAATGTGTGGGTATGGGCATGCCAGGGCTTCTTGCCACTGCAAACGCATTCCAGAAGCATGTATTGATGTGGATACTGGGGGAATCGATCTGGGCTATCAGGTTTCGTAAACAAGCACCTTAACTACTGAGCAATCTCTCCAGCCCCTCTCTTACCATTATATTATGTTATTTTTTATTTCTACTTCTTTATTGGCAAGCAGAGAGAGAAGAGAGGAAGAGAGAGAGAATGGGCATGCCAGGGCCTCCAGCTGTTGTGCCACTGCATCTGGCCTTATATGGATACTGGGGAATTGAACCTGGGTCATTAGGCTTTGCAGGCAAACACCTTAACCACTGAGCCATCTTTCCAGCCCTTTTACCCTTTTATTTCGAGGTAGGGTTTCACTGTAGCCCAGGCTGACCTGGAATTTACTATGTAGTCTCAGGGTGGCCTCGAACTCACAGCACTCCTCCTACCTCTGCCCATTATAGTATGTTCAGAAACTGACCTGAGCTCTTACTCCCAAAGATTAACCCCAGACTTCTCCTGAGCACAACTGTAGCTTCGGCCATCCCTCCCCTGGATCTGTGAGTCAGGGACCTCTAGTTCTCACCCCAGTCAAGCCACCCACCACGTGGACTGGAGATAACCTCCCCCCCCCACCAACTCATCACACAGTAATCTGAGTTAATGGCTCTGCTAGAAGCCAGTCCTCATAGGTACCAGGTTCTGCCCCTGGCTGGTTCTTGGTCACAGAGGGTCCCAGGCAGCACCCCCCCCAGCAGTTGCCACAGAATTGGGAGCCACCTCCTCTGCCTCCCACCTTCACCTCTGCCCAGCCAGCCACCCTGCCTTTTTTTTTTTTTTTTTTTTTTTGAGGTAGTGTCTCGCTCTAGCCCTGGCTGATCTGGAATTCACTATGTAGTCTCAGGGTGGCCTTGAACTCATCGCGATCCTCCTACCTCTGCCTCCTGAATACTGGAATTAAAGGTGTGCGCCACCACGCCCGGCCACCTCTGCCCTCTTGCCAGCCCTACTGTCTATGAGATGGGGTTCCAGTAGCACAGGAGCTATAGAGCCCACACTGGTCCTGACACGCAGCAGGCCATTCCCTGCACTTGGATTGGATTCACCTTTGATCCAGGAGATGGGATGCGTGGTCCAACTCTCTCTGCTTCAGAGACGAGGCGGGGAGTGGTGGTGATCTGTCCCTGGTCAGAGGAGACAGCATCTGTGCTCTGGGGCGAGGACTCTTGTCCCTGAGCTTAGGCCCCTGTCTTGTGCCCTGCAGGAGGCCGGGTTCTGCAGCTGCCCCTGGTGCGGGCGGAGGACGCGGGGAGGTATTCCTGCAAGGCCTCCAACGAGGTGGGGGAGGATTGGCTGCACTATGCGCTGTCAGTGCTGAGTGAGTAGCCCCAGCCAGGGGACAGGGGAAGCTCGGGGCCCTGTGAGGGCTTTCTTTTTAAGAGCCAAGGGGATGAATGTGTTCAAGGATTCGAATGGGGTTGCAAGCTTAGGCTCCAAAGCCAAGTTGGTTGCATGCTAGCTGTGTGACCTTGAACAAACTGCAACTTCTCTGAACTCCAGGCTCCTTAGCCACTGCCCCTGGGCCTGGGAGGACACAAGGAATCCCTTCCAGTGCCTGGCACCAGCGTCCCTGCCCACTCCATGCCTGGCCCCCATTCCGGTACCCAGACTGCTCCTCACCCTCCTCCTCTCGCCACCCCAGCACCACCTGTGATCCTGGGAGACGCAGAAGAGCTGGTAGAAGAGGTGACCGTCAACGCCAGCAGCACCATCAGCCTGCATTGCCCAGCCCTGGGCAACCCGGCTCCCACTCTTTCGTGGCTCCAGAACGGATTGCCTGTGTCCCCAAGCCCACGGCTACAGGTCCTGGAGGAAGGGACAAGTCTTGCAGGTGAGGACAGCTCCCAGACAACCATGGAACCCAGCAGGGGTGGGGGTGTCGTCTGGGCTGTGTGGAGCACCAAGGACATTATGAGGCCAGCAGTTGGAGTCTGTGAGGAGCCCTGCTGGGCGCATGGGTTGCACAGCTGTCCTGAGGAAAGCCAGAAGCGCAGGAGCATGCGTGCCACACTCAGAGCCCAGCCAGAGCCACATGCTGGGAAGCACACAGGACATCGGGGTGCAGACACCCTCTGGAAGCCACCACAGTCCCACGTGGCCTCCTCATCTGCTTAGCCACGGAGAATCAGCCAACGCCAGGGCTGGGGAGATGGCTCAAATTGGGGAAAGTGCTCACTGTGCAAGCATGAGGACATGGGGACCTGAGTTCAGGTTCCCCAGCACCCATGTAAAAGCCAGGTGTGGTGGCACATGCCAGTAACCGCAGTGCCGGAGAGACAGAGACCATTGGCTTGCTAGTGTAGCCAAATCAGTGAGCTTGAGGTTCATGGAAAACTCTGTCTCAAAAAAATAAGATGGAAGCCGGGCGTGGTGGCGCACACCTTTAATCCCAGCACTCGGGAGGCAGAGGTAGGAGGATCGCCATGAGTTCGAGGCCACCCTGAGACTCCATAGTGAATCCCAGGTCAGCCTGGGCTAGTGTGAAACCCTACCTTGAAAAATAAAAACAAATGATAATAATAATAATAATAAGGTGGAGAGGGCTGAAGAGATGGCTCAACAGTTTGTCACTTGCTGCTTGCAAAGCCTGCTGGCTCAGGTGAAGTCCCTCAGTACCCACATAATGCCAGATGTGCAAAGTAGTGCATACACCCGGAGTCTGCTAGCAGTGGCAAGAGGCCTTGGCGGACCCATACTCTCTCTCTTTCTTTTAATAATTTTATTTACTTATTTGCAAGGGGAGAGAGAGAGAGAGAAAGGAGAGACAGAGAGAATGGATAGCGCCAGGGACCTCCAGCTACTGCAAACAAACTCCAGATGCATGCAGCACTTTGTGCATCTGGCTTTACATGGATACTGGGCAATTGAACCCAGGTTGTTAGGCTTTGCAGGCAAGTGTTTTAACTGGCTAAGCCATCTCTCCAGCCCTTTTTTTTAAATGAGAGGATGTCATTTAAGAGAAGGTTTTTAAATAAATGAATAAATAAATATTAAAAATATGGGGGGAGTGGCTGGAGAGATGGCTCAGCAGTTAAGGTGCTTGCCTGCAATACCTAACATCTTGGGTTTGATTCCTCAGTACCCACATAAAACCAGATGCACAAAGTGGTGCATGCATCTGGAGTATGTTTGCAATGGCTGGAAGCCCTGGTGTGCCTATTCTCTCTCTCTCTGTCTCTATCTCTCTCTCCTTGCATAGATAAAAT
This sequence comes from Dipus sagitta, assembly GCA_036346955.1. NCBI lineage: Eukaryota > Metazoa > Chordata > Mammalia > Rodentia > Dipodidae > Dipus > Dipus sagitta. Next base: position 144,468,438 of record CM070770.1, read on the forward strand.
AGATAAAAATATTTTAAGATAAATAGATAAAATATTTTTTAAAATAAGGTGGAGAGGGGCTGGAGAGATGGCTTAGTGGTTAAGGCACTTGCCTACAAAGCCTAAGGACCCAGGTTAGATTCCCCAATACCCACATAAGCCAGATGCACAAGGCACATGCATCTGGAGTTCATTTGCTGTGGCTGGAGGACCAGGTGTGCCCATTCTCTTTCTATGTACCCCTTTCTCAAATAAATAAATGAATGAATAAATAATTTTTTTGTTTATTTTTACTTATTTGAGAGCGACAGACAGAGAGAGAAAGAGGCAGAGAGAGAGAGAGAGAGAGAGAGAGAGAATGGGCATGCCAGGGCCTCCAGCCACTGCAAACGAACTCCAGACGAGTGCACCCCCTTGTGCATCTGGCTAACGTGGGTCCTGGGGAATCGAGCCTCGAACTGGGGTTAGGCACAGGCAAGTGCTTAACCACTAAGCCATCTCTCCAGCCCTAAATAAAATATTTTTAAAAAAAGCTGGAGAGCCATTGGGGAAAAAAAACCAATATCAAGTTCTGGATTCCACATGCTCTCACACATGTATTTATACTTGCACACACATGTGCACACACACAATAAGAACACATAGAGGCACATCATACACACACATACATTAAAAAGGGGCTGAAAGCTGGGTATGGTGGCACACGCCTTTAATCCCAGCACTCGGGAGGCAGAGGTAGGAGGATCACCGTGAGTTGGAGGCCACTCTGATACTACATGGTGAATTCCAGGTCAGTCTGGACTAGAGTGAGACCCTACCTCGAAAAAACAAAAAAGACAAAGGTGGGGGAGGGCTAGAGAACTGGGTTGGCCATTAAAGTGCTTGCCTGTGAAACCTAAGGACCCATGTTTGACTCTACAGATCCCATGTAAACCAGACGTACAAAGGTAAGGCAAGCTCAAGGTTCCACATGACCACTAGGTGGCGCAAACATCTGGCGTTCAATTGCAGTGGCTGAGGCCCTGGCATGTCAATTCTCTCCCCCCCCCTCTCTCTCTCTCTCTCTCTCTCCTCTCTCCGTCTGTCTAAAAATAAATAAATAAATTAAAATGTTAAAAAGAGCCAACACCAACCTCACTTCCCAAAGCACATCACCCAAAGCTTCAGGTGAGGGCCTCACGGGGTCCGCTTCTGGTTTCTGTAAACACCTGGGGGTGTGTATCTGTCGTGGGGGGGAGGGCCAGGGCGCTCAGGGACATCTGGGCTTGAAGGGTGAGGCCTCGGCCCCCTGGCACTGGCCTTGTGCACCCACAGGTTTCCGCGGCGGAGGTGGCCGACGCTGCTAGCTACATGTGCACGGCTGAGAACCAAGCTGGCTCTGCGGAGAAACTTTTTACCCTCAGGGTCCAAGGTGCGCGCCTGAGAGGGGCTCCTCCCCCCCTCCCCCGAGGGAATCATCCTGGGACCACCACTCAGGGTTCAGGGACCCCAGCCTGGCCCAGTCACCATTGAGCCAATCTCTTTGGTGGAACAACTCCTCTTGGGCCTTGTAGCGCCTTTATTGAGCACTTCCTGGGTGCCTGCCATGGGGCTGCGAGCTTTCCCCTGGTCTCCATCCTCCCTGCAGAGCTGGGAGCTTGGCCTGGTTTTGCTCTGAGTGGTTACCCAGCTGAGAGGGTCTCATGACCCGAAGTCTTGGCCTCTGTCTGCGTGATCATGAGCGCAGACGTGGGGACAGCTGTGGCCCCGGGGAGGCAGGGGGACAATGGTGAGCTCTCAAAGTCACGGACTTGAGCAGAAAATGATGTGATCTGGGCTCTGCCACTGACCTCCCAAGGTCACTGTGTGACCTCCCAAGGCTGTCCCTCTGACTGAGCCGCGGGGTGCTGGGCAAGTCCAGGTTTCCTACAGGACTGTGTGGACATGTGCTAGGTGCAGCGCCACTGAGCTTGGGAAAGGCCCTCACTCCTGGATGGTTCCCCAGTCTCTGCTTCCCGCCCACATGCATTCTTGCATCTGTGTATCTATCCAGTCCCGCCGCGAATCTTGCAGCAGAACTCTGAGGAGGTCACCGCCGTCTTCAATGGCAGCGTCTCCCTCCCCTGTGAAGTTCACGCCCATCCCAGCGCCTGAGGTCACGTGGTACAAGGATGGCCAGCCCCTCTCTCTGGGTGAAGAGGTTTTCCTCCTCCCTGGTGGGTAAACCGAGGCTTTGGGTTCGACTCCAGGCTATGTGGGGGAACCAGAGCTACTCCCCCAAGCCTGGGACAGGGATGTATGTCTAGGAGGGGTTTGGCAGTGAGGGTGGTCTGGGGATGGATGGCTGCTAGTGTGAGGGTTGGATTCCTATAGGCACCCACACACTGCGACTGATGCGGGCACAGCCAGCTGACTCCGGGATGTACCTGTGTGAGGCACTCAATGCGGCCGGCCGAGACCAGAAGGTGGTACAGCTCAGTGTTCTGGGTGCGTCCTCTCCCCCTGCTGTGCAGCCCCCCGATTCTTTCCATCAGCCCCTTGGGCAGCGTGGCAGCAGAAGGGTGCCACCACTGAGGAGCCCCTCACCTTCCTGAAGAGCACGTCTGAGTGCCATGGTCTGCCTCGGAGGTTAACTTACAGTCTCTGGGGTTGGACCTGCTGGGTTTTAAAACTCATGAACCCACTTGCTCTGTGACCTTGGGCGAGAGACCCCTCCTCTCTGAGCCCCCCAGCCGTCTCACCTGTCAGGTCAAAGTCTGGGTGGGGATGAAATCACCGAGCATGTGGCTCGCAGCTTCGGTGGTGGCCAAGCTGAGGAGTTGGAACAGCAGAAGAAAACCAAAAGCCGAGTCAAGAAGGGTCGCTTCCCGAGCCAGTTTGGTCACGACATTCCTGGCTTGGAGCCCGTGAGAGCCCGTGGTCTCCGGGATCCCCCTTGGGAAGAAGCTAATCTGATATGTCAGGAGCCAGAACTCACTAGAAGGTTCTTCATAGCCCTGAGGCTGATTCATTCATTCCTGCCTGCCTACCTGGGCCAGGCCACAAGGGCTCACATCTATGTGAGTTGGTTGGAGTGACAGGGGCCAAAAGGCTGGGTAGAGGATCTCTGCCCGCAGGGCTGCCCCCCTAGGAAAGAGCCCAGAAAGGCTGTCAGCACCGCCCCCCCACACCTAGGAGGCTGAGGCCCAGGGAAGGCAAGAGGTTGTCCCTGGCCACCAGCCAGCATTGGTGGACTAGCCTGTGAGCTCTTCCTCCAGCTCCCTGGGTCAGCATAACTGGCAGGCTCAAGTCGGTTATGTGACCCCTGCGAGCCTCCATAGGCCGGTCACCCATGGTGGAGCTGGGGAGAGCTGGGAGAAGGCCACAGTGCCTCACAAGGGCTCTCCTGCGTTCAGTCCCTCCCAGCTTCAGACAAGCCCCCACCGGCCCCCAGGAAGCCGTCCTGGTTCGGGCAGGGGACAAGGCCATTCTCAACTGTGAGACAGACTCACTCCCTGAGCCATCTGTGACCTGGTCCAAGGACCAGCAGCCCCTGAGCCTGGTGCCGAGGATACAGACCCTGAGGGGAGGACAGCGGCTGGAGATCCTGGCCTCCCAGGTCAGTGGCTGCGGGCAGTGTGGGTGACGGACATGGCATCTCCTGGGCCCCTGGGGAGGGAGGTGGCAGATGTGTGGCTGGGTATGGGCTCACCACCTACCTCCTTGGCCCGAGTAGCTGCACAGTGTCTAGCAGGAAACCCCAGAACTCCCCAAAAGCTGGACTCCCCACACCGTTTGCCTCAGTTTCCCCCCAGGATCTCAAATCTTTTTCCAGGCTCTTTTGCTTGGCTGAGAGTGGCTCCAGAACTCAGTTCCATCGCCCTCCCTCCCTGGGGTGGGGCAGACACTCAAGCGGGTGGCGTGAAGAGCTGCCTCTCTGGAGACGCCCTCAGCGCTCCTGTCTCCTGACCCACACTGAGGGCCAGGCCGGAGGGTGACGAGCTGAGCTTAAACTGTCCATTCTGAGGCTCCCGGGAGAGACCCGCCTTCCTGATCCCCATGGCTCTCAAAGCAGGACCAGTCAATTTGGGGGAATCCCTACTCTGAGAGTTCACCCTACTCCACACAGTCACCATATTGTCTTCCTGTTCCAGGTGTCAGATAAAGGTGTTTATACCTGTCAAGTCAGCAATGCAGCCGGGGAGGCCACACGGACCTTCATCCTCGCCGTCCAGGGTAAGCCGGACCCAGCCTGGCCAGCACAGCCAGGAGCGTCCAGCAGCGCCCAGGGCCGGAAGGCTGTGTTGTGTGGTCCAGGGGCCTAGTGCACGTGGTCTGGAATTCAACAGACCAGCTTTAGCAGGACCCAGTGAACTGTCTATGACTGCTTTGGAACTCATGGAGTGTCTGCGCCCCCCGCCATGGAAAAACTGGGCATGCCAGAGCACTGACTTCCGGTCACAGGCATGGCATCTAGGCACTAGGATGAGGGCAACCTAAGAGGTCAAACACTTGGGAGACCTGGGGCCAGGTCAGCTGTGTCTCGAGCTCCAAGGGCACTTTGTCCCATCAGGCTGGGACACTGACAGCATCTGACTGGACGTGCAGCTCAAGCCAGGGCAGAGAGGAGCCTGTCCTAGAGAGGAGCCCAGGAGCTCGGGCAGGTTTTGCTCAGGTCGGGTGTATGTCAGAGTATAGTTTTAGCTGTGTAACAGAGAGCCCCCAAGTTACAGTGGATTAGATGAAGGCAGCTTCCCTCTGTTGTGCAGAAGCCAGAGGTGAGTGTCTAGACTGGAGCTTCTCAGCTTTGTGTGGCAATTCAGAGACCCAGGTTCCTTCCCTCTTGTTGCTCCTCCAGCCCTCCGTGTGGTTCCTGTTCAAACAGCTAACTCTGGGACTCACTCTATCCTCTCCCTGCCTGCGGGGAGCAGCAGAGCCCAGCATTCCTTTTATGCAGAAGTCAGATCTGTGGCTTCTGCTTGTGACCCATGAGTGGGCCCTTAGGCAGCGGTCCATACTGGCAGCAAAGGAAGCTGGGAAATGTAGTTTCTCATTGCATGACCAGGCGATCAGCCAAAATCAGAACCAGCTGGGGAAACCCCAGATGTTTGCCACAGATTGCAAAACCAGTAGTCTCCCAGTCAGGTGAGCCGTGGTTCATCCAATCCTGAGCCATACTGAACAATGACTGGTACCAGGTTTGCTGCTGCAGGCACACAGTCCCTTCTTGCACCTCTCAGTGAGCTGTGGGAAGTGGGAGATAACCAGCCCTAGAGGGCAAAGATGTTTCATCTTGAATCCAGCCGATCGTTCTACTGATTATGCCTGCTTAAGTACCTTACTTCATCCTGGCTGAGCAGGAGAGTGGAAGGATTGATTAGTAATGTCTGTCCTGGCATAGGTTAAGGACTACCGGTCTGCAAGCCATGCAGTTGCCAGCCTTGGGCCGAGTGAATACTCCTAGGCTCTGCTTTGTACATGCTTTAAATGGTGTCCAGTTCTACCTGTGAATAAAACAGCCCATTAAAACACAATCCCCTCATCTACCTGCGAGGAAGGAAGTGGGGAAGGGTGTCAGGATTCTAGTAGTCTGGCTTCTTTCCTGCAGTGCCCCCAACATTTGAGAAGCCTGAGATGGAGACAGTGAGCCAGGTCGCTGGGAGACCCCTAGTCCTGGCCTGTGATGTGTCCGGGGTCCCGGCACCTACTGTTACTTGGCTGAAGGACAGAATGCCTGTGGGTGAGTATACATGCCCTGCTTACCATTGTGGTATAAAATATACCTTCATACGACGCAACAACAATGAAGACTGAGGAAGCTGGTTAATGTTCTTGTCAAAAATCAAAAAATGAGCCAGGTGTGGTGGCGCACACCTTTAATCCCAGCACTCGGGAGGCAGAGGTAGGAGGATCGCTGTGAGTTCGAGGCCACCCTGAGACTCCATAATGAATTCCGGGTCAGCCTGGGCCAGAGTGAGGCCCTACCTCGAAAAACCAAAAAAAAAAAAAAAAAATCAAAGGATGGTGGTGCATGCCTATAAATCCCAGCATTAGGGAGGCTGAGGCAGAAAGCCAGCCTGGGCTACACAGTGAGACCCTGTCATAAACATACACACAAGCACACAGAAACACACACACACACACACACACACAGAGTGCAGGATGGCAGCATGGTGGATACCCCGAATCCTTTTCTTTTTCTTTTTTTCTTTTTTCTTTTTTGTTTTTTTGAGGTAGGGTCTCACTCTAGCCCAGGCTGACCTGGAATTCACTATGGAGTCTCAGGGTGGCCTTGAACTCACGGCGATCTTCCTACCTCTGCCTCCCGAGTGCTGGGATTAAAGGCATGCACCACCACGCCCGGCCCGAATCGAATCCTTTTCTTTCAGAGTTTTTGGTTGGCCCATGGAATCCACTCCTGTGGTGACCTGAGCCTCCCTAGTGTCTGTGCCCTCAGCTTCTCCAGGGAAGAAGACATGAGCACTCCTTTGTGCAGGGTGACTTTCAGGGACCTGGCTGACCTTGGGCTTGGTACTGATCCTCAGGCTTCCGCTCCTCCAGGCAACTGACTGTGCCGTAGCCTAGGCACGGGTCATCCATCGAGACCTTCCTCCCTCCCTCCTTGGCCTCGACCTCCCCTTTCCTCCCTCAAGCAGCCCAATCTGTGGTCTCTCCTCCTGTCAGCTGGCGAATGCCTCTGGTACCACTGCGCACATGGCCTCCCCTGTGCTGGGCTCCTCCACTGTCCTCCCACCCTCACTTACGGTGAGGGCAGCAACCCTAGGCTGGCCTGCCAGCCCGTGGTGCCTCTAAGGCAGGCTCCATATGGGCCAGAAGTTCTGGCAGTGCTGCTCTGAGGGGTCAGTGACAGCTGTGGGGACCACGGCCAGGAAGCTTGAGCAGCTAGGCAATGTCCCCACCCTGCTCCATGCTCCGCAGAGACGTGGGTGCTTCTGCTCCTGGCTCGTCTACCCTCATAGTCTCCCTGTGTCCCTCCTCCTTCTCCATCTCCTGTCTGTCTCTCTTCTTTTCCACGCTCTGTCTCCCTTCAATTAGGTGTTTTTTTTTTGTTTTGTGAGGTAGAGTCTCACTGTAGCCCAGGCTGACCTGGAATTCACTATGTAGTCTCAGGCTGGCTTCGAACTCACAGCGATCCTCTTAACTCTGCCTCCTCAGTACTGGGATTGAAGGTGTGGTCACCACGCCCGGCTTTCAATTAGATTTTTGATTTTAGAGAGAAAGAAACAGAGAGAGAAAGAGAGAATTGGTGCACCAGGGCCTCAGCCATTGCAATCTAACGCCAGGTGCTTGCGCCACCTAGTGGGCATGTGTGACTTTGCGCTTGCCTCACCTTTGTGCATCTGGCTTATGTGGGATCTGGGGAGTCCAACATGGGTCGTTAGGCTTTGCAGGCAAGCGCCTTAACCGCTAAGCCATCTCTCCAGCCCTCAATTAGATTTTTATTAAGGGCTAATTCACATCCTATACAATGCACCCATCTGAGGTATACAATTCAATGATTTTCAAGTATAGTCACAGATTTGTACCATGACCACCACCATCCTTTTTTTAAAAAAATATTTTATTTATTTGCAGAGAGAGAGAGAGAGAGAGAGAACAAGGGTGCACCAAGGCCTCTTGCCACTGCAAATGAAGTCCAGATGTATGTGTCACTTTGTGCATCTGGCTTTATATGGATACTAGAGAATTAAACCCTGGCTGGTAGGTTTTGCAAGCAAGCACTTGGGAGGCAGAGGTAGGAGGGTCGCCGTGAGTTTGAGGCCACCCTGAGACTACATAGTGAATTCCAGATCAGCCTGGGCTAGAGCAAGACCTTACCTCACAAAAAAGGGGGGTTGCTGAAGGGATGGCTTACTGGTTAAGGCATTTGCCTGCAAAGACAAAGGACTCTGGCTCAATTCCCCAGGACCCACGTTAGCCAGATGCACAAGGGGGTGCATGCGTCTAGAGTTTTTCAGTGGCTGGAGGCCCTGGCGTGCTGTTTTTTTTCTCTCTCTCTCTGTCAAATAAATAAATAAAAATAAAAATATTTTTAAAAAATTTATGTCTTCATTCTATTTCATAGCTAAAAAGCCCCCTGTGTGGCCATGTCACACATGTGCACTGGTCAGCTTTGGGCTTAGTAGGGATAGAGCTGTGGTGAGTTTGGTGTGCGGGTGTCAGTGGGGGGTTGTTCCATCTCTCTTGGGGCGGGATTCTGGAGCCCAGGGGCCGTAGCTCTGCCTCTCTCTCCTCAGAGTCTCCGCACATGCTGTATGCTGTCTGAAATACCTCCTGACCACATCTGCTTGTATTTGGCTGCCTCCTGCTCATGCTGGGCCTCAGCTGAGAGGCACCTGCTGTGGAGTCCTTCATGGCCCCTCCCACCCTTCCATGGCCCCTTCTCCCCATCCATGGCCTCTCCCTGATGGCTCTCTAGCCCCTCCCATCCCTGCTGGGACCCTCTCACCCTTCCCTGCCAGCTCCCACACTTCCCCAGGCTCCTCCCATACCTCCGTGGCCCCTCCTACTCCCTCGTGACCCCTCCCACCTCGCAGGTCCCTCCCACCCCCAGCTCCATGAGCTGGGGAGTCACAGGACTTATCTACACTGGTGTCCTGTCCTCTGCGACACATTCCACATCCTTGAGGACAGGGACTGAGTTCAGCTTTTCTTTCTTTAATTTGGGAGAGAGAGAGAAAGAGGCAGAGAGAGAGAGAGAATGGGCATGCCAGGGTCTTTGTCTGCTGCAAACAAACTCCAGATGCGTGCACACCCTTGCGTGCATGTGCGACATTGCGTGCTTGCGTCACTGTGCGTCTGGCTTACGTGGGACCTGGCGAGTCAAACATGAGTTCTTAGGCTTCTCAGGCAAGCGTCTTAACCGCTAAGCCATCTCTCCAGCCCTGTGTCCACCTTTTTTTAAAAAAGTATTTTATTTATGAATTTATTTGCAAGTGGGGGAGAGAGAAAAAGAGACTGAGAGAGAGAGATAATGGGCACACCAAGGCCTCTAGCCACTGCACATGAACTCCAGATGCATGTGTCACATTGTGCACCTGGCTTTACATGGGTCCTGGGGAATCGAACCTGGGTCCTTAGGCTTTGCAGGCAAACACCTTAACCTATAAGCCATCTTTCCAGCCCAACTGTGTTCACCTTCGATTCCTGAGCTCAGGGTGGGACACAGGGCAGTTGATCTGTGCACTTGGTGCTGAGAGGAAAGGACAGGGTGACAGCTGGGCGGATGTCATGAGAGACAGATTTGGGGCAGAGCTGCAGCTGCAGGTGGGGGGGAGGGGCACTCCCACTGGCGAGCAGAGGCTAGGGAGCCCCCCAGGGTGACCACGGTGGATTGTTTGAAGGGCTGCTTTGCCTTGATCAGAAGCCTGGTGTTGGGGTTGGGAAAGGAGTGTTGAGGGCTGGGTCTGAGAATGGACGCTGAGCCCCGGAAGCATAGGGCCCTGGGGAAGAATGGCCCAAGAGGGTGGGATCTTCTTCTTTTACTTTTGTTTTCTTATTTTACTTATTTATTTAAGAGATAGAAAAAAAAAACAGCATGGGGGTGCCAGGGCCTCTTGCTGCTGCAAATGACCTTCGGACACATGTGCCCTGTTGTACATCTGGCTTTATGTGAGTGTTAGAAAATCGAACCTGGGCCAGCAGGCTTTGCAAGCAAGTGCTTTTAACCACTGAGCCACCTCCTCCCAGCCCAACTTATAAGGAATGAATCAGCCAGAAATGGGGTGAGGAAGATCGAAATCTACAAAGAAGCTCCTGCTCGTCAGGGCCTCAGTTTCCCGACGAGCACAGAAGGGAGACGTGAGATTCACGGGCTCCCCTCATCTCACAGAGAGCACCGTGGAGCAAGGTGTGGTTTCCCGGGGTGGCCGCCTACAGCTGAGTCGCCTGCAGCCCACCCAGGCGGGCACCTACACCTGTGTGGCTGAGAACCCCCAGGCCGAGGCCCGCAAGGACTTCATGGTAACTGTACTGGGTATGTCTGCACCCCATGTCTCCTCCTGATGCCCCCATCCCTAGCAGTCTACCCCTGCCCAAGTCTCACTGTAGACCCTGCCGCAGTGGCTCCCCGGATCCAGAACTCGGGCACAGCGCAAGAACACAACGTGCTGGAGGGCCAGGAGGTGCGGCTGGACTGCGAGGCTGAGGGACAGCCACCACCGGATGTGGCCTGGTTGAAGGATGGTGGTCCCCTGGCCCACCGCGTGGGACCCCACCTCCGGTAAACTTGGTTTGTACCGCCTGGAGCATCAGGGTTATGACCCTTGTGGACCTGCCTTTAGCCCCCCCCCCCTCCCCATGCAGGTTCTACCTGGACAGCAATGCCCTGGTGCTGAAAGGCCTGAGGTCTGTGGACTCAGGTGCCTATACGTGTGTGGCTCAGAACCCAGCTGGAGAGGATGCCAGGCTGCACACCGTGAATGTGCTGGGTGAGGCGCTGAACAAAAGAGAGGCAGGCTGCCCCTAGGGCCATGGCGCCTCTGTCTGGGGGACCATCTAGGGTGACAAGTTGGTTAGATTTGGGGTCCCTGAGTTCAAGTCTTTGTCATACCTACACGGGGAGTTCCCTGGGCCTCTGGGCTTTGTCCTCAAATGAGAGTCATAAGCTCTCTAGCCTAACATGCAGGAGGAAGTCAGGGTAGGAAGGAATCAAAAAAAGCCAGGCGTGGTGGCACAATGCCTTTAATCCCAGCACTCGGGGAGGCAGAGGTAGGAGGATCGTTGAGAGTCTGAGGCCACGCTGAGGCTACATAGTGAATTCCAGATCAGCCTGGGCCAGAGTGAGACCCTACCTGAGGAAAAAAAGAAAAGGTGGGGGGAGTCAAATAAAGAGTGAGGGAGTTTACGTCCCACACGGAGGGCCTCATCTCTCCCAGGAGTGGGAGGTGGACAAGACTCCAAAAACATAAGCCGGTGAGCTGCTGGTGACAGGAGCCCCGTCTGGGTGCCATATCCTGCTGTTCACGAGGATCCCTTCTCTTGCCAGGCCCCTCATTACCCTTTTTCTCTCCACCATTCCTAGTTCCCCCCACCATCGAGCAGGAAGCTGGCAGTGAGAGGGCCCTGGTGAGCAGACCTGGGGAGCTGGTGAGCATGACATGCCCTGTCCGGGGCTCCCCGCCCATCCACGTGAGCTGGCTCAAGGACGGCCTGCCCCTTCCACTCTCCCAGCGCACTCTCCTCCACAGCTCTGGCCGTACCCTCAGGTAAAGGAGGGATCTGGCCATTGGCCAGCCCGTGGCAGCCTCAGATACTCTGCAATTAGCTCAGGCTCTAAACACTTCTATATGGGTCTAAGAACACAAATAATAGAGCTGGAGAGATGGTTTTGCAGGTAAAATACTTGCTGGCAAAGAAAGCCAAAGGACCCAGGTTCGATTCCCCAGAAGCCATGTACAGCCACATACATAAGGTGGCACATGCATCTGGAGTTCGTTTGCAGTGGCTAGAGGCTCTAGCATGCCATTCTCTCTCCCTCTCTCTCTCTCTCTCTCTCTCTCTCTCTCTGCCTCTTTCTCTCTCTTGAATAAATAAATAAATAAATATTTTTACACATAATATAGTTATGGGGGTTCACGTGAGTGGGGAGACCAAGAGGACCCTACCCCGCAATGGAACTCTTGAAGCAAGAGAGAGCGCCCCCCCCCGTGGTTCCATGGAGGGGCACAGCCTGAAGGGGTGGCACCTGACCACTCCTTCAGGGACTAGCCAAGTGGAAAGCAGGGAGGGCTTTCTGGCAGAGGGCACCTGAGCAAAGCTATACCTGACAGCTATGTGCAGCTCTCATGTCCAGGCACGAGCACAGGGCAGTGAGCTAGGGTTCTGGACCTGAAGCTGCAGGAAGATAAATACGTCCAAAAGCATGTGTTCTGAAGTTGGTTAAAGCAGGGCAAGGCGATGGGGGGGTAGGGTGCCATGGCCAGGCTGGATGCTCGGTGGCATTGGTGCTGAGATGGAAGGAGGTGGGGTGAGAGCGGGTGCCATGGGGGACAGTGTCTAGGCAGAGGGAAAAGCAGATCCAAGGGCCTTGCAGTGGAGCCTTTGCAAACTCAAGGAGCAGAGGGGTGCGGGGCAGAGGCAGGGCTGCCGAATGCTAAGGCTGGGGTCTTGGAAGACCTGGAGTTTCCCACGAGATGGCGCATCACGACAGGGTCTTCTCTCAGAGAACTACACACAAGCTCACCACGTCCAGGCCTGGGTTGTCACATCAGCCTCCAACTGCCCTTCTGTCCCCAGCCTGCCGTGCGCAGGGCAGCCAGGAGGAGGATCCGCTAAGGGCCAAAGCACCCAGGGATCCACCAGCAGCTGGGTGAAGAAAATTTGTCTACCCATCCGATGGAATACTTCTCAGCCCTGAACTAGAAGTTCTGACAGGTGCTCCAAGGCAGATGGCCCCTTAAGGATATCTGCTCAGTGACATAAAGCCAGCCAAAAGGACAGATGGTACGGGAGTCCTCTGAGATGGGGGCTGCAGTTATTAAATGCAGAGGCAGTAGGTAGAACAGGGGCCACCAGCGGCTGCAGGAAATGGAGAGCTGGCATCATATAGGGATAGCTTTGTTTCTAGACCATGAGAAATTTCTGGAGACAGAGGGTGGGAGGTTGGGAGTGGCCGCCTCAGAGCGTGAGTTTGCTGGCGTCACTGAACCGGGCACTTAGACGTTATCAAGATAGGAAATTGCATGGTGTGCGTTTTGTCAGCTGCTGGGTGTGTCCTGAAGATAGAACTCACAGCATTGGTGAAAAGATGAGCGATGGGGAGGCGCCGAGTTTGATTCTCATATTTGGTTTCATTCCATTTGTTTTTTATAAATCTTTTTTTAAATTATTTATTTATTTGAAAAAAAAGAAAGAGAGAGAATGGGTGTGCCAGGGCCTCCAGCCACTGCAAATGAACTTCAGACACATGTACCACCTTGTGCATCTAGCTTATGTGCGTACTGGGGAAATTAGGGTCCTTAGGCTTTGCAGGCAAGTGTCTTAACCACTAAGCCATCTCTCCAGCCCCATTCAGTTTTTCTAAAGCATTTTATTTATTTGTTTATTTGAATGAGAGAGAGAGAGAGAGAATTGGTGCACCAGGACCTCTAGCCACTACAAACGAACTCCAGATGCATGTGCCACCTTATGTATCTGGCTGTATGTGGGTACTAGGGAATCAAACTCGGGTCCTTTGGCTTTGCCAGCAAGTGCCTTAACTGCTAAGCCATCTCTCCAGCCTTCAGTTTTTTTTTTTAATTTTTATTTATTTATTTCAGAGTGACAGACAGAGAGAGAAAGAGGCAGATAGAGAGAGACAGCGAATGGGTGCACCAGGGCTTCCAGCCACTGCAAACGAACTCCAGACACGTGCACCCCCTTGTGCATCTGGCTAACGTAGGTCCTGGGAATTGAGCCTCGAACCAGGGTCTTTAGGCTTCACAGGCAAGCACTTAACCGCTAAGCCATCTCTCCAGCCCTTCAGTTTGTTTTTGACTAAGGTTTTCAACCCAAATGATCCCTGTTTTCTGAGTGCAGAGGCTGTGAGAAGAGCAGGAATAGGCAAGGGAGGCCTGGAATTATGTTTGCCGTCCTAAATGATGATCAGAAAGGTTGTCTCAAGATTAATTCAGTTTATTTGTGGAAGAGCCCACACTGCGCACTGCCGTGGGTATCTGTGTGCCACAGACATCTGGGAGAATGTTTGAAGAGGCAGGGGAAGGGGAAAGGGAAGGTTTCCAAGGCAAAATGAAGATTATGTAAAACGCTCTGGAGCCATGATATTCACCCACAGGGTTACTGACAAGGGCAGCGCCAGTCCGGGTTGCTCTTGGATAGACACCCTCACATGAGCATTTTCTGTGCAGCTTGTGGGCCAGGTAAAGTCTGGTGACAGTCACATCAGGCAGTCGTGCCTGAGAGCCCTTCTTCATAACCTTCAACTTCCGTGGCTTCCTTTTGTGGCTGGGGCTTAACTGCAGTGACTGCATTTGAATCTGACCACTTTGGAAGCAGAGGCTCCCAGGCGCTCAGGGGAGAGGTGCTGTCCACAGGGAGCTTGGGGAGGTAGAATCTGGGGTTCTGTCAGAACCTGGGTGGTGCTGGAAGCCAGGGTTGGATGTAACTGCTCGTGCAGAGAACATGGACTGTGGTCTAGCTGCTGGGGTGAGGATGAGGTCCTTTGGAGCAGGGAACAGGGGTACAAGCAGGGGCAGGAGGAGACCCTGGAGAGCACAAGGAACTCCACAGTCCTGGAGGAAAGGCATGCAACTTTGGCATCATAGCCATCACTGGATTGTGGCAAGAGCAACTTGGGAAAGGCTGGGGTGAAAGGGAGCTGCAGGAGAAGTTAGGGGGATCAAAAATAGAGCCAGGGGGGACTGGAGAGATGGCTTAACCGTTAAGGCACTTGCCAGGACCCCTGTTCGACTCTCCAGATCCCACGTAAGCCAGATGCACAAAGGTGAGGCAAGCGCAAGGTTGCACATGCCCACTAGGTGGCACAAGCGTTGGGTTCAATTGCATTGGTTGAGGCCCTGGCTCACCAATTCTCTCTCTCTCTCTAAAATAAAAATAAATAACTAAAAAATAGAGCCGGGGTGGAAGTGAGATCAAAGAGGGATTGCGGATGGAAAGGCAGTCAGGGTGTCCCATGTCCATCCCTGTGCTGGGACAGTGAGCTTCAAGAATTTGCAAAGCAGGGGTCTGGTTGAGGGTGTTTGGGTTCAGAGAAGGCATTTTGGTGGGGGTGCTGGAGGAAGGGCAGTTGGTGACTCTACCCTGAGGACTTAGTGAGCCAGGAAAGGGGTGTAAAAAGGGCTGGGCCAGCGGTGCATTTCAGCATCAGTTCTTGAGACATGGGATGGAAAAGGGAAGGCATTTCATTCAGCCTCTCTCCATCTCTCTCTGTCTGTCTCCTTCCCTCTCTCCCCACCTTGGGAGAGGGGTTCAGGATTTCCCAGGTGCAGTTGGCAGATTCGGGTGTCTTCACCTGTGTGGCTGCAAGCCCGGCTGGGGTGGCAGACAGAAACTTCACCTTGCGGGTGCTGGGTATGGAAAGGGGGGGTTCTTTGGCTTTGGTGGGTGAGAATGAAGACCCTCTCAGCCCCTGCTGGTAGGATGGAGCCGAGGTCACTCCTGGCATGTCCAGGCAGGGTGAAAGGCCAATTCATGCTGCCACATCCATCTACCCCGTCCTCCCAGTAGTGGGTGGGCACTCTGGTTTGTCAGGTCTTCCCAGGCCCAGGATATAGCAGTGAGCAACAGCCCCCCCAGCTTCAGCTCCACCAGGAGTTGGGGTGATGCTATGGGAGAGCAGGGGACTCTCCTAGCCTGGGTTCAGGAGCTTCTAAGCCAATAGTGGACTGCCCAGGGACATCATAGGAATGCTCTGTACCAAGGTCCTGGCGCGACATCTACGTGCTGTGGATTAAAGTGCATCCTGCCCACCCTTTTGCCCTCCATAGTGCCTCCCACCCTGGAGCCAGTGGAGTTCCAGAATGATGTGGTAGCTGGCCAAGGCTCCCCAGTGATGCTCCCATGTGAGGCCCGGGGAAGCCCCCAGCCCTTTGTGTCATGGATGAAGGATGGGGAGCCCTTGTCACTCCAGAGCCTGGAGGGGGGAAGCAGCCTGCGGCTGGAGGCGGTGGGAGCTGGTGACTCGGGGACCTACTCCTGCGTGGCAGTGAGTGAGGCCGGAGAGGCCAGGAGACACTTCCAGCTGACTGTGATGGGTAAGTCTTCTGTCCTCTGCCAGCTGTTGCTAGTTGGAGTCGGAGTGGGATTCTGGAGCCGAGAAGTGGGTGAGAGGTGGGTCCCCTGGAGGTATGGGGCTGCCCCTGGGAGCCAGGCTCCAGAGAGAGGCCTCACTGGTCCTACCTTCCAGTGGGATGTGTGATTCTTCTGGGGTTCTGATCTACCAAAGTAAGTTATGCCAGAATCCCCAAATTTTGTAATGTTATGCCGTATTAGAACAATGTGTCTCCACGCCCACGTACAACATCCTTGTTGGTTCTAAAGCACAAATATTTATCCCAGGAATATTTATCCCCATTATATCTGGTGCATTCCTCCCCCCCATATTAAGTGCTTTCTTTCGCCCTGTGCGGTCAGCCTCTGTGGGGAAGAGGAGCCCCGGGCCCCAATATCTGAGCTATGACTGATCCAGGGCAGGTGTCTTGCAGATCCCCCCTACATTGAGGACTCAGGCCAGACTGTTGAGCTGCTGCTGGTTCCAGGCGCCCGCCTGGAGCTCCTGTGCGATGCCCGGGGTGTCCCCCCACCCAATATCACCTGGTATAAGGATGGGCAGATCCTGAGCATGCCAGAGATCGGCAGCCAAGATGGCCGGGTGCTCAGGGCAGAGGGCGTGCAGGTACCAGCCCCCGCTTACGTAGGGATGTAGGTGGGGGCTGGGAGAAGAAACTGGCTCCTGGAGGTTCAGTGGGTGGCTGGCAAACCTCCTTCCGAGGCGATTCCTTTGTGTAGGGTGTGGCTGGTGAAATGACCATGTGGGTCCATGCCCAGGCAGGCCAGAACCAGGGCTGATAGAAAAACCAGATAGCTGGGACAGTCAAAGGGGACTTCCCAAAGAGGCAGGCCTGCCTCAGCCCCAGGTCGAGATAGAGAATTCCAGAGAGGGCGTGGACTGGCTGGGAGGCGGGATGGCAGCTCTGCGGGTCTGAGTGTGAACCCCAGATCCTTAGCTACATAGAAAGGAAAAAGACTGGGTAGGTGGACAGGCAGTACCAGAGGCCACCAACCCTACTCCGTCCCCAGGTGGGTGATGCCGGGCTATACACCTGCCTGGCAGAGAACCCTGCGGGTGAAGTCGAGAAGAGCTTCAGGGTCAGAGTTCAAGGTAGGGAGGCATGGAGTAGGGGCGGAGGAATCAGGACGGGGGGCCGCCGGGATGGGTCCACCTCTCACGCCCTCTTGTCCCGCAGCCCCTCCAAATATTGTCGGGCCCCGGGGCCCTCGCTCTGTGGTCGGCCTGGCTCCAGGGCAGCTGGTTCTGGAGTGCCCCGTGGAGGCGGAGCCAGCGCCCGAGATCAAGTGGCACCGAGGAGGTGTCCTGCTGCGGGTGAGGACCTCACTCTGTGTCTCTGCTCTGGGGACATCCCCCACCTTCTTATTACGCTCATCCCATTTTGTGAGTAGCTCACAGGTAAAGAACAGGTCCTTCCAGTAGGGTTCTCACACAGAGTTCCTTCCATGGCAACTCCAAGTTACGCCGAGCGGCTGGCTGTGTGTCCCTAGCCTGTGCCCCCACTTGCCAATCTCTGGCGTGCTCAGGGTCTGCCTGTCATTATACTAGGTGATGTTGGGTGTGGGGGGCACCCCAGGCATCTCTGCGTGTGCCTTTATACAGGGATGGTTTGCGGCTGTAGGCTCAAAGATTTGAGGTTTTCTAATTGGGGGTTCAGGAGCAGTGTTTACACCCTCCAGGTTTTCACTTACTCATTTATTTATTTAAGGCTGAGAGCGGCAGAGAGAGAGAGAGAGAGAGAGAGAGAGGGAGACAGAGAGAGGGAGAATGGGTGCGCCAGGGCCTCCAGCCACTAAAAACAAACCCCAGAAGCGTGCGCCATCTTGTGCATCTGGTTTACGTGGGTCCTGGAGAATCGAACCAAGGTCCTTTGGCTTTGCAGGCAAGAGCCTTAACAGCCAAGCCATCTCTCCGGCCCACCTCCCAGGTTTTTGAGGGTCTCAGCAGAGGGTATGCCCCTAGCCTGGGATGGACACCGTCCAGCCTCATCAGTGACTCCATTCTTGTGGCGCGGGGCTGGGGGCGGGCCGGGCACTAAGCAGAGCCTCCCTCTCCCGCACACTACTGCGGGGCTCTACAGGAGGATGCGCACACACAGTTCCCGGGGCAGGGCAGGTTCCTTCAGCTGCAGGCTCTGAGCACAGCCGACGGTGGCGATTACAGCTGCACAGCCCGCAACCCTGCGGGCAGTACCAGCGTTGACTTCCGCGTGGAAATTCACAGTGAGTGCCACCCTCCCTTGTCCACCTGGCCCTCAGAGCCACCGGCTCCCAGCCCTTCCCTCTTGCCCTCCCTAGCGGCCCCCACCATCCAGCCAGGACCGCCTGCTATGAACGCCTCGGTGAACAGTACGGCCCTGCTGCCCTGCCAGTCCCAGGGTGTGCCCGCGCCCCTCGTGAGCTGGCGGAAGGACGGGGCCCTGTTGGATCCTGAGAATCCCAGGTAGGAGCCGGCGGGGGAGGGCTTCAGAGGGTCTCGAGTTTAGGTAGGGTAGCTGTTTGTGGATATGGGTGAGTCTCAGAATGCAAGGACAGGCCAGCCATGGTTAGCCACGTCTGGCATCCCTGGGTTGGCATGGCTAACTCTCTCTGCTCTCTAGATACGTTCATTCTCTCTCCCTCTGCTCTTCCCTCTCTCTCTCTCTCTCTCTCTCTTTCTCTCTCTCTCTCTTTCTCGCTCACATCTCCACACACAGGCTCCTCAGCTCACATAATGTGCAGAATCAACAGGCCCTTTGTGAATATCATTGTCAAGTGCAAATTCCCAGGGCACACAGTGCCATTGGCCCAGCCTGAGTGACTCACACCCACTCTCCAATCAACTGTGGCCGGGGATGGGGTTATACAGACTGGCCGTTCTCAGAAAAGGTTGGGGGTGCTACCACTTGTAGCAGCCCCTGTCGACCTCTCTAATGCCAGGTGGGATATGGGGGTAGCCTAAGGCTGTGACCCCTGTGTGGCCTCACGGCTGTAGGTTTCTAAGTCCCAAGTTGGTATCTTCTTGCTGGGAGAGCCTGAGGTAGTCAGAGGTTCAGTCCGGTCTCATGGCACCCATCTGCTGGTTTCTATGACAACCCCTCCCTCATTTCCAGGCTGCAGTTTCTGCCTGAGGGTTCCCTGCGGATCCAACCAGTCCTGGCCCAGGACGCAGGCCACTACCTCTGCCTGGCTTCCAACTCAGCTGGTTCTGACCGGCAAGGTCGTGACCTCCGGGTCTTTGGTAG
This sequence comes from Dipus sagitta, assembly GCA_036346955.1. Classification (NCBI taxonomy): domain Eukaryota; kingdom Metazoa; phylum Chordata; class Mammalia; order Rodentia; family Dipodidae; genus Dipus; species Dipus sagitta. The sequence continues at coordinate 144,487,367 of CM070770.1, forward strand.
GTGGGCTATGGAAGGGCACGCTACCTGCCTTCGGTACCTGCTTTTGCTGGGGGGGGGGTGGTGAGGGGGGCACCTTTGCCTTGTAGGAGGCTGTTCTGCGGAGCCCTGAGCTCTGGCAGGGCTGATGGGGAGTCCAGCCCCGCAGGCCTCCTTTGAGGGCAAGGGTGTCAGGATGGTGCCAGGTTCAGGGACTCAGAAAGTCCTGCAGCATGGGGACTGTTGCTGGTTCTCCCTGAGGAGTTCCTCTGCCCCTGTCCCTGGCTCCATGGGATGTGTTAAAGTTGGCACTGAGCACCCCAAAGCTGTGATCCTCCTCTGACACAGCCTCAGAGAGCCCCCAGCTTCATCAACCTGTAATGGGGTGCTAATATGTAACAGGGCGTTAGGGGTTCAGGAAAACCCTCGAACCCCAAACCTGAGGTTCGTGTCTACAAGGAAATGAATAAAATAAGACTGAGAAGGATAATTATTAAGTGATTGTATTTATTGAGGGAAGTGCAAAACCAAGGGAAGGAGGATAAATACACCCACATCGCTGAAGAGCCCACGTGGTGGGCCTGGAAAAACCATGGGAAGAACAGAAAAGTGAGTTAAGCGAGCTCCTGCCATGTATAGAAGGAGCCCACGTGGAAAGTAAGGGCTGGGGGGCTGTCCCCTCGCCGGCCCAGGCCCAGCAGCGCTGAGCCAAAGGGAACCTCACCAGCAGCTGGAGGTTCCCAAGTGATCAGGCATCTCAGAAAGCGAGTCCTCCCTTTGCAAACGTATTATAACCATATGGTGGTGAGCCCTACCTTCTGGCTCAGGTGAGCTGAGGGACGGCTGATTGATTAGGCTAAGGGCTGTCTCAGAAGAGGCTAGCCATGATGCCAAGTTCTGGAGTCTACGCTTGACCAACTACAATGTTAGGATTAGATTCAAGTCCTAGAAGAGACCTCCCTCCCTGGAGCGGTCCTAGTTATAGAAAAAAAAGATCGCCTTTAGGCTAGGAGATAAGACTTTGGATCATCCTTTGGTCTCTAGCCAGTATAGACTGTAAGGATAGGCCTAAAGACATGCTTGTTTCTTACTTTCAGGGGACTAGTCACCCCAACTGTCTAAAAGAGTTAACCTGACTCCCTCTCAAAGCCACACCTGTCTCCTCTTCCCAGAGCCCCCAGCCATTGTCCCTGGCCCCTCCAACCTGACCCTGACTGCCCACAATCCAACCTCGCTACCCTGCGAGGCCAGCGGCTCCCCCAAGCCCTCGGTGGTCTGGTGGAAGGATGGACAGAAGCTGGATTTCCGCTTGCAGCACGGCGCCTACAGGTAAAAACCAGGTCCTCCCCGCAGCATCTTGAGCTATGTGGGGTGTGAGCCAGGCTCTGGCCCCATAGCCCAGAGCGGTGCTGGGTCAGCAGCAAGGAGGGCACCAGATGCTGGGGAGCCAAGGGCGTCTTTACAGTAAGGCACATAATGCTGCCCGGCAGAGGAGAGTGTCCTTGGTTCTTGAACAGAGTCACACGGGAAAAAAACGTGTGACTTACTCGTCACAGGCATACATTCAAACAGAACGTGGAGCGTGCTGGGGTGTGGCTCAGAGCATTTGTCCAGCCTTAGTAAGGCCTAGTTCCATCCCTAACATCTCCATAAGAGAAAAAAAAAAAAAAAAGACTAAGGGCTGGAGAGATTGCTGAGCATTTAAAAGCACTTACTTGCAAAATAAGGATGGTCCTATATATATATATATGAGGGTTCATGTTTGATTCTCCAGAACCCATGTAAAGCCACATATACAAAAAGGCATATATGTCTGGGGTTTGTTTGCAGTGGCAGGAGGCCCTGGTGTTCTCTTTCTCGCTCCTTGCAAATAAATAGTAAACTATTTTTAAAACTCTTTGAAAGCTAAGTGTGGTGGCACATTCCTTTAATCCCAGCATTCAGGAGGCAGAGGTAGAAGGATCACCATGAGTTTCGAAGCCACCCTGAGATTACATAGTGAATTTCAGGTCAGCCTGGGCCAGAGTGAAACCCTACCTTAAAAAAAAAAAAAAAAAAACTCCTTGCAAAAAAATAATACCATAGAAGTTGGAGCTGGTACTGTCTGCACCTAGACACAGGAACCCCAGTGTCCCAGGTCTCAGAGATGCCACAGTTGGCTCAGGGAAACTGTTGGGGAATCAAAGGACCAACTCACCAACTGCTTCCTCAGTTATTGGTTATTTCAGGCGCTAGCTTATCCCTTCTGATTGAGGATCCAGTGTGGTCATAACAGACTAAATTATTGTCACAAACCTGCAGGCTGCAGAGAAACAAGGGTGTAGAAAAGTCACCTACAAATCCAACAGCTAAACCTTTGGGGATAGAAAATTCTAGAGGAGGGCTGGAGAGATGGCTTAATGGTTAAGACGCTTGCCTGCGAAGCCTAGGGACCCAGGTTCAACTCTCCAGATCCAATGTAAGCCAGATGCACAAAGGTGAGGCAAGCTCAAGGTGGCATATGCTCACCAGATGGCGCAAGGGTCTGGAGTTCAATTCAGTGGCCGAGGCCCTGGTACACCAATTCTCTCTCCCCCTCTCCCTCCCCTCTCCTCGAAAGAAAGAAAGAAGGAAAGAAAGAAAGCAAGGAAGGAAGGAAGGAAGGAAGAAAGAAAGAAAGAAAGAAAGAAAGAAAGAAAGAAAGAAGGAAAGAAAGAAAGAAAGAAAGAAAATTCTAGAAGATACTTCTGACATCAGAGCTTGGGGCAGATGCAGGAAAGGAAAGGTTTGGGGCAGGAAGGACACACTGGCTGATCCCAGGCCAGTGGCCAGATACTCAGCCATCTGTCTGTCTGTCCATCCCAGGCTCCTGCCCTCCAACGCCCTGCTCCTCACAGCCCCTGGCCCTGAGGACTCAGCCCAGTTTGAGTGTGTGGTGAGCAATGAGGTGGGCGAAGCCCGCCAGCACTACCAGGTGACCATCCTAGGTAAGCCAGGGTGGGAGTGGTACCCTTCCTCTCAACTGCTCTCCCTGCCAGTAGGAACTTGCACTGGTTTCCTCCTATACATAGGCACCTCCTCCAGGAAGCTTTCCTAGGTAGCTTCCCACCCACCCGGATGGAACCTTGATTCCTAGACAGTCCCTGGAGAGTGGCCTCTGCAACTGTCCCTTCAGCGCTCATGTCACCTTGTGTCCTAGCCTCCCTTTTTTTTTTCCAGTCCTTAATTTCTTCCTTTTATTATTTTTTTCTTTAAGTACTTTAAGTCGTTAAAATTAGCATACAAAATTTAACCTAGTTTATTTTTAAAAAACACGTACTTGTTGAGAGAGAGAGAGAGAGAGAGAGAGAGAGAAATGAGAATGAGTGGCTTCCTGCCACTGCATACCTACTTAAGATACATGCACCACCTTGTTCATTAGCTCTACATGGGCACTGGAGAATCAACCCAGCGCTGTCAGGCTTTGTAAGCAAGTGCCTCTAACGACTGGACAATTGCTCCAGCCCATGTTTAACCTAGTTTCTTAAAAAAGGATTTGAGGGCTGGAGAGATGGCGTAGCGGTTAAGCGCTTGCCTGTGAAGCCTAAGGGCCCCGGTTCGAGGCTCGATTCCCCAGGATCCATGCTAGCCAGATGCACAAGGGGGTGCACGCGTCTGGAGTTCGTTTGCAGTGGCTGGAGGCCCTGGTGTGCCCATTCTCTCTCTTGCTCTCTATCTGCCTCTTTCTCTCTCTGTAACTCTCAAATTCATAAGTAAAAATCTTTTTTTTAAATTTTTATTAACATTTTTCCATGATTATAAAAAATATCCCATTAGCCTCCCTTAATAAACATTCTGTCCCCCTGGTCCCACAGCCGTGTGTTCCTTGTGTGGTCAGCAGGGCCTTGTCTCGTATTTTAGTGCCCCCCACCATCGCGGATGACCAGACAGACTTCATGGTGACCAGGATGGCACCTGTGGTCCTCACGTGCCACAGTTCAGGTGTGCCCACCCCGACCGTGTCCTGGAGCAAGGCGGGTACACACCTCGGGGCGAGGGGCAGCGGCTACCGGGTCTGGCCTTCAGGTGAGTATGGGGGTGCTGCTGAGAGAGCTGGAGGAAGGCAGGAAGGATGGGCGGAGATGGTGAAAGGGCCCCTGTAGAAGGGCAAGCTGGAAAGGCGGCCTCCCCTTGATGATGTGTGGTCTGGGAGGACCGTCTCACCCTCTCTGAATCCTAGTGCCCCTTTTCCTGAACTGGAGGGTGACCTATGAGGGACGCCCCGAGACCTGTTGAGCGAGTATAGTGATGTTTCATGGTAAGAGAGGAAGAACGTCAGTGCCTGGGAGTGATGGCAAAGCTAGCTTCATTCCATTACAGATGGGGAAGGTAGCGGAGGTGGTGTAGGAGCCCTGCCACTTCCATCCCTGGAGACCTCTGTCCTTGGTCCCCTCACCTCCCTGCCCGCTCCCCACCCACAGGAGCCCTGGAGATCAAACAGGCTCTCCCTGTCCACGCTGGTCGCTACACCTGCACCGCTCGAAACTCGGCGGGTGTGGCCCAAAAGCATGTGACCCTCAAGGTGCAAGGTGAGGGGCCCAGGCAGGGCCACCTGAGGTCCTGGGGTGGGGAAGCGGGTGAGCTAGAGGCAGGTAGGGCCGAGAGGAGGAGAGGTCCAGACTCAAATGCCCTGGCTTGGGCTCAACACCAGCTTTCACTGGAATCTTTTTTTTTTTTTAATTTTTTTTTGTTTATTTATTGAAAGTGACAGACAGAGAGAGAGAGAGTCAGAGAGAGAGAGAGAATGGGCACGCCAGGGCCTCCAGCCATTGCAAACGAACTCCAGACGTGTGCACCCCCTTGTGCATCTGGCTAACGTGGGTCCTGGAGAATCAAGCCTTGAACCGGAGTCCTTAGGCGTCACAGGCAAGCGCTTAACCGCTAAGCCATCTCTCCAGCCCTCACTGGAATCTTTTGATATGATTTGGCTCCCTGCAGCCTTGTTGCTAGTCTGAAGTATATATATATATAGATATTTTTTTAAATTTTTAAGATTTTTATTTATTTATTTGCAAGAGAGAGAGTGTATATGGGTGTGCCAGGGCCTCTCAGCCACTGCAAATGAACTCCAGATGCATGCGTCACATTGTGCATCTGGCTTTACGAGGGTACTGGGAAATCGAACCTGGGCCTGCAGGCTTTGCAAGCAAGCATCTTGAACTGCGGAGCCATCTCCCCAGACCTGGTCTGAGGTTTTAAGAGCTCCTACTCCTTAAGAAGCCTCTCTCTTAATACTCTGGCTAGGGCACTAGAGTTTGAGGAATCCCTAGTGACCTCGGCTCTCTCTGCCCCAGCGTCCCCTGTGATAAAGCCACTGCCCAGCGTGGTTCAGGCCATGGCATCAGAGGAGGTGCTTCTGCCTTGTGAGGCCTCGGGTGTCCCCCGGCCCACTGTCACCTGGCAGAAGGAGGGGTTCAGCATCCCGTCAGGTGAGTCCATGCAGCAGCCCAGTCACTGAAAGGGGAGGGAAGACATTTGTGCAGGATCCTGGGGCCTCCCTTCATGCCTAGGACACTCCTGAGCCCCCGAGAGGTCCAGAGACACATCCCCACCCCTGGCTTTGGTGTCACCTTCCTCTCCCCCTTTCTCCTATTGTCATAGTCTGAGATCCTACCTGGGTATCCAGAGGCCAGTTGGGGTGTCCAGGAACCCATCTTGTCTCTGGGTCACTCTGGGATCCCAGCAGGTCATTAGCTGCCTGTCAGACCAGTCATCTCAAGCCCCCCCTTGCCTCCATGGGCACCCCTGTCCCCCCAGCTGCTGACCCCATTGTCTCCCTCCACATCAGGAGTGAGTGCCCAGGTCCTCCCCAGCGGCCAGCTGCGGATTGCCCACGCCAAGCCTGACGACGCCGGGAACTACCTCTGCATAGCCCAGAACAGTGCGGGCAGTGCCATGGGGAAGACAAGGTTGCTGGTGCAAGGTGCCTACTTCCTGCTCTGGCACATCCCAGTCTCCTTCCTACCCAGGACTGGCAATGGTTCTAGAAGGAGCTAGGAGGAACCATCTCCCTCTTACTGCCTGCAGTCTGGCTCCAGGCACAAACTCACACCCTCTGCTCTTCTCCCGTCTCTCCTGGGGCTGGCTATCCTCTTTCGCTAGGACTCGGTGACAGCAGCCACACCCGTCTTTTCTGCTGCTCAGGCATACGGTTCCGTGTGTCCCTCCTCGACTGGCCCCCTTGGTCTTCTGCCATGTCTGCTCAGAGTGCTACGAGCACTGAGCAGGGCCCAGGCTGTTCGGGTCCTGTGACTGCTTGCGCTTGAGGATTCTGGCTACTATATATAAAGGGCTGGGGCTGCACTTGGCTTTGGAACCTGTGGGGTTCCTGGCTCCAGGTCTCTTCTCCTCAGAGCCTGTCTGTCCAGCATGCTTTTCTCCCCTGTGACCTGGTGCATCTCTACTGGTCACTAGGTAAGCATGACGCCACATGCACCTGCCATGACCCTCACTCACCCCCCAGCATCGTCCCACGGAGGAGGAACGTGTGTAGTGTGGGTGTAGTGTGGGTGTAGTGTGGGCTCTGTGCCTGCTCTTCTGCCCTCTGCTTACATGGGACTGCATGGCCTCTGTCCAGAGCTTTTTTTGTTTTGTTTTGTTTTTTTTGGTTTTTCAAGGTAGGGTCTCGCCAGGCGTGGTGGCGCACATCTTTAATCCCCAGCACTTGGGAGGCAGAGGTAGGAGGATCACCGTGAGTTCGAGGCCACTCTGAGACTATATAGTGAATTCAGGTCAGCCTAGACCAGAGTGAAACCCTACCTCAGAAAAAAAAAAAAAAAAAACAACATCAAGGTAGGGTCTCGCTCTAGCCTAGGCTGACCTGAAATTCACTATGTAGCCTCAGGCTGGCCGCGAACTCATGGCAATCCTCCTACCTCTGCCTCCCGAGTGCTGGGATTGAAGGTGTGCGCTTTTAGTCATTGTACACGTTCATGTGCGCACGCGCACCTGTGTCTGCACGCACGTCCATCTATGCATGTAGGTGCAGTGTGGCCACCAAATGCAGAGTCCCCAAACCACAGGGAGTGACCTATGGCTGAGCAGTTGGTGGAGGCAGCTGAAAAGGAGGGCAGAGGGCCAGGCTTAGGGTCCTTGGGCAGGGAGTCTACCCCGGACCACAGTGTAGACCAGTCCCAAGGAGATCTTCCTCTCCCCACAGTCCCTCCTGTGATTGAGAACGGCCTCCCAGACCTGTCTACCACCGAGGGCTCCCATGCTCTCCTGCCCTGCACGGCCAGGGGCAGTCCGGAGCCTGCCATCACCTGGGAGAAGGACGGCCGGCCTGTGACGGAATCCGAGGGCAAGTTCACTCTGCAGCCTTCTGGGGAGCTGCTGGTGAGGAACTCTGAGGTGAGGCCCCACCCCAGGGACACAGGGCAGGCAGAAGAAACAGTCCCGGGAGTGGCTGACAGACACCTGCGTAGCGCAGCCTGTTTGCCAGGCTCAGCCCTGAGCTCTGCCAGGCAGCCCTTCAGCCTGGTGACGGTGGTGTTGCCACCCCACCCACCAGTGACAAACCCAGGCTCTGAGTGTACCCAGCTGTCCAAGAGAGCCTACCAACACTCAGAATCCAGGTTTGAATCTGGACCTCCGTGCCGGCTCCCCGGGGAGGTACATGATGATACCCCAAAGTACATCCAGTTGTTCTCAGTCAGCCTTGATGTTGAATGGCCTCCATGGTGGGAAAGGGAAGAGTCCAACCAGAGATGTGGGTAGAGCCCACCCCTTCCTCATCAGCATCCAGTAGATGGTCAGGCAGCTGTGTAGTGACACATGCCTGCAGGGGTCATCATGGGTAAGACCTGGTCTCTAGGACAGATGTGGGACCCCCCAGGGCGTGAGGCCATATGGCAGAGCCTTGCTTCAGGGAATCCCAGACCATTTCCCCTAAAGTAGGACCCACCTCCAGGGAGATCAAGCAAGGATGCGCTGGCATGCTCAGTTCTGAGTCCCAGCACACAGCAGGCCCTCAGTAGGTGAGGCTGGGTCCCATGGTGCAGACCATGCTGTCACAACTTGGAGGATAAGGCTGGAGAGATGGATCAGCAGCTAAAAGGCACTGGCTTGCAAAGCCTGACAGCCTGAATGATTCCCCAGGACCCATGTAAAGCCACATGCACAAAATGCTGCATGCATCTAGAGTTAGTTTGTAGTGGCAAGAGGCCCTAGCATACCCATTCTCACCTCAACCCCTATCTCTCTCTCTCCCTCCTTCCCTTCCTGTCTGCTTGCAAATAAATAAATCAATAACAATTTTTAAAAAAGAAGAAGAAGAACTTGGGGCTAGAGAGATGGCTTAGTGGTTAAGGTACTTGCATACAAAGCCAAAGGACCTAGGTTCAATTCCCCAGGACCCACGTAAGCCAGATGCACAAGATGGCACATGCATCTGGAGTTTGTTTGCAGTGGCTAAAGCCTGGTGCACCCATTCTCTCTCTGTGTCTCTCTCTCTCTCTTTGTCAAATAAATAAGTAAATAAATAACTTTTTTTTTGTTTATTCTTATTTATTTGAGAGCGACACAGAGAGAAAGAGGCAGAGAGAGACAGAGGCAGAGAGAATGGACGCGTCAGGGCTTCCAGCCACTGCAAACGAACTCCAGACGCGTGCGCCCCCTTGTGCATCTGGCTAACGTGGGTCCTGGGGAGTTGAGCCTCAAACCGGGGTCCTTAGGCTTCACAGGCAAGCGCTTAACTGCTAAGCCATCTCTCCAGCCCCCTAAATAATTTTTAAAAGAGATAGAGAGAAAAATAAAAAAAGAACTTGGAGGATAAAGTAGGAAGTCCCATCTGAGCTGTAGGGATGTCAACCCATTCCTGACTGTGTGACCTGGGTGAGTCATTTACCCCTCTGGGCTGGATTTTCATGAGAACCTGTGGAGAGTGGGTCCCCAGGAGCATTTTGACCCAAGCCAGTGCAGGGAGTGATGCCCAGACTGACTCTTACTTTTGCCCGAAGGGCCAGGACGCCGGGACCTACACCTGCACTGCCCAGAATGCGGTGGGCCGCGCCCGCCGCCGCGTGCATCTCACCATCCTCACAATGCCTGTCCTCACCACCCTGCCTGGGGACCGTAGCCTGCGCCTCGGGGACAGGCTGTGGCTTCGCTGTGCTGCCCGGGGCAGCCCAACACCCCGCATCGGTTGGACCATCAATGACCGGCCTGTCACAGGTCTGGACCTACTGGGGACAGGAAACCAAGACCTAGGAGGTGGAGGAGGGAGACAGGTTGAGACACCCAGCCTAGGAGAGAGGAAGCAGTTGGTGGCCGCCCCTGAAGACTCTGGGTATCTGGACTATGAGGGGAGACAGAGAGAAGCCATCTATGGCCACATTTAATGAGCCAGTGGCAGAGCTGGCAAGAAGCTACTTGAAGACCCCAGAGGCCTCAGGCTAGGAGGGGAGACTTGCATTTTGGTCCAGAGCTGCTTTTCCTATGGAGCTCTGCCCTTCCGTCTGGGACACAGGTGACATTCAGAGAGAGCGAGTCACAGAGTACACAGTAGGTGCTCAATGAATGCTTGCTGTGTTGTTGAATTGCTACATCCCCTCTATTACAAAACGATACTTTCCTACTGTAGAACACATCACCCATTTCTTTTTTCATTTTCTTTTTTTTTTCGAGGTAGGGTCTCACTCTTGCCCAGACTGACCTGGAATTCACTATGTAGTCTCAAGGTGGTCTTGAACTCATGGCAATCCTCCTACCTCTGCCCCCCGAGTGCTGGGATTAAAGGCATGCATCACCACACCTGGCTACGTCACCCATTTCTAATCTAAGGCCAGGTCCCCTTAGACCCCTTCACACTCGGGTGGCAAAGGCGTCCCTTGGACCCATCCCTGCAGGGAAGGACTTGTGCAAGTTTCCCTGCTGTTTGTTTGTGAAAGGGAGCAAGGCAGGGGTCCTGAGGACAGGATGACTCAACACGAAAGCTGTCTGTGGCGCCAAACCTTGTTCCAGATAAATACCCCAGTGATGGCAACGCCTGTCCCATTCCTGTCCTAGAGGCCTTGTCTAAGCTACAAGACAGCACCCGATAGAACCCAGTAGTCTAGGAAACACAGCAGGGGTTCTGCAAGCACTTGTTTATTTAATTATCTATGTTGGTCTTTCTAAAAAAATATTTTATAACATTTATTTGAGGAGAGAGAGAGAGAGAGAGAACATGGCCACCTCTTTGCAGTTTGCCACTGCAAATGAACTCCAGGTGCATGTGCCACTTTGTGCATCACGCTTTACATGGGTACTAGGGAATGGAATCCCGGGCCAGCAGTCTTTGCAAGCAAGTTCCTTTAACAGCAGAGCCACCTCTCCAGCTCTATTTATTTTAGTCTTTTGAGACAAGGTCTTGTGTGACCTCAGACTTGCTATGTAGTAGAAGCTGGTCTTGAACTTCTGATTCTCTTGCCTCTACCTCCCAAGTGCTGGGATTACAGGTATGTGGCCCATACCAACTTCTTACGTTAATAAGCCTCCAAAGACCTGTCCTTGATTCTCACCAGACCTGCCGTGTGTGTCCGACACCCACATCCTCACGGCCGGCTCACTCCGTCAGCCTGCCATCCAGCGAGAAGGGGGTCCTCCCCTTTGTTTCCTTATCCCTGTAAAGCGTCTGCTCAGTGCACCGACTTCCCCAGCCACTTTTTCTGTGCCACAGATGGGGTGTTGGAGCAAGACGGGGGCAGCACACTGCAGAGAGCGGCCGTGGCCAGAGAGGACAGCGGGACCTACGTCTGCTGGGCCGAGAACAGAGTGGGCCGTGTACAGGCAGTCAGCTTCATCCACGTGAAAGGTAAGGGTGGGATCCCACAGGGCCTTTAGCCCCATGGCCCTGAACAGCCCGTTGATACTGCTTGCCCAAGAACCAGCCTCTTGGGCTCAAACCGGTAACGTATCGCCGTGTGCATGTGGGGGAACCCCTCTGAGGGACTTTATAAACTGCCCAGGACCAGGCTCCTCCCTGGACTCTGTGAACCAGCCTCTCCAGGGCAGGGGGCAGGTAGTGGTCTGTTTCCTACTCCCCTGACAGCCCCTCACCTGTAGCTGGAGACAGCATGGAAGGAGGAGGGTCCAGGGGGCCAGAGAACACTGACAGAGAAATGTTCCAGGCGTGCCAGCCTGTGGCTCATCTCCTTCAGCATGGGGGGCAGTGCTGAGGGCAGCCCAGTGACCGCAGAGACGCCGTGACTCTTGCTCAGCTTCGGGATGGGTGGGGCCCCATGGCAGCTGGCCCCAGGACACAGCTGCGGCTTTGGCTGGATTCAACCTCAGGACCCCAGGAAGTGTATAAACCAACACAGAGTTCCACGGTGCTTGCAGAGTCACATGAATCCCCTTAGCGTAGCTCTGTCCAACAGAGGCATCCCACTGTTCCCGCTTTTCCTGTAGTTCTTTCCCAAAGTGCCTGGCAGCTGGCAGCCCCATCTGTTAGAGCAGAGTACTGCACCCACTACGTGTCCCTCCTGTGGCCTTCGCAGACATCGCTAGTCAGTCACAGCACAATTCTCACTCAGCTGCAAACCCCTCTCAGCACAGATCCTGGCAGCCACTGCCAGTCTACGGGACTGGCATAGACCCGCGGAAGCTCTTTGTCTTCCCAGTGCTTCGGCTGGGCACAGCCATGCTGGCCTAACAGGAGACTCTCTAGGACCCTGGAGGCAGGGGCTGGGCAGTGTTTTGGGGATGGGTGGATGGAGGGTTGAGCTCCTGACTTTTCCTTTGATGTCATCCCCTGCAGAGGCTCCTGTCCTACAAGGGGATGCCTTCTCCCACCTGGTAGAGCCTGTAGGAGGCAGCATCCGGCTAGACTGTGTGGTCCATGGAGACCCAGCACCAGACATCCGCTGGACCAAAGACGGTCTTTCACTGCCACTGCTGGGTAGCCGCTTCCGCCTCCGGCTACAAAATGGCTCATTGACCATCCTCAAGACAGAGGCAAGGCGGGGCCATCCGGATAGCCCTATGCTTTTTCTGACTGCTTAGGGGATCTTTAGGTTGGCACCACCCTCTACCATCTATAAAGCACTTCCCTGCCGGTTCCCCAGCTATCTCCTCACCTCCATGGCCTAGGATGACCTTTGCTGGGGACATAACTACCTGTGCCCATCACCTCCCCTCAACTCAATGGGGCTGATGGTTGTTTCTGCCTCATAAGTTAATAGTGAGAACTTCCAATAGAGATAACTCATGCCAGGGATTTGAGTGGCTCATGGGTAATGCTCCCTCAACACTACTGTTCACGGCGGGTAGGGTAGGTGGGTACTTGGATAGTGAGAGCAACAGGCCTTGTCCCAATGATGGCCACCGCTATCCCAGTACTGACCTGGGTGCCCTCCTTTGCCCGGCAGTGTTCATTCAAATTTTAGAAATGGAGAAAACTAGCCAGGTGTGGTGGCACACGCCTTTAATCCCAGCACTCAGGAGGCAGAGATAGGAGGATTGTCGTGAGTTCGAGGCCACTCTGAGACTACATAGTTAACTCCAGGTCAGCCTGGACCAGAGTGAGACCCTACCTCGAAAAAATCAAAGGGGAAAAGAAAAAAAGAAATGGAGAAACTGAGTTGAGTATGGTGGCGTATTGTCTTTAATCCCAGCACTTAGGAGGCTCAGTTAGGAGGAGGATCTCCAAGAGTTTGAGGCCAGCCCGGGGCTACAGAGTGAGTCAGCCTGGGCTAGAGTGAGCCTCTACCTCAAAAAAACAAAAATAAATAAACCAATGAAATGGGGAAACTGAGACTCCAGAGACACGGTAATATCTGAAATGTCTCAGCGATGGGATTCCACCCTATGTGGCAACTGGCCTCAGATCTCCATCCTCAGCACTGTCCTGCCAACCTTGGAAACTGCTTCCTGCATAGATGTCACCTCTGGGCACTGGTGGGGCCTTAGGCTGTGTTGGCTTCACCTCTTCCAAAGCGTATGGCGTACCGAGTGTGCTGGTGCAGGCCCGTAATGCCAGCACTCAGGAGGCTGAGCCAGGAGGAGTGTAGGTTCGAGGCCAGACTCGGTACATGGCAAGTTCAAAGCCAGCCTGGGCTGCATACCCAAAGAGAAAGACAGAATAAATAAGAATGTGTGTCAGGCTTCCTGTATCCCATCACAAACCCAGGTCATGGACATCTGGACATCCTGTGACTACTTCATGTGTCCACTGAAACTCTCTGCCCTGTGGACATTGTGTGGCGAACGCTGCCACAGGGCACACCCTAAGACCCCCTGAGGCTTCAAAATAGGCTGTCTCACTTGGTGTTTCTCCAAAAGTATTTGACATGGAACCCTTCTCCCCAAGGAATCCCAAAGAGTAATTCAACATACAAAATGGTGTACAAAGGGGTTTGGAAGAGGTGGGTCTGCGTTTTTTTCTAGCAAGTGGTTCCACTTAGGTGAACAAGTCCGTGTCCCCATGTCCTTTGCCTTTGTGAAAGGGACTGGATTCTCCCAGTAGCTGATAGGTGGCCTCAGGGCTCTTGGTGCTTTGTGGGAATCCTGCAACCCTGCCCACTTTATGCCCTTCCGGATTAGATGGGGCCTAGTCCATGCCCAACTGTCTCCTGCTGTCCTTCGTCCTCTTCTGAGCACCCACGCCCCATCCCATGCTCCTTGCAGATGGCCGACGCGGGACAGTACCAGTGTCTGGCTGAGAACGACGTGGGCGCTGTGAAGAAAGTGGTGACCCTCGTGCTTCAAAGTGAGTCTCAGCCTCTCCCCCTAGCAGGTGGGAGGCAGGTGACATGGGTGGGCCCTCAGGGCCAGCTGTGGCTGGCAACAGTTACTTATGTGGGACTTACAACTGGAGCCCTATGAAATATTTCTCAGATATTTCAGGGACGGGCTAAACACGTATTAGTTATCACTCAAGACTGAAAACTCCCACCGGGGTCGGAGTGATGGCTCATGCATTCTCCAGGTGGCTTGGAGCTGGCAGCTCAGCTCATAATCTGATCCTCGCACAAGACCATCATAATAGGAGGAAAAGATCATGACATCAAAATAAAAGAGAGACTGAGAGAGGGAGGGGATATGATGGAGAGTGGAGTTTCAAAAGAGAAAGTGGGGGGAGGGATGGAATTACCATGGGATATTGTTTACAATCATGGAAGTTGTTAATTATAAAAAATTAAAATAAATAAATAAATCATGGAAAGCGGCTAGAGAGATGGCTTAGCGGTTAAGGCACTTGCCTTCAAAGCCAAAGGACCTTGGTTCAATTCCCCAGGACCCACATAAGCCAGATGCACAAGGGGGCACATGCATCTGCAGTTCACTTGCAGTGGCTAGAAGCCCTAGTGCACCCATTATCTCCCTCTCTCCCTCTCTCTCTCTCTCTGCCTCTTTCCCTCTCTCAAATAAATACATAAATTTAAAAAGGAGTCATTAAAAAAAAATCATGGAAGGGTTGGAAAGAAGGCTCAGTGGTTAAAGTTCTTGCATGCAAAGCCTAACGACCTGAGTTCAATTCCCCGGTACCCATGTAAAAGCCAGATGCACAAAGTGGTGCATACATCTGGAGTCCAGTTGCAGTGGCTGGAGGCCCTGGTGCCCTCATTCTCTGTCTCTCTTCTGTCTCCCTCTGCTTGCAAATAAATAAATACCTAAAAAAGAAAAAAAAATCATGAAGGAAGTCCCAGCAGGGATTTTGTAGAAACTATTTTATTAATATTTTTATTTATTTATTTCAAAACAGAGAGAGAGTGAGTTAGGTGCACCAGGGCCTCTTGCCACTGCAAATGAACTCCAGACACATGCACCATTTTGTATATCTGGCTTGACATGGATACTGGGGAATCAAACCCAGGCTGGTAGGCTTTACAAGCAAGTGCCTTTAACCGCTGAGCAATCTGTCCAGCCCTGCAGAAACTGTTTTAATGAAGGTAAATAAATGAATGGGTCAGATTGTTTGTCATGATGTCCAGCTCATGAAATTCCGTATGTTTGGGAACCCACCCAGCAATACATCAGCTCTATCCTAGTCACTACCCACAACTGTCCTGAATAACCACTGTCCCGAGTGTTGCCTGTTTTTTCGTTTGTCTGTTATTTTTATTTATTTGAGAGCGACAGAGAGAAAGAGGCAGAGAGAGAGAGAGAGAGAATGGGCATGCCAGAGCCTCTAGCCACTGCAAACGAACTCCAGACGTGTGCGCCCCCTTGTGCATCTGGCTAACGTGGGTCCTGGGGAATCGAGCCTCAAACAGGGGTCCTTAGGCTTCACAGGCAAGCGCTTAACCGCTAAGCCATCTCTCCAGCCCAGTTTTTTGGTTTTTCGAGGTAGGGTTTCACTCTAACTCAGGCTGACCTGGAATTCACTCTGTAGTCTCAGGATGGCCTTGAACTCACGGGGATCCTCCTACCTCTGCCTCCCCAGTGCTGGGATTAAAGGCATGTGCCACCACGCCTGGCTTTGCCAGTTTTTATGAGCAACAAAGCCCCTACAGTTCTATCAAGGTAGGATTTACATACCATACAATTTACTCATTCAGATAGCCATGGGCGCACAAGCCTATGACCCCAGCACTAGGGAGGCTGAGACAGGATTGCTGAGAATCTGTGGCCAGCCTGGGCTACATAGTGAGTCTCTGTCTCAGAAACACCACAAAGGAGAGATGGCTCAGTGGGTAAGAACTCTTACTGTGCAAGCCTAAGGGCCTGAGAGATCCCAAGTTTCATTCTCTAGCCTCCATACAAAAAGCTGGGTGTGAGCCAGGTGTGGTAGGGCATACACTTTTAATCCCAGCACTTGGGGGGAAGAGGTAGGAAGATCACTGTGAGTTCTAGGCCAGCCTGAGACTTCATAGTAAATTCCAGATCAGCCTGGGCTAGAGCGAGACGCTACCTCGGAAAAAAAAAAGAAAAGCTGGGTGTGGGTATACACATCTGTAACCCCAATCCTGTAGGGAGTAGAAGTAGAGACCAGAAAATCCCAGGGGCGTGCTAACTGAAAACAGTGGCTCTGGATTGAAGACACACTGGCGAGCTATTGAGGAAGGACACTTGGCATTCTCCCCTGGCCTCCACACAGAGACCCACAGGGGTGTGCACATCTGCATATACACACAAATGTGCGTATGCCACACACCACACCAATACACACACACACACACACACACACACAGTACCCACAGTAAACCAGATGCACAAAGTGACACATGCCTCTGGAGTTCGTTTGCAGTGGCAGGAATCCCTGCCTCCCCCCCCCCTCCAAGCATTCTCTGTCTTCTATCTCCTTGCAAATAAATAAATAATTTTTTTAAAGCAGAAGGCTCAGATACACTCTTCAGTACAGATGACCCTTGAGGACATTGTTCTAAGTGAAGTAAGCTGGTCAGCACAAGACAAACCTTATAGTGTCTAGCTGACCTACAGTCCCAGAGCACCAGGTTCACAAAGACAAAGGGATTGGGAGGAGAGTGGTGGAGTATTCAATGGGCACAGCTTATAAAATGAGAAGTTTCTGGAGTTGGATTACACAACAGTGCAACACACCTTTTACCATAGAACTATGGGCTTAAAAGTGGTTACTGAAGCCAGGTGTAGCGGCACACACCTTTAATCCCAGCACTCGGGAAGCAGAGGTAGGAGGGTTGCCATGAGTTCAATGCCACCCTGAGACTACAGAGTGGATTCCAGGTCAGCCTGGGCTAGAGTGAGACCCTACCTCAGAAAAGCCAAAAAAAAAAAAAAACAAAAAAACAAGGGGAGGTTGCTGGATAGATGGCTTAGCGGTTAAGGTGCTTGCCAACAAAGCTAATGGACCTCGGTTCGATTACCCAGGACCCACGTAAGCCAGAAAAAAAGTGCTTGCTTTGGACATGTGAGGAGCAGATCCTCAGCACCCACGTAAAATCAAACACTGGGCTAGAGAGATGGCTCAGCGGTTAAAGGTACTTGCTTACAAAGCCTGACAGCCTGGGCTTGATTCCTCAGTTCCCACGTAAAGCCAGATGCACAAAGTAGCGCATGTGTCTGGCGTCCATTTACAATGGCAGGAGGTCCTGTCATGCCCATTATCTCTCTCTTTCTCCCAGTGAACTCGGCGAACATAAGGTGAGTCTGTAAGCCTAGAAAGGTTATATAATAAGACGAGAGGCAGAGACAGGAGAATGTCCCAGAAGCTGTAGGGCCTGCTAGCCTGGTGCATGCAGTGGGGAGCATCGGAGATATCTGAAGTGGTCTCTGAACCCCACACAAACACCATGGCATGCACCTGCATGCACACACCTGTGGACACACAAGCGCACACACAATAGGGCTGGGGAGATGACTCAGCAGATAAAAGGTGTTTGCCTCTTCATGCCCACTTCTCCCTTCTTACACTTCTAGTTGGGTGCTGGCTCAGTGGGAAAAGTGCTCGCTGCACAGGCACGAGGACCTAAGTGCAGATCCCTTGTAACATGCCAGATGTGGAGGCACACGTCTGTAATCTCAGCTACGGGGAGGTGGAGACAGGAGGATCCTTGGGGCTCACTGACTAGCTTGTCTAGTCAAATTGGGGAGCTCCAGGTTCAGTGAGAAACCCTGTCTCAGAGAATAAAGTGAGGAGTGATAGAAGACATCTGATGTTGACCTCTGGCCTCACACACATGTACACGTGCACCCACACACACATGTACAAACATGCACATGAGCATACCACACACATATGGACATGCAAAAAAGGAAAGAAACAAACTTGGCAGGGTCTCTGCTCTCAGCCCGGCCAAAACCCCAGGCTGGCAGAGTGGTCACTCTCCTGTCACTTGTCCCGTATGTTTCATTCTCCACTGCAAATTTAGCCAGGCCCAGGGGAAGGAAAATTGCTGGCCTGCAGAACCAGCCTGCCTTAGTGAAACTGTGGTGACGTCAGTGGGTTGGGTGGGGTGGGCACAGTCCTGCACAGGAAGTCCACAGGCTGCCAATGTTTTTACCCAAAGTTCTAGAAGCTGAAATTCTGTTTTCTTAAGACAGAGTCTTGGGGTGGGGCCATGGTTCAGTGGTTAGAGGTGCTTGCTTGCAAAGCATGCTGGCCCAGGTTCAAATCCCCAGCATCCACACAAAGCCAGACAGACACAAGGTGACACACGTGTCTAGAGTTCAGTTGTAGCAGCAAGAGACACCCATTCCCCCACCCTCTCTAACAAATGAAATATATATATTAAATATTTTATTTTTATTTGTTTATTTATTTGGCAGAGAAAGAGGGAGAGGGAGAGAATGGGCGTGCTAGGGCCTCTAGCCACTGCAGACGAACTCCAGATGTATGTGCCACCTTATGCATCTGGCTTACGTGGGTCCTGGGGAATCGAACCTGGGTCCTTTGGCTTTGTAGGAAAACACCTTACTGCTAAGCCATCCCTCTATCCCAGCAAAAATACATTTTTAAAAAGATGAGAGTCTCATGTAGCCCAGGCTGGCCTCAAACTCAGTATCTAGCTAAGGCTGAACTCCTGATCTCCTGCCTCCCTCCTCAGTACTGGAATCACAGCCACCAAGCTCAGTTTATGCAGTACTGGGGATGGAGCCCAGGGCTTCATGCATGCTAGATAAGCACTCTACCAACTGATCCACATGCCCAGCCCCTCTGGAAGATTTTCATGGCCAAATGAATCTCAACTAATGTACCTTTGGTTTCTGGGACCCTGGAATTATTGTTTTAATCAATTCTGTGAAATTTTATGCCTATTTAGAGGAAGAAGTGTTGATGACTTCTTTGCTCAGTCATAGCTGGAAAGGTTTGTTTGTTTGTTTGTTTGTTTGTTTGTTTTTATGAAAGAAAGAGAGAGTATGGATGAGCCAGGGCCTCCTGCTGCAGCAAACAAACTCCAGACACATGCACCATTTTGTGCATCTGGCTTTACATGGATACTGGGGGCTCAAACCTGGGCCATTAGGCTTTGCAAGCAAGAGCCTTTAACCAGTGATCCATCTCTCCAGCTCCTTTTTAAAAAATTTATTTGCAGGCTGGAGAGATAGGTTAGAGTTTAAGACACTTCCCCGTAGAGCCAAAGGACTCAGATTCAATTCCCCAGGACCCATGTAAGCAAGATGCACAGGGTGGCGCATGCATCTGGAGTTTGTTTGCAGCGGCTGGAGTCCCTGGTGTACCCATTCGTTCTCTCTCTCTCTCTCTCAAATAAATAAATAAAAATAGAAAATTTTAAAAATTATTTGTAAGCAGAGAGGGGCGGGGAGAATGGGTGTGCTAGGACCTCTTGCCACCGCAAACAAATTCCAGATCCATGTGCCACTTTGTGTATCTGACTTTCTGTGTGTGGCTGGGGAATTGAACGCAGGTCATTAGGTTTTATATAAGTAAGCACCTTTAACCACCGAGCCATCTCTCCAGTTTCGTTTTGTTGTTGCTGTTTATTTTTACGAGTCAGGATCTCATGTAGCTCAGGCTGGCTTCAAACTTTCGAGGTAGCAGAGATGACCTCAAATTTCTGATTCACCTGCCTTCAGCTCCCTAGTGCTGGGATTACAGGTGGTGTCGCAGTCAGCTTCGCATTGCTGGCAGAAATCACCCAACTAAGAGCAGCTTGTGGGGGGGAGTTTATTTTGGTTTACAGGCTCAAGGGGAAGATCCATGATGGCAGGGCAAAACAATGGCATGAGCAGAGGGTGGACATCGCCTCCTGGCCAACATCAGGTGGACAACAGGAACAGGAGAGAATGCCAAACACTGGCAAGGGGAAACCGGCTATAACACCCATAAACCCGCCCCCAACAATACATCACCTCTAGGAGGCTTTAAATTCCAATTGCCATTAGCTGTTTCGAGGTCACACCGCACTCACATGGTCAGCCTTCAGAGAAATGGCTGCCGTGTGAGTCCAAGCACATCCATGTCCTGACCGCAGAATGTGGGCAGGGGTGTTACTTTATACCGAAGAGACGGTCTGGAGAGATGGCTTAGAACTGCAGCTGTGATCAGGCTGAAGATGAGATTTGGAGATGATCTCAGATTATTTTAGAGGCCTCAAGTCACGAGGTCTCATAAAGGCGACATAGGAGGAGATTAGACAGACACAGAGGGAAAGGCGACGGTGCGGCCAGGCCCTCGCGTCAGGAGGGCTGCTGCCACCAGAGGCTGGACGCGGCAGATGTGGCTCCTTTGCCAGCGCTTTGGGAGATAGTGTAGCATGTTGACTTCAGACTGGTGAGACTCATTTTGGACTTCTGGCCTCCGAATCTGTGAGAGAACAGATAGCTGCCTTGCTATGCTACCAAGTTGGTGGCGGTTTGGTCCAACATCCAGAAGCTAACGCACAAAGGGCTTCCCACAGCAATCGTACCTCTTTGTATTTCCACCCACAGTGCACTCACCGGTGACAGCAAGGAGCACCCCCTCTCCCAGGGAAGAAGATGAAGGGTCCAGGAGTGACCACTCAGGGGGCATCAAGCCCATGTGGTTCTAGAAAGTAGTACCCCATCACTGGGAGCAACATAAAAGGTCCTAGAATTGAGACTCAGTGTAGAAAGTCACAATAGGGGCTGGAGAGATGGCACAGCAGTTAAAGGCACTTGCTTATAAAGCCTGATGACCCAGGTTTGATTCCCCAGGACCCACATAAAGCCAGATACACAAAGTGGCACATGCATCTGGAGTTGGTTTGCAGAGGCAAGAGGCCCTGGTGTGCCCATATTCTTTCTCTCCTCTCTCTTTCACTGATGTGCACACATGCAAATAAATCAATACATTTTTTCAAAGATAAGTTTTTTTATTTATTTTATGAGAGAGACGGGAGAGAGGAGAGAGAGAGAGAGAGAGAGAATGTGTACCTCAGGACCTCTAGCCACTGCAAACAACTCCAGACTCATGAACCAACGTGTGTATCTGGCTTTATGTGAGTACTGGGGAATCAAACCTGAGTCCTTAGGCTTTGCACACAAGCACTTTAACTGCTGAGCTGTCTCTCAGTCAAAGAAAGTCATAGTGGTTGTGAACAACAGGGCACCACACAGTCTCAAAAGATGAATGTGAAGTGATATAGGAAGTAAATTCTGGTCTAATTACAGAGTAAAAACACAACACCCAGAGCTGGGTGTGGTGGCACACTCTAATCCCAGCAGAGGTAGGAGGATCACTGTGAGTTGGAAGCCACCTTGAGACTACATAATGAATTCTAGGTCAGCCTGGGCTAGAGAGAGCCCCTACGTTGATAAAACAAACAACAACAAACACTGACTATATTAGTACCTCTCTCAATGCTGGAACAAAATACCTCACAAAACTCAGTTTAAGGAAGGAAGGGTTTGTTTCAGCTTACAGTTCTGGGTTCCAGTTCATCATGGGGGGGGGGGTGGGAGGAGGCAAGGCTGAGCTCCAGGCAGCTGCTCACACTCAGCCCAATGGGGAAGCAGAGAGCAATGAATGCTGGTGCTCACAGCCAATGGGCTGGTGCTGCCACAGTTAGGTTGTCTTCCCGCCTTGATTAACCTACTTAAGAGAATCCCTCTGTGCTTGTTTGCAAAGCCTGCCAGCCTGGCTCCAGTTTCCCAGCACTCACATGCCGCTGGACACAAAAAGTCATGCATACATCTAGTGTTCATTTACAGCAGCAAGAGACCCTGACATGCACACATGTATGTATGTATGTATATACATATATGTGTGCAAATAAATAATTTTTGTTTTGGTTTTTCAAGGTAAGGTCTCTCTCTGGCCTAGACTGACCTGAAATTCACTATGTAGTCTCAGGCTGGTCTTGAACTCACAGTGATCCTCCTACCTCTGCCTCCCAAGTGCTGGGATTAAAGGCGTGCGCCAACATACTGGCTAAATAAATAATTTTTTTTGTAAAAGACAATTTCTCACAGGTATGCACTAGGGTTCGTTTTCCAGGTGAGTCTGTAAGGTCCAAAAATCGCTGAAGACAGACCCCAGACTCAAATAGTATGTAAAAGCAAAGAGCGTTTATTCTACAGAATCAGCCAGCATGCGGGGGTCAACCATTCATAGAAAATGGCGACCCCTAGAGGAGCTTGCAGGCTCCTTTTAAGCACAGCTAGAGGAATTTTGGCGGGCTTAGTCTTTTCTAACGTGATTGGCTAATTTGAACAGTAACTGTACTTGTATTTCTTTGATTGGTCCTAAAGTCTTGGTGGGCTAGGTCTAGGGGAATTCCAGGCAGATTGGGTAACCCTTTATCATGATTGGCTAGGCAGGCAGCAATTACATTTGTACATTTTTGGTTGGTTGGGGCAAAAAGCACAAAAAGGACATGTCTGGGCATGTTTGGACTTGTCTCCAGGAACTGACTCAGCCCCTGGGCAGCTGTCTTCTCCAGCCACATGTCAGGGTCACTGCTGAGTAATAGCCCACCTGTTTCCCAGAAGTCTTGCCTGCCTCTCCAGGAAACTGAAACTTAAGCCTAGTTAGGGTGGCACCTTACTGAAGCCTGTCATGGCGTCAGTTTGGTCCCTTCATTCCCTCCTTGAGTACAGCCCCATCTCGAATCCTTGAGATGTATCTAAAGGTTGGTATTGTTGCCTTAGGACCATTAATTGTACTGTGGCTCAGCAATCCTTAACAAATTTGACCAAGGCATTAATAATGCAGGGCCCACAAGTGAGGGCCACCATCAAGAGGATAAGGGGGCCTGCCAGGGAAGAAATTAGGTTGTTAACCAAGGGGACCAAATGAACAAAGATTCATACCAGTTTTGATTTTCCTGTCTAATTTTAGCCCAACCTCTTGCGGTCCATGGCCAGGCTCTCTGATAACGCCTGAGTTGTTGACATAAAAACAGCATTGTTCTCCTAAGGCCTGTCAAAGCCCCCCTTGCCGTAGAAAGAGCAGGTCTAATCCCCTTCTATTTTGCAGTACTGCTTCAGCTAGTGAGTCCAGTGACCGCTCTAGGTCATGGACAGACTTTTCTAATTCAGTGAGATCTGAGTCTACAAGGTCAGTTAGAGCCTGATAAGTCTGATCCGCCTTAATTAAGGCCATTGTACCACTGCCAATTCCTGCAGCTATGCCAGTCCCAATTAGTGTTATGAGAAGGATTGCTGAGATTCCAAAATCTCATTTTTCCCTGTGGTGGTCATGGTCTAGGCTTTCCATATAGGAGTAGGGTAACTAGAACACACAAGTTGGTGGTGTTCTGAAGGATTTGGGGAGATGCAAGGGGTTAAGCCCGTGGTGCATGCAAACCGAATTCCATTAGGGGGCACAAGGTAGGACATACTAGCCTCTGTGGTGATGGCATGTTTACAGAGATGTTTAAGGTGAGGAAAGCTATCCAGTTTTCTCCCTATTCCTATCACGCATAACCCTTTTCCAGTTACAGTTTGAAGGGTAAGAACCAGAGACTTTCCCCAAGAGCATCTCGGTGGGCTTTCTGAAGGAGTTGGCAGATTTCCTGTGGTAGCCCAGCCAGTATAGTTTGGGGGCCTGGGGTCCAAGGAGCCAACAGTCTTCCCTAGTGAGGTTAGTGGTAGAGATAAGAAACTTGAAAGTGAAGTTAAGTAGCTGTAACTCAAATACAAGGGATAAATCTAGGACTCTGGGGGGAGGCACGACAGTGGGTATGGCCATGCCCCTGGCTGGGGAGATGCCTGAGACCGAAGTTGGTGCTGTGGGTTTGAGTTTTTCTGGCTGTGGTTAGACAGGGAGGTGGGGGTAGGACTAGGATGGGCTTGGGCCCAATGGGTACTCCATGGTTAGCCCCTTGTGACTGGACATGGAGTCGTATGGTAAATAGCACTCCTGGGTCCTTTCCTATTGTATATAGTCTTAGTCCTCAACTTTTACCAGTCTCCCATCTGGTGGCAGCTTTTCCTCTGTTAGTCAACCTACTTAGTAGCCGATTACATCGGGACTGCTCACATGAGGGGAACCCCCCGGTTCTGGTGACAGTGATATAGTCTGTTTCACGGGGGGGGGGGGCAAGAAATGGCCCCCATAGATTCACATCCCCATGCTGCACAATAGTGTGGTTCTGGGCCACCACACTTTGACTGTTGCCCTGAGGTTCTGTCATGACCAGGACCCACATAAAAAGCCTGTTTTCTTGTGTTGGCTCACGCTTGAGGGAAATTGCATCCAAAGGATGGGTTGCACTGGCATGGGCCGCCAGTTTCAGTATCAGTAGCAGCATAGTCCCAAGATTGCCCCACTAGGTCACACAAGTCAAACATCATATCAGGGAACCAGGTTCCAAGCGGGGCTAAACGGGATGTGGAATTAACTACCTCCCCTGTGACCATATTAGTGATTGTCCATGTGAGATTGTAGGGCTGGTGTGGGTTTGCGGTGATTGAGGCTAATACACAACAGAAGACAGACACGATCCAAAATAATCTGGCCATCATTGAGTCTCTAGCTTATGAATTCTCAGTTTGAATGGGTCCTGCGGGTGTGCGATGGCCCGCGCCACAATCCTGGTTTCTCCTCAGGAGCATAGTCATCTGGATCCGCGTGCGGGTCAACAGGCTTCACGTGTGAGTGATGTATCCAGGCGGGGATGCCATCCACCTTGATAGCAGTTGAGGTGGTCAGGATCATGGTGTAAGGTCCCTTCCAGCCAGGTTCAAGAGTCTCTTTTTGGTGCCTTTTGATGAGCACTAGATCTCCCGGTCTGAACCCGTGGGGTGTAGGTGGGGGTGCCTTCTCATAGACGGTCTGCAGCCGAGGCCAGAGATGTTTTTGCACCAGAAATAGAGCTTGTAAGGAGGAGAGAAATCTCTCATCACCAAATTCAGTTAACATTTCTGCTTTTATATTAGTTAACAAAGGTGGGGGCCTTGCATACATGATTTAAAAGGGAGTCAGCCCCATGGTATAAGGGAAGTTCCAAACTCAGAAAAGGACAAAGGGAAGGAGAGACACCCAGTCACCGCCAGTTTCAAGGGTTAATTTAGTTAGGGTCTCCTTTAGGGTCCGATTCATTCTTTCTACCTGTCCTGAACTTTGGGGACAATACACACAATGGAGTTTCCAGTTTTCTCCACGATTTTAACTATAGCCTGGGTTACCTGTGAGATGAAGGCTGGTCTGTTGTCTGACCCCAAAAGAACAGGCAAACCATGCCTGGGAATGATGTCATCCGATGGTTTCTTGGCACAGTTGTGGCAGTCTCATTCTTGGTTAGAAAAGCCTCAGTTTATCCTGAAAAGGTGTCTATCAATACCAGTACATACCAGTATCCATACAAACCAGGATTTATCTCTGTGAAGTCAACTTCCCAATTTACTCCTGATCAGGTTCCTCTTCTCTGATTCCCGACTGAGAAACTCCGCTTTTTGCATTCACCAGGCGGCAGGTATGGCATCGGGCTATGGCTTCTGCTGCTTTTTGTCTCAAGTCATAAACCTTGAGGTGAGCTCGCCTAAGTAAGTCCTCAGTCTTTTGTTGACCCAGATGTGTGCTCTGGTGTATTTGTCTAGTGAGTTGACTAGCAAAGTCCAAAGGGAGAATAATCCTCCCACCAGGGGTTTAATACCATGTTTGTTCTTTATAGGCTGCCGTGCAGGTATGGATCCTCCATAGTTCTGAATCAGTGTAGTTTGGTGTTTCTGGCAAGGTTGGCGTCACCATTGGAGGCACTTTTGTCACCAGGGTGGTAGCAACCTGGAGGGCTGCCTCTCATGCTGCCTTATCAGTCCTGTTGTTCCCTTTAGAAGTGGGATCCTCCCCTTTCTGGTGACCAGGGCAGTGTATGATTGCTATTTCTTTGGGGAGCCATAAATCTTGTAGGAGGCCCAAGATCTCCTGTTTATTTTTAATGGTTTTTCCTTCTGTTGTCAATTGTCTTCTCTCTTTATAAATGGCCCCATGAACATGTACTGTTGCAAAAGCATAACGGCTATCAGTATAGATATTAAGTCTCTTTCCTTGGCCTAGTAGTAAGGCCTTGGTCAGGGCTATCAATTCAGCTTTCTGGGGAGACGTACCTGGAGGGAGGGCTTCTGACCACACAGGTGTCTCTTCAGTTGTCACTGCAGCTCCTGCATACCGGACACCATCCTTAAGGAAGCTGCTTCCATCTGTACACCAGGTCAGCTCTGCCCCTTTAAGGGGAACATCCTTGAGATCTGGTCGGGTCCCTTGTAAACTGCTCAAGATCTCTGAGCAGTATGGGACTGTCCAGATCTGGATCAGGTAACAGGGTTGTAGGATTGAGGGCCTGACTGGTGGCAAATTGGACCCGTGGGGGGGGGGGTGAGAAGGAGAGCTTAGTAATGAGTCAGTCTGGCATTGGTCAGCCACCTGTCAGGGGGCTGCTTTAGCACTCCTTCAATAGTGTGAGGAGCAGTCACTCTCAGGGTTTGGCCCAAAGTCAGTTTATCTGAGTCTTTCACCAATGAGGCAGTGGCTGCTATTATTCAGAGGCACGGGGGCCATCCCATTGCCACTGGGCCTAGTTTCT
Organism: Dipus sagitta; assembly: GCA_036346955.1. Taxonomy (NCBI): domain Eukaryota; kingdom Metazoa; phylum Chordata; class Mammalia; order Rodentia; family Dipodidae; genus Dipus; species Dipus sagitta. The sequence continues at coordinate 144,513,709 of CM070770.1, forward strand.
TTGATAGGTAAGCGATTGGCCTCTTCCAAAGGCCAAGAGTCTGAGTCAGTACCCCTTTAGCTGTGCCTTTGTTCTCATCAACATAAAGATGGAAAGGTTTGTGGATATCTGGCAAAGCCAATGCTGGGCCTTCAAGGAGTTCCTCTTTCAATTGGAGGAAGGCCTTCTTCATTTCTGGGGTCCATTCTAGGGAGTTTTCTTGTCCCCTCATGGCCTCATAGAGAGGCTTGGCAATCTCTGTGAATCTGGGTATCCAAAGTCTACAAAACCCCGCCGACCCCAAGAACTCACATACCTGTCACCAGGTTCTAGGGTGAGGGATGTTGAGGATTGTCTCTTTGCAGGCTTGAGACAACAGGCATTGGCCCACCTTGAGTATGTACCCAAGGTACGTTACTTCCCTCTGGCAGAGCTGCACCTTTCTAGATGAAACTCAGTATCCCATGCGGTCCAATTCTCTCAGCAAGGCCTCGGTGGCTGAGCGGCAGGGTCCTTCATCTGGGGCCACTATAAGGAGGTCATCTATGTACTGCAAGAGGGTTATCTGGGGATGGGCCTGGCGGTACTCACCCAGATCCTCATGGAGTGCCTCATCAAAGATGGTGGATGAGTTCTTAAATCCTTGTGGCAACCTGGTCCATGTTAATTGCCCATTGAATCCACATTCGGGATTGCACCATTCAAAGGCAAACAGAGGTTGACTGGCCAGGGCCAGCGGCAAACTGAAGAATGTGTTCTCGAGGTCCAGCACCATGTACACACTGCGTTCAGGTGACAGAGTGCTTAGCAAAGTGTACGGGTTCGGCACTGTGGGGTGGATGTCCTCTACCCCTTTATTAATTTCCCTCAGATCCTGTACAGGGTGATAGTCATTAGAGTGGGGCTTCTTTACTGGCAGGAGAGGAGCATTCCAGGCAGACTGACAAGGGACTAATATCCCTTGTTCCCAAAGCCAGGTTATGTGAGGCGTTATACCAAGTTTGGCCTCTTGGGGCATAGGGTATTGGCAGACTCGGATTGGGCTGGCATTAACCTTCTGTTGGCCCACAATTGGGGCCCGATGTTTGACCAGCCTGGTCTGATTTCTCTCTGCCCATACACCTGATATCCTTTCCCATAGCTCCCTGAGATATGGGCTTTTGGGAGTAGCTTGGGAGCATGAAGAGTAGAGTTTATATTCTTCTTCCAGGGACACAGTTAACATATGTACAGGACCATTCTGATTGAGAACCTGTACTCCCTTGGGGCTGAAATGGATTTGTGCCCCCATTTTAGTCAAGAGGTCTTGCCCTAGGACTGGGTATTGGCACCCAGGGATGACAATGAATGAATGGGTTACCCATCCCATTCCTAAGTCCACTTCTCTTTGGGTAGTCCAGGAATATTAACTTGTCCCAGTGACTTCTTGGATACATGTTCTTTTGGTGACAGGGGTCCCATAGGTTGTTTCAGGATAGAATGCTGAGCCCCAGTATCAACCAAGAAAGCCACTGGTTTCCCCTCCACCTTCAAGGCTACCCAGGTCTCATGGAGGGGACATGAGCCCTAACACCCTCAGTCACTGAGTTCTCCTATTTCCACAATTTTAGAATTTTTGCCCCTTTGTCTTTGTGGACAATCATTTTTCCAATGTCCCATCTCTTTGTAATAAGCACATTGGTCCTTTTGGGGATGGGGATGGGGGTCAGTGTTGTCCTTCCCCTCTCAATTGTGGGGCTGGCTTGCCCCTGTTTCTCCCATAAACCATGGTTTTTAATTCCCTTGGGTCAGATTTTCCCATGGTGGCCAGTAGTATCTTAGCTAATCCTCTAGTTTGTTTATCTCCTGGGGTTTCTCTATTATTATAAACTTTTTCTGCTATTGCCACAAGTTCTGACATCTGATTGATTACCCACGAAACCATTTAGCCGTTGAAGTTTTCTGTGGATACCTGGTGCTGCCTGGTTGATGAAAGCCATGTTCATGGCAGACTGGTTTTCTCTTGCTTCCAGGTCCAGGGGTGTATAGGTCTGGTATGCTTCTAATAATCTCTCTAAAAAGGCCTCAGGGTTTTCCTCCTTACCTTGTATAGATAAATTTGTAGGCTTCCTAGCAGCCTCTTGGAGAGCCCCCCCCATCAGAATCTGGTGGTGGGCTTTGAGTCTCTCCTTACCTTCAGAGCTGTTGGGGTCCCAGTCAGGGCAGGCTAAGGGGAAGGCTGCATCCACAACAGCCTGCACAATTGTGGGTTGGCCGTTAGGTCCAGGAACTAGCTTGCAGGTGGCGGCTAGAATCCATTCCCTTTCCTCTGTTGTGAAGAGAACCTGCAAAAGCTGCTGACAATCATCCGAAGTGAGCTGATGGGTTATCATTATGGAATCTAACAAGTCTAGGAGGGCTGAGGGCTTCTCAGAAAACTTTGGGTTCTGCATCTTCCAATTATATAAGTCTCTGGTAGAAAAAGGGATATGAGTAACAAACTGTTGGCTGTCCTGATCAGGGGGGCAGTTGCCTGTAGAGGCAGTGCAATTGTTGTGGAGTCTGCCTGCCTCGCAGTCCAGGCCCGTGTATGGGGAGGACTCATCATGTTTCCTCCTTCTTCCTCTGGACCCAGATTGGCAGCTACCACTTGTGGTACAGGTTCTCGCACAGGCACAGGTACGTAGGGAGGTGGGTAGAGGTCCTCCTCAGGGCAGAAGGGGGCAGGACCACCAGCTTGTGATCCTCTGGCAGCTTAGACCTTAACAGACAGGATGGCTGGGGCTGGTGGTAAAAGGGGGCTTAACCAAGGAGGGGGCTTTCTACCAGGTATTGCCAGACTGTGATGTATGGGACCTGATCAGGATGCCCAGGATTATCATACACGATACCTTTAATCTTATAAATGGTAGGGAGGTGGAAGGTGCCTCCCTCTGGCCATCTCACACTGAAAGTCGGCCATTCATTCCTTCAAAAAATAGTCAGTTTTCCTGACCGTACTGTTAAACCCAGATTGTCTGCCAGGCATCTGAAATCCTTGAAGTGTGACTGGACTAGGTCCAGTGGGGTGGAACTTGCTGCATGTCCCATAGTACCTTTCAAGAAAACTTCCAAGAAAGTAGAAAAGTACAAACAAGACATAACACACAGACACAAAAACAAATTTCCGAGGAAACGAAAAAGACACTCAACTGCTGCTGACGTGTCCTATCCCTTGAATGGGCTCCGCCAGATGGGTGCGACCCATCAGCGTTTACCAAAACCAGAGTCAGACTGGAGCTTTCCGGCTCCACCAGAAGGGGGTCCAGAGCATCCTCAGAACTCCCCGGCCCCGAGGTAATAAGTGGCTCATCAGCCTTACCTCCATGGGCCTCCAGATTGTGTTTGGATGCCAGATTTACTAAAACGAAACAACAGAGAAGAACAAAGACACACAGTACAGAGGCGCTCCCCAACTCACTGATTGCCGGAGGACCAACTGTTCCCCTGATAACGCTCCACTGTTGAGCCTGGGGTGAGGTCCCCAGTGATCCCGGATGAGCCCCCAAATGTAAGAGTCCAAAAATCACTGAAGACCCCAGACTCAAATAGTATGTAAAAGCAAAGAGCGTTTATTCTGCAGAATCAGCCAGCATGTGGGAGTCAACCATTCATAGAAAATGGCGACCCCTAGAGGAGCTTGCAGGCTCCTTTTAAGCACAGCTAGAGGAATTTTGGCGGGCTTATTCTTTTCTAACATGATTGGCTAATTTGAACAGTAACTGTACTTGTATTTCTTTGATTGGTCCTAAAGTCTTGGTGGGCTAGGTCTAGGGGAATTCCAGGCAGATTGGGTAACCCTTTATCATGATTGGCTAGGCAGGCAGCAATTACATTTGTACATCTTTGGTTGGTTGGGGCGAAAGGTGCAAGAGGGACATGTCTGGGCATGTTTGGACTTGTCTCCAGGAACTGACTCAGCCCCTGGGTGGCTGTCTTCTCCAGCCACATGTCAGGGTCACTGTTGAGTAATAGCCTGCCCTTTCCCAGAAGTCTTGCCTGCCTCTCCAGGAAACTGAAACTTAGGCCTAGTTAGGGTGGCACCTTACTGAAGCCTGTCATGGCGTCAGTTTGGTCCCTTCAAGTCCAGATCCTGTCAGTTGTATAATCAGTATAAACCATCATAGAGACCATTCTGAGAAGGGGGTTGTTAGGCAGTTTCCTCATCATGAGGACATCTGAGTGTGCTGACATCACCAGACAATATTTTTTTTGTGGGGCCACCATCACCATCATGGAAACAAGCATGGGCGTGTGTACATGGCAGTGTCTTCATCAGGAAAGGATGTCTGGTAGGGCAATGTGGAGGCGGATAGCCGAGTGGCAGGATCACTTATTTGTGCTTTCTAATGCATCTGAATGAATGGAATATGGACTGCTGAAATATATGAGGATGAGTAACTGCTCCTAAAAGCTGCCTGGTGTTCCCACAGGTGCCCCAGTGTTCCAGGTGGAGCCCCAGGATATGACAGTGAGGTCTGGGGAGGATGTGGCTTTACGGTGCCAGGCCACTGGAGAGCCAGCACCCACCATCGAGTGGCTACGGGCAGGTCAGCCTCTGAAGGCTGGCCAGCGGCTTCAGACCCTGTCCGATGGGAGCCTGTGGCTGGAGCGCGTGGAAGCTGGAGATGCTGGAACATATGAGTGTGTGGCTCACAACCTCCTGGGCTCTGCCACAGCCCAGGCAGTCCTGGCCGTGAGAGGTACCGAGAATCCTAACTTAGACCTGTGTGGAGCAAGACCACAGAACCCTGGGGGGTTGGGGGTGCCTCGTTTAGATGGAGTCCAAATCACCACCCTATCTACTCCTCAACTCTTCACTTAGTTACAAACTACAAACAGACTAGTTGGGAACACTATGTAGGTCGTCTTTTCCACCCTGCTTACTTCTAGTTGGGGAAACTGAGTCTCAGGGACACTAAGCGTTTGCCACTCACCTTGACCAGGGAACACTGGGCTGTTCCAGGTCATCTTGCATCAATCTATGTCCTCCATTTGGGCATTCCATGAAGTGGGCAGAATGATACAAGAGTGGCCATGGTGTCCTTGAGGAGTTTGCTGAGAATATCTGTTACTTATAACTTGTCCCACATGTCACACAATGCCGGCCCATGTACGGAGTCAGAAAGGATACATACAGTTAGTGATGTCAGTAGCCCTGCCTGCTGACTCTCCTTAATCAGCTCCATTTTCCCTTGGGTCATGCAAAGCCTTAAAATTAAGGAAAGGGGGCTGGAGAGATGGCTTAGTGGTTAAGGCGCTTGCCTGCAAAGCCAAAGTACACAGGTTCAACTCCCCAGGACCCACATAAGCTGGATGCACAAGAGGATGCACGCATCTGGAGTTCATTTGCAGTGGTTGGAGGCTCTGGTGTGCCCATTCTTCCTCTCTCTCTCTCTCTCTCTCTCTCTCTCTCTCTCTCTCTCTCTCTCTCCCTCCCTGCCTATTTTTGTATATCTCTGTAGCAGACAGCTTCAGGTTCATTAGATGAACTTCCAGACCAGGCACAGTTATGGAGGAAGGGATTTATTGAAGCTTACAGATCCAGGGGAAGTTCCATAATGACAGAAGAAGCTGGCCTGCCTTCATAGGTCCAAGCAGAGAGAGAGAAGCACAAGCCAAAAGCCACACAGCTCAGCACACTTCAGGAACTCCAGCTAGGCACACTTTGCATATCTTTAGATTGAAATCTCAAAGCCCACCACCACACCTTAGAACCACCAAGTGACACTGCCTCCAGCCACGTGGCTGAACATGCAAACTATAAACTAATAAAACAGTGAATATATTGGGGGCCATCTATTCAAACTACCACAATCTCCCTCTCTCTCTCTCAAATAAATAAATACAAAACAAAATATTTTAAAAAAAATTAAGGGCCAGGTATGGTGGTGCACACCTTTAATCCCAGTACTTGGGAGGCAGAGGTAGGAGGATTTCCATGAGTTTGAGGCCACCCTGAGACTACATAGTGAACTCCAGGTCAGCTCTGGGCTAGAGTGAGACCCTACCTTGAAAAACCAAAAAAATTAAAATTAAAAAAAATTAGGGAAGCCGGGCATAGTGGTACACGCCTTTAATCCCAACACTCGGGAGGCAGAGGCAGGAAGATTGCTGTGAGTTTGGGGTCACCCTGAGCTAGAATGAAACCCTACCTTGGGGAAAAAAATTAAGGAAGGGCTGTCCTGAGAAAGCACAGTAATAAAATAGCTCAAACCTACATAAAGGAAATTCACAGAGTATTGTTTGTAGATTGTCCATGCCTCTACAGCAAACACTCCACATGTGTGACCCTATATGACAGGCATTATCAGTTGATCCATACAGGCAAAATTAGACTTTTTTCTTTTCCTCAGTAGAACCCTTCCCATGCCCTGCCCATGGCAGACATCACTAATCTATCTCTACCTACACTGACAGGATCTTTCTCTGTAGAACGCTTCTCTAATCCTGTCCATGGCAGGCATCATCAACCTATTTCCATACACAGTGTCAGAATCTCTCCCTAGAACCTTTCTCCAACTCTGTCCATGACAGACACCACTAATCTATCTCCACACAGTGTCAAAATCTCTCCATAGATCCCTTCTCTAGCCCTGTCCATGGTAGACATCATCAATGTATTTCTTTTAAGTTTTTTAAATTTTTATTCACTTATTTGAGAGAGAGAGAGAGAGAGGCAAATAGAGAGAGGGAAAGAGAATGGGTGCACTAGGGCCTCCAGCCAATGCAAATGAACTCCAGATGCATGCACCACCTGTGCATCTGGTTTACATGGGTACTGGGGCAATCGAACCTCAAACTGGGAGTCCTTAGGCCTCTCAGGCAAACACTTAACTGCTAAGCCATCTCTCCAGCCCTATTTTTATAAATAGTATCAGAATCAGTCTCCATAAATCCCTTCTTCAGGAAGCACCTCTCAGGTAATTGGAATTGGGTCTTGACACTTCCCCACTTAGAGCCACTGCCAACCAAATGTGAGAGCCTTTCTGGTCCCCGCTTCCCTGATCCTTAAGCAAGGTTAGAATGCCAACAAATGTATCCTGAAGGTTCAGTGGTTCTTGGACAGCCCGCTGGAAATGCTGGGTCAAGGATGGTTTCTGGTCTGAGGGATCCCCTTCTATCTCAGAGCTACGTTCTAGTTCTTCTGATCTGATGTACAGTCTCAGGGTTGATTCCCTGGGGAGACATAACAAGTCACAGGCTGGGGCTTAGGCAGGAGACATTGACTGTCTTGCAGTTCTGGAGGTTGGAAGACCATGATCCAGGTGTTGGTAGAGCTGGTTCCTCTGGAGGCCATGAGGGAGAATCTGTCCCCAGCTTCTGCTGTTTTCTGGCTCTCTTTGGCACTTCTTGGCTAACCGATTCTTCACCTAATCTCTGCCTTTATCAACATAGGGTGACCTCCTGTGTGTGTCTGTTTCTAAATCTCCCCCTTTTTTAAGGACACCAGCATATTGGCTAAAAGCTCACCCCCATGAGTTCGTTTCCACTTGGTTTCCTCTGCAAAGACCCTGTTTCTAAACAAAGTCCCTTCCTAAGGATATGGGGGCTCAGATCTGTTTGTGAATTTGCAAGGGTATGGGCACAGCTCAACCCTGAACAACCCCCTGTTTGATGGAAACTATGATTCCCCCTGACACACCCACAAATGCTACTTGCAGGAATGTCTGGTAGTACAGAAATTTGACAGGAGAAAAGTAATGATCTCCCATGATTTAATTACCAGAAAGTGTTTAAATAATTCTTATAAGTTCTGTTCTATTTGTTTTATTTTGAGATAGACTCTTTCTTATTTATTTTTTTAAAGCTCTATTTATTTATTTATTAGAGACAGAGAGAGGGAGAAACAGTGAGAATGGGAGCACTAGGGCCTGTAGCCACTGCAAACAAACTGCAGGATGCATGTGCCACCTTGTGCATCTGGCTTACGTGGGACCTGGAGAATTGAACCTGGGTCCTTAGGGTCCACAGGCATGTGCCTTAACCACTAAGTCGTCTCTCCAGCTCTGAGACAGATTCTTAACCGATAACTCAGGTTGGCTTGGAACTCATGGCAGCCCTCCTGTTTCAACCTCCCAGGTGCTGGGAATATAGACATGTACCACTACCCCAGGCTCTAATCCCCCCCCCAATATAAAGCAATATACTTTTTTTCCAATATTTTTGTTTATTTTTATTTATTTGTTTGAAAGTGACAGACAGAGAGAGAGAGGCAGAGAGAGAGAGAGAGAGAATGGGTGCGCCAGGGCCTCCAGCCACTGCAAACGAACTCCAGACACGTGCGCCCCCTTGTGCATCTGGCTAATGTGGGTCCTGGGGAATCGAGCCTAAAACCGGGGTCCTTAGGCTTCACAGGCAAGCGCTTAACCACTCACTAAGCCATCTCTCCAGCCCTGTATTTTCTTTTTATAAGGGAAGTCAGAGATTTACAGGCTGTGTTTAAGACCTGTTTGGGGACCCATCTTCGCTGGCTCCATTTCACTCATGGAGCTGTGCCTCCGTCTTTGTTTCTGGTGGCTGTGTTAAGGAAGCAAGGGACATTTCTTTTTCCAGCCTCCCCTCCCAAGGGCACACAGCTGGTAGAACTGAATATTTCCCTAGGATAAGTCCCTTCAAGGGGCGGGAGGGTTTGCTAGGAAAAGAGACCACAAGGGTGTTTGTTTTGTTTTGTTTTGCAGTGCTGGGCCTAGAAGCCATGGCCTTGCACATGCTCAGTAAGCACTCTACCTGAGCTCCTCTAGCTGAAGTTCAGTTTTCAAGGCCTTCTGACCACAAACCATTCTGTCCTGGCTGCCTGCTCCATTCTGTTCCCCCGCAGCCTGATGAGGGGTCCCCGCCCTGGCCACGCCAGGGACAAGTGGCTGCTGAGACGCCAGGGGTCTGAGTCCACAGTGGCCGGCCATTCCTGGGCTCTGAGCTCCTTCCAAGGCCATGGGGTCATGCTCCTGCCTTCTTCCCTGAAACCACCAGCGCCCCTTTGGTGAAGAAGCAACCCCAGATGGACATCAAATCTCATCAGAGCCAGGCCTGATTGGCCGTTTAGGATCCTGGCCGTGGAATGTTTTGTGTTATTTTTTGACAGCCCATGAGCAATTCGTGTTAATTTCCCCTGAGAGCTGATGAATCAAAGGGCAGGCTTGCTCTGTCTTGTGTCCCCTGGAATGCCATCTGCCCAGAGGAGGCAGCTGGCTCATCAGACAGAGGAAGTAGAGCCCCCCTGCCCCCTGCCTGCACTGGCCATTGGATTTGTGCAAGAGAGCATCTGCCAGACTGCCTGGCGGCCTCTGAGAAACCAGCCCACCCTAGCCAGGCCAGCTGCAGGCCAGCTGGAGCCGAGGCCAACTGATGGAACGAGGGGGATCTGGGATGGAACTCAGCTCCTGGCATGGTGCCCGGCTTCTGCAGTATGCCATCCCCTGCCATTGTGGCTCTCGGCAATTTACAAACAAGTCCTATGTGGACCCACCTCCTCATTTCATTTTTCCATTTCTGTTTTCATGAGAGAGAGAATTGGCATGCCAGGGCCTCTGGCCACTGCAATCGGACTCCAGACTTGTGCACCACCTTGTGTGCATGAGTCACCTTGTATGTCTGGCTTACGTGGGTTCTGGGAGGCGAACCTGGGTCCTTGGGCTTCATAGGCAAGTACCTTAACTGCTAAGCCATCTTTCTAGACCCCATACTTTCTAGCCCCCACCCCTTCATTTTATATATAAGCCATCTTGGGTGGCTTAGAGGCCTGACTTGCTGGGGTTTCAGGAAAGGTGATGCCAGGAGTACAATTAGAAGCTGGTGCCCAGCTCAGAACCCCTCTTCACTCACTGTCTTCTTTTCTTTTCTGCGTATTGAGTCCATCAACCATTAGCTTTGTGTTCTTGGACAAATTACTTCACCTCCCTGAGCCTCAGCTTACTCCTTGATTAACTAGGAATGGGAACGCTGCCTGTGTACCAAAGGCATGGGGCAGATATTATTATTAGTCATTTTCTGCCTCACAGGGGAGCCCCGGGGGAGCTGGGGTCACCTGACTGGGATGATCAATGGCCAGGAATTTGACATGGCCACCCTCAACACCAGTGTGCAACAGGAGGCACGTTCCGGGGTCACTACCATCCGCAGCAGCATTGGCCACGTCCCAGCAAGTGTGGGTAAGTAGAGACCAGAGTGACGCCTACCTCTAAGCCGCTATCCCAGCCCACCGAGGACCTCAGGGCACACACTGAACCCATAGGGTGGCACAGACTGCTCTGAGGCTTGCCTGGAGCCTGGTGCCCTGAGACAGGACTGTGTCGGGAAGGCCACTTCTCCTGCTCACAGCGCGTGTGCGCGCACACACGCACGCACACACCACCACCACCACCACCACCAAACAGAGCAACTGCACTTGACATCTGACATCAGTGCAGACAGTGAAATGAGCAGGACAATGCGGTGTGGCGTGGTGTGGCAAGAGGCAGGCTGGTGACAAAGAAAAGGGCCTCCAGAAATGAGATGTGAGCTGGAGGGAAAACCAAAGACTGAGCCCCTTTTAGAGTCCAAGAACTTATATTAATGGCAGGAAGGACCAGCATGATCCAAAAGGTGTGAGATGGAGACACAGAAACGGAGAGAAGGCCAGGGAAAGGGGGAGAGAGAGAGAGAGAGAGAGAGAGAATGCCAGTAAAGGAGCAAGAGAAGGAGAGGGTGAGCGAGCGAGAAGGTTTTATGGGTTATGGGTCCCTGTGAGGGAAGAGCCTTGGGTGATGATCTGCGGTGTAGGCAGGGGGAAGGTGGCAGTGTCTCTTCTCAGCATGACCAGGTGGGAGGAGGGAGAGAGGAGGATGTGGAGGAAACAGCTCTGGATTCTTCCAGAAAGAGGAAGCAAGCCGGGTGTGGTGGCGCACGCCTTTAATCCCAGCACTTGGGAGGCAGAGGTAGGAGGATCGCCGTGAGTTCGAGGCCACCCTGAGACTATAAAGCGAATTCCAGGTCAGCCTGGGCTAGAGTGAGAACCTACCTCAAAAAAAAATAATAATAATAAAGGAAGCGTCCACAATGCAATCAGCTAGAGACCCAGGAACTGTCTGCCTGCTCAGATTCTCCAAGCAGCGTCTCAGTGAGTGTTTAGGTGAGCCTCACAGACCTTGCCAGTGGTCTGCCCAGGGGACCCAAGGCTCCTCTCAGGGACCCAGTGCAGGGGAAGGGCGGTGTTGACCACAGCCTCTTCACCAGGGGTAGCTCATCAGACGCTGCTTGTGGCCTCAGTCTTGCGTGATCTGAGTAGGGTCAAGGGACTTTGGCCCCAGTCACTCTGAGCAGCTGTCAGCAGAGTTGGATCAAAGAAAGCCAAATGCCCGCCTGGGGGGAAACATCTGGCCCCAGGACAGGAGGGGCCAGGCACAGAGCAGTTGGGAAGGCCCTGTCCCCCATGTATGGGGACCAATTTGCCCCTGTCACCATCACCTGTTGCCATTGTCCCAGACCTCAGTAAGCTAGGAGTGAGCGGTGCTCCCCTGGCCCAGTCTGTGGCTTAACCTGGCCCCAGGAGGTCCGGACATCACATGAAAGTCTGAGAATCCACATCCAGGGCAGATTTTTTTCAGCTTTTTTTTTTTTTTTCAAAGTCAATGACTTGGAACACTCCTTCCTCTTCTGGGTTCTTGCCAGAAGTCATCTGCAACTTAGAAAGCCTGGTTGATTTTCAACTCAGCCCAGCAAACGTATAATGGCAGCATGTGGAATCCTAGTTCCCTGGTGACCAGTAGCCCTCAGTCTTATGTGCTGAATGTAATTAAACATCAGCAAGCTCCATGCATTTCTCTCTCTCTCTCTCTCTCTCTCTCTCTTTTTGCATTAAATTTTTTTTTATTTGAGAGAAAGGGGCAGAGAGAGGGGGAGAGAGAAAGAGAGAGAGAGAATATGGGTGCACCAGGGCCTCCAGCCCCTGCAAACAAACTCCAGACACATGCGTCACCTTGCGCATCTAGTTTACATGGGGCCTAGAGACTTGAACCTAGGTCCTTCGGCTTTGCAGGCAAGCACCTTAACCGCTAAGCCATCTCTCTGGCCCCTCCATGCATTTCTTTATGTAAAGTTACTTTGTTTGTTTTCACAAGTGCCCCATGAAGTAAGTACTTGACTTACGCTCTAGTAAATATCTGGGGTCCTGAAGCTGAGCATGGGCAGGGGAGGGAAAGGTCTTAGCTGTCTGGGAGCAGAAGGGAGCCAAAGAGGGATCTTGAGCAGAAGAGGAACCTCCCTGAGGCTTCAGTCCTAACGTGGCCGTCGTGTCCCACCCTATCCAGGCCCTCTGATGCGAGTGCTGGTGGTCACCATCGCTCCCATCTACTGGGCCCTGGCCGGCGAGAGTGGAGAGGCGCTGAATGGCTACTCCCTAACCGGCGGCAGGTTCCGGCAAGAGTCACACGTGGAGTTTGCTACAGGTGAACAGGGGGGTCTCCCTAGGCGACCGACCGGGAGATGGGGATCTAACTCTAGGACCTGTCTTGAAAGTGACTCTGGGCTGGGTGGGGGATGGGTTGCAGGGGAGCTGCTCACAATGTCCCAGGTGGCTCGGGGCCTGGATGCCCAAGGACTCCTGCTCCTTGATGTGGTGGTCAACGGCATGATCCCCGAGGGCCTGGCTGACGCAGACCTACAAGTGCACGTATGTACGGAGGGGATGGATTGGCATGGGCCCCCGGCCGGTGCAGTGGGTAAGGTACCATCTCCCCACCCTGAGCAGCCAGGCCCTCTTTCCTTCCTGACACCCCAACCACAGGAGCGGGGATGCGGTCTGCCCTTGGACTCAAAAGGTCACGATGAGGTTTAACCGGGGGTCTAGACTATTCTTCCCACTCCATAAGCAGAGAACGCCAAAAGCAAATGTTGCCCCTAGCTGCCGGCTGCTTGGAGAAGGGGAGAGGGTTTCCCAAAGCTCTCTATAGCACCCTAGCTCCTGGCGTTCCAAGTTCCCCAGCTGCTCAGGAGTGGCCCCCTGCCCCCCCCCCAGGACTTCCAGGAGCGCTACGTGCAGACGGGGCCCGGGCAGCTGTTTGTGGGCTCCACGCAGCGCTTCCTCCACGACGGACCTCCCAGGCTCCATGCGCTGCACCCACAGCATCCGGTACGACGTGGAGCGAGGCCCCCAGCCCCAGCTCGCGCAGCACCTGCGGGCCTCGGCTATCAGCTCGGCCTTCGACCCAGCCGCTGAGGCCCTGCGGTTCCAGCTCACCACGGCCCTGCAAGCCGGTAAAGCCCGCGTTCCCACCTCCGCTGCTCTGGCTGTGACCCCGCCAGGGACCCAAATAAAGCTGACTGAGCACTGAGTTGGGGGCGGGGCCGGAAGACAGCTCAGCTCCTTGGAGCCTTCCCCCTCCCCTCCTGCCCCCCTGCCCTTGCTCCCTGGCACCCCAGGCGGCAGGGACAGAGGTCTTCAGGCTATCTAAGGCTGGAGCCACACTCATGCTCTTCTCCCAAGGTGCCTGCAGCAGAGGCCCCCACAGGCTGGGAACCGTGGGTGTAACCCCTGGAGAACCCCCCCTGAGTATGCCTTACAGTCACAAGTGAGGGATGCCATCACTGCTTGAGGACCTGAAGGGGGATAACATTGAACAAGGGCGGATAGGAAGAGCACAACCTTGAGGCCAGATAACACCCTAGACCAGAGCGCCACTGCCAAGCTTTCCAACTGGGGCCCCCCTGGGGACAATGCCCTCGTGTTCCCTGGGTCTCATGTTCCCCCACGGAGCAGGGGGTGTGGCATAGCTAGCCTCACGGGGTGGACTCTAAAACCCTAGCTGACCCCCAGTGGTCACCTGACCCGGGATGGCTGTCATAATGTGACCTCCTGCTTTCTACTTGATTTCTCCCTGATCTGCCTGCCAGGCTTTCTGCCCAGCCGCACTGGGCTACCCCGCCCCCGCCCCGCCCCCACCTGCCGTGACATCTACACAACAAGGCATGTCTCACAGACACCATCTCCAACAGGCCTGGGCCTGGAGCCAGTTGCTGCTCCATTGGTACCAGTCTGGTTTCAAGAATGGGGCTTAGCTGTCAGCCAGGGGTCACTGCCTGGGGCAGCCCAAGGAAGCAGCTGTGAGCCCAGGTCCTGGACAAAGTGGCTTGGGAAGTGGGCACCCCTGTGTTCTTAGGCCTGTCTCCTTTCCCTTACAGAGGAGAATGAAGTCGGCTGTCCTGAGGGCTTTGAGCTGGATAGCCAGGGAGAATTTTGTGTGGGTAAGCACCTCCCCACCCTAGTATGGAAGATGGTAAGCCTCTAACCATAGAATACATGCCCCGTCCAGGCCAGCTTGGCAGGAGGGCCTAAAGATACAGCGCACCTGGGCTGGAGAGATGGCTTAATGGTTAAAACCCTTGCCTGCAGAGCCAAAGGACCTCGGTTTGATTCCCCATGTTTGCAGTGGCTGGCAGCCCTGGCGCGCCCATTCTCTCTCGCACACACTCCTCTGCCTCTTTCCCTCTCTCAAATAAATAGAAATAAAAGATACAGAGCACCCAATCTCTCCCCACCTAGACACAGACGAGTGCTCGGGTGGCCCCAGCCCCTGTTCCCACTCCTGCCGCAATGTGCCTGGCCACTTCTCATGTTCCTGCCCAGCTGGCTTCACCCTAGCCTGGGATGGCAGGAACTGCAGAGGTGAGCGACCCCAGGGGAGGTCTTCCTTCTACCTGCCCCAGGTGTATGCTGGAGGCTTCCCAGGACCAAGATCCCCCGCCAAAGGCACATATCTCTGGGGGTGGCCTTCTCCAGATGTTCATGCCTCCCTGGGCTTTGCGGTACCCCATTCCCCACCAGATCCCTTCCCATGATGAGGGACACAGACAGGAAAAGCTCATGTGTCAGGTGGTGGGCATCCCTAGATGCCCGTGTGGTTCCCCATATCCTCACGGCACTCAAGTTACTGAGCCTGGAACACACCCAGCCACAGGTCTGACTGACTGGAACTGATTGATAAGTGAGCCAACACGTCTTGGTCCCCCTTGTTCTACTTGTCCCCTGAGCAGAATATCTGGATGACAGATCTGACCCTGAAGCTTGTCCTCATGCTGACCTCAGTCTGTACCCTAACCCCTCCCAGCAGTGATATCTAACCCCACCAAGTCTCCTGTGGCCTTCCAAATGGGGCCCCAGGGGATACAGTCCACAACCTTGTGTCAGGAGCTGCAAGGTGGGGAGACCTTCACACCAAGGGCTCCTGGGCTATATGAATGGGCTGGGCCAGGTTCAGGGTGCAAAGATGGCTTGGGGGCCCATGTCCACTCAGTCCTTTGCCTGGTCTGCCCCTAGACGTGGACGAATGTGAATGGGACACTCACCTCTGCCAAGATGGGCAGCGCTGTGTGAACCTGTTGGGGCTCCTATCACTGCCTCCCTAAGTGTGGGCCTGGCTTCCGGGTGGCTGCGGATGGGAGCGGCTGCGAAGGTGAGAAGGGGGGCCCCTCCCCCGTCACACTCCCAAGGACCCAGAGAAAACCAGCGCTCTGCCGACGGGCAGTGGGGTTTCTGCGACTTGGGCTTCAGGGCGACCAGAACTCCTTGGCAGAAGGAGCCAGAGCACAGGGGAGGAAACCCAGAGATTCTGGTCCAGCCCGGTCATGGCTGTTCAAGTACCCTGCAAACGTCTTCCTTTCTGGACTTCCGTTCCTCCTGTGTTTCATGAAGGGGGGACGGAAGTTGGGATGCAAATACATATCACTTCTCTCTGCCTTCCGCCCCATTCATCATGTTCCAGCCCAGATACAGCCCCTGAGTCCTTCTCAACATGACTTCTCGGCCACCGCTATGGATCGGTGGCGACTGGCCTTTGGATAGAAACTTAAGTGCCACCCTTGGATGGGTGACCCCTGTGCATTCTATGCCTTCATGATGCTGGCCCACCTGGCTCCTCAGAGGGGAAGCATGGCAACCTTGAACTGAGAGGATGTAGCCAGCCCACCTTCTCAGAGCAGCAGTTATAGAGGGTTCTTCTGTGGCCTGCCTTCTACCCTTCCTCCATCACCCTTTCCTCCATCCCTCCCTCCTTCCATCAGCTCCTCCCCCCATCAGCTCATACAAGTCCCTGAACTCTTCTCACGTATGATACAGTTCTCCCCTCGCCACCACCCTTGAAGAGAGCCTCTTCTGAGCCCTGTGCACATGAGGAAACTGAGGCTCAGAGAGGGAGCACTGCTTTTCGGGGGCCCAGAACATGGCAGAGCAAAACTGGGACCCTGGACTTCCTGCCTCCAAAGCCTTCACGTTTTATGCCCCTTCCTTTCTTTGGATCGGGGACCCTGCTGCTCTCCTGTGCCGCCAGGCAAGAGGATGGGGATGGGGACGGGACGTGCACCTCTGCGTGCGCCTTGCAGGGCTGCGCTTAGAGAACGGGAGGGCTGGGGAGATGGCTTAGCAGTGACAGGCACTTGCTTGCAAAGCCTGACGGCCTGGGTTCAGTTCCCCAGTACCCACGGAAAAGGCAGGTGCATAAAGTGGGGCACGCGTCTGGAGTTCGTTCCCGATGCATCCATTCCCCTCTCTCTCCCTCCAGCCCCCCACTCTCTCTTTCTATCTGCCCATAAATAAATCTATCTAAACGGGAGAAAAAAAAAACAGGGAAGGTTCAGATGTGGAGGGGGCCGGGTACCTCCTGGGGGAGGGGCTCTAGACCAAGCTCTGCCCCTGACCACGACCCTGCCTCCCCAGATGTGGATGAATGCCTGGAGCAGCTGGACGAGTGTCACTACAGCCAGCTCTGTGAGAACACCCCAGGCAGCCACCGATGCAGCTGCCCCAGGGGGTACCGCAGCCAGGGCCCTGGCCTGCCATGTCTCGGTATGGGGATGCCCAGACCTTGCTGGAGCCTGGGTTACAGCCCTGGTGCAGGGCAAGGGGTGTTTATGGCAGCATTCTGATGAGTCCTGAGGCTGAAGGCACTGACCAGACCCTGTGTTAGGGCACCTCCATGGAGGCCGAGAGAGGAAGGAGGGTGGAGACCAGGGGTGGACCTCTGACGGGCTGAGGATGGATGATCCCGTGCTAAGGGCTGTGGGGCTGGGACGCTGGAGCCCGAGGTGAAGCTGGGTGCTGAGTGGGTGGGCTTCTGACCACAGACCTGGAGTCAGAGAAAATGCTGGTAGTGGGGACCTCAGAGAGCCAACTTGGAGGCAGTCTTGGTGTAGCATGTGAAGCCCTGGGTTCTAGAAAGCCGAGAGCAAGAGGCAGCTGGCACCAGGCATGGTGACATCTGCCCGGTATCCCAGTGTTTGGGAGGCAGAGACAGGAGGGTTATGAGTTCAAGGCCAGCCTGGGCTACATAGCAAGACCCTCTCTCTCAAAAAAAAATAAAATAAAAAAGAGGAATGGGGTATCTGGGGCAGGCACAGGGCTCAGGGCTTCAGGGCCCCGAATAACCCTCGCATCCACCTACCTGGTCTCCCTCTGCAGACATAAATGAGTGCCTAAAGCTGCCCAGACCCTGTGCCTACCAATGCCACAACCTCCAGGGTGGCTATCGCTGCCTGTGCCCACCAGGCCAAACCCTCCTACATGATGGCAAGGCCTGTGTCCCCCTGGAGCAGAGCAAACAGAATGTGACTACCATCAGCCAACGGGACCCCTTGCTGCCCTGGCTGCGGCTCCGGAACCCCAGCCCCGGTGGCTCCTACCATGCCTGGGTCTCCCTCCGGCCGGGTCCTAGAGCACTGAGCAGTGTGAGCCAGGCTTGGTGTCCACCTGGCTTCATCAGACAGAATGGCATCTGCACAGGTAAAGTGGGTCCTGCTAACCCCAAGCACACACCCCTGTTATCCTGGGCTCCTAGGCTGGGCATGAGGCCTCACTCACTGAGTTTAGAGACCCAGAGCTCATGGGTGGCAGGGCAAGGGACCATTTACTTTGTCATTGCAGGGTGGCTCAGAGCTGTGGCATGCTGACGGGCCAGGGGCTTCCAGGAGAGGGTCTGGTTTTCTTTCAAGACACAGTGTAATTTACCAGAGGGAGGGCCCCCTAAACAAATACCCCACAGAACCCACTTTGAGAAACACTCCACAGCCGGGCATAGTGGTGCACGCCTTTAATCCCAGCACTTGGGAAGCCCAGGTGGGAGGATCACCATGAGTTCAAGGCCACCTGAGATTACATAGTGAATCCCAGGTCAGCCTGGGCTAGAATGAGACCCTACCTCAAAAAATGAAAAAAATAAAAATAAAAAAAGCTGGGCGTGGTGGTGCATGCCTTTAATCCCAGCACTCAGGAGGGAGAGGTAGGAGGATCGCCGTAAGCTCGAGGCCACCCTGAGACTACATAGTGAATTCCAGGTCAGCCTGGGCTAAAGTGAGACCCTACCTCGAAAAACCAAAACCAAAAAAACAAAAACAAAAACAAAAACAAAAAACAACAACAAAAAAAACTCCTCAGTGGGGAACTTTGGGGGAATGAAAGAGAATCTTACACGGAGGGAAGAGACCCTGTAGAGGCTGGCACAAGGGTCTGTAGGGGTTGCCCACTCCTGCCTTTGTGATGGGAACAAGGCTGCATCCCAGCCCTCACCAAATCCAGGGACTTCTATAGCTGGGTTCAGTGGGGCCTGACAGGGGAGCAGCCCCCTGGGGCAGGGAACTCTCCTGGCTCGCTGCACAGCATGTGGCCACCTGGCGACTGTGACTCAGCGTCTCTTTGCCCCCATGCCCCTGCCTGAGCCAGACCTTGATGAGTGCCGCGTGAGAAGCCTGTGCCAGCACGCCTGCCGCAACACAGAAGGCAGCTACCAATGCCTCTGCCCCTCGGGCTACCGCCTCCTCCCCAGCGGCAAGAACTGTCAGGGTGAGCCGGCCAGACGCGGGCCAGTGGTGCCAGGCCCTGCTCTCTGTAGCCTTCCCAAGTGGTGGGAGGCGGGGGCAGAGGCACAAGCCCAGGGAGGTCGTACTCACAGCCAGGTTCAGGGCGCACCACCCTGGAGCCTAGGGAGAGCACGAGGGCAGACTCTGAAAGCTAGTCTCCAGGGCCAACCCCAGCTCTGCCGGGTGTCCCTGGGCAAGTCTTCTTGCCTCTCGGAACCTCACCCTTCTGATGAGATGGGGCTCACACAGTACACCTTCAGATGGCTGCGGGGGGTGGGGGGAGATAGGGAGATAGGAAGAGAGTTGGTACAACGGATCTCGATGGCAGTCGTAATGTCCTCTAACCGCCCAAGGGAAGCCTTGTCTTCTGGAATGCGTAGGCTCTAGGGCTGGTTCCCAGCGGAGGATGGGATCCCACCTTCTCTGCCCGTCTCCGCCCTCCCACTCTGCCATGGCAGTCAGTGAATGTCCTCTGGGAAGGGAGGGGTATCCACTGAGGGAGACGGGGATGCCCTGTCCGCGGAGGAGCACGGGTACCACCCCCTCTCCAGCCTGACACAAGGCTCTGAGGTCTCCACAGGATGGTCTGCACCAAATCTCCCTGGTGCCTTGAAGAGACCTGGTCCCCCAGGGCGCTGGAGAGGTTCAGGGGAGGAGGGCTAGGCATGGGGAAAGTGCTGTCCTTTACTCTGTCCCATGCCTCCTCTGGTTCCCTTCTGGGATCTGTCTCATCTCCTGCTCCGCTCTGCCGCCCAGACATCAATGAGTGCGAGGAAGATGACGTAGAGTGTGGGCCTGGCCAAATATGCTTCAACACCCGAGGCAGTTACCAGTGTGTGGACACGCCCTGTCCCGCTGCCTACCGACAGGGCTCCAGCCCAGGGTAAGGACGGAGTTGGCTGGGGTGCAGGGCCAGGTTACATTCTCCACCAGGGACAGCTCAGCTTCCTCCTCTGTGGCTTTGACATGCCTGGACCCCTGCCTCTAGGAAGGCCTCCCCGGGGCCAGAGGAGGCCAGGCTGCCATAAGTCTTGGGCCATGGCGGTGTCCTCACATGCTGAGCAAGCCTGTAAGCCAGGCAGGGGCGAGCTGGCCTCTGTGTGTATTCCCTGCACAGTGTCGCGGGCAACCCTGCATCGAGCACTAGTGCAGGGAATTGGGGTCACACAAACACATCCCCCGACTCATAAACTGGAGACATCCGCCAAGCTCCAGAACTCTTCCTGTAGAGTGAGGTACAACCCAAGGACCTTAGAGTTGCAGGCACGCTGTGTTGGGAAGGTGTTTTTCTTTTTTTTGTTTGTTTTTGTTTTTGAGGTAGGGTCTCACTCTCGCTCAGGCTGACCTGGAATTCACTCTGTAGTCTCAGGGTGGCCTCGAACTCACGGCGATCCTCCTACCTCTGCCTCCCGAGTGCTGGGATTAAAGGCGTGCGCCACCACGCCGGGCTGGAAAGGTTGTTTTTTTTTTGGGGGGGGGGGTGATTTCCTGGACTTATGGGAAATGAAGCTACTGGTGGAAGAGGAACCCCAGGCAGAGCTGAGTGCATCTTTTGAGTCCTGTCAACCCCTACCCATCCAGAGTGCGTGACTCAGCTCCAGGGCGCCTCCAGGTTGGCCTGGGGGGTCTAAGTTTTATCACTGCCTCGTGTGCGTCCGCTGAGCTGCACAGGGAAGGCCACTGGGAAGACTAGCTCTGCCGACGGGTGGGGGTGGTGGCGAAGGCTCCTCCCCTGGTCTCTGAAACGGACCGCTAGTGGCATTTGCAGGGAAGGCAATTGGGGGTGCAGGGGAGCTGGGGTGGGGGTGAAGCTTGGGTGGAGGTCACAAGGCTGCGACCCCAAGCCCTCGATGCGTCTGTGCCAACCGATGCCCCCCCCCCGACCCCCACTGCTCCCCCAGGACGTGCTTCCGCCGCTGCTCGCAGGACTGCAGCGCCGACGGCCCGTCCACGCTGCAGTACCGGCTGCTGTCGCTGCCGCTGGGCGTGCGCGCCCACCACGACGTGGCGCGCCTGGCCGCCTTCTCGGAGGCCGGCGTCCCCGCCAACCGCACGGAGCTGCGCGTGCTGGAGGCCGATCCGCGCAGCCCGTTCGCGCTGCGCACGCTGCGCGCCGGCCACGGCGCGGTCTACACGCGGCGCGCGCTCACCCGCGCGGGGCTCTACCGGCTCACCGTGCGCGCCGCCGCGCCGCGCCACCACGGCGTCTACGTGCTGCTCATCGCCGTGTCGCCCTACCCCTACTGACCCGGGGACCCGCCCCGCCCCCGCCCGGGCACCGGGCAGCCCTTGCCCGTGACACCTGCGGTGACAAGTGGAACGTCCTCTTCTCCCGCCCCGTGCGTCAGCGAGACCTTCTGTAAACACGGCTTCTGCGCACAGCCCTGACCCCAGCGACACCCAGCCTGTTTAACCAGCTCCTCTGGGCCTAACCTTAAAATCTTAGGGTCGGGGGATCTGGGCAGAGAGATTCAGGGGTCAAGGATCCCAGAGAGGGCAAACCCAGTGGGGGTGATGACAGTGGCTGCCCCGTGTCCACACCTCCCATGGTCATCCTAACACAGAATGTGTGTGTATGATATAAACAATTTATTTCTACCGGCTTGGTTTCTCTGTCCAATCATTTTGCCTTGCTAAATTGAGGCTATGCTCAGAGGGAAGGCCAGTAGTCCCAATAAGGCCTCCCTAGCCCCGTGGGGTGGCGCACACCTTTGATCCCAGCACTTGGGAGACAGAGGTAGGAGAATCGCCATGAGTTCAAGGCCAACCGGAGACTATATAGTGAGTTCAAGGTCAGCCTGGGATACAGAGAGACCCTACTTTGAAACACCAAAACAAAAACAAACAAAACACCAATAAGACCTCCCTTAGGCAGCTAACTGGGCTACTTGTCCATAAAATAGGAATATTGTGTAGACGTGGTTAATCCCAGCAGTCGGGAGCTTGAAGTAGGAGGATGGACAACAGTTTGAGGCCAGCCTTGGACCACAGAGTGAGTTCCAGGTCAACCTGGGCTACAGTGAGACCCTACCTAGAAAAAAAGCAAAACAAAGGAACACTGCAACAGGGCCCCACTTCCCTCATGACACTGGAAGAGAATTAATGAGAATTAAATGCGCCCCACAGACAGCAGTAAGTGGTGGCAAAAATTATACACTGGTTTTTTTTGAGACAGGGTCTCACTCTAGTCCAGGCTGACCTGGAACTAACACCAATCCTCCTACCTCAGCCTCCCTGAGACTGGAATTAAAGGCATGTGCCACCACCACACCCAGAAACAAAATAATTTTAAGAATTGTTTAGGGCTGGAGAGATGACTTAGCAGTTAAGGCACTTGCCTGCAAAGCCTAAGAACTCAGGTTCAATTCCCCAGAACCCAGATAAGCCAGATGCACATGGTGGTACATGAGTCTGGAGTTCTTTTGCAGTGGCTACAGGCCCTGGTGTGCCCATAATCCAAGCCCCTTGTAAATAAGTAGGTAATTTTTTTTTTTGTTTGTTTGTTTTTCGAGGTAGGGTCTCACTCTGGCCCAGGCTGACCTGGAATTCACTCTGTAGTCTCAGGGTGGCCTCGAACTCACGGTGATCCTCCTACCTCTGCCTCCCGAGTGCTGGGTGTGTGCACCACCACGCCTGACTAAAATAAAATATTTTTTAAAAAGAATTGCTTAAAACCACCGGGCCTGATGGCACCCAGGTACTCCAAGCGCTTGGGAAGCAAGGGCAGGAGGACCGGCCCAGCTTCCCACTTCTACTTTCAAAGCTGATACCCTCCAGCCAGGACTTTGCACAACCTTTCTGTAAAGGATGAAAGAGTAAATATGTTTGGCTGTTTGGGACGTGCAATCTCTGTTGCAACTACTACTAACTGTCCTTTTTGGGTGCAAAAATGGACACAGTCAAGGGCAAATAGGTGGGTGAGGTGCTTCAGTAAAGTTTTATCTGTGGTCGCTTCCACTATAAATTTGTTATTCCCACACGACCTGACGTTTTCTTTCTTCAACCACTGAGACCATAAAAACCATTGTTAGAGCAACGTGGGCTTTACTGAAGCCACAGGTGCTCGCCAAAGTTTGCTGACACTTGTTTTAAGCCACTCAGGGTGGAATTCTTGGCTGGGTAGAGGAGATGGGGGAGGGAGGCTTGTGGGTGTGGGTGGGGGAGTGTTCTGAACCCTCTAAACCCCAGTTGTACGGGGCTTTTCTGTGAGCACTTCCTTGAGCTGACCACCCTTGTGCAACCCTAGGGGTCAGGGATCAGAACCTGGGCCTGCTCCGTGCTGGGCTGTTCATTTTTCATGGACTTTGCAGCTCTAGAGAAAAGATAAGAGTGAGTCTGCCTTGGGGACAAAGGAACAGCAAGGGTCTCCGCACTTTCCTGCCTGCCCTTCCCAAGCCTCACCCAGACCCTTTATGTGTGTGTAATAATACCACCTGTCGGGCTGGAGAGAGAACTTAGCAGTTAAGGCACTTGCCTGTGAAGCCTAAGGACTCATGCTCCACTTTCCAGGTTCCATGCACAAGGGAGCACACGCATCTGGAGTTCGATTGCAGTGGCTGGAGGCCCTGGCACCACACCAATTCCCTCTCTCTCTCTCTCTCTCTCTCTCTCTCTCTTGGTTTTTCGAGGTAGGGGTTTCACTCTAGCTCAGGCTGACCTGGAATTCACTATGTAGTCTCAGGGTGGCCTTGAACTCATGGTGATCCACCTACCTTTGCCTTCCAAGTGCTGGAATTAAAGGCCTGCGCCACCACACCTGGCTTTCACTCTCACATTTTAAAAAGTCTTTTGGTAGGCTGGAGAGATGGCTTATCGGTTCAGGCACTTGCCTGCGAAGCCTAAGGACCCAGGTTCAATTCTCTAGGTCCCACATAAGCCAGATGCACAAGGTGACACATGCATCTGGAGTTCATTTGCACTGGCTAGAGGCTCAGGCGTGCCCATTCTTTCTCTCCCTCTGTCTCTAATAAATAAATAAAAATAAATAATATTTTTGAAAACATTTTTTGGGGCTTGCCTCAAAAACAAACAAACAAAAAAAGATACCATTTGTTGAAGCTTTAGGTACTGTTCCATGAACTTGAGTTTATTTTCTCTCCCAGGAGCTCCAGAGGCAAGAAATGTGTCTCCATTTCACAGACAAAGGAGTAGACGAAGGTCTCAGAGAAGGAAAGTCACTTATCTCAGCCCACACCTGCCTTCTGATCTTTCTGACTCCAAAGCCCAGGCCAGGTCTCTAACCTCTCTGTGCCCATGACTCAACACTCAAGGAAAGGGGATAAGGGAACAGAGGGCCAGGAGCAAGGTGGAAAGGAGAGGCTTGGGGGACAGGGAGGGGATTATCCCTTCAGCTGGCCCCTTCCTTCCCCTCTCCATCTTCACCCAAGGCTGTGAAAGGAGCTAGTGCAAAGGATGCTGGGGAGATGGCCCACCGAGTAAGCACTGCTGGGCCGTCACGAGAGCCTGACTGTGCATCCCCAGCACCCACACAAAATGTAGGGCATGGTACAGCACGCCTGTCATCCCAGCGATGGGGAGGCAGAGACAGGAGGACCCCCAGGGCTCACCGACTACTTAGTCTAGCCACAGAGGTGAGTCCCAGGCTCAGCGAGGGATCCGTCTCAAAAACAACAAGGCGGAGAGTGGTGGAGGAAGGCAGCGGCATTGACCTTTGTCTTCCACAGGCACATCTGCACGTGACGGAAGGCTGTGCGCGTGCAAACACACCTGCACGCACGCTGCACAAAACACATGGGAGAAGGAAGGAAAGAAAAAAAAATGAAAAGAAAAGGAGGAAAGAAGGAAGGAAGGAAGGAAGGAAGGAAGGGGAAGGGAAGGGAAGGGAAGAAGGAAAGAAAGGGAAGAGGAAAGGAAGGGAAGGGGAAAAGGAAGGGAAGGGAAGAAGGAAGGGAAGGAAGGAAGGGAAGGGAAGGGAAGAAGGAAGGGAAGGGAAGAAGGAAGGGAAGGGAAGAAGGAAGGGAAGGAAGGGAAGGGAAGGAAGGGAAGGGAAAGGAAGGGAAGGGAAGAAGGAAGGGAAGAAGGAAGGAAGGGAAGGGAAGAAGGAAGGGAAAGGAAGGGAAGGGAAGAAGGAAGGGAAGGGAAGGGAAGAAGGAAGGGAAAGGAAGGGAAGGGAAGAAGGAAGGGAAGAGAAAGGAAGGGAAGAAGGAAGGGAAGGGAAGAAGGAAGGGAAGAGAAAGGAAGGGAAGAAGGAAGGGAAAGGAAGGGAAGGGAAGAAGGAAGGGAAAGGAAGGGAAGGGAAGAAGGAAGGGAAGAGAAAGGAAGGGAAGAAGGAAGGGAAGGGAAGAAGGAAGGGAAGAGAAAGGAAGGGAAGAAGGAAGGGAAAGGAAGGGAAGGGAAGAAGGAAGGGAAAGGAAGGGAAGGGAAGAAGGAAGGGAAAGGAAGGGAAGGGAAGAAGGAAGGGAAAGGAAGGGAAGGGAAGAAGGAAGGGAAGAGAAAGGAAGGGAAGAAGGAAGGGAAGGAAGGGAAGGGAAGGGAAGGGAAGGGAAGGGAAGGGAAGGGAAGGGAAGGGAAGGGAAGGGAAGGGAAGAAGGGAGTGAGTGAGGGAGGGGCTTGGGACTGGCTTAGCAGTTAGGCACACTTCCTGCTCAAGCCTCAGGGCCTGAGGGGGACTGAAACAGTGTTCAACTCTCCAAATCCTGCATAAAAACCTGGGTTTGGCCACACACGGCTGTAACCGCAGTCCCACAGGGGAGCAGAGACTGGAGAGTTGTCGGAACCCTGCAAAGTCCAGAATCAGTGAAAAGAGTCTCTGCCTCAACAACCAGCCCAGGCAGAAGAGCCATGGAGTGGGACCCCAGACCCCCGGCTCCAGCTGCCACAGGTGAGTGGCCCCCTGCCACAGGACAGCACGTGCGGCAGCACGAGGGCACGTGCACGTACATACACCACACACAGCACACACGTGCAAAAGTGCTAAAGCCAGCCGTGGTGGCGCACGTGCCTCTAATCCCAGCCCTCGGGAGGCCGAGGTAGGAAGATCGCCATGAGTTTGAGGCCAGCCTGAGACTACAGAGTGAATTCCAGGTCAGCCCGGGCTGGAACAAGAGCCTACCTTGGAAAACCAAGACAAGAAGTAATAAAGCAAATAAATAAAGAGAGAAAGATGGTCTGCCCAAGGTCACGCAGCCAGCCCGTGGTGGACGAGGCTTGACCCAGGCCCTGACCCTCCCCCGCTCACAGTCATCCCGTAAGGGAGGGAGGTGCCGCCCAGTGGAGCTGCAGCTGGGTCCAATGCCAAGCGAAGTGCTGGCCAAGGCCCCTTCCAGCCGCTCAGCTCCTTGGGATGCCTGCCCTCCAAGCCTCTTCCCCATGGGCCATGGAAAACAGTTCTACAGGTCTGGTCACTCATTAAACTCCCCGATGCAGCTTTTCCAAGAATCCAACAACCGGACTCTGTGTTCCTCTGGGTTGGGACGGACAGCCCGAGGTCCAGCCGGCAGGTCATTCTCAGCCCTGGTCATTCTGCCCAGGCCCAGGCAGTGTGGCACAGTGGCTTCTGGTGCCAACTAGGAGTTGTGACAGAGCAAGGACCTTGAGGTCTCTACACACTCTGCCCTTCTGCCATTAGCAGAGGGCATAGGACAGGGGGGAGGCCACTCTGCCGTCAGGAGCGCTAGGCCCGCCACTTGCTGGAGTGTGATGACTGAGTGTGATGAGCTCACGTCCACTGAGTGTGGCAATAGAGAGGTCACCTGCCTGCAATGTCGAGCCTGCATTGGAGGGCGTGGGGAGTGCAGGCAGGAAGATGGCACAGGGAGAGGTGAGGAGGTGGTGGTGGTGGTTGGGACTAAGACCGCAGCAGTCTGGGGACAGAGAGGGAGGGGCCAGAGCCTCATGGTCTTCCATCTTGCTGCGCTGTGCCAGGAAGACAGCATGTGATGATGTATTGACCTAGGAGGGAAGGCACCAGAAGGATCTCTAAGGAGCAGCAACAGTGTGTCCTCAGACGGATGTGTGCAAGCAAGCACGAGAGACCCCTGCAGCAGGGACACAGCCGGCCAGGGCCAAGGGAGGGACACAGGCTTCTGGCTCTGATCCTGGAAGTGATGGAGACCCCCATAGTCATTTTAGAAATCACTCCATTCTTTTTTTAAATATACTTTATTTATTTATTTATTTGAGAGAGAGAGATAGAAAGAGACTGAGAGAGAGAGAGAGAGAATGGGCATGCCAGGGCCTCCAGCCACTGCAAACGAACCCCAGACACATGCACCACCTTGTGCATCTGGCTTACGTGGGTCCTAGGGAATCAAACCAGGGTCCTTTGGCTTGGCAGGCAAACGTCTTAACCATTAAGCCATCTCTCCAGCCCAAAATCACTTCATTTTTTAGTATTTCAGTATATACCGCTAACATTTAAAGCACCTATAGCATCGTTATTATTATACCTAAAAACCGAAAGCAATTCTTTGCTGTCAGATTTCCTGCCATCCCTGGGCGTGGCAGCACACAGCTTTAATGCCAGCACTTGGGAGGGCGAGGAGTTCACAGGCAGCCAGTCTGATGTTCTTTGCAGGCCGGCAGTCCACAAGAGACCCAGTCCCAAAGAAAATGGAGCACAGAAACCTCGGAGTTGTCCTGTGACCGCCACATACGCACGGTGGCTTTTGCACCCACACACGCGCACACAAATCAATAAACATTTTTTTAAAGAAAGGCTGGAGGCTGATTGAGAAGGGGAGGGGATACGATGGAGAGTGAAGTTGTGAAGGGGAACATGGGAGTGGGATGGGGTGGGAATTATCATGGCTTATTGTCTATAATTATGGAAGTTGTCAATAAACAAATGAAAAAATTTAGGTATTTTATTTATTTATTTATTATTTATTTAATTATTTGACAGAGAAAGAGGGAGAGAGGGAAAGAGAGAGAGAGAGAGAGAGAATGGGCGCACCAGGGCCTCCAGCCACTGCAAACGAACTCCGGACGCATGCACCCCCTTGTGCATCTGGCTAACGTGGGTCCTGGGGAATCGAACCTGGGTCCTTTGGCTTTGCAGGCAAATGCCTTAACTGCTAAGCCATCCCTCCAGTCCACAAATAAAAATTTTTAAAAAGGCTGGAGAAGCCGGGCGTGGAGGCGCACACCTTTAATCCCAGCACTCAGGAGGCAGAGGTAGGAGGATCGCCCTGAGTTCAAGGCCACTCTGAGACTCCATAGTGAATTCCAGGTCAGCCTGGACCAGAGTGAGACCCTACCTCGAAAAACCAAAAAAAAAAAAAAAAAAAAAAATGCTGGAGAAATGGCTTAGCAGTTAAAGGTGCTTGCTTGCAAAGCCTGATAGCCTGGGTTCGATGCCCCAGTACCCACATAAAGTCATGTATCTGGAGTTTGTTTGCAGTGTAAACCCTGGTGCACCCATACTCACTCTATCTCTCCCTCAAATAAAAAAATGAAATATTTTAAAAATATTTTTTTAAAGTTTGGGCTGAGTATTGTCAGCCTTGTTTTAGTATTTTATTTAGTTATTTGAAAGAGAGGGAGGAAGAGAGAGAGAGAGAGAATGGGAACCCCAGATCCTCTAGCCACTGCAAATGCACTCCAGGTGCATGTGCCACCTTGTGCACCTGGCTTACATGGATACTAGGGAATCAAACCTGGGTCCTTAGGCTTCATAGCCATCTCTCCAGCCGCCCAAAACTAATTTAAAAAAAGTATTCAGAGGGCTGGAGGGATGGCTTAGCAGTTAAGACATTTGCTTGCAAAGCCAAAAGACCCAGGTTCGGTTCCCCAGGACCCACATAAGCCAGAATCACAGTGTGGCACATGTGTCTGGAGTTCATTTGCTGAAGGCCCTGATGTGTCCATTCTTTCTGTCTGCCTCATTCTCTCTCTCAAATAAAAATAAATTAAATTTAAAAAAAAAAGTATTCAAGGGCTGGGGAGATTGCTCAGTTGGCAAAGTACTACATGACACCCTCCTCAAAAAAAAATCTATGTGGAGGACTGGAGAGATGGCTTAGCGATTAAGGCAATTGCCTGCGGGCCTAAGGACCCTGGTTCGATTCCCCAGGACCCATGTAAGCCAGATGGACAAGATGACACAGGGGTTTGGAGTTCATTTGCAGTGGTTGGAGGCCCTGACATGCCCATTCTGACTCTTTCTCTCCCCACTTAATTAATTAATTAATTTAATTAAAAAATATCTATGAAGAACTGGAGAGATGGCTTAGCAATTAAGACGTGTGCTCACAAAGCCAAAAGGCCCAGGTTCAGTTCCCCATTACCCACATAAAGCCAGATGCACAAAATGACACATGTGTCTGAAGTTTGTTTGCAATAGCTAGAGGCCCTGGTATGTTCATTCTCTCTCTCTCTCTCTCTCTGTGTCCCCCTCTTTCTTTCTCTCTCAAATAAGTAAATAAAATAAATAAGTATATATTTTTAAAAATCTATGAGAAACCAAGAGCTAATGTCATACTCAATAGTGAAAGGCTGAACAGATGCTTTAGGCTAAGACATGAATAAAATAAAACCTTCCTCAGGTCTGTTGACACTGCAGAGGAGACCAATACCACTTCAATAAGGCAAGAAAAAAAAAAGGCCCAAAGAAAGACAACATTATGTCTACATAGAAAACCTGGGGCTGGAGAGATGGCTTAGCAGTTAAGGCACTTGCCTGCAAAGCCAAAGGACCCAGGTTTGGTTCTCCAGGACCCACATAAGCCAATGCACAAGGTGGCACATGCATCTGGAGTTCATTGGCAGTGGCTGGAGGCCTTGGCATGTCCATTCTCTCTCATCTGCCTCTTTATCTCTCTCTCATGTAAATGACGAAAATGTTTTTAATTTTTTTTTAAAAAAAAGAAAGAAAATCTGAAGGTATTTACCAAAATCAATTAGAATTAATCACTGCATTTAGCAAAGTTGTGGAACACAGGCTAATAATATATAAAAATCAATTGTATGGGCTAGCAACAGACAACTGGAAAATGTAATTTAAAGTACCAGTTGTGGACTGGAGAGATGGCTTAGCAGTTAAGGTGTTTGCCTGCAAAGCCAAAGGATTCCAGTTCAGCTCTCCAGGACCCACGTAAGCCAGATGCACAAGGGGGTGCATGCATCTGGAATTTGTTTGCAGTGGCTGGTGGCCCTGGCATGCCCATTCTCTCTCTCTCTCTCTCTCTCTCTCCCTCTTTCTCTCTCTCTCAAATAAATAAATAAATAAATAAATAAATAAATAAATAAAATATATTTTAAAAAATAAATAAAATACCAGTTGTGAGCTGGAGAGATGGCTTAGTGGTTAAGGCACTTGCCTGCAAAGCCAAAGGACCCAGGTTCAGTTCCCCAAGACCCACCTAAACCAGATGCACAAGGTGGTACATAAGTCTGAAGTTCATTTGCAATGGCTGGAAGCTCTGGCACACCCATTCTCTCATTCTGCCTCTTCCTCTCTCTCTCTCAAATAAATATATATATAAATAATTTTTAAAATCCCATTTGTAGGGCTAGGGAAATTGCTCAGTGGTTAAAGGTGCTTGCTTGCAAAGCCTGACAGCCCAGTTTCAACGCCCCAGTACCATGTAGAGCCACATGCACAAAGTGGTGCAGGTATCTGGAGTTCATTTACAGCAGCAAGAGGCCCTGGCATCCATTCTCTTTCTCTCTCCCTCTCTCTCTCTTATGCACACACATAAATAAGTAAAAAATTTAAATTTGTAATAGCATCAAGAAACTCAAATACTTATAAGTAAATTCGGAAAAAGATAGGCAAGACTTGTACGTTGAAAGTCATACAACATTGCTCAGACATCTAAGTCGTTTGATACTTCCATTGAAATTGAGGTCTGATACACAAGCCATCAAAGATGTCAGATCTTTTGCTTCTCTGAAGGACTGACTTAGACCTTTACCTGAGAGCTGGCCTCCACCTGGTCAGTCTACCAAAGCGTCCACGGATGCGTTCATGTCAGATTTGGGTCTGGAAAACAGCCTCCAACACCACCACCACCACAAACTCTCTCTCTCTCTCTCTCTTTTTCTCTCTCTCTGTCTCTCTCTCTCAGAGCCCAAGCAGGCCTTTACCAGAATAGTTTTATGTTGTCTTCCCCTTGGAGGTTGTTACCCCAACCTGCTCCATCGAGACACTGAGGCATTTTAGGGTAACTGGACCCCCAAAAGTAAAAGCAGGGAATGTCCCTGAGCCTGTGCTTGCAGTCTCCACTTGGTTAGAGGTCAGAGAGAGATCTCTAGCCTACAGAAGTTCCCTAGATCTGTTTTCCCTGAACAACTTGAGTCCCTCCCTAGGAAAGAATTCCCCTTTGCTAGAATTAAGATTCCTGGAAGGGGCCTGGAGAGATGGCTCAGTGGATAAAGGCCCTTGCTTGTAGGGCCTGAGGACCCAGGTTCCATTCCTGTGCTCACGTAGGCCAGATGCACATGTCTGGAGTTCGTTTACAGGTGCAAGAGGCCCTGTTGCACCCATACACACTCTCTCTCTCTCTCTCTCTCTCTCTCTCTCTCTCTCTCTCTCTCTCTCTGACTCAAGGTTGGCTCAGACTCAAGGTTCTCTAGCTTCAGCCTCTGAAGAAGCAGAGATCACAGGCATGGGCCTGGCTTAGTCTAGATGTTTTTTTTTTTTTTTCTTTATTAATTAGTTCTGTACTCAGTGAATACAGTCAGGTTGGTACCATTGTTAGCCTCCTCCCTGTCCTCCCCCACTCCCTAATCTAGATGTTTTTAAAAGATTCTTGGCTGAAGCCGGGCATGGTAGTGCACGCCTTTAATCCCAGCACTCAGGAGGCAGAGGTAGGAGAATCACCATGAGTTCAAGGCCACCCTGAGACTACATAGTGAATTCTAGGTCAGCCTGAGCTAGAGTGAGACCCTACCTTGAAAAACAAACAAACAAACAAAAACAACAACAACAACAAAAAGATTCTTGGCTGGAGAGATGGCTTAGTAGTTAACGTGCTTGCCTGCAAAGCCAAAGGCTCCCTGTTCAATTCCCCAGGACCCATGTAAACCAGATGCACAAGGTGACGCATGTGTCTGGAGTTCATTTGCAGTGGCTGTTGGCCCTGGAACACCCCCTCTCTCTCTCCCTTTCTCTCTCTCTCAAATAAGTTTAAAAAATAAAAATAAAAAACCATTTTAGGGCTGGAGAGATGGCTTAGCAGTTAAGCGCTTATCTGTGAAGCCTAAGGACCCCTGGTTCAAGGCTCGATTCCCCAGGATCCATGTTAGCCACATGCACAAGGGAGCGCACACGTCTGGAGTTCGTTTCAGTGGCTGGAGGCCCTGGTGCGCCCATTCTCTCTCTCTCTACCTGCCTCTTTCCCTCTGTCTGTTGCTCTCAAATAAATAAATAAAAATAAACAAAAAAAATTTTTTTTAAACTATATATAAAAAAAGATTCTTGCTGGGCGTGGTGGCACATGCCTTTAATCCCAGCACTCAGGAGGCAGAGGTAGGAGGATCACCAAGAGTTCAAGGCCACCCTGAGATTACATAATGAATTCCAGCCTGAGCCAGAGTGAGACCCTACCTCAAAAAACAAAACAAACAAACAAAAAAAGATTCTTAGCTGATCATGGTGGCACACACCTTTAATCCCAGCCCTTGTGAGGCAGAGGTAGGAGGATCACTGTGAGTTTGAGGCCACCTTAAACCTACATAGTGAATTCCAGATCAGCCTGGGCTAGAGTGAGACCCTACCCTGAAAAAACAAAAACAAATATTCTTGCCTGAGACTCCACCTCCAATAAAGGGCCAGTTTTCTGACAGTCTAGAGTATATATATTTACGGACTAGAGATACAGTTCAGTTGGTAGAGCACCTGTCACCCATGCACAAGGACTGGTGTGCCGTCCCCAGCACCAACAAAACAACAGCAAAGCGTAGCTAGGCTTGGCACTGCTCACTTGTCATGACAGTTCTCAGGAGGCAAAGGCAGGAAGATTTCTTTCTGCACTATATAGCAAGTTCCAGGACAGCCAGGGCTATACAGCAAGACTCTGACTCAAAAACAAAAAGACTACGTACTTCAAAACTCTCATGCTATCTTAGAGAGGCAGCTCTAGTTTCAACTAAAAACCTGAACTCACCATAGTGAAGATCGTGTCAAGATGCAGCCTCCTACAGGGTAACCCCACTGTTTTAGTCTCTTCCCTACTGCTCAGGTTATAGTAATTAATAGTTTTATAGGTTATTTATTTATTATTTATTTGAGAGAGAGAAAGAGGGAGATAGATGGTAGATAGACAGATAGATAGATAGATGGATGGAGGGAGGGAAGGAGAGAAGAAGGAGAGAGAATGGGCATGCCAGGGCATCCAACCGCTGCAAACCAACTCCAGATGTATGTGTCAGTTTGTGCATCTGGCTTATGTGGGTCCTGGGGAATCAAACCTGGGTCCTTTGGCTTTGCAGGCAAGCACCTTAACCACTAAGCCATCTCACCACCCCATTTTATAGGGGTTTTGATGGTTTTATATAGGATTTGATAGGTTTTTTAAAAAAAAATTTAAGAAGTTATAAGAAAATAGAGCTATACCATGTTCATGAATTAAAAAAAAACAATATTGGCATTATGTCTATTTTGTCCCAAGTTGATATATAGATTTGTTATAATCCCTAATGAAAACCTCAACTGAAGGCTGAGGAGATGGCTCAGCACTTAAAGGCACTTGCTTGCAAAAGCCTGCTGGCCCGGGTTTGATTCCCCAGTGCCTACATGAAGCCACATGCGAGTCCAGAATCCGTTTGCCGGTGGCAGGAAGCCCCCCTCCCCCACACACAATCTCTCTTTCTTAAATTATTAAATAAAATTCCCAGCTGGCAGGCCTCGGGGCTGTGGTTTAGTGCTAGCTTAAGTATTAGGTTCAATCCCCAACCCCCGCCCCCCACATACAATAAACCCAATAGGTCTTTTTAAATCTTTGGTGTGTGCGTATGTGTGTAAGCATGGGCATGGTGTGTGTGTGTGTAGGTCAGAGGATAACTTTAGGGTGTCTGTCCTCACCTTCCACCTCGCCATTCACCAGACTAGGTACCCACAAACATCCAGGGCGACTCTCCCGTCCCTCCCTCTCTTCTTGGTGTAGGATTACAGATGGAAACACCACAGTGTTCGCTTTTACGTGGGCTCTGGGGATCTTAGCTCAGGTAGTCACACTTGCACACGGGTAAGCGCTAGCCTGTGAAGCCTAAGGACCCCAGGTTCAAGGCTCGATTCCTCAGGACCCATGTTAGCCAGATGCACGAGGGGGTGCACACGTCTGGAGTTTGCAGTGGCTGGAAGCCCTGGCGTGCCCACTCTCCTCTCTCTCTCTCTCTCTCTCTCTCTCTCTCTCTCTGCCTCTTTCTCTCTCTCTCTGTTGCTCTCAAATAAATAAATTTAAAAAAAAAAAGATTTGCTACAGAGCCGGGCGTGGTGGCGCGCGCCTTTAATCCCAGCACTCTGGAAGGCAGAGGTAGGAGGATCACCATGAGTTTGAGGCCACCCTAGGACTACAGAGTGAATTGCATCCAGGTCAGCCTTGGCTAGAGCAAGACCCTGCCTTGGGGAAGAAAAAAAAATTGCTACAAAAGACCCACGATCAAAGCTGTATAAGGACATGGCAGTGGTAAAGTATTTGCTTAGCATGCGTGAGGTCCTAGGTTCAATCCTTACATGGCCAAGATAGAAAGAAGAAATGAAAACGAACACCCAAAATTCCCTAGAGCCAGTCATGGTGACGCACACCTATGATCCCAGCCCTTGGGAAATGGAGGCAGGAAGGTCAGTAGTTCAAGGTCGTCCTTGACTATATAGTGAGTATGAGACCAGCCTGGGATACATGAAAGCCAGTGTGTGTGTATGACAGACAAGTAAGTCTACAGAGAAGAATGAAGTATAGAAACACACCCACACTTACGTGGCCCATTAGCATTCAACAAAGATGTCAGCGTAATTCTCTGGGAAAAGGAAAGTGTTGAACCGATATTGCTGGGACACCTAGAAACTGATATGGTGGGAGCCGACGAAGAGCATTGTGACCTGCTGGTCCCTTCAGCCTGCACATCAAGGACAGTCCTTTGGGCCGGAGCCCCTCTGCAGCAGACAGTAAATGTCCCTGCACTCTGTGACCCTGCGATTGGAACCTCAGCTCCTCCCTCCTCCAGTCCAGCTCAGACCTGAGCTAGAGCAGAGGACTGGGGCTGGAGCCCTGGCTACTGGATTCTAGTTCGCCACTTACACGCTGTGTGGCCTTGGGAAAGATACTGTGTGTCCGCACACTGCGGCTCCTGTCTGTAC
The DNA here is from genome assembly GCA_036346955.1 of Dipus sagitta. Taxonomy (NCBI): domain Eukaryota; kingdom Metazoa; phylum Chordata; class Mammalia; order Rodentia; family Dipodidae; genus Dipus; species Dipus sagitta. Next base: position 144,548,789 of record CM070770.1, read on the forward strand.
GCCGGGAATAAAAGCAATAAGGGCTGGAGAGATGGCCTAGTGGTTAAGGTGCTTACCGGCAAAGCCATAGGACCCAGGTTTGATTCCCCAGGACCCATATAAAGCCAGCTGCACAAGGTGGTGCATGCATTGGAGTTCATTTGCAGTGGCTAGAGACTCTGGCGTGCCCATTCTCTTTCTCTATCTGCCTCTCTCTCTTCTCTCAAATAAATAAATTAATCAAATATTAACAAAAGTAATTACTTCAGAAAGAGTAGTCATGTGGGGCTTGTTGGTGCACGCCTTTAATTCCAACACTCAGGAGGCCAAGGTAGCAGGACTGCTGTGAGTTTGAGGCCAGCCTGAAACTACATAGTGAATTCCAGGTCAGCATGGATTACAGTGAGACCCTACCCTGAAAAACCACACACACACAAAGAGTAGTCATGAAGGGGCTTGAGAGATGCCTCAGTGGTTAAAGCACTTGCCTGCAAAGCCTAAGAACCCAGGTTCAATTCCCCAGTACCCATGTAAAGCCAGATGCACAAGGTGGCGCATGCATCTGGAGTTTGTTTGCAGTGGCTAGAGGCCCTGGCATGCCAATTCTCTCTCTCTCTCATAAATAAACACATAAATAAAATTTTAAAAAATTGAAACAAGAGTAGTCATGAAGGTGGAAACAGGAAGATAATTCAAACACCTGCCCTGCCCTGGGCCAACTCTACAGAGGAGAAACTGAGGCTGCGAAGAGGAGGGATGATCTCAAAGGCACACAGTAGCTGCCAGTATGCTTCTGTGATGCCCTTCACTTTGCCACCTGCTGGTGGAAGGCCCAGAGTAAGTGACCCATGTGTCAGCTGTCATACAGTGTCCCGGCAGGAGGTCGCCCCCAGTCACCCATGGGTACTCATGGCTACATGGCTCATAGGGGCTCCTGGCCTTCATGAGTCACAATCTGAGTTGAAAGGACAGGGGACCAGGGGCTCTGGAAGGTCCTGCTGCAATGACTGTAAATTGGCAGGCCACCTTCGGGTGCCTAGAAGTCAGTACAGCTATTGCTTGTAGCCTTGAGGGACCAGGTGGCTGAGATGGAACACGGATGGCACCAAAAGCCTGATGGTGACTCAGAAAGGCAGCTGGGTATGGAGTGGGGCTCCTGTGCCCGGGTGCAGAGCTGGCCTGGGCCTACTTGTAGAGTGATGGGCTTGGCCATGATTTTGGAGGGTGGAGTTCAGTGGGGCAGGGACGACCATGAGATGCCCTGGGGTGCAAACAGAGCTGGGGAGCTTCTGACACACCCTTCTGGCAGATGCTGGGCACAACCCCCCCCCCAAGTTTCATTTTACTAGCCAGCAGCTTCTGTGAACCTCGACCTTCCACACCATGCGATGGGTCAGCAGGCGGCCAGTCTTTGATCCACCGTTTACTGTGGGCCCTGGGCAATCTGGGCAGGTGCCAGGCTGTGGGGAAACCGTGGAGACCGACAGATGCAACCCTATGGGCTGTGGGCTCTGGCTCCGGGGCTGGTGTGTGTGTGGGGAGCGGGGGAGCGAGGGACTCCAGGCACTGGATAAAAGTAGGTCCGTAGCCTCTGAGCCTAGCATCCCCGCTCTGGCCTTAAAGCGCTTTGAAGGGCCAGGCGGCAAGTGTCTTCGCAAAACGATTGCGATCACCCAGCTCAGTTACTCGGGGTAATTCCCGCCTCTGCCACCCTCCCCGGCGCCTCCAGCCGCTGCCAGGGTCAAGATCCCCGCGCCGCCCGCGCCCACGCCCGTGCGCCCCCGGGAGGCTAGGCTGGCGCCGGGCCGCGGGCGGGGACTGGATAGGGGGTGGGGTCGAGGAAGGGAAGGAGCGATCCAGTCCCGCCCACCGCAGGTGGCCCCGAACTCTGAGAGGCTCCGGGTGGGGGCCCGGCCCGAGGGCGGGGACTGTCGCGCGCGTGTCCCCACGTGTCCCAGATCCCTGCCTACCCCCCACCCCCACCCCCTGGGCCCTGGGTTTATAACCCGGGATGCGTGCTTCTCCCGGCCTTGCTCCGTCTGCTGCCACCGCCGCCTGGACCCTGGTAAGGAGTCCCCGGCCTTTCTGGTTACCCCCACTCCCCAGCCTGGGTCACCTCCCCGTGGGATCGCAGCAGGAGAGGGCCGGGGAGGGGACGCGCGCCTCGGCCGCCCGCCCGCCGGGGAGAGGGCAGCGAGCGCACCACCGGGTCGCTGCGCAGCCCGCGGCCGGGAAGGAGGCGGAGGCCCGGGGCTCCTGTTGCGCACATGCCTGGAGCGGGGATCCAGGTTCCTCTGGTTTGGGAAACCGGATAGGACTCCAAGTCCCGGGGTCTAGGGAGCAAGTCAGGTCATGTGTCCCCTGTGGAAGCCGAGGGCCTTTCTGGATCGTCCTTCTCGCATCCTCTGTGCAGCGAAGGCCCCAGATGGAGACCCTGAGAGTCCGTAGGGGTTGGAGGTTAGCATCCCCTCGCCCCACTCCGACTCACCCCTACGTCTGCGTGAAACCAGAGATCCAAGCTCCGCCTCAGACCCTTGCCCTCCGGGGCTTGGGCCTAGGGCACTCCCTGCCCCAACGTGCCCTGCACAGGTGTATACCCGACTCCCTGCCCCCGGGCCCTGGTGGTGACCGGGCTGCCTTCTCCGAGGGACGACAGTGTGGGGACTCTGAGTGGGGCCACTCCCAGTCGGGTTTCCTGCTGGCCTGAGGCTAGCTGGCTGGATCTATGGGAGGGGCCCCTCTGCAGGAAATGACCGTCTCGGGGTGGTTACAGCCTGGGCCCCTCGGAGGCTGCAACCGTCCCTGGAGGCAGGGTCATGGAGAAATGGGGGACCTCAGTGTTCCACTCTGTGAAGTGGGCCCGCCAGGCTGGCTGCAGTGCTGGGGCAGGAGCAAACCTGTCCTCCTTTGCCCAGGGGTAGATCTAGAGAGCCTTGGCTTTGATCCCTTCCCTCACAGCTCCCCCTGGCTGGTGACAGGGCAGGTGAGGCATTGCGTCAGACTGCACCCTCCCTGCTGCTGCCGACTCCAGGACTCCTGGTCTCCGCCTGTCGGAGCTCCCTTACTCCTGGGGCCAGGGACCTCGGAGGTTGTCTGAGGTCGCAGTGGAGCCCCGTGGCCTGGGTCTCCTCTGGTCCTCCTGGGTCTGGGAATGTGAGATGTAGAACTGGGATAGGCTTGAGGCAGGTGGAGAAGGCAGGGAGAACTACAGGGCGGGATAAGAACTGCAGGGCACTCCATTGCAAACTTCACCCATCTCCTTTCCCCTACGTCTGCCTCCACTTTCCAGTCAGAGCTAAGGATCTGGAGGACGAGGATGGGGTCTGCTCAAGGAATCCTGGCCCCAATTCAGTGCAAGTGGGCCCAGTGAATGACTCCTCCACCCCACCAGCCTCTGGGCGGGGGAACAGGCATGGGGAGCGGAATGGGAAGCCCACAGTCCTAGCACCCCTAAGTACCCATACCTCCCTGCCCCCTGCTTGTAAAGCCAGGAACTCCGCGAGCCTTGGGGTGGAGCCAGGCCCACTTGCTGTGCCAGCATTTCCCATGGCCCATCTCATCTTCACCCTGGGTGCCCTGAGGCCAGCCACATGCCTTCTCGGCGCACTGAACTGAGTAACTGGCTTGCCTGTGGGCAGTTAGGTGGAAAGAGGTACCTTGCTGGTTGCTGGAATGCGCAGTCTGAGGCACCACCCCCAGCCCCACGGTGAAGGGCCTCACTCTAGCCCAGGCTGACATGGAACTCACCCTGTGGCCTTGAACTCACAGCCATCCACCTGGCTCGCCACCAAGCCCAGGCTCAGCACTAACTTTTCCCTGACAGCTTTGGGCAAGGCTGACCTTCCAGGGCCTGGCTTTCCTCCCTCCTTGGAGGCGATCTCTCCCCCAGACTTGGGAAAGGCCAGGCCCTCAGAAGCACTTTGACAGCAACAGCATGAATGCATCAGTGTGTTTTGTTGCTTTGCTTTGTTTTTCCTCCGTGTTCCTAGTGCCCTTGCAGCCCTAACCAGCAAGGCCAACTAAAGAGACCATAGTGAACGGAAATTGGAACAAATAAAGGGGTTCTGCCCCAAGTCCATCTTTGGGGTTCCATCCTGAGGTTTAGTTTTTTTTTTTTTTTCTTTCAAGGTAGGGTTTAGCCCAGGCTGACTTGGAATTCACTATGTAGTCTCAGGGTAACCTCGATCCTCCTACCTCTGCCTCCCAAATGCTGGGATTAAAGGTGTGCACCACCATGCCCGGCTTTAGGTTTATATAGCGGTCAAGAGGTATGCATAACTAAGTTACAGTCTTGGTCAAGGTGTGGTCCCACCCAGCACTATTGACCTCATTGTCATTGTGTCAGCTCCAGGCTCTCTGTAAGTGGTTTGGGGAGCTGTCAGAGCTGTGTGAAGTCCCTTCCTGCTAGACAAGCTCCTCCTGGGGCTGCCAGCAGGCGTCAGCCCTGTCTTCCCCCAGCCTTCTTCCTTGGTGTTCATTGTTCAAGTGCTGGGATCAAAGGTGTGTGCCACCACACCTGGCTCCCTTATTTTTGAGTCAGGGTGTCACAGTGAACTCAGAGCTCACCATTTCTAGACTAGCTAGACAGCAAGTCCTAGGACTCCCCCTGTCCCTGACTCCCCAGCTCTGGTATTATAGGCATGCATCTCTATGCCTGGCGCTTACATGGGTGCTGGGACTCAACTCATATCCTCATGCTTGCAAAGCAAGCACTTTACCCACTAAACCATCTCCCCAGCCCGGGAGCTGAAATCTTAGAATGATCTGGAGAGAATTTTCTGGCTCAGGTGGTGTTAGGGTTTTATTTTATTTTATTGATTTACTTATTTAAGAGAGAGAGAGAAAGAATGGGTGTGTCAGGGCTTCCAGCCACTGCAGATGAACTCCAGACGCATGTGCCTCCTTGTGCATCTGGCTTACGTGGGTCCTGGGGAATTGAACCTGGGTCCTTTGGCTTTGTAGGCAAGTGCCTAAACTGCTAAGCCATCTCTCCAGCCCAGAATTAGGGTTTTTAAGCAAGATAATGACAAAGCAAGCTGAACTGATTTAGAATGTCACTGGAGAGGGAGGGACGAAGAAATCCTGAGCAGAGGAAAAAAAAAAAAAAAAACCATTGGTGACAAGCCATCAGGCAGGAAGTAGAGAAAGGGTACCTGGCTCTCAAGGGACCAGAGAGTTCAGGGCAGTCTGCAGTCAGCTTGGGTTTGCAGCCACCAACATGTGATCTTGGCCTGTCTCCTCTGGCTCCATCTGAAGAGGTGACTGAGATAGGTTTTACCTGAAGATGACACGCCTGTGACTCTGAACACAGGTGCTACTTGTGTTCCCCCAGCTCTGACGTTTAAGAACCACACAAGTTTCCTTGGTGTGGAGAAGTGCCCTGGCTAGCCTGGCACATGTTCCCTTGGCAGTTGTCAGATGGCTGTGGCTGAGAAAAGCCAGAGGATGCCCCCCCCACACACACACACCTTGCCAACTAAGACCAACTGGAAAGCAGCTTGACATGAGGTCACTTTCTTCCTGTTTCGATATCTATAATGGCATGGGCTGTCTATGTTGGCCTTGGGAGTTGGACCAACCTGCCCTGGGCCCTTCCTGAGTGTAGTCATATTGGCTGGGGCCTCATTCGGGAAGGAAGGAAGGAAGCTCAGTGTCCTGGGGTGTCTAAACCGAAAAGGCTTACAGCTTGTGCGGTTGGAGAAACTAAAGCCCAGAGGCCCAGGGACATGCTAAGCTCACCCACAGCAGTGGTGTGGAGTGGTTGCTGGTCTCCACACGGGCTCCTTCCCCAGCAGCTTCCTGAATCCTTCCAGTCCGATGTGGGGGACAGGACGGTGTCACCCCCATGGAGCTGTCGTGCTTAGAGTGCTTCAGGAACTCGAACCCAGGTCTGCAGGACTCGCGCTGAGTACTCCACCACAGACGACGCGCTCACTGTTGCCCTGCCCTTGTCTTTCTGTCTCTCCGTACAAAGTCAAGGCCGCAGCTTCATGTAGCTTTTGCTACAGCCGCAGCCTCCTCACATAACCCAGGAACCTTGGTGGCCGGATGAGGCCCTTCAAGGAGTTGGGTGTCAGGAGTAACGCTAGTGTCTGAGTGTATCATTTTCTCAGCCCACATACGCAGCTAATCTTTGTGCATGCATACACACACACACACACGCATGTACATTCAGGTGCACACCCCCGGTACACGGAGGCAGGCACACACACACACACACATGTGCTTCCTGGGTACACACACCGCACCTCTCAGTCCAAGCTGAGGACTACAGAGACCGTGCCCACACCATCAGACAGAAAGGGGCCTCCCTGGCTTCTGGGCAAGGTCTCATAGAAGCCCACAGCTCTGTTCTCTGCAGTGAGTGGCCCTCCAAAGAGAAAAAGTAGCAGTGATATATGGGGTGCCTGGCACCCCGTACCTGAATGTGGCGCCTGCCCCACGGAGCTCATGGTTGAGTGCGTGGGGGGCAGATTAGAACCCAGTAGACAGCGTGCTCTGATACAGGAAAGGCCTGTGAGAGCGCTGGAGGGCAGTGCCGGTGTAACTGGTTAGTCTGTCAATGTGGAGGCCCACCCCCTTGCATCCAGGGGCCTTTGGGGGGGGGGGGAAGAAGGAAGCAGGGCGCCCCGAAGAGGTGGTAGAATCTGGGGGTAGTACACATTCCTCCTGACACCCTGGTGTGTCTGAGAACTCCACAACCACTCCTTGCCCAGCCCTGCCTTTCTGGAGCCCCTCCCCCCCAGACGGTGGTCTTGTCCCTACAGGCAGAGCAGAGGGTGTGCAGAGCCCAGGTGGTGTGTGGCTTTGGGTCCTGGCTTTGTCACTTGGCAGCCAGGCAAGGCCTTGGTTAGTCCCTTCTCCCAAGCCTCAGTTTCCCTATCTAAAATGGGGCCGGTGCCAAATGGAGGGAGGGGCTTGACGCAAGCTGGGTGTGTTTATTATCTGGAGTGTGGGGACGGCTTTCTGAGTGACGTGTGAAACTTGCCAGTATGGAGGCTTTACGTAGGTGAGGTGCAGCTCAGCACAGAACACGCACTTAGCATGCATGCACAAGGCCCTGGGTCCCACCCTCAACACCACGGTAGTAATAAACTTGGAGGATGTGGCTCAGAGGTCAAGCACGTGGCTGATATGTATGAGGCCCTGGGTTCCATGTCCAGCATGAGAGAGAAGGAAGGAAGGAAGGAAAGAAGGAAATAATCTTCCTAGTTGGCAGCTGGAGAGATAGCTCAGTTGGTAACGTACATGCCTTGCAAGTACGGGGTCCTGAGTTCAATCCCCCGTATACATATAAATGCCAGGTGTGATGGTGTAAGCCTATAATCCAAGCGCTAGGGAGGTTGAGACAGGAGGATTTTTTTTTTCCCCAGGTAGGGTCTCACTGTAGCTCAGGCTAACCTGGAATTCACTGTGTACTCTCAGGCTAGCCTTGAACTCATGCTGATTCTCCTATCTCTGCCTCCCGAGTGCTGGGATTAAAGGCGTGCGCCACACACCCGGCCCACAGGAGGATTTTCGGAACTCACTGGCCAGCCAGTCTAACCTAATTGATGAGCTCAAGGCCAATGAGAGATCCTGTCGCCCAAAAGTACACAGTGTACGGAGGATGATAGCCAAGGTTGCCCTCTGACTATCAGAGGCATGCGTGCATACATGCACCCACACGCATAGAAACATGCATATACAAACACATTTGCTTTTTGTTGATTATGTGTGAGTTGTACCAATAGAGTTGTTAAAAGCAGTAACAGGGGGCTGGGAAGATGGCTCAGCAGTTAAAGGCGCTTGCTTGCAAAGTTTGCCAGCCCGGGTTCAATTCCCCAACATCCACATGAAGCCAGATGCACAAAGCGGCACATGCATCTGGAGTTGGTCTGCAGTGGCAAGAGTCCTGGCATGCTTATGAAGATGTAACGGGATATACCACTTGCCCGCTCACCCCTAGCCCCGTCATGCAAGTGGGGGGCACAGAGTCCTCCAGAGCCTCTGGCGTTGGACTGCACAATTGTCCTAAGGTCCCAGGGTTGCCGTGTCTCCTGGCTCAGGCCCGTGGAGGCCACATCCGGGGCCTCAGCATCACGCAGGCATCTGAGCATAGTCACTTTTGCAGAGTGCTTCACCCATCTGTGAAGACAGACTCCGGACACCGAGAGCCCACCGGCACCTGCAGTCCCAGGTACTTCCCACCTCGTTCCCTCCTCCTGCCTCGTTCTCTCCTTCTCACCGTCTTCCATGGCCAGTTGCCTGGTTGCTGTTGCCATGGGCACCATCTTCTGGCTCCAGGGTGGGGACCTGCTGAGTCACGAGCAACCAAGGTCTGGGGCAGCTGCCCTGGGAAGATCACTGAATGCCCCCACGATGGGGAGCACCGTGGGTTGCAGTGAGAACGAGCCCCAGCCCCAACCACACCGTTCCCAGAGGTGTCCCCTCCCAAGTCCAAAGGACAGCAGGACCTTGAGACCTGAGGCTGACTAGCAGGTGGGTCTGGGGAATGTGCTGGGGCCTGCATAGTCCCGCGCTCAGGTTCCAAAGTTCACTTGACCTGTCACACGATTGACTGCGCTGCCCAGAAAGTCAGTGAGCCTCTCTACACCTCAGGCCCAGGGAGAGGACACATAGCCTGACCTTCGTGGTAGTGATGGCAGGCTGGTAGACCCGCTGGCCTTGCAGGTGTGTGGCGGTCTATCCACGATGTCTCTCTGATAAGAACCTCACCTGACTCTGCCCTTGGTCAGACTCTACCGGATGCTGGGGCCAGGGTCCAGATCTGGTCCTGCTGCCTGCTGACCCACCCAGCACGATACCCGAGGCAATGATCTCACTTTTTCTTTTTTCTTAAATACATATACATATACATATATATATATATATATATATATATATATATATATATAATGTATTTGAGAGTGACAGGCAGAGAGAGAGAAGAATGGGCACGCCAGGGCCTCTAGCCACTGCAAACGAACTCCAGACGCATGCGCCCCCTTGTGCATCTGGCTAATGTGGGTCCTGGGGAATCGAGCCTCGAGCTGGGGTCCTTAGGCTTCACAGGCAAGCGCTTAACCGCTAAGCCATCTCTCCAGCCCTTAAATATATTTTTAAAAATTATTTTAGAGAGAGAAAGAGGTAGGTAGAGAGATAATGGGCACGCCAGGGCCTCTAGCCACTGCAAATGAACTCCAGACACATGTACCACCTTGTGCATCTGGCTTGCGTGGGTACTGGGGAATTGAACCTGGGTCCTTAAAGCTTTGCAGGCAAGCACCTTAACTGCTAAGCCATCTCTCCAGCCTGATCTCACTTTTCCTTTTTTTTTTTTTTCTGCTTTTCTTTTTGGTTTTTCAAGGTAGGGTCTCACTCTAGCACAGGCTATCCTGGAATTCACTATGTAGTCTCAGGGTGGCCTCAAACTCACGGCGATCCTCCTGCCTCTGCCTCCCAAGTGCTGGGATTAAAGGCATGCGCCACCACGCGTGGCTGATCTCACTTTTTCTATGGGGCATAGTAGAGCAGCCTCCCAGAGTTAAGTGAGAACTGCTAGGGCAAGTAGGGCATAATGTTCAGAAGTTTGCCAGGGTCCTTCAGGTGAAAGAAACAGCTGCAGGCTGGGGAGATGGCTCAGCAGTTGAAGGCAGTTACTTGCAAAGCCTACTGACCCGGGTTCAGTTCTCCAGTACCCACAGAAAACCAGAGGCACAAAGTGGTGGATATATCTGGAATTTGTTTACAGAGGCAAGAGGCCCTGGTACTCCCATATTCTCTCCCTCAATCTTCAAAAATTATTTTGAATGTATTTTTAAGAATATTTTCAATTTATTTACTTATTTATTTGCAAGCAGAGAGAGAGAGAGCATGAGAGAGCGAGAGAATGGGCATGCCAGGACCTCTCGCTGCTGCAAACAAACCTCAGATGCATGCTCTACTTTGTGTATCTGGCTATGCATGGGCACTGGGGAACCGTGGTCATTAGGCTTTGCAGGCAAGTGCCTTAACCACTGAGCCATTTCTCCAGACCCCGAAATAAAATTTTGTTAACAAAGAAACAGCTGCAAAGGAAAGGAGGCAGGTGGCCACATTGCCTTCTGGAAGTTTCTGTGTAGCTGAGGAGTGAGATTGAGCAGTGGTGGCATGCCCATCCTCACTGACGAGGGACAGCTCTTTTGTAGGCTTCAGGGAAGGACCCCCGAGTTACAGAGAGGTATACCTCTGCCTAGCCCTGTCCCTTTCTGGGCCTCAGTTTCTCCACTTACACACAAAAAAGTCAGTCTCTGAGCCCTACTCCACAAGTATCTACAGAGTTGAATTCACTGATGTGCTGGGGGGACTCTCAGGTGCCCTTCTCAGAGGTTGAAAACAAACAGGTTGCCTCAACTTCCAGTGAATGAAGAGGCGTCAGTGTGGGAGAGGAACCTAGGGCCATGTGGACTTCCCCTCCTGGCCCACCCTTGGGCGGCAGCCGTCACTGCATAATCCGTATTCCAGAGGCTAACAGACATTCACTTTGTGACCTTGACACAGCTGACCTCCCGGAGCCCCAGTCTGTCTCACAAATGAGGATGGCGGCTCCTATTTCATGGGATCACCCTGGAGGTTTCAGGGTGATCCAGACAAGGCCCTCAGGGCCCTGCCTGGCACTGTCCTGCTTAGTAAGGAGCAGTTCTGACAAAGCCCCGGCCCCTCCCTCCCTGCTCCCCTGGGGCATTGGCCTGGCTCCAGCTGTTAGGCCTCAGATGCCTGCACCAGCTGCTGAGGATTGGCTCTGTCTCCCCTCAGCCGACCCCAACCCCCCACTGGCATTCCCAGCACCCTCTCGGGTGGGATGTGTGCAGATCTGACAGGTCAGGGGCCCTGGGGAGGGATTCATGCAGGAAGGCGGACAGTCTGTTCTCAGCCTCCCAGCGGAGGCCTTGTCAGGATAACGCTTCCCAGGGCGTAGGGAGGGGGACCGTCATGGGACCAGGTCAAGAGCTTTTACAGGTTCGCCCTGCCTCGTGACACTCACATTCTTCATCGCTCCTTCCAGAGATGTCCAGCAAGGGCTCTGTGGTTTTGGCCTACAGCGGTGGCCTGGACACTTCCTGCATCCTCGTGTGGCTAAAGGAGCAAGGCTATGATGTCATCGCCTACCTGGTGAGGAGGTACCCAGCATGCCTGCAGGCCCCGCTGCCCACCTAGCCCACCCTCTGCCACTCTGCTCTGCCCTGGCTGCCTGCCATCTCTCTATCAAGTCCAGCTCTCTCCCTCCTGCACCTATCTTGAGCAAGGGCTGAAGACACAGCCCATCATGGAACTGCCTTAATGCCTTCGTCTTTTGTTCGTTTGTTTGTTTGTTTTGAGGTAGGGTCTCACTCTAGCTCAGACTGACCTGGAACTCACTCTGTAGTTCCAGGCTGGCCTTGAACTCATGGCAATCCTCCTACCTCTGTCCTTGTCTTTGAATCATCTCCCTGAGGCAGAGGAAGCTGGCTTTGAAGAGAGTGAGAGGGCTGGAGAGATGGCTTAGCGGTTAAGGTGCTTGCCTGCAAAGCCAAAGGACCCAGGTTCGATTCCCCTGGACCCACGTAAGCCAGATGCACAAGATGGTGCGTGCATCTGGAGTTTGTTTGCAGTGGCTGGAGGCCCTAGTATGCCCATTCTCTCTCTCAAATAAATACATAAAAATAAAATATTTAAAAAGAGAGAGTGTGAGAGTGTGTAAACACAACCTTGGCTCTACCATTAGGTCAGCCTGCTTGCGGAGAGCTTCCCTGGGCTTGAACATGTGGTCCCCCCAGAGCTGGCAGTACCCCTGGGTCTCCTTGTTCTGGGGTGACAACTAGGTCATAGGTGAGAGGTTAGGAATGGTGCCACTCTCTCCTCTAGGGTTCATAGCAGACATCCCCAATCAAACAAGCTCCACTGACGAGCTTCGACACAAATTCTAGAAATCAAAGTTAAACCTGCTTAAGGCAAAAGAATAACCAAAAAAAAAAAAAAAAGAAGTTCTTAAGCCAGGCATGGTGGTGCACACCTTTAATCCCAGCACTCGGGAGGCAGAAGTAGGAGGATCTCCATGAGTTCGAGGCTGCCCTGAGACTACAGAGTGAATTCCAGGTCAGCCTGAACTAGAGTGAGACCCTACCTTGAAAAACAAACAAACAAAAACAGTTCCTGGCTCCCATAACTCAGAAGTCCAGGGGTAGGAAGGCTTCAGGCAAGGCTGGCTCCAGGCGCTTGTCCAAATCCATCCCCAGCTTCCCTTGGCCTCTCCGCAGAGCAGCCAAGACTGCCGATGGGCACAGTCATAGCCCGGCGTGCTCAGAGAAGCGGGAGTCAGTGGCCAGCAAACCCAACGGTGCAGCTCCAAGCACGGGGTGTTCCTGTAGTGCTCAAGTGGCTATGTGTGGGATGGTGACAGGCTGGGCACCCCCCCTCCTGGGGCAGATTAGCCCTCTCGCACCCCTCTCTCTGCCCCTGGGCTCACTGGCTGCTGCTTCTGCTCCTCAGGCCAACATCGGCCAGAAGGAAGACTTTGAGGAAGCCAGGAAGAAGGCGTTGAAACTCGGGGCCAAAAAGGTATTCACGAGAGGCAGGAGGGCTGGAGGCGGGCTTGTGGCATGGAGGGGCAGCAGAGGCCCCTGTCCCGACATGCCTTCTAGACGGTCCTCTTGCTTCCAAGAGGAAAAGATCATGCTTTGTTCAGATATGTGAACAACCATCCACCGCCCATCAGCCATCTTTCACCATTCTCCACCCATCTACCCAATCTGTCATCCACCCATCTGTCCTTCCATCCATCCGTCCGTCATCCATCCATCATCTGCCGTTCATCCACCTCTGTACCTGTCATCCACCCATTATTCATCGTCTCCCTGTCCATTCTTTCATCTCTATGTTCTCATCCACCCATTTATCCATCTAGCCATCCATTCATCTGTTTATCATCCATCTACCTTTCCATCCCTCTTTGACCTCTCTGTCCATTCTCCATCCTTCTGTCCCCTAAACAGAGTCAGGAAACTTCGGCCAGGCTCAGTGTCAGCTGTGCCGCACTAACTGTGGCGGGCAAGCTCATGTTGGCCACAGGACAATATGGCGGGTGAAGCCCGTGTAGCCCTACTCACGCCATGTGTGAGCCACTCCCTGTGAGGAAGACCCTGCCACCCACCGCGCTTCACTTGAGAAGTGGGCAGGGGCCGCCACCAGCCCACCTGTCTTGTCAGAACCGGTTCCTCTGCAGGGCACTTCCGCAGCTGCCTGGCACTGCAGAATCAGTGCACGAAACGGAGAGCCACAAGCCCAAGCCACTCTCTCGCCAGGGCCTGCAAATAAGAATTTCCCGCCTCTGTCTGAGGTTCCCAAGCCCAGGAGAGGAAAGAGAAGGAGATGGGAGGGATGGGGCCATCTGGTCACAGGCCAGGCAGAGAGAGAAGTGCCAAGCACGAGGGCTCGCTTCAGCCAGGGCCTGAGCGGGTCTCTGCACAGGTGTCAGTTATGAAAGGGGAAGAACTGTCCATCATTCTGGCCTCACGACCCGTCTGCACTCTGATTTAATGTATTTGTTATTTTCCCGTTTATTTTCTTTCATACAGCGTGAGGATTCACTCAGTGTTGCTTTTGTGACATCCGGGTGAATGCTGCTTCGGTGAAAAAGGCAAATAACGTATCAGTGTCATTATTTAGTGTCCCCCACTGTCTTCCTGTGAGAGCCTGAGCCCTGCCTAGAGTTCTGCATTTTGAGGATCGTTCCTCATTCACACACAACCTTGGCCCTATTGACATGAGGCTGGCTGTCCCGGGCATTTGAGGATGTTTAACAAGGTCCCTGGCATCACCTACTAGATGTTACAAACTCTTCTTCCTCCCCTAACCTGGCAACTGCGGCAACTAAAAATATCTCCAAGGCTGGAGAGATGGTTTAGTGGTTAAAGGCACACACACTTGCTTGCCAAGCCTGAAAGCCAGACAAAGCCAGGTTCGATTCCCCAGTACCCACGTAAAGCCAGATACACAAAGTGGTGCATGTGTCTGGACTTTGTTTGCAGTGGCAGGAGGCCCTAGTGCACCCACACTCACTCTCTTTCTGTCTGTCTCTTTCTCTCTCACACACAAATGAAATAAAATAAAAATATTTTTAAAAAAAAAACATCTCCAGACACTGCTGTCTGGGTAACAAACCCACTGATTTGGTTGATAACAACTGCTCTAGATCTTTGGGGATACCTGAGTTTTGTCTTGTTGGGAAGGATTTAGGACTCACAACCAGTTTCAGCTAGATGGTGGGTTGGTATTGATTAGCAATGTCTGTCATGAGCGCAGAAGGAAAACTTACCAGTGTAGTTGGCTGGAGTTGATTAGTGATGTCTGCTAATGCTGCACAAAGGAAAGAAAAGCAGGGCATATCCTGATGATACATCACAGCTATTAGCCGTTGCTGTGGGCCACCTGAGGCCACTGGGTCTCTCTGTTCATGTTGGACCCCCTGTGCCCATCCTTGCTAGACCCCTTCTTACAATTCCTCTCCCTATAGGTGTTCATCGAGGATGTGAGCAAGGAGTTTGTGGAGGAGTTCATCTGGCCCGCTGTCCAGTCCAGTGCTCTCTATGAGGACCGCTACCTCCTGGGCACCTCTCTTGCCAGGCCCTGCATCGCCCGCAAACAGGTGGAGATTGCGAAGCGTGAAGGGGCCAAGTACGTGTCTCATGGCGCTACAGGGAAGGTAAGGCAAGGACTGAGTAGATGGGGCTGGTAGCTGGACGAAGGGAGGGGAGGCAGTCTGCTGAGGGGAACAGAGACCCCCCCCCCCAGGGTGATGATCAGTGACTGGCCATGCAGTAATAGCTGCATGCTGCGGATTCTGTCTGCCTGTGCTCAGGCCTCTGCTGAGAGCCACGTCACCTGCAATGTGGGAGATTTGACGCAGCCTTGGTTAAAATCACAGGGGGCATGTTACCATGGACCGGAGTAGAAAGGGTTAAGAACAAGTTGGAGAGCGGGGGTTCTGGAGGCCAGAAGTCCAAGGCTACCTACAGTGTGACCTGCTTCCTCGGAAGGTTCAGAACGGGGTGCCCCAGGCCTGGCTCCGCTCCTGGCACCTCATCCTCCATCGTCATGTGTGTTCATGCCAGCTTTCCTCTGTGCATGTGTGCCTGGGTGGCCCAGGCTCCCCCTTTTAAAGGACAGTGGTTTTAGAACGACACTAATGACCTCACTGTAACTAACTTACCTCTGTAAAGACCAACTAAGGTCATACTGAGTGGTCCAGGGCTTGGCACCTGACCCATTGATACAATGAGGACCCCATGAGGGAAGACAGGTTTCCCCAGGTGGCAGTGCTTAAGAACTGGGCTTCTTAACAATGCTAGAGAGCTGGAGAGATGGCCTAGTGCTTGAGGCGCTTGCCTGAGAAGCCTAAGGACCCATGTTCAACTCTCTAGATACCACATAAGCTAGACACACAAAGTTGAAGCAACTGCAAGGTTATACATGCCCACTAGGTGGCACAAACGTCTGGAGTTCGATTTCAGTGGCTGAGGTCCTGGTGTGCCAATCGTCAATCTCACTCTCACTCTTGTACTGGCTCTCTCTCTCTCTCTCTCTCTGGAGACTTGGGTTATGAGCGCTCAAAATCAGTGGACACTACATCAGTGGCCTGGTACAGAAAGTGACTGCTCAGCCACCCCACCATCTGTGGGCTTTTGAAGTTCTCCAGTGACAGGGTAGGGAGGCTCCCTCCATTGCTGGCCTGGTAACTGGTGAAGGTGGTAGTTTGCGGGGACACGAGGGCACACAGTTGAGGCTGGGGTGGAGGAGAGCTGATTTGTGGCCTGGGCATGTGTGAAATCCCAGGTACTCCTTCATTAGCTTGGGTACTGGATTAGCCAGCTGGTACCCAGCATGTCAAGGACGGGGTACCTGCTGGGCACAGGCATAGTGTTCCTAGTGAAGCAAAGAACGGTATAAAAGCAGCTGTGGCTATGTGATGTGGAGCCACATGTGGGTCGGGGAATTGGACAAGAACTACTTCCTGTGTCCTCGTGATGGCTTCCTTCTGGACACATCCGGGTAGATTAATCACAGGCTGGAGAACAGTGTGTCAGGCTGAGGGAGCCTGTGCAAGGCCCGGAGATAAGAGGCCCGGGATGACGGTGTATGGGAGAGCGCAGTAGGGTCAGAGCTAGGCCATGCTCGGTGGCGTGGGAGGGAGCCAGGCGGCATCAGGGAGCGAAGCGAGGAAGGTCAGGGAATTGCGGTGAACAGATATGGTGGAAAGCAGATCGGTCAGTCGTCTTCACAAACCCGCCCTCTGCTAAGACCCTTGTTTCACTGGTACCCTGGCCTGCGTGACACAGATGCCAAGGACCCAGGTGAGGCCGTGATTGCAGAGGCCCAGGAGAGAGGCTGGCACCGGGCTCAGCCCTGAATGCTGGGCTCAAATCAAGTGCCACTGTTTTCACACTGTGCAGCGTTCCCCCATGAGCCTCTGCTTCGGGGACGGAAACAGTGTAACTCCTGGGTGGGTGGGGTGCGCTGGGAGAGATGAGCAGAATTCCAGGAGTACACAGCATGGGCAGAGACAGACTGTTGTCTGAACAAGCATCATGGAAGAAGAAATAAGCTCCCAGGCCATCGCATCTGCCCCGGTGGAATGAGTCCCAGTGAGCTGCCCCACCCTGGAAAGGCACACTGGCAGAGACTGGGGGAAACAGGACTCTGGAAGGAGTTACTTTATCAGTGGTACCGTCAGGATCTGCTAAGCAGCCTGCAGGCTTGGAGAGCAAGTGGCTAGGTCTGGCTCCTGTTCTGGTTTGGGCTGCTCTGGGACTAGCCAGCAAGGGCTGGGGAGTGGCCGCCCTCAGCTGTGGGCTGTGCTGCATGTGGCCACCAGAGGGCACCAGAGACCTGGGCTAGAGAAAGCTTCACTAGAAGGTGGCCCGCACCCTTCCATGGCTCTGTTCCCCGCTGGGGTCCTGCAGAGCTTGGGTTCCTTCTGCGTAGGGCTCAGGAGCATCTCTGCAGCTCACACTTAGGGGTTACAAGGGGGGACAGTCAGACTTGAAACATTCCTGGGCCTCCAAGACCAGCGGTAGGGACGGCAGGGCTGCCAGGGGAGCCCGTATCCTGACTCTGCCATGGCAGGTCGGGTTGGCAGATGAGGCATACTGCCGTGCCTGTCTCCCTTCACGTGCATTCCCTAGAAGCTTCTGGTAGCCTCCAGAGACAATTTATGAAGACTGGGGGAATGTGGATAAGAAGGCCTGGGACCAGGCTGGGGCCAAGCCCTTGGCTCTGTCTGGGCAGGTTGAGGTGGACACTGGTGACTTCACATGTTAAGGACCACACCCCCGAGGCAGAACCAGGCATAAGGGTACTGTAGAGGCAGGTCCCAGTAGGACACTGGCAGAGCCCTCACTGAAGAGGGAGGACCCCATGGCCTGGGTGTGAACGTACCATGGAGACCTCAGATCAGAGAGGTACCCCACGACCTTCAAGAGCAGGTCAGCGTTGAGGTTCTAGTCGTTGGAGTAGCTCGGCGCTGGCTCCGCTCAGCCTCTCTCCGGCTCTCAGCAATGCAGGAAGCCATAGCCCCGGGCTCCTTGTTGCAGCCTCTCCTCGGGTCTTGATCCCCACAATGGTTGCATTATTGTTGTTACTGAGATAAGAGTCTCACCGTGGAGCCCAGGCTGACCTTGAGCTTAGCAGACTCTTGCCTCAGACTCCCCATTGCTGAGATTTCAGACATGCGCCACCATGGCCAGCTTTTAAAAAGAAAATTTATTTATTTATTTATTTGAGAGAGAGAATGGGAGCGCCAGGGCCCCTAACCATTGCAAACAAACTCCAGACGCATGTACCACTTTTTCTTCATTGCTGAGCTATCTCTCCAGTCCCATGCCCAGCTTTTGACACTCTATGGATACTTAACACAGAACTCTTGTGCATCCAGGTCACACTACAGCCGGGTAGAGGCACTGAGGGCTTAGGGACACTAAGGCAGCAGGGGCACTGGCAGGGTAATGCCCAAGTACGCAGAGGAAGTGAGAGTCAGCTAGTGATGCTGACAGGAGACCATCCTAAACCGTAGGAGCAGCTGTGCCATGGCCCAGAGGCGACACAGCTCTGTCTCAGTGGTCCTGCCTGGCTTGACCAGCACCCAGCTCAGCAATACAGCATTTCTCACCCTTGTTCACCCCCACTTTAAGCAGGGACCCCTGCCCGCCCACCCAGAGAGACACAGAGCTGGGAGTCTTACCCTCCTCCCCCCCCCCCACATACCCAGTTTTGAAAGAAAAGCTAGAAACATGAGCCTAAGACTAAGGGGTGCAGGGGCAGTTTTGTGAATGGCACCATCTGTAAGGCTGCCCCAAGGCAGATGGGAGACTCCCAGGCCCTTCTATCCGTGCGGGCACTCACTGCAGAACACGCATGATGGGGCAGACATCTGTATCGGCCCCTTCCTGTTCAAGGAAGCTATCCTGGTGTCATTGGACCTGGTCAGGAAGGGCCAGTGGCTTTTGCCTGGGACAGACTTTGAGCCAAGGAAGCCCGTTTGGTTTCTATGAGGGTCTCGGGCTTTCCGAGCAGATGGATGTCTCCCGGCCCGTCTGGGTCTGCAGACACTAGCCCCGCCGGGCCTGGCTGGGGAAGCACAGGCTGCCTTTGTGTTGGGGAAATGTGAAGCCGTTGGTTGGGGGGGGGGGAGAGTAGATGGGCCAGGCACAGCACAAATCTGTGATGAGACTGCTCTATGCCAGAGCGGCCCTGGCTCCCAGAGGGTGCTGCCCATGGGTCTTGAGGCCAGTGCTCCTGCCCCTCGTCTTGGGAGGCGGATAACCGCCACCCCCACTCCATGAACTCATTGCGCACAGAACTCAGAATCAGCCCTACCGCAAGCTGTCGGGAGAGGTGTGTTGGCTGTGTGGCCCTAGGCAACTGGCTTTCCCTCTCTGAGCTTCCCTGTGCACCACCGCAAAGACAAAAGAGATAGGATAGAAGGTCCCTGTTGGTCCCTGTGGCTGCTTCTGTGTGAGTGCATGGTAAGTGGTCATTGCAGGAGCTAAATGGAAAAAGGAGTGGCTGGTTGGCGAGGCCCTACCTGAACCTCTGAGGTGTCGGAGGGACACGGTCACAGCTCCACACGGCACCTGGTTCGGTGGAGGAGAGGCTGGAACCAAGGTGTCTGCGCCACCCGACAAAGCTCCGGAAAATAACATGTTATTCCCGCTGCTGCCTGGCTGCGCCTGTGCGGTTTTCACAGTAGGCGAAAAGGGAGTCTATTATTTCACAGCGCATGAGTCTCCCTCTCCGCGAGCCGGTGGCGAAGCAGGCGGGGGTGGCGCAGCGTCTCCCCCCGGCAGCGTGTGCGCACCCCAGACCCTCTTCCTTCCATTTCATGGGAGTGTCGTCAGGATGGCTGTACACAGACAGCAAAAGGAACAGGCGATCTACTCAAGGGTACTGGGACCTATGCTCGGGTGGCCTGACCCACAAAGACAGTCATTTTGTTCAGGACCTGTCCTGTGCCCTTGGACACCTGCCCATGTGCTCTCGGGACCTGTTTCCCTGTCTCGGCAGAGAAGCTGAAAGCAAAATGTCCTCTCTCCCAGCTCTCTGGGTTGTGTCTCCTTCCTCAGTCAGCCTCTGTAGAATTGGGGAATCTGAGGCCCAGAGAGCGGTAGGAACCTCCACTTTGTGGGGGTAGAGGATCAATGCACCATGGCACCCAGGGTCTGGCATGAGTCTGACCTCTAGCCTGGGGCAGTGCCCAGTCACGAAGGGGTGCCTTCAGAAAAAGGCTGCAATGGGAGCAGCTTGGGGGCCACCTGGAAGAGTGTATGGCGCCCAGGGTTCTCAAAGCCTGGTTGTCTTTGGGTGCCAGGCCTGCAGTTCCAGGGGGCTTCATGCTCCACTTGCACCCCCTGAACTGTGCACACACCCTGCACACGCTCAAAGCGTGTCTGTGTGTGTGTGTGGTTGCCCCGGGAGGCTTGTTCAGGGCTCACGGTAGCACTGCCGTGGGTGCCGACCCACTGCGCATGTGCGAGCGCCCAGTGACTGTCACTTACCACGCTGCTCCAGGCGCCCAGACACGGCCTCCTGCATGGACTGGGAAGACCCCGAGTTCTAGTGCTCGCCCCACCAGAGGTCCAGAGGCTGGTTCCTCAGCCTTTGTTTTTAAAACAGGCCAACCAAGGCTGGGGAGATAGTGTAAAGGGCAAAGTGCCTTCGTGCAAGCACGAGGACCTGGGTTCGAGCCTCAGAACCCACGTAAAAGTGCTGGGGGTGAAAACACTGTAATGAAATTCCCTGTGAAGCAATAAAAATTTTCATTAAAACATAATAATTCCATTAACAAAATTAATAATAATAATGTAGGGTGTGGTGGCACACACCTTTAATACTGAACACTTGGGAGGGTGAGGTAGAAGGATCACTGTGAGTTCAAGCCCAGCTTGGACTAGATTGAGAGCCTGCCTCAAAAAAAGTAAAAATAAAAATAAATTTGCTGGGTGTGGTAGGACATATATGTAGTACTGGGAAGGTGGGAACAAGAGGAAACCCCGGGGCTCACTGGCCAGCCAGTTTAGTCTCATTGGTGAGCTCCAGGCCAGGAAGAGACCCTGTCTCAGAAAAGGTGGATGGTGGTTCTTAGGAATGATAAACAGTGGTCGTCCTCTGACCCCACTTGCATGTGCACACATGTGTACACACACACACACACACACATACACACACACAGAGAAACCTGCCAGGTGTGATGGCGCACACCTTTAATCCCAGCACTCAAGAGGCAGAGGTAGGAGGATTGCTGTAAGTTCGAGGTCAGCCTGAGACTACATACACTGACCTCTGCTTTTTTTTTTTTTTTTTGAGAGTATGGGCAAGCCAGGGCCTCTTGCCACTGCCAACAAACTACAGATGTGTGTACCACTTTGCGCATCTGGCTTTACATCAGTACAGGGGAATTGGCGCCTGGCCAGCAGGCTTTGCAAGCAAGTGCCTTTAGCTGCTGAGCCATCTCCTCAGCCCTGGCTTCATCTCTTGACAGCCCTCTGTTCTGTGTTTCAGGGGAATGATCAGATCCGCTTTGAACTTACCTGCTACTCGCTGGCCCCCCAAATTAAGGTAAGACTGCTGCTTCCCATGGGGGTGGAGAGTAGGTGGCGCATGAGGTTCCAGGAAGTGACAAGGACAGGTCCACGGTACCTGTGGCTCCTGTGGAGAATGCAGCAGGAGGTGGGCAATCTGTAGGAGGGCTGGTCTCCCCGGCCCTTCTCTTCCCAGAGGTGCTGCCCAGATGCCTGGGTGGCTCTTTCATTTGTATATTTGGTATGATCCTAATGGTGGGATCCCATGTCCCCTACCTGGCTATCTATGGGTGACCCCCGTATCTCAGACATTTCCTTGGGTTAGGGATCCTCAGGGTCTTTGGATCAACCACCTGTGCATGGCATGTGCCTGACACCCAGGTAGAAGGACAAACATGGGGTTGGTCTAGCCTGTTCCCATTGCCTCTGCCCCTCCAGCCTGACCTCAGGCCTGGGCCTTTGTGGACTCATCCATCTATTCATTGATTCACTCACTCATTTCTTCCATGTGTAACTGAGTGCTGACTTGTGCGACCTTGGCCGGCTCCAGTTACTGCAGTGCCTAAGGCGAGAGCAATGAGAACAAAATCACGCATGCTCCAGATGTAAGCACAAATTTTCTAGTAGCTGTAACTTTAAAAAATGAAATAAAATGGAGCTGGGCGTGGTGGCGCACGCCTTTAATCCCCGCACTCGGGAGGCAGAGCTAGGAGGATCGCTGTGAGTCCGAGGCCACCCTGAGACAACACAGTGAATTCCAGGTCAGCCTGGGCTAGAGTGAGACCCTACCTCGGAAAAACAAAAGTAAATAAATAAATAAAATAAAAAGAGAAAGAAAACGAATCAGGTAATCAGGTGACATCATCTTAGTATTTGATAGAGTCTGTGTATCCAAAAAGTTGTCTTTCAACGTAGACTCTGCTTACTCAGAACTACTGATGGGGTTTCACGTCCTTTCTTGGTACTGATCTTGGTGTGGGGGACGGCCGCCTCCCAGATGCCCAGCCAGAGGCGTGGTGACTATGGCATGTGTTCCATGGGGCTCAGCTCCCATTTGAACCCCTCTGCATCCCTGGGAGACTTGCCACCTCCCAACCCCACCCTCAGCCACTGGAGAGTGTCCTTTCCTTGGTCTGGGGGCTGAGGCGGCTTGGAAGTGAGTGGTAATGAGCTCTGATGAATTGGATGCCACACACTAGGACACCGAGAAGCCCGGGACAGTAACTGCTTGTTGACTTACTACACTGCCCCTCCTGCACCTTCTCTTCTGGTTCCCACAGCAGCCTGGGGGTGGGGTGGGGGGGGACATGGCGTTCCCTTTCTTGGGTCTTTGTCTGTCTGTCTGAAGAGGCCAAGCCCTGGGGGCTGTGATGGGCTAGGGAAAGGTCTCTGGGAACCAGGCTAAGGGTGTTGTATTTCTGGGACTGAGCAGGTCTAGGGCTAGGGGATGAGAAGAGCAGATCCTGCTATTGCCACACCACACGGCTTCAGCTGCCCAATGTCCCCCCCCCCCCACACACACACACACCAACTTGTGCTCAGAGACAGACCTGCTGAGTTCCACTTCCTGGGGACCTGTCCCTGGCCATGCAGGTGGGGCGGGGAGGATCCAAGTGGAATGAGAGGCTTGGACACCTCCCCAACTTCTCTACCCACCACAACTTTGGCATGGGCGGGGGAGCCAGAGCATCTCTCGAAGTCCCCCCGCAGTTCACCAAGTTCAGACTCTCGGGTCTCAGCTTGGCAAACTGAGGCCCAGAGGAGCACACTTGGCCTCATGGGATTTCCCTGCCCACTCCCCGTGGACTAAGGACACAGCAAGAGATCTCTCCCAAGTTGATCCCTTCCCAGAGAACCGGGCTCTTAAGGGTAAGCAGAGGCTGTGACTCAGCTGGCTCTGTCCTGACCCCTCTGTCCTGTCCCCAGGTCATCGCTCCCTGGAGGATGCCTGAGTTTTACAACCGGTTCAAGGGCCGTAATGACCTGATGGAATACGCCAAGGTAGGCATCGGCTGCAGCCTTCCCAGCACACGTGTGCGCAGGGGCTCTCTGAGCCAGGGGGCACCCAGCGTTAATCTGCTCCCTGAGCTGGCCCCGCAGAGGTGTGGTCCATTTCCTGGGTGGGCATCTTCAAGGGGCAATCCCAGTCCTTCAAAGCAGGAAAGTGCTAGGCGATTTCCCTCCTATTCTCAGGGAGACCAGAGTCCTGCTTGCCACTTCTGTGGTGAGTGTGGGCTCCTCAGGGGACATTGGGTAGGTGTGTGGTGGGGGGGTGGGGGTGGGCTCTGAGCAGAAACGCTGTCTGCACCTTAATTACCTGGCTGCTAATTGTCCGCCAGCACTTTCCCCAGAACAGGTAGGCGCGGTGACAGACAAAGCCTTTTGCGGCGCCAGCCTTTTTTTGAAGTACAAGTTGCAATAAAACATATTAGGAGTTTTGCATCAAGATCCTTAGCTGCTCCCCAGGGCACCTTTCTTTTTAGCGACTCGGTGGCAGAGCCTGACAAACAGCCTCAATCAATCAGACCTGGGAAAAGCAAGTCGGTGCACACACCAGAAAATTGTTCAGGTTTTTAAATAGCAGAGTCTCGGGGGCTGGCTGTGAGCGCTCGCTGGCTGCCCGCCGCAGCCAAGGTGCCGCGTGGTAGGGGACGCTGCAGGAACGCGGCCCTGCCCCTGCCGCCAGCATCCCATTAGGCCCTGGAGCGCTGGGAGGAAAGACCTCCTCCACCATCTGTTGTTTTATTATTAAGAGGGGAGTTTACAAGAGCAAACCCATATGTTGCCAAACAAATCGGCAAATAGCAGAGCTATTAAGGGAGCGGAGGTTGGCGAGGCGTCTTTTGCCTCTCCCCCCCCCCCCTTGTCTCCTTGATGATAAAGAGTATGTAACAAGCCTTGTCCTTAAGAATAATGAATGGAGAGCCCTGTACCTCCACGCTCCCTCCCCGAGTGGAGATGGGAGTGAGGGCCAGGCTGGCCTGCTGATGCGCACCCCGACGCTCCTGGGTTTTCCCCAGCGAAGATGAATTTTAGGAGCAACGTGGTTCCTTCCTTTCCTGGAGTTTGGGGAGGAGGTACTTGGCTTCTCTTCTAAATAACCTCCAAAACAGGATAAGTCTGTCAGGGAAGGATGTGTGCAGCCCTCCCCCCTCACCCCCATAGTTTCATACCCTACTTCCATGGGAGCTCGGTTCATCCCTAGTACACCCAGAAAGGAGACAGAGCCACCCAGGAGGTAACCATGATAGCTGAGCAGCTATGAGTCTCTGTCCAAAATTCAGAGGCAGGCAGGATCTGAGACAGATGAGAGGAAAATCAATAGGGCTTTAAAGATTGCTGCTTTCAAAACCCATAAGTAGCCAGGGCCAAAATGTGCGCTGGAGACATGAATTTGCTTTTTGTCCCGCACCCCACAGTTCTCCAAGGCAAAAACAAACCCATCCCGTCCTCATTATTATGATTAATTAAAAATACTAAGCCAGGCTTGATGGAGCACACTTATGATCCTAGCACTGAGGAGGCTGAGGCAAAAGTTCAAGGTCAACCTGGGCGACTTAACGTAACCCTATCTCAAAATAAAAATGAAAAAGAGAACCGAGGGTATAGTTCAGTTGTAGAGCACTTGCTCAGCATGTGTATGTAAGGCCCTGGGTTCCATCTCCTATTACTGCTAATAGTAATAATGTTCATAATGATTGCTATTATTATTAATATTGTTAATATAATGCAGAGCCCAAGATGGGACCCTGGGATCCAAGGGCAGCCTGTCTGTCAGTGCAGGCGGCTTTGTTGTCTGTCCTCAGTTACCATGAAAGTTTTGAGGTGAGACCTCAAGACAGAGAAGGGTTGGGAGGTGGAAATCGCTTGGGTCCTGTGATCAGCCGTTTAGCCTCTGTCTCTGCTGAGTGGAAATACCCTTACTGTTCTCTTCCCCCCTTTCCTTCCTCCCCTGATTCCTTGCCTCGCTCTGTGATGGAGGACCCCAGGAAAGAGGACGAGGGTCCCACACCACTCCCAAGACAAGCTGCTTTTCTCAACCCCCACCCTCTCAAACATGAAGGGAGGTCAGCGCCCAGCAGGCCCCTGGGATGTTCCCGCAGTGCCACCGAGTCCCATCCAGTCTAGGTGTAGACTTGCCAGGTCCCCATGGAGAGAGCACAGGGCAGGTGTACACTGGATCTGAACTCCTTTGCAGTGATACGTGTCCCTGAACATTGAACAACCTAGAAATGAGATGTTTTCATTTACCTGTATCATTTAAGCACACCAATTCCAGGGTTGATTGTGGCTGCTTCCCCCCCCCCCCCCGTGGGTAGGGTCTCACTTTGTAGCCCAGGCTGTCCTAGAACTCATTACGTAGGCATTGACTTCACTGCGGTCCCCCTGAAGGTTGGAATTACTGGCATGAGCCACACACCTAGCATGGCTTTTTCTTTTTTTTTTTTTTTCTTTTGGCCGTAGATGGGACGGCAGGCGCGTTTGTGTGTGCACAGATGCAAAGACCAGAGAGGAACGGCAGATGCCTTCTTTTCTCTCGCCTGCCTGTTTTCCTTAAGACGGAGTCTCTCACTCCTCCACAAGCTGCCATTTTTGCTGTATGTTTCCTTCCCTTCAGAGAACCCCAGCAACTCCCCCAGTCTCCCCTTCCCACAGAACTGGGGTTACAAATGTACATGGCCACATCCAGCTGTTGATGTGGGTGCTAGGGAATTGAACTCGGGAAGTCCCAGGCCCTCGTGCTTACAGCAAGCACTCTTAAGCCCTGACCCATCTTCCCAGCCCCAGCTCTTTTCTTTTTTTTTCAGTGTATGAGGCACGTTTCAGTATTTGCCTATGTAGTACAGTAGTGAGCGCGCCACACTGCATTTTCTCAACCACAAAAGGAGACGCAAAGATAACACTGCCCTTTGATTCTCGTCAGTACCTCCGTCGCCATCGGGTCCGTTCTCTCTCACGTCTGTGGTACCGTCCATGAGGGCACCAGTGGGGCTTAGTGGTGGACACTTTGCTTGGTTCCTCTCCCAGGGGGCCTTGCTCAAGGGATTCACTTTTGGCTTCTGATTTGGTTTTCAGCACTTGATCACGTACTTCTCTGTGATTGTGCACAGGATCTGGTGTCAAGGGATAGGGTTCTTTGTTTGTTTGTTTGTTTTTGTTTGTTTTCCAAGGTAGGGTCTCACTCTAGCCCAGGCTGACCTAGAATTCACTAGGTAGCCTCAGGGTGCCCTCGAACTCACGGCGATCCTCCTACCTCTGCCTCCCCGGTGCTGGGATGAAAGGCGTGCGCCACCACGCCCGGCTTAAGGGATCGTATAGAATGCCCGCAGAAGGGTTGGTGGCATGCTGTGGTTCTGCCACACCAGGTCAAGGCGAGGTCTGCCCTGCAGTTACAGCCAAGGAGAGACAAACATGAGATAAAGCTTCGTCGCCGGCCATCTTGCCTCCACTTTTTCTTTTCTAAGCACGTCTTCTAATAAGGGTAAACAAAACCCCGGCAGTTTTACCCTCCTTTTTGGCATCATCGTAAGTTGGGGGCTATGATGAAGGAACCATTGCGGCTCCAGAGAAGACTGGAATCTCGGCCATGGGTACGAGAGCTGGAGGGGCAGAGCCATCTGCGGGGAGACAACCCCTGACTGGTGCCATGGAGGCTGAGGTTCCCGCTGACACGGTGGCACCGAGGTGTTGGCAGGCCTGGGAGGCAGAGCACCCTGCCCCAGGGCGGACCTCAGGAGCCTTGGGCTGCTGGCCCAGGCCTTTCCAGTGCTCTGCACCCAGCAAGCCTGGGAGGGGAGGTGGCATTCATCAGGGGTTTCTAAGCTGAAGATCCCGGCCTATACAGAGTTCCAGTCAAGTGTCTGTGGGGACAAGGTCCCCCTCTTTCTTGCCACGCCCCCCCCCAAAAAAAACTGAGCTAGATGGGCCTTGAAGGACGACCAGCAGCTACTTGGCCCAGGGTCTGGGTAGGTCTCCTGTGGGAATGGCGCAGAGCATTTGGGAAGGAAATGACAGCAAGTTGCGGCAGATGGAGGTGGAGGCTACCTGGGCTTCCCCCATTTGGGGTCTGTAGAACGACTGCGTGGCTCTTAAAATGGGCGTGGAGGGGGCAGGGCAGCTCCCAGAGGTCCTATGCCACGAGTTGGGTGTCTCTGTGAGTGTCCCTCCTCTCACTGGATGCCCGTGAAGCTCTGTGGGCTCGGGGCAAAT
Organism: Dipus sagitta; assembly: GCA_036346955.1. Classification (NCBI taxonomy): domain Eukaryota; kingdom Metazoa; phylum Chordata; class Mammalia; order Rodentia; family Dipodidae; genus Dipus; species Dipus sagitta. Next base: position 144,576,049 of record CM070770.1, read on the forward strand.
GCATCAGTCATCTGTGGCTGCGTGGTGGCAGTGTGGGTCCTTCTAGCTCCCAGCACATCGGGTCTCTGTGGACATTTAGTAGCAGGTATTGAGAGACTTTCAGCCTAGTCCCTAAGGCACTAAGTGCTCTAGGAGCCTTGGGAGTGTGGACTCACAGAATCTTCTAGAAGGAACTCTGAGGTCAGCATCCACTTCGCTGCATCTTACACACACACAGTTTTGTGGTTAGTGTCCCGCAGTGGGGCTCTCATGCCCTCAGCCCCAAGAGGGGAAGAGAGACATGGGGGTGGTCCAAGGGCTTTTACCAAAATGGAGACCAGAGTCAGGGGGCCATTAGATGTCTTGAAAACTAGACTCTTCCAGCTGCCTCACTGTCGCATGTTGTCTCTCACGTGTAGCAACACGGAATTCCCATCCCGGTCACGCCCAAGAGTCCCTGGAGCATGGACGAAAACCTTATGCACATCAGGTAACGCACATGCCCCCGGGCCTGGGCCTCACCCTCCCCGCAAGCATCTGTCACGCTCAGGTCCCTGCCCCATCGATGCCCGTGTGGCTCCCAGGTGCCAAGGAGCACAATGCACCAGCCTGGCAGACTTGATTCTTGGGTATCTGGAGTGGCTTCTTGGAAGAAGTGAGGCTCAAACCTCAAGGATGAGGAGGGGGCCTGCTTGGAAAGAGGGTCGGAGGCAAAGGAGCAGCATGAGCTGTTCACCCAGGGCTTCAAACACAAGGATGAAGAGAAAGCCCCAGCTTTTTACTGTTTATTTTTTGCAAGAGAAACAGAGATTGGGCGGTGGGGAAAGAAAGAGGCAGAGAGAGAGAATGGGCGCACCAAGGCTTTTCAGCCACTGTGAACAAACTCCAGATGCGTGCGCCCCCTCGTGTGCACGTGTGACATCGCGTGCTTGCGTCTGGCTACATGGGAACATGCGTTCTTAGGCTTCACAGGCAAGCGCCTTAACCTCTAAGGCATCTGTCCAGCCCCCAGCTTTTTCTTTTAAGAAGTTTTTATTTATTTATTTGCAGTATTTATTTATTTATTTATTAAAGAATGAGAATGGGCATTCCCAGGGTCTCTTGTTGCTGCAGACTCCAGATACATGCGCCACGTTTGCGTGTCTGGCTTTACGTGGGCACTGAGGAATCAAACTCATGCTGCCAGGCCTTGTGAGCACATGCCTTTAAAGCACTGAGCCACCTCCCCACTCCCCAGCTCTTATACCCTGCAGCTCCCACTGCCAACTGGGGTGGCCCAGAATGTTCCAGGTAGGGGTAAGCAGCAGGTGCTTTGTCATAGAGGCACACCCAACTTGAGGGCATTCAATGGGACGGTGGGGCTGTGCATGGCACCGTTACCTATCTCCCCGGCTCACCACGTCTTCCTTTTCTCCCACAGCTACGAGGCTGGAATCCTGGAGAACCCCAAGGTAACCCCGCTTCCCACAGGCTGGCCAACCGTGGTGGTGGCCACTCTGTGCTGCTACTGTCAAGCATATGGGGCCTAATTTGAAATTTCACAGGGGGCCAGGCGTGGGGCCCCTCTGCCTACCCTGCCCCCCTTGCCATGTATTCTGTCTAATTACGGCCAAGATGAATGGGGGAAGGAAATATTTCAGGGCAGCAGAGAGGGTGTGATTGAGAGATAATGAAGTAATTAAGCACACGAGGCACTTGTGGGGAGGCTCAGCCTGTGCCCACCAGCCCTGGGCAGGCGGCTGGGCCACTGCCTGAATTGTAGGTGGGGGCCAAATCCCCAGGACCCATTTGTCTAGGACTGTGTTCCACACCCACCATGGTCACCCTGATGCCTGCCCTGAGCTGGCTAGGCTAGGCTCACAGCCCCATTTGAAGTTTAAGGTTACTCTCCCCGGGGGGGTTCTTTGTGTCTCCCCCTTGCCCACCATGGGAGGTGGGGGAGGCAGGGTGAAATCTATCATGAGAAGAGAAAAAAAATCTCTTTGTCCTCCGGGGAAATGTCTCCAGTCCCTGGCTCAGCTCCACACCCTGGGCGGCTGCTGGGAGGGGAGGGAGGGGGCGGGTTGCTGGGCAGACATTAGGAAGACATTGGGGGCATTTAGGCAGCTGGGCCTGGGGTATCTAAAGCCAGCTGGAGGAGAGGAGGCCTGGTTTGGGTCAGGATGAGACTAGTGGAACCCTACCAGGGTCTCAAAACAGCCCCCACCCTGATAGTACCAGGCCTAGCCATTGGTCCGTGTTGGCCTCGCTAGAACATATGACACCAAGCCTATTTTTCTTTTCTTTTTTTATTGTTTACTTTTATTTACTTGAGAGTGATAGACACAGAGAGAAAGAGGCAGATAGAGAGAGAATAGGCACGCCAGGGCCTCCAGCCACTTCAAATGAACTCCAGATGCATGTGCCCCCTTGTGCATCTGGCTTACGTGGGTCCTGGGGAATTGAGCCTTGAACCGGGGTCCTTAGGCTTCACAGGCAAGTGCTTAACTGCTAAGCCATCTCTCCAGCCCTTATTTTCTTTTTTCAAAAAAATATTGTTTTATTTATTAGAGAGAGAGAGGCAGACATAAAGAGAAAGCCAGAGAGAGAGAGAGCGAGAAAATGGGCGTGCCAGGGCCTCTAGTCACTGCAAACAAACTCCAGACGCATACGTCACCTTGTACATCTGGCTTACATGGGTTCTGGGGAATCAAACCTGGGTCCTTTGGCTTTGCATGCAAGCACCTTAACTGCTGAGCCATCTCTCCAGCCCCCTACTTTTATTTTCTTAGATACTGGCTGTTAACATTACCTCATTTTATGGGTCAAGACACTGAGGACCAAAGTCGTGACTCTGTTCAACAGGAGGGCACCTGCGGCCCTTGGCTGCCACGCTTCCCCCATGTCCACAGGCTCTCTCTCCTCTCTCTCCCACCATTCACTCTCCTCCGTCCACACTTGTCACTCAGGATAGTTGGCACCCTTGCCCCCCAAGGACCTTATGGGCCCACGGAGTTGCTGCCTGCTGGCCACGGGTCTTTCCAGTTCATGGTCTGCTGATCCTATGACACTCAGGCCAGCCACCTCTCATTAGCCAGTCAGTCACACCCGGGGGGGCCAAGAGCTGAATCACCAAGTGAACACTTATGAACATTTCCAGGCCCGGCTCCTGCCGGCCCAAGCACACTGGGGAACCGCTCCCCATGCCCTTCTCAGCAGCCCACAGCCCTTCCCTCACTAGAGAGATGGCACCCCAAAAATACTGCCTCAGGACTGGAGAAACAGAGCTGAGGGCCGAGATCTGGTGTCAGTTCTCTTGTCACTGTGGGAAAGTTGGGGGGCCACCTTTCAGGCCTCCCATCTAATAAGAGTGTATTCTGGCTAAGGCCGCATTAGCACGTCTTTTATAAGGGTGCTGCCACCCTACCATCCCATCAAGACTCGGGTCCTAGAGATAGGAACCTATCTGTTTCTTCTTCTTCTTCTTCTTCTTTTTTTTTTTGTTTGTTTTTTCGAGGTAGGGTTTCACTCTAGCCCAGGCTGACCTGAAATTCACTAGGTAGTCTCAAGGTAGCCTTGAACTCATGGCGATCCTCCTACCTCTGCCTCCCAAGTGCTGGGATTAAAGGTGTTCGCCACCACGCCTGGCTCTGTTTCTTCTTTTAAAAAAAAAAATAATTTATTATTTATTTATTTATTTATTAGAGAGAGAGAGAGAATGGGCACGCCAGGGCCTCCAGCCACCGCAGACAAACTCCAGATGCATGCGCCCCCTTGTGTTTACTAAGTAGGTCCTGGAGAATCGAACCAGGATCCTTTGGCTTTGCAGGCAAACGCCTTAACTGCTAAGCCATCTCTCCAGCCCCTGTCTGTTTCTTATTGCTGTGCGATCTTCAACCCGCCACCCGACCTTTCTGAGCCTCCACCTCCTCATGCGCTAAGTGGGAGATCGTAGAGTCCACCCCCTCCCCAGCCTCAAAGGCTAAGTTAAGTATTTTAGATCTGCTCAAAGTCACAGAGGAAAACCTTGCTGACTTGGGCCGGGTGGGAGTGCGTAGGTCTGGCTAAAGCGCCCAGGGTCCGGGCCACTCTGGCAGGAGGGCCAGGTTACCCTCTGTTGTTGGTCTGGCTGGCCGTGAAGGTTTCTCCAAACTCCAGCACCCACATTTCTGTGTCTGTGTCCCCTGTCCCAAGCAACCTCCCCCCCCCACCCCAGGGAGGAGCTCTGGGAGACTGAAGCTTAAAAGAGCCCCTCCCCCCCTCCCCCCCACCAAAAAAAAAGCCCCCAAGACCGAGGCCTGTGGAAGGGAGGGTCTGAGGCAGATGGCAGAGCCATTTTCTGCCTCCATGAGGGCTGATTGAAGGGCAATGAGGCAGCTAATACGAAGAAAGATAGAAATTTACTTGCTTTAACTTCATACGGCCCACAGTGAAAGAGTTCATTCAGCCGCCGGCCGCCATATCTGATGGATGAATAAACCACTTTCAGCATCGATCTTGCCTCTACATCATGGTTTAGTTCATGGACCATTTGCTAACAATTTCTCCTTCTCAGCTCTGTTTCATGCTTTCTTTTGCCCCCTCCCCCACTCCCTCTCTCTCTCTCTCTCTCTCTCTCTCTCTCTCTGTCATTCTTCCTTCCCTTACCTCCCCCCATCCTCAGATGACATTGGAAGTGAGTCGCCCCCACCCCCACCCGGGGCGAGTAAAGGCAGTGATACAAACTATTTGTCATTTGAACTGGGCTTTTAGGAGAGGGACAGTTAAAAAGAAGACAGGCGCTGGCCGTCTCATAATGCAAACCCAACGGTCATTTTATGTCTGTTTAGTTACTTGATGTCATCGGGGCCGTCGGGTGCCCTACCCGCCCCACAGCTGCCTCTGCCTCTCACTGTGGGGTGTGTGGGGACTCTTCCTGTCCTCTGCTCCCCCTATCTGTCCCGCTTCTCTCCTTCCAAACTCAAACGTTGTCATTCTCTTCTTCTAGGAAGTGTGGCGGGAGAAAGTGACAGGTGTCCAATTGGAGCGCCTCCTGTGGGCCATAATGCAGGCAGAAATGAGATGTTAGGGGCAGAGGGGACCTTGGAGCTGACATTTTGGTATCAGTTAAGGCTGAATTTGCAGAGTCCTGGGTGGGGAGGCAGCAGCGGTGAGGCTGTACTGTTCACCTGAGATCAGCCTTGGTCCATGTAACCTTTGGGATGTGGACAGGCTTCAGGTATGTCTGAACCCAGGAAATGTAGTCTTGGCATGGCCCGGGGGAGAGGGAGCCAAGAGCTGACGTTTCTCTGACGCTGTCTCTGAGCCTGCCCTATGGTGAATGGCTCTGGCTCGCTCTAGCCGTGGACTTTGCAGAGCATCTCAGCCCAAGTGACTTTAGCCAGTAGGAAGTACCGTGAATGCTAGAGAGAGCACCAAGGTGCGATTTGGGCCAGCACTTCCCTGAACTTTGCTTGACCCTCTACTCCACAGAAGTATCGGGCTGGGGGTTCCTTAAGGACCCCTCAGGCCTCCCAAGGCCTGTCTTTACGTTTGGCCTGGGTTCTTGTGTCTGTCACACCAATGAAGTGAATGCAAGCCCCAAGTCACACAGCACTTTGGGGCACTCCGTCTCGTCACGGGAGCTCAGGAGAGCTGGAAGTCATCAAGTGTCCACAGAACTAAGGAGTCTTGGTGTTAAAACCAAGAGGCTCCAGGGAAAGTGGGGTGGTTGTTCATGCAAGCTAGAACTGACAGGTAAGGGGACCACCGGTGAGTGGCCCAGGGCATCCTCCTGTGGCCGCGTTTGGAGGGACCTACAGTGTCCATGGCTGGCCGCCTTTCCACCTGCGGAGGGAGACCCTGTTTACAACAGTCCTTTGCTCGGCAGTTTCTTGTATGTTATACTTCAATTTTAAGACTGTCAAAAGCAAGTGGCATTTCCCCAGGAGGAAAATGAAACTCCAAGAAGTAAGGCGACTTTTTGAAGGCCCCACATCCCAAGGCCTGGACTCCTGGCTTTTGGGGTGTTTTCTGCCACTTTAAAATCTAACACAAGTGGGTACGGTAGGGAGGTAGAAGCAAGAGGATCAGAAGCTCAAGACCAACTTTAGTTGTGTAGTGAGTTCAAGACCAGCCTGGGTTACAAAGAGACCCTGTCTCAGGTAAAACAGAATAAAAATTGAACACAATCGTTGAGGGCCTCATGAGTGGCTGGCCTTATGCCGGATGGCTGGGGGTGGATGGGACACAGCCCATCCTTTGCAGAGCTCAAAGAAGCAGTCACGGGGCCTACACTCCATTTCTGTATCCATAGATGGGGCTTCAGTGTTTGGTCTGACCAAATAGGGTTGCTGGGAACTTGGGAGAGACTATAGAATAGATGGTGACGTGTGAATGTGCTCAAGAGTTTTTGTTGTTGTTGTTTTGTTTTGTTTTTCAAGATAGGGTCTCGCTTTAGCCCAAGCTGACCTGGAACTCACTATGTAGTCTCAGGGAGGCCTCGAACTCACAGCGATCCTCCTACCTCTGCCTCCCGAGTGCTGGGATTAAAGGTGTGCGCCACCACGCCCGGTTGGTTTGACAGCCTGAAAGAACTGTGACTTCCAGGATGTCATCAGGTGGACAGACAGCTAGGCACAGGATGCCCATGGGGAGGCCTAGAGCAGTCAGGCCCAGAAGCTGCCATCCCCAGCAGCGGCAAGTGTCCGAGCTGTGCAGACTGGGGGAGCTTGGGACCTTGAGAGGCAGGAAGGAATTTCCAGAAAGTCCCAATCAGCAAGCAGCCCCTCCACCTCCGCCTCAAGATGAGAGAGGCCCATTTTCCAACACGCCCGAGAAAAAATATACATAAAGGTTGATGCGTTTTCAAATGGGTTTTTGCTTTGCTCTTCTCTTTTCTCCCTGTGAGTATTAACCTCAGGGACCCCGGGGACGGCTTGGCTCGCCGGAGCACCTGCTGGGGTCACGCGCAGTCATTAGCTTTGCGGTCAGTGCAGAATAAACCCCAATTCCCGGTGCCAGGAGCGAGCGTGTGTGCGGCTCCCGGGAAGCTCGCGCGACCACACTCCTGAAGTCACACTTTCTCTTGCCTGACTTGTTTCTCTCCCGCTATTCTACCTCCAGCTGTGGGGGCGTCGAAGAAAAAGATGAGATCAAGTTGAGGGGAAAAATTGTCTGATTTCTTGAGCCCTTTGTTTCCCAGGCCCTTGGCAGGCGGGGACTCACTGGCGGGGGCGGGGGTGAGACTGGAAGCCCACTAGACCCACTACTGGCTGATAGGGAAAGTGTGACAGCTACCCAGGATTCTAGACAGGAGTGGGGGTGCAGGTGCCACTGGCATCTTGGCACTAGTGTGATGTGATTTGGCTTGGGTCACCCAGCATTCCAACCTTTTTCTTTCTTCCTCCCCCCCCCACTCAGAACCAAGCACCTCCAGGTCTCTATACAAAAACCCAGGACCCGGCCAAAGCCCCCAACAGCCCTGATATCCTTGAGATAGAATTCAAAAAAGGTACGTGTCCATCCAGTGGGACTCAAAGTCGGTGTGTGTGGGGGGGGGGTGGGGTTTGACTCTGTAGGTCCCAGCTCCTTTGCCCTCCCTGCCTGGGACTTAGGCTTTCCGTAACCCTGCATTCTAGAAGCCAGCATGCAGACAGGTTCCTGATAGTCCCTTCCCCAGATTGGGTGACCCCCCCGACAAACCTCCAGGCTTGAGAGGAAGGCTGCCTACCAGGTCACTGGCACACGATATGGGCGGAGAACTTTCCATCCTGGAGTAGCTCACTTTAGGGGAGTCTTTCTCCTTTCCTGGGCCTCAGTTTGACCGTCTGTACACTGGCGTGTCTTTTGTTTTCCTGGGCGGAAGGAGGTCTGTAGGGGAAGTGTTCCTCTCAGCAAACATGACAAGTCATAGAACTGACCTCAGCGACCTCTCCACACGTGTAGAGCCCTTGCGCATCCTGAGTTAGCTGCTCAGTCTCCTGAGCCCAGAATCAAGGCTGCTGCCCCTCAGGCTCGCCTTGACAGTGCTGGAGAGGGCATCCTGACCTCCCTCGTCTGCACTGCCAACCATAGGAAGTATTTGCTGGCCTGGCACAGTGGGTATCTCTTGCCCTGGAGGCAGGTGAGGAATGAGGCGTGCCTGGTACCAGGCGGAGCAGAACCCCGCTAAGTGAAGGTGTGGAGGTCCTCAGCCTGGAAAGAGAGGCTCCTTCCAGGAGGCTCTGAGGTCAGAAAAGCTTATTGCAGGAGGCTGCAGGCAGCCCATGTTCAGGAAGGGAGGCCAGCCATCTGTCCACCAGGCTGGAGCAGGGAACATGGTGAGAGGGCTTCTGAAACAGCCTTTCCTCAAGGCACCTCAGAGACAGAGGACAGGATGACGGAGGGAGCAGGGGTTCAACCCCAAGCTTCCTCTGGCTGGTATGACCTTCAGGGTCTTCGCGCTCTGGGTCTCAGGTGCGCATGCTTAGGGCTAAGCTTGGCACCTGGATGGAATGAGGTCCTCCCACTGTTAGGCATTCATGATCCACTTCTCCCAGCCTTTCCAGTGAGCTGGGCTGGACAGCCAGCAAGCGTTACCATTGCTCCCCTGTGCCTGTGCAGACTCTTGAATCTCACACCATCCAGTGGCCAAGGGGCCCTTGATAGAGACCTAAAGGCAGCTGGCATCCCAGGTCCCTCTCAAGCGCTCTCTGTCCTGCCCAGACCTGGCTCACAGACGCAGGGCCTCTCTTGAAAATTTTCCTTGAGCAGACAGTGGGGCAGACCATACAGCACCACAGGGTTCCTACCTGGGGGCCCCTGAGAGCTGGGAAGAGTGGAGGGTGGGAGGTGAGGTTGTAGAGGGTCCCTGGTGCGAGCCTCCAAGAGTCCATCCTGGAGGAAGGAGCAGGGAGATTCTAGGCTGAGCTAAGGAAAAGACATGATGTGACCCATTGTCATGATTTGGTGACTGTCTGGAAAGAAGAAGAAAAAAAAAAAGTGGGGGGAAGGAACCCTCCCCTGCCTAGTCCCATTCACTCTCTAGTTAATTTATTTGAAGTTTTAATCTAATTATTAACTATTTTAAAAGCTAAGAGGCTTTCTCCGGCAGCAGCATCAACAATGTCACCTCTCCTCCCGGGGAAGGCCCCATCCAAGGCCCCAGGGTAGGGTGATAATAGAGCCTGGGAGGGAGAGAAAGAGAGAGGCGAGAGGCAGGGGGTGGCGAGGGGGCTTAAGGTTCATTATTGGGCAGACTTACATTTAATAGCAATTTACAACCAAGTTATAAAACCCCTGGAAATGGGGGTTAAGAATGGTGAGGCTGTCAGCGCCCTGAGCGAAGCCCTTCCAAACGGCGCCTGACTAATAAAGACTCGAAAGCCGCTATTGAGCCCTGATTGGCACCCGATGGCTCGCTACATGGTAATGAGCTGGGCAGATGGGTGGGGGATTAGCCGCCAACTTTGAACAGCTTTCCTTTGTCACTGTTACAGCTCTCTTGTTAGCCCCCTAATACATTTATTGCTCATTTCACACCGCTCGAGAAAGTGCCCCTTGCTATTCAAAGTCAACCCCGAACCCACCCACTGCCCCCTCTCCACCACCCCCCTCGACACGGTCCTTCCCTTGCTGAGCTCCAGCCGCCTCCCTCCTGCCCTCCTGCCACCCTGGACTCCACTTCCCAGAATTCGTGGACGCCTTGTGCCTGCTGGACTGGGCACCAGCCCGTCCATCCGTCAGGTGGCTCCATGAGTCTTGGGTACAGGATGGGCCACAGGAGTCCACCTGGCGAGCGTGGCAGCAAGTTACGTGAGCGCGTGTATGTGTGTGTGCATCTCGGGCTGAGCCCCACCTCGGCCAGGCGGCCTCCGGGTAGCTGGTGGGACAGAAGGCACTTCATAGTAAGACAATGGTGGAGCGTGAAATTCAATTAGTTCAGGGCCTGGTTCCAATTTCACAGCCCCTAAATGCTAAAGGGGCAAAGAGAATGGGAGGGTGGGGGAGAGCGTTTTTATTGCATTTCCCTGTCATTCTGGGGGGCTTTCTCGCCCTTTCTCTCCCCCCAGCACAGGGCTTTGAAGGAGTCATTGGGACTCTATATCTGTCACATCCATTTAAGGCGTTGCGGGTGGAGGGAGAGGGTAGGGGTGTGGGGGGGTGGTGGGCACAGGCTGCTCCGCCCCGGCCCCAGCCCAGAGGCCCACTGCCCTCTTCCTTCTGCTCCAGGGGTCCCCGTGAAAGTGACCAACATCAAGGATGACACCACCCACTGCACGTCCTTGGAGCTCTTCACGTACCTGAACGAAGTCGCGTGAGTGCCATGTCCCGCCGGCCTCCTGGCTCCATCGCCCAAGGGAGGCCTCTGGCTTAGTCTGTCGCGGCTGATGGTCACAGCTGAAGTTCAGGACTGTTGAGGACAGGCTCTGTCTTGGCCTCTTAGGCATAGTGTCCTGGGCCAAGGTGGTAGGCTTGGCAAAAGGGTCCCCATTGTATCTATTTGAACCCCTCATCCCATGGAGATAACAATCGCAAAGGGTCCCCTGTCTACTAAGGTGGGTCATACTAGGCACTTGACTAAGCCAGGGACCAGGATACAAAGGAAGATTGAGTGTGGTGACCTAAGAGCCCAGGCAGAAGAAGCAAAGGGCAGTCCTTCTCTTTCAGGGGCCTTCAATGTACCCACCTGTCCAAGGAGCACTCAGGCCAACCGGATGACCTGACTTGGGTGTCTTGAGTCTTAGAGCCTGAGATGGAGGCAGTGCCCCACATATATCTCTGTAGCCAAGCCACTGCCACCTGTGGCAGCCTGCGGTGCTTAGGCTAGCTTGGTGGGTGGCCTGTGTCACCAAGCCTTGTGGCAGCACCTGAATCCACGTGGCTTATTCTTCCTCAGGGGCAAGCACGGCGTGGGCCGTATTGACATCGTGGAGAACCGCTTTATCGGCATGAAGTCCCGGGGTAAGTGGGCTCAGCACCCCAGGGGCCTGTCTCGGTAACTGCCTGAGACTCCCTCATCCCAGTTGGATGTGACCATTCACATGTTGCTTGGGTGACCCTGGGCAGATCCTTTCACCTCACATCATTGAGGCTTTCTCCCCCAGAGAAGTAGGAACAGGGGGCCTTTGCCACTGACTTCTAAGGGTACAGAGAGGCGCCCCCACGGAGTTGGAAGGGGCCTTGGAGAGTCTGGGAGAGATGGAAGGCCAGGGCCAGACCTGGAGGTCAAGCTCTCTCATGTCACAGGCGGACTGGCCAGGTTTCGAGGCTGACCGTGCAGGGCCGATTTCATGGTCATTAAGGTGTCTTGCGTACACTAGGCAGGCAAGCAGGGCAGGACTCCCACCAGTGCGGGCACTGTGAGCTGTACACAAGCCCTGGATAGGCTGGGGCAGAGTCAGGCAAGGCCCCGAGACTTTTTTTTTTTTCCCATAGACATCTGGGCTCTCCCTTGCTGTGGCTAGCCTGTGACTAGCGTAGGCTGCAGGCTGTTGTCTGGCTCACCTCTGGCCAGGGGATGGGGCATTGGTCTCCATGTAGATACCTCTGTCTGTATTTCCTTGGCCATACCCTCCTCTCCTCTCAGTCTCCTCCCCCATCCAACAAGGGGATCCCAAGTCCCTGTGGGCCACCATGTGTGATGAAGCAATGTTGGAATCTTTAGGGGGCCTGTCAGTGGGAGGGGGCATGGTTCAGCACTTAGAGCCCTGAGATGGGTACCTGAGTGTTTCAACACCAGCCACGTGACCAGGGCCTGTTGTGCTGATCAGGGTTCCAACCACTTTGCTTCCGGTCAGTTGCAAAAGATAAAACATAGACAAATAAAGTGGGGCATGGTGGTGGCACATGCCTTTAATCCCAGCACTCAGAAGGCAGAGGTAGGAGGATTGCCGTGAGTTTGAGGCCACCCTGATACTATAGTTAATTTCACGTCAGCCGAGGCCAAAGTGAGGCCCTACCTCGAAAAACCAAAATATATAAAATAATAATAATAATAATAAAATAAAAAATAAAACCTAATGATGGGGCTGGAGAGATGGCTTAGCAGTTAAGGCACTTGCCTGCAAAACCTAAAGACCCAGGTTCAATCCTTTGTCTCTCTCTCTCAAATAAATAAATAAAATATTTTTAAAAATTCTAAAAAAATACGCCAGGCATGGTGGCTCATGCCTTTAATCCCAGCACTCAGGAGGCAGAGGTAGGAAGATTGCCTTGAGCTCGAGGCCAGCCTAACACTACATAGTAAATTCCAGGTCAGCCTGGGCTAGAGCGAGACCCTACCTTGAGAAAATAAAGAAAAAGAACATAGCCAAGTAATACCAAGATCAGGTTCCAGCCAAAATCGCATACGAGGTGATAGGATGATATGGGTCTGGGACCTTACGCAACAAGCTTGGGTTTGTCATCTCTGGCAAAGGTGCACCATGGTCAACCTTGAGGAGGGAGCTGGCCATTCTGTCAGTGCCCTGTTTGGATTTGTCCCAGAAGCTGGGGGCGGCGGGGGGGGGGGGGAGGGTGGAAGAGGAGAGGTGAAGCCAGGTGTTGCCTCTTTCCAGGTTCTGAGAATGAGCCCCACTGAGCCCTCTTGGAGAGCAGTGTGGGGGGATTAGCTGTGGAGAACAATGCCCTCATTAGCGGACGCCTTTATCCAGCCTCACCTTTGTCTGTAACCGATTTAACATCTTATTAAATGCCCCTTTGTCTCCACCTGCCTGCCCTTGGGAGCTACAATGGAAGCCCTTCAAGGCAGCCTGAAGGACCTTGGGAGTCCGTAGACCAGCACCGCCTGGTACAGAAAGGGGAAACCAAGGCTCCAGAGAGGGCATAGGCTGGCTGCAAGTTCCAGGCGCCGTGGGTGACGGGACCCGGACCGATGGCCCTGCCTAGTGAGGCATGGGGAGGAGGCCAAAGAGCCTGGGTTCTGGACATGGACAGGTCTGGGTTCAGACCCACTCGTGATACGTGAATGGGTGCTGTAGAGGTCCTGCATCTATGGCTGCCAATCCTGAGGGGAATACGAAGGCCCTCTGGGGCTCAGTGCGGCTCAGAGGTGGCTAACACCTATCATATACCCTTCTCATACCTGCGGCAGGCATCGCCAAACAATTGCGGCCCTATTCCTACTGACTCTAGATGCAGCTCAGTGTTGCTGGCAGGCACTGGCAATCTACTAGGGTTGTTAGCACCTTCCTGTACTGGGAAGGTAAAGGTTGGCCTGCTAACACTCTGAAATGGCATCCTGCTGGGTAGGGCAGCAAGACCAAGCTTAAGGATGTCAGCTTTGATTGCACTATTCTGGGAAAACAGCCTGGAGGAAGTGACATTGTAAATAGGCCCCAACTGGTTAAATGTGGGATGGAGGGCTTGGAGAGATAGTTCAGCAATTAAGGCACTTGCCTGGGAAGCCTAAGCACCCAGGTTCAATTCCCCAGGACCCACATAAGCCAGATGCACAAGGGCACATGCATCTGGAGTTCATTTGCAGCGGCTGGAGGCCCTGGCGTGCCCATTCTCTATCTGCCTGCCTCTCTCTCTCTCTCAAATAAATTAAAACATGTGGGCTGGAGCAGGTGGGTAGTAGAGAAGGGCAGAACGTGCCCAGCAGGCAGCCTGATGGTGGTGGGTTGGGTTTGATGGAGACTCTGGGGGAGACGTGGGAGGGGGAGCCAATATTGAGGGTCTAGGCTTCGGTGTCCGGCTAGAGTCCCGATCCCGTGTCTGTCACCATCAGAAAAGCAAGGTAGCCTTCCTGAGCCTTGACATCTTCTCCTGTGGAATGGATTGAAGTGCTATATCTGGAGATAGACTTCCTCCCTTTATCCAGACCCGGGGTGTCATCTTCCTAGAAGGACTGCACCATGAGATCAAGTGTGTCTCGAGTCGCTTGGCTCTTTAACACCCACGGAGGAACCCGGAGCTCGGTCTTCTCATTCTGCCCAACTATTATGAGTGTGAACTTCCGGGCTGCTGTTCCTTAAAAGCATAGTACTTCTCCTGAGCAGTCTACAGCCCGGGAGGGAAATCATCAGCCTTCTGACGCCGAGAAGTTGCCAGGCGACCTCAGTCAGGTTGCTTTTGGTCTCTGAAACACCTGGGTGCTGTCATCCTTTCCCTCTTACAGTTCTACCTTGTCGGTTCTCACGTAGGCAGTTGGAGTTTGCTGCTTTGACCTCTGTGTGAGAAAGCAAGAACGAAGTGATCCCTGCGGGCGCTGTCCACTCCCCCATGAGGAGGAATTTATTAAGTACACAGCGATGCGAGCTGTTAATTGTCGATTATATTGAGGGCTGGGAAGATGTGATTGTTGGGATCTCAGTATACAGGAGAAATGTCATTTGTATTGATTTTACAAAGCTTGTAATTGACATTCATTAAGGAATTGCTTCCCCCCTCCCCCCCGCAGGGGACAGGAGGGTAGGGAGTTGGGAAGCATCAGACCGGGGTCTGGGTGGCTTGGCCAGCGCAAGCTGCTGGCCACAGGGTCAGGGGCTGAGGGCTGGGGAAGCTGCAGATGAAGTAACTGGGCTGTATTGTGGCTGTTCACGTGTCATTATCACATTATCTTTTTAACTCTGGAGGGGGGCTAATTAAGTGAAGTAAATGAAATCAGTAGGGAGGGAAGGGGAGAGGCAGGCAGGAGGGCGTGCAGGGAGCTGCTGGCTGTGTCCTTGGCTTCACCTTTTGGTCCTGCTCCAGCCCTGCCCCACCTAACCTCGCCCCCACTGCCTCTGACCTGCCCTCCTCTCCCTCTGGCCTGCCGGCCTCTCTGCTGGCCCCTCTGCGGTCCCTCTCAGCAGTCTACTTCTCTTCCCCTTCCCTTTTTCCTCCACTGTCCCCATCTCTCTCCCACATCCCCTTCCTACCTCACTTCCCCCTCACTCTTCCACTCTAAGACCAAGAGGGAAGGAAGCAGGGCAGCCTGCCTGCTTACCTAGCCTGCCCACCTACCTGTCAAGCCCCCTGCCAGACTGCTTACATGGAACATTCCAGAGAATGGAGGGAGGATTGTGAAGCAGAGGAGTCCATAGTCCCACAAGCCCAATATGGTCAGCCTCAGGGACCGGCCCTGACCCCTCAGGACAGGCCCCTCCCTGACTTGCCTCCCATCACCATGGTAACCACCTCCAGCTTTGATCCTGGTACCCAAGAAAGGGAGTCCCAGGACTCCAGCCAACTTCATCCCCACATCCCTCCCACCTTCCTAAATCCCTTCTAGCGGGAGGCTGAGGTCTCTAGCCCCAGGAGCCTGATCCCAGCTGGCTTGGAAGATTCCACTGAGTTCCATCCTTTGCTCAGGCCTGGCAGCCTCAGGAACAGCTGCGTGGTCCCCACTTTTCCTCTTGGTCCACTCTCCCCCCTCCTGCCGCCCTGGCTCCTCGGCCTCCCCAGCCCCCACTTCCTGGCGGTAATTAGGGTGTGATAGAAGCCGCTCTGTGGAGAGCCGCTGACACCCCTGTCTCTCCGGTAAACACGGGGAGATGAAAATAGACACTTGGAGCTGCCGTGCGTGTCACTCCGAAGATGTCTGTTGTCTCTTCCATGGCAGCCCGAGGCTCAGCTGTCATTTCCTCCTTCTCTGCACAGTGGTTTGTATGCCGACTGTCAAAAACCCCAAATCCATAGTCTCTTAGCATCAGGTTTCTGTCACCAGATTTTTTTTTTAAGTCTGTTTTTTTTTTTTCTCTCTCTCCAGAAGAAATACACAGGAATCATCTGTACCCTCTGCCCCTGCTGAGAGAGGGAAGAGCTTTAAATGCACACACAACAGTAGCAAGCTAAAAACAAGCCTTTTGATCAGCCACAATTAACTTTAACACCGCCTGAGATAGCATCAGGAATATTAATGGTACCGGTGTTTCATTGCCGCCGCTTTAAGCCTGTGACCTTCCCATGGTTGACAAGGTGAGGCTGGCTCTGAGAGCTCTGAAGGAGGTGGGCTCAAGCCCACCCGGGCACCCAC
The DNA here is from genome assembly GCA_036346955.1 of Dipus sagitta. NCBI lineage: Eukaryota > Metazoa > Chordata > Mammalia > Rodentia > Dipodidae > Dipus > Dipus sagitta. Next base: position 144,591,929 of record CM070770.1, read on the forward strand.
TGTCTGATCCTGGTGGCACTGGCCTTGTGTTCCTAGGGGACACCTGCAGTGGTCGGCAAGTCTGTCCTCCCCTTACTGAACTGTTGGGAGGGGATGCAGTAGAGTCAGCTCATAGTATTTCTAGAAACAAAACCATCACTGTGCCTGACATGCCAGATAGCTGTGCATCTGTAGGCTTGCCTTCCTCCAGGCACATCTCGGGGGAAGTGAGGATGTAAGAGCAGCAGAAACTTGGTGGCTTCCAGTTTTACAGACGTGCCTGCTTGGGGCTCAGAAAGGGGCCAAGGCGACAACAAAACCAAGCAAGCACATGCACTGTAAGACTTCTGTTTCGCCAGGCAGTGGTGGCGCACGCCTTTAATCCCAGCACTCGGGAGGCAGACGTAGGAGGATCGCCATGAGTTCAAGGCCACCCTGAGACTCCATAGTGAATTCCAGGTCAGCCTGGGCTGGAGCGAGACCCTACCTCGAAAAACGAAACGACAACAAAAAAAGACTTCTGATGCTAACTCCGGCCCTGTAAATACAGATTGCCCTGTGTTCCCGGCTGGCCTGGCCAAGGAGAAAGCTGTGGGGAGGGTGCCAGGCTCCTGCTGTCTGTCTGTTGGTGCTAGGTTGGTGCCGTTGCCACCGTCTGTGGCTGGTGTAACGACAGGCTTGGCAGGCTTCTGGGTGTGTTTCTAAGCTGTACAGAAATGAACCATTAGAAGGCATGTTGCTAGCCCAGTAGGTGTAAGTGCTGAGTCTGTCCAGATGAGATGACCAACTGGCTTTTGAAGGCTATCCTGGCAGGTGATGGCTCGTGGCAAATTGCTTTATCCTTGTTGATAAAGTCTATAGATTACTTGAAAATGTCAACTTGGGAGGGTGGTGTGTGTCTGTAACCCCAGCATTTGGGAGGTAGGAGTAAGAGTATCAGAAGTTTAAGGTCACTTCAGCTATATAGTCGAGTTGGGGGCCAGCCTGGCTACTGAGACCCTGTCCCCCCAACCAAAAAAAAAAAAGTCTTGCCCTTGAACCTTATTATTTCTGTCATTTTCGAGGCAGATATTCCCTGTACATCTGTCTTTCTTTTTTGCAATGTATGTGTGGGGGAGGGGTATGGCGAGCATGCATGTGTATGCTCACGTATGTATGTGTGCAGGCATACACATGCCCCAGCACACGTGTGGAGTCAGAAGACAACTGAAGAGGGTGGCGGTCCTCGCCTTCACCTCGTGTGAGGCACGGACTCCCCGTTTGTTGTTCAACACTGTTTTAGCCAGACTAGCTGGCGCACAAGCTTCTAGGCAATTCCGTCTCCGCCCTCCTCCTTGCCCTGGGCGCTCTGGGATGGCAGACGTAGCACTACAACATCCAGCTTCACGTGGGTTCTGGGTATCTGAGCTCGGGTACTTACCCTCGCACAGCAAGCGCCTTGTCCTCTAAGCCAAGCTCCCCAGCCCACATCCGTCTTCTATACAGGCTGATTAGGCATGCCTATAATCCCAGCACTGGGGAGGAGAAGACAGGATCCCTAGGGCTCGTTGGCTAGCCAAGTCACTGAGCTTCAGGTTCAGTGAGAGACCCTGCCTCAAAAAACAAGGTGGAGGGACTGGGGAGATTGCACAGTGGTTAAAGAGCTTGCTTGCAAAGCCTACCCACCAGAGTTCAATTCCACAGTACCCACATAAAGCCAGACGCTCAAAGTGGTGCATGCATCTGGAATTTGTTGGCAAGAGGCCCTGGCTCACCCCTTCTCTCTCTGTCCTTGCAAATAAATAAATTTAAAAAAAACACAAGGGCTGGAGAGATGGCTTAGCGGTTAAGCGCTTGCCTGTGAAGCCTAAGGACCCTGATTCAAGGCTCGATTCTCCAGGACCCACATTAGCCAGATGCACAAGGGGGCGCACGTGTTTGGAGTTCGTTCACAGTGGCTGGAAGCCCTGGTGCGCCCATTCTCTCCGCCCCCTCCCCCTCCGTCTTCCTTTCTCTGTCTGTTGCTCTCAAATATATACCAAAAAATAAACCACAAACAATTTAAAAAACAAAAAAAACACAAATCAAGTAAAAGCCTTGGAGTTCTCAGAGGAGGAAACTTACAGTAGGGACAGGAAGGGGTCATGTGACAGGGTTCCCCATGTTCCCTTTGGACTCCAGAGCTAAAAACATTCTCCCTCCTTGTTTGGTGGTAAAGCATTTTCTTTTTAACTATCGTAAAATCTGCACAGCAAAATGTCACCTTTTAACTGAGAGTGTTCGTGACACTCCTGCTGTCATGCAGCTGTCTCCACGGTCCACCCACAGAACTTTTACAGCTTCCCAAACCGAAACTCTGCCCCCTTAGACACTCTCTCCCCAGCCTCCATTCTATCTCGGAGTTTGACAACTTTAGAGGCCTAGAAATTGAATCACACAGAATTCACCCTTTTGTAACAGATTTGTTTCATTTGGCAGGATGTCCTTGTTTGGTTGGTTGGATTTTTTTTTTTTTTTTTTTTTTTGAGACAGTCTCATATATTCCAAGCCGGCCTCAAACTTTCTGTGTAGCTAAGAATGATCTTGACTTTCTCATCTTCTTGCCTCAACCTCCTGAGCTCTGAGATTATAGGTGGGTGCTGTCCCATCAGCGCTTACGTGGTACTGGGGATGGAATTCAGGGCTTCCTGTATGGTAGGCAAGCATTGTACCAACTGAGCTATATTCTCTAGCCCTGGTCAGTTGGTTTTTGTGAGCCCAGGCTGGTCTCAAACTCATGGTCTTCCAGAGTGATGGGATGGGACGGGCTGCATAGTCTGGCCTTGTGTGTCTGGGCCACATCTGTCTCTAACTGCCCTAGCAGTAGACACCTGGGCTACTTCCGCTGCGGGATCTTATGACACTAGTTCAAATTCTTTCTGATTTTTTTTTTAAGCAGCTAATATGGGGAGATGGTGGGAAGTTGTCAGAACAACTGAAAAGTTGCCTTTTTAAACATGTTAACATTATGTAGGGAAAAAGGAAGCTTTCGGGGTAGAATTCACAGGGGTGAATTCTGCTGCCCCTGTCCATCTATCAGGACAGTGGACATAGGAGGCTTGCCCAAGGCTCGGCCATGTCAGTGTGGACAGTCCTGCCTCTTGGTACCTTCCTCCAGGACCCAGCTCCCTCCATGCCCCTTCAGAGACCATTTGGCCCAAAGCAAGTTATTCTACAAAGTAGAACTGGGTGAGGTGACAGGAAAGGACTCTTCTCCCTTGGTTTGGATCTCCATGGCCAACTGAGCCATGGCAGGGCAGACAGCCCTGATCATGAATCCTTGGGCCTGGATTCCAGTCCTAGTTCCATCCCTGTCTGGCCAGTCCCTTCTCTTCAGGGGGTCAGCTAGGCCCATCTGTACAGTGGAGCCATTGCTCGAACCCTTTGCCAGCCCACCCACCTCTGCAGAGACATAGCTCCCGTCGCCATGCGTGTGTACGCGTGCACACGTGTGCGCATGGCCATCCCCCTCCTTGACTCCCTAGTGGAAGGCAGGAAGGGATATTTGGGGCCCTGGGCTCTGCCATAGTTGGTTTAATTACAGGTTTTCAGCTGCGGGCCGGTGGGCATGCATGGGAAGGGGGGGCCGCTACTCCGAAACCCTGTCATTTTCCCGCGTCTGAGGGCCTCTTCAAAGGGGGGCATCTAGAAATTTTCTCCACAAGCCGCAGAGTGGACTGTCGTGGCCCCAGCATGAGTATAATGACAGACGCATTTTGCAGCAAGCTGGGAGTGAATGGGTCCGACCGGCTTGTCTCCTGTCAGACGAGTCATTATTATGTTTTTTTTTTTTTGTCATTTGCTGACAGTTTGGGTTTCATGTGTTTCTCTCTTTTTTTCTCCTTTTCCCCCTGCCTGGAAAAATGGCTAGGTATCTACGAGACCCCAGCAGGGACTATCCTTTACCACGCTCATTTAGACATCGAGGCCTTCACCATGGATCGGGAAGTGCGGAAAATCAAGCAAGGCCTAGGCCTCAAATTTGCCGAGCTGGTGTACACAGGTACATACGAGTCATCCCTGTTCCCAGAATCCCCCAATCCACCCAGGACCCTGGCTTTGCCTATCAACAGCTATGCCCTCCTCCCCTCCCGCCCCACCCACTGCCATTTCCATCAGGCCCCAGAGGTGCAGGCAGAAGAAGGTCGAGGTTAAGCAAGCACGAGGGGGACAGAGGCAGGGATGCCAGGACTGGCCCGTTCACAGGGTGCCAAGGGAGATCCACTGCCCCCTACCCGTGGTTTCACAATATCGCAGCCAAGGTAGCATCTTGCATCTTCCCAGTGGCAGTTGAGCTGGATCCCGTGGGTGCCAAGTGTTGGTCATGATTTAGAAGTGCCAATGTTGCACAAGGTCCTCACAAGTGTCCCAAGTGGTCTGAAGCTCATTCACAAGGAAAGAAACAGAGGTGGAGGCAAGAGGCTGTTCAGATGGATATATAGCCAGAAGGAGCCTGGCTGGGTTGGACCAGGGTCAACTTGTCCCCTGGCAGAACCTGGAGCTGCTCAGAGCTACCCAAGGGAGACTCCTCAGCCCCAGATCTGAGTTCAGCCACATGAGGGATGACCAGAAGGTGACCCAGCATGAGTGGTCTCACCTTGAAGGCAAGTAACTTCACACCTGCTCACTGTCACTGACTTGGGACCCAGGCATCCTAACTCCAGTGCAATGTTCATGATATAAACCAGTGATCCCTGAGCACAGTCCCTGGGCCAAGCCTGTCACCTGTGTTTGTCCCACTCATGAATGAAGAACTAAGTAGTTTTTAACTTCTAAATGGTTGGAAGGCAGTGGGAGGGGGAAGACCGTGCATGACATATGAAAATTATATTAAATTCAAATTTTAGTGTCAATATGTAGTTCGAGTGGAGCAGAGTCACACACCTTTGTGTCCCTGGGGTCTGTGGCAGGATTGAGTCATCTGAGTCGAGACTGTATGGCACACATAGCTACAACATTGGTAGCCAGGCGTGGTGGTACACTCCTATAATCCCAGCACTTAGGAGGCTGAGGCTGGAGGAGTGTCATGTGAGTTCAAGGCCAGCCTGGGCTATGTAGTGAGACCCTGTCTCAGAAAAAAAAAAAAAAAAAGAGAGAGAGAGAGAGAGAAAAGATGAGCAAGGCATGGTGGCTCACACCTTTAATCCCAGCACTTGGGAGTCAGAGGTAGGAGGGTCACTGAGTTCAAGGCCACCCTGAGACTACATAGTGAATTTCAGGTTAGCCTGGGCTAGAGTGAAACTCTACCTCAAAAAAGAAAAAAATAAAGAAAGAAAAGAAATCAAGCTGGGTGTGGTGGCACATGCCTGTAATCCCAAAAGAAAATATAAACAATTATTGGCAATTTAAAGAAAATACTTTTTGATCACTAAATGTAATATTCACATGCCCCTGATTTGGGGGATCCCATTAGGCACTCCTTTGAGTTATTGTGGGGGGTCAGGATGCCGCCCAAGGCCAGCCTTGACAGCTGAGGGCTTGGAGGTCAGGGTGTCTGAATAGATGTATCAAAGATTACCACCTGGCTGAGCCCCGTCATCCCCTGTCCCCTTCCACCCACCCACCCAGGGCCACTGGAATTCATCCCAAGTTCTCAGGAGAGGCCACCTGCTATTGGCTGGTGTCCCTTCTCCCTGCCATTGTTCTAACAGCTTTGAAGCCCAATCCTCCCGCCCCCCCCCCCCCCTTCTTGCCAGGTACAGACAGGTGTTTAAATATCATTGTTTCCTGCAGGGCTCTAGAGCTCTGTGGGATTTCAGCGCTGAAAGGTGGATTTTGGTTACAAAATGGGAATATCATTAAAACATGGCAGAGTGCTATGCAGGACAGAGCACCTGGTCCAGGGTTCCCGGGAGGCATTCCTAGGTCCCACGCAGGGGACAGACAGCCTCTGTATACCACAGTACCCACTTCCCCTGTCATTTTGTTGTTGTTGTTTTGAGGTAGGGTCTCACTCTAGTCCAGGCTGACCTGGAACTCACTATGTAGTCTCAGGGTGGCCTCGAACTCATGGCGATCCTCCTACCTCTGCCTCCCGAGTGCTGGGATTAAAGGCACGTACCACCACGCCCGGCTTTCCCGTGTCATTTTTCTGTGCTCTCTTGATGCCAGGCCCTGGACTGCACAGGGCTGGAAAGAGAGATTCAGGCAGGTGAAGGCATGTGTCCTCAGTCACTCTCATAGATCCCAGGGGAGCTACTAGCAAAAGGTGGTTCAGGGTGCCGAGGCACAAACAGGGAGCCCTGGGTGCTTGGCCATGGCTTGGTCAGTGGCCATGGGCATGGTGCCTCTGTACCACGCTGTCTTATTTGAGTCCTTGCTCTGTCAGCTGGCACCAAGCACTCTAAATCCCAAAATGAGGCTCAGCGATTAGGAGACATAAAAGGAAACAAAACCTCCGAGTGGCGAGGGAGATGAGGTGGGGAGTGAGACTTAGCCCAGGTAGTTAAGGCCGGTGTTAACGCTGCCCAGATCCCAACATGTCCAGGCACCCGCAGAGGTAAAGGCTGGCCTCTGGCAGCCTGTCCCCAGCAGCCCAGGGGTCTGCTTGATGTGTTTTCTTAGGAGAGGACCCCGCTTGGTTGGAGCCTGTCATTCACCTTCCGTGTGCCTCGACTTTCTCATCTGAAGATTGGGGGGGGTTGAGAATCTCAGTCCCTCACAGCACAGATGCCTATCAAGTGTCTAGGACAGTGCCCACATGGACTAAAGGCCTACTGTGATTTCTTTTTTATTAAATATATTTTGTAAATTTTTTGTTTATTTATTTATTTGAGAGCAGAGAGAGAGGAAGAGGGAGCTAGAGAGAGAGAGAGAAAGAATGGGCACATGCCATGGCCTCCAGCCACTGCAAACGAACTCCAGACGCGTGCGCCTCCTTGTGCATCTGGCTAACGTGGGTTCTGGGGAATGGAGCCTCCAACTGGGATCCTTAGGCTTCACAGGCAAGCGCTTAACCGCTAAGCCATCTCTCCAGCCCCCTACTTTGATTTCTAAGCATGGAAGCTGGAGCCTGGAGACCTAGCCTGGAGCTGCGTTTATGGTCTTAAGAAATTTGAGTTCCTCCCTGAGCCTCAGTTTCCCCTCCTGTAAACTAAAGGGTGCCAAGCCTAGAGCATGGCAAAGGTCTCCTCTCCTCCTGTCTAGGTCCCTTAGTGCACCACTGGGCTGTGGCACTTGGCCTTTCTGTGGCCTTAGGGCACAAATGGGGAGACTGAGGCTTGGCTCCCACCTCCTGCCTTACTCCAGCCCCACTCCTAGACACCCAGGCTTCTGCGACCACTGCCTGCCTGACTCTGTGTGCCTCGGTCTGTTCACCTATCTCCCACTTCCTGATTCTCCTGCCGGCTACATGGGATTCAGTTCAGCCTGGCAAGACCCCAGCTTCGGGACCCTACGGGGGCCCAGTGGATACAGCTCACCTGGTATCCCCTTGCCTCAGTTTTCTCAGCATTAAAATGGGTGTAACACACATCTTGCAGCGTTGTCCGCATTAAAAATCCTGTCCAGTGCCTGTCCGGGTCTGGAAATCTGGGGGGAGGAGACCCCTCTGCTGCTCAGCCCTGCCCACAACACCTCACAGGTCTGGGAGGCACAGGGTGTTGTCACGCTGCTGGGGCCAGGCCCACTGTCCTTACTCCAGGTCAGGTCCCCTGGGAAAAGAAACCTGACCCAAGACCCCTGTGGGCTGGAGGCAGGAGATCCTGAGATAAAGCCAGGCCACGGCCTCCCACACTGCTCTCTGCCCTCCATATCTCCTCCATCTCCACCTGCCTTCCAGCCCTGGAGCTGAATGGCTAATTATCTCAACTGAGAAGGAGAGCTGAGAGTAGAACCCAGAGACTTGGGGCTAGTGGGGGGAGGGACCTGGACTTGAAGTGTTCCGTCGGACCTGGGTTCTTCCTGGGTCTTGCTCTGTGGTTTCGGACAGGTTCTTTCTCTCTCTGGGCCTGTCTCCCTGCGCTCTGTCGGGGCTGCCAGAAGCTACAGAGTTAAGCGCTCAGTGCTCTGTGGGCATCCCCACTGAACCCACACGCTATAGTGACGGTATCTCATCATGGCGTGTGAGGAAACTGAGTCCCAGGGGTGTGTGCTCACATATGCCCCTGCCTGGCCCTCCCCTACCTCTACAAGCCACAGCACCCTCCTCCCCCAGCCTCCAACAATAACTGGGACCCCAGCTGACCCGGAGCCTTATCAGGGCAGGAGATCAGCGGCCATCTGGCCCCACAACTGCCCAGGTGGGCTCACCTTCCCAGCTCAATTTCAGAAACCCTGTGCCTGGCCTGCCCCCTCCCCCAACCCTGGCTGTGGCTACCTGCCTGCCCCCCTTGGTTCTGGCCTCTCTCCAGAGACAGCGGCTGTTGTCAGGCAGAGGGAATGAGCCCCTACCCCTCCCTGGCTTTTAGGGCTCCAGAGGGAGGTGGCTTGCTTCTCAGGCACCTCTAACCTCGGCAAGAGTGCTCTCGTCACAAGTGCAAGAATGGGCACTGCCGGGCCAGATCCAGTCAAAGCCTGTGTCCATATAGAGAAGCATCTGCTGCCTGTGCTGAGCCTGGTCCCCTTCCCGGGGAGTCTCCTAGCTGTCCTCCTTGGGTAGTTTATGAGAACCCAGTGAGGAGTTTAGTTTAGGGCCTCTACTATGGCCCTTCCAAACCATTTGAGGGCCTAGAGAGATGGCTTAGTGGTTAAAGAGCCTGCCTGCAAACCCTAAGGACCCATGTTGGATTCTCCAAGTCCCACGTAAACCAGACACACAAGGTGACGCAAGTGCACATGGTCGCACATGGGCACAAGGCGGCACACGCATCTGGAGTTGGATTACAGTGGCTGAAGGCCTTGGTGTACCAATTTTCTGTCTTTCTCGCTCTCACATTAAAACAAAAGGCCAGTCTGTTGGGCTTGTCTCAAAAAAAATAAAACAAAATTTGCGGTGCATCGTACAGAGGTCAGTGGCTTCCCAGGGTTGTGCCCAGGACAGTGGTTCACAGCAACCCCCGAACCTAGTGCTTCTTTGGGGAGTCCACATTTAGCACTGCTGTAACATCCACACTCAGCAGGTAGAGAAACAGGCAGAGAGAGGCAGAGCCGTACACCCGTGGTCTCTCTGACCATGAACTCCTGCTGAGCTGCCATCCTGGGCAGCCACATTGCTCAGCCCCATGGCAAGTGTCTCTAAGAGCTGGCTGGGACCCATGGCATCCATAACTACAGTGCCAATGTCATGCTAATCCCCCGTAGAACCCAGAGTACAGTCCCTGGGCCAAGCCTGCTCACCTGTGTTTGTCCCACTCATGAGAATGAAGAACTAAGTAGTTTTTAACTTCTAAATGGTTGGAAGGCAGTGGAGAGGGAAAAAAAATGAGACCGTGCAATGACATATGAAAATTATATTAAATTCAAATTTTTAGAGTCCCATATGTCAGTTCGAGTGGAAGCAGAGTCCACCACCACCTTTGTGTCCCTGGGGTCTGTGGCCGGATTGAGTCATCTGAGCTCGAGACTGTATGGCACACATAGCCTACAACATTGGTCAGCCCAGGCGTGGTGGTACACTCCTATAATCCCAGTCACTTAGGAAGGCTGAGGCTGGAAGGAAGTGTCATGTGAGTTCAAGGCCGCCTGGGCCTATGTAGTGAGACCCTGTCTCAAAAAAAAAAAAAAAAAAAAAGAGAGAGAGAGAAGAGAAAAGATGAGCAAGGCATGGATGGCAACACACCTTTAATCCCAGCACTTGGGAGTCAGAGGTAGGAGGGTCACTGAGTTCAAGGCCACCCTGAGACTACATAGTGAATTTCAGGTTAGCCTGGGCTAGAGTGAAACTCTACCTCAAAAAAGAAAAAAATAAAGAAAGAAAAGAAATCAAGCTGGGTGTGGTGGCACATGTCTGTAATCCCAAAAGAAAATATAAACAATTATTGGCAATTTAAAGAAAATACTTTTTGATCACTAAATGTAATATTCACATGCCCCTGATTTGGGGGATCCCACTAGGCACTCCTTTGAGTTATTGTGGGGGGTCAGGATGCCGCCCGAGGCCAGCCTTGACAGCTGAGGGCTTGGAGGTCAGGGTGTCTGAACAGAATGTATCAAAGATTACCACCTGGCTGAGCCCCGTCATCCCCTGTCCCCTTCCACCCACCCACCCAGGGCCACTGGAATTCATCCCAAATTCTCAGGAGAGGCCACCTGCTATTGGCTGGTGTCCCTTCTCCCTGCCATTGTTCTAACAGCTTTGAAGCCCAATCCTCCCGCCCCCCCCCTTCTTGCCAGGTACAGACAGGTGTTTAAATATCATTGTTTCCTGCAGGGCTCTAGAGCTCTGTGGGATTTCAGCGCTGAAAGGTGGATTTTGGTTACAAAATGGGAATATCATTAAAACATGGCAGAGTGCTATGCAGGACAGAGCACCTGGTCCAGGGTTCCCGGGAGGCATTCCTAGGTCCCACGCAGGGGACAGACAGCCTCTGTATACCACAGTACCCACTTCCCCTGTCATTTTGTTGTTGTTGTTTTGAGGTGGGGTCTCACTCTAGTCCAGGCTGACCTGGAACTCACTATGTAGTCTCAGGGTGGCCTCGAACTCATGGCGATCCTCCTACCTCTGCCTCCCGAGTGCTGGGATTAAAGGCACGTGCCACCACGCCCGGCTTTCCCATGTCATTTTTCTGTGTTCTCTTGATGCCAGGCCCTGGACTGCACAGGGCTGGAAAGAGAGATTCAGGCAGGTGAAGGCATGTGTCCTCAGTCACTCTCATAGATCCCAGGGGAGCTACTAGCAAAAGGTGGTTCAGGGTGCCGAGGCACAAACAGGGAGCCCTGGGTGCTTGGCCATGGCTTGGTCAGTGGCCATGGGCATGGTGCCTCTGTACCACGCTGTCTTATTTGAGTCCTTGCTCTGTCAGCTGGCACCAAGCACTCTAAATCCCAAAATGAGGCTCAGCGATTAGGAGACATAAAAGGAAACAAAACCTCCGAGTGGCGACAGGGAGATGAGGTGGGGAGCGAGACTTAGCCCAGGTAGTTAAGGCCGGTGTTAACACTGCCCAGATCCCAACATGTCCAGGCACCCGCAGAGGTAAAGGCTGGCCTCTGGCAGCCTGTCCCCAGCAGCCCAGGGGTCTGCTTGATGTGTTTTCTTAGGAGAGGACCCCGCTTGGTTGGAGCCTGTCATTCACCTTCCGTGTGCCTCAACTTTCTCATCTGAAGATTGGGGGGGGTTGAGAATCTCAGCCCCTCACAGCACAGATGCCTATCAAGTGTCTAGGACAGTGCCCGCATGAACTAAAGGCCTACTGTGATTTCTTTTTTTAAAAATATATTTTGTAAATTTTTTGTTTATCTTTTATTTATTTATTTGAGAGCAGACAGAGAGAGAAAGAGGGAGCTAGAGAGAGAGAAAGAATGGGCACATGCCATGGCCTCCAGCCACTGCAAACGAACTCCAGACGCATGTGTCACCTTGTGCATCTGGCTAACGTGGGTCCTGGGGAGTTGAGCCTCCAACTGGGATCCTTAGGCTTCACAGGCAAGCGCTTAACCGCTAAGCCATCTCTCCAGCCCCCTACTTTGATTTTTAAGTGTGGAAGCTGGAGCCTGGAGACCTAGCCTGGAGCTGCGTTTATGGTCTTAAGCAATTTGAGTTCCTCCCTGAGCCTCAGTTTCCCCTCCTGTAAACTAAAGGGTGCCAAGCCTAGAGCATGGCAAAGGTCTCCTCCCCTCCTGTCTAGGTCCCTTAGTGCACCACTGGGCTGTGGCACTTGGCCTTTCTGTGGCCTTAGGGCACAAATGGGGAGACTGAGGCATGGCTCCCACCTCCTGCCTTACTCCAGCCCCACTCCTAGACACCCAGGCTTCTGCGACCACTGCCTGCCTGACTCTGTGTGCCTCGGTCTGTTCACCTATCTCCCACTTCCTGATTCTCCTGCCGGCTACATGGGATTCAGTTCAGCCTGGCAAGACCCCAGCTTCGGGACCCTACGGGGGCCCAGTGGATACAGCTCACCTCGTATCCCCTTGCCTCAGTTTTCTCAGCATTAAAATGGGTGTAACACACATCTTGCAGCGTTGTCCGCATTAGAAAATCCTGTCCAGTGCCTGTCCGGGTCTGGAAATCTGAGGGGAGGAGACCCCTCTGCTGCTCAGCCCTGCCCACAACACCTCACAGGTCTGGGAGGCACAGGGTGTTGTCACGCTGCTGGGGCCAGGCCCACTGTCCTTACTCCAGGTCAGGTCCCCTGGGAAAAGAAACCTGACCCAAGACCCCTGTGGGCTGGAGGCAGGAGATCCTGAGATAAAGCCAGGCCACGGCCTCCCACACTGCTCTCTGCCCTCCATATCTCCTCCATCTCCACCTGCCTTCCAGCCCTGGAGCTGAATGGCTAATTATCTCAACTGAGAAGGAGAGCTGAGAGTAGAACCCAGAGACTTGGGGCTAGTGGGGGGAGGGACCTGGACTTGAAGTGTTCCGTCGGACCTGGGTTCTTCCTGGGTCTTGCTCTGTGGTTTCGGACAGGTTCTTTCTCTCTCTGGGCCTGTCTCCCTGCGCTCTGTCGGGGCTGCCAGAAGCTACAGAGTTAAGCGCTCAGTGCTCTGTGGGCATCCCCACTGAACCCACACGCTATAGTGACGGTATCTCATCATGGCGTGTGAGGAAACTGAGTCCCAGGGGTGTGTGCTCACATATGCCCCTGCCTGGCCCTCCCCTACCTCTACAAGCCACAGCACCCTCCTCCCCCAGCCTCCAACAATAACTGGGACCCCAGCTGACCCGGAGCCTTATCAGGGCAGGAGATCAGCGGCCATCTGGCCCCACAACTGCCCAGGTGGGCTCACCTTCCCAGCTCAATTTCAGAAACCCTGTGCCTGGCCTGCCCCCTCCCCCAACCCTGGCTGTGGCTACCTGCCTGCCCCCCTTGGTTCTGGCCTCTCTCCAGAGACAGCGGCTGTTGTCAGGCAGAGGGAATGAGCCCCTACCCCTCCCTGGCTTTTAGGGCTCCAGAGGGAGGTGGCTTGCTTCTCAGGCACCTCTAACCTCGGCAAGAGTGCTCTCGTCACAAGTGCAAGAATGGGCACTGCCGGGCCAGATCCAGTCAAAGCCTGTGTCCATATAGAGAAGCATCTGCTGCCTGTGCTGAGCCTGGTCCCCTTCCCGGGGAGTCTCCTAGCTGTCCTCCTTGGGTAGTTTATGAGAACCCAGTGAGGAGTTTAGTTTAGGGCCTCTACTATGGCCCTTCCAAACCATTTGAGGGCCTAGAGAGATGGCTTAGTGGTTAAAGAGCCTGCCTGCAAACCCTAAGGACCCATGTTGGATTCTCCAAGTCCCATGTAAACCAGACACACAAGGTGACGCAAGTGCACATGGTCGCACATGGGCACAAGGCGGCACACGCATCTGGAGTTGGATTACAGTGGCTGAAGGCCTTGGTGTACCAATTTTCTGTCTTTCTCGCTCTCACATTAAAACAAAAGGCCAGTCTGTTGGGCTTGTCTCAAAAAAAATAAAACAAAATTTGCGGTGCATTTGAAAGTATTCCTCGTACAGAGGTCAGTGGCTTCCCAGGGTTGTGCCCAGGACAGTGGTTCACAGCAACCCCCGAACCTAGTGCTTCTTTGGGGAGTCCACATTTAGCACTGCTGTAACATCCACACTCAGCAGGTAGAGAAACAGGCAGAGAGAGGCAGAGCCGTACACCCGTGGTCTCTCTGACCATGAACTCCTGCTGAGCTGCCATCCTGGGCAGCCACATTGCTCAGCCCCATGGCAAGTGTCTCTAAGAGCTGGCTGAAGTCTCCCACCTTCCCCAACAAAAATGGAGTAGACATGGACCAGGGACCCTCTGTGAGCCCTGTGCCCTACCTAGAGCTTAGCATCCTCCAAATGTCTGGCATGAAGCAGGGGTGCCCCTCCTCCTCCTCTTCACCCTTGGACAGTAACTGAATTTCAGGCACAAGGTCACATCCCTACCCATGCACTCCTTGCAAGAACAGGGACATAAGGGCAGGTTCCGTGACTCGATCACAAGGGCACATCGTGCCAGAGCTCACAGGTGCCAGGCTATTACAGAGTAAGACTTGGGGTGCCCCTCCTGTACCTCCACCTTCCCTGTGCCCTGAAAACAGCACCCTCACTGTTTTCTCCTTGCAGGTTTCTGGCATAGCCCTGAGTGTGAATATGTCCGCCACTGTATCGCCAAGTCCCAGGAGCGGGTGGAAGGCAAGGTGCAGGTGTCTGTCTTCAGGGGCCAGGTGTACATCCTTGGCCGGGAGTCCCCACTGTCTCTGTACAATGAGGAGCTGGTGAGGTAGGTGCTCCACGCTGCCCCGGGTCCAGTGTCTTGTCCCACCACATTTCTCAAAGCATCTGTGCTGAGCACGGGTCAGGTGCTGGTGGGGGCCCAGGTAGATGGTTATACAGGGCCTGCATCATGGGATCTATAGGCCAGCTGAGGAGAATGACATTAATCAATGGTAGCTGGATTGTGGAATTAGAAGCGGAGGCTGGGGACTGGAAGGAAGGATGGGATAGTCTGGCTGGGTATAAACAGTTGAGGCTTGCCATCTAAATGGCAACAGAAATAGTTAGCAAGGTGGGGTTGGGGGATCCCGGGGCAGCTCCTCAGATGCAGAGGTTTGGAGCCTGAGAAAAGAAACTTGGAAGACCCCCAGGTGCTACAGGACATGAGGGAGGGAACCAAGGGGCCAGGGTATGGAGACTGAAGCTACATAGGGAAGAGAACAATCAGCTCTGAAGATCCTGTGGCTGCTCTGGACAGTGGGTCTGGCGCTGGCAGACGCTTGCTAACAAGAGTGGTCACAAAGACACCTGCGGGAAGTCAGGCAGACTAGACCAGTTGTTAGTTTGAGAAGAGTAAAAAGCCTGGCTTTAAGAAACACAGTGAAGAGCCAGGCGTGGTGGGCACGCCTTTAATCCCAGCCCTCGGGAGGCAGAGGTAGGAGGATCGCCATGAGTTCAAGGCCACCCTGAGACTACATAGTGAATTCCAGATCAGCCAGGGCTAGAGTGAGACCCTACCTCAGAAAAAAACAAAACAAAAAAAGAAGCACAGTGAAATCCGATGTGGAGGGGTGGCAGGGTGTAGACCACCCTGGGTGTTGAAGGGGCACAAGAGCATATGGTGACAATCACTCAATCACCGAGAGAGGGAAGGCTGCGTTCACTTTTAGCATTGTGGCTAGAACCCAGGATTCCATACCCAAAAGTGCCCTTCTGATGAACCGTACCCCAGCCATGAGGGAAGTGTTCCTGCATGGGGCTCAGATCGGAGCTTAGGGACCTTAAGTATGAAAGTTTGCTGAGACAGCCCTGGGAATCCATCCAGTCAGCTTCAGGACCGATGGGCACAAAATGAAGGAGATGTTGGAGAGTCACAGGCATGTGGTCCCAAGGTTATGGACAGAAGAGACCACCTAGGGAAGAGTGAAGCAGCAGGAAGCTAAGCCAGACCTCTAGAAGCTTCCTCACGGAAGGACCAGGCTGAGGGGTCACTGAGTGGGGACACCAGCAGGGAGCCTGCCCAGTCTCCTCAGCCCTTGTTCTTCACTCTGTCTGCACCCGGGTTTACATGTGACTAAGGAAGGGCCTGTCGGAGGAGCCGGGCCATCTCCCCTGGAGGTCACCTGGCCCGAGCCAAAGGTAGGGGCAGAACCACCCGAGGGACACTCTAGCCCCAGCTGGCTCAGGCTGAGGCCCACTCTGCCCTCCCAGGGGCCAGTTGGAATTAAAGTACGACTTTGTTTGGCAGTCAATATTATTTTCTCCTCCTTCCCTTCTCTTTGCCATGTTGAGTTTCTCCCCCCCTTCAATCTTTCTAAACACTTTATAAGCCATAAATATAACCGAATCAGTTTAGATCAGTCGGGGTAAATGTCAAATTATCTTCTCTCTTTCTCTCTCTGGCTCTTTCCTCCCTCCCCCTCCAAATCAAAGGCCTCTAATAATCTGTCCAACCCTTCATTAAGCCTTACAGTCTCACTCGGGGAGATTAAATGAATAAAGTAAAAAGGGAAAGGGGGGAAAAAAAAGAGAAAAAAAGCAGAAGCATTTATTCTCACTGTGTCTCCGACCATTTCCCTTTTCTTTTTGATTTCTACATCGCTGGCTTGAAAGCCCTTGAGTGACAGCGTCACAGGGACCAGCGAGGAAGCCGCGAGAGGTAGCAGAACTGGAAATGCCGCGGCGCAGTAGGTAGAAAGTAACGTAATTATAGAGCAGGTCAGAGCCACTCGAACGAGCAAAAATAAAAGCACAGAGGTTTTCTGTAGACCGTCAGGGGAGGTAAAAAAAAAAATTGTAAACTCCTTTTCCACCCCCCCCCCTCCATCCCAAACCACAATTTTAAAAAGAGGTTTTTCGTTCCTAAGAAACACCTCTTGGGACTCTAGGCAGTCTCCTGGGACAGGTCTATTCTCAACGGGACCCTCATGGCAAGAACTACTGGGGTCGTCTGTCTAGCACATCCTGAGGATAGTGAAGGGGGAGTTTGTTTTGATTTGAGAGACGGAGGTGGAAAGACAAGAGGACCCTGTGGCAAGGTTGGGAGGAAGGCTCCCCACCTGGCCTGAAAGCAGGGTCCCTCTAAAAGAGCAAAGGCTGATGATGTAGCTCACTCGGCAGAGCACTTGCCTAGCACGCTGGAAATCCTGGGTTCTATCCCCAGCACCTCATAAAGCCAGGTATGATGGCACAAGCCTATAACCCTAGTACTTAGGAGGTGGAGGCAGGAGAATCAGAAGTTCAAGACCAGCCGGGCGTGGTGGCGCACGCCTTTAATCCCAGCACTTGGGAGGCAGAGGTAGGAGGATCGCTGTGAGTTTGAGGCCACCCTGAGACTCCATAGTGAATTCCAGGTCAGCCTGAGCTTGAGGGAGACCCTACCTCAAAAAACCAAGAAGTTCAAGACCAGTCTGGGCTACATGAGGCCCTGTATCAAAGAAGGAAAATTATATATATATAAAATATATCTCAAGGTAGGGTCTCACTCTAGCCCAGGCTGACCTGGAATTCACTATGTAGTCTCAGGGTGAACTCCAACTCACGGCGATCATCCCACCTCTGCTTCCCAAGTGCTGGGATTAAAGGCGTGCGCCACCACGCCCGGCTCAAGAAAATCTTTTCTTAAAAAGAACAAGAAAATCCAAAGAGTGAGGGGTTCACATGAAGGTAAAGATGATTTTCCAAAGCCTGTTCAACAGGCTGTGCGCAATGGGTGACACTGGGCCTTGTGCGTTCTCACCACCTTCCCTCACACACAGCCTAGGAAAGGTCTGTGGTAGAGACCTGAGGATGGCCAGGCCTTTCTTAAGCACCAAGACCCAGTAAGGAGTGCCCAAAGCAAGGCTAGCATCCTTGCCCCCTGTAGGGAGCCTGCAGGTCGCTGACCAGCTGCTGGTGGGCTCAGCACCTGAACCCTGGAGGGAACCCTGGTGGTGGAGGGAGGGGCGGGAGAGAGGTCAAAGAAGGCACAGCATGGGGGTGATTTCAAGGCCAGAAGAAGGTCAGGGCTAAAGTTCCGAGACCTGAACAGTTGCCAACAGTCTGGGTAGATGCAAAAATTCCTTTTGTTTCGTTTTGTCCTTTTTTTTTTTTTTTTTTTGGTGGGGCGAGAGGCGAGGGTTAAGACAGGGTTTTGCTGTGTAACTCAGGCTCAACTTGTGATCTTCCTACCTCCATCTTCATGGTGCCCAGGTTACAAACGAGCGCCACATACCTGTCTGCTGTTTGTTCTTGTTAAAGATCCATAATCAGGGCTAGGAAGAGGACTCAGCACTTAAAGGTACCCACATAAAGCCATATGCTTATATGTGGAGTTGGTTTCTAGCAGCAAAAGGCCTGGCATACTCATTCTTTCTCTCTCTCTCTCTCCCCTCACAAATAAATAAAAATAATTTTTTCAAATCTGCAATTGGACTGGGGGTGTGGCTCAGTAGCAGAGCATGTGTCTGGCACGTGTACCTGGCTTTAATCCTCAGTAATACCAAAAAGGAAGAAAAAAAAAAATGTCCTTAGTCCCCAGAGAACTAGGCAAAGGCACAACCCTAGAGTTTCATAAGGTGGCAGGTTCCTCTGGCTCCCCAGGCTCACTTCTCTGGAGAGAGCTCCTGAGGGGTCAGGCCACTTCCTTGACACCCTGAGCCTTCGGATCGTTCTGACCCGAGGCTAGAGTTCTGCAGAAATAAGGACAAGAGGCTGATTCAGAACAGGATATGACCGGGGACGTCCTCGCTCTCTAAACCTTAGTGTGTAGAGTAGGGTACTTAGTGCATAGACCTTGGCACTGAGTGCCTTATTTGGTAAGGTGCCCACAGTGAGGCTGGGCATAAAGTGCACACTGCTCTTCTGTGGTATATACATTGCTCTTCTTAGAGTCTTTTATTTTTATTTATTTACGAGAGAGAGAGAAAGATAGAATGGGCACACCAGGGCCTGTAGCCACTGCAAACAGACTCCAGACACATGCACCACCATGTGCAGCTGGCTTACATGGGACCTGGAGAAATCAACTCAGGGTCCTTAGGCTTCGCGGGCAAGCGCCTTAACTGCTAAGCCATCCCTCCAGCCCTACACAACACTCTGGTTTTGTTTTTGGCTCCTCTACCCCTGGCTGACCCAGGAGGTCCTAGGTGCTTAATAGATACCTAAGTAAATAAATGAGTGGCTGAGTGAACAGTGTCAGTCATAGTGAGAGCTAGTCATGTGCAGATGTCATGTTAGCCGACGACAGCACTGAGCCACCTGTGGGGCATCCCCGGGGCACACGCACACTTAGCCCTGGCAGCCTGCACATTAACCCAGGCTCCCTCACGCAGGTGACAGAGTAGCACACAGACCAAGTGGCCACACCTGAATGGCTGCCAAATCCAGGGGGGGATCTTGGAAGGGGTGGGCATCTACTGGAGAAGAGCCCAAGGGGGACAGGTGAGCAGGAGGAAGGCAGTTCTTAGTTCTGATCAGTCCAGCAGCAGGTGACAGATACAGTGAGGCAGAGAGGGCCTGGGTCTCAGGATGGCCCCGTGGCGTGCATGTGGCTAGACCAACAAGAGAGGAGGCGACTCTGTGTTGTGTCACTGGCCCCGCAGCTCAAGAGTCTATCAGTTGCCTTAGGCCAGTGGATGTTGTCTGTCAGCCATTCGTAGACCCTCCCCTCTAATGCTGTCTGGTCCCGGCTGAGCTGGGACACAACCTGGTGGCAGCTACCAGAGCCTTCTGCACTTGGTATATGGGAAGAAGCTGCCAGATGTTGCCTGGTCCCCAGGTCACTGGTGTGGTGCCCAGCCGAAATAGGGCTCCCAGAATCAGACCAAAATGGAATAAAGACTGAGGCGAGGCTTGTGCCCACAATGGGGGTGTGGCTGGGCGCTGCTAAGCTCTGCTCTCTCCCCACAGCATGAACGTGCAGGGGGATTATGAGCCCATCGATGCCACCGGCTTCATCAACATCAACTCGCTGAGGTGAGCAGCTCTGGACCCTTCTGGTCATTAGAGGACCCCAGCCACGGGCAGCGGGATCCGACAGAATACTGATTCTTCACACCCATTGTCCTGTCCATCTACCCACAACACCTCCGTGCCCAGCCTGCTCCCAATCTTGTTGGGCCCAGAAAGCATCTCAAGGGAATCTTGTTAACAGTCAACAGGAAGTGAGGCCTGTGGATTTGGGTCCCAGGTTCCTGGGTTCTACCCTGGGCCTCTGAGGCTCGCCCTAGTGCTTCCAGGTCCTCTCTGACTTACTTTAAGGTCCTTTCCTAGGTAGACCAGACGAGGAAATGGCCCAGCTCAGCTGGAAGTGGAGCTAGCTAGTCACCTGTGTCTCCATAGACAGGGCATGGATGGTATACAAGGTCTGAATTCTCTCAGACCTGGTTTGCAATCCTGGCTCTACAGTAGGGTCTCAGAGCCCTTTCCAAGCTCCAGGAGTCTCCAGGGAGGGAACAACGTGTCTCTGCTCCGCACACGTAGGGAGGAAGGTTCTGTGGGAGCCTGTAGGGATGGAGCACAGCTCAGGAACGTTACAGGGCAAGCAGAATGATTCATTCATTCATTCCCACCACTCCCAGGCTCTCTTAATTCTTACAGATTTTTCAACTTCCCAGAAACAGGCCCAGAGTGGTTAAGCCACTTACCCAGGGGCATATAATTAGGAAGCCCTAGAGCTGAGTTGGGCAAACATATGACTCCAGCTCTGGATTCTCTGTCACCAACTCCCTTCTCACACGGCCCAGGGTCAGAAAGACAGAGAGAGTCTCTCCTTCTTCTAGAAAACTGCCTGAGTTCAGAGTCCTTCCTGGAGCCACCTGGAGAGACACTGACTGCAGCCCTGACCTCCCAGGGCCCCCCCCCTCCCCACTGTCACCTCCTCTTCTGCCTCCTGCTCTGTATTTTATGACTCTATAAACCCTTCTAAGTGGTCCAGAACACACTAGGGTTTCAATAATGGCCTCTTCATCTCTCCAGTGCCAGTTAAAGGCATTGTCTTCAACAATGACAATGTTTTTCCCCCTCAGATAAATTAATTACATTATCCTGATTGGAGATTGGAGGGGGGTGGACAGGGCAGGAGAGGAAACGAAAGAAAAAGGCAACTTCATACGCATCTTAACAAACAGCTGCCCCCCCGCCCCCCAGCGCCCCATCTTGCCTGAATTAATTGAATGGGATGCGTGTTGTTTATTGTGAAATTACATTTTTCTTTGTTTTCCATCTGGTTCATAGGCTAAAGGAATATCATCGCCTTCAGAGCAAGGTCACTGGCAAATAGGCCGCTAACAAAGGCGGCCTCCTCACTCTGCAGATCTCCCAGGCACTGGCGCTAATTGTTGTGATAAATTTGTAATTGTGACTTGTTCTTCCCGCTGCCTGGCCTGGCAGCACTGTGGGGCTGCTGGGCCCCTGGCTTTGTTCCCTGGTCCCCCATAACCTGCAGAAGAAGTCATCCAAGGGAAGGGAAGAAGGGTGGGGGCAGCTGCAGAGAAAAACTGTAAAATGACAATTAAAAGAAGATACATTAGTCTTTGGTGTATTTCTACAGGGGTGTGTGTGTGTGCGCGCGCGCATGCACGTGTGCGTGCTCCCACATTCATGCTATTCTCAGCCCATCCTTTGTATTTTCTAAGTACCACTGAAGGCCACCATTTGCCAAAGAACCTGTTTATCTGGGAGAACTGACCTCTCCCTCCAGCAAAACCTAGGAATCATGCAGTGCCCACCAAGGGCAGACACCGCCCCAGCAACCTAGGGTTCTGTCCCCAATAGGCATGTGCCAGGGAAGCTGAACTGCTGGGACACATGTTGCCCACCCTCTCCCCCGCCCACCCCCAAACATTTCCCTGGGAATTGTCTTTCCTCACAGCTCACCTGGAACTCCTGCATGTGATGGTGGTGGCAGTCACGTCACACTCCCCCACAGAGCAGAGTGGCTTCAGAGAGGCCTCAGCAGTCTAAATGAAAGGAGGACCCTCCCACAAGAGAAGCCTGGGCCAGAGAGGAAACCTGAGTTTCGTGGGACTTTGAAAGACCCAGCCTGATGACAATCCTCTCTGCGTCTAGTCCACAAACTAGGCGCCTTTTATACTGTAACTCCACCCTTTGCTCATATTTGATTGGCCACTGGCTGGACACCCGACCTGAGTTAGACCAATCAGAACCCTCACACCCAGGAATTGGCCTGAGCAAATGGCCCTGGGGATGCCAGGAAAGACAGAGAGGAGAGGGACGCAAAGGGAAGAGTGGGTTTAAGAGTGCGTTTTTAAGGTGATGCCAGCCAGTGGCAATTTCTGTTCTGGATTCCCTGAGATAAGTTGGCGTTTTTCATCACGGAGTCGGGACTCAAGCTGGGAGAAGGAACTTGTGGTGCCCCGGACAACCCAAAGCATCTCCACTGGGACACTGACTGCTCTGGGCATCGCCACACCACTGCCTTTGTCCCTTAGGGTTTCTTCCAAATGGCGTTTTTTCCTTCCAGACTTCTCTGATTGCAAAGGCCCATGACAATAATGAATGCCCCATCTCTGATATGTATCACCTTTACAACGTCTAGGTGTGGTGGCAGTGCAGTCCCAGCACTGGGGAGGCTGAGGCCAAACTGTGACCTTCAGTGACTCATGTGAGCTCATTGAATCCCCCACACAGCCCTATGAGCTAGACACGTCTCCACTTTGAAGAAGAGACAACTACAGGACAGAGACAGGCTTGTGAACGAGTACTCAGCACTTGGTGTGTTGGTGTGGATGACCTTCAGGGCCCGTACTCACCTCATTGTCCACTGTTCAACGTGCCAGGCTAGCTGGTCTGTGAACATTGACGGGCAGTTTGTAATCCCAGGGCATCTGCTGTGAGAAGGGACACGAAGATGAGAGACTTTCCAGAAGCACGTGGACCAGCCAGCCTGGCACACTGAGCAGTGAGCAACACTGACCTGAAAGTTGTCCTCTGATCTTGACATTCACCATTGCATCACACACATACAATACACATCACACACTGTTAAAAACTCACCATGGGGCTGGAGAGATAGCTCAGTGGTTAAGGCACTTGCCTGCAAAGTCTAAGGACCCAGATTCAGTTCCCCAGTACTCACGTAAATCCAGATGCACAAGGTGGCACATGCATCTGGAGTTCATTTGCAATGGCTATAGGTCCTGTTATGTGCATTCTCTCCATCTCTCTCTCTTCCAGCCATGGTGGCACACACCATTAATCCCAACACTTGGGAGGCTGAGGTAGAAGGATCACTGTGAGCTCAGGCCAGCCTGAGACTACATTTTGAATTTCAGGTTAGCCTGGGCTACAGTGAGACCCTACCTCAAAACAAGCAAACAAACAAACAACACCCCCCCCAAAAAAAAAAACCCACTATGGTGCTGGAGAAATGGCTCATTGGTTAAAGGCACTTATTTGCAAAGCCTGATGGTCCAGGTTTGATTCCCTAGTACCTATGTAAAGCCAGATGCACAAAGTGGTGCATGTGTCTGGAGTTTGTTTACAGTGACAAGAGGCCCTGGTGCACTCATGCTCACTTGCTCTTCCTCTCTCCCCTCCCCTTCATCAATCAATCAATTTTTTTAAAGTCTTTTCCAAAGAGGAACCCTTGTACACTGTTGATGGGAATGCAGTCTGGTCCAGCCATTGTGGAAATCAGTGTGGAGGGTCCTAAGACAGCTAAAAATTGATCTACAATATGACCCAGCTATAGCACTCCTAGGCATATATCCTAAGGACTCATCTCATTACCTTAGAAATACGTGCACAACCATGTTTATTGCTGCTCAATTCACAATAGCTGGGAAATGGAACCAGCCTAGATGTCCCTCAACTGATGACTGGATAATGAAGATATGGCACATTTATACAATGGAGTTCTACTCAGTGGTAAAGAAAAATGAAGTTATGAAATTTGAAGGAAAATGGATGGATCTGGAAAGGATTATACTAAGTGAGGTAACCCAGGCCCACAAAGCCAAGCGCTGCATGTTCTCTCTCATATGTAGATCCTAGCTACAGATGATTGGGCTTCTGTGTGAGAAGGAAAAACCTCAGCAGCAAAGGCCAGTGAACTAAAAAAGAGATATAAAGGGAAGAGAAAGGAAGAGAGGTACTTAATAGGATGGTATTGTATATATGTAAGTAGAAGAATAGATTAACAGGGGTGAAAAGGCCCAAAGTGAGGTCAGGGGAAGAGATTGAGTAAAGGAAAGGTGGAGGGAGGGCTAATCAAAATCTAAGAGGATATAAATAAATCATATGGAATCCTCTGTTTTTGGACAATGGAACACTCAGGAGCCATAGATTGTTGCTAGAAAACTTTCAGTGCCAGGGATGGGATAACTTCAAGTGAGCTGTTAGCCAGGGAGGTCCCTGATGCCCCCAAAACATTATAGGCCATTGCCAAGGCTCTTGGCCTCCCACCAGGAATAGATGGTAAGACCCTATTGCTGAAGACTCCACATACTTGGGCTGCAAGGCCACTGAGAAATCCTGCTGGAACTGAGCTGATAACCTCCTCCATGTAGACCAGCTGACAGGAAGCTGGAAGAAGCCATTCTACATGCAGTTCAATGGGAGAAAGAGAAATCACCAGTGAAGATACTCAACAGTGGCAAGGCTTATATTTAGCCAGCCAAGGCAAATGAGCCAACAGGTGCAATAGTGGCACGTCTGTCATGATGGAAACTAACTGCTCTCTAATTGGACTGCAGGCCCACTCCATGGGAGGGAATACATCCCTGATACTGAAAACTTAAAACAGGGGTAGTCATGAGCCCTAGGGGTGTAACATCTGCTGATGTCTGGCTAAATGTATATACTATGCTTATCAAACTGCTCAGTAAGCACTTCTTTTAATATCCATACCCTTATATTAATGCTACTCTCACTTTTGGTAGAGAATCTTCTCTTTTCAGATGGCAGTGACCTTGGGACAAATCAGAAGGAATCATGGTGTTGGAAAGAAGTGACCACAGTGCTCAGTACTGCAATATCTCTATCACACCTTCCAAGGCTCAGGGTCTAATGCGGAAGAGGTGGTGGAAAGAATGTAAGAGCCAAAGGAAGGGTAGGACTCCTTACAACGTGCTCTCCACAGACACAAAATGGCCTGGATATCCATGACCTCACAGCGCCTGGCACTACCTACACAAGAACATCATAAGAGGAGGAAAAGATCATGACATCAAAATAAAAGAGAGACTGATTGAGAGGGGGAGGGGATATGATGGAGAGTGGAGTTTCAAAGGGGAAAGTGGGGGTGGAGGGTATTACCATGGGATATTTTTTATAATCATGGAAGATGTTAATAAAAACTGAGAAAAAACAGTCTTTTCCAAATTGGGTATGGTGACATGTCAACAATCCCAGTACTTGGGAGGCAGAGGCAAGAATATCTCAAATTCAAGGCCAGATGGGTCTACATAGTGAATACAAGGCCAGCCTGTGTTACATAGTATAACCTTGTCTAAATAAAATATTTTAAAAAGTCAGGGCAGGGAGATGGTTCTCTGGATAAAAGCACTTGCTGTGTAAGTGTGATAACCTCAGTTTGAACCCACAGAACACATGCAAAACTAGGTATCTCATGTCTGTAATCCCAGCATGCCTGCAGAGAGAGATGGAAAATTCCTGGAAGCTCATGAGCCAGCAAATGGAGTGGTAAGGAATGCGAGGCGTGCCTGAATGAGGTGGAATGTAAGGACTGGATCTCTAACGTGTGCTGTGGCGTGCACATGCCTGCTCTCACACACAGGAACACACACACACAAATTTTTTTAGTTCTTTTTTAAAATTTTTATATGTATTTATTTGAGAGAGAGAGAGACAGACAGACAGAGAAAATGGGCATGCCAGGGTCTCCAGCCAAGGCAAATGAACTCCAGATGTGTGCACCACCTTGTGCATCTGACTAATGTGGGTGCTGGGTAATCAAATCTGGGTCCTTAGACTTTGCGCACAAACACCTTAACTGCTAAGCCATTTCTCCAGCCCCCACAAAAAAAATTTAATTTAAAATATTTTTTTTTATTTATTTGAGAGAGAAAGACACAGAGAGAGAGAGAGAAAGAGAGAGAGAGAATGGCCTCTAGCCACTGCAAATGAACTCTTGACACATGTGCCACCTTATCTGGCTTATGTGGGTTCTGGAGAATCGAACCAAGGTCCTTTGGCTTTGCAGGCAAATGCCTTAACTGCTAAGCCATCACTCCAGCCCTGTCTCTTCTTTTTTTTTGATTTTTTATTTTATTTTTATCTATTTACTTGAGAGCGACAGACAGAAAACGAGGCAGATAGAAAATGGGCGAGCCAGGGCCTCTAGCCACTGCAAACGAACTCCAGACGCGTGCGCCCCCTTGTGCATCTGGCTAACGTGGGTCCTGGGGAATCGAGCCTTGAACCGGGGTCCTTAGGCTTCACAGGCAAGCACTTAACCACTAAGCCATCTCTCCAGCCCTTTAAATTTTTTTTTATTAACAACTTCCATGATTATAAAAAATATCCCATGGTAATACCCTCCTTCCCCCCACTTTCCCTTTGAAACTCCATTCTCCATCATATCCCCTCCCCATCTCAATCAGTCTCTATTTTATTTTGATGTCATCATCTTTCCCTCCTATTATGATGGTCTTGTGTAGGTAGTGTCAGGCACTGAGGACATGGATATCCAGGCCATTTTGTGTCTGGGGGGAGCATGTTATAAGGAGTCCTACCTTTGGTTCTTACATTCTTTCCACCACCTCTTCCTCAATAGACCCTGAGCCTTGGAAGGTATGATAGAGATATTGCAGTACTGAGCACTCCGGTCACTTCTTTCCAGCACCATGATGCCTTCTGAGTCATCCCATGCCATCTAAAAAGAGAAGATTCTCTACCAAAAGTAAGAGTAGCATTAATATAAGGGTATGAACATTAAGAGAAGTGCTTACTGGGCAGTTTGATAAGCATAGTATATACATTTATCCAGACAGCAGCAGACGTTACTCCCTAGGGCTCATGACTACCCCTGTTTTAAGTCTTCAGTATCAGGGATGTATTCCCTCCCATGGAGCGGGCCTCCAGTCCAATTAGAGAGCAGTTAGTTTCCATCATGACAGACGTGCCACTATTGCACCTGTTGGCTCATTTGGCTTGGAAGGCCAAATATATGACTTTCAGTGTCCACTGTTGAATATCTTCACTGGTGATTTCTCTTTGTCCCATTGAACTGCATGTAGAATGGCTTCTTCCAGCTTCCTGCCAGCTGGTCTACATGGAGGAGGTTATCAGCTCAGTTCCAGCAGGATTTCTCAGTGGCCTTGCAGCCCAAGTATGTGGAGTGTTCAGAAATAGGGTCTTACCATCTATTCCTGGTGGGAAACCAAGGGCTTCAGCAATGGCCTGTAATGTTTTGCGGAGCCCCAACAAAACTTTTTAATGTGCTAAATTACCTTTGTATGTTTGTCAGATATAAATTGGTAGTGAGTATTGATCTATTTCTGGATTCTCTATTTTGCTTCATTGATCTATGCAGCTATCTTTACACTAAAAAAACTCTGACTTAAGTAGTCCAGTTTTATGGTAAATCTTGAACTTAGGTAGCATATCTCCTCCAACCTTGTGGTGGCTTGATTCAGGTGTCCCCCATAAACTTAGGTGTTCTGAATGCTAGGTTTCCAGCTGATGGAGATTTGGGAATTAATGCCTGCTGGAGGCAGTGTATTGTTGGGGGCGGGCTTGTACAGTGTCCCCTTGCCAGTGTTGGGCACACTCTCCTGTTGCTGTTGTCCATCTGATGTTGGCCAGGAGGTGATGTCTACCCTCTGCTCATGCCATCATTTTTTCCTGCCATCATGTAGCTTCCCCTTGAGTCTATAAGCCAAAATAAACCCTTTTTACCCACAAGCTGCTTTTAGTTGGGTGATTTCTGCCAGCAATGTGAACCTGACTGCAACAAACCTTATTCTCATTTTTCAACTTTTTTTCTTTTGTTTTTTTGAGGTAGGGTCTCACTCTAGCTCAGGCTGACCTGGAATTCACTATGTAGTCTCAGGGTGGCCTTGAACTCATGGCGATCCTCCTACCTCTGCCTCTCAAGTGCTGGGATTAAAGGCGTGCTCCACTATGCCCAGCTTTTTTTTGTTTGTTTTTTTTTTGCTATTCTGGGTCATCTGCCTTTCCATATAAATATATATTTAAAACATTGTCAATTTCTTCAAAAAGCCTGACTGGCATTGTATAAAATCAAGAGGTCGGGGCTGGGGAGATGGCTCAGCAGTTAAAGGCACTTGCTTGCAAAACCTGCCTGCCTGCTTGAGTTCACCCAACATCTACATAAATCCAGATGCACAAAGTGGCGTAGTCTCAGGCTGGCCTCAAACTCACAACGATCCTCCTCCCTCTGCCTCCCAAGTGCTGGGATTAAAGGCGTGTGCCACCATACCTGGCATAAAAAATAATATATTGGGACTGGAGAGATGGCTTTGCAGTTAAGGTGCTTGCCTATGAAGCCTAAGGACCCAGGTTTAATTCCCCAGTAGCCACATAAGCCAGATTCACAAGGTGGCATATGTGTGTGGAGTTTGTTTGCAGAGGCTGGAGGCCCTGGTGCACTCATCCTCTCTATCTAATAAGTAAATAAAATAAAATATTAAAAACAGTAATAATAAATTAAAAATAAACAAGGCTGGGCCTGGGGAAATGGCTTAGCGGTTAAGGCGTTTGACTGTGAAGCCTAAGGACCCTGGTTCAATTCCCCAGGACCCACGTAAGCCAGGTGCACAAGGGGGTGCACGCATCTGGAGTTCAGTGCAGTGGCTGGAAGCCCTGGTGTGGCCATTCTCTCTCTCTCTCTGCCTCGTCCTCTGTCTCTCTGTCTCTCAAATAAATAAATAAATTTTTAAAATAGAGCTGGAGAGATGGCTTAGCAGTGAAGGTGCTTGCCTGCAAAGCCTAAGGACCCGTGTTCTACTCTCCAGGTCCCACATAAGACAGACGCACAATAACACAAGTGCACAATGTTGCACATGCACACAAGGGGGCACACATGTCTTGAGTTCAATTGCAGTGGCTGGAGGTTCTGGTGTACCAATTCTCCCTCCAATCCCCACCCCCCCCTCTCTCTCATTAAAAAAAAAAAAAAAAAAGAGCCAGGCGTGGTGATGCATGCCTTTAATCCCAGCACTCGGGAGGCAGAGGTAGGAGGATCGCTGTGAGTTTGAGGCCACCCTGAGAGTACATAGTGAATTCCAGGTCAGCCTGGGCAAGAGTGAGACTCTACCTCGAAAAACAAACAAACAAAAAAAAAACAAAAAAAAAAAACAGAGCTAGAGAGATGGCTTAGCAGTTAAGGTCCTTGTCTGCAAAGCCAAAGGACCCAGATTCAATCCCCTAGTAGCCAAGTAAAAGTTGGATGCAGGTTTACAATGGCTAGAGGCCATGATATGCCCATTCTCTCTTTCTTCACCTCTCCCTCTCTCAAATAAATAAACAAATAAATAAAATATTTTAAAAAATGGGCCAGTCTGAGGAAAATTACTACCTTATTATGTTTTCTACTCCATAAACACAGTATATCTCACCATTTATCAGTTTGGTTTTTAATTTCCTTTTGCCATTCTTATAACTTTCAGTACGATTCTCATACATCCTCTGTTAAACTTGTTGATTCTGATTTCATTTCATTTTATTTTAGTTTAGTTTTTCATTTTTTCGAGGTAGTGTCTCACTCTAGCTCAGGCTGACCTGGAATTCACTATGTAGTCTCAGGGTGGCCTTGAACTCATGGCAATCCTCCTACCTCTGCCTCCTGAGTGCTGGGATTAAAGGCATGAGCCACCAAGCCTGGCACCTGATTTTATTTTTTTATACTGCTTATATGTTTTGTTGTTTTGTTTTTTGTTGTTTTTTTCAAGGCAGGGTCTCACTCTAGCCCAGGCTGTCCTGGAATTCACTATGTAGTCTCAGGGTGGCCTCGAACTCACAGGGATCCTTCTACCTCTGCCTCCCAAGTGCTGGGATTAAGGGCGTGCGCCACCACACTCAGCTCTAGTAATGACTTTTTGTTCGTTCTTTTGCATTTTCTACATACATGAAGGCAATTCCACCTCTTCCTTTCAGATTTCTATATTCCTTCCTACTGATGAGGAATATCAGTAAAATGTAAAGAACTTTTAGTTCTCATCTCAAGCAGAAAGCACCGTGACACTAGCTGCCTAATATGGGTACAAGAAATTCCTTCCTTGTTCATAGCTAGATGAGAGTGATGTCATCATTGATGAAGATGACCGGATGTTGAAGTTTGTTGAATGCTTCTTTTTCGACATCCTTTGCTGCAATTGCATGGTTTTCCTCCTGCATGCTGTTCACATGACAAATTGTATTTATTGATTTTTGTAAATTGTTTTATGGCCAGGTGTAGTGGTGCACACAGTTTTTTAAAAGACATTTTTATTTTTATTTATTTATTAGAGACAGAGAGAGGGAGAGATAGTGAGTGAGAATGGGTGCACCAGGGCCTCTAGCCACTGTAAATTAACTCCAGACACATGCATCACCATGTGCTTCTGGCTTACGTGCGACCTAGAGAATCGAACCTGGGTCCTTAGGCTTCGCAGGCAAACGCCTTAACCTCTAAGCCATCTCTCCAGCCCTATTTATTGATTTTTGAATGATCAGTTACATGTGACCATTTATGTACCATTGGATTTTGCTTACTGAAATTCTGATAAAGGACCTTTTGTCTTTGTTTGACATAGGATGTGTGGGATGGGGTCTTGTGATGTCTTTCGTGTTTGTGCTGTGGTGAGTGGCCTCAAAGAAATGTGTCCAGAGGACTGGGGAGATGTCTCAGGGGTACTTGCCACTCAAGGGTGAGTACCTACGTTTAGACCCCAGAACCCACGAAATCAGCGAGAAGGGGATGAAGGCAGGAGACTCCCCTGCAAGCTAGCCTGGGGAAACACTGGCAAACAGGAAACCTCCACATACCTGCTGTGGCATGCCCCCCCCCCGCCCCGCCCCCAGGCATGCGCACAAGGAAGAACGGCCTTCCCACTTCTGTTTTCTGAAGCAGCTTGTGCAGGATTGAGAGGCCTTCACTCATAATGACTTACTACAACTCACCCGCAAAGCCATCTGGACCTGCGATTTTCTTTGTATGATATTTAAAAAAAGAAATTAAGTCGGGAGTGGTGGCACACACCTTTAATGCCAGCACTCGGGAGGCAGAGGTAGGAGGATTGCTTTGAGTTCAAGGCCACCCTGAGACTATATAGTGAATTCCAGGTCACCCTGGACTAGGGTGAAATCCTACCTCGAAAAACCAAACAAAAATATTATTTATTTGCTATTCACTGTGTGTGTGTGTTAGTTACCTTGGCTTCCTTGGTGTTACTGGGACACAGCACCAAACCAAACAACTGAGAGAGGAAGTTTCTATTTTGACTTACAGTCCCAAGGGGAGACTTCGTGAGGGCCGGGGAAGACGTGGCACGAGCAGAGGCTGGCCATCACCTCTGCCACAGCAGGTGGAAAACTGTGGGAGAGGGAAACAAACTAACACTGGCAAGCTAGGGGTCAGTAAACCTTAAGGTCCACCCCCAGAGACACACCTCCCCCAGCAAGGCTGCACCTCCCGAGGTGCCATAGCTGGGGACCAAACATTCACAACGCATGAGTTTATGGGGACATCAGATTCAAACCACCACAGTGTGTATGTGGGCAGAGTCTCTTTTCACTGTCATGCCAGATGTTTGGGCCACTTTTTGCATCCGGCTTTGTTTTGGTGTTGGGGAATAGAACCCGGGCTAGTAGGCTTTGCAAGCAAGTACCTTTAACTGCTGAGCCATCTCCCAGCCTCTGTAGGATGCTTTTCGTCTAATTTCTTAGAGTTGTATAAAGTTATCCAAGTTGTCTGCTTCATCTTCCCTCAATTTTGAGTAAATTGTTTCCTTTGAAGTCTTTTTTTATACATTTCATCATTGCTTTTACTTATTTATTTATTTTCTTGGTTTTCTGGGGTAGGGTCTCACTCTAGCTCAGGCTGACATGGAACTCACTATCTAGCATCAGTGTGGCCTTGAACTCACGATCCTCCTACCTCTGCCTCCCAAGTGCTGGGATTAAAGGTGTGAGCCACCACGCCTAGCTTGTTACTATTGTTTTTGTTATGTAGTACGCGGTGTGTTGGGGGGCCAGGGGCAGTGTATGTCTTTGTACAGATGCACTCAGAGGCAGGAGGAGGCCAGAGAAGTCCTCCTATCACTCATAGGATATTTCCTTGAGATTAAGTGTGAACATGTTTGTAACATGGAGCTGTGGTGGGTTTTACTTTATTTTATTCTTATTGATTCATTTTTGGTTTTCCGAGGTAGGGTCTCGCTCTAGCCCAGACTGATCTGGAATTCAGTATGGAGTCTCAGGCTGTCCTCAAACTCATGGCGATCCTCCTACCTCTGCCTCCCAAGTAAAGGCCTGTGCAACCATGCCAAACTCAGAGCTGTGGGTTTTGTGAGCCCCAAGGCTTCTCCAGTCTCTGTTCCCATAGGACTGGAGTTACACATGAACATGGCCATGCCTAGCTGTTTACATGGGTCCTGGGGAGTCGAACTCAGGCAGTCTCAGGCCTTTATGCATGTGGCAAACGCTCTTACCACTGAGCCATCTCTCTAGCCCACTAATTTGTGTTTTTTTTTTTTGTTTGTTTTTTTTTTTTTTTTTTTTTGAGCCAGAGTTTCATGTAGTTTGGGCTGGCCACAAACTCACTACATTACCAGCAATGACCTTGAACTCCTGATCCTCCCGAGTGCTGTTTCTTTTCAGGTCTCCAGGATTGATAGTGGTAGCATTCTTCTACTACTTACCATGGTCATTTGTGTACCCCCTCTCTCTCCCTCTTCCTCTCTCACTTTCTCTCTCCTCGGTTATTCTAGAACTAATTTCACTCAACTTCTAAAGCATAGCCTTCCTCGAGTTCCCAGTGAATGACTCTCATCTCTTCAATCTAGCTTGAGAAAAGTCCAACCCACAGTGACTTTTCTCTCCTTTGGTCTGTCTGCTCTCTATTACTATAACAGAATACTTAAGCCTGGATAATTTATAAAGAAAAAAGTTTTCTTTTCTAATTCCAAAGGCACTACCCTTGCCAGGTTCATGCCTCAGGATTGACTTTGTGGAGATACAAACTAAGACCATCACTTACCCAGGAATAGAAACACTTGACCCCAGGTTGTTAAGAGGGAATTTGAAAGATGCTAGAAGCTCCTGGTTCAGAAAGAAGGCCAGGGTAGACACTTAAAATGTGCTTTCCTGAGCTGTAATTCCATCCTGTCCCACCTCCTCTGAGACAACAAAGCAGGTAAGAATAGGCCCATGACAGACAAGGGTTGCTCTGTCTTCTCGTTCATTCTCCTCTTCCTCCCTCCCTCCCTTCTCTCCCTCTTTATTTTTCTTATCACTGAAACAACATCCCTGCTCCCTAATGGAAACAACCTAAGGGGTGGGGGGAGGATTACTTTGGCTCACAGTTTTAGAGGCTTCAGTGCATGGTCCTTGGCTCCATTGCCTGTGAGGAGATACCCGGAGTGTGTAGCAGGAACTGCTCATCCCATTGTGGACAGGAAGGAGAGAGAGGTGGGGGGGGGGGGAGAGAATGGGACCAGGGTGTGGGTATAACCTTCAAGCCTCCAGTGACCTCCTTCCTCCACCTTCTAAAGTTTCAGAATCTCCTCCAAATACTGTGCCCTCGGCTGGGGACCAAGTGTCAACACATGACATGGTGGGAAAGCTATGTGTAGCAGACAGCTTCAGGTTCACTGAGTTGAACTTCCAGACCAGGCACAGTTATGGAGGAAGGGATATTTATTGAAGCTTACAGATCCAGGGGAAGTTCCATAATGGCAGAAGAAGCTGGCCTGCTTTCACAGGTCCAAGCACAGAGAGAGAAGCACAAGCCTAAAAGTCAAAAGCCACACAGCACAGCACACTTCAGGAACTCCAGCTAGGCACAATTTGCATATCTTTAGATTGGAATCTCAAACCCATCACCACACCTTAGGGCTGGACCCTAAGATCCCCCCAGTGACACTGCTTCCAGCCAGGTGGCTGCAGATGCAAACTACAGACTAATAAAACACTGAATATATTGAGGGTCATCTATTTAAACTACCACACTATGACATGGTGAAAAAAAGCAAGAGAGGGGGCAGGAGCCAGGCCCACTCTTTTTTTTTTAATGATTTTTTTCTTTATTTTTATTTATTTAGAGAAAGAGGCAGAGAGAGAATGAGAATGGGCACATGAGGGCCTCCAGCTACTGCAAATGAACTCCAGACACGTGCACCCCCTTGGGCATCTGGCTAACATGGGTCCTGGGGAATCGAGCCTCAAACCGGAGTCCTTAGGCTTCACAGGCAAGAGCTTAACCGCTAAGCCATCTCTCCAGCCCCCCACTCTTAAAACAAAGCTGTTACCAGAGAGCTGAGTCAGTCCTCCAAGATCTAAACTCTCCAAGACCAGCACAGTCCCTTCACCAGGTTGGTCACAACCCAGTCACCTCTGTCCCAACTCCTTTCAGTAGTACCATCTTGGAACCAAGATGTCAGCACATGAGCATTTGGGGGAGTGTGTTCACGTGATATCCAAACCGTCACACTTCCTCTGATGGTCCACTCGGACCTCCCAGGAGTTGGGGAGGAGTGGGAGGCAGCCCTGAGCAGGCTGGAGGCGGGTAAGACCATCTGTTTTCCTTCCACGCAACAGAGAAGAAATCAGACCAACCATGCAGTGCTGAGCTGAGGCTGGAAGAGAGTTTTGGAGAGTACCAGGTGCATGCTGCTCCCGAGTGTGAGGATCCCGAGCTTGAGCTCACACGAGGGTGCCCTCGGCCAATTCAGACTGAGGGAGCTCTGCAGAAGAACCAGCCGGGAGAAGAGAGAGATGTGGGACCCACAGATGCAAGAGACGGTTTCAGTCTGTCACAGTGTGAACTTGTCCCAGGGCTAAGCGAATTTGTTGCATGAACTCTTTTCTGAGGAGAAGTGCTCACTTTCCAAGCAGGGCACCCCCAGACTAAAGGCTGATCCATCAAAGTTTACCTTAGCAGACCAATGAGTTAACTGGACTTTCATTTTTCTTTTCCTTGTTTATTTATTTATTATTATTATTATTTTATTTTATATTTATTTATTTATTTTGGTTTTTCGAGGTAGGACCTCACTGTAGCTCAGGCTGACCTAGAATTCACTATGTAGTCTCAGGGTGGCCTCGAACTCACAATGATTTTCGTCCTACCTCTGCCTCCCAAGTGCTGGGATTAAAAGCGTGCACCACCTTGACCTCTTTTTTTCTTTCTTTCTTTTCTTCTTTCTTTCTTTTCTTTCTTTCTTTCTTTCTTTCTTTCTTTCTTTCTTGTTTTTATTTACTTGCAAGCAGAGAAAGACAGGTAGAGAGAAAGAGAGAATGGGCATACCAGGGCTTCTAGCCACTGCAAACGAGCTCCAAATGCATGCACCATTTTTGTGCATCTGGCTTTATGTAGGTACTGGGGAATTGAACTAGAGTCATTAGGGTTTACAGACAAGCACCTTAACCACTGAGGCATCTCTCCAGCCCTCACTGGGTTTCCTGACAGAACACGAGTGGGGGGCAATTTACAGGAGACCCCCAAAGCAGCTATATTGAAAGGTGTTCTCCCAATATGGATAACAACCTCAGTAATGACTGGATCACATGACAAATTGTATTTATTGATTTTGTAAATTGTTTTATGGCCAGGTGTAGTGGTGCACACAGTTTTTTAAAGACATTTTTATTTTTATTTATTTATTAGAGACAGAGAGAGGGAGAGTTAGTGAGTGAGAATGGGTTGCACCAGGGCCTCTAGCCACTGTAAATTAACTCCAGACACATGCATCACCATGTGCTTCTGGCTTACGTGGGACCTAGAGAATCGAACCTGGGTCCTTAGGCTTCACAGGCAAACGCCTTAACCTCTAAGCCATCTCTCCAGCCCTATTTATTGATTTTTGAATGATCAGTTACATGTGACCATTTATGTACCATTGGATTTTGCTTACTGAAATTCTGATAAAGGACCTTTTGTCTTTGTTTGACATAGGATGTGTGGGATGGGGTCTTGTGATGTCTTTCGTGTTTGTGCTGTGGTGAGTGGCCTCAAAGAAATGTGTCCAGAGGACTGGGGAGATGTCTCAGGGGTACTTGCCACTCAAGGGTGAGTACCTACGTTTAGACCCCAGAACCCACGAAATCAGCGAGAAGGGGATGAAGGCAGGAGACTCCCCTGCAAGCTAGCCTGGGGAAACACTGGCAAACAGGAAACCTCCACATACCTGCTGTGGCATGCCCCCCCGCCCCGCCCCCAGGCATGCGCACAAGGAAGAACGGCCTTCCCACTTCTGTTTTCTGAAGCAGCTTGTGCAGGATTGAGAGGCCTTCACTCATAATGACTTACTACAACTCACCCGCAAAGCCATCTGGACCTGCGATTTTCTTTGTATGATATTTAAAAAAAGAAATTAAGTCGGGAGTGGTGGCACACACCTTTAATGCCAGCACTCGGGAGGCAGAGGTAGGAGGATTGCTTTGAGTTCAAGGCCACCCTGAGACTATATAGTGAATTCCAGGTCACCCTGGACTAGGGTGAAATCCTACCTCGAAAAACCAAACAAAAATATTATTTATTTGCTATTCACTGTGTGTGTGTGTTAGTTACCTTGGCTTCCTTGGTGTTACTGGGACACAGCACCAAACCAAACAACTGAGAGAGGAAGTTTCTATTTTGACTTACAGTCCCAAGGGGAGACTTCGTGAGGGCCGGGGAAGACGTGGCACGAGCAGAGGCTGGCCATCACCTCTGCCACAGCAGGTGGAAAACTGTGGGAGAGGGAAACAAACTAACACTGGCAAGCTAGGGGTCAGTAAACCTTAAGGTCCACCCCCAGAGACACACCTCCCCCAGCAAGGCTGCACCTCCCGAGGTGCCATAGCTGGGGACCAAACATTCACAACGCATGAGTTTATGGGGACATCAGATTCAAACCACCACAGTGTGTATGTGGGCAGAGTCTCTTTTCACTGTCATGCCAGATGTTTGGGCCACTTTTTGCATCCGGCTTTGTTTTGGTGTTGGGGAATAGAACCCGGGCTAGTAGGCTTTGCAAGCAAGTACCTTTAACTGCTGAGCCATCTCCCAGCCTCTGTAGGATGCTTTTCGTCTAATTTCTTAGAGTTGTATAAAGTTATCCAAGTTGTCTGCTTCATCTTCCCTCAATTTTGAGTAAATTGTTTCCTTTGAAGTCTTTTTTTATACATTTCATCATTGCTTTTACTTATTTATTTATTTTCTTGGTTTTCTGGGGTAGGGTCTCACTCTAGCTCAGGCTGACATGGAACTCACTATCTAGCATCAGTGTGGCCTTGAACTCACGATCCTCCTACCTCTGCCTCCCAAGTGCTGGGATTAAAGGTGTGAGCCACCACGCCTAGCTTGTTACTATTGTTTTTGTTATGTAGTACGCGGTGTGTTGGGGGGCCAGGGGCAGTGTATGTCTTTGTACAGATGCACTCAGAGGCAGGAGGAGGCCAGAGAAGTCCTCCTATCACTCATAGGATATTTCCTTGAGATTAAGTGTGAACATGTTTGTAACATGGAGCTGTGGTGGGTTTTTACTTTATTTTATTCTTATTGATTCATTTTTGGTTTTCCGAGGTAGGGTCTCGCTCTAGCCCAGACTGATCTGGAATTCAGTATGGAGTCTCAGGCTGTCCTCAAACTCATGGCGATCCTCCTACCTCGGCCTCCCAAGTAAAGGCCTGTGCAACCATGCCAAACTCAGAGCTGTGGGTTTTGTGAGCCCCAAGGCTTCTCCAGTCTCTGTTCCCATAGGACTGGAGTTACACATGAACATGGCCATGCCTAGCTGTTTACATGGGTCCTGGGGAGTCGAACTCAGGCAGTCTCAGGCCTTTATGCATGTGGCAAACGCTCTTACCACTGAGCCATCTCTCTAGCCCACTAATTTGTGTTTTTTTTTTTTTTTTTTTTTTTTTTTTGAGCCAGAGTTTCATGTAGTTTGGGCTGGCCACAAACTCACTACATTACCAGCAATGACCTTGAACTCCTGATCCTCCCGAGTGCTGTTTCTTTTCAGGTCTCCAGGATTGATAGTGGTAGCATTCTTCTACTACTTACCATGGTCATTTGTGTACCCCCTCTCTCTCCCTCTTCCTCTCTCACTTTCTCTCTCCTCGGTTATTCTAGAACTAATTTCACTCAACTTCTAAAGCATAGCCTTCCTCGAGTTCCCAGTGAATGACTCTCATCTCTTCAATCTAGCTTGAGAAAAGTCCAACCCACAGTGACTTTTCTCTCCTTTGGTCTGTCTGCTCTCTATTACTATAACAGAATACTTAAGCCTGGATAATTTATAAAGAAAAAAGTTTTCTTTTCTAATTCCAAAGGCACTACCCTTGCCAGGTTCATGCCTCAGGATTGACTTTGTGGAGATACAAACTAAGACCATCACTTACCCAGGAATAGAAACACTTGACCCCAGGTTGTTAAGAGGGAATTTGAAAGATGCTAGAAGCTCCTGGTTCAGAAAGAAGGCCAGGGTAGACACTTAAAATGTGCTTTCCTGAGCTGTAATTCCATCCTGTCCCACCTCCTCTGAGACAACAAAGCAGGTAAGAATAGGCCCATGACAGACAAGGGTTGCTCTGTCTTCTCGTTCATTCTCCTCTTCCTCCCTCCCTCCCTTCTCTCCCTCTTTATTTTTCTTATCACTGAAACAACATCCCTGCTCCCTAATGGAAACAACCTAAGGGGTGGGGGGAGGATTACTTTGGCTCACAGTTTTAGAGGCTTCAGTGCATGGTCCTTGGCTCCATTGCCTGTGAGGAGATACCTGGAGTGTGTAGCAGGAACTGCTCATCCCATTGTGGACAGGAAGGAGAGAGAGGTGGGGGGGGGGAGAGAATGGGACCAGGGTGTGGGTATAACCTTCAAGCCTCCAGTGACCTCCTTCCTCCACCTTCTAAAGTTTCAGAATCTCCTCCAAATACTGTGCCCTCGGCTGGGGACCAAGTGTCAACACATGACATGGTGGGAAAGCTATGTGTAGCAGACAGCTTCAGGTTCACTGAGTTGAACTTCCAGACCAGGCACAGTTATGGAGGAAGGGATATTTATTGAAGCTTACAGATCCAGGGGAAGTTCCATAATGGCAGAAGAAGCTGGCCTGCTTTCACAGGTCCAAGCACAGAGAGAGAAGCACAAGCCTAAAAGTCAAAAGCCACACAGCACAGCACACTTCAGGAACTCCAGCTAGGCACAATTTGCATATCTTTAGATTGGAATCTCAAACCCATCACCACACCTTAGGGCTGGACCCTAAGATCCCCCCAGTGACACTGCTTCCAGCCAGGTGGCTGCAGATGCAAACTACAGACTAATAAAACACTGAATATATTGAGGGTCATCTATTTAAACTACCACACTATGACATGGTGAAAAAAAGCAAGAGAGGGGGCAGGAGCCAGGCCCACTCTTTTTTTTTTAATGATTTTTTTCTTTATTTTTATTTATTTAGAGAAAGAGGCAGAGAGAGAGAGAGAGAGAGAGAATGAGAATGGGCACATGAGGGCCTCCAGCTACTGCAAATGAACTCCAGACACGTGCACCCCCTTGGGCATCTGGCTAACATGGGTCCTGGGGAATCGAGCCTCAAACCGGAGTCCTTAGGCTTCACAGGCAAGAGCTTAACCGCTAAGCCATCTCTCCAGCCCCCCACTCTTAAAACAAAGCTGTTACCAGAGAGCTGAGTCAGTCCTCCAAGATCTAAACTCTCCAAGACCAGCACAGTCCCTTCACCAGGTTGGTCACAACCCAGTCACCTCTGTCCCAACTCCTTTCAGTAGTACCATCTTGGAACCAAGATGTCAGCACATGAGCATTTGGGGGAGTGTGTTCACATGATATCCAAACCGTCACACTTCCTCTGATGGTCCACTCGAACCTCCCAGGAGTTGGGGAGGAGTGGGAGGCAGCCCTGAGCAGGCTGGAGGTGGGTAAGACCATCTGTTTTCCTTCCACGCAACACAGAAGAAATCAGACCAACCATGCAGTGCTGAGCTGAGGCTGGAAGGGAGTTTTGGAGAGTATCAGGTGCATGCTGCTCCCGAGTGTGAGGATCCCGAGCTTGAGCTCACACGAGGGTGCCCTCGGCCAATTCAGACTGAGGGAGCTCTGCAGAAGAACCAGCCGGGAGAAGAGAGAGATGTGGGACCCACAGATGCAAGAGACGGTTTCAGTCTGTCACAGTGTGAACTTGTCCCAGGGCTAAGCCAATTTGTTGCATGAACTCTTTTCTGAGGAGAAGTGCTCACTTTCCAAGCAGGGCACCCCCAGACTAAAGGCTGATCCATCAAAGTTTACCTTAGCAGACCAATGAGTTAACTGGACTTTCATTTTTCTTTTCCTTGTTTATTTATTTATTATTATTTTTATTTTATTTTATATTTATTTATTTATTTTGGTTTTTCGAGGTAGGACCTCACTGTAGCTCAGGCTGACCTAGAATTCACTATGTAGTCTCAGGGTGGCCTCGAACTCACAATGATTTTCGTCCTACCTCTGCCTCCCAAGTGCTGGGATTAAAAGCGTGCACCACCTTGACCTCTTTTTTTTCTTTCTTTCTTTTTTTCTTTCTTTCTTTCTTTCTTTCTTTCTTTCTTTCTTTCTTTCTTTCTTTCTTGTTTTTATTTACTTGCAAGCAGAGAAAGACAGGTAGAGAGAAAGAGAGAATGGGCATACCAGGGCTTCTAGCCACTGCAAACGAGCTCCAAATGCATGCACCATTTTTGTGCATCTGGCTTTATGTAGGTACTGGGGAATTGAACTAGAGTCATTAGGGTTTACAGACAAGCACCTTAACCACTGAGGCATCTCTCCAGCCCTCACTGGGTTTCCTGACAGAACACGAGTGGGGGGCAACTTACAGGAGACCCCCAAAGCAGCTATATTGAAAGGTGTTCTCCCAATATGGATAACAACCTCAGTAATGACTGGATAGGCCGAGCACCCCATCCCTTATCTTTCACTCTATGTACTCTATCTGCCCCCTGAGGCCACCAAGGCCCCAGGCAGCATGTCTTTCTTTCTTTCTTTTTTAAGATTCATTTTTATTTATTTATTTATTAGAGACAGAGAGAGGGAGAGAGAAAGAGAGAGAGAGAGAGAAAGAGAATGGGCACACCAGGGCCTCTGGCCACTGCAAACAAACTCCAGAGGCATGTGCCACCATGTGCATCTCGCTTACGTGGGACCTGGGGAATTGAACCTGGGTCCTTAGGCTTCACAGACATGCGCCTTAACCACTAAGCCATCTCTCCAGCCCTCCATGTAGCATTTCATATACAGCTGTCAGAAGGGTTTACCTGAAGTCTCTGGTGAGGGTCTGACTATCTTTCCCCACCCCTCTCCTTCTATGGGGAAATATCAACAGGCCTCATCTGGAACTGCTCCTAATAAAGATGGCAATAGTTGTTTTTCTCAGAGAACAGCATCATACAGCACAAATGAAGTTCTGGAAAGAAGAGAGGGAGGAGGTGAGGGGCAGGAAGAGGAGAAGGGAGGACTAAAGAGCAGTAGAGGACACCTGATGTCCTCCCTCGGTCTCAGCACACATGCGCATGGGCCCAGAACATCTGCACACACACACACACACACACACACACACACACACACACACCCCAAAAGGAATTGCTGGCCACAGTGGTGCACTTCTGTAACCACAGCATTCAGGAGGCTGAGGGAGGAGGATTGTCATGAATTTGAGGCCAGCCGGGGCTACATAGTATGATCCTGTCTCGAACAAAACAAAAACAAAAACTTGGGTTGGAAAGATGGCTCAGGGGTTAAAGACGTTTGCACAGACTGCCATCTGGGTCCAATTCCCCAGTACTCATGTAAAGCCAGTTACACAAAGGGGTGCACGTGTTTGGAGTTCATTGCAATGACAAGAGACTCTGGCATGCCCATACACACACACTCTCTTTCTCTCCTCATAAAAATAAATAAGTGAAAAAAAAATATATATATATATATATTTGTTTGTTTTGAGGTAGGGTCTCACTCTAGCCCAGGCTAACCTGGAATTCACTATTGAGTCTCAGGATGGCCTCGAACTCACAGTGATCCTCCTACCTCTGCCTCCCAAGTGCTGGGATTAAGTGTGCACCACCACGCCCAGCCTAAGTAAAATATTAAAAAAAAAAAAAAAAACTAAAACATGGGCTGGAGAGTTGGCTTAGTGATTAAGGCACTTGTCTGCAAAGCCAAAGGACCAAGGTTCTATTCCCCAGGACCCACGTTAGCCAGACACATAAAGTGGCACATACGTCTGGAGTTCCTTTTCAGTCGCTGAAGGCCATGGTGTGCCTATTCTCTCTCCCTACCTACTTCTTTCTCTCTCTCTCTCAAATAAAATAAAATAAAATAAAGTTTAAAATATATTTTAAAAACTAAAATATGAGGCTGGGAAGACGGCTTAGCAGTTAAGAAGTTAAAAGCACTTACTTGCAATGTCTGCCCATGTGAGTTTGATTCCCCAGTACACATGCTTTGTGTTGAGGCCTCACACACTCATGCACACACAGGTATGCACACCCCATGTGGACCACACACTGGTGGCTAACCCCTGGGTGTCAACTTGACAACGTTTAGGATCGCCATGGGATCGAGTCTTGGCGTGTCTATGGGTGATTGTCTGGATTACATTAGTTGAGGCGGAAGAGCCATCCAGATTGGGCAGTGCCATCCCATGGGCTGGGGCCTTGGACTGGAGGAGAGGGAGGAAATGAGCTGAGCGCCGGCATTCATCACTCCCTGCTTCTTCCTTCCTGCGCTGAACGTGGCCGCCTGCCTGCCTCCCGCCGCCACGCCTCCTCCGCCACGGCAGACTGGAACCTGGAACTATAAGCTGAAACAACCCCGTCCTCCCTTAAACTGACTTTTGTCAGGTGCTTTGTCCCAGCAACGAGAAGTTGACTCACATACATACATGCAAATCACATGTGTACCCAACATCTATAAATACACGAGTCACATGCATGCAAACACACACATGCACGTGGGCATGCATGCATATATGCGTATGCAGCATATACAAATATACACAGTCACACACGTGAGCTGCATGCATGCACACATATATGCCTGGGTGTGCACATGACATATATACATGTGTACACACATGCAAACATATGTAACACGCGTAGTGTCTGAGATAGCAGGAGGAGTTTTTATGTTACTTACCTGGGTATCCTGCACCCAGGTGAAGATCTGGGACATTTCCAATGTTGTCTCCCCCTCCCCAGGCTCCCTGCTAAAATGGTAAGACTATGTTTGAAACCAAAAAGTTGGGCTGGAGAGATGGCTTAGCAGTTAAGGTGCTTGCCTGCAAAGCCAAAGGACCTCCATTCAATTCCCTAGGACCCACTTAAGCCAGATGCACAAGGTGGTGCATGCATCTGGAGTTCATTTGAAGTGGCTAGATGCCCTGGTGCACCCATTCTCTCTCTCTCCTCCCTCTGTCTCAAATAAATAAATTAATTAAATTAAATAAATGTTTTTTAAAAAGTTGCCAGGCGTGGTGGTGCATGTCTTTAATCCCAGCACTTGGGAAGCAGAGGTAGGAGGATCGCCATGAGTTCAAGGCCACCCTGAGACTACGTAGTGAACTCCAAGTCAGCCTGGGCTAGAGTGAGACCCTACTTCGAAAAAAAAAAAAAAAAAAGGAAGAAGAAAGGGGACAAAAACCACTGTCCCATCCCATGGCCTCCTGCTTATTAGATTCAGGGAATAAGTGAATGCGTGAGTGTAACCAGGCCCACCTCTCTGTCTTTTTGGGTACTGAGACAATGAACATGTGCTGTGGCCCCCATGTGGACCATGTCTGTGCTGTAGTGGCAATGGGCACAGACCCTGACTTCACCAGCCTGCTGGCTCTAAGGGTGTCCTCTTTTCCAGGCGTTGTGTGGGCGTTGTAATGTGGGAAATGGGATTGAAGTCAGGAGCTTCCAGCAGGCTGGGGGTCCCTTGAGGAAGCCTAGGATTCAAAACAGTCAAGGACAGTGTGGAGAACCTGTCCCAGCATGGCCCAACCCATCCCCCAATTACCCAAGCATTAGTACCAGGCCATCCTACCTCCCCGCTGACTACAGGCCCCCTCACAACTCCCTCTGATGCAGCTGGACAGCCCCTGTGGAGGACAACAGAAGTGTCATGTTCACCCTCACGCAAAGTCCCCCTGCACACCTGCCCTCCTGAAATAGTTGGTATGTGTTTGTTTTGAGCCAGAGTTTCATGTAGCCCAGGCCGATCTCCCTGAGGCAGCCCTTGAACTTCCGATCCTCCTGTCTTTACTCCCCTAGTGCTCGGATTGCATGCATGTGCCAATGTGCCCAATTTAAGTGGTACTGGGGGATTGAACCCAGTGCTGGGCAAGC
The DNA here is from genome assembly GCA_036346955.1 of Dipus sagitta. Taxonomy (NCBI): domain Eukaryota; kingdom Metazoa; phylum Chordata; class Mammalia; order Rodentia; family Dipodidae; genus Dipus; species Dipus sagitta. The sequence continues at coordinate 144,635,934 of CM070770.1, forward strand.
TCTCTACCCACTGAGGCACGAACCCAACCCTCCCAGTCTGAAGTGATCGAGCTGCCCACCTGTGCAGCAGCTGTGGGCTCCCCTGGTACCCTGTGGCCGTGGGCAGCAGGCCTGGCTGCTAGAGCGGCCCAGAGCTGATCTGCAGGCCTCTCAGGCTGGGGAAAGGGCTCTCCTGGGGTCAGTGCAATCGATATCTCATCTGCGGCTCTCCTAGCGGAAGTGATGGCTATTGGAACAGGGTAATGGGTGTTGTCTAGTGGAAGAGACTAATCTTCCCAGCTGTGGAGGGCTCTGCAGGTGGCCCAGGCGCCAGCCGACTCAGCTCAGTGGCTCTCCAGCATCACTGCTGCCACCGGGGTGGTCTGGGTACTTTTAAAGCCACAGCAGCGTCTCTGCGTGCCGGCGTCCACCCTGGTCCTCCTGGTACAAAGTCCCAGAGGTGATCCCTACAGACCCGCCATGCACAGGTGGAGAATCTGACTCAGCCAGAACAAAGCTCTCTTCTCCAGACCTCCAGCCAGGGTTACCCAGATGTGTCGATGGTAAAATCCTGGCCCTAAGTCCATTTTGACCCTTAAGTATGCTAGGTGACTTGGTACTGCTGAAAAATCCAGAGTGAAATGCCATTGATGTTGGTCATGGTCTCTAACCACTTCTTCTTATTTGTGTGTGTGTGTGTGTGTGTGTGTGTGTGTGTGTGTGTGTGTGTGTAGGTGCACCAAGACCCCAGGCTGCTGCAAATGAACACCTGTCGAGCTTTATATAGGTGGCTGGGAAATTGAACCCGTGCCAACAGGTTTTGCAAGGAAGTGCCTTTAACTTCTTCTGAGCCATCTCCTCAGCTTCTCTATCATGTCTAGCCCAGGCTGACCTGGAATTCACTATGGAGTCTCAGGGTGGCCTCAAACTCACAGCATTCCTCCTACCTCTGCCTCCCAAGCGCTGGGATTAAAGACTGTGACCTCTCACACTGGGGAGTGGAGAATGAGTGTCCATCTCCTGCCCGGCGGAGCTGGACCCCTGACCTGTCTCCCTCAACCCTGCCGGCTGGCCACTCAGGCCCACTCAGTGGTGAATGGTGCTCAGTGCTCCTCACACAAATGCTAAGTGAACAGCTGCTACGCGCCAGGCCCTGGGCTTGGGACAAGCCCGCGCAGCTAGCTCACATCCCTCTATCTGCTCCTCCATGAAGCCCCGAGGGAGCTCAGCACCGGGGATTGTCCTCCACATACCTGTTCCTCCAGCTTGACGTCAGGGGAAGCGTTAGGGAGACGCTGCCTAAGCTGACTGAACCACCATAGGCAGGTCCCCAACCTTTCTGGGCTTCAGTTTCCCCAAATGTAAAGCAAAGGACTTGGAAAGACCCCCTGAAACAGATGAATTTCTTTCTCTTTTTTTCTTTCTTTCTTTCTTTCTTTTTTGTTGTTGTTTTAGCTCCTGAACATGTGTACCCCCTCCAAAATCTGCCCAGTGGGGCTGTAAGGCCCTGTGGTCAGAGCCAGCGGGGCTCAGTGCGAACAGGCTGTTGGAGCTGAGAACCGGCTCCAGCAGTTGTCGGGGGGGGGGGGAGTCCTGGATGCGCTTGAGCAGGCCAGTGGGCAAAGACTGGCGACGAAAAGGAATTTCCTGTGCCTTGTGAGAGAAGAGCAGTCTGTGTGATGACAATAATGTACTTCGTGTTAAACAGACAGGTGCCTGAGTCTGGGGCCTCGAAGTCACCTGTTTAAGCAGCTACCTGGGTGAGTCTGCTGCCAGGGACAGCGACAGTGTTGGTGAGATGGTATCCGTGGTACCCAGAGAGGTGGACCCACAAGGCAGTCCGAGCCTATAAGCCACTCCGCTGCCCGGTCCTGGCTCACCAGTCTCCCTGAGGAAAGGGATCAGAGCCATCAGGGCCTCCTGCAGGGAGACAACCCCGGAAACCATTACTGACTGGCTAGAACCCAGAGAAGGAACAGCAAATGGCTTCATCACTGAGATTCGCTCTTCCCATCCATAAAAGGGGCCTAATCACAGATGCCATCAGAGGGTCCTAAGGAGGAAACTATACCCAGAGGGCTGAAACAGGGTGGGCACTGGGAAGTGACCCACAGTGACAACTGTTGGCCTCTTTTCTCTAGTTTTCAGCATTCTGCCAGCACCCCATGCACAGGCTTCCTCCTCTGCTCCTGGCTCCTGGGGAAGGACAGACGGGAACTGACTAGTCATATCGTTAGTGTCCCTTCCTCTCCCATACTGGGGCTCACGGGGACCCATTGGCCATTCAATTAAGGCATAATGAAGCACTGTTAACAAGTGTTGGGTTTTTTTTTAAGTTTTTTTTTAAAATATTCACTTTATTTATTTGAGAGAGAGAGAGTGCACCAGGGTCTTCAGCCACTGTAAACGAACTCCACACACATGCACCACCTTGTGCACCTGGCTTATGTGGGTCCTGGGGAATCAAACCTGAGTCCTTTGGCTTCTCAGGCAAATGCCTTAACCGCTAAGCTATTTCTCTAGCCCAAGAGTTCTTTTTTTTTTTCTTTCTTTTTTTCTTGTTTTTCGGGATAGGGTCTCACTCTGGCCCAGGCTGATATGGAATTAACTATGTAGTCTCAGGGTGGCCTTGAACTCACGGCAATCCTCCTACCTCTGCCTCCTGAGTGCTGGGATTTAAAGGCATGCGCAACCACACCTGGCTCCCAAGAGTTCTTTTTATCAGCCCTTCTAGCTTGGGATGGAGAAGTCACTGTGGGGACCTGGCTGTCAGTTAGCCCCTGGTATAACCATTCATTTACATCTGTGTGACCAACTCGGGCCCACCTGTATTCCTCTCACTGCTACTCCCCTATGCCATGCCATGTCCAGGTCATCAAGACAGATGTCCAGGGCTGCAGTTCTATAGGGGTGGACTCAATGGAGAGTGAGACATGAGATGATGGTAGAGTTGGGGTGTGGAGACCCCCTCTACTAGGTGGGAATGGCCTAAGGGTGATGTGTTATAGCTGTGGGCAAGAGATTCTGAAGTGTCGGAAGTTGTGGAATAAAACTCATGGAGGGGCAGAGCTGGCTGCTCTGTCCATTCCCTAGGTGACTTGGGAAGGGATTAGAATACACCTGGGAGAGGGGAACGTGTCAGTCATTTGGCAATCATCTATGCACTTGGGGTTTGGGGAGATCGCTCAGTGGTTAAAGAAGCTTGCTTGCAAAGTCCACAGCCCAGGTTCAAATCCCCAGCATCCATGTATCACTGGCATTCACTTATAGCGGAGAGACCCTAATGTTCCTGTATCCTCTCTCTCTCTTTCTTCTTTCTCTCTCTCTTCCCTCTCCCTCTCTCATGCAAATGAATAGATAAAAATATAAATAAATAAAATGCTTGTTGCACAAGCATGAGGACCTGAGTTCAGATCCCTAGTACCCACAAAAGCCAGGCAAGGCTGAGAAATGGTTCAGCAGTTTAAGGTGCTTGCTTGAAAAGCCTAACAGTCCAGGTTCAATTCCCCAATATCCAATAAAGCCAGATGCACAAAGTGGCATAAGCATTTGGAGTTTGTTAGCAAGAAGCCTGGCACACCCATTCCCTCTTTCTCTCATCCATTCTCTCAATCTCTCTATCCCTCCCACCTGTCTCCTTGCAAATTAGAAAAAAGAAAGCATGCCATTCAGGGGAGGCAGAGACAGGAGGATCTCTGGGGCTCACTGGCCATTCAGTTTAGCGTAATTAGAGAGCTCTAGGCCAAGGAGAGACCCTGTCTCAAAAAAAATGTGGGCAGCATTCCTGAGGAGCAAAACTGAAGGTTGGCCACTGGCCTCCACATGCACCCCCCACACATGCACCCCCCCCCCACACGGGCATACACCATGCACATGTACGCATGCACACAAAAGGCAAATAAGGAAAAAAAATTTAAAAGATACATCTGGCCAGGCATAGTGGTGCACGCCTTTAATCCCAGCAGTCAGGAGGCACAGGTAGGAGAATCTCTGTGAGTTTGAGGCCTGGGACTACAGAGTAAGTTCCAGGTTAGTCTGGGCTGGAGTGAGACCCTACCTTGAAAAGACCAAAAAAAAAAAAGGGGGGGCGCTGAAGGGATGGCTTAGTGGTTAAGGTGTTTGCCTACAAAACCAAAGGATCCCGGTTTGACTCTCCAGGACCCACGTAAGCCAGATGCACAAGGGGGCGCATGCATCTGGAGTTCCTTGCAGCAGCTGGAGGCCCTGGTGTGCCCATTCTCTCTCTCTCTCTCTCTCCCTCTTTCTCTCTCAAATAAATAAATTAATTAAATGTATTTTAAAAAGGGGGAGTAGGGCTGGAGAGATGGCTTAGCGGTTAAGCACTTGCCTGTGAAGCCTAAGAACCCCGGTTCGAGGCTCAATTCCCCAGGACCCACATTAGCCAGATGCACAAGGGGGCGCACGCGTCTGGAGTTTGTTTGCAGTGGCTGGAGGCCCTGGCGCACCCATTCTCTGTCTCTCTGCCTCTTTCTCTCTCTCTCTCTGTCACTCTCAAATAAATAAATAAAAATAAAAAAAATTTAAAAAAAAGGGGGGAGTAAAATAATTTACCCACTCATCCTCTGCCTTGCTCAAGGAGCTGGGGGCACGAGGGAGAAGGAAACAGACAAGCTTAAGTACTAGCGAGATGTTCGGGGTTCCTGGGGGCCCATTGAGAAGAGAGAAGTAGACAGGCTCCAAAGAGGTGAGGAGGAGCGAAGTCTACGAAAAGTGCAAGGAAGGGTGTTATAGGCAGAAGGAACAGCATGTAGAGTGCTGGCTTAGGTGAGAGAGAACACAGGCCTGGAGGCAGGCAGGACGCAGGAGCTCTGAGTTTCAGGAAGCCAGAGGTGCCTTCCAATCTGGAAAAAAAAAAAAAAGCCAAGTCAGATGGTAGCAAGCCCTCCCCACACACCCAAGAGTCCTACTACCCATGATCCCAGACCCCTTTGGTTCTGCCAGCCTGGCCTTTGAGTGCCCAGGGCACCGCGAGGCACATGGGCCCGTTTTGGAGCAGCTGGCACCATCCCCCCCCCCAGAGACCCTGAAGGGAAGGCTCTCCCAGGGACCGGGGACCCTGTTTCTCTGGACCCTCCCAACAAGGCGGCTTTGTCTGCCAGCTCTGTGGACCCCAGTGCTCCTCCCCGAGCCCCCAGGCAGCCTGCACAGGACTCTGAAAGGAAGCTTTATCTGAGTCCCAGGCCAGATCGCTGGGAAGCCGGTGGCCGGGGCTGGCCCACGGGGCAGGCAGCCGCCACGGCCCTGACTTCTGGGGTCACTAGCAGAGAAAAGCTAGGACAAAGGGGTGCCCCGGGGAAGCAGCCAGTCGGAGTCCTGCTCGGGAGAAAGACAAGAGGACTACATAGGCACCCACATGGGTCTGCCTTCCCACAATCTGGTCACAATCTGACATGCCCCTTTATGCAACCCCTGCCCCTGGGAAGGCAGACAGGTGAGGCAAAGTCTGTGCGTGGATCTCCTCGGCGCTCTCTGTCCTGGGAAGCTTCGGGAAGGGTTCTTGTATAAAGACACCTTGTCAGTGGAAGAAGAGCCTCCAGGAGAGTGAGAGAAAGAGAAGCAGGAAGAAATGTCCCAAAGGGTCATATCCCTGGAGCCACCTCTTCCTCGCAGTGTCTAGCCCTGGTTCATGTGAACAGTGACAACAATGGCATCCCCGGGGGACTCTCTCTGACATCCCCCTGGACCTGGTGTGGCAGACAACAGCGGTCCTTTGAACACATGTAGGCTCAGAGAGGTTAAGTTACCTGCCCAACACCACCCAGCTGTGAGTCAGAGCCAGGACTCAACTAGAGGGCCCGGTGGCCAACCAACCCCCAGACCCTGAACTCCAAGCCTTCCAGCTCAGCCAGGTCTGCCTGTTCCCCATGCTGGTATGTCCAGAGGCCCCATGTCCACTCCATCCTGCCGGTGGTTATCCAGATATTCAGAACTGACAGAACCCAACACGGTGGTAAATGACTGAAATACCAGCACTGGGGAAGCTGAGGCAGGAGGGTCAGCGTTCAAGGCCTCAGCTACATGAGACCCCGTCTCAGACAAATTCATAAAAGAGGGGAGAGGGAACCGACTGAGACCCTGTCTCAAAACACACAACAACAAAGGGCTGGAGATATGACTCAGAGGTTTAGGCGCTTGCTTGTAAAGTGCGACGGCCAGGGTTTGATTCCCCAGTACCTGTGTAAAGCCAAATGCACAAAGTGGCACACACATCTGGTATTCGTTTGCAGTGGCTAGAGGCCCTGGTCATTCTCTCTCTCTATCTCTATCTCTGCTTGCAATAAATAAATAAATAAATAAGCAATAAAACAGCCAAGCACGGTAGCTCATGCCTTTAATCCTAGCACTTGGGAGGCAGAGGTCAGAGGATCGCCATGAATTCCAGGCCATCCTGAGGCTATACAGTGAATTCCAGGTCACCCTGGGCTAGAGTGAGACCCTACCCCATTGATCCTTATCACCATCCTCTCTGGACTACCAAAGCCTGTGATAGCTTTCTGGAACCCAGGTTTGTAAAATGAGTCATTCCCTCCTCCATGCCCTAAGCTGCAACCCCCTGAAGCCGGTAAGGTATGTAACTGGCTTCTGGACACCTCTGGGACCTCAGGCCTCATCCGGCCAGACCCCTTGGTTGGATCCTACAGCTAGACTCGTTTATGTACAGTCCCTAAAAAGCATCGTCACCTACCAGCTGAGTCACCTGGGCTGGCCTCTGAGTGAGCGTGGTCCAGCGAGGACAGGTGCAGAGATCTTGTTACAAACTGTGAAGGGCCGAGCCCTACTGCATGACAACACAGGATGGCAGATCAAACACAGCTGAGCTGCAGCAAGGTGACATGGGGTCTCTAGCCACTTCCCCCAGCATCTCCTGCCCCTGCCTCACTGTCACCGTCCCCAGTGTCCCAGGGGAGGAAGCTCAATCTGAGATTTACTAGGCCATGTTAAGCATGTGGTTTGAAGCCATCTCTGAGGTTATAGGGTCATGGCAGTGTCTCATCGATCTATTTGTCCCTCTCTGGGCAGGAGCCCTTTGCTCCCAACATTCCCTAGAGCCATATCAAACTTCAGTAACTTCTCCCTGGCCCCAAGGAGCCAAAACACAGGGCCCAGATCTCAAACACAGCCCCCAGGCAATTTACCAGCTGGACCGCAGGACCCCTGACCCTAGAGATGTAAGGCATCTCCCTGTTTAGCTGGATCGATGTGCCCTGAAAATAGCCCCATGTGGGCCAGTTGGGACAGCATTGGGGACCCTCCTCCCGGGCCAGAGATCCTGTCCAATAGCCACAAGCTGACAGCTATGTGCACACATGGCTTCAGATGTCCCCAGCCTTGTCCATTGTTCATCCAAAATGTCTCAGACACAAGACTACAAGAGCTAGGATTCAGAGGGGGAAACTGGGTCTACTAGGCTCCTGAGGGCACACAGCAAGTTCAAGGAGTGTCTGATTTTCCCACAGTGAGCTCGGCAGAGTCTGCGTTTGAGAGAAAGTCTACAGAGCGCCGTGGCGTGTGAGGTGCACTTGGTGCCTTGGAGTCATCCTCCCTGAGGAGCAGGCCCACCACGGGCCAGTGCACCACCAAGATGAGCTCCCTGCCTTTGACTCCACATGTGGCAGCAAGCAGACCCCCATGAATCTCCTAGTTCTGTTTTGTTTCAATATCCTCCAAGAACAGTGGCCAGCGACCCACAGCCACCCAGCACTCAAAACTCCTGGCTCCCCATGAAGACCAGCGACCTTTACTTAGGAAGACGGTTAACAAGAATGAAGGGCCCAAAGCCCACATCTGTCCCTCTGTCCTCCTGTGACCCAACCTCCAGCCTGAGCAGGTGGCTTGACAGCCTCCAGGCTCTAAGCAAGGTCCCCAGAGCATCAGGGTCACCAGGAAATGTCATAGAAAGGCAGAATGTGGAGTCTTTACTTATACCTGATGACCAGTCTGTGCGTCAATAGAACCCCAGCACGGTAAGGTTTGAGATGTACTGGTAAGCTACAGGGTGGGTAGGGAGCAGGTGTGTGTATGTGCGTGTGTGTGCATGCACGCGTGCGCACATGCACACTCACGCCTAGGGCTGGGGAGATGGCTCAGCGGTTAAAGGTACTTCCTCGCAAAGCCTGCTGGCCTCGGTGCAATTTCCCCAGTACCCACATACAGCCAGATACATAAAGTGGCACATGTATCTGCATTTGCAGTGGCAAGAGACCCTAGTGTGCCCTTATTCATATTCTCTCTCTCTCTCCTCACAAATAAACAAATAAATATTTTTTTAAAGTTAAGAGCACTTGTTTGCAAAGCATGATGGCCTGGGTTCAATTACCCTGCACCCACGTAAAGCCAGCTGGAAAAGGAATGTATATGCCTGGTGTTTGTTCGCAGTGGCAAGAGGCCCTGGCACACCTTCCACACACATATACACACAAGTGCAAATAACTAATAAAAAAATTTAAGAAATAAAGTTAAGCTGGGTGTGGTGGCGCACGCCTTTAATCCCAGCACTTGGGAGGCAGAGGTAGGAGGATTGTCTTGAGTTCGAGGCCACCCTGAGACTGCATAGTGAATTCCAGGTCAGCCTGGGCTAGAGTGAGACCCTACCTCGAAAAACCAAAATAAATAAATAAATAAATAAATATAAAAAGAATTAAAGTTAAAAAAGAGAGCCAGAGATGAAGAAGCAGGAGGGAAAGGAAAGAGGAACTGAAGGAGGGGAAGGGACAGCAGGACAAAAGGAAGGAGGAAGATGACAGCCTGCCTGTGCAAAAACAACTTCAGAATAGAAGCTGGCAACTGGACTAAGAGGAAGAGGCCGAATGGGCTAACCCGGAGGAGAGACGCCGAGTAAGGAGGAGGCTCCAGGCACTAAGTGGCTTAGGCTCCATCAGAAACCATGGCCTTAACCCCAGACGGCCGCCGGCACTGCTGGAGCTGGAAGCTCCCACTTCAAGGGCTTTAAACTCTGAGCTGGTGGCTTTGTGAGTCCTCCTCGGGTCAGTTGCCACCCCCTTCACTGGGTGGTGGGGCTAGGATGGGGACCCCTTCCTTGTGCCTTCTGTGGCACCTCCTCCTGAGTGTCTCTGGCCCAGTCGCTGCTGCCTCTTTCTTGCAATGTACCCCCAGGCAAAGTGCCTGCAAGCTGTCTCTTAGGTATCTCGTCCGTTCACTGGGAGCGGGTTTGTGCCGCCGGAGGGAAGAGCCTCTGCTTCCGCAGTGTGCTGGGAGTGGAGAACGGATTGGAGCCGGGCGTGGTGGCACACGCCTTTAATCCCAGCACTCGGGAGGCAGAGGTAGGAGGATCACCGTGAGTTTGAGGCCACCCTGAGACTATATAGTAAATTCCAGATCAGCCTGAGCTAGAGTGAGACCCTACCTTGAAAAAAAAAAAATTATTTGAGAGCAGACAGATAGAAAGGGTGAGAGAGAGAGAAAAAGAGAAAATGGGCACAACGAGGCCTTTTGCCATTGCAAAAGAACTCCAGAGACATGCACCACTTTGTGTATCTGGTTTATGTGGGTGCTGGGGTTAACCCTTTTGGCTTATTTGTTTATTTATTTATTTTGAGGAGGAAAAAGGCAGAGTTATTACAGAAAATAGAGAAAAAGACCCCTGAGAGGGCTGGAGAGATGGCTTAGCAGTTAAGCACTTGCCTGTGAAGCCTGATTCCCCAGGACCCACATAAGCCAGTTGCACAAGGGGGCGCACGCGTCTGCAGTTCGTTTGCAGTGGCTGGAAACCCTGGCGCGCCCATTCTCTATCTATCTGCCTCTTTCTCTCTCTGTTGCTCTCAAATAAGTAAATAAAAATAAGAATAACAACAAAAAAAGACCCCTGAGAGAGAGGTTTCCCAAAAGAAATTGCTAGAGGAGGGTGCCAGAACGAGGGCATGGAGCTATGAATAAAAAGACGAAAAAAACCCCAAAGTGTCAAGGCAAACATGATTAGGAATTCTGTCAGCAGGGCTTGGGAGATGGCTCAGCAGTTAAAGGAGCTTGGTTGCAAAACCTTCTGGCCCCGGGTTCAATTCCCTAGCACCCACATAAAGTTGCATACAAAGTAGCACATTCATCTGGTGTGCATTGGCAGGAATTCTGTCAACATACAAAAAAGAGAAAGAAGATGAAGAGGGCAAAGAAAAATTTATACTTTTTGAGTTAAAACTCAGAAAAGCAGGTAGGCTCAACAGTGAGGGAGTGTGAGTAACTGCATTGTGTGGTTCGTTGAGGGTCTCACTCTAGCCCAGGCTGACCTGGAACTCACAGAGATCCTCAGCCTCAGGACCCCCCCCCCCCATGCTGGGATAATGATAAGCATAAACCACCACATCCAGCACCAGAGCCTTCCTTTAAAAAAAAAAAGTATACTTTATTTATTTATCAGAGAGAGAGAGAGAGAATGGGCTCACCAGGGCCTCCAGCCACTGCAAACAAACTCCAGATGTATGCACCACCATGTGCATCTGGCTTATGTAGGTTCTGGGGAGTCAAACATGGGTCCTTGGGCTTCGCAGGCAAGTACCTTAATCACTAAGCCATCTCTCCAGCCCCACAGCCTTCCTTTTAAGGAAGCCAAAACAGAGGTCTGCAAAAGGAGACTGGGCAGACCTGAGAACAGAGTAAACTGGCTGGGGTGGTTTGATTTAGGTGTCCCCCTTAAACTTAGGTGTTCTGAATGCTAGGTTCCCAGCTGATGGAGATTTGGGAATCAACACCTCCTGGGGGCAGTGCACTGTTGGGGGCGGGCTTATGGGTGTTATACCCAGTTTCCCCATGCCAGTGTTTGGCACACTCTCCTGTTGCTATTGTCCACCCTCTGCTCATGCCATCGGTTTCCCCGATCATCATGGAACTTCCCCTCGAGTCTGTAAGCCAAACTAAACCCTTCTTTTTCCCACAGGCTGCTCTTGCTCGGGTGATTTCTGCCAGCAATGCGAACCTGACTACAAACACTGGCTTTGCCTTCCACCCCTGCCAACTGCCCACCTAAGTGGCACCCTGTCTGCTGCTCTCCCCACTCTGGGACACCCCTCCATAGGCACCTACCATCTTGCTCACTTTTTTTTTTTTTTAACCAAACCTAAGCAGAAGCCCTGAGTGTGAGGAGATGGGTCCTTTGTCCCTGCCTGGGGTGGGGGCTCCTTCTGCCATCTCTCTCAGTGACTTTTGTCCTTGGATTGTCCCTGAGATCCAAAGTGGTTTCATGCTCTGGTTACTGGGTAGCCATTAGAAGGAGACAGACGCATTACCCTCTCAGGGCACAATGGGTGGCTAATTCAGGCATTCTATTTCACCTGAAGACTTTATGTGCAGCCAGAGCCTCCTGTCGGAAGCAGGGCGGGCCCCATCTGTCCGGCAGTTTGCTCCAGTGTCCCTGGCCATTATGCCTCCACTCTAGGCTGGATGGTGTGTCCAAGCCTAGAGCAAGCACGTGTCTGCCAGCCTGCACGCTTGTCCTCTGTGTCTTTATCCTCCTCCAGGGCCGAGCAGAACTTGCTTAAAAGAGTGATGTCAGACGTGTGCGACGCAGAACGGTAAAAACTAATGCACTCGCCCCGCTTTGTCTGCAGGCCTCTCCTGTCCCCCATTTCCCACTCAGAAAACCACTTAAAACACATCAGCGGTAACTCCACAAAACAGCCACTTGTTGGCTAATTGTGGTGAGCAGCTGTGCAGGGCTGGGGGTGGGGTGGGGAGCTCCTGTTCAGCCCCGAGCAGCTCTGCTCCCCGGAAGGTGCCTACCCCGGGGCCTGACCTCTCTCTCCTTGACCTCTTCACCATAACTGGGGAGTCTCCCTCATGCATACACAGAAGAAACACGTGTGCTCACTTGTGGGGAGGAGGGGCAGAAACCACTCCAGGCCCCCTCAGCACCCTGAAGAGTTGCTGCCCGTAGCCAGTTGCCTCAGTTTCCCTACCTGCCTCACAAACACGGAGAACTTGAGGCTGCTACAGTCTCCTCCAGCTCCCAGAAGCCATCCGTGAGCTTCGGACACACCGGGTTCAAAGCCCGATTCCGCTGCAAACTGTCCGTGGGACTTGAAGCCTCATCCTCAGTGTTGGTTTCCTCATCTGGAAAACGAGTCACATTGCAGCACCTGGAGTCTCTGGGGATCTTGTCACCACTGTGTACAGGACTTCCCTTGCTCTGAGGCGCTCGTCATCTGAAGGATGGGCAGGATTGCCAGGGTCTCTCACGGGGCACCTTAACTCAGTCTTGGAATCTAGAGTGGGATATGTTGAGCACTGAAGGCTAAGAACATAGCCAGCCTGGAGCATGAGCAGAAGCTGGGACCAGATGTGTGAGAGCCACGTGCGCAGAGGTCCCCAGCAGAGCCAGAGAGGAGGCTGGCATGACTGCAGCTTCCAGGGAAGGCCTGGAGAAATGCCAATGTGGGAAGGGCCCTGCCAGCCACGGTGATGCGCTTGACTTTACACTGAGGGCCCTAGGAAGCCATGGAAGGGCCGAGAGCAGCAAGACGTCTCTCTAGATCTCTCCTGGGAACGCATGGGGTTCACATCCCTCCCTGAGGAGTTACTGGCAGTTAACGGTCGCTGAGTGTTGCAGTCAGGTTCGCATTGCTGGCAGAAAACACCCAGCCAAGAGCAGCTCATGGGGGATAAAAAGGATTTACTTTGGCTTACAGACTCAAGGGCAAGCTCCATGATGGCAGAGGAAAACGATGGCATTAGAAGAGGGTGGACATCACCTCCTGGTCAACATCAGATGGACAACAGCAACAGGAGAGTGTGCCAAACACTGGCATGGGGAAACTGGCTATAACACCCATAAACCCACCCCCAACAATACATCACCTTCGGGAGGCGTTAATTCCCAATCTCCATCAGCTAGGAACCTAGCATTCAGAACACCTAAGTTTATGGGGGACCCCTGACTCAAACCACCACACTGAGGGTGCAGAGACGTTTTCTTCAGTGGTGTGGCCACTGATGAGTTGCGTGTGTGCTGAGATTATTCTCCCCTAGGCTCATGCCGGCGACCCTGATTAAACTCAGTAGGTCACACACACAGTAAAAAACAAGAACTCCAAAAAGAAAAGGTAGTCAGGCATGGTGGCGCATGCCGCCTTTAATCTCAGCACACGGGAGGCAGAGGTAGGAGGATCCCCATGAGTTCGAGGCCATCCTGAGACTATAGAGTGAATTCCAGGTTAGCCTGGACTAGAGTGAAGCCCTACCTCAGGAAAAAAAAAAAAATAGAAAAGGTATTAGTTAGCAACAAGTGGTTTAGTATATGGGGAATGATGTAATGATAGAGGATTATGATTAAAATGTATTATGTATGTGTATAAAAATTGTCAATAGCCAGGTATGGTGGCACACGCCTTTACTCCCAGCACTTGAGAGGCTGAGGTAGGAGGATTGCTGCGAGTTCGAGGCCAGCCTGAGACTAATTCCAGGTCAGCCTGGGCTAGAGTGAGACCCTACCTCAAAAAAAAAATGCCAATACAATATTTTTAAAAGCCTGGCATGGTGGTGCACACCTTTAATCCCAGTATTCTGGAGGCTGAGGTAGGAAAGATTGTTGTGAGTTTGAGGCCAGCCTGGGACTACAGAATGAGCGCCAGATAAGCCTGGGCTAAAGTGACCCTTCCTCAAAAAAGCAATAAAAAAAAATTAAAAGACCCTTGGTGACCAGACATAGTAAACATCTGTAATCCCAGCTTTTGAGAGGTAGAAGCAGGAGGATCAACAGTTCTAGATCATCATCAGGTACATAGCAACTTCAAGTCCAGCCTGGGCTACATGGGACTTTGTCTCAAAAAATATAGTTAAAAAAAATTTGCCGGGCGTGGTGGCGCACGCCTTTAATCCCAGCACTCGGGAGGCAGAGGTAGGAGGATCGCTGTGAGTTTGAGGCCACCCTGAGACTCCATAGTGAATTCCAGGTCAGCCTGGGCTAGAGTGAAACCCTACCTCAAAACACCAAAATAAATAAATAAACGAATAAATGAAATGAAATGAGAAGACTCCTCCTGGTGTCCGGGTGAAGGCGCTGAGGTGGGGGCTGGGGTTGACAGCTGAAGCAGGGATCTCAGCCTGCAGCCTTCACTAGCCCAGGCGGGGTGACAGAGCCTACTCACCGCCTAAAGCAGTCTCTGCATTTTCCCTCTCTTCCTTCACCTCTCTATTGTCTGAAATTTTTTCATAATGAGCATGTGCTACTCTGAAAATCAGAAAAAGCAATTAAGTTATTTTCATTTGCAAGATTTAAAATAAAATCACACACACAAAGGACGGTTCAGGTTTGCAGAGAAAAGGCAGAACAGACATCAGAAGCAAAAAAATGAGGTGGGCGGTAATTACACCAAGAGCCTAGGAAGAGCGGGTTGTTTTGATGAGCGTCTCACCTTGACTTGGAGTTTCCAAGCACAAGGCCCGAAGGAAAAACTGGCAGGGGCAGGAGACAGGGTCATAAAAAGAATACCCTTGAGAGGCAGAGCTAGGAGGATCAGGAGTTCAAGGTCATCCTCAGTTACATATTGAGTTTGAAGTCAGCCAGGGCTATGTAAGACCCTGTCTCGAAGGATAATCAAAAGCCGTGCTCTCGGGAAGCAGTGACAGCAGCTCCATAGGCTGGGCACTCCTGCACCCCGTCTCTTGTTGAGGTCTCTCTGGGCTCTGCCAGGGAGGATACCTTTCGTGTTTTCCACCATCGAGCCAGCACCTCGGGGTCCTCGCCTCTCATCTGACATCTGGAAGCAGGAAATGGCACAGGGAGGTTTGACACCTAGATAGCTCAGACCCCTGAACCCACAATTGTGCCATGGCCCATGCTGTCCTGCCTCTTACAGAAGGACAGCGCGTCCTCAAGGCACTGGCTAGTGGACAGAGCCGTCCCCACATGCAGTTGTGGAGGTGAGGACTCGCCGCCCTGGAGACCGCCAGCCTGACAGCTGCTAGCCGTGGCCAGGGCCTCTCTAATGGAGTCCTGATACAGTGTGTGGTGGTGACAGTTGAGCCCAGAGATAGCAGGGTGCGTCCGTGTCTGTGTGACAGAAGGGACAAGGCACTAGCAAACCTGTAATCCTCTGATTTCTTTCAGGCTGTGACATTTAACCCCTGCTTCCCCAGGCTGGGTGGTGGTTATGTCAGTGGGACCAGCAAGCAAGACCTGAGCACCCACAGCAGGGAGTACGGGGTCTGCCCTCTCAATCCACGGGAAGGAGGAGCGTCACTTCACCCAGCCTAAGCTGCTGAAAATCAGAGTTCTGTGCTGGAGAGATGGTAAAGCGGTTAAAGGTGCTTAAGGAAAGTCTGACAGCTTGGTTTTGATTCTCCAGTACCGATGTAGAAGGCCAGATACATAGTGGCACATGTGTCTGGAGTTCGTTTGCAGTGGCAGGAAGCACTGGCATACCCATACTCTCTCTCTCAAATAAATAAATAATATGTAAGCCCTGCGTGATGGTGCATGTCTTTAATCTCAGCACTCAGGAGGCAGAGGTAGGAGGATTGCTATGAGTTCGAGGCTACCCTGAGACTACATAGTGAATTTTAGGTCACCTTGAGCTAGAGTGAGACCCTACCTCAAAAAATCTAAATAAATAATATTTAAAAAGAAAAGATGTCTAAGTGCTTCTGTTCTCAACCCAAACCCCACTTCAGCTTCTCCACCTGGTGACCAAGAGGGGTCTTTATAAGACTGGGATGCAAGAGATGGCTCAGCAGTTAAGGGGCTTGCCTGCAAAGCCTAACAACCTGGGCTCAATTCCCCAGTACCCACGTAAAGCCACATGCCACATGCAAGTGCCACATGCATTTAAAAAAAAAAAAAGGGGGAGGTGTGCTGGAGAGATGGCTTAGTGGTTAAGTCACTTGCTTACAAAGCCAAAGAACCCAGGTTCAATTCCCCACGACCCACCTAGCCAGATGCACAAGGTGGTGGCACATGTGTCTGGAGTTTACTTGCAGTGGCTGGAGGCCCTGGCACGCCCATATTCTCCCTTTCTGTTTCTCAAATAAAAAAAATAAAAATAAAAAAACTGGGATGCTTCCAAACTCCCCACGTACATCAGCCTAGCTGGCCTCGACCTCACTATGTAGCAGAGGATGACCTTGAACTTCTGAGCCTCCTGCCTTCACCTCCTAAGTGTTGGGATTACAGGTGTGTATTGCCAAGCCTGGTTTACTCAGGGTTTTGTGCATGCCAAGCAAGCACTCTATCAGCTGAGTTATATACATAACCCTCTTTTTATTTTGATTTCTTTTAAGTATTTTATTTATTTATTTATTTATGAGAGAGAGAGAGAAAGAGAGAGAGAATGGGCTTGCCAGGGTCTCTAGCCACTGCACATGAACTCCAGACATATGTGCCACCAAATGCATCTGGCTTACATGGGTCCTGGGGAATCGGACCTGGGTCCTTAGGCTTCCCGGGCAAGCTCCTTAATCGCTAAACCATCTCTGCAGCACCATAACCCTCTTAAAAAAAAAACAAAACTATTTTCTTTTGTCTTAATCAAGGAGTAAGCAGCTTTCCCCTTTGCTTTATATTAAAGTTTAATTTTTTATTTATTAGAAAGAAGTAAGGGCTAGAGAGATGGCTTAGCGGTTAAGCGCTTGCCTGTGAAGCCTAAGGACCCCGGTTCGAGGCTTGATTCCCCAGGACCCACATTAGCCAGATGCGCAAGGGGGCGCACGCACCTGGAGTTCGTTTGCAGTGGCTGGAAGCCCTGGCGCACCCATTCTCTCTCTCTCTCTCTCTGCCTCCTTCTCTCTGTTGCTCTCAAAGAAATAAATAAAAATAAACAAAAAATTAAGAAAACAAGTGTCTTTAACTGCTGAGTCATCTTGCCAGCTCCTACAAGTACTGTTTATTGGGCTGGAGAGATGGCTTAGCGGTTAAGCGCTTGCCTGTGAAGCCTAAGGACCCCGGTTCGAGGCTCGGTTCCCCAGGACCCATGTTAGCCAGATGCACAAGGGGGCGCACGCGTCTGGAGTTCGTTTGCAGTGGCCGGAGGCCCTGGCGCGCCCATTCTCTCTCTATCTGCCTCTTTCTCTCTATGTCTGTCGCTCTCAAATATAAGTAAATAAACAAAAAAAAATTAAAAAAAAAAAAAAAGAAAGAAGGAGCAAGAGAGAGAGAGAGAGAAACAATGAGGTCACCATGGTCTCTAGCCACTACAAATAAATTGCAGCCTTATGCCCTACCATGTGCATCTGGCTTACGTGGCTACTGGGGCATGGAACTTGGGTTCTTAGGCTTTGCAGGCAAGTGCCTTAACTACTAAGCCATCTCTCCAACCCTCCTTTGCTTTTGTATTTTATTTTATTTATTTGCAAGGAGAGAAGGGGAGGAGAGAAGAGAGAATGGGCACACCAGAACCTCTAGCCGCTACCAATGAACTCCAGTTGCATGAGCCACTTTGCGCTTCTGGCTTTATGTGGGTATTGGGGAAATCAAACCTGGATCCTTAAGCTTTGCAGGCAAGCACCTTGACCACTAAGCTATTTCTCCAGCCTTTTTTGTTTTTTTGTTTTTTGGTTTTTTGTTTGTTTGTTTTGAGGTAGAGACCCACTCTAGTGCAGGCTGACCTGGCACTCACTTTGTACACCCGGGCTGGCCTTGAAATCATAGCGATCTTCCTACTTCTGCCTCCTGAGTGCTAGGATTAAATGCATGAACCACCACACCTGACTAAAAATAATTATGTGCTGAGAATTTTTGTATGTGTAATGTATTGAGACAGGGTCTCATCTAGCCCAGGCTGGCTCAAAGTCACTATGTAGGTTGGACTTGATCTTTTTGCTTCTGTCTCTTGAGTGCTAGGATTATAAGGGTTTGCAACCACAGCCAGATAATTCTTATTTTTGGTGTTTTTATTTTTTTTTTGTTGTTGTTTGTCTGTTTTTTTTTTTTGGTTTTTCGAGAGTTAGGGTCTCACTCTAGCCCAGGCTGACCTGGAATTCACTATGTAGTCTCAGAGTGGCCTCAAACTCATGGCAATCCACCTACATCTGCCTCCCAAGTGCTGGGATTCAAAGCGTGCGCCACCACGCCCAACAGCCAGCTAAATTCTTATCATTTTTCTCTTGTTCTTTTCTTCTCTCTCTCTCTCTTTGAGATTGGGGCTTGCTCTGTATTCTAGGCTGGCCTTGAACTCTTCTTGATCCTCCTGCTTCAGCTTCCCAAGCTCCAGAATTATAGGCACGTGCCATCAATCCTTGCTATAAACTGATTTTTAAGTTATTACTATTTCAGGGCTGGAGAGATGGCTTAGTGGTTAAGGTGCTTGCCTGTGAAGCCTAAGGTCCCAGGCTCAATTCTCAGATCCCATATATACAGATGCACATGGTGATGCGTGCATCTGGAGTTCGTTTGCAGTGGCTAGAGACCCTGGCACACCTGTTCTCTCCCTCTCTCTCTCTCATAAGTAAATAAAATAAATAAATATAACTTTTAAAACTATGAAAATAAGTTATTTCAATTTTTATTTTTAAAATATTTTTATTTACGTGTGTGTGTGTCTGTGTAGAGGGGTGCCTGGGCCACTGCAAACAAGCTCTAAATGCATGTGCCACACCACACTTTTTTAAAGACAACTTTTTTAAAGATAATCTTTTATGTATTTGAGAAGAGAGACAGGCAGATAGAGAGAGAATGGGCCTAGCCACAGTAAATGAACTTAAGGTGCATGCACCACCTTGTGCATCTGGGTTACATGGGATCTAGGGAATTAAACCTGGGTCCTTAAGCCTCACAGGCAAGTGCCTTAAACGCTAAGCCATCTCTCCAGCACTGTTTTGGTGGTTTGTTTTTATTATTTATTTGAGAGAGAGAGAAAGAGGAAGAGAGACAGGGAGAATGGGTGTGCCTGGGCATCCAGCCACTGCAAATAAACTCCAGGTGCATGCGCCACCTTATGCATCTGGCTTATGTGGGTCCTGGGGAATCAAACCAGGGTCCTTTGGCTTTGCAGGCAAACATCTTAATCACTAAGCCATCTCTCCATCCCCCCCCCTTTTTAAGGCAGGGTCTCACTCTAGCTCAGGCTGATCTGGAGCTCACTCTGTAGCCCAGGTTGGCCTCAAACTCACAGTGAACCCCCTAACTTAGCCTCTGGAGTGCTGGAATTACAGGCAAGAGCCACCATATTTAGCAGATTTAATCTTTTTGGAGAAAGAGTCCCATGTAGCTCAGGCTGGCCTTGAATTCACTATGTAAGTGAGGCTGACCTTGAACCTCTGATCCTCCTGCCTCCACCACGGAAATGCTGGGATTACAGACATAATGCCACACGTAGTCTGGCATCTCGGATTGAACCCAGAGCTTTGTGCATGCAAGCACACCAACCAATTGAGCTACATCCCTAGCCCTAACTCTTTGCATTTTGACCAACATTAATTAAGATCTACTCTAGGAGAAGACTCCTGGATTCATCCCTCTTGTTTGGGGTTTCACTGGATTTCCCTTGTTTTGTTAACTCATGACTGAACCTTCAGAGTAAAGCCACAGCGCTCCTCTCTTTTTTTGAGACAAGGTCTCATGTAGCACAGGCTGGCCTCAAAGTCACTATATAGCTAAGTCTGGCCTTAAGCCCCTGACCTTCCTCTTTTGCCTCCCCACAAGTAACGGTGTTACACGTGTGTACCACCATGCCTAGCCCATAGCTTTTTCCTTTATATCCCACCCCCAGCATCCGTTCCCCACAGACACCTGCAGGAAGGCAGCTACTGTGGATGGGTGAACTGGACCCTGTGTCAGTCAAGCCCTCTGCATACATGAGTTCATCTGCTCCTCATATCAACCATGATAGGGGCGATGCCTTGGCCCCATTTTACTGATGAGTAAACACCCAGACACCCTTCCCCCAAAAACCATTGCAGGTGACCTAAGAGCCTGAATTTGAACATGAGTCTAAAAACAATTATTTATTTAGTGTGTGCATATGCCAGGGTCTCTCGCTGCTGAAAACAACTACCCATCGGGCTTTATGTGGGTGACTGGAGAATTGAACCCAGGCCACAGGCTTTGCATGCAAGCACCTTTAACCCCTGAGTCATCTCTCCAGCCACCGACCATGAGTCTTTGAGAGAGGCCTGAGCTCAGAGATCTGACATGGTACTTCAAATTAGTGACGGGACAGGACAAGAAATAAACCCCTCAGGAAGGTGTGTCCAGAATAGAGGAGACATTTCCATCACCTCAGGGATCTGAAAAGGCTCCCTGGAGGAGATGATACTGACCAGTCATCAAGGGATGTGAGGGGTGCATAGGAGTTGGTTTAGAGCAAAGAGGCAGACAGCTTTTGAAAAGGAGGAGGTTGGGCTGGAGAGATGGCTTAGCAGTTAAGCACTTGCCTGTGAAGCCTAAGGACCCCAGTTTGAGGCTTGATTCCCCGGGACCCATGTTAGCCAGATGCACGAGGTGGCGCACGCATCTGGAGTTCATTTGCAGTGGCTGGAGGCCCTGGCGCTCCCATTCTCTCTCTCTCTCTCTCTCTCTGTTGCTCTCAAATAAATAAATAATTTTTAACTTTATAAAAATAAAATAAAAAGAGAAGGAGGAGGTTGCCTGTTTACCTGGCCCCAGGTGTGAGTCACCCTGGGTGGAGCACGGGGCGGGGGGGGGCATGCACCCGGAGGACAAGGCAGCGGGTGGCCAGCGGCGGCACTGTGCTGTGAGCCCCAGGATCTGTTCAGATACTTGCACTGGAGCTTCTGCTCCACGGGAGGATCAGAGCAGTCCAAAGGAGGGCAAACCCAGGGGACGCTGTGTGTCTGTCCAGGCTCTGTGCCAGCTGACTCCAGGCTCGGTCAGGGGAGCTGCACATTCATTGGTAAAGTGTATTCATATTTCCCATGAGGTTTCAGTTGCAGCCCATGGGTCTGAACCAGCCTCTGCACGCTGGGGAGACCTAGAGCCAGGAGGGGGCATGCCCAGAGCTTTAAGTCTCATTTGTTCTAAAGTGTTGGCTGAGCCCCACCCACTGCCCTCCTGGCTCTGGGTTCTAGGGACAGTTTGCTCAGCTGACCCTTCCAGGAGCATTCTGTGTCCTAGACATGGCTTGGGAGCCGGGAGTCCCAGTCCCATCATCATTTGTGGCTTGCTGGGTGACATTCCACAAGGCTCCCTGTTTCTGGTCTGTGGCCTTGCACTTGATTCAGGTGATTCAGATCTTTTTTGTTGTTGTTGTTTGTTTGTTTCTGGAGGTAGGATCTCACTCTAGCCCAGGCTGACCTGGAATTCACTCTGTAGTCGCAGGCTGTCCTCAATCTCACGGCCGATCCTCCTACCTCTGCCTCCCGAGTGCTGGGATTAAAGGCATGCGCCACCATGCCTGGCTTTTGATTCAGATCTTTTTAATTTTTTTAAAAATTATATATTTAAGAGAGAGAGAGAGGCAGATAGAGAGAAACAGTGAGAGAATGGATATTCCAGGGCCTCCAGCCACTGCAAATAAACTCCAGACATATGTGCCACCATGCGCATCTGGCTTACGGAGGTCCTGGAGAATCAAACCTGGGTCCTTTGGTTTCGCAGGCAAGTGCCTCAATCACTAAGCCATCTCTCCAGCCCTTCACATCTTTTTTAAAGGAAAAACTTCACCTTTTTTTCCCCTCCTCTCTTTTTCTTTTTAACTGCAATACTAAGGATTAAACCTAGGGCTTCCCATATACTCTTCCATCAAGCTACATCATCAGCCATCCCTCCTCTTCTTCCTCCTCTTTTCTTTTCCTTCATTTTCTCCTCCTGTTCCTCCTCATCTTCTTCCCTTCTTTTCCTTCCTCCTCTTCCTTCTCCTGCTCCTCCTCTTCATCTTTCTTTTCTCCTCTACCTTCTATTTAAAACACTTTTATACTTTTATTTTAGTTTTTCAAAAGTGCATTTCTTAAAAAAGAATGGTTTCAGTGGTCAGCTTCGGTTAGCAATTATAGTCAACTCCCAGTGATTCATGAAAAGTTTTATTATAAACCAATCAGATTCTCTCCTGAAACAGTCATAATGAACCTAACACACTACCTTCCCAAGTAGAGGTCTACCTGCTTCAAAAAAGTGTATTAAGGGCTGGAGCGATGGCTCAAAGATTAAGGCACTTGCCTACAAGCCCTAAGAACCCTGGTTTGATTCCCCAGTACCCACATAAAGCCAGATGCACAGTGTGGCACATTCATCTGAAGTTCATTTGCAGTGGCTAGAGGCCCTGGCATGTCCATTCTCCCTCTCCTTGCAAATAAATAAATAAAAATATTTTTAAATATATGAAAAATTATATATAGTGAGTACTGGGGAGATGGCTCAGCAATTCACACTACTTGCTTGCAAAGCCTGCTGGCCTGAGTTCAATTCTCCAGTACCCACATAAAGCCAGATGCACAAAGTGACACATGCATCTGGAGTTTGTTTGCCCGGTGTGGTGGTGTTTGCAGTGGCAAGAGCCCCTGTTGTGACCATACTCTCTATCTCTTTCTCTCTCTGCTCAAATATATATATATATATATATAATTACATAGTCAAATAAAATTTATCACCTACTAGAGCAGTTAATGAAGTACTTCTGTTAAGTTTAAATTTTCAAAGACTTGTAAAATATACTTTGTGAATTGTAAAACTTGCTTAGTTTACCAAGTAAGGGCAGCAAAAACATTGCAGGGGGCCGGGCTTGGTGGCGCACGCCTTTAATCCCAGCACTCAGGAGGCAGAGGTAGGAGGATTGCTGTGAGTTCGTGGCCACCCGGAGACTACATAGTGAATTCCAGGCCAGCCTGAGCTAGAGCAAGACCCTACCTCATAAAACAAAAACAATACAAAAAAAATTTACAGGATTAAGAAATCCTCAGGCTGGAGAGATGGCTCAGTTGTTTAGACGCTTGCCTACAAAGATGTGGGTTTGATTCCCCAGTACCCATGTAAAGCCAAATGCACAAAGTGGTGCATGCATCTGGAGTTCGTTTGCAGAGACTGGAGACTGAATATGGGCACACCAGGGCTTCTTGCCTCTGCAAACAAACTCCAGATACATGCACTCATTCTCTTTCTGTATGTCTTCACTCTATCTCTCTCTGCTTGCAAATAAATTAAAAAACAACAACAACAAGGGCTGGAGGGATGGTTTAGAGATTAAGGCATTTGCCTGCAAAGCCAAAGGACCCAGATTCGATTCCCCAGGACCCACATAAGCCAGATGCACAAGATGGCACATGCATCTGGAATTCGTCTGCAGTGGCTTGAGGCCCTGGCACACCCATTCTCTCTCTCTTTCTCTCTCTCTCACCCTGCGTCTTTCTCTCTCTCTCTCTGTCAAATAAATAATAAAAATAAATAAATAAATTTTAAAAAGAGGTTTAAAAACAACAACAAAAGAAATTCTGTTTGGATAGTATCAGTCTAAATGTTTTCCCTCCTTCCTTTTGGTGTTTTGAGACAGACCAACAGGGAGTCCAGGCTATGTTATGTAGCCAAGGCTGGCCTTGAACTAATTTCTTTCCCTCCCTCCTTCCCTTCCATTCTTCCTTTCCTTATTTTCATCTTTTGAGACAAGGTCTCATTCTGTAGCCCTTGGCTGGCCTGGAATTCACTAGGTAGCCCAGGCAGGTCTGGAATTTGCCATGATCGGACGGCCTCAGCTTCCAGAGAGCTGGAATTATAGGTCTGTGTCACCATGCCCAGCTCTGAGTATGGTTTTTGGTTTGTTGGTTGGTTCATTTGTATGTAACTATGTTTGCAATACTAGGAATTGAACCTGGGGCCTTCTGCATACAAGGCAAGAGCTCTGCCACCAAGTTATAGCCCCAACTCCAGAAGATAACTTTTTTAAAGAAAAAAAAATATTATTTATTTATTTATTTATTGGTTTTTCAAGGCAGGGTCTCACTGTAGCCCATTCTGACCTGACATTCACTATGTAGTCTCAGGCTGGTCTTGAACCCTCAGCAATCCTCCTACCTCTGGCTCCCAAGTGCTGGGATTAAAGGTGTGCAGTACCACACCCAGCTTAAAAAATATATTTTTTTTTAGGCAAGCCCAACAGACTGGACTTTTTTTTATGAGAGAGAGAGAGGGCATGCCAGGGCCTCAGCCACTGTAATTGAACTCCAGACCCGTGTGCCTCCTTGTGCGCATGTGCAGCCTTGCGCACTTGCGTCACCTTATGCTTCTGGCTTACATGGGACCTGGAGAGTCAAATATGGGTCCTTAGGCTTCTCAAGCAAATGCCTTAACCACAAAGCTATCTCTCCAGCCCTTAAAAAATATTTTTTATGGAGCCGGGTGTGGTGGCGCACGCCTTTAATCCCAGCACCTGGGAGGCAGAGGTAGGAGGATCGCCGTGAGTTCGAGGCTATCCTGAGACTCCATAGTGAATTCCAGGTCAGCCTGGGCTAAAGTGAGACCCTGTCTCGAAAAACCAAAAAAAAAAAAAAAAAAAAAAAAAAAAAAAAAAAAAGTATATATATGTGTGTGTGTGCCTGTGTGTGTGTGTTTGGTTTTTATTTTTGAGGTATGGTCTCACTTTAGCCCAGGCTGACCTGGAATTCACTGTGTAGTCGCAGGCTGTCCTGAAACTCACGGCAATCCTCCTAACTCTGTCTCCCAGGTGCTGGGATTAAAGGTGTGCACTGCCACGCCCGGCATCTATTTTTCACTTTTACAAAAAAAAAAAAAAGTTATTTATTTATTTATTTATTTTGGTCTTTTTGGAGGCAGGGTCTCATTGTAACCTAGGCTGACCTGGAACTCACTCCGTAGCTCCAGGCTGGCCTCAGACTCACAGCGATCCTCCTACTTCAGCCTCCCGCTAGGATGTTAAAGGTACATGCCATCATGCCAGGCCCTTTGTTTTAAAATATTTAAAAAACTTAATTTCAAGGAGAGAGATGAAGGAGACAGAGAGAGAAACGGGCACACCAGGGCTTCCTGCCACTGCAAACAAACTCCAGATGCCTGCACCACTTTGTGCATGGGGGCTTTACATGGGTACTGGGGAACTGAAGCCAGGCTACCAGGCTTTGCAAGCAGGAGTGGCGGCTGAGTGGAGGGTGGGCTGGGGGCGGGGGGACAGGCAGGAATCCCTCTCACTGTGGAAGGCAAGAGGATGATAGAAAGAGCTCATCGTAATAGGCAGGCACAAGGGGTTAGGCAATTTGCATTCATCTCACCCGCCTTGCTCACTGACTCATTTACAGACGAGGACTGTGGGCTCTGAGGGATTCAATCAATTTCCCACCCAGCAAAAGAGATCTGAGCCTGGAATTTGCACCCAGACCCTTTGACACTGATGCCTTTGGAGTCAACCACGGTGTCAGTTGTTCTGCCAGATGCCAGTGCCGCTCTGTTGTCAGTGTTCTCACTGCTGGCAGCCATGTGCATGCCCCAAGAGTGCCGGCATAGGAGGGGACTGATGGGCACAGGAGGTAGAGGTCTGCGGAGAAGGCCTGGGCCTAAGAGCTCCGAGCTCCACAACCACCAATCATCAAACGCTAACCTACAATGTGCTGCAGATCCAACAGTGAGGTGGGGCACGCAGCCTCCAGGTGAGTAGAGGTAACAGACCTCAGAACAAGAACAGCCAGCGGGGCAGGAGAGATGGCTTAGCGGTTAAGCGCTTGCCTGTGAAGCCTAAGGACCCCGGTTCGAAGCCCGATTCCCCAGGACAGGGGGCGCACGCATCTGGAGTTCATTTGCAGTGGCTTGGCGTGCCCATTCTCTCTCTCTCTCTCTCTCTCTCTCTCTGTCGCTCCCAAATAAATAAAAACAAACAACAACAACAAGAAAGAGCCTCATGGACAGGGACAGGCTGATGTGACTGGCACCCATAGTGAATCGGTTACTAAAACGTTCCTGGGCATGTGCCTCACCTTTGCATGAGGCTGAGGCGGTTTTGAAAACTATCCTACAGGCAGAGGTAGGTGGGCTGAGAACCTGGCCTAATGGGGTGAGAGTTCTTGGGGGGCCTTCTGGGGAGGGAGCAGTTCAGTGTGACCCCTGAGGATGAGTAGGTTGGGGTAGAGGGAGAGGCTGACAGGCAGAGGCAGAGAGAGAGAAGAAACTGGATCCCATGGGGTGTTCCTTATCCTGCAAAAGTAGGAAGGAGCTGGGAGCTATGTAAGGAACTCACAGGGGATGATGAGGGTGGGGAGGAGGAAGGTGAGGCAGAGTTTTGGGTGCCAGACCCAGGAAGGTGTGGAGGTGGGTGTGGAATGGGGCACTGTCCTGGGCAGAGGTGGGTAAAGACAGACCCAGATCCAGGGTAAGAAAGAGCAGTGGGGCTGGAGAGATGGCTTAGCCATTAAAGCGCTTGCCTGCACATAAGCCAGATGCGCAAGGTGGCGCAACCCACATAAGCCAGATGCGCAAGGTGGCGCATGCATCTGGAGTTTCGTGTGCAGTGGCTGGAGGCCCTGGCGTGCCCTCTCTCTCTCTCTCTCTCTCTCTCGAATAAATAAATAAATAAATAATTTTTGAAAAAGAGCGGGCAGTGGAGGGAGGCAGATGCCATGGGTGGGGGGGGGGGGAGTAGGGTTCCTCCCCGACAGGCCCTACCAACAGGGTCCCAGGTATCATGATACACAGACCACTCCTTGGATTCCCTCCCTCCCCCACGAACTTTTTGGAATCTGCCAGCAGCTCCAAAGCTGAATCCCTTGCCTGGCAGAGTGGGCAAGTTTGAGAGCAGCCACCGCCAGCCCAGGCTCCCCGGAGTGCCAATTCCGAAAATGACAAACGGAGACAGGAGAGAAAGGTTGGAAAATGGGTACCTCCGCGCCCCCCTGGGTCTATTGCAGGGTTCAGAAATAGCTGAGCCTGGGGGGTGGGGGGGAAGAGCCACAGGGAGGGGTGCTCGCTGCTGGGTAGATGGAAGCCCATGGGAACGGCCATGGCACAGGAAGGGGGGGTCGCTGAGGAGGGGCATGGAAGAAAGGGGCAGCAGGGACACGTCTAGACGAGTGGAAGGACAAAGGTCGGAATGGACCCCCACAGAAAGGCCAGTCGTGGTCCGCGGCCGGGGGAATGCATGGTGTGTGTCTGTGTGATGCAGGCTCTAAGGAGGAATTCAAAGCCTCCATTCCCTGAAGCCATCCGAACACCCCCTCTGTCTTCACACACACCCCCCACCACCACCGCCAAAAAGAGAGAGAGAGAGAGAGAGGGAGCGAGGAGAGAAAGAAGGAAAACAAAATATCTACAGTTGTCGAGACAAGAGGAGAAAAATAGAGGCAAACATCCGTAATTTTCTCTGTGGGGCTTTGCGGTAATTGAGCCATTTGGATAAAAATAAAGGCAGCAGGCCCCTTAGGTAAGAAGAGCTTTTGCAATCTAAGAAGCTTGAATTATGCGTCTTGTGTCACTTGAAATCCCCCATCCTCCCCCTTCTTCGGGCGACCCAAACCACTTTCCCTTTTCTTATTATTTTTTTAAGTACCCTGTCAAATGTCCTCTGTAGAGCAGAGAATTTCAGCTGTCACAACTAATTTCAATTTTTCCTCGTACGCTTCCCCTCTTGGCGTACCAGGGAGGGACCTGACTGGGACCCCTTCTCCTCCCACGTGCACCCACTCAGTCTTTTTATCTCTCATTATTATTATTTTAAATCCAGATTTACATCATAAATTTGTTGGTGGGAGTGTTTAAGGTCTGCTGTTTGCTCTTTCTGAAGTCTGGAGGGCCTGGCCCTGCGGTTTGTTGCCCCCTCACCACTGCACAGACACCCCCCCTTTGTGCTCACACCTCCAACAGAAAGCCCCATCTTCTTCCCCCACTGACCACCCACTGGGCAAATCTACTCTCAGATCCAACACCGCACCCTGGGATTCCTTGGTGACCTGGGACCACGTGCATTTCTGTCCCTGGCTAGGGGGAGTTTCTGGTATGGAGAAGGCCAGAGGAGACGAGTGGCTTATCCCACTCCTTACTTTCTCTGCCTTTCCAATTGGCGTGAATTTTGTCTCCCCAGATTCTTGCCTTAGAAACTGGATCCCAGGCTGGAGAGATGGCTTAGCAGTTAAGGCACTTGCCTGAAAAGCCAAAGAACCCAGGTTCAGTTCCTCTAGGACCCACGTGAGCCAGATGCACAAGGTGGCGCATGTGTCTGGAGTTTGTTGGCAGAAAGCTCTGGCGTGCCCATTGTTTATCTGCCTCTCTCATATATATATATGAAAGAAACTGAATCCCAAGCTGAGGATAGAGCTTAGCTGGCAGAGTGCCTGCACAGCACAAATGAAGCTCTGGGGTCAATCCGCACCACTGCACAAACTCGGTGTGGTGGCCCATACCCGCAATTCTAGAACGTGGGCGGTGGAGGCAGGAGGATCAGAGGTTCAAGGCCAGTCTCAGCTACGCAGCAAGGCCAGCTGGGCTTCATGAAACCCTGTCTAAAAAACAAAGTTCAAGTTCAAGGCTATTTTTGGCTACATAGTTGAGTTTAAGGCTAGCCTAGGATCCATGAGACTCTGTCTCCAAAAAAAGGAGAAAAGGAAGGAAGGAAGGAAGGAAGGAAGGAAGGAAGGAAGGAAGGAAGGGAGGGAGGGAGGGAGGGAGGGAGGGAGGGAGGGAGGGAGGGAGGGAAAGGAAAGGAAAGAAGGAGGGTGGGTGCGAGGGAGGGAGGGAAGGAAGGAAGGAAAGAAGGAAGGAAGAGAAGAAAGGGAGGGAGGGAAGAAGGAAGGGGAAGAGAAGGAAGGAAAGGAGGAAAGAAAGGAAGGGAAGAGAGGAAAAGAAGGAAGAGAGGGAGGAAAGGAAGGAAGGGAGGAATGGAAATAAGGAAGGAAAGTAAGAAAGCGAGAGAAGGAAAGGAAGGGAAGGGAAGGAAGGAAGGAAGGAAGGAAGGGAGGGAGGGAGGAAGGAAGGGAGGGAGGAAGAGAGGGAGACAGGGAGGAAGGAAGGGAAGGGAGGAAAGGAAATGAGGAAGGAAAGTGAGAAAGCAAAAGAAGGAAGGGAAGGAGGGAGGGAAGGAAGGAAGGGAGTGGGAAGAAAGGAAGGAAGGAAGGAAGGGAGGGAGGGAGAGAGGAAGGAAGGAAAGGAAGGGAGGAAAAGTATGGAAGGAAGAAAGGGAAGGAAAGGAGGAAGGAAGGGAGAGGGAGTGAAGGAGAGAGGGAGGGAGGAAGGAAGAGAAGGGAGCAAAGGAATAAACTTGATCCCTAAATTCATGTTAGTAGTGCTTGGAGGTGGAGTCTGTGGAGGTGATTAGGGCCAGATCAGGTCCTGTGGGGTGCACCCTCATGACGGCCTTAGTGGCTGTACAGGAAGTGAAGGGGTCTAAACTGTCTTGCTTGCTTCGTCCCTCCATGTGATGTCCTCGCCATGTTATAATGTAGCAAGAAGGTCCTTCCCAGATGCTCACACCATGTGCTTGAACTCCCA
The DNA here is from genome assembly GCA_036346955.1 of Dipus sagitta. NCBI lineage: Eukaryota > Metazoa > Chordata > Mammalia > Rodentia > Dipodidae > Dipus > Dipus sagitta. The sequence continues at coordinate 144,665,242 of CM070770.1, forward strand.
GCCTGCATAACTGTGAGCCAGATAAACTATTCTTCATAAATTACCTGACCAGGCCTGGTGGTACAGACCACCAGCCACTAGGAGGAAGAAGCAGGAAGCTCCCAAGTTCAAGACCTGTGGGGACAATTCAGAGAAACCCTATCTGAAAAAAAAGGGGGGGACTGGAGAGATGGATTTGTGGTTAAGGCACTTGCCTGCAAAGCCTAAGGATCCAGGTTCTATTTCCCAGGACCCACATAAGCCAGATGCACATGGTGGTGCATGCGTCTAGATGTTTGCAGTGGCTGGAGGCCCTGGCACACTCATTCTCTCTCTCCCTCTTTCTCTCTCTCTCCCCCTCTTTCTCTGTCAAATAAATAAATAAAAATAAAATATTAAAAAAGTAAATCAGATAAATAAATAAATAAACAAATAAATATCAAGAAAATAAAAAAGAAGTTCAAGGTAATTAACTTCATCTGATCTCAGGCCAACCTATCTCAAAAAACAGTCGGGTGTGTGTGATGGCAAATACCTTTAATCCCAGGAGGCAGCAATAGGAGGGCAGCTGTGGGTTTGAGGCCAGCCTGGTACTACAGAGTGGGTTCAGGTCAGCCTGGGCTAGAGTGAGACACTAGCCTCAAAAAACCAAAAGCCAGGCGGGCGTGGCGGCGCACGCCTTCAATCCCAGCACTTGGGAGGCAGAGATAGGAGGATCTCTGAGAGTTCGAGGCCACCCTGAGACTACATAGTGAATTCCAGGATTTCAGGACAGCTTGACCTAGAGTGAGACCCTACCTGGGAGGAGGGGGGAAGCCATCAGGAAAATGAAAATTAAAGCTACTTTGAGATTCCATCTCACACCTGTGAGAATGGCTATCATCAAGAAAACAAATGACAATAAATGCTGGTGAGGATGCAGAAAGAGAAACCCTTCTGCACTGTTGGTGGGAATGCAATCTGCTATAGCCATTGTGGAAATCAGCGTGGAGGTTCCTGAGACAGCTAAAAATAGATTTGCCATATGACCCAGCTATACCACTCCTAGGCATATTTCCCAGGGACTCTTCTCACTACCTTAGAGATACTTCCACAACCATATTTACTGCTGCTGTATTCACAATAGCTAGGAAATGGAACCAGCCTAGATGTTCCTCAACCGATGAGTAGATAATGAAGATGTGGTAAATCTACACAATGGAATTCTATTCAGCAGTAAAGAAAAATGAACTTTGCAGGAAAATGGGTGGATCTGGAAAAGATTATACTACTTGAGGTAACCCAGGCCCAGAAAGCCAAATGTCACATGTTTTCTCATATGTGGATCCTAGCTACAAATGTTCAGACTAGTGTGTGAGTTGGAGTAAAAATCAGCAGCCAAGGCCAGTAAGCTAGAAGAGGGCTATAAGAGAGGGAGGAGACGGGTGGAGTTAAGGGGATGGTGTTATGTATATGTAAGTACATGAAAAGATTACTGAGGTGGAATGGCCTAAAGCAGGTCAGGGGAAGAGACTGAGTAAAAGAAGGGTAGGGGGAAAGTTAATCAAAATTCAGGATAGTGGGCTGGAGGAATGGCTTATCAGTTACGGCATTTGCCTGCAAAGCCAAATGACCCAGGTTCGATTCCCCAGGACCCATGTTAGCCAGATGCACAAGGGGGCTCACACATCTGGAGTTCGTTTGCAGTGGCTGGAAGCCCTGGCATGCCGATTCTCTCTCTCTCTCCCTCCCTCCCTCCCTCCCTCCCTTCCTCCCTCCCTCCCTCTTTCTCTGTCAAATAAATAAGTAAAAATAAAATATTTTTAAAAATAAATTCAGGATAATGTGAATAAGCCATATGATAAGCCAGTTTTTTGGATAATGGCACAGCCAGAAGCCATAGACTGTTACTAGAAATTTTCAGTGCCAGGGATGGGATACCTTCCAGTGAGTTGTTGGCCAGGGAGGTCCCTGACACCCCCCAAAACATTACAGGCCATTGCCAAGGCCCTTGGTTTCCCACCAGGAATAGATGGTAAGACCCTATTGCTGAAGACTCCACATGCCTGGGCTGCAAGGTCACCAAGAAATCAAATGGGCTGAGCTGAAAACTTCATCCCAGTAGACCAGCTGACAGAAAGCTGGAAAAAGCTGCACTGCATGTAGCCCTATGGGGGAGAGACGGCATCAGTGGTGAAAACAGTGGGCACTACAAGCCTCAAGTTTTGCCAGCCAGGCCAAATGAGCCAATGGGTGTAATAGTGGCATGTCTGTTATGGGGGAAACCAACTGTTCTCTAATTGAACTAGAGGCCCACTCTATGGGAAGGACTACATGTCTGGTACTGAAAATCTAATCAAAAGCCCATGGGGTAGCCGGGCATAGTGGCACATGCCTTTAATCCCAGCACTTGGGAGGCAAAGGTGGGAGGATCACTGTGAGTTCGAAGCCACCTTGAGAGTACATAGTGAATTCCAGGTCAGCCTGGGCCAGAGAGGGACTCTACCTTGAAAAAAACAAAAACAAACAAACAAAAAATTACAAAAAAAAACAACTCTATTTCTGCTTCAAAAAGAGAAGAAAACAGCCTGAGCCACCAGCCTGTCCCCTTCTTTCTTCCCTTCTCCAAAGAGGCGTGTATTCAATGCGGGTACAATGCGTCTTCCCCTCACTGGCTCCACTGGCACGCTAGCTCACGGAGATGGGTAAGGGATGGCACATTCCTCCAAGGAACCTATAGGTTGGTGCAAAGAATTTGATATGCTGGCCAATGGCCTTATGGGGTAGGGGATAGTAGGGGTACAGAAGAGGGGTGGTCCCTTCAAGCTCAGCCACTGGGAGATCCATGATGATGTGAATATATTCTCTTCAAAATTTATGTGGTCACTGTGATAGTATGAGTCAGGCCATGAAGCTCTTCCCTTGGGAAGCTGGATGGGGACAGTTGGAACCCTTTTGGCCCTTCCACTTCTGCCATGTGAAGACATTTCTAGAAGGCCCTCACTAGATACCAGCCTTGACCTTAGACTTTTTGGCCTCAAAAAGTGTGAGTAACGCCAGGTGTGGTGGTGCACGTCTTTAATCCCAGCACTCGGTAGGCAGAGGTGGGAGGATTGCCGTGAGTTTGAGGCCAGCCTCGAATTCCAGGTCAGCCTGAACTAGAGTGAGACCCTGCCTTGAAAAAAAAAAAAAAAGTGTGAGTAACAAAGCCAGGCGTGGTGGCACATGCCTTTAATTCCAGCACTCGGAAGGCAGAGGTAGGAGGAAGGAGGATTGCCGTGAGTTTGAGGCCACCCTGAAACTACATAGTGAATTCCAGGTCAGCCCGGCTAGAGTGAGACCCTACCTCGAAAATTCAAAAAAAGAAAGAAAGAAAGAGAAAAGAACAAAGAGAGAATGGACACATCAAGGCCTCTTGCCACTGCAAAAAGGCTCCAGATGCATATGCCACTTTGTATATCTAGCTTTACGTAGGCACTGGGGAATCATACCTGGGCTGTCAGACTTTGCAAGCAAGTGCCTTTAACTGCTGAGCCATCTCTCCAGCCCGCATTTTTTTATATGGGTTCTGGAGATTTAAACTCGGTCTCAGTCCCCTTGAGACCATCATACTTGCACAGGAAGTGTACTTAACAGCTGAACCATCTCTCCAGCCCTCATCACTTAAAAAAAAATCATTTATTTTCAAGCAGAAAGAGAGAGAGAGAATGGGTACACCAGGGCCTCTTTCAGCTTCAAACAAAACTCCAGATTGGGGGGGGGGGTGCTAGAGAGTTGGCTTAGCAGTTGTGGTTTGATTCAGGTGTCCCCCACAAATTTAAGTGTTTGAATGCTAGGTTCCCAGCTGATGAAGATTTGGGCATTAACACCTCCTGGAGGCAGTGTGTTGTTGGGGGCGGGCTTATGGGTGTTATAGCCAGCTCCTCCTTGCTAATGTTTGGCACACTCTCCTGTTCCTGTTGTTCACCTGATGTTGGCCAGGGGGTGATGTCCACCCTCTGCTCAAGCCATCGTTTTCCCTGCCATCATGGACTTTCCGCCTAGAGCCTGTAAGCCAAAATAAGCCTTTCTTCCCCCCACAAGCTGCTCTTGGTTGGGTGATTTCTTTTTCTTTTTCTTTTTTTTTTTTTTTTTTTGGTTTTTCGACGTAGGGTCTTACGCTAGCCCAGGCTGACCTAGATTTCACTATGGAGTCTCAGGGTGGCCTCAAACTCAGGGTGATCCTCCTACCTTTGCCTCCTGATGCTGGGATTAAAGGCGTGCGCCACCACGCCTGGCTTTTGGTTGGGTGATTTCTACCAGCAATGCGAACTTGACTGAAACAGCAGTTAAGGTGCTTGCCTGCAAAGCCAAAGGACCTCTGTTTGTTTCCCCAGGGCCCATGTAAGCCAGATGTACAAGGGGGTGCATGCATCTGGAGTTCGTTTGCAGTGGCTGGAAGCCCTGGCGCGCCCATTTTCTCTCTCTCTCTTTCTCTGTGCCTCTTTCTCAAACAAACAAACAAACTCCAAACACGTGAACCACTTTGTGCATCTGGCTTTATGTGGGTGCTGGGAAATCAAACTCAGATAAGTGGGCTTTACAAACAAGCACCTTCAACCACAGAGCTATCTCCCCAGCCCTTCAATTTTATTATTATTACTTTGGGGGGGGTTTCGAGGTAGGGTCTCGCTCTATCCCAGGCTGACCTGGAATTCACTATGTAGTCTCAGGCTGGCCTCAAACTCTCAGAGATCCTCCAACATCTGCCCCTGGACTTTATTTTTAAAAATGTTTTTGCCAGGCATAGTGGCACACACCTTTAACCTCAGCACTCAGGAAGCAGAGGTAAGAGGATTGTCGTGAATTCGAGGCCAGCCTGAGACTACACAGTGAATTCCAGGTCAGCCTGGTATAGAGCAAAACCCTACCTCAAATAATAATAACAACAACAATAATAATAGCACTGGAGAGATGGCTTAGCAGTTAAGGCACTTGCCTGCAAAGCCAAGGACCCAGGTATGATTCCCCGGTACCCATGTGAAGCCAAATGCTCAAGTTGATAGATTCTTCTGGAGTTCGTTTGCAGGGGCTACAGACCCTGGTGTGCCTCTCAATCTGTCTCTCAAAATAAATAATTAAAATATTTTTTAAAAATAAAGTGTTTAAATATTTTATTTATGTATTTGAGAGAGAGAGTAGCAGAGAAAGAATGGGTGTGCCAGGGCTTCTAGTCACTGCATACAAATTCCTGACACATGTGTCACCTTGTGCATCTGGCTTATGGGGGTCCTGGGGAATCAAACCTGGGTCCTTTGGCTTTGCAGGCAAGTGCCTTAACCACTAAGCCATCTCCCCAGCCCAAGTTTTTTTTTTTTTTAAGTTAGGGTCTCAGTCTAACTAGGCTGACCTAGAATTCATTCTGTTGCTCAGGCTGGCCTTGAACTCATAGTGATTCTCCTACCACAGCCTCCAGAGTGCTGGGATTAAAGGTATGAGCTACCATACCCAGCTAGCATAGATTTTACGCTCAGCATGTAGGGAAAGAGAAGTACTTGGGAAGAAAGTAATTTGTACCCAAGAGCATGGATGTGGGCTGCTCAAAGAAGAGTTGGAAGTTTTTTTGTAGCAGGGTCTTTCACTGTAGCCCAAGCCGACCTCCAGCTCATAGCAATTCTATTGCCTCAGCTTCCCCATGCTAGGATTGCAGTCATGAGTCACCATATGAGGCTGAGGGTTTGTGGTTTTTCTAAAAAATATATTTTTATTTATTTATTTATTTGACAGAGAAAGAGGGGGAGAGAGAGAGAGAGAGAGAGAGAGAGAAAGGCACACCAGGGCCTCCAACCACTGCAAGCAAACTCCAGACGCGTGCTCTCCCTTGTGCATCTGGCTAACGTGGGTCCTTGGGAATTGAACCTGGGTCCTTTGGCTTTGCAGACAAACATCTTAACTGCTAAGCCATCCCTCCAGCCCTTTTGTGTTTTTTTGAGACAAGATCATACACTATAGCCTAGGCTTTTCTGGAACTCACTCACCCAGAATGGCCTCCAACTCCTGTTAACCCTCCTGCCTCAGTCTCCTAAATACTGGGATCACAGGATAAACCACCATGCCTGACCTCAGATTCTTAAACTGAAAGCCCTAATCCCAATACCTTGGAATATGACTGTCTTGGCCTTTCTCTCTTGTTATAACTGACTGGGTAGTTTTTACAATTATTTTTTATTTGAGAAAGATAGTATGGGCACTCTAGGGGAATCAAATATGAGCTTGTAGGCTTTGCAAGGCCTTTGACACTAAGCAATCTCTCTGGCTCACTGGGTAATTTATACAACAAAAGGTTAGGCTGAGCATGGTGGTGTATGCGTGTAATTCCATCACCCAGGGGGCAGAAGCAGGAGAATCACCACAAGTCAGAGGCCAGCCTAGTTTATATAGTTAGTTCCAGGCCAACCAGGGCTACAGAGTGAGGCCCTGTCTCAAAAACAACACAGGCTGGAGGGATGGCTTAGCGGTTAAGGTGCTTGCCTGCAAAGGCAAAGGACTCAGGTTCAATTCCCCAGGACCCATGTAAACCAGATGCACAAGGGGGCGCACGCATCTGGAGTTCATTTGCAGTGGCTGGAGGCCCTGGTGCACCCATTCTCTCTCTCTCACTCACTCTCTCAAATAAGTAAATATTAAAAATAAATAAACATGACTTGAGATATGGCAGAGTTGGTAGAGTGTTTGCTGAGCACGCACAAGGCCCTGGCTTTAGTCCCTAGCACTGCAAAACACTGAATATGGTAGTACCCACCTATAACCCAGCATGTGTGACGCAGGCACGAGGATCACCCCAACTTTGAGGTCAGTTTGATCTACATAGTGAGTTCCAAGCTGGTCAGGGCTACAGAGTAAGAGACCCTGTCTCAAAAGATAAAAGAGCAGCTAGGCATGGTGGCGCACACCTTTAATCCCAGCGCTCGAGAGGCAGAGGTAGATGGATTGCCATGAGTTCAAGACCACCCTGAGACTACATAGTGAATTCCAGGTCAGCCTGTATGAGACCCTACCTCGAAAAATGAAAGAAAGAAAGAAAGGAAAAGAGAGAAGGAAGGTGAGGAGGAGGGGAAGGTGGGGAAGAGGAAGAAAGGGAAGGGAAGGGAATGGAAGGGAAGGGAAGGAAAGAGGAAAGCTGGAGAGATGGCTTAGCATTTAAAGCATTTGCCTATGAAGCCTAAGGACCCAGGTTCTATTCCCCAGGACCCACATAAGCCAGATGCACATGGTGGCCCATGAGTCTGTAGTTAGTTTGCATAGGCTAGAGGCCCTGGTGTACCCATTCTCATTCTCTCTCTTTCTTCCTCCTTCCCTCCCTCCCTCCTTCTAATAAATAAGAAAATAAAAATAGGGCTGGAGAGATGGCTTAGCAGTTAGGTTAAGGTGCTTCCCTGTGAAGCCTAAGGACTCACGTGCAACTCTCCAGGTGCTATGTAAGCCAGATGCACAGTGACGCAAGCTCAAGAGGTTGCACATGTGCACTAGGTAGCACACGAGTGTTTAATTGCAGTGGTTAGAGGCCCTGGCATGCCCATTTCTCTCTCTCTCTCTCTCTCAATCTCTCAAGTAAATATAAAAATGTTTTTAAAAGGGGGGGGGGGCTAGACAGATAGCTTAACGGTTAAGGTGCTTGCCTGCCAAGCCAAAAGACCCAGGTTTGATTCCCCAGTATCCACATAAGCCAGATGCTCAAGGTGGCACATACATCTGGAGTTTGTTTACAGTGGCTAGAGGCCCTGGCACACCCATTCTCTCTGTGTGTCTTTCTCTCTCTCTCCCTCTATCTCTCTCTCTCTCTCTCTCTGTTGCTAATAAAAAAAATTAAAATATATACTTTTTAAAAGGGGGGAGGCTGGAGAGATGGGCTCAGCAGTTAAGGCGCTTGCCTGCAAAGCCTAAGGGTGGGTTTAATTAATTCCCCAGTACCCACATAATACCAGATGTACAAAGTAGAACATGCTTCTGGAGTTCATTTGCAGTGGCTAGAGGCCCTGGCCCACCCATTTTTTTTTCTCTCTCTCTCTCTCTGTCATATAAATTAATTAAATAAACAAAAATTTTAAAAGAAAGAAGGGAAGAGGAGGGGAGAGGAAAGGAGATAAGAAGGGAGGGGAGGGGAGGAGAAGGAAGAGGAGGAGAGACTTGTCTTTGCTAGCCTCCTTGGGGACCACCCATCCTCATGCAACCCCTAGCATATGGAACCCAGGCTGGGAGTGGGACAAGTCAGAAGTGGCAGCATCTTGACCTTGAGAAGTCGCTGTGAGATAGGAAGGGTGTGCCACTAAGTCCGCATTCGGACAGAGGCCGCCTTGGTCCAGCATCACTCAACAAGGATCCTCATGAACAAGTGGGGCGTGGGTCCCTCCTTCCCAATGACCCACTTCCTCCTGAGTCCAATGCAGGCCTCACACATCTGATTGTGTTGTCCTGTCTTCCTCCCCTGCTCCCAAGGTCCCTAGAGAGGGTTGGAAAAGGCCTAGAAAAATCCAAGATCCCCTCCCCAGGAGCAGGGAATCTGGGCAGTGACATTTCAGTGTGGCAAACTGGAGAACTGGACTCAGCACCCGCTCCCTTGCACACAGGTGGGTCCAGGCGGGGTCGCTAAGATGCTCCCAGCTTCTGGCAGGACATCTCACTGAGAAGAATGACTCCCTTGCTACCTGCTAGCCCCCTGCTTACATGGATTAACTCAGAGTTCTCATAAAGAGCCTACGTGATAAGTACTGACATTGCCCCCATTTTGCAGAAGTAGAAACTGAGGCACAGAGCAGTTACCGGATACACCCAAGATCACACGACTTGTGTAAGAGGCAGAGTCAAGAACTGAAGTTTGGGGGCTGGAGAGATGGCTTAGTGATTAAAGCGCTTGCCTGTGAAGCCTTAGGACCAACGTAAGCCAGATGCACAAGGTGACCCATGTGTCTGGAGTTCGTTTACAGAAGCTAGAGGCCCTGGCATGTCCATTCTCTCTCTCTCTCTCTTCTCTCTCTCTCCCTCTCTCTCTCTCTCCCCCCCCCCCCCCTTTTTCTCTGCCTCACTCTCTCTCTCTCTCTGGCTCAAATAAATAAAATGCCAAAAAAAAAAAAAAAAAAAGAAGAAGAAGAAAAGACAAGACTTGAACTTGGGAAGTCTGGACCAGAACTCTCAAGCATACATCTGTCCCTGTGTGTTCAGCCCTCCTTTCCACGTACCCTGGTGCACAAGGCTGGAACTCCAGAGAGTGTGGATATGAACCCCAGCTCTCTCCACTCACAGCTGGGCACCTCACTTGTCCATGCCTGTTTCCTCACCTGCAAAACTGGAAAACTAATGTCTCCAATGGTTGGCAAACACTGGGTGTTTTTCACCTGTGTCTGTAGCTCTCCCAAACACACAGGTGAACTACATTTCCCAGGCGTCCCTAGAGGCACATAGAGCCATGTGGCTGGGTACTGACTGACCAATGGAACACAAGGAGGAAGTGATAGACCCACACTAAAACTTCCCGCACTGTACTTCATTATGCTCTGGACCCCGGGACCGTGAATGACTATGTGGAGCCGACCCCCCAACACCTGATCCCCCATCCCCTTGGACTGTGAGCTAATGCAAATGGTGTATATTTTGTATGTGTTCATTAGTTTTTCCTCACTGTGACAAAATACCTGAGACAATAGCCCCAGAGGAAGGATTTATTTTGGTTCATGGTTACAGAGGTTTTAGTCTATGATCAGCAAGCTCCCGTACCCTTTTTTTTTTTTTTTTTTTTTTGGTTTTTCGAGGTAGGGTCTCACTCTAGTCCAGGCTGACCTGGAACTCACTATGTAGTCTCAGGGTGGCCTCAAACTCACAGCAATCCACCTACCTCTGCCCGCCAAGTGCTTGGATTAAAGATGTGCACCACCACGCCTGGCTCTCTCTCTCTTCTTTTAATTTATTTATTTGAGAGAAAGAGGCAGATACAGAGAGAGGTGGGGGGGGGGGGGGAGAATGGGCGCACCAGGGCCTTCAGCTGCTGCAAACAGAGCTCCAGATACATGTGCCACCTTGTGCATTTGTTTTATGTGGGTTCTGGTGCATCAAATCTGGGACCTTTGGCTTTACGGGCAAGTTCATTAACCACTAAGCAATCTCTGCAGCCTTTCTTTCTTTCTTTCTTTCTTTCTTTCTCTCTCTCTCTCTCTCTCGCTCTCTCTCTCTTTCTTTTCTTTTCTCTTTCAATTTTTTTTTTTTTTTGGTAGCATCTCATTGTAGCCCAGGATGACCTGGAACTCACTCTGTAGTCCCAGGCTGGCCTCAAACTCAGTGATCCTCCTACCTCTGCCTGCTGAGTATGTGCCCAGCTTTATTTAAAAATATATATATTTGGGTGCTGGGCGTGGTGGTGCATACCTTTAATCCCAGCACTCGGGAGGCAGAGGTAGGAGGATCACCATGAGTTCGAGGCCACCCTGAGGCTACATAGTGAATTCCAGGTCAGCCTGAGCTACAATGAGACCCTAACTCGAAAAAACTATATATATACATGGGCTGACCTGGAACTCACCATGTAGTCTTGGGGTGGCCTCGAACTCACGGCGACCCACCTACCTCTGCCCCCCAAGTGCTTGGATATATATATTTTGGGGGCTGGAGAGATGGCTTAGCAGTTAAGGCACTTGCCTGTGAAACCTAAGGACCCAGTTTCAATTCCCCAGTACCAATGTAAACCAGATACACAAGGTGGCACATGCATCTGGAGTTCAATTGCAGTGACTACAGGCCCTGGTGTGCCCATTCTCTCTCTATCTCCCCCTACTTCAAGTAAATAAATGAAATATTTTTTAAAATATTTATTTGCAAGCAAGAGGGAGAAAGATAGAGAATGGGCATGCCAGGGCCTCTTGCTTTTTGCAAACAAATTCCAGATGCATGTGCCACTTTGTGCATCTGGCTTTTTGTGTGTACTGGGGAATTGAACCCAGGCCATCAGGCTTTGCATGTAAGTGCCTTAACTGCTAAACCATCTCTCCAGCCCCTCCATTGCCTTTTTAAAATTTTTATATAAGCCAGTCTTAGTGGCACATGCCTTTAATCCCAGCACTCAGGAGATGGAGGTGAGTGGATTGCTGTGAGTTGGAGACCACCCTCAGACTATATAGTGAAGTTTGGGTCAGCCTGGGCTAAAGCAAGACCCTACCTCAAAAAACAAACAAAAAAATTATATAATTTATATGTGTGCGTGTGTGTGCGCACATATGTGCTTTACTTGGGTGCTGAGGAATTGAACCCAGGCTGGTAGGGTTTGCAAGCAAGCACCTTTAACTGCTGAGCCATCTCCATATGTGGGTCCTGGGGAATTGAACCTGGATCCTTTGGCTTTGCATGCACATGCCCAAACTGCTAAGCCATCTCTCCAGCCCTTGCCCAATTCTTTGGTTAAATACGAACACTAATTTAGAGTTTAGAATTTAAAGACTTTCCTGGACTCCCTACAGACCCCATATCACTAGCTTGCAAAGCCTGCCGGCCCAGATTCAGTTCCCTAGTACCAACATAAATCCAGGTGTACAAAGTGATACATGCATATATATATACATGCATATATATATATATATGTATGTATATATATATGTATATATATATATATATATATATATATATCTTTAAATATTTTTTACTCATTTACTTGCAAGAGAGGGAGAGAGAGAAAAAGAGAATGGCCATGCCAGCTCCTCCAGCCACTGCAAATGCATGCGCCACCTTGTGCATCTGGCTTATGTGGGTCCTGGGGAATTGAACCAGGGTCCTTTGGCTTTGTAGGCAAGTGCCTTAACAGCTAAGCCATCTCTCCAGTCCTATATTTGGGTTTTTGAGGTAGGGGTTCTTTCTAGCCCAGGCTGACCTGGAATTCATTATATAGTCTGTGGGTGGCCTTGAACTCACGGCAATCCTACTACCTTTGCCTCCCAAGTGCTGGGATTAAAGGCATGTGCCACCATACCTGGCTTAAAAATATTTTTTAAAAGATATATTCTGCTGGGCATGGTGGTGCACACCTTTAATCCCAGCACTCGGGAGGCAGAGGTAGGAGGATCATTGTAAATTTGAGGCCAGTTTGAGACTACATAGTGAATTCCAGGTCAGCTTGGGCTAGAGCAAAACCCTATCTCAAAAAACAAACAAACAGGGCTGGAGAAGATGGCTTAGTGGTTAAGGCCTTGCCTGCAAAGCCAAAGGACCCCGGTTCAATTCTCCAGGACCCACATAAGCCAGATGCAAAAGGAGGCACATGCATCTGGAGTTCCTTTGCAGTGGCTGGAGGCCCTGGCATGCCCATTCTCTCTCTCTCACTCTCTCACTCTCTCTCTACCTCTTTCTGTCTCTGCCTCAAATAAATAAATAAATAAATAAATAAATAAATAATATTTAAAACAAACAAACAACAACAAAAAGATACACCTTTCAAATACATGCCCACACCAGTGACTTACTTCCTTGAACCAGGCCTTACCTCCTAGCTTCCATCACCACAAATGATGACTCCATCAATATATTAGTGCTCAGCACAGCACTTGGGTCCTAGAGAATCCAAGCTGACTGGCCAGCATTGTTCACAGCCCCCTTCTCACTTGAGAAAAAAACCCTGTAGGCCCCGCACCTATGAGGTGCTCAAGAAATGCATGATTGGGCTGGGAACATGGCTCTGCAGTTAAAGGCAAAGCCTGCCAGCCCAGGTTTGATTCCCCAGCTCCCACGTAAAGCGGGATGCCAAGGGGCGCTGCATCTGTGATCCCAACAGTTTTATGATAATGGGAGGCGGTGCTAGGAGAATCTCAAACTCAGTTCAGCTAGTCTGTCAGTTGCAGTCTGGCAATTCATTTCCTTCAAGAAGGGGCCCTGGGCTGGGGGACGGCTTAGCAGTTAAGGTACTTGCCTGCAAAGCCAATAGACCCAGGTTCATTTCCCCAGGACCCACATAAGCCAGATGCACAAGGTGCGCATGTAACTCTCTCTCTCTCTCTCTCCTCTCTCTCTCTCTCTCTCTCTCTCTGGCCTCAAATAAAATAAAATATCAAAAAAAAAAAAGAAGAAGAAGAAAAGACAAGACTCGAACTTGGGAAGTCTGGACCAGAACTCTCAAGCATACATCTGTCCTGTGTGTTCAGCCCTCCTTTCCATGTACCCCTGTGCGACAAGGCTTGGTGAACTGTCAGAGTGCGATATGAACCCCATCTCTCTCCAAGTCGCACTGGACACCTCACTTGTCCACGCCTGTTACCTCGCCTGCAAAACTGGAAAACTAATGTCTCCAATAGTTGGCAGACACCGGGTGTTTTTTTCACCTGTGTTGTAGCTCTTCCCAAACCCACCCGGAGAACCTACATTTCAGAGGTAGTGACATCCAGGCGTCCCTAAGGCCACATAGAGCCAAGTGGCTGGGTACTGACTGACCAATGGTAACACAAGGCAGGAAGTAGATAGACCCAACACCAAAACTTCCCGCAACTGTACTTCATGTCATCATACTAGGAACGCTGCGCGCGAAACCGTGAACGTGACTATAGTGAGAGACCGACCAGCCTCGCACCACCTGAATCCCGCCATCCCCTTGGACTGTAAGCTAATGCAAATGGTGTATATTTTGTATGTGTTCATTAGTTTTTTCCTCACTGTGACAAAATACCTGAGACAATAGCCCCAGAGGAAGGATTATTTTGGTTCATGGTTACAGAGGTTTTAGTCTATGATCAGCAAGCTCCTTACCCGGTTTTTTTTTTTTTTTTTTTTTTTCTTTTTCTTTTTCGAGGTAGGGTCTCACCTAGTCCAGGCTGACCTGGAACTCACTATGTAGTCTCAGGGTGGACACAACTCAACTAGCAATCCACCTACCTCTGCCCCCCAAGTGCTTGGATTAAAGATGTGCACCACCACGCCGGGCTCTCTCTCTCTCTCTTTTTTAATTTATTTATTTGAGAGAAAGAGGCAGATACAGAGAGAGGTGGGAGGGGGGGGAGAATGGGCGCACCAGGGCCTTCAGCTGCTGCAAACAAAACTCCAGATCCATGTGCCACCTTGTGCATTTGTTTTAATGGGGTCCTGGGGAATCAAATCTGGGTCCTTTGGCATTACGGGCAAGTTCATTAACCACTAAGCAATCTTCTGCAGCCTTTCTTTTCTTTCTTTCTTTCTTTCTTTCTTTCTTTCTCTCTCTCTCTCTCTCTCGCTCTCTCTCTCTTTCTTTTTTTTTTCTTTTCTCTTTCAATTTTTTTTTTTTTTGGTAGCATCTCATTGTAGCCCAGGATGACCTGGAACTCACTCTTAGTCCCCAGGCTGGCCTCAAACTCAGTGATCCTCCTACCTCTGCCTGCTGAGTACGTGCCCAGCTTTATTTAAAAATATATATATTTGGGTGCCGGGCGTGGTGGTGCACACCTTTAATCCAGCACTCGGGAGGCAGAGGTAGGCGAGGATCACCATGAGTTCGAGGCCACCCTGAGGCTACATAGTGAATTCCAGGTCAGGCCTGAGCTACAATGAGACCCTAACTCGAAAAAACTATATATATACATGGGCTGACCTGGAACTCACTATGTAGTCTCAGGGTGGCCTCGAACTCACGGCGACCCACCTACCTCTGCCCCCCAAGTGCTTGGATATATATATTTGGGGCTGGAGAGATGGCTTAGCAATTAAGGCACTTGCCTGTGAAACCTAAGGACCCAGTTTCAATTCCCCAGTACCAATGTAAACCAGATACACAAGGTGGCACATGCATCTGGAGTTCCTTTGCAGTGGCTGGAGGCCCTGGCATGCCCATTCTCTCTCTATCTCCCCCTACTTCAAGTAAATAAAATAAAATATTTTCATATAAAATATCGTAGTTTGCAAGCAAAAGAGGGATACACAAGATCAGATAATGGGCGATAGCCATGGCTCTTGCTTTTTGCAAACAAATTCCAGATGCATGTGCCACTTTGTGCATCTGGCTTATGTGGGTCCTGGGGAATTGAACCCAGGCCATCAGGCTTTGCAAGCAGGTGCCTTAACTGCTAAACCATCTCTCCAGCCCCTCATTGCCTTTTTAAAATTTTTATATAAGCCAGTCTTAGTGGCACATGCCTTTAATCCAGCACTCAGGAGATGGAGGTGAGTGGATTGCTGTGAGTTGGAGACCACACCTCAAGACTTAAGCGTTGCGTTCGGGTCAGCCTGGGCTAAAGCAAGACCCTACCTCAAAAAACAAACAAAAAAATTATATAATTTATATGTGTGCGTGTGTGTGCGCACATATGTGCTTTACTTGGGTGCTGAGGAATTGAACCCAGGCTGGTAGGGTTTGCAAGCAAGCACCTTTAACTGCTGAGCCATCTCCATATGTGGGTCCTGGGGAATTGAACCTGGATCCTTTGGCTTTTGCAGCACATGCCCAAACTGCTAAGCCATCTCTCCAGCCCTTGCCCAATTCTTTGGTTAAATACAAACACTAATTTAGAGTTTAGAATTTAAAGACTTTCCGTTCCGTGGACTCCCCTACAGACCCCATATCAGTAGCTTGCAAAGCCTGCCGGCCCAGATTCAGTTCCCTAGTACCAACATAAATCCAGGTGTACAAAGTGATACATGCAATATATATATAATTATATATATATATATATATATATATATATATATATATATATATATATATATATATATATATATATATATATCTTTAAATATTTTTTACTCATTTACTTGCAAGAGAGGGAGAGAGAGAAAAAGAGAGAGCCATGCCAAGCGCCTCCAGCCACTGCAAATGCATGCGCCACCTTGTGCATCTGGCTTATGTGGGTCCTGGGGAATTGAACCAGGGTCCTTCGGCTTTGTAGGCAAGTGCCTTAACAGCTAAGCCATCTCTCCAGTCCTATATTTGGGTTTTTGAGGTAGGGGTTCTTTCTAGCCCAGGCTGACCTGGAATTCATTATATATTCCTGTGGGAGGCCTTGAAACCTCACGGCAATCCTACTACCTTTGCCTCCCAAGTGCTGGTGGAAAATTAAGGCATGTGCCCCCCGTACCTGCTTAAAAATATTTTTTAAAAGATATATTCTGCTGGGCATGGTGGTGCACACCTTTAATCCAGCACTCGGGAGGCAGAGGTAGGAGGATCATTGTAAATTTGAGGCCAGTTTGAGACTACATAGTGAATTCAGGTCAGCTTGGGCTAGAGCAAAACCCTACCTCAAAAAACAAACAAACAGGGCTGGCGAAGATGGCTTAGTGGTTTAAGGCTTGCCTGCAAAGCCAAAGGACCCCGGTTCAATTCTCCAGGAATACCCCACATAAGCCAGATGCACAAGGTGGCGCATGTAACTAGAGTTTGTTTGCAGTGGCTGGAGGCCCTGGCATGCCCATTCTCTCTCTCTCTCTTCTCTCTCTCTCTCTCTCTCTCTCTCTCTCCTCTCTCTCTCTCTCTGTCACAAAAAATTAAAATATCAAAAAAAAAAAAGAAGAAGAAGAAAAGACAAGACTCGAACTTGGGAAGTCTGGACCAGAACTCTCAAGCATACATCTGTCCCTGTGTGTTCAGCCCTCCTTTCCATGTACCCTGGTGCACAAGGCTGGAACTCCAGAGTGCGGATATGAACCCCAGCTCTCTCCACTCGCAGCTGGACACCTCACTTGTCCACGCCTGTTTCCTCGCCTGCAAAACTGGAAAACTAATGTCTCCAATAGTTGGCAGACACTGGGTGTTTTTCACCTGTGTCTGTAGCTCTCCCAAACACACAGGTGAACTACATTTCCCAGGCGTCCCTAGAGGCACATAGAGCCATGTGGCTGGGTACTGACTGACCAATGGAACACAAGGAGGAAGTGATAGACCCACACTAAAACTTCCCGCACTGTACTTCATCATGCTCTGGACCCCGCGACCGTGAATGACTATGTGGAGCCGACCCCTCAACACCTGATCCCCCATCCCCTTGGACTGTAAGCTAATGCAAATGGTGTATATTTTGTATGTGTTCATTAGTTTTTCCTCACTGTGACAAAATACCTGAGACAATAGCCCCAGAGGAAGGATTTATTTTGGTTCATGGTTACAGAGGTTTTAGTCTATGATCAGCAAGCTCCCTTACCCGGTTTTTTTTTTTTTTTTTTTTTTCTTTTTCTTTTTCGAGGTAGGGTCTCACTCTAGTCCAGGCTGACCTGGAACTCACTATGTAGTCTCAGGGTGGACACGAACTCACAGCAATCCACCTACCTCTGCCCCCCAAGTGCTTGGATTAAAGATGTGCACCACCACGCCTGGCTCTCTCTCTCTCTCTTTTTTTAATTTATTTATTTGAGAGAAAGAAGCAGATACAGAGAGAGGTGGGAGGGGGGGAGAATGGGCGCACCAGGGCCTTCAGCTGCTGCAAACAAAACTCCAGATCCATGTGCCACCTTGTGCATTTGTTTTATGTGGGTCCTGGGGAATCAAATCTGGGTCCTTTGGCTTTACGGGCAAGTTCATTAACCACTAAGCAATCTCTGCAGCCTTTCTTTCTTTCTTTCTTTCTTTCTCTCTCTCTCTCTCTCTCGCTCTCTCTCTCTTTCTTTTCTTTTCTCTTTCAATTTTTTTTTTTTTTTGGTAGCATCTCATTGTAGCCCAGGATGACCTGGAACTCACTCTGTAGTCCCAGGCTGGCCTCAAACTCAGTGATCCTCCTACCTCTGCCTGCTGAGTATGTGCCCAGCTTTATTTAAAAATATATATATTTGGGTGCTGGGCGTGGTGGTGCATACCTTTAATCCCAGCACTCGGGAGGCAGAGGTAGGAGGATCACCATGAGTTCGAGGCCACCCTGAGGCTACATAGTGAATTCCAGGTCAGCCTGAGCTACAATGAGACCCTAACTCGAAAAAACTATATATATACATGGGCTGACCTGGAACTCACCATGTAGTCTCAGGGTGGCCTCGAACTCACGGCGACCCACCTACCTCTGCCCCCCAAGTGCTTGGATATATATATTTGGGGCTGGAGAGATGGCTTAGCAGTTAAGGCACTTGCCTGTGAAACCTAAGGACCCAGTTTCAATTCCCCAGTACCAATGTAAGCCAGATACACAAGGTGGCACATGCATCTGGAGTTCATTTTCAGTGACTACAGGCCCTGATGCGCCCATTCTCTCTCTATCTCCCCCTACTTCAAGTAAATAAATAAAATATTTTTTAAAATATTTATTTGCAAGCAAAGAGGGAGAAAGATAGAGAATGGGCATGCCAGGGCCTCTTGCTTTTGCAAACAAATTCCAGATGCATGTGCCACTTTGTGCATCTGGCTTTTTTGTGTGTACTGGGGAATTGAACCCAGGCCATCAGGCTTTGCAAGCAGGTGCCTTAACTGCTAAACCATCTCTCCAGCCCCTCCATTGCCTTTTTAAAATTTTTATATAAGCCAGTCTTAGTGGCACATGCCTTTAATCCCAGCACTCAGGAGATGGAGGTGAGTGGATTGCTGTGAGTTGGAGACCACCCTCAGACTATATAGTGAAGTTCGGGTCAGCCTGGGCTAAAGCAAGACCCTACCTCAAAAAACAAACAAAAAAATTATATAATTTATATGTGTGCGTGTGTGTGCGCACATATGTGCTTTACTTGGGTGCTGAGGAATTGAACCCAGGCTGGTAGGGTTTGCAAGCAAGCACCTTTAACTGCTGAGCCATCTCCATATGTGGGTCCTGGGGAATTGAACCTGGATCCTTTGGCTTTGCATGCACATGCCCAAACTGCTAAGCCATCTCTCCAGCCCTTGCCCAATTCTTTGGTTAAATACGAACACTAATTTAGAGTTTAGAATTTAAAGACTTTCCTGGACTCCCTACAGACCCCATATCACTAGCTTGCAAAGCCTGCCGGCCCAGATTCAGTTCCCTAGTACCAACATAAATCCAGGTGTACAAAGTGATACATGCATATATATATACATGCATATATATATATATATATGTATGTATATATATATGTATATATATATATATATATATATATATCTTTAAATATTTTTTACTCATTTATTTGCAAGAGAGGGAGAGAGAGAAAAAGAGAGTGGCCATGCCAGCGCCTCCAGCCACTGCAAATGCATGTGCCACCTTGTGCATCTGGCTTATGTGGGTCCTGGGGAATTGAACCAGGGTCCTTTGGCTTTGTAGGCAAGTGCCTTAACAGCTAAGCCATCTCTCCAGTCCTATATTTGGGTTTTTGAGGTAGGGGTTCTTTCTAGCCCAGGCTGACCTGGAATTCATTATATAGTCTGTGGGTGGCCTTGAACTCACGGCAATCCTACTACCTTTGCCTCCCAAGTGCTGGGATTAAAGGCATGTGCCACCATACCTGGCATAAAAATATTTTTTAAAAGATATATTCTGCTGGGCATGGTGGTGCACACCTTTAATCCCAGCACTCGGGAGGCAGAGGTAGGAGGATCATTGTAAATTCGAGGCCAGTTTGAGACTACATAGTGAATTCCAGGTCAGCTTGGGCTAGAGCAAAACCCTATCTCAAAAAAACAAACAAAACAGGGCTGGAGAAGATGGCTTAGTGGTTAAGGCCTTGCCTGCAAAGCCAAAGGACCCCGGTTCAATTCTCCAGGACCCACATAAGCCAGATGCAAAAGGAGGCACGTGCATCTGGAGTTCCTTTGCAGTGGCTGGAGGCCCTGGCATGCCCATTCTCTCTCTCTCACTCTCTCTACCTCTTTCTGTCTCTGCCTCAAATAAATAAATAAATAAAATATATTTAAAAACAAACAACAGAAAGATACACTTTTCAAATACATGCCCACACCAGTGACTTACTTCCTTGAACCAGGCCTTACCTCCTAGCTTCCATCACCACAAATGATGACTCCATCAATATATTAGTGCTCAGCACAGCACTTGGGTCCTAGAGAATCCAAGCTGACTGGCCAGCATTGTTCACAGCCCCCTCTCACTTGAGAAAAAAACCCTGTAGGCCCCGCACCTATGAGGTGCTCAAGAAATGCATGATTGGGCTGGGAACATGGCTCTGCAGTTAAAGGCAAAGCCTGCCAGCCCAGGTTTGATTCCCCAGCTCCCACGTAAAGCTGGATGCCAAGGGGCGCATGCATCTGTGATCCCAACAGGTTTATGAGAATGGGAGGCGGTGCTAGGAGAATCTCAAACTCAAGTTCAGCTAGTCTGTCAGTTTGCAGTCTGGCAATTCATTTCCTTCAAGAAGGGGCCCTGGGCTGGGGGACGGCTTAGCAGTTAAGGTACTTGCCTGCAAAGCCAAAAGACCCAGGTTCATTTCCCCAGGACCCACATAAGCCAGATGCACAAGGTGTCGCATGTAACTAGAGTTTGTTTGCAGTGGCTGGAGGCCTTGGCGTGCCCATTCTCTCCTTCTCTTTCTCTGTCTCTCTCTGTCAAATAAATAAAAATATTTTTTAAAAGGGACCCTGTCTCAAGGTGGCGCACAGACACCTTGAAGTTCTCCTCTGACCTTCACATGTGTGCCATGGCATGCGTGCCCATGCACACACACATGAATCCCAGCACTCAGGAGGCTGAGGTGGCAGGATCGCCCTGAGTTTGGGCCATCCTGGGCTACAGAGTGCGCTTTAGGTCACTCTGTGCCAGAGTAAGATGCTGCTTGGAAAAAGGATGCAGGCCTTGTGCTCCTGGGCCTGGCCTTTGGTCAGAGTTCCACCCCAACCTGCAGGCTCTGAGAGCTGGCCTTCTTTTCATTCTCCTGATGAAAATACTCCGGTGGTGGCTTCTGGCGTCTGTTACCCTCTTCCTCTCATAGCTGCAGATTCTCCCACCTCCCGTCACAGTGTGAAGAGACATGAGAGTCCACCACAGGGACACTCTGGTCCGCAACCAAGCCTCAAGGTCCTGGTGTGTCACATTGCCTCTTCTCCACATCTCTCAGCTCACCACCAGTGCCACACAGGAGTGGCCCAGCAGGACCTCCTAGCATTGATGAGTGTACCCGGTGAGGGCTGTGTGACTCCAACTACATGCCTTAGCCTCTCTGAGCCATTTCCTGCTTGGCCCATCCTAGGCCCAACCTTCTAGGCTCTCAGCCAGCACACAGGGTCACTTTTCTCAGGAGTCCTGAGTCCCAAGAAGGTGCTTCTCAGACTGCTTGTCCGTGGCCAGTGTGGGAACAGATCTGGGGAAGCCAGACCCATAGAGCAGTGAGCTGCGCGCTGCTTCTAAAGTTTGTTTTCTGGGAAGTGGCCAGTCCACAGCCCAAGCCTGCTCACAGAGGCGAGCTACCATGAGGAAAATTGCCCTAAATGTGAATCCGTATCCAAGCCCAAGGAAAGTGATTTCGACGCCTGCTAGAAGATTGCAGGAGCCATTCCGTGCATGATGTTTCCAGCCTATCTGCCTTGCAATCACTCCTAAATAACATGTTTTATTTGGTGTGACTGCTCCCCGCGGCCCAGCTCCACTCGGCGCTGGGAGCCAGGGCCACACTTTGAAAAATCACATCTGCTTTTCATTCGTAAAGAAATAAATTAGGGGCTGGAGGGATGGCTTATCAGTTAAGGCACTTGTCTGGAAAGCCAAAAGACCCAAGTTCAATTCCTGAGGACCCACATAAGCCAGATGCACAAGGTAGCCCATGAGTCTGGAGTTTGTTTGCAGTGGGAAAAGGCCCTGGCATGCCCATGCTCCCTCTGTCTGCCTCTTTCTCTCTGCTTCCATTGCTCTCAAATAAATAAAATTATTATGATTATTATTTGGTTTTTCAAGGTAGGTCTCACTGTAGCTCAAGCTGACCTGGAATTCACTCTGTAGTCTCAGGGTGGCCTTGAACTCAAACTCATGGCAATCCTCCTACCTTTGCCTCCCGAGTGCTGAGATTAAAGGCGTGTGCCACCACGCCTGGCTAATAAAATTATTTTTAAAAAAAGAGGTTCTAAGCCACCCTGAGTTCAAGGTCACCCTGAGACTACAGAGTAAATTCCAGGTCACCCTGGACTACAGCAAGAAAAACCTTGAAAAGCCAGAAAAGAAAAAAAAAAAAAAGCAAAAAAGGTTCTAAAAGACAGACATGGTCCTGGAGGTGCACACCTTTAACCCCAGCACTTGGAAAGCTGAGGTAGGAGGATTGCCATGAGTTTGAGTCCCGCCTGGCACTACAGAATGAATTCCAGGTGAGTCTGGACTGGAGTGAGACCCTGTCTTGAAAAAAGCAAACAAACAAAAGAGATTTAGGAAAACCAGACAGTTGATCTGCTTACGTGAATGTGTTTCTGCAAAAATTTAGAAAAAGGGAATTCTGGTTAAGATAGCAGCATAGGAACCATGCCAGCACAGCCTAGGGGAAGAAAAAAAAAAAAAAACAGCAAAATACACTCTTCTACTCAATAGTGAAGGTGCATAAGAAATTATCAACCACAACAGAGAAGTAGGAGACAGCCAGAGTGTCTAGAGACCATAGAAGCAGGAAGAAACAGCTCCGGCAGTCCCTTTTGGCCACAGGAAAAGCCAGGTAACAGGATTTTCCACTCACACCAGCCTTCTCACAAACTCAAGAAATGTAAAGGGGAGGGTGGCGGGGACTAGTAGAACAGCTCATGAGGAAGAGGATCACAAGGACCAGTGGGAGAACTTCAGCCACCATCCACAGGCTCCCCTCCCCCACCATCAGTGCAAGCACCAGCAAGAGTCCAACAAAGAGAAAGACAAGCTATTAGAAAGGTATGAATGGGAATTTCAAGATATTTGGGACACTATGAAAAGATCAAAGAAAAATTCAGGGTACAGCCAGGCATGGTGGCGCAGGCCTTTAATCCCAGCACTTGGGAGGCAGAGGTAGGAGGATGACTATGAGTTCAAGACCACCCTAAGGATACATAGTGAATTCCAGGTCAGCTAAAGTGAGACCCTGCCTCAAAAAACAAAAACAAACAAACAAAACTTCAGGGTATAGTAGAAGGAGAAGAATTTCACTCTGAAGGCATAGTAGGCATTTTCAACAAAATCATAGAAGAAAACTTCCCCCAAATTGGGAAAGAGATGCCAATGCAGATACCGGAAGCCTTTAGAACTACAAACAGATGAAACTTGAAAAGAAACTCTCCTCGCCATACTATAATTAAACTACCAAACATACAAACCAAAGAAAATATATTGACAGCAGTTAGAGAGAAAAATCAAGTCACATATAAGGCAAACCCATCAGATAATAGCAGATAACACAAACTTTAAAAGCCAGAAGGGCTTTGTAGCAGACAGCTTCGGGTTCACTGAGATGAACTTCCAGGCCAGGCACAGTCATGGAGGAAGGGATTTATTGAAGCTTACAGATCCAGGGGAAGTTCCATAATGGCAAAAGAAGCTGGCCTGCTTTCACAGGTCCAAGCACAGAGAGAGAAGCACAAGCCTAAAAGTCAAAAGCCACACAGCACAGCACACTTCAGGAACTCCAGTTAGGCACACTTTGCATATCTTTAGATTGAAATCTGAAACCCATCACCACACCTTAAAACCAGCCCAGTGACACCTCCAGCCAGGTGGCTGCAGATGCAAACTACAAACTAATAAAAACACTGAATATATTGGGGGCCATCTATTCAAATAACCACATTCCAACCCTGGCACCCAATAGATTCATAACCATCACACTTGTAAATTGTACTTAGTGTAATTTCAAAGGTCCCCACAGTCTTGACCAATTTAAGATAGTAAGTTCAGTAAAATAAAACAAGTTAAATACTTCCAACATATTAAGGCATACAGTAAACATTTTCAACTGGTATAATGTCTAGCAAAGAGAGACTGAAACAATGTAAACTCAACCACCATCAAACAAACACCAAAGTTCTGCAGTTCAAGTTCAATATGACCAGAGACTGCCAGTCTCCAGGTTTTCCAATTCCACCCCTCCAGCTGGGCAGAGTAGCCAGGGAATAGTTCCATCCTTGGCAAACAGTGCGCTCTATGGTAGCCCTTGCATAGTCCTGGTATATCCAAAATGTCTTTAGGTCTTTATGAAAACTAAAGTCCATCTTCCAAGGCTCTTTCAGCCTATCAGGGCATCAGCCCTGCCTCATGCCACATCTCAGCAGTGGCTCCTGGAACCGTGTGCGATTCATGACCACTCCTTGCATTTTTCAGGCTTCTGAAACCAATACCAGGTTTGCAGGACACAGCCATATTCTTAATTCAGGGACAAAATAAATCATAACCTTGAAAAGCAGGTTCCTTCTCCAGTCAACTCTTTCCAAGAGTTTGTATTTCTATGATAGTGTTCCCTCAGACATTCTCTCCATTGTTTTAATGTAAAGCAGTTGGGGTATCTTCCTTAAGATTGCTAACATGTTTGACAATAGCAGGTTCAGTAACTTAAGACCAGTCTCAGTGCCCGTAATTTTAACTTGCTTGAGGTTTTCCAGCTTGAAATCTTAAATCTTTCAGTCCAATATCTTTAGCCAAGCACATCAGCCAATTACAAATTTAACCTTAATCAAACTCTCTGGGCCTGGGCAGCAGAATGCAGCCAGCCCTTATGCCAGTAGCCCGGTTCCAACAAAGCCCTCTGTAGCCTTTCCTTCCCTTTAGAAAGCTCATAAGTCAAGCCTCAAAGCTAAATACTGTCTGCTCTTAACATTCTCAAACTCTCACCAGAATAGTCCATAAAACTTGGCTTACCACTCCAGAAGGCATCTTCACTTGCAAGCACCAAGTCCATGCTCATTGCTCCAAAACAGAGGTTCCAAAAGATCAACACCCACATGGTCAGGTTCATCTCACCCCACTTCTGGTACCAACTTCTGTAGCAGACAGCTTCAGGTTCACGGAGATGAACTTCCAGACCAGGCACAGTTATGGAGGAAGGGATTTATTGAAGCTTATGGATCCAAGAGAAGTTCCATAATGGCAGAAGAAGCTGGCCTGCTTTCACAGGAGCAAACACACACAGAGAGAAGCACAAGACAAAAGACAAAAGCCACACAGCACAGCACACTTCAGGGACTACTGCTAGGCACATTTTGTATATTTTTAGATTGAAATCTGAAACCCATCACCACAGCTTAAGATCCACCCAGTGACACTGCCTCCAGCCAGGTGGCTGTAGATGCAAACTACAAACTAATAATAAAAAAAAAAAAAACTAAATATATTGGGGGCCATCTATTCAAACCACCACAGTCTTGGAATGATGTATTCTAAGTTCTGAAAGATAAAAACTGTCAATCAAGGTTACTTTATCCTGCAAAGCTATCCATTCAAATAGATGAAGAAATAAAGACATTCCATAAAAGCAAGCTAAAAGAATATTTGAGGACAAGACCACCTCTACAGAAAATACCTGAAAAGATCCTCCATGATGAAGAGAAAGAAAATCACACATATAAGGAACCTAGAAAAAAACAATCCATACTCAAATACTAGTTAATACAAGAGAGCAAAGATAAAACTGGATAAAGATAAAGATAAAACAAAATAAGAAAAATGGCAAAAATAAATACACACCTTTCAATAACTCTTAATATCAATGGCCTCAATGCCCCAACCAAAAGACATAGGTTTGCAGACTGGGTCAAAAAGCAGGATCCTTCAATTAGCTGCCTCCAAGAAACTCACCTTTCTACAAAGGATGGACACTATCTTAGGGTGAGAGGTTGAAAATGGTGTTTCAAGCAAATGGGCCTAGAAAACAAGCAGGGGTTGCTATCATACTATCTGACAGGATAGAATTCAGACCAACATTAGTTAGGAAAGATAAGGAAGGTCACTTTTTGTTTGTTTGTTTGTTTGTTTTGTTTTGTTTTCTGAGGTAGGGTCTCGCTCCAGCTCAGGCTGACCTGAAATTCTTTATGTAGTCTCAGGGTGGCCTCAAACTCATGGCAATTCTGCTACCTCTGCTTCCCAAGTGCTGGGATTAAAGGCATGCACCACCATGCTCAGCTAGGAAGATCACTTTATATTGATTAAAGGCACACTCCAACAGGAGGACATTACAATCCTAAACATATATGTACCTAAAATGGGGCTCCCAATTTCATCAAACAAATGCTATTAAAACGAAGGTCACATATAAACACCAAACACAGTTACAGTGGGTGACTTCAACACCCCACTCACATCAATTGACAGGTCATCCCTGCAAAAAGTAAACAGAGATGCATCTGGATTAAATGAGGTCATAGAACAAATGAACCTAACAGATATCTACAGGACATTTCATCCAAATGCTGCAAAATGCACATTTTTTTCAGCAGCATGTGGAACATTCTCTAAAATAGACCATATATTAGGACACAAAGCAAGTCTTTACAAAGCCAGAAAAATTGAAATAATCCCTTGCACCCTATCTGATCACAATGGAACCAAACTACAAATCAATAGCAAGAAAAGCTATAGAGCATACACAAAGCCATAGAAACTTAACAATGCACTACTAAATGATGAAATGGGTCAATGAAGAAATAAAGAAGGAATTCAAAAATGCATAGGCTCAAGTGATAATGAGAACACAACATACCAAAACGTTTGGGACACAATGAAGGCAGTTATAAGAGGGAAATTTATAGCATTAGGTACCTATATTAAGAAATTAGAGGACTTCCAGTTAAGATGGCGGTGTAGGAACTACCACCAAAGCAGCCTAGGGGAGAAAAAGCCAAAAAAAAAACCATCAAAATACACACATTTACTAAAAAGTGAGGTGTATAAGAAATTGAAATGGCAGCAGAGAAGTAGGAGAGATCCAGAGCATCCAGAGCCCACACAGGCAGGCTGAAGCGGCAGTGGCAGCAGCGGCTCCAGCAGTGGTGGTACCAGGTCTGTGGGGCTACAGCTGCCAGGCTTGGCTTGAGCCGCAGGAAAAGCCAGTGCCCAGCTCCAGAAAACAGAGCAGCGGTCCAGCTACTCAGCCAGCTGGCTTGAACCCACAGGGCACCAAAGAGGGACACAAGCAGGAGCGCAGCATAACTGAGACCAAAATCAACCCAAAAGGTAACTGGGATTACACCAGGTCAGTACCCGCCTAATAAACCTGGTATATAGCCCTGAACCAGAAGTGCTAATTGCGCCTTCCATATCAGGATAAATTATATGTTAAGTCTGATGGATGGTCAGATTTGCCATTCTTAAATAAGCTATATTTTGGGCTTATTATTTGTTGCTTCTTGATTTATAGTGGCTTTGTTTCCGCTTCTGTTATACATTAGGGAAGGGTCTCACTTGGTCACAAGCTGACTTGGAACCCTCAACAGACCAGAAATCTTAACTTCCTTGTTGATAGAGAATCTGGTTGTCATATACCTACTCTTAAATAAATACTGTGTGCTGTTTTTCATTTAATGTGAACATTGTTTAGTTAAATTTTAGAATCTATCTGTATTTTGTTCCACTCAGCCTACTTGAATACTCCCATAGCAGGCAAACTCAACCCCTAGGGTCACTTTTGTAGATACTCTGAGAGTCTTAAGAGCCACACCTAACACATTAAGCTCCTACTCTGAAGATATATAACATCAGATTGATTGATACATGTAATAATACCCAGCTAACTAGAAAATCCAAGCATTAACTTAATCCAAGATGCAAAAAGGTATACATTATAACACAAGAAACACCAAAATTCAAGACAATATAAATCCACCAAAAAGTATTAATGCATCAGAAATGACCTCCAGTGAGAATGAGTTAGAGGAAATGCCTGAGAAAGATTTCAAAAGAATAATTGTAAATATATTCAAAGAAGTCAAAGAAGAAATCAAAGGAATGAAAAAGAAAATCAAAGGAATCAAAGAAGAAATCAAAGGAATCAAAGAAGACACAGGACACCAATTTAATGAAATAAAGAATTCAATACAAGACATAAATAAGAAATAGAAATAATAAAGAAAAACCAGTCAGAATTACTAGCAATGAAGAACACAGTTAATGAAATAAAAAGCTCTAGAAAAATCTCACCAGTAGAATGGATGAAGGAGAGGACAGAATATCTAAGCTAGAAGACCAGGTGGCAGATCTAATACAGTCCAACAAAGAGAAAGGCAAACTAATAGAAAAGTATGAACGGGAATTTCAAGATATTCAGGATACTATGAAAAGATCGAACATAAAAATTCAGGGTATAGTAGAAGGAGAAGAATTTCACTCCAAAGGCATAGTAGGCGTCTTTAACAAAATCTTAGAAGAAAACTTCCCCAAGATTGGGAAAGAGGTGCCAATGCAGATACAGGAATCCTTTGGAATACCAACCAGACAAAACCTGGAAAGAACCTCTCCTCACCATATTATAATCAAACTACCAAACACACAAACCAAAGAAAAAATATTGAAAGCAGTTAGAGAGAAAAATCAAGTTACCTACAAAGGCAAGCCCATCAGGATCACAGCAGATTACTCAACACAAACTTTAAAAGCCAGAAGGGCTTGGAGTGATGTATTCCAAGTTCTGAAAGATAACAACTGTCAACCAAGGTTACTTTATCCTGCAAAGCTATGCATTCAAATAGATGGAGAAATAAGGACATTCCACGACAAAAGCAGGCTAAAGGAGTATTTGAAGACAAAACCAGCTCTACAGAAAATACTCGAAAGAATCCTCCATGCTGAAGAGAAAGAAAAGCACACATATAAGGAACCAGGAAAAAACAAACAATACTCAAATACTAGTTAACACAAGAGAGCAAAGGTAGAACCAGAACTACAAAAAAATGGCAAACATAAATACACACCTTTCAATATCTCTTAATATCAATGGCCTCAATGCCCTAACCAAAAGATAAAGGTTTGCAGACTCGGTTAAAAAGCAGGATCCTACAATTTGTTGCCTCCAAGAAACCCACCTTTCTACAAAGGATGGACATTATCTTAGGGTGAAAGGTTGGAAAATGGTGTTTCAAGAAAATGGACCTAGAAAACAAGCAGGGGTTGCTATCCTAATATCTGACAAGGTAGACTTCAGTCCAACGTTAGTTAAGAAAGATAAGGAAGGTCACTTTATATTGACTAAGGGCACACTCCAACAGGAGGACATTACAATCCTAAACATATATGCACCTAACATGGGGGCCCCCAAATTAATCAAACAAATGCTATTAGAACTAAGGTCACAGATAACACCAAACACAGTGGTAGTGGGTGACTTCAACACCCCACTCTCATCAATTGACAGGTCATCCCAGGAAAAAATAAACAGAGAGGCATCTGGACTAAATGAGATCATAGAAGGAATGGACCTAACAGATATATACAGGACATTTCATCCAAATTTTGCAGAATATACATTCTTTTCAGTAGCACATGGAACATTCTCTAAAATAGACCATTTATTACGACACAAAGCAAATCTTAGAAATACAGGAAAATTGAAATAATTCCTTGCATTCTATCTGACCACAATGGACTCAAACTACAAATCAATAGCAAGAAAAGCTATAGAGCATACACAAAATCATGGAAACTAAACAATACACTACTAAATGATGAATGGGTCAATGAAGAAATCAAGAAGGGAATCAAAAAATTCATAGAGTCAAACGATAATGAGAACACAACATACCAAAATCTCTGGGACACAATGAAGGCAGTTCTAAGAGGTAAATTTATAGCTTTAAGTGGCCTATATTAAGATATTAGAAAGGTTGCAAGTAAACGACCTAATGCTTCACCTTAAAGCCTTGGAAAAAGAAAAACAAGGCAAACCCAAAATCAGTAGACAGGAAAAAATAATAAAGATTAGGGCAGAAATTAATGAAATAGAAACCCCCCCCAAAAAAAAAAATCCAAAAAAGTCAATGAAACAAAGAGTTGGTTCTTTGAAAGGATAAACAAGATTGATAAACCCTTAGCAAATCTGACCAAAAGAAAGAGAGAAGAGACACAAATTAATAAAATTAGAGATGAAAAAGGCAACATTACAACAGATACCAGAGAAATTCAAAAAATCATAGGGACATACTATAAAAACATATACTCCACTAAGTATGAGAATCTGAAAGAAATGGATGATTTCCTTGATTTATGTGACCTACCTAAATTAAATCAAGATGAGATTAATAACTTAAATAGGCCTATAACAAGTATGGAGATCCAAGCAGTTATCAAAAATCTCCCAACTAAAAAAAGGCCCAGCCCAGATAGATTCACTGCTGAATTTTACGAGATGTTCAGGGAAGAACTAACACCATTGCTTCTTAAGCTTTTCCATAAAACAGAAAAAGAAGGAATCCTACCAAACTCCTTCTACGAAGCCAGCATAACCCTGATACCAAAACCAGACAAAGATAGAACAAGAAAAGAAAATTACAGACCAATCTCCCTCATGAACATAGATGCAAAAATTCTCAACAAAATATTGGCAAACAGAATACAAGAATATATCAGAAAGATCATTCACCCCAACCAAGTAGGCTTTATCCCAGAGATTCAGGAATGGTTCAACATACACAAATCAATAAATGTAATACATTATATAAATAGACTGAAGGACAAAAATCATATGATCATCTCATTAGACACAGAAAAAGCATTTGACAATGTCCAACATCCCTTCATGATAAAAGTCCTACAGAGACTAGGAATAGAAGGATCATATCTCAATATAATAAAGGCTATTTATGACAAGCCTACAGCCAACATGTTACTAAATGGAGAAAAACTGGAAGCTTTTCCACTAAAATCAGGAACAAGACAAGGGTGTCCACTGTCCCCACTTTTATTTAATATAGTACTGGAAGTCTTAGCCATAGCAATAAGGCAAGAGATGCACATAAAAGGGGTACAAACTGGAAAGGAAGAGATCAAGTTATCATTATTTGCAGATGACATGATTCTATATATAAAGCACCCTAAAGACTCTACCAGCAAACTCTTAGAGCTGATAAACACCTACAGCCATGTAGCAGGATACAAAATAAATACACCGAAATCAGTATCATTCCTATATGCTAATAACAAACACACAGATGATGAAATCAGAGAATCACTCCCATTCACAATTGCATCAAAGAAAATAAAGTACCTTGGAATAAACCTAACCAAGGAAGTGAAGGATCTCTACAATGAAAATTTTGAAACACTCAAGCGAGAAATTGCAGAAGACACTAGGAAATGGAGAAACATCCCTTGTTCCTGGATCAGAAGAATCAACATTGTGAAAATGGAAATCTTACCAAAAGCAATCTATACATTTAATGCAACCCTATCAAAATTCCAACAGCATTCTTCATGGAAATAGAAAAAAACAATCCAAAAATTCATTTGGAATCACAAAAAACCTCGAATATCTAAAATAATACTGAGCAACAAAAATAAGGCTGGTGGTATCACCATACCTGATTTTAACCTATACTACAGAGCCATAGTAACAAAAACAGCATGGTACTGGCGCAAAAGCAGACATGTTGATCAATGGAACAGAATAGAAAACCCAGATGCAAGGCAGGGTAGCTATAGCCACCTGATATTCGATAAAAATTACAAAAATATTCATTGGAGAAAAGACAGTCTCCTCAGCAAATGGTGCTGGGAAAACTGGATATTTATCTGTAGAAAGATGAAAATAGATTCTTCTCTCTCTCCATGCACAAGAATTAAGTCCAAATGGATTAAAGACCTTAACATCAGACCTGAAAGTCTGAAACTGCTAGAGGAAAAAGTAGGGGAAAACCCTTCAACATATTGGTCTTGGCAGAGACTTTCTGAATATAACCCCAATTGCTCAGGCAATAAAACCACAGATCAGCCACTGGGACCTCATGAAACTACAAAGATTTTGTACAGCAAAGGACACTGTGAATAAAGCAAAGAGGCAACCTACAAAATGGGAAAAAATCTTTGCCAGGTATACATCTGATAGAGGATTAATATCTAGGACATACAAAGAACTCAAAAAATTAAATAATAAGAAATCAAACAAGCCAATTAAAAATGGGCTATGGAACTAAATAGAGAGTTCTCAAAAGAAGAAATATGAAGCCAGGTGTGGTGGCACACACCTTTAATCCCAGCACTTGGGAGGCAAAGGTAGGAGGATCACCAAGAGTTCGAGGACACCCTGAGACTACATAGCAAATCCCAGGTCAGCCTGGACTACAGTGAAACCCTACATTGAAGAAAAAAAAAAATACAGATGGCCTATAAGCATCTTCAAAAATGTTCTACATCCCTAGTCATCAGGGAAATGCAGATTAAAACTATGGTGAGATTCCATCTCACTCCTGTCAGATTGGCTACCATCATGAAAACAAATGACCATAAATGCTGGTGAGGATGTGGAAAAAGAGGAACCCTTCTACACTGTTGGTGGGAATGCAATCTGGTCCAGCCATTGTGGAAATCAGTGTGGAGGGTCCTAAGACAGCTAAAAATTGATCTACCATATGACCCAGCTATAGCACTCCTAGGCATATATCCTAAGGACTCATCTCATTTCATTAGAAGTACGTGCTCTACCATGTTTGTTGCCGCTCAATTCACAATAGCTGGGAAATGGAACCAGCCTAGATGTCCTTCAACTGATGAGTGGATAATGAAGATATGGCACATTTATACAATGGAGTTCTACTCAGTGGTAAAGAAAAATGAAGTTATGAAATTTGCAGGAAAATGGATGGATCTGGAAAGGATTATACTAAGTGAGGTAACCCAGGCCCAGAAAGCCAAGCGTTGCATGTTCTCTCTCATTTGTGGATCCTAGCTACAGATGATTGGGCTTCTGTGCGAGAAGGAAAAACCTCAGCAGCAGAGGCCAGTAAACTAAAAAAGAGATATAAACGGAAGGGAAAGGAAGGGAGGAGGTACTTAATAGGATGGTATTGTATATATGTAAGTAGAAGAATAGATTAACAGGGGTGAAAAGGCCCAAAATGAGGTCAGGGGAACAGATTGAGTAAAGGAAAGGTGGACGAAGGGCTAATCAAAATCTAAGAGGATATAACTAAGTCATATGGAATCCTACTTCTTTGGACAATGGAACACTCAAGAGCCGTATATTGTTGCTAGAAAATTTTCAGTGCCAGGGTTGGGATACCTTCCAGTGAGTTGTTGGCCAGGGAGGTCCCTGATGCCCCCAAAACATTAGAGGTCATTGCCAAGGCTCTTGGTTTCCCACCAGGAATAGAGACCCTATTGCTGAAGACTCCACATACTGGGGCTTCAAGGCCACTGAGAAGTCCTGCTGGAACTGAGCTGATAACCTCCTCCATGTAGACCAGCTGACAGAAAGCTGGAAGAAGCCATTCTACATGTAGTTCAATGGGAGAAAGAGAAATCATCAGTGACGATACTCAACAGTGGACATTGCAAGCCTTATAATTGGCCAGCCAGGCCAAATGAGCCAACTGGTTCAATAGTGGTACGTCTGTCATAGTGGAAACCAACTGCCCTCTAATTGGACTTGAGGCCCACTCCATAGTAGGGAATACATCCCTGATACTGTAACCTTAAGACGGGGTAGACATGAGCCCTAGGGGTGTAACATCTGCTGATGTCTGGATAAATGTATATACTATGCTTATCAAACTTCCCATTAAGCACTTTTCTTAATGTTCATACCCTTATATTAATGCTACTCTCACTTTTGGTAGAGAATCTTCTCTTTTCAGATAGCAGTGACCTTGGGACAACTCAGAAGGTATCATGGTGCTGGAAAGAAGTGACCACAGTGCTCAGTACTGCAATATCTCTATCACACCTTCCAAGGCTCAGGGTCTAATGCGGAATTGGTGGCAGAAAGAATGTAAGAGCCGAAGGAAGGGTAGGACTCCATACAACATGCTCACTCCAGACACAAAATGGCCTGGATATCCATGGCCTCACAGTGCCTGACACTACCTGCACAAGACCATCATAAGAGGAGGAAAAGATCATGACATAAAAATTAAAAGAGAGGTCCAGCCGTGGTGGTGCACGCCTTTAATCCCAGTACTCGGGAGGCAGAGGTAGGAGGATCACCATGAGTTCAAGGCCACCCTGAGACTACATAGTGAATTCCAGGTCAGCCTGGGCTACAGAGTGAAACCCTACCTTGAAAAGCAAAAAACAAAAAACAAAAATTAAGAGAGAGACTGATTGAGATGTAGAAGGGGTATGATGGAGAATGGAGTTTCAAAGGGGAAAGTGGGGGGGTGGAGGGTATTACCATGGGGTATTTTTTATAATCATGGAAGTTGTTAATAAAATTTTGGAAGAAAAAAAAGAAATTAGAGCATTCACAAGTAAACAACTTAATGCTTCACCTTAAGGCCTTAAAAAAGAAGAACAAGGCAAACCAAAAATCAATAGATGGGAAGAAATAATAAAGATTAGGGCAGAAATTAATGAAATAGAAACCAAAAAATGATCCAAAGAATCAATGAAACAAAGAGCTGGTTCTTTGAAAGGATAAACAAGATTGAGAAATTTTTAACAAATCTGACCAAAAGAAATTAGAGAAGAGACACAAATTAATACACTTAGAGATGAAAAAGGCAGCATCACAACAGATACCAGAGAAATTTTAAAAAATCATAGGGACATACTATAAGAACAAATACTCCACTAAGTTTGAAAATCTGAAAGAAATAGATGATTTCCTTGATTTATATGACCTCCCGAAATTAAGTCAAGATGAGATAAACCACTTAAATAGACCTATAACAAGTATGGAGATCCAAGTGGTTATAAAAAAAAATCTTTCCCCAGACAGGCAGACTATTATGACAAGTGCTACTTGGCCATATGCTGTCTGTCGACTTGCACAGTCTTATTTGAAAGAGCCAATGATTGTCTATGTTGGTACTTTGGATGTAGTTGCTGTAAGTACAGTGAAGCAGAATATAATCATCACCACAGAGGAGGAGAAACGAACTCATATCCAAGCCTTCCTAGAGAGTATGTCGCCTAAAGACAAGGTCATTGTCTTTGTCAGCAGGAAAGCTGTTGCTGATCACTTATCTAGTGACCTGATTCTCCGACACATATCAGTAGAGTCCCTGCATGGCAACAGAGAACAAAGCGACTGAGAGAAAGCACTGGAGAACTTTAAAACAGGTAAAGTGAGGATACTAATTGCTACTGACTTGGCATCTCGAGGTCTTGATGTACATGATATCACACATGTCTATAATTATGATTTTCCACGAAACATTGAAGAGTATGTGCACAGAGTAGGACGCACAGGAAGAGCGGGGAGAACTGGCATGTCAATTACCCTTGTCACTAGAAATGATTGGAGAGTTGCCACTGAACTGATAAATATCCTGGAAAGAGCAAATCAGAGTATTCCAGAGGAGCTTGTCTTAATGGCTGGGAGATACAAGGCAAATAAGGTGAAAAGAGAATCTGAAAAAAAATCAGGAAGACCTCCAGCAAAACCCCAGAAGTATTATTAATGTCTTATAAAACAGTAACCTCCCAGAGGTAAAATTTATGTAACATAGACAATGCATTTTTGACTTGAAAAAAAAAAAATCTTTCCACTAAAAAAGCCCAGGCCCATATGGATTCACTGGTGAATTTTATCAGACCTTCATGGAAGAACTAACACCAATGCTTCTCAAACTTTCCCATAAAATAGAAAAGGAAGGAATCCTACCAAATCCCTTCCACAAAGCCAGCATCACCCTGATACCAAAACCAGACAAAGATAGAACAAAAAAAGAAAATTAGAGACCAATATCCCTCATGAACATAGATGCAAAAATTCTCAACAAAGTATTGGCAAACAGAATACAGGAAAATATCAGAAAGATGATTCACCCCAACCAAGTAGGCTTTATCCCGGAGATGCAGGGATGGTTCAACATACACAAATTGATAAATTTAATATATTATATAAATATATAATTATATAAATGGAACAAAAATCATATGATCATCTCATTAGATGCAGAAAAAGCATTTTTTTTTAAAAAAAAAAACTTTATTTTTAACTACAGACACATGTACCACCTTGTACATCTGGCTAATGTGGGTCCTGGGAAATCAAACCATGGTCCTTTGGCTTTTCAGATAAATGCATTAACTGCTAAGCCATCCCTCCAGCCCGGAAAAAGCATTTGACAAAATCCACCATCAGTTCATGATTGAAAGTCCTACAGAAACTGGGAATAGAAGGAACATATCTTAACATAATAAAGGCTATTTATGACAAACTACAGCCAACATAAATACTAAATAATACTAAAAGTCCCCACTTTTATTTAATATAGTACTGGAAGGCATAGCCATAGCAATAAGGCAAGAGACACATATAAAAGGGATAGAAATTGGAAAGTAAGGGCTGGAGAGATGGCTTAGCAGTTGTCATTTGCCTGCAAAGCCAAAGGACTTCAGTTCAATTCCCCAGGACCCATGTAAGCCAGATGCATAAGGTGGCACATGCATCTGGAGTTTGTTTGCAGTGGACGGAGGCCCTGGTGCACCCATTTTCTCTCTCTCTCTCTTTGTCTCTCTCTCTCTCTCTCTCTCTGTGTGTGTGTGTGTGTGTGTGTGTGTGTGTGTGTATGCACTGCTCTCAAACAAAAAGATGATAAATAAATAAAATTTTTTAAAAATTAAAAAAGGAAGAGGTCAAGTTATCATTACTTGCAGATTATATGATTCTATACATAAAGGACCCTAAAAACTCTACCTGCAAACTGCTAGAGCTGATGAACACTTATAGCCATGTAACATGATACAAAATAAACATACAGAAATCAGTAGCCTTCCTATATGCTAACAATACACAAAGGATGAAATCAGAGAATCACTCCATTCACAATTGCATCAAAAATTAAAGTACCTTGGAATAAACCTAACCAAGGAAATAAAGTATCTCTACAATGAAACTTTAAAACACTCAAGACAGAAATTGCAGAACACACTAGAAGATGGAAAGACATCCCTTGTTCTTAGACTGGAAAACAAATATTGTGAAAATGGCAATCTTACCAAAAGCAATCTATATATTTAATGTAATCCCCATCAAAATTCCAATGGCATTCTTCACAGAAATAGAAAAAAAATGCAAAAATTCATTTGGAAGCATTAAAAAAAACCTCAAGTATTTAAAACAATTTTGAGCAACAAAAGTAAGGCTAGTGGTATCACCATACATGATTTTAACCTATATTACAGAGCCATAGTAACAAAAATAGCATGGTACTGGCACAAAAACCAACATGTAGATCAATGGAACAGAATAGAGGACCCAGATGTAAGTCTGGGCAGTACAGCCACCTGATCTTTGACAAAAATGCCAAAAATACTCATTGGAAAAAAGACAGCCTCTTCAGCAAATGGTGCTGGGAAAACAGGATATGTATCTGCAGAAGGATGATAATAGATCCTCATCTCTCTCCATGCACAAGAATTCAGTGCAAATGGATCAGAGACCTTAATATCAGACTTGAAACTCTGAAACTACTAGAGGAAAATGTAGGGAAAACCCTTCAACCATTGGTCTTGGCAAAGACTTTCTGAATATAACCCCAATTGCTCAGGAAATAAAGCCATGTATCAACTGCTGGGACCTCATGAAGTTGCAAAGCTTTTGTACAGCAAAGGACACAGTGAATAGAGCAAAGAGGCAACCTACAGAATGGGAGAAAATCTTTGCCAGCTATACATCTGACAGAGGATTAATATCTGGGATATACAAAGAACTCAAAAACTAAATAATAAGAAATCAAACAACCCAATTAAAAAATGGGCTGGGTATGGTGGCCCACGCCTTTAATCCCAACACTTGGGAGGCAGAGGTAGGAGAATCACTGTGAGTTTGAGGTCACCCTAAGACTACATAGTGAATTCCAAGTCAGTCTGAGCTGGAGTGAGACCCTACCTCAGAAAAAAAAAAAAAAAGAGCAGGGGAGGGGGAGTTAAGCTATGTGTGTTGGCACATCCTTTAACCTCTGCACTCAGGAGGCAGAGGTAGGAGAATTTCCACCCTGAGACTACATAGTGAATTCCAGGTCAGCTTGAGCTAGAGTGAGACCCTACCTCAAAAAACCACAGGGTGGGGAAAGGGCTATGGAACTAAATAGAGAGTTCGCAAAAGAAGAAAATACAGAAGGCATGTAAACATCTAAAAAAATGTTCTACAACCCTAGTCATCAAAGAAATGCAGATTGAAACTACACTGAGACTCTATCTCACTCCTGTCAGATTGGCTACCATCATGAAAACAAATGACTATAAATGCTGGTAAGGATGGAGAAAAAGGGAAACCCTTCTACACTGTTGGTGGGAATGCAATCTGGTCCAGCCATTGTGGAAATCAGTGTGGAGGTCCTAAGACAGCTAAAAATAGATCTACCATATGACCCAACTATAGCACTCCTAAGCATATATCCTAAGGACTTGTCTCACTACCTTAGAGATATTTGCTCAACCATGTTTATTGTTGCTGTATTCACAATAGCTAGGAAATGGAACTGGCTTAGATGTCCCTCAACTGATGAGTGGATAATGAAGATGTGGCATATTTACACAATGGAGTTCTATTCAGCGATAAAGAAAAATGAAGTTATGAAATTTGCAGGAAAATGGATGGATCTGGAAAGAATTATACTAAGTGAGGTAACCAGGCCCAGAAAGCCAAACATCACATGTTCTGTCTCATACATGGATTCTAGCTAGAAATGACTGGACTTCTGTGTGAGTAGGAATAAAACTCCATATGCAGAGACCAGTAAGCTAGAAAGGAGATATAAAAGGAATAGAAAGGGAAGGAGGGGGGACTTAATAGGATGGTATTGTATATATGTAAGTAGAAGAACAAATTAAAGGGGTGGAAAGTGAGATCAGGAGAAGAGATTGAGTAAAGGACAGGTGGAGGGAGGGCTAATCAAAATTAAGAAGATACAAACAAGTCATATGGAAACCTACTTTGTGGACAATGAAACGCTCAGAAGCCACAGATTGTTACTAGAAAATTTTCAGTGCCAGGGACGGTATACCTTCCAGTGAGTTGTTGGCCAGAGAGGTCTCTGATGCCCCAAAACTATTACAGGCCATTGCCGAGGCCCTTGGCTTCCCACCAGGAATAGATGGTAAGACCCTATTGCTGAAGACTCCACATACTTGGGCTGCAAGGTCACTGAGAAATCCTGCTGGAACTGAGCTGATAACCCCCTCCATGTAGACCAGCTGACAGAATGCTGAAAAAAGCTACACTGCATGCAGTTCAATGGGAGAGAGAGAAATCACCAGTGGAGATACTCAACAGTGGACACTGCAAGCCTTAAATTTGGCCAGTCAGGCAAAATGAGCTAATGTGTGCAGTAGTGGCATGTCTGTTATGGGGGAAACCAACCACCCTCTAATTTGACTGTAGGTCTGCTCTATAGGAGGGAAAACATCCCTAATCCTGAATACCTACAACAGGGGTAGTCAAGAGCCCTAGGGATGTAATATCTACTGGTGGCTGGCTAAATGTACATACATACAAGTTCACCAAACTTCTCAGTAAGCTCTTCTCTTAATGTTGATACCCATGTATTAATGCTACTCTCACTTTTGGTTAGAGAAGCTTCTCTTCTCAGATGGAAGTGACCTTGGGATGACTCAGAAGGCACTATGGTGCTGAGAAGTGACAGAGGTGTGCTCAGCACTGCAATATCTCTATCACACCTTCCAAGGCTCAGGGTCCATTGTGGAAAAGGTAGCGGAAAGAATGTAAGAGCCAAAGGAAGGGTAGGACTCCTTACAACGTGCTCCTCCAGACACAAAATGGCCTGGATACTCATGACCTCACAGTGCCTGACACTACCTATACAAGACCATCATAATAGGAGGAAAAGATGATGACATCAAAATGAAAGAGAGACTGATTGAGAGGGAGACTGAATATGATGGAGAGTGGAGTTTCAAAGGGGAAAGTGGGGATGGGAGGGAATTACTATGGGATATTGTTTACAATTATGGAAGTTGTCAAAAAAATAGATTAAAAATAAAATAAAATAAATAAATTTGCTAAGGAAAAAAAATAGAAAAAGCTTTCAATAGAGATGCCGTATCATGAGTCTTAAGAACAACTGAAGCTTCCTGAAAATGGCTACAAGATGATAATATTGAAGTGTTTTCATAAGATTTAATTTAAAATTTTTTATATTTTATTTATTTATTTATTTATTTTAGAGAGAGAGAGAGAGAGAAAATGGGTGTGCCAGGGCCTCCAGCCACTGCAAACGAACTCCAGATGCATGTACCTCCTTGTGCATCTGGCTTACGTGGGTCCTGGAGAATCGAACTGGTACCCTTTCGCTTTGCAGGCAGACACCTTAACCGCTAAGGCATCTCTCCAGCCCCTTAATTAAAATTTTAATGTAACTTGTTATAAACCTAATGAAACTTGAAAAGGTTAATAAATTGCATGTATTTTTGTTGTTGTTGTTTGAGGTAGGGTCTCACTCTAGCCCAGGCTGACCTGGAATTCACTATGTAATCTCAGGATAGCCTTGAGCTCACAGAGATCCTCCTACCTCTGCCTCTTGAGTGTTGGGACTAAACACTTGCACTATCACGCCTGGCTGCATGTAATGTTTTTGAAGAAAATAATGTTTCTGGGAGTTGATGGTGGTGATGGTTGACAACATTGTCACAGCCTTCCTAGTGATACTAGGGTTAAAGGGCTATACCACCAAGCCCAGTATAAACTGGAACCTCCAGAAAAGAGAAGGTCCTGTCAAAGCCTGTTCACACCCACATTAATTTTTTCACATGTGAAACAAACTAAGCATCTAGTCTTTTTCCCTTACTAGAAAGAGTTCATGAGGAGCATGTGTGTTCCAAATACCCAGTTAGTCATCGAGACAGCCTGGTCCCTGTCCTCCCAGTACTTCCCAGTTGGGTGCAGGCACTGGAAACCTCTGGGGATGGAATATCCTTTTTCTGCCCCCTGGAAGACCTTGGATTGGTTTCAAGGACAGATATGGGGTGTGGATACACAAAGCGCATCCTGGAATGTGACCTTGATCTGCTTCCCGTTCTTTTGACCTTGGGCCCAGTGTGAATAGCTGCTGATGGCTGCAGAGGGGAAGAGGGAGGACCCTGGAGGCAATGAGGAGCCTTCAGGCTGGAGCCTGTGCTCCAGTGTGGGTATCAGAGCCTTCCTTCCGGTTTCAGTCACCCCCGCGCCCCGCCCCGCCAGAGGAGTTCAAAGCAGGCCTAGGTCTTGTCGGGGGAGGTCCAGAAGTGCAGACTCCAAACCCTGAGTACTAGGCAGCCCCTGCCTGGCCCACCCCTATGGGCCCAGCACCTTAGGGTGTTACCCAAAGTCTGTCAGGCAGGAGCAGCCTAGCACAAACCCCTAGCAGCCTGAAGAACTCTACTCAGAAAACAATTTCAAGATGTCATATTGAAGCAGAGTCAGTGAGTCTAGTAAGTAGAAAGATAAGGGAGAGACACACTGCAAGTTTAAGCCTGGATATTCAGACAGAAAGGGAAGGCTGGGGAGATGGTTCAGCCCACCTGCCTGGGTTCGATCTCCCAGAACCCATGTAAATCCATATAGGCAAAACTTATGCATTTGGAGTTCATTTGAAGAGGCAAGAGGCCCTGGTGTGCCTATACTCTATCTCTCTCTCCCCCGCTCTTTCTCTTTTTCAAATAAATTAATGCATTTTAAAACATTTAAAGAGAGAACTGGAGAGATGGCTTAGCCGTCAAGGCACTTGCTTGCAAAGCCTAAGAACCCAGGTTCTATTCCCTAGTATCCACATAAGCCAGATGTACAAGGTGGTACATACATCTAGAGTTCCTTATCAGTGGCTAGAGGCCCTGGCTCATCCCTTCTCTCTCTCTTTCTCTGCCACTTTCTGTCTCTCTCTCTCTCTCTCTCTCAAATAAATAAAATATTTAAAATATATATATTTAGAAATTTATAGAAATAGGGCTAGAGATATGGTTTAGTGGTTAAGATGCTTGCCTGTGAAGCTGAAGTACCCATGTTCCATCCTCTCTAGATCCCACATAAGCCAGACACACATAGGTGAGGCAAGTGCAAGGTCACACATGCCCACAAGGTGGCGTAAGCATCTGACATTCAATTGCAGTGGCTGAGGCCCTGGTGCTCCAATTGTCTCTCACTCGCTCTTATTCCCCCTCTAGCTAAAAAAAAATAATAATAATTTAAGATTTAAAAATAAATAAATAAATATTTAAAGAAAGAGCCAGCATGGTGGCACATGTCTTTAATCCCAGTACTCAGGAGGCAGAGGTAGGAATATTGCTGAGATCAAGGCTAGCCTGAGACAGCATAGTGAATTCTAGGTCAGCCTGGGCTGAGCTATAGTGAGACCCTACCTCAAAAAACAAAAACAAACAAAGAAAAAAATTAAAGAAAGAAAAAAATGGCAGTACACTCAAGACATAGGTGCACACTTTTGAAGTGTGTGAAGCATTTAGTTGTCTTTTTAAAAATATTTTTATTAAGCTGGGTGTGGTGGCACACACCTTTAATCCCAGCACTCGGGAGACAGAGGTAGGAGGATCGCTGAGAGTTCGAGGCCACCTTGAGACTACATAGTTAATTCCAGGTCAGCCTGGACCAGAGTGAGACCCTCCCTCAAAAAAACAAAAACAAAACAAACAAACAAATATATATATATATATATATATATATATATATATATATATATATATGAAAGAGAGAGAGAGTGTATGGGCTTGCCAGGGCCTCTTGCCACTGCAAATGAACTTCACATGCATGGGCCACTTTGTGCATCTGGTTTTGTAACAGGGTGCTAAGGATACAAGAAATTCCTTGCACCCCAAACCCTAGGTTCGCTTCTAATTTTCAATCAAAGAGTTGAATAAAAAAAGACTGAGAAGGATAATTATTAAATTATTATATTTATTGAGGGAAGTACAGAGCCAAGGAAAGGCATCCACATGGAGGGCCTGGCAAAAAAGCGTTGAAAGAAAAAAGAAAGTTCAAGGAGCTCCTGCCACGTGTAGGGGATAAAGAACCCATGAGGATAGTAAGGACTGGGGGACCTCCCATCCCAGCCCAGGCCCAGCCAAGGGGAAAACTCACCCACAGCTGGAAGTTCCCCAGTGATCAGAGAGCCTGCCCTCCCCTTGCAAAGGTATTTATGACCTCATGGGGGTGAGCTGTCTTCCTGCTCAGGTGAACCAGAGGGAAGAGGTTAGCTCTGGCTCCAATTTACAGGGAGCTGAACTTGACCAACCACAGTGTTTAAATTCTATGAAAGACCTCCCTCCCAGGAGGGGTCCTGATTGTGGAAAAACAGGCAAGAGAGATAGGAAAAGAAATCAGATCATCTTTACTTTCCAGCAAGTGCAAACTTTCCTGTCCTTTTTACCTTCAGGGGTCCTGTCACCCTAACTCTACCCCCTCCTCAGTTTTACATGTGTACTGGGGAATTGAACCCATGCTGACAGGCTATGCAAGCAAGCTCCTTTAACTGCAGAGCCATCTCCCTAGCCTAGGTGTCTTTTTTTTTTTTTTTTTTTTTTTGATAGGCTTTCACTCTAGCTCAGGCTGACCTGGAATTCACTCAGTAGTCTCCGGGTAACCTCGAATTCATGGCAATTCTCCTACCTCTGCCTCCCGAGGGCTGGGATTAAAGGTGTGCCACCACACCCAGCTACACACACCACTTTTAAGCCGTAACTTTCCACCCCTTGTCCCCATAAACTCCTGGCCATCTCATAGTGCAAAATGCATTTAATCTAACTTCAAAAATCCCCGTAGTCTTAAAAAGTTGCAACACAGTCAAAAGGTAAGTGCAGCGTCTCTTCCAAAACTCAGGGAATCTTTTTATTGAAAGAGAGAGAGATGGGGAGAGAGAAAGAGAGAGAGGGGTGCATTCTGCCTCTACAAA
This sequence comes from Dipus sagitta, assembly GCA_036346955.1. Lineage (NCBI taxonomy): Eukaryota > Metazoa > Chordata > Mammalia > Rodentia > Dipodidae > Dipus > Dipus sagitta. The sequence goes on from CM070770.1 coordinate 144,708,968, forward strand.
TGAACTCCAGATGCATGCACTTGCTTTGTGTGGGTGCTGGGGAATTGAACTCTGGCCATCAGGCTTTGCAAGCATGTGTTCCCAACCACTGAGCCTTCTCTACAGCCCTCAGGCAAACTATTAACTGTGAGATTCTAGAACATAAAACAGGGGCTAGAGAAATGGCTAAGCAGTTAAGGTGCTTGCTTGCAAGGACTGACAGCCTGGGTTTGATTCCCAAGTATCCATGTAAGCCAGATGCACAAAGTGGCACATGCATCTGGAGTATGCTTGCAGTGGCAGGAAGCCCTGGTGTGCCCATTCTCTCGATCTTTCTCTCTCTCCCTCTCTCTTGTGCAAGCACGAGGGCCAGAGGAGACCTGAGAGATTACTTGAGCATGGCCTTCAGAACCCACATAAACATCTGGGCATGACCACTCATGTCTGTAACCCCAGTCCCACAGGGAGCAAATACCCAAGAATTGCCAGAGCTCAGGAAAAAAGGCAAGCTCCAGAGTGTGTGGTGGTCTGATTCAGGTGTCCCCCATAAACTTAGGTATTCTGGATGCTAGGTTCCCCCAGCCGATGGCAACTGGAAATTAAAGCCTCCTGGAGGCAGAGTATTGTTGGGGACAGGCTTATGGGTGTTATAGCCAGTTTCCCTATGCCAGTGTTTGGCACCCTCTCCTGTTCCTATTGTCCACCTTAGGTGGGCCAGAGGGTGATGTCCACCCTCTGCTCATGCCATCATTTTCCCTGCTATCGTGGAGCTTCCCCTTGAGTCTGTAAGCCAAAATAAATCTTTTTTTCCCCAAAAGCTGCTCTTGGTCGGGTGTTTTATACCAGCAATGTGAACCTGACTGCAACAGTAAAGTGGTACCAAGGAGCGGGGTTACTGCTAGACACCTGACTATGTGGCTTTGGCCTTTTGGAGCTGATTTTCAAGAGGAATGTGGAAGGATTTAAAACCTTGGTCAAAGAGATCCCTTGCAGTGCTGTAATACAGCTTGATGGACTATTCTGGTCAGAGTTGAAAGACCTGAATGCAGTAAGAACTATGGACTGGGAGGTTTGGCTTATGAGAGTGACAAAGAGCTTTGTTTGGACTGGGCTAGCAGTTTGTGTGAGAAGCTTGCTGTTATGCGCATGTCCTGAGACGTTGTGCAGGGTTGCTTTGCGTAGAAATGAACTGGTGTGAGCAGAGGGATGTGACATAGAAAAAAAAAATCTTTGGGTGAACTGCTGCCCATTCAGCTGCAATTGAGAGATTACAACCTTTGAGACTGGGCCAAATGACCTGCACTGGGGCAACAGGAAGAATGTGGACTCTTGTGAAGGGGTCTGAGTGCTCAAGGAGTGTCCTGTTCTTCAAAACCTGCTTTATTCCCCCCCCCCCGGATTAACAAATTTGCAACCTACCTAGTATTATAGAGTATAAGAAATGCTAGAGTGAGACCCTACCTCGAAAAAATAAAATAAAAATAAATGGGCTGGTGAGCTGGATCAGTGGTAAAGAACTGCAAAGCCTAATAACCCAAGTTCAGTTCCCCAGTAGCTATGCAAAGCCAGATGAACTAAGGGGTGCATGCATCTGGCGTTTGTTTCTAGTGGCTGGAGGCCCTGGCATGCCCATTCTCTATCTCTCTCTCCCCTTGCAAATAAATAAATAAATTTTTTTTTGAGTTTGGGTCTCACTCTAGCCCAGGCTGACCTGAAATTCACACTGTATTCTCAATATGGCCTTGAACTCATCGCGATCCTCCTACCTCTGCCTCCCGAGTGCTGGGCTTAATTAAAAAAAAAAAAAAAAGCCAGGTGTGGTGATGCATGCCTTTAATTCAGCATTTGGGAGGCAGAGGTAGGAGGATCACTGTGAGTTCAAGGCCACCTTGAGACTACAGAGTAAATTCCAGGTCACCCTGGGGTAGAGTGAAACCCTATACCTCGAAAAACCAAAATAAATAAATGAAATAAAATGAGAAGAGTGATGGAAGTGGGACACCCAAGATTTCCCACAGTCCTCGGCAGGCAAGCACACCCTGCCACAGATGAGCACACGGGGCGCTACATGAATGTGTGCATGTGATACACTACCTATCACACACACACAGTTACATAATTTCATATACAATGGCATACATGTGATACACTACCTATCACACACACACAGTTACATGCTTTCATATACAATGGCATACATGTGATACACCACCTATCACACGCACACAGTTACATGCTTTCATATACAATGGCATACATGTGATACACCACCTATCACACACACACAGTTACATACTTTCATATCCAATGGCATACATGTGATACACTACCTATCACACACACAGTTACATACTTTCATATCCAATGGCATACATGTGATACACTACCTATCACACACACACAGTTACATGCCTTTATGTACAATGGCATACATGTGATACACTACCTATCACACACACAGTTACATACTTTCATATACAATGGCATACATGTGATACACCACCTATCACACGCACACAGTTACATGCTTTCATATACAATGGCACACATGTGATACACTACCTATCACACACACAGTTACATACGTTCATATACAATGGCATACATGTGATACACCACCTATCACACACACACAGTTACATGCTTTCATATATAATGGCATACATGTGATACACCACCTATCACACACACACAGTTACATACTTTCATATATAATGGCGTACATGTGATACACTACCTATCACACACACACAGTTACATACTTTCATGTACAATGGCATACATGTGATACACTACCTATCACACACACACACACACAGTTACATGCTTTCATATACAATGGCATACATGCGATACACCACATATCACACACACACAGTTACATGCTTTCATATACAATGGCATACATGTGATACACTACCTATCACACACACACAGTTACATGCTTTCATATACAATGACATACATGTGATACACTACCTATCACACACACACACAGTTACATGCTTTCATATACAATGACATACATGTGATACACCACCTATCACACACACACAGTTACATGCTTTCATATATAATGGCATACATGTGATACACCACCTATCACACACACACAGTTACATGCTTTCATATATAATGGCATACATGTGATACATTACCTATCACACACACAGTTACATGCTTTCATATATAATGGCATACATGTGATACACCACCTATCACACACACACAGTTACATGCTTTCATATACAATGACATACATGTGATACACTACCTATCACACACACACAGTTACATGCTTTCATATATAATGGCATACATGTGATACACCACCTATCACACACACACAGTTACATGCTTTCATATATAATGGCATACATGTGATACACCACCTATCACACACACACAGTTACATGCTTTCATATACAATGGCATACATGTGATACACCACCTATCACACACACACAGTTACATGCTTTCATATACAATGACATACATGTGATACACCACCTATCACACACACACAGTTACATGCTTTCATATATAATGGCATACATGTGATACACCACCTATCACACACACACAGTTACATGCTTTCATATACAATGGCTTACATGTGATACACCACCTATCACACACACACAGTTACATACTTTCATATACAATGGCATACACGTGATACACCACCTATCACACACACACAGTTACATACTTTCATATACAATGGCATGCATGTGATACACCACCTATCACACACACAGTTACATACTTTCATATACAATGGCATACATGCGATACACCACCTATCACACACACACAGTTACGTGCTTTCATATATAATGGCATACATGTGATACACTACCAATCACACACACACAGTTACATACTTTCATATACAATGGCTTACATGTGATATACCACCTATCACACACACAGTTACATACTTTCATATACAATGGCATACATGCGATACACCACCTATCACACACACACAGTTACGTGCTTTCATATATAATGGCACACCGTAAACATTTCCATTCCAAGAGAGGAATGGAGGCATAGCAAGGAAAGATAGAACCAAAACAAGATAAAAACAGGGCAAGTACCAACTCTTATAGCTCCATGTAATGGTTAATCTTGCTTATCAACTTGGTTGGATCTAGAACCACCCAGAAGATAAATCTCTGGGCATGTCTGTGAGGTTCTGGAGTAGGTTAATTGTGGTGGAAAGCCTCAACCCAATGTGGGTGGCACTATGGACTGGGGTCCTGAACTGAATAAAACAGAGAAAGCAAGCTGGATGTGGTGGCTCATACCTATAATCCCAGCATTCAGGTGGCTGAGGTAGAAGGAGATCTGAGTTCATTGTCAGCGTGGACTACATCATGAGTTTGAGGCCAATATGGGCTATACTCAATAAAATTAAATTTGGAAGAAAAAAAAAAGAAAAGGGAAAGGAGAAAGAAAAGAGCAGTAGCATTCATCTCTCGGCTTCCTGACTATAGGTGCACTGTGGCCAATTGCCTCCCCACACCACCATGACTTCTCTGCATAATGGACTGCTTATGTGTAGAAGGATGAAAATGGATCCTTCTCTCTCTCCGTGCACAAGAGTCAAGTCCAAATGGATCAAAGACCTTAATATCAGACCTGAAACTTCTATAGGAAAAAGTAGATGAAACACTTCAATATATAGGCATAAGCAATGACTTTCTGAATAAAACCCCAGTCTCTCAGGAAGGAAGGCCACTCACCAACCACTAGGACCTCATGAAATTAAAACCTTTTGTACAGCAAAAGATACTGTGAATAGAGCAAAGAGGCAACCTATGGAATAAGTAAAAATCTCTGACACCTACACATCTGACAGAGGATCAGTATCTAGGACTTAAAAATAACTCAAAAAAAGCCGGGCGTGGTGGCGCACGCCTTTAATCCCTGCACTCGGGAGGCAGAGGTAGGAGGATCGCCGTGAGTTTGAGGCCACCCTGAGACTCCATAGTGAATTCCAGGTCAGCCTGGGCTAGAGTGAGACCCTACCTCGAAAAACCAAAAAGAAAAAAAAGAACTCAAAACACTAAGTAATAGGAAATCAAACAACCCAATCAAAAACTGGGCTCGGCATACTATCCATTGTGTTGTGTGCACTGTTACTTCCAACCCCATAAGGTAGGTGCTATTCCTTCCTTTTTGTAGATAAAGAAATGCTCAGAGAAATTCAGAAACTTGCCTGCTCACCACATGGACGCTGTGGCAGGGTTTGCTCAGGCCTGATTCTGAAGCCCTGCCCTTTCTAGGAGGCTTCATTGGTGCCTCCTAAATAACATTTTTGTGAATTTTTATTTTCCCTATGAAATAGCTGCATTAGGAATTTTGTGAGCATGCTTTCTCCATTCCCCTAATAGACACCCTTTCTATTTTCTCCTAATAAGGTGGTTGTTTTAGTCACTTTGACTTAAATAAGGCACACCTCAGTGTAGCAGATGCTGTTAGTGGGGCTGTGCCATTTGCACTCTTCAAAAGAACTGTTTTTAATGTGAAGAGCTAGACACAAGCCCCAGTTTTTGTGCCATGCAGTTACCCAGGTCCTTAAACTTAACGATGGTCCCTAATCTACACACTTAGAACTAACAGGTGTTTTCTTAGTCACTTTAGGATTTAAAGTTGTTTTGGGTTTTGTTTTGTTTTCCTTCCTGCTGGATCCGTGCTTTCAAGTGAAGTTGAATGATGCAAGGATGTTTAAAATGTATTATGGTAAGCACACTTTAGAAGATGTTTCCTAGCCCTGAATTTTATATTAGGTACTTAAATTTGAGTGCACTAGCTATTGAGAACAAAATTTTGGGTTCAGGAGAGCGATGGTTGAGGCCATTATGAAATGGGAGAATCAGCATTTTAAACACTGTAAACATAAAAGTACACTTTCTTCTGCCTGCTGTTTGTAAAAGCTCTCTGGGAAGATCTTTTATGGAGAGCAATTTTTTAAATGTAACTTTCCTACCTAATATAACTGTCCTAAGACATGTATATAAACCTCCAGAGCTATTTTGTCTGTGTATTTAGAAAATATATGAATCTTTATCAAGCCTAAAAATATAAACTTGTGAAGACCAAAAAAAGTGGGGAGCTTGGGCTTGAGGACAAGCTTAGCTATTAAGGCACTTTCCAGTGAAGCCTAAGGACCCAGGTTCGATTCCCCAGTCAGATGCATAAGGTGGTGGATGTGTTTGGAGCTCATTTGCAGTGGATGAAGGCCCTGTAATGCCCATTCTATCTTGCTCTCTGTCTGCCTCTCTCTCTTTCTCTCAAATAAATAATATTTTTTAAACACCCGAGGTATCCGTACAAAGTATGTTCCAAGTTTTAAAAAAATCTGAAGAATAAAAAGGTGGGCTCTAGGGCTGGAGAGATGGCTCAGAAGTTAAGGTGCTTTCCTGCAAAGTCTAACAACCTGGATTTGATTCCCCAGGACCCACGTAAAGTCAGATGCACAAGCTGGCACATGCATCTGGAGTTTGTTTGCAACAGCTGGAGGCCCTGGTTCACTCGTCTACTCACTCTCTGTCCTTGCAAATAAATAAAATACTTTGAAAAATGGGCTATAGAACTCAATAAAGAATTCTCAAAAGAAGATATATAAATGGCCAATAAACACCTACAAACATACTCTACATCCTTATCCATCAGGGAAATGCAAATTAAAACTACTTTGAGATTCCATCTCACTCCTATCAGAATGGCTATCATCAAGAAATCAAATGACAGGCTAGGCATGGTGGTGCACGCCTTTAATCCAAGCACCCGGGAGGCAGAGATAGGAGCATTGCCATGAGTTCAAGGCCACCCTGAAACTACATAGTTAATGGGCCAGAGTGAGGCCCCACCTTGAAAATCCAAAATTAATTAATTAATTAATTAAAAAAATAAATAAACAAATAAAATTTAAGATGTAGCTAGGTGTGGTGGCACACACCTTTAATCCCAGCACTGGGGAGGCCAAGGTAGGAGGATCACTGTGAGTTTGAGGCCTGCCTCAGACTAATTCCAGGTCAACCTGGGCCTGAGTGAGACCTACCTCAAAAAATTTTTGAGATTTATGAATAGGCTTATGGAAACCTATTTCTTCACTAGCTAAATAATATATATTAAAAAGAGAGAGATTGGGCAGAAGGATCCTATGGCGGTAGAAAATGTGCCAAAAAAAACCCCCATAGATTGTTATTAAAAAAATTTTAGTGCCAGGGGTGGAATGCTTTCCAATGAGATATTGTCCAGGGAGCCCTCTGATGTCCTCAAAGCATTACAGGCTATTGCCAAAACTTTTGGTTGCTCACCAGAACTAAATGATAAGACCCTATTGCTGAAGACTACACATGGTTGGACTGTAGGACACTGAAAAATCAAGCTGGAGCTGAGCTGGAAGCCTTCTCCCTGCTGACTAGCTGTCAGGATACTGGAAAGGCCAATGCAGCCTATTGGGGAGAAAAGTCAACAACAGTCTTAACCAGCAGTGGGCCCTGCAAGTTTTACAGCTGGCCAGCCAAGCCAAGTGTTTCAACTGGTGCAATGGTGGCATGTTGTTATGGAGGAAACCAAATGCTCTCGGATTAGACTTAAGGCCCATTCCATGAGAGGGAACTCCTGCCTGGTACTGAAAACCTAATCAAAAGCCTATGATTTGCAAGATCATAAGTTCTACGGGAAAACTACTACTGTTGTCTGGCTAAATGGATATATATTTGTCCACCAAACTGCCCTCTAAATACTTATGTTTATGCTCATATATTAATGCTGCTATCACTTTTGGTTAGCGAAGTTTCTCTTTTCAGACGGCAGTGACCACTGGGGTGACCTAATACTCAACAACACGCTGAGAAGTGACAGTGGAGTGTTTAGCACTAAGTGAGACATCTCTGTCATACCCCCCAAGACTCAGGGACCATTGCAGAAGAGGTGGTGGAAAGAATGTAAGAGCCAAAGGAAGGGGAGGAGTGCTCTCAATACTGTCTTCTAGACACAAAGTGGCCTTGATATTCATGACCTCATAGTGGCTGATGCTACCTACACAAGATCTGCATAGGAGGGAAAAAATGATGACATCAAAATAGAAGAGAGAATAGTTGGAAATAAGAAGCGGGGCTGGAGAGATGGCTAAGCAGTTAAGGCATATGCCTGTGAAGCCTAAGGACCCTGGTTTGATTCTCCAGGTCCCAAGTGAGCCAGATGCACATGGTGGCACATGAGTCTGGAGTTCGTTTGCAGTGTCTAGAGGCCCTGGCGTACCATTCTGTCTCTCTCCCTCCCTCCCTCTCTCTCTCCTCTCTCTGTCTCTAATAGATAAATAAATCTTTTTTTTTAAAAAAAGAAGGGATTCAGTGGAGGAAGGATTTTGGAGGGGGGAAATAGAGGTTCATGAGAAGGGATTACGATCATATTATATTGTTGTGTCTTTTACTTTTTATTATTAATTTTTAAATTTTTTTCTTTATTTATTTGAGAGAGAGAGAAAAATAGGCAGGGGATAGAGCAAGAGAGAGAATGGGCATGCCAGGGCCTCTTGCTACTGCAAACGAACTCCAGACACATGCGCTGCCATGTGCATCTGTCTTATATGGGTCCTGGGGAATAGAACATAGGTCCTTTTGGTTTTGCAGGCAAGCACCTTAACCATTAAGCCATCTCACTAGCCCCCCTTTTATTATATAATTATTTGAGAGAGACAGAAAGAGGTAGAGAGAGAGAATGGTTGCACCAGGGCTTCCAGCCACTGCAAATGAACTCCAGACATATGCACCACCTTGGGCATCTGGCTTACATGAGTCCTGGAGAATTACCTGGGCTCTTTGGCTTTGCAGGCAAACACCTTAACCGCGAAGCCATCTCTCTAGCCCATATTATATTGTTTATATTTATGGAAGTTGTCAATAAAAAGTTTTAATCTGCATTTCCCTGATGACTAGGGATGTAGAACATTTTTTTAGATGCTTATACGCCATTCATATTTCTTCTTTTGAGAACTCTATTTAGTTCCATAGCCCATTTTTAATTGGCTTGTTTGATTTCTTATTATTTAATTTTTTGAGTTCTTTGTATATCCTAGATATAGATGTATAGCTGGCAAAGATTTTTTTTCCCACTCTGTAGGTTGCCTCTTTGCTTTATTCACAGTGTCCTTTGCTGTACAAAATCTTTGTAATTTCATGACATCCCAGCAGTCAATCTGTGGTTTTCTTGCCTGAGCAACTGGGGTTATATTCAGAAAGTCTTTGCCAAGACCAATATGTTGAAGGGTTCCCCTACATTTTCCTCTAGCAGTTTCAGAGTTTCAGGTCTGATGTTAAGGTCTTTAATCCATTTGGACTTAATTCTTGTGCATGGAGAGAGAGAAGAATCTATTTTCATCTTTCTACAGATAAATATCCAGTTTTCAATAAAAAGTTTTAAAAAGTAGGGTGGCTCATGTGTGGTGGATGGTGGAGAATACTGGGGAGAACCAGGCATCAGTACATCAAGAATAAAGAGCTAACCATCTCCTATGAGAGGAGTCACCTCCTCCACCACATCTGCCCAGAAGTCATTACAGAGGAAGCAGTGACTCAAATACTACTCTTATGTCTAACCTGAAAACCAGTTCCGGAGAGATGGTGTCAGATACTGTGGTCAGTCAAACCTCATCAAAATAGAGATTAAAAAACAAACAAACAAAATAAACCAGAGATCCAGAGGCTACAGAGAAAGCAGCACTAAATCAGATCCCTATCTTGCTGGCCAAAGCTTAGGGAACATTGTGGAAGGGGGGAGGAAAGATTGTCAGAGCCTCAGGGTGGGTGTGAATAGCCTGAGCCACTGTACCCGCCCCCCAGAATCTGACTGAGGCCTCTTGTACCCCACAGTGAATACCAATAACCCCACCAAAGAAGACCATCAGAAGATTTGGGGCAGGGGTGGGGGGATCTAAGAGTACAGTCTTTTTATAAAAAAAGAAAATTGGAGCCAAGCATGGTTGGTGCATGCGTTTAATTCCCAGCCTTCACAGGCTGAGGTAGGATTGCTGTGAGTTTGAGAGCACCCTGAGACTACATAGTGAATTCCAGGTCAGCCTGAGCTAGAGTGAAACCTACCTCGAAAAACCAAAAATAAATAAATAATAGAAAAATAAAATAATAGGATGAAAAGATGATGACATCAAAATAAAAGAGAGAGAGCCAGGCATGGTGGCGCACGCCTTTAATCCTAGCACTCAGGAGGCAGAGGTAGGTGGATCACCATGAGTTCGAGGCCACCCTGAGACTACATAGTGAATTCCTGGTGAGCCTGGGCCAGAGTGAGACCCTACCTCAAAAAAACCAAATAATAATAATAATAATTTTATAATAATAATAATAATAATAAAAGAGAAAATGATTGAGAGAGAGAAAGGGTATGATGGAGAGTAGAGTTGCAAGGAAAGTGGGGGGAGGGAATCACCATGGTTTATTGTCTATAACTATGGATGTTGTCAATAAAAGAGAAAAAGAAAAATAGGGCTGGAGAGATGGCTTAGGGGGTAAAGCACTTGCCTGCAAAGCCAAAGGACCTTGGTTTGGTTCCCCAAGACCCACATAAGCCAGATGCACAAGGTGGCACCTGAGTCTGGAGTTCGTTTGCAGTGGCTGGAGGCCCTGACATGTCCATTCTCTTTCTCTCTCTGCCTCTTTCCCCCTATCAAATAAATAAATAAAAATATTTTTAAAAAGAAAAATAAAATAAATTACAGCTGGTCTCACTTACTTTGTGTAAAACCTTAAACCCTTTCCTTTCCCCTCCAAATAGCATATTTTCATATATTTCTGTTTCACTCATGTTTTGAAAAATATTTTATTTGCAAGCTAAGAGTGATAGAAGACAGAGAGAATGGGCATTTCAGGCCTCCAGCAGCTGCAAATGAACTCAAGGCGCATGTGCTACTTTGTGCATCTGGCTTTACGTGGGTACTGGGGAATCAAACCCTGGTCCTTAGGCTGTGCAGGCAAGTGCCTTAACTGCTGAGCCATCTCTCTAGCCCAATTTTTCCTCTTTCTATTCTCTTGATGGCCGAGGGCTTCCTTCCTCTGTCTGACTGCCCCCAGCAGGGGTAGATAGAAGTACCATAGAATTGATACCTTGAAGTAGACCTGGCCAATGAGGGGGGAAGTGGGACAATGCTGTAGTGTCCCCCGGCAGAAGTCAGGGGATCTCTAAGAAAACCGAGCCCTCATTGCTCCCATTTCAGTCATCATTGCTGCTAAACCAATCCCAGAGCTTGCAGCACCATCATTTTCCAATTTCTGTAGATTTATGGATCTTCAACAGACTCCACAATCCTTCACTCGTCTGAAGTCTAGACTCCACCTGTTAACATTCCAGAGGTCAGAGGTGATTCCAATATGTAGAGACAGGAATTATCCAGAGGCTACTAGAATGATGTGTCTGCAACTGAGCAGAGATGGGTCAAGTCTCACCTCTCCACATGACCGCTCCATATAGCTCAGACATCCTCCAGTGGCAGCCTTAGACCAGTCAGACTTCCACCATGGCTACCAGGAATCCCAGTGGGGAAAAAAAAAAAAAAATGCTGGAAGCCGGGTGTGGTGGCGCACACCTTTAATCCCAGCACTCGGGAGGCAGAGGTAGTGTGGGGAGCCCCCGGAGGGTCCCCAAGCGGGATTATCTACTAGACCCAAAGACACTCACACGGAGAGCTCTCAATGCAAGACGCAAGAGGTTTATTGTACCGGTGCACCGGGGCTCGACACGAAGTCCTCACGCAGGAGAGGTGAAGAGCCCCGAGCAGCCGGGAGGTAGGGGTTTTAACGGGAAAGATCATAAAACATGCGGAAATATCTCAAACATGTTTCAGCTCAGGGATTCTTCAGATGTCGTCAGGGTGTCGCCTCGGCTCAGGGATCGTGACCCCAGGCAGGGAGCTAGGGCCCCTGCGGTTAGGCATTGTTCAATTGTCTCTGAGCGGAGGCTTTCCAGAAATTGGGTAAGGGGGTTACGGTTGAGCAAACAGGGGTTGGGCAAACAAGCACAGGTGGGCAAACAAGCACAGATTTCTAAGGCAAAGGTCAGCATTTCAGTTAACTAGTTCCTTATCTGGGCCCGGGCGGCTAGTTGCAGAAAGTCACGTACGGCAGAAAGTCACGTATAACATGCTTTTCCTTCATAAAATGGCTGTCCTTATGTCTAGGTAAAGCAAGCAATTGTACAGAAGCCAAAGAAGCAGGTTAGTTGTATTTATTGGTAATCTTTCAGTAGGAGGATCGCCATGAGTTCGAGGCCACCCTGAGACTCCATAGTGAATTCCAGGTCAGCCTGGGCTAGAGTGAGACCCTACCTCGAAAAACAAAAAAAAAAAAAAAAAAAAAAAAAGATGCTGGAAAGATCCCTGGAAGGCTGTGTGATCTTATATCCTTGCTGTGGACGAAAATCACACTGTCCTGCTTTGCTATGTTGGAGGAAGTAATTACAGGCTACCCAAATGCAAGGGAAGGGGGCATATGGGTGAGAGCTAGCGGACATTCTTACAATCTCCCAACCCAGGCGATCCTGTACCTGTGTCTTCTGACCGTCTTCCTGGCCCTGCTGTCCTCCCACACCATGGCACCTGGTGCTTTGCGGGAAGATCTTACCCCTTCCCTAATGGTGGGAATCCCAAACCTTTCCACCCTATAAAGTGCATGGATGGTCCTTCCCATAAAGCCTCTCCTTTCTCTCTCACTGATGAAAAAAAACACAGCTCACACCTCGGAGGGAATTAGCAATAGCTTTCTCTGGAGCAAAATATGAGTGACCATGGCCCACAGACAGATTCAGGTTACCCCAAATATCATGTTCCAGCATGTTAACATCTTCATGAAGTTTTTATAGGTACTGAACAAAAGAGAGTTATAAGGTGCTTTTATAAAGGTGCTTTTCAAATACATTGGTGGGACATCCGGTAGGTGGTTACAGCATAGCATGTAAGTCTGCTTTAGGCCACAGATGCTACCTGGTGATATTCGTAGCCTTTGGGATGATGGAAGCTAGTGGTCTGTTCGTACATTCCAAAAGGATTTGCTTGGTAGACACAAGAATGCCAGGTCAGGCACAGATGTAGGCAACGAATGGCTATTAAGGAGGACTAACGACAACCCAAGATAATGTGCCTCAGGGCCTGGTGCATTCCAGTTCTCCACAGTCACAGAAGTTCCACTTTATCAGCCTTGTAAAATCTTATCAAAGGCTTGGCTTTTCTTTTCCTAGGAATTTGAATTCTCTCTCTTCTCTCCTCCTCTTTTCTTCTTCTTCTTCCTTTTCCTCTTCCTCCTCCTCTTCTTCTCTCTCTCTCTCTCTTTCTGAGTTAGAGATGGAACTGAGGGCCTCACACATGCTGGATAAGCACTCTTCCACTAAGCTATATCCTTTATTCATCTTTTTAAATTTTATTTATTTATTTTGGGGAGAAAGAGAGAATGGGTGCACCAGGGCCTCTAGCCACTGCAAACAAACTCCAGACACATGCATCACCTTGTGCACCTGGTTTACATGGGTCCGCGGGAATCGAACCTGGGTCCTTTGGCTTTGCAGGTAAGTGCCTTAACTGCTAAGCCATCTCTCCAGCCTTCTCCTCCTCCTCCTTTTCACTTTTTATTCTGAGATAGCATCTCACTACTCACTAAATTGTCTAGGCTGGCCTTGAACTCACCCTGTAGTCCAGGCAGGCTTTGAACTTGTGGTCCTCTCCTCTTGCATCAGCTGTCCAAGTACCTGGGATGATGGGTCTTGCTGCTTGCATCTTCCTCTTTTCTTCCTTGAGCCAAGGTCTCATGCTATAAATCAGACTGGCCTCAATCCCTCTGCCTCAGGCTCCTAAGGGCTGGGCTTACATCCTTCTCTTCCTTTTGTCTAGTCTTGTCTTTCCTGGCCCCAAGGACAACTTTTGTATTTGTGTATTTGTCACTCCCCTCAAAGGGATCAGTGACGCTCAGGAGGCTCAGGAGCCGTCCTGGTCTCGAACCTACTCAGACATCCCTTTCCCTGGAGGATAATGGCAGGTGGCCAAAGCAGAAGGTAAAGACATTGTTCACGATCTCAGCAGGGTGTGAGCAGTAGCTGTTTCTCAAATAGCTGCAAATGTGGCTTCTACACTTCTCTCATCAAGAAGTGATGTGGGCGCTGGAGAAATGGCTTAGTGGCTAAGGTGCTTGCCTGCAAAGCCAAAGAACCCAGGTTCGATTCCCCAGGACCCACGTAAGGCAGATGCACAAGGGGCACACACATCTGGAGTTCATCTGCAGCAGCTGGAGGCTCTGGTGCACCCATTCTCTCCCTCTCTCTCTCTCTCTCTCTCTCTCTTTCCCTGCCTATTTCTCTGTCAAATAAAGAAAAATTAAAAAAAAAATTAAAAAAAAGAAGTGATGTAAGGCTGGGCATGGTGGTGCACACCTTTAATCCCAGCACCCAGGAGGCAGAGGTAGGAGGATCACCATGAGTTCAAGAGGTCACCCTGAGACTACATAGTGAATTCCAGGTCAGCCTGAGCTAGAGTGAAACCCTGCCTCGAAAGACCAAAAAAACAAAAAAAGGAGAAGTGATGTGGGGAGCTGAAGAGATGGCTCAACACAAACATGCAAATGGATATTTTTAAATGGCCAATTTTGTCCATTTTTCCTCTCTTTAAAATTTTTTTCCTAGGCTGGAGAGATGGCTTAGTGGTTAATGCACTTGCCTGTAAAACCTAATGACCCAGGTCCAATTCCCCAGAACCCACATAAGCCAGATGCACATGGTGGCACATGTATCTGGAGTTCGTTTGCAGGGGCAAGAGGCCCTGGTGTGTCCATACTCTGTCTATTTCTCTCTGTCTCTCTCTCATAAATAAATAAATAAAATATCAAAATTATTTAAAATTTTTTCCTGCTAGTGTGGTGGTGCAAGCCTTTGATCCCTACACTTGGAGGCAGAGGTAGGAGGATCACAGTGAGTCTGAAGCCAGCCTGGGACTACAGAGTGAGTCCCACATCAGCCTGAGCTACCTCAAAGAAACAAACAAACAAAAAAACAAAAAACAAAAAACAAACAAACAAAAAACAGTTCAAGGTCAGCCTAAACTGCTTAACACCTTTAATCCCAGCACTTGGGAGGCAGAGGCAAGGGAGGAAGCCTCTTTGAAGGTCTGTGCTGCATATGGCCACCTCAGTGTCCCTCCCTCCACTACAGAGCTCTCTGTGGTCATTTTGCTGTGTCTGCCTGCCAGAGATTCTGATTCATTTGCATGTCCATGCAGTTACCCTGTGAAATAAACCCTGTGGTTTGTATATGTACCCTTGATTTGTTTGTTTGTTTGTGTGTGCACATGTGGGTACATGTGTGTGCCTGCATGAATGATGAATGTGCTCATGGATGTGGAGTTGAGAGATTGATATCAGGTGTCAATCACTTTTTTTAATATTTTTTTTATTTTTATTTTTTATTGACAAGTTCCATAATTGTAAACAATATCCCATGGTAATTCCCTCCCCCCACTTTCCCCTTTGAAACTTCACTCTCCATCATATCCCCTCCCCCTCTCAATCAGTCTCTGTTTCATTTTAATGTCATCATCTTTTCCTCCTATTATGACGGTCTTGTGTAGGTAGTGTCAGGCACTGTGAGGTCATGGATATCCAGGCCATTTTGTGTCTGGAGGAGCACATTGTAAGGAGTCCTCCCCTTCCTTTGGCTCTTACATTCTTTCTGCCACCTCTTCCACAATGGACCCTGAGCCTTTGAAGGTGTGATAGAGACAGTTTCAGTGCTTAGCACTCCCTGTCACGTCTTCTCAGCACAATGGTGCCTTCTGAGTCATCCCAAGTTCACTGCCATCTGAGAAGAGAAGCTTTTCTAACCAAAAGTGAGAGTAGCATTAATATATGGGTATGAACATTAAGAGAAGTGCTTACTGGACAATTTGGTGAGCATAGTATATACATTTAGCCAGACAGCAGCAGACATTACACCCCTAGGACTCTTTGACTACCCCTGTTGTAGGTTTTCAGTATCAGGGATGTATCCCCCCCACCCCATGAAATGGGCCTCCAGTCTAATTAGAGGGCAGTTGCTTTCCCCCATAACAGACATGCCACTATTGCACTCATTGGCTTGCAGTGTCCACTGTTGAGTATCTTCACTCACCAGTGATTTCTCTCTCTCCCATTGAACTGCATGCAGCATGGCTTTTTCCAGCTGTCAGCTGGTCTAGACGGAGGAGTTTTTCATCTCAGCTCCAGCAGGATTTCTCAGTGACTTTGCAGCCCAAGTATGTGGAGTCTTCAGCAATAGGGCCCTACCATCTATTCTTGGTGGGAAACCAAGGACCTTGGCAATGGCCTACAATGTTTTGTGGGCATCAGGGACTTCCCTGGCCAATAACTCACTAGAAGGTAGCCCATTCCTGACACTGAAAATTTTCTAGTAGCAATCTATGGCTTCTGAGTGTTCCATTGTCCAAAAGTGTAGGTTTCCATATGGCTTATTTACATCCTCTAGATTTTGATTAGCCCCCTCTCTCTACCTTTCCTTTACTCAATCTCTTCCCCTGACCTCACTTAGACCTTTTCACCTCCATTAATCTGTTCTTCTACTTACGTATATATAATACCATCACATTAAGTACCCCCTCCCTCCCTTTCTATTCCCTTTATATCTCCTTGAGGCAAGGGTCTCATTATAGCCCAGGCTGACCTGAAACTCACTCTGTACTCCCAAGCTGGCATCGAAGTCACAGTGATCCTCCTATATTTGCTTCCTAAGTACTGGGATTAAAGGCATGTGCCACCATTCCTGGCTTCATTTTTTTTTAATTTATTTGCCAGGAGGGAAGGAGGGATGGAGAGAGAGAGAGAGAGAGAGAGAGAGAGAGAGAGAATGGCTGCACCAGGGCCTCTAGCCATTGCAAATGAACTCCAGATGCATACACCACCTTGTGCATCTGGCTTTACATGGGTACTGGGGAATTGAACCCTGATTGTTAGGTATTACAGGCAAGTGCTTTTAACTACAGGGCCATGTCTCCAGCTAGACCTTCTTATTTTTTCAGACAAAATCTCTCCCCAGGGCTGGAGAGATGGCTTATCAGTTTAAGTGCTTGCCTGAAAAGCCAAAGGACCCAGGTTGATTCTCCAGGACCCAAGTAAACCAGATGCACAAGTTGGCACATGTGTCTGGAATTCGTTTGTAGAGGCTGAAGGCCCTGGCGCACCCATTCTCTATCTGCTTCCCTCTCTTTCACTCTCAAAGAAATAATAAAACTTTAAAAAATTTAAAAATCTCTCACCAAACCTGGGGCTTACTGATTCAGCAAGACTAGCTAACAAGCTTGTTCTAGGAACCCTCCTGTCCCCACCTCCTCAGTGCTGAGATTCCAGGTAACACCTACCTTTTACACGGGTCCTCATGCTTGCATTGCAGGCACTTTTACTGACTGAGACGTCTGACCAGCCCACCTTGAAGTATTTTTGCGTAAAGGCATCAGACTGATCATGTTCCATATTTTGCTTTTATACTCCATAACACACTTTTTGTCTGGACAGAGTAGTGGAGGCCTGGAATCCCAGCTCTTGGAAGGCAGAATCCCTCTCTTACCCCACCTCAGCTGTGAGAGTTTTAGACCAGCTAGGACTAGACAGTGAGACCCTCTCTCAATAAAACAAAACAGACGAAAACCATCTTTTGGGAATTTTGTTTTTTTTTTTCTTTTTTTTGGTTTTTTGAGGTAGGGTCTCACTCTAGCCCAGGCTGACCTGGAATTCACTATGGAGTCTCAGGGTGGCCTCGAATGGTTTTGTTTTTTCGAGGCAGGATCTTGCTGTAGCCCAGGCTGACCTAGAATCCACTCTATAGTCTCAGGTTGGCTTCTAACTCTCATCAATCCTCCTAGATCTGCCTCCTGAGTGTTGGGATCAAAGGTGTGTGTCACTATGCCAAGAGGAATTTTTTAAAATTTTATTTATTTATTTGCAAGCAGAGAGACAGAAAGAGAGAGAAGAGGGAGAGAAGAGGGAGAGAAGAGAAGAGAAGAGAAGAGAAGAGAAGAGAAGAGAAGAGAAGAGAAGAGAGAAAGACAGCGAAAGGGCACACCAGGGCCTCCAGCCACTGCAAACGAACTCCAGATGCATGCGCCCCCTTGTCCCTCTGGCTTATGTGGATACTGGGGAATTGAACCTGGGTCCTTTGGCTTCACAGTCAAGCACCTTAACCACTAAGCCATCTCTCTATCACAGAAATAGTTTTTTAAAATATTTTATTTTTACTTATTTTATTTATTTGACAGAGAAAGAGGGGGGAAGAGAGAATGGGCACGCCAGGGCCTCCAGTCACTACAAACAAACTCCAGAAGCATGTGTCCCCCTTGTGCATCTGGCTAACATAGGTCCTGAGGAATCGAACCTGGGTCCTTTGGCTATGTAGGCAAATGCCTTAACAACTAAGCCATCCCTCCAGTCCCGGAAATAGGTTTTTGTTGTTGTCGTTGTTTTGGTTTGGTTTTTTCAAGATAGGGTCTCATTCTAGCTCTGGCTGACCTGGAGTTCACTATGTAGTTTCAGGGTAGCCTCGAACTCATGGCGATCCTCCTACCTCTGCCTCCCGAGTGCTGGGATTAAAGGCATGTGCCACCACACCCGGCCCAGAAATAGTTTTTTTAATAAAGAGCTGGAGAAGAATAGATGGTAAGACCCTATGGCTGAAGACTCCACATGCTTAGACTACAAGGCCACTGAAATCTTGCTAGAGCTGAGCTGAAAACCTCCTCCCTATAGACCAGATGTCAGAAAGCTGATTAAAGCTATGTTTCATGCAGCTCTATGGGAGAGAGAGAAGTCATCACTGGAGATAAACAACAGTGGACACTGCAAGCCTTAAGTTTGGCTAGCTGGGTTAAATGAGCCAACAGGTG
The DNA here is from genome assembly GCA_036346955.1 of Dipus sagitta. Taxonomy (NCBI): domain Eukaryota; kingdom Metazoa; phylum Chordata; class Mammalia; order Rodentia; family Dipodidae; genus Dipus; species Dipus sagitta. The sequence goes on from CM070770.1 coordinate 144,727,884, forward strand.
CAATAGTGGCATGTCTGTTATGGGGAAACCAACCACTCTCTAATTGGCCCACTCCACAGGAGGGAATACATGCCTGATACTGAAACCCATGATGGGGGAGGTCATGAACACTAGGGATGTAATGCCTACTGCTGTCTGGCTAAATGCATATACTATGATCACTAAACTGCCAAGTAAGCATTCTCTTAATGTTCAAACCCATATATTAATGCTACTCTCATTTTGGTTAGAGAAGCTTCTCTTTTCAGATGGCAGTGACCTCTGTAATGACTCAAAAGGCACCACAATGCTGAGAAGAAGTGACAGAGGAGTGCTCAGCACTGAAATATCTCTATCACACCTTCCAAAGCTCAGGGTCCATTGTGGAAGAGGTGGCATAAAAAATGTAAGAGCCACCAGGCATGCTGGTGCATGCCTTTAATCCCAGCACTCAGGGAGGCAGAGGTAAGAGGATCACTGTGAGTTCAAGGCCACCCTAAGACTACATAGTGAATTCCAGGTCAGCCTGAGCTAGAGCAATACCCTACCCTGAAAAACAAAAACAAACAAACAAACAAAAAAAGAATGTAAGAGGTCAAAGGAAGGGTAGGACTGCTTACAATGCACTCTTCTAGACACAAAATGGCCTGGATATCCATAACCTCGAAGGTCCTGGTACTACCTACACAAGACCCTCAAAATAGGAGGAAAAGATGATGACATCAAAATAAAAAGAGAGACTAATTGAGAGGGGAAGGGGATATGATGGAGAGTGGAGTTGTGAAGGGGAAAGTGAGGGGGAGGGAATTATCATGATTTATTGTCTAAAATTATAAAGTTGTCAATAAAAAATAAAGGGCTGGAGAGATTGCTCAGTGGAAAAATACATTTCCTTATAAAGCCTGATAGCCTGGGTTCAATTTCCCACTACCTGTGTAAAGCCAGATGCACAGGCACATGCATCTGGAGTTTGTTTGCTGTTTGGCTATGTGGATATATTATGCCCACCAAATTTCCTTCTGAATACTTGTTTTTATGTCCATATATTAGTGTTGCTCTCACTTTGGGTCAGAGAAGTTTCTCTTTTCAGATAGTGGTAACTGCTGGGAACACTCAAAATTTGTCAGAGTGGTGAGAAGAAATAAGAGCTGAGTGTCAGCACTAAATGAGGCATCTCTATCACATCCTCCAATGACTTAGGGACTATAGCAAAAGAGGTGGCAGAAAGAATGTAAGAGCTTGGGCTGGACAGATGGCTCAGTGGTTAAAGGGTGCTTGCTTGTAAGGCCTTTCACCAGGATTTCATTCCCCAGTACACATGTAAAGCCAGATGCACAAAGTAGTGCCTATATCTGGAGTTTGTTTGCAGTGGCAAGAGGCCTTTGCATGCCCATTTTCTCTCTCTCTCTCTCTCTCTCTCAAATAAATAAATAAAAATATTAAAAACTAAAATAAAAATTTAAACAATATAAAACCCAAAGGATGGGGAGGAGTCTTTTGGAATGTTGTCTTCCAGACACAAAGTTATTGGTGCATTCATAACCTTACAGCTGTCATTACTTGCATAACATCGGGCCCATCAACATGTCCTCATGGATGATGGAGAAAGGAAAAAACTAGATATCACAACAGAAGAGAGAATACTAGGAAATAAGAGGGTGTTAAGTGGAGAAGGGTGGGGGACAGGGAACAAAGGAGGGTGATAGGAGGGGATTATGTAAATTTTAATAACTTTTAAATTTTTAATAGATATTACAAAATTGCATATTTGAATTAAAAAATTAAAAACCACAATCTGCTATCAGTCTGAACCACCAACAAGCCTCAGGGTCTGAAACCTGAAGTCCCGCTTTTCTCCCACCCATCTGCCCTGCTAGGGAAGGGGGCTGTCCAGCAGACCATCTATCTTCCTTATGAGTGTTTGGAAAAGTGGCTAAGGGACTATCCTCAGCACTGGCTTGTTGTCAGAGCCTCTATCCTGAGCCCGAAGTCCTTTGGAAATGGTGATGAACAAGAAAAACCAGAAAGGCACATGTCAGCAGGAGCACCCAGCCAACCTTGGCAATGGTCTCCTGTAATTCAACCCTGAAGCCAGGTACTGTTCTGGCTCCAGAACAGGACAGAGAGACCTTACCCTCAGGGGTTTTGTCACCTGAGGCATTCCCTGCCACTGACTTGTTCAGACATGAAATAGTTTAAACTGGTTGTGGTGGCACACACCTGCAATCCCAGCATTTGGTAGGCTGAGGCAGGAGAGCAGCTGAGAGTGTGAGGTCAGCCTGGGCTACAGAGTAAGACCCTATCCCCAGAAACCAAAAAGGAGAGAAAGAGAGAGAAAGAAAAACAGGTGTTAGGGGTTCAGGAAAGTCCTTGAAGCCCAAACCCTGGGTTCACGTTTGCATTTAACCAAAGAATTGGACAAACCAAACTGAAAAGGATAATTATTAAGTTATTGTATTTTTTGAGGGAAGTACAGAACCAAGGGAAGGAAAATGAATACACCCACATGGTCTGAGAATCCACATGGTAAGCCTGGGAAAACCGTGCAGAGCCATCAGGGAGATGCAAATTAAAACTACTTTGAGGGGCTGGAGGGATGGCTCAGAGGTTAAGATGCTTGACTGTGAAGCCTAACGACCCAGGGTTCAATTCCCCAGGACCCACGTAAGCCAGATGCACAAGGGGGCACATGCTTCTGGAGTTCGTTTGCAGTGGCTGGAGGCCCTGCTGCATCCATTCTCTCCCTCCCTCCCTCTCTCCCTCCCTCTCTTTCTCTCTCTGTCAAGTAAACAAATAAATATTTTTTTAAAACTACTTTGAGATTCCATCTCACTCCTGTCAGAATGGCTACCATCATGAAAACAAATGACAATAAATGCTGGTGAGGATACAGAAAAAGAGGAACTCTTCTACACTGTTGGTAGGAATGCAATCTGGTCCAGCCATTGTGGAAATCAGTGTGGAGGTTCCTGAGACAGCTAAAAATAGATCTACCATATGACCCAGCTACAGCACTCCTAGGCATATATCCTAAGGACTCATCTCACTACCTTAGAGATATTTGCTCGACCATGTTTATTGCACTCTATTCACAATAGCTAGGAAATGGAACCAGCCTAGATGTCCTTCAACTGATGAGTGGATAATGAAGATGTGGCACATTTATGCAATGGAGTTCTACTCAGCAGTAAAGAAAAATGAAATTATGAAATTTGCAGGAACATGGATGGGTCTGGAAAAGATTATACTAAGTGAGATAATCCAGGCCCAGAAAGCCAAACGTTGCATGTTCTCTCTCATATGTGGATCCTAGGTACAGATGATTGGACTTCTATGTGAGCTGGAATAAAACTCAGTAGCAGAGGCCAGTAAGCTAGAAATGAGATACAAAGAGAATAGAAAAGGAGGGAGGAGGGTAATTAATAGGATGGTATTGTACATATGTAAGTAGAAGAACAGATTGATGGGGGTGAAAAGGCCTAAGTGAGGTCAGGGGAAGAGATTGAGTAGAGGAAAGGTGGGGGAAGGGCTAATCAAAATCTAAAAGGGTATGAATAAGTCATATGGAAACCTATTTTTTTGGACAATAGCACACCCAGAAGCCACCGATTGTTACTAGAAAATTTTCAGTGCCAGGGATAGGATACCTTCCAGTGAGTTGTTGGCCAGGGAGATCTCTGAGGCCCCAAAACATTACAGGCCATTGCCGAGGTTCTTGGTTTCCCACCAGGAATAGATGGTAAGACCCTATTGCTGAAGACTCCACATACTTGGGCTGCAAGGTCACTGAGAAATCCTGCTGGAGCTGAGCTGAAAACCTCCCCCGTGTAGACCAGCTGACAGAAAGCTGGAAAAAGCTATGTTGCATGCAGTTCAATGGGAGAGAGAGAAATGACCAGTGGAGATCCCCAACTGCAACCCTTTAATTTGGTCAGCCAGGTCAAATGAGCCAACGGGTGCAATAGTGGCATGTCTGTTACGGGGGAAACCAACCATTCTTTAATTAGAATGGAGGCCCACTCCATGGGAGGGAATACATGCCTGATACTGAAAACCTACAACAGGGGTAGTCATGGACCCTAGGGGTGTAATGTCTGCTGGTGCCTGGCTAAGTGTATATACTATGCTCACCAAACTGCCCGGTAAGCACTTCTCTTATTGTTCACACCCATATATTAATGCTACTCTCACTTTTGATTAGAGAACCTTCTCTTTTCAGATGGTGGTGACCTTGGGATGACTCAGAAGGCACCATGGCGCTAAGAAGACATGATGGAGGAGTGCTCAGCACTGAAACATCTCTATCACACCTTCCAAGGCTCAGGGCCCATTGCAGAAGAGGTAGTGTAAAGAATGTAAGAGCCAAAGGAAGGGTAGGACTCCTTATAATGTGCTCCTCCTGACACAAAACGGCCTGGATATCCATGACTTCACAGTGCCTGACACTACCTACACAAGACCATCATTATAGGAGGAAAAGATGATGACATCAAAATAAAAGAGAGATTGAGAGGGGAAGGGGTATGATGGAGAGTGGAGTTTCAAAGGGGAAAGTGGGGGGGAGGGAGGGAATTATGCTGGGTTATTGTCTATAATTATGGAAGTTGTCAATAAAAAATTAATTAAATAAAAAACCATACAGAGTACATACAAGAAAGTACAAAGAGCTCCTGGCCTGTGGAGAGCGGGAGGAGGTAAAGAGGCCATGTGGAGAGTAGAGTTTAGGGGGTTCTCCCCTTGGCTCAGCCTGGCTGGGCTGAGATGAGGGAAACTCACCAGAACTTGGAGGTTCACGCATGGTCAGGCAGCCCAGAGCTTGGCCTCCCCTCGCAAATGTATTTGTAAGCTATGGTGGTGGGCCCCACCTTCCAGCTCAGGTGAGCCAGAGAGACAGTTTATTGGTCTGGGCTAGGGGCTGTCTCAGGAAAAGACTTGTCATGATGCCAAGTTCTGAGGGCTGAACTTGACCAAACGCAATGTCAGGATTACCAAAGGAGACCACCCTCCCAGGTTATTTGTGGAGAAAAACATGACAGCGAACAAGTGAGTGAGAGAGAGAGAGAGAGAGAGAGAGAGAGAATGGGCATGCCAGGGCCTCTAGTCACTGCAAATGAATTCCAGATGCATGCGCCACCCTGTGCATCTGGCTTACATGGGTTCTGGGAGTTGAACTTGGGTCCTTAGGCTTTGCAGGCAAGTGCCTTAACTCTATGCCATCTTTCCAGCCCTAAAAATTTAATTTTAATGCCAACACTCAGGAGGCCAAGGTAGGAGGATCCCTGTGAGTTCAAGTCCAGCCTGGCTATAGAGTGAGTTCTAGGCCTTCTTAGGCTAGAATGAGAACCTGCTTCAAAATGTTCAATTTTAGAGCTGGGCATGGTGGTGCATGCCTTTAATCCCAGCACTCGGGAGGCAGAGGTCAGAGGATTGCCATGAGTTCGAGGCCACCCTGAGACTCATAGTGAATTCCAGGTCAGCCTGAGCTAGAGTGAGACCCTACCTCAAAAAAACAACAACAAAAAAAGTTCAATTTTAAACATATGTTCATTAGAGTTGAAATAAATTAAATTCCAACAATTCTGAGTGTCAGGACTGTTTGCTTATCATGCATGAGGCTCTGGGTTCCAGCTCCACCACTCCATAAAACCAGGTGTGGTGGCACACACTTGTAATCCCAGTGCTGGGAGGTGGAGGCAAGAAGACCAGAAGAACAAGACCATCCTCTGCAGTTTAAAGCCATCCTGGCCTGGGCGTAGTGGCACACATCTTTAATTCTAGCACTCGGGGAGGCAGAGGTAGGAGGACTGCCATGAGTTTGAGGCCAGCCTGGGACTGCATAGCAAATTCCAGGTCGGCCTGAGCTACCTCAAAAAAACAACAAAACAAAAGAGAGAGAGAGAGAGAGAAATAAAGGCAGCCTGGGCCACATGAAACCCTGTTTCAAAAGAAGGAAGTATCCAGGCATGGTGGCACACACCTTTAATCCCAGAATTTAAGAGGTAGATTGCTGTGAGTTCGAGGCTGCCCTGACACTACATAGTGAATTCCAGGTCAGCCTGGGCTAGAGTGAGACCTTACCTGAAAAGAAAAAAAAGAAGAAGGAGGAGGAGGAGGAGGGGGAGGAGGGGAAGGAGGAAGAGGAGGAGGAAGAAGAAGAGGAGGAAGAGGAGGAGGAGCTGGAGGAGGAGGAAGAAGAAGAAGAGGAAGAAGAGGAAGAAGAAAGTGAGTTGGTCCATGCATGATGGCACATACATTTAGGCCCAGCACTCAGGAGGCTGAGGTAGGATTGCTGTGAGTTCTAGGCCAGCCTGAATTCACTATGTAGTTTCAGGGTGGTCTTGAACTCAGTGATCCTCCTACCTCAGCCTCCCGAGTGCTGGGATTAAAAGCATGCACCACCACGCCATCTTTTTTTTTCCTATTTTTATTTATTTACTTGAGGGGGGGGGAGAGGGAGGGAGAGAGACAGAGAGAAAAAAATGGGCACACCAGGGCCTTCAGCCACTGCAAACGAACTCCAGATGCATGTGCCACCCTGTGCATCTGGCCTACGTGGGTCCTATGGAATCAAACCTGGGTCCTTTGGCTTTGCAGGCAAGTGCCTTAACCGCTAAGCCATCTCTCCAGTCCTACTTTTTTTTTTTTATCAGCACTCGCAATTTTATAAATGATCAAGGACATCAACCCTACTCCTACCCAAGCTTCTTGATAAACCTGGGCATAGTAGGGCTTCAGAGGGACCCACACATTCTTAATAAGGCTTTGAACTTGGCAAGACCAAAGGCTCAGGCTGCGCCGGACCGGCACAACAGACTGTGAAAAGGGGCTCATGCTTTTTAAAAAATTTTTGTTTATGTTTATTCATTTATTTGTGAGAGACAGATAGAGAAAGAGGCAGAGAGAGAGAGAGAGAGAGAATGGGCACACCAGCACCTCCAGCCACTGCAAACAAACTCCAGATGCATGCTTCCCCTTGTGCATCTGGCTAACGTGAGTCCCGGGGAATCGAGCCTTGAACCGGGGTCCTTAGGCTTCACAGGCAAGCACTTAACTGCTAAGCCATCTCTCCAGCCTGGGCTCATGCTTTTAATCCCTGCTCTCAGAAGATTGAGGTAGGAGGATCACTGTGAGTTCAAGGCCAGCCTGGGCCACAGAGAGTTCCAGGTCAGCCTGAGCTAGAGTGAGATGCTGCCTCAAAAATAAAATCCAGGCCAGAAAGATTGCTCAGTGGTCAAAGGTACTTGCTTGCAAAGCCTCATAGCCCAGGTTCCCATGTAAAGCCAGATGTACAAAGTGGTACATGCATCTGAAGTTTGTTTGCAGTGGCAAGAGGCCCTGGTGCACTCATTCCCTTCTCATTCCTTCTCTCTCTCTCTGCTTGCAAATTAATTACTTAAAAAAATAAAATTCATGGATGAAGAGATGGCTTAGTGGTTAAGGCACTTGCCTGCAAAGCTAAAGGACACAGGTTTGATTCCCCAGTACCCACGTAAGCTAGATACACAAGGTGGTGCATGCATCTGCAGTTCGTTTGCAGTGCCTGGAGGCCCTGATGCACCCATTCTGTCTCTATCTACCTCTTTCTTTCTCTCAAAGGAATTAAAAAAAAAAAAAAAGAGCTGGGTGTGGTGGCACATGGCTTTAATCCCAGCACTCGGGAGGCAAAGGTAGGATTGCCATGAGTTCGAGGCCACCCTGAGACTCCATAGTGAATTCCAGATCAGCCTGGGCTACAGTGAGACCCTACCTTGAAAAAACAAAAAATAAAATAAAATAAAAAATAAAAAAAAATCCAAAACTAGTAACAAGTAAATAAAATGAAATAAAATTCAAAACATTGGTGACCACAGGAGACTCAAAACTCACCAAAGTGCTAAGAAGTAACAGTGGAGTATTCAGCATTGAGACACCTCTATTGCACCTCTGTTCCCCAAGGCTCAGGGAACATTGCAGACCATTGCAGAAAGAATGTAAGAGCCAAAAGAAGAGGAGAAGTGCTTTGCAATACTGTCTTCTAGACACAAAGTGACCTGGTTTTCATAACCCCACGGTGGCTGATGCTATGTACACAAGGCCTGCATAATAGGAGAGGCAAAAATGATGACATCAAAATAGAAGAGAGATTAGTTGGAAACAAGGAATTCCATGAAGGGAAGATTCAGAAGGGTAAAAGGGGAAGTGGTAGGAGGGGGTTATGATAATGTTATATTGTCTATATGTATGCAGGTTGTCAATAAAATGTTAAAAAAAAAAAAAAACCTCAAGTGCTGAAGAGATGGCTTAAAGGTTAAGGCACTTGCCTGCAAAGCCTAACGACCTGGGTTTGATTCCCCAGTAACTATATGTGGTAGTTTGAATAGATGGCCCCCAATATATTTAGTGTTTTATTAGTTTGTAGTTTGCATCTGCAGCCACCTGACTAGAGGAGGTGTCATTGGGCAGATCTTAAGGTGTGGTGGTGGGTTTCAGATTGCAATCTAAAGATATGCAAAGTGTGCCTAGCTGGAGTTCCTGAAGTGTGCTGTGCTGTGTGGCTTTTGACTTTTAGGCTTGTGCTTCTCTCTCTCTGTGCTTGGACCTGTGAAGACAGGCCAGCTTCTTCTGCCATTATGGAACTTCCCCTGGATCTGTAAGCTTCAATAAATCCCTTCCTCCATAACTGTGCCTGGTCTGGAAGCTCATCTCAGCGAACCTGAAGCTGTCTGCTACAGCATGTAAAGCCGGATGCAGTGGTGCATGCATCTGGAGTTTGCAGCGGCTGCAGACCCTGGGCACACCCATTCTCTCCCCCCCCTCTCTGCTTGTAAATAAACAAATAAATAAAATTAAAAATAAACAAAAGCATATAAAAGGCAAGAATACAGTCCCCATGAGAAAGAAGAATGCTAACTTCAGGGAGGCAATTGCCAGCAGAAAGAGAGCAATGGAACATGATGCATAAGAACACTGGACAATCTTTGCTTATGTAGGACGAATGGTTATGTCACTGTTCACTGAAGTTCATGAACTTTTTTACATGTCTGAAATATTTCACAATAAAAAATAAAAGCAGGGATTAAAATAATATGATGGAGCTGGGCATGTTGGCTCACATCTTTAATCCCAGCACTCAGAAGGCTGAGATAAGAGGATTGCTGTGAGTTCAAGGACAGCATCAAAATAATAAATAATAATAACAACAATACATGCATTATTACTCTTATTACTGCTATTCCACTGCCTCTTGCAATGTACTGAGTAAGTCTGTTTTTGTTTTAATTTTAGCTGGACTTGGAGATTCGTCATTGACCAGAGTTATTGGACTTGGAGCTACAGAGTTTGATGTTTGCCCTGGTTGTTTTAAGTCTTGTATTGACTGAATATTCTTTGCTATGTATGCTTGATGCCATCTTTTGCAGTGTGAATGTTTATTCTGTGCCATTATGGGTTTTTTGAGGTTATTTTTTGGTATTATGGCTCAGTTAAAAAATCTTGGACTATGGGGATATATGAATATCATTGGAACTGATAAAAACTATGGGGACTTTTAAAGTTGGATGAATGCATTGCATTTTACATCATGTATAGTTATCAGTTTATGGGGACCAGGGGTGGAATGTGGTGGTTTGATTCAGGTGTGCCCCATAAACTTAGGTGTTCTGAATGCTAGGTTCCCAGCTGATGGAGCTTTGGGAATTAACACCTCCTGGAGGGAGCCTATTGTTGGGGGCAAGCTTATGGGTATTATAGCCAGTTTCCCCAAGCCAGTGTTTGGCACACTCTCCTGTTCCTATTGTCCACCTTATATGGGCCAGGGAGTGATGTCCACCCTCTGCTCATGCCATCATTTTCCCTGCCACTGTGGAGCTTCCCCTTGAGTCTGTAAGCCAAAATAAATCCTTTTTTTCCCAAAAGCTACTCTTGGTCGGGTGGTTTCTACCAGCAATGCGAACCTGACTGCAACAGTAACTTAAAATGAAATATTAAAATATTCAAAGGCATGTGCCACCACACCTAGCAACTCTTGGTTTTAATCCCAACACACAGAAGGCTGAGGTCAGAGGATTGCAATGAGTTTGAGGCCAGCCTGGCTACAGAGTGAGTTCTAGGTCAGCTTGGGCTAGAGCAAGACCCGGCTTCAAAACAAAATTTTAGATAGATGGTGATTGATACATGCCTCCAGTTTTAGTACTTAAGAGGCAGAGGCAGGAGGATCAGAAGTTCAATATCATCCTCAGTCATACAGTGTGGCCAGCTTGGTTACAGGAGACCCTATCTCCAAAAAAAAAAAAAAAAAAAATTAGCTAGACATGGTGGCGCACGCCTTTAATCCCAGCACTCAGGAGACAGAGGTAGGAGGATCTCTGTGAATTCAAGATCAGCTTGGGCTAGAGTGAGACCCTATGGGAAGCGGGGAGGAAACAAAACAGAAAATGTATTTAGGGGCTGGAGAGATGGCTCAGCAATTAAGGCACTTGCCTGTAAAGTCTAAGGACTGGAGTTTGATTCCCTAATGCCCACGGAAAGCCAGATGCACAAAGTGGCACATGCATCTGGAGTTCATTTGCAGTGGCTAGAGGCCCTGGCCCATTCCCTCTGTCTTTTCTCTTCCTCTCTCTGCTTCCACAAAAATAAATTTAAAAAAATTTTAATTAAACAATCCAGAGGGACACAGAAAGAGGAAATAAATACATAAAAACAGAGGCAACAATAACAATGTAAATAATATGGGCTGGGAAGATGGCTCACTGATTAAAGGAGTTTGCTTGCAAAACCTGGTGGCCTGGGTTCAATTCCCAGCACCCGTGTAAAGGCAGATGCACAAAGCGGTATGTGCATCTGGAGTTGGTTTGCAGTGGCAGGAGATCCTGGTGCACCCATTCTCATTCTCTCAATAAATAAATTAATTAATTAATAGGTGCGTAGGCTTTCTAGGCAAGTGCCTTAACCACTAAGCCATCTATCCAGTCCACAATATAATTTTTAAAACATTTTTTAAATCATTTATTTATTTGAGAGAGGGAGAGAAAGAGGCAGATAAGGAAAGAGAGAATGGGCCTGCCAGGGCCTCCAGTCATTACAAATGAACTCCAGACGCATGTGCCACTGTGTGCATCTGGCTTATGTGGGTACTGGGGAATCGAACCTGGGTCCTTAGGCTTCACAGGCAAGCTTTAAAAAAGTGTTTTTACTTATTTAAGACAGAGAGAATGAAGCAGAGATAGAGAGAGAGAGAGAGACAGAGACAGAGAGCGCGAGCACAAACGAGTGAGCATGGGTGCACCAGGGCCTCCAGCCACTGCAAATGAACTCCAGATGTATGTGCCACTTTGTTTATTTGGCTTTATGTGGGTGCTGGGGCATTGCACTTTGTGCCATGAGGTGTTGCAAGCAAGCACCTTTAACTGCTGAGCCATCTCTCCAGCCCTAGTTTCTTCCTTAAAGTGCTAGGTAATGAAGCCTGGGATGTTAGATGTGGTAGTTTGAACAAATGTCCCCCAATAGATTAGCCAGTTTATTAAGGCTTGTAACCCAGACCTGTAGCTGCCTGGCTGCAGGAGGTATCACTGTGGGTGGATCCTTGGGTCCAGTCCCAAGGTGTCTGCTAGGGGCAGTTCTGAATTCCAGACTAAACATATGCAGAGTGGTTGAGCTCTGCCTGGAGTTCCTGGAGTGCCCTGGCTTATGGTACTGGTTGCTTTTCTCTCTGTGTTGATCTAGTAAAGGTAGCCAGCTTCTTTCACCATTATGGAACTTCTGGATCTGTAAGCTTCAGATAAATGCCATTCCTCTCAGGAACTGTGTCTGCTCTGGAAGTTCATCCCAGCAGCCTGAAACTGACTACAAGATCAGAGCAGATGACAGTGGGCCTGGTCAGACTAGGGTCATCTTCTACTTCTGATTCTCCAGCGATAATTCGATAAGTACTCAATTAGAAAAAAGAGGGCAAACCAGAACCTTGTCTTCCGACTGAGGTATTCTGTGACCTCTGGAGCAAGCTTCAGAATGCAGTATTCATGGTAGTAACTTTTTACCTGTTTACACTCATAGGGACAGTCAGCTGCAATATGGAAGAGCCACCAATTTCACCTCAGAGACTGTGGTGGTTTGAATGTGCAATGTCCCCCATAGTTTCTGGTGTTTGTGAGTCAATCTCATAGTTGATCCCCAGAGGGTGGAGCCTTTGGGAGGTGCGGGAGGGGTGTCACTGGGGGTGAGCCTTAGGACTTTCCAGTCCAGTCCCTTGCCAGTGCTAGAGTGTGGTCTTACTGCTCTCGTCCTGCTGCTGAAGATGTGAGCTGGTTGCCTGCTCCAGCATGTTTTGTCATGATGAAACTTCCCCCTAGAAACTATAAACCTAAAATGAACCCTTTTCCTCCCATATACTGCTTCTGGTTGGGCATTTTGTCTGCTACACATAAAAAGTACATTTGGATCAAAAAATGGGTTATGGAGAATTCTCAAAGGAAGAAATACGAATGGCATATAAGCATCTAAAAAAATGTTCTACGTCACTAGTCATCAGGGAAATGCAGATTAAAACTACATTGAGATTCCATCTCACTCCTGTCAGATTGGCTACCATGATGAAAACAAATGATCATAAATGTTGGCAGGGATGTGGAAAAAGAGGAACCCTTCTACACTGTTGGTAGGAATGCAATCTGGTCCAGCCATTGTGGAAATCAGTGTGGAGGTTCCTAAAACAGCTAAAGATTGATCTACCATATGACCCAGCTATAGCACTCCTAGGCATATATCCTAAGGACTCATCTCATTTCCTTAGAAGTACGTGCTCTGCCATGTTTATTGCTGCTCAATTTATAATAGCTGGGAAATGGAACGAGCCTAGATGTCCCTCAACTGATGAGTGGATAATGAAGATATGGCACATTTATACAATGGAGTTCTACTCAGCGGTAAAGAAAAATGAAGTTATGAAATTTGCAGAAAAGTGGATGGATCTGGAAAGGATTATACTAAGTGAGGTAACCCAGGCCCAGAAAGCCAAGTGCCACATGTTCTCCCTCATATGTGGATCCTAGCTACAGATGAGTGGGCTTCTGTGTGAGAAGGGAAAAACTCAGTAGCAGAGGCCAGTAAGTTAAAAAGGAGATAGAAAGGGAAGAGAAAGGAAGGGAGGAAGGCATTTATTAGGTTGGTATTGTATATATGTAAGTAGAAAGATTGAGATGGGGAGGGGATATGATGGAGAATGGAATTTCAAAGGGGAAAGTGGGGGGGGGGTACTACCATGGGATATTTTTTATAATCATGGAACATATTAATAAAAATTGAGAAAATAAAAAAAATTGCAAAGAAAAAAAAAGTACATTTGGGGGCAGGGGAGAGATAGCTCAGTGTTTAAAACTACCTGCTTGCAAAATCCAGCCAGGGTTCAATTCCCCTAGCACCCACGTAAACCTGGATAAGTGTTCATTTACAGCACCAAGTGATTTTGATGCACACATAATAAGTATCTTTTAAAAGGTAAATTCAGCCCGGCGTGGTGGCACATGCCTTTAATCTCAGCACTCAGGAGGCAGAAGTAGGAGGATCACCATGAGTTCCAGGCCACCCTGAGACTACATAGTGAATTCCAGGTCAGCCTGAGCTAGAGTGAGACCCTAACTTGAAAAACCAAAAAAAGAAAAATTAAAAAAAAAAGGTAAATTCAAAACAGGAGTGTTGTTGGTGCACATGCATGAGAGGGGGCAGGTGGGGAAGGATCGCAGGCGACATCCCACCTGGAAGCGAGGTTTGTGCACCCGCCTCCACCCGGCCCCTCCTCCCCACTCTCCCAGTGCACCTACCTGGTCAGCCTGGCCCAGCCATGATCAAGGCGATCCTGATCTTCAACAACCATGGGAAGCCACGGCTGTCCAAGTTCTACCAGCCTTACAGTGAAGATGTGCAACAGCAAATCCTCAGGGAGACTTTCCATTTGGTATATAAGAGAGATGAGAATGTTTGTAATTTCCTAGAAGGAGGATTATTAATTGGAGGATCTGACAACCAACTGATTTATAGACATTATGCAACACTATATTTTGTCTTCTGTGTAGATTCCTCAGAAAGTGAACTTGGCATTTTAGATCTAATTCAAGTGTTTGGGGAAACATTAGACAAATGTTTTGAAAATGTCTGTGAACTGCATTTAATATTCCATGTAGACAAGGTTCACAATATTCTTGCAAAAGTGGTGATGGGGGAATGGTAATAAGCTGGAGAAATCTGAGGCTGGCTTAGCAGGAGCTCCAGCCCGTGCTGTATCAGCTATAATGAATATGAATCTTCCTGAGATCCCAAGAAATATTAACATTGGTGACATCAGTATAAAAGTTCCAAACCTGTCCCCTTTTAAATAAAATGTTCAAAAGGCCACTCCAGATAAAACCAGGCGGGGAGTCATCTAAGTTTACCCTGCAGTTGTTTACCAAAAATAGAGAAGAGTCTTAACTTTGTTCTTGAATTTTAGTCAAGGTACTGTATACAAGTTGTATAAAATCAGTATGGAAGTTCAATGTTACTTTTCTTGCTCAGTGGTTTTAAAGAAATTGAATAGTTCCAGTGTGATTCCCTCCCCTTTTCTAAACTGCATTACTGTGCCCACATAAAGGCATGCCTCTATGTATTGGCTATCACAGTATTTCAAAAAGTGAGATATTTCTTTAATTATGTACAACCCAAAATGTTGTTTTGTACGGATCACAAGTGCAGCATTCTTAAGTTCTTTCTGCTGCTTGTCGCAATTGTTATTTAAAAAACCAAGTGTGACTGGGCAGGGTGGCTCACGCCTCGAGAGGCAGAGAGGTAGGAGGATCACCATGAGTTCGAGGCTACCCTGAGATTCCATAGTGAATGCAAGGTCAGCCTGGGCTAGAGTGAGACCCTACCTCAAAAAAAAAAAAACAAACAAACAAACAAAACAACGACAACAAAAAAACAACAACAACCAAGTGTGTATTGCATAAAAACATTAAATAAACTCCCAGGTAACTGGACTCTTCAAAAAACAAACCAAAACCCCCCCAAAAAACAGGGGTGTTGTTGATGTTGATGTGGGGTCAGTAGAAGCACCCTGCCCTGGTGGTACTGGGGATTTCATTGTTGCAAGCACAGCAAGGGTAAAAACACTCAGCATGCCAGGTGTGGTGGCACATGCCAGCACTTGAGAGGCAGAGGTAGGTGGATCACTGTGAACTTTCCTACAGGGTAGAAGCAGTATGTCTGGAAGTGATGATCTTCAATCTTACAATCAAGCCCAATTCTTTGGCATTGTTCCAGAAAATCTGGGTTCAAGTCAGTAAGAAATGCGGGCATCACTCAGAGAGGTGGAGATTTCATTCATTTACTCCGGTGGGCTGAAATGAGCTCCATGCTCTCAAATGTTTTCTGCCCTGAGCAAAGCTAAGTCTGTGACTTTTATAGGCTGTTCAGCTGGCAATCTGTCATCACCTTGGGTCTTTTTTTTTTTTTTTTTTTTTTTTTTTTTTTTAGTTTTTTTGAAAGGCAGGATTTTGCTCTAGCTCAGGCTGACCTGGAATTCACTATGTGGTCTCAAGCTGACCTCAAACTCACAGCAATTCTCCTACCTCTGCCTCCAAAGTGCAAGGATTAAAGGTGTGCACCACCACACCTGCCTATGTCTAGCATTTTACATGGGTGCTGGAATCAAACTCAGAGTCTCAGATCCTCATGCTTGTGTGGCAAGAGCTGTTACTTGTGAGCTATTTCCCTGGCCCCTATTTCCTTTTCTTTTCTTTTCTTTTTTTCTTTTTTTTCAAGATACAGTCTTGTAGGCCAGGCTGACCTAGAATTCACAATGTAGTCTCAGGGTGGTCTTGAACTCACACTTCTCCTGCTCCTGCCTCCCCAGTGCTGGGACTAAAGGCTTGCGCCACCATGCCTGGCCTCCTTCTTCTCCTTCTTCTCTCCTTCTCCTTCTCCTTCTCCTTCTCCTTCTCCTTCTTCTTCTTCTTTAGTATTTATTTATTTGAGAAAGTATGGGGCACCAGGGCTTTGTGTCACTATGAACAAACTCCAGATTCATGTGCCACTCCATGTGTTAGACTTTATCTGGGTACTGGGGAATCAAACCCAGGCCATCAGTTTTGCAAGAAAGCACCTTTAACTGCTGAGCCATCTCTCCAGCCCTATTTCCTTTTCTTTTTCTTTATTTACGTGAGAGAGACAGAGAAAGAGGGAGAGGGGGAGGGAGAGGGAGATGGAGAGAGAGAGAATGAGTGTGCCCAGGCCTCCAGCCACTGCAAACGAACTCCAGATGCATGCCTCCCCAAGTGCATCTGGTTTACGTGGGTCCTAGGAAATCGAAACAGGGTCTTTTGGCTTTGCAGGCAAATGCTTTAACCACTAAGCTATCTCTCCAGTCCTATTTCCTTTTCTTTTTTTTTTTTAATTTTTATTTACTTATTTGAGAGTGACAGAGAGAAAGAGGAGAGAGAGAGAGAATGGGCACACCAGGCCCTCCAGCCACTGCAAACAAACTCCAGACGCATGTGCCCCTTGTGCATCTGGCTTACGTGGGTCCTGGGGAATCAAGCCTTGAACAGAGATCCTTAGGCTTCACAGGCAAGCGTTTAACCACTACGCTATCTCTCTAGCCCCCTATTTGCTTTTCTTGATGCCCACCTTCCTCCGTAATTTCAAGGCAGGGATTTGTGGTGAATACCTATAATCCCAGCACTCTGGAGGTCGGAGGTAGGAAGATCCAGATTTAGGAGTTCAAGGCCTGAGCTACAGAAGACCCTGTTACAAAGACAGACAGACAGACAGACAGAAAGAAAGAAAGAGAGAGAGAGAGAGGGAGGGAGAGGGAGTTAAAGAAAGAAAGAAAGAAAGAAAGAAAGGAAGAAAGATAGGAAGAAAGAAAGGTAGGTAGGTTGGTTCAATGGTCTGCTCTATTGATAGAGTGCTTGAAGTCTTGGGTTCTGTCCCCAGCACCACATAAACCAGGCATGGTGGTACAGGCCTGCAATCTCAGCACTTGGGAGGAGAAGGTTGGGGACCAGAAGGTCATGGTTATCCTTGGCCACAAAAGTGAATGTGCGTCCAAACTGGGTTACAGAAGATAGCAGCCCAATGAGGAGTGTCAGGAACTTCCTCTTACATTTGTGTTCAAGCCACTATGCCTTGCTACTTTTCTAGAGGCTTTGTTTGCTTTTAATTTATTTATTTTTGTTGTCCTTGTTGTTCCTTAAGTTGGGTTCTCCTATCCAGGCTTGGAGGTGTAGGAAATCCTTTAGGTTCCCTGCTCTGAGCCCTGTTACCGCCAAAGACAGACGTATTCACCCCCCCACCACTGAAATTCCTTTGGTCGCTTTCAGAAATCTGTACCTAGTCACTACCATTAAACAAAGTCTTCCAACATACCAAGCCAGACTCTAGCAACAGGTTTTGAGTCAGAGCAGGCAAGGAAGCAATGATGGCCCTATGGCATTTCCTACCCACCCCACCCCCAACATCCCCATCCAGCCGAGGAAAGAATGTGAAAGAGGACACTAGGCTGGCTTCGAAGGACAGTCTGTCTTCCCAAGTGATGTCACTAGGCAACCCTAGGGAGAAGCAGTGTTACCCATGCAGGGTCAGTGGATAGTCAGAAGTGCATGCTGGCACTCCTGCCAACGCGATCACTGCCACTCTGGGGTGCTGTGTCTGGCCCTCCCCATGCTTCACGGTGGGTCCTCCAGCACCAGGTCAAGAGGCTTCACAGGCAAGCGTTTTAACCACTACGCTATCTCTCTAGCCCCCTATTTGCTTTTCTTGATGCCCACCTTCCTCCATAATTTCAAGGCAGGGATTTGTGGTGAATACCTATAATCCCAGCACTCTGGAGGTCGGAGGTAGGAAGATCCAGATTTAGGAGTTCAAGGCCTGAGCTACAGAAGACCCTGTTACAAAGACAGACAGACAGACAGACAGACAGACAGACAGACAGACAGAAAGAAAGAAAGAGAGAGAGAATGGGCACTATGCAGATGAACTCCAGATGCATGCACCACCATGTGCATGTGGCTTATGGCTTACTGGAGAATTGAACCTGGGTCCTTTCACAGGCAAGTGCCTTAACTGCTAAGCTGTCTATCCAGTCCTTCTCTTTAAAAAGAAATGTTTTTTTGTTGTTGTTGTTTTGTTTTGTTTTTTGAGGTAGGGTTTCACTCTAGCCCAGGCTGACATGGAATTCACTATGGAGTCTCAGGGCCGGCTTCGTTTCCGCCGGAAGTGGGGCGATTTTCCCTTTCCGGCTACGGGTCCCCGAGCGGAGCGGGAGGCCGGACCGGGGAGCCGAGAGGCGGCGGCGGCGGCGGGGGCGGCCATGGCGGAGCTGGTGCAGGGCCAGAGCGCTCCGGTGGGCATGAAGGCTGAAGGCTTCGTGGATGCCCTGCACCGAGTCCGGCAGGTACGGGCGCGGCCGGCTGGCGGGAGCACGAGAGAGGCCAAGGCGGGGCCGGGCCGGGCCGGGCCTGGGGGCGGGAGGCAGCCTCGCCGACGCCTCGGGTGGGCGCCTGGCACCCGGGAGCCGCGGCCGGACGAGGCGGGGCCCGGCCCGGTCCAACGTGCCCGGCGGGTCTCCAGGTGCTTCGGAGCGCCGAGTCCCCGGGCGGCCCAGCCCCGGGGCTGCAGCCTGCCCGGGGGGCTATGGGGTTCGCGGGCACAGCCACCTGGACAGACCATGAGGAGGAGCATTCAGGTTCAGACACAAGGCATCTCACGCCCAGTACGTGGCTTCCTAAGACTTTGGAAAACATCGTCTCTGGATTTAACTGTATTTAAACAGTGGAGTGGAAGAAGCTCGAAGATATTTTACGTTTAAGAGGACTTTTTGGAGAGAGGAGAGGGAGGTGTTCAGTGGGTGGGCTCCAAGAGAGATTCCTTGTGGCAATAACTTTCCTCTCCTGGGAAGAGTGTAATAAAAAGACTCATGCCCACAGTGAAGCTTTACCATCTGGCAGTGCTGTGCATTTTTTGTCGGTGTAAACTGGCCTTTAAAGAAGTCTCCAACTTCCTTGGAAAATGAATTTGGGACCTCTGTGGCTTCTGGCACGGTGCCTAGAGAACATGTCCTTGTATCATGACTGAATTTAGTGACAAGTCAGCCCTAAAGCGCAGACTTTCTCTGTTGTGTGTCTAATGTCCATCATCTCTGCCCGTATGCTGATTGCTCTCAAAGTTGGTCTGTGAGTACTGACTCCTCGATTCCTAACGGAAAACCACAGCTCTCAGCTGTATGGAGTAAAAGGTTTATTTTGGCTTAGAGACTGAAAGGGAAGCTCCATGATGGCAGGGGAAAACATGGCATGAGGAGAGGCTGGACAGCATCTCCTGGCCAACATCAGGTGGACAACAGCAGCGGGCGAGTGTGCCAAACACTGGCATGGGGAAGCTGACTATAACATTCATAAGCCCGCCCCCGACAACACACTCCCTCCAGCAAGGCTCCACTTGACAAATTGCCACCACTTGGGCACCCTAGCACTCAGAACACATAAGTTTGTGGGGTGCCGCCTGACTCAAACCACCACAATGTGGGTGCTTGAAGAGGTTATCTATCTTTCCATCTCTCTTCAGTATTCCAAGGGAGGGAACCGTACCTATCTCCCACTTAACTGACTTTTCATGTTAATATAGCTGGCCCTGTAGACATATGGCACTCCAGAACTTTTCAGATTTTGGGTTGAACCGCAGTTTTAGACAATGAATTGTTGCTGTCTAGGTGCCAGCCAGTCCAGTAGTACACATGGCCTTGGATGACCATGCCACCCATCTTCCCTGCCACCACCCTGCTCACCAGTGTGTTGCATTGCTTTTCTCTGCAGGAGCAGGCCTGAACCTTGTGTCTCACTGGTCTGAATGTGTAATGACTTTTACTCTGTGCACATGTGACAATCACTTCGTTGGCCTTCTGTTTCCAAGAATTATAGTTCCTACCTTAAAAGTGCTCCTTTGATAGAGTGTTTGCCTATCATGTATGAAACCCTGGCTGTGGTGACCCATGCCTGTAATCCCAGCACTCAGGTGGTAGAAGCAGGATTAGGAATTCAAGATCATCCTTCACTACATAGAGAGTTTGAGGCAAACCTGGGATACCAGAAACAAACGTAAAAATGATCAGTTTTCATAAGGCCTATAGCTGAGCATGAAATCAATCTTGAACTATTGTGAAGGCTTTCCACTTCTCTGTTTCTTTTTCTTCCTTCTTCCTGTTTTTCTGTCTTTCTTGCAAGCAGAAAGAGAGAGAGAATGGGCACTATGCAGATGAACTCCAGATGCATGCACCACCATGTGCATGTGGCTTATGGCTTACTGGAGAATTGAACCTGGGTCCTTTCACAGGCAAGTGCCTTAACTGCTAAGCTGTCTATCCAGTCCTTCTCTTTAAAAAGAAATGTTTTTTTGTTGTTGTTGTTGTTGTTTTGTTTTGTTTTTTGAGGTAGGGTTTCACTCTAGCCCAGGCTGACCTGGAATTCACTATGGAGTCTCAGGGCAGCCTCGAACTCACAGTGATCCTCCTACCTCTGCCTCCCGAGTGCTGAGATTAAAGGCGTGCACCACCATGCCCGGCTGTTTTGCTTTTTAATTATCAATTTGCAAGGAAAGAGAATGAGTGTGCCAGGGCCTAGTGCTGCTTTTGAACTGCAGGGACGTGCACTACTTTGTGCATCTGGCTTTATGTGGGTACTGGGGAATCAAACCCAGGCTGTCAGCCTTTGCAAGCAAGCACCTTTAACCACTGAGACATCTCCCTAGCCCTACTTCTCTCTTTTTAGAAAATATCGTATTTACTTATTTGAGAGAAGAGTATGGGCATGCCAGGGTCTCCTGCCACTGCAAATGAACTCCAGATGAATGTGCCACTTAATGCATCTGGCTTCATTTGAGGACTGGGGAATCGAGCCTGGGATGTCAGACTTTGCAGGCAAGCTCCTTTAACTACTGAGCCGTCTTTCCTGCCCATTTCTCACTTCTCTTGAGCCATCGTGTTCAAGAGGAACACCTGTTAAATGCTGGCCTAGCATGAAGTCCTGAAGAAAGCTTTGTGCTCCTAGCAAGGAAAGTTCTGAGGTCCAGCACTAACTGGAGCAATAAGAAGCCTGTTGGAGACAGGCCTATGAGTGTTTCTTCTGAACCGTCCATACTCTGTCCAGGAAGTTATGTACTTCCAAAACTAAAGAAAAACTAAGTTTGATGCTAATTTTATGTTTACTTTGCAGATTTGAATTGGACAAGAAGGAAACATTAGAAGTCTGCATGTGTGCACTTGTGATTGAGAATGGTATCCAGATAGTCGTGGCTCTTCTCTCCTTTGTGCACAGAGCATACTACAGAGATAGGGACCCCTATCCTCATCAGTGGAATTAAGACTAAGCAAGTTTCCCAGCTCTCTTTTTACATTCATTTTATTTTATTTTGAGACAAGGTCTCACTAAGTTCCCTGAGCTGGCCTAGAATTCATTCTTGCAGCCCAGATAGACCTTGAACCTGTGATCCTCCTGTCTCAGCCTCCTCAGTATCTGGGATTACAGGCCAGAGTTGCCAAGGCCCGTTCAGTATACTTATTCATCTAAATGATTGCAGATCTTCCCCACTCTTTGAAATAGCAGCCAGTCTGTAAGGCCCTCAGGTTTCTTGGAGAGCAGTAAACTTCCTCTTGTTTATGAAGCAAATCATAATAGAACTGTACTTTGCATCCGTTCAGTTTGCATCTGTTATGTGGGTCTAACACAAAAGCCACTGAGCTTCCCTGCTGGCATCTTGAAGCCTCTGTCTGTACCCTTCAGACAGTTAAATAACAGAGTGACCCCATGCTCACCCTTAATCGTGTTTCATCATGGAATTCTTAGATCAAAAGGCCTTCTCTGAAGATGTATATAAATAAATTTTTATTCTCAGTGGTTGGAGACCCAACAAGTTAATGTTTGGCACATATAGTAATTTACATCCGTTCTGAAGGGTGTTGGAAGTGTGATCTGATTCATACCTGTTGCTAAAGGTCTTAAGACAGCTAGGTATTAAAATAAAACATTATGGCTAGTTCTTCCAAGTCATTGGCTAATTGGCTAAAGAAGGTATTCATTCACCTAGTATAGTGAGGGTATCATGCTAATGAAGGAGTGTGGTCTCAGAGTCAGAGGAGATCATCTTGTTCCACAATCTTCCTCTGTATCTGTGTCCTGACTATCTAGGTTACATACCAGGGAGGACCTCACTGAGATTGTGGGTCAATACGTTCAAGTTTGTTTCACTTTTTTCAGTTCTGGACTTTTTTTTTTTTTTTTTTGTCTTTCCATGTAGACTTTTTTTTTATTGACAACTTCTATACTTACAGACAACAAACCATGGTATTTCCCTCCCCTTCTCCCTTCCCTTCATAGCTCTGCTCTCCATCATATCCCCTCCCTCTTTCCATTAGTCTCTCTTTTAATTTGATGTTGTCATCATTTTCTCCTATTATGAGGGTCTTGTGTAGGTATTGCTAGGCACTGCGAGGTCTTGGATATTGAGGCCAAATTCTGTTCTGGGCATATTTTTTCAAAATGTTTCTGGGACTGGAAAGATGGCTTAATGGTTAAGGTGCTTGCCTGCAAAGCCTTAGAACCCAGGTTCACCAGGCGTGGTGGTGCATGCCTTTAATCCCAGCACTCAGGAGGCAGAGGTAGGAAGATCACTGTTAGTTCGAGGCCACTCTGAGACCACATAGTGAATTCCGGGTCAGTCTGAGCTAGAGTGAGACCCTACCTCAAAAAAACAAGAAAGAACCCAGGTTCGATTTCCCAGTACCCATGTAAGCCAGATGTACAAGGTGGTGCATGTGTCTGGAGTTCATTTTCAATGGCTGAAAGCCCTGGTGTGCCCATTCTCTAGCTGCCTGCCCCTCCCCCTCTCTCACAATAAATAAATGAATAAATAAACAAAAGAACTTAAAGTTTCTGGAAAGGGCCACCAGTAGTCTGGTAGCATTAGCATGCCACCAAGCACAAGTAGTTGCATGCTACCAGGACATGCCGTGAGGTTACAGACTCCCAGCCTTTACAAAGCTGGGGCAGCTTCCTCGTGTGCTCCCAGGCTGCTTTTTTTCCTTGCCAAACTGTTAATGCTCTGTAGGACTTTAAGCTCCTACTTGTGATGGTGGTTTTGTTGAGACAGGGTCTCAATGTGTAGCAGCCCAGGCTGGCCTCAAACCATCCTCTTGCCTCAACCTCCCAAGTGCAGGGAGTACAGGCATGCAACATCACACCCAACTAAGCTGTCTTGATCTAGACCCAGGCAGTGCCTGTGCATTGCCCAACTCCAGAGTCTTTTGCTAATGTAGAGTGCAGTATAAATGGCTCTTCATGAGTTGGGCATCGTGGATGGTCCTGTAGTCAACTAAATGTGAGTAAGCCATTGTCAGAATTAATAAAAAATAAGCTTTTCACAGGTGTTTGGGCCTAGAAGCCTAGTCATTATTGGTACCTTTTGTGTGTGTGGGGGGGGGGGCAGTGCCTGGGATGCTAATTGGTGTGTGGCCTCAGAATGTTCTCCAGAAAGTTCCTCCTGCGACTGCCGTTTCCTACTTGAGCCTAAGAGTAGATAATTTGGAATGTATGTCAGTACACTCTGGGCTGCTTTGCAACTGTAGTTCTTCAATAATATGTGACTGTTTTTTGTTTATTTGTTTTGTTTTTTTGTTTTTGGAAGTAGCGGCTCAGTCTAGCTCAGGCTGACCTGGAATTCTCTATGTAGTCTCAGGGTGGCCTCAGGGTCACCTACCTCTGCCTCCCGAGTGCTGGGACTAAAGGTGTGCACCACCATGCCCGGTGTGACTTTTTAATATATATAAACAGTGACTTTCCTTTAAAAGAACAAAGTAAGTCTTGGGCTGGAGAGATGGCTTAGCGGTTAAGCACTTGCCTGTGAAGCCTAAGGCCCCCGGTTCGAGGCTCGATTCCCCAGGACCCACGTTAGCCAGATACACAAGGTGGTGCATGTGTCTGGAGTTCGTTTGCAGTGGCCAGAGGCCCTGGCACGCCCATTCTCTCTCTATCTGCTTCTTTCTATCTCTCTGTCCGTTGCTTTCAAATAAATACAAATAAACAAAAAAATTTCAAAAGAAAAAGAGCAAATAAGTCTGCTATTAGCAAACGCTCCATTCATTGGTTGCTGGATATGCCTTACGGGATCATGCCTTTGCTCATTGAGTGTCTGCTTTGACTCAGGTGTGCCAAATGCTCAAGAGAGTTAAGTTGTGTGCTACTGAGACATAATAGTCTTGTATACACCTGCTGAATCACTCAAGTTGGCATTTCACAGGGAACTAACTTCTGCTTGTACACTTGTTTTAGCTTTCTTAGACACTTGAGGGAAGCTAGTGTCTGCAGCCATGGAAAAGCTCCTGCAGCTTTGCTCTGGTTGCACCCAGTAGAATACCCTTCAAAGAGTGAATCCTCCTTCCAGGGTGTCACTGAGTCTGTTTGGGTCACTATGTATTAATGAAAGTTGGGAACTTCCTACATGGTATTGAAATGTGAAATAGCAGGGGCTGGGGAGATTCTCAGGTGGTAAAGAGCTTGCTTGCTGTGCATGCCTGAGCTGATTCCCAGCAATCACCTGACAGGCTAGGCTTGACAGCATGCACCTGTAACCGCAGCGCTGGAGAGATGGAGAAAGGAGAATCCCTGTGGCAAGTTGGCTAGCCAGTGTAGCTGAATTGGTGAGCTCCAGAGCTCAGGGAATAAGGTGGAGAGTAATTGAGGAAGACACTGGAGTTGACCTGGCTTCTGCACACATGTTCACAAGGTAGATCATAAATGAACTACATGGCACGGTTTGCCTCTGTCGGGTGTCTAACCTTTTGACATCGCAACATGATGTCATCTACAAATGTGCTGGGCTGCATTCGTAACTATCGTGGGACACATGCAGCCCTTAGAACATAGATTAGACATGACTGGTGGTCTTTCATATTTACAGCTGTAACTTTTTTTTTTTTTCTTGGAAACAAAGTTCTTGCTATGTAACCCAGCCTGGCCTTGAATTTGAAATCCTTCTGCCTCAGCCTGTAGAATATTGGGACTACAAGCATGTGTGCTACCACACCTGGCTTGAAATGTATCATCTTAAGATCAGATCTCCTCCTCAGTGTATTTCCAGATTTTGCACGCTCTCGCATGCGTGATCTCTCTCTCTCTCTCTCTCTCTCTCTCTCTCTCTCTCTCTCTCGGAGTCCCAGCTATGTTGTAAGATGCCTAGACCACAAATCTCCAACTAGTGGCTCATGGCCCAGCCCAGAGAAGGTTTCTGGTAGGCCTACTTTGTCTGACACATGAAGGGGCAACACTTCGAAGCTAGAGTGCTTTTATGAACAACTTGAGATGCTGCCTGTCTAGGAGAGCTTGAGTGTGGGGCTTCTTTTATGACCAGAACCACAGTCCTGCACAGTCAAGCAGCTGCTGCTCTTCACATGGACAGTGAGCTCTGGGTTGCCATTGTTCTCCCACCTTACTGCTGTTCACACTGGCCACTGGGATTCCTTCCTGATTGACAGCCTTTCCCTTGTCTTTTTCCAGATTGGTTGGCCATCTTTTTTTTTTTTTTTTTAATATTTATTTATAAGCAGAGAAGATAGAATGGGAGCCTGGCATAGTGGCACAACCTTTAATCCCAGCACTGGAGAGGCAGAGGTAGGAGGGTCACCGCGAATTCGAGGCCACCCTGAGACTACATAGTGAATTAATTCCATGTCAGCCTGGGATAGAGCAAGACCCTACCTGGGGGGAGGGTAGAAACAAGGCAAAATGGGTGTTCCAAGGCCTCAGCCCACTGCAGATGAACTCCATGTGCATGTGCCAATTGTGCATTTGGCTTTGTGTGGTTACTGGAGAATCAAACCTAGTTATTCACAGATAGGGCTTCACAGACAAGTGCCTTAACTGCTAAGCCATCTCTCCAGCCCCCCCCCATCTGTTTTTTTAAAATATATTTTTATTTATTTGCAAGTAGAGAGAGCAAGACTATGAAAGGGTACACCTCTTGCCTCTGCAAACAAACTCAAGATGCATGTGCCACTTTGTGCATCTGGCTTTACATGGGTACTGGGGAATTGAATGTGGGCCAACCCAGGATGGTAGGCTTTGCAAGCAAGCACCTTTAACCAGTGACCCATCTTCCCCAGCTCCTATCGGTTTTATGATTTTTGGAGGTCGGGTTTTTCTCTAGCCCAGGCTAACCTGGAATTTACTATGTAGTCTCAGGGTAGCCTCAAACTCATGTTGATCCTCCTGCTTCTGTCTCCCTCCTGAGTGCTAGGATTAAAGGAGTGCACCACCATGCCTGGCTGTTGTTTGTTTGTTGTTTGTTTATTGTTTTTGGAGGTAGGGTCTCACTCTAGCCCAGGCTGACCTGGAATTCACTATGTTGTCTCAGGGTGGCCTTGAACTCAAGGTGATTCTCCTACCTCTGCTTCCCAGGTGGTGGGATTAAAGGCATGTACCACCACACCTGGCTGTTTTTTATTTAAAATTTCTGATGGAAGGAACTTTGGATGGAGCAGAGAATCAGGTAATCTAACTCTCCTGCCACAGCTACAGGGCCTTGGCTAGCTTGGTTGTGCAGTATTCAAGCTACAGAGTCTCTGCATTTAATTTTTTTTTTTTTTTTTTTTTTTTTTGGTTTTTCAAGGTAGGGTCTCACACTGGCTCAGACTGACCTGGAATTCACTGTGTAGTCTCAGGGTGGCCTCGAAATCTTGGTGATCCTCCTACCTCTGCCTCCCGAGTGTTGGGATTAAAGGCGTGTGCCACTACGCCCAGCAAAAAAAAAAAAAAAATTTATTGACAGTTTCCATAATTGTAAACAATATCCCATGAAATACCCTCCCTCCCCCACTTTCCCCTTTGAAACTCCACTCTCCATCATATCCCCTCCCCCTCTCAATCAGTCTCTCTTTTATTTTGATGTCATGATCTTTTCCTCCTATTATGATGGTCTTGTGTAGGTAGTGTCAGGCACTGTGAGGTCATGGATATCCAGGCCATTTTGTGTCTGGAGGAGTACATTGTAAGGAGTCCTACCCTTCCTTTGGCTCTTACATTCTTTCTGCCACCTCTTCCGCAATGGACCCTGAGCCATGGAAGTTGTGATAGAGATGTTTCAGTGCTGAGCACTCTCTGTCACTTCTCAGCACCATGGTGCCTTCTGAGTCATCTCAAGGTCACTGCCATCTGAAGAGAAGCTTCTCTAACCAAAAGTAAGAGTAGCATTAATATATGGATATGAACATTAAGAGAAGTGCTTACTGGACAATTTGGTGAGCGTAGTATATACATTTAGCCAGACACCAGCAGATATTACACCCCTAGGGTCCATGACTACCCCTGTTGTAGGTTTTCAGTATCAGGGATGTATTCCCTCCTGTGGAGTAGCCTTCAGTCTAACTAGAGGGCAGATGGTTTCCCCCATAATGGATGTGCCACTATTGCACCCGTTGGCTTATTTGGCTTGGCTGGCCAAACGTAAGGCTTGCAGTGTCCACTGTTGAGTATCTTCACTGGTGATTTCTCTCTCTCTCTCCCATTGAACTGCATGCAGCATACTTTTTCCAGCTTTCTGTCAGTTGGTCTACATGGAGGAGGTTTTCAGCTCAGCTGCAGCAGGATTTCTCAGTGACCTTGCAGCCCAAGTATGTGGAGTCTTCAACAATAGGGTCTCACCATCTATTCCTGGTGGGAAACCAAGGGCCTCGGCAATGGCCTATAATTTTTTTTTCTCAATTTTTATTAACATTTTCCATGATTATAAAAAATATCCCATGGTACTACCGTCCCTCCCCCCACTTTCCCCTTTGAAATTCCATTCTCCATCATATCCCCTCCCCTTCTCAATCAGTCTGTCTTTTATTTTGATGTCATGATCTTTTCCTCCTCTTATGATGGTCTTGTGTAGGTAGTGTCAGGCACTGTTAAGTCATGGATATCCAGGCCATTTTATGTCTGGAGGGAGGATGTTGTAAGGAGTCCTACCCTTCCTTTGGCTCTTACATTCTTTCCGCCACCTCTTCCACATTAGACCCTGAGCCTTGGAGGTGTGATAGAGATGTTACTCAGTACTCCAGTCACTTCTTTCCAGCACTATGATACCTTCTGAGTCATCCCAAGGTCACTGCCATCTGAAAAGAGAAGATTCTCTACCCAAAGTGAAAGTAGCGTTAATATAAGGGTATAAATATTAAGAAAAGTGCTTACTGGGCAATTTGATAAGCATAGTATATACATTTTCCCAGGCATCAGCAGATGTTACACCCCTAGGGCTCATGACTACCCGTTTTAAGTTTTCAGTATCAGGGATGTATTTCCCCCCCCCCCCATGGAGCGGGCCTCCAGTCCAATTGGAGGGCAGTTGGTTTCCACCATGACAGACGTGCCACTATTGCACCCGTTGGCTCATTTGGCCTGGCTGGCCAGTTATAAGGCTTGCAGTGTCCACTGTTGAGTATCCACTGGTGATATCTCTTTCTCCCATTGAACTACATGTAGAATGGCTTCTTCCAGCTTTCTGTCAGCTGGTCTACATGGAAGAGGTTATCGGCTCAGTTCCAGCAGAATTTCTCAGTGGCCTTGCCACCCAAGTATGTGGAGTCTTCAGCAATAGGGTCTTACCATCTATTCCTGGTGGGAAACCAAGGGCCTCGGCAATGGCCTATAATGTTTTAGGGGCCTCAGGGACCTCCCTGGCCAACAACTCACTGGAAGGTATCTCATCCCTGGCACTGAAAATTTTCTAGTAACAAACAATGGCTTCTGAGTGTTGCACTGTCCAAAAATGTAGGTTTCTATATAACTTATTTATATCCTCTTAGATTTTGATTAGCCCTCCCCCCACCTTTCCTTTACTCAATCTCTTCCCTTGACCTCACTTAGGCCTTTTCACCCCCATTAATCTGTTCTGCTACTTACATATATACAATACCATCCTATTAAGTCCTCTCTCCCTTCCTTTCTATTCCCTTTATATCCTCTTTCTAGCTTACTGGCCTCTGCTACTGAGTTTTCTTCCTACTCACTTTTTTTTTTGAGAGAGACAGTGGGCACATTAGGGCCTCCATTCACTGCAAACGAACTCCAGACACATGTGCCACCTTGTGCATCTGGCTTATGTGGGAACTCGGGAATCAAATTTGGGTCCTTTTGTTTCACAGGCAAGTGCCTTAATTCTTAAGCCATCTCTCCAGCCCTGTCTGCACATCTTTGATGGAAAGAACTCCTGGGCAGGTAGGTTGAGGGCATGAGGGTTAAGGAAAGGTGAATTGGCTACTTTGCTGCAGCACTTCTGTGAGGGTAGAGGTGTGCAGTGTGGTCCTGAAGTTACGTTACTTTATTTTCAGAAATCAATCAAACTTTATAGGTCCAGTTTTAGGAAATGTTGCGCTAGATAATCTTGGCAGTCTGTTCACATCCATGAACACTCGAACTGCCTTCTAGCTGCAGCTTGAAAAACACTGGCCATATTGTGTTTCTTTGCTTTCTAATGTGCTTTCCTGGGTGTCTGTTCAAACTCCTTCTCCCTACCCAGCTTTTCTGTGCAGTTCCTTTAGTTTGTTGTTTTACTTTAGAATATCCTGCTTACAAATATCTTTGGTCTTTTGAAACAGGGTCTCATGTAGCCCAGGCTGGCCTTGCATTCACTCTGTAGCCCAAGGATGACCTCCAACTGCTTGTCTTCCTGCCTCCATCCCCCAAGTGCTAGAATTATAGATGTGCACCACCATACTTAGCTGCATTTGGAGTTTTATAAAGGACTGGGAAAATATAGCCTGTGTTTAATGTAGAGTCACAAATGGCATTTTTTTTTTTTTTTTTGAAGTAGGGTCTCACTCTAGCTCAGGCTGACCTGGAATTCACTGTGTAGTCTCAGGGTGTCCTCGAACTCATGGCGATCCTCCTACCTCTGCCTCCCAAGTGCTAGGATTAAAGGCGTGCGCCACCAAACCCAGCACAAATGGTATTTTTATTCCCATACCACGTGGCAAGACTGAGCAACATTAGGAGTCCTGGTGTGGTTCACGTCACTTGCCTCTTGAGGAGCTGATATGTCTGTTCAAAGCCTCTTTCTGGGTACTGGGCCAGTGTGAAGATAAACACTTGTAGCTGCATTCATCTTCACGTGGAGTTAGGTTCAGCCCCTAAGTAAGATAGAGTGAGGGCTGCAGTTCCTGTTCATGTTTGAAGAGAATGAGCCAATAGGGTGTTCTCAGAAAGGTGCATGCTAGTTAGTGGTTTCTGTGCAGTCTTGATCCACAGGTTTGGTTCCTCCACCAAGGGTGGGTGGTTTTCCTGTCAGTAAGAGGGATGCAACACTCTGGCCCAGGCACTGGGGGATGCTGGGGATGCTGGTGATGCTGGGGATGCTGGATGGGAGAGAAGAACACTAATGGGTATGTCATCCTGAGACCTACGTACATAGGCATTGTAGCTTAGCACCTTGCCCATCCTAGTGTGGTACTTCCAGATGGCCCTCTCCATATGCATGGTCCATTCAGCAATTATGTCGTGAGAACACGCCAGGACAGGCATTGTGCTAAACTACTGTAGATGTTGTTTTACTTTGGCAAAACACAGATCCTTTTCAGACTCCTAACCTCCTAAAGCTCTGCTTAGAAATGTTTAAAACTGAAGATTGAGTTTTTTTCTAAAGTCGAGTCCCAGAGCTCCTTGGTAGGTACTTCTGTCCTAGAGCTACTGTGGTGATTGATCAATCTTTGAGCATTGATCCTCAAGAGTCCAGATAGTGAGGTAGTGTAATGGCCTGTCTCGGTTAAGTGACACAGTTGAGAGGTACTTTGACATCAAATACAAACATGAGTGTTCAGTTCTGCCCAGAGATGAGCATAGCAAGGAAAGGCTGGGTACTGACATCTTACCGCACTGTCATGAATTCCTTGTTTTGCTTAATGCCAATAAATAGGGCAGAATCAGCAAGGGCCACATCCCAGATGGCAGCAATAGCTTCCATTCGTGGGGCCCATGTTGTGTGGCAAGGATGCCTAGAAATGTTCACTCATTTGATGATCTCAAAGTCCTAAGGGATAGAAGTGGCATGAAATGATTATGAAGAACTTGAGTCTAGTCTGTGTGAGTTCAAATTCTGGTTCTGCCACTTACTAGCATGAAAACTTGGAAAAAATTATTTTTAATGTCTCACTGTGTAGCCTCTGTAGTCCTCATGCCTCTGCCTCCTGAGTGCTGAAATTACAGATATATACCACCAAAATTCACTTAACTTTAAAAAAAATTTATTATTATTTTACTTATTTGAGAGAGAGAGAGAGAGTGAGAAATAGGTAGGTAGGACTGGAGAAATGGCTTAGCAGTTAAGGCGCTTGCCTGTGAAGGACCCAGGTTTGATTCTCTAGGTACCATGTAAGCCAGGTGCGCATGGTGACGCATGCCTCTGGAGTTCGTTGGCAGTGGCTGGAGGCTCTGCCACGCCCATTCTCACTCTCTCCCACCCCTCTCTCTTGTTTCAAATAAATAAATCTCTTTTCAAAAATTAAAAAAAAAAAAAAGAAATAGGTGGGTAGAGAGAGAGAATGGGCATGCCAGGGCCTCCAGCCACTGCAAACAAATTCCAGATTTGTGTGCTCCCTTGTGCATCTGACTTATATGGGTACTGGGGAGTCCAACCTGGGTCCTTTGGCTTTACAGGCAAGCACCTTAACCACTAAGATATCTCTCCAGCCTTTTTTTTTTTTTTAACTGTTTTCTTTTCTTTATTATTCTGGCAATAACATGGTAAATAAATGCAATAAGATGACAGGGTGCCCAGTCTTCACAGTCAACACCAAGAAGGCCCGCAGCATAACAGGAAAGTGTTTGTGAGGCACCTGACCTCACAGATGAACTGAAGCAAAGATTGAGAATGTCAGAACCATTTCAGACCCAAGCAACCGGAGGTGTGCCTTTTCATTTTATGCAAACTTCCTTTTCTCCTGTCTTTTTTGATATTTTGAGGCAGTGTCTCACTCTAGCCCAGGCTGACCTGGAATTCACTATGTGGACCCAGGATGGCCTGGAACTCACAGTGATCCACCTACCTCTGCCTCCTGAGTGCTGCAGCCCCTTTTTTTTTTTTAAAGGGAGGCCTGCCGACCTAATAAGCCTCTTTTTATGAGAGAATAAGGGATAAAGAGGAAGAGAATGGGTGTGCCAGGGCCTCCAGCCACTACAAACGAACTCCAGACATATGCGCCACCTCATGCATCTGGTTTACGTGGGTCCTGGGGAATTGAACCAAGGTCCTTTGGCTTTGCAGGCAAACACCTTAACCACTAAGCCATCTCTCCAACCCTCAGTTAACTTTCCTTTTTTCTTTTTTTTTTTTTTTTGTTTTTTTTTTTAATAGTGGAAAAAAAAGGTGTATTTAGAATTAACCAGCTGGATCCAGTTTAGATGATCCCAATTTTGTTGGCAACATCCAAAGCATCATAATCAGGAGCCAGCCGAACATAGGCCTTCTTCTCTCCATCAGGCCTGATCAGGGTGTTGACTTTGGCCACATCAATGTCATAGAGTTTCTTCACAGCCTGTTTGATCTGGTGCTTGTTAGCCTTGATGTCCACTATGAACACCAGGGTGGTGTTGTCTTCTATCTTCTTCATGGCCGACTCGGTGGTCAGGGGGAACTTTGATGATGGCATAGTGGTCAAGCTTGTTTCTCCTGGGGGCGCTCTTCTGAGGGTATTTAGGCTGCCTCCAGAGGCACAGTGTCTTGGGTCGCCGAAAGCTGGGTGACGTGCGGATCTTTTTCTTTTTGTGGCTGTGGACGCCTTTCAGCATGGCCTTCTTGGCTTTCAGAGCCTTTGCTTTGGCTTCAGCTTTGGGAGAGGCAGGAGCTTCCTTCTTCGCTTTCGGCGCCATCTTGGCGAAAAGCCTTTTTTTTGTTTTTTTAAGGTAGGGTTTCACTTTAGTCCAGGCTGACCTGGAATTCTCTATGTAGTCTCAGGGTGGGCTCAAACTCACAGTGATCCTCTTACCTCTGTCTCCCGAGTGCTGGGATTAAAGGCATGCGCCACCGCAACAGACCCTTAGTTAACTTTTTAAAATCTCAGTTTTCTTGTCTGTAAAATAGAAGTTATGTGGAAGCCTGAGGACAGGACAGCCTTGGGTGGTATTCCTCCAGTGCCATCCATTTTTGGGGGGAAAGGGTCTCTCTCCCTCTCTCTCACCTGGAACTCACTCAATAGGCTAGACTGGATGGTCATTCTCCAGGGACCTGCCTTTCCTCCCCTTCTAGCCACTAGGATTACAGATGGGCATCGCTACACCTGGCATTTATGTGGGTATTGGGGATCCATGTTTATACATCAAGCACTTTATCAATTGAGCTATCTCCCCAGGCCCCTGTGAAATGGAAATTCTTTTTTTTTTTTTTCCCTTTAAAAAAATTTTTTTTTTTACTGACAACTTCCACAATTGTAAACAATATCCCATGGTAATTCCCTCCCCCCACTTTCCCCTTTGAAACTCCACTCTCCATCATATCCCCTCCCCCTCTCAATCAGTCTCTCTTTTATTGTGATGTCACAATCATTTCCTCCTATTATGATGGTCTTGTGTAGGTAGTGTCAGGCGCTGTGAGGTCATGGATATCCAGGCCATTTTGTGTCTGGAGGAGCACGTTGTAAGGAGTCCTACCCTTCCTTTGGCTCTTACATTCTTTTTGCCACCTCTTCCGCAATAGACCCTGAGCCTTGGAAGGTGTGATAGAGATTTTGCAGTGCTGAGCACTCCCCTTCACTGCTTCCCAGCACCATGATGCCTTCTGAGTCATCCCAAGGTCACTGCCATCTGAAAAGAGAAGGTTCTCTACCAAAAGTGAGAGTAGCATTAATACATTGGTATGAACATTAGAAGTGCTTACTGGGCAATTTGGTGAGCATAGTATATACATTTAGCCAGACACTAGCAAACATTACACCTCTAGGGCTCATGACTACCCTTGTTGTAGGTTTTCAGTATCAGGGATGTATTCCCTCCCATGGAGCAGGCCTCTAGTCTAATGAGAGAGCGGTTGGGTTCCCCCATAACAGACATGCTACTGTTGCACCTTTTGGCTCATTTCGCCTTGCTGGTCAAACTTAAGGTTTGCAGTAACCACTGTTGAGTATCTCTACTGGTGAGTTCTCTCTCTCCCATTGAACTGCATGCAGCGTAGCTTTTTTCCAGCTTTCTGTTAGCTGGTCTACATGGAGGAGGTTTTCAGCTCAGCTCCAGCAGGATTTCTCAGTGACCTTGCAGCCCAAGTATGTGGAGTCTTCAGCAATAGGGTCTTACTGAAATGGACATTCTTGTTGATAATTGAAGCAGCAAGCTAATATGGGAAGGTTTGCTTTGGTGAGGAAGTGCTCAGTCACTACTGAAGGGAACGTGAAGCAGGCACGGTTTCTCCTGTGCTGGTAACACTGTTCCTTTTGGCTCTCTGGACTGAACAGGTGAGTGCTCGGTAGCCTTCTGCTACTGTGCTGATCCCCCAGCCTGGGTCTGATTTCTCTGTTGGGGTGCTAGTTCAATGGGCATTTTAGAATGTGGAAATACAGCAAGCTTAAATCTCACATGCTTTTTTGTATTGTTAAACTTCAGTACCAGGTACAGGTGGACATTGTAGTTCCTTAGTTGTGTCTGGTGTGTTCCGGATGCTTCATGTCAGTTACATTGTTATTCCCAGGGTGCAGCCCCCAGTAATGAGATCCCACCTATCTCATAAGGTCTGGGAAGATGGAATGCGGGCGCTGGCAGGGGTTTGTCAGAGTGCAGCGAACCTGAATCTGAAGTACTGAAGGGTGCAACTCAGTCCCAGACACTGAGTCTATGATCCTAGCCACATAGTTTGGGTGCAGGGAGCAGCAGAGAATGTGCCAGCCCCCTAGGCGTGGCCACTCTGGTAGCTGAAGAACACAGGTTGCAGCGTCCAAGTCAGGCTCTGGCTCTCAGGCATGGTGCCGCCTTTCCCTCTGCTTTGGGGAGCCTGAAAGTCCACAATGGCTGTATTTAGTGGCACAGACTGTGGATGGCTGCCTGGCAGTTGGGTGGCTCTGCCTTTTTCTGTGGAAATACAGTGCTAAGACAGGTGAAACTGGAATTGGGCTTTGTGAGGTGTGCTGATGTGATGATGAGCCCTGCTGCATAGAATTTGGTCTGGACATGTGTACTGGAAATAGCTCATTGCCATGTTCCTAACTGTAGTGATTTTTGGTGTGGTGTGGTGTGTCACCAGTGTATGCTCAATATACTGTTAGTATTTTTGGTTATTTTGTTTTAGTTTGTGTTTTTGAGATAGGGTCTCACTGTGTATCCCAGGCTGACCTCCAACTTGCAGCCCTCCTATCTCAGCATCCCTGGTGCTGGTATTCCAGAAATATGCTATGACTCCTCATTTAACATATTTTTTAAAGAGAAGTACATTACTATCATAAATGGAAAACTTTACCATGCGCAGAGGTTAACTAAGAATAGTATACTTGTAAGTTTAAAACCATTGATCCCAGGACGCAGCTCCTTGAATAGCTTTGTGCTCTTTGGGACATTGGTTCAGTTTGGTCTGCATTCTGCAGTGAAAACACCAAGGGGCAACCGTAGAGGTCCCACCCCATGGGCACACACATTGGAAGCACTGCCTGAAAAACCAGGACCCTCCACTGATTCTGGTGCTCTGCTCGCTCTCCCTGCCCCCACGCTTGTGCCATTTATTGACAGTGGCGGCTAAGTGTCTATGATGTTGATTTATTATTCATCTATCACTACCTAAAATAGCACAGGTAGTGAGACAACCCACTTCTCTCCCTCCAGAAGAGAAAAATGACTGTGTGGTAGAAAATCACCAGCAGGGATCTCTTCAGGTCATGCTGAGAGATAAGGACTAGAGTGGCCTCAGTTTTGTTGGAGGTCCCTGTCTCCTGCTTCCTGCATCTGAACAGAGGCCTGTACTCACCTACCCTGAGCCCCGTGTCCTGGTCGTCAGTCCAGGTAATGGTTTTGAGTCCTCATGTGTTGAGACATTAGTAAAGTATTAGGTGAATAAACTGTGTGTCTTAAGTGTTGGGTGATAGGGAGGTTGCCTAGCAGTTAAGAACCAATAGACTCAGGGAGGCTGGGGTTTAGATATTGTTTCTGCTGCTTGTGAGATGGTGACATTAGGCAGGTCACTTAGCCTCCTGAAGCTGTTTTTCATGTCTTAAAATGGAAATAATCCCAATCAACTAGAGGATGATCCCAAAGAATAAATGAGAGCATACTTATAATGGTACTCATTATTTTATTATGTAAAGCAAGGTTGTGTTGGTACAATAAGGGAGTACATTGTTTCTGATGGTGTATCATAATGTATAATGTGATACACACACACACACATATATATATATATATTTTTTTTTTTTTGGTTTTTCAAGGTAGGGTCTCACTCTAGCCCAGGCTGACCTAGAATTCACTGTGTAGTCTCACGGTGGCCTTGAATTCACAGTGATCTACCTACCTCTGCCTCCCAAGTGCTAGGATTAAAGGCATGCACTACCACACCTGGCTTTAAATGATATATTTTAACATTGAACTCAATCTAACCTTTGTGTAGGTAGGACTCAAGTTCAGTCTAATGACCTCATGGCCACATTTTTTTTTGTAAGTTTAATCAGTTCTCCTGTAGCTCATGTTGCCCTGGAACCTGAGTTCCTCCTGCCTGCAGTTTTTGTTTTGTTTTGAAGCAGGGTGTCAGTTTGTAGTCCGGGCTTGGGCTTGTGTCAGTGCCCCTGCCTCAGCCTTCTAAGTGCTGAGATTACAAGTGTGAGCCACCACACCCTGCTGCAGCCTGCACTTTTTAACTGTCATACTTTTAGTGGAAACTTCCCAACTTATAGATAACTGAAACAGTCATGAATTAAGAACAACTCCGAAAACCTCCGTTATATTTGCTTGTTTGTTTAAGGTAGAATTTCACTCTAGCACAGGCTGGTCTCAAACTCATGGGGATCCTCCTACTTTAGCCTCCTGAGTGCTTGGAATTAAAAGTGTGTACCACCATGCCCAGCTCTTGGTGACATTTAAAAAATTATTATTTGAGACAGAAAGAAACAGACGGGGGGCTGGAGAGATGGCTTAGCAGTTAAGGTGCTTGCCTGCAAAGCCTAAGGACCCAGATTCAATTCCCCAGTACCCATGTAAAACAGATGCATAAGGTGACATGTGTCTGGAGTTTGTTTGCAGTGGAGGCCCTGGCATGCCCATTCTCCCCCCTACCCAACTCCCGGTGCCTCAAAAAAAAAAAAAAAAAAAAAAGAGGCAGACAAAAAATGAGTATGGGCTGGGCTTGATGGTGTGTACCTTTAATCCCAGCACTTGGGAGGCAAAGGTAGGAGGATTGCCCTAAAAGTCAGTATGGGCATGCCAAGACTTCCTGCCACTGCAAACAGACTCCAGGTGCTTGTGCCACTTTGTGCATCTACTGGGGAATTGAGCTCAGGCTGTCAGGCTTTGCAAACAAGTGCCTTTAACAGCTAAACCATCTCTCCAGCCCTTCTGAGTTACACAATTTTTTCTAAATATTTTATTTTTATTTATGTATTTATTTGAGGGAGAGAGAATGGGCATGCCAGGGCCTCCAGCCACTGCAGATGAACTCCAGAGGCGT
Organism: Dipus sagitta; assembly: GCA_036346955.1. Classification (NCBI taxonomy): domain Eukaryota; kingdom Metazoa; phylum Chordata; class Mammalia; order Rodentia; family Dipodidae; genus Dipus; species Dipus sagitta. The sequence goes on from CM070770.1 coordinate 144,765,513, forward strand.
GTGCTTTACATGTGTGCATCTGGCTTACATGAGTATGGGGGAACTGAACCTGGGTCCTTCGGCTTTGCAGGCCTTAACCCCTAAGCCATCTCTTCAGCCCTCAGTTATGTTTTTGAAGGATACTTGTTGATTTAGTCACAATTATGAACAGGCAACTTGTATGTAACACTTGTAACTTACCAGCTTTGGGAAAAATTGACATTCCATGTAAAACTTTACAAATATATACATGTATATGTAAAACTAGTGTATAAAACAAGGAAGGAGGCTAGACATGCCTATAATGCCCAAACTTGGGAGGCAGAGTCAGGAGGGTTACTAAAAGTTTGAGGCCAGTGTGGTCTATATCATGAGTTCCATGCCAGGGCTACATATTGACACCCTATCTTAACACCTCCCCTGCCCCCAAATATATATATATATTGAAGGCCAAAAATTTAGAAAGACATTTTTGCTATTTTAGAAAAATTATGAAGAGCTTGGGATGTAGCTGAGGTGGTGGAGTGCTTGCCTAGCAAGCCCTGGTTTTGATCTTCAGCACTGCATTAACCAGATGTGCCCGTGCTCACTGTACTTCCTGCACTTGGGACACTGAGGCAGGAGTATTGCCGGAACTACATAGCAGGACCCTATCTCAAAAGAGTACAGCAAACAAAACCGTACAGGTTAGCAGCTTTCTTCACTGATGAGGACTTATGATAGATTCCCATTAGCCTTCCTGTAAATCCAAGCGCTTTACCAGGGCCTATTATAATCCCTGTGCATTCTTCTCCATTCTTGGAGCACATCTAGTTTCTTCCACTCCCACAGTGGCCTCTCTTCCTCAAGGCCTGTATGGGAATGTGGTTCCTAGCCTAGAACATTCTCTCCCGGTAGCCAGCTCCTCATTTAGGTCTTAGCTCAGCTCAGATGTTGCCTCCTTGCAGTGGTCTTCACTGATGTCCCCATGTAGCAGTTCTCCTAAGCCCACTGTGTCATCTCGTCATGTGCCCATCACCAGCTGAAATGATCAGTTATTGATTACCTCGTGTACCCTGTGACCCCTTCCACCAACACACACGTACCAGGTGCTGACTCCAGGAGATTACAGGGCTATATAGGTCTCAGGCCGGAGACAGGAAGGTTGTGAGTTCCAGGCTAGAGTTCGTAATAGGACCCTCACTGGTCTTGTCCTCCCAGTAGTGCCCATCACACATTAGGAACCTAACATTTGTGGGGTGAGTTGCCTTGTTTTACAACCCTGATAATTGTGAGGTGGTTTCTAGTGTTCACAACTGAGGATAACCTTGAACAACTTGTTTATTTGGGGGTTGGGAGGGCAGGATCTTACTGTAGCCCAGGCTGTCCTGGATCTCACAGTGATCCTCCTACCTCAGCCTTCCAAGGGCTGGGATTAAAGGCGTGCCCAGTTTATTCTGTGAAATGCTTTGTGCTTTGGGTGGGCAAGCACTCTGCCTTCTGAGCTGTATCTCCATTCCCAGCCTGTTTGATTTGTTTCTATGGGACGGTCTTGTGATGTAGCCCTGGCTGACCTGGTACTTGGTATATATTTCAGACTGTCTCCAAACTTAGGGCAATCCTTCTGTCTCAGCTTCCCAAATATTGAGATTACAAGTGTACTCTAAAAGCTTTTTTTCTTAAAGATCTATGTTGGGGGTGGTGGCCAATGGTTGTAATCCTAGCATGCTGGAGATAGAGGCAGCAAGATCAGGAGTTCAACATCAGCCAAGGCCAGTCTGGGCTATATGAGACCCTGTCTCAAAAAAAAGAAAAAGAGGAGCCAGGCGTGGTGGGTCACACCTTTAATTCCAGCACATGGGGAGCAGAGGTAGGAGGATCACTGTGAGTTCAAGGCCACCCTGAGACTACATAGTTAATTCCAGGTCAGCCTGGACCAGAGTGAGACCCTACCTTGAAAACACACAAAAAAAAAGAAAAGAAAAGAAAGAAAGAAAGAAAAAAGAAAAGAAAAAGGGGTCTGTAGAAATGGCTTAGTGGTTAAGGCATTTGCCTGCACAGGATCCCAGTTCAATTCTTCCGAACCCACATAAGCCAGATGTACAAGGTGGTGCATGCATCTGGAGTTTGTTTGCAGTGGCTGGAGGTCCTGGCAAGCCCATTCTCTCTCTCTCCCCCTCTCCCTCTTTCTCTCAAATAAATAAAATACATTTTTTTAAAAAAAAGAAAAAGATGTGGCACTTATATATATCTTAAGTTACTGCTTAAAAGTACTGATTTGGGCCTGGAAAGATTGCTCAGTGGTTAAGGCACTTGCCTACAAAGCCTAATGACCCGGGTTCGGTTCCCCAGTACTCACAGAATGAATGCCAGATGCACAAACTGGTGCTTCTGGAGTTTGTTTGCAGCAGCTGGAGGCTGTGGTATACCCATTTACTCTATCTCTCTGCTTGCAAATGTATGTGTGTACATACATATATGTGTATGAGCCAGGTGTGGTGGCACACGCCTTTACTCCCAGCACTCAGCAGACAGAGATAGAAGGATCTCTGGTGAGTTCAAAGTCAGCCTGAGACTACATAGTGAATTCTAGGTCAACATGGGTTAGTTCAATACCTTACCACAAAAAAAAAAACTAATTTGCTTGTAGTGGACACATTTTGGGGAATTGTTTAATTTCTAAAGACACATTTTTAAGACCAGACAAAACAGAATTAACAGGGAAAAGTGTTGGCCCCCGTAGTGACAGTGCTTTTACATTAGTGTGGCGGGGAAGAAATGGGAGAGTAGCATCTTAAAGAGGACTGGGCTTTCTCCTAGGAACACAGCTGTGATTTGTTACTGAGTATTTAAATCTGATTCTCTCTGTAGATTGCTGCTAAAATTGATTCAATTCCTCACTTGAATAATTCCACACCTCTAGTGGACCCCTCCGTGTATGGATACGGAGTGCAGAAGCGGCCCTTGGATGATGGAGGTAAGCTGCTGTAAATGTCTTGCCTTTCAGATGGCAGTGAACCTGCCAGTTATTTCGAATCTGTCAGCCAGCTCCCAGCATCGCTCTGCTAGAGGAATGGTATAGGGAGTGTTTGGGATGATTTTTCTCAGCAATTCATGACCATTTACGTTACTATTTGCCTTGATAATGCAGGATCTTTTCAGCTGGGCTCTAAGGTAAAGACTTGGCCTTGAGCATCCATGTGGGAGTAATTTGACCGTTTGAGAATTGTTTGACTTAGGCCTCAGTCCTTCTAGCACTTGTGTGGGAATTGAAGGTTTCTACTTCCCCAAAGAAAAACTAAGATTTGGTGCATGGCCCCTGAGGAAACTGGATCTGTGTCTTGGCCTCCGAGAACAAGAAGAGGGGATGGGGACCTTCCCATAGGCTCTGTATGAAATCTCTGGATTTCATCAGACATATTTATATGTGCATATTACATGCTTTGACCATACCCTTTTCCCCTGTGTCCCTGACCGCCATCATTATCCCTGATAGTCCCCATCTACTTTCCTGTGTGACAGGCTCTTTCTAGAAATATCCATTTATCATTCTTTCATCCATTGCTTTGTTTATATTTCCAGCTGTATCCCAAAAGAAATTTGGAGCACTTAGAAGTGTTTGTCACCAGTGCTTCAGCCCAGTGGCATCTGAGATGTTTGTCCAGAGTTGGGGATTACTTTATCTTACCTGCTGCAAACACGCTGTGAGAAACGGTGAAGTGCGCAAAGCTGCACATGAGCTTGCATGGGGTCTGTTGGGACAGTGTTCTTTCCACCTACGTGTACACTCAATTGTGCACATATACTCAGTTCTGTGATGTAGTGTTGACTGAAAGGACATAGAACTTTAGGTATTGTTTGTTTTGTTTTTCTCGAGGTAGGGTCTCACTCTAGCTCAGGCTGACCTGAAATTCACTATGTAGCCCAAGCTGACCTTGAACTCACAGTGATCCTCCCCCACGTTCTGGGATTAAAGGTGTGTGCCACCATGCCTGGCTGGTAATCTGTTTTCCCAGAAAAGTACATATTTTTACATACATAGAAAAATTATGGGGCTGGAGAGATGGTCCAGTAGTTAAGGCACTTGCCTGCAAAGCCTTAAAACCATGGGTTCAGTTCCCCAGTACCCACATAAAGCCAGATAGATGCACACAGTGGGACATGGATCTGGAATTCATTTGCAGCAGCTGAAAGCCTTGGCATGTCCCTTTTTTCTGTCACTCTTCTCTATTTGTGTCTCTGTCTCTCTCTCTGCTTGCAAATAAAAATATTTTTAAAAGAATGATTATGGTAGCTGGGAGGCTTTTTTTTTTTGGCTATGGCCATGTGGCTTTCTGGTGAAGGCATGTGGTTGGTAGGTTCAGGACAGGGATGGCTTACAGCCTCCATGGGTTCAGTGGAGCAGAACCCGAGCCATGGCCAGTGCAGTGGTAGCATCCACACTGACCAGAACTGCTGCAGGATCTGCTGTGGTGGTTCATGATCCAGGAAGCAGGTAGAGTCTCATTACTCCTACCAGTGTAGTGGTGGCCACTACAGGATGGATTTGATCCCCAAATGTTGAATAGGTAGCAGCAAGGACGCTAGGTCTGAGCCTTGCTGCCAATTAAAAAAAAAAAAAATCTGATGCTCATCAGTGGGTTCTGTGCTGATGTTACCTAGGACCCAAAAGGGTCTCCCTATGTGGCAGCCTAATTCAGTGTAACTGGAGTTACTAGAAATAAAAAGTGAAATAAATTTGTTGAGTTTTATGCTTTATATTGGTACTGATGTACATGAGTACCATCTTTTTGTAATAAAATACCTCATAGATAAAATGGTTTTAAGCCAGGCGTGGTGGCGCAAGCCTTTAATCCCAGCACTCGGGAGGCAGAGGTAGGAGGATCGCCGTGAGTTCGAGGCCACCCTGAGACTACATAGTGAATTCCAGGTCAGCCTGGACCAGAGTGAGACCCTACCTTGGAAAAAAAAATGGTTTTATCATAGGCTAAAAAAAAGAAAAATTTCAACTTAGTGGAGTTTCTTTACTCTGAGAATTCTAAAAGAGATGACCTCTGTTTAGATGTGGGGGGGGGGGTTGTTGTTTTTTGAAGTAGAGTCTTGCTCTAGTCTAGACTGACCTGGAACTCTGCAACCCCAGCTGGCCTCAAACTCACTGTCACCCTCCTACCTCAAGCTCCCCAGTGCTGGGAGTGAAGGTTTGAACCACCACACCAGGCTAGAGGTGGAAGAGAGTACTTTTAGAATAACGATTTAGACTCATACATAGTGTGCAGAGTGGAAGGAACAACCCTGTCTATTTAAGAACCCATTCTGATCACATATAGAATTCACTCCAGGATTCTTGGAACTAAGTTAACCATTTGAACTGGTGCCCCAAATGGTTCTTGGAATCTTTATATTTGACTAATGTTAGGGATGTCTTAAATCATCAAGTATGACTGAGGATGTTCTCAGAACTTTGCCTGAGGGAGGAGTGTTGATACAAAGTAAACTTTTCACTCCTAGAGCTTAGTGCTTTGTTTCCTCCTATGGGACATCAGGTCAAAATATAAAACCCAGTTATCTGGCTAAGGACAGAGCTCCTTAATGGACAGTGTCTCTGTGGCCCAACGTTTCCAGAAACCAGGATCAATGCATTTCACAGCTCATTCAGTCCTTCCTGAAAGTCCTTTCAGCCTGCATACCTGTGCTAGAGTCAGGGTGTTAAACTTGGGCATGTAGTACATAGGCAGTCACTGTCCTTTGCATAGGGAACACCTAAATAAATTGCAAATGTAGCCCTTTGGCACCATGCAGATATTTTTTTCTCCCATTTGAAAGAAATCCGTAAGTCTCTGGATTTTTCAATAAAAAGAACTAGGTAACAGGCCAGGCATAACTGACTCAATCATAATCATTCAGAAAGACCAGAATCTCAATTAAAATACCACTTCATTATTATATGGTGTGAATTTTTACCTCCTCTTTTGAATTGGAAGCCAACTTGCTATGTATGTGGTAGCCAAGGATGATCTTAAACGCCTAATCCTCTTGTCTGCTTCCCAAATGTTGTGACTACAGACATGCACCACCACTTGTTTTGAGCTGCTTTTCACATATCTGTCTTTTGGAGAGTAGGTTCCCATAAAAAGAACATGTATGGGTACCCTTTTTCTCCCTCTACACAGTAAGCCTTCTTAGTGGGAAAGCACCCAAAGAGCTCCTCCTCTATCCTGCCAGATCTCCTGCATCTCTGGACACTTTGTCTCATGTAACAACAGGCTATATTTAAAGAATAAGCTATTTCCCTCAGGCTTTCTGCATTCTGCATATCAATTTGATAAAACTAATCCTCTCTCTGTCAAGTGCTGTTAAATCACAGAATTATGAACCACTTTTTTTTCCTCTCTATTTCTGTCCAAGTGTAGAATTTGGATTTTCTATTGAGCTCAGTGAGAACCCTGTGAGGTTGGGGCCAGTCTTGGCCTCTACTGTCTCCTCAGTTGTCTGCCACTGGGAATAAGGTTACTGGGGCAAGTCTGTTCTTTCGAGAGTAAGTTACTATGAATGGGTCCTTTTGGGGAGGTGATGTTCTGTCTCCAGCAGCTTTCTTAGCCTTACGGTCCTGTGGACCACCACTACCACCTAAGTTTTGGGAAGCAGAGGTGGAACAGGAGGCAGTAAAGATTTTTCCAAAAGCTTTGTAGTTCTTTATCTGTTTAGTTTGGCTTGGGCTGCTGTTGTGACACTCACCAGTTGTTCCTTTAGCAATATGAACTTCTGACTTCTCTGTGAAGCAGAGTTCTTTAAGTCTAGGAGGTTAAGGGAAGCTACTCAGTTGTACTGAATTAACACTTTAGCCCTTAATTTAACCAGAAAGAACCTCAATGTTTGTTTTGTTCTCGACAGTGGGATTTACAGATGAGTGCAATAGATGGAGCACTAAAGTGTGCGCCAGGTAGGCCGTGCAACAAGGGGAGCACATGTGTCCTGTGTGGATGTTGTGAGTTGCCTCTGCTTGGGTCTGCTTGGCCCTCTTGAGAAGAACTTCAGAGCTCACAGCTTGGATGACCCACTTTGCTGCTTTTCCCCAGGAGGAGCAGGCCTTCCATTGTTACTGTCCCCAACTTTGGAGCAGGATTTTTACCATCAGTCTTTTGTCTTTTTGGCAGCAGTAGTGGGATGGGTGTTAGCTCCAACTGGCCTGGGACTCATTATGTAGCCTAGGCTGGTCCTGAACACTTCAGTTCTCCTGCCTCTACCTCCCAAATACTGTCACCCACAGTTTCTTAGTCTTTGGAGAGGGATGCATCTTTGATGCCAATTCAGGACTAACACTCTGGTCTTGATTGTGGCATGTTTCCTATCTAGTATGTTGTGCATCTGGGGATGTAGCTCAGTTGGTAGAGTCCTTGCCTAGCATGCATGAAGCCCTGGGTTCCATCCTCAGCATGGCATAAAGTTGGGCTTGGTAGTCCATGCCTGTAATCTTAGCTCCCAGTAATTTCTTTCTGTTGTAGTGTTAGCCTCTTTCTAAAGTCATTCTAGCCTGTCGTCTTGTTTCCTTAAGCCTCCAGGGAGGTCCAGATCCTCTTAAACAGTCTGTCCCTCCTCCACTCGTCAAGTCCATCCCCATGTTCTGTGCCTCTGCAGCAGCCTGCTCATCTGCCGCTGCTCTGATCCACCCCACCTCCTTACCTGGCACTCTCCTGCATGGCTTTAGGTTGCAGGATCAATGTGACTTCCTTCTAGTAACCTGCTATGTCCTTATCTCCCGGTGTGGCATACAGATCCTGGCTTCAGTTCTGGCTTGTTCTTCCTTCCCCTCCTCTTCCTTCTTTCTCCCTCAGCACCAGTGAATGACAAGTCATACTCTGCTGTGAACTTCTGAAGTGGTTCATTGGTCCCCTTCGTGGGCCACCATCATCGTTCTGCAGGTACCAGGACCCAGCCTGCCCCTGTCCTGAGTGTGGCATGCTGAACTTGCAGGCTGTCTGCGTCTTCCCGTGGGCCTGGAGTGTGGAAGAAATGACTGTTCTGCTGAGCTTCGCCCTCTTCCTGCCAGCTGCTCTGAACTTTCCTCTTCCTGTCAGCTGCTTGGTATTTTGGATTTTTGTGAAAAGTAAACCCCAACGTTAAGAGGATGGTGTTTGCTAAGTGGCTCATACACTCTTTCTTTCTTTCTTTTTTTGAAATGTAGAGAGAAAGAGGCAGACACAGTGAATATGGGCCTGCTGGGGCCTACTGCCACTGCAAACAAACTCCAGATGTATGTGCCACTTTGTACATCTGGATCTATGTGGGTGCTGGGGAATTGAACCTGTACTCTCAGACTTTGCAAGCAAGTGCCTTTAGCCATTGAGCCATCTCCCCAGCTCTTCATAGGCTTTTTCTTAGAACCTAGATGGTAAATGGTTGAAGCTTATAGGCCATGTGTATCACCTACTTACCTGAACCCTTGGTGCTCAGAAGCACCCACAGACTTTGGGTCAGCAAATGGACAGAGCTGTGCTCCATAGCGTGTAGTTATAAGAGTAGGAAGTCCCTGTCTAAAATGCACCTTATCAAGTGATTAACTCTTCAGTTAGGCAGAGTGGACAGGACCCCTCCCTCCCCCAGCCCTATTTCCTAACACCAGTCTTCCTGTCTCAGGTTCCACTGTCTAACTGTCCTGGCTGCCTGAGAAACCAAATGATTTCTCTGGGTTCCTCCTGACCAAGCTGTGCAGCCTATGGGAGCTTCTGAAGTTGAACCAAGCAAACCTCCCCTCCCCTACCCCCTGGAGCACCAGAACTTTGAGTGAATCAAGCATCATTCTTGCCCCTTGGTAGGGTAGAAGGGTGCCGTGATTATAGGTGTGGGCTGCCATACCCTGTTTATGTATTTGTATATGGTTCTAGAGATGGGACCCAGGGCCTTGTGCTTACTAGACAAGTGCTCCTCCTGGCATATATCCTCAGATTTTTGGTGGTGGTGGTGGTGGGTGTGTATAAAATTGCAATCAGAGAGAGAGAAAAAAAAAATGAGCATGCCAGGGCTTCTAGCCTCTGCAAACAAACTCCAGATGCATACGCCACTCTGCATCTGACTTTACATGGGTACTGGGGAATCGAACCTGGGTCATTAGGCTTTGCAGGCAAGTGCTTTAACAATGGAGCTCTCTCTCTAGCCTTTGTTTTTGTTTTCTGTGATGAGATTTGTGGCCCAGGCATGCTGAGGTTACAGGTGTGCACCACCATATTCAGCTTCCACAATAACCCTCTTTTGGTAATATTTTATGCAGTGGAGGTGGACTTCCAGACTGTGCTATCAAATGAGCGGTTGACAGGAAGATTTGAACAGATGCTATTAGGATCCTTTCTAAGTTTTGTTTCAGCATTTGTGGTCTAGGGCAAAGATAAATAAAGTGGAGAAGACGACATTTCTTAAGTTGCAGCTTGTACAAAGAGATAGAGCTACACAGGGTGTACTGAACAGCTCCCATATCTGGACCACCCGAGGCCCATACTACCTAGGCCTGCAAACACCAGCCTGCAGTGCTGGCGCGCTGAAAAGTGGGGGCTGAGAGCCCTTTTTCTGGGACTTGGGGAGGGGCTACTTCTTTCTTTATTTATTTATTTATTTATTTGGCTTTTCAGGGTAGGGTTCAGGCTGACTTGGAATTCACTATGTAATATCAGGGTGGCCTCAAACTCATGGCGATCCTCCTACCTCTGCCTCCTGAGTGCTGGGATTAAAGGCGTGCACCACCATGCCTAGCACAAGGGGGCTACTTTTTAAAGTACATGAAGTGATGTCAAGAAGTTGTTGGGTTTTGCACATGCCTTTAATCCCAGTGGGGGACAGAGGTAGGAGGATCGCTGCTAGTTCAAGGCCAGCCTGGGACTTCAGAGTGAATTCTAAGTCAGCGTGGGTTAGAGCAGACTGTACCTTGAAAAAGCCCTCTCCCCCCCCCCCAAAAAAAAGGTGTTGGGTCTTTAAACTTTTTTTGTTTTCAGTCTTTTTTTCTCTCCGCCCCCCCCCCACCCGAGGTAGGGTCTCACTCTAGCTCAGGCTGACCTGGAATTCACTATGTAGTCTCAGGATGGCCTCAAGCTCTTGGTGATCCTCCTACCTCTGCCTCCCAAGTGCTGGGATTAAAGGTGTGTGCCACCACACCCAGCTTAAAGTCATTATTTTAAGTTTTTTTTTAGTGAATGCTTCTTATGTATGTATTTATTTATGAGAGAGTGAGAAAAAATGGGTGTGCCAGGACCTCTAGCCACTGCAGACAAACTCTAGATGCATATGCCACCTTGTGCATCTGGTTTACATGGGTACTGGGGGATTAAACCTGGATCTTTAGGCTTCGCAGGCAAGTGCCTTAACCACTAAGCCATCTCACCGGCCTGGATCTTTAAATTTATTGAAGACCTCTGGGGTGGGGCAGGTCAAGGCTTCAAGACATTATCCTCCACCTCTCCTTCTCCAGCCCCCTGAAAATCATATACTAGAGAAGGCTATGGCAGTGTAGCTTCTCATTGCCATTATCCTACTACAGTCCCCTTTGTTAGGTGACTACCTGGGGAGACTTATCAAATGCCTATTCACCTCAGGTATGGCACGAACTGCAGGCCAAAAGACATAACGAAGCAATGAGTTCAATGGAGAGCTCCTACAGGAGCCCTACGCATTGATAGCCAGTTACCTATCTTGGAGAAGGATTAGGGCCTTGAGTTCCTCTAGATCCATCTTTTGAGAGTCTTAAGGTAATCACAGCTGCTCTGACTTCATAATGGCCCAAGACCATGTCATGTCCTGTTATGTGAAGTGTGAGGTAGTCCATCATGGGGTGACAAAAGGGCCAACTCAAGGAGTCTTAATAGGAAGTCCCAGGGTAACAGCATCCAGTAAGGAACCTGGGAGTTTTAAAAGCACTTTTCTAGGGCTGGAGGGATAGCTTCGTGATTAAGGCATTTGCCTGCAAAGACAAAGGATCCTGGTTCAATTCTCCATGACCTACATAAGCCAGATGCACAAGGGGGCGCTTGCATCTGGAGTTCGTCTGCAGTGGCTGAGGGTCCTGTCGCACCCATTCTCTCCCCCCCCTTCTCTGTCAAATAAATAAATAAAAATAAAAATATTAAAAAACACTTTTCTAGGGCTGGAGAGATGGCTTAGTGATGAAGGCCCTTGCCTAAGCCTAAGAAACCAGGTTCAGTTCTCTAGTACCCATGTAAAGCCAGATGCACAAAATGATGCATGCATCTGGAATTCATTTGCAATGAGTGGCACTATGCTCTAGTGTTTTCTGCTTGAAAATAAATAAAAACATTTTTCTGATGGCCCAGCCTCTCCAGAAGACACATTTGGAGTCTTTTCGACTAAACATGTTCTTATATCCAGCCCACAGTTGAACTTAGCATTTATCCCCCAGAAAGGAAAACCCAGTTCTAGCAGAGGTCAGGTTTAAATCCTGGGTCACCTGTATCGTGAGATTATCTGTGAGGGGCACAGTTTTAGACATTGAGAGTGAATCATATTTCCATCAGCACTAGTTAGGGTGCACAGTAAAGCACGTGCAGCTGTGATAAAAGGCTGGTGGGGTACAAAGCCTTTTTGGATACAGTATGTTCTGGTTCATTTTTATTAAACCTGCCTCCATATTGATTTCGTGACCACTGGCTTAAGCAAAAATAGGGCTTAGTCTCAATGGCAGCACCTCATTGTTTACCTAGCTTTTGTACTTATATTTTTCAGAGAAAAAAAAAACACTATTGTAAATTGTAAATAGCCAATACCTAACTATTGGATGCAGATCTGTAACTGTTGGCAATGGCATCTCATAGGAACAGATAAATAAAGTTTATTTCCTATAAAAAAAAAAAAAATAGGGCTTAGTGCTATGACTACAGTGACTGTTCCTCTCACTGTCACTTTGTTGCTTCCTGGGCCAGACCTGGCTACACTGGTGCACTGTGGGAGGGGTCTCAGTTTTTCTCATCTTGCAGACTAGTCAGTCTCCTAATCACTCAGCTTTCTCTTGTCCCCACTGGACTCTAGCTTCTAGAAGGCAAAGGTTACTGGTTACTGTTTTGTCCCTAGGATCTGGCACAGTGTTCAGCACTTTTTGTATGTGGCTGGGAAACTGAACCTGGGCTGGTAGGCTTGGTAAGCAAGGCCCCAGCTTGTACAGCTCAGTGGTAGAATACTTGACTAGCATCCACAAAACCCTGGCCGTCATCCTCAGCACCATTCAAACAGTGAGATTGTCGAGCCCCACAATAAGGAGCAGCGATAGATGTGTGCAGAGTTCATGTGGATATAGACGCTGAGAACCTAGCCTGACGAAGTGTACTGGTGTCCCTTGCTAGTCCTTGGAAGAGGCGACAATGATGGCACCTCCGCCTCGCGGCATAGGGCAAAAGGTGCTGCAGGTGATATGCCACCTGTGGGCACTCACGGTGGTCTTTCCTTATAGAAGTAAGCTCCAGCACCAGGGACACCAAGATAAATTTACTCTGTTGTTTCAGGGGAACAGGTTCATGTTGCCAGCACTAGCCTCAAACTTAATGTATAGTTGAGAGGTGAGGTTGACCTTGAACTTCTAATTCTCCTGCATCCACTTGAGAGAGAGATATGAACGGGTACACCAGGGCCTCTAGCCACTGTAACTGAACACATGCACCACCTTGTGCATCTGGCTTTACATGGATACTGAGGAATTGAACCAGGGTCCTTAGACTTTGCAGGCAGACAGTTTAATCACTAAGCTATCTCTCCAGCCCACTCTCACATATTTTGAGGTAATCTTACCATGTAGTCCAGACAGGCCTAGAACTCTTTGATTCTGTGAACTTCTCTTTTCTCACTTTTCAAAAATAAGTGATTGACAAAATCAGTAACAGATTACTTGCCCAGGGCCTTTCAGCCAAACTCAGCAAGGCAGTAGTCTGTGGTTCAGAACACAAATTGCTGTACACACAGCAAGCCTTTGTATGCCCATGCACCTGGGGAAGCGCACACTGGTGACTGTCAGAAAAGACAAGGGTTAAAGAAGATGCCACAGGAAGGGGATTGCATTCGAAATCTGAGAGGAAGGTTTCTTTTATTTTAGTTGAACCTAAAAAACCTGAAATTTCCCTTCCCGTCTCACCCGTCAGTCTGCGCCAGCCTGTGTTTGAGCTTGTAAGTTTGGGGGGAGGCAGGGTCTTCTAGACCAAGTGCTGGGATTATAGATGTGAGCCACCACGATCAGCTAGAGGCAGGTGATTATTAAAATTGATGCCTGTTATGAAGTTGGGCTTGTTTCCCAGTGGTACTGTGGTAGCGTTTCTTTCAGGGTAGAGAAATTGAATCTTTTTTTTGTCATCAATAATGGAATAAGAGGAAAGAACATGTCTGACCACCATACTTTCTTTTATTACTATTGAAATTGGCAGAGTATTATCTTCAGAAAGAATTTTTTATATTGCCAAATGCCTCTTGTGCAAGAAGTTCATTTCTCCTCCCCAGCTTCCCATTGTGTGGTGTGCAGGGTCATTGAGAACACCCTGTGTGTGCGGGTATGCTAGAATGGAGCGGAGGGGGAGTTTGAAAGCAAGATGAAGCACTCTCGACCAACATGAGCCTTTGCTGTGAAAGAGGACTGATTTTTATGCAACATCTTCCCTCTTTTACCATAAAATGACTGTGACTGCCATTAAACGGAGCTTGACAGGTGTTCCTCCCTCCCTGGTATCACCTTCCTCGTCAGAGGATATAGGAGAGTGGACATTTTACTTGGTTGTACAGAGACCAGTGTTCCTCACTAGTTTCATTTTTAGGCACCAAATGGGAATATTTCCTAAAAGAAAGAAATAATGAAGCCGTGCAGGGTGTGGGTGTGTGTTTTAAATTTTTATCTATTTGTGGGTGTGCATGTGTGTTTGCATGCATGCTTATACTTTGAGTCTCTTGCTGCAGACAGACGCCTGTCAGGCTTTTTGTAGGTGGCTGGGAAATTGAACCTGGGCTGGTAGGCTTGGGAAGCAAGCACCTCTAACTGCCGAGCCATCTCCCAGTAAAGCCATGCAGGGTTTTTTGTTTTGTTTTGTTTTTAATTTGTAATTTTATTTATTTATTTGAGAGGGAGAGAGAGAGAAGGAGGGAGGGAGAGAGAGAGAGAGAGAGAGAGGGAGGGAGGGAGGGAGGGAGGGAGAGAGAGAATGGGCACGCCAGGGCCTCCAGCCACTGCAAACGAACTCCAGATGCGTGTGCCCCCTTGTGCATCTGGCTAACGTGGGTCCTGGGGAATCGAGCCATGAACCGGGGTCCTTAGGCTTTACAGGCAAGCGCTTAACCACTAAGCCATCTCTCCAGCCCAGCCATGCAGTTTTTAAGTGTTTGCTTACAGGAGGGAGAAGATATGTCCTTCTCTCCCCTCCTAAATTCCAGTATTGACTCAGTGGACTTTGTGACTCGTGTGTGTGTGTTATTGTTACATATATGCATGTGTGTGAGGAAACCAGAGGTCAATGTCTTCCTTTAATACTTTCCACTTTATTTTTTTAATACTGCTTATTTTTATTTCTTTGAGAGAGAGAAGCAGAGAATGTGCACACCAGGGCTTCCAGCCACTGTAAACGAACTCCACATGCACTCGCCCCCTTGTGCATCTGGGTCCTAGAGGGTCGAACTGGGATCCTCTGGCTTTGCAGGCAAATGCCTTAACCGCTGAGCTGTCTCTCCAGCCCCTCTCCACTTTATTTTATTTATTTATTTGAGACAGAGTCTCTTACTGAACACAGACCTCATGGACTCAGCTAGACTACCTATCCAGCCTGCCCCAGAGATCCGTCTCCACTTCCCCAGCACTGGGATTACAGTTGTGCAGCACCACACTCAGCTCAGCCTTCTAAACGTAGGTGTTGAGGATGTCAACTCAGGTTCTCGTACTTGCATGGCAAGTGCTCTGCCAACAGAGCCATCTCTCCAGCTAGAATTTGGTTTTGCTCTTAGGTTTTGTGGCCCTCAGCAGACCATGCATTTGGGAATGTAGAGTTTTGTTTTTGGTCCTTAGCACATCACTGTCAGGGAAGCAGTTGGTGATCAGAATGGTACCATATGCATGGCACCAGTGACTAGTACTGTGCCAACACAGAGGAATTTTCTTTCCATGAGCAAACAGTTTTGAACAGAAGCCTGGGAGTGCTGTGGTAAATGTGTCATGACGTTCTTTGTGACCATGTTGCCCTTGGCTGCGTTTCTGATCCTTGTCTGTTGGAGACATTTGTATCTGAATATAATTGCCTTTTGGAGACTGAGCCACTGTCCACGTAGTCCTTGGCACCACTCCTGAATTTTTGTCATTTCAGGATGCTTAGATTCTCTGTTTTTGGAGACATTTTTGCATGTGGATGTGTTGTAGGTGTGATACGTATGTGTATGTGTGTGATGCAGGCATGGATGGATGTGGTGCCCAGTGCCCAAGCACAGAGGCCAAAGGAGAATGTCAGGTGTCCCCCTGTGTTGCCCACCTGCTTATTTCCTTGAAGCAGTCACTTACTTCACTGATTCTGGAACCTGCTATTTTCACAAGTCCCTGCAGTTTTCCAGTTCTCCCCGCAGTTACATGGGTTCTGGGGACTCAGGAGTCTGAAGCCCTCATGCTTGCATCAGAAACAACTCCTAACTGCTGAACTACCTCTCCCACCTCCCTGCACTCACCCCTAAGAGAGGAATTCTAATGGTAATGGGGATAGCTAAACTTGACTCTTTAGAGATGGGGCTTTCCCCGCCCACCCACCTTTGTCTGAAACTGTGTAGCCCAGCTGGGGCTGGACTGGGCTGGACTGGGCTGGACTTGACTCCTAACGATCCTCCTCCCAAGTGGTAGAATAACAGGTTTGTGCCGCCTCACCTAACTGAGCTTGGCTGGAATGGGAACAGCTGTGGAGCTCCACAAGCCCGCTACTCTTGGGCTTCTCTCTGGTGTTTTGTTTCCTTCCCCTCCTGTAGTGGACAGCTCTCTCCCATAACTGAGTGATGGGATTCACTTCTCATGCTGGAGATTGTCCAGTCTGCATGTGAACCAGTGATGTCAGCACCACCTGTCCCAAGTAGGAATGTTGTGATATCAAACTGGATAATTGCAAAGAAAGTTCTAAGGGTCAATGAGAAGACAGTTCCCTTATTCCTGAGACAAACAGATCAACAGTATATACTGTCAATATTTTGGCTGCAGACTATTTTCTTGGTATTGATCTAGAGGAAATATGTGTGTTTTTCTTTAAATCAATAACTTCTGTAAACTTAGTCGTTACTTTTAGCTACATTGTTTCTCTTTCTCTTCTTTCAGAAAGTCACATCTGATTTCTTTTCCTTCCTTTTCTCTCTGTGGCCCAGTACCACCCTGAGAAGAAGGGGCTACTTACATCTGAGCAGTCTGAATGGGAAGAAGCAGGCAGGGCTTAGTATTTCAGATGTGAAACATTTTGGCTCTTTTTTCGAGGTTGATATAATTGATCCTTTCCCACTTACCTCTTACATACTCTTGCAATCATTTCCCCAGAGACATATTTCAGATACTCTTTTTAGCATCTTGGAAGGTTCATTCAGTTCTTTGTAATCTGTTTGGGTTTATATTTCTTGTTGTCTGCTGACTATATTTCTTGAGCTGCATTTTCCAAAGGAGAAATGCCACAGAATCATTTCTGCTGATGACTGGTGAAGGAAGCCCCCGTCAATAGCTGAAAAAGGAGAAACTGGAACAAAAAGCATAGCGAAAGTGGTTTTGTGGGAATGTGATTACAGAGTTGGTTTTATAATAAGAGGCTGTTTGGCACTGTTGTCTCTGTGAAATGGGCTGGAGAGGCAGCTCTGTGCTCTGAGCAGCCGCTGAGCCTGGGCGCACACAGGAGGGAGGAGTCTGGTCCTTTTCTGAGCTGTTCATGCTGGGGGAGGGGGACATGGACAGCCCTCGACTACCTCCTCCTCCAGCCGCCGGGAACATATGTGCATGCTCTTAGTGACTACAGCTGCCATGGAGCAGCCCTCAACAATGCTCCCAAGGAGGGTAAATCTTCTCATCTGGTTTTAAAAGAGAGAGAAGAACCCTGTGTCTTACATTGAGTTTGGATGCAGGGAGTGAGGCAGAAGGATTTAGGCAGCAGGGTTTTCTCCCAGGCCTCTCAGCATGTGGACACACAGATCAATTTCTTATCCTGCATTCAGCTGGACACTGGGTTAGAGGCTGTTGATCAAGGCATCCCCTCCTGTTTCATATCACATAACGCATTCATTTCAGCCACTGAGCCTAAATTACTGTTTGCTTTCTCTGCCTCCCCCCTCCCTCCAAAAAATGGTAAGAATTCGTGTAAGGATAAAGTTAGTTTATCCGTGCTAATGCTTTGATTTTTCTTTTCTCTTTCTCTTTGCCACAGTAGGTAACCAGTTAGGGGCCTTGGTACATCAAAGGTAAGCAGTGGGTTATGTTTTATTATTTATTGATCATTTCTAATTGTTTATTGATCCACCATCTGCACTAGAGTGTTAGCAAGTCAGAGGTTGGCAGTGTGGGAAGCCAGGGGCTAGGTTTCCTAAGACTAACAGTTTCTGCCAGCCCTCTCCAAAAACAGTGGAGACTGGGGGGACAAACTGAAGCATGACTCTAAATCCATCCTCTGTGGAGGCTCAACTTAAAAGGAGATGCTCTTCCACCAAAGATAGCATTTGAAAGGAGGTAATGTGAAGTTTAGTTACCTCATTGGTCCTCTGAGTTTTCCTGCATCTGGCACCTGCAGCCTCTTCTCCAAAGAAGAGTGCAATCTGTGGGTGGCGTGGCACTTGGGCTGCAGACCCCAGAGTGTCAGGCTCCTCTGCTCTGTGATGGGGATTTGCCCAAGAATCTTTCCTACGTGGTTCTCTGCTTCTGTTTCCCCTCATAACCCTCCACTAAATGTTGAGAACTTAGATTCAAAAACCCCTGAGCTTTGAAAAAGAATAGTCTGGCCGGGCATGGTGACACACACCTTTAATCCCAGCATTTAGGCTTAGGTAGGAGGATAGCTGTGAGTTCGAGGCCAGCCTGAGACTACATAGTGAATTCCAGGTCAGCCTGGGCTAGAGTGAGACCCTACCTTGGGGGAAAAAAAAATAAAAATACACACACAACAGTCTATACGCCAGGGTATCTGTTGTCATGGTGTCAGCCTTTAAAAGGGAAGCAATGCCTAGGAAACTGGCACGATTCTGTCTTGCAGGGACTCTGTTATTGTGACATAGTGTCCTTAACCTACACTGCCATTGACATGGTTCTGCATGAATGGTTGAACATTTCTAGAAATAACCAGGCTGTTCACCAGGAGATTTAAGTCTGGTTTGCTTGTTTTGTTAGCGAATTAAAATGACAAGTGAGATTGTTGTTATCAAATGCTGTCTTTCTTATTAAGCTATCATCAGTCAGTATGCTACTTTCCAAAATGGTTATGCTTGGTACACCAGACAAACTTTAGCCTTGCATTTAGAATAGAGCCTGTTCTTCCAGAAAACCCAAAGCAGCTCATCTTAGTATTCTCCATTCCCTAGAGAGTCTGCCAATATTATTTTGAAGGGCTGAGGAGTTACCAAGCTCAGTGTCATTTTTGTTGTTGGCAGGGCTAAAGACGAACCCAAAGCTTTGGGTGTGCTGGGCAAGTGTTCTACCACTGAAGTGTACCCCAGCCTTGACACTTTCCATATAGTACTGTAGAAGTTTCTTTAGTTAGGTCCTATGTGATATTTTTTAAGAGTAAACAGCTAGCCGGGCGTGGTGGCGCACGCCTTTAATCCCAGCACTCGGGAGGCAGAGGTAGGAGGATCACCGTGAGTTTGAGGCCACCCCAAGACTACATAGCAAATTGTAGGTCAGCCTGGGCTAGAGTGAGACTCCACCTCGGGAGAATAAAACAAAGCTTGTGCTACATGCAGGAGGCTCAGCAACCTCTTGGACCATGTACAGGGGTGTAGTCACCCTAACGGGCAGTGTGGATGTACCCTGGCAGGCCTGGCCTCTACCACAGGTTGTTAGGACTCGAGGGTTGGTGCTGGCATCCTTGGTGTTACCAACTAGAAAGCCAGGTTGGTCAGTTCTGGAGTGAGTGCTTATATCCCAAGATGCAGATGGGAGAGCGCCAGCCTTGAACACAAGGCTGAGGATATAAACCCCAAGGAGAAGGAAGGCTGCTGGCTCCATCGCAGTGATGCAGTGGCAAGTGCTATTTAGACGCTGCTACATTTCGCCCAGTGCTACACTCCACTCTCCATAGAAACATGAGTTTCCTTCAGCTCTCCCTCCCATGATGGGTGAGATCCAGCTGTGTGAGAAAGGCTTCAAAATGCTTGCCTTTTTTAAAGTTTTTAAACTGCTTGCATTTAACTTCCTCCTAAGGTAAATGTTTAGATTTAATTGCTCTCTGGGGTATGGGCAGATTGGATATTGTCCACAATACACAGTGTGGCAAGCTGGAAGGTTTGTTTGAAAGAACCAATGCAATAGGTCTTTTGGTTGTTTTTTTGTTGTTGTGGTGGTGGTGGTGGTGGTTTTTTTTGTTTGTTTGTTTGTTTGTTTTGTTTTGTTTTGTTTTTTGGTTTTTTTTTAAAGGCAAATCGTGGATGGGATAGTACTTAACAGAAGTCTTTCCTAGAGCAAGTGAGGTGATTGCTCTGTCCTGGCCAGCACTGATTAGGCATCTGTTGGCTACTGGTTCTCTTTGGGACATCTTACCTTAGAAAGCAGTTATTTTGGTGAGGGGCCAAGCAACAATAAAAGATTGAGAAAGCAGGCATCTTAAAGAAGTTGAGTGTCTCCAGTAGCAGAGGCCAGTAAGTTAAAAAAGGAGATAGAAAGGGAAGAGAAAGAATGGGAGGAGGGCTTTTATTAGGTTGGTATTGTATATATGTAAGTAGAAAGATTGAGATGGGGAGGGGATATGATGGAGAATGGAATTTCAAAGGGGAAAGGGGGGAGGGTAATACCATGGGATTTTTTTGTTATCATGGAAAATATTAATAAAAATCGAGAAAAAAAAAAAAAAGAAGTTGAGTGTCTCTACATCTATTCATTTATTTTAAGTCTTTATTTTGTAACATTGCCAGTATAGGAAATTTAGGGATCTAAAATGGTCACAGACTCTGAATTCTAGTTTTTCTAAAAATGTTCTTTGTTTTTAGGGCAGTAATAACAGAAGAATTCAAAGTGCCTGATAAAATGGTTGGATTTAGTAAGTATCTGTATCATCTTTTCCCCTGATTCTCGCCTGTTCTTTCCATTTTAATCTTTTATGTGCACGTCACCTGTGGTATACTGCTTCGTGCCTATTTTGTACAGTCTGGGAGTGCTGCAGGCCTCTCTCCAGACCAGCAAAAGACCAGAAAACCAGGGCTTGGCCACTGCTACCCACCCTCCTCCCAGCTAGAATACCTGCTATAGTTCCCATGCAATTGCTGCTGCTGCTGTTGCTGCAATGCCCAGGAAGTTGAAGTGGGCTCACCAGCCAGCTTTCTCTGTAGAGAGCCTCAATCAAGTGTAAATGCCAACTGAATTTATGAGTCATCAGTGCACGGTTGTGTGTGGGGTGAGAAACATATTCTGACCCTGTTCAATCTGTTGCAGTTATTGGCAGGGGAGGTGAGCAGATTTCACGGATTCAAGCAGAATCTGGTTGCAAAATTCAGATTGCTTCAGGTAAGGACTTCTTTTCACAGACTTGTTTGATAGAAATCAGTATTTTGTATAATTTTCCAGACTCAGTCCCTTTGCTTGTTGCTTAGAAGTTAGGTAAGTATGTGCAGTTGCCATCTTCCTTGTGCTTCTGGAGGTGGGACTCCCATGTGAGCACCAGAGCAGAGATGAGGCCTGCATCTGGCTTCTAGCGCGAGACCCTCCTCAGCTCTGTGGTCAGCACAGCCCCTTTTTAACTCTTGCCAGCTAGGCTGGGACCTGTGTTTTCTGCACCAGAATATGATGCCAGACATGGTGGGGACTGCACCCTGGCTTCCCTGCACCAGACTGTTCCTTCCTTTTGTGGAAAGAGGACAGTAGGGGTTCTGCTGCTGGAGTGAGTGTCAGACACATTTCAGGACCTCTCATGACAGGCTTGGTTTGACCATTTGCTGTGGAAGAGACACAGAACTAAGAAGAGTTTTTAATTTTACTTATAGTTTATTATATCATTTGAGTTTGACCTCCTTCCATTTGAGAGCAAATGGTGTGGAGTACATTCAGGTGGAGAAATGTTTGTCATTTAAAGGATTTTCATTGCAATATCTGAAGGCAGTGACTGAGGTTAGCTACTTGTCTTTCAGGTTTTTTTTTGTTTTGTTTTTTTGTTTGTTTATGCAGTGCTGGGGATTGAAGCCAGGACCTCTCAAGTGCTAGACAAACACTTGTACCACTGAGCTAGGTCCCCAGCTCTCTTGTTTTTGAGGAAGGATTTGAAGAAGCGGTTTATAGGATGAAGCTTAAGTCATCCTGTGTGCTGTTGGAAAGCAGGATCTCCCATCTTGTCAAACGGCCCAGGTCCTCATAGTTGTCACTGGTCTCTTGGGATGTGGATGCAACAGTTGGTGGAATCCTGATGTCCTTAGAATGAAGTCCTTACTAGTATACCTCATCATTAAACTGCTCTGCAGATGGAATGCTGAGGAAAGCAGTGACGAAGTGACTCAGGTGGTGAGGATCCTCTGGGTAGGTCAGGAGTGAGTGGAGGCCAGTAATCAGGGCCAACTCACAAACCTCTGCTGTCCTCCTGGCTCCTCTGTGGGGCTTGTCTCTTCTACTTGGAGAAATAGGGTGGAGCTACCAGCTTAATGTCCCTGAGCAAAGCAGACTGTCCTTTGGGGAGACTGAGTGTCTGTGGGGCTGGTATAGGAAGCAGCCCCAGAGAGACCGTCTGCACACAGAGGCAAAGGCACACAGCCTGATGCCCACCAACACACCTCATCTTCTTAATTCTTCTTATAGAGAGTTCTGGGATTCCAGAGAGGCCCTGTGTACTTACCGGAACCCCAGAAAGTATTGAGTAAGTTTATTTTATTTACTTTTTCCTTTCATTCTTCTTCCTCCTTCCCCAAGTGGGGAGAAGTGGAAGGGTAACACTGTCGTTGAACACTGTCTATCTGAGCTGCAGTCTGGCCATACAGTAGGCTCTCCACAGGAAAACAGTCTGGGAGGCTGCCGCACAGGGGAGCGCTTCTGTTTCCTTAAGTACCCACACCCTACAGAAGGCCTTTCTGTGATAAATAACCAGGGTCTCAGAAATGCGCTAATCAGCTTTCTCCTCCTTGTTAACACCTCCTTTACCTGAGTAGGTCTGGGGAAGAGGGCCTATCTCTTTGTGAGCTACTGAGAACCAGGCACCAGGCTTTCTGCCTGGGTTGGTCTCCTTGCCTTTCTGCTGTTTGTAAAGCAAGTGAACCTACTTGTGGATGCTTTTGCTCCATTCAAAGGGCAATGTGGACCAGCCAGCAGGTGTCTTGGCTTTGGAGTTCCTTTCAAAAGCTCTGAGATTGGCATTGGCTTTCTTGTCCTGGAACATGCATGCTTAGGGCCTTGTGCCAGATAGAGGCTTCATAAACCCAAGAACCTTTTGGGGAAGGGGGATATGCTGACTCGAGTGAGCTTGTTTTCTTTTTCAATCACGGAGTCGTGTTGAACGTGAGTATGGGGAGCTGAGATTACGTCTGGCTCAGTAGGTAGGTTGTTTTATTGTTTCCATTTCTCAGGGAGTCTAGATGAGTTTAAATTCTCTTGTTCTGCTGGAACATTGTAAGCGGTGAACCAGAATAAATATCACTGGCAGGTGTGTATTATAGGGCAAGCTGGATGGTTTGCTGGAGCCACAGCATTTTTTTTCCAGCACAGGTTAATCTAGTACACTAGCAAAATATTAAAAAGCTGCTGCAAGTGAGAAAGCCCACAAGCTGATTCTGCACACAAAGGCTCAAAATTGCAAAAGGCAGCTTCTCTTTCCTGCCTCTCCTCCTTTCTTCCCACTCTTGTAAGCATTCCTACTTCGTGTTTCCCCAAGGAGTCGAGGCTCTAGGATCACAGCTTTTGGAGAAAGCTCTCACTTTCTCCAAGGAGCAGCATGACCAGCCTGTTTGGTAGCTGAAACTGTATCTCTCTCAAAAGAACCAAAAAATAGGTGGTGTGTGGTAATTTAAAGAGCAAATTCTGCAAATAACAGCCAGGGAAGATTCTGGTGCAGAAAAGGAAATTGGCCCAACAGATGACATTGGAAGGCTGAATTGTACTGTTGCCACATTGCAGAAATGAAGACAGATAGCAGGTCCTATGAAACACAAGGTCTCAACTGGGCTGCACCACTCAAGCAGGCACCCTCTTCCAATGAGCAGCTCAGCTCTCTCCTTCACATTTTGAAACTGCACTGGACAGTGTGGCCTTAGCTAGATATCGTAGAGCCATTTGCTGGTCATGGAGAAGACACTTGGGGTTTGGGAATTGAAGCTATGACTACTAACCCTTGCTTTCTTCCCATCTTTTTCATTGCTTTCTCTCTCCTGCCCTTATTTAACAAATGTGTGCTGAGTGTTTACCCTGTGAGAGGCTGTGCTGAATTGGGGAGCAGAGAGGTACACAAAGGGCTAAGAGGAGTTTCCTGCCATCAGAGCCACTGACATTCCAGTAGGAGGCAGGACATGTTTGTGGAGACCCAAGCAGGTGCCGAGGGCAGATATACTGGCAGTGGCCCACTCCTTGAGGCTCCAAGTTGAAACCATAGTGTTGCTTTTGTATGCATTGCTTTTGAATTCCAGCCTGGTAGCGTGGTGGATGGCTCAAAGACCTCTCAGGTTGTGGGGCAGGAGCTGGAGCTGGAGCTGGAGCTGAAGGAGGGCCGCCTTGACTCTCTTGTGCTTTCCCCGGCACCATCTCCCTTCCCAGCAGACCTTAAGCACCCATTTAATGCTGGGTCTTGTGGTTCTTCTCCCTCCCAAAGACAAGCCAAACGCCTCCTGGGGCAGATTGTGGATCGTTGTAGGAATGGACCTGGCTTCCACAATGACATGGATGGCAACAGCACAATCCAGGAGCTCCTCATCCCTGCATCTAAAGTTGGCCTGGTCATCGGCAAAGGAGGGGAAACAATCAAGCAGCTGCAGGTACATGAGCCCCTGTGTGACAGTGCGGTGGCTGTCGTGGAGCAAAACTTTCAGCCTCCCATCCTTGGGGAGATTGGTCATGACCACCTTCACAGCTGGGCTGGCCCTACACACCTTGGTACCATGGCTCCCTTCCAAACCTCTGCCTATGTGGGAGAGACTTCCTTCCTCCCTTTGACAGGCACACGCTGATGCCAAGAGTTGGGGCAGGTGAGCCCTTGCAGGGCCCATGAACTTTGAATAGCCATTGTACAGTGAGGTTCTCTCAGGAATGGCTTGAGAGTGATAGCAGGGGTCAGCATGTCAGCTGAAAGCGCAGTGTTCTAACCCTACACTTCATTAGTCTGCACTCTTAAATATGCTGTTAGCTGGCTGTGGCAGCACATGCCTGGAATCCCAGCACCTGGAAGGCTGATTTGGGAAGATGGAGATTTGGAGGCCAGTCTGGGCTGTATATAGCAAGATTTATTCCAAAAACAAAAATGCTCCTTTACTTTTCAAGGGTTCAGGGTCCTCGTCTGTGTGCTGCTATTGTCACAGAGCTGAAGCAGTGCCCACTCTAATTTTCATGAGTCTGACCCTGAGGAGGCTGCTGCCAGCTGCAGGATCCCTCACCTAAGATAGCCAAGCCAAGCATGCTATAGGATTTAGGATCCATCCCCAGCAAGTTCCTCAAATGGTGCATTTCCCAGCTAAGCATAACAATAGTCATTCTGACTCAGGGAAAGGCTAGTAATACACTCAACCTGAGTTAGGCTCTGCTATCTTGTCAGTTCTAGACAGACTTCTGCAAAGTTCTGGGGCTCTCTCAGCTGTAGGCAGGAGACATTACTGGCCCTGTATGCAGTCATACCCCAGGCCTAGGGTTGTGGAAGGCCCCTTACAACCTTGTGTAAAGTGTGAGACTCAAAAACACCATAGGATTAGGTGTTGCAGAATTCTAGTTTCAGCCCACCATTTCAGACCTGGAACCTTAGGTGGCCTGCTCAGGAGCACTGTTCACCTGTGACTGGGAGGTGGCAGGACTGTCATGGAGAACACCAGTTTTAATTAGTTAAGGCTATACAGAGTACCTAGCTCAGTGTGTGGCTTTCAATAATTAATATTTGATGTTCAATGGTTAATAATTAATATTTAGATGATCTAAGGGTGGAGACAAGAGTTTGGGGAAATAGTTTTATATGGCACATTGGTAATCTGTCTTGCACAACCTGTATGTCTACATTCCCAGAAGCCAGGTCAGAAAGCTGTGCCTGTGGTAGATGAGACATGGGTTTATTGTAGATGTGACTTGGCCCAGTTATGCTCTGTGGGGCATTCTGTAGTTTTACCCATGACAATGAGGGTTGTGTGTTCCCCCACAGGAGCGGACAGGTGTGAAAATGGTGATGATTCAGGATGGCCCACTGCCTACAGGAGCAGACAAGCCTCTTCGCATCACTGGAGATCTATTTAAAGTACAGGTAGGGGGCTGGAGAGATGGCTTAGCTTTTAAGGCACTTGCCAGCAAAGTTAAAGGACCCAGGTTCAGTTCCCCAGTACTCACATAAGCCAGATACACAAGGTGTGCATGCATCTGGAGTTCGTTTGCAGTGGCTAGAAATGGTGTACCCATTCTCTCTCTCTGTCCTGCCCTCCCTCCCTTTTTCTCTCAAAAAATTAATTGAATAAATAAACACTTTAAAGTACAGGCAGGAAGGAATAGCTCCTTGACCTGAGGTAGTAACCTAGAGCTTGGGTCCTCCTTCAGTAATGGTGAGCACCTGGGTGGTCCTTGAACTGGGGATATAGTATGGTGATGGAGACATCCAGGATTGTGCTGCTTAGGGGTGGCTGCACACCTTGATAACCCATCTCCTCATTTCCACTGGCTCAAGTACTCATTAAGTCCCATTAAACCAGGCTGTTGCTGTGGACAAAGCACATGCAGGTAATGCTGGGTAGCTCCCACAAAGGCCTTCCAGCTGTGAGTGCAGATGAGCAGGCACCCTGTGCCCTGGGATCCCAGAGAGGTATCTGCAGTGAACACAGTCAGAACTCAGTCTGTGGTCATCTGGGGGCTGTAGTCTTTACCTCTTGGTCCAGAAATGCAATTGGCTGTGAGTGTCTATTGTCAGTGAAATGCCAGTGCTCTTCCTCCTGTTGCTGACTGTCTTGCCATTGCTGCACCCAGGCTACCAGCCACTATCAGTGAAGGTTACCAGTCCCTGGCAAAATATATTCTTCACTTCACACACACCCCTCATTCATCTAAACTCCATTGGCATGCATATATACAGGATGAGTGAGAACAGGATGGAGGGCTGGTTCCTTCACTCCAGGACCCGCTGGGCTTTCCTCCCCCAGAGCTTCCAGCATTCTGTAAGTGTAGTCAGGGCCTTTTAAAAGCCAGATTGCGGGGCTTGGGAGCTGCTGGCTCAGCAGTTAAAAGTGCTTGCTTGCAAAGCCTGCCAAGCCAGGTCCAATCTCCAGTACCCACATGAGTAATACATGCATCTGGAGGTAGTTTGCAGCAGCAAGTGTTCCTGGCACACCCATACTTAAACATACACACACACACACTGTCAAATAAGTTGTTTAAATATTTATTAGCCGGGCGTGGTGGCGCACGCCTTTAATCCCAGCACTCGGGAGGCAGAGGTAGGAGGATCACCATGAGTTCGAGGCCACCCTGAGACTACATAGTGAATTCCAGGTCAGCCTGGGCCAGAGTGAAACCCTACCTCGAAAATCAAAAATAAATAAATAAAGATCAGCTGGGTATGGTGGCGCACGCCTTTAATCCCAGCACTCGGGAGGCAGAGGTAGGAGAATAGCTGTGAGTTCAAGGCCACCCTGAGACTACATAGTGAATCCCAGGTCAGCCTGGGCTAAAGTGAAACCCTATCTCAAAAAGCCAAAAAAAAAATTAAAAAATAAATATCAGGGCTGGAAAGATGGCTTAGCAGTTAAGGCGTTTGCCTGCAAAGCCAAAGGATCCCAGTTCAATTCTCCAGGACCCACGTAAGCCAGATGCACAAGGGAGCACATGCATCTGGAGTTCATTTGCAGTGGCTGAAGGCCCTAGTGTGCCCATTCATATTCTCTCTCTCTCTCTGTCTCTCTCTCTCTCTCAGATAAATAAATAAGTAAAATATATATTTAAAAATAAATGAAGATCAGGGCTGGAGAGATGGCTTAGCACTTAAGCACTTAAGGTGCTTGCCTGCAAAGCCTAAGGACCCAGGTTCTATTCTCCAGGTCCCACATAAGCCAGATGCGCATGGTGGCGCATGTGTCTAGAGTTCATTTGAAATAAATCTTTAAAAAAAAAAATAGAGATAAGGGGCTGGAGGGATGTCTTGGCAGTTAAGGCGTTTGCCTGCAAAGCCAAAGGATCCCAGTTTGATTCTTCAGGACCCACGCAAGCCATGTAAGGGGGTGCATGCATCTGGAGTTCCTTTGCAGTAGCTGGAGGCCCTGGTGCACCCATTCTCTCACTCATTGTCTCTGCCTCTTTCTCTCTCTCTAATAAATAAATAAATAAAATGTATTAAAAAAAAAAAGGCCGGGCATGGTGGCGCATACCTTTAATCCCAGCTCTCAGGAGATAGAGGTAGGAGAATTACTGTTGAGTTCAAGAGACTATATAGTGAATTCCAGGTCAGCCTGGGCTAAAGCAAGACCCTACCTCCTAAAACAAAACAAAACAACAACAACAAAAAAGATCAGATTGCATCTTAGCTTTTGTTCATCCAGTCAAGGGTCCCGCTATTATCATAACTAGAGTTCAGGGCTGGAGAGATGGCTTAGCGGTTAAGCACTTGCCTGTGAAGCCTAAGGACCCTGGTTCGAGGCTCAATTAATTCCCCAGGACCCACGTTAGCCAGATGCACAAGGGGGCGCACGCATCTGGAGTTCGTTTACAGAGGCTGGAAGCTCTGGCGTGCCCATTCTCTCTCTCTCTCTCTCTCTCTCTCTCTCTCTCTGCCTCCTTCTCTCTGTCGCTGTCAAATAAATAAATAAACAAAAAAAATTTTTAAAAATAATAAAATAACTAGAGTTCAGGTCTGTGGAGGGCCTTGCTGACTGCAGGTGCCTGACTCCCAACAGCCTTCCCAGTGCTTTAAGTGCCTCTTTCTTTCTTTCTTTCTTTCTTTCTTTCTTTCTTTCTTTCTTTCTTTCTTTCTTTCTTTCTCTCTTTCTCTCTCCCTCTCTCTTTCTCTTTCTTTCTCTCTCTTTCTCTTTCTTTCTTTCTTTCTTTCTTTCTTTTTCTTTCTTTTGAGAGAGAGGGAGAATTGGCACACCAAGGGCCTCAGACCCTGCAGTGGAACTCCAGACGCTTGTGCCGCCTAGTGGGCATGTGCAACCTTGCGCTTACCTCAGCTTTGTGCATCTGACTTATTTGGGATCTGGAGAGTCAAACATGGGTCCTTAGGCTTCACAGGCAAGCACATAACTGACAAGCCATCTCTCTAGCCCTGTTTTTTGGGGGTAGGGCCTTGCTCTAGCCCAGGCTTTCCTGGAACTCACAGTGATCCTGCTACCTTTGCCTCCCTAATGCTGGGATTAAACATGTGCCCCACCACACCTGGCTTTGAATGCTGTCTTTTATTTATTTGTTTGTTTGTTTTTGAAGAAAGGTATCACTCTAGCCCAGGTGACCTTGAACTCATTCTATAGCACCTGGCTGACCATAAACTCATTGGCGGTCCTCCTGTCTCAGACTTCTGATTGCTAGAATTGTAAACATGAGTCACTAGGCCTTTAGTTTTTGAGAGAGTCTTGAACTTGCTTGTACTCCTGCTTCTATCTTCAGGGTGCTGGGATTACAGGCATGTGACACCACCCCGAAATTTATAAGGTGCTAGGGATTATGCCCGAGGCCTTGTGCATGCTAGACAAGCACTCTACCAGTTTAGCTACATCCCTAGCTTTTTGGATGTTTTCTTGAGGGAAAAAATGTCCATCCAGGGGCCTGGGGAGATGGCTGAGCTCTTAAGAGTGCTTGGTTGCAAGCCTGCCAGCTGGATTTCTGTTCCCCAGAACCCATGGAAACGCATCTGTGATCCCAAAGTGACTGCAGCAGTGGAAGGCACAGCTCTGAGAATCTGGAAGCTCACAGGCCAGCTAGATCGGTGCACATAGAATGGCCAAGAAAAAAGTGTAAGGGGACAACCTTGTTTCAAGCAAAGTGGAGAGAGCAAACAAACACCCCAAGGTTGCCCTCTGACTTGCATGTTTGCACCATGGCACATGCACACTCATCCATACACAGATTAAAAAAGTCAGGCCAGGAGTGGTGGCACACGTCTTTAATCCCAACACTCAGAAGGCAGAGGTAGGAGGATCGCCATGAGTTCAACATCACCCTGAGACTACACAGTGAATTCCAGGTCAGCCTGAGCTAGAGTGAAACCCTACCCTGGGGGGGAGGGGGGGAGTTGGGCTGGATGTCTTAGTGGTTAAGGTGCTTGCCGGTAAAGTCAAAGGACTCAGGTTCAATTCCCCAGTACCTACATTAAGGAAAAACAAACAAACAAAAAAGAAATAGAGCACAAGGCTTATGCATCTGGAGTTCATTTGCAGTGGCTAGAGGTGCTGGCACGCCCAAATTCATTCATTCTCTCTCCAAAAAAAAAAATTAAAAGGGGGTGCTGGAGAGATGGGTTAGTGGTTAAGGTGCTTGCCTGCAAAGCCTAAGGACCCAGGTTCATTTCCCCAGTACCCATGTAAGCCAGATGCACAAGGTGATATGTGCATTTAGAGTTTGTTTTCAGTAGCTAGAGGCCCTGGCTTGCCGATATTCATTTATATTCTCCCTCTCCTCTCCTCTCCTCTCTTCTCCTCTTTCTCTCAATTAAAAAAAATTTTTAAGGGGGTACTGGAGAGATGAGATGGTAGTTAAGGTGCTTGCCTACAAAGCCTAAGGACCCAGGTTCAGTTCCCCAGTATCCATGTAAGCCAGATGCACAAGGTGGCATGTGCATCTGGAGTTCTTTTGCAGGGCTAGGGTCCCTAGCATGCCCATTCATCCTCCTTTCCTCCCCTTCTGTCTTCCCCTTCTGTTCCTCTCTCCCCTCCTCTCCCTTCTCTTTCTCTTTCTGTCTTTGCCTTGCCCATGACATTGGGCCTGATAGCAAGCAAAGCACAATTTTTAACTCAAAAATTATATATTCCACATTTTATCTGGGAGTGGTCTGCCATATTCCAGTTAAATAGTTTTTCTTTAATTTATCTTTCTCCAACATTTTATTTTGAAAAACTTCAAAACATCTGGCCAGCAGAAAACAGTACAGTGATAACTGTCCACCTCTGACCACCTAATGTTTTCTATGTTTTTTCCCCATCATTTGTGACTCCGCCCATTCTTAGGTGTATCTCCTAATAACGATAGGCCTAAGAAAATTGGCAGTAATTCCATAGTGTCATCTACTTCCCATCTCTGTCCTGTTTTCTCCAAGTGCTCTAAGACGTCACTTACTCTTTGTGGGTTCATTGGCTTGGGGCTTTTTCATAACCAGCAGTCTATCTCAGTTCCCTCATGGCCTTGCATGGTAATATATTGCAAGCAGGTCCTCTGTGTAGATTTCTGTGGGCTGGTGCAGGTACAGGCACTTAAACATATGCATTGTTTTGTGAGAGGACTATAGGATCTGCCTCAAGGCAGGTAGCGAGGCATTCTTGTGGGAATTAGATGATAGAAGTAGTTTAATTGGCTGGGGTTAGACTGGTAGGTAGAGCATTTGTCCAGCATGTACATGGGCCTGGCTTCTATCCCCAGTACTGTAAGAAAAAGAAAAAGAAAGAAAGAAAGAAACAGGGCTGGAGAGATGGCTCAGTGGTTAAGTACTTGCCTGTGAAGCCTAGGGACCCCGGTTTGAGGCTCAATTCCCCAGGACCCACGTTAGCCAGATGCACAAGGTGGCGCATACATCTGGAGTTCATTTGCAGTGACTGGAGGCCCTGGCGTGCCCATCCTCCCTCCCTCCCTCCCTCCCTCCTTCCTCCCTCTCTCTCTCTCTCTCTCTCTCTCCCTCCCTCCCTCCATCTTTCTCTCTGTGTTGCTCTCAAATAAATAAAAATTTAAAAATTTTTTTAAAAAAAGAAAGAAACATATTAGCTAAGACGTAAGAATTCTGAGTGGTCTTCTGTGGTCTGGCCTGCCTGGGAAACTATTAGAAGTTTATTTCTTCTCTTGGTGCTGCCCGAAGCCAGCTCTACACCAGCCCTGTCACTAGAGGGGAGCAGCATCAGGGACTAGGGGCATGTGCTGACCCAGCTGTGGCTTGAGGATAAGAGTGAGTGGGCCCCTGTTCGTGTAAACCTCAGGGCTCACGTGAAGAACACGTCCCCTTGGGTCTTCTTGATCATCCTTCCTGGCAGCTTACCAGTGTTCTGATAGTTATAAGTGAATTCTCCTGCAGCTGAGCTCCTTCACAATCTTACATACACTTTGGGGGTGGGGGCTTATCCTGACATTTCACCTGGTGCTCTTTTTCCAGGACTTTGCTCCATGATGCCTTTTGTCTTTATGCAGCAAGCAAGAGAAATGGTACTAGAGATCATCAGAGAGAAAGACCAAGCCGACTTCCGAGGTGTGCGTGGTGATTTTGGATCCCGGGTAGGAGGCGGCAGTATAGAGGTATGCTAGAGTTACAGATTAGTGAGCAGACAAGTGGGGCTAAGGTTGCTTGTCATGTTTCTCAGCTTCTTGGCCTCAATCTGCTTTTGTGTCATTTTCAAAACAGTCTTCAAAAGCTGTAAGCCTACACTACTGCCCAGTGATATAAAGAGGGCCAGGACCAAGTGTGGGGAATCTACTGCATTATAGGGCAAGGGGGTTTAACCCCTGGCTTCATAGTTATGCTTCTGAGGGTTAACTTGCTTCCAGTTAAAGGCCAAACTTAGGTTTTCTTGGTGATCTATGTTGTGATTTTTATCAAAAGTGGATGCCTGTTTTATTGAAGTGTAGTAGGATCAAAATCAATCCTTGAGAATGGAAGTTCGATATTTGTACAATGTGATGGACATTGTAAACGTGTTTAGTGTAGAATGCCAGATACAGGGGCACAACTGTGGACAGAAGGAATAGAGGTGACCAGGTCCTAGGCAATGTGATTAGTGGGTCAAGTTGTAGGGGCGATGGAGAGGTTATGTAGGTCTATGAATGCCCAAACATCAGTTGTTATAGCCTATATATTATCTTATTGGATATCCCTCTTTTTATAACTCTTTAGGTCAGATATCACACTTACAGTAGTGAGGAATGTCACCATCAACCACAGTATTGCTCCTAAAGGAAAAATATGCTTTGTTATTTCATTTCCAGAATTGCACTGCAATGAAAAACAAGTCATCTTCGGTAACAACCTGTTATTTAAAATAAGCAGCCCATTTTCCAAAGCTCTAATGAGGTTTTGTTTCTCTGTCTCTAGGTATCTGTGCCTAGGTTTGCTGTTGGGATTGTGATAGGAAGAAATGGAGAAATGATCAAAAAGATCCAGAATGATGCTGGTGTGAGGATTCAGTTTAAACCAGGTTGGTTTCCGTGATTGTCACAATCCCTTAGTGTTAAATTCACATGTAAGAGAACAAGGGCTATGTTAGTTCATACACATACATGTTCTTTGTCTTTTGTAACATTTTGTTACCACCTTGCCAATCTGTTTTCTCTCCTGCTCCTCATGTCTTGCATAGGGTCATACTGCCTCTTGATGGCTTTGTAACCAAGCCTTTCCAGACACTCCCCACCACCCCCAGCACACACACACGTACGCTTGTAAAGTATGAAGAAATCACCATGGAATTTTCAGCTTAGAATTTTGCTAAGTAAAGACTTCTTTGAAAAAAAAATAAGCCACTTTAGGACTGAGGAACTGGCTTAGTAGGTAAAGCACTTGCTACACAAGTGTGAGTGCTTGACCCCGTGTAAAAACCAGATGCTGTGGTGGGCTTCTGCCATCCCAGTGTGCCAACAGCAGGAGGGACACAGGATAGCTTCCTAGAAGCTTGCAAGGGGTGAGGTTGTAATGAAATATGCAGCATCAAAGTAGAAGGTGAGGACCTCCTCACGCCTCTGTGGCTACACACACACACCAACTAAGACTGCCACCACCACTACTGCTTGGCTTCTTAATGACATTTTTAAATGAATTTTAAAAGATATTTATTTATTTGAGAGAGAGAGAAAATGGGCATGCCAGGGCCTCTAGCTGCTATAATCTACTCCAGACACATGTGTCACATTGTGCATCTGGCTTATGTGGGTTGTGGGTAGTTGAATCTGGCGTCCTTTGGCTTTTCAGGCCATTGTCTTAACCATTAAGCCATCTCTCCAGCCATTTTTAAAAAAATTTTTTTTAATTAAAAACCTTTATTTATTTTTTTAAGCCAGGTGTGGTGGCGCACACCTTTTTAATCCCAGCACTCGGGAGGCAGAGGTAGGAGGATCACCGAGAGTCCAAGGCCACCCTGAGACCACATAGTGAATTCCAGGTCAGCCTGTGCTAGAGTGAAACCCTACCTCAAAAAACAAACAAAAAGTTTATTTTTATTTATTTGAGAGAGGAGGGGGAGTGAGAGAATGGGCACACCAGGGCCTCCAGCCACTGCAAACAAACTCCAGACATGTGTGCCCCTTCTGCATCTGGCTTACGTGGGTTCTGAAGAATTGAACCAAGGTCCTTTGGCATTGCAGGCAAACACCTTAACTGCTAAGCCATCTCTCCAGCCCCCCATCCCTCCCCCCCAAAAAAACAATATTTTATTACTTACTTGAGCAAAAGAGAGGCAGATAGAAAGAATGGGTGCACCAGGGCTTCCAGCCACTGCAAACAAACTTCAGATGCATTTACTACCTTGTGCAGCTGGCTTATGTGAGTACTGGGGAATTGAACCTGGGTCCTTAGGCTTTGCAGGCAAGTGCCTTAACCGCTAAGCCATCTCTCTAGCCCTTAGTGTTTTGAAATTTTTGTGCATTTATAAATGATATCTTTTTAAAAAATAGCTGCATTTGCATGATAATTTAGTATTGTCCTGAAACATACAATAAAGATACAGTTATGCACACTTCCTTGTTGGGTAAGCCCCTTCAGAAGAGTCCATGAAACTGTTGACAGTCTCTTCCCTTTTGGCGCTGGTAAGAATGTTGGCTGTGAATCAGATTGGCTGGGTTCCTTCTAAGCATGGGCTTCTCCTAACCCCTCCCTCATTCGTTTCTACAGACGATGGGATTAGTCCAGAAAGAGCAGCACAGGTCATGGGTCCTCCAGACCGGTGTCAGCATGCGGCCCACATCATCAATGAGCTGATCCTTACGGCACAGGTGGGTAGATTTTGGTCAGGGAGCTCAGTCTGGTGCACCATGGGGCCACTTGCCACACAGGCCCTTGTTGGAAACCAGCAGCTTCTTTCTCCAATTTTGTCTTTTTGCTGCCTGTGCAATTTGCCCACTGATATTACTCTATGCCTTCATTATTCAGAGTGAAGGATTTCTTCATCTGATAAATTCTTTTTTTTTTCCGAGGTAGGGTCTCACTAGCTCAGGCTAACCTGGAACTCTCTATGTAGTCTCAGGGTGGCCTTGAACTCATGGTAATCCTCCTACCTCTGCCTTCCCAATGCTGGGATTAAAAGCGTGCGCCACCATGCCCGGTTTACCAGGTAAATTCTTGCCTGTTTAAGGTATTGAGGTGAAATATCAAGTAGAATACTTGCTGTTTCTAACAGTCAAGCATATTTAGTATAAACTACATTAAGTGAGATCCAGAAAGCACTGCTGGGCTGACCTTGAACTCAAGGCGATCCCCTCCTACCTTTACCTTCCTAGTGCTGGGATTAAAGGCATGCACCACCATGCCTAGCTTTTTTTTTTTTTTTTTTTTTTGAGGGTAGGGTCTTGCTCTAACCCAGGCTGACCTGGAATTTACTATGTAGTCTCAGGGTGGCCTCGAATTCACAGCAATCCTCCTACCTCTGCCTCCTGGGTGCTGGGATTAAAGGTGTACGCCCCCACACCCTGCTGCTTTTTTAAAAAAAAATTATTTTATTTATTTGAGAAAGAGGCAGAGAAGGAGAATGGGTGTGCCAAGGCTTACAGTCCTGCAAACAGACTCCAGACAGGTATGCTACCTTGTGCATCTGGCTTTAAGTGGGTCCTGGGGAATCAAACCTGTATCCTTCAGCTTTGCAGGCAAGACCTTAATCGCTAAGCCATCTCTCCAGCCCTCTTTTTTGTCTTTTGATGTAGGGTTTTGCTGTGTAGCCCTGGCTGGCTACATAGCAACTATGTAGTACATGCTGGCCTCAAATTTGTGGTAATCTTCCTGCCTCAGCCTCCTGAGTGCTGTGATGACAGATGTGTGCCCCCAGGCCTTGCTCCTGCACTTGCCTTCACGTTCATCTTTGGGACCTGAGTTAACATCTGTCATATCTGTCAGTATGTGTTAACACTGAAGCTTAACGCCTGCTTGCACTGGGGCTTGTGACTATAGTAGGTTGACTTCCTCCAGGCATGTAGGAGTGCAGAAAAGTTGACCCTTAGAGTCAAGAAAGATATGAACAGATTGGAAATTATCTCCTAGCTCTGCCTTTCGCCCTGTGACTGACTTTTTCCCAGAGATGTGACCCTTGCTTCCACTCTGAGGGTATGGGGGATGCTTCTAAATTACATGTGTGTAGATTCCACCCCAGGTCCCTGCATCCGGGGCTTAGGTTTTAACCAGAGCCCCAGGCAGTTCTTAGGTTCAGTGTGGTTAACATCCTTTCTATAGCAAGTGTGTGGCTGTAGCTGCAGAGGCCGTGTGTTCTTGTGTTCACAAGAAAGCCTTGTCCCTGAGATCTGGCATACACAGAAAGTTGGCTGCATGTGATAGAAAAAGAGAGTGTTTTAACATAAATCCCTCAAATTACCTTGTTTACTTGTCAGTTGTCTCATAAAAGCAGAGTGCAGAGAAAAGCACTCCAATTATCTCAGCTCTCTGCTGGTTTAGATTCTGGGTGAGTGTTGAGTTTACTCGTAATCGACACAAGTGGTTTTTGGCAGATATGTCTTCACTGTGTTGAACAACGATTCGGCTTCCTTGTGTGAAGAAGACTGTAGGTTGACCACCTCAAAACTTAGGGACATAAGTCCTGGTGAGGTGTAGTGACCGAAGGTGGGAATAAAGCCTGCTGCCTTTGAGTGGAATGGAAGAACTCCTCCTTGTTAGGGTGAGACAGGACCCAGGACTTTGTTGTAGACACCTCCAGCCCTAAGCCCACCTGCCAGGTTCCCTCTGTCCTTCACTTTTTGGCAGCATGGTATAATGTTTCACTGTGTAGCTCAGATTGGTCTCCCAACCCTCAGCCCCTGAATGCTAGTGTTGCGGGTGTGTGCATCGTGCCTAGCTCCATTCTGAAGTAGTCCTCGGTGGCCGAGCTTGAGTATCTTTCTACATTTTCTTAGAGGTGGGACCACTTTTTTTTTTCTAAAACTTTTCATCCTATCTGCTGGTTTGAGAGCAAGATATCCAGACTTCCAAAGCAGTGACTAGGTTGTCCTGCCTGGCTGGGGTAGTTTGTGAGTCACATACCGCCACACGTGCCACTTTTGGATGTTCAGAGCTCCTGAGCACCCCGTATGTGGCTTGTGATAAACCTAGCATGTGTTGGCCACAGAGAAGAGCAGCCTCAGCTTCAAGCAGAGTCCTAGTCTTGGTGCCTGTAGGTGAGGGCCTGTTATGAAAAGTCACTGAGCAGTTCTCTGGCCTTCAGATTGGAGTTAGCCTGCCTGCCTGTTTCAGGCAGATGGGTGTGCTTATGCGTTGAGAGTGACCACTTGCGTCTTTCTGCACACATACCGACATGCTTCATTCAGGTTTGAAAGAATACTTCCAAGTCTGAAATGTTGAAGGTCCACTGCATAGTATGGGCTATATCCTGTTTCTTGACCTCCCCAGAAAAGGTGAAATGGGCTAGTAGCAGTGACAGAACTCATCACTAGAGGCTTATTTCCTTTCCAGGAAAGAGATGGCTTTGGAGGCCTGGCGGTAGCCAGGGGAAGAGGCCGTGGCCGTGGTGACTGGAGCGTGGGCACCCCTGGTGGCATCCAAGAAATAACATACACAGTGCCAGCAGATAAGTGTGGCCTCGTCATAGGCAAAGGTAAGAGATGGCTGCCAGGGTGTCCATCCCCTACAGCTACAGCTGCTCCAGGGTGGGAAGGCAGTCCAGTAGAACTCCGAAGGGGTAGGGAAGCCAATGCGCTGCTGACTGCTGGGCCCTGCCTGGTGTGGCTTTGTGTTCGTCTTCTAGGGCCTCTGACATGTCCTGTCATGATGGAGGCAAAGCACATTTAAAATTTTTATTTTAAAGCCGGGTGTGGTGGCGCACACCTTTAATCCCAGCACTCGGGAGGCAGAGGTAGGAGGATTGCCGTGAGTTCGAGGCCACCCTGAGACTCCATAGTGAATTAGAATGAGACCCTACCTCGAAAAACCAAAAAAAAAAGAAATTATTTTATTATTTTATTTTATATTTATTTTGTATTATTTATTATTTTATTTATTAATTTGCAAAGAGAGAGTATAAATGGGTATGACAAGGCCTCTAGACACTGAAAACAAACTCCAGATGCGTCCACTATTTTGTGCATCTGGCTTTACGTGGGTACTAAGGACTAACGAATCAAACCCTGGGCTGTTAGGCATTTCTGGGAAGCACCACTGAGCCATCTCTCTAGCCCCTAAGCACTTTTTGTTTGTTTATTTGTTTTTGTTTTGTTTTGTTTTAGTTTTTCAAGGTAGGGTTTCACTCTAGCCCAGGCTGACCTGGAATTCACTATGTAGTCTCAGGGTGGCCTCTAATTCATGACGATCCTCCTACCTCTGTCTCCCAAGTGCTGGGATTAAAGGCATGCGTCATCATGCCCGGGCCCCAAAGCACATTTTTGAGTATAGACATCTGATGAATAAAACCCACTGCCTGCCCAGAGCAGCTCAGGCTATTGAAGAGAGGCGGGACAGGGTGAGGGGGCTTGGGGCACTCTCTATGGATTGATGGGATGGACTTAGCCTGGGAAATGAGAGTAGCAGCTATGCCCATGCCCTCGGCAGAGGGACTTTCTGGCATAAGTATCACTTGTTTCCCTCACTGGACTTGAGCACTTGGTCTCTGTCAACAGATGTGAGGGTGGCTCTGTCCTTTCCACAACACATTCACCATGACTAATGGATGTCCTGTGGAAAGAAGTGATTGTGTTAGTTGTTCTTGGACATTTTGGAACATAAAGTAGAAACCCTTGGGAGACATGACCAGGCCTTGGGACCAGGAAAGGGCCACCTGGCAGGGTTGATCTCCCTGGGAGTGCTAAGCAGAGCCCCACTGCTGGCAGGACTTCTGTTTGGCATTGGGTTTTATATTTTCCTTCATTGTTCATTTGACAGCATATGGAGGGAATAAATACTGCCTTCTCCCCAGAGTATCTCAGATTGCTTTGATCATCAGATACCTCCTAGATGTTTGGGGTGCTCGTGTTGCAGGGAACGTGTCGTGGGCTGTCTACCAGCAGGCCTGAGGAACCAATAACATATCCCTGGGAACTGGAGTGGGAGTTGCTCACCACTCCACCAGCCCCCAGGGCCTTCATTCATCCCTGCTAGGGCACAGTGTGTTTTGTGCTCTTCACAACATTTCTTTTCTCTATCCATGGCATTATCTTTCAGATTATTGACCACTTGGGTGGTAGGAACAGTGATGGTTTTGTTTTTGTTTCGTTTTGAAATTTGGTAGCCCATACTGGCCTTGGCCTCCTGAAGACTGGACTAGAACATGGTAGCTGACATTCCAGTTTGTTTCATTTTCTGTGTAGAATGCTGTATGTGCCTGCACCCAACCTACTGCCTAGTTGCTGGGAGGTTGAAGTTGTGGTTGCCTGGAGGTGGGGATGAGATCTAGGTGCCTCGGCCTTTTGAAATCAACCTTGTCAATGATGTTTCCACTTGAGTGTCTCAAGACACCTGGTCTGTACCACAGCAGCTCCTCTCTCGTGTATGCACACACGCAGGGGAAGGGGCCTTCCTCCACAAAACCACCCAAGTGGGTCTAGAGGATGGGACCAACAGAACAGAGCAATAACTGACAGTGTGTCCCCATGCCCAGTATTAGCCTGGGGCATTGGCAAGGGGAGGTCTTTCATGTGAGGCATTTCCCTTTCTTGGGAGCAGTAGCCCATGCAGCCAGGCTCAGCTCTCCCAGCCGCTGCCCTTGGACAGACACGCAGCCTCCTGGGCCCTGCTGGATTTCCATGATAAACAGGGCAACATTGACAGATAGTGTGGCCAGCCCTGCTCTTGTCAGCCAGGCCTTTTAGCAGCTTTGATTAATTGCTTTACGATTTCACGTCCAGCCGGGGGCCACTGGTGGGTCGCTTCTGCCCCCCATCAGGTGGAAGAATAGAGCGGGCTGCTGAATGAGTCGATAGACAGCCACCATGTGCCAAGCTGGTGACCTCATTTTGAAGGAAGATGAACTTAAATTAACTCCTTCTGGCCCCGTGCAGTTTTGCAGCGGCTCCTTGCCTTATTAGCATGCTCCCAAGGCCTCTGGGGCTGCTGGTTTAGGACCTGAGGCAGGGGTGGCTGGGGGCTCTACTGTCTGGGCCCTTGAGGTCCTCATTTTCAGGTGCTCTTGCCTGCAGATCTGGGCAGAGGCTGGTAGGTAGGTGTTCTCACATGTTGGGATTACCTATAACAATGGCCTGTGTTTCTTGGCTTTTGTGTCCAAAACTTGCCAAAGAACAAAGCAGCTTACTTTTCATGGGCTTAGAAGGTAAAGGCCTTAGCCTGTAAGTATGGGGCCCAGGAAGGGCTTGCACCTATGCTGGCCATGCTGCCTCCAAGCCAAACAGGACTGTCAAGATAAAGAACACAGGGTAGGCTTCTGAGGCTGTTAGCAGTAAACTTGAGAAGCATGTAAAGGAAGCCACAAGCATGAGACTTTGATTGGCTTTGATTTTTTAAATTTACCTTTAAATTTAAAATGGCGGCTGTAGAGATGGCTTAGCAGTTAAGGCACTTGCCTGTGAAGCCTAAGGACCCAGGTTTGATTCTTCAGGACCCACGTAAGTCAGATGCACAAGGTGGTGCATCCATCTGGAGTTCGTTTACAGTGGCTAGAGACCCTGGTGCACCTATTCATTCTCATTCTCTCTCTCTCTCTCTCTCTCTGATATAAAAGGTTTTTCGAGGTAGGGTCTCATTCTGGCCCAGGCTGTCCTGGAATTAACTATGTAGTCACAGGGTGGCCTCAAACTCACAACGATTGTCCTACCTCTGCCTCCCGAGTGCTGGGATTAAAGGCATGTGCCACCATGCCCAGATTATAAAATTTTTTTTTAATTGAAAATGGCCCTAAACTAAACAAGCATGTTGTTATAGCCAACATACAGCTCTTGGGTGTATCAGCCTCCAGCCTCTGTCCTCAGCATGAACCTGCCCTCCCTGCCCTCAGGAAGACCACCAGATGGAGCCTCCACTTTTGCTTCTGTTTTGGATAAAGTAGGACAAAGCTTGTCGTCTCTGCTCTGCCCCCTCCTGAGCTGCCCCCTGTTGTTTAGTAGTTTGTGTAGATGCAGCTCTCCCTCGCTGAGGCAGAAATCTGCAGCGTGTGGAGGTCTGTGAGATCAGTTACAGTGGCACGTCATTCCAGACCTAGCCGGCTGGCTGTGGGCAGGGCCACTCCATTTTTGCTTTTGATCACCTGGGTCTTCCTGCTCCAATATTTTGTTTTTCTTTTTTTACTCTTGTTCCCGTTTTACAGAGCTTGTATTTTGACTTTTCCTTGTGCCTCCTCTGCCTCCAAGTTGACAGAGTGAATCTGTAAATTCTGTGAAATTTCAGAAGAATCAGACCATTGTTCCCCAGGCTGGTGGAGCTTTTGTTACGTAAATTTCATTAAAGAGACTGAGACTTTCAAAAGTTTTTCAGAGTTCAACTAAATTTTTATTACTCAGGCCTTGTGACCCTCCTGCCTTGGACTGTCTCTGTCTTCCTCCTACACCGCCCCCCTCCCCAGCTGAGAGAGGACAGGATTGAGTATTGAAGGCCTGAGTGGGCTCCAGGAATTGTTGGGGTTGTGGAGGAAGGGAGGGCCCTACAATAGCCAGTGCCCATTGTGCATGGCAGGACCATCAGGTCACCATTGCCCTGACAAAGATCAAGTGTACCTTCCTGGGAGAGCAGACCTGTTGTGGCTGGGCTGGGAGTACTCAGAGCTGCCTCCAGAAATGAGCTCCATGTGGGCCTCAGCCCAGACATTCATATAAGGCCCCATGGCCGTAAAGGTCACAGTCCAGCTCCAAAAGGTCTGCTTCGCTCCAGATGCCTGGTGTTGCCAACAGGAAGGCTGTGGGTGTGGTCCGAGACATTGGGCAGTACATGGGCAAGCGCCAGTGTGTGCTCAGTTCTTACTGCCTCCCTGATCAAAGCACTGCACAGCCTTGGCACTGTCGCCATTTCACTCCGTGTCTCCTGCCTGCAGGGGGCGAGAACATCAAAAGTATCAACCAGCAGTCAGGCGCACATGTGGAGCTGCAGCGCAACCCGCCTCCTAACACTGACCCCAACCTGCGGATATTCACCATCAGGGGTGCTCCTCAGCAGATCGAGGTGGCCAGGCATCTCATAGACGAGAAAGTTGGCGTACGTACACAGGTCTTTCCCCACCTGCCTTATACTAGCTGGATTTGCTTTTGGATGTCCAAGGTACCTGTTCTTCCCCAGAACCTTGTGCTTCCCAACTTTCCATCCTCATCACATGCGGGCAGCCCATCCTCCTTTGCCAAAGGAAAGGTCGGAGGCCCAGGGAAGGCCAAGGCCAGGCCCAGACACAATAAAGAAAGCCTCTGGCATTACAGGCCAAGGCAGTCAGTCCCAGAGCATGTCCCCTGCAGGCTTAGATCAGCAGCCTTCTCCCAGCAATGCCCCTGGACTCCCTTAGGCGTCACCCTGGTCACCAGTCCTGCAGGCAGC
Organism: Dipus sagitta; assembly: GCA_036346955.1. Taxonomy (NCBI): domain Eukaryota; kingdom Metazoa; phylum Chordata; class Mammalia; order Rodentia; family Dipodidae; genus Dipus; species Dipus sagitta. Next base: position 144,807,563 of record CM070770.1, read on the forward strand.
TTTCATTGACTCTGGCTTTAGTTTCAGGCACCTCAAAGCAGATAAAGAAAGGGAATGTTGATGGAGGACAGATGGGCCACTGCTCACCTCAATGGGGACGTAGAATGGCAGAAAGAGCTCTGGGCCAGCCTAAATTGACGGGAGAGTCAAGCAGGTTGGTCCTCCCCCAGGGTGACATGCCAGGGCAATCGTGGTGGTGCCAGGACTGGCTGTGTGGTGGTCTTGGTCACTTGAGGGCCAGAGCCACTGCTGCAGACGAGTCTGCAGTGGGGAAGGAAGCTAGTGTGAGTGCAGAGCTGTCTCCTTTACCTACCTTGCCTCCCAGAGTGACCTTTGCCCCTGGTGGGCCTGGGCTGGGGCAGAGCACAAGACCCTGCAGTAGCAGGATGAGAGCTCCTTTGTGCCCACACAGGGTTCTGGCCTGGGAGCCCCCACAGCGTTCGGACAGAGCCCTTTCAGCCAACCTCCAGCTGCGCCTCATCCCAAGTGAGTCTTCTGCCTCCCTCTTGACCCAAAGGCATCATCACTGCCGAGACCCCGCTACCCAGAAGTGCCTGCACTGTTAATTTTCTCTCACTCATGACACCTGTAGCCTATTGACCAGTAAGAGTGAAGACCAGAGCCAGAGGTCTTCCAGGCACCACCATCTTCCCAAGGGGGGGCACCACTGCTCGGGTGGGGTGGGAGGGCGGAGCTCGCCATGTGGAGCTCAGGGGTTTTGTTTGCTCCTCCCCTTGCTGCAGCACCTTTCCTCCAAGGGGCTCGGGATGCTTTCCCAACATTGCTGCTAAAGTGAACGGAAACCCCCACAGCACCCCTGTGAGGTAGGTGGCCTGAGGCCGGCTGGAACAGAGCCATCACCTGGCCCGGTGCCAGTAGGCATGGCCTGCTCTGCTTGGTGTGATGAGGGAGACAAATAGTGAAGTGGCCAGCGGTGGGGAGGAGCCATGGAACCACTGTCATGCACGGCTCTGTGTCATCCACAGTGGTCCTCCGGCTTTTCTGACCCAAGGCTGGGGCAGCACCTACCAGGCCTGGCAACAACCTGCACAGCAGGTCCCAAGTAAGTGACTCGCAGCAAAATGGGTGGCACATCCCTCATGGAGGCCAGAGGTGGCCAGCCTAAGGATCTTAGGGGACCGGGGTCCTTAAGAGCCTCTGTTCCATTCCTGGTGCAGCATGTCCCTCCCAGGAGGGAGCCCCAGGTCCTGCACTTGGGAACATGTATGCACACAGGAGGCTGGCTTGCCCTGGCTCACTTGGCCTTTCAGAGCAGGGGGTTGTGCTGGGGGAGGGGGAGTGAGCTGTCATTTGGGAATCCCATAAACAGGAAGGCCCTTGGCATAGTTTGATGGAGCCTCTCCTGCCCTCTGCTTTCTTGGAGGGCCCAGCTCCAGCCTAAAGCTCTGCCCATGCACACTGCTTCCTCAAGCTGCTGGGGACCCTTCCTACCCCTCAAGCTGCTGGGGACCCTTCCTACCCCTTGTCCCAAGGTACCTTGTCCTCTCCAGCAGCTTAGAAAGAGGCTTTCTGTTACCTGAACTCCTCAGGAAGCAAACAGGGAGGAAATTGGCTCTGCCTAGTGATACCTGGCCAGGAAACCAGTTAAAATGCTTATACAGGATGAGGCCCCTCCACACCATGCCCACACTGGCTTCATGTTGTCCTTCACACAATAGAAGCCCTTGACTGAGGAGAGCTCAGGTTCTTTGTTCCCCCTGCAGCTTCCCTCCCTCCCTTGAGCGGATGGCCCCTTTGCCTAAAGCAGAGTCTGCAGGCCATCACCGTGTGGACATAGGCATGCTCCCCTCCCTGGGGGTCCTTTCATCTTCTGCATATTGAGGGGTTTACGTTTCATTTCTGAAGTTCTTTTTTTTTTTTTTTTGGTTTTTCGAGGTAGGGTCTCACGCTAGCTCAGGCTGACCTGGAATTCACTATGTAGTCTCAGGGTGGCCTCGAACTCACGGCGATCCTCCTACCTCTGCCTCCCAAGTGCTGGGATTAAAGGCATGCGCCACCACGCCCGGCTCTGAAGTTCTTCAAAAGCTTTGGAACTATAGTTTTTACTTTTTTCCAATCCCTCCCAAATACTTTAACATACAAGTATCAAACTTTGGTGGGAGCTACATGTGGTAAGCAGCTGTCCCCAACCTGATTTCTGCTTTTTGTCCCCACTGTCTGGGCTTGCTGTGTCCCGGAGCCTATGGACTCCTCGCTTTCAGTTACTCACCTTCTCACATCACTGTCTCCTTTCCCCGTAGAGCCAGTTTCCTCACCATGCTGGGGTTGTGGGACATGGCTCTCATCTGCATGCCCCCAAACGCAGCAGGAGACAGAGAATTGTGGTCATATTTGCCCATTATACTCAGACTGAGGTCCTGTGACAAGTGGTAGACCATAGGGACAGCGAGACCTTGAGAGAACTGTCCTCTCCCTTGGAGAAGGTAGCACTCGGGACTAGGATTCAACAGAGGCTGCAGGCAAGCCCAGCAGCCTTTACCTGTATGGCAGAGTTCCATTTTTTGTTTTTGTTTTGTTTGTTCAGGACACATGGAAACAGTACCTGAGTTTGTTGTTTTTGTTGTTTTAAATATTTATTTGAGAGGGGGGGAGAGAATGGGCACTCCAGGGCCTCTAGCCACTACAGTAGAACTCCAGATGCATGTGCCATCTTGTGCATCGGGCTTACGTGGGTACTGGGAATCGAACCTGGGTCCTTTGGCTTCGCAGACAAGTGCCTTAACCACTAAGCCATCTCTCCAGCCCAAGTACCTGAGTTTTGATCAGTGGAAGTATGTCAGAAAGCAGTCCTGTCCCAAGGACCCATCTTCCTCTGAGGATAGATCAGCTGCTATATTCGTGTTCTTCTGTTCCCCAGAGGAAAGGGAGACCAGTCTGTCTCCCCTTTGTGTGCTGCACATGAGACATTTTGCTAGATGGGTTCAGTGGCCCATCCCTCCACCAGCTGCAGTCTAATTCTGAGAGGAAGAAAGATGTTGAAGGGTACCTTTTGTGGTCCTCAGCACATGGCCATTCAAGTCAGGTCTGACCTCACCAGGAAGGCCTACCTAGTCCTTTGGTCATTTGCCCCTGAGCTGAGGCTGCTCTGGCCTAACACTAGGTGTTGCCTCCCATCCCAGCTTTCACTGCTGACAGTACAGATGAGGCACTTGAGCTCTTCACAGGACAAGCCTCATGCAGACAGGCCAAGGCAAGGTCCCAGTAAGGTGTCTTTGTGACTGCGCTGTCATCAGGCTCTGTGCAGGTTCCCACATGCTCCTGCCCTTCTTGTCCAGAGGGGCAGCTGTTGGGCACTGAGCAGAAGGGCCTGATGTCAGCACCATTTGGACTGTGGCCCCTAGGTACTTGCTAGTGCCCTGCTGGCTGCCAGCCCCATCTCCCAAGGACCGCAGCTACAGCCTTGTTTGGCAGCCTACTGTGCTTTCCTGGCTGGGCCCTGGGTGGGCCAGACAGAAGCCCATGAGTGCAGAGGGCCAGGCTGCAAGGAACCCAAGGCCTGACTGCTTCTTGTTCTTTGCACAGGCCAGCAGAGCCAGCCGCAGAGCAGCCAGCCCGACTACAACAAGGCCTGGGAGGACTATTACAAAAAGCAGAGTGAGTGCCGAGGTCTCTGCACAAGCAGTGCCACACGGCCGCTCGAGCCCATAGGTGTCATTGTCCACAGGGTCACCTTTTTGTTCTTTGGTGCCTTCCCCATGTGACTAAGTCTCAGTACCCTCTTGGTCTTCCTCCCTGCCATCTATCAGAGGAGGCTAGGTGTGGCTTTGGGTCCAGCCTGGCTCAGTCCAGCTGAGCTTGCTGTCTCCTGACAAACAGTTGGTCACAGTCGAGAGCCACAGCTCAGGGAAGGGAGGGAGCATACAGCTTTGCTAGGTACTAAGTGCTATATTTTTCTTCCTATGGAAGCTGCTTCCCCCCGCCTTATTTATTTATCTATCCACCTGTTTATTTATTGCTGTACTGGAAACTAAGCCAGACTTGGAGTGCTAACACATACACACACGTGTCCCACGAATGAATGGCAGCACCACCCAGCCTCTGTGGGTTCCCATTACAGCCAGTTTGGGGTCTGGTGTGGGGCTCAGGCGGTGGCATCTTGTACCTGGGGGTGTTTACCCAGGTCAGGGCTGTTGGAAACGGGTTGGTCCTGAACACAGGATCATCTCTAGAAGGCAGGGGACATGGTGTCCCGTTCACCTCATCAGTAGGGACCTGGGAAAGCTCAGGTGCTCCTTGTTCCCTGGATCTTCTAAATCCACAGTCCAGGCACCAGTGCTTACTTGAAGCCTCTGTGGGGCTTGACAGTATGACACGCTACTCATTCTCTTGCTGGCATTGGGAGCTACTGGGCAGGTAGCCAATACAGGGTGTCTTACAGAGGTGTGGCTGCAGGTGAGGCATGGCAGAGCCAACAGCAGAAGGCCAGCAGTGCATTATGCAGCACCAAATAGCATGGGCCATCCAGCCTGCCTTCACCCCCTGTCCAGAAGGCAACCTTAGGGAAGGGGTCTCCCAGTGCCTCCCTTTCTCTCCCCTCCCTTAACTATATTTCTTCTTTGTCAACCAGGTCACACCGCCAGCGCTGCTCCTCAGGCCAGCTCCCCACCAGACTACACGATGGCCTGGGCGGAGTATTACAGGCAGCAGGTCGCCTTCTACGGGCAGACGTTAGGGCAGGCTCAGGCCCACAGCCAGGTCTGTAGCCAGTCCCCAGCACCGTGACGCCTCCCAGAGCAGCCTTCGCCCTGTCTCCCTAGCTCTGTGCTTGCCTGGTCCCAGGTTGGGCACACTGAGCCGTGGGGACCCCCTCCTTGACCCAGGGAGTGGAAAATTGCCTAGGCAGCTCCTAGAAGGAAGTACTGCTTTTCCCTCCAGCTGTGCCCATGGCACCCATGAGCATTGCCCATAAGGTCCAGTGCTGAGTGCTGTTCTTCCTCTCTCTGGGCCCTAGTTTCCCTAATTAAATGAGTGTCAGACTTATGCCTGGTACTGCTCAGTGCGACTTGGGACACTCAAGAAGCTGCTCTTGAAGAAGGTGTGGCCAGGCCGTAGCCTTTCCTGGGCAGCAGTGGGTGGTGGCAGAAGGCAGCAGTCCCTCCCCTTGGGGACCAAGTAGGTGGAGTGCTGACTCACCTTCTTGCGTGATAATTTGCAGGGTCCTGCCCATCCCTGGGCCACGAATAATCTTAAAGCAGGACAAAGGCCAAGTGCTCCTGCAGAACACATTTCAGGGGACCCCATGCCAATCAGGCCTTTGACAACATGCCGCTTCCCTCCAGCCTGCTGTCTCCTGCCTGGCACTGTCTGGGCTGGGCCCTGAGGAACAGCATCAGGCCTGGTGGTGACCCAGGAGCAGTAGCACTCGCTCCCTCCCCCCTTCCCTAGTGCCCCTAGCAGAAGAGAAAACTGTCCTCCCCAGGGCTTTCCTGACCTGAGACCCTGAGGTGCTTAGATCCACAGTGGTGCTTGGTGGTGTACAGCGCCTATCACCTCCACCTGGCGCCTGACCCCTCTCCCTCCCCCCACAGGAGCAGTAGATGGGCGTCTGCGGTGGCTCTTCCCTGAAATCAGTGTGAGAGAAAACCTGTTTGTAACAGAGGTTTTTAGATTTGCAGACCTTTTGATGAAGAACCTTTGTTTTGTTCTGTGAAACACTATATTTAGATTAACAGAAATTTTCTAAAAATCGGGAAAGTTAGTTACTAAATATTGCTGATAATTTCTGTGTCATGATTCTTGTTTGTTCCTTCAAATGTATGCACTCTGGGGCTCTTTGGAGCACTACCTGCAAAGTCAGATGCCAGAGCGCGCCTCAGAGCAGACACTTCATCCGCACGGCAGGTTTGCTTTTGTCCTGGTCGGTCTTTATGACAGTTGTTTCTGTTGCAACAGAAAAGTGGCTTGGAAGTCTTAGGTGGTATGTAACGAGATCTTTTTTAAAAATTTTAAACAGTATTTAAATATTCTTAAATGTGTAAATTCATTACGTGTTTTACTTCTAATTTCTTGTATCTTGGCTGCCTGGTTTTATTGCATTTTTAAAAAAAAACTGAACTATTATGTATTGTAATTAATGATGTGAATTCCGAATTGAGACAGGTAATTGTGTCGCTGTCGAGCAGGGGTGGGGTGGGCATTCGTTAGGGTCTGTAACTTCTAGAGCTCTGGGGGAATATAAAATGTGTCCGTGTGTTTAGCATACGTATTTTTATGTCTCCATTACCGGTTACGATTGTGTATCTAAGACCTCCAAGCTAGTTTTAAAAACAAAACAAAAGGCCTTTCTCTATTCTCTCAGAAATATAAATACTGTTATTTTTTAATATTAAAAAGAAATTCAATATAACTTTTAACAAACACTGTGGACATTAAACCATATAAAAATGTAGTAACTATTTTTTAATTCCAAGGTGTTTTTTGCTTTTTTCTTTTAAATATTTTCTTAATATTTGTCAAATTAACTAGATGAATAAATAAATCTAGTATTAACCACAGTATGAATTAAAAATAATTTTGATTTAATAAAAGGGATAATATGATTTCCAATGTTTACTGTAGTGTATCTTGTACAGATAACATGTATTTTTAAAGGACAAGAAAAACGGAATTGAAGCTATTTTTTCTTGCATTTTTAATTGACCTGAGGAACATTCCGTTTGAAATGTGCTGAAGTTGCAGCTTGTTTCTCTGTTTTCCTTACAGTGCTTGAAATGTCTAACTATTAAAACAGGCAATTGGAAAATGTTATGCATGTTATTTTTAAAAAGGTGTTCTTTTTATTTTGACTGACAGTTCATTTTACACTATATATAATAAAATTTCCACGAGATGCCTTGTGGGCGAAGTACTCTTGTTTGTTCTGCTTGCTTGCTTGCCAGCACTGTTCTCCCTCCCCCCACCCCCCACTGGCCTGGGTAGGGCAGAGGACTCTTGCACTTCCTGGCAATGGTCACCTTACCCTGTGTCAGCCTGAGTGTGGAGCGACTTCATTAAGTTCATTTTATTTTAATAGCTTTGCATAATTTGACCCATTGACTTTAAGGTCTCCGATGAGGATCAGTCCCCTTTGTCACATCAGAGCGACATGATGCCAAGAAGTCTTGCTGAGTGGACCTGGGAGAGGCATCAAGTTGAGAGGACCCAGCCAAGTCAGCACCCAGTGCTGTGACCACCAAGAAACTCAAGAGTGCCCATCACCAGCTAGGCTGCTGCCCCGTGCCCCCCACTCCTCCATGTCCCCAGTGCTCACCTGTGGCTCTGGTGGATGGCACATGAGGGACCCTGGGATGCTGTAGATCTGGGATGTGCCAGCAACGCGCTTCTTTTCTGGTTTTGTCACCCTTGCCCGTGCAGGTTAAGCCAGGTCTCCGCAGCCTGCTGGCCCTGGACTACCGAGAGGGGGAGGAGGAAAGATGAGCCTTCCACTTGTTTTGTTTCCCAAATTTCCTGTGGCTGAAGCAGCCTAGACATGGGGTCATTTTAGCTCAGACACGGGCCCAGTAGACCCTGCTCAGATCAGAACGTGTGTGTGTGTGTGTGTGTGTGTGTGTGTGTGTGTGTGTGTGTGTGTATGCGCGCGCGCGCGCATCCTGCTCCTTGTCTCTACCACACTCTTTAAGAGGAGGCAGAGACGCATCTGGGGCTCCTTTAGCCCAAAAGGGGGTGGAAAGTGTCCCATCTGCACCACACCAGGGCCTGTTGAGAGCCGGAAGACAAAAAGGAGATGTGGCATCTTTAACTACACCTCTAGAGAATCGAGTTTGACGTTGAGAAATTGAACAGTGAAAGGCACTTGGGGAGGGGGAGGGCCAGCCAGGAGGGCATCAGCGCTGATGACGGTAATGGGAGTTGGGGAGAGGGCATTACAGGGAAGACTTCCTTCTAATTCATCTTCCAAGCTCAGTGCCAAAACAGCATTTGGCATGGTTCACAGGGAGCGATTGTGTGATAATGAACCCTAAGGTGTCCCTTAATTGAAGACTGAGCATTGCGGTTTGTGCCAAGAGTCGTAAATGGTGCAGGCTTGCGGGAGGATGCATTTTCTTAAATGTATCGGTAAGTACAGATTAGCGCTCGTCCCCAGTGAAATGCCCGTACTATAAATTATGGAAATCTCTCTCCCTTTCTCTCTGATGCAATCTTGTGTTGGGGGAGGGGGTGCAGAGCAGCAGGCGGCAGGGGGGAAGTTTGCAAGCATATGAAATTTGGCCTCTCATTAACATGGCGCCCGCCCGAGGAAGATGGTTTTCATCAGCAGTCTGCTGTCCTGGAAGGCTAAAGTGCTTGAAATGTACCAAGTTCAGCGACTTCCATTAAGAAAGCTGCCTGGTCATCACTGAGGACAGTCTGCATTTGGGGAAGCAGGGGTGGGGTGGGGTGGGCCGGGCGCTGCCCAGTCTGTCTTCAGCTTGCTTGCCCCACTCCCCGCCCTCACCACACATGCACACATGTGCTCTCTGCCTGCACCCACAATCGGAATTCACCAGGGTACCCACTGCTGAGCCAGCCTTACCCAAAAGTTGGTACTGGAGTGGGGCTTCTCCAGCCAGTAACACCTCCATCGCTACTTCTGGCCTCTCAGGAGAAAATCTGTCCCATTATTCCAACCTGGCATGACCATTGTCATGTCCTACAGCCTCCATGGGAAGACTGGCTAGGGCCCAGATGGCACATTGTAACGCCCAGTCCAAGGGGGGCACTGGCCACCCTAGAGCCCCAGCTTCCAGCTGAATACAACACCAGTTTCTCAGGCCCCACTTCCGGCCCATTCGGGTCCCAGCTGGGTTTTGAGATGGGCTAATGCAAGTGCTCCTGATATATCTCAGAGATTAATGGCCAGAAAGTGGCCTGGCAATCCCGCAGGGGGGCTGCTGGCTCTGGGTGCCTGGAAAGAGAAATGAAGAAAACCCTGGTAGCTTTTTTTTTTTTTAGTTCTATTTATTTGAGAGAGGAAATGGATCAGGGCCTTCAGCCACTGCAAACGAACTCCAGACGCGTGCGCCACCTTGTGCTTCTGGCTTTCGTGGGTCTTGGGGAATCGAACCTGGGTCTTTTGGCTTTGCAGGCAAGTGCCTTAACTGCTAATCCAGCTCTCCGGCCCTTTTTGTTTTTTCTATTTTCTTTTTCTCTCATTTTATTTTTATTTGAGAGGAGAGAATGGGAGAGAGAGATTGGGCACACCAGGACTTGTAGTCACGGCCAACAAATTCCAGACTCATGTGTCACCTTGTGCATCTGGCTTAGGTGGGACCTGGAGAATCAAACCTGGGTCCTTAGGCTTCGCAGGCAAACACCTTAACAGCTAAGCCATCTCTCCAGCCTTTTTTTTTTTTTTTTTTTTTTTTTTTTTCCTATTTTCCCTGTAGCTCTTGAAGCAGTGGTCATCAGGCCATGCTTTGACCTACCAGGGACTGTTGGCCCTTTCCCCGTGGTGGGTCCCCTTGGCCACAGATTCATAGGCTGGGAAGTAGACAGTGGCCTGCCCTTCACACCACCTTGAAGGAGTTAGCTCCATCCTACATTCTCTGTTGCCCTCCCAAGGATCCCAGAGGGTGAGACTTGCTCACAGGGTACAAGGCTTTCAATGGGTACCACCAAGTGAAGTGTCTGATAAGATGGAGGAGGCATTCTAAAAGTGGGGAGTCAAGCAGCAGTCATGGACCAGCCCTGGAAATGCATTACAGTCAACCATTTTCAGTTCCCTATTTGTCAGTTACTCACTAAACTGTGTTCATAGGGCTGGGAAGATGGCTCAGTAGTCAAAGGCACTTGCCTGCAAACTTTGCTACCCTGGCTTGATTGTTAAGTACCCATGTAAAGCCAGATGCACAAAGCGGCACATATCTGGATTTTGTATGCAGTGGCAAGAGATCATGGCATGCCTGTTCTCGTTCATTCTCTCTCAAAAATAAAAAATTAAAATCAGCTGGGCAGTGTGGTGTGCACGCCTTTAATCCCAGCACTGAGGAGGCACAGGTAGGATCACCATGAGTTCGAGGCCACCCTGAGACTACAGAGTGAATTCCAGGTCAGCCTGGGCTAGAGTGAGGCCCTACCTCGAAAAAGCAATAATAAAATTAACTGATGGGGGGCTGGAGAGATGGTTCAGCTGTTAAAGGCTCTTGCTTCCAAAGCATGACAGCCCAGGTTCAATTCCCCCACTTCCCAAGTAAAGCCAGATGCATAAAGTAGCACGTGTATCTGCAGTTGGTTTGCAGTAGCAGGAGGCCCTGGTGTATCTATTCTCTGTGTCTCTTGTCTCGCTCTCAATTTTTTGTAACCCCAAAACAATACCGAGGATACCTTTGCAGCTGTCATAGGCAAAAGCTTGAACTCCCTGATGTGCGCTGTCCTGTCTCAGGCCAGCAAAATGATGCCCCATCTTCTCATCTGTTCTCAAACAGTACAGTGTCCGAGTCCACTTGGGGCCATTTTTTTTTTTTGTTGCAATTTTTGTTTTTTTGTTTGTTTGTTTGGGGTTTTTGAGGTGGGGGTGTTTGGGGTTTTGAGGGGTGGGGAGCTCGAGGTAGGGTCTCACTCTGGCCCAGGCTGACCTGGAATTCACTATGTAGTCTCAAGGTGGCCTCGAACTCACAGCAATCCTCCTACCTCTGCCTCCCGAGTGCCAGGATTAAAGGCCTGTGCCACCACACCCTGCTTTATCGGTGATTTTTGCAGTTTAAGCTCTGAGCATCAGAATGGTTGAATATCTTCTGGTGAGCCGGAGCTCAGGAACCTGGGATGTGTTTTCCAGAGGCAACCATGATGGGTCTGCTCCCTGCAAGAGAGCATTAGTGCTATTGATGGTGAGGTTTATGTCAGTCAAATTTGATACATACAAGCTGGGCGTGGTGGCGCACGCCTTTGATCCCAGAACTTGGGAGGCAGAGATAGGAGTATAGCTGTGAGTTCGAGGCCACCCTGAGAATACAGAGTGAATTCCAGATCAGCCTAGAGTGAAACCCTACCTCAAAAAAAATAAAATTGATACATACACATGCATAGATACATATGTATTACACGGGATCATTGAACAGAAACACCCAGAGAACACTAGTTGGTTGACACTGGCTTCCTGGAAGCCAGCCGTGTATTCCGTTGCCATAGTTTACACATGGTTTGTCTCCTCCAAAGCCTGTGGTGAAACATGAATGTCATAGTGGCAGCATCAGGGACAAATGCCTTTTCCAATAAGAGGCAACCCTCTTTTATCTTCCACACAGGCCCACTTGCCCTTCTGCCACGATCCTGGACTTGTCAGTTTCTAGAATCATGAGCCAAAACCAACTACTCTACCTCACCCAGTCTTGGGCATTTTGTTGTGGCCACGGCAAATAGATGAAGACAAGGTCCATATCTGCCAAGTCGGTGGCTCGGTGTTTGCCAGACCATGTGACAGCGCAGCCTGAACTATGCGTCCTTCCCTTTGAGGAAAGGGCCATTCTTTGCCCTTTGCTGGGGAAGAAGTGGCTGGGGCAGGTTCTTCCTGTCGTCCTGCCATGAGGGCGCAGGGCTCAGATTCAGGTGGACTGTAGGGCCTGCTGCCACCTCTAGCCATGGACAAAAAAGGGGGGGGCACGTGAGCAAAAGGACACCTAATGTGGTTCTGTGAGGGGACCTGGCAGGTGAGCACACGTGAGGTAGCAACATGGAAGGTGTAAGTGTGTCAGCTCTCGTGCTTGTCCGGGAGCCCTGCCTCACTTCGTCGCGGCTGTGCATCTTCCTTGTCCACTTCACTGGGTTTAGAAAAGCTTCAGACGCATGGGTCACTTTGTGCATCTGGCTTTACATGGCTACTGTGAAATCGAACCCAGGCCAGCAAGCTTTGCAAACAAGCGCCTTTAACCACGGAGCCATCTTCCCAGCACTGATTGATTCTGATTGATTGTTCTTGTTTTTCGAGGTAGGGTCTCGCTCTAACCCAGGCTGACCTGGAATTCACTATGTAGCCTCGAACTCACAGTGATCCTTCTGCCTTTGCCTCCCCAGCACGCTGGGATCAAAGATGTGCGCCACCACACTCAGCTAGATGATTTTTTAATATATAACGTGAGGAATCTTATTTCCAATACATTGAAAACAAGTGTGAGGGCCTTTGGCTCTCTCCTTATATCAGAATGTCTGATCTTAGCTTCCTTAAGAAGCAGGTAGGTACCTTGTCCCTGATCAGGGGCACAGGCCCTTCAACTGTCCTTGCTTGCTTGTCAAGTGATGCAAATTCACAGCAAGCCTCAGAAGTCCTTACACCTCTCCAACAGGTAGGTACCTGCTCTAGGTGTCAGCAGTGCACTTTAGAGAACAAGCACGCAAACATCAGGGCAATAGGAAGAGGCTTTGTTCTCAGGGTTGATGCCCCCTCACTAGGTTATCCGTCTAAATGAACTTTCTTATTAATTTTCAAGCAGAGAAAGGGACAGAGAGCATGGGCACACCAGGGCCTATTGCCATTACAAACGAACTTCAGATGTATGCACCACTTTGCATCTGGCTTTACATGGATCCTGGGAGATCAAACTCAGGCCAGCAGACATTATAAGCAAGTGCTTTTGACTGCTTAGTCAGCTCCCCAGCCCCCTTTTTGGTTTTGTTTTGTTTTGTTTTGAGGTAGGGTCTCCCTCTAGCCCAGGCTAACCTGGGATTCACTATGTAGTCCCAGGGTGGCCTTGAACTCATGGTGATCCTCCTACCTCTACCTCCTGAGTGCTGAGATTAAAGGTGTGTGCCACCATACCCAGCCCCCCTACTCTTTGAGACAAGTCTCATGTACCCCGGGCTAACTTCCAACTTTCTGTTTTCTATTTTCTTTTTTATTTATTTTTATTTATTTATTACAGAGAGTGAAGCCGGGTGTGGTGGCGCACGCCTTTAATCCCAGCACTCGGGAGGCAGAGATAGGAGGATCACCGTGAGTTCGAGGCCACCCTGAGACTCCATAGTGAATTCCAGGTCAGCCTGGGCTAGAGTGAGACCCTACCTTGAAAAACAAAAAAATTAAAAATAAAATAAAATAAAATATTAGAGAGAGTGAGTGAGTGAGAATAGGTGTATCAGGGCTTCTGGCCACTGCAAATGAACTCCAGATGCATGTCCTACCATGTGCATCTGGCTTACGTGGGGCCTGGAGAATTGAACCTTGGTCCTTAGGCTTTGCAGGCACGCTCCTTAACCACTAAACCATCTCTCCAGCCCTAACTTCCAACTTTCTATGTAACTAAGGATGACCATGAACTTCTGATCCTCTGGCGCCTGCCTCCCAAGTGCTGGGATTACAGACATGTGCCACTGTGCCTGGCTTTCAGTGTACAGTGTTGTTGTCCAGGCAGGGTTCGCTCTAGCCCAGGCTGACCAGGAACTCGTTCTGTAGCTCCAGGCTGGCCTGACTAAGGGTAATCCGGCATTCCTCCTACCTCAGCCTCCCCAGTGTTGACACTAAAGGCTTGGACCAGCACGCCTGGCTTATGTGTACACTTTAAATTTCTTCCTGAGTCTGCTTTTCCCTCACTCCAAGAAAAAGGGTTGGCCTTTGTGCCTCTCTTGGGCAGTGATTTGCTGTGTGACTAAAGAAGCTCACATCCACTGGTCTCAGGTTCCCTTCCATGGGACTGGACCACACCACTGGTTAGGCTGGGTGCAGGATTCTGTGAAACTTTGGTTCTGATTTTAATTTTAAAAATGAAACATTACATCTATTAAAATATTTTCACTGGGGCTGAGGAGATGGGGCAGTAGTTAAAAGCAGTTGCTTGCAAAATCTGGCAACCAGGGTTCAATTTCCCAGTACCCACGCATATGTATCTGGAGTATCAGGCAGCTCTGATGCATCCAAACTCCCTCTCAAAGAAATAACAATTTTTAAAAAATAAAATATAAAAATAAAAATGAAATGGACTGGAGAGGTGGCTTAACAGTTAAGGCGCTTGCCTGCGAAGCCTAAGGACCCATGTTCTACTCCCCACATTTCACGTAAGCCAAACACACAAGGTGGCGCACAAATCTGGAGTTCAGTGACAGTGGCTGGTGGCCCTGGCATGCCAATGCCAATTCTCTCTCTCTCTCTCTCTCTCTCATTCTCTCTCTCTCTCTCTCTCTCTCTCTCTCTGTCTCATAAAAAATAAATAAATAAAAATAATATAGGCTGGGAGTGGTGGCACACATCTTTATTCCCAGCACTCAGGAGGCAGAGGTAGGAGGATCACCATGAGTTTGAGGCCACCCTGAGACTCCATAGTGAATCCTAGGTCAGCCTACGCTAGAGTGGGACCCTACCTTGAAAAACAAACAAAAAAAAAAAAAAAAAGTTTTTTTCCAGGCATGGTGGCACACACTTTTAATCCCAGCACTCAGGAGGCAGAAGTTGGAGGATCACTGAGTTTGAGGCTAGCCTGGAACTACATAGTGAATTCCAGGTCAGCCTGGGCTAGAGTGAGACCTTACCTCAAAAAAGTAAATAAAATAAATGTTTTTGTTGTATACTTTATTAAAATCATGCATTTAGGGACTAGGGTGTACCTCCATATGAGAGTAGTTATTGAGCATGAACAAGACCCTGGATTCATTCCCAGCACCCTACAAATTGACAAACAGGTAAACACCCTTGAGTGCAACATTTCCATTTATCAGTTTTTTTCCTTGAGCCAATCTAACAGTAATTACCTTCATAAGCCCTTCAGTTTTACTGTAAATAAAAATCCTAACTATCAAAACCTATGAATGTAAGTAGAAAGATTGAGATGGGGAGGGGATATGATGGAGAATGGAATTTCAAAGGGAAAAGTGGGGAGGGTAATACCATGGGATTATTTTTTATAATCATGGAAAATGTTAATAAAAATTGAGAAAAAAAAAAAACCTATGAAAGCAGAAATCCAGAGACTACAAAGAACTCAACACTAAATCAGACTGCCAACAGGCCTGCCAGGGCTCAGAGAATGTTACAGAAAAGGAGGCAAGAAAGAGCAGGTGGGAATACTCTGAGGTTCGTCCCCTACTACCCTCTCATGACCCCCACAATAATTACCATAACCCCACTGAGGAGGGCCCTCAGAGTAATGGAAGTTGAGGTGAGGGGACAATAGTATATAACCTGTTATAATATATGTAAAAATAAAATTTAGCTGGGTGTAGTGGCACACGCCTTTAATCCCAGCACTCAGGAGGCAGAGGTAGGAGGATCACCATGAGTTCAAGGCCACCCTGAGACTACATAGTGAATTCCAGGTCAGGCTGAGCTAGAGTGAGACTCTAGCTCAAAAAAATAAAATAAAATAATTTTAAAGCATAAATATAAGCCTACTGTGGTGGCCTACACCTTTAATTCCAGCACTTAGGAGGCTGAAATAGGACAGCTGTGAGTTCAAGGCCAGGCCAAGACTAGAATGATTCGAGTGAGTTCCTGGTTAGCCTTGGCTAGAGTGAGACCTACCTTGAAAAATTAAAATAAAATATTAAGTATAAATTAACTTTACTAAGTCTTCATGAGATTGCCCTGGCCCTTGGTCACCCACAGCCCTTGGCATTCCTGTACTGATACTGGAATCAGCTTGCCAATCCTCTCCACACTACCCTGCCACAAATGCCAATCTTCAAAGTTTTGCTGCCATGTAGCCAGGCATGCTGGTGCTTGCCTATAAATCTCAGCACTTGGGAGGGAGAAGATAGGAGTTCAAGGTCATCCCCAGTTACATAGCAACTTTGGAAAGCAGCCTGGGCTACAGGAGACCCTGTCTTGCAAAACAAGACAAGGGCTGGAGAGATGACTCAGCGGTTAAGGCTCTTGCCTGCAAAGCCTAGGAACCTGAGTTGATTCCCCAGAACCTACATAAAGCCAGGCATACAAGATGGCGCATGCATCTGGAGTTCTTTTCAGTGGCTAGAGGCCCTGGCAGGCCCATTCTCTCTCTATCTGCCTTTCTCCCTCCCTCCCTCTTTCTCTCTCTCAAATAAATAAATAAAATATTTTTTAAAAGCTTGCTGGGTGGGCTGGAGAGATGGCTTAGCGGTTAAGTGCTTGCCTGTGAAGCTTAAGGACCCCAGTTCGAGGCTCGATTTCCCAGGACCCACGTGAGCCAGATGCACAGGGGAGCGCACGTGTCTGGAGTTTGATTGCAGTGGCTGGAGGCCGTGGCACGCCCATTCTCTCTCTCTCTCTGCCTCTTTCTCTCTCTGTCTGTCACTCTCAAATAAATAAATAAAAACAACAACAACAAAAAAAAGACTTCCTGGGGCTCCGGAGATGGTTCAGCAGTTAATAATGCTTGCTTGTAAAGCCGCTGGCCTGAAGTTTGATCTCCTAGTACCCACATAAAAGTAGATGCACAAAGTGGCATGTGCGTTGATTTTGTTTGCAGTAACAAGAGGCTCTGGTGCACCCATAGTCACTCACTGTGTCCAACAAAAATAAAAATATTTTGGGGGCTGGGCGTGGTAGCACACACCTTTAATCCCAGCACTCAGGAGGCAGAGGTAGGAGGATTGCAGTGAGTTCGAGGCCACCCTGAGACTATATAGTGAATTCCAGTTCAGCCCGTACCAGAGTGAGACCCTACCTCAAAAAAATATATATATACACACACACACACACGGACTGGAGAGATGGCTTGGCAGCTAAGGTGCTTGCCAGCGAAGCCTAAGAACGCATGTTCGAAGTTCTAGGTCCCTCATAGCTAGATGCAAAGTGACGTAAGCATGTAATATTGCATGTATGCACAAAGGGGCGCATGCATCTGGAGTTCCTTCACAGTGGCTGAAAGGCCCTGATACGCACATTCTCTCTCTCTCTCTTTTTCTCTTTCTGTCTCTTCCTCAAAAATAAATATTTTTTTGGCTGTTGTGGTGATGCATGCCTTTAATCCTAACACTTGAGTCAGAGGTAGGAAGATCACTGAGTTTAGGGCCAGCCTTGGACTAGAGAGTTCCTGGTCAGCCTGGGCTACAGTAAAACCCTACTTTTTTGTTTTGTTTTGTTTTGTTTTGTTTTTGATTGTTTTATTTTTAATGATGGGGAAAAAAAGCACATCTAAAACCGAAGCTTCTGGAAGAACCACTTGTTCTTGCCCGTCTTGTATCTCTCCTCAAACTTGACCTTGGCCTCCCATCTGGCCTTACGTTTCAGAGCTGGGTCTCTGAAGACATCTTTGTTGACAACAGTTTTGTCCAAGGGGATATCCACAGAGTATCTTGTGGGCATGAGGTGATTATAATTATAAACCTTCACAAAAGACCTGATCTTTGATCTTTTGGCAATTTTCTTCTTGCCCATGGCAGCTGTCACTTTGCGTGGATAGCGGTCAATTCCAGCCACCAGAGCATGGCTGTAGGGACGGTTGGAGGTGCCATCATCAATATTCTTCACGATGACGGCTTTGCGTCTGGAGTAGCGGCCAGCCAGGACCAGCACCACTTTCCCGGGTTTCATGAACTTGCCCATTTCCACGGCCAGCGGCGGGCACACAGCAGGAAGGAAGGAAGGAAGAAAGGGCACCTCTGCTCAAAACCCTACTTTTTAAAAAAATGGTCTCAAAAGCCGGGCATGGTGTACACATCTTTAATCCTAGCACTCGGGAGGCAGAGGTAGGAGGATTGCTATAAGTTCAAGGCCACCCTGAGACTGCATAGTGAATTCCAGGTCAGCCTGGGCTAGAGTGACCCTACCTCAAAGTAACAATAACAAAAATGGACTGGAGAAATGGCTTAGCAGTTAAGGCACTTGCCTGTGAAGCCTAAAGACCAGGTTTGACTCCCCAGTACCCACATAAGCACAAGGTGGCACCTGCATCTGGAGTTCATTTGCAGTGGCTGGATGCCCTGGTGCACCCATTCTTTCTATCTGCCTCTCTCTCTCAAATAAATAATTTAAAAAACAACAACATATATATGTGTATTTTAAACTTGCTAGGATTTTAATTGGAACTACATTGCATCTATAGCTCAATTTGGGAATAAGTAATAATCTAACATTACTGAGGTTTTCAATCCATGAACATGGTATGCCCCTTCTTTTGTTTATTTTGTCGATTTCTCTGTAACTGTAATACTTTCTAGAACAGGTCTTTTATTTCCATTTATTTTTAATT